>CM068372.1:135533173-140644716 GCA_034769895.1 Magicicada septendecula
CACATTTCATTATTTTTTCCATTCAAGCTGTAAACGATAGTCTCTGGTTTTGCTTTCAAAATATTTCTCGAGATTCTTTCTTCTGACATTCTCCTGACAAGCCCACTTCATCTTAGTTGACTAGTTTCGAACTCCCAGTAAACACACCAGTTCAGCTCAAATCACATTATTTTATTTATTTATTTATTTTATTTTACCCATTATTGTTTCGCCTGGAACTCTTCGCAAAAATTTCCGCTGTTATTTTCTATCTTTGCTGTTATCGATACTTTTCCGTACCATATGTAGATGAGTAAATCATTATTTTGTATTTCACTTTTGTTTTTTGCAGCTTTTATTTTCAATTTCACGTAGGTATTATTTATCTCGTAAAAAGCATCTTACGAAAGTCTCGCAATCTGTCTACGCACCTCGTATTTGTCTATTTAGAGAACGCTTACGACACAGTACCCTTAAAAAGACTTTTTGAAATATTAACAATGTTTGGCCTGAGCAAAATGTTCGCGCTGTCTGGAACATATATAAAGACTCAAAGAGTTTGGTGAGAGTGGGAAATCTTCTGTCAGAATTGTTTCCTACCACAAAAGGGCTTAAGCAAAGGTGCAAGTTGTCACCTACCCTGTTTAAAATATATATCCAAGAAGCCATTAGTACCTGGAGAAGAAAAACATCAGGAATGGGAATTCAAATGGATGAGCAGTGCTTAACAACTCTCCTATTTGCCAACGATCAGGTAATTATAGCGTGTGACGAGGACGACACAGACTATATGTTTAGAAAATTGAAAGAGGAATACGAGAAATGGGGTCTAAACATAAACACTACTAAAACAGAATATCTGAAAATAGGAGACATGCAAGAAGAAGACCCAGATCTGCAAATCCATAGAATCGGAAAGTGTAGCGAATTGAAATATTTGGGGAGCATTATTTCAGAAGATGGAACAACAAAGAATGAGATAAAAAATAGGATACAGGAGGGAAAAAAGGCTATTCGTCTGCTAAACTTTGGTCGAACAAAATGAAACTTCAAACTAAATTGACAATCTACACAACTATTGTGGAGCCCATTTTAACTTATGGCTGCGAATGCTGACAACTTTTAGATAAAGAGAAAAAGATGATAGAAACTGTGGTAATGGATTTCTTAAGAAGAGCGTGTAATACTTCTAGAATGCAGCATGTCAGAAACGAAGATATAAGAAGGAAAACAGGGCGCATAATTACATCAGCAGAAAGAATAGAATCCAGAAAGTTGCTACGGTATTGTCACGTAATGAGGATGGAGGAGAAGAGGAGAAGCGATGGCCAAAGAAAGCATTGACTTACACACCACAAAACAGGAGAAGAAAAGGAAGACTGACAACACAATGGAGAACAGGAATTAGGAAAAGCAAGAGAGATCGAGCTATTGAAGACGATGACTGGAAATATAGGGAGAAATGGCGATCGAAATGCGGCATGCGGCATAGACTGTAGCACCCCCGCTAATAATAAAAAAAAAGCATCTTACAACTTTTATCTCTACTTTTTTCTACTTTGCTGGAAAGATTCCCTGAAAATTTTATTTGTTAAGATGCACAAGCTTTTCACGCCATGTATCTACGAACCCTTAGTATCCGTTAACGATCGAGACGTTTGTTATTGTAAAAAATACAAATCTGTACATTTTGAACGCACGTCTTTAGCGTAGGCTAATGATGTGCATTTGTTTTTTAAAATAAAAATACAATTTACAAGAAAAATTTCATAAATCATCATCATCATCATCATCATGTCGTTTCTTGACGTAATACGGCTTTTGCTGTTCCACTTCTTGCCATCTCTTCGGTACGACCAGAAGGAACAGTTAAATAACCTGTAAGTTATTTAAATCACGACACTTAAAGTGGTAGCCGCGACGAAAGTGAAAGTGATTATCAAATTGTACGGTCGAACGGCAGAGTTGAGCTGCAGAGCTGCAATGAGCCTGTAGTGATTTTCACGCTGAGTAGAGACCACGGAGGACACTGAACGATGCAGTATGGAACTCCCGCTGCTATTGGCCGTGCTCAAAACATTTGCTCCGTATCCGCTCTATTTAGGAATTAAAACATCAATTTGGAGCAAATACTTACTTTCTTCATTAATTCAACAAGTCATTTATTTTCCAGGATTTGTAAAAGTACTGATGATAATTAAGTCTACTTTTCGGCTCTTTTCTTAAAATTCAGAAAAATGAAAAATTAATAATACACAATTCCTTTTTTAACGATATCCATCCACTAAAAAATATGTATTACAATGTAAAAATATGTAATGTATTACAATTATCAGTACGCAGAATGAGAAAAATTACTATCGACGTAAAATCAAATACGTGTACTTCAAAAAATTCGTTCTCAATAAATTTTTAACTAACTTCAATTTACAGTACTATTTGCTTAAGAATCCCTTTGAATT
This sequence comes from Magicicada septendecula, assembly GCA_034769895.1. NCBI lineage: Eukaryota > Metazoa > Arthropoda > Insecta > Hemiptera > Cicadidae > Magicicada > Magicicada septendecula. The sequence goes on from CM068372.1 coordinate 135,535,615, forward strand.
TACAACTACAACTGAACTTTAAAGAAACAAAGAAACACAATACAAAATAAAGAAAAGTAACCGAGATTTCGATTCAAGACCTTACAAACTTAAATATTAAACCTGCAGTTTAATAAATTAAATTTTGTATTTTTGTTCTACTGTTGTTAGGTTTATTCATTATACATTTAACAGCAATAGTATACGTTACTCGGTAATTCTAAAACTGACTTTTGTTTACATTTTATAAAGACTGTTTAAGTAGAACTCGGCTGACTTTCAGCACCATTAACACCTGCGCGGTTCTCCATAAAGCCAACGGTCTCAACTCGTACAGGCGTCTGTAGGTGGCGGATTTTCAAATATATCTAACTCTAATACATTTTGGGTCAACATGATTTACCTATACCGATAAAAAAAACACATGGGAAGCTAAGAATTAAGTTCATATTTTTAAATTTATTTGAGAATTCTGGGGATTCAGAATCTATTGTACGTTCATGTCAAGGGAGCCGATAATGGGGCAAACATGTCTAAAAACCGGTCGCTTATAGTTTCCATTCGTAACAGTCAATCTTCCACCCATTTCACTTCAATTTTCATGCAGGTTTCAATATCGTACACTTAACGTCTTCAACGTTCACCAATACATTTTTCCTTATATCTAGTCCTCCGATTCCTATGAACCACTTACACTTTTGTTTTGTTTGAACCGTTATCATTAACGCTTGCTTAAAATTTCTCTCCATTACTTGTTTCGTTTGACTGCGCAGGTAAATTAATTACTGCCACTTACGACTTCCCCGATATTTTTTGCTTTCTTCTATACTTCTCTTTTATACCCGAATGAACTCAAAACAGCATCATGCAACAGAAATACAATATTTTTGCGCTGAGGGCGATGATAACATTCAGAGTTCACTGTTTTTGCGTTTTGAAAATTCGACACTACTGTATAGTAGGCCTAAATACACATTATACACAAAAGACAATTAAAAAAAATCAATTTATATCCAGTAAAAAATGTATCAAAAACGCGTGATAAATTATATGCACCATAAAACAAATAAACGTTTCAATGATAACTAATAATACAGTTTACGACGAGGCTCCGTAAACACCAGGCTAACGTGCAACCTTCTCTGCACTCATATTTATCATCAAAAAGCAGTACCGTAACAACCTTAAAATTCCAACTGTATCACGAATCAACATCAAGTTTGCGCAATACTCCTAAAAAATAATGAAACAAATCTAAAATTCATTTTTAGAGAGACAACCACGTGATCAGTGGTGGTGTTGGGAGCACCAATCCAATGACATCATGTTAACTAGCACAACGTTAATCAAAACGCGCGCGCGCACACACACACACACGAACACTGATAAATAATGCACGCTACACAAATATATAACCTAAAATACTGTATTAATATTTCTAAGATGTAGGCAACAGCATATGCTAACTATGCATGCATTTGTTTTGATTGTGTCTCTCAGCTCGACAAATCAGGTGCAGTGCTTCCTCGGCTGTCGCACTACACATAAATGTAAAAAATATATAAATATAGGTCGGTTGCAGTTCAGTCAGTTACATCTGTCAAATGTTTTCCAGCGATTAGACTACAGTATTAGTTTTTTAGTGTTTGTCATAACTGTGTAACTGAATGGCTGAATGGAAAACAGGGCAGCATTACATAACACCAAATTTTTCAAGAGAACAAAAAACTGTTTTTTTACTCGATGTATAGGTTGTACTAAACAAAAGACAGTATGTTAAAAAATTAACAACTGGTTATACCTTAACCCTAAAGTACCACAGTATAAGTGAATTTATATAGTTATTTATTAACAATTTAAAGTGTATGAATACCTTCCTCTTTTCACTCATTGTTTATGCCAAATAAGTTTATTTTTACATCTCTTTTGACATAATATTAGTGGAAAACAATGATTAAAAAAAGATTTATAAAATACTTCCAATACTACAAAAGTATACTACAACTACTATAAAAGTTCTTGGTTTGCATTTTGTGAACAAATATCAGAGCAAGAGGAGCTGGTTTTGCTACTTCATGGAGACTTGAAGAATGAATCTTCCTTGAATCTTCATGGAGATTTAGATAATACTGGAGATTGAAAACTTGAGGATACTGGAAACATGAATTTTACAATTGAAGATTTTATTTTGTGTATAGATGTTCACAAGTTGATCATACTGTTGAGAATATACTAGAAAACTCTACATTCATTTTTACGTAAGTGTACCTGTCATTGAAGAAGTGAAAGTTTGTATTGTACGGTGGGAGGTCGAGCTGCCTGGGCGGGGCCTCAACCCGCACACATGCGCGTTTACTGTGAGAGTGTAGAAAAGTAATGTTCTCGAAGTTTTAAATAAAAGGAAAGATCTGGAAGCTGTTTTTCTATATAAATAGAGATGCACTCGACAAGTACAGTTCAGTTTTAAATGTGCTCTTGTAATGTGTATTTCGTGTGTCCGTTTTATGTATACTTACTACTAAACTGTTCCTTCAATAAAGCGTGTGTTTGCTCCTGTACTTAAATTATTCATTATTTTTACCCATACCTCAACACATACGTACTCTTGTAGTCTACTAAATCTTATATACGCTTTTTCTGCAAAGATCGACCCTACTATTGCAGTCCTTAACAAACTACGTACTTAAAGGACGATGTGTTTTGTTTTGACTCAACTGCTAATGGCCGATGTCTAAGAACATCATACCGGTCAGTAAATCATTACAAATATACTTACAACCACTTCAGGTTTTTGCAAAAGCAACTGTAGGACCAAACACCTGAGACAGTTGACTGTTGATTAGCGCATTCTAGGAAAGAAGAGGAATAACATCCCTAAAATGTTATGCTTCCTCTATTCATCAAACATTCTATGGCGGTTTCATGAATGACTGAGACATTTTTCATTTTATGTTCAACACGAAGTCAAAATAAAATACTACAAAATGTAGTCAGTTTAATTTTAAATATTTCAGGGATGTTAACTTTTTTTCACTCAGCCGTTCAACTGTGTTGTGATACCGAAATTTACCGACTTAGTGACGAGTCGTTGCAAACAAGACGTACAGGACATCTGGGCATCATAGGACAATAATACTAGTGGGATTATTTTTATAGGTGTTTTAGTAAAAATTGTAAGTAACGATGTCCCTGGTATTTTATGCATTATTTCACTTTCTACGGATCTCGCTAATCTCCGTAACACCATTTCTCGTATTTTAGACGATAGCATTTAGATGCCAACGCTGGAACAATACCTAAACATGCAACAGACACTTCAAAGTTTGTAGTACCTAATAAACGTTGGTAGAGGGGAAACATTCAGTCACACAGCGCGAAGAATTGACACACGCCTAGAGGGAAGACAGGAAAGACGACACAGAAACCGTTCAAACGGTGTGAGACGGAAAGAAAGGAGGAATTCCGCGTGGGACGCTTCACGGGGAGAACGAAACGCCGCGCAATTACCGAGTATCGAGGGTAGTGCACGGAGGGATGTGGAGCGCTGTGTATGAACAAAGTTACCCGGCACGTCCTCCGGCGTACAGTGAAGCGTACACTATACTCTACTTGTTTTACAAAGGAATACTTTATACGCGTGTTAAAAACCTTTGTCCCAGTTTGCGGGCTTTGACGTTGCCTCTTACGCCAATAAACCTTTTTGAAAAAACCTCCACCGACTGAGATCATTGACAAGCCAACAACGACATAATTTACAAACGCCACATGAGTGTTGACTTTACCTCGAGTGTTTAAGTCATTCACATGATGTCTGTTTGCGACAGTGCACAGTGCACTGACTTGATTATAACAATACGTCAGTGCGAGAAGTGAAATATGTCAGTTCGATTTCTACGTACATATTGTAACATGACATAAGATAGCGCAAAATATCACTAATGATTAATAAAAGAGAAAGCTGAAGGTAGGAAGAAATGTTAAAAAACTTATAATTTGAAGATTAATGACCCAACTACGAAATAACAATTGACTTAGAAACTGACTATGACTTGACCCAATAGATTGGAGAAAACAAGAAGATTGAAGAAAACAAGAAAATAGAGACAAGAAGGAAGGAACGAGAAACAAAATGTAACCCAAAGTATGACCACGATCAATGTAACCCCAAGATATAACTGACAAATAATATGTAAAGTAAATGCACTAAAACAGATAGGGCATAAATAAGATGTCAAATATAAACTATAAAAAATAAACTAGAGATATTATGTATGTTAAATGAAAAGGAAAGAAACATGAATTTATAAATATAAGATAGGAAGTTAGAAATAAAAAATACCCTATTAAAATATAAACTAGTCAGAAAACAAGTAAGTTATAATTGAGCTGAATAAAGACAATCATTCAAAACCAAAAGTGACCAATGTGAAATGAAAATGAAACAAATATTAATTACCAATAACCACACAGTGATACTAAACTAAATAAACAAACAATATGTGAAATATCAAGTGAAAGTGACGATAAATAAAGAAACCTCATATAAAAGGAAAAGTGCAGTGTAGGAATATACGGTATAAAATACTATAAGATGCAAACTATAGTAATATAGCAGAACAGTCTTTAATAGAATATTATCTAAAAAGTATGAAACTAATTGTACCATTATTAATTTAAGTGATAGTAAGTAAGAATTACAAAGAATAAGGTAAAAGTTAAATTATTAGAGTGGAAGATAGGAGAACCAGACACTATATTTTAGTGAAGGAATTTGTAAGTGAGTTATATTGTGTAAGGTACTGTTAAAAATTATTATTATAAGAGTTTCATTATTGTAAAAAACCACAGAATTAATTAACTTAGAAGATAGGTGAGATAGAAGTAAGAAACCAATAACAGTAAGAAGTTTAATTTCAGGCTTGAACCTGGTAAGAAATATTTTAATAATAAAAGGTGTGTTGTTAAAAGCACCAATGGTTTTTTTTGTTTATCTGTTTATATAGAAAAAATGTTCAATGAACCAATAAATAAAGTTTATGAATTATAAAGAAGGGTGAATAGGAGTATTGTGAAACCTATGTTTTAGGCCTAGCATGAAGGAGAGAATTTTATAAGTTTAAAAAGAAAACAATAACCAAGGGTCAATTAGAGTATATAAAATGTTTAAGTAAGTAAGTAAGTGTATCAGATATAAAAATGTATAAATATTATTCAGTTTAAAAATAATTACAAAAGAAATATCAATAAGAAAATAAGAAAATGTTATTAACTAATCAAAAATAACCATGAGGGATATCAAAATAATCTTTAGTAAAAAAGCAGAACAATGGTGTTAGTATAATTAATATTAATACCAGCATAAGGAAGTAATCATAATTTAAAGGATTTTTACATATTTGAACATAAATAAAACGTTAGATTATAACAATGTTATAAGATGTTGACCAATGAGAACTAGTATAATTTGAAGGGTAACTATGGCAACTCATGGTTGTTACATAGAGTGACCGTTGAAATCTAATTACTTCATTATTGACCAGCATAGAGGGTGGACGTATGAAGCCCTTGAAGACTAATTAATTATAAATTCATTAAATTGTTGAAAATTTTATTCGAGAAGTACAAGAAAATTATTAGAAGTAACCATTGCTGAGATGGGCAATAATTAAAAAACATTTATTTAAAAAATAATCTGGCCAAACTTGGAAGGAAGTAAAATAAACTCATAAACGACCAATTCTGGCGGAAGATCAAAAATTACCTAACTCGACCTGAAGAAGAAGACCATCTACAAGGACTGATGAAAGCTGAATATTGGATTTCAACCAATTGAACGGGGATTTCAGCCAACCCAAAGAAGAAAGGACTCTTAGACGTGTTCCAGAAGAAGAAGCGGATTGCAAGAGAAGCTACGTCAAGGAGTCGATGAGTATATAATAAATACTTCACCACAAACTTAACTTTCAATTACCCATAGTAAACGAACTATAATATTTTCACTTCACAGATCACAAAATTAACTTTTGAACTGAACTTGATTAAAATTTCACTTTCGATAAAACATATCAATCACTAAATATTGATTTTCTATTAAAATAATTTTAAAAACATAACTTGCTAACAAGAAACTAACCAAGCATGCACTATTTCTCATTGCCAATAAATTACTTTTCATGTTTTAAAATATCAACTATTGTGTAATTAGATATAAGGAATATTGTAATTTTGTGCATTTATTAGTCGATAATCCAACTTCTGTAGTCCAAAGGACTTAAACCCTGAGATAATTTTATGAAAATCACGTAAAAAACCGAGTCGAAGTAAGGGGATACTACACACTTGCCTGTTATTATACACGTCTCCCTTTTCTGTGGCAGAATTCGTTTTCCACTACTACTCGTTTTACTTCCATATTCCTTAAGGAATGGAAGTATGGTGATGGCAAAAAAAATCGTGTTCGAGATTATTGCAGATTCTGATTCTACTACACTCAAACCATGAAAAAAAGTCGTTTTCCGAAAAGTGTCTGTGTGTGTGTCTGTGTGTGTGTCTGTCTGTGTGTGTGTCTGTCTGTGTGTGTGTCTGTAGATTTTTTTTCTATGGCAAACGATAACTGCCGCAAATTCAAACAGAATCAAATAATTTTTTGCATACAGCCCTGATTTGTAGAGGACTCGCGACCTATTGTTTTTGGTGAAGATCGGTTGAGGGAAAGGGGTAGTTTACCAGCAACGGTTATTTTTTATCAAGGGAAATTTTTTTTTTTTGGCAAACGATAACAGCCGCAAATTCAAACAGAATCAAATAATGTTTCGCATACAGCCCTGAATTGTAGAGTTCTCAAGACCTATTGTTTTTGGTGAAGATCGGTTAAGGGAAAGGGGTAGTTTACCTGTAACGTTTTATGTTTTAACAAGGGTATTTCCTATGGCAAACGATAACAGCCGCAAATTCAAACAGAATCAAATAATTTTCTGCATACAGCCCTGATTTGTAGAGTACTCAAGACCTATTGTTTGTGGTGAAGATCGGTTGAGGGGAAGGGGTAGTTTACCTGGAACGTTTTTTATCAAGCGTATTTTCTATGGCAAACGATAACTGCCGCAAATTCAAACAGAATCAAATAATTTTTTGCATACAGCCCTGATTTGTAGAGTACTCGCGACGTATTGTTTTTGGTAAAGATCGGTTGAGGGGAAGGGGTAGTTTACCTGCAACGGTTTTTTTTATCAAGGGAAATTTTTTTGTTTGGCAAACGATAACAGCCGCAAATTCAAACAGAATCAAATAATGTTTCGCATACAGCCCTGAATTGTAGAGTTCTCAAGACCTATTGTTTTTGGTGAAGATCGGTTAAGGGAAAGGGGTAGTTTACCTACAACGTTTTTTTAACAAGGGTATTTTATATGGCAAACGATAACAGCCGCAAATTCAAACAGAATCAAATAATTTTCTGCATACAGCCCTGATTTGTAGAGTACTCAAGACCTATTGTTTTTGGTGAAGATCGGTTGAGGGGAAGGGGTAGTTTACCTGCAACGTTTTTTATCAAGCGTATTTTCTATGGCAAACGATAACTGCCGCAAATTCAAACAGAATCAAATAATTTTTTGCATACGTCAGTGAATTGTAGAGGACTCAAGGCCTTTAGATTTTGGTGAAGATCAGTTAAGGGGAAGGGGTAGTTTACCAGCAAACTTTTACGTTTTAACAAGGGTAAAGTACTTGAAAATTCATTTAAACTTTTTCAAACAATGGTAATTGTTGAAAATAAAATAATTTTGTTGCCAGGCAATCTGAAAATTTCAGATTTTGTACCACAAAATCTGAAAAGATTATACGATAGTTTATGAAATGGTTAATAATACGTCAGTGGAAGGTGTAATGAGAAATTAGCAGAAATGGAAACCTGGGGAATGTTAACTGTTCTGTAGATACAATTTTGTCAGAATGTTTGGAAATGATCATCAACATTGAAGAAAAAGTAAGCATATTAAGAAACATATGTAAGTACTTATTATAAAAAAATAATGTTTGTTTTTTGATAAAGTCATTTTGATTATAAAATATAAATATTTACAACAAGAAAAGAATTTTCAGTTTTCAAAATTTAAATATATTTTTATAAAACAATGGGTTCTTCATTGAGGTGGGGACCATGTCACTCACTCCATCTCAAGCCTCCTCTCCCATTTTGCAGAAAAAGAGGACCCTGTCAAGGCTGATACTTTGACGACAGTGACAGGGCTTTCCACCAAATTCAGCAGAGTGACAGGTAGGCCCAACTCTGATTGGCTCCTCAGATTTCCCCAGCGTTAGTAGGTTCTATGAAAATATTTTATTTCAAAAATGATTTTAAATATAAATCTTAGATATGTTTTATAAATCTCATGTTTTATGTTTTAACATGGGTAATTTTTTATATGACGAACCATAACTGCCGTAAATTCAAACAGAATCAAATAATTTTTTACATATGTGCCTGAGCTATAGAGAACTCAATGTCTGTTGATTTTGGTGAAGATCGGTTACGGGGAAAGGGCAGTTTACCTGAAACATTTTTTGTTGTAACATGAGTAAAGTACTTAATTTTGATAAAGTATCCTGATAAGATCTTAATAATCCACTGTAGAAACGTAGATGAAATATCTATAAATGAAGAGGCTAGTTGAATGGGCTGGGGGTGATTTTCTATAAATCAAAATTATAGTTGAAGGGGGAGGGGATAATATTTTTTATATGTGTACTACGTTATTGGCAAGAAAGAGTATTTTTTTGTTAAAATTCCTTCCCTGGCTGTTTGGCTGAAAATGATTTTAAATATAAATCTTAGAATATGGAAGTCATGTATGGTTCTCCATACCGATATTTTCCGATTATAGTCGGTTTTCGTGCAGATCACAGAAAAAGCAACCAACTCAAAGAAGCACTGTGTTTCAGTGCTGTATTGTTATAAGCACTTATGCATTTTTCACAACTTGGAAATAAAAAGTGCGAATTTTTCGCGTCCGCACCTAGTTTTGGCCTCAGTTTACGTAGAAACACAAAATACGCGGGTTTTACAAGTTTTGTGGTTGCCAGACCTCAGGTTGTGACTGCCGACTATTACCGTTAATTCAAAACAGGCAATCTGCTACATTCCTTCCTTTCAGTCAGAGGCGTACGCAAGGGGGGATTACCGGGTTTGAACCCCCCCTTGAACGTTTAACCACTTTTTTTAATATTATATAAAATAAAAATAAAATATTTGACATATTTATATTTGAGTATCTTTTTAAAAATCCATAATCGTTTTCTCTCCTCTTAATTGCTCACTGTCAGAGTAACAAAATCTATCGACAATAGGTACAGTCCGCCCTCCGTCTTCTTCAATAATATAATCTCTGTGCTTGGTGCTGCGGCACGTACAGTACATCACTCCACGTGGGACACAAGTAGCTGTCATTCAGCATTCTGAGAACGTGGCAGTGCTCTCACTGGCGCGGTGAGTGTCAAAGCATATACCCCTCCTCATCTACTGAAAGAGAGAAGGGAGGATCAAAGCCGTGCCGCTTGTTAAGAAGATACGATAATAATACCGACCTTGTAATAAAATAAGGCCGACACCACATAAACTTACTTGTGAAACATATTGTTTTGACAGTTCTGCAGTGCAGATGTAAAATATTGTACATTGTCGAGCGTTATTCACCCGTTAGTCTGAGTTCAGATTTTGTTGTGGAACGTTCATTTAACGTTTTGTGCATTTGGCAGTTCATATTTTTAAATAGAAACTTCACATTATCGTTCCGGGTTCTTTGATATGTCTAAGCGACCGCAAAGCTCAATTTTACAATTTTTTAGCAAAAAGTCGCGTACCAGTAGTGTTTCTCGTGAGGTTAGTGAAAATTTCACATTGCCAAATGTTTTTTCGCAGCCGCAGCGTGACGATGTTGTCGCAAACGTTCTTCCCGAAACTAGTTTCACATCCCCCTGTGAAAACTCGGCTGATATTGAACGTACATCGACATCACTCAATAATGTTAACGTGCCTGCTGAATCATTTAGAAGTGATAAGTGTATTGTTCTGATTCCGGAAGCATCAACATCTTCAAGTTCCAGTGAACCACACGCTTATGATATTGGAGTTTACGTAGGAAAAGACTTGTCTAATGAAAAGAAACTGGATGTCTTGAACAATGTCTGGGAACCAAATCCAGGGTTTGTTTTTCCAACAAAAGGAAAGAGAAATTTGCCATTTCAGTTTAAATGGCTTTACCGCTGGAAGTGGCTTGCATATTCCGAATTTAAGGGAGGGAGTTTTTGTAAATTTTGTGCACTTTTTGCTCCAAGTGATGGTGTTGGATCTGGCAAGCAACCCTTAGGTCAACTTTGTAGTGTGAAATTTGACAACTGGAAGGATGCCGTCGAGCGATTTTCAGAACATGAGAAGTGTCTGTATCACAAACAAAGTTTGGAGGTAGCCGGTACTTTGGCCGATATTTCATGTGGAAAAAAAGTCTATCGATGTGCTAATAGATACTGCAGCAATGCAAAAGAAACTGGAGAACAGGAAAAATCTTATTCCTATTATTGAAAGTGTTTTGTTCTGCGGGAAACAATGTATCACACTGCGAGGCCACAGGGATTCGGGACGAATAGAGGTCGACCAAGAACCAGAAGAAAATGATGGCAATTTCAGGGCACTTCTTCGCTTTCGAAGTAAGACTGATTCTGTATTAAAAAATATGTTGACGTGTAGTGTTGGAAATGCGCAGTACACCAGTCCCAGAATACAGAATGGAATAATTGAAGTGTGCAACGACCTGATTGTTCGAAATCTCGTGAAATAACTTAATGCCTCCAGTTGCTTCTCTATTCTCGCCGATGAGACGTCAGACATATCAGGCTTAGAACAATTATCACTGTGTGTTCGTCATGTTGATAGAGAAAATTTCACTGTGAAGGAAAACTTTCTACAATTCGTACCATTATATGATGTGACCGGAAAAGGAATCGCAACGGCGATATTGGACAAGTTGTGTTCATTAAATATAGACATAAATAAGATTCGTGGTCAAGGGTATGACGGAGCTATGTCCATGTCAGGAAAAGTAAACGGAGTCCAGGCACATGCAAAGGAAATAATTCCGTCAGCTTTATATGTCCACTGCTCAGCACACAACCTCAAATTAGCTGTAGGCCTATCCAGTCCTTGTGAAGTAGCTGCCATTAGAAACTGCATGGGTACAATATCGAGTCTGTACGAATTTCTTAATACACCTAAAAGGGAACATTTTTAACACTGAAAATGTTTATAAGGACGTGTCGCACATTTGCGGCCGATCGCTGGTGCGTGATCGAAAATGGGAACCGGTGTTTCCATAGAAACTACTTCTTTGTTGTCAATAACGTAGTACACATATAAAACTTCGCTTATGAATGCGACTACATTTAACTTATAATCTGTACATTGGTAAATGAAGAATAAATTCATTGATTGGTGAATGAACATAAATATATATATTTTTTAGATTTATTGAAGCATTTTCAATGCCCTTCCCTGTGCATTGCATTTGTGCAATGCCTGTAAATTTTTAAAATCGGCGATAAGTGAAATAGAAACTACAACTTCACACCGTGAAAAACTCGTTGAACTTTGTGCAACACGTTGGTTGGAAAGGTATAACTCCGTGGCCGCGGTGGTGGAATTGTATGACCCTATTATTGCAACCCTTCAAAGCATATCAGAATGGAAAGACAAAGACTGTCCTCACAAGCAAATTCACTTTTATGTACTCTGACTGACTGTCAATTTGTGATATCGCTGTTTTGTATTCAAAGACTGTTTTCTTTAAGTCTCCCATTGTGTAAATTCCTGCAGAATCCAACTACTGATCTCGTGGAAGCAGTAAACCTTGCTGAAGATATTAACAGTGAAATGAAATCTATACGCGAAAATGTCGACGAAGAATTTTCTAAAATTTTCATTTGTGCTTCTGAAGTCTTGAATAGGTTGGGGTCCTCCATTCAAATCCCTCGCATGGCAGCGCGACAAAAAAACCGTGTGAATTTGGACTTATCATCAGTGACGCCAGAACTTTACTTTCGTGTCTCTACTTTTATTCCATTTCTGGATACCTTCATGTCCCAACTAAATTCGCGTTTCTTAAAACACAAGGAAATATTGAAAGGCTTTCAGTGCCTTTTACCTACGAACCCAGTCCTTCTGCCCCTGCCGTCAGTGGCGTAGCTAGGCTTTTTGGCGCCCGGGGCAAGGAGGGCCTCGGCCGCCTCGCCTTTACAATTAAAAGGGGGACAAAAGAGCAAAAATTAAGGCCCATCCAGTGAACAAAGTACTTAATAAATGCAAATGTGTACATTTTTGTATGAAAGCACGTCCAGCAAACGTCTTAAGAATATTTTTTAAGTCAAAAGTACGAAATTACATACAGTATTATAATATTACCGGTATTCAGTTTGTATACATTTTATTAGTGACAAATGTTAGATTATAAAAAATGTAGTAAAATAAAAAATTTTTAACATATAAATGTTCTAATAAACTTGCAAACATCTTTGTAGGTCTGAAGCGGATTGTCAAAACAATATCGTAAAGCAACATAGAGTTAAACAAAGAACTACATTAAAAATAATAAAATTAATAACTTAACATTACAGGTTAATTTTTCCGTCTTCTATTAATAAACACTTAATATTTATTTGTAATATTTAATAAATATTTAAAACGAGTCATTTTAAAATGTAACTTTCCTGGTCGCAATTGCTGCAAAGTCGGTTATTAAATTACTATAATCTAAAGACGAAGCAATGTCGTTTTCAATTGAAAGTATCGCTAGACTTGATACCCTGTCTTGAGAGATTGTTGATCGTAGATTCGATTAAATCAATTTAAGTTTACTAAACTATCTTTCACAAGAAGCCACAAACACTGGTAAACTAACAAAACTTTCTAACGTTGTTGGTATTGTTCTGTAGGCTTCTAATCCCATTGAAGAAATGCATGAGGTGTAAAGTCCATTTGTTCTCCGTTAACGTTTGCCCTTTTTAATAAACGTATGACGTCTTTCAAGTCACTGAACAATTCTTCACTGTTAGGTCATGTGGATACAGTTTGTTTTGCAAGCGTTGTGCACTTAGTATTGATTTGGGAAAGATGTTCCTTAAAATGTATATCCCCATCATTTACGTACGCCTCAAATTTATAGAGGAACAAAAAGCGTTTTTCTAACTTTTTTATGTTGGAGAAACGGCTTGAGATTTCAACCGACAGTTTGTCCAAAATTTCTATTGGAGATCGTTGCATTTCTTTCTCAACGGTTAATGCAGAATCATCTGCATACTCCCCTGGCATCGTGCGGTTTCTTCTTGTCCTTTTTGTGGTACTGACACCCCATTCATTACATACCTGCTCTGCCTTAGTAATGAGATTGTCACACAGCTCATTCCTCCAAACTTTTAATTTGTCCGTTAGCGTCTCCAGAAGTGTCAATGCTTAAATAAGGCTTATTCCACTGGTCTGAAAGATTTTCTGGATTTTTTCCATAGAAGAAAGAATATCTGTCCAGAAAAAGAGCAAGGTCATAAATTTAAAGATTTCTATCGCATTAATTATTATTAATGGTGCATCTTTCCTCGTTTCAAGTGTTTCAGACAGTGTAGCGATCCTCAGTTTCTCAAGTGCAGCGATCACTTCATCCAGCTGAGTGGATATTGTTTTCACCGCATCTGATTTTGAATTCAACATGGTATCATAATGTCCTTTTAGAGTACCTAGTGTTACGAAGTAACATTTACATGAGCTGGATGAACGACAACCAAGTTAAGTGAATGATTATCACAGGGAACACACACAGCTAGTGGATTAAAATCTAATATTCCCTTCTGAACTCCTGAATGGATACCAACGATTGTTGCTTGATTGTCATACGACTGACCTCTGCAATCACTAAGATTCAATCCATTTCTCTCAAGCTTACTTGTAGTAGCTTCTGTGATCCCCTCCGCTGTTTTCACTTCTAAAAGAATAAATTCTATGAAGGCTTCCTTGATATCAACAGAATTGCGTTTAATTTCAACAAATCTTATAATCTGATACATTTGTTCTACATGCGCAGCATGTGGTGTTGTGTCAAATTTAATACTAAAGTACTTCGGCATCTTACATGCAGTAATAATATATTTTTGCGCACTCTTTCTCCTAACAGGCTTATTATTTCATTTTGATTGATTGGCGAAAGTTACGACTTACACCCAGATTTACGAGAGATTGAATCCAAAAGAGATCTCATGACAGGGTCAAATTTGGCCAAGTATTTTAGCAAAGCCAGAAAGTTTCCAGAATTTGGATTGTTAGTAATTGACTCTCGATGTCCTTTCAGTGTGCTAGATTTTGTTATGCAAGAGTCTGAACTGTGCCAATGACCGAGGATTTCTTTCCATTTCTTAGCTGTTTTACTCATTTTTTTCCTGAAATAGATCATCAATAAGACCCTCTTTGTTTAAAGAACGTTTTAATTCCTACCATTCCGAAAAGCAGACCGATGAGGAGGACTATTTTCATGATTCTGCATTTAACTTTCACCACGACGAAAACCCATTTTCACTATTGAAATGGCTTCTTTGATAGTTTTTTTGTGGAAATAAAGTCCACAAGTGCAAAACAGAGATTTTTTAGTTAGAGAAAACACATACAAGTGCGATTTACCTTATCATAATGAACCGTAATTACGATGTTTGAGTATAAATAAACCAATACTGTTTATCACGCGAGGTTTATGACAACGGACAAGCTGACTAGTTATGCTTCTTTTATGAAAGGAATAATCATACCAAAGAAACAAGTTGTTTGTAGTTTTTATAAACAGAAAATAATTTTTTCAAGTCTATGCTCATTTTGCCGCCCTCCTGGCTATGCCGCCCGGGGCGGCTGCCCCCTTGGCCCCCGGCCCATGCCTGCCGTCTCAAGTTCCTGCTTTCACTTCGCTCACAGAGTTCTACGCCAGTGACATAAGAAGCGGTTGCCAAGAAGACCTGAATAATGAATTAAAATTATGGTACAGAAAAATTGCACGTCTTGAGAAGGGAGACCAACCGAAAACGGCCGTAGATGGGTTAACTATGTGCAATCCCAACATAATGCCAAATATATTTACCTTGCTAGAAATACTAGCTGCGCTCCCAGTGTCCACATGTACAAATGAACGATGTTTCTCAACATTACTCCGTCTAAAAACATATTTGCGTAATTCTACTGGAAATACACGTTTGAATGGATTAGCACTCCTCAACATACATATAAATTACACTCCAACTGAAGAAGATGTGTTAAATGAACTAATGAAAAAAAAGTCGTTTGGACATTGACACTGTATTGTGAATACTGAAATTTCCGAAGTGTAGTGACGTTATATACTGTAGGATACGTACATTATATATACTGTATATAGGCCTATTAATTTAATTACCGGTACTCGTTTTAAACAATGATTTTTCAAAACAATAATAGACTATGTAACAACTTACAAATTTTGATAAGATGAATTTGTTAATTTATAAATGTTTGTGTAGAATTTTTTTTTTTTAATGTTCTGTGGTGTTTAGCACTTTTTATTGTTTGTTTTAAAAGAATTAAGTCCTTTTCTGTATTTTTAAAATTCCTTCACCAGTTAATAGAATTGTCTCGAAGAACAGTCGATATGTGAACTTTTCTTATTTGGAGGTTATCTTCCTTCTTGGTGGTGAAATTCTGGTAGTTAGCTCAATTAAAATTACGTATTATGCTAATTATCTTTTAGGAATAAATAATGTTCAATTTTGTAGTAAATAAGGAATTTTATTAACAAATAGTTATTATATCGATTTTATATCGACTGATTAATCGATTCTCAGGGTCTTTTTCAATAGTTCGTACAATTATTTATATTCGGGTTCTTTTAACAGTTATTTTAGGTATAGTCAGAGAAAAAGGGCAAAGTATTAAAAGTATAACATTACAAAAATATATATCGACTTAAAAATTAAAATACATATATGTTATTCAATATATAATGTTAAGTAAGATGCTTTCAAACCGTTCTATTGAATAGACTGTGTCGCGTTGGATTGTGGGAAATCAATTATGGCCGCTGCTAGTCCAGACGTAAGACGAAGTCACCTCGCTGTTTTTTCTACTAATAAAAGTTGCTTTCCCTACGATTTCTCGTTCCTGCTGCTGCGATTCTTCCTTCTTGTGTTGGTGGAGTGTTCCTTGTTAAGTTTTAGTGTTCCACTTCGAAAAATGGTGTAGTGTTAATAGTTATGTTCCACTTTGGTGTATGGGTAGAGAATTGCACTTTCCGTTTCGTGGTGTTTAATTATAGTTTTAATCGTTTAGTTGGTGTATTCACTGTGTTTGCTTCTTATTTGAAGTTGGTTTAATGTTTGTTGATGTTTGTTTCACTGTGTTAGCGTTTAAAATGTGTTTTCACAAAACTCGCGTTTTTCGAATCAGACTAGGCTTATAAAACATGCGCCATTAATGTATCAGCAATTAGGTTAAACTTGGCTTAATAGCTCGTCAAGTGTGCTTCACGATATCTAATAATGAACTAATTTACTTCCTTCGTCTTCGACTAAAGTCTTAGCCAAATTAATATTATTCAATCTATTGTTTCAAAATTATTTGCATCCTGTGCATGTGAGAATTTTACATTATATAACTGATTATATTTTTGTTATTATTCAAATTTATTAACTATTAAACACCTAATCTTCTTCTTCAGTTCATTCTGCTTAATTTGATACCAAATAATGTAGTTTTATTAAGTTTTTGATCTAAAATGGTATTTTTACCTCATTTTGAAAATTATAAGTTTTTAAAATCACTTCCTGTCCTTTTCCAAAATTCTGCCATCTTACAAGTTATATAAATGTTCGTATTAAATCTCAGATTGAAATAAAAGGTTTATCTTCCCTTAATTTCTTGTAATTAGATTAATTGGTTATGTTTTAAAATATTATACAGTAATATATGACTCCCCTATCTGAATTTTGAGTTTTTACATTTGCATTTTTAACAATAATTCTGGCTATCTTTTTACAAAATCTTTCTTAACTATATTTCCAATTACATGACTTTATGACTGATTTATCTTGTATAAATTCCTTCAGTTTAATTGTTTTTCTGTACTTATTTCATCAATTTTGAGGCTGTTTAGTTTTTAACATTTGGCCTAGATTTCTACCAGTTTTTACATACAAAGTTTTTTAAATAATACATGTTGGTTTATACCCTCTCTGACTTTCTTTGCTATTATGATATTAATTAACATTTTCTTATTTTAACAAAAGAACAATAAGTATATAATTTATACTCTAAATACATAACACATAGTTCAAATTAACATTTTCAAACTCAGACATTTTATACTTGACTATTTTTTGTAATACACAATAAATATATTATAAATACTGAATGTTATTTGATTCTGACATTTTTAAAACTTGATTATCTCTAATAACTTATTCTACATAAACAAAACATAATTATTATAATCTTATACTATATTTCTTACACTAGGTTCTATTATCAGTTATTATCTGTTTTTTGTTTGGATTTTGGGGTAATGATACCTTGTCTCTTCACTTTTTATATATGTCTGCTCTTGTTTTATTTTGGTTCATTCTACTGAACGTTGTATAATTAAGAGTGGCAATTATTTAACAACACAGGTATTACCTGTCATGATAATACTTTATTTTACATTATTCATGGACACAATATAAGCACTTCAAAGTTGTAATATTTCACAATTTACTTAGTTTGTGAACTGCAATATTAACACATAAGGTTTATTTATTATAACACCAAAACTTACACTGATCCCCTTTTCATTCTTGGATTTTATTTCTAAATAGTTTTATAGTTTCATTAAAATCAAGAAATCTATTTATAGAAGATAATGAAGGTTTGTTTTTTGGCATTATATAATTATTTCACATTGGTTCACTTTCAATTCTACTTTATACACTTTTTGGCTTACATTTATTTTACATCATGTGGTTTCTACATTTGATAGTTTGTTATACTTTCATTTATTATTATGTTTATTAGTTTCTTTTGGGGTTTGGGTTTTTTATAAGAGCACTCCTTCTTCTTTTGGATGCTGTCTTGTTCTGGTTTTTTCATTGATTCTTTCTATTCTTCTTGTTTCTTATAAATGTATCACCTTTTATGGTGGATCTTGTCTTGTTCTGGGTTTCTTCCTTACCTACTCCTATCCTACCTGGGTATTACCTTTTTCTATATTTAGTTTTTAAATTTATTTTGATGATTCATCACTCATTGTAACATTGGTTTTAAATGAACTTTTGCTTTAATCTATGATTGTACTTCACGGTGGTTCTTGATTAATTTTTTATTTTGCTTTCTCGGATTTAAAAATGTTTTTATTTTATTTTTACGATCATTTTACCATTCAGAATTATTGGCATTATCTGTCATGCTACTACTACAGTAGCATATTGATTTGAACATTTGAGACAACTGCATTCAATTTTTTATTCAAATTCAAATTCAAATTCCTTCATAGAGTGTGGATTCATCATGCCAGTTTCATTCTTCAACCTTGGTGAGTTCCATATTGACATATTGTGTTTAATTAAATTTATTTCAATATATTTGATTGCTTCCATGGATTTTCCTGTTACGTAAAGTGTCTTACCTATCGTATACAAATAACCGTTGACTAAAATATATGATTATTGTGTAGCCTAAGTGTAATAATGGCATGTGGCACTGGCACAAGCATTTTTATTATACAAAATGAAACAGATGTTAAAATTTGTTAAAAAATTGTAGTCTAAGGCTGTGAAAAAAATACGTTTCGAAGATTTTATTAGGGTATTTATGAATATGTTCTATTCGAACATAGTATAATAAATATACCGTAACATGATATAATAATAATAGACCCTAATAATAATACACAAAATTTAAAATACCGATAGTGTAAATTGTAAACAATTTTAATAATGGCCCCCCCTTAACAAAATTCTGCGTACGCCACTGCTTTCAGTTTTTTCCAGGTCGTGGTGATCTGTTGTCGTTACACGTTTCCATGTCTGTGGCTGTCTCGCTACTGTCACCGATAATGGCATTCGCTGACTTTAGCTGGCTCGCGGTATTATGATTGGTGCAGATTTTGACCAATCGTGTGTCAGCATGTTGCTACCGGCGAAATAGATTCATGCCGTTTCTATAGCTTTTTCTTCTCCGAGCAAGACGAAACAGCCGGCGCAATTTCTTCTCTTTTTTTTCTGTCTCACTTAACCTAACCTAACCTTCGGTGAAAACAGTATGTAAGCCAAAGACTGTTTCGTACAATCCAATCACCAACGACGTGCTCCGTAAGCAACAACGATCGTAACATGATTAACACCAATTAACCTCTTACCAGTTCGGAGGTGCCTTCTCGAGTTCTTTGTTCAAGGATTAGTCGAGAGTTTCTACAAAACATTTTACAAAGAAAAGACGAAGGCTTATGGTACCATGGTACTAGGCGCAACCAAGTGGGTATTTACGGCCCCCCCCCCCGAGGGGCAAAAAACAAATGCGAATTTTGTTAATCTCTTAATTTTTAGGCTCTTTTGTTAATTTTTCAGCTGCGTTTTTAAAAATAGAACTCCTTTTTAAATACACAAACAGGATTATTACACAGCATTTGCGTACAGGCCTACGTTTAAAATATGAAATATAGGAAAATCAATTCAGTCGGTATCTTGTAAAAACAATGTTCCAGCAACGCGTATTTTTATTGTGTTATTTCTGTTTACTTGAATGGGATTTATTTCAGGTTGGTATCACACTTTTCCAGCCACTTTGAAGATAGTAATGTTCATTAGTCTTAACTTGTTTTTCCTTTTATACGAAGTTGACTCGACCGGACCCGGGACACCCCCACCACTAGGCCAAATTCTAGATTTGCCACTCGGCGCAACACGTTCAAACGTGAAACTATCGATGGCAGAGGGAGCACAAACAGCATGTCCAAAACGCGTAGAGGTCAATAATAACTCTCTAAAGTTAATAATTATCTCTAATAATAACAGTGTCACCAAGAAGAGAAAATACACAATCAGCGTCACACAGCGTTTCTACACAAAAATGTTCATTTTACAAACATTCATTGATACGTAGGTTGGTAGGAACGCCCCGTTAAAACATCGTACAGTATAAACAAGTTTCTTAGATAAATGTCGGGTTTTACTAATAACGGTCAGCACTGGCGGAGAACGATTGATAAGTTCATGAATACTGGATGACAAACCGCTCCGAAATAGTCACCGCCCTCTGTCTTACGTTGTTATTCGACAAAAATGTACCGGCTCTTTATACACAACTGTTTGACCTTTAATCACAGCCTGTCATGCACGTGTCACAACACCGACGAAGTGTCACGACACTGAAATTACAGGATTAAACTTCATTTTAACGCGCCTCGTAATAGAGCACACGTGTAACGAAACCAAACGAAATATGAAAATATATTGGACAGGAATATTCAAACCTGCCAAATTAAACGAAAAACAAATCGTTTGTTTTCATGAAATTAATATAAAGTATTCTCTGCGACATTTTTTCGGAAGATTGCATTCACTGTGTAATGACGTTACAAAATATGAGTAGATAGTGAGTGGAGTGAGTCAGTAGTGAGTGGATAGCAAATGGAGTTGTCAAGGGTGTCATACCTCCCTCATTTACACCGTTACCTGTCAGCATCAAAGCAACTGTTATCAGTCGCAACTAATTTTTTACCTCACATCAGAGTATGCAGGCCCGGCTCCAGGCAGGGGCGAACCGTGACACCGCCCAGGGCGGCAGATTCCGGGATGTTAATTTTGAAATTGAGGGAAAAAATAAAATTATTCACTTAATTTCATCACAATATGTAAGATCAGTAAGAATTACATTATGTATAAAGTCAACGAAGAGTCGAAAACTCGTGAACGAGAGAACGTAATAGCCTGTCGAGACTTTAAAATTTATTCAAGAGTATGGGTTCGCGCCAAATGTTAGTGTCACGCTAAGAATTTTGCTAACATTACCTGTTACAGTGGCAAGCGGAGAAAGGACTTTTTCAAAGCTCAAACTTATTGAAACTTATCTCAGATCGAGTATGACCGAGACTCGTCTGAATGGTCTGGCGACTATATCTATAGAACATCAGTTAGCTGAATTACTTGATTACAACGAAGTCATAAGTTTGCCAGTGTAAAAGCTAGACGAGTATTTTTTAACTAAGGTATATGTGACATTACTTTTGTTATAGCCTATTTCAATCATATCGAGTTTTAGTTAGTATTTTAATTTTAAGTCATCACATAGGCATACATTTTTATTGTCTCACGATTTTATTGTCTCTACAATTTTTATTGTAGCCGTTCACCGTATCGTAAACGCGAAAAAGTTCTAGTTATTTGATAAACACAACAATGCAAACATTCCTAATCGTCATTTGAAGGCAATCGCCGTATCTTTAGAGTAGGTCTAGTGTGCGTGAATGTGTTCAGAGTTAAAATAGCGAGGGGGCGGCACTCTTAAATACTGCACAGGGCAGCAGAAGCGATGGGGCCGGCCCTGAGTGTAGGGCTATGTTATGTTTGTTGAGTGTACCTCGCATGTTTCTGCATCTCATTACACAACGGTTACAACGACAGCTACAGTGGGCATGTAGCTTTTTCTTATGTAATTCTGACCGCTACGTCGTTGTCATCGTTACAACTATTCCACACTCTGCTTAGCGAATGGTGTCCCGGTTATCCTCAGTGCTTTCTCTCCAGACATTCTGTCCACTTCACTGTCCCACATTTAGTCCAGTTTTTTTTTCTTGAAAAGCCATTATTGAGGTCTCTTGACCTCCAATCATCTACCAATCTTAGTATAGCCTACTGTTAAAGCTGTTAATCATTGCCGGCCTATTAGGCCGTGGTCTAATGCTGTTAATTTGAACAGACGTTTCGGCCCTACCATTGGATGCCATCTTCAGTGTAAAAGATTTCAAAAAGGTTCACTGGTACGGTGTTCACCAGTTCCCAAAGAACAGTACTGTTCCAATCACCAGCATTAGAGCCCCCCCCCCCAAGCTGCTTCCTTACTGCGCTTTCACTCGTTCATGACTGTTTCATTTTATTTTCTGTAGTACTTAAACCTTAACTATAAAGATATTGATGACAAAAAGAAAGCGGATCGTAAGTTTGTAAATCTTAAAATATCGGTATGGAGAACCATACATGACTTCCATGTTCTAAGATTTATATTTAAAATCATTTTCGAAATGATTAAATGGTGAATATTTCCATAGAAACTACTTCTTTCTTCAGTATTAACTACAGTACTGTGGTCACTAAACTAACGTATACCACCTCACGTTAGCGCACTCGATTTACACTGATGATGGCAGTCGATAGAACTGCCGAAACGTCTGGTTTTGTAGAAAACATTGGACCACGCCAAACAGCCCGGGAAGGAATTTTAACAACAAACCCGGGCCGATAACGTAGTACACATGACATATAAATAAAAATTATCCCCTTCCTTTCCCTTCAACTATCATTTTCATTTATAGAAAAATTACCCCCACCCTTCAACTAGACTCTTCATTCATAGACATTTCATCTACGTTTCTACAGTGGATTATTATGATCTTCTTTTCAGGATACTTTATTTATCAAAATTAAGTACTTTACTCTTGTTAAAACACAAACGTTGCAGGTAACCTACCCTTTCCCCGTAACCGATCTTCACCAAAATCAATAGACCTTCAGTCCTCTACAATTCAGGGATGCATGCAAAAAAATATTTGATTCTGTTTGAATGTGCGACAGTTATCGTTCGTCATATAAACAAATACCCTTGTTAAAACATAAAACGTTGCAGGTAAACTACCCCTCTCCCTTAACCGATCTTCACCAAAAAAAACAGATCTTGCGAACTCTACAATTCAGGGGTGCATGCAGAACATTATTTGATTCTGTTTGAATTTGCGGCAGTTATCTTTCGCAAAAAAAAATTACCCTTCTTAAAACATAAAATGTTGCTGGTAACTACCCCTTTCCCTTAACCGATCTTCAACAAAATCAACAGACCTTGAGTTCTCTTTAATTCAAAAAGGTATGCAAAAACGTAGTCGATTCTGTTACAATTTGCGGCAGTTATCGTTCGTCATATAAAAAATTACCCTTGTTAAAACATAAAATGTTGCAGGTAAACTACCCCTTCCCCTTAACCGATCTTCACCAACACCAATAGGACTTGAGAACTCTACAATTCAGGGCTGTATGCACAACATTATTTGATTCTGTTTGAATTTGCGGCTGTTATCGTTTGCCATAGAAAAAATTACCCCCGATAAAAAAAGTTGCAGGTAAACTACCCCTTTCCCTTAACCGATCTTCACCAAAACCAATAGGTCTTGAGAACTCTATAATTCAGAGCTGTATGCAAAAGAGTAGTTGATTCTGTTCGAATTTGCGGCTGTTATCGTTTGCCATAGAAAAATATCGGTATGGAGAACCATACATGACTTCCATGTTCTAAGATTTATATTTAAAATCATATTCGAAATGAAATATTTCCATAGGAACTACGTCTTTCTACTTATTGCTTCAGCATTAACCACAATACTGTGGTCACTAACGTATACCACCTCACGTTTTCGCACTCGATTTTCACTGATGATGGCAGTCGATGCCACTGCCGAAAAGTCTGGTTTTTCAGAAAACATTGGACTACGGCTAAACAGCCCGGGAAGCAATTTTAACAAAAAACTACTTCTTTGATGCCGATAACGTAGTACACATAAAAAAATTCTCCCCTCCACCTTCAACTATAAATTTTAATAATATAAAATTACCCCCACCCCGTTCACTTAACCTCTTCATTTATAGACATTTCATCTACGTTTCTACAGTGGATTATTATGAGCTTCTTATCAGGATACTTTATTTATAAAAATTAAGTACTTTACTCTTGTTAAATCATAAAATGTTTCAGGTAAACTATCCCTTTCCCTTAAAAGATCTTCAACAAAATCAACAGACCTTGAGTTATCTTGAGTTCAAAAAGGTATGCAAAAACGTAGTTGATTCTGTATGAATTTACAGCAGTTATCGTTCGTCATATTAAAAATTACACTTGTTAAAACATAAAATGTTGCAGGTAAACTACCCCTTTCCCTTAACCGATCTTCACCGACACCAATAGGTCTTGAGAACTCAACAATACAGGGCTGTATGCAAAACATCATTTGATTCTGTTTGAATTTGCGGCTGTTATCGTTTACCATAGGAAAAAATTACCCTTGATAAAACATCGTTGCAGGTAAACTACCCCTTTCCCTCAACCGATCCTCACCAAAAACGATACGTCTTGTGTACTCTACAATTCAGGCATGTATGCAGACAACTATTTGATTCTGTTTGAATTCGCGGCTCTTATCGTTTGCCATAGAAAACACCCTTGATAAAACATAAAACGTTGCTGGTAAACTACCCTATTCCATTAACCGATCTTCACCAAAAACAACAGATCTTTAGAACTCTACAATTCAGGGCTGTATGCAAAACATTATTTGACTCTCTTTGAATTTACGGCAGTTATCGTTCGTCATAGAAAAAATTACCCTTGTTAAAACATAAAACGTTGCAGGTAAACTACCCCTTTCCCTTAACAGATCTTCAATAAAATCAACAGACCTTGAGTTCTGTATAATTCAAAAAGGTATGCAGAAGAGTAGTTGATTCTATTTTAATGTACGGCAGTTATCGTTCGTCATAAAAAAATTACCCTTGTTAAAACATAAAATGTTGCCGGTAAACTACCCTATTCCCTTAACCGATCTTCACTAAAACCAACAGATCTTGAGAACTCTACAATTCAGGGCTGTATGCAAAATATTATATGATTCTGTTTGAATTTGCGGCTGTTATCGTTTGCCATAGAAAATACCCTTGATAAAACAAAAAACGTGGCTAGTAAACTACCCCTTTCCCTTAACCGATCTTCACCAAAAACAATAGGTCTTTAGTACTCATGAAATCAGAGCTGTATGCAAAAACTTATTTGATTCTGTTTGAATTTGCGGCTCTTATCGTTTGCCATAGAAAATACCCTTTTAAAACATAAAACGTTGCAGGTAAACTACACCTTTCCCTGCACCGATCTTTACCAAAATCATCAGATCTTTAGAACTCTACAATTCAGGGCTGCATGCGCAAAACAGTAGGTCTTGAGAACCCTACAATTCAGGGCAGTATGCAAAAATTTATTTGATTATGTTTGAATTTGCGGCTGTTGTCGTTTGCCATAGAAAATACCCTTGTTAAAACATAAAATGTTGCAGGTAAACTACCCCTTTCCCTGCACCGATCTTTACCAAAATCATCAGATCTTTAGAACTCTACAATTCAGGGCTGCATGCTAAACATTTTTTTATTCTGTTTTAATTTACGGCTGTTATCGTTTGCCAAACAAAAATATCGGTATGGAGAACCATACATGACTTCCATATTCTAAGATTTATATTTAAAATCATTTTCAGCCAAACAGCCAGGCTGTGTCTTACCTGCCTTTTTATTGCTGTATTAAATGAAAAATATTATATTACATTAAAATGAAAAAATTATAATTTTATTGCCTGGCAACAAAATTATTTTATTTTTAACAATTACCATTGTTTCAAAAAGTTTAAATAAATTTTCAAGTACTTTACTCTTGTTAAAACGTAAAAGGTTGCAGGTAAACTACCCCTTCCCCTTAACCGATCTTCACCAAAATCGAAAGTCGTTGAGTCCTCTACAATTCAGGGACGTATGCAAAAAATTATTTGATTCTGTTTGAATTTGCGGCTGTTATCGTTTACCATAGAAAATACGCTTGATAAAAAAACGTTCCAGGTAAACTACCCCTTTCCCTTAACCGATCTTCACCAAAAACAATAGGTCTTGAGTACTCTACAAATCAGGGCTGTATGCAAAACATTATTTGATTCTGTTTGAATTTGCGGCTGTTATCGTTTGCCATAGAAAATACCCTTGTTAAAAAAACGTTGCAGGTAAACTACCCCTTTCCCTCAACCGAACTTCACCAAAAACAATAGGTCTTGAGAACTCTACAATTTAGGGCTGTATGCAAATAATCTTTTGATTCTGTTTGAATTTGCGGCTGTTATCGTTTGCCATAGGAAACACCCTTGTTAAAACATAAAACGTTACAGGTAAACTACCCCTACCCCTTTCCCTTAACCGATCTTCACCAAAATCAACAGATCTTGAGAACTCTACATTATTTGATTCTGTTTGAATTTGCGGCTGTTATCGTTTGCCAAACAAACAAAATTACCCTTGCTAAAAAAAAACCGTTGCAGGTAAACTACCCCTTTCCCTCAACCGATCTTCACCAAAAACAAAAGGTCGCGAGTACTCTGCAAATCAGGACTGCATGCAAAAAATTATTTGATTCTGTTTGAATTTGCGGCAGTTATCGTTTGCCATAGAAAAAAAATCTACAGACAGACACACAGACAGACAGACAGACACACAGACAGACACACACACACACACACTTTTCGGAAAACGACTTTTTTTCATGTTTTGAGTGTAGTAGAATCAGAATCTGCAATAATCTCGAACACGATTTTTTTTGCCATCACCATACTTCCATTCCTTAAGGAATATGGAAGTAAATATCGGTATGGAGAACCATACATGACTTCCATATTCTAAGATTTATATTTAAAATCATTTTCAGCCAAACAGCCAGGCTGTGTCTTACCTGCCTTTTTATTGCTGTATTAAATGAAAAATATTATATTACATTAAAATGAAAAAATTATAATTTTATTGCCTGGCAACAAAATTATTTTATTTTTAACAATTACCATTGTTTCAAAAAGTTTAAATAAATTTTCAAGTACTTTACTCTTGTTAAAACGTATAAGGTTGCATGTAAACTACCCCTTCCCCTTAACCGATCTTCACCAAAATCGAAAGTCATTGAGACCTCTACAATTCAGGGACGTATGCAAAAAATTATTTGATTCTGTTTGAATTTGCGGCTGTTATCGTTTGCCATAGAAAATACGCTTGATAAAAAAACCTTGCAGGTAAACTACCCCTTCCCCTTAACCGATCTTCACCAAAAACAATAGGTCTTGAGTACTCTACAAATCAGGACAGTATGCAAAACATTATTTGATTCTGTTTGAATTTGCGGCTGTTATCGTTTGCCATAGAAAATACCCTTGTTAAAAAAACGTTGCAGGTAAACTACCCCTTTCCCTCAACCGATCTTCACCAAAAACAATAGGTCTTGAGAAATCTACAATTCAGGGCTGTATGCGAAACATTATTTGATTCTGTTTGAATTTGCGGCTGTTATCGTTTGCCAAAAAAAAAAAATTTCCCTTGATAAAAAAAACCGTTGCAGGTAAACTACCCCTTCCCCTCAACCGATCTTCACCAAAAACAATAGGTCGCGAGTACTCTACAAATCAGGGCTGTATGCAAAAAATTATTTGATTCTGTTTGAATTTGCGGCAGTTGTCGTTTGCCATAGAAAATACGCATGATAAAAAACGTTGCTGGTAAACTACCCCTTCCCCTCAACCGATCTTCACCAAAAACAATAGGTCTTGAGTACTCTACAAATCAGGCCTGTATGCAGAAAATTATTTGATTCTGTTTGAATTTGCGGCTGTTATCGTTTGCCATAGAAAATACCCTTGTTAAAAAAACGTTGTAGGTAAACTACCCCTTTCCCTTAACCGATCTTCACCAAAAACAAAAGGTATTGAGAACTCTACAATTTAGGGCTGTATGCAAATAATCTTTTCATTCTGTTTGAATTTGCGGCTGTTATCGTTTGCCATAGGAAATACCCTTGTTAAAACATAAAACGTTACAGGTAAACTACCCCTTTCCCTTAACCGATCTTCACCAAAAACAAAAGGTATTGAGAAGTCTACAATTTAGGGCTGTATGCAAATAATCTTTTCATTCTGTTTGAATTTGCGGCTGTTATCGTTTGCCATAGGAAATACCCTTGTTAAAACATAAAACGTTACAGGTAAACTACCCCTTTCCCTTAACCGATCTTCACCAAAAACAATAGGTCTTGATAACTCTACAATTCAGGGCTGTATGCGAAACATTATTTGATTCTGTTTGAATTTGCGGCTGTTATCGTTTGCCAAACAAACAAAATTACCCTTGCTAAAAAAAAACCGTTGCAGGTAAACTACCCCTTTCCCTCAACCGATCTTCACCAAAAACAATAGGTCGCGAGAACTCTGCAAAACCGGGCTGTATGCAAAAAATTATTTGATTCTGTTTGAATTTGCGGCAGTTATCGTTTGCCATAGAAAAAAAATCTACAGACAGACAGACACACAGACAGACAGACAGACAGACAGACAGACAGACACACAGACACTTTTCGGAAAACGACTTTTTTTCATGTTTTGAGTATAGTAGAATCAGAATCTGCAATAATCTCGAACACGATTTTTTTTGCCATCACCATACTTCCATTCCTTAAGGAATATGGAAGTAAAATATCGGTATGGAGAACCATACATGACTTCCATATTCTAAGATTTATATTTAAAATCATTTTCAGCCAAACAACCAGGCTGTCTCTTACCTGCCTTTTTATTGCTGTATTAAATGAAAAATATTATATTACATTAAAATGAAAAAATTATAATTTTATTGCCTAGCAACAAAATTATTTTATTTTTAACAATTACCATTGTTTCAAAAAGTTTAAATAAATTTTCAAGTACTTTACTCTTGTTAAAACGTAAAAGGTTGCAGGTAAACTACCCCTTCCCCTTAACCGATCTTCACCAAAATCGAAAGTCATTGAGACCTCTACAATTCAGGGACGTATGCAAAAAATTATTTCATTCTGTTTGAATTTGCGGCTGTTATCGTTTGCCATAGAAAATACGCTTGATAAAAAAACGTTGCAGGTAAACTACCCCTTCCCCTTAACCGATATTCACCAAAAACAATAGGTCTTGAGTACTCTACAAATCAGGGCTGTATGCAAAACATTATTTGATTCTGTTTGAATTTGCGGCTGTTATCGTTTGCCATAGAAAATACCCTTGTTAAAAAAACGTTGCAGGTAAACTACCCCTTTCCCTCAACCGATCTTCACCAAAAACAATAGGTCTTGAGAAATCTACAATTCAGGGCTGTATGCGAAACATTATTTGATTCTGTTTGAATTTGCGGCTGTTATCGTTTGCCAAAAAAAAAAAATTTCTCTTGATAAAAAAACCGTTGCAGGTAAACTACCCCTTCCCCTCAACCTATCTTCACCAAAAACAATAGGTCGCGAGTACTCTACAAATCAGGGCTGTATGCAAACAATTATTTGATTCTGTTTGAATTTGCGGCAGTTGTCGTTTGCCATAGAAAATACGCATGATAAAAAACGTTGCTGGTAAACTACCCCTTCCCCTCAACCGATCTTCACCAAAAACAATAGGTCTTGAGTACTCTACAAATCAGGGCTGTATGCAGAAAATTATTTGATTCTGTTTGAATTTGCGGCTGTTATCGTTTGCCATAGAAAATACCCTTGTTAAAAAAACGTTGTAGGTAAACTACCCCTTTCCCTTAACCGATCTTCACCAAAAACAAAAGGTCTTGAGAACTCTACAATTTAGGGCTGTATGCAAATAATCTTTTCATTCTGTTTGAATTTGCGGCTGTTATCGTTTGCCATAGGAAATACCCTTGTTAAAACATAAAACGTTACAGGTAAACTACCCCTTTCCCTTAACCGATCTTCACCAAAAACAATAGGTCTTGAGAACTCTACAATTCAGGGCTGTATGCGAAACATTATTTGATTCTGTTTGAATTTGCGGCTGTTATCGTTTGCCAAACAAACAAAATTACCCTTGCTAAAAAAAAACCGTTGCAGGTAAACTACCCCTTTCCCTCAACCGATCTTCACCAAAAACAATAGGTCGCGAGAACTCTGCAAAACCGGGCTGTATGCAAAAAATTATTTGATTCTGTTTGAATTTGCGGCAGTTATCGTTTGCCATAGAAAAAAAATCTACAGACAGACAGACAGACAGACAGACAGACAGACAGACACACAGACACACAGACAGACACACAGACACTTTTCGGAAAACGACTTTTTTTCATGTTTTGAGTGTAGTAGAATCAGAATCTGCAATAATCTCGAACACGATTTTTTTTGCCATCACCATACTTCCATTCCTTAAGGAATATGGAAGTAAAATTACCCTTGATAAAAAAAACCGTTGCAGATAAACTACCACTTTCCCTCAACCGATGTTCACCAAAAACAATAGGTCGTGAGTACTCTACAAATCAGGGCTGTATGCAAAAAATTATTTGATTCTGTTTGAATTTGCGGCTGTTATCGTTTGCCATAGAAAAAAAATCTATAGACAGACAGACACACACAACGACACTTTTCGAAAAACGACTTTTTTTCATGTTTTGAGTGTAGTACAATCAGAATCTGCAATAATCTCGAACACGATTTTTTTTGCCATCACCATACTTCCATTTCCTTAAGGAACATGGAAGTAAAAATTACCCTTGTTTAAAAAAAAACCGTTGCAGGTAAACTACCCCTTTACCTTAACCGATCTTCATCAAAATCAATAGGTCTTGAGTACTCTACAAATCAGGACTGTATGCAAAAAATTATTTGATTCTGTTTGAATTTGCGATTCTTATCGTTTGCCATAAAAAATATCGGTATGGAGAACCATACATGACTTCCATGTTCTAAGATTTATATTTAAAAATCTTAAATGAAAAAGTCGAAATGAAATATTTCCATAGAAACTACGTCTTTCTACTTATTTCTTCAGCATTAACCACAGTACTGTGGTCACTAACGTATACCACCTCACGTTTTCGCATTCGATTTTCACCGATGATGGCAGTCGATGGCACTGCCGAAAAGTCTGGTTTTGCAGAAAACAT
The DNA here is from genome assembly GCA_034769895.1 of Magicicada septendecula. Classification (NCBI taxonomy): domain Eukaryota; kingdom Metazoa; phylum Arthropoda; class Insecta; order Hemiptera; family Cicadidae; genus Magicicada; species Magicicada septendecula. The sequence goes on from CM068372.1 coordinate 135,566,620, forward strand.
TGGACTACGGCTAAAGAGCCCGGGAAGCAATTTTAACAAAAAACTACTTCTTTGTTGCCGATAACGTAGTACACATATAAAAAATTCTCCCCTCCACCTTCAACTATAATTTTTAATAATAGAAAATTACTCCCACCCCGTTCACATAATCTCTACATTTATAGATATTTTATCTACGTTTCTACAGTGGATTACTATGAGCTTCTTATCAGGATACTTTATTTATAAAAATTAAGTACTTTACTCTTGTTAAATCATAAAATGTTTCTGGTAAACTACCCTTTTCTCTTAACCGATCTTCTCCAAAATCAATAGACATTCCGTCCTCTACAATTCAGGGATGCATGCAAAAAAATATTTGATTCTGTTTGAATGTGCGGCAGTTATCGTTCGTCATGGAAACATTTCTCTTGTTACAACATAAAATGTTGCATGTAAACTACCCCTTTCCCTTAACCGATCTTCACCAAAATCAATAGACTTTGAGCTCTCTGCAACTCAGGAAAGGGTGCAAAAAATTATTTGATTCTCTTTGAATTTTCGGCAGTTATCGTTCGTCATAAAAAAAATTACCCTTTTTAAAACATAAAATGTTGCTGATAAACTACCCCTTCCCTTAAACGATCTTCAACAAAATCAACCGACCTTGAGTTCTCTTTAGTTCAAAAAGGTATGCAAAAACCTAGTTGATTCTGTTTGAATTTACGGCAGTTATCGTTCGTCATATAAAAAATTACCCTTGTTAAAACATAAAATGTTGCTGGTAAACTACCCCTTTCCCTTAACCGATCTTCACCAACACCAATAGGTATTGAGAACTCTACAATACAGGGCTGTATGCAGAACATCATTTGATTCTGTTTGAATTTGCGGCTGTTATCGTTTACCATAGAAAAAAATTACCCTTGATAAAAAACCGTTGCAGGTAAACTACCCCTTTCCCTTAACCGATCTTCAAAAAAAACGACAGGTCTTGAGTACTCTATAATTCAGGCCTGTATGCAAACAATTATTTGATTCTGTTTGAATTTGCGGCTCTTATCGTTTGCCATAGAAAACACCCTTGATAAAACATAAAACGTTGCAGGTAAACTACCCTATTCCATTAACCGATCTTCACCAAAAACAATAGGTCTTGAGAACTCTACAATTCAGGGTTGTATGCAAAACATTATTTTATTCTCTTTGAATTTACGGCAGTTATCGTTCGTCATAGAAAAAATACCCTTGTTAAAACATAAAACGTTGCTGGTAAACTACCCCTTTCCATTAACCGATCTTCAACAAAATCAACAGACCTTGCGTTCTGTATAATTCAAAAAGGTATGCAGAAGAGTAGTTGATTCTGTTTTAATGTACGGCAGTTATCGTTCGTCATAAAAAAAATTACCCTTGATAAAACATAAAATGTTGCAGGTAAACTACCCTATGCCCTAAACCGATCTTCACCAAAACCAACAGGTCTTGAGAACTCTACATTTCAGGGCTGTATGCAAAATATTATATGATTCTGTTTGAACTTGCGGCTGTTATCTTTTGCCATATAAAATACACTTGATAAAACAAAAAACGTGGCTGGTAAACTACCCCTTTCCCATAACCGATCTTCACCAAAAACAATAGGTCTTTAGTACTGAACAAATCAGGGGTGTATGCAAAAACGTATTTGATTCTGTTTGAATTTGCGGCTCTTATCGTTTGCCATAGAAAATACCCTTTTAAAACATAAAACGTTGCAGGTAAACTACCCCTTTCCCTTAACCGATCTTCACCAACACCAATAGGTATTGAGAAATCTACAATACAGGGCTGTATGCAAAACATCATTTGATTCTGTTTGAATTTGCGGCTGTTATCGTTTGCCAAACAAACAAAATTACTCTTGATAAAAAAAAACCGTTGCAGGTAAACTACCCCTTTCCCTCAACCGATCTTCACCAAAAACAATAGGTCGCGAGTACTCTACAAATCAGGGCTGTATACAAAAAATTATTTGATTCTGTTTGAATTTGCGGCTGTTATCGTTTGCCATAGAAAAAAATCTACAGACACACACACACACACACACACACACACACACACACACACACACACTTTTCGAAAAACGACTTTTTTCATGTTTTGAGTGTAGTACAATCAGAATCTGCAATAATCTCGAACACGATTTTTTTTGCCATCACCATACTTCCATTTCCTTAAGGAACATGGAAGTAAAATACCCTTTTAAAACATAAAACGTTGCAGGTAAACTACCCTTTTCCCTTAACCGATCTTCACCTAAAACAAAAGGTCTTGAGTACTCTACAGATCAGGGCTGTATGCAAAACATTATTTGATTCTGTTTGAATTTGCGGCTCTTATCGTTTGCCATAGAAAATACCCTTTTAAAACATAAAACGTTGCAGGTAAACTACCCCTTTCCCTTAACCGATCTTCACCAATACAATAGGTTTTGAGAACTCTACAATTTATGGACGTATGCAAATAATCTTTTGATTCTGTTTGAATTTGCGGCTGTTATCGTTTGCCATAGGAAATACCCTTGTTAAAACATAAAACGTTACAGGTAAACTACCCCTTTCCCTTAACCGATCTTCACCAAAATCAACAGATCTTGAGAACTCTACAATTCAGGGCTGTATGCGAAACATTATTTGATTCTGTTTGAATTTGCGGCTGTTATCGTTTGCCAAACAAACAAAATTACCCTTGCTAAAAAAAAACCGTTGCCGGTAAACTACCCCTTTCCCTCAACCGATCAAAAAATATTATATTACATTAAAATGAAAAAATTATAATTTTATTGCCTGGCAACAAAATTATTTTATTTTTAACAATTACCATTGTTTCAAAAAGTTTAAATAAATTTTCAAGTACTTTACTCTTGTTAAAACGTAAAAGGTTGCAGGTAAACTACCCCTTCCCCTTAACCGATCTTCACCAAAATCGAAAGTCATTGAGACTCTACAATTCAGGGACGAATGCAAAAAATTATTAGATTCTGTTTGAATTTGCGGCTGTTATCGTTTGCCATAAAAAATACGCTTGATAAAAAAACGTTGCAGGTAAACTACCCCTTCCCCTTAACCGATCTTCACCAAAAACAATAGGTCTTGAGTACTCTACAAATCAGGGCTGTATGCAAAACATTATTTGATTCTGTTTGAATTTGCGGCTGTTATCGTTTGCCATATAAAATACCCTTGTTAAAAAAACGTTGCAGGTAAACTACCCCTTTCCCTCAACCGATCTTCACCAAAAACAATAGGTCTTGAGAACTCTACAATTTAGGGACGTATGCAAATAATCTTTTGATTCTGTTTGAATTTGCGGCTGTTATCGTTTGCCATAGGAAATACCCTTGTTAAAACATAAAACGTTACAGGTAAACTACCCCTTTCCCTTAACCGATCTTCACCAAAAACAATAGGTCTTGAGTACTCTACAAATCAGGGCTGTATGCAAAACATTATTTGATTCTGTTTGAATTTGCAGCTGTTATCGTTTGCCATAGAAAATACCCTTGTTAAAAAAACGTTGCAGGTAAACTACCCCTTTCCCTCAACCGATCTTCACCAAAAACAATAGGTCTTGAGAACTCTACAATTTATGGACGTATGCAAATAATCTTTTGATTCTGTTTGAATTTGCGGCTGTTATCGTTTGCCATAGGAAATACCCTTGTTAAAACATAAAACGTTACAGGTAAACTACCCCTTTCCCTTAACCGATCTTCACCAAAATCAACAGATCTTGAGAACTCTACAATTCAGGGCTGTATGCGAAACATTATTTGATTCTGTTTGAATTTGCGGCTGTTATCGTTTGCCAAACAAACAAAATTACCCTTGCTAAAAAAAAACCGTTGCCGGTAAACTACCCCTTTCCCTCAACCGATCTTCACCAAAAACAATAGGTCGCGAGTACTCTGCAAATCAGGGCTGCATGCAAAAAATTATTTGATTCTGTTTGAATTTGCGGCAGTTATCGTTTGCCATAGAAAAAAAATCTACAGACAGACAGACAGACAGACAGACAGACAGACACACAGACACTTTTCGGAAAACGACTTTTTTTCATGTTTTGAGTGTAGTAGAATCAGAATCTGCAATAATCTCGAACACGATTTTTTTTGCCGTCACCATACTTTCATTCCTTAAGGAATATGGAAGTAAAATACCCTTTTAAAACATAAAACGTTGCAGGTAAACTACCCCTTTCCCTTAACCGATCTTCACTTAAAACATAAAGTCTTGAGTACTCTACAGATCAGGGCTGTATGCAAAACATTATTTGATTCTGTTTGAATTTGCGGCTCTTATCGTTTGCCATAGAAAATACCCTTTTAAAACATAAAACGTAGCAGGTAAACTACCCCTTTCCCTTAACCTATCTTCACCAAAATCAATAGGTCTTGAGAACTCTACAATTTAGGGCTGTATGCAAATAATCATTTGATTCTGTTTGAATTTGCGGCTGTTATCGTTTGCCATATAAAATACCCTTGTTAAAACATAAAACGTTGCAGGTAAACTGCCCCTTTCCCTTAATCGATCTTCACCAAAAACAATAAGTTTTGAGAACTCTACAAATCAGGGCTGTATGCAAAAGAGTAGTTGATTCGGTTTGAATTTGCGGCTGTTATCGTTTGCCATAGAAAACAATTACCCTTGATTAAAAAAAAACCGTTGCAGGTAAACTACCCCTTTCCCTCAACTGATCTTCACTAAAACAATAGGTCGTGAACTCTACAAATCAGGGGTGTATGCAAAAAATGATTTGATTCATTTTCAATTTGCGGCTGTTATCGTTTGCCATAGAAAAAAAATCTACAGACAGAAGACAGACACACACACACACACACACACACACACACACACACACACACACACACACACACACACACACACTTTTCGAAAAATGACTTTTTTTCATGTGTTGAGTGTAGTACAATCAGAATCTGCAATAATCTCGAACACGATTTTTTTTGCCATCACCATACTTCCATTTCCTTAAGGAACATGGAAGTAAAATTACTCTTGTTAAAACAAAATGTTGCAGGTAAACTACCCCTTCCCCTTAACCGATCTTTACAAAAATCAATAAGCCTCGAGTCCTCTACAACTCAGCCACATATGCAAAAAAATATTTGATTCTGTTTGAACGTGCGACAGTTATCGTTCGCCATAGAAAAAAATTACTCTTGTTAAAACATAAAACGTTGCAGGTAAACTACCCCTTTCTCTTAACCGATCTTCACCAAAATCAATAGGCCTTGAGTCCTCTAGAATTCAGGAACGTGTACAAAACATTATTTGATTCTGTTTGAATTTGCGGCTATTATCGTTTGCCATAGAAAAAATTCTACACACACACACACACACACACACACACACACACACACAACGAAAAATGACTTTTCTTCATGTTTTGAGGGTAGTACAATCACAATCAGCCCTTATCTCGAACACGATTTTTTTCGCCATCACCATACTTCCATTTTCTTAAGGAACATGGAAGTAAAAAGATGTCGATAACAGTGTAGGAATTGTTATTGAATGTGCACTCAAACAATTCAACCGACAGACACGCACGCGGCGAAATTAAATTCTGTCGTTTTGCCACACACCTACTTGTGCAAAGATACTGGATATTGTTAACCATACGCTCTATGCGTGATTTGCAACCTCGAATGTTAGTGTTCGGTATCCCGGCAACGCCGCGTCGAAGTGTAATTTCTCAGACGACGTCCTCAGAAGGGATAGAAAACAGTATCAAATTAAAAGACGTCCAAGTCCTCGGCAGTCTAACAGCGTCGGGCCCGAGTAAAACAACTCTGACCGTTAAAGCCAGTTGAAATAAATTATAAAGAAAAGGCGTAAAAACAGAATCCATGAACCCAGATACCATAAACAATTATAAAGGAGTTACTGTACTACGGGTTTATGTAACAATAAATCGTACGAGACACGTGCAACTGAGAAGCTTACTTTGTACTGGCAGGGCCGACGTAAGTGGGCTCTGCACAAGGGCGGCACAATCACATCATCATCGAAGTGCATAACTGATACATTTTGCCGGATCGATCACAATGTTTTAATAGATCTCAAAGTCTTCCATATTGCGTATTTTTCCTAAAATACATAAACTTGTATGAACTTCAAAAACATACCCGAAGGCCCGGAAATTCAGTAGATCCGAAAAGCAACTGCAAAGAAAAATATTTGTTCACAATGTCAAGGATTAGATCTTATTCTCTTTGAACAGGAAATTCAAAAAATTAAAAATATTTTATAGCGTATTTGGATTTTTCGATAGTAATTACACGAAAGACGAATTAATTATAGACTCTAGCGATATAAACTTAAAACGATTCTCGAAATGAGGCAGACATCGATTGGTCTGATTTGTTTAATGAATTGAATGCTTTAAAACTGTTTTTTCCAAAATCTGCTGCATGAGCCGTAAAGCATTTTTTTCTGTACATTTTCAAAATACTTTGTTCTCATCATTACCAAATGCAGCAATAGCGTTAAGAACTTTAACTATATTAACGGTATCAGTTGCATCTGGTGAAAGATCGTTACCGAAATTAAAAATTATAAAATGTTATTTAAGATCGACCGTGGTTTAGAGACATTGAGATAGGACAAAGACATGCCGCGGCAAATTTAAGATTGCACAAAGGTGTACGAACGCCTAGAGCCTGTACTGTGTACTGCCAAAACCAAATTATGGATAAAGGCGCCAGTGACTTTTATAACGACCATAAAAAGTACGCTGTGTTCATAACGTCATCGAAAGAACAATTAACTCAGTCCGAGAACGCTGTGATGAACGCATAAATCAAAGTGACAAACGCGCGACGTACGTATAATCTGTAAGATGCGGCGTCGATTCGTTACGTTTCAAACAAGGTCACTGTGCTGAAGAAATGCGCTTCTTTACGACGACGAGGGAGTTCATCGACCGATCACGACGCGAGAGTTCAATAACCAGGGACGGGTACCGACCACGCCAACATCCACTGGTGTATTTATACACACACACCGGCGACATTCACCTACATTCAGTCGTTAGCCTGAAGCGGCCCTATCTATAGCGTGCGCGCGTTCTACACTCTTTTATTTAAAAGGTCATACGTATAATGAACTGACCTTCCTCACTGGATCTCGCAGAACGGCGATGCTGTGACTCGTACCAACCAGTGAGAAAGTTTAGTTTTGCGATTTTATTGATTCAGTCTTTATATTATGGTTAAACAAGTAGGCCTATCGAATTAAAATAATAAAAAAAAATCGTGGTGGGAAAACCCCTTCTTTTACGTAGTAAAAACAAATGAACAGTATGTGACAACAAACACAAAGAAAATAATTCATTAATTGTTTAAAGCTTAGATTAGGTTTTTTTAAAATTTTTAGGTTAAAATTAGTTTCAGGTAGAAAATAAAATTTGTTTTTTGCAAAAAAAAAAAAAAACAATAATTTTTAAGACAAGAAAAAGTGGTTTTAAAAGGAAGTAAACAAAATAATGTAAACAATAATTATTCTAAAACGTTTACGTAGTAGAAACAAAGGAAAAGTATGTGACAACAAAGAAATTTATTCATTCGTTGTTTAAAGTTTAAATTATTTAAAAATTAAAATTAGCTTTTAGGTAAAAAAAGTTTTTTGTAAAAAAATTCATAAAAGAATTTTTAAAACAATGAACAAAAAGTGTCACTTTATCAAAGCAAACAAAATAATGTAAATAAAAGTTATTCTATAACTTTTGAGGACTAAAATATACGCATAACTTTAAACTTTAACGTTAAATCGCAATTTCCTATAGGTAATATATTAAACAAATACTTAAATGTTAATTTACTTGATCTGACGTAGACATCTATACATATAAAACTCAAAGTCTGAGGATTTCTTTGTACTGAATACAAATCTACACCGACATACCGATTGCCACCAAATTTTTCACAGGTAATCTTGATGAAAGGTTAGACGATGAAAAACACTGTCTAACTTGGAATTTGATATTTTACCCCATTTGCACGATTTAGGCCCTTTTAATTATGCCCTTTTGTTGACGCGTATAAAGATGTCAACAACATCATGGAGACCAGAATTAATTACCATAGTAACCAGTAAATAAACAAAAGCTATTTAGCGGCATCGGAACTAAATCTTTATCCGTTCCTACAGTACATTTTTGATGTTTTATATAATATGCGATTGTATCGATATATTAAGATGTGGAAAAGAAGAAGTGTACTAATTATAAATTGTCCTATTTCTTAATGCAAAGCGAAAATACGTATTGTTTTCATTTGTGAGGTTAGTTAACAACGGTTTTTGGTTTTTGGCTGAAATAAATAAAAGGAAAAGATGACGAATAATGTGATACACAATGCTTATAACACAGTAACACTTAAAATAATAAACCTAACGTTTTTGAGTTAACTTTATAAATATCTTCAAAGGCTTTATAAACGGAAACTTTTAAAACTCCAAAGGCTGTTGCACCAACATAATAATTTAGCACAAATGTTCAAAACAGCTTTGGAGAGAATTTGACTAATGAGTACAAAATTGTTATACGAGCTGACAGAACGCCATATAGACATTGGCCTAGACAATAAAAATTATATTAAAATACTTACTAAAAGTCAAATACCCGCCTGCGAAGCCGCGGGTAACAGCTAGTAAATAAACATTCCAAAAACTATACTGCACCTGCTTCTATCAACTTTTGAAGTTCAGGCTATCTTTGCGTATGCCAGAGAAACATAGTTTTACATATCTTTTCTGCTCTTGACGAGGCCACGAATAGACCTAAATCTTGACTCGTCGCGGAATGACTGCAATGATAATTCGGTCTCGTAGAAACCTGAAAGAAAACTATATTCGCGTTTCTTCCAGAAATAGAACATGGTCTACCTTATTACGATTGCCCATTTTTAACAAATCGTAAATCAGAATAATTTAAGCGTAATGAGATGGAGAAAGAGAGAGAGACAGAGAGAGAGAGAGAGAGAGAGAGAGAGAGAGAGAGAGAGAGAGAGAGAGAGAGAGACTGTGTTTATTTTACACGTAACAGATGTTTTCAGTTACAGCTCGGCAGCGTTAAGCGTGAGCATCAAATTAATTTACGAAAGAGTAAAAAGGTATGGGAGATGATAATAAACTCATATGGTTTCTCAGCTGTCCGTATAAAGTTGGCAAATTAAAACACCCCCCCCCCCCACCTACGTTTGGCACCAGTATTTCGACCAACATGGACAACTTAGGAATACGGACGCGTATACACAGTAAGTTATACTTAACTTCTAAAGTAACAATTAATCGGCTCTAAACTCAAGTGAACAGTCGCAATTCACAAATCTTACGCTAAACACAAACTCTTACACAAACACAAACACACCGCATAACAACGTTGTTATGTTCAAATTAAACTGAATTACGATTTCCTAAAATACGCAATTATTCGCTCCCTGGCCTTCCAACGGAATATGGAAAATTAAAATATGTAAATATAAATAAATGAGAATTTATTCGCGGTACGAAATTAGACAGGGTAAACAGTGCCCGGCCGGCGGCGTACCTTGAATCCGCCAATCGCCGGAAGGCGCTCTATTCTGGGACGTTTTTAATTAATTTGTCGTTTTGATGACAAAATTTGTTGACGTATTTCCTTCCTTTCATAAACATGAAGAAAATACTTAACGCGTGTGCTGGTACAGCACAACCACGCAATGTAAATTTAGATGGGGTAGTAGCCTACCTGTAGAGAAACATTGTTACCTCAGACCAGTTAATTGAACTTCACGGCTATGACGCACAATAGCGTGACGTCATGACAAAATATAGAAACGACCCTCGTACCAATGGGATTTTGATTATTTCATGTTACGTAAAATATTATTTTATTTTATACTAGAACTCGCTCACTATTTTTCAACAGAATAGACTATTACTAGATAAAATCAAATTATTATTATTATGCATACAATAAAAACTAAAAATCCCAAATACTCCACTTTTTTAGTTACATTTATAACCTTAATGCGTAAATAACAAATAATTTAGTCCTAGCTTCCAAGTTCATCGACGTTTCCACAGAAATCTGTAGGCTTATAGCTAACACTTGGCAAATATACGTATAACTGATAACAATATGTTACAGGTTTTGGAAACACTGTTTATTAAGTTTCTGGAGGCGACCCAAAATTTTTAAGGTATGCTGACAAATTATTTTTTCGATACCGACTTCGTAATTTCAATAAAATACCTCATAATCTACCTTTTCACATACACTTTTACAATCTTCTTCTTTTCTTCAATGATTAAGTCATATAAACCTGTTACGGCACCCACCTCATCCTCGGACGACTCACATCTCTTCTACCAATGGCTTTATAGTTCAGTGCCGCTTTCGGAAATCAATCCTCTGTCATCATTTGCAGATGATCCCACCATTGTCTTCTGTAAGTTGAAATAATTTCATTTATGTCCATTATTCCTTATCTTGCAGTACGATAGAACAAGGAAACATAGAAAACGATTTTACAAGGTTTTAAAAATTTTGAATTCCATTTTCGGCTCGTGAAGGACCTGAAGTTAACATAAGTTTTAACTAAACACTATATTCGGATTTTGCACAAAATTCTTTTATTCTCACATCCGGCATACGTAGATGTGAGAGTTTTTTCTCAAAACTTTAATCCCTTTTGGGACCTGGTGTCCAAAAATTTCAAAACTGACATTATATTCAGATTTAGATAAAATTCTGTTTAGTTTGATATCCGGGACGGATTTGTACGAGTTTATAAACGTTTTAACCAGTCTTTGGGCCCCAGTATCCAAGAACTTTGAAGTTACTCAACCTACTCTCAGATTTTGGGCAGAAAGGCGAGAAAAGAAGGAAACTCATGAAGAAGTTATTTCATGTGGTCATGTTGGCCATTCGGCCAAAATGGAAGAAACAACAAGAAAAAAAATCGATGTACAAAAGTTTAATAATCCATAATGTTTAACAATCGGCGTTTTAACTTTAACGCAGATGTACTATCATGTGTTAAGCTTTGCAACCCAAGAAGGAATGCGGTGACGTTTGCCATTCCACTGCACGTATCACGGTACTACTACACATTTAAAATACGTTTAACACTGTCTCTCGCACTGTATTTCTAATTGCATACAGCTTACTGAACAATGTTTACAGAACCAGTAATACCCCACCACCAACACAAGCACGCGTTATCATTCAGTAGACCCCCCCCCCGCTCTTCAGGCGTATCGGTAGCACAGATTGTGCTCGTGCAGTACGTTTCTGCTTTCAGCGAATTTTCCGATCAAAAATATCCACCGGCTTGTTTTTGCCATCTTCAGCCATTAGACCAAATTTCTCCATCGATTGTTCTACATACAGTTCCACGTAGTTGAAGATCGTTCTCTTCTTATTCTTCAAGCGATATTCTATTTCTGAGCTGCCTTACATGTTCTTCCACCGTATACCATCCTCCTCATGTACCCCAATCATCTTAATCTATTTTTGTTCTTATCTTTTATAGTTTTTCTGCTTCCACCGGTCAAATTTCTAATGTTTTCTCTTCTCGATCTACCACCCGCTCTTCTCCAGAAATCAGATTCAACCGCAGTTAATTTGTCTTCATGTTGTTTGTTCGATTATCACTCATCTCTAAGTGAAAACACGTTACTACGTGAACAGGGTTATTGTCAATCAGGGGTGAAAAAGTGGGGTGCGCCTCGAAGAGCCTCTCTTATTAAATTGACAGTCCCCCCCCCCCTAATAGTGGTTCTTCCTGTTTCAGTAGACGATGTCTTTCATTTCTCGTAAACGTCAACGTCAATTTCTAAATATAATATTCATTAATGTGTTCGTCGTGGGTTTACACTACTATCTCACACGTTGTAGTACCTACCTACAGTTTAACACCAGTGACTCAGAACACACAGACTGGTAAGACATGGTATGCCATCGATTCACGTAGTAGCGCAGCCAGAAATTTTCCTGGGAGAATGTTATTGACCACGATTTTTGCGTGGGGAGTCCTCACCACGTTTGACCACGATTTCCTCTCTTAATACCGCAAGTCCTGCTTACTTCTTCCCTTTCCTACGGCATCTCACACTTTTTGACCCCAGCTTCATTCAACATCTGCCTTCAAACGTCTGTGGCACGCCTTCTTCTTCTAAACCGGCTACCAATTAATGACACACGCAAATTCCCTGGCATCTGTTCCATGGTTTTAACTTATTTCGCCTTTCTTAGAAATTGTGTCTTTATCGCCCCACTGACAACCTCTACTTTTCCATTCTTTCTGCGTACTTTGCCGATCTAAGTCTCTGCAACTCGACAAAATTTATTAAACTGTGATGCTTGTACAACAGCTTCAGCTCATGACTGAAGCGTATTCTATAAGGATCGTTTTCTTTCGTAGAAAACGTTTTTCTGAAAAATTTATGCTTTTTATTCCTTACCTAACCCTAAGCGAATTGACTCCTACTGCTTGTCGTTATCTCGGTGACAGTGCCGTATATAGAATTTAGCCTGGGGGGGGGTCTGGGGTCGGATCGGCTTCATACAAAAGAAAAAAACAAGTTAAGACTGATCAACATTATTATCTTTAAAGTGGCCGAAACCACTCGCATTAAAGTAAAAGGCAATAACACAATAAACATGCACGTTACTGAAACATTGTTTACAAGACACTTATTGACTGAACTGATTTTCCTATACACGATTCCAAACAAGTACACGCTAATGCTGTGTAATAAGTTTGTTTGTAGGGCCTATATTTAAAAAAAAAGAGTTACAGTACTTGTATATAAGCGTACAGTTGAAAAAATAAGACAGCCTAAAAATTAAGAAATTAACAAAATTCGTCAAATTTTCGACCCTCTGGGGGTGGGGGGTCCGGTACCGTTCGTCACCCCGTATATCCTTGTTTACGCGAGTCCAAAATAAAACAATTTTTGCTCTTCTGGTCGTCAACTGATTTCTAGCCTCAATTATTTAATAAGCCAGAAACTGATGACACTATTAATCCCCGAAGGTCTTGCCGGCGGCGTAATCAACCAACGCTTTAGACGTTACATGAGGGTGTTTTAGGCTACATGTAGTCAGGTGTCGAAAATTTTAACTTGACTTGCCTCGACAGCAACAAACGTATGACTTCAACAATCTAATGATTTCGTATTCCAACCGCGTGTCACCAATCAACATTATACAACCACGCTACAAGAAAAACGACGGTGAAGCAACTGTAACTATATATTCACGGATTCCGCATAACATCAGCAGTTCTTGTACCTCACAAATCGCGATTTCGCGAAGCATACGTGATCAGTACTAAACGTTTAGAAACTTAACGTCCATTTTTGTACTTTTACTTTTCTTGTGTCGCTGGGAAATTTCCCTTCGCGTATTAGAATATTGCTATAATTTATGAAGTTATAAAATAAATTTTAATAAATTTTAAATGTTAAATGTTGTATGTGCTAGTTATGTATTATATTTGTAATACTGAAACAGATTCGTAATCACTCGTAAATACTGAGTGCATGTGGATGTAAACATAGAACAGAACAAATAAATAGCGTGTTACGAATGTTCAACCATCATCTGCTACCGGAAACTTCCACTACTACTGTAAACATCACTAGGATATTTCGTGGCATTATTTGTTCTATGCTATGACAACTAAGCGCACACGTTTGATTGGCGATTTAAAAATTCTATGTGACACGTGGTGCTTTGGGACCGCAAACTTCACCGCGAGCACTCTTACATAACTGAACAACAGAGCAGATGACAGTTTACCCGCGCTTGTATCGGTGCCCAAAAAGTTTTAAAAAAATCGCAGGCCTAAATTTTTTTCTGTATAAAAACAGTAGGCCCTACTTTAGAAATATATAAAATCTGGGATTTTATAACTATGAGGATATAATATTTTAAGTAGCCACTTTTTTTCTAGCGATTTTCCAGCTTTGCAACCGTATCACGAGTCGCTAGCGAGATGTTTCATTAAACCAAGAATATATGATAATTTTTAAAAAATTACACTAGATTATAAATGATAGCCGCTACAATAGTTAAAAAAAACTTCATCATCATCATCATCACCATCATCATCTTTAGCAAGGATTAAATAAAAAATGGTTGGTTCCGGTCTCAAGTAGATAGACTAGAGCTGATCACTCCAAAGCTTCTTCGGACGGGCCACACGTCTCCGTCCTTTCGGCTTATAACTGTTTGGGAATGCGCAGCCATCCATTCGGTTATGATGTTCCAACAATTTTAGCCGATATTGGGCAAACTATCAAGTGTACTCATAACATTCAGCTTCTGTCGTACACTGACATTTCTTTTGCGATCTTGAATAGTATATCCTGTCACGTCCCTGAGAAATCTCATTTCGGCCGCTTGAGTACTACTGGCCTAAAATGTCGTTAAAGTCCAATTCTCAAACCCACAGAGAAGCGTGGTGAGTGCCATCACCATGTAGAACTTCGGACGTGTTTCTTTACGCGTTTATTTTAGTCCTTTTATTCAAAGTTATGGTCAGAACGTTTGATCCGTCCGGTTACATATTCCTTGCGACAGTTTAGTAGTTAAAATGTCCCCTTGATATGTTACTAGCATATCGTGGGGTAAGATGATGGTGGGGCTGGCACCTTCGGGCTTAACGACCAGCCCGATTTTCTCTCTGGGTCGCCTCTCATAAACTGGCTGTCTTACCGGGGCCAGTTTCCCTGTACGCAGCATTACAACCGATTAAATCCAACTAAATTCCGCCTGCAATATAAGCCGGTCCAGGATCATTTCCCTTACGCCTTAACTTTGTACTGATTGCTACTATTGCCCCCCAACAGGAATATTTATCGACCTTCCGGTTTAGATCCGTACTGTTCTGCAGTCTGCATTGCAACTAACAACTGCGAGCTTTCCTGCCGTCTCCTCTACTAATAAGAAATTTTAAAATTCGCCTGGAGACTTTTTTGAAATTTATTTGTGAGTATTAATAAACATTTTTCGATATGTTAAGAATTGAGGGAGCTAAGACATTTTTTCTGGACAACTGTGCGCCGTTGAAAATGCAGGTCAGACGAGATTTAAATTTATCTAAAAATGAAACTTTTACTTGTGAACTTACTGTTTTTTCTTCTCGTCGAACGCGTTTCGGCGTCGTATTCGCCTTCTTCAGCTTAGAGACAGACTGCCAGTATTTAGTAACGGTTGTTGTATGAAGGTGTAGTGGGGGTGGTGCGTGGAGGAAGGGGATTGGCGCGGGGATTCAAATTAATGTTTGTTTTTTGTATAATTGTGTCAAAAAGTGTATGTGATTTATATTGTAATTGGTCGTTAAGTATGTTGTTTGGTTGTGTTGTGTGGTGTTTGTATATTTCGTATTGTTCAGCTGTGAGATTTAAATGCTCAATCGCAAAACTTATTTGAGCTTCAAACGTAGTAGAACCCCCGACGGTTTTTAGGAAACATAATAAAAAATAAAGTAAAAACTCAGATTTAAAATCGTAATTGATGTCTGTGTCTTACAAGAAATTAATTTATCAATGGAGTAAATATACGCATTTTATCAAGGCGATTATTAGACGCAGACTCTATCGCCTGTGTACCATACTACCTGTCTGTCTTGATCTCCCGTCTGCTAAGCTTTCTTGCTAACATCTGTAATTATGGTACCTACAACGAAACTGAAAAACAGTGGGCTGAGGAAATTGTTTTGTCTAACGCCCTTTATAATGGGAATTGCGGCCTAATATTGTGTAAGATATCTTTATTTGCCACCAGTGCAGGTGTCTATGATAAGTTAAATCGTTCCGTGAGGTAATTCTTTGTCATGAAGTAATCTAAAACTCTGTAAAATAGTTTACGGGCCTCCACGAAACATAAAACAGCTGGTACACTAAATCCCAACGATTCTGCTATTGTTTACACGATGCATTACTTCCAAGACCTTCCACTTCTAAACATTTTTGTCATCTCTCCACACAACTGTTTTTCTTTAATTGTTGTGCGAGTATCTATTTCTGTTTTTCGTAATTTAAGCTCACGAGTAAACTGTTTTCAACAAGGAAGCAGAAAGTTTAAGGTAGGCAACTGGAGGTTACAAGCAGTGTATTTCATAGCTCTAGCTTTTGCCGACGACATCGTTCTGATTCCCAGCACAGAACAGAATCTGCAGCGTAACATAAATGTGTGGGAAGAAACGATGAGGAGGAGGAATATGATTATTAGCCCCACCAAGGCAAAGAAAATGATAATTAGTAGGCAAGCAAGACAACACAGAATAGAAATTAAAATATTTTGGTGGCGTTTGCAGTGAGATGGCAGAATTGAGTCAGAATTAGACATGAGGATCTCAGCTGCAAGCAAGCTTTACGGTGCTATCAACAGGAAGTTTCTGCGAAAAAGCGAAGTGTCACAGAAAACCAAACTGGCAGTAGGCCTACACAAATCTGTATAGGCTCCAACATTGACGTACAGTTGCGAGTAATGGACTCTGAATAACAGATATAAAAAGACAGTACAAGCATTGGAGATGAGATTCCACTGGAAAATTGAGAAGAAAACTCGTAGAGATACGGTGACAAACGTTAACATCCAGAAGAATTTGAAGATATTCTCTTTAAATGATAATACTGAAAGCTCACAACTGCGTTGGTTTGGCCACGTCTGTAGGATGAATAGGAAAAGATACCCGAGACGAGCATGGGAACCAAAACCAGAAGGCAGAAGAGGAAGAGGACGGACCAGAACGAAATGGGAGGATAACTTCAAGAAGAGTGTAGAATGCAGAGGAGCAGTTTGGGCCCGTGCCACGGTTTCGGTACTGGACAGGAAGAGATGGAGAGCTCTCTCGAAGACCTCGACACCTGATGGGTAGAAGAGGATGACTAAGAAGAAGAAGAGTAAACTGTATGAATTTCTTCATATAATCTAGGTTAATAATTCTGATTTTATATTTAATTCGTTGGAGGCCAAATTTCTGCCTCATCTTTCGCCACTTTTTCAGTTGTACTTTGACACACCTATATAATTTTGTCGTTTCTTCAACAAATCATTCACTCCAGCCCAAATCGTGTACAAACCAAATTGTCCGTTTCCACATTGCCACTAACGACTGAGTATCTTAGTCGTATTTACCATTTTGTGGTGTATTTATATTCACTACGCTTTTTTACCATCGACCTTTCTAAAAGTAGATTTTTTTCTTTATTTACAATACACAAGAGTACTTCCACAGCAAATACCAGTTTAAGTTTCAAACGTTTTTCCACTTACTAATTAAAGCTACACTGCTATTAGAGAATAGAAAATTCCTTAGTGTACAACAGACAGGAAATAGGCCACTCGCGAGACTACTACGGTAAACGGAAATTACCTGTAAAGTACAAACAAACGTTATTAAGGCTAAAACAGAGATGTAACAGACCGTGTGGTGTAACAGTGTTTTGCAAATTCTCTTTAGCGTTTCAACAGTCCTCTTCCGGATTATAATTGAAATAACGAATGTGTAGCTGTACACCCCTGAATTAGATTCAACGTAACGGCACTGAATGTGGCAAAGGGCACGGAATATTAATTGCGTACACCATCCGGGGAAAACATAATTACGTTGTTCCAACTCTGATCTCGTATAGTACAGTTTACAGTTTTCGTAGTTTAGAGGTATTGCTCTTGGGTCTCTTCTTTTTTCAGATCAAATTTTCAAAGACCCCATTGGTGATCTAAACCTCGGGATTAAGGTAAGGTAACCTCGGGATTGAGTCAACAGCCTCAGATATGCTAACGATAACGTCTTGGTTGAATGCGTGGAGGACCTACAACTACTTCCCAACAAAATTTCCGAAATAGGACAAAGGCCAGAAGATCGATGTAACCAAGGCGAAGTTTATGTGATTGACTGCACAAACTCTACCTCAACAACGTGTCGTTTCATTCAAATATCTTTGGAGTATAATCACCGAAGAAACAGCCCCGGCCCGCGAGGTCAAATACAGTATAGAAGCTGCCCGTGCTGTCCTTAATAAAACGAGACTCCTTTTGCGACAACATCGTGAACACCAAGCTACGTCACAGAATGGTCAGATGTTAGTTTGGTCCGTCCTTCTATACGGAATGGAGGCACGGACACTTCAAGGAGACGCATGGAGGCGTTTGAAATGTGGACACTCAGAAGAATGCTCCGGTTCTCTTGGGTCGACAGGGTTTTCAACTCTAAGGTCCTTCTAACAGCGGATACTTAGTGGTAAACATCAATAAACACAAAAGTGAGTTATATTGGTCACGTCTTGAGGGGGGAATACTGCCACCCACAATACTAAAAGAAAGAATTGAGGCTCGTCGTGCTTCTGAAAGAAAAGAGCTTTTCTGGTTTAGAAGCATAAGAGCGTTGACCGACATCGAAGTGCGGAGGCGCTTTTCTTATTGGCACACGATAGAGAAGCCATCGGAGAAGCGACTGCCAACGTTCAGGAGACCGAACATGGCGCATAAAGATCTTCTTTATCTATGTGCCTACAACCCCCGCCCCAGGGATGTTGGCGATCACTACAGCTAGAGCGTAACGCTTCTCTCCTAGGCGATAGAAATGTTCAGTACTTCTTGCTCCAGCCCACTCTTTCAGGTTATCGAGACAGATCGGTTGTCTTCTCCTCGGTTTCTTCCACTTCATTGTTCATGAACTTAGCCCTCCAGAGAATGCTGTAAGACCTTGAGATACTTCTCACCACCCAATAAATATACAAATTTTTCCTGCATTTAATGGTTGGTATTAGATCCCTTTCACTGTTTGCTCTTCTCAACGCCTGTACATTGGTGAGATACTGGACCCACGAGACTTGGGGCAGTTAAATTTTCAGAGCTTCCAGCCGTTTCAGAGGTCTGTTTTAGAGTCTAGCACTCCACTCAATTACAGACGGGTGGAGCATAGATAACACATTAAGAAATCCTGTCTGAGTTTTAAATTAAGGAACATCGTCGCACAGCAGTGACTTGACTCTCCTGAAAGTGGTTGGAACTATTTCAAAACGGGTCTTAACTTCCTCATCAAGGTCAAGGTTATCTGTAATCCCACAGGAACATGTATTCAATTTTGCTTACTTGTTGGATTATTTCGTCTTCGAGTTTTTAGCACGTGTTCCATTCTTTTTGTCCTTCTGAATATCACTGAGTCTATTTAGCTAATGTTTTTGTTAATGTTTACAAACAGTTGCAAGTTTTTCATGTTTCTTCCAGGATTACGGTGTCGTCTACATATCTTATTGCTTCTCTCTCAACCTTTTTCCCGATCTATACGCTTCCCAGTGCTTTCTTAAATATAGCATCTTTCTTAGGTTGAACAGTTAAGGGGATAGCACGCAATCCTGCCTGAATCCTCGATGGATTTCTACATCAAGCGTTGTGCCCTATCTACTTTCACAAAGGCCTTTTGTTCCCAATATAGGTGTTAAAAAATTCTTCTGTCCTTCTTATCATTTGGAACTTTTGGGTATACTCCAGGTTAAATATCTTAAAAAGCAATAGTGCGTTTGATCAAATTTTGTAAGGAAACTTGTATGAATGTATTATTAAGATCGTTAGAAACAGGGCTGTGGGCCGTGATCCATTGCTTAAATTATTATTCCTATACGTTTCAGCCGCACCTCCTGAGGCCACCTTCAGTAGAATATACCGTTCCAGAATGTCAACGCCGAACGCACCCAACTGTCGAGCAGTATAGGCCTATAGAGAACCTCGTTTTCGGAGTTTGCTCATTGTTTACTCCTCGACAGCGAGATGCATTCGGTTTTGACCCCCACTGAACGCTATATTCTACTGAAGATGTCCTCAGAAATTGCGACCGAAACGTATAGAAATAATAATTTAAGCAATCGACCACGGCCAAACACCCCGGTTTCTAATGATTTCGATACTGTTGACTCCGACCGTCAGAGCCTACGAAACAGATTGTACGAAAGTACATACTTTACGAGAATTCGATAAACCCAGACTTGATTAGGAGCTCAAGTCTTATGGTTATCCCAACTTACGAAATACGAATTTTATTGATCAATATAATCAGACCTCTTTTGTAGCTTCCTGAATTGCCTTTAAGTATTTTTCTGTTTCGATTCGACCAAAAGTGAGTAAGATACGATGGTTTTATTCACGCAAGCCGATACGCTACACGAGAGAAAATACATTAAAAAAAAAAAAAACGTGCCGGTACTTTATAAAAAATATATAATCAGGCCCTTTTTAACCTTACAATATTACATTCATTCGGTTCTTTACTATCCTGTTGGGCGCCCATGATTCGCCCCCATTCAAGTCATTTCTTTCAACCATCGTTCTGTTACTAGTTAAGTGGTTACTCCATAACAAGAAATTACGCGTCTGTTTTCCTTGGCTAAGTTTACATGAATGCAGACAACGATCAAGAGAGTTGGTAAGTTCTGCGAATTGTTTTACGGCCATCAAAGTACGTTATTATTAATAGTGCGGTGTTTAATTTTTATTGTGATAATGCTATTTTCATTTTTAACACGTCTGATGTAATGCTACTCCTAGATATATCCAAATGGCAAAAACAATATTAAAAGAGAAAAACAATAACAAAAACGTGCTGTGCACATATAAAAAGAATACTCAGTCCGAGACAAGAAGGTGTTTTGAATTATAATAAAGTTAACGACGTTAGCGACGAGTGATGGCTTAAGGTTGTTTTTATGGCTACGAATGGCTGCGAACGGTATTCACTGTTGGCTATAAATCCTCTGTTCACGAAAAACAATGTGTTTCTGAACGCCACAAAATTAACGAGTACACAAGAATCCGAGGTAAACACACTGTAGCACAAATCAATAACGGTAGATGACCCAAGTGCAATGAAACAGCCGTCGGGTAAACATCCATTGTTTCCAATCGAACCAGACACCTGATAAGCCAATAACATCCCGCGAAGTGCGAAACAAACTGCGTCGTCGTTCTAATTATCAAGAGAGCAGTGAACCGGTGTCGCGCCGTGATATTTATAGCCGCCGGAGACGTTGCACTTCTAGCATAAATTGCAAACACAAAGTAAAGAGAAAGTAAAACGTTCAACGAGCACTAATTTGCCGTCACATCTGGCAAATAAAGGGTTTCTTGACTCTTTACACAAGACCGTATCCGTCCCCAAACGACTCCGCGGTCGGAGGAACGGAACCAGCGTTGAGTCGAACGCGCTGTTGCAACACTACCCCCTCCTCCTGCGTACGATACTCTACAGAGCGATGAAAACGTTCATCCATTCAGAACAGTACAATTATAACAGAAAATACTGTCTTTTAGAATTCTGCTTCAAAGAAATCAGTTTTTTTAAACACAATACTGATTATTCTTTAATGAATTTTTTTTAGTATTTAAAAAATATAATATGATATTATTCAAGATGTTATACTTCGAGTCAACTACGTTATGAATAGTGCAAAGAGCCTTGATCTGTATATTTAACGACATAACGACTGGGCTAGCGTTATGGCAAGGACATGCGATTTTGTCAGTCGTAAAGTCTTGTCATCCGTTGATCTACAATATTTACAGTATTTGACCAGAAGATTTAACGAAGACTGTTCTAGTTCCGTTATCACTAATAATTGTTAAGAAACGGTATAGGCCTACTTGTCTTGCAAACGGAGTATCAATCGTTCAACTCTTCCTCGGCTCATGTAAATAACACAATTAAACACAGTAACTGCGTTTAATTACTCCTCCTTTATAGGCCTACCTCCTGTTTCACGTCTCCTTTATAGAGACGTTGTATTCTCTATAAAATGATTAGCACTGCGGAGATTACAAAGAGTGTCTGTAGCTTGCTTTTTGCTGACGACCAGGTCGCCACATCCAA
Source organism: Magicicada septendecula (assembly GCA_034769895.1). NCBI lineage: Eukaryota > Metazoa > Arthropoda > Insecta > Hemiptera > Cicadidae > Magicicada > Magicicada septendecula. The sequence continues at coordinate 135,588,527 of CM068372.1, forward strand.
TAACGAACATACTTTACAAAGGTTCATAAAATAATTAAGAAATATAATTTAATTTTATCTGTTGAAAAATAAAAAGTAATTGCTTTCTGTGGAGCATTTCCAAAAAGAACAAAATAGTGCTTGAAAATAGAACTATTGAACAAGTTTCATCGTTTAAATTCTTAGGATGCAATGTATCACATCTTGGGGAGGTTGACGTATAGAATAAGATAGAACGCATTAATAGGATGAATGGCACTATCAAGCGTACCTTATGGATTAAAGTCTTTAAGACCTGACGTCGTTGTTTAAGACCTGAAGATGTCAGTAATGACGAAAAGCTTAGTCGAACAATAAAAAATTACAGCAGTTAGCAAATTCATAAAAGAAATATTATGGATTAAAGTTAGGCACGATACGTTATTAAAATTTTATACGATGATGTCGATTCCAAGCTGTCTATATGGTATTGAAACATGGACAATGATGAATGCACATGAAAGTCGACTGTCAAACTACACAGTTTATAAAAATTAGATTTATAGGTTTATATATTCTTAGTTTATAGGTTCTTAGATCGCTAGTCGGGTATACCCGGCTAGATAGGAAAAGGAATGAGGATATTCGTCATGAGTTAGCTGTCCGACCAATGAATGACATGGTGAGGGAATACAGACAGAAACTGTTTGATCTCGTTTACCGTATGTACCTGTCGGACATTCTCTGAACCTGTTCGATGACTGTACCTTTCACGACTATTTTTGTCTTAAGCGGCTCGTTCCCAACTTTTGTTTGCCGTTGGTTTTGTTTTTTGACTTGAGATAATAAAAACTTCTTATGTTTTACACAATAAAGGGGGAAACAAAACTGATATTCTATCGGCTTCCATCCTGTGCAACTGTGTTTTTTGGTGTTATTAATTAATTTAATTAATTAAGTATTGAGTTGTAATTAAGACATAACTAGCCCCAAGTTTGGGATGCCATAGATAACGATGGATATCTATGTATCTATATCTATATATAGACATAGATATATAGATATATATCTATGTATATATCAATGTAAATTTGATATAGATGCAATCTCATGCAAATAAGTTTTAATTTGTTTTATTGCGAATAGATTGGTTAATTAGTCTCACTCTATGGGCGTCATATACAACTATGTCTGTTAATGATGTTGGATTAAGTGTGTACGTGTAATAAGTGTGATGAGTACCATTAATTAATATTCAGATAATTTTGACTTTACTATGAGTATTACTACGTTATCACTAATTTATTTCACACTTTGGGTGTCATTTGTATCTACGTGTAATTACGTAGGTAATTGGTATTAACTAGGGTGATTATAAATGATTCGACTCGCACACCAAATTCTGCATTACGAACAATAATTTATTCAGACCTTTTGCAATGGTCATCAATTTCTGAAATTAATTATAAAATTACTTCGCAATAACATATGATACATTACATTACTAATTCGTTCATTACTTCTCTGATGATTCATCTCGTTATGATAACTTAATTATATGTATTAAATCATAAGTTCTTTACATATTACGGAAGTAATATGTTAACTTCCGTAAGTATCCGCAACTACGGCGTGTGTCTACGATGATTTCCTCTCTCCCTCGCTCCTCAGGATGGCTGATGACTTGGTGGTCACTCTCATCGGCGTCTGAAATTTACACTATTCACTATCGCTGAGATTTGCACTCCGGCGTCAATATTCTTTTAGTTCGCACTCGTTTAGAAGTTATATGTGTAACATAAGTTAATTAGTACGATCATTGGGATTTGAATTATTCATTTCACGACTTATTCGCGAGTGATTGCAAATTTACCACTTCGTAAACAAGCACTGATTGTTTGTACTTTATATAGTCGGCACAATTATTTGACTTATGAACCTTTTCATTACGATATTTGAAATAGTTAATCGACGTAAATAGTACGTTAATTCATCACACAATTGCGATATTTAGTTCATATTTCCGAATTATCTTTCACGATTTCGCACAATGTCTCTACTTAATTCATACCGTCAGAGTTTTTGAGCGTCTTTACACAACTCGTTATTATACAAACTTTGAATTTGAACTAAGTCCCTTATAAGTTCCACTTCATTACATACAATACGATATTGCGATTCACCATCAACATTTTACTACGCACTTTTCGACTCGTCAGTATATTGAGGTAATACAAAGTCCGATTTAGATTAACCCAACATTGCTATAGAGAAAACTCCATAACTAAGATTCTTATCGTTACTAAGACTTAGAATAAAACTTCCGATTTTGTACTTGCGAAATAACAAACTCCCGACGAATATAGTACTTAGACGAAATGTATAAGGCAAAGTTATACTATAGTAAAAACGTATATATTGTAACGTACCAAATTTGGTAGTTACATAGAGTAACCAATTATTGCGTCAAGTGACGGGAGATCATGAAAATATTTCAAAGTACATAAAATAATGTAAACAAAAAGTGTGTATCTACAAAGATATATTATTGAAAAATTCCAACAACGAAGAAGGAAGAGTAATATAGCATCATCGAGTACAAGGAAGAAAGAAAATGACAACGAGCCAATATGAAATGTTAGAAACCAGGCCCAATAGGTTCCAAACAGTGAGGGGAAACAACAAAAATCATAACCATTAAAATGACGAGAAGACAACTCAAGAGCAACCACAATGATGGCAAAACAACCAATTTATTTATAAATATAAATACTATGGAACAACGACTACCACCAATGGAAATATTGAAGAAGATGACAAGAATAAGTGAACATTGACTATCACAAGCAATGCACAACCCAGGAGAACACCGATATTGAACAACAATTAAACATGAAGAATGAAGATAATATATGGACAATACAAGAAATCACCATTCACCAAGTATACAAGGAACTATACTAGTGACCGGAAGAAGAATAACGATTATCAACTATGAATAAACCAGTGTTTAGCATAATTAAGCAATCACAAACAGTAATAGTGAAAACTTAATGTAAGTGTGAGAACCTGTAACAAGTTAACCATTTTTTAACCCAAATAAACCCCACAGACAATACAAGTGAGAAGGTTTATAACAGAGGAAAATGTGTTACCATTATAGTGGAAAAATCAAAGATTAAATAGTTAAAATGCACAGACAATTAGTGTGACCAATTTAATCAAGATTGTAACCCAAAATAGATAATCATAAGACCACCAAGAGAAATGTGAGATAGAACAGTAAAATAACTGTTCATGGAAACTGATAATAAAAGCTTTGTAAACTTTAAAATGAGATATAACTAAATGCCACAGCTGGACAGGACAAGATATAAATAAAGTCCAGAATAAATAATAACAAATAAACTAGTTTGTTAAGTATCCAACAACCAATGTACCAAAAATTAGGTACAACGCCACAAGAAATGTAATACTATTAGATTAAGAATACTTGTGTTATTGTTTAGAAAAATAGGGTAAACATGTGTATTACTTAACAATTAAACCATTGTAATAGAATACCATAATGAAATCATAATAGTAGAATCAAATACTGCATAAGAATATGTTGCACAATTGTGACCAGATAACATGAGACATAACCTCATAGAAAGTGCACCTATAACATAAAGTCATATATATTAATTAAACCAAGCAACTATCAACAATTGTTTCAATCACAGACTAATTATAAATAATAATGCAAACTAATAAATAATGTTTATACTGAAATACACAGCCAATAAAGCAGATTCAATATGATAGCACAAAGCTAGAAGAACAGAAACCCAATGTGACAAGTTAGTTAAGCAAAATACATTATTAAAACTTGTTCAAAGGTGAATAAAAATGTTATCAGTAGTTAGAGAGATATCTGATACCACTATGAGAACACATATCAAATGTAATAATAGCAATTTAGTAGTTGATTTAATAGAAACTAACTGACTGTCATTGCAAAGCCTGATGTAAACAAACCCAATATTAAGAATTGGAAAGCTTTCAGATAAAGAAAGACTGATAAATACATTAAATAAACAATGTACTATAGTTGTACACTATTTTAATTTGTAACATAATATACCTTATGTGGTAAAATAATTGAAAAAGTGACAATTTAAAGAAAAGAGAACAGAAGGTTTTTTGATAAGACTATTAGTATATGAAAAACAACATTTTTCATAAAACAAAATGTGAACAGATGTAAATAAATGTATATAGTATTGTTAGAATGCCAAACAAGTGTAATTAAATAAGAAATAATAGTGTCATAAGCGATTATAAACAATCGAATATGGTCGTTTGAGGACGCCATTACCAAATATTGTTGGAATAGTAATTACAACTATTTTCTGTATTAAACAAATGAGAAATGGACTCAAGACGTTTAATAATAAGTGTTATAGGGTAATTAGAGCAAGATATGGTGAAATAAACTTATTAATATTAAAATTCACCATATGGGTTTTGTGAAATGTTATAGTGAGTTAATAATGGACGGATTTTATCCTTGTTTAGACTTTATTTAAAGCCGCAAGTGTCCGCGATCTATTGCCACTAACCATTCAACGATACGATGATTAATAAAAAAGTTATAGCAATTATAAACTTTTTAGTTATTTTGTGTATCAACGCTTACGTCACATTTAGCCTCTAACCCAAACAAAAATTGGTAAAAAATTAAAAGTTTTATTTAACTGAGGTGTTTTGGGGTAGAGAGTTCGACAATTTAAACCAATCAAATGAATTAAAATAACCAGACAAGCAGGAGACGCTTAGGTGAAGCGTTCAGTCATCTTTCAGTCGTCAAGGAGTCTACCAGCATCATTCAACGAGCAAGGTTGATGAAGAAATGTAGCAAGATTTATTTAAATTGTGCGCGACATGTTCATAAGTTACGCTATACACACATAACCTGTACACAACAGAGTAATAACGAGTGTCCAATGCTAAGTGAATTAAAATAATAAACCGGCCAGTGTATAATAAAGGTCGTGTTTTCGTGTTTTGTGCTTTATAAAAAACGGAGTACTCTATTTTTGTTATTTAACGAATTGAATGGAAATAATAATTTTCGTTAGTGAACGAAGAATTATTGTTTGGGTACCGCTCTAGTCAGAAGTACCGAAGTGTATTAATCATGATGAAAATTATCAGAATTAAATAAAAGAATTATCTCGCATTTATTAATTTAAAAAATAAATGTTTTACGATTTTATCGTAATTAAAGAAATCAATATTAATTTAAATATCGAAAATATGAGTGTAATGAATAGTCGCTCATTTGACTCATTTCGTTTGAATTGACGAATAAATAATTTATTGCGAAAAATATTCTAATCAACTGATAATTACACATCAGATGCAATATGAATAAAATATATGTGTTTATATTATTAAGAGTTCAATGAATAATTTAATTATTCAAAATAAATACTTACTTTTGTTAACTAACCTAGAAAGAACAACGACAACTTTGTCACCTTTTCATAATTCTGTTCTCAAGTAATTTCAATCCAATGAAAGCCATCACAAGAGTTTTTTTATTATAGATTTTTTCTCTTGCCAATAAATGATTTTAATAACTAACAAATAAATAATAATAGTAATTTTTAACAGTGTAGCATAAAGCACGTGTTATCAAAACGACTGCTGTATCCATTAAACTCAATGTACGATAGTACGATATATATCGGTTTTATGGTACCGACTTTTATTTTTAATATTTGTTTGTTTTTTGTAGTAATTCTTTATTAAATATTGTTAGAAAAGATAACATCTTGTATCTGGTATCATGCAACATCCAAGAACACACGAATTTGGTAATGTAACTGTGTAAAGAGGACATAACCTCGTTAACTAAATTTATTGTACCAGACCCCAGTGTTACCAGCCTTGAGGTTAAAAGAGCTCAAGAATTGTTCATAATAATTATTATTTTGTAAAAACATTAGTGATTGATTGTTTATTTAAAAGAGTTAATGGCATTTCAGAACTGTTAATAAATCTCAATTTATTTACCAGTGGAAAGAGTTTTGATTTTTTTTTTTTTAAATAATTTAATTTTCATAACTAGTTCTATCAGAAGGTGGCGGCAGAATTTGAATGTTCAGTACAATTCAATTTACAGTTAAGTCATTATTTACTTTATTGTGCATGTGTATTATTTAGGATATTCAAATAGAATATCCGCATATGTGTATACAGTGTATGTTGCAGCAGAAGAAGTCACCAGACAGAACATTGATAACATCCACATATGGTAAGTGGGGAGGTGAACAGTGAAGTGCTAAATACTTTTTTAAACTGAAAAAATTAAACGTGAACACCCACAACAACGCTACTAATAATCAACACACTAATAATAATTCTAATTTAAACCAAATATTGAAGAGTGACTTGAAGATAACATCTTCTAACAACAACAACACTCCTACTATTATCTGTTATGTAACAATATCAGCTCCAACAACTAACTCTAAAAACCAACTAACTCTCAACAACAACTAACTCCCTCGTTCTTCGTCAACACTCATTTTTATATCTCGAGTCCTTCCACTATTCCTGCATCCAGTGCACTCCTCTCCACCATCTACGTCCTTACTGGTTTTCGTCTTCATTTCCACGAAGACTCCTCCCTGAGTCTCTAGCTAGCCTCCTGGCTTTGTCTTTATTCGCTCTTTTACCCTTGTCTCCATGGTAACGTCTTCTAAAGAACCGCCTTTGCCAAACTCTCGTTCGTGGTAGGCTCATCTGATCCCTTCTCTTAGATCTTACTGTTTCGCTCCTCCCTTGCTGTAAGACGACGGACCGAATTTCATGGTTGTCCATCATCCAATTGTTCTTGTATTTCCATTCAGCTCATTCCTACTAATTTCTGTCCAGTTACCCATGTGTCTTTTAGTTTAGGTGTGACCAATTGCTGTATTGTCTCCTGAGTTCCTTCGTTTCGTTCACACGCTGACGGAGGTCGCTTTCTCGGTAAGGCACATTTGTTCTGCAGCTCTCCTGCACAGTCCGTACTCTGGCTGGTAAACAAGTTCCCGCTGTTTCACCATGCGTGGTCCTTTGTTCATGTAACGTCCGTTTGAGTTTTGCCATTGTGGACTCTTTACATCTGTGTGTCGTCGCTAAGCTCCCACACGTGGCTTGACAATACTCGCGTCGCCATCATATCCGTATTCTTGTTAATTGGCTCAGTAAGACGTATTCCTTTGTTCTTCTGTTACTGCAGCGCGTTCCCATGCCATACTCTTACGTCGAACATCTGCTATAACCGAGGCATTGTCTTCTCTAGCGGTGCCTATTTCGTCGCTAATGCGTCGCACGTGTCGTTGTCCGAACGGCGGCTGGTTGACTCCAATGTATATCATTTCTGACAGCTGACACCTGCTACCGTTCCTTCTACGTAATAAAAAAAAATCCTCTACAAAATTGCTTTACAGTCCATTCGAGGGGAAAGTGAAGTACAGGCCCTGTCAGAACTCGGTAGCTGGGAGGTCGTAAGCTGCGCATGCCCAACGGAACTTCTGGAAGAGAAATCGCCTCTATGTTTGTCTTTCTTGACGGGCCGGAGGACGTCTCATCGCGTGCGACTAATCTCGCTCTTCCCGCTGAAGAACTCATCATACGGTTTCCAACAATCTTATGCCGTCGGAAATCGCCTTCCTTGTGTGTTCAAGGAAGACGCAGCAATCATCTCCTTCCTCAATCAACTTCCTAAAAGCTGTCAACATATCAAGAATAACACACGTAAGTGCAAAATGTATGCCTGAAGGTAGAAGAAGTCTGGGATGGCGGGTGAAAAGATGGAGAGATCACTTATAACGACAGACAACGTAATAGACTTTGAGCTTTATACTTGCAAATAATAATAAGAAGAAGACCATGCCTTACTTTAATAAGTTAATAGCATTTTCTTCAAAAGCTAACACTAGCATTTTAGCTGTAACTTACAAATGCTGTCTGTAACGGAACAAAAATCTAGATTCAAATATATTTAAATAGTTTAGACTGAAGTACGCTTAAAGAATCCTTGGAGTTCTAACATGCGGTTTTATATTAGCCTTCAAAAGCCGAGTACAGAGTGAGTGCAGCAATGCAATCTGGTAGCGTTGTTTTCACATATACTGTATACTGCGCAGAGGCAATAACGCTAATAAAATTAAACGCAACATCATATTTCGGGTTTTCCCAGCGCGCAGTGCTCGTTTGGCGGGAAGCCAGCTGTAAAATTGGTCAGTCACACAAAGCTGTCATCCGCTCTCGTCTTCAGACTAAACAACGACGTGCTGTATATATATAGATAGGCTGAACACAAAGCGATGACCGCCGCGCCGGGCGTTAGTAAATGAAGTCATCACCGTCCGGCCGTAATTACTGCACAAACAATGACGGAAGCTAAACATTAATTACTCGCGCTAAAAACACAACACACTGTCAGTCACAATGACGTACGGTAATTACAACTGTTGTGTTTGTGTTTACTGCACGGCGCGACGCTTATAATCCAGACCGGCACTAATAATGCACTGATAATAAACCGCTCTTCTTTTCTGCACTTCGAGTCTCTCTCTCTCTCCTATGGCACTACAGCCCTTGTTGGGCCCTGGCCTCCTTCAATTTTCCCCCCCATTCTCTTCTGTCGGTAGCCATCCTCCTCCATGAACGCACTTTCAGTATTTCTTTCGCATCCTCATCCACCCCGTCCTCCTATCTTCACCTAGGTTTTCCCACTGGTCTTTTTCCGTGGATTCTGGTATTCAATAGTTTTCGTGGTATTCTGTCTTCCCCCCACCAGAATACCGGCTACATGACCAGCCCACCTTAGACGCTGTAGTTTTATGTATCGTGTTAGTGGTGGTTCTTTATACATTTGATACAATTCAAAGTTATATCTTATTCTCCAGTCGTGTACGCCATTAACTGGTCCCAGGATTCTTCGTAATATTTTTCTTTTACAGATATCGAGAGTGTTTCCTGCTTTGGAGTTCAGGATACACGTTTCGCAGCCGTAGGTTAGGATGGGTCTTATTATTGATTTGTAGATCCTTAGTTTCGTGTTTCTGTGGATGTCTTTGGATGTGAAGATACTATAATTATACTTTAAGGGAATTAATCAATTTATTTGTGTTTGCCGTGCCCCACGATCTTGGAGCGCCATTAATATAATAAATAATATGCAATTACTCGCATAAATTAATTATCTTTTAATTATATAAACTTCTTTTGATTTATGAAAATCTAGTCGAATCTATTTTCTCGTGCCACGCATTGGATGCGTCATGAATACAATGAATAACTATTCTGATTATTTATAGCTCATCACTTGATATCATTGAATAATTAATATTGTAAATTCAATTTATATTACTGAGCAAAAGAAACTCTTAAAATTCTACTTTGTGATTTTATTTAAAAATTAAGTTAGCATCTGGGTTATCTGTATTAATAATAAACGCATGTATAGAATCAACTTAAATAACTAATTTATTTATCATTCATAATAAGTTATAATCATACATATAAAACATCGATGTACCTGTAAATACATACATATTTTTATAACAAACAAATTCAAGTCTAAATATTTGCTGAAACAAAGAAGACATACATACATACATAAATCATATGAAATAACAATTCAAATTCTAATTATTGATGCGTTCATTAACCCCAGATAGTTTTTGTTAACATATTCGTTACTTATACTTTTAAATCTGATTTATATTCATTACGTTTACTAATAATTTCCCAGGGAGGAATTCTTTGAAAGAATCAGGTCAGTAGCAGCAGCTTAATAGTAATAATTAAAATAATGGTTACTTGTGTTTTATAAAATATCCATTAGCATCCTGTGGTGTTCGGTCTCGGTGGTGATGATGACATGAAGACACATCTCGTTGACTGCCGCTGAAATCACAAACACTTGCACAAACCCACGATCACTCGCGTCGAAGTAGAGTTATGTAAATAAGTAATGTTTTAGTGTTCGTTTGAATAATTCATCTTACAATGAGTGTTGTATGTTCATTTTGACGTTACTGTTTATGTCTGTTCGCCACTTATATCACCTTCTTATCAATATATGTGTGATTAGATTAATTAGTTCAATGTTTCATGTTCTATAACGTTTTAATGAGATGTAGTAACACTGAATAAATTCTAAGTTCGTCTGTTTTGTACAATACATATGTGATGATATTTGTTCGCTTTAAATGATTACTATTTAAGTCCGTTACATCGCACTTTGTAATTCACTATCAAAAGTTTACTAAGTCTGACGATTTCACTACGTCTGTTAATTAACGATTAGATATACTACCTCCCGACACTTGAGTTATACTCTCCGAACAATTAAAGTATACTACTTGAAAATTTAAGATATACTGGCTTCGAATTTAAAGTAAACTCTTGAAAAATTGAAGTAAAACTGGCCTCGAACAATTAAAGTAAACTGTCGAAAATTTAAGTAATACTGGCTCCGAACATTTAAAGTGTATGACTTGAAAAATTAAGATATACTGACTGCGTCCCCGTGTTGGAAATATAGTTTTATTAATTCGTCCCTACTCAAAATTTTGTCTAACGCGCTGTTCACGCCTTCCTTACTCGTGATAGGTCAGTTTTTAGTTTTCCTGGAATAGTTTGTCCCACTATGTTAGGATTCTCCGTCATCGTTCTTCTGATAGGTTCTTTGTTTTTGTCACTATGGAAACTGTCCTCTCCACCAGTGTTTTTCGTAGCTCTGGTCTTCTGATAGGTTGCCAGACATCCCCCGATTTTGCTCTGTCGAACGTTGACCTATTTCGTAGAATCTCTAGCTATTATACGCCTGTCGATCAATCTATTGTCTGAGGTAAACGCAGTGTTTTTCTGAGTTGCCTTACATCTGTTCTTGGGTCCATCCGAAGTATTGTTCTCTCTTACACCCCTTTTCTGTAACTATTAATAATTTTGGACATCTGCTAGCTGGTGAAGTCACCCCAACTTTCCACTCGTAAATTGCGTCTGACACTTAGACGTTATCTCCAGCTGAGTAACATGACTTGAGTTTTGTCCATTCTCTGCTCCACGTATTGTTTCTTAAAGTGCTGTACGTCCGTTCCTTTGTAAACATATTGTTCCCCTTTTTTGCAGTACATCGTATACTGACGTAACTTGGTTGAACATCTGCTTCAATTCTCAGTACACGTGTGAGTGTCCTCGCCTGCATTGTTTCGGCTGTTGCGGGTAATAATTCTAAACTAAACTTTCCCTGTCATCTCGTACATCCAATTTCTATAGCCGAGTCGAACTTAACGTCTTCCTATTGTCTTGTTAGCGACGCTGCTCTGACATCTTCTCATTACGCTTTATTTATTGCGTCAACTAGAAGTCGTTGACACAGCTTCGTGTGAACGCACTCCGTCGAGGAGAAAATTTAAAAATTTTTAAATTTTTGCTCGATACAATACTTGATGTGGCAAAATACGCTTTATTGGCTTGGACTATCCGGTTTCGGATTTCGGCTTCTCCTGTGCCGTTTTTTTTTCTAATATGGTTCCCAAGTATTTAAAGTTGTCCACCTTTTCGATATTGTCGATTGTTCGGTAGTTTCTTTCTCTTCTGGTCTGCACTAATATTTTTGTTTTATCTATGTTGATTTTGAGGCTTATATTGCTAGAATTTTCTTTGAGCTCAACGTACGCTTCCTCTGCTGCATTTTTTGTCCGACACATTATGTTGATGTCGTCCGCGTAGGCTGCTAATTGGACCGATTCGTTTGTCAGTACGTTATTTCTTCCTACTGACAGCTTTCTGATCACATATTCTAGAGCTAGATTAAACAAGATCGGGGCCAGCCCGACTCCTTGTTTTAACCCTAGACTGATTACAAATCCTTCTGTCATATGCCCTTGTATTCGCACCTGAGCTTACCCATTGTCAAGTTTATCATCCTTACCAGTTTCACTGGTATGTCGAATTCGTATAAAATATTAGATCGTTTATCCCTATCTATCGAATCGTAAGCTTGTCTAAAATCAACCAAAATATTGTAGACGACTGTATCTTGTTCCCACGCTTAATTCAGAACTTGTCTGATTGTATATATTTGGTCTATGGTGGATCTTCCTTTTCTGAAGCCGGACTGATATTCGCCGATAATCTCTTCAGCATATGGCTGTAATCTTTGATTTATTATGTATGTGAAAATTTTATATCCGGAGCATAGTAGAGAGATTCCACAAACAACACTGTCAGTCACAATGACGTACGGTAATTACAACTGTTTGTGTTTACTGCACGACGCGACGCCTATAATCCAGTCTGGCACTAATAATGCACTGATAATAAACCGCTCTTCTACTTCTGCACTTGAAGTGTTAGGTACAAATTGCCTGTTACGGTACCCATCTCTTGCATAGCCTTCCAAGACTTCTTCCTCATGGTACATATAATGCTTGACTTGAACTTTAAATAACTCTGGCTGGGTCCATTATATTCATGAGATCCACCCCCACCTTTTTCTTTTATTGTTATTTTATAGTGCAAACTGAATACAGTAGAGCATCGATTATCCGAATCTCTCGGGACGAGGGCCCGTTCAGATAATCGATATTTTGGATAATAAATCGTAAATTGAAAACATTATTTCTCTTTACAAAAAACAAAGATTTTTATTACAAAATCATTTCTAAAATATTTTTATATAATTATAGCAACATGTATACTGTACTGTAATGTATTACTAAGGCTAAAAAACACTGAATTAAAACTGAGTGTAATTAATAAAAACCAAAAGTTAATTTAAACAATACTAGAGTTTAATGACAAACACTGTACTATAAAATTAACTAAAAATTAAAAAACAAAACAAAACATGCAGTACCATGGATTTACACTTTTTTGAAGAATTGTTCTATCGATTGAAGTCTGCTTCAAATCGATACCCCGTTTTCTCGCTGCTAAAGACTGAAGTCGTTTAAGATTAATAAGCTGAATACAATCTATCTTGTCTTCTGTTTCAGCCCACTTTAAAACAGTCTCAAATGCGTCAAACGTTTTTGCTGCCGTCGGTGGTTTTGTATTAGTAGCATTCTCGCCGTCTTCATCTGAATCTGTTTCGTTTTAATTACGTTCATTTAATGACTCAACTATCTCTTCATCGGTTAATAACTAAAAACCGGGATGGGCTTCATCCATCTTTAGCCAATTCTTTGTTTATCGATTGTAAGTCTGTATAGCTACAGCGTTTATTTATTACTGTACAGTACTGTAATAATTTATAGTATACAATTTTTTATGTTCAATAAATATCCAATACCCCTACACGTGTCCAATACATTACTGTACAGTACAATACACAATTGTACTTTTTATTGAGTTCAGATAATAGACAGTTCGGTTAATGGATGTTCGGATAATCGATGCTCTACTGTATTTGCAATCCGTTCTTACTCCCGCGTTTCTTATCCAGTGGCGTATTATTCATAACGCTCGAGTATGCTGCAGCACCTGGCACCAGGGCCACAGCTGTCAGCGGGGGCACCAACCAGCTGAACTGACTAAGCGAACCAAAGCTTATGATCACATTACACAGTTGTTTGGTTTTACTACGCACTTATTAACCATAGTCACAGTCGAGTTGGAAAATCAAACGAAAGCTCTTATAGAAGTTATCTCGAACGATTTGAATAACGATCTTCTAATAGAGTTGAAGCACGTTGTGCCACAAGTAAAATTGCAAAAATGAGGTTTTTTCGAATTGTTAGAATGAAGATGATAGATTCTATGATTCTACAGGTTGTCTGTTCAAAGTATTAAACTGGATTATTGATTATAAAACGATTGATGTATTTCCGAATATCGTCTGCTTTTGACGATTCCAATAGCTAACTGCGAATCTGAAAGGATACAAAACGCAATAAGAGTGTCTTTTAGTATTAAAACTGATTAAAGATATGTTGAGTTCAACGATGGGAGGTGAGAGATTATCTTAGTAGGAAGGTTGAATATTAAAAACGTGACAGTTGAATCGCTCGATTTAGAAGAAATTATAGCCTACAAGACAAAGGCAAAATCAAGAAAAATAGATAGATCAGTCTTAAGTACTACTATGTTCACTGTAATCACTATTTAGCTAAATATTTGTTGTAATTTGAGAGTTTAATAAAAAAAAGTTAACTTTCGGAATTGTGTATACCATTTATCAGTGTAAATAATGGATAAAAGGGTGACTTTTGAATTGGGGGAGGGGGCACCAGTCTGATGGCAGCATGGGGCACCAGGGGTTTCTTATCCCGTCTTCTCTTCTACATCCCTTTACAGCTCATCTCTATGATGGCTTTCTTGTCTCTTAGTAAGTACCCTTGCGTCACACCCATAAAGCAATCCCGGCACCGCAATCGTTTTATAACATCTTGATTCTTTATCTCTTTGTGTTTTGTGTCCAAGTATCCGTTTATTATACCACCAATATGACCAAACTTATTATTTTGTTTTCAAATTGTTATTAGACGCTGTGGTGCCTATTTTATGAAAATCTTTTTTTATATATTTCTGCGGCAAAAGGAATACACCGATTTAATTACATTGGCTACAAATGTTATTAAAATCCATTCCCGGGCTGGGTCTTTTCCATTATGTGTCTACAAACAACTCTCGCAGCGTTACCGAGCCCGCCAAGCTCCCCCACCAACGTTCCCGCCAGGTCCTACTCCTACAATAGTGGTGTGAGCATTGTGCCCCTACATCTGGACAGTGGTGTGAAAAACAGGTGATTAGCATATCACTACATATATACGTTTGACGCATCGCATGTACGCGCCTTCAATTCCACACGCACGCTAGCGCGCCTTCTATTCCGCGGGGGCACGCGCGCTTTCAAACCTTTTTATTTTGTTTCAATTTTTTGTTTGTAATTTTTATTTATTTTTTCTTATTTTTATTAAACGCACGACTCACGCTCGCCTTCAATTCTTTTTATTTCGTTTGTTTTATTTTCTAATTTTTATTTTCTTTTTTTTTTAATTTTTATTAGGAGGGAATAACTTATGTGTTTGTTTTATTTACACAATTATTTAATTTACATTAAATTAATAACATTATTACATTTACATTATATAAAATTATTTACATAAGTTTATTTAGATTACATTATTACATTTATATTACATAACATTATTTACAAAGTTTTATTTAGATTACATTATTCTATTTACATTTCATTATTTTATTTACACTGATTTATTTACATTAGTCTACATATATACAATAATTTAATTTGTGGGTGGCCAAAAGTCTGGAATGTCCATTATGATTTGTTCAAATAAATCTTCACCGAAAAAAATTATAAACAAAAAATTGAAAGAAAATAAAAAGAACTGAAAGCGTGTGCGTGTGCGTGTGCGTCGTGCGTCAAACGCATTTGTGTAGTGGTTGCTAATCACCCCTCCTTCACACCGCTACTGTAGAAGTAGGAACTGGCGGGAACGTTGGTGAGGGAGCTTGGCAGGCTCGGGAACACTGAGAAGAGTTGTTTGTAGACACATAATGGAAAAGACCGGCCGGGCTGTTTGGCCGTGGTCCATTGTTTCTTTCCAAAACAAACGTTTCGGCAGTACCATCGACTGCCATAGTCAGTGTAAAAAATCGAGCTGCACTAACGTGTACCACCACCCTACGTTAGTGCAGCTCGATTCTTTTGCACTGATGATGGCAGTCGATGGTACTGCCGAAACGTTTGTTTTGGAAAGAAACAATGGACCACGGCCAAATACCCCGGGAATGGATTTTAATAACATTGACTCCGGCCGTGTAAGCCTACGAAGTATTTTATTGGCTACAAATATTTACAGACACGTACTCACTAAGGTAAAGTTTTAAACAATGGTACAAGACATTTGTAGAACATGGGAGAATTTTTACGAATATTAAAGCCGGTGCCTACGCCTACACAGATAGGTGGAAAATATCTGCTACAAGTATACTTGATCGTATATGTGCGATGAAGGTCATCCGGAAATTCCATAGCAAAGGGACGCTTCAAAGAAAATATCCCATCTGTTAATAATTTTTTATTTTATTTTACCGATCCATATGTATCTTGTCCCACCTGTTTTGCAACCAGCCGCGACGGCGGTGGCTCCGAATCAATTCAAACAAAATTACAATCTCCGGCTCATGCAAGAATGCGGACGGGCGTACACCCAAATTAAAATGCCACATAAATATTTTCCGCCACCGCCGCATCCGGTTTGGTAGCGTCCTTCAACGGCTACCGGCTCCCAATTTATTCGCATCGACTCACTGCAAGTAGCGCCAGCTACCACGAAGTCTGCCGTGCAATTTCGAACTCCATCCACCGTAGATTTTCTCATCCAAGAGTTACACTCAAGCTCCGTGCGCAATGAGTTAGAACTACGCGCCAGAGAACGAGTACGGTATAATTATAGGTAAGTGTTGGTTGGTAAGACGACGATGGAACCCATCCCGAGACTCATCCGGGGAGCAACGGTCTCGGATCGGCCACCGCTAGTCCCGTTGTGAACTTGCAAGAAGTGCGAGGCGTTCTACCATTTTTGCTGAGTGTACCATACGCAACACTCAGGCGCGTAACGGCAGGCCTCCGGCGAAGGGTTCAACTATCTGATGAAGTCACATCGGCGGTACGGATTCTCGTACTTCATATTGACCTAACGGTGACTGGGACAACCGCCTGCCACATCGAACCGTTCGACTACCCCCGCCTTTCCACCGAACGAGAGTTTCATTATCCAACGCTGTCCAGTAATTTGTGACACAGTCGCGAACGTACCCTGCAGACTATACAACGTTTCAACGAATACCACCACACACCTTATAACTGGCAATAATTCAATCAATGTTTCTTCAGTCGCTACACGAACGAAAATAAACAAACGAGCCGCGGATTTGCGTGTACCGATTTAAAACCATACTAGTCCCTAATGCGCATGCGTCTTGTTGATATGGCAACCAGTTTGTGAACATCAGCTAATCGGAGGTTAATTTTGGAATAGCCTTCGTAAAACACAGACAAGCGTCTAGTGCAACGGTCGGCAACTGGCGGACCGCGGTCCAGGTCCGGACCGCGGAAGGTCAAAAACTGGACCACCAAAAATTTGTTGAAAGTATAAATTACTCAAATAAATTATTTAAAAAATATTTTTCTGTAGATAACAATACGTTTGAGCGCCACCATTATCATTTTTTTTAGTATGTTACAAGTAATTGCGTGACTGATTTGAGTTCTTAATGGTTAGTAGGTAGATTAAATACATAGTTGCTACGCTGTGTAGCGCAGGAGAGTGCGCTGGAGAGCGGGGGGCGGAAGGGAGCAAGCTGGCCGGCCGGCACAGCATGTTATGTCGATCCACATAAAAGCTCTGTACACCCGAAGGCAACACAAGAATTTTATTTAATGAAATAGGAAATTTTATAAATCGATCTCTGACTCTGGCAACCTCTGAAGCCTCTTTTAATCGGAGCAGGCATATTCATTTTAACACAATTTTTGTGCACGTAACTCGAACGAAAGCTTAACGCCACTTTATGAAACTTTGATGTGAAATGACAATTTTATCTTTCGGGCGGGTGTACTCGGCGGCGGCGACCTTTGACACGGAAGCGGCTCCTTTGCGGTGCGTCGGCATACACTTTGACACGGAAGTGGCTCCTTTGCGGTGCGTCGGCATACAGATACACTTTGACACGGAAGCAACTCCTTTGCGGTGCGTCGGCACGCGCTTTGTGCCGGGCGGCGGTATTTTTATAAAGAACGATTCTAAATAAAATAGACAAATTTTATCGTCACTTCGTCAGTAGTTGTTGCGATCTCGTACGGAGCTTTTATTAATTTGTTTTGTTATTGTCGAGGCTTATAACGTTTTTTTTTGCATCGATATGGATCCTAAAAAGCGTAAAGTTGATAGTGAAAATAGGAAGTTTCTGACTGAGTGGACTGAACAATATTGTTTTACGCTGCCTGATAGGCTTGGAGCTGTTCCAGTTTGCCTCATATGCAACAAAACTGTCGCTCTTGTTAAAAGTGCCAATTTAAAGCGACACTACGAAACAACTCATCAGCAGTTCCATAAAAATTTTCCTCTGGGTAGTGAAGCTCGTCAAGAAAAACTCCAAGCATATCTAGCTTCTTACAAAAAAAGCACGGCCTTACTAGTTCGCTCTATGAGCGAGCAAGAAAAATCTGCAGAAGCAGCGTTGCGTGTGTGTTGGACGCTTAATAAACACTAGAAGCCATTTTCAGACTCTAAGATAGTAAAAAAATGTATGTTGGAAGTGGCTGCGGCACTTTTTGAAGAGAAAAAGGATGTTGTTGCCGCAATTCAAGGTATCCCATTGTCGGCAAGAAGCAATACAAGAAGAACCGAAATTTTGGCTGCTGACAATAAAAGTAGTTTGCTCGAACTTCTGCAGAAGGCGCCTTGCTACTCCATAGCACTTGATGAAACATGTGACATTGTTGATGAAGAATAAATGTCTACTTTTGTGCGATTTTTGGATATTGAAAGTAAAACATTTAGGGAAGAATTGCTAGCAATATTGCCGTTTAAAGGCAAGACTCGCGGAGAAGATTTATTCAAGACTTTTGATGACTTCATGACAAAATCAAACATTTGTTATGATAAAATGGTGTCTCTTTCAACTGACGGGGCCCCAGCGATGATCGGCAAAGAAAAGGGACTAGTAAAGAGAATCAAGGATAAGAATGCTGGGCTACTATCTTATCAGTGCATAATTCACCACGCAGCCCTTTGTGGAAAACTTAGTGCCACTCTCAAAGAAGTAATGGACAGCTTGATCAAGTTGATTAATTTTATGAGGTCTCGTTCTGCTCTTCAGCACAGACAGTTAAAAGAGTTTCTATCTGAGTGTGATTCGGCGCATTCTGACTTACTGCAATACAACAATGTTCATTGGCTAAGTAAAGGTCAAGTGATTGAATGTTTTTGGCAAATAAAAGAAGAAGTAACCTCCTTCTTAGACAACTTAGATACACAAGAATCAAGGAAGCATTTGCAGTTCCTAGCAAACGAACGCAATATGCTAGCTGTGGCTTTCCTGAAAGACATTCTGAAACATTTAAATGCGCTCAATACCGAGCTACAAGGAAATGGGAAATTAATATGTGATCTGATACAAAGTGTGTCTTCTTTCCGTCGCAAGCTGGATATCTTTGAAAAAGACATTGCAAGTCAAGAATTTATTCACCTTCCAACAATTCTTGAATATAAAAATAATTCTGAAATAGACATTGCAGTATTTTCAAATTTTATGTCAGATCTTAGGAAGGAATTTGCAGCAAGATTCCAAGACTTCGCAGAGATAGGGAAGTTGTCGCGATTCTTAAAATCGCCTTTTGAAGTTTCTCCAGCGGCAGAATGGACTGATGTGGCTGCGAAGTTGTTCCGCCTTTCAAAGCCTTTACTCCAAATGGAGATAATATACTTGCAGGAAGACATTTCCTTGCAAACGTATAAAACTGCATCCGCCGAAGAATTTTGGAGTAAACATGTCCCAGAAAAATATGGAAATTGCAAAAAATTAGCCATTTACCTGGCTACTATGTTTGGCTCCACATATGTTTGTGAAACTTCATTTTCAAAAATGAATTTTTTGAAGAACCAATATCGCTCAAGATTAACGGCCGCCCACCTTGAAGACACTCTTCGCATAAGCTGCTCCCCGCGTGAACCTAACTTTAAAAAACTGGCTCAAGACCGCAAATGTAATTTCTCCCATTGATTTTTGCGTACAAATATACCTATCTATTGTATTTCATATTATTTTGTGAGTGAAAATTAAAATAAAAAATTAGTAAGGAATATGAGTTTTTTTTCTGGACCTCGATAAAAATTTTCAAAAGTATCCGGACCCCACCTAAAATTACTTGCCGACCCCTGGTCTAGTGGACAGAGTTTATCGAGGATGTGAAACACGCAGTTGTGGGAGAACAACACCGTTTCTGTGTCAGCTGACACTAGCTCTGTTTTGCAGCGCCGCGATATCAATTTGGTTGAGCTGTAAACTGTTCTATGTTGTAATTATTTATTTTGTCACAATTATTTTATGTAACGATGAAAGCAATATGAAAAGCTAGCTAACTGTGACGCAATAAATTGCACATTAATGGAAAACATTATTCCTAATAATGCCACATTAACTAATGCAAGAAACGAAAAAAAATGAGTAGTTCTAACAAACACTTTGGTTATTTATTACATTGTTTTTATAGTTAACTGAAGTTTTAATTTTCCGTCAAAGGCAGAATAGATTGCTAAAAAATTTCCCTTTGTAATTCACAGAAATTATTCTGTATCTTCACAGGTTTTCTGAACTGTAATTGAAAGTTTAGCTTACAATACAGTTAACGGATATTCGATTTTACTTCGATTCATATTCTCGATTGTTGTAATGTTTATGTAATCAGCTATTTACTATATATTTAATGTTTTATTTTTATTATTCCAATAAATCTGATTGTTGGAATAATAAAAATAAATCAGACATTACTATTACAACCTAACCTAACCTAACCTAATACATCATACACTATGTTGGAATAATAAAAATAAATCACACATTTATCACACACTTATTTGAATTATAAAAATAAAACATTAAACATATAATAAATTGCTGACTACATGAACACTACAATAATCCAGAATATGAATCGAAGTAAAATCGATTATCCGTTAACTATATTGTAAGTGAAACATTCAATTACAATTGAAGAAAACCTCTGAAGATACAAAATAATTTCTGTGAAACGTGACTCAGGTGAAAATAAACCTACTTGCAGTTGTACTTATTGAAGATATTACATGTATAGTGTTAAAAAAATGAAAAAACGCTAGTAGAGACAACGCTACACACACCGAAAACAGATTAAGGCCTGTGGGTGTTAAGTTTACAAAATAGATCTCTGTTGATGTAGTTGTTACGCTCCTCGATAGAGAGACAGTGTTGTCTCGCCCCACAATGCACAGCTGCGGGTTTCAGATCCTCGATAAACCCGATCCGCTAGACGCTTGTCAAACTCATGCCGACTGGTCCTCCTACGATTGAGAGTACAACATTGAGATCGGCTGCTAATATACTTCACTTTACACAAGTAATAAGTTCATTCGCGTCGACCTTGACACAGGAAAGGCGAAACAGTAGATTACGCATATAGGCTAATAAAAAGTATGAGGAATAGTTTAACAGACATCCCAATAATGTCGCAGTGAACCTGTTGAACACTGACTCCTTAAATGTTTAATACCATAAAAACAAATATGTTTAGTTCGTAGCTTCAACGTATTACTCTTATATCATCATAAAACAGCTGCTACTGTAGGTCTAATTCCCTGGTTTTCTTTCGTCTTTGATTTAATCATTATCACACAACGTCTTGTGAGACACTTTCAATTAGTTAAATATATTGTAACATAACATTATTACAAGGTAACGGACAATTCATAACAACTAGTCGATAATTATTATCAGCTGTTCACACAAGTTTTTCTCAGAATTAGACGCTGGGTATTGATTGGCAAGTGTTCACACTGCCCTTGTGAACTCTGTAACGCAAATTTTACGCGTTCTCTATCTCCTCACCGTCTGTGTCTTGTCAATCGGCCTTACTCAGCTCTTACCAGAAACCGCAGACAATGAGAGCTCTGTTTATCAATCGCTACAGTGTAGTATACGTTATACTTGCGACTTAAGTCTGAGCAAACCATCGATGGCATTAGACCAAACTAGACCAGTGGTTGGTTAGCCTATACTACGCCTGGGTGCCCGTACGGCTGTACAGAAAGTTTCCTTGTGTAAAAGAACAATAATGTTACGGTGACGCAAGAAAGTACTAGTAACGACGCGCATGTGTTGAGTATATAATGTACTCAACACATTATTGAATGTGATAATGTACGAAATCGTATAATAGTGTAATGTGTAATCAGACACAAACAGCAAAGAAAGTTCCACAAAATAGTAGAATAAACAAAAGTGTATCAAACTCCAACGTTCAAAGGCTACGAGACTGTAACGTTGTTGGTTACACCGATTACGAACTATAGCTTTACTTATATTATTGGTACGAAAGGGCCAGTTATTTCAGTCAGTGAGCTTTCTTTATGGCAATTATTTTGTATGTTGCTATTTGAGCAAAGTATATTAAATGTTTGTTTTTTAACTGTATTCTTCTTCACTACCATGCTGGCTACTCCGTACTCAAAGATTCCTCCAGGCCTTCCAACACGTCTTCTTCGTGGTTGGTAATTCATTGTTTGTCTTGAGATTCTGCACGGTGACATCCGTTCCATCCGTCTGATCTTATAACTGATTGTTGTCGCTGTTGTACAAGATGTACGCTGAAGTAATATCTGTTGGCCCATAATTTACTTATTAACAGACGTTGAGAGCTTAAATTACACACTCATATACACTGAACCTTCCGCACAGAAGGCCATTACTCAAAACAATCTCCGTTATACTCAACACATTTATGGCAACTTTGCACTCACTTCTGGAAAGCGCTTTGGAAAAGTCTATGGAGCACCCTCTGACCTTCGTCCTAATCCTTCACCTGTTTTGTATCAATGAATCCAAAGACTGCCTTTCGTTGCTCCAAACAGGTGAAAGTCTGATGCTGCAAGACTCACGCTGTAGGAAGGATGGGGAACCACTGACCAACCGATTTGTACAAGCCACCGGTTTGTGGCTGGAGACGTGTCAGGCATAGCATAATCTTGATGCACCCTTAAGGCACAAAGTTTTTACTGTCTTTTTCTTCTGACGCCTCCTCGGAGTTTTTTCTATGACGCAATGTAACGCCCACTGTTCACTGTTCACACATGTTCAAGAAAATCGAGCAAAATGACTCCTCACTCATCCCAGAAAACAAGAACCATCTCCTTGGCTGCAGATTTCTGACTTATAAACTTCTTAGGCCTAGATAAAGTACTGTGCCGCCACTTCATCTACTGCTTCTTAGTCTCAGCATCACTGATACACCTAAACCTCATCATCAGTCAAAAAAATTTGAAAAGAAGTTCTCCTCATCGGCTTTAAACACGGACAACAGTTCTGAACACGCTTACACCCTTTCAAAGTAGGTGTTAACTGACGAGGCTCCCGCGCACCACAAACTTTCCTGTCGCCTAGGTTCTCTATAATCCTTTGCACAGCATCGTGTACTGGCAACAAATTTCGCGTGCTGCAATTCACCGCTTTGCACGAATCGTCTCACCAACTCGCAGGCCTACCAGTACGTGGTCTCCTGTCTAAAGGAGTTTCTTCTATTATCAGGTGGGCTGTTAGACCGTAGTCCACAGTTGTTGCCATTGACAAACGTTTTGGGCCCACCATCAGTGTCCAGATGGGCACGGTGTCCGCCAATTCACCTCAGAGATGAGGTAGAGGCTATGTAGTTTCTTCTGCCTTAAACTCATTGGACTGTCTTCGAACATTGCTCTCATCCAATGCTGCTCACCCCCCCCCCATACATATTTCTAAGGTAATCATGTATCTTTGAAGCTGTACATCCCTCTTCAGTCAGGAAATCGGTGACTACCCTCTGTCTATGCTTCACATTCACCGCTCCATTAACAAGACCACAACGAACGATTTAGCAGTCATGCATGAAGTTGTGCTGTCTCAGTGGTACGAATTTCACATATACAACATCAATATTGCAGACTTGGCAGACAAACAGGCTTTACTTCCAGTACAATTCTCGTGCTTCTATTTCTCGCCGAAAGATGTCACTGCGTATTCAGAAGACCTACAATGACATGCATCGCACAAAACAGAGACGACTATATTAGTACAATAACTATCGATTTCATGAGAGACAGCGTCTAAGATGAAGGTAGGGTTTAGCTTCCATCCTTCTACGTAACTGCATGGCGTATATATAACCTGTAACGTCACGCATAATTAAGTTATTAAGTTACGTAAAGGAGCTGTCAACGTCAGAATGTTTATATATAGCATAGCAGCAGCCCATCCTTATTGACTGACAGAGATAATACGCAACTAGTAATAGATACCGACAGTTCCATTCAATGAACATCGACCCTCTTTATACAGCCATTAACGTATCGCTTAATTGTTTTGACTGGAAAATAGCTTAGCTATGTAAATGTCAACTGACAAACTGAATAACTTCTCTATTCTTTAACCACTCAATTACTTAATTACAGGATTACTAAATCAATAAATTAATAATGTTATTTATAAAACTAAATAATAGGTTGATTAGTAAAATACCTTATTAATCAATTATTTATTTAATTTCTTAATTAACTACTTCATTATATAGAGAATAATCAGTTAATTGCTTAATTATTCACTTACTTAACTTCCCTGTTACTTATTTACTGAATTATTTAACGCCAATTTGTTTAACTATAAATAAAATAGTTTTAATTACTTAATCAATTATTTGTTAATTTAATTTCACAATTAACTTCTTACTATAGGCCTATGAGAAATTCTGTGTATTCCCTAATTTCTCAATTGCATAACTACTTATTGCTTGAACGGATACTCAGTTACATAATATTTCTTTACCTTTATAAGTAACTATAAATTTATTTTCTCAATTATTTATTGGTATGCGGTTTAATTACAAAATTATATTATTAATTTCTTCATTATGAACTACATTATTTAAACGGTTGTTTAATGACTCAATTTCTCTCTCGGTTATACATTAATCGAAACTAGAAACTAATAACTAGAAAGATAAATAACTATCCAATTGTTAAAGTTAATTACCTAATCCTTTGGCAATTTTATTGTACATAGGTTAACTTAATCGCGAGTGACAGTAGGGCTGTTTTTAAACAATCGATGCTGAGATTGACGAGATCGATTTTGCCAGTTGATCATTTTACTTTATATATATTACCGGCGAAGTATGTAATCCAGGAACTTTATAGAATACCTAGGCATTTCATACAATGCCTGAAGTTTTTTGGCAAAGTATAGAATAGAATAGTTTTCAAATGTTTTTTATACCTTTCCCAGGTAATCTTTACATTGCCTAGGCACTCTATATAATGCCAGTGATTCTTTAGGCAAAGTGTAAAATAAGCTTACTACGTTAAAGATGAAAACATTTTATTACAAAATCACAAACAATTGTTAGATTTTACACAAAGGAGGACTTTTTATGACATTTCGAGATTATCTATTCTCTACTTAATTATGTTCAGATACTATTTTATTAAAATTATACTGTATACGAACTTTTTTAACCAATCTTGTTAAAAAAATACATTAGATACATAAATAAATTAGATTACTGGTGTTTATTAATTCTAAATATATGGAATATACCTACTCTACTTATTACAACAAGACAGAGAGCTGTGACATTTTGAAGTACACTTTCTTTCATTTTTACACAATTAGGCCTACATTTTTTTTACATTTAGTCTTGCACACACATTTTACGAACTGTTGTCCCGATCCTGATGATCGGTCAGTAGCAGCAGAACGAAGTGCGGTTTCTTGTTCAGGAACATCTTCAACCCCATTAGTGGTCTTGGGCATACAGTGAACTGCGATCTTGTGTACAGCTGCTTTAACAATCCGTTAGTGGTTCCCAGTTTGTAAAATCCGTCATCTGTCACACTCACGACGATTGCTAGCATGTTTCGAAGATCACCCCGCCCTTTGTCTACTTCAGGAATTGGAACACGAACAGACCCGCCCACAGGAGCTGGAGGAAATTTTTTGTCAGAATCAGGTTTCATCTTCTTTGCCTGAAGTTCTAGAAATTATTTTGACCTTTTTTATTCTTCAGTGTAATTTTTTACTTTGAAGCAGAGAGTACACATCTTCTTGCCATTGTCACACTTTTCTCCACTATTGCCACTAGTGTTCAAAAAATGTCCACACGTACCTCTGCAGCACTCTACACATTTTTCAGAACATGAAACCGTAGTAGAGCACACATTGTCTTCTATATATTACCTAGAAGACGTTAGGCATTCTATACAATGCTTACGCAATGTATGAAATGTGTTTTATTTCATACTTTGCCGGCTGGATTCAGGCATTGTATGAAATTCCTAGGCATTCTATAAAATGCCTGATTTTGTACTTTGCCAGTAGCGTATACAAAAACAACAGAAGGTAGTTAAAGAAAAGGAATACAGTCATCTAATATTTAATCACCATATCCTCTTCACGTTGTAGGCACGATCCCCGTTATGATTCTCATTTCTTTCTCGGTCGACATACGTTTCTCCTTCGTTTGTTTTATATATATTCTTGCTTCTAAAAGTAATATATTTTATTTCATCCTTTCCAAATGACCATTACGTTTCTAAGTGCAAGATATTCCGTTTATGGTATATATAGACTGCGAGCTAACTGAAAAGGTGTAAACCCAATACACCAGTAAAGCAGTAACAGTATCGGTTCGCGGTGTGAAATTGAATGTAACCGTGTACGCCAGAAATATCTACACGCCCGAAACCGAACCTAAAGTGGCCGCACAGAGTAAATTAACCCACGTATTCATCCAGACAGGATGAACCCGCCGTCTGAAGGACCTACAGTCGACATTAAAGGAAAGTGAACTCATATTTATTTACACAGACTTATAGAAACTTACTTAAAAGAAAGACTCTGATACAAGTTATATCGGAAAAAACTTTATAGTTTAATTAAGGCAGAAAGGTTTAACTATTAATTTATTTCGTTTGTACAGAAATTAAATTTTAGTTTGTATTACGAAGGTCAACAGAGAGAGATTAATTATTTTCTGTAAACTATATTAAAAGCACGGCAGATTGTCATGAAGTTAATAACAACATTCATAAAACCGTTTAATTCTAATAACATATATCTCGACTACTTACTCTATGCGACCCTTATACATCGCAATATATATTGTTACGAACGGAACCACCTAGAATAGCCGAGAGAGTCCTCGCCCCGTCCTCCCGCGTAGTGCAGGTGTTGTCTCAGTCAAAACCGCGTACAAGTAGGTTCTAGTGTGTTCAAGAACACTTGAGATACGCATTAAGCCGGCGTGCAGGAAGGAAAGCTATACTGGACCTCTGCGCGACGTATAAAAGCAAAAGTATCTGGCGTGGTCAAGTTCAGCGGTGTTGAGCGATTTCTTTAGCGCGGATCGAGTATTTGTAGAAGTATTGTAGCAAAGTGTTATTATTAGTGCGGAATTCTGTATAGTTGAAATTATTATTGCGTGTGGACAATTTTTAATTGAATTGTTGTAAGAGACTATCTTGTTGATTACAAATTGTTAATTGTGATAATTAAAGCTGGTTTCTAGTGACTTCATTGTGTCTTGTATTTTGTTTTCCACTGTACTATACGACGATCAGGGACACCGTCGCAGTAATATACAGTATATGGCTTTCTTTGGAAAGGTTTTTTGTTGCTCTTATGAAGTGTGGTGGATATGCTCTAAGGTTCAAAATTTCCCATAATTTTTCCTTGTTTACGCAATACACGGTAATATTTAAAAGGAAACAATATTTTGTAGGCGGCACAAACTCAGTAGTATCGATAGCGATTACTTACTGTATGTCCAATACTTTTTACGGTTTGATTTTCTTGGCTCTGTTTATCTTTATAATTTATTCACGAACAAACATTTTCACTCTGAATGCGATACAGTGAAGTCTGCTCCTGTAGTACTGCATTCCACTCCGACGTTGCTATTCGTTGCGCGTTTGTTAACATGCTGTCGAGAATTTAGTAGCGTTTCAATAAACCTATAATAATAATAATGGCTCCCGTGTGTACCACCGAACCAGCTTAGGAGTCAGGCAGGGTAGGCTGCCTTATGCGAGCCGTACGGCAAACAAGGAAGGCAGTGTGGCCAGCACTACGCTGCAGCCGCCCATTATTATCCCCTGGATGTTATCCCAGGTACTCATTTTCAACAAGCTGAGTTGACCTGGGGGCTGAAAAACGTACCTTGATTTTATGATGCTGGCCCGGGAATCGAATCCTGGACCACTAGATTAGTAGCCAGGTGCCATACCCACTGGTCTACTGAGCCGCCGTTTCAATAAACCTATCGGTACGAAAATGATGTACGTATTGTGACCTACTGAAAGTGTATACGCCGATACATTCTCGTACACAACATTATCCAGTACGGGAAAAGCACAATGGACGTACAGGCCCCATTCATAGATTCCAGCACAGTACACGTACTCTTCATTATCGTAATGTCTTTACACTATACAATTACACGATACATTAACTAGGTACAGTATAAGCGTATTACCATTACGTGGCACGCTAAGGGAATTGTAGTTCCGCAATGGGAATACTATAGTAATTACACACTCAATAAAGTTGCTACACGCGCATACAAAGTGCCAGTTAACGCTCGTATTGAGTACAGCAGTTAACTACTGACACTGACAACAGGGTTAATATTGCCTCGGGCAAAAGTACGTCAATTGGCATAAAAACAACTGTTATCTGTGGTACTTGAGTTTTACTTCCATCTTCCATAAGGAAATGGAAGTATGTATGGTGATGGCGAAAAAATCGTGTTCGAGATAAGGCCTGATTCTGATTGTACTACCCTCAAAACATTAAGAAAAGTCATTTTCCGAAAAGTGTGTGTGCGTGTGTGCGCGTGTCTATCTATGTGTAGATTTTTTTTATGGCAAATGATAACAGCCGCAAATTCAAACAGAATCAAATAATGTTTTGCATACAGTCATGAATTGTAGAGGACTCAAGGCCTATTGATTTTGGTGAAGATCGGTTACGGGGAAAGGGTAGTTTACATGCAACGTTTTATGTTTTAACAAGTGTAAAGTACTTAATTTTTATAAAGTATCCTGAAAAGGTCATAATAATCCACTGTAGAAAAGTAGATGAAATATCTAGAAATGAAAAGGGTAGTTGAAGTATGAGGGGATAATTTTCTATAAATGAAAATGATAGTTGAAGGGGGAGGGGATAATTTTTATTTATATGTCATATGTACTACATTATCGGCAACAAAGAAGTAGTTTGTTGTTAAAATTCCTTCCCGGGCTGTTTGGCGTGGTCCAATGTTTTCTACAAAACGAGACGTTTAGGCAGTGCTATCGACTCCCATCATCAGTGAAAATCGAGTGCGCTAACGTGAGGTGGTATACGTTAGTGACCACAGTACTGTGGTTAAGGCTGAAGAAAGAAGTAGTTTTTATGGAAATATTTCGTTTCGAAAATGACTTTAAATATAACTCTTAGAACATGGAAGTCATGTATGGTTGGTTCTCCATACTGATATTTTTATCTCGCATCAGCGGTGTTATGTTGTTGGGATGTTACCGCACACCATTTAACAACGTCTATATCGATAGCAGAATGACAACGACACGACGGGTCGGCCCCATTCAAGGACGTAAGCTGCGGTCGATGAATACTAACTGTGTAAACGCAGAATCGAAACGGTAATCCCATCTCACTGACGGTGCGATCTGATTGGTACAGAGAGACAGTGTCGGGAAGTGCTGCGCAATTAAGAAGACTTTATTACAAAGGCCAATTAGATTACAAAGGACATTATTAATTGAGACCTTCCCTCACAAACAGTAAACAAAAACAATACAACATCTTCAGTAATACAATAACTCAGCGATGAAAAGTTCAGTAGTAGTAGGGGCCAGCATAATTATCGTATTTTACTGACAAATAAGCGTAATTTTATTTTATGTTATTATTTCGTACAAGTAACTGAATGATGAACAAAAAATGTCAATTTTTTTAGCATATATATATATATATATGAAAAATACCGGAAAAATGCTAATCCCGGACACAGGTCAATGTACGGGACTGTCCGGGTAAAACCGGACTTTGGCAACCCTAAAACCCGAAGTTAGAATATAAAATAGGCGTTGAAATAAAAATGTGTTAACCAACAGGCACAGCCACTTGCACGGACGACATTAACCGGAGCAGAACAATCGTACTAACAGTCGCACTAGAAGAATGGATTACAGAAATCTATAAATTAACAATGAATTATCGGTATGGAGAAACATAGGTACATGACTTCCATGTTCTAAGATTTATATTTAAAATCATTTCGAAATGAAATATTTCCATAGAAACTACTTCTTTCTTCAGCCTTAACCACAGTACCTGTGGTCACTAACGTATACCATCTCACGTTAGCGTACTCGATTTTCACTGATGATAGCAGTCAGTGGCACTGCCGAAACGTCTGGTTTTGCAGAAAACATTGGACCACGGCCAAACAGCCCGGGAAGGAATTTTAACAACAAACTACTTCTTTGTTGCCGATAACGTAGTACACATATAAAAAAAAATTATCCCCTCCCTCTTCAACTATCATTTTCATTTATAGAAAATTACCCCACCCCCTTCAACTAACCTCTTCATTTATAGATATTTCATCTACCTTTCTACAGTGGATTATTATGACTTTCTTTTCAGGATACTTTATTGATCGAAATTAAGTACTTTACTCTTGTTAAAACATAAAACGTTGCAGGTAAACTACCCCTTCCCCTTAACCGATTTTAACCAAAATCAATAGGCCTTGAGTCCTCTATAACTCAGGCACATATGCAAAAATTATTTGATTCTGTTCGAATTTCCGGCACTTTTCGTTTGTCATAGAAAAAATTCTACACAGACACTTTTTGGAAAATTACTTTTCTTCATGTTTTGAGAGTAGTACAATCAGAATCAGACCTTATCTCGAACACAATTTTTTTAGCATTTTCTTATGGAACATGGAAGTAAAAAATAATAACACAAACAAGCAAGCAGAACCATGCATAACATCATTGTGGAAGAGAATGGTAAAAGCAGTCGAGCAATTTACGTACATGGTTGGGGGGGGGGGGGCTTTATAAAGACGCAACTGAACTAACTACTGATATAACCGCCTAGCCGTAACACCGGTAATCAATGCAACTGTTATCAGTAGCAATTTTTTGTTATCTGCACCCATGCGTTTCTATACATCACTTAAAAGAAAGGCTACACCGGTACTACTGCACGATGGGTCACTGAAAGTGATAAACTGCAGTTGTTGAATACAGGTATCTACGGACAATCTTAAAAGCTAAAAGTAAATTATTTGTAACTTAGGCATTATGGTTATAATTTTAATTAAAAAATAAAAGGGAGTAGTTTGGAATTTTTAGTGTCTACTGTATGACTGTCTGCTTTACAATTACGATTTTACTATTAAAAAAGTAACTAATCGGGATTCTTCGTAATTTTTCTTATAACTGAAAAATTGCCTAATACAAAATGTATTTCGTTCAAAACAGTGAGCGAGTTCAGCAGCTCAGAGAACCCTCTAGCCAGGGGCGGACTGGCCAGGTCGGCTGGTAGGCGATCGCCGAGGGCCCCGGCCCCCAAGGAGGCTCAAGGGCCCCCGAGAAAAAAACGATATATATATATTACATTTAATATTTATAATGAATTTACCTCTAGATATACATTTTTTTTCCTTATAAGGAACATGTTTCGGGTACCATCTTGTACCCATCCTCAGCCTTCCGGTTTTTGTGTCTGGTGCAGTACATATGTGTTGGTTGACTATTATTATTGTGGCTTCCTGTTGGCTTCTGGTATTTCAAATTGGTTTTATTGTGTGTGATTGTGGTGTATTTGTTAGTTTTTTGTGTATTTTCAATGTTGAGTGCTTTGAATATTGTGTCACGTTTTGTATTGATTTGTATTTGTTCAGGTATTAGTTTGTTTTCTGTTTTATGTTTGTATATTTGTAAATTTTCCCAAATGCTCATTATGGTGCCTTTGTTTGGTACATGTTGTATTAGTCTTACATTGGTTATGTCTGGGAATTCATGTCCTGTGTTTATTGCATGTGTGGCTAAATTGGATTTATATATTTATGGTTTTTTGTATGCGTTAAGTGTTCAAAATAACGTTTTTTCAGCTGTTTTTTGTTTGTCCTATGTAACATTTATTGCAATCTTGGCATTCAATTTTCTATATACCGTTAGTTGTTGTATTATCTTTGTTGTGTGGGCTATTTAGTTTCTGTAAATTATTTTTATTAGTTTTGTATGCTATTTTTCTATCTGTGTTTTTAAATAGTTTTGTTAGTTTTGTCATTTTATTATTTATGTATGAGAATGTGGTCCATTTGTTGTTGTTGTTATTATTTATGTGTTATTCATTTTGATTAATTCTTAATTGTTCAGTTTTTATTTTATATTTGATTTTATTTTCTATTTTGTTTACAGTATTTTTATTGTATCCATTTTCATAACCAATTTGGTATATTATATTTCTTTCTTTGTCAATTTCTTGTTTGTTTAGGGGAATTTTGTACATTCTGTTAAATAGCGAATAGAATGCTGCCATTTTATGTTGTGGTGGGTGGTCAGAATGGTTAGGTATAATGATGTTAGTAGAAGTTGGTTGTCTGTATATTGCATATTGTATGTGGTTGTTGTATCTTGTGATGGTTATGTCTAAATAGTTGATTTTGTTATGTTTTTCTTTTTCTTCTGTGAATTGTATTTTAGGATGTATGTTATTGATTTGTTTCAGTATGATCTCTGCATTTGTGTTTTTGTTATTTGATACATGTAGCCCATCATCTACATATCTTATCCATATGCCATTTGGATCATATGATTTTATAGTATTTTGTATTTTGGTGTCTATGTGTTGTAGGAATATTTCTGCTATTATGCTTGATAATGGTGATCCCATTGCTAAACCTTCTTGCTGTTGATAAATTTTGCTATTAAATTCAAAGTAATTTTGTTTTAGTATTATAATATATATATATATATATATATATATATATATATATATATATATATATATTGTAACGACGTGCTCTTTGCGTTCCTTAAAGCCACACGTTGTGGACGTCAATTTGTAACGAGAAGCTCTATATTTGCTCTGTAAAAATGTGTTTCGTGTGTTCGCCTCACACGTTGTAGTCGTTACTTTACGTTTATGCTGACGATGTCCGTCGCGATCTCACGAATTACCAGTACTCGCGAGTGTGAACCTTACCTGTCCTTTGATATGTGATGGTAAATCCCGGGTGGCGCCAAATTGTTTAAACTGAAAACAAAAAAAATAGGACTATCGAGCGGTCGTTCTAGACGGTATGGTGGATTCAAATTACTCCTGCCACTTGCGGGTTTATTAATTTCGCTGGTAGTTCGCCGAGTTTCCGACGTCTAGCGCTTACCGTCACCTTCGCTCATCGCTAATGTACACAAATCATATAATACAATTTACTATTAAATAAAGAACGGTGGTTACAACTCTGTACTAGTTTATTAACTTGTAATTAGTTGTTATTCAATATTATACAAAACTATATCTGGATTTTAAACAAAGTTGCTCCGGCAATAAAAAGACAAATAATTCCCCACGGTTGGCGAACGCTGATTCAGAACGATTTTAGTTAGACATGGCGTCAACAAATATTTATTTTAATTTCGTTCAAAAAATCTAAGTTCTTGTGGTTACGAAAAAATATTGATATGATTACAATAAAGTACACTGCCTTACATTAATGGTACTTATATACTATTAGGTTTAATTACAATTTGTTCCTGAAGTGTTAAAAGTGTGTGTTAAAAGTTCGTAATTTATGCCCAGGTTATTTTCTGGTTTCATACAATTTTAGTGTTTTGTTTTTAATTAATCCTTGAAAGAAATTTGATTATCAGTTCGTAGTGAGAGTTAATAGTGTTGTGAGAAAAAGTGAATAAGAATTTATTCCATAAATTCAGGTAATCCAGCAATACTTATCAAATCGGTTGAATTAGTGTGAAGAGTTACTCAGTTCGAAATAGGTTGGGTCCTCTTGGTCATCAGTCTTCCATCATTTATGAATTTAATTACGCCTGGCGTTTTTTTCGGATAAGTTGGTCGAAATTATTAATTTGGAATTTAATAATCTGGTCTTTGGCCTCGGTTGGATGGACTAATTCCTCATCAGACTTCTTGTTTCTTCATGTCATTAATTTTGATTACTTTTATACTGATTTAAATTAAAATTGAGTCGATTACAGGTTGGCATCTATTCGTCTTGACCTTCAATAATGAACTAACTGTTTTTTAACGGAATTCTAATAAATAACGTTCGGTTGTTATGGCAACTGTCTGTCTCTCATTGGCTATTCATATTTTAAGCCCATTGTTATAATATTTGAATTTTAATTCAAAATGACTAAATATCTTCTGATTACTATTATTCTTCTGTCTTCTTATCTATGTATGAGATATTATCACCATTGTTTATATTTTCTTTCAAAGATCATTTTGACATCCCACAAAGCTGGGTTTGTTTATGTATTAATGTTTTGACAATAATGTTAATATTATGTAATTACATTTCTTTCTTATTTTATGTTCTTAATTTAACTTTTACATCTTAATATGATTCTCTAATTGTACTTAACTAGTTACTTGCCCTGGATTTTCTAATACAATAGTTAATTTCTTATAATTTGTTGATTTTGGATTTATACAGTTAGGCATTTCATAGGCCTAAGTAGTAATTGGCAATATTTTCTTATTTTACACAAATTAACGATTAGTTTACCTTTACATATATTTTGCTTAGTGTCACTTATGACTTGTTTACTTTTTGAATTGATTTGGGTTGTTTTATAATAATTGTATGTTCTCATTACTTTACAAAATCATGGCTCGTCTGTTATTTTCTAATTGCTTTTCCAGTATTATTAGGTTTGTAGGAATTTATCTCTTTACTTATCTATATTACCATTTTTTATAACTTGTCTATTATTTACTATTACTTATAAAACATAACATAAAATCTAGGTTTATGGTCTGTATACTCTTTTCAGCCATATTCCTTCTCATAAACTTAATTGAACAAATCTTTTAACAGTTACTATGCTAATCTTGTTTATATTCTGTTTAGTCTTAACTATTTTGGTGACTAACATTATCACACCATTTATTTTATCTTACTAATTATCCCCTTGAACATAAGACATTTTACTTATTTTGCATTTATATTCCTTACAATATATTTTCTTTTTCTACCTAACCATGGTAACACTAATATTTTGAATCATCATGGGATTTTTACCCTGAATACCATTGTATTCCTAATCTACAATCACTCTTAATTCTAATAACAATAATGTTCTTACTCTCTGGCACTTTTCACCATTAAACTGTAGTGTTTATCACTGGTTTTTAGGTGTCTATACTTATTTGTAGGGTTTTATATTTATTTCGGGTTTACACTGGCACTTTGCACTTTTTTATGGTATTTGAGTGTTACTAGTAGGCATTCCCTAACATTAATTTCTCTTTTCTCACTTAATCATGTTCACTCCCTACCTATCTCTCACTTCTGGGTTTTTTTATTAATTTATTTATAATTGTTAGTTATACTGTTAACAAGTTTCATGTTATTATAGAGTTATTGACAACATTTAATCTCTATTTCTTTGGTTAGTGTACTTTAGTTTGTCATTACTTTATTTGATTTTAGCATTTACCATTTACATTTATTATTTGTTTGAGTCTTTTTCACCATCATTTGCATTTAATATTTCTCCTTTTCTGTTCTTTATTATTCGTTTGTGTCTTTTCCATTTTCCTTCTCATTTTATTTTATTTTTCGAGTCAATCATTTGGGTTAGGTCATAGTCATTTGTCTCGTCATAGTCATTTTATTTTCATTAGTTTAATATAGTTGATTCATAGTTTTTCCCAGGTATTGGGGTGGCTTTTTGTGTTGTAACAAAATATATATATATTCTGTAGCGTGACAGAAAATCCACTACATTTTAAGTCATGTGAAATCATAAAGTTTAATTACACCAACAAATGTTATAATAATATTGAATGACATTTAAATAAATCAAAGGAATGAACCACAATAAAATAAAAATCCTCATTACATTATATATAAAAACCACAGTTTAAAAAACCAAAGAAAGTATCGAAGCAACTCATAGTATAATATCAGTAAGTTACCCAGGAAGCTCAGAGCAGTAAACCAGTTATATAAGACCTTATCAAGAAAAAAGAGACTCAATTAAAGAGTGGTGAATACCAAAATACCCCAAAAACAAGAAGAGGGAAGAATAAAGTTTGTGATCAGGAAGAAAACAATACCCTGAAACCTGTATAGAAGAATAAAGTCAGTTCAGTGAATAAATTAAATGCTCCAAACTAAACCTCAGTCGAGATAACACCAAGTACCTTGGTTTACCCAAGAATGAAGAAGGAAGACCAGAAGAATGAAGACTAGAAGAGGGACAAGAATGAAGACTAGAAGAAGGACAAGAAGGAAGACCAGAAGGAAGATACGAAGAAGGACAAGAAAGAAGACAGGAGGAGAGGAAGAAATAGTATGAAAGAAACACCGTTGTAAAACCTATTATTATATAAACTACTATCAACCCCAAACCCACAAAAACTATGCAAAAGAAAGTATAACATACCCAAAATCCTATAAAATGTAATTATTGAGAAAACTAAAGTGCTGTATAGCGTTATAAGAAGTGAACCGACTAAAGCTATTGTATAATAAAGAAAATAAACTAGTCTTAACAGTCCATGATTACTAAAGGTCTGGTCTGAGGTAATAAGACTCAAAATATCAGAACCAACAGTGAAAGTGAATTTGTGTAAGTGTTTTTTAGAAAGGCAATAAACTTAAAGTTGGTGATACTATAACTTATCAGTATGCTATATCACAACTTTAATATCTAATAATAAACAGCATAATAAAATAATAAAATGGAAGATTTCCAGTATTTTATTATTTTAATGGAAATCTTTATTTACAGGACATTTGTAAAAAAAATGATAATAAATAGAGTATGGGAGTTAATGTTTACTGAAGTAGGGGATCACAATAATAATGGTTTAAACCAGAAAGGACTGGCATTAATATAGTATTAATAAGTGTAAAATGTTTAACTAGACTGTTTATTCACAGTCCTAAAATCAATGTGTTAATAAAATGTATTTGTAAGGGTTATTAGAAAATAAGATTTATGTTATGTGTTTTAAAAAGAATTATGTTTGATAAATAATAACCTACATACCATTAATAATGTTCTAATAGGTATGCTATGTTAGCTCAAGAATAGTTAAAAGATATATGTTCAAACCATATCTGCAATATGTTCATTTGTGCAGATTGCTAAACAATGTTCATAATTAATTATTTTAATAACTGTAGTGTTAATTCACTACTACACCACACAATAAGTTATAAACCATGTTATTTTCATATAATTGCAATTATGTAAAGTCAGAGGAGGAATTAAGTTTAAATTTATTTGAGAAAGAAAGAAATATAAAATTCTAAAATCTAGGCCATTTGGTGAATTCACAGAACCAATATAAACTAGTATAATTTACTTATAAATCCTGTAAACTACCAAGATTTAGATAAGGTAACACAGTTAAACACTACTGGGAATGATCCTATGAGTTAAAATGATAATAAGGAAATATACCTTAAAACATTGTAAATTTTCAAAATATATTAATTAATTAATTTTAAAGAGCAATGTCAAATTTACAGATTAACACAAAAAACCAGTTCAAAGGTGTAATTTATATGTATTTAAGGAAAGGAAGAGGAATATGACTAATTAAAATTTATTATAATAGTGTTAATAATATTTAAAATGGAGGAATTTTATATAAAGACGGAAATCCAATTTTGAGCCTATATTTCCAAAAAGTAAAGAAATTTGTTAATTTCCACAAAATATCTACAGATATGGACTATAATACATCAATTTAAAGGGAATGAGATGATTAAACCCA
This sequence comes from Magicicada septendecula, assembly GCA_034769895.1. Lineage (NCBI taxonomy): Eukaryota > Metazoa > Arthropoda > Insecta > Hemiptera > Cicadidae > Magicicada > Magicicada septendecula. Next base: position 135,626,348 of record CM068372.1, read on the forward strand.
TAATAAGGTTAATAATTCATAAAAGTGATGAATAAAATAGATAAATTCCATACATAATGTAATATTTTATCATATGTACAGGTAATCGAAATATGTTAACAATACTTTTTCAAAGATTAACTGGGCCAGATTTATGACCAAGTTAATTAGTCTTTTGTTGAATATCAAGCTGGACAGTTGTGTGACAAAACGTTCTTTAAATCGAGTCGAAAATGGTGCTAGCATTTAGCCACTGAAATAAGTGAAACGAGAGTTAGACGGATTAGACACTTTTTAAAGCTAAAGCTATCAAAACATTCACGACAATAGTGAAAACAAACACTTAACTTCATAATCCGAGTGATAGAAACAAGTAAAACATTATATTTAAACTGATTCATTATACAATCCTAACCATATCTTGAGAATTTTAACCCACAGAAGAGAACACATTCAAAATAAACTAACTAACACAAGTTTACACAGAACACTTCGCCAGAATACACCAAATAACTTTACAGACATATTACACCAGTGCGGGGACATTTCAAACCTTGATGAAGGTAATTTTATTGTGATTTTCTGACACGACGCATTTGCAGTAACCTAGTCCAACTCGAGTAGCGGCCATCTTGAATACGCAACCTGCTTACTACATCGCAGTGACGTCAGTCTTCAATGGTTCGAAAACAGTCATACACATTACATATTAGAATTATTTAAATTCTATTGAATAGTAATTATTGTATTTATTTTTAATTGTTAATGTTATACTTTCTCGTCACCCTTCTCTGACTATTAATTCTAATCGCTCAAAGAACCTGTCTTTTAATATAATATATCATAAAATTTGTTCTGTATGACACAATCGATAATTCCCGAGACAGAGTCGATAATTGCTCTCCATCGATAAAATATCGATTATTATTTTAAATTGTCAATAAATCTTTATATTTCCATTATTTCGTATCTGTTACTTATTTCACAGGTAATTTAAGAGTATTTATTAAGACTGAAGAACTTAAATAAGAAGAATATATATTATTTGAACGAGATATTGGACCAGCCAGAAAAGTCATCAATCGATTATTAGCTGGAGTTAATCTATTTAACTCCAGACTTGGTTCAAATCTTCAAGAAGTGATCGACGGTCAATAAATACCTACCTGTTATTAAAATTTTTACAAGAACCTTTTAAAACAGATTTATTTCTTATACACACCTCTATAAACATAAACAAGATTTCTTACTATTTGAAAATTCTATTTTTTTATAAAATTTTCCTTTTACATTTTATTCTTTTGTAACGACCGGCATACAGGGTCTGGTTACAATATTTAGTCACTTTTTGCTACAGACCGTTTCTTGATGTATATAATACATTTAACATTTATATTAAATTTACCTCAAGATGTTATTTTTCCTTATTTGGAACATGTTTCGGGTACCATCTTGTACCCATCCTCAGCCTTCCGGTTTTTTTGTTATTATTATTGTGGCTTCCTGTTGGCTTCTGGTATTTCAAATTGGTTTTATTGTGTGTGATTGTGGTGTATGTGTTAGTTTTTTGTGTATTTTCAATGTTGAGTGCTTTGAATATTGTGTCATGTTTTGTATTGATTTGTATTTGTTCAGGTATTAGTTTGTTTTCTGTTTGTATATTTGTAAATTTTCCCAAATGTTCATTATGGTGCCTTTGTGTGGTATATGTTTTATTAGTGTTACATTGGTTATGTCTGGGAATTCATGTCCTGTGTTTATTGCATGTGTTTAACACCTAAACGCATACAAAAAACCAGAAATATATAAATCCAATTTAGCCACACATGCAATAAACACAGGACATGAATTCCCAGACATAACCAATGTAACACTAATAAAACATATACCACACAAAGGCACCATAATGAACATTTGGGAAAATTTACAAATATACAAACAGAAAACAAACTAATACCTGAACAAATACAAATCAATACAAAACATGACACAATATTCAAAGCACTCAACATTGAAAATACACAAAAAACTAACACATACACCACAATCACACACAATAAAACCAATTTGAAATACCAGAAGCCAACAGGAAGCCACAATAATAATAGTCTACCAACAACACATATGTACTTCACCAGACACAAAAACCGGAAGGCTGAGGATGGGTACAAGATGGTACCCGAAACATGTTCCAAATAAGGAAAAATATCATCTTGAGGTAAATTTAATGTAAATGTTAAATGTAATATATATATATATATATATATATATATATATATTACTATAATACTTATAACTAATTTACCTCAAGATATATTTTTTCCTTTAGGAACATGTTTCGGGAGGAAAAAATATATCTTGAGGTAAATTAGTTATAAGTATTATAGTATTATATACATCAAGAAACGGACTGTAGCAGAAAGTGATTGAAATATATATATATATATATATATATATATATATATATATATTGCCGGTATTAAAAACCTTTTCTCGTCTAAATATTGATGGAAATAAATCTTCAGGACTTATTTTGGTCAGATTAGAAGTGATCACTTCTCAGCCTTGTTTATATACAGCCTCTTTAGTATTTACTAATGGAGGAAAGAGAAGGAGGTTACTGTAGAGGCGCGCCGCGCGGCAACTGACTGACGCGACGTGTAGTAGGCTAGTCTCATTTTTGTTTGAATGTCATTGCAGCATTCAGGGCTGGGGGCCCGAAGGCCTGGGAGGGCCTCAGGTCCTTATGTTAAGATTCAAAAGGGCGCCATGGCATAAACTTGCAGGAGGGCCCGGTTAAAAAAGTTACGCTAATGGGGCTATGGATCGGTGGGACGGAATAACAATGGACCAGGCGCCGAGCTCAAGGGGGCTCCACTGTAGTAATACACTGTGGAATATTTTTAATTGGGATTTTATGTAGATTTGTAGGGTATAAATGTTCTTTACAGTAGAAACAAAAAATTAACTCGTCAAGGTTGTTTATTTTATCGTCAGTAAGCTTATCGCTAGGTTGTAAAGCCATGGCGAGACTAGGATCCCACACCCGAGTGTTTTTCCCTGGACCCCAAATAAATGAATCCGGTTTATGGTTTTAAAGGTGGTTACGTTAAAGTCTAAATAATCAAATAAACTTTCCTGTATGTTTTGTATTAAAACGTTCACTTACGTAAATTCTGTACACACCATGTGTCTATAAAGAGTAAATAAATAGGCTAATTTAAAAAAGTATATTCACACAAATACGCGCGTGCGGGTTTGTGTGTGTAGCTGCAGTGGGCCCCCAGGGATGCCAGTCCGCCCCTGTCTCTAGCATAAGTTACAGACTAATCTCTCTCTCTCTCTCTCTCTCTCTCTCTCTCTCTCTCTCTCTCTCTCTCTCGCTCTCTCTCTCACACTCTCTCTCTCTCTCTCCTGCGTACACATCGCGTAACCTCACGTGCTGTTGTTAACTGCTGATGATATACTTTTGAAGTACTAACTGGAGTGTAATATGATATACGTATTAACTAAATTTGGACACTAAATATAACTAAATATGATCGAAGGGAGATTGAGGGTAGCACGTTACGGAACTAGGACTACCCTGAAAGTATGTAACAATCGTATCTTGTCTGAGTAGCGATAATGAGAGTTGCGAAATATTTTATTTTCTCGTTTAACGAAACCGGTCCAAGTACAAACACATGGTTTTGTTTATATCAGGATCCAGTCCCAGAATGAACAAACTATCGTTATTTCCATTTGTCCTTATGCTAGTCGAATTAGAAACTCTTATTTGAAGTTTTAATTCAGTCTATTAGAAGCTTGCTTCTGTGACTGTGAGAGGTACATTGCAATTTTCGTTTGAAACTCTTCTCGAATTAAATAGATTTGTAAACCCTGTTTTCAGCGCGACCTCAAGCGCCCGCGCGTACAACAACGCAGTTCATTTACGCTGCTACATGTAATTATGTTAAATTGTCCGAGTGAGACTGCGTCGTCGGAGAGGTTAATAATTCACTACGTAGTATCATACATGTATACCCGAGGGAACACCGTGCACAAGACGGGGAGAGCTCGAGACACGTCAGCCGTGTACACTCGTATGTTACATACATACAAACCAGACAGCACTAATTAATCGCGTTCAGTTACCGCGATGTTGTGACCCGACTGCAAGTTTGATAACTTCGTTATAATACGCGTCTCCTCCTTCGCTTACTGGTACGGGTTCTACGTTTCAACTTCAATTACACACAGACTAATCACGAAAGACCGAAAGTCGGCGAACGTTTAATATAATAATAAGTTTTCGGTGAAGGGTTTGTGAGGATTGGTACCGATCCTCACAAACCCTTCACCGAAAAATTCATTGATTGACGGTCACTACAAATTTCAGGATATAATAATAGCATTACAAATAACCGTAATTAAGTCAAGCAAAATAATAATAACTGATTTAGTTCTGCAGAGGACGGAAAATTATTTTTACAGGAACACGGAAGAGCGTGAAATCGAGTTTTTGTCGAATATCCTGAAAATAGCTGGCTTTACGCACAAACGCTTTCTTGTGTGATTGGGAGTGGTAGAAGCTTTCGCGCGAGAAAGATGGTATGTGTGAAGAGGTACAAGGGAAAAATGAAAGCGTGTCGGTATCACGTACGCACACGCCTTGATCAGTTAAGTTTTGACAGTGCGCAATACCAAACGCTATACCTAGTACCTAGTGTTGTAGTCTTTCGTTCGCTCGTTGGGTTTATATAACAGTTAGTTATGTTACTCGATGATTTTCACGCAAAGGGCAGGTGACTATAACGGTGTCTACAGTCTTTAACCCCGCCCCCCCCGTTTTTGCCTCTTTTTTGTTAACACGCCAGTCACACCAGAAAAAACTATAACCAGTCGGACCAGATATTTCTTCGTCGGAAGTCCATTCTAAAACAAACACACACACGACACAGCTGTATGCCAAATAAACAACTACTTGGTCTACTTCATTCTTCCAGTCCTATTTAATTAATGTATAAAGTTCGAATCGTACTCCCCCCAACAAGGAGGATTCTGACTTTTTCACAAATGTATATATATATAGTGCTAAATTCTAGGTGTGCTTACTTCTTTATCTGCAATATTATAGTGTGAAGGCGAAGACTAATAAATAAAGAGTGAAGAAAGATGTGTGCTAGATTTTTATTTTAATTACTTATTATTTTATTTGTTTAAGCGGATATTTAGGTACAATGTCCCATTTCCAGTCCTATTTAATTAATGTATAAAGTTCGAATCGTACTCCCCCCAACAAGGAGGATTCTGACTTTTTCACAAATGTGTATATAGTGCTAAATTCTAGGTGTGCTTACTTCTTTATCTGCAATATTATAGTGTGAAGGCGGAGACTAATAAATAAATAGTGAAGAAAGATGTGTGCTAGATTTTTATTTTTATTACTTATTATTTTAATTGTTTAAGCAGATATTTAGGTACATTGTCCCATTTCCAGAGATCTCCATGGAAAGACAGTCTTATAATTCCAGGAAACTTTTTTTGCGTTTTTTAAATTCTGTTTTTTTTTTTTAATATCTTCATATACAATGCCAAGAGTCATTTACACAATAATTACAATTTGTTTTTCTTTACAATATTTACAATTCATATGAATTTTTCAAAAATGATGTTTTACTGCAATTTGTGAATGAACACTAAGTTTGAAAGTTTCCCAAAGTCTTTAAATCTGTTAAAAGCATTAGAAATGAATTGGTTGCCTTCACAACAGAGGTTCTTCTCTTCTTTTCTTCACGGTTTAAGGGACATGAGTGACGTAATATTCAGCGTTTTTCGGAGGGCGTTGATCAGCAAGTAAAGTGAAAGAGAAATAATGAAAATAGTGTAAGGTAGCCTGCATCAATAAGCAACAATTTCACGATATCACAATATGGAAAGAATATTGTTTTGTAATTTAAATGGTGTGATGACAGAACCAAGTTAGAAGTTAACACGTTGGTAAAGAGTCATGTTTCCAGTTTTCAAATCGATTGCCAGTACTTTATAGGAATGTTTCTGAAAAGAAGACAATTCAAAAAAAAAGCTGATACACCTGGAAAGTGCTCATGGGTACCAATAACAATCAAATGTTTGCCAGCCTTAAAAAATTTCAATTGATGTTTCAATATCAGAAGCACCGAAATTAGACTAATATTGTGTGTGTGTGTGTGTGTGTGTGTGTGTGTGTGTGTGTGTGTGTGATAAAATGCGCGCGCGCGTTATACACTTAATAATAACAAGAACGAAATAATAATAATAACAACAACAAATAATAATAATGCGTTTAATGGCAAAAGTAACGGTTCTAATAAAGTAATGCACACAGTTAACTAAATTATATAAGTGTAATATAATATGATACAATAATTATATTTTATTGTAATTGATATAATTAGTAATGTCAATAAAAATATATGGGATTTAGGCGCAGAGAATTTGATGAGGCTAACTAAAAGAACTGCAAACAGGCCTATAAACGAACTAAAAATAGGTTTTGAAATGATTAGTTAAATGTCGTCAATATGAACGTTTTTTTTTTTTAAATTAACTGTTAGATAAAGAAAGACTTATTGTTGAGCTTATGCAGTTAGGTTGACCATGTAACAGTTTGTAAAACTAATCGTTGGCTTCTGTGCAAATGTAACTGCATGGTATTATACTACATTTTATGGGAATATTTTCTTAAGTTACAACTAATTTATTCCGATATTATACCTACTATAATTAAACAATTAAATTGTAGCGCTAAATTCAAGTTACGTGGCGATGTTTCTTAAGTAAATTCTTTTTTTGGGCAGGGGGAATTGCTTTTAACACAATAGTTGAAAATGTCATGAATGAATGTATAAATTACTAATTTTTTTCACTTAATCGTTTAACCAATTATGGAGAAGGTAAATCATGAAACATTACTAAGATAAACAAATAATGTTTCAAATTTGTTCAGTACAAGAAAGTGACGCCATAATCAACAACCTAATGACGCTACATCAACTTCCATTCTATTAGGCAAAATTATGCTGTCTAACCATAACAGTATTTGAAATTACAATGTCTCACCTTGAAAAAACGGTATTTGGTAACAAGCACGATTCAGTAATTTATAAATAAACCCGATAATTGCACTTAAAAACTGTGAAAAGAACTTAGCGTCACCCTCAATGCAAAATTATGAGAACAAAAAGAAAACTCGACCTTCATAATTTTGTCGACGAGCCTGCTGGTCAGCTGGTCGCTCACGCAGCACACAGGTCATTTCTTAAGTCTTCTTACTCGGCAAAGCCAGGGAAGAAATGCTACGTCATCGATTGACACTGTCGCATCCACTACACTGCTCGTATTTCAATGACTTTATGCAAGTGGTTACCACTAACTTTATTTATTGTAGCCTCTAAACACGCTGTAATGAAATAATTAAATATATAACATTTTATACTAAAAATATTGTAAAATTCGAAATATTAAAAAAATGTTAAATACGAAAATAAAAAAAGCTAGTAGGCCTACTGAACACTCGCTGCCGATAATTATTTTATCACACATTTATTCACTATTTCTCTTCCCGTGAGTTCCTCTTTCTGACTCTACCACTCCCACATACAGAGACAATCACATTTTACTGAAGTATTTTTCCTATATCCTGAAATAAGTTAAAACACAAATAAGTTCGATGTTGTTATGGTACGTTAGGTACCTTCTGACACACCTATAGTAATCGGCGAATCTCAAGTGTATTAAAATATCGTGTGTGTGTGCGCGCGCGCGGGAGGCGGTGCGGGCGCGCGTATCAAGTTGCTGTGAAGATACGAATGTTCATGTGTACGTGTTTTGTGTAAGCTTGCTAAATAACACAATAAAAATGTCGGATGGGCAAAAGTGTGCGTTTGTTTGATTACTTTTTATCAACACTACAGCCTACGTGACCGCTGGCTTCCAGCGCCAACCTTCTCCTACCCCTTGCCATCTCAGCATAACCCCTCACATCCATTCTTCTGAGATCTAGCACATCATCCAACCATCTTATCCTACGTCGACCCCTCTTCCTGCTTTTATACGCCTGTAACCTCAGGATTTTCTTTGGCATACGCTTATCGTCCATAAGGTACTTTCTTTCCTGTAAAATACTACAAACATTGATATCCAGGCGAGAATCCGTAGTAGTAACCAACGTTACTACCCCCACTCAAAATCAACGGAGTGAAAGCGCTAAACAAATCATTAACATTAAAAACATACAGAGGGGTCATTAAACCAGTCGTAAAACCTGGGTATTAAAACAAAAAGGCGAAGAGCATCTAAAAATATTCGAACGACAAATACTGAGAAAAATTTTTTGAACCAGCGCAAAATGGTGACAGCTCATGGAGAATACGAAGGAATCATCAAATAAATAATATTGTTACGACGTTCTCACTGATCGTCGTATGGCACAGTTGAAAAGAAAATTACAGACACCAATAAAGTTACTAATCACCAGTAACTTGTACAATAATCCGAGCAAAATTTGTCCACACGCAATAATAATGTCAACTAATAGAGTCCTTCACAATTATAACACAATAACACTTCGCCACAATACTTCGAATCTCACTTGAATAAATCGCCATTTAAACGCACTGAGTAACTGCCCAACGTAAACTGACTGACTGTCGCTGGATGCTTATATTTATACCCCGCTGAGATGCCAGAAAAATTACTAAAAAAGGGTACCTAAAGACCAATGAAGTAGGCTATACAGAGGATACAAGAAATTTGAAGAAAATACAATAAATCAATAGAGGACTTCAGAGAAATGATAAGAAAAAGGAAGGGATGAATAAAATGTATAAGGGAATCGTTAATTGAGATCCGACGCCACGTAGGACAACAGACAAATTAAAAGAAGAAAATAAAAAAAAAGATTAGAAAAAATTATCTTTGGAGCTCAAAGCAAGAACGTTAATAAATTTAAAGAAACCTAGTCAGTTCATTAATATGTTTATTAAATCACCAACTTTTCTTTAAACAGTTCAACACTAAGATGGCTGAATTCAGGACTCACAGCATTTTTATGATGCTAAAAATCCTGTCGATACATGTACTGCCGAAAAGAATTCTTAGCATTCCTACCCACTAAACTTTCTTCAGAAGGCAGGCAGCTGGAAAAAAGAGAGTATCCACTACTGGCTGATGAGGAGAAGACTTTCAGAAGGGGTTGGACACTTGATCGGAATGTACGAATGTTGTCAATGAGTTGATAAAACGCGCGCGCGACAGAGTCATATACTAAATAAACAACTACTTTGTCTACTTCATTCTTCCACTCTTACTTAATTAATGTATAAAGAAAGTTGGAATCTTACTGTCCGAACAAGCGGAATTCTAATTTTTCCACAAATCTGTGTATAATGTTAAATTCTATTCTATGTCCGAGTCCTTACCTTCGTTATTCAAGTATGAAGGTCTGTATTATCAATTTAAACTACAATAGTTTAATTTGTATTAAAGCAAATGTTATAAGAATAAACAGTGAAGAAAGATATGGGCTAGATTTTTATTTTTATTATTTTATTATTATTTTTAAAGAGATATTTAGCTACAGAGTAACTTATCATTTCCAGAGAACACATTGGAAAGGCAGACGTCTATAGGCCTAGTTCCCGGAAACCTTATTTGGGTTTTTTAAATTCTTTTTTTTCTTTCCGTTTTAATAGTTTTATATACAATGCCAAGAATCATTTATACAATATTTACAATTCGTTTACTGTACAGTATTTACGATTTATATTTTCAGATATAGTTTTTTTACTGCAATTTGTGGATGAAAGTTAAGTTTGGAAGTTTCTCCAAACTTCAAATGTTTTAAAACCTTTAGAAATGAATTGACTATCTTTACAACAGAGGTTCTTCGATTCTTTTCTTCAAGGTTGGGGGATATTCTGTCAAATGTGTGTCCGTAGTACTTGGCGTCTTTCCGGAGGGCGTTATCCAATAAGTAAAATGAAGGAAAATTAATAAAACGTAGTGAAACATACATCAATAAGCAACAATTTCACGATATCACAACATGCAAAGAATATTCTTTTGTAAATTAAATGGTGTGACGACAGAACTAGGCTAGAAGTTAACATAGACCTACTGTTTAGGATTCTTCAAGTTTCCAGTTTTCAAATCGAATGTTTCTAAAAAGAAGCAAATTCTAAAAAAACGCTGGTACATCTGAAAAGTACTCATGGATATATCCTTCAATATCAGAAGCATCGGAATTAGATTAATATTGTGTATGTGTATGTGTATGTACGCGCGCACGCGCATGCGTAGTTAATATACTTAATAAAAACAAAATAATAGCAGCAATGAAATAATAGTAACAACATATAATAATAATGTGTTTAATGTTAACAGTAATAGTTCTAAAAAGTAATGCAATTTATGAACTAGTATAATTCTAATGGAACTTGACATAAGAATTACAATTAATTATAATCAATTGTAATTAATTAATAATGTCAATTAAATTCTCTAGGATTTAGGCGCACAGAATTTGGTCAGGCTAACAAAAAGACGCAAATAAACGTTGTTTTCAAATGATAAGCTGAAAATGTCATCAACACGAACGTTCTTTTTTTTTAATTAATTGTTAGATGAAATAAAGGATTTTTTGTTCGTCTTATGTAGACAGGTTACCACGTAACAGTTGTTAAAACTCAGCGATGGCTTCTGTGCTTATTACCATACTACACTTCCTGGAATCATTAGAACGTTCTAGAACCATTGTTTCTCCGAGCAAGTGTTAAAACTTTCTTCAATTTAGTTAACGCAAATTAATAAATTAATATTATTAGGTACAGCAACCACTTTTCACAGTTTTTCTATCACATTCGAAATAACAAAATTAAAATATGTGTACGAAAAACGTGGTTAAGCAAATTAAGTAAACAAGCTTTAAAACAGTTCGAAACCGAGAAGACCATGAATTGTAAAATACGAAATGGCAATGAAAATGATATACGTTATGATTGGTTTCTTGATTCCAACACAAAGAAGGGAAATAGTAAAATTTTATACAACAAAATTAACCTATTTAAAAAAATTCATTTGTGTTGCAGTGTAAAAATTGACCGTATGTCTTTAAAATTCAGTGGGTCGGCACAGTCATGAGGTCCGATAGTGAGACAGATCTCTAGGCGTCCTGAAGCACCGGAGGCGCAATCATACACAAGTCCGCGACAGACGAACAACACTAAAGAACATGCCCAACATGATCAAGTTTACTCCGTTAACCTGTTGCATGAAATAAGAAAGAAGAGGAGGCAGTGGAAGGTGATACGAAGAAAAAAAGAAGAACCATGAGGAGGTGGGGAGGAAGAGAATAAGAAGAAGAATATGAAGAAGAAGGAAAAGAAAAGGAAGGGAGGAGAAAGAGAAGCTAGCTACCCCAATCGTATTCTTTTCTCAGTCCAATAAACAAGTAGTTTACTCAATAACAATAAATTATTATAACAATAATATATTGTTATAAATGTTATAACAATACCATCCTAAAAGCGGTATGTAACGTTCATCAGTATCTTGTAGCGATCAGTCAATGACCTGGGAATTATCTTTTATCTAGAGAGGTTCAGCAACACGTAGCCAATGATAAAGAACGTCCACTCAGCACCTACGTAGTGACGTCTGTAAACTGCTGACTCGCGATTCCTTACAGTCAGCAACCGCCTGAAGCATCTGTACAGCAGTGACTCAACGCTAACCACCACCAGCGTAATTAACACCGACGCGACGAAACATTACACCACGATAACGATAACTTACTTTTAGCAACCCCTGTGGTTTGGATAAACTTTCAACTACTCCTACGCGGGTTACGTATACTTTAACAAATCAAAAATAGCTAACGATAACCGACAAGATTAAACGCGGATTAAGTTACCAAAACGAAACGAAAATTTATTTTTGAGATGTGATCCGAACGAAGCTATAGGCAAAATCAAAGGCAAGAGATGTGAGCTACTTTCAGTCTAACACAACCCTATATAAGGCTTACCCAAAAATAGAAACATTTTCCTGGAAACTCGACCTTACAAACGCAGGTCTGTTTTCATCAATACTCTTATTTTGTCAATCGTTCTACTTACGCAGAGTTGCTGCCCTCCCCCCACAGCCATTCGATGTCAATTTAAATGAAGTCATAGAAAGCTATTTTGTGTCTAGATTAAGATTATACAGAACAAGGGTTGATTTAAATGATCGTGAACTCACGAAGCTAAACACTGTCGCACTGAGGCATCGTTCAGCCTTCAACGACGAATTTCACTGATGAATTTGTTGAAACAAGATTCTCGGAACAATAGTGGAAATAAAATTATCACCGATAAACAAATCTCAATATTGAGCTTGTCGTTTACGAGTAGGACTACACTGAACGTCCTCTGCGTGCGTTGGCCTGCTAACGGCCAGTTGTATAAAGGCTGGAGCAGTTTTCCGTAGAATATTATTTGGAAATATACTGTTACGCAATACGGAAAGTTCTGGTACATTGGAGAACGTTGTTCTACTCTTTTCTCGGCTATCCCAGCAGATTCCAGCTGTAATGTTTGTGTGGGTACATATTGCTGCTTTGTGATGAAAGACAATTAAGTGACACTTATCATGCGACAACAATCGAGGCTATTCCAGACCTCAACGGTCGGGCACTGTGTTCAAGAGCAGACAGTGAGACTGTTTCTAGTGGATTAACATGTCATCGAAAAAATGGCAAATTATTCTTGAATCTCAGCGGTGTATAAGTATAAGCATCTAGCGACGGTCAGTTCATCGGTTTAAGTGACGATTTGTTCAAGTAAGGTTCGAATGTTGTTGCGAAGTGTTATAATTGTGCGGGACTTTATTAGTTAACATTATTATTGCGGTGGACTAATTTTGCTCTGATTATTGTACGAGTTGACTATAAACTGTATTTGTGATTAAAATAAAGCTGGTGATTGGTAACTTGAGTGGTGTGTGTAACTTTGGACCATACTACGATCGGAGAGACCGTCATAACAATACATTAATACTGTAAATCTAAAGTGGAAGCAATTTTCCGTGTCTAGCACAATAACTGTTAGTGCAGAAGAAGTATCGCGGTTCTGGCAGTGATTGCACGAATGTTGTTGCATACTTCTGTACCAAATATTAGCTTGGAGTCACTTTGTGTACTTGCCAGCAAAATCGACAAACATTAGTTTGAAGGGTGTACACCTGACCCTTCAAAATCGTCAACTTTAATTCTTTATGCGACATCCTTTATATTGCAGCTACAGCGAGTTCAACGACTGTTCATTGTTACGATCTAAGGAACCTCTGTTCCAAATGTTAGCTTGGGTCAAACGGTGTACCAGACTCTCTTGAAAGTCGTCATCATTAATATTCTGGCTACCGTTATTAAGACATCACAAATTGTGGGCAGTGACTGTTCAACGTTATGTTTATTAGTAACTTGTATACCAAATTTTATCTTGGGCCAAAACAACTGGTACACGTGACCCTTCAACAGTGGTGTAACTGCCAGACCCCCAGGGCCCGCAAAGCGGGAGGGGGCTGCGGACTAGGGGGGCCCTATATGTATATGTATATAATATATATATATATATATATCGGTACGTATACTCCACAAATATATTATATAGCCTACTGATGACATAATGGAAGAAGAACGCTAGAGAAGAATAAAAGAAGAAAACAGATTTGACCTATGTGAATAATTTAAGAAACAAGAAGAACTTATTAATGCGTGGGAAGGCACAGAAAATGTATGTATGTATAAGGTAACGCCTGTAGGATACGTTTGGAACGATGAACACACAATACACGAGTCCCTAATGCAAATTGCTAAAAATCCTGGCGGATGGGTCTGCAACAATAAAAGTTCAAATACTAATCTCTAATACTGATTATCACTTTAATACTAACTGCGAGGGCTCCACGCAAGGGATAGTTTTGTGAAAATGAAGATTCAAGTCTCATTATCTCTCTAACATTAACTGATGGTGCCCATGGCAGCTAGTTTAGCAAGAAAAAACACACACTATGTTTTCTTTTACACCAATTGCTAGAGTTCCGACGGATAGTTTGTAAGAACGAAGATACAAATCTTATTACCCGTGTAACACTAATAGTTAGTACTCACGGCAGTTACTTTTGCAAGAATAAACAAATATTATTATTTTTCAAACACTAATTGCTGGTGTTCTGAGGGATATTTTTTGAAGAATGAAGACACAAATCTTATTATCTCTCTAACACCAATTGCTAGTACTCATAGTTGCTAGTTTTGCAAGAGTAATCATACAGACACTATTTCTCTACCACTAATTGCTGGTGCGGCAAGAACAAACGCAACATAAATAATGGTGGATAGTTTTTTCAAGATTGAAGGTATGTAATTCATTGTTCCGTAAGTCTTAACTCAAATACTCCTAATTGTACGATACTACACATTTTCATTACAGTTCTATTATTTTTTTATCATATTTCCGTGAATATTTACACATACTAGTCCAAGCAAATTCGACATCGACGATATAATAAGCCTACTTTTCGTTGAGAAAGCTATTAAGAATAGCCTACTAGGGAAACTTAAGATCAACTGGCGTTCGGAAAAGTACCCGCAATTTTTTATTTATGAAGCTAATGGTGTATCTAAAATATGTTCGGGGGGTTGGAAGAGAGTTAAGATGGCTTCATACAAAACAAAAAAACAGCTTAAGACTAATCAACATTACTATCTTTAAACTGGCTCAAAACCTTGTGATAGTATCCTGAAATCAGCCCCGTTAAAGTAAACGGTAATAACACATTAAAAATACATGTTATTGAAACACTGCTTACAACATACTTATTGACTGAATCAATTTTCATATATTTCGTATTTCAAACGTAGGCCTGTCGTTTTATGCTGTATAATAAACCTGTTTGTATATTTAAAAAATAGTTACTACTATATTAGCGTACACAGCTGAAGAAGTAATAAAACAGCCTAAAATAAAGTGTTAACAAAATTCGTCAACTTATTTCGACCCTCGAGGGGGGGGGTCTGGTCCTGTTCGTCCCCACCCCCGTAAATACGCTCCTGTATGAAACACTACCTCACCATCAGAATGTACATACCAAAAAAACTGCCAGGTCACAATGTAGTAATAGTGCGAGATAATAGCTCTGAAAATACGGAATGAACAAACGTAAGAAAAGCGATGGTTTTAATACCGTCTTTTACTACCACAGTATTATAAGACCATTATTCAATGCAGTTTTGTTCTTAAATGTGATTTTATTTTACACCAAGACTAACTAATTCGTCCTATAGATAAATAATAAGTTTTCCCGCACACTGTTAGTCCTTCACATATGGCTTGCCCACTTCCACCAATCGTTAGGTCGCACACACGGGACGCAGAGCAGCGAGTGAGCTAGCGCACCTATTCTAATTATTGTCTTCGTTCTTACCTATTCACCGTATGTGTGTGTGTGTGTGTGTGTGTACGCTGACATCCAGCGTGGAAGGTGTGTCAAGGCCTCCACTTCCGATGGGTTTACATTCTTCTCTCACAAACTAGTCCACCTCCCGCCCATTACTAGACAAAGCAGACAGAACTTAACCCAAACAAAGCTGATAATGTGTTTGCACTAGTATTACTTTGCTTCTACTCGGAACCGATTTCCCGTTTATCTCAGTTTTCATTCTTACCCTATCCCTCTCTTTCTCTTCCCCATTTCTCACCTACCTCTACCCTCCCTTCATCATGGTAAATACCTTTTCCTGTAAGAGAATTTCTATATCCCCGCCGTCAAAAGAATAAATCATCTTCTACTAACAAAGATACACGATTACTTTGAATAGTAAACGAGAGATTAACTTAAAGTAAGCGATGATTACTCTCAAACTGTAGGTCAAAGTTTATAACGCTTTTTTATAAATCTCTCTCTCTCTCTCTCTCTCTCTCTCTCTCTCTCTCTCTCTCTATACATCTGGCTATCTCTCCCTCCTTAACAACTTACTTTCACCATCGACAGTTACCTTTCTACGTTAACACGTATTTTATTACGAGAAATTCATGCAATATCTGTCTTAACCGATAGGCTAATGTATTCGACAATTTCCAATTATTCTAAACGTCAAAAACCGCTTTGAAATTTTAACTATTACGCACTCGTAATAAATAGAAGCAATTAGCGTTGAACTTAGACTCGCTGATGACGCAAGCAATACGAGCCATTGATAAATTACAATCTGAATGCAACAGTATCGATTAGCTGGTTTAGCGACAAATACGTAACAAAACGAAAATACTACTTAGGCTTTCGTACGATCGCAGGTGTCCCTTTTATATACGTCCTCTGGGATGTATGGATGCTTATCCTTATGTAGGCCTACGGAAGCAACTACAACGGAATTCTTCTTAATCTCAACGTTTCACATAAATGTTTAAGTAGCTATTTATGAGTCGTTTAATATGAATGACACATTAATGGCAATTAATGGGACTATCATCACTCTAAGTACAGATGTTCTTCTTCTTCTTTATTTTGATTATCTTCGTTAATATCTTGGCCAGTACCGTAAATACACTTCTTCTATATTCTGTCGCTCTACTTCCTTTCGAAAGTCTAAGCTTTTGCGATTTAATATCACCTTAGTTGTCTATTTTCCTAGACTCTCCTGATCTGTGAGGTCTCTACAGACTCCTTTATTGTAACCTTCACAGTCCATTCAACGCTACATATGCAAAAAATGTCCGCAAGACGGGTGCCACGTTTGCTCACAAATAATAAAAAGCGTGAATGAAACGTTTCTAAGCACGGTTTGGTGCTGTTTCAACGTAATCGAGAAGAATTTCAGCCGTTTCATAACACCTTATGAAACTTGGATACATCACTAGAAACCTGACGATAGACATTGAATAGTGGCTTAGAGATGCACAGTGTACAAACACCTCGTTGCGAGGCTAACAAAATCTTCATCCATTTCGCACATGCGTAGACCTACAACAGCCTTGTGCAGTGTTTCGTAATGTGAAATTCGGCTGCAACAAGACTGGCGAGAATAGTGGAAGCTTGTGTGTGACAGAGAGGGAGAAAATATGGAAATGAGACAGTGAACTGTTGTAGCGTCGTCTCCCCGCTCTTCTCTCTAGATACCTTAGCTATACTTTGTAAGTGGGGGGGGGGGGTGCTTCATGCATTGGGTCGCCGCAGCTTACTGTTCAGTAACGACTGTCGGGCCTTTTCCAACCTAAAACAAAGGGCCAGTCAAAACAGTGGGTTGCAGTAGGAGAACTTGCTCCAAAACAAGCGAAAACCGTTCCATCAGCAGGTAAGGTGATTGCCAATGTCTTTTGGGATGGTCGTGGCATAATCTTAATTGACTTTCTGGAGAAGGAAAAAAAGATAAGTGGGCAATATTATCCATCTCTGCTGGATCATCTAAACGAGGAAATAAAGAAAACACGACCATATTTGAAGAAAAAGGAGGTTTTTTCACCAAGTCAATGCACCAGCTCTGCGAATCTGACAACAAAATTGTTTAAATTACGCTATGAAATTTTCCTCCCCCTCCACTCCCCCCCAACTCGCACCACACTTAGCACCTTCGGACTATTATCAGTTTCCAAATTTGAAGAACTGGCTTGACGGAAAGAGATTTACGCGAAATGATGAAGTTATTGCCGAAACGTCTGCGTATTTTGAACACTTGGATAAATCATACTATAAGGGTGGGATCGGAAAAGCCCCTCGTATTAATACTATCTAGATATTATAATTTATTACATGCTAATATGTACATACTGTTACGTGGTATTGTGCAGTAGGCAACAAACATCGCTTGTCACTTACCTGAAACATACAAAATAGTAATTAGAATGTGAGCCAACAACAAGCACACGTTACAAATATATGAGTAATTTATCTGCGTAAAGGTTTAGTGCTGATTTCGTATTGTTCGACGCCAAACGTAAACGTTATTACGAAACGTGTACCTTCGTATTAAGAGTGTTAATATGTAATACAAACTGGCTTGTTTAATAAATACTTTTGCTCTATGTGTATCTGTTTTTGTCAGTTCATACTAATGGTTGCGTGTTTATTCCTCGTATATATGTTAATTCTATTTAGTTATAATTTTATTTTATTGATGAATCTTCTTTATCGGTTAATTCTAGAATTAACTGAAGAAAATTCTTCAGCTCGTCTGCTTCAAATGTTTGAATATAGCGGTTGTATCGTCCCAAAACAATTTCTTAATGAATACGTCCGATTTCCACCTCAAACGTATTCGTTGAGGTTAATTTCGGTTTCGTAATTTTTGTTATTTTTACAACTCGCAGACGTCTTCTTGATCTTCGTGCGTACAGAGCGAATCCTATCGCTCTTCGAGAATAAAACACGTGGAAATGATATTGTAATAATAATGTTTAATCTTTAAAATTTTGATTCAGTTTTACTAAAAAATTGTTATTTCGATATTAACGTTAGCAATGATCGATTCTTATCTCAGGGTCATTTGTCAAATGAATTAAGTATATAAAAGTGAAGTTCTTTTGGCTGCTACGCAAGGTTCAATTAATTAATAAAAAAACAAAGAGTACATTAAAATGGAAATAGATTAATACTTATTATCTAACATAATTGCAGACAGGAAACAATTAAGGGTGTTCCTTGACTGAAACGCATAAACAGAGGATACGCCGGAACAATACTATGATACCAGGAAAGAAAGCGTACTCGAGGGTAACTCAGGAACTAAAGGGATAGGTTTTTGTTGGGAACCAGACAAAAAGAAAATACTTACGGAGAGAGGTGGCGAGGCCTTTGTTCAAGAAAAGATAATACCATAGGCGCAACTAATTGGAAAGGCAGATGTTGGAAGAGAAATCGAAGGCTACTCTTTTATGAAGACTAAGAAATACGACAGCTAGATTTATTATTAGAGTATTCGGAAAAGCCGTTGACCGAAGGGTAAAGTATCCAGGAGAAGAGTTCTGGTGGGAAGAAGTAGACCTATCAGAACTTACTTTTGAGAAAGTAGGTGGTCTCTGGAGTAGGTTGTACGAAAAGGAACCAATTAGGAAACGGCATCGCCGAAACCAGAAGTCTAGTGGGGAAATTCTCATGTTCGATATAGGCAAGCGACAGGGACGCGAAAGAGGAGTCTTTACTAAATTTTCGAAAGGATCGGATGTAAAAGGCGTGACGAAAGTGTTACGGGAGTTCGTAAAATGACTTACAAAAATATCGATATGATATGAACGGTATAACATTTTCTAGCGTTCGAGTTTGTGATTAGATAATAGTAAACGATAGTGAAACGCAATATAACTGCAGTATTAACAATTCTAACAATGTTGTATAATAATTAGTCATGAACGAATAACAGTAACTTACCGTCATGTGTATCAGTTAAACAAACCATAAAACCGAGTGTAATATACGTCTTTAAACAATATAACGAGTAAATTCAATGATACATTTACAGAATGTCAGTAAATAACTGAAGTTATAGCAATAAAAATTTAGACTCTCAATAAAGCCAATACGAACACGTGTTGTGTAATGTGCTATATATATATGTGAAGTGCAACTGTGAGGTCCACGCATGCCACTCGAGATTCATCTGATGACTTATCATCAAAACTCCAAATGCTGATCAAGAAGCATCGCTTACCACACCTGCGACCTCTACAAGAGATGGATAATCGTACCTCAAGTAATTTTGTTATGTACTAATTAAATTTTACACCCACTTGTCTGTCACTAAAAGAACTCACTGAAGAAATTAATTTAAAGTAATAATTTAGAGACTTCATTATAAGTAAGGTCATGTTGAACCATTAGAGAAAATCGTAGAAATCTAGTATTCATAAAATATCTATATCACATATCACAATCGCCTTCATTTTAAATGAATCCGTTTATATATAAAATGTTGTACTAAACTTAAGTTGATCAATTATAAAAAAAAATGAAATATAGTAATAAGTAAAGTCTTAGAGATTGAAGGAGTATTAACTTTGTTAAATGTGCATTAACTAATATTTATAGTAATAATTAAGTGTACCATGAAATATGATATAATGATGTTTAGTTAATAAATTAACTAATAGAGAGTAATTAAGTATAAATTTTATTGAATTGAACCCTGAGATAAACAAAACAGTAAATGTATTATTATATTTGACGCACACGACGTCGCCGTCGGGCAAACTAAGTTGAAGTTATATTTGACGCCGCAACTAGTGTGGCATAATTTAAATCTATATATTTGGCGTCCACCGCTGGGCGTAAACGGGTACAACTCGTTTATCTATTATATTTGGCATCCAAAACGCGGGACATTAAATAACTAATATAACAGTAATTGTTAATCTATTATAATATTATAAACAGCTATTAATGTTTGAACAGTATGGCCTGTAATATTTCATTTCGTTATATGCGCAAGGCACGCTGGTTGGTTAGTGACGTCATTATCATGGCCGATGAGTGACCAGCTGTAGTTAGGGTAAATTAGTTCCCATTGTATATTAATAAAATATTGTCACTTCGTGTTCACTATTTCTTATATTCTGTGCTTTTTTCTTTTATAAAATGTTTTATCAGTTACTAATGTGGTGTGAGTTGTTGGTGTTGCTGGTGATTATTCGTATTTGGATTACAAGAATTGGTTGGTTAAATTTTGTGGAATACATACAGTTCTTTAGTTAATTTTAATTTAGGCTTCCTTCTTGTTCATCTCTTTATATTTTCGTTACTTCACTGGTAGTCGTTCATGTTGGGTTAGATGACTTATTGTAATGACTTCATGATTTTCGTTTTTTGGTAATTCATCCTTCTGAGTTTGGTTCCCTTCTTGAAAATTTTTTACATAATTTTTTTATCAGCACTCCTCAACCGTATTCTATCGTGGTTAACAATCAAGTGTCCCAATTTCTTCTTTTTTTCACAGAAGCTGACCAAAATGTCTTGGATTCTTATTGGCCCATTATGCAAAGTTCAAGTGTTACATTATCATGATCATTAAAATACATTACATTTTATATTTTGCCTTCAAATTACCTTTTTATCATAACACAATAATATTTAATACAATTTATATGTGGTTATTCCAAATAAAATTATAAATCATTTGATACCAAACATGGCCTGGTTTGGTCATGTAAAAACTAGTATCTTGTGGATTTACATTTATCTTACTAAACAATTTAGAATGATGGATGACAGTTGACTATGACCCTTTGATACAATATTAATTTAACTTGATCTGCTAGTAACAAGAACTTTTTTCTTTAATATAACACAAAACTCTTAAACTATACTCCTTATCTTAATAATCATAATTTCCTACATTTAACTGGTTACACACTGCTAAACAATTGTCTGTGTGTTATTTTCTAAATCACTAGTATCAAACTCTGTTTGATTGAACATAACTTCTTAATACTAAATAACACCCCACTTTTTAACTATAGTCTGTGTGATTATTATTATGCCACCTTTTATATGTTTGTTCTCACTTTTGTCACTATAGGATTTTGTGCCCTTTTGTCACCTTATTTTACTAAAAGAAAGATTTTTATTGGCCTATTTAGTTCTATAGGTAATACACATTTTATGTTATGAAGTGGCTGTACTCTTTATTATTTTGGTTATTGTTTCTTTACTTGATGCTCGTTTACAGCTTTACTTTTTTACTTATTTACTGCCCTTTCTAACTGGGTAATGTCTGGTTATTATTGGTTAGTCATAGTCATGTCAATGTTTGGTGTTGTTGAGTTAATTTTGTCCAATCATTATCTTTAATTTTGGGGTTTTCGGTTTATTAGCTGGTGATCATAATGCTTGGTTCTATTCCTGAATGAGTTTTCACAGTTTATTATTTATAATTAGTCATACTGTTTTCTGTTTCGTTACAACGTCAAATGCCGGACGCAGTGACAACTCCAAGCCGGTAAACGGGAAGACTGACAATTTGCCCGGCCAAGCGAATTTGACACTGGAGGCGACAAAGAACGGAAGACCTCCTAACGACATGTTTCATTACCGAGAACCGATGTTTATTTAAAAATCAATACTGAGCCATTATCAACGAACATCAAACGACACACTACATTTAACGTTGTAGGAAAAGGAAGTAGACGCCGTGATATATGATACTGTATTGTAAATATATAAAATATAATACAAACAATAAGTTTGTAAACATTTATTAAAAAATGTGTAACTAAAAATCAGTTTATATGTTTTAAACTGAAGGATGAAGACTTACACACTTCAGTTTTATAGACAAAAATTCAGTCCAAGAGTAATTTTAATTTTTAATCAGAAGTCAAGAGTAAGTTACCAAGTTAAAATAAATGATTAAGGAAACCACCTCTTCAGGACAAACGATACATCAATATGCAGGAAGTCATTTAAAGCACTCAATATCCCAACAAACAACAAAAACTTCTCCAATAAAGCCGTAACAGGAACAGACTTGCGCGCGCGCCCTCCCTCCCCCTTTCTCTAACTGCACTCGTAAGCGCTCATCCGTACAAATCGTGCACAGTGAATTATTGACAAACGGGAGCTAACAATAAGAGATAACAGGGACCTCAATGAGCCACTTTTCCAAAGGACAATGAGACAGTGAACCAGCAGACATTACGAAACTGGGTTAGGAAATCTCCATCCCGTGTCCACGCTAGCATGAAATTAAGTCCCCCACCCACAAAGTTCCAATAACTCTGAATCGTAACTCGCTGATACCATTACCATGCTCCTTATTACTACTGTAAGAGGTACTGTATTGTGTCTTGTCTGCCATTCGAAATGAACGTAATTTCTCTCCACACGACGATAACGCACCACGATAACCAACTACTATTACTATTTATTTTGGTACACGGAAATGCTTAATTTCTAATGAAAATGATTTCAACTTCACTGAACATCTCACGTAAATTTTTTTGACATTATTTGTTGTGGTATTACGTGCAGTCTAAATTTCATTGCCTGAGTTTCGCAACTGATTTATCTAACCAAAATGGAATCAATAATTTAATATTAAACATATGTCAGTTTGTTTATTCCCAGTTACAACTTAAATTAGTATTCCCAAAGGAAGGTAGCCCTGTAAATGCTCTTGTTTCTTATTTTCTTTTAAACAGTAACAGCTTAATAAAGTCCCACTGTAAAGTAACACTGTTAGTACTTTTATTTTCAATTTGTTTCTTATAACAAATCATACAATACATATATAAGTATAACAGGCAGGTATTTGTACGTGTTATTTTTTTGGAAGGTTTCGTTCGTACCTGTTATTTTCTAATACTAGTTTAGCACACCTCCAGTCAACACTAGTTTCTCGCATTCAAGCGTCACAATCGCCTACAATTCATAGACCCTGTTCACGAAGAAAACAGAATTATTACCGTTAACGAGCTACGCCAAGTGCCAACAATTTCCTCGAAGAACACATGAGTAAGCTCGGAGCAACCTTTCCTCTTGGGGTAGGAAACTCAGAAGCGAGTGAGTCACAAGCTGACGAAACGTAAGCCAACAGATTGCACAAGGCATGCACATTATCATGTCATTACAAATCTCTGTGCAAGACACTCTCCATTGAGAAAATTCATAGGCGCATGAGACGTAAGTCGTGTAGGCCTATACGCATATGAATCCCAAAACATTTCGGATTATCAACGTAATTTCGGACAATACCAGAAATGGGGTTTAACAATAAATACAAATAAGACTGAATGTACTGTCGTCGGAAACACACGCAGAGATATTTTGTTGGAACGGGGAGTTGTGGAGGCAGTATAGATTCATACAAGTACCTTGGTGTCATGATTATAAAAGAATTTTATGTCATGATTACAAATGTAACAGAAAATTTTTTTAAATCGCATAGGACAAGGGAAACAAGTGACGAGACAGTTACATTCCACTTTACGGAGCAATCAACTTAGGCCTGAAACAAAAATAAAAATTTATAAGACATTAGTGGAAAGTATTGCAACGTATGGGGCTGATGTATGGGAGATTACAGAACATATATGAGGAAAAGATTACGAGCCACGGAAATGGGATACTGAGGAAGGTGCTGTAGACTGACATTGCTGGACAGGGTAAAAAATGAAGAAATAAGGGAAAAATGAATATATGTACCAATATAAATGACACAATTGATGCTAAAATATTAAGACGGTACGGGCATGTGGATAATGACAGATGTCCAAACAAATTACTAGAATGGACCACTTCTGAAAGAATGAAAAGTGGGAGACCGCGACAGACTTAGATGTAAACCATATAAGGAATGCAGTGGCACAGAGAAATCTGTAGCGTGATGATTGGAAATATCCAAAAGTTTGAAATCGGTAAAGTTTGAAAGCAAGGATGCGAAAAACGACTTAAAATGTTCTCCGAAAATCGCAAATATAGTATATATTATCAACTAGAAAGAGAAAATAAAGAGATAGGGGGATGAGGAGGGGGAGGGGTATAAATGTCAATTTATGCAAAATAAATGTAAATGAAGAATTACCTTTGTGATAATTAATTATGTAATTGTGTTTGCTATTAAATATATAAATTTATCGATCTCTCACATGTATGTGTGTAATTAAATTTTATTTATTATTCTAATTATCTATACCAACGTGTTGGAACACAGTTTATATAGTGAATTCTATATAATTCAGGTGCAATAGATAATATGTATTCACTTGCTTTAATTGATTAATTTCATGCCGTGTGTGAAACAGCCATTTAAAAATTATGTATAACTATTCTGATTCTCATCAGCACATACGTGATATCACTTAATAGATTAACATTATCAATTCATTTACTTTATTTGAACACATGAAACTCTTAAAATCTATTTGTATTCCTTCAAACTTTAGGTTAATATTTGGGTTGCATTTGGTAATAATGAACGCATATTTATAATCAACTTAAAGTACTAGTTTAATTATCATTCATAATACATTATAATTGTACATATGATACGTCGCTGTACCTGAAATACATACATATTTTATAATAACAAATACGTGTTTCAATATATGCTGAAAACAAAGAAAACATACAT
Source organism: Magicicada septendecula (assembly GCA_034769895.1). NCBI lineage: Eukaryota > Metazoa > Arthropoda > Insecta > Hemiptera > Cicadidae > Magicicada > Magicicada septendecula. The sequence continues at coordinate 135,651,447 of CM068372.1, forward strand.
ACATATATAAATCAAACAATATAACAATTCATATTACTTATTTGATGCGTTCATTAAATCCCAAATAAGCTTTTGTTAATACATTCATTAATTACTTTATTCAGATTTATTCATTACTTTTCTTAATAATTTTCTCAGGTGTGAATTCTTTGAAAGAAACCAGGTCAGTAGAAGTTACTAATTAGAAATAATTATAATAATGGTTACTTGGTTATCGAATATCCATTAATTGTTGTTGAAGTCGAGTTCCAGAGATGAAGATGGCTCGTAGACCCATTCCGTCGTATGCTGCTTTCTCACAATCACTTAACACTTACTCTTCCGGTCACTCGCGTAGGCGTTCGTATATGTGAATAATTCAAGTTCAGTGTTCAATAGAATGTTTCATCTTACTGTGTGTGCTGTGATTTCGTTTTAATGTTAATATACATGTCTAGTTCCACTTGTCGCTGCTTCATTAAACATTCGTATTGTTCATTAATTTGTTTAACGTTTCGTGTTCATTATGTTGTTAATAATGTGTAGTACACTATATTAAGTTCAACTGTTTTGTATATCGTTAAGTGATGATGTCTGTTGGTGTAACGGTCTGATTGTTCACTTTGTATAATTTTAACTCCGGACTCGAGTTAATATTCCGCACGATTAATGTACTCTTCTGAAATTTAAATAATACTAACTCCGAATGATTAGAATAAACTGTTGAAAGTTTATGATATACCGTCTCTCGCACTTGAAGTTGAAACTATTTGAAAATTTGAGTGTAAAAACTGTCTGAAAACTTTAGTATCACTTGTTTCAAAATTTGAGTGTAAACTGTCTAAAAATTGAGTATCACTGACTGTCCCTGTCTTGGGCAGATAGTTTTTATTAATTCGTCCCTACTCAAAATTTTGTCTCTGGCGCGCTTCACGCCTACTTAATTTCGAGATTGGTCAGTTTTTAGCTTTCTTGGAAAATACTGTCCCACCATGTCAAGATTCTACGTCATAGTTCTCCCGATAGGTCCTTCGTTTCAGTTGCTATGGAAACACTCCTTACCACCAAATTTCTCGCTGGCTGAGGGCATCTGATAGGCTCTTACGTCTCCCCGATTTTTGCTCTGACGAACGTTGACCCGTTTCGACGAAACTATGGCTATTAAACACTTGTCGATCAACCTATTGTCTGAGTAAACTCTGTGTTTCTATAGATTCCCATTATCTGTACTTTCAGTCTTCCTGGCGCATTGTTCCAAGTTCTAACCCCTTTTTTCTGGCTATTAACAATTTTGAACATCTGCCGGCTGGTGAAGTCTAACAACCAAAAATTTTAAAAATTTTAGTGTGACTGAAAAGACGTTACATTCAGCATGACACACCTACTCAGCCCACGAGCAATAAATAAAGAAATGTGTGTAGAAGTGTCAAGTGAACGTTTACTTCAGACAATGCAAGTACGTTTCACATAGTTGTACAATAGGAACAGGGTTGGCCGTGACAGACTCGACTAAAACACGAGATTTACAGCCTGCAAATGTCAGATAATGGAAACTGTGTCAAGTACCAATTTAGAGGAGAAACTGTGACGGACACACTGCCGGGTTAATTTGTAAGAGTACCAGTAAAGAATAAAAGAGTAAGTCACACAATAGTATATACCCTATACGAGGACGGACATCGATACCTAAAATAATAGAATCGAACTTGTAAACAGCAGGGGAACGACTTACTGGCGACAACGGATATTTACGACAGGCAGTAGGTGTGCCGTTTTGGAAACGACGTCACGCTGCGCCAGGATAGCGTTCAGAAAAAAAGGGTCAAACACAGCGAACAATAACAAGAGACGACACATTGTTTTCGTGAGAACTGCAGCGAGACCCGGAGTACGCTTAGACAATGGCATGATAGACGAGCATGAAATTTCTCCTGTTCTAGGAAAAGAGTACGGAGGCTTTCGACGCGAACCCGTGGGGAGACAGGATATCCAATCACAACCCAGCATCTACCCAGAGACCTGGTGGAGAGGACCGTCGCCAGCATAGCAACGGGAACGTCGAATGGGAAGTGAAGAACGACACTCTGGCTTAAGGGTAGGAGATCTTCCATCCTATCATGTTCAACTTGAGGCGTGTTTTCCAGTACGGTGCATTGTGGTACACGATGTTTGATAAAAACTGCTTGCAGAGCACGCGGGAGGACAGTCTCTCATAAATTTTCAACCATATACTTTGAACAGTCAGTCGGTCAGTAGAACAGTCTTTATAATTTTCAACAGTCGGTCGTCAAAGTTCGATTAACATACGGACGGCAGTGGGACTTTGAAATTTTGCCACGCGTCATATAACTAAGAGACTTAGACATTTCGATATTGGCGCGTATCCGGTAATAGTGTACTTTCAGTGTCTAAAAACATGCGACATACGCCAGTGCTTAACAATTATAGAATTATTTATTATACTCTAATTCAGAATTGAACTAACCAGTCACACTTACATCAATAATCGACGCGTAGAACTATCGTTGATGTAATACCGGACGGCGAAATAATAACATTATACAGTGTTGCGGCGCGATTCAATATCATGTGGAACAATTACACCGCGGCATCAAAACACTAACAGTAATGAACATATCAAACGTTGAACAATAGACAGACATATATATATACACCATAGTTAACGATGAACTTTAATACGAACACACAGCGCGAGTGAATCTGTTTCGCGTGTGTTAAGTGTCAGTGACCACAGCTTCCCACACATGATCCAGCAGAGAGGAGTTACACCGATGGAAATATCGGATAATTCACCTAAACAAGTAATCTTTATGTTATTCTTATTATAAGGAGCTCTACTGTCCTGTCTCTTTTTCAAGAAACACCCTTGAGCATTTAAATTAAACATGATAAACATAATTAACGCCATCCATCTGAGGCATACGATGAACGCATTAGTATAGGATTTATTGTTTGAATATTTGTGTTTCTATATATCGATTACATTATATATGTATGTGTATGTTTTTCAGCAAACAACGTATTGGATTTACCTTGTAATTTGATGTATAAACATGTGTTCTTTTATGTTCTTTTCATGAGTTTATGAATGTATGCACTTACAGGGAATCTTCCATATTTTATATATTGAATTTAATGAATGATATAATGTTAATAAACAAGTGTTTATTTTATCAATATGCGTTCATCATTGTCAAATTACCTCAGAACGAGAAAGTAATAGCATTTGAGTGATTTATGGTAGTTTATTTTATTTTATTTATTAATGCAACAACTAGAGTCTCCATGCAATAGTTATGCTAACGTAAAGTAATTAACGTGTTATTTATTGATTACACGAGCTCATTATGCAAATTAATATATTCAATAATTACTTAACCACAGATTAATTAATCCATTATTGTTAGCATAATTACTTAATGACTGCCCAACACGTGGCAAGTGTAGTATTTGGCTCTCAAAGAACGTAGGGCTCGGCAATCACAGATTAGTTAATTCAGTAGCGTAATAGCATAACACCCCACAGTGTTGTATTTGGCGCCCAACGCACGGCAAAGAGCAGGCAGTAGAGATAGGATAAGCGTATATATTAATATTTCATGTTAGTAGTTGTAAGAACAAATATTATTAGTGTGAAGCTAGTTGGACTGGGACTGAATGTTAACGCGTAGTAAAGCAGCAAAAATGACGACCAGTAGCACAGATTCCATGAATTTTGACATTAATAACCAACAGGGAGTACCTGGTGTCGAACGAGAGGAATCACCAACTTATTCACAAACGACCGAGGAGACGTCAGACGTCAGAGCGCGGGGACAGGAGTCCCAACAACAACCGCAGGAAGAGGTGACGTTGCGCGCATTAATGGACTTCATGATGAAGCAAAAGGAAGAGATTAATGAAAATTTTATAGAGATTAGAAGAGATGTTAATGAAAAATTCGAAAAGCAAAAGGAAGAGATTAATGAAAATTTTATAGAGATTAGAAGAGATGTTAATAAAAAATTCGAGAAATTAGAAGAGAAGTTTGAGAAGCAAAAAGAAGAAATCAATGAAAAGTTCGAGAAGCAGAATGAAAATTTTACTCAAATACGCGCGGAAGTGCGTGAATATATAAATAATTGTGATAAGAAGATAGACGAGGTTCAGAAGCAGCAGAACGAGATCATAAAAGAGTTAAGGGACGACACCGACAAGAAATTCGAAGAGGTGCGTGAAACAAGAGAATTAGACCGACAGGAACTAAAGAGTGTTGCCCAGAATACTCAAACGAGCATCAAAAAGATCCACAACAGAGTGGAGACACACGTAAAAGAAAATCACAAGAAACAAGAGGAATTGAGAGTCGAACTATTCCAAACAGTAAGACAATTACAACAGGAACAGGGAGACGTAAACAACACAATGCAACAGAAAATCAATGAGGTAGATGGAAGACAGAAGTCGGCGGAACAAAAACTAGACGAGAGCACCAGAGAGAAAACCACCCGTATTAACGAATTAAAATCCCAGATAGAACGACTACAGCGTCAGCTGATTGAAGGTGAATCTGGAATAATCAGTAGAATTAACGGACACACGCATACAGAGTTAAAGTATAACGGCACTGACAGGTTCCCAATGGAGTTCCTGAAGGAATTGTCAGAGATCCAGGAACAGTACTACAGCAACGGTGACATTAAATGGATCGGAAGACACTTGGAGATGGACGCTGGAATATGGTGGCGCGTCATAAGGAATCAAATCTCCACGTACGAAGAATTTAAAGAAGCTTTCACCTTGAAGTACTGGGGTCAAGAACGCCAGGACAATATACGCGACAATCTGGAGTACGGCAGATATGAGTGGAATGGACCAATCACAGCTGTCCAGTATGTGGAACGGATTTTACTGGAAAGTCGGCAACTGTCACCAGCATTAACCGACACTCAGCTGATACGAAAACTAGCTCGCCACTTTGGTAAGGACTTGCAGCTCGCCGTGGTCACACGTGGTATCACGAGTATACCAAATTTCGAAGCGCTGATTACGGAATTCACAAGTATACAGTCGAGCGGAGATAACACTCGCAGACCACATTATAGACCTTACAATGAAGGGAGGAACAATCCGAGAGAAAGGGAAACGCAATACAATAAAAATGAAAGTGACCGAAAGCCAACAAGGGGTCGGTATGACAACAAACACTACGTCAATACAGTACAGTTTACACCACCTGAACCAGGACCCAGTGGCACGGTCGTTGGCACTACCCCAAGGGCGAACGGTAACAGCGACAACAATAACAAAAAAAAAAATACGTCGAACGAGGGGAGAAGATAGAATTTCTAAGCGACTTCTTTCCGAGTGAGAGTGTAAATATATTGTTACCTGATTTACGAAAGGACCTACTAAAAGAGGACGACGAGATTGTAAATAAACAAATATTGAAATGTCCCGAGATTACTATTAAATTTAATAATGATGTAACTGTCCAAGCCTTACTTGATACTGGTTGTATTGTTAACGGGTTATCGGAAACTTGGTTTAATAACCATAAGAAGAGTATCGAACCATATGAGACACTACCCGTAACGAATACATTTATAATAAGTGCTGTAGGAAGTAAATCCAAATTAGTTAAGAGACAAATATTGTGTGACATTGAGATTGATAGTATCCGATATGAATGTGTGTTTTTGGTAATACCAGAATTAGTGAAACCATGTATACTAGGAATTAGTTTTTTACAAGAAGTTGGGTGTCGCATCGACATCGGAAACAAAGTAGTTAGTTTAAAAAACGATACTGTTGATGAGGAGCACATTATACCAATCATGAATATTGACGTGATAAACAGTGAAGAAGAAGAGGAAGTACTGCGATGCATCGATGAGAAGATTGGGAGCATAGACTGCGTGGATAAAGGAATACTGCAACGCCTGAAGGAGATTTTGGTAAAGAACCGGAATGTTTTTAGGGAGTGCCCGGGAAGAATAGAGGGTTACACGCACGAGTTTCACGTTACGGACAGGACACCTTACTTTCAACGAGGGTGGCCTGTGCCGCTTGCCTACAGAGACAAGGTGAACGAGGAGATTAACCGGATGTTACGATATGGAGTAATCGAACGTTGCGCCAGCCCGTACGTCAACCCAATCGTGACAGTTATCAAGAAGGATGGGAGGGTTCGCCTATGCCTTGATGCAAGAAAAGTGAACAGCGTGACCGTGCCCGATTACGAAGGAGTGTCCCCGGTAAATGAGATATTGGCTAGATGTGGTGATATGCAGTACTTGTCGACAGTCGATTTATCCAGTAGCTTCTGGCAAGTCCCATTAAAACGAGAGTGTAGGGATTTCACTGCGTTTATGCATGAAGGGAAGTGCTACCGATTCACAGTGACGCCATTTGGACTCAGCACCAGCTCTGCAGCGTTGACACGTGGATTGGATGTGGCCCTCGAGGAGGAGGTCAAGAAGAACACGATCATCTACGTGGACGACTGCTTGTGCTACTCCAATAATATACAAACACATTTAAATCATTTAGAAGCGTTGCTAAACAACCTCAATAAAGCAAATATAACTGTCAACCTCACCAAGTCACAATTCTTCAGACGAGAGATCTCCTTCCTTGGTTATCGCCTTACAACAAAAGGGATACAAGCAAACGATGACAAGGTAAAGGCGATTATGGATTTCCCAGCACCGAAGAATACAAAACAACTCAAAGGTTTTCTTGGTCTTACCAATTTTTATAACAGATTCTCGAGTAAATACGCAGAAACAACGCAACATTTACATGAACTGCTGAAAGGGGGACGAAAGTTTTCATGGACAAGGGAAGTGGACGAGTGTTTCCAGAGAGTCAAGAATTTATTTATCGACACAGTAACTCTACGGTTCCCACGGCCGAACCAAAGATACTATATTCAGTGTGACGCTAGTAATTTTGCGTATGGTGGCCAGCTTTACCAGATTGATGAAGATGGAGAAATCGGCGTCATCGCTTTTACAAGCAAGACATTTAAGGGAGCAGAACGCAATTACTTCACGACGGAGAAAGAGCTCCTGAGTATCGTTAGATGTCTGGATAAGTTTCGTATGTACATACTTGGCCAACCACTCACGATAATCACCGACAATAAAGCATTAACATTTATGCACAAGTGTCACTTGAACAATTCCAGAATTACAAGATGGATTCTCGCCATACAGGAGTACAATTTCGACATTATCCACTGCAAAGGAAAGGATAACGTCGTTGCGGACATACTGAGTAGATACCCGGCTGACACGGAACAACACGAGACAAACGAGGAGACGCACGAATATTTGATTAATCACCTAGTTATTAAAATGAGTCAACAATTAGGCAAAATAATTAGAAGTATCGGCAAATACCAAAATGAAGATGCCAAACTCGGAACGCTCATAGATAAGATTAAGAATAACGTTATAGATAGTAAATTAAGTAAATTTTATAAAATTGTTAATGATAAGTTGTACCGACGACGACGTGGCGAATGGAAACTATACATTCCTAACAGCGTGTCGAAGGATCTAATTACAGAGATACACCAAATGTACGGACACCTAGGCCCGAAAAGGTGTATAAAAATGTTACAAGAGCACTTCACGATCGACAGCTTGATCAAGAAAGTGAAGGTATACACCCAAACTTGTGACTCTTGCCAACGGTACAAGGATACGAACAACAGGATGCTCTTTGGCGGAACAAAAGCCATGATACCATCAACCAAAGGTGACATAGTAAGTGTTGATTACTATGGACCCTTACCAACAGGTATAGGAGGTGTCAAATACTTACTTGTCATGGTGGACAACTTCACAAAGTTTGTCAAACTATTTACACTAAGAAGAGCGACAACCACCACGACACTACGACGGATCAACGATTACTGTACGAAGTATGGACGACCGAGAGTCATTTTAACCGACAACGGCACGCAATTTACCGCCGAAAGATGGGTTAAAGGTCTCGAGGAGCTGGGAATACAACCAAGTTATACCGCGATAAGGAATCCTCGAGCGAACTTAGCGGAAAGGATTAACCGCCAATTGGGAAATCTATTCAGGATCCTGGTACACGACCAGCATAGCAAGTGGTCAAGATACGTCGGAGTAATTGAAACATGTATCAATGAAACGTACCACGAAACAATAGAAATAACACCCCACGAGGCACACTTAGGAAAGAAGCCGACCCGCGCATGGGAGAAGTGGCTGGACAAAGATGTCATCAACAATGAACACAATCCCAATATTAATGTGTTTGTAAAAATAAAAGACAAAAGAGAGAAATATGCTAAACGTATCAATGATGGTAAGAATATTACTAAATTTGCTACCGGCGATAAGGTGCTGTTGAGGAGCTACCATCAATCCGACGCCGCAATGAAAAGGATTGACAAGTTTTTCGAGTTATACACCGGACCATACAAGGTTAATCGCGTCCTTGGTAACGCGACATACGAGCTCACTGAGTGCGATAGCAATGGAAAACTGAGAGGTATTTTTAACGTACGATTGCTGAAGAGATACTTTGAGACGAAATCACAAGTCTCAAAGGAAAACGAAAGTGCATCGACAATCAGTTAGACTAGGGGACTAGGAGGAGGCGGATCAACACATAAGGTGAATGTCCCGCGAAAACCAGTCCAACTAGCTAATCAGTATGATGTATATCTTATTAGTGTATAATGTAAAGATTTTGTACAAGGAGTTCTTAAGTCACAATGTTGCAACCTAACGACATTAATTACATGTGTATAGCCAGTGTTAGTGGAAATTTAAATAGAAAAGACAATTAGGATGTGAAAAGTTCAATTGAATGTGCAGCAATAAATTGCGAAAAGACGTTATAACGAGTTTTATAGACACCCGATGATATTAGATTAATTAATCAAATCTGAGTGATATAAAACAAAGTTATTTATAATCATAATGATCTCAAGTGAATTGTTAATTGTTCCTGAATAATGTATATAAATTTCTAATCAATATAATTAGTATAGATGATAGTAACACATATTGTGAGTGATACTCAATAATAATTAGTGAATGTATCAATGTGTATTTACAGGTCGTAAATTGTATTTAAAGGGTCAAGATAGACTAAGAACATTAGGTATCATAATGATATTTAAACGATACATGAATAATTGTAATTCATGTCGAAAATCATTATTTCATGTATTAGATTATAAGCGGACGGCACAGCCACCCACAGCTATTATTATTGTACATAATCCCATATCTAATTAGATATGCAAATATGTAAAAAAATGCGTTCATCTTTCCTCAGATGCGCGGCAATAAATTCCCAGAGGTAGTTTACGACCAAATATAGGGAATATATACCCATATACCCCAAGCAGAGGAAAGTAGGTCATTGACCGCGACTTTATCAGAGGGGACTCCCACAACAAACTCAGAGCGCAGAAATCGGATTAGAGTGTCTTCCGCTAATCCAACATCAAATCCGATTTGGGGACCTATGTAACAACCAAAAATTTTAAAAATTTTAGTGTGACTGAAAAGACGTTACATTCAGCATGACACACCTACTCAGCCCACGAGCAATAAATAAAGAAATGTGTGTAGAAGTGTCAAGTGAACGTTTACTTCAGACAATGCAAGTACGTTTCACATAGTTGTACAATAGGAACAGGGTTGGCCGTGACAGACTCGACTAAAACACGAGATTTACAGCCTGCAAATGTCAGATAATGGAAACTGTGTCAAGTACCAATTTAGAGGAGAAACTGTGACGGACACACTGCCGGGTTAATTTGTAAGAGTACCAGTAAAGAATAAAAGAGTAAGTCACACAATAGTATATACCCTATACGAGGACGGACATCGATACCTAAAATAATAGAATCGAACTTGTAAACAGCAGGGGAACGACTTACTGGCGACAACGGATATTTACGACAGGCAGTAGGTGTGCCGTTTTGGAAACGACGTCACGCTGCGCCAGGATAGCGTTCAGAAAAAAAGGGTCAAACACAGCGAACAATAACAAGAGACGACACATTGTTTTCGTGAGAACTGCAGCGAGACCCGGAGTACGCTTAGACAATGGCATGATAGACGAGCATGAAATTTCTCCTGTTCTAGGAAAAGAGTACGGAGGCTTTCGACGCGAACCCGTGGGGAGACAGGATATCCAATCACAACCCAGCATCTACCCAGAGACCTGGTGGAGAGGACCGTCGCCAGCATAGCAACGGGAACGTCGAATGGGAAGTGAAGAACGACACTCTGGCTTAAGGGTAGGAGATCTTCCATCCTATCATGTTCAACTTGAGGCGTGTTTTCCAGTACGGTGCATTGTGGTACACGATGTTTGATAAAAACTGCTTGCAGAGCACGCGGGAGGACAGTCTCTCATAAATTTTCAACCATATACTTTGAACAGTCAGTCGGTCAGTAGAACAGTCTTTATAATTTTCAACAGTCGGTCGTCAAAGTTCGATTAACATACGGACGGCAGTGGGACTTTGAAATTTTGCCACGCGTCATATAACTAAGAGACTTAGACATTTCGATATTGGCGCGTATCCGGTAATAGTGTACTTTCAGTGTCTAAAAACATGCGACATACGCCAGTGCTTAACAATTATAGAATTATTTATTATACTCTAATTCAGAATTGAACTAACCAGTCACACTTACATCAATAATCGACGCGTAGAACTATCGTTGATGTAATACCGGACGGCGAAATAATAACATTATACAGTGTTGCGGCGCGATTCAATATCATGTGGAACAATTACACCGCGGCATCAAAACACTAACAGTAATGAACATATCAAACGTTGAACAATAGACAGACATATATATATACACCATAGTTAACGATGAACTTTAATACGAACACACAGCGCGAGTGAATCTGTTTCGCGTGTGTTAAGTGTCAGTGACCACAGCTTCCCACACATGATCCAGCAGAGAGGAGTTACACCGATGGAAATATCGGATAATTCACCTAAACAAGTAATCTTTATGTTATTCTTATTATAAGGAGCTCTACTGTCCTGTCTCTTTTTCAAGAAACACCCTTGAGCATTTAAATTAAACATGATAAACATAATTAACGCCATCCATCTGAGGCATACGATGAACGCATTAGTATAGGATTTATTGTTTGAATATTTGTGTTTCTATATATCGATTACATTATATATGTATGTGTATGTTTTTCAGCAAACAACGTATTGGATTTACCTTGTAATTTGATGTATAAACATGTGTTCTTTTATGTTCTTTTCATGAGTTTATGAATGTATGCACTTACAGGGAATCTTCCATATTTTATATATTGAATTTAATGAATGATATAATGTTAATAAACAAGTGTTTATTTTATCAATATGCGTTCATCATTGTCAAATTACCTCAGAACGAGAAAGTAATAGCATTTGAGTGATTTATGGTAGTTTATTTTATTTTATTTATTAATGCAACAACTAGAGTCTCCATGCAATAGTTATGCTAACGTAAAGTAATTAACGTGTTATTTATTGATTACACGAGCTCATTATGCAAATTAATATATTCAATAATTACTTAACCACAGATTAATTAATCCATTATTGTTAGCATAATTACTTAATGACTGCCCAACACGTGGCAAGTGTAGTATTTGGCTCTCAAAGAACGTAGGGCTCGGCAATCACAGATTAGTTAATTCAGTAGCGTAATAGCATAACACCCCACAGTGTTGTAAGTCACCCCAACTTTCCCTTCGTAAATTCTTGTCTGTCAATTAGACGATAACTCCAGCTGCGTAACATGACTTTAGTCTTTGTCAGGCCTATCTTACTGTATTGTTTCTTAAGGTGCAGTGCAGTCGTTCCATTGAAATATGTAGTTTCACTCGTTTTTGTCGTTTATCGTATACTGACGTAACATGGTCAACATCTGCTACAATTCTCGGTACGGGTGTGAATGTCCTCGCTTACTTTGTTACAGCTGCAGAGAGCAATAATTCTGGACGAAACTTTCCCTGTCATCTTACGCCACCAATTTCTATAGTTGGATCAAACTTAATGTGTTTCTATTGTCAAGTCAGCGACGCCTCACTGACATCTTCTCATTACTCCTTATTTATTGCGCCAACTATAAGTCGTTGACACTGCCTCGTGTGAACGTACTCTGCCGAGGTGAAAATTTAAAATTTTTAAAATTTTCTGCTCGTTACAGTGTCCTCAATTTCGATTTGACGATGTGGCCTCAGGGAACAACTCAAATCTAAATTCTGCGCCCTGTACGTCGCCTCGCCGTGTTCATCTTCTTCAAAAGGGAAGGGCAATACATGATAACCTATTCTTAAAGGCTTACATTACAAGTGGTACACCCCCTTTTGGTTTTACTCGGTTCTCTGAATTTATTGCTAGCTATTTGGGATAGCTGAACGCATTTCACATTTTCGTATTTACATATAAATACCTAATCCTTATAATTATAAGACAAATCATAAATTTAATGAGCAATTAAATAATTTAATCAATTGAATAAAATTTTACTTTCTAAAATATCATATTCACAAGATATTATCAAATAATCAATTGGTTCAGTGTAACACTTTACATGACATCAAAAAAAAATCTCCTATACATATACATTTTTGTGCATTACTAATGATCTTACCAATAAAATCTTTTAAAAGGTTATTTAAAATTAGATTGTTAATTAACATATTCGCTACGTTATTCGTAATTATTTGGATAATTTACATACACGTAATACATTTTGTTTTAATGATTTACCTACTTCATTCTAGCATCATTTACAATCTTAGCCTATTAATTATATACACTCACATTAATAAAGTTCATTCATGATCGAGTTCTTCAAATAATATCACTTATTTGATTTTAAGTGTCCCTTTTTTTACTTTGTCCTAGTAACTTATTACTATGTGAATCAAGTGATAGCAATTAAATGTCCTTTGCATTCACTGCAATATTTTACAAATGTCACAAAATGTTAATTTATCTTATTATCTAACATTTAATTAGTGCTTAATTAACTAAATACACTTTTATGTTATGTTTGACAATTAAACTACATAATTTTCTTGGTTAAGCCAGCTTGATTGATATCAACGCGTCAATTACCCTAACGCAGATGATTCATCAGCATCAGCTAGCTTCTTATGACACCTTCTTCAATTTCTTCCTCTTCCTTCATCTTCAATTTTCTGGTTCACGGTATTTTTTCATTTGTCTGGCATTAAATTTTCCGCGGAGCTTCTTGTCATCATCGCAATCGACAAGTAGATAAGTAGCTTCTCCGAGAATTTGATGCACTTTATATGGTCCGCAGTACAGTTCGCAAAATTTTTCAATTCTTTTCTGGACCGCGTCCGATTGATGATATGTTCTGATTAACACCTTGTCACCAATTTTGAATTTTGTAATGGTCTTGATTTCATTACATAATTTCGCTTGATTTTCCCTTTTCTCCTTCATTTTGATGAATATTTGGTTATGGTCCACTCCTTTAACTAGAAGTATGTCCTTGTTTATGTATTTCTCCCACGCTCTGGTAGGTTTCTTCCCGTGCTGTGCCTCGTACGGTGTTACTTCTATCGTCTCGTGGTACGTTTCGTTAATACAACTCTCAACGATTGGTACGTAACGCGACCACTTTGTATGTTGATCACCAACGAAGATCCTAAATAAGTTCCCAAGCTGTCTGTTGATTCTTTCAGCCAGATTCGCACAAGGGTTCCTTATTGCGGTAAATCTTGGTTGAATATTTAGTTCAGTTAACCCATTTAACCATTTTTTAGATGTAAATTGCGTTCCGTTGTCTGTGATAATTACTCTAGGAGACCCCAGTTCTTTACAATACTGGAGTATTCTTCTCAGTGTCGCTGCGGTCGTTGGCCTCCGAAGTGTGAAAAGTCGTACGTATTTGGTAAAGTTGTCAACCATAACAAACAAATATCTTACACCGGCGGACGAAGCAGGTAGCGGGCCAAAGTAATCGGCGCTTACTATGTCACCCTTGCGTAACGGTATAATGGCTCTCGTTCCCCCGAACAAGTTTTTGTTTCCGGAATCCTTTTTCCGTTGACAAGTGTCACAAGCCCGTACGTAATTTTTCACCCTTTTCAACATACCATCTATGGTAAAATACTCCTGCAATAATTTAATACATCTCTTAGCACCGGGATGACCATACATACGGTGTATTTCAGCAATTATTTCGCCGGACACACTGTTCGGTATGTACAGTTTCCATTCCCTCCTACGTAATCTGTACAATTTCCCATCGACGAATCTATAAAACTTATTTAATTCCTTATCTATACACTCTTCCCTAATCTTATCAATAACATTCTTAAGCTTATTATCTTGAATTTGGTACTTTCCAATATCCATTAGGATTTTGCTTACCTTCTTATCCATTTTGATTGTCATGTGGTTAATTAAGTATTCGGAAATATTGTCACTAATGTCTTCTGGCGTGGCATCTTCTGGATTTCTGCTTAGCAGATCAGCAATAATATTGTCCTTACCTTTACAATGGACAATGTCGAATTTGTACTCCTGGATACTTAAGATCCAGCGTGTAATTCGCGAGTTGTTTAAGTGACATTTATTCATAAAAGTCAGTGCCTTATTATCAGTAATGATAGTTAACGGTTGTCCTAGTATGTATATACGGAACCTCTCAAGACATCGTACAATACATAAAAGCTCCTTCTCCGTAGTGTAATAATTTATTTCTGCACCCTTGAATGTCTTGCTGGTAAAAGCTATTACTCCAATTTTTCCTTCCTCGTCCAGTTGATATAATTGTCCGCCATATGCAAAGTTGCTGGCGTCACACTGCATATAATATCTTTGATTTATTCGGGGAAATTTTAAGACGACTGTTTCCACGAATAACCTTTTAACCCGCTGAAAACATTCATTTAACTCCTGTGTCCAGGTAAATTTCTGTCCCTTCCGTAACAATTCAAGTAATGGTTTAGAGGTTTCAGCGTATTTGTCTGTAAAACGATTGTAGAAATTTGTCAAACCCAGGAAACCTTTTAATTGTTTTTGGTTCCGAGGTTTAGGGAACTTCATAATGGCATCGATCTTCTCGTCCGTTGCTCGTATTCCTTGTGTCGTTAATCGATACCCAAGGTACGCGATTTCTTGTCTGAAGAATTGCGACTTCTCCAAATTGACGGTTAAATTTGCCCTTCTTAAATTGGATAATAGTAAATCTAAATGTAACAAATGCGTTTCTAAATCTTCTGAATAACACAGGCAATCGTCGACATAGATAATGGTATTTTCTTTAACTTCATCTTCTAATACTGCGTCCATTCCCCTGGTTAATGCAGCAGAACTGGTACTCAGTCCGAATGGTGTCACTGTAAAACGATAACACTTGCCGTCGTACATAAAAGCGGTGAAGTTCCGGCACTCCAACTTCAGTGGTACTTGCCAGAAACTGCTAGTTAAGTCCACGGTGGATAAATATTTCATCTCGCCACATCTCGCCAAAATGTCGTTTATCGGAGGAGCACCCTCGTAGTCTGGGATAGTCACGCTGTTCACCTTCCTCGCTTCCAAACACAACCGTACACTACCGTCCTTCTTAATTACAGTCACAAGTGGGTTGATATATGCGCTGTTGCATCTCTCAATAACCCCATACCGCAACATTTTCCTAATCTCATCATCTACCTTCCCTTTATACGCTAATGGGACAGGCCATCCTCTCTGGAAGTACGGTGTCTGGTCGGTGACTTGGAACTCGTGAACATACCCTTCGATTCTTCCGGGGCATTCTCTGAATAAACTCCTATTCCTTACCAGAATTTCCCTTTATCTTTCCAACGTTCCTTTATCTCCGCATTCAATACTTTCTATCTTCTTGTCAATGTTTCTGATGATCTCCTCTTCTTCTTCTACGTCCACCACTTTTATATGCATCATTGGCACTGTGTACGTCGCTTCGTCATCCTCTCTTCTTAACTCGACGATCCTTCTTCCCATGTCAATGAGACATCCTGTTTCTTGAAGAAAGTTGGTTCCTAATATGCAAGGTTTTATCAAATCTGGTATTATGAGAAAAACACATTCATATTTAATTTCTTCAATATAGATATCACATAATATTTGTTTTCTTATTAGCTTTGACTTATTACCAACCGCGCTAACTATTAATGTGTTAGACATCGGTAATATTTCATAAGGTGTAATGTTATGTTTGTTTTGGTGAAACCACGACTCGGATAATCCTGCAATAACGGATCCAATATCGAGCAACGCTTGTACACTAACCTTATTGTTGAACTTGATATTTATCTCTGGACACTTAATTATTCGTTGGGAAATCTCTTCATCATCATTACATAATAAATCGCTTCGTAAGTCCGGTAGGATTATATTCGTCTGGTAGTCATTTGTTTTGTCGGCTATCTCCGTTAATGAGTGGAGGGATTTTTTTCTTCTTCTTCTTCTTCTTGTTGACGGTTCCTTTTGGGTTGAGTGCCCGATGCGCCAGCTGTCGTGTTTGTAAACTCTATTGTGTTGACGGTGCGTCGGTCCGCATTACGATGTTGTTGGGTATTTATGGCCGGTCTGTCACCCCAAGGTTTCTTCTGCACTCCACCTCCTTTGTCAAACCGTTTTCACTTTCCTTATAGACATTTCCTCCCTCGTTTGTCGCCACATAGTTCGACTCTCTATTATTTCTCGGTTGAATCTGTGTATACTCTATGATCAATGATTCGAAGTTTGGTATCGTCACAATTCCTCTTGTGACCACCGCGAGCTGAATCTCACGCCCAAAGTGACGAGATATCTTACGTATAAGCTGATTATCAGTCAGAGTGGGTGTTAACTGCCGACTCTCCAATAAGATACGTTCAATATACTGAATAGCAGTAATTGGTCCACGCCAATCAAACCTGCCATACTCCAAATGATCCCGGATACTGTCTTGTCGTTCTTGGCCCCAATATTTCAGAGAGAACGCTTCCTTGAATTCTTCAAAGTTTGATATTTGGTTACGTATCACTCGCCACCAAATTCCTGCGTCTAACTCCAGATGTCTACCAATCCACTTGATATTGTCAGCGGGGTAGTATAACTCTTGTATTTCGGACAATTCCTTGAGGAATTCCATAGGGAATCTGTCCGTGCCATTGTATTTAAGGTCATTGTGGTTAGGCCCGTTAATTCGATTTAATATACCACACTCACCTTCCATTAACTGTCGCTGCAGTCTTTCCTGGTTTTCTTTCACTTTAGTTAAATGTCCTTTTAACTCTTCGATCCTCGTTGTCTTCTCTTTCGTAGTCTCGTCCAACTTCTGTTCTGTTGAACGTTGTCTACCGTCAACTTCTTCCAACTTCTGTATAATATTATTATTTGTTCCTTCTTGCTCCTGTTGTTTCTGCAGTATGGTATCGTGTATCTCGGCCTTGAGTTCTTCGTGTTTCTTATTGTAATCCTTGACGTGAACATCGAACTTGTGATTAATCTTTTTAACGGTCGTCTGGGTAGTGTGTATTGCTGCCATCCATTCTTGACTATCATTTTCTTGTTTTTCTTGTACTTCTACGTACTTCTTATTGGCTTCTTCTCTCAAGTCTTTCACGAGATCATCTTGCTTCTTCTGTAGTTCGTTAACCTTACCTTCCCAGGTCTGCTGGCACTCACGTATCTCGGATCTTATTTGCATAATTTGTTCCGCTGTCTGACGTTTAATCTCTTCCTTATGCTGGTCGAGCTTTTCATTTTGTTTTTCTAATTTTTCATTAATTAATCTACTGTTTTATTCTTGTTTCTCTAGTTTTTCACTAATTAATTTAATATTTTCTTCTAGTTTCTTGCTTCTTTCTTCTTGTTTCTCGTCTCGTTCTTCTTGTTTTCTGTTAAGATTCTCTTCTTGTTTTTCGTTCTGTTGACGGATGAACTCCATCAACATTTGTAGAGTTCCATCTTCTAGTTTCGATGTCTGTCCTCGCGCCCTATCTCCTGGACTCTCCACAACGCTACTTGGTTCGCTAGGTGTAGTATTGTCTTCTGTATTTACTGTACCTAATTGGTTATTAATGTCGAATTCTACGCTGTCGGAATTGCTCGCCATTTTTGCCCTCCTACGCGTAATCATTCAAACTGACTTGCTCTAATAACACTTATCTTACTTCTATTTCTATGACACTACTTTCTCTACTACTTCTACTGCCTGTTCTTTACCAAAGCTGTACGTGTTAACAATCTTTGTTAATACGTATCATGCCGTGCGAATGGGCGCCATTTATAAATGTCAATTTATGCAAAATAAATGTAAATGAAGAATTACCTTTGTGATAATTAATTATGTAATTGTGTTTGCTATTAAATATATAAATTTATCGATCTCTCACATGTATGTGTGAAATTAAATTTTATTTATTATTCTAATTATCTATACCAACGTGTTGGAACACAGTTTATATAGTGAATTCTATATAATTCAGGTGCAATAGATAATATGTATTCACTTGCTTTAATTGATTAATTTCATGCCGTGTGTGAAACAGCCATTTAAAAATTATGTATAACTATTCTGATTCTCATCAGCACATACGTGATATCACTTAATAGATTAACATTATCAATTCATTTACTTTATTTGAACACATGAAACTCTTAAAATCTATTTGTATTCCTTCAAACTTTAGGTTAATATTTGGGTTGCATTTGGTAATAATGAACGCATATTTATAATCAACTTAAAGTACTAGTTTAATTATCATTCATAATACATTATAATTGTACATATGATACGTCGCTGTACCTGAAATACATACATATTTTATAATAACAAATACGTGTTTCAATATATGCTGAAAACAAAGAAAACATACATACATATATAAATCAAACAATATAACAATTCATATTACTTATTTGATGCGTTCATTAAATCCCAAATAAGCTTTTGTTAATACATTCATTAATTACTTTATTCAGATTTATTCATTACTTTTCTTAATAATTTTCTCAGGTGTGAATTCTTTGAAAGAAACCAGGTCAGTAGAAGTTACTAATTAGAAATAATTATAATAATGGTTACTTGGTTATCGAATATCCATTAATTGTTGTTGAAGTCGAGTTCCAGAGATGAAGATGGCTCGTAGACCCATTCCGTCGTATGCTGCTTTCTCACAATCACTTAACACTTACTCTTCCGGTCACTCGCGTAGGCGTTCGTATATGTGAATAATTCAAGTTCAGTGTTCAATAGAATGTTTCATCTTACTGTGTGTGCTGTGATTTCGTTTTAATGTTAATATACATGTCTAGTTCCACTTGTCGCTGCTTCATTAAACATTCGTATTGTTCATTAATTTGTTTAACGTTTCGTGTTCATTATGTTGTTAATAATGTGTAGTACACTATATTAAGTTCAACTGTTTTGTATATCGTTAAGTGATGATGTCTGTTGGTGTAACGGTCTGATTGTTCACTTTGTATAATTTTAACTCCGGACTCGAGTTAATATTCCGCACGATTAATGTACTCTTCTGAAATTTAAATAATACTAACTCCGAATGATTAGAATAAACTGTTGAAAGTTTATGATATACCGTCTCTCGCACTTGAAGTTGAAACTATTTGAAAATTTGAGTGTAAAAACTGTCTGAAAACTTTAGTATCACTTGTTTCAAAATTTGAGTGTAAACTGTCTAAAAATTGAGTATCACTGACTGTCCCTGTCTTGGGCAGATAGTTTTTATTAATTCGTCCCTACTCAAAATTTTGTCTCTGGCGCGCTTCACGCCTACTTCATTTCGAGATTGGTCAGTTTTTAGCTTTCTTGGAAAATACTGTCCCACCATGTCAAGATTCTACGTCATAGTTCTCCCGATAGGTCCTTCGTTTCAGTTGCTATGGAAACACTCCTTACCACCAAATTTCTCGCTGGCTGAGGGCATCTGATAGGCTCTTACGTCTCCCCGATTTTTGCTCTGACGAACGTTGACCCGTTTCGACGAAACTATGGCTATTAAACACTTGTCGATCAACCTATTGTCTGAGTAAACTCTGTGTTTCTATAGATTCCCATTATCTGTACTTTCAGTCTTCCTGGCGCATTGTTCCAAGTTCTAACCCCTTTTTTCTGGCTATTAACAATTTTGAACATCTGCCGGCTGGTGAAGTCACCCCAACTTTCCCTTCGTAAATTCTTGTCTGTCAATTAGACGATAACTCCAGCTGCGTAACATGACTTTAGTGTTTGTCAGGCCTATCTTACTGTATTGTTTCTTAAGGTGCAGTGCAGTCGTTCCATTGAAATATGTAGTTTCACTCGTTTTTGTCGTTTATCGTATACTGACGTAACATGGTCAACATCTGCTACAATTCTCGGTACGGGTGTGAATGTCCTCGCTTACTTTGTTACAGCTGCAGAGAGCAATAATTCTGGACGAAACTTTCCCTGTTATCTTACGCCACCAATTTCTATAGTTGGATCAAACTTAATGTGTTTCTATTGTCAAGTCAGCGACGCCTCACTGACATCTTCTCATTACTCCTTATTTATTGCGCCAACTATAAGTCGTTGACACTGCCTCGTGTGAACGTACTCTGCCGAGGTGAAAATTTAAAATTTTTAAAATTTTCTGCTCGTTACAGGGGAGAGATACATATCTTCGAACGATTAAAGGACTGGTTAAAATTTTTAAAACATTCTTATCTCAATAGCTGCGTCACAAAAGCATGCCTCTATTTCCGGCGAAAGGTACTGAATATCGATAGTTTCAGTGACTAGGAGGAATAACAAAAATTGCTCGGTCTTCGTGTAGAATAGTGAACACTACGCGTTACGGCAGTTAAAAATGATTTAGAAGAGTACATATACACATCAGGAAAACAACGACCGGACTACAAAGAGGAAAACAAATAACTTGAGTCCAGATTATAGGTTAAAGCCCTTTACGTAGGTACACGCGTCCGCATCACCTGCTCGCTGCGGTAACGGAGAATATTTAAATGCCGGTATTTAAATGCACTCTCTACGGGCCCGCTTGAATAAAGATGCTTATCGCAATGTGCCACGTTGTCCGCAGGTGAATACACTTTTTGTCTTCACGTATTTACATAACGGAGTATGTAACGTCCATTATAACGAGCGCCGCTCCTACCACGTTTTGATTACGCTTTTTCTTTGTTTTTTATCTTTATTTTTTACGCACTGCGGACGGGAAAGAATAGTATCCGTTTGATTTCAGTAACTGTGTACAACCAATAAACCATAATTACTGTTTGCATATTATAATATCTAGATATGGTTTTTGTTCATTTTTCTTTTTACCGTCGATTTCTGTGTACATAATGTTACGTAAAAGTGACATTCATTGCGGTAGAATTAAATGTACACCAGAGAAAGTTTAACAATAGCAAGTTTTTTAAGTTTTTTTATCAAAATCCTAACAAATCTTTTCTCCAGCTTTTCCGATTCAAGGTATGGGCTTGCAGAGCATTTAGGTTTCCACTAAACCCATCTTCTTTTGGGGCGACCTACGTCATTTTTCCCTTACGGCCTATAAGTCAGAATCTCTATAACCTGTTCTGTCCAAATGTGTTCCTTCCATTTTGCTGTCCCTTGTACTAGTCTGGGTCACTCTACAATTGACATTTTGTTGTTTGCGGACGATCAGGCTATTCTGTCGGACTCTGAAAACAGATTGCAGATGGGTATACATTTGTTAAATGGAATCTGCAAAGACTCTGGATTGCAGATATCCACAATTAAAACCAAGGTGATGGCTTTTTGTGGAACTGATCCCGTACGGACAAAAATTGTTATAGATGGTACTGTCCTGGAACAAGTTAGCAGTTTTGAATACCTGGGCCACAGTGTGTCTTATAATGCAAGCAACGACGTGGTGCATAAGTTGCATAAGTTCAACCTTATGTGCGGGACCATCAGGCGAACCCTTAAGTCAGCAAGTAAAGAAACACGCCTAAAATTCTACAACTTGATGGCTCTTCCCAGGCCCGTAGCCAGAATTTTGTTTCGGGTGGGGTTCATTTCTCGAAATTTTTCCGGCGGTGGCCATATCAAAGCTAAAGATTTGCTGCTCAGCTCTGTGTTCAAACAATGTTAAATCCGGCTAATGAAGAAGGAAGATTAATTACTAATTAAGGAGAAAAACATAGAGTTTCGCGACAGCATCTCATCGGTCACGCTTTTTCCGTTACGGTGAGTCATCAGCTTATACATATACAGAGAGTATAGGCGGTCCCCTCTCTCCATTCGCGCGCTCAGGCCGATTTGCCTGCCCCTCTCCCGCGACTCCCGGATTACGTTCTCTGTAACGTCCACCATCCGCTTCCAGTGACACGAGCACAAACAGCGTCGATGTAATCATAAACAGGCAGCTCGCTCTTCGGACCCGAAGTCGTCTCGCGCCGAGTGTGTCGTAAAATCTCTCAAAAAACACGTAACATTTATAGGTTAGGTTCCAGTATTGTGCTTTTTAAAATATAAATTTATCATAACAAAAATTTATTTTTATATTAAAATTAATTATTATTTGAAAATTATAATTGATTAAGATTAAATTTTACATTGTTTTAATTAAATTTTATTAAAAAAATATATTTCATAATTTTCAGTTGTAAATATTTCATAGCAATTTTGTAATACCACTAAATTAAATGTTTTTTCCATGCACAAAGCGTTTCTCCAGGGCTGAGTATAAAAGTTTTCACTTCTGTCGGCACTCCCCCGAGTGCTAACATTTTTGCTACGTAAAGTGTCTGGATGGTAGGAGGTTTAAAAAATACCCGAAAACAACAAGACACAGTTGGAGCAAATAAAGGAATAAATCTAATCTTCAGATTTCGGGGGGGGGCTTCAGCCCCTCGAGCCCCCCCTGGCTACGTGCCTGGCTCTTCCCACACTTCTTTATGGGTCTGAGAATTGGACTTCAACGAAAGGCCAGGCCAGTTGCTTCCAAGCGGCTGAAATGAGATTTCTCAGTCACGTGGCAGGGTATACTCTCCATTATCATAGAAGAAACACAGATACACGGCAGGAACTGAATATTATGAGTATACTCGACAGGATCGCCCAGTATCGGCTGAATTGGTGGGAACATCTTTGCCGAATGGATGACTGCCGCATCCCCAAACAACTATGGAACTATAAGCCGAGGGGACGGAGAGGTGTGGGACGTCCGAGGAAGCGCTGGAGTGACTAGCTGTAATATTTGCCTATATGAGACCGGAACAAACCATTCTTTGGTTTAAACCTTGAGGATGATGATGATGATGAAGATGATGACTGTTGTAGTCTGCAGTTTATAAAGTAAATGGTTAGTTTGGGCCGTATTACTTTGCCAAGTAAAGGGTTTGTGTCGTATTTGTATTGGAGTCGCTTCCTATTCGAGTACGAACACGCCGTTCTACTCAAAAATTGGTTTTCCGTCCTCTAGTTCCTCGTATCCTGACCAAATCTCTAGGTTCTCGTAAATAATTCGTAATGGGTCTAATTAAAAAAATGATATATCACAGAACTGTATTAGGTCTGTTTTTTAGACATCAGACAATTAAAGGAATTTGCATACTGATAACAAATTAAACCACTGGTAGGCCTAAATGTTGAAAAGAAATTTTTTTAATAATAAAATAATGCACCGGCTTAAGAAGTTCTGCAGAAAAACAACAAATTTCTCACGAACATTAAAATTGCGCCAAAATTCCTGCTAACAGATATTGGTCGAATAGATTTTGGCAAACACACAACTCACAAAGTTTGGCTGGCAACAATTTGATCATCCGCCTTACAACCCAGACGTCACACCAAGCGAATATCACCTTTTCAAGCATGAGAAATCCTTCCTTCGTGTCCAACGATGGCAAACAAGCCAGTACATGGTTCAAATCACAGGCGGGAAATTTCTACTACGAAAGTATACAACGCTTGGTGCCTCGCTATGGAAAGTGTTTCAAAAATGATGGAAACTATATAGAAAAGTAGTTTAAGGTATGTGCTTCAAATAGCAATACAAATGTTTTGTAAGTATGTTCTTAGTTTCCTTTAATGCCCTATCGGAACTTACTTTCTGGATAGCCCTCGTATACTCGCACTCTGCATCGTAAATAATTAATCGACACGTATACATTTATCTATTTAGTTTTCTAATTAATAAAATAGAACTAATTTCAATGTACAATTGAAAGATTCAGACTTTGTCTCATGTCAAGTAAAATTAGTTCGTTCGAATAACATGTAACACTGTGAAGTACAATATTACGGTATATAAACAAAAGACGTTCGAACGTTAAGGAATGTTCTGTTTCCGGACTCAAATCAACCGATTACGCCTATGTTAGGATCAAACGACGGGTACACCTACCAGCGTAGTAATAAAATTTCTCTTACGCGGTTTGACCTTGTATTCTCTCCGCCGCCAGCTACAGCTGTGGCAGGAAGTCATAAAACAATAACGTAATTGATCACATTAAGGCTGTGGCAGCTGCCACGAAACGAGTTATACCAATTAAATTACGCCTGCAGTGTCATTCGCTCTGAGGCACAACGATTAAAAAGGTTAGGGCGTCGGTGTTCCCTCTCTGTTGTCGGCCATCAACCGTAGAATCGAATTCGAATCATCCAGTCCTTGACGAGAAGCGTACTACGGTTTGTCACGAATGGTGTAATCCGCACCGTGTCCACGTTTCCATCTTAACCGAGTTTCCGTCTAAACGCCTTCTACTTCGTGACGTCGACGTCCATCGATGTCGAAGACTTCCGTCGGTTCTTGCGATCTCCCATAGGTTTCATTAATGGATATACACTTTTACTAAGTAAATGCTTCATCTATTTGTTAAACGGTTTAAGAAGTTTACGTACTTATCTTCCCTTCGTTAACAGTTTCATGTTTAGAAACTCAAACGTTGGTTTCCACCCCAGGACTTCAGTGCTGATGTCGGTCCCAGGACTTTAGTGTTCAGATCGCACGATGCTGGAACCTGGCACTCGTCAGAGGCCGCGTCTATTCATACGACGATTTCCTTTCATCCCTAAACGGAGACTGAAGCGCTAAACACATTTCTGAGCCACTAAAGGACCGAGCGATTCTGCTACATTAATATATTTTGTGTCTTCTATGGCGTAACAGTTTGAAATCGAACCTCAGCCTACATAATCATCCGCCTCCATTTTTTCCTGTCCTTGGCGATCGATGTCTATCGTTTTATTTTAAATAAATTATCAGCATCCCTCGCCACTGCGTCAGGCCAGCGTGTCTTGGGTCTTCCGACAGGCCTTCTACCCTCGATTTGACTAAACGAGGTTATTTTGTATTTTATATTCTATCCCTCAAACATTTCATATTCCTACTACCTCCTACTCCAGTCATTTTAGTTGCACGTGGAAAAAATTAATATTAGATTCTCCTGGTTGTTAAGAATCAGAAAATAAGAATAATAAGATTGGCGACCCTCAACCAATAAATGAAAGGTAGAAAATAGGGAAACGCGGAACGATCACATTGGACGGATGGGTGAACATCGTTTGCTGGCCATCACTAATGATAAATCGCCGATTGGCCGGCCAGCGAACAGGTGATGAGGATCACTGCAATTTGTATTACACGTGCACTATCCTACTGTACTGAGTGAAGACAGACAATTAAGAAGAAAACTTATGCACTCTGTCAATAACAGAATGGAACACGACACTGAAATCTCAGGCGTAAGCGAGTACACAACCAGCCAACTTTCTGACAGCTTGTCTTATGGTGAAAACTCATACCTGAAAACAAGTATCATTTCTCGCAACGATCACGTTTCAACCACGCGGATACGCGTCTCCACTCTTTTCACAATCGTGTATCATTGAGTAAGGCTTTCGTTGTCTACATTTCGGTACCGCACCTGCATAGAAGCTTGGCGGATGCTCCATCGTATGTATCTAACGAAACGTTACACAATGACTTGACGTCGAGTATATGACATAAGTACCATGTGGAAGCCAAGAATAGCTAGTAACATTGCAATGTCATATCCGAACACTCCAGTTGTACCATGGACGATCCTCCACAAAGACTATTAGTAAAGTGATGGGTAAAAGATTTAGTAACTTATCACCGAAGAATCTGAAACGTGAAATCGTTCACATCAGGGGCGGCTGCGCGGGAACGCTGCTCTTTGGGCGAGGACCCTACGCTGAAATCTGAACAACATTTAAGTTTGGATTTTTTTTACTTTCTTGTTTTTTACAATTTTTTATCACTACAGTACATGCTCAAGTACAGATTACAAATAAGTGTTTACATTTAGTGTTTTAAGCATTTTATTTTATTAACTGAGCCATATTATTTACAACAAAGTAGTATACTGTCGCACAACGATGTTAAAATCTGATACCGGGTTGTTTGGCCGTGGTCCCGTGCAATACTCGCTAGCAAACGTTTCGCCGTGCCACTGGCGGCCATCATCATTGCAATTTTGAGCTTTTCGCTAACGTTCGCTAACCACAGTAGGCTACTGTGGTCACTAAAGTGTGACATCTTACGTTAGCGAGAAGCTCAAAATTGCACTGATGATGGCCGTCAGTCTCACGGCCGAAACGTTTGCTAGCGAGTACTGCACGGGACCACGGCCAAACAGCCGCGGATCAGATTTTAATAACACTGACTCCGGCCGTGTAAGCCTTACAAGTTATTTTCGCATACCGTATTAACCGTTATCAATGTCCATATTGCAAAACATCTAAAAATATTTAAAACCGCATTGGAAATTTGTTTCGCATCACTTGTAACTTCTGTTATCACTTTTTCTTAAGGCGAGTAGGGTGCAGAGGCTGTCAAACATAACACATACGATAGTCCACTGGCCTACGAAACTAAAAGCAAAGTTACAAACGGGAGACAACACGACGGGACACGAGAAGAGCTGGAACTCGTACATATCGTATGCACTGTTTGATACTGTCAAAATAAAAATAGAAAAACCAACGTTGACTTGGGTCGGCGACTCGTCTCGGTGAGCCCGAGTTACCGATACGCCTCAAACAAAACCATACGTAATTCAATACCGCCAATGATGTAATTTGTTGTAGGCCTACTATACACAATACAGCTGTTACCTGTCTGTTCTCATGCACATCGGTAACAGGTTATTGGCTAATTAAGTTATCACCACACATGTACACATAACTTTAAACGTGCATACTATTAATTAACTGCAGAAAATAGTGGATAACATGAGTGCGGTGATATATACATAAAATTAGTAGACGTTCTGCAGTAAAGTAATTTAAACTTTAAGTTTATTTCGCATTTTCCTGTTTACTCATTTTGTCAGTACCATTTCATCATCATCTTCACAACACGTCATAGGCAAGGTGTTGCCTGTTCCGCCTTCAATGATCCTCCAGCCATCTCTTCCTGGGTTTGTCCACACACCTGTGTCCTATAGGTTTGTATTCCCACATTTGTTTGGCCAGTCTGGAATCTGGCATTCTTTCTAAGTGTGTTTCCACCACTGTCTGTAATCTTTTAATTTTCATTCAAGTCAAAAACTTTTAACTCTTTTCTTATGGGCTCATTCTTTATAGGTCAAGTTTAGAACACCTTTTAAGTCCTCTTAAGAACGCAGTTTTCGAGGCCTGTATTTTACTGTCTTGTCATTATTATTTGTTTTATCATTTTTATCCAATGTGCCTGTAAAATTATTGTCAACATTAGCACTTTGCAATAATTACATATTTTAGCTTAAAACAAATTTATAATGTCATAATAATACGACAGATAATAGAAAAGAGGAGGGAACATAATCTGGTAACCCACATTGGTTTCATTGATTACGAGAAAGCCTTCGATCAGAACAAAACTATGGGAAATTATGGACACACGAGGGTATCCGAAACACTTGATACGAGTTATTCAAGGGATACACCAACATACTAGAATTGTAATAAATACTGGAGAAGGTAAAACTGCACTTATAACAATTAATAGAGGGGCTCGACAAAGGTGCAGCTTATCTCCCACTTTATTTAATATTTATATAGGCGATGTTGTGAGACAATGGAAGGAAAAAATAAAACCCGGATTTAAATTGACATCATCCATTCAGTGTATCAATACATTGTTATTTGCGGATAATCAGGTGATTACGCAAAAGACAGAAAAAGATCTTCAGTTAGCAGTTTTCCACTTGAGCCAATTATGCAAAGAATCAACCCAGAAACTTAGAATATCAACACAGAAAACAAACGTTATGGTTTTTAGAGGAAAGAGTCCGGAGTCCGGAATGACTTTCCAGATAATCACAAACAATCAGTCTATAGAACAGGTATCACATTTCAATTTTCCAGAGTGCGATGTAACTTATGAGTATGGCAACGACATCGATATAAAAATAAATAGATTAAAATAATATGCGGTACTGTACACAGAACACTTGGAAATAAGCCAACGAAAGACACCAAGGTAAAATTCTATAAAGTAATGGCAACACTGTTTTAACTTATGGAATTGAAACTTGGACGATGACGAGTAAAGATGAGCGAAGAATACAAACACATGAAATAAAGTTCTTGAGAAAAACCAAAGGTTGCACCCTTAGGAATCCAATACGAAGTGAAGATGTAAGAACCGAGTTAAATGTACATCCTATGGCCAGCAGAATAAGGGAAGGACATAAAATAGAGGCAGCATATCGAAAGAATTGAAGATCTGAGACTACCTAAAGAAGTAGTAAGATACAGACCTCAAGGAAGACGAGATATAAGTAGACCAAGAAAGAGATGGCTTTAGTGAAGTGCGGAACAGGCTGTAAGCCTAGGCTTATACCTTGACGTGGAGAAGAAGAAAAAGAAGACAAATTTTTAATGGTTTCGTAGATTTATAACGTGAAGTAAGGTCAGGATAACGTCACGTTCACTAGAAAGCAAGGTTGACGATTGGTCCGTCTTCTTTCCTGACCAGTAGTTTAGAGTAGTAGGTTAGGAGCGGATGTTGGTTCCGCAGCGTTGCAATACCTATTGTAAAGTCGAGACTGATCGCGTACACACGTTGACGTTACATTGAAACACCGTTTCAAGAATCTAGAACGATGTACGGTTGCCACACCGCCCGAGCGAGTAAATAAAGTGTTAGTCGCAAGGGAAGGTCCCCTTCACGTAAATTGCCCCATCACGACCGCGTAGGAAGATAACCGACCTCGGACTGTTCGTATGTGCTGTTTGCGTATCCTGTCGTTACGTTCAAAAGAGTTGTCACTTGATTTAGCTTTAGATATTAAAATAACTCTATCCTGCTAAAACTTTCCTTTCGGTTCAATGCCTCTCATACGTTTTCACAAAGTTAACATCAAAAGGTAACACTGCCATAGTAGCCTATTCCATGTAAAAAAACTTTAAAAATTAGCGTTTTAAACTGGGAAGTATGTAAAAAGATGATTGCTGTTTGTGTAGTAAGTTTTGGACTACAAGATTGTAAGGGTGTTTAATGAAAATATAAACATTATTCAAAATATTTTTCAATAACTTAAAGATAGACAAAGTCATGCTAAGTAATATTCGTGAAAAATAGTAATGTCTATTAAACACAGTGGCATAACTAGGATCTGTTCTTGGTGTGGAGGGGGGCATAAGACTACCTTCAAGGTTAGATCCCCTCATTTTCTTCACGGAAAGGAGAAATTCAGGACTCTTACCGTATAATTTTATAAAGATTTTATTATTATTACTTTATGTACACGCACAACTTATTATTTTTCGTGTCCAAAAGTCACTAAGTTGATTAGTTATTTTATGAATTATTAAAATTTTTTAAACTTTCAACCTAACCTTAAAAAAAATTAAAAATAATTTTGGAAATTTAGTCTCTAATTTGTTTGGTACATTGAACATTTCTTTTGTAGATACGATAACAAATTAAATTTTTACTGCAATATTCTTTTTACCAAATTAAGCAAATGCCCATCATTACTTATCAAACATGTATCCTTAGAAATTTTACACTGGAAAAGCAGATGAAACAACTCATACGAGAAGGGTTTACTTTATTAATGGTCAACAGATACCAGTTCTCAAAGTCATATACTTCCCGGCGCGGCTGTGGTGTGGCAGTTTGCTCACGCCCGTCCTTTGCGATTCTTTTCCCATCTGCTTGACGGTGTGGCAAATACGTGTATTTTTGTAGACACAAAAAACGTTGTGGCAAATCACCTTCAGCAGCCCGTGTACTCATAGTATGTTCCCCACCAACAAGAAAGGGTACAATATCACCGCATGTTGTCTGAAAAAGTCGTGCCACTCAAGGACTGAGACAAGACCGATTTGTTTTTCGGACATTAGATATAAAGAAAAATGTGAAGAGGCATCTCAGACAGTACGATAAATTCAATTTGTTAGAAAAGCATCCACTCTGAGAGTGAGGACTGCGGTGATTAAAGATGTAATAATTAGTAAAAACTATTTGAGACTTGACAAGTTACAAAATACCATAACTCTTTGTACTTATTAAGCGACTGGACTGACTATCTACACAAGTACCCAAAGCGACGTGAGAATTATAGCTCTTACAAGTCTCCCGTTAATACAAAATACCACTCTTTATACACCACGATGAGAAGCCACAGGGGTTCAGAGACAGAAAACACGTGCTGTGCACTTATGCTGGAAATTCCGAGCATTAATTTCCTTGCTTACGTGCGCGCGCACGTATGTTTCAGACAGACAATCGGACAAAAACACAGAATAAACAGTATTATTCAAACAGTAATATAAAATGCTGCTGACAGAAACATGTCCGCTATTTACATGTCTGCAGATGGCTTCGCTTAATCACATAACTCGTTCCATTACATTAGTTTACATTACAAATATGTGTGACGACAATTATTTCCTATATATTTTGTTGCACCCTTTGACAAATTTTAACGCCTATTTGAATATCTTTGCTGAAGACAAAACAACGAGAAGAGTTTAAGAAATAGTGTACTCTCTAAAGAGTCTGAAGCACTAGATCTTAATGCCAATAAAGAAATTAAAATATTCATCCTTAAAACTAACCTTCAAAACAGGGGCGTATTTACGAATGGTGACGAACGGGGCGGGACCCCTTAGAGGGTCGAAAGTTGATAAGAAATTTTGTTAATCTCTTAATTTTTAAGCTGTTTTATTAATTCAGGGTTCCCACAAAATTTTCAAAATTAATTTCCCTGACATTCCCTGACGGTTTCAAGAAATTTCCCTGACGTGCGGAAAGTTCAGAAAGATTGCGCAGGTTTTTAAAATAATTATTTTTTATTAAGTAGACCTATAATACATTTATATTAAATGTAAGACGTAAAACACAATTAAAGTATTATTAAACATGGAAACATATACTTACCATTTAAATATGAAAAAGTAAACATTGTTTTGATTATACAAAACAAAAAATGTCTTATTTAACATAGGCAGGATAGGTTCACTTCACTTCCAATATGCAGAAAAACAAATTAATATGTAATTATTATGTACAGAAACACTAGTTATTTTTTATTTAAAGAATCTTCTAAGCGACAAATATTTAAACTGCTTTCTTCTTCTATTTGCTGTTTCATTCGAGAAAATTTTCTCTGATCTTGTATCTTTTTAATTTCATTTTTTATATTTAGAAGGGCTGGGCCATTGTTTTCTTGGTATTTCTTATTCTCTT
This sequence comes from Magicicada septendecula, assembly GCA_034769895.1. NCBI lineage: Eukaryota > Metazoa > Arthropoda > Insecta > Hemiptera > Cicadidae > Magicicada > Magicicada septendecula. The sequence goes on from CM068372.1 coordinate 135,683,136, forward strand.
TTACTTTCTCTTAATCATCATCATCTTCACTACAGGGATTAGGCCCTAGTTGGCCTGTTCCGGAACCCATCTCCTCCTCGGTCTACCAACATCCCTTTTTCCACTCGGCTTGTACTTGGGAGCTGCCACTGGCAATCTGGTATCTGGCATGCGGGCTACATGTCCACACCATCTCCTCTTATACTCTTTAATCGTCTTATTTAAAGACTGGATCTTTAAGTCTTGTCTAATGTCTATGTTTCTCCTCCTATCCAGAAGGGAGAATCCTTGGACACTTCTCAGAAATCTCATTTCGGCAGCCTGAATTTTCTTTTCTTCCCCTTTACCGAGGGTCCATGTCTCACTTGCGTAGAGGAATGTCGGAACAGCTACTGTTTTATAAAATTTCATACGGGTATCCTTCCGAGTTTTATTTCGTAAATTTCTATGAATTGTCCCACAGATGAATCTAAACTTTGATAGTTTATTAACCCAATCGGCATCAACGTTGTATGAGATGTTATATCCCAGATAATTAAAATCACAAACTTGTTCACAAAGTTTGATAGTCTACCACAATTTTTGTTCTAATGGGACGTTTACCTAGAAACGCCATGGTTTTTGATTTAGCGGCAGAGATCCTCAGCCCATAATGTCCCAAAATAGTATTAAATGTAAATATCGCTTTTTGTAACTGGTCTTCCGTTTCTTGTATTATTACCTTATCATCTGCGTACAGTAGGGAATTTACATAAATATCTCCTTGAAGCTGTATTCCTGAGTCAACCTTAGTCTTCCATAGTCGTAAGACGTCGTCGATATAAATATTAAAAAGTGTCGGTGAAATAGGACACCCTTACTTTCTCTTAATAGTGTTCATATTTTTTCCTGGCAAATCGTACGGCAGTAAGCATTTTTTGAGTGCTTTTAACATTTTTAAAAGCCACCGTCATACGTTTAAAGAGCATCATATACAATGCGCTGAGCAAAAATACTATCCCCTTTTTCATTTTCTGTTAATAGGCATTTGTTTACTGAAAACCCTGACTCAACAGAGGCATTACCATGTGAAACAATTAGAGCCAATTTAACAACTTCCCATAGTTCATAATACTTGGGTTTTTGTATAAAAAAGATGAATAGAAATCGTCCAATCTAATTTCAATTTTCTCTTTGTCAGTGACACAGTCATTAAAAGAATCAAAAGTGTCTTTTAGTAGACCAGTGGCCTCACTACAGAGCAGAATACTTTTGTTTAGCTTCTTCAGCAAACACTTCAGTAATCCTGTTTTCTCATACAGAACTTCACGTAAAATATTGATTCTGTTCTTTCCAATACTTGACCGATTACTCACAATTACAGGATCAAATAATGCCAGACCTCTAACAGCTTTGTATTTTAATAGACTTCTTTCCTTGACTTTTTCAATAGTCTTAAAAAAAAGTTAGGCATTCCGTCTTAAATTTCATAATGTCTAGCTCAGTCACTCCTTTAACCTCTTTTAACAATTTAGATGTTTTAAATCCTATATACATTTTTTTGGTTTCTATTCAATTCTCAAAGTCATTCAGGTCAATGGAAACAAGTTTACTGCCAGTATCTGCTGACTGTAAGCAATGGGATTTGACTTAAACCTCATTGAATCAAGTAAATTTGAATACACATATGGCGATGAAATTTGAAATCGCACTCACAAGAAAGAACTAACTAATCTGAAGGGAAACGTGTGAAGGAAGGAGGGACACCCCGTCACTGCCAACCTAGTGACATAATAAAGCAGTGACACCTGACAAAAGAGAGGGAAATTCAAATAGCCTATGTTCAAACCTACCTTATATATAAAATGTAATTTACTAACATAATGTGTGTAAATTACTTTAAAAAATAAAGTTTGTTTCCCAGTTTATAACCCTTTTTCTTTGTAAATTCCACAACGTATAAACTATAAACAATTACGGCATTTCTTATGGTTTATGAAATTCCCCTGACTTTTCACCAGTTTAATTGTTTTCTCTGACTTTTAGCAAATTTAGGAGACCTTCCCTGACAGATACTGAATATCCCTGACTTTCCAGGTCTGTGGGAACCCTGTAATTTCTCAGCTGTGTACGCTAATACAGTATATAGTAACCTTTTTTTAAATATAGGTTTACAAACAAGTTTATTACAGAGCATTTGCGTTTGAAATATGAAATATAGGAAAATCAATTAAGTCAATAAGTATCTTATAAAAACTGTTTCAGTAGCGGTTATTTTTACTGTGTTATTACTTTAATGGGATTGTTTCAGTATGTTATTACTGGTTTTCAGCCACTTTATAGACTGTAATATTGATTAGCCTTAACTTGTTTTTTTTTTCTTTTGTGTGGAGCGTCTTGACCTGACCCCCCCCCCCCAGACCAAATTCTAGATTCGCTACTGCTTTAAAATCGCCGAGCATGTAATGGAACACGCCGAAACAATACACAACCATTGTAATGCAATTCACACGAAATCCGCTGCGATACGTTTTAACCATAACGGACGGAATAATATTCTTTTCCGATCCCTTATCGCATATCGTGTGTAACGAGACGTCGTTCACTTACACATCCCCCCCCCCCGTTTGTCACGAATCGAAAAACATTAGCTTCAAAAAACAAAAAATTAAAAAAAATTATTTAGCGAATAGTCGCTTCTGAATACTAAATGTTCAGGAGGAGGAAATGCAGAGAAGACTTATCCTTGCTAACATGTTCTATCTTCGGCTCAAAACATGACACAAGAGAAACAACACAAGAGACATTCAGCTCCAAACACCTATTAAGAGTAACAACTTTGTTACCAAAGGCCAATGCTCTGCCACCTCCCCGAGTCAGGTGCCCTCGGGCGCTGCTAGACGATACCCCATAGTAATTTCTCAGGAACCCCTGTGAACCGCCCCCCCCCCAACCTTAATGAGCTCCTTGCATCCTGCCTGGAATAGACAGGCACACCCCTATGCTGCAGCTTGCCGACGCTGGAGTTGCAAACAGTGTCTGCCATCAAGATAAGACAGCACAATGTTCTCAACACACAGTCAGCACCTGCTTTGTCGTCTCGGCTGGGCATGGGAAACCGCGAGGTGTGCAAGTGCCTAATTGCGGGAGCCGTTCGCCCAGTAGTGACAACCCATCGTTACGGACGACTCGCCTCTGGACGAACGAGCCTATCGACCACACCAGCGCTTCTCTAATTTCTTGTGGGCGATGTCAGAAGCACGCCCAGCCCTCGTGACTGGCTGGAGCAATTCATTCAAGAGATGTCTCTATGAATACACGCCACATCGTGTTTTCATGGACCGCGCCCTAAGACCTTATGCGAGCGAACGACCGAGGTGCACTGTAAGAACCTGGCGTTGATCGGGCTCCGGCCTGGATAACGCAAAGAAACCGGGCCGCGAGACGCCTCGTATATCTTCTGTCTCTCTGTAAGGGTAAAAAACAGCTACTAAGGATAACAATGAGCCTCCTTTACAAAACATCAACTATTTCAGTGCTCGTATACGCTTCAGAAACATGGATGCTATCAGAAGAAGCAGTGAAAACGCACTAGGGGCATCCGAAAGAAAAATATTAACAATACTATACGAGTCTGTAAATGAAAAAGGTCTTTGGAGAAAAAAAAAACAATTAAGAGAATGAGGATAATTCGGATGATAAAGATGCTGCTGATCATGTTGCAAAGATGATCACCTCCGACCCTGTAAAACGTCTCTTCTTGTTTAACCCACATGATGGTACAAGAAAGTAAAAAGACCAAAGATGGTATGCAATGATATGCGAAAAGTGCTGGAGTATCCAACTGGAAAACGGCTGACGTGGTAACAGACCGTTGGCAAAGTCTCCTATAGCGGGCCAGGTTTGTAGTGTTCCTAACAATGATGAAGAAATCTTGCGACGAATCATGAGAGAACAGTGCCGAATTTACCACTAGGCCGACTAGGCCGCGGGCTCAGAGGGGACCGCAAACTACAGATTTTTTTTAACAGAAGTATTCTTATAAAGGTAGGAGGAACTTTGATTTATTTAAGTATGATTTTTTGAAAATAAATGATCAAGTTTTGTTAATAATACTAATGAAAGACTGTTCTTATTTAAACATTGCGGGCTTATTTTTAAGACGTTGGCGTCCTTGAAAACTAATCTGCGCATGCGAATTTTGAACGTCTGCTATATTGCCCCCGAATTTACACGACCTTGGTACCACTCTTGTTTGTTATAATTGTTTATCTGCGCTGTAACTGAACGGTTTTTGATTTTAGGTTATGCTTTTATTTTGTTTTCAATGTAAGGAAGGTTTTTAGCTTTGTGTAGGCAGCGTGTTGATTCGTTGATATTTATTAGTGTGAAAACTTTATGAACACAAAATTGAATCCGTACACTAAACGTATTCATCATGAATATGAACATAAAAATTCACACGGCTAGTAGAGTCTATAAACGTAAGCTAAAAAAAATTAAAGAGGAAGCTCATTTGGAAACAATAAAAAAAAATCAAAAACTAGATCAATTTTTTTAAACTACGCCAGTTTCTAATGATAGCCCTGCAGTTAAATGTGTATCAGAAACTGAATTCAATGTTCCAAGTACTTCTGCAGCAGAGGTTGCAGACGATCAGACCATTAATAAGCCCGTGGATAATTTAAACATTCAAGGGAATCAAAATAATTAAAAAAGTATTGCTTGTACTACAGGGTTTAGTTTATTAGATCTGAATACATGAGGTACTTTAACATCAGAATTGACTGATTATATTATAAGAAACCTACCCAAACAATTTTCAAACGTCAAGGACTGCGATTTTTCTAAGTCTAAACGTGAATACGCAGACAAAGTAAGAGTAGCGAAAGAAAATGTATTACTTACTCGTTTGCCAAACGGGAAGTTGAAAAACGAGAGTGACTTATGTATTCTAATTCTAAGGGCTGTTTCTGTTTGATGACTTAAGTAAAGTGTTTTCATTTCAAAAAGAATGAAATGTTATTGTATAATAATTGTCAAATATTTATTCAAGTCACGTCGTTTGTTTGTTTTTTCAGAAATTTGGTTTCAAAAAATGTTATGTATGTTTTAATTAAACTTTAAATAAGAGAATACTTATTTTAGATTTGGTCATATTTAGTTTAAGTCATATCTAGCCGTATGGTATAGTGACATTTCATTCTGGATTACATTTATAAGCTTTTAATAAAGGTTTGTTACATGTAAACCACTTATAACTGAAAAAAGTGTGTTTATATAAAATATAAACAATATTTTGGTATGTGAGCTTCCTAAAATATAAAAACGTAGCCTACGTTATTTAAAAACAATTTTCTATAGTTTTATTTTTAAAATTTATAAATTTTCCCGCAACATTTTTTGTGTATGCTTTCCCCGACATTAATTCCATTAAGCTACATAGTCACTGAATATTAGTTTACCATTAGCTTGTTGTATCTTTAGTCAAAGAATACAAAAAAAATCTAGACCTATTTTTTAATTTTATAAAAATTATAAGAAAAATATTAATGTGTTATACCTAGACAGTAAAAAAGAAATTTTTTATGTTAAATTTCCGAATAATCTTAGTTAAGTTACTCTACTTAAAAAATAAATTAATTTTCTCAGATCTTTTGCATGGTTCTTAATATTTTGAAAAAGTCTGCTAAATGAAAGCACGCTTTTTTATAGTAGCCTACTGGTTTTAAATTTGATACTATTTATCAGATTACTTTTGCAGTACCGTATATATATTACTTCAAGTCACAGGCGGGAGGGGGGGCGCTCAGAAAACTTGGCCTAAGGCCTCAAAAATCTTAAATCCGACACTGCCAGAGAACCGTATACAAGGATCGGCGCTGTAGTGCGAGATACAAGGTAGATTCTCAATCGATACTGCACGAAGTGAATACACCGGTACTGATTATTTGCAGCGAAACTGAAAATTGAATTACGTTTCAACAAATTTAGTAACACTGAAACGGTATAGTAATGACAGGAGATTCTGCGATAGAGAGAAAATCTGCGTCTTCTGCTATCTTTAGAGATGAATTAACAACGCTACACAAAACGCTGTCTGATGTAGGAAAACATCACGCCCGACAGAACGCGTTGCGTGATCGACTGATTCTGTTCAGTTGTGCGAGTACATGTACAAAAGATCGGCGTGCACACATCACATCCTTTGAATGTGAATTACACAAACAGGGTTCACTGGATTCAGTATAGGCCTACATTATGAACTGAATTCGAAGGATCCGTTCTTTATTATCAATTAATTAATTCCAGACGATTCGTACACTATACTATACACGCAATAACGAAATCGTCTGTCATGCCAAGCGTAAGTACGAGTAATTTGAACGGCGTGCAAGATAGACTCTGAACCATGAGTACCCACAAGAGAGTACGAAAGTTGAAACATCTACGTCCACGTGAAACACAAGTGAATGTACTCTGGCAAACAGACGGCAGGATTTATACTGTTACGTAATGCGGAAAAAATGTTACACCATTATAGAACATTCTACGTGTTTCTCGGCTCTTCCAGCACACACACAATGTGTGTGCGCGTACGAATTGCTGCTACTGAGATGAAGGACAATTACGTGACACTTGTCACGCGTCCGAGACTGATCCAGATTTCACCAGTCCGCGCGCGCTGTGTGCAAGCCCGCAATCAATTACGTTCTGGTGTTTTCTAGTAGCGTTCTTGACGCGTAGTATCGATGTTTCTAGAATTTTAGCGGTGTGTAAATGTAAGCATTCAGCAACGCTGAGTTCAGTTATTGGCGGGCGATTTACACAGTGCGGTTCGATCGAAGTATTGTGGCGAAATGTTATGTGTGTTTATAATTGTGCGGGACATGTAATATAACTGTGTTTTATATTAGTTGATACTTTGTTGCGTGTGAACAGTTTTTATTTGACTTGTAAGAGACTATTTTGTAGATTACAAACGGTTTAATTGTGATAATTAAAGCTGGTGATTAGTGACTTAATTGGTGTCTTGTATTTTGTTTTCCACTGTACCATACCACTGTTATGCTCTCATAATATTCAGAAACCTAAGAAAAACCTAATTTAGGTAGTCGTAAAGCACTGAAAATAAGGTTACTAAGCAAAAGACTGGTTAAGACATACGGTGTGTTGTGCAGGGGATGTGTTTAGCCTACACATACGGTGGACAGACGCACCACAAACACAAAGAACTGAAAACACAGTAGACAAATGTAGAGATGGAAAGAGAGAAAACGCAGACCGCTAAGCGTATGTACAGAGAATACCAACAATTTCAATTTGTAGTCAACGTGAATGAAGAGAAATGTAAGAAACAGCGATAACATAAAGATAACAGCTCGAGGTATGTACAAGAATAAGTGGCTATACCCTGGCACTAACGATAAGAAACAGGCCACGTCTTGAGGCATGTAGGCTATAACAAGCAGTGGTATTCGCTGGCACTAGCGACAGGTGACATACCACTTCTCGAGTCACGTCTAACAATCTGTGCCACGTCTTGAGTCATATATAACATGCAGTGGTATACGCTGCCTGTAGCGTTAAGAGACAGGCCACGTCTTGAGGCATGTATAACAAGCAGTGGGTATAGGCAAGGCATTAAGCTACACGAGACAGACCACGTTGCATAAATATATATTAATGGGCGGTATACAATGGCACTACCCACAGGTGACATACCACGTCTCGAGTCATGTATATCGGGCAGTGGTATTCGCTGGCACTAGCGATAAGGCCGGTCGTCCACTGGAACTGTAGTCGGACGTTTACGCCGACCAGCAGTCGGCCGACCGAGCTTTTCGTCCACTGCAAGCGATTATCAGGCAGGTTCTCAGTTATCATTTTGTACTCTGTACTGCTCCATGTTACCGAAAATTAAAAATATACCTGTGGTTAACGTGACATTCGCAATGGATGTGCGTGATATGTATTTTCTGGATAATCCATACTTCATGACAAGAAGGAGGTCTCAAAAGAGGAAATACTAGGTATTAATAGACCCCACATTGAACAGAACGAGTCGGCTGGGCGAGTTCCACCATTTACACAAACAGCTACAAACAAAAAGACAATGCTAAATTTTCCGATATTATCGAATGAGTTTGCAGACATTTCAGTATATTTTAAATGCCACTCAGCCATCAGTTACAAAATGGTCAAATTTTAGAGAAGTTCTAACTGAGGAACGTTTAACTCTACATTAATATCATACATCGTCCGCCTACGGTTCCAGTGGACCTTATACGCTGACACTAGCGACAAGAGAGAAACCACGCCTCGAGGCCAAATATAAGTAACAAGCAGTGGTATGCGCTCGCAAGACATACCCCGTGCTGAGGTTTTCAACACAGTGGATTACTGTAGTACTGGCCGAAAAGATAAAAACCACGTATTCTGGAATGAGGAACAAGCTATTATTGTATATACTATTACTGTCCGTGTATGAAGACCTATAATATCTACCGACTGCGATACGAAAACAGTGGGTAAAGAAAAAGACATAATAGATGGAACGTTATAAAGCAAAGCAGACTGAAAGTATGTAGATAAAGCAATTTGTAGATATTACTATTTACAAATGCTTACAGATAAACTCGTTTCCACTTAATGTAAATATGCTACCTATTAAACGATACATCTTGAATGATGAAATTTTAATTGTCTTTCGAAAAAGTTGCAAACATTGCGCAATACAGCATATTTGGATGGAAAATAAAATATTCACCAACAAATAGGTGACGAGCAAAAACAAGGAAATATTTTAAAATAAATTTTTTTAACAATTCTATTTCAAAAGCAATTACTACACTTCATACAAATACTCCAAGGTAAATTAAAATCAATGTCGTCAGTATTACTCCGCTAATTGAAGCAAACGTGAACGGCTGACGTCACTACAGCTGGAGAACGTCATTGACGAGTAAACTCAGGTATGACGTCACAGCTGCTCGCTGGCTACTACGACGCAATCGCAACAACGTTCTGAGAACTCGTGAATGTATTCATTAGGTACGATCGATGTATTAAATCAGCCCGACTTTCGAGTGTTTGTTAAATGTTTCGGCAAACACGTTTGTTGCACACCTGTGAACTTGACATTAAAAATCGCTGCCGTGAACACAAAGGGTTCTAATTATAATCGGTAAACGAAGCGGTCTTACGGAGAAAGCACGCTTCTTTTAAAATCAATATTTCGGTGATTCAGCATGACAAATACACACGATTTTAGGAAACCACTGTGGAGAATACACAACAACGATTCTGATAATTGGTAATCGAAAATACTGCCTTACCGAGAAAGCAAATGTACAAAAAGCAAAATTTCCCTGACACTACGGAGCCGATATGGACCACTGTAGTAGTTACATCGTAACGATTGTGTTTTATTTATTATTCTTTGGTGACACTGCAACATGTGAATCTTCTGCACAAATTAAAAAAAAAAAAAAAACAAGCAAAAACCCTATGTGTTACTATGAAAGCTATCACGGCCGGAGTCAACATTCCGGGATGCTGGGCCATGGTCTGTTGCTTATGTTTTCGTGTCTAAACGTTTCGGCCACACTTCCGGAGGCCGTCTTCAGTAGAAAAAGAAGCAACCTGCTTACTCCTCAACTGTGAGTTGCGTTTGGCATGTGATCTTCGCGAAAAGTTTCTTTCTTCTTTTTGTACTGAAGATGGCCTCCGGACGTGTGGCCGAAACGTTTAGATAAGCATATGTAAGTACTCGACGACGGCAGAGTCAAGTATTCAGCACCAATAACTGTGACTTTGTACTCGTAGTACTCCTTTATTCGTTAGTTACATAGGGGGTGGGTCTCGCTACTCGGAACCGCGAGGCCGCGAGTAATCGGAACAGGTATTTCAACTTTTCAGTCACTGTTATATCCGCTCCACAAAAATAATCGTTACAAAATACCTGTTATAGGTATATCACCCACCATTAGTCAGTATTGAACTGACAGTGAGCCTGGTAACACGATATTTTAATTCCTTACTCTTTAGAAGTGTATTGTGTATGGTGTAGTATAGTGTGTTGTTTGTTTTAATTATGCCAAGAAAGTGTGTTGTAAATCTCCAGAAAATTTCTGCTACGTTTGTAGTGAACTAACCTTCAAGTCTCAGAGGCGAAATTTCATGCCATTTGTAATACAGTGTTGTTTTTAAGAGAATTATGAAATGCACACCAGAAGAAAAGAGAGGACGTGGAAGATCCAGACTACGATGAATTGATGGAATCCTAGATGATGTGAAAGTGCTTGGAGTGAAAAATTGGTGGAGACCGGCTAAGGATAGGAAAGTCTGGACGAAAATCTTGAGGGAACTGAGGCCCACGGTGGGCTGTGGAGCTATTTATGATGATGATGATGATGATGTAATAAAGTGTTACGCACTTTACTTACGCTGCCAAGTTGGTGATTTTGATAAGAACTGGGTCCAGAATATATGCTATGTGTCACGTGTCAGGCTGGTCACTGGGATGAAAATGGAACACATCATTTGCCATTTGTAATTCCCATGATTTGAAGGGAATCCAAGGACTATTTAACCGATTTCTATTTTTGTTCAACTATCATTAAAGACACAATTAAGTATCCGAATTTGCCATCTGTAACGAGGCCTGTATTACACAGTGAAGAGCTTCCTGTACCAGCATATGCAGATATGATCTTAAGTGATAACTCTGATTCTGACCTATCTCATACTGAAAAAGTACCAGACGATTTTAGAAGTGATCCTGCAGTTATGCACTTGAAATCGAAATTTCCCACAGTTAGTCATCCTAAGCTGGAAGAAGGGATGTTTATAGGGCCACAAATAACATCACTAAAGGATGATGAACTTTTTAAGGACTATTAAATCAACTGAAAACCAAAGATCCAACCTGACAGTCATTGAAAAATATCTGTTGGAATTTTCTTGGAAATTATAAGGCCGAAAACAATCGTGGCTGGTCTTGTGAATCCATACAGAGCTACATGATGCAAAAATCACTTCTTCAACTCTCACTAGACATCTTCCCTGAAAGTCTTGGGTCTGTAACCGATGAGTACGGTGAGCGTTTCCATCAGCAGATTTCTACTGACCCAAATGGTTCTTAGTATACTAGCTTAGTATGACTATTGCTGTAAGAAGAAGAAAGATATCCCAGATGTACAGTAAAATATGCACGGAAATCATCATCTACCACTGTCTAGGTAAGCCAGAATGAGGAATATATTTATCATTTTGACTTACATGGTTACGGAGATGAGACACCTCAGGAAGGTTGAAGGAAAGACAAGAAGAGATCGAGTCAGAAACACTACTATAAGAGTGGGTTTTAAGGCAGCATGTCTGAAAGGTCAAATTAAGAAGGCACATTTGCGCTGGTTTGGACACGGTCAGAGGATGGAAGGGGATAAACTTCCAAAGCAACTGTATGAGGCAAGAATTGCTGGGAGAAGACCCAGGGGCCGGAGAACAGTGATTTGGGAGTACAATGTGAGATGCTCTCTGCAGAGTCTGGGAGTGCAGTGGAATGAAGCCAAGGCCCTGGTCATGCAGAGACCAGGGAGAGAGCTTTGCTCAACCTCTACACCTTGCGGTAGAAGAGGATTGGAATAAGAAGAAGAAGCGTTTACATAGTTAATAATTTTATAAAACTTCAAACGAGTATCGCAAAAAAAGCCCTGCCTCACAGAAAAAACTGAAAGTATATTCCAATTCAGCATGAAAAATTTTTCTAGATTCAGTTCGTTTTGTTCTTATGAAAGAAAAAAAGTTCATATTTGTAGACCAGTGTAATCATCATCATTCGTGCCAGAATTCTGTTCAGTTTCCAGAGGACATTCGGACTACGAATTACGCAGTACTTACCTGTAAAAAAAAAACCTGTGGGACGTGTTATAAAGAATTAAATGTTATAACGCCTTCAATTAAAACAGAAAATGTGCGATCAAAACGTAGCCTAGGGGTAAATAAAATAGTGTGACAAAATAATAACGTCAAATCATTATACAAATCATTTAGGAGCAACGAAGGCGGGGGGGGGGGGTCCGTCGAGTCGGCTACACACAAAATACAAAAAAAAAACAAGTTAAGACTAATCAATATTGCAATCTTTAAAGTGCCTGGAAAACGTGTAATAACATACTGAAATCAATCCCATTAATAACAATAATAACAGTAATAACAATAAATATAATCAGTATTGAAACATTATTTATAAGATACAGACTTCATTGATTTTCCTATATATTTCATATTTCAAACGTACACGTAAATGCTGTGTTAAACTTGCTTGTAGAACGTATTTAAAAAAAGGGTTACTACTGTATAGCGTACAAAGCTGAGGAACACAGCGTCTCTTAAAAATTAAGAGATTAACCAAATTTCTTGTCTACTTTCGACCCTTTGAGGGGGGGGGATCGGGTCCCGTTCGTCCCCCCTGTAAATACGCCCCTCCACACACTAAGCCCTGACCTGAGTCTACCGACGATTCGCTTTTTTCACTGGACAGACGTATCGAACTGTTGCTCAATGAAATTGATGAGACAAAAGTTTTTAAACGTTCAGCTAACGACACGCGTTACAGAGGTCAGCACCGCAAGGTCGTTACGTTCGTGTGTATCACATTAATTGCAGTCAGATGACCCCTGTTATCGCTCACCGACATGTGATGTGATAACGACTGCGTACGCAGTCACACGAGGGGTGTCGCCTCTTTGATCGCGACGAGCAGAACGAGTGAAAAAAAAACAGTCTTTCATGTATATACAAATTGATACGAAACTACTGACCAGTGTCCAGTGAACACATTTAAGTTTAAATTATAGAAGGTTTAGAGAAACACGATCAGCTGGACACAATAAATATAGACCAGTGGTTTCCAACTTCAAAAAAGCAGACAACTAGACCTTCAGGTTCAACAGTCATTGCAAAATGTACATGCAATATCTCGTTTCCTAGAGGCACATGTATGATCCATACAACAAAGAGAGGAATCCCATCACTTCCTAAAACTTTGAGTATCCCTATATACAAACACATAAAAACGACATCCTAAACAAACAGACACAATTCAAATCACACGCATTATTCGAACATATCGCACCCCACACACACAACATCGATCTTTCAGAAGTCGATACCGTCGCCAACAACAAGACGGGCAGTGGTCCCAACGGCAGCCTCTGAAGAAGCTTTTTAAAAGCGAAAACCGGTTCAGGCTATAAGGCAAAACTTTTACCTATAAAAAACTTTGTGTTCCGAGTCGGTAGTGAATTAATTATATTAGTTAAGTAACGGACACGTCATGGACGACAACGAAATCCCTGAATATCACTTATCGTTTTTTCCTTCAGAATTCGTCGTATAATGCAACATATCCTTCGACATTTGCCGGTCTTGTTTAAATATCTTTGTCGACCTCGTGTGCTGTATCACACACCAATGAGCTACTGGTTTGAGCGTCTGATTGGCAATTATCGTACTGGATCTTTTCCTATGAATGCCATGGTCTTGGATTTTTGCACACATATTTTTAAATTCTACGTAAAGAACGTTATCAAAATGTAAGAAGTGTTTCAAATATTATAAAAAATTTAACAATTCTTTATAATTTTCACGTTTACACTGTACACATAAATCACGCCACGAATGGTACATAACTCAGAGTTTGGTGCTAATTTTTCAACTAAAAAACAAAAAAAAACCTTACTGGTTCACGATTTCTCCGGCATCAAGGTCAAACGTCTACTTGGAACCAACTGTATTCTTGGGTATAGGGTATAGCCACTTAGTGGAAGCAAGATAACTGTTCATAAAAGTGCAAATTATTAGCAAAAAAAAGAAACATTAGAAACTTCACGAGAATTTCATAACTGATTAAAATAAAGTTCAATGTACAGTGTAGTTTGAATCCCATTGTGTATTAACGTTAACGTGAACATGTATTGATGTTTTTGTTTTGTCATGTAAGATAACTGCCGTAATTATATAAAATCAATAGTTTGAATTATAAGAAAATACGTGTGTACATATTTTCCCTATTATCTCGAGCTAGTCGACACTAGTGTGGGGATGTTTTTGCACAAAGTTTTTGTTTAAATTTGTTTTTCCAAAGTTATTTGGAAAGTAAGTGGTGCCGGCTAAAATCCGAGATGTACTTAATGAAATTACTGTTATAGCTATTCGTAAATTTCTTTCATGACTTCTTGGTTTGATCATTTACTTACATTTTAGGCGCCTGAAACTCGCCTCCACCCTCTTGATTTTGAAGATGCAAGAAATTCTGCTAAGGGTTTTTACAGAGAGTTTATCATTCCGTCAGCGGTGCTCGTTTTATTATCACGTAAGCGTTGGGAGAAGAGAAAATGAGACAGCGTACCGAAAGAAAAGACACAAGAGACAGAATAAAAACAAAACGCTTATGTTAGTATGAACATGTAATGAGGATGGGAGAAAAGAGATAGCCTGAAAAAGCTGTTAACTGTGGAATAGCTGTTCCATGCAATAGAGGAAAGAGAAGATGATGAAGACACGCATTAGCACGGATTGATGGAATAAGTTCAGCTGTTAGAAATACAGCTATCGAAGGAGAAAAATTGAGAACCCGAAAAGAATGCCAGATGCGACAAGGGAATAAGGCTCTTGTAAAATAAGTAAGAAACAGCGCTGTATTTCATACTTGACACTTCATACACGACATATATATATGATGGACCTACATTCACTTTTATAAGTGTAATAACATTCCATGTAAATTCAGTATTATTTCTTTGAACCAATTCATTACGAAGGTCTTCGTATAAAGTTCTTGGTTCAAGAGACGTACTGCCAGGTTATTCAAAGACGTCTTGACATGTGCGTGATAATAAATTTTCTGTCTTCCCCGTTTCAACGACTTTCACGACCTCAATAGGCTAAAGACAACGAAGCCGACTGAGCCAACTTTTGTTTCTCACGTGCGCACAACAATATTTCTTACGACGACATTTTCAGTCTGAACTGGATAATTTTAGATTAACGGGTGGGTTGGGGAGGGGTCGGAACACTTAGTTCTTAACTGCTAGTCTGATGTGGCATTTTTGAGGTGACTTATATTAATGATAATGGTAATTTGGTCGTTAAACTAAGTAATATGAAGGCAAACCTGTTCCCAAAGGCGAGGCTAGAAACAACTTACGTTTTTAGGGTTTAACATAACTGTCGCTAAAAGTTTCGCCCCAAGAGGGTTTCTCAGTGGCTCGACTGAGACCCCGTCCTTTTTGTACAAATGTGTAAGCTCGCAATTATTACAAACAAGCCCAGGAAGTCACAAGATACATAACCCTGCTCGCGGTAACCGATACATTTATAGCGAATACACATACTGTATAAGAAGCATGTTTATCTACATTACGTAGACCCAAAGCAATAATGTTTTACAATATATAGAACAAATGATATTCTTATTGTGCCGTCTCCCTGGGAGATCGCAGTTAGAAATGTGATAGCCTTTCTTGGACCCTGAGCTGCGCCGACACAGCGAATTAATTTCCCCCACTTCGAAGTATGGGAAGAGAGAGGGGAGACAACGCGATAATAGTTTACTGCTTCACTTCCATATTACCACATTACTGATTCCAATATTCTCGCAAGCCTTGTTGCAGCCGATGTTCACACTGTGAAACACTGTACAAGACTGTTGTGCGCATGTGAGAAATGAATGAAAATTTTGTTAGCCTCGTAACGAGGCGTTTGTCCACTGCGCATCTCTAAGCCACTGTCCAAAATCTATCGTCAGCTATATACCATGGCTGTGTGTGTGTTATTGTTAGCTGTTAAACAACGATTTACTAATTAATATCATACATTTTGTCTTCGAAAGGTCCATGTTAAGACTAACAGACATTAATGGTTCTGTGAATTCTTTTCACCGTGAATTTCAATAATCCCTTTGTTTAATTTATATCTGGTTTCAAACAACCGACAATTTGTGATTGTCGCCCCTGTTATAGCTTCCCCTGACAGGACGACAATCGGAATCCTTGGATGTAATAACGTCTTCTTAATTGCGCGGCACTCCCCGAAACTGTCTCTGTGCACTAATCAGACTGTACTGTTAGCAAGACGAGATTACCATGTTCAGTCTACGTTGCCACAGTATTCATCTACCGCTGCTTTATCACCTTCAATGAGGCCGACTCGACTGTCGACATAGGCGTTGGTTAATGACGTGTCAATAACGTAACTGCACTGACGCGACCATCGATGTATAATAACACTGGATAGCGCGCTAGGTGGGAGTGACAGCGCAAACTGTCTCTGTGCACCAATCAGACTGTACTGTACTGTACTGTTAGTAAGACGAGATTACCACGTTCAGTCTACGTTGCCACTGTGTTGCCACGATATTCATCTACTTCTGCTTTATCACTTTGAATAAGGCCGACTCGACTGTCGACATAGGCGTTGGTTAATGACGTGCGGTAGCAGTAACGTGTCAATAACGTAACTGCACTGACGCGACCATCGATGTATAATAACACTGGATAGCGCGCTAGGTGGGAGTGACAGCGCAAAAAACGGTCCGGCAGGAAAGCAGCAGCCCCCCACCACAACAAGGCAAGAAGGTGTCACTGAGCACAAGTTTACACATTTGTATGCAACCGTGCTTCCGTGTTTTGTTAACTAGATACTTGTCTTAATTCAGTTCGGAAATTTTTTCCGTGTTTGTTAGCGAAACTGTTATGTAAGTTTGATTATTTAATTGTATGTAATTTTCCTGCTTAATACTCGAGGGGGACATAATAACAATCATAATGTCAAACATTTTCAATAGGCCTTGAGGAAACTTATGTTCAGGAACGGCGTTAAAGCCTCTGACAAAAGCAACTGTTTGAGCTTTAAGATGACATTTCAAAACTCTGTTATGTAGAAGCAGAAGACACAGTGAACCTAAACTCAGTCAACGTCTATGAAGAAGACACTGAAAACATTAAATGTCCGCTGGAAAATAAAAACTTTTATTATAAAGATAATATTCTTTTCTACTTGTCTGGTTTCACTGCCAGAAAAATTAGTTCTGCTTTGAAATGTGAAGAATGTATAAGACTGCTGATAGCCGATGACAGCAACCTTAGCCCTTACACCCATTTTGTTGATTATATTTCAAAAGGAAACTTGGTCAGTGCTTCCTCAGATGTAACCAGGGTAGAAAATGTATGTAGGCCTACTTCCTTCTGAACAATAAACAAAACATTGAGACAAACAATTTAGATAAAAAAAGATGATTATATTAACGTGTACAACCTTTACTAATAACACATTTAAAGGTCATACTTCTAACAATGATTATCGTGAAGACACTCACGAAATTGGGTTAGTAATGTTAATAGGTAGTTTATTTTACAAATGTGTATGTTTTAATACAGCTAAAGAAAAAACATCATCAGCTGTGTTTTCGAAACTTGGAGTGCGTCAAAAATTAAATAAGTTTGTTCTATTTAGCAGTGTTTAGCCCCGCAGCAAGATGCTATTCATAATCCAAGATCCTGAAATTTTATAACAAATGTAATATATTTTGATTGGAAATAGAAAGATATATTGTAATTAAATGCAGAAAGGCTGTAAACTAAGATTTTTTTAAAAATAATCATCAATGTAAAAAAATGTAAAACTATGTAATAAACAATTTCGTTTTCATTACCATTCTTGTTTAGTCAATTTCCTTTATTTTATTGACAAAAGTACCGTTTACCAAATGGTAAAAGGTTAAGAGCATGATAATGTCTTTCAGCCGCCAGCTAAATGCAACTTTATTATGGTTACTGACTGACTGATTGTTTCTTTTGCGCAAATGTTAACGTACATCATCTACCCATATATTGTTCATTTTGTATAGCGGTTTCGTTAACAAGTATTGCAGCCATTTCTTTACGGTATCCTTATTGACGTAGCCTTGCATGTACGTCGACTTATGTATGAGATGTCGTTTAATGTGCACGTTGAATGCTCTATCGTCGTCCAAGCTACGAGGCAACGCTCCAACCATCGTGTTTGTATCGACCGGCACGTTTATTATTTGTCTTATAATACTTTGACTGCCGTGGACGAACCGCAGGCGTCGTATCTGCATGAACGGTAGACGCGGTGAGACCAGACGTTCAGTTATAAGTTATACAATCAAGCGGTGGCAAATGATCGGGATACTCGGGGTACACGAAGCCATTGGATCTTGACAAGTTGGGTATATTCTCGAGTGCTAGGGATCTGTAACACGTTTCGCACACTTTGAAGGTAGCTACATCGTCGTCGGGGAACTCAGCAGCCAGTATGTGTTGACTCTTTTGCGGCGGTTACTCTCGAACCATAAGCGATCGCACACGGAGCAGGCGTAACCGAACTCGTTGTCGCCGAATCGTTTCGTGATTTCCGCATCTGCTGCTATCTCTTCAGTTTTCAAGCGTTTTGGCGATACCGCAGCGATTGCCTGTTCGAATTCAGCTGCTTCGTTCGCTCGATTAGTTGTCATCTAAATTTTCTTATTCAATCTACGTTTTACTCGTTCGTTGGTTTCTCTTCGCTTCTCTTCCAGTTTCATGTTGTAGAATGCATCGATTTTCTCCTGCTCAGTCATCGTCGACGCGAACGGTGTATTTATTAAGTACTTGTTCAATTCTTCGCACATCAAGTCATCTTCCTTTCGTTTTTGTTGCGATGGGGCCGCTGGTACCGAAGCTTCACCGCCGACAGCAGCCGCTCGTTGCTGTTCCTTCTTGAGCTTCTTTCGTTCCCGACACTTTTTTACTCGCTCGGCATTTTGTAGTTTCTTGATCTGAGCCATCTCGTCGCTGCTATCCATTGTCGAACGCTGTTTTAGTCAGTCGCCACGTTTGGTTACTATATATCAGCAGCAGTGTATTTCACCACAACACAAAACAAACCTTTATTTACATAATGCGACGTATCAAAACAAACCTTTATTTACATAATGCGACGTATCAAAACAAACCTTTATTTACAACAATCCCAATGACGTCATGCAGCGTTACATGTTACAGAATGTTTCAAACGATGCAGTACAGACAAAAGAGCATGTAAAACCAAATTTATTCTCACTAAAACGTTTGCTAAACTCAATGTCAGCAGCGATTATTTCTGTCTTGATGCGTTTACATATCAAATTTCTAGACTGTGGGGAATCAAAAGTGTGGAAGCGTCACGCAATGATGACGTCATACAGCATTACATGTTACAGAAAGTTTCAAACGATGTCAAGCTAAAAGACATTATCATGTCAAAAAAACTAACAAAAAAGAGGGAATTATTACACCCTAACAAACCAGTATAGTTAGCGAGAATATGTATGGATAACTTTAACGTTACCAGTAACTTGTTTGTTGTTCATAGGTCAGTACTAATGAAAAATGTACGAACTTCTATTATGAACAACAGAAATTAAATTTACATTTTCATTATTTTTAATTAGTATGAAGTGTTCCATTTAATCTGATTAATATAAAATACACAATTTTCATAACGAGTATTTTTATGGGACGACCAAATCGGTTTAACTAATGTTAAGATAACACTGTGAGTATGCAGGCGAAGTGGCTTTTGCCTCGACGAGGTGGGGCGAGCGTAGAGATGAGCGGACCGAATTCACTACACGTAGCCGGCAATCCAGTGTTATTATACATCGATGGACGCGACATAAACAATTAACTAACACTTATAACAGTTGCTTTGTTGTCGACTGGTGTCCTTCTGACCGAGGGAGCAACATTTTCCTTATTTTTCGGATTTCCGTTGACTCTCTGACGACATGAGGCATCCGTGCGTTCCAGAAATAGTGTCGTTTTCAATAGTGAACCCCACCAAAATCTACGAGCCAGTATTTGGTACACAATCACTAAGCAATATTTTAAAAAGCAATTTTGTTATCAATCAAAAATAAATTTCCCTGAGCTGAGTTGATGTGTTATCAACAATAACGCAGAAAGGGATGTGAGAGTGACACCGAGTTGTATCTCTACTTCTGTAATAATTCAGAAAGCTCTCTCTCTCTCTCTCTCTCTCTCTCTCTCTCTCTCTCTCTCTCTCTCTCTCTCTCTCTCTCTCTCTCTCTCTCTCTCTCTCTCTCTCTCTCTCTCTCTCTCTCTCACTTCTGATGTTTACAATGACAATCTTAATTTTGAACGCTGAAGCTTGTATCCTTAATTTTCTTTTGGTAGTACACATTTTTCAGTCGTGTTTGGTATGTAGAGAAAAATTATTAAAAAAAAAAGATTGCTGTTACTACTTGTAAATGTAATTTGCGGAATTTGCCGCATAGGCTAAACTAAAACGTAACGTTTTGTACAAATACCAACTCAAAATCTGTAATACTGTAGTGGTACTAAAATGGCGGTAAATGGGAGAGTCCCTTTTTAATTTTGTTGGAATCGATCGACGAGTCGGTCAATCGTAATAGCGAAACAAATTTCCATTGCGGCTTTCAATATTTGTAAATGTTTTGCAATACGGAAATACTTAATGGTAATTACGTTATGCAACAGTAAACTATTTTAAATAAAATGGTTCAATTAATAAAAATGCTTAAAACACTGTACATTAATACTTCGTTTTTATCTATACTTGTGGTGATAAAAAACCGCAAAATACAAACAAATAAGCAAAATCCAAATTTAAATTTTGATTTTTCTATTCTCCTTTTACTTTTATATTCATCTGTTGATTGTCTTGTACAGTTCCTCTACAGCATAAGCAGATATACGCATCACTCTTCTCTTTCGTTACTATTTCACATTCCTCATCAAACCTTCTTTAATAACCTTCATTTGCCCCTGACTATCGAAATGTAGACAACGGAAGCCTTACGACGCAATGATACACGATTTTGAAACGAGTAGAGACACGTATCCGTGTGCTTTAAAGGTGACCGTTGCGAGAAAGGATACTTGTTTTCGATAATAACTTTTCACTATAAGACAAGCTGTCAGAAAGTTGGCTGGTTGTGTACTCGCTTACGTCTGAGATTTCAGTGTCGTGTTCCACTCTGTTATTGCCATAGTTCAGTGGGGTATCTAGAATTTGGTCTAGGGGAGTTCGGGGTCCGGTCGAGCTGACTTCATACAAAAGAAAAAACAAGTTAAGACTAATCGACATTACTATCTTTAAAGTGGCTGAAAAACGTGTGATAACATCCTTAAAACCAATCCCATTAAAGTAAACGGTAATAACAAAATAAAAATACGCGTTACAGAACCATAGAAGATACTGACTGAATTGATTTACCTATATTTCATATTTCAAAGTATACACAAAATGATGATGATAAACCTGTTTAATGAAGAAAGTTGTGTTAGTGGTTATAATCACAATCAGAATTATTACTGTTGCATACCACTATAGAAAAATTATTCCGATGAGCTGTGAAGCGCTAATCGGAATAATTTTTCTATAGTGGTGTGCAACAGTAATAATTCTGATTGTAATAAACCTGTTTGTATATTTAAAAAAAAAACAGTTACTAGCTACAAAACAGCTAAAAAAATAATAAAAGAGGCTAAAAATTAAAAGATTAACAAAATTCGTCAACTTTTTTCGAACCTCTGGGGGGGGGGGTTCGGTCTCGTTGTCCCCCCCCCCGTAAATAAGCCCCTACCAGAGTGCATAAATTTTCTTCTTAATCGTCCGTCTTCTCTCACTGAAGTACGACACTGCTCGTTTAATACAAATTGTAGTGATCCTCATCACCTGTTCGCTGGCCGGCCTAACCTAGTGATGGCCAGTAACGATGTACAGTGTACTAAAAAAAAAACATAGGCACCAGAAATAAAACTGGTACGAGCTTACGTCATTCCCCAAGAACAATGTGCAGAAAATACATCATACACCTCAATTGTGCATCAGAATATTCCGTGAACAACGAAATTGTATACAGTTTTCTGCGATTCCCGGAAACGACTGTATTCCGCGAACGCTGACCTTAGAAAGTTATCAATGAATTATTACGTTACGTCAGGGAATCAAAATCTGAGACGGTTGCTTGTGTAATAGGCGGGCACGTGCACGTGTAAGAGGTGGGCCGGCCAGACCCAGACTGTCCGTCTCAAGGTTCCTACCTTGAGATACCGAACAACGCTCTCCGGTCACCAGATGTGACAGACGCCGACCGTTGTCATTCCAGCCTGTGTTAACAGAACCTGTACGAGTTCTCATCTCTCCGTCACCTTGCTTGACGCATACGTTACGTTACATCCTAGTGAAACCGTTTTTCCCGATCAGAGTAGCAATTATTTATTTGATATCTCCAGACGTACTGAATTCTGCTTATAGATTTCATCTTTAAAATATTTTTGCGACGGTCTAACTGATCGTCGTATATTACAGTGGAAAACAAAATACAAGACACCAATTACGTCACTAATCACCAGCTTTAATTATCACAATTAAACAGTTTGTAATAATCAACAAGATAGTCTCTTACAACAAATCAAATAAAAATTGTTCACACGCAATAATAATGTCTACTAATATAAAACACAATTATTGTATTACAATTGTCCCGCACAAATATAAAACACGTAATACTTCGCCACCATACTTCGAACCGCACTGTGTAAATCGCCACTTAAACGCACTGTGTAATCGCCCGACAATAACTAACTTGGCCGTCGCTGAATGGCTGTACTTATATCCCGCCGAAAATCCAGAATATTCCATACACTACGCGTCAACTCTACACTACGAAGCAATTGATTGCGGCCTTGACACAGTGCGCGTGGCTGGCGACGTCTAGAAAAGTCTAGCGAGCGCATGTTGAAATCACGTACGCACACAGCATTACAGCCCGATTCCTCTAGAACATTCGAGAAACACGTAGATTGTTCTGTAACGTCGTAACAATATCCAAATTTTCTAATCGTGTAAAAGCGTTAGCACTAGGCGCGGATCCACGGGAGGGGGGAATTCCCCCCCCAAATAGTGACTTATGAAAAAAATGTTCGTCGTCTTGTGATTGTAGAATGGTTTATACAGATGAAAACGTTTAACGCGTAATGACGGGGACCAGATGTTTTCTCGTGTTAACCGAATTTCATAATAAGAAAATTTCGTGTTAAAAAACGAACAAAACATGAAACAAAATGATAAACAAAAGTGAATACAAATACTGTATTGATTACTTACTGTATAGTGTAGTAAAATAAGGCAGTCAAGAATAATCAGCCTACTAGATAATTTCTGGTTAATTTTTGGAAGAAAATATGGTCAGTTTTTTCTTAAAATTCAGTACAGACTACACGGACAGTTCTTGACTAAGCCTTACGATTTAGGTTTTCTTGTATAGTAATATAATATGTTTTTTCAAGTTCCTACATTAACAATGATGAATTTTTTTAAAATAGTCTTTTAAAATGTTTTCTTTTGCACACAATTCTGCACTACTTTATTTTCAACAAAGTGTTCTAATTACTCAATGTGTGGTCCAACATTTCACCTTCCGAGTTGGCTTCTAAATATCGACGAACACGGCTCAGCAACGAAAGCATATCGGTAGCGGTAAGAACATGTAAATTTTGATTGTCATTTTCCATATCAAAAGTTTGTCGGTACCCTCATCACTTTCACGGTTTTTAACTTGCACCGTTTAGATATTGTTGTCCATGACGTGTCCGAATGTTATTAAGAACCAAAATAAACTACTACAACGCGGAACACAAGTATTTAAAATAAAAAGTTTCTTAAATCTCAATTATTTAAGATCCAAGTATATTTTAGTTCTTGAGAAAATCTTATTAATGGAAGCACACAACAAAAGTATGGACGGTCACTGGAAAAAATAAAGGAAACGGATTATATATTTCTATTTTTATTTTCTGATTAATGTTTAATTTTGTTTACAACTGTTTCTTAACTATAATATAATTTCTCTTACGAAAATGACTTCCCTTATCAAGAGTGTTTGAAGCAAAATTACTTTAGGTTTAATAATAAGTTTTATATTCAGAAGAAGGGACTTCCAATGGGTTCATCAATGTCACCGATAATGGCAGAAATTTACATGAATTACTTTGAAAATAAAATAATGTCATAAGTGAAAAATAAAGACAAAATTAAGAAATGGATGAGGTATGTAGACGATATCTTGTTAATATGGGAAGGCGATGATGAATAATTAAAGGTATTTTTTGAAGAGATTAACAAATTAGAAGAGAGTATAAAATTTATAGTGGAAGTAGGAAACAAGGAAATAAATTTCCTAGATTTAAACATAAGAATAACAAAATAAAATAAAATAAAATAAAATTTGACATTTATAGGAAAAGCACACATACGATGTTATAATACCAAATGAGTCATACCATCCAATACAGTATAAAATGGCAGCGATAAATAATTTCTGTCATAGAATAAACAGTTGTATAGAAGATTGTATAGAAGATGAGGAAAACAGAAAGAAAGAATAAAAATGATTGTAAAAAACAACAAGTATAATACGAATGTAGTAGACAAAATATTTAATAATATAAAACAAAGAGAAGAAATAAAAAATGAGAATAGTAAAGAAAAGAAGGAGTATAAGGGATCCATATCTTATATAGGTTATTACACAAGAAAGATACAAACGTGTTTTAGAAAATATAATATAGAGGTAGCGGTTAAAAAATCGAAAACCGTGTTTGATATAATAAAAACTACGAATTTTGAAGAAGACATATTGAAGAAAAGTGGAGTATATATGCTCAGTTGTGGGGAATGTGAAAAAGTGTATCTGGGCGAAACGACGGGTCGTCAATTTTGACAGAGATTTAAAGAACATAGGAGGGGTGAAGGAGAGTTAACGACGAATTCATTATACGCTAGGCATTTTATAGAAGAAGGACTTCTTCTATTAAGACCCAGTCGTAAATTATAAGATAATAAAAGCGATGAGTAAAGAAAGAGAAAGGAAATTAAAGGAAGAAGTGGAAATATTAAAAATAAGAAACAAAGATGAAAAACGACTAATGAATATAAAAACCACATTTGAAAATGAAGAAATATTTATTAGCCAACAAAAAAGAGTAAGTTAACATAAATTGTAACGGCTACAAAATTGGTAATGTAAGACAACCCACTATGGGTGGAGCTAAGTAAGACGTTACTTCGTCAGGGGGCGGGGTCATAGGTCCGGTAAAACGGTATATAAGAAGTGAACGGTTTCATATTTCTCTGTTGGTAAATTACCTGAAGATGGTTTGACTGCCGAAAGCGCTCGTCAAAACCAAAGACAACATAGTGGTTTGTATAAAATTACTAGCAGAAAACGATTCCGCTTTGAAAAAAACACACAGTAAGGTATACTAATTTATTTATTACCAATAAATATGAACTGCATTTTATAAACTAATTTTTTGAAATATAAAAGTTATTTTCAAATCCATTTTTATTTTTCCAGCAAAGATAATAATTTTATTATGAATAACATCCTAATTACATACAAAATGTGTTGGATTTGTTGTTGTTTTAAATATATATTGCAACGTTACAACATTGCAAAAGTTGCATAATATTATATGGTATGTGTACAAATTTTTGTACGTAAATTTAGGCATCTCATGCCTCACGTTCAAGATTGACAAATTCTTTAAACATATAACATTTAAATAGGGGGTCAGGTGTATCTGCAATAAGAACTCTACGGAACTTGAAACAGTAATTAAAATTTATTTGATACTATAACAAAAAATATGTGCACACGGCACTGACTTCGATTTAAAAAAACATTAGTTATTATTTGTTATAATGCCGTAAGGCTTAAGATATATACATCCTTACTAACTAAACATTCTATGCTACTAAATAGTATATAAAAGAATAATCTCATTTTTAGACTACTCAGTCTATTAATATGTTTCAAAATCAATTTTTAAATCTTTTTTTTATATATATGGTACGTACTCAAAAGATTAATAGTTATTACTTCTCAGTACTGTTTTCTCAAATACTAATTGTTTTTATTTATATTATTTGTAATCATTTTATATCATATTAATTTGAGCTCTTGTTACGTTAATCGTATTTCTAAAACATCTATGATTTTTAACTCTACTATACAAGAAATATTACTCTTATTTTTAAATAAAATATTAATGTCTTTAACTGTCTTTGTATACTGTGTATGATTAAGATATGAATAAGTTGTCTATCACCTTATTGTCGTCAATCATACTCGATCATTTTTGTTCCATCGGTGTTCATCTTCGTCTCGCCTCCAGCGTCGGCTGTCTCTCTTCTCCTCTTGTCCAGCGTCGGCTGTCTCTCACTCTCTCGTCCTCTCCTGTTGTCCAGCGTCGTATCGCTATAGAACTTCTTCTCTTGTCCAGCGTCGTGTCGCTATAGAACTTCTTCTCTTGTCCAGCGTCGTATCGCTATAGAACTTCTTCTCTTGTCCAGCGTCGTATCGCTATGGAACTTCTTCTCTTGTCCAGCGTCGTATCGCTATGGAACTTCTTCAGTAATGCTGTTATTAATTACAATGTTTGTCTTATAGCTTGGTTACGTATTTGTACATAACTGGCAATTTAAACTGTTTATAAAAATATTAATAAATATGCCGTGCTGACGGGCATAAGCTCCCGCTGCATCGTGGATGATTCAAGAAAGAGAACCACTGAAGCTTGTGTGTCCTATTTATACCCATGTCTTGGTCGACACCCTTCAGTGATACAAAATCGACATGTTAGAAACTGTCTTTGGCGTCAGTTCCCCCACTCTTTGTCAAATTCACTATTTTTTATATTTCTGCGAATTGCAGAGTCCTGTAAGTATTTTTTTATACTTATCTTATAACTAATTTTACAACACATGTTCATTGTAATTTTGGACATTGCAACTTAACCCTTTTGATTTGTACACAGTTATTTCACTATTGCACTTGTACGGCGTGTCACTTTCGCGTGGTTTTCGCACACAGTATTTATTAAATTTATTTACATTTTATGGTGCTTTTGGATTTTAATTCTTAATTCTAGTTTATGAATAATTACGGAAAAACAGTCATTGTGCAATTATTCATACTGGGGTGGCAAACTTGCCTGCAGAGACCTGCGTTCACACACACTAGCAAAATACTGGTGTACACACTTTCAGTTACATTTGTGTGTGTGTGCACGTTGATTCAGGTCGAAACACCTGTTCATATTTTTGTCTGAGTCAAGCTTGCAATCCATAACATGCTTATTTCTAATATATTATTAATTATTTACAGTTTATTAAGTAAATTTAAATTTTTATATTTCATGCTCAGTACATCACTTATTTGTACTGTCGCATTATTCCTCTGCTTGGTAACAAAAAAAAATTTAAAAATTTATTTATTACAATTTTTTTTTAATTAATTTATTTATTTATTATTATTATTTGCAAAAAAAATATAACAAATAATAAAGAATAATATTCGTCATTTCACCCTTAATAGGAGTGTATACAAATGTCTTACCTCCCCTCTTTCGTACGCTCACTGCTCGCGACCTTGAATTAGGGTGGCTTTACAAACAGCTGATTTGACTGGTTTCAATTACCTCTGATTTATGTGTAGAACTTCTTAAATGACGTTGCGTGGAATTTACCAATTTCTTTCTTCTGTATCTCATCATATACAATGAAAGTGTTCTGTCCCACTCGCTGTCTTAACGTATACGGTCCATTATAAAGTCTGAAGAATTTCTTCGCCGTATTATCACTCCTTTTTCCCACTGGATTTGCTTTGAGTAGTATACTTTCTCCCACGTTGAATTGTTGTAACTTGTGAGTTAGATTAAATCTCTCTATTCTCTTGTTACCTCTCTCTCTTATTCGTTGCTTTGCGTATTCAATTTTCACACTTATTGGTACAGGTACATTTTGGTTATTAGGTTTGTTTAGATATTTAGTCCAAAATCTGGTTGGCTTCTTATCTTCTTCTAATTCCATTGGAGTGTATCCTGTTGCTTCACTATAATTTTCGTTAATGGCTTTTTCAATAAATGGTAAATATTCTGCCCATTTATTGTGCTGATTATGGCAATATATTCGTAAATATTTACCTAATTCTTTGTTAACTCTCTCAGCAAGGTTTCCTTGAGGATGTCTTATGGATGTGAGTACTGGTTGTATTCCATTTTCCCTTAACGTCCTCTCCCATTTTTCACTTTGGAATTGCACACCTTGATCACTGAGTATCTTCTTCATTTTTCCATATAACGGAATATATTTTTGCAGTAGTATCTTTAGAACAACTTTGGTTGTGGGTCGCATAATTGGGTACAGTCGGACTGCCTTGGAAAACACATCGATACATACCAATAAGTGCTTCACACCTCGACTTGATCGTGGTAATGGTCCCAGAAAATCCACTGCAATTAGCTCTCTTTTGTTTTCCTTCTGTATACTCTGCATTCCTACATATGTGTGTAAATTCGGTCCTTAATTTTACATTAACTTACTCATACATTCTTACCTTCGCTTCTAAACTTCCTTAGCTCTTTTCTTAACATGACATTACTTTATCTAATACATTACTTATACAATACATTAACATTCATTACCTTTTATTACATTTCTTTAACATTACCTTTCTGATCGCTACAACTTTCTTGAAATACACTTCCGTAACAGAATACTTTTTTAGCTCGTAGTGTGTCGCATGGTCGGTTACAGAGGAACTGTCTTGGAAGACAACGATATTTTTCTCGAAGTCCTTAATCCTAAGTAGTCTCTGCCATTATGACTTTTCACTCTCGCTTTCTTCTGTGTCCTTGTATCTTCGAAAAGTGTTCGCTTGATCAGTCGTTCTAATAATTATGGCAATTATTGCTCATCTTAATCATTTCTACATATTTATAACATATCAATAATAACATTCCTTACCCTTTCTTAAATATTTCTCTACACATTTCATTCCTTACCATCACTAATACATTTCTTAATTTAACCCTTTCAAATAATATTCCTTATAACATTTCTTAATTATACTCTCTTATATCATTACACATATTATTTCTTATTATTAATAATTAATAGTTATATTATTTTTCTCATTTAAAAATAATTATTTATTTTCATTTGCCTTGAGTTCAGTGTGTAGTTAGAACTTACACCCCTCTTTATAACAATTGCATTGTCCATAGTCTACCGGACGTATTGTTCCTTTGTAGCGTAGTCGCCGCGTTAACTATTATTCTCACCCTCCTATAAACAACGTCCGCGGCGTCCCATTGTATTAATCTCTCGTTTGTGTGCGTACTTACCTTGTGAACGTTTGTGTTTATCGTAGAAGTCACCTGTTCATTGAGCAATGTTTTCATCTTGCCTCTCGGCCACTTAAAATCTACCCTCTTTCTCTCGTTACAAATACTTCGTTCCTTCTCCGTTCTCTCGTCCCTAGTTTGGTTGAGTGAATCGACGTGAACAGCTGTCGACGGTTTTTTCATTCGTCGTTTATGATAATACTCACCATAATTCTCATATTTGCAGTTATAATTATCGTGCGTATATCTAACATCATACTTACCACAATTTTGCGTAGTGTTTCGTCTAGATAACTTACTACCACAGTTATAGTTACAGTGACACTTAGTGTGTGTGTTCTCGTCGTAAATATTGCGACTTAATTGTTTCACATGTATTGTTTTACTGTGAGTTTGCACAGCGAGTTGGATATTTCTATCAATAAGGTATGCCTGTCGATATCCTACGTTATATTCTTCCCTAGTGTTAAGTATTTCACTAGAATTATAATTATTAAATATTAACATTCCTTCAAGTTCTTTCTTGATTTTAATAGCTTGTTTATCAAGTGCTATCTTACCATTACTTTTGCGTGTTTTTATACGCGTATTATTGTCGATATCCGTAGGTACTAAGTGCGCAGTATTAATTACGATATCTTGTTCTACTTTTGCTACTACTCTTAGTATTGTATTATATTCTTTTACCTTTTCACCTAATAGTGACTTATCAGTTTTAAATTCTTCTATTTGTCTAGCTAATCTAGCACATACATTTTGTCTTATTCCATATTCATCCATAAGGTTTCCCATCACCTTAATGATTGCCTCTATACTAATACTTCCTGATATTGCCATGTCGAAGTATTATTATTAAAATATTTATTTCGTAGTTCTTTAACAATTATTATTGATAACCGTTCCCTACTTATTCATTTATTTCTGTATTTTTATTAATAGTTATTATTAACTCATTACAGTTACACCTGTTACATAGACAACAATATTATTTGTGGTGGGCGCCAGCTGTGTGATTACACAACAATTAACATTACATTCAGTTACTGTTTACTACAAATAATAATTACATATTATACATTTTTCATTTAACACTCTTTATATATTTTAGAGCAACCATTTAGCTACATAAAAAATTTTAATAGTCAAATGATGGGTATCGGATCATACATTCATGATCTACAATTTATGTCACAAATTTTTGTACATAAATTTAGTCATGTCATGCCCCACGTGCAGGGCGACAAATTTATATAACGTGCATATACTTGAATTGAAACAAATTTAAATGTATTTTAATTTGTATAGCCCCACGTTCTTTGGGAGCCAATTTATATAACGTGACAATTTGGCAAATTTCATTTAATTTAAATTTGTGGAGTCCTTCGATCTTGGAGCACCAAATTTAAACAACGTTACATATACATAAATAGGTGTGAACGGTCTCACGTTCAAGATTGACAAATTCTTTAAACATATAACATTTAAATAGGGGGTCAGGTGTATCTGCAATAAGAACTCTACGGAACTTGAAACAGTAATTAAAATTTATTTGATACTATAACAAAAAATATGTGCACACGGCACTGACTTCGATTTAAAAAAACATTAGTTATTATTTGTTATAATGCCGTAAGGCTTAAGATATATACATCCTTACTAACTAAACATTCTATGCTACTAAATAGTATATAAAAGAATAATCTCATTTTTAGACTACTCAGTCTATTAATATGTTTCAAAATCAATTTTTAAATCTTTTTTTTATATATATGGTACGTACTCAAAAGATTAATAGTTATTACTTCTCAGTACTGTTTTCTCAAATACTAATTGTTTTTATTTATATTATTTGTAATCATTTTATATCATATTAATTTGAGCTCTTGTTACGTTAATCGTATTTCTAAAACATCTATGATTTTTAACTCTACTATACAAGAAATATTACTCTTATTTTTAAATAAAATATTAATGTCTTTAACTGTCTTTGTATACTGTGTATGATTAAGATATGAATAAGTTGTCTATCACCTTATTGTCGTCAATCATACTCGATCATTTTTGTTCCATCGGTGTTCATCTTCGTCTCGCCTCCAGCGTCGGCTGTCTCTCTTCTCCTCTTGTCCAGCGTCGGCTGTCTCTCACTCTCTCGTCCTCTCCTGTTGTCCAGCGTCGTATCGCTATAGAACTTCTTCTCTTGTCCAGCGTCGTGTCGCTATAGAACTTCTTCTCTTGTCCAGCGTCGTATCGCTATAGAACTTCTTCTCTTGTCCAGCGTCGTATCGCTATGGAACTTCTTCTCTTGTCCAGCGTCGTATCGCTATGGAACTTCTTCAGTAATGCTGTTATTAATTACAATGTTTGTCTTATAGCTTGGTTACGTATTTGTACATAACTGGCAATTTAAACTGTTTATAAAAATATTAATAAATATGCCGTGCTGACGGGCATAAGCTCCCGCTGCATCGTGGATGATTCAAGAAAGAGAACCACTGAAGCTTGTGTGTCCTATTTATACCCATGTCTTGGTCGACACCCTTCAGTGATACAAAATCGACATGTTAGAAACTGTCTTTGGCGTCAGTTCCCCCACTCTTTGTCAAATTCACTATTTTTTATATTTCTGCGAATTGCAGAGTCCTGTAAGTATTTTTTTATACTTATCTTATAACTAATTTTACAACACATGTTCATTGTAATTTTGGACATTGCAACTTAACCCTTTTGATTTGTACACAGTTATTTCACTATTGCACTTGTACGGCGTGTCACTTTCGCGTGGTTTTCGCACACAGTATTTATTAAATTTATTTACATTTTATGGTGCTTTTGGATTTTAATTCTTAATTCTAGTTTATGAATAATTACGGAAAAACAGTCATTGTGCAATTATTCATACTGGGGTGGCAAACTTGCCTGCAGAGACCTGCGTTCACACACACTAGCAAAATACTGGTGTACACACTTTCAGTTACATTTGTGTGTGTGTGCACGTTGATTCAGGTCGAAACACCTGTTCATATTTTTGTCTGAGTCAAGCTTGCAATCCATAACATGCTTATTTCTAATATATTATTAATTATTTACAGTTTATTAAGTAAATTTAAATTTTTATATTTCATGCTCAGTACATCACTTATTTGTACTGTCGCATTATTCCTCTGCTTGGTAACAAAAAAAATTTAAAAATTTATTTATTACAATTTTTTTTTAATTTATTTATTTATTTATTATTATTATTTGCAAAAAAAATATAACAAATAATAAAGAATAATATTCGTCATTTCACCCTTAATAGGAGTGTATACAAATGTCTTACCTCCCCTCTTTCGTACGCTCACTGCTCGCGACCTTGAATTAGGGTGGCTTTACAAACAGCTGATTTGACTGGTTTCAATTACCTCTGATTTATGTGTAGAACTTCTTAAATGACGTTGCGTGGAATTTACCAATTTCTTTCTTCTGTATCTCATCATATACAATGAAAGTGTTCTGTCCCACTCGCTGTCTTAACGTATACGGTCCATTATAAAGTCTGAAGAATTTCTTCGCCGTATTATCACTCCTTTTTCCCACTGGATTTGCTTTGAGTAGTATACTTTCTCCCACGTTGAATTGTTGTAACTTGTGAGTTAGATTAAATCTCTCTATTCTCTTGTTACCTCTCTCTCTTATTCGTTGCTTTGCGTATTCAATTTTCACACTTATTGGTACAGGTACATTTTGGTTATTAGGTTTGTTTAGATATTTAGTCCAAAATCTGGTTGGCTTCTTATCTTCTTCTAATTCCATTGGAGTGTATCCTGTTGCTTCACTATAATTTTCGTTAATGGCTTTTTCAATAAATGGTAAATATTCTGCCCATTTATTGTGCTGATTATGGCAATATATTCGTAAATATTTACCTAATTCTTTGTTAACTCTCTCAGCAAGGTTTCCTTGAGGATGTCTTATGGATGTGAGTACTGGTTGTATTCCATTTTCCCTTAACGTCCTCTCCCATTTTTCACTTTGGAATTGCACACCTTGATCACTGAGTATCTTCTTCATTTTTCCATATAACGGAATATATTTTTGCAGTAGTATCTTTAGAACAACTTTGGTTGTGGGTCGCATAATTGGGTACAGTCGGACTGCCTTGGAAAACACATCGATACATACCAATAAGTGCTTCACACCTCGACTTGATCGTGGTAATGGTCCCAGAAAATCCACTGCAATTAGCTCTCTTTTGTTTTCCTTCTGTATACTCTGCATTCCTACATATGTG
The DNA here is from genome assembly GCA_034769895.1 of Magicicada septendecula. Lineage (NCBI taxonomy): Eukaryota > Metazoa > Arthropoda > Insecta > Hemiptera > Cicadidae > Magicicada > Magicicada septendecula. Next base: position 135,716,652 of record CM068372.1, read on the forward strand.
TGTAAATTCGGTCCTTAATTTTACATTAACTTACTCATACATTCTTACCTTCGCTTCTAAACTTCCTTAGCTCTTTTCTTAACATGACATTACTTTATCTAATACATTACTTATACAATACATTAACATTCATTACCTTTTATTACATTTCTTTAACATTACCTTTCTGATCGCTACAACTTTCTTGAAATACACTTCCGTAACAGAATACTTTTTTAGCTCGTAGTGTGTCGCATGGTCGGTTACAGAGGAACTGTCTTGGAAGACAACGATATTTTTCTCGAAGTCCTTAATCCTAAGTAGTCTCTGCCATTATGACTTTTCACTCTCGCTTTCTTCTGTGTCCTTGTATCTTCGAAAAGTGTTCGCTTGATCAGTCGTTCTAATAATTATGGCAATTATTGCTCATCTTAATCATTTCTACATATTTATAACATATCAATAATAACATTCCTTACCCTTTCTTAAATATTTCTCTACACATTTCATTCCTTACCATCACTAATACATTTCTTAATTTAACCCTTTCAAATAATATTCCTTATAACATTTCTTAATTATACTCTCTTATATCATTACACATATTATTTCTTATTATTAATAATTAATAGTTATATTATTTTTCTCATTTAAAAATAATTATTTATTTTCATTTGCCTTGAGTTCAGTGTGTAGTTAGAACTTACACCCCTCTTTATAACAATTGCATTGTCCATAGTCTACCGGACGTATTGTTCCTTTGTAGCGTAGTCGCCGCGTTAACTATTATTCTCACCCTCCTATAAACAACGTCCGCGGCGTCCCATTGTATTAATCTCTCGTTTGTGTGCGTACTTACCTTGTGAACGTTTGTGTTTATCGTAGAAGTCACCTGTTCATTGAGCAATGTTTTCATCTTGCCTCTCGGCCACTTAAAATCTACCCTCTTTCTCTCGTTACAAATACTTCGTTCCTTCTCCGTTCTCTCGTCCCTAGTTTGGTTGAGTGAATCGACGTGAACAGCTGTCGACGGTTTTTTCATTCGTCGTTTATGATAATACTCACCATAATTCTCATATTTGCAGTTATAATTATCGTGCGTATATCTAACATCATACTTACCACAATTTTGCGTAGTGTTTCGTCTAGATAACTTACTACCACAGTTATAGTTACAGTGACACTTAGTGTGTGTGTTCTCGTCGTAAATATTGCGACTTAATTGTTTCACATGTATTGTTTTACTGTGAGTTTGCACAGCGAGTTGGATATTTCTATCAATAAGGTATGCCTGTCGATATCCTACGTTATATTCTTCCCTAGTGTTAAGTATTTCACTAGAATTATAATTATTAAATATTAACATTCCTTCAAGTTCTTTCTTGATTTTAATAGCTTGTTTATCAAGTGCTATCTTACCATTACTTTTGCGTGTTTTTATACGCGTATTATTGTCGATATCCGTAGGTACTAAGTGCGCAGTATTAATTACGATATCTTGTTCTACTTTTGCTACTACTCTTAGTATTGTATTATATTCTTTTACCTTTTCACCTAATAGTGACTTATCAGTTTTAAATTCTTCTATTTGTCTAGCTAATCTAGCACATACATTTTGTCTTATTCCATATTCATCCATAAGGTTTCCCATCACCTTAATGATTGCCTCTATACTAATACTTCCTGATATTGCCATGTCGAAGTATTATTATTAAAATATTTATTTCGTAGTTCTTTAACAATTATTATTGATAACCGTTCCCTACTTATTCATTTATTTCTGTATTTTTATTAATAGTTATTATTAACTCATTACAGTTACACCTGTTACATAGACAACAATATTATTTGTGGTGGGCGCCAGCTGTGTGATTACACAACAATTAACATTACATTCAGTTACTGTTTACTACAAATAATAATTACATATTATACATTTTTCATTTAACACTCTTTATATATTTTAGAGCAACCATTTAGCTACATAAAAAATTTTAATAGTCAAATGATGGGTATCGGATCATACATTCATGATCTACAATTTATGTCACAAATTTTTGTACATAAATTTAGTCATGTCATGCCCCACGTGCAGGGCGACAAATTTATATAACGTGCATATACTTGAATTGAAACAAATTTAAATGTATTTTAATTTGTATAGCCCCACGTTCTTTGGGAGCCAATTTATATAACGTGACAATTTGGCAAATTTCATTTAATTTAAATTTGTGGAGTCCTTCGATCTTGGAGCACCAAATTTAAACAACGTTACATATACATAAATAGGTGTGAACGGTCTCACGTTCAAGATTGACAAATTCTTTAAACATATAACATTTAAATAGGGGGTCAGGTGTATCTGCAATAAGAACTCTACGGAACTTGAAACAGTAATTAAAATTTATTTGATACTATAACAAAAAATATGTGCACACGGCACTGACTTCGATTTAAAAAAACATTAGTTATTATTTGTTATAATGCCGTAAGGCTTAAGATATATACATCCTTACTAACTAAACATTCTATGCTACTAAATAGTATATAAAAGAATAATCTCATTTTTAGACTACTCAGTCTATTAATATGTTTCAAAATCAATTTTTAAATCTTTTTTTTATATATATGGTACGTACTCAAAAGATTAATAGTTATTACTTCTCAGTACTGTTTTCTCAAATACTAACTGTTTTTATTTATATTATTTGTAATCATTTTATATCATATTAATTTTAGCTCTTGTTACGTTAATCGTATTTCTAAAACATCTATGATTTTTAACTCTACTATACAAGAAATATTACTCTTATTTTTAAATAAAATATTAATGTCTTTAACTGTCTTTGTATACTGTGTATGATTAAGATATGAATAAGTTGTCTATCACCTTATTGTCGTCAATCATACTCGATCATTTTTGTTCCATCGGTGTTCATCTTCGTCTCGCCTCCAGCGTCGGCTGTCTCTCTTCTCCTCTTGTCCAGCGTCGGCTGTCCCTCACTCTCTCGTCCTCTCCTGTTGTCCAGCGTCGTATCGCTATAGAACTTCTTCTCTTGTCCAGCGTCGTGTCGCTATAGAACTTCTTCTCTTGTCCAGCGTCGTATCGCTATGGAACTTCTTCTCTTGTCCAGCGTCGTATCGCTATGGAACTTCTTCAGTAATGCTGTTATTAATTACAATGTTTGTCTTATAGCTTGGTTACGTATTTGTACATAACTGGCAATTTAAACTGTTTATAAAAATATTAATAAATATGCCGTGCTGACGGGCATAAGCTCCCGCTGCATCGTGGATGATTCAAGAAAGAGAACCACTGAAGCTTGTGTGTCCTATTTATACCCATGTCTTGGTCGACACCCTTCAGTGATACAAAATCGACATGTTAGAAACTGTCTTTGGCGTCAGTTCCCCCACTCTTTGTCAAATTCACTATTTTTTATATTTCTGCGAATTGCAGAGTCCTGTAAGTATTTTTTTATACTTATCTTATAACTAATTTTACAACACATGTTCATTGTAATTTTGGACATTGCAACTTAACCCTTTTGATTTGTACACAGTTATTTCACTATTGCACTTGTACGGCGTGTCACTTTCGCGTGGTTTTCGCACACAGTATTTATTAAATTTATTTACATTTTATGGTGCTTTTGGATTTTAATTCTTAATTCTAGTTTATGAATAATTACGGAAAAACAGTCATTGTGCAATTATTCATACTGGGGTGGCAAACTTGCCTGCAGAGACCTGCGTTCACACACACTAGCAAAATACTGGTGTACACACTTTCAGTTACATTTGTGTGTGTGTGCACGTTGATTCAGGTCGAAACACCTGTTCATATTTTTGTCTGAGTCAAGCTTGCAATCCATAACATGCTTATTTCTAATATATTATTAATTATTTACAGTTTATTAAGTAAATTTAAATTTTTATATTTCATGCTCAGTACATCACTTATTTGTACTGTCGCATTATTCCTCTGCTTGGTAACAAAAAAAAATTTAAAAATTTATTTATTACAATTTTTTTTTAATTTATTTATTTATTTATTATTATTATTTGCAAAAAAAATATAACAAATAATAAAGAATAATATTCGTCATTTCACCCTTAATAGGAGTGTATACAAATGTCTTACCTCCCCTCTTTCGTACGCTCACTGCTCGCGACCTTGAATTAGGGTGGCTTTACAAACAGCTGATTTGACTGGTTTCAATTACCTCTGATTTATGTGTAGAACTTCTTAAATGACGTTGCGTGGAATTTACCAATTTCTTTCTTCTGTATCTCATCATATACAATGAAAGTGTTCTGTCCCACTCGCTGTCTTAACGTATACGGTCCATTATAAAGTCTGAAGAATTTCTTCGCCGTATTATCACTCCTTTTTCCCACTGGATTTGCTTTGAGTAGTATACTTTCTCCCACGTTGAATTGTTGTAACTTGTGAGTTAGATTAAATCTCTCTATTCTCTTGTTACCTCTCTCTCTTATTCGTTGCTTTGCGTATTCAATTTTCACACTTATTGGTACAGGTACATTTTGGTTATTAGGTTTGTTTAGATATTTAGTCCAAAATCTGGTTGGCTTCTTATCTTCTTCTAATTCCATTGGAGTGTATCCTGTTGCTTCACTATAATTTTCGTTAATGGCTTTTTCAATAAATGGTAAATATTCTGCCCATTTATTGTGCTGATTATGGCAATATATTCGTAAATATTTACCTAATTCTTTGTTAACTCTCTCAGCAAGGTTTCCTTGAGGATGTCTTATGGATGTGAGTACTGGTTGTATTCCATTTTCCCTTAACGTCCTCTCCCATTTTTCACTTTGGAATTGCACACCTTGATCACTGAGTATCTTCTTCATTTTTCCATATAACGGAATATATTTTTGCAGTAGTATCTTTAGAACAACTTTGGTTGTGGGTCGCATAATTGGGTACAGTCGGACTGCCTTGGAAAACACATCGATACATACCAATAAGTGCTTCACACCTCGACTTGATCGTGGTAATGGTCCCAGAAAATCCACTGCAATTAGCTCTCTTTTGTTTTCCTTCTGTATACTCTGCATTCCTACATATGTGTGTAAATTCGGTCCTTAATTTTACATTAACTTACTCATACATTCTTACCTTCGCTTCTAAACTTCCTTAGCTCTTTTCTTAACATGACATTACTTTATCTAATACATTACTTATACAATACATTAACATTCATTACCTTTTATTACATTTCTTTAACATTACCTTTCTGATCGCTACAACTTTCTTGAAATACACTTCCGTAACAGAATACTTTTTTAGCTCGTAGTGTGTCGCATGGTCGGTTACAGAGGAACTGTCTTGGAAGACAACGATATTTTTCTCGAAGTCCTTAATCCTAAGTAGTCTCTGCCATTATGACTTTTCACTCTCGCTTTCTTCTGTGTCCTTGTATCTTCGAAAAGTGTTCGCTTGATCAGTCGTTCTAATAATTATGGCAATTATTGCTCATCTTAATCATTTCTACATATTTATAACATATCAATAATAACATTCCTTACCCTTTCTTAAATATTTCTCTACACATTTCATTCCTTACCATCACTAATACATTTCTTAATTTAACCCTTTCAAATAATATTCCTTATAACATTTCTTAATTATACTCTCTTATATCATTACACATATTATTTCTTATTATTAATAATTAATAGTTATATTATTTTTCTCATTTAAAAATAATTATTTATTTTCATTTGCCTTGAGTTCAGTGTGTAGTTAGAACTTACACCCCTCTTTATAACAATTGCATTGTCCATAGTCTACCGGACGTATTGTTCCTTTGTAGCGTAGTCGCCGCGTTAACTATTATTCTCACCCTCCTATAAACAACGTCCGCGGCGTCCCATTGTATTAATCTCTCGTTTGTGTGCGTACTTACCTTGTGAACGTTTGTGTTTATCGTAGAAGTCACCTGTTCATTGAGCAATGTTTTCATCTTGCCTCTCGGCCACTTAAAATCTACCCTCTTTCTCTCGTTACAAATACTTCGTTCCTTCTCCGTTCTCTCGTCCCTAGTTTGGTTGAGTGAATCGACGTGAACAGCTGTCGACGGTTTTTTCATTCGTCGTTTATGATAATACTCACCATAATTCTCATATTTGCAGTTATAATTATCGTTATTATAATTATCGTGCGTATATCTAACATCATACTTACCACAATTTTGCGTAGTGTTTCGTCTAGATAACTTACTACCACAGTTATAGTTACAGTGACACTTAGTGTGTGTGTTCTCGTCGTAAATATTGCGACTTAATTGTTTCACATGTATTGTTTTACTGTGAGTTTGCACAGCGAGTTGGATATTTCTATCAATAAGGTATGCCTGTCGATATCCTACGTTATATTCTTCCCTAGTGTTAAGTATTTCACTAGAATTATAATTATTAAATATTAACATTCCTTCAAGTTCTTTCTTGATTTTAATAGCTTGTTTATCAAGTGCTATCTTACCATTACTTTTGCGTGTTTTTATACGCGTATTATTGTCGATATCCGTAGGTACTAAGTGCGCAGTATTAATTACGATATCTTGTTCTACTTTTGCTACTACTCTTAGTATTGTATTATATTCTTTTACCTTTTCACCTAATAGTGACTTATCAGTTTTAAATTCTTCTATTTGTCTAGCTAATCTAGCACATACATTTTGTCTTATTCCATATTCATCCATAAGGTTTCCCATCACCTTAATGATTGCCTCTATACTAATACTTCCTGATATTGCCATGTCGAAGTATTATTATTAAAATATTTATTTCGTAGTTCTTTAACAATTATTATTGATAACCGTTCCCTACTTATTCATTTATTTCTGTATTTTTATTAATAGTTATTATTAACTCATTACAGTTACACCTGTTACATAGACAACAATATTATTTGTGGTGGGCGCCAGCTGTGTGATTACACAACAATTAACATTACATTCAGTTACTGTTTACTACAAATAATAATTACATATTATACATTTTTCATTTAACACTCTTTATATATTTTAGAGCAACCATTTAGCTACATAAAAAATTTTAATAGTCAAATGATGGGTATCGGATCATACATTCATGATCTACAATTTATGTCACAAATTTTTGTACATAAATTTAGTCATGTCATGCCCCACGTGCAGGGCGACAAATTTATATAACGTGCATATACTTGAATTGAAACAAATTTAAATGTATTTTAATTTGTATAGCCCCACGTTCTTTGGGAGCCAATTTATATAACGTGACAATTTGGCAAATTTCATTTAATTTAAATTTGTGGAGTCCTTCGATCTTGGAGCACCAAATTTAAACAACGTTACATATACATAAATAGGTGTGAACGGTCTCACGTTCAAGATTGACAAATTCTTTAAACATATAACATTTAAATAGGGGGTCAGGTGTATCTGCAATAAGAACTCTACGGAACTTGAAACAGTAATTAAAATTTATTTGATACTATAACAAAAAATATGTGCACACGGCACTGACTTCGATTTAAAAAAACATTAGTTATTATTTGTTATAATGCCGTAAGGCTTAAGATATATACATCCTTACTAACTAAACATTCTATGCTACTAAATAGTATATAAAAGAAAAATCTCATTTTTAGACTACTCAGTCTATTAATATGTTTCAAAATCAATTTTTAAATCTTTTTTTCTATATATGGTACGTACTCAAAAGATTAATAGTTATTACTTCTCAGTACTGTTTTCTCAAATACTAATTGTTTTTATTTATATTCTTTGTAATCATTTTATATCATATTAATTTGAGCTCTTGTTACGTTAATCGTATTTCTAAAACATCTATGATTTTTAACTCTACTATACAAGAAATATTACTCTTATTTTTAAATAAAATATTAATGTCTTTAACTGTCTTTGTATACTGTGTATGATTAAGATATGAATAAGTTGTCTATCACCTTATTGTCGTCAATCATACTCGATCATTTTTGTTCCATCGGTGTTCATCTTCGTCTCGCCTCCAGCGTCGGCTGTCTCTCTTCTCCTCTTGTCCAGCGTCGGCTGTCTCTCACTCTCTCGTCCTCTCCTGTTGTCCAGCGTCGTATCGCTATAGAACTTCTTCTCTTGTCCAGCGTCGTGTCGCTATAGAACTTCTTCTCTTGTCCAGCGTCGTATCGCTATAGAACTTCTTCTCTTGTCCAGCGTCGTATCGCTATGGAACTTCTTCTCTTGTCCAGCGTCGTATCGCTATGGAACTTCTTCAGTAATGCTGTTATTAATTACAATGTTTGTCTTATAGCTTGGTTACGTATTTGTACATAACTGGCAATTTAAACTGTTTATAAAAATATTAATAAATATGCCGTGCTGACGGGCATAAGCTCCCGCTGCATCGTGGATGATTCAAGAAAGAGAACCACTGAAGCTTGTGTGTCCTATTTATACCCATGTCTTGGTCGACACCCTTCAGTGATACAAAATCGACATGTTGGAAACTGTCTTTGGCGTCAGTTCCCCCACTCTTTGTCAAATTCACTATTTTTTATATTTCTGCGAATTGCAGAGTCCTGTAAGTATTTTTTTATACTTATCTTATAACTAATTTTACAACACATGTTCATTGTAATTTTGGACATTGCAACTTAACCCTTTTGATTTGTACACAGTTATTTCACTATTGCACTTGTACGGCGTGTCACTTTCGCGTGGTTTTCGCACACAGTATTTATTAAATTTATTTACATTTTATGGTGCTTTTGGATTTTAATTCTTAATTCTAGTTTATGAATAATTACGGAAAAACAGTCATTGTGCAATTATTCATACTGGGGTGGCAAACTTGCCTGCAGAGACCTGCGTTCACACACACTAGCAAAATACTGGTGTACACACTTTCAGTTACATTTGTGTGTGTGTGCACGTTGATTCAGGTCGAAACACCTGTTCATATTTTTGTCTGAGTCAAGCTTGCAATCCATAACATGCTTATTTCTAATATATTATTAATTATTTACAGTTTATTAAGTAAATTTAAATTTTTATATTTCATGCTCAGTACATCACTTATTTGTACTGTCGCATTATTCCTCTGCTTGGTAACAAAAAAAAATTTAAAAATTTATTTATTACAATTTTTTTTTAATTTATTTATTTATTTATTATTATTATTTGCAAAAAAAATATAACAAATAATAAAGAATAATATTCGTCATTTCACCCTTAATAGGAGTGTATACAAATGTCTTACCTCCCCTCTTTCGTACGCTCACTGCTCGCGACCTTGAATTAGGGTGGCTTTACAAACAGCTGATTTGACTGGTTTCAATTACCTCTGATTTATGTGTAGAACTTCTTAAATGACGTTGCGTGGAATTTACCAATTTCTTTCTTCTGTATCTCATCATATACAATGAAAGTGTTCTGTCCCACTCGCTGTCTTAACGTATACGGTCCATTATAAAGTCTGAAGAATTTCTTCGCCGTATTATCACTCCTTTTTCCCACTGGATTTGCTTTGAGTAGTATACTTTCTCCCACGTTGAATTGTTGTAACTTGTGAGTTAGATTAAATCTCTCTATTCTCTTGTTACCTCTCTCTCTTATTCGTTGCTTTGCGTATTCAATTTTCACACTTATTGGTACAGGTACATTTTGGTTATTAGGTTTGTTTAGATATTTAGTCCAAAATCTGGTTGGCTTCTTATCTTCTTCTAATTCCATTGGAGTGTATCCTGTTGCTTCACTATAATTTTCGTTAATGGCTTTTTCAATAAATGGTAAATATTCTGCCCATTTATTGTGCTGATTATGGCAATATATTCGTAAATATTTACCTAATTCTTTGTTAACTCTCTCAGCAAGGTTTCCTTGAGGATGTCTTATGGATGTGAGTACTGGTTGTATTCCATTTTCCCTTAACGTCCTCTCCCATTTTTCACTTTGGAATTGCACACCTTGATCACTGAGTATCTTCTTCATTTTTCCATATAACGGAATATATTTTTGCAGTAGTATCTTTAGAACAACTTTGGTTGTGGGTCGCATAATTGGGTACAGTCGGACTGCCTTGGAAAACACATCGATACATACCAATAAGTGCTTCACACCTCGACTTGATCGTGGTAATGGTCCCAGAAAATCCACTGCAATTAGCTCTCTTTTGTTTTCCTTCTGTATACTCTGCATTCCTACATATGTGTGTAAATTCGGTCCTTAATTTTACATTAACTTACTCATACATTCTTACCTTCGCTTCTAAACTTCCTTAGCTCTTTTCTTAACATGACATTACTTTATCTAATACATTACTTATACAATACATTAACATTCATTACCTTTTATTACATTTCTTTAACATTACCTTTCTGATCGCTACAACTTTCTTGAAATACACTTCCGTAACAGAATACTTTTTTAGCTCGTAGTGTGTCGCATGGTCGGTTACAGAGGAACTGTCTTGGAAGACAACGATATTTTTCTCGAAGTCCTTAATCCTAAGTAGTCTCTGCCATTATGACTTTTCACTCTCGCTTTCTTCTGTGTCCTTGTATCTTCGAAAAGTGTTCGCTTGATCAGTCGTTCTAATAATTATGGCAATTATTGCTCATCTTAATCATTTCTACATATTTATAACATATCAATAATAACATTCCTTACCCTTTCTTAAATATTTCTCTACACATTTCATTCCTTACCATCACTAATACATTTCTTAATTTAACCCTTTCAAATAATATTCCTTATAACATTTCTTAATTATACTCTCTTATATCATTACACATATTATTTCTTATTATTAATAATTAATAGTTATATTATTTTTCTCATTTAAAAATAATTATTTATTTTCATTTGCCTTGAGTTCAGTGTGTAGTTAGAACTTACACCCCTCTTTATAACAATTGCATTGTCCATAGTCTACCGGACGTATTGTTCCTTTGTAGCGTAGTCGCCGCGTTAACTATTATTCTCACCCTCCTATAAACAACGTCCGCGGCGTCCCATTGTATTAATCTCTCGTTTGTGTGCGTACTTACCTTGTGAACGTTTGTGTTTATCGTAGAAGTCACCTGTTCATTGAGCAATGTTTTCATCTTGCCTCTCGGCCACTTAAAATCTACCCTCTTTCTCTCGTTACAAATACTTCGTTCCTTCTCCGTTCTCTCGTCCCTAGTTTGGTTGAGTGAATCGACGTGAACAGCTGTCGACGGTTTTTTCATTCGTCGTTTATGATAATACTCACCATAATTCTCATATTTGCAGTTATAATTATCGTTATTATAATTATCGTGCGTATATCTAACATCATACTTACCACAATTTTGCGTAGTGTTTCGTCTAGATAACTTACTACCACAGTTATAGTTACAGTGACACTTAGTGTGTGTGTTCTCGTCGTAAATATTGCGACTTAATTGTTTCACATGTATTGTTTTACTGTGAGTTTGCACAGCGAGTTGGATATTTCTATCAATAAGGTATGCCTGTCGATATCCTACGTTATATTCTTCCCTAGTGTTAAGTATTTCACTAGAATTATAATTATTAAATATTAACATTCCTTCAAGTTCTTTCTTGATTTTAATAGCTTGTTTATCAAGTGCTATCTTACCATTACTTTTGCGTGTTTTTATACGCGTATTATTGTCGATATCCGTAGGTACTAAGTGCGCAGTATTAATTACGATATCTTGTTCTACTTTTGCTACTACTCTTAGTATTGTATTATATTCTTTTACCTTTTCACCTAATAGTGACTTATCAGTTTTAAATTCTTCTATTTGTCTAGCTAATCTAGCACATACATTTTGTCTTATTCCATATTCATCCATAAGGTTTCCCATCACCTTAATGATTGCCTCTATACTAATACTTCCTGATATTGCCATGTCGAAGTATTATTATTAAAATATTTATTTCGTAGTTCTTTAACAATTATTATTGATAACCGTTCCCTACTTATTCATTTATTTCTGTATTTTTATTAATAGTTATTATTAACTCATTACAGTTACACCTGTTACATAGACAACAATATTATTTGTGGTGGGCGCCAGCTGTGTGATTACACAACAATTAACATTACATTCAGTTACTGTTTACTACAAATAATAATTACATATTATACATTTTTCATTTAACACTCTTTATATATTTTAGAGCAACCATTTAGCTACATAAAAAATTTTAATAGTCAAATGATGGGTATCGGATCATACATTCATGATCTACAATTTATGTCACAAATTTTTGTACATAAATTTAGTCATGTCATGCCCCACGTGCAGGGCGACAAATTTATATAACGTGCATATACTTGAATTGAAACAAATTTAAATGTATTTTAATTTGTATAGCCCCACGTTCTTTGGGAGCCAATTTATATAACGTGACAATTTGGCAAATTTCATTTAATTTAAATTTGTGGAGTCCTTCGATCTTGGAGCACCAAATTTAAACAACGTTACATATACATAAATAGGTGTGAACGGTCTCACGTTCAAGATTGACAAATTCTTTAAACATATAACATTTAAATAGGGGGTCAGGTGTATCTGCAATAAGAACTCTACGGAACTTGAAACAGTAATTAAAATTTATTTGATACTATAACAAAAAATATGTGCACACGGCACTGACTTCGATTTAAAAAAACATTAGTTATTATTTGTTATAATGCCGTAAGGCTTAAGATATATACATCCTTACTAACTAAACATTCTATGCTACTAAATAGTATATAAAAGAAAAATCTCATTTTTAGACTACTCAGTCTATTAATATGTTTCAAAATCAATTTTTAAATCTTTTTTTCTATATATGGTACGTACTCAAAAGATTAATAGTTATTACTTCTCAGTACTGTTTTCTCAAATACTAATTGTTTTTATTTATATTCTTTGTAATCATTTTATATCATATTAATTTGAGCTCTTGTTACGTTAATCGTATTTCTAAAACATCTATGATTTTTAACTCTACTATACAAGAAATATTACTCTTATTTTTAAATAAAATATTAATGTCTTTAACTGTCTTTGTATACTGTGTATGATTAAGATATGAATAAGTTGTCTATCACCTTATTGTCGTCAATCATACTCGATCATTTTTGTTCCATCGGTGTTCATCTTCGTCTCGCCTCCAGCGTCGGCTGTCTCTCTTCTCCTCTTGTCCAGCGTCGGCTGTCTCTCACTCTCTCGTCCTCTCCTGTTGTCCAGCGTCGTATCGCTATAGAACTTCTTCTCTTGTCCAGCGTCGTGTCGCTATAGAACTTCTTCTCTTGTCCAGCGTCGTATCGCTATAGAACTTCTTCTCTTGTCCAGCGTCGTATCGCTATGGAACTTCTTCTCTTGTCCAGCGTCGTATCGCTATGGAACTTCTTCAGTAATGCTGTTATTAATTACAATGTTTGTCTTATAGCTTGGTTACGTATTTGTACATAACTGGCAATTTAAACTGTTTATAAAAATATTAATAAATATGCCGTGCTGACGGGCATAAGCTCCCGCTGCATCGTGGATGATTCAAGAAAGAGAACCACTGAAGCTTGTGTGTCCTATTTATACCCATGTCTTGGTCGACACCCTTCAGTGATACAAAATCGACATGTTAGAAACTGTCTTTGGCGTCAGTTCCCCCACTCTTTGTCAAATTCACTATTTTTTATATTTCTGCGAATTGCAGAGTCCTGTAAGTATTTTTTTATACTTATCTTATAACTAATTTTACAACACATGTTCATTGTAATTTTGGACATTGCAACTTAACCCTTTTGATTTGTACACAGTTATTTCACTATTGCACTTGTACGGCGTGTCACTTTCGCGTGGTTTTCGCACACAGTATTTATTAAATTTATTTACATTTTATGGTGCTTTTGGATTTTAATTCTTAATTCTAGTTTATGAATAATTACGGAAAAACAGTCATTGTGCAATTATTCATACTGGGGTGGCAAACTTGCCTGCAGAGACCTGCGTTCACACACACTAGCAAAATACTGGTGTACACACTTTCAGTTACATTTGTGTGTGTGTGCACGTTGATTCAGGTCGAAACACCTGTTCATATTTTTGTCTGAGTCAAGCTTGCAATCCATAACATGCTTATTTCTAATATATTATTAATTATTTACAGTTTATTAAGTAAATTTAAATTTTTATATTTCATGCTCAGTACATCACTTATTTGTACTGTCGCATTATTCCTCTGCTTGGTAACAAAAAAAAATTTAAAAATTTATTTATTACAATTTTTTTTTAATTAATTTATTTATTTATTATTATTATTTGCAAAAAAAATATAACAAATAATAAAGAATAATATTCGTCATTTCACCCTTAATAGGAGTGTATACAAATGTCTTACCTCCCCTCTTTCGTACGCTCACTGCTCGCGACCTTGAATTAGGGTGGCTTTACAAACAGCTGATTTGACTGGTTTCAATTACCTCTGATTTATGTGTAGAACTTCTTAAATGACGTTGCGTGGAATTTACCAATTTCTTTCTTCTGTATCTCATCATATACAATGAAAGTGTTCTGTCCCACTCGCTGTCTTAACGTATACGGTCCATTATAAAGTCTGAAGAATTTCTTCGCCGTATTATCACTCCTTTTTCCACTGGATTTGCTTTGAGTAGTATACTTTCTCCCACGTTGAATTGTTGTAACTTGTGAGTTAGATTAAATCTCTCTATTCTCTTGTTACCTCTCTCTCTTATTCGTTGCTTTGCGTATTCAATTTTCACACTTATTGGTACAGGTACATTTTGGTTATTAGGTTTGTTTAGATATTTAGTCCAAAATCTGGTTGGCTTCTTATCTTCTTCTAATTCCATTGGAGTGTATCCTGTTGCTTCACTATAATTTTCGTTAATGGCTTTTTCAATAAATGGTAAATATTCTGCCCATTTATTGTGCTGATTATGGCAATATATTCGTAAATATTTACCTAATTCTTTGTTAACTCTCTCAGCAAGGTTTCCTTGAGGATGTCTTATGGATGTGAGTACTGGTTGTATTCCATTTTCCCTTAACGTCCTCTCCCATTTTTCACTTTGGAATTGCACACCTTGATCACTGAGTATCTTCTTCATTTTTCCATATAACGGAATATATTTTTGCAGTAGTATCTTTAGAACAACTTTGGTTGTGGGTCGCATAATTGGGTACAGTCGGACTGCCTTGGAAAACACATCGATACATACCAATAAGTGCTTCACACCTCGACTTGATCGTGGTAATGGTCCCAGAAAATCCACTGCAATTAGCTCTCTTTTGTTTTCCTTCTGTATACTCTGCATTCCTACATATGTGTGTAAATTCGGTCCTTAATTTTACATTAACTTACTCATACATTCTTACCTTCGCTTCTAAACTTCCTTAGCTCTTTTCTTAACATGACATTACTTTATCTAATACATTACTTATACAATACATTAACATTCATTACCTTTTATTACATTTCTTTAACATTACCTTTCTGATCGCTACAACTTTCTTGAAATACACTTCCGTAACAGAATACTTTTTTAGCTCGTAGTGTGTCGCATGGTCGGTTACAGAGGAACTGTCTTGGAAGACAACGATATTTTTCTCGAAGTCCTTAATCCTAAGTAGTCTCTGCCATTATGAATTTTCACTCTCGCTTTCTTCTGTGTCCTTGTATCTTCGAAAAGTGTTCGCTTGATCAGTCGTTCTAATAATTATGGCAATTATTGCTCATCTTAATCATTTCTACATATTTATAACATATCAATAATAACATTCCTTACCCTTTCTTAAATATTTCTCTACACATTTCATTCCTTACCATCACTAATACATTTCTTAATTTAACCCTTTCAAATAATATTCCTTATAACATTTCTTAATTATACTCTCTTATATCATTACACATATTATTTCTTATTATTAATAATTAATAGTTATATTATTTTTCTCATTTAAAAATAATTATTTATTTTCATTTGCCTTGAGTTCAGTGTGTAGTTAGAACTTACACCCCTCTTTATAACAATTGCATTGTCCATAGTCTACCGGACGTATTGTTCCTTTGTAGCGTAGTCGCCGCGTTAACTATTATTCTCACCCTCCTATAAACAACGTCCGCGGCGTCCCATTGTATTAATCTCTCGTTTGTGTGCGTACTTACCTTGTGAACGTTTGTGTTTATCGTAGAAGTCACCTGTTCATTGAGCAATGTTTTCATCTTGCCTCTCGGCCACTTAAAATCTACCCTCTTTCTCTCGTTACAAATACTTCGTTCCTTCTCCGTTCTCTCGTCCCTAGTTTGGTTGAGTGAATCGACGTGAACAGCTGTCGACGGTTTTTTCATTCGTCGTTTATGATAATACTCACCATAATTCTCATATTTGCAGTTATAATTATCGTTATTATAATTATCGTGCGTATATCTAACATCATACTTACCACAATTTTGCGTAGTGTTTCGTCTAGATAACTTACTACCACAGTTATAGTTACAGTGACACTTAGTGTGTGTGTTCTCGTCGTAAATATTGCGACTTAATTGTTTCACATGTATTGTTTTACTGTGAGTTTGCACAGCGAGTTGGATATTTCTATCAATAAGGTATGCCTGTCGATATCCTACGTTATATTCTTCCCTAGTGTTAAGTATTTCACTAGAATTATAATTATTAAATATTAACATTCCTTCAAGTTCTTTCTTGATTTTAATAGCTTGTTTATCAAGTGCTATCTTACCATTACTTTTGCGTGTTTTTATACGCGTATTATTGTCGATATCCGTAGGTACTAAGTGCGCAGTATTAATTACGATATCTTGTTCTACTTTTGCTACTACTCTTAGTATTGTATTATATTCTTTTACCTTTTCACCTAATAGTGACTTATCAGTTTTAAATTCTTCTATTTGTCTAGCTAATCTAGCACATACATTTTGTCTTATTCCATATTCATCCATAAGGTTTCCCATCACCTTAATGATTGCCTCTATACTAATACTTCCTGATATTGCCATGTCGAAGTATTATTATTAAAATATTTATTTCGTAGTTCTTTAACAATTATTATTGATAACCGTTCCCTACTTATTCATTTATTTCTGTATTTTTATTAATAGTTATTATTAACTCATTACAGTTACACCTGTTACATAGACAACAATATTATTTGTGGTGGGCGCCAGCTGTGTGATTACACAACAATTAACATTACATTCAGTTACTGTTTACTACAAATAATAATTACATATTATACATTTTTCATTTAACACTCTTTATATATTTTAGAGCAACCATTTAGCTACATAAAAAATTTTAATAGTCAAATGATGGGTATCGGATCATACATTCATGATCTACAATTTATGTCACAAATTTTTGTACATAAATTTAGTCATGTCATGCCCCACGTGCAGGGCGACAAATTTATATAACGTGCATATACTTGAATTGAAACAAATTTAAATGTATTTTAATTTGTATAGCCCCACGTTCTTTGGGAGCCAATTTATATAACGTGACAATTTGGCAAATTTCATTTAATTTAAATTTGTGGAGTCCTTCGATCTTGGAGCACCAAATTTAAACAACGTTACATATACATAAATAGGTGTGAACGGTCTCACGTTCAAGATTGACAAATTCTTTAAACATATAACATTTAAATAGGGGGTCAGGTGTATCTGCAATAAGAACTCTACGGAACTTGAAACAGTAATTAAAATTTATTTGATACTATAACAAAAAATATGTGCACACGGCACTGACTTCGATTTAAAATAACATTAGTTATTATTTGTTATAATGCCGTAAGGCTTAAGATATATACATCCTTACTAACTAAACATTCTATGCTACTAAATAGTATATAAAAGAAAAATCTCATTTTTAGACTACTCAGTCTATTAATATGTTTCAAAATCAATTTTTAAATCTTTTTTTCTATATATGGTACGTACTCAAAAGATTAATAGTTATTACTTCTCAGTACTGTTTTCTCAAATACTAATTGTTTTTATTTATATTCTTTGTAATCATTTTATATCATATTAATTTGAGCTCTTGTTACGTTAATCGTATTTCTAAAACATCTATGATTTTTAACTCTACTATACAAGAAATATTACTCTTATTTTTAAATAAAATATTAATGTCTTTAACTGTCTTTGTATACTGTGTATGATTAAGATATGAATAAGTTGTCTATCACCTTATTGTCGTCAATCATACTCGATCATTTTTGTTCCATCGGTGTTCATCTTCGTCTCGCCTCCAGCGTCGGCTGTCTCTCTTCTCCTCTTGTCCAGCGTCGGCTGTCTCTCACTCTCTCGTCCTCTCCTGTTGTCCAGCGTCGTATCGCTATAGAACTTCTTCTCTTGTCCAGCGTCGTGTCGCTATAGAACTTCTTCTCTTGTCCAGCGTCGTATCGCTATAGAACTTCTTCTCTTGTCCAGCGTCGTATCGCTATGGAACTTCTTCTCTTGTCCAGCGTCGTATCGCTATGGAACTTCTTCAGTAATGCTGTTATTAATTACAATGTTTGTCTTATAGCTTGGTTACGTATTTGTACATAACTGGCAATTTAAACTGTTTATAAAAATATTAATAAATATGCCGTGCTGACGGGCATAAGCTCCCGCTGCATCGTGGATGATTCAAGAAAGAGAACCACTGAAGCTTGTGTGTCCTATTTATACCCATGTCTTGGTCGACACCCTTCAGTGATACAAAATCGACATGTTAGAAACTGTCTTTGGCGTCAGTTCCCCCACTCTTTGTCAAATTCACTATTTTTTATATTTCTGCGAATTGCAGAGTCCTGTAAGTATTTTTTTATACTTATCTTATAACTAATTTTACAACACATGTTCATTGTAATTTTGGACATTGCAACTTAACCCTTTTGATTTGTACACAGTTATTTCACTATTGCACTTGTACGGCGTGTCACTTTCGCGTGGTTTTCGCACACAGTATTTATTAAATTTATTTACATTTTATGGTGCTTTTGGATTTTAATTCTTAATTCTAGTTTATGAATAATTACGGAAAAACAGTCATTGTGCAATTATTCATACTGGGGTGGCAAACTTGCCTGCAGAGACCTGCGTTCACACACACTAGCAAAATACTGGTGTACACACTTTCAGTTACATTTGTGTGTGTGTGCACGTTGATTCAGGTCGAAACACCTGTTCATATTTTTGTCTGAGTCAAGCTTGCAATCCATAACATGCTTATTTCTAATATATTATTAATTATTTACAGTTTATTAAGTAAATTTAAATTTTTATATTTCATGCTCAGTACATCACTTATTTGTACTGTCGCAATATATATAAGTTATATCGTGGTTTCAAGTCCGGGACTGTTCTAATTTTTGAACCCGACTGTCCTAGAGTTTATTTTATCATATTGAAATCTAATGTTTAGAGTAAGATCGCTATCAGTAATTACAGAGTACGTCCGGAAGGTAAAGGAAACATTAAAAGGCTGCGGTAATGGTAGTGCATTTGGGGATACCGGAACGCCTTTCATCAACCCGTTCCAAATTGTTGGTGATGGACAAAGCTTTTAAATTTTATTATTTATACAGTGGCACAATAAATTAATAACACTGTCGAGTCGTTTCTCAGTCCAGTCACTGTGGATGCCTTATCGCAGCACGGGCGAAACCTTTGATGTTAAAAAGAATAAAACGTCGCGTGTTAAACCAAAAACAGTGTTGTTATTGTTAAAGTTTTACGAGCGAGATTCGTACAATAAATTATTTTAATCGTAACAAAACCATAATGTTACGTAATACCGAACCGTTCTGCTACTTTCTTGTGTTATTCACACAGAAAACTTTGGCATTCAAACGGAATTTGCTGAAGAACAATGTGTTAAAATGTAGTGAACGGTGGCAAGTCTTTATTCTGTGGAAGAATCGTATATACTGAATGTGTCTGGTCAGCACATTACCGATGTTTTGCTGTCACATGTCTGTGAACAACTTTGCTGTCACTAAACACAAATTACTAAAGATCAAACACCGACAGTTGAGCACACATCATCTGCACTGAAGATTGCATCATCACTGAAACACGCCATTAACGCTGCTGCCAGTCACGATTCTCGGGAAAAAGTGTTAACTACAGGGCACACAAAATAAATGTTGTCGTTGCATTTATTATTTGGGCAAGAAAATAATATTTTTATAGTTATTATATAAGAACAACGACAAACACACGAGATCCAATTTGAAAACATATATGAAAGCGTATTGCTCTGTACGATATTCAGATTCTGCAAGTGTTAAATAGTATTGTTACGACGTCTCACGGACCATCGTATTGTACAGTGGAAACAAAATACATATAGCCTACCAATGAAGTCGCTAATTACCAACTTCAGTTAGTCACGAATAAGAATTTAAAATCAACAAAGGTACTCTTAAACAACAATTCAAGTTAAAATTGTCCACACACAATAACAATTAACTTGCTACTGTACCGTACTAATTAACATAATAATAATAATAATAATTTTCCGCTAATCCACAACAACCACTTGATTCGCACTCTACAATATCGCCAGGTGTAACTGACTGACTAAGCTTTTCTGACTGACCACCTCTTCCTTGGCCGACCAATGCTTCTCTTGGTGTTTTTCACTATATCTCTTGCCTTTTTCATTAGCCTTGTGTCATCCATTCCGAGGCTGTCCGTTGCTTCTTTGAGCTATCCATATTATTCCAGTGGATAGGTGGCTAACCTTGTCCACCAACCCTCCTCCTTTATCCGGGCTTGGGACCGGCAGAATTATTACTTACTGAAACCAAAAATTACAAACTGAGCATAAAACCCCCTGTGGCGTACAACCACGTCATCTTCATGTCATACAAGGGGGGGGGGTCAAAATAAATTACTTTCTCATGACAACAAAAACAAATCATAACATCGTCATAGCGCAAACTATCCCTTTCGTATCTTCACATTAAATAAATGCCTATGCAAACTCCACTGCATCTGCAATCATCAGGCATATCTAAAATGCCAAACAGGCTTACCTTACATTATTATGTGTGCACGTTAACAAGAAGCCTAAACCATTTAGTATTTAATAAACTTATTCCATTGTATCTACCTTGCGAGAGCTTCTTTGGTTCCACTCACGTTTTCGTCTTTTCTGCAAGACCCAGTACGTCGTTCCCTATCGTTTTCCCTCCCATATCACCTTAACGGTTCTATACGCTACTTAATTCACCCAACAAGGAATACCCCTTTATTCAATAAATATCTCTACAGATTCTATATTAATTATAGAACGTACAATGCACTATGTAACGTCGTCATTTGAGGACGACGTCTGACGGATTATGAGAGCTTTTCATCCTGCTGGGACGACCGTACATATTTCCATCGTGAACTAGCGCATGTAAGTCTGAAGTTGGTACGACTTTCCGTAAAGGTGACCACGTAATCGCTTCTTACCTGTCGTGACATATTTTAACATTCCTAGCAGTCACAATGCATGCAGTCGTGCGCATTATGTCCGTGATTATGTGTTTTATTATTTTGTATAGTAAACTGTTTTAAAATGATTAAAATGTATGGTCAAACATTTCATCTTCCGAGTTGGCTTCAAAATATCGACGAACACGGCTCAGTAACGAAAGCATATCGATAGCGGTCAGCACTCATACATTTTCATTGTCATTTTCCATGTCAAGTTCGTCGGTAGGCTACCCTCAACGCTTTCACAGTTTTTAACTTGCACCGTTTAGATTTTGTTGTCCGTGACGTGTCCGAGTATTATTAAGAACCAAAATAAACTACTACAACGCGGAACACAAGTATTTAAAATAAAAAATTTCTTAAATCTTAATTATTTAAGAACCAAGTATACTTTGGTTCATGAGAAAAATCTTATTAATGGAAGCACACAAGGAAAGTATGGACTGTCACTGGAAAAAATAAAGGAAACGGATTATGTATTTTTATTTTTATTTTCTGATTAATGTAACAAAAAACGCCGCCATTTTTAACACTGAAAATATTACGTTCCAACTCGTCAAGTAGACTACTACCAGAATGATGCGTCCTGCCGTAAGGACAGTTTGTAAATTCGTCATAAGGGAGTCAGTCAGAAACATAGTAAACCTCGTATCACGTACTCTTCTGGATCTTCCTACACCTACGTAGTGTCTTATTCCTAGACTCCCTTTTTCCCGTATCGTGCTCTTATAACTCGACGATTAATAATATATAAATTACACATAAACAAGATTAAGTCCAGATTCACTTACAGCTGAATAACCAATGCACATTAAAGTATAACATTATGATTAGTTTCTTTTGTATAAAAATTACTGTTTGAAAGCTTCTACCGGGGTATTCATGTCAGTCTTTCCCTTCACATTAAAATGCAATCTTTTGCTTTCCTCAGTCTGCTAACGAAACCCCCAAAATACTGAGAGTTGTTGGACCCGCCCAAACAATTCTACAAACAGTCTGATAAATTATGACCTACCAACTGTGAAATCAAATATATTGGAACTTACCGTCTGCGGCTTTTCAGAAACAGCGTCTTTGAGTGCGCGGTCGGTTTTCATACGATGTACATCGGTAACCTTCATACTCGCTGTAAATATTATATTATTATGTTATATCAAGTTATTTTATATTGGATTTTAATATTTTAAGTGTTTGACAAGTGTATCAAATTTAAATGATACACAATTACTTTTAAATTCTGATGATGGGACAAGGGTCCCGAAACATGTAAATTTTATAAAGACGCTGTTTCTGAAAAGCCGCAGACGGTAAGTTCCAATATATTTGATTGAACAACACGTGGCTTGGAACATTTGGGATTTATTCCTTTTAAACTACCAACTGTGTCAAAATAACGACGAATATTAAAACATACTGACAAAATTTTTAACAACAGCAGTTGTTTAGAAACAGAAGTATTACACACAAACAAAGCGCCGAAGTTAAAAAAATAAATTGCTTGAGGTACAAACAAGCATAGGATTATACAACCATAAACCATAATATCTACTGTTCTGTGTAAGACTACGGCTACGGGGTACGGAATCGTGTCGGCTACGAAGGGAGACCAGCAGTTAATTTCGAAACTGTATATCACGTAACACAAGCATAAGAACCACTAATAACAGGCACTATCTCTGTGAGCGGCAGTTTGCGTTTTGTCCCCGTCCTAATGTACGCACAGAATATATAATAAGACGTGCTCTCAGCGATTCGAGCAGGTAGGCTGAAAGCGTGTCGGTAATTTGCGGAATGCTGACGACAAGACCGTATGTAGAGGAGCAGATGGCTAGGAAGAGATGAAAAGGGAGGAGGGAGGGAAGGGAGAGGCAGGGAAGAGAGTGAGATAGACAGACAGAATAAAGTAAGAGTGGTCAAAATGCTGAGAACACTAATTATAATAATTAATTAAACATCATCATCATCATTGTCATCAACATCTTCTTAACAGTTTTAGGCTTTAGCGGTCTGTTCCTATTCCACAGTCCACCTTTTCTTAGGTCTAACTATTCTTCTGCCTCTAGGGTTATAATCTTTCCCTATTTTCGGTATTCTACTTTCTTCCATTCTATCTATGTGTTCAATCCATTTTCTACTGTAAACTTTAATCCTTTCATTAACTGCAAAAATATCTAAATCACTTCTTATCTCCTCATTTCTTATAACTTATGATCTCGTCTATTACACCTTATACCTCATCTCAGAAATATTAATTAAACACTAATTTATAATAATACTAAAGCCCGTGTTATTGTAATTAGAGCGCAACGTTGAATCTATCTTTACGTGGATAAAGTTTAGAAGGTTACCTTACGTTACAATGTTCACTTAAAACATTAGGCGGGGATTCGTAATGTTTCGCTATCGTTCGCCGAACGGACAAAAAAAGCTCCTATACATGCGTTGTTGTTTCGCACGATCCTACACGTGCGTCTCTTTGTTGCGCGGTAGGACACCACTAGCATGCGGAAACGTGACGAACAGAAGCGAAAGAGACAAAATGATGCGAAAGAAGACAAAATTCCTCTCACATAGTCGCCTCAAGTTGGCTCCATTCGCCGAACTAAGATACAAATGTGGGGAGACCTAAGATGCGCCCAATATAGTCTAGCCCGTTGAGTCACACTGAATATTTTCATCACGTAAATGTACTTTGACGGCGAAGAAGACAAAGATTCTTGTGCGATCTGCTGACAAGATTCATTACCTATGGACAATGAAACTGATCGAAGAATTATAACCGAATTAGTGGCGTAACTAAAGGGAGGATCGGTGATCATTCCCCTCTCCAGAGCTACTACAAATTTCAGCGAAATTCTACAATCACTTGGGCATATTTTTAAACGAGTTTCGTGTGATAAAATAAGGCTCATAAATAACTGTATAAATCATTATATGGGAAGAATCTTGACTACCTCATTTGTCCCGGTGAAAATGGGGAGCGTCAAACCTTGAAGTTAGTCTCATAGACCATACAAAGATCAGTTCCTAGTTAGACTACGGCACGGAAACAATCATACGCGTTTTTTTTTAGATCTGACGTGAGCCATTCCCACTGTTCTCTTTGCCTTTACAGACACTATGCCTCTTTGCTCCTTCAATTACCTTCCTTCAATCCTCCGTAGCTTTAATTATTTCTCTCCAGCCGCATCACTGTCACAGCCTTTATGTCACTGGTAACCTCACCATGTCCCATTTTGTCTTAAGTGTGGGTTAAGTTTCTTGGATTTCGATTTCAAGATATCTTTTACCACAGACTCCTGTCAACACAACCATACTTCAGGGTTTTGAGGGTACGAGCTCAGATACGTAAATTACAGTTACCCCGTTTGTAACCCACGAATCGCTACTTTTACATTTTACATCGAAACGCAACCTGCTGCGTTCTTAACACGCACGAGGGTGGTCACACGGACTGTTCAAAGATGCTGCTAAAATAGCATTTCTTTTATTTACCTGTTATTATAGTAATTCATTTTGGTCTCCATGGAGTTATTAACATCTTTATAAAAATATGTAATGTAAACAATTTTCTTAAAAATTTATTTACTACTGACAACCAATGTTTTCTTTAATCCAAACACGGACATTTCTGTGCAGTTGCCTTTTAACCTTTTTACACCTATACACATTTAACGTTTATAGCCAGAGCTGTAGGGATGCGCGTCCCAACGCTGCCGTCCGATTATAAACCGCCTCTGTGACTACAGTCCCGTCCGTGCACGTACGAGAAAAAAAAACGCACGTGTGACCACTGTGCGTTTTTCCAAACTCCACGCGTGTGCACGGTCGGAAAAAAACGCTCGTGTAACAGTACTCTTAAATTATATTATTAACGTCCGGCGAGTCTCGAGCAACCAGAAATACTTTCAGTATTATTCAAAAAAGATGCAACTCACCTCGTTTCCATACAGCCCTCTGCTTAATATGAGAAGTTAAAGGGCAATCCGGTTCTTAAGGTGAAAAGGATTGAAAAGAACTAGGGTTTGCCTACATAATACATTTATGGATTACTGTCGGTTAGGGGGAGGGGAGGAATTATGCTCCTGTCTAATTGCGGTGCTAAAATGTGCTGTGTCCATGTGTAGAATCGCGTGCTGATCGCTACTCCGACGTGACGTGTCCAAAACGTGACCGTATCGGCTTCCACCGAGAATACTGGAGGAAACTTTGGACAGAGCGCGTGAATCGATTTTGTACTTGATCATCTAGATCAGTGGTTCCCAAAGTAGGGTCCGCGACAGTGTTTCAGGGGGGCCGCGGACACTTTTAAGAAAAAGTAGAATATACCGTAATTTTCTCATATTTTTTAAGCTCTAAAATCTAAATATTAGAATCTTAAAACAATTAGTAGAAAATTCCATTACTTTGTTTTTGTTCAAACTAATTGTAATTATGAAAGTAATTTCAAACTAATGGCTTTAGTAATAGTCAGGTGACAGATCTGTTTGTCAGCCGAACTGACTAGAGCGTCGCATCAACGCAGAACTGATCGCGCTGTTTTAGTCCGCGTATAAGCACTGTATCTACAATACTATATCTACTGTAACTGCAATACGTTTTTCCGTGTAGCTGATTTTACGCCCAAGTAGCTGGATTTCGACACGCGTGGCTGGAAAGATAGAGCCGAGGTTGGCAAAGTTAAGAAATAAACTTGATGTCGAGAGTGACTTTATATTGAAATTATCAGACATTAAACCTAATATTGCAGAGCTAATTGTTCAAAAGCAGCTTCATTGTTCACATTAAACTATGTCTGATATAATTAATTTTATAATTTTCCAAGTTAAAAGAGTTTTGATTTTAATACATTTTAATTAAGATATAAAAGTGTATCAAACTTACTGTTTGTTTTATTTCATAACTCAGACGGGGTCCGTGAATTTTTTTATTTCTTGTGAGGGTTCGCAGTCTGAAAAGTTTGGGAACCACTGATCTAGATCGATTACGTAAAAATTCACTCAACCCAAAATACCGAACACATATCATGTCAATCTATGTATCTTAACAACTTTCACTATGAACTCCCGACATCCCATACATCTTTTGGTTTATCAGCCTTCACTGGTCCATATACTCACTTAACTATTCATCCAGTAAATTCTTTTCGTATCTTCTATTGTTAGGATATTAAGACACAAAAACACGCTCACAAATCAGTCTGAGAGTTGACATAAATATTCCGAAGACAAGCGATGTTAAATTACCGTTTAATCTTTTTACTTCCTTTCAATGCTTGTCACGTGAGGTAACAAGATAAGTAGTGAGTACCGGAATGCAAGTGCTCAACAATGGTAGTACTGTACTGCTAATAGTAATAATAATATATCGAATACGTGATTAAGGTAATTGCTGAGCGTCAACCCTGGAACGACGAGTGAGAGTGCGTACGTTCCAGCAACCTCAGTGCGTACAGTTAACTGCAAAACTACCTTACTATTTCTGGCCTACCCAGTAAATTGTAATTAAATATTCGGTCACACTGTTACGTGCCCAACTGTATTATCTGCATAGGAACGTAAATTCTGAAAACATTTTTTGTTTTTATCGGCCATCTAAGGACCACATGCCAATTTCAGTTCTTTATTCTTTTCTTTTTCTCCCATATTCTTTCATCTTTTCACTGTGTCTCTTCTTCCTGTCTTCAGTCCACTTTGAACCTGCGTTTTTCTCTCTCCTAACCTGGACTCCTACCATTTTTAACACGTCTGCCCAAAAAACTTCTCTTTCAATTGCTTCTTCTGTGTGTACATTATTTTTTTCTACATCCTTTTTGACTTCTTTAATCCAACTTGATGTTGACTTCTTCCCCCACAGATATTTGAAAACATTTTATTTTTCCTTAAATTATATTTACAATACGCCTTAATGGTTGTACCCACTTTTAAACGGAGGCTCTTAATATGCATTTTTTTCATAGAACCATGGTATATCACACTTGGAAAAGACGTAAATCTGAAGTAGTCATTGTGTCTTGACTCCTAATTGACTTGTCTTCTTACTTGTAAGAAGACATCTGTGACAATAAAAAAATAGAAGACATAGTAAATTCTAATTACTACGCCTCTAAAAAGTCACGCCACAAAATAAATGTGGCAGGTCAAACACGTGTCCATCCCTTACTGCCCGTTGAAACTTCTTTTTTTTTGTTACTAAATATGTCGAGGAAGTCAACATACAGGTTGGCGTCGTCAAAGCATCACACAATTGGACTACATGATCCTGCATGTTATAGAAAGACAAGTAGTGGGTGTAAAGTAATGTGTCGGGCGTTACCTCCGCGCACTTTTGTTACTTACTCTGTTGACTGGGTCCTCTGCAGTGATGTAGTCCTGTAACACAACTTAATACTATGCTTTTTGTGGGCGCCACTTGGAAACGTTTGTTCCAAGAAAAAAATGTGATTGATAAAATTTTTAAATCTACGAAAAAAAAATTTAAACAAGTCAGTTTAGCTTGGAAAAATCAGTTAAGTTTAATGATTCTTCAAAAACAAACAAATCGTCTGAAGGACTAACATTCATAGAAAAAAATTATAAAATTGCAGAGAAAAAATTTTACAAGTTATTATTATTGACAATTTTTTTATATATCCAATCAAGTATCGGCTAGCATATTTCAGATTTTGACTCAGTTGAAAAGCATGAGTTTAATACGTGAAAAATCTTTACTCTCAGGACGTGACTCCTTTGAACTACCAAGACATATCAATTAGATGCCTTACAAGAAAAAATTTGTGATTTGAAGGTGTATGTGTGGCGTGTGAAGTACAACTGCGTGATAAAATGTAACCAGGTAACAAATGACTTTAATTTTGGTAACTCACGTTCCAATGGTTATTTATTCTCGCACTGGACACTCCTTTCGGGTAGTTTCTCAATCTCGCCTCTTCGGGTGTACACTGAATCTATTTAAAGTCAAATTTTGCGATCGTTTACTTTTTCCGCACTTTTGTAAAAACGTTTGGCAGTAGAATCTCGTTCAAACGCCGCCAAAAGCTCATCAGCTGCTCCGCGTTGATTCAGAAATTATCCGCCGTAGCGCTGATTCCCATTCAGTGTCGAGAAGAAAGGCTTGTTGGGTATATGTTTGTTTACGTTAGGGGGAATTATTGTCACGTTAGTCAGTCTATGCGAACACAGCAGAATCCGTTCTCTATTTAAAATTTTGGTCCCTCCTGGGCCGCTTGACGTTCTGGCTGCGTGATTTCTATTAAAATTTGCCGTATCGCTGCTCTATTTCAGCGATACTTTTGGCGAAGATTCTCGTTGAGGTTAAGTCAGTCGGTATGTCTATGTACGGGAAAAAGCCTTTCTCCGTGTCTTGTCGATTTCTCGCCTCTTCGGTTTCGCCTTAGCTGCGTTGATCAGTGTTGTGGGTGATGCATCAGTTGTGGAGTTCAAGTTTCAAGTGTTTTTCGGTCGGATTTGGTCTCTCTTTTATACTAATTCAGGATGACTGTTTTCATCGACTTCCGGTATATTTGAGTAAAAATTCTTTCTAGATTGTTCGAGAATAAACGAAATGGAATGTCATAGAACAATTTTCACTTCCGTAGAAGCTTTTAGAACGAATTTCTTATTCTTCATACAAAGGATATTTCAAAAATTACTCTGGTATTTATCAAACAGTTTTACATTAGTATTCACAATTTGTATGCCATTAATACATTTAGATTCCCTGTTTTTAACTGACTCTAGCGATACTAAATATGATGGGTTTCTAATTAACTTAAGTCTAATAAACAATACAATATACAACCCTCACCTTGAGTTGTTGTCATTGAAAACTCAATTTTTATAACAAAAATTGTTGTGGAGTTACTAAGTTCCTTCCACAAGCTGAACATCTAATACTACTACCTTCCTACAACAAAATAAACAAATTTTAACATAGATAAAACACAAATAAATACAATTTTATATGGCCTCTGCTCATGGCCTAGATTCTTGTCAGTTTTCTAATACAATGATTAGTCTTTTTCTTTAATATATGTATTATTTCACTACTGTACACACAGAGTTTATTATTTTGTCTATCTTTTGTGATACCTGGTTACTCTGTACACATATTATATTTATCACAAGATGACATAGCATCATTGATTGGTCTAGAGATGTCCTTTTTTATGGCGTGACAAATCTCACTCTTATTAGCTAACTTCTTTTAGAATTGACTTTACTTTCAACTGAGTTTGTTTCTTATTAAGGTATACTGATGTATTGTACCTTTCTATCTTATTTTTGTTAGCATTATGTAAGTATTTAGCCAGATATGATTATTTTTGTACTGGATGATTGGTTCCAGCCATACATGGTATAAGTAAATATTTTGCTAACTTGACTATTACAATGTTAAAGTTAGTCAGGTATATTAGTATAGTTGCTTTATATCATATTACAGCTTTCTAATGCAATTTGGTTGCATTTTGGCAACATTAAATTCATAAATTATACAATATTAGATGCCTATTACATGTTTTTAGTTAACACTGTTTTTGGCTATTTTGACTGCTTTTTATTCATTTGACCGCTTCCTTTATTTAAGATAAATTGTTCACTATTGTCTGCTTGACAATTACATATAGTTTTTATTTAAATCTGATAATAATTAATTTTTTCATGAAAACTGGGTGTATGGTCTCAAATCCAACACATTGATATTTTTTGTCATAACAAATATATCAATTTTATTCTAACTTAAACTCTTTCTAATGTATTTAAATCATTTAATACATTTATTTTATTTACATCACATAATATAATAATGGATCATGTCCATTTATTCAAAAAAAATAGTTCTTAATACTCTATTCAGAGTTATAAAACTTAATAATTAATGATTTTATTTTGGTTGATTCTGACATTATTTGTCTCTCTTATAGTGTCTTATGGTTTTTTCACTGTTATTCACTTTAATAATATATATGGGGTTTTGTCTTAGTCATAGTTTGGTCGTTTTTTTTCAAGTTGATAGAAATAATTATTATACAAAATTACACAATTTTTGGGACTACTTGGGTTCGATACTGTTCACCTCACCTTCCTCTTATGTTAACTTACTATATAAATGATTTCCTTTATGGAACGTTCTGTGACGTTACAATGTTCACCAATAAACTTGGAACTTACACGAAATGTGTAGGTAGGGACCTTCAGACCAATTATCATGGGCAATCCACTACGTCCAACAAGAACGCGACGAAAAAGAGCAGGTCTGTACGAGTTCTTCTACTCAAGAGTAAAAAAAGACCATGAGCTTTCGTGACCTCGACACCACGACCCAACAATAATAGTAGTAATAATAATAATAAAAACAAAAACAAAAAAGAATATTGACAGTGAAAAGCAAATATGGGGATCAGAAGAACTCAAAAATTCAAGTACCCAGGTGAGATTCTGGCCCCGAACATCGATGAAAAGGCAACGATTGAAGAAATGGCGAGAAAGATAGAGATAGCATTCAGACACTGTTAGAACACATACAAATCCAAATCACTATCCTATCAGGCCTATTCATACGTTACAATAGTGGCGTAATAACTACGAGTGGGAACAGAGGACCATCCCCCCCCCCACCAGACCTTTTAATATTTCACCAAAATTCCATAATCACTTAACGTAGGCCTGTTCCTAAGTCACTTGTGTGTGTTAAAATAAGGCTTACAAATAATTGTAGAAATAAAAAGCACTATGTCATTTGTAAATTAGTAAAATAAAGGAGAATCCAACCTTGAAGCTACTCTTTTTCCCACATGCGGCCAGAGAAGCAACGGGACTTTCCCCACGTGTGGCCATAGAGAAGGATAATGGAGATAGTTCATAATTACATATTGCATATACTGGTACCGCAAGCTCCTGGAAAGACTGGTACAGAAGAAAAGAAGACGGTACAACGTAGCAGGACGAAATTTTTGGAGTACTTTAAACGTGGTGGGGAAGACTGGAATCTCCAGTTCTGTATCCGTACAATTGCGAGACACGAAATAAGAGCTACCTTCCATCTTTATATGTGGCCACATGTTTCGGAAAGTTATAAGTTACGAAGACTGAAGATGGCCCGACACTATTTTGGAACTGATACCCTTACCGGGCACGAGGTCGAAAGGACGTCTCCAATGTGGAGTGATCTAAAGGAAACTGTTGCTCTTATGTGGAGACGAGAAGCACAAGATAGAAGTATCGAAATGAGAAAGAGCCCAACGTCCAAAAAATGGGTCGTAAATGGTAAAAGCCAGCAACCGCTGAGCCATGCAATAGAGAGAATCAGCCAAAGTGCAAGTTTACAAGCCACTGTGAGTCTTAAAATTATGTAAGTACTCGTCTGAGATTTTGTACTTTAGTTCAAAGTAATCGTGAGCGTGGATTGTTGGACTACGAACTCAATAAAACTTGTAAACTTTTCACTGATTCTAGTTTGGATTGTATCCATAGTATCGAGTTTGGATCCATACAACATAGTATGTTCATATAGTAAGGTACACAGACTGTTCCCGAAAGATGGTACCAAACTTTGGGGAATGATTCTACTCATTAAACGTGAGGTAAAATATCTAACAAACATAACCTATGCCGAAAAATGCTTCGTTTTCCATCTTTATGTCTCTATGTGTTTGTGTTTTTCTAATTAATTACCGCTGAATGGAATGAGGTCTTGAGTTGAAATTTGGTATACACAGCAAGTTTCTTAAAAGTACATGACAAAGTAAAATATTATCTTAAAAATTTTCAAAACGGCGGCTGATTGAAATGTTTAATTCTAAATTTTACAAAAATCACTACTGATAACAAAAATATTTATATTATATAAAACATTAGTCTATTTCTTCTTAATACAACGACACCTCGTTTATGGAATTCGGATGAAAAAATAAAGGAGGTATTAGATTTTCATTCTCAACAAAACATCTGATTTATTTCCTTATGAAAATCGTGTTTTTTTTTCTTTCGTTGTTAAAAATTTACAGAAAGGGCTCACTTTTTCCGATTACCATGAAATATTGACCATGATATATACGTTTAAGTTCTACTACTAAATATTAGTGAGCATCCAAGTCACACACAAGTTGCTACGTGGGCTAAATACAGTATTATTCAGTAGAATTGGAAATTGTTAAATCATTGTAAACAATCTACAGAAACTAAGAACAACTTCTCATTCAAATGATGACAGTAAATAATATAAATGCAAATACACGGTTCTTATGAGGAAAATAGGCCGGACGTTTTGTTAAAGAAATGTAATATCCCCGGTATTTTTGAACCGAATTGGATAAACAAGGTACTATTGGATTAAGAATGAAAAGGCTAATTTTTTACGTAATAAGACTTAGTTTTTGAAATTTAGAATACAAATTTTCATTAGGAGTCATTTTAAAAACCTTTAAGATAACATTGTGGTTTGTTTTGTGCTTACAAGAAATGGTAAATGTATTGTGTGTCCAAATGTCAACTCCGTATCTCGTCTCGTTCGGCAGTAATAAACTTTTTTTAAAAAGTCACATAGAAATAACACAAAAAACGGCTGTTTTGCCACACCGTTTTAGTGTCCAGAAAAATATACGATTTGCCGCACCGTCAAACAGGTAGGAAAAGGTGAAATCACAAAGAATGAACGTGAATAAACTGCCACACCACAGTCGAGCTGGGAGAAAAATTACCTTAAAAACTGGTATGCGTTGACCATTAATAAAGTAAACCGTTCTCGTATGAGCTATTTCATTTGCTATAGTTGGTAAAAAGAATATTGTGATAATATGTGATAAAATTTGGAAAAATGTCATTTGTGATCGTATCAGCAAAAGAAATGTTCAGTGTACCAAACAAATTAAAGACTTAATTTTGACAATGTGTTTTAGTTTTTGTTAGGTTATATTGGAAGTTTTTAAAAACTTGAATACTTTGTAAAATAAATTTACTGACTTTTGGACACAAAAAATAATACTTTCTTTGTATACAGAAATTATTAATAATCGAATATTTATAAAATTATATGGTAAGAATCCTGAATTTCTCATTTTCCGTGAAGAAAATGTGGGGTTCCAACCTTGAAGCTAGTCTTATTAACCCTCCCCCCACAGAACAAATCCTAGTTACGCCACTGTGTTTAATACCCATTACTATTTTTTCACGAATATTACTTAGTATGATTTTATCTGTCTTTAGGTTATTAAAAATATTTTTAATAATGTTTACACTTTAATTAAACACCTTTACCATCTTTGAAGTAATGCAGAATTCACTACACAAACAGCAATGACCTTTCCAAACACTTCATAGCTTAAAATGCTAATTTTTTTTTTCGCGTGAATACGATGGCACTATCAGCTCAAGAGATGCTTACTTTGTGAAAATGTATGCGAGACATTAAACCGAAGAAAAGTTTAACAGGATAAAGTTATTGTAATATCTAAAACTAAATCAGGTGACAACTATTTTGAACGGCAAGTAACGGTAGTATAACGCAAACAACACATAGGGCTGCGAAAGGTCCAAGGTCTGTTATGTTCCTGCTCGGTCGTGGTGTGTCAATTTACTCAAGGCCTTCCCTTGCGACTACACTTTTCCTACTTGCTTGGCCAGTGAGGCAATTTACTCAAGGCCTTCCCTTGCGACTACCCTTTTCCTACTTGCTTGGCCAGTGTGGCAATTTACTCAAGGCCTTCCCTTGCGACTACCCTTTTCCTACTTGCTTGGCAAGTGTGGCAATTTACTCAAGGCCTTCCCTTGCGACCACCTTTTTCCCACTTGCTTGACCAGTGTGGCAATTTACCCAAGGCCTTCCCTTGCGACTACCCTTTTCCTACTTGCTTGGCCAGTGTGGCAATTTATTCAAGGCCTTCCCTTGCGACTAACCTTTTTCCTACTTGTTTGGCCGGTGTGGCAATACGTCCATAGCTCTAGATTCTTTAAACGGTGTGACAATTTACCTCCACGCACACTAGATTCTTTGCGTCTAACCCTTTTCCTACATGCTTGGCCAGTGTGACAATTCGTCCATATCTCTAGATTTTATTGAAACGGTGTGGCAATTTACCTCCATGCACAAAATACGAAGCATTTTTCGGCGTACGTTTATTCGACTTTTTCCTTATTTCCTTAAGTTTGGCACTACTTTAGGGGAACACTCTGTAGCCTATATGCTACAATACGTGCGCGTTTATAATAAAACGAGGAACTGAACTAGCCGTAATTCACAAAAACAGAGCAAACTGACTTAAAGTACAGTTTTAATATACGCGAAGCGAGCAAACACCTGTATGCTAAACAAACGCAATTTATATTCTGCAGTAGCGCCGTCCGCAATGACGACTGTTTGTAACAAATGAAACTTCACGCAATTTACAACGAGCGTCAGTAGGTTAAATTAATGTTCCACGGACGCTATCCGACGTCACGCGTACGCCTATGCCACGTTTTTTTTTTTTTTTTTTTTTTTTTTTTTTTTGAAAGATGGCCACCTCCTTTTTAAAATTTATCGTTCATTAAACTGTTCGTAGTGTACGGTTGCCTATAGTTGGAAGACTACAAAATTATTTAAAACGACTTACCACCACACTCACTTTTGCTTCCCGTTAAGCGTCCTACACACGATCATTTGGTGTGTCAGTTAGATGTGTTCATTTTTACTTCCATGTTCCGTAAGGAAATGGAAGTATGGTGATGGCGAAAAAATCGTGTTTGAGATAAGGCTGATTCTGATTGCACTACCCTCAAAACATGAAGAAAAGTTATTTTTTGAAAAGTGTCTGTGTGTGTGTCTGTCTGTGTGTCTATGTGTAGAATTTTTTCTATGGCAAACGATAACTGCCGCAAATTCAAACAGAATCAAATAAATGTTTGCATAAATGCCTGAATTGTAGAGGACTCGAGGCATATTAATTTTTGGTGAAGATCGGTTAAGGGGAAGGGGTAGTTTACCTGCAACGTTTTATGTTTCAACAAGAGTAATTTTTTCTATGACGAATGATAACTGCCGTAAATTCAAACAGAATAAAATGATTTCTTGCATACATAACTGAGTTGTAGAGGACTCAGGGCCTATTGATTTTGGTGAAGATCGATTAAGTGGATGGGGTAGTTTACCTGCAACGTTTTATGTTTTAACAAGAGTAAAGTTCTTAATTTTGATAAATAAAGTATCCTGAAAAGAAAGTAATAATAATTCACTGTAGAAAAGTAGATGAAATATCTATAAATAAAAAGGGTAGTTGAAGGGGGAGGGGTAATTTTCTATAAATGAAAATGATAATTGAAGGGGGAGGGGATAAGTTTTTACGTGTGTACTACGTTATCGGCAACAATGAAGTAGTTTGTTGTTAAAATTCCTTCCCGGGCTTGCTGGTCGTGGTCCAATGTTTTCTACAAAACCAGACGTTTCGGCAGTGGATCGACTGCCATTATCAGTGAAAATCGAGTGCGCTAACGTGAGGTGGTATACACACGTAGTGACCACAGTACCGTGGTTAAGGCTGAAGCAAGAAATAGAAAGTAATAGTTTCTATGGAAATATTTCATTTCGAAAAAGATTTTAAATATAAATCTTAGAATATGGAAGTCATGTGTGGTTCTCCATACGGATATTTATGTGTGACATCGGCCTGAAGTGATGCGTTGCCTACACTGTCACATCGGTCTGCCGTTAGTCGACTGCATCTCAAACAAATGTCTTTGAAGACATAAGTAAATCAAGATAAATAGTGACTTAATGTCACTGTTTACGTTACATAACGATCCACTCAAGAAAACTACTAAAATTATTTATTTATACCTACTAAAAAAAACAGTTATTTTTAAATGCTCAAAACAAGACGTTTTAACATTATAATGGTAGATCTAAAATCACCCACTGTACATAGCAACAGTTCATTAATTCAACTTGTTTTTCCAACTCTTTTTAAACATTTTTTTAACGAGCAGTTCGTTTCCGTTATGCAAAAACAATGTAAACGTCCGGCACTAACTAGACGGCTGTGTCAGACAGTGCATGCGCGGAAAGCTATAACGTGTTCCAAACCAGATGGCACCTAAGGGATTAGAAGACCCTTACTCTCGCACGCGCACTCACAACCGGCCCGGCCCCGTTAGACACGACCCGGGCCATTCAGGTATAAGTATACAGTTCAACTGAAAACTATAACATTTTTAATTCAGCTTATAATCCAAATTAACTATAATTTTTGTATCTCGGTGAAATTGTGATAAAAATGAGTCCAAACAACACACTTACGATAAATATGAGTATTTTATGGATTTCTAAAGTAAACGCAGAATTTGAGCACTTAATAAAGATTTTATTATAAAGTAATAAGTTTGTTGGTGATATCTTGATGATTATAAACAAAAATTTATTTACAATTTACATTCATGGTGAAAAATTACGTCGGTAATATGAAAATTTGCATTTTTCCTACGGTAACAAATGCTGCTTACATTTGAAAAATACTAATTTCTAAAGCCAAAATTATATTAAATTAGACTTAGTTGTACATCTAAAATATATCACAACCACGTCGTGTTTAGTGTCATTTTCTTTAAAATGTTATGGAGATTACAAATATCCTAAGCTCGTTTGTTAAAAAATTCAGTGGACGCCCCAGTAGATGATTCATACCCCAGGCGTGCGAGGTGCGTCTGTGTGTGTATTAGTAAGGATCTCCTAATCCCTCAGGTGCCATGCGACTTGGAACGCCGCGCCGTATAGGTGTGAAGGACTTAAATGAGCTGACTCCTACACACGATAATTTCTACCCGATGTTATGCCGTACTGACACAACGCATGATGCGATTTCATCGGTCCGTCAGTTCACACTTTTGGTGTGAGCTCACATCATTTTGTCCTTACACATGATCCGGACACACCGAAATGATCGTGTGTAGGCCGCTTTACGGTTCCCATCCTTCCTCGGTCGACCTATATTTCTATTTTTTTTTTTTTACGTACGAGGTAAGATCAAAAAGTATCAGCATTGATACTGGTAATGCCAAGTCAGCTCACTTGGCTCCAAAAAAGCGACACATACGTTTACTTTACAGTATATTAATTAATCGGTATAAGTCTTATAATAACAGCTGATCTGGTTTGTTTACAAACGCCCATTGTTGTGTTGTGTGTTAATCTCATTTGACGCATTTACCATGTCAGAAAAAATTGATCAGAGAATTTGTATCAGATTTTGTCAAAAAGTTGGTGAAACATGTAAAGATACATTTTAAAAGTTACAAAAAGTTCATGAAGGAGATTGTAGATAGGTCTATGAGTGGTTTAAGCGTATTAAAGATGCGCGTGAAAGTGGTGGGAGTGACGAGCGTTTAGGAAGGCCTTTAACTAGCAAGACTGACCACAACGTTGAGCTAGTGCGTGGTGCTGTGCGAGGAAACCACCGAATCACCATTCCTGAGCTAGCAAACGATTTAAATATTAGTTTCACATCAGTTCAGTCCATTCTTACTGATGAGTTGGGAATGAGACGTGTTTCTGCAAAGTTTGTACCAAAAGTGCTCACAGCTGACCTAAAAGAATTTCGGGTGTCAGTCGTTCAAGACCTGCTTGAATGTGCTAAAAACGATGAGAACTTCAATAAATCGATCGTAACGGGTGATGAATCAGGGATTTACGAATGCGATACAGAAACTAAGGCCCAGTCTTCAGTGTGGAAGACGCAAAATTCTCCAAGACCAAAAAAGGCGAAACAGAGCCGAAGCAAAGTCAAGACCATGCTGTAACGCAAATTTTAAAGAAAATTTTTGTATGTAATGGAACACAGTAGTCTGCTGTCAACTTAACGATGACATACGTAGGAGCTGTACCAGATGTAGTTCGGACAATGGCACGTGAAATCCATTAGCAACGGGAAGGCATTGTGGTAGAAAGACAATATATCTGTAATAGCAGCTGTTCACTTAAGGGAATTGCGTGTGGCGAGCTGAACTACCATAAAAACAAGAGAGTACGTATCACAGATGTATTACTAAGAAAAGCTAACAGAAAAGACAGAAGGAGGCGACACGAGAAATGACTAGCCACGTGTGTGAACTTAGCACCAAAACGCAGCTGTACATTGTTCACAATGGACGAAAGGGCTCGTACAGATATTGTATGAATAGAGACCATACTCGGTGAGCAATTAACAAGCAGCGGGAAGCATGTTTACCAGAGAGTGTTACAGCTAAGTAGAAAAACTGCAGCGCAGACGTGCCAATCGTAAGTGATACCAAGAAACTACCACACTAGTGTGTGAACGAAAAAGAGGATGTAAGAAGACAATACTAGAATTAGCCACGATTAGGGAGAGATACACATGTTAAACTAAAAGGCAGCTGTGAAACAAAACAACAATTAGGAGAAATCTGTCTGAAAGGAACGTACGAAAGACAATCGAGTTGATGGACAGGCGTAAAAATTGGTCTTCCGCCTCAGACTATGGGTGGAGCCAACAAGAAGATGTAAGGGTAGTGAACCAAAGAAGCCGATCAGAAACCAGAGTTTAGTGAAGGCGTTTCTCCAGAAGAAGTTGCTAAGGAGACGAGGATGAAGAATTAATGAGAACGATGTCAGAAGACAAGCAATAGGTTTAGGGAGGAGTTTTCGAAGGAAAAGGGATGAAAACCAATGGAAACGAAGAAGGTGGGAAGAAGAGAGTCTTGAGCAGAAAAGTTGGGAGGATTCGATATATAAAAAAAGTGTTGACTGCGATCGGGATTCTTAATACACTTGCGAGCGGTAGAAGTCTGAAGATAACGTTGAACGAGAGTCGTAACATAACCGCGATCGAGCATCTTGAGATAGTGTTGGACATGTCGGAGTATAACTTTGAAAAGAGGCTGTTTTTTTTCGAGAGTTTGTATACTAACAAGTTAAGTAAAGACGGTCGGAAGTTTTGACGGAGTGTTTAATTAAAGACATAGTGTTGAAAGCGCGAGAGAGAGATAGAGAGAGAGAGAGAGAGAGAGAGAGTCGGAAGTATGAACTAAATATGATGATGGTGTGAAAGACTAATATAACTGTTAACGCTAATTAAACAAAGTCAGATGTCGTGGTAATAAAGTTAGTCCGCGAAGGAACTGTGATGACTAATTAAAGTAACAAACAACCTGTATTGATCACCAAATTGTTAAAGTACTAATAATATGCAAATGAGACATAAATATAAATAATTCGGAGCTAAAGCGATGTTATCAACTAACATGTGTTAAAATCTAATTTCAAATAACGAGAGTTAACAAAAGAACTATTAATGTCGGAGTGTGAGATACAAGGTGAAGTGTAAAAAGTGTCATTCACAAGATGATTAGCGCATCAACCAGAGCATCATTGATCCTGGAGAGAGAGAGTGGAGATCATCGCAGATTAACGCCGCAGATTTATGGATTACATACCCACAGTAAAGAATTTATGCATAACTAATGTTTAGTAAAAAACACTGTCTGTCTCTCTAAAAGTACACCCTAATGATATTTAAAGAGAAATCATATCTAAATGTATTCATGTTAAATTTGTATGAACAACCTTTAAAAGATAAACTCAGATATCTATAAAATTATGAATCCATTTGTTGAGATAAATTTTGTGTAGAGTAAGAAATCATAATTATGATTATTAATATTTAAGGTTAATAACCCTGAGAAAGAGCTCATAATAGAATGAATAATTACGGAAGTAAATAATAATTTATATTATAATGTACTGTTTAATATTACAAGGTAAATGTTATGTTTACATCTCATAAAGTGCTATCATTGGCAAAAGATATGAATAAATAATTTTAGTATCGTAAAATTTGGTGTACGCTTTGACTTATATGAAAATCACCTAAGATAGGATACAACTGATCCTTATTACTAAAGATTAACTTATTTCATAACATAAAAGAAATTAAAACAACTTCAGTAGAATTCATTATAACTTCAATCACTGCGGTTGATTTAAAAACATACATAATTAATTAACATCACATAATTAATTAAGGTGAATATAACGTTAAATTGGCACCACAACTGGTGGGGCTTAAAAATTGTAGTTATATTAGGCGCTCCAATCGCGGGGCATCATAAATTACAACACATTAAGAGGCAACGTTAAAAAATAACGTTGTAATGCTCACAGTTTTCTTTGACCATAAGGGAATTGTTCATCATGAATTTGCTCCACCAGGCCGAACAGTAAACCAGGATTACTGGAGACATGTTTACAAATCTGTAACTCTTGTATATTTATGTAAATAAAATCAATCCTGATACTTTTTGATAACACCTCGTGTTCTTACTTTTAAAGGTTATCAGTTTTCTTCCACCCTTTCCAAATGTTCGTTCTATTTAATTCCGTTTTTTTTTTCATTTACATTAAATACTTGAAGTAATTCTCTAATTATATCGTTCCGTATCATATCTCTCCGGTTACATTATTTGACTCTTGTTAGAAACTTCATCTCTTGAGCTTGCATTCTTCTCCCTTGTGCTTTTGTTGTAATTCAGATTTCACTTCCGTACAGAAGCGTACATACTGCTAACGTTTTATAAAATTCCAGCGCGGTGTCTTTTCTTGTTTTAATTTTCAGACATCGACCGATTGTACCGAACGTTATTAAAAACTCCTAATTTTCGGTCCAGATC
Organism: Magicicada septendecula; assembly: GCA_034769895.1. Lineage (NCBI taxonomy): Eukaryota > Metazoa > Arthropoda > Insecta > Hemiptera > Cicadidae > Magicicada > Magicicada septendecula. Next base: position 135,757,792 of record CM068372.1, read on the forward strand.
TTGGAAATATCGCGTCCTGACTACTCAAGATGCCCAATCTGCTGTAATGTTTTGTTGTCTAAGACAATCTTAGGCTTGGAGTTCCACTCCCGAAAAATCGATAATTTTTGTTTTGGGGATTGATATTTTAAAATTATATTTAATTCTCATAATTCTTATAATTATATTAAACTACATTTTATTATATTTTATTCTTGATGTAGTTGACAGGTCTCTGTAAACGACTTACCTCCGGTACGAAAGATATCTTACTGATGAGACGTATCTTGAAGTTAACTGGAAACCTAAACCTAACGTTATTCAAGAGACATTCGACCCGTATGAATATTGTACCGTGACCAAGGTACTAAGAGATATTCTTAACAGTGAAAACTATGCATAACACAGAAGCAAAACCAGCCAAATTTAACTTGTAATAAAGAATTAATCATGAAAAATAGATTCTATAAGATGAAGAACATAAAAACAAAATATTACGAAATTAAAGGAGTATTAAAACAAAACAATCACTATGAAGAAGGATTAGGAGATAGAATTAATAAAGAGAAAACTAGGAGTTCAATGTGAAGGAAATAGATACCCCAATGACAGACTAGACATACTGAATAAAAATGACTCAGACTTAAACTGACAAACACCAAAACTAGATTTGGAGAGTGAGATAGTGAATATAATTGTAATTAAGATGATAATAGATAATATAAGAGAATAAAACTGTATTTTAAATAGTAACCATACCAGAGATGTAAATCATGGAAAACTATAACCAGAATTAGAAATAAGATTTTAGTGAAACAAAATAAGTATCACAAAGAAACAATTATAAAAGAAAGCCATTCTCATAGCACAAAAACTCATGTGTTTTGTAACAAAATAACATGAAACAATCGTGTAATTAACAGAAAGATGTTAACCACAAGTTGGTAGGATTACTCAACCGTCTAAAGGGAGTGATAATATTGTACCAACATAAAATAATTCATGATGTTATAGGCACCATAAGCCTAGAATTACATTTTATAGTTATTCCCTAATTAATGTTCAGAATGTTAGCTCATCACAACAAAGAACATTGTAGGAGCTAAGTTCAATAGGGATCATATGGAATTGTAAATAAAATAATAGCAAGACATAGTTTAATAAAAATTATTGTAATGATATATAAGTAAAAATAAGCAGCTTTGTTAATAATGGACGGAATTATATCATAAGAGGTGTTAAAACGTGCATCAGGACAAAAGCCAGATAATGGTGATGTCGTATTTAAGTTTACATGTGGTATAAGGGACTTGCGTCCATTAGAAACTATTTTGATGAATTTTAGTAAGAAAGTTGGCGTTGTTTTCTTAATCTCTACCCCAGAATCCACGCCGCTAAGACAATTTAATTCTTTGCCCAAGGAAGGGGAGGATGACTCGATGATGGACTGTCATCAAATTCCACCAATCACGGGGCGCAAATCTACTAAACGCACAGGTATTGCAAATTGGAACAGCGAGGTGAAGCGGCGTCCTAGACTCACGTTTGATCGAACTGCGATGCCATATAGATGACGAATTCTGCCGATCAAATTATCGCGAGTTACCCATCATGCTGTGCGAACGAATGTAAACTAAAGATTCTAACCTAATCAGTCGAAGTTGTTGAAAGTATTGTGAATTATAATGAAGTGTAGTCAAGTTAACAGTGTTTAGGGAATTGCATAGTGTATAATAATTTGCAATTCAGTGAGGTTGAGGAAAGTATAGTGCAATTATTGTTACTTACTAATGTTATGGTTATATTCAACAATGCAATACGAACTGATTCCCCATTTGTAAATAATACCACGACTCAAACACTAAGATATAATTCAAATACTCACTTTTTCATTATTCAATTGTAATTTAGATGTAAGTTAAGGTTAAGGATGGTTAACCTTGCCTAACCTAATAACCTAAAAGTGTCGAACTTACTCCGACAAGATTTATAATATAATATTAAGAAGTTATGGTTAACAAATGTAACCACTCTCCTATTCTGAGATTTTATCATTGTAATTAACGTATTTTAGTCCGTATTCTGCAGTTCAAAGAACCTAATTATTTAAGTTTACTTGAGACGATTCTCGTCTACCACTATTTTATTGTAACAAGACGACAACCCTGAGATGTGAGTTTCCGAACCGTAATAAGTGATTGTAAACAAGGTTAATTAAGTTGAATGTGTTTAACTAGGATTCAGAATTATTTAGATGCTGAATAAATAGTAATTTTTAAACATTAATGTAGCATTCATTTATTTGAATTTAACAATAATGATTTTAGTACTAGAGTACAGGTTATGTTTGCTTGTTAAGCCGTTGGCAGCCCTCATCACCGGCAAAAGTGAACGTATTCAAACATTTTGTTTTTAACTAATAACCATAAATTTTCTACCAGGTTATCACGAATGAAGAAACTGCATTTAAAGTAAGTAAGTAATTAATTATAAGACCGACAGGATTAATCCAACAATAAGGTAACCTAGTTAGAACCAACATCAGGTGACGATTACTTCGGATGATGTTCTGCATTAAAATTAAATATCAATCAAATTATATATTATAAGATATATAATTATAAGATAAGAACACAAAAGAGGTCCTTCTTAATGAACAATTGAATTTCCAATCAAATCCACTGTACGACACAGCGATAAGATTACAAAACAAGGTCCATAGTGCGTGACCTATAACAACATGAGCACAGCAGTCGACTACAGTAATTCGTGGTGCGCACCAGCGATATCGCGTGTGTTCTCACGTTTGGGGGTTTTTATGTTTATATTTATATTTATTGTGATGTGTAAAGTTGTATAAAAAGTTGTTTTTAATATTTTAACTATTGACGAACTTCACCAAGGGATATTCCTGATGATGGGACATATGTCCCGAAACGCGTAGAGTTTCGTAAAGGATAAAGGCCACCAGACGGAAAAGAAAAAGGTAAAACTGTTTTACTATTTATATACATATAAGTGGCCTGGATACCAAAAAGCATGGATCTATAACCAATCAAATTACTCATGCCAGTGATCGGCGATCAACATATTGTTCCATTAGTGACGAGGTTCAACAAATTAACCAAATAACTAGATGATAAACAATAATAAATTACATTACAATATTCAAAAAGGAAGAATAACAACATAAAATTTCTCAAATATTTGTCGCATCATAAACGAGGTGGAACGATTTCTCCTGAAGCCACACTGATAGTCTCCGACTGCATCTTTCACAAATGGTTCCAGCCTTACTGCCAATACACTGCTGAATACTTTATAGGCTAAATTGAGGAGAGTTATAGGTCTATAGTTTTCACACAAGGCCCCAATAATCGGATCTACAAAATTCTGACTGTGGTTAATCGTCAATTGAATGTTCGTTCCAACCAGGTTTTCATAAGTTCTGTTTTCAACAGCGTCAAGAAAACATTCTTTATCATTGCTCACAGATACAGAGCCGACTAACAATTCGTTACGACAGAACCTCCAAACTTCAATCTGTTTGTTAATAGTTTTCCTTTCCTTTCTTAGAGCTAATTAATGGAAAATGAGAGAGAGGTGGAAGGAGGGGAGGGAGGGGGAGAGAAAAATGTTTATAGTTTACCGTAGCCAAAGCTAGGACGTGGAATGTGAATAGGGTGTGGTACCCAAAACTGCAGACGATTGATAATAAGGTGTGACTCAATAATACTGGCTCGGCCTAAAGGATGGCAGTCAGAATCTTTCATATAGACTAATAATACTTTCTTAAAAGTGCGGCGCTTCTCAACAGTGTCTCTGTGCACCAATCAGATTGCACCGTTAGTACGATGAAATTAACAACATCGTCGCGCGGCGTTGCCACAATTAGGATTCATTAACAACAACTCCAATGGAGCCGACCCGTCGTGTCGTCGTAATTCTGCTGACTATAAGGCCATTGTTTAGTGATGTGCAGACATGGTCAACAAAGTAACTAGACTGGTGTGAGATAAAAATTAATGCCGAGGGGTTAACAAAATGTAAGAGCTACACTACACTATGCACCTGACTGACCACACGCAGTTTAATAAACGCTGAACGAAATATAGGGTTTAACTGTAAAAGACCAAAAATGTGTTCTATAAATCTATGAAGAAACACACGTGTTTCTTAAAAAGATGAAGAAAGATAGGGAAGTTATTAACACAGTGAAGATAAGAAAGCTTCAGTATCTGGGACATCTCATGAGAAATGAACAGAGATTTTACTTATTGGAATGCATACTACAGGGAAAAGTACTTGGAATGAGGAGTTGGGCGACCGAGAATATCATGGCTGTGAAAGTTAAGGACCTGGTTTGGCATGAATACAACTGACTTATTCCGTACAGCAGTGCAGAAATTTAAAATAGCCTGTATGATATACAACATCCGAAACGGATAGAAACTATCAGAAGATAAATTTATCCTCACTCTTATTTTAAAGGGGTTTTCTTTATTACTGTGCTAAAAGACATCGGCTGTCAAAAGAAGAAGATTAAGAAAGACGAAGAAGAAGAACGGGGAGGAGGCCGTCAGTCCTTTAATCCGTCAGCTTGAACTCATCGCACCCATCTAAAGTTTGTTCACTGAGCCTGATGTAAACAAAACTACGTGCTTGTACTTGAACCGAATTGGTTAGATGAGTGACCCCATCACTAAATCCACCGCTAGAAATAAAATAGTTCGCAAATGATTATAATTACTAGATTTAGGATATATAAACAACGTTTCTTGAAACAATTGGGATTAATACAACTAAAAATAAGGTAAATGATGTTATAATTCTTTGGATCTGGTAAGAAAGTTTTTACTTTGTGCTGTATGTGCCTCTGTGTTGTATCTCTCCGCTTTGTTTACATAAGGCTCCACTCTAAGAGTGAACAAACTTTATAAGCTGTAACATCTCTGAACCGGGTCCTTTACACCGAACACAGACCAGAAAAATACACAAGTGTTGACACGAGGAATCTTGCACAATGGAAACGGCACGAACTGATGCACGTGGAAAAAACAAGTCGCCTGTGAGCGATGTCGATACGGTGCGGTGTTTTTATTCAATTTGAAAAACAATCCGCGCTTTAAAATGAAAGGTACACAAACGTAGGATGCAACGATAACACAATCGTGCGTCACCCGCAGTACGTAGCGTTTGCGCGTTATTACACCGATACCATTTTCTTTGTTTCCTATCGAAATACGTAAAACACCTGCACGTGTACAGGTGCGCGTGTCAATCGGTACACGTTTCTGACACGAAACGGTCAAGTTTCATAATAATTAACACAGGCTTGCACAACAAGCTATTTATGTTCGTACCTTCTACGTTAGTAAAAAACTGTCTACGACAAGTTTCGGCTGGATGTTCTCCTTTTTTCTCGGCCCTCTGCATCTGTCTTCAACCTCCTTCCGTTTTTGATGCCATCAAGCTGTCCAACTATCTTCTTCCCCGTCCTCTCTTTCCTTTCACCTTTATGATTCTTAGTTGCAGTCAGTTTCTTCGCAAAATCAGCTCCAACCAAGATGTATTTCATCACCATCATCATCATCATCTGAAACGATTAAACCAAGGATAGTTTGGTCCGGTCTCAAACAGGCAAAGCCTAGATCTGGTGATCCATCGCTTCCTCGAACGTCCCACACCTCTCCGTCCTTTCGGCTTATAGTTCCATAGTTGTTTGGGGAAGCGGCAGTCATCCATTCGGCAAAGACGTTCCCACCAATTCAGCCGATACTGTGCAATCCAGTCGAGTATACTCATAATATTCAGTTCCTGCCGTATATCTGTGTTTCTTCTACGATCATGGTGAGCATACCCTGCACGTGCCTGAGAAATCTCATTTCAGCCGCTTGGATATGATTGGCCTGGCCTTTCGTTAAAGTCCAGTTCTCAGACCCACAAACAAGTGTGGGAAAGGTCATCACCTTGTTGAATTTTAGGCGTGTTTCTTTACTAGCTGACTTTCAAGAGTTCGCCTGATGGTCCCGCACATACGGCTGAACAGTTCTAACAGTTCATTTCGCCTTAATTATACGAAATTCTCTACCTACCTTTCTTCTTTTTTTATGGTCCATGTTTCACTGCCATATAGGCCTAAGACCACACTCCAAATAAAACGTTTGGCAACTCTTTCTCACATCAATCAGAATCCTTCGTACTGTCAGTAATACTTTTACCTTTCCAAAAACTTCCTTAGCCTTAGAAGTAGATGTTCCACTTCTGATTTCCTCCGTACAGCTTTCATTCCATGTTACTGTACTCCCCAAATACTCAAACGAGTTGACTTGTTCTACGGTTTTTCATTCCAAGAATAAGTTAACGAAGCCTTCATTCTTGCTAATTCTCATCACTTTAGTTTTACGTTCTTATATATCCACATATACGAAAAGCTTCCGTGTTTTGGCCTCCTTTATACTCTCGCCCACACTAGTCATCCGAGACTGTCCGAACAGAGTAAGAAAGACAGCTATCTGTCGCAAGCTGTTTTATTGCGAGGCATAAATTGAAGGAGCTTCGTCTTTGGTCGCGAGGAGCCAGTGTGCGACGCTTTATAGATGCTAATGGCAGCAGTCATTTGCAACACTCAGCGACACAATGCGCCAAAACGGTTCTGTCGCCGAACAATATGTCGCTCCAGTGTAGAGGTGGGCTAAACTAGTATTTTAAAATAACAGGTATGAAAACACCGTTCCAAAAAAATAACAGGTACTAATACCTGTTATTACATACTTATTATACATATCCTATATTATCCTTTGTAAGTAACTCGTTTTGAGTTTCCTGCAGGTCTCCTATGTAATATCTTTAAATAAATACACTGCAAGTAGGTTTATTTTCACCTAGATAAACCTATTAATATATTAATAAACCTACTTGCAGTGTATTTATTTGAAGATATTATATAACCTATACTATATAATTTGTTATAAGAAATAAATTGAAACTAAAAGTATTAACAGTGTTACTTTACACTGTGACATTATTAAACTATTACTGTTTAAAAGAAAATAAGAAACAAGAGAATTTGTAGGCCTATCTCCCTTTGGGAATACCAATTTAAGTTTTCACAGGAGTAAACAAACTAACACTGGTTAGACAAATCGGTTGCGAAACTCGGGTCAATGAAATAATTTAGAATACACGTAATACCACAACAAATAATGTGAAAAAAACATCAGAAACTGGATAATCTTCAGATTCATTCACTAATGTACACAGAATATACAAGTCATGAAATGTCACACCTATTTACATTACAATCTGCTTCACTTACACATTATAAATAAAATTAAACAATTGAATTGTTTCTAAAATACTGGGATTTCAGTTATTCAAACACTATTTTAAATTCGTATTAAAAAATATCAGCTGTTGCACTTTCCTTGTGTTATGCTAATTTACGTTTGCTAGATATTACGTTCTTAAAGCCCGCTATTGGAGCGCCAAATATAACGTTTTTATTACTCGTTGTCATTAATTATATTGTTCATTAATAGATTACCTTTTTTTTAATCTAGCAACGGTAATTAAAGCTACAATGAAGTCTACTGATGTTAATTGTAATTGTGTTGGGTTACTTATGCGTGATGAGTACAAAGAAATCGTATGTGCTCAAGAATACTAATTGCTGTATCATCCCACAGGTAGTTATTAAATAACGAAAACGCATACACATTTATCAATATAATTGTTGCATTTATTATTATTACTATACTTGGCATTCATATTACTTCCATATGATTTTATGATCATTCGTTAATTTAATATTATGATCTATCTAAATAGACATTAATTCTAAGATCTCTATCTCAAGGTAAAATGTAACACTTATCTCTATTAAATATCATGTTACACATATTTTATATAGAAATGGATTCATGTTTAATATATGAAGTTTATCTTTAATAAGACATACGTGAGTTTTTTTAAGTATGCCATATTTATATACGTAGGTTCTTTGAGTAGGACAGACAGGTGTTTTAAGAAGTATTAATTAATGCATAAAATTTACTCTTGGTAAGTTATCCAAACTGCGGCGTGTAGAACTGCGTTGATTATTATCCCCACTTCTTAGCTCTGCCATGAAAGTGTAGATGCGCTAATCATATCGTTGTTTATTCTCGTAGTGCATGATAGTTGAATATATACCTAACACAACCAACAACTATCATAGTGGACACTGTCCACTGGACAGCAATACTTAAAAAGGCCTTCCCATAGTACGGGGAGGGGTCCCGAACGGTGGTAGGCATACCACTAGTGGTAAGCAAGAAGACCTAGCTAGGAAAAAAGTATTTACTTAAAAAATAAATAAATACAAATTTATGTTCAAAACAATAATAAATTTTTATCGGACATAATTTAGACCGATTACCCTTATAAAAACACAACCTAAACCGTTTGCGGTAAAATTCCATTAAATATTATCTGCTCTTATCTTATTTTATTTTCTTATCAGGTGGTACTCGAAAAGAACGCGGAAGACCGAAGTCTACGCGGGTCAGGAAAGGTTGGGAACTACTGCTAATAGATCAACTGTGCAACTGATAGGTCCTCGCAAAAGCACAATTTGGGCAAATAATGGAAACTTCGAGCCATATCATAAATCAATCATGAATGTACAGTCTCCAAGAAATTCAGATAAACTTGTAGCTTTCTTTTCTTATCACCTCCTTGTTTTATTGATGGCCTTCTAGTAAGTTTAATAAATTCTTATCTTCATCAGGTCGTGTGTTTTTCTTAGGCTGCAGTTTGAGCATTTACACCTAATTCTGTTATCTGTTATGGAATTTGTTATTTTTATTTCTTTACTAAGTGGAAACTACTAGTAGTCAAATGGTGAGAAAAGTGATAGAGACAAAAATTCAAGTTCTTGGATTTTGTTGTCCATGACGTGTCCGTTGATTAACTAAGTATATCACTACCGCCTCACAATAGATGCTCATAATAAGCCTCTGACCAAGCTTATAATAAGCGATAACTGGTTCAGGCTATAAGGTAAAACTTTTACGTTTTTACCATTAAAAACTTTTGTGTTCCGAGTCGGTAGTGATATACTTATATTTAAAAATTCAAAATTAGCCGTTTATATAAAAGAAACAATTTACGAAAACACCTTATGTTTAGGGTAGCCTTATCAGATCAGTAAAGATTTAAGGAACAGGACTAGATAAAGTGCATAAATGACCGTTACAACAATCTCATCATTTACGTGAGATGTGTAGTGAAGTTAAAATCACATTAATAAAAAGTATAATATAGCCTATCAACATCAGCCACTCTGTAGGTTATAACACAATATAATTCGTTATTTCAAAATTTACCAAGTTGGTGACTAGTATAATACATACTGTAATTTGTTAGCATATAATCTGTATTATATATCTGCATAACACACGAGAATAAATGTAACATCAGTATGAATTTGTTTCATTTATTAAAAACAGCTTCGTCTCTTTGCACAGAATGAAGTATTCAGGACCAAAAAGTGGCTTCGTACTCGAAATACCCTTGATACTAGTTGTTCCTAAAATACTAGTGTTCCTCGTGATACGCCTGGTATTTGTATTACTCGTTTCCTTGTTGTTCCTTGTGTACCGGTGATACCCATAGTATTTGAAATATTCGTTTACTTGTTGTTCCTTGTGTACCAGTGATATTTTTGTACGCCTAGTATTTGGCCTTGGCGTATTCGTTTACTAGTTAGCCTACTTGTATATTCATTCATTAGTTGCGTAGGGGCGTCCCTCGCTCGGAACAGCGAGGCCACGAATAACAGGTATTTCAACTTTTCAGTCAGTGTTACATCCGTTCCACAAAAATATCGTTCCAAAATACCTGTTACAGGTATATCGGCCCACCTCTACTCCAGTGATGGATATATATATATATATATATATATATATATATATATATATATATATATATGGCGTTGTAACAAATGTACTTGTAAAATAAGTACGCGTGATGGAAACTGGTTTACTACTACAAAGCTATCCCTTTTGACAGTAATACAGTTCATTTACACGCAGTCACACGAATTAAAGGTGACGTCCGTATAAGGCCTCATTTTTTACTTCCAGGTGGTAGGCGACGGGTGACGTCACCCGCAGCTGTGGTAGTACATTGTTGAGAGTGGGTTTGTTTATACTTCTGCGAAGTGACGTGTGACTCCTCTCACCACCTGTCGCTGTAGTTTGTCAGATACAGGCGACGTCTCCCGCGCTTTTTGGCATTTGCATGTGTCTCTCGTGTCGAAATAATGACGTGCAGACAATGCCTGCAATTTGGAATGATGCAGACCCGAATCACAAAAACATGGATGTGGTGGAGAAAAGTTGGAAAGAAATTGCACAGTTGATGAATAAAGGTGAATAAATTTGTTTACAGAAATTAAGAAAGTTAGATTCATTATTACAATTTATGTACTCTAAATACACAATTCAAGGAACGCTCTGTACTTATTAAAATATTTTTATTAACAGATTTTGTAGCTGTAAAATAATATCCGTAATATCACGGAGTTAGGTGAACTCACCCTATACAAATATTATCCCTATACAAATTATTCGATGTATCCCTGTCTGTTTAATGTTTGTAATATATGAAAAATTACTTGTTTAAGAAAATAAAATACATATTATGCGAAAAGATATTGGTTGTTTTTTTGCTGACTACAAGAACTAAGAAATATACGATTCTTATTTAATTTATTACTTAATTGTTATACAAATTATTTTAATCTTCCTTAGACTTACGTAAAGTTTCAGGAAGAGTAATTGGTAATTTACGAGTTCTCTTCCGCCTCAGTTTTCCTTCCACGTTTGCTAACACGAAGTCGAAAGTATCGGTAGACATTCTCATCTGTTACAAAAACTTTATTGGTGTTGTCTCGAGTCGAAATACAGATGTTGAAATTCACCAAACTTCACGCAACTCGTTGATCGGATGAACACAATATTTCTTCCTCCTGTCATCCACTTCATTATCATCTTCTAGCATGAGAAACATTTGACGTGTTCCAAACGACGTCTCTTGTAAAAAAAAATAATGGCTCGACCGTAGCCTGAACTATAAATCCCGCCTGACGCCTACCTTTTTACCACCTGCCACATGTCGCCTGTCTCCTGGAAGTATAAATGAGGCCTCACAGACAAGTATCGAAAATTGTTACATCTCTATTCGCCAAGTCAAACAGGGCAAGTACAGTACGACGTGCATTGTGCTGACGCTTAGCAACCAGTCCAGCTGTTTACACGGTCTGAGTAACGCGAGAACGTTGCAACGGACGGAGGCGAGGTAAAAGATGAAAAGTAGCGTAGCACACGCACGTGCACACAGAGGGCAATGACCCCTGCGTGTGGATGGTTGCTCCTTGCACTCGCATTCACACCCCCCCCCTCAACAGACCTGCTTCTCACCCACTGCATCGCACACAGTTAATTCATTATCTGAATTCTGCATGCACCGTGACAGGATGGCGATAACACGAATTAAAATATACTACTACTACTACTACTACTACCACGACCACCACCACTACTAATAATGCTACGACCACTGACGAATTCTACAATCAAATCTGCTAATTCTGTCTACAAAACGAATTCTAACCCCGACTCAATGAAATTACTGTTAGTTTTTAAGTCTGTCGTGTAGAAAGTATAACCAAACAAATATACAATAGAATATATGAAGTTAAAAACCAATTTCAACAATTTCACTTGCGATTTTATAAAAACAAACCAGCAGTAAAATCTCAAATAAGTTGGCTATTGTATTAGTGTGAAGAAATATTGCCCTGTATTGTCACGTCTGGTTAGAGTCGGAGAATATTAAATTTATCAGCTGCAGGCGAGCACGCGTAAAAGAATGTGAGTGGATTAGGTTTTCACATGCTTTACTGCTGAAGAAGACGGACGTTTACAGGGGCGTATTTACGGGGGGGGGGGGAACGGACTACCCCGAGAGGGTCGAAAAATTAGACGAATTTTGTTAAACTCTTTAATTTTTTACGCTATTTTATTATTTTTTCATCTGTGTACGCTAATTTAGTAGTAACTATTTTTTAAATATACAAACAAGTTTATTACACAGCATTAGCGTATATGATTGAAATGCGAAATATAGGAAAATAAATTCAGTTAATAAGTAAATGTCTTCTAACGCTTATATGGCGTTATACTATGGCGTTATTCGCTTATATTAACAAGTCAATGTTGTTAGTATTTGAATTTTATGGGCTGTTTGGCCGTGGTACAGTGCTGTACATATCAACAGACGTTTCGACCGTGCCACTGACGGCCATCATCAGCGCAAAGAATGAGCTTCGATTAACGTAGATGTTACCGTTAGTGACCACAGTACTGTGGTAATGCTAACGTCACTGATGATGGTCGTCAATGGCACGGACGAAACGTCTGCCGATATGTACAGCACTGTACCACGCCTAAACAGCCCGGAATCTGAAAATACTAACATCTGTCAATAAGTATCTTGGGCTTGTAAACAATATTTCAATAACGCCTATTTTTATTCTGTTATTTCCGTTTAATTTAGTGGGACTGATTTCACCAACTTTAAAGATAGTAATGCTGATTAGTCTTAACTTGCTTTTTTTCTTTTGTATGAAGCCGACCCGACCATGGACTCCCCCCTTCAAGGCCAAATTCTAGGTACCCCACTGAACGTTTGTAAGACGCAATCGCCTTACGTAAGAATCTGCGGAACGAAATCATTACAGAAATCTGGGACAGCCTGTATTTTAATCAGATTAATGGGCCAAAAGCTAATGATTGAATCTAAGAACAAGTTCACAAAGTGCACCTTTAATATAAACCAAAGGCCAGTTGAACGTGTAAGCAAATTTACATATCTTGGTACTATAGTCAATGAACAATGGGACCACTCTCAAGAAATAAAGAGCAGAATTGAAAAGGCACGAGCAGTGTACACTAGAATGAACAGTTTATTTAAAAGTCACGATTTTACAATAAACACAAAGATGAGACTTTTACGCTGCTAGGTATTCTAGGTCCTCTTCTACGGTGTAGAATTTTGGACTTTGACTGAAGCAACAACTAAAAAATTGGAATCTTTCGAAATATGGCTTTACCGTAGAATACTGAGCAATTTCATGGACAGCACATATAATTAATGTTGAAGTTCTTAGAAAGATGAAGAAAGAAAAGGAAGTTATTAACACAATGAAGATAAGAAAGCTTCAGTACCAGGGACATCTAATGAGAAATGAACAGACATTTTATTTATTGCAGTCGGAACTACAGGGAAAAGTACTTGAAAAGAGAGGAGTTGGGCGACCGAGAATCTCATGGCTGAGAAATTTAAGGATCTGGTTTGGCATGAATAAAACTGACTTATTCCGTGCAGCAGTACAGAAAATTAAAATAGTCTGTATGATATCCAACATCCGAAACGGATAGGAACTATAAGAAGAAGAATGGGCCGAAGAAAGAGACATACAACCGGAACAAATCAAGGGCCTAACTTTACATGGAAAATTGGCGATTTTTAAAAACTTTTTTAACAACTTTTCTATTGGACATCGAAGAAGCGTTGGTAAAAAGCATCCTCAGAAAATATGACGAAGATGATGAATTATTTTGGAATATTTGAGTTTTTTATTATGGAATATATTTTCTATTGATTACGGCACAATTACAATAACGTTCATTTGTATAATCAGGCTACGTTGTGAAACAAGGACTAATGAGACTATCATCTCAAACCTTCCTCTTGAACTTAACAATCTGGTTATATCAAAGTGAATTTTTTTTTTAATAATCTGATCAAAACCACAATTTTGCCATTAAAAAATTAGCTAAAAGCTCTATAATATGAATGACGACACTTTTCCATATTCTTTAGAATAGTTTCCTTCCGCGAGATATAATTACACAAAACAATAGGGAAAGGGTAGACTGTTTGTGTGTGACCCGCATAAATGTCTACAGTGAAACACGGACGATTCCAAACAGATGACATCACCGCTCGGCGCCATGCGTGTATTCAAATTGCCTAGATCGTGGGGCGGCACGTGTCAGAACAGTAGGTCACCTTATACCCGACTGTTGGAGCCATCATGCGACCGATGCAATTTACTGAAACGTTTAACTGAGCCAGCTCCCTTTCACTTTCACTGTCTCGCGACGTCACCAGTTTTATGACGTCATACGTCGTAAGAGTAACGGTGCAAGCGGAACGCTGTGCTGAATAAATATGGGCCAACCTAAAACTCAAACTTTTCTCACTCTTTTATCTTCTCTCTATCCCCTCTTTCTCTCTCTTCTCACCCACATACAATTACAAATTTCCCTTGTGAGTCGAAATGAAAAAAAGTTAAAGAACTGACTCAAGTCGGCTGACGGTTGGTACCGTAAATAAACCAAATAATCAACCAAATAAAACACCACGGTGTTTTTATTTAGGTCACAACGCCAGTGTTCATATATTTATTATATTAAAAAGTAGTATTGAAACATGTAATATATTGCAACTAGCTGTTACCAGCGGCTTCGCACGCGAATATTTGACTTTTAATAAGCATTTTAATATAATTTTTATTGTCTATGTCTACTTGACGTTCTGTCAGCTCGTATAACAATTTTGTACTCAATAGTTAAATTCTCTCCAAAGCTGTTTCAAAACTTGTACTATTTTAACTTGTACCTACTAAATTATTATGTTGATGCAACAGCCTTTGGAGATTTAAAAGTACCCGTTTCTTTATTTTAAGTGATACTGTGTTAGAAGCACATTAAATGTATAACACATTAAACGTTGTTTTCTTCAACCATGGCTTTTATTTGTTTCAGCAGTAAACTAAAAACCAAAAACCGTTGTCACCTAACCTCACAAATGAAAACAACACGTATTTCGCTTTGCATTAAGTAATAGGACCATTTACAATTAGTACACTTCTTTATTTCCACATCGTAATATATCGATACACTCGCATATTATATAAAAAATCGAAAATGTACTGCAGGAATGGATAAATATACAGTTCCGATGCCGGTTTATAGCTTTTGTTTATTTACTTGTTTTGTTACTTGTTTGTTTATTTACTATGGTAATTAATTCTGGTCCCCATGGTGTTGTTGACATCTTTAGTAGTAGTATTTAATATATTTTCCTTACTTATTCATTGCATCATCAGAAATACGTATAAACATAAATGTTATAATCGTTTAAGACAATTACAAAATATATAGACGTATCTGTATACAAAATTACAAAATATATCGATACAATCGCATATTAAAAACATTAAAAACTGCAGGAACGGATAAAGGTACAGTTCCGATGCTGCTAAATATCATTTGTTTAATTACTTGTTACTATAGTAATTAATTCTGGTCTCCATGGTGTTGTTGAAATCTTTATACGCGTCAACGAAAAGGCATAATTAAAAGGGCCTAAATCGTGCGAACGGGGCAAAATATCAAACTCCAAGTTATACAGTATTTTTCGCCTTGTGTCAAAGGTTACCTGTGCAAAATTTGGTGGCACTCGGTGTAACGGTGTGGATTCAGTACCCATAAATCCTCAGACTTTGAGCTTTATATATATAGATGAGTAGAATATGCATGTATTACTGGCACTCAAAGCATAAGGAAGCATGTTTAAATGAAAATTTGTATAAGTAAAGACTGCAGGTTTGGACATTGTATATTAGTCGATAAGAGACATGTTCAAATTGTTAGTTTTAAGTACTCTTAAGACAGTAAAAAAAACTGTTAGTGTTGTGGAATGGTGCGAAAAGATGCGTAGGCGTGTGGTGAGTGCTTGTGCGAGGATATTTAATTACGGGATAATAATTAAAAAACGTATTAAATTAAATAACTTTTGTTCTAAGTGGAACTGTGAAATGAGACTTGTACCAGAAAACGCCTATGAAAAGACCTACCAAATGTCAGTTATTGTTCGTAATTTAAAGAACCGAATACAAGCGTTTCTTAACAAACAAAGATTTATGGCCCATTAAATAACCCGTAAAAGTATGGTGTTTTTTTTGACAGGCCGTGCATTCTTTCGAACAATGTTCTCCACGAATAGTTTTACCTTGGCCTCAGTAACAGAGGAGAGTTACGAATTAACCAATCAGCGTACGAGAATTAGGGCATATTTTCATTTTAATTCCAATTTCTTGTTGAACAGTCTGTCTCTCAATATACTCAGAAGCGTGTGGATGTAGGCTATGCAATAGTTTAGACGTTCGGTCTACTAAGCGTACGAACACAAGTTAAAAAGTTCGCTACTTATTGATAAAATTGTAAATTTTAAAAGCGCTAATCCGGGGGAATAGAAGATTTCCGTATAGGGATTAAAGGCACTTCAAGTCTGCTGGATTTATGTGTATGGCAGATACACAAAATTGCAGTAGAAAAAAATCAGTAAGGTGAAAATTAATTAACTGCGATTTATGTAATTGTTTAACCCGCTAACGACCGTGAACACAAAAGAGAACTCACACCCGTATGCAGGGCGAATCAACGCATCTGTATCCAGACTGGATTATCCGGTAACCTACATTAGTCATGAAAGGGAAGAGACTTTATTTTTTCTTATATAAACTGTAATAAACTTATTAAACAAAAGAGAAAAAAACTTTAAAAAAAAAGATTTTATGTAATAGATTATAAGAGATAAAAATTATTTTAATTTATATTGTTACGACAGCCTAACTCATCGTCGCATGGTACAGTGGAAAAAAAATACAAGACACCAATGAAACCACTAATCACCACCTTTAATTACCAGTTTATAATCAACTTGTACAATAATCAGAGCAAAAGATGTCCAGACGCAATAATAATGTCAACTAATAGAGTCCCACGCAATTCTAAAACAATAACACTTCGCCACAATACTTCGAACCTCACTTGAATAAAAATCGCTACTTAAACTGACTTTTAAGCAGCAGCTGTTGCTGTTTTAAATAGATAGCAAAAGTTTTCCAGAATAATCCATAATACGCGTCAACACTACTCGAAAACACTAGAGTGTAATTGATTTCAGCCTTGAACACGGTGCGCCGACCAGTACGGTCTAGAATAGCCTCGTTTGTTGACGCATGTTAATTGTCACGTACGCACACAACATTACAGCCGAGTAACATGTAGAACGTCCTGTGATGGCGTAACAACATTCAGTTCTGTCAACAGAGACAGAGACAGAGTAATTACTTTGTTCTTTTACATAAACTGTATTAAAATAAAAATAGTGCAATTTGTAGTAAATCTTATATATAAAAATGAATGTTTCTTTGTTTGTCCCGTATGCGTTCCTATACCATTCAACCGATTGCGATGAAACTTCGGTGAGTTGTTGTGCGCACGTCAGCGAAGGTTTCTGAATTTTTTTCGATGGGGTCGTTTGGGGGGGTTCTTTGGGGTCTTCCACATCTCCTCCTAAACCACTGGACCGATTTCAACCAAACTTGGCACAAATATTTTACGCAACGGGAGAACCAACATAGGATAGGTGTTTTTTCGATGGGGTCCTTTGGGGGGTTCTTTGGGGTCTTCCACATCTCCTCCTAAACCACTGGACCGATTTCAACCAAACTTGGCACAAATATTTTACGCAACGGGAGAACCAACATAGGATAGGTGTTTTTGAGATATGATCCTTCGGGGGGGGGGGTCCTTTGGGGTCTTCCACATCTCCTCCTAAACCACTGGACCGATTTCAACCAAACTTGGCACAAATATTTTACGCAACGGGAGAACCAACATAGGACAAGTGTTTTTTCGATACGATCCTTTGGGGGGTCCTTTGGGGTCTTCCACATCTCCTCCTCAACCATTGGACCGATTTCAACCAAACTTGGCACAAATATTTTACGCAACGGGAGAACCAACATAGGACAGGTGTTTTTTCGATACGATCCTCTGGGGGGTCCTTTGGGGTCTTAAAAAACTATTAGATCTGGTTACTATGGCAACCCAATAGAATAGATTCTGTTCTAAATATATTATCGCATTAAATTGAAAGACCACGCGAACGAAGTCGTGGGCAACAGCTATATTTGTTTTAAGAAACCTACTTTAATTGAACTTTATTAATTAAACTAACATTTTCATTACGTACAACGTGAATCTCCGTAGCGAAGCACGGGTATTCCGCTAGTTATTATTAAATCCGACTGCATTCTAATATACGGTTTACCGACTACTCATGCTATGCGACACCTGTACATAGCAATATATACATATAAATTGAACCGGATTACACATTTTTCAGCGTCAAACATGTATAACTTCTTCTTCTTCTCCTCCTCAACCAAGACGTTGGTGGTCTTGCAATGTTTTCCCTTCCGAAGACAGTCTCTTAATCGCTACATATTTTCTTCGTACATTTATTTTAAGCATATATTTCTGTATGGGCCTTCGCCTACCACTATGTCTCTCAACCATTCCCTCGATCAGGGTGGTGAAATAGTTTGAATAGCCAACCATACTGCTTCTCCTTTCTAAAATGGTTGTAATCAGAATCTTTCTTTCATCCACATACCTCATCACTAGTCACTATTTCTGTCCATGCATGTTGTAACAATTAAGTAAATTCGTACTATCTAACTTGATCTTTGTTTGTATTTTTATTTTTCTTTAACGTCCCACGTTGTTGTACGTCAATTCGTAATAATAGAGTTAATTCGTGTTTTTATCTCCAAGTTGTGTGAATCTTTCTTATGTATTTTTCTTTTGTGTATTTTGTTTGTTATTATAAAATAATTTTCAAATAATAATTATTTATCTAGTCCTAACGGTTGAGCGCCAATTTGTAACCAAATGTTACAAATAAAGTATATTTGTGTTTTATTTTATTTTTTATCAGCTGTTGTCAATCTGCAATAAAAAATACTAATTCCCAAAATTGTTTCTTCTTTCTTCTGATACTATTTATTTTATTAAATTACTTTAATGGCTTAAATACTTACTTTCAATGGTATTCAATTTGAATTTCGTGGTTCTTGTGTACGTGTTACCAACCTCTCTTTGTTGATAAAAAAATAACGTTCAACTGTATGAATAATAAAGATGTCGTAATACCAAAATAAAGTAATTAAACAATTGAAATTCTTCAATACAGTTAATTTCCTTTAATCTTTTACTTTCTTTCTTTGATAACAAAGTTAATTAAATTTATAATTCCTGACAATTTGCTCCGGCTATGTTTTTAATGCTCACGGATGGCACTACTGCTCAAGTCTATTTACATATTATTTTCGTTATTAAAATTATATTTGTTAGGTCCTTTGGACTACAGAAAAGTTAACAAAAATACCTCTAGTGAAGTACCAAATGTCATACAATTGTAATTAAGTCTAATAAATCATCAATCAATTAAATTTAATGTTGTTAATAGTTCGTCTTAACAACGGTATGTCTTTATAGGTTATCTGTTCTAATAGCTAGTACACTTTCAACGATTTTATCACCATAAATTATTAATTTAATAGTAAAATAAATCTCTAATCACAAGTTTGTTCATTAAGTGACTGTTTAAATATAGTTTATCAGTGATTGAATAGTGTAAATGTGTAGTATAATTTGTTTTACTTATTATTCTTTTATAATATTATACATAATACCTTCCTTCAAGTATTAGGTTCCGCTTTTTTTTTTTACTAGCATTCTTCATTCTTCTTAGGTCATTATATTACCTAGCCTTATTTCAATTCAATGCTATCTATTTTTTATTTCCTCGAGTTGTATGTAAGTTTTACCCTTTCTCTTCTGAATTCAACAATCAGCTAACTGTTTTCCATATAATATTTTGGTTGCTAAGATACAAAGTATTAAATTCCCATTGGTGGAAACCTTATAACATTGAGTTGTCATGGTTTCTAGTTTTTGTCACAAACTGAATACATTTCTTAAATTTAATACAATTTTCTTAAAATTAATACAGTTTTCTTATGATAGCTTCAATTTTGAAGATACTAGTATCATTGAATTGCTTTCTGCACCTAGATTAATTTTATATCTCATTTGATTGGTTTTTGTCCATTAATTTCAAAGTTACTAGTTTGACATTTTTTATTACTCTTATTAATTTATTTAAATTTACTCCTTTTGTATACAATTTGCTTAAATTACTTCATTTTTCTATAGCCCTAATGTACATTGTTTATAATACATTTATAATTACAGTTCCCTCAGTCTTAGAAACATGACACACCTTCTTAATCCAATTACAAAATAAATTAACATAAAACAATTAATTATCAATAGTTATTTTAAAACACATTATGAACCTTATTTGCATTATATTTAACTGCTAGAACATAATTCATAACATACATTTCCTTGTCATACAAGTAATTATTCATAATTATTTTAACCCATATTATGAATCTTATTCGTCTTCAATTAGACTGTTAAAAACTATTAAACTCATTAGAATAATTATACTGGTCAGAACTAGTCTTCATAACATAACATTAGTTGCTTGTCATACAAGTAATTATTCATAACACAACTTTCATTTTTACATAATAACTTTACCTCACAAAACAAACAATGGTTATTACATCATCCATCATTATTTACTAACTTTATTTACATAGCTTTCACCTATTTCTGTTACATAGGCAAATAGGAAGGTATTTTGTACTTCAATATGGTTTATTATTATATTTTATTATGGGATAATCTAAAAAAGAGGAGGGGAAGAAATATGTTACAATGTATAACTGCCGTAGTGAGAACATTTACAGTGGAATGCTTTGATGTAATAACGTGCTCTTAGTACGGTATGACTGCGTGTAAGAATCACATTGTCCCGTTAGTAAAATGGCAGGAACGCTTCATGTCCACGTGGGCAACGGCATTGTCATAATTAATATTTATCAACGATTGGTTATCGCCTTCAATGAAGCCGATCTGTCGTGTCGTCGTCATTTTGGTTTCGTCGAAGACCTCTGATGAAATGATATACAGGAACGTGTCAAGAACGCAACTGCACTGGGTGGTGCTGAAAAACTGCCAGACCGATAAAAGTCGCTTTGGTAGTCAACGTTAAGGGTAGAAGCGACGCATGTAATACGTAAAGTCGGCATATTCACGTAAAAAATGCGAACAGGAAGAGACACGCTGTACCTAATAAAGATGTAGGCCTACGTGGCAGAGTCTTCAAAATTATTTACAAAAATTATTTATGTTACCGGCAAAGTACAAAATCAGGCATTTTATAGAATGCCCAGGAGTTTCATACAATGCCTGAATCCAGCCGGCAAAGTATGAAATAAAACACATTCCATACATTGCTTAGGCATTGTATACAATACCTAACGTCTTCTAGGTAATGTATAGAACACAATGTGTGCGCTATGGTTACATGTCACAACATGAATCTCCCCTGCAGAGATATGCATAGTACGTGTGGACATTTTTTGAACACTAGTAGCAATAGCAATAGTGGAGATAAGTGTGACGATGACAAGAAGTTATGTAGCCTCTGGTTCAAAGGAAAAAATGCAACTGAAGAAAAAATGGTCAAAATCATTTCTAAAACTTCAAGCAAAGAAGATAAAATCTGATACTGACAAAAAATGTCCTCCAGCTTCAGTAGGCGCGTCTGTTCGTGTTCCTATTCCTCAAGTAGACAAGGGGTGGGGTGATCTTCGAAACATCCTACCAATCGTCGTGAGTGTGACAGATGACGGTTTTTACAAACTGCGAACCACTAACGGATTGTTAAAGCAGCTGTACACAAAATCTCAGTTCACTGTATGCCCAAGACCACTAATGGGGTTGAAGATGTTCCTGAACAAGAAACCACACTTCGATCTGCTGCTACTGACCAATCATCAGGATCCGGACAAGGGTTCGTAAAATGTATGTGCAAGACTAAATGTCTAAAAAAATGTAATTGTGTAAAAAATGAAAGAAAGTGTACTTCAAAATGTCACAGCTCTCTGTCTTGTTGTAATAAGTAGAGTATATTCCATACATTTAGAATTAATAAACACCAATAATATCTAACGTGGTTTTTAACCAGATTGGTTAAAAAAAGTTCTTATACAGTACAGTTTTAACAAAATAGTACCTGAACATAATTAAATAGAGAATAGATAATCTCGAAATGTCATATAAAGTCCTCCCCTGTGTAAAATCAAAAAATTATGTGTGATTTTGTAATAAAATGTTTTCATTTTGAACTTAGTAAGCTTATTTTACACTTTGCCTAAAGAAGCACTGGCATTATGAAGACTGCCTAGGCAATGTACAGAATACCTGGGAAAAGTATAAAAAACATTTGAAAATTATTCTATTCTATACTTTACCAAAAAACTCCAGGCATTGTATGAAATGCCCAGATACATACTTTCCCGGTAACATTTACAACAATCCAACAAGGAGCGGTCGTGGCGTAGTGGCTAGCGGTGTGGTACTGCTACCGCTAGTCATCTGATGGCAAACCAACGAGCGGTATCCTGCCTAGTAGAGCCCTCCCCAAACTATGCCGTTCGGATTCGGCGTTAAACTGTATTAACGCGAGCAGATTATGCGAGCAGGGTACAAAGCATTGGAAAAATTGATTATTCAAGAATATCCACCAGAAAGTCATCATCATCTTCACATCACGTCATACGCAAGGTGCTGCCTGTCCCGCCTTCAAAGATCCTCTAGCCATATCTTCCAGAGTCTGTTCACACACCTGTGACATATATGTTTATATATATTTACAGACTTGTTTGACCAGTCTTGAATCTCACACTCTTTCTAAGTAACTAATCAAATTAAGATCCGGGCTCTAAGGCCGGGGTCTACTATAATTATCCTGCTGACGGACGTTATCATCAGACGTTTCGGCCTCACCTCTGAAGGCCATCTTAAGTGAAACTGTTTTGAAACAACTGACGAGATGTTCATCAGTAAAACCCACAGTACTGTGGCAAAGGCTCAGTAATTGCCACAGTACTGTGATTTTACTGACGAACACTTCGTCAGCTCTTTTAAAACCGTTTCACTGAAGTTCAGAAGTGAGGCCGAAATGTCTGATGATAACGTCCGTCAGCAGGATAATTATAGTAGACCATGACCTTACGGCCCGGATCTTAATTTGATTAATTATGATGCCGGCCGTGAAAGCCTAAGAATTAGGTTAATCTTTCTAAGCGTTCTTTACACCGTTGTTTACAATCTTTAATCTTTCATTCAGGTTAAAAATTTGTAATTCTTTTCTTACAGCCTCTTTTTTTATACGATCCAGCAGAGAGTACAGCACTACTGCAATAAAAAACGATAACAAACCGTTTCAGTACTTCAAGTACTGCAAACCTACACGTACAATGCATCTTCCGAAGACTCTTTTACACGTACAGGGCAACTGGTCCATTTTAATATGTTTTCTAGTATTTACGCGCGGGACGTGTCATAAATCCACTAGGAGACAGCAATAAGATAAAATTATGCGAGACAGTTTACTATCTACTGTCTCGGTCTAAATAAAGTTCACGAAGCAGTACGCAAATGTACATTAAACAGCCGATCTGGCGCACTGCCACAGCCGCCGCCTACACGCCGTTCAACACTAGTAGTATTATACAATTTATAGTAGTAACACCCAAGTTAATTACACTATCATAAATACAGCGGGTCTTGGTTGACCAGCGGCTATGCTCGTGGCTACTAATCTAGGGAGTATGGGATCGATTTCCGCCGTTATTGTAAAATTAAGACGTGTTTTACAGTGCCCAAATTGAGAACGCGAACGGAGGACCAGAAAAGTATTTACGGGCCATTTCACTTATGGAATGAACGCTAAAATTGCGCCCCTGTGTAAACAACACAAACACATTTTTCATATAAATTCAAAATTACTACTAAAAACCGGGCTGTTAGATCGTGGTCGGTTGCTGTTAAACCGGGCTGTTAGATCGTGGTCGGTTGCTGTTAAACCGGGCTGTTAGATCGTGGTCGGTTGCTGTTAAACGTCGGCAACGTTTCGATGCCCCGTCGGGAATCTTCTTCGGGCCGCTAAGAAGCGACAGAGCGTAAAAACACGATAGCGGCAGATGTACGCCGAACACTACCAGAAAGCTGTATCAGTAAAAGCAACTGATATTTGGTAGTGTTGTAGATATTTTACCTGATACAGCTTTCGGGCAGTGTTCGGCGTACATCTGCCGCTATCGTGTGTTTACGCTCTGTCGCTTCTTAGCGGCCTGAAGAAGATTCCTGACGGGGAATCAAAACGTTGCCGGCGTAATGGCATTCAACAGCGATCGACCACGGCCTAACAGCCCGGTTTTTAGTAGTAATTTTGAATTTATTGACACCGGCCGTGCGAGCTTAGACCATTTTTCAATGTTAGGAAAACAAAAAAATGTTGACTTGTGATTTACGGTTTTATTTAACACATTACACTATAGTACAATAAAGAGACGACATTATGGTTGTATTTTCCTTGCTTTACCGGTTGAAAATTTGTCTACGATCCTTCGAAGTCACCGTTTTCAGTTTCTTCTATCTCGCGACCCATCAAGCACGATCAAGACGTCTTGTCAGATTTATCAAGCTTTTAAATACGAAAGTATTAGCTTCAAATGGGGCGATAGTTGATTCGCCCAGTACAGCAGTGCGAAAACTGGGGTCTACATATTGGACAATAAATTAAAGGCGAGACAATCGAAGGGGTTGGGACATGCATGCAGAGCAGCTGACGAAAAAAGAAATAAATAAGACAGTACCTTGAAGTAAAGCAGGATGGTCAGAGACCATGACGAAGGCCAAGGATGAAATATCAGTCAGACACTGAGAAATTCAGACTGGACCGTGGGAAGAGTTTAGAGGAAATGAAGGTAACGTGCATGGACAGACACAGATGAAGGCGATGGACGGAGGCTCCCTCTACAACCCGACGCTAAGACCCATAAGCGCCAGATAAAAAAGATCATATTTTAATATGGATTCGATTACATAGCAATATTCTTAAATACCAAATTACAGCTTCCTGTAACAGATGTTCACGAACATCATAGCTGTGGAATTTGTGAAAACTTTCGCACTCCTTTACACCGTTACCGTTTGCACGTAAATGTAATGTAGCCTTTCGACACGGCGGCGGAAGCTAAACTTGGAACAGAAGCTCCACAATGACGAGACGCGTGTATGGTATACTCCACATACGCTCCTGTCCTGATACCTTCGTAACATCCGAGTAACAATAGACAGCTGAAGCGTGGGTAAGGACACACTGACCTATTTGTATTCGCAAGGGTTCAAGGTGAGCACCCTACCTTGTGTCTTATACTAAAATACGTCATATAGGCCTACTATTAAGACGGTACAAGAGGTGCCTTTTCCCATTAACATAAATTCATTATAGGATCCAGTGTGCTGTGTACCGTCTAAAGCCGCGTCCAGACGTACGAACCGCACGGTGCACACCGTGCGCGTACATGAAATTCCCCCGTCTGGACAGCGCGACATACACGTTGCACACGGTGCGCGCACCGTTCGCACACCGTGCGCCACGATCCAGATTTTGTCGGTTTTTCCCGCGAACACAAAGCGGTTCGTGCGTCATGTGTGGAAAGGTAGTTGATGTCTGGACAGTGCGGCGCACACATACCGTTCCCCCTCGCGAACTAATTTGTTTTCTTTCTATTGTTTTTCTTTCTAGTTTCTTTTTAGTGTTATGGAGTGGTCAGAAGATAAAGTTCTCGAGTTGATCGAAATTTATAACCAATATCCATTATTGTGGAAATCTTCAGATCCACATTTTAATAAAATAAAAAAAAGTGACGCGTGGAAGGACATTGGTGATAAGATGTTGCGGCCTGCGGAGGAGTGTAAAAAGAAAATGATTTATTTACTTTCATCTTACAGAAGAGAGAAGGTGAAAGTAAAGAATTCCACAGGAACTGGAACAGGTAAATTTCTTTTTGTAAACTAGTACCTTTCATTTTATTTTCATTTATTTAAGTATCAATCTATAAATACTAGGTTCGTTTTATATTGCTTCCGATATTTTCCGGCATTTTATTTTTATTTACCTAGCTATGTGTCTATCTATAAATAATATTGACAGCTACATAGGTACTTGATTTAATCTTTTCATTTTGAATTATTTTGCTTTGCATTTTTTACCTATTATTATTGTTATAACGATAACAAAATAATAATAACAATCGTATTATTTTTCTATAGGTACTTCGCAAGTGTATACCAGCCACTGGTTTGCGTTCGAGTCGATGAAGTTTTTGGAAGACAGGGATACCCCTGCCGAGATATTTTGAAGGTGTACTGCAAGCTGGTGTACGAATCTCCTGTCGCTAAAAATCGCAAGGTTACTGCCAGCCTGAAAGAAAAATTTAATAAATGGTATTTAGAATATTTTTTAATCCACTAAGTAATGATTATGGTATTAAAAAAAAGTTGTCAGTGATCTACCTAAAAAAATCAGTTGAGTGTGACAAAAAATAGTAAAATAGATAATATTGTGCTTTGAGCACAATGCGAGTTTCATTATAAAATCAAAAAATTCTTTATGTGATTCATAAAGGAAAAGTTCGAAGGGCAGCAACCTTGGCGCGTGTTGAAATTTCAAAAAATCGCAAAAAATACGAAAAAATCCTAGTTTTGGCAGAATAAATTAATTTGAATAGTGTAAATATTGAACATTAGAAATTTTGGCGCACCAGAAAGTGTTTAACTTTGATTTTTAATGTTAAATGTAACAAATACATCACAAAAAGTTGTTTCATACAAAAATTTGCTCATGACGTCAATTTAAATTTTCTTTCATGTCCATTACTTAAATATTTTTTGCATATTTATTAATGAATTACTTACCTATCTTGAACCGAAATGGGTTCTCGCATGTAGGTCTGCTTCTTCTGAATAACTGGGGCGATCATCTGCAGCAGTTCCTCATAGTTTGTTGAGCTCATTCGAGTGAAATTCCTGTACTGCCCACTGATTTCTTGATTTTTCAGGATTTGCAATAATTCCTCGTCTTTTCGTTGCAAAAAAATATTTGTTGACCACCAACGACGTCGGCGATCCCGTCGGTGTTTCCTCTTCCTCAAAATATAACCGATGACGGCGGCAGCACCACTGCACACACGAGGAGAGCTCCTTCCTGCTCCATAGTAATTGCAAGACTGGTTCGTGGTTGGTACGCCAGAATTTCTGGATCCCAGAAACTCGCACACCGTGCGCCGAAACAAAAAATTACGACGTACGGTGTGCACACGGTGCGCGCACCGTGTGCACAAAAACAAACTTATGTATGTATATGGCACCGTGCATAGCGAAGCAGATTACACATAGAATACCAGAGAATATCATCGCTTATCCTGTTCGGAAAGCAAACACGTTTGTTTTTTTACATCGCACATGGAATACTTCTGAGCTCTGATTGGTTGCTTCAAGGACATTGCCCGCACTGTAGCCACACGGAGCTCTATCCAGTGTACAATTTTCGGCGAAGTGTAAACAGTTCGGTCTCTAATCTGCTGTAAATTGTGCTTACGGCGGCATATACAGAACTTGACACTGTTCACTATTCTCATGTATCAGACATGATTTCATCCTCGGTATGCACACCTCTCATACATGTGCGATATGCTATGTGCGATCATCTATCCGAAGCTCCTACGCAAGTATTCCGCGTTATACACGTACCCTAACGTGGAATACGTATCCACTTCCGTGTCGTCTGTTTCACGACGTCTAAACGGACACTGGGCCCGCCCTTTCGTATTGGCTACCTCACACATCAGCTGGAGAAAGTTAAGACGCTATAGGAATAATCCTAACCACTTTGCTCTACAGCTGTCCCGTATACATAAAAAAATTAACTAGTGTGACATAAGTCAACATTATCGGGTAATACAGATGAAACCAATGACTTCAAGGTTAAAATTTACTTAACTCTGAAAAATTACTTAACCACAAGTTGGTGGTTAGGATTAATTTAGGAAAATCGATTAACATTATTTATTATAAGTAATCACAGTTATGTACCTACAAATTGTGCCACAATCGAGTTCCATAAAACGCCAAGGAAATGCCTCTAGACTATCGCAAGGCCTTCAAGTTTACTGAGTGTCTTTCACACAAAACAAAGGTCCACATGTGTACTTCACAAATTTCAGAAGCCAAAAAGAGAGACATCAAAGCTGCATTACCAATCACGTAACTCCAAGACCGAGAGTACTACATCACAGTACTTCATATTTAACGAATATGCGGAAAATATTTACGTATAACAATATTTATCCATCATTTTCATTCTGATAGTTTTCAGTGAAACGTGCGTCAGGTATTGAAACGACAA
The DNA here is from genome assembly GCA_034769895.1 of Magicicada septendecula. Taxonomy (NCBI): domain Eukaryota; kingdom Metazoa; phylum Arthropoda; class Insecta; order Hemiptera; family Cicadidae; genus Magicicada; species Magicicada septendecula. The sequence goes on from CM068372.1 coordinate 135,786,136, forward strand.
AAACGCAATACGCTGCTTGCAGAAGAAACTATATTGAATAGTATCACAACAGTAACAATATTTATCTATATATAAAAAAAATGAAGCGCGTTATTTTGATAAACTACGCATATAATATTTATTATTATATTGTATATTATTATATTAATATTGTATTATGTTTATTTTGTAGTTAAAACTGTATTACCCTTAGGTCCTTATATTTTACTGAAGAATAAGTTTGACAGAGTTATATGTACATTCAGAACTTTATTACTTTGAAAAATACAAGACTCGACTATGACAAAGTTCTAACTACATTACCACTGGATTTAGGAGAGTACGTCGTCATTAAATAGAGAGATATTTTAAAAATAAATCCAATAGAAAATAATGATTCCGTGTATCTATATAAAGATTATAACATACAATAGATTTCTACATAACAAACAAGTTATTGGTAATCTAAACTTTAAACTAATTTTTCTCAGATCAAACTAAAAAGCAGATAAAACCTTGTCAAACCAATGTAGCGAACTCTAGGTGCCTTGAAGGGAATGATACCACTGATCATTCTATTTCATTACATACGGAACAATAGGGAATTGGAGGAATTGTAAGATGGAAAGTTTCATCAAGTCTATGAGGATCAGCTGGTTGGGACATGTGATGCGCATGGAGGACGACAGAATGCCCAAAGCAATTCTTAGAGCGATAATAGGTGGGCAAAGAAGGAAAGGAAGACGGTGGCTACAGAACGTTGAAGATGCCCTCAGGAGAATGGGTATCGGGGTCTGGAGGACCGAGGTGTTTGGAGGCGACTAGTCGGGAAGGTCAAGGTTCATAGTGGGCTGTAATGCCAGAGGATAGGTACATAGATTCTATTATATTCCATTCCACTGCTTACATAAATCTATTGTCGTCGACGATACTGATAATAGGTCTCTCGTTTTTCCTACTCCAACAATCGCGTCCTTCCTGAACATTATATGTTGGTTTTCCTTAGGGTCTACATCGGAAACCAATTTTTTTTATATCCTTATACTCCACGTCCCAGTCATGATGTTCTCTGATGTTCTTCAATCTTATTTCCTACAGCGAATACTTAAGAGTACTTAAGAGACTAAAGAGTTCTTGCTTTAGTCTTCATTTCGAATACGGTCGCGTTGGTAGGTTTTAGAAATCTCATCTCTGCAGACTGTTTTTTCACATACTTTCTTGATGCTCAAGCTTCACTACCATACAAAAACGTTGGCACTGCCACGGTATCATAAATTTTTAGTCGATCTAGTTGCGTAGGCCTTAAGTTAGCCCAGTGTTCTCCCAACATATTCTAGAGAAAGTTGTAGTTTCATTCTGATCACGACCATTTCCGTAAACAACTTCGCTCTAGCATTTCCGTAAGTAATATCGCTAATTTAATCTAAGACCTTTCCTGTTACACAATTTCTTTTCTACTGGCAACACTACACGAAAAATCCAGAAGAAGCCTTAGAATGGACAGGTCTTTACAAAACGTGCGTTACGGTTTTTGCTTTTGCAAAACTTATTTATTTTATTCAGTAATACTAAAGACGGTTTTAACAAGCACATGGTGGAGAGTGGCCTTGATATACTTAGTCTGTGCTCGTTTGCGGCGTGGATTTGATTCATACCGTGACCAAGAAATATAGTCTGGTCTTTAGACATTTAAACTCCTTCTTAAAATGACAAAAATCTACGATCGCTATCCTTGCCTACTAATATACTTCTGTCCGTAGCATTCGGTACCGGCAATAAACAGCAGGCCTCAGAATACGTGAATAATGAAGCCTCAGGTATTCGAGTACCACGATCGATTCTATCACGGGCCTGAAGAGACGAAGAAGAAGAAGATGGAGGAAGAGGAGAAGATACGGTAATAGTAAAATCAGGCTTACACTTTCACGAATAGCGATCGATGTTCGTCTATGAATATGGATATTTAATAGATATATCGTATATATTTGTGTGTGTGCATTATAATGCCTCGTATATGGTGACACTGTGATAATACAATATAACAACAATTTAAGAAAACACAGAATCTATGTGAGCAGCATTTAACCTATAACCAGTGGCGGCTTGCCCATAAGGGCTCTCGGGCGCAGCCCTCCCAATAAAATAAAAAGTAATAATTAATTATTAATTTTTCACTAAATCAATTAAAAAAGTTCCTACACGCATCAAAACAATAATACAACGGAAAACATTTGACGTTTAAAGTCCAGAGTTGAGTTGCGGGCGTTGGCCATAGAGCCCAAAGCTACTATGTGCAGTGTAAATGGAAAATACAGCATACAGCTCTAACCGTGCGGTGACGTCAATCAACTGTGTTCTTACGGACATGCTGGGACTCCATCCTTGGCCACGCATGCGCAAATCATCTCAGCCAGCGCCAGCGGCCAGCAGTGTAGCAGTTATTGGCACTCCTTGTTTGCAAACAGTTATTGTGTTTAGTGTGTGATTAATGTGTGTCATAATGAATAACACGATTCTAACTTTGTAATTACGAATGATGTAAGTAAAATTATTACGAAATTACTCAAACTAAATATATTGCTATTGAAGCCGATGAAACAACTGACTGTGCTACATTGTCTCAGCTAGTATTTGTTGTCAGATACGAGTTAAATGGGGTTGTAAATGAAAGATTTGTTAGTTTTGTAGTACCCAAAGGTCATGATGCAGCATCTGTTAGTGAAGCAATTTTTAACGAGCTGGAAAAGCTAAAAATTGACAAAACACCTGAAAGAGTGATTGCTCAAAGCTACGATGGCACTTCTGTCATGAGTGGCCAGCACACAGGTGTGCAGGCAAGAGTCAAAGCTGTGTACAAAAATGCACATTTCGTACACTGCTACGCACATCAACAAAATTTGATCATTGAAAGCTGCGCAACACAAAATAAACAGATAAAAATATTTTTCAGTAATGTTGAAGCATTTTCATCCTTTTTTTCACAATCGACTACAAGAACAGCAGTACTTGACGACATTATGAAAAAACGAATACCAAAGAGCTCTGCCACTCGTTGGAACTTCATGTCTAGAACTGTCAGCACATTATTTAAGTATAAAAATGAAACAGAAGAATGCTTAAATAAAATATTAGACGACGACAGCAATGATTATACAACTGTAAACAAAGCAGTTGGTTTAAGCAACCTTCTTAAAGACAACGATTTCATTTTCTGGGTAACATTTTTTAATAAAATAATGCCCCATTGTGATATTTTGTACAACGAGCTTCAGAACAAGACAATCGACTGCATCAAGGCCTTAAAATATATAGGCGAATTTAAGTCTATAATCCAAAAAATAAGAAACTTGCCTGAGGTTGACCAGCCCAGTTCTAGCGAACTTGATGGAACTGAAAATGATTTATCTTGTTCAGGCCCCCAGTAGAAAACGTGGCCGATTTGATGATAGAAGACACATTGTGGCAAAAGAAGTGTGTGATGTTATCATGACTGGAATTGACAATCGCTTTAATTTCTTAGATCATTTGTCGGTAGCCAAGTTATTTCAGCCAAGTTTGTTTCCTGAGTTCAAAAATAAATTTCCTGAAAATGAATTAGAAATTGCTGTAAATTTATTCCAGTTGAATAAAATAGAACTGAAACAAGAGTTGGTAGTAATATACAGTAGAAGTGATTTTTCTGAGGCAACAGGCTCATTACGGTTGCTTAATTTTATTTATGATAATAATCTGAGAGATGTGCTCCCCGAATCAGTGAAATTACTTCAGATCATCTGCACAATCCCAATGACCACTGCAGAAAGTGAAAGATGTTTTTCAACTTTAAAGCGAATAAAGACTTTTACCAGGAGCACAATGAAAGAAGGTAGACTCAGTGCACTCGCCATGTGTTCAATTGAAAAGAAATTATTATCTACCCCCAATTTCAATGAACGTGTGATCAACCACTTCGCTGCACAGAAGGAGAGGAGGATGGACTTCTGCTACAAACAATACAACTAAAGGTATGAATTTTCAGTCGTAGATTAATTTATTTTTGATATTAAATTTGACTAAGTATATTTAAAGTGGTAGAAGATTAATACCTTGTTACTTAATACAACTTCCTCCTGAATTCTGATGCTTGGTCTAATTTTAAAAATATAGCTTTCACATTTGCCCTGTGGTATATAGCTATGTACTTCTGTTCTATAAAATATTTTGAATTTCCACTCTTATTATTCACATATCTTAAAAATAAAATACTTACAGTAAAATCAAATGTTATAAGTAGACTAATTTTGACAATTTTATAAATTTATAAAAATACATACAAGAAAGTGAATGAGTGTGTGTATCTGTGTGTGCGCGTTCGCGTGCGTATGTGTTTGTGTAGAGATAGTTATGACCTTATGAAAGAGCCCCTCCCATGTTCATAACGACGAGCCGCCACTGCCTATAACACAGATTATATTAAGTGTCGTATCGGTTGGATTAAGTGATCGCGATCACACGAACGCCTTCAAATTAACGACATACAATTCCGCATGACGCCGGTGTGTTACCCACACGTATTGCATACACGGAAACCTGCCAACACGCACGTTCAGGCATTTAATCTCTTTGGCAAACAAAACCTGACAGAGCATCGACACCCGAACCTCCCCAAGAAGTGGACACTAACAAGAAGAAATCAGGTAGCCCATGTCTGTATCATGGCTATTTAAGTGATGAACGGGAAGGTGTTAAACGCTTTGTGATTGAATAAAACAAGATTTTCGAAACGAAACAACGATAACGTTGGGGGTAAAGTCGAACAAAAGAAGAGGAGAGGATCGTTATAAAAGCGTCAGAATATAAGTACGGCCTTTGACCTATTGCGTGGCAGACACTACAACACAACTCCTTGGATGTATCGGTTACACTTCATTGACACAACGCTCTTCCGCCCAGACTTCCTGGTTCACGTCCTCTATTCTCATATGTACACCTGTCAGCCACACGCCGACATATCAAAGGTTTACTTAATTAGCACGCATCAAACGCCTGTTACGAGGTTTGGTCAAAAAGCTCATACAATGTTTGTTTATTTGAAAAATCATGTCTTTATTCATATAAGCTACAAGCAGCATAATAAAAAACAAGCGATTTTGAATGCAACGAAACTGATAGGTACTTATTTTAATTGTAAAAAAATTACAAACACATGCACTGCGCGTTTCTCTATGGTTATTTGTGAAACATGCTGTCATATTCATGTTCTGATATACAATATGAAACTCTACACTACAAAAACAAAGGTAATGGCATTTCGAGGCAAGGAACCAACAAGAACAAAAATAATTATGAATGGTCAAATTCTAGAACAGGTGAATCATTTTAACTGTTTGGGAAATCATATTGGCTACGATAAGAATTATAATATTGAAATTAAGTTAGATAAGTTCCAGACGATCTGTGGGACAATCAATCACATTTTCAGAAACAAGGTACGTCGAGATACAAACGTTATGGCCGTCCCAGTAGTATGGGTGTGAATTATGGACAACAACCAAGAAACATGACTTAAACGTATAGACTTTATGTGTGGCGATACTATACTCAGTTGATTCACGACCGTCTTGGAAGCATTCGTACAGTTTGTAAAGCGTTCGTTCAAGCCTACTACATTCGCCAAAAGCCTTCTCTAAAATTTTCATCGCGTTAGAGCACTTTGTCTCATCATTTGCACATAATTTACCTCAAAACGTTAAAAAATAGCGCCTCCTATACAAAATACAACTCGATTGGTTTCCGAAGTCTTAGCTATGCATCTATTGTGACTAAAAATTTAAACAGTTCTCAAAAACATGTTTACGAATATTATATAAGAACAAGATATGGGATTGTATATGGGACAGTACAAGTGTACGAAGTTGTGAGAAGTTAGAAACGTGGAAAATTAACAAACTGCAAGAACGTTTTGATGACACCTCATGTATTAACTGTTTAAAACAAACGCATCAGTAACATGTTCAAAGTTGGGTATTGTTTTAACTACTTTGTGCTATTATTATTTTAGATTTTACTGGGTCAAAGTTTAATGTCCCTCCACTGTTTTGGTTTTGCGGGTGTCAGGCCGTGGTCCTTTGTTCCAGCCTGATGTTTCGCCTAAGTCTATGGTACACCTAATTCAGTGGCTGATTTTGACGCTGTCAGTAACGAGTGGTTGGAGGTGGACGACTGCCTGTCACTCTGTAAAACCTAAGTAGCGATCATACCCACAATGCAACGGTATCCTCCTTTTTTACTTTATTTTCGGAGGGATGGAGGCTGTCTTTTTGGTTTGCAACGGTGGAAACGAGAGAACCTTTAGCTGATTCTACACACAAACTCTTTCTTACGTGATTGGGTGCAGTAGAAGCTTTCGAGCGGGAAAGATTGTGTATTTGAAGAGGTACAAGGAAAAATGAAAGCGTGTCGGTAATCACGTACGCACATTCCTTCGCACACGTCCTGATGAGGTAGAGTTTTGACAGTGCGCTTTACCTAACGCTTTACCTAGTACCTAGTGTGTTGTAGTTCGTTCGCTTGTATAATTTTGTATACTTTATTGTTGCTCGTCTGCTCTGTATAACAGTTAGTTGTTTTGTAATTCGATTATATGCGCGCGGTCTCTAACAAGGGAAGGCGACTATAACGGTGTCTATAATCTTTAACCCACATCCTCCGTTTTCGCCTCTTTTTTGTTAGCATGACAGTCACACCAGAAACAAAACTGTGACCACAACGATATTTCTTCGTCGGAAGTCCATCTAAAACCTTGTAGTACAAAGGAAACTGCGCAACTTTGAGACGTTCCACGGGTTTTGTTTTCGCCAAGGAAAGCGTGCGGGATTGTCTTTTGCACTCACATTCTGTCGCTTGTACTTGGAAGGTGGCGCGATTTCTTGCGCGAAAGAGCGTGAGTGCATTTCTTTACAGGTTTACAATCGCGCATGAATACTCGATTGGTTTTACCACATGCAAACCTTTAGGCCTTTCCCGTACAGGAAAGCGTGACTGAAAGCGCTTGTGTGTGTTACGTGCTATGTGTATTAAATTATATAATGAGCTGCTGGGCCTGAACAGACGTAACACAAAAATATTTCGACACCAATAACTGTAATATTTACATTGAATGCTATTAATAAGGTATAATAGAAAATAATTAGTTTTAGTGAGGAGAATCAGCATGGATTTATTTTAGTATAATACAGATTAGCCTCTCTAAGAGTAAAAAATTAAGCGAACCAGCGGACTAGAATCAATGTCAGTTTACAAAATCTATTACATACATGCTACCATAAACTCCTTAATTATAAAAAGTTTTTTGTGTCACATAAATGAACAAACTTAGTTCATTTTCTTTTGTGTCTGAAGTGCTACAAACATGGAGTTCCGGATGCGCTTTAATTAGTAATTAATTAGTTTACTTGAAAGAACAAAGGGCATGTCCTCTCGAAGCATGATGTCGCCGACGATGTCGTGCAGGGGGCTGTCGTAGATACGTATTTCCTGGGTACTCTCACGAAGTGTCAGCCTCTGTCTCTTTAAGTACGTGCAAGTCACATCGACGAATCAAAACTGGAGAAAATCAAAAGTGCCGGTACTTTTCGACCAAGCCGATCGAATACTAAGTATACTGAGTTCCCAGCACAATGGGCAGATTTGAAGAAAAGTGCCTGACTCTGCTCACCCAATTACAAGCTTGGAACCCAGTAGCTGACTGAGCAAAAAAAAGTCAACCGGCTGAGTACTGAGTAGTTTTGTAAAGAAAAGGTGGGGGCGTGACGTCGAACAACAACAAAAACATACCTCAGATGATTGCACTACCAATCCGATACGATACGTCACAGACGCATCATTGTTTAGATTAATAATAATAACGACATACGCGGGGCATGCCGAATAACTGCAATATGTGTAAAGATCGTTTTTGGAGATCTTTCAATTGGGAAGGCAGGATCTGCTCACCCACAAAGGGGTCAGAGCGTTAATTGTATCCAGTCTAATACAATCAAATCGTAGGGGCAAGCAGCTGGATATGCCCCAGTGGTTGCAGTGTCCGGACAAACCCGATGACTGCCTGAGGCTACAGTTGTTAAATGGTATCAAGTTTTGCTATCTGTTTATAACGACTGAACAGGCTTGTTATAGCCTGTTTTTGACTGGTAGCGGCTTGACCAATCATGCGGCAGATAGTATCATCTGCGAAATAGTTTTAAGCAGTGACTCCAGTATCACATTTGTGCAGGTTATTGTTAAAAGTTTGTTTTTTATTGCGTAATGGTAATAGTATTTTTGACCAGTCACGAATATTTCCTAAATCCTCTTTCATAACTCACAACGTGACTGTACACATTCCTTTTTTTAACGGTGTAATTTAAAACCAGGCAAAAGTGTCAAACTCAATTCTTACAAAACCCTACGGCGAGAGGATGCTGAGCCATACATTTTCGTATGAATTACGATAATATTTTTTGCACTTATGTTTTGTGTGATAAAAGTACACGCTTAGTCAATAAAATAAAAAATCTAAATGTAATTTTTAATACGTTTCGTTGCGTTATCAGACACGCAAATTTTAATTTACTCAACTACCCATTAGAAAGAATTAATCGGTGTAAATTCATCCAGCAAAAATTCGTTATTGTAAAATCTATTTTTCTATTTAAAATATTTAAAAATTGAATTCACTAGAATTATTTAAGATCAGAGAAGACAGAAGTCGACTTAATACGCACCTAACAGTCAAAATACAGAGGCAAGTTACTATGTAACTATGTAATGACGTCGTAAGTACAGTTAACACAGGAGCGCAGATAGAATTTCGTTCTGCTGTGGTATTCTGGCGAGTTCTTGGGGGAGGGTAGATTTTTGTGCGTAATACTGCAAAAATTAAAAGAAAAAGAACTCGTCACTTTTTATTCTTCTGTTGTAATAACGAAGGTAAGTGTGGGAACACAAGGGTTACATTAATACATATTGTATTAAAGGGTTATATTATACATACATACATGTATCTAAACTTTAACAAAGCTATGAAATAGTACGATGATATCTTAGGCCTACGTTGCAATACAAATAAAAAATATCGGTATGGAGAACCATACATGACTTCCATGTTCTAAGATTTATCTTTAAAATCATTTTCGAAATGAAATATTTCCATAGAAACTACTTCTTTCTTCAGCCTTAACCACAGTATTGTGGTCACTAACGTATACCACCTCACGTTATCGCACTCGATTTTCACTGATGATGGCAGTCGATGGCACTGCCGAAACGTCTGGTTTTGCAGAAAACATTGGACTACGACCAAACAGTCCGGGAAGGAATTTTAACAATAAACTACTTCTTTGTTGCCGATAACGTAGCACACATATAAAAAATTACCCCCACCCCGTTCAACTAGCCTCTTCATTTATAGATATTTCACCTATGTCTCTACAGTGGATTATTATGATCTTATTATCAGGATACTTTATTTATCAAAATTAAGTACTTTACTCTTGTTAAAACATAAAACGTTGGCAGGTAAACTACCCTTTCCCCGTAACCGATCTTCGCCAAAATCAATAGGCCTTGAGTCCTCTACAACTCAGGCACATACGTAAAAAAATATATGATTCTGTTTGAATGTGCGGCAATTATCGTTCGTCATAGAAAAAATTACTCTTGTTAAAACATAAAACGTTGCAGGTAAACTACCCCTTTCCCTTAACCGATCTTCACCAAAAACAATAGGCCTTGAGTCCTTTACAATTCAGGGATGTATGCAAACAATTATTTGATTCTGTTTGAATTTGCGGTAATTATCGTTTGCCATAGAAAACATTCTACACATAGACAAACACACAGACAGTTTTCGAAAAATGACTTTTCTTCATGTTTTGGGGGTAGTACAATCAGAATCAGCCGTTATCTCGAACACGATTTTTTTCGCCATGACCATACTTCCATTTCCTTATGGAATATGGAAGTAAAAAACGAAAAAAGTTAAAAAACTAAGTAAAATATCTAAAGATACAAATTCAAAAATAACTTACAACACAGATAATATAGTTTCTAATTAAATAAAACCTAAAACTGAATCCAATATTCACAAAAAAAATGGAATATACAAAATAGAATGTCCTTCAACACTCTATACTGGATACAAAATACTAATGGATAGATTCCTTCAACACCGCAATGCATTTTAAAACCAAATATTTATAAATCTAATTTAGCCACACATTGTCTAAATAACAAACTCTAATTTCCAGACAGTGAAAATATTATGTTAATTAAAAACATACAAAAAGGTCAAAAAATGAATATTTGAAAAAATCTTATTATTTACAAGCACCCAATAACAATAATTTACAAATTAAAGAACAAACTTAAAAAAACTATATTATCTATTTAAAATTTTAAATATTAATTTGTTTATGTATTAAAATAAATAAAATATAAACTTTAATTTTTTCCAATACAACCGTCAAAACAGCTGATTAAATAAATACACATTAAAATAATCGATAGTTTAAATCGAATTAAATAAATTATTCGTTAATTTAGGTATATCAAAATCGAAACAAATTCGATTATTCGTTAGTTTCTATACCGAAATCGAATATTTCGATTATTTGTTAATTTATTTACAAACCTCTGAAGATACTGATATATTCAGTAAAACTTATGTCAGGTCAGTTGAAACGATAAAAATACAATCTTATACAAGACGGTGAGTGACGTGCCCCGTCTCGAATTTTAACTTTTACAGGTCGCATTCAAGATCAGAAATCACGTGACAGACAGACTCTGGTCGTGTACTAATTTTCCTTCAATACAGTTCTGGAAAATGCTTGTTTATTCTAATTACAGCGACACTGTGGATATTGGGTAGACCTATAACTGTTCACCGTAATGTTAATACAGTACTTCCTCGGCCAAACTGATGACAGTCCGAAGTCTGTTGATGTAATAAAGTGTTCTTAACTGCGCCGTACTTCCCGACACTGTCTCTATGTGCCAATCAGATTATACCGTTAGTAAAAAGAAATTACCGTTTTGAGTCCACGTTGCCGCTGCGTTGCCACAATTAGTGTTTAACAACCGCAACTTATCACCTTAGACCCGATGCACACATCAGGTTTTTTACCGTGCGGTGCCGCTGCGTGCCCGCAAGTGCGGCGTGGAGTACTGGAAGTCATACGAGTCCCTGCACACATACCTCCGGCGACGCTGCGGCACCGTATCGCAGTTCCCCTCCTTACCGCAGCGGCGCCGCACACACTAGAGGTGGGCTAAACTGTTATTTTATTTTAAAATACTAGGTATGATAATACCGTTCCAAAAAAATAACAGGTACAAATACCTGTTATTATATACTATATATACATAACCTATATTATCCTTTGTAAGTAACTCGTTTTGAGTTTCCTGCAGGTCTCCTATGTAATATCTTCAAATAAATACACTGCAAGTATGTTTCTTTTCGGTAAATTTTCACGTAGATAAACCTATTAATATATTAATAAACCTACTTGCTGTGTATTTATTTGAAGATATTATATAACCTATACTATATAATTTGTTATAAGAAATAAATTGAAACTAAAAGTATTAACAGTGTTACTTTACACTGTGACTTTATTAAACTATTACTGTTTAAATGGAAATAAGAAACAAGAGAATTTATAGGCCTATCTCCCTTTGGGAATACCAATTTAAGTTTTCACTAGTAGTAAACAAACTAACATTGGTTAGACAAATCAGTTGCGAAACTCGGGGCAGTTAAATAATTTAGAGTAGGCCTACACGTAATACCACAAAAAATAATGTGAAAAAACATCAGAAACGTATAATAAAAACATAACGGTAAGCCACAAGAGTGAATGAGAATAAACAAAATTTTACAAATAAAAATAAAAAACAAATTGTAATAAATTAAATATAAATACATAAATAAAAACTTATAAATAATAAGCAACAACAAAAGTAAATTAAATGCATTACAGTTATTTAAGGAACAGGACTAGATAAAGTGCATAAATGTCCATTACAACAATCTCATCATTTACATGAGATGTGTAGTGAAGTTAAAATCACATTAATAAAAAGTATAATATAGCTTATCAACATCAACCACTCTATAGGTTATAACTCAATATAATTAAATACGATTTCACTAACTACTCGGAACATAAAGTTTTTTTGAGTAAAAACATAAAGTTTTACCAACCGATTTTAGTTACAAGTTGGTGACTAGTATAATATATAATTTATTAGCATATAATCTGTATTCTATATCTGCATATCACACGAGAATAAATGTAACAGCAGGATGAATTATTTCCTTTATTAAAAACAGCTTCGTCTCTTTGCGCAGAATGAAGTATACAGGACGAAAAAGTGGCTCGTACTACAGTATATACTTATATTTCCTACTCGAAATATGCTTGATGCTACCTGTTCCTAAAATACTAGGTGTTCCTAAAATATTAGGTGTTACTAAAATATTACTGTTACTCTGGAACGCGTTGTTCCTTGTGTATCGGTGATACCACTAGTATTTGAAATACCTAGTATTTTAAATAACGCGTTACTGGCTGTTCCTTGCGTTCCAGCGATATTTTTGTACGCCTAGTATTTGGCCTTGGTTTACGTGATCTTGCGTACTTTTTGTGTGTGTGTGTCTGTGTAGGTGCGTAGGGGGTGTGTCTCGACTCGGAACAGCGAGGGCGGCGTGTCTCGACTCGGAACAGCGTCGCCGCGAATAACAGGTATTTCAACTTTTCAGTCACTGTTACATCCGTTCCACAAGAATATCGTTCCAAAATACCTATTACAGGTATATCGGCCCACCTCTAGCACACACTACTCCGGCTCTCAGTGCATTTTTGTCTATTGAGCAGTGCACACATTGGGTGAACTGACGCAATCGTAGTTATGGATGGATCAAATGCTGAAGATATTTTGGACATAGAGCTGTTTACTTGTGAAATAAAAAAATATCCTTAGCTATCCTAAAGAGTTATAGTTAACATTTCCTGTGGAGGTACAAATCGTCTCATCCTCATATCTCGTGATTTTATCTTGTCGCTTATTTTCCCTTCAAGGTCATCAAATTAATTAACACTCTTTCGAAAGTCAATTGAAAAATGTATCCGAATGTACTCTTAAATCGCCAAAAGCTATACGAAATCTACCTCTAATAAGTCTTGAATCAGTAAATGGGTTGCACTCAAAACCGTTTCCGATTCCAAATGAAACGTCTGTACACTAAATAAGACAACATTACACGTTTCCTGTGATATAAATCCATGGCTGTATGTAGCAAAACCTGGATGCCGACTGCGGCTAGGTGGTGTGCATCGAACCTGCGTTTTGCGTTGCGGCAACGTGCACGCAGCGGCACCGCACGGTAAAAAACCTCGTGTGCATCGGGCTCATGTGTGGATCGCTGTTATCGGTATAGCCGCTGTACAATGATGTCCAGAACACGTCAACAACATAACTACACTGATGCGAGATAAACAGTTAATTACCACTGATAACACTTGCTTGATGCCGATTGTTATGCTTCTGGCCGAGGCAGTATTAACTGATGAATCATCACGTTTCGTAAGCAACACTAATAAGTTTTTCTTTTGTTCAGCATTGTGCGTCGCCGCGATAATATCCTAAAGCCGGCTACGCACCATCCATCGCCGCTGTCCACCATGCCCGACGTCGGTGCTGGATGTGCGCACCACACTGTCGTGCAACTCGCACAGACATATCTTGCAACGCTGTCATTCTTTTATTTTTATTCATGTAATCTGCCGAGGATACGTCGCACAGATATTTATTTAATTTATATTTTTCGATAAACTTTGATGTTATTTCACGGTTCATTATGAATTGTAATTAAAATAAATTAATAATAACAATATTTAAAATAATAACTGCTAATGATATCTGAATGTATTATGTAAACGAAGAATAAACTAAACTAAATATTAAACTGAAATTTTATCTGAATCGTTAATTATTAAATATAAACTAAAGACTGAATGTAACGTAAAATTAAACAGTAAACATTTATTAAACGAATGTGCTTTAAAGACATGTACTGTACTTGCTCGAAAATGACGATTTGATAGACAGCAAGCGTACGCATGATCAAACATACATGATGCACGATTCCTTGACATCCGTCAACACTACACACGATCCATCCGCACGTCGTGCGGCTTGAGCTGATGGTCTTGGACTCATTTTTCGTCGTGCACATCATTCAAAAAATACACGATGTGTGGATGGATGTCAAACTACGCACTGTCGTTTTTGACTTGCTGTCCGTCATGACGTCCAGCGGGGATGGTTAGTGCTTAGCCGGCTTCTTCGAGTTATCTTCGGAACCTTTACGAATCTCAACGTTTTGAAATTGTAGTAATTTTTTTAACTTGTTGTCAGTATTTCACATGCACAGATTTGCAATTTCAAGGTGCTAGGAAAACGCTGCAATTCTCCAGACTGGCCCAGGGGTTTCTACGATGTTTCGATCAGAACAGTACAAAAATTTAAGGTTTTAGAAAAAATGCCTTGTAAAGTTTTTGACACATAAACTGAACGGGGCAGAACAAAGCTCTAAACGGGCTTTCGACAGTGCCTTGTTTAAATTTTATAACACTCGTTCTACCTCGGAGAAAAACAACAAATTCAAAGAGATCTTTGTTGTTTATTTCTAAACGTATTTTCGCCCTTTTTAACGCTACAAGGTTGAAGTTGATTTTTTTATTATACGCTGAAGGACGACAGCTAAAGGTTTCTAAATTCTATACCCGAGGCGGGGCCTATATCCTGTTCATTGTTAAGGAATTACTATTATATTTTACTGAGAATATATACGACGTTGAAAACGCTTTCCCCTACAGACATATTACCAATATAAACAAACTGTTTATGTTAATGTCTACAGACTGTTTGTGTTATCACAAGTCACAATAAGCGAACAATTCATCTATTTTGAAACTACCTGGCATTATCGAACACAGCCCATTCAATATTGTATGATAATGACAGCAGACCAGAAATAGAATTATCCAACCGTGCAAAACGGCAACACGCTGACGGTTTTAGCAAATATATAGATTTGCTAAAATATACACAGTTCGGGTGGGGGGAGGGTCACGAGTGGCGTACGTTTGTCCATAACGCGTCTGCGCGATTTTAATAAAGCGGTTCTTTAGATCTTGCATATGCGGTATATTCAAAACGACTTCGATCTCCATCCTTTATAGTAGTCTCCTACAACTCTTTCTATACGCATTCTTAAGAGGTTAAATAACAATCAAAATGAACGTCTTGGCTTTCATGGCTGTCGTCAACTCTGCTGATACTGTTCACTGCCGGGCTTACTAATGGGCCGTGGTCTGATACTGTTCACTGCCGGGCTTACTATTGGGCCGTGGTCTGATACTATTTTCAAGAGACGTTTCTGCCCCACCATTGGAAACCATCTTCAGCGTTTCACCGATTGAAAGTAATCGGTAAGAAATGCGCCAATTCCCACAGTACTGTGGTGAAGAACGCAAATCTTGTGCGTGGGAACCGGCGCACTTCTTGCCAGTTACTTTCAATAGTTGAAACACTGAAGATGGCCTCCAATGGTGGGGCCGAAACGTCTGTTGATAACAGTATCAGACCACGGCCCAATAGCACCACCGCAGTGAACAATATTAACAAAATAATAATAAATAACAGTAGTAATAATAATAATAATGCTTTTAGTTTGTGTGAACGGCCCGTTGGAGTGTGCGACAGCTGAGACCGCACTGGATACAGCGCTTTCGAGGGGCCTCCTATTATCTAGTAAGGAAAACAGAAAACTAAATAAAATGAATGAGAGAGAAGAGAGAGAACGCAAGAGCGAAATGGTTGGTTTCAATTATTTTAATTTTGTTTTTTAAAGACCTTTCTGTTTAGATTCTTTTAATATCGGTGGCTGAAGACGATTCTGAATTCACTCATATTCACTCAAACATCGGATTGTCGATATTCACTCACTCATCGGTTGTGTGTCGATATTCACAAATAGCGACATCAAATTGTAACGTTATAACCAGTGAAATGTTAGTACTGAAGCCGCTGGATAAGCAACAAAAATCAGGTCAAAACGTCAAACAATTCGACCAAGCGACAGTGAGAGGAGTAAACCAAGTGATTTCCTTGTGTTGCGTATGTTACTGAAAGGGTAAGATAAACTGCCGAAACTCGATTATGTTACAGACAGTACCATCGACAGTTTTATTATCAACAAAGCTAATAATGTTGATTCCAATTCTAAAGAGAGAAGGACAAGTTAGGAATTGGCATGGAAAGTCTGACCACCTTTCTAACGGTGACTTAAATAGCCAGAAACTGAGCCTACAGGATTAAACAACTTTCCGCTGGAACTTTAAAACGCTGCTATACAGAATGCGAGGTATGAATTTGACGAGTCTGTCGTTTGTTTTTATGGAGTGGGGGATAAGGGGCCTCGCGGCTAGGTTCCCTGTTGGCCCCACGACAGCTAACAGCGTTGGTACCACTGAAGTAGTTTAAAATTTGGGGAGGTATGTGGGTCTTTCGGAGAACAAGAAAGGCAGAGTGGCCAGAACTGCGTTTCAGCCGCCCATTATTGCCGACAGGATGTTATCCGTGGACTCACTTCTGCAGGCCGAGTCGACCTGGGTCTGAAACAACCAGCTTGGTTTTGTGGTGTATCGAAAGCGGGACCTCTAGACTAGTAGCCATACCCACTGATCTACTATAAAGTCATGTTCTCACAGTGATGTTACAGAGTGACGTTAGGTGTTATGATATTAATCGATCCAATAATATCCAGTGCCATGACACTAGTATTGGACGTCAAAACGTTTTGATATGCGACATCATAACACACCTACACCCGATGACAGTAGACGTGCGACCGGTGTACAGGTATACCGTTTCCGTTCTTAGTTCAATCCTAATGTAAACAAACCTACGTGGCAAATCTGAAACGCTATTGGTCAGAGGCGTTGACACTGTTCACACAGTAATGTGTTACGCCCATGTGCAGAATGTCCGTATAGTCACATGAGAGTTATCTTACCACTTAAATTGGGGCACATCGTTTTAAGACTTCCTCCTTATTAGTGTGTTCAAAATCCTATTGAATTAATATGAAGCCAGTTAAAAATGTATGTTGTCCGTCACAACATAACATAAATAAGCTACATGATATAAAGCAATTGATAGAGAAGGAGTTAAACGAAACAACGGCGGACAAGTGACGTCATTAAATCGAGCTTGTAATCAAGGAAGAAGATAAGTTCTTGGAACTGGTCTACATTAACGACGTCGTTGTGGATAGTCTTCTCAATAATAACGCTTACTCAAGTGATGTTACAAGATCTGACACAGATATGGAAGGTACTGAATTACTCCCTGACTACTGATAATATACAGTGCACCCGTAATTATCACAGCTTCTATTTTCGTTTTAAATAAGTTTCACTTTTTTGCTTTGTTGCGAATTTTAAACGGTTAATAAAAAAAGCCATTAACTAGTGTTACAAAATATTTCTCTGTTGGCCTAACAACAGTCACACAAATTTTACTTTAGTCAGGACAAATTATTACAATTTACATGTTTTTATACAGTATCAATATTATATGTACCCTGTCTGTACTCCTTCTGTCAGAATGACACGCCTCTAATTCAAGCAGCAAATAGCATTCCAGATATACCACACCTGTTTGCTTACATCAGGATTAAACTAAGAACGGAAATAGTATACGTAGATCGTGTGTTTTTGTTCTGTGGACACAACAAATTTTTTATTTTATCGTCATCTGATATGTAATGTTCTTAGTATATTCTCAACAAAGCCATTCCCAACTACAAAGCAGAGAGAAAAGGAGCGATACTGAAGCAGCGTTGTTAAAAGTTGTCCGATTCTGAAAATCGTGAAGACCTGAGGGCGGAAAAAACATCAATTCGCGGCACACTTTAGCAGACAGATGTGTGTAGTGTCAAGAAATTGTGTGCCGGGACAGCGAACGCCAAGGGCTAAGGGCTTGGCAATTCAGTGGATACTGGACTTAACTCTCTAGTTCTAGATTCGATTTTCAACAGCGTCATAATATGAAGTTCGTTTATTAGCTTCCAATCAACTCAGTCTGTGAAAAGGGCTACTGGGATAATTCCCTGGAGTATAGCTGTCTCGGCAGAAGGATAACAATTGGCATCAAAGTGACCGTCACCAGCCGTAATTAATTTGTTAACTCTCGTCAGTGCAGTTAAGTTTTTGACACCTTTCTGCACATCAAAGCACATGGGCAATGTAGACTCAAAACGGCTAATCTCGTCTTAGTAACGGTCAAATCTGATTGCTGCACACAGACAGTGTCGGGAAGTGGCGCGCAAATAAGAACACATTATTACATCAAATGTTTCCGAATGTTACGCTTCTGGCCGGGCCGTATTAAAAACGGGCGGATGAAACGTAATGCTGGCCACCACTGCCTTGCTTCTTATGCTGTATGATTCACGTATACAGCCCATCTTACCCTTCCTAAATCACCCTGGTGATTTACTCATGGAGCTGACATTTTCATAGAGTATATATTGTTCTTTAGGCTGGTGACACACAGGTCACTCAGTCGCTTGTACCAGCTTCTTTGTGGCGCCACGCAGTGGCACCACTCAGTGGCTCGTGTGAATGGGTTCGCTTCAGAGACGCACTACTCTCCATTTGCTCAGTGAGAAAAGATTGTTTCATTTAGTTTATACATCAGTTTCATCAAGGACTCTGACGAGGAAGTTCTTCTTGCTCTTCTCGTACGTCGGCGACGCCGAAGTAGACAACGTCGATTCTGGATGCATCAGATAACGTGTGAACGGTTGGTAGTGGGACAGTTTTATACACTAATGAGTGAGCTAAAATCAGACAATGCGAAATTTTTAAACTACTTCAGGATGTCACAAGACACGTTTAATCAGCTTCTTAATTTGCTACAATTTCACATACAGAGGCAAAACACAAACATGAGCATGAGAAGGAGTGGAAGAAGATCGACCTGTTATACAACCAGGGTACCCACGGCTTTAGTAATAAGAGAGAAGTTTGCCGAATTATTTTGTACACAGGAAGGATCAGTACCATGGCAAGACAGAAATGATATATTGACCTTTTTCAGAGAAACCTTGTCTGATACTGTTTCACTATCGAAACATAGTCCTAATAAAAAATATTTTAGTAACTTATTTTGTGTCAAAATGTGTTCTTAGTACAGAGTGGGTACAGGGAATGGGTTCTGTGTACAGGGTGGTGTATCTCTCAGTGGAAAATATTTGTTTGAAAATAGAAAGGGTTTCCATTTATATGAATATTGTTCGTTTGTCACATCTCATTTGTTTCAAAGATTTTGATAGATTATGTTACCTAAACTTGTCTGCAACTGTAAACTGTCTGCATTGTTCGCAAAATTGTTTTGGCTCATATGTGCTCAAGTGGTGTTTGCATAAAACGTTGTTGAGACTGTCTCGCCTGAATTCGCTAATATCCTATTATGTAATTTAGAAGTCATTGCTGTTTTTCTTGTGTTGTAATTATGATACTCAACAGTAAACTGATATGGCTTGAGACAGATCTTGCAGGGAGAATATTGTTACATATTTGTTACACTTGTAGGAGCCATATGGGCTAGATGCAAATGTATACGAGTGTTGCAGAGAATGATGTTAAATTTTTGTGTGGTGCAATGCTATACAGTACAATAGTATTGTACTGTATGTTTGTTTGTGCTATACACAAAACAAACAACAGACAAAGACAGAAAACAACAAATTCATAACACGAACATACATCAACAAACAAACTGAAAAAATAGCCCACAAATTCAAAAAAGCAGGATACAGAATCGCTTACGAAACTACTAACAAAACAGAACACACACTATCAAAACACACACACAAAGCACAAAACAAATTCGATCTACCCGGTGTTTACAAGCTAAATTGCTCAAATTGCAATAAATTCTACATAGGCCAGACAGGACGTAGCTTCAAACAGAGATAGATTGAACACACAAAGGCACTCCAATCCACTACAGAATCCACCTTTGCAAACCACCTCATTGAAGCAAACCACACACATAAAAACATCGACAATAACATGAACATTCTACACGTACACACAAAAGGCCGAAAACTAGACACTCTAGAACAACTGGAAATATACAAACACACAAAAACAAATAAAAACGACATCCTAAACGAACAGACACAATTCAAATCGCACGCATTATTCGAACATATCTCACTCCACACACACAGCATCGATCTTTCGAAATTCGATTCCGTCACCCACAACAAGACGGACAGCGCTACCAGCGGCAGCCACTGAAGAAGCCTTTTAAAGGAGAAAACCGGTTAAGGCTGTAAGGTAAAACTTTATGCTTTTACTTATAAAAAACCTAGTGTTCCGAGTCGTTAATGTAATAGTGATATTTAGTACAATAGTTATTGGAGAAAATATTACATTCAAATTTACTCAATTATTCTTGTATTATTTTTATATTATTATTAATAATAATAAAAATTTTCGTACAATAATATATATTTTTATTATTTTTTAATATTACACTGTTTAAATACTGTTAATTTAAATAATTATTAATTATTTAATGTGACTGAGTGGCGCCACAGAATGGCCCGTGTGTCAGCAGCCTAAACCTCTAAGCGATGGGTGATTTAATAATTTACTGATATACTAACCTTACTGTTAATAACCTTATTGTTGTAAGGTGTTTCAACAAGAGCTTTCAACCGCCACTCATAGCTTCTGACGACGATGTCAGACTCCAGAGATCGAAACGTCAAGCGACAAACCAATTACGATGGAAGCAGTCCGAATAGAGGATTTACCAGTATATAGGCTAATGTATTCGAACGTAAGTTTGTGCTTTTTATATGAGTCATTAAATACAGTAGACTATTCAAAGTAAAATCATATTCGTCAAAGAAATAAAGTATAACGAACCCGAAACACATCCAGACAGGTCGCAATTTTTACTAACAGTTTTACGACGACGAGCAGTTTATCTCGGATTTCATCGGAAAGCGCGGAAAACTATGCTCAGGGCCAGCAGCGGTAATACTATTAGTAGTAATAGTAGTTTAGTGCAGACAAAGCAGCCTTGAAACCGAAATAAAGTTAAAGCAAGTCGAAGGCGCGCGCAAACTGCCACGTGTAGAACATAAAACGTAATGTCAAGTACACTGCGGCTATAAACGTTGCAACCGATCGACTGCAATTTCACGTTACGCTAAATTTCACGTTGCACTGACTACACGTACGACGATAAGAATAACATACTGTACTTATGTTTAAAAAGAAAAGTTTTAATCAGTGTGTGCTTCCTGCAATAATTTACCAGCCTGAAATCATACATAATGAACAACGCAGAACACGTGAACGTACAGAATAGTATAAAAATTAGAAACTCCCCTGAGAAGCGTGGAAAGGGGCAACGATAGCTTATCAGTTACAAATATACACGATGACCAATGTAGAAGATGCAAATATACAAAATAATACAAAAATTAGGAACCGCTCTGAGAAGTGGCAAAAATCTATGCTAAGAATAACACGTAGAAACGGGAAAACAAACAGGGCGGGCTTTTGAAATATCCCGCCCAATAGGCACAATTTTTATTGCCCCCTAAAAAAAATTCTTTAGAGATCGGTTCCTACGTTTTAGACAAGAACGATAACAGCTTAACGTTCTCGTTCCTTGGAATGCCACTAGTTCTTAATCAACTTATGAATCTATTTATTTTTAATGCAAAAAAATTATTCACTGACACAGTTGTACTCAACTAAATTAAAATACTATTTCTTTTATGAATTTGCTAACTGCTATAATTTTTATTGTTCGACTAAGCTTTTCGTCATCACTGACATCTTCAGGTCTTAAACAACGCCTGATCTTCAGGTGTTGTTTAAGACCTGAAGATGTCAGTGATGACGAAAAGCTTAGTCGAACAATAAAAATTATAACAGTTAGCAAATTCATAAAAGAAATAGTAAGGATGGCTGCTAATTTAAACAATACGAAGAATAAATTAAAATAAGCTTTGGAAGATAGCCGAGACGCAACCGTGCCTGTATAGACCTGCCGTTGGTCACTCAGGTCCGCGCACACGAATTATTCGTGCTCGTCGATTAAAACAGACAAAAACTTTATTAAATTGACCTGAAAACGCGAAAGTTAAATATGTACAACAGTTAATATTCCTACAATATATTAAATAATAAAGCCTTTACTTTAGTACCATAAATAATTTCTACCTTGTGAGCTATTTTTTTTTAATTTTGTTGAAATATTTTCAAAAAAATAGATCGCCTGATATTGTGACATCAATTAGGATAGCCAGATTGAGATGGGCAGGACGTGTACAGAGAATGAATGAGGAGGTTGTTCTTAAGAGGACTATGAAATGTACACCAGGAGGAAAGACAGGACGTGGAAGACCCAGGCTACGATGGATTGGTGGAATCCTGGAAGACGTGAAAGTTCTTGGAGCGAAAAATTGGTGGAGATTGGCTAAGGATAAGGAAATCTAGAGAAAAATCCTGAGGGAAGCTGAGACCCACGGTGGGCTATGGAGCTACTGACGATGATTTTCAAAAATATTTTTTCTTCGTGCCGCCCCTGAAAACAATCACTTCGAAATACAACAGAATCAGAACAGACGAGACAGTTTACTGAATTAAGAAAATAAAATGTAAACTGGAAGGACAAGTGCCTTGATGAGAAGATTACAGACGTTTTGGAAGGTGGAGGGATGACGTAGTTAAACTGGGCATTTCAGGTTAGTAAACTGGAGAATAATCGGTTACTCTGAAGAGAAACTGGTGAATCATTTTCTCAGTCCAAATCACAATATTCAGCTGTCCCATGACCATTTCTCTTCATTTTATTTTGCTGCTGACAGCTTCAACACGTTCACCACCTTTTGTACCACTTCACGGCAATATTACCTAAAGAAAGTACTATTCTTTATAATACGGGAATCTACTATTAAAATTACTACTACTACTAATTTTAGTAGCCGGATGTTAGGCCGTGGTTTAAGGTTGTTGTTGACAAACGTTTCGGCCCCACCGTCGAATGCCATCATCAGTATCTGAAACAATTGGTACGGTGTCCGCTAATTCGCCCCAGTGATGAGGTAGAAACTAATATTCGTCACTGCAGTGAATTGGCTAACGTCGTACCAATTGTTTCAGATACTGAAGTGGCGCTCGATGGTGGGGCCGAAGCGTTCGTCAACAACTGTAGACCCCGGGCTAACAGCCCGGCTAGTAAGCAGCAATTTTAGCAATGTTGACAGCGGCCGTGAAGGCTTAAGAACTTGCATACTGGAATCTACTGTTCATGGGCTCCTGCATTTCCAACAACCAGCTGTTGCGTTTTTCCAAAATTTCTGTCGAAGCCCCAGGATTTGTGTCCTTCATGGAATTCTCGGGTCATGTAAGTAGAGTCCTGTTCGATCAATCCCAGCATTCCTGACCTCTGACGACGAATCCATTTTTATTTACTACGAACAATTTTTCTTTTACGGATAACCCGCAAGATATACGCCACTACTTTACCGTCACCAAAACGGATATTTACTTAAAACGCTGTTTCACCCGCGAAACGCCTCCAAATGTTATCAGGCAAACTATAAGATTACCTATACACAACTAGATAAATCACTTAGTCAAGTGTCCATATGACAGACGGTCAAAACAATACGTTCCCAACAAAAAATGTTAAACGATAAAAAATAAAATAAAACGTATTCATGAGAAAATTTGCAAAACGAGCACGGACATCGTTCAATCCGTGCTGGCAGAGCAAGTAAACAGGAATGGTAGAGACAAAGTAGAAACACATCTATGCGTAGAATACGGTGTTAAGGACATCACTTTTCTGGGTATCTATGTTTTAAATTTCCTTACAAATTTCCCCGGCCGTAATTTTTTTGTTAAGGACGACTCCATTAAAACTACAATGGTTTCATTTTTACGTAATGTATATCTTCAAGGAAAGTACATTTAATATTTATATGTCTCAAATCGATTATATAGTCTTACCGAATATTTGTCTTCCCGTCAAAACAATCTCGCGCAGTGGGACATGATATCTTCGCCTTTCGATTTAACAGTTATTGCCGATTTTGTGGAGAATTACATTATAATATAACGAAATCAAGGCTCAAAACTGAGGAGAGAAAGTCATCAGTACAGAAACTATACGTAACAGATTGCCTAGGTTTAGAAAACTCTGGTTCAACAACTGGGTGAAATATTTTCGACTCTCTTAGAAAATGTGAAGATCAACAATTCGTTAAAATTACTACTAATAGCCGGGCCGTTAGGCCGTGGTTTAAGGTTGTTGTTGACAAACGTTTCGGCCCCACCACAAAAGGCCATCTTGGCACGTTGTCCGCCAGTATACCCTGTGAATTGGCGGACAACGCACAAATTGTTTCAGACACTGATGATGGCCTCACATGGTCAGGCCATAGGGCCGAAACGTTTGTCAATTGATACCCTAACGGCCCGGGTATTAATAGTAATTTTAACAATGTTGACAACTCTCCCTCTGTCATTCACAAACACGCACACTCGTACACTCATATTCTTTAATATTTTAATCGGATTTAACAACAATAAGGTAATATAAAGCTTACGCTTGTGTGAGAAGAGACAGCAGTTTCAAAGCTTGTCACAAGGTTAACGAATATTTAGAGAGAACCTGCTAAACAGCTGTCAATTCTTACAAATTAATCGTACAGGATCGATAAAACTGGTTTGTCTACTAGGCCTGGTTTGTGTATTTCACCACTCACTGTCACGTAACGTTAAACGGACAATAAAACCTATGAATATCAATGTAGGTAACGTAATATTTTTGTTTCCTCCTATTACTCTTCGATCGTCATCATGAATATCAGCAGCAGCAGCAGTAAGGCCTCTGTCATCACGGGCGTGACGGACATGGGGGCCCCCTCAATATTTTCCCAAAAGATTAAATCATGAATAATTTTTATTCAAATTAATTTTTCAGTCATGTGAAGAGTAATATAAATAATAGTATTTTGAAGTCATAGACACAACTGTAGCAGGGCTTCAAAATCGAATTCTCAGTCAGCTTGGTGTGAAAAAACAGGTTTTCCTAGAAAACATTCTTTTGGAAAAGGAAGGATGTGTAGCGTTAGCCTCGTATCCCAAAACTGACGAATCATCGCGTAAAGTAGAAATATAACTTTGTCTACAAAGGTACAAGGTGACATGTTTACATGATGCGAGGATAGCCTTGATCTCAGTGACTAAAGATGTCAAAGATTTTTTCAGAAATGTAGAAAGTTTGGTTGGTCTTCTGCTTGTTTGCCCATCACCTAGTTGTGAGGCAGAAATAAGCCTCCAAAACTGAAGGCTAATTTTGGGTCAACTACGACCCAGACAAGGCTCCGCAGTGTAGCCCAATGCTATGTTCATAAAAAGGTATCGGACGACATCGACAATAAGAAGACAGCCAAGGTATTTATTTCTAATGTTGGTGCTAAGAGAAATGTGTCTGGAACTCTTTGATGCTGAGAATGATCTAATGAACTTAATCGATGTTAAAAATACTTTGAATTGTCGAACTGTTTAATGGTTTTATTGTAGTTAACAAAAAAGTTACTAATGTAATGTTTAATACTTACTGTACTATAAATAAATGTTGGATTTCTATATTTCAGTCAACCTAATTTCTACTTCTAATCTTAATCTAGTGAATTAATACAGTTTAAATTACATGACAATGTAAATGTAACTATATAGGCCTATGTCTACAATATTATATCAATTATATCAGTAATATTAAAAGAGTAAACTCTGTAAAAATAGAAAAGAATGAACCTAGTGTTTCAGAAATTTCAACCTAGTGTGTACATCAAATATTCAACATTACCATAACATTCCGTCCTCCCCCCCCCCCAATAATTGGGTACTGGTGACGCCCACGTCTGTCATCACCATCCAAGTGGAAGAGCCCTAATACGAGGTATGTGGTATGTTGTGTTTTCCCACGGTGTCCAGAGGTTTTCCGACCGTGGATGACCTCACTTACATAATTTGATGTTAACTGTACATAAGAAACACACACACTGTAAAGAATCCGTACACATCGCTGAACGTTTCTATAATTTTCATGGGATACTAACACCATTACTAGAGGTGGGCCGATATACCTTTAACAGGTATTTTGGAACGATATTTTTGTGGAACGGATGTAACAGTGACTGCAAAATTGAAATACCTGTTATTCGCGGCCTCGCTGTTCCGAGTCGAGGCACGCCCTACGCAACTAATGAATACACATGTAACAAGTAAACGAATACGCCAAGGCCAAATACTAGGCGTATCACTGGTACCCAAGGAACAACAAGTAATCGTGTTTCAAATACTAGGGGTATCACCGCTACACAAGGAACAACAAGTAAACGAGTATTACAAATACTAGGCGTATCACGAGGAACACTGTTACACAAGCTACAACTAGTACACAGAGTTAGTATTTTAGGAACAACTAGTATCAGGAGTATTTCGAGTACGAACTAGTACGAAGCCACTTTTTGGTTCTGAATACTTCATTCTGCGCAAAGAGACGAAACTGTTTTTAATAAATTTACAAAATTCATACTGATGTTACATTTATCCTCGTGTGTTATGCAGATATATAATATAGATTACAATAAATTATATATTATACTAGTCACCAACTTGGTAAATTTTGAAAAACGAATTATATTGTGTTATAACCTACAGAGTGGCTAATAGTTGATAGGCCGCTAAGAGCAGATATCTAATGAAATTTTACTGCAAACTGTTTAGGTTATGTTTTTATAAGGGTAGTCGGTTTAAATCATGTTTATTCTCATTCACTCTTGTAGCTTACTGTTATGTTGTTATTATGCTTTTGGATGTTTTTTTTCACATTATTTGTTGTGCTATACATTATACTTTTTGTTGATGTGATTTTAACTTCACTGTACATCTCACGTAAATGATGAGATTGTTGTAACGGACATTTATGCACTTTATCTAGTCCTGTTCATTAAATCTTTACTGATCTGATAAGGCTACCCTAAAAACAAGGTGTTTCCGTAAATTTGTTTCTTTTATCTAAACGGCTGATTTTGAATTTTTGTCTCTATCACTTTACTTATCATTTGACTAATAGTAGTTTCCACTTAGTAAAGAAATAAAAATAAACTTCATAACAGATAACACATTTAGGTGTAAAATGGCCTAAGATAAAGACACGATCTGATGAAGATAAGAATTTACTAAACTTGTTAGAAGGCCATCAATAAAACAAGGTAATAAGACGAAAAAGTTACAAGTTTAACTGAACTTCTTGGAGACTGTAAAACATTCATGATTGATTTATGATATGGCTGGAAGATTCCATTTGCCCAACTTGTGCTTTTGCCAGGACCTAGTTGCACAGTTGATCTACTACCAGTGGTTCCCAACCTTTGGGGCCCGCGTACCACTTCGGTCTTCCGCATTCTTTTCGAGTACTAACTGATAAGAAAATAAAATAAGATAAGAGGAGATATCTAATGAAATTTTACCGCAAACTGTTTAGATTGTGTTTTTATAAGGGTAATCGGTTTAAATCAAGTTTATTCTCATTCACTCTTGTAGCTTACTGTTAGGTTTTTATTATATGTTTCTGATGTTTTTTTTTCACATTATTTGTTGTGCTATTCTAAATTTGATTGCCTGAGTTTCGCAACTGATTTGTCTAACCAATGTTAGTTTGTTTACTCGTAGTGAAAACTTAAATTAGTATTCCCAAAGGGAGATAGGCCTATAAATTCTCTTGTTTCTTATTTTCTCTTAAATAGGAACAGCTCAATAAAGTCACAGTGTAAAGTAATACTGTTGATACTTTTAGTTTCAATTTATTTCTTATAACAAATTATATAATATAGGTTATGTAATATCTTCAAATAAATACTCTGCAAGTATATTAATACATTAATAGGTGTATCTAGGTGAAAATAAACCTACTTCTAGTGTATTTATTTGAAGATATTACATAGGATACCTGCAGGAAACTCAACGAGTTACTTACAAAGGAATAATATACGTTATGCATAATTAGTATATAATAACAGGTATTCGTATACATGTTACTTTTTTGGAACGGTATTTTCATACCTATTATTTTAAAATAACAGTTTAGCCCACCTCTAACCATTACTAATATTACGTCATGAGTTCCGCTCTTAACAGGTTGTTACCAGAAATACCAAGGTTTGACTGAGACCATTTCTTCCGTGTTCCGCCTTGTTATCGCCACATTTTCCTTCCACAGTATATACATCTTTCATATGGTCTGAAATACATTTCTTTTGGTGCTCTCGTGTCTTCCGAATCCAGTATACGATCGATCACTGTTTGGATTCTTTACTTTCGTTTCAAGAATAAGGCCTACGTTTCTTGATCTGCTACGCCAAAACCTCTTTAGCCCACCGCTTACATACTCGGGTTCTCTAGGTGACCTGTCACTACCAGATTATCAGTCATATTTCCTCACTGCGAGATTATCGACCACAATTTATTCATATTCTCGTATTGTGTTATCCACGCTAAAAACATTTAATGCGTCCTGAATGTCTGTATTCCGAATGCCTATACTCGTCGCTGTGAGATTAAATGTATCTAATCTCGCCTCCGCAGACTGTGTACGATCCTCGTGCCGTTTGTTCTGTACTCAACATTCACTGCCGTACAACAATATTAGCACAACATAGCCTTATACATTCCAACTTAATAACTGGACACCTTTGACCAAATATGTTCACCAAATTGTTACCAATATTATAAATATGTTACATTTAAAAGCGTTAAAAGAGCGCTTTCAAGACCAGTAAAACCGTCGATTTGTTCAGCCATCTTTCTGACAATTTCAGTTCTGGTTGGATCCAAGCGGCGTTTCATGTAAATATGTCTTACATTCTTATTCTTGTTCACGTTTTTTTTGGTATTTGTAACTTCCTAATTACCTTTCCTGTTGGAAACATTATTGGACAGGCTGCTAGACCGTGGTGCAGAGTGTATGTTTTCGGCGTCAACATCGGAGGCCATCATCAGTGTAGGTAACAACTGGCACGGTATCCTCCAATTCACCTCAGTGATGAGGAAAGACTAGGTGTCCCTACCTCATCACTACATCATTACTGAAGTGAATCGGCGGACACCGTGTCAGTTATTACCTACACTGACAATGGCTTCCGTTGGTGAGGCCGAAACGTCTGTCACAATAAAGCCTGACAGCCCGGCCAGTAATGTTTCCAACTATGTGCACGCTGCCTCAGCAACTCTATCCCTTTCCTATTCATTACCAAAGAGCCAATTTTCGCAAACACGAGAAATTTTATTCCTTTCTGTACGAGCGATAATCGCTGGGCTGCTATAGATGGCGGCAAGACGGTGTGACAATTACGCTGCCGCTAACGATTCTACTACGGTCAGAGCGTCGACAGGGTTCTCTTAAAGAAAATTTGGGAATTAAAAGGTCTTGTAATCTTGGATGTGACCTATGAACGGCTGTATCAGGAAGGGTCAGAAATTCGGTGCTATAAGTAATGCGGATAGTGTCTTTGTTTTTTAAAAGTTCACAATATGTTCTTTTTCATAGTGTTCTTAAAGACTTGTCTCACTATATTTAAAAGACGCTGTGAATACAATTCCGTTCAGAAAACTGTAGCCCACGTTCACGGTACCTCACTGGACTAATGCTTACAAGGCCAAGGGCGTTTTGCGACGGGGACGAACGGTACAGGTCCCCCCCCCCAAGAGGGGGTCGAATCGAATAATGTTTACTAGCAATTTTGTTAGTCTCTGAAATTTTAGGCTGTTTTATTATTTTTTCAGCTGTGTAATATTGTAGTAGGTATACTCTTTTTTAAACAATATATTTAAAATTTATATTTACTTTACCTCAAGATGTTTTTTCCTTTATTTGGAATATGTTTCGGGACACTTTGTTCCCACGCTCACCCTTCCTAATTTTGAATCTTGTGAAGTACTTGGTGTGTTGGTTGGTTGTTGTTATGGTTTCCTGTTGGCCTTTGGCATTTTAAATTGGTATTATTGTGTGTGATTGTGGAGTATATATTAGTATTTTGTGTATTTCCGATGTCGAGTGCTTTGAAAATTGTGTCATGTTTTGTACTGATTTGTTCAGGTATTAGTTTGTTTTGTGTTTGTATATTTGTAAATTTTCCCAAATGTTCATTATGGTGCCTTTGTGTGGTATGTGTTTTATTAGTGTCATGTTGATTATGTCTGGGAATTCATGTCTAGTGTTTATTGCATGTGTGAGAAAATTAGATTTATATATCTTTTTGAAATATACTCAGCATTAGATTAATTACACAACATTAGCTTGTATGTTTGAAATCTGAAATATTAGGAGAAACCAATTCAGTGACCTCGGAAGAAGTTAACGAAATGGCCAAAAAATTAAGGGCAATAAACGTTAAACTTTAAAACATTTTCAAACAGTGTATCTTTTTGATGTATTAAATTTTCTTTTTTACTTTTTTTATTGGTTGTTTTGTTTTTTAATGTAAAATGTCAATAAATAAAAATATTTCAATAGTACGTACTTTTGTGTTGTTATCATTTACTGTTTACTGTAATGGAGACGATTTTAGGATATTATCACAGGGTTTTCAGCGACTTGAATGTAGTAATGCTGATTAATCTTAACTTCCATTTTCTTTTGTATGAAGCCGATAAGACCGGACCCCATTGAGGACCAAATTCTAGATACGCCACTGTACAAGGCAACCGCAGTTTCTCGCAAACAAGCATGTCTCTCAGCTCCCTAGTTACCGGAAAGAGGAACTATGCCGTCACGCAACTGTGCAGAACTATAGCGTATGTTTTTCCAACTGCACTGAAAGGAACAACACTGCAAGCAGCATGGACCACACGGTGATCGGTATGCACTTCGGACACCGTGCAAAAATCCGGTGCCTATGTTCTCGTAAACTTTCTTGGTTTTCGGTGATAACAATAACTTTTATTTTTTCAAAATAATGATTACTGATCGAATTGTAGAACAAATGAGCCACTTTAACGATTGGGAAACGATATTGGCTGTGACAGGAATTATGATATCGATGTTAAGTTACGTATGTTCCAGACAATCTGTGGAACAATCAACCGTGTTTTTAGAAACAAGGTACGTCGAGATACAAAATTAAAGTTTTACAAAGTTATGGCAGTCCCTGTACTGTCCTATGGATGTGAATAATGGACAACGACCAGAAACAAGGCAGTAAAATACAGGCCTCGGAAATGGGGTTCTTAAGAGGAGCTAAAAACGTGTTCTAAACTTGACCGTATAAAGAATGAGGCCACAAGAGAAGAGTCACAAGTTTTAAGTTGAATGAAAAATTAAAAGATTACAAACAACGGTGGAAAGAATGTCAGATTCCAGACTGGCCAAAGGCGAGGCTGGAAATACAAACCTGTAGGTCACAGGTGTGTGGGTAGACCCAGGAAGAGATGGCTGGAGGATCTTTGAAGGTTTGAAGGCGGATAAGGCAGCGTCTTGCCTTGCCCTGTTGTGAATATCATGATGATGATGGTGACAATACTTTTCCTCACGTCGTTTTATTTTTCTTTAGGCCAAACGTTTCGCCCTCCATATTGCAGTGGACCCACCCCTATTTATACGGTAAGTCCCGCACACAATGTCAAATCACAGTGAATTACGAAAAAAGACACTGGACGGGGCTTATGGTATAAATTGGGGTGGGTCAAGACTTTGTGTGCTCTGTCTCAGTCGACTCCCTGCGAATGCCTCATCATGGTTTAAATAAAAACAAACCGACATGTGTTAAACTGAAGAAATGCTGTTTTCCGGGTTAATGTATCCTGTGAGGCAGTTTCACATTCGGCATGATGGGGATCGTCAAACTGGGAAGCCAGTTCCGCCATTTTCGAACCAAAGAATTTGTTATCCTCATTTGTGCGTTGCAGGATTCCGATGGATCCGTAACGAAATCAGCTACTCTGGCGTGTGTTCTATTTCTACGTCAAGTTAGCTTTTTCTGATTTCCCCCTCACGGAGATAACGCTCGATCAGTGACGGCCGTGACATGTCATTAGATATAACAAATCACGGTGAGCAATGTTAAGGAGGACACTGCCAGAATCGTTCGTGATCTGAAAATGAAGTTGTAACGTTTTCCATAAACAATGAAGAAATAGCTTCGGAGTAATATCAGAGACAATAGTCGTTGACGTCGCTGCACGCAAACTACGGTAAAGTTCAGTTTAGGAACATTACAACGGTTTGACCTCTCTGTGACCCCATTTACTACTCCACCGTCGAATATATACAGTACTTTTTGTATCTCCGCTCGATAACATACGTTTGCCCCAACATCGCATAATTCATAACCCTCTGTTCTACAAACGTACACAATCGAGTCGAAAATTTATTACAAAAATAAATAAGCATTATCCGGTAATGGATGTAATAAGATACTCGTAAAACTAGGAGAAGAAACGAGGTCGTATATGGCAGAACATTCGTTCTGGCTTAAGAAAATTGCGCGGGTGATCGGTTCCTTTCGTTCTACTAAATGTTTCTTTTACATGCTGTAAATTCGAAGTAATAGGTCAACTGCTCTGTTAAAATGCACCGTGACATAAATATGAAACATTACTGTGTGTTTCATTTTGTTACAAACGAATGATACCGGCATATGTTGTTAACGGATTTACAATTTACGACTTGAGATGCACGAAGCACTATTGTAATGGTTCCAGCTAGGCTAGTACACAAAAAGCGCGCGAAATGAGTAGTACCACAGCCCGCCCTTTTGAGCTACCGTTTAGTCTACCAAGTCTGATGCTTATTTCCAGCTGCAATTCTGACCTCTCGTTCTGACATTTCCGCTATCTTCGTTGTGGCATCGGTTATGATGTAGATCATGATCCTGATTATCAGTTGCCCAAGTTTTAGTCAATACGTGGAAAAATTCGTCAAGCATTATCGTGGAAACAAGAAAGAGACTCGACTAAAATATATAAAATAATGGTTGTGTTAAGAAACGTCTTAGTGGCATACAGATATCGGAGGCGAGGTTCTTACGATCTTTTAAAAGGCTGCATACGAAGAGACAGATTTTGCGTTGAAGCCAAACGTAAAGAGTTAACAATTTTTAATATCCAAGGTCGCACTGCGGAGAACAAAGAAAGATGGTATCTGAATAGTATCTCGGATAGCAGGTTGCCCAAGGAAGTTTGGCAATAAAAACTTACTAACCGATAAAGAAATGTAGCCTACGAAGACGTAGGAAGCGTTGGTAAAGTGCATGTGCACGTATTTCCTTTAGGACCGGAACAGGAAATTCGTCTATTCCCTTGTGGAAGAAGAAGAAGAAGAAGATTCTGACCTATTCTCCTAGGAGGCGCCGCAAATCTCAACTACACTTTCAGGCCTCTCGTCCATTACCCAGCTATGCAGAACTATGTGTTTTCCCGACTGCGTTGAAAAGAACAACACCGCATGCAGCATGGACCACGAAGATCAACATGGCAGTGACCCTGACAGAGTGCAAAAGTGCGGTGCTATTAGACCCTGACACACAGTTTCATGTTCAGTATCACGGGGACAGTCAAAGCTGGAAGCCACTTCCACAGTCTCTTTGAACCGTTACATGCAGTGTTTACTTTGTAATAAATTTTCTACACAATCGTCTACATTTGCAGGACAGGGAGTTATGAATTATGTAATGTCAGGGCAATGCTAAAGCATACGTACCGTATATTATGTATATGTACCTGGAATAGTAAACGGGGTCACAATGACATCTGTTTGTGATTTTCAGAAATCTGCGAGAAGTTACGATTACAGATTCGGATGAATCCGCGCGGAAGAACGATTCAAACGGTTAGGATTCATTTGGCCTCGTCCGATGGTAGTTGCGTATACGTGCGATGGTACTTGCGAATTCATCCGGTTCCGTTTGACTTTTTCTTGCGTTTTCTTGCGAATAATTTACACGTAGAGCGAAAAGCTGAACCTTCTTGCCCAGAAGAGATTATGTTTATGGGACCAAAAACATCTACCACATGCGAAATGTTTAAAACGAAGTTGAGGGACGAGGTGTCGAACCATATGAACGAGTCTGGTAAGATACTGAAAATGATTAAAAACAGGGTGTTAGGCTGTGGCCGGTTGCTGTATAACAGCGGCATCGTCGGCGACGTTCCGAATCCCACCCTCGGGGGTCTTCTCCAGGCCGCAAAAAGTGACAGGGTATCGTTAGGCCAAGATCCGCCCGTAACTGTTTAATAACACTCTGTCGCTCTTTGGGGCCTGAAGAAAATTACCGAGGGTGGGATTTATACAGCAACCGACGACCCCGACGGTCAAACAGTCCGGCTTTTAATCATTTTGACTATACTGATAGCGGACGTACGAGTCTGGTTAAGTTTAATCATTTTGACTATACTGATACCGGACGTACGAGTCTGGTTAAGTTTAATCATTTTGACTATACTGATAGCGGACGTACGAGTCTGGTTAAGTTTTATTTATTATTTTATATCTTTATAACCCGTACAGTTACAGCCAATTGTTCTTGAGCAGAAATCACCTCCCGGAAGTTACTGTATTTCTCCAACTGATCGCTGAATCTGTCCAGAACGTATTGCAATGTTTCGCGTTTTATGGAGATGAAGCCGAAATACTGATTATTATCACTATTTCGTAAACCGTTTCACGAATTAAAAATTTCTGCAAACTGCTTTCCATCCAATAACATATTTTTTTGTTTCATTCTCGCATTTTTGCCATCATTTTCTTTTGTCCTAATCCTCCCCAATGGAGGTGTTTCCAAAGAGTAAAAAATACAGTCATCATCCTCGAGTGCCATGGGTGGTATTACTGAATTCGGCTGATATATGTGGAGCACTAATGAGAGACGGAGCCCTCCCACGAAATCGAGTGAATTGCTTTCGCATGACGTCGCAATTCCCAGGTTTCCGCTTTCACTGGTCGAGAGGAACCACTGGATGGTTAGAATTACCTTTTGGATTTTGCAGAGTGACAAAGCAGACGAGCACGTTGATCACCACACAAACGACATTAGCTCCATTAGCTCTCCAAGTATTTTGTTGGCTATGAAACGTAAAAAAGCAGTAACTTGCAATCAAGATAATTCTGCGCCCCCTATATTCGATTAGGGCAGTAGCAATTCACCAGGGTACAACCTAATCTATAGAATAGTCTACATTACGAAATGAAAAGGGTGACAGTTTGCTGAGTCGTTAAAAAATCTCTATTTGGCCTCGCATTTTGCCTCAAAGTAATATCTAAGAAGACAATTTACAATAAAATGGAAATCGATAAGCGCATTTGTCTGCTGTGGAAGCCGAAAAGACTGTCTGTGGGACAGTCAACCGCATTTTCAGAAACAAGGTACGACGAGATACAAAATTAAAGTTTTACAAAGTTATGGCGGTGCCTGTACTGTGTCC
This sequence comes from Magicicada septendecula, assembly GCA_034769895.1. NCBI lineage: Eukaryota > Metazoa > Arthropoda > Insecta > Hemiptera > Cicadidae > Magicicada > Magicicada septendecula. The sequence continues at coordinate 135,821,739 of CM068372.1, forward strand.
TGTGTGCGTGAATCATGAACAACAACCAAGAAACAAGAAAGTACATACAGGCCTCGGAAACGGCGTTCTTAAGAGGAGTTAAAAAGTGTTCTAAACTTGCCCGTACAAAGAACGAGGCCGTAAGAGAAGAGTTACAAGTTTTTAACTTGAATGAAAAATTAAAACATTATTAATGTTTTGTTATTGGTATCCAAGTCACTTCGTTATTTATAATTTAATAAATTACCTTAGATCCGTCGTGTGACTTCGTTTTATATTTAAAATGACGCGTTTCGGAACATATGTTCCATCATCAGATTAATTCACTCAGTTGAGATATGAGAATCCAGTACATTTGATCTAATTGTCTTCAGAAATGCAACACTAGCAAAAATAAAGACAACAAACATCTTCAACAGCAAGAAAGATCAGAATAAATTCTCACGTGAACCTACGTGTCAGCTTCTTTAGTATTAAATGAGTGGAAATTTTGGACCCAACAACAACCCCTGCTTACTTTCTAATTGCCATACCAACAGCAACTAGAAAAATAAAGGTAAATGGAGAAGTGCGCGGGAAACAGTCAATGTTTCCGTGGCACACATTGTTATGAAGAACAATCACACATGTTTCCTCAGCTTATAAATTATGAAAGAACATTCTGCCACTATTTTAAATTGGTGACAAACCAATTATATCACCTTTGCCTGCATTGAGAAAATAGATCTCACAACATAAAAAAGAGGATGTACTCTACCTAAAAACAAATTAGGTAGATTTTCTGAAAGGAGTTCAAAATATATATGAAGGAGTTACGTATATGTTTTCGAGTACTGAGAACATGAGCGTTACAACAAGGTTTAAGCAAGAATTTAATAACTAATTAAGTTTTTTTAAAGCCCTTGTCTCTTGCAAATCGTTAAATGTTAAAACCACATTACTTTGTACTTACACACGTCATGTAAAAATTAAAAGATTATAAACAACGGTGGAAAGAACACTTATGAAGAATGACAGATTCCAGACTGGTCAAACAAGTCCGGAAATAGAATACAAACAGGACAAAGGTGTGTGGGTAGACCCACGAACGAAGAGATGGCTGGAGGATCTTTGAAGGCGGAACAGGTAGCACCTTGCCATGCCGTGTTGTGAAGATGATGACGATGATAAGCGCATTTTAGTGTTACCTCATCTCAGTGGTATTTTATCCTATCCGAGAATGCAATGACACTCGGAAACCGTTTGAGTATTGGAGTGGACACTTTATATTTAGGATAAATTTTCAAATCCAATAATCCGAGGCAAGATTTTTACTTTATAACTACTCTGTACAGTAGATAAAGAGCACACAACAATAGCACGTTCAGACACAGACGTTACATCATCGGCAGCCAGGCAACTGACTCTCACCGTACTGGCGCTCGCTGGCGACGCGACGTAAGGAAAAAACTCACAAGGACAGACGCCGCCGCCGCTTGTGTAATGGATTTTAGTGTAAACCACAGCTTTTCTTACGGAATGCAGTCTGCCATGCGATCACGTGCGCGCGCGCACACATACAAACCGCACACTATCTATTTATAAGCATTATATAATTGTAATCACAACGCATTCAATTGTATTACATCATTATTATCGCCGTTGGTTAGTGACAATGAGAGACAAACTACAAGTTCCTAGTATGTATTGGATTGGCTAACCGTCAGTCGAGATGAAACGTTTTTCAAATCACATGCGATATACTCAAAACACGCACAGTATCACGTCATCTAACAGTATGTGCATGTGATCAAAATGCTAATAAATCCATAACCTTGTACTTTGCTTTTCTAAGGCTGTGCATCGTTTACTATTCGAAACCCAACCATCGCATAGCCTCGGTCTAACCACGTATCTAAGGCGGGCCACACACCGCATCGAACAAAACGCCTTACGACAAAACGTTTTGTCGGACGGCGCCTGATGTGATCCGTTTAGCATGGGTTTAAATGGGCCTGCCACACACCGCATCGAATACGACGTCGGACGCCTTGAGGTCGTTTTTCCTTGTCTGGCAAAGGTACCAAAAGTTGTGTCTCGCGTCAAAACACTATCGAACAACTCGATCTGCGTATGCGCTCAGAGAACAGTGTACCTAAACATTGGCAAATTCACAATTGTATGTTTTACACTATAAAAAAATTAGAGCACAATAAATTGACATACCTTGAAGTTATCAGAAGCCTCTCCTCTGGGGTTAAACTTTTTCTGTAGTTCGTATTTTGCTTCTGTATCCTATCCCGTATTAACTCCATGACATAATCAAAGGTGTCTATTGTAATAGGACATGGACGTACGGTTTAACAGCCGCACGTTGGTTGCGTCTATGTTGTAAGTGGACGAATCCTCTCTCGTTAAAATTAAATAAATATTATTATTATCATAGTTGTTATTAATAGTCGTATAGTTGTTAAGTGTTGTGAGCTCGATGTTGAATGGTTTAAATTGACTGCGTTGACTCTTCTGCTTGTCGCTGAGGTGATTCGAAAGGTGTGTCCCTTCACTGAAAATCACATAAGTATCACAGATATAAAAATACTTACTAGTGATGGTTGGATGCTAGTAATGTGTGAGAGAGTATTACTAGCGAGAATTATCTGATTCAAATTCTCGCCGCAGTCTCTGGTACCAACCGTCGCTGTCGCTCACCTAAGCTGCAAGTCTTATTTATTTACAATAACAGTCAAACTCGTTTATCATTCGTGAATTAATGTTTTATTGTTGAACTCATCTTTAATAATTGTCAGTGTACAATGATCTTATTCATTTGCTTTTAACAAAGTTAATATCGAGTACGGACTCTGTAAAAATAACTAAAACTCAGGGTGGCCAGACTGCGTCTAATAATCGACTAGTCTGGATGTAAACAATTTCGTTAATTTACTTTATAAATATAGCAGGTTCTTTTAGTCTGCAAGATACACTTTAATTAAAGAAATGCACTACTGTAATAATGAGTGGGCGGAGAGTAAAAAATATTATTTGATTCTTTAAGATAACATAAACATTGAACGAGTGTTCGTTACTTGAATTATAGGTTAATTTGCGTTCATCGTAACCTAACTTATTTGGTTTAAAATGATTAGTGATTCATTAAATATGTTAATTATTTCATACACCACTGTTATAAATGAAATCCAGTGATAATTTCATTATCTATCTTCTAATATTGGATATAAACAACGAACAGGTAATTAAAATTTATCCACTACTATGGTTAACGAGTAGGTTACATCTAGTTATGGTCTTACAATTAAACACAAGATTATACTTAAAATACTATATGTTCAGGGTTCATTTGATTTCCTCATTGACGATTCAATGTCTTTTACAAAAATATTACAATTGATTTTATTAATTAGAAAGTCAAAATTGTCAATGGTCAACTCTTTCGTTATTAATGGTTCATTTCAATTGTTAACATCCCTTTTCCAACTAATAAAGGGTTAGATTTGATTTAATTTTGATTTTAATTAAATTCGCTGATAGCGTTCTTTGCTTGTTTAATTATTTATATAAAATAATAATCATGGGCACTGATACTTGCGTGTACCGTCTCGATCTCGTAGTGTCACTATCACACAAATTTTTCTTTCTTTATAAATTTTTAAAACTGAATTAATTTATATTAATTCCTTCTCACTCACTACCTATGCGCATGCACTCCGATTAAGATCACTGGTTAAAATAAACTGCACTTTCCCATGTATCCGACCTAACCTCAACCTGGAGTTTCCAGGTTAATATGCTTTATCAGCTGTCGGCTTGTCAATTCAATGTTTCGTGGTCACTCTAACCCACTTGGAGTCTGCGTCGATGCTTGAGATGAACTGTCGATGTTACCTGTATCGGGATTCCGCACTTTGTAGTTAATAATGGGCCCTGATTGGCTAATTGTCATTATTTTCGTGAGCTCTCGGTAACATTCGCCAAAATAGACGCTCAAGTCGGCGTCAGTAGGCTGGTGTCAAGATTATGATTCTCTGGTTTCACTAGCACGCCCACGGGCTTGCAATTAATTCTTTTTTCTTATAAATCAAATAATTTACTTATAATTACACTGATAGCATTTTCATAACTACCATTGTTTCTATCTTTTTATCATGAGTATTTTGCATACCCTTATCATATAGTTCTGCTATGGGGTTGATAAAAACACATTTCATACAAACTAATTATATCCCTTATTTTATATTTTAAACTAATTACATTGTTTTTCTTCACTTGTGTCTATGGTGATAACTTATCAGTACTGTATAATAAATTTTCACACATCGTTATTTAATTACAGCTATGAATTATCCATTTTCCTTGGATTAGACTCTAGGCCTATTGTCATATCAATTGTTTATCAATTAATTTATAATATTAGTGGTTTATAATACATTTTTGTTGTGGCCTATGCATAATGCACTTTTGATTGTGTCATTACCACTTTTGATTGTGTCAGCATTATTTATTATTGGTTTATATTACTCTAATTACAGTTTCTTTGATTATTGTTTAGTCTACCTGAGTATTACATTTTCCTTCAGTTGCGTTTTTGCACATTTACTTCTTTATCATATTTATTCCATATCAGTGCACTGATTCCTTCCTCACTCTTAGTAAATTTCTTCTGGTTATTGATGTCATTATTTCTTCTCACTGTTTGATCTATTGGGTAATTCGGTACGTTGTCTTGTCGTTAGTCGTGTCTTTGTTTCTTCAGTTATACATTTACTTATAAATCCTAGTTTAGTTTATTCCCCTACTTTGGTCATAATACCTTCTCTGTTCATGATTGCAAGTTCATTTTTTTGTAGATTAATTTATTTAGGATAACTTTTAATCCATGTATACCTTGGTGTTGGGTGTGTTATATGCACCATTACACTATACTCATTCTACAATATAGACATACAATAAAGTTTAACTGGGTCAGCTCTCAATTCGGCATTAAACCCAATAATATCCCTATTTTGGTTGATGGGGTGAACCCAAAGTTTTCTGTCTTTACCGTACTCTAGTAATTGTACGAAATTCCACAATAGGATAACAGTCTCTTCTTTCTCACCATCCATAGCTCCTCACTTTTACTTCGAAATATACAATTAACACTGAAACTAGGCAAACATTGAAACTAGATATCACTGACCGTGTGTATGTTTAAAGTGAACACTGAACGTTGTAACGAGACATATAACCATGATATTTTAAACGTAAAAATATAAGTAACATGTCATAATAATTGAGTGGGACAAGACCCATTAAGTATTTACAATGAGAGTACCAAGCATGGAAACTACATAAGCAAATAATAATAGAAGAATGAACTCACAACAAGAGAGTTAATACAGTAATGGTAATAATAAAAATAACAAGAAAGAAAAGTAGTAAATAGTGATTATACAATAGATACAATAACCCAATAGATCCGGTCAGTAAGAAGCCAAGAAACCAAGAAGGAAAAACATATTATAAAGAAGAAATAATAATAATAATGATATCAATCAAAATGGTGACCTAAGAAGAACCAAGAAACTACAATAACAATGAGATAAGAAGGCCAAATGTGAAATAAATAGCCAACACCAGTGAAGTACTAACTGAGAGACAAGGACAGATAGATAAAACACTAACTGACTACCTTAGATGACCTGAGTATGACCACTAGTCTAGTAAATGAGTAGGGCATCCAATATTATCCAAGAGAGTGAGAGTAATAATAATTAAACAACAGTATAATAACATATTATGACCAGAATTAATGGAAATGAAAAGAGGATCAAAATTGTGAAATAACAGTAAGAATTACTAACTAAGTTATGAAAAAATGATAATAGAAAGAAAAAAAGAACTAATTAATAAATTACAGGTGATAATTAATAACATAGTACTAGTAAAAACAAGATTAAAAGTGTAAATTAAAATCAGCTCAGTCAACCCATTGTTGCTTTAGAGTGGGAAGACACTTGCCTAAATGCAGGTACTTTCCACTTAGATTAATAAGAAATAATAACTAAAACCTAATTAAACTAAAATCTCTTGGACAAAAAATCAAGTAGAGGTTGTAAGGTTTCTATCAGTACCAAGATCAGCTACCTAGAGTAGTATTTATATGATAATTAATGTAAACTAAATGACCAAAAACAGACAAAATGGGAATCACCATGTAAAATTTAGATAAAACCAATTGTAAGATTTAACAGAAATAGAAAGGGGGATACCTGTATAATAAAGAAGATGGTACATCACTAATATAATATTGTAAGATGATTATTATCACTAATGTAAGACATAATAATAATAATTAAGCACATCTGTCATGTGATGTAATCTGTACTATATGCTAGTACTATTATTCAATTCTCAACACAAGAGAATGAACCAATATATAAAAAACACCAGATTGTAAACCGATGTAACTGTAGTGAACAATTCTGAACAAGATAGTGACTTAAAAGAACACTACTTAATTAAAAATGAAATAAAGTAAGGAGACACCTGATAGTACAATATAGAGGTCATTAAATAGACTCAAAACCAGGAAATAACAATGTATTCACAGTAACAAAACCAAACAGTAGCTGTACTGACACTGTATATATAATTGGGACACTACAGAAATTGCCCAGGAACAAATATTCAATTGCAATTGATCAATATAGCTAGTAGACTCATAGGCCTAATGCCACTTTAGCATAGGAGATATATTTTGTTAATAATCATAAGTAGATAATACGTAAAGAGTGTAAAAGGACTTGAAAAGCATAATCTCGAAGAGATATGATTGTCATTAGTTAGTTATAATCAAGGAATATATAAAGTTATTAATAAATAGTGCAAGGTGTTAATTTCAAACAATATCTTCCTTAATCATGGACGAAAACTATCATGTGTGGACTCTAAATTAAGAGCCAAAGATTCGCCATACCGTAGTAAGCTTCGATTCACAATCTGAGGTGTGATAAGAAAGTTATATCAATTTAAATATATTTTATTTATTTTGGAAAAATGTCTAGCGTCAGTTCATACTCTTGAACCCGAAGACCCACGCTTATTGTAACAATTAAATAATTTCGCGGAGGGGGTATGTGCGCTCAAGTAAAGATCTTCAGCCAATCAAAGAAGAGAATTCGATAAATTTTACAAGGAATGCAGACAAGAACAGGAACGTCATCTTGAGACACTTTTTGAATAATCATTAAAGAGGACAGACGGCAGCTCCGCATCACCAGAAACAACAGTCTAACCTAACTTTGTGAGGGTTATCAAATGTAAACAATGAAAACATAACCTCATTTGTGCAAAATCATAATAACGTTACAGTTGAAGATTAATGAAGACTTAACAGTGCGACATGAATTGCTAAGTGTATAATCCATAGCAATTACGCGATATACAGGGAGTAAAGTTATTTTTTACTTTTATTAAGGAAGTTAAACTACTGACGATATATTTTATCAAACAACATTAATGCTATGTGTACAGACTAACGAATAATGGGCATTGCACCCTATTATTTTCATTCACCAGTTAATTATAAAGAGAATTCTCAAATTCATTTTATTTAATTAGTAAATACGAGTTATGAAGATGATGATAGTTTGTTCAATATAAACACCGAGAGTGTTGCAATTAATAACATATCTATGAAGTCATTAATCGTTAAACCAATGTTAAACTAACAATAGTTAGTAAGAAGTTTGAGAATTGTCAGTTGACAAGATTAATTATCAACCGCTTAAAAATGAAAATATAATTTATGTTTAGAGTTAAGAACGAGTCTACTACTATTACGATATTTCGTTATTTTATTAATAAAGAAATACCAATTCTAATAATTAAACGATTACCTATTTGAAGGAATCCAGTATAACTGTTCAGATATACTTCTTTATCTGAAGGAACACTGAATTGATTTATTATTTTATTGTGTTCATATTTTATGTATTATAAAGAATTATTAATTCAGTTAACGTTTATTGTCGATTGACAATACAACAAGTTAACCCATAATGCCGGAACCAGGCATGGCTATAATGTTTTCTATTATGCATTAAGATGTAATTGATTTGTAATCACTCTCCGACTACCCAATAATGGTAGTATACGTTTTCTAGTTATTTTATTTGTATTCTGCTGGCTAAAAGAACCTACACTTCAACTAAATAGTTAACCAAAAAATAAGAATAATCAGTCTAATAATTGTAGATCAGAACTACCAACCCTGAGACAAGATTTTCATAAAAGTAAATTCCATTGTAAAGCAAATTAAACCTAGGACAGCTTATTATATTTTCAAAACAATTTAAAGAATATTATCATAAAATAAATCACAATTTTATACAACAAAATAGAGTCAGACGATTTATTTCAGTAGACTAGGTTATTACAGAACAGGTGGACACCTCTCAATGGATGGCAATACAGACAGCGGCAAATTGAATTTATAGTGAATAAATCTAAAATTAGATTGTCACCTCAACACTGCGCGGTCAGCCAGATTCACTTCAAGTAAGTAATTGTTTAAATAAACAAATAAAATGTACTTTCAGTGAGAGATCGACATCATAGATTCGCCTAGTCAACAGAAGAAACGTCACACCATAAACAAGTTTCGAAGAAATATAATAAAACATTTTAAATATTTTCCAACCACGACAAAAGACATTAACCGATTAATAAAATTTAATTAAATTCAACGACAAATTTAAATACACAAATAATTAAATTAAAGAAGACATGAAACTCGGTACTTATACAACATGAGCGGCAAAATGAAGGAGTTTCTTCTTCCACGTCGCGTCGTGTCGTGAGGGCCTCCACACCACATCCGACAAGTCAAAACGTTTTCTCTTAAGACACGTGTTCGATGCGGTGTGTGGCCGGCCTAACGGTGCTGCATATTGTAACGAGTAGCTTTGTTTGTACTCTGTAAAAGTGTATGCTTGTGTGTTCGCCTCACACGTAGTGGTCGTTACTTTATGTTGCGCTGACGATGTCCGTAGCGATACTTCGAATTACCAGTACACGCGAGTGGAAACCTTACCTGTTCTTCAATAGGTGTTCATAAATCCCGGGTGGCGCCAAATTGTTTAATTAAAACAATTAGATTAAAAAATAGGACGATTAAGCGTTCTTAGCTATGACGGTATGGAGAATTCAAATTTACTCCCGCCTTCGTTCGACCTTCTTAATCGAGCGGTTATTTCGCCGAGTTTCCGACGTGAGCGTTTACCGTCACCCTTGTTTTTCGCTAAAATACACAAATATGATAATACACTTTCCTATGGAATAAAGAACAGTGGTTACAACTCTGTACTAGTTTATTTAATTGTGATTGGTAATTAATCAGTGTTATACAAAATTATATTTTGTTATTCAACAAATTTGCACCGGCAATTATTATAAGACAAAAATCTCAAGGTTGGCGAAATGACTTTGACTGAATTATTCAGTCAGACATGGCGACTGAAATCGTTTGTTTACAGTTAATTTCGTTCAGATTCTGGATTCTTGTGATTACAAAAAAAATATTAATAATGATTACAATAAAGTACACTACCTTACATTAATTGTACTTAGATAATATAATGTGTAATTATAATTTGTTCCTGACGTGTGGTAAAGTGTGTTTCAAAAGTTCGTAATTTTCATACAGGTTATTTTTCTAGTTAACATAAGTTTAGTGTTTTATTTATTTTTTTATTAATCTTTGAAAGAAATAATATCATCAGTTTATAGTGAGAGTTCAGATTGCTGTGAGAAAAATTTAAAGAGAATTTAATTCAGAAATTCGGGTAATTTAGCAATACTTATCAACTCAGTCGACTTGAGGTGTACTGTCATTCAGTTGAAATGGGTTGGGGTCTTCAATAGTCTTCAATCTTCAATTATCTTGGAACTTAAGTACGTCTGGCTTCTTTTTCGTATTAGTTGTTGAAATTTATTAATTTGGAATTTGTTAAATTGGTTCTTGGCATCAGTTAAATGTTCTAGTCCTTCATCAGCTTCTTACGTCTTCATCTTTTCGAATTTTGATTACTTTTTAAACGTTTTATATTAAAATTTTGGTCATTTTCGGCCTGGCGTCTATTCCTGTTGAGCGTCAAGAATGGAATAATAGGTTCTAACGGAAAATTCATAAATAACGTTTCAGTTGTCATGGTAACTGATAGATCCTGATTGGCTGAACTTGACTTAAGACCATTGTTATCATATTTTAATTTTTATTCAAAATTACTGTATATCGTCTGATTGCTATTATTCTTCCGTCTTCCTCTCTATGTATTAAATATTATCACTACTGTTCGTATTTTCTTTCAAAGATCATTTTGACATCCCACAAATCTGGGTTTTCTTATATAACATTGTTTGAACATTTATGTTGATATTATCTAATTACATTTCTTTCTTATTTTATGTCCTTAGTTTAACATTTATCTTTTAATATGATTCACTAATTATCCTTGACTAGTTATTTGCCTTGGATTTGCTAATTTCCTTGTTAATTTCTTACAATTTGTAGTTAGTGGTTTTATACAGTTAGGCATTTCATAGGCCTAATTAGTAATTGGCCTTATTTACTTATTTTATACTAATTACTTATTAATTTACTCTCATACATGTTTTGTGTTGGTATTATAAATGATTTGTTTACTTGCTAACTTGTTTTGGATCTGTTTTATAATAATTGAATGTTTTCATTAGTTTCTCATTATGGTTTGTTTATTATTTTCTAACTGCCCTTCAGTATTATTAGATTTATATTACTTTATCTTTTTTCTTATTTATTTTGCCAGTGTTTATTATTTGGCAATTATTTACTATTACCACGTTATATTTATGGAAATTTTATTAATTGCATAAATTAAATTAATCGTTAATTTTATACATTTTATCTATGTTTATGAAAGTGAGGCATATACGAACTCTATCGTATATCTCTGCTTTATTTAGCCCCGCAGTTGGAGCGCCATATACAACGTTATGCCTATTGATCAAGTGTTCTAATTATCGATAAAGAGTGATTAATCTTGTCTTCTACTACTAAATGAAACTTCAAGAATTAAAACATTTATGAATATGGTATCTGTTAAATTATGTTGAGTCTAAATCTTTAATTGTGGATTTTACTTTGAAAGAATTGTCTGGTCTGCCAGGTCTTAAAATAAATTAACTAAACACTATCGAATCCATTATAAATTAAATTTATTATAATATTGCATGTTGCACGTATTCACTGCATAAAAGAAATTATGTAACAAGAGTATATACTACTATTTCAAAGAGATAATTAAACTCTATAACATATCTAAAATATCTGAAAGAAAAACAATCAAATGCTTACACATACTCGTGTATAGTTATTGTATCATGAAATAATACATAGTTGATGACGTTAAGAACTATCAATGTTGCGTGCTTGAGATTTTCACCAAGTGATATACCTCGTAACATATTTAAACACATAAACACATGAAATACTCATATACCTGTAGTAAACATATTAAACACATACACATCTGAAATACTCATATACCTACACTAATAAGATAATACATGTGTAATATTCTATAATAGTATTTATTCTTAACCATGGATTCGTATTTATAATGACTCTATTTTGAAATATCTCAGGCAGTTAGTTCTAAGTGACAGGTCAGCGGTCACTGATAAACTAGGAATTATAATAAATGGTTATTTTTGTACATTACTCAAGTCATCGTAGTGTCTCGCTCCCGTTGCATGTGTCCGCTTGGATCCGCTGGGTGACGATTGATGCTGGTCCTGGAACCCTCGTAACTCGCACTTCCAATTGTTATAAGTACATTGTTTCAGAACGCTAGTTCGCACTTCATGACATCCGTTATAAGTTTTATAATGTTATTACAGTTTAAGTCGCGATACTTGCACTAAGGATTACATTGACTATTCGTATCGCGTCAGTCTATTTATGCGTATTTTAGTTCGATACTTCCACGCACTTGGTACTGTTTAAATACATGTTCGACTCTTCCGTAAAGCCTAGATTGATTTCAAGTTCATTAGACGCATATAAAACATCATCGGCACTTGTCTCTATTCTACGAAATAATGTTGTCTCACAAATTAAGTCTTATGTTGTATACCGATTCATTTCGTTTATAAAGAGTTCAAGTATATTACTACTGTATTATACAACTTCTTACGGCACTAATTATATTAGTGTAATACTTAGAGTTTTACAAAGTTCATTAGTCGCGCATCGTCGCGAATACCACTGTTTCGGCTCAACTCTCCAAGTCTTACTCCCGAACTTCCACTAATACCGAACACTAGTTTGAATATCCCAAAACAAAATTTTTATGAAAACTGAGAGAAAATTAGAGTAATACTGAGAGAGAATTATAGTAATACTGAGAGAGCGTCTCCTCTTGCATATAGTTTTTATGTCCTTCGCTTTCCCACTCTCGCTACTCCTTCGAACGCTTCATTTTCCCACCAAAATAGTTCTGATAGGACAATTGCTCGGATTTCCCTCGGTACTCATGCCTCGAGTCTGTGATTCTTGTGAATTCTCTACCCAGCGCCGTTTGGAGAGGGACGTTCTTCTTCGGGATTTGTTCTCTGGTCGTAGGTTCCCGTCGAGACCATCCCCTACAGTTACTCCCTTCGGAATCCTCGTTTCTAATTGGCTGGCTGGCTTCTCTACTCGAAATTCTCATAGTCCACGTTGACCTGACGAGTTGCTGTCATCAGGTCTATATATAATAGAGACATCAGGACGTTGCCACTTTCTCGGAATCTGCATCAAGACCTTGCTACTGAAGTCACATCTGCCCCTTTTGGTGTAGCGTGTCGAAATAAAGTATTGTTCGGACTCTGACGACTTCCTCTAGCGAACTTACGGGTGGCAAACATCTGTGTACGTCGCAGACGCCTCCTTGTCTCCTGCTACATTGTCCGTGCTCCAGCTATTGTTTTTCTGTAAGTTTCACATATGCTTGGAACAATGCTCTTAGCGATGCCTATCTATTCTCTCGCTACTGAAACGGATGCAAGGGTAATGTTCCTTTGTCATATTTGTAAAGTCAAGTGTTCCCACGCATGACCCTTTTCGTCGTAATATGTGTTGCAGCACGCTTTGTCTTTTAACGGCTTTCATGTCATTTAAGTAGAAAGGAAAGGTTTGTTCCTTCCGTCGCTCACCCTCGAACAATTCTAACTTGTGTCACTCTTGACGGGCTCTAATTGCTGGCGTACCTCCCTCGGAATATCCAAAAAAAAATTCAAAGCAATAAGTACGTTATACTATTCTCTATAAAATATAATATAACATTTAGGTTTATGGTCTGTGTTAATCCCTTCAGCCATATTCCTATTCATAGATTTAATCGAACAATTCTTTAACAGCTATTATGCAACGTTTGTTTACAATTTGTTTCATTCTTAATTATTTTTTGGGTGATAAACATCATCACACCATTCAATTTTCCTTAACTGACTATCCCTTAGAATATAGGGTGTTTATTGATTTTGCCTTTATTTTCTTTACTATATTTTTTCTTATATAAACTTTACTCTCTAGCCATGGTAACACTAACTTTTGACCTTCCATGGGATCCCTTCCCTGAATACCATTGTATCCCTCATTTACAATTAATCTTAATACTATCATTAACAAAATTCTTATTGAATAATAATGTTCACCATTAAACCTTCAGTGTTCATCACAGATTATTGAGTGTTTATACCTATCAATAGGGTTTCTTATTATTTTGGGGTTTTACACTGTCACTTTGCACTTCTTATATTTTATTTTAAGTGTTATTAGTGGGTAATCCCTAACGTTACATTTTCTTTGTCACTTACTTATGTTCACTATCTCACTATCTCTCTCTTTACAAAGGTTAGTTATACAGTTCCTTATAGAGTCCTTTATTACATTTAAGCTCTATTTCTTTGGTTAGAGTACTTTTAGTTTGTCATTACTTTATCGGGTTTTATCAATTATCATTTACTTTGATTATTTAGTCGATACTAATAATTATGTTTTACATTTGTTATTTATTGGTTTCTTTTTCATTATTATATTTGAGTGTAACATTTCTCCTTTTTTGTTCTATATCATTCGTTTGTGTTTTATCCTTTAATTTCATTTTATTTCCTTTATACTTGGTTTGTTTCACTTTCATTTTCCTTCTTCTTCGATTTCATTTTATTTTGGTTTTCCCCTTCTCATTTGGTTTCATTTTATTTGGTTTATCTATTGATTCAATCACTTGGGTTGGGTCATGTAGTCGTTTGTCGCGTCATCGTCATTTTATTTTCTTTAGTTTAAACTTTGTATACAGTTGATTCATCGTTTTTTCCCTGGTATTGGGGTGGCTTGTTTGTGTTGTAACAATATTCACTCGTTCGTTTGTCCACTATCCTGTCTCAAGACACGCGCAGACATTATCCCTGCTGCGTTTTTCTATCACGATACTACTGCTAGCAAGTTCTTACACTCTTGATACTGCTCTATCATGACTTGAACTTCTAGTGCCCTTCCCCGAAAATCACAAATATCCTCTTAGCCACTTTACGATACGTGCAACGCACCGCTTTTGGAGCGAACCGACATTAAACTGATGTATCACGTATGTGTATGTTATGTTTTGTAAAAGAATCTAAGGGCCAAGTAGCAAACGCGTAGACATAGGCGCAACTGCTGACTTATTTACAGAGTAGGGGATGCACACAGAAGTGCAATTTCTCAACAGTTTTATCTCCGTTCATACGTAATCAAAACTCTTTCATATTACGAAGATACTGCAATGGAGATTCTAATTGCATATGGAATGTAGCCGAGAATAAAGCATATAACAACATATAAAGACACTGTATGAGTAATCAGAGATCGCAGGTTTGGACACTGTAAATTAGTTGATAAGAAGCATTATGAAAATGTTAGGTTAAAGTATTTTTAAACAAGCAACTCTAAGTGCAGTGACATGGTGCGTACGGATGCTTAGTCGCGCGTATGCGAGGGTGTGTAATTATTTTACGGGATGTTCATTAAAAACACATCAGTTTAAAAAACTTTCCAGATATGGGAATTTTCGAGATGTGACTTACATCAGAATACTCATAATAAAAAACCTACCTGATGACAAAATCGTTCTAAAAATAAGTAACTGAATGTACGCGTTTTTTAAGTAAAAAGGTTTTATGACCCATAAAATCGGTCGTAAAATATTTCAGGTTTTTATGGACAAGAATTGTTTTGTTCGGAAGGCTTCTTGCACAGGAAAGTTATCATCTGTAAATAAATCTTGAGTAGGTCTTACCCAAGAACCAATCAGATTACAAGAAATTCAGTTTCAAATACAAGAAACAGATCAGACAGACAAGATTTCCGACATAAGATCAATCTCTCTTCTTAATTGATAACAAGTTGACACTGTACTGGTCCAGACGTTTGGTGTGCCAATCGCGACAAACGCAAGTTAGAAAATTCCTGCTGAGTGTCGAGAAGTATTATAATTGTGCTAATCCGCGAGAGTGCAATATATTCCGTTTAGGGTATATATAGACAGACACCTGAAGTTTACTGGAAGGTATAAGTCCAATACACCATTTAGCAATATAGGTAACTGATGAGCGCGGAACAACAATAGGACGATAATTCAGTCGAGGATAATTATTTGGAACGGAGAGAACAGTCTGTCTTGGGAATCGATAACGTATAAGCGCCGCGTGGTTCATGACGTCGGTCTGCTAATCGCGACTAGCACAAGTTAAAAATTTCTAAGAGTTACTGAGAAAATTATTATGAGTGTTATATTCCGCGAAAGTTCGAGATATCCGATTAGATTATAGGCTACACACACTATAAGCTGACTGGGAAAAAGTGTAAGCACAGTACGCTATTTTAGTAGTAACCATATATGTTCGCGGTGAAAGAGGGTACAACCGTGTCCGTGAGAAATATCTACAGGCCCGAAAGCGACCCTGAAGCAGGACAGAGAATATCCAGACAGGATCATCCAGACACAGACCGCGTACTCATCCAGACAGGATCATCCAGACACAGACCGCGTACTCATCCAGACAGGATCAACCTGTCCTCTGAATGATCTGCAGTAGACATTAAACGGAAGTGAACTTATATTATTTATATACAATTATAAAAAACTTATTTAAAAGAAGGACTACTACAGCAGTAAAGCCTTTATAGTAAATAAGACAAAAAGAACTTTTTAAATATTAATTTATTTAATTGTACAAAAATTACATTTTAGTTTGTATTACAAAGGTCAACAGAGACAGATTAATTATTTTTATAAACTGTATTAAAAACACGGTAGACTGTCAGAAAATTATAGCATCATTAATAAATCCACTTAATTCCAATAACATACACCGACTACTTATTCTATGCGACACCTATCATCGCAATATATTTACAGATAAATTAATGTATACTTACTACATAGGTGCAGCCTATATAGTCAGAGGTGCGTAGTTATATTGAGTTGAGTTCTCACTTACCTGAAACACAAAAATAAAACGTATATATTATTAGGGTATAAACATTAACTAATTTAACTAATTACTATGTTGATTGGAGCTAAAAAAAAAACACTGCAACAACAGAAACAATAATGGTGCCAAGGACAACTAAGTATTATTGTAAATATATTAATAAAAACCAATGTTTGCGATCATAAATGTTACAGATTTGTATAGCCTATTACCGTATTATAAACGTACACTAACTAACATGATTACGATATTCAGATTCGCAACAATAAAGGCTTTATATAGAGAGCGAACGGAGACGAAGAAACCCAAACCAATGTGGAACGGAGACCAATTAGTACCATCGATGTATACTATATGGATCGCGTGCTGGATTCACTGAATTCGGTCCGACCGCTGCACCAGTGGAGGCAAGAACACTGCGTATGCTATATACCAGTGGTTCCCAAACTTTTTAGGTCATGGAGCACTTTCCAGTACAAAAGTTCATAAAGGAACACTAATAGGAGCACTTTCACCTAGCACTTATATGACCATACTATTTGAGGATAGAAGGTAAACATTCAGAATTTAGAACTTTAGACATATGAAACATGCTTTATTAGTTTATTTCATTACAAAAAAATATTTTCAACTCTAATTTCACTACATACATTACAAAACAAACAAAAAAACCATATTAAGGCAACACATTTTAAAACGAACTAAAAGCAAGTATTGTAAATCCATAATATATCCTCATAGATCTGGTACATAAAACCATTTTTAATGTTGCAAAACCAAAAATGCTACTTGGGACCGTAAAAGAACTATAATGAGAGTGGTGAGACTGAATTGATTTACATAACTTAGCTATATCTGGTTGAATTTGGGACAGCTAGAGCTGAATATCTGGCTCCGCATTGAGACGAGATCTGTGTTTTGTTTTAGTACCTGCATAAGCAGAGAATCCTGATTCACATAAATAAGTGGTTGCAAAGGGCAAAAGGATGGTTTTAGCTTTATCAGACAAAACTTTAAATTCGTCTTTTAACTGACACCAGAATTCAGATAGTGACTTCTTATTTGAAAAATTATCTTTTGTCATAGAATCTGATGTCAAATCAATCAAGCATTCATATTGCTGCGATGTCAGAGAGGCTGGCTTTTTTGACACAGCAGAGAATGGGTTTACAACCCAAAAGTTTTCTTTCGTTTTTTCATGGAGTTCTTCCGGAAAATAACTGTTGAAACTATCAAGCAAACTCAGTAGGTGAACTTGAAACTCATTTAAGATGTGTATGAATGAATCTAGTATGTGTGAATCTAGTTCTTCTATAAATTCTTTTACCATTGGGAAGCTGTCAAGATTGCCATTGTTCACTGATTCTGCCCAAAACTTGATTTTCTTTTTGAACCCTTGCACTTTATCGCTGGCGTCAAACACGGTTGTTGCTTTTCCTTGAAGTGAGAGGCTTAAATTATTAACTTTCTGAAAAATATCACCTAAATATGCCAATTTTATTAGCCAGCGTTCGTCACATAACCTGTCTCCCAAAGCGAAGTCATTGTCAGTCAGGAAGGTTCTGACTTCAGCCCTCATTTCAAAGAGCCGAGTCAAACTTTTGCCTCGAGAGAGCCACCTTATTTCTGTGTGAAGAAGTAAAGATGTATGTTAAACTCCCCATGTCATCACACAACACTTTGAATAGCCTGGTATTCTTAGGTCGTGATTTAATAAAATTAATTACTTTCACGCTTTCGTCCCAGATTCCTTTTAGGGAAGGTGGCATCTTCTTCACAGCAAGGGCTTGGCGGTGGAGGATGCAGTGGCTACTGCTGCACTCCTTCGCTTTTTGTTTAATTTTTGAGATAATACCAGACGTCGTTCCAGTCATGGCCTTCGCGCCGTCTGTGCACATATCGACACAATTATCCCATGGGATGCCATTCGCTGTGAAAAATTCATCTATTAATTTAAAAATTTCAGCGCTAGTTGTGGTAGTCGGTAACGATTTGCAGAGAAGCAGATCCTCTTGAAAAGACTCCAAGTACTGGTAGTGCACAAAAACTATTAAAATTGCCAACCCAGCTACATCTGTTGATTCATCCATTTGAAGAGAAAATTTAGTGAATTTTATTCGTGAAAGTAAAGTAGCTTTCACGTCATCTGCTAAGTCCTTAATCCCAATAGGGTTCTGAGAAACGTTGACAGAAGGTAATTAACCTATTTTATAGACATTTGTTTCACTGTAAGATTTCAATATTCTGACACATTATTTCGGTTTATCGCTAAGTTCTGTTGCGTTTATAAACAGTTCTGTTGCGTTCTTATTTATGAACATTTAATATTAAAGCCAGACGAATAAAGATAAGAATAAGGGATACAAAGAAAAGACGTGAGCCGTAAACTTTAAAATGTTTATTGCGTAAAAGAAGCTGGCGTATACGCTCACCATGGTCGTTAAAGTGTTCAATAAGCAATGTTAATTTACATTAATTTTTTTATTTTATTTATTATTTAGCTACGTATTAACTGTGTAAAAATTGTTTACATTAAACATTACTAAATAATACAATAATTTAACTTTTAGCGGACGCCAAGCTTAGAGAAGGTAGCTGCAGCGGCGGTTCTTTCCTTAGCAATATCATAGCACAAGATTTTATAAAATAATGTCACTATTAATTTGGTAAGTTTCACTTCATGGCTGTCTTCAGAAAAATCATTGTTTGAAAATGTTTTCTAAACACTGTGCCGGCAAAGTTTGTGCAATCTGATATAATCATTTTTTTGTATTAAGTTTACTGTCAGATATAATCAATAAATTATACATATATTTTACAATCTTTAAAACGTCTGATGACGCTCTAATTAATTTTCCGCTTGATACAAAGTCAGTAAAATGAGTGTAAACGCTCAAGTTATTGTCATCTGTTATCAGTGAGGCAAAAGTAAAACAAACTGTTATAATAATAAAATCTTCATAAGCACAAATTGTCAGTAGAACTGTCCCAAATGTAATAATTGTAAGGTGTCAAAACAAGTGCATTACTGACTGAATGACTCGTTTAGTACACATGTTAACTTAGCGCCAAACGCATTATTCTCCCGATGGTGGGGGAAGCTGTACGTGCTTCGGACGGTTTTCTGCCGTTCAGTTTACCTGTCAGCACGCATATCCATATAGTACACATCGATGATTAGTACAAATCGGCTACGTCACCCTATGAGCACTTAGGCCTCTATTACACTAGGCAAATTATTGCAGAAAAAGTTGTGGAGATTTGGTTGCACAGTCTGGAATCGATTCCAAGACATTTATTTTTAGTTTATTTTAGTTATTATAATTATTAGTTTCACGTGATCGATTTGGGGCATCGACCATTTCGCGTCTTAACCATTTTCGCTATAGACTTATTATTAAAGTCTGAATAACAATTGACTAAGTTAATTTTTAAAACACTTACTTGCTGCTAGTCAATTTAACGAAATGTAGTAAAGACACGTTTTACACAAAGTAGCAAAGACAACCCATCTAATCCCGACATACGATCTTTAAGTTCATGCCATTTACGAGGGTAGGGTGAAAATTTGCGGCACTGAATAAGAAAACAACACTTTTTCGATTAATCTGCATTAATTTCTCAACATAATCTCCATTTAACTCTATACACTTTTTCAATGATGTCCTAAAGCGGTTATGCCAGACTGGTAAGCCGATTTGTCGAGGTACTCAAAGTAGCTATTTACAGCATCGCTGATTTGATTTTTGTCAGTAAATCTTTTTCCAGCGAGCCATTTTTTGAGGTTAGAAAAGAGGTAGAAGTCACTCGGGGCTAAATAGGACGAGTATGGTGGGTGAAGAAACTATTCGAACTTCAATTCTCTGATTTTTAGCCATCGCAACGATTGGTGCACTGTCTTGGTGAAAAGCCACTTTCTTCTTCGCTAATTGTTGCCGTTTTTTCTTGACTTCGTCGTTTACGAGGTGCGGTAGGTTTGCATAGTACTCGCCAGTAATTGTTTTCGTTTTTTTAAGGTAAATGAAGATTATTCCACGGTCGTTTCAAAAACAGTCTCCATAATTTTATCGCATAAGTAATTGTCTTAGCCTTCTTGGGAGTTGGCTCGCTTTCGTGGTCCGTTGTTTCGACTGTCGTTTGGTCTTAGGAGTGTTGTGATGGACCCAAGTCTCATGAACGGTTATGAATCAACGCAAAATGCGGTTGGACTGCGCGTACAGAGTGCCAAACTATCGGTTGAAACATCCACTCGACACTGTTTTTGGTCAAGTGCCTGTCAGCAAACGCGGCACCCATCTAGCGTACAGCTTTGTCGTACACAGATATCGGTGAGCCGCTCGTTGGAAAAATTACGCGGCGATCGTCACCTGAGCATTTTGTGAGCTGACACTGCTCGTGAGCGTCTGCCTCCATACTTCTCTCCTTCTTCTCCGAACAACTTCACGACCGCATTTAATCACCTACCTCGAGTGAAGGAGTGTGTTCTCTTGCGGGCGTGATGACGGAAGAAAATGAAACCTTGCTGACTGTGATGGTGGGAGCTGGTGCCGCCATGGTGATGGCATATTCTTCGATGAAGAAGGAAAAGAAAAAACGGCGTTGGTGGCGTACGGAGCTATATAAAAAGCGAACCGGCGAGAATTAATGTTCGACATGAAGTCCCAATGTGTTAGTGGACAGTACAAGAACTTTGTCAGGATGTCGCCCACTGATTTTGAGTATTTACTCTGTAAAATAGGCCCGAAAATTTCGAAAGAAGAAACCCATCTACGGTCTCCAATTCCAGCTCAAGACAGGTTTGTTCGAATGTATATATTTAAGAATTTTTATTTATTTATATTCTAGGTTTAGGTATTTGTAAAATCTTGTCCAGTAGTTTTATGGATCTTTGGGTTCCACAGAATGTCGAATGAACTGTAAGCTTCAATTAATTGGAGGCATTCTTCCTCCGCCCACTGTTGTTTCTTGGTCATACTGGCTCACACGAGACTCGCAATCACGTACACACTAGCGATCCTTCCTCTACGCCGTACCCACTGACACTGAGCGTCCCTTTGCGCTCGCCAGAAAAACCGCCAGGTGGCGGATCACTCCGAGCGGCTCATGAGCCGCTCGTTCGTCGCTCAAAACCCCGTATCTATTGACGAATGAGCGGTTCGGCTCGCCAGTGTATACGCACCTTATGTTGCGCACACGTTTCGTTGAAATAACAACAGTCTTAGCTATCTCACTCACTTTCATTTACCGGTCTACCAAAACAATTTTATGGACTTTTTCTATTTTTTCTAGCGTAGTCACTTCAATGGGACGTCCAACATGCGTGTTTATCCGATCCATTTTAAATACAGCAACCCAGCGCTTAACCGTTGTATTCGATGGAGAAGAGTCTCCCATCGTTGAATCCACCTTTGTTTTACATCGGTTGCCAGTTAAACGTTTAAAAAAAAAAAATAATCGCAGCACGAATTTTCAGTCTATCCAATAATGCCCGAGGCGCTTACAGCGGTGGACTGTCCCATTAATAATAAACAATACATTGACTTGAAATCATATAAACTAAGCCTAAAAAAGATGAACTCATACAACATGGTCAAAATAATGAGCATAGAAGCCCTATCTATGTGTCAGCCCCGGAAGCTTTCACCCTACCCTCGTATTTACTACTGCAGCAACAGAAGTTTTTAAGCTCTTTGCTTCTAACACTAAAAACTTGCTTATTTATAACTATAGAATAATGGGTGTATTTTTTAAACATAGTATTCAGAATGACAATCATTATGTACAGAACACACTGACTCAACATATAATACATTGTTTGTTTCACTTTATTGACTTAAAATGAAAACCCATCAATTACTAGGAAATACAGTGAAACTTGCTTATAACGAGATTCAACGGATCGGACAAATGTGCTCGTTAAAACCGGGTGCTCGCTACATCCGAGTTGTCGACTCGCCAGCCTAAATTTTTATGTCGTGATTATTGAAGACACAACAAAAAAAGTCTATTATAGGAGAGGCTTTGCACAATAAAATTTTAACATATTTACATTCTACGCTTAAAAGTGAATTTTAGACTTTAAACATTTTTTAGAAGCTAACATTCTTTTTGCTGAATATTGGCGTCTAGTGCATTCGCGAAATATAGTGAAAGTAACTGTGTAGTAAAAACTTATAAAAAATCAACCAGCTGTCTGACGAAAAACGTAAAACTTTCCATGCCACATGTACAAAATTTATTTTCAAAATTACAAGAAAATTCACTCTAATTTATTTGTCTTTTTGTTCTTCGTTCTAAATGGAATCGTCAAAATTATATTTCGCACGCAGAAATATTAAGGTTAATTAAGGTTACTTAATTAACCTTAAAAAGTAATCTATTTTTGTTTGTTTAGTAATTTTGTATCTGTAAATATCAAAACAGTTTTCTAATTTATTTAAATATTCCCCGAATTCCTCACTTACATTATTAGTTTCACTGAATTGAGTTAATGATTTAAACGAATGTTTAAAATGCTGTATTTAACGAAATTTTGTTAGACCTTAACCCACGAACAAGCCTGTGATAAAATGCTCGTTATAACCAAGTCTCTAATGTCTTCCTACTCGTTAAAAGCGAGTTTTATCATCAATACTAAGATACAAAACCAAACAAATCTCCTACTTTTGCTCGTTACATCCGAGTTCTCGTTATAAGCGAGCTCGTTATTCGCGAGTTCCACTGTAGTTTCGAAAAAGGGCTATACTATTTTTTGCGTACTATATATATATATATATATATATATATATATATATATATATGGTGACCTGTACAGAACACACTGACTCAACATATAATACATATATTAGGGCCTCAGATCAGACAGAAACAGGACGTACATGTAAAACGGAATTTTCTAGTCATTCCAATAGGCCAACGTATGAGATATACAGAAATCGGATGAACTGCAACTCACAGTACGAATGCGATAAACAAACTGCAACAGATGGAGAAATTCCGTAAAGGTGGTTGCGATCGATGTGTAATCGTGTGAGCTTATTGGCGGTAATAATTCATTCGGTTTTTCACTCCATAAATACCGACGTTGTGAGAATGAAACCTCAACAATGGCTTTTCGTAGAGATCTGTCGGGACGCCAAAAATCGTGGTTTCGTACAGGAAGAAAAAGAAAACTAAAATGACTAAATGCGGTTATATTACCGGCAAAGCACAAAATCAGGCATTTTATAGAATGCCTAGGAATTTCATACAATGCCTGAATCCAACCGGCAAAGTATGAAATAAAACACACTTCATACATCGTCTAGGCATTGTATAGAATGCCTAACGTCTTCTAGGTAATGAATAGAAGACAATGTGTGCGCTATGGTTTCATATTCCAGCTCCTGTGGGCGCGTCTGTTCGTGTTACAATTCCTGAAGTAGACAAGGGTGGGGAGATCTTTGAAACATTCTAGCAATCGTCGTGAGTATGACAGAAGACCGATTTTACAAACTGGGAACCACTAACGGATTGTTAAAGAAGCCGTACACAAGATCGCAGGTCACTGTATGCCCAAGACCACTAATGGGGCTGAAGATGTTCCCGAACAAGAAACCGCACTTCGTTCTACTCCTACTGCCCAAACATCAGGATCCGGACAAGGGTTCGTAAAATGTGTGCGCAAGACCAAATGTCAAAAAAATATAATTGTGTAAAAAATGAAAGAAGTGTACTTCAAAACGTCACAGCTCTCTGTCTTGCTGTAATAAGTAGAGTATATTCCATATATTTAGAATTAATAAACACCATTAATATCTAATGTATTTTTTTAACCAGATTGGTTAAAAAACGTTCTTATACAGTATAATTTTAATAAAATAGTATCTGAACATAATTACGTAGAGAATGGATAATCTCGAAATGTCATACGAAGTCCTCCTTTGTGTAAAATTAAACAATTATGTGTGATTTTGTAATAAAATGTTTTCATTTTGAACATAGTAAGCTTATTTTACACTTTGCCTAAAGAATCACTGGTATTAATAGAATGCCTAGGCAATGTACAAAATACATGGGAAAAGTATAAAAAACATTTGAAAAGTATTCTATTCTATACTTTGCCAAAAACTCCAGGCATTGTAGGCTATGAATTGCCTAGGTATTCTATAAAACGCCTGGATTACATACTTTGCCGTAACAGATACATTAAATATTAGTATTCACCTATTCACATAGTAGTAGTCCTGCAGTAGGAGGTATTTGCATAAGGTACGGTTGGCAAGCGTAGTGTAAATTTCCGCATTCAATGGCAACGTAACGTATCAGGTGCCGTAGTGACACAACTCAGCCCGCATACTTCCTTTCGTCTGGATATCACTTACTTAGGCTCCTTAGGCCCCATTCACACTAGGGAGATCGGTATGAGAAACACGTATCTCAGACATACGTAAGATATACGTATCTTAGATACAGAACTAATGTGGGAGCAAATGGAGCCGTTCACACTGTGATGTAGACTGGCGACGTGTATAAGATACGGATTTGAGCCGCTCGGGAAGTTCAGCCGCTTGATACATTTTCTGTATGAAGGCGGTTGATGCAATGTTGAGCAACACGCGGTCATTCACACACTCTTCATTCCGTCGCCTTCATACGTCTCGAGTTCTACGTTTCGTTTGAAAATGGAAAGTAGTGTTTTCGATCATGATAAACTTATTTCGTTGGTGCAACTGCAACTTCTTCAAACGAGTGTGGTGACATACGAAAATAAGTGAAAAGTTTAGAAGAATCGTCGCGTAGCTCTTTGTTAACAACGCGTACGTACCTTTCACTCCGCGGCCTTTATCGATAGCATGAACCCACATTTCCCTGATACGATTTTTAGCCTTTCCACTTAGGTACCGTACGGCTAAAACTTGTCTCATCCGTTTTTGTGAAAAGCACGTTTACATCTAACAAAAAGCACGCTGACTATGATCCAAGGAGCTTCGTCTGCCTAGGAGTGGGAGGGAATAGAGGGGAGAAGGCCGCCAAGCGGCTGTAACGGAGTCTTTGACTCTTAGATACTTTTTGTATCTCATACCGGTATCACATACGTGTATCTCATACCGATCTCCCTAGTGTGAACGGGGCCTTACAGTGACCTACTAATTTCTTCAAAACGTCGACATGAGACAGAAAAAATTCAAGAATGTTCAACAAAATTCTGCCACTTCATTTACAACTTTACGTTTTTTCTATATAAGCAGGCAATATCGGCGTATTTTTGGCTATAGGACAACACAGCTTTGGTTTTCCTCAAGCGGCGAAAACGTGTCGGTAAACGGACTAGTGTAACTACTGCAGTTAATTATGCCCCGTTTCACCGACCTACGTTAAGAGTTTAACGGCCAGTAAATCACCCGTTAAGGATTTAACGCGAGATAACACGTTTCACGAAGCTCGGTTAAAGACGACGGCCGGTAAAATCGTCGGTTAAATATTATTATTGTTTATTATTTGGTGCTCTGCCCTAATGCAGGTCTTCAGATGGTAAAAGCTCTCCAAGCTGTCCTATCGCATGCCAATCTTTTCGTTTCTTCGTAACACCCCTGATTTTAATGCTATCTACTAACTTCATTCTTCTCCTTGTATGACACCCTCCATGGCAGTTGTAAGCAAGCAGTCTCTTATTAAACAATGACCTAACCAATTCCTTTTCCTATTTTCTATTACCTTCAAGATTCTTCTCTTTTTCCCTACTCTTCTTAAAACTTCATCATTCCTTACTTTATCAACCCACCTCACTTTTTCCACATCTCAAATGCTTCTAATCTTTTCTCATCCTCTTTCCTCAGTGTCCATGTCTCTGCACCGTATAAAGCAACGCTCCAAACATAACATTTGACCAACCTTTTTCTTAAATTCTTATTAATTTTGCCACACAGCAGTCTTATCTTCCCATTACATGCCTCTTTCGCTATAGCAATTCTGGCACTAATTTCACAAGAGTGCAGGACATATCTTCACTTATCAAGCTTCCAAGATATTTAAACAACTCCACCTGTTGCATTTTGTCTTGCCCTATCTTTATGTTTGCCCTTTTTCCTCCTCTGCTAATCGGTTAAATAAACGGGAGATATTTGGCCTGTGAAGTAACTAACGGGCCGTTAAAACGACGAGAGCTAACCTTAAAATTACGTATGACGTCATTTATGTACCCTACGTCGTTTTCCGTGAAATAGTCGTTCGTGTAACAAATAAAATATACACATGCACATATTTTTTTGGTTTCTGTGATCAGAAAATTTGTGTTTTATGTCTTCTGTTCCTTCATTACATAATTTATTTTATTTTCAGTTTTTCCGTATGCTATAACACATAAACTACCGTTTTTAAAAATATATAAACACTTGGTACGTTTCAGATTTTCGTCGTGGGCGTGTTCTGAAACGTCGCGTTTCTGAACATAAAAGGCGATTTTAACCAACAAACCAATACAGGTTTTGCACATCGTTGCTTACAACACAATCACTTCATAGATACAAAAAACATAACGCTACTCCACAACATACAAAAAGGAAAAAATGGATTTGTTAGAAATTCTAGAAATTAAAACAGCAATAAAAAATAACAAAAATTTAACAAATGAACAAACTGAATTCTGTGTATTCCCTTCATTAACAGCTGCTATTTAGTTTAGTTAATTTTATATTTTGCATTCAGATTATATTTAGTTTTTACAGACACTTGACCTTCCCTTAGCTCCTGCAACCCCCTCCATCTTCACACCTCACACATGTTCCGATACACGCCCTAAACAGATGTTCACCACCCTTACATCCTCTGTTTAGGTGTTCACTCATCTCTTTGACAATAGCTTAAGAAGTCGAAACAGCTCTCAGAGTTAAATAAAAACTGTAAAACTTACCAATTTATATATTTTTTAAAAACCTTTGTATTAATATGTTTCACCAAGTGCCCAACGAGTCATCTATATATATAAAAGAGAAATACCACTGACTCACTGACTGATCCATCACGAAATCTCCGAAACTATAACACCTAGAAACTTGAAATTTGGCATGTAGGTTCCTTATGTGATGTAGGTATCCACTAAGAAGGGATTTTTGGAAATTCGACCTTTAAAGGGGGAAAAGGGGGGGAAGTTTGCCTGACTGACTGACATAGAATCAATGTAGAGCAAAAACTACTGAATGGATATCAATGAAACTTTGAACATAGCTTCATCATAGGTCTTAGGTGCTCACTAAGAAACGGTTTTAAAAACTTTCACTCCTAAGGGGCAACCCCCCCCCATTGTATGTATGTATGTATGTTCCACATCTCCTCCTAAACCACTGGACCGATTTCAACCAAACTTGGCACAAATATTTTACGCAACGGGAGAACCAACACAGGAGAGGTGTTTTTTCCATGGGGTCCGTTGGGGGGTTCTTTGGGGTCTTCCACATCTCCTCCTAAACCACTGGACCGATTTCAACCAAACTTGGCACAAATATTTTACGCGACGGGAGAACCAACATAGGATAGGTGTTTTCTTCGATGGGGTCCTTTGGGGTCTTCCACATCTCCTCCTAAACCACTGGACCGATTTCAACCAAACTTGGCACAAATGTTTTACGCAACGGGAGAACCAACATAGGATAGGTGTTTTCTTCGATGGGATCCTTTGGGGTCTTCCACATCTCCTCCTAAACCACTGGACCGATTTCAACCAAACTTACACAAATATTTTACGCAACGGGAGAACCAACATAGGATAGGTGTTTTTCGATACGATCCTTCGGGGGGTCCTTTGGGGTCTTCCACATCTCCTCCTAAACCACTGGACCGATTTCAACCAAACTTGGCACAAATATTGTAACATAACAAAATTATCACACTAAACATTTGAATTAATGTTACATGAATAAAAGAGAAAGTTCCATAGTGAGTGAGAAGAATAAATTGTTTAAGGATTACACTAGAAACTGTATAATTAAGTCTATAAAATGTTAATAAAAATGGAAGATAATAAAGAAAACCATTAATTAAAATAACCTACTATGAAAAAACCAGTTAAACCAGCAGTATACCCAGTAGATTGGGGAAGCAGTACAAAAAGGGAAGGACCATAAAAAAAGGAAATAATCTGTCATGAAACCATTTTAATAAGGAAACTACTAATGTGATATTTGAAGAAGGGACGAAACATATCAAGATTCCAACAGAGACCAGAAACAGGAAGAGATATGCCAAAACAAAATGTTAATCATATATTAAATACCATGAGACAAAATTGAAACCGATATAGGTAAACCCCAAACAAGTTACAAGATACAATACTATAAAAACAAATTGTATATTAGTTGTAAGTGTAACATGTCAAAAAATATACCAAAAGAGACTACCATAGAGTAGAACTCACTAAAAAGACTACCAGAGTGTAGAATACAATAAAGTGAAGTGAGATAACAAAATTAAGGAACTACAGAGTGTACAGTGAGAAACATAGTTAAAAAAATCTATGAAAAAATCTTCAATGAGGTTTAAGTATTATAAAAAGACTACCATGAGTGTAGAATAATAATAATAAAACCATTGAAATGAAAGACGGTCTAAGGACTGACAACATTACTAGTAATAAGTTTTAAATTAGATATAAGAAGGACTATTACATATAAAATGTTTTCTTTAATTATAACTAAATAAATGGTGAGGACAAAAATACCAAAGGACGGTTCATAACTGAAGGTATGCCTAATATTAAGATATTTATTATTAATTAAATAATATTTTAGATGTAAGGTGTAAATAGATACACGAGGTTTATTATCACAGTTAAAGTGTTTTCATAAGAATAATACATACACAAGACAGTTAGTGACTGACAGTGTTACTAGTAATAGTAGTTTTTTATGTTTTCTAATTAAATTATGTCTAGGATAAGCTATGTTGTTATCATTTGATGATACAGGAAAAAATAATAGGAATAAGATGTTTTTGTTAAAATTAGGTGATATATGGAAAATAGTTGATAATAAGATGTTTTTGTTAAAATTAGGCATAAGATGTTCATGTTATGGTTCAATGATGTTATTAGTATAAAGAAAGTTTAGTAGATACAAGATATTCTATTGTAATTAAAATCATGTCATTTAATTTTCCATTGTGTAAGTCAGAGAGGCAAGTAGGGCATAAAAATGTAATAGTTTTATTCAAATCAGTAAACCATGTATAATGTACAAACAGACCCACCAAGACACTATGTTTGTAAACACAGAATGGCCTATAAACAAAAAAAAAACTATCTATCAAAGAATTAATCTATGTAATAGGAATAGAATTCAATACATACAATACAGAAATTGAAAATATAATTAATACAGATACAGTTAATAGCAAATAGAATGACAAAAGAAAGAAAACTAACTTCTTTTGGAAACAGTCAAAAATAGGCTTATGATAGTAATCAAATCAGACTAAACAGCAAATTAATCAATATTGAAATGTTTTAATAAACAAATTATTAACAACAAAGTAATTACGGAGTTATTAGGTGTATTCCATGGAAATATTATACCGAAAAAAACAAATAAAAACCTTTAAAACACTGAATTTGTACAAAATATGGGACATGCAATTATTATGCAAAATTGTAATTTTTGGGCTTAAATGAGTTTGAAACAAACCCAGCTATATATCAAAAGATGTAAAATTAAATAATCAATATTACTGAATAGTTAGATTCATGTAAAATTAAGAAATATTGGAAATACAGTAAAAAATAAGAAAACTTGTTATGTATAGTTAGATAGTGAAACAAGTCTTAGACAGATATTTTATAATTAAACAATATGAAGAGGAAAAAGACATACCACAAATTGCCCTAAAACGACGACGTTGCGTCGTTTAGTCTATTGTTAATCGCAAAGCTGAACAGTTGAAAAATGTATTAGTGGAGTTTTGAAAACCAAATAATTTATATTAAAACCAAGTGTGGTTATGTGGCGTGTAACGGAGATGAACTAACAAGTGAAATAACATTATTTATCTATGTCTAACACTTCACAAGTTTCCAAAAACACAGAATAACACCATAAAAACGTAACACCAGAAATCGACAGCCATTTTTGAACAATCTTTGGGAACGAATTCACAAAGAACCAACACACATATTTGAACACTACACTACACAAGAGATCCATCCAGAATTCGACATCGCAGACGACGAGGGGACATTCAACACGATATTTTGGACCAACACCACCTTGCAGAAAAAGGGAACATCGTTTTATTTCTGTGGGAGAAGATCTTCAATTCCAACGGCGTCATAGCAGATTAAAACCAAGCAGACGGCGGCCATTGCTGAATTTCTCACATAGACGGTGCAGTGCTACCTGGAGCAGAGTGACGTCATTTCTTCGACTTGGTTCGAATTTTAAATAATTTCTTTCTAATTGACAATTGTAATAATAATTTTGTTCTATTTCAGATGTTAACATTTAGTTTAAGAATACCTGTTAAATGTATCTTGTTCCTTGCCCTCTGACCATTTCGACTCGTTCAAAGAACCATAAATTTAAACTTGTAAAAAATATATCTGTTGATTTTTCTCATTGCCGACTGTGGCGAATATTAGCCAGTGCCTGGGACATGCGCAGTCTGACTGGCGCACAATTTTGAATGAATAAACGCAAATCAGTATTCAGTTACCAGCATTGTTTTTATTTCTACCATTAATGTTATTATTATTTTTTATTAAGCAAAACATAATTCACATTGAGAGAATAGATATAGAAGGAAATTACAACCTCATTTAAGCAAAACATAATTCACATTGAGAGAATAGATATAGAAGGAAATTACAACCTCAAATAATTAATTAATTATCAATTAATTAAATTAAATTATTCAGTCAAATTCGATACAAGCACAAGAAAAAAATATTTGCAAAATTTTTAAGGTTTGATATATTTGTTATTTATCAATCCAACACACTTAGTTATAACATATTCTTATCATCAATATCTTTATATTTTGTTTATTATTATACTTGAAATATATTACTATTTGACTAGCCTAACCAGTGGGACTTTAAGGAGTCAGACTAACCCAGTGAAAAACAAAATATTGATACATATCAACACATATTTCAATTTCAATTATATTTTTATTTTTATATTTGTAATATTTCTATTTATATTACAAATTGGCGTCCAACTTAAGGGGCTTTAAATAGGAAGTAATAGTGTTGTAAAATAAGGACGATTGTCCAATTTCCTATTTTTAGCTTGGCAACGATCAACAGGTCAGAAGAGGGAGCGAGATGCACAGGAGAGCTACATCAAGAAAAAGGGCTATGGAGGCCGAACAGGAGATAGACATGGAGGATAAAGAAGCGACACCAGTGGAAGATGTGGAGTTAATGTTACCGCCAGCAGAACCAAATAAGCCTGCACCACAGAAGGAACAACCGGAGGAATCCACCGCAAGGAAAATACAAAACTTGATCAAATGATGGAGATGTTACTCCGAGAATTCAAAACAACGAAGGAAGAATTAAAGGAAGAGTTGAGTAATAAAATCGGAGATACCAACAAGAAAATCGAAGAAAATAGTAAGAAGATGGAGGAGAAAATGGAAGAAAATAGTAAGAAGCTGGAGAACGATAACCGGCAATTGAAAGAAGAATTAAGAGAAAACAGTAAGAAGATGGAGGAGAAAGTGGATGAAATAAAAAACGAAAATAAACTACTAATGGAGGAAAATATTAAGAAGATCGAGGAGAAGATGGAGGAAAATATCCAGAAGATGGAGGACAAAATGGAGGAAATAAAAACTGACAATAAACAATCGAAGGAGGAATTGACCCAGATAAGCCAGAAACTGGAAGAAACCAATAAAAAGATGGAGAATAATAGTCAGCAATTGAGAGAAGAATTGAAGGAGACGAACCAAGAAAACATGAACCGGTTAGACGGAAAAATGGAAATATTGAAGGATGAATTAAGCCAGAAGATAGCTGAAAACAATGAGACAATCAGCAAGAAAGTAGAAGAGGAAATAACGGTAATCGAACAAAGGGTTGCCAGAGCTGACGAAAAATGGAGTCAAACCGAACAAGAAGTACGGAGTATCAGAACAGAAATAAATACGAAGGTTAACACCATTGAAGAAACGACTAGGAAGACGTTGGAGGAAAAACTAAAGGAAACACGGGAAGACTGGGAGCGAGTGCAGGACCGATTCACAGAAAAATGTGACGGCATAGAAGCTGCTGTGACCAGTATCAACAGTCAGGTACGACAGAACCAGACCGATATAGACCTATTCCATAGTCGACCGACAACCATTACCAGTTGTCCCAACAGTGAAAATCGTGAAGGGATTAACTTCAGGTTTTATAAAAATAAACCCATGGAATTCCTAGCAAGAATCGAGGAATACTTTGCCAAACACAGAGGTAATCGCTGGAGGGAGAACAAAGAGGTGCTGGACGAATCGTTCAAGGAAATAGCAGACAATTGGTGGATGGCAATAAGAGACGAGGTGACCGACTATCAACAATTCAGAAGGCTATTCAAAGCCAAATATTGGTCGGAATCAACGCAAAATATCGCCAGAGACGGGATATGCCATGGGAAGTACAACCCATATGGAAACCAAACTTTAACGGCGTACTTTTTAGGAAAGGTGTGCGTGGCCAAACATCTAGAGCCCCGAATACCGGAAGAATGCCTGGTCAGCAAACTCTCATACCACTACGAGGAGGATATTATCAGAGCCAGACGAAATAGTCAAATAAAGACGGTGCAAGCCATGACCGAGCTTTTAGAGATGTACGAGCACGAAGACTATTACCGTCAAAGTCGCAGGAGGTATGAAAAGCCGGAACCAAGGAATAACAATAGTAATTTGAATAGTAATAATAATCGGCAGAATGTGGGTAATAATAATAATTATAATCCCACAAATCGGAATAATGCCGAGTACAATTATAACCCTAGAAATAACAATAATTTGCCGAGGCTTAACCATAATAATAATAATAGTAATATTCCTCGTATGAATAATAATAATAACAACAACCACAACAACAACAATAATAATAATAATAATAATAGCCGTCCACAAAATAACAACGGTTATTATAATCATAATAGTAACTATGTTCCAAATGGTCAGAGGAACCCCAACCTTTCTAATAATAGTAATTATCATGGTAATTATAACCGAAATTACCCAAGTGGAGGTAACCACAATTACAGGGCATATCGACCTAATGTCAACTACATCCGAGCAGAAGGCAGTGGACACAGGAGGTACCAGCCTCAAAGAAGGAGCCGATACTACGAGTACGAGACTTTCCAAGGGAGCCAGGGAAGTAATAGGTACAGAGAGTACGAGCCCAGACGTAGTTCCAGCTTGGATAATCAGCGCAGACTACCTGTAGCAGAAGCCCAACCAGACGATCGAGCAGAACCAAACGAAACAGCCTCAGGACTTCAAGCTGACGCTTCCAACGGCCTGATCCGTAATGAAGCGGAACATTTAAACGAACGGAGGCAGTAATAAAATCCAATGACCCTTTACTGCTCCAATCTGCTGGGTTTAATCAAGTAGGTATGAATGTGAAGAAAAACAGAAAAAATTTTACCATAATATACAGCAATTATTTAAAGGATATCCGTAAAGACCTATTAGAAGAAAGTGAGATTAATATTAAAAATAATGATAATGAAATAATATACATAATCGCAGAAATTGAAGGTATTTCTGTTCCTATAATGATAGACACTGGAGCCAATGTCTCCATAATAAATCGAAATGAATTGGACCGGATACAGCAGGAATGCCATAAAAACTTACCGGTACTACCTATTAATAACATTGTACTTGTAGGAGCTACCGGCCGACAGAACAAGACCATAAGAAAGCAGGTATCCCTCAATGTCAAAAGTCAGGGCATTAGTGTGGATATGATATTTCTTGTTGCAGCCGGATTACCTTTCAACATCATGATAGGATGCGACATATTGCGCCGAAACTCAGCAATTATCGACTTGTGCCGAGGAAAGGTATCACTCTTTGCTGAAGGTTCAACCTGGATAGCCAATTTAACTGATAACAAGACTTTAGACTCCAGACAACTCCTCGACCACCAAAATAAGGTGAATTACCTATCCAACCACTCAGCAAACAACAAGCCAGTACATCAGGATTCGGAGGAAGACCTATGGAAACAAAAGATCCAAGAGATACGTAACTTCCAGAGCCACAATACTAACGAGCAACTAACGGAAAACCAGCTGAATCAATTGGTAGAAATATATGAGAAATATCGAGCTGTATTTTCTGACGAACCTGGAAAGATCCGGAACTACCAATGCTCAATACGATTCAGAGAACCGGTAGAATTCAACCGAAAGTCATACCCAATAGCACAATCTTTGAAGGAAGCCGTACGATCAGAGATCCAGAATATGATCCGTAGAGATATCATCGAGAGCAGTCAATCGCCATACACTAGCCCAATTGTGGCCATACAAAAGAAAAATGGGAAGGTAAGACTTTGCCTTGACGCTCGGGAGATAAATAAGATGATAATAAACGATCGTACCTCACCTGGCGAAATTGATGAAATTTTGAAGAGGTTCCACGGAACACGATTCATTACCACTTGGGATACGGTATGCGGCTATTGGCAAGTGGAGTTGCACCCAGCAAGCCGGCAATACATGGCGTTCATCTTCGAAGGGCGCAATTATCAGTTTAAGAGATTGCCCTTCGGGTTGGTTAATTCAGTAGCTGTTTTTGTCGCCTGTATGGATCATATACTAGGACCAGAAGCGCTCCAATTCACAACTGTCTATGTGGATGATCTCCTAATATCATCAACCAGCTGGGAGGAACACTGTTATCGTGTGGAGTATGTTTTGAAGAAGCTTACTGAAAATAATGTCACCCTTAAACTGGACAAGTCCAAGCTTATAGCTAAAGAAGTTCAATTCCTGGGTTTCCAGCTAAACAGTCAAGGAATAACACCATCAACAGAAAAGGTAGACGCCATACAACGATTCCCTACACCAAAAAACAGAAGGCAACTACAATCATTTTTGGGCCTATGTAACTATTATAGGAAGTTCCAGAATAATTATTCCGAACTAACAGCCCAGTTTCAGTACCAGTTATCGTCCAAGAATAAATGGCGATGGGGTCAAGAACAAGACGAGACCTTCAAATCAATTAAAGAGAAATTCTTAGATGCAGTAATGCTCAACCATCCAGATTTTAACCGACCCTTCTTTCTAAACTGTGACGCTAGTAATATTAGCTTGGGTTCAACACTGTACCAAGAAGATGAAAGTGGAAACCATCTAGTAGTGAGCTTTGCTAGCAGAACCCTTAACCAGTGTGAGAAGAACTATAATGTGACGGAAAAAGAGCTGCTAAGTGTAGTCTTTGCCTGCGGGAAGTTTCGGACGTATATCCTCGGATATCCAGTGACCGTCCGAACAGATCACAAGTCAATATCATTTCTAAGAAGATGCAAATTAAGCCATGGTAGATTGACCAGATGGGTACTCGCCCTGCAGGAATACGATATACAATGGGAGTATGTTCCTGGAAGTAAAAATGTAGTAGCCGACGTATTGTCAAGAGTGAATCTGGAAGAACAAACATTCGAAGGCGAAAAGGAGAGCATTTTGAAAATCTATAACATTATTAAGGACAGATCTGATCTAGAGAAGATAGTGCAGGACATCAGCAAACACCAGCAGTCCGATCCGAAGTTAAACTCTATTAAACTTCGTCTCTCCAACCAAGATGACACAATAAACAAATTTTATTGTATACATAATGGGATTTTATTCATCAAGACATCCCTTGACGAAGACGTTTGGAAGATCATGATCCCTACTACAATCGAAAGGGATATCATCCTGGACTACCACCTACGATACGGTCACATGGGAGCCATGAAGGTGATCAAGGCAATAGAAGAGAATTGTCACATAAAAAGTATCAATAGAAAAACTAGAAACTACCTTAAAACCTGTATGATATGTCAATTGGTGAAAACCAACAATGAAAGAAAGGAAGGTATGATGATACCAATTACCTCACAAGCCAAACTGGAAAAGGTCTTTCTGGACATATGTGGTCCATTTCCCCGCAGTGGCGGACGCCATCGATACAAGTATATTGTTATTATGATGGATCATTTTACAAAATTTACAAAACTATACCCTGTGAACAGAGCCACCACTCTGAAGACTCTAGAAATAATAACAAATCATTACATTCCAGAGGTAGGAAGCCCGACATCCATAATCACCGACCATGGAACGCAATTTAAGGGTTGGCGGTGGAGAAACACTCTGAATACATTGGGCATTAAGACATACAAGACGTCTGTCTACCACCCCAGCAGCAATCCAGCGGAGAGGGTACTGCGAGAGGTCGGAAGAATATTAAGGACTTATTGCTATAACCAACAAAAGAAGTGGCAAGAATATTTATTAGCGACTGAAGAATTCCTTAATTTGTCATATCACACCGCTATTGGTACCACGCCATACACGGCAATGTATGAAAGACCACCTCCGAGAGAAATACAAGACATAATAGAGTTCCCCAGGAGTCAAGAATACAAATTCAATCGAATTAGATTCTACAATAAATTGGCTGAAGACCAGGAAAGGCGCAAGAACAAATATCAAAAGGCTGTTAAGAAGATAATAAGATATGAAGTCGGAGAAAAGGTACTGCTAAAAAACAGGGAATTACCCAGTACTTTGGAAGGCATTACCAAAAAGTTATTACTGCTGTATACCGGCCCATACCTGATTATTAAAAACAATTATAATAATACATATGTACTAAAGGATATCATTTCGAATAAAGTAAAAGGAACTTATAATCAGTTGTCTATTAAAAAATATTTGGAGGACTCATAATTGTGAGTTAAAACTATAATGAAGAAATTATGAATTTTGATAAGAATATAATTCAAAAATTCAAAAATATAGTAAGTACAACTTACACCAAATATTCGAACAATTGTGAATGAGGAAAAAAGAATTTTGATAAGAATATAATTACCAAATTCAAAAATCCGTAAGTACAACTTACACCAAATATCTGAAAGAACATTGTGAACAAAA
Organism: Magicicada septendecula; assembly: GCA_034769895.1. Taxonomy (NCBI): domain Eukaryota; kingdom Metazoa; phylum Arthropoda; class Insecta; order Hemiptera; family Cicadidae; genus Magicicada; species Magicicada septendecula. The sequence goes on from CM068372.1 coordinate 135,859,388, forward strand.
TAAGAATTTTGATAAGAATATAATTACAAAATTCCAAAAGCTAGTAAGTACAACTTACACTAAATATCAGAACGAATATTGTGATACAAAAAGAATTTTGATAAAGATAATAGTTACAAAATTCAAAAATATAGTAAGAACATCTTACACTAAATATCAGAAAGAATATTGTGAACGAAATAAGAATTTTGATAAGAATAAAATAACAAAATTCAAAAATCAGTAAGCACAACTTACACAAAACATTTAAAAGATTATTGTGAATAAATAAAAGGAATTTTGAACATAATAAGCTTCAAAATTCAAAAGCAATAGTAAGTACAAGCTACACAAATATTCAAAGACTATTATGCAAGTAAAAAGAATTTGGATGCAGATAATAATTGTCCAAATTCAAAATAATTAGTAAGTACCACTTACACAAACATTCAAAGACTATTATGAATGCAAAAAGAATTTTGAGGAATAATAATTTCAAAATTCAAAACAATAATAAGTACAACTTATACCAAAATATTTGAAAAACAACTATGAACAAGAAAGAATGTAGTTGAATAAAAATGTCTAAAATTAAAAGACAGTAAACTCACATCATTACTCATACAAATGATGGGAAATAACTCTGAAATATGAAAAAAGATTTTGTAAGAAAGAGATACAAAATTCTAAGGGAGAAAGGAAACCAGAATGTCATATGACTTAATCGAACAAATTAACCAAACTCACAAAGAAAATAATTTAATAAAAATGGAACAATGAAGAAGGACCAGCTCACTAAAGACCAAATAGTGAGACCAGAAACCAAAAAACAAAAACCTGATACTAATAATGGTAATGCTGTTACAACAACCACTGTTATAGTGAAAGTGATAAAGAATTAATTCATGTTATACCATGAGCAATAAAAGTAACTCAATGGATACCAGATGGTAGAAAGAGTAAATATAAATACTACTTACTATGTAAACATGATGAAATGTATATGATACCACATACCTAAACCACCTAACATGGAATAAGCTTTAAGAGAGAAGAAGAGTCAAGTGTATAAAAGTATTAATTAATATAACGTATTATGAAGTGAAGAATCTAAAGATGTTTGTTTTAGTCAAAAATGACTACTTTTACTGTTTGTTTATTTTTATGACTGGATGTAGAAAATGCCATCAGTCTTATGTGTTGAGCAGAGATGATAATACCTCTGGACTCAATTGAAGTATTGGACAGCAGGGATTGAAGCCAAAAGTGCCACTCTGAACTGTTCCAATTAATTTGTTAGGGAATGTTAGGGAGTAAACATACTGGTGAGGAAGCACCAAATAAGAAGGAATATAAAATGATAATGTTATACACAAGATTGAAGATCACTTATCAATGAAAAAAGAAACTAATGAAGGAGATACACATCAGCTGAGAGGAAGCAATGGTGGAAAAAGAAGGTATATAAAGTGAAAACATGTAATCACGGAGAAAATGTAAATACAAAAGAATTAGTAGTAATTATTTCATCCATACAGAGTATGATCTGAACTAATCACTTTTACAGGAGAGCATATGTAACATAACAAAATTATCACACTAAACATTTGAATTAATGTTACATGAATAAAAGAGAAAGTTCCATAGTGAGTGAGAAGAATAAATTGTTTAAGGATTACACTAGAAACTGTATAATTAAGTCTATAAAATGTTAATAAAAATGGAAGATAATAAAGAAAACCATTAATTAAAATAACCTACTATGAAAAAACCAGTTAAACCAGCAGTATACCCAGTAGATTGGGGAAGCAGTACAAAAAGGGAAGGACCATAAAAAAAGGAAATAATCTGTCATGAAACCATTTTAATAAGGAAACTACTAATGTGATATTTGAAGAAGGGACGAAACATATCAAGATTCCAACAGAGACCAGAAACAGGAAGAGATATGCCAAAACAAAATGTTAATCATATATTAAATACCATGAGACAAAATTGAAACCGATATAGGTAAACCCCAAACAAGTTACAAGATACAATACTATAAAAACAAATTGTATATTAGTTGTAAGTGTAACATGTCAAAAAATATACCAAAAGAGACTACCATAGAGTAGAACTCACTAAAAAGACTACCAGAGTGTAGAATACAATAAAGTGAAGTGAGATAACAAAATTAAGGAACTACAGAGTGTACAGTGAGAAACATAGTTAAAAAAATCTATGAAAAAATCTTCAATGAGGTTTAAGTATTATAAAAAGACTACCATGAGTGTAGAATAATAATAATAAAACCATTGAAATGAAAGACGGTCTAAGGACTGACAACATTACTAGTAATAAGAGTTTTAAATTAGATATAAGAAGGACTATTACATATAAAATGTTTTCTTTAATTATAACTAAATAAATGGTGAGGACAAAAATACCAAAGGACGGTTCATAACTGAAGGTATGCCTAATATTAAGATATTTATTATTAATTAAATAATATTTTAGATGTATGGTGTAAATAGATACACAAGGTTTATTATCACAGTTAAAGTGTTTTCATAAGAATAATACATACACAAGACAGTTAGTGACTGACAGTGTTACTAGTAATAGGAGTTTTTTATGTTTTCTAATTAAATTATGTCTAGGATAAGCTATGTTGTTATCATTTGATGATACAGGAAAAAATAATAGGAATAAGATGTTTTTGTTAAAATTAGGTGATATATGGAAAATAGTTGATAATAAGATGTTTTTGTTAAAATTAGGCATAAGATGTTCATGTTATGGTTCAATGATGTTATTAGTATAAAGAAAGTTTAGTAGATACAAGATATTCTATTGTAATTAAAATCATGTCATTTAATTTTCCATTGTGTAAGTCAGAGAGGCAAGTAGGGCATAAAAATGTAATAGTTTTATTCAAATCAGTAAACCATGTATAATGTACAAACAGACCCACCAAGACACTATGTTTGTAAACACAGAATGGCCTATAAACAAAAAAAAAACTATCTATCAAAGAATTAATCTATGTAATAGGAATAGAATTCAATACATACAATACAGAAATTGAAAATATAATTAATACAGATACAGTTAATAGCAAATAGAATGACAAAAGAAAGAAAACTAACTTCTTTTGGAAACAGTCAAAAATAGGCTTATGATAGTAATCAAATCAGACTAAACAGCAAATTAATCAATATTGAAATGTTTTAATAAACAAATTATTAACAACAAAGTAATTACGGAGTTATTAGGTGTATTCCATGGAAATATTATACCGAAAAAAACAAATAAAAACCTTTAAAACACTGAATTTGTACAAAATATGGGACATGCAATTATTATGCAAAATTGTAATTTTTGGGCTTAAATGAGTTTGAAACAAACCCAGCTATATATCAAAAGATGTAAAATTAAATAATCAATATTACTGAATAGTTAGATTCATGTAAAATTAAGAAATATTGGAAATACAGTAAAAAATAAGAAAACTTGTTATGTATAGTTAGATAGTGAAACAAGTCTTAGACAGATATTTTATAATTAAACAATATGAAGAGGAAAAAGACATACCACAAATTGCCCTAAAACGACGACGTTGCGTCGTTTAGTCTATTGTTAATCGCAAAGCTGAACAGTTGAAAAATGTATTAGTGGAGTTTTGAAAACCAAATAATTTATATTAAAACCAAGTGTGGTTATGTGGCGTGTAACGGAGATGAACTAACAAGTGAAATAACATTATTTATCTATGTCTAACACTTCACAAGTTTCCAAAAACACAGAATAACACCATAAAAACGTAACACCAGAAATCGACAGCCATTTTTGAACAATCTTTGGGAACGAATTCACAAAGAACCAACACACATATTTGAACACTACACTACACAAGAGATCCATCCAGAATTCGACATCGCAGACGACGAGGGGACATTCAACACGATATTTTGGACCAACACCACCTTGCAGAAAAAGGGAACATCGTTTTATTTCTGTGGGAGAAGATCTTCAATTCCAACGGCGTCATAGCAGATTAAAACCAAGCAGACGGCGGCCATTGCTGAATTTCTCACATAGACGGTGCAGTGCTACCTGGAGCAGAGTGACGTCATTTCTTCGACTTGGTTCGAATTTTAAATAATTTCTTTCTAATTGACAATTGTAATAATAATTTTGTTCTATTTCAGATGTTAACATTTAGTTTAAGAATACCTGTTAAATGTATCTTGTTCCTTGCCCTCTGACCATTTCGACTCGTTCAAAGAACCATAAATTTAAACTTGTAAAAAATATATCTGTTGATTTTTCTCATTGCCGACTGTGGCGAATATTAGCCAGTGCCTGGGACATGCGCAGTCTGACTGGCGCACAATTTTGAATGAATAAACGCAAATCAGTATTCAGTTACCAGCATTGTTTTTATTTCTACCATTAATGTTATTATTATTTTTTATTAAGCAAAACATAATTCACATTGAGAGAATAGATATAGAAGGAAATTACAACCTCATTTAAGCAAAACATAATTCACATTGAGAGAATAGATATAGAAGGAAATTACAACCTCAAATAATTAATTAATTATCAATTAATTAAATTAAATTATTCAGTCAAATTCGATACAAGCACAAGAAAAAAATATTTGCAAAATTTTTAAGGTTTGATATATTTGTTATTTATCAATCCAACACACTTAGTTATAACATATTCTTATCATCAATATCTTTATATTTTGTTTATTATTATACTTGAAATATATTACTATTTGACTAGCCTAACCAGTGGGACTTTAAGGAGTCAGACTAACCCAGTGAAAAACAAAATATTGATACATATCAACACATATTTCAATTTCAATTATATTTTTATTTTTATATTTGTAATATTTCTATTTATATTACAATATTTACGCAACGGGAGAACCAACATAGGACAAGTGTTTTTTCGATACGATCCTTTGGGGGGTCCTTTGGGTCTTAAAAAACTATTAGATCTGGTTACCATGGCAACCGAATAGAATAGATTCTGGTTACCATAGCATCGGTGGAAGTCTCCCGCGTAGGAAATAGCGCGGGAGTCGTCCGACGGGCCTTCCCCGGAGTTGATCCACGGAACCCGGGAGTCTTAGGTCGGATCCCGCGAAAGACGGCGGGGCCAGAGTCCACGGTTTTTATAAATAAAGATATAGGTTATGATATCAAAGGTGGCGTATGCATCTTAAGAAACTTCTTAATAGTGTGTGAATTCCGAGTTGTTTCAGTTTGAATTTAAAAGTGGATTAGTTAAGATCGAAGTAAGTTATAAGCGAGTATAAAAAACAAAGTTTTGGTAGCGAATGTATTCAGATCATAGTGTTCAGACAATATAAATGCACTTGCTTCAGTTTGAATTTAAAAATTGATAAGCTGAAATCTATAGAGGTATTGTATTGTTAGAATAAGTTTAGGAGACACTAATTTAACAAATGCCTTATTTCAACATTAACACAATGAATTATAAAACGACAGTTAAATACGCAGCGCGTGCAAGTACTGTAGACATTTTATTGAAAACTAATTTAGCTGTTCGCCCTCTCCCAGAGTTAGAAATCGAGCAGGAGCATCACGCGCAACAGAATTCTTCTCTAGATATAAGAATACAGTTTATGACATGTTCTTAAACAGGTGCGCTACAGAGTATTCCTCCAGTGAGAATGCAAACGTAACAATATAAGGAAGATTATACAATATACAAGTAGTATAACGTTAGAACAAGAATAGGTGCCTATGAGCCTATGAATAAATTATGAACACGAGTAACGCTGGGTAAATCGGCTAGATATAGATATCTATATAAGCCAAATACCACTGACTCACTCACTGATCACGATATCTCTGAAACCACTGAATGGATATCAATGAAACTTTGAACATAGCTTCATCATAGGTCTCATAAGGTTGAGAATAGGTGCTCACTAAGAAACGGTTTTAAAAACTTTCACTCCTAAGGGGCAAAAAACCAAATACTGAAATTTATCGCGGGAATTGCATACTTTGTAAATGAAGTGGTTGACATCTCAGTTTACTGGAAACCCCGAATACATTTAGTCCTGAGTTTTTAATCATTGTTTTAAATTGAAAAAAACATCGTTGTTTGCAGGTTCTTATAGTCGAGAAAATTTCGAAGTTCAATTAATTAATAAATGTATGTCCTTTTTTTCTCGGAAACGGCTCTAACGATTTCCTCGAAATAAATAATAAATAGCTGTTGCTATGCATGTAAATAAACAAACTAAGAGTTGAAACTCCGTAGCGAAGCACGGGTATTTTGCTAGTCAATTAATAAACTATCGTGACATACAAAAATGGATCCAATACATACATAAGTCTTTACAACAATTTTTCAATACATACGTTGGTAGGCCTATTAAAAAAATATCCAAACGAAGTCAAAAAATAAATTTCACCGATAACAGAAACCAGAAACAGGCCAACCGGTTTTGCTCAATTGAGTGAGTCAGAATTTATACACTACAGGAAAAAAAACTTACTCTCAACATTTTTTTGAGTGAGTCAGAATTTATAATACGCTACAGGTTTAAAATTTTTTTGAAGAATTGAGGTTACACAGTAATAATCTTTATAACAGGGATAACACAAATAAAAATTACAATTAGATACAAACTACTAAAAAAAAAACTTAAAAGTAGAAAATCGTGAAACAGTAACGCTACTCTATAAACTGTTTACAAGAAATTTTAATTTTTCAGCCTGTCTGAAGCAAAATCGACACTTAACATGATAGCATAGTCGTGTTAACGAGAGTTTTACTGACAGGGTCCAAACGGCCGTGGTGAAACGGCTATTAAGATAACGGCGGTTAAAAATTATATCGCCAGTTAACAAACAGTCCGTTAGAACGAAAGTTATCAGTCTGTTACGCTCGGGCTCCACTGAAAATCTGTGCTATTCTGTGCTTCGCTCGATGTTGACACAATACAAACGGCCACTTCCTACATCTTAGGACGGTCTGTTTCTCTATGGTTGTATACAGAATTAGTATAACAGTATCTTCACAAAATAATAAAAATAACCTATACTGCGTGGTGAGACCCAAATAGAACTTTCTAATGGTATTCTCACTCTTGTATTTCTGACTACAGTATAAACGCTCAAAATTTTATATTGATAAAATTCATATCAAAATGTTATTTTGATATTCATAATTATTCACATTTATTATTGTTTATTAATGAATATTAACAGTAAATAATATCTTTAGTTTTACAAGAATATATTTACTTGTATTATTACAATGTTCGGATAGTGTCGACGGTTATACAAAACTGTCGAAACATTGTTAATAGGTGTAAAAATTAAAAAATATTGTTATAAAAATAAAAATATTATTTACTAGTAAGCTCCGTGAGCTGCAGAACGTGCTAACCATTTTGAACGAAGTCCAAAAATTTCGATGTTAAATCATTTTCCAATTATGGGAGACAATAATACATCCCGATTTCTCTACTGTTTCTTTAGTAACATGACAATTGTAGAGCACACAATCAGACAATAAATACTAAACATTCGAAACAGTATGATTTAGTCTGACACCCTGCTCGATTATCACAATATTTTTTTTAATTATTGGTGTCTTTTTTTGGGCCCTCGGGTCACAAAATTTTGAAATGTCCAAAGCCTAACACTTTATTCAGATTGTTGTAAATTCACTTTACTCCGATACCTCACAGGAATTTTTCCGATTTTATCAAACTTATCAATACATACTTTTGAGGACGTAACGTCCAACAATTTAGAAATTTTCAAACATCTTCTGATTTTTTAAATTTCTGCTTTTAATTTTTTTTCTCCACAAAGAAATTGGACTTTTTTCTGGAATATAATTTGTTTTTACTACTGTCGAACGACATTTTTGAGAATTTAAAAAATAAAACAAACCTGGCTGACAAGAACTGAAATAGTTTTCGTTATACAGAATTGCTGAACACGTTTTTACAAGACTGGGGAAGGGAGATTTGCCTGACTCTTACTTCCTCCAAATTAATTCATTACGTTTTTCTGAAGCTTTGGTTATTTACCTATGGAGAATAAGTTTCTATATTTTCTCAAAGGCAAGTGCAGACAAGGTGCCTATTTAGACTTTTTGAAAACTGCAACGAAGACTTGGTGTTGTGCGCAAAGACGTAAGCGGTTGATTAGATCGTCGAATGGGTTAACAAATTTGTAACATTCAACGTGCAACCTCTACATGTACTCTAAATTCTAAAGAATTTAACTATTAAGTTGTATATTCTCCACGGCGTAGGGCGTAGTAATTATTATGTCCACATTCTGCGTAGTTAATTACAGAGCGTAGTATGAAAAAAGTGACTGAACGAAAACAATAGTTCTATATAACAATCTGCTAATAATAATGTTGTTGCAATGGTAACAAAACATCGAATCCACGGGCAGGTAAAATAACATCAGTAGGGAAAAAACAAGCGAATCGATTCAAGTCTTTCCCCGGCGAGGAATCCGAACGTCACACAAGAATTACTGCGCACAAACGCGAGGCAAAGCACTTTCAGTATTGAAGAGGCGAAAAGGAAGAGACAGACAGACAGAAAGGGAAGGTAAAGGTAAAACGGAAAAATAACCTTGAGCAGGCCGAAGTAATAACAAGGTTAGCTGCTTTGAGTGAAATTAAAACTATTCACCCGGCCGACCGGCATCTCTTCTCCTTGACCGGCCGAGATCATTGTCTTTGCTCAATGCTGACAGAAGAACCAACGACCCCTGTGCCCGCCTGCCTGCTTCACTTCACACACACGTTTGATACGGTTTAATTGCTAAACGGTGACCTAAGGTTTCGTTTCACTCGCTATGCAGCTAACTAAATATGTACTCCTCCTTTTCCCTTAAATTAGTCATCTCTGCTGTCTTTTGAATTCACGTTTATAAAGAAAATACAGTGAGGAATTTTGAGACGGTGTAATTTTTTGTGAGGTAACGCGAAAGCATCAAAACACATCCAATATATTTAAGAATGAATGACTTAATCATAAAAAACTAACATCATTTAACCGTTATCATTACATCACTATAACTGTACTTTTCGGTTAATCTGATAATTTATTTCATTTATGAACACAATCCAGTTTGTCTTGAATTGGATATATAAGAGGCTCTTTCAATTTATTTATTTTTTTTTATCGGCCATCTAAGGACCACATGCCAATTTCAATGCTTTACTCTTTGTTCTTTTCTTTATCTCCAATATTCTTTCATCTTTTCACTGTGTTCTTCTTCCTGTCTTCAGTCCACTTTGAACCTGCGTTTTTCTCTCTCCTACTCCTTGCAGTTTTAACACTTTTGCCCGAAAAACTTCTCTTTCAATTGCTTCTTCTGCGTCTGCGTGTATATTATTTTTTTCTAAATCCTTTTGGACTTCTTTAATCCAACTTGATGTTGACTTCTTCCCCCACATATATCTTTCAATATTTATTGAACGAACAGAGCGATTTCTCAATTTTAATTCGATCGTTTGGCATTAGTCTGTATCTATCTATTTGGCTATGTCCGATGGCAACCTTTCAATGGACGAACCGCTTTTCGTAAAACGTGACATGCCTGTCTATACTTTTACTCTACAAAAACCTATTGATTCTGCGACCGATTCCCTCAAAAATAGGGGCAGGAGGTGAAAATATGAGCGAGTGAAAATTACAAAAAGTCGCAAAAGTGCGCGTGAGACATCAAATTAAAGGAGATTTTAACCAAAATGTGAATATAGTGATCAATTTTGGAAACCTCACAATTCTGAGGGCCAAAAAAGTCGGTCAAAATGTTGATAAAATAGCAGAAAGCCACGTGGGGTATCAAATTAAAGGAAATTTTAATGTAGTGTACAGTTTTGGAAATTTAAAAATTGTATGACACCAATGCTCGAAAATTGATCAAACATTTTTTAACGGAATTTTAATCCATATCCAAACATAACGTTTGCTATAATCATCTTTTAACTTTAGAGGGAACAGGGCCAAACGCAGAACTAAAAATGTAAAGAAAATTGTAGAAGTCTAAGTAGAGGTTATGACGTTATGAGGAATTTTATTCAAAATAGAAACTCGGTACGGTACCTTAAATAATTTGACAGAACTAATACCTCTCAACGCTCCTTGAAAATTATGGATCGTCTTCAAAAACTATTTATTGCCCGCCTAAGTCACTAAGTCTATCCATAAACACTTGTGTATATATAGTGTGTGAGTGCGCGCGCGAAGATCCGCTTCTACAAGACAGTAATCATAACTGTTGTGGCTACGGATGTGAAACGTGGAGTGTCAGGAAACGGGACTTCAAAAAACTCCCCGTTTTTAAGCGGGAAGTATTGCTGAAGATCTTCGGCTCGATACAGGACAAAACCGGACTTGGGAAAATCTTTACAACGACACGAACATTGTGAGAATTCTGCATAGCAGCAGATTCCAATGGGCTGGACATGTGGCGAGGATGGTCTGTCACCACGAAGACGTTGGATTTCGTTCCCGATGGATAACAACTCCCGGGTAGACCGAGGAAGAAGTAAATTGAAAGATTCCGTAAGCACCTTCTTCGGGTAGCGGGATAAGGGTGCACGAATGAAGATGGAGGGCAGGAGCCAAGAGTCCGATGAAGGAGGATCCTTGTAGCGGTGTGCGGTCTTCGGGGCCTGATAGCGTGAAGTAAAGTGGGCACGTTAGAAACATATAGGCCTACCTTAGGAAAGATGGGGAAACCAGAGATATGGCTATGGAAACGTATGGTGAAGACAATTTGGACAAAAGTGCTGAATTTTAGAAAAAACGAAAGGAAAAAGAAACGTATAAATATAATATAAAAGAGGGGCATAACATTCCAGGCAATGGATTTATTCTGGACATTTTTTAAGGAAAACAGTCTGAAGAAAATACGCACAAATCGATCAAGAAGAAGATATCTGGATGACATACAGACGAAGGTGGGACCTGGAAAGACACAAAAGAATGGCAGAGAATAGGACTTTCTGGGCACCACCAGAATGAATAAAAACTGCGCATCGGGGCACTAGTATTTACGATAAGATTTGGTATTTACACGAAATTAGCGATTTTAAATGTACGATTCTTAACTCTGTTATGCACTTTGAGTCTTATGCTGTTGTTAACGTTCGTCACAGAAATCAACTAAATCGAATTACTTATTCGAGAATTATATTTATACTAAAACAAATCAACCGAATGATAATAACATACACGAAAAGAACCTTTGTAAATCGGACACTGATTGAAGAGCACGTTTTCGTTAGTATGACACAACGTTTTTTACTTTTAAAAATCAGAAACAAAACCCTGGTCATTACTGTCATCAAACAACAGATCGTTATTCGTCCCGCTGGGATCAAAATAGTCCTGGTTAACATTTTTTAGTAAAATTAAATAACTCCACGTATAATACTAGTTGGCTTACGTGGTCTTCACTTCATTGATCAATACTATTAGGTTATCCAATAAAAACAAGAAAAAACGTGTTATATGCTGCGCGAGAGAAAGCGCACGCATGTAAACAGAAAGGTATCATTCAAACTCCACTCATTCAATCTGCTGTCGCCTAGCAAATTGCATTGATTCAGACGAATCGTCATTATTACTAAACGCAAGTATTGTAGTAATATAAAACAAGAAATTAACGTGGTTCGCAATTACTCTTCAATTGCTGTTGCCTAGGAATAGCCTACAGCTTGTTTCATAAGAATCATTTCGAATACTCACAACAATAACTGTGTTTAGATTATTAGATTAAATAATCTAATATTCAGAATCTAATACTAAATAATCTTCTTCAGCTCAGAAGGTGCAGGGCGTATTTACGTGGGGGGGGGGGCGAAGAGAGTCGGACCCCCTCCCCAGAGAATCGAAAACATTAACGAATTTTGATAATCTCATAATTTTTAGGTTGTTTTATTATTTTTCCGCTGCATACGATAATATAGTAGTAACTCCTTTTTAAATATACAAACAGATTTATTACACAGCATTAGCGTAGCCTATACGTTTGAAATATAAAATATAGGAAAATCAATTCAGTCAATAAGTATCTTGTAAACTATGTTTCAATAACCAATATTTTTATTGGCTATTACCGTTTACTTTAATGGGACTGATTTCGCCCACTTTAAAGATAGTAATGTTGATTAGTCTTAACTTGTTTATTCTTTTGTATGAAGTCGACTTGACCCCGGACCCCCCCCCCCAGGCTAAATTCTAGATAAGCCACTGAGAAGTGAGCCGCATTACTACTTATTTAGCCCTATTTTCTCGTGGTTTTGACGTTTTCCATCTTGCTCGCACTGTGGCTGTCATTGTTCGTGGACGACATGGGGTCTTCGACGCTGAAGCAAACATAAACCATACGACACGAAGTTTCAGCACCACGGTTCCACCTCGACGCGCATACTCCAGTGATGGATTCAAAATCGTTCAACAGGGAGCACTGTTTATAAGATATGAAACAAATACCGCAGAAACTAAAAATTGGGAATTCTATTATCATCACTGTGCCCTGAGCCCTCTTAGCGACACGAACGCTTCGACTGTTACAGAATTTAAAAACAACTGAACATTTTGTGAAATCTCACAACTTGAAAAAGTACATACTATTTTTTTAAAGCTAACTATCCCCCCTCCCCGAACAGCCAAATGAGAGACTGATAAGTACTGTGAGAAGCCAGTGAGTGAAAAGATGGGAATAATTCCTGTAGGAGCGACAGTTAATGTTGAGGGACCAATACTTTGTTGAAATAGAAGAATATGTATTATAGCTCATTTCTAGCGATAAGGAGAGGCAGTGACAATACCGGACGCGCAAATAACACAGGCCACTGGTATCTGGGTTTAGTTAGTACTGTGTATTTTAAAACGAGTTGCCTGATGACTGCACGCGCGTACGGATGGTTAGCCTAGAATGGAAGAAGATCCACAGAGAGAGGGAGGCAGATAGTCAGAGAAAGCGAAGAAGCCACAACAGAGAAGACATCAAAAAGAAACATTTCTTAAATCTGAAGAAAAGAACATAAGAACTAGAAGAAGAAAATGGAGTTCCTCGGGTGTGACTTGTCTTATGTTGATGATATATATGTGGACAAAAAATAGAGAAGTTTAATCATGTGTGGAAAGATAAGAAGAACACTGAATGGAAAGGTCATAAGAGATACTCTTTTGAAATTTTATAAAGTGATGGCAGTGCCATGTGGCCTTTATGGCAGTGACACTTGGACACTGAACGCAAAGACCCAAAGCCGGGTACAGGCTAGTGAAATGAGATTTTTACGATCAGTACTAGGAGTATCACGGAGGGACCAGCTAAGAAATGATGGTACAGTATAAGGAACGTGCTTGGAATATACAATCTAGAAGAAGAAGGAGAAGAAAATGGATTAAGCAAGGAAGTTAAAACAGAATAAGTGAGAAGTGATGTAGTGTAACAAAGACGCATCAACAGTTATCAGATGAATTACGATAAAAATGCAGTCACCAGAGCAAAACATTCGCAAATGCTCTCGAGAAGGTCTGATACATACAAATTAAGAAAGGTCAGTGAGGGTGCACAGTTGTTCAGCAGCCGCTAGGAGAGCAATTGGAGTTACAAACGCTGTCAACATTCAACGACTGTTTTATTGCGTGTACTCCCTCTTGACGGACACAATCGATAACACGAATTGTACACGACAAATTACTAGGCATCTACGCTAGATAACCGTTTTATAAATGATCGGTTATTTTTCCCCATGTACTGAAGATGCAACTTGCATATTCTCAATCGTTTTCTGACCGTACCGTGCTCACACCAGCTACTTCTTGGATGTTTTTGTTACCGGTCTCCTCGCTATATGGGCTACAACAACACAGACGTATAACCCTAAACCAGTGGTTCCCAAAGTGGGGTCCGCGACAATGTTTCAGGGGTCCGCAGACACTTTTAAGAAAATCTAGGATATACCGTAATATTCACCGATTGTTTATGCTCTAAATTATAAATCTAAATTTTGGAATCTTAAAACAATTAGTAGAAGATTCCAGTATTTGGGGGGGGGGGGTCAAACTAATTGTAACTGTAAAAGCAATTTCAAACTAATGGCGTTAATAATGTCTTTAAATCATGTCGTGTAGCAGATCTGTTTGTAAGCCGAACTGACTAGATCTCTCTCTTACACTACAAAAAGAAGATTCATTAGCAGAAATTTCAACTACCAGTTCATTAAAATTACAGTTTTCGTAATTACAGCTAGCGAATTGCATTTACAGTCTGGTTATATGTAGTGACTGACTATCCTGAACCCTGAACTCGGAAAAAGAGCTGTCAAGTGTTTAACTGCGTTTCCCCTACAGTACTTATTTGTGTGAAACCACAGTCTCCCTGCTTACGTACTTCAAGTCAAAGTTAAGAAATAAACTTGATGTCGAGAGTTACTTAATACTGAAGTTGTCGGACATTAAACCTAATATTGCAGAGCTAATTATGCAAAAGCAGCTTCATTGTTCACATTAAACTATGTTTGATATTATTAACTTTATATATTGCAAGTTAAGAGAATTTAATTTTAAAACACTTATAATTAAAATATAAGAGTTTCTATCATATTTACTGTTTGTTTTATTTCCAAACTCAGACGGGGTCCGTGAGTTTTTAAATTTTTTGGGAGGGGGTCCGCGGACTGAAAAGTTTGTGAACCACGGCCTTAAACGATACCACCTTCTCACTCATTTTACATTCTATAAACTTGAAATTAAAATTAACTTAGTAAACCAGGTTTGTATCAGTGGATGGTTTCGTGCAACTAGTTCTCCTTTGTAGTTTTCCCGCGACTTGTTTTAACAACCAACAAATAAATAAATAAATAAAAAATAAAATTAAAAAAAGATGAGGGATACCAAATCATCTGGTAGAAATGATTAAATGTGTGTATAAAGACTCAAGGGCTGCATAGCTGGGAATAGTAGTAAGTTGGAAATTGTGAAAAGAGGGCTGAGACGAGTATGTAGCCTTTCTCCGTTATCATTTAATGTGAACATAGATGACGTTCTAATGAAAAATTGTTTTCCATTTTATAATTGGGACTTCAGAGGTTACAGGAGTCTTTGACCCTTAATTTTTGCTGACGACCAGATTGGCATATCCAATAACGAAGACACTTTACAGAGAGCGTTGGACGAGTTCCATAAAATAATTAAGAAATATAATTTAATTTTATGTGTAGAAAATCTAAAGTAATGGCTTTTTGTAGAGCATTTACAAAAAGAACAAAAACAGTGATTGAAGACAGAAGTTCTGAACAAGGTTTCATCGTGTATTCTTACGATGCATTATATCATATCTTGGGAGGTTGATGTATGGAATAAGACAGACCGTTTCAATTGGATGAATAGCGTACCTTAAGGAATAAAGTTAGGCAAGAGACGTTATTAAAATTTCATCCAATGATGTCCATTTCGAGCTGTCTATATGGAAATCAAACATGGACAATAACGAATGCCCATGAATGTCGACTACAAAGTGCAGAGATTTAGATTAGTAGCCGGCTGTACCAGGTTAGATAAGAAAAGGAATGAGGACATATATCAATCACGAGTTAGCTATCCGACTAGTGAATGACATGGTGAGGAAGTATAGACGGAAATAGTTTCATCTCGAAGGCCGTGTGGACCAATGAAAAATACTACACGTAAATGTAAAATATATGCCTAAAGGTAGAGAAAGTCTGGGGCGTCCCATAAAAAGATGGAGAGACAAGTTGTAACAACAGATAACGTAAAAAACTTTGAGCTTTATAATTCTAAAGAAGAAGAACAACAACAACAATACTATTGTTAAACAAGTTTCGTATCCATTATTGGACTCTTATGGTCACCTCAGTTAAGTGGACTTTCAGCTGGATGGGAACACGGGTGTGCGTGTGGTTATTTCTATAGTTCGGATTTGTAATCGTTTCCAATAGTGTTGTCCCTTATAGTTTTTTCCGGTAGGTCCAGATTACACTTCACATCTATGAACTTCAAAAGTCATCGTGGATGTAAAAGCTTCTCTGATAGGGGGGAGAAAGGAACATAGTTTTCTCTTATCTCATCCACAAATTGTTATGAAGCTTTTTTGCATTTCATTTGTTTAACGGAGTTTGTGTAATCTGTTCAGTGGGTGTTGGACGCAGTCTTATTAGTTTTTCTAACAACGCAAGCCTGTAACTCTCTCTTCCGAGTGGGGCGGATTTAACAGCTCCTGTTATTAACCTCTTAGCAAGATATAACAAGATATGTATCTTGTTATTATAGACATATGTATCTTGTTATTATATAACAAAACCCCTAAGAAATAATGGTTTCCGTGTACAACTTAGCTATACTAGATCGGCTGTGAGGAAACATGCACGACTGATCAATCAACCAACAACACACAATTTGTCTGCCCGTCTCCCCTCCCCCAGAATGTCCACTTTTATCACTATATAAAGTTTACATACGTAATTTGTATTGTGTAAAACATTCGGACACGCTGACCTCACCTCCGCAGGCGAGGAGAAGGTCCGGTATGTATATGTGACGCCCGCCCAAAACGAAATACAGTAGACCCGAGTCTAGACGTTTCGGGCGGTCGAGCATGAATTATTCATCACGATGCGACGCATATCGACTGAAAGTTATTTTATTTTCAAATTTCCTTTCCCCACGAATTTACGTACGCGCATACGAAACAGTTAGAGAACTTTACAAAAGTAACACGG
Organism: Magicicada septendecula; assembly: GCA_034769895.1. Taxonomy (NCBI): domain Eukaryota; kingdom Metazoa; phylum Arthropoda; class Insecta; order Hemiptera; family Cicadidae; genus Magicicada; species Magicicada septendecula. The sequence goes on from CM068372.1 coordinate 135,876,146, forward strand.
TAACAGTCCGTATGTTAATACCTTCAAACGTTATAATATAACGTTTATGCGGATTTGTGTGTCCTTTATGTTGACAAACGTTGAACGTTTTTCAAGGAAACGAAAATGTCAACGCCTGCCAATTATTCGTCCAGTCTGACGCAGGCAATGCCTCAGAACGCAAGGAAGTAAAATGAGTGGGAATAAAATATAATATATATATTATATTAAGAAATATATATATAATATATATATATATATTAAGAAATAAAAATTAAACCTAAGGGTATGTAGTTATACCCCCCTTTAACGATAATGTAAACAACAGACAAATTGAATTTCACAAAAATTTCACTGATATGAGGGAAGAGTTAAAAATGCACAGCATTAACGAAAAAGTAATAGAATACGGGATAAAATAGGCAAATTGCCAAGAAATGATGGACGCAACTCGTATTCCTAAAAAGGTATTTGAATATCAGTTAAAGGGACAAAGACCGCTGCGTTGGCCAAAGTAAAGATTGAGAAACTAACTCCAAATCTAAGATAGAAATCATAATAGGATGTAAGACTGAAATGTGACGAAATAAAGACAGGAGAACAGAAAGAAGCCTAGACAACGGACACAATGTTGTGGACGAAGTTCACATGAGTCAGACACTAGACGGGCGGATCCAAGGGGGAGGAAATCAGGAAAATTTCTCTGCCCTACAAAAATTTTGAAAATACATCGCTGCACAACACTATCCCGGAAAAATTATTTCATTTTGCTGCTAAGCTTAGTTTTACAATATTAAAAAAATCTGTTCACACATAGCCAAAAATTGTTTCAAAACAAAAACACACTTTCTTTAGAAAGACAAAGTTTTAAAAAAAGAAAAACTGTTTCTTCCATATCTGCCCGCAACTTGAAAAAAAAAAATCTCTCAAGATCCGGCTCTGTTCGTGTAGGATAAAGTGCGCGAAAGTAACAGTTTAGCTTGTAAACCATGTAAGGGATCACACTTCTTTCTATTAAGTACTGAATATTCGCTAAACAGGAAACTCCGTTCTTTGGGTCTATTGTTCCGGCCACAGAATGCGAAACAACATCAAACCCGATAACATCGCCTTGTCTTGGTACAGTCTAAATACAAATATTTATTCTCCGAACCAGGGTTTAGAATAACAGTTAATAAGTCACGGTACGTTCGCAAAGCATTGTGCGTTGTGCCAAAACAGTTCCATGACACACAGTAAACTTCGAAGACCGCTCGCACCCACTCGTCGATTGAACCTCGGAGAACAAGCGGAGAACGAGGCGGAGTATTTCCTCTCGTTTCCCATCACTGGCGTGCAGCGCCAAGTCTCCTTAAATGAGGTCGACAACAGCTTCCATCTGATCATTTGATTCGTTGAGTTTCGACTCCAGAAAGACGCGCGGTGATCCGAACGGTGTTTCAAACACCACCCTCCAAAATCTGAAAAAGGAATTTTGTTCCTGGGCCAACTACCCATCTGGGCGCTTCAGACTCATCTACGTCCATCAGAAATGTAAAAAAGCAACAGTAACAGTTATCCCCAAGCAGGGTAAGGATACCACCACGCACTGACAACGTCCAGCCAATCAGTTTCCAGTCAGCCACTTCACGGATACTCGAGCGACGTGTCCGAGATCATCCTCGGAACTTTGACTTCTGATCCTTAAACTGTTCGCTTTCCTTCGGGCCGTTCACCCATTCAACAGCTGATGAGGGTGGCGACAGGCATAGTAGGCGGCCGTTTCAAGGGCGAACAGGCTGTAAGATTTCCGTAGATGTGGAAAAGGAATTTGACAGTGACTGGCACGACGGGCTCTTATTCAAAAACATGAATATTCAAGCTGAATATGCAAATCCATAGAATCGGAAAGTATAGCGAATTCACATATTTGGGAAGCATTATTTCAGAAGACAGAACAACAAAAAATTACATCAAAAATATAATACAACAGGGAAAAAAGCCTGTTCGTTTGCTAAACTCGTTACTGTGGTCGAACAAAATGAAACTTCAAACTAAACTGACAATCTACACAACTACTGTGGAGCCCATTTTAACTTACGGCTGCGAATACTGGAAACTTTCAGGTAAAGAGAAAAAGATGATAGAAACTGTGGAAATGGACTTCTTAAGAAGAGCGTGTAACATTTCTAGAATGCAATGTGTAAGAAACGAAGATATAAGAAGAAAAACAGGGCGCGTATTTACAACAGCAGAAACAATAGAATCCATACAGTTGGTATGGCATGGTCACGTAATGAGGATGGAGGAGAAGCGATGGCCAAAGAAAGCATTGACTTACACACCACAAAACATGAGAAAAAAAGGAAGACTGACAACACAATGGAGAACAGGAATTAGGAAGAGCATGAGAGATCGAGCTATTGAAGATGATAACTGGAAGGATAGGGAGAAATGGGGATCGAAATGGGGGATGCGGCATAGACTGTAGGACCCCCGCTAATAAAAAAAATATATTCAAGCTCTCAGACCGAACATGATCGCCAGCTTTTGACGGCGGGGACTTCTGCTTGAAAAAAAGAGACAAACACGTTTCTTCGGGGAGAGAGAGAATGACGGGCGACGAGCCCTCGGGTAGCGAGAGGAAATCACGGACAGCGTCCTACTAGGTCCTCTCCTGTTCACGTCTACGTAAACGACGTAACCAGGAAACCTCGAGTCCACGATAACCTTGTTTGCGGGCGATACAGCGATTTGCACCTACGGCCGTAACCTAACTAAAACGATCATAGTGCCGCAACACGACACTTTCGTTGACTGGACCAAAAGAGCCGCAGTTTTTGTCAAAAGCCAGTAAGACCAGCGACGCTACATGCGAACAGGTAGAACTCTTTATTTGTTGTGTACAGGACATAAAAACTAATAAAATACAAAAATTTAAATTATTTCATGTGTACATTTTATTTAAGTGATCGATCGTGCATCCACTCACAAATGACTCGCCTAGTTGATATCTGAAATGTGTACTCCTGTTACTCACATAAATGTCTTGAGAAATCATTTCCATAAAACTACAAAAACATAAATAAATAAACATTACACAAACAAATAGTCTTGAGTGTGGGACATCGGCGAACTGGACGCACGACTTACCGACGTTAGATTTACTGGTTACTTTGTTTATTTTGTCTGAAGACGGTGGTTACCCACGTCCCACACCGAGGTATGAGAAATAAAAAATACAAATTGTGATTATACAAGAACCGACTGTTTCTTCAATGAAGTAAAAATAGTACTGTATTAGTGACGAAGCAACAGATTCCATTGTTATGAGTAGTTCGTGTTGCCGGGCTGTAAAGCCGTGGGTCAGTTGTGGGGTCAGATGTTCCGCAGGGTCCTCTGCTCTACCTCCTGTTCACCGTCAGCAAGTGAAACCACTGTTGCTACCCACGCCGATGACACACTCCGACCCCTCAATAGCATCTCTTATACTACAAGAATCATTAAACAACGTTCAGTTATGGCTTGATAAATGGCGCATAAAAATCAATTCGTCCAAGTCAGTACACGTTACCTTCACCACACGTAAGGCAAATTGCCCTCCAGTAACAATTAACGGTCAACCTATACCGCAAGCTGAAAGTGCTAAGTACCTTGGGATGCATCTGGACAGGAGACTAACTTGAAAAAACATATAACATCTAAGAAGATTTAACTTAATCACAAGGTCAGAAATATCTACTGGCTGATAGGCAGAAATCACGGTTAAGTCTCGTCAACAAACTGTTAATCTATAAAACAGTTCTTAAACTGGTATGGACTTATGGTATTCAACTTTGGGGTACTGCTAGTACGAGCAATATTGAGATTATACAGCGCTTTCAGTCCAAAACTTGAAGATCTATAGTCGACGCTCCATGGTTTGTCTCCAACAACTCTATACACCGCGACCTCAAAGTTCCAACCGTGAGAGAAGAAATCATGCGCCTCTGCAGGACTCACATCTCCAAATTAGAAAAGCATCCAAACCACCTGGCAATTAATTTGTTGGATAACAGTGAAGATATTTATAGACTAAAAAGGCACAAACTGTTAGACTTACCATTCAGATTTAAATAATAATGTATTCTCTGTATTATCTGTATTGTAATGTCTGTGATATCTGTTCTGTTCTGTTCTGTGTTCTGTATTCGCGTCAACATTTACTGTTAATGTCAACCTGTATGTGTGCCTTATGGGCCCAGTGTTTAATATTTGAACTTTTGTATCGTGGCAGCAGCAAGTGAATGTGATTTTTGTTCATTTGTTTACATGTTATTGTGATTTAGTTTTGTAATTTGTGTATCTCTTTAATTTACTAACAAAAACAAGAAGAGCTGTCAATGGTCAGCTCTTCATAATCCTGTATGTATGTTTTCAGCCAATTTTTTCAATGTTCGCTTAGTCGAACAGATTACAAATCTCCAATAAAAAAATGAAAAAAAAAATTTGCTCAGTGTGTTGCAGCTTTCTGCACTGAAGATGGCCGTCGAAGGCACGGCCGAAACGTTTGCACCAAACAACCATGGACCACGCCCTTACAGGCCGGCAAGACGAAGTACTCATACCATTGAAGCCGGCCGTGAAAGCCTCAGACAGAATAGATTCCATCCTTGTGCAAGTACTTTCAAAAATACTGATCGTAACGTACACTGATCACACGGTGGTCACACGCTTTCACAGACAAGAAACAGGCGTAAATCAATATATTATTATAAAATGAGCGTTAATAATCCCGTATCAATTACTGACTCGTAAGCAGGGGCTTATTTACGTGGGGGGACGAACGGGACCGGACCTCCTGCCCAGAGAGTCGAAAAGTTAACAAGGAATTTTGATAATCTCTTAATTTTAGGCTTTTAAAATTATTGTTTCAGCTGTGTACGCTAATATAGTAGTGACTCGTTTTTAAGTATACACACAGGTTTGTTATACAGCGTTCGCGCGTACGTTGAAATATGAAATAGGCCTATAGGAAAATCAATTCAGCGACCCCGGAAGAAGTCGTTAATGAAATAGCAAAACAATTGAGGCGAATTAAACTGTAAAACATTTTCAAACAGCGTATATTTTTTCTGTATAAAATTTTCTTCCTTTCTTTTTTTATACTACAACTGTAATCATAATTTTTAAATATAAAATATCATTAAATATCTTGTACAGCACTTTAGAACAAGTGAGCCGTTTCAAATACCTCGGCTGTGCAGTAAGCTATGAATCTGAATAGGATATAAGAGAGAAGATAAACAATTTAGGAATATTTCTGACACGATTCATAGAAATCTTAGAAATAAGACAAGACACACCACAAGGATTAAAATTTATAAGACAATTGCAATACCCACGTTGACTTATGCGAGCGAAGCGTGGGTCATGACAAAAAAGGAAAGCGGCAATATTGAGAGTGGTGAAATGCAGTTTCTTCGAAATACTTTAAATTATACATTGCAAGATAGAATAAGGAATGAAGATATCAGGGCAGAACTCGAAGTAAAGGACATAAATGAAATTATTTCAATTTACAGAAGACAACGGTGGGATCATCTGCAAAGGATGACAGAGGATCGATTGCCGAAAGCGGCACTTAACTATAAAGCCAATGGTACAAGGGACGTGGGTCGTCCGAGGATGAGATGGGTGCCGGAACAGGTTTATATAACCTAATCCTTGAACAGGAGAAGAAGAAGAAGAAGAAGAAGAAGATATCTTGTAAACAAGGTTTCAGTAGCACGTATTTTTATTGTTATTACTACTTACTTTAACCCGGGATTGATTTCAGGATGTTATCAACGTTTTTCAGGCACTTTGAAGGTTATAATGTTAAGCTCAACTTGTTTTTTGTATTATATGAAGCCGACACTGCCGGACCCCCCCCCCACTCAAATTCTAGACACGCCACTCGTAAGTTAGAAAACTGCCAATGACGTTGATTAAGTAATTAACTTAACAAAATATTTAACAACTAGTCAAAACAAACATGAACAAAATCAAGCACGTTTACGTCAGTATAGCGACGCATAATATGTTTGTATATTTATCTCAAGTTTCTTGCACTTACAATTATCACTAAACAAAATTATTTTCGTTTGTATAAAAATTGCATTTTGTGACGTACGCTTCACAGAATCAGTTCCTGTGTCATCGAGTACTGAAATTAATTAACGAATATAACAACAGCTTCATATTTTGATTTAAATAATATAGACGAGTATACGTAATAAACGGAATAGGGGGAAGGAGGGGTAACTGCACCCATCTAAGTTTGGTTCGCTATATTTCGGCTCGTACGACATATAGCGTTATCAATTTTTTACTATGTATTCTATACTTAGTTTCCTTTAATACACCCGATTTTCAGTTTATTGTATTCAGTCATTGCCTTTGTTTATTAAAATTAACAAAAACTTTCACTGCGTACTATTACCCGTCCATGTCGGCTAATTAGGCGAAGTCACTCCACAGTGCTATTCATATGGGAGAATGGGTTGTTATAAATAAATACATCAATTTTATCACGAGATTACAAGAAATTGTATTATTATGAATGTTTTAGTACATACTGTTATTACTTTGACATGAATATTGGAAAAATAAACACACGAAAATATTTTACAAATATTTAACATTTCTTTAAAAAACCAAAAATGAAATTATTGAATATCTGCTTGAATATTTACGTCACTCAGTGAATATTAAAAATAAACAAAAAACAATAAAAAATAATAAAAAAACAATGGTCACAAAAAATAAATTTTAACTTTTTCGTAAACGTTAGGCAAAAGTTAATATGAACTTGACACAGAATCATAATTTAAAAAATTAGATTAATACAGAACAATAAAAATATACAAGTATCATCACAAAAATGTAAAAAACTGTCAACCAACACTAATAACAGGCCAGTGTTCACATACTGAAAACATAAATAAAATTAATCTTGTGCTTGACAATAATCACATACAAAATTATGACGAGTTTCTGCAACACTACAGTCTGAATGAACCCAGCCTGAACACAAGACACAGCGATACCATAGTTCCTTGTCTTTCCCAAACTCTCCGCAAAACAGACAAGTGTTGTTGGTGTTATTCTTTTCCGCTAGTGTTAGGCCTACATCAATGGAAACGTCGTCCAATTCATCGTCTTGACAGAGGTCTTTAATGTTTCTTGCGTCTTCAGTCGATGAATCGTCGCTGGAAGGGGCCTTCATTATGTTTTTTTTTTCCTTTTATTACTGGATTTTAACTGAAGTTTTGCACTTTTACTGTATTGATTTATTTTGCTTAGCAGATTCTTTTTTCCTAATTTCTTCTTCTTTCTTACTTCTAATTCTTCTAAAATCTTTATTCTGGGCGTGGCAGTTAGAATTTCTGAGTGATGTTTAGCGTGTGTCGATTTTCTCTCTTTGGATGTTGATGGTTTTGGAACAGGGGAAATTTCTGAAATGGAAACTAAACATTCATTAGATACACTAACCGTCGCATTATTCTCTGTAGGCCTATCAGAAAGTAACTTGTTCTCAGTGTTTGCCGAAGATCTCCGTTTCCATGATTCCCATTGCCGCCTCTTCAGCATCGGGTGTTAGGCATAGGCCTAAGTCTTCATCGTCATATATGCTATCGTTAAAAGGACAGATTCCTGCTTTTTGAAAACCAGATACAGCTTTGCAGCACTCCAGCTACTTTTTCGTAAGCTACCTTCAACAAACCAGGGACATCTTCCTTATTAATTCTTTGGAAACCATTGTTTTTTTAAGAACAGTGCACATTCTCTATTATAAGCGTTCTTAAGAGGTCCGAAAAACGTAAGGTCGAGGGGCTGCAATCGGTGGCTGGTGTGTGGTGGAAAAGAAACAACGATTCCATTTTCTCTGCAGAAGTTCTAACTGGAAAGGGAAGTGTGGCTTGAATGATTGTCTATTAAAAGAAGTGTCGGATGTTCTTTGGATGAATAAGTATTGGCCACAAAGTGTTTAAGCCATTCTAAGAACAAACGTTCATTCATCCATCCTGATTCAGACATTTTATAGATGCTTCCGGCTGGTCCCCCACGTTTTGTCCCTGCTGATGCCCGTACACCAGGAAATATAAACATGGGTGGAATGAAGACACCAGTAGCACTCATAGCAAAACAAAGTGTGATATTTTAACATTGAAAATGTTTATAAGGACGTGTCGCACATTTGCGGCCGATCGCTGGTGCGTTATCGAAAATGGGAACCGGTGAGTTTCCATAGAAACTACTTCTTTGTTGTCAATAACGTAGTACACATATAAAACTTCGCTTATGAATGCGACTACATTTAACTTATAATCTGTACATTGGTAAATGAAGAATGAATTCATTGATTGGTGAATGAACATAAATATATATATTTTTTAGATTTATTGAAGCATTTTCAATGCCCTTCTCTGTGCAATGCCTGTAAATTTTTACCTCGCTCCAGACTGGTATCACTTCCTACCTGTTTCTGACCTTTTGGACCTACAATCGAGGGGGGTTTCTGGACTGTTGAGATTCCCGTTTCATCTACGTTAAATATTCGTGACGGTAGGAACTGATATTTATCCAGGACGGTTCTTAAATTGTTATACAAGTTATTCAGTTCGGCCTTGTTAAACCCCAAAATTCTATTGATGGATGTTGCTTCAGGTTTTCACAGACTTAGCTGGGGATTTCTTTTTATGAAAGCTTACGCCCATTCCTTACCTGCTAGTTTTGTTGCTTTATTAAAGTTATGTTTTATGTTATTTCTTTCTGCGTATTCATATGCCATCCACCTAAGCTCAGTTAAGGTAACACCATAAAACAGTTTAGCAAGTAGTATTAGATGATCGCTGATTTCAGATTCCTGTGTTTTATTAAACATTGCTTTCCTTCCCATATTTGGCCCTCCAGTTAAACCTACCTTAAGTCTCTTTCTTAACGTTGCTTCATGTATACCGTGCTTGCGTCCAACTGCTCGGATTTTTCCCCATTTCTTACAGAATCAATCACTGCCTTCAGCTGATCCTCGGTCCAACCAGCCTTGGTAGTGGTCCGATAGGATTCCGTGGCATCTACAACAAAGACACAAATAATAGAGATGAAAAAAGGAGATGTAAGCCTAATTCTTACCAAATAGTACAAGGGTCCAATTTATAATTGAAAACCGCTATCCGGCTCAAACGTGTGCAGTCATACTCAACTAAGATTTTCAAAAATCCGTTAAACTTGCCTCACAAACATGTACGCACACGCACGCACCGACAGTAGCAGAAATAATAACTCATAAATTTTGGTTTTAAATTTTACTACAATCTATTAAAATATTTCAAAATACGTGAACACATAGGCCTACTGCAAGAAAACAATTTTTCGTTTAAGGAAATTTACGAATATGTACTGTTATAATTTACATAAAAACAACAAAAATTATGTATTTTCATCACGCATTGATTCGAAATCCAAATTTGTAATTTGAAAAACAACAGAATAACGCAGGCGGGGTATTGGGACCCAAGCATGCGAACGATTACCCCAACTGACACCATGTTAGTATCTCTTTTCTGTAAGCTTGTACTATCCAGAAAACTACTTACTAACAGTTTGAAGTAACAACTCATGAATTGTACTTCAGCATTATAACATTTAACGTCTGCGCAAAAAGTGAATTTTGATTTACTTACCTTAAGTTAAACAGGCGTAGTAAATTAGAAGAAATCACTGTAAAAACGTCCGACTGTAATAGCGTTGTACACATCAACTCAACAGCGTCATTATTCAACTGGAACTGACTTTCTACAGCAGCTGCTACGATGCACCACCTGTTACCCGAGAGATAGCGCTCACATCGTCAGATATCGAAGTGTGTACCATTACCCGCCGCTTACAATTGCCCCCCCCCCTTCCGCTACACGTCGATTTTTCGTTAAAACACTAAAGCAGTGGCTCTCAACCTTTTAAAGTCCGGGACCCATCTTGAAGGACGTTACACTCCGTGGGACCCATAAGCATGGACGCCGGCAGAATTACATGTAGATATGTGCGCCCAGTTTATTAACATATTTTTGCTAATATCCAATACTTTAAGCGCTCTTTTCCACTTAAACAAATTATATACACTTGATTGTACTTGCTAATATACGTAATAGGTTTTTAAGACACAGTGAATAAATTCTCGAGCCCGACTTCGCGACCCACCTCCTCGGGAGCAGTGAGTCGAGTCCCATAGGTTCAGAAACGCTGCACTAAACACTGACTCAGAAATTAATTACGAGTATGTAAAATCAATGTTTTTTTTTTTGCGTGGGACAATACAACGTTTACATGTCTAATATAAATTATTATTAACGTGATAATTATTCTCTTCTTGTACTCCTTACACACGCGCGCGCGCGCGCGTTCTGTAAAGAAACAATGTGCACACGTCACCCCACCCAAACGTTATCTATTATCGCACGCACACAATTGCTTTGTACACGGAAAAAGTTGTATAAAACACTTTATTTTCAACGAGCCGCGCAGGCGCACGATACCGATAATATAAACATAACCGGAATCATAAGCAGCACATAGTAAAGAGTACAAAAATAGCGACACAATTACTACTTACGTGAACGATGCAGTACGGAGGACGGGACGGACACTAACCGGCCGAACGGGTATAACTTTATAAGGAAGTTTTAAGTTTAGCTGTGCAGAATGTGGATCTCACTAGCTTAAAAATCTGCACAGTACATAAACGGAGTGAGAAAGTACGATAGGGGGAGACGGAGAGAGAGAAAGAGACAACGAACAGTGGGAGAGAATCGGAGAGAGAGAGAGAGAGAGAGAGAGAGAGAGAGAGCCGAGCGAGTTCAATGACCCGAGGAAACCAGCATGAGCAGATTTCTTTCTATGAAACTCCTATTCATCGGTGGGACATATCAATTTGGCATAACATGTCAAGTTACACACGCACGCGCTCGGGGATCCGTCACAGCTGACATTGGCAACACGTCACAGCCCCCCCCCCCCCCGGCCTATAGATAGCCTTCTCTTATGCATCTTGAACTATGCACACGTAGTCGTGACAATTAACCGGAAATATTTACTATGCAAATACTTCTCTTAAAAAATGTGTTAAGTATGCGAGTATTCTTAACTCTAACAGGATGTGTGCCTACTACGCTCCAAGCTCTTTTATCGCACAATGGTAAAGGATATATTTTCACTAGTATTTTGCATAGATTTACTCAAATTTCACCTACTCTTTTCTTGTTCTGTGACAGAATCGTCACGTCACCTTACATTATAGCCTTTCCGGTATTTTTGTCACCGTTGTACGCCGGATTTGTCTATGTCTTCCTCTTATTTTACTTTTTTTTATTTTCCTCAATTCTTGTTTCCGAAATGTGTTTACTGGCTTTGTCTGTTCCGTACGCTTTGGTGTTCCAGCCAACTCAGCCCCGTCTTCTTCAAGCTTCTTCTTCGTTGAAACTCCGGGTTTCAAATGCGACTCATAAATATTTAAAAAAAAAGTAACGGTTATGGTAAAACCGTATTATTTTAGCAAGCATGTTTACAATGGTAGCCAAGTAACTTATATGAATAGACAAACTAACCTTTTTCAATCCGCCTTGTGACTTCTTTTTAATATAGCTGTGGGTTGGTGCAAGAATCACCACTGTCATAAAACAGTGTTCTGAGAAAATGGAGTTTTGAAATTGTTAAGTTTTTTCTGACCCATATTATGGTGTCATGGTCAAGATCATGTCTGATGTTTTCGTAAATATTTACATACATATATAAGAACATGCCTTATGTAAGTGTAATAGTGAAAAATATCTTTTAGTTTCTAAAATAAATGTGACATGGTGTTCTGAATTAAAAAAACCGTTCCTGGCTTTGGCAACCATTGATACTATTAACTCGTAAGATGTTACAGATTGACATTGGTGGTTTTTACACATCATGAAAATACATACCTTCAGGAGTGTAAAGAACCACTAATGTCATTTTCACAAAAAATTGACATTGGTGGTTCTTGCACCAAGCCACAGATATAGACGACGCGTTTCAAAGCATATGCTTCACCATCAGATCATAAAATATCCCTCGTAGGAGGTAATCATCGGTTAAAAATCCAGTATCATTTGCAATGTACACGTGTCAGTAGGTGCACACTTATTTACTGAGTGATCGCCCAAACGTGAATAGGTGAGCACCTGCTGACGCGTATACAGTGCAAACACGTACGATACTACAACTGGAAAAACATCACGACGAACACCAGTTGAATAGTTGTTTAGCATTAAAGTGGTAAATACAATTTAAAGAAGCTAGAGTACGAAGAAATAATTAAAATGTTCAGAGATTTCGACAGAACGTCATCCACCATTCGCAGTTATTAATTTCATTATACATCGTGTACCCAGTGCCACTCATATCATCAAGATGTCTTCTTCTTTTTCTCATAACTTTTTCCCACCTATGTGTGGCAGCTTATTACCATTTGGCCGGATCGAGCACGTCTTTTTCCACCAGTAGCTGCTTCTCCCTCAGGCCATCCCTTACACAATCCATCCACCTCTGTTTCGACCTTCCCAGTGTTCTTCACACCCAGTCAGCACCTGGTATGCCGTCTCGGCTGGGCATGGGAAACCCCGAGGTGTCCAAGTGCCTAACTGCGGGAGCCATTCGGCCTGTAGTGGCAACACATCGTTACGGACGACTCGCCTCCAGGCGGTCGAGCCTATCGACCACACCAGCGCACCTCTAAGCTTATGCGGTACTGCCTAAAGGGGGCTACGCAGGCCTGGCGATTGGCTGGACCAATTCATTCAAGAGACGTCCCCATGGTATACACGCCACGTCACGTATTCATGTACCGCACCCGAAGACCCTGTGCCGAGTGAACTGTAAGAACCTCGCGTTTGTCGGGCTCCGACCCGGACAACGCAAACACCACCAGTACGCCCCGTGTATCTTCTGTCAGTCAGACCTTGCCCTCGTTCTCTCACCCTGTACCTCCATCTCCAGCGTCTTTATCCCCACGTACGATTCTTCTCGTTTACCCACACAACCTCACCACTGTAGACTCCTTTCTTGGATCTTCTTCGAAATTATTACTACCTCTTACTGTGCTGTTCCTGGCCTTATTCATTTTGGTCACTCCACACATCCAACTAGACATTTTCATTTCGCTGCGTCATACTGACACCTTGTAGGCCTACTTTCCTCACTGGCCATGTTTCAGCACCATAAATTACATCTTACACACACAGGACGACCACCTTCCTGCCAAGTCTCTAACTGTAATAAATTCCTAAGGCTTTCACGGCCGGCGTCAAAACTGTTGAAATTGCTATCTGACGGGCTGTTGGGCCGTGGTCTACTGCTTCTATTGAAAACAGACGTTTCGGCCCCACATCGGAGACCATCTTCAGTGTACAACGATTAATAAATCTGAGGTACTTAGTCTGTACGTCAGTACTGGGGTGAACTGGCGAACATCGTGGTAATTTGTAAATCGTTTTACACTGAAGATGGCCGCCGATGGTGGGGCCGAAACGTCTGTTTTCAATAGCAACAGTAATCACGGCCCAACAGCCCGGTAGATAGTAATTTCAACAGTGTTTCTCAGTAATTGTTCCTACGTTCAGTGCTCCTATTATTCTTCTATTTCCCTCTCTTTGAGTTAGAACCTTTAACATGTTATCACGACTAACTGACATTTACTTAGCAAAATCCGTGACGTACACAAGGGCCTCCTTCTGTATGAGGGGCAGAAACACACAGTGACGTAGCGTACGTTTGCCGATTATTATCATCATAACCTAGGGCTCCACAATTCTCATGGGTCTTGGTATGTTGCACGAATCGATTCCATTCGTTCCTGTTACCCGTTCTAGTCTTCCGTTTTCTAACACTACGCCTTTCAAAGTCTCCTGCACTTGATTCTTCAATCTAATTTTGGTCTTCCTCTGGAGAAAACAGAGCAGGTAAAATGTTAGCTCTATCGGCTGTGATTCCCTCATACTTTCCAAATGCCCACCCCCATCCACCCGAGTAGGCCTATATTCATTTTAAAAAATCTTATACGTGAGGATGTCCGTACAGATGATAGCCCACCATTAAGGGGCTACAGTTATATCTTAACACCCTTCTCTTAAAGCCCCTTGATAATTGTTGTTTAACTTTAACATGTTAACGCTGGTCTAATAAAGGTTTTGTAGATGGCGCGCATTCCAGCCAGGTGGGGTTAATTATCTGATTATAGATCAGAGTTTTACTGTATAAAGACAGATTGGAATGTTTTCCTATGAGCCATTTATATTGTCGGAATTTTATGTTAAGTTCCTCTTTTTTTCTTTTTTACATGCTCTTTCCATCTCAGTTTGGTATCCAGTGTCATACCCAGGTATTTGGCTTTGTTTTCATAAGGAGCTACCGTTCCATTTATGACCAATGATGGAAGATTATTCATTCTTTTATTGGTGAAATTAATGTGTCCCGATGTGGCTTCGTTAAGTTTTATTTTAAATTTTTTGGTCCATTCATTATGGTATTGCTAGCTTAGAATCAATTGATCAATTTTTTCTGAGTCAATTTTTTTTAATCGGTGTGGTTGTTTTAGACTTATGTACGTATATTACAGCTACACTCATAGTAATAGGCCTACTACACCCCCTTACGTAGTCGGATAATAGATAACATGTGTACACATTAGTCAATACGGGAGGGAGGAAAATAAGTTTCGAACTGTGCACAGAAGACTGTTTTGTTTCTCATTAACACAGATTTACAAATATGTTTCTTCAAAAAGAAACAGAAATTTAAACACCCAACGTCTCTTCTTCAATTAACGGTTCGTAAGTTTACAAATCTCATAGAGAAAGCTTTTTATTCCTTTCGTTGGTATTTTCTTCCGTTTGTTTACTTCACCGGTTTCTTTATAACCGATCTGTTGTTTTGAATCCTTTGATCCATCGCTGTCTGATTCCTATCGACCCTACTGTAAACTTCACGCACTAGACCGGTTACATCTACCTATCAGCTGGGAAGATAATTTCGAACGGTAATCCAGAACTTGACAATTTTTTTTAATATAAAAAAAAATCATTCCACGCTGTTTCGAACATTTAGAAACGAATAATATGAGCTACAAATGTGTATGTGTGTGTGTGTGTGTGTGTGTGACACATATTTAAGTGAACATATTATATTTAAGCATTACATATACGCGTATAAGCGACACATATTATTTCCAATATTGTTGGAAATATATATACGTCCACCCAAATTATGTAGACAAATGGAACAGAAAACAAAAACAAATGGAACTGTATTTATCTATACCATGAAAGTGATTTTCCTAATACATCCTCCAAACACAGACTCAACTACGTCTCTGGCGATTCTTCACTTCTAATCTTGCCAGCCTCTCCAATCTTCATATTACAAATACTGGTTCTGCATCGTCTTCTTCACTTAGTCTTCCCATGAACGTACTGATTTCTTCGCTGTCGCATGTCAATTTCATTTTTTTGTGTTATCTTTCTTCTGGCATTCTTACCATGTTCCACACCAATTCAACGGCTAATTGCTACATCTATCCGGTTATTTCCGTAGAAACTTTCGACCTCGCTCTGATTTCTTATTTTGCCTGATCTTGTGAGGCCACGCTTTCTTCTCCAGCACTTTTACGACATTCGCGTTTTAACTGAAACCTCCCACACTCCTGAACCCGCAATCAGAGACACTTCACAATTGCGGTCTCGTCTTTTGATTTTGTTATTTTCCGACTTTTATACAAAGAAAAACGTTTAACCAATCTACGTCTGGGTGCAATAAAACCTATCGGACTCAGACCGACGCGCTTCTTAGATGGTACGTAAATTTTATAATTTTCATGTTACATTCATTTATTAATTTCTAGTTCAGATGACGATGTCTTATTCTACGGTAAATAGTATGATTTCTTTAAGGTAATTCACATTTCCGCACCTGATGATGACCACTGATTTGTAGCTGTTGAAACGTTGTGTTAATTCAATTGTAACGATGGCCATAATGTCCGAAATCATATATTTGCATTACTATCACACCCTCGGATGTTAGTTTCAAGGACTGTTTTCTATTCGCCATTTGAATAAAATCAAATTAAAAAAAAACGATGGTGGGGTTGTGAAACAGAACTTTCATGCTATAAATTCTCTTATTACAGCGTTATGTAAACATAACCTAAACTTCTGTGTTCCATCGACTGGAAATTCGATTCTCTATATAGTTTCCTGAACTAAATATTCCAATATATTTTACTCAGCGTGTAGGTAATTTTTGGCTGCAGTCTTGCTGCGACAGTGTACATATAGAACGAATGAAAAATCTGTATATTGTATTAACCAGTTTGCTTAACGGAAGATTTGGTAAGATAATTCACAGAAGTCTGATATTTTGTGACTTCATATTTTTTTTAGGATTTTGAGGAAAATGTAAGAATTTTCAGACTTTTCAAAAATATAATGAATTATTTGCGAACAGTGGCGTATCTAGAATTTGGTCTTGGGGCGGAATCGGATCGGCTTCATACAAACGAAACGCAAATTAAGACTAATCAACATTACTATCTTTAAAATGGCTGAAATCAATCCTATTAAAGTAAACGGTAATAACACAATAAAAATATGAGTTACTGAAACATAGTTTACAAGATACTTATTGACTGAATTGATTTTCCTACATTTAAGTTTTCAAACGTATACGCTACTGCTGTATAATTAACCTGTTTGAATATTTAAAAAAGAATTACACACCTGAAACTCCTGTATATTAACGTACACGGCTGAAAGAATAATAAAACAGCTAAACAAATTAAGAGATTAACAAAATTCGTTAACTTTTTCTACCCTCTGGGGGTCCAGTCCCGTTCGTACCCCCCCCCCCCGTAAATACGCCCCTGTTTGCGAACGGATGTTCCACGTTTTAAAAGATAGCCATTAGAATCGGTTACTTTATCGGCGAATTAACGTTTATGACTTTCTGGATTCTCCCGTAGAACTCTACGGGAGTAAGTAGTATATTACCCACTGAGAGGAACACAAATGAAGAGGTGTTGTTCAAAAGGGGTAAAGTGAAATCAAATGAGGACGTTTCGGTGAATGATCTGCTCTTCGCAGATGATCAAATTATTCTGCAAGGAACCCAGAAGATGAATTACAACGAGCTGTATTTCAAGTACACCGAATGAGCCAGGAGTCGTGAGTATGACACGAGAATTTCCCAGCCAAAACCCAAACTGACGGCATTCCGTGGGACTAAAGTAGTGGTAGACGACTACTGTTTGGAGCAGGCAGACGATTTCTAGTGTTTGGGATGTAATTTACATTAGAAGTGCTTACCGGGCTGTTTGGCCGTGGTCCAGGGTTTACAGACTGACACCGGCCGTGAAAGCCTTAGAACAATAGCCATCCCGGGCTATTTGGGACGTAATATTTCGCGGGGTATGCTCAGAGATGTGGAGAAGAAATTGAGTAAATTTAGATCCATCTGTGGGATGGCCCAAAGAACATAAACTTACACCAGAAACCTTTATGAGGTTATGGCGGTACCTACTCTATAGCATGGCAGTCATGGACTCTGTTGCGTAAGGCGAATGTAAAGTTTGTTCACTCTCAGAGTGGATCCTGAAGTAAACAAAGCGGAGTGATACAACATAGAGTCATGTACAGTACAAAGTTAAAATTTTCTCGAAGAATTTAAAGTAGACTCGAAGAATTATAAAATCATTTTACCTTTTTTACTTCCATATTCCTTAAGGAATGGAAGTATGGTGATGGCAAAAAAAATCGTGTTCGAGATTATTGCAGATTCTGCTTCTACTACACTCAAAACATGAAAAAAGTCGTTTTCCGAAAAGTGTCTGTGTGTCTGTCTGTGTGTCTGTGTGTCTATCTGTAGATTTTTTTTCTATGGCAAACGATAACTGCCGCAAATTCAAACAGAATCAAATAATTTTTTGCATACAGCCCTGATTTGTAGAGTACTCACGACCTATTGTTTTTGGTGAAGATCGGTTGAAGGAAAGGGGTAGTTTACCTGCAACGGTTTTTTTTTTTATCAAGGGAAATTTTTTTTTTTGGCAAACGATAACAGCCGCAAATTCAAACAGAATCAAATAATGTTTCGCATACAGCCCTAAATTGTAGAGTTCTCAAGACCTATTGTTTTTGGTGAAGATCGGTTAAGGGAAAGGGATAGTTTACCTGTAACGTTTTATGTTTTAACAAGGGTATTTCCTATGGCAAACGATAACAGCCGCAAATTCAAACAGAATCAAAAGATTATTTGCATACAGCCCTGATTTGTAGAGTACTCAAGACCTATTGTTTTTGGTGAAGATCGGTTGAAGGACAGGGGTAGTTTACCTACAACGTTTTTTTAACAAGGGTATTTTCTATGGCAAACGATAACAGCCGCAAATTCAAACAGAATCAAATAATTTTCTGCATACTGCCCTGATTTGTAGAGTACTCAAGACCTATTGTTTGTGGTGAAGATCGGTTGAGGGGAAGGGGTAGTTTACCTGCAACGTTTTTTTGTCAAGCGTATTTTCTATGGCAAACGATAAAAGCCGCAAATTCAAACAGAATCAAATAATTTTTTGCATACGTCCCTAAATTGTAGAGGTCTCACGGACTTTCGATTTTGGTGAAGATCGGTTAATGGGAAGGGGTAGTTTACCTGCAACCTTTTACGTTTTAACAAGAGTAAAGTACTTGAAAAGTTATTTAAACTTTTTGAAACAATGGTAATTGTTAAAAATAAAATAATTTTGTTGCCAGGCAATAAAATTATAATTTTTTCATTTTAATGTAATATAATATTTTTCATTTAATACGGCAATAAAAAGGCAGGTAAGACACACACACACACACACACACACACACACACACACACACACACACACACACACACACACACACACACACACACACACACACACACACACACACACACACACACACACACACACACACACACACACACACACACACACACACACACACACACACACACACAATTCACGTTATTTCTGGCCTCACTCATGTTTATTTTCTTACGTTTGCACGCTTTTTAAATGGAAAGTGCCTAAACCCACACCAACATAACGCGTGCAAGCCGAAAAAATGGACATCAATTTGCTTACTGGCGAAGCTAGTAGTTAATGAATGGGTAGGCAAAAATCTTATCTTAAATTTTTTTTAAGGAATCACTAAAAGGATGGTGGGTCAAATCGGACGCTGAGGTAGAGTTTGCTGTAACCGAATGGTTCCACAAACAGCTGTAAGAATTTTACTAGCAGGGAATCTACAGGTTAGCGCAACAGTGGAACTCATGTCTTAATGTTATTGGAGACTTCTTTTAAAATCGTTGAATAAAAAATGCTTTACAGCTCTATACGTGTGTCTATTGAACAATCCTTGTATTAGTCATACACAATAATACAACTGATTGAACTTCAAATTTTTAAACTTGATTAGTTTCTATATATATGTTTAATGTTACAAATAATTCAAATAACAATCTTGATCATCTGTTAGTTCAGCGGAATAACAGTGACACTTTTAATAACCGCATAAAATAAACACTTAGAAACAACACAGGCGCTTTAACTTAACTGTTTGGACCACAGAAGTGAGGCATGCCTCAACGCTCTATGTGTACAGCGAGGGACAATCCCCCCTCCCTACACTTCCCTATCACACCACTACATTGCTTACATACGATGTATACAAAAAACGCTGAGGCAAGTTCAGGTTGCCTCATTCGCTTTAAACGAACTATGCCGAATCTCACCTGTCACCATCTAGCGGTCGCTCAATAAAGCACGTTTTGGTTTAATAAATTTGACAGTCGCAGTAACAATGTATAATCTTTACGTTATGTAGTTCATACGTATTTATAATATTTATTCTACAGAATTTTTTAGGGTAGGCATTGCCTCAATTGCCTCCATGTAACT
Organism: Magicicada septendecula; assembly: GCA_034769895.1. Classification (NCBI taxonomy): domain Eukaryota; kingdom Metazoa; phylum Arthropoda; class Insecta; order Hemiptera; family Cicadidae; genus Magicicada; species Magicicada septendecula. The sequence goes on from CM068372.1 coordinate 135,896,130, forward strand.
TCGCCACTGATATATATGTGTACAACGTTATCGGCAACAAAGAAGTAGTTTTTGTTAAAATTCCTTCCCGGGATATTTGGCCGTAGTCCAATGTTTTCTACAAAACCAGACATTTCGGCAATGCCATCGACTTCCATCATCAGTGAAAATCGAGTGCGATAACGTGAGGTGGTATACATTAGTGACCACAGTACTGTGGTTAAGGCTGAAGCAGTAAGTAGAAAGAAGTAGTTTCTATGGTAATATTTCATTTCGAAAATGATTTTAAATATAAATCTTAGAATATGGAAGTCATGTATGGTTCTCCATACCGATTTTTGTTTTAGTTGTATTAATCCCAATTGTAGGCTATATAAAAATATCGGTGTGGAGAACCATACATGACTTCCATGTTTAAAATCATTTCCGAAATGAAATATGTCCACAGAAAGTATTTCTTTCTTCACCCTTAACCACAGTACTGTGGTAACTAACGTATACCACCTCACGTTAGCGCATTCGATTTTCACTGATGATGGCAATCGATAGCACTGCCGAAACGTCTGGTTTTGCAGAAAACATTGGACCACGGCCAAATACCCCGGGAAGGAATTTTAACAACAAACTACTTCTTTGTTGCCGATAACGTAGTACACATATACAAAATTATCCCCTCCCCTTTCAACTATAATTTTCATTTATAGAAAATTACCCCTCCCCCTTCAACTACCCTTTTCATTTATCGATATTTCAACTACCTTTCTACAGTGGATTATTATGACCTTCTTTTCAGGATACTTCATTTATCAAAACTAAGTACTTTACTCTTGTTAAAACATAAAACGTTGCAGGTAAACTACCCCTTCCCCTTAACCGATCTTCAGGCACATATGCAAAAAATTATTTGATTCTGTTTGAATTTGCAGTAGTTATCGTTCGACATAGAAAAAATTCTACACAGACACTTTTCGGAAAATGACTTTTCTCCATGTTTCGAGGGTAGTACAATCAGAATCAGCCCTTATCTCGAAAACGATTTTCTTCACCATCACCATACTTCCATTTCCTTATGGAACACGGAAGTACAAATTAATAATCAATCAATAGTAATCAATTGCGAACTACTTTATTTCTAGCGGAGGATTTAGTGACGCGGCCACTTATCTAACCAAACCGGTTCAAGTACAAGCACATGGTTTTGTTTATATCAGGATCCGCTCTAATAGTGAACAAACTTTAAATAAAATCACCGCTGCAGAAATGGGGATTTTAAGAAAGGTCAAATGATGCTCATGATTATATGGTTCGCAATTAGGTATAAGGATTAATCTTCAGGTATCCCTATTGTTTGTGAATATAACAATAGATACAAGAAACAGGTTCAATTGCATGGAAAAGGACTCCATACCAAACGCCGCATATTTTTATGCTCTACAGGGTAATAGTAATGTAGAAAGGTCCAGAAAACGATGGTCTGATTTTTAATTCGACTTAAACTAACAACAAATTAAATTCACAGTATATATAAGGCTTCTGAAACCGGAACAGATATCTATACCTACTAGCAGCGTGGCGTCCACGTAACCGCTGTTGCCGGCGGCAACAGTCCTTGGAAATGAAAGATAATAATATTAATTATATCACAGAATAAATAGTTAAGTTATTGAATAATTTGAAATCCGAACAATATTAGTAGAGAAACATAAAGAGCATAGCATTGGTTAACTGCCGTACACTTGTTGCACCGTCTTGTGTTGCCGGCTCAGACATCGGCAATGTTTTACTGCGTGTGGTCATTGACCTCGTAGTAGTTGTCACTGTAGAAACGGGAGGGGAACACATACGTCCACCTAATGCGTTGCTGCTGTAGCTGTATAAACCGGGAGCTATGTTCGTTTCGGAACCAACGTGCAGCAGTGCACCTACCTATTTGTGTTTTTTTTTTTCGTTTATTTATCTGTTTCTCTGTTTGTCGTTATTATTTTTAATTCGATTATTTGTGTCCTCATTTGTTCTGTGTATGATGGACTCAGACCCCGTTGAACCGGGACCCTCTTCTTCTGCCAGCGAACGATAGAAAATACTCTAAATAGATATTTTAGCTGTAAACAAAATATTATTTGGGTTCTAAAAAGAGTACTTGGTACTAGGAAAAATTTGAATTAATTTTTAGGCTAAGGTTTAGGGCTATCACAACCCGCAACAGCTGTTATGTACCCACGTGACGCCACTGACCTACTTCAAGATGAAAGACGAAAAAGAAGAGAAACAAACTCGAAATAAATGGAAATCCAACTGTTGTAAGCGAAACGTCTTTTTTAATACCCTCTCCTTTCTCTCTCGCCCCCAACACACTCTACCAATCACTCAAACACATAAACAAGTAGCCTACAATGTTAGAGAACGTGTGTGGCTCGCTCTCGTGTTTATATATTCAAAAATGCATACGAGAAGAGAACTCATTTTCCTCTTCGGCCTGTAAAACGTGAGGAATCTACTTCCCGGCAAAAATAACATACCGCGCTTGTAAGGGGCCGGAAAACACGCACTAAACCTTACCATTTTTACGCGAATCAGTCAACAAAAAGGTCTATAAATCTAAACAATGACCAAAAGGTTACCGCCGCCGAGTTTACGCCGTGCCATCGAGACACGGAAACGCGCACAAAGGTACGTGATTACTCGCTTCACCGCGTTCGCCCAACAACACTTGTTCACCGATATTTATAACCCGCCGACTCGTTCGTTCCCACGTACACATACGATGACTGCGCTCACTTTATTTACATGTTCCGTTTAACGTTGCGTAAGCCGAAAGCGGTCGTGATAAGCGATGATGGATCGCTATACAAGGCGTCTCGTCGCAGCCACTTCGTAACAGTGGCAACCAGACAACCTTCGAACAGCCAGCGGCTCCTAAACCTATCAACAGCTCTCAAATTTTTTCGGACCCACATGAGACATGTTTGTTTATGTGTATAATATACAGTGACTGTACCCAATATGCCTAATTGTTGCTTACAGCTAGTTTACGTGATGAATTTTACACACAGCGAAATGTCTGTCTTACAGGCTGTCTAGGAGAGTCGTTTTCATCACTAGTGGCGTATCTAGAATTTGGCCTTGGAGAGGGTGTCCGGGGTCCGGTTCATACAAAAGAAAAACAAGTTAACATTAATAAACATTACTATCTTTAAAGTGGATAAAAACGTGTGATAACATCTTGAAATCTATCCCATTAAAGTAAACAATAAATAATATAATAAAATACGCGTTAGTGAAACAGATTTCGAGATTTTCACTGTCTGAATTAATTTTCCTATATTTCATATTTAAAACTTAGCCTATACGCAAATGCTGTGTAACAAAACCGGTTTGTATATTTAAAAAAGAGTTACTAGCTGAAAAACATGGCTGAAAAAAATAATAAAAGAGCCTAAAAATTACGAGATTGACAAAATTCGTCTCGATCTGTCTCTCGATCTATGAACGTCACAAAACTGAATATCTGTCGCTGAATAATTAACACGACGCGGTTTTTATAATATGCTACATAAGTTCAACCATATGTATTATTTATTGGTACTTTCACTTGTGAAACTTACTTCTTGATATTCCCTCAAACGCCGTTTCGGAGTCGTATTCTCCTTCTTCAGTGAGGTTTGGATATGTGTTTGAAGATATTCAAACCTCACTGAAGAAGGAGAATACGACTCCGAAACGGCGTTTGAGGGAATATCAATAAGTAAGTTTCACAAGTGAAAGTACTAATAAATAATTATTATTAAGTGCTGTGAAAAAAGTAGTGATGAACATTCAAAATAATATCAACCATATGTGTATGACTATCGGGTGAATTCTAAAATTAACACGTCCGAAGTTCTACAAGGCATCCCCCCCCCCCCAAGTTCTACAAGGCGTCACCTTGCCATCGCCCTCCCCACACTTCTCTATGGGTCTAAGAATTGGACTTCAACTAAAAACCAGGCTAATCGTATTCAAGCGGCCGAACTGAGGTTTCTCAAGCACGTGGCAGGATATATTCTTCAAGATCGTAGAAGAAATGCAGATATAGGCCTACGGGAAGAACTGAATGTTATGACTGGTCAATATCGAGTAAAGTGGTTTGTACGTCTTAACCGAGTGTATGACTACAAGCCGTATCCGCAAACAACTATCGAATGTTAGTTAAGCGGAAAGCACGGAGAGGTGTAGGACGTCAACTCAGTTGCATCTGCTTGGCAACAAGCTGTTTTAACCCTAGCAAAGATGATGATGAAAACGGTATTTAACACTAACGTAGAATTCTCATAGTAACGAGACGTTTGTCCTGTGAGCAGACCATTGCATCGCACCTTATTACCTTCCGTTCACTATTTCCAAATCCTCTAATGCACACTACATCCATCGTAACATCTCGGCCTTTTCCTCTTCCCAGATGAGCAAAAAACATGGCTTTCATGATCCTCTTAAACAAAAAAGTATCACTATGTTGTCTTTGGTATTGACGAGCGCTTTCGGCAGTCAAGCCATCTTCAGGTCATTTACCAAAAGAAAAACAAGTTAACATTAATAAACATTACTATCTTTAAAGTGGATAAAAACGTGTGATAACATCTTGAAATGTATCCCATTAAAGTAAACAATAAATAATACCTATAATAAAATATTATAGGTCGTTGGTAAATGACCTGAAGATGGCTTAACTGCCGAAAGCGCTCGTCAGTACCAAAGACAACATAGTGGTTTGTATAAAATTACTAATAGAAATATTTGAGACCACTAACACTCCAATACAACAATAAAAAAAGTATCACCTCTTAGCTCCATATAACCCAACCATTGTAGCCTTTCAGCTTTTACAAATATTACTATGCCTTCCCCTTTATTAATTAATCCTTTTTTCAATTATAGCGAAATCTCTAGATATAACTCACAGACTGATAGAGATATCTACGGAATCTTCTGCAAACCTTTTCTGTCACAGATTCTTTACGTATACTGATTTTTTTTGGTCTGATATACTCATGGGCCGTATCAGCGTTCTATAAGTTTGTACTTTTGAAGTCCAAGTTAATATTTTGCTTAGTAAAGAAGCCCTACATCCTACCGGTATGTGTTCCTTAATCGCACTCCTTATTCTATCATGATTACCGGTATATTTCCTAAATATTAACAAGTTATTTACTTCTTCAAATATTTTCTGTATTTATTATTTTTAATCTTGCAATCTCTTTTCCCCCTTGGGGGGTGACGTGACCAGTATGCCAGACAAAATCAGTTTGCATTTAACCGCGTACAATGAAGTTACGAGCAGCACGGTGGGAAGGGATTGTGAACGTTTACGCGAAAATGACGCGTTGTTATTGACTGAGGCAATCGTATCTCAACGACGACTGTTGTTTCGTTTCAACAGCAGACAGACGGTGTTGAAGTGACTCGGCCTTGAGCCGAACCCGTAGGACAGCCCGTCGATGGACACTCTCCAAACCAAACTCTATTCCACGGCGCTACCCTATATAAAATTTGTTCACTCTTAGAATGGATCTCATGTAAACAAAGCGGAACAAGACACACATAGGCTTGTACAGTAGGATGTTGAAACTTTCTTAATAGATCCAAAGAATTATAAAACCATTTACCTTACTTTCAGTTGTATTAGTCCCAGTTGTATTAAAATGTATCACTTGTTGATATATTTTAAATTAATTAATTATAATCAGTTGGGAACTACTTTACTACTAAAACGGTGGGTTTAGTGATGCGGCCACTCATCTAACCAATCCAGTTCAAGTATAAGCACACGGTTTTGTTTATATCAGCCTCCACTCTAAGAGTGAACAAACTTTTACAATTCCAATCGAACTATACTAACGTTAAAGCTTCGATTACAGTCAGCAGCACGAACTAAACGACGTCGCCCATCGCTGGCACAAAATCTATAAAACGACACATGATTTGTATCTAACGCGATCGGACATTAATTTCACTTACAACGTACTCGCGTGCTCAACCGATCAACATAAATACAAACATTATCCACACAGACAATAAATCATACAACGTTTGATTCCAGACGTATAAATAACGTTGCATGTATTAAATTAAAATACCATTAACTCTCTCAGCGACGCAAAAAAGTCTTACAACTACTCTGGATAAAGTATATATATATATATATATATATATAATTGTAGCAATCACTTTCTGCTACAGTCCGTTTCTTGATGTATATAATACTTTAACACCTATAACTAAATTTACCTCAAGATATACTTTTTTCCCCATTAGGAACATGTTTCGAGAGTTCCTGTTCTCTCATCTTCAGCCTTCGCCATCTTGCCTCTGGTGAAGTATTTGTGTGTTGGCTTCTGGATGTTATTAAGGTAGTTTGTTGGTCTTTGGTCTTTTAAAGTTGCATTATTGTGTGTGGTTGTGGTATCTGTTTTTGTATTTTGTGTATTTTCGATGTTGAGTGCTTTGAATATTGTGTCATGTTTTGTATTGATTTGTATTTGTTCTGGTATTAGTTTGTTGTGTGTTTTATGTTTGTAAATCTGTAAATTTTCCCAAATGTTCATTATGGTGCCTTTGTGTGGTATATGTTTTATTAGTGTTACATTGGTTATGTCAGGGAATTCATGTCCTGTGTTTATTGCATGTGTGGCTAAATTGGATTTATATATATTTGGTTTTTTGTATGCATTTAGGTGTTCAAAATAACGTTTTTTCAGCTGTTTTTTTGTTTGTCCTATATAACATTTATTGCAATCTTGGCATTCAATTTTGTATATACCGTTGGTTGTTGTATTACGTTATTTTGAACACCTAAATGCATACAAAAAACCAAATATATATAAATCCAATTTAGCCACACATGCAATAAACACAGGACATGAATTCCCTGACATAACCAATGTAACACTAATAAAACATATACCACACAAAGGCACCATAATGAACATTTGGGAAAATTTACAGATTTACAAACATAAAACACACAACAAACTAATACCAGAACAAATACAAATCAATACAAAACATGACACAATATTCAAAGCACTCAACATCGAAAATACACAAAATACAAAAACAGATACCACAACCACACACAATAATGCAACTTTAAAAGACCAAAGACCAACAAACTACCTTAATAACATCCAGAAGCCAACACACAAATACTTCACCAGAGGCAAGATGGCGAAAGCTGAAGATGAGAGAACAGGAACTCTCGAAACATGTTCCTAATGGGGAAAAAAGTATATCTTGAGGTAAATTTAGTTATAGGTGTTAAAGTAATATATATATATATATATTTTGTGATGCAAATTTATACTACTTGCAGAAGAAACAAATTGAAAACATCACAAATTATATAATTACTGCAAGAAACATCGAGTTACTTATATAGAAAATGATATATATATTATAACAACACAAACATTGATATACAATTTAATTTGTGTAGCCCCAAGTTCAGGGACAATTTATATAACATAACAAATTATATAATGTATTGAATTCATGGGTGTAATCGTAATAAGAAGATGATACGTTATTTAAGTTTGAAATCGTTCCATTATTTATTTTTTTATTAAACAAAATTTTTCATTTCGCATATTGAAATACTACTCATTATTATATCGTTTGTACGACTCCTTCGTACACAACTTATAGCTAACAATTTACATACACAGGTTATACGTAAATCGTATTATCTAATTTTAATTAATTGAATATTCATTTTGCTCTCGGCTTACTCATTGTGTGATCATCTTTTTACAATTTCTGATTAATTTACTTTAATAATGAAGTTACTTGTATTCCAATTTCTTTAATATTAATTAGTTTTAAAACTTTCTACTGCATATGCATTCTCCTTTATCAAAAAAGACTTTATTAATTACGTTAACTCAAAAATCAAATATTTTTCTTATCATTTCCTTTATCAACAAAGACTTTATTAATTACGTTAACTCAAAAATCAAATATTTTTCTTATCATTTATGTTACTCTCATTACTAAATTTTATACAAGAGATATTATTCTAAATTTTACTCTGATTTTACATTTATGTACAATTACTTATTTTAATACAGGTTGAATGTCTTTCATTCTAACTTTAATTAGTGTCTTTCAAATGTCTGTAATTACATTGGTTTTTCATCGCCTCGTTTTTCATCACGTGGTTAATCATCCGTACATCCTCCTTTGGTCCTCAGTCTGTGTACTCCGTGTCCTCTTGGTCCTCTGGTCGGATTCTACTGCATGTACGGTTTACTAGTCGTCACGCCTCATATCATATGCTGCGGGTGTGTCCATAGACCTCGTATGTGCTCTGCTGCTCTGGTTGGACTTCAGTTTGTCCTGTGCCTCTTACTATAAATTTAAAATAGCGTCGTCGACTGACATAGCCTCCTGTGGCAACGGTTGAATCGAGAAGAAGAAACTTTATTAGCGCGACCTGGTATTTATAGTCAGGTCGTGCAAAAACTCATGTCTGAACAATTTTTAAATTGTCAGATTTTGTCGAAGCGTCACTTCCCCCACTCTGGTTCAATTCACTATTTTCGCCTATCTTCGCGAATTACGAAGTTTGTTTCACATCACTCGATGCTCAATCGATCACTAATTTTTATATGTTCACTATACGTAAATTACACTTCTTTATTGTAATTACAAAAAGAGCTATTCACTTTTTACGTATAATAATTGCACTTTTCGTCGCATCGGCACGGTCTTTTAACCCTTTATTCACCTTTAATTTCTATACACTTTGGTGTCTTTTGTTTTACCCTATCGTACATATTGTCCTTATAATTAAAATAAAATATAACTATTCTACTTGAAAAGGGTTGGTTACATTTCAGGAACGGACAGGCTTCACACACACAAACAAAATACGCGTGTACACAACGCTAACGACAAATGCGTCGGAAATGCGTGTTCATGCATGAATTCTGCGCTCCCTATTTTTAACTACGATACAGCTTACGCAATCTGAATCATATTTATTAATTCATATTTATTTATTTTTATTATTTATTTCATTTATTTTGGCAATGCACAGTACCGTTAATGGTTGCACCGTTGCAATATATATATATATATATATATATATATATATATATATATATATAGCAACAATACATATATTTGCATATTTTCCCAGGGCGGTACGTTTGTAAATATTTAGCATAGAAATATGATGAACAGTTTTTAACAATGTTATGCAGGCTAAGGATTGTCATCACCTGCCCCCGCATGAGTGTTTGTGTGTGTAACGCAAGCTACGACAGGAAAATATGGGGTGATGCTACAGATGTAATCAGGCTTTAACCGGATTAAAATAAACTAATTAATACGTTTTAAACCTGTGAACGAAGGCTTATCCAAATTATAAAGACCCCATTACATTAAGGAATTTTTAATGAATATGGTGATATAAAAATTATTGGAAAACGTGCAATAATAAAGAGGCTGGGTAATTTAATGTTAATTACTAGTGTAATTAAATAGTAATTAATAAGTGTGTTATATGTGAGTGACAATGAAAAAATTACGCAAACGATGATATCGCTCGTGCTACGAGTATGTTTACGAAATCGCGAAAATGAACCAAAAAGTGATTTGTAATTAAAAGGACGCTTTGCACGAAGTGACAATATCTAACAGGTCGAAAAGTCCTGGACCTGTCAGATCGCCGTCCAGTATAAATGCCACCGGCAATTTTGGGGCGCTCTCAGAGACTCAAGAAATAAATCTTCACACAACGTCACGCTGCCGGTATGCCGATCGATCAAGACCACACACACCAAGGCGTATGGAGGAACTCTGGACCATCACAAACAACAACCCGTAGAGACAGAGAACACAGCATCAGCATAATCATCATCATCATCAAATTCTCAGGATTCAGGACACACAAACACCCAACGGTAACGGCAGATGTACGCAGGTGATAATAAACAATTATATTTTTTTGTTGGTGAAAAGAACTTTCAAACAAGAAAAATATACATGAACAATTAACACTTAAAGTTTTAAATTTAAATGGTAGTGAAAGTAAATAATTTAATTGAATAAGAAAATTTAAAAAATACTAATCTTTTGCTATATGTTAAAATCTGGGTGTGTCAGTTGAATTAAATAATAGGTTGAAAGTAAATGTTATTATTTTATTTTGTTTATACCAACAAGTAATTTTATTCTTGAGTGTAATATTATTTTTGTTTGTATATGAGTTGCTATTATTATTTAAAAATTGGAGTAATAGTCAGACACACTGAAATAAAAAGAGTTTAGATAATTTGTTTAACATGTCTGTTTAGCTAGTAAGATTATATGGTTATTTATTTTAATATGTCATGAACAGCAGAGAAGGTTATATGGTACTTTATGTAAACTTATAAAAGAGAATATTTTATTTATCAAAGATTTGAAATTTTAATATTTGAATATTTTCAATTAACATTAATAAATCATAGAATGATTATTTTAAAACCGTTTTAATTAATTATTTCATGTCAACAACATGTTACTCCTCTTAGAAAATTATTTAATTATTGTGCAACTACATATACTTAACGCAACGAGAATACAAAAAAAATCCTGCGACCTGGCCGGTGTAATACACTTTACAGTTGCGTTGAGTACATGGTAATGTATTTGTGTAATTGTGTATAATACTTGTAACCTTGCAATATATTTAAATATACATGATAAATTTTGCATTATTTATTTTTATTTACCTTGCCCATAGTAACCAATATTAAACTATAGGAAGAATGCCGATAACTGAACAAAACAACGGCTCATGAAGACTAAACCTAACTCAAAGTTATGATTGGCTAAATATAATAATTATTATTTTTTATATATATCACGCTTATTAAAACCTACAGTTAGCAACAACTAAAGGTAAGGTCGATTGTTATCGCCACGTGTCAACTTAATGTACGCGAATTTTACAGAAAATAAAAAGAAAACGCAAATGCGTATAATAGCTTTATATTAGTATATTGCTTCTCACTTTGTGTCAGTAGTAAGTTTTACTCTAAGTTGTTCAGAGGTCACATTGTAACGTATATGTACTGCTTTAGACTGAACTCTATGGTAGAGGTGGGCCGATATACCTGTAATAGGTATTTTGGAACGATATTTTTGTGGAACGGATGTAACAGTGACTGAAAAGTTGAAATACCTGTTATTCGCGGCGACGCTGTTCCGAGTCGAGACACGCCGCCCTCGCTGTTCCGAGTCGAGGCACACCCCCTACGCATCTACACAGACACACACACACAAAAAGTACGCAAGATCACGTAAACCAAGGCCAAATACTAGGCGTACAAAAATATCGCTGGAACGCAAGGAACAGCCAGTAACGCGTATTTAAAATACTAGGTATTTCAAATACTAGTGGTATCACCGATACACAAGGAACAACGCGTTCCAGAGTAACAGTAGTATTTTAGTAACACCTAATATTTTAGGAACACCTAGTATTTCAGGAACAGGTAGTATCAAGCATATTTCGAGTAAGAACTAGTATGAGCCACTTTTTCGTCCTGTATACTTCATTCTGCGCAAAGAGACGGATCTGTTTTTAGTAAAGGAAATAATTCATCCTGCTGTTACATTTATTCTCGTGTGATATGCAGATATATAATACAGATTATATGCTAATAATTATATATTATACTAGTCACCAACTTGTAACTAAAATCGGTAGGTAAAACTTTGTTTTTACTCAAAAAAAACTTTATGTTCCGATCGTTAGTGAAATAGTTGAATTTAATTATATTGAGTTATAACCTATAGAGTGGCTGATGTTGATAAGCTATATTATACTTTTTATTAATGTGATTTTAACTTCACTACACATCTCACGTAAATGATGAGATTGTTGTAATGGACATTTATGCACTTTATCTAGTTCTGTTCCTTAAATATCTGTAATACATTTAATTTACTTTTGTTGTTGCTTATTATTTATAAGTTTTTATTTATGTATTTATATTTATTTTATTACCATACAATTTGTTTTTTTTATTTTTATTTGTAAAATTTTGTTTATTCTCATTCACTTCTCTTGTGGCTTACTGTTATGTTTTTATTATACGTTTCTGATGTTTTTTCACATTATTTTTCGTGGTATTACGTGTAGGCCTACTCTACATTATTTAATTGCCCCGAGTTTCGCAACTGATTTGTCTAACCAATGTTAGTTTGTTTACTACTAGTGAAAACTTAAATTGGTATTCCCAAAGGGAGATAGCCCTATAAATTCTCTTGTTTCTTATTTTCATTTAAACAGTAATAGTTTAATAAAGTCACAGTGTAAAGTAACACTGTTAATACTTTTAGTTTCAATTTATTTCTTATAACAAATTATATAGTATAGGTTATATAATATCTTCAAATAAATACACAGCAAGTAGGTTTATTAATATATTAATAGGTTTATCTAGGTGAAAATAAACCTACTTGCAGTGTATTTATTTGAAGATATTACATAGGAGACCTGCAGGAAACTCAAAACGAGTTACTTACAAAGGATAATATAGGTTATGTATATATAGTATATAATAACAGGTATTTGTACCTGTTATTTTTTGGGACGGTATTTTCATACCTAGTATTTTAAAATAACAGTTTAGTCCACCTCTACTCTATGGCCCTGAGAGGAATGTGAAATAGAGAGAGAGAGAGAGAGAGAGAGAGAGAGAGAGAAGACACGCGCACGCGCAGTTGTGTTAAACAAACAGCCATTACTGAGAAATACCGATTCATATCAAAACCCACTAAACGGTCACTTTCCTCTCATTAAGCATTAAAGCTAGAAAACGGTGATCTTATGTGTTGTACAAGAATTGGGACTGTAAAATATTATTAGTATTAAAACTAATGTAATTTCACACAACTTAACACTTCTAAATTAAAAATGACTTACATTTTAAAGAGGGCGTGCTAACTTCTCATTTGTTTCTTCTTCCCTGTCAGCATTACCACTGCTGTCTGTGTTGTTATCACTATCACTGCTGATATTATCACCATCCGAATCTGATGTGATAATAATCTTGTCAGTAACGTCTGACACTATCCCAGTAGTAGTACTCTACATCTCCGACTTCCTTGTAGTACCCTACCCAGTCACTTTCAGTTACCGACATTACTACTGGCTCAGTTCGTTCACTCAATTCCGTAAAATTAAAACTACCATGACTGTTGCAATTTCGTATGTAGCTTCTAACTTTTCTTCAGGCAAGTTCAATAGGATTTAGGCCGCACATATAGGTAGGAAGCCGTACAACAGCGTGACCCTTGCTTGATAAAAATTTATCAATCTTCTACTGCTTTTCTCTGGGGCGATGGAGTTCAATAATTTGAAAAAGATGTTCCTTTCTCGTACCTTCATCACAATTAATACCCTTATTTCTCAGAAACTCATATCGAGTTTCGTACAATACTCTGTCGGAATCTTTTCAGCCAAAACAGAACGATACGGCGCATTGTCCACAACTGTTCCTGATTCCGGCGGAATATTTGGCAACAACTTATTCTCAACCCATTTTTTTAAATTTTCATAGTCATCTGCCCATGATATTCACCATTAGTACTTCCAAGTTTGTACAAAAGTTTAGCACCTGGAACAAAACCATTTTTACTTCCTGCATGTAAAATCACTAATCTGTTTCCTGCACTGTAATTCTCTAACACGCCAGAAACCTCATTTAATTGCCAACATTTATCTACAGTTATAATACTGTGAACCCATGTTTCATCTAAAAAAATATGTTTACCGAAACCTTTTAATTTGCACAAGGTACTTGTAATACATCATTAAAATTTCTGGTTTTTTAATTAACACTTTTCTTTTATTTCTACTAGTAATTTTATACAAACCACTATGTTGTCTTTGGTACTGACGAGCGCTTTCGGCAGTCAAGCCATCTTCAGGTCATTTACCAACTTCCTGAACCTGAAGAGTTGGTAAATGACCTGAAGATGGCTTGACTGCCGAAAGCGCTCGTCAATACCAAAGACAACATAGTGGTTTGTATAAAATTACTAGTAGAAATATTTGAGACCACTAACACTCCAATATAACAACAAACTTTTCTTTTACTTCTACATTTCTTCCACTTGAATCCCACAGTTTAAAGCACTCGCGTTAATGATTTAGCGCCCCATGCGAAATGGATTCTTTCTTTCACGATAGGTAGGAGGTTTTAACAGTGGGCACAACGTTTTGATTTTTATAAAAATCATGAACAATATTTCTTACTACACATTTATCGAAATCGTCAAAAAAAAGTTTCCTTTTCTCACATGTTTTACGTTTTCCCCCGGTGTGGAGAGTTTTCCTTCTGGACTGCATTTTCTTAGCTTTCTCAAATACTTAACGAAACCTTTCGACTTATAGTAATACGCAGCTCGTTTTGTTGCTTGATTCACTGGGTCACTGAGTTTCGTTGTTTTTCTTCATCACATTTTTCAATTATGTATATCACTAATTATTTCGCGACCTTCACTGTGAACAACGAACTTTTCTTTCTTTCTTTCCACGATCCTTGAAGAGACATTGTGAATAGACAGCTACAAATAAACAAATAACAGGATAATTCGCTCACCAAATGATAGTAACTAAAAGTACACTAATCCTAAACGATAGTTCACAAATTCGTATTTTTATGTTACTATAACACAACACCTTAAAAATTATTAAGTTGTAACATAAAACCAATAATACGTAGTCTTTAAACACATTTAATACCGCAACGGTGAAAATCAAAGTGCAGTACTATTAAGAAGTGTGTAACGCCTTTGTGAATGGGTGCCAGTTTGCACTGTGACCAGATGTGGCAGCTGTCATGTATCATTGGCCTTGACAAACAAACGATACCAATACACACACGGACGCACGCGCACACACACACACACGCTCATATTTTATCCCCTCCATCAGAGACACGGAATTCTTAGGCCGAGCGCACACGGTGCAACTGTTTTGCAACGAAGGTTGCAAACCAGTTGAGCTTGCAACCAGTTTGCAACCAGAATGAAACTTCTGTCCGCACACGGACAAAACTGATTTTTGATCAGTTGGCTTCTAGTCGAGCAGTGTAGCGTTTCGGTTATTGCTATGTCGAATTCAGATTCGGATGAGGAAGACATTATTGATTATTACCAATACCGCAGGCTACGTAGGGTACAGAGGGAGCATTGGGTCCATCCATACATCAGGAAAAATGTGAACTGCAGGCTGTTTGTAGCATCAAAAGAACTGGCTCAGACAGATAGAAAGTTCATAGCTTTTTATAGAATGTCAAAAGAATCTTTCCTGGAATTGGCAAGGATGGTTGGCCCTTTCGTGGAGAAGATGGATACAAATATGAGGGAATGTGTGCCTGCAAGAGAAAGAATATTGATCACTCTGAGGTAAGCTCTATTTTTATTTTATTCACAATTTTTTTTTTCAAATTACATGATATTTTACCAAAATAGGTAACCAAATAATTTTTTTTAAATAGATTAGAAAAACATTATTATTTTTTTTAATTCATGGACATCTACATATCTGAATCACGCAGACCACGTGAAAACGCGTTATAAAAATCTGTCGTTTCCGACACCTGTGACATGTGCAATGTTTGCGACGAACCAGACGGTGGTGGGAGCATTGTGTGGATTGTTGACGTTTGTGGCTGCTGCTGGGAAGTTGATATTTCGTCAATAACACTGAATACTCGTCGTTTGAACAATTTAATTTGAGAGTCACTTAGTTCTTCCAATTCCGGAATTAAGCTGAGTAGGAACATTTTTAGACCCTGTTGCCTGTCAATTTTCTGAGAGCTACTCTCTGCCTCGTTCGCTTGCATCCTTGCTTTTTTGGCTTTGAAGTATTCAGCTACACACTGATCTGCGTCTGCTGCTGATTTATTTCTCACTGCCAACTTTTTCTTGGCTCGAGTGGACGAAGAACACTGTACTGGTTGGCCACTTGTTTGTTGAGACGGTTGTGTAATGCCATGTTGAAACGGTGAGAGTGCTGGAGAGTTGGGAGATGATAATGTAGGTGATGCTTGTGGGATATGCACTTGGGAGGCACTATCCTCACATGTTTCTACGTTTTCAACAGCTTCATCATCACCAGTTGAGTTGGGTGGTGCTGGCGGCAAATTTCCGGATGAGGGAGGAGCCGATGTTTTTATAAACGGCAAACAAAATTGCAAGGCCTTTTCCAAATAGTATGCCTTTTTTGTTGCTCCAGCTCCACTAGGTGAAGTTTTCATTTTCCTCATAAAAACTGTCCGTATGTTGCGCCACTTCTCTTTGCAATCAGAAGCTGAAATCAAACAAAATGAAAAATATATAAAAATTTGAGGTTGTTTTTTTGCTAGTTAAAAGATTTTCAAGTATAATGTTTAGTTCTTACTAGCACCAGGTGACCGGATTTTGAAAAAAATTTGAAGGATAGTTAGACACCGTGAATGTTATCATTATATCGAAAGTTGGTTGAAAAATGATTGTTAGTTTGAAAGTTGCAGATAAAAGGAAAACTCACACTTTTGAAATTTCAAACCTTGATATCTTCTCAACAAAGCGTACAATCTTCACGCGGGCACAAACTTATTGAGCCTTGGGACAAGAGCTACTCCAAATTTCATTACAATCCGTTCAGTAGTTTTTAAGTTAAGGTAGGTGTCGGTAGAAACGACAACGACAGATCGACATTTTTCTAAAACAAATAATGTACTGATATAGAGTTGTTAAAAGTTAAAATTGGGGGAGTTCTAGATAACCGATTTTGGACCGATTACCACACTTCCTCTACTATAATGTAATTTATATTAATATTTATTTGTAATGGATAATAAGCAGTTACTTGCATTAATTAATTACTTTCATGCCGCGCGTTATGCAGCCAATTAATACAATGATGATAAAGGGTAATCTTTTATTGTTTACACTAAATATGCATAATTAAATTTTCTCTAGTACTTTTTGTTATCTATGCTCCAGGTAAGAAGCATCATTTAATATAATGTATAATTATTCTGATTATTCATAAACAAAATACTCGATATCATTTAATAAATTAATATTGTCAATTCATTTATTTTACTGAACAAAAGAAACTCTTAAAATTCTACTTTATATTTTGTTCAAAAATTAAGTTAATATCTGGGTTATCTGTGGTAATAATAAACGCATATATAGGATCAACTTAAATTACTAGTTTATTTATCATTCACAATAAATCATAATCATACATATGAAACGTCGATGTACCTGTAATACATACATATTTTATAAGAACAATTCATGTTTTAATATATACTGAAACAAAGAAAACATACATACATATATAAATCAAATAAGATAACAATTCATATTCTAATTATTAATGCGTTCATTAAGCCCAGATAGTTTTTTGTTAATATATTCACTAATTACGTTTTTAATTCTGATTTATATTCATTGCGTTTATTAATAATTTCTCAGGGATGAATTCTTTGAAAGAATCAGGTCAGTAGAAGTAACTAAATAGTAATGATTAAAATAATGGTTACTTGATTTATGAAATATCCATTAGTCTTTGGTGATGTCCAGTTTCAGTGATGAGGATAGCATGAAGACACATCTCGTTGAATGCCGCTGAAATCACTAGCACTTGCACACACTTCCGAGCACTCGCGTTGGCGTAGGTTTATGTGAATAATTGATGTTTAGTGTTCAATTAAATACTTCATCTTACGATGTATGTTGTGTGTTCGTTTTAACGTTACTGTACATGTCTAGTTCCACTTATATCACTATTTTATCAAATATACGTGTGATTGATTAATTAGTTTAATGTTTCATGTTCTTTGAGGTTTTAATGAGGTGTAGTAACACTGAATAAAGTTCAACTGTTTTGTATAGTACAGATGTGGTGATATTTGTTCGTGTAACGATCTGATTGTTCACTTTGAATAATTCTTATCTAAGTGCGTTACATCGCACTTCGAAATTCACTACTAAAAGTTTACTAAGTCTGACTATCGTGACATGATGATTTCACTAAGTCTGCTAAGTTACGAGTTGACGTACTAACTCCCGAACTTGAGTTATCTCTCCGAATAATTAAATATACTCTTGAGAACTTAGAGTAAAACTGACTCCGAACAATTGAATGAACTGTTTGAAAAATTTGAGTAAAACTGGCTTCGTACTTAAAGTAAACTGTTTGAAAAATTGAGATATACTGGCCTCGTACTTAAAGTGTATTACGTGAAAATTTAAGGTATACTGGCCTCGTCCCCGTCTTGGACATATAGTTTTATTAATTCGTCCCTACTCAAAATTTTGTCCCTGGCGCAGTTTACGCCTTCTTTATTCGTGATTGGTCAGTTTTGAGTTTTCTTGGAATATTTTGTCCCACTATGTCAAGACCCTCCGTCATCGTTCTTCCGATAGGTTCTTCGTTTCTATCGCTATGGAAACAGTCCTCTCTACAAGTTTTCTCCGTGGCTCTGGGTTTCTGATAGGCTCTTAGGCATCCCCCGATTTTGCTCTGTCGAACGTTGACCCTTTTCGTAGAAACTTTAGCTATTATACGCTTGTCTATCAACCCACTGTCTGAAGTAAACTCAGTGTTTCTCTAGATTGCCATTATCTGTACTTTCGGTTCTCCCGACGTATTGTTCTGTGTCATACCCCTTTTTTGTAGCTATTAATAATTTTGGACATCTGCTGGCTGGTGAAGTCACCCCAACTTTCCACTCGTAAATTCTGTCTGACACTTAGACGATAACTCCAGCTGCGTAACATGACTTGAGTTTTTGTCTGATCTCTGGCTTAGTATTGTTTCTTAAGGTGCAGTGCATCCGTTCCATTGTAACATGTAGTTTCCCTCTTTTTGTCGTCTATCGTATACTGACGTAACTTGGTCGAACATCTGCCACATTTCTCAGTACAAGTGTGAATGTCCTCGCCTACATTGTTACAGTTGTAGTGAGCAACAATTCTGAACTAAACTTTCCCTGTCATCTTGTGCAACCAATTTCGATAGCCGAGTCGAACTTAACGTCTTTCTATTGTCTAGTTATCGACGCTGCTCTGACATCTTCTCAATACGCTTTATTTATTGCGTCAACTATAAGCCGTTGACACCGCCTCGTGTGAACGCACTCCGTCGAGGTAAAAATTTTAAATTTTTTGCTCGTTACAGTGTCCTCAATTTTGATTTGATGATGTGACCTCAGGGAACAACTCAAATCCAAATTCTGCGCCCTGCACGTCGCCTCACCATGTTCATCTTCCTCAGGGAGGGATATTACATGATAACCTACTTTTAACAACTTATATTACAATTGGCGTACCCCCTTTTAGTTTTAATTGTATCTCTGAATTTATTGCTAGCTATTTGGGATGGCTGAACGCATTTAACATTATCGTATTTACATATCGATTACATATAAATACCTTATCTCTCTAATTACAAAACAAATCATAAATTCAATGAGTAATAATTAATTTAATTAATTGAATAATCTTCTTACTTTCTAAAATATTATTCTCGCAATATAATATCAAACAAATCAATTGGTTTAACGTAACGCTTTACATGAAATCAGAGAAATCTCCTATACATATACATTTTATGCAGTACTAATAGTCCTACCAATAATTTTGTTCTTAAAATGTTATTTAAAATTAGATTGGTAATTAACATATTCGCTACATTAGTTTTAATTATATTCATATTATTTGATAATTTATACATACACGTAATACATTTTGCTAACGAATTATTTACTTCGTTTTAACATCATTTACAATCCTAGTCTATTAATTATATACATTCACTTTAACAGAGTTCATTTACGATATAGCTTTTTGTATAATATCACTCATTTACTTTTAAGTGTCCTATTTTTTTTTTTTTTCACTTTGTCCCAATAATTTATTACTATGTGAATCAAGTAATAGCAACTAAAATGTCCCTTGTATTCACTACAATATTTCATAAAATGTCACTCAAAACGTTAATTCACACTTATTATCTAACATTTTATTAGTGGTTAATTAAATAAGTAAACTCTTTATGTTACATTTGACATTTAGAGTACATAACTTCTTTTGGTTAAGCCAGCTTGAATGAGATAAGCGCGTCAATTACCCTAACGCAGATGACTCATCACCATCAGCTAACTTGTTATGATATATTCTTCAACTTTTTCCTCTTCATTCATCTTCAATTTTCTGGCTCATGATATTTTTTCATCTGTTTGACATTAAATTTCCCACGGATTTTGCTTTCGTCATTGCCATCGACGAGCAGGTATGTAGCATCTCCAAGAATTCGATGTACTTTGTATGGTCCGCAGTACAGTTCACAGAATTTCTCAATCCTTTTCTGGATCGCGTCCGATTGATAATAGGTCCTTATTAACACCTTCTCACCAATTTGGAATTTTGTAATGGTCTTGGTTTCATTACACAACTTCGCTTGCTTTTCCCTCTTCTCTTTCATTTTGACAAATATTTGGTTGTGGTCAGCTCCTTTAACTTGAAGTATGTCCTTGTCTAGGTATTTTTCCCAAACTCTTGTCGGTTTTTTCCCGAGCTGTGCCTCATAGGGTGTTACTTCTATAGTCTCGTGGTACGTCTCGTTAATGCAACTTTCAATTATAGGTACATAACGCGACCACTTTGTGTGTTGGTCACAGACAAAGATCCTGAATAAATTTCCACGTTGTCTGTTGATTCTTTCAGCCAGATTCGCGCATGGGTTTCTTATTGCGGTGAATCTTGGTTGAATATTTAATTCGTTTAAACCGTCTAACCATTTCCTAGAGGTAAACTGTGTTCCATTGTCAGTAATAATTATTCTAGGACATCCTAACTCTTTACAATATTGGTGTATTCTTCTTAACGTGGCTGCGGTCGTTGCCCTCCTAAGTGTAAATAGTCGCACGTATTTTGTGAAGTTGTCTACCATGACGAACAAATACCTCACTCCAGCGGACGAGACGGGTAGTGGCCCAAAATAATCAGCGCTCACTAGGTCACCCTTGCTTAACGGGATAATGGCTTTCGTTCCCCCGAATAGGTTTTTGTTACCTGCGTCCTTCCTCTTCTGACATGTGTCGCAAGTCCGGACGTAATTTTTCACTTTTTTCAACATACCGTCTATGGTAAAATGCTCCTGTAACAATTTTATACATTTCTTCGCTCCAGTGTGTCCATACATCCGGTGTATTTCGGCAATTACTTCTCCGGATACACTGTTCGGTATGTACAGTTTCCATTCCCTTCTACGTAATCTATATAATTTCTCAGTGACGTATCTATAAAATTTACTTATTCCTTATCTAAACACTTTTCCTTAATCTTCTCTATAATGGTCTTAAGCTTAGTATCTTTAAATTGATACTTTCCAATATCCATAATTATCTTGCTTACTCTTTTATCCATCTTGATCGTCAGGTGATTAATTAAGTATTCGCACGTATTGTCACTAATTTCTTCTAACGTGGCATCTTCTGGGTTTCTGCTTAGAAGATCAGCAATAATATTGTCCTTGCCCTTACAATGGACAATGTCGAATTTGTATTCTTGGATACTTAAAATCCAGCGTGTTATTCGCGAGTTATTCAAATGACATTTGTTCATAAAGGTCAATGACTTATTATCTGTAATAATGGTTAAAGGTTGCCCTAATATGTATATACGGAATTTTTCGAGACATCGTACGATACTCAAGAGCTCCTTTTCCGTGGTGTAGTAATTTCTTTCTGCACCCTTGAATGTTTTGCTAGTAAATGCTATAACTCCGATTTTTCCTTCCTCGTCCAGTTGATATAGCTGCCCGCCGTATGCAAAGTTGCTGGCGTCGCACTGCATATAGTATCGTTGGTTTATTCGAGGAAACTTCAAGATAACTGTTTCTACGAATAACTTTTTAACTCGTTGAAAACATTCATTTAATTCCGGTGTCCAGGTAAATTTATGTCCTTTCCGTAATAATTCAAGTAATGGTTTGGTGGTTTCGGCGTATTTATCTGTAAAACGGTTGTAGAAATTTGTTAAACCCAAGAAACCCTTTAATTGCTTTTGGTTCCGAGGTGTTGGAAACTTCATAATTGCATCAATCTTCTCATCCGTTGCTTGTATTCCTTGCGTAGTTAATCGATATCCAAGGTACGCAATTTCTTGCCTAAAGAATTGCGACTTCTCCAAATTGATGATTAAATTCGCTCTTCTTAAGTTGGATAATAATAAATCTAAATGTAATAAATGCGTCTCTAAATCTCCTGAATAACATAGGCAATCGTCTACATAAATAATGGTGTTTTCCTTAACTTCATCTGTGTCCAATCCCCTGGTTAGTGCAGCAGAACTGGTACTCAGTCCAAACGGCGTAACTGTGAAGCGATAACATTTGCCTTCGTACATAAAAGCGGTGAAGTTCCGGCACTCCGGCTTCAGTGGTACTTGCCAGAAACTGCTAGTTAAGTCTACGGTAGATAAATATTTCATTTCACAACATCTAGCCAAAATATCGTTTATCGGTGGGGCACCCTCGTAGTCCGGGATCGTCACGCTGTTCACCTTCCTCGCATTCAAACACAATCGTACTCTACCGTCCTTCTTAATTACAGTAACAAGTGGGTTGATATATGCGCTGTTGCATCGCTCAATGACCCCATACCGTAACATTCTTCTAATCTCATCATCCACCTTCCCTTTATATGCTAATGGGACAGGCCATCCTCTCTGGAAGTACGGTGTCCGGTCGGTGACTTGGAACTCGTGAACGTACCCTTCGATCCTTCCGGGGCACTCTCTGAATAAACTTCTATTCCTTACGAGAATCTCCCTTAACCTCTCCAACGTCCCTTTATCTCCGCAGTCAAGACTCTCTACTTTCCTATCGATGTTCCTTATGATCTCTTCTTCTTCTTCTGTGTCCACCACTTCTATATGCATCATTGGCACCGTGCACGCCGCTTCGTCAGCCTCTCTTCTTAACTCGACGATCCTTTTTCCCATGTCAATGAGACATCCTGTTTCCTGAAGAAAATTAATTCCTAATATACAAGGTTTTATTAAATCTGGTATAATGAGAAAAACACATTCATACTTAATTCCTTCAATATAAATATCGCATAATATTTGCTTCCTTATTAACTTTGATTTATTGCCAACCGCGCTAATTAATAAAGTGTTAGTCATCGGTAAAATTTCGTAAGGTGCTATGTTGTGTTTGTTTTGATTAAACCACGATTCAGACAATCCGGCAATAACGGATCCAGTGTCAAGCAACGCTTGTACTGTAATATTATTGTTAAACTTTATACTTATTTCTGGGCACTTTATTACTCGTTGGGTAATCTCCTCGTCATCATTACATAACAAATCGCTTCGTAAGTCTGGTAAAATTATGTTAGTCTGATAGTCATTCGTTTTATCGGCTATCTTCGTTAATGAGTAAAGGGATTTTTTTTTTCTTCTTGTTGACGAACCTTTTTGGGTTCAGTGCTCGATGTAGAGGCAGCTGTATTTATGAATTCCATTGTGTTGACTGCGCGCCGCTCCCCAGTGCGATGTTGTTGTGTATTTACAGCCGGTCTCTCACCCCATACTTTCTTCTGCGTTCCACTTGTTTTGTTCGGACCGCTTTCACTTTCCTTGTAAGAATTCCTCCCCTCGTTCGCCGTCACATAGCTTGACTCCCTATTATTTCTCGGTTGTATCTGCGTATATTCTATGATTAAAGATTCGAAATTTGGAATTGTCACAATTCCTCTCGTGACCACAGCGAGCTGAATCTCGCGCCCAAAGTGACGAGATATTTTGCGTATCAGTTGTTTATCAGTCAGAGTAGGTGTTAACTGCCTACTCTCCAACAATATGCGTTCTATATATTGGATCGCAGTAATCGGTCCACGCCAATCAAACCTACCATATTCCAAATGGTCCCGTATGCTGTCTTGTCGTTCTTGTCCCCAATATTTCTGTGAGAACGCTTCCTTGAATTCTTCAAAATTTGATATTTGGTTACGTATAACCCGCCACCAAATTCCAGCGTCTAATTCTAAATGTCTACCTATCCACTTGATATTGTCAGTGGGGTAGTATAATTCTTGTATTTCAGACAACTCCTTAAGGAATTCCATGGGGAATCTGTCCGTACCATTATATTTAAGGTCATTGTGGTTAGGTCCATTAATTCGGTTTAATATACCACACTCACCTTCCATTAATAGTCTCTGCAGTCTCTCCTGGTTTTCTCTTACTTTTGTCAAATGGTCTTTTAACTCTTCGATCCGCGTCGTCTTTTCTTTTGTAGTCTCGTCCAACTTCTGTTCCGTTGAACGCTGTCTACCGTCAACTTCTTCCAACTTCTGTATAATGTTATTGTTTGTTCCGTCTTGTTCCTGTTGTTTCTGCCGTATGGTGTCATGTATCTCGGCCTTGAATTCTTCCTGCTTCTTATTGGCATCCTTGACGTGAGCATCGAATTATTATTAATCTTTTTAACAGTCGTTTGGGTATTGTGTATCGCTACCATCCATTCTTGACGATCGTTTTCTCGCGTTTCTTGTATCTCTTCGTACTCCTTGTTTGCTTCTTCTCTCAAGTCTCTCACGATATCATCTTGTTTCTTCTGTAGTTCATTGACCTTTCCTTCCCAGGCCTGCTGGTATTCACGTATCTCAGACCTTATCTGCGTAATCTGTTCCGCTGTCTGACGTTTAATCTCTTCCTTATGCTGGTCGAGCTTTTCATTTTGTTTTTCTAGTTTTTCACTAATTAATTTGTTACTTT
Organism: Magicicada septendecula; assembly: GCA_034769895.1. Lineage (NCBI taxonomy): Eukaryota > Metazoa > Arthropoda > Insecta > Hemiptera > Cicadidae > Magicicada > Magicicada septendecula. The sequence continues at coordinate 135,920,934 of CM068372.1, forward strand.
CTTCTTGTTTCTCGCTAATTAATCTACTGTGTTCTTCTTGTTTCTCTAGTTTCTCACTAATTAATTTGTTACTTTCTTCTTGTTTTCTGCTTCGTTCTTCTTGTTTTTCGCTCTGTTGACGGATAAACTCCATCAACATTTGTAGACTTACATCTTCTGGTTTTTATGTCTGTCCTCGCGCCCTATCTTCTGGACTCTCTACAGCGCTACTTGGTTCGCTAGGTGTAGTATTATCTTCCGTATTTACCGTACCTAACTGGTTATTAACGTCGAATTCTACGCTATCGGAATTGCTCGCCATTTTTGCCTTCCTACGCGTAACCATTCAAACTGACTTATAACACTAATACTTATCTTATTTTTAATTCTATAACGCTACTTTATCTACTTCTTCTACTGCCTGTTCTTTGCCAAAGCTGTACGTTTTAACTATTTTCGTTACTACGTATCATGCCGTGCGGATGGGCGCCATTTAATATAATATTAAATGGATGTAATTTATCGATCTCTAATCATGGACTTGTTGCTGGTACGAACTTTGTCATACACACATGTATCTAGCCCCGAAGTTGGACGCCATTAATATAATGAATATTATATTAATAATGATATTAAATTGATGTAATTGATATTTATAACGTCTTACGTTCTTTGGGTGCCATTTAATATAATGTAATTTATACTAATATTTATTTGTAATGGATAATATGCAGTTACTTGCATTAATTAATTACTTTCATGCCGCGCGTTATGCAGCCAATTAATACAATGATGATAAAGGGTAATCTTTTATTGTTTACACTAAATATGCATAATTAAATTTTCTTTATTACTTTTTGTTATCTATGCTCCAGGTAAGAAGCATCATTTAATATAATGTATAACTATTCTGATTATTCATAAACAAAATACTCGATATCATTTAATAAATTAATATTGTCAATTCATTTATTTTACTGAACAAAAGAAACTCTTAAAATTCTACTTTATATTTTGTTCAAATATTAAGTTAATATCTGGGTTATCTGTGGTAATAATAAACGCATATATAGGATCAACTTAAATTACTAGGTTATTTATCATTCACAATAAATTATAATCATACATATGAAACGTCGATGTACCTGTAATACATACATATTTTATAAGAACAATTCATGTTTTAATATATGCTGAAACAAAGAACGCATATATACATATATAAATCAAATAAGATAACAATTCATATTCTAATTATTAATGCGTTCATTAATCCCAGATAGTTTTTTGTTAATATATTCACTAATTACGTTTTTAATTCTGATTTATATTCATTGCGTTTATTAATAATTTCTCAGGGATGAATTCTTTGAAAGAATCAGGTCAGTAGAAGTAACTAAATAGTAATGATTAAAATAATGGTTACTTGATTTATGAAATATCCATTAGTCTTTGGTGATGTCCAGTTTCAGTGATGAGGATGGCATGAAGACACATCTCGTTGAATGCCGCTGAAATCACTAGCACTTGCACACACTTCCGAGCACTCGCGTTGGCGTAGGTTTATGTGAATAATTGATGTTTAGTGTTCAATTAAATACTTCATCTTACGATGTATGTTGTGTGTTCGTTTTAACGTTACTGTACATGTCTAGTTCCACTTATATCACTGTTTTATCAAATATACGTGTGATTGATTAATTAGTTTAATGTTTCATGTTCTTTGAGGTTTTAATGAGGTGTAGTAACACTGAATAAAGTTCAACTGTTTTGTATAGTACAGATGTGGTGATATTTGTTCGTGTAACGATCTGATTGTTCACTTTGAATAATTCTTATCTAAGTCCGTTACATCGCACTTCGAAATTCACTACTAAAAGTTTACTAAGTCTGACTATCGTGACATGATGATTTCACTAAGTCTGCTAAGTTACGAGTTGACGTACTAACTCCCGAACTTGAGTTATCTCTCCGAATAATTAAATATACTCTTGAGAACTTAGAGTAAAACTGACTCCGAACAATTGAATGAACTGTTTGAAAAATTTGAGTAAAACTGGCTTCGTACTTAAAGTAAACTGTTTGAAAAATTGAGATATACTGGCCTCGTACTTAAAGTGTATTACGTGAAAATTTAAGGTATACTGGCCTCGTCCCCGTCTTGGACATATAGTTTTATTAATTCGTCCCTACTCAAAATTTTGTCCCTGGCGCAGTTTACGCCTTCTTTATTCGTGATTGGTCAGTTTTGAGTTTTCTTGGAATATTTTGTCCCACTATGTCAAGACCCTCCGTCATCGTTCTTCCGATAGGTTCTTCGTTTCTATCGCTATGGAAACAGTCCTCTCTACAAGTTTTCTCCGTGGCTCTGGGTTTCTGATAGGCTCTTAGGCATCCCCCGATTTTGCTCTGTCGAACGTTGACCCTTTTCGTAGAAAATTTAGCTATTATACGCTTGTCTATCAACCCACTGTCTGAAGTAAACTCAGTGTTTCTCTAGATTGCCATTATCTGTACTTTCGGTTCTCCCGACGTATTGTTCTGTGTCATACCCCTTTTTTGTAGCTATTAATAATTTTGGACATCTGCTGGCTGGTGAAGTCACCCCAACTTTCCACTCGTAAATTCTGTCTGACACTTAGACGATAACTCCAGCTGCGTAACATGACTTGAGTTTTTGTCTGATCTCTGCCTTAGTATTGTTTCTTAAGGTGCAGTGCATCCGTTCCATTGTAACATGTAGTTTCCCTCTTTTTGTCGTCTATCGTATACTGACGTAACTTGGTCGAACATCTGCCACATTTCTCAGTACAAGTGTGAATGTCCTCGCCTACATTGTTACAGTTGTAGTGAGCAATAATTCTGAACTAAACTTTCCCTGTCATCTTGTGCAACCAATTTCGATAGCCGAGTCGAACTTAACGTCTTTCTATTGTCTAGTTATCGACGCTGCTCTGACATCTTCTCAATACGCTTTATTTATTGCGTCAACTATAAGCCGTTGACACCGCCTCGTGTGAACGCACTCCGTCGAGGTAAAAATTTTAAATTTTTTGCTCGTTACAGTGTCCTCAATTTTGATTTGATGATGTGACCTCAGGGAACAACTCAAATCCAAATTCTGCGCCCTGCACGTCGCCTCACCATGTTCATCTTCCTCAGGGAGGGATATTACATGATAACCTACTTTTAACAACTTATATTACAATTGGCGTACCCCCTTTTAGTTTTAATTGTATCTCTGAATTTATTGCTAGCTATTTGGGATGGCTGAACGCATTTAACATTATCGTATTTACATATCGATTACATATAAATACCTTATCTCTCTAATTACAAAACAAATCATAAATTCAATGAGTAATAATTAATTTAATTAATTGAATAATCTTCTTACTTTCTAAAATATTATTCTCGCAATATAATATCAAACAAATCAATTGGTTTAACGTAACGCTTTACATGAAATTAGAGAAATCTCCTATACATATACATTTTATGCAGTACTAATAGTCCTACCAATAATTTTGTTCTTAAAATGTTATTTAAAATTAGATTGGTAATTAACATATTCGCTACATTAGTTTTAATTATATTCATATTATTTGATAATTTATACATACACGTAATACATTTTGCTAACGAATTATTTACTTCGTTTTAACATCATTTACAATCCTAGTCTATTAATTATATACATTCACTTTAACAGAGTTCATTTACGATATAGCTTTTTGTATAATATCACTCATTTACTTTTAAGTGTCCTATTTTTTTTTTTTCACTTTGTCCCAATAATTTATTACTATGTGAATCAAGTAATAGCAACTAAAATATCCCTTGTATTCACTACAATATTTCATAAAATGTCACTCAAAACGTTAATTCACACTTATTATCTAACATTTTATTAGTGGTTAATTAAATAAGTAAACTCTTTATGTTACATTTGACATTTAGAGTACATAACTTCTTTTGGTTAAGCCAGCTTGAATGAGATAAGCGCGTCAATTACCCTAACGCAGATGACTCATCACCATCAGCTAACTTGTTATGATATATTCTTCAACTTTTTCCTCTTCATTCATCTTCAATTTTCTGGCTCATGATATTTTTTCATCTGTTTGACATTAAATTTCCCACGGATTTTGCTTTCGTCATTGCCATCGACGAGCAGGTATGTAGCATCTCCAAGAATTCGATGTACTTTGTATGGTCCGCAGTACAGTTCACAGAATTTCTCAATCCTTTTCTGGATCGCGTCCGATTGATAATAGGTCCTTATTAACACCTTCTCACCAATTTGGAATTTTGTAATGGTCTTGGTTTCATTACACAACTTCGCTTGCTTTTCCCTCTTCTCTTTCATTTTGACAAATATTTGGTTGTGGTCAGCTCCTTTAACTTGAAGTATGTCCTTGTCTAGGTATTTTTCCCAAACTCTTGTCGGTTTTTTCCCGAGCTGTGCCTCATAGGGTGTTACTTCTATAGTCTCGTGGTACGTCTCGTTAATGCAACTTTCAATTATAGGTACATAACGCGACCACTTTGTGTGTTGGTCACAGACAAAGATCCTGAATAAATTTCCACGTTGTCTGTTGATTCTTTCAGCCAGATTCGCGCATGGGTTTCTTATTGCGGTGAATCTTGGTTGAATATTTAATTCGTTTAAACCGTCTAACCATTTCCTAGAGGTAAACTGTGTTCCATTGTCAGTAATAATTATTCTAGGACATCCTAACTCTTTACAATATTGGTGTATTCTTCTTAACGTGGCTGCGGTCGTTGCCCTCCTAAGTGTAAATAGTCGCACGTATTTTGTGAAGTTGTCTACCATGACGAACAAATACCTCACTCCAGCGGACGAGACGGGTAGTGGCCCAAAATAATCAGCGCTCACTAGGTCACCCTTGCTTAACGGGATAATGGCTTTCGTTCCCCCGAATAGGTTTTTGTTACCTGCGTCCTTCCTCTTCTGACATGTGTCGCAAGTCCGTACGTAATTTTTCACTTTTTTCAACATACCGTCTATGGTAAAATGCTCCTGTAACAATTTTATACATTTCTTCGCTCCAGTGTGTCCATACAACCGGTGTATTTCGGCAATTACTTCTCCGGATACACTGTTCGGTATGTACAGTTTCCATTCCCTTCTACGTAATCTATATAATTTCTCAGTGACGTATCTATAAAATTTACTTATTCCTTATCTAAACACTTTTCCTTAATCTTCTCTATAATGGTCTTAAGCTTAGTATCTTTAAATTGATACTTTCCAATATCCATAATTATCTTGCTTACTCTTTTATCCATCTTGATCGTCAGGTGATTAATTAAGTATTCGCACGTATTGTCACTAATTTCTTCTAACGTGGCATCTTCTGGGTTTCTGCTTAGAAGATCAGCAATAATATTGTCCTTGCCCTTACAATGGACAATGTCGAATTTGTATTCTTGGATACTTAAAATCCAGCGTGTTATTCGCGAGTTATTCAAATGACATTTGTTCATAAAGGTCAATGACTTATTATCTGTAATAATGGTTAAAGGTTGCCCTAATATGTATATACGGAATTTTTCGAGACATCGTACGATACTCAAGAGCTCCTTTTCCGTGGTGTAGTAATTTCTTTCTGCACCCTTGAATGTTTTGCTAGTAAATGCTATAACTCCGATTTTTCCTTCCTCGTCCAGTTGATATAGCTGCCCGCCGTATGCAAAGTTGCTGGCGTCGCACTGCATATAGTATCGTTGGTTTATTCGAGGAAACTTCAAGATAACTGTTTCTACGAATAACTTTTTAACTCGTTGAAAACATTCATTTAATTCCGGTGTCCAGGTAAATTTATGTCCTTTCCGTAATAATTCAAGTAATGGTTTGGTGGTTTCGGCGTATTTATCTGTAAAACGGTTGTAGAAATTTGTTAAACCCAAGAAACCCTTTAATTGCTTTTGGTTCCGAGGTGTTGGAAACTTCATAATTGCATCAATCTTCTCATCCGTTGCTTGTATTCCTTGCGTAGTTAATCGATATCCAAGGTACGCAATTTCTTGCCTAAAGAATTGCGACTTCTCCAAATTGATGGTTAAATTCGCTCTTCTTAAGTTGGATAATAATAAATCTAAATGTAATAAATGCGTCTCTAAATCTCCTGAATAACATAGGCAATCGTCTACATAAATAATGGTGTTTTCCTTAACTTCATCTTCCAATACTGTGTCCAATCCCCTGGTTAGTGCAGCAGAACTGGTACTCAGTCCAAACGGCGTAACTGTGAAGCGATAACATTTGCCTTCGTACATAAAAGCGGTGAAGTTCCGGCACTCCGGCTTCAGTGGTACTTGCCAGAAACTGCTAGTTAAGTCTACGGTAGATAAATATTTCATTTCACAACATCTAGCCAAAATATCGTTTATCGGTGGGGCACCCTCGTAGTCCGGGATCGTCACGCTGTTCACCTTCCTCGCATTCAAACACAATCGTACTCTACCGTCCTTCTTAATTACAGTAACAAGTGGGTTGATATATGCGCTGTTGCATCGCTCAATGACCCCATACCGTAACATTCTTCTAATCTCATCATCCACCTTCCCTTTATATGCTAATGGGACAGGCCATCCTCTCTGGAAGTACGGTGTCCGGTCGGTGACTTGGAACTCGTGAACGTACCCTTCGATCCTTCCGGGGCACTCTCTGAATAAACTTCTATTCCTTACGAGAATCTCCCTTAACCTCTCCAACGTCCCTTTATCTCCGCAGTCAAGACTCTCTACTTTCCTATCGATGTTCCTTATGATCTCTTCTTCTTCTTCTGTGTCCACCACTTCTATATGCATCATTGGCACCGTGCACGCCGCTTCGTCAGCCTCTCTTCTTAACTCGACGATCCTTTTTCCCATGTCAATGAGACATCCTGTTTCCTGAAGAAAATTAATTCCTAATATACAAGGTTTTATTAAATCTGGTATAATGAGAAAAACACATTCATACTTAATTCCTTCAATATAAATATCGCATAATATTTGCTTCCTTATTAACTTTGATTTATTGCCAACCGCGCTAATTAATAAAGTGTTAGTCATCGGTAAAATTTCGTAAGGTGCTATGTTGTGTTTGTTTTGATTAAACCACGATTCAGACAATCCGGCAATAACGGATCCAGTGTCAAGCAACGCTTGTACTGTAATATTATTGTTAAACTTTATACTTATTTCTGGGCACTTTATTACTCGTTGGGTAATCTCCTCGTCATCATTACATAACAAATCGCTTCGTAAGTCTGGTAAAATTATGTTAGTCTGATAGTCATTCGTTTTATCGGCTATCTTCGTTAATGAGTAAAGGGATTTTTTTTTTCTTCTTGTTGACGAACCTTTTTGGGTTCAGTGCTCGATGTAGAGGCAGCTGTATTTATGAATTCCATTGTGTTGACTGCGCGCCGCTCCCCAGTGCGATGTTGTTGTGTATTTACAGCCGGTCTCTCACCCCATACTTTCTTCTGCGTTCCACTTGTTTTGTTCGGACCGCTTTCACTTTCCTTGTAAGAATTCCTCCCCTCGTTCGCCGTCACATAGCTTGACTCCCTATTATTTCTCGGTTGTATCTGCGTATATTCTATGATTAAAGATTCGAAATTTGGAATTGTCACAATTCCTCTCGTGACCACAGCGAGCTGAATCTCGCGCCCAAAGTGACGAGATATTTTGCGTATCAGTTGTTTATCAGTCAGAGTAGGTGTTAACTGCCTACTCTCCAACAATATGCGTTCTATATATTGGATCGCAGTAATCGGTCCACGCCAATCAAACCTACCATATTCCAAATGGTCCCGTATGCTGTCTTGTCGTTCTTGTCCCCAATATTTCTGTGAGAACGCTTCCTTGAATTCTTCAAAATTTGATATTTGGTTACGTATAACCCGCCACCAAATTCCAGCGTCTAATTCTAAATGTCTACCTATCCACTTGATATTGTCAGTGGGGTAGTATAATTCTTGTATTTCAGACAACTCCTTAAGGAATTCCATGGGGAATCTGTCCGTACCATTATATTTAAGGTCATTGTGGTTAGGTCCATTAATTCGGTTTAATATACCACACTCACCTTCCATTAATAGTCTCTGCAGTCTCTCCTGGTTTTCTCTTACTTTTGTCAAATGGTCTTTTAACTCTTCGATCCGCGTCGTCTTTTCTTTTGTAGTCTCGTCCAACTTCTGTTCCGTTGAACGCTGTCTACCGTCAACTTCTTCCAACTTCTGTATAATGTTATTGTTTGTTCCGTCTTGTTCCTGTTGTTTCTGCCGTATGGTGTCATGTATCTCGGCCTTGAATTCTTCCTGCTTCTTATTGGCATCCTTGACGTGAGCATCGAATTATTATTAATCTTTTTAACAGTCGTTTGGGTATTGTGTATCGCTACCATCCATTCTTGACGATCGTTTTCTCGCGTTTCTTGTATCTCTTCGTACTCCTTGTTTGCTTCTTCTCTCAAGTCTCTCACGATATCATCTTGTTTCTTCTGTAGTTCATTGACCTTTCCTTCCCAGGCCTGCTGGTATTCACGTATCTCAGACCTTATCTGCGTAATCTGTTCCGCTGTCTGACGTTTAATCTCTTCCTTATGCTGGTCGAGCTTTTCATTTTGTTTTTCTAGTTTTTCACTAATTAATTTGTTACTTTCTTCTTGTTTCTCGCTAATTAATCTACTGTGTTCTTCTTGTTTCTCTAGTTTCTCACTAATTAATTTGTTACTTTCTTCTTGTTTTCTGCTTCGTTCTTCTTGTTTTTCGCTCTGTTGACGGATAAACTCCATCAACATTTGTAGACTTACATCTTCTGGTTTTTATGTCTGTCCTCGCGCCCTATCTTCTGGACTCTCTACAGCGCTACTTGGTTCGCTAGGTGTAGTATTATCTTCCGTATTTACCGTACCTAACTGGTTATTAACGTCGAATTCTACGCTATCGGAATTGCTCGCCATTTTTGCCTTCCTACGCGTAACCATTCAAACTGACTTATAACACTAATACTTATCTTATTTTTAATTCTATAACGCTACTTTATCTACTTCTTCTACTGCCTGTTCTTTGCCAAAGCTGTACGTTTTAACTATTTTCGTTACTACGTATCATGCCGTGCGGATGGGCGCCATTTAATATAATATTAAATGGATGTAATTTATCGATCTCTAATCATGGACTTGTTGCTGGTACGAACTTTGTCATACACACATGTATCTAGCCCCGAAGTTGGACGCCATTAATATAATGAATATTATATTAATAATGATATTAAATTGATGTAATTGATATTTATAACGTCTTACGTTCTTTGGGTGCCATTTAATATAATGTAATTTATACTAATATTTATTTGTAATGGATAATATGCAGTTACTTGCATTAATTAATTACTTTCATGCCGCGCGTTATGCAGCCAATTAATACAATGATGATAAAGGGTAATCTTTTATTGTTTACACTAAATATGCATAATTAAATTTTCTTTATTACTTTTTGTTATCTATGCTCCAGGTAAGAAGCATCATTTAATATAATGTATAACTATTCTGATTATTCATAAACAAAATACTCGATATCATTTAATAAATTAATATTGTCAATTCATTTATTTTACTGAACAAAAGAAACTCTTAAAATTCTACTTTATATTTTGTTCAAATATTAAGTTAATATCTGGGTTATCTGTGGTAATAATAAACGCATATATAGGATCAACTTAAATTACTAGGTTATTTATCATTCACAATAAATTATAATCATACATATGAAACGTCGATGTACCTGTAATACATACATATTTTATAAGAACAATTCATGTTTTAATATATGCTGAAACAAAGAACGCATATATACATATATAAATCAAATAAGATAACAATTCATATTCTAATTATTAATGCGTTCATTAATCCCAGATAGTTTTTTGTTAATATATTCACTAATTACGTTTTTAATTCTGATTTATATTCATTGCGTTTATTAATAATTTCTCAGGGATGAATTCTTTGAAAGAATCAGGTCAGTAGAAGTAACTAAATAGTAATGATTAAAATAATGGTTACTTGATTTATGAAATATCCATTAGTCTTTGGTGATGTCCAGTTTCAGTGATGAGGATGGCATGAAGACACATCTCGTTGAATGCCGCTGAAATCACTAGCACTTGCACACACTTCCGAGCACTCGCGTTGGCGTAGGTTTATGTGAATAATTGATGTTTAGTGTTCAATTAAATACTTCATCTTACGATGTATGTTGTGTGTTCGTTTTAACGTTACTGTACATGTCTAGTTCCACTTATATCACTGTTTTATCAAATATACGTGTGATTGATTAATTAGTTTAATGTTTCATGTTCTTTGAGGTTTTAATGAGGTGTAGTAACACTGAATAAAGTTCAACTGTTTTGTATAGTACAGATGTGGTGATATTTGTTCGTGTAACGATCTGATTGTTCACTTTGAATAATTCTTATCTAAGTCCGTTACATCGCACTTCGAAATTCACTACTAAAAGTTTACTAAGTCTGACTATCGTGACATGATGATTTCACTAAGTCTGCTAAGTTACGAGTTGACGTACTAACTCCCGAACTTGAGTTATCTCTCCGAATAATTAAATATACTCTTGAGAACTTAGAGTAAAACTGACTCCGAACAATTGAATGAACTGTTTGAAAAATTTGAGTAAAACTGGCTTCGTACTTAAAGTAAACTGTTTGAAAAATTGAGATATACTGGCCTCGTACTTAAAGTGTATTACGTGAAAATTTAAGGTATACTGGCCTCGTCGCCGTCTTGGACATATAGTTTTATTAATTCGTCCCTACTCAAAATTTTGTCCCTGGCGCAGTTTACGCCTTCTTTATTCGTGATTGGTCAGTTTTGAGTTTTCTTGGAATATTTTGTCCCACTATGTCAAGACCCTCCGTCATCGTTCTTCCGATAGGTTCTTCGTTTCTATCGCTATGGAAACAGTCCTCTCTACAAGTTTTCTCCGTGGCTCTGGGTTTCTGATAGGCTCTTAGGCATCCCCCGATTTTGCTCTGTCGAACGTTGACCCTTTTCGTAGAAAATTTAGCTATTATACGCTTGTCTATCAACCCACTGTCTGAAGTAAACTCAGTGTTTCTCTAGATTGCCATTATCTGTACTTTCGGTTCTCCCGACGTATTGTTCTGTGTCATACCCCTTTTTTGTAGCTATTAATAATTTTGGACATCTGCTGGCTGGTGAAGTCACCCCAACTTTCCACTCGTAAATTCTGTCTGACACTTAGACGATAACTCCAGCTGCGTAACATGACTTGAGTTTTTGTCTGATCTCTGCCTTAGTATTGTTTCTTAAGGTGCAGTGCATCCGTTCCATTGTAACATGTAGTTTCCCTCTTTTTGTCGTCTATCGTATACTGACGTAACTTGGTCGAACATCTGCCACATTTCTCAGTACAAGTGTGAATGTCCTCGCCTACATTGTTACAGTTGTAGTGAGCAATAATTCTGAACTAAACTTTCCCTGTCATCTTGTGCAACCAATTTCGATAGCCGAGTCGAACTTAACGTCTTTCTATTGTCTAGTTATCGACGCTGCTCTGACATCTTCTCAATACGCTTTATTTATTGCGTCAACTATAAGCCGTTGACACCGCCTCGTGTGAACGCACTCCGTCGAGGTAAAAATTTTAAATTTTTTGCTCGTTACAGTGTCCTCAATTTTGATTTGATGATGTGACCTCAGGGAACAACTCAAATCCAAATTCTGCGCCCTGCACGTCGCCTCACCATGTTCATCTTCCTCAGGGAGGGATATTACATGATAACCTACTTTTAACAACTTATATTACAATTGGCGTACCCCCTTTTAGTTTTAATTGTATCTCTGAATTTATTGCTAGCTATTTGGGATGGCTGAACGCATTTAACATTATCGTATTTACATATCGATTACATATAAATACCTTATCTCTCTAATTACAAAACAAATCATAAATTCAATGAGTAATAATTAATTTAATTAATTGAATAATCTTCTTACTTTCTAAAATATTATTCTCGCAATATAATATCAAACAAATCAATTGGTTTAACGTAACGCTTTACATGAAATTAGAGAAATCTCCTATACATATACATTTTATGCAGTACTAATAGTCCTACCAATAATTTTGTTCTTAAAATGTTATTTAAAATTAGATTGGTAATTAACATATTCGCTACATTAGTTTTAATTATATTCATATTATTTGATAATTTATACATACACGTAATACATTTTGCTAACGAATTATTTACTTCGTTTTAACATCATTTACAATCCTAGTCTATTAATTATATACATTCACTTTAACAGAGTTCATTTACGATATAGCTTTTTGTATAATATCACTCATTTACTTTTAAGTGTCCTATTTTTTTTTTTTCACTTTGTCCCAATAATTTATTACTATGTGAATCAAGTAATAGCAACTAAAATATCCCTTGTATTCACTACAATATTTCATAAAATGTCACTCAAAACGTTAATTCACACTTATTATCTAACATTTTATTAGTGGTTAATTAAATAAGTAAACTCTTTATGTTACATTTGACATTTAGAGTACATAACTTCTTTTGGTTAAGCCAGCTTGAATGAGATAAGCGCGTCAATTACCCTAACGCAGATGACTCATCACCATCAGCTAACTTGTTATGATATATTCTTCAACTTTTTCCTCTTCATTCATCTTCAATTTTCTGGCTCATGATATTTTTTCATCTGTTTGACATTAAATTTCCCACGGATTTTGCTTTCGTCATTGCCATCGACGAGCAGGTATGTAGCATCTCCAAGAATTCGATGTACTTTGTATGGTCCGCAGTACAGTTCACAGAATTTCTCAATCCTTTTCTGGATCGCGTCCGATTGATAATAGGTCCTTATTAACACCTTCTCACCAATTTGGAATTTTGTAATGGTCTTGGTTTCATTACACAACTTCGCTTGCTTTTCCCTCTTCTCTTTCATTTTGACAAATATTTGGTTGTGGTCAGCTCCTTTAACTTGAAGTATGTCCTTGTCTAGGTATTTTTCCCAAACTCTTGTCGGTTTTTTCCCGAGCTGTGCCTCATAGGGTGTTACTTCTATAGTCTCGTGGTACGTCTCGTTAATGCAACTTTCAATTATAGGTACATAACGCGACCACTTTGTGTGTTGGTCACAGACAAAGATCCTGAATAAATTTCCACGTTGTCTGTTGATTCTTTCAGCCAGATTCGCGCATGGGTTTCTTATTGCGGTGAATCTTGGTTGAATATTTAATTCGTTTAAACCGTCTAACCATTTCCTAGAGGTAAACTGTGTTCCATTGTCAGTAATAATTATTCTAGGACATCCTAACTCTTTACAATATTGGTGTATTCTTCTTAACGTGGCTGCGGTCGTTGCCCTCCTAAGTGTAAATAGTCGCACGTATTTTGTGAAGTTGTCTACCATGACGAACAAATACCTCACTCCAGCGGACGAGACGGGTAGTGGCCCAAAATAATCAGCGCTCACTAGGTCACCCTTGCTTAACGGGATAATGGCTTTCGTTCCCCCGAATAGGTTTTTGTTACCTGCGTCCTTCCTCTTCTGACATGTGTCGCAAGTCCGTACGTAATTTTTCACTTTTTTCAACATACCGTCTATGGTAAAATGCTCCTGTAACAATTTTATACATTTCTTCGCTCCAGTGTGTCCATACATCCGGTGTATTTCGGCAATTACTTCTCCGGATACACTGTTCGGTATGTACAGTTTCCATTCCCTTCTACGTAATCTATATAATTTCTCAGTGACGTATCTATAAAATTTACTTATTCCTTATCTAAACACTTTTCCTTAATCTTCTCTATAATGGTCTTAAGCTTAGTATCTTTAAATTGATACTTTCCAATATCCATAATTATCTTGCTTACTCTTTTATCCATCTTGATCGTCAGGTGATTAATTAAGTATTCGCACGTATTGTCACTAATTTCTTCTAACGTGGCATCTTCTGGGTTTCTGCTTAGAAGATCAGCAATAATATTGTCCTTGCCCTTACAATGGACAATGTCGAATTTGTATTCTTGGATACTTAAAATCCAGCGTGTTATTCGCGAGTTATTCAAATGACATTTGTTCATAAAGGTCAATGACTTATTATCTGTAATAATGGTTAAAGGTTGCCCTAATATGTATATACGGAATTTTTCGAGACATCGTACGATACTCAAGAGCTCCTTTTCCGTGGTGTAGTAATTTCTTTCTGCACCCTTGAATGTTTTGCTAGTAAATGCTATAACTCCGATTTTTCCTTCCTCGTCCAGTTGATATAGCTGCCCGCCGTATGCAAAGTTGCTGGCGTCGCACTGCATATAGTATCGTTGGTTTATTCGAGGAAACTTCAAGATAACTGTTTCTACGAATAACTTTTTAACTCGTTGAAAACATTCATTTAATTCCGGTGTCCAGGTAAATTTATGTCCTTTCCGTAATAATTCAAGTAATGGTTTGGTGGTTTCGGCGTATTTATCTGTAAAACGGTTGTAGAAATTTGTTAAACCCAAGAAACCCTTTAATTGCTTTTGGTTCCGAGGTGTTGGAAACTTCATAATTGCATCAATCTTCTCATCCGTTGCTTGTATTCCTTGCGTAGTTAATCGATATCCAAGGTACGCAATTTCTTGCCTAAAGAATTGCGACTTCTCCAAATTGATGGTTAAATTCGCTCTTCTTAAGTTGGATAATAATAAATCTAAATGTAATAAATGCGTCTCTAAATCTCCTGAATAACATAGGCAATCGTCTACATAAATAATGGTGTTTTCCTTAACTTCATCTTCCAATACTGTGTCCAATCCCCTGGTTAGTGCAGCAGAACTGGTACTCAGTCCAAACGGCGTAACTGTGAAGCGATAACATTTGCCTTCGTACATAAAAGCGGTGAAGTTCCGGCACTCCGGCTTCAGTGGTACTTGCCAGAAACTGCTAGTTAAGTCTACGGTAGATAAATATTTCATTTCACAACATCTAGCCAAAATATCGTTTATCGGTGGGGCACCCTCGTAGTCCGGGATCGTCACGCTGTTCACCTTCCTCGCATTCAAACACAATCGTACTCTACCGTCCTTCTTAATTACAGTAACAAGTGGGTTGATATATGCGCTGTTGCATCGCTCAATGACCCCATACCGTAACATTCTTCTAATCTCATCATCCACCTTCCCTTTATATGCTAATGGGACAGGCCATCCTCTCTGGAAGTACGGTGTCCGGTCGGTGACTTGGAACTCGTGAACGTACCCTTCGATCCTTCCGGGGCACTCTCTGAATAAACTTCTATTCCTTACGAGAATCTCCCTTAACCTCTCCAACGTCCCTTTATCTCCGCAGTCAAGACTCTCTACTTTCCTATCGATGTTCCTTATGATCTCTTCTTCTTCTTCTGTGTCCACCACTTCTATATGCATCATTGGCACCGTGCACGCCGCTTCGTCAGCCTCTCTTCTTAACTCGACGATCCTTTTTCCCATGTCAATGAGACATCCTGTTTCCTGAAGAAAATTAATTCCTAATATACAAGGTTTTATTAAATCTGGTATAATGAGAAAAACACATTCATACTTAATTCCTTCAATATAAATATCGCATAATATTTGCTTCCTTATTAACTTTGATTTATTGCCAACCGCGCTAATTAATAAAGTGTTAGTCATCGGTAAAATTTCGTAAGGTGCTATGTTGTGTTTGTTTTGATTAAACCACGATTCAGACAATCCGGCAATAACGGATCCAGTGTCAAGCAACGCTTGTACTGTAATATTATTGTTAAACTTTATACTTATTTCTGGGCACTTTATTACTCGTTGGGTAATCTCCTCGTCATCATTACATAACAAATCGCTTCGTAAGTCTGGTAAAATTATGTTAGTCTGATAGTCATTCGTTTTATCGGCTATCTTCGTTAATGAGTAAAGGGATTTTTTTTTTCTTCTTGTTGACGAACCTTTTTGGGTTCAGTGCTCGATGTAGAGGCAGCTGTATTTATGAATTCCATTGTGTTGACTGCGCGCCGCTCCCCAGTGCGATGTTGTTGTGTATTTACAGCCGGTCTCTCACCCCATACTTTCTTCTGCGTTCCACTTGTTTTGTTCGGACCGCTTTCACTTTCCTTGTAAGAATTCCTCCCCTCGTTCGCCGTCACATAGCTTGACTCCCTATTATTTCTCGGTTGTATCTGCGTATATTCTATGATTAAAGATTCGAAATTTGGAATTGTCACAATTCCTCTCGTGACCACAGCGAGCTGAATCTCGCGCCCAAAGTGACGAGATATTTTGCGTATCAGCTGTTTATCAGTCAGAGTAGGTGTTAACTGCCTACTCTCCAACAATATGCGTTCTATATATTGGATCGCAGTAATCGGTCCACGCCAATCAAACCTACCATATTCCAAATGGTCCCGTATGCTGTCTTGTCGTTCTTGTCCCCAATATTTCTGTGAGAACGCTTCCTTGAATTCTTCAAAATTTGATATTTGGTTACGTATAACCCGCCACCAAATTCCAGCGTCTAATTCTAAATGTCTACCTATCCACTTGATATTGTCAGTGGGGTAGTATAATTCTTGTATTTCAGACAACTCCTTAAGGAATTCCATGGGGAATCTGTCCGTACCATTATATTTAAGGTCATTGTGGTTAGGTCCATTAATTCGGTTTAATATACCACACTCACCTTCCATTAATAGTCTCTGCAGTCTCTCCTGGTTTTCTCTTACTTTTGTCAAATGGTCTTTTAACTCTTCGATCCGCGTCGTCTTTTCTTTTGTAGTCTCGTCCAACTTCTGTTCCGTTGAACGCTGTCTACCGTCAACTTCTTCCAACTTCTGTATAATGTTATTGTTTGTTCCGTCTTGTTCCTGTTGTTTCTGCCGTATGGTGTCATGTATCTCGGCCTTGAATTCTTCCTGCTTCTTATTGGCATCCTTGACGTGAGCATCGAATTATTATTAATCTTTTTAACAGTCGTTTGGGTATTGTGTATCGCTACCATCCATTCTTGACGATCGTTTTCTCGCGTTTCTTGTATCTCTTCGTACTCCTTGTTTGCTTCTTCTCTCAAGTCTCTCACGATATCATCTTGTTTCTTCTGTAGTTCATTGACCTTTCCTTCCCAGGCCTGCTGGTATTCACGTATCTCAGACCTTATCTGCGTAATCTGTTCCGCTGTCTGACGTTTAATCTCTTCCTTATGCTGGTCGAGCTTTTCATTTTGTTTTTCTAGTTTTTCACTAATTAATTTGTTACTTTCTTCTTGTTTCTCGCTAATTAATCTACTGTGTTCTTCTTGTTTCTCTAGTTTCTCACTAATTAATTTGTTACTTTCTTCTTGTTTTCTGCTTCGTTCTTCTTGTTTTTCGCTCTGTTGACGGATAAACTCCATCAACATTTGTAGACTTACATCTTCTGGTTTTGATGTCTGTCCTCGCGCCCTATCTTCTGGACTCTCTACAGCGCTACTTGGTTCGCTAGGTGTAGTATTATCTTCCGTATTTACCGTACCTAACTGGTTATTAACGTCGAATTCTACGCTATCGGAATTGCTCGCCATTTTTGCCTTCCTACGCGTAATCATTCAAACTGACTTATAACACTAATACTTATCTTATTTTTAATTCTATAACGCTACTTTATCTACTTCTTCTACTGCCTGTTCTTTGCCAAAGCTGTACGTTTTAACTATTTTCGTTACTACGTATCATGCCGTGCGGATGGGCGCCATTTAATATAATATTAAATGGATGTAATTTATCGATCTCTAATCATGGACTTGTTGCTGGTACGAACTTTGTCATACACACATGTATCTAGCCCCGAAGTTGGACGCCATTAATATAATGAATATTATATTAATAATGATATTAAATTGATGTAATTGATATTTATAACGTCTTACGTTCTTTGGGTGCCATTTAATATAATGTAATTTATACTAATATTTATTTGTAATGGATAATATGCAGTTACTTGCATTAATTAATTACTTTCATGCCGCGCGTTATGCAGCCAATTAATACAATGATGATAAAGGGTAATCTTTTATTGTTTACACTAAATATGCATAATTAAATTTTCTTTATTACTTTTTGTTATCTATGCTCCAGGTAAGAAGCATCATTTAATATAATGTATAACTATTCTGATTATTCATAAACAAAATACTCGATATCATTTAATAAATTAATATTGTCAATTCATTTATTTTACTGAACAAAAGAAACTCTTAAAATTCTACTTTATATTTTGTTCAAATATTAAGTTAATATCTGGGTTATCTGTGGTAATAATAAACGCATATATAGGATCAACTTAAATTACTAGGTTATTTATCATTCACAATAAATTATAATCATACATATGAAACGTCGATGTACCTGTAATACACACATATTTTATAAGAACAATTCATGTTTTAATATATGCTGAAACAAAGAACGCATATATACATATATAAATCAAATAAGATAACAATTCATATTCTAATTATTAATGCGTTCATTAATCCCAGATAGTTTTTTGTTAATATATTCACTAATTACGTTTTTAATTCTGATTTATATTCATTGCGTTTATTAATAATTTCTCAGGGATGAATTCTTTGAAAGAATCAGGTCAGTAGAAGTAACTAAATAGTAATGATTAAAATAATGGTTACTTGATTTATGAAATATCCATTAGTCTTTGGTGATGTCCAGTTTCAGTGATGAGGATGGCATGAAGACACATCTCGTTGAATGCCGCTGAAATCACTAGCACTTGCACACACTTCCGAGCACTCGCGTTGGCGTAGGTTTATGTGAATAATTGATGTTTAGTGTTCAATTAAATACTTCATCTTACGATGTATGTTGTGTGTTCGTTTTAACGTTACTGTACATGTCTAGTTCCACTTATATCACTGTTTTATCAAATATACGTGTGATTGATTAATTAGTTTAATGTTTCATGTTCTTTGAGGTTTTAATGAGGTGTAGTAACACTGAATAAAGTTCAACTGTTTTGTATAGTACAGATGTGGTGATATTTGTTCGTGTAACGATCTGATTGTTCACTTTGAATAATTCTTATCTAAGTCCGTTACATCGCACTTCGAAATTCACTACTAAAAGTTTACTAAGTCTGACTATCGTGACATGATGATTTCACTAAGTCTGCTAAGTTACGAGTTGACGTACTAACTCCCGAACTTGAGTTATCTCTCCGAATAATTAAATATACTCTTGAGAACTTAGAGTAAAACTGACTCCGAACAATTGAATGAACTGTTTGAAAAATTTGAGTAAAACTGGCTTCGTACTTAAAGTAAACTGTTTGAAAAATTGAGATATACTGGCCTCGTACTTAAAGTGTATTACGTGAAAATTTAAGGTATACTGGCCTCGTCCCCGTCTTGGACATATAGTTTTATTAATTCGTCCCTACTCAAAATTTTGTCCCTGGCGCAGTTTACGCCTTCTTTATTCGTGATTGGTCAGTTTTGAGTTTTCTTGGAATATTTTGTCCCACTATGTCAAGACCCTCCGTCATCGTTCTTCCGATAGGTTCTTCGTTTCTATCGCTATGGAAACAGTCCTCTCTACAAGTTTTCTCCGTGGCTCTGGGTTTCTGATAGGCTCTTAGGCATCCCCCGATTTTGCTCTGTCGAACGTTGACCCTTTTCGTAGAAACTTTAGCTATTATACGCTTGTCTATCAACCCACTGTCTGAAGTAAACTCAGTGTTTCTCTAGATTGCCATTATCTGTACTTTCGGTTCTCCCGACGTATTGTTCTGTGTCATACCCCTTTTTTGTAGCTATTAATAATTTTGGACATCTGCTGGCTGGTGAAGTCACCCCAACTTTCCACTCGTAAATTCTGTCTGACACTTAGACGATAACTCCAGCTGCGTAACATGACTTGAGTTTTTGTCTGATCTCTGCCTTAGTATTGTTTCTTAAGGTGCAGTGCATCCGTTCCATTGTAACATGTAGTTTCCCTCTTTTTGTCGTCTATCGTATACTGACGTAACTTGGTCGAACATCTGCCACATTTCTCAGTACAAGTGTGAATGTCCTCGCCTACATTGTTACAGTTGTAGTGAGCAATAATTCTGAACTAAACTTTCCCTGTCATCTTGTGCAACCAATTTCGATAGCCGAGTCGAACTTAACGTCTTTCTATTGTCTAGTTATCGACGCTGCTCTGACATCTTCTCAATACGCTTTATTTATTGCGTCAACTATAAGCCGTTGACACCGCCTCGTGTGAACGCACTCCGTAGAGGTAAAATTTTTAAATTTTTTGCTCGTTACAGTGTCCTCAATTTTGATTTGATGATGTGACCTCAGGGAACAACTCAAATCCAAATTCTGCGCCCTGCACGTCGCCTCACCATGTTCATCTTCCTCAGGGAGGGATATTACATGATAACCTACTTTTAACAACTTATATTACAATTGGCGTACCCCCTTTTAGTTTTAATTGTATCTCTGAATTTATTGCTAGCTATTTGGGATGGCTGAACGCATTTAACATTATCGTATTTACATATCGATTACATATAAATACCTTATCTCTCTAATTACAAAACAAATCATAAATTCAATGAGTAATAATTAATTTAATTAATTGAATAATCTTCTTACTTTCTAAAATATTATTCTCGCAATATAATATCAAACAAATCAATTGGTTTAACGTAACGCTTTACATGAAATTAGAGAAATCTCCTATACATATACATTTTATGCAGTACTAATAGTCCTACCAATAATTTTGTTCTTAAAATGTTATTTAAAATTAGATTGGTAATTAACATATTCGCTACATTAGTTTTAATTATATTCATATTATTTGATAATTTATACATACACGTAATACATTTTGCTAACGAATTATTTACTTCGTTTTAACATCATTTACAATCCTAGTCTATTAATTATATACATTCACTTTAACAGAGTTCATTTACGATATAGCTTTTTGTATAATATCACTCATTTACTTTTAAGTGTCCTATTTTTTTTTTTTCACTTTGTCCCAATAATTTATTACTATGTGAATCAAGTAATAGCAACTAAAATATCCCTTGTATTCACTACAATATTTCATAAAATGTCACTCAAAACGTTAATTCACACTTATTATCTAACATTTTATTAGTGGTTAATTAAATAAGTAAACTCTTTATGTTACATTTGACATTTAGAGTACATAACTTCTTTTGGTTAAGCCAGCTTGAATGAGATAAGCGCGTCAATTACCCTAACGCAGATGACTCATCACCATCAGCTAACTTGTTATGATATATTCTTCAACTTTTTCCTCTTCATTCATCTTCAATTTTCTGGCTCATGATATTTTTTCATCTGTTTGACATTAAATTTCCCACGGATTTTGCTTTCGTCATTGCCATCGACGAGCAGGTATGTAGCATCTCCAAGAATTCGATGTACTTTGTATGGTCCGCAGTACAGTTCACAGAATTTCTCAATCCTTTTCTGGATCGCGTCCGATTGATAATAGGTCCTTATTAACACCTTCTCACCAATTTGGAATTTTGTAATGGTCTTGGTTTCATTACACAACTTCGCTTGCTTTTCCCTCTTCTCTTTCATTTTGACAAATATTTGGTTGTGGTCAGCTCCTTTAACTTGAAGTATGTCCTTGTCTAGGTATTTTTCCCAAACTCTTGTCGGTTTTTTCCCGAGCTGTGCCTCATAGGGTGTTACTTCTATAGTCTCGTGGTACGTCTCGTTAATGCAACTTTCAATTATAGGTACATAACGCGACCACTTTGTGTGTTGGTCACAGACAAAGATCCTGAATAAATTTCCACGTTGTCTGTTGATTCTTTCAGCCAGATTCGCGCATGGGTTTCTTATTGCGGTGAATCTTGGTTGAATATTTAATTCGTTTAAACCGTCTAACCATTTCCTAGAGGTAAACTGTGTTCCATTGTCAGTAATAATTATTCTAGGACATCCTAACTCTTTACAATATTGGTGTATTCTTCTTAACGTGGCTGCGGTCGTTGCCCTCCTAAGTGTAAATAGTCGCACGTATTTTGTGAAGTTGTCTACCATGACGAACAAATACCTCACTCCAGCGGACGAGACGGGTAGTGGCCCAAAATAATCAGCGCTCACTAGGTCACCCTTGCTTAACGGGATAATGGCTTTCGTTCCCCCGAATAGGTTTTTGTTACCTGCGTCCTTCCTCTTCTGACATGTGTCGCAAGTCCGTACGTAATTTTTCACTTTTTTCAACATACCGTCTATGGTAAAATGCTCCTGTAACAATTTTATACATTTCTTCGCTCCAGTGTGTCCATACATCCGGTGTATTTCGGCAATTACTTCTCCGGATACACTGTTCGGTATGTACAGTTTCCATTCCCTTCTACGTAATCTATATAATTTCTCAGTGACGTATCTATAAAATTTACTTATTCCTTATCTAAACACTTTTCCTTAATCTTCTCTATAATGGTCTTAAGCTTAGTATCTTTAAATTGATACTTTCCAATATCCATAATTATCTTGCTTACTCTTTTATCCATCTTGATCGTCAGGTGATTAATTAAGTATTCGCACGTATTGTCACTAATTTCTTCTAACGTGGCATCTTCTGGGTTTCTGCTTAGAAGATCAGCAATAATATTGTCCTTGCCCTTACAATGGACAATGTCGAATTTGTATTCTTGGATACTTAAAATCCAGCGTGTTATTCGCGAGTTATTCAAATGACATTTGTTCATAAAGGTCAATGACTTATTATCTGTAATAATGGTTAAAGGTTGCCCTAATATGTATATACGGAATTTTTCGAGACATCGTACGATACTCAAGAGCTCCTTTTCCGTGGTGTAGTAATTTCTTTCTGCACCCTTGAATGTTTTGCTAGTAAATGCTATAACTCCGATTTTTCCTTCCTCGTCCAGTTGATATAGCTGCCCGCCGTATGCAAAGTTGCTGGCGTCGCACTGCATATAGTATCGTTGGTTTATTCGAGGAAACTTCAAGATAACTGTTTCTACGAATAACTTTTTAACTCGTTGAAAACATTCATTTAATTCCGGTGTCCAGGTAAATTTATGTCCTTTCCGTAATAATTCAAGTAATGGTTTGGTGGTTTCGGCGTATTTATCTGTAAAACGGTTGTAGAAATTTGTTAAACCCAAGAAACCCTTTAATTGCTTTTGGTTCCGAGGTGTTGGAAACTTCATAATTGCATCAATCTTCTCATCCGTTGCTTGTATTCCTTGCGTAGTTAATCGATATCCAAGGTACGCAATTTCTTGCCTAAAGAATTGCGACTTCTCCAAATTGATGGTTAAATTCGCTCTTCTTAAGTTGGATAATAATAAATCTAAATGTAATAAATGCGTCTCTAAATCTCCTGAATAACATAGGCAATCGTCTACATAAATAATGGTGTTTTCCTTAACTTCATCTTCCAATACTGTGTCCAATCCCCTGGTTAGTGCAGCAGAACTGGTACTCAGTCCAAACGGCGTAACTGTGAAGCGATAACATTTGCCTTCGTACATAAAAGCGGTGAAGTTCCGGCACTCCGGCTTCAGTGGTACTTGCCAGAAACTGCTAGTTAAGTCTACGGTAGATAAATATTTCATTTCACAACATCTAGCCAAAATATCGTTTATCGGTGGGGCACCCTCGTAGTCCGGGATCGTCACGCTGTTCACCTTCCTCGCATTCAAACACAATCGTACTCTACCGTCCTTCTTAATTACAGTAACAAGTGGGTTGATATATGCGCTGTTGCATCGCTCAATGACCCCATACCGTAACATTCTTCTAATCTCATCATCCACCTTCCCTTTATATGCTAATGGGACAGGCCATCCTCTCTGGAAGTACGGTGTCCGGTCGGTGACTTGGAACTCGTGAACGTACCCTTCGATCCTTCCGGGGCACTCTCTGAATAAACTTCTATTCCTTACGAGAATCTCCCTTAACCTCTCCAACGTCCCTTTATCTCCGCAGTCAATACTCTCTACTTTCCTATCGATGTTCCTTATGATCTCTTCTTCTTCTTCTGTGTCCACCACTTCTATATGCATCATTGGCACCGTGCACGCCGCTTCGTCAGCCTCTCTTCTTAACTCGACGATCCTTTTTCCCATGTCAATGAGACATCCTGTTTCCTGAAGAAAATTAATTCCTAATATACAAGGTTTTATTAAATCTGGTATAATGAGAAAAACACATTCATACTTAATTCCTTCAATATAAATATCGCATAATATTTGCTTCCTTATTAACTTTGATTTATTGCCAACCGCGCTAACTAATAAAGTGTTAGTCATCGGTAAAATTTCGTAAGGTGCTATGTTGTGTTTGTTTTGATTAAACCACGATTCAGACAATCCGGCAATAACGGATCCAGTGTCAAGCAACGCTTGTACTGTAATATTATTGTTAAACTTTATACTTATTTCTGGGCACTTTATTACTCGTTGGGTAATCTCCTCGTCATCATTACATAACAAATCGCTTCGTAAGTCTGGTAAAATTATGTTAGTCTGATAGTCATTCGTTTTATCGGCTATCTTCGTTAATGAGTAAAGGGATTTTTTTTTTCTTCTTGTTGACGAACCTTTTTGGGTTCAGTGCTCGATGTAGAGGCAGCTGTATTTATGAATTCCATTGTGTTGACTGCGCGCCGCTCCCCAGTGCGATGTTGTTGTGTATTTACAGCCGGTCTCTCACCCCATACTTTCTTCTGCGTTCCACTTGTTTTGTTCGGACCGCTTTCACTTTCCTTGTAAGAATTCCTCCCCTCGTTCGCCGTCACATAGCTTGACTCCCTATTATTTCTCGGTTGTATCTGCGTATATTCTATGATTAAAGATTCGAAATTTGGAATTGTCACAATTCCTCTCGTGACCACAGCGAGCTGAATCTCGCGCCCAAAGTGACGAGATATTTTGCGTATCAGTTGTTTATCAGTCAGAGTAGGTGTTAACTGCCTACATACATACATACATACATCCTCGGCGCTACAGCCCAGTCCGGGCCCTGGCCTCCAAAAGAAATCTTCCCCCACTGGTCTCTACTCCCGGCCAATGTCCACCAGTTTGCTGCACCCAGCCTCACCGCCTCCTTACCAACCTGGTCCAGCCATCTTGTACGCGGTCTTCCCCTCCTTCTCCTTCCCATCGGCAAATAATTCATCACTCTTTTTGGGATTCTATCCTCCGCCATTCTCTGCACATGACCAGCCCAACGCAATCTGTTAATTTGTATGAGTTGCACGATCGGAAGATCTTTAAACCTTTCGTACAACTCTCGATTATGCAGTCGCCTCCAAATGTTGTTTTCCCTCACAGGGCCATAGATTCTCCTCAGTACCCTCCTCTCAAAAACGGATAGTCTCTGCTCATCTAGTTTTTTTAACACCCAGCATTCCGAGCCATACATCAGGACTGGTCTAATCAAGGTCTTGTATAGGGAGGCTTTTGTATCTTTAGTTATTAATTTTGATTTAAAATGTTTCACCAGTCCGTAGTAACACCTATTAGCAGATAATATTCGTCTTTCAATATCTCTAGAGGAGTCATTTCCAGAGTCCACATATGACCCGAGATATGGAAAACCCTGAACCTTTTCAAATTCATAATCGTTAATGCGCAGGGACAGGGTACGAGTATTGGCACCTACAACCATATATTTGGTTTTGCTTTGGTTTATAACCAAGCCCATAGCCTTAGCGGACAACTCCTGTTCCTGAAAGGCTTCCTTTAAGCCAGATTCAGACCTACTTATGACGTCAATGTCATCGGCATAGGCCAGAAGCTGTACCTCCTTGTGAAATATGTGTCCGCTAGTTTGAATTCCTGAATCCCTGATGACCTTTTCTAGAGCTATGTTGAACAACAGACATGCTAAGGCATCTCCTTGTTTCAACCCATTCAATGTTTTTAAGGAGTTAGATAGATTTGATTGTATTCTGATTTGGCACTTAGAATTGGACATAACTACTCCAACCATACGCACCAACTTAGATGGTATATGCAACTCCTTCATAGCTCTATATAGCATTTTCCGGTTGCTGTTAACTGCCTACTCTCCAACAATATGCGTTCTATATATTGGATCGCAGTAATCGGTCCACGCCAATCAAACCTACCATATTCCAAATGGTCCCGTATGCTGTCTTGTCGTTCTTGTCCCCAATATTTCTGTGAGAACGCTTCCTTGAATTCTTCAAAATTTGATATTTGGTTACGTATAACCCGCCACCAAATTCCAGCGTCTAATTCTAAATGTCTACCTATCCACTTGATATTGTCAGTGGGGTAGTATAATTCTTGTATTTCAGACAACTCCTTAAGGAATTCCATGAGGAATCTGTCCGTACCATTATATTTAAGGTCATTGTGGTTAGGTCCATTAATTCGGTTTAATATACCACACTCACCTTCCATTAATTGTCTCTGCAGTCTCTCCTGGTTTTCTCTTACTTTTGTCAAATGGTCTTTTAACTCTTCGATCCGCGTCGTCTTTTCTTTTGTAGTCTCGTCCAACTTCTGTTCCGTTGAACGCTGTCTACCGTCAACTTCTTCCAACTTCTGTATAATGTTATTGTTTGTTCCGTCTTGTTCCTGTTGTTTCTGCCGTATGGTGTCATGTATCTCGGCCTTGAATTCTTCCTGCTTCTTATTGGCATCCTTGACGTGAGCATCGAATTATTATTAATCTTTTTAACAGTCGTTTGGGTATTGTGTATCGCTACCATCCATTCTTGACGATCGTTTTCTCGCGTTTCTTGTATCTCTTCGTACTCCTTGTTTGCTTCTTCTCTCAAGTCTCTCACGATATCATCTTGTTTCTTCTGTAGTTCATTGACCTTTCCTTCCCAGGCCTGCTGGTATTCACGTATCTCAGACCTTATCTGCGTAATCTGTTCCGCTGTCTGACGTTTAATCTCTTCCTTATGCTGGTCGAGCTTTTCATTTTGTTTTTCTAGTTTTTCACTAATTAATTTGTTACTTTCTTCTTGTTTCTCGCTAATTAATCTACTGTGTTCTTCTTGTTTCTCTAGTTTCTCACTAATTAATTTGTTACTTTCTTCTTGTTTTCTGCTTCGTTCTTCTTGTTTTTCGCTCTGTTGACGGATAAACTCCATCAACATTTGTAGACTTACATCTTCTGGTTTTGATGTCTGTCCTCGCGCCCTATCTTCTGGACTCTCTACAGCGCTACTTGGTTCGCTAGGTGTAGTATTATCTTCCGTATTTACCGTACCTAACTGGTTATTAACGTCGAATTCTACGCTATCGGAATTGCTCGCCATTTTTGCCTTCCTACGCGTAATCATTCAAACTGACTTATAACACTAATACTTATCTTATTTTTAATTCTATAACGCTACTTTATCTACTTCTTCTACTGCCTGTTCTTTGCCAAAGCTGTACGTTTTAACTATTTTCGTTACTACGTATCATGCCGTGCGGATGGGCGCCATTTAATATAATATTAAATGGATGTAATTTATCGATCTCTAATCATGGACTTGTTGCTGGTACGAACTTTGTCATACACACATGTATCTAGCCCCGAAGTTGGACGCCATTAATATAATGAATATTATATTAATAATGATATTAAATTGATGTAATTGATATTTATAACGTCTTACGTTCTTTGGGTGCCATTTAATATAATGTAATTTATACTAATATTTATTTGTAATGGATAATATGCAGTTACTTGCATTAATTAATTACTTTCATGCCGCGCGTTATGCAGCCAATTAATACAATGATGATAAAGGGTAATCTTTTATTGTTTACACTAAATATGCATAATTAAATTTTCTTTATTACTTTTTGTTATCTATGCTCCAGGTAAGAAGCATCATTTAATATAATGTATAACTATTCTGATTATTCATAAACAAAATACTCGATATCATTTAATAAATTAATATTGTCAATTCATTTATTTTACTGAACAAAAGAAACTCTTAAAATTCTACTTTATATTTTGTTCAAATATTAAGTTAATATCTGGGTTATCTGTGGTAATAATAAACGCATATATAGGATCAACTTAAATTACTAGGTTATTTATCATTCACAATAAATTATAATCATACATATGAAACGTCGATGTACCTGTAATACATACATATTTTATAAGAACAATTCATGTTTTAATATATGCTGAAACAAAGAACGCATATATACATATATAAATCAAATAAGATAACAATTCATATTCTAATTATTAATGCGTTCATTAATCCCAGATAGTTTTTTGTTAATATATTCACTAATTACGTTTTTAATTCTGATTTATATTCATTGCGTTTATTAATAATTTCTCAGGGATGAATTCTTTGAAAGAATCAGGTCAGTAGAAGTAACTAAATAGTAATGATTAAAATAATGGTTACTTGATTTATGAAATATCCATTAGTCTTTGGTGATGTCCAGTTTCAGTGATGAGGATGGCATGAAGACACATCTCGTTGAATGCCGCTGAAATCACTAGCACTTGCACACACTTCCGAGCACTCGCGTTGGCGTAGGTTTATGTGAATAATTGATGTTTAGTGTTCAATTAAATACTTCATCTTACGATGTATGTTGTGTGTTCGTTTTAACGTTACTGTACATGTCTAGTTCCACTTATATCACTGTTTTATCAAATATACGTGTGATTGATTAATTAGTTTAATGTTTCATGTTCTTTGAGGTTTTAATGAGGTGTAGTAACACTGAATAAAGTTCAACTGTTTTGTATAGTACAGATGTGGTGATATTTGTTCGTGTAACGATCTGATTGTTCACTTTGAATAATTCTTATCTAAGTCCGTTACATCGCACTTCGAAATTCACTACTAAAAGTTTACTAAGTCTGACTATCGTGACATGATGATTTCACTAAGTCTGCTAAGTTACGAGTTGACGTACTAACTCCCGAACTTGAGTTATCTCTCCGAATAATTAAATATACTCTTGAGAACTTAGAGTAAAACTGACTCCGAACAATTGAATGAACTGTTTGAAAAATTTGAGTAAAACTGGCTTCGTACTTAAAGTAAACTGTTTGAAAAATTGAGATATACTGGCCTCGTACTTAAAGTGTATTACGTGAAAATTTAAGGTATACTGGCCTCGTCCCCGTCTTGGACATATAGTTTTATTAATTCGTCCCTACTCAAAATTTTGTCCCTGGCGCAGTTTACGCCTTCTTTATTCGTGATTGGTCAGTTTTGAGTTTTCTTGGAATATTTTGTCCCACTATGTCAAGACCCTCCGTCATCGTTCTTCCGATAGGTTCTTCGTTTCTATCGCTATGGAAACAGTCCTCTCTACAAGTTTTCTCCGTGGCTCTGGGTTTCTGATAGGCTCTTAGGCATCCCCCGATTTTGCTCTGTCGAACGTTGACCCTTTTCGTAGAAACTTTAGCTATTATACGCTTGTCTATCAACCCACTGTCTGAAGTAAACTCAGTGTTTCTCTAGATTGCCATTATCTGTACTTTCGGTTCTCCCGACGTATTGTTCTGTGTCATACCCCTTTTTTGTAGCTATTAATAATTTTGGACATCTGCTGGCTGGTGAAGTCACCCCAACTTTCCACTCGTAAATTCTGTCTGACACTTAGACGATAACTCCAGCTGCGTAACATGACTTGAGTTTTTGTCTGATCTCTGCCTTAGTATTGTTTTTTAAGGTGCAGTGCATCCGTTCCATTGTAACATGTAGTTTCCCTCTTTTTGTCGTCTATCGTATACTGACGTAACTTGGTCGAACATCTGCCACATTTCTCAGTACAAGTGTGAATGTCCTCGCCTACATTGTTACAGTTGTAGTGAGCAATAATTCTGAACTAAACTTTCCCTGTCATCTTGTGCAACCAATTTCGATAGCCGAGTCGAACTTAACGTCTTTCTATTGTCTAGTTATCGACGCTGCTCTGACATCTTCTCAATACGCTTTATTTATTGCGTCAACTATAAGCCGTTGACACCGCCTCGTGTGAACGCACTCCGTCGAGGTAAAAATTTTAAATTTTTTGCTCGTTACAGTGTCCTCAATTTTGATTTGATGATGTGACCTCAGGGAACAACTCAAATCCAAATTCTGCGCCCTGCACGTCGCCTCACCATGTTCATCTTCCTCAGGGAGGGATATTACATGATAACCTACTTTTAACAACTTATATTACAATTGGCGTACCCCCTTTTAGTTTTAATTGTATCTCTGAATTTATTGCTAGCTATTTGGGATGGCTGAACGCATTTAACATTATCGTATTTACATATCGATTACATATAAATACCTTATCTCTCTAATTACAAAACAAATCATAAATTCAATGAGTAATAATTAATTTAATTAATTGAATAATCTTCTTACTTTCTAAAATATTATTCTCGCAATATAATATCAAACAAATCAATTGGTTTAACGTAACGCTTTACATGAAATTAGAGAAATCTCCTATACATATACATTTTATGCAGTACTAATAGTCCTACCAATAATTTTGTTCTTAAAATGTTATTTAAAATTAGATTGGTAATTAACATATTCGCTACATTAGTTTTAATTATATTCATATTATTTGATAATTTATACATACACGTAATACATTTTGCTAACGAATTATTTACTTCGTTTTAACATCATTTACAATCCTAGTCTATTAATTATATACATTCACTTTAACAGAGTTCATTTACGATATAGCTTTTTGTATAATATCACTCATTTACTTTTAAGTGTCCTATTTTTTTTTTTTTCACTTTGTCCCAATAATTTATTACTATGTGAATCAAGTAATAGCAACTAAAATGTCCCTTGTATTCACTACAATATTTCATAAAATGTCACTCAAAACGTTAATTCACACTTATTATCTAACATTTTATTAGCGGTTAATTAAATAAGTAAACTCTTTATGTTACATTTGACATTTAGAGTACATAACTTCTTTTGGTTAAGCCAGCTTGAATGAGATAAGCGCGTCAATTACCCTAACGCAGATGACTCATCACCATCAGCTAACTTGTTATGATATATTCTTCAACTTTTTCCTCTTCATTCATCTTCAATTTTCTGGCTCATGATATTTTTTCATCTGTTTGACATTAAATTTCCCACGGATTTTGCTTTCGTCATTGCCATCGACGAGCAGGTATGTAGCATCTCCAAGAATTCGATGTACTTTGTATGGTCCGCAGTACAGTTCACAGAATTTCTCAATCCTTTTCTGGATCGCGTCCGATTGATAATAGGTCCTTATTAACACCTTCTCACCAATTTGGAATTTTGTAATGGTCTTGGTTTCATTACACAACTTCGCTTGCTTTTCCCTCTTCTCTTTCATTTTGACAAATATTTGGTTGTGGTCAGCTCCTTTAACTTGAAGTATGTCCTTGTCTAGGTATTTTTCCCAAACTCTTGTCGGTTTTTTCCCGAGCTGTGCCTCATAGGGTGTTACTTCTATAGTCTCGTGGTACGTCTCGTTAATGCAACTTTCAATTATAGGTACATAACGCGACCACTTTGTGTGTTGGTCACAGACAAAGATCCTGAATAAATTTCCACGTTGTCTGTTGATTCTTTCAGCCAGATTCGCGCATGGGTTTCTTATTGCGGTGAATCTTGGTTGAATATTTAATTCGTTTAAACCGTCTAACCATTTCCTAGAGGTAAACTGTGTTCCATTGTCAGTAATAATTATTCTAGGACATCCTAACTCTTTACAATATTGGTGTATTCTTCTTAACGTGGCTGCGGTCGTTGCCCTCCTAAGTGTAAATAGTCGCACGTATTTTGTGAAGTTGTCTACCATGACGAACAAATACCTCACTCCAGCGGACGAGACGGGTAGTGGCCCAAAATAATCAGCGCTCACTAGGTCACCCTTGCTTAACGGGATAATGGCTTTCGTTCCCCCGAATAGGTTTTTGTTACCTGCGTCCTTCCTCTTCTGACATGTGTCGCAAGTCCGTACGTAATTTTTCACTTTTTTCAACATACCGTCTATGGTAAAATGCTCCTGTAA
The DNA here is from genome assembly GCA_034769895.1 of Magicicada septendecula. NCBI lineage: Eukaryota > Metazoa > Arthropoda > Insecta > Hemiptera > Cicadidae > Magicicada > Magicicada septendecula. Next base: position 135,953,031 of record CM068372.1, read on the forward strand.
CAATTTTATACATTTCTTCGCTCCAGTGTGTCCATACATCCGGTGTATTTCGGCAATTACTTCTCCGGATACACTGTTCGGTATGTACAGTTTCCATTCCCTTCTACGTAATCTATATAATTTCTCAGTGACGTATCTATAAAATTTACTTATTCCTTATCTAAACACTTTTCCTTAATCTTCTCTATAATGGTCTTAAGCTTAGTATCTTTAAATTGATACTTTCCAATATCCATAATTATCTTGCTTACTCTTTTATCCATCTTGATCGTCAGGTGATTAATTAAGTATTCGCACGTATTGTCACTAATTTCTTCTAACGTGGCATCTTCTGGGTTTCTGCTTAGAAGATCAGCAATAATATTCTCCTTGCCCTTACAATGGACAATGTCGAATTTGTATTCTTGGATACTTAAAATCCAGCGTGTTATTCGCGAGTTATTCAAATGACATTTGTTCATAAAGGTCAATGACTTATTATCTGTAATAATGGTTAAAGGTTGCCCTAATATGTATATACGGAATTTTTCGAGACATCGTACGATACTCAAGAGCTCCTTTTCCGTGGTGTAGTAATTTCTTTCTGCACCCTTGAATGTTTTGCTAGTAAATGCTATAACTCCGATTTTTCCTTCCTCGTCCAGTTGATATAGCTGCCCGCCGTATGCAAAGTTGCTGGCGTCGCACTGCATATAGTATCGTTGGTTTATTCGAGGAAACTTCAAGATAACTGTTTCTACGAATAACTTTTTAACTCGTTGAAAACATTCATTTAATTCCGGTGTCCAGGTAAATTTATGTCCTTTCCGTAATAATTCAAGTAATGGTTTGGTGGTTTCGGCGTATTTATCTGTAAAACGGTTGTAGAAATTTGTTAAACCCAAGAAACCCTTTAATTGCTTTTGGTTCCGAGGTGTTGGAAACTTCATAATTGCATCAATCTTCTCATCCGTTGCTTGTATTCCTTGCGTAGTTAATCGATATCCAAGGTACGCAATTTCTTGCCTAAAGAATTGCGACTTCTCCAAATTGATGGTTAAATTCGCTCTTCTTAAGTTGGATAATAATAAATCTAAATGTAATAAATGCGTCTCTAAATCTCCTGAATAACATAGGCAATCGTCTACATAAATAATGGTGTTTTCCTTAACTTCATCTTCCAATACTGTGTCCAATCCCCTGGTTAGTGCAGCAGAACTGGTACTCAGTCCAAACGGCGTAACTGTGAAGCGATAACATTTGCCTTCGTACATAAAAGCGGTGAAGTTCCGGCACTCCGGCTTCAGTGGTACTTGCCAGAAACTGCTAGTTAAGTCTACGGTAGATAAATATTTCATTTCACAACATCTAGCCAAAATATCGTTTATCGGTGGGGCACCCTCGTAGTCCGGGATCGTCACGCTGTTCACCTTCCTCGCATTCAAACACAATCGTACTCTACCGTCCTTCTTAATTACAGTAACAAGTGGGTTGATATATGCGCTGTTGCATCGCTCAATGACCCCATACCGTAACATTCTTCTAATCTCATCATCCACCTTCCCTTTATATGCTAATGGGACAGGCCATCCTCTCTGGAAGTACGGTGTCCGGTCGGTGACTTGGAACTCGTGAACGTACCCTTCGATCCTTCCGGGGCACTCTCTGAATAAACTTCTATTCCTTACGAGAATCTCCCTTAACCTCTCCAACGTCCCTTTATCTCCGCAGTCAATACTCTCTACTTTCCTATCGATGTTCCTTATGATCTCTTCTTCTTCTTCTGTGTCCACCACTTCTATATGCATCATTGGCACCGTGCACGCCGCTTCGTCAGCCTCTCTTCTTAACTCGACGATCCTTTTTCCCATGTCAATGAGACATCCTGTTTCCTGAAGAAAATTAATTCCTAATATACAAGGTTTTATTAAATCTGGTATAATGAGAAAAACACATTCATACTTAATTCCTTCAATATAAATATCGCATAATATTTGCTTCCTTATTAACTTTGATTTATTGCCAACCGCGCTAACTAATAAAGTGTTAGTCATCGGTAAAATTTCGTAAGGTGCTATGTTGTGTTTGTTTTGATTAAACCACGATTCAGACAATCCGGCAATAACGGATCCAGTGTCAAGCAACGCTTGTACTGTAATATTATTGTTAAACTTTATACTTATTTCTGGGCACTTTATTACTCGTTGGGTAATCTCCTCGTCATCATTACATAACAAATCGCTTCGTAAGTCTGGTAAAATTATGTTAGTCTGATAGTCATTCGTTTTATCGGCTATCTTCGTTAATGAGTAAAGGGATTTTTTTTTTCTTCTTGTTGACGAACCTTTTTGGGTTCAGTGCTCGATGTAGAGGCAGCTGTATTTATGAATTCCATTGTGTTGACTGCGCGCCGCTCCCCAGTGCGATGTTGTTGTGTATTTACAGCCGGTCTCTCACCCCATACTTTCTTCTGCGTTCCACTTGTTTTGTTCGGACCGCTTTCACTTTCCTTGTAAGAATTCCTCCCCTCGTTCGCCGTCACATAGCTTGACTCCCTATTATTTCTCGGTTGTATCTGCGTATATTCTATGATTAAAGATTCGAAATTTGGAATTGTCACAATTCCTCTCGTGACCACAGCGAGCTGAATCTCGCGCCCAAAGTGACGAGATATTTTGCGTATCAGTTGTTTATCAGTCAGAGTAGGTGTTAACTGCCTACATACATACATACATACATCCTCGGCGCTACAGCCCAGTCCGGGCCCTGGCCTCCAAAAGAAATCTTCCCCCACTGGTCTCTACTCCCGGCCAATGTCCACCAGTTTGCTGCACCCAGCCTCACCGCCTCCTTACCAACCTGGTCCAGCCATCTTGTACGCGGTCTTCCCCTCCTTCTCCTTCCCATCGGCAAATAATTCATCACTCTTTTTGGGATTCTATCCTCCGCCATTCTCTGCACATGACCAGCCCAACGCAATCTGTTAATTTGTATGAGTTGCACGATCGGAAGATCTTTAAACCTTTCGTACAACTCTCGATTATGCAGTCGCCTCCAAATGTTGTTTTCCCTCACAGGGCCATAGATTCTCCTCAGTACCCTCCTCTCAAAAACGGATAGTCTCTGCTCATCTAGTTTTTTTAACACCCAGCATTCCGAGCCATACATCAGGACTGGTCTAATCAAGGTCTTGTATAGGGAGGCTTTTGTATCTTTAGTTATTAATTTTGATTTAAAATGTTTCACCAGTCCGTAGTAACACCTATTAGCAGATAATATTCGTCTTTCAATATCTCTAGAGGAGTCATTTCCAGAGTCCACATATGACCCGAGATATGGAAAACCCTGAACCTTTTCAAATTCATAATCGTTAATGCGCAGGGACAGGGTACGAGTATTGGCACCTACAACCATATATTTGGTTTTGCTTTGGTTTATAACCAAGCCCATAGCCTTAGCGGACAACTCCAGTTCCTGAAAGGCTTCCTTTAAGCCAGATTCAGACCTACTTATGACGTCAATGTCATCGGCATAGGCCAGAAGCTGTACCTCCTTGTGAAATATGTGTCCGCTAGTTTGAATTCCTGAATCCCTGATGACCTTTTCTAGAGCTATGTTGAACAACAGACATGCTAAGGCATCTCCTTGTTTCAACCCATTCAATGTTTTTAAGGAGTTAGATAGATTTGATTGTATTCTGATTTGGCACTTAGAATTGGACATAACTACTCCAACCATACGCACCAACTTAGATGGTATATGCAACTCCTTCATAGCTCTATATAGCATTTTCCGGTTGCTGTTAACTGCCTACTCTCCAACAATATGCGTTCTATATATTGGATCGCAGTAATCGGTCCACGCCAATCAAACCTACCATATTCCAAATGGTCCCGTATGCTGTCTTGTCGTTCTTGTCCCCAATAGTTCTGTGAGAACGCTTCCTTGAATTCTTCAAAATTTGATATTTGGTTACGTATAACCCGCCACCAAATTCCAGCGTCTAATTCTAAATGTCTACCTATCCACTTGATATTGTCAGTGGGGTAGTATAATTCTTGTATTTCAGACAACTCCTTAAGGAATTCCATGGGGAATCTGTCCGTACCATTATATTTAAGGTCATTGTGGTTAGGTCCATTAATTCGGTTTAATATACCACACTCACCTTCCATTAATTTTCTCTGCAGTCTCTCCTGGTTTTCTCTTACTTTTGTCAAATGGTCTTTTAACTCTTCGATCCGCGTCGTCTTTTCTTTTGTAGTCTCGTCCAACTTCTGTTCCGTTGAACGCTGTCTACCGTCAACTTCTTCCAACTTCTGTATAATGTTATTGTTTGTTCCGTCTTGTTCCTGTTGTTTCTGCCGTATGGTGTCATGTATCTCGGCCTTGAATTCTTCCTGCTTCTTATTGGCATCCTTGACGTGAGCATCGAATTATTATTAATCTTTTTAACAGACGTTTGGGTATTGTGTATCGCTACCATCCATTCTTGACGATCGTTTTCTCGCGTTTCTTGTATCTCTTCGTACTCCTTGTTTGCTTCTTCTCTCAAGTCTCTCACGATATCATCTTGTTTCTTCTGTAGTTCATTGACCTTTCCTTCCCAGGCCTGCTGGTATTCACGTATCTCAGACCTTATCTGCGTAATCTGTTCCGCTGTCTGACGTTTAATCTCTTCCTTATGCTGGTCGAGCTTTTCATTTTGTTTTTCTAGTTTTTCACTAATTAATTTGTTACTTTCTTCTTGTTTCTCGCTAATTAATCTACTGTGTTCTTCTTGTTTCTCTAGTTTCTCACTAATTAATTTGTTACTTTCTTCTTGTTTTCTGCTTCGTTCTTCTTGTTTTTCGCTCTGTTGACGGATAAACTCCATCAACATTTGTAGACTTACATCTTCTGGTTTTGATGTCTGTCCTCGCGCCCTATCTTCTGGACTCTCTACAGCGCTACTTGGTTCGCTAGGTGTAGTATTATCTTCCGTATTTACCGTACCTAACTGGTTATTAACGTCGAATTCTACGCTATCGGAATTGCTCGCCATTTTTGCCTTCCTACGCGTAATCATTCAAACTGACTTATAACACTAATACTTATCTTATTTTTAATTCTATAACGCTACTTTATCTACTTCTTCTACTGCCTGTTCTTTGCCAAAGCTGTACGTTTTAACTATTTTCGTTACTACGTATCATGCCGTGCGGATGGGCGCCATTTAATATAATATTAAATGGATGTAATTTATCGATCTCTAATCATGGACTTGTTGCTGGTACGAACTTTGTCATACACACATGTATCTAGCCCCGAAGTTGGACGCCATTAATATAATGAATATTATATTAATAATGATATTAAATTGATGTAATTGATATTTATAACGTCTTACGTTCTTTGGGTGCCATTTAATATAATGTAATTTATACTAATATTTATTTGTAATGGATAATATGCAGTTACTTGCATTAATTAATTACTTTCATGCCGCGCGTTATGCAGCCAATTAATACAATGATGATAAAGGGTAATCTTTTATTGTTTACACTAAATATGCATAATTAAATTTTCTTTATTACTTTTTGTTATCTATGCTCCAGGTAAGAAGCATCATTTAATATAATGTATAACTATTCTGATTATTCATAAACAAAATACTCGATATCATTTAATAAATTAATATTGTCAATTCATTTATTTTACTGAACAAAAGAAACTCTTAAAATTCTACTTTATATTTTGTTCAAATATTAAGTTAATATCTGGGTTATCTGTGGTAATAATAAACGCATATATAGGATCAACTTAAATTACTAGGTTATTTATCATTCACAATAAATTATAATCATACATATGAAACGTCGATGTACCTGTAATACATACATATTTTATAAGAACAATTCATGTTTTAATATATGCTGAAACAAAGAACGCATATATACATATATAAATCAAATAAGATAACAATTCATATTCTAATTATTAATGCGTTCATTAATCCCAGATAGTTTTTTGTTAATATATTCACTAATTACGTTTTTAATTCTGATTTATATTCATTGCGTTTATTAATAATTTCTCAGGGATGAATTCTTTGAAAGAATCAGGTCAGTAGAAGTAACTAAATAGTAATGATTAAAATAATGGTTACTTGATTTATGAAATATCCATTAGTCTTTGGTGATGTCCAGTTTCAGTGATGAGGATGGCATGAAGACACATCTCGTTGAATGCCGCTGAAATCACTAGCACTTGCACACACTTCCGAGCACTCGCGTTGGCGTAGGTTTATGTGAATAATTGATGTTTAGTGTTCAATTAAATACTTCATCTTACGATGTATGTTGTGTGTTCGTTTTAACGTTACTGTACATGTCTAGTTCCACTTATATCACTGTTTTATCAAATATACGTGTGATTGATTAATTAGTTTAATGTTTCATGTTCTTTGAGGTTTTAATGAGGTGTAGTAACACTGAATAAAGTTCAACTGTTTTGTATAGTACAGATGTGGTGATATTTGTTCGTGTAACGATCTGATTGTTCACTTTGAATAATTCTTATCTAAGTCCGTTACATCGCACTTCGAAATTCACTACTAAAAGTTTACTAAGTCTGACTATCGTGACATGATGATTTCACTAAGTCTGCTAAGTTACGAGTTGACGTACTAACTCCCGAACTTGAGTTATCTCTCCGAATAATTAAATATACTCTTGAGAACTTAGAGTAAAACTGACTCCGAACAATTGAATGAACTGTTTGAAAAATTTGAGTAAAACTGGCTTCGTACTTAAAGTAAACTGTTTGAAAAATTGAGATATACTGGCCTCGTACTTAAAGTGTATTACGTGAAAATTTAAGGTATACTGGCCTCGTCCCCGTCTTGGACATATAGTTTTATTAATTCGTCCCTACTCAAAATTTTGTCCCTGGCGCAGTTTACGCCTTCTTTATTCGTGATTGGTCAGTTTTGAGTTTTCTTGGAATATTTTGTCCCACTATGTCAAGACCCTCCGTCATCGTTCTTCCGATAGGTTCTTCGTTTCTATCGCTATGGAAACAGTCCTCTCTACAAGTTTTCTCCGTGGCTCTGGGTTTCTGATAGGCTCTTAGGCATCCCCCGATTTTGCTCTGTCGAACGTTGACCCTTTTCGTAGAAACTTTAGCTATTATACGCTTGTCTATCAACCCACTGTCTGAAGTAAACTCAGTGTTTCTCTAGATTGCCATTATCTGTACTTTCGGTTCTCCCGACGTATTGTTCTGTGTCATACCCCTTTTTTGTAGCTATTAATAATTTTGGACATCTGCTGGCTGGTGAAGTCACCCCAACTTTCCACTCGTAAATTCTGTCTGACACTTAGACGATAACTCCAGCTGCGTAACATGACTTGAGTTTTTGTCTGATCTCTGCCTTAGTATTGTTTTTTAAGGTGCAGTGCATCCGTTCCATTGTAACATGTAGTTTCCCTCTTTTTGTCGTCTATCGTATACTGACGTAACTTGGTCGAACATCTGCCACATTTCTCAGTACAAGTGTGAATGTCCTCGCCTACATTGTTACAGTTGTAGTGAGCAATAATTCTGAACTAAACTTTCCCTGTCATCTTGTGCAACCAATTTCGATAGCCGAGTCGAACTTAACGTCTTTCTATTGTCTAGTTATCGACGCTGCTCTGACATCTTCTCAATACGCTTTATTTATTGCGTCAACTATAAGCCGTTGACACCGACTCGTGTGAACGCACTCCGTCGAGGTAAAAATTTTAAATTTTTTGCTCGTTACAGTGTCCTCAATTTTGATTTGATGATGTGACCTCAGGGAACAACTCAAATCCAAATTCTGCGCCCTGCACGTCGCCTCACCATGTTCATCTTCCTCAGGGAGGGATATTACATGATAACCTACTTTTAACAACTTATATTACAATTGGCGTACCCCCTTTTAGTTTTAATTGTATCTCTGAATTTATTGCTAGCTATTTGGGATGGCTGAACGCATTTAACATTATCGTATTTACATATCGATTACATATAAATACCTTATCTCTCTAATTACAAAACAAATCATAAATTCAATGAGTAATAATTAATTTAATTAATTGAATAATCTTCTTACTTTCTAAAATATTATTCTCGCAATATAATATCAAACAAATCAATTGGTTTAACGTAACGCTTTACATGAAATTAGAGAAATCTCCTATACATATACATTTTATGCAGTACTAATAGTCCTACCAATAATTTTGTTCTTAAAATGTTATTTAAAATTAGATTGGTAATTAACATATTCGCTACATTAGTTTTAATTATATTCATATTATTTGATAATTTATACATACACGTAATACATTTTGCTAACGAATTATTTACTTCGTTTTAACATCATTTACAATCCTAGTCTATTAATTATATACATTCACTTTAACAGAGTTCATTTACGATATAGCTTTTTGTATAATATCACTCATTTACTTTTAAGTGTCCTATTTTTTTTTTTTTCACTTTGTCCCAATAATTTATTACTATGTGAATCAAGTAATAGCAACTAAAATGTCCCTTGTATTCACTACAATATTTCATAAAATGTCACTCAAAACGTTAATTCACACTTATTATCTAACATTTTATTAGCGGTTAATTAAATAAGTAAACTCTTTATGTTACATTTGACATTTAGAGTACATAACTTCTTTTGGTTAAGCCAGCTTGAATGAGATAAGCGCGTCAATTACCCTAACGCAGATGACTCATCACCATCAGCTAACTTGTTATGATATATTCTTCAACTTTTTCCTCTTCATTCATCTTCAATTTTCTGGCTCATGATATTTTTTCATCTGTTTGACATTAAATTTCCCACGGATTTTGCTTTCGTCATTGCCATCGACGAGCAGGTATGTAGCATCTCCAAGAATTCGATGTACTTTGTATGGTCCGCAGTACAGTTCACAGAATTTCTCAATCCTTTTCTGGATCGCGTCCGATTGATAATAGGTCCTTATTAACACCTTCTCACCAATTTGGAATTTTGTAATGGTCTTGGTTTCATTACACAACTTCGCTTGCTTTTCCCTCTTCTCTTTCATTTTGACAAATATTTGGTTGTGGTCAGCTCCTTTAACTTGAAGTATGTCCTTGTCTAGGTATTTTTCCCAAACTCTTGTCGGTTTTTTCCCGAGCTGTGCCTCATAGGGTGTTACTTCTATAGTCTCGTGGTACGTCTCGTTAATGCAACTTTCAATTATAGGTACATAACGCGACCACTTTGTGTGTTGGTCACAGACAAAGATCCTGAATAAATTTCCACATTGTCTGTTGATTCTTTCAGCCAGATTCGCGCATGGGTTTCTTATTGCGGTGAATCTTGGTTGAATATTTAATTCGTTTAAACCGTCTAACCATTTCCTAGAGGTAAACTGTGTTCCATTGTCAGTAATAATTATTCTAGGACATCCTAACTCTTTACAATATTGGTGTATTCTTCTTAACGTGGCTGCGGTCGTTGCCCTCCTAAGTGTAAATAGTCGCACGTATTTTGTGAAGTTGTCTACCATGACGAACAAATACCTCACTCCAGCGGACGAGACGGGTAGTGGCCCAAAATAATCAGCGCTCACTAGGTCACCCTTGCTTAACGGGATAATGGCTTTCGTTCCCCCGAATAGGTTTTTGTTACCTGCGTCCTTCCTCTTCTGACATGTGTCGCAAGTCCGTACGTAATTTTTCACTTTTTTCAACATACCGTCTATGGTAAAATGCTCCTGTAACAATTTTATACATTTCTTCGCTCCAGTGTGTCCATACATCCGGTGTATTTCGGCAATTACTTCTCCGGATACACTGTTCGGTATGTACAGTTTCCATTCCCTTCTACGTAATCTATATAATTTCTCAGTGACGTATCTATAAAATTTACTTATTCCTTATCTAAACACTTTTCCTTAATCTTCTCTATAATGGTCTTAAGCTTAGTATCTTTAAATTGATACTTTCCAATATCCATAATTATCTTGCTTACTCTTTTATCCATCTTGATCGTCAGGTGATTAATTAAGTATTCGCACGTATTGTCACTAATTTCTTCTAACGTGGCATCTTCTGGGTTTCTGCTTAGAAGATCAGCAATAATATTCTCCTTGCCCTTACAATGGACAATGTCGAATTTGTATTCTTGGATACTTAAAATCCAGCGTGTTATTCGCGAGTTATTCAAATGACATTTGTTCATAAAGGTCAATGACTTATTATCTGTAATAATGGTTAAAGGTTGCCCTAATATGTATATACGGAATTTTTCGAGACATCGTACGATACTCAAGAGCTCCTTTTCCGTGGTGTAGTAATTTCTTTCTGCACCCTTGAATGTTTTGCTAGTAAATGCTATAACTCCGATTTTTCCTTCCTCGTCCAGTTGATATAGCTGCCCGCCGTATGCAAAGTTGCTGGCGTCGCACTGCATATAGTATCGTTGGTTTATTCGAGGAAACTTCAAGATAACTGTTTCTACGAATAACTTTTTAACTCGTTGAAAACATTCATTTAATTCCGGTGTCCAGGTAAATTTATGTCCTTTCCGTAATAATTCAAGTAATGGTTTGGTGGTTTCGGCGTATTTATCTGTAAAACGGTTGTAGAAATTTGTTAAACCCAAGAAACCCTTTAATTGCTTTTGGTTCCGAGGTGTTGGAAACTTCATAATTGCATCAATCTTCTCATCCGTTGCTTGTATTCCTTGCGTAGTTAATCGATATCCAAGGTACGCAATTTCTTGCCTAAAGAATTGCGACTTCTCCAAATTGATGGTTAAATTCGCTCTTCTTAAGTTGGATAATAATAAATCTAAATGTAATAAATGCGTCTCTAAATCTCCTGAATAACATAGGCAATCGTCTACATAAATAATGGTGTTTTCCTTAACTTCATCTTCCAATACTGTGTCCAATCCCCTGGTTAGTGCAGCAGAACTGGTACTCAGTCCAAACGGCGTAACTGTGAAGCGATAACATTTGCCTTCGTACATAAAAGCGGTGAAGTTCCGGCACTCCGGCTTCAGTGGTACTTGCCAGAAACTGCTAGTTAAGTCTACGGTAGATAAATATTTCATTTCACAACATCTAGCCAAAATATCGTTTATCGGTGGGGCACCCTCGTAGTCCGGGATCGTCACGCTGTTCACCTTCCTCGCATTCAAACACAATCGTACTCTACCGTCCTTCTTAATTACAGTAACAAGTGGGTTGATATATGCGCTGTTGCATCGCTCAATGACCCCATACCGTAACATTCTTCTAATCTCATCATCCACCTTCCCTTTATATGCTAATGGGACAGGCCATCCTCTCTGGAAGTACGGTGTCCGGTCGGTGACTTGGAACTCGTGAACGTACCCTTCGATCCTTCCGGGGCACTCTCTGAATAAACTTCTATTCCTTACGAGAATCTCCCTTAACCTCTCCAACGTCCCTTTATCTCCGCAGTCAATACTCTCTACTTTCCTATCGATGTTCCTTATGATCTCTTCTTCTTCTTCTGTGTCCACCACTTCTATATGCATCATTGGCACCGTGCACGCCGCTTCGTCAGCCTCTCTTCTTAACTCGACGATCCTTTTTCCCATGTCAATGAGACATCCTGTTTCCTGAAGAAAATTAATTCCTAATATACAAGGTTTTATTAAATCTGGTATAATGAGAAAAACACATTCATACTTAATTCCTTCAATATAAATATCGCATAATATTTGCTTCCTTATTAACTTTGATTTATTGCCAACCGCGCTAACTAATAAAGTGTTAGTCATCGGTAAAATTTCGTAAGGTGCTATGTTGTGTTTGTTTTGATTAAACCACGATTCAGACAATCCGGCAATAACGGATCCAGTGTCAAGCAACGCTTGTACTGTAATATTATTGTTAAACTTTATACTTATTTCTGGGCACTTTATTACTCGTTGGGTAATCTCCTCGTCATCATTACATAACAAATCGCTTCGTAAGTCTGGTAAAATTATGTTAGTCTGATAGTCATTCGTTTTATCGGCTATCTTCGTTAATGAGTAAAGGGATTTTTTTTTTCTTCTTGTTGACGAACCTTTTTGGGTTCAGTGCTCGATGTAGAGGCAGCTGTATTTATGAATTCCATTGTGTTGACTGCGCGCCGCTCCCCAGTGCGATGTTGTTGTGTATTTACAGCCGGTCTCTCACCCCATACTTTCTTCTGCGTTCCACTTGTTTTGTTCGGACCGCTTTCACTTTCCTTGTAAGAATTCCTCCCCTCGTTCGCCGTCACATAGCTTGACTCCCTATTATTTCTCGGTTGTATCTGCGTATATTCTATGATTAAAGATTCGAAATTTGGAATTGTCACAATTCCTCTCGTGACCACAGCGAGCTGAATCTCGCGCCCAAAGTGACGAGATATTTTGCGTATCAGTTGTTTATCAGTCAGAGTAGGTGTTAACTGCCTACATACATACATACATACATCCTCGGCGCTACAGCCCAGTCCGGGCCCTGGCCTCCAAAAGAAATCTTCCCCCACTGGTCTCTACTCCCGGCCAATGTCCACCAGTTTGCTGCACCCAGCCTCACCGCCTCCTTACCAACCTGGTCCAGCCATCTTGTACGCGGTCTTCCCCTCCTTCTCCTTCCCATCGGCAAATAATTCATCACTCTTTTTGGGATTCTATCCTCCGCCATTCTCTGCACATGACCAGCCCAACGCAATCTGTTAATTTGTATGAGTTGCACGATCGGAAGATCTTTAAACCTTTCGTACAACTCTCGATTATGCAGTCGCCTCCAAATGTTGTTTTCCCTCACAGGGCCATAGATTCTCCTCAGTACCCTCCTCTCAAAAACGGATAGTCTCTGCTCATCTAGTTTTTTTAACACCCAGCATTCCGAGCCATACATCAGGACTGGTCTAATCAAGGTCTTGTATAGGGAGGCTTTTGTATCTTTAGTTATTAATTTTGATTTAAAATGTTTCACCAGTCCGTAGTAACACCTATTAGCAGATAATATTCGTCTTTCAATATCTCTAGAGGAGTCATTTCCAGAGTCCACATATGACCCGAGATATGGAAAACCCTGAACCTTTTCAAATTCATAATCGTTAATGCGCAGGGACAGGGTACGAGTATTGGCACCTACAACCATATATTTGGTTTTGCTTTGGTTTATAACCAAGCCCATAGCCTTAGCGGACAACTCCTGTTCCTGAAAGGCTTCCTTTAAGCCAGATTCAGACCTACTTATGACGTCAATGTCATCGGCATAGGCCAGAAGCTGTACCTCCTTGTGAAATATGTGTCCGCTAGTTTGAATTCCTGAATCCCTGATGACCTTTTCTAGAGCTATGTTGAACAACAGACATGCTAAGGCATCTCCTTGTTTCAACCCATTCAATGTTTTTAAGGAGTTAGATAGATTTGATTGTATTCTGATTTGGCACTTAGAATTGGACATAACTACTCCAACCATACGCACCAACTTAGATGGTATATGCAACTCCTTCATAGCTCTATATAGCATTTTCCGGTTGCTGTTAACTGCCTACTCTCCAACAATATGCGTTCTATATATTGGATCGCAGTAATCGGTCCACGCCAATCAAACCTACCATATTCCAAATGGTCCCGTATGCTGTCTTGTCGTTCTTGTCCCCAATATTTCTGTGAGAACGCTTCCTTGAATTCTTCAAAATTTGATATTTGGTTACGTATAACCCGCCACCAAATTCCAGCGTCTAATTCTAAATGTCTACCTATCCACTTGATATTGTCAGTGGGGTAGTATAATTCTTGTATTTCAGACAACTCCTTAAGGAATTCCATGAGGAATCTGTCCGTACCATTATATTTAAGGTCATTGTGGTTAGGTCCATTAATTCGGTTTAATATACCACACTCACCTTCCATTAATTGTCTCTGCAGTCTCTCCTGGTTTTCTCTTACTTTTGTCAAATGGTCTTTTAACTCTTCGATCCGCGTCGTCTTTTCTTTTGTAGTCTCGTCCAACTTCTGTTCCGTTGAACGCTGTCTACCGTCAACTTCTTCCAACTTCTGTATAATGTTATTGTTTGTTCCGTCTTGTTCCTGTTGTTTCTGCCGTATGGTGTCATGTATCTCGGCCTTGAATTCTTCCTGCTTCTTATTGGCATCCTTGACGTGAGCATCGAATTATTATTAATCTTTTTAACAGTCGTTTGGGTATTGTGTATCGCTACCATCCATTCTTGACGATCGTTTTCTCGCGTTTCTTGTATCTCTTCGTACTCCTTGTTTGCTTCTTCTCTCAAGTCTCTCACGATATCATCTTGTTTCTTCTGTAGTTCATTGACCTTTCCTTCCCAGGCCTGCTGGTATTCACGTATCTCAGACCTTATCTGCGTAATCTGTTCCGCTGTCTGACGTTTAATCTCTTCCTTATGCTGGTCGAGCTTTTCATTTTGTTTTTCTAGTTTTTCACTAATTAATTTGTTACTTTCTTCTTGTTTCTCGCTAATTAATCTACTGTGTTCTTCTTGTTTCTCTAGTTTCTCACTAATTAATTTGTTACTTTCTTCTTGTTTTCTGCTTCGTTCTTCTTGTTTTTCGCTCTGTTGACGGATAAACTCCATCAACATTTGTAGACTTACATCTTCTGGTTTTGATGTCTGTCCTCGCGCCCTATCTTCTGGACTCTCTACAGCGCTACTTGGTTCGCTAGGTGTAGTATTATCTTCCGTATTTACCGTACCTAACTGGTTATTAACGTCGAATTCTACGCTATCGGAATTGCTCGCCATTTTTGCCTTCCTACGCGTAATCATTCAAACTGACTTATAACACTAATACTTATCTTATTTTTAATTCTATAACGCTACTTTATCTACTTCTTCTACTGCCTGTTCTTTGCCAAAGCTGTACGTTTTAACTATTTTCGTTACTACGTATCATGCCGTGCGGATGGGCGCCATTTAATATAATATTAAATGGATGTAATTTATCGATCTCTAATCATGGACTTGTTGCTGGTACGAACTTTGTCATACACACATGTATCTAGCCCCGAAGTTGGACGCCATTAATATAATGAATATTATATTAATAATGATATTAAATTGATGTAATTGATATTTATAACGTCTTACGTTCTTTGGGTGCCATTTAATATAATGTAATTTATACTAATATTTATTTGTAATGGATAATATGCAGTTACTTGCATTAATTAATTACTTTCATGCCGCGCGTTATGCAGCCAATTAATACAATGATGATAAAGGGTAATCTTTTATTGTTTACACTAAATATGCATAATTAAATTTTCTTTATTACTTTTTGTTATCTATGCTCCAGGTAAGAAGCATCATTTAATATAATGTATAACTATTCTGATTATTCATAAACAAAATACTCGATATCATTTAATAAATTAATATTGTCAATTCATTTATTTTACTGAACAAAAGAAACTCTTAAAATTCTACTTTATATTTTGTTCAAATATTAAGTTAATATCTGGGTTATCTGTGGTAATAATAAACGCATATATAGGATCAACTTAAATTACTAGGTTATTTATCATTCACAATAAATTATAATCATACATATGAAACGTCGATGTACCTGTAATACATACATATTTTATAAGAACAATTCATGTTTTAATATATGCTGAAACAAAGAACGCATATATACATATATAAATCAAATAAGATAACAATTCATATTCTAATTATTAATGCGTTCATTAATCCCAGATAGTTTTTTGTTAATATATTCACTAATTACGTTTTTAATTCTGATTTATATTCATTGCGTTTATTAATAATTTCTCAGGGATGAATTCTTTGAAAGAATCAGGTCAGTAGAAGTAACTAAATAGTAATGATTAAAATAATGGTTACTTGATTTATGAAATATCCATTAGTCTTTGGTGATGTCCAGTTTCAGTGATGAGGATGGCATGAAGACACATCTCGTTGAATGCCGCTGAAATCACTAGCACTTGCACACACTTCCGAGCACTCGCGTTGGCGTAGGTTTATGTGAATAATTGATGTTTAGTGTTCAATTAAATACTTCATCTTACGATGTATGTTGTGTGTTCGTTTTAACGTTACTGTACATGTCTAGTTCCACTTATATCACTGTTTTATCAAATATACGTGTGATTGATTAATTAGTTTAATGTTTCATGTTCTTTGAGGTTTTAATGAGGTGTAGTAACACTGAATAAAGTTCAACTGTTTTGTATAGTACAGATGTGGTGATATTTGTTCGTGTAACGATCTGATTGTTCACTTTGAATAATTCTTATCTAAGTCCGTTACATCGCACTTCGAAATTCACTACTAAAAGTTTACTAAGTCTGACTATCGTGACATGATGATTTCACTAAGTCTGCTAAGTTACGAGTTGACGTACTAACTCCCGAACTTGAGTTATCTCTCCGAATAATTAAATATACTCTTGAGAACTTAGAGTAAAACTGACTCCGAACAATTGAATGAACTGTTTGAAAAATTTGAGTAAAACTGGCTTCGTACTTGAAGTAAACTGTTTGAAAAATTGAGATATACTGGCCTCGTACTTAAAGTGTATTACGTGAAAATTTAAGGTATACTGGCCTCGTCCCCGTCTTGGACATATAGTTTTATTAATTCGTCCCTACTCAAAATTTTGTCCCTGGCGCAGTTTACGCCTTCTTTATTCGTGATTGGTCAGTTTTGAGTTTTCTTGGAATATTTTGTCCCACTATGTCAAGACCCTCCGTCATCGTTCTTCCGATAGGTTCTTCGTTTCTATCGCTATGGAAACAGTCCTCTCTACAAGTTTTCTCCGTGGCTCTGGGTTTCTGATAGGCTCTTAGGCATCCCCCGATTTTGCTCTGTCGAACGTTGACCCTTTTCGTAGAAACTTTAGCTATTATACGCTTGTCTATCAACCCACTGTCTGAAGTAAACTCAGTGTTTCTCTAGATTGCCATTATCTGTACTTTCGGTTCTCCCGACGTATTGTTCTGTGTCATACCCCTTTTTTGTAGCTATTAATAATTTTGGACATCTGCTGGCTGGTGAAGTCACCCCAACTTTCCACTCGTAAATTCTGTCTGACACTTAGACGATAACTCCAGCTGCGTAACATGACTTGAGTTTTTGTCTGATCTCTGCCTTAGTATTGTTTCTTAAGGTGCAGTGCATCCGTTCCATTGTAACATGTAGTTTCCCTCTTTTTGTCGTCTATCGTATACTGACGTAACTTGGTCGAACATCTGCCACATTTCTCAGTACAAGTGTGAATGTCCTCGCCTACATTGTTACAGTTGTAGTGAGCAATAATTCTGAACTAAACTTTCCCTGTCATCTTGTGCAACCAATTTCGATAGCCGAGTCGAACTTAACGTCTTTCTATTGTCTAGTTATCGACGCTGCTCTGACATCTTCTCAATACGCTTTATTTATTGCGTCAACTATAAGCCGTTGACACCGCCTCGTGTGAACGCACTCCGTCGAGGTAAAAATTTTAAATTTTTTGCTCGTTACAGTGTCCTCAATTTTGATTTGATGATGTGACCTCAGGGAACAACTCAAATCCAAATTCTGCGCCCTGCACGTCGCCTCACCATGTTCATCTTCCTCAGGGAGGGATATTACATGATAACCTACTTTTAACAACTTATATTACAATTGGCGTACCCCCTTTTTAGTTTTAATTGTATCTCTGAATTTATTGCTAGCTATTTGGGATGGCTGAACGCATTTAACATTATCGTATTTACATATCGATTACATATAAATACCTTATCTCTCTAATTACAAAACAAATCATAAATTCAATGAGTAATAATTAATTTAATTAATTGAATAATCTTCTTACTTTCTAAAATATTATTCTCGCAATATAATATCAAACAAATCAATTGGTTTAACGTAACGCTTTACATGAAATCAGAGAAATCTCCTATACATATACATTTTATGCAGTACTAATAGTCCTACCAATAATTTTGTTCTTAAAATGTTATTTAAAATTAGATTGGTAATTAACATATTCGCTACATTAGTTTTAATTATATTCATATTATTTGATAATTTATACATACACGTAATACATTTTGCTAAAGAATTATTTACTTCGTTTTAACATCATTTACAATCCTAGTCTATTAATTATATACATTCACTTTAACAGAGTTCATTTACGATATAGCTTTTTGTATAATATCACTCATTTACTTTTAAGTGTCCTATTTTTTTTTTTTCACTTTGTCCCAATAATTTATTACTATGTGAATCAAGTAATAGCAACTAAAATGTCCCTTGTATTCACTACAATATTTCATAAAATGTCACTCAAAACGTTAATTCACACTTATTATCTAACATTTTATTAGTGGTTAATTAAATAAGTAAACTCTTTATGTTACATTTGACATTTAGAGTACATAACTTCTTTTGGTTAAGCCAGCTTGAATGAGATAAGCGCGTCAATTACCCTAACGCAGATGACTCATCACCATCAGCTAACTTGTTATGATATATTCTTCAACTTTTTCCTCTTCATTCATCTTCAATTTTCTGGCTCATGATATTTTTTCATCTGTTTGACATTAAATTTCCCACGGATTTTGCTTTCGTCATTGCCATCGACGAGCAGGTATGTAGCATCTCCAAGAATTCGATGTACTTTGTATGGTCCGCAGTACAGTTCACAGAATTTCTCAATCCTTTTCTGGATCGCGTCCGATTGATAATAGGTCCTTATTAACACCTTCTCACCAATTTGGAATTTTGTAATGGTCTTGGTTTCATTACACAACTTCGCTTGCTTTTCCCTCTTCTCTTTCATTTTGACAAATATTTGGTTGTGGTCAGCTCCTTTAACTTGAAGTATGTCCTTGTCTAGGTATTTTTCCCAAACTCTTGTCGGTTTTTTCCCGAGCTGTGCCTCATAGGGTGTTACTTCTATAGTCTCGTGGTACGTCTCGTTAATGCAACTTTCAATTATAGGTACATAACGCGACCACTTTGTGTGTTGGTCACAGACAAAGATCCTGAATAAATTTCCACATTGTCTGTTGATTCTTTCAGCCAGATTCGCGCATGGGTTTCTTATTGCGGTGAATCTTGGTTGAATATTTAATTCGTTTAAACCGTCTAACCATTTCCTAGAGGTAAACTGTGTTCCATTGTCAGTAATAATTATTCTAGGACATCCTAACTCTTTACAATATTGGTGTATTCTTCTTAACGTGGCTGCGGTCGTTGCCCTCCTAAGTGTAAATAGTCGCACGTATTTTGTGAAGTTGTCTACCATGACGAACAAATACCTCACTCCAGCGGACGAGACGGGTAGTGGCCCAAAATAATCAGCGCTCACTAGGTCACCCTTGCTTAACGGGATAATGGCTTTCGTTCCCCCGAATAGGCTTTTGTTACCTGCGTCCTTCCTCTTCTGACATGTGTCGCAAGTCCGTACGTAATTTTTCACTTTTTTCAACATACCGTCTATGGTAAAATGCTCCTGTAACAATTTTATACATTTCTTCGCTCCAGTGTGTCCATACATCCGGTGTATTTCGGCAATTACTTCTCCGGATACACTGTTCGGTATGTACAGTTTCCATTCCCTTCTACGTAATCTATATAATTTCTCAGTGACGTATCTATAAAATTTACTTATTCCTTATCTAAACACTTTTCCTTAATCTTCTCTATAATGGTCTTAAGCTTAGTATCTTTAAATTGATACTTTCCAATATCCATAATTATCTTGCTTACTCTTTTATCCATCTTGATCGTCAGGTGATTAATTAAGTATTCGCACGTATTGTCACTAATTTCTTCTAACGTGGCATCTTCTGGGTTTCTGCTTAGAAGATCAGCAATAATATTCTCCTTGCCCTTACAATGGACAATGTCGAATTTGTATTCTTGGATACTTAAAATCCAGCGTGTTATTCGCGAGTTATTCAAATGACATTTGTTCATAAAGGTCAATGACTTATTATCTGTAATAATGGTTAAAGGTTGCCCTAATATGTATATACGGAATTTTTCGAGACATCGTACGATACTCAAGAGCTCCTTTTCCGTGGTGTAGTAATTTCTTTCTGCACCCTTGAATGTTTTGCTAGTAAATGCTATAACTCCGATTTTTCCTTCCTCGTCCAGTTGATATAGCTGCCCGCCGTATGCAAAGTTGCTGGCGTCGCACTGCATATAGTATCGTTGGTTTATTCGAGGAAACTTCAAGATAACTGTTTCTACGAATAACTTTTTAACTCGTTGAAAACATTCATTTAATTCCGGTGTCCAGGTAAATTTATGTCCTTTCCGTAATAATTCAAGTAATGGTTTGGTGGTTTCGGCGTATTTATCTGTAAAACGGTTGTAGAAATTTGTTAAACCCAAGAAACCCTTTAATTGCTTTTGGTTCCGAGGTGTTGGAAACTTCATAATTGCATCAATCTTCTCATCCGTTGCTTGTATTCCTTGCGTAGTTAATCGATATCCAAGGTACGCAATTTCTTGCCTAAAGAATTGCGACTTCTCCAAATTGATGGTTAAATTCGCTCTTCTTAAGTTGGATAATAATAAATCTAAATGTAATAAATGCGTCTCTAAATCTCCTGAATAACATAGGCAATCGTCTACATAAATAATGGTGTTTTCCTTAACTTCATCTTCCAATACTGTGTCCAATCCCCTGGTTAGTGCAGCAGAACTGGTACTCAGTCCAAACGGCGTAACTGTGAAGCGATAACATTTGCCTTCGTACATAAAAGCGGTGAAGTTCCGGCACTCCGGCTTCAGTGGTACTTGCCAGAAACTGCTAGTTAAGTCTACGGTAGATAAATATTTCATTTCACAACATCTAGCCAAAATATCGTTTATCGGTGGGGCACCCTCGTAGTCCGGGATCGTCACGCTGTTCACCTTCCTCGCATTCAAACACAATCGTACTCTACCGTCCTTCTTAATTACAGTAACAAGTGGGTTGATATATGCGCTGTTGCATCGCTCAATGACCCCATACCGTAACATTCTTCTAATCTCATCATCCACCTTCCCTTTATATGCTAATGGGACAGGCCATCCTCTCTGGAAGTACGGTGTCCGGTCGGTGACTTGGAACTCGTGAACGTACCCTTCGATCCTTCCGGGGCACTCTCTGAATAAACTTCTATTCCTTACGAGAATCTCCCTTAACCTCTCCAACGTCCCTTTATCTCCGCAGTCAATACTCTCTACTTTCCTATCGATGTTCCTTATGATCTCTTCTTCTTCTTCTGTGTCCACCACTTCTATATGCATCATTGGCACCGTGCACGCCGCTTCGTCAGCCTCTCTTCTTAACTCGACGATCCTTTTTCCCATGTCAATGAGACATCCTGTTTCCTGAAGAAAATTAATTCCTAATATACAAGGTTTTATTAAATCTGGTATAATGAGAAAAACACATTCATACTTAATTCCTTCAATATAAATATCGCATAATATTTGCTTCCTTATTAACTTTGATTTATTGCCAACCGCGCTAACTAATAAAGTGTTAGTCATCGGTAAAATTTCGTAAGGTGCTATGTTGTGTTTGTTTTGATTAAACCACGATTCAGACAATCCGGCAATAACGGATCCAGTGTCAAGCAACGCTTGTACTGTAATATTATTGTTAAACTTTATACTTATTTCTGGGCACTTTATTACTCGTTGGGTAATCTCCTCGTCATCATTACATAACAAATCGCTTCGTAAGTCTGGTAAAATTATGTTAGTCTGATAGTCATTCGTTTTATCGGCTATCTTCGTTAATGAGTAAAGGGATTTTTTTTTTCTTCTTGTTGACGAACCTTTTTGGGTTCAGTGCTCGATGTAGAGGCAGCTGTATTTATGAATTCCATTGTGTTGACTGCGCGCCGCTCCCCAGTGCGATGTTGTTGTGTATTTACAGCCGGTCTCTCACCCCATACTTTCTTCTGCGTTCCACTTGTTTTGTTCGGACCGCTTTCACTTTCCTTGTAAGAATTCCTCCCCTCGTTCGCCGTCACATAGCTTGACTCCCTATTATTTCTCGGTTGTATCTGCGTATATTCTATGATTAAAGATTCGAAATTTGGAATTGTCACAATTCCTCTCGTGACCACAGCGAGCTGAATCTCGCGCCCAAAGTGACGAGATATTTTGCGTATCAGTTGTTTATCAGTCAGAGTAGGTGTTAACTGCCTACATACATACATACATACATCCTCGGCGCTACAGCCCAGTCCGGGCCCTGGCCTCCAAAAGAAATCTTCCCCCACTGGTCTCTACTCCCGGCCAATGTCCACCAGTTTGCTGCACCCAGCCTCACCGCCTCCTTACCAACCTGGTCCAGCCATCTTGTACGCGGTCTTCCCCTCCTTCTCCTTCCCATCGGCAAATAATTCATCACTCTTTTTGGGATTCTATCCTCCGCCATTCTCTGCACATGACCAGCCCAACGCAATCTGTTAATTTGTATGAGTTGCACGATCGGAAGATCTTTAAACCTTTCGTACAACTCTCGATTATGCAGTCGCCTCCAAATGTTGTTTTCCCTCACAGGGCCATAGATTCTCCTCAGTACCCTCCTCTCAAAAACGGATAGTCTCTGCTCATCTAGTTTTTTTAACACCCAGCATTCCGAGCCATACATCAGGACTGGTCTAATCAAGGTCTTGTATAGGGAGGCTTTTGTATCTTTAGTTATTAATTTTGATTTAAAATGTTTCACCAGTCCGTAGTAACACCTATTAGCAGATAATATTCGTCTTTCAATATCTCTAGAGGAGTCATTTCCAGAGTCCACATATGACCCGAGATATGGAAAACCCTGAACCTTTTCAAATTCATAATCGTTAATGCGCAGGGACAGGGTACGAGTATTGGCACCTACAACCATATATTTGGTTTTGCTTTGGTTTATAACCAAGCCCATAGCCTTAGCGGACAACTCCAGTTCCTGAAAGGCTTCCTTTAAGCCAGATTCAGACCTACTTATGACGTCAATGTCATCGGCATAGGCCAGAAGCTGTACCTCCTTGTGAAATATGTGTCCGCTAGTTTGAATTCCTGAATCCCTGATGACCTTTTCTAGAGCTATGTTGAACAACAGACATGCTAAGGCATCTCCTTGTTTCAACCCATTCAATGTTTTTAAGGAGTTAGATAGATTTGATTGTATTCTGATTTGGCACTTAGAATTGGACATAACTACTCCAACCATACGCACCAACTTAGATGGTATATGCAACTCCTTCATAGCTCTATATAGCATTTTCCGGTTGCTGTTAACTGCCTACTCTCCAACAATATGCGTTCTATATATTGGATCGCAGTAATCGGTCCACGCCAATCAAACCTACCATATTCCAAATGGTCCCGTATGCTGTCTTGTCGTTCTTGTCCCCAATATTTCTGTGAGAACGCTTCCTTGAATTCTTCAAAATTTGATATTTGGTTACGTATAACCCGCCACCAAATTCCAGCGTCTAATTCTAAATGTCTACCTATCCACTTGATATTGTCAGTGGGGTAGTATAATTCTTGTATTTCAGACAACTCCTTAAGGAATTCCATGGGGAATCTGTCCGTACCATTATATTTAAGGTCATTGTGGTTAGGTCCATTAATTCGGTTTAATATACCACACTCACCTTCCATTAATTGTCTCTGCAGTCTCTCCTGGTTTTCTCTTACTTTTGTCAAATGGTCTTTTAACTCTTCGATCCGCGTCGTCTTTTCTTTTGTAGTCTCGTCCAACTTCTGTTCCGTTGAACGCTGTCTACCGTCAACTTCTTCCAACTTCTGTATAATGTTATTGTTTGTTCCGTCTTGTTCCTGTTGTTTCTGCCGTATGGTGTCATGTATCTCGGCCTTGAATTCTTCCTGCTTCTTATTGGCATCCTTGACGTGAGCATCGAATTATTATTAATCTTTTTAACAGTCGTTTGGGTATTGTGTATCGCTACCATCCATTCTTGACGATCGTTTTCTCGCGTTTCTTGTATCTCTTCGTACTCCTTGTTTGCTTCTTCTCTCAAGTCTCTCACGATATCATCTTGTTTCTTCTGTAGTTCATTGACCTTTCCTTCCCAGGCCTGCTGGTATTCACGTATCTCAGACCTTATCTGCGTAATCTGTTCCGCTGTCTGACGTTTAATCTCTTCCTTATGCTGGTCGAGCTTTTCATTTTGTTTTTCTAGTTTTTCACTAATTAATTTGTTACTTTCTTCTTGTTTCTCGCTAATTAATCTACTGTGTTCTTCTTGTTTCTCTAGTTTCTCACTAATTAATTTGTTACTTTCTTCTTGTTTTCTGCTTCGTTCTTCTTGTTTTTCGCTCTGTTGACGGATAAACTCCATCAACATTTGTAGACTTACATCTTCTGGTTTTTATGTCTGTCCTCGCGCCCTATCTTCTGGACTCTCTACAGCGCTACTTGGTTCGCTAGGTGTAGTATTATCTTCCGTATTTACCGTACCTAACTGGTTATTAACGTCGAATTCTACGCTATCGGAATTGCTCGCCATTTTTGCCTTCCTACGCGTAATCATTCAAACTGACTTATAACACTAATACTTATCTTATTTTTAATTCTATAACGCTACTTTATCTACTTCTTCTACTGCCTGTTCTTTGCCAAAGCTGTACGTTTTAACTATTTTCGTTACTACGTATCATGCCGTGCGGATGGGCGCCATTTAATATAATATTAAATGGATGTAATTTATCGATCTCTAATCATGGACTTGTTGCTGGTACGAACTTTGTCATACACACATGTATCTAGCCCCGAAGTTGGACGCCATTAATATAATGAATATTATATTAATAATGATATTAAATTGATGTAATTGATATTTATAACGTCTTACGTTCTTTGGGTGCCATTTAATATAATGTAATTTATACTAATATTTATTTGTAATGGATAATATGCAGTTACTTGCATTAATTAATTACTTTCATGCCGCGCGTTATGCAGCCAATTAATACAATGATGATAAAGGGTAATCTTTTATTGTTTACACTAAATATGCATAATTAAATTTTCTTTATTACTTTTTGTTATCTATGCTCCAGGTAAGAAGCATCATTTAATATAATGTACAACTATTCTGATTATTCATAAACAAAATACTCGATATCATTTAATAAATTAATATTGTCAATTCATTTATTTTACTGAACAAAAGAAACTCTTAAAATTCTACTTTATATTTTGTTCAAATATTAAGTTAATATCTGGGTTATCTGTGGTAATAATAAACGCATATATAGGATCAACTTAAATTACTAGGTTATTTATCATTCACAATAAATTATAATCATACATATGAAACGTCGATGTACCTGTAATACATACATATTTTATAAGAACAATTCATGTTTTAATATATGCTGAAACAAAGAACGCATATATACATATATAAATCAAATAAGATAACAATTCATATTCTAATTATTAATGCGTTCATTAATCCCAGATAGTTTTTTGTTAATATATTCACTAATTACGTTTTTAATTCTGATTTATATTCATTGCGTTTATTAATAATTTCTCAGGGATGAATTCTTTGAAAGAATCAGGTCAGTAGAAGTAACTAAATAGTAATGATTAAAATAATGGTTACTTGATTTATGAAATATCCATTAGTCTTTGGTGATGTCCAGTTTCAGTGATGAGGATGGCATGAAGACACATCTCGTTGAATGCCGCTGAAATCACTAGCACTTGCACACACTTCCGAGCACTCGCGTTGGCGTAGGTTTATGTGAATAATTGATGTTTAGTGTTCAATTAAATACTTCATCTTACGATGTATGTTGTGTGTTCGTTTTAACGTTACTGTACATGTCTAGTTCCACTTATATCACTGTTTTATCAAATATACGTGTGATTGATTAATTAGTTTAATGTTTCATGTTCTTTGAGGTTTTAATGAGGTGTAGTAACACTGAATAAAGTTCAACTGTTTTGTATAGTACAGATGTGGTGATATTTGTTCGTGTAACGATCTGATTGTTCACTTTGAATAATTCTTATCTAAGTCCGTTACATCGCACTTCGAAATTCACTACTAAAAGTTTACTAAGTCTGACTATCGTGACATGATGATTTCACTAAGTCTGCTAAGTTACGAGTTGACGTACTAACTCCCGAACTTGAGTTATCTCTCCGAATAATTAAATATACTCTTGAGAACTTAGAGTAAAACTGACTCCGAACAATTGAATGAACTGTTTGAAAAATTTGAGTAAAACTGGCTTCGTACTTAAAGTAAACTGTTTGAAAAATTGAGATATACTGGCCTCGTACTTAAAGTGTATTACGTGAAAATTTAAGGTATACTGGCCTCGTCGCCGTCTTGGACATATAGTTTTATTAATTCGTCCCTACTCAAAATTTTGTCCCTGGCGCAGTTTACGCCTTCTTTATTCGTGATTGGTCAGTTTTGAGTTTTCTTGGAATATTTTGTCCCACTATGTCAAGACCCTCCGTCATCGTTCTTCCGATAGGTTCTTCGTTTCTATCGCTATGGAAACAGTCCTCTCTACAAGTTTTCTCCGTGGCTCTGGGTTTCTGATAGGCTCTTAGGCATCCCCCGATTTTGCTCTGTCGAACGTTGACCCTTTTCGTAGAAACTTTAGCTATTATACGCTTGTCTATCAACCCACTGTCTGAAGTAAACTCAGTGTTTCTCTAGATTGCCATTATCTGTACTTTCGGTTCTCCCGACGTATTGTTCTGTGTCATACCCCTTTTTTGTAGCTATTAATAATTTTGGACATCTGCTGGCTGGTGAAGTCACCCCAACTTTCCACTCGTAAATTCTGTCTGACACTTAGACGATAACTCCAGCTGCGTAACATGACTTGAGTTTTTGTCTGATCTCTGCCTTAGTATTGTTTCTTAAGGTGCAGTGCATCCGTTCCATTGTAACATGTAGTTTCCCTCTTTTTGTCGTCTATCGTATACTGACGTAACTTGGTCGAACATCTGCCACATTTCTCAGTACAAGTGTGAATGTCCTCGCCTACATTGTTACAGTTGTAGTGAGCAATAATTCTGAACTAAACTTTCCCTGTCATCTTGTGCAACCAATTTCGATAGCCGAGTCGAACTTAACGTCTTTCTATTGTCTAGTTATCGACGCTGCTCTGACATCTTCTCAATACGCTTTATTTATTGCGTCAACTATAAGCCGTTGACACCGCCTCGTGTGAACGCACTCCGTCGAGGTAAAAATTTTAAATTTTTTGCTCGTTACAGTGTCCTCAATTTTGATTTGATGATGTGACCTCAGGGAACAACTCAAATCCAAATTCTGCGCCCTGCACGTCGCCTCACCATGTTCATCTTCCTCAGGGAGGGATATTACATGATAACCTACTTTTAACAACTTATATTACAATTGGCGTACCCCCTTTTAGTTTTAATTGTATCTCTGAATTTATTGCTAGCTATTTGGGATGGCTGAACGCATTTAACATTATCGTATTTACATATCGATTACATATAAATACCTTATCTCTCTAATTACAAAACAAATCATAAATTCAATGAGTAATAATTAATTTAATTAATTGAATAATCTTCTTACTTTCTAAAATATTATTCTCGCAATATAATATCAAACAAATCAATTGGTTTAACGTAACGCTTTACATGAAATCAGAGAAATCTCCTATACATATACATTTTATGCAGTACTAATAGTCCTACCAATAATTTTGTTCTTAAAATGTTATTTAAAATTAGATTGGTAATTAACATATTCGCTACATTAGTTTTAATTATATTCATATTATTTGATAATTTATACATACACGTAATACATTTTGCTAACGAATTATTTACTTCGTTTTAACATCATTTACAATCCTAGTCTATTAATTATATACATTCACTTTAACAGAGTTCATTTACGATATAGCTTTTTGTATAATATCACTCATTTACTTTTAAGTGTCCTATTTTTTTTTTTCACTTTGTCCCAATAATTTATTACTATGTGAATCAAGTAATAGCAACTAAAATGTCCCTTGTATTCACTACAATATTTCATAAAATGTCACTCAAAACGTTAATTCACACTTATTATCTAACATTTTATTAGTGGTTAATTAAATAAGTAAACTCTTTATGTTACATTTGACATTTAGAGTACATAACTTCTTTTGGTTAAGCCAGCTTGAATGAGATAAGCGCGTCAATTACCCTAACGCAGATGACTCATCACCATCAGCTAACTTGTTATGATATATTCTTCAACTTTTTCCTCTTCATTCATCTTCAATTTTCTGGCTCATGATATTTTTTCATCTGTTTGACATTAAATTTCCCACGGATTTTGCTTTCGTCATTGCCATCGACGAGCAGGTATGTAGCATCTCCAAGAATTCGATGTACTTTGTATGGTCCGCAGTACAGTTCACAGAATTTCTCAATCCTTTTCTGGATCGCGTCCGATTGATAATAGGTCCTTATTAACGCCTTCTCACCAATTTGGAATTTTGTAATGGTCTTGGTTTCATTACACAACTTCGCTTGCTTTTCCCTCTTCTCTTTCATTTTGACAAATATTTGGTTGTGGTCAGCTCCTTTAACTTGAAGTATGTCCTTGTCTAGGTATTTTTCCCAAACTCTTGTCGGTTTTTTCCCGAGCTGTGCCTCATAGGGTGTTACTTCTATAGTCTCGTGGTACGTCTCGTTAATGCAACTTTCAATTATAGGTACATAACGCGACCACTTTGTGTGTTGGTCACAGACAAAGATCCTGAATAATTTTCCACGTTGTCTGTTGATTCTTTCAGCCAGATTCGCGCATGGGTTTCTTATTGCGGTGAATCTTGGTTGAATATTTAATTCGTTTAAACCGTCTAACCATTTCCTAGAGGTAAACTGTGTTCCATTGTCAGTAATAATTATTCTAGGACATCCTAACTCTTTACAATATTGGTGTATTCTTCTTAACGTGGCTGCGGTCGTTGCCCTCCTAAGTGTAAATAGTCGCACGTATTTTGTGAAGTTGTCTACCATGACGAACAAATACCTCACTCCAGCGGACGAGACGGGTAGTGGCCCAAAATAATCAGCGCTCACTAGGTCACCCTTGCTTAACGGGATAATGGCTTTCGTTCCCCCGAATAGGTTTTTGTTACCTGCGTCCTTCCTCTTCTGACATGTGTCGCAAGTCCGTACGTAATTTTTCACTTTTTTCAACATACCGTCTATGGTAAAATGCTCCTGTAACAATTTTATACATTTCTTCGCTCCAGTGTGTCCATACATCCGGTGTATTTCGGCAATTACTTCTCCGGATACACTGTTCGGTATGTACAGTTTCCATTCCCTTCTACGTAATCTATATAATTTCTCAGTGACGTATCTATAAAATTTACTTATTCCTTATCTAAACACTTTTCCTTAATCTTCTCTATAATGGTCTTAAGCTTAGTATCTTTAAATTGATACTTTCCAATATCCATAATTATCTTGCTTACTCTTTTATCCATCTTGATCGTCAGGTGATTAATTAAGTATTCGCACGTATTGTCACTAATTTCTTCTAACGTGGCATCTTCTGGGTTTCTGCTTAGAAGATCAGCAATAATATTCTCCTTGCCCTTACAATGGACAATGTCGAATTTGTATTCTTGGATACTTAAAATCCAGCGTGTTATTCGCGAGTTATTCAAATGACATTTGTTCATAAAGGTCAATGACTTATTATCTGTAATAATGGTTAAAGGTTGCCCTAATATGTATATACGGAATTTTTCGAGACATCGTACGATACTCAAGAGCTCCTTTTCCGTGGTGTAGTAATTTCTTTCTGCACCCTTGAATGTTTTGCTAGTAAATGCTATAACTCCGATTTTTCCTTCCTCGTCCAGTTGATATAGCTGCCCGCCGTATGCAAAGTTGCTGGCGTCGCACTGCATATAGTATCGTTGGTTTATTCGAGGAAACTTCAAGATAACTGTTTCTACGAATAACTTTTTAACTCGTTGAAAACATTCATTTAATTCCGGTGTCCAGGTAAATTTATGTCCTTTCCGTAATAATTCAAGTAATGGTTTGGTGGTTTCGGCGTATTTATCTGTAAAACGGTTGTAGAAATTTGTTAAACCCAAGAAACCCTTTAATTGCTTTTGGTTCCGAGGTGTTGGAAACTTCATAATTGCATCAATCTTCTCATCCGTTGCTTGTATTCCTTGCGTAGTTAATCGATATCCAAGGTACGCAATTTCTTGCCTAAAGAATTGCGACTTCTCCAAATTGATGGTTAAATTCGCTCTTCTTAAGTTGGATAATAATAAATCTAAATGTAATAAATGCGTCTCTAAATCTCCTGAATAACATAGGCAATCGTCTACATAAATAATGGTGTTTTCCTTAACTTCATCTTCCAATACTGTGTCCAATCCCCTGGTTAGTGCAGCAGAACTGGTACTCAGTCCAAACGGCGTAACTGTGAAGCGATAACATTTGCCTTCGTACATAAAAGCGGTGAAGTTCCGGCACTCCGGCTTCAGTGGTACTTGCCAGAAACTGCTAGTTAAGTCTACGGTAGATAAATATTTCATTTCACAACATCTAGCCAAAATATCGTTTATCGGTGGGGCACCCTCGTAGTCCGGGATCGTCACGCTGTTCACCTTCCTCGCATTCAAACACAATCGTACTCTACCGTCCTTCTTAATTACAGTAACAAGTGGGTTGATATATGCGCTGTTGCATCGCTCAATGACCCCATACCGTAACATTCTTCTAATCTCATCATCCACCTTCCCTTTATATGCTAATGGGACAGGCCATCCTCTCTGGAAGTACGGTGTCCGGTCGGTGACTTGGAACTCGTGAACGTACCCTTCGATCCTTCCGGGGCACTCTCTGAATAAACTTCTATTCCTTACGAGAATCTCCCTTAACCTCTCCAACGTCCCTTTATCTCCGCAGTCAATACTCTCTACTTTCCTATCGATGTTCCTTATGATCTCTTCTTCTTCTTCTGTGTCCACCACTTCTATATGCATCATTGGCACCGTGCACGCCGCTTCGTCAGCCTCTCTTCTTAACTCGACGATCCTTTTTCCCATGTCAATGAGACATCCTGTTTCCTGAAGAAAATTAATTCCTAATATACAAGGTTTTATTAAATCTGGTATAATGAGAAAAACACATTCATACTTAATTCCTTCAATATAAATATCGCATAATATTTGCTTCCTTATTAACTTTGATTTATTGCCAACCGCGCTAACTAATAAAGTGTTAGTCATCGGTAAAATTTCGTAAGGTGCTATGTTGTGTTTGTTTTGATTAAACCACGATTCAGACAATCCGGCAATAACGGATCCAGTGTCAAGCAACGCTTGTACTGTAATATTATTGTTAAACTTTATACTTATTTCTGGGCACTTTATTACTCGTTGGGTAATCTCCTCGTCATCATTACATAACAAATCGCTTCGTAAGTCTGGTAAAATTATGTTAGTCTGATAGTCATTCGTTTTATCGGCTATCTTCGTTAATGAGTAAAGGGATTTTTTTTTTCTTCTTGTTGACGAACCTTTTTGGGTTCAGTGCTCGATGTAGAGGCAGCTGTATTTATGAATTCCATTGTGTTGACTGCGCGCCGCTCCCCAGTGCGATGTTGTTGTGTATTTACAGCCGGTCTCTCACCCCATACTTTCTTCTGCGTTCCACTTGTTTTGTTCGGACCGCTTTCACTTTCCTTGTAAGAATTCCTCCCCTCGTTCGCCGTCACATAGCTTGACTCCCTATTATTTCTCGGTTGTATCTGCGTATATTCTATGATTAAAGATTCGAAATTTGGAATTGTCACAATTCCTCTCGTGACCACAGCGAGCTGAATCTCGCGCCCAAAGTGACGAGATATTTTGCGTATCAGTTGTTTATCAGTCAGAGTAGGTGTTAACTGCCTACATACATACATACATACATCCTCGGCGCTACAGCCCAGTCCGGGCCCTGGCCTCCAAAAGAAATCTTCCCCCACTGGTCTCTACTCCCGGCCAATGTCCACCAGTTTGCTGCACCCAGCCTCACCGCCTCCTTACCAACCTGGTCCAGCCATCTTGTACGCGGTCTTCCCCTCCTTCTCCTTCCCATCGGCAAATAATTCATCACTCTTTTTGGGATTCTATCCTCCGCCATTCTCTGCACATGACCAGCCCAACGCAATCTGTTAATTTGTATGAGTTGCACGATCGGAAGATCTTTAAACCTTTCGTACAACTCTCGATTATGCAGTCGCCTCCAAATGTTGTTTTCCCTCACAGGGCCATAGATTCTCCTCAGTACCCTCCTCTCAAAAACGGATAGTCTCTGCTCATCTAGTTTTTTTAACACCCAGCATTCCGAGCCATACATCAGGACTGGTCTAATCAAGGTCTTGTATAGGGAGGCTTTTGTATCTTTAGTTATTAATTTTGATTTAAAATGTTTCACCAGTCCGTAGTAACACCTATTAGCAGATAATATTCGTCTTTCAATATCTCTAGAGGAGTCATTTCCAGAGTCCACATATGACCCGAGATATGGAAAACCCTGAACCTTTTCAAATTCATAATCGTTAATGCGCAGGGACAGGGTACGAGTATTGGCACCTACAACCATATATTTGGTTTTGCTTTGGTTTATAACCAAGCCCATAGCCTTAGCGGACAACTCCAGTTCCTGAAAGGCTTCCTTTAAGCCAGATTCAGACCTACTTATGACGTCAATGTCATCGGCATAGGCCAGAAGCTGTACCTCCTTGTGAAATATGTGTCCGCTAGTTTGAATTCCTGAATCCCTGATGACCTTTTCTAGAGCTATGTTGAACAACAGACATGCTAAGGCATCTCCTTGTTTCAACCCATTCAATGTTTTTAAGGAGTTAGATAGATTTGATTGTATTCTGATTTGGCACTTAGAATTGGACATAACTACTCCAACCATACGCACCAACTTAGATGGTATATGCAACTCCTTCATAGCTCTATATAGCATTTTCCGGTTGCTGTTAACTGCCTACTCTCCAACAATATGCGTTCTATATATTGGATCGCAGTAATCGGTCCACGCCAATCAAACCTACCATATTCCAAATGGTCCCGTACGCTGTCTTGTCGTTCTTGTCCCCAATAGTTCTGTGAGAACGCTTCCTTGAATTCTTCAAAATTTGATATTTGGTTACGTATAACCCGCCACCAAATTCCAGCGTCTAATTCTAAATGTCTACCTATCCACTTGATATTGTCAGTGGGGTAGTATAATTCTTGTATTTCAGACAACTCCTTAAGGAATTCCATGGGGAATCTGTCCGTACCATTATATTTAAGGTCATTGTGGTTAGGTCCATTAATTCGGTTTAATATACCACACTCACCTTCCATTAATTTTCTCTGCAGTCTCTCCTGGTTTTCTCTTACTTTTGTCAAATGGTCTTTTAACTCTTCGATCCGCGTCGTCTTTTCTTTTGTAGTCTCGTCCAACTTCTGTTCCGTTGAACGCTGTCTACCGTCAACTTCTTCCAACTTCTGTATAATGTTATTGTTTGTTCCGTCTTGTTCCTGTTGTTTCTGCCGTATGGTGTCATGTATCTCGGCCTTGAATTCTTCCTGCTTCTTATTGGCATCCTTGACGTGAGCATCGAATTATTATTAATCTTTTTAACAGTCGTTTGGGTATTGTGTATCGCTACCATCCATTCTTGACGATCGTTTTCTCGCGTTTCTTGTATCTCTTCGTACTCCTTGTTTGCTTCTTCTCTCAAGTCTCTCACGATATCATCTTGTTTCTTCTGTAGTTCATTGACCTTTCCTTCCCAGGCCTGCTGGTATTCACGTATCTCAGACCTTATCTGCGTAATCTGTTCCGCTGTCTGACGTTTAATCTCTTCCTTATGCTGGTCGAGCTTTTCATTTTGTTTTTCTAGTTTTTCACTAATTAATTTGTTACTTTCTTCTTGTTTCTCGCTAATTAATCTACTGTGTTCTTCTTGTTTCTCTAGTTTCTCACTAATTAATTTGTTACTTTCTTCTTGTTTTCTGCTTCGTTCTTCTTGTTTTTCGCTCTGTTGACGGATAAACTCCATCAACATTTGTAGACTTACATCTTCTGGTTTTGATGTCTGTCCTCGCGCCCTATCTTCTGGACTCTCTACAGCGCTACTTGGTTCGCTAGGTGTAGTATTATCTTCCGTATTTACCGTACCTAACTGGTTATTAACGTCGAATTCTACGCTATCGGAATTGCTCGCCATTTTTGCCTTCCTACGCGTAATCATTCAAACTGACTTATAACACTAATACTTATCTTATTTTTAATTCTATAACGCTACTTTATCTACTTCTTCTACTGCCTGTTCTTTGCCAAAGCTGTACGTTTTAACTATTTTCGTTACTACGTATCATGCCGTGCGGATGGGCGCCATTTAATATAATATTAAATGGATGTAATTTATCGATCTCTAATCATGGACTTGTTGCTGGTACGAACTTTGTCATACACACATGTATCTAGCCCCGAAGTTGGACGCCATTAATATAATGAATATTATATTAATAATGATATTAAATTGATGTAATTGATATTTATAACGTCTTACGTTCTTTGGGTGCCATTTAATATAATGTAATTTATACTAATATTTATTTGTAATGGATAATATGCAGTTACTTGCATTAATTAATTACTTTCATGCCGCGCGTTATGCAGCCAATTAATACAATGATGATAAAGGGTAATCTTTTATTGTTTACACTAAATATGCATAATTAAATTTTCTTTATTACTTTTTGTTATCTATGCTCCAGGTAAGAAGCATCATTTAATATAATGTATAACTATTCTGATTATTCATAAACAAAATACTCGATATCATTTAATAAATTAATATTGTCAATTCATTTATTTTACTGAACAAAAGAAACTCTTAAAATTCTACTTTATATTTTGTTCAAATATTAAGTTAATATCTGGGTTATCTGTGGTAATAATAAACGCATATATAGGATCAACTTAAATTACTAGGTTATTTATCATTCACAATAAATTATAATCATACATATGAAACGTCGATGTACCTGTAATACATACATATTTTATAAGAACAATTCATGTTTTAATATATGCTGAAACAAAGAACGCATATATACATATATAAATCAAATAAGATAACAATTCATATTCTAATTATTAATGCGTTCATTAATCCCAGATAGTTTTTTGTTAATATATTCACTAATTACGTTTTTAATTCTGATTTATATTCATTGCGTTTATTAATAATTTCTCAGGGATGAATTCTTTGAAAGAATCAGGTCAGTAGAAGTAACTAAATAGTAATGATTAAAATAATGGTTACTTGATTTATGAAATATCCATTAGTCTTTGGTGATGTCCAGTTTCAGTGATGAGGATGGCATGAAGACACATCTCGTTGAATGCCGCTGAAATCACTAGCACTTGCACACACTTCCGAGCACTCGCGTTGGCGTAGGTTTATGTGAATAATTGATGTTTAGTGTTCAATTAAATACTTCATCTTACGATGTATGTTGTGTGTTCGTTTTAACGTTACTGTACATGTCTAGTTCCACTTATATCACTGTTTTATCAAATATACGTGTGATTGATTAATTAGTTTAATGTTTCATGTTCTTTGAGGTTTTAATGAGGTGTAGTAACACTGAATAAAGTTCAACTGTTTTGTATAGTACAGATGTGGTGATATTTGTTCGTGTAACGATCTGATTGTTCACTTTGAATAATTCTTATCTAAGTCCGTTACATCGCACTTCGAAATTCACTACTAAAAGTTTACTAAGTCTGACTATCGTGACATGATGATTTCACTAAGTCTGCTAAGTTACGAGTTGACGTACTAACTCCCGAACTTGAGTTATCTCTCCGAATAATTAAATATACTCTTGAGAACTTAGAGTAAAACTGACTCCGAACAATTGAATGAACTGTTTGAAAAATTTGAGTAAAACTGGCTTCGTACTTAAAGTAAACTGTTTGAAAAATTGAGATATACTGGCCTCGTACTTAAAGTGTATTACGTGAAAATTTAAGGTATACTGGCCTCGTCCCCGTCTTGGACATATAGTTTTATTAATTCGTCCCTACTCAAAATTTTGTCCCTGGCGCAGTTTACGCCTTCTTTATTCGTGATTGGTCAGTTTTGAGTTTTCTTGGAATATTTTGTCCCACTATGTCAAGACCCTCCGTCATCGTTCTTCCGATAGGTTCTTCGTTTCTATCGCTATGGAAACAGTCCTCT
Organism: Magicicada septendecula; assembly: GCA_034769895.1. Lineage (NCBI taxonomy): Eukaryota > Metazoa > Arthropoda > Insecta > Hemiptera > Cicadidae > Magicicada > Magicicada septendecula. The sequence continues at coordinate 135,989,333 of CM068372.1, forward strand.
CTACAAGTTTTCTCCGTGGCTCTGGGTTTCTGATAGGCTCTTAGGCATCCCCCGATTTTGCTCTGTCGAACGTTGACCCTTTTCGTAGAAACTTTAGCTATTATACGCTTGTCTATCAACCCACTGTCTGAAGTAAACTCAGTGTTTCTCTAGATTGCCATTATCTGTACTTTCGGTTCTCCCGACGTATTGTTCTGTGTCATACCCCTTTTTTGTAGCTATTAATAATTTTGGACATCTGCTGGCTGGTGAAGTCACCCCAACTTTCCACTCGTAAATTCTGTCTGACACTTAGACGATAACTCCAGCTGCGTAACATGACTTGAGTTTTTGTCTGATCTCTGCCTTAGTATTGTTTTTTAAGGTGCAGTGCATCCGTTCCATTGTAACATGTAGTTTCCCTCTTTTTGTCGTCTATCGTATACTGACGTAACTTGGTCGAACATCTGCCACATTTCTCAGTACAAGTGTGAATGTCCTCGCCTACATTGTTACAGTTGTAGTGAGCAATAATTCTGAACTAAACTTTCCCTGTCATCTTGTGCAACCAATTTCGATAGCCGAGTCGAACTTAACGTCTTTCTATTGTCTAGTTATCGACGCTGCTCTGACATCTTCTCAATACGCTTTATTTATTGCGTCAACTATAAGCCGTTGACACCGACTCGTGTGAACGCACTCCGTCGAGGTAAAAATTTTAAATTTTTTGCTCGTTACAGTGTCCTCAATTTTGATTTGATGATGTGACCTCAGGGAACAACTCAAATCCAAATTCTGCGCCCTGCACGTCGCCTCACCATGTTCATCTTCCTCAGGGAGGGATATTACATGATAACCTACTTTTAACAACTTATATTACAATTGGCGTACCCCCTTTTAGTTTTAATTGTATCTCTGAATTTATTGCTAGCTATTTGGGATGGCTGAACGCATTTAACATTATCGTATTTACATATCGATTACATATAAATACCTTATCTCTCTAATTACAAAACAAATCATAAATTCAATGAGTAATAATTAATTTAATTAATTGAATAATCTTCTTACTTTCTAAAATATTATTCTCGCAATATAATATCAAACAAATCAATTGGTTTAACGTAACGCTTTACATGAAATTAGAGAAATCTCCTATACATATACATTTTATGCAGTACTAATAGTCCTACCAATAATTTTGTTCTTAAAATGTTATTTAAAATTAGATTGGTAATTAACATATTCGCTACATTAGTTTTAATTATATTCATATTATTTGATAATTTATACATACACGTAATACATTTTGCTAACGAATTATTTACTTCGTTTTAACATCATTTACAATCCTAGTCTATTAATTATATACATTCACTTTAACAGAGTTCATTTACGATATAGCTTTTTGTATAATATCACTCATTTACTTTTAAGTGTCCTATTTTTTTTTTTTTCACTTTGTCCCAATAATTTATTACTATGTGAATCAAGTAATAGCAACTAAAATGTCCCTTGTATTCACTACAATATTTCATAAAATGTCACTCAAAACGTTAATTCACACTTATTATCTAACATTTTATTAGCGGTTAATTAAATAAGTAAACTCTTTATGTTACATTTGACATTTAGAGTACATAACTTCTTTTGGTTAAGCCAGCTTGAATGAGATAAGCGCGTCAATTACCCTAACGCAGATGACTCATCACCATCAGCTAACTTGTTATGATATATTCTTCAACTTTTTCCTCTTCATTCATCTTCAATTTTCTGGCTCATGATATTTTTTCATCTGTTTGACATTAAATTTCCCACGGATTTTGCTTTCGTCATTGCCATCGACGAGCAGGTATGTAGCATCTCCAAGAATTCGATGTACTTTGTATGGTCCGCAGTACAGTTCACAGAATTTCTCAATCCTTTTCTGGATCGCGTCCGATTGATAATAGGTCCTTATTAACACCTTCTCACCAATTTGGAATTTTGTAATGGTCTTGGTTTCATTACACAACTTCGCTTGCTTTTCCCTCTTCTCTTTCATTTTGACAAATATTTGGTTGTGGTCAGCTCCTTTAACTTGAAGTATGTCCTTGTCTAGGTATTTTTCCCAAACTCTTGTCGGTTTTTTCCCGAGCTGTGCCTCATAGGGTGTTACTTCTATAGTCTCGTGGTACGTCTCGTTAATGCAACTTTCAATTATAGGTACATAACGCGACCACTTTGTGTGTTGGTCACAGACAAAGATCCTGAATAAATTTCCACGTTGTCTGTTGATTCTTTCAGCCAGATTCGCGCATGGGTTTCTTATTGCGGTGAATCTTGGTTGAATATTTAATTCGTTTAAACCGTCTAACCATTTCCTAGAGGTAAACTGTGTTCCATTGTCAGTAATAATTATTCTAGGACATCCTAACTCTTTACAATATTGGTGTATTCTTCTTAACGTGGCTGCGGTCGTTGCCCTCCTAAGTGTAAATAGTCGCACGTATTTTGTGAAGTTGTCTACCATGACGAACAAATACCTCACTCCAGCGGACGAGACGGGTAGTGGCCCAAAATAATCAGCGCTCACTAGGTCACCCTTGCTTAACGGGATAATGGCTTTCGTTCCCCCGAATAGGTTTTTGTTACCTGCGTCCTTCCTCTTCTGACATGTGTCGCAAGTCCGTACGTAATTTTTCACTTTTTTCAACATACCGTCTATGGTAAAATGCTCCTGTAACAATTTTATACATTTCTTCGCTCCAGTGTGTCCATACATCCGGTGTATTTCGGCAATTACTTCTCCGGATACACTGTTCGGTATGTACAGTTTCCATTCCCTTCTACGTAATCTATATAATTTCTCAGTGACGTATCTATAAAATTTACTTATTCCTTATCTAAACACTTTTCCTTAATCTTCTCTATAATGGTCTTAAGCTTAGTATCTTTAAATTGATACTTTCCAATATCCATAATTATCTTGCTTACTCTTTTATCCATCTTGATCGTCAGGTGATTAATTAAGTATTCGCACGTATTGTCACTAATTTCTTCTAACGTGGCATCTTCTGGGTTTCTGCTTAGAAGATCAGCAATAATATTCTCCTTGCCCTTACAATGGACAATGTCGAATTTGTATTCTTGGATACTTAAAATCCAGCGTGTTATTCGCGAGTTATTCAAATGACATTTGTTCATAAAGGTCAATGACTTATTATCTGTAATAATGGTTAAAGGTTGCCCTAATATGTATATACGGAATTTTTCGAGACATCGTACGATACTCAAGAGCTCCTTTTCCGTGGTGTAGTAATTTCTTTCTGCACCCTTGAATGTTTTGCTAGTAAATGCTATAACTCCGATTTTTCCTTCCTCGTCCAGTTGATATAGCTGCCCGCCGTATGCAAAGTTGCTGGCGTCGCACTGCATATAGTATCGTTGGTTTATTCGAGGAAACTTCAAGATAACTGTTTCTACGAATAACTTTTTAACTCGTTGAAAACATTCATTTAATTCCGGTGTCCAGGTAAATTTATGTCCTTTCCGTAATAATTCAAGTAATGGTTTGGTGGTTTCGGCGTATTTATCTGTAAAACGGTTGTAGAAATTTGTTAAACCCAAGAAACCCTTTAATTGCTTTTGGTTCCGAGGTGTTGGAAACTTCATAATTGCATCAATCTTCTCATCCGTTGCTTGTATTCCTTGCGTAGTTAATCGATATCCAAGGTACGCAATTTCTTGCCTAAAGAATTGCGACTTCTCCAAATTGATGGTTAAATTCGCTCTTCTTAAGTTGGATAATAATAAATCTAAATGTAATAAATGCGTCTCTAAATCTCCTGAATAACATAGGCAATCGTCTACATAAATAATGGTGTTTTCCTTAACTTCATCTTCCAATACTGTGTCCAATCCCCTGGTTAGTGCAGCAGAACTGGTACTCAGTCCAAACGGCGTAACTGTGAAGCGATAACATTTGCCTTCGTACATAAAAGCGGTGAAGTTCCGGCACTCCGGCTTCAGTGGTACTTGCCAGAAACTGCTAGTTAAGTCTACGGTAGATAAATATTTCATTTCACAACATCTAGCCAAAATATCGTTTATCGGTGGGGCACCCTCGTAGTCCGGGATCGTCACGCTGTTCACCTTCCTCGCATTCAAACACAATCGTACTCTACCGTCCTTCTTAATTACAGTAACAAGTGGGTTGATATATGCGCTGTTGCATCGCTCAATGACCCCATACCGTAACATTCTTCTAATCTCATCATCCACCTTCCCTTTATATGCTAATGGGACAGGCCATCCTCTCTGGAAGTACGGTGTCCGGTCGGTGACTTGGAACTCGTGAACGTACCCTTCGATCCTTCCGGGGCACTCTCTGAATAAACTTCTATTCCTTACGAGAATCTCCCTTAACCTCTCCAACGTCCCTTTATCTCCGCAGTCAATACTCTCTACTTTCCTATCGATGTTCCTTATGATCTCTTCTTCTTCTTCTGTGTCCACCACTTCTATATGCATCATTGGCACCGTGCACGCCGCTTCGTCAGCCTCTCTTCTTAACTCGACGATCCTTTTTCCCATGTCAATGAGACATCCTGTTTCCTGAAGAAAATTAATTCCTAATATACAAGGTTTTATTAAATCTGGTATAATGAGAAAAACACATTCATACTTAATTCCTTCAATATAAATATCGCATAATATTTGCTTCCTTATTAACTTTGATTTATTGCCAACCGCGCTAACTAATAAAGTGTTAGTCATCGGTAAAATTTCGTAAGGTGCTATGTTGTGTTTGTTTTGATTAAACCACGATTCAGACAATCCGGCAATAACGGATCCAGTGTCAAGCAACGCTTGTACTGTAATATTATTGTTAAACTTTATACTTATTTCTGGGCACTTTATTACTCGTTGGGTAATCTCCTCGTCATCATTACATAACAAATCGCTTCGTAAGTCTGGTAAAATTATGTTAGTCTGATAGTCATTCGTTTTATCGGCTATCTTCGTTAATGAGTAAAGGGATTTTTTTTTTCTTCTTGTTGACGAACCTTTTTGGGTTCAGTGCTCGATGTAGAGGCAGCTGTATTTATGAATTCCATTGTGTTGACTGCGCGCCGCTCCCCAGTGCGATGTTGTTGTGTATTTACAGCCGGTCTCTCACCCCATACTTTCTTCTGCGTTCCACTTGTTTTGTTCGGACCGCTTTCACTTTCCTTGTAAGAATTCCTCCCCTCGTTCGCCGTCACATAGCTTGACTCCCTATTATTTCTCGGTTGTATCTGCGTATATTCTATGATTAAAGATTCGAAATTTGGAATTGTCACAATTCCTCTCGTGACCACAGCGAGCTGAATCTCGCGCCCAAAGTGACGAGATATTTTGCGTATCAGTTGTTTATCAGTCAGAGTAGGTGTTAACTGCCTACATACATACATACATACATCCTCGGCGCTACAGCCCAGTCCGGGCCCTGGCCTCCAAAAGAAATCTTCCCCCACTGGTCTCTACTCCCGGCCAATGTCCACCAGTTTGCTGCACCCAGCCTCACCGCCTCCTTACCAACCTGGTCCAGCCATCTTGTACGCGGTCTTCCCCTCCTTCTCCTTCCCATCGGCAAATAATTCATCACTCTTTTTGGGATTCTATCCTCCGCCATTCTCTGCACATGACCAGCCCAACGCAATCTGTTAATTTGTATGAGTTGCACGATCGGAAGATCTTTAAACCTTTCGTACAACTCTCGATTATGCAGTCGCCTCCAAATGTTGTTTTCCCTCACAGGGCCATAGATTCTCCTCAGTACCCTCCTCTCAAAAACGGATAGTCTCTGCTCATCTAGTTTTTTTAACACCCAGCATTCCGAGCCATACATCAGGACTGGTCTAATCAAGGTCTTGTATAGGGAGGCTTTTGTATCTTTAGTTATTAATTTTGATTTAAAATGTTTCACCAGTCCGTAGTAACACCTATTAGCAGATAATATTCGTCTTTCAATATCTCTAGAGGAGTCATTTCCAGAGTCCACATATGACCCGAGATATGGAAAACCCTGAACCTTTTCAAATTCATAATCGTTAATGCGCAGGGACAGGGTACGAGTATTGGCACCTACAACCATATATTTGGTTTTGCTTTGGTTTATAACCAAGCCCATAGCCTTAGCGGACAACTCCAGTTCCTGAAAGGCTTCCTTTAAGCCAGATTCAGACCTACTTATGACGTCAATGTCATCGGCATAGGCCAGAAGCTGTACCTCCTTGTGAAATATGTGTCCGCTAGTTTGAATTCCTGAATCCCTGATGACCTTTTCTAGAGCTATGTTGAACAACAGACATGCTAAGGCATCTCCTTGTTTCAACCCATTCAATGTTTTTAAGGAGTTAGATAGATTTGATTGTATTCTGATTTGGCACTTAGAATTGGACATAACTACTCCAACCATACGCACCAACTTAGATGGTATATGCAACTCCTTCATAGCTCTATATAGCATTTTCCGGTTGCTGTTAACTGCCTACTCTCCAACAATATGCGTTCTATATATTGGATCGCAGTAATCGGTCCACGCCAATCAAACCTACCATATTCCAAATGGTCCCGTATGCTGTCTTGTCGTTCTTGTCCCCAATAGTTCTGTGAGAACGCTTCCTTGAATTCTTCAAAATTTGATATTTGGTTACGTATAACCCGCCACCAAATTCCAGCGTCTAATTCTAAATGTCTACCTATCCACTTGATATTGTCAGTGGGGTAGTATAATTCTTGTATTTCAGACAACTCCTTAAGGAATTCCATGGGGAATCTGTCCGTACCATTATATTTAAGGTCATTGTGGTTAGGTCCATTAATTCGGTTTAATATACCACACTCACCTTCCATTAATTGTCTCTGCAGTCTCTCCTGGTTTTCTCTTACTTTTGTCAAATGGTCTTTTAACTCTTCGATCCGCGTCGTCTTTTCTTTTGTAGTCTCGTCCAACTTCTGTTCCGTTGAACGCTGTCTACCGTCAACTTCTTCCAACTTCTGTATAATGTTATTGTTTGTTCCGTCTTGTTCCTGTTGTTTCTGCCGTATGGTGTCATGTATCTCGGCCTTGAATTCTTCCTGCTTCTTATTGGCATCCTTGACGTGAGCATCGAATTATTATTAATCTTTTTAACAGTCGTTTGGGTATTGTGTATCGCTACCATCCATTCTTGACGATCGTTTTCTCGCGTTTCTTGTATCTCTTCGTACTCCTTGTTTGCTTCTTCTCTCAAGTCTCTCACGATATCATCTTGTTTCTTCTGTAGTTCATTGACCTTTCCTTCCCAGGCCTGCTGGTATTCACGTATCTCAGACCTTATCTGCGTAATCTGTTCCGCTGTCTGACGTTTAATCTCTTCCTTATGCTGGTCGAGCTTTTCATTTTGTTTTTCTAGTTTTTCACTAATTAATTTGTTACTTTCTTCTTGTTTCTCGCTAATTAATCTACTGTGTTCTTCTTGTTTCTCTAGTTTCTCACTAATTAATTTGTTACTTTCTTCTTGTTTTCTGCTTCGTTCTTCTTGTTTTTCGCTCTGTTGACGGATAAACTCCATCAACATTTGTAGACTTACATCTTCTGGTTTTGATGTCTGTCCTCGCGCCCTATCTTCTGGACTCTCTACAGCGCTACTTGGTTCGCTAGGTGTAGTATTATCTTCCGTATTTACCGTACCTAACTGGTTATTAACGTCGAATTCTACGCTATCGGAATTGCTCGCCATTTTTGCCTTCCTACGCGTAATCATTCAAACTGACTTATAACACTAATACTTATCTTATTTTTAATTCTATAACGCTACTTTATCTACTTCTTCTACTGCCTGTTCTTTGCCAAAGCTGTACGTTTTAACTATTTTCGTTACTACGTATCATGCCGTGCGGATGGGCGCCATTTAATATAATATTAAATGGATGTAATTTATCGATCTCTAATCATGGACTTGTTGCTGGTACGAACTTTGTCATACACACATGTATCTAGCCCCGAAGTTGGACGCCATTAATATAATGAATATTATATTAATAATGATATTAAATTGATGTAATTGATATTTATAACGTCTTACGTTCTTTGGGTGCCATTTAATATAATGTAATTTATACTAATATTTATTTGTAATGGATAATATGCAGTTACTTGCATTAATTAATTACTTTCATGCCGCGCGTTATGCAGCCAATTAATACAATGATGATAAAGGGTAATCTTTTATTGTTTACACTAAATACGCATAATTAAATTTTCTTTATTACTTTTTGTTATCTATGCTCCAGGTAAGAAGCATCATTTAATATAATGTATAACTATTCTGATTATTCATAAACAAAATACTCGATATCATTTAATAAATTAATATTGTCAATTCATTTATTTTACTGAACAAAAGAAACTCTTAAAATTCTACTTTATATTTTGTTCAAATATTAAGTTAATATCTGGGTTATCTGTGGTAATAATAAACGCATATATAGGATCAACTTAAATTACTAGGTTATTTATCATTCACAATAAATTATAATCATACATATGAAACGTCGATGTACCTGTAATACATACATATTTTATAAGAACAATTCATGTTTTAATATATGCTGAAACAAAGAACGCATATATACATATATAAATCAAATAAGATAACAATTCATATTCTAATTATTAATGCGTTCATTAATCCCAGATAGTTTTTTGTTAATATATTCACTAATTACGTTTTTAATTCTGATTTATATTCATTGCGTTTATTAATAATTTCTCAGGGATGAATTCTTTGAAAGAATCAGGTCAGTAGAAGTAACTAAATAGTAATGATTAAAATAATGGTTACTTGATTTATGAAATATCCATTAGTCTTTGGTGATGTCCAGTTTCAGTGATGAGGATGGCATGAAGACACATCTCGTTGAATGCCGCTGAAATCACTAGCACTTGCACACACTTCCGAGCACTCGCGTTGGCGTAGGTTTATGTGAATAATTGATGTTTAGTGTTCAATTAAATACTTCATCTTACGATGTATGTTGTGTGTTCGTTTTAACGTTACTGTACATGTCTAGTTCCACTTATATCACTGTTTTATCAAATATACGTGTGATTGATTAATTAGTTTAATGTTTCATGTTCTTTGAGGTTTTAATGAGGTGTAGTAACACTGAATAAAGTTCAACTGTTTTGTATAGTACAGATGTGGTGATATTTGTTCGTGTAACGATCTGATTGTTCACTTTGAATAATTCTTATCTAAGTCCGTTACATCGCACTTCGAAATTCACTACTAAAAGTTTACTAAGTCTGACTATCGTGACATGATGATTTCACTAAGTCTGCTAAGTTACGAGTTGACGTACTAACTCCCGAACTTGAGTTATCTCTCCGAATAATTAAATATACTCTTGAGAACTTAGAGTAAAACTGACTCCGAACAATTGAATGAACTGTTTGAAAAATTTGAGTAAAACTGGCTTCGTACTTGAAGTAAACTGTTTGAAAAATTGAGATATACTGGCCTCGTACTTAAAGTGTATTACGTGAAAATTTAAGGTATACTGGCCTCGTCCCCGTCTTGGACATATAGTTTTATTAATTCGTCCCTACTCAAAATTTTGTCCCTGGCGCAGTTTACGCCTTCTTTATTCGTGATTGGTCAGTTTTGAGTTTTCTTGGAATATTTTGTCCCACTATGTCAAGACCCTCCGTCATCGTTCTTCCGATAGGTTCTTCGTTTCTATCGCTATGGAAACAGTCCTCTCTACAAGTTTTCTCCGTGGCTCTGGGTTTCTGATAGGCTCTTAGGCATCCCCCGATTTTGCTCTGTCGAACGTTGACCCTTTTCGTAGAAACTTTAGCTATTATACGCTTGTCTATCAACCCACTGTCTGAAGTAAACTCAGTGTTTCTCTAGATTGCCATTATCTGTACTTTCGGTTCTCCCGACGTATTGTTCTGTGTCATACCCCTTTTTTGTAGCTATTAATAATTTTGGACATCTGCTGGCTGGTGAAGTCACCCCAACTTTCCACTCGTAAATTCTGTCTGACACTTAGACGATAACTCCAGCTGCGTAACATGACTTGAGTTTTTGTCTGATCTCTGCCTTAGTATTGTTTCTTAAGGTGCAGTGCATCCGTTCCATTGTAACATGTAGTTTCCCTCTTTTTGTCGTCTATCGTATACTGACGTAACTTGGTCGAACATCTGCCACATTTCTCAGTACAAGTGTGAATGTCCTCGCCTACATTGTTACAGTTGTAGTGAGCAATAATTCTGAACTAAACTTTCCCTGTCATCTTGTGCAACCAATTTCGATAGCCGAGTCGAACTTAACGTCTTTCTATTGTCTAGTTATCGACGCTGCTCTGACATCTTCTCAATACGCTTTATTTATTGCGTCAACTATAAGCCGTTGACACCGCCTCGTGTGAACGCACTCCGTCGAGGTAAAAATTTTAAATTTTTTGCTCGTTACAGTGTCCTCAATTTTGATTTGATGATGTGACCTCAGGGAACAACTCAAATCCAAATTCTGCGCCCTGCACGTCGCCTCACCATGTTCATCTTCCTCAGGGAGGGATATTACATGATAACCTACTTTTAACAACTTATATTACAATTGGCGTACCCCCTTTTTAGTTTTAATTGTATCTCTGAATTTATTGCTAGCTATTTGGGATGGCTGAACGCATTTAACATTATCGTATTTACATATCGATTACATATAAATACCTTATCTCTCTAATTACAAAACAAATCATAAATTCAATGAGTAATAATTAATTTAATTAATTGAATAATCTTCTTACTTTCTAAAATATTATTCTCGCAATATAATATCAAACAAATCAATTGGTTTAACGTAACGCTTTACATGAAATCAGAGAAATCTCCTATACATATACATTTTATGCAGTACTAATAGTCCTACCAATAATTTTGTTCTTAAAATGTTATTTAAAATTAGATTGGTAATTAACATATTCGCTACATTAGTTTTAATTATATTCATATTATTTGATAATTTATACATACACGTAATACATTTTGCTAACGAATTATTTACTTCGTTTTAACATCATTTACAATCCTAGTCTATTAATTATATACATTCACTTTAACAGAGTTCATTTACGATATAGCTTTTTGTATAATATCACTCATTTACTTTTAAGTGTCCTATTTTTTTTTTTTCACTTTGTCCCAATAATTTATTACTATGTGAATCAAGTAATAGCAACTAAAATGTCCCTTGTATTCACTACAATATTTCATAAAATGTCACTCAAAACGTTAATTCACACTTATTATCTAACATTTTATTAGTGGTTAATTAAATAAGTAAACTCTTTATGTTACATTTGACATTTAGAGTACATAACTTCTTTTGGTTAAGCCAGCTTGAATGAGATAAGCGCGTCAATTACCCTAACGCAGATGACTCATCACCATCAGCTAACTTGTTATGATATATTCTTCAACTTTTTCCTCTTCATTCATCTTCAATTTTCTGGCTCATGATATTTTTTCATCTGTTTGACATTAAATTTCCCACGGATTTTGCTTTCGTCATTGCCATCGACGAGCAGGTATGTAGCATCTCCAAGAATTCGATGTACTTTGTATGGTCCGCAGTACAGTTCACAGAATTTCTCAATCCTTTTCTGGATCGCGTCCGATTGATAATAGGTCCTTATTAACACCTTCTCACCAATTTGGAATTTTGTAATGGTCTTGGTTTCATTACACAACTTCGCTTGCTTTTCCCTCTTCTCTTTCATTTTGACAAATATTTGGTTGTGGTCAGCTCCTTTAACTTGAAGTATGTCCTTGTCTAGGTATTTTTCCCAAACTCTTGTCGGTTTTTTCCCGAGCTGTGCCTCATAGGGTGTTACTTCTATAGTCTCGTGGTACGTCTCGTTAATGCAACTTTCAATTATAGGTACATAACGCGACCACTTTGTGTGTTGGTCACAGACAAAGATCCTGAATAAATTTCCACATTGTCTGTTGATTCTTTCAGCCAGATTCGCGCATGGGTTTCTTATTGCGGTGAATCTTGGTTGAATATTTAATTCGTTTAAACCGTCTAACCATTTCCTAGAGGTAAACTGTGTTCCATTGTCAGTAATAATTATTCTAGGACATCCTAACTCTTTACAATATTGGTGTATTCTTCTTAACGTGGCTGCGGTCGTTGCCCTCCTAAGTGTAAATAGTCGCACGTATTTTGTGAAGTTGTCTACCATGACGAACAAATACCTCACTCCAGCGGACGAGACGGGTAGTGGCCCAAAATAATCAGCGCTCACTAGGTCACCCTTGCTTAACGGGATAATGGCTTTCGTTCCCCCGAATAGGTTTTTGTTACCTGCGTCCTTCCTCTTCTGACATGTGTCGCAAGTCCGTACGTAATTTTTCACTTTTTTCAACATACCGTCTATGGTAAAATGCTCCTGTAACAATTTTATACATTTCTTCGCTCCAGTGTGTCCATACATCCGGTGTATTTCGGCAATTACTTCTCCGGATACACTGTTCGGTATGTACAGTTTCCATTCCCTTCTACGTAATCTATATAATTTCTCAGTGACGTATCTATAAAATTTACTTATTCCTTATCTAAACACTTTTCCTTAATCTTCTCTATAATGGTCTTAAGCTTAGTATCTTTAAATTGATACTTTCCAATATCCATAATTATCTTGCTTACTCTTTTATCCATCTTGATCGTCAGGTGATTAATTAAGTATTCGCACGTATTGTCACTAATTTCTTCTAACGTGGCATCTTCTGGGTTTCTGCTTAGAAGATCAGCAATAATATTCTCCTTGCCCTTACAATGGACAATGTCGAATTTGTATTCTTGGATACTTAAAATCCAGCGTGTTATTCGCGAGTTATTCAAATGACATTTGTTCATAAAGGTCAATGACTTATTATCTGTAATAATGGTTAAAGGTTGCCCTAATATGTATATACGGAATTTTTCGAGACATCGTACGATACTCAAGAGCTCCTTTTCCGTGGTGTAGTAATTTCTTTCTGCACCCTTGAATGTTTTGCTAGTAAATGCTATAACTCCGATTTTTCCTTCCTCGTCCAGTTGATATAGCTGCCCGCCGTATGCAAAGTTGCTGGCGTCGCACTGCATATAGTATCGTTGGTTTATTCGAGGAAACTTCAAGATAACTGTTTCTACGAATAACTTTTTAACTCGTTGAAAACATTCATTTAATTCCGGTGTCCAGGTAAATTTATGTCCTTTCCGTAATAATTCAAGTAATGGTTTGGTGGTTTCGGCGTATTTATCTGTAAAACGGTTGTAGAAATTTGTTAAACCCAAGAAACCCTTTAATTGCTTTTGGTTCCGAGGTGTTGGAAACTTCATAATTGCATCAATCTTCTCATCCGTTGCTTGTATTCCTTGCGTAGTTAATCGATATCCAAGGTACGCAATTTCTTGCCTAAAGAATTGCGACTTCTCCAAATTGATGGTTAAATTCGCTCTTCTTAAGTTGGATAATAATAAATCTAAATGTAATAAATGCGTCTCTAAATCTCCTGAATAACATAGGCAATCGTCTACATAAATAATGGTGTTTTCCTTAACTTCATCTTCCAATACTGTGTCCAATCCCCTGGTTAGTGCAGCAGAACTGGTACTCAGTCCAAACGGCGTAACTGTGAAGCGATAACATTTGCCTTCGTACATAAAAGCGGTGAAGTTCCGGCACTCCGGCTTCAGTGGTACTTGCCAGAAACTGCTAGTTAAGTCTACGGTAGATAAATATTTCATTTCACAACATCTAGCCAAAATATCGTTTATCGGTGGGGCACCCTCGTAGTCCGGGATCGTCACGCTGTTCACCTTCCTCGCATTCAAACACAATCGTACTCTACCGTCCTTCTTAATTACAGTAACAAGTGGGTTGATATATGCGCTGTTGCATCGCTCAATGACCCCATACCGTAACATTCTTCTAATCTCATCATCCACCTTCCCTTTATATGCTAATGGGACAGGCCATCCTCTCTGGAAGTACGGTGTCCGGTCGGTGACTTGGAACTCGTGAACGTACCCTTCGATCCTTCCGGGGCACTCTCTGAATAAACTTCTATTCCTTACGAGAATCTCCCTTAACCTCTCCAACGTCCCTTTATCTCCGCAGTCAATACTCTCTACTTTCCTATCGATGTTCCTTATGATCTCTTCTTCTTCTTCTGTGTCCACCACTTCTATATGCATCATTGGCACCGTGCACGCCGCTTCGTCAGCCTCTCTTCTTAACTCGACGATCCTTTTTCCCATGTCAATGAGACATCCTGTTTCCTGAAGAAAATTAATTCCTAATATACAAGGTTTTATTAAATCTGGTATAATGAGAAAAACACATTCATACTTAATTCCTTCAATATAAATATCGCATAATATTTGCTTCCTTATTAACTTTGATTTATTGCCAACCGCGCTAACTAATAAAGTGTTAGTCATCGGTAAAATTTCGTAAGGTGCTATGTTGTGTTTGTTTTGATTAAACCACGATTCAGACAATCCGGCAATAACGGATCCAGTGTCAAGCAACGCTTGTACTGTAATATTATTGTTAAACTTTATACTTATTTCTGGGCACTTTATTACTCGTTGGGTAATCTCCTCGTCATCATTACATAACAAATCGCTTCGTAAGTCTGGTAAAATTATGTTAGTCTGATAGTCATTCGTTTTATCGGCTATCTTCGTTAATGAGTAAAGGGATTTTTTTTTTCTTCTTGTTGACGAACCTTTTTGGGTTCAGTGCTCGATGTAGAGGCAGCTGTATTTATGAATTCCATTGTGTTGACTGCGCGCCGCTCCCCAGTGCGATGTTGTTGTGTATTTACAGCCGGTCTCTCACCCCATACTTTCTTCTGCGTTCCACTTGTTTTGTTCGGACCGCTTTCACTTTCCTTGTAAGAATTCCTCCCCTCGTTCGCCGTCACATAGCTTGACTCCCTATTATTTCTCGGTTGTATCTGCGTATATTCTATGATTAAAGATTCGAAATTTGGAATTGTCACAATTCCTCTCGTGACCACAGCGAGCTGAATCTCGCGCCCAAAGTGACGAGATATTTTGCGTATCAGTTGTTTATCAGTCAGAGTAGGTGTTAACTGCCTACATACATACATACATACATCCTCGGCGCTACAGCCCAGTCCGGGCCCTGGCCTCCAAAAGAAATCTTCCCCCACTGGTCTCTACTCCCGGCCAATGTCCACCAGTTTGCTGCACCCAGCCTCACCGCCTCCTTACCAACCTGGTCCAGCCATCTTGTACGCGGTCTTCCCCTCCTTCTCCTTCCCATCGGCAAATAATTCATCACTCTTTTTGGGATTCTATCCTCCGCCATTCTCTGCACATGACCAGCCCAACGCAATCTGTTAATTTGTATGAGTTGCACGATCGGAAGATCTTTAAACCTTTCGTACAACTCTCGATTATGCAGTCGCCTCCAAATGTTGTTTTCCCTCACAGGGCCATAGATTCTCCTCAGTACCCTCCTCTCAAAAACGGATAGTCTCTGCTCATCTAGTTTTTTTAACACCCAGCATTCCGAGCCATACATCAGGACTGGTCTAATCAAGGTCTTGTATAGGGAGGCTTTTGTATCTTTAGTTATTAATTTTGATTTAAAATGTTTCACCAGTCCGTAGTAACACCTATTAGCAGATAATATTCGTCTTTCAATATCTCTAGAGGAGTCATTTCCAGAGTCCACATATGACCCGAGATATGGAAAACCCTGAACCTTTTCAAATTCATAATCGTTAATGCGCAGGGACAGGGTACGAGTATTGGCACCTACAACCATATATTTGGTTTTGCTTTGGTTTATAACCAAGCCCATAGCCTTAGCGGACAACTCCAGTTCCTGAAAGGCTTCCTTTAAGCCAGATTCAGACCTACTTATGACGTCAATGTCATCGGCATAGGCCAGAAGCTGTACCTCCTTGTGAAATATGTGTCCGCTAGTTTGAATTCCTGAATCCCTGATGACCTTTTCTAGAGCTATGTTGAACAACAGACATGCTAAGGCATCTCCTTGTTTCAACCCATTCAATGTTTTTAAGGAGTTAGATAGATTTGATTGTATTCTGATTTGGCACTTAGAATTGGACATAACTACTCCAACCATACGCACCAACTTAGATGGTATATGCAACTCCTTCATAGCTCTATATAGCATTTTCCGGTTGCTGTTAACTGCCTACTCTCCAACAATATGCGTTCTATATATTGGATCGCAGTAATCGGTCCACGCCAATCAAACCTACCATATTCCAAATGGTCCCGTATGCTGTCTTGTCGTTCTTGTCCCCAATATTTCTGTGAGAACGCTTCCTTGAATTCTTCAAAATTTGATATTTGGTTACGTATAACCCGCCACCAAATTCCAGCGTCTAATTCTAAATGTCTACCTATCCACTTGATATTGTCAGTGGGGTAGTATAATTCTTGTATTTCAGACAACTCCTTAAGGAATTCCATGGGGAATCTGTCCGTACCATTATATTTAAGGTCATTGTGGTTAGGTCCATTAATTCGGTTTAATATACCACACTCACCTTCCATTAATTGTCTCTGCAGTCTCTCCTGGTTTTCTCTTACTTTTGTCAAATGGTCTTTTAACTCTTCGATCCGCGTCGTCTTTTCTTTTGTAGTCTCGTCCAACTTCTGTTCCGTTGAACGCTGTCTACCGTCAACTTCTTCCAACTTCTGTATAATGTTATTGTTTGTTCCGTCTTGTTCCTGTTGTTTCTGCCGTATGGTGTCATGTATCTCGGCCTTGAATTCTTCCTGCTTCTTATTGGCATCCTTGACGTGAGCATCGAATTATTATTAATCTTTTTAACAGTCGTTTGGGTATTGTGTATCGCTACCATCCATTCTTGACGATCGTTTTCTCGCGTTTCTTGTATCTCTTCGTACTCCTTGTTTGCTTCTTCTCTCAAGTCTCTCACGATATCATCTTGTTTCTTCTGTAGTTCATTGACCTTTCCTTCCCAGGCCTGCTGGTATTCACGTATCTCAGACCTTATCTGCGTAATCTGTTCCGCTGTCTGACGTTTAATCTCTTCCTTATGCTGGTCGAGCTTTTCATTTTGTTTTTCTAGTTTTTCACTAATTAATTTGTTACTTTCTTCTTGTTTCTCGCTAATTAATCTACTGTGTTCTTCTTGTTTCTCTAGTTTCTCACTAATTAATTTGTTACTTTCTTCTTGTTTTCTGCTTCGTTCTTCTTGTTTTTCGCTCTGTTGACGGATAAACTCCATCAACATTTGTAGACTTACATCTTCTGGTTTTGATGTCTGTCCTCGCGCCCTATCTTCTGGACTCTCTACAGCGCTACTTGGTTCGCTAGGTGTAGTATTATCTTCCGTATTTACCGTACCTAACTGGTTATTAACGTCGAATTCTACGCTATCGGAATTGCTCGCCATTTTTGCCTTCCTACGCGTAATCATTCAAACTGACTTATAACACTAATACTTATCTTATTTTTAATTCTATAACGCTACTTTATCTACTTCTTCTACTGCCTGTTCTTTGCCAAAGCTGTACGTTTTAACTATTTTCGTTACTACGTATCATGCCGTGCGGATGGGCGCCATTTAATATAATATTAAATGGATGTAATTTATCGATCTCTAATCATGGACTTGTTGCTGGTACGAACTTTGTCATACACACATGTATCTAGCCCCGAAGTTGGACGCCATTAATATAATGAATATTATATTAATAATGATATTAAATTGATGTAATTGATATTTATAACGTCTTACGTTCTTTGGGTGCCATTTAATATAATGTAATTTATACTAATATTTATTTGTAATGGATAATATGCAGTTACTTGCATTAATTAATTACTTTCATGCCGCGCGTTATGCAGCCAATTAATACAATGATGATAAAGGGTAATCTTTTATTGTTTACACTAAATATGCATAATTAAATTTTCTTTATTACTTTTTGTTATCTATGCTCCAGGTAAGAAGCATCATTTAATATAATGTACAACTATTCTGATTATTCATAAACAAAATACTCGATATCATTTAATAAATTAATATTGTCAATTCATTTATTTTACTGAACAAAAGAAACTCTTAAAATTCTACTTTATATTTTGTTCAAATATTAAGTTAATATCTGGGTTATCTGTGGTAATAATAAACGCATATATAGGATCAACTTAAATTACTAGGTTATTTATCATTCACAATAAATTATAATCATACATATGAAACGTCGATGTACCTGTAATACATACATATTTTATAAGAACAATTCATGTTTTAATATATGCTGAAACAAAGAACGCATATATACATATATAAATCAAATAAGATAACAATTCATATTCTAATTATTAATGCGTTCATTAATCCCAGATAGTTTTTTGTTAATATATTCACTAATTACGTTTTTAATTCTGATTTATATTCATTGCGTTTATTAATAATTTCTCAGGGATGAATTCTTTGAAAGAATCAGGTCAGTAAAAGTAACTAAATAGTAATGATTAAAATAATGGTTACTTGATTTATGAAATATCCATTAGTCTTTGGTGATGTCCAGTTTCAGTGATGAGGATGGCATGAAGACACATCTCGTTGAATGCCGCTGAAATCACTAGCACTTGCACACACTTCCGAGCACTCGCGTTGGCGTAGGTTTATGTGAATAATTGATGTTTAGTGTTCAATTAAATACTTCATCTTACGATGTATGTTGTGTGTTCGTTTTAACGTTACTGTACATGTCTAGTTCCACTTATATCACTGTTTTATCAAATATACGTGTGATTGATTAATTAGTTTAATGTTTCATGTTCTTTGAGGTTTTAATGAGGTGTAGTAACACTGAATAAAGTTCAACTGTTTTGTATAGTACAGATGTGGTGATATTTGTTCGTGTAACGATCTGATTGTTCACTTTGAATAATTCTTATCTAAGTCCGTTACATCGCACTTCGAAATTCACTACTAAAAGTTTACTAAGTCTGACTATCGTGACATGATGATTTCACTAAGTCTGCTAAGTTACGAGTTGACGTACTAACTCCCGAACTTGAGTTATCTCTCCGAATAATTAAATATACTCTTGAGAACTTAGAGTAAAACTGACTCCGAACAATTGAATGAACTGTTTGAAAAATTTGAGTAAAACTGGCTTCGTACTTAAAGTAAACTGTTTGAAAAATTGAGATATACTGGCCTCGTACTTAAAGTGTATTACGTGAAAATTTAAGGTATACTGGCCTCGTCGCCGTCTTGGACATATAGTTTTATTAATTCGTCCCTACTCAAAATTTTGTCCCTGGCGCAGTTTACGCCTTCTTTATTCGTGATTGGTCAGTTTTGAGTTTTCTTGGAATATTTTGTCCCACTATGTCAAGACCCTCCGTCATCGTTCTTCCGATAGGTTCTTCGTTTCTATCGCTATGGAAACAGTCCTCTCTACAAGTTTTCTCCGTGGCTCTGGGTTTCTGATAGGCTCTTAGGCATCCCCCGATTTTGCTCTGTCGAACGTTGACCCTTTTCGTAGAAACTTTAGCTATTATACGCTTGTCTATCAACCCACTGTCTGAAGTAAACTCAGTGTTTCTCTAGATTGCCATTATCTGTACTTTCGGTTCTCCCGACGTATTGTTCTGTGTCATACCCCTTTTTTGTAGCTATTAATAATTTTGGACATCTGCTGGCTGGTGAAGTCACCCCAACTTTCCACTCGTAAATTCTGTCTGACACTTAGACGATAACTCCAGCTGCGTAACATGACTTGAGTTTTTGTCTGATCTCTGCCTTAGTATTGTTTCTTAAGGTGCAGTGCATCCGTTCCATTGTAACATGTAGTTTCCCTCTTTTTGTCGTCTATCGTATACTGACGTAACTTGGTCGAACATCTGCCACATTTCTCAGTACAAGTGTGAATGTCCTCGCCTACATTGTTACAGTTGTAGTGAGCAATAATTCTGAACTAAACTTTCCCTGTCATCTTGTGCAACCAATTTCGATAGCCGAGTCGAACTTAACGTCTTTCTATTGTCTAGTTATCGACGCTGCTCTGACATCTTCTCAATACGCTTTATTTATTGCGTCAACTATAAGCCGTTGACACCGCCTCGTGTGAACGCACTCCGTCGAGGTAAAAATTTTAAATTTTTTGCTCGTTACAGTGTCCTCAATTTTGATTTGATGATGTGACCTCAGGGAACAACTCAAATCCAAATTCTGCGCCCTGCACGTCGCCTCACCATGTTCATCTTCCTCAGGGAGGGATATTACATGATAACCTACTTTTAACAACTTATATTACAATTGGCGTACCCCCTTTTAGTTTTAATTGTATCTCTGAATTTATTGCTAGCTATTTGGGATGGCTGAACGCATTTAACATTATCGTATTTACATATCGATTACATATAAATACCTTATCTCTCTAATTACAAAACAAATCATAAATTCAATGAGTAATAATTAATTTAATTAATTGAATAATCTTCTTACTTTCTAAAATATTATTCTCGCAATATAATATCAAACAAATCAATTGGTTTAACGTAACGCTTTACATGAAATCAGAGAAATCTCCTATACATATACATTTTATGCAGTACTAATAGTCCTACCAATAATTTTGTTCTTAAAATGTTATTTAAAATTAGATTGGTAATTAACATATTCGCTACATTAGTTTTAATTATATTCATATTATTTGATAATTTATACATACACGTAATACATTTTGCTAACGAATTATTTACTTCGTTTTAACATCATTTACAATCCTAGTCTATTAATTATATACATTCACTTTAACAGAGTTCATTTACGATATAGCTTTTTGTATAATATCACTCATTTACTTTTAAGTGTCCTATTTTTTTTTTTCACTTTGTCCCAATAATTTATTACTATGTGAATCAAGTAATAGCAACTAAAATGTCCCTTGTATTCACTACAATATTTCATAAAATGTCACTCAAAACGTTAATTCACACTTATTATCTAACATTTTATTAGTGGTTAATTAAATAAGTAAACTCTTTATGTTACATTTGACATTTAGAGTACATAACTTCTTTTGGTTAAGCCAGCTTGAATGAGATAAGCGCGTCAATTACCCTAACGCAGATGACTCATCACCATCAGCTAACTTGTTATGATATATTCTTCAACTTTTTCCTCTTCATTCATCTTCAATTTTCTGGCTCATGATATTTTTTCATCTGTTTGACATTAAATTTCCCACGGATTTTGCTTTCGTCATTGCCATCGACGAGCAGGTATGTAGCATCTCCAAGAATTCGATGTACTTTGTATGGTCCGCAGTACAGTTCACAGAATTTCTCAATCCTTTTCTGGATCGCGTCCGATTGATAATAGGTCCTTATTAACGCCTTCTCACCAATTTGGAATTTTGTAATGGTCTTGGTTTCATTACACAACTTCGCTTGCTTTTCCCTCTTCTCTTTCATTTTGACAAATATTTGGTTGTGGTCAGCTCCTTTAACTTGAAGTATGTCCTTGTCTAGGTATTTTTCCCAAACTCTTGTCGGTTTTTTCCCGAGCTGTGCCTCATAGGGTGTTACTTCTATAGTCTCGTGGTACGTCTCGTTAATGCAACTTTCAATTATAGGTACATAACGCGACCACTTTGTGTGTTGGTCACAGACAAAGATCCTGAATAATTTTCCACATTGTCTGTTGATTCTTTCAGCCAGATTCGCGCATGGGTTTCTTATTGCGGTGAATCTTGGTTGAATATTTAATTCGTTTAAACCGTCTAACCATTTCCTAGAGGTAAACTGTGTTCCATTGTCAGTAATAATTATTCTAGGACATCCTAACTCTTTACAATATTGGTGTATTCTTCTTAACGTGGCTGCGGTCGTTGCCCTCCTAAGTGTAAATAGTCGCACGTATTTTGTGAAGTTGTCTACCATGACGAACAAATACCTCACTCCAGCGGACGAGACGGGTAGTGGCCCAAAATAATCAGCGCTCACTAGGTCACCCTTGCTTAACGGGATAATGGCTTTCGTTCCCCCGAATAGGTTTTTGTTACCTGCGTCCTTCCTCTTCTGACATGTGTCGCAAGTCCGTACGTAATTTTTCACTTTTTTCAACATACCGTCTATGGTAAAATGCTCCTGTAACAATTTTATACATTTCTTCGCTCCAGTGTGTCCATACATCCGGTGTATTTCGGCAATTACTTCTCCGGATACACTGTTCGGTATGTACAGTTTCCATTCCCTTCTACGTAATCTATATAATTTCTCAGTGACGTATCTATAAAATTTACTTATTCCTTATCTAAACACTTTTCCTTAATCTTCTCTATAATGGTCTTAAGCTTAGTATCTTTAAATTGATACTTTCCAATATCCATAATTATCTTGCTTACTCTTTTATCCATCTTGATCGTCAGGTGATTAATTAAGTATTCGCACGTATTGTCACTAATTTCTTCTAACGTGGCATCTTCTGGGTTTCTGCTTAGAAGATCAGCAATAATATTCTCCTTGCCCTTACAATGGACAATGTCGAATTTGTATTCTTGGATACTTAAAATCCAGCGTGTTATTCGCGAGTTATTCAAATGACATTTGTTCATAAAGGTCAATGACTTATTATCTGTAATAATGGTTAAAGGTTGCCCTAATATGTATATACGGAATTTTTCGAGACATCGTACGATACTCAAGAGCTCCTTTTCCGTGGTGTAGTAATTTCTTTCTGCACCCTTGAATGTTTTGCTAGTAAATGCTATAACTCCGATTTTTCCTTCCTCGTCCAGTTGATATAGCTGCCCGCCGTATGCAAAGTTGCTGGCGTCGCACTGCATATAGTATCGTTGGTTTATTCGAGGAAACTTCAAGATAACTGTTTCTACGAATAACTTTTTAACTCGTTGAAAACATTCATTTAATTCCGGTGTCCAGGTAAATTTATGTCCTTTCCGTAATAATTCAAGTAATGGTTTGGTGGTTTCGGCGTATTTATCTGTAAAACGGTTGTAGAAATTTGTTAAACCCAAGAAACCCTTTAATTGCTTTTGGTTCCGAGGTGTTGGAAACTTCATAATTGCATCAATCTTCTCATCCGTTGCTTGTATTCCTTGCGTAGTTAATCGATATCCAAGGTACGCAATTTCTTGCCTAAAGAATTGCGACTTCTCCAAATTGATGGTTAAATTCGCTCTTCTTAAGTTGGATAATAATAAATCTAAATGTAATAAATGCGTCTCTAAATCTCCTGAATAACATAGGCAATCGTCTACATAAATAATGGTGTTTTCCTTAACTTCATCTTCCAATACTGTGTCCAATCCCCTGGTTAGTGCAGCAGAACTGGTACTCAGTCCAAACGGCGTAACTGTGAAGCGATAACATTTGCCTTCGTACATAAAAGCGGTGAAGTTCCGGCACTCCGGCTTCAGTGGTACTTGCCAGAAACTGCTAGTTAAGTCTACGGTAGATAAATATTTCATTTCACAACATCTAGCCAAAATATCGTTTATCGGTGGGGCACCCTCGTAGTCCGGGATCGTCACGCTGTTCACCTTCCTCGCATTCAAACACAATCGTACTCTACCGTCCTTCTTAATTACAGTAACAAGTGGGTTGATATATGCGCTGTTGCATCGCTCAATGACCCCATACCGTAACATTCTTCTAATCTCATCATCCACCTTCCCTTTATATGCTAATGGGACAGGCCATCCTCTCTGGAAGTACGGTGTCCGGTCGGTGACTTGGAACTCGTGAACGTACCCTTCGATCCTTCCGGGGCACTCTCTGAATAAACTTCTATTCCTTACGAGAATCTCCCTTAACCTCTCCAACGTCCCTTTATCTCCGCAGTCAATACTCTCTACTTTCCTATCGATGTTCCTTATGATCTCTTCTTCTTCTTCTGTGTCCACCACTTCTATATGCATCATTGGCACCGTGCACGCCGCTTCGTCAGCCTCTCTTCTTAACTCGACGATCCTTTTTCCCATGTCAATGAGACATCCTGTTTCCTGAAGAAAATTAATTCCTAATATACAAGGTTTTATTAAATCTGGTATAATGAGAAAAACACATTCATACTTAATTCCTTCAATATAAATATCGCATAATATTTGCTTCCTTATTAACTTTGATTTATTGCCAACCGCGCTAACTAATAAAGTGTTAGTCATCGGTAAAATTTCGTAAGGTGCTATGTTGTGTTTGTTTTGATTAAACCACGATTCAGACAATCCGGCAATAACGGATCCAGTGTCAAGCAACGCTTGTACTGTAATATTATTGTTAAACTTTATACTTATTTCTGGGCACTTTATTACTCGTTGGGTAATCTCCTCGTCATCATTACATAACAAATCGCTTCGTAAGTCTGGTAAAATTGTTAGTCTGATAGTCATTCGTTTTATCGGCTATCTTCGTTAATGAGTAAAGGGATTTTTTTTTTCTTCTTGTTGACGAACCTTTTTGGGTTCAGTGCTCGATGTAGAGGCAGCTGTATTTATGAATTCCATTGTGTTGACTGCGCGCCGCTCCCCAGTGCGATGTTGTTGTGTATTTACAGCCGGTCTCTCACCCCATACTTTCTTCTGCGTTCCACTTGTTTTGTTCGGACCGCTTTCACTTTCCTTGTAAGAATTCCTCCCCTCGTTCGCCGTCACATAGCTTGACTCCCTATTATTTCTCGGTTGTATCTGCGTATATTCTATGATTAAAGATTCGAAATTTGGAATTGTCACAATTCCTCTCGTGACCACAGCGAGCTGAATCTCGCACCCAAAGTGACGAGATATTTTGCGTATCAGTTGTTTATCAGTCAGAGTAGGTGTTAACTGCCTACATACATACATACATACATCCTCGGCGCTACAGCCCAGTCCGGGCCCTGGCCTCCAAAAGAAATCTTCCCCCACTGGTCTCTACTCCCGGCCAATGTCCACCAGTTTGCTGCACCCAGCCTCACCGCCTCCTTACCAACCTGGTCCAGCCATCTTGTACGCGGTCTTCCCCTCCTTCTCCTTCCCATCGGCAAATAATTCATCACTCTTTTTGGGATTCTATCCTCCGCCATTCTCTGCACATGACCAGCCCAACGCAATCTGTTAATTTGTAGGAGTTGCACGATCGGAAGATCTTTAAACCTTTCGTACAACTCTCGATTATGCAGTCGCCTCCAAATGTTGTTTTCCCTCACAGGGCCATAGATTCTCCTCAGTACCCTCCTCTCAAAAACGGATAGTCTCTGCTCATCTAGTTTTTTTAACACCCAGCATTCCGAGCCATACATCAGGACTGGTCTAATCAAGGTCTTGTATAGGGAGGCTTTTGTATCTTTAGTTATTAATTTTGATTTAAAATGTTTCACCAGTCCGTAGTAACACCTATTAGCAGATAATATTCGTCTTTCAATATCTCTAGAGGAGTCATTTCCAGAGTCCACATATGACCCGAGATATGGAAAACCCTGAACCTTTTCAAATTCATAATCGTTAATGCGCAGGGACAGGGTACGAGTATTGGCACCTACAACCATATATTTGGTTTTGCTTTGGTTTATAACCAAGCCCATAGCCTTAGCGGACAACTCCAGTTCCTGAAAGGCTTCCTTTAAGCCAGATTCAGACCTACTTATGACGTCAATGTCATCGGCATAGGCCAGAAGCTGTACCTCCTTGTGAAATATGTGTCCGCTAGTTTGAATTCCTGAATCCCTGATGACCTTTTCTAGAGCTATGTTGAACAACAGACATGCTAAGGCATCTCCTTGTTTCAACCCATTCAATGTTTTTAAGGAGTTAGATAGATTTGATTGTATTCTGATTTGGCACTTAGAATTGGACATAACTACTCCAACCATACGCACCAACTTAGATGGTATATGCAACTCCTTCATAGCTCTATATAGCATTTTCCGGTTGCTGTTAACTGCCTACTCTCCAACAATATGCGTTCTATATATTGGATCGCAGTAATCGGTCCACGCCAATCAAACCTACCATATTCCAAATGGTCCCGTATGCTGTCTTGTCGTTCTTGTCCCCAATATTTCTGTGAGAACGCTTCCTTGAATTCTTCAAAATTTGATATTTGGTTACGTATAACCCGCCACCAAATTCCAGCGTCTAATTCTAAATGTCTACCTATCCACTTGATATTGTCAGTGGGGTAGTATAATTCTTGTATTTCAGACAACTCCTTAAGGAATTCCATGGGGAATCTGTCCGTACCATTATATTTAAGGTCATTGTGGTTAGGTCCATTAATTCGGTTTAATATACCACACTCACCTTCCATTAATTGTCTCTGCAGTCTCTCCTGGTTTTCTCTTACTTTTGTCAAATGGTCTTTTAACTCTTCGATCCGCGTCGTCTTTTCTTTTGTAGTCTCGTCCAACTTCTGTTCCGTTGAACGCTGTCTACCGTCAACTTCTTCCAACTTCTGTATAATGTTATTGTTTGTTCCGTCTTGTTCCTGTTGTTTCTGCCGTATGGTGTCATGTATCTCGGCCTTGAATTCTTCCTGCTTCTTATTGGCATCCTTGACGTGAGCATCGAATTATTATTAATCTTTTTAACAGTCGTTTGGGTATTGTGTATCGCTACCATCCATTCTTGACGATCGTTTTCTCGCGTTTCTTGTATCTCTTCGTACTCCTTGTTTGCTTCTTCTCTCAAGTCTCTCACGATATCATCTTGTTTCTTCTGTAGTTCATTGACCTTTCCTTCCCAGGCCTGCTGGTATTCACGTATCTCAGACCTTATCTGCGTAATCTGTTCCGCTGTCTGACGTTTAATCTCTTCCTTATGCTGGTCGAGCTTTTCATTTTGTTTTTCTAGTTTTTCACTAATTAATTTGTTACTTTCTTCTTGTTTCTCGCTAATTAATCTACTGTGTTCTTCTTGTTTCTCTAGTTTCTCACTAATTAATTTGTTACTTTCTTCTTGTTTTCTGCTTCGTTCTTCTTGTTTTTCGCTCTGTTGACGGATAAACTCCATCAACATTTGTAGACTTACATCTTCTGGTTTTGATGTCTGTCCTCGCGCCCTATCTTCTGGACTCTCTACAGCGCTACTTGGTTCGCTAGGTGTAGTATTATCTTCCGTATTTACCGTACCTAACTGGTTATTAACGTCGAATTCTACGCTATCGGAATTGCTCGCCATTTTTGCCTTCCTACGCGTAATCATTCAAACTGACTTATAACACTAATACTTATCTTATTTTTAATTCTATAACGCTACTTTATCTACTTCTTCTACTGCCTGTTCTTTGCCAAAGCTGTACGTTTTAACTATTTTCGTTACTACGTATCATGCCGTGCGGATGGGCGCCATTTAATATAATATTAAATGGATGTAATTTATCGATCTCTAATCATGGACTTGTTGCTGGTACGAACTTTGTCATACACACATGTATCTAGCCCCGAAGTTGGACGCCATTAATATAATGAATATTATATTAATAATGATATTAAATTGATGTAATTGATATTTATAACGTCTTACGTTCTTTGGGTGCCATTTAATATAATGTAATTTATACTAATATTTATTTGTAATGGATAATATGCAGTTACTTGCATTAATTAATTACTTTCATGCCGCGCGTTATGCAGCCAATTAATACAATGATGATAAAGGGTAATCTTTTATTGTTTACACTAAATATGCATAATTAAATTTTCTTTATTACTTTTTGTTATCTATGCTCCAGGTAAGAAGCATCATTTAATATAATGTACAACTATTCTGATTATTCATAAACAAAATACTCGATATCATTTAATAAATTAATATTGTCAATTCATTTATTTTACTGAACAAAAGAAACTCTTAAAATTCTACTTTATATTTTGTTCAAATATTAAGTTAATATCTGGGTTATCTGTGGTAATAATAAACGCATATATAGGATCAACTTAAATTACTAGGTTATTTATCATTCACAATAAATTATAATCATACATATGAAACGTCGATGTACCTGTAATACATACATATTTTATAAGAACAATTCATGTTTTAATATATGCTGAAACAAAGAACGCATATATACATATATAAATCAAATAAGATAACAATTCATATTCTAATTATTAATGCGTTCATTAATCCCAGATAGTTTTTTGTTAATATATTCACTAATTACGTTTTTAATTCTGATTTATATTCATTGCGTTTATTAATAATTTCTCAGGGATGAATTCTTTGAAAGAATCAGGTCAGTAAAAGTAACTAAATAGTAATGATTAAAATAATGGTTACTTGATTTATGAAATATCCATTAGTCTTTGGTGATGTCCAGTTTCAGTGATGAGGATGGCATGAAGACACATCTCGTTGAATGCCGCTGAAATCACTAGCACTTGCACACACTTCCGAGCACTCGCGTTGGCGTAGGTTTATGTGAATAATTGATGTTTAGTGTTCAATTAAATACTTCATCTTACGATGTATGTTGTGTGTTCGTTTTAACGTTACTGTACATGTCTAGTTCCACTTATATCACTGTTTTATCAAATATACGTGTGATTGATTAATTAGTTTAATGTTTCATGTTCTTTGAGGTTTTAATGAGGTGTAGTAACACTGAATAAAGTTCAACTGTTTTGTATAGTACAGATGTGGTGATATTTGTTCGTGTAACGATCTGATTGTTCACTTTGAATAATTCTTATCTAAGTCCGTTACATCGCACTTCGAAATTCACTACTAAAAGTTTACTAAGTCTGACTATCGTGACATGATGATTTCACTAAGTCTGCTAAGTTACGAGTTGACGTACTAACTCCCGAACTTGAGTTATCTCTCCGAATAATTAAATATACTCTTGAGAACTTAGAGTAAAACTGACTCCGAACAATTGAATGAACGGTTTGAAAAATTTGAGTAAAACTGGCTTCGTACTTAAAGTAAACTGTTTGAAAAATTGAGATATATTGGCCTCGTACTTAAAGTGTATTACGTGAAAATTTAAGGTATACTGGCCTCGTCCCCGTCTTGGACATATAGTTTTATTAATTCGTCCCTACTCAAAATTTTGTCCCTGGCGCAGTTTACGCCTTCTTTATTCGTGATTGGTCAGTTTTGAGTTTTCTTGGAATATTTTGTCCCACTATGTCAAGACCCTCCGTCATCGTTCTTCCGATAGGTTCTTCGTTTCTATCGCTATGGAAACAGTCCTCTCTACAAGTTTTCTCCGTGGCTCTGGGTTTCTGATAGGCTCTTAGGCATCCCCCGATTTTGCTCTGTCGAACGTTGACCCTTTTCGTAGAAACTTTAGCTATTATACGCTTGTCTATCAACCCACTGTCTGAAGTAAACTCAGTGTTTCTCTAGATTGCCATTATCTGTACTTTCGGTTCTCCCGACGTATTGTTCTGTGTCATACCCCTTTTTTGTAGCTATTAATAATTTTGGACATCTGCTGGCTGGTGAAGTCACCCCAACTTTCCACTCGTAAATTCTGTCTGACACTTAGACGATAACTCCAGCTGCGTAACATGACTTGAGTTTTTGTCTGATCTCTGCCTTAGTATTGTTTCTTAAGGTGCAGTGCATCCGTTCCATTGTAACATGTAGTTTCCCTCTTTTTGTCGTCTATCGTATACTGACGTAACTTGGTCGAACATCTGCCACATTTCTCAGTACAAGTGTGAATGTCCTCGCCTACATTGTTACAGTTGTAGTGAGCAATAATTCTGAACTAAACTTTCCCTGTCATCTTGTGCAACCAATTTCGATAGCCGAGTCGAACTTAACGTCTTTCTATTGTCTAGTTATCGACGCTGCTCTGACATCTTCTCAATACGCTTTATTTATTGCGTCAACTATAAGCCGTTGACACCGCCTCGTGTGAACGCACTCCGTCGAGGTAAAAATTTTAAATTTTTTGCTCGTTACAGTGTCCTCAATTTTGATTTGATGATGTGACCTCAGGGAACAACTCAAATCCAAATTCTGCGCCCTGCACGTCGCCTCACCATGTTCATCTTCCTCAGGGAGGGATATTACATGATAACCTACTTTTAACAACTTATATTACAATTGGCGTACCCCCTTTTAGTTTTAATTGTATCTCTGAATTTATTGCTAGCTATTTGGGATGGCTGAACGCATTTAACATTATCGTATTTACATATCGATTACATATAAATACCTTATCTCTCTAATTACAAAACAAATCATAAATTCAATGAGTAATAATTAATTTAATTAATTGAATAATCTTCTTACTTTCTAAAATATTATTCTCGCAATATAATATCAAACAAATCAATTGGTTTAACGTAACGCTTTACATGAAATCAGAGAAATCTCCTATACATATACATTTTATGCAGTACTAATAGTCCTACCAATAATTTTGTTCTTAAAATGTTATTTAAAATTAGATTGGTAATTAACATATTCGCTACATTAGTTTTAATTATATTCATATTATTTGATAATTTATACATACACGTAATACATTTTGCTAACGAATTATTTACTTCGTTTTAACATCATTTACAATCCTAGTCTATTAATTATATACATTCACTTTAACAGAGTTCATTTACGATATAGCTTTTTGTATAATATCACTCATTTACTTTTAAGTGTCCTATTTTTTTTTTTTTCACTTTGTCCCAATAATTTATTACTATGTGAATCAAGTAATAGCAACTAAAATGTCCCTTGTATTCACTACAATATTTCATAAAATGTCACTCAAAACGTTAATTCACACTTATTATCTAACATTTTATTAGTGGTTAATTAAATAAGTAAACTCTTTATGTTACATTTGACATTTAGAGTACATAACTTCTTTTGGTTAAGCCAGCTTGAATGAGATAAGCGCGTCAATTACCCTAACGCAGATGACTCATCACCATCAGCTAACTTGTTATGATATATTCTTCAACTTTTTCCTCTTCATTCATCTTCAATTTTCTGGCTCATGATATTTTTTCATCTGTTTGACATTAAATTTCCCACGGATTTTGCTTTCGTCATTGCCATCGACGAGCAGGTATGTAGCATCTCCAAGAATTCGATGTACTTTGTATGGTCCGCAGTACAGTTCACAGAATTTCTCAATCCTTTTCTGGATCGCGTCCGATTGATAATAGGTCCTTATTAACACCTTCTCACCAATTTGGAATTTTGTAATGGTCTTGGTTTCATTACACAACTTCGCTTGCTTTTCCCTCTTCTCTTTCATTTTGACAAATATTTGGTTGTGGTCAGCTCCTTTAACTTGAAGTATGTCCTTGTCTAGGTATTTTTCCCAAACTCTTGTCGGTTTTTTCCCGAGCTGTGCCTCATAGGGTGTTACTTCTATAGTCTCGTGGTACGTCTCGTTAATGCAACTTTCAATTATAGGTACATAACGCGACCACTTTGTGTGTTGGTCACAGACAAAGATCCTGAATAAATTTCCACATTGTCTGTTGATTCTTTCAGCCAGATTCGCGCATGGGTTTCTTATTGCGGTGAATCTTGGTTGAATATTTAATTCGTTTAAACCGTCTAACCATTTCCTAGAGGTAAACTGTGTTCCATTGTCAGTAATAATTATTCTAGGACATCCTAACTCTTTACAATATTGGTGTATTCTTCTTAACGTGGCTGCGGTCGTTGCCCTCCTAAGTGTAAATAGTCGCACGTATTTTGTGAAGTTGTCTACCATGACGAACAAATACCTCACTCCAGCGGACGAGACGGGTAGTGGCCCAAAATAATCAGCGCTCACTAGGTCACCCTTGCTTAACGGGATAATGGCTTTCGTTCCCCCGAATAGGTTTTTGTTACCTGCGTCCTTCCTCTTCTGACATGTGTCGCAAGTCCGTACGTAATTTTTCACTTTTTTCAACATACCGTCTATGGTAAAATGCTCCTGTAACAATTTTATACATTTCTTCGCTCCAGTGTGTCCATACATCCGGTGTATTTCGGCAATTACTTCTCCGGATACACTGTTCGGTATGTACAGTTTCCATTCCCTTCTACGTAATCTATATAATTTCTCAGTGACGTATCTATAAAATTTACTTATTCCTTATCTAAACACTTTTCCTTAATCTTCTCTATAATGGTCTTAAGCTTAGTATCTTTAAATTGATACTTTCCAATATCCATAATTATCTTGCTTACTCTTTTATCCATCTTGATCGTCAGGTGATTAATTAAGTATTCGCACGTATTGTCACTAATTTCTTCTAACGTGGCATCTTCTGGGTTTCTGCTTAGAAGATCAGCAATAATATTGTCCTTGCCCTTACAATGGACAATGTCGAATTTGTATTCTTGGATACTTAAAATCCAGCGTGTTATTCGCGAGTTATTCAAATGACATTTGTTCATAAAGGTCAATGACTTATTATCTGTAATAATGGTTAAAGGTTGCCCTAATATGTATATACGGAATTTTTCGAGACATCGTACGATACTCAAGAGCTCCTTTTCCGTGGTGTAGTAATTTCTTTCTGCACCCTTGAATGTTTTGCTAGTAAATGCTATAACTCCGATTTTTCCTTCCTCGTCCAGTTGATATAGCTGCCCGCCGTATGCAAAGTTGCTGGCGTCGCACTGCATATAGTATCGTTGGTTTATTCGAGGAAACTTCAAGATAACTGTTTCTACGAATAACTTTTTAACTCGTTGAAAACATTCATTTAATTCCGGTGTCCAGGTAAATTTATGTCCTTTCCGTAATAATTCAAGTAATGGTTTGGTGGTTTCGGCGTATTTATCTGTAAAACGGTTGTAGAAATTTGTTAAACCCAAGAAACCCTTTAATTGCTTTTGGTTCCGAGGTGTTGGAAACTTCATAATTGCATCAATCTTCTCATCCGTTGCTTGTATTCCTTGCGTAGTTAATCGATATCCAAGGTACGCAATTTCTTGCCTAAAGAATTGCGACTTCTCCAAATTGATGGTTAAATTCGCTCTTCTTAAGTTGGATAATAATAAATCTAAATGTAATAAATGCGTCTCTAAATCTCCTGAATAACATAGGCAATCGTCTACATAAATAATGGTGTTTTCCTTAACTTCATCTTCCAATACTGTGTCCAATCCCCTGGTTAGTGCAGCAGAACTGGTACTCAGTCCAAACGGCGTAACTGTGAAGCGATAACATTTGCCTTCGTACATAAAAGCGGTGAAGTTCCGGCACTCCGGCTTCAGTGGTACTTGCCAGAAACTGCTAGTTAAGTCTACGGTAGATAAATATTTCATTTCACAACATCTAGCCAAAATATCGTTTATCGGTGGGGCACCCTCGTAGTCCGGGATCGTCACGCTGTTCACCTTCCTCGCATTCAAACACAATCGTACTCTACCGTCCTTCTTAATTACAGTAACAAGTGGGTTGATATATGCGCTGTTGCATCGCTCAATGACCCCATACCGTAACATTCTTCTAATCTCATCATCCACCTTCCCTTTATATGCTAATGGGACAGGCCATCCTCTCTGGAAGTACGGTGTCCGGTCGGTGACTTGGAACTCGTGAACGTACCCTTCGATCCTTCCGGGGCACTCTCTGAATAAACTTCTATTCCTTACGAGAATCTCCCTTAACCTCTCCAACGTCCCTTTATCTCCGCAGTCAATACTCTCTACTTTCCTATCGATGTTCCTTATGATCTCTTCTTCTTCTTCTGTGTCCACCACTTCTATATGCATCATTGGCACCGTGCACGCCGCTTCGTCAGCCTCTCTTCTTAACTCGACGATCCTTTTTCCCATGTCAATGAGACATCCTGTTTCCTGAAGAAAATTAATTCCTAATATACAAGGTTTTATTAAATCTGGTATAATGAGAAAAACACATTCATACTTAATTCCTTCAATATAAATATCGCATAATATTTGCTTCCTTATTAACTTTGATTTATTGCCAACCGCGCTAACTAATAAAGTGTTAGTCATCGGTAAAATTTCGTAAGGTGCTATGTTGTGTTTGTTTTGATTAAACCACGATTCAGACAATCCGGCAATAACGGATCCAGTGTCAAGCAACGCTTGTACTGTAATATTATTGTTAAACTTTATACTTATTTCTGGGCACTTTATTACTCGTTGGGTAATCTCCTCGTCATCATTACATAACAAATCGCTTCGTAAGTCTGGTAAAATTGTTAGTCTGATAGTCATTCGTTTTATCGGCTATCTTCGTTAATGAGTAAAGGGATTTTTTTTTTCTTCTTGTTGACGAACCTTTTTGGGTTCAGTGCTCGATGTAGAGGCAGCTGTATTTATGAATTCCATTGTGTTGACTGCGCGCCGCTCCCCAGTGCGATGTTGTTGTGTATTTACAGCCGGTCTCTCACCCCATACTTTCTTCTGCGTTCCACTTGTTTTGTTCGGACCGCTTTCACTTTCCTTGTAAGAATTCCTCCCCTCGTTCGCCGTCACATAGCTTGACTCCCTATTATTTCTCGGTTGTATCTGCGTATATTCTATGATTAAAGATTCGAAATTTGGAATTGTCACAATTCCTCTCGTGACCACAGCGAGCTGAATCTCGCGCCCAAAGTGACGAGATATTTTGCGTATCAGTTGTTTATCAGTCAGAGTAGGTGTTAACTGCCTACATACATACATACATACATCCTCGGCGCTACAGCCCAGTCCGGGCCCTGGCCTCCAAAAGAAATCTTCCCCCACTGGTCTCTACTCCCGGCCAATGTCCACCAGTTTGCTGCACCCAGCCTCACCGCCTCCTTACCAACCTGGTCCAGCCATCTTGTACGCGGTCTTCCCCTCCTTCTCCTTCCCATCGGCAAATAATTCATCACTCTTTTTGGGATTCTATCCTCCGCCATTCTCTGCACATGACCAGCCCAACGCAATCTGTTAATTTGTATGAGTTGCACGATCGGAAGATCTTTAAACCTTTCGTACAACTCTCGATTATGCAGTCGCCTCCAAATGTTGTTTTCCCTCACAGGGCCATAGATTCTCCTCAGTACCCTCCTCTCAAAAACGGATAGTCTCTGCTCATCTAGTTTTTTTAACACCCACCATTCCGAGCCATACATCAGGACTGGTCTAATCAAGGTCTTGTATAGGGAGGCTTTTGTATCTTTAGTTATTAATTTTGATTTAAAATGTTTCACCAGTCCGTAGTAACACCTATTAGCAGATAATATTCGTCTTTCAATATCTCTAGAGGAGTCATTTCCAGAGTCCACATATGACCCGAGATATGGAAAACCCTGAACCTTTTCAAATTCATAATCGTTAATGCGCAGGGACAGGGTACGAGTATTGGCACCTACAACCATATATTTGGTTTTGCTTTGGTTTATAACCAAGCCCATAGCCTTAGCGGACAACTCCAGTTCCTGAAAGGCTTCCTTTAAGCCAGATTCAGACCTACTTATGACGTCAATGTCATCGGCATAGGCCAGAAGCTGTACCTCCTTGTGAAATATGTGTCCGCTAGTTTGAATTCCTGAATCCCTGATGACCTTTTCTAGAGCTATGTTGAACAACAGACATGCTAAGGCATCTCCTTGTTTCAACCCATTCAATGTTTTTAAGGAGTTAGATAGATTTGATTGTATTCTGATTTGGCACTTAGAATTGGACATAACTACTCCAACCATACGCACCAACTTAGATGGTATATGCAACTCCTTCATAGCTCTATATAGCATTTTCCGGTTGCTGTTAACTGCCTACTCTCCAACAATATGCGTTCTATATATTGGATTGCAGTAATCGGTCCACGCCAATCAAACCTACCATATTCCAAATGGTCCCGTATGCTGTCTTGTCGTTCTTGTCCCCAATATTTCTGTGAGAACGCTTCCTTGAATTCTTCAAAATTTGATATTTGGTTACGTATAACCCGCCACCAAATTCCAGCGTCTAATTCTAAATGTCTACCTATCCACTTGATATTGTCAGTGGGGTAGTATAATTCTTGTATTTCAGACAACTCCTTAAGGAATTCCATGGGGAATCTGTCCGTACCATTATATTTAAGGTCATTGTGGTTAGGTCCATTAATTCGGTTTAATATACCACACTCACCTTCCATTAATTGTCTCTGCAGTCTCTCCTGGTTTTCTCTTACTTTTGTCAAATGGTCTTTTAACTCTTCGATCCGCGTCGTCTTTTCTTTTGTAGTCTCGTCCAACTTCTGTTCCGTTGAACGCTGTCTACCGTCAACTTCTTCCAACTTCTGTATAATGTTATTGTTTGTTCCGTCTTGTTCCTGTTGTTTCTGCCGTATGGTGTCATGTATCTCGGCCTTGAATTCTTCCTGCTTCTTATTGGCATCCTTGACGTGAGCATCGAATTATTATTAATCTTTTTAACAGTCGTTTGGGTATTGTGTATCGCTACCATCCATTCTTGACGATCGTTTTCTCGCGTTTCTTGTATCTCTTCGTACTCCTTGTTTGCTTCTTCTCTCAAGTCTCTCACGATATCATCTTGTTTCTTCTGTAGTTCATTGACCTTTCCTTCCCAGGCCTGCTGGTATTCACGTATCTCAGACCTTATCTGCGTAATCTGTTCCGCTGTCTGACGTTTAATCTCTTCCTTATGCTGGTCGAGCTTTTCATTTTGTTTTTCTAGTTTTTCACTAATTAATTTGTTACTTTCTTCTTGTTTCTCGCTAATTAATCTACTGTGTTCTTCTTGTTTCTCTAGTTTCTCACTAATTAATTTGTTACTTTCTTCTTGTTTTCTGCTTCGTTCTTCTTGTTTTTCGCTCTGTTGACGGATAAACTCCATCAACATTTGTAGACTTACATCTTCTGGTTTTGATGTCTGTCCTCGCGCCCTATCTTCTGGACTCTCTACAGCGCTACTTGGTTCGCTAGGTGTAGTATTATCTTCCGTATTTACCGTACCTAACTGGTTATTAACGTCGAATTCTACGCTATCGGAATTGCTCGCCATTTTTGCCTTCCTACGCGTAATCATTCAAACTGACTTATAACACTAATACTTATCTTATTTTTAATTCTATAACGCTACTTTATCTACTTCTTCTACTGCCTGTTCTTTGCCAAAGCTGTACGTTTTAACTATTTTCGTTACTACGTATCATGCCGTGCGGATGGGCGCCATTTAATATAATATTAAATGGATGTAATTTATCGATCTCTAATCATGGACTTGTTGCTGGTACGAACTTTGTCATACACACATGTATCTAGCCCCGAAGTTGGACGCCATTAATATAATGAATATTATATTAATAATGATATTAAATTGATGTAATTGATATTTATAACGTCTTACGTTCTTTGGGTGCCATTTAATATAATGTAATTTATACTAATATTTATTTGTAATGGATAATATGCAGTTACTTGCATTAATTAATTACTTTCATGCCGCGCGTTATGCAGCCAATTAATACAATGATGATAAAGGGTAATCTTTTATTGTTTACACTAAATATGCATAATTAAATTTTCTTTATTACTTTTTGTTATCTATGCTCCAGGTAAGAAGCATCATTTAATATAATGTATAACTATTCTGATTATTCATAAACAAAATACTCGATATCATTTAATAAATTAATATTGTCAATTCATTTATTTTACTGAACAAAAGAAACTCTTAAAATTCTACTTTATATTTTGTTCAAATATTAAGTTAATATCTGGGTTATCTGTGGTAATAATAAACGCATATATAGGATCAACTTAAATTACTAGGTTATTTATCATTCACAATAAATTATAATCATACATATGAAACGTCGATGTACCTGTAATACATACATATTTTATAAGAACAATTCATGTTTTAATATATGCTGAAACAAAGAACGCATATATACATATATAAATCAAATAAGATAACAATTCATATTCTAATTATTAATGCGTTCATTAATCCCAGATAGTTTTTTGTTAATATATTCACTAATTACGTTTTTAATTCTGATTTATATTCATTGCGTTTATTAATAATTTCTCAGGGATGAATTCTTTGAAAGAATCAGGTCAGTAGAAGTAACTAAATAGTAATGATTAAAATAATGGTTACTTGATTTATGAAATATCCATTAGTCTTTGGTGATGTCCAGTTTCAGTGATGAGGATGGCATGAAGACACATCTCGTTGAATGCCGCTGAAATCACTAGCACTTGCACACACTTCCGAGCACTCGCGTTGGCGTAGGTTTATGTGAATAATTGATGTTTAGTGTTCAATTAAATACTTCATCTTACGATGTATGTTGTGTGTTCGTTTTAACGTTACTGTACATGTCTAGTTCCACTTATATCACTGTTTTATCAAATATACGTGTGATTGATTAATTAGTTTAATGTTTCATGTTCTTTGAGGTTTTAATGAGGTGTAGTAACACTGAATAAAGTTCAACTGTTTTGTATAGTACAGATGTGGTGATATTTGTTCGTGTAACGATCTGATTGTTCACTTTGAATAATTCTTATCTAAGTCCGTTACATCGCACTTCGAAATTCACTACTAAAAGTTTACTAAGTCTGACTATCGTGACATGATGATTTCACTAAGTCTGCTAAGTTACGAGTTGACGTACTAACTCCCGAACTTGAGTTATCTCTCCGAATAATTAAATATACTCTTGAGAACTTAGAGTAAAACTGACTCCGAACAATTGAATGAACTGTTTGAAAAATTTGAGTAAAACTGGCTTCGTACTTGAAGTAAACTGTTTGAAAAATTGAGATATACTGGCCTCGTACTTAAAGTGTATTACGTGAAAATTTAAGGTATACTGGCCTCGTCCCCGTCTTGGACATATAGTTTTATTAATTCGTCCCTACTCAAAATTTTGTCCCTGGCGCAGTTTACGCCTTCTTTATTCGTGATTGGTCAGTTTTGAGTTTTCTTGGAATATTTTGTCCCACTATGTCAAGACCCTCCGTCATCGTTCTTCCGATAGGTTCTTCGTTTCTATCGCTATGGAAACAGTCCTCTCTACAAGTTTTCTCCGTGGCTCTGGGTTTCTGATAGGCTCTTAGGCATCCCCCGATTTTGCTCTGTCGAACGTTGACCCTTTTCGTAGAAACTTTAGCTATTATACGCTTGTCTATCAACCCACTGTCTGAAGTAAACTCAGTGTTTCTCTAGATTGCCATTATCTATACTTTCGGTTCTCCCGACGTATTGTTCTGTGTCATACCCCTTTTTTGTAGCTATTAATAATTTTGGACATCTGCTGGCTGGTGAAGTCACCCCAACTTTCCACTCGTAAATTCTGTCTGACACTTAGACGATAACTCCAGCTGCGTAACATGACTTGAGTTTTTGTCTGATCTCTGCCTTAGTATTGTTTCTTAAGGTGCAGTGCATCCGTTCCATTGTAACATGTAGTTTCCCTCTTTTTGTCGTCTATCGTATACTGACGTAACTTGGTCGAACATCTGCCACATTTCTCAGTACAAGTGTGAATGTCCTCGCCTACATTGTTACAGTTGTAGTGAGCAATAATTCTGAACTAAACTTTCCCTGTCATCTTGTGCAACCAATTTCGATAGCCGAGTCGAACTTAACGTCTTTCTATTGTCTAGTTATCGACGCTGCTCTGACATCTTCTCAATACGCTTTATTTATTGCGTCAACTATAAGCCGTTGACACCGCCTCGTGTGAACGCACTCCGTCGAGGTAAAAATTTTAAATTTTTTGCTCGTTACAGTGTCCTCAATTTTGATTTGATGATGTGACCTCAGGGAACAACTCAAATCCAAATTCTGCGCCCTGCACGTCGCCTCACCATGTTCATCTTCCTCAGGGAGGGATATTACATGATAACCTACTTTTAACAACTTATATTACAATTGGCGTACCCCCTTTTAGTTTTAATTGTATCTCTGAATTTATTGCTAGCTATTTGGGATGGCTGAACGCATTTAACATTATCGTATTTACATATCGATTACATATAAATACCTTATCTCTCTAATTACAAAACAAATCATAAATTCAATGAGTAATAATTAATTTAATTAATTGAATAATCTTCTTACTTTCTAAAATATTATTCTCGCAATATAATATCAAACAAATCAATTGGTTTAACGTAACGCTTTACATGAAATCAGAGAAATCTCCTATACATATACATTTTATGCAGTACTAATAGTCCTACCAATAATTTTGTTCTTAAAATGTTATTTAAAATTAGATTGGTAATTAACATATTCGCTACATTAGTTTTAATTATATTCATATTATTTGATAATTTATACATACACGTAATACATTTTGCTAACGAATTATTTACTTCGTTTTAACATCATTTACAATCCTAGTCTATTAATTATATACATTCACTTTAACAGAGTTCATTTACGATATAGCTTTTTGTATAATATCACTCATTTACTTTTAAGTGTCCTATTTTTTTTTTTTCACTTTGTCCCAATAATTTATTACTATGTGAATCAAGTAATAGCAACTAAAATGTCCCTTGTATTCACTACAATATTTCATAAAATGTCACTCAAAACGTTAATTCACACTTATTATCTAACATTTTATTAGTGGTTAATTAAATAAGTAAACTCTTTATGTTACATTTGACATTTAGAGTACATAACTTCTTTTGGTTAAGCCAGCTTGAATGAGATAAGCGCGTCAATTACCCTAACGCAGATGACTCATCACCATCAGCTAACTTGTTATGATATATTCTTCAACTTTTTCCTCTTCATTCATCTTCAATTTTCTGGCTCATGATATTTTTTCATCTGTTTGACATTAAATTTCCCACGGATTTTGCTTTCGTCATTGCCATCGACGAGCAGGTATGTAGCATCTCCAAGAATTCGATGTACTTTGTATGGTCCGCAGTACAGT
Organism: Magicicada septendecula; assembly: GCA_034769895.1. Lineage (NCBI taxonomy): Eukaryota > Metazoa > Arthropoda > Insecta > Hemiptera > Cicadidae > Magicicada > Magicicada septendecula. The sequence continues at coordinate 136,030,217 of CM068372.1, forward strand.
TCACAGAATTTCTCAATCCTTTTCTGGATCGCGTCCGATTGATAATAGGTCCTTATTAACACCTTCTCACCAATTTGGAATTTTGTAATGGTCTTGGTTTCATTACACAACTTCGCTTGCTTTTCCCTCTTCTCTTTCATTTTGACAAATATTTGGTTGTGGTCAGCTCCTTTAACTTGAAGTATGTCCTTGTCTAGGTATTTTTCCCAAACTCTTGTCGGTTTTTTCCCGAGCTGTGCCTCATAGGGTGTTACTTCTATAGTCTCGTGGTACGTCTCGTTAATGCAACTTTCAATTATAGGTACATAACGCGACCACTTTGTGTGTTGGTCACAGACAAAGATCCTGAATAAATTTCCACGTTGTCTGTTGATTCTTTCAGCCAGATTCGCGCATGGGTTTCTTATTGCGGTGAATCTTGGTTGAATATTTAATTCGTTTAAACCGTCTAACCATTTCCTAGAGGTAAACTGTGTTCCATTGTCAGTAATAATTATTCTAGGACATCCTAACTCTTTACAATATTGGTGTATTCTTCTTAACGTGGCTGCGGTCGTTGCCCTCCTAAGTGTAAATAGTCGCACGTATTTTGTGAAGTTGTCTACCATGACGAACAAATACCTCACTCCAGCGGACGAGACGGGTAGTGGCCCAAAATAATCAGCGCTCACTAGGTCACCCTTGCTTAACGGGATAATGGCTTTCGTTCCCCCGAATAGGTTTTTGTTACCTGCGTCCTTCCTCTTCTGACATGTGTCGCAAGTCCGTACGTAATTTTTCACTTTTTTCAACATACCGTCTATGGTAAAATGCTCCTGTAACAATTTTATACATTTCTTCGCTCCAGTGTGTCCATACATCCGGTGTATTTCGGCAATTACTTCTCCGGATACACTGTTCGGTATGTACAGTTTCCATTCCCTTCTACGTAATCTATATAATTTCTCAGTGACGTATCTATAAAATTTACTTATTCCTTATCTAAACACTTTTCCTTAATCTTCTCTATAATGGTCTTAAGCTTAGTATCTTTAAATTGATACTTTCCAATATCCATAATTATCTTGCTTACTCTTTTATCCATCTTGATCGTCAGGTGATTAATTAAGTATTCGCACGTATTGTCACTAATTTCTTCTAACGTGGCATCTTCTGGGTTTCTGCTTAGAAGATCAGCAATAATATTGTCCTTGCCCTTACAATGGACAATGTCGAATTTGTATTCTTGGATACTTAAAATCCAGCGTGTTATTCGCGAGTTATTCAAATGACATTTGTTCATAAAGGTCAATGACTTATTATCTGTAATAATGGTTAAAGGTTGCCCTAATATGTATATACGGAATTTTTCGAGACATCGTACGATACTCAAGAGCTCCTTTTCCGTGGTGTAGTAATTTCTTTCTGCACCCTTGAATGTTTTGCTAGTAAATGCTATAACTCCGATTTTTCCTTCCTCGTCCAGTTGATATAGCTGCCCGCCGTATGCAAAGTTGCTGGCGTCGCACTGCATATAGTATCGTTGGTTTATTCGAGGAAACTTCAAGATAACTGTTTCTACGAATAACTTTTTAACTCGTTGTAAACATTCATTTAATTCCGGTGTCCAGGTAAATTTATGTCCTTTCCATAATAATTCAAGTAATGGTTTGGTGGTTTCGGCGTATTTATCTGTAAAACGGTTGTAGAAATTTGTTAAACCCAAGAAACCCTTTAATTGCTTTTGGTTCCGAGGTGTTGGAAACTTCATAATTGCATCAATCTTCTCATCCGTTGCTTGTATTCCTTGCGTAGTTAATCGATATCCAAGGTACGCAATTTCTTGCCTAAAGAATTGCGACTTCTCCAAATTGATGGTTAAATTCGCTCTTCTTAAGTTGGATAATAATAAATCTAAATGTAATAAATGCGTCTCTAAATCTCCTGAATAACATAGGCAATCGTCTACATAAATAATGGTGTTTTCCTTAACTTCATCTTCCAATACTGTGTCCAATCCCCTGGTTAGTGCAGCAGAACTGGTACTCAGTCCAAACGGCGTAACTGTGAAGCGATAACATTTGCCTTCGTACATAAAAGCGGTGAAGTTCCGGCACTCCGGCTTCAGTGGTACTTGCCAGAAACTGCTAGTTAAGTCTACGGTAGATAAATATTTCATTTCACAACATCTAACCAAAATATCGTTTATCGGTGGGGCACCCTCGTAGTCCGGGATCGTCACGCTGTTCACCTTCCTCGCATTCAAACACAATCGTACTCTACCGTCCTTCTTAATTACAGTAACAAGTGGGTTGATATATGCGCTGTTGCATCGCTCAATGACCCCATACCGTAACATTCTTCTAATCTCATCATCCACCTTCCCTTTATATGCTAATGGGACAGGCCATCCTCTCTGGAAGTACGGTGTCCGGTCGGTGACTTGGAACTCGTGAACGTACCCTTCGATCCTTCCGGGGCACTCTCTGAATAAACTTCTATTCCTTACGAGAATCTCCCTTAACCTCTCCAACGTCCCTTTATCTCCGCAGTCAAGACTCTCTACTTTCCTATCGATGTTCCTTATGATCTCTTCTTCTTCTTCTGTGTCCACCACTTCTATATGCATCATTGGCACCGTGCACGCCGCTTCGTCAGCCTCTCTTCTTAACTCGACGATCCTTTTTCCCATGTCAATGAGACATCCTGTTTCCTGAAGAAAATTAATTCCTAATATACAAGGTTTTATTAAATCTGGTATAATGAGAAAAACACATTCATACTTAATTCCTTCAATATAAATATCGCATAATATTTGCTTCCTTATTAACTTTGATTTATTGCCAACCGCGTAATTAATAAAGTGTTAGTCATCGGTAAAATTTCGTAAGGTGCTATGTTGTGTTTGTTTTGATTAAACCACGATTCAGACAATCCGGCAATAACGGATCCAGTGTCAAGCAACGCTTGTACTGTAATATTATTGTTAAACTTTATACTTATTTCTGGGCACTTTATTACTCGTTGGGTAATCTCCTCGTCATCATTACATAACAAATCGCTTCGTAAGTCTGGTAAAATTATGTTAGTCTGATAGTCATTCGTTTTATCGGCTATCTTCGTTAATGAGTAAAGGGATTTTTTTTTTCTTCTTGTTGACGAACCTTTTTGGGTTCAGTGCTCGATGTAGAGGCAGCTGTATTTATGAATTCCATTGTGTTGACTGCGCGCCGCTCCCCAGTGCGATGTTGTTGTGTATTTACAGCCGGTCTCTCACCCCATACTTTCTTCTGCGTTCCACTTGTTTTGTTCGGACCGCTTTCACTTTCCTTGTAAGAATTCCTCCCCTCGTTCGCCGTCACATAGCTTGACTCCCTATTATTTCTCGGTTGTATCTGCGTATATTCTATGATTAAAGATTCGAAATTAGGAATTGTCACAATTCCTCTCGTGACCACAGCGAGCTGAATCTCGCGCCCAAAGTGACGAGATATTTTGCGTATCAGTTGTTTATCAGTCAGAGTAGGTGTTAACTGCCTACTCTCCAACAATATGCGTTCTATATATTGGATTGCAGTAATCGGTCCACGCCAATCAAACCTACCATATTCCAAATGGTCCCGTATGCTGTCTTGTCGTTCTTGTCCCCAATATTTCTGTGAGAACGCTTCCTTGAATTCTTCAAAATTTGATATTTGGTTACGTATAACCCGCCACCAAATTCCAGCGTCTAATTCTAAATGTCTACCTATCCACTTGATATTGTCAGTGGGGTAGTATAATTCTTGTATTTCAGACAACTCCTTAAGGAATTCCATGGGGAATCTGTCCGTACCATTATATTTAAGGTCATTGTGGTTAGGTCCATTAATTCGGTTTAATATACCACACTCACCTTCCATTAATTGTCTCTGCAGTCTCTCCTGGTTTTCTCTTACTTTTGTCAAATGGTCTTTTAACTCTTCGATCCGCGTCGTCTTTTCTTTTGTAGTCTCGTCCAACTTCTGTTCCGTTGAACGCTGTCTACCGTCAACTTCTTCCAACTTCTGTATAATGTTATTGTTTGTTCCGTCTTGTTCCTGTTGTTTCTGCCGTATGGTGTCATGTATCTCGGCCTTGAATTCTTCCTGCTTCTTATTGGCATCCTTGACGTGAGCATCGAATTATTATTAATCTTTTTAACAGTCGTTTGGGTATTGTGTATCGCTACCATCCATTCTTGACGATCGTTTTCTCGCGTTTCTTGTATCTCTTCGTACTCCTTGTTTGCTTCTTCTCTCAAGTCTGTCACGATATCATCTTGTTTCTTCTGTAGTTCATTGACCTTTCCTTCCCAGGCCTGCTGGTATTCACGTATCTCAGACCTTATCTGCGTAATCTGTTCCGCTGTCTGACGTTTAATCTCTTCCTTATGCTGGTCGAGCTTTTCATTTTGTTTTTCTAGTTTTTCACTAATTAATTTGTTACTTTCTTCTTGTTTCTCGCTAATTAATCTACTGTGTTCTTCTTGTTTCTCTAGTTTCTCACTAATTAATTTGTTACTTTCTTCTTGTTTTCTGCTTCGTTCTTCTTGTTTTTCGCTCTGTTGACGGATAAACTCCATCAACATTTGTAGACTTACATCTTCTGGTTTTGATGTCTGTCCTCGCGCCCTATCTTCTGGACTCTCTACAGCGCTACTTGGTTCGCTAGGTGTAGTATTATCTTCCGTATTTACCGTACCTAACTGGTTATTAACGTCGAATTCTACGCTATCGGAATTGCTCGCCATTTTTGGCTTCCTACGCGTAATCATTCAAACTGACTTATAACACTAATACTTATCTTATTTTTAATTCTATAACGCTACTTTATCTACTTCTTCTACTGCCTGTTCTTTGCCAAAGCTGTACGTTTTAACTATTTTCGTTACTACGTATCATGCCGTGCGGATGGGCGCCATTTAATATAATATTAAATGGATGTAATTTATCGATCTCTAATCATGGACTTGTTGCTGGTACGAACTTTGTCATACACACATGTATCTAGCCCCGAAGTTGGACGCCATTAATATAATGAATATTATATTAATAATGATATTAAATTGATGTAATTGATATTTATAACGTCTTACGTTCTTTGGGTGCCATTTAATATAATGTAATTTATACTAATATTTATTTGTAATGGATAATATGCAGTTACTTGCATTAATTAATTACTTTCATGCCGCGCGTTATGCAGCCAATTAATACAATGATGATAAAGGGTAATCTTTTATTGTTTACACTAAATATGCATAATTAAATTTTCTTTATTACTTTTTGTTATCTATGCTCCAGGTAAGAAGCATCATTTAATATAATGTATAACTATTCTGATTATTCATAAACAAAATACTCGATATCATTTAATAAATTAATATTGTCAATTCATTTATTTTACTGAACAAAAGAAACTCTTAAAATTCTACTTTATATTTTGTTCAAATATTAAGTTAATATCTGGGTTATCTGTGGTAATAATAAACGCATATATAGGATCAACTTAAATTACTAGTTTATTTATCATTCACAATAAATTATAATCATACATATGAAACGTCGATGTACCTGTAATACATACATATTTTATAAGAACAATTCATGTTTTAATATATGCTGAAACAAAGAACGCATATATACATATATAAATCAAATAAGATAACAATTCATATTCTAATTATTAATGCGTTCATTAATCCCAGATAGTTTTTTGTTAATATATTCACTAATTACGTTTTTAATTCTGATTTATATTCATTGCGTTTATTAATAATTTCTCAGGGATGATTCTTTGAAAGAATCAGGTCAGTAGAAGTAACTAAATAGTAATGATTAAAATAATGGTTACTTGATTTATGAAATATCCATTAGTCTTTGGTGATGTCCAGTTTCAGTGATGAGGATGGCATGAAGACACATCTCGTTGAATGCCGCTGAAATCACTAGCACTTGCACACACTTCCGAGCACTCGCGTTGGCGTAGGTTTATGTGAATAATTGATGTTTAGTGTTCAATTAAATACTTCATCTTACGATGTATGTTGTGTGTTCGTTTTAACGTTACTGTACATGTCTAGTTCCACTTATATCACTGTTTTATCAAATATACGTGTGATTGATTAATTAGTTTAATGTTTCATGTTCTTTGAGGTTTTAATGAGGTGTAGTAACACTGAATAAAGTTCAACTGTTTTGTATAGTACAGATGTGGTGATATTTGTTCGTGTAACGATCTGATTGTTCACTTTGAATAATTCTTATCTAAGTCCGTTACATCGCACTTCGAAATTCACTACTAAAAGTTTACTAAGTCTGACTATCGTGACATGATGATTTCACTAAGTCTGCTAAGTTACGAGTTGACGTACTAACTCCCGAACTTGAGTTATCTCTCCGAATAATTAAATATACTCTTGAGAACTTAGAGTAAAACTGACTCCGAACAATTGAATGAACGGTTTGAAAAATTTGAGTAAAACTGGCTTCGTACTTAAAGTAAACTGTTTGAAAAATTGAGATATACTGGCCTCGTACTTAAAGTGTATTACGTGAAAATTTAAGGTATACTGGCCTCGTCCCCGTCTTGGACATATAGTTTTATTAATTCGTCCCTACTCAAAATTTTGTCCCTGGCTCAGTTTACGCCTTCTTTATTCGTGATTGGTCAGTTTTGAGTTTTCTTGGAATATTTTGTCCCACTATGTCAAGACCCTCCGTCATCGTTCTTCCGATAGGTTCTTCGTTTCTGTCGCTATGGAAACAGTCCTCTCTACAAGTTTTCTCCGTGGCTCTGGGTTTCTGATAGGCTCTTAGGCATCCCCCGATTTTGCTCTGTCGAACGTTGACCCTTTTCGTAGAAACTTTAGCTATTATACGCTTGTCTATCAACCCACTGTCTGAAGTAAACTCAGTGTTTCTCTAGATTGCCATTATCTGTACTTTCGGTTCTCCCGACGTATTGTTCTGTGTCATACCCCTTTTTTGTAGCTATTAATAATTTTGGACATCTGCTGGCTGGTGAAGTCACCCCAACTTTCCACTCGTAAATTCTGTCTGGCACTTAGACGATAACTCCAGCTGCGTAACATGACTTGAGTTTTTGTCTGATCTCTGCCTTAGTATTGTTTCTTAAGGTGCAGTGCATCCGTTCCATTGTAACATGTAGTTTCCCTCTTTTTGTCGTCTATCGTATACTGACGTAACGTGATCGAACATCTGCCACATTTCTCAGTACAAGTGTGAATGTCCTCGCCTACATTGTTACAGTTGTAGTGAGCAATAATTCTGAACTAAACTTTCCCTGTCATCTTGTGCAACCAATTTCTATAGCCGAGTCGAACTTAACGTCTTTCTATTGTCTAGTTATCGACGCTGCTCTGACATCTTCTCATTACGCTTTATTTATTCCGTCAACTATAAGCCGTTGACACCGCCTCGTGTGAACGCACTCCGTCGAGGTGAAAATTTAAAAAATTTTAAATTTTTTGCTCGTTACACTACCTTAGGTAGTAGAGTAAGTAAAATGATGAACATGGCTAAGCAATGGGGAGGGTTAATTATTTAGTGGGATTGTTCAATAATTACCCTATGTTTTACCTTTCAGTTATTTACTTTGTTACAGGTACTTGGCTACTGGGGGAACATTTGTGGCACTTTCATTATATTTTGCAAGAGGTGAGAGCACAGTCAGAAAAATTATCAGCGAAACTACAGAAATAATCTGGTACGTACTGAAGGACATTTATATGCCTGTACCTACACAAGATCAATTAAACGTATTGCTGACCGTTTTGAGCTGTTATGGAACCTTCCCAACTGCATTGGAGCCTTGGACGGGAAGCACATCCGAATTGAGAAATTTCCACACACAGGTTCGGAAAACTTCAACTACAAACACTTCCGCTCTACTGTACTTATGGCGTGCTGCGATGCAGATGGCCTTTTCACCATGATTGAACCAGGTTTTGCTGGTCGTAACAGTGATGGAGGCATTTTCAAAGCCTGTGCAATGAACTACTGGATGACCCACGGGGGTTTCGACATCCCTTCACCGTCCCCATTACGATATGATGAAAGAAACACTCCGTTTCCTTACTACTTTGTCGGAGATGAAGCGTTCCCATTGTCTCGCAATTTATTGAGGCCCTATTCAAGCAGAACCCTCGACAATGTGAAGAGGATATTCAATTATAGATTGAGCCGAGGAAGAAAATCAATTGAATGTGTGTTTGGAATGGCAGCAGAAAAGTTCGCGGTGTTGAATGGACCCATACGATGTCGTGATCCTACAACAGTAAATAATATAATAAAAGCTGCTTGCATCCTTCACAACTTCGTACGGGAACGAGAGGGAATTGAGTACAGGCCTCAAGACACGGCAGAAATGAACGAGATAGTGGAAGTACCCATCAATATTGAAATGCGAGACCTGGTGATACACGAAGGTTCTTCGCCGACTTATTTGAGGAATTATTTGGCAAATTATTTCCTTTCTCCTCGTGCATGCCTACCCGGCAGTGGAAATTCGCAGTACAAGGAGGGAATACGGAATAATTCGTCGTGATCCAGCCAATTTCTCCATCAACAATTAATTTTTACTTTGTAATTTATTAGCATTGTATTACAGTTATAATTAAAATTAAATAAATTATTACTACTACAATTCTTTATCAATTTATAGAAAAAATGTTCCCCCTAAATTAATTTTTTTACTTTTAACTTTTAATTTTGTTATGTAATCACTTGATAAATTACTTGATTTTGACGCATAATGAAAACTTTATTTTTTGCAATCACTGAAGTTTAGAATCAATCATTAAATTCATCTGAAATTTGTTCATAGACTTCTCCTTTTTTGATTTGGATTATGAATTTTTATGGTAGATTTTTTACTTTTAACATTATTAGTTTTCTTTTACCTGACATTTTATAAGCAATCGTAAAAATGTAATACCTACGTACATGTTTAAAGAAAAATAACAATTGAGGAAAAACTAGATTTAAATAAATGGAAGGAGAAAGTGTTTCTTTTTAAAAAAAAGATAATGAGAACAAATTGTAATGTTTGAGTTCATGGAATAGTAAGGACTCTAATCAGTGTTTGGATTCTATGAAAAAATTGGTCTTTACTGGAACACATTCATCAATCTGAAATCTAACTTAATTAATTATGCTATTAAATTTTTAGAGCAATAAACAGTCATAACACTTTAACTCTTTTATGTATTTCAAATTATAAACTTTCTTAGCATAATTTCATCATATTTTATATTTATCATATTGAAAATGACTGAGAATGATACACACGAAAATAACGGGTTCTTAAACTCGTATTCTTGCATGTAGTTTATTTTTTCTTTTATTTTATTTTTAGGAAACCGCTTTAAAGATTACTTGTGAAAAAAATTTTAATCTCAATTAATTTAAAAAATAATTTTGGTTTCATACCTGTCATATTCACTTCGGCGGCCACCTCTTGCCATGCTTTCTCAGTCACTTCTTTCCTAGAATATCCTGCGAGTTTGTAATTGTAAAGTACTTCATGTTTCTCCACCTCTCCGACAAATTTCAGATTAATTTCCTGGTCACTCATGTTGTTTTAAAAAATAATAAAAATTGGCGAACACCTCGTGGTTTGGTACAACTTGAATTTGCAACGCAATTGCAACCTCGGAAAACGACTGCATGCAACTGATTTCAAACTGATCGCATTTCGATTGCCTCGTGTGCGGACCCCCACTTCTATACACTGCCAAGGTCGCAAAACAGTTGCAAGCTTAACTGGTTTGCAACCTTCGTTGCAAACCAGTTGCACCGTGTGCGCTCGGCCTTAGTTGCGCAAAGATTCGTGCGTAATCGGTTAACTCCGGACTTCGCAGTAGTCGAGGGAAGTTCTAATAATTCCTACTCTAATTTTGGAAAACATTCTCTTCTCCGATTATGTGGCAAATTATGTATTCAATTATTATAGCGCCACTATATAAGTAAATCTATATTATAAATTATTATTAATATTTATACATCATTTTTATTATTTCAGAAACTTATTATTTTATAGATAAACTGCTACTATTCATTAATAATGATGTTATAACAGGAACGGATTTTATCACAACCCACAACACAAAAGAAAGCAAAGTTGTTTATTTCACGAACAGTGAAGTTGGACTGAGTTTTATTATTGGACCCCCACCACTATTATGACAAATATTAAGTTCTGCGTCGACAACGACAGCTCCAAGCTTCTGTGCCGGTCACTCTACTTTTCCTGTAATAATGTGTTCCAACAACGTCTGTTTCAAAATGTCACTCGATTTGGTTTTGTCCGCTGCACAAATAAATTGCAAATTTTCAAAAAGTTAAGAAAAACTTAATCGCTTAAACTTACACGGTTCCTCAGAAACGACTGTTTTGCTCCACTTTCAAAAGTCAAGCGTCACATACAAGGGATTCAAAATCTGGATGATGACCGCATGGCAGCTGGACAGCTGAGGACTTCAACGCCTCTACACTCGTAAGGTAGGGGTACACACGAAAGTAACATTAAATTCTAATAGAGTTCCTAAGGCTTTCACGACCGGCGCCAACACAGTCGGAAACACTATTCGCCGGGGCTGTTAGGCCGCGGTCTATCGTTTGTGTTTACAGACGTTTCGGCCCCCACCATCGGAGGCCGTCGTCAGTGTCGGAAGCAACTGTCACGGTGTCCGCCAACTCATCCCAGTGAAGATGAATAGAGAACCTTTAAATTCTAATGTTTAAAGAAAATATAATTCTCTAGACTACCGCACTTAAAAAAAAATATCATAATCCACACTATTATTTTTGAAGGAACAGTAAATCATTTTATAACCGTCACAATCTAGACTAGAGGATAATAAATTTCCTTTTTGCAGTTTGTAGTAGGAACTTCACAAGTTGATTATAATTGTAACTGAATACTCTTAGAATTCTTATTTCAGAGCAAAATTAATTTTATAAAATTAATTAGCAGGTTTTGGATATTTTATTGTGCGGTGAATGAAGCAACAACACGCGTACGGCCGCGAGTCATTAAGGAAAACTAAACGGCTTCACTTCATTATTCCGTAAACTGAACTGTGCGCGCGCGTGTATGTAAGACAGTTGTGGCCGAGAGTTAGAGAATTAAGAACCAAGAAGAAAACAATCAAAAACAAGTTCATCCAAGGAAGATAAAATTACGATCGCATTCTGCGAAACCTTCCTTTACCGTCACAAGGGAATCTTTCCCATAACGTGTCCCCCATTAATTCCTCGCACGTATTTCTATCTACAGTAGCAAGAAGCACGCGCGCACAAGCACGTCTCTTCAAGTAAACGTCCTGAGAAATCAGCATAGCCTATTGTAGTAACAGCACGCAAGCACTCATGGAACGTACTGTGTATTTATTACATGTCAATTAACTGGAGCTCAAGCACACACACACACGTGCGCGCGCCTAGTGAAAACATGAATTCTGAAAATGTTATTCGATTATTTTATTGTAGTAACATTTCTTTACCAAAAACTTACGAAGGGACCTTGGAATTTCATGAATGAATTTTCCAAGAACAGTTTTTTAAACGAGCTGAACAGTTCTTACGGTCAGAGATGTATTATATTATACACCGTATTTAATACTGTTGAAACTGCTATTAACAGCCGGGCTGTTAGGCCATGGTCCACGGTTGTTGCTGTTGACAAACGTTTCGGCCCCACCATCGGAGGCCATCATCAGTGTCTAAGATTGATACTGTGCCGGGATCTGAATTTTCCCGGCATGATTCAAACGTAAAAGCCGCCAATGTGTGGCCGTGGGGAGACAAAGCTGACTTGATCAGTATGCCGCGACAGTGAACGGCGACGCGATATAGTACGCCAGCCTTCTGTACAGCTGATTCCTTGCTGGCCGAAGTTAGGTTAAACAGTTCTAAACAAGGCGAATTTCTGTACCTTGGTGGGTTAGCAGAACAAGCTGTTCCTCCTCATTTCATCTTTAGCCTTCCAACTGGGCGTTTCGTAGTCTGACGGCGTGGCAAAATACTTGTTCAACTTACTATGATGTCGTAAATTTATAAAGTGCCTCAGGGTCCTCACACAGCCGAGAGAAGGGGAAATGCGGAGACGATGACACCAACATCCGTCACCATCGGCAGAGCTGTACACTAGAACGCTCCCCATCGCCGTCAGACTTAGAAATACTCCAGAACACCAAAAAGACAGCTGCCCAGAAGGAGACAAGCAGGAGTTCGGAACTCACCAGCACCATTACCACACTCATCATCACAGGCTCTAACTGGTATCATCAATTCTCCAAAAGCACAGGTGGGAGGATTCCAGTTATTAAACCTCAACAACAACACTCCACCGGTTTTCAAAGCATAGAAGAAAGCATACATATAAACAGTATTTTTATATTTATAATGATTAAAATTTTGTTAGTACAAGTCCTGTGGATATATACTGTATTTGTGATTTATATTAACTGTGCTAAAAAGGATCCACTTGTTATACTGTTTGATTAATATTTATTGTTACTAGCATTGGTAATTTTGATTAATACAGATTGAATATATATATATATATATATATTATATAACATTGCCAAACCCTGATCACATTTGATATAAATAAGTATGTAAAAAATGCCAAGAAACAATATATTTTGATAGATAAATGATAACGAGAATGAAAGTAGTAAATATAATCAACAGTGAAGGAAGAAGAATACAACCAAAGGTGGTTACAAAACAAGAAAATACGAACTAGACTGACAGACAACAGACATTGACCCAACCCCAGAGATTGGCCAGATATTAACCAAAGTAAAGCGAGACAAGAAGACAGTGAAGAAAAAAGAAAAAAAAATTACATGGCCATAACAATTAACTCATAAGATTGTTTTAAAAGAACATAATTTTTTATTATTATTAATAATTTATGTTTAAATTTTTATTAGTGGTAACTTGTAAATGACAGTATCTCAGCAATTGTTATACATAAAAAACCAAGTGTAGATATGATTGTATGTATATCCTTATCTATAGGTGATGTGTCAGCTGTTATGTTTAAAATTACACTCATACAGACAGGGAATAGAAATGTGTGCGTGATTCAATCAGAGAACAAATTGCATAGCCTACTATATACTTTGGAACTTTTACTAGGATTATTTCAGCCGTATGTATGTTATTTCAGCATTATGTGTTTGAAAGTATAAGGTTTTGGAGAGTTTATTTATTCGCTAATATTATTGCTGTTGCTACAGATGTAGTATGTTTCAATTAACACAATATATTTTAACATTATTAAATTGTTGTTATTATTATTAATTATGACATTTCAGACCAATTTTTATCACTTTAATGACAATGTATACAAAGTTATGTTTTATTTGAAAGATGTATTTACAATACCATGTTGTTTGAATATTATAAAATGATATGTGACAGTCTGAAGTTAACAAAAGAGACATGAACTCATTAGATACAAAAACTTTGTAATAATAGTGAGATCGTGAGAAATATAAGGGTAATTAGAGATAGGTAGGGAGTGACAAAGATGAACAGTGAAGTGATAAGTATAATAAAATAAACAGCATATAATCTTAAGAAAAAAGAGTTAAACAATTGTGACAAACCCAAAACATAAGCACATGTTAAATGAGCAATTAAGTTAAGTATATTAGACTGAAAGACACAGAATAATTGTGAATGTAAAAAACAGAAAAAATATTATCTCAGTATAAAAATCACCAGGGTGATTACTGTTATAAAAGAGATGGTGTAGGTATAACATCACCAAATTTGTTCATTTGTAAATTTAAAGAAAGAAGTTATTGGCTTAATGTTTAAGGCAATAAATACCAGAAGAAATAGTTTTACAGTAATATGTTAGTATGTTTTAAGTAAGTAAGGAATTTATAAAGAAAATAATAGCAATACCTTTATAAGAAATAATAGGCAAAATATATTAATTATGTGTAACGAAAGGGAACATGGCAGAATTATATTAAAACTTAGAAATAAGTAAATTATGTATTAACATAGTATTATCAATTTTGGACTAAAACATTAATACATGGCTTAGACCAATCTTGTAAGATATCAAACTAATCTTTGAAAGAAAATAGGAACATCTATGTAAAGATTACAACCATTGAAATTATCCCCAAGTAAATATAGCCATTATAAAATATTTATTCAAATTAAACAAAAAATTCAAAGTTTGATAACAATGTGTTTATTTTGAGATCGACCAGGGAGAATAATTACGTTACCATGGAAACTGTGGAGTAACAAGCAAAAATACCGTTAGATTTTTTTACTGAATGCATGACGCTTTAATGGTATAGACGCTAAGTTTCGAGTGACCAAAATTGTCAATTAAAACACAGAAAATATCAGAAGAAGTTACTACTAAGTGTATACCAAGACGTAAGACAATAAGACTGGAACCATATTATTGAAGTTGAGGCCAAATTAACGAAAAAAGAAAATAAATTACTACCAATTAAACTGGAAAAGATGCCTGATGTACTGAACCAAGCAAATTAAAGAAGATTGTAGTATAACCCATGAATAACAGATCGTATGAATTCGCCATAACTACGGAAGTGATAAGTACCTATTAAATTACCCAAAATATATAAATAAACTCACGTTAATTATTTCTCACTAAAGGTCGAAATCTCACTGAACTGAAATTAATTACTTTCAAAGATTAAAAAGAATACTAAGTCACTGACAATTTATAAACTAACCAATATAAACTGTTGTTAATGATCCATAACTTGTAAACACTTTTACTACACTGCGCTAAACAAATTATACCTACACAATATGTTAGTTAAGTTTACTTGATGTAAGGGTGTGTATTTTTATTGTTTTAAACATTTGTAATCCTTTTAACGTAACCTCAAGAACCCATGACAAACAAACATTAATAACTGATGTACTATTTACAACAGACGCCATTATTAAACGTCTGGTTATCAATTCAAATATCGATTTGTCAAACCCTGTAATTGTCTCATATAAACAACCGGAGCATTTGTATTAGAATAATTTGTATTAAATGAATAACAATCACTAATAAAAAATGTGTAAGTATTGAGTGTAACCACGGTGTTATAATTTCATTAGGAGGTGCACAATATTTTATGTACATTTTAGCAGACGACTAACGATTTACACAGCCCACGCATCGAACTGCTGTGCGCTCCAGTGGGCCTAGCTGGCGGAAATATTTGAATTATTCAAACCGCCTGAGCTGCGCTGGTCATACACCTTTGAATTTTATTTTAATTGTTTTAAGAAAACAATTTGGCGCCACCGGGATTTTCATACCCCTAGTGAACATCAGGTAAGAACATCAAGACCTGGTTATTCGTTCGTTCGCAACGGACGAAATCTGCGGAAGTTGCACGCATTTGAACTACGGATAGAGAAGACACGTTACACCCATCACACACAAATTGTACATTATTCACATTTTGCAGAGTAAAACGGTAGCCGTACTCACGACTCCATTACAATATATATATATATATATATATATATATATATATTTATTGATAAAATTAAAACTAAAAACTGCTATGAATTACACAAGAATTCAATCGTTTGAACACTGTATGATATTTCAATCTAGTAAAATATGTTATGATAATGAAATGAGGAAACACTAATAAAAAGTTGTTACGGTTTAAATGAGTGTTTTATTGCAAGTCCTGTCACTCTGGGCTCCAGTACATTTTCGCTCCATCTAGGCCAAGCGTCTAGTTTTTAAATTTTACGTAACGGCCGTAACTGAGGCCGTTATAATACGGTGTCCGCCATGAGGTAGAGACTACGTGTATTGCCTGAGAAGCCCAGTTACATAAACTTATGCTCGCAAGCCAATCAGATAGCCCTTCATTGTCGCTATGAATTGAAGAGGAGAAAGCCTCGTATTAAATAGGATTTGGCATGCTGTGCTCCAAAGCCAATCAGATAGCACTTGATTCTCGCTATGAATCGAAGATTTGCTTTGAATTGGGTAGTGGGGCGTCTCTGCACCCACGGCTTAATTGCAGCTTCCGGGACGTGCCCGATGACAACAGTGCTGGACTTTCATTGAAAGGGTACCTAATACTGGGAAAGGACAAGCCAACATGGTTATCTGCAAGATGGCGCCGGAGTTTTGAACAAATTTTATGCTTTAGTAACACTGGCCCTGGTGGCGATGCGGACGTCAGGTGCCGCCCGACCGAACACAGTAGGCAGACGCCTTGAGGCGTCGGTCGCTCTCCGCAAGGCAGAGAACCTCCGTGCCGGAGCCAAATGGTAACTAGGCCAAGCAGTGTGCTAGAGACATGCTTGGGGAAGGATATTTCCCTGAGGAGCGACGGTGAAACAGAAAGGAAATGAAGATGCTTGGGGCTATTTAGAATAGCGTGACGAGGCTGACTTACGGGGGGTCATCAAGAATCGCTCGAGGGCGTTTGGCCCTGTACGGGGGAGGTAGTGCAGACGTAGGAAACCCGCGGTAGTTCGAGGAGCCTCGTGAACACTCGACCAAGCGGCTTGCGCTATGGGATCGTTCACGAGCTGCTAGAAGACCACGTGACAACACTGTACTGAGCAGATATGCCTACGTTACTACTGAGCGAGCGATCAATGTTCAGTTGTGCCATCACCTGACACACACTTCTTATGAATGAACGGAGAGAAAGCTTCCTATAAAATAGGATTTGGCATGCTGTGCTCACAAGCCAATCAGGTAACACTTGACGGTACTTTCCAGCTTAGATCGTGCTGGCAAAAAAAGTGGAACGATGTTGAAGCCGGCCGTGAAAGCTTAAGAACTTACATACGTAATTAATACGTTTTCCATTCACAAAATTCATCGAAATTTCAAGCGAAACAACACTATTATTTAGAGATTTTGCTACGACTTCCGTAATGCTACAATCGAATGAATTAAGAACAACTGTATTAGCCGTTCATATCACTAAATCGAGTTTCCATTGCACTGTCGATATATAGGTATGAATACTACTTGCGAACAGCGGGACAACGTTCGTTACGAAGTTCTGTCATGCGGATTGTGAACGAGGTTTCCAATCTATACGATTACGAGATGCCGAGGTAATCGTGTACTCTCGCTGCCACTTCCCTGACAACCATAAAACTTGCACAAACCGCGTCTACGTGTGCTTCTACGAATTTTAGAGGCTTTTATTAGCTCCAGACGCCTGAGATCCGCAAAATAAAGAAATTCCCAAAAATTAATTTCACAAAACCAAACATGCGAAAATAGCGCTACTTGTCTTTATATGCACACTACAAGTTTAAGTTAGACGAGAACGCGTAAATCCTTAAAAAAGACATTTGCAAAAACAGAATTTACAAAACCGGTGAAATACAAAACCGCATTTTTTAGATTCTTTATGTACATTTCAGGCCTAAATTAGATGCAAACGCGTTAAGTCCATATACATTTTTTATTGTTTTTAGAAATTTGTAAAAAATCAACGAAACCAAATTTGTAAAAAAAGTATGTATTTGTCGCATTACCTTTAACTCATCATCATCATCATCAACCGTTTAAAGCTTAGCCGCATTCTCCTGTTCCGGCCTCATGTTCCTCGCCACCTTGCTACCGGCCGTCCAACGTCTCTTCTTCCTTGTAGGCTAACCGTGGAATGCGGATATTACCCATTCGTTGCAAATCGTTTTTCTCTATACAACACTATCTTTTCTCGAACTGAAAATATATTCAAATCCTCTCTTACAATCCTCATTTCTTGTACGGTCTACTTTTGTACATCCCTTTACTGTTCTTAAGTGTATCATTTCCGCTGATTTTATCTTATTCCAACCGTTCTTTCTCATCGTCCAAAATTCGTAGCCATATAATAATGCTAGAACAGCCATGGTCTTATAAAATAATAAATAAGTGTCCTTTCTGGTCTTCTCTTTCAGAGTGTTTATTATTACACCTCAAATATGTTGAAATTTACTCAATTTGCTGGTCAAATCCTCATTAAGCCCATTGTGACACAACACCCTAAGTAATTCATCTTTCCAACCTGTTCCAGAACATTATCATACAAGACAATTTTTGACCGAACTGGATGGTACCATAACCATAACTGGTTACCATACCATAACTGGATGGTAACCATGGGAAGCCATAATTTTTGTTTTAATAACCGATACCCTGAGGTCATACACTTTAACTGCTTTTCCAAATTCATAAATGTGTTTCTGCAAAGAATTCTCGTTCTCCTGAATAAACATTATGTCATCAGCAAAGAGCAGCATATTACGTAATTGATGTAGTCTTATCTAGGTTTATAACCTTTAACTTTAAACATTTTTCTTTAGAAAATTACACCGTTTCTGCCTGTCGCAAACCGAGTAGGCCCAGTTCTGTTTGGTTTGCGACTAAATGTTTAGGAAAAAAGAATTGTGTTAAAAAGTGAATTCTCCACAGTGGCGGGTCCAATATAGTAACCCGCCTTACTTTGAGTTGCAGGCCTATATTGCTTGGAGTTTGCAAAATAGAAAAGTATGGACAATTTTTTTAATGTATTGTTTTATTTATGCACAATAGTAAAGTTATTACTATACTATATTTTTTGTTATACTACTACACTACAAAAACCTTAAAAAAAAATTACTGGCTAACGTTAAAGAAACGTTATGTTAAAAAATCCGTTTTGCAAATGTTCTACAAAGTTTTTGAGTCACTCCTATTTTTTGCCTTTGGTATGTGTAGAAGAGCAGAAACAACCGTTTGTCCAATTTTCATGGGTGCCACAGACTAGGAGTCACAGTAAATTATGTAAAAAAAAAATGACGTGCAAACTCTGTATCACAATTTGATTTGAGCAGAAAAGATTCCCGTATCGATCACGTGCAGAACAACAGTGCTAAACACAAACAAAATAAATCCAGACGAAAGGAAACTGAGAGCAATAAATGGTTTTGTCCATATTTCATACTATTATATTAATTGAAATATTAATAATTTACATTACAGAACCTTGTTCTGTTTACCATTATGGCATAGACTTTATCCCGCTTTCCAGTGGCGTATCTAGAATTTGGCCGTAGGAGGGTCCGGTGTCGGATTGGCTTCATACAAAAGAAAAAAAATTAAAGTCTAATCAACATTACTGTTTTTAAAGTGCTCAAGTCAGTCCCATTAAAATAAACGGTAATAACATAACAAAAATAGCCTACGCGTTGTTTAAACACTGTTTACAAGATACTTATTAACCGAATTGATTTTCTTATATTTCATATTTTAAACGTATATGGTATGTAATAAACCTGATTGTATTTATAAAATATCGGTATGGAGAACCATACATGACTTCCATGTTCTAAGATTTATATTTAAAATCATTTTCGAAATGAAATGTTTCCATAGAAACTACTTCTTTCTACTTACTGCTTCAGCCTTAACCACAGTACAGTGGTCACTAACGTATACCACCTCACGTTATCGCACTCGATTTTCACTGATGATGGAAGTCGATGGCACTACCGAAACGTCTCGTTTTGCAAAAAACATTGGTCTACGGCCAAACAGGCCGGGAAGGAATTTTAACAACAAACTACTTCTTTGTTGCCGATAACGTAGTACATATATAAAAAATTATCCCCACACCCTTCAACTATAATTTTCATTTTTAGAAAATTACCCCCACCCTGTTCAAGTAGCCTCTTCATTTATAGATATTTCATCTACGTGTCTACAGTGGATTATTCAGATCTTCTTATAAGGATACTTTATTTATCAAAATTAAGTACTTTACTCTTGTTACATCAAAAAATGTTTCTGGTAAACTGCCCTTTCCCCGTAACCGATCTTCACCAAAATCAGTAGGCCTTGAGTCTCCTACAACTCAGGCACATATGTAAAAAATTATTTGATTCTGTTTTAATTTACGGCAGTTAACTTTCGTCATGAAAAAATTTCTCTTGTTACAACATAAAATGTTGCTGGTAAACTACCCCTTTCCCTTAACCGATCTTCACCAAAATTAACAGGCCTTGAGTTCTCTACAATTTAGGGACGTATGCAAAAACTTATTTGATTCTGTTTGAATTTACGGTAGTTATCATTCGTCAATTAACCTTGTTATCACATAAAACGTTCCAGGTAAACTACCCCTTTCTCTTAACTGATCTTCACCAAAATCAACAGGTCTTGCGTCCTCTACAATTCAGGGTTGCATGCAAAACATTATTTGATTCTGTTTGAATGTGCGGCAGTTATCGTTCATCATAGAAACAATTACTCTTGTTAAACAATTACTTGCCACATTAAAGGTGGCAGGTAAACTACCCCTTTCCCTCAACCGATCTTCACCAAAATCAATAGGCCTTCAGTTCTTTACAATTTAGGAAAGAGTGCAAAACATTATTCGATTCTCTTTGAATTTACGGCAGTTATCGTTCGTCATAGAAAAAATTACCCTTGTTAAAAAATAAAATGTTGCAGGTAAACTACCCCTTTCCCCTAACGGATCTTCTCCAAAATCAACAGACCTTAACTACTTAAAACTTCAGGAATGTATGCGAAAGATTATTTGATTCTCTTTGAATATGCGGCAGTTATCATTCATCATAAAAATAAAATAACCATTTTAAAACATAAAACGTTGCAGGTAAACTACCCTTTTCTCTTAACTGATCTTCACCAAAACCAACAGACTTTGAGTACTCTATAATTCAGGACGGTATGCAAAAAAATATTTGATTCTGTTTGAATATACGGCAGTTATCGTTAGTCATAGAAAAAATTACCCTTGTTAAAACATAAAACGTTGCAGGTAAACTACCCCTTTCCCTTAACCGATCTTCACCAAAAACAAAACGTCTTCAGAACTCTACAATTCAGAGCTGTATGCGAAACATTATTTGATTCTGCTTGAATTTGCGGCTGTTATCGTTTGCCATAGAAAAAAAATTACCCTTGATAAAAAATAATCGTTGCAGGTAAACTACCCCTTTCCCTTAACCGATCTTCACCAAAAACAATAGATCTTGAGAACTCTACAATTCAGGGCTGTATGCGAAACATTATTTGATTCTGTTTGAATTTGCGGCTGTTATCGTTTGCCATTGAAAAATATCGGTATGGAGAACCATAATGACTTCTTTGTTCTAAGATTTATATTTAAAATCATTGTCGAAATGAAATGTTTCGATAGAAACTACTTTCTTCAGCCATAACCACAGTACCACCTCACGTTAGTGCACTCAATTTTCACTGATGACAGCAGTCGATAGCACTGCCGAAACATCTGGGTTTGTAGAAAACATTGGATCAAGCCAAACAGTCCAGGAAGTAATTTTAACAACACACTACTTCTTTGTTGCCGATAACGTAGTACACATGACATAACATAAAATGTTGCACGTAAACTACCCCTTTCCCTTAACCGATCTTCACAAAAATCAATAGCCCTTGAGTACTCTACAATTCAATGATGTATACAAAACATTATTTGATCTGTTTGAATGTGCGGCAGTAATCGTTCGTCATAGAAACAATTACTCTTGTTAAAACATTAAAGGTGGCAGGTAAACTACCCCTTTCCCTTAACCGATCTTCACCAAAATTAACAGGTCTTGAGTACTCTACAATTCAGGGGTGTATGCTACAAATTATTTGATTCTGTTTGAATTTGCGGCTGTTATCGTTTGCCATAGAAAAAATTAACCTTGCTAAAAAAACGTTGCAGGTAAACTACCCCTTTCCCTTAACCGATCTTCACCAAAACCAACAGGTCTTGAGAACTCTACAATTCATTATTTGATCCTGTTTGAATTTGCGGCTGTTATCGTTTGCCATAGAAAAAATTACCCTTCATAAAAAAACGTTGCTGGTAAACTACCCCTTTCCTTTAACCGATCTTCACCAAAAACAACAGGTCTTGAGTACTTTACAATTCAGGGGTGTATGCAAAAAATTTTGTTTCTGTTTAAATTTGCGGCTCTTATCGTTTGCCATAGAAAATACTCTTGTTAAAATATAAAATGTTGCTGGTAAACTACCCCTTTCCCTTAACCGATCTTCAACAAAATCAACAGACCTTGAGTTCTGTATAATACAAAAAGGTATGCAAAAGAATAGTTGATTCTGTTTGAATTGACGGCAATTATCGTTCTTAAACTACCCCTTTCCCTTAACCGATCTTCACCAAAACCAACAGGTCTTGAGAACTCTACAATTCATTATTTGATCCTGTTTGAATTTGCGGCTGTTATCGTTTGTCATAGAAAAAATTACCCTTCATAAAAAAACGTTGCTGGTAAACTACCCCTTTCCCTTAACCGATCTTCACCAAAAACAACAGGTCTTGAGTACTCTACAATTCAGGGGTGTATGCAAAAAAAATTTGTTTCTGTTTAAATTTGCGGCTCTTATCGTTTGCCATAGAAAATACTCTTGTTAAAATATAAAACGCTGCTGGTAAACTACCCCTTTCCCTTAACCGATCTTCAACAAAATCAACAGACCTTGAGTTCTGTATAATACAAAAAGGTATGCAAAAGAGTAGTTGATTCTGTTTGAACTGACGGCAATTATCGTTCGTCATAGAAAAAATTACCCTTGTTAAAACATAAAATGTTGCAGGTAAACCACCCTATTCCCTTAACCGATCTTCACCAAAAACAAAACGTCTTCAGAACTCTACAATTCAGAGCTGTATGCGAAACATTATTTGATTCTGCTTGAATTTGCGGCTGTTATCGTTTGCCATAGAAAAAAAATTACCCTTGATAAAAAATAAACGTTGCAGGTAAACTACCCCTTTCCCTTAACCTATCTTCACCAAAAACAATAGATCTTGAGAACTCTACAATTCAGGGCTGTATGCGAAACATTATTTGATTCTGTTTGAATTTGCGGCTGTTATCGTTTGCCATTGAAAAATATCGGTATGGAGAACCATAATGACTTCTTTGTTCTAAGATTTATATTTAAAATCATTGTCGAAATGAAATGTTTCGATAGAAACTACTTTCTTCAGCCATAACCACAGTACCACCTCACGTTAGTGCACTCAATTTTCACTGATGACAGCAGTCGATAGCACTGCCGAAACATCTGGGTTTGTAGAAAACATTGGATCAAGCCAAACAGTCCAGGAAGTAATTTTAACAACACACTACTTCTTTGTTGCCGATAACGTAGTACACATGACATAACATAAAATGTTGCACGTAAACTACCCCTTTCCCTTAACCGATCTTCACAAAAATCAATAGGCCTTGAGTACTCTACAATTCAATGATGTATGCAAAACATTATTTGATCTGTTTGAATGTGCGGCAGTAATCGTTCGTCATAGAAACAATTACTCTTGTTAAAACATTAAAGGTGGCAGGTAAACTACCCCTTTCCCTTAACCGATCTTCACCAAAATTAACAGGTCTTGAGTACTCTACAATTCAGGGGTGTATGCTACAAATTATTTGATTCTGTTTGAATTTGCGGCTGTTATCGTTTGCCATAGAAAAAATTAACCTTGCTAAAAAAACGTTGCAGGTAAACTACCCCTTTCCCTTAACCGATCTTCACCAAAACCAACAGGTCTTGAGAACTCTACAATTCATTATTTGATCCTGTTTGAATTTGCGGCTGTTATCGTTTGCCATAGAAAAAATTATCCTTCATAAAAAAACGTTGCTGGTAAACTACCCCTTTCCTTTAACCGATCTTCACCAAAAACAACAGGTCTTGAGTACTCTACAATTCAGGGGTGTATGCAAAAAATTTTGTTTCTGTTTAAATTTGCGGCTCTTATCGTTTGCCATAGAAAATACTCTTGTTAAAATATAAAACGTTGCTGGTAAACTACCCCTTTCCCTTAACCGATCTTCAACAAAATCAACAGACCTTGAGTTCTGTATAATACAAAAAGGTATGCAAAAGAGTAGTTGATTCTGTTTGAATTGACGGCAATTATCGTTCTTAAACTACCCCTTTCCCTTAACCGATCTTCACCAAAACCAACAGGTCTTGAGAACTCTACAATTCATTATTTGATCCTGTTTGAATTTGCGGCTGTTATCGTTTGTCATAGAAAAAATTACCCTTCATAAAAAAACGTTGCTGGTAAACTACCCCTTTCCCTTAACCGATCTTCACCAAAAACAACAGGTCTTGAGTACTCTACAATTCAGGGGTGTATGCAAAAAAAATTTGTTTCTGTTTAAATTTGCGGCTCTTATCGTTTGCCATAGAAAATACTCTTGTTAAAATATAAAACGCTGCTGGTAAACTACCCCTTTCCCTTAACCGATCTTCAACAAAATCAACAGACCTTGAGTTCTGTATAATACAAAAAGGTATGCAAAAGAGTAGTTGATTCTGTTTGAACTGACGGCAATTATCGTTCGTCATAGAAAAAATTACCCTTGTTAAAACATAAAATGTTGCAGGTAAACCACCCTATTCCCTTAACCGATCTTCACCAAAAACAAAACGTCTTCAGAACTCTACAATTCAGAGCTGTATGCGAAACATTATTTGATTCTGCTTGAATTTGCGGCTGTTATCGTTTGCCATAGAAAAAAATTACCCTTGATAAAAAATAAACGTTGCAGGTAAACTACCCCTTTCCCTTAACCGATCTTCACCAAAAACAATAGATCTTGAGAACTCTACAATTCAGGGCTGTATGCGAAACATTATTTGATTCTGTTTGAATTTGCGGCTGTTATCGTTTGCCATTGAAAAATATCGGTATGGAGAACCATAATGACTTCTTTGTTCTAAGATTTATATTTAAAATCATTGTCGAAATGAAATGTTTCGATAGAAACTACTTTCTTCAGCCATAACCACAGTACCACCTCACGTTAGTGCACTCAATTTTCACTAATGACAGCAGTCGATAGCACTGCCGAAACATCTGGGTTTGTAGAAAACATTGGATCAAGCCAAACAGTCCAGGAAGTAATTTTAACAACACACTACTTCTTTGTTGCCGATAACGTAGTACACATGACATAACATAAAATGTTGCACGTAAACTACCCCTTTCCCTTAACCGATCTTCACAAAAATCAATAGGCCTTGAGTACTCTACAATTCAATGATGTATGCAAAACATTATTTGATCTGTTTGAATGTGCGGCAGTAATCGTTCGTCATAGAAACAACTACTCTTGTTAAAACATTAAAGGTGGCAGGTAAACTACCCCTTTCCCTTAACCGATCTTCACCAAAATTAACAGGTCTTGAGTACTCTACAATTCAGGGGTGTATGCTACAAATTATTTGATTCTGTTTGAATTTGCGGCTGTTATCGTTTGCCATAGAAAAAATTAACCTTGCTAAAAAAACGTTGCAGGTAAACTACCCCTTTCCCTTAACCGATCTTCACCAAAACCAACAGGTCTTGAGAACTCTACAATTCATTATTTGATCCTGTTTGAATTTGCGGCTGTTATCGTTTGCCATAGAAAAAATTATCCTTCATAAAAAAAGGATGCTGGTAAACTACCCCTTTCCTTTAACCGATCTTCACCAAAAACAACAGGTCTTGAGTACTCTACAATTCAGGGGTGTATGCAAAAAATTTTGTTTCTGTTTAAATTTGCGGCTCTTATCGTTTGCCATAGAAAATACTCTTGTTAAAATATAAAACGTTGCTGGTAAACTACCCCTTTCCCTTAACCGATCTTCAACAAAATCAACAGACCTTGAGTTCTGTATAATACAAAAAGGTATGCAAAAGAGTAGTTGATTCTGTTTGAATTGACGGCAATTATCGTTCTTAAACTACCCCTTTCCCTTAACCGATCTTCACCAAAACCAACAGGTCTTGAGAACTCTACAATTCATTATTTGATCCTGTTTGAATTTGCGGCTGTTATCGTTTGTCATAGAAAAAATTACCCTTCATAAAAAAACGTTGCTGGTAAACTACCCCTTTCCCTTAACCGATCTTCACCAAAAACAACAGGTCTTGAGTACTCTACAATTCAGGGGTGTATGCAAAAAAAAATTTGTTTCTGTTTAAATTTGCGGCTCTTATCGTTTGCCATAGAAAATACTCTTGTTAAAATATAAAACGCTGCTGGTAAACTACCCCTTTCCCTTAACCGATCTTCAACAAAATCAACAGACCTTGAGTTCTGTATAATACAAAAAGGTATGCAAAAGAGTAGTTGATTCTGTTTGAACTGACGGCAATTATCGTTCGTCATAGAAAAAATTACCCTTGTTAAAACATAAAATGTTGCAGGTAATCCACCCTATTCCCTTAACCGATCTTCACCAAAACCAACAGGTCTTGAGAACACTTCAATTCAGGGCTGTATGCAAAATATTATTTCATTCTGTTTGAATTTGCGGCTCTTATCGTTTGTCATAGAAAATACCCTTGTTAAAATATAAAACGTTGCTGGTAAACTACCCCTTTCCTTAACCGATCTTCACCAAAAACAATAGATCTTGAGTACTCTACAATTCAGGGCTGTATGCAGAAAATTATTGATTCTGTTTGAATTTGCGGCTGTTATCATTTGCCATATAAAATACCCTTGTTAAAACATAAAACGTTGCCGGTAAACTGCCCCTTTCCCGTAACCGATCTTCACCAAAGACAATAGGTCTTTAGAACTCTACAATTCAGGGCAGTATCCAAAACATTATTTGATTCTTTTGGAATTTGCGGCTGTCACGTTTGCCATAGACAAAATATCGGTATGGAGAACCATACATGACTTCCATATTCTAAGATTTATATTTAAAATCATTTTCAGCCAAACAGCCAGGCTGTGTCTTACCTGCCTTTTTATTGCTGTATTAAATGAAAAATATTATATTACATTAAAATGAAAAAATTATAATTTTATTGCCTGGCAACAAAATTATTTTATTTTTAACAATTACCATTGTTTCAAAAAGTTTAAATAAATTTTCAAGTACTTTACTCTTGTTAAAACGTAAAAGGTTGCAGGTAAACTACCCCTTCCCCTTAACCGATCTTCACCAAAATCGAACGTCATTGAGACCTCTACAATTCAGGGACGTATGCAAAACTTTATTTGATTCTGTTTGAATTTGCGGCTGTTATCGTTTGCCATAGAAAATACGCTTGATAAAAAAAGTTGCAGGTAAACTACCCCTTCCCCTTAACCGATCTTCACCAAAAACAATAGGTCTTGAGTACTCTACAAATCAGGGCTGTATGCAAAACATTATTTGATTCTATTTGAATTTGCGGCTGTTATCGTTTGCCATAGAAAAAAAATCTACAGAGAGACAGACAGACAGACAGACAGACAGACACACACACAGACACTTTTCGGAAAACGACTTTTTTTCATGTTTTGAGTGTAGTAGAATCAGAATCTGCAATAATCTCGAACACGATTTTTTTGGCCATCACCATACTTCCATTCCTTAAGGAATATGGAAGTAAAATTACCGTTGATGAAAAAATGTTGCAGGTAAACTACCCTTTTCCCTTAACCGATCTTCACCAAAAACAATAGGTCCTGAGAACTCTACAATTCAGGGCAGTATGCAAAAAATTATTTGATTCTGTTTGAATTTGCGGCAGTTATCGTTTGCCATAGAAAATACCCTTGTTAAAACATAAAACGTTGCAGGTAAACTATCCCTTTCCCTTAACCGATCTTCACCAAAAACAATAGTTCTTGAGAACTCTATAATTCAGGGCTGTATGCGGAACATTATTTGATTCTGTTTGAACTTGCGGATGTTATCGTTTGCCATAGAAAATATCGGTATGGAGAACCATACATGACTTCCATATTCTAAGATTTATATTTAAAATCATTTTCAGCCAAACAGCCAGGCTGTGTCTTACCTGCCTTTTTATTGCTGTATTAAATGAAAAATATTATATTACATTAAAATGAAAAAATTATAATTTTATTGCCTGGCAACAAAATTATTTTATTTTTAACAATTACCATTGTTTCAAAAAGTTTAAATAAATTTTCAAGTACTTTACTCTTGTTAAAACGTATAAGGTTGCAGGTAAACTACCCCTTCCCCTTAACCGATCTTCACCAAAATCGAAAGTCATTGAGACCTCTACAATTCAGGGACGTATGCAAAAAATTATTTGATTCTGTTTGAATTTGCGGCTGTTATCGTTTGCCATAGAAAATACGCTTGATAAAAAAACGTTGCAGGTAAACTACCCCTTCCCCTTAACCGATCTTCACCAAAAACAATAGGTCTTGAGTACTCTACAAATCAGGACTGTATGCAAAACATTATTTGATTCTGTTTGAATTTGCGGCTGTTATCGTTTGCCATAGAAAATACCCTTGTTAAAAAAACGTTGCAGGTAAACTACCCCTTTCCCTCAACCGATCTTCACCAAAAACAACAGGTCTTGAGAAATCTACAATTCAGGGCTGTATGCGAAACATTATTTGATTCTGTTTGAATTTGCGGCTGTTATCGTTTGCCAAAAAAAAAAAAATTCCCTTGATAAAAAAAACCGTTGCAGGTAAACTACTCCTTCCCCTCAACCGATCTTCACCAAAAACAATAGGTCGCGAGTACTCTACAAATCAGGACTGTATGCAAAAAATTATTTGATTCTGTTTGAATTTGCGGCAGTTGTCGTTTGCCATAGAAAATACGCATGATAAAAAACGTTGCTGGTAAACTACCCCTTCCCCTCAACCGATCTTCACCAAAAACAATAGGTCTTGAGTACTCTACAAATCAGGGCTGTATGCAGAAAATTATTTGATTCTGTTTGAATTTGCGGCTGTTATCGTTTGCCATAGAAAATACCCTTGTTAAAAAAACGTTGTAGGTAAACTACCCCTTTCCCTTAACCGATCTTCACCAAAAACAAAAGGTATTGAGAACTCTACAATTTAGGGCTGTATGCAAATAATCTTTTCATTCTGTTTGAATTTGCGGCTGTTATCGTTTGCCATAGGAAATACCCTTGTTAAAACATAAAACGTTACAGGTAAACTACCCCTTTCCCTTAACCGATCTTCACCAAAAACAATAGGTCTTGAGAACTCTACAATTCAGGGCTGTATGCGAAACATTATTTGATTCTGTTTGAATTTGCGGCTGTTATCGTTTGCCAAACAAACAAAATTACCCTTGCTAAAAAAAAACCGTTGCAGGTAAACTACCCCTTTCCCTCAACCGATCTTCACCAAAAACAATATGTCGCGAGAACTCTGCAAAACCGGGCTGTATGCAAAAAATTATTTGATTCTGTTTGAATTTGCGGCAGTTATCGTTTGCCATAGAAAAAAAATCTACAGACAGACAGACAGACAGACACACAGACACACAGACAGACAGACACACAGACACTTTTCGGAAAACGACTTTTTTTCATGTTTTGAGTATAGTAGAATCAGAATCTGCAATAATCTCGAACACGATTTTTTTTGCCATCACCATACTTCCATTCCTTAAGGAATATGGAAGTAAAAATTACCCTTGATAAAAAAAAAGTTGCAGGTTAACTACCCCTTTCCCTTAACCGATCTTCACCAAAAACAATAGGTCTTGAGAACTCTATAATTCAGGGCTGTATGCGGAACAGTATTTGATTCTGTTTGAATTGACGGCAATTATCGTTCGTCATAGAAAAAATTACCCTTGTTAAAACATAAAATGTTGCTGGTAAACCACCATATTCCCTTAACCGATCTTCACCAAAAACAATAGGTCTTGAGCTCTCTACAAATCAGGGCTGTATGCAACAAATTATTTGATTCTGTTTGAATTTACGGCTGTTATCGTTTGCCATAGAAAATACCCTTTTAAAACATAAAACGTTGCAGGTAAACTACCCCTTGCCCTTAACCGATCTTCACCAAAAACAAAAGGCCTTTAGTCCTCTAGAATTCAGGGACGCATGCAAAACATTATTTGATTCTGTTTGAATGTGCGGCAGTTATCGTTCGTCATAGAAAATATTACCCTTGTTAAAACATAAATTGTGGCCGGTAAACTACCCCTTTCCCTAAACCGATCTTCACCAAAAACAATAGGTCTTGAGATCTCTACAATTCAGGGGTGTATGCGAAACAATATTTGATTCTGTTTGAAGTTGCGGCTGATATCGTTTGCCATAAAAAAAATTACCCTTGTTAAAACATAAAACGTTGCAGGTAAACTACCCCTTTCCCTTAACCGATCTTCACAAAAAAACAATAAGTCTTGAGTACTCTACAAATCAGGGGCTGTATGCAAAAATTATTTGATTCTGTTTGAATTTGCGGCTGCTATCGTTTGCCATAGAAAAAAAATCTACAGGTAGACACACAGACATTTTTCGAAAAATGACTTTTTTCCTTGTTTTGAGTGTAGTACAATTAGAATCTGCAAAAATCTGGAACACGATTTTTTTTGCCATCACCATACTTCCATTTCCTTAAGGAACATGGAAGTAAAAATAATAAAACAGCCTAAAAATTAAGAGATTAACAAAATTCGTCGACTTTTTCGACGATCTCGCGGGGGGGGTCCGGTCCCGTTCGTCCCCCTCCGTAAATACGCCCCTGTTCCCCCCCCCCATAAATACATAATCATGTTTTCGTTGTCCGGATTTATGGTAGTCGACCACAATAAAATACGACTGTCGTAACTTGTCGTCTCGACTTGCTTTTCCAATTGCAATTCTGCTTCTGCTTTATTCTGCGCAGCTACCATTAAACTTCAGTTAAAGTGCCTGAATATTTAAAAGTGTAAAAGTGCCTGGTTTAATTGTTTCCCTACAACGATGACCTTTAGTTGTCCGCCTTGACTTAATCCTCACATTACTTTCAATCTGCCGGTGTTTATTCTCACGCCACTGCCCACCCCCTCTACATTTATTCTGTCTCAACTTTCTCTGACGAGTACCTCTACTCTTCACTCATCGCCGGTACTGCTTGTCGTCTGCGTACTTAAATCGTATTTACCTTTCCACCGTCTACCGACACACAATCACAATATTATCCGTGTCTTCAAGTGTACGCGTAGTGTTAACAAAATCACCCTCCTCGCGTACCATAGAAATGTGAAATGTAATGTACATATTATGTAACTTACAAACCAGACGTACAAACTAGTTTCCTCTAAGCTTTTCGCGTTCACCATTAAAAAAAAAGGTATTTATATAAAACTTATATAAAATTTTCTACATTTCATACATGGAGCCGCGCGTGATCGGGTATATATATATATAGTTTCTATGTATAGAAACAGACGGTCTTCATTATACTGAAACGAGTACTTTCCCAATAACCGTATCCGCACTTATTTTCGATTATGCGATTATTGCCATCGATATGTAATGAATATCGCATATAATTTCAGTTAGATAACAGAAATTGCGACAATTTATTTGTGTATGCTATAAAATTGTTTGCTTATGATCGCAATCGTCTTTCATTGTCATATTTTTTTACGAAAAATGTTTCTAGCGATAATATAACTCCCGATGTGTGCCTATCACGCCAAGAGTTGACGTTATTAGGTTAACACCCAGAGTATACTTACACATGGAAACTAATATGCCTTTAAAATAATACTCGCTTTTTGAGAAATCCACGTAAAAAACCAACTCGAAATACGGTGGGGTGCCCCTTGCCTTACTATACATGTCTCCCTTTTTGTGGCAGAACTCGTTTTCCACTGATACTCGGTTTTTGTGCAGATCACTGGAAAAACAACCAACTTGAAGTGAGGCGGGGGTGCAGATACATGTCTCCTATTTTTTCTGTTTCGCACAAAATTCGTTTCCAGTGAAGTTTTCGAAATTCTACTGAACAACATAAAATAATATTGGCCACCTAACGACTAGCAAATCTTGTTTTCTTTTGTTAATACGTTGTTTGTTCTCTTTTAATCTTACTATTCAGAAATAATTGTATTTTTAACTTTAAACTTTCTGTTGTTTTTGTTAAAAACGTTATGTTCATTGTTTTTAATATTAGTCTCTTTCAAGCATCGTGTATAGACATTAAACGTCATATTTTTCATAACCAAGGCTTTTACTTCTATAAACGGTAAGCTAAAAAGCAAAAACCGTTATTACCTAACCTCACAAATGAAAACAACACGTATTTTCGTTTTACATTAATAGAATAATTTATAATCAGTACACTTCTTCTTCTTCTTCCCATCTTGACGTATCGATACAATAGCATAATCAAAACATCGAAAATGTAATAACTTCTATTGCTTGTACTAAGGTTGAAGTACAATCAGTAGAAGTTAAGTGAACCCGCTGTTTGTAATCGAATCACTTCAATATTGAGTTTTACTGATCGAGTTCACTAAAGTGAACGAAATCGCCCGTCTCTACTCTAGAGTAATCAGTGGCGATTCCTGACCCGATGGGTAGGGGAAGCATCGACTGTAAGCACATGCTACATAAAGTTCCAACGCTAGAAAATGATTAAAAATATTCATGGTCGCACTAGTTTGTGTCGCTGGGGAAAAAAATTCACCAAGTGTAATTAGTATGGGGATTAAAAACGTGGTGTTTAGCAAGCTGTGATTATACTTCCTAGTTATAACAAAAATTGTGATTTCAACAACCTGTACCCAGGATACACCGCAGGGAGTTAACCTCAAACAGCGACAACCAAAACAATAAAAAGAGAAAAAATGGCCGCATTTTCACCGTGGCGGGACACTGCTATAGCTCCTAGAGGCTTAAAATTACTACAGAGTGCTTGCGTTTTGCGTCTCTAAGAGGCAGGTGTTGTGCTGTTTAGCATTCTACGTACTGTACTAGCACCAGTTTTGCTGCCGAGACGCCTGAGGAACGGGGGATCTACTGAATGATAGTGTGTGCTTGTGTTGGTGGCGTATTACTGGTTCTGGAAACATTGTTCAGTTGTTCAGAAAATGTATTTCGTTGTGATTTTGTGTCCGTATTAGATTGAGCATTCGTACATTATATCTTAGTGTAATTTATTGAATATTTGCTAAAGTGTGTTTTCTTATGCTCTACAAGAAATACCGTGTGAGTGACAGTCAAGTTACACCGAAACTGTGTTAAATGTATTTTAAATGAGTAGTATTACACTAATACGTGCCGTGGAATGGCATACGTTACCATATTCTTTGTTCGGTAGCAAAGCTGCTGCTGCGGCAGTACGTACCAGCTAATCATCATACATTGTTATAAGTTTAAGTATTTCTAACTGTAGCCTAATGTAAAAAAGAAGGAAAGATAATGAAAGAGTAGTTGCGAAATCCTAAATAAACGCTAAGCTTTCTGAAATTACGGCCAACTCACAGTTAGCGCACCGAAGAATTTTTTGAAGTGATTCCCTTGAGGACGAAGCGGTCAGTCAGTTGTTGAAACACTGGAAGCGAAGTGATATTAATGACTTTGATCAAATCAAGTCATCACTATCATTTTTACTGGATGATAGGCGACAAATTCGCCGCCGATTTTCAAAAGATGAAACAGTGGAAGGATAAGGCATGTGAAACAGTTGACAACAATAATGTTGGTTACGTAATCATTTATTTACTTACGTTTGTCTAATTTTCTTTGGGCAAGCACTGCTTGTCCTGCAGATTCGCCTCTGAGAGTAATTTTTAAAAATATTTCGAACGACAAACAAGCAGATGCGTTAATATCGCCGCAAAACAAAGGTCCTGTGTAACCAAACACTGTGCAACGCAAGCTGCCTTCGACGCTGCGTCGATACAATATTAGGCCTAAGCTGCACTGTAAACGACCAATTTAGTGGCGTCGTTAACACGTGACTTCTGTTGGATAACATTAAAGCTTTAATGACTCGTTTCTTTTTATCAGCGTCATTACGTTGTAATTGGCGGCAATGTTTCCTCGTGCGTAATAAGCCCTCACTCCCCTCCTCCATGCCTCGTAACGACGTATGAATATTTGGCCACTTCTCGTTTAATCGCAACAGTCGCGGAATATTACGTTTCAGAGTTGCCAGGTGTGGGGATTTCCCCACTGTGGCGAAATTTGAAGGCTCAAAATCCTATGTGGAGAAATGGTGGGGATTTTGTGTAAATGTGGGGAATTGATGGGGATTTCAAATAGTAAACATTAATAAGTGCATTAAGTTTTTTTTTTTAGTAAACATTCAAGTAAAAAAAAATATTTTTATCTGATTTATCACGAAATGTGTGGTTTCTCTGGATTTATGTGCTACATATGCCCATGACAGAACTACCAGAATCTACCCAGGATTTAGTGAAACACACACACACACACACTTTCAGTAGAGTTTAAAAGAACAAACCAAATTCAGGGTTTCCAAAAGTTTGCAGAAGTTAAACACCATGAGTTGTTAAGGCTCTGGCAAACAATGTCGTTACCTTTTCTGGCATGTGTTGTAAGAGTTTTAGATCCGTATTCAGCATTACTATTTATTTTAAAGTTGGGTACTTAATTTATGGTAATGCAAAATGAAGAGCTAACACTTCTAAATAAATTATATCTTCTTTCCTTGGACATCATCTTCCTATTGTAATGAAAATAAAGCTAGAATTTCAATTGGATAAGCCTAAGATTATATATAGATGTATAGCAGATTTGAAACAGCCTATAGGACTATCTTGGATATTTACCTTAACCCAGATTATTTATGTAAGACAAATGTGAAAAAAATTAAAATCACTGGCTTCAGCAGCAGCCTTTGAGAAAAGCACTGGCATAGACATTGTAAACCTAGAAGCGAATGAGGAGTTCTTAGGAATACAAATGCTAACACAGGTGCTGATGAAAGTCTATTAAGCTTTTGGAGAGAAGTTAAAAATACCAAGAAAATTAACGTTACTGAAGCTTTTGCTGCTTATATATTAACTTTACCAAGGTGTTCTGTGAGTGTGGAAAGGATTTTTAGCGTCATTAGTATTCATGAAAACAAAACAGAATACGTTAGGTATTGAGACACTTTCTGGCCTGTAACATATTATTAACATTCCAACAACAACAAAATGAAATAAAACCATTTTTGATTGTACTATAAATGATGCAATGCTGGCGAAACTTAGCAAACGTGTGAGAGCATTTTACTTTATCATATTAAACATTTTTTTAAATACTTACATTATTATTGTAATAGTATTTAAGCGTTTAGAATAAACTCAGACTCTTTAAAATTTGACACTTTGCATAAAGCACCCAGATTTGTGGCAGTGGGGATTTTTATGGCAATTTGGAGAAATTTTGGATAGCTATGTGGGGAAAAGAGGTTTGGTTGACCTCGCAACACTGATTGCGTTTTGAATCGTGACATTAGCCTATTCAGTTTAATTACTAGTCAACTTTTCGCACGTCAAAAGTACGGGTATGTTCTAACAAGGAAGTCCAGTCAGACGGCATTAAAAAATTCCGTTAATTTAAAAACTTTCGATAATAAACATAAACAAATAAATAAAAACTGAAATGAACACACACAAAACAAAAATTATGACAGCAGCCGAAAACCCAGATGTAGGCTACGTATTAATCAAGAGAGAATAATGCGAGTCAATCGGTTTATTTAGAATAACGCTAGAAGCAAGGGAAGACAAGCTACAGACATAAACAAAACAATAAATAAAGCTATTAAAATGTTTCACGCCCGAGAACTAAGCAGTAGTATAGGAGAGAAATGTCAAAGGAAACTAAAGTGAGAGTGCTACTGGAGACAGCGTTAAATGTGGATGAGATTCTTTGAGGGCTGCAAGCAGAATACGGGCAGTTGACCGCATGCAGTTATTACTAGAGGTGGGCCGATATACCTATAACAGGTATTTTGGAACGATATTTTTGTGGAACGGATATAACAGTGACTGAAAAGTTGAAGCACCTGTTCCGATTCAATCCCCCTACGCAGCTAACGACTAAA
Organism: Magicicada septendecula; assembly: GCA_034769895.1. NCBI lineage: Eukaryota > Metazoa > Arthropoda > Insecta > Hemiptera > Cicadidae > Magicicada > Magicicada septendecula. The sequence goes on from CM068372.1 coordinate 136,066,078, forward strand.
CAAGTACACATGTAACAAGTAAACGAGACAACAAGAAGTATTACGAGTACACGAGTACGAAGTCACTTTTTGGTGCTGAATTTCGTTTCTGCGCATGTGCCGATTGCCATACAAGTACGAAACGAACCAAAACAGCGAGGTTCAGAATATCTATATGCCAAAGAGACGAAGCTGTTTTTAATAAATTGAAAAAATTCATATTGATGTTAACATTTATTCTCGTGTGTTATGGAGATATACAGGGTGTCCCGGGAGGAGAGTGAAATAATTTGAGAAATGGTTCTATAGTGTAAAAGAAGAAAAAAAGTTCGTATAAACATATGTCCGGAAACGCTTTGTAAGCGAGTTACGGCTAGCGAAAGATTTCGCCCGGGTTTCGGTTCCCCCGGGTAAATGAAGACTTTCTGAAATTCTGGGAAGGTAAATTAAGGGGCGAATTCTGTTGTTTCTTATGGTTTTTGATCTGAAAAATCGAATAAAACAGGTCGCAGAACTGTATCTCCCATAAGTTTCATAATATCTGACGTAAAACAGAAAAATCTTTGCCTAAAAACAAAAATTTGTTTTTAACCAAAATAGGAATTTTTAGTTGATTTTCATTGACTTTATTTACACCATTTTTCTTAGAATTAAATTCTTTACAAGTTTTGTTTTTAACTTTTATGCATTTATTAATCATTTAACAAAGTTATTGTACTTCTAACCTAAAAAAAACGTTTATTAAAATGTTTTATAGATGTATAATGCTTTTTAAACAATAAACATGAAATTTTAACCATTCATAAATTTACTACTCTTATTACAGTTACACCTGGTATCGTTATACAACCTGCATACATAAAAGGTATCGTTGTAATATATATATAAAACTCAAAGTCTGAGGATTTATGGGTACTGAATACAAATCGACACCGTTACACCGTTGCCAGCAAATTTTGCACAGGTAACCTTTGACACAAGGCGAAAAATACTGTCTAACTTGGAATTTGATATTTTACCCCGTTCGCACGATTTAGGCCCTTTTAATTATGCCTTTTCTTTGACACGTATAAAGATGTCATCAACACTATGGAGACCAGAATAATTAATTACCATAGTAACAAGTAAATAAACAAAACCTATTTAGCGGCTTCGGAACTGTACATTTATCCATTCCTGCAGTATACTTTTGATGTTTTATATAATACGCGATTGTATCGATATATTACGATGTGGAAAAGAAAAAGTGTACTAACTGTAAATTGTCCTATACTTAATGCAAAGCGAAAATACGTGTTGTTTTCATTTGTGAGGTTAGGAGACAACGGTTTTTGGTTTTTAGTTTACTGCTGAAATAAATAAAAGCCATGGTTGAGGAAAACAACGTTTAGTGTGTTATACAATGCTTCTAACACAGTAACACTTAAAATAAAGAATTTAGAGTTTTTGATTTAACAGGTACTTTATAAATATCTCCAAAGGCTTTCTAAACGGGTACTTTTAAATCTCCAAAGGCTGTTGCACCAACATAATAATTTAGTACAAGTTAAAATAGTACAAGTGTTGAAAACAGCTTTAGAGAGAATTTGACTAATGAGTACAAAATTGTTATACGAGCTGACAGAACGCCATATAGACATAGACAATAAAAATTATATTAAAATACTTATTAAAGTCCAATATTCGCGTGCGAAGCCGCGGGTAACAGCTAGTATATATTAAAAAATTAAATGAAGTGGAAGCATCAACAGAACTTAGTGCAACCTACTAAATTTGAATTAAATTTTACAGTACGGTAGCTGTTCCTGTTTTATTGCATGGTCGCGAGAACTATGTTTACGACCGCGAGAAAGTGGAAACAAAATCAGTTTTCCGATAGTTCCTACGAGGTGTGCAAGGATGCCCGGGAACTACCGAATCACATAAGTGACGACAAAATCAAGTGCACATAAAAAATTTAAAAATCAATTAAACTAATTAGTAAAATCTAATTAAAATAAATAATACAAAATCATAAACAAAAATTAGAAGAATAATTAGAAATGATGACTCTCTAACCAGGCTCTCAGATAGAAAATGGAAAAGGGAGAAGGAATTTACGATTACCTAAGAATGGTCAAATATTTGAAGACAAAACAAGGGAATACCTAAAGATGATGATGATCGACTGAATTGTACACTGAGAGAGAGAGAGAGAGAGAGAGAGAGAGAGAGAGAGAGAGAGAGAGAGAGAGAGAGAGAGAGAGAGAGAGAGAGAGAGAGAGAGAGAGAGAGTACATTATGCTCATATGGACACTATGCTTTAACCTAGGCCCGGATTTAGGTGTCCTGCCGCCCCTAGGCACTATTGTTAGCCCCCCCCAAAAGTAACTTCTATATATTCAATTCTCCTTGACTGCTGAAAAAAAGTTGCTGCAAATAGTCATTTCAACTATCTCTATTGCAAATATCTCATTTGATCTTAACTCTAAAAGGGAAATGCGATGGAATTGTGGAAAATACTACATTTTTTTAACTTTTATTAATATTTATTTACGTGTCTATAACCGCTATTGATAGGCGCAGTGTCAATACCGTGTTATTCACTGATATAATTAAAGGTTATTTCAAAACCATTTCCTTCAATTTGGCCATAATGCAAGTGCCCAATACAAATACTATAATTAAAAAACCGAAAACATGAAATTTTAACAAATAATTTTTCACCTCGTGCCGCCCCTAGGCACGTGCCTAGTGTGCCTAGTGGGAAATCCGGGCCTGCTTTAACCCCAAATGTTACCCTACCTATTAATTTCCACAAGCACTTAATCGGGGGGGGGGGGGTTGGAAAGCGCTCTTTGATTTTATGACGTTGTCCCGGAAACCGAATCGACCTAAGCTCTCTAGGTACTACAGAATCGTCACACCCGTGGGTATACTAAGCCCAGTTTATCATTTAATACGCCCAAAAAAACGACTGTGTCAATTTGAAAAACTGTGCGCGCTTGCGCCCTCGTCAACTGTTACATACGGACAAAGCGTTCTGGCTCGTTGAATCAGCTGGCAACATTACATTAGTACCCGCCACGGTTTCGCAACATGTCGCTTATTGTTAATTAAACAAGTGTTCTGTACACGCAAATAGATGTTGTAGGCCTACTCGACTGTGAATTGCGCGTAAATACGTGGTCGAACGGTCGTTTACAAAATCATAACATACTCAATTTATATAACACACGAGCACAAAGTACATCAAACTTATCGAGTTATCCTTTTACGAGGACATAATACTACACACTTTACAAGTACAAAAAAAAACTGTAACCTATAGCATGCGTTTTTTTTTAGTAGATGACATCATGCAGTTTGCCAATTCGGAAAAGAAACTGGAGATGAATTTGAAATTAGAGACAATGGAGACGCAGAAACTGTTCCTGAATTTGGTAATAACAAAACCTTGGACTCTGATAATTAATGGTTTAAAAGATACTAATGCTCCACTAAGCAGAAAATGCATTAAACAAATTTTAAAGATTAACTTAGGAGTATAGATACTAGCAGATGGAACACAAGCGATGAACGATAGATGAGGGTTTAGCAAACCAGTGGGTATTGCATTTGATTTTTTTAACATAGAGGTACCTAGGTTCTATTCTTGGACACGTCATAAAATCAAGGTTCGTCTTATCAATCCCCGGGTGGGCTCAGCCTACGGAAATGAGCGTAGAGCTGACGATAGATTGTAAACACTCGTTTAGAGATGCGCAGTGGATAAATACCTTGTTACGAGGCTAGCAAAACTATCGGTCATTTCTGACATGCGCACAACAGTCTTGTACAGTACAATGTTGTATACTGTGATCATTGGCTACAACAAGGCTGGGGAGCATGTGTGTGACAGACGGAGTGTGTGAGCGAGACGGCGAACCGTTATCGCGTTGTCTCCCTTCTCTCCTCTCTAGACATTTTATGCTATACTTGGAAGTAGGGGTAATTCTTTGACGGGATCGCGGAATCCACCGCTCTAGAAAGGCTGTCAGGCTTTTTATCTAGGCTGATAATAGGAGGCTAGACGTAGTGTTGCCACACTATCTCCTTTGTCCGCTATATGCTGATTCTGCTACTCCTAATCCATTTCAGTGGTTGGAAAAGTTTATTATTATTATTATTATTATTATTATTATTATTATTATTATTGAACGAATGAAGCCGGTCTCAGCTTTAACTCGACCGTTTGGCATTTGTCTATCCGTCTACGTGTATCTGTATTTTCGTTTCCGGTTATGTCCCACGATAACGTTTGAATGAATCAACAGATTTTCGTAAAACTTGACACACATGTCCATACTTTTACCCTACAGAACCTTATTATTTTTGAGACTGATCCCGCACGAAATAGGGGAGCGGGAGGCAAATATGTGAGGAGGATCAAAATTGTAAAAAAAATCTCAAAAGTCGATGCGGTTATCAAATTACACATTTTAACCAAAATATAAATTTACTGCTCGTATTTTGAAAACTTCAAAATTTTGGCCCGCTAGGGGCCAAAAAGTAGTTAGTTGAGAATTTTGATAAAATTGAAAAAATTTGATAAATTTTGATATTAGATTGTCTCTGTCGTACGTGTTGTTCTTATATGCGTAATGGTACACGATGACAGGCCACGTAAGAAACAGCCACGATGAACAGTGCTCAACTGTGTAGGATTGCTGTGATTTGGATATAAACATTTACTTCAATTTGTGGACGTTTTTACTGTGTCTGGTGTAGATTTAGTATCACACATTAAAGATCGCTGTTCGTGTAACAGTGGCTGTAGTATTTCCGTCCCTCCCGTATCTCACATTTTCCACACTAGAGCGCGACTGGGGAAAAGGTGACTGCGAAAAGCAATAGCTACATTTAACAATTCAGGCGAACATTTAACAATTAATAATCGGAGCAGCTCATAATTTTTTTTTTTTTTTGAAGGCAAACCACGTCAAAAATCATTTTTTAATTTATTTTTATTGCACGAGAAAATTTTCTTGTCTGATCCTATACCTGCAACTCGATTTACTGTACATAACAGCTCTTAATAAGCACTCACACGCACATAAAGTACATTTAACTTATCGAATCACATTTTTACAAGGACATAATAATACACACTTTACAAGTATCCAAAAAAATAATGCAACATACATGCGCCTTAGAATTGTCTTCTTGGTAATTCGGAAAAGAAATTGAAGATGAATTACACTAGTGACATTGGAGATGCGGACTGAAGTTACTGTTCAAACCGAAATATTTTCTGTACTGGATTAAATTTATAGTTCTTAAATTGAACGTTTTTCAATGTGGATATTAAAAAATGTACGCACAACGCTGGAAAATTACTGATTTACCAATCAAAAAATTCATTTTAGTTTTTTTTATTCTTCTGTTACAATTTGTTTAAATTGTCCGAACGAATCGATAATTCCTCCCCAACAGTATGTTTTTACTGTACTCAAATATTTGACAAATCTAAAAATATTCCCAACAGCAGACTCCTATATAATGTTCTCCAATATGAAAAATCATATTCGTTTTTCAGCATATTCTCTACTACTTATACAAATGTTATTTTATGAAGATAGGCTACCATAGGCAATAACTTTTTTTTAAGTTTCCTCAGTGTTGAGAGTTACCTCCTACTGAAACAGCAAAAATCGTAATACACACACTGTTCACATATTTTAATTTATCGTGGGGTTATTGATAAAGTTACCCAAGTCCACTTAGGCGAATTTACGGAAAACTGAAATTAATGGTTTCAAGTGCAATGATAAATCACAAATTTATTAAACTGGTTTTCAAGGTTAATTTTCAGTATTACTTGAGTTTTTTATTGATTACATATCTTTTGGAAAATGAATAGAAAAATATAAATTAATAAAATATAATAAAATGTATCATTGAAACACCATTGAACTTGGGTAGTTTTACCACTAACCCTTCCATATTCAGTACACAAAGATACAAGGAAAAAATCTGTCACGGTCGAATTACAAACTTACTAAAACAAAACAATGCATGTTTCATAAATAAAATAAAAGAACAATTCAACGCAGCGAAACTATACTACAATTTTTACAGGAGAGTGATTGACGTTTTTCTGCAAGTGAGGGGGGAAGTGGTGTTTAGAGCGGTCTGATTGGCCGAAACTATACAGCACAGTGTTGTCAACTCGTATTTGTTGTTCCGCTGTTTGTGCGTTACCACGTGCGCGTAGTAAATTGAACAGCATGCCTAGTGCGTTTACTACGGTTTGATGTGAGTGAAATTTAACAGTTTTAAAATTTACAATATTATCATATTTTAGTGCATTTGCATGATTGAGTGATATTTTTTAAATTTAGTGATTATTAGTCTAATATTCAGAAGTGATTTTGTGGTAAAATTTAAGTATTTAGTGGACTAAGTGATAGTGATTGTAAATATTATCCATTCAGCTATGTCCGACGCCAGTACGAGTGCTTCAGCTATATGCAAGACAAGAAAAAGGAAAGTATTTAATGGACAGGCAAGACAACTTATCTGTTCAGTACGTGAATATTTTGAAAAAGAAAAAGCAAACGAGGGGCCGTTAATTTCCTTTAATAAAGTTTTAGAGCATACAGCTGCCGCATGCGAAGTAGGGAAGAATCTTATAGTACGTATAGGAAAAGAGAAAGACGATCTTCTTACTGATTTTAGTGATACAGAGCCCAAGTTTCATACACCTAATAAAAAAAGAAATATAGACAAAAAAGTTATGAAGTTAGAGTCTTTCCAAGAAAATGCAATTCGACAGCATATTTATAGCTACTATTGTAGAAAAGAGCACCCAACAATAAATAAACTTCATAAGTCGTTAGCAGCAGCTGATCTTTTTGCCGGTAGTAAATCATCTGTTAGGAAAGTATTGCAAAAATCGGTTTTAAGTTTACAAACATTTCGGGGAGAAAAGTTCTTATGGAAAGTGAAAGTGTAGTTGCTTTACGTTGTAGATTTCTACGAGAAATTCAAACTAAATCTATTGAAGACATAGTCTGGTTAGACGAAACATGGGTAAACATAGGTCACAGTTTACGAAAAGGCTGGACAGATGATACTGTGGAAGGAACAATGAAAATACCTTTAGGACGAGGGGGTAAATATATTATTGTACACGCTGGGATATCAAAAGGTTTCATACCTAACTGTTTTTATGCCTTTAAGTCAAAGAAAACGAGTGACTTCCACGAAGAAATGAACTCTGAAAACTTTACCAAGTGGTTCACAGACTCGTTATTAAAAAACCTCACAGTGCCGTCAACTGTTGTAATGGATAACGTCCCTTATCACTCGGTTATATACGACAAAGCGCCAACATTAGCTACACGTAAAGAAGAAATTATTCACTGGCTTCATGAACATAACATTTCTACGACTGTTAGCATGAAAAAAGCAGAGCTATTGGAGCTGGTGTCAGGTTGTAAACCCCGCTTTCCGGAATACGTAATTGACAAAGTAGCGCAAGAACATGGCCATAAAGTAGTAAGATTACCACCGTATCATTGTCATTTTAACCCCATTGAGTTAATTTGGGCACAAGTAAAAGGATATGTAGCAAGAAATAATAAGACTTTTACAGGAACTGAAGTAGAAAAATTGATACGCGAGGGCATTACGAATGTTACTGCAGACGATTGGAGAAAAGCAGTGATGCATACAAAGAAAGTAATTGACTAAGCATGGAGCAACGAAGGCATATTAGAAGACGCCGTGGACAACTGGTAATAAATTTGGGGACAGAATCCAGTGACTCTGGTAGCGACACAAGCGGTGTAACACCTTTAGATTAACGGCACAGGCAGAAAACTACAGACAGGTAATAATAATTTCATTTTCAGTTTTGTTTTTATGGTAAAAGTAATAAAAACAAAACATTGACTCTTATTTTGCTGTCTTATATTTTTTATTATTGTTAATTTTTACTTGATTTATACACTAAGTTGATTATTGCACATTTGCACATTTATAGTTAAATCAAAAAATTAAAGATTCTGAACATTTGAAGTTAATTTAAAAAAAACACTGAAGTTAATTAAGTTCTCGTTTATTATTCTCGTAAGAATTCACATTTTTAGTTTATGAATTATCTGTAGTTACAACTGAATAAATATTAGTTTTTAACTAAATATAATTATTACACTACGACTCGGAACACAAAACTTTAAAAGGCGAGACTTCTGAAGAAGCCTTTAAAAGGCGAAAGCCGGTTCAGGTTGTAAGGTAAAACTTTTTCGTTTTTACCTATAAAAAGTTTTGTGTTCCGAGTCGTAGTGTAATAATTATATTTAGTTAATTAACGGACACGTCATGGACAACGAAATCGAAGATTAGTTTTTAAGTAGGGGAATACATATTTAGTCTGCGTGTACTGGATTTGTTTTGCCTGCGAGAAGTATGTTTTGAGTGAATGCAGTAACGAAAGTTACGCTTGCGTGACATTCAACAGAAACACGTGGTTACGAAGTGGCAACATGGCGATGACATCATTGCAAACGTCAATCCCTCTCCTGTAAAAATTTTAGTATAGGTACAAAATTTGATTTAAAAAAAAATGCGAACAAAATAAAAGTGACTCGTATAATAAACAATAGGAACGCTTAGAATAACAATGTACGTATTTAGGCGTACGAGTGAGGAAGAGAGAGATGATAAGCAAACGTAAACTTTATACACATACATACGTACTACACGTACACTCATTACCTAATACAGAGGTTTAATTACATCCGTCTGATATGTCGTTACAGGACATAAAAAATAAATCGCCACCATTGTGTTCCTCCCCTGCTTTCTTCCGTCCAGACGGCGCCACTCCAAACTCCCGCCCACAACACTCGTTCACACACACGCACACACACTACATTTCCTAGATCGCGTTCTTTGTTGCAACGTTTGTACACCTGTTTGTTGAAATGTCTCGCTTTGTGGAACGGAGTTGCGATACACGTATACCCGACAAACCGTTACCGTATTCGTAAACACCGTCTCCTGACAGTTTTCCGATTGATCTTACGTAAAAAAAAAAACACCGACCTACGCTAAACTGACCGCGCGTAGCTGTGCTAGCGCGAATGTACAAAAAAAAAGTCCAGTTTAGCGGGTAACACGTTTGTTATATCGAAACGACAATCGATAGATTCCAGACAACTATTATTTTGTGGCTTACAAGTCGGACTGACTTGGGAATAGGTGTATACAGTGGCACAACGAGAGGAAGTCTTCGGTGGAGGGGGGAGTTAATCTATACAAATTTTCATATTACCAACGTAATTTTGCACCAAGAATGTAAATTGTAAATACATTTTTGTTTATAATCATCAAGATATCACCAACATACTTATTAGCAGTGGCGAAGCTTGACAAAATAATTTGGGTAGACATAAAAATACCAGCCAAAAGCAACCTCTTACTAAGATTATTGACGTTCTTAATGAACCAGTAAAAACTATGGTAAATAGAGTTAATGCTACCTCTAGCAGATGATAGCTAAGTGACTGTCTGAAACACACGTATTTCGTTATATAATTTAGCCTAAATATAAAAAAGCTATCGTATTGTTATTGGTGTCGTTTATGAATCTCAATTAGAAAATACTGCCAGAAAAACATAAATTTTATTCACATTTTGTAATGGTGACAAATCCGGATTACTGCAGGCATTACACAAACGGTTCATATTTTCTTGTAAATGAGATCTACACGCCGGTCTCATTTATTTCTTACTTTTAGTTACAGAATCAGCTCCCGAGAAATTGCCGTGCAATTTTGAATCACTCTGTATATATTCTTTCATGAAAGACTCTTCCGTTGCCAGTAAATTTAAAGTTTCTAAATAATTGCCCTTATTGAGAGATTGCTCATTTTCCTTAAGACTACTAAAAGCTAACTCTTCTCCCTAAATAACAAACATCTGCCAAACAGCCTACTATCCTTCGATTTCGTCCCACATTTTCATTCTGCTGTATTGCTTGAATTCTAGGTGTTTCGGACAAACAGTTTCAATTCTGTTACGTCCTAGCATGTGAAACATCTCAGAATTTTTCATATGAGTTTTGCTGCTAGCATGTTTAGCGGCTTTAACTTCAAAATTTTTTATAGCGCCTTCTCCAACTTTGCTCCATGGTTCCTGTCCATTAAACATCAAACAGTAATAGAAGTGCCGAGTTTAGTTTCGCTTACAACAAGAGTAGAGCCATATATATTTACTATACCAAATTTTCTGATAACTTTTCCATCCTTCTGCGACAAGTCTAAAGACGCCCGAGATACTTTTGACGTTAGCAATACTTTTTGCTCTAAGTGTAACGTATTGATTTCGTATTTTAACAAAAATTCTAATAAATCAAAGTTGTCAGAGTTTATATCAAATACTTCTGCCGTAGAACTGGTACTAACTGTATTCATTTTGCTCATTTAAACCACGTAAACAGTATGTTTAAAGCACTCAAAAGGATGACACTTAAAACAATGTATGGTTAAATAATTAGTACGTAAATGGTTATACACCTTCTTAGTCTATACAACTATATAAAAAATTAAAAATAATTTGCAAACTCAATAAAAACAAATATTCACTACGCGAGCACATTGAAACAAACACAGGCGGTCAGGCTAGAATTCTGTGCTATTAGTGCAGGGGAGACGTGTCTTCTGATGTGATGTACGGAACGCATTTTTATGCTGCGCGCGCAGGTCCCTTCCCGTTGTCGTCAACCGAAGCCCTCCTCACCTCCAGCCTTATAAAAAAGACATTTCAAGTAACGTCTACCCTGATATTCCGTGTACAAATTGCATCGCACAGCAAGGCTTCATGGCTCACACTCGCGTAATGTCGCATGATATTTAACTTTTTACATTAGTTTTATACCTTTCTGAGTAACTTATGCAACTTGATGAATAAATAAAAATTAATTATTTTATGAATAAATTATTTGGGGAGACACTGTCTACCTTGTCTACCCTGACGCTTCGCCACTGCTTATTACTTTATAATAAAATCTTTATTAAGTACTCCAATTTTGCGTTTGCTTTAGAAGTCCCTAAAATACTCATATTTATGGCAATTATGTGTTGTTTGGATTCATTTTTCTCACAATTCCAGGGAGATTACAAAGATTATAGTTTAATTTGGATTATACGCTAAACAACAAATTTTATAGTTTTGAATTGGACCGTATACTTACACCTGAACCGTCCGGGTCGTGCCTGGCCGGTTGTGAGTGCGCGTGCGAGAGAAAGAGTGTTCTAATCCCTTATGTCCAATCCGGTTCGTAACACACTACAATTGAAACTTCATTTTTCGACTTTTGACAGAGTCTGGGGATTTGAAACCACTGTGGTGCCGTTTAGAAGCGCTCAATAGCCTCCATAGGTGAACTGACATGGTGCACTAACATCAACAAAATTGTATTCGATAACAAAATTGCCTCGATCTACAAAATCGTGGCACGATTTTGAAATTATTGTTTCCCATGACCTGTAGTGCGATTTTATGAAATTCTTTTATTTATTTTTGTACCACAACGAGTAGACCCATTCGATTTCATTTGTTGCAAATTTTTACGGACACGTGTTTCACTAGGGCGAAGTTTTAAAAAAAATCATTCAAAACGATTCACACTATCGGCGTCTGTAGAATATGGGAGAAAATTTGTGGCAGTTTTTTGGTATCGTTTGTATTAATTACATTGAAACGTAAGATGTTATCTTTATTGTTTTTGACTTTGTTAAATACTAGATATCCATTACTGTCAAGTTTATGTTTCCACAATTACCTTCTCGATTTCAACAAAATAAATCGACATTCTTTTTCTATTCATTTTTGTAGTTTTATTAACCAAAATCTAAACTTCCCAGAAACCGCCAAAAAAAAAGAAAATCCAGACTAAGTCGCTGCGTATATACGAGCTAGAAACTAAAACAAATACTCGCATTTTTAAGTTTCTTTACGTGCGCGCGCGCGTTTGTAAATATCGGTCAATCATTAACAGCATAATAACACAAAAATCATCTCTCGCGTTACAACCGTACATGGGTGTTGACCTCCTGATCTATAGACGACTTCTTCCTTCTATCTTGGCCAACTCTTCGCCGTTATCCTCCAGTCCAGCTCTCATCCACCAGCTTTCTCTTCTTCTCTTTTCAAATACGAGGCGTGTTCAAAAAAAGACCGAACTTTTTGAACACCACACTAACCAGCCTAAACAACGCGCTGCGACATTGAGCGCACCTAGCGACAGTTTTTGACAGTAAAGTGTCATTTATTCTGTTTCGCTATAAGCATTAGTCTTTAAGTTGTATCAGATTGCAATTTATCACTGAAAAATCCGTGCTGTGTTTGTTGACTGACAATCAGAAAGAGACCCATTTTGAAATCGGTCAGCAAATGCGAACGAATGCAAGTGACTAATGACAACTTTAGATTGCAATGGAAATTTCTATGTAAAGATTTCACGATGTTAACAGCTAAATTCTATACACACACAAATCTTCATTCTCACTTCGTTACAAATCGCCGGACAGCGTGTGCACGTCCTTACGCAATCTGATAGGCTTACAGCTCAAAGACTAATGCTTATAGCGGAACAGAATAAATGGCAGTTTGTTGTCAAAAACTTTCGCTAGGCGCGCTCAATGTCGCAGCGCGTTGTTTGGGCGGGTTGGTGTGGTGTCCAAATGTTCAAAAGTTCGGTCTTTTTTTGAACACACTTCGTATATAGTTTCAATTCGCTCATTCTTCTAGTGTTTCTATGCTTCAATCGATGAAGACGCCCTAGCAAACTAATCGTGTTTGTATTATTTTGTATTTGTAATTATGTTACTAATTATACCTTGAATATTTGTTACGGCACTTAACTAGACGTTCATTTTAATTCGCCGTGAACCCTCCTGTTCTTCGACTGGACACAGTATTTTTCTGCTGGAAGATTATTAAATCTCCTTCGTATTTTTTACGTAGAGTTCACGTAGGTTACACAGTCTCTCAGGGATTTGTTACAGAAGGGTTAATCCATGTCAAGTGGCTGTAAATATAATATGCATCTCTCAGTCGTTCTTTGTCTGTTTTCCAATGTAACACGCCCCTCATACCGAAGACTTTACGACATTTTCCTCGTTTCAAAGGCAGTGTTTCTTGTTGAAAAAACCTTTTTTTTTTTGCATCTGCTGTCAGATTTAATGCTTTCCATGGATCTTTAACTGGGTACCTGAGAATCTTCACTTGCCTCAATTAATAAACGTCGCAAATAATTTACGCCTACAGTCCTACTAATACTGCCTACTGCCTCAGCCAAAAGCAATACAGTCAAAAGCCTTTGATGTAATGACGTGTTCTTAAAGTACGGCGGCACTCCCCGACACTGTCCCCTGTGCACCAATCAGATTGCACCGTTAGCAAGACGAGATTACCGTTTTGTGATGCCACAATTGGTATTCACCAACCGCAGCTTATCGCCTTCAATAAGACCGACCCGTCGTGTTGTCGTCATTCTGCTGTCGGTGTAGCCGTGTTTCATGATGTGCAGGACCATGTGAACACCGTGACCACACTGATGCGATAAAAAAAAATCGGTATGGAGAACCATACATGACTTCCATGTGCTAAGAATTATATTTAAAAATTTTAAATATAAATTGAAAAATATGACAAATTGAAATGAAATATTTCCATAGAAACTACTTCTTTGTTGCCGATAACGTAGTATACATAATATCGGTATAGAGAACCATACATGACTTCCATGTACTAAGATTTATATTTAAAATCATTTACCTACTTGAATTCGGTTCGATAATTTCTAACAAGTTAAGAGTGTTCCTTGTAAATCTAGTTTTATGTTTGACAAATTGAAATGAAATATTTCCATAGAAACTACTTCTTTGTTGCCGATAACGTAGTACACATATACAAAATTATCCCCTCCCCATTCAACTATCATGTTCATTTATAGATATTTCATCTACCTTTCTACAGTGGATTATTATGACCTTTTCAGGATACTTTATTTATCAAAATTAAATGGGCCTTTAATATACTTTACTCTTGTTAAAACGTAAAACGTTGCAGGTAAACCCCTTAACCGATCTTCACCAAAACCAACAGGCCTTGAGTCCTCTACAATTCGGGCACATATGCAAAAAAATTGTTTGATTCTGTTTCAATTTGCGGCAGTTATCGATCGCCATAGAAAAAATTCTACACACAGTCACTTTTCGGAAAATGACTTTTCTTCGTGTTCTGAGGGTAGTACGCCCAGACAGACTTTACGTAGGCGATACTCTGTTGCCCTGGTCTCAAGAAGTCAAGTACCTCGGGGTCCACCTTGACCGTCGTCTTACCTGGCGGACACACTCTGCACAAGTAGCCCGCAATACCGCCAATCGCTTATAGGCCTATCAACTCCGTCCCGTGCTATGCAGCAACGCCATGACCCGCCGCCTAGGTAAACTTATCGTCTCCACCTATGTGGTGCCGATGGTTACCTACCCGATCCCCGTTTGGGGCTACTTGGCCAAGACCCATAAGCGAAAGCTTCAGTCTCTCCTTGACCGAGGATTGCGCTGGGCGTGCAAAGCCCACTATCTGGCCTCAAATAAAACCATCCGTGAAGCCCTGCGTGTCCGTTCCCTGGACGCCACTATGCGGACACTGTCCCGCAAATTCTATCGCCGCTCCGTCCGATTCCAGGGAAACCACCTCATTAGCGCCCTCGGTCGCTACCAATCTGTGCCATGAGAATCTTGGACCCGGCCTCGGCGTACTCTCACCCTCAATTAACTGATACTTAATTGACACCCACGGCCGGTAGCAGGCCACACCCTTAATCCAACCCCATCTATCGTCCCTGCGGCAGGAGCTCTATTTGAAGCTCGGGACGCAGTATACGAGCGGGCGACGGGCATGCCCTTCGCCCCGCACAGCCCTCGAACTTGTGAGGGTAGTACAATCAGTACACCCTTGGGGTAGGGGTAGGGTAGGGTAGTACAACCTTTATCTTGAACACGATTTTTTTCGCCATCACCATAGGCTACATCCAATTCTTTACGGAACATGGAAGTAAAAAAATTAATTACCATTGATAACAGTTGCTCTGATGCCGACGGGTAACGTTCTAAATAAGGAAGTATTACTAAACGAGATGTGAATTTCATACAACGTATAGCGTGCAAACGAAACCGTTACGGCAGTGGTTCCCAACCCATGGGCCGCGGCCAGGGTGGTACTGGGCCTTGGACGCTGGTCGAGAGTCGAAGCCAAGATAAATATTATTAAGCCAAATCAGCCCTACACATCTAATTGAGCGCGCGCGAGTACGGTGACTCATCGCCTGCCGGCCGAGTTTCTGTGCCGAAATTCTGTGCTCGCTGGTCAAGGTGAACGCTCTCCCCCCTCCTACTCTCTTCCCCCCGCGCACAACCACGCACATGGTCCGCACTTGTTTGACCCGTAAGCCAGTGGTTGTGTTGATGTGTCGTAGCGTTGTGTCTGCTGTGAGTTACTATAACTTCACGTCAATATGGATGCTTGGTTTCGGACGGGGTCTTGTCGTAATAAGACGAAGCTGTCAAGTGTTGAAGGAACTTCCACATCTGATTCTACAAGTAGTGAGATTGTTAGTAAGTCGATGTCGAGTCCAAGTTGTAGCAAAATAGCAAAGAAAACTAAAACATATTTTCGTAAATATAACCCTGACTTTTTAAAATGCGGGTTTGTGTTTTCTGGTGCTGAGGAAGAGCCTATGCCTCAGTGTGTGATTTGTTTCGAAACGCTATCCAATGAATGTATGAAACTATCAAAACTTGAAAGGCATCTATCAACTAAACATCCTGAATGTGTAGGAAAGTCTCTCGATTTCTTTCAAATCAAGAAAAGAAATTTTTCTATGATTAAATCCACCATGGAAAAATCTTCAAAACAGAACAAACTAAGTACCAGAGTTTCTTACGAGCTATCTTTGTTAATCGCAAAGAAGGGGTCAGCTCACACCATGGGAGAAGAACTTATTATACCCGCAGCGAAAGTAATAAGTAGGCCTAATGCTTTGTTTGATGAAACATGTACAAAAAAAAATTAATGAAATTCCGTTATCAAATACAACTGTGAAAAGAAGAATTGATGAAATGTCGGAAAATGTGAAAGAAGCTGTCATGACTGTTTTGAAACAACGTGAATATTTTTCGCTGCAACTTGATGAGAGTACAGACGTTGCTGGCCAGGCTAATTTATTAGCTTTTGGTCGTTTTGAGTTGAATGGCAATATTGAAGAAGAAATGTTGTTTTGCCAGTCTTTGCCGACAAAAACAACTGGCGAAGAGATTTTCAAATCTGTTGACAATTTTATAAAAGAAAATGAAGTAGATTGGTCAAAGTGTGTAGGTTTGACAACTGATGGGGCACGTGCTATGTCTGGAATTCATACTGGTTTAGTCGCCAAAGTTAGGTTAGTTGCTCCCTTGGTTCAATGGACACATTGTAGCGAGGCTCTTGCAGTTAAAGGTTTGGACGAGTGTCTCAAAAAAACTCTTAACGATGCAGTAAACATCGTCAACTTTATTAAAACAAGGCCTAAAAACTCCAGACTGTTTGGTGTTTTGTGTGATGAAATGGGCAGTGAACACACACAGCTTCTATTTCACTGCGAAGTTCGGTGGCTGTCGAGAGGTAAAGTGTTGTCAAGATTGTTCGAACTCCGCGACGAACTCAGGGTTTTCCTTATGGAGGGAGATTATGATGGAAAACTTGCAAGTTCCTACTTAGACTGTGTGACCGATGAAAACTGGTTGAAACGGTTGGCATATTTGGCGGATATTTTCGGTGCCCTCAACGTTCTTAACTTAACTCTGCAGGGCAAGGACGTTCATAAGTTTTTGTGCAAGACAAAGTAGAAGCAATGATAATCAAACTTCAACGATGGGCTCAAAAAGTGGAACAAGATTCCTTCGACGTATTTCCAGTCCTACATGATTTTCTGGAAACCAACGAAGTCAAAATTGATAAAACAACAGCTACAACCATAAAAGATCACCTCAAATCTTTGGCCTCCAACCTCAGGTAATTTAAAATTATATATTTTTCTAAATTTTATACTAATATTTTTTAAATAGGCCTAATTAAAAACATTAATTTTCTTAAAACAGAAACTTTTTTATTTCTTTTATGAATTTGCTAACTGCTATAATTGTTTATTGTTCGACTAAGCTTTTCGTCATTACTGACATCTTCAGGTCTTAAACAACCTCTAATGACTAATGACGAAAAGCTTAGTCGAACAATAAAAAATTATAGCAGTTAGCAAATTCATAAAAGAAATAGTAAGGATGGCTGCTAATTTAACCAATACGAAAAGTAACTTTTTTAAAACAGTAAATTTTTCATACAGTACGATTTTTAAAACTAATAATAATTTATTTTAGTTACTTGTCTTACACTGTGATTATACATTTTATTCTTCATTCATATGAATGAGAAATCTACTAACTAGACTTACTAGAGCAGTAACTAAGCCTTTTCATAATTCTTTTAGGAACTACTTCCCTAAAATTGAAGGTGAAATCCAATGGATCAGAAATCCCTTTGAAGATTACTTAAAAAAATTGAAAATATCATCAAGTGAAGAAGACTCGTTAATTGAACTATCATGTGACCAGACTCTAATATCTTTTTTTAAAACAACACCATTGGTCCCGTTCTGGATAAATGTTCGGCAAGAGTGTCCAGCAATTGCCAAAATTGCACTGAGACACTTGATGGGCTTTTCGACAACCTATCTATGTGAACGAGCCTTTTCAACTTTACTTTTTTTGAAAAATAAATACAGGAATAAATTGAATGTTGATAGTGATTTGAGGCTAAAACTATCCAGTTTTAATCCAGATATTGAGTCTCTTGTGGGGGACAAACAATGTCAAAAATCCCATTGAGTTTTATTTTTAACTTTGACCACTTGTTTTTGAGTTTTCTTATAGTTGTTACAGCTAAGTGAATACAATAAAGTTCGTTTCTTTATAAAAAATTATTTTTTAATCCTTCTTGTGCAGTATGTTTTACTAATTACTGACATATGTGCACATTATAGATATATATACATACGTCATACGTACATAGGTGTCTATTTGTGTGTGTGTGTGTGTGTGTGTGTGTGTGTGTGTGTGTGTGTGTGTGTGTGTGTGTGTGTGTGTGTGTGTGTTTTACTTGTATATTTAGTTAGTGGGCCTCAAAGTTTTTTTTACAAAATAGGTGGTCCGCACAACTAAAAAGGTTGGGAACCGATGCTTTACGGAGTAAGGTAAAACAATCTCATCGTGTGAAGCTGACTTTGCAATATTTTATCAACAGTTACGCTGTCTAAGCTGAACAGAACGACCGACAGGGTCGAAACAGCGGTGCACTGATCAGCTGATTCTTGTTTAAACTGCATTTATATCTGCGCCCAATACAGAACTACTAGGCAAACACTGACGCCCGACCTATTCTAACCAAGTTCACCTTTGCTACTTGGTTAATTGATAAAACGTGAATTTATCAGTGTGTACATTGTGTTAAGAAGAACGACGACTTTTGCCACAGCCAAGGCACGGACGGCCCCTACTTAACGGGACCTGTCCGAAACTCCATCACTTCGTGATCGTTAACGCATAAACTAGAAACACGGTAGCAAGTTACTCGTTCAACTATTAATTATTAGGCGACCATATAACGCAGAATCATATTATGTTCTGTGTAAAACGGTTTGTGTTTAAATTTTAAGATTTAAGGGTTTCGTTAAAATTTAAGTGTTTAGTTAAAAAGATTAAATTTATTTAATAATAAAAGAATGGAATTATGGTATAACTAAAGATATTTACAATAAAAAGTGCATATCTAAAAATGCGAAAATAAGGCATTACAGTAGGCCTACAGTAGTGAAGCCAGAATGCCTATATGCAAGTGAATGTCTAGCATTGAATTATAATTTAGACAAACTAGAAATATTGGAAAGACGAATTATTAGGAAAATATTAGGCCCACGAAAAACTTCAGAAGGTTGGAAATTAAGAAGTAATGATGAAATATTTCAAAGTATAGAAAATATAACAGAAACAATTAGAAGAAGAAGACTATTATTTTTTGGACATTTATATAGAATGGACAATAGGTTAACAAAGCAGATCTTCAAAGATCTGTGAGGGAAGAAGTCAACATCAAGTTGGATTAAAGAAGTCCAAAAGGATTTAGAAAAAAATAATATACACGCAGAAGAAGCAATTGAAAGAGAAGTTTTTCGGGCAAAAGTGTTAAAAATGGAAGGCGTCCAGGGTAGGAGAGAGAAAAACGCAGGTTCAAAGTGGACTGAAGGCAGGAAGAAGAGAGACATAGTGAAAAGATGAAAAAATATTGGAGAAAAAGAAAAGAACAAGGAATAAAGAACTGAAACTGGCATGTGGTCCTCAGATGGCCGATACAAAAATAAAAAAGAATGGAATTACTTCGATTTCTTTATAATGATGATTACAAAGGTTGTCTTTCTTTTTAATTCATATGTCTTATTATGATTGTACGTGTAATGATAAAAAACTATCTTATGTATGAAACAAGCTGATGTCATTTTATTTTTCAATAGGTAGTAGGCCTATGTATATGTGCAAGCACCTAATATCGAACGAACGTAATAAGTGCAGCTTTTTAATGTAAAAAACTGCTGTCCGGCTAAATTAACAGCTGAGTTCGGCTTTTCTGATTTTTGATCAGGCAACCCTAGCCACAACAACAAAACAGACACATGGGACACAAACATGCGCGCGCGAACTCAGAAGGTGTCGAAGGCTTTTTGTACCTCGATTTCTGTCGACTCCTCGAATTCGTTTAGACGTAAGGTGTTCCAGAGAGGAAAACTCAGCTGATACTATTGAGAATTGATAAATGATATTTTATCAAACATCGAATTTCTTATTTCGTTAGAAGACATACTTCAGGTACAGAGATAACGAACTCTCGTAAATCCCCGCCGGACGAAGGGCAACAGGCAATACATAAATACGAGTCGGCGCGTAACGTAGTACGGGTACAACACGCGATACGTATCCAGACAGAAGACGGAGTAGGCGGCGGTCGTAGCAAGTTGAAGGCCGAATCACCACCGAAGGCGATGATCGTTGATATTCCTCGCAACGTGTTTCCCTCACCCCCTCTTGTTGACCAAGGGAGGCATTGATCCGAGTGAAGAGGACTGGGGACTGGGAGGCCTCCCCAAGGCCGGCGTGAGTCTGGGACAATGACCCCCAAGTGAAGAGTCTCTCTCTCTCTCTCTCTCTCTCTCTCTCTGTGTTCCCGCCACACGGTGCCCGTTCAATCTATACCACGCGGCAGCGTTGCCAACTTGAGCATCACCATACTACGCTACATACTACACGAAACGTTAGGTTCAACGAACCCCGAATATGACTTACAGCATTGTCGTAATAATCGCGTTAAATAATGAAATGTGAAACTGTTACATGACTTAAAATTAAAAAAAAAAAAAAACAACAGCGATATAGTAAAAAAATATGACCAACCCAACTTGTTTATTCCGTCACATAAAAATAAACAAACAACTGTAAATCAAATTACAATCCCTGTTCTTTCCTGGATATAACGCGGAATTCCCAAAGCATGCGCCGATTAAAACGTTATACGCTGTTTTGTATTTGGAAGACGATATTCGTGACAGACGATATGGTCTGCTCAATCACACGTCCTCCTGTACGCCGTGTTGACATTTGAGACGTAACAAATATTTAAGGCGCATAAAACTTACATAACACTCGTTGAGTGATTAATACTATCGAGAATAATTACAACAATTAACACAGCAAAGTTACACATACACACACGAGAATGACCGTCCAGGACAGGCAGAAATACGAAGTCAAAAAGACGATGATAAATTATAATTTCTCTTGACAAATATTTTGATTCTGTGTTGCTTAATTATAGGTCTACGAAATCTCGACGAGGAAAGCAGCTGTTCGACCTTCGTCGGCAAGATCAAGAGCCAGTTACAGCGGTGCGGTGGGTTGCACTCTGAACTTTCCGAATCTTCTGAACCAGAGCGCTACTCGAAGTTTCTGCCTGACTACAGTGACCCAGTTTCAAGTCTTCAGAAGAGGACAAGCCGATACCTTTACCAAAACGTTCACACATAATTTACTTAACAACTATATTACGCATTAGAACTACAAATTACTTAGATCTGTTATTATTATAATCTGTTATTACAAATAAGCTTAAATCTGTTTTTAAGCTTCACCAGATTTGCAAACAACACAATATGAAAATATCCACTATAAAAACAAAGGTAATGGCATTTCGACGTAAGGAGCCAATAAGAACAAAAATAATTATAAGTGATGGAATTCTAGAACAGGTGAGTCACTTTAATTATTTGGGAAATGATAATTGCTATGGCAGAAATTATGACACTGATGTTAAGTTAATGGAACGATCGACTGTATTTTTTGAAACAAGGTACGTCGAGATACAAAATTGAAGTTTTACAAAGTTATGGCAGTCTCTGTATTCTCCTGCGGGTGTGAATAATGGACAACAACCAAGAAAGGAGGCAGTAAAATACAGGCCTCGGAAATGGCATTCTTAAGAGGAGTTACAAGGTGTTCTAAACTCGACCGTATAAAGAATGAGGTCATAAGAGAATAGTTACAATTAAATGAAAAATTAAAAGATTACAAACAACGGTGGAAAGAACACTCAGAAAGAATATCAGATTACAGACTGGCGACACAAGTCTGGAAATACAAACCTATAAGACGCAGATGTGTGGGTAGACCCAGGAAGGGATGTCTGGACGATTTTTGAAGGCGGAACAGGCAGCACCTTGCCTATGCCGTGTTGTGAAGATGATGATGATGCATTACAAATAACGTTAGGGACTCAATGGACTAGTGGACGTGGTGCTCGACTACTAACCTAGCGGTCCCGGTTTGTTTTTGAGCTCACAGGTCGACTCAGCCTGTAGAAATGAGTACCTGGAATAATAATGGGTGGCTGGAGCATAGGGCAGGCCAGTCACACTACTTTCGCTGTACGCAGAACGGGGCTTACTAGAAAGCCCACTCTGCCTGACTCACAAATTACTTCGTGGTACAACAAGGAGCCATTATTATAAAACAAAACGTTTCTGCTAAACTATCGGTTAAACTGTCCTCCGCAGTCTACTGGCTAAAACTATCCGGTGAGAGGTTCGAATTCTGCGGAGGCGTGCTCGATGCCCGGCCTAGTCAAGTGACGCTAAATGGACGGTTGCGAAATACAGCGCGTCCTCGTACAAAAACTCTGAAATCCGTTAATGAGTAAGCAACACGCTCGCCCGTCAGTTCCACGAACAAGACGGGGAACAAACGACCCGATAAACTGAACCCTACTATTGTAATTATCTATCTATCTATATATATTGTAACGACTATCTCTTGTCGTCTTTGTTAAATGTGTATATCGTGTGTTCGCCTCACACGTGTGGTCGTTACTTTATGTTTACGCTGACGACGTCCGCAGCGATCCTTCGAATCACCAGTACACGCGAGTGGAATCCTTACCTGTTCTTCTATAAGTGTTTGTAAATCCCGGGTGGCGCCAAATTGTTTTTACTGAAAACAATTAAAATGGAAAATACGACGATTGAGCGTTCGTGGCTATGACGGTATGGTGAATTCAATTATTCCCGCCGCGTGCGAATTGATCATGTAGTTCGCAGAGTTTCCGATGTCTAGCGTTTACCGCCACTGTCGCTCGTCCCTAGTATACACAAATCATATAACACAATTTCCTATGGAATAAAGAACAGTGGTTACGACTCTGTACTCGTTTATTAAATTGTGATTAGTAATTAGTTAGTATTATACAATAATTATATTTTGTTTTAAACAAACTTGCTCCGACAGTGAGACAATTATTCTCAAGGCTTGGCGAAATCGATTTTGAACGATTTTAGTTAGTCAGACATTTCTACAGAAATGTTTATTTTTTACAATTAATCGTTCAATAAATCTGGATTCTTTTGGTTTACGAAAAAAAGGATCAGTTATGATTACAATAAAGTACACTACCTTACATTACTGGTACTTATATACTATAAGGAGTAATTACAATTTGTTCTTGAAGTGTTATAAAGTGTGTTTCAAAAGTTCGTAATTTTTGTACAGGTTATTTTTCTCGTTCACATAAGTTTGGTGTTTTGTTTTTCAATTAATCTTTGAAAGAAATAAGATCATCAGTTTATAGTGAGAGTTCAAAGTGTAGTGAAAAAAAATTAAAGAGAATTTTTAATTTGAATTCGGGTAATTCAGCAATACTTATCAATCAGTTGACTTAAGGTGGAGTGTCATTCAGTTGAATTTGGTTGGGTCATCGTTTGGTCTTCAATCTTCAATCATCTTGGGATTCAATCACGCCTTGCGTCTTTTTCGTATTAGTTGATCGAATCTAATTAATTTGGAATTAATTAATCTGGTCTGTTGCCTAGGTTGAATGTATTAGTTCCTCATCAGGTAGTTTGGTTCTTCATTTTAATAAATTTGGTTACTTTTGATTGTTTTAAATTAAAAATTGGGCCATTTACGGCTTGGCGTCTATTCCTCTTGAGCGTCACCTTGGAATTAACAGTTTCTAACGGAATATTCATAAATAACGTTCAGTTGTCATGGTAACTGATTGATTCTGATTGGCTATTCATGACTTAAGACCATTGTTAGAATATTTGAATTTTTATTCAAAATGATTAAATATTTTCTGATTGCTATTATTCTTCGGTCTTCTTATTTAAGTATGAGATATTATCACAACTGTTCGTATTTTCTTTCAAAGATCATTTTGACATCCCACAAAGCTGGGTTTGCTTATGTATTATGTTTTGACAGTTATGTTTATATTATTTAATTATATTTCTTTCTTATTTTATGTCCTTAATTTAACACTTATCTCTTAAAATGATTCACTAATTATCATTGACTAGTTACTTGCCTTGGATTTGCTAATATCATAGTTAATTTCTTACAATTTGTTGTTATTGGTTTCTTACAGTTAGGCATTTCATAGGCCTATGTAGTAATTGGCTATATTTTCTTATTTTATACAAATTACATATTATTTTACCCTTGTACATGTTTTGTTTTGTGTTACAAGTGATTTGTTTATTTGTTGAATTGTTTTGGGTCGGTTTTATTATAATTGTATGTTTTCATTATTTTACAAATTATGGTTTGTCTATTATTTTCTAACTGCTTTTCCAGTATTATTATGTTTGCATGAATTTATCTATTTTCTTATCTATATTACCATGGTTTATAATTGGTTTATTATTTACTATTCTCTATAAAATATAACATAACATTTAGGCTTATGGTCTGTATAACTCTTTCAGCCATATTACTATTCATAAACTTAATCAAACAATTCTTTAACAGTTATTATGCTACTCTTGTTTACCATTTGTTACTTCTTATTTATTTTTTGGTGATAAACATCATCACGTCATTTACTTTAGTTAATTAACTATCCCTTAGAACATAGGATATTTATTGTTTTTGCATTTCTATTCTTTACCATATTTTTCTGTTCTAATCTTTACTAGCTAACCATGGTAACACTAACATTTTGACTCTTCCTGGGATTGTTTCCCTGAATATCCTTGTATTCCTCATCTACAATTAATCTTAATCTTAATAATAACAATATCCTTATTTACTAACACTACTCACCATTAACCTTTAGTGTTTATCACTGGTTTTTGGGCGTCTATCCCTATCAATAGGGTTTCTATTTATTTTGTGGGGTTTACGCTTACACTTTGCACTTTTTATATTATTTAAGTGTTACTAGTGGGTATTCCCTAACATTAAATTCTTGTTCTCACTTACTCATGTTCAGTATCTAATTACCTCTCACTTTACAATGGTTAGACTGTTAACAAGTTCATATCATTATAGAGTGATTTATAATATTTACTCTCTATTTATTTGGTTAGTGTACTTTTAGTTTGTCATTACTTTATTGAATTTTAATACTTAACATTTACTTTGATTAATTAGTTGGTACTAATAATTATCATTTACACTTATCATTTATTGATTTCTTTTTCATTGCTTTATTTGACTGAACATTTCTCCTTTTCTGTTCTATATTATTCGTTTGTGTCTTTTCATTTCTTCTCATTTTCTTTCATTTATATGTCCTATCACTGGTATTGGGGCTTGTTCTACCAAATCGCTTATTTTATTTGTCTTATATATCCTTTCACTGGTGTTGGGGCTTGTTCTATCTACTCACTTATCAATCTATAGGGTTATTTTGGTTAAATCGCATTGTACTATTGTTTTCAACGTTTGCTTCGTTGGTTGCTACATTTCTCTTATCAGAGGTTACTTTTATTAATACTTTTATTTGTTTGATCGCATTATTATGTTAATTACCCATTCCTTTATCTCTGACTCATCCCTTTTTATTCATAGTGTTAATCATTTAGTATTTTATTCTTATCATGTTGCTTCATAAATGTATGTTGAAGATATGTACCCTTACAACATATATAAAACACAGTCTGAGGATTTGTTTCTTTGTATTGAATACAAATCCACACCGTTACACCGATTGCCACCAAATTTTGCACAGGTAACCTTTGACACAAGGCGCAAAATACTGTCTAACTTGGAATTTGATATTCTGCCCCGTTCACACGATTTAGGCCCTTTTAATTATGCCCTTTTGTTGACGGTATACAGATGTATACCATGGAGACCAGAATTAATTATCATAATACATTATTTACCTTAAATTATCCGCCGTGTGATTTCTTGTGCTTCGTCTATGACGCGTTTCAGAGCTTATGCTCCATCATCAGATATTAAAAAGTTAAAACTATCACTCTTGCGAGTTTTAACTTTTTAATATCTGATGATGGAGCATAAGCTCTGAAACGCGTCATAGACGAAGCACAAGAAATCACACGGCGGATAATTTAAGGTAAATAATTTATTAATTCGTACAAGTGATTTGGTTACCATATTAAACATGAATATTAATTATCATAGTAACAAGTAAATAAACAAATGCTATTTAGCGGCATCGGAACTGTACCTATATCCATTCCTGCAGTACATTTTCGATGTTTTTAATATGCGATTGTATCGCTATATTATGTTACACCGGAGTGAACTGAGATTACTTACTTGAGTGGCTACGCAAGAATCTGCGTTATGAGGTACGCTGCCTAATAAAGAACTAGGAAGTTCAAGATACACTGAGTTTAATGATCATAAAATACATATCTTCTTACAATGAACGCGTTATACATAAATACTTTCAATACTTATTCGACTACATATAAAGTTTAATTACTGACAATTAGATGTGATTCTGCTAGACAGCAAATGTCTAGTACCCGATACAGTACATACTCGGTACATGCAGCCTGCTGGAACTGATGATTTGAGTGCTCGTTAGTCGTTATTTTATACTATTTTGGACATACATTCTAATTTCCAAAACAACTTAGAAAGCTAGAGAAACTATCCTCTAGGCTGTGTGACAATATATTTTCGTACATGCGGACTGCTTACATAAATCTACACCTGTGGCACACCATGGTACACAACTATATCTAGAGTAAATCCTGTTTACGCTACAATTTCTATTAGTTATTTGTGAATACTATAATCCTCTTAATTTATTGTTAGTAAGTATTACCAATAACACAACACCTCTCCCTTAATTTAGGACGGTGTGTCTCGCCTGACGCATCGCTCCTAATTACAAAGTAATTCATTTTCTTCTACTCATTTTTATTCTATCTTCTAATGGGATATTTTCTAATTCATCGATTGTTAATTCATCTTCTTTAGTTTTTCTGTTTCTTTTAAAAGCAATAGGAAGAACTTTTATACTTTTTTTCTTTATACAAATTTTATCTACTCTGAAGTAACAAGCTAAGATAAGAAGAGCTAATAAAATGGTAACAGATATATAATGTCTAGGTTCAGGCACAAAATTATTTGGTTCATATTGTTTCATGATATCATCTAATGTGTTTAGTTTAATGCTAGCCGTTTTTAGATCTTGGAATCTACTTGTTACATATTTTAAGTGATGACTTGTGCTGGCTAATTCTCTGGAAATTATATCATACATTTTATCAGTAAGGTTAAAGTAATTACTAAAATTAACATTTGGTATAGTAATTATGCTACTAAGGTTTTCTCTCTCTCGAGACATATACGCTAATCTGCTATAGATTGTGAAGGATGATCCCACCATCTGGCATTTTTTCGGTAGCTCCAGTAGTCCTGTGCCTTGTACCCACTCTGTTCTATCGTGTTCCGGATGTCCATCTGGTCCTTGACACGTGTTAGTGAGGCTTTCTTCTTTAGGAATGACGAATAACCATCCTGTCGTCTTCGGAATGAAATGCTGTTCACTAATTGAGATTGCAAGAAAGTCCATTCCTGGATTGACAAAGGTATAAAGGAAATTCTGTTTACTTTCAGGAGTAGGAGTAGGGATAGGTAAAACTTCATACAGGGTGAACGTGTGATCAACATATTTTAATGGAATTCTTAGGAAGGTGCGGATTATGTGACCATTAATCAGTAATACTACGGCTTCAATTAGGTCATAGTATAAGTGTATGGTTTGTGTAGTGACAACAAGTGGTAGTATGGAACCTGTTCTTAACTCTTGATTTATTTTAACTAAATACGTCATTAATTTGTCTGGTGACACTAACATTGTACTAAGCTTCCCCATTCTCATGGCGTCGATGCCTAAATAGAATCTATTTACTTCTCTTTCTATGTCATTACAAACTACTTCGATTACTTTTAACGCATCTAAAACTTTACTGCGTTTTGTGACCAAATCTTCTAATCTACCAATACTCTCATGGTTAATTTTCTGCAGTCTCTTTAAATATTCTTCTGTTTGGAGCATAATGTCTTGGTTGTTTTTAAAATCTCGCATAGTATGGTTAATGGCTGTTAAGGTGTGTTTCACAACCATTAATTGATCCTTTTCTAGCTGGTAAATTCGGTGTTGGTTGATATCAACGCTCCTTATCTTTTCATTGTAATATTCGGCGTCGTCACTATCCATTGTTCCGAATAACAATTTTAACCCAAAGCCAATTGAGTTGAAAACTCCCCTTCTTGATCTTGACGGTCTTGCTCCTACAATCTCATATAGTTGCTTGACTCTATGAGTGGTGCGAGCAATTGCGTTCCATGATTGGGTATATACTCCAGTTCCTACTGTTAGGTTATTCTCCTTACGCAGAAATGTGGCTTCCTTCCATATCATATTTATTTGTTCCAATTTATCTTCTATGTCCTTTAGATCAGCGTCTATTGCAATAGTCCAGTGTTCCAAAGTGAGCAGAAACTGAAATTTTCTAGCAAAATACAGTCCTGGCTTGTTGTCCAAAAATTGTAAGCTGTATTGCCTGCTGCATACTTGGTTTGTATACCAAAGTAGTAATGTGATGCATAGAATCTTCATTATCTGAAAACAAATGGTCTTTTTTATTAATTTCTTTCTCGAAAAGGTTTTACACGGTTCATGTGAACCTTTTGTATATACTTACCCTTTTTAATTGTTAGGTTAACGTCATTGTTTACCTCTACAACAGTATAGGGTCCTATCCAGGGTTTAGCTAATTTTTTGCTTCGACCTCGCCTTACTGTTGGCTGGTGTAATAATACTTTATCACCTAGGTTAAATTGTTTTTCTTTGGCTTTTAAATCATACCTTGCCTTGCTGTTCTCCTTCCTTTGTTGAATGTAATCTATCACTCGTTGATTTGCTAACTGCATTCTTTGCCTTATTTCTTGAACTACATCGTCTTCGCTCAGGTCTTGCTCTGCTTCTCCTCTCATCCAGTCTGTCGGTAATCTCATTTCCCGTCCATGTAGCAAGTAATAAGGTGAGTACTTGGTGGTACTGTGAGGCGTCGCCCTGTAGACCATCATTACATATGGCAACCATACGTCCCAATTTCTCTGATCTTCATCTATGAACTGACTTAATCCAGCCATTATAATTTGATGACTTCTTTCGACAATTCCGTTTGACGCTGGGTGATAGGCGGTGGTTTGGATTTTCTTGATGTCTAGTAGTTTACACATTTCTTGAAACAACTCGCCGGTGAAATTCGTTCCTTGGTCAGTAAGCAGTACCTCAGGAGTACCATGTCTACAAATTATTTCTACTACAAATACTTTTGCAATGGTTGTTGCCTTCTGGTTGGTTAAAGGGAATGCTTCAGGATATTTGGAAAAATGGTCTCGAAACGTCAGGATATATTGATTTCCGGAATGAGTTTTTGGTAGAGGTCCTACTATATCTAAGGATACCTTTTGGAATGGTCTGGTTACAGGTGAGGTTATCTTCATGGGTACTGGCGCTCTATCGTTAACAGAAGTCTTACTCTCGTTGCATTTTTTACAGGTCTGTACGTATAAAGCAATGTCCTTATCCATATGTTTCCAGTAGTACCTTTCTTTAATGACATCAGTGGTTCTGCCAACTCCTTGGTGGCCTCCAAAGGGTGTATCATGATAGGCTTCCATGACCTTCCTTTGATCTTCTCGAGGAACTATCAGCCTCCTCCTTTCCTTCTCGTCTATGTAGTACAAGTACCTTTGGTCATCCTTCTCGTATCGATCCAGAATCCTCTCGATTTCTTTCAAATCTTCTTCTTTCTTCTGATTTGTTAATATGCCTTCTGGTGATATATCTACTTTCGCTATGGTTACTCGACTAAGCGCGTCAGCGTTACGGTTGTACTTCCCTGGCTTGTGTATGACTTCGAAATCGTACTCACTTAACTTAATTGTCCACCTAGTCAGTCTGCTCTCAGGGTCTTTTAGACTAATCAGCCATTTTAGCGGTCTGTGATCGGTTACTATTTTGAAATGTCGTCCCCATAAGTATGGTCTGAATTGTTTAACGGCCCACACTATGGCAAGTAACTCCTGCTCGGTTGTTGAGTAATTTCTCTCAGCTTTATTTAGAGTCCTGCTAGCATATGCTATCGGTCGGTCTGATCCGATGTCGCCTTGTGACAGTACGGCTCCCAATGCCTCCTTAGATGCGTCGGTAGTTAACACGAACTCTCTGCTAACATTCGGATACTGTAAAATGGAATTGCTTGTTAATACTTGTTTTAAGGTATTGAATGCGTCTTGTTGCTCAGTCCCCCATATAAACTTAATGCCCTCTTTAAGTAAGAAATTTAAAGGCTTTGCTATTTTCGCAAAATGTTTTATAAATCTTCTGTAATAACCCGCTAGTCCTAAAAAGCTTTTTAAATCTTTCGTATCGCTCGGGATTGGAAAGTTCTCGATTGCTCTTACTTTTGAAGGATCTGGTGAAACGCCGTCCCTGCTTATGACATGACCTAAGTAGGTTACGCTAGTACGTAGTAATGAACATTTTTTTGCGTTTAATAATAAACAGTGTTCTTTCAATCTTTTGAAAACTACTTCCAGATTCTTAAGGCTATCAGTTAGGTTTCTACCGTAGCATACTATGTCGTCAATGTATACAAAACAAACAGACCCAATCAGTCCCCTCAAAACTTCGTTCATAAGACGTTGGAATGTAGCTGGTGCTCCTTTTAATCCAAAGGGCATACGTTCATATTCAAAATGACCTTGTGGAGTACTAAATGCTGTCTTCTCTTTATCTTCCTCCTTTATTTCGACTTGGTGAAAGCCCGATGATAAATCCAGAGTGGAAAAATACTGCGTTCCGCCTAATTGGTCTAGTATATCGGTAATGTTTGATAGTGGGTGCGCGTCTCCCTTCGTCACCTCGTTTAGCTTTCTATAATCGGTACAAAATCTAGTTTCGTTTGCATCTCTCTTAGGCACGAGTACGATCGGTGAATTCCACGGGCTGGTACTTTCCCTTATTACCCCATTCGCTTTCATTTCGCGTATGTGTTGTTCAACTAACGGTTTTTGTGCTTCCGGCAGCCTATAGGGTCGTTGGTTAATGGGCACTTGATTCATATCGACCGGGATTTCGTGTTTAACAGTACTAGTGGAAGATAGTCTTTGATTAGGTTTCTCAAAGATATTTTTATACTTATTACACAATTTCATAAGTTCAGCGGTTTCGTTTTCATTCAAATGTTCGGTAGCTATTATGTTATCGTTAGCGGTTGCATTTTCAGATTTTAATTTATGTATTTCTACTAGTCTTTCCTTACAGTGTATTGAGGCGTTTAGCTTGTTTAATAAATCCATCCCAATTATACCGTCAGCTTGTAATTGAAAGTCTATAGGTACTATGTGTATGACGTGTTAAACAATTTCGTTATTAATTCTAATGTGACAATCGGCTTCCCCTAAGGTGGTTATTCTGCCACTTATCCCTATTAATTTTAATCTATTGTTTTCACCACTGTATATGGTTACATCATCGTGCAGGCTACTAACCTTTAGTAGAGTTATATCGGAGCCTGTATCAACCAACATTCTACACGTTTCGTTTTCCCCTTCCGATATTTCTAATTGTAAGTACGCTTTTGCATTACCTTGTATTCTCCCGACTTCATAGCTTCTGGCCCACCGTTGCGAGAGGTTGACGGAAGGCGTGAATCGTTTCCCGCCGGTTTATTTCCGAACTTGTGACTATTGTTTTGATGTTTATTCGTGTGGTGTGTGTTACGACAGTTCCTGGCGATATGGCCTGGCTTACCGCAATGATAGCAAATTATTTGCTTACTATCTACTATTTTTGTTTCTTTATAATTTCTACAGTTACTAGCTTTATGTCCCGACTTTCCGCATTTGTAACATTTATCGTAATCTAATCTCTTACGCTTATCTAAGATTCTATCTTCTTCAAGCTCTAATTCTAAGATTAAAGCATCTTTAACGGCATCGTTAAATGAATTGGTTCTTCGGTTTAACAAGATATTTTTAAACGGTTCTATTACTCCTTTAGTGAAACTTTTGTGCATTCTTCTCTCAGCACTTAATTCCGCCATCTTACTATCAATACCGGATTTGCACAAAGCTATAATTAATTTGTGTCCTACTTTTTCTATTCTGTCGGCAAACTGCTGAAGTCTCACCGTATTTCTGTTTCATACTAATTAGTTGGTCTTCAAGAAACGAATCGCTTTGTTGTTTGTCCGATCGACTTCTTAAAAATTCTTTTAAGCTATTCCAAGTGTCTAACTCGGATCTACGAACAGCAGCCCCAATTTCGCCTCTTAGTCTAATTTTTGTAATTTTTAAATAACTATTCTTTTCTGCAGGTTTGACATTATTTAAAACAAAACTTACGCCATCTATATGTGCTTGCAAATCTGAGTTCCTATCGTCACCATAGACTGGTATTAATTTTAAAGCTGTATCTACAACATGAATAATTTATTATGCCACGCGTTGGGCAACCATTTTATAACTCTCAATTTTATATGCGTATTGATAGCACAATAAATTAATTATTAAATATATAAAATTATCAATCTCTGACACGAATGTGTATAATTTAATCTTAATGATGATTCTAACTATCTATGCTCATCAACACTTACGTGATATCATTTATTTAATTGAACATAAGAAACTCTTAAATCTATTTGCATTCTTTCAAACTTTAAGTTAATATTTGGGTTGCATTGGTAATAATGAACGCATGTTTCTGATTAACTAAAATACTAGTTTAATTATCATTTATGACATATTATAATAGTACTTAGGTTACGTCGCCGTACCTGAAATACATACATATTTATAATAAACAAAGATATATCTTAATATATGCTGAAACAAAGAAAAACATACATACATATATAAATCAAATGATGTTACAATTCAATATTCTACTTATTTAATGCGTTCATTAAATCCCAAATAAGCTTTTGTTTATACGTTCATTAACTACTTTATTCAGATTTACTCATTACTTTTCTTAATAATTTTCTCAGGTGTGAATTCTTTGAAAGAAACCAGGTCAGTAGAAGTTACAAATTAGAAGTAATTATAATAGTGGTTACTTGGTTAGTGAATATCCATTAGTTGTTGATGAAGTCTCGTTCTGGTGATGGAGATGGCTCGTAGATACATTCCGTAGTAAGTTGTTTTTCACTGCCACTTATCACTTTATTCTTCCGACCACTCGCGTAGGTGTTTGTATATGTTTCGTGTTCATTATGTTGTTGATACACAATATTAAGTTCCAATAATTTGTATATCGTTTAGTGATGATGTCTGTTAGTGTAACGGTCTGATTGTTCACTTGGTGTAAATTTCACTAAGTCCGTTACTGCGCACTCCGGTAACGTTCCACTACCGCGATATGAATGTATTATTAAGTTTTAAGTTCCTTGTTATTTATCTAACTTCCGAATGATTTGAGTAAACAATGGAAAGTTTATAATATACCGTCTCTCGCACTTGTAGTTAAACTACTTGATAATTGAAATGTAAACTGTCTGAAAATTCTAACTGTAAAAACTTTAGTATAACTATTCAAAATTTAAGTGTTGACTGTCTGTCTGAAAATTGAATATCACTGTCTAAAATTTGAGTATAACTGCCTAAAAATTGAGTATGACTGCCTCACCGCCTTCCTGGACAGCTAGTTTTATTAATTCGTCCCTACTCAAAATTTTGTCTCTGGCGCGCTTCACGCCCACTTCTTTTCGAGATTGGTCAGTTTTTGATTTTCTCGGAAAATACTGTCCCACTCTGTCAAAATCCTACGTCATAGTTCTTCCAATAGGTTCTTCGTCTCAGTTGCTATGGAAACATCCCTCACCATCAAATTTCTCGCTGGCTGAAGGTCTCTGATAGGTCCTTAGGTCTCCCTGCTCTCTGGCTTGACGATCGTTGACCCGCTTCGAAGAAACTATGGCTATTAACAGCTTGTCTATCAGCCTATTGTCTGAGTAAACTCTGCGTTTCTATAGATTCCCATTATCTGTACTTACAGTCTTCCTGGCGTATTGTTCTATGCTCTTACCCCTTTTTTCTGGCTATTACTAATTTCGAACATCTGCTGGTCGTTGAAGTCACCCCAACTTTCCCTTCGTAAATTCTTGTTTGTCAATTAGACGAAACCTCCAGCTGTGTAACATGACTTTAGTTTTTGTCAGCCTATCTTCCAGTATTGTTACTTAAGGTGCAGCGTATCCGTTTCATTGTAGTATGGAGCATCACTTGTTTTTGTCGCTTATCGTCTACTGACGTAATACGGCCACATCTGCTACAATTCTTGGTACGGGTGTGAATGTCCTCACTTACGTTGTTACAGCTGCGGAGAGCAATAATTCTGGACGAAACTTTCCCTGTCATCTTACGCCACCAAATTCTATAGTTGGATTGCACTTAATGCGTTTCTATTGTCAAGTCAGCAATGCTTCACTGACACCTTCTCATTACTCCTTATTTATTGCTCCACCATAAGTCGTTGACACTTGTCTCGTGTGAACGTACTCTGCCGAGGTGAAATTTAAAATTTTTTAAATCTTCTGCTCGTTACAGTGTCCTCAATTTCGATTTGACGATGTGACCTCTGGGAACAACTCAAATCTAAATTCTGCGCCCTGTACGTCGCCTCGCCGTGTCCATCTTCTTCAGGGGAAGGTATACACAATAACCTACTTTCAAAAGCTTATATGACCAGTGGTACACCCCCTTTTGGTTTTAATTGGTTCTCTGAATTTATTGCCAGCTATTTGGGATAGCTGAACGCATTTCACATTGTCGAATTGACATATAAATACCTTATCTTTATAATTATAAGATAAATCATAAATTCCATAAGCAATTAAATAATTTCATCAATTGAATAAAATTTTACCTTCTAAACTATCATACTCACAAGATATTATCAAACAGTTAAGCGGTTCAATGTAACCTTTACATGCTATCAAAGAAAATCTCCTATACATATACACCTTTGTGCATTACTAATGATCTTACCAATAAAATCTTTTAAACTATTATTTTAAAATTAGATTGTTAATTGACACAATCGCTATGTTAATTGTAATTATCTTAATAAATAACATACACGTATTACATTTAGTTTTAATGATTTACCTACTTCATGATAACATCATTTATAATCCTAACCTACTAATTACATACATTCACATTAATAAAGTTCATTCACTATCTAGTTCGTTGAATATTATCACTTATCTGATTTTAAGTGTCCATTTTTCTTCACTTTGTCCTTTTAACTTATTACCATATAAATCAATTAATAGCAATTAAATGTCCCTTTAACTTATTACTATATAAATCAATTAATAGCAATTAAATGTCCTTTGCATTCACTGCAATATTTTTATAAAATGTCACACTAAATGTTAATTTATCTTACTATCTAACATTTAATTAGTGCTTAATTGACTAAACACATTTTGATGTTATGTTTCAACAATTAAAGTACATAACTTTCTTGAATAAGCCAGCTTGAATGATATCACCGCGTCAATTACCCTAACGCAGTTGATTCATCAGCATCGGCTAGCTTCTTAAGACATCTTCTTCTATTTCTTCCTTCATCTTCAATTCTCTGATTCGTAGTATTTTTTCAATTGTCTGGCATTAAATTTTCCACGGAGTTTCTTGTCATCATCGCAATCAACGAGTAGATAAGTAGCTTCTCCGAGAATTTGATGCACTTTATATGGTCCGCAGTACAGTTCGCAAAATTTTTCAATTCTTTTCTGGACCGCGTCCGATTGATGATATGTTCTGATTAACACTTTCTCACCAATGTTGAATCTTGTAATGGTTTTAGTTTCATTACATAATTTTGCTTGTTTTTCTCTCTTCTCCTTCATTTTGATAAATATTTGGTTATGATCTACCCCTTTAACTAGGAGCATATCCTTGTTGATGTATTTTTCCCACGCTCTGGGAGGTTTTCTTCCGAGCTGAGCTTCGTACGGTGTTACTTCTATCGTCTCGTGGTACGTTTCGTTAATACAACTCTCGACGATTGGTACGTAACGCGACCACTTTGTATGTTGATCACCAACAAAGATCCTAAATAAGTTCCCAAGCTGTCTGTTGATTCTTTCAGCCAGATTCGCACAAGGGTTCCTTATTGCGGTAAATCGTGGTTGGATATTTAGTTCAGTTAATCCATCTAACCATTTTTTAGATGAAAATTGCGTTCCATTGTCTGTGATAATCACTCTAGGAGACCCTAGTTCTTCACGATATTGGTGTACTCTCCTCAGTGTAGCGACGGTCGTTGCCCTTCGAAGTGTGAAAAGTCGTACGTATTTGGTAAAGTTGTCAACCATAATAAATAGATACCTCACCCCGCTGGACGAAGCAGGTACCGGTCCGTAATAGTCCGCGCTCACAAGGTCACCCTTGCGTAACGGTATTATGGCTTTTGTTCCTCCGAACGATTTTCTGTTGCCGGAATCCTTTTTTTTCTGACAAGTGTCGCAAGTCCGTACATAAATTTTCACCCTCTTTAACATCCCGTCCATGGTAAAGTACTCCTGCAATAATTTGATACATCTCTTCGCACCGGGATGCCCATACATACGGTGTATTTCAGCAATTATTTCGCCAGACACACTGTTCGGTACGTATAGTTTCCACTCTCCTTTGCGTAATCTGTACAATTTCTCATCGACGAATCTATAAAATTTATTTAATTTCTTATCTATACAATTTTCCCTAATCTTATCAATAATATACTTAAGCTTATGATCTTGAATTTGGAGCCTTCCAATATCCATTAGGATCTTGCTTACCTTCTTATCCATTTTGATTGTCAGGTGGTTAATTAAATATTCCGAAATATTGTCACTAATTACTTCTGGTGTGGCATCTTCTGGATTTCTGCTCAGAAGATCGGCAATAATATTGTCCTTACCTCTACAATGGACAATGTCAAATTTGTACTCCTGAATACTTAAGATCCAGCGTGTAATACGCGAGTTGTTTAAATGACATTTATTCATAAAAGTCAGGGCTTTATTATCAGTAATGATGGTTAACGGTTGTCCTAGTATGTATATACGGAACCGCTCAAGACATCTTACAATACACAAAAGCTCCTTCTCCGTAGTGTAATAATTTATTTCCGCACCCTTGAATGTCCTGCTGGTAAACGCTATTACTCCAATTCTTCCTTCTTCGTCCAATTGATATAGTTGTCCGCCATATGCAAAGTTGCTGGCGTCACATTGCATATAATATCTTTGTCCAGGTGAATTTCTGTCCTTTCCGTAGCAACTCCAGTAATGGTTTAGTAGTTTCCGCGTATTTGTCTGTAAAACGACTATAGAAATTTGTCAACCCCAGGAAACCTTTTAATTGTTTTTGGTTCCGAGGTGCAGGGAACTTCATAATGGCATCTATCTTCTCGTCCGTTGCTCGTATTCCTTGCGTTGTTAGTTGATAACCGAGGTACGCGATTTCTTGTCTGAAGAACTGCGACTTCTCCAAATTGATGGTTAAATTTGCCCTTCTTAAATTAGATAATAATAAGTCTAAATGTAACAAGTGCGTTTCTAAATCTTCTGAATAACACAGGCAATCGTCGACATAAATAATGGTATTCTCTTTTACTTCTTCGTCCAGTACTGTGTCCAATCCCCTGGTCAGTGCAGCAGAACTGGTACTCAGGCCGAATGGTGTAACTGTAAAACGATAACACTTGCCGTCGTACATAAAAGCGGTGAAGTTCCGGCATTCCGACTTCAGTGGTACTTGCCAGAAACTGCTAGTTAGATCTACGGTAGATAAGTACTTCATCTCTCCACATCTCGCCAAAATGTCGTTTATTGGAGGGGCACCCTCGTAGTCCGGGATAGTCACACTGTTCACCTTCCTCGCATCCAAACACAATCGTACGCTACCATCCTTCTTGATTACCGTAACTAGTGGGTTGATATATGCGCTGTTGCATCTCTCAATGACCCCATACCGTAACATTTTCCGAATCTCCTCATCTACCTTCCCTTTATAGGCTAATGGGACAGGCCATCCTCTCTGGAAGTACGGTGTCTGGTCGGTGACTCGGAACTCGTGGACATACCCATCGATTCTTCCGGGGCATTCTCTGAATAAACTACAATTCCTTATTAGAATCTCCCTTAACCTTTCCAACGTTCCTCTATCTCCGCATTCTATACTTTCTATCTTCTTGTTAATGTTTCTGATGATTTCTTCTTCTTCTTCTACGTCCACCACTTCTATATGCATCATAGGCACCGTGTACGTCGCTTCGTTATCCTCTCTTCTTATCTCGACGATTCTTCTTCCCATGTCAATGAGACACCCTGTTTCTTGAAGAAAATTGGTTCCTAATATGCATGGTTTTATCAAATCTGGTATTATTAGGAAAACACATTCATATTTAATTTCTTCAATATAGATATCACATAATATTTGTTTTCTGATTAGCTTTGATTTATTACCAACTGCACTAACTATTAATGTGTTAGACATCGGTAATATTTCATAAGGTGTAATGTCATGTTTGTTTTGGTGAAACCACGACTCAGATAACCCAGCTATTACAGATCCAGTATCGATTAACGCTTGTACACTAACATTATTATTGAACTTGATATTTATCTCTGGACACCTGATTATTCGTTGAGAAATTTCTTCATCATC
This sequence comes from Magicicada septendecula, assembly GCA_034769895.1. Lineage (NCBI taxonomy): Eukaryota > Metazoa > Arthropoda > Insecta > Hemiptera > Cicadidae > Magicicada > Magicicada septendecula. The sequence goes on from CM068372.1 coordinate 136,104,735, forward strand.
ATTACACAATAAATCGCTTCGTAAGTCCGGTAGGATAATATTCGTCTGGTAGTCGTTTGTTTTGACGGCTATCTTTGTTAATGGGTGGAGGGATTTTTTTTTTCCTCTTCTTGTTGACGATTTCTTTTAGGTTGAGTGCCCGATGCACCAGCTGTCGTGTTTGTAAACTCTATTGTGTTGACAGCGCGCCGGTCTGCGTTACGGGGCTGGTTATTTATGGCGGGTCTGTCACCCCATGTTTTCTTCTGTATACCGCCTCCCTTGTTCAGGCTACTTTCACCTTCTTTATACGCATTTCTTCCCTCGTTTGCTGCATAGTTCGCTTCTCTATTAATTCTTGGTTGAATCTGTGAATACTCGATGATCAGAGATTCGAAGTTTGGTATCGTCACAATTCCTCTTGTGACCACCGCAAGCTGGATGTCCCGCCCAAAGTGACGAGATATCTTACGTATTAACTGATAATCAGACAAAGTAGGTGTTAACTGCTTACTTTCCAATAAAATCCGTTCAATATATTGAATAGCAGTAACTGGTCCGCGCCAATCAAATCTGCCAAACTCCAAATGGTCCCGGATACTGTCCTGTCGTTCCTGGCCCCAATATTTTAGAGAGAACGCTTCCTTGAATTCTGCGAAGTTTGATATCTGGTCACGTATCACTCGCCACCAAATTCCTGCGTCTAACTCCAGATGTTTGCCAATCCACTTGATATTGTCAGCGGGATAATATAACTCTTGAACTTCGGACAATTCTTTGAGGAATTCCATAGGGAATCTGTCTGTGCCATTATATTTGAGATCATTGTGGTTAGGTCCGTTAATTCGATTTAACATTCCACAATCACCTTCCATCAGTTGTCGCTGTAACCTCTCTTGGTTTTCTCTTACCTTATTTAAATGTCCTTTTAATTCTTCGATCCTAGTTGTCTTTTCTTTCGTAGTCTCGTCCAACTTCTGTTCTGTTGAACGTTGTCTACCGTCTACGTCTTCTAATTTTTGTATAATACTACTATTTGTTCCTTCTTGCTCCTGTTGCCTCTGCAGTATGGTATTGTGCATCTCGGCCTTGAGTTCTTCGTGCTTCTTATTGTAATCCTTAACGTGAACATCGAACTTGTGATTAATCTTTTTAACGGTCGTCTGGGTAGAGTGTACCGCCACCATCCATTCTTGTCGATCGTTATCTTGTTTTTCTTGTATTTCTACGTACTTCTTGTCGGCTTCTTCTCTCAACTCTCTCACGACATCATCTTGTTTTTTCTGTAATTCATCAACCTTTCTTTCCCAAGTCTGCTGGTAGTCACGTATCTCGGACCTTATTTGTGTCATCTCTTCCTTATGCTGGTCGAGTTTTTCATTTTGTTTTTCTAACTTTTCATTAATTAATCTATTACCTTCCTTTTGTTCTTCCTTCTGCTGGTCGAATTTTTCACTTATTAATTGAATACTTTCTTCTCTAATTAATTTAATATTTTCTTCTTGTTTTCTGTTACTTTCTTCGCTAATTAATCTAATATTCTCGTTCTGTTTTTCGTTCTGTTGGCAGATGAACTCCATCAACATCTGTATAGTTCCATCCTCTAGTTTTGATGTCTGTCCTCGCGCCCTATCTTCTGGACTCTCTACCACGCTACTTGGTTCACTAGGTGTAGTATTGTCCTCGGTATTTACTGCACCTAATTGGTTATTAATGTCATATTCTACACTGTCTGAATTGTTCGCCATTTTAGCCCTACTGCGCGTAATCATTCAAACTGACTTACACTAATAACACTTATCTTACTTCTACTTCTATGACGCTACTTTTTCTACTACTTCTACTGCCTGTTCTTTACCTAAGCCGTACGTGTTAACAATCTGTGTTAATACGTATCATGCCGTGCGAATGGGCGCCATTTACAACTTTAAATGGATGGGTTAATTATTAATATGTAAATTTAATAATTTCTCAAATGTATCTAGCCCTTAAGTTGGACGCCATTTACAACTTTACTTTTATATGCGTATTGATAGCACAATAAATTAATTATTAAATATATAAAATTATCAATCCCTGACACGAATGTGTATAATTTAATCTTAATGATGATTCTAACTATCTATGCTCATCAACACTTACGTGATATCATTTATTTAATTGAACATAAGAAACTCTTAAATCTATTTGCATTCTTTCAAACTTTAAGTTAATATTTGGGTTGCATTGGTAATAATGAACGCATGTTTCTGATTAACTAAAATACTAGTTTAATTATCATTTATGACATATTATAATAGTACTTAGGTTACGTCGCCGTACCTGAAATACATACATATTTATAATAAACAAAGATATATCTTAATATATGCTGAAACAAAGAAAAACATACATACATATATAAATCAAATGATGTTACAATTCAATATTCTACTTATTTAATGCGTTCATTAAATCCCAAATAAGCTTTTGTTTATACGTTCATTAACTACTTTATTCAGATTTACTCATTACTTTTCTTAATAATTTTCTCAGGTGTGAATTCTTTGAAAGAAACCAGGTCAGTAGAAGTTACAAATTAGAAGTAATTATAATAGTGGTTACTTGGTTAGTGAATATCCATTAGTTGTTGATGAAGTCTCGTTCTGGTGATGGAGATGGCTCGTAGATACATTCCGTAGTAAGTTGTTTTTCACTGCCACTAGCATGGTAAACGAAGACAAAATTTCGACAAATTTGTGCAAAAATTTCGATCAGGATGAAAATTTGGATTTAGGTAGCTAAAGATGTATACTTTAAAATAAGAAAACCTTACCATCGCGGCGGGACCCCGTTTCGGGGAAAATCGATCGGAAAAGTCGTGATTGTCGGTTTTCTTCACGTAATTGTTTCCATAATGAAAATATAGCAAAATGTTTCAAATAAATATTGTAGCTTATGATTTTATCTACAAATTTTATCTACACAATTTTTCGATATCTGAATTAGTTTACGAGATATAGACGATTTTCCACGACCTTCCGCCGTGCGTCCGCTTTTTTAGCGTTCGTTTTTCTGTTATAGTCATTTAAAAAATGGAAATAGCGAAAAATGTTTCAAATAAATGTTGTAGCTCGTGTTTTTCTCTATAAAAATGGTTCAAAATATTTTTTTATATATTAATGCGTTACAGAGATAACGCCGATTTTCCACTTACACCTCTCATCATTTTTTCCTTTTTTGATATATAGCTTCTAAAAAATGAAAATTTGTAAAAAACAAGAATTGTACTGTGGTACCTCATACTTTTAGCTACAAAACTTGTCTAAACAATTCTTCGATCCATTAATTTGTTTCCGAGATATAAACGATTTTCCACGACCTTCCGCCGCACGTCGGCCTTTTTAGCGTTTATTTTCCGTCCTATTCATTTAAAATATGGAAATAGCGAAACACTTGTATATGAATCTTGTAGCTCGTGATTTTCTCAGCAAGATTGGTTAAAAAAGTTTTTTAAATATTAATGCCTTACGGAGATAACGCCGATTTTCCACTTACACCTCTCGTCATTTTTTCCTTTTTTAGTATATAGCTTCTAAAAAATGAAAATTTGTAAAAAACAAGAATGTTACTGTAGTACCTCATACTTTTACCTACACAATTTATGTAGTAAAATGTACGATAGATGTGGGGGAATCTCGGCACCTTAAGGGTTTGTAGCTACTTTTATGTTTATTTCTTAAATTCTGTACGGAAAATGATCAATGTAATTGTCTGTATAAACTATTCCGAATATTATAATGCTGAAAATTCATCAGTTACCGCCACCACTTTGTATAAAAATATAAAAGGGGAGTACGTTCATAATTATGATTAATTTGAAGTTCATTTTTTGTTGAACACGCCGAAAATATATTTACTACTATAGCACTGCTTATTTCAGTACATTTCAATATTTCGTTTCTTTCAATACTGACAGCTTTTAATGTTTCTAAACCACGTGTCACAAGAACAACATGTTCTTCACTGTCATTTTCTAAATCTTTTTCACAAATGAAACAAGTGATATCAACTTTTTCACAATTCTCACTCATTGTTAACGCAAACTGTTTATTATCAAAAAATAATAACCTTAAAATGTCAGCTATGTAACAATCATGCGACAACAAGACTGACTAACTTCCCGGCTGTTTAAGGTCCTGCGCCTGCGTGGTCCCTGAGTGCGCCAAGTCACGCCGCCTGGCGTTGCGCGCTCAAATACCAAGGTCGCTTTTTTCCCTGACACCTGCATTTTCACCTCACTTAGTAGGCCCTCTCATTTCTACCTTTACAATACGTGTATTCTCTGTATAGGTGCAATCTCTCTTGTGTGCATTCTTTAATATGCTCTAAAATTTTCAAACAAAAATATTCATTTTGGAAAAAGTTGTATTTATTTTACTAAAATATGGCCAGTTTTGGTACCTATGCATAATAATTTAGCATAATTTAAAAAATATTACGTGTACTAAAAAAATGTTTAATCCTTTCGAAAGAGTATACTTTAAAGTACTTATAAGCACATTTTTATTGATTTTGATTAATTCACATTGAAAATATTGATAAATGAATTCCGGAAAAAACACTTAAAAATAAGAATGGAAAACAACCCAAACTTCGACGCAAGATCATTTTTCCCCCTTAACAGTAATCCTTTTCTCGTTTTAATATTATTATTATACAAACATTAAAGAAAGTAAATCCAGAAGGAATTTTCATTCTGATGATTTTCAAAAAAGTTGTGACAAAATACGGAATTTCTGTTCATAAGATGTAGTTGCCCATTTTCAAACACATTTTTGTATATGATAAATTCTTTAATGAAATATGTAAATATATTCACGTGAAAGCTGAGGTTTTTCTCTATGTCCTATGTCATTTTCAAAATTTTCCGACTTCGATAAATATCCCAAATTATCAATTAATTAATCACATGTTTGAAAATTTTCCTATTTTGGAGATGCGCGCGCATCCACGAGTAGTATAGCGAGAGTACGTGGAAAATCGTTTATATCTCGTAAACTAATTCAGATATCGAAAAATTGTTTAGACAAAATTTGTAGATAAAATCATAAGCTACAACATTTATTTGAAACGATTTGCTTTATTTTCATTATTGAAACAATTACGTGAAGAAAACCGACAATCACGACTTTCCGATCGATTTTCCCGGAAACGGGGTCCCGCCGCGATGGTAAGGTTTTCTTATTTTAAAGTATACATCTTTAGCTACATAAATCCAAATTTTCATCCTGATCGAAATTTTTGTTCAGGCAAATGTCTTCGTTTACCATGCTATATCACTTTATTCTTCCGACCACTCGCGTAGGTGTTTGTATATGTTTCGTGTTCATTATGTTGTTGATACACAATATTAAGTTCCAATAATTTGTATATCGTTTAGTGATGATGTCTGTTAGTGTAACGGTCTGATTGTTCACTTGGTGTAAATTTCACTAAGTCCGTTACTGCGCACTCCGGTAACGTTCCACTACCGCGATATGAATGTATTATTAAGTTTTAAGTTCCTTGTTATTTATCTAACTTCCGAATGATTTGAGTAAACAATGGAAAGTTTATAATATACCGTCTCTCGCACTTGTAGTTAAACTACTTGATAATTGAAATGTAAACTGTCTGAAAATTCTAACTGTAAAAACTTTAGTATAACTATTCAAAATTTAAGTGTTGACTGTCTGTCTGAAAATTGAATATCACTGTCTAAAATTTGAGTATAACTGCCTAAAAATTGAGTATGACTGCCTCACCGCCTTCCTGGACAGCTAGTTTTATTAATTCGTCCCTACTCAAACTTTTGTCTCTGGCGCGCTTCACGCCCACTTCTTTTCGAGATTGGTCAGTTTTTGATTTTCTCGGAAAATACTGTCCCACTCTGTCAAAATCCTACGTCATAGTTCTTCCAATAGGTTCTTCGTCTCAGTTGCTATGGAAACATCCCTCACCATCAAATTTCTCGCTGGCTGAAGGTCTCTGATAGGTCCTTAGGTCTCCCTGCTCTCTGGCTTGACGATCGTTGACCCGCTTCGAAGAAACTATGGCTATTAACAGCTTGTCTATCAGCCTATTGTCTGAGTAAACTCTGCGTTTCTATAGATTCCCATTATCTGTACTTACAGTCTTCCTGGCGTATTGTTCTATGCTCTTACCCCTTTTTTCTGGCTATTACTAATTTCGAACATCTGCTGGTCGTTGAAGTCACCCCAACTTTCCCTTCGTAAATTCTTGTCTGTCAATTAGACGATACCTCCAGCTGTGTAACATGACTTTAGTTTTTGTCAGCCTATCTTCCAGTATTGTTACTTAAGGTGCAGCGTATCCGTTTCATTGTAGTATGGAGCATCACTTGTTTTTGTCGCTTATCGTCTACTGACGTAATACGGCCACATCTGCTACAATTCTTGGTACGGGTGTGAATGTCCTCACTTACGTTGTTACAGCTGCGGAGAGCAATAATTCTGGACGAAACTTTCCCTGTCATCTTACGCCACCAAATTCTATAGTTGGATTGCACTTAATGCGTTTCTATTGTCAAGTCAGCAACGCTTCACTGACACCTTCTCATTACTCCTTATTTATTGCTCCACCATAAGTCGTTGACACTTGTCTCGTGTGAACGTACTCTGCCGAGGTGAAATTTAAAAATTTTAAAATCTTCTGCTCGTTACATATCTAAGCTAATTTCTGTCATCTTTATATACTCTGTTACAATTATTTGTTCCACACTAACCTGCTAGTTGCCACTTACTTGTATTTATTGTCTGCGGAGTCTCCAAGTCACTCTTCTCCTCAGGTTCCAATGATCTGATTTCTTCAGGGTATCTTTAGGCGTACCCCACACCTGACACCAAAATATGTTACACCGGAGTGAACTGAGATTACTTACTTGAGTGGCTAAGCAAGAAACTGCGTTATGAGGTACGTTGCCTAATAAAGAACTAGGAAGTTCAAGATACACTGAGTTTAATGATCATAAAATACATATCTTCTTACAATGAACGCGTTATACATAAATACTTTCAACACTTATTCGACTACATATAAAGTCTAATTACTGACAATTAGATATGATTCTGCTAGACAGTAAATGTCTAGTACCCGATACAGTACATACTCGGTACATGCAGCTCGCTGGAACTGATGATTTGAGTGCTCGTTAGTCGTTCTTTTATACTATTTTGGACATACATTCTAATTTCCAAAACAACTTAGAAAGCTAGAGAAACTATCCTCTAGGCTGTGTGACAATATATTTTCGTACATGCGGACTGCTTACATAAATCTACACCTGTGGCACACCATGGTACACAACTATATCTAGAGTAAATCCTGTTTACGCTACAATTTCTATTAGTTATTTGTGAATACTATAATCCTCTTAATTTATTGTTAGTAAGTATTACCAATAACACAACAATTACGATATGGAAAAAAGAAGAAGTATATTAATTGCACATTGTCATATTTCTTAATGCAAAGCGAACGTGTTGTTTTCATTTGTGAGGTTAGGTGACAACGGTTTTTGGTTTTTAGTTTACTGCTGAAATAAATAAAAGCCATGGTTGAGGAAAACATTACGTTTAATGTGTATATACAATGCTTATAACACAGTAACACTTATAATAAAGAACCTAACGCTTTTGAGATAACGGGTACTTGTGTTTAATAAAACCTTTACTATATGATTATGATGAAGGAAACTTTCATCGGCACAAGAAATTTATACAAAATTTACTGTCACATTCGCTCTTATAAACAATATACTGCCAACTCCTGATGATCCGAGGTAACGGTGGAAAAGGGATCCACGATTAATCCAAAACCACCATGTTTGGTAAACGTAGGTGATACTGTTTGTAGAACGTTAAAGGTGTATCAACAAACACACAGGTCATAAACGTGTACGGGAAACGTACATTACTACCTACTAATGACTCCCGACGACGTATGTTCTCATTCAAGAACATTCATTTTAATACAAAAATACTTTCAAACATTAGGATAATAACAGGTAAACATACTCTAAATTAAAATGACTTGAACTAAATTATAGTTAGCAGCGTGCACATAACATGGTTTCATATAAATAAGCAGAAAATGCGCAAACGTAATTTTTAATTAGTTAAAAAACAATATGTCTCTAATTTCCTTTACGTCAATATGACCCTTTTACTTCCATGTTATGTAAGGAAATGGAAGTATGGAGATCGCGAAAAAATCGAGTTCCAGATAAGGGCTGATTCTGATTGTACTACCCTCAAAACATAAAGAAAAGTCATTTTCCGAAATGTGTGTGTGTGTGTGTGTGTGTGTGTGTGTGTGTGTGTGTGTGTGTGCGTAGAATTTTTTCTATGGCGAACGATAACTGCCGCAAATTCAAACAGAATCAAATAATTTTTGCATATGAGCCTGAGTTGTAGAGGACTCAACGCCTATTGATTTTGGTGAAGATCGGTTAAGGGGAAGCGATAGTTTATCTGCAACGTCCTATGTTTTAACACGAGTAAAGTACTTAATTTTGATAAAAAAAAGTATCCTGAAAAGGTCATAACAATCAACTGTAGAAAGGTAGATGAAATATCTATAAATGAATAGGGTAGTTGAAGGATGAGGGGTAATTTTCTATAAATGAATATGATAGTTGAAGGGGGAGAGGATAATTTTTTATGTGTATTACGTTATCGGCAACAAAGAAGTAGTGTGTTGTTAAAATTCCTTCCCGGGCTGTTTGGCCGTGGTCCAATGTTTTCTGCAAAACCAGACGTTTTTGGCAGTGCCATCGACTGCTATCATCAGTGAAAATCGAGTGCGCTAACGTGAAGTGGTATACGTTAGTGACCACACAGTACTGTGGTTAATGCTGAAGGACGAAGAAGTTTCTATGGAAATATTTAATTTCGAAAATTATTTTAAATATATATCTTAGAACATGGAAGTCATGTATGGTTATCCACACCGATATTTTATTAATCGATGCACGAAATTTGTTCAATATTAATTTGAATCTGTGGCTAAGGTCCTCGACCAAAGTCGTGGCCACACTCAAACTATGTATCGTTGAGATCAATACAGTAAACTGTCTTTATCTTCCATCATGTTAGCGTTCTATCGTCTTCATCTTCTCCTTCCCTTTTACACAGTATACACAGAGTGGTGGACCGTTCCGGCTTCCTTACTCCCAGCTCTACCAACAGATCTTTTCCCCCTACCGACAGTGTAGCCGTAGACAATTTTAGATATTCTATTGTTCTCCAAAATGTTTAAAAATTTTTAAACGTTCTAATCATATCTCATCTGCTCATTACCTACTTTCGTACACCCTTTACTCAACACCTCTTTACAATATTTAAAATTAATTAATATTGTACATTTTCATAATATTTTTTAATCATTGCTTTCAATTTTTATATTGGGATAAGCCATCTCCGGTTAGTCGAAAGTCCACTGTGCCAATAATCAAACTATTATGAACAAACTACTTCCTTGTTACCTTGTTATTTTTAGTCTCGGTGATTTAAATCGAATATGTGTCACTTTTTCACTTAAAATACAACAATAAATGTCATCATCACTAAAAACAAAACTTCGTACTCGAAATCGCAAAACATAAGCATTTAGAATCTACGACTTCGAACAATGGATTTTATCAAGTCCTACGAGGTGTGTTCAAAAAAAGACTGAACTTTTACAACAAAAACTTTATTAATGTACTTACAACTTTATGAATTCTTATCCCCTTCAAAGTGTTCCCTCCTGCTGGCAATGGGGAATGAAGGAACATTCCCAATGTTTCTTCAAATTCTGGAGCGAATCCTGGAACACACTTTTTCGGATGGCGCGCAGCTGTTCTTCCGTATTTTTCTTGATCTCCTCTATTGTTTCAAAACGACGTCCTTTCAAGATCGCCTTCAGTTTTGGGAACAAGAAAAAGTCTGCTGGGGCTAAGTCTGGAGATTAGGGTGGGTGGGGCAGAACAGTCGTATTGTTTTTCGCCAGATAATCGACGACAAGGGGTGAGACGTAAGCGGGTGCTTTATCATGTTGTACTGCCTCCCTCAAACGCCTTAAAACTTCCCTATAGTACTCCTTATTACTATCTGACCACGTGGAACGAATTCATGATGAATCAACCCTTTCCAGTCAAAAAACACCACCAACATCACCTTTGTGTTTGACCGACTCATCCGGGCTTTTTTTGGTTGAGCGATCCCACCCACTGCGAAGACTGTGCATTCGTTTCGACATCGTATCCGTATACCCATGTTTCGTCCCTTGTTATAATGTTTTTGATGAAGTTTTCATCGGTCAAGCAGTTCCTGACTGATGATAACGCGATTCTTTTACTGATCCTCGGGCAATAAACGCTGACATGCGATGCATGTTCAGTTTTCCTGTTAAAATTTCGTGGCATGAACCCACGCTGATACCCAATTCCTCGGCAATCTCACGTACAATTAAACGACGATCTTCACGTATCATAGTGCGAACTTCATCGATTTTATCGTCACATATTGACGATGAAGGGAGACTAGGTCTTGGATTTTCATCGGTCGATGTTCTTCCCGCTTTGAAACGAGTAAACCAGTCGTAGCACTGCGTACAATCATCCCCATATACTTGCTGAAACATTTCCAACATTTTTGTAAAAAAGTTTACCGAGTTTGAAGCAAAATTTTATGCAAACACGTTGTTCTTCAAGTTCTTTCATTTTCACTACGGGAAAAATTCGCCGAGAGGTTAGAACACGTATTAATTTCAGCTGCTGTAGCGAGAATCACAACAATGGTAGAAAAAAGCGGAATACTGACGTTTCCGTACGTTGCCGCTAGTCAGCGCCACTTGTCGGAGCACGCTCTTTGCGTATACCGCGGTGGTACTGTGAAAGTTCGGTCTTTTTTTGAACACACCTCGTATACAGTGACACAGCTACAAATAAACGACTTTTGTTCTTGCTGCCTCTCTTGAGAAATCAGACATCTTCTTCGTCAGTACCTTCTATACATTCAGTTAAAGTACATTCAATTTTCATCTTCTTCTTTCCCTCAATTGGGATTCGGATGTTGATGAGTGCCCATATTCGGAAATCATGAGATCGTTCAGCTGACTGACTCCTGTTCACAATCACTGTATCGCATATCTAAGTCCATATTTTTTGACCGGTTTTTCGTGATCTTCCCCGGAATTTTCCCCTTCAATAGAGTCATATAATAATAACCGATATACCACTTTAAACACAGTCACAGGTATGTCTTTGTAATTAACCTTTTCCATTACCTTCTTTTGACGTGCAATTTGTTACATACATAATTTTTCCTTACTCACAAGTGTTCGTCCTCTTTTACCACCATAAGTCGAAAGTCTACTCTCTCCTTATCCATCTTCCCGATGGTCCATTTATTCAAAGCCATACGGTGTCGCGTGCAACAAAAACCCTTTATAATATTTGTTAATTTTAATTCCAGTTTTCGGCTCTTTTCCAGTAACTGTCTACAAACAACTCTCGCAGCGTCACGAGCCCGGCAAGCTCCCCCACCTACGTTCCCGCCAGTCCCTTCTCCTACAATATCGGTGTGAAGGAAGAGTGATTACCATACATTACACACATTCATACGCACGCGCGCATGCCTTTAATTCCGCACGCACACATGCTTCAATTCTATTCTTTTTATTTTGTTTCAATTTTTTTTTGTTATTTTTATTTTCTTTTTATTTTTTATTAAACGCACGCACGCCTTCAATTCTTTTTATTTTGTTTCTTTTTTTTAATTTGTAGTTTATTAGTTTAGTTTCACGATTATTTACATTACATTAATTGCATAATCTAGGATTGTGAAGTAATACTCTGTTAAAAAAAAAAAAACGAACGGCATTTTCCTCATTTCAGGCGACAGTTAACAGCTCTATCAGATTCATTTTGAATAAAGCAATATAAAGAATAAAAATATAGTAATAACGTAAATAAGAAACACGAAAGAAATGTAAACAATAAAAAAAAACACAAAATAAACGTATGAAAGAATAAGAGTATGTAAGAAGAAACGAATGTAAATAACTAACGAAAGAGTAACTTTGAAAAATAAAACAATGTAACTAACTGCACAACGTAAAGGTAGAATCGTAGACTCCAAACAGAAACGATAAATGTGTTAGTAGTAATAGTGGTATGCTAATCACCCCTCCTTCACACCGCAACTGGCGGGAACGTTGGTGGGGGAGCTTGGCGGGCTCGTGACGCTGCGAGAGTTGTTTGTAGACACTTACTGGAAAAGACCACAGTTTTCCATTAGGTCAGTAGTTAGTAGGCCAGTTTCCTATTTTTTTTAACGAATACTAATATTTTTGATACGTGAGCGAGAGAGAGAGAGAGAGACAGAGAGAGAGAGAGAGACACGTGTCGATGAGAGCTGAGACGGGTTTTAACTGTGAGACGCACAAAGGTTTCACAGATAAAACGGCTACACAAATTGTGAATGCTATGCATTCAAATGATAGTGGAACAAAACTGCATACATAGAAACTGCAACAATGTCTACTTTATCTGCACATATGCAGTTTAGCAACAAGTTAACCACTATCATGTGCGCGCACATACATACGCACAAAATGAAAAAGGAATGTCACAGTCATAATACTGTTATATTATTTGAAGGTGCTATACTTGAAATCACAAGTTTATATTGAACCACATAAATTTAAATCAGACATTATACATATATATTTGTCTGTATTACCACAAGATCAGAAACGTGAGAAAACCACAAATACCAACTTGAGAAAGATGATTCCAGAGCACAGACACTGCCACAATTAATTAACATATGAAGATGGTCAGGATGGCGGGCGAAGTAACGTACCGGAGCAGGCAACATTAATGAAAATCAGTTACTAAATAATACTTAATTTTTCAAATGCGCAATGCACTGTGGACAGATTGTCTTTTGGACCGGATATCAAATCAAGATATGAGGTTAGACAAGTCAAGTGATCAGAACTGGCAGAAATGATAATACAAGAGGTGTACGTAACCGCTCACACTGATTTCTGCTGAAAGTTACTGCGATGCACTATGTTATGAAAGAATTTATGAATAAGGCAAGTTAAACATAAATATTCTTAACAAAAATATATACATATAAAAAATGAATATTCTTAATACAAACATATAGGCTAATATGTAATATCTTCAAATAAATAAATAAATACACTGCAAGTAGGTTTATTTTCACCTGACGGATGTTTCACAAAAATTATTCTGTATCTTCAGAGGTTTGTTTGAATTGTAGTTGAATATTTCACTTACAATATAGTTAATGGATAATCGATTTTAATTCGATTCTATTTTCAATTTTTTTAATATTTATGTAGTACTGTTTATTCTAATAAATGTATGTTTTAATACAAAAACTCTTAAAAATCCAATTCATAAATGATCTGATCATGATTATGGTGAAAAATTCACTGTTATGATTATGATTTTAGATGATCACTACTATGCCTGTAGGCCAGGAAATTGAGGGCTATGCCAATGGCAGGGGCTCCCTTAGTCAGACAAGGTATCACTAACCATCTTGTATGATCCAATGTCCTATCCCTCCTTATCTATAGTTTTATTCCCTCTTTGCCCTCCTGTCTCTGTAAAGGTGTGGTTTAGGATCTCAGGGTTATCACAGATGGTGATATAGGAGGGTTCTGTGAGTACTATGACATATTCAGCATCTGAACAGCAGATGAAAAACCTGTCTCAGAAAGAAAAGGGAGAGTACGAGTTCCCAGCAACTTAATATAGAGCGCCAGCAGCTACTGTATGGTTACTGAAGAGTAACTGGTCCTCCTGACTAGACTTGAGCTTAACATCCCTAGGTTCTAAAAAATGTGACGTTATGAATACAAAACTGAAGCCTTGAGAATAGACCGATGTCATTAAAATCAAAATGGCTGCAGAATAAGAACACAAAGATGAGAATTAGGAGCATTTTAACTTTGTACAGGCATACAGAATACAGAACTTCTTGCAGGACACAGGATAATATATATGGGAGAGTGCAAGAGAGCTCTTTGGGGTAGAAAAATGGCAGGCAAGATCTGAACATGTAGTGGAGGAGATTGATGAAGGTCAGGGTCCTATGATGTCCTACAAACACAAACAAAGAAACAATGATAAAAACTGGTGAATGAAAATTTTTAGTCTATTTGAAAATGCTAAACTAACTTTCCTGTTTATTATGACACAAACATCTGGAATAACCTGTTGGACAATCACTCTCTTAGTAATTTTCCTTTGATACTTTGATCTCGTAAATCTGTGTTCATCCTCAGATACTATAAACTAAAACATACCAAGAATGGCTGGCTGGCAGTTGAAGAGCATTGTTAAAAGACCTAATATCAAACTGTTTCAACTGCCATTTTCAGCACATTTTTTTGTTTACAGTTTCTATGAATGATCACAGATTTTTGGCCTTGAAATATCAAAGAAAATTACTATGACAAAAATAGTTCAATAGAAGTAGACCTATATTCCAGATGATATTCCCCATCCCCTGTGTAAACGTTTCAATGAATAAACAAATATAAGAGAAACAATACATTAAAAGGTCACTACACGTCAACAGGGCTGTAACTACAAAAATAATTTTCCATATAAATATTATTGTTTGATGTTACTACAGTCAACACAAGAGTGAGAAATTGTGACAGATTTGTTTTCGTTTTTAATATTAAGTTAATTATATTTCTAGAAGTTTGGAGAAAATTATAATAAAACAATTTAAATTTCACACTTAAACTAATCTTTCACTCATAATGTATATTAAAAGTTCAATCAAACGCAAAACTCAGTTTGATTTGGAAATCTTATAGTAAACAACTTGTAGAAATGTATAAAAATCCTATTTAGTGATGTAGGATTTTTATTTGGGGTTACCTATCCATATCCTTCTCGGGAAGGGTGGTTAACCATAACTTTCCCCATGATAATGGACTGATGATGATAAGCAGGGCAGAATGATAGTAGGGATCTGCCAGGTATAGCCTGCCATGTGTAGTATATCATGAATGCTATTTAACTGGTACTGGCTGCCTGCAGGTTTTACTTGCAAGACCTCACTGGTAATATGCCCAAAGGGGGTGGGGGGTTGTTGTAACTCCCTCCTGGTTAAGCCACTGATCCTACTGTTTCAGACCATACCAGTTATCAGAGCTTACTGAATGAAAACAGGGAGAAATTCTGTCATACCTGTTATATACAATCACCTTCCTTTCGTTTTTCTTAGACAAAACATACATAAACATTTCATACTTACATGTAAGTAACGATGTAACAAAAAATACATACAACTTTTATTAACTGTCTGCCTGATACAAACCTATCAGAATCTTAATTTTTTTAGTCAAATAAATCAGACTAACACATCCACAACAATGGAGTGACTCTAAACAGGGGTGAACCTAGGATTTCATTTCGGTGGGGGATATTTTCAACCACAGATTTTCTTAGAGTATTATTTTTCTCATGTTATAATGAAAATCGTACCAAAAATTAAAACTAATAGGCAAATAATAGCTGTAGTTCACTAATTCCATTAAAATAAATTAAAAACATACATCAGATAGGCTTCCACTTTGTCTTGCAAGCCAAATACTACCTTTCTGTGGAATATAAATACTTTAAAGAAAACGTTAAAATTAAGAAAGTGAGGATGACCAGCATGTATATAATTGCCATATAGATGTATCTAACATGGTTGTGGATATAAATTTTATAGCATGTAAAAGGATGTTAAATAATTTTGTTAAAAAATATAATGATTGCCCGTCTTTTTTCAAATAATTACATTAAAAAAACACTCAACCAGTTTAAGTTTTTTCCTCCATTTTTGGATTTCGGGGGGGGGATATATCCCCAGATCACCCCCCTAGGTCCGCCCCTGACTCTAAACTAGGGTTGTCAACAAACCTACACATCCGGAATTGTCCCAGATTGTAACAACTTGTCTCAGGTGTCCTATGAATAGACTACTGGGATGTTCATTTGCTCCAAACTTTAAATACTGGTATTATAAGTATGAGTTTCTGTCTTGATGATGATGATGAAACAAATTCATTCTTCAACTCAAGATTTCTTTTTTCAACTGTGAGTATAAAGAACAATCTCCATTGGAATTCTAAACTTGTGTAACTATTTAACCATCATATTCTCTTACAACACCAACATAAGAAGAATATTCCTGTAGATCAGACATTCTCAACCTGTTGGGACGAAAGCATATTTCATACCTTGGGGCAAGTGGTAAGGGTCACTCACATGGCTAATAGTGAATACTTTAAGTCACTACCTAGTATGTCTAAACTTGATTTTCAAAATAAAGCTAATTAAGTCTGTAGCCAAACATGATTACAAATTAAGAAAACGTACTTAATGTTTTTCCTAAATCATTATTTTTTCAGAATAATGTTAGTGATTCTGATATTAATTTTAACATATGTTTCATACTAGTTTCTCAAATTATGATGCTAAATATGTCATAATTGAAAACTAAGGACAGTGATATTCATGAACACTTTTTTATATCCATGAAGAGAGCACTACAGTGTTCACGAGCAGCAATGTTGTATACGACAATTCAATGATTTGAAGACAGAAACAGACTACACGTTAGCTGGTATTACACAAAGCAGACTACACATTGGGTGGGTTTAAACAAAACAGTGAACACAAAAGTTAACCATATTGGCTAGGAATATTTATGTTCTCTACAATTTTCAAGTGCATGCATGAAATTTTATTACTATGTTTCTGAAGAAAAACTAATTCTAAAAATCGCTGATACACCATGGTTGAAGCCTAATCAAAATCTTATTAATATTTGTGTGAGTGTGTGTGTTTCAATAATAAAATTATAGCAATAATATAATAATAGCAATGGAAGAACAGTAATGCGTTTGATAGTAGTAGTAACAGTTCTAGTAAAATAATATTTCACAAAAACGTTTACTGGAAAAAATTAATTCTCTAAAATGTTCCTGACTTTGCTCAGCCTGTCTAAACCAACAGATTCTCCATGTTCATTACCTTCTTCAAAATATAAATAAATATATACATCATTTAACACGCTGACTGCCAACAATAAGATTAATGATGTTCCTTAGCTGCTAAGGCACACTAAAACAAATACACTGGATAGCCGGGCCATGAACCAAAGTCAACATGTTAAAGTATTTCTACATTCTCTAAACTGGGACAGAGTTAGCCAAGACTGCATAAAGTGTTGGTTCAAGCCTCATAAAATACATTACTATGTTTTTTTGCAGCATTATATTCCTGTCTGCTTGTCAATTGTCCAAAAGTCAGTCATAAGAATTTCAGAAAAAAAAACTTCTAACCTATTCGAACTGTTGTTTCATTTAATATATTGTGGATAAATTAGTGCACAGAAATGTAAGAAGCAACAGTATGCAGACAAATTTTGTTTGTCTCCCACAAATGAAAAAAAACCCTTATACCTCACAAATTCTGCAGACATAGCTTATAAAGCACTAGATTCTTTAATTATTTTGTTGGCATCACAAAAAGACTTACCATAATGAAAAAAATGTATACGTTACTGTTTCATTATGTTGCATATGCAAAATAAAAACAATCATATTCACACTTTACATACTACCTACAATTACTTTTATAGGTTAAGTAAGCTGTATATTTATATATCAATAAAAAATTTCATAACTGGTTTCATTAAATCTATGTTACTCAAGTAATTTAGTTACTTTATCAGTGGACCTATGACACTGGAAAGCATAGCAGTACTGAACAGAATACAGGTGACCCATTCATCTACATTTTTGTTATTAGGTAACTATATAAATTATGTGGTAACTATCGTGGAATGTATAACACAGACATTTTTATTATTTAATTAATGCAGGTATTTCTAATAAAATTAATACTCTTGATGTGTTTTTAAGAAAAATCTTTCCAATTGTGGGACAGGTTCAAGCTTGTAATAAATAACCTAGGATAGCCTGTAGGGTAACACATTTTAACTATTCTCAATACTAACATACAAAATACTGTTAGTAACGTGATTTTTCACTCACCACAATAGCCATACACATTGAATAGAGCTGGAACAGGAGAAAGAACGTTTTTGACGTTCAATCCAATGTTAGAAGGTTCTTCAAAACTAGGAAACTATAAACAGCTTATCAATTTAGGAATAACAGAACAAATGTTTATTTTTCCCAATAGTTATGTGGTAATATCGAACACAGTTTAACCAGTTTTATAACAACGACTCGGAAATACTTTGAAGATTTTTATTTTACGGTTGTAATTGAATTTGAAAAGTCG
Organism: Magicicada septendecula; assembly: GCA_034769895.1. Taxonomy (NCBI): domain Eukaryota; kingdom Metazoa; phylum Arthropoda; class Insecta; order Hemiptera; family Cicadidae; genus Magicicada; species Magicicada septendecula. The sequence goes on from CM068372.1 coordinate 136,123,099, forward strand.
ATACCCATCTACCTTTTTTCTAATTCACACAGACAGTTCAACTGATTGCCGCTTGTAGCGCAAGCGCACGGTGTACTGTAATCATTGAACTAATTTTGGCTTGTGGGAAAATGTAAATGCCGTGAACATACTGAGTAATATAATTAATTAATTATCGGTAATATGAATGTCATCAGAAAAATTTGTGGTCTATTATAATATACGAAAAACTATGGGCTTATAGACTGCCATGTAAGACTAAGAATTAATGGTTTTTCGTCTGGCATGAAATCGAAAATGAACGCAAGTGACATCTGTAGGCAATTTGACATACCTGCGATTTTTTCGGAAAAACAATTTTAGAAGTTCAAAAAGACATGCACGACTTGTAGGTGCATAATGAATAATAAATTCTAAAATATCTTAGATTAGAATATCCATTTAATTTATTTCTTTTTTAATAATAACGTAAATGCTTAAAAATTCTTTTAAGAAAATAAACAAAATATAATTGTGTTTTTGACATACAGCGTAGTCTTCCACAAATAATGTAAACTTATCTGTGCTTCAGTTCGGAAGTGTTATGATTTTTGTTGACACGAATGAATTTTATTTCGTTAATTTATTTTATTTTGTAAAAAATTATTATTTTGTATGTTAACGTAAGCTTTGACGGGTGGTGTTTACACTGTCACAATTTTCAAGGCTGTTTGGAATTGATAAATTACAATTTTCAATTCGGACCACAGCATAATAGCCCGGAAAATTGTGACAATTGTTCACATTAAACTATGTTTGATATCATTAATAATGCAATGTTGCAAGAATTTTGATGTTAATACATTTTAATTAAGATATAAGAGTTTGTATCATATTTACTATTTGTTTTATCTCGGAACTCAGACAGGGTCCGTGAAATTTTGAATTTTTTTTGGGGATCCGTGGACTGAAAAGTTTGGGAACCACTGCCCTAGAACGTTCAGTAACAACTGTACTATACATTGATAGGTAAACATAGGTGAACAATGTAGACTAGTTCTATATGAGTCTAGAAATAGTGTCTGGAACTTTCTCAGCTATACTAGTTGGACAGTAATGTGGGAATTCTATAATCAAAAGGTTGGCTAATCTGTACATATTCAAGCCATGCTCGCGTTTGCGAGCAGGTCGACACAGTGCTACGCGCGTCCGAATGCAGCAGACGTAATTGCGCTTGTTGCTTCGGCCTGTCATTTCTTCATTTCTTCATTGCCGCGACAAATTATGTAGGCCTTAGGCCCTACAGCATTCATTAATGTAGATTCGAGTGTTGCGTAATTGCGCCTCACCTTACAATGTAACATTTTTAACCGAACGTGGTCTTTCAAAATTTATAATGCGTACTAAGCTTAGCTGACCTTGCAAATTCAAATTTAAATTGTAACATTCATTCTTAATAAATGTATTAAACTACAGTCCACTCGCTCATCATTATTTTCAGCATCCTGGCAAAATCAATTTACAAACATTAACTCTTAAAATTTTTTTGGTCACTCCGCGCCTGGATTCATCATTTTTACCTTCTTTCAAAACTTATATCCTACCGAGCGGCTTCTCATCATTTTTTCTACTTCAATTTCTGGCCATCACGGGCGATTCAGTATGTTCGCTGATCCGACCGTGTCGGGAGTTATTCAGCATTTCTTTCGTCGTCGTCATTGAGCCTCATAGACAACACCAATACATGACCATCCACGTGTTAACGCCTACACGCTAGATTGAGCAGTTCCAAGTTGAGAGCAGTCATCCATCCAGTCCGTGCGTGTCTGCCATCTACTCCACGGCCTCAACTCTGCAGGACATCTCACAGAAGGTACGACATCAACGCCATCAGTAAAAGGTGCGTAAAATGACGGAAGAAGGCTTAAGAGTGTTGGTTAGAAAGAGAGGCGGCTTAAAGTCTGCCATAGTGCGAATCAATTCCGCAATACTTAATTTTGATAAAAACAGTAACACTAAGCATTTTTTAACTGTCAGACTAGAAAGTTTGAAGAGTTTAGCAATAAAATATGATGAGGTACAGTCTGAAATTGAATTAATTTTTAAAGACATAAACGCTGCCCAAGAGGACAGAGTCGAGGTTGAAGAACTTTTATATTCAACCGAAGCTAACATCTTACAATTAATAAACACTTTCAACATTCAGACTGAATCTCAAACATTAACAAGTAACATTCAATTGAAACCTATAAGTTTGCCCTGCTTCACAGGCAACATTCTAGAATGGCAGCACTTTTACTCAATATTCCTAGACTTGGTACATGCCAGATCTGACTTAACTTCAGTGCAAAAACTACATTACTTATATTCATCTCTCAAAAATGAACCACTAGATCTAATTAAGGCCTTGCCTATTTGTAATGAAAACTATTCAATAGCGTTAAGTTTGCTGTCCGCTAGATATGACAATAAATTCATATTAGCTAAATATTACATTCAAAATTTACTAGAAGTGAAGTCTACAACCAAAGACTCTGTACAGAGCTTAGCAGAATTTATAAATACAATAACGTCTTCTGTCAATTCGCTGACAGCTATGCAATTGTCAGTGGATTCATTTGAACTCATTACTGTACAGCTATTGTCAGCCAATCTTGACCATTCCACATTTAAATTATGGAAAGAGTCTATAGATCCTGAAAATCTTCCTAATTTTCAGAGCTTTATACAGTTTTTAAACGCCCGTAGACAATTATTAGAAAACACATTACCGATAGAAGCTGGACAGCAGCTTAACAAACTAACTTTAAAATTTAATAATAAGTCTGAAAAACATAAATTACGAAACTCTGCTGGCAGCACTGCATTTAAAAGTTATCATTCAACTTCAAATAATTATTCATGCCCCTGCTGCAAGGCGAGTCACCCAATTTATATGTGTGACAAATTTCGCAATTTAAGCATATCGGAACGACGGCAGTTTATATTAAAGCATAAATGCTGCACTAATTGTTTAAGACCAGATCATTTTTCACCTAACTGCAAGGTTAAACAATCATGTAAGATCTGTTCCAGACGACACCATACATTACTGCATATAAATAATGTGTCAAAACAAGGTTCTGCCAGCAGTAGTAATTATTGTTCATTTAAGCTTCAATCAGCAAACAATGTTATTTTGTCTACAGCCGTCGTGTTCGTCATCGACCGTGCTGGTAACAGACAACTTGCACGAGTTTTGTTAGATGCAGGGTCACAAGTAAACTTTTGTACTGCATCATTTGCTAAAAAATTGCAACTTAACTTGACTAAATCTAATATACCAATTTCAGGTATTAATAATGCGACATGTTGCGCTACTAATTTGGTATCAATTCGTATTGTTTTTCGCTATCAAAGGTTCACTTTTAATGCCCCGTGTGCAGTCTTATCTGCGGTGACCCACAAACTTCCAGCACAATCTTTCGACATAAATGATTTTAATATCCCTGATAACATTTTCCTTGCTGACCCACATTTCAACGTATCAGCTGACATAGACATACTGTTAGGAGCGCAGTTTTATTTAGACTTGATTCAAGCTAACAAATATGTACGTGGTCCTAACTTTCCTATTATACAAGAAACTAAGTTAGGCTACATTCTAGCAGGCAATTTACCCAAGCATTGTCATTCTAAGGGTCCTGCTGTTTCGTTCTTGGCAAGAAACAATGATAATCAAATTTTAGCGTCTCTTGAGAAGTTTTGGGAGACTGAAACCGTCCTTGATAATGCACCCATTATTAACCATTCAGTTTGCGAGGAACATTTTGTTAAGTCCACTCACCGTAATGATGAAGGTAGGTTTGTTGTCTCATTACCATTCGGATCTGATAATCACCAGTTGGGTGAGTCCTATGCTACCGCTGAAGCGAGATTTTTAAGTTTAGAACGCAGGTTCAAGCGTGATTCTGAGCTTGCACGTGAATATGCAAATTTTATTCAGGAATATAAGGATCTTGGCCACATGGCGCTGGTTGACGATTGTTCTGTTAATTCCAAGGTTTCAAATACCTACTATTTGCCTCACCATGCCGTTGTCAAACATTCTAGGTCCACGACGAAGCTTCGCGTCGTTTTCCTCTGTTGTTTGTTGTTATCGCGACTTCTATTCAAAGTCTCCATTCCTTTGTCAATAGCGTTCACCTGTACTCCGACTCCATGGTATCTCTCTATTGGATTCATGCTCAGTCTTCTAGGTGGAAGACCTACGTCGCTAATCGTGTTGCTGAGATTCAGCGTCTCACTGAAACCTACACATGGCATCATATTAATTCGCAACATAGTCCTGCTGACATTATTTCTAGAGGATGTCACCCTGACGTGTTGCGCGATTGTTCGCTTTGGTGGCATGGTCCCACTTGTCTGTCTCAATCTTCTGAACCCAATCTTTTTTCACCTTTCTCACCTTCTAATGTGTCGCTTCCTGAATGCTCTGTTGAGGAGAAACAAACCCCCAAACTTTCTCTAATTTCTACCCTACCTATTGATCTCTCTAAGGACTTTTCCTCGTTGCACCGACTGACCCTTGTGTACACTTATTGCTTTCGATTTATCAAAAATACTAGACCCTCTAGGGCAGAGAAAATCTCGGGAGTTCTTACCCCCACCGAAATTCATTCTACTCTTAATTTTTTCATAAAGCAATCCCAGTCGATCCACTTCGCTACTGAGCTTAATTGCCTTCGAAATGGGGCATCTGTCTCTATTAGGAGTAAGCTGTCTTCTCTGGACCCATTTCTTGATGAGTTTGGCATCATACGTGTCGGCGGACGCCTACAACAGTCGCAACTACCCTATGATAATAAGCATCCTACTGTCTTGCATCCATCGGCTCACATCACTCGCCTTATAATCGAGAGCGAGCATATTCGTCTCCTCCACGCGGGTGCTCAACTTGTCCATCATTCACTTCGTCAACGCTGGTGGATCATTAACGCCAAGATAGTCATTCGTTCCATCATTCGTAGATGCGTCAAATGTCTCAGATTTAACACCAAATATCAAGTTCAAAGGCTTGGTATTTTGCCATCTCCCAGGGTTACTCCTTCCCGGCCGTTTTTATTCTGCGCAGTGGATTATGGTGGTCCCTTCATGATCCGTCATGGCGGGCAGAAATCCAGGACTCTGTCCAAATCATACGTGTCTTTATTCATTTGCTTAGCCACCAGGGGCATTCACTTGGAATTGGTTTCCGACCTTACGGCCAATGCGTTTATAGCTGCCTTACGTCGCTTCATGGCCCATAGGGGCATACCTAGCCAGTTATATTCTGACAATGGCACGAACTTTAGGAAGGCCCGCAACGTTTTGCATGACCTTTACAATCTCTGGCATAAAAAAGATGCCACCTCAACAATCCAATCATTTGCAGCTTCTCATGGTATTAAATGGTCATTCATTCCTCCATCGTCACCTCATTTTGGTGGTCTTTGGGAGAGCGGTATAAAAATTTTTAAGTATCATTTGCGCCGCGTTGTCGGCAAGTCCATACTCACATTCGAGGAGTTTACTACGGTTTTGTCACAGGTAGAGACCTGTCTAAACTCACGTCCATTATTTGCCGTTTCATCGGATGTAAACGATCCAGTGCCACTTACCCCTGGCCATTTTTTAATTTGTGCACCATTAACGGCAATTCCCGATCCTGACTTATCACACGTTCCCATCTCTCGTCTCGGCCGTTGGCAACTTCTCCAGAAGTTTGTCCAAGCTATTTGGAAATCATGGTCTCGCGACTACCTACACCAACTGCAACAGCGTCACAAATGGAAATTCGCAAAGGAAAACGTTTCCATTGGTGACCTGGTTTTGCTGATCGAGGATAACTTGCCTCCATTAGCATGGAAATTTGGGGTAATCACAGCCACATTTCCCGGACCAGACAATTTAATCAGAGTAGTTGACGTTAGTACGCCTGTTGGCACCTTTTGCAGACTAATTCACAAGTTATGTTTGTTGCCAGCGCGGGACGAGGCTTAGACACGAGGTCAATGTAATTACTTAGCACAATGCTATATTTTACCTGGCCACGAGCTTTCATTACTTAATTGTTTGATAATTTGGCCGACTTCAATTATGGTGATATGTGCTATCACAAACATTTTTATGTTGATATCGCATTATAGCGTATCTCATACATTAAATTCGCATGTAGCTTTTAATTGTACACACATGCACTATGTTATTATATCTATACTTATTATATTGTCATGGTGGTATACTTTACTTATTCTTGTATTTATATGTATTGATAATTTTGTAAGACATATACTATGTCCTTTGTATACTTATATTTGCTATTGGTAGTGGTTTATGTGTCATGTCATTGGTGGTATTTGTTCTTATGTTATAGATTTTGTTATATAATATTCACATGGATTTGGAGCTATACAAACCATGTATGCATATTTGCTGCACATTTTTTGTTAATATTTGTGCATTGCTATTTTATTATTCTATGAATTTTGTTACTTGTAATTGTTCAACACATGCATTACATTTTTGTATGAACACATTTACTGTACTTGTCACTTATACTATTATATACTGTCATGCCTTGTATCCATGTATTTGTAATTATGCAACACATATGTTATTTCTAATGTATTTTATCATGTACTTTGTATCTATGTAAAACACATTATTCTACCCGCGTTTACTGTCTATGATTATGCGCCACGCACATATTTTTATACATATTTTGGATTTGTATTTTGCGATCACGTATTGCACATATATTATTATTCATGCTTTTGATTATGACATACATGTCATTACGCTTATGTACTTGCAACTATTCAACAATGTATAATCTGTTTTCACATGTCAATTTATTGTGCATTCTTGCAATTGTTGGGTATAGCATGCACTATTTAATTATTATATTACAGCGTTATGCTAAATCTATGTTTTTACATGCATATAATTTTTGTAATAATTTTGTCTATTCATTTTATATTCAATACTATTATGTATAAATCAGCTGGCCTTGACTGGCTTAGACTGTCAATCATGACTTGCATAAAATATTTGCAATTTGTATCGGACCCATCATGAGATGAGTCACCGATTATTCATCATCAAGCATTATCAGACTATTCATTATTCATGTTTTGTATTGTATTATATTGTATACATTTTTGCTAATTCATGCACATTTATACTCATGTATAAATCAGTTTGTAAGCCAACTTTGGCCTGTTCAACTGTTATCATTATTATTAAGATTTTATCTCTGAGCAGTTTAATGTTATAATATTGTTATCTAACATTTCAATGTCAATGAGCAATACAACCTACTGTTGGTTGATATCTATTATTAAGAACGTACATTGTGTTTTCTTATAATATAAATTATTGAAAAATGTATTATAAAAAATCGTTCGATTTTTGCGGGCAGTTATGGACAGTAATGTGGGAATTCTATAATCAAAAGGTTGGCTAATCTGTACATATTCAAGCCATGCTCGCGTTTGTGAGCAGGTCGACACAGTGCTACGCGCGTCTGAATGCAGCAGACGTAATTGCGCTTGTTGCTTCGGCCTGTCATTTCTTCATTGTCGCGACAAATTATGTAGGCCTTAGGCCCTACAGCATTCATTAATGTAGATTCGAGTGTTGCGTAATTGCGCCTCACCTTACAATGTAACATTTTTAACCGAACGTGGTCTTTCAAAATTTATAATGCGTACTAAGCTTAGCTAACCTTGCAAATTCAAATTTAAATTGTAACATTCATTCTTAATAAATGTATTAAACTACAGTCCACTCGCTCATCATTATTTTCAGCATCCTGGCAAAATCAATTTACAAACATTAACTCTTAACACTAGTAGTGACAAAGGCTGGTGAATGACATCATTACCAACTATATATAAACAGTGGTAGATGGAGTTTAAAAGTCAGTATTTATTGTGAGTTCAGTTAAATGAGTTAGAGTTAGTACATGTGTTTGATAGCCCATTTGTGGATCAATTTCTGTGTCATCCTTTTGTTTATATAAATTACAATTGTGGTAACAATTGACATCATGGTTGTAAATCAAAATTGTATTTTCTGTTATATTTTTATTTGTGAAAAATTATTTGTAAATAAACAAGGTGTTGAAAGTGATACAAGTGTTTTATTTCAGTTGCTACCTAGAAGACGACTAAATTGGTGACCATGATGGACAGGTTCCATAAACATTAAGTAACTTAGTAATTGTGCAGTGCAGGTGAAAAGATGGAAAGAGTACATTTGAAAAACATGGTAACCATCCATCAGACAAAGCAGTTAGAAGAAAAAGGCTTATGGCAACAGGAACTAAAGCTGACCTGGAGATGCAGCTAGAACATGCTATATGAGAGGTAGGTGGGAACCTGGAGGAATTCTGTCAAAGAAACACCTACTACAAAGGAAATACAGGTAAGCAGCATATTTAATAAAATAATGGCAGTAATTCAGGCCCAGTCGGAACAGTCCTCACAAATTCAGACCCAGATACAAACTCTATCATACAGGGTTATTTGCACAGAAGAATTACTGAAGGGATTAGATAGCAAATGTGCAACTAGGATTCAGGAACAAGTGAACTCCCTAAAATCAGGGTTCAACACCACAGTAAAGTACCACCAACACCATGGTAAATAGACTGGACACATAACTAAATCAACTGGGCACAGTACTAAGTGCCACCAACCAGAATTTCAGCACAATAGAAACACAGATTAAGAACTACCTCTTCACCAAACAGGCCTGGCTGATAGTAACTATAACTTTCCTCATCAGGTTACAGTAGAACGTGATTAGAGAGAGTTTATCATGCAAGCAGACGTACTTGTTATCCACAAATTACAGTTATTCAAAAGGATACACCCTGAGAAAAGTGGTGATGAATCTGTTCCTTTAATAATTGAGCTGCTCCAGTATAAGATCAGATCATTAGTAAAAGTGTCCCATTCCAAAAACAACTACAGGACATCATCAGACAATTAGAAGAGGACCATCCAGCTAAAACAAGGCTTGTTCAGAGGAAGGTACTCACAGAAAATGTTTTAGATGTGGCAAAGTATAGGACATTTATCCTGTGGAAAACTACAGCCTACCATTCTAGGTGGGCGCAGTATAGTACTGGGGATGTGGTTTGCCCTCAGATATCAGTTCCCGTACATAGAGATAAATGGCCACAGACCAGTGGCATTATGTTGGACTCTTACCAGCCCCACCCAGCCATTAGCATTAACATCAAAGACGTCATTTACAGTTGTACTTCATACCCAGGCAAGTCACTGCTTTATTAATATGAATGTAGCGAATTACTTCAACCAGAAATGTGATGCAAGCATGAGGAGGTGTAGGGAGCTGTCAGCTATATATACATTATCATGTGTTATGCCAGACATCCTTGAAAGCAAAGTGTTTGGGCATACACATAGACTATTGCTTGTTCAAATATTCAAGAGTTTGACACCAGATGTTATCTTGGGTCATAAATTTTTAGATATGCATGGAGTGATTATAGACTATAGTGTACAGGAAATATTTTTATCAAAGGATAAATGGTTGAGGTCAGTATAGTGTGACAACAGCATTAAAAAGTAAATTACAGCTACTTCAGCTTTGCATGATCTCCAAATAGGGTCCTTGGACAACGAAGAGGAGCTCATGCAGTTCAGAGAATTGCTCCATAGTTATCCAGAAGTTATTACAGATAAGATAGGCAAGACAATGAAGTTAAATGTAGAATTATCTGTAAGAATGATATACCCATAAAACAAAGACCCCATCCTATAAACCCAGCTAAATGAAAGTTTGTTCTGAGTAAGATACAAGAAATGTAACGCTAAGGATTAATACAACCATCAACATCTAGCTGGGCATCACTTAATGTGTTACCAAAAAAGAGGGATGGGAAGTATCGGCTGTGTGTAGATTTCAGGAAGTTACAACAGCCAAACCACATCAGTTTGGCTATCCGATATGATGGATCTGCTGAAGCAAGTAAGTAGTTCGAAGATCTTCACTACACTGGATCTCAACTCTGGATATTGGCAAGTTAAAGTTGAAGAAAACTCCAGGTCAATGACAACTTTCACTATGCCACAAGGGCTGTATCAGTTCAAGGTTATGCCATTTGGTTTAAAGAATGCACCAGTTAACTTCACCTGTTGGATAAAATGTTGTCTTGGTACACTGGAGAATTCTGCTGTCTATCCGGATGACATTCTGATATATATAGTAAGAATCTACAGGAAGGAACACTTTGAACACCTGTTGAGTTTTAGAAAGACTAAAGATTCACGATGTAACCTGGCAACTGAAGAAATGTTTTTTTGCCACCAAAGGTGGAATATTTAGGACATATCTTAATATACATCAGTTTCTAGTACTTTGCGGTTAGGATAGCAGCTTTGTACCATATTTTGAGACAAAAGCAGCTCCACTAACAGACCTATTGAACAAAAATATCCTTTCAAATGGACTGACAAGGAGGAAGAAGCCTTCCATAAGATCAAGGAAGCAATTTACGGCGCTCCTTGACTTGCCTACCTATAGAAGATGACATAATTCATCATATACAAAAATTAACAATTCCAGACTGACTTTGTATCCTCTTAGTATACAACAGTATAACAGTATCCTACTTCCAATTCTTTAGTTATGGTTTTAGTGTAGATGTGATAAACTATAAGCCTGTTAACACTTTAGTATTAGAATTACATGTTTGTCACCAATTTTGGGCTGTTTATTGTTTATGAATGATCATACTGATCTTCTTGTATATTCTGACACGTCTCGAGTATCCTCATTTCCATGTACTCTCCTAATAGTTTACTCTATCAAAAGCCTTCTCAAAATGTATCAAGGCCATGTGAGTGGTTGTTAAGTACAACTCTCTCAACTTCTATATAATTTGTTAGATCATAAAACATTATCAGTACACTAACGATCTTAACAAAAATTATACTGCCCTTCGCCTATTTTTGTTTCAGTGATTGTCCTGTCTCTGATTTTACATATCCTTGAATAAACTTCATTATTCCCAGACCTTAGAATGCTTGTTCTTCTATAGTTAATTCTACTTTTTTTTTTGAAGAGTAATGGTATAGTTACTATTTTACAGGTTTCAGAAATTTTGCTCTTGTACTAGCGAGAAGAGAAACAAAAATGCCAATGAAACAGTCCACCATATTTCAGTAATTCTATTTCCTGGAGTCTTCTTAAATTTTATTCTCAATAGTGCTTTAATGAGATTCTCTATGAAAATAGGATTTAGCTCTTGAGTGTCTTTCTTAAGTGAACTAGTGACATAATGCCAGTATAACTCAACAGTATCAATGCTCTCACAAGTACTGATGTCGCATTTTCTCCTAATAAATTTTGCTGGATTTTTTTTCTGCATGCCAGTAATGTAGGTTGTTTTCTTTTACTGCTTAGGATGTTTCATCGTTTTAAACAGTAGGTCATTTTATACACGAACATTTCATCAGCAACCTTGAGGACTATTTCTTGATATCTCTCATTCTGTGTTAATATTAGGGCTTGATTATATAATTTAAAATCAGTATCCCTATCAATCTGTGTTTATACATGTTTTGAATACTTTCTTCCTACAAAAATTAAAGCAAAATATAAATAATAAGAACACTAAGAGAAACACAGGACTTGGGATCTATAAATTAAAACAAATAGTAGTGATATTTTAATACTTTATTTTACATAATTTAATAAAAATGATTTTATATTATATAAAACAATATACATAATTCTTTATTATTTTTTTGACAGTTCTTCAGTTCTTTAATAATGAACAATTTTGTTATATATAAATCTATTCTTTACATATTACAGGAAGATCTAAATCTTTACAGGAAGTATAAATCTGTACAATAGAAAAGCATCACATTATTATTTGTGGTATAGTTTCAATTATAGTTACTGCATAAGAATATACAAGCGTCTACAGTGACTAATTATGTTCACTATTTTCAGCTATAACATATATCTATAGATCACATATTTCAAAGGTACACGACAAAATTTCTTGACCTGAGTAAAGAATGTACTGTTCAAAAACAGTTCTCAAAATAATGAAGACAGGCACCAGAATAAAAAAAATTTCGACGAAACCGAAACATCGAAGCATGATAATGTTTTTAGATACAGTTTACATGATACAATTCTAGCCTGTGGGGAATCGACAGTGTGGAAAAAATATAGTGTTAACATCACCTGGAGCGTTACATTTTTCGATGACGTTACACATTTTGCATCACGCATTTTGTGGAATGACCCCCAGCCTAAAAACATTATCATGTTAAAATCACAAAATAAAGTTCGTTAAATACCTTAACTTGAACATGTCTCTTTCGGGCCCCAACTATTCATTAGCCAACCTACTTTTCACAGTTATTTTTACAATCTATTAGAATTACAACTTTTCTTATATCTGATTTCCCCTATACTAGGGGATCAAACATCCTTAGTCTGCAATGGCATTAGTAGGATCGCCATGCAGACTGTTTATCTTAAGATATGCTATTTCAGAGACTCCATTATATACTAGTCCATCAGCGAGTCACTTAACAGAGATCACAGCTGTAGGTATTTTTTTAAAGCTCTGTAAGCAATATCAAAAAGGATTTAAACTAGCATGAAAGCAACAGTCATGTATACAATTCACATCATAAGTAGTACGTTTAGACAAGGGTGCAGTATATTACCTACTTTTTTTAACATTTATATTAATGCTCTACTAAAGAAATGGAAACATCTAGTGAATCATGGTATTAAGATATCATGAGACAGATATCTCATGTGCCATTGTTTGCTAATGATTTGGTTGTAAGTCAAAATATAGAATCTGCTTTCCAAAAATGTTTTTAAGCTTCATCAGATTTTCAAATAATACAATATGAAAATCTCCACTATAAAACTAACGTAATGCCATTTAGAGGCAACGAATAAAAAACAACAAAAATAATTATTAATGATTAAATTCTAGAACAGGTCAGTCATTTTAATTATTTGTTAAATGACATTGGCTCTGATAGGAATTATGATATTATTTATTTTAAGTTAGGTAGTTCCAGTTGATCTGTGAGAAAATTGACCATATATTTAGAAACAAGGTACGTCGAGATACAAAATTAAAGTTCTACAATGTTATGGCAGTCCCTGTATTGTTCTATGGGTGTGAATTATGGACAACAACCAAAAAACAAGACAGTAAAATACAAGCCTTGGAAATGGTGTTCTTAAGAGGAGTTAAAAGGTGTTCTAAACTTCACTGTATAAAGAATGAGGTCATAGGAGAAGAGTTACAAGTTTTTAATTTGAACGAAAAATTAAAAGATTACAAAGAATGGTGGAAAGAACACTAAGAATGTCAGATTCCAGACTGGCGAAACAAGCCTGGAAATACAAACCTATAAAGACAGGTGTGTGGGAAGACCCAGGAAGAGATGGCTGGAGGATCTTCGAAGGCACAACAGGCAGCATCTTGCCTACGTTGTGTTGTGAAGATGATGATGATGAAGTAATAAATGAACAAGACAAGATCATACTGACAATTTATAGAGCACAATCATGGACACACTGGGCTTTCCCAATCAATACTGTGATGCACTACAGACCTGCAGTAGGGTAATTTATAAGTTAACACAACAAATTTTACAATCAACTTGTTTTTTGTGTTACAAAACATATCAAAAAAAAAAAAAAAATGTAAAGATCCAGGGTAACAATACATTTGCCTTGTGGCACTATAAGCTTATAATTTTGGGAGGGGCTTTAGCTTCTTAATTAGAAACGAAAAAATACATTGAATCTGTTAAAGGTTATTTGTTCTTACGTTGTTATGATGAAAACTTAACTTAATATCTGTTTACGAATCAGCTCTTTTGAAGATCTGTAAGTGTACTGAAGATTATGAAAATCATTCACAGGAAAGTTTTAAAACAATTTAAAAAATTTATTTTTCTTACTTTAGTCCTATATATAAAAGTAGACCTAGTGTAGCTCTGCATTTTAACGAAAATATTAAACATTCACAATACATGCCGTCTAAAATAATAGTACAGACAGAAACATGGGCTGTAAATTAATATATTGGGGGAGGGTAGTTATCCTTCCCTAACAGCACCTACAGTGGAAACAGAATACTGCTTACTGTTGTCTAGATTGGACTGATTACTTATTCTGATACGATCATGTTCTCTTACAACACATATACAGCAAATACTCGTATTACCACAGACTTTTGGAAAACTGACTATGTTTAATATAAACATCCATCACTAATTTATAGACGTCAAGCCTCCCCATGACGGCACAGAAATCAACTTTATATGGTAAATGATAAAACTCAGTATTCCCTTAAAACTGATCTACCTGGTAACAATGACAATTAATGAAATGTAAAGCACAGAGGCATAGCCACGGGGGCAGGGGGAAGCAGCTGCCTCCTTAGAGTCAAAGAAAAATACAAAATGACAAAAAAATAGAACATTAAAATGTGTATGCCAAATAATTCAATATACAGGCTAAGGTAAGTTAATAATAAAGGGTTTTCAAGATACTACAGCAACAAATGATTTCTTGGATTTCTGCCATTATATGATATGGTACCCCTCCATAAATACAACTACTCTTACACCCCCCTCACTCAGAGACTGGCTACACTCATGGTTAATGCAGAATTAAAACTGATGTTGATCTAAGCAATCCTATTGGTATAATACTGGGTGTAACTCGTCTTGCTTACTTCTCCATACAACTCAAGAGAAAGGTAGAAGAGATTCCTCCACTCCACAAAGAAGAAAAACAGTACTCACAAAGTCAGTTCAGTTATTGGCATTAGCAGATGATATTGACATAATCACTTGATGTTAAGACTTTATGACTGAAGCTGTATTTGTCTCAGAATGCAGCACAAAAAAAATGGGTTTATTTACAAGAAAGACGTGCAAGTCATAATTTAGTTTATGAAAATGTACATGATTACGGTACGTTAATACATCTGAAGTTTGTATTAACAACTAACTACACCGCTGACAAAGTAGAACTTTTCACTTGTAAACTTACTTGTTGTTTTTACTCATACGGTCGTTTCGGAGTGGTGTGCTCCTTCGTCAGTGTGTTTTTTTGGATACAGAATGTGCAAGCTGTCGGTAATTCTATGTATAATGTGTGGGTGGAGGTGGAGGAAGGAGCACACCACTCCGAAACGACCGTATGAGTAAAAACAACAAGTAAGTTTACAAGTGAAAATTACATCAACACTAATAATTATTAAGTGCTGTAAACAAAGAAGAGATGAACATTCAAAACAGTATAGAACTTTTCAGTTATTAGGCTCAGTACTAGAAACAAGTAGTGATAATATGAATTGTAAAAGGAATCTCAGGAGCACACATTATTTTGGGCTGTTAAATGAAAAGTAAGCTAATATTACGATTAACAATCAGCACCGTCCGTAAAACTTTAATAAGACCTATTGAGCAGAAAGAAGGACCATCACCAAAGTAAACAAAAGGTATCTCCTAATTTTTAAAATAATACTCGTTTCCATGTATGCAAATTTTGTCCCCAACAATGTTGGGGCCATTGTATGTGTAGAAACACCAGGAGAATGTTGGAGACTTTGTAGCACAACAAAATTTGTCCCCAACACTGCTGCCAACACAAAGGAAATGGTACATGCCGTGGCAACGTGTTGCACAACTTTCAGTGCAATGAACTGAGTTCATGGGGACTAGCTCTCAATTACTTCACTCAAGTGCAGGCTTTATTGTTGTTAAAAATCTTTTAATTTGAAGTTATAATTGGTGGCTTCTTTATACTGTCTGAGGTGTGCGCTTATAGTTCAGTGATTTAAGGTTTATTATTAGTTAAAGTTATGGAGTGGAGTAAAGATGAAAGTTGTTCAACTAATTCAGTTACATGAAAAAGAAAGTGTGCTATTGAAGGATACAATTATCAGTAAACACAAAAACTAAAATAGCAGAAGCGATACTCTAGACACTTTTCATCATCCTCATCTTGACAGCATGGCATAGGCAAGGTTCTGCCTGTTCCACCTTCAAAAATCCTCCAGCCATCCCTTCCTGGGGGAACATGCCTGTGTCCTATAGGTTTGTATTTCAAATACTTGTTTACAAATTTGAAATTTCCATTCAAAGTTTTACATGCATTAAATCGACCTGAGGTTGATTTTGAAAGAAAACTGCATAGTGCATATTCACAAGTATTCAAAGTATGTGAAAGTCATTCATACAACATTTTTGTAGCCAATTTGAAGTTGCAAGTCTCTCATTAGCAGATTATAAGCACCCTCACTATCTGGTTTAGCCCAGAAACTACTAACCTTTTAAAAAGTGACAGTATGCTCCAGCCATAATGACAAAAGCAGCAACAGTACAGTATCATCACCCATGGTTGTAAAAATACTGATGTGGCATGGAAACAGAGAAAACATTCTGCAACATTGTCCCCAACACTGTTGCGGCACAATGCTAGCGTAGAAACAAAGCTTGAGAAAAATGTATTATCACGGTAAAGGTGGGCAGGGAATCTGATGATGATGATGGTAGAGGCTGAGAAGAAGGTTTTGATTGAAAAAGAAACAAGTGGAAGACCAAGGCAGTAACATGAATAATAATGCTAGGCTGTTTACACTGGAAAACTGAAGAATGATTATGTTGGAGGATGTTTATTAATGGTAACACAGAATAATGGTGATAAAGATGTTAATGTAGATAATACTGATAATGCATTACAAAGGCTACATGCCATCTAGGCTTCAAATAAAGAAATTAACATGCAATTTTTGATGAAGTGACTATGAAAAGTTGCACCATTTGCAATCATATATATTGACATCTTGTCAGCCACTTGGTGAAACATTATTTAAATACCATGAAAACAAAAATGTGTAACTTGTGTTGTGTTTTGACTAAACATGTTGTCTTGTTATAAAACCATTTTCAAGCATCACTTAACACATATGGTGTAACAAAAATCATAAAATTTCACATACAGAATTATCACTGGTGCACACCACTATAGAAAAATTATTCCGATTAGAGCTTTCAAGCTTCTCAGCTCATCGTCAGATCGGAATTAACCTTCATTAAACTTCTCATAAAATTTCAATTCATTATCATTTTTTAAAAGTTATTTTTACTAACTTTAATGATTTTTGAGCTGAACATCGTTATGTATCAATCTGTGTACACTGAACAGACAAGTTGTAACGGGACAGGTAACCCACCCAGGGATATTTTGGTAATAATTAAAAATAATAAATTGTATTTGAAAAGTATTGGAAGCAATGTGAACATATTAGTATCAAGGTCGGGTGAATCAAGCTGCTGGAAACAGTTATTTTTAACCACATGAACTCTGAACTATGCACAGTTGATCACGCCATAATACGTAAGGAACCGAGCCCAGCACAAGTCACGCATTGGAATGCATGAGTGTGCTTGGCGTAAAGACAGTCGTCATTTAACATCTAATGACAGCGGACGCGGGCCGTGTGCTCGCCTGTTTCATATATGCTCGTACAAAATGTAACGCCCGTATAAAAATCTAACGATACCGTAAAATCAAATATAAAAATGTGAATTTACAAAGTTTGTGTATTTAATGAGTAACAGTTTCGATGCAAGGTGAAAGCAAGAAAAGGTGCGGAGTGAGGAAATTACTTAAAGGGACTGGACTGTGGAGGTGCAAATGTCAGCTAAGTAAACAACAAGAGAATGAAACTAAGACTTTTTCAAAATTCTAAAATAACTAAAATTTTATAAAAGAAATGGAAGTCAAGTTTTAAATTTTACAAAAAATGTCTATACAGTTTAAAATATAATGGGCCCAAAGGGGTGGGAAAAGTATGAAAGCGTGAGTGTGTGTGGGTGTGGATATACAGTATATATTTGATAAATAACCAAGAAGTGCTGGTTTGTGGCAACAAAAGTTATTTCTTTTAATTTAATTTTAAGTCACGTTTAATAAATCTTGTTAACTTCTACATTTTAAAATCATGCAACTATAAAAGAGAAAGAAAAGGCCAATTTATCAGTATGTAAAACATGTTGTTTCTAGATGCTAATAAATATTAAATTGATTGAACTTAAGTAAATGAATTATTATTTATTTCGAACAACCATATTTGTTCTCTAATTACGTCTAAACGGACTCTGGACCGAGTAAGTATAAATTTCAGAAGTTGGTAACAATGCAAGATGGTGTCCGGATTGCAGAAGTAAATAAACAGAGGTAGTAAATAAAAGTGTATATTAATAAAATTAAAAAGTAATTAAAAGTTACAAGGTCTGTTAGCTACAATTTGTGTGTGTAAACATTCAACCATTTTTTTCTTATAATTTACATACAATATAACTGGACTTCACTGTTATCTGCTTATTATTATTACTGAATATATATATATATATGGCACAGTACTACACAATACAAAGTGGCATGAGACTAACCAGAATTTAAGCCTTTAGGTACATACTTGTAATTTTATACTCTGATGAACATTTTCATTTGGTGCTACCGTGACATAAAAATATAAGAACATTAAAGTATGGAGGCATGTAAAGCAGTAAGAAAATTAACAATCTTTAAAATGTACTTAACTATATGTACTACACAGCATGTTTTTTTTTAAAGAGACCTTCACCCATTTACTCTACCCAGATTTATTAATTTTTGTATTTTTTTCTCAGACCTGCTCTATCAATCATTTCAATTAACATTTACTGATTTTCTTTACTTTGTGTTGTATTTAAAAGTTTTCTTTTCTAATGAATTTGGAACAGTATGCAATAATGATATATTCAGAGTCTGGTTCTTCATGCCTGTCCATTAATGTTTATAAAAAAAACACAATGCTGTCTCCTTCAAATTTAACGACAGTCATCATTTTTAATTACTTGTGACATGTAAGGTTCTAAGAAATTATCAGTACCGGTAATGGCTTCACAAATTACAAAAAATCATGTAGTTTATAATTAAATCAATATTAGATTAATGACATAATACATCACCTTCGGTTACTTTAAGTCTGAAGAGTCACACTGATAGCTTAATGTATGTTATTTTGATTTTACTTTAGTTTCAAACTTGATTATTTGGCAAAAATTGAGGCATAAGCAATCTAACCTACACACAGCAATGACATCTGCAGTAACGTGTATGCCTGTTCATTCTATTTCTTAATTATTAATCTTGTTGTTTGTGAGAAACTTAGAAAAAGGCGTTTCACAATGTTCTATTTGGCAAATTTACATTTATAATTTTTCTCTGTTAAAGTAATAGACATGTTTCAAACATGTACAATTCCTTTTAAAACAGACGATTAAAACTGAAAACGGGACGAACTATGGGGATTTATTTTAATTCCATCATAATTGTAATAAGTGGAGTCACCCACGCTGAGCCCCGGTTTTGATAACCAAAGCTTAACTTTTGTAAACACCCAGTGGTCAGTCTGTGAATAAGCCAGGTGAGGTGCGACGTAATTTGGTGTATTGGAATGTGTACGAGCGCGCGTGTGCCGACTTTGACAGAGTGAAAGTCACGCACGGTTTTCCTTGCAATCGGCTACGAGATTACGAGAAATAATGAGACGATCGCCCGCCAATGAAAAGGCAAGTTGCCAAGCTTAGAGGGAAGCTGGCCATTTTGGAAAGACTTCACTTAGCGTCAGTCTCCCGAACCGCGCGGTTCAATGTAATAGTGCTCATGAGCCAAAATCTAGTAAATTCTTTAAAAAATATGTTAATAAGTACCAACAAAAAAGTAACAGTTGAGAGTGCGACAGTGACAACAGGAAGGCAGTGCCAAATTTATGAAACCATTCGAACATTTTCGGAACATTTAAAAGAAAATCGTGGTGTAACAACAGGATGAGTACAATTTAAAACCTTCAATAATAAATTAATACTGCAGTATACGCAAACCCACTGAAATGTATAAAAAATAAAGAGATCTCTTAATTAGGGGGGTGGCAAGTATGAGAGAGAGAGAGAGAGAGAGAGAGAGAGAGAGAGAGAGAGAGAGAGAGAGAGAGAGAGAGAGAGAGAGAGAGAGAGAGAGAGAGAGAGAGAGAGAGCAAGTACTGGATCGTCTTATATAATAAAGATATAGTTATTTTAATAATTAAGTTCATTAATATTTGTTTTGTTTTGAAAGGTGAATAAGAGTCCGTAATAGCTTTGAAAAAGAAAGTAAAGAGTAAGGAAGTAAAAATTTATTTAGAACATTTGTTTAGTCTATAAGTAAGGTAAACAACGTTTGGGAAATGTATAAGAGATAAAAAGAAATAACCGTTTTGTAAAGAATATAAAGAGAAAGAAAAATGTTAGAACTAATTTTAATAAACGAAGTTGTTTAAATGTGATAAATGAGAGTAGAGATTTATTGCGTAACGAAACCCAATAACCACTCTTACAGGTCACGAGTTCGCATATAGGACCCTGGATCCCTGTGAAGGTAAGAAATTTGGAAGTTTACGGTTGTTAAGTATTTCATGTATCCAAATTTTATTAATTAAAAGTGTGGAGTCACAATGGCGCCCGAACTTACTTAGGACGGTTTGTACAAATTTATTTGGTACAGACTATGCCTACTCGTAATGTAAGAGAAGTTATTGGAGGTTAAGGCAGATTACATATAAATTACATACAAATAAATGATGTTATGTTATATTTAAGTGATTATAAAATAATCCTAAGTGTGAGTTTTTTAGTATATGAAAATTTCATAATTTAAAATATGGAAAATACAGAGAGTAAAATAAATGAATCTGACGTAACCATCAGCGGTGAAGCTGAAAATAAGTCAATGTTTGTAAACAAAGAAAATATGTCAACCGATTCAGCTGATATGAGCGACCCGGGAATCCAAACAGCTTTAATGCTATCAAATGAAAGTAATGTAAACGAATAAAAAATAATGGATGAAGTTGAAATTCATTCAACGCCAATCTCAATTAAAACATTTGATGATAATGTAATGAGTTTTTTACTAAAACAATTTAATGAGTTGAAAGATCAAAATAACGAAGTAAAGAGTGAAGTAAAAAATAATTTCACTGAACAGAATGTAAAACTTAACGATATTAATAAACGTTTTGATAGTAGTGATGAAAAGTTCGATAAAATAAATAGTCGTTTTGACGTAAACGATATAAATACTCGAGTCAATGGAGTAAAGAGTGAGATCATAAATGAAATTAACGAACGTTTAATGATATTTAAAGAACAAGTGATAGAAGCAATAGAGGAACAGACTAACGAAATGAAAAAAAATTTAGAAAGTAAATTAAATCAGATAGTGAATAAGAAGGTAAGTGACAGTGTTAGCGATATGACGAATAATAACGAGGTAAGTAGTAATAATAGTAATGAGTTTAATAGCGAAATAAAAAGTGATAAAGGTGATATAATTAAAAATGTGGTGTTAGAGAGTAAAGTGGTGAATAATGATAGTAGCGATGAAGTTTTAGTGGAAAGAGAAAGTAGTAATGAGATAGTGGTTGATGAGATTGAGAGAGAGTGTGAAGAGAGGTTAGGTTGGCAAAGGGCAAAATTTCCCTGTTGTTTAAGTGGAGTAAAGACTCCACTAGTGATTTATGAGGACAGAGTTTCCTCTAGAAGTTGTGTGGTAGACACAGTGTCTACAAATGATCCCTTAATTTTTTGTGATAAACCTGGTAGAGCCAAGAAGTGTTATAGTTTTGTGGTGCCCTTTGCATGGAGTGAAGTAGTTCAGGGGGTTGTGACAGGTGTTATGATGAAAGTGATTATGAGAGAGAGAGGTAGAGTGGTTTAAGTTAAATAGAGGTTATCGAGAGTTGATAGAGAGGATAAATATTGAGAGAATTAGTAATATTGTAGACTTACCTTGGGGAATAATGAGTACAGAGATAATAAATGAAAATAGTATTATTGCTAATAAAAACTTACCTTGGAGTAGAACCCGTGTACTTGTAGGAGATGATTGTGGTGATGATATAACTTACCTGATTTTAAACAAAAATACTAAGCGAGACTGGACCAAAAATACCAATGTAGACAGTTTTTATGAAAGACTATATAGTAGTCCTGGGGATTTATTATGTGGGTGTATTGGAACAATAGGAAAAATTGAATAGTTGCTATATTGATAGTGATAAAATGAAAGTAATTAAAAGTGAATTGTGTTATAAAAACATAAGATTGCTGTTTGATGATGGGGGGGGGGAAACATTTGTTACTAATGAACATTTAATTATAGAGTTAATGGTTTTTGAAAATTGACTGAATATGTAATGAGTTTGGTTAACAATGATATTTGAGACGTGAATGGTATATAAATATGTAGTGATGTTAATGTATTTGTGTAAAAGGTTATGTTGTACTCGGTATTTTATGTAAACAATGTATATATGTAGTAGGAATTGATTTAATGATAATAATATTTTACCAGACTAAATAAATAACGAGAAGCACTGTGAAGTTTATAATGAAAGTAACCGAATTGAAATTGTTTTGAATAAGGTAATTAAGTAACTTAGTGTTTTAGAAACTGATGGAATTAAATAAATTGGAGATGAATTTAATTAATTTAAAATGTTGGATAGATGAATTTTGGTAATGAATTTAAATGATTTTTCTGAGATTTAGATTTTATAATAAATAGTAAATGATTAAACATACAATGTGTTTAGGTATGGAGTCATATTGTTATTATAATGTATTAGAAGGTACATATGGTTATGTACGTTATATTTGTTGTGATAAATGTTTATAGTTTTGAGTCTATGACAGTAATCATGTTGTTATTTGATTGAATGATTGACCATGTGTAGGTAGGAATTTTATAATGAAATTGGAGAAAAGTAAAATGTTTTATTAATGAAAGTAAAGGAGTTTGAAAGAATTTAACTTAGGTAAGGTGTGGAATTTTTGGTCGAATTTAAAATGTTTCTTTTAAGGTAATGAGGTTAATGTTCAATTTGAGTGTTTATTATATTGTAGCATGTTGATTATGATTGTGTAGGAATCTAAAACATGTAATTGTATGTTTTAAATGTGATTCCCCACTTTCGGGCGGTCACGGAGTCACCGAACCTTGACTGTGGATTTGGATTACTGGTAACAAGGTGTGGGTAGGCTTATTGTACCCTAACCATACTTATTATTTTCAAAATTGGTGACTTTAGAAATTAACCGGGGGGGGTGAATCAGGGGAATCATAAACTATGGAACAGCGGCTATCTACCGAATGGGGTGGTAGACCGTCTTAAGGGCATATAACTAAATTTTAGTAGGATTACTGATGTCCTCGGATATCAGTAATGCCGAATGTTTTACAACGCCGAAGCAAGAACGGTGTAGGCAGCGTCTACACCCTAAAAAACTTCAGTTCTTGTGGAGGCGAATGGGCGCTACAGTCTAACATCATTAAGCAATAGAGTGTGTGGAAAAGGAGCTGGCCGTTACAAGCCAGGGGCATAGATATAGCATCTATGCAAGGAGGTAGATGCCTCGCCGGTTTACCAGGGAGGTTATTTACCCAATTCTAACTGGGTTTGGGGGGGAATATGATCAAATTATGTGGAAGGAGAAGTATAACTGAATATTCAGTTAGGAATTACTTGACCGTAATCACGTTTGATTTGCTCTGATTAGATGTGTTGTTATTGTTGTGACTCAATTGCTGTTTTGTAATGGTTATGTATTGTGCTGTATTAAAAGAAAGTTAATTTTCAATGATGGTGGTTAAATGGTTATTAATGAACATTCAATTATGAGAGTTAATGGTTTTAAATACTGGACTTAATACTGTAACAATGTGTGGTTAACAAGAACATTTAATGACTTATATTGTAGATAATTCTGTATTTGGTTTACTTGTGTTAAAGGTACTTAGAGTAAGGTTATGTTCATATGCTGATAAGACATCAGCTGATGCATGGTGTAATCGGTATATAGTTGTAATTGATTTGATGATAGTAATAATTTTTTTAATAATTGTCAATATATAATTACGAATGTTTATGATGAAAATTAAAGTCATTTAAAAGATAGAAATTTTGGTAGTAAATTGTTTTGATTAGTTTGGATTTGGAGGTTACAGAAAATGATAGATGAATTTCACTATGAAAGTAAATAAATAATACAAGATGAAATTAAATTAACTGAATCGTTTTGAATAATGCAATTAAAGTAATTAATTGAAAGAGATGGTCTAATTAATTTAAAATGTGAATTTTAGTAACGAACTTAGATTTATTTTGATTTGAATTGTAAAATAAATGATAACTGATGAAAACGCAATGATTGAAATTTGAATAATTTAATTTTTGATTTTAAATGATAATGCCAGAAAACAGTTAAAATGTTTAATAGAAATTGAAATAAAAAGTTGTATAATGCTAGTGAATTGTAGTTAGATGCAAAGATGAAATGTTTATGTTAACTTAAAGTTGGTAACGTTTATTTTGAGGTTAGGTTTTTGTGAAATAGGAATGTAATATGTTTATATTATGAAGGTACATATATACTCAACCAGTACTTTGCTAAAGGCAATCCAGTACGTCTAAGAGAGAAATAAATCAGTTGAGGAGCTTGTTTGGTGTAAGGCCAATTATTGACAATTTGTTTGAAATGTTACAGAGTCAGGTGATACTGTGGCGGGTGCCTGTCTGACTTTGCGGTGTTGGGATCTCGAGAGGGAAGTCCAGTAAGGTCATTCAGGTGCAGCCATAGTCACCGGACTAGGGGGGTAAGTTACCCATGATTTTAATAAGAATTAACGGGGGGTCAATGGCGCCATATCCTAGCTGGTCCTCTTAGGTTTTTAGGCAATGAGAGTTTTTCTGTTTTGACAGAAAACCTCTCACTGGGGGGGGGGGGGTATTGTAACGGGACGAACTATAGGGATTTATTTTAATTCCATCATAATTGTAATAAGTGGAGTCACCCACACTGAACCCCGGTTTTGATAACCAAAGCTTAACTTTTGTAAACACCCAGTGGTCAGTCTGTGAATAAGCCAGGCGAGGTGTGACGTAATCTGGAGTATTGGAATGTGTACGAGCGCGCGTGTGCCGACTTTGACAGAGTGAAAGTCACGCATGGTTTTCCTTGCCGTCGGCTATGAGATTAAGAGAAATAACGAGACGATCGCCCACCAATGAAAAGGCAAGTTGCCAATGTAACTGAGATGAACTAGTGCTCTCCAAATAGTGATCTAGCATCAAAGCAGGTGACACAGTATTAACATAAATGTATCTGTGTTCCCTCATTAAAACTAACATATTCTTTCTATAATTTAAAGTTTAAACTTAAGAAAAACGAGATTTATTTATTTGTATAACATTTAAAAACTCCCACACAGACACGATACGTAAGTCGGTACAGTATAATTAGTGGAGTACTCGGTAAGATTATCACTGTTTACTGATAGGACTGCCTACAATAGCACAACACTCGGTACATTCAGTAAGTGGAAACACAGCTGGCTGTGACTCGTACGCTGTACCAAATACCATATACTGCCCCAACAGAATCATGTGTTCACTCTAGAGTTGCCAGGTCCTCCAAAATTTTGGAAGATCTTCTGAATTTTTCCCACTGTCAGTTACAGTACCATATCACATTTCTAGAATTTTGTTTTTGCATTTGACACCAAATCTGGTGATCCTTTGCAGTCATGATTATCACTGCTTCCAATTAAAGTTTATAGTTTCCTCCTCCTGTAACAAACAGACCAGCCACACACAATGATGTAATAGGCATTTTTAATATTCAGTCATTCAATTTTATTTTGCTGTCAACCCTGATGATATCACTTTTGTGTTTACCCCATTCATCCTTCAGTGGTGAGAGGGTACTTTTTACTATAAACAGTACAAAAAAAAAAAAGAAATAGGTTGAGCACCCAAACGATCTCTGACTTCTGTATTCCAAAAGAAATATAAAATCTGCCTCCAGTTATGATTTAAAACTTGTGCGAAGTTTATAAGTTTGATGAACAACTGTACCTTATATTACTGAAGGGGGGGGGCAAAGGAGGAGAAAAGACTTGGAATGTTGGTGAGTGAAAATTCTTTTTCCCATAATAATTATACCACATATTAACTTACTTATTCATTTAAGCAGTTACAGTTTCTTTTGTAATTTATCAAACTAACATCTGACCAATCCAATTTAAAAAAAAAAAACAAAGTAGACCTGGTAACACTATACAGACTGTGTTATTGAGTGTAGTGAATCAACATAAGCCAAATGGAACTTATAACAGACTTTGACTATGGACCGTGCAATGTACTGAGTAAAAAAATATTGCAGTCCTCGGTATCCTATCCTCAGAATACAAGTGTGTGGTGGCTTTCATTTACTGCACTGTAATAAGATATGGTCCCAAATCATCTTGACTTGCATATTGCCTCTATGTGGGGAAGCGTTTATGTTACAGAAAACGGACATATGAAATTGCAGTTATCGCATTTTAATGAAAGCAAGTTAATGATACGATTATGGCAAAAATAATACATTTTGAAATATATAATACATTAATAGGCATTTAAATTAAAAAACACCAGTGATCTCAAATAACTATTGTAGCAAAATTTATCAACTGTGATGAGGTTAAGCAATCATTTACCATATGAGAACTGGAAATTTAATGTCAATCTTATTTTAACATTATCTATACTGATTTAAATAGAAATATTCGGTAAACATATTACAAAAAAAAAAAAAATAATAATTAAAATGTCTCCAGCTTGAAATAAGTTTAAACTTCACTAGTATCTAGTTTATGCCTGTGTCATACATATAGGGTGTTTTGTTTCGTAAACTTGTTTTTCCAAAAATGATTTTTGCGCAGATTGTTTGTTTCTATACCTAGTTTAGGCCGGTAGTACACATAGAAATGTGAAAACCATGGGGTTTTCAAGTTTAATGGGTGTCAGCGAACTAGTAGTGACAGAAAGTTATTATGCATTTTTTTAATTGTTACCATCATTTGTAGCACTACAAACATCTTATTTCTACATTTGCATCTACAGAATGTAACTGAATAAAATATATATGAAAAAACAACCACTCAACATGCACTTATAACTGCTATACACACAAGTGGTCTTGGTCTGCTAGTTATCCGGTAGGAGTGCTATAATTGTAGTGAATACAAAAAAACATCATGAGCTTCATGACTTTTGTTAGACTGTTTGACTTCATTGACTGGTTATGTGTACTGAATGTGTACTCTAGATCACTGGTTCCCAAACTTTTCAGTCCGCGGACCCCCTCCCAAATAATTTAAAAATTCATGGAGCCCGTCTGAGTTTCGCAATAAAACTTACAGATACTCTGATAGCAACTCTTAGTTTTAATTAAAATCAAAATTCTCTTAACTTGCAAAATTATAATATTAATGATATCAAAAATAGTTCACTATGAAGCTGCTTTTGAACCATTAGCTCTGCATTATTGGGTTTAATGTATGATAATTTCAATATTAAGTCACTCTCAACATCAAGTTTATTTCTTAACTTCGACTTCAAGGAGAAGTGAGCAGGGAGAATGTGGTTTCACACAGATAAGTAGAGGGAAACACAGTTAAACGCTTCAAAGTTTTTTTTTGCGAGTTCAGGATAGCCAGTCATTACATATAACCAGAAGTCAGCTAACTGTAATTGCGAAAACTGTCATTGTAATGTCAAATTGAAAGTTCTGATGAATTTCAAAGTTCAGTTTATAATGTCAAAAAGCTGTCAGTTGAAAGTTCTGCCAATGAGTCTTCTTTTTGTACTATAAGAGAGAGGTCTAGTCAGCTCGGCTGACAAACAGTTCTGCCACATGACATGATTTAAAGATATTATTAAAGCCATTACTTTGAAATTACTTTTACAATTACAATTAGTTTGAACCCCCCCCCTAAATACTGGAATCTTCTACTAATTGTTTTAAGATTCTAAAAACTTAGATTTTAGAGCATAAAAAAATCGAAGAAAATTATGGTATATTCTAATTTTTCTTAAAAGTGTCTTGGGAACCACTGCTCTACATGGTTCTGAGCAAAAGAATGAAATGTAGAAAATCATGTTGCAACAGTGTTTTGTTTACGACCAATGTGCCAAGCAAGTTTAATTGTGGTAAAATAATGTTCATCTCTGTCAATTAGATGCCTATCACTAGTTAAACAAATGTAAGTTGCGTATTATACAACAATTATAATAATAGAAATAAAAAAAAACAAAAAACTATGCAACATTTAATGATTCACAAATTTATCTAAATGCCATTAATATTATGATAGTGTACTATATACAAAAACTATAAAATACAAATTATGTAATTTTAATATCACTATATACCAGTCATAAAGCATCACTATATACAAATGTTAATATACAAATTAACATTTTTTTTATATATATGTTTGCAAGCAGGAGATCCTGACACTCTGTTTTTGAATCGTAATTCTTACAATTATCACAAGTTTAACTAAAAATAAAAATCAAGAAACTTTCCATCACAAATCTTTGAATAACGAAAATTTTGCCTATTTTCTAGCCCAATCTGTGATAACTTTCTTGGTTGTTCCTGAGATGAATATGAGAAGCTGGACCATACAATAATGATCTTGTTTACTACAAACACACGTCAAACTATAGTGAATTAAGTTTTATTCATCAAAACTCACATTTTGCAAATGGAATATTGTTTTTGATCTTTGAAGAACTCCTAATTTACATCATTTATCAATTTATTAAACTAGTAGAATCAATGTATTAGGAAGTTAACACAGTTTACACTTTAAAAATGTTCTGTATTATACACAAACACTTTACAGGTAGACAACTATTATATGCGTTAATTGAAGCTAAAGAGGTAGACCTAAATTCAAGTGGATACAATGAGGTTGAAGATGATCTGAAGAAGCTGGTTGATCAAAGCTGGATGTGTGGCTTGGAATTGGAATCATGGCCAATGGTGATATGTAGTAGAGGTGGCCAAGGTTTGTGTAAGGCTGTAGATCTACAGGAAGTGGATAGCAGGCATAAAAAAAAGAATGTTTACATACGTTTGCAGGAGAATTGCATTTACTGGTCTCTAACGAGTGTATTAGATCTTGCTAGTTCACTCTGATCATTTGTCCTCTCAGTACTCTACTGAAAGTATTACCCAAATTAATATGAACCATCTATTATCAAGATGCCAGATGAAGACATTTTAGTTAATTATTTTATACTTATACAATTCTAAAAAACTGAAAAATACAAAGGAAAAATAATCCAATATATGGAAGACTTATATTTCATATTGTACTTCAGAACTGTTCTATGAAATCTGTTTGGCAGCTGATAAATTTTTTAATAAAAAGCACTTCTACTACTTAACTAAAAATTCACTTTTCTTTCAGACCTGTTACTGAAACCTGAAACTGAAGTCCATTCTTCAAAAATTAAGTACACTGTAGAAATATATTAACCCTAGAAGCAGCAATTATGAACTCTGCAACACTGACAGGTGTTGCCAAAGTGTAGAAAATAGGATTTGGTCTACAGTCGAATTTTATTTTCATTTTTGTGTTTTCTGCACGTTTTTGAATCTTATTCAAGTCAGTACCATATATCATCCCTGTATATATCCTTACAAGTCACAGGAGTCTACGATTATGTTGGACTTGATCTTGAACCAAATGCACAATACAAGAACTCCTCACTCTGAGCTGAAATATATACCTTCTCATTTCAAGTTATTTATGATAAGCAAAGATTTTTTGTTGAAATACATTAGCTTCATGTACCTTTTTTGTATTTTGTTATACAAGAAATATTTTTATTTTTATTTCTGTATTATGTATTCTGTATTTTAAGAAACAAATATTTAGTCACTAGCTTGGCGCTTTGGGAATTATAGTTGCTCCTTCTAAGGTTAAAACAAATGTTTACAATTTCTGTAAATGTTATTTCTCACACCAGTAAAGAATTGAAAAACTTATAACTTTTGTCAGTCTTCGTGTTACACTTTTGACATTTACAAAAATCACTGACATTCACTTTTTATACAAGATAACCATTAGACGTGCTGACAACGGTTAAGGGTGAATTATAACAAAAAGTACAAAATGCATTCAGGTAGTTGTTAGTTCTAATATACAAATTTATTTTAATTTCATCA
Organism: Magicicada septendecula; assembly: GCA_034769895.1. Taxonomy (NCBI): domain Eukaryota; kingdom Metazoa; phylum Arthropoda; class Insecta; order Hemiptera; family Cicadidae; genus Magicicada; species Magicicada septendecula. The sequence continues at coordinate 136,153,272 of CM068372.1, forward strand.
TGAACATTCACTATAACAAAAATTTTTTGTCTCAATACAAATACAATTTTATTCAACTGTCAATAGTCAGCTAAAAGTAATATTATGATTTATGTAAATTTTGATTTCACGATACACTAACTCATCAATATAAGAGTGTATTCTTCTTTTCTTTCATTATTTTGACACGGAATTCTTCCATTTTTTAAATGTAGCTTACAATATTAAAATTCAAAGTTATAAAGTCAATTGTAGTTATAATATTTCAAAAACTAAGATAAAAAAATAGTTTAATTTTAAAGACACATCAAAAACCTTATTATAAGTTAAATTTTATACCTCTGTATGATGCATGCTATTCATTGTAATTTATACAACTTTTCTGGCACTTAACTATATGCTTATACTCTTATAAAATTATCACTTACTGTACAAATTCTTATAAGAGGTAGAGTTGAATTGGATGATACAACATATGACTATATGCAACATGTTGTTTCTTAACTAATTCAATATGCATTTCATACTATGTCCTTATTTATCACTCATATGATGTACAATTACTCCATATCACAATATACAATTTGCTTAGCTGATATTCTGTGGTCAACTGAAATGTTAGTAACCATGGGAAACTAATGTGCGAGTCCATAACATGTAGTTACCGTATTATCACATTTCAGTTGTACAACAATTATTGTTTTCAAAAACCAGACTACTATGTGTGAAAACATTAAATTACTTTTTGCTTACAATTTACTGTATATTGTTACGACCGTCTCAAGGATCGTCATACGGTACAGTGGAAACAAAATACAGACATCAATGAAATCACTAATTACCAGCTTTAATGTATATTACTTAATATAAAATTAAATATATAACTGCACTTTTACCTGCTTATAATTATATGTCAACTGAAGCTGTTGACAATCTTGAATCAATTCCACAAGAATTTGAATCTCCTATACTTTTTGTCTGACTATAAATTTTATAACACTAAAGAAAATAATTTAAAAATTTCAATCTGTTTGCTCTGATCGCAGTATCAAATATTTTAATAAAATGTTCAAATCAAATGTGATGATTTGTGTTACACCCCAACAGTGTAAATTCTACATTGGATGTGATGTTTTCTAGTGAAACTTGAGCTGGTTGCATATAGTATGAATTTCAGTCTTTACCTAAATCATTTGACCAACACAGATTCATCTAAACTCCACGATACTGAAATCAGTCAAACACTGAATAACAAATAGAGTCGTATGATTAGTATAGCAAAATTGAAAGTTAAAGGCATGGAAATGCGTGAAATGCTTACGGTCAGAGGGGAAAGGCGATGTTGAGGGAGTCGCTGTGAGAAGAGAATTGTTGCTATCAGCGATGGTGCAGCCAACCTATGAACATTATTTCTAATAGTAACAAAAACTCGTGACTGTTAAGGTTTGTTTGTAAATGTATCACCACGAATCTCTTCTGCGTCTGTGTGTGTGTGTGTGTGTGTGTGTGTGTGCATGCGCGCTCAAATTTTGTGTAAAAATAAAATGAAATATAATACTGAAATGAAAGAAATTTCATAGATATTGAACATCGCATGTTATACTTCAACTTTTCACTTTATTTATAGTAAAACGTTGTTTGTTAGCTCGTAAAACATAACGCAAACGTTGTTTGCTTATCTCAATTCTCATTCATCTGTTTCTTTTACCGGTTTTAACACTTTTAGCGTTAAAAGATTTCAAAACATATTCTTTTTCTAAAATTCTGTTGAAATTACTTGCTGTTTACTTCTTCTAGCAACAGTTTCTTGTTGTCCAGGATTAAAAAGATTCTTGGGATTAAATTAATATGAAGAACACGTTCCTTTATCTAGAGATAGTCGAGTGTAATTAAGGAGTGCAAATGTACAGTCGAGTGTAAGTGTACAGTTTGCAAATTCCATTGCGATAAGAACGGTCAGGGAGGCTGTAGTTTTTTATATCTCAGCAGTACACAATGACAGAACAAACAACACTCAGATATGTTTATAAAACATTCTGATATGTAACAGCAAAAAATTCTGATACGTGTACTGTTCCAATTGTATTTATTGATTGACTTATTTCACTTTTGTTTGTAAACGTAGATAAATACAATTACAATATTATTATTATTATTATTTGATTTACGTCGGAAACAATAAACGTAAAATTATGTTTTTAAGCCAGCTGCGCGTGCGCGTGCGCGCGCGCGCACACACACACACACACACACACACACACAGATTAAAACAAATGCAAGACTGAGATAGGACGTAACACAGTAACTAACAATGTACTGGTAACTAAAATATTACACGCAAGTTGGCAATACCTTCACTTGCATACCAGCTGATTATCCATGACCCTCCCGTGATTCACAATTTCAAAGTGGACTCGTCCATCCATAAATTGGTTTCTGCGCACATGCCCTTAACTTTCAATTTGACTGTACCACTAGACTTAAAATATGTCTTATGTGGAAGAGACATATATTTGCTTAAATACAAAATTTGTCTAAACTTACTGAAGAGCTTCATACTCTCCAATATTAAAAAATCCTCCATATATTTTACCCACAGTGTATTCACTTGCAAATACAGTGTTTTCATATGATACAGTATAAGCAATTCTTTCCCACAACAGATGTAATAGTTATGGTATCATTTGTGTTTCAGGCATTAATTAACAAAAACATGATACATATGAACCTGTTTAAATATGAAACTGAAATTGATCAACGTGTTTCATTGATTTGACTAAACAGCAACTGAGATGACTCTCCAATTCTATCGTGCGATGTGTCACTTTTGTTGTTACATAAAAATTATTTATTTTTTTGACAACTTTACCAGCTCTAAGTGAACAAATTCGGAATCATTATATATGTAAAGAAAATATCAAAATTAATTAATGTAACACTTCTGTATATTATTCTGAATATAGAAATAATAATAAAAGCCAATAAATTTGATTCTACTAACAAATGACAACATATTTACACATTTTAACATTTTATATTAAGGCATTAAATAAAAAAAATTACCTATGCTATTAAAAAAAAAAAATGAATGACGTGACTTATATAATGAACTTTTTTTACATAAGTCATATGAATCAAAACACAATGTCAATCTAAAATGTTATACAAAACTTATTGTCTATGGCAGTTTCAAACATTCGCAATGCTCACCTTACGTCTTGAGAATTGATTCATTTTTACAGTAGCCTATATATAGAAAAGGAATACTCAAATTTACACTTTATAAACATACTGCATACACACAAAAACATTTTACTCAAGACACTGTATGTGTTTGTGAACCATCAATTGCATGCACGACTGATGGGGAAGAACAAACTAATATAAGTCTTTTATAAAATGATCAAACTGATATAAGTCTTTTATAAAATTATCAGAATCAACCCTGTCCTTCAGACATCATGCTTCACTTCATAATGTAAAAATATATCACTTGATCTGTGCCACTATTTCTCTGCTGTGGTCGAGATTATCTCACTTGATGGTACTGTTTTTGCTGGCACACTTGATTAAATCACAGCCATAATTCTTTCTAACATTCCTTTCCTTTTTTCATTTATATAATAAATAAAATTTCACTTCTTCCAATTTTCACTTCAACTGACCAACATATTTCCTTCTTTTGAAGCTGCTATCATCTGAGCAAGTTTTGAGTCTGGTCTTTCCATAAGCACAGATGGCTTGTCCAGCTCTACAACCTGAAAAAATGAATAACATATATATAGAGTACTGCTGTTAAAATACAACACAGTACATAAGAGTAAAAGAATAATTTTAAAAGAAAAAATATATGAATTTAATAGTAATTGGAACATATGTTTGAATTGTAAACAAAAACACTGAGTCAATAGTCCCAACCAACATAGAGGTAGACTCCAATATTAGATAGAACAACATTAAGATATATGTTTTGACAAGGATTATATGAAATTTGAAATAAATATTAAAATAAAAGGAAAGAGTAAGAAAATTATAATATAATAAATACAAATTAGAATTAAGAATGTTAGAAATCAAATAAATGTATTTAATAATAATTAGAAAAGTTATGTATGTTTTTAAGAGTTATATGATGGAAAGATGTAATGAATGTAGGGAGGTATCAATATGGCAAAATGTAAATTGTTAGATTTGTATTGTATAAAAATAGAAGAAAATTTGTTAGTCTAAATTTATATTCAATATGATAAACATCACTGAGAGAGCCTGTAATATTTAAATAAGTAAAAATTTATAATTCAGAAGATACACATCACAAAGTCTAATGTTATGTAATCAGATAAATATTAAAAGTTTAATTTTTCATAAAAGAGTTTAATTGTCTATTTAATAAAGGAAACATTCAAAGGAAGGGAATTAACGTTAATATTGAATTTAATAAAAATACAACTTAATAAACAAAAAATATTTCAAGAAGTCTGAATATATCGTTGAGAGAACGCCGAACTAAAAGAACAAGCATGTACTAGAAAATAGTTTGAGGGGCAATACCATAAAATCCAATATTCCGAAGAGGTATCAGTTTCGCAGTTATAGAAGAAAATAAAATTCAGCATTAAATCTAATAAGAAATTCCCATGGAGGAACAGATCACTAAGCCTAGTATTACCTTTAAGATGATAAACATCAACCAGAGTTGAACCCGTTGCAGTTGTGAAGAATTCAGAGTCAATCTATTTACATTTTTACGGTAGATATTCTTACCTTGTTATTTATCAAACAATTTATATACTAACGTTATTTGGTATGAATTAAAGAAAAGAAAATATCATACACAATATTAAATAATATCAATCAACTTAATAATTGTTAACCCTGAGATAGAGTTTTCTTTTCATGTGCAGATAGAAAAAAAAGCAATAACTGTAATTACATATCTTAATTAAATTACTGGCTATAAAAGAACAGTACATTAATGATGCAACCAATGTGTGGCATATAATAATTAAAATATCTGCAAATAATTACAGTACAATAATGGCGCCCATACGTGAAAGCAAAGATTTTCTTTAAGCCAGCACCAAATAACATAAATTAAGTAGTAAGCAATAGTGCTGAACTGAATTAATTAAATTACAATAAAATAATTTTGTTAAATTTAATTAGAATAAAAAATTGACTTGTAGTTAAATTAATTTAAATATTGTAACATGGCTAACAAACAGGATAAAAGATATGAGTTAAGAAGTATTAGTGCTGAAGAGGAGGAAGATGAAATGGAACAGCTCACTAAGGAAAGTGAACAAACAAATATGAAGACAATGATGGAGGCGATAATGGCTAAATTAGACCAACAAAATTATAAGTCCAACCAATTAAATGCTAAATTAGACCAACAAATGACGGATAATTCTAACCAGTTAAATGCTAAATTTTACCAACTTAGGAATGAAATTACCGATAGTTCTAACCAGTTAAAGGCTATTTCTGAGCAACAAAATACTTTCAGGACTGACAATTCTAAACAATTAAATGCTAAATTTGACCAGCAAGATGATATATTAGACAGGCAAAATGATAAATTAGACCAATTTAGAGCTGAAGTTACGGATAAAGTGGATAAACAGAACACTGAATTACAGGAGACCATTCAACAACAAATAAATGGGGTGAATAATAAATTAGACCAGCAGAAGGCTGAAGTTAAGTTAATATTGAAAAATTATGAGGAAGGGAATGTCAGGCAATTTGCAGAAGTGAAATTGAATATGGAAACAATGGAAAATAGGTTAGACAGTATAGAAATGGGACAACAGTCAATGAAGGAAGAAGTGGAAGAGAAATTAGGAGAAAATAAACAAGAAGTCATGGAACAGATGACGAGAGAATTGGTAAAACACAACAGGAGGTAACTAGCAATATTCACTCCATGGAACACCAGTTGGACAACAAAAATACCAAAATAGAGGATACCATGGGACAGTTAGTATTAAGGGTCAATGAGATAGAACAAAATGGTAATCAAACATGTGTTATCCGAGAAGACAAGAATATCAGTCATGAGGTGCCACATATGAAAGGATATATAAGAAATCCTATGGAATATTTAAATAGAATGCAGGAATATCTGCATAGTACCAAGGAAAATAGATGGGAGAGAATTAAGCTCATGTTAGATCAAGGATTCCATGAAATGAAGGATTATTGGTGAGATGCCGTGAGAAACACCCTGAATAGCTACCAGGAATTCATGGAAAGCTATAAAAATAAATATTGGACACGATCCATACAGACAAGGGTGCGGGGGACCATAGTATATGGTAGGTACGACCCAAGCATAGGACAAACACCGACCTCGTATTTCTTAGCGCATGTTTGCAGGGGAAGATATTTAGATCCACCCATGGATGACAGATATGTGGTAGAAGCTTTGAGTCACCATTTTCCTGAAACGGTGAGTTTAGCACAATTTTCCAGTCAAGCCCATACTATAGAAGCGATGACATTATTACTCACTGATTATGAGAGAAAAATGACTTATGACAGCAGTGCTAGACAAGGGAATATGAGAAGAGACAGCTACCCTAACTGATATCCGGAAGAACAAAACCGTGGTAGAAACCAAATAGTAGAAAGGAACGACCAAAGAAATGTTCCAAGATACCAAGATAGGGAAGGTGGAAGAAATTACTACAGAAACGATAACCGGAATGACCGAAGATATGATAATAATAATAATAATAACAATAATTATAGGGGCAACCACGCTTCAAATAATTATCGAGCAAATTTTATACGCCGAAACTATGATTCCCGAGTTTATAATAGTCGTTACCCGAGGGAGACTGATCGAAATGAACGTTCTCGCAGTGAGGAGAGACAAAGTGAGGCAAACAACAACTATGAACAGATAAGACATAGAGATCAACATGCTTCCCTTTCCCAATCAGAAAATAGTCAACATGAAGGAAGGAGAGAGGAGAGAGCAACTGCAAATGAAAATCAGGGAAACTAAAGAAGACTGTGAGTGAGTGCAGTGGTCAACCACAATCAAATAGCCGATCACTGTCTTGGATAACCAGTTTAGGCCAAGATTTTATGGACAATGAGAGAATTAATAAAAATGTAACTGAAAGTGATGTAGTATCTATTACCGGTCAATATGGGAAAACCAATCAAAATTTTATTATTGATACTGGTGCAGAAATATCATTGATGACTATGACTAAATACCACGAGTTAAAGGAAATGGAAAAGAGAATCACTTCATCCGAAGGAAAGGCGAATAGAATATTGTAACGGTACAGAATTGTGTGTTAAAGATAATAATTTAAATCAAGTGTAACCCCAAAGTAGTTAAGTGTTCACCTTCATGGAACCTCGGTTTAATCAACCACGCATGCAGTGTTATTACAAAACAACACGTCTGTGTTTTGTCTCTGGACTCAGACAGGCCGGACATATTACGTAACGACATATAGTTTGTGGCAGTCGTGAATCACAGAAAAAAATGAAGCCAAGTCGTAGATTGCACCACGCGGCAAAATGTTGCCAAACTCGCTGTCCAGATTATAGCACCTTTTAAAAGAACCAATTGGAGCGCAGACTGGTGATCACGTGACAGAATCACCCTTGGGAATCATTGCACTAACGCCCGCTTAAGAGTTAGTCAACTCGTAACTCTGACCGCACGGTCAACTAACTCAGAACCTAAGTGTTCGAGCAAATTGAAGTCGGCCGACTATATATTACCATGTGTATAGAGATTCAATCAAAGTAATGATTGAAAGTTGAATCAAAGATACAATAAACTCAGTATAAACAGTTGCGGGAGTGCGTTTGAACAAAGAAAGCGGCCAACACGAGTCTGTGCAACAAACCACATGAACACGCAGCGGACGGGTAACTAAAAACACTGAATATTCATACTAAAACCAATTTAAAATAAATGGCGATTGTTCATTATAAAAGGAAAACTTTACATATAACCCTAAACAATAGAGATCTCTAAGGGAAGATGGCTTTTATAAAAGAAAGAGGGGGGAAAAGATATAAATTATGTACTGGTTCATTAAAAATATAAATACCTAGTTTGTCATAGGCTAGTTAAGTAAGAAATATTCATTTTGTTAATTTGTTTGATTTTATATGTTACTAATTCAACGAGTATTTTAATATACCAGAAAAGAAACAAGAAATTTAATTGTCATCAAAGTGAGACAAAGTAATTAATTTGTATAATAAACCAGAAGCAATTTGTTTTAGCATAAACTGTGTTTAGCGTAATTATTTCGCACTCAAACCCAGACAACCTTTCTGCAACTGATTTCGTCTATACGACTCTGTATCCCAAAGGTAAGAAAAATGCAGTATTACAAATTCAATAAATTTTATTAAATGATTGAAACTTTCAATTGTTTCAATGGCGCCCGAAAAAGCTGGACGATTTGTGTGATTTTTTTAATCACACAGATTAGACCTAATACATAAGTTACAGACAAGAGTTGTTTGGGAGTGGGGGCGATGTTGTAGATTGTGATGAGAAAGGGGTAAAGCAAAACTAAGCTAAAGTGTGTATAATGGTATATGTAAACGATATCATACAAAATGAAGAATAACGATGATGAAGTCAGCATAACTGACTTAACCGAAGTTAGTACAGAAAAGAAATTTGATACAAATATTAATAAAGAAAATAGTTTGATCGAATCAACGGTCATGAGTGGGTTGGAGATCCATTCGACTCCAATCGTAGTCCAAAATAGAGAAGTAAATGAGCCAGCTATTATAGATGACTCTGGGATTCAGTTAACCCCAACCTCAAGTAATAAAAATAAACAATTTGATAATAATGATGTGATGAATATGATGCAGTTGTTTTTAGAGCAACAGAGTAAAATGTCTAATGAACTAAGTGTAAAATTAGATGAACAGAATGTTAAATTTAACGAAATAAATAATCGTTTTGACAACAGTGATAAAAAATTTGATGCACAAAATACAAAATTTGATAAATTAAGTAGTGATGTAAATGCAAAACTGAATGAATTGAGTAGTAATGTAAATGAACAGAAAATAAAATGTGAAAGTAGTTTTAACGAATTGAGTAAATGCTTTGATATAAATGAGGGTAAACTAGAAAGTAAATTTAATGAACTGAAGAGTGAAATCAATAATAATATATAAAGTCACAAAACATTAACCTTGATAAACGTATAAATGATATAGATGAACGATGAAATGTTATTCTCGAACAAGTAGTAAATGAACACGTCAGAGAACAAATTAATGAATTTAGAGAAAGTGTAGAAAGTAAACTTAACAACGTAAATGCACAAGTAGTAGAGAAGATAACAGTACAAGTTAGGGAACAATGTAGTAACATAGAAAGTAACTGTGAAAGCAAAATAAATGAATACAGTGCTGATATTGAGTACAAAAAAGTGAATGTAAATTTACTATTGCAAACAAAATTGTAGAAATTGTAACGAGAAGATCTGGTCGTACCTGTTAAAATGTGTTTACACTTGTTTTTTATGTGTATAAGTGTTAATGTGGTGTGTTCGCCTCACACCGGTCGTTACAATAATGGTTGTCACTACTGAAGTCCGTAGCGTGGTCTAAATTACCAGTACAACCTACCTGTTTATTCATAGGGGTTGCGAATCCCGGGTGGTGCCAAATTGTTTATATTAAAACAATTAAATTTGTTAAATTACAAGTTAATAAGTGTTGTTAGCGTTGACGGCTGGAGCGTTCGAATGATTCCCGCCGCTGTACAGGTTGTCGTATTGTCCACTCGTGAAGAGCGCTAGTTGGTTACTTAATAAAAATTGCTAACACACATATATTCTACAACGTCCTACGAAATAAAACGATGGTAATACTCTGTACTGTAATTTTAATGCAAATTCAGTCATTAATTAATATGACAAAAGGATTATAAATGATTTAATAACAAATTGCTCCGGCTTAGAACATGAGACGCAAATATCTCAAAGTTAGCGAAATTGGTTTTGAAACAAATTATTTTGACGCCGTCATGGCCTCTGTTTACATACAATATATTAATCTGTTCAAAATCTGGGGTTCTTTGGGTTATAAAATAAAAAATAAAAGTTGGTTACATTAAAAAAGTACACTACCATACCTTATACATACTTAAATAGTATACAGTGTTTTTACAAATTGTTCGGTAGTGTCGTATTATTTGTTACAAAGTTCGCACACTAATGCGAGGTTATATTTTAATTAACAATTGTTTTACGTAAGTTGATTATGCTTTAAACCTTTGAAAGAAAATTAATTTTGTTTAATAGTGAGAAATTTTGATTGACTTGAGAAATATTTAAAGTAATTCGGTTTCTGGGATAAAGGAATTTAGTTGATACTTATCAGTTCAGACAGTGGTGATATGTTGTCGTCTGGGGTGATGGAAATTCTGCAATTTTGGGCTGGTTCAAGTTTCGGGCATCTTCTTCTATCTCGTCTTGGGACTTTCTGCTATTTAATTTCTTTTTATTTGGTTCCAGGACATCGTTTAATATTAGAAGATCTGCATCTACTCGTCATTGGTTCTTGTTGTCGATTTCTGAACGTCTTTCGAACTTTTTAATGCAAAATTTTAGTCATCACAATCTTGCGTACCGCTTACCCACGCGTCATTTTTCCAAGTCTAATAAATTTAACGGTAAATTAGTATTCAACGGCCCGTTTCTATGGTAACAGAAATCCTTTGATTGGTTAAGGCCTCTTTCAAAAGCATTGTTATGAGATTTGAATTTTTATTCAAATTTATTATATATTTTCTTAATGATTTTATTCCTCTATCGTTCCTTTGGGGTAATAAATAATATCACTATTGTCGTTATTTCCTTTCAAAGTTTAAAATGATACCTCATAAGGTCATATTCCATTATACATTAACTTTAGTCTAATTATTTGACATCTGATAAATTACATATCTCTTTTAAATTACACTTTTATAATAACATTTCTCTTTTAAAATGATTTACACATAATTACTGGCTATTTACTGGTCTTAGATTAGTAAATTTCCTTGTGAATTTGTTACAATTGACATTTGTATGTGTCTGACAGTTATACATTTTCGTAGCCAAAAGTAGCCATGATGGTATTTTATTTATTTCTTTTAAATTACATTTTAATTCAGCCTGATGGGCTTCACTTTATTATTATAATTGTTTGTGTTCCGTTTTGATTCTGTTTATGTTTTGATTACAAGTCAATATAGTTTTCATTATTCATCTTTAAAATATAACAATTAGGCTTATGGACTGCAAGTTTGTTTCAGCCATATCCTATTCATAACATTAAAACAAACAATTCTTTATAAGTTATTAGTTACTGTTGGTTTAACATTTATTCCATTCTTTTGCTATTACTTTGAGTGAGAAACATCATCACTTCTTTCAAACTCATTAAACTTATTTCCCTTCTAACATGGGGTGTTTTATTAACTGTATACTTAATTTTAATGCAAATTCTTATTTTATTACTACTACCTTCCTCCATTCCATGTTAACACAAACTGTTTTTACATGGGCTTTCTCCCTGAATAATACTACATCCTTTACTTATCTCTATTTTAAATACTATTTTTAATTATTCTTAACTATATCATTGTTCACAAGCTCACTTATATCATTGATTGGTTTATCAATGATTTATTAAGTGTTTTCTTATCTATTAATACATTTTTATTACTGATAATATCTTTTTCCACGTATCACTTTCACCTTTAACTAACTGAGGTTTATCACTGATACACTCACTATTTTGGGGTATTTACACCTTCACTATTGCACTTTATTCACGGTTTATATTAAGTGTTACTTAGTGGGTAATCCCTATACTTATTTCTCTATTATTTCTCACTATTTCCTCATAACATAATACTTATTATTAATGACATTTGGTTATTTACATTTCATTAAATCTAACTTTAATAATGGGGTTAGTGTACTTTTCTTCACTAAGTTACTTTTTAATTGTCTTTTGTTTAAAACAGGTATATAAATTATTTCATTTATAACAATAATATTTGTTTTCATTAGTGGATAATTATTTGGGGTTTATTTACAGTATTCTATCTTTTAGTATACCATTTCTCCCTTTTATATGTGGTGTTTGTTACTTCTTGGTTTCACTTTGTCTCCTCTTCATTCTTCCTCTTCTTCTCCTTCATCTTCTTCAACTTCAATTGTCTTCATTTTGATTCGGTTCTCCTCTTCTCATCTGGTTTAATTTCTATTTAGTTGTAGGAATTTGTTCACTTCCTTTTATTCTTCTTTGGTTCTGGTTCCTTACCTTCTTTTGTTAGCTCCTATTTGTTTGGTCAATCACCTTTTTCTTGTGTATGTTTCGTGGTTCCCTTCTTTTGTTTACTGTTGTTTGGTCAATCACTTGGGTTGGGTAATATCGTCGTTCGTCGTGTCATAGTTTTTATATTTTATTTATTTTTAAACATTTTATTTGATATGAAGTATTTTTACATTTATAATTATCTTTTTTATCCCTGGTACTGGGGTGGCTTATTTGTGTTGTAACAAAATTAATGAGAATTTTGATAGTAAGATTAGTGAAACGGAAAGTAGCTATAAGTCAGAAATACAGCTATTAAAAGGTGCTGTAGAAATGGTAAATAATGCCAGTATTCAATCTGAACGTAACTAACAACAAGTTTAATTTAATTGAACAAAAACTAATCAATGTCAAAGATGATTTAAACATGGTAATAAATAAAAAATTAGATAGTGTCAACAAGCAAGTAGTAATCACCCGCGACGCAGATAGCGAAATAGAGCTAGAGTCATTTAATGAGGACAGTAGGGGGGTACACCCTATGCAATTCCTAAACAGAGTAAGAGACTTTAATCGATTTTGTAATATTAATTGGGAGATGAAATTATTAAAAGTTATGAAATGCTTTAAGGGAAGCCCCGTGGTTTGGGCGGAAGTGCATAAGGGAGATTGGTTAAATTTCCAAAGTTTTGAAAGGGATTTTAGAAGTAAATACTGGTCTGAAGAGGACCAAGAAGTGCTTAGAAGTAAGATAATGGGGTCGGGTAATTTCGGGACTCATGGTAACAACGTTACCATTTACGTCATGAAAATGTATAATGAAGCCAAATATCTCGAACCGCCATTACCGTTTAGATCATTTGTATGCCATATAAGTAAACATTTACCAAGGGAGGTGCAAATTTACCTAATGACGTGGGAAGTGGAGGGCATAAACGACCTTGAACAAATATTAGATATTTTCCAGAATATCAGGGACCGGGAGATGGGTAGGCGCTCAAACCTGTCAGTGTTGCACACCAATGACAATCATAATCGATCTAGTGGGACAACAACCACATATAGAGGGACAAGGGGAGGTTACAATAATAATAATAGACGCGATGACTGGCGGAGTGCCGAGTGCCATTGCGAAAATTATGCCAGCAGAATGACCTGTTATAGGTGCAATAAAGAGAGGAACTGTCGAAATAAACGAAATAACACTGAGCATAACCAAAACAATCAACAACAGCGAGGAGGTAGCAGTATCCGAGGAGCACTGGGAAGTAGTGGAATTGCTAACAGAGGCCGTGGTGGGTACACTCCAGGCCGTGCAACAGCTCAAACGGAAAACTAGCAAGGACAGTGGGTGAAGGGACCCCACCATTGTCGACAAGGGACTGCGGGGTCCAAGACAACGGCTATCTTAGTAACATTATCCGCACCGACCTGTCCAAGGAACTGATGGAGGAGGATGACACAGAGGCAGCAAGATTAGAGACCGGACTGACCAAAATAAGAATCCAAATTGAAGGTAAGGAAGTAAAAACTTTAGTAGATACAGGTAGTGAAGTTTCTGTTATTTTCGAACACATACTAGAGGAACTGCAAGAAACAAACAAAAATATCCCATCTTTGCCAGTTGCGGGGGTGACTATTGTAGGTATTACCGGAGTTAGGAGTAAACGTGTAACTAAACAGGTACAGTTGAATATGGTAATTAACGGGGTAGGGTACGATAACACATTTTTAGTAGTACGGGGGTTAAATCTGGAGGTTATACTGGGGAATGATTTTTTTGATAAAGCATAAAGCAGTAATTGATTTTCAAAAGCGGTTGTTAGTACTGAATAATGAAGGTGAACCAGTTCAGATTAGTTTTGAGCGGGTAGTAGACAAAGTGAGAATTTCGGGAGTTAAGGTGCTACTAAATCGGGCTAGTAAAGTAGAAACGGAAGTTAATATGTGTGTATGTAGAGAGAGAGAGAGTTAGGGGGTGACATAAATGAAGAACGAATTTGGGAGGACAGGACAGAGCGGTGAAGTTTTGTAGTGAGGGTGGCGTCGTAGGGAGTTCTCAACGTAAAGCGTTGTGGCGGGTAGTAGAGTGTTTTAGAGAAGTGTTTGCTGATATACCCGGGCGGGCAAGAAATTATGAATGTGAATTAAAGGTGAGGGAACACGCACCCTATGTACAAAGAAGCTATCCGGTGCTATATTCAAAGAGAAGAGCGGTTCAGGCTGAATTAGACAAAATGTTAGAAGGGGACATCATAGAGAGATCAGTATCACCGTATTCCAACCCGTTAGTAGTAGTTATCAAAAAAGATGGTCGAGTCAGATTATGTTTAGATGCCCGCAAGATTAATCAAATAATTATTCCGGATCGAGAATCGCCCGAAGCAATAGATGAGATATTCAAAAAATTCAGTGGAGTTAAATACATGACCTCATTAGATTTAACCGCGGGGTATTGGCAAGTCCCGTTAGCATGTGAAAGTAGGAAATATACAGCGTTCCTTTTCAATGGAAAAAATTACCAATTTAAATGGTTACCGTTCGGGCTGAATACCAGTGTGGCCAGTTTTATAAAACGTCTAGATGAGATTCTACAGCCACAAAATTTAGATTTTTTAACCATTTATGTAGACGATATACTGATAGCCTCACGTACATTTTCAGAATACGTGGAACATTTAGAATACGTATTAGATAGATTGCATAAAGGGGGGTTGACTGTCAACTGGGAGAAATCTAAATTTTTACAGAAAGAAATACATTTTTTAGGTTTCATAATAACACCAGAAGGGATAAAAGCCAACCCAGAGAAGGTAGAATCAATTTTAAAATTCCCGGAACCCAGGAATATTAAGCAATTGCAAAGTTTTTTAGGGTTATGTAATTTTTATAGAAAATTTTAGAAAAACTATGCCCATATAACATCAAAGCTGAGTGCTGTGTTACAAAAGAATAAGCAGTGGAAATGGGGGGGAAAAGAACGAGATGCGTTTAATGAGATAAAGGACCATTTTATGAACATGATCATGATGAATCACCCTAACTTTGAACGCAATTTTACTTACAGACGGACGCCAGTAATATCGCTTTAGGTGCCGAGTTGTACCAGGAGGACGACACCAAGGAGCACCAAACCATCGCTTTTGCCAGCCGGACCTTGCTCGCTGCCGAAAGGAATTATACAACAACCGAGAAGGAATTACTAAGCATTGTTTTTGCCGTGAAGAAATTCCGAACCTATCTATTGGGAAATTCTACCATCATCCGGACTGACCACAAGGCATTATCTTTTTTAAACACCTGTAAATTGACACACAGCAGAATAACCAGGTGGGTGCTAGCGTTACAAGAGTATAATTTTACTTGGGAGTATATAAAAGGCGTGGAAAATAAAATACCTGACACTTTATCCAGGGTAGATACAGAGGGAATGAGAACAGGGAGAGATTTAAAAGAAACAGAAATCTTTAGACTTAGTAGGGAAGATAGACTGTTTGGGGAGGAGTTGAAAGACATTAACAGTATGCAGAGGACAGATATTAAACTGAATAAAATAATAACTAGCTTAGAGTCCGATTTAAATGAGTTAGGGTATAGCCGATATTTTCAGATCTATAAAGAGAGTTTGTTTAAGAAAGTAGAGGGGGGAGAGCGTGATTGGAGGTTAGTTATACCGGAAGGGTTGGTAGATAAGATAATATATGGGACTGTCATTTTCGGTATGGGCATTTCGGTGCTAGGAAGTGTGTAAATGTACTGAAAGAATCATGTTTATTTAAAAATATGGAACGGAGGGTTAGAAATTTACTCCGGGGATGCGATTTATGTCAGAAGTCAAAAGTAGTTAATTACCGATTAGAGGGAGAAATGAAATACATCAGAGTCGAGAGACCCTTTGATTTAGTTGCGGTGGATTTGTTTGGCCCTCTACCAAAGGGAAGGGGAGGCGTAATGTACATTTTTGTGGTATTAGATACCTTCACGAAATTTGTAAGGTTATATACTGTAAAAAGGGCAACAAGCAAAAGTATTAAGTGAAAAAATAACGAAGGATTATATGATTAAAACTGGAAAACCCAAAATAATATTATCTGATCATGGACCCCAATTCATTAGTGGAACTTGGCGACAAACTTTGGGCTGGGAAGGCATCATACCTAAACACGCGGCGGTATACCATCCTCAGTCGAACCAGGCTGAAAGAGTCATGAGAGAATTAGGGAGAATTTTTCGGGCATATTGCCATGCCAAACACAGCGAATGGCCAAGGTATGTGGAAAAAATTGAAGAATGGTTGAATTGTACTACTCATGAATCAACTGGGTTTACACCTTACGAACTGGTCAAGGGGACACGCCCACCTAGAATTTTGGAACAGCTGTTCAATTACCCACCAGAGAGCAACACCCGAGGTTTGGAAGTAAAATTAAAACTCGCAAATGAAAACCTATTAACCAAGGGAGAAAGAAGAAAACGGCGTCATGATGCTAAAGGCAAATGGACAAAGTATGAGGTAGGTCAGTTGGTACTAGTGAGAAGACATGATTTATCGAACGCACAGGATAAAGAAATTAAGAAATTCTTTTTGCTATACGAAGGACCGTATGAAGTAATTGAAATTAAAATGGATAACGCATACGTTTTGCGAAATCAAGTGACGCGGGAGATAGTGGGTACCCATAATGCCACCAATTTAAAAAAGTATTGGTAAAATAAAAGTAATAAAATAAATCATGTAAATATATATAAAAATTTATTGTTTTTAGAAGGGACCCTCCCCCATTTTCGGGCGGCCACGGTCTTACCAGCCCTGGTCGTGGATTTTGGACACAGAGGGACAGACCATGGTTGTAGCCACCTCCCATTATGGTGGGACAAGGATGGTCTTTCCCTACAAAATTGGTAGAAACTAGAAATTTTACATAGTATAAAAAACGGGGAGGGGGACCCCTAAAGTCCGTGGTTAAGAATTTACGAAAAATAGGTGCACAAATGGGCACACCCCACAGACCATTGATTGCCTTAATTCTAAATTACAATACATTAAGGTAATCCTCAAGTTAATAAACCGGTGTTATTTGCGGATTGTAAACTCATCCCTTAACAGGTAGGTAGTGGAGAAGTTTTGTGACTGAGGTAACAAACCTAAATAACAAATTTCCGTATAGTTTGACTGAATTATGGCCTATGGAGATGGGGTCGTAGATTGGCGGTTGTGGTTTGTTTTTATTTCTGGAAAAAGGGGGCAGATAAGGATTTTAGGGCTGCCAGAAGGGTAGTTATTTACATTCATTGATGTAGGGGTTCTGTTCGTCTTCAATCGCATCTCGGTAGACCATAATTCTGTACATATAATATATAACCTATTCACGGGTAATTAAAGAAAAATAATTTGTGAAAAAATTTTAAAATAAAACAGTCGTGTAACCTAAGGGTTAAACTATTATTTTGTAGTACCTGCTATGTTAGGTTATGAGTAGAGAAAATTGTGGTTAGAATGTGATTATGTAGGAATTTAAGGAAAGTTTTGAACCAAACGAGGTGATGATTATAAACTTTATTGAAATACCGTGGCGAAACTAAACATATTAAACCAATTGGAATCATTTTGAATACAATATAATTAAAGTAAATGAAACTGTTTTGAACAAATGATGAAATTAAATTAAATTAGAGTTGGCTTTGGATTAACTTAACCATGTGAATTCTAGTGATGCGTTTAAGTTTATTCTGATCTGAATCTTGACTGTAATTGTAAAATAAATAATAACTGATGAAAACGTAATGATTGAAATATTCATTTAAAATTGAAAACTGAAGGAAATTTGTGTGTGAATATAATCAAAAATATTTAGGCTGAGATAGTGTTTGTAAAATAAGATGTGGATACAACTGTTGATGTAAACCTGTATAAATAGTCAATCTATGTTTTATGTTTAACTGTAGATTCCCCACCTACGTGCGGTCATGACCTCACCGGATCATGACCGTGAAAGTAGTTAATTATGACAAATTATAAATTTTAATTGTTATAACCGGCTTGTGGTTTGTTTTTGTTTTGTTAACCCGGTGGTTTGTTAGATTAAGTAGGTGGGTTATTTTTGGGGGAATCTACCAATTTTTGGAACAGGGCTATTTTCACCCATATAGGGGTGGTAGTCCATTAGGGGTGTATTCATAACTGTTAGTAAGTATGTTGTACTGAATTTTTATTGTAACGCCGAAGCAAGGATTGGGTTGGAATAAAAGAAAAAATGTCCACCCCTTCCGCATCAGTCCTTGTGGAAGCAACTGGGCGCTACGGTCCAGGGGGGGCAATAGTGAGTGTGGATAAGGGTGACCAAGTTACAGGCCACGAGGGAGATGTGGTTTACGGCTAGGATGAGGCCGGCGATGGTCAAGAAGCCTAGTGCAGAACACAGTAAATTGTAACGGGTATCAGGGGTTAAGGGAGTTGAAGGGGGGTTGTAAAAAAAAAAAATTTCAGGAGTCAAGGATAAGTCATTCTTGGGTGAAGAATCTGTATTTCATAGTTATGATTGTTATTTTATTATTGTTATTATTTGATTTACTGGTATTTTGTATAATCAATGTGTTATTTTGGATGGGTAATATTGTATTGTGAACATTATTTAATTTGTATGGTATTCATATTAGTTAGATGTGAGTATACCGTAAGTTTATATGGCCATGTGGACATTGTATTTTATGAAGGCCAGGTATAGGGTTGATTGAAACCAATGTAACATGTTGATGATGAGTTGAAATCATTGTGATAGTGTATGAGTACGGACTTAATAAGTGAAGCTGAATTAATTAATTTAACAGATGGACTATCTAAAAAGTTGGAATAATTTATTTTTGACTTGTAGTGAATAAGGTGGTAATGTTTTGTTTGTAACCCAATATAAAAATGATTACGTTTATTTGGAATGCTTATCATGTTGTATCCTGCTTATGTAATTGTGTATGGATATAGAACAGCTGTCATTGTCGGCTAACCAAACTAAAGGAAAAACCAGTACTTTATAAAAAATCGAACCAGTACTTTGACAATAACGAACCAGTACGACTAAGAGGAAACAAATCAGTTGGGGATATGGAATAATGGAAGGCTGTTTGTTAATCTTTTAATTGAATGTTTCAGAGTCAGGTGATACTGTGGCGGGTGCCTATCTGATTTTATGGTGTTGGGATCTCGAGCAGAGAAGTCCAGTAAGGTCGGATGGGTGCAGCCACAGCCACCGGACTAGGGGGGGGGGGTAAGTACCCATGATTTTAGTAAAGAACTCAGGGGGGTTGCGGCGCCATATCTTCACTGTTCCTCTTAGGTTTTAGGCAATGAGAGTTTTTATGCTGCGGCGTAAAACCTCTCATGGGGGGGGGGGTATTGTAACGGTACAGAATTGTGTGTTAAAGATAATAATTTAAATCAAGTGTAACCCCAAAGTAGTTAGTGTTCACCTTCATGGAACCTCGGTTTAATCAACCACGCATGCAGTGTTATTACAAAACAACACGTCTGTGTTTTGTCTCTGGACTCAGACAGGCCGGACATATTACGTAACGACATATAGTTTGTGGCAGTCGTGAATCACAGAAAAAAATGAAGCCAAGTCGTAGATTGCACCAGGCGGCAAAATGTTGCCAAACTCGCTGTCCAGATTATAGCACCTTTTAAAAGAACCAATTGGAGCGCAGACTGGTGATCACGTGACAGAATCACCCTTGGGAATCATTGCACTAACGCCCGCTTAAGAGTTAGTCAACTCGTAACTCTGACCGCACGGTCAACTAACTCAGAACCTAAGTGTTCGAGCAAATTGAAGTCGGCCGACTATATATTACCATGTGTATAGAGATTCAATCAAAGTAATGATTGAAAGTTGAATCAAAGATACAATAAACTCAGTATAAACAGTTGCGGGAGTGCGTTTGAACAAAGAAAGCGGCCAACACGAGTCTGTGCAACAAACCACATGAACACGCAGCGGACGGGTAACTAAAAACACTGAATATTCATAATAAAACCAATTTAAAATAAATGGTGATTGTATAAAAGGAAAACTTTACATATAACCCTAAACAATAGAGATCTCTAAGGGAAGGGGGCTTTTATAAAAGAAAGAGGGGGGAAAAGATATAAATTACGTACTGGTTCATTAAAAATATAAATACCTAGTTTGTCATAGGCTAGTTAAGTAAGAAATATTCATTTTGTTAATTTGTTTGATTTTATATGTTACTAATTCAACGAGTATTTTAATATACAAGAAAAGGAACAAGAAATTTAATTGTCATCAAAGTGAGACGAAGTAATTAATTTGTATAATAAACCAGAAGTAATTTATTTTAACATAAACTGTGTTTAGCATAATTATTTCGCACTCAAACCCAGACAACCTTTCTGCAACTGATTTCGTCTATACGACTCTGTATCCCAAAGGTAAGAAAAATGCAGTATTGCAAATTCAATAAATTTTATTTAATGATTGAAACTTTCAATTGTTTCAATATATGAATTACCCGTGAGCAAAATCACTATAGTGGGTGTAACAGGACGAGCCAACCGAACTGCTCGCAAACAAGTATTGATGAATGTCCAGTTCAATGGAAGGGTGATACCATTAATATTTGTAGTATACCAAAATATAGAAACAGAAATATTAGTTGGATGCGATAACTTGCGGAAGTATGAAACTATTATAGATTTAGAAACCAATCAGGTGGTATTTACATACGATAAACAAAAGATACCTATCAAAATTATTAATAGAAATGAAGGTGTAATGAAAATGGTCAATTCAACCAAATTAAGTGATAGATTTGAATACTCATGTGAGGATAGACCAATCAATAGAAAGTCAACACAGTCATTAACAGTAAACAATCCAATGTGGGAGGAGAAAATGCAAGGGATCAAACAATTCGGTAATCATAACAGTCAACTAACCAAAGAGCAAATAAATCAATTAATGAAAATTTATTTGAAACATTATAAAGTATTTTCAAATAAACCTGGCAAGATAGTAGGAGTGCAGTGTAAGTTACCCCTAAGAGAAAATGTGACATTTAACAAAAGGTCATATCCAATACCCTATAAATTAAGAGAGCAAGTACAAGAAGAAATTGACAAAATGCTTCGTGAAGATATAATTGAACTAAGTCAGTCAGAACATACTAGCCCATTAGTAGTAATTCCCAAGAAAGATAAGTCATTAAGATTGTGTTTGGATGCACGTCAAATTAATCAGATGATAATTGCTGATAAGACGTCGCCCGAGAACATAGGAGAAATTTTAAAACGTTTTAATAACATACAGTTTTTAGTAGTTGGGATGCTGTATCTGGATATTGGCAAGTAGAATTGCATCCAGAAAGCAGAAAATATGTGAGTTTCATAGTAAACGGTAGGAATTATCAATTCAAAAGATTACTTTTTGGTCAGGTTAATAGTGTGGCTATATTTATAAAATGTCTTGATGAAGTATTGGGTAAGGACATTTTGGAATTTACTACAGTGTGCGTCAATGATTTGGTAATTGCATCAAGCAGTTGGGAAGAGCACTGTCATCGAATTGATAAGGTACTTACCAGATTGGGGGAACATGGAATTACGCTAAAATTAGACAAGTCAACATTCATAGCCAGCAAGATTAAGTTTTTAGGGTTTATAGTCTTGAATACAGGCATATCTGCGGATCCTGATAAAATACAATCAATACAGAATTTCCCATATCCAAAAAATGTAAAACAATTACAAAGTTTCTTAGGTCTTTGTAATTATTATAGAAACTTCCAAAGTAATTACTCCGACCTAACACATCATTATCAACATTTAATTTGTAAGAAGAATAAATGGAAGTGGACTGAAAAAGATGAGGAAGTCTTCAATGAAGTGAAACAGAGGTTTTTACAGTACATCATGTTAAGTCACCCAGATTTTAGTAAAGTTTTTTATTTAAATTGTGATCCCAGTGGAGTAAGTTTGGGATCGGTGTTATATCAAGAAAATTACAAGGGAGAACCTAAGGTAATAGCTTTTGCAAGCCGTACACTAACTAAAGCAGAATTTAATTATACTATAACTGAAAAAGATACATTAAGTGTGGTTTTTGCAATAAATAAATTCCGAACATACTTATTAAACAGTGAGGTAGTAATACGAACTGATCATCAAGCAATAACCTTTTTTAAAAACTGTAAGATGTCACATGGTAGGCTCACAAGATGGATGCTCCAGTTACAAGAATATCGTATAAAATGGGAGTACTTACCGGGCAGTAAAAATATAGTAGTGGATATATTATCCCGAGTAGGGGATCACGAAGAAATTACGGCCGAAAGAATGCTCAAAGAAGTGGGTCGTTTATTCCACACATACTGCCATGACCAACATAATAAATGGAGTGAATAAGTTAGTAAAGCAGAAGAGTTTATAAATTTAGCAAATCACGACAGTACCGGTGTGACACCATATGAGGCAATGCATAAAAAACGCCACCCAGAATTATCGAAAGTTTAGTTGACTTTACATGGTTCACTCAACCACAGAAGGACATACAAGTTATTATGGAGAGTCGGGTGAAAGTGACGGCAGAGGAAAGAGCCAGACAACAATACAAGAAGCGATATAAACAAATTAATTATCATATAGGAGAGTTAGTACTTGTTCGTAACAGACAACTTCCCAGCAGTAAGGAGAAGTTGATGAAAAAATTATTTCTATGTTATATAGGCCCATTCATAATTGACACGGTGAACGATAACAATACTGTAGTAATAAAATACTAGGATGGAAGAATTAAAGGGACATACAATGTTAATCAACTTTGCCCTTATAAGTCAGATAATAACTAAAGAGTGTGAATTCTGAAATAAAGAACACATGAAATGTATGACCAGAATTGGGAAGGTGAGATTTAAAAGAAAAGATAATGTTGTATTCATGTTTTTGAGTTTTTTAGCCATGAAACTAGGCACAATTGTTATTTTATACTTATTATTTTTGATGTAAAACCAGCTGGTTTGATTAATGTTGTAATGGTACAATTCTGGTACCATAATAATTTTGGGAAAAATGGTTCTACAACATAATTATTGTATTTTATTTTAAAATACCATATAAAAGATTGGTGAAGTTTTAGTGAGAATTTTCAATAACGTAATATTGAGCGGACAGGATTTGTGTCGAGGTCAAAGGAAAATCACTAAAGTAGCAAAAAACAGTTCGTCATAATAACGGGTAAACAAGCCTAGCCCATGATTACGTCAGCTGAAAGAATGCAAGACGTAATACATACTTTTGTAACAAAACACAGTTTGGCTGTTCAAACAAAGAACCAGTGACGTAGTTTTGCCCCACCTCTGCAATGCTCAGTGGTGAAACGCTGCCATTTTTCATCTCGACCGTGAAGTGTGCCAGCCGGCCAATTCACCAAGTTCAGTTTATCTAAATATTACACCACTAAAAGTCTATTCAATATGTGATTGTAAGTTATATTAACAGGGTTGATACCAATTGTGAGTTGAAACAACATAGTAAACGTGTGATCTGCGATGGGACGCTACGACTACGAGAGGGTGTGATCTACGACGAGACGTTTGCGATCAGCGTTCAGCTAAGTACAATTTGGCTGATACAACCTAATTGTATTATTCAAATATAAAATTGTTACATTTAAAAGGATATATAAAATCTTTATATTCAAAATTAATCAAATATTAAATATTTATTCAAATGAGCTCAGATAAATGAAATAGTACCAGAGAATGAAAGAGAGAGAGTGAGAGAGTGGATACAAATATAATTAATAAGTGCTGGGTTGTGCCAATGTCATTTATCGTTTATCATGTTTATTATATAGTAGTTATAACACATGTTTATTTTGGAGGGTCTAGAAAATGTTTAAGGGAGAATATATGTTTACCAGATAAATGGGACTACGCCCCGAGGCATAGTAAACACGTGCATGTTTGGCACATAGTAGAGTCTTTTCAATATGTAAGTAGGGTTGTTTATATAAATAAAGGGTAATGTCATTGGTAACAAATACAAGCACGAGTGAGTTATTTCAGGTAATACATTTCACAATTACTGGTTCGCTAACACGAATTCTGGACCGCAAGGTAAGCCTAATATTTTTGTTGTACAGTCTTGCAACATGGCGCCCGATAAAATCTCAAAATAATTGCATTACAAAAATAATTAATTTGTAACAGAGAAATTAAAGTTACAATGTTATTTTAAGCCATAAATGAGTGTGTAAGATAGTGTAAGTGTGTAAGCCATAAATGTACGGTGATTCGTGATAGTGATGAACCATATTTGTTATGTTAATAAAAGAAAAAAACAATTTATGAAAAGAACTTTGTGATATACAATTAGCGAATTAATCAGATGTTTCAATATTAATGTTAGACCATGTTTGTGATAAGAAATTAATTATTTCAAAATCTCATATCACGTTGTATCTGAGATTATGAAATAAGGGAAGGTATTATGTACTGCTGTTAAAATACAACACAGTACATAAGAGTAAAAGAATAATTTTAAAAGAAAAAATATATGAATTTAATAGTAATTGGAACATATGTTTGAATTGTAAACAAAAACACTGAGTCAATAGTCCCAACCAACATAGAGGTAGACTCCAATATTAGATAGAACAACATTAAGATATATGTTTTGACAAGGATTATATGAAATTTGAAATAAATATTAAAATAAAAGGAAAGAGTAAGAAAATTATAATATAATAAATACAAATTAGAATTAAGAATGTTAGAAATCAAATAAATGTATTTAATAATAATTAGAAAAGTTATGTATGTTTTTAAGAGTTATATGATGGAAAGATGTAACGAATGTAGGGAGGTATCAATATGGCAAAATGTAAATTGTTAGATTTGTATTGTATAAAAATAGAAGAAAATTTGTTAGTCTAAATTTATATTCAATATGATAAACATCACTGAGAGAGCCTATAGTATTTAAATAAGTCAAAATTTATAATTCAGAAGATACACATCACAAAGTCTAATGTTATATGTAATCAGATAAATATTAAAAGTTTAATTTTTCATAAAAGAGTTTAATTGTCTATTTAATAAAGGAAACATTCAAAGGAAGGGAATTAAGGTTAATATTGAATTTAATAAAAATACAACTTAATAAACAAAAAATATTTCAAGAAGTCTGAATATATCGTTGAGAGAACGCCGAACTAAAAGAAGAAGCATGTAC
The DNA here is from genome assembly GCA_034769895.1 of Magicicada septendecula. Taxonomy (NCBI): domain Eukaryota; kingdom Metazoa; phylum Arthropoda; class Insecta; order Hemiptera; family Cicadidae; genus Magicicada; species Magicicada septendecula. Next base: position 136,178,821 of record CM068372.1, read on the forward strand.
TGGAAAATAGTTTGAGGGGCAATACCATAAAATCCAATATTCCGAAGAGGTATCAGTTTCGCAGTTATAGAAGAAAATAAAATTCAGCATTAAATCTATTTAAGAAATTCCCATGGAGGAACAGATCACTAAGCCTAGTATTACCTTTAAGATGATAAACATCAACCAGAATTGAACCCGTTGCAGTTGTGAAGAATTCAGAGTCAATCTATTTACACTTTTATGGTAGATATTCTTACCTTGTTATTTATCAAAAAATTTATATACTAACGTTATTTGGTATGGATTAAAGAAAAGAATATATCATACACAATATTAAATAATATCAATCAACTTAATAATTGTTAACCCTGAGATAGAGTTTTCTTTTCATGTGCAGATAGAAAAAAAAGTAATAACTGTAATTACATATCTTAATTAAATTACTGGCTGTAAAAGAACAGTACATTAATGATGCAACCAATGTGTGGCATATAATAATTAAAATATCTGCAAATAATTATAGTACAATATATATATACATACATTTTTTTATATAAACCATTCACCTCAATTTATGATGAAATGCTTTTTTTTTGGTTTCTACCATTTATGCAAACGTTTGCTGATTACAGTGGTAATGGATAATGATAATGAGTGGTATTGTGGGATTTTGGATAATGATTGTAGCCTATGTTTTTTATTATCGTGATTAATTTCACTTTTTTATAAATTTTATTTTTTATATAGGTTTTTAATTTTTGGTCGTCATCGTCATCATCCTTTACGGCTTAGGCTAGCAGCCTGTTCCAGTCTCAATGGAAGTCATCCAACAATCTCTTACGGTGTCTTCCCACACTTCTCTTCTCCCTTGGATGGTCAAGGGCTCTTCTTGAAAATCTAGTTGGATCCATTCTCTCACTGTGTAACCACCACTGCATTTTGTACCGGGAGATTTTCTCATTTAAGCTTACAGCTATGCCTAGCTCCATTCTAATATGATCATTTCTGATAAATCTCTCCTGGTACAACCCTTTATAGTCCTCAAGAACCTCATTTCCGCTCCTTGTTTCTAGATATACAAAATATCTAGATATTTTATGTGGAATATATTAATTATATATATTTTGTATATAATTATATATTATATACAAAATATATTAGATATCCTTGTATTTTTAGTATACAAAATTATTTTTAATATTGTAATACTGAAAAAATATTATATTCTATAGTATTTTTTATAGTTTACAGGGCAGAGTTAATTACATTCTTTGGTAACGTACAAACTTTAAAGAAACTCATTTACTTTTGTTTGTTTTGTTGTGACTATTTTATTTTAAAATGTTTCTATATTCTGCAAATGCCTATACTCTTCATTTTCCACATGCTTTCAAAACATTTTAGATAGTACAACAAGGATAATGGTGAGTTACACACAAAGAAAGATTTCTGTATCAGATGGGGAAGAGGGACTGTTGTTCTTGACTTGTGTAACTGATTTTATCATCTTAAATGTTTACTAAGCATTTTATGAATATAGAGTTACTGTTTTTTTTTTCGTATCGGCCCTCTAAGAACCACATGCCAATTTCAATTCTTTACTCTTTGTTCTTTTCCTTTTTTTCCAATATTCTTGCTTCTTCTCACTGTGTCTCTTCTTCCTGTCTTCAGTCCACTTTGAACCCGCGTTTTTATCTCTCCTACCCTGGACTCCCTCCATTTTCAACACTTTTGCCTGAAAAACTTCTCTGTGAATTGCTTCTTCTGCGTGTATATTATTTTTTTCTAAATCCTTTTGGACTTCTTTAATCCAACTTGATGTTGACTTCTTCCCCCACAGATATCTGAAGATTTGCTTTGTCAACCTATTGTCATCCATTCTATATAAATGTCCAAAAAATAAAAGTCTTCTTTTTCTCATTGCTTCTGTTATATTTTCTATACTTTGATATATTTCATCTTTACTTCTTAATTTCCAACCTTCTGAAGTTTTTCGTGGGCCTAATATTTTCCTAATAATTTGTCTTTCCAATATTTCTACTTTGTCTAAATTATAATTCAGTGCTAGACATTCACTTGCATATAGGCATTCTGGCTTCACTACTGTACTGTAATGACTTACTTTCACATTTTTAGATATGCACTTTTATTGTAAATATCTTTAGTTATACCATATGCCCTTTCCATCTTATGAATCCTTTCTTCTATAGCAGACTTTTTCCAAGCCATTCTCTTGAATTATCTCTCCTAGATACTTAAATTTTCGAACCCTCTCTATTCTACCAATATCTGTTACCAGGAATTTTGGCGTGTTTTTAATGTTTGTGAGAAATTTGTTTTTTCTGCAGAAATTCTTAAGCCTGTTCTACTGGCTATGTCCTCTAACAAATTAACTTGTGTTACTGGAGATGTAAGATGTTCAGAAATTCAGAACTGTTTATTTTAATAATTACCATTTTTCGACATTGATACATCTTTAAAATTGGCATTGAGGTGAGGTGGCATCTTGGAAATTTGAGTGACATGAAAAGTATCACATCTAAAATTGCTAATACTTTATACTCAGAGACTATAAAAGCAAGGTCAACAAGTGGGCAATGTTGGGTAAAGGAAAGCTGAAAGCAATAACAAAACCAAATTTAACCTTTCCCCTCTGCTTCTTGTGATCGCAGCACACGCATCAAATTGGAGGTCAAAACGGGGTTTCAGTTAGTGCTGGATCGTCATACAGAGCACACGGGTCTTGTTTGTACTGCAGAAGTGTAAAGTTATACTTGATTCATGTAAAAGACTTTAGGCTACAATCTGAGACAATTTTTTCATCAAATAAATATGAGTCTTCACTTTAAAACTTCCATTAACGATTATATATAGACCTACTCTCACTGATCAACACCTCATAACTGTACAGATACTAACCTCATTTACAAAAACTGCATATCAGAATTTTTTAACAAACGTTACTGCTAATGATAAACAGTATTCATGCTGGTAATGCCCTGGAACGTCAATTTAGTGATGCAAATGGCTGATACAATCATTCCTAGTTCTTTCCATTGTAGTGTTGCAATATTTATTCCATGTATTATTGTGCAAAGCGCAAACAAATTGTGGAAATCAATATATTCACAAAATTTTGGTGAATTTTGTGAATGTAAAAAGCAGTAAATATAGTTTACAATATTTAACCTAACCAAGAAAACAGCTTTTAAGTCCTTTTAAAAAAAGAATTTCAAGGACCTGTGGAAAAAGCCATTCTTGAAATTCTATGGTCCCTCGTCACTGAGTTACACAGGAGGTCCCCTAATGCAGCAAGCAACTAATACTACAGGTAGGGTATATGTGTGTGGTTGTAATGGTACAATCATGGTACATTTTATAATTACCTTAAATATGGTAAATAAAACCATAAATATTGTATTTTTTAGTTTGGTCATAATTAAACAAACATAATTCATAATAACCGGTATGAATATATAGTGAGTGGACTGTATAATATTTGCCAGGATTTGGACCGATTCATAGCAAAAAACCGTGAAGCATCACAAAACAATATGTAATTTGTTGCGATAACAGTGACGATCCTTAATTACGTCAGCGGCCGAGAATGTGTTTACATCCACAACACGATGCTGTCAACAACTTAACAAAGAACGAGTGACGTAGATTCACCCCACCTCGGAAACATATAACAGAGACTCGTCGTCATTTCATCTGCAACAGTGATCGTAGCCGGCCGGCAACTTGTTCACTAATAAGTGAATTTTAACTTTTAAACCACTGTAAGTGGTTAATAAACTATATAAACATCAAAAACATGTGGTGAAGAACGTTAAAGTTCGGCTTCGTGTAGGCGTCATCGGCCGATGGATCGTCCCAAATAGATCAGCGTATAGAATTGGTCCGAGGAGTTACGTGGGTCGACAAGACGGTGCGCCGTAAACCGCAGTAAAACTATACCGATTGTGCTAATCTGGACGATTCTAGCAGTGCGAGGAGGCCTACACGACTTTGGTGAGAACGTTCCATCAACACACACATATCCTTATTTTATTTCCACTTCAAACTTTATTTGAAATGACCAAATAACAAATAAATTCAAGTATTCAAAATTTCACTTTTTTAAAATGAGCTCATAACATAATAACAAATTGTACCAGGATGAGAGAGAGAGAGAGAGAGTGTGTGTGTGCGTGAGTAATTTCTAAGTGCTGGGTTGTGCGCACCAATATAACGATATGTAAGTCTATATTCACGTAATTATATAATATTACATAATAACACATTTAATTTTACCTGTATTATGATTTTGGAGGGTTTAAAGTTTGTTTAATACTTACAAGAGCATTATGTAAGATGTCTATAAAAAAAATAAACAGGGTATATCATTGGTAACAATTTTAACCAGGTATTTTATTATTTCAAACAACTTCCGTTTATCACAAATTCGCGTAACGAATACCTGCCCTATAGTGTTTAACAATGACAACATATGTAATCAAGATGGCGCCCGACTTTTGAAAACATGACTATAAGTTTAACATGTAATTTATCGTATATTTATTGTCAGCAGTAAACGTAAAGTTACAGATGGCTTCTGGAACAGGGACTCTATATAAGATTATTTTATATAGAGTACGCCTATAAAGAGAGCGGAAAAGTTGTTTGAGGTAATAAACGCCAAAATTTTAATACGTAAACATAACCCAATAGTTAGGTTATACAATTGTATGCATGTGTGTGTATTGTAAAATTGCCAACATGAGTACAAATGATAATATTACAATAGAAATCAGTACAACTGATGTAAATTTGACTGGTGAGATGGATGTCCAACCAAATCAAGCTAGCCAGACTGACGAGGCAAATACGCATGTATCTGTAGAGACAACGAAAACCGATACATCCATGTCAGCTATGTCAGATAGCAAACCAGATGGTACTGCTGCAATGATGCAACTTTTATTAAATAAATTTGACAGTTTTGACAAGAAACTAGATGAGCAGAAAAGCGATTCTAATATTAAATTCACAAATTTGAATAACAAATTCGATAGTTTTGATATCAAGTTCAATGAACTAAAGAATGAAATAAAAGGTCAAAATTTTCACTTAGAGGAGCGAATGAACACAGTAGAAACACGTTGTGATAACATACAGAAAACCACACTAGCAATTGTTGATGATAAGTTCAGTAGTACAATTAATGATTTAGATACTAAAATTGATCTAGTTTATGACACAGTAAATAACACGATTAAAAGTCAATTAGAGTCACAAAGTACAGAAATACAACAGAAATGTTTAAATTTGGTAGAAAATCAATTAGAAGTTAAAACCAATATTGAAGTAAACAAACAGGTAGCAGTGAAAACTAATGTTTTACAAAATCATTTAGAGAAAATTGAAGTAAATGTGATAGATATCACCAAGAACTTAGAAACCATAGATAATACCATAACTGAACATGAGAGAAATACCAAGAGTAGATTTAATTTGTTACAAAGTAAGATTAAAGAAATTGATGATTTAACTGTACAAAATAGTATGGATGTGCATGATAAATATGATATAATTACAAATAATTTGACCAGTGTAAAAAATGAATTACGGGGAGAAATAAATAAAAATATTTCAAGCATAAATGATAGGGTAATCGTAACTAGGGATTTCTATAATGAAATAGAACTAGAGAATTTTAGCCATGAAAACAGGGTAATACATCCCATGCGTTTTCTAAATCAAACAAGGGACTATAATTATTTTAGTAGTAGTAGCTGGGAAGTGAAATTAAACAAAATAATTAAATGTTTTAAGGGTAATTCAGTCATATGGGCTGAAGCTCATAGGTTAGAATGGGATTGTTATAATACTTTTGAGAAAGCATTTAAGGGTAAATATTGGACAGAAGAAGAGCAGGAGACTTTAAGAAGCCGTATTATGGGAACGGGTAATTTCATGGGACGTAACCTTAGTAATAATAACATTACTATCTATGTAACTAAATTGTACAATGAGGCAAAATATTTAGAGCCGCCCATACCTTTTAAGTCATTTGTTAGGTATGTTAGTAAGCACTTACCCAGGGAAGTGCAGGTCACTCTGGTGACTAAAGAAATAGAAAATCATGATGAACTGGAAAGGGTATTAGATATACTAAAAAGCATAAATGATCGTGAAATGGGTAGACGCCCCATTCAACCAAATATGTCTAACCATAACAATGAGTTTAATCGGCCAAGGCCTTATTATAATAACAATGGTAATAAATATAATTTTCGCAATGATTTACAGCAACCAGGCGGTTGGAGGTGTTCTAGTTGCAGGAAGGAAAATCGTGCCCACATCCAGCACTGCTATTACTGCAAAACGCCAAGGAATAACCAAACAAAGCAATTCGTACCTGCGAACAGAGGAGCACCTAGTAACAGAGGATCACCATATCACCATCAGGGACCAACCCGAGGACACCCTGTACCATCCACGAGTCATAACAGGACACAGCCGGAAAACTGAAGTCGACAGTGGTAAATAGGACCCGACCACTGTTCAGGGAAGCTCATGAGGTCCGACCCCACGAGAACATACAGTCAAACGTTATAAAAGCAGATATCGTTGCCGATTTATTGGAGGAGGAGAGTAACACGACACTGGAGGTGAGAGCTGGACTCACGGAAATACAGGTAACAATAGAGAATAGAAAATTTAAAACACTTGTTGATACAGGGAGTGAAATTTCAGTAATAGCCGAGAACATTTTAAGTGAATTGAAAGAATTTAAAAAGAATATTCCAGTTTTACCCGTAGCAGGGGTTACAGTAATAGGAGTCACGGGGGTACGTAGTAAAAGGGTGACAAAACAAATACATTTAAGTTTCTCAATTGGAGATATGAATTTTGATAATACATTTTTGGTAGTCAAGGGGTTAAGTTTAGACATCATTTTGGGAAATGATTTTTTACAAAGAAATAAAGCTGTAATAAATTTTAAAGAAAAGGTGTTGGAGTTAGATGGGGGTGATAGGTCTGTGAGAATAAATTTTGAAAATGTGATAAATAAAGTTAGAACAACTGGTGTGAAATTGTTACAGAAACGAGTAGTTGAGAATAATTTAGACACTAAAATAAATTTTTGTAGAGAGGGTGAGTATTTAGAAGATGTTGATAATGAAATGAGTAATATTAATAATGAAGTATGGGAGATAAGGGCGGATGAATTCTGTAGTGGGGGTGAGGTGATAAGGAGTGGCCAACGTATAGCGTTATGGCAGGTAATAGAGCAGTTTAAGAGAGTGTTTGCCGATATTCCAGGAAGGGCAAAAAATTATGAATGTATGTTACAGATAAAGGAACACACACCATTCATGCAGCGGAGCTATCCAGTGCCTTACTCTAAAAGACGAGCGGTGCAAGAGGAGTTGGATAAGATGTTAGAAAATGGGATCATCGAGAGGTCAGTGTCTCACTACTCAAATCCGTTAGTGGTGGTAATTAAGAAGGAAGGAGGAGTAAGATTGTGTTTAGACGCAAGGAAGATTAACCAAATTATTATACCAGATCGAGAATCACCAGAATCTATAAATGAGATCTTTCAAAAGTTTAGTGGCGTACGGTTTATGACATCATTGGATCTGACTGCTGGATACTGGCAGGTACCATTAGCAGAGGTAAGTAGGCAATACACAGCATTTTTATTTAACGGAAAAAATTATCAGTTTAAGCGACTACCATTTGGGCTAAATACCAGCGTAGCTAGTTTCATTAAATGTTTGGATAGAATTTTGAGACCAAAAGATTTAGATTTTCTCACAGTATATGTGGACGACATTTTAATAGCTTCACGTACATTTGAAGACCATTTAGAACATTTAAAGTATGTTTTAGGAAAATTAGAAGCGGGAGGATTAACCGTAAATTGGGATAAGTCCAAATTTTTACAAACGAAGATTAATTTTTTAGGATTCATTATTACATCGGAAGGAATTTCCGCAAACCCGGACAAGGTTGAATCTATTATGCGCTTCCCTGAACCGAGAAACATCAAACAACTTCAGAGTTTTCTTGGGCTGTGCAACTTTTATAGAAAATTTCAAAGGAACTACGCCTATCTAACCGCAAAGTTAAGTGCGGTATTGCAGAAGAACCGACAATGGAAGTGGGGAGATGTGGAGCGTGGAGCCTTTGAAGAAATAAAACTCAAATTTAGTAATATGATTATGATGAACCACCCGGATTTTGATAAGATGTTTTATTTAAAGACGGACGCCAGCAATGTAGCTGTGGGAGCAGAGCTGTATCAGGAGGATGAGGAGAAGGAACATCGGACAATTGCGTTCGCTAGTCGATCCTTACTGCCGGCTGAAAAGAATTACACTACCACAGAGAAAGAATTGCTCAGTATTGTGTTCGCAGTTGGTAAATTCAGAACTTACATCTTAGGCATCAAAACGATCATTAGAACTGATCATAAAGCTTTGTCATTCCTCAACACTTGTAAACTTGCTCATAGTAGATTAACTAGGTGGGTACTTGTTTTACAGGAGTACAACTTCGAGTGGGAGTATATTAAAGGAACAGAAAATAAGGTACCCGACACTCTATCCAGAGTAGATTGTGAAAATAACAAAACAGGTAGGGACTTAAAAGAAATTGAAATTTTTCAGACAGAATCTTCGGAGAGGAGCTGAAGGATATCAACACCATGCAGAGAGCAGATGGTAAGTCTGGAAAATCATACACAGTTTAGAGACGGAGCTGGATGAATCTGAGTACAATCAATATTTTAAAATCTACAAAGGGTTATTGTTTAAGAAGGTAGTAGGGGGTGAGCGTGACTGGAGATTAGTGGTACCAGCAGTGTTGGAAGAGAAAATTATTTGGGATTGTCATATACGATATGGTCATTTTGGGGCTAAAAAGTGTGTAAATGTTTTAAAAGAGTCATGTATTTTCAGAAATATGGAGAGGCGAGTGAGACAGTTGCTGAGGAGTTGTGATTTGTGTCAAAAGTCGAAGGTGGTTAACTACAGAGTAGAAGGTGAGTTAAATTACATTAAGGTAGAAAGACCTTTTGATTTAGTTGCCGTGGATTTGTTTGGACCATTGCCGAAGGGTAGAGGCGGAGTAGTTTATATATTTGTATTGCTTGACACTTTCTCAAAATATTTAAAATTGTATAGCGTAAAAAGAGCTACCAGTAAGGTATTGAGTGAAAAGGTGACTAAAGACTATATGATTAACGTGGGTAAGCCAAAAGTAATTTTATCAGATCATGGGCCGCAGTTCATCAGCGGAAGATGGCGCCAGACCTTAGGATGGGAAGGCATCCTCACGAAGCATACGGCTGTGTATCATCCCCAGTCCAACCAGGCTGAGCATGTAATGAGAGAAATAGGCAGGATCTTCAGAGCCTATTGTCACGCTAAACACAGCGAATGCCATTGTATGTGCGAAAGGTAGAAACTTGGCTGAACAGTACCACCCACGAGTCCACTGGCTATACACCTCATGAACTGGTAAGAGGAACACGCCCCTCAAGAATCTTGGAACAATTATTCGACTATCCACCTGAGAGCAGAACGACAGATATAAACATTAAAATCCGGTTGGCGAATGAAAACTTAATTAGCAAGGGTGAACAGAGAAAACGTAGACACGACGCAAGAGGTAAGTGGGTTAAGTATAATATAGGACAAATGGTATTAGTTAAAAGACATGACTTATCGAGTGCGCAAGACAAAGAAATTAAGAAATTCTTTCTCTTATATGAAGGACCGTATGAGGTCATAGAAGTTAAGATGCAAAATTCTTATGTATTACAGAACAACATAACTGGAGAGATAGTGTAACGGTACGAGATTGTAGGGCCAAGATAACATTTTTTAAAATTACATTCTCTATACAGTCATTGTTCACCCTTGTAGAACCCCAAGTTAGTCAACCAGATAGGCTGTGTTTATTGCAGAAAAAACGTCTATGTTTTGTCTCCGCACTCATGCAACGCAGACCGATGGTGAAGTAACATCAACCTGCGCCTCAGCCGTGAATTACGAAAGAGTATGTAACTGCACATTGCGCCAGGCGGCAAAAACATTGCTCACCTTCCCGCCTCTGCTAAGGCGCTCTTTCAATAGCACCAATGGGAGCACATATGCACGATCACGTGACCAAAAAACACTGTATGCAATTTAGCAAACTAACGCCAGTGCCAGTTGTGACACCGGGCCGCCCGGCCAACCTAAGCGAGCTAAGTGTTCGAAAATATATGTCGGCCGACAAAACAACACTAAATGCTATTTAAAAGTGAACTAGAGTAATAGTGGCGCATCAACTTAATTTGAAATAAGCAATAACAGTACCGCGGTTAAACAGTGTCTTAACTAAATTATGGTGTGTTAAACAGTGCATTCACAGCAGAGGTGCAAAACAGCGGAGTTCTTCAGACGTTAAGTATTGACTGAGTTTTAACCAAGATTATTTTACCTTTTTCCCCAGAGTATAATTCAACATAAATAAATGATAAAGCTAAAATGTAAATCAGAGATCTCGAAGTGGGGTTTAAATAGAACGATAAAATCAAAGAACGAATGTGAGTGAGTGTGTAGCTAAAGCACGTATTGGTTCATTGCAGATAATAAATAGTGGAGGTATATCGTAGTGTCATAAGCTAGTTAATTAAGAAATAGTTGTGACTATAGTTGATTTCACAAATTGTTGCTCCTTCTACAAGTATTTAATTTAAATGTCATGAAAGGGAGATGAAGTAGTTATTTGACATAATAAACCAGAGGCAATTTGTTTTAGCACAAACGGTGTATTTGATCTTTGCCTATATCAAATCCAAATAATCCCTTTTTGCAGCAGTTTCGTCTGAACGACCCTTGGAGTAAAAAACCCGAAGGTAAGAGATAAATATAATTATAATTTTGTAATTAATTCGTAGAGTTACATTTGGCCCCGAACTAGGGACCCGAGTCATATAATTTGTCTGTAAGTAATAGTAGAGTTACATTTGGCCCCCGTACAGCGGGAATTTTGGGGAATCTACAAAATTTTGGAACAGGTCTATTTTCACCCAGATAGGGGTGGTAGTCCATTAGGGGTGTACAAATAAAAAATAGTAGGTTATATGTATACCGAATTTTATTGTAACGCCGAAGCAAGGATGGGGGTGGAATAAAAGAAAAAAAATGTCCACCCCTTCCGCATCAGTCCTTGTGAAAGCAACTAGACGCCACAGTCTAGGGGGGGTAATAGTGAGTGTGGATGGGCGGTGACCCAGTTACAGGTCACGAGGGAGATGTGGGTTACGGCGAGGATGAGGCTGAAAAAGGCCAAGAAGCCTCGTGCAGACCACATTCAAATGTAACGGGTATCAGGGGTTAAGGGATTGAAAGGGGGGGTATATATGTATATATATAAAAAAAAAAAAAAAAAAAAAAAAAAAAAAAAATTTATAGTAACTAAGTATAAATGGAGTTAATGTCATTTTGTGTAATTAAGGTGTTATTTTGGATGGGCAACATTGTATGGGGAATATTATTCAATTTAACTGGAATTTATGTGTATCATTGTAAACCAATATTGTTTTATTAATATTATTCTTTAGGGTCTATAATATAAAATGAGCCAGTACGTTGTCAATGAACCAGTACGGCTAAGAGGAAACAAATCAGATGTGGGATATGGAGGGATGGAAAGCCGTTTGTCAATTTTTAATTCCATGTTATAAAGTCGGCGATACTGGGTCGGGTATCTGTTCGATTTTTCGGTGTTGGGATCTCGAACAGAGAAGTCCAGTAAGATCGGATGGGTGCTGTCGCAGTCGCCAGACTAGGGGGGTAAGAACCCATGATGTAGTAGAGTGTTCAGGGGGGTTGCGGCGCGATATCCTCACTGATCCTCTTAGATCTAGGCAATAAGAGTTTGAACGCTCCGGCCTTCAATCTCTTATTGGGGGGGTATTGTAACGGTACGAGATTGTAGGGCCAAGATAACATTTTTTAAAATTACATTCTCTATACAGTCATTGTTCACCCTTGTAGAACCCCAAGTTAGTCAACCAGATAGGCTGTGTTTATTGCAGAAAAAACGTCTATGTTTTGTCTCCGCACTCATGCAACGCAGACCGATGGTGAAGTAACATCAACCTGCGCCTCAGCCGTGAATTACGAAAGAGTATGTAACTGCACATTGCGCCAGGCGGCAAAAACATTGCTCACCTTCCCGCCTCTGCTAAGGCGCTCTTTCAATAGCACCAATGGGAGCACATATGCACGATCACGTGACCAAAAAACACTGTATGCAATTTAGCAAACTAACGCCAGTGCCAGTTGTGACACCGGGCCGCCCGGCCAACCTAAGCGAGCTAAGTGTTCGAAAATATATGTCGGCCGACAAAACAACACTAAATGCTATTTAAAAGTGAACTAGAGTAATAGTGGCGCATCAACTTAATTTGAAATAAGCAATAACAGTACCGCGGTTAAACAGTGTCTTAACTAAATTATGGTGTGTTAAACAGTGCATTCACAGCAGAGGTGCAAAACAGCGGAGTTCTTCAGACGTTAAGTATTGACTGAGTTTTAACCAAGATTATTTTACCTTTTTCCCCAGAGTATAATTCAACATAAATAAATGATAAAGCTAAAATGTAAATCAGAGATCTCGAAGTGGGGTTTAAATAGAACGATAAAATCAAAGAACGAATGTGAGTGAGTGTGTAGCTAAAGCACGTATTGGTTCATTGCAGATAATAAATAGTGGAGGTATATCGTAGTGTCATAAGCTAGTTAATTAAGAAATAGTTGTGACTATAGTTGATTTCACAAATTGTTGCTCCTTCTACAAGTATTTAATTTAAATGTCATGAAAGGGAGATGAAGTAGTTATTTGACATAATAAACCAGAGGCAATTTGTTTTAGCACAAACGGTGTATTTGATCTTTGCCTATATCAAATCCAAATAATCCCTTTTTGCAGCAGTTTCGTCTGAACGACCCTTGGAGTAAAAAACCCGAAGGTAAGAGATAAATATAATTATAATTTTGTAATTAATTCGTAGAGTTACATTTGGCCCCGAACTAGGGACCCGAGTCATATAATTTGTCTGTAAGTAATAGTAGAGTTACAATAGTAGGAACACACAATGCTACAAATTTAAAATTGTACTGGTCGTCTTAGTTATTTTATGAATATTGATGTTTTTATATTTTGAGTGTTTGAATATTAATGCAGTTTTATTGGTTTTACAGAAGGGACTCTCCCCCATTTTCGGGCGATCACAGACTCACCACCTCTGATCGTGGATTTTGGAATTTGGGAGGCGGACCATGGTTGGCGGAACTGACGTAAGGAAGTGAAAGCAATGATGGTCTTCCTCCACACAAAATTGGTAGCATGTAGCGGGGCATTTTGGGGCCTATTGTGGGGCAATAACACAATTTGTAATTTTTTTTCATAAATAAACAAATAGCATTTGTTCATGATAGGAAAAACTTTGTAACCGAGAGGTAAATTTCGTGTTAGGCGACTGTAGCGAAGGTGGTAAGACTGATTGACAATATTTAGTAAATTTCTCAAGCGAACAGATTCAACAGCCAGCAAAATTTGCGCCAAGGTCAGCTCCAGTGACACAAAATCTGTCAACAAGTTATGCAACTGGCATCATACCATATTACGTCAGAGCCTATCCTTGATGAGTAATTCAGTTATGTAACAAAAATTAGTGTACTGGCGCAATGATACAAACTGGAAAACAAAGACAATTGAACATCCTACAACAGCGCTTCACAAATTAGCGCCTGTAGTTCTCCCCAGTCTAAATTCAACGCTCGCGCGAGCAACACCGATACAAAGTTTCGAAACGTAAGTGCGGGCCCGCATACAATAAAAAATGTGAATCTTTATATGTACATCTAAAATACAAACAGTTTTTCAGCCAATATTCATCCAAAAGTAACAGTTCGGCAGTAAAATGTGATAGTGCGAACTATAAAACAGTAAAACAGTGCACGCCATGAGGAGACACCCCAGGAGTCGAACTTCTACTCATAAACAGGAAAGTAGACATTCAAAATAATTAAAAATGCTGGTTTTTTCTTTTTTAAAAAAAAATTAAATAAAATGGGGAAATAAATTTTGAAGAAAGTATAAAATATTTAAAAATGAGATCTCTAAAGTAGCTTTGTGTGTGTTGTGTGTGTATGTGAGAATATAGTATTATTATAGTTTATCGTAATAAGAAGGCTGGTTTGCGTTCCCATTATAATTCTTAATAAATGTATTTCAAGAATCTGTTATTGTATTGCGAGTAAGTAAATTAAAAGAGATTCAAGGTAATTAACAACTATTATTCACGAACAAATTTTGTCTGTACGATTTTATTAATATGAAATATGAATAATAATAAAGTATTAATAACATTTAATTATTGATGAACATAAATGATTGTTATTATTTCAGCAACCACATTCTGTTCTCCTAGTTCGCTGATTCGAACCTTGGTAAATTATTTTCTTGCAGTTGGTAAGGCAAGATGGCGCCCGACAAAAGTAGATAGTAAAACTTTGATAAATTCGAAATCACATTATATTTAGTTTATTATTATTATCGAGGGTAATAAAACATAACAAGCAAGTAGAAAATTTAATATTATTATTGAACGGGGAGGGGGACCCCTAATTCTTGGGATAAAAAAAAAAAAAAAAAAAAAAAAAAATATATATATATATATATATAGTTTGGCAGTTATCCCACGAATTTTGTTTTATTCTAAAAATCATAGAATAGAATTTGAAAATTGTGTAACTTAATAGATTAACTCATTAAGGAGTTATATTTTTGTGTATAAACTAAGCAGATCAGAAGATCCATTGTTTTCCTGTAGTGTTAGAAAAGTGATGTTTTGGACTTGGAAAGTGTCTACAAATTTATTAATGTAACTAAAGAAAGAAATAACATTTTTTAAATGATATCTAAATTTTGATGTTTGTGAAGTAACAACCTTACGGGGTTAAAAGGACATAGTGCTACTATGGTGAAATTTTGAGACTATATTTTAAACATTATCATTATGTTTATTAAATAGTAGTCTTGTAATGGATTTGTGTATAACTTGTTAGTTGTATGGTAGTCCCCGATTGGGACTACATAAGACACAATGTGTCACATATTTTCGATTCCCCATATTTCGGGCGATTACTGTCTTACCAACACTAATCGTGGATCTGGACGACAACCAGCTGTGGCCAGAAATTGTAACCCTGACCATGGTTGGTTGCCTACAAAATTGGTTGAAATTTTGAAATTTATTGGGAGGTTTAGGGGAATCTATTATTCGTTTTGAATAGGCTACTTCACCTCGGTTGGGGTGGTAGACCTTAGGGGTGTATTATAAATATAATAGTAAGGGTACATGCCTTGAAGATTTTGTAATGCTAAAGCAAGGATGGGAGAGAGAGAAAAGAAAAAAGTGCTCACTTCTTCTGCCTCAGTCCTTGTGGAGGCAACTGAACGCAACAGTTCAGGGGGGGCAATAGTGTGTGTGGAGGAGAATGAGGGATAAATATTATTAACAGCGCCAGACTATTACCTGTTAATAATAATAATAATAATGTTTTTTTCTTTATTTTAACCATTCAATAAGATTTATAAATAAATAAATATACAGATTTATTAATTCTTTTATATCAATATAATTTGTTTTTCTCCAGGTTTGGGAGATTTATAGTGTAATTTTCATATTTTCAATTAGATTTTAATTCTTTTTATATCAATGAGGTTATGTTATAATTACAATAATTATAAAATGGAAAGAGATAAATATTGTTGATAGAAATCGAAACCATTCATTAATTCAGGATTTGTCAATATGGAGAAGTGAAATTCTTTCTAATTCTTGAGAGTTACGTTTTAGTAGTATAAATTTTATAACTATATCTTAGTATTAACTATATATTAAGCCAACCCAGTGCTTATTAGCACAAACCAGCACCTAGCTAAGGGGAACCAGATCAGTTAAGGGTAGAGTAATTTACCAAGCCACTATTTTAATATTTGTCGTTTATTGTTTCAGTGTTTGGTGATATGACAGCGGTCCTGAGCTGGCCAACGCGTCAGAGCAGGGGCGTTACGAGCCTAAGTGGCCTTATGGTGTTGGGATCTCGAAGGAGAAGTCCAGTAAGGTCATGTAGGTACGGTCATCATCATCAGACCAAGGGTGAGTTGTTATTTTCTTTTATATAAAATTGTAAGGGGGTTGTGGCGACTTATCCTGGCTGATCCCTTTAGGAAGTATGAAAGGGTCAATGAAAGTTTTTGTGCTTCGACACGCAATCTTTCATTGAGGGGGTTTTGTAATGGTACAATCATGGTACATTTTATAATTACCTTAAATATGGTAAATAAAACCATAAATATTGTATTTTTTAGTTTGGTCATAATTAAACAAACATAATTCATAATAACCGGTATGAATATATAGTGAGTGGACTGTATAATATTTGCCAGGATTTGGACCGATTCATAGCAAAAAACCGTGAAGCATCACAAAACAATATGTAATTTGTTGCGATAACAGTGACGATCCTTAATTACGTCAGCGGCCGAGAATGTGATTACATCCACAACACGATGCTGTCAACAACTTAACAAAGAACGAGTGATGTAGATTCACCCCACCTCGGAAACATATAACAGAGACTCGTCGTCATTTCATCTGCAACAGTGATCGTAGCCGGCCGGCAACTCGTTCACTAATAAGTGAATTTTAACTTTTAAACCACTGTAAGTGGTTAATAAACTATATAAACATCAAAAACATGTGGTGAAGAACGTTAAAGTTCGGCTTCGTGTAGGCGTCATCGGCCGATGGATCGTCCCAAATAGATCAGCGTATAGAATCGGTTCGAGGAGTTATGTGGGTCGACACGACGGTGCGCCGTAAACCGCAGTAAAACTATACCGATTGTGCTAATCTGGACGATTCTAGCAGTGCGAGGAGGCCTACACGACTTTGGTGAGAACGTTCCATCAACACACACATATCCTTATTTTATTTCCACTTCAAACTTTATTTGAAATGACCAAATAACAAATAAATTCAAGTATTCAAAATTTCACTTTTTTAAAATGAGCTCATAACATAATAACAAATTGTACCAGGATGAGAGAGAGAGAGAGAGAGTGTGTGTGTGCGTGAGTAATTTCTAAGTGCTGGGTTGTGCGCACCAATATAACGATATGTAAGTCTATATTCACGTAATTATATAATATTACATAATAACACATTTAATTTTACCTGTATTATGATTTTGGAGGGTTTAAAGTTTGTTTAATACTTACAAGAGCATTATGTAAGATGTCTATAAAAAAAATAAACAGGGTATATCATTGGTAACAATTTTAACCAGGTATTTTATTATTTCAAACAACTTCCGTTTATCACAAATTCGCGTAACGAATACCTGCCCTATAGTGTTTAACAATGACAACATATGTAATCAAGATGGCGCCCGACTTTTGAAAACATGACTATAAGTTTAACATGTAATTTATCGTATATTTATTGTCAGCAGTAAACGTAAAGTTACATGGTGCACACTTAACAATCTCCACACACCACTGCCTACTGTATTTTCATATATTGTGGCTGATGGATTTTTTGTTTTTTCCTCCGCTCAACAGTCCGTTAAGGACCAAGGCATACCGTGCGGCTTTTGTGTTAGTGTGACGGTGTATGGCTAGTACTACGCGCCACCAGCCGCTAGTTGCGGTATTCACAGCCAGGAGGCGGCGCTGTTATCTCAGCGCCTACTCAGTTTGCCTCACGACGCTGAGTGCACGCCGTATGGAACCTCCGCCAGGAATTCAACCCGAGCCCACGAGCGCATCAATCGCCCGTGTTAGCCACTAGACCACCTGGAGGCTCGGCTGATGGATTATGACAGCATTTTCCTGTCTCTGTGTATATTTCAATGTGCTTGACATCTTTCTCCACATCACCACAGACACAGCACAGCTTTCCTTATGTAGGTGATTTTTCTGTAAGGAGTCTGGTGTCAATTTTATAATTGGCAAGTATTTATACTCTTGACACATGTTGTAGTGATGGTTTGTGATTGGTGCTGAGGTTTGAGGAATAGAGGATGATTGAGACCGATGCAGACGCCATAAACTATGGCACTTACCATTCCGTTCTCCATGACAAGGACTCTGTCACAGCTGAGTACAGTTGTAAGACGATGGGCGATGGTCAACACTGTACATTCTTTAAACTCACGGTGTATAGTGTTTTGGACGGCTGCTTCTGTTTCAGGGTCAACGGCTGCTGTTGCTTCATCCAGGACCAAAATCTGTAGGAAAAAAAACAATTGACCTCATACCTATATTTTAAATGTTAACTGTAAACAATATCAATCAGAATGATCACTGTTGCACACCACTATATAAAAATTATTCCGATTAGCGCTTTCAAGCTTCACAGCCCATCGTCAGATCGAAATAGACAGGAAATATGTAAAAACAAACCCTTCACCCCTCTCCCCCACCCTGCCCCACCGTCTGTACAGTTACATGTTTTCCTAGAAAATTCCTTGTGTTTCAGTGTTGTGTGTGTGTGTGTGCATCCTTTTAAACTACCCTCTTCCTCTCCACACACGTGGGTCAGTCACACACCCTATTTTAAAACAACCAATTAGTACTATGCAATATAATTCTTAATCTTATCTATCTGTCCTCTCTCATTTACTTCTTAATCATGTTATAAAATATTTCTTCATTATCAAATTTAATTTTAATATTAATTAAATTGTCTAACCCTTTTTCTCTTTCTTTCAATATTTCTAACTCCTCTCTAAGCTTCCTTTCAACTGTGTTATTTACTACTTTTACAATTTCGTATTCTTCCAAAGGATTAACAAACTTATGGTTGTCTTCTATGAAATGTCTTGCATATAACGAATTGGTTGTTCTATTACCTTCTCCACGTTTGTGGTCAGACAACCTGCATATGAATTTCCGTCCTGTCTCACCTAGGTACACTTTGTTGCAGTCTTTACATTTTAATTTATAAATTCCGCTTTTCTGTAATACTGGAATTTTTTCTGTATTCTTATTCCTTATCTTATCAAATACCGTTTCACATTTTTTAATAGCTATATCTAATCCATATTTATTAAAACATTTTATAATTTTTCTAGTATGTGAACCTATGTATGTCAATGACCCTGCATAATTCTTTTGTTCTGGTTCTATTTTAGCTTTTTGTATGTTAACCCTTTTCATAACTTTATCCACTATGTTGGTGTTATAATTATTATTCCTTACAATTCCCTTTATCGTTTTTAACTCCCTATCTTTTGATTCGGTCTCTTTTAAACACTTCTAAGCTCTGTAACAAAATGAATTGATTGCCGCCATTTTATATCTACATGGGTGGTAAGACTCTCTTGGTATAATTATATCAGAATACGACTCTTTCCTAAATATCCCAAACTGTAGTTTCTCATTATCTTTAATTTCTATGTTTAAATCTAAGTAATTTATTTTCTTACCTCCTATCTCTTCTTTAAATTGTAAGTTTTTATCCTTATTATTTACCTCATTTATAAACTCATGCACTTCTTCTATGCTTCCTTCCCAAATTACTAATACATCATCAACGTATCTAGACCATAATTTTATATTGTCTTTATACTTAGTGGAAGTTATTAATTGCTTTTCAAAATCATTTATGTATATTTTAGCAAGAATAGGGGATAATGAAGACCCCAGAGGTAAACCTTTTTTTTTGTATATAAAACTTGTTATTAAACCTAAAATAGTTCTGATTTACACATTCTTTAATTACTTTCATCAACTGCTTTTTATACCTGTATTCTCCCATATTATTATAGTTTATTAACTTAATAACTTTATTTACTGTGATATTGGTAAACATGTCCTTAACATCCAGTGATATCAATTTTGTATTTACATTAATCATAATATTTTCTAATTTTTCTATCAATTTTACATTATTCTCTATGTTATATTTTGTCCCAAATTCATATTTCTCTTTCAGTACTCTGCTAACTTCCTTTGATAATTTATAAATAGGTGCATTAATAAAAGAAACAATCAGTCTAATTGGTTTTCCTTCTTTATGTATCTTAACCTAACTTTTAAAAGTTGGTGCTGTTGGATTACTTTCCAATAAATACTTTTTCTTATTTTCTTCTATAAATGTTATATGTTTCATCATTTGTTTTATCCTTGACTGGTACTTACTTGTATAATCATACTTTATTTCCTCGTATGGTCCTTCCCTTATAAATTCTTCCGTTTTCTTTATGTATTCGTCCTTTCTCAGTAGTACCATTGTATTTCCTTTGTCCGCCTTCGTAACTATAATATCATTCTTCTTTATTTTGTTCTTTAGTTTAGTTACAGTTGATTTGATTTTTTGTTCATTTTTTGAATTACACAAACTTTTCTTAAATATTTTATCTACTACATTCCCTACTTCCCACCTTATTCTTTTTTTATCATTTTCATTTCCTAGTTTTTGTATTATGCTTTCGCATTCAATAATCGTTTTTTCTTGATTTAATTCTGGTGGCGGTGAGATTAAGAATTATATTGCATAGTACTAATTGGTTGTTTTAAAATAAGGGTGTATGACTGACCCACGTGTGTGGAGAGGAAGAGGGTAGTTTAAAAGGATGCACACACATACACACACAACACTGAAACACAAGGAATTTGCTAGGAAAATATGTAACTGTACAGATGGTGGGGCAGGGTTTAGGGGGTGAGGAAGGGTCATTAATTTATAGCTTGTTGTGTGTGAGCAGGGTGGTGGAGAGGGGTGAAGGGTTTGTTTTTACATATTTCCTGTCTATTTCGATCTGACGATGGGCTGTGAAGCTTGAAAGCGCTAATCGGAATAATTTTTATATAGTGGTGTGCAACAGTGATCATTCTGATTGTGATTTCAACCACTAACACAAATTTCTTCATTAAACGTCTGTAAACAATATGATTGGTAGACAATAACATTACAAAATTCAGGTTTTCTGTTCAAATTTAATTTACATAAACTTGGGATTTATACGTTGTAGCACTTGCATGAAGTGTGTACAGAAAATTCTTTTCCAGTACTGCACACAATATCATACAGATGGATGTACCCTACTCATTACGTGTAAAGTATGAAATACTGTTACAGACAAGTATCCCTATTCAGACATCATCATAAATGTGTGATGAAGTGAAGATAATTAGATTTTAAAGTCAATATTATTTTTAAGTACAACATATGTTTATTCTGATTAGATGGTTCCTCTTTTTTATACAATTATTCTGAACAGCCGAACTGAGAATGTGGTAGTGAATTGTAGTGTGAGTGAAATATAGATATGTTCCTATAGAGTGAGAAGTTATTTTTCAATTTACAAAATAATTATTAATAGCAATACACATTTCCTACAAATCTTACCTTTCTCGGGTCCCAGGTTCTTCGCACGAACTTGTGAAGAATAAGCGTGATTTAGGATTGCATTCTTTAATAAATTACACTCTCAATTTCAGCATTAGATACTTGTATTTTATTTAACAATTCTTTTAAAAATGTATTGGCTTTTCATTTTTCTTCGTAAAACTATTACTGATCTTTTTAGTTACTTTTCAAAATTACAAAAAAAACAAACATGGTAATTTACTTATTCTAATATACTAGTTATTCTTATTTATTATAAAGCAACCCACCATCTGCTCATTCACTCTTTCACACAACATTTAAATTATTCCCCATACTTCAGAGATCTCTATGTTATAATTTTTTATGATTTTAAAAAGTTTATATAATATACGGTTACTTGATTGGCTGCTCGGGTCGACCTCCTGCTACACTGATTGTCCGAATGATGTTCTCACTGTTGATTTAATTTAGTTATCACTGATGATTTAATTAAAAGACACAGTTAGTCCATGTTAGATTATTGTTAATTTGCACTCACATTCTAATACTTTTACTAAATTTTTGGCCCGCGAGCCTTTGTGTTCATCTGGCCGCCGCCGCGGCTGTAAGTCGACCAATACTGTTTCCGTTACATTTTAATATACGGGCGAGATGGAAAATGTGCCCGGCCGGCGACGCTCACCACTGCTCGCGTCTGTTACATTCAGATGTTTTTAGCCGACTGAGACAGTTTTATGCGCGCACACCGCGGAGGTATTTTCTCAGACTTGCCCAAACCATGGGAACATTCGCCGCCTGAGTGCGCGTGTGGAGGCGCGTACGCTCCCTCGTTGATAACTGCACATTCCTTAGCCACACCGCAACAGTTTTGACTATACAGTCCACTCACCGTATTTGCTTATTCACAATTCCCAATGCGTACTTTCTGACGGTTACTGACCAGTACCAAGACTGGTTTAAAATGATTAAAATTGGTTTCACCCCTTTTGCCCCGTTACAAGAGAATACAAGAAAACATGAGTTTCACTCAAGGAAAAGAAAAAAAGAATTTGTCAGTAACAGTGGAATGTAGTAAAAAAAATCAAATTTTACTTAAAAAAGTAACTGCCACAGTTTAGATCATAAAACCACTTTTCATGAGTCACCAAAGAATCTATACAAATTTGAACAAAAATACAAAAACAGAGAACAAAAAAAGCAACTGCACAGGATAAGTTACCATAAAACTCTGGTTTTTCAACAGAGCAGAAAGTCTGTGTTCAGATTGCGAGTTGTGCAAAGAAGTTTTTATTCTTTTCAATGCTAAAAACGATCTTTCTGTTGAGGAGCTTGTAACTGGAATTGTGATGATAAGGTCTACAAGCCTCCACACTTGAGGAATGTTGTTATTAAGCTCTGCTGAACCTAAGTATTTTGACCACTAACACTATTTTTACTAAACTACTCTATTTGAATAAACTACAGAAAGCTCACTTCTTAGTAACTGAATATTAAAATACTGACCATATAGTCCAGTCAACGAAAAGGTTGTAGAGGGAAATGGAAGGAAAACAATTTTTTACTTTGGGACTTTGTTTGGACTAGTTAGGAGGTAAACATACTAAGAGTCCCCACTCCTAGGAGGTGAGCGGGGTGCAGGGGGGCACGTAGAAGGTCACTTTTTTCGGTTTTTCGCTTATATCTCGGAAACTATGCGACCTAGCGATAAGGCCATTCTATACAAAATTAAAGCGGACAAAATGTGCCACAAGATTGATTCTATTCATTTTTTTGCTATCTTGCATAGTTTCCGAGATATCCGCGCTCGAAATTCGCTAATTTTGAAAAAAAATGTTTGCCTCACGTTTTTTACCTTATTTGACTAGCTAACTCTTCGGCCCTTCGTACTACGAAAAAGTCATGAGAAAGGAAGTTGTAGAGCATTAAATTTCTTTCAAGAATATATGATATTTTACTATTTTATCTTCAACCGTTCAAAAGTAGAGCAATTTTAACTTTATGTGTAAATTCCGAGATTTTGCAGAAAAACATAAAAGATTGAATGAAATATGGTCAAGGACCATACCCTGACTTAAGGTTGTTCAATAGGTCATGTGCTCGAGAAGTAACTCAAACCAGAAGGAGGCAATGACTAGTATTAAATGTATAAAAACCAGACTAAGGAATGATTGGATGTTATGAATTGTTTGTTTGGTACTGTGGCATGTTCAGGTCACAGAGTATTTTATATTGTATGTTGACTATACTAAAGATGAAATAATGTTATTTGATAATAATACTTCACCAATAATTATGTTTATGTTTATATTGGATTTGTATTTATATAACCCAGTATAGTTACCAATGTTAGGTACTGTACTAAGTTGTCAGTATTGTATAATGTTGAAAAATAATGTTGTTCTAATTAATGTTTATAAACTGGATCAGGAGTGTGACCAGTGTTTTAAATCTAACAAGTAGTTCTGACAATTATGTCATAAATTAATAAAGGGTTCCAGAACCAGTTAATTAATATAAAAAAACAACTAACCACCAGTAAATTAAAATTCATGTAATTAACTATGTAATCAATAATTAATTGTACAGTAGGTCAGGTAAAAAAGAAAATTAAGTTAAAAACCAAATAATGTTATAATGGTTGTAAATGAATCTATAGGCCTAAATTCCATATTAGTGAAAGGAAATTAATACCTTTTTAGTAAACCCAGTCCAACGAAACTCTAGTAAAACATTTACTGTTTAATAAGGAAGGTTAGGGGAGAATTTTATGTGATTCAATATTAATCCAAGCATGGAGTATTTTATTGGAAAGGAGTAGTAATATTCTATAATGCCGGCTCAAGGATATATAGAAAACATGGTTGTTAAGGCAACTGATTTTTAATAAGTTGTTGATTTTGGATAGATGGGACTGATTGTTACAAGCTATTAGATTGAAATGAACCGATATATTTAAATATATGAATAAATATAAAGGAAAGATATATCCAAACTGAAAAAGCCTTTTTGTAAAACAATTATATTTGAACGCTAATGAATCGTACAAATTAAATAACACTCTAAATTATCAATGAGTAAAATAAAAAAGAATTGAAAGCTTCTCACCTCAGTCACTAAATATTTCCGCTGAATTTGGTATCAAACCAATTCATGCTATAAATTGAAGACCAGTAAAGAGTTAAAGCCTGAATTAACGGAAATATTTGGAAATACAGAAGATTCGGTTGACGAAATAACCTTCATTGACAGCGTAAGCTGAGATCCTAATTCCAGTTCGTTGGGACCAAGAATTGTGAAGACGCAAAAGAAGAATCGAAGCACAAGAGTTCCTGTGGGATTACCATCATCCATTCATTGAAAACCAGAGCAGTTTTACTGGGTGAAGACGATATAAACTGGATTTTGACCGCTGTTGACAAACATTCACCGCCTAATGAAGCTTTCGCCGTTTGGGTAAAAAACAAATTATTTTCATATCATTGTATTTTAAGTAAATAATTTTATTCTTTTTGTAAATTGAACAACCTTAATTATGCGTTTTACCTGGCCTTACTAATGGTTCAAAGAACTACACGAACCCTGATATAAGAATTATTTGTCATTATTTTCAAAGTATATATGTTTTTTTTTAGAGTTCGAATAATTAAGAATCGATATATGTTGGGATAGTCGATTGGATCGTCTTATTGTTTGTCTGAGACAACGTAACTTGTTAAATACCAGAGAAAAATAAATAAAGTACATTTGTTGTATGAGATAACGTTTTAATCATTGCAGAGAAAATACTATATGTAATTGGCGTAATAATTTATTAACAGATTGATACAAACACTCAGAATAACTAACCTATAAGTACACTTATTTCTAGTAATAGCGCTCCAAGTTTACAGCTGGTGGGACGGGAGATTGCTGAACTAACGGGTTTTGTCATACTAAATTTGAATGAAATTTTTATCGTTGAGGGACTAGGGTTGAGACAAAAACCACTTACATTCAGTAAATACTCCATATATATTGCTCATATTAAACAACCACTGAGAATTAAATTAAGTCTACAGAATAATACCATTATAAATTCAGGAATATAATTCTAAGTTTGTGGACTTAATAATCTGTGTTCTGAGGGTTTCACTGGTCACAACCGCAAGGCATATTAGTTAATAACATATTAATTAAACCAGGTAACAGCATTTTAATTGTTACGAATCACCACCTACAACGTACTACTTGGCGTTTGTTACACCGGAGTCTCTTATAACTAATTACACTCATAGACAAGATTTCTTTACAATTTGACGTCTCCAGCTGGTATCATACATTATAACATACGTCCTCACATAATTAACAAGCAGTTCGTTACTAAATTGATTACAACAGTGGGGTTTTCAAACGTCCTCATAGGTGATCTTTATTTCTCTCTTTACAAATTGGCGCTCAACGAGTGGGCTTTAGTTAAGTAAAAACTCATATTATTTGTTACTTAACTTGAGCAGGCAACCATTAGAGGCACAGGAATGCAATAAAGAGCTTACGAACGAAATTACGAATAACGAAATTACGTTACGAATAACGAAAATGCCCGGACAAGAAAGACGACTAAGCTACGCGGAATGGATGACGGCGCTATTTAAAAAATTCAGCAAGGATATGGAGTATATTAACAAGAATGCCACCGATCACGAAAGAGCGCAAATGAGTCGCGCGAATGCAATGGGAACACCAAACGACAAAATGACTGTGAGAGACATTTATGATGAAATGTGGGAGTTAGATGCCAGGTGTAATAAAGAAAAAACTATTGGGACGAATAACGAAAAAGACGATAACAAGGTGGAAAGGATGACTGAAGAAGATTGGGAAAGATTGGACGATAATGAAGAACAAATGAAAACCGAAAGAACAGGAGTATACGCCCAAGTGACAGAACAATATACTCAAGAAGATTATGAACAATGGAGACGAGAAATAAGACCACCTGAAAACCAAATACAAACAGAAAACAAAGAATTAAAGGAATGGATCAGGGTGATGTTTGAACTATCCCGAGAAGATATGTGTCACTGGAGGAAAGAACACAATAAAATAGATGAATTTATCGGAATGCCAAATCATAAAAAGCTAGAACAATCCAATGTACAAAAAGAAGTAAATATAGTCAAAGTGAAGCAACAGAAGAAAATATCAAAACCACAGGCGAGCAATAAAGAAGATGCTCAAGGGGATCAACCAGATAAATCTGCCCGAAAGGAAGACATGAGTATGCAGGAGATGTTGAGGATAATAATGGAAAGCAATAGACAAATGAAAGAGGAAATTAAGGAAAACTCAAAGCAAAATACAGAAAAGCTGGAAAATAAAATAGACAGTATAAATGAAAGGTCAGAAAAGCTGGAAAATAAAATAGACAGTATTAAGGAAAGTACTAGTGAACTTTTAAGGCAAACCATAAATGAAAATAATGAACGATTGAAGGCCGATTTTAGACAAATCAATGAAAAGATAGACAGTATAAATGAAAATTCAGAAAAGCTGGAAAATAAAATAGACAGTATTAATGAGAACTCAAGAAAACAAAACGAAATTTTGAGCGAAAATTTAATCAAACAAATGAATAAAAGGTTTGACAGGAATGACGAGAGTTTGAGGCAGATTCTGGAGAATACCAAACGAATGGATGAGAAAATTGAAAACCATAATAAGGAGTTGCGGCAAATCATCAATGAACAAGGCCTAGCATTGAGGGGAGTCATCAATGGAAGTATTATAATTGTCAATGAAACATGGAACAAAGGAGTTGATAGCTGTGAAGTGGAGGTAAGACAGCAAATAAATGAAATTACGGTGGATCTGGAAAAGACAGATGAACCCATCATGCAACTCAGAGTAGAAGTAGAGACCAAAATTACTCAAATAGGAAACATACAAGCGAAGACCCAAGAGAAATTTGACAAGATACCAATTGATAGAACCGGAAGAATAGAACGGGTTCATGATGAAATGAAGATAGTGAGAATAAGACAAATGTGTAAAAGGAAATTAATAGATACACGGGAAGAACTGGAAATGATTAAAGGGGGATTAGTTAAACTGCATAATAGACCAATTACGGAAAACAGAGAAGTAAGACAAGTGAGAAACTTTAAACGGACCACACTTGAATTCCCAGATGGACTAGAAGGGCCAAAAAGGCCAAAACTAACTAAGGAGCATGGAGGACTTATGGAATTTATGTATGAACCATCAGAACCATTAAGAGACAATACAGAAGAATCAGTTCAAAGGACGATGATGAGCTTGACTATAAATGACAATTTTATAGTGACAAGAGGCAAGAACTGTACAATAATGAGATATGTCACAAGGACAGAAATAACTCTATACACTAGAGAGACCCGAACAACCAGTATAGAGGAAATAATGGACCACGGTTAAACAGATTCCAAACAGAATATAATGAAAAGGGACGGATTTTATGGATACAGGACCAAGCAACCCATTGTAATGAAAAACCCAAAATTCAAAAAGCACGTAAGGACATCTTACTCATGTTATTTCGAACAATACAATTTAAAATGAAGAAACTAAATAACCCAAAATTCAAAAAGCACGTAAGGACATCTTACTCATGTTATTTCGAACAATACAATTTAAAATGAAAAAACTAAAAAACCCAAAATTCCAAAGGATGTAAGAACAACTTACTCAATAATTATTCAGAAACAGTATGATTTAAAATAAAGAGGATAAATAACCCAAAATTCTAAAGAAACTGTAAGAACAACTTACTCAATAATTATTCAGAAACAGTATAATTTAAAGTGAAGAGACTAAAACCCAAAATTCCAAAGGATGTAAGAACAACTTACTCATAATTATTCAGAAACAGTATGATTTAAAATAAAGAGAATAAATACCCCAAAATTCAAAAAAAAAAAAAAAAAAAAATGAAGTAAGCCCAACTTACAAACAAGTATTTAAGAAAACAATTTATGAGCCAATGAAGATAAGAGAATGAAGAAGCCAAAATGGAACCCTCAAAAGGATCACAAGAAAAGAGAAAAAACAAATATTTAAGAATTATCCGAAAACAAAACCCAATTAATAAATGTCAATAAAATAGCCAAGTATTGGAGATGAGAAGTGTATAATAGAAGGAAGAATTAATATGAAGAAATAATATGATCCGAGTTAAAGTACAGTGAATAATCCCTAGAATATGATTATTATATATTATTTTATTGAAGGTCACATGATGACTACCTTACGAGGTTTATTAATGAAGATTGACTGTAGAATATTCCAGCAATCATTTGACTGGGCAGAGATGATGTTCCTCTGATCCCAGAAAGTATGTAACGGACGACGGTAATTGGTTAGCCGATAGAGCACCACCGATTCGATTCCAGTTATAATGTTAGGGAGGTTTAGGAAAATTAAATATTAGAGGGAAAACTCACAAATAAATATAGAGAATTAAATAAAACCAGATCCAAAATGTATAATTAATGAAGAATGTCACAAGAATGATTATAGAAATAAGATTTAAACTTGGGAAATAATTGACTTTAAGAAGGAACGAAGAAATGATAATAAAATAACGGATAATTGTGAAATATAAAAGTACTATAAATAGGAAACCAATTGGCCAGATACAAATTAGAAGTTTATTTCTTGCTAAAGTTTGTTTATACCCAAAATAAACTTATTTCGAAGGGGGGGTGTTATGTAACGCAACATAGTTGAGGTTCCCCAACGTTACATAAAAGATTGAATGAAATATGGTCAAGGACCATACCCTGACTTAAGGTTGTTCAATAGGTCATGTCCTCGAGAAGTAACTCAAACCAGAAGGAGGCAATGACTAGTATTAAATGTATAAAAACCAGACTAAGGAATGATTGGATGTTATGAATTGTTTGTTTGGTACTGTGGCATGTTCAGGTCACAGAGTATTTTATATTGTATGTTGACTATACTAAAGATGAAATAATGTTATTTGATAATAATACTTCACCAATAATTATGTTTATGTTTATATTGGATTTGTATTTATATAACCCAGTATAGTTACCAATGTTAGGTACTGTACTAAGTTGTCAGTATTGTATAATGTTGAAAAATAATGTTGTTCTAATTAATGTTTATAAACTGGATCAGGAGTGTGACCAGTGTTTTAAATCTAACAAGTAGTTCTGACAATTATGTCATAAATTAATAAAGGGTTCCAGAACCAGTTAATTAATATAAAAAAACAACTAACCACCAGTAAATTAAAATTCATGTAATTAACTATGTAATCAATAATTAATTGTACAGTAGGTCAGGTAAAAAAGAAAATTAAGTTAAAAACCAAATAATGTTATAATGGTTGTAAATGAATCTATAGGCCTAAATTCCATATTAGTGAAAGGAAATTAATACCTTTTTAGTAAACCCAGTCCAACGAAACTCTAGTAAAACATTTACTGTTTAATAAGGAAGGTTAGGGGAGAATTTTATGTGATTCAATATTAATCCAAGCATGGAGTATTTTATTGGAAAGGAGTAGTAATATTCTATAATGCCGGCTCAAGGATATATAGAAAACATGGTTGTTAAGGCAACTGATTTTTAATAAGTTGTTGATTTTGGATAGATGGGACTGATTGTTACAAGCTATTAGATTGAAATGAACCGATATATTTAAATATATGAATAAATATAAAGGAAAGATATATCCAAACTGAAAAAGCCTTTTTGTAAAACAATTATATTTGAACGCTAATGAATCGTACAAATTAAATAACACTCTAAATTATCAATGAGTAAAATAAAAAAGAATTGAAAGCTTCTCACCTCAGTCACTAAATATTTCCGCTGAATTTGGTATCAAACCAATTCATGCTATAAATTGAAGACCAGTAAAGAGTTAAAGCCTGAATTAACGGAAATATTTGGAAATACAGAAGATTCGGTTGACGAAATAACCTTCATTGACAGCGTAAGCTGAGATCCTAATTCCAGTTCGTTGGGACCAAGAATTGTGAAGACGCAAAAGAAGAATCGAAGCACAAGAGTTCCTGTGGGATTACCATCATCCATTCATTGAAAACCAGAGCAGTTTTACTGGGTGAAGACGATATAAACTGGATTTTGACCGCTGTTGACAAACATTCACCGCCTAATGAAGCTTTCGCCGTTTGGGTAAAAAACAAATTATTTTCATATCATTGTATTTTAAGTAAATAATTTTATTCTTTTTGTAAATTGAACAACCTTAATTATGCGTTTTACCTGGCCTTACTAATGGTTCAAAGAACTACACGAACCCTGATATAAGAATTATTTGTCATTATTTTCAAAGTATATATGTTTTTTTTTAGAGTTCGAGTAATTAAGAATCGATATATGTTGGGATAGTCGATTGGATCGTCTTATTGTTTGTCTGAGACAACGTAACTTGTTAAATACCAGAGAAAAATAAATAAAGTACATTTGTTGTATGAGATAACGTTTTAATCATTGCAGAGAAAATACTATATGTAATTGGCGTAATAATTTATTAACAGATTGATACAAACACTCAGAATAACTAACCTATAAGTACACTTATTTCTAGTAATAGCGCTCCAAGTTTACAGCTGGTGGGACGGGAGATTGCTGAACTAACGGGTTTTGTCATACTAAATTTGAATGAAATTTTTATCGTTGAGGGACTAGGGTTGAGACAAAAACCACTTACATTCAGTAAATACTCCATATATATTGCTCATATTAAACAACCACTGAGAATTAAATTAAGTCTACAGAATAATACCATTATAAATTCAGGAATATAATTCTAAGTTTGTGGACTTAATAATCTGTGTTCTGAGGGTTTCACTGGTCACAACCGCAAGGTATATTAGTTAATAACATATTAATTAAACCAGGTAACAGCATTTTAATTGTTACGAATCACCACCTACAACGTACTACTTGGCGTTTGTTACACCGGAGTCTCTTATAACTAATTACACTCATAGACAAGATTTCTTTATAATTTGACGTCTCCAGCTGGTATCATACATTATAACATACGTCCTCACATAATTAACAAGCAGTTCGTTACTAAATTGATTACAACAGTGGGGTTTGAATAAGACGGACATTTTCGCTAGTACCGGCACATATTGGTTTCTTTACAAATTGACGCTCGCAACATGAGGCATCATCGTCGCATCTTAACACCTTAGATATCAGTTTCTTTACAACGTTTGAAAAAAGTGTAATGCCTATTTAAAATTTGAAAATTTATGAATACTTTCGGAATAAACAGTGCGAAATTTAATAAAAATTGACGAGAGATGTACACCTTCTATTAGAACTTCTGCAAGTAGCACCATCCAAGCCTTTATTTGACGAAATTTTGAGAAACTTAACGACTGGTTCCAGGCCTAGTATCTAGCACTTCGAGATTTTGGTGAGACCGTATCCTAGTAAAAATTAACTAAATTACAACTCAACTATAACTTCTAACACTAGAAACAACACCATACAAGTAAACACTTCAGGAAAAGAGGTGAAACAAACTTTATTAGTTTTTGTTAACCAAAAAATCTTCATCTCTGTGAGTTTTCAGCCGCCATTAGTTAATTCCGTATTTGTAGCGAGGAACATAACCTGTACTCTGACGGATAAACCCGGAACTACAGACTAAAGAAAAACAATATATAATCTATATTTCTTTTGTAAAGCTTGGTATTAAATTATTCATTTCTGACCGTCTCATAGCACAAAGAACTTAACATTAACCCTGGGAAATTTAACAAAAAATTAATTCTTTATTGTTTTATATTTCATAAAGGATAAAAATATTTGTTATACTTTCTATGTTTACCAAATAAGATCGAACTAATGTGTTGACAGGGAGAATCGATTATAACTTTCTGTGTTGGGAGAAGATAAAAAACAGTGTATTTATTAAATAAATACCATGAATACTTTGTTATAAATAATA
This sequence comes from Magicicada septendecula, assembly GCA_034769895.1. NCBI lineage: Eukaryota > Metazoa > Arthropoda > Insecta > Hemiptera > Cicadidae > Magicicada > Magicicada septendecula. The sequence continues at coordinate 136,211,241 of CM068372.1, forward strand.
AAATGTGTATTATTTTCATTATATTCATTTGTGTTGTTTACAGATTATCAGGAGACACAGAAGAGGACGAACAACCATAAAACATTACAGACAATTGGTGTTAATTTAACCTCCAATTTGTTTGTAAACGTCAAAATCAGCTGGTCTTATGAGCGGAGAAATTTAAACTAAGTAATTGTATGCCAAGAGAATAATATTTTGCGCACTCTCTCTCTCCTAACAGCTTCGTTGAATTCTCCCAAATCACACACTCTCGATTTCTTTTTTTTTTTTTTTTGGTTTTATTTAAGTTAAACATAAATTATAACGGACACTGAACATTTGCAAATACAATCAATAAAGGATTAACAGTGACTCTCATTAAAGCGAGATTTTCGAGGAGAATAAATAGACTAACAGAAATTTTTTTTAGGAAACGTCTATTAGACTCCGAGACTTTAACCATGAGACGTTACAATATGTAGTTCTTCAAAAGTAATACTGTTTGGTGTCGTTGAATACTATTTTCGACACCCCGAATTTAATGGAACCACTTTGAGAGCTCCATCTTTCACCTCTACAGAAATACACTGACTATATATGATGGAAATTTTTTGAAAATACTCAAAATTGACAATTTATCGAGGATCGCTGAATCTTTATTGTTATTTAGGAGCCATAATAACCCTCTACATAGGCAATAATACTTGTATTCAATGTATATAATATATAATGTACAGTTAATATATATATATATATATATATATATATATATATATATATATATATATTATATATAGTAACTGTACATTCGCTCCGCAAAGGCATTGGGGTAGGGTGATTCCAGAGTCAACAACAATTTGTACATAACTTTTTTTTATTAACACATTAACTCGTAAATGTTTTTGATAAACTATGTTACATTTCATTTAATAATATATTTACACCTTATAGTACAATTATACATTAGTAATTGTTATCAATTCCTGGCTCTCTTGGGGCGGGAGGTTCCTGGCTCGTCATGGGACTTGGTCCTGGGGTGGGTTCTGCTTCGTTTTCTTCTTCATCCGTTGAGGAAGGGGATAAATCTTCGAGGATGACTGGCAGAGGATCGATGTCGAGTTCTTCATCCTCACTGTCCAAGAGGGGGCTCCCATTAAGACAGTTCCCCTGGCAGTTTTGGCAGGCAGGGGAACACTTGAGAGATGCCTTTCTGCATCCGCATTTGGTGGTGGCACAATCCTTTGTGCACCGACAAAAAATAATTTTTAATATTTCATCCGGTGCAGCCTGCTGGTCACTGTGTACCGGGGTTAGAAATTTGTTGGTGGTTAGCTCACACCCATACATCTGAGGAGGCAGCTCATGTTCCAACCACATCTGGACTTGGTGATATGTCCTCAGAGAATGTTGTTTCGCTGCCCCCTCAGTTGGTGGGAGGCATGAGATGTCCGGTTTGATATTGGCTACCGATTTAACAAAGGATTGGTAATGGTAAGCGTTTAGAGATTTCTCTTTAGGTGGGGCCCCGTACCACCTCAAAATACACTTTTTCCCAGCTTCCTCTATATCATCCTTGGTTGAGGAAGGGTCTGAAAAAACTGCAGCAGCTCCCTGGACGTCTGGAGACTTCAAATACAGTTTGATAAATCCCAGCTTACTCTTTTGGATGGCTGCTGAGGTGGTATCGCACCCAGTGAAGGCGTGTAGAAATAGTATGTCTCGCAGCCCCTGGGTCTGAAGCTCCTGGGTAGAAAACAATGAAGGTTTCACTTCTGGCAGCCATTGGACACGATCCAGATGCTGCAATCAAGCCACGGGTGCAAAGACACCCCCCATCCATAATGCAATGCAATGCAATGAAGGTTTTATGTTTCCACGTCCAGGCTTGACGAAAATTATGTCCTGGTCACCAGGTGTTTTGGCCATCAACAGGACTATTAGGTCGACATCCTCACCAATAACAGCAACAGCGGTGGTATGTGACAACTCAACAGCCGTGTCTACAATGAGGACATCCGCATCGTTCTGTGCTTGAAGGGTTCTGACTCCATGTGCCTGTAGTGTGACCTTCAGCATGTTAATCAGCTGACTTTTGTTGTAGACGTTTGACAGGAAGTCTTCCTGCTTCACAGTTATGACTGTCTCCTGATTGTAATGTATGTCGGCTGACTTGCTGAGGTGGTACCGCCTTTGCTGCTCAGCGACCTTGGTACTTGATGATGAGCTCGTGTACCCATCAAACACTACAGTGGAACTCCTTCCACGATAGTGACTGTTCACAAAACTGGCATACCCATCACAAATGGCAGATATCGTAGAACCTTTTTGCCAAATAACTTTGTGGAGGAGAAGTCCTCCGTCCATAACAATGTCAAAGTGTGTCACACGTACATCTTTGGCTGTTGGATTGAGCTCTTTGTAGAGAACTGACTTCGTCGATTTCCTTATCCCACCCTCATTGAAGAAGGCCGAAGGGAAAGGGGCTAATTCATATTGCAAATAAGTTTTCAAATCTTCGTCGGTTTTCTTGCTTATGGATATGCGTTGGAATAGCAAAAAAGGATCCACAGACACCTTTTCGTCGTTGATCTTGATTGACGAGCTTACAGTCGAAAGGGGGAGTGCTCGATCTTTCCGAGACAGTTTGATATCTGAAAATGGAGAATTCACTATTTTAGCCATTGCTTATTTACCAACTGTAACAGCATTGTAGCACGATATTGTTTTGTCACCAACCACCCCCGTCACAATAGACATGATGTCGCTAGTAGCCGGAAAGGGAGAATATTTCCCAAACCACTCAATTAGTTTGGTAACATCAGCTGCATCCTTAGTTTGGCGGGCTTGTCCAAAATCTGTGTGCTGCTCACTAGACGTGAATAGAACCCCACAAAACTCTTCTAGAGAGGTGCAAATATCATGGGTCGCACTCATTCCAATTACCCATTTGCTGAGTGTACTATTTGTCACACCTCTACCACGGGTCATGCCACCTTGGCCAGAAAACGCTCGCATCAGGGTGGTCTCGATGGTCATATCGGACCACACCCCTGACCAAAAGCGATCAGATCGCCGCATTGTGAAGTAACTGTTATTTACAAATTTGTTGTATTGTTTGGCTCTCAGTTTTGAAGACAGATTTTCTATATCTTGAACGTATAAATGGCACGACTTGGCATAGGGAAAGTGCCCTGAAGCATGAAAATACGGGATCATTCGCTTCACACAATCGAGGTGTCCTTTCCAATCCCCAGACCTCTCTGCATGGATGTACTCTTTCATCAGGCATACCATTTTGAAGTACTGCACCCAAAGCTGTGCTGTTGGTCCCTTATCACTGAGTTGATTCAGTGCAGCTCCGAATTTGATGGACACTTGTTTAAGGTGAGAGTTTTCGTTTATTGAAAGCAGAGAGGGAGGCTCGTTAAGAAAATCTGACATTACTTCTTTAATACATGTCTGCTCTTCCTCTGTCAGCTGGAGGTTTTCTAATATTATGGTTGACAAAGCTGTGGTTGCAAGCAAATGTCCTCTCACTGCCCTGGCAAAAGCGTGGCCTTGCAGCATTTTGTCTACTGACAGAGGAGCATAGACAGTACTCAGAAGTTCCCTCAGACCACTTCCAGACATCAAATAGCCAATGACTCCCAAAAAGGACATCAGGAGGTGGAATCCCCCAAGACGCACCACACATGTTGAAAGTTTCGAGTCAGGTGGAGCAGCTGCCACAATCTCTCTGGCCTTCCAATAAAGAGGCTGTCAAACTTGACGATCAAGCACTGTTGCTTAATAAGTTTCCCACATAAATTAGCTGCATATTGTAACGCTGTATAGATGGTATCGTAGCTGGATGGAGGAGCATTTATGAAAGGAAGTGTAACAACTCTTGTCTTCTCGCTTAAGTATCCTGTTGTAATGGACTGCATGTATCCTTTCCACTCTGGTATTGGAATACCTTGCTGTTTAGCAACAAACCACAAGGTTTCATAAGGATCAGGATGTTTTGGTTCATCTGGGATCACCAATTCTTGCACAGTGACTGTTCGCAACCCCACTTCCTTGCCGTGGAATGTTTCAAGTGGAATAATCCTGAGTTTTCCAGTCTCCAGCGACGTTGGCACGTTGGTCAGTCTAGGAATGTCGGATCCTATCTCAACAGAACTGGACGGTGTAATACATCTGATACCACCCATTGTATGAAAAGAGTTGAGCCCATCGATGATGCAAGCATTAAAGTCAGCGTTATCAAACACGAATTGGCTGAATGAATCTGACTTGAAAGTTGGTTGAGCATGCATGAGAGCAGACATTTCCAATGTTTGGGCTTCATAATACGATGAACAAAAACCCAAATTCGTTAGAACATCAATTAGTCTCTTAGAGGCATATTTCCTGTGGAGAAGGAGGGAAAGGCTGCTCATTACTGAAGACATGAAGGTACGTGGTCTGACGATTGAGGTGATAGCATGCCCGATAGCAATACAATTTGTCTTTGTTTCTTTGACTCTTTTCATTTTTTCATCATCACATCCTCCAGAAAAGTTAGCAGGGTTTGAGGGAGAGCTTCTGCATCCTTTAGGAAGTCATCACTAGGGGGATATTTGTCATAAGTGTACAATTCACTCTGAATATCCTGCCTAATGATTTCGGCTGCTTTTTTGACAATCCTGAGTCGCTCGTCACATGCGTTGTCCTCCTTGTGTTCGTACCACGCATCACGTATCAATTCTTGCCCAGCATCTCTAAAACATAGCACTAGCACTGGAACATTGAATCTGTTCGAACCTTCAGTCACTATTATACGATCCCCATACTTTGCTTCAAGTTGTGCTTTTATTGTTTTCCATACAGGTTTGACACCTGTGACGACACCAAGTATTTCGGTCTGTGAAAATTGGCAGTCAGTAGTCTCCTCAATGTAGGCACAAATTTCATCCATTGCTCTTGTAACATGGACAGATTGGGGAACGCGAGTGTCTGATTTCGGTTGAGCATAATAGTGCTTAACAAATTTCAAACGACAATCATTGTGATAAACACCCTCCTCAGTGACGAGATCGTTAATAGAGGACAGGCGACCTGATACTTCATCGCCCCAACTATCTTTTCTTGCTGAGGCAGCCTCCAGACATGCTTTGTGTAACTCAATAGTGCGGACATTGAACACCTTCCTCCTTTTGTTCAGGGGCTTCTTGTCTTCATTTTTAATAGGCTCTCCACAGAAGAAACAATTCTTCTTAAAATCGAATGTGGGTATTGCAGACCTCACAACTGCCGGTTGTGAAGACGTTGTTGCTTCATGTTCTTCAAAGCCACAATCGTATTTCTTCTCATGTAATTTTTTTGACACAAAGTGTGGACGAGAAGTGACTCCAAACCAGCTAGCTGTCGGATTTTGCCGTTGCCCCTCTCTATGCTTGCTTTTTTGAGCGAACATATTCCCTTTTGAAACACCATCAATTGATTCACTTATCTCTTCATCACACACAAAACACTTACTACTCATTGTGATGGTAAAACACTCTCGATATCGAACAACCGTAAGATGTAGCACATATAAATCGTTTCACAACAGAACGCAACGTTTCACAAGCTAAGCTGAGGAAGAACTGAATGGTAAGGGATCTGGTGTTGGGCCCTCACCTTGCGGTGGGTGAGCAGTGGGGATAACGGTCCCTATTGGATGCGGGGTTCAAGGGGACAGCCTGAAGGCTACAGAAATCACTCTCTGTCTGAACTTACGATATTGTCGATGTTTGGTATACAAAAAAGGTTAGTGGCACAAATAAATCAATAAATGCAAAGTGAAGCCTCATTACAATTAAAGCAAAACAATTCAACTTCTATTGAACCAATAAGCTGCAAAAACAATTATCTATTAATTAAGAATTATTCATATTTGTGACAAACAAACACTTGATAATTAATTGTAAACAAAACCGGAAAGCTAACATTCATATTTAATTATTAAATCATGTAATTATTAAAGAAAGTGAAAAAAAATAGATTGGCTTATATATAGGAGTAAGAGCAGTGGAATAACGAAAAACACGAAAGTTAAGTTTTTCTGCAAAATCTCGGAATTTACACATAAAGTTAAAATTGCTCTACTTTTGAACGGTTGAAGATAAATAGTAAAATATCATATATTCTTGAAAGAAATTTAATGTTCTACAACTTCCTTTCTCATGACTTTTTCGTAGGACAAAAGGGCGAAGAGTTAGCTAGTCAAATAAGGCAAAAAAGTGAGGCAAAATTTTTTTTTCAAAATTAGCGAATTTCGAGCGCAGATATCTTGGAAACTATGCAAGATAGCGAAAAAATGAATAGAACCAATCTTGTGGCACATTTTGTCCGCTTTAATTTTGTATAGAATGGCCTTATCGCTAGGTTGCATAGTTTCCGAAATATAAGCGAAAAACCGGAAAAAGGGACCTTCTACGTGCCCCCTGCACCCCGCTCACCTCCTAGGAGTGGGGACTCTTAGTATGTTTACCTCCTAACTAGTCCAAACAAAGGCCCAAAGTCAAAAATTGTGTTCCATTTTCCTCTACACCCCCCTTTTGAGCATTCATTGACTGGACTACATAAGAGCATTTTAGAGAACCAAAATGCTCTTCTGGGAATTTAAAAAAAAATTTCTGAAAATGTTGTGAGTCTAGTTGGTCAATTATATCCATCTACATCTGCAAACCTCTAATGAAGTCTACATTTTGCTGATTCATTAATTTCATAATAAAGTCTATGATAACGAGCTTTCTGAATCCAACATATTACATCAACATGTAATCCCTTACTGCTGCGTGTGCTAGCTTACAGGTTGGTCCCACCTTCCTGTTTGGAATATTCTCAAGGTCATTTCTGTTTCTCCAGAATTCATTGTAGTAATTCCTTAATTACTCAAATATTTGTCAGAATCTTCCATGAATTTCATACAAAAACTGATTTCAGAACCTTTTTCTGCAAAATTTTGAGTATGGAATCCACCTGTGGTAGTAATGAACCAAACACATTAAGTAAATATTTACAGTCAAAATCTTGTAATGTAGCAAGAAACCCCATCGGTCCAGTATAACTTTTGCTGTCCCACTTAGCTCTGTTCTCTACCACAGACTGAAAATTACTACTTAAGATGTTACCCTTGTGTTCTATTTCATTAGCCACTAGTCCGCTGTTGTTGCTTCTTCACTTCTTGGTCAAGAGCATGAGTTTTGTCTGGGTGATTTTGTAAGCCTAAATCACATAACATGTAAAAAATAGTTCACATTCTTTAATGTGATCTACCGAGTTTTTCAAGATCAAGTTCATTTTGTGAGTACAGCAACAGATATTGCTTTGTTGCACCTACTTTTTACAAGAGCCTATAATCTTCTATGTTCGCCAGACATACCAACAGCTCCATTGTACGTTTGTGCAAATAATTTTTCTTCACAGTAATATTCAGTCAAAGCATTAAATACGTGGTGGCTTGCCAACGCTTTTACTGTATGATTTTTGCTAAAATTGCTAAAATCAATAAGTACTTCCTGAATGGCTCTGGACTTATCGACATAACAAAACACAGTCGACACCTGGCACATGTTTGTGACATCTGTTGTTTCATCCATTGTTACTGTTACAAAGGGAGTCTTCATGTTTGCATTTTTTAATTCTGCTAATAGGACTTGAGAAATTTAATTAATTAAATCATTTTGAATATCACTAGATAAACCAGAAAAACCCATAAAGTTTTTAAGATGATTGTCTAATATGGCATCATAATTTCATGACAAATTTAAAAGCCCTACATAATTTCTTCGATTTGAAGATGCCACAGATTCGTCATACCCATGAAAAGGGAGTTCATTTTCAGCCCAAAACCACACTACATCAATTAGGCAATGAAGTATTTACAGATTTTGTTTTACCATGTCATTGTGCTGTTTAACATTACTATTAAATTGTTCACTGAGAGCATACTCAATCCTGGTTTTGCCTAACTGTTTTAAAACAAGAAGGGAACCAACATGATTCTGTGAAACATTGTAGTGTTTTTTCAAATTAAACAAATTGTTAAAATCAGAAACTCCTTAATTTGTTCAGATATTCTTTTCTGTTGAAAAAAGAATTCATGGCCAACCGTACAATTCTGAAGTTTTTCTATATACACACAGCTATGTTTTAACACATAATGTTGTTTCTTTAAATACTATGTACAAGTTTTTGTTTTTAACATTAATGTGATAATTAATGGTGGTGGCCTACTGCTAGAGATAATCTTAAATTTATCTGTAAAACTTATGAATGGTTTTACAAATAATCACTGAATGGTTTTATTAATAATCTTTCCATTATATAGATAGATTCAACTGCGCATGAAGATGACATTCCTGCCACAGGCTCTACTATAACTTGGCCATTATATCCTTCGACTGGATGTAAGTTTTTGAATTTTGAAATGACAAACTTCCCTTATACTTCAGCTAACATAAAATTAATTACACAACTTTATACATTTGTATATACAATATTTTAAATTGTATTTGCGGCATACACTGCATAACAGGATGCTTCGTCACCAAGTTATAGATTAGCAATAAAGAGTTTTTAAGCTTCTTTAGTATTATTACCTTTGATTTTCTAAGCATAGCTCTACCAAGACAGAGTAACTGTCTTTCTCCAACACTAAGATTGTCACCACTGTAGCCAACTCTTGCCTCTAGTTGTCCCTGCATTACTGACACTCTGTCCTTCAGCTGAGTCTTCTCCAGAACAGACCACAGATCACTGTCACCACTTTGGTTGAATGGATCTAGGTTTGATCTGAAACGCAGTAATAAAAACATGAGTCACAACATCATTCAATCAAAGCCTCACTTTCAATAGAAAAATATGTCATCACACAAGTTTGATAAAGATATTCCAATTAAATATACACATGATTATAAAATACAGTTTTGGTATAAAATGAGCAACAAAAAATTCTATAATGGTCTAGATATATTACTGCTACCCTACAGCCTAAAATAAAACTCACTTCCACTTGCTGACTGAAAAAATGCACAAAAAACATAATATTTTTCAAAATAAAATGTAACTGTCCACAAGTAACATAAAATATGCCATAAAATGACAATGACAAAACGTTATTTAAATACATGAACAATCGTATGAATAAACCAGAATTATGTTATTTGAAATTAATAAACGAATAAACATGGTTATTCATACCAATAAACATGGCCATTTGGTTATTCACACCAGTAAATGTGTGTGTTCTGTGTGTTCATTTCATATGTAACCATCGATCAGAGTTGCATAATTTCTCATCTTAAGCATACAAGATTAGTCTATGATACGTATGTGTGTGTGCTTATTTTTTTTATTCCTAATATTTTTAAATGCATGGCTAATGTACTATGAATGTGTGAAATTATTAATAATACCACATATAATTAATTGGTTGTACATGTCTTAACAACTTATACATTTTTCATGCGAAGTTTCCTGATTCCTCTACACAAAAGTTATAATAGGCTTAAGAGATTCACATAAAAAGATGATGAATAAAAGAAGAGTCTCAGATTCAATCCGCAATATACATATAACAGCTGAAAAATCTGTAAAAACATGAACAAAACGTATGAAAGGCAGGACTCAATCTAAACCCAACACTACTCTCCAGCTGGATTCAAAGAGTAAATGAACAAATGGAATATACTTTACAAAGGGACATTTGAAGATGATTTATTAGTGACAGAGCAGTATTTTTGGCAACAGTATGGAGAAGACTTTTAATGGTCTCAACCAGAGAAGTGTAAGATATGAGAATAAAGACAGAAAAGAGACACAAATAATATTCAATAAAGTAGTCCACGCTGCAGGTGTGGAAATTGAGAGTAACAATTGTGAAGAAACAAACAAATGTATAAATTTATAACAAAAATAATACTGCCAGAACCTTAACTACGATCTTTCTTCGCTGACTTACCTGTTAAAAACACCAACAGAAGTTCAGGGCCAACATCAACAGATGTTTTTGTAGTTGAAATATGTAAACTTTTATACTCTTCCTTAATTAAAAATACTGGACAATTTTGCAATCTGGCTTCCCCCAATTCAGAAAATTCCATGGAACGACTAGACGAATTTTATAGCACAGAACATTAGGAAATGGTAATGACATAATAACTTACAACTAACACATATTTATGACGATTCAAACATTGTTTTATTTACTATAACAATTAACTTCTTTACTTTTCCAATATTTTGGTTAATAGGGTTACAATATTATAAACTCTATAGATTATACAAACCAGTAACGTTTCTTTCTCCCCCTTTATTCCATATTTCCTCACACGCACACGCTCTCACTCCCTTTACGTATTTGAATAAACCCCCGTTATTGAGCTCATTGTTAATTTACTGTTTACTATAAACTTTTGGCCAATTATTATAACTTTCACTTTTACTTAACTGTAGGAAGTACCCGGCATTGCGCACTATGTCTGCTCCATCTTCTTCACTTAACTCCCAGTTTTCATTCACTCTACTTATTTTATACATTATTACTCCGGTTGAACCACTGTCTACTGTTGTTTTATTACGATACACTCTTTGGTAGACCTACTTTTAACTTTTTCGGTCTACCAAAGTTTTTCCGAGGCTACTGTGAAATTACGTCTGCACTGTTTAAGTAATGGTGTCCAACTCACTGGCTACAACTGTCGACTGTGTGCGCTTAGTTGCCTACCTGCCAAGCGTAAGGCGTCGCCGTCACTCGTTCCGTGATTGGTTTAAAGACGGTTAGCGGGAATAATTCGCCTTCCTTCCATTATGAATTTTGGGTCGGAGACTACATATTTTCTCATGCCCTTTTGTCCTCTGAGCACATGTCACCAAAAAAGCAGCACACACGCGCGCTCTTACACATTTCCAGACACTTAACTGCTTTTGCGCCTCGCACGGCTTGATACGAGGTGGACTACAAGGTGTTCAAAAATGTCAAGCGTTTGTGATCAAAACGTTGTTCAGCTTGGGTTGCTACCACTGTTACAATTATTAAAGAATAAAATAGATCCCAATAGTTTGTACCGTTACAATACCCCCCCAATGAGAGGTTTTCTGTCGAAACAGAAAAACTCTCATTGCCTAAAAACCTCAGAGGACCAGCGAGGATATGGCGCCAACAACCCCCCTTAAATCCTTATTACAATCATGGGTAACTTACCCCCCTAGTCTGGTGACTGCGGCTGCACCTGCATGACATTACTGAACTTCCCTTGTCGAGATCCCAACACCATAAGGTCAGACAGGCACCCGCCACAGTATCACCAAACTCTGTAACATTCAATAAAAAGTCAATAACTGGTCTTTCACTGTGCCACATCCTTAACTGACTTGTTTCCTCTTAGTCGTACTGGTTTGCGTTTTAGCAAAGTACTGGTTGTATCTCAATTATCTACTCTAACTTCTAATACACAAATACATTGTTTAAGATACATTCTTAATCCAACATAAGACATTTTATTGATACTACATATATCACCATACTCTTGACCATTATAATTTCAACTTTAAAATGATTTACTAATTCAAGTTTGAATTAAAGTGACCCACTATGTCATCTTATTTTTTCATTTCAACATCTCAATTTGCCATTGTTAATGCAAATGACTACTGCTACCATTAACTAATACAGAACATACTTAATAAAAAATACAAAGTTATTCGATACAACAGATACATGGATAATCAAAACAACCTCCTTCAATACTTCACTGTTATCGCACCATTACAATAATCATCTATTTTATCTTCTTTTTATTCAATCAGAAATTATTTAGTAACAATTTAAAAACCTCCTTCCACACACACTATGGCCCCCCCTGGACTGTAGCGTCCAGTTGCCTCCAGAAGAACTGAAGTTTTTTAGGGTGTAGACGCTGCCTACTTCGTTCTTGCTTCGGCGTTACAAAACATTCGGCATTACTGATGTCCGAGGACACCAGTAATCCTACTAAAAATTAGTTATATGCCCTTATACGGTCTACCATCCCATTCAATGGATAGCCGCTGTTCCATAGTTATGGTGATTCCCCTTATTCCCCCCCCCCCGGTTAATTTCTAAATTCACCTCTTACAATGATAACAAGCTATGGCCAGACTTGGGCAGTGCATAACGTAATGTGCCCTGACCATAGCTGGTTAAAGATGAGCCAATTCCACGGTCAGGGTTCGGTGAGGCCGTGACCGCCCGAAAATGGGGAATCACATTTAAAATATATATAACACATGTTACGCATCTATACTTAATTACATACTACTCAACTAGACATTTATAATCAACATAATACAACTTTCAACATGACCATTATCACTGTTACATTAACATAAACATTTCAAATTTAAGTTTGACCAAAAATTACCCATCTCACAACTTTACTTTAGTTTCAAATTCTATTACATTTTTCACTTGTTACATTATAAATTCAACTATGAATTTCTATTAAGCATTTTCATCATCAATTGGTTTGGGTGACTCCCAGTCATTAATAATGATCTGATTCATTGAATGGGCATTTTGATATATCCTTACTCACCTTCTTCCTTCTAACAACCACTAACGGATTTGCATAGGGTGACACCGATCTCTCAATACTAACCCCCTCTAACCTTTTATCTTACTCTACTTAAATCATTCTCCTCTTAGAACAAAATACCTGATACCCTCTTTGTACATGGGATGTGCGTTCCCTTCCCTTATACTCATTTCCTTATTAGTTCCTGGCCCTTTCCAGGTAACTCCGCCAAACCCCATTTAAAACTATTCACCTCCCGCCACAACGCCTTGCGTTGAGGACTCCTTGCACCTCCACCCTCACTACAAAATTTATGTACCCTGCTCTCACCTATTTACTCTCCACTTTCATCACTCTCGCTTTCTCTACATACAATCACTCTCGCTTCAGTGTCCCTACTACTGACCCATTTCTGTATTCCTTTTATTCCCAAAAGTCTTATTTTGTCTAATACCCATTTAAAGTTAACTCTGACTGACTTAATGCCTTATTGAAATAATCATCACCCAAACTCCATCTTTTACAACATTTCACATCAAGTTAATCATTGAAAATTACCTTAGAAACTTTATAACTACCTCAAATTAATTTAATCACCTAATTTAAAACCTTTTCAACTCATTTAAAATTTAAAACATTTTACTGTACTTCCATTTCATTATAAAATTCCTACCTATGTATGGTCAATCATTCAATCAAATAAAAACATGATTACTGTTATAAACTCAAAAATATAAACATTCATTACAACAAATATATTGTACATACCCATATGTACCTTCTGATACCTTATCATAACAATATAACTCAATACCTAAACACATTGTATGTTTCATCATTTACTATTTATTATAAAATCTAACTCTCAGAAAAATCATTTGAATTTATTACCAAAATCTATTTATTTCACATTAATTAATTAATTTTCAATTATTTAATTCAATCAGTCTCTTAAAACACTAAGTTTTTAATTACAATAGTCAAAACGATTCCAAATCACTTAATTCCATTATAAACACACTTATTTTTGTTATTTATTTAGTCTGGTGAAATATTATTATTATTAAATCAATTCCTACTACATATATACGTTGTTTACCTAACATACAAAATACAATATAATCTACTACACAAATACATTTAACATCAATACAAAAGTATATACAATCCACATTTCAAATATCATTGTTAACCAAACTCACTACATAATCAGTCAATTTTAAAAAAACCATTAACTCAATAATTAAATGTTCATTAGCTATATCTCTAACCACCATCCTCGAAAATCCATCATATTTTCACATAATAATTTTCATCTTTACTTACACTCATTACATTATTATTATTTATATAATAACACTTCAATATTTCAAATTGTTCCGTTATACCCCCATAATAATCCACTGGATTATCCCACATTATTATTAAATCATATAACCTGTCTACATCATTAATTCTGGTCTTGTTACCGTCAGTATTATTATCTGTCACAATGAAGCATTTTATTATTTTGTTACTATCCGAATCAGCTGCTATTAATATCCCCATCCTACGTACAGGTAAGTATTCAATATAATTATCACCATTGTCATCATCTATTGCTGCACCATTCTCACAACAAGGTAAGTCAACAATATTACTAATTCTCTCTCTATTTATTATCTCTAATAGTTCTTCGTAACTTCGAATAACATAAAATAATACCATCTCTCTCTCTCTCTCTCTCTCAACGTGGATAATTCTATATCTCTCATTCTCTCAAAATCGCTTACACAACCCCATTTTACTCTCTCTCTCCATACCAAAGGCAACATAACGTTATCATAACACATCCTGGCTCTTCCAGGGAACTCATGATACACAGGGGACCTACTTAGAGACACCTCGTCTCTCACATAACTACTGGAGGAAACCTTGTCCTCATAAAACACTAACGGAGTCTTTACTCCACTTAAACAACAGGGAAAATTTGCCCTTCGCCAACCTAACCTCTCATCAACCACTATCTTATTACTACTCTCTATTTCCACTAAAACTTCATCGCCACTATTATTATTCACCATGTTTTAGTGGATGGTTAGTGAGGATCGGTCAATAATACAACTTTTAGTTATTTTGCATCGACGTTTCGACAATATTTATTGTCATCTTCAGGACCTGTGTATGAAATACAATAGAAATATCAAACATAACGAAACAATTAAATATTTGGGTGAACGTGTTGGTGATGTGAGTGTGTGCGTGCGTATATATGTATCATTTGATATTTCTATTGTATTTCATACACAGGTCCTGAAGATGACAATAAATATTGTCGAAACATCGACGCAAAATAACTAAAAGTTGTATTACTGACCGATCCTCACTAACCATCCACTAAAACATTCACTGATTGACGGTCACTAAAAATTTAAGGATTTAATTATTCACCATGTTACTCTCTAACACCCCATTTTTAATTATATCACCATTATTCTCACTTATCTTTTCAACTACTACTATATTCTCATCACCACTACTTGTTAACTCATTTTTATAGCTAACACTTACCTCGTTAATTATTTCTTCATTATTTTTGTTCTCGTTACACTCACCTGTAATTGTACCATTTTCTACCACCACTACTCTCTCAGTATTATAATCATTATTCACTGTTTTATTCTCTAACACTACCACTTCGACTATGTTACCATTATTATTATTTGTCATATATCTAACACTGTCACTTACCTTCTTATCCATTGCCTGATTTAATTTACTTTCTTGTTTACACTCTTCCGTTTGTTCTCTTACCTCTTTTGTTCGTCTTTTATGATCCTTAATAGTATCATCACTATGCCTTTTCCATTCAGCGAATCCTATATTTTGTTCTTTCATTTGTCTAATGTCGTCATAGAATCTACGCCAATCATCATCAGTCATTCTTTCCATAATCCTCCTAAACCCGTCCATGAATTCCGTACTATTCCATGCCTCCCCTGATCCACATACTTTATTTTCACATGCCTCGGCCATGTTAACCAAAAATTATTTATATAACACCTTTTATATAAAAACCACTACAACCATTCTATTACTCAATAATTATACCTATTAAATCAAAATACCCCACACATAAAATCGTTAGCAATAAGTAAAACTAAACACACAATAGTGCTACCAAAACATAACCTTATTCAACGTACATATTATATGCTAATTTCACAACTTACGCCGTTACCCAAATCCTATTTTCTGTGCCTCAAAACAGGTCTATCTCGTATAATATTTATATACTAGGATCCTGGCAGTGTGTCGCCAATTGTGAAGAAACAAACAAATGTATAAATTTATAACAAAAATAATACTGCCAGAACCTTACCTGCGATCTTTCTTCGCTGACTTACCTGTTAAAAACACCAACAGAAGTTCAGGGCCGCCAACATATTTTTGTAGTTGAAATATGTAAACTTTTATACTCTTCCTTAATTAAAAATACTGGACAATTTTGCAATCTGACTTCCCCCAATTCAGAAAATTCCATGGAATGACTAGACGAATTTTTCAGCACAGAACATTAGGAAATGGTAATGACGTAATAACTTAACAACTACCACATATTTATGACGATTCAAACATTGTTTTATTTACTATAACAATTAACTTCTTTACTTTTCCAATATTTTGGTTAATAGGATTACAATATTATAAATTCTATAGATTATACAAACCAGTAATGTTTCTTTCTCCCCCATTATTCCATATTTCCCTCAAACACACACGCTCTCACTCCCTTTACGTATTTGAATAAACCCCCATTATTGAGCTCATTGTTAATTTACTGTTTACTATAAACTTTTGGCCAATTACTATAACTTTCACTTTTACTTAACTGTAGGAAGTACCCGGCATTGCGCACTATGTCTGCTCCATCTTCTTCACTTAACTCCCAGTTTTCATTCACTCTACTTATTTTATACACTATTACTCTGGTTGAACCACTGTCTACTGTTGTTTTATTACGATACACTCTTTGGTAGACCTACTTTTAACTTTTTTGGTCTACCAAAGTTTTTCCGAGGCTACTGTGAAATTACGTCTGCACTGTTTAAGTAATGGTGTCCAACTCACTGGCTACAACTGTCGACTGTGTGCGCTTGGTTGCCTACCCGCCAAGTGTAAGGCGTCGCCGTCACTCGTTCCGTGATTGGTTTAAAGGCGGTTAGCGGGAATAATTCGCCTTCCTTCTGTTATGAATTTTGGGTCGGAGACTACATATTTTCTCATGACCTTTTGTCCTCTGAGCACATGTCGCCAAAAAAGCAGCACACACGCGCGCTCTTACATATTCCCAGACACTTAATTGCTTTTGCGCCTCGCACGGCTTGATATGAGGTGGACTACAAGGTGTTCAAAAATGTCAAGCGTTTGTGATCAAAGCGTTGTTCAGCTTGGGTTGCTACCACTGTTACAATTATTAAAGAATAAAACAGATCCCAATAGTTTGTACCGTTACACAACTCAATAACTCTACATGAAGGAAGCTTGTGTTTTACTAGTTTTCTATTAGCAAAAAGCCCCCCCTTCCAAAAAAAGAACCATGCAGTAAGTTATAACACTGAGCATGTAAAAATTATGATAAACATTGTAACGGGACAGAATGGGGTGATGAGTTTTAATTTAATTGTAAATGCGATGCACAATAGTTACCCACACAGGGCCTCAGTCTTTAACAATAGACATTCCTGTAGGGAACGCCCATCTGCAAGTTGGTCCAGAAAATCTATCAACATGTACCGTTTTCTGATGCTCTGGAATGTGAGTGCGTGCCTGTACAGGTGAATAATCACGTACTCGGCTCGCTGGTCTCTTAAGAGTGAATATACTATACATCGTAGTTAACTAATTACCGTGTGACATGATGCCCTTTGGGCCAATGAGAGAGCAAGTTGGTGAGCATGAAGAAGGTTTGGCCATCTTGGACGCTGGTGTTGGGCGTCTGTCGTCTCCCAGTAATCAAACCGCGCGGTTCAGCATAAAGGCTCGCGAGCCGAAAATTCTAATTTAATATGATTAAACTACAAGAAAAAATGTAATACAGTATTCAAATATCAGTGCAACATCAGACTACGACCAGTGAGCAAAATTTAACTAGTGAGAGAGTATTTCGTTTTGGAACAACCAAGTGAACAAAAATCCGGTAGTGATTTCAACACGGACCTGAGGCGATGACAGGAAAGTAAACATACACTTTCAATTATAATCAATGAAATAAAAGTTATAATGGGCAAAGAGATCTCTCGTTTTTAAGGGGGTAAAAGGTGTGAGTGAGAGAGTGTGGGTTGTCTTATAAAAAAGAAATAGTTGTCTTGATTATTCATCTCTTCTTTCACAGCACTAACACTTAACTAAAAATGAACTTTTTTCATGTGAAACTTACTAATTTTATTGGACGCGTTTCGGCTTAGTATCCGCCTTCTTCAGCTTTGGTAACAGACTGCCAGCATTTTGTAACGGTTGTGTGGATGGTGAAGTGGGGGTGGTGTGTGGAGGAAGGGGATTGGCGCGGGGATTCAACTTACTGTTTGTTTTCTGTATAATTGTGTCAAAAAGTATACATTGTGTATAATTGTGTACACTTTTTGACACAATTATACAGAAAACAAACAGTAAGTTGAATCCCCGCGCCAATCCCCTTCCTCCACACACCACCCCCACTTCACCATCCACACAACCGTTACAAAATGCTGGCAGTCTGTTACCAAAGCTGAAGAAGGCGGATACTAAGCCGAAACGCGTCCAATAAAATTAGTAAGTTTCACATGAAAAAAGTTCATTTTTAGTTAAGAGAAAAAAGAAATATTTAATCTCATTATAGTAGTAAATATATTAATTTGCAATGTTACATAAGAATCAGTAATTGTTCTAAAAAATGAAAATAGAAAGTAAGAAATTTAAAAAAGAGAATACAAAGAAATTTTAATTAAAACTGAGACATTAACAACACATGAGAGTCGAGTATATTAATGACGCAAACCCTAAATCACGTTTATAAATCACGAGTTCGTGTGAAGGACCTTGGGAACCCAGAGGAGGTAAGCGATGAGTTTCTTTTTTATTAATAATTAAGATGTGGTAAAGTGGTTTGTACGATTATATTTGGCGCTCAAACTCGGACAGTTTTTACAAATTCAATTTTGTACAAACCACACATACTCGTAGGTATAAGCGTGATTTGGAGGTTAAATGGTAATGAGTACTAATTACGTATAAAGAAGTGATGTTAAGTTATAGTTAAGTGGTACTTATATTATACTATATTGAATCTATCTTCTATATATTAATACATGAAGAGAAAACTTTGTACCTCTTTTTAAGCATATTGCGCGCACGGAGGAGTGTGAGATTTGGCATAGTTAAAGTTTATATGGAGAAGGAGTGCATACAGCTAAAATTTATATATAATATGTGTTACAAATACATTAAATAAAATAAAATAAAACATTCATTTGCACTTGAAAATTCATTTAAACTTTTTCAAACAATGGTAATTGTTAAAAATAAAATAATTTTGTTGCCAGGCAACAATAGTCTGTGGAGTGTATGTCAAGGCAAAAAAGCGTTTCTTTTATATTTTGTATATTAGATATCTGTGTTTTATATATTAATGTGCAGTTGAAAGTGAAATACAGCTTGCTTAATACTGACAGATTGACTGAATGAGCTGTGAATTTTGTGTGATTTCAAATGTTCATTTTTCAGTAGTCTGTGGAGTGTATGTCAAGGCAAAAAAGCGTTTATTTTATATTTTGTATATTAGATATCTGTGTTTTATATATTAATGTGCAGTTGAAAGTGAAATACAGCTTGCTTAATATACATCTGTTGCAAAAGGAAAATTTTGTAGCAGCAATTTGAATTGACCTACTCTCGCCTAATTATTATTGCTGGTTTCAAAAAAGTGAGTACATTTTATTATTTTTAAATTAAACCCTGTCTAATCTTAGTTTCAGTAATTTCATTACATGTTTGTTTTTACATTCAGATATTCGCACCTACTTCCATTATGCCTCGACATAGAACACTGACGGGTCGGAGTGAGAGACAAAGAAGAAGGAATATATATTCGCGTGAAAGTCAAAATGATAATAGACCAAATGCAAATTTAAATAGTGTAAATAGCATACAAAATGATGAAATTATTTTGAGGGATACATTTAAATGCGCACTAAATGTCATTCCACGAAATTTTAATACTTTTGATTGTGGATTAATGCATTTACAATGCAGGTTTTGCAATGCAAAACATTTCGAATCTGAGGTCACTTTAGGTGAAAGAACTGCATTCACTTCATGTTGTCATAAGGGTAAAGCAATATTACCGGCCTTGAGTCAAAATGAATACTTTAAATCATTGTATGATGGACTTACTTCAAATGAACCTTCAATAAAAAGAAAGTCAAAAAATTATTTTGAAAACATTCGTAAATACAATTCATCATTTGCTATGGTTAGCTCAGAAACTAAAATTTCGGATAAAGTTACGCGTGGAGTGTATCATTTTAAAATACATGATGTTTTTTATCACAGATCAGGTCCAATGACTGCTGGATATGGTCGCTCACCATGTTATGCGCAATTATATTTTTATGATGTTGACACTGCTGTCAATTATAGATTACGTGAACACTATAATCAAACATGCAATAACAATATAATGTGCGAAATCTCTCTTGAATTGGAACGCATTAATCCTTGCGTTCGGTCATTCATTGCAATGAAAGATCATTGTCAGAGAGTTGAAAATCAAAATAAAGAAATTTGTATGCTCATTAAAGTAAATCGTGATTTAGATCTACGCCGTTATAATGATGCAGTTCAAACTGATGTAGCAGTAATATTTAGTACAGTTGATGGTGAGCCACCCTTTAAACGAAATACGGTTTCGTTTTCAAAAGTTAATGGTACCATTAAAAATATCTCTGTTTTGGATTCATCATTGGACCCTTTAGCGTATCCATTACTTTTTCCAAATGGTGATACTGGGTGGCATATCAATATTTCTCATAATGTACCAACTACATCTAATTCAAGAGCGCCCAGAAATAAATTAATCATGCTTCAGTATGCAGCCTATCGACTTGCAATTAGAGAAGATTTTAGTGTGTTGCACCATTCACAAAAATTATTTCTGCAGTGGATAGTTGATATGTATGTGAGAATAGAGGGCACAAGGTTACATTTCATTCGACAAAATCAAACAAGTCTTAGGTCTGAAGTTTACAACAATTTAACAGATTATTTAGAATTGAACCCCAATGCCAATAATGTTGGCCGTAGAGTAATTTTACCATTTTCATTCAATGGATCTCCAAGAAATATGTATCAGAATTATTTAGATGCAATGTCAATTGTACAACATTTCGGAAAGCCTTCTTTGTTTATTACAATGACTTGCAATCCAAGTTGGCCTGAAATAGTTAGCAATATTGGTGTAGGTGAGTCAGCTAATTTTCGACCTGATATTGTTGTGCGTGTATTCAAGTCCAAACTGAAAGCATTAATTGAGGGCCTTACACTAAAAAAAATCTTCGGTAAAGCTGAAGCACTCATTTATACAATTGAGTTTCAAAAGAGAGGATTGCCTCATGCTCACATTTTACTCTCTTTAAATGAGCAAGATAAAATTGTTAACGCTACCGATATTGATAAAGTTGTATCTGCGGAGATTCCTAACATTCAAACACATCCTACATTACATGAATATGTTGTAAAACACATGATGCATGGTCCATGCGGTGTACTTAATCCAAATTCTGTATGTATGAGAGATGGAAAATGCACAAAAGATTATCCAAAATGATTTAATGAATTTACATGTGAATCATTAAATGGATATCCATTATACAGAAGGCGTGATAATAGTATTAATGCTGAAGTTCGCGGTAGTTGCCTCGACAATCGTTACGTTGTACCATACAATCCGTATTTACTTGCCAAATTTAATTGCCATATAAATGTTGAAGTATGCACTACAGTTAAAAGTGTTAAATACATTTATAAATACGTGTATAAAGGCTATGACAGTGCATCTGTTGAATTAGGTTCAGAGAGAAATGAACCAGGTCAAGAAATACAAATTGATGAAGTTAAAAATTTTTTAAATGGCCGTTATGTCGGATCAACTGAAGCTGTATGGCGCATCTATGAATTACCAATGCATTTTCAATCACATGTCATCGTTAGACTTGACATTCATTTACCGCGTAGACAGAATGTTTACTTTCGAGAAGGGCAAGAACGTCAAGCAATTGAAAATGCAAGACAAACAAAATTATTAGCATTTTTTGAATTGAATCGATCAGATCCATCAGCGCATGAATATAAGTATATTGAAATTCCTTTGCATTATGTGTGGGAAGATTCCTGAAAAAATGGAAGAAGAGAAGGCGTGGAGGTGATAAAATCATTACACGCATATATGTAGTATCACCAAAAGACATCGAACTTTTCCATTTACGATTGCTTTTATTACATGTCTGTGGTCCAAAATCATTTGAGGATGTTAGAACATACAATGGAATTATACACACTTCTTTTGTTGAAGCATGCCATGCTCGCGGCATTGCTTCAAATGATAATGAATGGCGCGAATGTTTAAATGAAGCAAAAGAATTACATTCACCAAAACAAATGCGAAATTTATTTGGTTACATTTGTGCATTAAATGTGCCAGCCAATGCATTGGCGTTATGGAATGAATTTAAAGTATATCTTAGTGAAGATTTTTTGAGAGATTACAACGAAGAAGTATCCTTTAATACAGCTCTATTAGAAATTGAAGATATTTTGAATGTTCATAATTTGTATGTCAAGAACTTGGTTTACCAGTTCCCACGTATTCGCAGAGAACAGACGAAGCAATGCTATTGATCCAATAGAACAAGCAAGAGTTTCTGTTTTCTGAGCATTATGAAACTGCAAATATTGAACAGCGTAATCTAATTGATCATGTGATTCGTGAAGTTTTGCATCATGATACTGGATCTAATGTTTTTTGTTTAACCGCTCATGCAGGTTGTGGAAAAACATTCACACAAACAACAATCATTCACAAATTAAATTCGCTTAATCTTAGTTGCACTGCAACAGCGTTCAGTGGCATAGCTTCAACTCTATTACTTGGAGGTAGAACTTTACACAATGTGTTTAAATTGCCTATACCCATTTTGGAAAATTCTGTAGCGAATATTACCGCAAATAGTAGCTATGGATGTTACATAAATTCATCATCATTGATAATTATTGATGAAATTTCTATGTGCCCACTGCAAGTGTTGAAAATCATAGATGGATTATGCGATGGATCTATGCGATGAAAATGATAAACATAAACCATTTAGAGGGAAAACGATACTTCTGTGCGGTGATTTTCGGCAAATCTTACCAGTTGTCCCACATGGATCACGTGCAATTTTAATTGAAAATTGTGTCACGAGTTGGCATAAATTTGTTTATTTTCATAAAGTAACGTTTACTCAAAATATGAGAGCCTTACCAAGTGAAATAGAATTTGTCAAATTCTTGAAAAAAATTGGTAATGATGAAGCCCCACAATTCCCTCAGTTTGGTGAAAATATTATTGAAATACCTCAGCAATTAATAGGAGATGAAAATAATATTATTAATGAGGTGTATGGAAATATTTCCGAAAACATACTCTCAGATAACATATTGAAGTCAGTTATTTTAGCACCTAAAAATGATGATTGTACTTTTATTAATACTGATATACTTAATCGAATACCAGGTGAACAGAAAACATATCATAGCTACGATAAAATAATTTGTGATGATGACAATGAAATCAATAACTATCCAGTAGAGTTTTTGAATTCTTTGACTATTAGTGGTTTGCCACCACATAAGTTAGTATTGAAAGTTAACTGCATCGTTCTACTGACCAGAAACTTAAATACAAAGGAAGTATTAGTCAATGGAACAAGAATGCGCATCAAGTGTATGCATCGTAATGCTATTGATTGCGAAGTTTTAACTGGAACCGCACGCAATAAGAGAATTTTGATTCCACGTATAAATTTAACATATTCCGGTACTGTTTTACCATTTAACTTTCAAAGAACTCAATTTCCAATTATACCTGCATTTGCGATGACAATAAATAAGTCTCAAGGACAAATATTCGAAAAAATTGGAATTTTATTGAGGCAGCCAGTTTTTACACATGGTCAATTGTACGTCGCAGCAAGTAGAGTTCGATCATTCGATGGTTTGAGATTTTATATTTCCGAATATAATGGCCAAGGGCATTTAGCAAATGATGAAAGAGAGTTTTTACAAAAAACATCGTTTACACAGAAGTTCTGAATCATTAAATTCACTTTCAAACTATTTTAAGTTCAATGGACAACATTTATTTTTTTAACCGCCCGGTTTTTTTGATTTAATGAAAAATATATGAAAAAATACGAGGCACGTATTTTTTATTTTGTATTAATTTTTTATTTAAATTTTATATAATTCGAAAAAGATAGGCAAAATAACTATGTAGCCTTGGCGAAACCTGGTCAGTATGGCAATAAAAAAAACCCAAGGAAATGTCAAAAAACGCGTTATTGCTTTTTAAATATGGCTTAGCCAAGCTAAACCTCATTTTTCCTATCTTTCATATTTTTCAAATAACTCGAAAATTAATGCATAGAAAAAAAAATTAAAAAATTATATAAGCTTTGTAGCAGATAATCTTCAAACTGTTTTCGAATTTTGTACCTTACCAAAAATGAAATGTAATCCACTGGAATTGAAAACAATGTATCTTATACTTCTATGAATGTCAAGTCTCATTTTTATTAGCGTTTATTTGATTCAATAATAACATGAAAAAATTAAAACTGACAATGAATTATATCAAAAAATAAATACGAATACAAGCTGTAATTGTGTTTTTTTTCAACTGTTACTAACATTAAATTTTAAATTTCATAGGTATTGCCGGGAATTAAGGCAAACAACACATGCTAATGACGTATTTGTACACGCTCGCAGCTGACGTAATAGAACAAAATTCAAAAAAATTATATGCAATGATTATAGAGGTATACTCTTTGACAAAAGAACCTCAATAACGTTCAAACTTAAAAATTTAATGAATTACTGTCGAATTTCGACCACTGGGCGACCACTAGTAATACTGAATACATTTAAGATTGATGTTTTTGTGTACAGGAAAATCTCATAAATAAGATAGAAATGGAAAACGAAAATAAAGTCAGTATGATGGACGTAACTGTCATTGGGGAGGTAGAAATTCATTCAGACCCTAATGTGGTAAAAGAAAACGTTTTATGCAAATCAGATGATTTAAACGATTGAGGAATGGAGATAACTCCAAGCTGACAGACGAAAATAATTTGACACAATCTGTAATAATAAATAATGCAGAAGCAAAATCTACTCCCGTAGCGACTAAAATAAAAGAAAAAGAGTTGGATGATATATTCAATTTTATGAGAGCAATGTCCGATGATATTAAGCAGGGTGTGAATATTGTAGCATGACAGATTATCCACATTATAATGAATGAAAAATGTGTAACGGTACGAAATTGTAGGGCCAAGATAACATTTTAAAAATTATATTTTCCATGCAGTCATTGTTCACCCTTGTAGAACCCCGAGTTAGTCAACAAAATCGGCTGTGTTTATTATAAAACAAAACGCCTATGTTTTGTCTCCACATTCAAGCAGCGTAGACAGATTGTGAAATAACACCTAACTTCGCATCAGCCGTGAATCACAGAAGAAAGTAATGTAACTCCAGATTGTATCAGGTGGCAAAAATATTGCTAAACCTTACGCCTACGTTAAGGCGCTCTTTTAACAGCACCAATGGGAGCGCATATTCACGATCACGTGACCAGAAAACACTGTGTGCTCAATTTTAGCGAACTAACGCCAGTTCAACTGTAACTCTGACCGCGCGGTCATCACCTAAGTGCTCGAGCAAAATAAAGTCGGCCGACAAACTGTTATAAAAGTGTAATTGGAAATCATGATAAATTAAATAAGACGTAGTATACCGCGTCAGTGTAAAAAATTTATGAACTGTTGAAATAACATTGTGAAGTGACCAGAAACAGCTAACTCCACGAGGCGGTGATGAAACTGTAAGGAACGCCGGGGATGGGTTAAGTACTCTTCATAACACGAATAGAACAATTCCCTAAATAATAAATCTAAATACTGAACTATAATAACGGGGTTTAAAAGAAAAAGAATGTAAAAGAGTATGAATGAGAGAATGTCGCAAAGTACTGGTTAATGAAAATAACGCTATCATTAAGTAATTTTTTAGAGTAGTTTATACGGGATGATCAAATATCTATGTAGTCTTGTTTTTATTGAACTTGTAGTGTGAAGATAAGGTGAAAGGGTATAATTCAGGCTAATAAAAGAAAGCCAATTTGTTAGCATACGCAAAATTTGTGTTATTTCGAAACTCAAATCCAAATAATCCTTTCTGTAGCTGGTTTCGTCTGAACGACTCTGGACCCGAATCCGAAGGTAAGAGTAAGATATTTTAGTATTTGTCGTAAATCAATACAGTTACAAATGATCATAAATGAATATCAATTAAAATAAAATCAAGGAAAAATCCAAATAAAAACAAATAGGTACCACAATAAAATACAATCATAATTTGAAGAAATAAAAAATAAAGAAAAAACAACTATGCAACAAATATGAGTAATGAAAAATAAAACAAAAAAAAACTAAAATAAAGTAAGGAAATACCCAGGTAGGATAGGAATAAGTACGGAAAATACCCAGAACAAACCAACGTACATAATAAAACTATTTTGTATTGAAGAAACAAAGAATGAGAATCAGTAAGTAAGGCAAAACCCAGAACAAACCGACACCCCTAAAATAAAGACTGTTTTTCAAGAAACAAGCTAGGATATGAATAAGGAAGTAAATACCCTGAACAAACCGAAATACCTAATAAAAAGGAATGATTTTGAAGAAACACGGTAGTAGGATAAGAAGACTACAAGAAATACCCAAAGGAAACCCAGTAAGAAGAAAATAAAAACCCCAAAAGAGATTAAAAGTCACAAACGAAAGTATAACACCCAAAAACAGAAACTAATGTAAAGTAGATGTAAACAAAAGTGTTTAGAGGTATAAGTAAAAGTGCACCCATGAAAGTTATTTGATAATGAAAAAAAAAAACAAATCTTAAGAATCCTCTATAAATAAAATTCTTGATAATATAAAACTATAAAACTGATTAGTGATAGTATCAAGAAATAACAGGGGACCAGTGCAAGTTATTTTATTATAGTAGATAAACTTCAAGAAAGTGTATTAAATGCTTAAACTAAGTAAAGGTGTACCTTTGAACAACTTTCAAGTTTTAATTTAACTTCAGAAATAATATTTGGTAGAATAGTATTATGAAAATCAAATACAAATGTTTCTAAGAAAGTGCCACTCTTTGTCTAACAACATTCACTAAAATGAGAAAGATAAATTGAGAGCAGGTAATTAATAAGTGAAGTGACAAGGGATACATCCCTAATCTAAAATAAAAACAGATAAGACTGCACAAAATTAATTTTAAGAAATAAGTTAAAAATGAAGGGACAGATGTGTTCTGTTTCTATTAAAGTTAATGAACTCTATACTTAAATGTTGGAAATAGAGTATGATGTTTTATTATTCTAAAATATTTATTATGTTTAATAGTATTAATCACGGCTGAAATGTCTGAGTGTGGATACTATTCTTTTATTATAAAATATTTATTATATGTTACTAGTAATGATCAAGACTAAAATGTCTGAGTTTGAGTACCATTTTTTTTAATTTCAAATATTTGTTATGTATTAATAGTATGAATTCAATACTAAATGTTCTTATAGTTAAGTAAGGAAATTTTAATGAATACTGTATTAGAATAGAAGGTCAGGGTATAAACAAGCAGTATTAGTCAAAAACTTTGTATGTAAAAACAGAT
This sequence comes from Magicicada septendecula, assembly GCA_034769895.1. NCBI lineage: Eukaryota > Metazoa > Arthropoda > Insecta > Hemiptera > Cicadidae > Magicicada > Magicicada septendecula. Next base: position 136,238,807 of record CM068372.1, read on the forward strand.
AAAATCTAGGCCAAATGGTAAATCTCAACAACCTTATAATTGATGAATTAAGTCCAGTAAACTAGTTAAACTGATGAAATTTATATAAGGTAAATCAGTCAGAGTATTATAACTGACACTATACTTTAGAAAGATATTGTAAAAAGATAGGAAGAATTATTGGAAAAAATGCAAATGTAATAACTGAAAAATCAAAGGGGGGAATCACAAATTAAAGAATAATATTTAAAAAGATAACCAATTAATAAAATTACAAGGAATTAAGGGAAGATAAACGTTTTATTTCAATCTGAGATTTAGTACAATCATAAATGTAATAACATATAAAATGGCAAACATTTTGAGAAGAACAGGAAGTAATTTTTAAAGCCTACATTTAAAGATACAGTAAATATAGCATTTTTGATAAAAAACTAGGTAAAAATGTCTTATTTGGTATCAAATCAAAAAGAATGAACTAAAGAAAGAGATTATGTATTTAGTATTTAATAAAATTAAATAATAGAAAAAATATATTCAGTAATATAATGTAAATTTCATACATGTAACGGAAACGAAAAAGATTTAAAACAATGTATTGCTAATATTAAATTGGCTAAGAGTTTTCAGATGACGAAGGAAGTGTTAGAAAAGTCTAATAGACTTTGTCAAGCACACTTGAACGAGATCTTGCTAAATATTAACCTATAGCGAAGACAAGTATGGAGTTCGTTAACTAAGCCTAGTCTACAGTGAAAACCGCGAATTTCGGAAAACTTAACTTAAACTTTAAATTCAGTGAAAACAACCAATACAAACATTAAACTAAAGTAATCCGGAACAGAAAATAAGTGAATTAATTATTTAAACCTATAACACTAATAATTCTGAATAACGAAACGAACTTTGCAATTTTCGAGCTTATTGACAAAAGTGAATTAAAACATTATCCAACACATTTTATCGAGGTGAATCACAGAACACTGAACCAGGACAACTCCACTAACACCAGAAAGAATAATCACTACTGCTGAGATGAGGAAACATTGAAAAGGCAACATTTATTGGAAGAAAATTTCGTCGAGCCGACTTCATTTTAACAGATGCAGTACTGAAGCAGCCATCTTGAATCCCACAATTCCTTTCGAGCGCTGCCAGTCTAGTCGTCAAGACGAAAATGGTTCGAAATTTTACTTTGATAAACATTATATATTAAATCATAACTTTGTAATTTTTAATTCTTAAGCTATTTACTTGTAAGTGTTATACTTTCCTGACCTTACCCTTTATCTGACTATATAATATAACCGTTAAAAGAACCTGATAATTAATATTAATAATGTATGTAAAAAAATAATCGATCGCCCTGAGAACGAGTCGATGCTAGCTGTGGAATAATCGATTTATAATCGATATATAATTAAAATTGTTAATAAATCTTGAAATTCTGTAAAATTGGTTTCTGTTTATTTATAAAATTTATAAATAGAAATAAAATAGAATAAAATTGAGATCACGGAATATCCGAAAGGTGGCCATTACCAAAGTGGAAGGAGTATACATAAATAAGAAGAACCGTCAATCGATTAGTGCTGGAGATAATATAATTAACGCAGAAATTAATTCTAACTACTCAAAGTGATATAGTTGACAGAAACAGTAATAAAAAATTTAAATTTTTACACAAAACAATTACAAAAATTATTTACTGAATACTAAACAAATAAAACAATTAAATTAAATTTTCAAAAAACAAAAACACCAATAATTTTATTTTGCTAACAAACACAAAGATTACATTTTGTTACAATATTAAGTTAGAAAGTAGCTTTAGCGAGGTAAAGAGTGATTTTGATGTAGTAAATAGTCGTTTTGATAGTAATGATGAAAAGTTCGATAATAAATTTGATAAATTAAGTAATGAAATTAACAAACAAAAAATCAAATGTGAAAGTAATTTCAGTGAGTTAAAAAACCATATTAATGAAATCAATAAGCATTTTGAAAATACTAATGAAGAATTTGCCAGTAAGCTTAAGGAATTAAATACCAAAGTAGATAGTTCAATCAAGAATATAGATATTAAAATCAATTAAACGGATGATAGAATGACCAAAAAAATTGACAAAAAAATATATGATATAAAAGAAAATGTTGAAATTCAAATAAATGAATATAAAACTAATACAATACGTCAGATCGAAGAGATGAATAAAAATATTAAAAAATTTGAAGTAGATACTGATAATAAACTTAGCGAAATAAGTACTAGTTGTGAAACAGAGATACGATTATTGCATGATACTGTTAAGACCATGAACCAAAAATGTATCCAATCTGAATGTAGTAACGATAGAAAATTCAATCTAGCTGAACAGAATATAAACAATTGTGATATTCAAATACAGTTTAAAATATATATATAAAATGCAATTTAAATTTTTTACCTACCTGTAAAGGTTCTTTTGGGTCCAGAAATCCGATCGCACGAACATCAGACGCAAGCATGTGTTTCATAGGTTAGTGCAACAATTAACTATACTCATTCTTGGAAGAGAATTAATATTTTTATTTGAAAAAATGCATTTAGATTCCAATAAATTTTCTCATATTACTTTTAAATTTGATACTTCTTGTTGGTACAGCTCATATGGACATACTTAACTTACTTAACTTAAATTACTTACTCCTATGAAGGTTGCCCAGCCTGCAGTACACACACATACTCACATACAATATTTTAAAAACTTCATTTCAAATATAAAATCCCCTTAACATTTTGTGATAAAACCCCTCTCCCTGCCGGCACGTGGTTGTAGTTCGAATTATGAATTTCGCATTTTGTATTTAATTACGTCCGAGCTCGATTTTGGCATTTTCCGGTCCAATACTCACTCCACTGTCACTGGTTTAAAAGCGGTTAATTCACTTTTATATAGAAAAAAAAAACTGATGAAATTTCGCAGAGCGCACTTGGCTCTGGTGTCGGCCGACACGAACAGAGGAAGACTGGCTGGCGTCTTTGGCGAGCGGGAGGAAGTTACTGTCCATAGCCAAAGGATTTCGTTGCCGTTTAAAGTTGAGTTGCTGTAGCTTATTGGCTAAGCACATGCTATAAAGTGATTGTTTCTGCAGTGAGTGCCGACGATATTAGGCACTGCTAGTCTGACGTCACTAACAGGAGGCGGTCCTTAGGTCTTCGTATCCGGCCTCATGGTAAATGAAACTGCAGCGATTCCCCTCTAGGCCATTTTGAGTTTTCTGAAGGAGCGTCACTCCAGCGCGCATACCTGTGTCGCACGTGCGTGCGCCGTCACATTCACGCACAGTTCTGAGAAAACTTAGGGTGGTGCATACCTCGGTACTAATTTCACAACGGAATACTGCGTCTTGCCTTTGTTCTAACTGTTATCGTCTCCACGTGTTCTTTCACAATGGGATTAAAACTTGCAACATTTTTATGAAACTCCGAAAACGGAAATAAAATAAAATAAAATACAAATACCCCAGAAATGCAATAAATAAAATTACCCAATTTTGACACGTTACACAATGTGAAAGACGAATTGCAAATGGCCATAAGCCAGAAAATGAATAATGTTACTGAAAGAATATTAGTGACATGAGATGTCAATAATGAAGTAGAACTTGAAACCTTTTGTAGTGAGAACCGTAGAGTGCATCCAATGCAGTTTTTAAACAGAGTATGGGAGTTTAATCAGTTTAACGGTAGTAGTTGGGAAGTTAAACTTCTAAAAATTTTTAAATGTTTTAAAGGAAATTCCGAAATATGGGCGGAAGTACACAGAAATGAACGGGGGAGATATGAAAATTTTGAAACAGCGTTCCGTAACAAGTATTGGTCGAAAGAGGAGCAGGAAATATTGCGCAGTCAAATAATGGGAACAGGGAATTTTGGGAGAAATAACAGTAATATTACGGTATATACAATGAGACTTTTCAACGAGGCGAAGTACTTAGAGCCACCGTTGCCATTTCAGTCATTCGTACGACATATCAGCAAACACTTACAGAGAGAGGTTCAGATCACGCTGATGATGAGAGAGGTGAGTAGTATCAATGAATTAGAAAAAATGTTGGATGTTTTTCAGAATATTAGGGACCAGGAAGTCAGCAGGCGTCCACACCAACCCAACGTGAGCAGCAGAGGGAGTTACACACAAAGAGGAGGACAACACACGGGAACTACGTACAATGGTCGAGAACCAAGTAGACGATATCCGATGTGGAAATGTGGTGGGTGTCCAATGGAAAATTATGCAGACCGTAATTTTTGTTATAGATGTAAGAAGGCGAGGCCAGGTCATCAGAACCGGACGCAGCAGAGATATAACAACCCACATCAGAGAACCGGTGAGGATCGAGCAGAAATACCCAGAAATGGAGGAGAAAACCACCGAGCGGAAAGAGTGTACACACCAGGAGGTACGGCTGAGCGGGCGGAAAACTGAGAAGGACAATGGATAAGGAGGCCCAGCCATTGTCGATAGATAACTGCTTGGTCCATGGAGATAGATACAGGAATCACATCATTCACACAGATATGGCTACAGAATTAATGGAAGAAGAGGAGATGGGAACGATGAGGCCGGAGGCCTGGTTGACGGAGGTAAAGCTGGAAATTGAAGGTAAGCCAGTTATGACACTAATAGACACAGGCAGTGAAGTATCAGTAATAGCAGAACACATATTAGATAAGTTACGGGAGAATAATAAAAATATTCCATCTTTGCCAGTTGCGGGGGTAACCATTGTAGGCATTACGGGTGTTAAAAGTAAAAGGGTGACCACACAAGTCCAGCTGAGTGCAGTAATAAATGGGGAGAGTTATGAAAATACATTCTTAGTAGTAAGGGGATTAAACTTAGAAGTAATATTGGGTAATGATTTTCTGATCAGGAATAATGCGATAATCAATTTTAAAAAGAGGGTCTTAGAATTAAATAATGAAGGTAAACAAATAACGGTTAATTTTGAGCGGGTGTTAGATACGGTGAAGATTTCGGGGATACGGGTTATACCGAATAGGGTTATAGATAGGGACATGGAGGTTAGTATGAATATATGTAGAGAGAGAGTGAGGGATGAGAGTGAGGAGCGAATATGGGAGGATAGAGCGGTTAAATTTTGTGGTGAGGGTGGCGCAATAGGGAGTTCTCAACGTGAAGTCGTGAAGTGTTGTGGCGGGTAGTAGAGGGTTTTAGGGGAGTGTTTGCCGGGGAACCAGGAAGGGCAAAAGGTTATGAGTGTGAATTAAAGGTGAGGGAGCATGCGCCGTATGTACAACGAAGTTATCCGGTACCATATTCAAAGAGGAGGGCAGTGCAGTTAGAATTGGATAGAATGTTAGAGGGTGGTATTATAGAGAGATCAGTGTCGACCTATTCCAACCCTTTTAGTGGTAGTTATAAAGAAAGATGGGAGAGTTAGGTTGTGTCTAGACGCAAGAAAGATTAACCAAATTATCATTCCTGATAGGGAGTCCCCTGAAGCAATCGAAGAGATTTTCCAGAAGTTTAGTGGGGTAAAATATATGACATCGCTGGACTTGACGGCAGGTTATTGGCAGGTACCGTTAGCACAAAATAGCCGCAAGTATACCGCATTTTTATTTAACGGTATGAATTATCAATTTACGCGCCTACCGTTTGGATTGAACACCAGCGTAGCTAGTTTTATTAAGTGTCTTGATGAAATTTTGCAACCTCACAATTTAGATTTTTGACCAATATGTGGATGACATTCTGATGCTTCTAGAACATTCGAGGAGCATGTAGAACATTTGGAATATCTATTAGACAAGTTATACAGGGGAGGTCTAACAGTGAAATGGGACAAATCGAAGTTTTTACAGAAGGAAATTCATTTTTACTTCCATATTCCTTAAGGAATGGAAGTATGGTGATGGCAAAAAAAATCGTGTTCGAGATTATTGCAGATTCTGATTCTACTACACTCAAAACATGAAAAAAAGTCGTTTTCCGAAAAGTGTCTGTGTGTGTGTCTGTAGATTTTTTTTCTATGGCAAACGATAACTGCCGCAAATTCAAACAGAATCAAATAAATTTTTGCATACAGCCCTGATTTGTAGAGTACTCATGACCTATTATTTTTGGTGAAGATCGGTTGAGGGAAAGGGGTAGTTTACCTGCAACGGTTTTTTTTTTATCAAGGGAAATTTTTTTTTTGGCAAACGATAACAGCCGCAAATTCAAACAGAATCAAATAATGTTTCGCATACAGCCCTGAATTGTAGAGTTCTCAAGACCTATTGTTTTTGGTGAAGATCGGTTAAGGGAAAAGGGTAGTTTACCTGTAACGTTTTATGTTTTAACAAGGGTATTTCCTATGGCAAACGATAACAGCCGCAAATTTAAACAGAATCAAAAGATTATTTGCATACAGCCCTAAATTGTAGAGTTCTCAAGACCTATTGTTTTTGGTGAAGATCGGTTAAGGGAAAGGGGTAGTTTACCTACAACATTTTTTTAACAAGGGTATTTTCTATGGCAAACGATAACAGCCGCAAATTCAAACAGAATCAAATAATTTTCTGCATGCAGCCCTGATTTGTAGAGTACTCAAGACCTATTGTTTTTGGTGAAGATCGGTTGAGGGGAAGGGGTAGTTTACCTGCAACATTTTTATCAAGCGCATTTTCTATGGCAAACGATAACTGCCGCAAATTCAAACAGAATCAAATAATTTTTTGCATACGTCAGTGAATTGTAGAGGACTCAAGGCCTTTAGATTTTGGTGAAGATCGGTTAAGGGGAAGGGGTAGTTTACCTGCAACCTTTTACGTTTTAACAAGAGTAAAGTACTTGAAAATTTTATTTAAACTTTTTGAAACAATGGTAATTGTTAAATATCGGTATGGAGAACCATACATGACTTCCATATTCTAAGATTTATATTTAAAATCATTTTCAGCCAAACAGCCAGGCTGTGTCTTACCTGCCTTTTTATTGCTGTATTAAATGAAAAATATTATATTACATTAAAATGAAAAAATTATAATTTTATTGCCTGGCAACAAAATTATTTTATTTTTAACAATTACCATTGTTTCAAAAAGTTTAAATAAATTTTCAAGTACTTTACTCTTGTTAAAACGTAAAAGGTTGCAGGTAAACTACCCCTTCCCCTTAACCGATCTTCACCAAAATCGAAAGTCATTGAGACCTCTACAATTCAGGGACGTATGCAAAAAATTATTTGATTCTGTTTCAATTTGCGGCTGTTATCGTTTGCCATAGAAAATACGCTTGATAAAAATGTTGCAGGTAAACTACCCCTTCCCCTCAACCGATCTTCACCAAAAACAATAGGTCTTGAGTACTCTACAAATCAGGGCTGTATGCAAAACATTATTTGATTCTGTTTGAATTTACGGCTGTTATCGTTTGCCATACAAAATACCCTTGTTAAAAAAACGTTGCAGGTAAACTACCCCTTTCCCTCAATCGATCTTCACCAAAAACAATAGGTCTTGAGAACTCTACAATTTAGGGCTGTATGCAAATAATCGTTTGATTCTGTTTGAATTTGCGGCTGTTATCGTTTGCCATAGGAAATACCCTTGTTAAAACATAAAACGTTACAGGTAAACTACCCCTTTCCCTTAACCGATCTTCACCAAAAACAATAGGTCTTGAGAACTCTACAATTCAGGGCTGTATGCGAAACATTATTTGATTCTGTTTGAATTTGCGGCTGTTATCGTTTGCCAAAAAAAAAATTTCCATTGATAAAAAAAAACCGTTGCAGGTAAACTACCCCTTTCCCTTAACCGATCTTCACCAAAAACAATAGGTCTTGAGTACTCTACAAATCAGGGCTGTATGCAAAAAATTATTTGATTCTGTTTGAATTTGCGGCAGTTATCGTTTGCCATAGAAAAATATCGGTATGGAGAACCATACATGACTTCCATATTCTAAGATTTATATTTAAAATCATTTTCAGCCAAACAGCCAGGCTGTGTCTTACCTGCCTTTTTATTGCTGTATTAAATGAAAAATATTATATTACATTAAAATGAAAAAATTATAATTTTATTGCCTGGCAACAAAATTATTTTATTTTTAACAATTACCATTGTTTCAAAAAGTTATAATAAATTTTCAAGTACTTTACTCTTGTTAAAACGTAAAAGGTTGCAAGTAAACTACCCCTTCCCCTTAACCGATCTTCACCAAAATCGAAAGTCATTGAGACCTCTACAATTCAGGGACGTATGCAAAAAATTATTTGATTCTGTTTGAATTTGCGGCTGTTATCGTTTGCCATAGAAAATACGCTTGATAAAAAAACGTTGCAGGTAAACTACCCCTTCCCCTTAACCGATCTTCACCAAAAACAACAGGTCTTGAGTACTCTACAAATCAGGGCTGTATGCAAAACATTATTTGATTCTGTTTGAATTTGCGGCTGTTATCGTTTGACATAGAAAATACCCTTGTTAAAAAAACGTTGCAGGTAAACTACCCCTTTCCCTCAACCGAACTTCACCAAAAACAATAGGTCTTGAGAACTCTACAATTTAGGGCTGTATGCAAATAATCTTTTGATTCTGTTTGAATTTGCGGCTGTTATCGTTTGCCATAGGAAATACCCTTGTTAAAACATAAAACGTTACTGGCAAACTACCCCTTTCCCTTAACCGATATTCACCAAAATCAACAGATCTTGAGAACTCTACAATTCAGGGCTGTATGCGAAACATTATTTGATTCTGTTTGAATTTGCGGCTGTTATCGTTTGCCAAACAAACAAAATTACCCTTGCTAAAAAAAAACCGTTGCAGGTAAACTACCCCTTTCCCTCAACCGATCTTCACCAAAAACAATAGGTCGCGAGTACTCTGCAAATCAGGGCTGCATGCAAAACATTATTTGATTCTGTTTGAATTTGCGGCTGTTATCGTTTGCCATAGAAAATACCCTTGTTAAAAAAACGTTGCAGGTAAACTACCCCTTTCCCTCAACCGATCTTCACCAAAAACAATAGGTCTTGAGAACTCTACAATTTAGGGCCGTATGCAAATAATCTTTTGATTCTGTTTGAATTTGCGGCTGTTATCGTTTGCCATAGGAAATACCCTTGTTAAAACATAAAACGTTACAGGTAAACTACCCCTTTCCCTTAACCGATCTTCACCAAAAACAATAGGTCTTGAGTACTCTACAAATCAGGGCTGTATGCAAAACATTATTTGATTCTGTTTGAATTTGCGGCTGTTATCGTTTGCCATAGAAAATACCCTTGTTAAAAAAACGTTGCAGGTAAACTACCCCTTTCCCTCAACCGAACTTCACCAAAAACAATACGTCTTGAGAACTCTACAATTCAGGGCTGTATGCAAATAATCTTTTGATTCTGTTTGAATTTGCGGCTGTTATCGTTTGCCATAGGAAATACCCTTGTTAAAACATAAAACGTTACAGGTAAACTACCCCTTTCCCTTAACCGATCTTCACCAAAATCAACAGATCTTGAGAACTCTACAATTTAGGGCTGTATGCGAAACATTATTTGATTCTGTTTGAATTTGCGGCTGTTATCGTTTGCCAAACAAACAAAATTACCCTTGCTAAAAAAAAACCGTTGCAGGTAAACTACCCCTTTCCCTCAACCCATCTTCACCAAAAACAATAGGTCGCGAGTACTCTGCAAATCAGGGCTGCATGCAAAAAATTATTTGATTCTGTTTGAATTTGCGGCAGTTATCGTTTGCCATAGAAAAAAAATCTACAGACAGACACACAGACAGACAGACAGACAGACACACAGACACTTTTCGGAAAACGACTTTTTTTCATGTTTTGAGTGTAGTAGAATCAGAATCTGCAATAATCTCGAACACGATTTTTTTTGCCATCACCATACTTCCATTCCTTAAGGAATATGGAAGTAAAATATCGGTATGGAGAACCATACATGACTTCCATATTCTAAGATTTATATTTAAAATCATTTTCAGCCAAACAGACAGGCTGTGTCTTACCTGCCTTTTTATTGCTGTATCAAATGAAAAATATTATATTACATTAAAATGAAAAAATTATAATTTTATTGCCTGGCAACAAAATTATTTTATTTTTAACAATTACCATTGTTTCAAAAAGTTTAAATAAATTTTCAAGTACTTTACTCTTGTTAAAACGTAAAAGGTTGCAGGTAAACTACCCCTTCCCCTTAACCGATCTTCACCAAAATCGAAATTCATTGAGACCTCTACAATTCAGGGACGTATGCAAAAAATTATTTGATTCTGTTTGAATTTGCGGCTGTTATCGTTTGCCATAGAAAATACGCTTGATAAAAAAATCGTTGCTGGTAAACTACCCCTTCCCCTTAACCGATCTTCACCAAAAACAATAGGTCTTGAGTACACTACAAATCAGGGCTGTATGCAAAACATTATTTGATTCTGTTTTAATTTGCGGCTGTTATCGTTTGCCATATAAAATACCCTTGTTAAAAAAACGTTGCAGGTAAACTACCCCTTTCCCTCAACCGATCTTCACCAAAAACAAAAGGTCTTGAGAACTCTATAATTTAGGGCTGTATGCAAATAATCTTTTGATTCTGTTTGAATTTGCGGCTGTTATCGTTTGCCATAGGAAATACCCTTGTTAAAACATAAAACGTTACCGGTAAACTACCCCTTTCCCTTAACCGATCTTCACCAAAATCAACAGATCTTGAGAACTCTACAATTTAGGGCTGTATGCGAAACATTTTTTGATTCTGTTTGAATTTGCGGCTGTTATCGTTTGCCAAACAAACAAAATTACCCTTGCTAAAAAAAAACCGTTGCAGGTAAACTACCCCTTTCCCTCAACCGATCTTTACCAAAAACAATACGTCACGAGTACTCTGCAAATCAGGGCTGTATGCAAAAAATTATTTGATTCTGTTTGAATTTGCGGCTGTTATCGTTTGCCATAGAAAAAAAAACTACAGACACACAGACACACAGACAGACAGACAGACAGACAGACACACACACACACAGACACTTTTCGGAAAACGACTTTTTTTCATGTTTTGAGTGTAGTACAATCAGAATCTGCAATAATCGCGAACACGATTTTTTTTGCCATCACCATACTTCCATTCCTTAAGGAATATGGAAGTAATTAACCGATCTTCACCAAAATCAACAGATCTTGAGAACTCTACAATTCAGGGCTGTATGCGAAACATTATTTGATTCTGTTTGAATTTGCGGCTGTTATCGTTTGCCAAACAAACAAAATTACCCTTGCTAAAAAAAAACCGTTGCAGGTAAACTACCCCTTTCCCTCAACCGATCTTCACCAAAAACAATAGGTCGTGAGTACTCTGCAAATCAGGGCTGTATGCAAAAAATTGTTTGATTCTGTTTGAATTTGCGGCAGTTATCGTTTGCCATAGAAAATAAATCTACAGACACACACACAGACAGACAGACAGACAGACAGACAGACACACAGACACTTTTCGGAAAACGACTTTTTTTCATGTTTTGAGTGTAGTAGAATCAGAATCTGCAATAATCTCGAACACGATTTTTTTTGCCATCACCATACTTCCATTCCTTAAGGAATATGGAAGTAAAAATCTACAGACAGACACACAGACAGACAGACACACAGACACTTTTCGGAAAACGACTTTTTTTCATGTTTTGAGTGTAGTAGAATCAGAATCTGCAATAATCTCGAACACGATTTTTTTTGCCATTACCATACTTCCATTCCTTAAGGAATATGGAAGTAAAAATAAAATAATTTTGTTGCCAGGCAATAAAATTATAATTTTTTCATTTTAATGTAAATTGTTTGAGTTAATATCTTTATATATACAGTGGAACTTGGTTATTACGGCCTCGGCTGTTACGTCAACTCGGGTGTAGCGTTATTTTGTCATAAGTCCGGTCAAACTGATATCTTTAACATTATAAACATTCCCGGTTTTAACGTCACTAAATATTGTACTACTCTGTTATAGCGTCAAATATTTCTCAGATATTTTACTCTAAATTTCATATAAACGTATATATGTGCGCGCGCGCGCTAGCCCATGGCTACAGACATACATTGTATGCAAGCAATAAGCACTGTAACAGGACTGCCGGCGCCAGCCAGTTTACGTGCTCCAACGGATGGCTAGATCGATTTAAGGCCCGACACTCGATTTCCTTTGCAAAAATTTGTGGTGAGGCAAAATGCGTAGATCTGAACGTTACAGGCGATTGGGTGCATAACACTTGGCCAGAAATTAGACGATCATATAAAGATGAAGACATCTTTAATGGACATGAAGCTGGAATTTTTTATAAATTAACTCCAGATAAGACTTTCAAATTTAAAAATGAAAAGTGCGTTGGTGGGAAGCTCTCTAAACAAAGAGTTACAGTTTTTGTTTGTGCGAACATGACGGGAACCGAAAAAAGGAAACTTTTAGTTATCGGGAAAAGTTTGCATCCTAGATGTTTTAAAAACATCAAAAAACTTCCTGTAAGTTACACTGCCAACATAAAAGCGTGGACGACTTCTAGTATTTTTGAAGATGACTTCTGTACGTGTGTATGTCACTGAACTCCTCCATGTATAAAATAATATATCGTTCGTGGCAGGTAAGCATATCTCAGTTATGTAATGTTTACGTTTCCATTTTATTATTATGCCTACAGCAATAAAAAGGCAGGTAAGACACACACACACACACACACACACACACACACACACACACACACACACACACACACACACACACACACACACACACACACACACACACACACACACACACACACACACACACACACACACACACACACACACACAATTCACGTTATTTCTGGCCACACTCATGTTTATTTTCTTACATTTGCACGCTTTTTAAATGGAAAGTGCCGAAACCCACACCAACATAACGCGTGCAAGCCGAAAAAATGGACATCAATTTGCTTCCTGTGGATCGCTGGGCAATGTAACTGCACGTGTTTACAGAGGAACGATTCATAGACAGACTTTTTGTCTTTATGGAATGAACCCTCTGCAAGATGCTGAGGGTCCATGTGTGACTTCGGAGGGCTCCTTCTTTTTCGCGTGTTTGTTCTGTGAAACATACACTGTAGATTCGCAGCTTTACTCTAAGCAACGCTCAATAGGAAATGTTGGAAATTTTTGTCCACAGTGTACCCCCATTCACACTAAACCTGCTCTGATGTTTTAATTACGGACATCATAATATTAAAACTTTGGAAACTTGAGCACTACTTAATGGAGATCAATCATTAACTTATACAAGCCATTAATTTTATGCATATTTTTTATATATATGTGTACAACGTTATCGGCAACAAAGAAGTAGTTTTTGTTAAAATTCCTTCTCGGGATATTTGGCCGTAGTCCAATGTTTTCTACAAAACCAGACGTTTCGGCAATGCCATCGACTTCCATCATCAGTGAATATCGAGTGCGATAACGTGAGGTGGTATATGTTAGTGACCACAGTACTGTGGTTAAGGCTGAAGCAGTAAGTAGAAAGAAGTAGTTTCTATGGTAATATTTCATTTCGAAAATGATTTTAAAAATAAATCTTAGAATATGGAAGTCATGTATGGTTCTCCATACCGATATTTTAGGATTCATCATAACACCTACAGGAATCCGGGCTAATCCCGACAAAGTGGAATCCATCATGACGTTTCTTGAGACAAAAAACATAAAACAGCTACAAAGTTTTCTTGGTTTATGTAACTTTTACAGGAAGTTCCAGCGAAACTACACCCAGACTACAGCAAGACTCAGTGTGGTGTTGCAGAAAAACAAATAATGGCGATGGGGGGAAAACGAAAGGAAGGCGTTCTGCGAAATTAAGAGTAAGTTCGCCAACATGATTTTGATTAACCACCCAAATTTCAATAACAATTTTTATTTACAGATGGACGCTAGCAATATAGCATTAGGAGCCGAGCTATACCAGGAGGGCGACGATAAAGAACACCATACCATCGCTTTCGCCAGTCGGACACTGCTAGCATCAGAAAGAAACTACACTACTACCGAGAAGGAGCTTCTCAGCATTGTGTTTGCCATTAAGAAATTCAGGACCTACCGGTATCTGCTGGGGAGTAACACCATTATACGGACGGACCATAAAGCTCTGTCGTTTTTGAACACCTGTAAGCTCACACACAGCCGGATAACCAGGTGGGTGTTAGCTCTCCAAGAGTATAATTCTCTTGAGAATATATTAAGGGGGTAGAAAACCGGTTACCAGACACACTATCACGTCTAGACACAGATAGGAATAGAACGGGTAGAGATATTAAGGAAATAGAGATTTACAGATTGTCTAGGGAAGATAAACTTTTTGGGGAAGAATTAAAAGACATAAACATAATGCAAAGAGCAGATAGCAAATTAAACAAAATTATGACAAGCGTAGAGTCAGAATTAGATGAATTGGGGTATAGACAATATTTTCAAGTATTTAATGGGAGTTTATTTAAAAGAGTAGAAGGTAGAGAGAGGGATTGGACGTTAGTCACACCGGAGGGGTTGATAGAAAGGATAGTGTGGGACTGTCACTATAGGTATGGACATTTTGGGGCAAAAAAGTGTGTGAGTGTACTAAGAGAATCTTGTATATTTAGAAATATGGAAAGGCGGGTGCGAAAAATACTTAGAATTTGTGAAATATGCCAAAAATCTAAAGTGGTAAATTATAGGGTAGAAGGGGAATTGAACTATACTAAAGTCGAGAAACCATTTGACTTGGTAGCAGTCGATTTGTATGGCCCATTGCCAAAGGGTAGGGGTGATGTTATGTATATATTCATTGTGCTTGATACTTTTTCAAAATATGTCCGATTATATAGCGTGAAGAGAGCTACCGGTAAGGTGTTGAGCGAGAAGATCACTTGCGACTACATGGTCAACACCGGAAAGCCAAAAGTAATCCTGTCAGACCACGGACCACAGTTCATCAGTGGAAAATGGCGCCAGACTCGCGGATGGGAAGGAATCATCCCAAAACACACTGCAGTATATCATCCACAGTCCAACCAGGCGGAGAGGGTCATGAGGGAATTAGGCCGAATTTTCCGAGCTTACTGTCACGCCAAACATAGCGAGTGGCCCTTATACGTTCAAAGAATTGAGAACTGCCTGAACTGCGTAACGCATGAGTCGACAGGGTTCACGCCTTATGAGTTGGTAAGAGGAACATGTCCACCTCGGATTTTAGAGCAGTTATTCGATTATCCACCAGAGACGAGTATAATAAACCAGGACGTGAAATTGAGGCTGGATAATGAGAGATTATTGACAAAAGGAGAAAGGAGGAAACGGAGGCACGATATGAAAGGTAAATGTGTGAAATATGAAATCGGGCAGTTAATGTTGGTAAAGCGCCATGATTTGTCAAGTGCTCAAGACAAGGAGATAAAAAAGTTCTTTTTGCTGTACGAAGGCCCCTACGAAGTAATAGAAATCAAAATGAATAATTCATATGTTTTGCAGAACCAGGCGACACGAGAAATAGTGGGTACACATAATGCCACGAATGTAAAGCGATATTGGTCGCAATAGAATCTAAATCAAGTTTATGAATTCCATAGTTTTGTATGTTGCAGAAGGGATCCTCCCCCATTTTCGGGCGGTCACAAACTTACCAATCCAGACCATGGGTTTTGGCACTTTGGAAACGGACCATGGTTGGCGGAACTTCCTTCGTGTGGTGAAAACGATGATGGTCCGGCTTCACAAAATTGGTAACAAATAGAAATTCATCCATATTATTGAACGGGGAGGGGGACCCCTAAGGTACGTGGAAAAATATTTTTCACTCAAGGTGCATAAATTGGCACCACACCACGTACCTACAATTGCCCGAGAGAGTGCATTTAATAAAATTAGAATGAGGCAATTTTCAAATACTATATATAACCAGTGTCATTTGCGAAATAAAATTTTGCAAATGATAAAATTTTTCAGTATTCTAACCAAAACATGTTTTGTAGAGATGGGTTTGGAGGTGGATAGACAGCATACGTGGACGAATGAGAGAGTAAATTCTTTTAAATTGTAATTAAAGATTTAATCGTTAGTTGGTGCTAGATTGTAAAAATATGAATAAATGAATTTATGTGAACAAGTAAATATTTGGTGGTACTCACTATATGTACGAAGTGAAAGCTGGGACTTGCAAAAAGTGTCTATATTAAAATTGTATTAAAAAAAAGAACTTGTTATTATGCAAGATTAAGGGGTAATTTTGGAGGGTTGTTAGGTGTTAATAGAAGAGGGAATAAGTTGTGGTAGGTAGTGATGGTAAATGAAGAATGACATAAGTTTAGTGATAAGCTAGGCTATTGCAGTAACGGCATGTTGTTACTGTAGATAGCAATAAGGGTTGATGAGTAACATCGATGCATGTTACCATAATCGGAGGCCTGAATAGGGCGTAACATACACTGTACACCAACATTTGTAACGGTACGAAATTGTAGGGCCAAGGTAACATTTTAAAAATTATATTTTCCATACAGTCATTGTTCATCCTTGTAGAACCCCGAGTTAGTCAACCAGATAGGCTGTGTTTATTACAGAACAAAACGTCTATGTTTTGTCTCTGCACTCAAGCAACGTAGACCGATTGTGAAATAACGCCTAACTTCGCATCAGCCGTGAATCACGGAGAAAATAACGCCAAGTTATGAATTGCGCCAGGCGGAAAAAACATTGCTAAACCTTCCGCCTACGTTAAGGCGCTCTTTTAACAGCACCAATGGGAGCACACATTCACGATCTCGTGACCAGCTCTGTATGCTCAGCTTTAGCGAACTAACGCCAGTTCCAGTTGTAACTCATGGCCGTGCGGCCAGCCTAAAAAACTTCAAGTGACTTGCTAAGTGCGAAAAGTTACGTCGGCCGACTTTATCATATTGTATAATGTGGAACCAACAAAACAGTAAGAACCTTTAAACACAAACAGTAAACGTAATAATGAGTGCCGGAGTGCGTGAGATCGAAGCAAGTATTCAACACCAGTTCATGTAACCAACCCTATGAGTACGCTGCGTATGGGTAATTAGAAACATTTAATATGCATATTAAAATCAATGCCAACTAACCGGTGATTGTTCGTTATAAAAGGAAAATATAAAACACCAATACTTTGTATGAAAGAGTTCTCTAAGGGGCGGAGTTTATTTAAAGATCAATGTAACAGAATGAGTGTGTGTGTGATAATATAGAGGTTATACACTGGTTCATTTTCAATGTTTTATTTATTTAGCAATATCACTTATAATAGTAGTCAAAGTAAAACTCAATAGAGATAAGAAATAATTTCAACCAGTTGTACTATCGTTGAAAGGTTGTACTAACGTAAAAGAAAGGCGTGAATTTTTGATAAATAAAAATAAGTATGTGATTTAGATAGTATCAAATGTGTCAATGTAATTATTGCACATATCAAACCCAAATAATCCTTTCTGTAGCTGTTTTCGTCTGAAAGACTTTGGACCCAAATCCGAAAGGTAAGAGTAAGATATTATAATATATTGGCAATCAATAAATACAGTTACACATTATATAATATTATATTACATGTCAATTACTATGGTACAGTGTATAGAAAAATGATGAAGTGTAAAACATGCTAATGACAGATTTCCCCCCATTTCGGGTGATTACTGTTTCACCAGCACTAATCGTGGTTTTGGACGACAATCAGCTGTGGGCAGAAATTGTAAAACTGACCACAGTTGGTTGCCCTTGAAATTGGTTTGAAATTGAAATTAACGGGGGGGGGGAGGGGAAATCACCGGATCAATTTCGTATCAATCACCGGGACTTAGATTTATTTCACTAGTTGAGCAAAATTTAAATAATTTGATTTGATTTGAAAAAATAATGTCAAGCAAGCAATTAAAGGTTGAGAAATGGGAGGGAGTTTTATTTAAAGGTAAATATGAAAGGTTTATGTGAATATTATATTAATGATGAATATGTAGAGATCTTGTGTTTAGGCTAATAATGAATATGTGTACGTACCCAGTACTTTGCTAAAGACAATCCAGTATGTATGTAAGGGGAGATATATCGGTTGAGGATCTGGTTTGGAATAAGGCCAGTTATGGAATTTTACTTGGAATGTTACAAGGTTAGGTGGTACTGTGGTGAGTACCTGTCCGACCTTATGGTGTTGGGATCTCGAACAGACAAGTCCAGTAATGTCGTTCAGGTGCAGCCATAGTCGCCGAGCTAGGGGGGTAGTTTATCCATGATGTGTTAAGGAATTAAAGGGGGGTTGTTGGCACCATATCCTCGCTGATCCTCTTAGGGTTTAGCAATGACAGTTTTTCTGCTTCGGTAGAAAACCTCTCATTGGGGGGGGGTATTGTAATGGGACAGAATGGGGTGATGAGTTTTAATTTAATTGTAAATGCGACGCACAATATTTACCCACACAGGGCTTCAGTCTTTAACAATAGACATTCCTGTAGGGAACGCCCATCTGCAAGTTGGTCCAGAAAATCTATCAACATGTACTGTTTTCTGATGCTCTGGAATGTGAGAGCGTGCGGACGTGCGTGCCTGTACAGGTGAATAAGCACGTACTCGGCTCACTGGTCTCTTAGAGTGAATATACTATACATCATAGTTAACTAATTACCGTGTGACGTGATGCCCTTTGGGCCAATGAGAGAGCAAGTTGATGAGCATGAAGAAGGTTTGGCCATCTTGGACGCTGGTGTTGAGCGTCTGTCGTCTCCCAGTAATTGAACCGTGTGGTTCAGCATAAAGGCTCATGAGCCGAAAATTCTAATTTAATGTGATTAAACTACAAGAAAAAATGTAATACAGTATTCAAATATCAGTGCAACATCAGACTACGACCAGTGAGCAAAATTTAACTAGTGAGAGAGTATTTCGGAACAACCAAGTGATCAAAAAACCGGTAGTGATTTCAACACGGACCTGAGGCGATGACAGGAAAGTAAACATACACTTTCAATTATAATCAATGAAATAAAATTTATAATGGGCAAAGAGATCTCTCGTTTTTAAGGGGGTAAAATGTGTGAGTGAGAGAGTGAGCGGGTACTGGGTTGTCTTATAAAAAAAGAAATATTTAATCTCATTATAGTAGTAAATATATTAATTTTGCAACGTTACATAAGAATCAGTAATTGTTCTAAAAAATGAAAATAGAAAGTAAGAAATTTAAAAAAGTGAATACAAAGAAATGTTAAATAAAACTGAGATATTAACAACACATGAGAGTCAAGTATATTAATGACACAAACCCTAAATCACGTTTATAAATCACGAGTTCGTGTGAAGGACCTTGGGAACCCAGAGAAGGTAAGTGATGAGTTTCTTTTTTATTAATACTTAAGATGTGGTAAAGTGGTTTGTACGATTACATCATAAAGCATGAATACCAACTGAAAATAAGCAATTGGATAATTAGCTATGGGAATTCACATACGAAGACTACGCTCTAATATTTTGTTATACCACATAAGTGTAACTGTGAACAATTTAAATTTGCAGTTTTCATACCTATGCATTTTAGCCACCATTAAAGATGTAATAATACATACCTAATTGTGCCAACGAAGAGCACTGGATCCTGTGGAATGATGGAGAGGTGACTTCTCAACTGTTCCAAGTCCATTGTTGAAATGTCCAAGTGGTCGATTTTAATACTACCACTGTGCAGCTCGACCAATCGAAACAGTGCCACAGTCAAGGAACTTTTACCGGATCCTGTACGACCCACTATTCCTGTTCACACACAAGCATGATTAATAAAATTATTAAAAATTTGAAACGAAATTCAGGTACATACAGAAATCACCCTAAAGTGTATTTATTAAGCCAAGCGAGTGGATGTAAGCAAACAGAGCATATGATAATCTTCTCTATACAGTCTTCAATTACTAGAGAAGACTGATTCGCTGGCATGCATAGCTATATATAACAGTTAATAATTACTTGTAGCCTAAGTTACAGACAACATAATTACCAATTTTTTCTCCAGGCTGAATCTTGAAGGAAACTTCTTTAAGTACAATGGGCAAAGTACTTCTGTACTTAAGGCACACATTATTGAAACGTATTGATCCTTTTTGAGGCCAGTCGCTAGGTGGTTTCCCTTTGGGACCACTACCACCTTCTATTTTAAGAGTCTGTAAGTGAAACAGAGAGGCTTAACGCATGATGAAATTTACTTTACTGTTGAATATAAAAATATACCACATGTGTACTCATAGTACAGTCATACCTCGCTTTGCGCGACCCCACATAACACGTTTTTTTCAAGAAAATATTTATTATACATATTAACAATTACATATACAGTACCAATAATATTGTATATATACGTATCATCGTAAATGTAATGAATATGTAAATTTTGAATTTAACAACTAAAGTTTGCGTATTTTATTTTGAAAATGACAAATAAACACATACAGTACTGTAATTACATTACTGTATTATTTTTTAAGGAGTACGAACGAACACGTCAGCCTACCAACACGTTTGGTGGAAACGTAAAAACAGAAAGTTGATTTGTACAGATAAATAAGAGGTTGCATTAGGTCAGACGTAGATCTGTAATAAGTGTCAGCCAAAACAGTAGGCCTAGTACATTTTGTAAACATACATTACACATTATAAATGTTATTTGACCTTGAATACTCTCATTGGCGGGATTCTGATGAATGAGAAATCGTATCTCTGTGCTGAAGACCCGTGGTGACGCTGAATAGACACAACACATTCTCACTACACACAGCAGTGGCTGACGTTTATTAACCATTTCTGAGTTCCCGAAGCAACAACTCAGATTAAACTGTAAATTAATGTTTGTAGAAAAGGCGGACGTGTGTGACGTAGGCGTTAGTTTGTAAAATGCATCTTCCATTCCCGCCAGAAATGTATTCACGTTTCTTGTTTATCTTGTCTCAGCCAAATAAACATTACTGTACTGTATACAGTACATACGTACTATTTTACATTCTTGGAATGGTAGTTCAGGTTAATCCATCCTTTTTAGGGCCCCTTGTTGAACTTAAGTCTCGTCCAATTTCCTAGAAAACCATTCACTCCCCCCCCCGTTATTGTTTCTAAACATTGGGAGTACGTTTTCCTTTCAGTTTAGTTCGAACATTCAATTAGAACGAATTAACAATGTGCGCTGATAAAATGTCGAAAATAACACATTTTGACAAGGAAAATCATATAAAAGCAATAAAAACTAAAACAACGAGGTATTGGTCAGTAAAAAATAGGAAACCCCGCTTAGCGCGATTTTCGTTTTACGTGAATCGCCGAGGAACGTATCACTCATGTTAAGAGGGGTATGACTGTACTTATTAGGAAACAAGAAAACAAATTATACATGTATCCTTTAATTTGTGTTAACAAATGCTCATAACGCACACACGCACACACACACACACACACAAAAGCCAATTAGCTTAATTATGTACTTCAGTTGGTTATAGATGAAATGCTGATGTTATTACAAAGTAAACTATTCCCTTCCTCAAAGAGATTTACGAAGTAAACTATTCCCCTCCTCAAAGAGATACTGTATATGTTGTAAACAAAATTTTCAGAAAGTTAACTATTCTGCAAGATAAATTACACTGTTTCCAACTGTTGCCTACTTAACTTTATCAACTGTTTTAAGGATGTCTTTAATACAACTGTTGTGTATCAAGACTATACAAAAATATTACATGAAACACCAGGAAACTTACACATTGTTATCAAAATGTATAACAAATATAAAAATACAATTACAAATTACAATTTTATTTGTATACATTTTTTCTGAATTAAGCTGATGAATAAAAAAATTAAATATTAAACAGGTAGAGCTGTTTAAAAAATAAATAAAAATAAAAATAAAATAGAGCTGTTTAACTGCTTACACACTCTACTGGCTTTAACTAATTGAAATGGGATAGAAGGATCTGGAATGAAAATAATTAATTGTAGAAAAACTAAAATGGTGAGAATGAATTACGAGGAAGATACGAGAGTATCATGTTAAAGAGAGCAATTAAAAAAGAGCTAATGTTTGGAAAACTTTGAAATGTGGTTTGTGGTTGTGGTGAAGAATGGGAAAGATTACTGGAGAGAAACGATAACAACTGAAGAAGTTATATGAAGAAGAAATAATAGGAAAGCAGACTGCATTGGTTACAATCTTGAGAAAGGACTATTTATAGAAATTAATAGTAGAGGGAAAGAATGAATGCACAGAAAAGAGGAAGATACAATATGCTAATGGCAGAGATGTGATACACAAAATTATAGAGATCTCAAGGACAGTAGTGTATCTAGAATTTGGTGTGGGGGGGGGGAGTCTGGTTGAGTCGGCTTCATACAAAAGAAAAAACAAGTTATGACTAATCAATATTACTATTGTTACAGTGGCTGAAAAACTTGTAATAACATCCTGAAATCAACCCCATTAAAGAAAATGGTAGACTAATACCCAATAAAAATACGCGTTATTGAAATATTGTTTACATGATACTTATTGACTGAACTGATTTTCCTATATTTCATATATCAAACGTGTACAAAAATGATCTGTAATAAACATGTTTGTATATTTAAAAAAGAGTTACTACTGTATTAGCGTACACAGATGAAAAAATAATAAAACAACCTACACATTAAGAGATTAACAAAATTCCTTGTAAACTTTTATCAACTTCCTGAGGGGAGGTCCGGTTCCATCCATCCACCCCTGTAAATACGCCCCAGCTTAAAGACACAGTAAAGGAATGTGTTCATGGAAAGAACAGTTCAACTGAACCCTGTCTTTGGACAGAATCACAATCGATGATAACAACTTCAAAGGACAGAATACAGCAAGTAGATAGGTATACATACTTAGAGAGGGTATGTTTGACTTACAGTGGACCAGTGAACCAGAGAACCTACTATTTATTTCAAAGGAAACGTTTTTTATAGAAGAATGACTTGAACTTGAGGAAAGTAGTGCTGAAGTGTTTTGTATAGTGAGTTGTTTTACTTTATGCGTCAGACAAAAACGAACAATGAAAAAATGGTATAGACATGGGATTCAGGTACAGGAAATGTGGATTTGGAGGTGAACAGAAGGATCCATGTGAATGGAGAAAATAAGCAATGAAGAGGTCCAAGGAGGGTGGAAAAATTATATGGATTATACAGAGGAGAAAGGAAAACTGAACTGGGATAAGAAGACAGGGAAGAATGAAGCTCCTGATAACATTCAATGTGAATGTAGTATGAAGATATGAAGGCTCAAACCAAGAATGGATAGGAATAAGATAACAGTGGTGTCTAGGACCTGCAATACAGTAAGAATATCACGTAATGATGACCAGGATCTGAACTAATTATAAATATACAGAACACTTACTGTCATGTACGAATTGATACGTTCAACAGAAATGAATCTAGTCTCCGCTTCTGATATCATTCTTATGACATACTGGAAGATACCGCTGATCGTGGCTGCATACGCTATAGCTAAGCCGGCCAAAGCTGGTGAGACTTGACCGTGTAGTGTTATGGCCAAGAATGCAGTAATGCCAGTAATTATAACTGTAAACACAGGTTTGTATTATGGTGTGGCATGCGGATAATAAAGTTAGGATTTACTTAATAGTTTTATCTCTTTAGATTTCCTTTAAAAATAATTTACATAAATAACAATTTATTAGTCCATATGCATATTGTAACGTGATGGTTCCCTCAGAATAAAGATTTTAACATAAATAGATTGAAGTATAAAACAATAAGAAAGTAGTAAAATTATGTCATGAAATATAAGTATTATTAAGTAAAGTTAAGAATATTATAAAATATATTAAGAGAACAAAACTATCAAACCTATCTAGATTGAACATTGGAAACATAATTACAGTAGATAATAAGTTATGTTCAAAATAGGTGAAAGCCTATAAGGTTTAGAATAACTGGGTAATCAAGACCGCGAATGATGATTGAATAAACTAAATAAAAAATAATAAGAAAAAACAATACAATTAGATTAAGTAGTTGTATCTTTTTGTGACAGATAAAAACATAGACAATTCAGAAAAGGATTAGTACTAAATAAATGGTGATAAAAGTTTTATTTTGTATTAAAACTGTTATAATGTTTAGTAGGTAACAAGGACCATTATTATGTACTGAAGAAAATAAATGTAAAGAATAGTTTTAAGTAAAAGTTAGTGAAAGGAAGTGAGAAATAAACTGATTTAGATTAAGAAATAAGTAATAACAAGTGTTTGAAAGGACAAACTAAATGTATCTAAAAAGATTATAATGTTACCAAAACCTGGATCTACCTTGGTAGATAAAAGGGGACAATATTGTGTATAAAGGATGTGTTGAATAATATTATGTATGTTAATAGATAAAATAGTGTATAAGGAATAGATATTGAATGTTAACTTGTCTTAGGAATAAGCGTTAGTACTTTAAGAAGCAATAATATTCCAAGGTACTCTAGACATTATTATGTCTATAGTACAAACTAGATGTTTTATAAAAATTAATGTTCACATTTTGTAACCAGTAGTATACAAATCTATGTTAGTAACATAAGATCAAATGTAAAGCAATGGAAATTAGTAGTATAGCAAAAAAGACTAATTTTAAACATAAATTGTTAGACTAGGACAAAACAAGAAATGTTATTTTGTGAATTAGCCTACAGTACAGAAACCTATGTTATGAGATCTTAAAATGATCAGGAGGAAAAAAGCATTTCATTGGTGATAATCTTATTATGATTGTACAGAGTATAAGGAAGATATGTTAAAATGAAGATTTTTTGTTCATTTTGATCACAAAAGTGGCGCCAATAGACTAACAATGCTAGAGGTTTCAACCAATGGGAATTTTTCACATTTTGCATTAGCAAGCCAAAAATTGGAACCAAGCGAGTTAGTTGATTGTTGGAAGTCGAGCAGTAAAGAACGGAGCCTCTGTGTCACCTTAATACAAGAAGTTACAATCTGAATCGATCCCAAGATAGGTTAGGTGAAGAGTGACCATAGTGCATAACCTACGAGTGTTAAATAAAAATTGTGAATCATTAAAAAATAACCAGAAGGGAATAACAGTGAATAAATAATAACAGTGATTAAGAAAGTGTGTGTTTAAAAAGGAAAGTATAGTGTTAAATTAAGTTCTTAAAACGATTTATTAACTAATTATCAGAACCCAACCTGCAACACTTTATGTACATTAGTGAACTATTTATTGCACCAACACTGAACTAAAACACTAACATTTGTGTAATTATTTCATATTAAAGCAATTATTTCTTTGTATTTAACTTTTGGAAAAGTATAACCTCACAAGACACTGTTAACCTCAAAAGGACACTGTTTTGCAATTACGAACTATTCGTTGTTTTAGTTATCAGATATTTTGTTATATTATAGTTAACTTTATATTGTTATGTTTTATACTCCACAAAGGACATTTTTGCTATAATTATTGTAGTCTAAAAGAATCCACGAGGTTATAGTTACATAACGTAAATTATTAACCTGTCAGAGTTACTGAATATCATTGTACCAACTGCTGAGCGGATAAATTAAATAGCTGGGATAATTCAAATTAAGAAATATTTTATTTATTGTGAATTCAGAAGAATTTCAAAAGAAAATAAAAGAATATTGAATGGAATGCATTCTGTATGATTAATTATTTCAATAATTAATAATTTTTCAATTTTACGAGGGCTAGCGTTTTCATTTAAACAATGGAAGCATAAGTTGGCATTACCTTTTGTTTTGTGTGCCACGTAAGATTTAAATTATTAAACTAGGTGAGTGAATAAAAAATAAAATAAAGAACTTAATTAAACGAAAAAATCAAGATAAAATTAAAATTGTATAAAATTAATATTTGTTAATTGACAAATACGAGTTAGCGCTTACACAGTGAGGCGAATAGTAACAAGGAAAGTAACCAATTAATTAATTATTTTAATTAAATAAAAATCATAGAAAAAATATAGAAACATATATTTGCACACAAGTAGAACAAAAGACTCAAATCATATAACTCATTGTAACGGGGCAAATAAAGCAGAGGGTTTATTTTGCTATTTTTCATAATAATTGTAATAATCTGGGGCCAACTCGGCTGGGCAACATTTTTTATCACAAAAGCTTGATTTGTTCAACACCCTGTGGTTAGCTCGGTGTCAGGCCGAGCGAGGTATGAGAACAATTAAGTCTGGGAATGTGTACGAGCGCGCGAGTGTGCCGCCTTTTGCACAACGTGAGAATCACGTACATACATTCCATAGTCGCACATGAGATGGAAAGAGCCAATCACGTTCGAATTTACAAACACGTGGCCAGTGAGACGGGCTGCGGAGCGGACCCACGCTTCGCCTGACGCTGATTATTGAAAACGAGTCTTCAACCTGTACAGTCGTTAATTCAACCATAGTCTCGGATGAGTTCTTGGTAGGCCGAAAAAGTATTAAAGTAGGCCTACCAAGTACAGTAGTATAAAAAGTACAACCAGTGTTAAATAATGATGTGACGATTAAATGACGTTAAACGTTGGTCGGAGTTGAGAGTGTTCAGTGAAAACAGTTCCGGACAACATTTGAATATTACGAAAGGCAGATTCATTTGGCCAAAACATTATAAATCATTAATGAGCTCATAAATAAAACAGGGGTAAAATTAATTAATAGAGTGAGAGAGTGTGTGTACGAAAAAAATAACAGGGGAAAAAATAATGTAATAGTACTGGTTTATAAGTAGGGGTTATTATTATAAGATACGATGTAATAGATGTCAATAGAAAGAAGTAATTAAAATAAGAGAGAGAAAGAAGTAATTCAATTTGAATAAATGAATAAGATTTGTTTTAACAGAATATAACCATGTGTTAGCGTAGTTATTTCGTCGTTACCATTTCCTAGTGTTCTGTGCTGAAAATTCGTCTAACGTTTCCGGGAATCTTCTGAATTGGGGGGGAAGTCAGATTGCAAAATTATCCAGTTTTAATTAAGGAAGCGTATAAAAGTTTTACATATTTTAACTTTAAAAAATATGTTGGCGGCCCTGAACTTCTGTTGGAATTTATAAAAAGGTAAGTCAGCGAGAAAAGTTCGCAGGTAAGGTTCTGGCAGTATTTTATTATTTATTTATTTATAAGTTTGGGTGTAAATTAACAAATGGCGACTTGCTGCCAGGATCCGAGTATATAAATATTATATGAGGTAGACCTGTTTTGAGGCACAGAAAATAGGATTTGAGTAACGGCGTATTTGTGGAAGTATTGTACAGATTTATGTACATGTAAACGAGGTTATGTTGTGGTAGCGTAACGTGCTTATGAAATTATTGTAGTTACTTTTACATTGGGATAACGAGTTTGTGTGTGGAGTATTTTGATTGGGTATGTATAATTATTGTATTATATAAAGGGGTATTATATAAATAATTTTGAAAATGGCTGAGGCAAAAGAAACCACGGTCAGTTTCTTTGATAGACCATGGGAGGACGAGTTTATGAGTATTATGAATAGAATGACTGACGATGATTGGCGTAGACTGAATGATGATCTGAGACAAATGAGAGAACAAAAAACGGGATTATACGCTGAACTAATAGAGCTTCGTCATACTATTAATGATAATAAGAAACGAAGTAATGAGGTAAGTGAAGGTGTTAAGGAAAGTAAAATAGTGGAAGAGGTAATGTTAGAGAATAAAATATTGAATAGTGATGATAATGATGAGAGTGTAGGGGTGGTAGAAAATGGTACAGATATAGATAAGGGCAGTATAAACAAAAATAACGAAGAAATAATTAACGAGGTAGGTGATAGTTATAAAAATAGGTTGACAAGTAGTAGTGATGAGAATATAGTAGTAGTTGAAAAGGTAAGTGAGAATAACAATGATATAATTAAAAATGTGGTGTTGGAGAGTAAGGTGTTTAATATTGAGAGTGATAATGAAGTGTTTGTTGAAGTAGAGTTTAATAACGAAGTGTTAGCGAGTGCTGATGAGGTTGTGAGAGAGTGTGAAGAGAGGTTAGGTTGGCAAGGGGCAGATTTTTCCCAAATATATAGTGAAACAGGGTTTTCACCGTGGTGTTATGAGGACAAGGTTTCCTCCGGTAGTTGTGTGGAAGACAAGGTGTCTTCAAATAGACCCCTAATTTTTTGTAAACCTGGAAAAGCCAGGAAGTGGTGTAGTAAGTTTGGTGTGCCCTTTGCGTGGAGTGAAGTAGGTCAGTGGTGTTGTGACAGGTATTGTGATGAAAGTGATTATGAGAGAGAGAATGATAGAGGTATTTAAGCTAAGTAGAAGTTATAAAGAGTTGATAGAGAGGTTAGAATTGGAGAAAATAGACGATATGAAATACTTACAATGAAAAACAGGATGATTTCAGATCCTCTGTGTGTGGCAACTTGCGTCGGGATTGGTGGAACGCATCTCGAGGAGCTTACGTCCTCTAGCACCTGGTGGGAAGGAATTCTTCAGGCGTGCTTTTTATCGTGTGACCGTTGGCCGACACGTGCGCGCATACGCATGAATTCGCACCCCTTTTGACCATTTACATTTCCAGACTCTTTAATTGCTTTTGTGCGACACGTACAGCTTGGTACGTAGGGGACTGCAAGGTGTTCAAAATGTCATGAGTTTGTGATCAAAACGCTGTTCAGCCTGAGTGGCTACTACTTTTTATAATTATTAAAGAATAAAATAAATCCCAATAGTTTGTCCCGTTACACCGGTTGTAGTAGGGGTTGATGATTATTTTGGTGATACCACTGTAGATGACGAACACTTACCTTGTATTGTTATGGATATAGTAGAAGAATATGATAAAATAACTTACCTGATGTTGACCAAAAATACTAAGTGTGACTGGACCAAAAATACCAAAGTAAATGGGTTTTATGAGTTAATCGGGGAGAATAATCTGGTGCATTATTCTTGTGATAGAGGGGATAAATTAATATTCAAGGGTTATTATATAAATCATAATAACGATAGGAGTGTATGATAATTATTGTTATGTGAAAGTAAGACTAGTTTACGATGATGGTGGTTAAACAAACAATGAATGAACATTTAATTATTTTAATTTATGGTGATGACCTGGCTAACTTATGAAATGAGGTGTGGTAAACGATGAGATGATATGACGAAGAATTGTAAATAAATTTATAGTGAGATTAATTGTGTTTGTATAATAGGTTATGTGGTACTTTGTAGCTCGTGTAAACAATGTATGTATGCAGTAGTAATTGATTTTAATAAGAATAATATTTTATCAAACTAAACAAATAACGAGAATAATTATGAAGTTTGTAATGCAAATGAATTGTAATTGTTTTGACTATTATAATTAAAGTAATGTTGTGTTTAAAAAACTAATTGGATTAAATAATTTGAGATGAATTAATTGATTAATGAATGTTGTATAAATAATTTTTGATAATGAATTTAAAGGATGTTTCTGAGATTTGAACTTGATAATAAATAGTAAATGAGTAAGGGTAGAATGTGTTTAGTTTTGAGTCATATTGTTGTTATAATGTATCAGAAAGTACATAGGGTTATGTACAATATATCTGTTGTAATGAATGTTTATATTTTTGAGTCTATGACAAGTGACGATGTGTTCATTTGAGGGAGTGATTGACCATATGTAAGTATAAATTTGATAATGCAATTGAAGTAGAGTAAAATGTTTGAATAATGGAATTAAATGAGTTTCAAAGGTTCTAAATTAGGTGATTAAATTAATTTGAGGTAAGTTAGGAATTTTCTAATGTAATTTTCAATGATCATATTAATGTAAAATGTTGTAAAAGATGGAGTTTGGGTGATAATAATTATTTCAATAAGGCATTAAGTCAGTCAGAGTTAATTTTAAATGGGTGTTAGACAAAATAAGAATTTCTGGAATAAAAATAATACAGAAACGGGACAGTAGTAGGGACATAGTAGCGATAGTTCATGTATGTAGAGAAAGTGAGAGTTGTAGCGGGTCAAATTTTGGGTGTTTTATTTTAACCGTTTGGGGCATATATTTATATTTTTATTTATTTCGTTTTTGGGCGGATTGTCATTGTGCAACGTATTTGTTCGTATAACAGACCAGTGTTGAGAAACAGTTGGAAACAAAGCGAAACGCAATCAGTGGTGAAACACGGCTGAAGAATTTACCTCCACAAAATTCTGAGAACTTTGTACCTGTGTGTGGCAGCGCACATACGCAACTGCTCAATCACGCTCCAAGTGACGCTCTGGCAAAAAACTAAGATGGCCAGAGAGGGAAATTTTCATCATCCATTTGGTTTCACTACGGAAATGCTGTGTTAAGTCCCACCCACTTTTATGACATTAGCCAGTGCCTATTTGAAATCGTCTGCTATCGTCACTCCAACAACTACGTGACTATTATGAGTCGAAACTGGGACGACTAACTGGAAGGCATTGATGTCCGTCGTCTTGACTAAAATGCTCCCGGAGTGGGGAACTGAGAGAGGCCGGCAGTTCGTTGTCGACTCCCGCCTGCGCAGGCCGCCCGTCAACCGGGCTCAGAAACAAATTTTTTATAATTAATGTAACAACTAACAATAACAAAGTATGTGACCGCGGTCAAGTAAAAGTGCAGAACATATACATTTATTTTCGGACACCAGTATCAATTAAAACGCGGAATAGTGAGTTCGAGCGAAAACCACGTTGCCGGCTGGAGTATTTCGCCACATGTTTAAGGGTGTGGGTTAATTAAAATGATCAGGGGAGGGGTTATTAAAATAAATTGAGTGTATGTGAGAATGGCAGGCTGGGCTGTGTTTTTATGTGCACTAGAGTAAGGTAAGGTATTTATTATGTTATAAGAAAGTTATAATGCTGTACTTCAAAAGTTAAAACACCTTGTGGAGAGAGTAACGTTTTTGTATTTTATACATGGAAAAGTTGTTTAATAATCGTAAAATAAAAAACCAGTATCTTTTAACTGATACATTTTGGTAATCAAAGTCATTTAAAAAACCTTATTTCATTGGATGTGCTGTCATAGTTCGTCAAACGAAATGGGTGTACCGCCACTACTCGATCCGGCCAGATCCAAGTTGAAAGGTAAGTGGGAGTTGTGATCTGAATAAAATAGAATAATAACCAAAAATAAGAAAGTTACAATTGGTGCCGTGACTGCAGGATGTAATACAACAAAAAAGTTGTATTACACCGGCCTACATTTTGACAGTGCATTGAATGAAGTACGGTTGTGAAAGTGAAATTTTAGTTACGTGAAATGTACTTAATTATGGTAAGGTTTATTTTATATATGCTGTAGTATAACGTTTTGGAAGGGAAGAGTAACCAATTGTAGTTAACACTTAAGTAAAATTAAGCTATAAACTAGAAAAAATGTCTGAGAATACTAAACAAAGCAATATAACTAACGTAGAAATGAGTGAAAGTGGCCTTGAGTCGCAATCACTGGATGAAAGTGGCATGTTGAGGGGGGAGACGGGTGCCGTTACAGAAACAGCTGGCGGCAGCAATGTAATAGTTCATTCCACTCCGATTGCGTCTCAACCACAAGTAAATGAAACAGACATTGATTCGGGGATTCAATTGACCCCCGTTTCAATTAATAAAAGTAAACAATCAGAGGAAACAAATATGATGAGTGTTATGCTCAGTCAATTCGAGAGAATGAATAGTAATTTCAATGCAATGAATAGTCGTTTTGATGATAATGATATAATTTTAAATAAGATGAAAAGTGATTTTAACTATAAATTAGACCAATTGACGAACGATTTTAATGAACAGAAAATAAAATGCGAACAGCAGAATATTAAAAATATTATTTTTAATGAAATTAAAAAACAGAATATTCAGTTTCAGCAAAATATAAATATAAAATTTGACGAGTTGATAAATAACATACAAGACAAGAATGTATGTCTTGAAAATACCAATGAAATGACAAGAAATAGTTCGAATAAAGTAGAACAGAATAAGAATAATACAAACGAAAGTTGTAATGACAGTGTTGTGTTAGGCAATGAATTAATAAATAATAATGATGATAATAATAACGAGAATAATAATGTGTTTGAGAAATTGGTATCAGAAAGTGATACGGTAAAAATAAAGAATGAAAGTATAGAATGCAGTGATTATGAGATGTTAATGTGTGTCAGTGAGTTAGAGAGAGAGAGGAGAAATAATGTTGTGGTAGAGTGGGGACAGAGGGCAAATTTTCCCTTCATTATTTATGATGTTTATGATGATTTATTGAGTCCACAAGTGTTGTGGTTGAAGGGCAAGAGTCCCGTGTTGGTAGATGAATTGAGGTGTTTATTTTTGTGGAGTAATTGTGTACCCTCTGTCCGGAATAATTGTGAGAGTGTGATGCGGTGTTATGAAGAGAGAGAAGTAAATAGAGAATGGTATGTAACAGAATTGTATAATTTGAATAGAAAGTATGATGAATGGAAAGAAGGCTTAGAAATATATTTGAATAATAATGATTACAATGATTTGAAAAAAATAATTAGACCGATAGTGAATGAATGTAATGACGGAGACTTAACAAAAATACCTAACGTAGACTGGTTTAATGAGTATTCTGGTAAAATGAGTGAATTTGGTTGTTCTGGTTATGACACACAAAGTAACCATTTGTTTGTAAATAAAAAGCAACAGTGTTATATAAAACCAAGGTTGATTTGGGACGATGGAGGGTAGACTGTAAGACAATAAAAGACAATTAAACATTTTGTTTTATGGTTGTTTGACATGGCAGATTTGGACATGAAGTGAGATACACTTGAACAGTTTTGACGTATATTTTGTAAATAATAGTGAATTCATTTGTGTGTATTGTTAAGTGTAATGTGTATATGTTTTAGAAAATGTTGTATTAATAATAATAATATTATTAATATTTTTGCACTCTAATTAAATAACAAAATAATTACGAAGACAATAGTTAATGATTCGTAGAATGTTGATAATAATTGAAATATGTTATTTTAATAATCAAATGAATTAAATAAGTTGAGATGTTTAGATATTGTGATTGAATGTTATGTGTTTGGATTTTATAATGAATTTAAATTGTTTGGTGAGATTTTGATTTAATAATAATTAATAAGTAAATAAATGGTAAATGGTTTATTTTGTGGAACATAATGGTTAAAAATATATATTAATAATAGAATTTTTGAAAATCTGATTACAACACAGGATAAATTCATCATGATGATAAATAGAAAGAGTTAATGAAAAATTTTAAATAATAATGTTTATAAATTTTTATATAAATTATTTAAAAGAGAATTGTTTGTTTGATGTATGCTAATAATCCAGGTTTATTGCTATTTGTGTAGTGTGTTATGTGATGGATTATAACAGTGTAGTGTGGAACTGCTATGGTGGAAAGTTGTAAATTTTGTATTTAATATTTTATGTTAATAATGGTTAAGCTTCCATATAAAGTGGGTTAAAACCCCATCTCAATTAATATTGTCATTTAAATTTTAATTTAATGTTACAAAAGATATTTTACTTGTGATTCCCCAAATTTTCGG
Organism: Magicicada septendecula; assembly: GCA_034769895.1. Classification (NCBI taxonomy): domain Eukaryota; kingdom Metazoa; phylum Arthropoda; class Insecta; order Hemiptera; family Cicadidae; genus Magicicada; species Magicicada septendecula. The sequence goes on from CM068372.1 coordinate 136,272,455, forward strand.
GCGGTCACGGCCTCACCGAACCCTGACCGTGGAATTGGTTTAGCTTTAACAGCTATGGTTGGGGCACATTACGATTACGCGCTGACCATAACTGGCCATAGCTGTTATCGTTGTAAAGGTGTATTTTGAAATTGATGGGGGGTAAATAAAAGGGGAATCACCAAACTATGGAACAGCGGCTGCCACTCTGTTCGAGAAGGAACAGCAGAGCCAGGTGGTAGATCCGTTTAAGGGTGCATGATTATTAACGAGAACATGATGATGTTCACCAATTTAAACTTAACAGCGGAAGCAGAGACACGGAGAGGTAAAACCCTGCTCCAAAATATACAGTCTCTGTGGAAGCGAAAGGGCGAAACAGTCCTCCATAATCTTAAATAGTGTGTGTGGCTGGGAGGTGACGTAAAGGAGTCACGAATTTTAAACTCTTATGACGTAAAAGTTTTGCTTATTCAAGGTGTAATCCAATCAAAAATACTTGTGCTCTGTCCACATAATTATATGCTCAGACTCGTAAATTAAGGTGTTCATACTATAATTTTAAAGGTATCCTTTTATTGTTGTGTGTTAGATATAGTTGTTGATAAAATGTATTTTCATTATGTGCGTAATTTTTTTCTAAGCCAATCATTAGACGCCTGGCAGGCAATCAACATAATAGAAGTAAGTGTTGATAATGTATTACATGTATTTGTTCAATTTTAAGATGTAGTTTCATTGTGTTTTTATTATGTTAGGATATCAGCTGATCAACAATACCATGTCACTGGTATAGGGGTTATTACTACTTTACTACAGACATTTTGAAGTAAAGATAAAAAGAATATGAGAAATAAAATAAAAATAATTTATGCAAATAAATAAAAGATAATTCATGGGTGATAAATGTTTTATGGGACATGCAGACCTGTCCAAGTTGAATTCCAAGTGAAGTTGAAATGATGAATATGATGTAATGTTGTTTTTGAGTTAATGTAATGTAATAGAATCTTGAGAAATATTGATATTGACACAGTAGTTGTGGAGAATTTATGTAGAGTTTTGAATGATCTATATTTATGTTTATAGTTAATGAGGTTATTTTGTGTATTTGTAGTAATGTAATGAGATTGAGAATTTTGGGGATGGCAATTTTGTATTAGAGGGTAGTGTAATGGAGGAGTCCGCAACAAGGGTTGGGACGGGATAGGAATAGATTTTAGTGGGAAAGGGGCCGCCTTAGGTAAAATCCGGGGGCCAAATAAGGGAAATGAGTTTTTGGGAAGGAAACACGTATCCTATGTACAAAGGGTTAGAGAGTATTTTTTTTTATATATGGGGAGAAGGCGGCGAATTGTGTTAAATGATAAGTTGGGGTTTAGAGTGTTTTGATTAGTAGATATTTTTGATAGAGTTGGGTGTCTTGGGAGTTGCAGTTGATAAATATTAGAGTCAGGGGGAGAAAGTTTATATATGTATAGAAATCTCATGCAGAAAAACGAGAGTAAATAATTTACATCACCCACAGTATATTAAGGTAAGATTGTTGAAAAGCCAGAGAGATTCATGATAAAGTATATATATAATTGTTTATTTTTTTGTTTCAACCAGTGACAGAATTTTGATAAAATTTGAAAATAATGTAAAGTCAAGAAGTGTTTAATTTAAAGGATTTAAATGCCAATTTGATTATTATTTATATTAATATTGTGTTTATTATAAATATTTTATGTTATTATGTTTGTATTTCAAGGTAGGATATTACAGATATTTAAAGTGTTTTCAGAAATCATACATAACCTAGGTAGGTCAAGGGTTTTGGACTTGACCTAGTTTTGATCAGCTGATGAGTTCATACACCTACTAAGCTTGTAGAGTAGGACTTCAATTTTAATTTGTTTGTTTGATTAATTCAAACTAATCTTTGAATAATTTTAATAAATGTTATTTAATAAATAAATTTAATAAAATCTTTTACTGAATAAATTTAATTTTTTTTTTGAATTTTAAAATTTTGAAAATTTTAAAATTTTTTGTGAAAAAAAAAAAAATTTTTTTTATTTTTCGCCTGCCAGCGAGTGAATTTTGAGTAATGATCATTTTATTATGTATGTATTAATGATGTTTCTTTTATTATATTGCTTTATATTGGTAGACTATAAGTGATTCTCCATGTTAGAATAGAAATGTTTATATTAGTAGAAATGTCTAGGTTAAGTCAATTGTAACAAAAATTAGAAAAAAGAGGAAGAGAATTTTTTGATAAACGATTTTTTCTTGAATATTGAATTTTTTGAATTTATAATAAATTTTAAAAGGAAGTTTTATTTTAATGTGTTATGATAATATGTAATGTTAATGTGTGTGAGCCCAGTATCTGCTAAAGGCAGCCCAGCTTGCAAAAAGGGGAAACATATCGGCGGAGGAGCTGGGATAATTGTAGCCAGGGATTGAGGATTTTGGGGGTAGCATGTTAGAAGGCAAGGTGGGCTGTGGTGCGAGTCTGATCAATTTCTCGGTGTTGGGATCTCTTACGGAGAAGTCCAGTGATCTCGTTCAGATGAGCCCATGGTCGCTGAGCCAGGGGGGTCGTGTACCCATGCAGATTATGAACCAGGGGGTTGTTGGCACCAGTTCCTCACCGGTCCTCTTCGGGGTTTATCGATGAGATTTCTTCTGTCATGGACAGCAGAATTCTCATCGAGGGGGTATTGTAGCGGGTCAAATTTTGGGTGTTTTATTTTAACCGTTTGGGGCATATATTTATATTTTTATTTATTTCGTTTTTGGGCGGATTGTCATTGTGCAACGTATTTGTTCGTATAACAGACCAGTGTTGAGAAACAGTTGGAAACAAAGCGAAACGCAATCAGTGGTGAAACACGGCTGAAGAATTTACCTCCACAAAATTCTGAGAACTTTGTACCTGTGTGTGGCAGCGCACATACGCAACTGCTCAATCACGCTCCAAGTGACGCTCTGGCAAAAAACTAAGATGGCCAGAGAGGGAAATTTTCATCATCCATTTGGTTTCACTACGGAAATGCTGTGTTAAGTCCCACCCACTTTTATGACATTAGCCAGTGCCTATTTGAAATCGTCTGCTATCGTCACTCCAACAACTACGTGACTATTATGAGTCGAAACTGGGACGACTAACTGGAAGGCATTGATGTCCGTCGTCTTGACTAAAATGCTCCCGGAGTGGGGAACTGAGAGAGGCCGGCAGTTCGTTGTCGACTCCCGCCTGCGCAGGCCGCCCGTCAACCGGGCTCAGAAACAAATTTTTTATAATTAATGTAACAACTAACAATAACAAAGTATGTGACCGCGGTCAAGTAAAAGTGCAGAACATATACATTTATTTTCGGACACCAGTATCAATTAAAACGCGGAATAGTGAGTTCGAGCGAAAACCACGTTGCCGGCTGGAGTATTTCGCCACATGTTTAAGGGTGTGGGTTAATTAAAATGATCAGGGGAGGGGTTATTAAAATAAATTGAGTGTATGTGAGAATGGCAGGCTGGGCTGTGTTTTTATGTGCACTAGAGTAAGGTAAGGTATTTATTATGTTATAAGAAAGTTATAATGCTGTACTTCAAAAGTTAAAACACCTTGTGGAGAGAGTAACGTTTTTGTATTTTATACATGGAAAAGTTGTTTAATAATCGTAAAATAAAAAACCAGTATCTTTTAACTGATACATTTTGGTAATCAAAGTCATTTAAAAAACCTTATTTCATTGGATGTGCTGTCATAGTTCGTCAAACGAAATGGGTGTACCGCCACTACTCGATCCGGCCAGATCCAAGTTGAAAGGTAAGTGGGAGTTGTGATCTGAATAAAATAGAATAATAACCAAAAATAAGAAAGTTACAGAGTAATGTAATTGGAGAGTAAACAGGTGGTGGTGAAATTTTGTAAAGAGGGTGGTGTGGTAAGGAGTCCTCAACAACATGCGTTGTGGCAGGAGGTGAATAGTTTTAAATGGGGTTTGGCGGAGTTACCTGGAAAGGGCCAGGAACTAATAAGGGAATGAGTATACGGGAAGGGAACACACATCCTAGGTACAAAGAGGGTAGCCGGTATTTGGTTCTCAGAGGAGAATGATTTAAGGTGATTTAGAGAATTTAATGGAAGTAAATATTATTGAGAGATCGGTGTCACCCTATGTAAGTCCATTAGTGGTTGTTAGAAGGAAGAAGGGGGTAAGGTTATATCTAAATGCCCATTCAATAAATCAAATCATTGTGAATGACTGGGAATCACCCGAACAAATTAATGATGAAAATACTTAATGGAAATTCATAATTGAAACGTAATAATAAATGTAACAAGTTAAAGAGTTAATAGAATTTAAAGCTAAAATAAGCTGTAAGTTGTGTAAATTTTTTGATAAAATCTGAATTTGAAATGTTACATATAATGAATGTTAATAATAAATTTGAAGTTTTGGAGAATTTAATGGTACAATAAATGATAAATAATTAAAGGTTGATATAAAAAGAGTTAATAGAAGGTTCAAGTTGTAATGTTTATAATTTTCTATACAAATTATTTAAAGGTTTAGTTTAATGTAGCAATGTAAATGTTCAAGGTTAATGTCTATTATGTTGATTATGTATGTTAGAGTGTAGGAATTGTAAACATGTATTGGGTATAGATGGTAATAGTAATCTACCTTGGTAACTAAAATCAAAATGGAATTTTAATTGGATTTGGTAAACGAAGTTGGATGATTTTGGAGTTTAAATTTTTGTTTTTTTGTTTGTTGTGTCTAACCTAAAGTGTATAGGTTACAGAAGTAAAAATAATCTAGAATATATAATACAGGAAAATGTAATATGTTTAAGTTAAGGATACATTTGTTAAAAAATATTGTTTCTTTAAGTAGTTCATTGAGATATACAACCAGTACTTTGCTAAAAGGCAAACCAGTACGACTAAGGGGAACAAGTCAGTTAAGGATGTGGTATGTTGAAAAGCCAGTAATTGATATTTTTTATTGAATGTTACAGAGTTTGGTGATACTGTGGCGGGTGCCTGTCTGATTTTACGGTGTTGGGATCTCGAACAGAGAAGTCCAGTAGAGTCATGCAGGTGCAGCCGCAGTCCCCAGACTAGGGGAGTAAGTTATCCATGATTTTAGTAAGGATTTAAGGGGGGTTGTTGGCGCCATATCCTTGCTGGTCCTCTTAGGTTTTTTTTTTTTTAGGCAATGAGAGTTTTTCTGTTTTGACAGAAAACCTCTCATTGGGGGGGTATTGTAATGGGGCAAATAAAGCTGAGGGTTTATTTTTCTATTTTTCATAATAATTGTAATAATCTGGGGCCAACTCGGCTGGGCAACATTTTTATCACAAAAGCTTGATTTGTTTAACACCCTGTGGTTAGCTCGGTGTCAGGCCGAGTGAGGTAAGAGAACAATTAAGTCTGGGAATGTGTACGAGCACGCGAGTGTGCCGCCTTTTGCACAACGTGAGAATCACGTACATACATTCCATAGTCGCACATGAGATGGAAAGAGCCAATCAGCGTTCGAATTTACGAACACGTGCCCAGCGAGACGGGCTGCGGAGCGGACCCACGCTTTGCCTGACGCTGATTATTGAAAACGAGTCTTCAACCTGTACAGTCGTTAATTCAACCATAGTCTCGGATGAGTTCTTGGTAGGCCGAAAAAGTATTAAAGTAGGCCTACCAAGTACAGTAGTATAAAAAGTACAACCAGTGTTAAATAATGAAGTGACGATTAAATGACGTTAAACTTTGGTTGGAGTTGAGAGTGTTCAGTGAAAACAGTTCCGGACAACATTTGGATATTACGCAAATAGGTAACAAGTGTAAAGGCAGATTCATTTGGTCAAAACATAAATCATTAATGAGCTCATAAATAAAACGGGGGTAAAATTAATTAATAGAGTGAGAGAGTGTGTGTACGAAAAAAATAACAGGGGAAAAAATAATGTAATAGTACTGGTTTATAAGTAGGGGTTATTATTATAAGATACGATGCAATAGATGTCAATAGAAAGAAGTAATTAAAATAAGAGAGATAGAAGTAATTCAATTTGAATAAATGAATAAGATTTGTTTTAACAGAATATAACCATGTGTTAGCGTAGTTATTTCGTCGTTACCATTTCCTAGTGTTCTGTGCTGAAAAATTCGTCTAACGTTTCCGGGAATCTTCTGAATTGGGGGGAAGTCAGATTGCAAAATTATCCAGTTATAATTAAGGAAGCGTATAAAAGTTTTACATATTTTAACTTTAAAAAATATGTTGGCGGCCTGTAGCGGGTCAAATTTTGGGTGTTTTATTTTAACCGTTTGGGGCATATATTTATATTTTTATTTATTTCGTTTTTGGGCGGATTGTCATTGTGCAACGTATTTGTTCGTATAACAGACCAGTGTTGAGAAACAGTTGGAAACAAAGCGAAACACAATCAGTGGTGTAACACGGCTGAAGAATTTACCTCCACAAAATTCTGAGAACTTTGTACCTGTGTGTGGCAGCGCACATACGCAACTGCTCAATCATGCTCCAAGTGACGCTCTGGCAAAAAACTAAAATGGCCAGAGAGGGAAATTTTCATCATCCATTTGGTTTCACTACGGAAATGCTGTGTTAAGTCCCACCCACTTTTATGACATTAGCCAGTGCCTATTTGAAATCGTCTGCTATCGTCACTCCAACAACTACGTGACTAGTATGAGTCGAAACTGGGACGACTAACTGGAAGGCATTGATGTCCGTCGTCTTGACTAAAATGCTCCCGGAGTGGGGAACTGAGAGACGCCGGCAGTTCGTTGTCGACTCCCGCCTGCGCAGGCCGCCCGTCAACCGGGCTCAGAAACAAATTTTTATAATTAATGTAACAACTAACAATAACAAAGTATGTGACCGCGGTCAAGTAAAAGTGCAGAACATAGTTATATATATATATATTTTTCGGACACTAAAAAGAAATATAAAGGAATGAGGAGTGCACGCGAGGACCACGTTGCCGACGGGGAGGGATATTATTAAAAAATGTTAAGGGTTCTATAATTTTTTGGGTGTTTGTGTGTGTGCAAAATTGCAGGCTGGGCAGTCTTGTGTGTGTGTATATAAAATAAGGTAAGCTGTAGTATAAGATAGAATAAGAGTGATAATCATGTAACCCAAGCAAAGGATCAATTCTTACGAAAATATTTCAGAGGTAGTAAAGTTTGTAAAAAATTTAAATGATTCAAAACTAAATTAAAATGTTAATTCTCTTCATAAAAAATTGCGAGTTAGTTTCTTTCACAACCTTGGTTCGTTTTATGTACTGTCATAGTTCGTCAAACGAAATGGGTGTTCCGCCACTACTCGATCCGGCCAGATCCAAGTTGAAAGGTAAGTGGGAGTTGTGATCTGAATAAAATAGAGTAATAACCAAAATAAGAAAGTTACAATTGGTGCCGTGACTGCAGGATGTAATACAACAAAAAAGTTGTATTACACCGGCCTACATTTTGACAGTGCATTGAATGAAGTACGGTTATGAAAGCGAAATTTTAGTTACGTGAAATGTACGTAATTATGGTAAGGTTTATTTTATATATGCTGTAGTATAACGTTTTGGAAGGGAAGAGTAACCAATTGTAGTTAACACTTAAGTAAAACTAAGCTATAAACTAGAAAAAAGGTCTGAGAATACTAAACAAAGCAATATAACTAACGTAGAAATGAGTGAAAGTGGCCTTGAGTCGCAATCACTGGAGGAAAGTGGCATGTTGAGGGGGGAGACGGGTGCCGTTACAGAAACAGCTGGCGGCAGCAATGTAATAGTTCATTCCACTCCGATTGCGTCTCAACCACAAACAAACGAAATATACGTTGATTCGGGGATTCAATTGACCCCCGTTTCAATTAATAAAAGTAAACAATCAGAGGAAACAAATATGATGAGTGTTATGCTCAGTCAATTCGAGAGAATGAATAGTAATTTCAATGCAATGAATAGTCGTTTTGACATAAATGAGAAGGAATTAAATAAACGTTTTAATGATAATGATATAATTTTGAACAATATGAATAGTAATTTTGAGACTAAATTCAATATAATGAATAGTCGTTTTGACATAAATGAGAAGGAATTAAATAAACGTTTTGATGATAATGATAAAATTTTAAATATAATGAAAAGTGATTTCAACAATAAATTAGATGAACAGAGAAGAAAATGTGAACAACAGAATATTCAGTTTCAGCAAAATATAAATATAAAATTTGACGAGTTGATAAATAACATACAAGACAAGAGTGTGTGTCTTGGAAATGCCAATGAAATGACAAAAATTAGTTCGAATAAAGTAGAACAGAGTAAGAATAATACTAACGAAAGCTGTAATGACAGTGTTGTGTTAGGCAATGAGTTAATAAATAAAAATGATGATAATAATAACGAGATTAGTAATGTATTTGAAGAATTAGTATCGGAGACTGATACGGTAAAAATAAAGAATGAGAGTACTGATGAGTTGGTGGAAGGTAGTGATTATGAAATGTTAAAATGTGTCAGTGAGTTAGAGAGAGAGAGAAAAAATAATGTTGTGGTAGAGTGGGAACAGAGGGCAAATTTTCCCTTTATTATTTATGATGTTTATGATGATTTATTGAGTCCACAAGTGTTGTGGTTGAAGGGCAAGAGTCCCGTATTGGTAGATGAATTGAGGTGTTTATTTTTGTGGAGTAATTGTGTACCCTCTGTCCGGAATAATTGTGAGAGTGTGATGTGGTGTTATGAAGAGAGAGAGGTAAATAGAGAATGGTATGTAACAGAATTGTATAATTTGAATAGAAAGTATGATGAATGGAAAGAAGGCTTAGAAATATATTTGAATAATAATGATTACAATGATTTGATAAAAATAATTAGACCGATAGTGAATGAATGTAATGACGGAGACTTAACAAAAATACCTAACGTAGACTGGTTTAATGAGTATTCTGGTAAAATGAGTGAATTTGGTTGTTCTGGTTATGACACACAAAGTAACCATTTGTTTGTAAATAAAAAGCGACAGTGTTATATAAAACCAAGGTTGATTTGGGACGATGGAGGGTAGACTGTAAGACAATAAAAGACAATTAAACATTTTGTTTTATGGTTGTTTGACATGGCAGATTTGGACATGAAGTGAGATACACTTGAACAGTTTTGACGTATATTTTGTAAATAATAGTGAATTCATTTGTGTGTATTGTGAAATGTAATGTGTATATGTTTTAGAAAATGTTATATTAATAATAATAATATTATTAATATTTTTGCACTCTAATTAAATAACAAAATAATTACGAAGACAATAGTTAATGATTTGTAGAATGTTGATAATAATTGAAATATGTTATTTTAATAATCAAATGAATATTCAATTTTAATAATAAATTGAATTAAATAAGTTGAGATGTTTAGATAGTGTGATTGAATATTATGTGTTTGAATTTTATAATGAATTTAAATTGTTTGGTGAGATTTTGATTTAATAATAATTAATAAGTAAATAAATGGTAAATGGTTTATTCTGTGGAACATAATGATTAAAAATATATTAATAATAGAATTTTTGAAAATCTGATTACAACACAGGATAAATTCATCATGATGATAAATAGAAAGAGTTAATGAAAAATTTTAAATAATAATGTTTATAAATTTTTATATAAATTATTTAAAAGAGAATTGTTTGTTTGATGTATGCTAATAATCCAGGTTTATTGCTATTTGTGTAGTGTGTTATGTGATGGATTATAACAGTGTAGTGTGGAACTGCTATGGTGGAAAGTTGTAGATTTTGTATTAATTATTTTATGTTAATAATGGTTAAGCTTCCATATAAAGTGGGTTAAAGACCCCATCTAAATTAATATTGTCATTTAAATATAAATTCGTAAATTTAATATTACGAAAGATATTTTACTTGTGATTCCCCAAATTTTCGGGCGGTCACGGCCTCACCGAACCCTGACCGTGGAATTGGTTTAGCTTTAACAGCTATGGTTGGGGCACATTACGATTACGCGCTGACCATAACTGGCCATAGCTGTTATCGTTGTAAAGGTGTATTTTGAAATTGATGGGGGGTAAATAAAAAGGGGAATCACCAAACTATGGAACAGCGGCTGCCACTCTGTTCGAGAAGGAACAGCAGAGCCAGGTGGTAGATCCGTTTAAGGGTGCATGATTATTAACGAGAACATGATGATGTTCACCAATTTTAACTTAACAGCGGAAGCAGAGACACGGAGAGGTAAAACCCTGCTCCAAAATATACAGTCTCTGTGGAAGCGAAAGGGCGAGGCAGTCCTACATAATCTGAAATAGAGTGTGTGGCTGGGAGGTGACATAAAGGAGTCACGAATTTTAAACTCTTATGACGTAAAAGTTTTGCTTATTCAAGGTGTAATCCAATCAAAAATGCTTGTGCTCTGTCCACATAATTATATGCTCAGACTCGTAAATTAAGGTGTTCATACTATAATTTTAAAGGTATCCTTTTATTGTTGTGTGTTAGATATAGTTGTTGATAAAATGTATTTTCATTATGTGCGTAATTTTTTTCTAAGCCAATCATTAGACGCCTGGCAGGCAATCAACATAATAGAAGTAAGTGTTGATAATGTATTACATGTAACTGTTCAATTTTGAAAGGTATCCATGGTGTTTTAATTATGTTAGGATATCAGCTGATCAACAATACCATGTCACTGGTATATTGGTTTGTAAATGTTACAAGTAATTAATGTTTAGTGGGCTACAGATATTTTGAAGTAAAGACAAAAAGAATATGAGAAATAAAAAAATAACAATTTATGCAAGTTAATAAAAGATAATTCATGGGTGATAAATGTTTTATGGGACGAGTAGACCTGTCCCAATTGAATTCCAAGTGAAGTTGAAATAATGAATATGATGTAATGTTGTTTTTGAGGTAATGTATGTTATAGAAGTTGGTGAAGTATTAATGTTGACACAGTGGTAATGGAGACTTTATGTAGATTTTGAATGATATATTGTTGTTTTTATAGTTAATGAGGTTATTTTGTATATTTGTAGTAATGTAATGAGATTGAGATTTTTGGGGATGGCAATTTTGTATTAGGGGGTAGTGTATTTGGGGAGTCCGCAACAAGGGTTGGGACGGGATAGGAATAGATTTTAGTGGGGAAGGGGCCGCCTTAGGTAAAATCCGGGGGCCAAATAAGGGAAATGAGTTTTTGGGAAGGAAACACGTATCCTATGTACAAAGGGTTAGCGAGTTTTATATATGTAGAGAAGGCGGCGTATTGAGTTACATGGTAAGTTGGGGTTTAGAATGTCCTGATTAGTAGATATTTTTGATAGAGTTGGGTGTCATGATAATTGAGTTGATTAATATTAGAGTCAGGGGGAGAAAGTTTATATATGTATAGAAATCTCATACAGAAAAACGAGAATAAATAATTTACATCACCCACAGTATATTAAAGTAAGATTGTTGAAAAGCCAGAGAGATTCATGATAAAGTATATATATAATTGTTTATTTTTTTGTTTCAACCAGTGACAGAATTTTGATAAAATTTGAAAATAATGTAAAGTCAAGAAGTGTTTAATTTAAAGGATTTAAATGCCAATTTGATTATTATTTATATTAATATTGTGTTTATTATAAATATTTTATGTTACTATGTTTTGTATTTCAAGGTAGGATATTACAGATATTTGGAGTGTTTTCAGAAATCATACATAACATATGTAGGTCAAGGGTTTTGAACTTGACCTAGTTTTGATCAGCTGATGAGTTCATACACCTACTAAGCTTGTAGAGTAGGACTTCAATTTTAATTTGTTTGTTTGATTAATTCAAACTAATCTTTGAATAATTTTAATAAAGGTTATTTAATAAATAAATTTAATAAATATTTAATGAATAATTTTTTTTGAATTTTAAAATTTTGAATTTTTTTTTGAAAAAAAAAAAAAAAAAAAAAAAAAATTTTTTTTTATTTCGCCTGCCAGCGAGTGAATATTTTGAGTAATGATCATTTTGTTGTGTATGTATTAATGATGTTTCTTTTATTGTATTGCTTTATATTGGTAGGCTATAAATTGTTCTCATGCTAGAGTAAGGATGTACTTGTATTAATAGGAATGTTTAGGTTAAGTCATTGAAACAAAAATTAGAAAAAAGAGGAAGAGAATTTTTTGATAAACGATTTTTTTTGAATATTGAATTTTTTGAATTTATAATAAATTTTAAAAGGAAGTTATGATATTATGATATGTGTTATGATAATATGTAATGTTAATGTGTGTGAGCCCAGTTTCTGCTAAAGGCAGCCCAGCTTGCAAAAAGGGGAAACACATCGGCGGAGGAGCTGGAACGATTTTAGCCAGGGATTGAGGATTTTTGGGGGTACCATGTTAGAAGGCAAGGTGGGCTGTGGGGCGAGTCTGATCGATTTCTCGGTGTTGGGATCTCTTACAGAGAAGTCCAGTGATCTCGTTCAGATGAGTCCATGGTCGCTGAGCCAGGGGGGTCGTGTACCCATGAGATTAAGAACAAGGGGGTTGTTGGCACCAGTTCCTCACCGGTCCTCTTCGGGGTTATCGATGAGATTTCTTCTGTCGTGGACAGCAGAATTCTCATCGAGGGGGTATTGTAGCGGGTCAAATTTTGGGTTTTATTTTAACCGTTTGGGGCATATATTTATATTTTTATTTATTTCGTTTTTGGGCGGATTGTCATTGTGCAACGTATTTGTTCGTATAACAGACCAGTGTTGAGAAACAGTTGGAAACAAAGCGAAACACAATCAGTGGTGTAACACGGCTGAAGAATTTACCTCCACAAAATTCTGAGAACTTTGTACCTGTGTGTGGCAGCGCACATACGCAACTGCTCAATCATGCTCCAAGTGACGCTCTGGCAAAAAACTAAAATGGCCAGAGAGGGAAATTTTCATCATCCATTTGGTTTCACTACGGAAATGCTGTGTTAAGTCCCACCCACTTTTATGACATTAGCCAGTGCCTATTTGAAATCGTCTGCTATCGTCACTCCAACAACTACGTGACTAGTATGAGTCGAAACTGGGACGACTAACTGGAAGGCATTGATGTCCGTCGTCTTGACTAAAATGCTCCCGGAGTGGGGAACTGAGAGACGCCGGCAGTTCGTTGTCGACTCCCGCCTGCGCAGGCCGCCCGTCAACCGGGCTCAGAAACAAATTTTTATAATTAATGTAACAACTAACAATAACAAAGTATGTGACCGCGGTCAAGTAAAAGTGCAGAACATAGTTATATATATATATTTTTCGGACACTAAAAAGAAATATAAAGGAATGAGGAGTGCACGCGAGGACCACGTTGCCGACGGGGAGGGATATTATTAAAAAATGTTAAGGGTTCTATAATTTTTTGGGTGTTTGTGTGTGTGCAAAATTGCAGGCTGGGCAGTCTTGTGTGTGTGTATATAAAATAAGGTAAGCTGTAGTATAAGATAGAATAAGAGTGATAATCATGTAACCCAAGCAAAGGATCAATTCTTACGAAAATATTTCAGAGGTAGTAAAGTTTGTAAAAAATTTAAATGATTCAAAACTAAATTAAAATGTTAATTCTCTTCATAAAAAATTGCGAGTTAGTTTCTTTCACAACCTTGGTTCGTTTTATGTACTGTCATAGTTCGTCAAACGAAATGGGTGTACCGCCACTACTCGATCCGGCCAGATCCAAGTTGAAAGGTAAGTGGGAGTTGTGATCTGAATAAAATAGAGTAATAACCAAAATAAGAAAGTTACAGGCCCTGAACTTCTGTTGGAATTTATAAAAAGGTAAGTCAGCGAGAAAAGTTCGCAGGTAAGGTTCTGGCAGTATTTTATTATTTATTTATTTATAAGTTTGGGTGTAAATTAACATCATAAATATACAAATAAATATTATAGAACATTACCTAAATGGCCCAACAACGTGGGGCTCTACATCTACACATATACAAAATATTTAAGTATATTACAATATACGCGTATATCTTACTGGTTCTGTTTTATGAAATCTTCAAATTTCATGGAATGTTTGAAATGGATTCTCTTTCTGAACCCATTTACCGGGTTTCATACAATCCCCCTTCATCAAGAATCCTTTCTGGAATACAACTTCACGGATATTACCAGTGAAACATTACCTGTTTTGGGTTGTGTCTCTTCTGTTAACCTCTAATACTGAAACTGATTCTCATCATAGTCCCTCTCACTATCAACAGACAAAACATTGTTGTTGTTCCTATGGCTGTATGTCAGTTATTCCATCTTGCTCCTGGTCTCCCAATAGCATCCAGCTAGATTGGTTTTTTGTTGATAGGCAGAGTTGAGTCTAGTGCAGTGCAGTGCAGGAGGTAGTTAGTATCATGGTAGATCCATGGTTGTCTTGTGCAAGACAGTCATGGCCAATTGTTAATCTGAAAGTTGCCACAGTACATTTCCTGGGCTTTCCTTTACTGACTTTCCATTGTTCGCAAATTTTTTTTAATTTTTCCCTTTTCCTTCTTTTCTACATATTTCATGAATTTGGCACAGTACAAGCATCTTGACACACTCACTTCCAGCGTCTTCTCCCCCAGATGGACTTCAGTATTCTTCTTGGTCAGCTTATTAGTAATTTCATATTTCACTTGATCCCTACATAGGCCAAGATCACTGGAGCACAAAAGTTTTGTTGAGAAATTTTAGGTGTTTTACAATTTGTTTGATGCTCTGTACTTTTGCTGACTGTGGTTGTTAGATGGCACCGTTTGAATAGCAGCCTGGGAGTCTATCATAAAGACCACTTTTTGAAACGTATTGGGATGGTATGTTAGTGTTCCAGGGCCAAACGTATTGCTTCAATTTCTCCATCAAAGTTCATTTTATATCCATTGGTACATGGTTAATGGGAAAACAGATGGCAGTACACCTTGGAAACTGTTACAGTTTCTTCAGTCTTGGATCTATCTGTGTATACTCTTACACATTCATCTTCAGACATTTTTCACATATCATATTAAGAGTTGAGCATTTAAAGAGTGCTGGATGTGTGTGTATTTTTGTGGAATTATCTGGGATAGTCAGGGTGGTTCATATTGAGGTATAGTCTAGAGGGTTAGGAAGGGATGGAGTCCACTTTATTTTGAATATTCAACTCTGCAAAATCTTCCTTCATGAAGACTTGCATTTCTTGAATTTTAAGAGTTTGGCTTTGGTTTGCTTCGTAAATTCAGTTAGTTCTTAGTGAAAGTTCCATCTTGACTAGGCTTGTCGCCGCTTGTTTTTGTATTTCACACTTCATTGGGAGGATTTGCGTGTATTCTAAGGGAAGTGATTGGTGTTGTTCTTACTGCTCCCACATATTAGTCTCAGACACTGTTCATTCAATGTCAGTCAGTGCTCATATGAGCCAAATAGTAGACTGTGTTCGAGTCAAGTCATATGTTTTTGGCTGTGATCACAACTTTGCTTGCATATTTCATAATACGTCTGCATATCTTATAATACGTTTATGGTGTCTTGTCTACACCCTCATTTGTTTCCTGCCAGTGTCTCCTAAGTCCAATTTACCTGTTTGCTTTACTAGATGTTCTTTGAATTTGCTGTTCCCAATTTAGCTTATTACCAAGTGTGACACCTAAATTCTGGGGCTCTTCTTGAGCAAATGGTCTTCTACTTTTACCTGGACCATTTTGTTGGAGGGAGAAGACCTGGTATACAGTTTTGATTTGCTGATATTCATATTGTTTTCTAAGGCCCATGTATTACGTTCATTTAGAGCAGCATTTATTGTCCTTTCGAGATTCACCTTTTGATTTTCATTCTCATTACTTGGTGATGTCCAGATTGTGATGTTGGCAGCAAACATACTGACTTGAGTCTTTCAGTTTTCTTCTGGCAAGTAATTAATGTGGGCACAGAAGAGGGTTGTACTGGAGGTGGCTCTTTGAAGAAGGCCCAGCTTAGATTGCTTTTAGCTCAATTCTGCATATTTCTGTAGTGTCTTTGCCCATCTTTGAGTAAGAAATCTTGTATACCATCTTAGCATCCTCTCACTCCACATATTTTAAGTTTATTGATGAGTTTTGCTCTCCAAACTGTATCATAAGTTCCCTTAAAATTGATAAATACTGTGGCCATACTTTTCTGACAGTTGAAATCTAGTTTACCATCTTGGACAAATATTGTGAAAGTGTTTGAAGTTGACACGTTTCTTCTAAATCCAGCCTGTTCTTCAACAAGGAGCATTTATTTTTCTAAGTACCGGTTCAGTTGCACTGTTACAATTTTTTTCTAATATTTTGGCAAGCATCAAAGCAATAGGTTGATAGGATTCCATCTTTTCCCTGCCTTCCCTGGCTTTAGCACTGGGATGACTGACTACTGCTTAGTCCAGTCCGAAGAGACTTCATTCCCTCCAAAAACTTGTTATAAATAGCCTGTAGAGTGTCTAATGCCATGAGTCTAAGACTTTTTAATTCTAGGAAAACTTTGTCAGCCCCTGGCTGCTTTTTGCTGTAGGTGTTTCTAATGGCCTCTTCTAGCTTTTCCTCCAAAAATTCTCTGAGAATAAATCTTCAAGGTGTGCGTGCAACTACACTGGATTTTACTTTTTCTTTCTTGAGCAGTTATTCCTTATTTTTCAGTTCTGCATATAATTTATACTGCTTAAGGTACAAGGTGATGAATTTGTTAGCTATTTTTTTCCTTTCCATAGTCAAAATTCAAATGACATGCAGAGGACAGTTCTTCTTCTGAGGAAACTTGTTGTTTCAGGAAGTCAGCAGCTGATGTGCCTTTGGCCCCATTACTCCTATAGCCAATTCTGCTTATAAATTTGTCCCACATCACTTTTTGCTTCAATGATTTGTTGTTTTAGTATTGCACATTCCCATATCCAAATCATTACAGCTTGCAACTTGTTTTCATCATTCTTTCCTTCCATACGTTCTGCCACTTCTCCAGCTTTATCTCTTTTGATAGTCTGTGTGTTCAAGAGGGGTTTATATTTGTACACCTTCTTCTTTGACACTACTTCTAAGTCTATCACAGAATTTGGTATGGAGTCATTTCTTTTTATCTCCTTCTTTTGGGCATCCACCTTTTCTCTATTATATGTCCAATCAGCTTTCTTAAAATTCCACATCACTCTCTTTTTGGGTTTACTTTCTTTGGTTTCAAGCTCTACTGTAGTTAAAGCCAAAGGAAGTACATATCCTTTGTTTGTAATCACTTCTCTTTTGTGTTGATCAGCGATGCTGGTTGATGCAAAAGTTAAGTCCAGTTTAGTTGAAGTACTTGATTAGTGTATGAATGATTTTCGTTGACTTGGGTCTTACAGGATAATGAGAGTTCGGGTGTTTACATAATCTTTTATGATTTTTACAACAACCATTTCATAACTATATCTTGAAGTTAGGGTTGCTGCGTTAAAATCACCAGCTATAATTGTGTTTCCGGTGATGTTGCGTCTGATCGGTTAAGGCTACAATTATTGGGTGGGTTGTATGGTCCAACAATTCAGACTCATGTCTTTTCTGTCTTTTCAACGACCTTCAGAGTATGTGATATTTCTTTTGGGCATGATATTGTTTTTAATAGCAACTAAGATTCCACTGACAACCTGACAATCTTTGTATACGGCATAGATCTTCTATCCCTTTATACTACAAAATCTGACATTTTCATCAAGAGGTTGGCTTTGTTCACCACCAGCATATCAACATTATGTTCCAACACGGCTTTTCTTAGAAAAATAATTTTTGGGTTTGACAGAAATCTGGTGTCCACTGAAGAATCATTAACTCCTTACTGAATTTCTTCATAGGGTCATCCTGTTTTAAATGGGTAGTTTTGTCCTTAAAAGGACAATTTGTTTATGTTTCTTCTGGAGTCTTCTTGGATATGCCACTGTTGTGTTGTTACTCACTTAGCAGCACCTCGGGGACATGTGCATGAGGGAGGGATCCTATGGACATGAGTAACTTTATCCCCACAGACAAAACGTGTCTATAAGTTATTTAAATGTCTGAAAATTTTTTTGTGTCCAGTTTCATTCCCAATTTATATTAATAACTTAAAAATACACAAAAATCTTTCAAACTCTGTGTGTGTGTTGTGCATGATCATATATTTACATCCCACAAAAAATTATACTTTTTAAAGTTTTATGAGGGATGTTTGATAAGTCCGTGCAAAATAAAGAACACAAAATTTTTCGAGACAAATCTTTTTTATTTCTCAACATAATCTCCTTTCAAGACTATACACTTAGTCCAATGATGCTCAAGCATTTCGATCCCATCCTTATAGTATGATTTATCAAAGTCTTCAAAATATGCAGATGTTTTGGCAATAACTTCATCATTTCATGTAAATCTTTTTCCAGCAAGCCACTTCTTCAAATGTGGAAATAGATAATAGTCTGAAATTGCTAACTCTGGTGAGTAGGGGGGATGCGGAAGAATTTCATAGCGTAATTCATTCAAACAATTTTGCTGTCACAACCGCAGAAGAATGAGCAGGTGCACTGTCTTGGTGAAAAAGAACCTTCTTTTTCGTCAGATGTGGTCGTTTTTTCTTTACTTCCTTGTTTAGACGATCCAGTAGAGATGCATAACATTGCCCAGTTATCGTTTTACCCTTCTCCAGAAAGTCAATTAAGATTATGCCATGAGCATCCCTAAAGACAGTGGCCATCACCTTACCTGCTGACAGAACAGTTTTTGCTTTTTTTTTTTAGCAAATTCTACTATTGCAACCCACTGTTTTAACTGTTCCTTTAGGTTGGTAGTGACGTATCCAAATTTCATCAACTGTTATGAAACACCGCTAAAATTCATTTCAATTGTGCTGAAACGGCTCCAAACTGTCTTTAGAAATGTTTATTCGTTCATGCTTTTGATCGATTGTGAGCAAACGCGGCAACCATCTTGCAGACAGTTTTCGCATATGTAAATGTTCATGTAAAATATGATGCATCCGTTCATTTGAGACGCATATCGTCTTAGCAATTTCACGCACTTTCAATCTTCTGTCCTCCATGACCATATCATGAATTTTTCAAGATTTTCTGCAGTTGTAACCTCAACATGCCGTCCGGAATGTTCAACGTCATTTGTGCTCATGCTACCACTACAAAAATAACCAAACAATTTGTAAACTGTTCTAGTTGATGGAGCTGACTCAATATAATATTTATCCAGCTTGAATTTAGTTTCCTGTGCGGTTTGCCTATCAAAAAGTAATGTTTCATCACCACACGAAATTCTCTTTTTCTCTTTCATCCAGTTTTTGTAAATCACAATACTTGGTAAATTCAAATGATTGTCAAAAATAGAATAGTGAATGTATGTGACTGAAACGTGGTGTATGCTCCTAGCGTAGATGCGGGAAACTAAAATTGGTGTCATTTACGTACTACGAGCACCATCTCTTGACTTTGCACAGACTTATCAAACACCCCAGTTGTACGAAAGGTTTAAAGATCTTCCGATCGTGCAACTCATACAAATTAACAGATTGCGTTGGGCTGGTCATGTGCAGAGAATGGCAGAGGATAGAATCCCAAAAAGAGTGATGAATTATTTGCCGATGGGAAGGAGAAGGAGGGGAAGACCGCGTACAAGATGGCTGGACCAGGTTGGTAAGGAGGCGGTGAGGCTGGGTGCAGCAAACTGGTGGACATTGGCCGGGAGTAGAGACCAGTGGGGAAGATTTCTTTTGGAGGCCAGGGCCCGGACTGGGCTGTAGCGCCGAGGATGTATGTATGTATGTTATCAAACACCCCTCATAGTAAAAATAATAAAAACAAATCTACTGAAGATTTAAAAATGAATGTATTGTTTAAAAGAGCAAGCAATATATGAAAACCAGTTTTTCCCTGCCCTGAATGTATACCAACCCTGAAAACCTACCTGCAAGAGTGTCAACTCTCAGTGCCAACCACCGAATCCCAATTGTTGACATATAAAGGCATGTTGTGTTTTGGTCAAATGTTGTCATAAATCTGTAACAATAAACAACATACAATGTTTGGTTGCAAAGAACTGATAATTATAAATCTTGGTGGATTAATATGAGGGGGGGAGGTTAATGGGACCAAAGAAAAATTAATCATTTCATTTAAAACGTAAGTGAAGACTCTTAAAAGTAATTACTTTAATAACATAAATTTTTTTAAAATAATCATGATCTCATCACAATGAATAAAGCACGTGGGTTAACATTAATCAAAGTGGAATGTTAAAACATGAAATAGGAAGTTGTCCCATATGACTTTTAAATATAGTTTCGCTCTCTTAATCAATTCTACAACTAACATTAAATTAATAATGCCAGAAACATATCAAACACACAGATCCTTGAGATACCAGAAGTCTGTTTTAATCTGCTAAAATATTTACAAGTTTTTTTTTTAATTCAAAGTTAAATGAAATCTGAATTATGAGGGTGAGGAAACATATTTCTTTAAAATTATCTCACAGGTACATTCTATCCTATATCCCTTCCCCTAAGTTGCTTCATTTTGGACATTATAAAAAATTTCTGAGCGATGAATATTTCTTTAACTTTTCCAAACGTCTTCAGATTCTTATTCTTACAAAGTATAGGTGGAGTTTATATAATCTCTGGTAGATTGTATATATTTTATTTAAGCATTTTAATATGAACAAACACTTTTTGTTTATTTACTGGAAAACTTTCAGTATTAACAATATGAGATATAAAGTTAACTTTGAAATTCACACTAATTTAATCTTTCTTTATTTCATGAAATTTTTAGTATCTCAGTACTCATAGGCGTAACTTGGGAGGGGCAAGGGGGCACCCCCCCCAATGTTCCGAGCATTATAACATTTTGTTTTCAGTTGTTATAAATAAAAACGAACGTATAGTCAAACAGGAGACAGTTTCTATGCTTGGAAAACAGTACGCGCTATTTATCAACGTCTGTACTGTTATCACACGACTAGTTGCCATAAATTTATTATTCTTATTTCTTTCGAAGAAACTTGTAAGGGGAATGTTTGACAGATTTGAATGATATACGTCAAAATGGAAAGAAACAGAAAAAATGGTTAAAAAAGAAGGATGTGACATGACAGTGGTTCCAAGAAAATGCCTGGAAAGCTTGGTGGTGACAGAACTGGAAATTATCAAACAGCCTCTGACTTCTATAGGCAGAATGTATATTTTCCCGTTTTAGATACACTTATAAATGAAATTACATACAGATTTCAAGAAAATGACTTAAAAGTACTTCATGCACTTTGCTCAGTTCTGAGTAAAAATGAGGTTGAGGAAGAGGATGTGAAATTAATGTGTGCTACTTATAAAGTGCCAGAGAAGGGAACTGTATTCAGAATTGAATGTGTTTTCACGTATGTGTGCAAATAAAAACATTGGTGATGAATTTGATCAATGACTAAAGAGTTTTGTTGAACAAAATTTGAGTGAATGTTTTCCCAACGTGAACAACCAACATGTTTAAAACATGTTTTTGACAGTGCCTGTAAGTTCAGCAAGCAGTGAGCGCTCTTTTTCTTGTCTTTTGGAGGCTGAAGACTTACATAAACAACACTACTGGACAAGAAAGACTTCATCGCCTTTCTGATCTGTACATGAAAGAACACATAAAAGTGACATTTCAAAAATAATAGATGACTTTGACTCCGAAGCAACTATTAGAGGAAGGAGACTCCTACTTCATTGGCAACAAAACCAGCCAATCGACCATCATGATACATAATGTGGTAAATAACTTACCTCAGTTGAACAAAAACTAAAATTGTTTATATTTATAGGCCTACAGTATATTTGTTCTAAGTAAACATAAGTGGAAGTACAACTTATGAAGAAAGGTTTGATGATCATTATCAAATGAAATTGTCCCTCGTTTACTAACTAAGAATTATTACTAAACTTTCTAATTTTGTATATAATACACTTTATTAATTTTATTATATAGGTGGTCTCATTACACACTTGAATTTATACTTTACCCCCCCCCCCCAAAGTTAGGCCCCAAAGTACGCCCATGTCAGTACTTAATTAGAATAAATATTATACAGAAATGTTGTTTCTTTTAATAAAAAGGAATAATAATAATAATAATAATAACAACAACAAACATCCTTTACTTTTAAGGAACATATGGTAAGCAGTATATATATGTTATTATAACAGTAATGAAAATTGCTCAATGTGTTGACAACTTACTTGCTGATAAAATCATTTTCTTTTCCAAAGGCATGAATTGTACTTAATCCTTGAACTGTTGCAGCAACAGAACTGAATATGGGAGACCTTGAGACGTTTTCTAAACGCTTCAAGTCTCTCACAGCCACCCTATAGCACACAATACAATGTACATGAGTATGTAATGCAGATTTGCTACAGATACTGGGCATTATTATTTCTAAATTGTTTATACTCAACAGTAACTATGTACAAAGTCCATATGACAAAATATTATCATACAATATATGGATATTGTAAATGACCAGTTATAAATATACATTTAGTAGAATTCAAAAAGCCATATAAAAAAATATTGCATGTAATGTAACAACACTTCATTATCATAAAGTTTTAATGTTACGAAGTATTATATCAATGGCAAGATAACTCAACTGAAGAGAGCTTACTTTGTGTGATGTTCATTCATAGTGAACAAGGTCAAGCAACAAGGTTTGGCTCACCCCCCCCCCCGCCCCCAGCAGCACCAAACTATTGGGGCAATCAAACAATTTGGCTAAAATAAATAGTCCTCAGTTGGTAACAGTGACATCCTCCCTCACAGTGCAGTCCATCACTGCATGTGATTAAATGCAGATGGATACTCTCTAGAAGTGGTGTGCTGCAAGTTCTATGGCTAAAGAATGCCACAGGCTTATGCTTGACAGAAGATGAAAATACTTTATTGTATTTGAAGTAACGCCATACAACATAATATTGTTACATAATACGAAACGTTTTACAAGTATCTCGGCTAGCCTAGGAGAGCCCAGCTGTAGTGTTTGTGCATACATATTGCTGCTACTTTGACATGAAAGACAATTACATGACACTTATCACGCGTCAATAATCAAGTCTATCCAGACCATACTGGTCAGTGCACTGTGTTCAAGGACACTGTTTCCAATGGATTCGAGAGTGCCCGTTTGTTTAACACGTCATCCAAAATGACAGATTATTCTGGCATATCAGCAGGGTATAACTATAGGCATTCACTGATGGTCGGTTTCAGTTTACCTCGGTTGATTACTCAGTGCGTTTCAAGTGGCTATTAGTGTGGTTATTGTGCGGGACTTTATAGTTGACATTATTATTGCGTGTGGACAATTTTTACTTGAATTGTTGTAAGAGACTATCTTGTTGATTACAAATGATTGTGATAATTAAAGCTGGTTATTAGTGATTTCATTTGCATCTTGTATTTTGTTTTCATTGTACCATACGACCATCAGATAGACCATAGTAACAATATATGTCTTTTGGGGAAGGGAAAAATATATTGGGGAAACCCAAATAAATGAAGACTCTTTTTTCAAACTTCTTTCAAAAGTAATCATTTTCTTTCTTTGAAAAGTCGTACAAAAGCTTCTGACTGTTCTTGAAAGACACTTTGAATATGAAAAAAAATAAGTGTGTTATGGAGAGGAGATATCCCTCCACCCCAACAGATCCACACCTGATACATAATACCAGTGCAATATTTATTTATATCTTGTAATTATAAAAATTACACTACTTATAACTCCAACTTTTACTGTACAAATTTCCATGCGTTAATGAAATATTTCTAAATCATATATGTAAATATTTAATAGAGCCCAATCTGCACATGTATTTGGAAAACTATTAAGATAACAGGTATTGGATCAAAATCAGATACAGTAAAACCTGTCTTAAGCGGCCACCCTTTGATCTCTGTAAAATGTGGGCGCTTAGAAAGGTGGCCATTTAATGAATGGTGGCAGGGATAGTAACAATATAGTATATTAAGCAAGGATGATCAGCTATACCATTTTATTATGTACTTGGAGCTGTATTCCTATTTACAGTATGTTTACAATCAAACATACCGTAAATGATTTATTTGGTACAGGTATAAGATACTACAAGCGTTTCAAAGTTTTACGTTAACAGGTTTGACAATGATGGGGTCATCTGCAAAGGATGACAGAGGATCGATTGCTGAAAGCGGCACTGAACTATAAAGCCATTGGTAGAAGAGACGTGGGTCGTCTGAGGATGAGATGGGTGGCGGAACAGGTTTATGTAACCTAACCCTTGAAGAGGAGAAAAAGAAGAAGAAGGTATAAGATATATCAAGTCTTATCAATGTTGTAAATGTCACTTAATTGGTACTCAGTAACTTCTATTTCCATTCACTGACTTCATGAACACGTATATCTGCACATTCACCTGAAATTGTTTTGAACGACATGTTGTGCCGCTTTCTAAAACACTCCAGCCACCCATTGCTTGCTACAAAATTCTCGACTTTAATTTCACTAAAATTTCAAATGCCTTCTTCCATAACATACTTCAGTTACTTGGGAGTTTTTCTGAGCGAACACATTTAAACCACTCGTAAAGAATTTCATTTACTTTTCAGCCCATTGAATTGTGTTTTTCTTATTATGCCCCGATTCATACTGGATTGCCACTCTTTTCAAGTTTGATCTTTATTTTGGATTATGCTGTTGATTTGTGTCCTTCGGCAAGTTTCCTTGCTGAAATGCCCTTAACACTTTCAAAAATAACATTTGCTTAGCTTTTAAATGTAAACACACTCTTTCTTTGTTACTCATTTTTGACACACTGTTAAATTAGACTACAAATTACAAAAACACTTGAACACAAGCAGATCAGTTACTACAATTCAATGTTATAACTAGAGCTATAAATTTCAAACATTCGCTTGCAACTGACTGCTTACTACTGTTTCAACATTATGGAGACTTCATCGGTTTAGTGTACAAATAAGATTTCATAAATTTGAAAGTATCCAGATACATACGGCTAGATCTTTTACCTTATCTTTTAGTTGGGTAAGGTACAAACACACTTGAGTATTCTTGGATATATGTATTGTCAAACTATTTTGTCTACTGTACTGCATTCCAGATGACTGAACATGCAATAGGTGATCATTTAAACAAGAGAATGCACCCGTTATGGGCTGACCGGAGGCTGAGGGAGGAGGTAACCATTTAATGGAGTGGAAATTTACATTGATTTTACGGAAAATAAAATCCGTTCCTCAGTAAAGTGGGCTGTTCATTAAGGTGACCGCTGAATAAAGACAGTCATTGGGTTAGGTTTTACTGTATAATATAGTTATAAATGTCAATGAAGTACCTGAAAATTCTGCTGACAGTGAAGTACAGGATTGAGAGAAAGATGAGAGGTATGACAAACCAAGGAAAGACGAGACAGATAAACAAAATGGCAAACATCAGGGTGCAAGAATCTTCTAGCATACACTCTAATGTGATTGGCAGCTGGCAGTCCACTAAAACAAAAGACACAAATGAAAATGACTTGCAAAAACCGATTTCATAAAATTACTTAACACTGAAGTACAAATTGTCAAATTTTTATTTGATACAATGTATAGTAAATTTAAGACTGTGAAATTAACATGTTCTTGTGGCTTGTCTAATGCGAGAGGTTTCATTAGATTAACTGTTAATGTTATTATTTTCGTTTCATGTAATTAAATTAGGAACGCAACATATATGAAACAAAAATAATAATAATGAAGAACATGTAGTTTATCAGCTTTCTACTGATACTAGACAAGTCAGAATCTAATACTAACTTCATGGTATCGAGTGTAACATACATTTTATAATTATACAAATCTGTGGTCCAAAACCCAAATCCAAATATCAGATATATTCAGATTAAACTATTTATAAAATATACTGAATAAAGATAACAGAAATAATACTCTATCACTCAATGAACAGAGAGTCGTGTAAACAAAAGTCACAAAAAACAAATGGATATTAATCACTAAGCATATTTTAAGTGAGCCATCCATCCAATCCTACCATCCAATCCTTAGGTAACCGACACATTGCAGGGGAAGACTTCAAGTATGATGTTTAAACCAGGCAATGCTGTCACTTGGGTTGCCAATTCATTCATTTGAGCATGCAGATTTTTGTCTATTTGGTGACCAAATATAATAATTACTCTTTAATACAATAATTACATCAGGACAATGTCCTAAAATGTTTACATGTTCATTCTAATCTAGCAGTAAAAAATACAAATGAAAATTACGGTATTCGGTAGGCCTACTATGCCTGCTTTGGCCTACCATTCATGCCCAAGGCCACGGTTATATTACGTCGGTACGGTCTGATGGTGAGTTGTTGACTGGGCGATCTTAACGGCGTGAGCACGCTCTTTCCGTGTTTTTTGCACCTTTTTAAAAGGTTACATGCAGATTTCCACATCTCGTCCTGTCCTGGTGACTGGAAATTTCCGTTCTTGTTCGTCATACACAAATGACTAACCAGTGATTCACTGGTGACGTGAATTCAATGGGCCACATTCCTTGCCTTATTTGGTCATCGTCTGTCAACCTCGCATTGCACTATATGATTCACTCCCGCTTTGTTACATTACCTTATTTGGCCATCGAATAACTAGATCTGTTTCATCACAATAAAAATGTTTTAAAATGGTACATGAATTTTGGTTACACTAATTTTGTCCCATTACAAGACCCCCCCCCCCAATGAGAGGTTTTATGTAAAAACACAAAAACTCTCATTGCCTAAACCTAAGAGGATCGGCGATGACATGGCACCACGACCCCTCTTACTTCCTGATTAAAATTTGGGTACTTACCCCCCTTAATCCAGTGGCTGTGGCCACACCTGCATGGCTTTACTGGACTTCCTTCATCAGGATCCCAACACCATAAAGCCAGACAGGCACTTGGCGACCCTGCCCTGATGCGCTGGCCAGCACAGGTTCGCCTCCACAGTACCACCCAGATTCTGTAATAACCAAGTAAAAACATTAGCTCATGGTCTTTCACTATTCCATATCCTTAACCGATTTGGGTTCCTGCTAGAAGTACTGATTTGCATTTACCAAAGTACTGATTTGATATCTTAAATATCTTAATACACAAATAACATTATCCTTCTACAATAGGTAGCCTTATTGCTTACATAACATATTAACATACATAAATATATGACCATATGTCAAAATACACTTGTAACTCATATCAACAACAAATTTGTCTCATAATACGAGGCACATCCAGAAAGTAAGAATACAAGGGCTGTGTAGGACATAGGGAAACTTTTTTTTCAAAGTTGGCACCCGTGATGTGTAGATGGGTTCTTGACGGTCAAAATGAGACATCGAGCGCCTCAGTCCGTTACGAAATGTCGTCGCAGCAGCTTAACACATCAACCAGTTCGTCCCCCGTTTGCTCCACGTACTGAGGGTGAACCCTTTCTCGACTCAATTGTGACTGGGGACGAAATGTGGGTGTACCACTATACTCCTGAGTCAAAAAGACAGTCTCTGCAGTGGCGCCATACCCATTCGCCAACGTCCAAAAAATTCAAAGTTCAGTCTTCACAGAGGAAAATCATGGCATCCGTCTTTTGGGACCGGAACGGGATCTTGTTGGTCGATTTCATGCCCAAAGGGACCACCATCAATGCTGCTGCATATTGTGAGACCCTAAAGAAGTTGAAACAAAAAATCAAAGACAAAAGGAGGGGAATGCTGACTCGTGGTGTGTGTCACTCCTTCATGACAATGCCAGACCCCATACCGCCCGGCTCACTCAGGACCTGCTCGTGTCGTTTGGATGGAACATTGTGACTCACCCACCCTACTCCCCGGACCTGGCACCCTCGGATTACCATCTTTTCACCAAATTGAAGGAGTTCTTGGGTGGACAGCAATTTTCGGACGATGAGGAGGTCATGGAGACTGTGAAAAAGTGGCTTAAGGACGTGGAGCAGAAGGTATACGACGAGGGTATACAAAAGCTGGTGCCCAGGCTTCAAAAGTGCATTGACCTCAACGGGGATTATGTGGAGAAATGATAACATATTTTGGCACATACCCAGTAAATTTCATTAAAATATATTCATTTTTCGATTTTTAACAAGTGTTGTATTCTTACTTTCTGGACGTGCCTCGTAGTTCAAATTATCAAAAAATAATTCTCAAATTCAATTACAACTTCAACTTTCTAATGATTCCAATTAAAAATTCCATTTTAATCTCAATACCTCATTACCAACCATATTATAAATGTTTTAACAAACCATGTTATATATATCTTATAAATGCATCACCTTACAATAAGCATTACCAACCTCGCATTAAAATAACCATTTCAAATTTGAATTTGAATACAAATTACAAACCTTACATAACTTTAGTTTTAATTTTCTATTGAATATTCCAATTGTCACATTATAACTTCAGCTCTGAATTTCTATTAAACATTTTAATTATTAAATTTTAATCATTTACCATTTTTTATAAAATTCTCAAATCTAAAATTTTTTTTTGAATTTATTACCAAATTTCACATTTTAATTTTTTCAAATTCGTACCTTAAACAATTTAAATCAATTTTAATTACATTATAAAATTTAGTAGTGTCAATAATTCAAACAAAATTATAAACATTATTACCCAAAATACCATATACACAACAAAATGTATCTTCATATACCATACCATAACACTAACATAACCTAATACATAATACATCTAACACCAATACAAAATTATATACAATATGCTTCACATAAAATGTCACTGTTCTCCAAAAATCATTATATTATTAAGCCAAGTATTAAAACCATTAACTAAAATAATTAAATGTCCATCAACAACATATGTTTAACCCCCATCATCATAAATTAGTCTTACATTACCCAGGCACATTTCATTTTTGTTTAAATTCATTATATTACCTCTATCAATACAATGACTATTTAAATTATCATATTCTACCACAATACTATAATAACCCACAGGATTATTCCATATTATTACATCATATACCTCCTCAACATTGTGTATAGTCAAGTTGCCCTTAATATTATTTGTCACGATCAGGTAAGTTAAAATATCATCATCCTTATCTACTGCTACACCAAGTTATCCCAGTCTCATTACCAGATAAGTCATCAATATCATCAACATTATCATCATCTACTGCTGCACTAATTACATCACATGGTAAGTCAATTTTCTCACCCCTCTCAATATCTAAATTCTGCACTAACATTTCATAACCTCTATTAACTTTAAAAATCTCTATCTCTCTCTTTCTCCATCTCTCATCACAATACCTATCACAACCCCCCTGAACTGTCTCACTCCATGCAAAGGGGATCACAAAATCACTAAAATACTTCCTGGCTTTACCAGGTACATCACAACAAAAACTTAAGGGACCACTTGGAGACACCATGTCTCCCACATGATCTCTGGAGGAACCTCTGTCCTCAAAAACCACTTGTGGAGTTTTTACTTTACTTATACTACAGAGAAAATTTGCCCTCTGCTCTCCATACTCACCTAACCACTCTTCACACTCTCTGTCTGTCTCATTAACAACTATTACCTCATCACTAACATCTACTCCCATTAAACTCTCATCATCACTACCATTATTCAATATATCACTCACTGATACCACATTTATAATTATATCACCATTACTATTCGTCATATCGTTAAAGTTATCATTTACACTAACATCATCACTTACCTTGTCATCTATTACCTTATTTGCAATTAAACTATCACCATTATTTGTCAAATTATCATCATTATTACCACCACTATCAGAATGGCTTACCTTGTTATCTATTACCTGGTTTAGTTCACTTTCTTTATTCTCCTTTAATTTCTCTGCCTCTCGTTTCCGCTCCTTTCTTTTTCTAACGTCATTTACATTATCTTGCATGTGTTTCTCCCAGGCACTAAGATGACTGTTTATTGATGCTAATCATTCATCAATAGCATTAAAACGCCTATTAATCTCACTAGACAAATTAACATTTTGTTGTCCTTTCATCGTCATGTCATTATTATAGCTATCACTTATGTTATGTAACATCACAAAATGTTCCATAATAATAATAAACACCAGAAGGGTGAATGATACTAGAATAACTATAAA
This sequence comes from Magicicada septendecula, assembly GCA_034769895.1. Lineage (NCBI taxonomy): Eukaryota > Metazoa > Arthropoda > Insecta > Hemiptera > Cicadidae > Magicicada > Magicicada septendecula. The sequence continues at coordinate 136,302,682 of CM068372.1, forward strand.
TGAGTAACCAGGAATAATGTAACAGTAAAAATAATAAACCAATAAAGAATGAAAGGAGATAAGAAATTCAAGTGAACAGTGGTAAATCCACTACCTACATAAAATGACACTACAACATAAATAAACAGAATGACAAAGACAAGTTTCCCACATAAACTGTTAAGTGAGCTCAATAAAACCTTTGATGAATAAAAATAAAATTAGTAAGATAAGAAATGACATGAATAATATTTGTACCATGTATTATAAATAGAAACAGCACATTAGCTGACCCATGTCAAAGTAATGATTTTAAAATGACAAATATAAAGAACGATACTATGATTAGTTATAAACAATAAAAGATAATAAGAAAACCAATAATATGTGTTATCATAATTTAAGAATAACAATCAATGTAAACACTGAATGTATTCAGGTAACCTTATAAGTAGATAAAGTATGTAAAGAAGTACCATAATAGTCAAGGAACAAAACATTGTAAAGGAATGATAACAAACCCAGAATGACCTAATTAAGTCATGAAAATAAGAATCAGATAGAAACCCTATTAAGCATAGGGAAGTAAAATAATGATAATGACAAAAAGAATGTAAAACACCTACCTGAGTGATGTTCTAAGAATAAGAGATAAGAAAGACATGTTGAAGTAAAAATAATTAAATATAGAGATTTATGATAGAAAACCAACAAATATACTAATAATTAATATTGTTCAGCTGGATACAGAATTTACATATAATAAGGTGTTGTTTTTAATCAAATAATCATGTTCAAATTAGAAATTAAGAATAATTAAACAAATATTAAGAAAAAGTTATTAGTCGGATCTGCAACATTTAGCAGACGATGAATGTAAACAATGCATTAGTTAGTTTAGGATAAAGAAATGTTAATGAAAACTATGACCAAACTGGCATCAAGCCATGTCAAAATAAAGATAAATAAACAAGCTTTACAATGATAGTAATAGAACCCGAATTGTAATTGTAATAACTGAGATATAAACGTTAGCATCATAAATTTGGTGAATTTCGAATAAATACAATTAAATAATAACAATAGCGACACTGACGCTCCGAATACAAATATGTAATGCCTATAAATAGAATTTCGTCACCATGACATCATTTTCAGCCAATCACGGACTACTTTAGAAACCCGCGAGCATTGCCTAGCGGACTTCTAAAAAAACTATATAAACGATCGCAATTGTAAACAGAAAAGCATTTTGTCTCTTTCCACTCAATCAACAACAACTAATCCAGGCCGATTTATCATCCAAAATTCAATAATCAACGAGAAGGAAGAAGTATAATTAAATATCAGTGCGTCGATAATAGTACCGATACTTTTACTAGAAGTGCGTGTTAAAGAACGAGGTTAAGTATCAAACATAACCAATGAAATAATCAGTCAAGAAGAAAATAAAATCGTTCAAGTGTGAAATAAAGTGAAGTGTAACCATGATCAATGTAACAAATCGTGAGGAGTGGTAATAAATAATCATTGAGATTAATAACCAGGGAGTACGGTGCATATATTTACTTTGTTTACGAGTAAGCTATTAGCAGTATAATATAATACACCTGTATACTGACGCAAGAAACAATAATACAATAAGTACTGAACACTGTATTAAATTTATTTAAAGGAATTATAATATTCCGACATAAGATTTCATGTATTAATGTTATCATAACTAACCTAAGATTGGTACAAATTGAACGAACTTTTCGTTTACTAATTTCAATAACTAAAGGTGTCTAACCTAATATTCTAATATTTTGTAACAGCATTGTAAAGTAAGGCAGTGGTGTTTTATTCTGTAAATTCAAAGAAGTCACCCTTGAGATAGCTAATAATTATAAATAATCAGATGATTAAGACTAGAGTCTTCATTGCAAATAGACTGAGTTAGAAAAAAGTTAAAAGCCGGATGATTTGTAATCCGTTTGTTGTGTTAAATTGAATGTACTTAATTGAATCTATTATAGAGTGAGCAATAAACAACTGAATTGTAAAGTAACAACTATTTTCAACAATTATTTAAATAAATAATTAATCTTTATTACTAATTAATGAGTTGCAATTTCAAAGTAAACAAACAGTTAAGTTGGCTATAATTCAAACAAGCGAACCGCCAACAATCAGAGTCAATTAAACAGAAAAAAGGGAACTTAACTCCTGATACTGATATAATCACTAAGTCGATTATTAACTGAAAATCAAGCAAAATTAATCACTCGATTAATCAAAAGAATTCTTTTTTATGGGACATTTCTCACGAAATCCCATATGGTGCCCAAGTAAAATTTTATCAGTTCTCACTGAAACACTATTATACTGTTTGATAATAAACTTGACAGTTTATTAAAAACCTGAGACCGACTGAATGTCTAGTACATCACAGGTACGTGAAGGTTTGAATTATATAAAATAACTTTGTCTAAACTGTACACTGACTTATACAGATGACACAATTCAACAGGAGTGTGAACAAACGTCAAGAGGTCTACGATACTGGTTACATTCAAACAACGGATCTACAACCAAATAAATACTCAAATCTAAATAAACAAGAATATCAAAATCGAATTAAACAATTAATTAAATAAAATAAAAATCGTTAAAGAAGTTATATGTTGAAACCGAGTGTTACCATCACCAACAAGTCAAAGTGAAAGTTATAAACAAAACGACATAATGTCATGTTTCCTACGATTTAATTAATTACAAAATGATCTTAAACTCCCACTTACTTCTATTTGTCATTCTCTGGCCAGATCGTCTAGTGGTGTAACCCTACTTCGTATAGCGAATTTACCAGCACAGAAAATGAAATTAGGTACTTGAAATGATTATTCTAACACATATATATTAAGTGAAATAATGTAATGGATTTATTCTTTTTAATACATTTCTTTATATTCTCTCTTTTCAAATTTCTTACTCTTTATCTTTTCTTTGAACAAATACTGATACTAATGTTACATCGGAAATTTAATATAGCTTTCCTGCTCTAGTTAGCTTAAATATTTCTTCCTTATATCTATAGATAAGACAGCCCAGTATCTGCACATACATACATCTCTCATTCACCCACATACCATATTTAATTAAGCGCTTTTTCTTTTTTTATTTAAGTTTTCATAAGTAATTTGTTTCATATACGGTTATGTGTTATCGGCGTCCCTGCAGGTCACTTGTTGATCTCCACAAATTTTGTTCACTTTTGTCCGAATAATTCTCACTGTTAATTTTGAATATTAACGATTTATTACAGTTGCACGATTGTATCACATTATTTCTCCAACCTTTTATTTGTTGCGTCACCAAATTGTAATTGTTCGTACCTCTAATTCATTTTAGGTTATTGTTAAACTGAACTCACATCCATGTTTTGTTATTCAATCACATTATAAAATTTTGAAAGTATAAAATAAAGTTTTAGGCTGACGAATCTATGTGCTGAAGCCCGGCCGGGGTTCGGTCTCTCAATAGACTGCTTTAACTATTTTCCCATTTTTAATAATAAATAAAACTTTGCCCGGCCGGCGACGCACACCACTACTGGCGTCCGCTGTTTTCAGATGTTAGTCGTCGACTGCTGAGTTTTTTGTGCGCACACAGCGAAAGAATTTCTTAATACGTGACCAAACTCTGGGAAAGTTGGCCGTCCGAGTGCGCGGTTGAAAGCGCGGGCGCGCCCTTCACATACCAATGCCAATACATACCCGTCTCGACGCTACAGTCTCTTCACCGTAATTTCTTAGTTGCAAATAATATTGAAAAGATTTCATTTCCAAAGCCCTATAGGTCTGTACCGTTACAATAAGAAACTTTTGTATTAAGGTGACGCCAACCACGTGTGGCTTTTAAAATAAAAAATATGTACAGATTAAAAGAGTAGTAGTGAAAAAAGAATAACCTAAAAGAATATTGGTATTATAGAATTGGCGCCCAACATGGGGCTTTTTTAAATAGACAGAAGAATATTATATTTTAATTAAATTACCCTAATTTAGCTCGGCAATTACAGTAGAACGACCATGCCTCACACACACAAACGCAGTACCAGATCGAAGTCCCGACCAAGAGAAAGTGAACAGCAAACACCGAAGTGAACATGGAGGTAGAGGAAGAACAACCAACAACTGAAATGGAAGTTACAACAGATAATACCCAAGAAAACCAACCAGAAGTAAACCAACCTGAGAAACCCACACAAACAGTGGACGCAAACTTCTTGGAAATGATGAGGGCAATGATGGAAGAAACTTTAAATAAAAACAATGAGTCACTAAAAGAAAATTTAATGGAAGAATTGGGTAAGAAAATAGACAACACGAATAAATCCATGGAAACCTTAAAAGAAAATTTAATGGAAGAATTGGGAAATAAAATAGACAAAACCAATAAGAAAATTGATAATAATAATAATAACATGGAAATGCTAAATACGAAAATAGATGACGTCAGTAAGCCAATAGAGGAAAATAATGAGAAAATCAACACCAGAATAGACGGGGAGATAACTGGAATCAGAAGAGAAATAGCAGAAGTCCACGAGAAGTGTGAGCAGTACCACCAGGAATTAACGCAAACCAAAGAAGAGATAGATGGAAGAATTAACAAACTCAAAGAGAATACTGAAGTTCAACTGGACTCTCTGAAAAAAAACAACTCAAGAGGAAATACACCAAGTTCGGGAGGAGAGCAAGAAAGCACACGAGGAGGTCCTACAAGACGTCAGCAACAGAGTAGAAAGAACATTCCTGGTAGCCAATGAATTAGATAAACGAATCAGCACAAATAAAAATAACATAGAAGAAATCCGTCAGCGAGAACGCGAACTACAAACCAAAATAGATTCATGGCAGGACCGACCAATCCAGAACACTCACACATGCCACAGTGATAATCGAGAGGTAATCAACTTCAGAAACTACCGTCGCAACCCGATGGAGTTCCTGGAACGATTGGAAGAAACCATCGAGAGGACAAGAGAGACCAGATGGAAGACTATAAGGGAGATGATAGACGAAATGTTCAAGGAGACGTACGATAATTGGTGGACAGCAGTACGACCTGACATCCCAGACCTCAAGGAGTTTAGAAGACAATTCAAGGAGAAATACTGGTCAGAGTCCACACAGAAGCATATCCGTATGAACTTATCCAATGGAAAGTACGACGCCTCCAAGGGAAAATCGCCGACATCATACTTTTTGGGTAAAATATGCCTAGCATGGAAATTAATGCCCCAAATTCCAGAGGAGTGCCTGGTAGAACAACTATCACGACACTACAACAAAGAGATAGAAAACTCCAGCAGATATAATCAATTCAAGAAAATCCAGAATCTGACGAGTTTACTGGAAACCTGCGAGCAGACAGGACAGTACCGTGACTATCAAATGACTAAATAAAGCAGACAACTCCACAAATTATAACAGACAGAATAGCAGGGACAATGGAAACTATGACCGCCCGAATAGAAACAACAACAATTATAATCCGTCACCAAACAATAACAATAATCAATACAGGGGAAATAACCCAAACAACAACCAAGGCAACGGTAATTACAGAGGAGGTAATCAGAATCAATACCCGAATAATCGTCAAAGTAATGGCAACTACCGAGGTAACAATTACAACCAATGGGGTAATTACCAAGGAGGAGGAGAGAGAAGAGACCAGAACTATAGACCCCAGGTAAATTATACTGTGGCTAACAGTCAGCGACAGTATCACCCCAGATCACCGACACACAATAATTACTACAACCGAGCTGATGGAGGGGACAATGGACCAATAAACAACGATCCTGACACTAGACAGGAGACACAGACTAACCAAACAACAAATATGCAGAGGGACCCAAACGAGCAAGGTAACTCCTCTTTTAAACTGAATGTGGCAGTAAAAACTAGAGACAGCCCGTCACTGAACCAGTCTTATGGGGAAACAAAACGAAAAACAAAACATTAATGACCAAACAATAACAATAATAACTAATCATTATCTCAAGGACATTAGGGAAGAATTGTTAGAAGAAGATAACCATATAATAAATAATAATAATAATAATAATAATAATGAGATTGTTCATGTAAAAGCTAATTTAAATGGAACCCAGACTACCATTATGATAGATACAGGATCTAATGTATCATTAATTGACAACATCGAATTGGAAAGAATACTGCAGAATAGTGTGATACCAATACCCACACTACCTATATTATAATAGTTGGAGCTACAGGGAGACAAAATAAATCTGTAAAAAAAGCAAGTGTCACTTGAACTCACCAGCAGTGAAGAAACCATACCATTTTAGGTTTTCTAGTTGCCCATGGATTACCATTTAACATACTCATTGGATGCGACATACTGAGACAGCATGCAGCCATCATAGACCTGAGAAGAGGAGTTGTTACACTAACATCCGAATCGGAACACGGACAGCTGAAGTAATTGATACACAAAAAAACAATCCAAGTAAGGCTAACTATCAAATAATTGAAAATCATTATTGCACCACCAATCGAATGTTAACAATACCACAATACGAAGATGACAACCCAGAACTATGGCTGGATAAATTAGAAAAAATCCGGGATTTCCAACGGAACCAAACTGAAAACCAAGTCAGTGAAGCTCAAGCAGAACAACTGATTAAAATATATAACAAGTATCAACATATTTTTTCCAACGCTCCAGGTAAAGTCAAAAATTACCAGTGCAAAATTAGTTTCAAAACACCTGTAGATTTCCACAGAAAATCATACCCAATTGCCTATTCTTTGAAGAATGAAGTCAGAGAAGAACTCAACCGAATGATGGAAAATGACATCATAGAGTACAGTCATTCACCTTACACTAACCCTATAATAGCTGTACCAAAGAAGAATGGCAAAGTCAGAATATGCTTAGACGCCAGGGAGATCAATAAGATGATAATCAACGACAGGACATCTCCGGGCGAAATCGAAGAAATTCTGAAAAAATTCTGTGGCACCAAATACATCAGTTTATGGGATACAGTATGCGGCTACTGGCAGGTAGAGCTACATCCAGACAGCAGAAAATATATGGCCTTTATATTTGTTGGTAGGAACTATCAATTCAAGCATCTGCCATTTGGTTTAATAAACTTTGTTGCAGTATTTGTAAAGATAATGGATCAGATATTGGGACGAGAAGTGTTGAAATTTACTACAGTATATGTTGACGACTTATTGGTAACATCATCTAACTGGAACGACCACTGTGATAGGGTAGAACAAGTATTAGAAAAACTCTCACAAAACAACATAACCCTTAAACTGGATAAATCCCAATTTATTGGCAATGAAGTGAAGTTCTTAGGATTCCATCTAACAGAAAAACCAATCTCTCCATCTACAGAAAAGGGAGAAGCTATTCAACAGTTCCCTACACCTAAAAACAGGAAGCAGCTACAATCTTTTTTAGGAATCTGTAACTATTACAGGAAGTTTCAGGCCAATTATTCAGAACTGACTGCTAAATTCCAGAAGCAGTTATCATCTAAAGACAAATGGACTTGGGGACCAGAACAAGATGGAATTTTACAATCAATACAAGAACAATTTTTGAAATCTGTCATGCTACATCACCCAGACTTTACTAAACCTTTTTATCTAAATTGTGACGCCAGCAATGTGAGTTTAGGTGCTGCACTTTATCAAGAAAATGAAGAAGGACATCACATGGTAATTAGTTTCGCCAGCAGAGTGCTGAACCACTGTGAACGAAATTACAATACCACCGAGAAGGATTTATTAAGTGTTGTTTTTGCATGCTACAAGTTCAACATATATACTGGGGTACCCGTTAACCGTAAGGAGTGACCATAAATCTATTTCATTCCTGAAGCGAAGCTAGTTGAGCCATGGGATAATAACTAGATGGGTACTGGCCTTGCAGGAGTATGATATCACATGGGAGTATATACCAGGCAGAAAAAACATAGCAGCTGATGTATTATCCCGCATCAACATACAAGATCGAACTTTTGATGGTGAGAAGGAACAACTAGCCAAAGTGTACCATATCATTAAAAATAGAGAAGATTTAGAAAACATCCTAAAGGAAATCAAAACACAACAGAAATCAGATCCGAAATTAATACACATCCGACAGAGAATACATGATGAAGATGACACAATTACCAACTATTATTGTTTACATGATGACGTGATATTCATTAAAACTGCTCCAAACCAAGAGAACTGGAAACTAGTTATCCCACCAACTAATGAAAAACCATTAATCGAAGACTACCATGTCAGGTATGGACACATGGGAGCCTTTAAGGTGATCAAAGCCTTAGAAGAACGAGTATATATTAAAAGCATCAATAGAAAGGTACAACAGGCAATACAATCATGTCACATTTGCCAACTAGTGAAGTGTAGTAACGAACGAAAGGAGGGAGTAATGATACCAATAACATCCAATCATAAACTCGAGAAAGTGTTCCTAGATATTTGTGGACCATTTCCACGCAGCGGTGGAAGGCACCGATACAAGTTCATAGTGATAATATTCGACCATTTCAGCAAATATACAAAATTATATCCAATAAACAGAGCCACTACGAAGAAGGTATTAGATATAATCTTAGGACGCTACATACTGGAAGTAGGTACACCAAACTCCATAATTACAGATCACAGCACGCAGTTCAAAGGAAGGAAATGGAGAGAACATCTTTTAGAACATGGCATCAAAACTTATAAAACATCAGTGTACCACCCCAACAGCAATCCAGTGGAGAGAGTACTGAGGGAAGTTGGAAGATTATTACGAACATACTGCCATGACCAACAAAAGAAATGGCAGGAGTACTTAGCTTCAACAGAAGACTTTCTAAATTTGGCATACCACAACACTATTGAAGATACGCCATACACCATAATGTTTGAAAAACCTCCACCCAGAGAAATAAACGACATAGTTAATTTCCCCAACAACCCAACTTACCAATTCAACAGAGCAAAGTTTTATAACAGAATATTAGAGAAAACTGAACTACAAAAGAAAAAATACTTGAAGAATCAACCAAAAGCTATTAAGTATCATATAGGAGAAAAAGTGGTAGTAAGGAACAGAGAATTACCAAGTACTGTACAAGGTATAACCACAAAACTGTTAATATTATATACTGGACCATATCTGATCACCAAGGACAATGACAACAATACCTATGAGTTAACAAACCCTGTGAACAATAAAGTTAAGGGTACATATAACCAAGTTTCATTAAGAAAATATCATGAACAATCCATCTAATATAAAGTGGATAATAAATGAAAAGAGATAATGATTAAATGACAAACAAGAAGATAATGATAATAAATGAAACAACTACTTAAATGAATAATTAAAAGGAACTAACCAACATAAAATTGTTACAAACTATTGTATAATCAATGTTATAAATGAATTATGGTGAAAATGAAGAAGAATAGAAAACTAAAAGATAAGGTGATGATGAATTCAAGAATTAACTGCATAACTATATGGTGATGAAAAATAAATGTGAAAATAAAAATGTGAATGATAACAAAATCAGCCTATAACATAGTATTGAGGAAAAACAACAAAGCTTATGATAATACAACAAATATGTCAAGTTATAACGAACAATGACCTGTGAAGAGAAATATGTTAAATGAATTGATAAAGCATCAGAAGTATACCGTAATGGAAATTATGTAATGGAACCTCTAATCCCTTGAGTATTCTAATAAATGAATATAATGTCTTATAATGAAGTATGAATAATATATTATGTCTTATGTGTTGTGATAGTGCAACTGTTGTTATGTACAACTTTTTATTATCTCAGACAGAGATGAAGATTCCTCTGATCTGTGAGTGTATAGTTAAGGAACGGCGGAGAATGGATGCCAATGAGAGCCCCTCTGACTCCGAACCTGCTATAAATGTTAGGGAAAAATGTTAGGGAATTATAATATTTCAAGGATTAAATCAACAACTTTGAGGTAAATGAAAGAGAAAAGGAGAATTGTTATAAGAATCGAGAGACGTTTAATGAGAAGGAGAAATTTATTACTACAGGAGAACAGGGAAATTATCAAAATAAGAACAAAGGTATAAATAAACAAATAACCAATAAAATTAAAAAATTGACCAATATTTGTAAACTAAAGAAATGAGACTATCGATGAACATAGTCTAAACCAATACACCAAAAAACCATTACATTAAATAAAGAAGAAAGCAGTAGTTTTATAATTGAACCAAGCTAAAATGATAATTTCATCAAACCAAAGAACTTGTTTTTCTCAACTTATCAATTTTGAGAGGGGAGCATATGTAACATCACAAAATGTTCCATAATAATAATAAACACCAGAAGGGTGAATGATACTAGAATAACTATAAATGAGTAACCAGGAATAATGTAACAGTAAAAATAATAAACCAATAAAGAATGAAAGGAGAGAAGAAATTCAAGTGAACAGTGGTAAATCCACTACCTACATAAAATGACACTACAACATAAATAAACAGAATGACAAAGACAAGCTTCCCACATAAACTGTTAAGTGAGCTCAATAAAACCTTTGATGAATAAAAATAAAATTAGTAAGATAAGAAATGACATGAATAATATTTGTACCATGTATTATAAATAGAAACAGCACATTAGCTGGCCCATGTCAAAGTAATGATTTTAAAAAGACAAATATAAAGAATGATACTATGATTAGTCATAAACAATAACAGATAATAAGAAAACCAATAATAAGTGTTATCATAATTTAAGAATAACAATCAATGTAAACACTGAATGTATTCAGGTAACCTTATAAGTAGATAAAGTATGTAAAGAAGTACCATAATTTTCAAGGAACAAAACACTGTAAAGGAATGATAACAAACCCAGAATGACCTAATTAAGTCATGAAAATAAGAATCAGATAGAAACCCTACTAAGCATAGGGAAGTAAAATAATGATAATGACAAAAAGAATGTAAAACATCACTACCTGAGTGATGTTCCAAGAATAAGAGATAAGAAAGACATGTTGAAGTAAAAATAATTAAATATAGAGATTTATGATAAAAAACCAACAAATATACTAATAATTAATATTGTCCAGCTGGATACAGCATTTACATATAATAAGGTGTTCTTTTTAATCAAATAATCATGTTCAAATTAGAAATTAAGAAAAATTAAACAAATATTAAGAAAAAGTTATTAGTCAGATCTGCAACATTTAGCAGACGACGAATGTAAACTATGCATTAGTTAGTTTAGAATAAAGAAATGTTAATGAAAACTATGACCAAACTGGCATCAAGCCATGTCAAAATAAAGATAAATAAACAAGCTTTACAATGATAGTAATAGAACCCGAATTGTAATTGTAATAACTGAGATATAAACGTTAGCATCATAAATTTGGTGAATTTCGAATAAATACAATTAAATAATAACAATAGTGACACTGACGCTCTGAATATAAATATGTAATGCCTATTGTAATAGTAACGAGTATTTGCATTATTTAAATACTATTTTGTTTGCTTATATTTATACTGATTTGATAATTGCGTTTGTACCGCCCTGCGTGGTTATCGTTAATTTGTAGTGATACTGAAAATTGCGTTAATTATTTCGTTAGTTCAATCCTATTTGTTGTCTTATATTTGTAATTGATCTTCTTTACTATTTTTAATACTTACTAAAGTCGACCGTCTGCTCGACGTTCAATTTGAATTTTCTGCCTCGCCGCCTGGTTGGTCAACACTGCTTGGCGAATCGACTTCGTCAACTAATGTATTCTAATTTTTATTTACCCCAAAACTTTTGTATTAATCTTTTGAATAAATCAAACATACAGTTGAGAATAGGTACGATAATTTATTAACAGTTTCATATATTGTGGTCAATTACAATTTCTGAAAAAACATAATATTTATTTTTGCACCGGCATGTTTACTTTTTCGTAGTTGGCTATCTGCTCATTCGGTTGACGTGTAGATTTTACGTAATGGCGTTAGTTTTCTTGTTTATTTTAATATCTCAGGGGAAAGTTCTTTGGACTACAGAAAATATTGGTTTACAGACTAATAAAAGCACAAAATCTTACAATATACCTTATAACTAAAATATAACACGTGATATATTTAAGTATTGAAAGTAAGTTATCACTATGGGAACTAGTGTCTGAATAGGTTATTTTTTACTTAGCAAGTTCACATTATTCAAAAACAAATTCATATAAATTCAAAATTCAGTGATATATTGATTTTATTAGAGGTGGTTATTAAATAAAATTCAGTTCTAAAAAGTTATTCAAGTGATTGGTGAAGTGAAACAAATTTGCTCAGTTAATGTGGATTATTTAGAGTTTTAATTTCGATGAAACATTTAAAATATACTCAACACTCCTGGTTAGTATCCGGTCCGCGTGGACCAAAAAATGTTAAATGAGAGTAATGATCCAGCATGTGTGGACAAGAAAGTTAAGGAAGTGGGCCCAAGTGGGCTAAATGTATGCTTCTTGAGTTAAAAAATTCTGTCGGCTGGTCTTCCATGTTAGTTGAAAATGATATGTAATAAATGCATTGATTCTGCAGGAAGAAAATGATAAGAAGTGGACTGTATTTGAATAAATTTTAATGTCTGACTTAGTTACATTACAGCTGTATTAATTTGAAATGAAGTTGGCTAATACTGCGTTTTGCGAAGTATTATAAATTTTGAATTGAAATGAAGTTATGGCGCTAGTTGGCCATAAGTACGAATGTAAGGCCTAAAGCCTACATTGAATGTCGAGAATGAATGACAGCGAAAAGCTGGGCTCGGCTCGGTATGACCGCCGCGAGCGTTTGATACGCACTGTGCAAAGTACAAACACGCAAATATTGAGGCAAGGTATAAAGCAGATTAGCCAACCTAGAAACGAAATCATCGCGCTACCGTACATAAGCTGCCCGTCAAAATCAAACTGATTTTTTAACATTTTTTTTAATAAATTATGATACATTTACAATTTAATTTAAAAGAGTACAGTTCTTACTAACGATAGTTAGCTTCAAGGCTGAGTTGAACCTTGAGTTATGAGATTAGATAACGGTAATCCGTCACTAGTTTAGATATAAGCATGCATAAGATAAGCCTATAGATAGGCGGTTGTAGGCCAAGGTTGGCGAACAGCTGTTTCATATACGAACAAGTCTGGTTGACCAGTATTACTGACACAAGTGTGTGCAGTATGTAACATTATAAAACATGAAAGAAAAATACATAATTACAATGTTTAATGCATGATTGGAAGCTCATCACATGATGGACCGATCGCTGGTAACCCTATGCATGTCATAGATGGCTACTAAAATTAATTGAGGCCCGTGGACCTGTACAGAGAGTTCATTACATGAACAAAATTGTTGTTGAATATGTTGCAGTTACATGTTCTATTGTATATTCAGCAGGGCGGCATGTATTGACCTAGTCATGCTATTCCTGAAGTTTCAGGAACTTACAATATAATAATGTATGAACAAGCTAGATGCTGAATGCAAGCCCAGATATGACATGTATGTCATAATTTTAAGTAAAAGAATTGTGCATGCTTACTTGCAAAATGAATAAAATATAAAATACAATATGAAATAAACCTAGACGTGGCAGTTACATACGGCAGACGCTAACAATAGTTTTTACATAGACACAATCTATGTGAATACAATAACAATAATTTAAATAACATACAATACTGTGATTACAGAAACAATTGAAAATAAGTTTAGAAATAACCAAAGTTGTACACAATAGTGAGGAAGACATGAGGCATGAATCAAATGTTCCAACCGAAAATACAAATAATAATGAAGCCTTGCATATTAACTAAACTAATACTTGCTTGAGCAAACAGACAGTTGCTGACTCAAAAATAATTAGGCTTATGCTAAAACGAGTGTTTATAACTTAACACATGGAACATTTGACTTATGTGTCCTCAAAATAAAACAAGGTAATAACTCCCATACGTTATTGTTCGTCTCCTTTACAATTTTAAAATGAGACCACCAAAACATGAAAATTAAAAAGCATGCGATGGCGCAAAATTGATAAGAAAAAAGAGTGTGATAATTCATCACAATTATGTTGACCAACTGGTTGTAATAAGTAATAAGCCAATGGCTGAATAAAGTAGCATTGTGCTAAGTAATCATAATGTCAAATCTCGTCTCGCGCTGGCAACAGACATAATTTATGTATTGGTCTCCGCAAAACACCCGTAGGCGTGCGAATGTCTACGACACTAACCAAGTTATCTGGGCCGGGAAATGTGGCGATGATTACGCCAAATTTCCAGGCTAATGGAGGCAAATTATCCTCAATAAGCAATACTAAGTCACCAATGGAAACATTGTCTTTGGCAAACTTCCACTTGTGACGCTGTTGCAGCTGGTGCAAATAATCGCGAGACCACGCCTTCCAGATGCCCTGGACAAACCTCTGGAGGAGTTGCCAACGCCCAAGACGAGAAACAGGAACGTGAGAAAGGTCTGGGTCCGGAATCGCAGTTAAGGGCGCGCAAATTAAAAAATGGCCAGGTGTAAGTGGCACCGGGTCGTTAACATCCGAAGAGATAGCAAATAAAGGTCGAGAGTTCAGACATGCCTCTATCTGAGACAAAACGGTCGTGAACTCTTCGAAGTTTAGTATAGATTTGCCTACTACGCGGCGCAGATGAATTTTCAAACTCTTTATGCCGCTCTCCCAAAGACCACCGAAATGAGGTGAGGAGGGCGGAATAAATGACCATGATATCCCCTGAGAGGATGTGAATGACTTAATCGAGGAGATGGCATCCTTATTGTGCCAAAAGTTGTAAATATCATGTAAGATGGTGCGGGCCTTCCTGAAGTTCATGCCGTTGTCGGAGTACAGTTGACTGGGTATACCCCGACGTGCCATGAAACGACGTAAAGCGGCTATAAATGCGCTGGCCGTAAGGTCGGACACCAATTCCAAGTGAATAGCCCTAGTCGCTAAGCAAACAAACAAAGATACGTATGCCTTAGTAAGAGTTCTAGACTTCTGCCCGCCATGACGAATCATGAAGGGACCACCATAATCAACCGCGCAAAATAGAAACGGTCTTGAAGGAGTGACTCTAGGGAATGGCAAAATACCAAGTCTCTGAACCTGCTGTGTGGCACTAAACCTGATACACTTGAGACACTTGCGAATAATGGAACGGATGACTAGCCGGGCATTAACAATCCACCAACGCTGACGCAGTGAATGATGCACGAGTTGAGCACCAGCGTGAAGTAAACGAATGTGTTCACGTTCGATGATAAGGCGTGTAATATGCGCCGATGGGGGTAATACCATAGGATGTTTCGAATCGTAGGGTAATTGGGAATGCTGCAATCGTCCGCCCACGCGTATCACTCCAGAGTCGTCAAGAAACGGGTCGAGAGAAGCCAACTTGCTCCTAATGGAAACAGAAGATCCGTTCCGAAGACAATTAATTTCGGTTGTGAAGTGGATCGACTGAGATTGTTTTATGAAGAAGTTGAGAGACTGATGAATTTCTACAGGGGTCAGATCGCCCGAAAGCTTGTCCGCAGATGAGTGCCTAATATTTCTGATGAAACGAAAACAGTAAGCGTATACACGCGTCAGCCGGTGCAACGAGGAGAAGTCCAACGATAAGTCAACAGCCAGGGTAGACATTAGCGACAGGTTATGTGTAGTTTTCTCTTCCGCGGTGACTTCAAAAGACGACGGAGTGGCCGGTACGAAGGATGGGAAGGGATTAGACTCTGACGATTTAGACAGACAGCCAGGACCGTGCCACCAAAGCGAGCAATCGCGCAAAACGTCAGGGAAACACCCCCTAGATATAATATCAGCAGGATTGCATCGCGAATCAATGTGATGCCAGGTATAAGTTTGCGTACGACGCTGAATTTCAGCAACCCGATTAGCGACGTATGTTTTCCAACGCGTAGACTGCGCATGAATCCAGTAAAGAGCCACCATAGAATCAGAATACAAATGTACATTATCAATAAATGAATAAAGAGCAGGAATAACCTTAGATACGAGTCGCGATAATAACAAGCAAGCGCAGAGCTCGATGCGAGGTAATGACACCTGGCGTAGGGGAGCCACGCGAGATTTGGAACACAAGAGGCAACAGGAGGCAGTAGAATCTTGATAAATGACTCTGATATATATACAACAGCCAAACCCTCTCTCTGAGGCATCCGAAAAACCATGCAACTGAACTGTAGCCGCCTCGCGCTTGCAACGAATGGATCGCGGGACTACTATTTTACCAATCAGAACCAATTTGTTACACAAAGAATGCCAATCCGAAAGTGACTGACCGGAAATCGGTTCATCCCAACCAAGCTTACAAAGCCAGAGTCGCTGCATGAAATGCTTGTACAAAAAGACAACTGGACCGATTAAACCAAGAGGATCATATATTCCAGCAATAATTGAGAGAATCTTTCTCTTGGATATGCTAGAATCAACCGGAGATAGTTTGATGTCAAACAAAAATGAATCGGCAGTGTTGTTCCAAAGAATGCCTAGGGTACGCACATTGCCCTGTTTATTTAGGGGTTGTGAAAAGTTGTGATGATTTGCGACCGCTGTGGGTTCATTTGATGCCCATTTGTGCAACGTGAAACCATATTGATCAAGTAACGCACCTAGATCGGATTTCAGCTTGGTTAGATTGGGGATAGTGTCCGAACCGGTAAGTAGATCGTCAACATAAAAATCGTTGGTTATGGCTAAAGCCGCTTGGGGAAAGGAAGTCTGATTGTCTCTAGCAATTTGTAGAAGGCACCGAGTGGCCAAAAAAGAGGCGCTAGCCGTGCTGTAGGTTACTGTTAACAGCGCGAAATGTTTAAGTGGTTCGAGGGGAGAGTCACGCCACAAAATCCGTTGATAGTGACAATCTCCTTCAGCTACGCGAATCTGACGATACATCTTTTCGATGTCGGCAATAAGAACATACTTATGTATGCGGAAACGCAAAAGAATGGAAAAAAGGTCTTGTTGAACATTGGGGCCTACTAATAATATGTCATTTAACGAAAGGCCATTAGTAGTCTTGGACGAACCATCAAAAACAACGCGCAGTTTTGTGGTCAAGCTAGACTGTTTAAACACGGCATGGTGAGGCAAGTAATAAATATTTGACGCTCCTAAATTGATAGCGCCATGATCGATGAGTGTTATGTGCCCAAGATCCATGTATTCCCTGATAAAGTCCGCGTAATCGCGAGCGAGCTTGGCATCGCGCCTAAATCGACGCTCTAAGCTTAAAAATCTTGATTCGGCACTTGTGTAAGATTCCCCCAAGTGGGGATTATGAGACTTGAATGGGAGCGACACTATAAATCTACCCTCGTCATTGCGCTGAGTAGAGCGCACAAAATGCTCTTCGCAAGCCGACTCGCTATCAGGGGTATCGTCAGGGATTGTTTCTGCCTCCCAAAATCTCTCGAGAGATTGCAGAATTTGACTGTCATTGTTCCTTGCCAGGAACGAAACAGCAGGACCCTCGGTGTGGCAGTGCTTGGGCAGATTGCCAGCCAAAATGTAACCCAGTTTTGTTTCCTGAATGATAGGGAAATTGGGTCCGCGTGTGTATTTATTGGCTAATATCAAATCCAGATAAAATTGTGCCCCTAATAGTATGTCGATTGGTGAAGATATATTAAAACCTGGATCGGCCAGAAAAATTTTGTTTGGAATGTGGAACTGGTTGATATCAAACGAGGTTGAAGGCAGATTGTGAGTTAAAGTAGATAAGACGGCACATTTCGCCTCGAAACTATGTCTCTGATAGCGAGAAATAATACGTATAGAAGCCATATCAGTTGCGCAACACGCTGTGTTGTTTATTCCTGTGACTGGAATATTAGATTTGGTTAATTTAAGGTGTAACCTTTTTGCAAATGATTTCGTACAGAAATTGATCTGTGAACCGGCGTCTAGAAGCGCTCTAGCTCTATGCCTGTTGCCAGCCTGATCAACGACAGATACAACCGCTGTAGATAAAAGAACATTGTTTTTGCACTGTAATTTAAGTGAGCAATAATTGCTGCTGGCAGCTGTTGATTTCGGCACGTAATTTGCGTGCAGCAATGTGTGGTGTCTTTTTGAACAAATTTTACATACCTGTTTACTCTTACAGTTAGCTATCAGATGACCTGCTCTAAGGCAGTTGATACAACATTTATGATTTGCAACCAATTGCCCCCGCTCAACGGCGCTTAATATACGAAAATTATTACATATGTAAAGCGGGTGGTCAGATTTACAACACACGCACGCATGAATAATGATTTGCCGCTGCGTGATAGCTCTTAAAGGTATTGCTGCCAGCAGTATTTCTTGAGCTACACTTCTCAAATTTATTGTTAGGTTTTACATTAAGTTTGTTGAATTGCTGTCCGGGTTCAATAGGCATTGTATTTTCTAACAGCTGTCTGCGTAAGTTTAAAAAATGCGTAAAGTCTTGAAAGCTAGGCAAGTTGTCAGGGTCTATTGACTCCTTCCAAAGTTTTAAAGTAATAGGGTCAAGTTTGGTGGAGAGCAACTGTATGGTGATAAATTCAAATGAATTCACTGACAGCTTCATTGCTGCCAGTGAATTAACGGAAGACGTTATTGTATTCGTAAACTCCGCCAAACTTTGGACCGAGTCCTTTATTGTGGACTTAACCTGAAGTAGGTTTTGTACATAGTATTTAGCTAATATAAATGGGTTGTTATACCTGTCGGACAGCAAGTTCAACGCTATTGCATAATTTTCTTTACAAATAGGTAATGATTTAATTAAATCTAATGGTTCACACTTCACAGAGGAATGCAAATAATGCAGTTTTTGCACTGGTGTTAAATCAGATCTTGAATGCACTAAATCAATAAAAATGGAATAAAAATGTTGCCACTCAAGTATGTTGCCTGAGAAGCAGGGCAAACTTATCGGTTTTAATTGCATGGGCGTCGATAATACGGGAGGCACAGTCTGAGTATTAAAAGTGTCAAGTAGTTGTAAAATGTTTGCCTCAGTTGAGTATATCATTTCTTCAACCTCAACTCGGTCTGCCTGAGCAACGCTCGTGTATTTACTGATAAGCTCAATCTCAGACTGTACCTCGTCGTACTTCGAGGCCAAACTTTTGAGACTTTCCAGTCTTACAGTTAGAAAATGTTTTGTACTTTGATTTATGTCAAATGAATTTACCGCGGATTGTATCCGCACTATCGCGGACTTTAATCCGCCCCTCTTTCTGGTCAGCACTTTGAGGCCTTCTTCAGACATTTTACGCACCTTTTTACTGTTGCTGGCGATACCTTGCTGTTGATGTCCTGCAGCGTCGGCTCCTTGGATTATCAGGGCCCGGAGAGGTAGTCAGATCAAGACGATCCAGGGAATGACTGAGTTATTGGAGGGATACGAGAATGAAGAGTATTATCGGCAGAGCAGGAAGAGAAATGAGAGACCAGAAGCAAGGCCGACTACTTACCCCAATAACGGCAATAACCATACAAATAACCGGAACCAGCCCAGTAATTATGACGGCCCTAACAACCAGCCGCGTAATAACCAGTTTAACGGAAATTTTAACGGCGTGAGAAATAACAACCCCTACCCAAATAATCGAAACCACTTTTATCAACAAAATAATAATGTTCCATACAGTCAGAGAAATCCATATCCCAACAATAATGGTAACAGGCCTTACCCACCTAACCGAAATTACTATAATGATAATATTAATAATAATAATAATAGCAATAGTAATAACCGAGTGTCGCGCCCTAGGGTAAATTTTATAAGAGCAGAAGATCGCGGACCCAGGAGATATTATCAACCGAGGAGGAGCAGCTTCCACGGCGCTGACCGAAGATGGCGGAGTGCGGAACGAGACGGCCCAAGATACGAACAGGAAAGACGAAGTACCAGCCTGGAAGATCTTGGCAGACAACCGAACAGGGCGTTAAACATCAACCAGGGTACAGAACGTCAGGAAACAAACCAGAGTTTCCCGAACGATGCCTCGGTCAACAATAACTTAAACAATGACCAAAATGCTTTAAACGAGAGGAGGCAGTAATCAACAACGATGACCCGTTACTGCTTATACTTCCTGGGTTAGAAAAGGATGATTTGCAACAAGCAAACAATGATAAAAACTTCACTATTATCAGTAACCATTATTTGAAAGACATACGAACTGAACTTTTGGAAGAGAACGAGAAGAGTCTCAGCAACACTAATAATGAGATAATTTATATAACAGCGGAGGTGGAAGGAGTTCCCGCTAAAATAATGATAGACACAGGAGCTAATATTTCAATAATAAACTCCAATGAGTTGGAGAGAATACAATGTACATGTGGAAAAACTTTGCCAATGTTACCAGTCAACAACATTGTGTTGGTAGGTGCAACTGGCCGCCAGAATAAAACCATTAGGAAGCAAGTTTCCTTAAGTGTCGTTAGCCGTGATATAGCTTTGGACATGGAATTTTTAATCGCCACCGGATTACCATTTGACATCTTAGTCGGTTGCGATATTCTTCGTAGATATTCGGCAGTAATCGATCTTAATTTAAATAGAGTATCACTTTTCCCAGACGGAGTAACATGGACCGCAGATCTGGTAGGAAGCACAACTATACTTCCCAGCCCTATACATCAACAACTTCGTAAAATAAATGTTATTAGAAACAGCCCTCTTTCTAAACCCATAATATACAATCATGGAGGAGAGGATTTATGGTCAGTTAAGATCCAAGAAATACGGAATTTCCAGTGCGGAAGCGATAACAAGAAAATACCAACACATCTGGCTGATCGTCTAATCGCTATATATGAGAAATACAAGGCGGTGTTTTCTGATGAACCAGGGAAGGTAAAAAACTACCAGTGCCAACTTCGTTTTAAAGAGAACGTAGAGTTTAACCGGAGGTCATATCCAATAGCGCAGTCGCTCAAAGAAGCCGTGAGAACAGAGATAAACAAGATGATAGATAATGATATAATTGAGATTAGTCAATCACCTTACACTAGTCCAATTATTGCTGTTCCGAAGAAAGACGGACAAGTCCGGCTCTGTTTAGATGCGCGTGAGTTGAACAAGACAATTGTGAATGACAGAACATCTCCCGGTGAAATAGAAGAAATCTTAAAGCGTTTTCATGGTACTAGATTTATTAGCACCTGGGATACGGTCTGTGGTTATTGGCAGGTAGAGCTGCATCCACAAAGCCGCCAATAAGTAGCGTTCATTTTCGAAGGGCGCAATTACCAGTTCAAGAGACTGCCTTTCGGACTTGTCAATTCTGTCGCCATATTCGTGACATGCATGGACCAGATTTTGGGGCCAGAAGCGCTCCAATTTACCACCGTCTATGTTGACGATTTACTAATCACATCCGGAACTTGGGAGGAGCACTGTTACAGAGTGGAATTTGTACTAAACAAACTAGCGCAGAACAACATAACACTGAAGTTGGAGAAATCCAAGTTCATAGCGCGCGAGGTACAATTCTTAGGCTTCAACCTAGACGACCGAGGTATTACCCCATCAGCAGAAAAAGTGGAGGCAATTCAGAGGTTCCCGCAACCAAGAAACAGGAAACAATTGCAATCTTTCCTCGGACTCTGTAACTATTACAGGAAGTTTCAGAGCCGATATTCCGAGTTGACAGCCAAGTTTCAACCACAGTTATCTGCCAAAAACAAATGGACTTGGGGTGAAGATCAAGATATTACCTTCCGATTGATAAAAGAGAAGTTTCTGGAGAGTGTGATACTTCGTCACCCAGATTTTAAGAAACCGTTCTTTCTAAACTGTGACGCTAGCGATCTAAGCTTAGGAACGACATTATACCAGGAAGATGAAGAGGGACAACATCTGGTAATAAGCTTCGCTAGTCGCACATTGAACCAGTGCGAAAAGAACTACAGTGTGACAGAAAAGGAATTGTTGAGCGTGGTGTTCGCATGCAGCAAGTTCCGGACGTACATTCTCGGATATCAAGTCACGGTACGAACTGATCATAAATCCATCTCGTTCCTTCGTAGGTGCAAATTGAGTCACGGCCGATTGGCTAGGTGGGTACTCGCCCTACAAGAATATGACCTGAAATGGGAATACATTCCAGGAAAGAAGAACGTGGTAGCGGATGTGTTGTCACGTATAAATCTGGAAGATCAGACTTTCGAGGGAGAGAAGGAGAGCTTAGTAAAAATTTATAACATATTCACGACCAGAGCCGATTTACAAGCTTTGTTAATAAACATCAGAATCCATCAGCAGTCTGATCCTAAGCTGAAAAACATTGTGAGTCGTTTGGAAGCCAATGATGAAACCATTTCTAAATATTACCACCTTAACAAGGGAATTTTATTCATAAAAACCGCATTGGACGATGAGACATGGAAGGTGATAATCCCACACCAAATCGAAAAGGATGTCATCATCGATTACCATGTCAGATATGGTCACATGGGAGCGTTAAAAGTGATACAAGCTCTAGAGGAAAATTGTAAGATCAAGAATATCAACCGCAAGGTGAGAACATACATCAAGTCCTGTAAGATCTGCCAATGTGCAAAAGTAAACAATGAAAAGACAGAGGGTATCATGATACCGATAACGTCCAACGCAAAACTGGAAAAAGTGTTTTTGGATATATGCGGGCCATTTCCCCGTAGCGGTGGTCGACACAGATATAAATACTTGGTAATCATAATGGATCACTACACCAAGTATATAAAGCTATATCCGGTTAATCGGGCAACGACAGCAAAGGTTTTGGCGGTGATTATTGATTTGTATATCCCAGAGATCGGTAGACCATTTTCTATTATTACCGACCATGGTACACAGTTTAAGGGGAGGAGATGGCGAGACACTTTATTAGCACTTGGGGTCAAAACATATAAGACATCAGTCTACCACCCAAGTAGCAATCCGGCTGAGAGAGTACTAAGAGAAGTGGGTAGGATATTGCGCACGTACTGTCACAACCAACAGAAAAAGTGGCAAGAGTACCTAGCAGCGACAGAAACATTCCTAAATTACGCCCACCATCCAGCTATAGGAATTCCACCGTACTCAGCCATGTATGAGAAGCCGACTCCCCGAGACATTGAACAAATCATTGAATTTCCAACGAACAACAATAGGAAATTCAACCAGTTGAAGTTTTACAATAAGGTAGCAGAAGATCAGGAAAAACGGCAAGCCAAATACCAGAAGGCAATAGGGCGAATTGTAACATATAAAGAGGGTGAGAAAGTCCTCCTAAAAAATAGAGAGCTGCCTAGCACCTTAGAAGGCATAACCAAAAAATTATTATTACTTTACACCGGACCATATGTTGTGGTAAATGATAAGCATAACAATACATATGAGTTGAGGGAAATCGTTTCAGGAAGAATCAAAGGAGTGTACAATCAAGCTTCTATGAAGAAATATTATGAAGAATGAGTTGTGAGTTTTAGAATTTTGAATTTATTTTTTAAAAATCCGAAAATAATGTAAGTACATCTTACAACCTAATATTTTGAGATGAACATTCTGGAGAATTAAAAGAAGAAGAAATTTTAATTTAATATTTTGAAAAAATTTTAAAATAATGTAAGTACATCTTACAACCTAATATTTTGAAAAGAACATTCTGGAGAATTATAAGAAGAAAGGAATTTTGAATTTATTTTTTAAAAAATTCAAAAATAATGTAAGTACATCTTACAACCTAGTATTTTGAGAAGAACATTTTGGAGAATTATAAGAAGAAGGAATTTAGAATTTTTATTGAAAAAATTCTAAAATATGTAAGTACATCTTACTACAACCTAATAATTTTGGAACAAACTTTATGGAGGAAAGAAAAAGAAAGAATTTTGAATATAACTTATTCTAAATATGTAAGAACAACTTATTACAACCTAATAATTTTGGAACAAACTTTATGGAAGAAAGGAAAAGAAAGACTTTTGAATTGAAATATAATTTTATAAAAATTTAAAATTGAGTAAGTACTTCTTACTACAACCTGATAATTTAGAACAAAACTTTATGGAAGAAAGAGAAAGAGAGAGAATTTTGAACTTAATTACAAAAAATTTAAAAATAAAGTAAGACCAACTTACTATAACTAAGTTTATGAGAAAACTTTATGGTAAATAATTAAGAAGAATTTGAATTTGGAGAAATACCAAAACATTCAGAAATAATAGTAAGATCACATTACTATAAACAATTCTGAATGAAACAATTCTGGGAATAAATGAATTAAACAGAATTTGAATGTTGATAGAACGTCAGAACTTTGAAACAAGATAAGATCAACATATTACAAGGATTTATGAGAAATATTTTTCAATTAAATAAAAAGAATAGTTTGAATTTTACATTAAAACTAACCAAGTTCCAAAAAATAATTATGTGTCAATTATGATGGAATTGAGAAGAAAATAAAGTGATTAATTCAGAAAAGAGAGTTAACGTTAATCCAGAATAAATGCTAGACATTCACAATAGCATTTGAAGGAGTAGAGAAGAATAACAAAAAAGAGTGTAATATGCCAGAGAAGGAAAAAATTTGGAAGCAAAGAGACTAATTACCTATGAAACGATAATGAAAACAGTTAATTAAGAGCAAAGAAGAACAACTCATACCAAACATATGGAGAAGATGATTTTGAACCAATGATAATAATAAGACCTATATGAAATGCAAAGAGAAGAAATACACATGAAATATGATATAAATGAATTAATGTTAATGAATGCGAAGGCGGATTAATAACTTTCTAAGAGAAAGGAAAGAACCAAAATGTTTAAATAAAATGATCAATAGAACAATCTGTATATCTAATGTAAAGATACAATGTTAAAAAATTAAATATAATATATTAAGACCATTCAAATAATGAATAAGAAAGACTATATATAAAGACCATGCTAATACTATGAATAACCAGAAGAAAGTATAAAGAGAATTCAGATGAAGAAGAAAGAGAGTTACACTGTAAACAGTAACCAGAATTATTAAAAGAAAGGTTTTCAACCATAATTAAAATAAATATATCAGACAAGTTAAGAGTTTTGAAAAAATATATATATAATGAGTATAATAATAATTATGAAGATTTATTAAGATAGAAAGTGAGATAATCTGAGAGACTACGAAGTGGAGAATCCAAAGATATTTTTATTAGTCGAAAATGAGACTACTTTTTATTTATTTATTCGATGACTGACTGAAGATAATTCCAGCAGCATTATGTTTTTTGAGCAGGGATGGATATGCCCCTGTACTCAATTTATAGAAGTGGTGTATGGCCAGCAGAGAAGTAGCGTACAGTGCCCCTCTGATCTGCCCCAGCCCACGTGATAGGGAATGTTAGGGAATTAATATCCCCAGGATACAAATAATGGATTATGATAGTCAATAATGGAATAATAAATTTCAACGGTTTTACTATGTAACAAGCTTTTGTTGTCATGGCAACTCTCTGTGATACTCTAATTCCCATTGGTTAATAACTTATAACATTGTTATATTAACTAACGTTTTTCTGTTCAAAATTTATCAACATCTTTTATATTATTATAACTTTCTTATGCTAATTGTAATATTAAATCCAATAACACCATGGTTTTGCTTTTTTCTTACAGATTAATTTGATACCACTCATGGTTACATTTGGTCAATTTATAACAGATTTCTTATTTTTCCAATTTGATATTTCTTTAGTTAAATCCCTTTAAACTAAACATTATGTAGCCAGTTTTGTACCTTATTCTTTTACTTTGATACCTAAACAGATTACACACTTTAATTTATTTTTGGCTATTGTTTTATCTTGAAATTTACAAAATTCTGTTCATCAATGCTAAGCCTAATGCCTAGATTTCATAATATCTCTATCCTATTCTTTTTACAATATTTTATATATTATTTATTTTATTTATTAGGTTATTAAACATTACTAAAGAAACAAACTAACTTAATTCAAAACATTTGATGCTTTTAACCATCACACATATTATATTTTATCTTATTCTGCTTTATAGGTCCATGCCTGTAACTAAACTTTTCGTCTATTAATGGTTTTTTGGCTTTAACATAACTTGCCATTTAATTACTTTGTTTATTTATTAACAAAAGAACTCTTATAACAATCTTAGAATATTAAACTAATTACTATTACTCATATACAAACTCCTTTAATAAGATATAGTGTCTAATTCCCCCTGTTTCACTATAACATATCACTTTTTATCTTATTTTCCAAAATGTTTATTATTTCCTATTACATTATAACGTTCCTTAAATTAATAACTCAATAAGTCTTATATCCTACTTACTAGCTAACACACTATTCTAACTGGGTTTGCTATATTATTTATATAGTCTGTGGTTAATAGTATCTCACCCTATAGTCACTTACACTTCACCTTTTTTAAAATAGTGTTTATTTATTTAAAATAACTATCACTTGGTTGCTGTATTATTTATATTGTCTGTCGTTAATAGTTTCTTATTCTATAATCACTTGTCACCTCTGTACTCATAATTATTGTTGCTAAGTTTGATTTTATTTTATTTACTTTTGCTAACTTATTACTTACCAGGGTATTTTTTATTCATATCTTCCTATCTGGGGTTTTACATTTATCTTTCTTTTTCTTTTCTTTTAATAACATATTATATCTAGTTTACATTTATAATTCCTATAGTTTACACATCATTTATTCATTTATTGCCCTATCTGATTTTGTACATTTATTTTACATATTATTTTAGTTACTTTTTGGGCTATCATGATTGTAGTCATATTTTTGGGTTGTATCATTGGTTTTTTGTTTCTCTCACCTTATCCAATCTATTGGGTTTAGTCTTTGTCATTGTCTTAGTCATTTTTTCGTTAGTAGTGTTGTGCTATCAATCTTCATGTTATTTCCCTTTGTTTTCCTTCAGCTTCATCTTTTCTTCCGTTAATTATGTAGCGTGACAGATGTATGCATAATATTGAATGGCAATTGATCATTAGAATAATGAAGTTATAATGTTTAAATTTGGAAGAAAGCATTAAGTTTAATATAAATTAATTAATTCATAGCAACTGTGGAAAGAAATCATTATTATAAAGATAATACAAGTTAAAATAAAAGGAGTTACTAGTGATGAGCCATCCAAGACCAGTCTCATAACCAAAGGTTTTCAAGGTATAACCCAGGAAGGTAAAATAGTAAATAACAAAGCAGTACACAATATGACCAAACCCACAACGAGGGAGAATAAATAAAAGAGAAACCCTAAAATAAGCCAAGATCAACCAATACAGGTTGTGTATTTCTGAATTAAAGAAGAAGATGGAGAAGATCCCAAGAAACCTGATGGCATCAAGAACAGATGGAGAAGATACCAGTCCCAGAAGGCAGGAGAAAAGAAGACTGAAGAAAGAAGAAGAGGGCAGCATCCTGAAGAAGACGTCATGCTCTTATAAAAGACACCCAAATCCCTATATCCCCAAAATAAATATCTAAAAATAAAAGTATAACGAAATAAAAACCACATGTATACAAATTTAAGAGAGAGGAGTGTATAAAGTAAAAGTTTCCTGTGAACTAAGATGAAACAATAATATAGTACCCATGGAACAAATCTCCATTGAAAAAACGCTAACCAATTTATTATGTTGATAAGACTATACGACCATTTAGCATTAACATAATATATAAGTGAAAGTGAACCAGTGATAGTTTTGGGTATTATAAAAAGTGAACCTTGTGTTTCATTCTTGGCAATCATAAACATTGGATGCAATGAAATATGCATTTTTCAATGACTTAAAATGTGTACGGTGACAATATGTTGTTCATAAGACATGAATCTGTTTAGAATAACATTTTTGTTTTACATGGAAAAAGAAAAACAGATTTCATAGTGCTTTTTGAACGGTTCATACTATTTATTTGTTAATGACAGGGTACAATTCCCCAAAGACAAGGTATAAAAGACTGTATAAAAACTGTAGAATCCTACTTATAATAATAGTTAGAAATAAGAATATAGATATAAGGTTTTAATGTATATAGTACAAGAATGTTTAAAAATGTTTTAGATATAAGGCCATTTGTTTGGGTCTGAAACAACTAACATCAGAACTATAAAAATAATTACCACTTGTAAATAGTAGAGAGTAATTAAGATGTTAGTTAGTACAAAACCTTTTTTATAAACCATGTTTACATGTTGGAAATGGGAATTTTGTTGCAAAATGTCTGATTTGAAGACAACCATTTATTTAAAAAAAAAAAAGTTCTTTATTTGTTTAACTATTATTTGTATTGTAACCAATACTAATTGTTTTTGTGTAATTTGAAAACATGTTTAATTTATAATACTATTTGTAAAAGTCAGAGAGGGTATCACACATCATATATTGTTTGTAAATTATTTTGTAAGAAAAATTGTTAAAAAATCATAGGCCAAAAGAATGGAAACCAAACTTCATCAAAACAGAGAAATTGCTCAATTAAATGCAAATAAACAAAAGGGGTTTAGACAAAATAAACTTGAGATCATGCCATATAATTGCACATACCATTTAGAGAGATTTTAATAAATTATATTCAGAATTATGAATAAATGTGAAAATGACTAAACTCAGAAATTTAGACATGGGAGTCATATATTTCAGAATACAACTAATTCAATTAATTACCAGAAAATAAGGGAATAGGAACCTTTTAATACAATATAGGATTATTAATATTAAATATAACTGATAAAATGGCTGAATTTATATAATGACAGGAAGTAAATTTTGATGTTTTGACTCTTCACAGTATACCAAACTGAAAGTGAAATTACTATTTTTTTTGGACAGAAAACACTATAAAATGGCATTATTTAATCTGAAAATAACCAGAATGAACTGAAAGATTAATTTAAATCAAATCTAGTGAATAAAATTGACAAATAACCAAAGTATAGGCATTCATATAGTGAAAATGTAAAAGTGCATACAGGATGTGAAAAATATTTGAACAATGTTAAGGATAATATTATATGGGCTAAGAGTTTAATTGAAACTGAAGGAAACAGTTAGTTAATTATTGGTTTTTGAACGGTTAACATGACATACATTTGGTCAACCTATAATAGACATACCAAGCGAATGTATAGTACGTTATTGTGAAATCGCGAGTGACTTGTGGAATACTTCTAAAAACTATCATATTATAACAGAAACAATCAAGTAACACTCCATAACACAGAACAATATAAATCTACTCTGAAAAACACCACAAAACACTAGAAAACTGTGTAATACATTAACCCAAATTAGTGATGGAATCGGGGAAAGTGTTTGAACTAATAATTATACGAATACACTAAATACAACCCAGAATCACTACACCAGTCACTACACAACATATAACAAGAGATTCGCAGACATCAGAACAGGAATACTACAGGAAAATCTTTTATTTGGAACGTCCAATATACGAATGACATCTCACTAACTTCACGGCGGCCATTTGCTTTGACGATTTCAGTGCCTTCTTCTTGGTTCAGAACAGCTGTTTGGTGAAAACAATTATTATATTTACAATTTATTATTCAATGTCTGTGTTTATTAATAACTATTAATTTGATTGTAACGTTATACTTTTTAAATATTAGCCCGATTTCTCTGACTTTGGTAATAACTGGCTGTTTAAAGAACCCTATATAATTTTTATAACATATACTTGTAACTTTTTTCGATATCCTGAGAATCGATACTAATCGATAAGAGTCAATATTGCTGTTACTTAATAAAACATTAATACTTTTCAATACTTAATAGTTCTTTATTTCTTCAATAATACTAATTACCAATAATATAATTCTATTTGATAATCTACAAGGACTTTACCACCCGTAAGTGAAGATAACCTAAAAAATAGAAAGGTAAACAAATATCGATTGGTTTACAGACAGTCTTATGAGTGGTGATAGATTATTTAAATTATACTAAAACTTTAATAAAAATTTTCAGAAGAGCATTACACTGTTTAAAACTTCACAGCCCTATATTAATTAATTGATCCTAATTAATTAATTAATAAAATTAAAATTTTTTTATTATTTTTTTTTATAAACATAATTTTTTTTTTTTTTAATTTTCTTCAAAACAATAATTTTTGTTTTGAAACTTTCGGTGAAGCTGAGCATATATATTTCTTCATCAACTTTACGCTACTCGACCGGTCTTGCTACCATTGGGACTCGACCAGCTGGGAAACTTAAGGAAGTGTTTCAGGCCAGTAAGACGTCGAGAGCCACACCAATTACACACCAATTAAACATTACAACTTACAGTATCACATATCAATTATTTATTTTATTACAAATTGGCTAGCCCAAACAGAGGGGCTTGATTACATCGGAGTCACATACTCCATACTAAGTATATCATCAACACACAAATCTATTTTTATTGTTTTATTACAAATTGGCGCACAACTTTAGGGGCTTTAATTAGCGATTGGAAGGCCAATATATTCTGCCCAATCACTAGTTGGAGCTAGGCAACAGCTACAAAGCCAGAGAATTTCAAGGGAAAATGCAACGACGTGCGACATCTAAGAAACGGGCGGCGGAGGCCGAAAAAGAAATAGAAAACGATATGGACAACAAAGAGGCAACGCCAGTAGAGGTGGAAGAAGTATTACAATCGGTGTTGTCCAAACAAACTGAACAACCGGAGATACCCACACAGACAGGAGAGGTTAATATCCAGGAGAAACCCAAAACAATGGAAGACGTAAGGATGGAGAAAATAATGGAAATGTTCAAGACAATGGACGAGAACAGGAAGAAGGACAACCAAACAACAAAAGAAGAAAATCGTAAGGAAAGGAAGGAAGACAATATAACATTAAATAAAAAGTTGGAAGAATTGAAGGAAGACTTGAGTAAGAAAATGGACAAGAAGATAGACGAAAGTAATAAGGAAAGGAAAGAAGATAGCCAGTCTTTGAAAGAAGATTTAGGAAATAAAATCGAAACAACAAATAAGAAGCTGGAAGAGAAGATAGAAGAATTGAAGAAGGATAATCAATCCACAAAAGAAGAGTTGACTGGGATGAACAAGAACATAGAAAATTTGAAGGAAGATAACAAGAAGATGGAAGAAGAGATGGGGAAGAAGTTAGAAGAATTGAAGGAAGACAACCAATCATTCAAGGAAGAATTCAAGTCAACTAAAGAAGAATTGATTAATAAAATTGAGAACACCAATCAGAAAATCGATGAAACCAGGAAGAAGATAGAGAAGAACAACCGACAGTTGAAGGAAGAATTGAAGGAAGACAACAGGAAGTTGGAAGAGAAGATGGGGGAGAAATTGGAAGAATTGAGAGAGGACAATCAAATTCTAAGAGAAGAGTTAAGGGAGGTAAATCAGGAGAATTTGGACAAACTGGACGAAAGGATGGAATTGTTGCGAGAAGAACTGAATAAAGAAATCACTGTTAACAAAAAAGCGATGAATAAGAAGATGGAAGAAGAAAATATAATGGTCAATCGACAGATTCGGGAGATTGATGGAAAGTGCAACCAGACCGAAAAGGAGGTGAATGAGTTTAAAGAAGTGGTAAACATCAAGTTCACAAATATCGAAGAACATAGTCGCAGGAAGGTAGAAGAACAGAGAAAGGAAAATCAAGAAGAATTCGGAAAAGTACGAAACCAGGTCATAGAACGATGTAATGATATACAAGAGACCATGGCCAATATCACCGGTCAGGTGCGACAAAGCCGAGAGGAGATGGAAGCGATTAGAAACAGACCGACTCATTTCACCGGATTGCCCGTCAACGAAAGCCGAGAGTGGCTCAACTTCCGGCAATACAAACGCAAGCCGATGGAGTTCCTGGCTAGGGTAGAAGAATATTTAACCAAGCATAAAATTACCCAATGGAGCCATAGCAGGGAGATATTCGACGAGTCTTTCCGAGACATAACAGATAATTGGTGGATGGCCAACCGGAGTGAAATTTCCGACTACCAACAGTTCCGGAAAATGTTTAAAACA
The DNA here is from genome assembly GCA_034769895.1 of Magicicada septendecula. Lineage (NCBI taxonomy): Eukaryota > Metazoa > Arthropoda > Insecta > Hemiptera > Cicadidae > Magicicada > Magicicada septendecula. The sequence goes on from CM068372.1 coordinate 136,334,867, forward strand.
AAATACTGGTCTGAGACTACCCAGAACTTGATACGTGACAATATTTGTAACGGAAGATACAGATCACAATTAGGTAGCAGTATGACGGCATATTTCTTGGGGAAGGTGTGTATGGCAAAGCACCTTGAGCCAGCAATCCCAGAAGAATGTTTAGTGAATAAGATATCTTATCACTATGATGAGGACATTATCAGGGCCCGGAGAGGTAGTCAGATCAAGACGATCCAGGGAATGACTGAGTTATTGGAGGGATACGAGAATGAAGAGTATTATCGGCAGAGCAGGAAGAGAAATGAGAGACCAGAAGCAAGGCCGACTACTTACCCCAATAACGGCAATAACCATACAAATAACCGGAACCAGCCCAGTAATTATGACGGCCCTAACAACCAGCCGCGTAATAACCAGTTTAACGGAAATTTTAACGGCGTGAGAAATAACAACCCCTACCCAAATAATCGAAACCACTTTTATCAACAAAATAATAATGTTCCATACAGTCAGAGAAATCCATATCCCAACAATAATGGTAACAGGCCTTACCCACCTAACCGAAATTACTATAATGATAATATTAATAATAATAATAATAGCAATAGTAATAACCGAGTGTCGCGCCCTAGGGTAAATTTTATAAGAGCAGAAGATCGCGGACCCAGGAGATATTATCAACCGAGGAGGAGCAGCTTCCACGGCGCTGACCGAAGATGGCGGAGTGCGGAACGAGACGGCCCAAGATACGAACAGGAAAGACGAAGTACCAGCCTGGAAGATCTTGGCAGACAACCGAACAGGGCGTTAAACATCAACCAGGGTACAGAACGTCAGGAAACAAACCAGAGTTTCCCGAACGATGCCTCGGTCAACAATAACTTAAACAATGACCAAAATGCTTTAAACGAGAGGAGGCAGTAATCAACAACGATGACCCGTTACTGCTTATACTTCCTGGGTTAGAAAAGGATGATTTGCAACAAGCAAACAATGATAAAAACTTCACTATTATCAGTAACCATTATTTGAAAGACATACGAACTGAACTTTTGGAAGAGAACGAGAAGAGTCTCAGCAACACTAATAATGAGATAATTTATATAACAGCGGAGGTGGAAGGAGTTCCCGCTAAAATAATGATAGACACAGGAGCTAATATTTCAATAATAAACTCCAATGAGTTGGAGAGAATACAATGTACATGTGGAAAAACTTTGCCAATGTTACCAGTCAACAACATTGTGTTGGTAGGTGCAACTGGCCGCCAGAATAAAACCATTAGGAAGCAAGTTTCCTTAAGTGTCGTTAGCCGTGATATAGCTTTGGACATGGAATTTTTAATCGCCACCGGATTACCATTTGACATCTTAGTCGGTTGCGATATTCTTCGTAGATATTCGGCAGTAATCGATCTTAATTTAAATAGAGTATCACTTTTCCCAGACGGAGTAACATGGACCGCAGATCTGGTAGGAAGCACAACTATACTTCCCAGCCCTATACATCAACAACTTCGTAAAATAAATGTTATTAGAAACAGCCCTCTTTCTAAACCCATAATATACAATCATGGAGGAGAGGATTTATGGTCAGTTAAGATCCAAGAAATACGGAATTTCCAGTGCGGAAGCGATAACAAGAAAATACCAACACATCTGGCTGATCGTCTAATCGCTATATATGAGAAATACAAGGCGGTGTTTTCTGATGAACCAGGGAAGGTAAAAAACTACCAGTGCCAACTTCGTTTTAAAGAGAACGTAGAGTTTAACCGGAGGTCATATCCAATAGCGCAGTCGCTCAAAGAAGCCGTGAGAACAGAGATAAACAAGATGATAGATAATGATATAATTGAGATTAGTCAATCACCTTACACTAGTCCAATTATTGCTGTTCCGAAGAAAGACGGACAAGTCCGGCTCTGTTTAGATGCGCGTGAGTTGAACAAGACAATTGTGAATGACAGAACATCTCCCGGTGAAATAGAAGAAATCTTAAAGCGTTTTCATGGTACTAGATTTATTAGCACCTGGGATACGGTCTGTGGTTATTGGCAGGTAGAGCTGCATCCACAAAGCCGCCAATAAGTAGCGTTCATTTTCGAAGGGCGCAATTACCAGTTCAAGAGACTGCCTTTCGGACTTGTCAATTCTGTCGCCATATTCGTGACATGCATGGACCAGATTTTGGGGCCAGAAGCGCTCCAATTTACCACCGTCTATGTTGACGATTTACTAATCACATCCGGAACTTGGGAGGAGCACTGTTACAGAGTGGAATTTGTACTAAACAAACTAGCGCAGAACAACATAACACTGAAGTTGGAGAAATCCAAGTTCATAGCGCGCGAGGTACAATTCTTAGGCTTCAACCTAGACGACCGAGGTATTACCCCATCAGCAGAAAAAGTGGAGGCAATTCAGAGGTTCCCGCAACCAAGAAACAGGAAACAATTGCAATCTTTCCTCGGACTCTGTAACTATTACAGGAAGTTTCAGAGCCGATATTCCGAGTTGACAGCCAAGTTTCAACCACAGTTATCTGCCAAAAACAAATGGACTTGGGGTGAAGATCAAGATATTACCTTCCGATTGATAAAAGAGAAGTTTCTGGAGAGTGTGATACTTCGTCACCCAGATTTTAAGAAACCGTTCTTTCTAAACTGTGACGCTAGCGATCTAAGCTTAGGAACGACATTATACCAGGAAGATGAAGAGGGACAACATCTGGTAATAAGCTTCGCTAGTCGCACATTGAACCAGTGCGAAAAGAACTACAGTGTGACAGAAAAGGAATTGTTGAGCGTGGTGTTCGCATGCAGCAAGTTCCGGACGTACATTCTCGGATATCAAGTCACGGTACGAACTGATCATAAATCCATCTCGTTCCTTCGTAGGTGCAAATTGAGTCACGGCCGATTGGCTAGGTGGGTACTCGCCCTACAAGAATATGACCTGAAATGGGAATACATTCCAGGAAAGAAGAACGTGGTAGCGGATGTGTTGTCACGTATAAATCTGGAAGATCAGACTTTCGAGGGAGAGAAGGAGAGCTTAGTAAAAATTTATAACATATTCACGACCAGAGCCGATTTACAAGCTTTGTTAATAAACATCAGAATCCATCAGCAGTCTGATCCTAAGCTGAAAAACATTGTGAGTCGTTTGGAAGCCAATGATGAAACCATTTCTAAATATTACCACCTTAACAAGGGAATTTTATTCATAAAAACCGCATTGGACGATGAGACATGGAAGGTGATAATCCCACACCAAATCGAAAAGGATGTCATCATCGATTACCATGTCAGATATGGTCACATGGGAGCGTTAAAAGTGATACAAGCTCTAGAGGAAAATTGTAAGATCAAGAATATCAACCGCAAGGTGAGAACATACATCAAGTCCTGTAAGATCTGCCAATGTGCAAAAGTAAACAATGAAAAGACAGAGGGTATCATGATACCGATAACGTCCAACGCAAAACTGGAAAAAGTGTTTTTGGATATATGCGGGCCATTTCCCCGTAGCGGTGGTCGACACAGATATAAATACTTGGTAATCATAATGGATCACTACACCAAGTATATAAAGCTATATCCGGTTAATCGGGCAACGACAGCAAAGGTTTTGGCGGTGATTATTGATTTGTATATCCCAGAGATCGGTAGACCATTTTCTATTATTACCGACCATGGTACACAGTTTAAGGGGAGGAGATGGCGAGACACTTTATTAGCACTTGGGGTCAAAACATATAAGACATCAGTCTACCACCCAAGTAGCAATCCGGCTGAGAGAGTACTAAGAGAAGTGGGTAGGATATTGCGCACGTACTGTCACAACCAACAGAAAAAGTGGCAAGAGTACCTAGCAGCGACAGAAACATTCCTAAATTACGCCCACCATCCAGCTATAGGAATTCCACCGTACTCAGCCATGTATGAGAAGCCGACTCCCCGAGACATTGAACAAATCATTGAATTTCCAACGAACAACAATAGGAAATTCAACCAGTTGAAGTTTTACAATAAGGTAGCAGAAGATCAGGAAAAACGGCAAGCCAAATACCAGAAGGCAATAGGGCGAATTGTAACATATAAAGAGGGTGAGAAAGTCCTCCTAAAAAATAGAGAGCTGCCTAGCACCTTAGAAGGCATAACCAAAAAATTATTATTACTTTACACCGGACCATATGTTGTGGTAAATGATAAGCATAACAATACATATGAGTTGAGGGAAATCGTTTCAGGAAGAATCAAAGGAGTGTACAATCAAGCTTCTATGAAGAAATATTATGAAGAATGAGTTGTGAGTTTTAGAATTTTGAATTTATTTTTTAAAAATCCGAAAATAATGTAAGTACATCTTACAACCTAATATTTTGAGATGAACATTCTGGAGAATTAAAAGAAGAAGAAATTTTAATTTAATATTTTGAAAAAATTTTAAAATAATGTAAGTACATCTTACAACCTAATATTTTGAAAAGAACATTCTGGAGAATTATAAGAAGAAAGGAATTTTGAATTTATTTTTTAAAAAATTCAAAAATAATGTAAGTACATCTTACAACCTAGTATTTTGAGAAGAACATTTTGGAGAATTATAAGAAGAAGGAATTTAGAATTTTTATTGAAAAAATTCTAAAATATGTAAGTACATCTTACTACAACCTAATAATTTTGGAACAAACTTTATGGAGGAAAGAAAAAGAAAGAATTTTGAATATAACTTATTCTAAATATGTAAGAACAACTTATTACAACCTAATAATTTTGGAACAAACTTTATGGAAGAAAGGAAAAGAAAGACTTTTGAATTGAAATATAATTTTATAAAAATTTAAAATTGAGTAAGTACTTCTTACTACAACCTGATAATTTAGAACAAAACTTTATGGAAGAAAGAGAAAGAGAGAGAATTTTGAACTTAATTACAAAAAATTTAAAAATAAAGTAAGACCAACTTACTATAACTAAGTTTATGAGAAAACTTTATGGTAAATAATTAAGAAGAATTTGAATTTGGAGAAATACCAAAACATTCAGAAATAATAGTAAGATCACATTACTATAAACAATTCTGAATGAAACAATTCTGGGAATAAATGAATTAAACAGAATTTGAATGTTGATAGAACGTCAGAACTTTGAAACAAGATAAGATCAACATATTACAAGGATTTATGAGAAATATTTTTCAATTAAATAAAAAGAATAGTTTGAATTTTACATTAAAACTAACCAAGTTCCAAAAAATAATTATGTGTCAATTATGATGGAATTGAGAAGAAAATAAAGTGATTAATTCAGAAAAGAGAGTTAACGTTAATCCAGAATAAATGCTAGACATTCACAATAGCATTTGAAGGAGTAGAGAAGAATAACAAAAAAGAGTGTAATATGCCAGAGAAGGAAAAAATTTGGAAGCAAAGAGACTAATTACCTATGAAACGATAATGAAAACAGTTAATTAAGAGCAAAGAAGAACAACTCATACCAAACATATGGAGAAGATGATTTTGAACCAATGATAATAATAAGACCTATATGAAATGCAAAGAGAAGAAATACACATGAAATATGATATAAATGAATTAATGTTAATGAATGCGAAGGCGGATTAATAACTTTCTAAGAGAAAGGAAAGAACCAAAATGTTTAAATAAAATGATCAATAGAACAATCTGTATATCTAATGTAAAGATACAATGTTAAAAAATTAAATATAATATATTAAGACCATTCAAATAATGAATAAGAAAGACTATATATAAAGACCATGCTAATACTATGAATAACCAGAAGAAAGTATAAAGAGAATTCAGATGAAGAAGAAAGAGAGTTACACTGTAAACAGTAACCAGAATTATTAAAAGAAAGGTTTTCAACCATAATTAAAATAAATATATCAGACAAGTTAAGAGTTTTGAAAAAATATATATATAATGAGTATAATAATAATTATGAAGATTTATTAAGATAGAAAGTGAGATAATCTGAGAGACTACGAAGTGGAGAATCCAAAGATATTTTTATTAGTCGAAAATGAGACTACTTTTTATTTATTTATTCGATGACTGACTGAAGATAATTCCAGCAGCATTATGTTTTTTGAGCAGGGATGGATATGCCCCTGTACTCAATTTATAGAAGTGGTGTATGGCCAGCAGAGAAGTAGCGTACAGTGCCCCTCTGATCTGCCCCAGCCCACGTGATAGGGAATGTTAGGGAATTAATATCCCCAGGATACAAATAATGGATTATGATAGTCAATAATGGAATAATAAATTTCAACGGTTTTACTATGTAACAAGCTTTTGTTGTCATGGCAACTCTCTGTGATACTCTAATTCCCATTGGTTAATAACTTATAACATTGTTATATTAACTAACGTTTTTCTGTTCAAAATTTATCAACATCTTTTATATTATTATAACTTTCTTATGCTAATTGTAATATTAAATCCAATAACACCATGGTTTTGCTTTTTTCTTACAGATTAATTTGATACCACTCATGGTTACATTTGGTCAATTTATAACAGATTTCTTATTTTTCCAATTTGATATTTCTTTAGTTAAATCCCTTTAAACTAAACATTATGTAGCCAGTTTTGTACCTTATTCTTTTACTTTGATACCTAAACAGATTACACACTTTAATTTATTTTTGGCTATTGTTTTATCTTGAAATTTACAAAATTCTGTTCATCAATGCTAAGCCTAATGCCTAGATTTCATAATATCTCTATCCTATTCTTTTTACAATATTTTATATATTATTTATTTTATTTATTAGGTTATTAAACATTACTAAAGAAACAAACTAACTTAATTCAAAACATTTGATGCTTTTAACCATCACACATATTATATTTTATCTTATTCTGCTTTATAGGTCCATGCCTGTAACTAAACTTTTCGTCTATTAATGGTTTTTTGGCTTTAACATAACTTGCCATTTAATTACTTTGTTTATTTATTAACAAAAGAACTCTTATAACAATCTTAGAATATTAAACTAATTACTATTACTCATATACAAACTCCTTTAATAAGATATAGTGTCTAATTCCCCCTGTTTCACTATAACATATCACTTTTTATCTTATTTTCCAAAATGTTTATTATTTCCTATTACATTATAACGTTCCTTAAATTAATAACTCAATAAGTCTTATATCCTACTTACTAGCTAACACACTATTCTAACTGGGTTTGCTATATTATTTATATAGTCTGTGGTTAATAGTATCTCACCCTATAGTCACTTACACTTCACCTTTTTTAAAATAGTGTTTATTTATTTAAAATAACTATCACTTGGTTGCTGTATTATTTATATTGTCTGTCGTTAATAGTTTCTTATTCTATAATCACTTGTCACCTCTGTACTCATAATTATTGTTGCTAAGTTTGATTTTATTTTATTTACTTTTGCTAACTTATTACTTACCAGGGTATTTTTTATTCATATCTTCCTATCTGGGGTTTTACATTTATCTTTCTTTTTCTTTTCTTTTAATAACATATTATATCTAGTTTACATTTATAATTCCTATAGTTTACACATCATTTATTCATTTATTGCCCTATCTGATTTTGTACATTTATTTTACATATTATTTTAGTTACTTTTTGGGCTATCATGATTGTAGTCATATTTTTGGGTTGTATCATTGGTTTTTTGTTTCTCTCACCTTATCCAATCTATTGGGTTTAGTCTTTGTCATTGTCTTAGTCATTTTTTCGTTAGTAGTGTTGTGCTATCAATCTTCATGTTATTTCCCTTTGTTTTCCTTCAGCTTCATCTTTTCTTCCGTTAATTATGTAGCGTGACAGATGTATGCATAATATTGAATGGCAATTGATCATTAGAATAATGAAGTTATAATGTTTAAATTTGGAAGAAAGCATTAAGTTTAATATAAATTAATTAATTCATAGCAACTGTGGAAAGAAATCATTATTATAAAGATAATACAAGTTAAAATAAAAGGAGTTACTAGTGATGAGCCATCCAAGACCAGTCTCATAACCAAAGGTTTTCAAGGTATAACCCAGGAAGGTAAAATAGTAAATAACAAAGCAGTACACAATATGACCAAACCCACAACGAGGGAGAATAAATAAAAGAGAAACCCTAAAATAAGCCAAGATCAACCAATACAGGTTGTGTATTTCTGAATTAAAGAAGAAGATGGAGAAGATCCCAAGAAACCTGATGGCATCAAGAACAGATGGAGAAGATACCAGTCCCAGAAGGCAGGAGAAAAGAAGACTGAAGAAAGAAGAAGAGGGCAGCATCCTGAAGAAGACGTCATGCTCTTATAAAAGACACCCAAATCCCTATATCCCCAAAATAAATATCTAAAAATAAAAGTATAACGAAATAAAAACCACATGTATACAAATTTAAGAGAGAGGAGTGTATAAAGTAAAAGTTTCCTGTGAACTAAGATGAAACAATAATATAGTACCCATGGAACAAATCTCCATTGAAAAAACGCTAACCAATTTATTATGTTGATAAGACTATACGACCATTTAGCATTAACATAATATATAAGTGAAAGTGAACCAGTGATAGTTTTGGGTATTATAAAAAATGAACCTTGTGTTTCATTCTTGGCAATCATAAACATTGGATGCAATGAAATATGCATTTTTCAATGACTTAAAATGTGTACGGTGACAATATGTTGTTCATAAGACATGAATCTGTTTAGAATAACATTTTTGTTTTACATGGAAAAAGAAAAACAGATTTCATAGTGCTTTTTGAACGGTTCATACTATTTATTTGTTAATGACAGGGTACAATTCCCCAAAGACAAGGTATAAAAGACTGTATAAAAACTGTAGAATCCTACTTATAATAATAGTTAGAAATAAGAATATAGATATAAGGTTTTAATGTATATAGTACAAGAATGTTTAAAAATGTTTTAGATATAAGGCCATTTGTTTGGGTCTGAAACAACTAACATCAGAACTATAAAAATAATTACCACTTGTAAATAGTAGAGAGTAATTAAGATGTTAGTTAGTACAAAACCTTTTTTATAAACCATGTTTACATGTTGGAAATGGGAATTTTGTTGCAAAATGTCTGATTTGAAGACAACCATTTATTTAAAAAAAAAAAAGTTCTTTATTTGTTTAACTATTATTTGTATTGTAACCAATACTAATTGTTTTTGTGTAATTTGAAAACATGTTTAATTTATAATACTATTTGTAAAAGTCAGAGAGGGTATCACACATCATATATTGTTTGTAAATTATTTTGTAAGAAAAATTGTTAAAAAATCATAGGCCAAAAGAATGGAAACCAAACTTCATCAAAACAGAGAAATTGCTCAATTAAATGCAAATAAACAAAAGGGGTTTAGACAAAATAAACTTGAGATCATGCCATATAATTGCACATACCATTTAGAGAGATTTTAATAAATTATATTCAGAATTATGAATAAATGTGAAAATGACTAAACTCAGAAATTTAGACATGGGAGTCATATATTTCAGAATACAACTAATTCAATTAATTACCAGAAAATAAGGGAATAGGAACCTTTTAATACAATATAGGATTATTAATATTAAATATAACTGATAAAATGGCTGAATTTATATAATGACAGGAAGTAAATTTTGATGTTTTGACTCTTCACAGTATACCAAACTGAAAGTGAAATTACTATTTTTTTTGGACAGAAAACACTATAAAATGGCATTATTTAATCTGAAAATAACCAGAATGAACTGAAAGATTAATTTAAATCAAATCTAGTGAATAAAATTGACAAATAACCAAAGTATAGGCATTCATATAGTGAAAATGTAAAAGTGCATACAGGATGTGAAAAATATTTGAACAATGTTAAGGATAATATTATATGGGCTAAGAGTTTAATTGAAACTGAAGGAAACAGTTAGTTAATTATTGGTTTTTGAACGGTTAACATGACATACATTTGGTCAACCTATAATAGACATACCAAGCGAATGTATAGTACGTTATTGTGAAATCGCGAGTGACTTGTGGAATACTTCTAAAAACTATCATATTATAACAGAAACAATCAAGTAACACTCCATAACACAGAACAATATAAATCTACTCTGAAAAACACCACAAAACACTAGAAAACTGTGTAATACATTAACCCAAATTAGTGATGGAATCGGGGAAAGTGTTTGAACTAATAATTATACGAATACACTAAATACAACCCAGAATCACTACACCAGTCACTACACAACATATAACAAGAGATTCGCAGACATCAGAACAGGAATACTACAGGAAAATCTTTTATTTGGAACGTCCAATATACGAATGACATCTCACTAACTTCACGGCGGCCATTTGCTTTGACGATTTCAGTGCCTTCTTCTTGGTTCAGAACAGCTGTTTGGTGAAAACAATTATTATATTTACAATTTATTATTCAATGTCTGTGTTTATTAATAACTATTAATTTGATTGTAACGTTATACTTTTTAAATATTAGCCCGATTTCTCTGACTTTGGTAATAACTGGCTGTTTAAAGAACCCTATATAATTTTTATAACATATACTTGTAACTTTTTTCGATATCCTGAGAATCGATACTAATCGATAAGAGTCAATATTGCTGTTACTTAATAAAACATTAATACTTTTCAATACTTAATAGTTCTTTATTTCTTCAATAATACTAATTACCAATAATATAATTCTATTTGATAATCTACAAGGACTTTACCACCCGTAAGTGAAGATAACCTAAAAAATAGAAAGGTAAACAAATATCGATTGGTTTACAGACAGTCTTATGAGTGGTGATAGATTATTTAAATTATACTAAAACTTTAATAAAAATTTTCAGAAGAGCATTACACTGTTTAAAACTTCACAGCCCTATATTAATTAATTGATCCTAATTAATTAATTAATAAAATTAAAATTTTTTTATTATTTTTTTTTATAAACATAATTTTTTTTTTTTTTAATTTTCTTCAAAACAATAATTTTTGTTTTGAAACTTTCGGTGAAGCTGAGCATATATATTTCTTCATCAACTTTACGCTACTCGACCGGTCTTGCTACCATTGGGACTCGACCAGCTGGGAAACTTAAGGAAGTGTTTCAGGCCAGTAAGACGTCGAGAGCCACACCAATTACACACCAATTAAACATTACAACTTACAGTATCACATATCAATTATTTATTTTATTACAAATTGGCTAGCCCAAACAGAGGGGCTTGATTACATCGGAGTCACATACTCCATACTAAGTATATCATCAACACACAAATCTATTTTTATTGTTTTATTACAATTATTAGTGAGTTTTGTTGCTATCTTATGTCATGTTACACTATAAATAGAATTATGTCACCATGACATCATTTCCAGCCAATCACGGACTACTTTAGAAACCCGCGAGCACTGCCTAGCGGACTTCCAAAAAAACTATATAAACGATTGCAATTGTAAACAGAAAAGCATTTTGTCTCTTTCCACTCAATCAACAACTAATCCAGGCCGATTTATCATCCAAAATTCAATAATCAACGAGAAGGAAGAAGTATAATTAAATATCAGTGCGTCGATAATAGTACCGATACTTTTACTAGAAGTGCGTGTTAAAGAACGAGGTTAAGTATCAAACATAACCAATGAAATAATCAGTCAAGAAGAAAATAAAATCGTTCAAGTGCGAAATAAAGTGAAGTGTAACCACGATCAATGTAACAGATCGTGAGGAGTGGTAATAAATAATCATTGAGATTAATAACCAGGGAGTACGGTGCATATATTTACTTTGTTTACGAGTAAGCTATTAGCAGTATAATATAATACACCTGTATACTGACACAAGAAACAATAATACAATAAGTACTGAACACTGTATTAAATTTATTTAAAGGAATTATAATATTCCGACATAAGATTTCATGTATTAATGTTATCATAACTAACCTAAGATTGGTACAAATTGAACGAACTTTTCGTTTACTAATTTCAATAACTAAAGGTGTCTAACCTAATATTCTAATATTTGTAACAGCATTGTAAAGTAAGGCAGTGGTGTTTTATTCTGTAAATTCAAAGAAGTCACCCTTGAGATAGCTAATAATTATAAATAATCAGATGATAAAGACTAGAGTCTTCATTGCAAATAGACTGAGTTAGAAAAAAGTTAAAAGCCGGATGATTTGTAATCTGTTTGTTGTGTTAAATTGAATGTACTTAATTGAATCTATTATAGAGTGAGCAATAAACAATTGAATTGTAAAGTAACAACTATTGTCAACAATTATTTAAATAAATAATTAATCTTTATTACTAATTAATGAGTTGCAATTTCAAAGTAAACAAACAGTTAAGTTGGCTATAATTCAAACAACCGAACCGCCAACAATCAGAGTCAATTAAACAGAAAAAAGGGAACTTTCCCAACTCCTGATACTGATATAATCACTAAGTCGATTATTAACTTAAAATCAAGCAAAATTAATCACTCGATTAATCAAAAGAATTCTTTTTTATGGGACATTTCTCACGAAATCCCATATGGCGCCCAAGTAAAATTTTATCAGTTCTCACTGAAACACTATTCAGTGTTTATACTGTTTGATAATAAACTTGACAGTTTATTAATCACCTGAGACCGACTGAATGTCTAGTACATCACAGGTATGTGAAGGTTTAAATTATATAAAATAATTTTGTCTAAACTGTACACTGACTTATACAGACGACACAATTCAACAGGAGTGTGAACGAACGTCAAGAGGTCTACGAAACCGGTTACATTCAAACAACGGATCTACAACCAAATAAATACTCAAATCTAAATAAACAAGAATATCAAAATCGAATTAAACAATTAATTAAACAAAATAAAAATTGTTAAAAAAGTTATTTGACGAAACGGAGTGTTACCATCACCAACAAGTCAAAGTGAAAGTTATAAACAAAACGACATAAGAAACTTTTGTATTAAGGTGACGCCAACCATGTGTGCCTTTTAAAATAAAAAATACGTACAGATTAAAACAGTAGTAGTGAAAAAAGAATAACCTAAAAGAATATTGGTATTATAATTATCATCACTTACCTTATTATCTATTACCTGATCGTCTTTGTTCTCGTTAAATTTACCTGCATCTCTACCATTTTCTACCACCACTACAATCTCATCATCATAATCATTATTCAATGTTTTATTCTCTAACACTACCTCTTCAACTATGTTACCATTATTATTCGTCATATCATTATAGTTATCATTTACACTAACACCTTCACTTACCTTCTCATCCATTACCTGATTTAGTTTACTTTCTTTGTTCTCATTTACTTTATCTCTATCTCTTTTCCACTCCTCTCTTTGTTCTTTCATTTCCTTAATAATTTGTTTGATGAAATTTATCACATCCTCCTTTGTTGCACCTACTTTGGTCTCCTTTGTTGACACTGGGGTCGAGTGTACCCCAGAATCACTCATTATGGCAGAATCAGAGTTTTATATATAAAAATTCTTTAAACACATAAATCATTTTTTAAATCATACCCCATAACCTATAATCATAACCTATACAAATAACACTTCATAACCTATACGAATTATTCAAAAGACGCCATTAGCCAAAACCCATTTCTGTACCTCAAGTAGGTCTAACTTGTATAAAAAAATTTACACAAGCATCCTGGCAGGGTCACCAATTGTAACTTTACAAAAAAAAAGACAAGAAAGAAGATACCCCGTTTACTGCGCTCTTACTTCGACTTACCTTAAAACAGAAGATTCCCCATAGCTCTCAAGGTCGCCACTATATTTTAAGGAGTAAATGTAGAAACCATTTACACTGTTCCCAAAGATATAAATTATTCAATAAATAAAATTCCCTTATATAAAAACTCCAGGGTCGTTTAAACGAACTCTTGGTACAGAATATAGGTTAAGGTGTAATGGCGGATTAATTAACTAACACATGTTCATGACAATATCATATTTTATTTTACCAAACATAATATTCATTTCTTTTTACTGTTGTGACTGTTGTTAAAACAAATTTATGAGACAAAATATATAATATAAAAAAGTTGTATATGCAAACCAGTACTTTGTACTCTCTCTCTATCTCTCAGATTACCCCCCCCCCATACTATTGAGATCTCATCATCTTAATATTTTTTAACTGTTTTAGATCACTTTGACAAATAAACAAAATTTAAATGATTTTGAATAATGTTATGGCCTTTATTTTATTTCGTTATAGTCACTTATCTGCACGTGATATCCAAATTGTTGCACCACCTGTTGTACTACACTTTTTTGTTAAAACACTCAAAATAAACGGTTAAAAACTGTTAGATTATGCTCACTGTTGTTGATTCACTTTTAAAACATTCTTCACCACTTCATTACGTTTTTTTAAAACACGATATTCGGTAGGCCTACTATGCCTGCTTCGGCCTACCGTTCATGCCCGAGGCCACGGTTATATTACGTCGGTACGGTCTGATGGTGGTGAGTTGTAGACTGAGCGATCTTAACGGCGTGAGCACGCTCTTTCCGTTTTTTGCACCTTTTTAACCGGTTACATGCAGATTTCCACATCTCGTCCTGTCCTGGTGACTGGAAATTTCCATTCTTGTTCGTCATACACAAATGACTAACCGGTGATTCACTAGTGACATGAATTCAATGGGCCACATTCCTTGCCTTATTTGGTCATCGTCTGTCAACCTCGTATCGCACTATATGATTCACTCCTGCTTTATTACATTACCTTATTTGGCCATCGAATAACTAGATCTGTTTCATCACAATAAAAATGTTTTAAAATGGTACATGAATTTTGGTTACACTAATTTTGTCCCGTTACAGTCTGACATGTGGGGCAGCACCAAAAGCTAAAATGTCAGTTGCTATTCAACCATTAACCAACACACGCCAAAAGGCAGCATCTCAATCCAGCAGGCAGTGATCATATATAGGCCTATGTTTGTGAACAACCATATTCCTGGACAACTATGTTTCTGAACATAGTCTTATGTTGGGTGATACAATTGACAGATAAGTACCAAGTGCATGTTGATTTTCTGAATTTAATTATTTTAACCCATGGAATTTGTTTTACTTAATCATAAAATCTATTATTATAACAATTTAATGCAACTTGTGAAGTCAAGCTACATCAATTAATACAAAACTTGGAAAAAGAACAGGCTAAGTGGCTCAGGAGTCAGAGGCATTAACACTGCTAAGGAAGAAAGAGAGTAAAGATTCACTTTGATATTTTTAGAAATTAAGTTTAACATATTCATTAAACAGTATGTTCACTTTTTATGCGTACTTCGTTTTTTTTTTTTTGTAAAATTCAGTATACTTAAAGATATAATCGTACCTTCATCCAAGTCTTTGGAAAACAAATTCTGAATTCTTCCTAGAGGTGTTGTTTCGAAAAACTGCATTGGAGCTGTCATTACTTTTCTGAATAACTGCTGGTGTAGCTGTTTTGATGCTGTCAGTGTTGCCTAGAAAGTGCATGCATTTTTTAACATTTTACCAAATGTTAAAAGCTATTTACCAAAGCTATTAATACATACATAGTATTTTTAGTAACATTAGCATGCACAAGGAGTATATTAAATAAATGAGGGGTAGCATATTCTATGTACAGGCTCTTTTCTTATTTCCATTGTTTTTTTCAAAACATTCAAAATAAAAGGGGCTTATAAAATGAACTAGATATTTCCTAATAACAACAATGATACAGAAATGTTTGTATACTTCTTTTGAGTCCTGTCATAAATGCATATTTTGCAGACTTGGAGAAATTGTATTATACTGAAGGTATTAGAAGTTTGAAAATCACTGGTCTGTGTATTGAAGTGAAAGATTATGTTGAAAAAAAAAACTGTAAAAATCATGTTTCCTTGGTCAGTCTGAGAGCTTTTTTTAAAAAAACTATCCTCAAAAAAGCAAAAAGTAAAATTAAAACCCAGATTAGGATATTCATGTTTATATCTGTGGTGTCCAATTCATGGCCCTTGACCCTTGACACCCCCTCTTGACACTGTCCACAAGTTAATTCCACCAAACTGTAGCCAATAGTTTTATTTATTTTGAAATGTTATCTAAGATGAATGTAAACAGAAAAGAAGCAGCCCTTACTTCCATTTTAATATAGAATTTAGAGAAAATGTTTCAAGATTTTAGTAAACAAAAATCAAATTTCAATTTACTAGAATGGACTTGACATTTCACTTGATATGCAGATTTTGCCTAATATCTTGAACAAATAAACCCACAGAACAAGTATTTGTAAAGTATCTGCGTTTAATGTAAAGATGCGTTTACTTTGTGGTAGTACACAATACATTTGTGAACTACTCTTCTGTAGAATGAAATACACAAGAGTAAATTGAGAATCAAATTTTCTATTAACAATTTGAAACCTGAATCTGATTTCCAAGCATATCTATAGCACAGATGTACTACTTTCACAAAAACAGGGTTAACTGTCTCATTATCCCCTGGTAATATTAATATCCTAAATATTTGTTATGTTTGTAAGGATTTTAAATAAACATCTTTTCACTAAAAAACTAAATGCAATTTATTATGAGTAATTTATTAATAAATTTAAGCTTTTATGTGTGATTCACTAAGTACCCTTGTAGTGACAAATTCTTGGAGGCTCAATGTGATGCAAGACTGCAAGGGTTTGGACACACATTGTCTACATTTTCTAAGTACCCAAGTAAGTAATGCATACGCTTACCTTGCTAAATGCCAGTCCTCTTATAAAATTACTTGCTAAAATCACTACAATAGTCATAGCATACACCAGCCAGTAAGTATTGAAGTCTGGGTTGTCTGCGATGTTCGTGCTTGGTACTGTCACGTTGTTTACTACAACTACTGTATTCTGAAACACATTAGACCATCATACACATAAAGTATACATCACATTATTGCTGCTTATACTACTGATAAAAGCAACAGAATAGAGCAGAACTGAATTTAAATAACTAAATAAATAACTTACTATTTATGCCTGAATTTATATATTGATCTAAATATAGTATTTATATAGTGTTTTCATGAATTTCGATTATTATATTTTTGGTAACAACTGCGTGATAACAAATATAGTATCATTATAGTATCACAATTTCTCCAAAATCAAATAGAATTATTATTATTTGTTGTTCTGCTCTAAGGCAGGTCTTCAAATGGTAAAAGCTCTCCAAGCTGTCCTATCGTATGCCAGTCTTTTCCTTTCTTCGTAACACCATCTGATTTTAATTATATCTATTAACTCCATTCTTCTACAGCCTCTTCTTTTTCTCCTTCTATGACACTCTCCATGATAGTTGTAAGAAAGCAGTCTCTTCTTAAACAATGACCTAACCAATTCCTTTTTCTGTTTTCTATTACCTTCAGGATTCTTCTCTCTTCCCATATTCTTCTTAAAACTTCATCATTCCTTACTTTATCAACCCACCTCACTTTTTCCATTGCTCGCCAAACCCACATCTCAAATGCTTCTAATCTTTTCTCATCCTCGTTCCTCAGTGTCCATGTCTCTGCGCCATATAAAGCAACGTTCCACACATAACATTTGGCCAACCTTTTTCTTAAACTTCTTATTAATTTTGCCACACAGCAGTCTTTTCTACCCATTAAATGCCTCTGTAGCTTTAGCAATTCTTGCTCTAATTTCATGATTGCACGACATATCTTCATTTATCAAGCTTCCAAGATATTTAAACGATTCCACCTGTTGTATTTTGTCTTGCCCTATCTTTATGTTTGCCCTTATAGAATTATTAAATGCACACAAACAATTGTATTCAACAGGTGTACAACAGTTGGGCTGTTAGGCTATGGTCAGTTGTTTACAAATCCTATGCCTAACATTTGGCTATGCTCACGGCATAACTGATGAGATCATGGATTCTGTTCAAGGGTCTCAGAAAAGAGCAACAAACTGGATGTTGATTGGCTCCAGCTATGACAGCCTTTTACATTATTAATTTCTCCCAATTTCTTCCCCATCTGGAACACATTAGGGGCAAACTTACAATATACATGCAACAATAGTATATAATATTACACTTAGTATTGTGGAAGGATGTGTTCCAATAATTAGAACAGAATAACAGCACAATTAAAATAGATGGGATGTACATGGTGTTGCAGATGCAATGCAAAAATATAGTCATAGTGAAGATGAAAAATTTGTTTAATCACAGTTAATCAAAAAACAAAACATACAAAAAAACAAACTGGAGTTGGGCAAACCTTTTTGCTAGGCAAGAAGACAGCAGATATCATGATGTTTGCTGAAGTCATGAAGTCACTATGAAGTAACTGCACCCTGAACTCGATTTTTTTATAACAAGGATTTCAACAGTACTACACACACACCACTGGTTTGGATAAGAATGGAAAACAACAAATCAGTTTGCTAGAGAGGGAATATTCTGATGGATTCTGAAGCCATGCACATATGCTGTGTTTGTGCACCAAGCTTTCCTTACTTTATTTGTGCAGTTGCAAACATGAGCCATTTTTGTATCCTCGCCTGTTTATACGTTTGTGATTGTACACTTTTTCAAATGAGTGATGAAAAATTAATTAATTTAGCAGAGCAAAACTTAGTTATTTATGATATTTCTAATAAACGCTTGTTCCACTTCTAATTATAATATTTCTAAAAGTTTTCTTAAGAGACTTCTTTCTTCTTTGGCAGCAAGGAACAAAGCAATCACCTCTGCTTCTTCTTCATGGCTGTTGTCATTTTTTATTTACAGTTGATGAACAACAATGTATGGAACAGGAAAATGGAAACAAGAATGAAAAAAATCAGCATTTTAAAAAATAATCAGCGTACTTTACAACTTGTACAATATTTTCAACACGACTGAGAAGTTTTATCCTTGTAACAATAATGTCCTTTTTTCTATATTGTTATTTATACCAAACTGTTCAGAACTGAATTCTCTACGAGGCTTAAAGAAAAACTCATTTATTTTTGAAGAACTTGATCATGGACCCTTTACAAAAAAAATGTTAAAATTTTAAATTTTCATGCAATTTTTACAAAATTTCTACTCTGTCATACAATGTATGGCCTTGGAACCAATTTTTTAATTAACTTGAGATGCAATTCCATCTAAAATCATCAATCTTGTGTCCTTAATTTTGTCTATGCAGAAGCTGGATCATACTGTTTTACCTTTGAGACATAAAAAGGAGATCTTTGATTGGCCACAAGTGGAATTCAAAGTGTTTCCAGATCTACATTTATATACGCTTCTTCTTTATTTTGATGAGAGGTAGTATGGCAGAAACTTCATGACATGCCATTATTGAAATGTAAGTGACATCACAAATTCCTTAAAGGAAAGTACACAAATACTCCATACATTTATAGAAACTATTCTGTATCTTCAGAGGTTTGTTTGAATTGAATTGTAACATCAATTCCAATTCAAACAAACTTCTGAAGATACAGAATAATTTCTGTGAAACGTGCATCAGGTGAAAATAAAGCTACTTGCAGTATATTTATTTGAAGATATTACATAGGAGACCTGCAGGAAAATCAATGAGTTATTTAGAAAGAAATTTAGAGAAACATACAAAGTTTTGTGGTTAAAAGGCTTATCACCAACTCTTTAGTTTATACTCTTTAGTCACAAAATAAATTTTTTCACATCCCACAAAAGATTCTGTCTGACATACAAAATACTCACCCCTCCTCCTGCTTTGATCCACATAGCTAACCACCAAGAGCTGAATGCAGTTGTGCCAACGTTGAATATAATCAACACAATAACAGTTAAGACAGCACAGTATCCACCGGCAGCACGGATGTAGCTCAAGTATGTGCCACACTGTAAAGTACCTCGTTCCACACGCTCTGCCACCATCAGTTTCTTACCATTTTCTAAAAAGAAAATACGCGATTCAAGTCAAGTGCTTATTAATTTTTCAAGTAACCTGAAAAATGATCGTTTTTACAAAATTTATAAAATACAATGGAAACAAATATTTACCCATACATTATTTAAGTAGATGACAATTATAATATAATAACTTTTTGTGCAGATTTGATAATGCAAACTTTTTTTAGGCAGGTACTAAATCTATATATATATGTATGTATATTATGTACTGCTGTAAAAATGGACAACAGTACATAAAAATAAAATAGTTATTTAAGAAAACTCATAGGGATTAATTTAGTAATATTTTTGGATAAACAGTAGTAAAATTGTAAACAAAAAACGAATTAATTATTAATGATAAACTTAGAGGTAATCTAAGGTATTGGAATTGTATGATACAGCACAGAGTGAAGAAAATATATGTTGTACTATTAATGACAATTATAAGATATTATAATAAAATTAGATAAACATTAAAATAAAACCAAATGTTAATAATATTATAATATAATAGAGACAAATTAAGATAAGTAATGTAAAAAGTCAGAGAAATGTAATAATAATAATTAGTAACATTATATAGTTGTTTAAGAGGAGTATTATGAAAGTATGTGACAAATTTAATGATGTATCACCAAGGCCAATGTGAATTGTTATAATTTGATTGTTTTTAAATATAAGAAAAATTTGATTTAGTCTAATTTTAGTATTAATAGAATACACATCTCAGTGAGAGTTTATGTAACATATTGAAAATTTATTAAGAAGAATTAAATTTGTATAAATAACAAAAGAAGAAAGTCTAATTTCATATTCAATCTTAGAGAGAGAGAGAGAGAGAGAGAGAGAGAGAGAGAGAGAGAGAGAGAGAGAGAGAGAGAGAGAGAGAGAGAGAGAGAGAGAGAGAGAGAGAGAGGGGGGGGGGGGGGGGAGGGGGAGGGGGAGAGAGGGGGGAGGGGAGAGAGAGAGAGAGAGAGAGAGAGAGACTGTAATATTTAAAATAAGTCTATGTCCCAATTATAAATTAATAAGAAGAATTGAGAACTGTAAAAGTAATTTAAAAGGAAATGAATTACTCTTGTAAAGAATCTTGGGACAACAGGCCAAAGAAATCTAACCTATTCTGAATTTGTAACGCAGTTTGTAAAATATTATAATTAAAAGAAGTTTAATGAGGAATGCTATTAAAGGTTTAATGTAAATTATGCACAGTACCATCATCAAAAGGTAATCTACTACTGATCGGTGTTGTAATCTCAAATTGGAATAAAATCAAACTTGCATGAAGCATAGTCGTCCAATTCACACACACGAAGTGAACTCATTAACATAATTAAGATACGTAACACACGAACTTCTACTAAAACACAAATAATAATACCAAGTCTTAGTGCGTAGGCTTTCACGGCCGGTGTCATTACGATTATTTTCTAAAACTTCCGGGCTGAAAGGCCGTGGTCGAAAATGCTGCTAAACGTTTCGGCCGCACCACCGGTGGCCATCTTCAGTAGCAAAAGAAAGAAATGTGTTCGAACAGATGATACGCCGAACACGTCTCCCAATGGACTGGGAACAAGCAACAGTGAGTTACTGCTACGATGACTCTATTTATAACATTTTGTCCGCTTCAGGTGTATCGCACGGACCAATGAGAAGCCCGTCATACTCAATTCTGATTGGCCATGGAAAATAGACCATGCCAGACACTATTTAAGGAGATGCTTTCACCTCGGCGGTTCATAGCGACGGACGCATTCTTATGAATATGGATGGACTCCAGATGCAGGCGAGTGAAGTAACCCCGGACAGAAGACAACACGCGGGCTTCATCAAACATCACCCGGTGATTAGGGATGGCAACATTGACTGGTATATCGATATATCGGTCTTCCGATATATCGTAACAGCTATATCGATATATCCGATATATTGCTTGAAATATATCGATATATCACGATATATCGGTAAGACCGATATATGAGCCAATGACTGCAAGCTCTCAGTCTGCACTGCTGTCCAACTCCAATTCCAATGTAATGCAGTGTTGCACGAGCATGACAAAAAATCCCGACGTTGTTTATAGCAGATAGTAATAAATTAATCTCATTATTAACCCTCTAATGGTAAGGTGCGGGTCAGATCCGACCCATGCGCAATTGTTCCGAACATCTCTCCATTCTAACTTTTCTCCAAACGGTTTAAAACTAAGATACCCTCTCAGTCATTCATAGGGAAGGCATAGGAATAACCCCAGTTTCCAGGTAATTGTTCCTCGATCACTGTGTTTGTTTTTTCCGGGCACTTCTCTTTTCGGGTCGGATGCGACCCGACCTTACCAAAAATGCTTTAAAAATTTTCAACGCTTCCTATATATTTTTTGCAGTTTCGTAAGAATGCATGGCTTGTGAACTTTATACATACGTAGTACTGTAACTAATGTTTAGTATTGTTTTGTAGACTAAACATGAACACAACACTTCCCATTGTTTTGTAATTTTGTAACCAGTTTCTCTCTTGTTTCTCCAAAGTCGAGCATTAGACATCAACAATCGTATATTTTGGAATGTCTACACTTTGTGTACATGTTACGATTCACAAAAAGCGTAGTAGTATATGGTTGACATTGCTCTGGCATCATAGCAATACTAACACGTGTAAGAGCCAGACAGTACCATTGAGTGGACAATAGAATACAATTTACTCTAATTACTGTGACTTTTTTCATTGAATTTAAATTTTCTATTCATTTTTTATTTTTTGCATAATGGCTTGTAACATAATATTGTACACTGCTAAAAAAATATTAGCAGAGTTTCAAAGGCAAGAAGAAGAAGACTCAGACTTAGAAGAAGAAGATTTTGACAAAGAAGTTTCCGAGACTGAAGATAACATTCTTATAGACAGCGATAACGAAGATGACGAGTTCGACTTAGCTGAAGGGACACAGGATTGTAGCAGTGCTGATGATTTTTTTTATTGTACTTCAAACAAGTTTTTAATATTTAAGTCATTCTTGTAATAATGTTTAAACATTTAGCATACTCTCAGACTCTATAAAATGTGGTGACACTTTGCATAAAGCACACGCATTTGTGGCAGTGGGGATTTTGATAGCAAAGTGGAGAAATTTTGAGTAGCCATGTGGGGAAAAGAGGACTGATTGACCTGGCAACACTGCCTATGAAAACACTGATGATGACAGGATTTTTGAATTGGGAAAGACGAAAGACATCTGGACGAACAAACCAGTACGCTCCAAATTTTCACGAACCTCATCTTTAAATGTTATCACACACCTGCCCGGACCAAAAGGCGATGCTCGAGGGATCGTTGATGAGGTACAATTGTTTTCTTTATTTGTAACCGATGAGATGCTGGAAAAAATTGTTCTCCACACTAACAGTGAAATAGAAAGATCGAAGATCAAATACCAATCTGTACAGTGGTTTACATCTCCCACAAACCTGATAGAGATAAGAGCTCTTATTGGGCTGTTGTATATGAGCGGTGTTTTGAAGAACTCTGGTTTATGTCTTGATGATATGTTTTCTGTAATCTATGGACCGGCTGTATTTCGCTGTTCAGTGTCACAGAAAAGATTCTCTTTTCTAATCCAGAACTTACGATTTGACGACAAAACTACGAGAGATCCAAGGAAGAATAACTTTGTGGCTTTCGAGACCTTACCTTGCATGCGTAAAAGTCCACCTTACCGTTAGAGGGTTGAAGTATTAAAACAAAATTTGTTACAACCTTATTAAAACATCATTTTAAAAGAAGTGAATTTAATGTTTTACATTTTTTAAATCAATAACAAAAAAACGATATATATCGCGTTTTTAGACATGTATCGATATAATCCAAAAATATATAAATAACGTATATCGATAAAAAATATATCGATATATTTAGAAATATATCGATAAATTTCAACTATCGATATATCGTTGCCATCCCTACCGGTGATCGTCGTGGGACAGAGCGTGTTCAGCAACTGCGGACTTTTCCGGCTGGCCCAGGCGGCAGTATCTCCGATGTTCAGAGAGGCGCGTCCGGACACTACGCTTCGTGGTGCCTATGTAGACCTGGCCACACGTACAAGGAATACTGTACACCCCGCATGACGAGAGTGGATCCCTGGCGTCTTTCACCGGTCGCAGGAACTGTTGGATCTTTTTGGTTGGCTTAAAGATCGTCCTGACGCCCCGCTTACTCAGCAACCTGCCGATGCGGTCAGTCACGCCACGGATGTAGGGCAAGACAGCAGAGCCAACAACCTCAGGCAACTCCGACTGGTCCGGCCTACCAGATCTTCTCGGCCGGGCAGCTCTTCTAACCTCCGCAGCAGAATAGCCGTTGGACTGCAGTGCTTTCTCGAGATGCCGAAACTCATCTTCGAGATACTGGGGCTCACAGATTCTTTTTGCCCGGTCTACCAGAGTCTTCAGCACCGCCCTCTCTTCTGCCTAGGATGATGATTGGAGGTCTTGTGCAGATATCTGTCGGTGTGCGTTGGCTTCCTATAAACTTTATGTCCCAAGCTGCCATCGGTCCTTTTCAGGACCAACACATCCAGAAAAGCCAATTGATCACCACTCTCGCGCTCCATCGTAAACTGTATGCGCGGGTGTACAGCGTTCAGATGTCCAAGGAAGCGTTCCAACTCTTCATCCCCATGGCTCCAGACCACGAAAGTGTTGTCCACATACCGCAACCAACACTTCGGCTTCAGAGGCGCAGATGAAATTGCCAACTCTTCAAATTTCTCCATATAGAAGTTTGCAACCACAGGGCTGAGAGGACTTCCCATGGCGACGCCATCCAACTGTTCATAGAAGCCGCCATTCCACTGGAAGTAGGTCGTTGTTAGGACCTGCCGGAACAAAGCAGTGATGTCCGCCGAGAACAGGTCACCCAAATACCCCAAGACCTCCTGAACAGGGACCATGGTGAAAAGAGAGACCACATCAAAACTCACGAGAACATCGCCAGGCTCCAGCACCAACTCCCGGATCCTCCGAAGGAAATCAGAAGAGTCCCGGACGAAAGAATCCGTCTGCCCGATGTGCGGCTTGAGCAATCCAGTGAGGTGCTTTGCCAAGGTGTAAGTAGGCGAGCCAATAGCACTGACGATGGGCCTCAGCGGAACGTCTTCCTTGTGGATCTTCGGTAAACCTGGCCGATCGTGGTGTGGATTCGGTAAACGTGGTGTTTGGATCACACGAGACTGAATTCGAAGAACGGGAAAATTATCCTTCGCAAGGACGTACACCTAGATCGCCTGGTCGAGTATTACTTCGGAGACGCTTTGCCAGTTCGGGACGAACAGGCTTAAGGAGGGGGCAGTGCTACGACAGCACAGAACAATCTACGCGTTTATCGAATGTGCCAGAAAGATCTCGATGTAAGCGTGTGGTGTACGTGCTACTAGACGCATTTTGCGAGAATTTTCTCGACTGTGCCGGGCTTCGCTCGGGCGCTCGGACTGTGTCAAGGCCGTAGCAATTACGTAGTTCGCGAGAGATAAGACGCAGTTTGGAAGCTTCTGGTGTGTGAGCGTGACTATAAATACATCGGGTAGCGGCCTTAGTTTTTCAGTTCAATGCGAGATTTTTGACTGTGCGGTTCGAGAGTATTAGTGCGATATATTTACAGAGCGGTTCGAGTTATTACGGTGTACGTTCAAGTAGTTATTAGTGAAGTGTTGCGTTTTATATTCGGATGGTATAATTGTAATACAGTTGAGTTTTAATATTAGTGGACATTATATTGCATATGAACAATTTTCATTTGATTTGTTGTAGACACTGTGTTGTTAATTACGAACTGTTTTACTATAACAATTAAAGGTGTGATTAGTGACTTGATTGGTGTCTTGTAATTATTGTGTTTCCACTGTACCTACGACGATCGAGTAGACCGCCATAACAATATGCAATTGTATTGATATATTACAATGTGGAAAAGAAGAAGTGTACTAACTGCAAATGTCCTATTACTTAATGCAAAGCGAAAATACGTGTTGTTTTCATTTGTGAGGTTAGGTGACAACGGTTTTTGGTTTTTAGCTTACTGCTGAAATAAATAAAAGCCACGATTGAGGAAAACGTAATGTTTAATGTGTTATACAATGCTTCTAACACAGTAACACTTAAAATAAAGAATTTAGCATTTCTGATTTAACAGGTACTTTATAAATATCTCCAAAGGCTTTATAAATGGGTTCTTTTAAATCTCCAAAGGCTGTTGCACCAACATACATAATAATTTAGTACAAGTTAAAATAGTACAAGTGTTAAAAACAGCTATGGAGAGAATCTGACTAATGAGTACAAAATTGTTATATAATCTGACACAATGCCATATAGACATTGTAATAATAAAATTAATAAGTGTTATTTTAGCCACACGTTGGTTGCACCAATTTTGTAATAATAAAATACATATGGGTTATTTAGCCACACGTTGGTTGCGTCAATTTTGTAAGTAAAATAAAATCTCTTTATTTCTTATTTCCTAAACTTACCCTTATTTGATGTATAATTCTATTTTAAATAAATAATCAAACTCCTTATTCATTCTTGTTTAAAATTCAATTATTTTTATTAATCTCTTTGCAACTCAGTTCTGTTGTAGAGCATGTAAAATCTCAATCTCAGGGTTCATGTATAAGTCATGTCAAAGTATAGTACATAAGTTGTTAACATATCATATAACATAATATTTAAAAATTAATGTTTGGTAATTAGGTGTTGTTGATGTATGTTGTATGTCAGTGGGTTTTTTGGATCATACAAAAGTGCAAATGAACAATTGAAAAAGAAACTCTTACTACTAATAATTATTGGTGTACAATTAGAATTCACTGTTCTAAAGTCTTTGTTGTTTTTTACTATAGTATATCGCTGTGATTCGAACTTTAAATGTTAAGATGTTTTCTAATATCTGGGTTGACTATTGGATGGATCTCACTCATCTGGTAGTTTTCTTTACAATCTTCTTTCTTGATCCTTTGCGTCTGGACTTCTAGTTTTCTGCACCATCGACTAAAATATCCTTCTTCTATTTATTTTCATAGTCTTTCAGTATCGTTTCATCTCATATTCTCCTTTAATTTGTATAAAAACCAGCATTAAAATTCGACACGTTCTGCCTGGTTTCAATATTTTTTCCAACAATAATTCTTTCTACTAAAACACTAATTTATTCAGATAAGGTCTTGGCAATGATATATTTATGGGTCACAGGTTCGGTCTCCCAATTTATAATTAATATTATTCCGTAGAATCTTATTCTATCTTCGTCACTATTACATTATAAGTTTGTAACGGAAGATTCTTTATTTTTTAATTATTTCCACTTGGTTTTATTGCACTAAATGAATACCTTGTGGTTTCATATAAATTATATGTTTCATGTGATGTTCATATTGTAAATATTCACTTACACTATACACCGTTTTTACTTCTTAAAGTCTATCACCATTGTTCTCACCTTCTTACACTGTTACACTCCCTAACTTTTATAATTATTGTTCAATATTTTAATATTTATAATTGTACATTAATTACAGTCTGGAGTTCACTTATACACAATAGCTGCTTGAGGTTCACAGACCTCCTCATAGTTTTAATCTAAGGCTATACTCAATGTCTTATTTCTTACATGCTAAGTTTCATATTTGTACATTATAATTGATTATTAAGAACTATTTACATTTTTGGTCATTTGATCGTCTCTTCTGGGTATCTGTCATCGTCAGTTATTGTTTTGTCATGTTAATTGCATTATTTAATTCCTAAATTTGCATTCTCTATTTCCCTATTTCCCAATTATTCATTTATGATAATATTTCCCTTTTTGTTTCGATTTCTTTTTATTTCTTGAAAATATTAATTATCTTTAAGTAATATATTATCTCTTCATTACTGTATTTATTAAGTTTATTTTATTCTTCTATTTCTTTTAATATTAATAAGATTGTGTTTCTGCATATTTCACTATGAGTTTTGATGGTATACTTGTCTTTCTTTGGAGATGGAATCTTGTTACCTTATATAATGCCCCCCCATTCAAGAATGATTATTTCAGATGGCATGTTTATAAGACTGAGGAAATTATCATTCATTCTTGTGTGGTGTTTTCATAATACTTTTTCAGAGAAGCTTGGTTGTAGGTTCCTTTAAGTTGTTGATTGGTCAGGTCTGTTAATTCGTAAGTGTTATTCGTCTTGTCCTTGGTAATGATATAAGGTCCAGTATACAACAGTGGTAGTTTCCTAGATATTCCCTCAACGGTACTAGGTAACTGTCGATTTCTTAACAGTACCTTTTCTCCTACTGAATAATTAATGATTCTGTGTTGTTGATTTTGATACCTATCCCTTTGTTTGTTCGTTTTTTCTACCATCTTATTATAAAATTTAATTCTGTCAAATTTATATTCCGGCGTGTCTGGAAAATTAATCAGATCAGTAACTTCTTGGGGTGGTTGTTTTTCATGCATTACCATGTACGGGGTCGTTTCTATGTTCTGATGGTATGCTAAGTTTAAAAAGTTTTCTGTGGATGGTAAATATTCACTCCATTTCCTTTGCTGATCGAAACAGTATGTCCTCAGGACTCTTCCGACCTCTCGCAACACTCTCTCTGCAGGATTGCTGCTCGGATGATAGACAGATGTCTTGTAATTCTTGACTCCATGCCTTAATAATGTTTCCTTCCATATCTGTCCCTTAAATTGTGTGCCGTGGTCGGTAATAATGGTCCTTGGAGTTCCCAACTCAGGTATATACTTATGAATGATAATGTCTAGAATTTTTTTAGTGGTCGCTCTATTTATAGGGTATAATTTTGTATATTTTGAGAAATGGTCCCATATGATAATAATAAATTTGTATCGATGTTGTCCTCCACTACGAGGGAAAGGTCCACAAATGTCAAGGAATACCTTTTCCAGTTTATGTGTACAGGTAATGGGTATCATTGTTCCTTCTTTCCTCTCGTTATTATATTTGACCAGTTGCAATACATGGCAGTTCGTACATAGATTTGGACACTTCTATTTATATTTTTTATACAGACCTGTTCCTCTAACGCTTTAATTACCTTCAGAGGACCCATATGGCCATACTGAATATGGTAATTGATGATTAACTCCTTTTCTATAGTCTTGGGTATTACCACCTTCCAATTGTTTTGATTTAAATTTGCTTTTATAAATAACACATCTTCATGAACGCAATAAAATGGTAATATTTTGTCATCCTGATTATTTAGTCTCTGTTTTATATGCAATAGTTTTGAGTCAGTTGTCTGTTGTTGTTTAATTTTGTTAATGATAATTTCCAAATCGGTTCTTCTTTTAATGATATGATATACCTTGGCGATTTCCTCCTTCTCCGCCTCCAAGGTATTCTTTTCCACATTAATCCTACATAGAACGTCGGCGACTACATTCTTTCTCCCAGGTATGTATTCCCAGTTTATGTGGTACTCTTGTAGTGCCAATACCCATCTCGTCAATCGACCATGACTCAGCTTACATCGTCTTAAGAATGAGATTGACTTATGGTCGGATCTAACGGTTACCGAGTATCCAAGGATATATGTTCAAAATTTATTGCATGCGAAAACCACACTAAGTAATTCCTTTTCCATAACATTATAATTCTTTTCACAATTGTTCAGCACTCTGCTTGCAAAACTAGTGACCAAGTGGTTCCCTTCCACATCTTCCTGGTATAGTTCTGCTCCCAGACTTATGTTGCTCACATCGCAGTTTAGATAGAATGGTTTGTTAAAATTAGGGTGATGCAGTATAACCGTCTCTAAAAATTTGTCCTTAATCAATTTCAATACCATGTCTCGTTCAGGCCCCCATCTCCATTTTTCCTTTGAAGTTAACTGTTTTTGAAACCTTGCTGTTAATTGGAGTAATTATGTTGGAATTTTCGGTAATAATTGCATAGTCCGAGGAAAGATTGCAATTGTCTACGGTTTTTTGGAATAGGGAAATTCTGGATAGCAGTTACTTTGTCGGGAGACAGTGAGATGCCTGTCTCGGACAAAATAAATCCTAAAAATTGGACTTTGTCAGCAATAAGTCTTGACTTATCGAGTTTCAATGTAACATTATTTTCGGACAATTTTCTTAATACGTGTTCTATTCGGTCACAGTGTTTGTTCCAGTCGGATGAAGGAATTCACAGATTGTACACGTATACAGTGGTGAACTGCAGTGCTTCCTGTCCCAATACCTGACCTATACATTTAACGAAAATCGCCACTGAGTTAATGAGACCAAATGGGAGTCTCTTAAATTGTTAATTCCGGCCATCGAATATGAACGACATATATTTCTGACTCTCTGGATGCAATTCTACTTGCCAGTAACACATACGGTGTCCCCAGTACTGATGTACTTGGTACCATGAAATTTCTTTAAGATTTCCTCTATTTACCCCGGAGATGTTCTATCGTTTACTATTATCTTATTGATTTCGCGGGCATCAAGACAAAGTCTAACTTTTCCATCTTTCTTTGGAATTGCCACTATGGGGTTTGTGTATGGAGAGTTACTATATTCAATTATATCATCGGCCGTCATTTTATTTATTTCTTTTCTGACCACTTCCTTCAGGGAATGAGTGATAGGATAGGATTTTTTTTTTAATTCTGCCGGTTCTTTGAACTTTAACTTGCATTGATAGTTTTTCACTTTACCGGGCATGTTGGAGAAAACATGTCTGTATTTGTTATAAATGGATATTAGTTGTTTGTTCTGCATTTAGATTTAGCTCCGTTTTCTCTTCCTGGAATCTCTGGATCTCCTTTATTTTGTTCTGCCACATTTCTTCATTATTATCGTGGTATTCTATATTATTTGGTAATGATCTAACCCCATTAACTTTATTCTCCCTAACACAATAGCTGGTATGGATCTGAGGGGCACTTTAGCTACCGATCAACTCAGCCGTCCGTCATCTGAGATCAGAGACACCTTCTCTATGCTCAGATCTATTATAGCCGAATGCCGTCTTAGCGTATCGCACCCGACTAACAGATTAAATGGTAGGTCTTTTGCGACCAAAAACGTCATGGAAATTGTAGATCCATTACTTTCAACTTCTAATGATACCTGTTTTCTGACAGACTTGTTTTGGCACCCAGTAGCTCCGATTAAAGTTATGTTATTAACGGGTAATGTTGGTATAATCTCTTTGCACTCTCTTTGTATCCTATCTAACTCAATACTGTCAATTAATGAGACATTCACCCCGGTATCTATCATGACTTCTGTTAGTATCCCATTTACTTCCGCTCTAATATATAAGATTTCATTATTATTATTATTATTTTCCCCATGGGTAGATTCTTCAGTCAATAATTCCTCGCGTATGTTTTTTAGATAGTTATTGTGAATTACAGTGATCGTGTTATTAGGTATGTATTTTTGTGGTCTATGTTGGTACCCAGAAGATTGGATCAATGATGGGTCATCAAGGTTTCTCACTGCCGCCTCTCGTTTAAAGTCTGGTCAATGTCAGGGTCCCTAACGTCGTTGTTCTGGTGAGATCCATTGCTATTTAAATTATGCCTTTCCTCGCTGTTATTCCCCACAGGATTATAATTATTAGATCTCCTGTTATCTTCATTGCTTAGGCTCCTTCTTGGATAATTCCCGTTGTGATTATTATTGTTATAGCCGTTATCTCGATTACCATTTGAATATGGGTGGTTGTTTTCTAGGCTACTGCGTCCTTGATAGTTTGGCCTTCTATAACCACGGTTGCCATCTCGATTGTTCGATCGTACATAATTCACTCTTGATTGATTATCCCTATAGCCATTATAGTTTTGATTATTATTATTAAGCCGTATTATTTCTGTCTCTCAACTGATAGTCATTTCTCAGTGACTTAATAGTCATTACTACCTCTGCGGTAGTAATTTTCATGCTCATAACTTTCTAGTAATTCGGCCATGGACTGTATTGTTTTGATCTGTCCGTTTCGCCTTGCGCTGGCAATCCACTCTTCAAAATGGTAGGCGAGTTTCGTTACCAGGCACTCCTCTGGTACCTTGGGTTCCAAACTCCCAGCTAGGCACACTTTTCCCAAGAAGTATGCCGTTGGTGATGTGCCTCTCTGTGGATCGTATTTACCATTACTCAGGTTGTCTTGCACTATATTTTGAGTGGACTCAGACCAATACTTGGTTTTAAACAATGCCTTAAATTCCGAATAGCTGTTTATGTCATGTCGTGTGGCTGTCCACCAATTATCTGTCATTTCTTTAAAATGTTCGTCCTGTATACTTCTTATTACCGTCCATCTGGTTTCTCTATTTTTCGTAATATTTTCTTCGATCCTTTCTAAAAATTCCATAGGATTCCTTCTATAGTTTTTGAAATTGATTATTTCTTGGTTGTCAGTACATTGGAAGTTAGGTACATTAAATGGCCGGTTATTAATCCTCTCTATTTCTTCCCGTATATTCACCAATCCTCTTCTATTGATTTCTTCAATTTTTTCAGTATGACTGGTCACGTGGTCCTGTATACTATTAACATTGACTTCTATGTGCCCTATTTTCCCATCTACCTTTTCATGCACTTTTTCTATTTTTTTCTGTGTCTCTGTCTGCATTGACTCTATTCTTGTTATGTTATTATTATCTACGTGTTCAATTTGTATGCAGACATCACCTCTAAACTGCTTTAGCTCCTGACTTGTTTGCTTCAGCTGTTCATTTGTTTCGGAAATTTGCTGTTTGATGGTATCGTTGTACTGTTCCATTTTCTGATTAACATCAGCAATTTCCTCTATGATTTGCTGTTTCAAGTTTTCATTCCTTTCTTCTACCTTCTTACTATTCTCTTTGATTTCTTCTTTCAGCTGTTGGTTATTATTTTCTATTTTCTCCTCCATCCTCTTACTATTATCTTCTATTTTCTCTTCCATCCTCTTACTATTATCTTTTATTTCTTCCCTCATCTGTTTGCTATCATTTTTTAATTCTTCCATTTTATTTTCCATTTTCTGACTTAATTCTTCCTTCAACTGTTGGTTATTATTTTCCATTTTCTGACTTGATTCTTCCATTCTCTTACTATTGTCTTTTATTTCCTTATTGGTATCTTCCATCTTCTCTTCCATCTTCTTACTATTCTCTTCCATTTTTTTATTATTTTCCTCTTTGAATTCCTCTATGCTTTTATTTAATAATTCGATGTTTTGATTATTATTTTTATTACTATCATTTATTTTCTTAGTTAAATCTTCCTTTATTTCTTCACTTGTACTATCTATTTTTCATTTATTCTCTCAATTTTATTTTTTAAATTCTCATTCATTTGTTTATTATCTTCTTTATTTGTCTTAAATTTTCATGTGTACTATTTATTTTTTCATCAATTATTTGCTTAAAGTCTTCTTTCATACTTTCCTTAATACTGTCTATTTTTTCATTCGTCTATTTAAAGTTTCACTCAGAGTTTCATTTTGTTTCCTTGAGTTTTCATTTATTTTTTCCTCCATACTGTCTATTTTTTCATTCATTTGTCTATTTAAATTTTCACTCAGAGTTTCATTTAGTTTCCTTGATTCTTCCTTGACTTCTTTTCTCTTTTTCTCGCTTTCCTCCTTGTCCTCTTTTCTGGTTTTCTTGCTATTTTCTTTTATTTCTTCCCTCGTCTGTTTGGTATCATTTTTTAATTCTTCCATTTTTGACTTAATTGTTCCTTCAATTGTTTACTATTATCTTCTATTTTCTCTTCCATCCTCTTACTATTCTCTTCCATTTTTTTATCGTTCTTTTCTCTGGATTGTTCAAACATCATCTTTATCCATTCCTTTAAATCTACGTTCTCTGTCTGTGCAGGTTTGACAGGTGGGTTTTCTAATGTATCATCTGCTATCACCTCCACTTCTATTGCAGGTTAGCCTCCTTCTCCTCCATATTCATCTCAGTATCTGCTGTTCTGTTTCTTCTACCTGAGATTGCTCTTTTGGCCATTTTATTCACTTTTGAATAAAATCTAGAAATGACAACTATAATTCTATTCAATCTTTATTTATTCCCATTTTCTAGCCCTCAAGTTGGTCACCAATTTTGTAATAATAAAATTAATAAGTGTTATTTTAGCCAT
This sequence comes from Magicicada septendecula, assembly GCA_034769895.1. Lineage (NCBI taxonomy): Eukaryota > Metazoa > Arthropoda > Insecta > Hemiptera > Cicadidae > Magicicada > Magicicada septendecula. Next base: position 136,368,988 of record CM068372.1, read on the forward strand.
ACGCTGGTTGCGCCAATTTTGTAATAATATAATACATATGGGTTTTTTAGCCACACGTTGGTTGCGTCAATTTTGTAAGTAAAATAAAATCTCTGTATTTCTTATTTCCTAAACTTACCCTTATTCGATGTATAATTCTATTTTAAATACATAATCAAACTCCTTATTTGTTCTTGTTTAAAATTCAATTATTTTTATTAATCTTTTTGCAACTCAGTTCTGTTGTAGAGCATGTAAAATCTCAATCTCAGGGTTCATGTATAAGTCATGTCAAAGTATAGTACATAAGTTGTTAACATATCATATAACATAATATTTAAAAATTAATGTTTGGTAATTAGGTGTTGTTGATGTATGTTATGTATCAGTGGGGTTTTTGGATCATACAAAAGTGTAAATGAACAATTGAAAAAGAAACTCTTACTACTAATAATTATTATATATATAAACTTTCACAATATGAACTTACTTTCTTTACACTTTCCCAAACGTTTTGAGGTGGGAAAGTGTAAAGAAAGTAAGTTCATATTGTGAAAGTTTATATATATAATTATAAAGTGAACGAAGAGGATGGATCAACAAGATAATTATAATAATTATTGGTGTACAATGAGAATTCACTGTTCTAAAGTTTTTATTGTTTTTTACTATAGTATATCGCTGTGATTCGAACTTTAAATGTTAAGATGTTTTCTAATATCTGGGTTGACTATTGGATAGATCTCACCCATCTGGTAGTTTTCTTTACGATCTTCTTTCTTGATCCTTTGCGTCTGAACTTCTAGTTTTCTGCACCATCGATTAAAATATCCTTCTTCTATTTATTTTCATAGTCTTTCAGTATCATTTCATCTCATATTCTCCTTTAATTTGTATAAAAACCAGCATTAAAATTCGACACGTTCTGCCTGGTTTCAATATTTTTTCCAACAATGATTCTTTCTACTAAAACACTAATTTATTCAGATAAGGTCTTGGCAATGATATATTTATGGGTCACAGGTTCGGTCTCCCAATTTATAATTAATATTATTCTGTAGAATCTTATTCTATCTTCGTCACTATTACATTATAAGTTTGTAACGGAAGATTCTTTATTTTTTAATTATTTCCATTTGGTTTTATTGCACTATATGATTACCTTGTGGTTTCATATAAATTATATGTTTCATGTGATGTTCATATTGTAAATATTCACTTACACTATACACCGTTTTTACTTCTTAAAGTCTATCACCATTGTTCTCACCTTCTTACACTGTTACACTCCCTAACTTTTATAATTATTGTTCAATATTTTAATATTTATAATTGTATATTAATTACAGTCTGGAGTTCACTTATACACAATAGCTGCTTGAGGTTCACAGACCTCCTCATAGTTTTAATCTAAGGCTATACTCAATGTCTTATTTCTTACATGCTAAGTTTCATATTTGTACATTATAACTGATTATTAAGAACTATTTACATTTTTGGTCATTTGATCGTCTCTTCTGGGTATCTGTCATCGTCAGTTATTGTTTTGTCATGTTAATTGCATTATTTAATTCCTAAATTTGCATTCTCTATTTCCCTATTTCCCAATTATTCATTTATGATAATATTTCCCTTTTTGTTTCGATTTCTTTTTATTTCTTGAAAATATTAATTATCTTTAAGTAATATATTATCTCTTCATTACTGTATTTATTAAGTTTATTTTATTCTTCTATTTCTTTTAATATTAATAAGATTGTGTTTCTGCATATTTCACTATGAGTTTTGATGGTATACTTGTCTTTCTTTGGAGATGGAATTTTGTTACCTTATAAAATAGACAATAAAAAATATATTAAAATACTTATTAAAAGTCAAATATTTGTATGCAAAGCCGTGGGTAACGGCCAGTATACAATAAGATAATGTAGATAAGTTGAACATCAAAAATCTTAACATCCAATCTCACTATCAGACTTTTACAAGAAGGATTTAGGAGTATTATATCTCCACAGAAAATTATTGCTTGATGTATTTTTTTAACTACATGTCTGTTATCCAATGCAGTACAAACTACATGGCAATGTCTGCAGACATTACTGAATTGTACAAAATTTGTTTTACTCTATTTACAATTAATGCAGCCTACTGGTCAAATAGCCCAATTTTAAATTTTAAATTATCCAAAAATATTTACTGTACTGTGATTGTGTATTGCAATGCTTAAGTAATTACTTTTTTCATTGTATCAATGAAAATATGTAAACAGAATATTAGTACTTATTCTTTTACACCCCCCCTACACACACACACACACACACACACACACACACAATTTTATGCATGTCTTTTTTTAATGAACACAAGAACAGAATGGGCTGTCAACAGGATTCCCATGATTCCTGAGAAAACTTCTATAAACCAGTTGGTAAAAGAAGAATGGGACAACCAAGGAGTAAATGAGGTGACCAGTTAATGACTGTGGAGTCTAATCTATATCATTTAATACGTTGATTTTTTTTTTTACTCTGTACTGTTATTATATAATATAATACTTTTTTTTTTAATTCGAATAGATTAATATTTCCCAATTTTGTTAGTTCCATCAAAATCATAGTCCCAAATAATTCAGCTTATCATTTTTCAACAACATAAATATTTAAAAGACTTAGTCTTCATGCTTTCTGAAATGAATAGTTCTCAATCAAGCAACACTTTTTCTTCAGTTCAAAAGGCAATTTCAGTTGCTTTGTATAAATGATAGGTAATAGTAAAACTGATAATCTGTCGTTCTTTAATTTGTCAGTATCTATAATTTATGATAATCTCTTACTGCACACAGCTATATATTGTTTAATTAAAATGTATCCTTTCATCAATAAACATACAAAATCTGTTCATATTAAATATCCTTCCATACTTAACATGAAACAAAGTGCTACACAATGAGAATAATAGGCTACTTACCTAATGAAGTTGCATCACCATTCTGTATTTTCTTCTCTGGTGTAACTACAGTACTTGGTTTTCTTTCACGTTTCTGTTCTGGCACGTCTCCATTAGTGTGGGCATCATCACTAAAATATGCACTATTAAACAGTGACAGAAAAAATCATCCTTCACATTTAAAGTTTAAAAATTAATTTCTCTTTTAGGTAAGTACACACAGTCTGTTTCAGCCCACTTGTGTTAATCAATACAGAGTAGAAGAATGTCAGCAGCTAAGCAAAACTTGTTGAAAAGGAAAGGATGAAAATGTTAATATTCAGAAAATAATGTAAACAAATTATGTTTTCTGGCATCAACTAAATAAAGACAGTGAAGGTGAAAAACGATACATCTTTTTTTTTGGTAATGTGAAAATAAATCAGAAATAATTTTAGTTCAACTACCATATTGGCCCAAATATAAGACGATTTTTTCTTTAAAATGCCCTTCCAAAAACTGTACCCGTCTTATATGTGCAATCAATCATAAAAATTTCATATTTGTACCTGCAAACGTATACCATATTTTGTATGATCAGCCAGCTGCACAAGCTTGCTATGTGTGTAGTGTGAATCAACAGCCACATGTTATAATGAGTTCAAGCTCAAGATATGGCGACAGGGGACATGGCTAAATCCATTTCACCACATTCAGTTAAAGACTGTCCGTGAGCACTATACCAACTCTCCCTTAATTACCAGGGAGCTGAACGAATTCGTTTTGGCAAATTTGTTTGTAGGGTTTCTGTGAGTCATTAGACATCTTCCCACTCCGTCGACTAGGGAGTTTGATGAATCCGTTTGGCCAGATTCCTTCAGATTTTCTGCATGACTTAAAACCATTTCTCCAATCTCCTTTTAGGGGAAATTAACAAACTGTTTGGCTGGATTCGGGTGCAGATTTTCCATCTGACTGCAAGACAGCTTCCCATCAGTAGCCTCACGTGTTTCCTTAATAAATCTCCTACTGATCGCCATACGAATAAGAGACCGGTACTGTGTTTTACATTTGACGTCCCCTACAACCTCCAACCAACAGAACACGTATTATTTGATTCCCTGAAAACCAAAGACACGCATGTGACCATTCATGGTTCCCTGATAAATCGGCTACTGACCGCCATATGAACGTGAGACCGGTATCGCTGTCTTAGTTTTAAAGCCTCCTATAACCTCAAACATGCCATCAAGTGTTACTGTAGACAAGAATGGTGCAAAATTGGTTGTTACAGGCAGTGGCGGCTCGTCAGGTGACGCAGATGAAGCGCTGCTTCACCTAAAATAACTGGTTCAGTGTGTTTCTTTTTACACAAAATTATTTTCAATTTTGTGTTTAAAAATATTTTTTTAAATTAAATTTCGTCTGTATAATAATTAAAATAACATTTACACGCTATGAAAATAGGTTACAGAAGCTGGACATCGCTGCGATCCTAAGCCTACTGGTGGCGGAAAGTGCTGAGACCGTAGAAGCAGCTTTCTGCAACTTGTATACTGCATCAGTTAATACGTCACTAACAATGCTTGGTTTATGACGGTTGCCATGACAACGTATAGCCGTACTCAGCGTTCCCCCACCCACGTGAAGCAGTCTCGCTGTGCTGTTTCTCAGTTGTGTACGTATACAGTGCTTTACCTATCCAGCGCGTTTGTTTTGTTCGTTGTATTTGATCGTGTGTGAAGTTTTTACAGAATGATTCCTTCATATGACCCAGTATGTGTTTTATTAGAAACACCATTTTCAAGATGGAATAATGATGATAAGAAGAACTTTTAAGCTGTTAAAAACCTATGCCTATATTGAAAGTAAATAAAGTTGCAAAAATAAAGGGCAAGGTGTACAATCGCAACTTTAAACAAAATTGGTATTCAACGTTCGAGTGGTTGCGTGGCAGTTATTATTTAAATAAACTTTTTTGTATGCCCTGCTTAATTATTAGTGTTAAATCAAGTGCGTGGAATAAGAACGGCTTTGATGATTTCGGTAACGTTACTCGTGCTCTTTCCAAACATGAAGGTTCTTCTGAGCACATGCTTTGTGCATTGAGTTTTTCAAAACTAAAGAAAAATTTAAGTACTATCGAGGATGCTTTGAAAGAAAATTCTAGGTTGTATATTAAACACTTCAATGACAACGTTCGGCTTAACAGACATTTCATGCATCTTCCTATTCGTGCAGTTCTTTACTTGGGTAAACAAGAATTAGCATTTCGCGGTCACCACGAAGAGTTATCATCTATTAATCGCGGAAATTTTAAAGAACTGCTAGAAACCTTCGTATCGATAAGCCCTGTAAATATTCAAGAACACTATAAAAAAATCTTACCCGTCTTTGCCAGCAATTCTAAGACTATTCGGAATGAAATAATTGACTGCATTTCACAATATATTGATGAGCACTTCGCAAAGGAAATAGAAGATAGTACATTTTATTCAATTCAAGTGGATGATTCCACAGACAATGTCCACAAATCTCAATGTAGCATCATAATTAGATACGTTATTCCCGGAGGAAAGCTGGTGGAAAGATTTTTGGGATTTTATGATGTTAGTTCCAGTCGGACTGCCGACACACTGTTTCATGTTGTGTTATAGTCCCTCGAAAAATTTGACTATAAATCAAACTTATTCCCCAGTGTTTTGATGGTCAGGGGAAAAATCAAAGAAGTAGTGCCACAAGCGGTTTTTGTTCACTGCATGGCGCATCGTTTGAATCTAGTGCTACAACAAAGCTGCAACATCATTTCGCAATGTCGGATATTTTTTGCAACTGTTAACGGTTTACCGTCTTTTTTCCACAGTTCTGCTAGGCGAACTTACGCAGTAGACACAGTCGTTGGAAGACGAATCCCTACTTCCATTATTACGCGATGGAAGTCTAATTCCAAAATTGTGAATAGCCTACTATATATAACGAATGGGATTCATTAAAAGAAGTATTCACTAAAATTGTGAACGATTCAAATTATGATCAAACATCAATTAGGCAGAGTGATGGCTTCTTAAATAAATTTAATGATTTTGAATTTACGCTTTTGGTTGTCGTTTTTAACGATATTTTTGGAGCCACGGATGCTCTCTTCGATGTGCTACAAAAGAATCATTTGACATTAATTTCTGTATCTCGCAAGTTAAAAATACGCAAACACTCATAAATAGCAAAAGAACTGATGATGCATTTATGAAAATTTTCGATTTAGCTGCTTCAAAAACAACAGTTCCAACTGAATACCATGAATGGCAGAAAAGAATTACACTCACACGAGATCAACTTTTTGAAAAATACAAAATTCTGTATTATGAAATTTTAGATAACCTTTCAGTACAAATAGCCACACGTTTTAATGATATGGAAAAGCTTCAGTTTGTAACATTAATGGATACTTCAAAGTTCGTAACGTATTTTGAAAACTTTCCCACGGATGCATTAAGTAACTTAAAGGTGTGCTACCCTAATCTGTTTACCGATTTCCAAAGACTGAAAAACGAATTACAGCTTATTTATGAGGATAAGCAATACAGACAAATGGAAACACTAAACTTGATGGAACTTTTAGGCCTAGCTGTCAACAGGAACATCTTTAAAGAAGCTTACAAACTGTTTTGTTTAATAGTAACTATTCCATCCAAAAGCGTTTCTGTAGAACGAAGTTTTTCTTGTTTAAAAAGAATAAAATCATACCTGCGCAATACAATGACAGAGGACAGACTTACTAACTTATCAAAAATTTCCATAGAAAAGGAACTGTTAAACGAATTAAATAATGTCAACCATTTTATGACGACATTATCGACAAGTTTGCATATTTGAAAGAGAGGAGAATTGACCTTGTGTTCAAGAAATAAAATGCAAGCCTGTAAGTACTTACTATTTTTAACTACTTTATTTGTAAATTTTATTAACATACTTTTCTTTTGTCTCCATATGTTATTCATGATTCCAAAACAGGAAGAAACATATTCACATAAATGATTGGGGGGGGGGGACTGCCACCGATTCTGCTTCACCAATCCTCGAATCCACGAGCCGCCACTGGTTACAGGCAATGAAAAATCACACACTACTGTGAAACTAGGAGTAACTGCTGATGGTAGAAGTCTTTCACCATGTTATTTTAAAGAGAAAAATGCTTCTAAAGGAACAGTTACCAGCCAGGATTGTTTTTAGAGCATCGGAAAAGGTGCGGATGACTCTAAAATGGAAGAATTTATAGCAGACTGGTTTAAAGTTGTTTGAAGTTTAATTAAGAAAGTTGTTTTAGTGATTATAATCACAAACAAATGATCACTGTTGCACACCACTATAGAAAAATTATTCCGATTAACGCTTTCAAGCTTCTTAGCTCATCGTCAGATTGGAAATAACCTATAGTGGTGTGCAATAGTGATAATTCTGTTTGTTAAAGTTGTTTGGAGACATTGACTAGGTATTTTACTAGGGCAGAGAGTTATGTTAATTCTTGATGGTTTTCGTGGTTACACAACTAAGAAGTTATTGCAGAAATAACCACTGATCTTGTTATAATCCCTGGAGGAATGAATTCTCAGATTCAAGTTCTACATGTGGTTGTTAATAAACCATTTAAGGACCGCTGACAGAAGAATTACAGAGACTGGCAATGGAAACCACACATTGAGTCCAACAGGTAAGTTGAAGAAAACAAGCATACAGCTACTGGCCCAGTGGATATCATCCTGGGGGGAAATCAACAGCGAATCCGTTATAAAGGTGTTTAAAAAATGTAGTGTTTCTAATAACATGTATGGAAGCAAGGATGACATTTTGTGAAAAGACTATAGTTATGAATCTGATTCCAGTAGTAGTACTGAAAATGAACTTTGAGAAGAAGAAAATGAGGTTGATGACTGGTACTAAAAACGATAAGGCACTTTATTACTTACAGTTTCACCACTAACGTGTAATAACCATATTTATTTAGTTTCACCTCAAGGTATGGTATGGAGACTGTTCTTTCTCATAGAACTCCTCAAAAAATTCAGGGTCGTCTTATATGCAGGTTCTTTTTTCTCACAAAACACCATAAAAAATCTATGGTCATCTTATATGTGAGGCTGTCTTATATTTGGGGCAATACAGTAATAAGTGTATGTTGTAGTGTTACTGCTAACTTTACTGACTTGTGTAGTGTGTAGTGTAAACCAGAAAGGTTTTAAAATGCTTTATTTCAATGTTGTCATTGGTGATTACCAAACTGCGGGATGCTTTGGCTTGGAAGGTCTTTCAGTGTCTCCACTATGATCAGGCCTGGCTCCAGGCAGGGGCGAACTGTGCCACTGCCCACAACAGCAAATTTTAAAGGGCGGCAGATTCCAGGATGTTAAGTTTGGTGGGAAAAATTTATAACTTCTTCTCTGCATCAACTCGCCATTGGGCTGTACTAAAAAATCACATTTCTAACCTTATGCTGAAACTTTTATATGAAACAAGGTGGGAAAGTCAAATAGACGCTGTCACTCCACTTAGACATCAAATAGAAGAGATCTACGATAAAAACAAAAACAGATAAAATGGCGGTTCATGAGGCTGGCAGTCTGGCGAGTCATGTACTTGACTTCACATTTCTGTGTTCCTTAGTAATATGGTTCGACATATTACTCCATATTAAAACACTGCAAAGTATTCACGTGGAAGTAACAAAAGCTGTCAGTTTACTTGAAAATACAAGCATTTATTTCATGTCTGTCAGGAGTGACTTAAAATTTCAAAGCTAAGTTGACGCTAAAGAACTAGCCACTAAATTGGGCACTGAAAACCCAATAATCAGAGGCTCAGCACAAGTACGAAGGAGAAAGATTAAAAGACGATTTGATTATGAGGGAAAAGACGAATTCATTGAATTCGATTTTTGGGGTACAAAGTCAATTTTTATTTTAAATTTATAGATATTACTATCTGTGCTTTAAATGAAAGATTCTACCAGAATAAGAGTCATAGTAAACTTTTCCTTCCTGTATGACGTGTAATGAATAGGGAGGAGGGCAGCACTCATAAATACTCCACAGGGCGGCAGAAGCACTGGGGCCGGCCCTGACTATGATTGACTTGAAATCTGTCCATCAGTTAAGAATTGAAACTGGTGGTGATACTGAAAGGCCTTGTCCAATATAAATCAACCAACAGTTAAGTAATTATCAATGTCAACAGTAAAACAACAGATACTACTAACAATCTAAATATGAATGAGATTATATGTGGTAACTGAGAATTGCAAACACTGAGTTCTAGTGAAGGGTTTGTGAGGATCGGTCAAAAATATAACACAAATTTTAAATTATTTGTGTTGACATTTTGACAATGTTTATTGTCATCATCAAGGCAATTGTTGCTGACGCTAAACACACAACATGTTGTTTAGCGTCAGCAACAATTGTCCTGATGATGACAATAAATATTGTTGAAACGTCGCCAGAAATAATTTAAAATTTGTGTTACATTTTTGACCGATCCTCACAAACCCTTCACCAGAAAAATTCATTGATTGACGGTCACTACGAATTTAAGGATTGAGTTCTAGCAAATTTCTCTATTTACTGAACATAAACAGTAATGAAATAAAATAGTCATTATTTCATCAGAGCACATGATATAGGCATGATGCGTGGTATGATATTAAGTGATTATTTGTTAACAAATTTTAATTATTTCTTAATTATCCCAAAAGATTGTAGATTATGAATACTGAAACACATATTGGATAATGCAATTTCAGAAGAATTAGTGAATTAACTGTAAGTTGGATGAAGACGACTAAATAAAGTTTGTGATTGGTTAAAACTTTCAGGTTGGGTTGCAGTCCCATGGCAAAATTACTGTAATTCTGTCAGATGCTTAAACTGCAGATGAGCAGTCATCATCAGTGTTACTGCTGGTATACACAGCGTATGTGTTGACCAACAATGGAGCACAATATTTTGCTTAAGATTTCACTACATTCTCAAAGCAGTTAGATTAAACAAAATTTCTACTAAGTGCAATTAAAAAAAAAAGACTACACAAACAACTTGATCTGTATATTACAAAACTTACTACATACAAACAGTACCAAACACTTACCTGTCTAGATCTGCATTGTTGTAGGCCTCATTCTGCGACTGCTTCCATGTGCGGACCATAGCTGCATACTCTCCATCTTTATTAAGTAACTCATCATGTGTACCTCTTTCTACGATTTTGCCTTCCTTCATTACACAAATCTCATCACAGCGATTTAAAAACTGAAAAACATTCATACACTTTAAAGAATAAACTGTCAAATTTAACTTTGAAGACTTCACAATTGCCTATGTAAATTACAAATAAACATGTTTCATGTATAAATCAGGATAAGGCATAAAGTTGTGAAGTTATGACTAAACTAATAAACAAATAAAAAAGAAGAAATCAACTCATATTAATGTCACTAATGTAATTCTAAAATGTATTATATAAACACTTTATACCTTGTACTTAAAGTACATTTATACTGGAGTTACACCTTCGCATTACACCAGAAACAGCACGGTTTTCAAAGAAAAATTCTAACAAAAATACTGGAACTGATGACCTTATCTCAGATCTGGAAATAGTGTTGTGGCAAACAGAATCCAAAGGTTTGCAACGAAATACAGGCTGCAGCAGCATTCACATTTTTACTCACATAGTACAATGACGTAACATGTCAAAGCAAGTCCATTCTTTTGTTATGAGCTGCCAATTTGTTTGTTTGACATGGAGAGCTGGGCTGCTGAGATGCTTTTGCTGTTCAAACTTACTTCAAGAATAAAAATTCTATACTTGCTACACAGCGTAAATTCAGGTGATAATTCAACTTGGGACATCAGGGTAATGTGCCAGATATTTGCATTATTAGAAGGTGGATAAGTGTAGATTCAGGAGTTCTTGCATAGCTAAAAAAGATCTGCATGACAATGCTCTACAGCTTTGCAAATTTTTGATCATTTATTCAGGAGAATACACCATCAGGATACACCCTTACAAACTTCAAATTGTGCTTGAAATTCAGCATCAACATTTGGATGCATGCTACCATATGTGATCTTCGAAAAAATCCACAGATGTAACACACTTCGATTATGGCAGATGAAGGACACTTCGAATTATGTGTTCCTGTAAATTAAAACAAATTATATTATTAGTGTGATGTAAATCCACATCAAGTCCTTGCACAGCTTTGTCATAGAGTTTCTTTCTTTGGAATTATCAGATTATCAGGCCATACTTCCTTGTGGAAGATAAGGTGTGGTTGTAACTTTCACTAGTGAACGTTATCTAGTGATGTTACAAGACTTCTTTCTTCCTCAATTATGGATGCTCAATGTGGATATGGACAAATTATGATTCTAACAAGTAGGGACGAACATGCAAGCATTTTTTGCAACGGATTTTTCCACATCGATTAATTTCTCATGAGGGTATCCCAAACAAGAAGACTTCAAGACATGCTGTACAAACACTGGGATTGAAGGACCACATCAGAACTGATGTCACCTGGTAATGTTACAACTCAGGCCATATTTGACAGGTGTCACATTTAAATACTGATTGGTTAATACTATTTTTTAAACTTTAACATAGTCAAACTTTAGACATTATGTAAAGTCTCAAAAGGAGAAGTCTTTCGAGTTAGTATAAAGAATAAAATGTCAAACATTAATGCAGAATAGTGCTGTGTAATGCAGAAGATAAAGGTATACTTATTTATAAATGAAGCTATGGGACACTAATGAAAAAACTATTAGATGAAAAATGAAACAGCAGCTTACATTAGATAAAAATTGGTCATTAGTCAGATAACCATATTCCATTTATATAAAGTACTGTTTATGTGCTTGTATCAATCAATCAATCAATCAAAAACAACATTTAAAAAGTCATATTCAATATAACTTAACTGAACATTAAATTTTACATTCAAACAATTTCTTGTAAATGATGACTCATACTCTATATATACAGAAAAGAACATAAATCTAACTAAATTAAACACACACACACACACACACACACACACACACACACACACACACACACACACACACACACACACACACACACACACACACACACACACACACACACACACACACACACACACACACACACACACACACACACACACACACACACACACACACACACACAGAGAAAAAGTTTATTTGTACCTGGATTTGATGTGTAACAAAGATCACCGTTTTAGTCTTGAGTGCCTCCAAAATATATTTGTTGAAAATATGTTTTCCCACGTGCGCGTCAACAGCACTCAAAGGATCATCCAAAAAGTAAATATCTCTGTGAGAAAAAATGCTCACTGTATAAACCATACGAAACAAAGGTAACAGCATTTAAAAAAAAAATAATTTCTTCTACGTTAACAACAAAAGTACCTGTTGGAATACAGAGCTCTAGCCAGAGCTACTCGCTGTTTCTGCCCTCCAGACAGGTTTATCCCCCTCTCGCCAATCTCTGTCTCATCACCACCAGGGAGCAGGTCGAGGTCATCATTGAGGCAACAACAGTGTAAGGTATTAAAGTATCTAAAAAACCACTAAATTATTACCATTCACATCCATCTTGTAACGAGGCAAATAAAGCAAAGGATTTTAATATATAATAATTGTAACAATTTGTGGCCAACCAGGCTAGGCAACACTTTTGATCACAAAAGCTTGACTTTTGTGAACACCCAGTAGTCATCTCGGTCCCTAGCAGTGGAAGGTACAAAAGCCATTATAACGTTGGAATGTGTAAGAGCGCGCATGTGCCGCCCTTTGCGACGTAAAAGTCACACACAGGATTTCCTTACCACCTTTCACGAGATGTCGAGAAAGACAAGGAGACGCTCACCCGCCAATCAGGTAGCAAGTTGGTGGTCGTGAAAAGTTCACCGAAAGTATTCTAGCCATTTTGGATGCCCGGCAGTCGATAAAAGATCTCGCAACCGTGCGGGTGTGTTAACGCACGGTTGTGTAAATAGGACTCTCGAGTAAAATTTTAAAGTCAGCCGACAAATAAAAAGCGAATTCAATATAAAAACAATCAGAAAGAATGTAAAAGTGAAACAGTAACAATAATCCTACAAACGTAACCGTTCAAAACTTATTTTCGGAGTGTTAAACAAAAAAGTGAATCAACAGTAGCGGTGAAACCACGTGGAGATGACTACAACAGGGATGAGTACTTAAAATAATAAACTAACTTACTTACACAGCATTTACCATTGTAAACGGGTGATCATTAAGATAAATTTGTTCAGAGAGCTCTATAAAAAGGGGGTTATTATAATGTAATCAGTAGAGGTATGAGAGCGTGAGTGTCATGAAAACACTGGTTTGTCTACAAAAATAAAATATCTAAAAAAAACTAGTTACGTAAGATTGTATTTATAACTATTGCTAGGGGTAGAAATTGTAAGTTTAAAGGTTTAAAATGACGCCACATCACGTTGCCCAATTATTTGTAAAGTAATCAAAATGGAAAGTTAAAACAATATAAAGAAATATTAATTTGAATTAAATAAAAAATACGCTTGGTTTAACAGAAAAAGGTGTTAGTAATTATTATGCAGTAAAACCCAGTAGCCACTTTTACAGGTCACGAGTTTTTATACAGAATCCTGGACCCACGTGAAGGTAAGAGCTAAAAAGTAAATATTGGAAGTTGGGTGTTTTTATGTTTTCAAAAATTAAAAAATATTAATGTAAAAATGTTACAATGGCGCAGCGAACAGGGACGGTTTGTATAAATTTATTTTGTACAGATTGTACCTACTTGTGGATGTAAAGAGAGGTTGCTTGGGGTTAGTGCATATTATGAGTAAGTTACATGAAAGTAAGTGATGAAAGGTTATGTTATGTTATGTTATATTTAATTGATTGATAAAATAATCTTAAGTGTGAGATTTTTTAGTGTATATGAAAATTTCATAATTTAAAATATGGAAAATACATAGAATAAAATAAATGTAACTGATGTAACCGTCATTGATGAATCTTAAAATAAGTCAATGTTTGTAAACAAAGAAAATATGTCAACTATAACGGGACAGATGTGAGGGGTTTTTCTTTATTTCAATTGTGAATACGACGCAGTAGTTACCCACACAAGGCCTCAATCTGTAACAATAAACATTCCTGTAGGTGACGCCCATCTGCATGTTGGTCCAGAAAATCTGTAAACAAGTACTGCTAGCAGGTATTATGGAATGCGAGAGCGCGCGGAACTGCCCGTTTGTACAGTTGAATTATCACGTACACGGCTAGTTGATCAGTTGTAATGTGTCAAAAAGGGGGCTTTTATTTTTTATTAAATTTATTTAAATTTCTTTAGTATCATCATTGCAAGTCCCATGTGAAATAGTGTTGGATTCAAACAATGAACGGCAACATAACTTTTTGGGCTGGGTGTAGTCCGAGAACGCAATACTTGGTTGTGAACTGAATAATTGTCACGTACTGTGAGCGCGTACACGAGCCCGGGCGCACTTTCTACGCACAACAGTTGGAACCAACGTGACAAAAATGGCTAAGCAGAAAGATTTTCTTGCCATGTGCTTTTGAGATGGAGGAAATCAACGAAGAGGCTCCACCTACCTAAGCCTCTAATATTGTCACCGCCTAACGTCGCTGATTAACTTGGCACATGGACAGTTCATACTTCCATGTACGGCGACGAAAAAGTCGCAGTCTGACGGCAGTGCCTTCCCGTTCATCAAAAATGTATAGTGGGGAGTCTCGTTCTCACTCTTAGCCTAGTCATCACCCCGGCCGGAGGTATTAGACTCGACTCATAAAAAACCGAGTCTAATTTTAATAAAATGTATTAAATTTCATCAAATGTGATAGAAGAATAAATTCGGAGTCAATAAGACAAGAACAATGAACAAAATTTAACGATATTCAGTGAAAGTGCGTAAACACGCGTGACGCAACGGCGTTGGACCATTAAGTTTTGAATACGCAACAGTTTTTTTTTATAAATGGGCGAAGAAAATAACAGTTAAAAATTAGATTCATTTTGGGCATAAACTAAAAATAAAATAAAATGAGATCTCAAATAATTTTGTACGTGAGTCGCGTGTGTATATAAAAAAAAAACTAAAATGTATTGGTTCTCTTAGAATGATAGATGTTAGACAGTTAAAGTTTTTATGTAGATAAAAATGATAATGATATATTTCATATGTTAAAAATAACTATATAACTATTACATTATATATTATATTATTATATATTATCTTATATAGTACATTATTTCCCAATAATGTGAAAGGGTTTACATGTTTTTATATTTCATGTGTAGAAAGAAGTTTGAATAATAAATGTCACATTAATACAAAATAAAATGTTATCTACTATATTATATAATGTGTTAAACAAGTTATTTGGAAACACCTCATTTCATTTGCTGCACTGATCAGTTCGTCATACGAACGGGGTTAGTCCACCACCAGAGATCCGGCCGACTCATATATAAGAACTCAAGGTAGGTGGAAGTATAAAAATTCATTTATTATATCAAATTAAATTATAAAGTTACAATGGTGCTGTGACCAGGATGTAATATAATATTAAATTGTATTACACCGGCCTATTTAGACAGTGCAGGAAGTGAAATCCGGTTGTGAAAGCAAAATTTAATTTACGTAATTATGGTGTAAGATTTATGTTATAGTAGGCCTATAATGTTTTGAAGGGAGGATTAACCAATTGTAGTTATATCATAAGTAAAAATAAGTTATAAATCAGTTTAAAATGTCTGATAACGAAAAAGAAATTAATTTGGTAGACTCGGCTACGAGTGATAGTGGCCTTGGGTCAATGAACCCATCACTGAGTGTGAGTGAACTAGGTCAGTCAATTCAAACAGCTGATTCAAACAGGCAATCAGTGACGGAAAGTAACGTAACTGATTACATAATGATAGATAATGCTGAAGCAAAATCGACTCCTGTAGTTACAAAAATAAAAGAACCATCAATGGCCGATATAATGAATTTTATGAGTAAACGTTTTGATGCCAATGACGAGTGTTTACGCAAAATGTCAAATGACATTAACGAACAGAAAATAAAATATGAACAACAGAATGTTAAAAATGATACTAATTTTAAAGAAATTAAAGAACAGAATGCAAAGTTTGAGAGTAGTATAAATGTAAAGTTTGATCATCTGAGTAATGTATTAAGTAAACGTATTGATGAATGTTTCCAGACAGTTATAAAACAAATACAAGAGGATGTAGATAACGTTACAAGAAATACAGGTAAGTGCAATGTAAACGAGAATAACGAAGAAATAAACGACAAGGTAAGAAGTGTGGTTAATACAAGAGAAAATAACGGAGATACAAGTGATAAGAATAATGGTGTTAGTTTAAATGCAAAACAGGTGGCAGTAGACAAGGTGAGTAATCATGATAATTATGGTAATGAGTTAACAAATAATAGCAAAATAAAAAGTGATAACAACGAGATAATTAAAAATGTGTTAGAAAATAAAGTGAATAATAATAGTGGAGATGAAGTTTTAGTGGAAATAGAGAGTAGTAATAAGATAGTGGTTGAAGAGAGGTTGGGTTTACAAAGGGCAAATTTTCCCCGTGATTTAAATGGAGTAAAGACTCCAATAGTGAGTTATGAGGACAGAGTTTCCTCCCGTGGTTATAGAGACGAGGTGTCTCTAAGTAGGTCCCCTTTTGTGTATCATGAGTTCCCTGGAAGATCCAGGAGGTGTTATAATGTTATGTTGCCTTTTGTGTGGATTGTGTAATGTGTCAAAAAAGGGGGTTTTTATTTTTTTAAATTTATTCTGTATCATCATTGTAAGTCCCATGTAAAAAGGTTGTATTCAAACAAAGAACCGTAACGTAACTTTTTGGGCGGAGTGTAGTTGGAGAATGCGATACTTGTTTGTAAACTGAATGTTAGTCACGTATGATACGCGCATACACTCGTCAGGGCGCAGCTTCTATGCATAACAGGCCAAACCGATGCCACGAAAATGGCGAAGCAAGATTGTCGGGCCATGTGCTCTGGAGACGGAGGAAATCAAGTAGAGGCTCCACCCACCTAAGCCTCTTATATCGTCACCGTTTAACAACACTAGCCCATGTGGCCCATAGACATGCCATACTCTGTGTACAACGACGAAAAAAATTGTAGCCTGAAGGCAGTGCCTTCCCGTTTCAACAAGCTATAGTAGGGCGTCTTGTGGGCAGTCGCCGCTCAGCCGTAATCACGGCCGGGTGAACACATAGGCTCGTCAGCCTAAAACTGCAGTTTATAATTTTAAAGTTTTAAAATATGGTAAATAGTGACTAAATTGCAACCAAAAAATGATAAAATAACATTAAATTGAAACATAAAAGTAACCTTAGTGAATTAGTGAGAACTCAATCTGGATGAACTAAAATACGGAGTGCGAGGTGACCTGCAAGGACGCCACCAGTCAAGTAACCGAATATAAATAAATCAAATATGAAAATTTTCTAATAAAAGTGCTTAAAAATAAGAAAGGGAACTTAAATCAGGTATGAATGTGAGAGTGAGCAAGCTGGGTTGCTTTTAAAAGAATTATTTAAACTAAGGACTAGAATAAGCGAACCAATGTCAAAGTAAATGTTCTGTTTTTATCCATATAAAAAAAAAAGAAAAGTAATTAAAAGAAACAGTAATAGTTTGAAAACAAGTAAATTCAAAAGTAGTATAAAGAATGTTAAATAAAATTTGAGTTGATTAACAAATGCAATAAGAGTCGAGTTTCTTAATCATGCAACCCTAAATCACTTATAGGTCACGAGTTCACGTGAAGACCCTGGAACCCAAGACGAGGTAAGAATTGTATAAAAGGTTTGATAAAATTATTCACGATTTTCTAATTAATCAGTAATTTCTCAATGGCACCCGAACAGGGACAGTTTACACAAATTCATAATTTGTGTAGACCACGTCTACTCGAAAATAAGTGATTTAGTGGTTGAGGCAGAGTGCGTAAAAAATTACAAAAAACGATGTCATGTTAGAGTCCGTTATACGTAAGTAATACCTATACTAGTGAAGAATATTTAATGAATGTAAAATAGGGATTGTTAAAATAGATAGTTTCATAATTTAAAAAATGGCAGGTAGTAATAAGAAAGAGAGTAATAGTGATATGATGAGTATGATGCGGTTACTGTTAAATAAATTAGATGAACAAAAGAATGAAATTAATAGTAATTTTAATGATAAATTCAATGAACAGAATAATAAATTTGATGAGTTGAAAAGCAAAATACACGAACAAAAAATCAAATGCGAAAGCAATTTCAGTGAATTAAAAAACCATATTAATGAAATCAATAAAAATGTCGAGAAAACCAATGAGATATTTACCAGTAACGTTAGCAAATTAGAACGAAATATTGAGAGAATGGGAGTGTGGGTAATAAATACAAGTAAGAGCAAAATAAATGAAAATAACGGAGATATATGTATTAACAGTAGTGGTGATAGTTTAGATGCAAAACAGGTGGTGGTAGACAAGGTGAGTACCGATAATTATAATAATGAGTTAACAAGTGATAACAGTGGTATAATTAAAAACGTGGTGTTAGAGAGTAAGGTTGTGAGCAGAGAAAGTGTTGATGAAATGGGGAGTGTGTGTGAAGACAGGTTAGGTGGGCAAAGGGCAAATTTTCCCCAAGTATACAGTGAAACAGGGTTTTCACCGTGGTGTTACGAGGACAAGGTTTCCTCCGGTAGTTGTGTGGGAGACATGGTGTCTCAAAATAGTCCCTTAATTTTTTGTGGTGTTCTTGAAAGTGCCAAGACGTATAATAAGTTTGTTGTGCCCTTTGCGTGGTATGAAATAGGTCAGTGTGGTTGTGACAGGGGTTATGATGGTGAGAGATATGTTGAGAGAGAGTTGTGTGTAGATGGGGAGATAAAAGTATTTAAGTCAGGTAGAAGTTATAAAGAGTTGATAGAGAGGTTAGGATTGGAGAAAATAAACTATATGAAATACTTACCTTGTGAAATAGAGATAGATGATTATTTTAATGATACGGTTAGAAATGATAAAAACTTACCTTACGATGTAATGAATATAGTGGAGGAATATGATGATAGAACGTACCTTATGTTAAACAATAATACCGACGGAGACAGAACTAAAACCACCAATGTAGACGGGCTTTATGAAATAATGGGAGACAAAATTGTAGTTAATTATTGTGTCAATATAATTAACAAAAGTAGTCATTACAATAATAATTATAATGTAATGTATGTAGATAAGAATGATTTATGTTATAAATACATCAGACTAATATATGATGATGGGGGTTAAATAAAAATCAGTGAATGGACATTTTAATATTTTAGTTTGTGGTAATGGCCTAGCTAACTTATGAAATGAGGTGTGGTAAACAGAAAAATTAATGACGAAGAGTTGTAAATAAATTTATAGTGAAATTAATTGTGTTTGTGGTATAAAATATATGGTATGTAAACAATGTGTGTATGTAGTAGAGACTGATGTAATAATAATAATATTTTGGCAGACTAAATAAATAATGAGAATAATTATGAAGGTGATAATAAATGAATTGTGATTGTTTTGGAGTAAGGTAATTAAAATAATTTGTGTTTTGAACAATTGATTGAATTAAAGAATTTGAGATTAATTAATTAATTAATGTATAGATAAATTCTGATAATGAATTTAAATGATTTTAGGAGATTTGAATTTGATAATAAATAGTAAATGAAGAAATGTAAAATGTGTTTATAATTGTGGAGTCATATGATTGTTAAAATGTTTCAGAAGGTACATATGATTGTACATGATCTGGTGGTGATAAATGTTTATAATTTTATGTCAATAACAGGAATCATGTGTTTTGAGTGATGTAATGTAAGTATGAATTTTATAATACAAGTAAATAAAGTAAAATGTTTACATGTGTTTAAAAGGTTTTAAATTAAATAATGAAATTAATTTGAGGTAGTTATGAGTTTTCTAATGTAATTTTCAAAGAGCAATTTAATGTAAAAGTTTGTAAAAGTTAGAGTTTGGGTGACAATAATTATTTCAATAAGGCATTTAAATTGGTCAAAGGTAAGTTTAAATGGGTGTTAGAGAAATAAGAATTTTGGGAAGAAAAGTGATACAGAACTGGGTTGATAGTACAGACACAGTAGAGAGAGTGATTATATGTAGAAAGAGAGGGTAATGTAATTAGAGAATAAATAGGTAATGATATTGATATAGATAATGATATTTTGTAATGAGGGTCTGGTGTAGGGAGTGATCAACGTGCGTCATTGGGGCAGGTAATTGCGAAGGGTTGAAGAGTGCTTGCCGATATTTGGTGGAGAGGCAAAAGGTTATGAATGGAATTGCCGGTTAGGGAACACACATCCTAGGTACAAAGAGGGTATATAATTGGAGAATAGTTTAAGTGGAAGTTAGGGAATTAGTGGAGGTAAATATTTTGAGAGAGTGGTGTCATACTATGAATCTGTAAATGGTGGTTAGAAGGAAGCAGGGGGGTAACATTATATTTTAATGCCTTTTCAGTAAATTAGATCATTGTAAACGACGGAGTCACCCAAACTAATTGATAATGAAAATGTTAAAGAGAAAATCATAGTTAAAATGTAATAATAAATGAAACAAGTGAAAGATTTAATAAAATTTGAAAATAAAATAAAGCTGTAAGGTGTAATTTTGGATCAAACGTAAATGTGAATTGTTTACTTTAAGGTAATAACAACAATGTTAATTATGAGTGTTCTATATTTTATTATGTTGTATTATGTTTGAATGTAAACAATTATAAACATATGTTATGTAATTTTCATGGTATAGATTTGTGTAGTGTATCTAGGGTAAGGTCATTCACCTGACCCAGAGAGATCAGCTGATGACTGATGTCAGAGACACTAATTGACTCATGGATTCTTTGGTCAGTTAATGTAATTAAATAATTTTGTTTTGTGGGAAATTGATAAAAGAAATATTTTTGGAAATTAAAGTTTTTTTTTGAAATAAATAAATAAATAAATTTATTTTCTGCTTGAAGTACAGATTGTGTTTTGACGTTCAGGATATATTGTTGATTATATGTTAATGGATTAACTGATTTATATGGTTCATATTGTGTTGTAAACAAATATTATGATAAGGGAATTTATTATTTAATAAGGTATTCAATTTATTTTGTTTTTTTATGATTGTTAGCATTTAATTAAGAAGAGTTGTAAATTCATTTAAAAGATTTTGAAATTTTAAGAGTAAATGGAAGATGATGAAATTAATGGTAATATGAATCTTTGATATTGGACTTAGATTAATTTTTTGAACAGAATTTAAATGATTTAATCTGATTTGTTTGATTTATTTTTTAAGTATGTGTACGCACCCAGTACTTGCTAAAGGCAACCCAGTATGCATGTAAGGGGGAACCTATCAGTTGAGGATATGGTATGGTATAAGGCCAGTCTTTGATTTTTTTGATGGAATGAGTTGAGGTTAGGTGGTACTATGGTGCGTATCTGTCCGATTTTATGGTGTTGGGATCTCGCACAGAGAAGTCCAGTAATCTTGTTCGGGTGCAGCCATAGTCGCTTAGCTAGGGGGTAGTTTACCCATGACGTGTTTAAAAATTAACGGGGGGTTGTTGGCGCCATATCCTCACCGATCCTCTTAGGGTTTAGCGATGAGAGTTTTCTGTTTCGGCAGAAAACCTCTCATTGGGGGGGGTATTGTAATGTGTCAAAAAAGGGGGTTTTTATTTTTTATTAAATTTATTCTGTATCATCATTGTAAGTCTCATATAAAAAGGTTGTATTCAAACAAAGAACTGTAACATAACTTTTTGGGCGGAGTGTAGTTGGAGAATGCGATACTTGTTTGGAAACTGAATGTTAGTCACGTATGATACGCGCATACACTCGTCAGGGCGCAGCTTCTATGCATAACAGGCCAAACCGATGCCACGAAAATGGCGAAGCAAGATTGTCGGGCCATGTGCTCTGGAGACGGAGGAAATCAAGTAGAGGCTCCACCCACCTAAGCCTCTTATATCGTCACCGTTTAACAACACTAGCCCATGTGGCCCATAGACATGCCATACTCTGTGTACAACGATGAAAAAAAACCGTAGCCTGAAGGCAGTGCCTTCCCGTTTCAACAAGCTATAGTGGGGCGTCTTGTGGGCAGTCGCCGCTCAGCCGTAATCACGGCCGGGTGAACACATAGGCTCGTCAGCCTAAAACTGCAGTTTATAATTTTAAAGTTTTAAAATATGGTAAATAGTGACTAAATTGCAACCAAAAAATGATAAAATAACATTAAATTGAAACATCAAAGTAACCTTAGTGAATTAGTGAGAACTCAATCTGGACGAACTAAAATACGGAGTGCGAGGTGATCTGCAAGGACGCTGCCAGTCAAGTAACCGAATATAAATAAATCAAATATGAAAATTTTCTAATAAAAGCGCTTAAAAATAAGAAAGGGAACTTAAATCAGGTATGAATGTGAGAGTGAGCAAGCTGGGTTGCTTTTAAAAGAATTATTTAAACTAAGGACTAGAATAAGTGAACCAATGTCAAAGTAAATGTTTTGGTTTTATTCATATAAAAAAAAGTAATTAAAAGAAACAGTAATAGTTTGAAAACAAGTAAATTCAAAAGTAGTATAAAGAATGTTAAAGAAAATTTCAGTTGATTAACAAATGCAATAAGAGTCGAGTTTCTTAATCATGCAACCCTAAATCACTTATAGGTCACGAGTTCACGTGAAGACCCTGGAACCCAAGACGAGGTAAGAATTGTATAAAAGGTTTGATAAAATTATTAACTATTTTGTAATTAATCAGTAATTTCTCAATTGAGAGAGAAAAAGTGATGATGGGGGAGGTGTTATGATGAGAGGTATTGTGAGAGAGTGGTTGAATTATTCACATTGAGAGAGAGAGAGAGATAATATTATTTGATGTTGTTAGAAGTTATCAAGAGCTACTAGAGAAAATAAAGAGAGAGAGAATTAGTAATATTGTTGACGTACCTTGTTATGAAGATAGTGCACAAATAAGTTAATAACGTTGATAATTATATTGAATGCTTACCTGTGCTTAGACGTGGCGAATTAGTAGTAAATGATTTTGAAATTGAGAGGTTTATATACTTAAGGGTGATAGATAATAATAGAGAGGGTGACAAGACCAAAACTAATGAGGTAGACTTAGGCTATATGATTTAATAATAATGTGGGATAATCCAGTAGATTATTATGTGGGTCTTGTGGAACAAGTTGAAATATTAAAGAATTATTATATAAATAATAATAATGAAATGAGTGTGAGTAAAGATGAGAATGGTTATGTGAAAGCAAGTCTAATTTACGACGATGGGGGTTAGAAACAGTGAATGAACATTTTAATATTTTAGTTCATGGTAATGACTTGGCTAGATTATGTAATGAGGTGTGGTAAACAAGAAAAATAATGACAAGAATTGTAAATAAATTTATAGTGAAATTAATTGTGTTTGTGTTGTAAAATGTATTTTATGTAATGTGTGTATGTAGTAGAACTTGATTTAATAATAATAATAATATTTTATCAGACCAAATAAAGAATGAGAGTTGGTAATAAATGAATTGTAATTGTTTTGGAGTACTGTAATTAAAATAATTTGTGTGTTTAAATAACTGATTGAATTAAAAGATTTGAGATTAACTAATTGAATTTTGATAATGAATTTAAATGATTTTATATGGTTTGAACTTTAAAATAAATAGTAAAGTGTAAAAAATAAATAAATAAATGTAAAGTGTGTTTAGTTGTGGAGTCATATGGTTGTTAAAATGTTTCAGAAGGTACATATGGTTGTACGAGATATTTGTGGTGATGAATTGTTTATATTTGGAATTAATGACAGTAATCATGTATTTATTAGATGGAGTGATTGACCATATGTAAGTATGAATTTGATAATGACTGAAGTAAAGTAAAAGAGTTTTACAATGGCACTAAATGAGTTTGAAAGAAGCTAACTTAGGTAAAATATTATTGTGAAATGTTATGCAAAATGAAGGTTGATAATAGATTTGAATTTGTGGAGAATTTAATGGTACAATAAATGATAAATAATTAAAGGTTAATTATTTAATAGGTTAAAGGTTATTTAAAGGTTGATACAAAAAGAGTTAATAGAAGGTTCAAGTTGCAATGTGTAATTAATGTAATGATGTTAATGGTCAATTAGGTTGTATATTATGATGTATTATGTTAGTGTGTAGGAATCTTAAACATGAATTATATGTTGTTTTTTAAAGTGATTCCCCAACTTTCCGGCGGTCACAGCCTCACCGAACCCTGACCGTGGAATTGGCTCAGCTTTGACAGCTATGGTCGGGGCTCATTGCATCACGTTTTGCCTAAACTGGCCATAGTTGTTATCGTTGTAATAGGTGAATTTAGAAATTAACCGGGGGGGGGGGGGGAATCAGGGGAATCACCAGAACTATGGAACAGCGGCTATCCATCGAATGGGATGGTAGACCGTTTAAGGGCATATACCTAAGTTTAGTAGGATTACTGGTGTCCTCGGACATCAGTAATACCGAATGTTTTGTGAGGCCGAAGCAAGAACGGGGTAGGCAGCGTCTACACCCAATAAACTTCAGTTCTTGTGGAGGCAACTGGGTGCTATAGTCCAGGGGGGGGCCCTAGTGTGTGTGGCAGGAGGTTACTCAGGGGAGTAACGGATTGAAACCTTAAACTGACGTATGTTCATGAGCTGATGAGATAACTAAATGATTATTGTGCTCATAGCAATGAACGCCACAGATACTGTTCAGTCGGTATTGTTGTCCCAAATTGTATTGATGATCTGATTATTGCTACAATTGCTGTTCTGTATGGCTTATGACGTACATTATATTCACTTAACAGAAATAACTAATTTCATGACTTAGAGATTTTAAAAGTAGAATATTTTAAATGTAGTAATGTGTATGCATTTGTTTTTATGTACTTGGCCATTTCAAGTAATTAATATTTTATGTAACTTGTTTTTATGTACCTAGTATTTCTAGTAATTAATATTTCCTGATGAGTTTTTCTTTTTTATTCAGAGTATGTATAGTAGGTCAACATGATTGTATGATATGCTCATGATATGGGGAATTGATATGTAATTATTTTGAAATGTAATGTATGTTAGATTAAGTTGTATTTTTTTATTGTGTTTTATATGTATAACATGTACCTACAATTTTGTTTAATTTTGGTGTTTTATGTAATTTACTTTGAACCACATGTATTATGATGAATTTATGTATGTACACCATATTTGAAAATTAGTTGAAAAATATTTGGATTTAACGTTGATAATGAAATTTGAGATGGAACTTAGTGTACTTTGAGAAGCAGTTAAATAATTTTAGATGAGTTAATGGAAATGAAAATTTTTGAATGACATCATTAATTAAAATTTAGACCAGTTAAATTAATTAAAAAATAGTTGATGTTTTTAATAATTATTTTGAAAATTTTATTTTTTAAATTTGAGAAATTAAAAAAAAAAAGATTGAAATTTGGTAATTGAAGATGATAGTTGACAGGTTAGGATTGAATTTTTTCATTTGAATTGGTAACTGTATTTGATTAATTTTGAAGAAAATCTGAAGATTTTGGAATTTTTTATTAAAAAAAATTTTTTTTTTATGTTTCAGACCGGACAGGTCAACATGTATAGTAAATAACAAATGTTTACATTACTGTTAAGAATATATATGTATAATTAAGTATAAATAAGAACCAATGCTTTGCTTTCAGCGAACCAATACAATTATTTACAATTAAAGGGAAACGCATCAGTGGAGGATGTGGAAGAATGAAAGGACAGTTATTAGATATTTTTACTGAATGTTTGAAAGCCAAGTGATACTGTGGGGCTTACCTGTTCTGACCGACATGTCGGAGCAGCGAAGTCTCGGGTCTGTTTGACTTTGTGGTGTTGGGATTCTCTCGAAGAAAGTCCAGCAAAGTCAGATAGATGTTTCCAGAGCCACTTGACTAGGGGGGGTAGTTAAACCCATAGTGTTTGTGATAAAGGATTAAAGGGGGGTTATGGCTCCACATCCGCACTGATCCCTTTAGGTTAGGCAATGAGAGTTTTTATGCTCTTGGGCATAAAACCTCTCATTGGGGGGTACTGTAATGTGTCAAAAAGGGGGCTTTTATTTTTTATTAAATTTATTTAAATTTCTTTAGTATCATCATTGAAAGTCCCATGTGAAATAGTGTTGGATTCAAACAATGAATGGCAACATAACTTTTTGGGCTGGGTGTAGTCGGAGAATGCAATACTTGGTTGTGAACTGAATAATTGTCACGTACTGTGAGCGTGTACACGAGCCCGGGCACACTTTCTACGCACAACAGTTGGAACCAACGCGACAAAAATGGCTAAGCAGAAAGATTTTCTTGCCATGTGCTTTGGAGATGGAGGAAATCAACGAAGAGGCTCCACCCACCTAAGCCTCTAATATCGTCACCGCCTAACGTCGCTGATTAACTTGGCACATGGACAGTCCATACTTCCATGTATGGCGACGAAAAAGTCGCAGTCTGACGGCAGTGCCTTCCCGTTCATCAAAAATGTATAGTGGGGAGTCTCGTTCTCACTCTTAGCCTAGTCATCACCCCGGCCGGAGGTATTAGACTCGACTCATAAAAAACCGAGTCTAATTTTAATAAAATGCATTAAATTTCATCAAATGTGATAGAAGAATAAATTCGGAGTCAATAAGACAAGAACAATGAACAAAATTTAACGATATTCAGTGGAAGTGCGTAAACACGCGTGACGCAACGGTGTTGGACCACGTAAGTTTTGAATACACAACAGTTTTTTTTTATAAATGGGCGAAGAAAATAACAGTTAAAAATTAGATTCATTTTGGGCATAAACTAAAAATAAAATAAAATGAGATCTCAAATAATTTTGTATGTGAGTCGTGTGTGTATATAAAAAAAAAACTAAAAGGTATTGGTTCTCTTAGAATGATGGATGTTAGACAGTTAAAGTTTTTATGTAGATAAAAATGATAATGATATATTTCATATGTTAAAAATAACTATATAACTATTACATTATATATTATATTATTATATATTATCTTATATATTACATTATTTCCCAATAATGTGAAAGGGTTTACATGTTTTTATATTTCATGCGTAGAAAGAAGTTTGAATAATAAATGTCACAGTAATACAAAATAAAATGTTATCTATTATATTATATAATTTGTTAAACAAGTTATTTGCAAACACTTCATGTCATTTGCTGCACTGATCAGTTCGTCGTATGAACGGGGTTAGTCCACCACCAGAGATCCAGCCGACTCATATATAAGAACTCAAGGTAGGTGGAAGTATAAAAATTCATTTATTATATAAAATTAAATTATAAAGTTACACAGTTACAGTGAATGTACTATATACGGTGTTAAATATTTGCTGTGTGACGTAGTGCCCTTCTTAGCCAATGGGAGGCCAAGTTGCCGCGGATGAAGCGGCTGGCCATCTTGAAAAAGACTGTTAGCGTCTTTTGTCTTACTACGGTGTTCGGACCGCGTGGTCGTATAAAAACTTAGCTCGAGCAAATTAGGGTCGGCCGACCAGTAAACCATGTGATTTTAGTTTAAAACATCAGTAAATCATGTCATAGTGATCAATCAGAAGTAATCTACAAGTAATAACAGTCTAAACTTATTTTCGGAGAGTATTAGCAAAGTCGAGAGTTAACAGTGATGGTGTAACCACGAGGAGACGGCGATGAAAGGATGAGTACCTAATATAAGCAGCTGAACAGGCAAAAACATTTCAATTTTTAACTAAATTCAACGCCAATATTAATTATGAAAATTAAATAAAAAGTGCTTTACAAAATAAAATGTATAATGAATGACTGAGAGTGTGAGAAAAGCTGGGTCGCCTTTCCAAAGTAGATATAATTTTTTGTTAAATACGTAAATATAAAGTTATAGGAATTATTTTTAACTATATTTCAGAATATGTTTTCATAATACAAAATGTAGAGAAAGACGAAATTGTTGATGTGGTAGTTGAGCAAGAACGACAGAATAAAACGAAATAAAATAATGTGTTATGTGAACGTATAAATATGTATTTGTTATTTGCATTTACCTATTTTTCTCTGCCGAGTACACTAGATGACACTTTGGTTAATTTGCACAAGACCGTCAAGATTTAAGTTTGGTACAATTGATGTCCAAATAAAGGTAGGTGACACAATTTAAATATTTTGATCATTTTAATTCACGAGTAATACTTCAAACGACGCCCGAAACAGGGACGAATTCGAATATTTTAATTAACAATTAATTTGTACAACTTCACACCTGAGTCAGCTGATATGAACGATTCAGGAATGCAGCCAGCTTTAATAGTAACAAATGAAAACAATTTGACAGATTCAATTACAATTAGTAACGCGGGAGCGAAATCTACTCCCATAACAACAAAAATAAAAGAAAAAGAATGGTCAATGGCTGGTATGATTGAATTAATGAGAGTAATATCCGATGATATTAAGCATAGTATGAATGTTAAGTTAGAGAGTAGCTTCAATTAACAAAATAATAAATTTGATGAACAAAACAGTAAGTTCGATGTGAAGTTCAATGAACTAAGTAGTAATATTCTATCCTCCGCTCAACAGTCCGTTAAGGACCAAGGCGTACCACGCGGCTTTTGTGTTAGTGTGACGGTGTATGGCTAGTACTATGCGCCACCAGCCGCTAGTTGTGGTATTCACAGCCAGGAGGCGGCGCTGTTATCTCAGCGCCTACTCAGTTTGCCTCATGACGCTGAGTGCACGCCGTACGGAACCTCCGCCGGGAATTGAACCCGGAAACACGAGCGCATCAATCGCCCGCGTTTAGCCACTAGACCACCTGGAGGCTCAAGTAGTAATATTAATGAAGTAAATACTCGAGTCAATGGAGTAAAGAGTGAGATAATAAACGAAATTAATGAAAGCTGTAGTACCATCATAAAACAAATGCAAGACGATGTCAGTGAAATTAGAAAAAGAAGAGAGAGTAGGGAAAGTGAATTAAAACAGGTAAGCGATTTTAAAAGTGAAAATAATAATAATGATAACGAGTTAAGTGCAGATGAGAACATAAATAATGATGGTGGAAATACCAGTGGTAATTATAATGGGGAGATATTTACGAATAATAATCAAGTGATAGTTGACAAGGTAATTGAGGTTAATACAAGTGTAATGTTGAATAATAACAAAAATGTAGTTGAAAATGGGGTATCTAAGTGTGATACGGTGAGTAATAGTACAAATAATGATGAGAGTGGAAGGTTAGTTGGGGTTAGTAATGGAGTGTTAGTGAGTGTTGATGAGTTAGAGAAAGAGTGGAAAGAGTTAGTACAAGTAGAGGGGTTGCAGAGGGTAAATTTTTTCCGTGGTGTTGTTATGGGTGAAGAAAAGGCTTCACGAGAGTATTTGAGAGACATATGGTCTACAAATAATTGTCCCTTGAGTTTTTGTGCATCTGGTAAGGCCAGATGGTGTTTTAGTAATGTTGTATCGCCCTCTGCATGGAATGACAGAGAGAAAGTGAAATGGTGTTATGATGAGAGGTATAGTGAGTGAGAGAGAGAGAGAAGAGAGAGAGAGAGAGAGAGAGAGAGAGAGAGAGAGAGAGAGAGAGAGAGAGAGAGAGAGAGAGAGAGAGAGAGAGAGAGTTGTTTGAGGTTAGTTAAGAGGTTAAAATTTGAAGGAGTAGACTATATGAAAGACTTACCTTGTGCAGTAAATGTTGATGATACCACTGTTGGTGATAAGCACTTACCTGGCGATGTAATTGATGTAGTAGATGAATATGATGACATCATAACTTACCTGGGGATAACGAATAATATTAAGGGAGACTGGACAAAAATAACTAATGTTGACAAATTTTATGAGATAATAATAAGGAATTATCCTATAAATTATTATGGTATAATGAATGACACAGATTTAACAGGACATTATATTAAAAACAACAATATAATGTATGTAAATAAAAATGAAAATTGTTATATTAAAATAAGAATAATTTTCGACGATGGTGGTTATAGATATAGTGTTGTAGTAGATGAATATGATGATATCATAACTTACCTGGGGATAACGAATAGTATTAAGGGAGACTGGACAAAAATAACTAATGTTGACAAATTTTATGAGATAATAATAAGGAATTATCCTATAAATTATTATGGTATAATGAATGACACAGATTTAACAGGACATTATATTAAAAACAAGAATATAATGTATGTAAATAAAAATGAAAATTGTTATATTAAAATAAGAATAATTTTCGACGATGGTGGTTATAGATATAGTGATTGAACATTTAATTATTTGAGTTAATGGTAATTACTTGGCTTACTTATGGAATGAGGTGTGGTAAACAACGAAATGATATGACGAAAATTGTATTAACAATGTATTTTGTTAAAGTTATGTACATTGTATTTTGTGTAGTCAATTTACACATTTGTTTGAGTTCATGACAGTAATATTTTGTTTGAAGTGAATAATTAACAGTGTGTAGACATGAATCTTTATAATGAAAATGAAATTAACGTAAAATGTTTGAAAGATAGAAATCTTAGTAGTCAATTTGAAAGTTTTGATTTGAAGGTTATAAAAAATGATAAAGGAACTTTATGAAAGTAAATAAATGCAAGATGAAATTAAATGAATTAAAATTGTTTTGAATAATGTAGTTGAAGTAACTTACAGTGTTTTGATTATGAGGTAATTAAAATTTATGTGAGAGGATTTAATTAATGTAAAATATTTTAAGTAATGCAATTAAAGTAATCAGTTAAAAGAGATGGTCTAATTAATTAAGATGGAAATATGTGTAATAAATTTGAATAATTTATTTTTGATTTGAAATGGATAATAAATGGTAGACAATTAAAATTAAATGATTAAAATGGTTAATAAAAAAAGTCAAAGTTGAAGTAATAATGCAAGATAAACAATTAAAATGTTTAATCAATAGAAATTGACATTAAAAGTTGTGTAATGTTAGTAAATTTTATTTAAATTCAGAGATGAAATGTTTGATGTTAACCTGAGGTTAGTAATGTTTATTTTGAGTCTAGGTTTTTGTGAAATATAAATGTTTATTTGATTAGGATGTAATTAAGTATAGATGTGTAACATGTATTGTGTATTTTAACTGTAGATTCCCCATTTTCGGGCGGTCACGGCTTCACCGAACCCTGACCGTGGATTTGGATTATTGGTAACAAGATGTGGGCAGGCTTATTGTACCCTAACCACACTTATTATTTTCAAAATTGGTGACTTTAGAAATTAAACGGGGGGTGGATCAAGGGAATCAATCATAAACTTTGGAACAGCGGCTATCCATCGAATGGGATGGTAGACCGTTTAAGGGCATATAACTAAATTTTAGTGGGATTACTGGTGTCTTATATACCAGTAATGCCGAATGTTTTATAACACAGAAGCAAGAATCGTGTAAGCAGCGTTTACACCCTAAAAAACTTCAGTTCTTGTGGAAACAAATGGGCGCTACAGTCCAACATAACAAATCAATAGAGTGTGTGGAAAGGAGCTGGCCGTTACAAGCCAGGGGCATAGATATAGTATTTATGCAAAGGTGTAGATGCCTTGCACGGTTTACCCATGAGGTTATTTACCCAATTGTAACTGGGTTAGGGGGGGATATGATAAAATGATGTAGAAGGAGGAGTATAACTTATAACGCCAAAATCAGAAATTTAAAAAAATTTCTTATTTTGATTTGAGATGTATCATTAAGCGCCATGTCAGGGAATTGATGTGTTAAAAGCAGAAGTTTGTACACAACAAAGTGAAAGCTAGGGTATACACAGAAGTGATTGACAGGCAATAAAAGCATGTAACAGCTCCAACGCGCTCACGGAAAGCAGACAGAGTTCATCGCTCTCCATACTAAGAAACGTTAGTTTTTTGACAACTACCTCAAATCCTTAGAAAAAAAAGTACAAACGTGAACGAACCCATTTGAAGAGCAAATGTAAGTATTAACAATAGACCAAACTACGTATACACGCCAGCTGCATATAGTGAAACAAAAAAGGGTATACGTTATTGAAAGACTCTAACGGTCAACGACAGGACTTCGACCTTACTCAGAAGAAAGAAAGCTCGGGTGTAATGTCCGAACTCAAGGAAAGATGTTTTGATGGAAACATAGACAAAGAAATGGACATACAAAGGAAGTTTGATGAGGCCCTTGAGTGACAATAGTTGATGCCATTAGAACGACCAAGTGCAGAAAACAATACTTTGACGAGAAAGTTAAGGGTTGCTTTTGTATACTCCAAAAAAAGCGACAGTCAAGAATTTATTGCTAAAGTATCTAGCAGCGACGACGACCTCGGTATCATGACCTAGGGAAGAAATCTGGTGGGAATCCAAAAGCCTATCAAAGGCGTGCTTTCGGAAAAATAGGTGGTCCCTAGATCTGGAGGGTGGTAAAGCAGAACCAATTAGAACACAGCGTAGAAAAAATCAGAAATTCGTGGGAGTGATGCTGAATTCCATATAGGGACGTGAGAAAGGCGCACTCTGGAAGAGTTCTAACTAACATTTTGATGGAAACGGGAGTGTAAGTCTGCGACAGAGATTTCATAATTTTTGGACTTAGAGAATTTTCAGTATGATGGTTAGCAAAGTAATATCGGACTTAAAACAATTTCGGTAAAAGAACTGTAATTTTATTAGTGATATACAAGTGAATTAATACAACACGAATAATAATTCAGTAACGCTGTAAATTAGTTTTGCAAATACGTAACAATAACTTTATCATCAAGTAATATTACAGGGCGAACTAAAATCGTAAATAACGTTAGTTTCAATCATAATGCAGTTGATAAATAATAATCAATAATGTTTGTGGAAGCGAATAACAATAATAACAACTAACGCGAACTAATTCCGAATGAGTGAAGTCTGGTGTTATGCTGTGTCTTGTGAGACTCCACAGGATTCCACGATGCAATCTGCCAATCCGGAGGGAATTATCGCCGTCACGCCAGATGATCAACATGCGAACTGCACCATATAAACCTCTACCAGATATGGATACATACCAAAAGTAAACTTATCATGGCATAATTAGTCTTAGGTCCACTGTCTGTTCACTTAAAGAACTCACACGAATTAATTAAAGAATTAAGATAAAATTACACTTAAAAAATAATATCAGGAAGCTATGGAAGTTAAATTTATTTATGAGCACCGATTTTAAATGAATCCATATCAGTAATTAACGATGTTATAGTATTTAAGATTTAAGAGAATAATTATTAAAAGTTTTTTTAAAAATAAGAAGTACAATATTTGAATTATTAGAGCACGTTGGGCGCCAATTTGTAACTTTAAATTAAAATGAATTGTTACAAATTCTTAATCTGTTCTGTTCTTCTTCCTTTTAGTTTAAGCCCCACTGTTGGGCTAGTCAATTTGTAACTAAACGTGGTTATGGTGTTTAAGTATTATTGGTGTAGTGTTACAAAATATCTTAAATATGTGTTCGTGTAAGAAAATAAAATTGTTTGTTTAAAAAATTTTTTTTTAATTAAAACATTTTTTATTTTTTTATTTTTA
Organism: Magicicada septendecula; assembly: GCA_034769895.1. NCBI lineage: Eukaryota > Metazoa > Arthropoda > Insecta > Hemiptera > Cicadidae > Magicicada > Magicicada septendecula. The sequence continues at coordinate 136,402,706 of CM068372.1, forward strand.
TTAATCAATTAATTAGAAACAATTAATTGAGTTTTGTGAAGTTCCGAAATGTTTCTCTCTTATTTAGAAAATTTTATAAGCTTTTGTGTATTTCTGAAGAAACTCCAACCACTTATAGGATTGTCTCCAATTACAATCGATCTTTGTTTACGTTCGTTTTGGAGGTTATCTTCCTTCTGGTGGTGAAATTCTTGTAGTATATTTGTTTAAATTAAAGTATATTTAAATAGCTATATTTATGAATGAAAGAACTGTTTTAATATGAAAGGTATAAATTATTTTATTGACAATTGTTTATTTGGACTCTTGTCGATTTTTAAATCGATTCTCAGGGTATCGATGTTATTACAAATTTTTATATATAATACAAAAAGTTCTTTGAACAGCTAATTATGGGAAAAGTCAGAGAAATCGGGCAAAGATTAAAAAATACAACGTTACAAGATAATTCTTAATACTAAAAGTACATATATTCAATTGAAAGAGTAAAATAAATAAGTAGGTTGCGAACCGTCGCAGATAAACACTAGATGGCAGTGTTCAGTTGAGCGGTGATGAAACAGTAATGGCCGCCATCGAAGTTGTAAATCGTCCCTTCGTAGTTTTGGCATCCCAATAAAGATGTTTTCTTGTCGAATTTACGTCCTGGTGTCTGCACATCTTCCTTCTGATGTTGGTGTAGTGTCTCTGGTTAAGTTTCGGTGTTGTATTTGGAAAAGTGGTGTATTTATAAGTCAGTTCACTTTTGTCGATCAGGCACTTTTGATGGTTAAGTTGTATTACTGTTTTACTGAGTTTAAAATGTTATTTCAATGTAGTTTTGTGCTATACAATGTTATTTAGGCGTTTGTAGGTGTTTATGTCACTGTGTTGAAGTTGTAAAATGTTTTTTGCCGCCACTCGCGATTTTCACTCTCGGATCCCACTATTAATCGCCATTACGGTATTCGAAACTAGGTTAATACGTTTTTAAATGCTCGTCAAGTGTCCCGTACAACGTTCAATAATTAACTCTCTCACTTCCTTCACCTCCAACTAAAACCTTAGCCAAAGCAATATTATTCCTTACATTGTTCGAATTTTATTTTGCATCCTGTGCATGTAATAAAGTTACATTATATAACTGCTTATACTTTGGTTATTATTCAAATTTATTAGCTAGTTGTTACTTAATTTTATCCTTCAGTTCATTCGGCGTATTTTGATATCGAATAATGCCATTTTATTAAGTTTTTTATCTAAAATTGGTAATTTTACCTTCATTTTGTATATTGTAAATTTCAAAATCCAGCTTCTTGTCATTATCCAAATTCTGCCAATATCAAGTTATAGTTATGATTATTAAATCTCATATTGTAATAAAAGGTTTATATTCCCTTAATTTCTTGCAATTATATGAATTGGTTAAGTTTTAAAATATTATGTTGGAATATATGACTCCCCACTCCAAATTTTTGAGTTCTGTCATTTCCATTTATATTAATAATCCTGGCTATAATTTTACAAAATCTTTCTAAGTTATATTTCTAATTATATGGCTTTGTTTCTGGTTTACTTTATCTAAATCCCTTCAGTTTAAATGTATTTAAGTACTTAGTTTCTCAGTTTTGATGATGTTTAGTTTTCATCATTTTGACTAGATTCCTAACAATTTTCCCATACAAATTTTTATATAAACAATACATATTGAGTTATACCCTCTCTGACTTTTTAACATGGTAATATAAATTAAACATTTTTTCTATTAAACAAAATAACAATTAGTATCTGTTTCAATACTATTAACAGATAAGAAGTAGTTCTAAATAATAGTTGTCTTCAACTAATTAGACATTTTTTATACTTAAAGCTTAATACTAATACATTTTTAAAATTCTTATTCTATATAAACAAAACCTTATTTCTATACTCTTATTCTCTATTCCTTATACTAAGTTTAATTATTCAGTTTTTAACTGTTTTTTAATATGGTTTTGGGTAATTGTACCCTGTCACTTTGTGTCTGCTTCTGTTTTTATTTATCATTTAAATAAATGTCATTTTAAACAGATTGACAGCTCTATATTAACATATGCATTATATTCCCTCTGTACAAATAATAAGTCACTCAAAAGTTGTATTTTTTTTCTTTATTTACAGAGTTTGTGAATGCCAATGATGAAACATAAGGTTTATTTTTTATAATACACAAACTAGCACTGGTTCACTTTACACTCCTTGATGCTATTTCTAAATGGTTATTTAGTCTTATTAACATCAAGATATCTATTTGTGGGTTACAATGAAGATTTGTTGTTTGGCATTATATTATTGTTTCACCTTGGTCCACTGGCAACTCTTACTCTATACACTTTTAGTCTTATTTCTATTGTACATGTGGTTTTTTTTGCATGAATACTTTGTTATACTTTTTATTATTATTGTTGTTTCTTCAACGATGTCTTCTTTTCTTCTGGCTTCTTAGAATTGTATGTTCTTCATCTTCTTCTGGATGTCATCGGGTTTTTTGGGGTTCCTTCTTCATCTACTCTTCTGGTTTCTTCAAATGCATCACCTTTTATGGTGGATCTTGCCTTGTTCTGGGTTTCTTTTTTATTTATTCCTTACCTTCGTTGTGGGTTTAGTAATGTTCTGGGTTGCTTCCTTATCTACTCCTTACCTTCCTGGGTTATATTTTTTCACCTTAATTTATTAAACTGGTTTTGATGATTCATCACTAGTAACATTTGTTTTATATGAACTTAAACTTTTAATCAATGATTGCTCTGCATGGCTGTTCTGAATTAATTCTTTATATTATAATGCTTTCTTCGGATTTGATGTTATTATATTATATTATTTTAATGATCAATGCCATTCATTTTTATGTGTTTATCTGTCACGCTACAGATTGCTCTCCTCCAGAAGTAATTATTTCAGACATGTTTATGGATGAAATAATTTCTTATGATAATTTCATTATATTTATATTTCATTTTCCTCTCCATTTCTATATCGACTTTTTTTTTATAGTTGAGTTTAATAAATTTTATATATATAGTCACTTATCTGACTTTTGATCCTTCTTGGATAGTTAGTGTCTTCTGAGATATATTATTATTATTGTTATACATTTTCTTTCTTTATAAACTTCGTGTTGCATCCTTGGGATATTAATTCCCTAACATTCCCTATCACGTGGGCTGGGGCAGTTCAGAGGGGCACTGTAGGCTTCACAACTCTGCTGGCCATACACCACTTCTACAATTTGAGTCCAGAGGCACATTCATCTCTGCTCAAAAAACATAATGCTGCTGGAATTATCTTCAGTCAGTCATCGAATAAAATAAAATAAAAAGTAGTCTCATTGTCGACTAATAAAAATATCTTTGGATTCTTCACTTCGTAGTTTCTCAGATTATCTCACATTTTCTATCTTAATAAATCTTCTTAATTCTTATTATACTCATTATATACATTTTTTTCTGAACTCTTAACTTGTCTGATATATTTATTTTAATTATGGTTGAAAACTTCTCTTAATAATTCTTGTTACTGGTTATAGTGTAACTCTTTTTCTTCTCCATCTGAATTCTCTTTATACTTCCTTCTGGTTACTTACAGTGTTAGCATGGTCTTTATATATAGTATTCTTCACTTAATAATTCTTGTTACTAGTTATAGTGTAACTCTTTTTCTTCTCCATCTGAATTCTCTTTATACTTCCTTCTGGTTAATTACAGTGTTAGCATGGTCTTTATATATAGTATTTTCTTATTCATTATTTGAATGGTCTTATTTTATTATATTTAATTTTTGAATTTGTATCTTTATATTAGATATTCAGGTTGTTATTTTGATCATATTATTTAAACATTTTGTTCTTTCCTTTCTCTTAGAAAGTTATTAATCCGCCTTCGCATTCATTAACATTAATTCATTTGTATTATATTTCATGTGGTACTGCTTCTCTTTGCATTTCATATAGGTTTTATTATTATTATTCGTTCAAAATCATCTTCTCCATATGTTTGGTATGAGTTGTTCTTCTTTGCTTCTTCAGAACTGAATAATATTGTATTCCTTTTTCTTGATTTAACTGTTTCCATTATCGTTTTATAAGTAATTAGTCATAGGTTGTTCTCATTATTATTTTATTATTTTTCTTTTTTGGATTTTTTATAATTTTATTATAATAACAGATTCTTCTCTTTGTTTCCAAATTATTGCCTTCTCTTGTATATCACACTCTTTTTTGTTTTTCTTCTCTACTCCTTCAAATGCTAGATATTCACATTTATTCTGGATTATATTTAATTCTTTTTTCTGAATTAATCATATTATTTTCTTCTAAATTTAATTATAAATGGCACATATTTATTTTTTGAACTTTGTTAGTTTTATGCAAAATGCAAACTCTTCATTTTATTTAATTCCATAACATTTCTCATAAATCATTGTAATAGGTTGATCTTATTTTGTTTTAATGTTTTGACGTTTTATCAAAATTCAAATTCTGTTTAATTCATTTATTTCCAAAATTGTTTCCTTCAAAATTGTGTATCGTAAGATGTGCTTACTTAATTTTTAATTTTTTTTTTATATATAATTCTAAATTCTAATTCTTCCTTTTTAATTTCTTCAAAATTGTGTGTAGTAAGGTGATCTTACCATTATCTTTTGAATTTGTTGGTATTTCTCCAAATTCAAATTCTTCTTAATTAATTACCATAAAGTTTTTTCACAAATTAGTCATAGTAAGTTGATCTTACTTCTATTTTTGAATTTTTAGTTTAGTTAAATTCAAAATTCTTTTTAATTGTCTTCAAATGTTCTCTGTCAAAATCGTTTGTTAGTAAGTTGATCTTACTTCTATTTTTGAATTTTTAGTCTTAAATTCAAAATTCTTTCTTTTATTTTGCCAAAAAGTTTTTTCTCATAAATATTTGGTAGCAAGATGTTCTTACAATTATTTTGGAATTTTTTTTGTATTAAATTCAAAATTCTTTCTTTTATTTTGCCATAAAATGGCGCACAACTGAGGGGCTTTAATTAGCGATTGAAAGGCCACTACAATCTGCCCAATCACTAATTGGAGTTTGGCAGCAGCTATAAAGCCAGAGAGAGGGAAAAATGCAACGACGTGCAACCTCAAAGAAACGGGCAGCGGAGGCCGAAAAGGAAATCGAAATGGACATGGAAAATAAAGAGGCGACGCCAGTAGAAGATATGGAAAGGATATTGCCACCAGTATTGTCTAAACAACCTGCACAACCAGAGGAGCAACCTGAGATACCCACACAAACAGGGGACATCAATGTTCCAGAGAAGGGGATGGAGAAATCCAAAACAACAGAAGATAGCAAGATGGATAAAATAATGGAAATGTTCTTGCAAATGAGAGAGGATATCAAATCCACCAAGGAAGGAATGGACAAGAAATTGGATTCTACAAAGGAAGATTTGAGTAAGAAAATGGGAAGTGATAACCAGTCTTTGAAAGAAGAATTGGGAAATAAAATAGAAAAAACAAAAGAAGAATTGAGTGGGATGAACAAGAACATGGAAGAGAATAGTAAAAAGTTGGAAGATTTGAAGGAAGACAATCAGTCCCTGAGTAAGAAGATTGATGAAACAAATAAAAAGATGGGAAGAAGTTAGAAGAATTGAAGGAAGACAACCAATATTTTAAGGAAGAGTTTAAATCGACTAAGGAAGAATTGATTAACAAAACTGAGAATACCAATAAGAGAATTCAAGAAAATAGAAAAAAAATGGAAAGTGACAACCGACAGTTGAAGGAAGAGTTGAAGGAAGTAAACAAGAAGTTGGAAGAGAAGATGGGGGAGAAATTGGAAGAATTGAGAGAGGACAACCAAATGTTAAGAGAAGAGTTAAGGGAGGTCAATCAGGAGAATCTGGACAAACTTGACGAAAGAATGGAATTGTTAAAGAGAAGAACTGAACAAGGAAATCAACGTTAACAAGAAAGCGATGAATAAAAAGTTGGAAGAAGAAAACATAATGATAAATCAACAGATCCGAGAAATTGACGGAAAATGCAACCAGACCGAAAAAGAAGTACAAGAATTTAAGGAAGTAGTAAACATCAAGTTTACGAATATAGAAGAGCATAGCCACAGGAAAGTGGAAGAACAACGGAAGGAGACTCAGGAAGAATTCGGGAGAGTATGGAGCCAAGTCGCGGAACGGTGTGATGGGATGCAAGAGGCTATGACCAATATCACAGGTCAGGTACGGCAAAGCCAAGAAGAGATGGAAGCTTTGAGAAATAGACCCACTCATTTCACCGGATTGCCCATCAACGAAAGCCGAGAATGGCTCAACTTCCGGCAATACAAGAGGAAACCGATGGAGTTCCTGGCGAGGTTAGAGGAGTACTTCGCCAAACATAGAGGAACTCAATGGAGCCATAACCGGGAGATACTGGACGAGTCATTCAGGGAGATGACTGATAATTGGTGGATGGCTAACCGTAGCGAGATTGCCGACTACCAGCAGTTCAGGAGAATGTTCAAATCAAAATACTGGTCCGAAACAACACAGAACCTGATCCGAGACAACATTTGCAACGGACGATACAGGGCCCAAATAGGCAATAGCATGACAGCCTATTTCCTAGGGAAGGTGTGCATGGCGAAACACCTCGAGCCGGCTATACCCGAAGAGTGCCTGGTAAATAAACTGTCCTATCATTACGACGAAGATATTGTCAGGGCAAGGAGAGGTAGCCAGATCAAGACGGTACAGGCCATGACGGAATTACTAGAAGGGTACGAGAATGAAGAGTACTACCGCCAGAGTAGGAGGAGGACTGAGCGACCAGAGGCGAGGACGAATCAGTACCCTAGTAACGGCAATAACCATCCCGGAAACCGAAACCAGCCCAGTAATTACGACGGCAATAATAACCCGCCGCGTAATAACCACAATGTTAATGGCAACACGAACGGTAATAAGAACAATAACACCTATCCTAATAACCGGAACAATTTATTATCAGCCCCCTAACAGCCCATATAGTCAGAGAAATCCCTACCCCGGTAATAATGAAAGACATTACCAACCTAATAGAAATTATTATAACAATAATAATAATAATAATAATAATAATAGAGTGTCACGCCCGAGGGTTAATTTTATAAGAGCGGAAGAGCGAGGTCCGAGAAGGTACTACCCACAACGGAGGAACAGTTTCTACGGTGGAGATCGAAGATGGAGAAGTGCAGAACGGGACGGTTCATGCCACGAACATGGAAGAAGAAGTACCAGCCTGGAGGATCTTGGCCGACAACAAAACAGGGAAATAACCCTCGAACAGGGTACAGAGCGGCAGGAAACAACACAGAGTTTCCAGAACGATGCCTCGGTTAATCCGAGTCTTAACGATGACCACAATACTTTAAACGGGAGGAGGCAGTAATTAACTATTACGACCCGTTGCTGCTTCTACTTCCTGGGTTTTATAAAGATGAGTTGCAACAAGCAACCAATTCACAGAACATCACAATAATCAGTAACCATTATTTGAAAGATATAAGAACCGAACTTTTAGAGGAGAACGAAAAGAGCCTCAATAATAATAATAATAATAATAATAATAATAATGAAATATTATATATAACAGCGGAGGTAGAAGGAATTCCCGCAAAAATCATGATTGACACCGGTGCAAATATTTCCATTATAAATGCAAATGAACTGGAAAGAATCAAGAGAGAATGTGGGAAAACTTTGCCGATGTTACCAGTGAATAACATTGTTTTAATAGGTGCAACTGGCCGCCAGAACAAAACTATTAGGAAGCAAGTTTCCTTAAGTGTCGTTAGCCGTGATATAGCTTTGGACATGGAATTTTTGATCGCCACCGGATTACCATTTGACATACTGGTAGGTTGCGATATTCTCAGAAGGTACTCCGCCATTATTGACCTTAACCAAGAGAGAGTGTCAGTTTTTCCAGACGGAATAACATGGACCGCAAATTTGGTAGGAGGCGCAAATATACTTCCCAGCCCAATACACCAACAACTTCGTAAAATAAATCTCATAAGGAACAGCCCCCTTCATAAACCAATTGTATACAACAATGGAGGAGAGGATTTATGGTCAGTAAAGATACAAGAGATACGGGATTTCCAGTGCGGAACCAATAACGAAAAAATACCTGTACATTTAGCAGATCGTTTAGTTAGTTTATATGAGAAATACAAAGCAGTGTTTTCAGACGAGCCAGGTAAGGTTAAAAACTATCAGTGCAAACTTGAATTCAAAGAAAACGTGGAGTTTAACCGGAGGTCATATCCAATCGCGCATTCGCTTAAAGAGGCCGTGAGAACAGAAATTAATAAAATGATCGACAATGACATAATTGAGATTAGTCAATCTCCTTACACTAGTCCAATTATTGCTGTTCCCAAGAAAGACGGACAAGTCCGGCTCTGTTTAGATGCGCGCGAGCTGAATAAAACCATTGTGAATGACCGAACCTCACCCGGTGAAATAGAGGAGATACTAAAACGTTTTCACGGCAAGTACTAAGTTTATCAGTACTTGGGACACTGTATGTGGTTATTGGCAAGTGGAGTTGCATCCACAAAGCCGTCAGTACGTGGCGTTCATTTTCGAAGGGCGCAATTACCAGTTCAAGAGACTGCCCTTCGGACTTGTAAATTCTGTCGCCATCTTTGTGGCATGTATGGACCAAATACTTGGACAAGAAGCACTCCAATTTACCACCGTCTATGTAGACGATTTACTCATTACGTCAGAAACCTGGGAGGAACACTGTTATAGAGTAGAATATGTACTCAGAAAGTTAGCGCAAAATAACATAACTTTGAAGTTGGAGAAATCCAAGTTCATTGCACGCGAAGTACAATTCTTAGGTTTCAATCTAGACGATAGAGGTATTACCCCGTCAGCAGAGAAAGTGGAGGCAATTCAGAGGTTCCCGCAACCAAGAAACAGGAAACAGTTACAATCTTTCCTCGGACTCTGTAACTATTACAGAAAGTTTCAGAACAAATATTCGAGTTGACAGCCAAGTTTCAACCACAATTGTCTGCGAAAAACAAATGGACCTGGGGTGAGGAACAAGATATTACCTTCCGTTTGATAAAATAAAAGTTCCTGGAGAGCGTTATACTTCGTCACCCAGATTTTAAGAAACCATTCTTTTTAAATTGCAATGCCAGCGACATAAGCTTAGGAACAACATTATACCAGGAAGATGAGGAGGGTCAACATCTGGTAATAAGCTTCGCTAGTCGCACACTGAATCAATGCGAAAAGAATTATAATGTAACCGAAAAGGAATCGCTTAGCGTGGTGTTCGCATGCAGCAAGTTCCGAACATACATTCTCGTGTCTCAAGTCACTGTTCGTACTGATCATAAATCCATCTCGTTTCTACGTAGGTGCAAATTGAGTCACGGCTGATTGGCTAGATGGGTACTCGCCCTACAAGAATATGATTTAAAATGGGAGTATATTCCGGGAAAAAAGAATGTGGTAGCAGATGTATTATCACGGATAAATTTGGAAGACCAGACCTTCGAGGGAGAGAAGGAGAGCTTGGTTAAAATTTACAACCTATTTAAAACCAGATCCGATCTACAAGCTCTATTAATAAACATCCGTATCCACCAACAGTCTGACCCTAAACTGAAAAACATAATCAGTCGATTGGAAGCCGACGATGACACAGTTTCCAAATACTACCATCTCAATAAAGGAATATTATTCGTAAAAACGGCATTGGATGAAGAAACATGGAAGGTGATAATTCCACACCAAATCGAAAAGGAAGTTATAATAGATTATCATATCAGGTATGGCCATATGGGAGCGCTAAAAGTGATACAGGCTTTAGAAGAAAACTGCAAAATAAAGAACATTAACCGAAAGGTGAGAAACTACCTAAAGTCCTGTAATATTTGTCAGTGTGTCAAAATAAACAATGAGAAGAAAGAGGGTATAATGATACCTATCACATCAAACACAAAACTAGAAAAAGTGTTATTTAGATATCTGCGGGCCATTTCCCCGTAGCGGCGGTCGACACAGGTACAAGTACCTAATAATAATCATGGACCATTATACGAAGTACATAAAGCTATATCCGGTTAATCGGGCAACCACAGCGAAAGTTCTTGCGGTAATAGTAGACTTGTATGTGCCAGAGGTCGGTAGACCATCTTCAATTATTACCGACCATGGTACTCAATTTAAGGGGAGGAGATGGTGAGACATTATTATCACTTGGGATCAAAACCTATAAGACGTCAGTCTACCACCCAAGTAGTAATCCGGCAGAGAGGGTACTGAGAGAAGTGCGTAGGATCTTGCGGACGTACTGTCACAACCAACAGAGAAAGTGGTAAGAGTACTTAGCAGCAACAGAGAAATTCCTAAATTTCGCCCACCATCCAGCTATAGGAATTACCCCTTACTCAGCCATGTATGAGAAGCCAACTCCCCGAGAAATTGAAGAAATAATCGAATTTCCACCAAACAGTGATCGTAAGTTTGACCACGTGAGATTCTATAACAAGGTGGCTGAAGACCAAGAGAAACGGCAAGCCAAATATCAAAAGGCAATAGGGCGTATAATAACTTACAAAGAGGGTGAGAAAGTTCTATTAAAAAATCGAGAACTGCCCAGCACCCTAGAAGGGATAACCAAAAAGTTATTATTACTCTATACAGGCCCATATGTTGTGGTAAAGGATAATCATAATAATACGTATGAACTGAGAGAAATAGTTTCCGGAAGAGTTAAAGGTGTGTACAACCAAGCATCCATGAAAAAGTACTATGAAGAGTGAGTTTAGAATTTTGAATTTCATACTACATAAAAATTCTAAAACAATTGTAAGAACATCTTACTACCAAATATTTATGAGAAAAAACTTTATGGCAAAATAAAAGAAAGAATTTTGAATTAATACTAAAAATTCCAAAATAAAAGTAAGAACATCTTACTACCAAATATTTAAGAAAAAAAAAAAAAACTTTACGGCAATTTAAAAGAAAGAATTTTGAATTTTAATACATAAAAATTCCAAAATAGAAGTAAGAACATCTTACTACCAAATATTTATGAGAAAAAACTTTATGGCAAAATAAAAAGAAAGAATTTTGAATTTAATACATACAAATTCCAAAACAAAAGTAAGATCAACTTACTACCAAACAATTTCGAAAGAGAACATTTGAAGACAATTAAAAAGAATTTTGAATTTAACACTAAAAAATTAAAAAATGAAGTAAGACCAACTTACTATAACTAATTTTGTGAAAAAACTTTATGGTAATTAATTAAGAAGAATCTGAATTTAGAGAAATACCAAAAAATTCAGAAATAATTGTAAGATCACCTTACTACACACAATTTTGAAGAGAAACCATTTGGAATAATTGAAAAGGAAGAATTAGAATTTAGAATTATATATAACAAAAATTAAAAATTAAGTAAGCACATCTTACTATAAACAATTTTGAAGGAAACAATTTTGGGAATAAATGAATTAAACAGAATTTGAATTTTGATAAAACGTCAAAACTTTGAAACAAAATAAGATCAACTTATTACAAATGATTTATGAGAAATGTTATGGAATTAAACAAAAAGAAGAGTTTGCATTTTGCATAAAACTAACAAAGTTCTAAAAATAAATATGTGCCATTTATAATTAAATTTAGAAGAAAATAATATGATTAATTCAGAAAAAAGAATTAAATATAATCCAGAATAAATGTGAATATCTAGCATTTGAAGGAGTAGAGAAGAAAAACAAAAAAGAGTGTGATATACAAGAGAAGGCAAAAATTTGGAAACAGAGAGAAGAATCTGTTATTATAATAAAAAATTTAAAAAAAAAATCCAAAAAAGAAAAATAATAAAATAATAATGAGAACAACCTATGACTAATTACTTATGAAACGATAATGGAAACAGTTAATCAAGAAAACGGAATACGATATTACTCAGTTCTGAAGAAGCAAAGAAGAACAACTCATACCAAACATATGGAGAAGATGATTTTGAACAAATAATAATAATAAGACCTATATGAAATGCAAAGAGAAGAAGTACCACATGAAATATAATATAAATGAATTAATGTTAATGAATGCGAAGGCGGATTAATAACTTTCTAAGAGAAAGGAAAGAACAAAATGTTTAAATAATATGATCAAAATAACAACCTGATTATCTAATATAAAGATACAAATTTAAAAATTAAATATAATAAAATAAGACCATTCAAATAATGAATAAGAAAATACTATATATAAAGACCATGCTAACACTGTAATTAACCAGAAGGAAGTATAAAGAGAATTCAGATGGAGAAGGAAAAGAGTTATACTATAACTAGTAACAAGAATTATTAAGTGAAGTTTTCAACCATAATTAAAATAAATATATCAGACAAGTTAAGAGTTCAGAAAAATATATATATAATGAGTATAATAAGAATTAAGAAGATTTATTAAGATAGAAAATGTGAGATAATCTGAGAAACTACGAAGTGAAGAATCCAAAGATATTTTTATTAGTCGAAAATGAGACTACTTTTTATTTAATTTATTCGATGACTGACTGAAGATAATTCCAGCAGCATTATGTTTTTTGAGCAGAGATGAATGTGCCTCTGGACTCAAATTGTAGAAGTGGTGTATGGCCAGCAGAGTTGTGAAGCCTACAGTGCCCCTCTGAACTGCCCCAGCCCACGTGATAGGGAATGTTAGGGAATTAATATCCCAAGGATGCAACACGAAGTTTATAAAGAAAGAAAATGTATAACAATAATAATAATATATCTCAGAAGACACTAACTATCCAAGAAGGATCAAAAGTCAGATAAGTGACTATATATATAAAATTTATTAAACTCAACTATATAAAAAAGTCGATATAGAAATGGAGAGGAAAATGAAATATAAAAAATAATGAAATTATCATAAGAAATTATTTCATCCATAAACAAGTCTGAAATAATTACTTCTGGAGGAGAGCAATCTGTAGCGTGACAGATAAACACAAAAATGAATGGCATTGATCATTAAAATAATATAATATAATAACATCAAATCCGAAAAAAGCATTATAATAAAGAATTAATTCAGAGCAACAGTGCAGAACAATCATTGATATTAAAAGTATAAGTTCGTATAAAAGAAATGTTACTAGTGATGAATCATCAAAACCAGTTTAATAACTCAAGGTAAAAAAAAAGTATAACCCAGGAAGGTAAGGCGTAGATAAGGAAGCAACCCAGAACATTACTAAACCCACAACGAAGGTAAGGAATAAATAAAAAAGAAACCCAGAACAAGGCAAGATCCACCATAAAAGGTGATGCATTTAAAGAAACCAGAAGAGTAGATGAAGAAGTAACCCCAAAAAACCTGATGACATCCAGAAGAAGATGAAGAAAATACAATCCTAAGAAGCCAGAAGAAAAGAAGACATCGTTGAAGAAACAAGAAGACAGCATCCACAAGAAGAAGGAATGCTCTTGTAAAAAACACCCATATCCCAAAATAAATAAAAACAATAATAATAAAAAGTATAACAGTATTCATGAAAAAAAACCACATGTACAACAGAAATAAGACTAAAAGTGTATAGAGTAAGAGTTGCCAGTGGACCAAGGTGAAACATAATATAATACCAAAGAACAAATCTTCATTGTAACCCACAAACAGATCTCTTGATTCTAATAAGACTAAATAACCATTTAGAAATAGCATCAAGGAGTGTAAAGTGAACCAGTGCTAGTTTGTGTATTATAAAAAATAAACCTTATGTTTCACTATTGGCATCCACAAACTGTGTAAATAATGAAAAAATACAACTTTTGAGTGACTTATTATTTGTACAGAGGGAATGTAATGCATATGTTAATATAGAGCTGTCAATCTGTTTGAAATGACATTTATTTAAATGATGAGTAAAAACAGAAGCAGACACAAAGTGACAGGGTACAATTACCCAAAACCATTTTAAAAACAGTTAAAAACTGTTTTAATTAAACTTAGTATAAGAAATAGAGAATAAGAGTATAGAAATACGGTTTTGTTTATATAGAATAAGAATTTTAAAAAAATGTATTAGGGATAAGAACCTTTAAACAAGTTTAGAACCACTAACATCCTAATTGTAAAAATATTTATTACTTGTATTAATGGTAATAATTAACATCATGGAAAAAACATTCTTTGTAAATAATATTTCTGTATTAGTATTAAGCTTTGATTATAAAAAAAATGTTTAATTAGTTGAAGACAACCATTATTTAGAATTATTTCTTATCGTTAACAGTATTGAAACAGATACTAATTGTTATTTTGTTTAATAGAAAAAATGTTTAATTTATATTACCATGTTAAAAAGTCAGAGAGGGTATAACTCAATATGTATTGTTTGTATAAAAATTTGTATGGAAAAATTGTTAGGAATCTAGGCAAAATGGTGAAAACTAAACCTCATCAAAACTGAGAAACTAAGTACTTAAATACATTTAAACTGAAGGGATTTAGATAAGGTAAACCAGAAACAAAGCCATATAATCTATATCTATAAAAATGAATGTTTGTTTCTTTCTTTCTTTCTTTGTCCCGTATGCGTTCCTATACCATTCATCCGATTGCAATGAAACTTCGGTGAGTTGTTGTGCGCACGCCCGCGAAGGTTTATGAATTTTTTTCAATGGGGCCCTTTGGGGGGTTCTTGGGGTCTTCCACATCTCCTCCTAAACCACTGGACCGATTTCAACCAAACTTGGCACAAATATTTTATGCAACGGGAGAACCAACATAGGGTAAATGTTTTTTCGATGGGGTCCTTTGGGGTCTTCCACATCTCCTCCTAAACCACTGGACCGATTTCAACCAAACTTGGCACAAATATTTTACGCAACGGGAGAACCAACATAGGATAGGTGTTTTTTCGACGGGGTCCATTGGGGGGTCCTTTGGGGTCTTCCACATCTCCTCCTAAACGACTGGACCGATTTCAACCAAACTTGGCACAAATATTTTACGCAACGGGAGAACCAACATAGGATATGTGTTTTTTCGATATGATACTTCGGGGGGTCCTTTGGGGTCTTCCACATCTCCTCCTAAACCACTGGACCGATTTCAACCAAACTTGGCACAAATATTTTACGCAACGGGAGAACCAACATAGGATAGGTGTTTTTTTCGACGCGGTCCTTTGGGGGGTCCTTAGGGGTCTTCCACATCTCCTCCTAAACCACTGGACCGATTTCAACCAAACTTGGCACAAATATTTTACGCAACGGGAGAACCAACATAGGATATGTGTTTTTTCGATATGATCCTTCGGGGGTCCTTTGGGGTCTTTCACATCTCCTCCTAAACCACTGGACCGATTTCAACCAAACTTGGCACAAATATTTTACGCAAAGGGAGAACCAACATAGGATAGGTGTTTTTCAATGGGGTTCTTTTGGGGGTTCTTTGGGGTCTTCCACATCTCCTCCTAAACCACTGGACCGATTTCAACCAAACGTGGCACAAATATTTTACGCAACGGGAGAACCAACATAGGATATGTGTTTTTTCGATATGATACTTCGGGGGGTCCTTTGGGGTCTTCCACATCTCCTCCTAAACCACTGGACCGATTTCAACCAAACTTGGCACAAATATTTTACGCAAAGGGAGAACCAACATAGGATAGGTGTTTTTTCGATGGGGTTCTTTTGGGGGTTCTTTGGGGTCTTCCACATCTCCTCCTAAACCACTTGACCGATTTCAACCAAACTTGGCACAAATATTTTACGCAACGGGAGAACGAACATAGGACAGGTGTTTTTTTTTGATACGATCCTCTGGGGGGTCCTTTGGAGTCTTAAAAAACTAACTTATTAGATCTGGTTACTATGGCAACCCAATGGAATAGATTCTGTTCTAAATATATTATCGCATTAAATTGAAGACCACGCGAACGAAATCTTTATATATTATATATATACAAACACTTTCTTTCTTTGAGTGGCATTGCAACGCATGCCGGGTACTCGCTAGTTAGAAATATAACTTAGAAAGATTTTGTAAAATTATAGACAGATTAATAAAAATGGAAATGACAGAACTAAAAAATTTGGAGTGGGGAGTCATATATTCCAACATAATATTTTAAAACTTAATCAATTCATATAATTGCAAGAAATTAAGGGAATATAAACCTTTTATTACAATATAAGATTTAATAATCATAAATATAACTTGATAATGGCAGAATTTGAATAATGACAGGAAGCTGGATTTTGAAATTTACAATATACAAAATGAAGGTAAAATTACCAATTTTAGATAAAAAAACTTAATAAAACGGCATTATTCAATATCAAAATACGCCGAATAAACTGAAGGATAAAATTAAGTAACAACTAGCTAATAAATTTGAATAATAACCAAAGTATAAGCAGTTATATAATGTAACTTTATTACATGCACAGGATGCAAAATAAAATTCGAACAATGTAAGGAATAATACTGCTTTGGCTAAGGTTTTAGTCAGAGGTGAAGGAAGTGGGGGAGTTAATTATTGAACGTTGTACGGGACACTTGACACGAGCAATTAAAACGTATTAACCTAGTTTCGAATACCGTAATGGCGATTAATAGTGGGATCCGAGAGTGAAAATCGCGAGTGGCGGCAAAAAACATTTTACAACTTCAACACAGTGACATTAACACCTACAAACGCCTAACTTTGTATAGCACAAAACTACCTTGAAATACCATTTTAAACTCAGTAAAACAGTATATAACTTAACCATCAAAAGTGCCTGATCGACAAAAGTGAAACTGACTTATAAATACACCACTTTTCCAAATACAACACCGAAACTTAACCAGAGACACTACACCAACATCAGAAGGAAGATTTGCAGACACCAGGACGTAAATTCGACAAGAAAACATCTTTATTGGGACGCCAAAACTACGAAGGGACGATTTACAACTTCGATGGCGGCCATTACTGTTTCATCACCGCTCAACTGAACACTGCCCTCTAGTGTTTGTCTGCGATGGTTCGCAACCTACTTGTTTATTTTACTCTTTCAATTGAATATATGTACTTTTAGTATTAAGAATTATCTTGTAACGTTATACTTTTTAATCTTTGCCCAATTTCTCTGACTTTTCCCATAATTAGCTGTTCAAAGAACCTTTTGTATTTTATATAAAAATTTGTAATAACAGCGATACCCTGAGAATCGATTTAAAAATCGACAAGAGTCCAAATAAACAATTGTCAATAAAATAATTTATATCTTTCATATTAAAACAGTTCTTTCATTCATAAATATAGCAATTTAAATATACTTTAATTTAAACAACATATACTACAAGAATTTCACCACCAGAAGGAAGATAACCTCCAAAACGAACGTAAACAAAGATCGATTGTAATTGGAGACAATCCTATAAGTGGTTGGAGTTTCTTCATAAATACACGAAAGCTTATAAAATTTTCTAAATAAGAGAAAAACATTTCGGAACTTCACGAAACTCAATTAATTAATTGTTTCTAATTAATTGATTAATAAAAAAAAAAAAAAAATTTTAACAAACAATTTTATGTTCTTACACGAACACATATTTAATATATTTTGTAACACTACACCAATACTTAAACACCATAACCAGAGTTAGTTACAATTTGGCTAGCCCAACAGTGGGGGTTAAACTAAAAGGAAGAAGACCAGACCAGATTTAGAATTTGTAACAACACAGATTAATCTAAAGAATTAAGATAAAATTACACTTAAAAAATAATATCAGGAAGCTATGGAAGTTAAATTTATTTATGAGCACCGATTTTAAATTAATCCATATCAGTAATTAACTATGTTATAGTATTTAAGATTTAAGAGAATAATTATTAAAAGTTTTTTTTAAAATAAGAAGTACAATATTTGAATTATTAGAGCATTTAATATGAGTAATGAAAATAAGATTTATGAAAATGAATATGTTTATATTTTGATTAGAGATTGTATAATTCATGTGTCAATGATAAATATGATACTCAATCATAACTAATCTATATATATAAAAGAGAAATACCACTGACTCACTCACTGACTCATTATGAAATCTCCGAAACTATAACACCTAGAAACTTGAAATTTGGCATGTAGGTTCCTTATGTGATGTAGGTATCCGCTAAGAAGGGATTTTTGGAAATTCGACCTTAAAGGGGGAAAAAGGGGGGGAAGTTTGCCTGACTAACTGACATAGAATCAACGTAGAGCAAAAACTACTGAATGGATGTCAATGAAACTTTGAACATAGCTTCATCATAGGTCTTAGGTGCTCACTAAGAAACGGTTTTAAAAACTTTCACTCCTAAGGGGCAAACCCCCCCCCCCCATTGTATGTATGTATCTATGTGCGTATGTTCCACATCTCCTCCTAAACCACTGGACCGATTTCAACCAAACTTGGCACAAATATTTTACGCGACGGGAGAACCAACATAGGTGAGGTGCTTTTTTCGATGGGGTCCTTTGGGGGGTTCTTTGGGGTCTTCCACATCTCCTCCTAAACCACTGGACCGATTTCAACCAAACTTGGCACAAATATTTTACGCAATGGGAGAACCAACATAGAATAGGTGTTTTTCCGATGGGGACCTTTGGGGTCTTCCACATCTCCTCCTAAACCACTGGACCGATTTCAACCAAACTTGGCACAAACATAGGTGAGGTGCTTTTTTCGATGGGGTCCTTTGGGGGGTTCTTTGGGGTCTTCCACATCTCCTCCTAAACCACTGGACCGATTTCAACCAAACTTGGCACAAATATTTTACGCAACGGGAGAACCAATATAGGATAGGTGTTTTTTCGATGGGGTCCTTTGGGGTCTTCCACATCTCCTCCTAAACCACTGGACCGATTTCAACCAAACTTGGCACAAATATTTTACGCGACGGGAGATTCAACATAGGGTAGGTGTTTTTTCGATGGGGTCCTTTGGGGGGTTCTTTGGGGTCTTCCACATCTCCTCCTAAAAAACTGGACCGATTTCAACCAAACTTGGCACAAATATTTTATGCAACGAGAGAACCAACATAGGATAGGTGTTTTCTTCGATGGGGTCCTTTGGGGTCTTCCACATCTCCTCCTAAACCACTGGACCGATTTCAACCAAACTTGGCACAAATATTTTACTCAACAGGATAACCAACATAGGGTAGGTGTTTTTTAGATACGATCCTTTGGGGTCTTCCACATCTCCTCCTAAACCACTGGACCGATTTCTACCAAACTTGGCACAAATACTACCAAACTTGGCACAAATATTTTACGCAACGGGAGAACCAACATAGGACAAGTGTTTTTTCTATACGATCCTTTGGGGGGTCTTAAAAACTATTAGATCTGGTTACTATGGCAACCCAATAGAATAGATTCTGGTTACCATAGCATCGGTGGAAGTCTCCCGCGTAGGAAATAGCGCGGGAGTCGTCCAACAGGCCTTCCCCGGAGTTCATCCACGGAACCCGGGGAGTCTTAGGTCGGATCCCGCGAAAGACGGCGGGGCCAGAGTCCACGGTTCTTATAAATAAAGATATAGGTTATGATATCAAAGGTGGTGTATGCATCTTAAGAAACTTCTTAATAGTGTGTGAATTCAGAGTTGTTTCAGTTTGAATTTAAAAGTTGATAAGTTAAGATCGAAGTAAGTTATAAGTGAGTATAAAAAACAAAGTTTTGATAGCAAATGTATTCAGATCATAGTGTTCAGACAATATAAATGCACTTGCTTCAGTTTGAATTTAAAAATTGATAAGCTGAAATCTATAGAGGTATTGTATTGTTAGAATAAGTTTAGGAGACACTAATTTAACAAATGCCTTATTTCAACATTAAAACAATGAATTATAAAAGACAGTAAATACGCAGTGCGTGCAAGTACTGTAGACATTTTATTGAAAACTAATTTAGCTGTTTGCCCTCTCCCAGAGTTAGAAATCGAGCAGGAGCATCACGCGCAACAGAATTCTTCTCCAGATATAAGAATACAGTTTATGACATGTTCTTAAACAGGTAAGCTACAGAGTATTCCTCCAGTGAGAATGCGAACGTAACAATATAAGGAAGATTATACAATATACAAGTAATATAACGTTAGAACAAGAATAGGTGCCTATGAGCCTATGAATAAATTATGAACCCGAGCAACGCTAGGTAAATCGGCTAGATATAGATATCTATATAAGCCAAATACCACTGACTGACTCACTGATCACGATATCTCTGAAACCACTGAATGGATATCAATGAAACTTTGAACGTAGCTTCATCATAGGTCTTAGGTGCTCACTAAGAAACGGTTTTAAAAACTTTCACTCCTAAGGGGCAAAAAACCAAATAATGAAATTTATCGCGGGAATTGCATACTTTGTAAATGAAGTGGTTGACATCTCAGTTTATTGGAAACCCCGAATACATTTAGTTCTGAGTTTTTAATCATTGTTTTAATTTGAAAAAAACTTCGTTGTTTGCAGGTTCTTATAGTCGAGAAAATTTCGAAGTCCAATTAATTAATAAATTATGTCCTTTTTTTTCTCGGAAACGGCTCTAACGATTTTCTCAAAATAAATAATAAATAGCTGTTGCTATAAATGTAAATAAACAAACTAAGAGTTGAGAATTTGTACAATGTATCTAATCCTATACTATTAAGCGAGCAATAATTGTACAATTACGTACAACGTGAAACTCCGTAGCGAAGCACGGGTATTTTGCTAGTTGTTAATAAATCGAAAAACTATTTATAAGAATAAGTCTACATTTTATTTTATAAACCCTGAGAAAAAAGCAATCAAAGTTAAATGTTAAATTGGCGCCAAACCGCGGGGCTTAATTAAAGAACTTAGGCTAGGGCAGTGACAGACAGTGGTTAGAGATAAGTTAAATAAGTAAGTGTTAGTAGAATAAGAACGTTATTATTGTTGTTTTGTCACTAAGTATCTGAATGATAACCCGACGAAAGGCAAAAATGGCGACAAGGGAAGAAAATTCCGAGGAATTCGAAATTAACAATCAGATGGGCATGGAGCAGTCTGAGGACAGAAATGTAGTGAATGAAGAGAGCGCTACAACGAGTGAAGAGAATGGGGTCCGGGGACCACAGTCATCTGAAGTCAATTTCCAAATGTTAATGTCATTCATGAAACAAAAGTTTGAAGAATCGGAAAAGAAGAATGAAGAAAGAGATGAAAAACAAAGACAACAGAATGAAGAAATGAAAAAGCTACATGAAGAAACAAGAAAACACATAGACGAAAAGATTGAAGAAACGAAAAAACAGAATGAAGAAATAGGTAAACAACTCGCCGAGAAATTAGACGAAAAAATAGAGTTAATGAGAGGAGATTTACAAGGACAAATCCACCAGGTGGGTACTGAACTACAAACACAGTCAGAAAAGTTAGAAGAAGTGCAAAAGAAGAACGAAAGCGGAATTAAGCAGAGAAATAAAGAAACAGGCGAAAGAAAACAAAGAAACTCGCGAGAAGGACCGGAAGGAATGGCTAGAAGCCATAATCAACAATCAACATCAAAATAAACTACAGATCAACGGTATTGAACAGCAAGTAAGGAGCATAAAAGAAGCTAACCAAAGTACGGAAGAGAAGATAAATGAAGTCTCTACAGAGAAGGGGCGAAAACTCGATGAGATCGCCAACAACCTAACAACGGTTTGCGAGAATCAACAACGAGTACAACGTAGGCTAGAGGAAATCGAACAAAGACCGGTTGTAGCCATGAATACAGCGATCATAAACAAGGAAGCCACTTTTGATGGGGAGGATAATTTCCCAATGGAGTTCTTGAAGGAGTTACGGGAAATTCAGGAAATGTATTATGGTGAGGAGAATACCCGGTGGGTCGGACGGCACTTGACTGGTGAAGCGGCTCTCTGGTGGAGGATCGTGAGGGAGCAGGTAAGGACGTTTAAGGAGTTCGAGGAAGCCTTCATGAGCAAATATTGGAGTACGACTCAACAAGAAAAGGTCCGCGACCAACTTGAGTACGGGCGCTATAATCCACATGGATCGCTTAATATGATCCATACATGGAGCGATGTGTTTTAAAAAGCAGGCAGTTAATCCTGATCCTGTCTGACAAACATATGATCACAAAATTAGCTAGGCATTATAACCGAGAGTTGCAAATCGCTGTAGTTACAAGAGAAGTAACGACCATAAATGGTTTTGAAGCACTCCTTCATGAATATATGAACATAAATACAAAAGGCAGCAATAACGAGCAGAAAGTGGGTGACCGACCAGCCATAAATTACAAAAGGGACACACTGCCTTGCCAGCCGAACAATGAAAGCAGTAAGCCGTGTGTTGGTTGGAGGGAAAACTATCAACAAAAGGAAGTGATAGCTAGGAGCAGCGGCGGAGGAGGTAAACAAACCACCATAAACAGTGTCACCATTGAATGACAAATGGCTGTAAAACCGGATGAACGACCTTCTAGTTCGAAGCAATGACTCCCGACTTCAAGTATAATAAACCTAAAGGGTAAAGAGAAAAACAAAATAAATACAGACAATGTAAGTATTACTACAATTTTTCCAATCATCAAGGAAGATTTAATGGAAGAAGCAGAGCGATATATTGATGTCAAGTTAATAGAAAGTCCCGAATTAGTGATTAGAATAAATCAGGTTCCGGTAAATGCTCTCATCAATACAGGTAGTGCGGTGAATGCATTATCTGAGGAATGGTATGAAAGCAATAAAAAACAGATTGGACATCATGAAACCCTCAGCGTTAATAACACCACTATAGTTAGCGCCGTGGGAAACAGGTAAAAAAGTATTAGGAAACAAGTATTTTTAGAAGTAGTATTAAGCAGTAATTTAAGTGTCGATTGTGTGTTTCTAATAGTACCAGGTTTAGTGAGAAATTGTATTCTTGGGATGAACTTCCTGCAGCAATCGAAGGGGGTAATTAACATACCAGAAGGGTGGATACAGGTACGACCGGAGGTAGTAACAAATGTGGAAGAACATCGTTATGAAGTACCTTTACTAACCATAGAAGAAAATGTGTATGACATTGAAACTGAAATCTGCAGAAAACTTGAAGAATTAGAAGGGATGGATCAGACAAGGTTAAGTCAATTGGGGCAGTTGCTGGATAAAAAACAAGGAGATCTTTACAGATAGGCCAGGGATCATAACGGGGTACCAGCAAAGCTTCCGGGTTACCGACAGCACACCTTACCTGCAAAAGGGGTGGGCCGTCCCCATCAAGTACCAGAGGGCAGTTCAGGATGAGATTCAAAGGAGGCTGGAATTTGGGATAATAGAACGAGCCCACAGCCCTTACATCCAACCTCTGGTAGCTGTGATTAAAAGGGACGGGAGGGTGCGATTATGCCAAGATGCCCGGAAGGTGAATAGTATCACTATCCCTGATTATGAGGGACCTCCGCCGATCAACGAGATTCTCGCAAGGTGCAGCAACATCAAAGTTATGTCCACAAAAGACTTAACAAACAGTTTCTGGCAGATTCCACTCAAGGAGGAATGTCGAAATCACACTGGCTTCTTATACGAAGGTAAGAGCTACCAATTTAAAGTAACGCCATTTGGATTGAGCACCAGCCTAGCAGGCTTGGCCAGGGGACTCGACCATGTGCTGACCGAGGAAGTTAAGCAACATATAATTATCTACGTTGATGACATCTTGTGTTTCTCACAAAGTGAGGAAGAACATATGGAATACTTAAAAAGCTTGTTGGACAACTTAAAGAAAGCCAATATCACCGTCAATTTAAAGAAATCTCAGTTTTTCAGGAAGAAATACAATATTTGGGTTACTGTCTAACTACAAAAGGAATCAGACCAACAACAGATAAAGTTTCAGCAATTTTAAATTTCCCATCTCCACGAAACCCAAAGCAATTAAAAGGTTTCTTGGGTTTAACAAACTTTTATAATAAATTCACCGGTAAGTACGCAGAGTGCACACAACCATTATTGCAACTACTACAGAAAGGCAGTAAGTTTAAATGGGATAGAACAATGGAGGAGCAATTCCAACTTGTAAAAGAATTACTTATAGAGTCTGTGGTGTTAAAATTTCCTATGCAGGGACGCCGTTTCTATCTGCAGTGTGACGCAAGCAGCTATGCTTACGGAGGTCAACTATACCAGATCGACCAGGAAGGGGAGATCGCCGTAATAGCGTACACTAGCCGAACATTCAAAAATGCGGAGAAAAACTATTTTACTACTGAAAAGGAGCTATTAGCAATCGTCCAATGTTTAAAGAAATTCAGAATATATATATTAGGCCAACCTCTTACTATAATAACCGATAATAAAGCGTTAACGTTTATACAAAAATGTCATTTAAATAATACCAGGATCGCAAGGTGGATACTTGCGATACAAGAGTATAACTTCGAGATATTACACTGCAAGAGTAAAGACAATGTTGTTGCCGACCTCTTAAGCAGGTACCCAGAAGGTGATACTATAAACGAACCCATCGACGAGAAATACGAATACTACATCCACACAATAGAAATAAAAATAAACAAAGATATAACAACAAAGTTAAGAAAAATACACCTACTACAAATGGAAAACCAGAAGTTAAGACAATTGATCAAACCAGAGTTAAGGAGGGAGACCATGATAAATTAAACCAACATTTCAAAGTAATAAACAATAAACTATATAGGAGATGGAAGATGCAGTGGAAATTATACATCTCAAAGGAAATTCGGAAGGAGTTGATCCAAGAAATCCACCAGATATATGGACACCCAGGTACAAAAAGGACTCTGCAGATTCTGAAGGAGCACTTTACATTCGAAGAAATGTGCAAGCGTGTCAGCCAGCTGATCAGATGTTGTGACCTGTGTCAGAGGTGTAAAGACAGGGAATCGACTCATTTCTGGAGAAACAAGACCCATCCTTCCTACAAAAAGGGAGAACTCATAAGCATGGACTATTACGGACCTCTACCGATGTCCAGTGGTGGAGTGAGGTACCTATTAGTTATTGTGGACAATTTTACGAAATACGTGGAGTTGTATGCTTTACGTAGAGCCACCACAAACATAACATTGAAAAGACTACAACAGTACATTGATATACATTGTAAACCGGATAGTGTGTTGACAGACAATGGCACGCAATTCACGTCTCGGAAATGGATGCAGGGTCTGAATGAGCTAAACATAAAACCTAAATACACAGCAATACGGAATCCGTGCACTAATATTGTGGAAAGGTGGAACCGGCAGCTCAGAAACCTGTTCCATATTTTTGTCAGAGAGAGACACACTAAATGGGCAAGATACATAAAAACAATCAAGCCGTGTCTGAATGAAACATACCAGGAGACAATAAAGGTTACGCTACGAAGCCCAGTTTGGAAAAAGCCAACCAGGCATTGGAAACAGTATGTAGACCCTATTGTGATCAACAATGAAGGAGTAAATGTAGAAAGACTACAATTACGAATCAAGGAAAGGGGAGAGTGACAAGCAGCCCTAATAAATAAATCAAAGAAAATTATGGAATTTGGAGTGGGAGAAAGAGTTCTGATACGAGCGCATCATATATCGGACACTACTCAGAATATAATAGGAAAATTCTGTGCGGTATATGAGGGTCCGTACACAATAGTAAGAAAAATCAGAAGCGCTACGTACCAATTACAGGATGACCAGAATAACGATTCTATATGAGGAGTATTCAACACTAGGCAACTAAAGAGGTATCATTCAGATTCTTAGTTGACGCCAGTGAAAAGTTATAAATTATAAAGAAATTGTAAGATTCAATAGAATACTAAATGAAATGTAGTAATTTTAACATTACTTAAACTAAATTGATAACTGTATAAACGATGAAGTAAAATACTAACGAAGTGTAGTAGTAACTATAATCTTCATGATAACGAAATGTGGACTAAAATTTAGCGATAACTGTATTAATATGAGTGCACAGACAATAAATTTGTGTTAAATGAATGCAAGTGTAAGAACAATTAATATGGTTAGAATAAGACTGTTTAATATATGTGTTTAATATAACAATTGAATGCGAACAATCAATAAAATTAGAATAGTGATATGTGTGTATATATATGTGCTACAAGGACTCTTAAAATTCAATTAAATAGTGAAATGATTGAGATGTGACAATAAATAAAAGATGGACGATCAAAGGACATTAATAGCGAATTAATGTAGAAAACTTTATTAATTTATGTCATTGAAATCTATAATGTTATTAGAATATCAAGATGGAATTGGTGAATTAGTAAAAAAAAAAAAAAATTAAAATTTTTTGATAGTAACTAATATTTTATTAATACTGCAAAGTACTATAGAGTAAATTAATGTGAATATGATAACGAATAGTTGAATTAAAGGTTAACATAATGATTGACATGTGTTAAAATTGTACAAGGAAAAGAGAATTCTAAAAAATTTTACAGAAATATAAAATTTATTGATATGATAAATGATACTAGTATTGAATAAATTTGCTAAATTAATTTTGTAAATATTATAGGTCATGTAAGGGATATATAAGGAGTTGTATTAAATTAATGCTGAGTGACGAATTTAAATTTAATGTCTAAAGGTTATTTTGTTATTTTTAAAAGCGAAAGTAGTCTTGGAAATAGTCCTAGGGTAGTGTTTACATTACATAATGAACCGCCCGTAGTAGGTCACTGTAGCAAAACAAACCCACTAAACTACGTCCAACGGATGATGAGACAATACTAGGAATACAAAGTGTACGTATTTTGTCATGTTAAACCTCGATGACAGGGCGCAGAATTTTGAATCTCTTTTAGATGTATGAAGTCCATCCAAAGTGACAAAATTCAGGGATGATAAAACGCCAAAATCAGAAATTTAAAAAAATTTCTTATTTTGATTTGAGATGTATCATTAAGCGCCGTGACAGGGAATTGATGTGTTAAAAGCACAAGTTTGTACACAATGAAGTGAAAGCTAGGGTATACGCAGAAGTGATTGACAGGCAATAAAAGCATGTAACAGCTCCAACGCGTTCACGGAAAGCAGACAGAGTTCATCGCTTTCCATACTAAGAAACGTTAGTTTTTTGACAACTACCTCAAATCCTTAAAAAAAAAGTACAAACGTGAACGAACCCATTTGAAGAGCAAATGTAAGTATTAACAATAGACCAAACTACGTATACACGCCAGCTGCATATAGTGAAACAAAAGGGTATACGTTATTGAAAGACTCTAATGGTCAACGACAGGACTTCGACCTTACTCAGAAGAAAGAAAGCTCGGGTGTAATGTCCGAACTCAAGGAAATATGTTTTGATGGAAATGTAGACAAAGAAATGGACATACAAAGGAAGTTTGGTGAGGCCCTTGAGTGACAATAGTTGATGCCATTAGAACGACCAAGTGCAGAAAACAATACTTTGACAAGAAAGTTAAGGGTTGCTTTTGACGACGACCTCAGTATAGTGACCTAGGGAAGAAATTTGGTGGGAACCAAAAGCCTATCAGAGGGGTGCTTTCGGAAAAATAGGAGGTCTCTAGATCTGGAGGGTGGTAAAGTAGAACCAATTAGAACACAGCGTAGAAAAAATCAGAAATTCGTGGGAGTGATGCTGAATTCCATATAGTGATGTGAGAAAGGCGCGCTGGAGGAGTTCTAACTAACATTTTGACGGAAACGGGAGTGTAAGTCTGCGACAGAGATTTCATAATTATTGGACTTAGAGAATTTTCGGTACGATGGTTAGCAAAGTAATGTCGGAAGAGAATTTTCGGTACGATGGTTAGCAAAGTAATAACGGACTTAAAACAATTTTGGTAAAAGAACTGTAATTTTATTAGTGATATACAAGTGAATTAATACAACACGAATAATAATTCAGTAACGCTGTAAATTAGTTTTGCAAATACGTAACAATAACTTTATCATCAAGTAATATTACAAGATGAACTAAAATCGTAAATAACATTAGTTTCAATCATAACGCAGTTGATAAATAATAATCAATAAAGTTTGTGGAAGCGAATAACAATAATAACAACTAACGCGAACTAATTCTGAATGAGTGAAGTTTGGCATTGTGCTGTGTCTTGTGAGACTCCACGGGATTCCACGATGCAATCTGCTAATCCGGAGGGAATTATCGCCACCATGCCAGACGATCAACATGCGAACCGCACCATATAAACCTCTACCAGATTTGGATACATACCAAAAGTAAACTTATCATGCCATAATTAGTCTTAGGTCCACTGTCTGTTCACTTAAAGAACTCACACGAATTAATTAAAGAATTAAGATAAAATTACACTTAAAAAATAATATCAGGAAGCTATGGAAGTTAAATTTATTTATGAGCACCGATTTTAAATGAATCCAGATCAGTAATTAACTACGTTATAGTATTTAAGATTTAAGAGAATAATTATTAAAAGTTTTTTTTTTTAAATAAGAAGTACAATATTTGAATTATTAGAGCATTTAATATGAGTAATGAAAATAAGATTTATGAAAATGAATATGTTTATATTTTGATTAGAGATTGCATAATTCATGTGTCAATGATAAATATGATACTCAATCATAACTAATTGTTAATAAATCGAAAAACTATTTATAAGAATAAGTCTACATTTTATTTTATAAACCCTGAGAAAAGAGCAATCAAAATTAATGTTAAAAACTGAATAGTCAGTTATGGATTATGATGTGATCATAATCACAGTGAAGTAGGATTTGATTTGTTCTGGTTATATATGTGGTTATTGTATTAACTCACTTGCTGTTCTGTCATGATTATGTTTTATGTTGTGTACAAAAATAACAGTTCACCTTATAATAAGGATATTGAAAGAGTAAATGTAGATTTTAATGGAAAGGGAATATTGTTAATTGAATAAATAATGGAATGGGTAATCCTTTTTTGTGATTGGAGTTGGTAGGTGAATTTGAATTATTTTGAAGTTTAAATTTTTTATTTTAGTTTGTTGTGTCTAACATAAATGGTCAATGTGTATTGTATAGGTTACAGAAGTAAAGATAATATGGAATATGTAATACAGAAAAATGTAATATGTTTATGTTAAGGATAGATGTGTTATTGAAAAACTAGTTACATAAGATTGTATTTATAATTATTGCTAGGAGAAGAAATTGTAAGTTTTAAGGTGTAGATTTGTAACAGTACAATTCTGACCCTATTATATTTTGGGGAATAATCGATATAAATTGTATTTTCATTTCCAAGTCACATATAAAAAAATTGGTAAAGTTTTATTGAGGGTTTGCAACTGCGCAATTCGAGTGTATAGGATTGCGTCAAGGTCAGGGATATACGTCCAGAACAGCAAAACAGTCATCATACAAATGTGTCAACCAGCTGCGCACATGATTTCGTCACCCAAAGGTATGCTACTACGCAATACATACTTTTGTGAACAAAGGATTGAGCGACGTAGTTTTGTCCCCCACCTCTGTATTGCATAGTTGCAAACAAAGACGCCTCAGTCTCGACTCAGCAGCATAACGTACCGGCCGGTATATCTCCAAACGCTAATTCGATCTAAAATTTACACAACTAAGTGTTGTTGTATAATGTAAAACAGTGAAGTATTTATATAAAATAAATAACAGTGCAATGTAAAACATAAACAAACGTTTTTGTTAAAGTTTTTAACATCTTAGTGCATTTTCAGCGATGGGACGTCTGCAGGACAATAATATCAGCTAAGTGACAAAATGTGGTCAATACAAAACAAATATTTTAATATTTCATTTAGAATTCAATAATAGTAAAAGTGAGCTCAATTTGGGGAAAAGTAAAAGAAAATTGAACCAAGAATGCGAGCGTGAGTGAATGAGGAATGTCCAACTACATTTAATAAGTGCTGGGTTGTGAAATTGTTTATAATTATGATATCATAAAAAATATAATTGAATATGTTATTTTGGAGGGCTTATGAAATGTGTAAGGGAAATTTTTAAACTTATACAGTAGAACTGCGTCTCATGACGCAACGCCAAAAAGCATATAATAGCGTGCGTATTTCGCACGGTAGAGTCTCATGTTTGTAGTAATATGTTATTAAAACATAAAAAATATAATTGAATGTTATTTTGGAGGGCCTATTGAAATGTTTAAGGGAATTTTTTGACTTAAATAATGTAACTGCATCTCATGACGTAACACCTAAGGGTGTCTAGAAGCGTGCGTATTTCGCACGATAGAGTCACATGTTTTGTAGTAAGATGTTATTAAAAGGTAATGTCATTTGGTAAACATTTCAAGCAAGAGTTATTATTTCAAATAACACGTTCCGCTATCTTCTGGTCCGCTTAAACGAATTCTGGACCTAAAGTAAGTAAATATTCTCGTATCATATCACGAGATGGTGCCTGGAACAAAAGTTGAATAAAATTATTGATATTACATATAAGATTTATTGGGCAGTAATAAAATAGTATAACATTGGCTTCTGGAACAGGGACACGACATAAAATTTTATTTTATGTGGGTAAGCCTACGGAAAGTAGCGGACAGTTATCTGAAATAATAGATGTAATTTTAACATAACCTATCTTCTATGAGGTTATGTTGTAGGATTATATGCATGTGTGTATTATAAATAAGAAAAATGAATACTGATAAAGATAATAATGCAAAAGTCAGCATAGCTGACGAAACAGTTACGAGTGAGATGGATGTTCAATTAACCCCAATTAGTCAGATTGGCGAGTCGGATACGACTGCATCTGTAGCGACAGAAACAGTAACAGTAACCTCCATCTCACTTCATGAAAACAAAACAGACGAGATGTTAACACGTTTATATAACATGATGTGTAGAAATTTTAATGAACTAAGAGGGGACATGAATTTTAAATTCGATGTTCAAAAAAGCGATATTAAAGAGATTCAAAGTAGTTTTAATAACAAATTTGATGAGCAAAATGATAAAATGAAAATTAATTTCAATGAGATGAAAAACGAAATTAAAAGACAAAATTGCCACTTTGATAAAAGAATCGATGAAATGCATACGCATTTCGATAAACTGAAAGAACAAACAGTAACGTTAGTAGACGAGATATTTGATATACCAAAGAGTAAAGTAGACGAGAATTACAAGAATAAAAGTGGGGGTAGTAATGATGATACATTTACAGGGAATAGTGTTAGTTTAAGTGCTAACAAGGTGAGTAACAATGATAATTTGAATAATGAGTTTATAAGAGATAACAATGACAATACAAGTAAAAATATGGTGGTAGAAAATAATTATGTGGATATTCATAGTGATAACGAAATTGTAGAGAGAGTAGAAGTTGATAATGAGATGTTTGTGTGTGATGAATCAGAGGGAGAGAGTAGAAAGGATTTACGGGTAGAGTGGATGCAGGGGGTAGATTTTCCCTTAATGTTGTAGTAGGGGGTGAAGAAATGGCTTCACGTGGGTATTTGGAAGACGATATGTCTGCAAATAAATTTCCCTGGGTTTTTTGTGCACTTCATAGGTGGTGCAGTAATAATGAGTTAGTGTCCCCTGCATATTTGGAGAGAGAGAGTGTAATTTGGTGTTATGGTGAGAAATATATTGAGAGAGAGAATAAGAGAGTAATAGAGATTTTTAAAGTAAATAGAAAGTACAGAGAACTTGTAGAAAGGTTCGGAGTAGAGATGGTGGATGATTATAATGAATACTTACCTTGTGGTAACATTGAAATTAAAATAATAATAGATGATGATAATAACGGTATCAAGCACTTACCTTGGGAAGTAACCGGTGTAGTAGTAGAAAATTATGATGATAATTATGAATATATGACTAACAAGGTTGTAACATATCATACTGAGGGAGACAGAACTATACCCGATCGTGACATGGCATATGATAAATTAATAGGGAATAGATCTATTAATGTAAACGAAATTGTGAATGAATATAAAATGTTTGATAAATATTATAATGATTATAATAATAAAATGTATTTACTAAACAATAAGATAAATAGACCTAAGATTAGAATGTTACTCAACGATGGAGGATAGATTGTTTTATGGTGTAATGAACATTTAATATATGTGAACAGTGATTTTGAAATGGACTGCTATGGACTGATTTTGATTAATGACAAAATAATGAGTTTGGATTATATATTTTTCATTGTATTAAGTGTATTAATGTCAATGTATTTATGTATTTTGATGTTGTGTATTACAGGTAAATTTTATGTACACCATGTATTATGTATTGTTTTAATAATTAACAATTAACATGTTTTTGCTAGACAAGTGAAAGTAATAATGAAAATTTTTAAATAATTGAATTAAATAATTGAAGAGTAATTACTGAATTAATGTGGTACAAAAGAAAGTTGTACTAAATTTGTAACTTAGGTAGTAATGAAGTTAAATGATTAATTTGTAATGAAGGTAATTTCTAATGAATAATAAATGATTAAGTAAGAATATATATTTGAATATTGAGATGTACTGTTATGAGTAGGTGAGAGATATATTTTATAATGCAATTGTCAATGATCACAGTAAGTGTTTAAAAGCGAATAGAGCCTGGGTGTATTAATAAATAGAGGCATGTGAGTTAGTCAATCAAAGTAAATGGGAGTTAGATAGTTAAGAGTTTTAAAGCAAATAATACACAAAGAGAGTGTTAGATATTTAGGGACACAGTAGTTAGTGATTATATGTAAAGGTGAGTAACGTAAAGGTTAAACAAATATTTGTTTGCTGATGATATTTTGTAGTAAGGATGAGGTGGTAAGGTGTGATCAGCATGCGGCGTGGCAAGAGACCAGCGTGCGGTGTTGTGGCAAGTGATAGAGTAGTTTAAGGGAGTGTTTGCCGATATTTTGGAGGGGCAAAGGGTTAAGTATGTATATGGCCAGGTAGGGAACACACATCCTTGTACAATGATGAGCGGTGCCAGAGGTAAGTGGAATTAGTGAAGGTGTTTATAATTGAGAGATTGGTGTCATGATAGGTAAATTTGGTGGTTAGTAGGAAGAAAGGGAGTAAGATAATAAATGTTAATGCATATATAAAATAAGTCAAAGCATAGTGAATAAAGGAGTCACCCAGACTAATCAATGATAAAAATGTGAAAGATTAAGTAGAAAATTCATAGTAGAAAGGTAATAAGAAATGAAATAATAATAATAATGTAATATGAATATTAATAATAATAATTAATAAATTTGAATTTTTGTGAATAATTAAATGGTAGTAAATAATAAATAATTGATGGCTAATTAATAAAAGTTAATAATTAAAAGTATTAATTAATTAATTAATTAAAATGTTGTAACGTGTCAATTTTGGGTCATTTTATTTTTTACGGTATGGGGTATTTATATTTTTATTTATTTCGTTTTGGTGCGGGATTTCAGAAAATTATTGTGCAACGTTATTTTCATTACAAGAGAACTCATGGTAAGCTGAACAGTTTGGGACAAAGGCAAGGCGTAGTAGTGTTGGGCAATCAGTAAGCGAAGAATTTACCACCCTAGTTTTTCCAAGAACTATGCGAGAGTGTGGCAGTGCGCACCTATGCGTCCACCAAGCATGGGCGCCGACCCACGTGTTTGTGAAACTCAAAATGGCTAAAAGCAAGAAACTATACGAGCACATGGTCGTGGAACAGCAGGAAATAATGTCTTAAGTCCGGCCCCTTTTATGACGTCAGCCAATGCCTAGCTGAGATCATATGCTGTATTAGCTCCAAAAAACTACATGTAGAGCATGGGACGCAGTCTCAGCGATGAAGATCAAGGCAGTGCTTTCCGTAGAAAGCATGAGATCATCTCGGCAGTACCTGTTACGTTATCGTCCCCAGTCTACTAACTGAACCCTCCGGCGCCGGAACAAGCAAAGTAGGCATGTTACAAAAACTTTCATTTAACAGTTAAAGAGTGGAATAATCATTTGATTTTAAGTGACCGCGGTCGATTTTAAAAGAGACAGTATAATTTATAACTTTCGGATGATAAAAAGCAAGAAATTTCATGAGAAGATGAGTGCGCGCGTGAACGTGGCCGGCGTTTGGGGTCTGGGGTTTATATTATAAAATGATAAGGGCTTTATAATTTGCAGTGTGAATGCGAGTGTGAGCAAAGCTGGGCTGTTTGTGTCTGTGTTTGTAATTGTGTTTTGTGTGATTAGAAATGATACATAAGGTAAGCCATAGTTGTAAGTTTTATTACGAGTAAGATGCACAAAGCAGGATAACATTTGTTTTTATATTTAAACTTAAATGACTTGATCAAAATTAAAATCTCAATTCTCTTCATAAAAATGTGTTGTGCAAATTATTCACACAACCTTAAGAAATTATGCCTGTATCCTAAAGTACGTATGACGCAACCCTGAAGCCGAGTGATGGTAAGTAGAAGTTTCTTGACGTTTATTTTGTATTATTATTATTGTGTCATTTATTAATGAACGTAACAGTGGCGCCCGAACAGGGACGAATTTAATAATATAAATTCCATACCTACAAATAAGATACAGGCGTAATGTAGAGGTTGAGTGAAAATACGCACGTAGGTTAGGTTTGTGTTATGAGTTACAGTTAAGTACAAGATAAAAAAATGGCAAATAATACCGAAGTCAGCTTCACTGACGACAAAATAGAAAATCTAGTGACACCTATCCAAAATAAAAAGTCTGACGATAATTACGAAATGTTTACAATTATACAAACAATGTTAGATATGAAATTCAGTGAAATGGAGAGGGATTCTGATGCTAAATTCAATATGCAAAATTCAATAATTAATAACAAGTTTGATGAGTTAAAAAGTGAGATTCAAGAATTAAATAAATGTTTAGAAAGTACTAATGAAACAATAATAACCAGCTTGAATAAATTAGAACAGAGTGTTGAGCGGATGGGAGTACATGTGATGAGTACAGAGAAAAATAAAACAAATGAAAATTGTAATGACAAGTGTAAAAATATGATACCAGAGAAAGAGTTAATAAATGATAACAATAATGTTGAAAATAATGAGAATAATAGTAATGTATTTGAAGAATTAGTATCGGAGACTGATACGGTAAAAATAAAGAATGAGAGTACTGATGAGTTGGTAGAATGTGATTATGAGATGTTAAGGTGTGTTAGTGAGTTAGAGAGAGAGAGGAAAAATAATGTTGTAGTAGAGTGGGGACAGAGGGGAAATTTCCCTTTATTATTTATGATGTTTATGATGATGATTTAATGTGGTCATAAGTGTTGTTGGAGGGCAAGAGTCCCGTATTCATAGATGAATTGAGGTGTTTATTTTTGTTGAGTAATTGTGTACCCTCTGTCCGGAATAATTGTGAGAGTGTGGTGTGGTGTTATGAAGAGAGAGAATTAAACAGAGAATTGTATGGGGAGAAAGTAACGGAATTGTATTTTTTAAATAGAAAGTATGAAGAATGGAAAGAAGGCTTAGAAATATATTTGAGTAACAATGACTACAATGATTTAATAAAAAGAATTAACCTGACAGTGAATGAATGTAATGACGGAGACTTGAAAAAAATACCTAATGTAGACGGGTTTCATGAGTATTTGAATATGATGAATGAGTTTAGTTTGTATGGTTACAACACACAAAACAGTCATTTGTGTGGTGATAAAATTGAACGATGTTACACAAAACCAAGACTTATCTGGGACGATGGAGGGTAAGCTATTAAAACAATAAAAGACAGTATAAACATTGTGTTTAATGGTTGTTGACATGGCAAATTTGGACAATGAAGTGCGGAGAAAACTGAACAATTAATAACAAGAGTTTGTAAATAAAATATAGTGAATTTATTTGTGTGCCTTATGGAATGTTAAGTAAATAATGTGTGTACGTAAGATGATTGTTGCAATAATAATATGGAAATATTTGCAAGTTAAAGAAGTATCAGAATTAATTTTGAAAACAGTAATTGATTAATGGTAATTGTTTCGATAACTATATTATTTATATTTTTGGTAATTAATGTAATTAAAACAATTTGATACATGTTAAATATTTTGATTGCTTATTTAAATATTAATTAATTACATTTTTTATGAATTTAATTTATTTTACGAGATTTGGAAATTTGGTAATGAATGATAAATTATTTAATTTAAACTAATATTTTTGTGTTAAATGTTACAGAGGTGAGGTGGAAGTATTGTGGTATGGGGATTATGTTTTGTATATATCATGTTAAATGGATTGTAAGTAGAAAAATTTTATAATCATATGTAATAAAAATGTGTACAGGTGTGATTGAGATGTTAATTCAATGGGGAGAGTATTTGAAAGAATTGTGTTCAATAAAAAGTATGATAATTAAAAAATTTTAATAATAAAGAAAAAATGATATATATTCATTATTGATAATAAAATTTAAAAAAATTTTAAGAAAGTCAAATGGTAAAAGGTTATGAATGGGTTAAATGATTAGGGATGAAAATATTATATGATAATGTATATAAAATTTTTAATTAGTTAGTTAGTAAGTTGCTATTGCGGGGGTGGCCTGTGCTCCCGTAGATAGCGAAATGGGTTGGGGGTAACAGTGAGTGTTACCTCCATCGGAGGCCAAAATGGCGAAAATGTGCGGCACACCTTATCGTGTAAATTAAAATTTACACACTGCTAAACGACCGTGTCGCACATAGTAATAATGATTGTAACAGGCAGTTAAATTGAAGTTAGATTTCCCCGACTTTTTGGGCGATTACTGCCTTACCAGCACTAATCGTGGATTTGGCTAGCGGCCAGCTATGGTCATATCAAGTCCCTTGACCATAGCTGACTTGAAATTGGTATATAATAGAAATTCAATGGGGGGAGACAATTAGGGGAAATCTCCCGGAACTATGAAACAGCGGCTGCCACTCTGCCCGCTTGGGGGTAGCAAAGACAGGTGGTAGACCCGCATTAAGGGTATATAATTATATAACGAGAATATGTTGATATTCGACAATGTTCAAATGTAATAGCGGAAGCAAAGACACGGAGGTAAAACCTGCTCCAAAATATACAGTCTTTGCCGAAGCGCAAGGGCGATACAGTCCTCCATAATTTGAAATAGTGTGTGTGGCTGGGAGGTGGCTCAGATGAGCCACGAATTTAAATTTTATGACATAAAAAGTTTTTGATAATTCAAATTTGATCCAATAAAACTGCTTGTGCTCTGTTAAATAGCTAGCTGCTCAGACACTCAATATAAGGTGTTCCTGTTATAATTTTAAATGTATTATTTTATTGTTGTAGATTAGATATAAGCATTGATAACAATATGTGTTTTCATTATATGTGTATACTTTAAACTAAGCCAATAATTAAACGTCTGGCAGGCGGGTAACACAAAATGATCAGAATCAGAAAAAGGGGGTACAATGAGGGTAGAAGTAAGTATTGATAAATAAATACATATATATTTCATGTAATGTGTTTAATTTTGAGATGTGTATTCATGGTGTTAGGAGATCAGCTGATCAGCAATAACAGGTCACTGATATATTGGTTATAAATGTTTCAAATAATTAATGTTCAATGTAATGTTTGATGTATTACAGATGTTTTGAAGTAATGATAAAAATAATTTAATAAAATGAGAAGTAAAGTAACAATTTGTGAAGGTTAATAAAAGATAGTGTTTGGGTGATAAATATTTTGTGGGACACGTAGATCTGTCCAAATTGAATTCCAAGTGAAGTTGAAATAGTAGAGATGATATAATGTAATATTGTTTTGAAGTAATGTAGTTTTGTGAAGTATTAATGTTGACACAGTAGTTACGGAGAATAATTGTAGAGTTTTGAATGATATGTTGTTGTTTATAATTAATGATGTTATTTTGTTGTATTTGTAGTAAGGTAAGGAGGTTGAGATTTTGGGGATGGCAATTTTGTAGTAGGGGATAGTGTATTGGGGGAGTCCGCAACAAAATGATATGTTGGGACGGGAATTGGTATCGATTTTAGTGAGGAGGGGCCGCCTTAGGTAGAATCCAGGGGCCAAATAAGGGAATTGAGTTTTTGGGGGCGGGGAAACACATATCCTATGTACAAAGGGTTAGAGAGTATTTTTTATATGTAGAGAGAAGGTGGCGATTTGAGTTTAATGGTAAGTTGGGTTTAGAGTGTTTTGGGAGATGTTTTGATAGAGATGGGTGTCAGATTAGTTACAGTGGTTAGAAATTAGAGTCAGAGGGAGAAAGATTATATATGTAGACAGAGTAAGTAGTAAATTAAATGAGAATAAATAATGTACATCACCCACAGTAAGGGAGAATCAGATTATTAAATAAAGAGAGTGATTTAGGATAAAGATATAAAATTTTCATTTTTTAAACCAGTGACAGAATCTTGATAGAATTGAAAATAATGTAAAGTTGAGAATTGTTTATTTTATTATTATGTAAAGGTCAATTTGCTTATTATTTATATTAATGTTTTGTTTATTTTAAATGTTTTATTGTATTGTTTTGTGTTTCAAATTAGGTTGTTACAGATGCTGAATGTATTTTCAGATAGAAAGCATACATAACATATGTAGGTCAAGGGTCTTGGACTTGACCTAGTTTCGATCAGCTGATGAGGTCATACACATACTAAGCTTGTATAGTAGGAAGTCAATTTAATTTGTTTATTTAATCAATTTAAACCAATTTTTAAATAATGTCTAAATATGAAGGAAACATTTTCATAAATTTAAATTTTTTTGAGTTTTAAAAATTTCTTGGAAAATATTTTTTTGGAAATATTATTTTTGAAAAAAAAAATCTTGATTTTACGCCTGCCAGCGAATGAGTATTTTAAGTGTTGATTATTTGATTATTTGTATGTTAACCATGTTTATTTTATTGATTTCTTGTATTGCATTGTAATGTTAGAATCTAAGTGATTACACGGTAGGTTAAGGATGTGTTTTGAAATGTTTAACTAAGTCATTTTGAAGAAAACAGAAAACCAGGAAGAGAATTTTTGAGTATATTGTTTTGAATTTTGAATTTTTTTAAATTTTTCATAAATTTTAAAAGAATTTTTCAATTTTACGATGCGTTATGTCAACATGGAATGTGAGTGTGTGTGAGCCCAGTATCTGCTAAAGGCAGCCCAGCTTGCATAAAAGGGGAAACATATCGGTGGAGGATCTGGAATAATTTAAGCCAGGGATTGAGTATTTTTGGGGTTAGCATGTTAAAAGGCGAGGTGTGCTGTGGTGCTTAGCTGTTCGATTTCTCGGTGTTGGGATCTCTAACGGAGAAGTCCAGTGATCTCGTTCAGATGGGTCCATAGTCGCTTAGCCAGGGGGGTCGTGTACCCATGTAGATTAAGAACAAGAGGGGGTTGTTGGCACTAGTTCCTCACCGGTCCTCTTCGGGGTTTATCGATGAGATTTCTTCTGTTGTGGACAGCAGAATTCTCATCGAGGGGGTATTGTAACGTGTCAATTTTGGGTCATTTTATTTTTTACGGTATGGGGTATTTATATTTTTATTTATTTCGTTTTGGTGCGGGATTTCAGAAAATTATTGTGCAACGTTATTTTCATTACAAGAGAACTCATGGTAAGCTGAACAGTTTGGGACAAAGGCAAGGCGTAGCAGTGTTGGGCAATCAGTAAGCGAAGAATTTACCACCCTAGTTTTTCCAAGAACTATGCGAGAGTGTGGCAGTGCGCACCTATGCGTCCACCAAGCATGGGCGCCGACCCACGCGTTTGTGAAACTCAAAATGGCTAAAAGCAAGAAACTATACGAGCACATGGTCGTGGAACAGCAGGAAATAATGTCTTAAGTCCGGCCCCTTTTATGACGTCAGCCAATGCCTAGCTGAGATCATATGCTGTATTAGCTCCAAAAAACTACATGTAGAGCATGGGACGCAGTCTCAGCGACGAAGATCAAGGCAGTGCTTTCCGTAGAAAGCATGAGATCATCTCGGCAGTACCTGTTACGTTATCATCCCCAGTCTACTAACTGAACCCTCCGGCGCCGGAACAAGCAAAGTAGGCTTGTTACAAAAACTTTCATTTAACAGTTAAAGAGTGGAATAATCATTTGATTTTAAGTGACCGCGGTCGATTTTAAAAGAGACAGTATAATTTATAACTTTCGGATGATAAAAAGCAAGAAATTTCATGAGAAGATGAGTGCGAGCGCGAACGTGGCCGGCGTTTGGGGTCTGGGGTTTATATTATAAAATGATAAGGGCCTTATAATTTGCAGTATGAATGCGAGTGTGAGCAAAGCTGGGCTGTTTGTGTCTGTGTTTGTAATTGTGTTTTGTGTGATTAGAAATGATACATAAGGTAAGCCATAGTTGTAAGTTTTATTACGAGTAAGATGCAAAAAGCAGGATAACATTTGTTTTTATATTTAAACTTAAATGACTTGATCAAAATTAAAATCTCAATTCTCTTCATACAAATGTGTTGTGCAAATTATTCACACAACCTTAAGAAATTACGCCTGTATCCTAAAGTACGTATGACGCAACCCTGAAGCCGAGTGATGGTAAGTAGAAGTTTCTTGACGTTTATTTTGTATTATTATTATTGTGTCATTTATTAATGAACATAACAATGTGATGTTTATAATTTTATACACAAATTTAAAGATGTAGGGTGTGTAAATTTTGATCAAAGTTAAATGTGAATTGTTTATTTTAATGAAATAATTGCAATGTTAATTATGAGTGTATCATTATGTATTATGTTTATTATGTATTAGCGTAGGAATTTGTATGTATGTATAAATATATGATTTTAGGGGTAGTTACAAATGTAACTATATACGACACAATGTGTCAAACTATTGCGATTCCCTACATTTCGGGCGATCTCTGCCTTACCATCCCAGATCGTGGTTTTGGACGACAACCAGCTGTGGGCAGCAATTGTCAAACCTGATCATAGTTGGTTGCCTTTGAAATTGGTTAAATTTAGAAATTTAATGGGGTTTTTAAAAGGGGAATCTAAGATTATTTTTGAGCATAGGCTACTTCACCTCAGTAGGGGTGGTAGACCTTAGGGGCATATTATAAGAGTAAAAGTAGGGGTACTTACCCTGAAGTTTTTGTAAAGCTGAAGCAAGGATGGGAGAGAGAGAAAAGAAAAAAGTGCTCACTCCTTCTGCCTCAGTCCTTGTGGAGGCAACTGAACGCAACAGTTCACGGGGGGTAATAGTGTGTGTGGAGGAGAAAGAGGGGTATATATTGTTACCAGCGCCGGATTACTTACTGCCAATAACAATAAAAATAATAATAATAATAATAAAATGTTTCAGAATTGTAGAAACAGGGAGAAATAGATGATTTTATTTGAGTAAATGTAGATTATGTGTTTGGATATTTAGAAAGTATTATTGCACTAGTATAAAGATTTGTGTTTCTTCTTGTTAATGGGAAAGGATTAATTATTATCGATTGGAATCGAAAAAATTTTATAATGTTAAGAGTAGTGAATTAAGAGAATGGAACTTTTGTATAATTCTTGTGGACTTAAAGTAAACCCAGTGCTTCTTAACACAAACCAGCACGTAGCTAAGGGGAAACAGATCAGTAAGGGATATGGTATTATACCAAGCCACTATTTTGATATTTTTGATTTATTGTTTCAGTGTTTGGTGATGATGTGACGGCGGTCCTGAGCTGGCCAGCGCGTCAGAGCAGGAGCGTAAAGCGCCTAATTGGCCTTATGGTGTTGGGATCTCGTAGGAGAAGTCCAGTAAGGTCATGCAGGTACTGTCACCATCATCGGACCACAGGTGAGTAATTATATTTTTTTTTTGATAAACAGTAAGGGGGTTGTGGCGACATATCCTAGCTGATCCCTTTAGGAAGTATGAGTGTGTCAATGAGAGTTTTTATGCTTCGGCATAAAATCTTTCATTGAGGGGGTTTTGTAACAGTACAATTCTGACCCTATTATATTTTGGGGAATAATCGATATAAATTGTATTTTCATTTCCAAGTCACATATAAAAAAATTGGTAAAGTTTTATTGAGGGTTTGCAACTGCGCAATTCGAGTGTATAGGATTGCGTCAAGGTCAGGGATATACGTCCAGAACAGCAAAACAGTCATCATACAAATGTGTCAACCAGCTGCGCACATGATTTCGTCACCCAAAGGTATGCTACTACGCAATACATACTTTTGTGAACAAAGGATTGAGCGACGTAGTTTTGTCCCCCACCTCTGTATTGCATAGTTGCAAACAAAGACGCCTCAGTCTCGACTCAGCAGCATAACTTACCGGCCGGTATATCTCCAAACGCTAATTCGATCTAAAATTTATACAACTAAGTGTTGTTGTACAATGTAAAACAGTGAAGTATTTATATAAAATAAATAACAGTGCAATGTAAAACATAAACAAACGTTTTTGTTAAAGTTTTTAACATCTTAGTGCGTTTTCAGCGATGGGACGTCTGCAGGACAATAATATCAGCTAAGTGACAAAATGTGGTCAATACAAAACAAATATTTTAATATTTCATTTAGAATTCAATAATAGTAAAAATGAGCTCAATTTGGGGAAAAGTAAAAGAAAATTGAACCAAGAATGCGAGCGTGAGTGAATGAGGATGTGACGATAAAAAATATGCCAAAATATAAAATAAATAAGATTCACTACCAGGACTTACCTGCTGCAGAAATTTTACCAGAAGCCCAGAGTCGCCACCTATATCTTTGAAGGACAGATATGGAGACCTTTACACTTTACCTTAATAAAACGGACAATTTAGCCATCTGACCCCACCCAATTAATAATTCAGAAGATTCCGGAACGTTAGACGAATTTTTTCAACACAGAAATAGGAACGTGGTAATGACGAAATAACTTAGTCTAACACATGATTCTGTTATGAAATGAAGATTTTTACTTACATAAGACGGAACTCCTTAATACACAATGCACAAAAAATAATACAAAATACATTTTAAATGGTTAAATAGGCCTTACCCTCATATATTTCTTACACTATCGAAAGCCGCCCAGCTTTGCCCATACACACATCCATACAATTTAACATATATGTTCAATATACCCCTTTCCTATTTTGTTTTACGAAGAATGTTTTTATTTGTGGTAAATTGATTAACTGTTCACGGCCGACCGA
Source organism: Magicicada septendecula (assembly GCA_034769895.1). Classification (NCBI taxonomy): domain Eukaryota; kingdom Metazoa; phylum Arthropoda; class Insecta; order Hemiptera; family Cicadidae; genus Magicicada; species Magicicada septendecula. The sequence goes on from CM068372.1 coordinate 136,445,936, forward strand.
ACACGTGTTTTGTTGCCCGAGTCCACGGTCCGTTATTTCACTGTCGTCACTTCACAATTCTACTGCGCCAATTATAATATTGTTACATCCGTTAATTACTCGGGTCCCGGTCGGTATGAAGGCGTTATTTTATTTAGGTATTCATACTTAAAAGTTCGACCCGACCGGGCCCGCACAACGTGATCAGCGTCTGTTAGCGAACTTGGTTTCTAGTTGACTGTCTCGCGTCTCTTACCAATGTCGACCGTCACGGTAACGTAACAGGTACTGCTATTGTGATCTCATAGTTGTATGGAAGTCACGGCCTTATCCTTCGTCGCCGAAGTTTCGCTCCATGCCATGCATGTAGTTTTTTAGGTTACCATGGTCACTGATTTCAATTAGGCACAGGCTGACGTCATGGTAGGAACCGGACGTAAACAGCACTTCCTGCCACTCAAAAGCGCATTGCTGAATTTTACTCGTCCCAGGACATCCTGTTTTGTGGCTGGATGCATGACTCGAGTTTGTGGTGATACAGTTGTGTCTGTGTGCTGCTACACAAGTACAGATTTCTGAGAAGTTTGAAGGGGGTAAATGCTTCGCTCGCAGACTTACACAATTGAAATTGCGTAACGCCTTTGTCTCAAACTGCTGTTTCTCAACACTGGTCTGTTACACGGAAAATAACGTTGTCGCATAATACAATTATTTCGCAATATTTTATAAGGCTCCCGACCGAAAACGAAATGAATAAAATTTAGTACCCCATACTGTAAAAATAAAAATACCCCAAAACTGACCCGCTACAATACCCCCTCGATGAGAATTCTGCTGTTCACAACAGAAGAAATCTCATCGACAAACCCCGAAGAGGACCGGTGAGGAACTGGTGCCAACAACCCCCTGGTTCTTAATACACATGGGTACACTACCCCATTGGCTCAGCGACTATGGACTCATCTGAACGAGATCACTGGACTTCTCCGTAAGAGATCCCAACACCGAGAAATCGAACAGACTCGCACCACAGAGCACCTCACCTTCTAACATGCTACCCCCGCAAAATCCTCAATCCCTGGCTCAGAGTATGCCAGATCCTCCACCGATATGTTTCCCCTTGTATGAAAGCTGGGCTGCCTTTAGCAAATACTGGGCTCACACACTCACATTACATGTTGACTTGCACATAGTAAAACTGAAAAAATTCTCTTTTAAGACTTATAAAAAATTTAAAAAATTCAAAATAATGTTTTATCAAAAAAATTCTCTTCATTATTTTTTTTTTTCTTTTAAAATGACTTAAATTAAGCATTTCTTCTACTTGAACAAATCCTTAACCTAACATGTCTTAGTCTAACGATACAGTGCAGTACAAGAAATCAGTAAACTAAACATGGTAAATACACACACAATAAAACAATCACTACCTAAAATCTGCATTCGCTGGCAGGCGAAAAATCTTTTTTTTTTTTTCAAAAAAAAATTAAAATTCCCAAAAATTTTTAAAATTCAAAAAAATTTAAATTTATTTAAACGTTTCCCTCATATGCAAAATTATTTAAAAATTGGTTTATATTAATTAAACAACAAATTAAAATTGGCTTCCTACTATACAAGCTTAGTAGGTGTATGACCTCATCAGCTGATCAAACTAGGTCCAGTCCAAAACCCTTGACCTACCTATGTTACGTATGCTTTCTGAAACTATATTTAACATCTGTAACAATCTACCTTGAAATACAAAACATAATAAAATACAACATTTAAAACAAACAAAATATTAACATAATAATTAAGTTGACATTTAAAATATTTAAAATAAACAATTCTTAACTTGACATTATTTGAACATTCTACCAAAAGTTTGTCACTGGCTTGAAAAATGTAAAATTTTATATTCTTTATTATGAATCACTCTCTTTATTTTAATAATCTGATTCTAATCTACTGTGGGTGATGTAAATTATTTATTCTCATTGACTGTATTAGATCTGTATACATATATAAAAACTTTACTCTCTGACTCTAATATTCATCAACTTTTAGTAACATGACACCCATCTCTACCAAAATATCTATCCCAAAACACTCTCAACCCCAACTTATCATTTAACGCAATTCGCCGCCTTCTCCACATATATAAAAAAAAATATTCTCTAACCCTTTGTACATAGGATACGTGTTTTCCCTACCCAAAACTCAATTCCCTTATTTGGCGGCCTGGATTCTACCTAAGGCGGCCCCTTCCCCACTAAAATCTATCCCTATCCCGTCCCAACCCTTGTTGCGGACTCCTACATTACACTACCCTCTAATACAAAATTGCCATCCCCAAAAATCTCAATCTCATTACCTCACTACAAATACAACAAAATAACATTAACTATAAAAACAACAATATGCCACTCAAAATCTACATAAATTCTCCACAACTACTGTGTCAACATTAATACTTCTCAAATTTCTATTACATTACACAACTTCAAAACAACATTACATCATATTCATCTCTACTATTTCAAATTCAACTTTGAATTCAATTGGGACAGATCTATATGCCCCACAAAATATTTATCACCCCAAAAAACTATCTCTTATTAGATTTCACAAATCGTTACTTTATTTCTCATTGTAGCAAATTATTGTTGTCATTACTCCAAAACATCTGTAATACATCAAACATTACACTGAACATCAATTACTTAAAACATTTACAACCCAATATACCAGTGACATGTTATTGCTGATCAGCTGATACCCTAACATAATGAAAACACACCTCATACTTGAACAAATTATATGAAATATACCTATTTATTTTTATTTATTCTCACTTCTCTGTTTCCCCTTTCTCTGATTCTGATGCTTATGTTGGCCTGCCAGACGATTTAATTATTGGCTTAGAAAAAAAATACACACACATAATGAAAATATATGTTCTTATCAATACTTATCTAACAGACAACAATAAAATAATACACTTAAAATTATAGCATGAACACCTTATTTTTAAATATCTAAGCAGCTAGTTACCTGAACAGAGCACAAGCAGTTTTATTTGATCAAACTTTGAATAAAAAAAAATGTTATGTTATAAAATTTTCATTCGTGACTCCTTTGCGTCACCTCCCAGCCACACACACTATTTCAAATTATGTAAGGCTGTGGCGCCTTTTCGCTTCGACAAAGACTGTATATTTTGGAGCAGGTTTTACCTCTCCGTGTCTTTGCTTCCACTATTAAGTTTTAACATAGTGAATATCAACATGTTCTCGTCTATAATGACACACCCTTAATACGGTTCTACCACCTGTCTTGCTACCCCAAGGCGGGCAGAGTGGCAGCCGCTGTTCCATAGTTCCGGGAGATTTCCCCTAAGTTCTCCCCCCATTGAATTTCAAATATATACCAATTTCAAGTCAGCTATGGTCAAGGGACTTGATATGACCATAGCTGGCCGCTAGCCAAAACCACGGTTAGTGCTGGTAAGGAAGTAACCGCCCGAAAAGTCGGGGAAATCTAAACTTTAATTTAACTGCCTGTTACACATCAATCTCATTATGTGCGACACGGTCGTTTGGCAGTGTGTAAACTTTATTTTGCACTAAAAAGGTGTGCTGCACATTTATCGCCATTTTGGCCTCCGATGGAGGTAACACTCTTGGTTACCCCCAACCCATTCCGCTATTTGCGAGAGCACAGGCCACCCCCGCAATAGCCACTTAATAGCTAATTAATTAATTAACAAGTGAAACTAAACTTTCTACATTTGCAGTTCCACACTCCATTGTTCTATCACTTCATTGAGCACCAATCTACCCCCCAAAATCATCCCCACATCTTGTATTGACAACAAGTTTTTATTTTGTTACGCATCTCTTCAAAATGTTCCCATACTCACTGATACTAAACTTGACAATTGTTTTTGGTCACTTAATTCTAGGATTTGTTTAGTTTTGAAATTATATGCACCCCCCTTTTTTTTTTTTTCCTTCAAAAAAAATTAAAATTCAAACAATTTAAGTTCGTTGTTAAAAATCACTGTTTCTATTAATTTGAATACCAAATTAATTTAATGGTTTTTTAATGTCTCAAACTCTAAGTTACAATAATTACCTCATTATTATTTTAACAAAAAAATTTACTTTAATTCTTTTATGTCACAATAGAGTTTTGCTCGAGATACTGATTCAGCAGACTACAACATTTCTTGTTATGGTCACCAAGTATGTCTGTAGGCATTAGTCACAACATACCACTACAACACACCTGTTTACTGTTTACATAAACACAGTTGTGTGCCAGACCTGTTTTCATAAACAACAGTTATAAACATTCTCAGTTTCAGCATTCATAGTCTAAACACTCTGGTTACATCATATACTGCCATATCTGCTTACTACACTTTTCGAATTTTATAAATCTGTTAGATAACATATTTGTCTCTTAGATTTCTTTTTTTTTTATGAAGTTAATGTATAAAATATGTAAAATTACAATTTCAATTTGAATCAAAATGAATTTACACAGCACTAGCATCTACAATATTAAGTTACTCCAGGGGCGGCTATAATTCAAATTCATCTCTTAGTACATTCAAAACAATTTCCATGACTTCGGTTACAGTTTTCAAAATGATTCTACGTGATTAAATGTTTCAGTTTTTCTTATTATTTCAATAAATTTTACAAACATTACATCATTGGTTCTAATCTCTCTTTAAATTCCTCCACAATCACATTCTTAATACCAATATCCCCTACTCATAACCTAACATAGCAGGTACCACAAAATAATGATTAAACCTTTTGGTTACATAAGTTTACTTTAGAATATTTTCCAAAATTATTTTTTCTTAATTACCTGTAAATAGGTTATATGTTACATGTACATGATTATTGAGAATCGAGATGCGATGGAAAACAAACAGAACCCAACTCACGTGAATATAATGAACTATTGTTTATGTGTTTACTCTAAGGGGAGGGTTAGGGAAATCGGGAAGATAAAAGGGATAAGGATTATTAAAAGGTCAAGAACTAGGACTAAAGGTAGGGACAAAGCTTCCTCCGAAAATAAGGGTAAATGGAGAAAACCAAGGCTCGCGTGGGCAGGGGCGCGTCCCTGAAATAGACGAACCCCACTGGGGCAAGTGGGGAACCTCTATCCGCTACCACTTTTTTATATATTAAATTCCTAATTTTGTAGTTATTTTTAATTACAATATTTAATATATTATTTTAATTATTTCAATTATGGGAAACAACATTTTTAATTACTTTCATTAAGTATAATGGTTACAACTCACTCATTATCTTCCTCCAAATTATTTTGTTATTTATTTAAGCTGCAAAATATTAATATCCTCCTCACGACAATTTCTGCTACGTACCTACATTATTTATCTAACATTTTATAATACATACAAATAATTTCACTAAACAGGTATTTACAATTCTTCATCAATAATTATTCAGTTATATCGCACTTCAATATCTAAAATCAGCTAGGTCGTTACCATATATTAACATATTTGAAATTGTCCAATTGTGAATTTAAGGCTCAACCTCCATCGTCAAAAATTAGACGGGGTTTCACATAACATCGTTCAATTTTATTACCACACAAATGACTGTTTTGTGTGTGGTAACCATACAAACTAAACTCATCCATCATACTCAAATACTCATAAAACAAGTCAACATTATTTGTTTCTGTCCAGTCTCCGTTAGTAATATTCGTTATCAAGTCAGTTATTTTTTCTTCATAAAGTAAATTATTATTATTTAAACATGTATTATCAAAATAATCTTCACTCTCTATTTTAACAGGTAAGTACTTCATATCAACTAACATCTCTTTCAACTCATTATAATTTCTCATTAGTTTATATAATTCTATCTCTTTATCGACACACAACTCTCCATTTAAATCTCTCTCATCATAATGCCATATCACACTTTCTCTCTCATTCCATGCAGAGGGTACAAAATTATTCAACAAAAATAAACAACTCAAATCTTTCACTAATAAGGGTCTCTTGCCCAAAAATAACACTTTTGAACACTGGTTCATCACAAATAAGGGGAAAATTTACCTTCTGCCCTACACATTCATCTACTCTTTCTTTCCATTCTTTTTCTAATTCAACAACACTAATTATTACTTCATTACAACTTATCATTTTCTCACTCTCACTTACTGTTTCACTATCTATTTTCAACGTATCACTTTCTGATACCACCCTTTCAGTCACATTACCATTTTCAATATTATTGTTACTATTTGTTGTCTTACTCTCTACTACCATATTTTTAATTATATTCTCATTTTCAACATTATTGTTCTCACTTGTTAATTTCTTACTGTCATTATTATTTTTACTTTTACTCTGTTCTACTACTGACTCCACTATTTTCTCAATATCTCGTTTCAATTCATTACACCTATTTTCGCATTTTGTTTTTACCTCATCAATATCGAATTTAAGTACATCGAATTTACTATTAAATTCGCTTTTGATTTCATCAAAACGATTATTTAATTCACTACTTTGTCTGTCTAATTTTATGTCATTATTGTCAAAACGACTATTTAATTCATCTAATTTGTCATTCTGTACGTCAAATTTGGTGTCAAAATTACTATTTTGCTCTAAGATTAATTGCAACATATTCATTACATCATTATTAAATTGGCTGTTGCATTTTGTTGAAGTCGGGGTCAACTGCACACCCGAATCTTCAGTTATATTACTCTGTATTATCGACATTTTTAAAGTTCGTTTGTATAACACTTTTATATATAAAATTACTCTTTTTCTATACTCAAATACCTAACACACTGTGAATTACAACACAAACATAACCTACGTAAATATGAGCGATACAATTCTTATACATTCGTCATTACCACATCCTATTTTCTGTGCCTTAAAATAGGTCTATCTCGTATAACATTACAATTAAACGAAAATCCTGGCAGCGGGAGCCAAATGTGACGATAAAAAATATGCCAAAATATAAAATAAATAAGATTCACTACCAGGACTTACCTGCTGCAGAAATTTTACCAGAAGCCCAGAGTCGCCACCTATATCTTTGAAGGACAGATATGGAGACCTTTACACTTTACCTTAATAAAACGGACAATTTAGCCATCTGACCCCACCCAATTAATAATTCAGAAGATTCCGGAACGTTAGACGAATTTTTTCAACACAGAAATAAGAACGTGGTAATGACGAAATAACTTAGTCTAACACATGATTCTGTTATGAAATGAAGATTTTTACTTACATAAGACGGAACTCCTTAATACACAATGCACAAAAAATAATACAAAATACATTTTAAATGGTTAAATAGGCCTTACCCTCATATATTTCTTACACTATCGAAAGCCGCCCAGCTTTGCCCATACACACATCCATACAATTTAACATATATGTTCAATATACCCCTTTCCTATTTTGTTTTACGAAGAATGTTTTTATTCGTGGTAAATTGATTAACTGTTCACGGCCGACCGAACACGTGTTTTGTTGCCCGAGTCCACGGTCCGTTATTTCACTGTCGTCACTTCACAATTCTACTGCGCCAATTATAATATTGTTACATCCGTTAATTACTCGGGTCCCGGTCGGTATGAAGGCGTTATTTTACTTAGGTATTCATACTTAAAAGTTCGACCCGACCGGGCCCGCACAACGTGATCAGCGTCTGTTAGCGAACTTGGTTTCTAGTTGACTGTCTCGCGTCTCTTACCAATGTCGACCGTCACGGTAACGTAACAGGTACTGCTATTGTGATCTCATAGTTGTATGGAAGTCACGGCCTTATCCTTCGTCGCCGAAGTTTCGCTCCATGCCATGCATGTAGTTTTTTAGGTTACCATGGTCACTGATTTCAATTAGGCACAGGCTGACGTCATGGTAGGAACCGGACGTAAACAGCACTTCCTGCCGCTCAAAAGCGCATTGCTGAATTTTACTCGTCCCAGGACATCCTGTTTTGTGGCTGGATGCGTGACTCGAGTTTGTGGTGATACAGTTGCGTCTGTGTGCTGCTACACAAGTACAGATTTCTGAGAAGTTTGAAGGGGGTAAATGCTTCACTCGCCGACTTACACAATTGAAATTGCGTAACGCCTTTGTCTCAAACTGCTGTTTCTCAACACTGGTCTGTTACACGGAAAATAACGTTGTCGCATAATACAATTATTTCGCAATATTTTATAAGGCTCCTGACCGAAAACGAAATGAATAAAATTTAGTACCCCATACTGTAAAAATAAAAATACCCAAAAATTGACCCGCTACAAGGAATGTCCAACTACATTTAATAAGTGCTGGGTTGTGAAATTGTTTATAATTATGATATCATAAAAAATATAATTGAATATGTTATTTTGGAGGGCTTATGAAATGTGTAAGGGAAATTTTTAAACTTATACAGTAGAACTGCGTCTCATGACGCAACGCCAAAAAGCATATAATAGCGTGCGTATTTCGCACGGTAGAGTCTCATGTTTGTAGTAATATGTTATTAAAACATAAAAAATATAATTGAATGTTATTTTGGAGGGCCTATTGAAATGTTTAAGGGGATTTTTTGACTTAAATAATGTAACTGCATCTCATGACGTAACACCTAAGGGTGTCTAGAAGCGTGCGTATTTCGCACGATAGAGTCACATGTTTTGTAGTAAGATGTTATTAAAAGGTAATGTCATTTGGTAAACATTTCAAGCAAGAGTTATTATTTCAAATAACACGTTCCGCTATCTTCTGGTTCGCTTAAACGAATTCTGGACCTAAAGTAAGTAAATATTCTCGTATCATATCACGAGATGGCGCCTGGAACAAAAGTTGAATAAAATTATTGATATTACATATAAGACTTATTGGGCGGTAATAAAATAGTATAACAGAGTGACACAACATCACATTGCCCAATTATTTGTAAAGTAGTCAAAACTGAAAGTTAACACAATATAAAGAAATATTAATTTGAATTAAATAAAAAATGAGCTTGGTTTAACAGAAAAAGGTGTTAGTAATTATTATGCAGTAAAACCCAGTAACCACTTTTACAGGTCACGAGTTTGTATATAGAATCCTGCACCCACGTGAAGGTAAGAGCTAAGAATTAAATATTGGAAGTTGAGTTTTTGTGTGCTTATTATTTTTCAAAAAACTTACTATAAAAGTAGAGTTACAAACTGATTTATAAATAATAATACTACAATTAACAGCATGTAAAGCATATAATTTTATATTATGCTTATTTATACACACCATTGTATTATAATTGTTTGTAAGCACTTGAGTGAACATATGTAACAGTACAAACCAGTAGCAGATGGTGGTTTTTGAAAATGTGTGTTGTAGCAAAGGCACCACAACATATTTAGTAAACGAAACTTTCTGTATCATTTTCAGTTTTGAATGCACTTTGTCTTTTATCTGCTGTCAGTGGCGTGGCGTGGGTACATAACACCTGTTGCCAGTTGTGATAAGCCTAAAACTTGACCTAAAAATTAATTAGAATTTTTTCTTGTACCAAGTGTTCATTTTAGAGGATTTTCTATCATTTGCTGGGAGAAGAAGAGGGTCCTGGTTCAACAGGATCTGACTCTCATTATACTTGCACAGAATAAATCAGAACACAAGTAATCAAATTAAAAATAATAAAGACAAACAGAGAAACACATGACTAAATGAACACAACACAAATAGGTACGTAGTATTTGCTGCATGTCAGTTCCAAAAACGAACATAGCTGCTAACTGAGCGTTTTGCCAGTTTATACAGTGGCAACACATTGGACAGATGAGTGTGCCCTCCCCTTCTCAGTTTGTACTGTTATGTAATGCAGAAAAAGTGTTATGCCATTACAGAACATTCTACGTGTTTCTAGGCTATTCCAATTGAAACCGGCTGTAATGTTGTGTGCATACGTGATTCTCAGCAAGACTGTTCCAGACTACTGGTCCGCGTGCTGTGCGCAAGGCCGCAATCAATTACGTTCTGGTGTTTTCTAGTAGCGCTGATGCGTAGTACGGATTATTCTGGAATTTTCAAGTGTTTGTTAAGAACGCATTTTATGGAACCCTACAAACTATAAATACCCCATACCTGTCGCTTAGTTTTCAGTCTTATGTTGGCGATTAGTCAGTTAAGTTTTAGTGGCGATTTATTCCAGTGTGGTTCGAAGTATTGTGTGTAACGGGGCGGAAAAAAAGGGCTTTTTATTTTATTAACAATTTGGGTTCATTTTATTAAAATATTGTAAATTCATTTTTATCTGTGGGAACAGCCACATGTTAAATAAAACTTCGTAGTTCGAACAAAGAAACGGTACGCAGTAGCTGTGGTGAAACAGTGGCAAAGGAATGTGCGGGTGACACAATTCCTAGAACTTTGCGGCTGTGTGACATCCACTCACCAATGCACAAGCACCAACATCTCCGGAGCGCCTAACCCATGCTAAGCAAAGGGCACATAACATGGCTTGGTGCGAATTTTGTCTAACACATGCTCTCAACATGCCGGAAACATAACTGTAAGCCACACCCATTTATGTGACGAAAGTAAAGGCAGTGAAATTTCGTAGACGTCCAACACACAGAAAAACCCATGTGTTGAATGAACAGTGACGGACGATTCGATCATAAGGCATTGTAAGTTCCGCTATGCCTAACGTATGGTGGGAGACTTTGTCAGTAACTCTTGGCCCATTTGAATGAAATTCTCAGCCCGGCCGGGGGTGGGACAAAACCGTGTGCACACAAAAGTCTAATTTTATTCTGTAGAAAGTGGTAACCAAGATTAACCAATGATATAACATTGCAAAATAGAATCAGTGAAGTGAACGGGCCAAAATAAAATGTGAATTATAAACTTTCGGACATTTAAAGAACACGAGCCACGTGGCAGCGAAAGGAGTGACGCCGTCGGGTAACCCGTAACCGTAATTTCAACATTTTTTTATAAAGGGTTTTTCAAACATGTAAATTAAATAAAAGGAGTTTGGTTTTGTAATAGTGTGAATGTGTGTATGTTAGCAGGCTGGGCTGTCAAGTTAAGGTAAGGTGTTTAGTGTAATTCTGTAATTGTAAGTGTAACCCAATCATGTAACTAACAGTAAAAGTTTTATGCATTTTCTTTGATTTTGGAAAATAATCATTTGAGCTAAGAGGCCAAATAAATAACAATTTGAAATTTAAAGAAAATTTTGAAGTATAAAAGAAAGTTCAGTTTGTTTCTCTTCACAAAATGCGAATTGTGTAAGTTATTGTTCTAACCTACAATCATACTTGCATCTTAACGTTCGTGTGATGGACTCTGGTAGAAGACAAAACAAGGTAGGTGGAAGATAAAATAATTTTATGTATTTGTATTTGTATTGTAATTATAGATTATCACAAATGGCGCCCGAACAGGGACTCGAATTTGAATAATTAAAATTCCATACCTACGATAGATGCAAGTTTGATTTGAGGGTTAAGTAACTACGTAAAAATTACGTAGCACATATAAAATAGTACATTAATGTTCAGAGGTTAAGAGTTAAGTGGTAGATGTTTTTATATAAGTAAATCTAGATTAATAAACTTATAGATATGGCTGGAAATAATGAAAACAATATCAATGAAATGACTAGTGTCGAAAATTTTGATGAGTCAAACATTATGAGTAATTTTGAGATACATTCGACTCCAAGTGCGAGTCAAGATAAAACAGAAATAAATGTAACAGATCAAAGCAATGTAACTGAAGATTCGGGGATTCAAACAACCCCAAAATTGAATAGGGAGAGTAAAATTAATAATGATGAAGTCAGCTTCACTGGCGAGAAAACAGAAGGTCAGTCAACATCTATTTCAATGACTCAAAATAAAAAAGTTGACGACAGTAGCATGTTAAAAAATTTGTATAGTTTGATATGTAGTATGAAAGAAAATTCAGAGAAACAACACGATGAAGTAAATAACAAATTTGAGATAATGAATAATTGTATAAAGGGTATAAATAGTCGTTTTGACAATAACGATATAAAATTGAATGAAATTAAGACCGAAATTAAAAGTGAATTTAATTGTAAATTTGAGGTACTTAAATTTGACATTGATGAGGTAAAAATTAAATGCAAAAGTAGTTGTAACGAATTGAAATGAGATATTGAGAAAATAGTAGAGTCAGTAGGAGAACAGATTAAAAGTAAAAACAATAATGAGAATAAAAAAGTAACTAGTGATAACAATAATGTTGAAAATGATAATATAATAAAAAATGTGGTATTAGAGAGTGATACGTTGAAAATAGATAGTGAGATAGTGAATGAGAGAGAAAGAGAGTAATAGGTTGTAATGGAGTAGTAATTAGTGTTGTTGAATTAGAGAAAGAATGGAAAGAGAGAGTAGATGAGTGTGTAGGGCAGAGGGTAAATTTTCCCCTTATTTGTGATGAACCAAGGTGTTCAAAAATGTTATTGTTGGAGGGCAAGAGACCCTTATTAGTGGAAGATTTGAGTTGTTTCCCCTTTTTGTATAAGTTTGTACCCTCTGTGTGGAATGGTGTTGAAAGTGTGAGAGGGTGTTATGATGAGAGAGATTTAGATAGAGAATTGTGTGTTGATGACGAGATAGAAGTATACCAGTTGAAGAGAAATTATAATGAGTGGAAAGAGATGTTAGGAGTGGTAAAAATATATGATATGAAATACTTACCTGTTAAAATAGAGTGAGAATTATTTTGAGAATACATGTTTAAATAATAATAATTTAACTTATAATGAGAAAATAACTGACTTAATAATGAATATAACTATTAATGGAGACTGGACAGAAACAAATAATGTTGACTTGGTTTATGATTATTGTGGTAAAGTGAATAAACTTAAATTTTATGGTTATTATACACAAGATAGCCATATGATGTGTGTAAATCAAATTGAAAACTGTTATGTGAAACCTAGAATAATTTTTGATGATGGAGGCTGAACATAAACTAAATAAATGGACAATATAAATATGTTGATTTATGGTTCTGACCTGGCAGACTTGGACAATGAAGTGTGATAAATTGAATAATAATGATGAAGAATTGTAAATAAATGATAGTGAAATTAATTGTGTATATTGTAAAATGTTAGGTAAACAATGTGTGTATGTAGTAGAAATTGCTGTGATAATAATAATAATATTTTGGCAGTTTAAATAAATAACAAAAATAATTTGGAAGAGGATAACAAAGGAATTGTAATTATTACAATTGGTGAGAGTAATTAAAATTGTGTTTTTAATAATTAATTTAATTAAAATAATATGAAGGTTAGTGATGTGTTTAACTTCATTTTTATTCAAATTGAAACTGTAATTTTATGTTTTATACATTAACTTCATATAGCTGTAATCAAAGTTAAACTGTTTTGAGTGGAGGTTATTAAATAATTTTCAAGTTAAACAAATAATTTAAAAGGGTCAATTTTATTAATGAACCAAAATTAACTCTGATCTGAATTGGAACAAATAAGAGATAAATATGTTAACTACAAGCCTTAGAGAAATGAAAAATTGAAGGAAGTATATATGTTAGTATGTGATGTAACTATGAATGTTGAAACTGAAAGTGTTTATAACACCAGTCTGGGAGACAACTGTTTATGTAAACAGGCATAGTGCATGTTTTGACTAATGTTCACAGCCAGGTGTTGAAGTTAATAACTATTGTATTCTGCTGAATCATTGCCAGTAGTAAATCCTATTATGAAATAAAAGAAATGCCAGATGTGAAGAAATGAAGGTAAATTTTTTGAATAATGTAGGTAATATTTTTATGTCGGATCATTTTGAAAAATGTGATTAATTTTGAAACTGTTAATTAAATAAAATCAAATTACTTCGGTAATTAAATTAATTGAGATGATTTTTAATAATGAAGTTAAATTTAACTTGATTCAAATTTCACATGTAATGGTAGATTAAATAATAATTGATGAAAATATTCATTTAAAATTGAAAACTGAAGAAAGATGTGTATATTACTGTTCATGAAACCTTTAGCAATGTAAATCCATGTTTTATGTTTAACTGTAGATTCCCCACCTAAGTGCGGCCATGAACTCACCGGATCATGACCGTGAAAGTAGTTAATTGTGGCAAATCATAAATTTTACTAGATATAACCGGCTTGTAGTTTGTTTTATTTTGTCAACCCGGTGGTTTGTTAGACTTAGTAGGGGTTTTTTTTTTGGGGAATCTACCTAATTTTGGAACAGGGCTATTTTCACCCAGATAGGGGTGGTAGTCCATTAGGGGCGTATCAATCAAGAATAGTAAGTGTAACACTGAATTTTATTGTAACACCGAAGCAAGGATGGGGGTGGAATAAAAGAAAAAAAAATGTCCACCCCTTCCGCATCAGTCCTTGTGGAAGCAACTGGGCGCCACAGTCCAGGGGGGGGGAAATAGTGAGTGTGGATGGGGGTGACCCAGTTACAGGTCACGAGGGAGATGTGGTTTACGGCTAGGATGAGGCTGGAAAGGGCCAAGAAGCCTAGCGCAGAACACAGCAATATGTAACGGGTATCAGGGGTTAAGGGATTAAAAGGGGGGTAGTAAAAAAAAAAAAAATATATATATATTTTTTGGTGCCTGCCATCAAATTGATGTTTTGAATTTTGATTGTATTATTGTGTATGTGTATCAATAGTGTTATTGAATTATATTGTGCAGGATATATGTGTAATCAATTGTTAGGATAAGGAAGGTCATGTTTTAATTAAAGGTGCAGTTTATTTGTTTTTTTCTAATTATTAATAATAATGAAGAGAATTAATCAATTCAGGTAAAAGATTTTATTTTTTGATTTTGCAGAAAATAATGTAGATAGAGCAAAGTAATTTCAACTTAAAGAAATGTTGAATGTAAAAAAGGAAAATTTTGCTAGGATGTAGTTATAAGAGTATGTACAAGCCCAGTAACTGCTAAAGGCAGCCCAGTGTGCATGATAAGGGGGAACATATCGGTTGAGGATCTGGCATGATATAAGACCTGGGATTTGGATTTTGGGGTGGCATGATAGAAGGTGAGGTGCGCTGTGGTGCGTGTCTGTTCGATTTTATGGTGTTGGGATCTTGTACAGGGAAGTCCAGTGATCTCGTTCAGATGCAGCCATAGTCGCCGAGCCAGGGGGTAGTTTACCCATGAGGTATAAGAACAAATTGGGGGTTGTTGGCACCATATCCTCACCGGTCCTCTTAGGGGTTTTAACAATGAGATTTCTTCTGTTACGACAGAAGACCTCACATTGGGGGGGTATTGTAACGGGGCAGAAAAAAAGGGCTTTTTATTTTATTAACAATTTGGGTTCATTTTATTAAAATATTGTAAATTCATTTTTATCTGTGGGAACAGCCACATGTTAAATAAAACTTCGTAGTTCGAACAAAGAAACGGTACGCAGTAGCTGTGGTGAAACAGTGGCAAAGGAATGTGCGGGTGACACAATTCCTAGAACTTTGCGGCTGTGTGACATCCACTCACCAATGCACAAGCACCAACATCTGCGGAGCGCCTAACCCACGCTAAGCAAAGGGCACATAACATGGCTTGGTGCGAATTTTGTCTAACACATGCTCTCAACATGCCGGAAACATAACTGTAAGCCACACCCATTTATGTGACGAAAGTAAAGGCAGTGAAATTTTGTAGACGTCCAACACACAGAAAAACCCATGTGTTGAATGAACAGTGACGGACGATTCGATCATAAGGCATTGTAAGTTCCGCTATGCCTAACTTATGGTGGGAGACTTTGTCAGTAACTCTCGGCCCATTTGAATGAAATTCTCAGCCCGGCCGGGGGCGGGACAAAATCGTGTGCACACAAAAGTCTAATTTTATTCTGTAGAAAGTGGTAACCAAGATTAACCAATGATATAACATTGCAAAATAGAATCAGTGAAGTGAACGGGCCAAAATAAAATGTGAATTATAAACTTTCGGACATTTAAAGAACAAGAGCCACGTGGCAGCGAAAGGAGTGACGCCGTCGGGTAACCTGTAACCGTAATTTCAACATTTTTTTATAAAGGGTTTTTCAAACATGTAAATTAAATAAAAGGAGTTTGGTTTTGTAATAGTGTGAATGTGTGTATGTTAGCAGGCTGGGCTGTCAAGTTAAGGTAAGGTGTTTAGTGTAATTCTGTAATTGTAAGTGTAATCCAATCATGTAACAGTAAAAGTTTTATGCATTTTCTTTGATTTTGGAAAATAATCATTTGAGCTAAGAAGCCAAATAAATAACAATTTGAAATTTAAAGAAAATTTTGAAGTATAAAATAAAGTTCAGTTTGTTTCTCTTCACAAAATGCGAGTTGCGTATGTTATTGCACTAACCTACAATCATACTTGCATCTTAACGTTCGTGTGACGGACTCTGGTAGAAGACAAAACAAGGTAGGTGGAAGATAAAATAATTTTATGTATTTGTATTTGTATTTGTATTGTAATTATAGTTTATCACATGTGGCGAAGTGTTACGTGCTTTATAGTTGTGCAAGACTCCAATAAGTGACGTTATTATTGGGTATGAACAATTTTTATTTGATTTGTTGTAAGAAACTGACTTGTTGATTACAAACTGTTTAATTGTGATAATTAAAGCTGGTGATTAGTGATTTAATTGGTCTCTTGTATTTTATTTTCCATTGTACCATACCACGATCAGCAGACTGTCATAACAGTACAGTGACAACTACTACAAGGTCAATGACTGTATGCAGTAAAACACTGCCGATGTCTGAGCCGGCAACACAAAACGGTGCAAGTGCCTGGCAGTTCGAAAGCAATGCTACGGTTCTCTTCAAGTTTCCCTACTAATACTGTTTGTATTTCAAATTATTCAATAACTAAAGTATTTATTCAGTGTTATAATTAATATTATTTTCTCTTATTTCAGTACTGTTGCCGCCGGCAACAGTGATTATATAGACGCCATGCTTCTGTCTGCTGTCATATTCTGAACAAAAGTTCATTAAAGGGGGTTGTGATTATCAAACCGGAAATTATTAATTTAAACAGTGTGCATCAGATAACGTACAGTAACACAAGTATTTATATAATATATTAAACATGTACCTCTTTGAATTGAAAGGTTCCCCAAACAAGATATTCTCTTTCAAGGTTGCGTTCAAGATCCAAGCCTGTTGACTAACATAGGCACAATTACCGTCACGTGAAATTTTACCATTTATGATCTTCATCTGTCCTAAACAAGCAGACAGCAAAGAAGACTTGCCTGATCCAACTTGGCCGCATATTCCAATCAAAGTACCCTGCACAATACATATTGTGTATTATTGTGTATATGTATACATATTGTGTATTGTGGTACCCTGCACAGTACCAGTTAACAGTTGTGTATTATAATATCAAGTTACAATTTGTAACAGTACAGTCCATATGGAGGCTTCATCTGTAAGGGCTTACATGGGTATATCAGTGTTTCGGTTGTTATTTTATTTTGGGGGTCAATGTTGTGGTTTCCACATTCTACCTGTCAAAATGTGGTGGTGACCTGGGGTCTTGTATGTTTTTGGGGTTGATTTGGCGGGTTCTTCTTTTCATACCATTACAAATTAAAACATGTGACATCACTTTTTTTACCGGGCACTACATGAAGCTTGGCAGACAACAGAGAAGAGGATCCTAGTAGGTATGAATTAATTTTTTCAGCATCACCAGAAAATTTGATTACAGTAGTGGTGGACAAAGGCTAACCAAGGCCTGGGGTAGTTCTTTTGGGGCAGAATGAGTGGGAGGAGTTTACTTTGTTTTCATGTGGGAGGGGGTGGCTACAGTTGTTTTCATATATACAGATATTTCATACTTTTTTAGTAATACACAATTAAATGTTTTACCCATTATTTATACATTTCAACAAAATATAAAAATTAAGACATGTAAAATGAGAAAAACAAACCATTAAACACTTACGATTAAGTTGTTGTTTTTTTTATATAGACAAACAGGTAACTCTTTTTAGTATTTCCTCACTCCTAATTGATATAAGGTAATTTTTTAATGACTTTAGGTTTTGAGAAAGTTTTTTTATAAGAGCCCCCCCCCAAAGACATAAATTATTAAAAAATACTGTGTCTGAGTGAGACATAGGTTGGGAATGTATTCAGTGAAGTCCCACTTGACAATAAACTGAAGAACTTACTTTGCTGTTGTCCATTAACTTCTACTTCTGCAGTGGCATTAGCAGTACGTACATGTTGTCGAAATCTTTTTACTTCTTGTGCTACTTGTTTATCAGAGTCACCATATATAAGTTTGAGCTTTTCTACTGCCAGTTCTAATCCATTATCAGATGTTTAATTTTGATTGATTCAATTTGGAATTGTTTCTGACATTTCTGACTGTATAGCACATGAAGCAACTTCGGAATTGTTTCTTTGTTACAAGTAACCCATTCTGTGGGTCAAAATAAAACAACGAATTTTTCAATTGTAGTGTAAAAATTGAGACAAAGATTCTAAACTTTGTTGGAACTTATACGGGGCCCTCAAGCTGATCAGCCCTAAACCATCCCCTTTGTCCATCAATGCACCATTGCAGAAACTTTGTCAGAAACCTGATACTCTTAGGAAACAGAGACAATAAACAGCTTTTGAGAATGAACAACAAAATGTAAAGGATATAACAACCACTTAAAAGAAGACTAAACACTGACTGATAATAAGGAGCATTCTCCTGAGGTGGAAAACTGGGAGTAAGACAGAAAAAGACTTTGGTTTTGCTTGCTGTTAAGTTACAACAATATGACTAACAATTTGGGTATGCAGAAAATCACTGTCAGATTTGTATAAAATTGTATCATTATTGTAGCACGTCTCCAGGTCACTCACCACAAAAATCATGAAAGTTGAAGCATAGTGTTGTCAACACCAAAAATTATTTTGAACTAGTACCCAGCTCTTGACAGGATTTGTGGGCACAAAATGTCTTCTTTGAACATATTATAGTCTGCTGGCTTTTATAAATAAATACATCTTTCCCTCTTTTTGAGGTAGATAGTATTTGATCCGATCGTATAACTAAGACCATAATATAACTAGTATACACTAAAATATCATATACAGAAGACATAAGAAGTGTGTTAAACAAATACAATGTTTGACCACTCATAATCTAGGTCTACTTCAGGTATAACAAAAAACAAAAACATAATAATTTAGAAAAACCACATGAGATAACTTTGCAGTAACAAGCATAAACGGGTGACAAATAGAAAGCAACACTCATTATAAAAAAAGCCTACAAGTATCATTATTTTAATACATGATAAAACATGTCACATATTAATGACTGTTATCTTTTAGGTAATAACAAAGACCTTCCCTACATGTTTTAATCTACCTGAAGAAAGTATTGTTATAATTATATTTGAAATTTACATTTATCATTAGTCAACTAAAACTTATTCACTGTTCGAAATAATTCAAAGTTTATAAGTTACCTTCTTAGCGTAGAAATTTATATCATGAAGTACAACGCTATTCTGGTCAACTTCAGCGATCGTGTTATTTAGCTTGATTGTTTCTTCCTTAATTTGTGCTGCATCCATTTTTTTGCACTGAGAATTGCTGTAACAAATACTAGTGCTGATTATACATAAACAGTAAGTGGATGGAAGAGTATAAGTGCATGTTATAGCATTTGTGTAGCTTATTTTAATTGTTCAAATTACATAAATCATATTAATAATAATATAATATATAATAAAGAATATAATAATAATAATAATAATATAATATATAATAAAGAACATAATAATATAATATAATATATAATATAATATAATAATCAATGTAACAGGTTATACAACACATTATCAACACAAATTATATGGAGTATGTGTCAATCACTGGTAATGTGGTTATCATCAGGTAAAAAAGGTAAAGAAAAGAAATGGAAGTGTATATATATATTACTAGCAAATACCCGTGCTTCGCTACGGAGTTTCACGTTGTACGTAATTGTACAATTATTGCTCGCTTAATAGTATAGGATTAGATAGATTGTACAAATTATCAACTCTTAGTTTGTTTATTTACATTCATAGCAACAGCTATTTATTATTTATTTCGAGAAAATCGTTAGAGCGTTTCCGAGAAAAAAAGGACATACATTTATTAATTAATTGAACTTCGAAATTTTCTTGACTATAAGAACCTGCAAACAACAAAGTTTTTTTCAATTTAAAACAATGATTAAAAAACTCAGGACTAAATGTATTCGGGGTTTCCAGTAAACAGAGATGTCAACCACTTACAGTGGATAAATTTCAGTCTTTGGTTTTTTGGCCCTTAGGAGTGAAAGTTTGTAAAACCTTTCTTAGTGAGCACCTAAGACCCTATGATGAAGCTATGTTTAAAGTTTCACTGATATCCATTCAGTGGTTTCAGAGATATCGTGAAACCAGAAGGTTTCAGAGGTATCATTCCGGGGAAGGCCCGTCGGACGACTCCCGCGCTATTTCCTACGCGGGAGACTTCCACCGATGCTATGGTAACCAGAATCTATTCTATTGGGTTGCCATAGTAACCAGCTCTAATAGTGTTTTAAGACCCAAAGGACCCCCCAGAGGATCGTATCGAAAAAAACACCTGTCCTATGTTGGTTCTCCCATTACGTAAAATATTTGTGCCAAGTTTGGTTGAAATCGGTCCAGTGGTTTAGGAGGAGATGTGGAAGACCCCAAAGGACCCCATCGAAGAAAACACCTATCCTATGTTGGTTCTCCCGTTGCGTAAAATATTTGTGCCAAGGTTGGTTGAAATCGGTCCAGTGATTTAAGAGGAGATGTGGAAGACCCCAAACGACCCCCAAAGGACCCCATTGAAGAAAACACCTATCCTATGTTGGTTCTCCCGTTGAGTAAAATATTTGTGCCAAGGTTGGTTGAAATCGGTCCAGTGATTTAGGAGGAGATGTAGAAGACCCCAAGGAACCCCCCAAATGACCCCATCGAAAAAAGCACCTCTCTTATGTTGGTTCTCCCGTCGCGTAAAATATTTGTGCCAAGTTTGGTTGAAATCGGTCCAGTGGTTTAGGAGGAGATGTGGAACATACATACATAGATACATACATACAATGGGGGGGGGGTTTGCCCCTTAGGAGTGAAAGTTTTAAAAACCGTTTCTTACTGAGCACCTAAGACCTATGATGAAGCAAAATACCCGTGCTTCGCTACGGAGTTTCACGTTGTACGTAACTGTACAATTATTGCTCGCTTAATAGTATAGCATTAGATAGACTGTACAAATTCTCAACTCTTAGTTTGTTTATTTACATTCATACATAGCAACAGCTATTTATTATTTATTTCGAGAAAATCGTTAGAGCCGTTTCTGAGAAAAAAAGGACATACATTTATTAATTAATTGAACTTCGAAATTTTCTCGACTGTAAGAACCTGCAAACAACGAAGTTTTTCAATTTAAAACAATGATTAAAAACTCAGAACTAAATGTATTCGGGGTTTCCAATAAACTGAGATGTCAACCACTTCATTTACAAAGTATGCAATTCCCGCGATAAATTTCATTATTTGGTTTTTTGCCCCTTAGGAGTGAAAGTTTTTGAAACTGTTTCTTAGTGAGCACCTAAGACCTATGATGAAGCTACGTTCAAAGTTTCATTGATATTCATTCAGTGGTTTCAGAGATATCGTGATCAGTGAGTCAGTCAGTGGTATTTGGCTTATATAGATATCTATATCTAGCCGATTTACCCAGTGTTGCTCGGGTTCATAATTTATTCATAGGCTCATAGGCACCTATTCTTGTTCCAACGTTATATTACTTGTATATTGTATAATCTTCCTTATATTGTTACGTTCGCATTCTCACTGGAGGAATACTCTGTAGCGCACCTGTTTAAGAACATGTCATAAACTGTATTCTTATATGTGGAGAAGAATTCTGTTGCGCGTGATGCTCCTGCTCGATTTCTAACTCTGGGAGAGGGCGAACAGCTAAATTAGTTTTCAATAAAATGTCTACAGTACCTGAACGCGCTGCGCATTAACTGTCTTTTATAATTCATTGTGTTAATGTTGAAATAAGGCATTTGTTAAATTAGTGTCTCCTAAACTTATTCTAACAATACAATACCTCTATAGATTTCAGCTTATCAATTTTTAAATTCAAACTGAAGCAAGTGCATTTATATTGTCTGAATACTATGATCTGAACACATTTGCTATCAAAACTTTGTTTTTTATACTCGCTTATAACTTACTTCGATCTTAACTTATCCACTTTTAAATTCAAACTGAAACAACTCTGAATTCACACACTATTAAGGTTTCTTAAGATGCATACACCACCTTTGATATCATAACCTATATCTTTATTTATAAGAACCGTGGACTCTGGCCCCGCCGTCTTTCGCGGGATCCGACCTAAGACTCCCCGGGTTCCGTGGATGAACTCCGGGGAAGGCCCGTCGGACAACTCCCGCGCTATTTCCTACATGGGAGACTTCCACCGATGCTACGGTAACCAGAATCTATTCTATTGGGTTGCCATACTAACCAGATCTAATAGTTTTTAAGACCCAAAGGACCCCCCAAAGGATCGTATCGAAAAAACACTTGTCCTATGTTGGTTCTCCCGTTGCGTAAAATATTTGTGCCAAGTTTGGTAGAAATCGGTCCAGTGGTTTAGGAGGAGATGTGGAAGACCCCAAAGGACCCCCCGAAGGATCGTATCGAAAAAACACCTACCCTATGTTGGTTCTCCCGTTTAGTAAAATATTTGTGCCAAGTTTGGTTGAAATTGGTCCAGTGGTTTAGGAGGAGATGTGGAAGACCCCAAAGGACCCCATCGAAGAAAACACCTATCCTATGTTGGTTCTCCCGTCGCGTAAAATATTTGTGCCAAGTTTGGTTGAAATCGGTCCAGTGGTTTAGGAGGAGATGTGGAAGACCCCAAAGAACCCTCAAAGGACCCCATCGAAAAAACACCTATCCTATGTTGGTTCTCCCGTTGCGTAAAATATTTGTGCCAAGTTTGGTTGAAATCGGTCCAGTGGTTTAGGAGGAGATGTGGAAGACCCCAAAGAACCCCATCAAAAAAAGCACCTCACCTATGTTGGTTCTCCCGTCGCGTAAAATATTTGTGCCAAGTTTGGTTGAAATCGGTCCAGTGGTTTAGGAGGAGATGTGGAACATACACACATAGATACATACATACAATGGGGGGGATTTGCCCCTTAGGAGTGAAAGTTTTTAAAACCGTTTCTTAGTGAGCACCTAAGACCTATGATGAAGCTATGTCCAAAGTTTCATTGATATCCATTCAGCAGTCTTTTGATTCTATGTCAGTTAGTCAGGCAAACCTTCCCCCCCTTTTCCCCCTTTAAAGGTCGAATTTCCAAAAATCCCTTCTTAGCGGGTACCTACATCACATAAGAAACCTACATGCCAAATTTCAAGTTTCTAGGTGTTATAGTTTCGGAGATTTCGTGATGAATCAGTGAGTCAGTGGTATTTCTATTTTATATATATATAGATTACTATTATATTGTATTTGTAAAATAATACATTGAAAGATCAAATTAAGAAAGAACAGTTGCGCTGGTTTGGACATGTTCAGAGGATGGAAGGGGATAGACTTCCAAAACAACTGTATGAGGCAAGAATGGCTGGGAGAAGACCAAGGGGCAGGAGAAGAGTGACTTGGGAGGACAATGTGAGGTGCTCTCTGCAGGAGTTGGGAGTGCAGTGGAACGAAGCCAATGCCCTGGCCATGCAGAGACCACAGTGGCAAGACCTTTGCTCAACCTCTACACTTTGCAGTAGAAGAGGATTGGAATAATATGAAGAAGAAGAAAATAATACATTTCTTCTGCAATGAACATTTGATATTACTGTTCACCATACATGTGTCACTATCAGCATCATCAAAGGTTTAAACATTACTATCATATATGATATCTATTATCTACTACTGTCTATATTACGATCTTTTGTAACAGCATTGGTTACTACAATGTAGTTGCCTGGATTTGCTTGTATTCTGTGGCCTTTACTATATCTTCATAAACCTGTATGGAACATAATAATTTACGATAATAAAAGATCACTGTACTCACAGGAAGTTTGGACCATATATCAGATAGAGCTAAACAGACTTACAGAATGCTAGCTGATGGAATAGGTAGACGAGGACGTGAAATTAGAGGAGGAAGACGGCATGTTCGAGCAGAAAGGCCTGGATTTAGCAAATTTATATCAGCAAATGAGAAATTGCCTAGGTTTCTACAAGATCCTGCCCAGTCAGAGTTGAGACTTCATCCTATGCAAAAGAAATAAGGGGAACAACTGTGTCATTTAGCTGATCTTTATTCTCTTCACATCAGACTGACTGAATCTTCCAAAAAAGGATTAACTTGTCTTGTACTGACAAGTAATACAGTACAAGCTGAGAAGGTTTCCTTGGCAAAAGTCAACACCTTAGGAGATTTCAAACACCGTAGAAAAACACCACCTAGTGGACACTTTTCATCTCCACCAGATGTATGCAGTACAGATAATATCAAAGTACAAACAACAGACAAAGACAGAAAACAACAAATTCATAACACTAACATACATCAACAAACAAACTGAAAAAATAGCCCACAAATTCAAAAAAGCAGGATACAAAATCGGTTACAAAACTACTAACAAAACAGAACACACACTATCAAAACACACACACAAAGCACAAAACAAATTCGATCTTCCTGGTGTTTACAAACTAAATTGCTCAGATTGCAACAAATTCTACATAGGCCAGACAGGACGTAGCTTCAAACAAAGATACATTGAAGACACAAAGGCACTCCACTCCACTACAGAATTCACCTTTGCAAACCACCTCACTGAAGCAAACCACACATACACAAAAACATTGACAATAACATGAACATTTACACGTACACACAAAAGGCTGAAAATTAGACACTCTAGAACAATTGGAAATATACAAACACACGAAAACAAATAAAAACGACATCCTAAATGAACAGACGCAATTCAAATCACACGCATTATTCGAACATATCCACACCTCACACACACAACATTGATCTTTCAAAAATCGATTTCGTCGCCAACAACAAGACGGACAGTACTACCAGCGACAACCTCTGAAGAAGCTTTTCAAAAGTGAAAACCGGTTCAGGTTGTAAGGTAAAGCTTTTATGTTTTTACCCGTAAAAAGTTTTGTGTTCCGAGTCATAGTGAAATAATTATATTTAGTTAAGAAACGGACACGTCATGGACAACAAAATCCAAGATAATATCTGTTATCTCCTTGGCCACAAATCTAGCTAGGGTAGGTAAGGTAGTGTACCTTTGACTGTAATTACAAATCATATAAAAACACAATATTTCTTGTGTTATTACAGTAATTTATTCTCATTGGC
This sequence comes from Magicicada septendecula, assembly GCA_034769895.1. Classification (NCBI taxonomy): domain Eukaryota; kingdom Metazoa; phylum Arthropoda; class Insecta; order Hemiptera; family Cicadidae; genus Magicicada; species Magicicada septendecula. The sequence continues at coordinate 136,471,409 of CM068372.1, forward strand.
ATGTGTCCTGTTTGTATTCTATAATCATGTTACAGTGTTTGCTTTATCGGTGATCAGTAATTTTGCAATCTAATCATACTTAGAAACACTTTGTGAGTTTATTCAATGGCATACATGATGCCAAAGACTTGAGTTTAATTTTGTAAGGAAACATAATGTTGCCTTTGAAAATTTTTTTGATTGCATCCTTTCGTATTTCTGTGTAATGTTAATTTTTGTGTTCAAGGCACAATTATCTATGAATAGAACAGTGCCTTCAATTACTGCCTTTTTAAAAGCTTTGCTATACTTTCTGAACATCTGACATCTGCAGTAACACAAATTAATTTGTTAGAGGACATAGCCAGTAGAACAGGCTTAAGAATTTCTGCAGAAAAAACCAAATTTCTTACAAACATTAAAAAGGTGCCAAAATTCCTGGTAACAGATATTGGTCGAATAGAGAGGGTTCGAAAATTTAAGTATCTAGGAGAGATAATTCAAGAGAATGGCTTGGAAAAATCTGCTATAGAAGAAAGGCTTCATAAGATGGAAAGGGCATATGGTATAACTAAAGATATTTATAATAAAAAGTGCGTGTCTAAAAATGCGAAAATAAGGCATTACAGTACAGTAGTGAAGCCAGAATGCCTATATGCAAGTGAATGTCTAGCACCAAATTATAATTTAGACAGACTAGAAATATTGGAAAGACGATTTATTAGGACAAATTTTATGCCCACGAAAAACTTCAGAAGGCTGGAAATTAAGAAGTAATATTGAAATATATCAAAGTATAGAAAATATAACAGAAACAATGAGGAAAAGAAGACTATTATTTTTTGGACATTTATATAGAATGGACGACAATAGGTTGACAAAGCAAATCTTCAAACTGTGGGGGAAGAAGTCAACATCAAGTTGGATTAAAGAAGTCCAAAAGGATTTAGAAAAAATAATATACATGCAGAAGAAGCTATTGGAGGAGAAATTTTTCAGGTAAAAGTGTTAAAAATGGAGGGAGTCCAGGGTAGGAAAGAGAAAAAAGCAGGTTCAAAGTGGACTGAAGACAGGAAGAAGAGACACAGTGAGAAGATGAAAGAATATTGGAAAAAAGGAAAGAACAAAGAGTAAAGAATTGAAATTGGCATGTGGTCCTTAGATGGCCAATACGAAAAAAAACTGCTTCAATTTAGAATCTGAGGTCAACATCATGTATTTCTTCTATTCGAGCAGTGACCGATGAAATACTTTCTCAATTATTTGATCGACCAAATGAATGATTTAGAAAAACTTACGGTTCTAGGTAAGATAACTGGAATGTGGCCAAGAGGACAGGGGCCTACATGAGAACAACTGGGGTCACTGACCTGCCTGGGCCTACATATAGTTGTACGAGTGGCTCATGGCAAAGCAATCTGGAGAATCTTCATCGAGGCAGCACCATTAAAATGCTACTAGTCCCTCATGACAGTAAATTTAAAGAAGTTGGAGTGGATAATGAAACGTGGAGTGGCTGTCACCGCCTCTTCTGCCAGTATAAGGTATATGGTGGTTTTGTTGAAATGTCCTGATGTCTGCTGGGTACATTTGGAAGTGTATTCCCAAACTGCTGGATGGGGTCAGATAATGAGGCTCTGGGTCGACCATGCTGTGAACAGCCTGGATGTATAATGGACATCTCAACCAGTCACCATCAGATCAAAAGCTATGGGAACCGAGTTGTTAATATGATTTTATTAGCTGTTAACTATGTTTACTAGGTTTTATTAGGTACCTGCCAACACAGGCCAGAGTGTCACATTGGACAGATACAGTATATTCGAAAGCACACATATCTGGGAAGTTCAAGATAGGATTAGTGGATGATGTTGACAGTTGAATTGAAACAGGTACTCCGTCCGACCAGTTCAAACAAAATTGCCATCAAGTTACAGCCAATTATTTTACCTCCTTGCAGGATACATTATTTTTACTATTCTTGTACCTGGTCTTGTACAAATAAATATAGAATATGTAACTAATAGCAAAACAATTTATAATTTAAAAATTGGTTAACACTACACTATATTTAATTAAGAAAGTTGTGTTAGTGGTTATAATCACAAACAGAATTATCACTGTTGCACACCACTATAGACAAATTATTCCGATTAGCGCTTTCAAGCTTCTCAGCTCATCATCATCACATCGGAAATAACCAGAACCAGTTATTTCCGATCTAACGATGAGCTGAGAAGCTTGAAAGCGCTAATCGGAATAATTTTTCTATAGTGGTGTGCAACAGTGATAATTCTGTTTACAATATATATTTATTAAACCCGTGTTTATATAAAACATACATACCCAAATATTTTCTGGGATAACCTTCTGCCAGTAAGCTTGTTACTTTTGCTCTCCTCTGGTGGCGGTGTATCCCAAGCAAATGAACCATTTGCTATACACACAGCTTGTGACTTGTCCATTGGCTTTGCAATGTATGTGTTTATTTCATTTAACACCATTACACTCTATTCATAACAAATAAAGTAATCATTAATATGCATTATCATACAACAGAACTATCAATAAATAAATACAGACAGATTTAATAGTAGTAATTTAAATAATTTTTCAAAAATTTAAATTCATAAATTTTAGTTATAAAACCAAAGCAAAATAATTAAATAAATTATAGTCAAAACATGAAAAATGTTACTATAAATCAAGAATTAAATTTCAGTCCTTATGACTTTCATGAAACTGAATATGTAAATAAAAAAAAGAAATGATTACAATTACAATTAAACTGCGTGAAAGTGAAAAATTCCAACTTTTTTTAACCAAAAGGTTAAAGAGGATTTTGTTTTTTTTTTAACAAAGTTTTTACAATGAAGTACAAAAATAAAGTATCTTTTGGCTTGAAGAGCCATTGATTGAAATAAGACAATATCTTATTGAAATTTTTATTCAGAAATGAAGCATAATTGTTTTAATATGTTACTTGATACCTAAATATACAGTGTTTAAAACAACTTCTGTAGCACCTAAACAAGCCAAGCGACATGCAGTTATAAAATGATATCTCCAGTTACCCCCATTCAACATGCAACAACATTCTAGTGAATAAACATGGTATGCAACATAGAAATAAATAACATGCAATCAAGCAACAATAACTCTACATGCATAATAATGGTTATGTACCTATAATATATTTTTGTATCTGTGATATTTCAAATAGAAATAATGTTACATAATCGAATATCACTAAAAAAATCTATTTTTATAATTTGGTATAAATTTAAATATATACGATTCCATAAATGGAAATCAGTGATAGCTGGTTGACGTATGAGCAATAAATTTATGTCACTCAATTCAATGTCATAATTCTGTTATCGTGTTCATAGAATATTGTGAAGAATTCTAAATATTTCAAGTCAACAGTATAAAAATAATTTTTTAATCATCAATTACATAACAATGACATAATATGATAGAATACAGATCCAAATAGTTTGTGCGCAAAACCATGTATGATTTTTTAGATTATCAACTGCAAAGGTATTGAAAAACTTTTTACCATACCTATTGCCCAAAAACATTTTATTACATATTGCTCCTGACAGTGTGTAGTACATAATATGGTTGAAACTTTACACATCTCTTTAACAACTAGCTCATGAAATCTCTGAATTACACTTTTAGTTTATTATTTAAAATCTATTTATGTTAATTACCTGTTGAAAGAGAGGACTGGCCAGCCTGTAAAAAAAGTGGTACTCTCGGCAATGGAGAAGTGTGCTTGATAACTTATCATTGAAGCTTTCTATTCTAAGAAAGCAACATTTTTTCAATAAAGGCTGTGAAAGAAAGCATAGGTAAGTCTATCACCTGTGTAACCAACTGGTTCAAACAGGGCAATGAGTCCAGTATGCGGCTATGTTGTACAGACATGTATGTAGTACAAAAGGTGCCACGAGAATTCAGTTACATATATGACAAAGTTGCAGCGAGAAAGATGTGAAACCACTTTGCCTGATTTACTGTGCACACAGGTTCTGGCTGTGTTGAAACATAATACATTTTTCTAAACCATAAAGTCGAGGTCTGCTGTCACATCACTGGAAATTAATAAGTGGGACACATATTCCGAGAGTATGAGAACAGACAGCCCAAAAAATTTAGTTGAAATTTAAAAATGTTTACCTACTAGGGCTATGCTATCACAGTATACAGTCAATTTAGTGCAGTTTGTTCTGACAGGTAAATAATGTGAGACCTGAAAGGCCTAACACTGAAGTTCAGGACTCACCATATTGTGACAGCACTGTATCGAACACCATTACTGCAGTGAATCAATACGGAACTATTGAAAAGACAGTATGAAAAAGGGCAAATTTTTTATATCCAGTCATGGATCTTGTACATCATGATAATGCACCCGCTCTCACGGCACTGTCTGTAAAAAAGATTTTAGAGGGAGAAAAATCATTGTGTTCAAATGTCGACCCTATTCACTGTATTTGGCCCAATCTGCTCAGTTTCTTTTTTCCATAGAAAAAGTAAACGTCGAAAGGGATGCAACTTGATAACACTGATGACATCAACAGCAACATGAAGGCTCTGGAAGTCATTCCCCCAATATCAGTTCCCAAACTTCTTTCAAGATGACCACAATACAGAAACAAGGTAATCAGTTTTACCATTTTGAGTTTGTGAATGTTACTGCTACATTGTTTTGCATTTCATATTCTGACAAAACTATAAAAACATGTTGTTAGAATTACTGCTTGCCAGGGTGTGAGAGCATGGTCACCATCTTCAGTACAGATGGCCGTCGAAGGTATGGCCGAAGCGTCTGCATTTAACAACTTTGGACCATGGCCTTACAGCCCGGCAAGCAGTAATTCTAACAACATTGACGCTGGTCGTGAAAGCCTCAGAAAAAGTATAAAGTATATTACGTTGTACAATTTCAAATTTTTCGGTTGTATAAATTTTTTCACCTGAATGATTAAACTATAATTCTGTTTTGGTCAGAAATAGAACACTTTAGAACAATGTAAAACAGAAATTGTAGCCAATGCGTGTGTTTTTCATATTAAACAATGCTGACATTTGTGTTACTCCTGAAGGTAGAATGCAGTTTTGTTTCAATAGTTTCACTAGTGTATGAAGTGTTATATTAAAATAAAAATGTACTATTAAAAGCTGTATACATATATTTAAAATATTAATTGTATTTACAACTACCAAAAAGTTTTATAATAGTGCAGTACTATTAGATTATTTGATATCTGTAACTTCCTATAGACATTTTTATTCCTATCGCTGACAACTAAGAGTTGACTATAACTGAACATGTTTATGGAATCAACTTGTTTTATGTCTCTGCTGATATATATTTATTACAAGTTTCAATGTTAAAAGATGTTTTACTAATGTCCAAAGTAAAGCTTATAGAATTCAATAGTAAGATTGAATTCATACACTGATTTAGGCTGTGTTGTGTGTCCTTGACAATTATTAGCAAATTATAAATGTCAAAGGACTAACTTTCTTGTTTTCAGTGTTGGGACATACGTGATCTAATCCCTCCTACTGCAGATAGCTGCTGCGCATGTTGCTGAAACGCATCCAGTCACGAACATTTCAACAACAGACCACTGAACATTTCCAGAAACTATATTTATGCAAATTTTAAAGAGAAACATTAACAACATATATTTCCTTGTTTCTCACTTCCACATTGATTAATGGCTTTTTGCAGAGTTGAATAGTGGATACGTACTCTTTAGCTTAGTACATATGTAATATTGGTACTAAATGAATATGAGAAGAGCCAAATCAATAAAGAGAGGGATGATACAAAACAACATTCCCCTATTTAGATAACATCTCTAAGAGGATGATGATTATTGCATCAAATGGTTTTCTGTACTGCGTTTAGTGTACCAATATAAATAGCATATGTGATTATTATATGTAGAAGATATTGTGAGACTATTCTGAACCATTAAGCAAGTTTACTGCAAGTTACTTCGCATACTACTCGTCTACGTTTCTGAACCCATAAAATAACAAGAAATAATGGAATACTTTAAAAAGGACATAGTCATTCTCAGCTACATAAATGACAAGAAGTGATATGCATTTATTTCCGAAGTGTTATGCTATGGTTTCCTTTAGAAGTGACATGTTTCTAAAGGTGTCACTGTAACGGTACAATTCTGGTCCTATAATATTTTGGGAAATAATTGTTATAAAGTATAATTGTTATAATTGTTTTTAAAGCCCTATAAAGAAAACAGAGTAAAGTTTTCCAAAAGTTTTCAACGACGTAATATTGAGCGGACAGGATTTGTGTCGAGGTCAGGGTAAAATCACAGTAATAGCAAAAAACAGTTCGTCCTATTAAAGTGTAAACAAGCCTAACCCATGATGACATCAGCTACAGGAATGAGATACGCAATAAATACATTTGTAAACAACGGGGTTTGGCCGTTTCGAACAAAGGACTAGTGACGTAGTTTGCCCCACCTCTGCATTGCAAAGCTACTAACCACTGCCAGTTTCGTCTCAACAGGGTTCCACGCCAGCCGGCATACCCTAAACTTTACATTATCGAAATCTTACAACTACATCAAAAAATGTAAACCAAAATTTAAATAGTAGCAACAGGAAAATAAAAATGTGAAAGTGCAGTATTATTAAAACAGTTCTCCGAAAACATCAGGCGAGAATGCGCGATGTTAAAATATAAAAATGTTACTATTTAAATAATAAAAAACAAATAAATGTACAAAAATACACTTTATGGTAGATAACATATGCATCCATAAAATACACAATATACCACCAATAACAACCACATGCAACATACATACTGGAATATAAATTTAAACAAGTATACGTGTAAACTTAAACTACCATGCAAAACGATGATGTGACCAGAAAAATTACACAGTGATGGATACAAAAAAAAAAAACACTGTTATACAGGGTTAACTCTGTAATTGTATACAGTAAGCGCTGTACAAAACCAATAATGCTGAGCAAATTAACAAACTTGTAGTCACAAAAGCAAAAAATTGTTATTGGTTAAAACAATACTAAATGATGTAAACAATAAATGTTAATAATGAAAACACAAATGTCGTATTATTGTTAAAAATAATATCGTTTTATAGTGGCAAAGCTTTGGTTGAATATATTTTGTTATTCATTTATTACAATTTTTTATATAAAAACATAAACAGAGAGTTTTTTTCACGAATTGGAGATTCATTTTTATTACTCCAATACAAGTGCACTGTGTCCAATCACAAGTACAATAATAGTGTAATGAGTTTAAGGTACGTTGGGTGTATTTCTCGACTGTATATATATACTTCAATGTAACGAGTGAAGTATTAGGTTTAATCTCATGGTATACAGTAGAAATAAACTGTTACTAGAAACTCACCCCTATCACTCAACTCTACCAAACCCTACTCAACATTATTGCAACTGGACTAATGGTTCTATACAGAGTATACACGCCTATCAATCACCCTTAAAACTGAAAATTTCAGCCTTCTAACTCTAAAGTCTTCTGACCGCCAAGACACAAATGTACAACTAGCCAGTAAATCAAGATTTCCTAAAGTTCTGATTTTTGTGTGTGATATGAACAACTTCAGGTGCAACAGCAAACACCATCTACAGAAAAATCTCACACACTATAGCTTTGAATGTCAAAACCCACAACAGAGAGCCCTCTGGGGTCCTTTATTTTATACGTCCAGTACACAGTTGTTGAATATTTTTCTATTGCAGACTTGGAATTTCCCATTTTTCTTTTTTTTTTAAATATATCTGAATTCTTTTCTGAACAATACATAAATTCAATGATACAGCTTTAAAAATTTAAGTAAGAAAAGTGTTAAAAAGGCCTCATAAATTAAGTTTCCCAGGATACTCCTGTCTTTCCCAGTTTTTTTTGTTTGTTGAAAAAGAAGAAATCAGGTTATCCGTATCTTAAGGGGGAATTATCTTAATCCAAAAGCTTGAGGACCCAGCACCTGTTGCATTAAACTTCAGTGATTTTTCAAAATATAGGAAAACTGATCACCCATTTACTAGACTTCACACACTTACTACAGCCACTTAACAATAAGAAAATAATGAAGCAACATGTTATAGAACTGAATTAAATTTATCTTGTATAGAAAACAATTATTGTGTTCTACCAAATAATATATGCACAAGTTATAAACAATACTTTGATACAAAATTTCAAGAGCTTAATTATCAGATTTTAAGTGATAACTCTTCAACATACTCTCTCAACAATATTATAAATAGTAGTTTCAACTGTGTATAATGCTAGTAGCAGAAGTATAAAAATTTGTTAAATAAATGTTATCCTTGTTCAACACACACCTCACACAAATTTATAAATTCTGTCTTCACATTAAGTTTCCAGTAGGTTTTGATAATCACTAGCTTTTTTCTTAATTATAATTTTTGTTTACTGTTGGAACAAATGTTTGTTAATTGCAGGATAATCTACTACACTTCCTGTATGCCGATTAATTTGGATACTGTACAAATTGAAAAATATTTCAAGATCACAAAATTTCTATCAATAGGCTGTGAGGAAATAAACAATCAGTTAGGAGTATAAAGTGTTTGCAATGAATGTCTCTACTACATATTAACTTACAACTTACATTATAACTTATTGTAGTTCAAAACTGTGCAGCTATCTATGGTATATTAATTGGTATCCTGCATTATGATGATAACCTTGAAGTTATTCACATTTTCAGTGAATAACAAATTTAAAAATATGATATTTGTTTATTTACAATGAATAACATTTTATGCACTGTCTTCTTCATGCCTCTACCAATACGTTGGGCGTAAAACTCTTAACTTATTGGTGGGGGTGTAATGGAGCAGCAAAAATTAACATTTCCTGCCAGCCTTTTTTCTGGAACACCGATAATATATATAAGCTACTAGTGGTAAGATATAACCACTGGTACCAATATAAAAATCAATAAAACATAGGGTAAACATATGCTATGCTACATAACGTACAATTTTTTAACATATAGGTCACTGTGCATTATGTATAATGGCTTTGTTCACTTAAGTTACTGCCAAAGTGTTACACATCAAACTGTCTGCAATTGTATATATACGTACTGTTGATGAAAATAAATAACAAAGTCTACTATGATATACAATGTCATCATCAATGATCCTTGAATAATATTACTATCTGTCCACAAGACTTAACTAAAACCCAACATGTGACTTAAGGACTTAATTATCAAGAATGTTTTAAATGCAAAGAAACAGACGACATCAAAAAAATAATGCAATACATAAAACGATTAAAAAATATGGTAAATAAAAAACAATACAAAATTATTACTAACGGACACTGTTACTATATACAGCCTATAAAGACTAGAAAAATATGAATCGTCATGATGTTAGTTCAGAACAAAGTAATAAGGAATGTTATCAGTACTCCTTGGTACTCACAGAGTGGCAAAACTCATTAGGCTTTTATGTTGTTGTTGTTGCATTGTTTCAGAAGACAAAAAGTTTTTTGGCACCAAGGACAAATCATGTCTACACCAGCATGACAATATTGAAAAGCTGAGGACTACATGAGAAGACTCAAAGAGGACATTCTCTTTAGTTGACAAATTCAGAGGAGAATTCTTTGTAATGTACAGAATAACAGTGGTAATTTTAGTCATAAATAAATGGACTTCAGCTTGATTTAATATTTCAGTTTAGTATAAAATTTATGACCAGTATAAGATCAGTTTCAACTGGAAAAAATTAAAAATCATGATGTAATGTCATTCAATGACATTTTGCTAATTTCATGCACAAACGACAGTTATTTACAATAGGTTTCCAAATAAGAGCTACCAGACTTTATTAAGTTGTGTTTTGCTGATCAAACAACTGTTTGATTGTTGTATTTCACATCTGTTAGCTACTGGCCATTATAATTTTGGTCAATGAGTGACATACAATAGAACAATGTGTTATGTTATTAAAATGTATTAAATAAACAAGGGTCCTGTGAATAACACCTTTTGCAAACTTTATGATTTTTTTAGTCCACATAATTGACCAACAGACTGTGAAGCTACCTACCTTTTTAATAATATTTGGTAATATATTTTGATAAATTTTATCGTACTTAAATAAATGCACACCACACATCCAGTGGGAACATGTGGTCGGTTTATTTACATGCATTAGGCTTTTCGGGTCCAAGGTTGCGTTAAGCGAAAAGTCAGAGGTATTCGGGGTATTGAAATAACCATTCACACAACATGAGGATAACAAATTAGATTTTATTTAGTTATTACTGTTTAAAGGTTCAAACAATTGGAGTCAATTAACAATTGATAAAATTTAAAATGGGGGCTTCATGACTTCCGCCTTCTAGCCATGCTTTCATGGCTACCTAGCCTAGTTTTTTGTCATTAATGCTTTATCAAATTCATTTACTGCAGTTAAAACTTCAAGAGAAATGTTATTAAATTGCTCATTACTAGTTTCTGTTTGTTTCTGGATACTGTCATACTGTATTTCTATTTCGCTTATTCTTTCGTCAAAACTACAACTTTGTTTCTTAATTTCTTTTTTAATATCATTAAATTGTTCGTCAAATTGGTTTAATTTATTATTTAGTTCACCATTCTGTATTTTCATTAGCTGAAACAAATCTTCTAGCGATACCTTATTACTTATAATAGGCATTGGATTAGCCTGTGGTTCGTTTTCTATACTCATACTTTCGTTGTTATTTGCCATTTTTTATTATACTGATAGTAATAAATTCTGTCTTAGTTGTTGTATAATTTTACTCACACCATACTTAACCTATACAGGTAACCTCTATTGTTATGTATGTTTTGCTACCCGTCTACCTCTGCTTTTGGCTTATTTATATAATGTGATTTTATATAAAGTCCACAGTTCAGAAGCCATCTGTGAAGCTACCTACCTTTTTAATAATATTTGGTAATATATTTTGATAAATTTTATCGTACTTAAATAAATGCACACCACACATCCGGTGGGAACATGTGCTCGGTTTATTTACATGCATTAGGCTTTTTGGGTCCAAGGTTGCGTTAAGCGAAAAGTCAGAGGTATTCGGAGTATTGAAATAACCATTCACACAACATGAGGATAACAAATTAGATTTTATTTAGTTATTACTGTTTAAAGATTCAAACAATTGGAGTCAATTAACAATTGATAAAATTTAAAATGGCGGCTTCATGACTTCCGCCTTCTAGCCATGCTTTCATGGCTACCTAGCCTAGTTTTTTGTCATTAATGCTTTTATCAAATTCATTTACTGTAGTTAAAACTTCAGGAGAAATGTTATTAATTTTCTTTGATGATAATAGTTACTCTAAACTTGATCACAAACCAACGCCTCAGATATGTTTACTTAAGGTTGGCCAACTCTCGCGTTCACACTATCACACCCAACATTCATTTTCTGATACTGAATACATTTTTACTTTTTATATTTAGAGCTCATGTTTTAAATTTAGAAAGGAATTTTGAAAGGGCTTTCCTGAAATTGATGCGGCGTAGACTCCTCAGAAGACTCCCATGTTGGCTGGCATATGTTCGGCCGAACCTCTCTCTGTCTTTTTTAGTGCACTGAATTTACTAAACTTTTACATTGGTTGTCCACTGATGTTACATTATTGTTGATGATTACACTTTTTAAACAATTATTGCATTTTTACGTCTAACTCAGCCCCAGTCGTCAGTAACAACTTAAAGAGCACACACGCTCAAACAGTGCAGTGGCCAGTTTTTGCCGTAAAAATGCAATAATTGTTTAAAAAATGTAATCATCAATAATAATGTAGCATCAGTGGACAACCAATATAAAAGTTTAGTAAATTCAGTGCACTAAAAAAGACAGAGAGAGGTTTGGCCGAACATATGCCAGCCAACATGGGAGTCTTCTGAGGAGTCTATGCCGCATCAATTTCAGGAAAGCCCTTTCAAAATTCCTTTCTAAATTTAAAACATGAGCTCTAAATATAAAAAGTAAAAATGTATTCAGTATCAGAAAATGAATGTTGGGTGTGATAGTGTGAACGCGAGAGTTGGCCAACCTTAAGTAAACATATCTGAGGCGTTGGTTTGTGATCAAGTTTAGAGTAACTATTATCATCAAAGAAAATTAATAACATTTCTCTTGAAGTTTTAACTGCAGTAAATGAATTTGATAAAAGCATTAATGACAAAAAACTAGGCTAGGTAGCCATGAAAGCATGGCTAGAAGGCGGAAGTCATGAAGCCGCCATTTTAAATTTTATCAATTGTTAATTGACTCCAATTGTTTGAACCTTTAAACAGTAATAACTAAATAAAATCTAATTTGTTATCCTCATGTTGTGTGAATGGTTATTTCAATACCCCGAATACCTCTGACTTTTCGCTTAACGCAACCTTGGACCCGAAAAGCCTAATGCATGTAAATAAACCGAGCACATGTTCCCACCGGATGTGTGGTGTGCATTTATTTAAGTACGATAAAATTTATCAAAATATATTACCAAATATTATTAAAAAGGTAGGTAGCTTCACAAGACAAAATAATTTGCAATGTAGTACTTAAATCTGAGAAAACTGTCTGAAAAAATGGGTTCCTATGGTTACTTTCAGTCTGCTAAAAAAAACTGCAGTGGTTGATATCTGCTGAAGATCTATGAATGCGGATCAGTACTGTTCTATAAACAGTTAACTGCAAATGTTATTGCATGATGATAAATGGCTTTTTGTGGCCAGAATTATTGTTATGGATCTGGATGATGTATAGGGCCTATATCCCACAAGATGATGTAACAAGTCATAGAGTTAATGGAATGTGATTCTTCTGCAAACTAAGTCAAATGCAGAATTCCTTCACAAAACAATGACATTAACAGGTCATCAAGACTGTATACGAAAAGTGAGGTAATACACCAACAACCCAAATATTATTTATATACTTAAAGAAGAGGTTGGAAACCTCATCTGTGAGACTGAACCATTATTCTCAGATGACAGTGAAAATTTAGATAAGAGACTATGATATGTGTATAACAATGGCTATTTGCCTCATATAATTTTTCATGCATATTTGTAAGTAGTCAAGTCATATTATTAGCTGAAATACAAAGTTTTCTAAACTTTAGTGTGTTTTATTAAAAAATAGAAAACCTTATTTAATTTATCTAATCACACAGCTGTTGATAATTAAAAAATTGAGAATTCATAGACAAATTACACCAATATGTTAAGAATTAATAAATATCTAAGAAATTTCATTTCATTGTCTTCAGTTACCTCAAAATCATTTGATTTCACTTCATTTTTGTTTACAGAATTTTTAATTTTTTTCCAACCTTTGTCATTTCATGATAAATACAAAAAATTAATCAAATCTCAATGTCTATTTTTATTAGCATTTTGTGAGTCAGACTATAATCTTTAGTCAAGTTATTCCTGCTGCATTTACATAACATTTTCAATAAATATTTACACTTCCAAGAACCACATTTGGCATAAATTTGGTATGTTGGTTGTAGAGTAAATTTAAACAATTTTATAAGTTCTACAGTAGACACGTTTCATTCTACAACTCATAATTATGCCTTGCACAAGGAGTAAACCTACCGATATAGACTTCTTCTTCAGGAAAACTGTCTTAAGACAGGTTTCAACTGAATACCTTCCATTTTTCTCAGTACCGTACATCTGTCTTTATCTGGCCATAGCTCCTTCTGTTTCTGATGTTATCAAGCATTTCTAGCTGTCTTCTTCCCCAGCCTCTCTTTCATTCTACCATTTCCTCTACGGTCCATAGCTGCAGACAATTTCTATGTAATGTATGCACCAACCAAGATGTTTTCCACTTTTTTATTACTATTTTCCTCTCTTATTCTCATCAATACTTCATCACTTCTCATTCTAGCTGTCCATTCCACTTTAAGAATTCTTCACTACACCCACATTTCAAAGCTCTTTAGGTAACTTAATTCTTTCTTTTTGATGGTCCATGTTTCACTGCCATACAAACCTACACTTCAAATAAAACATTTACCAAATCTTTTTCTCATCCCAACTGGAATACTTCTTCCTGTCCTGTATATGGAATACCTCTTCCTGTCCTGTATAAAACTTCAACTCTTTGTTACTATAATACAAAATACTTAAACGAGTTCACTTGCTTTCCAGTTTTTCTTTCCAAGAATGAGTTAACAAAGTAAGACTACTATGTACATAGGTACAGGCTATGCACATTATAAAAGTAAGTTGAAACAGAAAAATTTGAAGATTTGTTGATCATTATCTGCTTAGGTTGTACTGAAATATCATACTTCTTTGCCTTGGTTGATCTTATGTTGTTTAAATTATTTTGCTAAATATTCCAAGTTTCTATCATATTTGAGTTTCTACAGCTCCTGAGAGTAAATAACTTTCGATTCTAATTAATACACTCTGCAAAAACATATCTGACATATGAAAACACTATGTAGTGTACATACTAATATGTATGAAATACACACACACACATGAACATGCATGCACACACGCGCGCACACACACACGTTATTCAAATTTCTTTTTTCAACTTAGTAACATGTTTCACAGCACTAGTGAGCAAATCAGTTCACAAGTGATCGTGATATCAATTTAAATAAAATGTACGCTTTTTTTACTTCCCCTTGCTGTGCTTGAACAACAAACATTTAAAAAAATTGAACTTAATTTTCTGGCTCTGTAGTGGAAATAAAAGTAGAAACAAAGACCAAAGTTGCAAAAATCTCTTTGCATTTGTATCGTAAAAACAAAGTCTCACAATGTTCAGCAAAACTAACATATAATCAACACAATAAAGATTTTAACAAAATCGTTCCTTCAGTCAAACCAATATGACGCAAATAAAATTTCCCTTGCCTTTGTTCATCAAGTTTTTATTACAGTTTGCTCAAGAAACCACTATAATTAACAAACAAATATGATATCAAAGTCATGTGATGTTGCTACTGCAATGAAATTTTTCTAATGTCATCTTTGGTAATTGCAAATCAATAGTATCTCTAACTAAAAATGTATACTACTCTATTTACTCTTGGCTTCTGACATCATCAACACAAAAATATCTCAATCTCGTATATTATTAAATAACTTAATGTTATAGTTTGATATGTGATGAATTTATTGTACAATGTAAATTTATATAGTGTGGTACAGTGGTGTGTGGTATTCTGTGGTTGTCATACTGAACTGAAAATTATTAAGTACGCATACAAACTAAGCAAGCTGTTTACATAACAACCCTTTCCTACCCATTGTTTCTTACATTATTGAGGTGCGACATTGTAAGCAGTCAGACTTGTCTCCCCTGCTGACAGAAAGTGACTCTCTTCCAATCCTGGCACCTATGTATGTAACATAGCCACATTAACTATGTAACCTCACAGGGCACATAATTATAGTAATTAACAAAAATTGTAACACGTAACATATATTCTCACTATATATTCTGACATTTCCTCTGGATATATGAGGGCTGCTGTGAATACATAAGAAACCAGTCGACTGAATGAACTACAACCTCCAGTTATAACAAAGGATATTTACACATATGGAAAAAATATAATAAATGGTATAAACACAACCATTAAAGACGTTTTCAATAAAAGTGTGTAAACTATGTACTGATCAATAAGTCATTTCAGACCACTAACTGCCCCATGCAAGTCAAAATTTGAGTCAGTTGATTCTGCAGTTCTATCAACATAATAAATTCATAGATACTATTCTTACATCAAGGTAAGACATTTTAACTATGATTTGCTGCCATAAACTATGATTATGTATGTCAAATAAACAACTTTTTAACAACACGAAATTAACAAAGGAAAGGAAAAACCGTAATAATAACTTACTCCAAATTCATAACAGAAGAAAGAGGAATTTCCAATAAAATAATTTACCTTTTTTGCTTTAGTATGTTTTGATAGTCTTTTAAACAGATAGCCGGACAGGGATGCTCTCAAACTGTCTCACCAACTTTTGTAACGGAAAAATTAAGAAAAAGTCTGTTTAACCTTCTTAGGGCTGATAAAACGACCATAGCAATTTTCTTCACTAATATTTTCTTCTGGCCTGTTGGCCATGATCCCCTGTTGAAAAGCTCATCTGGTGACTAAGGACCAGAGAGGACCTGGACCAATTAACCACTGAGGACGACTACTATGACAGAAGTGGAAGTGGAGTTACCAGAGAACCAGATCCCAAACAGCACAGAAGAAAATATTAATGAAGAAACTTTTAAGAGCTGTAAACATTTTTATCAGCCCACTTAAGAATCAAAACAACTGCACACAGGAAATGACAAGAAACTACCAACAAATACATGCACGCATGCGCGCGCGCGCGCACACACACACACACACACACACACACACACACACACACACACACACACACACACACACACACACACACACACACACACACACACACACTATTTATATGTCATCTCTTGTGATATAGGTATTGTGTGTCGTAAATCAGTAGTATACAGAAAAAATAGTGAAAATACTATTACACATACACAAATCCACAGAATTTATCGTTCGCTCTGTACTATCAACATTTTGACTAAAAATAAAAAAATGTAAAATGACTTATTGTACAATGAGTTCACTATAATTAGATTAAAAAAAAATCTTTATTTTGAATTCAAATTTTAATGGTGGCTGTTACACAAAGATTTTAGTTCCAAGGTTACGGAGACATAACTATTGTATTATGTAGAAAACTGGTACATAAAAATGCAATGGTCAAATGAATTTAAACTGCCTGCGGGCTGTTTGGCCGTGATCCAAGTTTTCATTAAAACCAAACATTTCAGCAGCACCACTGGCTGCCATCTTCAGTGGATGTAACGGAGTCAAACCTAATGCGGAGTGTCGTATGCCAAGACCACAGTACTGTGGTTAAGGCTAAAGATGTCCCATGATGCTACCTATACTTATAAATTCATTAAGTATCACGAGCATGTAAAAATTGTACCAACAGCCAATCAGAAGAAAGAAGGTATATGAGAGGCTCGCATCGCGCCCTGCCATAAAGTACTTAAAGAAATGCTTTCGCCTCACCGATTCATAGTGATTGCAGCATGCTTCTGCCTTAACCACAGTACTGTGGTCCTAACGTACGACACCCCGCGTTAGGTTTGACTCATTACACCCACTGAGGATGGCAGCCAGTGTTGCTGCTGAAACGTTTGCTTTTAATGAGAACCTTTGACCACAGCCAAACAGCCCAGCAGTCAGTTTAAATTCAAGTGACACTGGCCGTGAAAGCCTTCGAACAATAATACAAAGGTTAAATTTTTGCAATTTATAATATGTATATAAAATATATAAATCTAATTGTCGCTATATATAATGAAATGAGTGTATAACAACTAAAAAAGAATAAAATAAAATATGTGTTTGACAAGAAGACAGCAGAAATCAATCAAATCTTTCAGTTAGATGTTTTTGAATATAGAAAGTTTATAGTTCAGTCAAAATACAAAGTAAAAAGTAAAAAGTCACTCCATAGTAACATTAGGTGTAACTTTTTTCTCAGCCAGATAAAACAACAATGCTCTTACTAATTTACAATGCATGTGTGAAGTCTTTTCAAGATGATCTGTATGCGTGTGTGTTTTCATGTCAGTTTCTCTTGTAAACTGAAATTCCTGAAGTTATATGAGACTCCATTAGCTAGCACGAGCACTGTTTAGTGGTCATTAATAATGACTTATTGAGGAAGTGGTATGGAGAGTGTTGGAACAACGAGGACTACTTCAGACGATCTTACGACAGAAAAAATAGATTATTATATCATACACACTGTTATCTACATTCTTAGCAGAGATGTAACAGAAACAAAAGAAAATATACAAGTAAATGGATGACTGATGAGTTAAGGGACAGAAGAGAGAGTCCATAAAATAAAAATGTTCACTTAACCAGGTTGTAAAGAGTCAGTATCTTCATGCTACGCTCCTCCTGTCCAAGAGCAGAATGACAAAATCAAATGACAATGATGATTAATGAAATTGATTTCATAAACAAATGACTATCAATACGCTATCAATCTGTTGCAAGGCAAGTTTGTACAAAAATAAACAATGTTCTGTTAACTACACATACAAAACTAGTTATACATAACACCCTCATTAACCTATGCTTTTGAGACCTGGCAATCTCAAGAAAGGATGAGAACCAATCAAATGTGTTTGGAAGGAAGTTTTGTGGAAGGGTTTTGGGAGCTACATGTAAGAATGACCAGCAACAGAGGCATTTTAATCATGAAATATAAAGGTACCAACTGGTAACCCAGTTAACAAAATCTAGGAGGTTCAAGTAGGCTGGACAAATTGTCTACATATAAAAAAGTGAAACAGAAAAGCAAATCATGATGGGGCACCCAGGCGGGCAAAGGAAAAGAAGTAGACTGAAACTAAGGTGGATGTCTGGGATATGCTGGGTAGAAAGCTGAGCATCTGAAATTGGATGATGTTGGGTCAGAACTGTGACCTGTAGCTATATGTTGTAGAGGACGCCAAGGATCACAGAAGGGTAATACTGTGTAAGTGTGTGTGTGTGTGTGTGTGCGCGCGCGCACGCACAGAGAGAGAGAGAGTGAGAGAGAGTATGAACAAAGAAGTAAACTTTGTCAGACTAAATTTATTTAGGAACGGTTGATAGACTACAATATCAGTGGTTACAAATCAGTTTAAACATGAAGATTTTAATTATTTCGTTTAATTATTGAACATATTGTATAAATTCAATGTACTGCTTAAATTTTAAAATCACAGTTTTTGGCCATTATTACTTTTATAATATAGTTACAGTGGATGAGATAATTATACAACATGTATAGTCAAGTATTCACTGAATATTTACTTAGTAAAAATTATACACCAACACTTATCATAAAAATATACCCTGACATAGCATTTTATTTAAAGAACTTCTTTTACCCATGAAGTTCTTTTACTGCTATATACTACTAAGAAGCAAATGACACAAGCAAAAGGGCATGAATTTACTGAGAATACAAATATTACATACGAAAAAACATAATATAACTGATGCTGATACGTTCTCTTAAAAATTATATTCTATCCAGTTATGAAAAAAAAATCAATAAAACTGATGATTTATTGTGTTATACGTTTTGAATTTTACTTCCATATTCATTACAGAAATGAAAGTATGGTGACTGCAAAAAAATTCGTGTTCAAGATGTGACGGTACAATTCTGGTATGATAATAATTTTGTAAAACTATGGTCCTAAAAACCATAAGTATTGTATTTTTATTCTCTAACCATTTATTTTGTAATAATAATAATTTTATTTCATAATCCCTATAAAGTTTTGGTGAATAAACTATAGAATATTTTAAACAACGCACTTTGGAGTTAACAGGATTTCGGTCAAATTCGCTGAAAAGCTACAAATGTCGCAAAAAACTATTTGTCACAGGTAAGCAGTAAACAACCAAGCCCACGATTACGTCAGACGCAAGGAATGTAAGACGCTTTGTATTCGACTGGACTGGGTTTCTGAACAAAGAACCCGTGACGTAGTTCTGCCCCACCTCAGCAATGTTGACTGATGAAACTTCGTCATTTTCGCCTGGACCGTGAATTGGGCCGGTCGGCACTTCATGCGGCCGGCATATTCACTAAGTGTTTATATAAATTTTACACCACCAAAAGTGGATTAAATAACAGTGGTCCGGTACAGTTCAAAGTACAGTACAATTCGGCAAAGTGTGAGTGAGATGTGATCGTCCAGAATCGGCGAACTCGCAGTGTGCGACGTTCTAAAAACTGGAAGCTAAGTATCAGCTACAACCCTTACATATCAAAGAAAATAGAAAAATGACCAATTCAGTAAATTCATTTTAATAAAAAATTATTCATTAAATGAATAAAATTCATTTAATGAGCTCATAAAATTAAAAATTGTACCAGAGAGAGAGAGAGAGAGAGAGAGAGAGAGAGAGAGAGAGAGAGAGAGAGAGAGAGAGAGAGAGAGTGAATAACAAAATAATATTTAAAAAGTGCTGGGTTGTGCAAGTAAATGTATATATATATATATATATATATATATATATATATATAAAACACATATTAAAATGTTTAAAAAATATAAATAACTGTGTAGGTATTTTGGAGGGCTGGTAAAAGGGAAATTTAACATAATTTTGTCGCCACCTGGCGGAGAATAGATGTAATTAAATTTCATAAATAAACAGGGTAATATCATTTGGTAAACAATTTAACAAAGTATCATTATTTCACATAACACTTTCCGCTACTCAAGAAGTTCGCTTAAACGAATTCCTGCCCTTAAAGGTAAGAAAAATTCAGGTTTAGATTTACGTTTCTTGCATATCAAGATGGCGCCCGACCTTTGAAATTACTGGCTAAGTGCAAAGTGTAAAGATATTATATTTTATTAGTAATATAACATTTGGCTTCTGGAACAGGGACACTACGTAAACTTTTGTTTTATGTGGGTAAGCCTACGGAGAGAGCGGAAAAGTTATTTGAAGTAATAGTTCTACATAATTTTAAATACGTAAACATAACCTAACTTCCACGAGGTTATGTTATAAGGCTGTATGCATGCGGGTAATATTAAAATAAGTAAAATGAATACCAATAAAGGTGATAAACCAGATGATACAGTTGCTTTGATGCAGTTGTTATTAACAAAATTTGATAATTTTAACAAAAAGCTGGATGAACAAAAAAGTGATTCTGATGTTAAATTCAATGAAATTAAAACACAAAATGTTCAAATTAAAAGTGATTTCAATGTAAAGTCTGACGAATTAAAGACCAAAATTAAAAGACGTAACGATAATCAGATAAACAATGTGAAAGTAATTAAAAAGTTGGATGAGAAGTTAATCCAAATAGAGAATCAGAAGGTGAGTAACAGTGATAATTTGAATAATGAGTTTACAGGTAGTAACAATGGTATAATTAAGAATATGGTGTTAGAAAATGATAATGAGATGTTTGTGTGTGTTGAGAAAGAGAGAGAGCTGAGAGAAAGTACATTTGTTAAAGGGGTGCAGGGGGTAGAATTTTCCTTTGATGTTGTGTTAGGGGGTGAAGTCAAGTCTTCACGTATTTTTAATAAGGACGAGAGTTCCTTAAATTTATATTTGGGAGACGAAAGGTCTACAAATAGAGTTCCTTGGTGTTTTAGTGTACCTCATAGGTGGTGCAGTAATTTTGAGTTAGTGACCCCTGCATATTTGGAAGGAGAGAGTGTAACTTGGTATTATGGTGAGAAATATATTGAGAGAGAGAGAAAGAGAGTAATAGAGATTTTTAAGATAAATAGAAAGTATAAAGAATTTGTAGAAAGGTTAGGAGTTGAGATGGTGGATGATTATAATGAATACAAACCTTGTAGTAAAATTGAGATAGTAATAACAGTAGATGGTGAGAATAATGCTAACAATTACTTACCCTGGGAAGTTACAGGTGTAGTGGTAGAAAATTATGATGATAATTATGATGACTATTATGATGACTATAACTCCTAACCTTTCTACAAATTCTTTATACTTTCTATTTATCTTAAAAATCTCTATTACTCTCTTTCTCTCTCTCTCAATATATTTCTCACCATAATACCAAGTTACACTCTCTCCTTCCAAATATGACTAACAAGATAATAACATATCATACTGATGTAGACAGAACCATACCCGATCGTGACTTGATATATAATAAACCGATTGAGATTGTGAATGACTATAAAAAGTTTGATAAATATTATAATGATTATAATAATAAAATGTATTTACTAAACAATAAGATAAATAGACCTAAGATTAGAATGTTATTCAATGATGGAGGATAGATTGTTTTATTGTGTAATGAACATTTAATATATGTGAACAGTGGTTTTGAATTGGACTGCATATGGACTGATTTTTATTAATGACAAAATAATGAAGTTGGATTGTATATTTTTCATTGTGTTAATTGTTTTAATGTCAATGTATTTATGTAATTTTGATGTTGTGCATTACAGGTAAATTTTATGTACACCATGTATTATGTATTGTTTTAATAATTAACAATTAACATGTTTTTGCTAAGTGAAAGTAATAGTGAAATTTTTAAATAATTGAATTATAATTTAATTACTGCATTAATGTGGTACAAAAGAAAGTTGTACTAAATTTGTAACTGAAGTTGTAATGAAGTTAATTATAAATTATTAATTTATTAATGGAGAAAATTTCTAATGAATAATAAATGATTAAGTAAGAATATCTATATATTTGAAGATTGAGATGTATAGTTATGAGTAGGTGAGAGATAAATTTTAGAATGCAATTGTCAATGATTACAGTAAGGTAGAATGTTGAAAAAAAGAATAGCGCCTGGGTGTAAATAAAGGCATGTGAGTTATTCAATTGGGAGTTAGATAGTTAAGAATTTTAAAGAAAATAATACAAAGAGAGTATTAGATATTTAGGGACACAGTAGTCAGTGATTATTTGTAGAGGTGAGTAAAGTAAAGGTTAAACATTTATTTGTTACTGATGATATTTTGTAGTGGGGGTGAGGTGAAAGGAGTGACCAACGTATAGCGTTGTGGCAGGTAATAGCGTAGTTTAAGGGAGTGTTTGCCGATATTTTGGAAGGGCAAAATTTTATGAATGTATATAGCCAGGTAGGGAACACCCATCTCTGTACAAAGACGCGCGGTGCCATAGGATTTATCGTCAAAATGAAATTAGTGAAAGGTGTTTATAATTGAGAAATAGGTGTCATGATAGTTAAATTTAGTGGTTAGGAGAGGTGAGTAAGATTAGTGCATATATAATAAGTCAAAGCATAGAGAATACAGGAGTCACCCAGACTAAACAATGATAAAAATGTGAAAGGTTAGGTAGTTAGGTAGGTAGAAAGTTCAGAGTAGAAAGGGAATAAGAAATGAATGATGAAATAATAATAATGTAATATGAATATTAATAATAAATTTGAAATAAATATTATAATCCTAATAAATAATTGATGGCTAATTAATGAAAGTTTAGAATTATTAATTAATTAATTGAAATGGTAATTTTTATAATTTAAATGCAAATTTAAATAGGTAGAATGTGTAAATTCTGATCAAGATTAAATATGAATTGACTATTTCAATGTATTAACTGTATTAATGTATCAATGTGGATTATGATGTATTATGTATTATGTTTTATGTATTAACATAGAAATTTTAACATGATGTATGGGAAATAGAACGTGTGGAGGAGAAAGAGGGGTAAATATTATTAACAGCGCCAGTTTAATTAACTGTTCATAATAATAATATTAATTTTAATAATAATATTTTATTTTTTTATATATATAAAGTTTTTCTCCCTGTTTGAGTAATTAATTTAAAGGGAGATTTTGGTAATTATATCCATAAATTTGGGATTTATATATACTTATTATATCCATGTATTTCATTTAGATATTTGCTTCCTCTATAATTATATTAATTATGAAAACAGAAATGGTTAATTATTATCGATGGGAATCGAAAAGATTTTTAAAATAAAGGATAGTCAATGAAGAGAATGTCACTTCTATATAATTCTTGTTGAGCTGAAGCAAACCCAGTGCTTCTTAACGCAAACCAGCACATAGCTAAGGGGAAACAGATCAGTTAGGGATATAGTATTATACCAAGCCACTATTTTGATATTTTTGATTTATTGTTTCAGTGTTTGGTGATGTTGTGACGGCGGTCCTGAGCTGGCCAGCGCGTCAGAGCAGGAGCGTTATGTGCCTGATTGGCCTTATGGTGTTGGGATCTCGAAGCAGAAGTCCAGTAAGGTCATGCAGGTACTGTCATCATCATCGGACCACGGGTAAGTTATTGTATTTTTTTCATATAAATTATAAGGGGGTTGTGGCGACATATCCTGGCTGATCCCTTTAGGAAGTACGAATGTCAATGAAAGTTTTTATGCTTCGGCATAAAATCTTTCATTGAGGGGGTTTTGTGACGGTACAATTCTGGTACGATAATAATTTTGTAAAACTATGGTCCTAAAAACCATAAGTATTATATTTTTATTCTCTAGCCATTTATTTTGTAATAATAATAATTTTATTTCATAATCCCTATAAAGTTTTGGTGAATAAACTATAGAATATTTTAAACAACGCACTTTGGAGTTAACAGGATTTCGGTCAAATTCGCTGAAAAGCTACAAATGTCGCAAAAAACTATGTCACAGATAAGCAGTAAACAACCAAGCCCACGATTACGTCAGACGCAAGGAATGTAAGACGCTTTGTATTCGACTGGACTGGGTTTCTGAACAAAGAACCCGTGACGTAGTTCTGCCCCACCTCAGCAATGTTGACTGATGAAACTTCGTCATTTTCGCCTGGACCGTGAATTGGGCCGGTCGGCACTTCACGCGGCCGGCATATTCACTAAGTGTTTATGTAAATTTTACACCACCAAAAGTGGATTAAATAACAGTGGTCCGGTACAGTTCAAAGTACAGTACAATTCGGCAAAGTGTGAGTGAGATGTGATCGTCCAGAATCGGCGAACTCGCGGTGTGCGACGTTCTAAAAACTGGAAGCTATGAGCTACAACCCTTACATATCAAAGAAAATAGAAAAATGACCAATTCAGTAAATTCATTTCAATAAAAAATTATTCATTAAATAAAAAATGAGCTCATAAAATTAAAAATTGTACCAGAGAGTGAGAGAGAGAGAGAGAGAGAGAGAGAGAGAGAGAGAGAGAGAGAGAGAGAGAGAGAGAGAGAGAGAATAACAAAATAATATTTAAAAAGTGCTGGGTTGTGCAAGTAAATGTATATATATATATATATATAACACATATTAAAATGTTTAAAAAATATAAATAACTGTGTAGGTATTTTGGAGGGCTGGTAAAAGGGAAATTTAACGTAATTTTGTCGCCACCTGGCGGAGAAGAGATGTAATTAAATTTCATAAATAAACAGGGTAATATCATTTGGTAAGCAATTTAACAAAGTATCATTATTTCACATAACACTTTCCGCTACTCAAGAAGTTCGCTTAAACGAATTCCTGCCCTTACAGGTAAGAAAAATTCAGGTTTAGATTTACGTTTCTTGCATATCAAGATGGCGCCCGACCTTTGAAATTATTGGCTAAGTGCAAAGTGTAAAGATATTATATTTTATTAGTAATATAACAAAATAATGGCTGATACTGATTGTACTACCCTCAAAACATGACGAAAAGTCAGTTTCCGAAAAGTGTCTGTGTCTATATATAAAATTTTTTCTATGGCAAACGGTAACTGCCACAAATTCAAACAGAACAAATAATTTTTTTGCATATGTGCCCAAGTTGTAGAGGACGCAAGGCCTACTGATTTTGGTGAAGATTTGTTAAGGGGGAGGGGTAGTTTATCTGTAACGTTTTACGTTTTAACAAGAGTAAAGTACTTAATTTTGATAAATACAGTACCCTGAAAAGAAGGTCACCACAATCCATTGTAGATGAAATATCTACAAATGAAAAGGGTAGTTGAAGGGGGAGGGGGTAATTTTCAAAAACTATGTTTTTGATGTCGAATAAAGTACTTCACTTTGAAGGATAACATACCTCATCTCGTATATTCACTGTCTATTACAACTTTGTTTTATAGGCAGACAGATATTCTACAGAATTATTTTATGAATGTTTTAAAGCATCTTAATAAATGCAATTTTCTTCAAATATAATTTAATTTCTGATACTAAATCTATACATAGTATAAAGTAAAGTCGGTCCGTTTTCTCTCTGTGTTTGAAATCGCTAATCTCAGGAAGTACTGAACGGATTTTATTCAAGTTTTCGCCAATAGATAGAGTGTCTATCGAGGAACATTTATGTGTATAATTAATACATATATGTTGTACATTAGCTTAGCTATCACGGTTTATGTCAAGTAAGTGGTATAGTTTACATCTTATATATAAAAATGAATGTTTCTTTGTTTGTCCCGTATGCATTCCTATACCATTCATCCGATTGCGATGAAACTTCGGTGAGTTGTTGTGCGCACGTCCGCGAAGGTTTCTGTATTTTTTTCGATGGGGTCCTTTGGGGTCTTCCACATCTCCTCCTAAACCACTGGACCGATTTCAACCAAACTTGGCACAAATATTTTACGCAATGGGAGAACCAACATAGGATAGGTGTTTTTTCAATGGGGTCTTTTGGGGGGGTTCTTTGGGGTCTTCCACATCTCCTCCTAAACCACTGGACCGATTTCAACCAAACTTGGCACAAATATTTTACGCAACGGGAGAACCAACATAGGATAGGTGTTTTTTTGATGGGGTCCTTTTAGGGGTTCTTTGGGGTCTTCCACATCGCCTCCTAAACCACTGGACCGATTTCAACCAAACGGCACAAATATTTTACGCAAAGGGAGAACCAACATAGGACAAGTGTTTTTTTTCGATACGATCCTTTGGGGGGTCCTTTGGGGTCTTCCACGTCTCCACCTAAACCATTGGACCGATTTCAACCAAACTTGGCACAAATATTTTACACAATGGGAGAACCAACAAAGGACAGGTGTTTTTTTTTTGATACGATCCTCTGAGGGGTCCTTTGCGGTCTTAAAAAACTATTACATCTGGTTACTATGGCAACCCAATAGAATAGATTCTGTTCTAAATATATTATCGCATTAAATTGAAGACCACGCGAACGAAGTTGTAGGCAACAGCTATTTATTTTTAAGAAGCCTACTTTAATTGAACTTTATTAATTAAACTAACATTTTCATTACGTACAACATGAAACTCCGTAGCGAAGCACGGGTATTCTGCTAGTCATTTATAAAAATACATTAAAATTTTTATTGTTGTAATTGTTGAAAACAATTACTCATTTCTAAGCAACATATCGAAATTTAACGAAACTATGTAGTTTAATTCAAACCAGCAACAATTACAGATGTTTCTCAACAGACGTCTCTGCAAATAAATTCATCTCGTGGCCAACTTACCTGTTAGAAAATACTCGTGGGAATGGCGTTTTTTAGTTTTATGTTTGTCTCAATTATAACACAGGCATCACACTCACACACCTGTTTGGCGGTCACATGTTGGCGTGCAGCTTGCGTGTTGGGGCCAGTGCAAGTGTGTGCCTTGCATTGACTCTAGCACGCTTTCTCACATGCTCATGCATGTGATGCCCTCGTGTACAGACACACCACACCGCTTGAGCTGACATGTCCTGCGTTGCAGTCTGCATGTTGGGGCCAGTGCAAGTACATATGGATGTACTGACTCCAGCATGCACTCTGACATGGACACACATGTTTCGCTGTTCTAATTGTGGAAAACATAATAGTGAAACTGTCCAACCAGAGTATGTTTACAAAGGTAAATACCAGGGATGAATTTATTATAGAGACGAAAAAATCAAAACAATACTTTTTACAGCCATCAAACACTAAATAATTGCAATGGGATGAATGATGCAAAACATGTACAATTCCAAATAAATGCTTTAACACAACTAACAAATTTTGTGATTATTTGCTTCACTTGATTCTGTATAACAATCCATATTACAATTTATTTTAAGATGTTTATATAGAACACAGATCATTAGAACCTAAATGTATTTCAGAGAATAGCAGAATATGCAGGTAAAGGATGCGTAATATAAACAAGATGTTACAGAATAAAAACCAAAAAAAGAATAAACCAAATCATATCCAGTGCATTGAATCAGATTCATTTTTACTTCTACGTTCCGTAAGGAAATGGAAATAAGGCGATTGTGAAAAAATTCGGTCCAGTTATGTAAAAAAATAAATCAATCAAAAACATGATTTATTGTGTTACAAGTTTTCATTTTTACTTCCATGTTCATTAAGGAAATGAAAGTATGGTGATCGGAAAAAAATCATGTTTGAGATAAGGGCTGATTCTGATTGTACTACCCTCAAAACATGAAGAAAAGTCATTTTCAGAAAAGCGTCTGTGTGTAGAATTTTTTTCTATGACGAACAATAATAAATAACATGATGAAATGGACAAGTGCAGTCCCACAGTGATGAGTTGTCTACTAGAATATCGTACCATTGCCTTTGCTGAATAATATGAATCAATAATTATTTGCAATATACAAACAAATTTTATGTCAATGAAAACAAAGAATTTACAACATTACTTTTCAATACAGTCCCCTTGCTTTTCAATGCATTTGTTCTATCAATGAACAAACTTCTTTACTCCTTCAGGAAAAAAAACTTTCAGTTGAAACATGTGCCACTCCCTTCAGTTCTTGGTCTAAAGTGAATTGGCAGTCT
Source organism: Magicicada septendecula (assembly GCA_034769895.1). NCBI lineage: Eukaryota > Metazoa > Arthropoda > Insecta > Hemiptera > Cicadidae > Magicicada > Magicicada septendecula. Next base: position 136,499,856 of record CM068372.1, read on the forward strand.
TATGATGAGCTGATATGTATTTTAATTCCTCAAGGGTCTCAACAGAATGAACAGCAATATGCGGACAAGCACGTCATGAAAAAGCACAATGCCTTTCAGCAGTAGTGCTCAATATTTGTTTTGAATTGCAGACTCTCATAAGCATCTCACTGTAATGAGTACTGTTTATTGTTGAGCCCCAGTCCTGATAATGTTCCAGCAGTAGGCCTTGTGAGTCCCCCAGAACACTGTTATTACAAGTCTTCCTCGTGACATTTGTTTTTTTATTTTTTTTTTTGTGAGTGATTATGGATGTTTCTGCCATTTTACTCTCTGGTTTGTAGTAGTGGATCCATGTATTATCAACAATAACGCCACTTGTTCAAGAAGCCATTACCTTCATTATCGCAGTGATTCAATTCAAATTTCAATGGCAGATGTCCAAGCATTTTAGTTTATACAGCACATTGGACTGTTCTGGGACCCATCTTGAATCTTTATGACTGTCAAGTCCCTTGTAGATGATTCCGAACTATTTAGCACACTAATTAGCAGATTTAGAAGGACCAATAAGCAGACAATTTGCCATTTCATTAACTGTCTTCCATCTGTCTAGCAGAAACATACTATATATGCACCATGCACCATTTCAGTTGGGAGGTCCAGCTCCATCATGCACAACATTTATGCAACCATTTTTTAATGTTTTCAATAACATGTAAACACTCCATTGTGGCAAAAGCTAACTGTGCTGTAAGTTTTTGATGGACGATAGCCTGATATACCTTCAGACCACATAAATTTGCTCTTCATTGATGCAAATGGAAACGATCATGGTAACGGAGTGACTATGGTCGATATCACAGCAATAACAACAGGACTGATGTAGTGACTTGAAAACTCCTAAGACACGTTACTGTACAGCTGTTCAAACTAGTGACATGCATAAAACCAACAGTGTTGTCAAAATAAGACAAATATAAGTATATCGTGGTTAATTATTGACTCTCCCTCATAAATGTATCTCTGCTGACATATATTTAACATACAAACTGATCAGTAAATAACAAAGTATTAGCATTATGGATATTCTACATTTAGATAATTTAATTACAAAAATATATCACTAATATAAATGGATGATAAAACATCAGTGGAATTTCAATACTGCAGATGGTTCTAATGAAGAACATCGTTCTGCTAAGGTTAGGTGCTGCAAATTGATCTCTAGTATGACTTGTTTTACAGTGAGTAAACTGACAACTGATGACCTTTACGTGTCTGTCTTTATATGAACAGAATTACATTCCTGATAAAACCGACAAGGCTATTCTTTCAAACCATTCCAAACTCTCAAAATACTCCAATTTTGAATTAAAATTGAAATGTCATTAAAATTGAAATGTCATTAAAATTGAAATAATGTAAACTGAATTAAAAGTAATACTGAATCACATTACTGGAATTAAAAAATTTTTAAGCTACAACCAAAATGATGATTCTGGCTTATCCACCTTCACGTGGTATGCTCTATATGAAATTTCTTTGTTTTAATGTATGAAGTCAATTCCGAAAGGGAAGTGTTTTGCTGTTTCAGAGATCAACAAAAATCACTTAAACATTTGACATCTTTGTTCTTGAGAAGGGATTACATATGAGAAGCAATAAGTAATTACTACCTTAACTCACAAAAAGCATAATAATATCACATGGGTTGTACAAATGTTTATATATTTATTTAACATGTCTGGAAATTTTTGTATGTTCTAATATACTGTTCGTTAACACTACTGTCTTGCTCAAATATAATGAATTTATGTGTTTAATAAGATTCTTACTAAACTGAAGGCAGTGTTTCAAAGTTGCACAGAATTTGTATATAATATAAATTATCTGATACTCAGTAAAAAAAAAAGAATAGCCTTCACAAAACAGGCATTATAGACAGACAGAAATGTTTGTTAAAACTTTACAGGCATTGCACAAATGCAATGCACAGGGAAGGGCATTGAAAATGCTTCAATAAACCTAAAAAATATATATATATTTATTTTTCTTCATTTACCAATGTACAGATTATAAATTAAATGTAGTCGCATTCATAAGCGCACACGCATTCACCAATCATCCATGTTGATTTTGTGCTTTTTCTCAGGCTGTTCATCACATTCCTCTTCCGAAGACATCTGATCCTCTTGGATTGTAAATCACGACAATACTTTACGAGGTCCTGCTTTATTAATCTTGTCCATTTGTTCAAACTTAACGAAGACTAGCGTCTTGACGAACATATCTAGAGTGATCCCTGATTATGTTAACTTAAAACCAGCAACTTTCAATAAGAGAACCGAATGCATATAAGCAGCAGTCTTGAGTTCCTTCCATTTGCCACAAGTTAATGTTTGTTGGTTCTTAATTTTATACAAAGGCGCTGTAATTTTACTTGGTGTTCTGAACAAATTATACAATCTTACTCCAAATGCCTGCAGCGTAATTTGATCATTCTTACCAATTTTATCGGCCGTTAATATTTTCGCTTTCATATTCTGAACTACCTTTGCAAAATCATGCAATTTACAGCAGTCAACGGCATCAATAAAGGCAGATGTATTGGCTATACATTTCATATTTGTAACAAACATTTCGATAAACGCTTCCATCAACTCTTTGCTCTGCTGATTCCACCAATATTTGACAGTCGGTAACAATAAATTCAAACGATGTTTGGCTTGAAGATGATCTAAATCCTGTATTACGTTTCTGGAGGTGAAATTTTCAGAATCGTTGATAAACAACCCGTACGCGTTAGTAGTTAGCAGTAGATGAGGCGCCTCCTTATATTGGAATTGAACGAAATGCTGACGAACAATCGCTTTTTTCGTCAACTTAAGATGACTTTCTTTCAGTTTATCGACAGTACTAATACAGATCTTATCCTTGCATGTATTAGTAAAATCATCATAGATATCTTTTAGATTTGTTGCTGTAAAGAAAGAATCTTTACCATCATTAGGACATAACGTATATTCGCATGGTTCGACGATCGAAGTTGATACTCGAGGTTCGTCATCATCATCTGATTGATGCTGACGAAAATTAATTTTCGAAAGATCGATGTTGTGTGTGTGTACTATTTTTCAAAAATCAATTCCGTCACCAACAACAAGACGGACAGTGCTACCAGCGGCAACCTCTGAAGAAGCTTTTTAAAAGTGAAAACCGGTTCAGGTTATAAGGTAAAACTTTTACATTTTTACCCATAATAAGTTTTGTGTTCCGAGTCGTAGTGTAATAATTATATTTAGTTAAGTAACCAGGGCTGCAAACTGGTTTTGAGGTCTAAATTACTGATTTTACTGACTAAAATCACTGAAATACTGACTTCTTACTGACCTAAGATAAAATAACTGACCTTAATTACTGACCTCCATCGACCATATTAATATTAATATACAAGTAATTAGAGACAGTTTAAAACATATTTTTTTATAATTGGCCACCCTTCTCCCCACTGAGCAGCTGTAACACAAAATCTAACATACAACGGCATTATTTTAGTTTGAGACTTATTAAAAAACATTAAAAACTAAACAGTGTTCAAGTAAAATCAGCAGGCATATTGTTAACTGGTTTACAGCTACTCAGGCCAATTTCCCTTGCCACCATTATAAGTTAATTTTGTATATTTATTTTATTGACATATTATTCAGCGCTTAACTTACATCTTATATCAAATATAACTGTAACATAATTACCCATCTTAAATATTCCTAGAATAATATAATGTACATACCAAGAGAACGTTAAATATCCTTGGTATTCTATGATCAGTCTGCTTAAGAATTGTAATTGAAACTCATTGCTTGGGTTTTTTATTGAAAAATGAAGTAATTAGTGAAGATTTTCTTTTCTCAACATTTTTCTGAATTTTTTCCGCATCATGTCTTTTTATGTCAGCTTCTTCTTTAACTTTCTGAGCACTTTCCAGGATTGCCTGTGCAACATTAGCCACAACAAGATCCTTATTTTTAATAGCCTGCTTTAATCTTTCATTTGCATCTTTTAAAAGAGTATCAGCTACTTTTCTTTTCTCTTCTTCATCACTTTTCAGTTGTTTTAATACTACTTCTTTTTCATCAATACCTTTCCTCTCAGCTGAGAGTTTTTTCTCTAATTCGTTTTCGGCAATACGCTCTTTCTCCTTAGCTTCTTCTTCTTTCTTTTCCCGTTCTTTCTTTAAACGTTGTTCTTCTAGGTACTGCCTATGATGTATATAGGCTGACTGAGCGAGATTCAAGAGCTCTTTGTTTATATGAACCAAATGTACTTTTCCATCATAGAGTTTATTCAACGAGTGGCTTAACGTGAAGATAGGCATCCAGAGTTCTTTCAGACATACTTGCCCGATCAGAGGTCATAACTCTCTGTGAGCTTGAGAAGCCTCTTTCCACATCTGCTGAACCATGAGAAAGAGATAAAGCTGCTTTGACAACCTTAGAAACAAGTGGGTACTTCATCTCACCTGCCTTATCAGTTTTCTTAAAAAACTGGTTCCAGTAAACATCAATGCGATTGCTCTTGCTATGGAGCTCATCTTCTTCCAAACTCAGTAACTTCCATTCATCAATAAGGGAGGCTATGTTCAGATCAATAGGCAATGCTTTTGCCACTTCAACGATGGACTTCCAACTATTGTCTTTTGTTCTTTCGGATGGGATCAAACATTCAAAATGCTTCAATAAAGGTTTTGACGTCAAGGAAGACTTGGTAAAAATGTGTTTACAACTAGCAATGAAATGCTTTTTTGCTTGGAGCAGAAATGCAAGTTTGTCCTTTTCTGGTATCATTTGTAATTCTTTTACATCTAATCCACAGTTTACTTCTTTAAGAGGAAGAAAACTTTTCTCATCATTCAAGGAATCTAACGATAACCTCAGAATGACATATATGAGTCATTAGTCTGCTTGTTAGAGTTTTGAGGTGGTCATACAGAAGGTGAATCAAAGGTTCTTCTTTCTGAAAGTGACCAGTAAACTGTGAAAATATGTGAGCACTGGAGCAAGCAAAGTTTGTTTCCACTTTCATTGTGTTAACTTTCAGAAGACTAACAATGTTCTTGTATTTGGATGATATCATTAAATCACTTTTATATTTTGGCACAAATACCATGAAATACTTCGTGACTGCTGGCCACTGTTCTTAGGAGTCTTAAACCTGCTGACTCCAAAGACAACCACCTTGAAGAAACATGTTTGATGAACCTGTGCTTAGGTAGCTTCAGATCATTCTGAATTTTTTCGAAATCTTCCCATCTCGAAGGCCAACCATCAAAGAAGTCATGAATAAGGAATATCAAATTTGAAGCGTTATCACCAAGTTCTTTCATACCGCACCTAAAAGCATTGTGAAGTATGTGAATGTTGCATGTACCAATGTCAACCATTCGTTTTTTTCTTAATAAAATAAGAGAGTCATTCATCAGGTTTGTAACTGCTTTATTGACATTGGGCCCATCATTACTGAGCATCAGTAAGTTGGTTCACAGTAAGGTTGTGTTATCTATAGCTTCACACAGCTTATTATACAATTCATCAGCGGTAGCTGACCCCATAACAAAAGTTTGCAAATGCCTTGTAACAATCATTTCTTTAGATGGAGACCAATACTTAACAGCTGTTTGAAGTTCTTTTGATGAGCCAGCATTAACAGTTTCGTCAAAACATAATGTGAAAAGAGCACCATCCATTTCATTCAACATTTGCTTTTTAAAGAATGGTGCCAGAGCATCAGTTATCAAGTATTGTGCCTTTGTTCTTGAAAGTGAAAAATCTGTAGGAACACTTGATGGAAACATCGCTTCAAAAGTCTCCCGAATGTCTTCACAGGATGGAAGCAAAGGAAAGTCCGCTGCAACTGTCTTCATTACCCAAATAAGTTCCGCTTTGGCTGCACTATCTCTAATGTTGTACAACTGAACCGTTTGCTTGATTGTTTCACCAACACTAGTAGATGGCGCACAGTCTTGTGAACCAGCTGTGCATTGGCGAACTGAAGTCAGGTGAAGTTGTGAAGAGGAAAGTTTTTGTTTACATTCTTCTATATGCTTCCGAGAAGATGCATGCTGTTCCACGTCTTCATATCCCCACAAAATATTGAAAGTTTTTATACAAAGGGTACAGAACATCTCATGGTCACTGGCTTTACGTCCCCACTCAGCAACAATATATCCATTACAGTCAGACTTTCTCAGCCAGTCACTTTTAAATTTACACCTGCCCATCTCAAATACTTTACACAGTAAGAAATTGTTTTTAAACACTTAAGAGTCCCAACAAATTATTTGATTTCAAAAAATTATAAGGCCGGTACAAAACAACGTATTAAAAAACTTTGGGTGGTCGCTTTCTTCCCTTCAGTTCCGGTTGTATTCTTCTTTCTTAACTTTGAGCCAGTTTTTTAACTCTGACAAAAAAAATTTTAATTATCATGTCAGAAAGTAAGGAAAATTAAAAAAATGAATTGCCGGTATTGAGTAAAAACCCTTTCTTAAGAACCACTAAATTCTGCTTTAAAAAACTGACTTTACTGACCAATTTAAAAAATACTGGCTTTTTACTGACTTGCTCAAAAATACTGACTTTTACTGACTTTACTGACCAGTTTGCAACACTGTAACGGACATGTCATGGACAACGAAATCCAAAAAGCAAGTTATTATAAGAATAGGGCTTTATGAAGATAAATTTATAGAACATACCATAAGATATAATGGCTTTACAAAAACATTAAAGAAGGCAAAGGCAATGTTACTACGGATGAAGGTCCATCCATAGGAAGATAGATAGAAAAAGAACAAAGCACAGAGGCTGGTCATCCAGCTCAAGTCCTCAACCAAGTGCCAAACCATATAAACTTATCAATTATCAGAAATTGCTGAAGACAGACTCCTTAGCGGTGATATGATGCATTATATTTGGAACAAACACCAACCAAAAACAAAAATATAAATTACAAGACTTTTACTATGTAAAACATGGTACAATCCAATACCACAGTCTCTAAATGAGTTCAAAACTTCTCAATTACTGCAAATAAAGCCCCGAGTTTTTGTGAGTCATACTTGCTGCAGAATGTTTTCTCAGTTGTGACTAATTATATACCAGTTACATGAGTTGACTATTGGAAACTTGGATGCATCCAAGTTATATAAGCAATAAGCTGAATGTTAATGCCTTGAAAACAGTTAATTTTAACATACTGCAGGGTACCTATGATGGATTTTTAGCACAGCATAAACAAGCATACATAAAATGTTCCACAAATGTAAATATTATATGAATAATTTACAAAAACGCAACAACACAATAATAAAAATTAAATACAACTTAAATACATTCAACTCATCATTAGTTATTGTTGATGCTGGTAAGAACAAATCGCCATAAAAGTATCTGGAATAAATATGTCAACTACACAATATTAAATATCTTTAATCTGAAATACGTATTTCAGAAACCAGAAACCAACTATCTACGAAATGCTAATATTCTTAGTAAACAATATCCGAGTTACAATGTTATCTTAGAACACCCAAGTTAATCTTTTTGGATGTAGATTAAGGTTCTTGTGTTAAGCACAAGTACTTTACAGCTAATAATATGAATACACTCAGTACAACATGTTTTTTTTAAGCATTATTTTTGGAAGTTCTTCACTATTGCTTGGTAACATTTTTATGTCATATCAAAATGACCAATATTTACAAGCACAAATTTTCTGCTATGTGTTGTATTTCTTTACTCTTGGTAACACTGCCGGACAGTTTTTAAATTCTTACATTACTTACAGTGCTACTATTTTGTTAACAATGAAAATATTTGTTTGTATCAAAGAAAATATATATTTTTTTGTGACTAGAAGGTGTATTTGATATACTTTCAGCACAATCTAGAGCACCAATTTACTGCAACAGGATATCTAACCATATTAAAAAAAATCAAATTCATAAATGTCATATACAAAGAAGGAACTGAACCTCGTTTTCAAGTCACAACTGACAATGGAAGACTGGCATTAACATGGTGCTGTTAGTCAGGGAAGTGATTAGAGATGAAGTGCCTATAAAATAGTTTTGTTTATAAAACCATAAAAAACAGACTTTGTCATATAATAAAGTTTGCTTATTATCTCAAATCAACCATGTTCTAAGACATTAACTGTAAGAAGCTCAGCCAAAACATTTTTTTTTTAGGGTTAAAGAAATATTTTGGATGAATGAATGTGTGTTGGGCTATATTACAAATTTTGCTCTCTAAGTGCCCATTTTTGTTGAAGTGAAGTCTGTAACTGCACTGTGAATAATTGCTACTAATCCTTATAAGAAATATGAAATTTCAGGGAAATTTGTATTACTTTTTGAAAAACTATCAAAGAAGTGTCACAGTATTAAGTACATACCTACTCAACAGTATGAGCTGTTTTAACCATTTCAAAGACCAATTTCACTTCTTCTCATGTTGAAAGTAAAACAGTTTAATACACCATATTTGACAATTCACAAGATTTAACTCCTAGGTAGCTGTTGTGCTCTTATTAAGATTTGTTAATTAAGGTGCATCATGGAATTTACGACTCATTTTAACAGAATAATTAAAATTGGATTAAGGTAGACTTTCTGACATATTCCTAACAAACAAATTCTCACATTTCTATTGGTTTTAAATAAAAACAAAGTACCGGTTATGTCCAAACCCATGTTTTCAAGTGTCAATAGCTCACATTAGTTGCTAGTCCCTACAGATGAGCACAAACTAAGTTTTGCTTAATGTTTGAATCAATTTTACTAGCATATGACTAAATGTTGTAAAAGATGTTTGGAAGTGAGACAGGAGTTGGAAATTGCTGGATTTTGCCATAATGAAAGTATTTTGAAGATGACTGATATTATAAGTTTATGACAATATTCAGTTATATACATTCATTAATAATGTTTGAAAACTTGTATAAAACAAACTTAATGTCCACTTCATGCAATTTACGCCTTCATAAGTCTCGATTACATTCACTACATGCATTAATTATTTGTGGTTTCAGTGTTTGTTGAATTAGCTTTGACAAGTTTGATGCAGTACATAGGTATATATAAAAAAAATCGGTATGGAAAACCATACATGACTTCCATGTTCTAAGATTTATATTTAAAATCATTTTGGAAATGAAATATTTTCATAGAAACTACTTCTTTCTTCAGCCTTAACCACAGTACTGTGGTCACTAACATATACCACCTCACATTAGCGCACAAAATTTTCACTGATGATGGCAGTCGATGGCACTGGCGAAGCGTCTGGTTTTGCAGAAAACATTGGACCACGGCCAAACAGCCCGGGAAAGAATTTTAACAATAAACTACTTCTTTGTTGCCGATAACATAGTACACATAAAAAATTATCCCCTCCCTCTTCAACTATCATTTTCATTTATAGAAAATTACCCCCTACCCCCTTTATCTTCCATCTATTTATATTTCGTTTACCTTTCTACAGTGGATTATTATGACCTGCTTTTCAGGATACTTTATTTATCAAAATTAAGTACTTTACTCTTGTTAAAACATAAAACGTTGCAGGTAAACTACCCCTTCCCCTTAACCGATCTTCACAAATCAACAGGCCTTGAGTACTCTATAACTCAGGAACATATGGAAAAACGTATTTGATTCTGTTTGGATTTGCGGCAGTTATTGTTCGCCATAGAAAAAATTACTCTTGTTAGTGCATAAAAAACTCTTGTTAAAACAGAAAAAATTCTACACACAGACACTTTTCGGAAAATGACTTTTCTTCATGTTTTGGGGCAATCAGAATCAGGCCTTGTCTCGAACACGAATTTTTTGCCATCACCATACTACCATTTTCTTATGGAACATGGAAGTAAAAAACAATAAATAATTTTAGGAGTTACTGGTATCTAAATTATATTGTATAAAACCTGAGAATACTATTTAATTGACGCTTTGGGCAAAATTTCACAATTAAAACAGTTAAACTGAATTTCACAATTATATAAATGAAAATGCAGCTAATATAATTAATGTATACATAGCAGATAATGTTAACAAATATACAGACTGAAGACATGTAAATCAGGAGACTGGTTTGTAGCTAACACTCTGACAGGACGCCCGGGCATAAATTTGTGTCTGAAGGCAATTGTACAATTGGATTGGAGAAATAAATGACTCAGTCTTTTCTTTAAAGTTCTTATGACAGGGCCACAGCCAGGAATTTCTTCTGGGGGTGGGGAAGTTTAAATTATTGTGAACAATCCCCCCCCCCCATTGTGCCATTGCTCACTGTGTGAACTTGTGTCAGCGTGGTTGTGCTTCCCAGCAGAATTAGAGGGTAATGTAGTGTTTCTTTTTATACATATTTTTCTATAGTTGTGTCTAACTAAGTAGGTTGGTGGTAGTTTTTAATGGTTCATGCTTGTCAGCGAGTGATCATTTGTTTAATTTACAGGCACCTGAAGATGACCACAGATTTTTGTAGTGGTTGAAACGTTAAGTAAATTTGAATGATTGAACTATGGTAATAGTCTGGACTAAACCCTTCTGAGGGTTTAGATCATATTTGATAACCCTTAAAATATTTGGACTAAGCCTTTCAAATATCAAGATCATATTTGATAAACATGAAGCAAATAAATTCTGAAGGTAACATGCTATCAATGCAGTAAAATTCCAGAATCACACTTTTTAAAACATAACATAAACTAACAACACTGATACAGAAAGTGTAAAATAGCCTAGATGAAATATATAAAGACAAAGAAACATTGTACACATATTCTAAAGAGGATACAACAAACTCAAACAGCATAATGCTAGCAGAAGAGAAAATATCAACTTTAATTTGATGAACTGTAATATGAAAGCTTTATCAAATGGAAGAAAATTCATTTAACAAGAGCAACAAAATAATTATGGGATGATCATAGACTAATACATCTAATTATATTTTTAAGGCAACACAAAAACTGATAAACTAACAAAATCCATTACCTGGGGTACGGCAAGCTTTCAGCAAAACACACACACACACGCACGCGCGAGTCCAAAATATTTTCTTGAGATGTTATTTATGTGCTGGGCCAATACCTGTTGTCTGAGCTACAAATCGTTTCAGCTACAACTATAGTATCTCATATCCCATCTTCAGCAGCAGTATTAACCCTGTTATCAACAATGGTGGATTCACAGACTATGCTTTTTAGTTATATCAACTGAGTCAGTGAATAAGGACTTCTAATTGGCAAATATCGTGTCAAATCTGGTAGCTGTTAATTTCCATAATATGCTCTGTGACATCTTTTTTTCAGCCACAGTAGAAAAAAAGGAGCTGCCTAACACCTGTCACAAGGAGATGGCAAATTATTTAACCTGCTGGAATACTCTTACCACACCATTCAACAAGATGTCTCTCCCAATCAAAAGCACTTCTGACCAACCAGTAAGCAATAAACATAGTCTAGAAAGTCACCATTATCAACAACAGGGACAATCCTGCCACTAAAAATAAACTCATAGTTATAATTGAACTGGTAGAAGATCAAATAACAATCCTGAAAATGAAACCTAACATCCAGAAAATGAAACAAATCCACAAAAACTCTAGCCATGACAACCCTACAATAATGCATTTTGCTTAAGACTTAAATTTCATTAGTTGTGAAAATATACTTCACATAAACTAAAAACCTTGGAATGTTAGAACATTACTGAAGCCTGGTAAAATGGAAGAGGTAAAGCATTCTATGATAAAGGCAGAGCTTAATATATTAGGTGTCTGCGAAACAAAATGGGCAGGATGTGGTGATTTCGTATCAGGTGATTTCAGAATTATTTACAGTGGAAAGGAAGAACCAGGAAGAAATGGAGTAGCATTGTTCTTAAGAGGTGAATGGAAGAGTAGTGTCTTGAATACATGCCACAGTAGTGATAGATTACTGATGATAAAACTTAGGGCAGAGCCAGCTGATTTGTGTATAATAATGGTGTACTTTCCAACAACAAGTAGTAACGATGAAGATATAGAATTAATGTATGAACAGATTGAAGAGTTGCTCAAGATAATAAAGAAAGACGATAATGTAGTTATAATGGGGGACTTTAATGCATCTACTGGTGCTAACAGTAGTCAAAAATGTGCCGGGAAGTTTGGTTTGGGGAACATCAATGCACGAGGGGAAAGGTTACTTGAGTTTTGTGAGCAGTATGAGATGATCGTCACAAACACATGTTTTGAAGTCCCCAAAAGACGATGATACACTTGGAAAGCACCGGGGGATGTTAGGAGGCATCAGATCGATTATATTCTAGTCAGACAAAGATATAAGAACCAAGTCAAATCTAGTCATTCATATCCTGGTATGGATATAGATAGTGACCATATTCCCGTTATGGCCAAGTGCAATATTAAATTTAGGAAAATCAGGAAATCTAAACAAAAGAACTGGTGCTTAGAAAAACTGACCGATGACAAAATAGTGAAAGAATTGGAAGAGGAGACAGACAAGTTGATGGAAGGAAGGCCAAGTTGGGAGGAAGTAAGAGATGGAATAATTACAACAGCACAGCGTGTTCTAGGGAAGAGAAAGTTAGAACCACGGAAACCGTGGATGACACATGAAATGTTGGATCTAATAAGGAGGCGTAATAAGCTGAGAAATAAGGATTATCAGGAGTACAAGAGAATAAAAAATCAGATTACCTCTATGTGTCGCATTGAAAAAGAAAATTGGATGAAACAATTAAGTCTTGAAATAGAAGATGATTTCAGTAGAGGAAAATGTGATAAGGCATATTTAAGGATAAAATCGTTACAGTTGAAGCATAAGACTCGAAGTAATGTTGTTAAGGATAAAAATGGTAAAATACTTTTTGAAAATGATAAGGTCAGCAAGCGTTGGAAGGAGTATATAGAGGAACTATATGACGGGGAAGCTGTGGTAGTCACGCAGGAGTTTCTAGAAAATGAGAATGCTGTAGATAGAGATATGGTAGGACCGCCAATTAGCAGGGTGGAATTTGATTATGCCCTTAAAGGTCTGAGTATGAAAAAAGCGACAGGGCCTGACAATCTACCAGCAGAGCTTTTGAAAAATGTAGGGGAGAGAACGAAAGACCAGCTATTTCGAATAATTACTGGGTGCTATGAAGAGGGAGTATTGCCAGTTGATTTCATTAAAAGTAGAACAATCACAATACCAAAGAAAGGTAAAGTAGACGACTGTGCTAATTATAGATCGATAGCCTTAATATCTCATGCTGCTAAGATTTTGCTGAACATAGTGAAGAACAGACTGGAAGAAAAGGATCAGTTTGGATTTAGAGCAGGTAGAGGCACCAGAGAAGCAATCTTGGCTCTTCGGCAGATCTTGGAGAGGAGAATTGAGGTGAATAGGAAAATCTATTTAGTATTTGTGGATCTTGAGAAGGCGTTCGACAATGTTGATTGGAAGCTGTTGTTTCAAACTATGAGGAAGTCAGGACTTGACTGGAATGTTAGAAGGGTAATCTTCAATATTTATAGGTTGCAAAGTACTGAAATAGACATAAATGGATGTAAAAAGGAAGCAATAGTAAGAAGAGGGGTAAGACAAGGTTGCCCACTGTCACCGTAACGTTTAATTTGTTTATAGAAGATGTTGTAACTCAGATGAAAAGGAGTTCTAGGGGAATTAAAATAAATGGGGAACAGATACACAGTATTCGCTTCGCAGATGATATTGTACTGATGGCTGACTCAGAAAAGGATATGACCCGAATGTTAGGTACGTTTAACAAAATTCTTCACGCTTGGAGATTGAGGATAAATGTTAAGAAAACTAAAATAATGGTTGTAAGTAAAAAAAGAGAAGACATTAAATCAACCATTATGTAGAACAACACAATATTGGAGCACGTTACTGAATTTTGTTACCTGGGTAGCATAGTTACAAGTGGGAATAAGTGTCTGGCAGAGATTAAGAGGAGAGTAGCTCTGGCAAAACAAGCATTCCAGAGCAAAAGGAACTTATTAACAAGCAACCATATTAGTATTGAAACAAGGAAAAAGTTTGTTAAGGTATTTGTATGGAGTGTTTTAACTTACGGGTGTGAATAGTGGACCTTAGGGAAGGTGGAGAGTGACAGACTTCAGGCAATGGAGATGTGGATTTGGCGGAGAATGACAAAAACTAGTTGGACAGATAGGAAGACGAATGAACAGATCTTAGAGGAAATAAATGAGAATAGAACACTGCTTAGGAGTACAGAGGTGAGGAAGATTAAGTTGATATAGGATGTGATCAGACATAGTGCTTTTTTAACTACCATCTTTGAGGGCAAAGTAGTGGGGAAGAAGCCCAAAGGAAGACCAAGAACTGCATACTTCCGCAGAACAATGAGTGTCGTGAATAGTGGGTCCTATAAAGAAATGAAGAATATCGCAAGGGATAGAGTGACGTGGCTACAGCGACAAGGCATTGCCTTTAGGAGTTAATAATAATAAACTAAAAACAGATATATTCAGAAAGGATTCACATTTTCATTAGTGAAGCTGATTACTGATAGTTTCCACTATACATATTACTGATAATTATACAATATTACTGATGATCCTGTCCAAACGTCATACAATGATTATGCTGACAATTACACAAAAGCTTGATGACCCTGGTGCCAGACAGGAAATGAAACAGATAATAAACAACTAACAGATAATAACAGGTATAATCAATAATAGAAAAAGACATACCCACCATCCTAGGCCCAATGTTTGTGAGCCCAGGAAAAGGGACAATGATAAAGGAGTAACACTTCTTAAAAAAAAACTTGGCCCAGCTGGCCTGGGTCTGGGTCCAAGCAAGTCAAAGGGCAATATAGACTCAGACGCTGCGCAGTCAGATATAGAAGATTACAGACACTATGAGGAAAAGAACAGCAATGTTCAATGGGCACCTGAAGATAAAGTAACTAAACAAATATTGACATCTATGATTAGAGGCCTAAAACTAGCTTGAAATGTTTCAAGAAAGTGAGAAGCACAAACATTTAATAAACATAAACAAAGATATAATAATGGGCAGAAACATATTTAGGGACTCAGTAGTCAACTTCAAGGGTCTCCAGGATAAGGTTAACGTCAAGAACAACTGGTCAGAGGAAAAGAGGGAAGTTGCCAGATAACGAATGCTGCAAAACTGGCAGAACAAGAAGTGTAATCTTTAAAAGGCATTTGTTAGCCCTATTTCACCCATGTTAATTTACTAGATTTCATGACCCGTTTTCTCAAGCACTAATTAACTGAGCTGTTTGAAACTTTTTCCAATGATTGGCTCTCAATAGAAACTTTAACACAAGGGTTTAAGGATATGGTTATATTGAGCCATTTCAGAAATTTTAATCCAATGCAATGTTTAAAACTTCAAAAAAATCACATATTATAATTTTTTTCTTATGACAGGCACATTGTATAAAAACATCCCAGTGTTAAAAGTTGTACCCTTTTGCCCTACCCCTGTACAGAAAATGTGAGCTCTGTATATCTAGTAGTTCCAGAGATATTGGGCCTTTTGTGTGAAAAATAAAAATTTTTGGCAAACAGTAATTGAAGATTAATCATCAATATAATGAATTTATGTGCGTTTCCTAATAAAGTCCTGATGCATATCAAGGTTATCTGGGTCTTCTGCAGCTTGAAATTCTTCTTCCAGTTTCCTTGTTGCCACTGCTCTCTTCTTCCGAGCTTCTTTCTGTAGTTCTGCAGTTGCTTGTTCAGCTCTCCGCACTTGTTTCATATTCAGCACAGTTCTTTCCTACTGACGTGCCTAGCTGTTTCAACACTAAGCATCTGGTTAAGTAACCTCTATTAAAGCACGAAACTGCATCATAAACCCCAAAATTCAATGTTTGTAGGGAAACAAAAACGGTTTTAGGAATGCGTGACCAAATTATGTTGTTTACCAACTCACTGGGATTTTGACTTTTACCACGGAGACACTTTTTTAAAAGTTCTGAGTTAGCCAAATCTCTAAGTATTGGTTTAAGCTCAACCATATGTGTAGTGTAAATACAAAGAGAAATAAGAACAAAAAGCAATAGTTCTGTTTACTGTAACAAATTGAAATATGCGTAAGCTCAAATGGGTAACATATTGGACTGAGTTTATCCTTAAACCCATCACCTAAAAAAAATCGTAAAAAATGTTGTAGTTGTCCGATTAATTTAAAATTAATATCAAATGAAAGCAGACATTCCATACAATATTTTAGAACAAACAAAAATAAAAATTGAATTTTTTTTACTAAAATGCCTTACAGTTACTTTATGTAATGGCCCTAAGTGAACCTCCTAAAAAAAAAGTGATCTAAGAGTACATATTGAAATCTTTCTTACTTGACAATTATACCATGCAACTAAAACTAACACAAGACGTCATAAATACAAGAAAATATTGGCAGGAATTGAAATCTTGCTTACTTGAGAATTGTAGCATGAAACTAAAACTGACACAAGATGTCATAAACACAAGAAAATATTGACAGCAGCCTGTCAAACTGAGCCAGGCATATCGCCAAAATACAAAGACAATTTTCGAACAAAGCCCATGTCTGGAAGTTGGTGCAAAGGGTTATCAGATGATAAAATATAAATCACCCAGTGAAATCTTTCACAATAGTGTTATCATGCTTCCCCTTCTCCCCTCCCTCTATTCTTGTGTTTTGAAAACACGGCTTACCCACAGTAACAGATTTGCTGGTTCACCATAAAATTTAAAAATGTCAAGAGACAAAAGAAATTACTCAAAAATTGCATGCATACAACTTAATGTACATAAAACAAACAAACAAAAAATTGGCCTAAAACCACTGTGACAATTCTGTTATAATTACTTGTAAATAAATTATCAGTTGACTCAAAAGAAAATGTGTTAAACTTATTTATATTATTTGAGACTAATTGATAATGCCTGTTCAGTTTTACAGATCACAGTAAAACTGCTCACTGAAAACCTTCCAGAAGACAACTGGTGTCATGAGTTTAATGAAATCATTAAATGCATATCTGAAAAGCTGTTATTGTATTATGTATTTGAACAAGATGATTCCTGACAAATCACATATAATGTTCATCTGTAAGCTTGGTCAGGTGCAGACGACACAAAATAGAAGCATTAAAAATCGTGATACACTCCAATGTCATGAAGTCCATGATATTCAGTGCTGTCACGAATATGCAACAATTGATACACAGATATTGTTAATGAGCCACAACAGGAATATGTCAGTGAAGAATTATACTGTCTCACTATTAAAGACAACTCAGCAAATGTTTCTGTGTCAAATTAACACTCTATTCATGAAGATGTATTAGAACACTATAATCATAAATTGAAAACACCCTAATAATGTTGGGAATGTATCTTAACGCAGAAGTTTTTAATCAGTATGTTCTCCTCAAGGGTCACAGGTTTTGAATGTTCATAGAATCTCAAAGAAGGACAATGGAAATGCAGATACTGTACAAACACATGGATTAAGAATATAACACAGGTAAAAGATGTTAGAAGACAAGCTGCTACAATGAAGTGCTTCCTGCTGTGCTTCCAGTCCGTTCTCTCATTTCTATAGCTTTCAAATCTCCCATGACCTGATCCTCCCACTTTATCTTTGGTCTTCTTCTTCCTGCTCTCCATCCTTTGAGGATTCATTTTATGACTTAACAAACTATTTCTTGTTGCCAGCTTACTAAAGTATTTGTATATTATCCACTTAAATTGTTTATTATGTTACATAACGCGGAAAAAGTGTTACATAATACGGAATGTTCTACAAGTTTCTTGAATATTCTAGCTGTAATGTGTGTGCGCGTACATAATGCTGCTACTTTGCGGTGAAAGACAATTACGCGTCAACTAACGGGTCTATACCAGACCATACTGGTCAGCGCAGTGTGTTCAAGGACACTGTTTCTAGTGGATTCTCGAGAGCGCCTGTTTGTTTAACAAGTCATCCACAGTGACAGACTATTCTTGAAATCAGTAGGGTACAAATACAGCCATTCAGCGATGGTCAAGTTAGTTATTGTCGGGCAATTACACAGTGCGTTGAGTGGCAATTTATACAGTGCAGTTCCAAGTATTGTAGCGAAGTGTTATGTGTTTTATAACTTGTGGGACAATTGTAATACAATAGTGTTTTATATTAGTTGACATTTTACTGTGTGTGAACAATTTTTATTTGATTTGTTGTAAGAGACTATCTTGTTGATTACAAACTGTATAATTGTGATAATTAAAGCTGGTGATTAGTGACTTAATTGGTGTCTTGTATTTTGCTTTCCACTGCACCATACGATGATCAGTAGACTGTTGTAACTATATCTATTTAAATAGACATTGTATCTATGTCTATAAAGAAATAACCATTTTCTAAAATTAAGCACTTCTATCTCACTTAACAGGCACTTTTTTTTATTCTGTGCATAAAAATCCATTGCTTGGCACCATTGAAGACGCATTCTCTTTGAACTATTAAGAACCAGACCATTCCTTACGACAAAAGAAGGTGTAGAACATATTATGTGCGAGGTCTGATCTGTAAGGGGAAGTCCCAATACAAACACTGAACTTCTGAGCAGTATGGACAGTAAATCTCAGTTTTGAAAGCATCCATGAATACTTTTACTGTGACTGTTGTTTTCAGCTTCCTTGTTTATGCTCTGTGGCGACATTCTTGCTTCCACCACAACATATTCTTTTTGAATTTGTATGTTTTTGGTAAAAAAGAATGGTAGCACAGATGTTTTGAATTGACACTGATGTAGGAAGTGTGATGGTACAATTCTGGTGCAATATTAAATTAATAAAACCATGGTACAAAAGACCATAATTATTGTATTCATTTATTTTTGACAATTTGGTAATAATTATTTAAATATTTCATAATCCCTGTGAAGTTGTGGTGAGTCGACTATATAAATATTTTATAATACGCAAATGTGAATTGACAGGATTCTGACCGTTTTTTCATTGCAAAACAACAAACTCAGCAAAAAACGTATGTCACATACCGAGATAAAGTGACGAGCCCAGATGACGTCAGTGGTGAGGAATGTATATTTTCTGTAAACAAGTCGAAGCTGTAAACAAAGAACAAAAGCCTGATGATGTAGTTTTCGCCCCACCGACGCAATGTGAAACAAAGACTCTTGGTCATTTTCTTCTAGAGCGTGAACATAGCCGGCCGGCAAAAAGGTTCACCAAGTGTGAATTTTCACTTTTACACCACCAAAAGTGGTTAATTAAC
Organism: Magicicada septendecula; assembly: GCA_034769895.1. Lineage (NCBI taxonomy): Eukaryota > Metazoa > Arthropoda > Insecta > Hemiptera > Cicadidae > Magicicada > Magicicada septendecula. The sequence continues at coordinate 136,519,185 of CM068372.1, forward strand.
TGTATAAAATATCGGAAATGTTGGGGTGTTAAAGACTTGAGCAGGTGTCATCGGCCGATGGATCGTCCAGAAACGGCGTGCGTGTAGAATCTGCCCAAAGTGTTTTCGTGGGCACACGACGGTGTGGGCCATAAAAGCGATGTAAAGTAGGAACAGATTGTGCGCGACCGGACGACCCTAGCAGTGCGGTGAGACCTGTCCAAAATTTGGTGAGAATGTTCCAGCATTTTTTATTTCAAGTAACATAACATCATTCAATATTAAAATGATCAATTCAAAACTCACTCAATGTAATAATGACCAACAAAAATTTTATTTAAAACCTTTTAAATGAGCTCAATAAAATAAATAAATTGTACCAGAGCGTGAGAGAGAGAGAGTGCCTTAAATTTTCTAAGTGCTGGGTTGTGCTAGATATTTATACGATTTTAATGTTTAATAATATACGATTTTAATCACATATCAATGTTTCATGTTTAATTGTAGGTATTTTGGAGGGTTTGATGTTTGCTACCATGGCGTAATATGTACGTGTTTGGTACCTATTAGAGTCAGTTTCAGTATGTATTTAGATTCAGCTTAAAAATAAAAAGTCACTTATACGTTTTATCTTGAGTATAATTATTTCAGGTAATATATTTCACAACCCTGGTTCGTGTTACCCGAATTCTGGCCCTAAATGTAAATTTGTATGACGTTGCCCAATCTGACAATATGGCGTCCGGTTTTAAAGTGAAATTAATTATTACTAGTACACACAAGATAATTATAACTCATTAATTAGAGTTACAGAAGTACACAACTCCTCTTTCTTCTCACTTTTGATTTTGTGTGAACTCATCAACATTTGTTGATCAGAGAGAGAGAGAGGGAGAGGGAGAGAGAGAGGGAGAGGGAGAGGGAGAGGGAGAGAGAGGGAGAGAGGGAGAGAGAGAGAGAGAGAGAGAGAGAGAGAGAGAGAGAGAGAGAGAGAGAGAGAGAGAGAGAGAGAGAGTTATAAAGTACTGATTTGTGTTTAAAACTTTTTGTTTTATAACATTAAAAAAGAAATTAATAATATGTGTATTAAAATAACATATGATTTTATCGTAATCATGTGTTAGTTGAATTATTACGCCACTACTCATAACCTTATCTCTGTATCAATAAGTTCACCTATACGGCCCTGGATTTTGATTAAGTTGTTAATAATTTATTTATCAAAATTGTTTCTACGGGGAGTGTAACTGGTTTCCACATTTACTCCTGATAATGTGGTGGTGGCCCGGGGACTTTAAGAATCTTCTGCGTAAAGGTAAGTCGTAAGTCGTAAAGAGTAATAAGTGGGAGTGGGGTGGAGTTTCTTCTGTTTTATATTTTTATAATTATTTGTACAGTTACAATCGGCGACCCTGCCAGGATGCTTATATAAACTTTTTTTGTATAAGTTAGGCCTACGTAAGATACAGAGTAAGAGGTTATGTCATTTGGTGGATATTATTTGTAATGTAAAACATTGTGTTAAATTCTACAATTTTTTATATTTGTTATACAATTTATGTAAGTTATATAAATAAAAAAAAAATATGATGAAAATGAAATTAATTTAACTGACATAATGAGCGATTCCAGAATACACTCTACTCCGGTGTCTACCGGTAGTAGTAGACCTAATGATGAAGTAATGAATTTTTTGTGTAACATGCTGAGTAATATTAATAATATTGTAATGGTACATATGACACTACCAACACCAACGTACCAAAAATAAGTTGAAAGCCACTACAATTAAGAATACCTACAAGGTCAAGCATACAATCATGGATAAAAAAGAGAAAGTATCATTAGTTAAACCAAGTGAATTCAAATGAAGAAGGAATTACCAGTAAATGTACTACTAAAGAAGATAAAAGAAGACTAGCGACGAGACGACATACATAAATACCCAATAGATCAAACAGTGAGAAGGACACAACGATAGCAACTTCAAGAAGAAAATAGAACAAACAGTGAGAAGGACACAATGAAAACAATAATTAAGATCAAACAGTGGGAAGGAAACCCATGAAAGACAACTTCGAGAAGAAACTTATCACACAGTGAGAAGGAAACAAGTGAAAGCAACACCATATATAAACTTATTAAGAGTGAGAAAGGAATCAGTGAAGAGAAGAAGAAAAATATCCAGATCAAACACAGAAAGGGAGATAACATGAATTATTATAATGAACTAACATATGCCAATAAAAGAATTATTATAAAAGAAGAAAGAATAAATGGAATAAACAACATGATATAAATCCCTAAGCTGTAAAGTAAACACTGACCCAAACTTATTAAGTGAATACCTTCCTTGACCATGTAATACAAATAATAACCAATAAGAATGAATTATTGAACATAAAAAATAACAAAGAGAATGAATAATAATAGGATAAGATTTTAGCTAAATGATGTGTAGACACGGAAAGAGGACTATGTCCAAAACACCAATGACCAATTGTAAAGTGGAATTGATATTAGAAAGAACCACTAATTACCAATAATAAGGACTGTAAAAGATAAACAAAAGGTGCTCTAATAATAAACAATAGATATGCCACCACTACATAAAGTCAAATAAATCAAATGTAATACAGAAATACAAAACCAACAATAATCCATTGCTGCATACTTAGAATGTAACATAACCTAATCTGGGCAACTAGTTTTCACTAAAACTATAGAAAAATAAGGCCAAAGCAATGTTAAACTAAAATGTATTATAATGTGACATAAATAGATAATATAAGGAACGATTTTTGTACAATAGATAATGTAATAAGTAAATATAAAAAGCTGTATTAATGTAATTTAATATAACTATATGCTTGCCATAGAATGGATGCCTGATGCAACAAAATTATCTTGTAAACTTATTATAAAAGAGTAGGAACTCAACTAACAACATTGAATGAGGCAGAATACTATTCAATTAAGTAAATTCAAGGATTATAGCTACCTAAATACCAATAATAATAAATAAACAATGTTAACAACTAGATGCAACTAATCTTGGTAACTTTAAACCAAAGCAATTATTAGAATAAATGCAGAATGAACTACTGCACAATCATAACAGTGTTATCAAAACAATAATAAGAGACATTCAAACAATAATGAGAATACTTTGAAAGGATTACAAATCATGTAAAAATGTAATTTCATAAAGTATAGTAAACTCACTTAACAAACCATAGTTAAGGTAATAAAACCATACGATAAAGAGAAAGGACACTATCAGTAGTGACAATGACCAATGCAGTATGCATAGGCCATAATAGAATGTTATTAACTATTAATGTTAGTATAACATTATTAATAAATGAAATATGTAACAGTAAGCATAGGACTTGAACCTATGAAAATAGACACTGTATAATTATTAGTACATAACCAGAAGGGAAAAGTGAATAATACTATAAGAATATGTTATCACCACGAAAATATGGGATAAAAACAATGTATTTAAACTATTAAATAGCTTAATGAGTATTATGAATTTATACCAAGTGCGGTTTTATCAGCCCCAAATCAGAACTATATGATGAGGGTATGCAAATTACTCGTATTCAAAAAATAGAAACAATGGGAATGATAAAAATATCATCAGTGCAATTATAAATAAGATATTTGACTTATAAGAAATAATTAAAAAGTGACGAGCCCTTGCGCGTGGGTAGGTAACCGACAAATCATAATCTTGAACCCGGCCTACTGACGCTATGATAAGCGTCTATTTTGACGAATCTCACCGAGTGTACACGAAATAAAGACAATTAGCCAATCAGAGCTCATAAAAAATACGAAGTGAAGAATGCCGACCAAGTAACTAGAGTCAATCTTTTATAAACAATGAGAGCGACTCCACGTTAGCCGATCGTCCAGAAAAAACGTGGTTTTGGCAGCCAACAGCTGTAAACACACAAACTAACCTCGAAACTTCGAGTGGAGGCTAGGTCAACCCAAGAAGATAGTGCAGTCTAGTTTTAAGTGTTTTATTACGGAGTACATGCGTATAGGCAGTGTATGAAGTGCATTTATGAAAATTAATTAAAAAATATTAATTAATTATAAAAGTTATAAAAAGTGTTAATTCTTCGAATCGACCGATGACGCAAGTATCAATGCAAATGACCATTATATTATACATGTCAAATCATTCATAATTTAAAGAACGCTAATAGCGAATCTAATTAGTCTGAATTAATTGATAAATAACCCGAATTCCAAAAGGAAGGGGACTTAGAAAAAATCAAACGAACCATGATCAAACTGAACGATTTTAATAACAACAATTTTAATTCTTTGTTTGATTCAATTGTATTAGTATAAGAAAAGACACTGAATGATCAATGAAGGGAAAAAGAACCCTGACAATTAATAATTTAAAAAATGTTTTGTATTTAACAATTAAAATATATATAATATATATAATTAAATATATAATTATTATAGTAATTGAACTCAGTCACACATGAGTGTAACCTAGTTGTATCAAATTAATTTAATTTACCTGTTTTAGTTATATCCAATCTTGGAGATTATTCAGGAACATAACACTGAATTTAACAAATTATTATGCCATACTAAATAAGTAATGCATCAAAGAAGCATAATTAATCAATTTTAAATAAACAAGGTTACATGAACCTTTACTAACCTCAATTGTAAACAATGAACAATCGTTCATATTTTATGTTAGGTTAAACCAACAATTAATGATTTTATTCTCCGCCTACTCATTATTACAGTAGTGTATTTTATTATATCTGTGTATCTTGCAGGCTCAAAGAACCTACAAATTTGATGAAGCATAATAATCAGTTTATTTATAAACAGAAAATAATTGACTTGCCAAATGCAGTCCTACCACCCTGAGCTTTTTATTATTTTAAGAGTACATGTTCAATTTTAATTAAAAAAAGGAAGATCAATAATACCATTGTAACCAAACTATTTTACTTGAGTTGAATAAACAACTATTGTTTTATGAACAATCAAAAGTGTTGACTTTTATTAGAAAAAATAGAATTACAGCTTAGGTGAGTAATCAGAGACGGTTGGTACCAGAAGCCAAGGCGGACATTCAAATTGAATGATTATCACCAACCACATTATCTAATATTTTCTACATATTGCAACTGATAGTAAGTATCATGTACATGTTGTGTCTATGTTAGGGTCTATACAGGAAAGTACCGATCAACTCACCGCAGCTAATAATAGAAGAGTCGACGCAACTTCTTCAGAATCGAACTCAAGAAAGTGAATAAAAAACAGTCTAAACAATTTAAACCAAATTAATAAACGACGATAAAAAAGAGTAAGTGAACCGATTTATTCATATCGGATTCAATAATAGACTGAATTGGGTAGAATAAATAAAAAAAAAAACAAAAATTAATAATAATAAAAACAAAACTTTCACCATAATAATAAAACAAACAACAAGAATCAGTAGGACCCTAAACATCGTCATATTACAAATTGGCGAACAACGTTTGAGACGATTAATTAGGTGCAATATCAACACCATTAACGGATAATAAAAACACCGTACATTTTGTCTTATTACAATATTAATCTGCGTTTCGATACTAAATTCAGTGAAATTAAAGAACAAAATGTTAAGTTCGAAAATAATATTAATGAAAGTATGAAAAATTCACAAAAGCGTTTTGATACTAGATTCAGTGAAATGAATACCAGTTTAGTAAAACAGTTCGATAAACGTTTGAGTGCTATTGATGAACAATTAGTATCAGTAGACAGTCGTATTAGTAACATACAGAAACAAATTTTAGATACTGTAAATGAACAATCTGGTGAACAACTGAATGAAATAAAAGAAAATTTTGATGTTAAAATAAGTGCATGTAATTCTAATACTGAATGTAAGATTAATTATACTATAGACAAGATCGAAGAGATGAGTCAGAATATTGGTGTATATGAAACTAATACCAATAGTAAGACAAATGAAATAGAAAATAACTTTAAAGTGGGGATATAGTCAATACAAAATACTGTAAATCTTGTTGACGAATGTAGCGTTCGATTTGAAAGTCAAAGTAATAATAAGTTTGTGTCCATTGAACAAAGTATAAACAATGTTAAAGAGAAGTTAAATGTAGCAATAAGCCAGACACTTAATAATGTTAGTGAGCGAGTAGTAATTACTCGGGATATGAATAATGATATCGATTTAGAGTCTTTTAGTTGTGATAGTAGGGGGGTACACCCTATGCAATTTTTAAATCGCGTGAGGGATTTTAACCAGTTTAATAATAACAGCTGGGAGGTTAAAATATTAAAAATCATAAAATGTTTTAAGGGGAGTTCAGCGGTTTGGGCGGAAGCTCATAGAACTGATTGGGTAAATTATCAGAGTTTTGAAAGGGCATTTAGGGACAAATACTGGTCCGAAGAAGAACAAGAGGTGTTGTGGAGTAAAATTATGGGGTCCGGCAATTTTGGGACCAACGGCAGTAATGTAACAATGTACGTAATGAAACTATACAAGGAAGCAAAATACCTCGAGCCGCCGTTACCGTTTCGGTCATTCGTGTGTCACATAAGTAAGCATTTACACGGGAGATACAAATTACCCTAATGACGCGTAAGGTGATGGAGATTACAGAGTTGGAGAAGATATTAGATATTTTTCAGAATATCAGGGATAGGGAGCTGGGTAGATGGCAAAATCAGCCGGTGTCACACACAAATGTAGTAAATCATCATCCGAGGGGTTCAACGACTGCACGGGGAGGTTACGATAGAAACGAAGGGTGGAGGTATCCCGAATGCAGGGTAGAAACTATGCTTTTAGAACAGTTTGTTTTAGATGTGGTCGAGCGAGGAATTGCCAGAGGAGTGAACCTGCACCAAACTTAAACAGCCAATACCAGAGAAGAGAGGACAGCAGCAGAGGTGTACCAAGAGGCAGTGGACATGGAAACTGGGGTCGAGGCAGGCACTCCCAGGGTAACGCTGCAGATCAACAGGAGCGAGGTGGTCAGCAAGAAAACGAATAAGGACAACAGAGGAGAGGACCCAACCATTGTCGGGGGGTAGTGGGGTCCGAGATACAAGGAGTTATCATAATCATTTGATTAAAACTAATATTTCAACGGAATTGATGGAAGAGGACGACCCGGAGGTAGGCGAACCAGAGACAGGATTAACAGAAATCATGGTCACCATTGAAGGTAAGACGATTAAAACGCTAGTACTGTAGATACTGGTAGTGATATTTCAGTTATTTCAGAAAATGTGTTAGGGGAGTTAAGGTAATTAAATAGAAATATTCCATCTTTACCAGTTGCAGGGGTTACAATAGTGGGTGTTAGTGGGGTTAGAAGTAAAAGAGTAACCAAGCAGGTTCAATTAAATATGAAAATAAATGGAGCTGAATATGATAATACTTTCTTGGTAGTTCAAGGGTTAAATTTTGAGGTTATATTGGGGAATGATTTTCTAAAATGACACAAAGCAATTATTGATTTTAACAAACGGGTGGTAGAATTAGAGCATGAATTTAAACAAGTGAGGGTGAGTTTTGAAAGGGTGTTGGGAGAGGTGAAAATTGCAGGAATAAAAATAATACAAGAGAGAGAGAGAGAGAGAGAGAGAGAGAGAGAGAGAGAGAGAGAGAGAGAGAGAGAGAGAGAGAGAGAGAGAGATGAAAGTGAAGAGCGAGTGTGGGAGAACAGGGCACATAATTTTTTTAGTGAGGGTGGAGTTGTGGGGAGTAGTTGGGAGTTTTAAGGGGGTTTTTTCGGAGTTACCTGGTAGAGCCAGGAACTATGAGTGTGAGTTGAAGGTAAGGGAACATACACCCTTTGTGCAGAGAAGTTATCCAGTGCCCTATTCGAAAAGGCAAGCTGTTCAGGAGGAGTTAGATAGAATGATGGTGGGAGATGTAATTGAAAGATCGGTGTCACCATATTCGGACCTGTTAGTTGTTGTGATTAAATAGGATGGGAGAGTGAGATTGTGTCTTGACGCCTGTAGAATTAACCAAATTATCAATCCATGACCGAGAGTCACCCGAACCGATTGATGAGATTTTTCAGAAATTTAGTGGGGTAAAGTACATGACATCTTTAGATTTAACCGCAGGTTATTGGCAGGTCCCGTTGGCTCCAGGAGAGTAGGAAGTATACTGATTTTTTATTTAATGGAAAGAATTGTCAATTTAAAAGATTACCGCTTGGACTTAATACTAGTGTTGCTAGTTTTATTAAATGTTTGGATAAAATTTTACAGCCCAATAATGTAGAATTTTTAACCGTATACGTCGATGATACCTTAATAGCGTCGAGGACTTTTTCCGAACACGTTGAACATTTAGAATATGTTTTGAATCGGTTACAAAGAGGGGGGTTAACAGTGAATTGGGAGAAATCCAAATTTCTGCAGCAGGAAATACACTTCTTAGGTTTTATTATAAAAGGGATTTGGGGCGAACCCAGAGAAAGTAGAGTCAATAATGAGATTCCCAGAACCAAAGAATATAAAGCAATTGCAGAGGTTTTTAGGCCTATGTAATTTTTATAGGAAATTCCAAAAGAATTATGCCCAAACAACAGCAAAGTTGAGTGCGGTGTTTCAGAAAAACAAACCATGGAAATGGGGAGAAGGAGAAAAGACTGCATTTCAAGAGACAAAAAATAAATTTATGAGTATGATTATGATGAATCATCCTGACTTTGATCACACATTTTATTTAAAGACAGATAGCAACATAGCTTTAGGTGCAGAGTTATACCAACAGGACGAGACCAGGGAACACAGGACCATAGCTTTTGCTAGCAGAACCCTGTTGGTGGCAGAAAGGAACTACACCACTACAGAAAAGGAGCTGCTGAGCATCATCTTTGCGGTAAAGAAGTTTAGGACTTATCTGCTGGGGAACAACACCCGTACGGACCATAAGGTGCTGTCTTTCTTGAATACATGTAAGCTTACACACAGTCGACTGACCAGGTGGGTGTTAGCTTTACAAGAATACAATTTCTCTTGGGAATACATAAAGGGTGTAGAAAACAAAATACCAGACACACTATCGAGAGTAGATTTTGATGGAAATAAGGTGGGTAGGGATCTTAAAGAAATAAATTTTTCGACTCAGCTGGGAAGATAGGCTTTTTGGGGAAGAACTGACAGACCTTAAGACCATGCAACGCTCCGATACAAAATTGAAAAAAATAATTGCTAGTTTAGAGTCAGATCCAGATAATTCCACATTTAACAGGTACTTTCTAGTGTATCAGGGGATTTTGTTTAAGAAAACAGAAGGGGGTAAGCGAGTTTGGAAATTGGTTATACCCGCGGGACTAGTTGATAAAATAATATGGGATTGTCATAGTAGATACGGGCATTTTGGGGCAAAGAAATGTACACATGTGTTAAAGGAATCGTGTGTGTTTAAAAACATGGAAAGGAGGGTAAGAAAATTGCTCCGAGGGTGCGACTTGTGTCAGAAATTTAAAGTGGCTAATTATCGGCAGGAGGGTGAATTAAATTTTATAAAAGTTGAAAAACCTTTTGATTTGGTTGCAGTAGATTTATATGGTCCATTACCAAAGGGGCGAGGGGGAGTAATGTACATTTCGTTGTGCTTGACACGTTTTCAAAATTTGTTAAGTTGTACAGCATAAAGAGGGCAACTAGCAAGGTTTTAAGTGAGAAAATAACACGGGATTATATGAACAAAGTAGGAAAACCTAAAGTGATACTTTCAGATCATGGGCCCCAGTTCATTAGTGGGAAATGGCAACAGACTTTAATGTGGGAAGATAACATAACTAAACACACGGCAGTATATCATCCACAGTCCAATCAGGCCGAAAGGATAATGAGGGAGATTGGAAGAATACTTCGGGCATATTGTCATGCTAAGCACAGTGAGTGGCCTATGTTTGTAAGCAGAACTGAGGACTGGTTAAACTGCACTACCCATGAGTCTACTGGATTTATGCCATATGAGTTGATAAAGGGGATATGCCCACAAAGAATATTGGAGCAGCTTTTCGTCTATCCACCAGAAGGTAGTACCATAGGTGTACGGGTGAAACTGAGACTAGCTAATGAGAATTTCTTAACTAAGGGGGAGAAGAAAAGGAAACGGCAGCATGACTCCAAAGGTAAGTGGATTAAATATGAAGTGGATCAACTGGTACTGGTCAAGAGACATGATTTATCAAATGCGCAAGAGAAGAAAATCAAAAAATTCTTTTTGCTATATGAGGGCCCTTATGAGATAGTCGAGATTAAAATGGACAACGCCTATGTGTTGCAAAATCCAGTGACAAGGGAAATAGTGAGTACACGTAATGCGGCGAATTTAAAAATTTATTGGTCAAGATGAATTGTAACAAATGTATTATATGTTTTAACTGTTTCAGGGGCTTTCCCACATTTTTGGGTGGTCACGGCCTCACCAACACTGACCGTGGATTTTGGCCTTTTAGGGGAGGACCATGGTTGGAGTATACCTCAGAAATGAGGTCGGACAACTATGGTCCTCCTCTACGAAATTGGCGTAAGTAGAAATTTTTAATTTTGAAGAACAGGGGAGGGGGACCCCTAATGATCTTGAGTAGGCTTTACTGTCAGAGGTGCATCGCTTTGCACGACTCAAGTATCAACAAAATTTTTTTATTATTCAAAAGTATTATACGATAATTTCAAGTGTAAATAAGTGCTGGTATTTCCAGAATTTTATGTTGAATTTTTTTTTATGGCACCTGTACACTCCACGGCGATCCTCCAATTTTGCAATTTATTTGTATTGCTACTTTTGTGGCAATTGACAGAATTGTTTTAAATATATAATTTGTACAGGTGCCATCACAAAAGTTTTTATGTTGGAAAAAAAAAGTATATATGTATGTACATGTAGCTACACATTTTGGCCTAATGATTGTTAATATATGGATGATAACAGACAATTATATTATTCAAAGAGATGTGAAGTAATTGTAAATCAACTAGATAATAAATTATTATATTGTACCTGGTAATTTTGATGCCTAGGAAAGACAGAGTTATAATAATGTGATGGGAATTGTATGTATTGTAACAGTTGACATTTTGTGTGCATTATGTATAAGTGTAAGTATGGGTATAAGTGTTATTTAATACCAGTAAAAAGGGGATTCCCCAACTTTTGGGCGGTCACGGCCTCACCGAACCCTGACCGTGGAATTGGCTAATCTTTAACAAGCTATGCCCAGACTTAATGTGCCCTGACCATAGCTTGCTATCGTTGTAAAAGGTGAACATAGAAATTTAACCTGGGAAAAAAATTGGGGGAATCTCTAAAAAACTATGGAACAGCGGCTATGCACTGAATGGGGTGGTAGATCATTTAAGGGCGTATAGTTAGTTTACTGTTGTTGCTGATGTCTTGTACACCAGTGATACCAGACCTTGTGTAAGGCCGAAGCAAGACAGAGCGATTAAAAAATGACTCAAATCATGTTCAGTTCTTGTGGAAGCAACTGGCTGAATCAGTCCAGCCATAAATTGCAATAGTGTAGTGGATAGGGGGTAGCTACGTTTCGAGCTACGTAAAAATGTAATTTTAAAATAGGGTGCGGCAAGTGGTCTAAACCTTTGAGAAATTACAAAATATTGTAATAAATTAGGTTAAGGTACTTTGAATTTGAGTATTGATTAATTGTGAACAATTAATGGCCCCAGTTAAGGAATGTAAATGTAAACTGTAATCGTTAGAAAATTGAATTTGAGTAATTTTTGTTTTTTGATATAATTTACTATTGTATTTTGATATATGGTGATATACTTATGTACGTTGGCATGTTACTTGAGTTAAATAATATGTATTATGTTAGCATAAGGGTACCTCTTGTTGAAGGGTAATATGTTATTTGTGTGTGAAGATACTTAAGATACCACAAGTCAGTACTTTGGTCAATGCAAATCAGTACTTCTAGGAGGAACCCAAATCAGTGCAAGGATAGGGATTAGTGAAAGGCCATTTGCTAATGTTTTGGCTTTGTTCTTGCAAAATCTGTGTGGAACTGTGGCGACGAACCTGTGCTGGCCAGTGCGTCATGGCAGGGTCGCCAAGTGCCTGTCTGGCTTTACGGTGTTGGGATCCTGATGAAGGAAGTCCAGTAAAGTCATGCAGGTGTGGCCACAGCCACTGGATTAAGGGGGGTAAGTACCCGAATTTTAATCAGGAAGTAAGAGGGGTTGTGGTGCCATGTCCTAGCTGTTCCTCCTAGGTTTAGGCAATGAGAGTTTTTATGTTTTTTGACATAAAACCTCTCATGGGGGGGGGGGTCTTGTAACGGGACAAAATTGATATTACAAGTTAAAATATTTTATTGTAATGAAGGAAATCTGATTAAAACTGTAGAAGTAAAGTTCGTTAGGTGATGTCCATATAAGGTAAAGAAGTAACAAGTGATTCTATTTTTAACCAGTGAATCACACAAACGGCATGTGTTTAAGACGTACAACCAGTCTCCAACCGAAGTGGTGATACTCAGTTAAAACAGAAATTTCAGTGACCAGGACGGGACGTGAGTAGAAATCCGCCAAGAACCAGTTTCAAAGGCGCAGTCAAAACAGAATTAGCGTAGCCACGCTAGCGACGCACAGGCAGTCTCGAGACGGCTACAGATCAGCACACACGTGCCAATAGTGCCCGTGGGCAATTACGTTAGGCTTACCTAAAGTTGTGTTTAAAAATGTGAGGAAACAGTGACAAACTTGTAAAGTAGTAAATCTCCAAAAGTGATCATTATATAAAAATTTTTGGACATACATTTAGTTGTTTTATCGAAAAAGTGTCGTGCAACAGGTGGTGTAACAACTTGGAGACTACGTGCCAGATAAGTAACTGTAAAGAACAAACATAATTGGCCAAAATTAATCAAAATTTGATTTCAATTTATAATTAACTTTTAAAATAAAATGAGAGAGACAGAGAGAGAGAGTACTGATTTGCTTTTAAAATGTTTTTGTTTTATAACATTAAAAAAGAAATTAATAATATGTCTATTAAAATAAAATATGATTTTATCGTAATCATGTGTTAGCTGAATTATTATGCCACTACTCATAACCTTATCTCTGTACCAATAAGTTCGCCTAGACGGCCCTGGATTTTGATTAAGTTGTTAATAATTTATTTATCAAAACTGTTTCTACGGGGAGTGTAATTGGTTTCCACATTTACTCCTGAAAATGTGGTGGCGGCCCGGGGACTTTGGGAATCTTCTGCGTAAAGGTAAGTCGTAAGTCGTAAAGAGTAATGAGTGGGGTGGAGTTTCTTCTGTTACAATTATTTGTACAGTTACAAACAGCTGAGACTTTAAAAAACTGAAACAGGCAGATGTGTTCAAAAACATTCTTTAGTGTATGTTAAGAAATATCGGTATGGAGAACCATACATGACTTCCATGTTCTAAGATTTATAGTTAAATCATTTTTAAAATGAAATATTTCCACAGAAACTACTTCTTTCTTCAGCCTTAGCCACAGTACTGTGGTCACTAACACATACCACCTCATGTTAGTGCAATCGCTTTTCACTGATGATGGTAGTCGATGGCAAAGCAAAAACAAGTGACACTTTTTTTTCTGTCGTGGTCTTGCAGAAAACATTGGACCATGGCCAAACAGCCCGGGAAGGAATTTTAACAACAAACTACTTATTTGTTGCTGATAATGTAGTACACATATACAAAAATTATCCCCTCCCCATTCAACTATCATTTTAATTTATAGAAAATTACCCCCTCCCCTTCAACTACCCTTTTCATTTATAGATATTTCATCTACCTTTCTACAGTGGATTATTATGACTCTCTTTCCAGAATACTTTACTTATCAAAATTAAATACTTTACTCTTGTTAAAACATAAAACGCTGCAGGTAAACTTCCCCTTCCCCTTAACCGATCTTCACCAAAGTCAATAGGCCTTGAGTGTTCTACAACTCAGGCACACGTGCAAAAAATAATTTGATTCTGTTTGAATTTGTGACAGTTATCGTTCACCATAGACAAAATTCTACACACAGACGCATAGACACACACACTTTTCGGAAAATGACTTTTCTTCATGTTTTGAGGGTAGCACAATCAGAATCAGCCCTATCTCGAACACAATTTTTTTCACCATCACCATACTTCCATTTCCTTATGGAACAAGGAAGTACAATTGTCTTAAACCCCTTCAAGCAACAGGCTTGTTGCAGCCTGCAAATATACAATCCACAAATCAGCCCAAGCAAGTCAGTCTTGAATCAACTATGTAGTGTGTGGGCAATCACCACAAGTCTGCAACATGTTCAGCTGTATGCTGCATGTACTACATTTGTTGTGTATGTCCTGTTACAAGTCCAAAGCTCTCACAAACACTGTCTATTCATATCTGACAATAATGGTTACCAAGTCAAGCATATATGCCAATCCATATCATTAAACAGTCTGTTACACACTTACACATGATTTGAAAAAAAAACCTTTTTATTTAAATAGAAGGTTATATCATATCCTGATCCATTCAGGTGTACACATTTCCTAAATGACAAATAAAAAGAGAATATGTAAAATACACTATCATATTTATGGTCATGTCATTCAATGTAGTAATCTTATTTTCCTCACTAGAACACTACAAATTTAAAAAAAAACTTTAAAAAATTGTTTTCTATTTGTCTGTTGTGCTATGTTTGCACTTCATTTGCTGTGATCGCATGTTTTTTCCAAACCTAATTCACAATTCAAATTCCCAATATTTTCAGATGACTTGGAGACCCATATTAATTTGAAATGCATTCTTTATGATTTCACAAAGACAAAACTGTGACATAGTTTTATCATATTTTTTTTTATAAGTTCAGTATAAAATTATAATTGCTTGTATTAGTGTTACATGTTCTGTTTTTGTACTAAAACAAATTTTAAAAAAGTTAGCTGAACTATTTTCAGTTGCCTTGCACATAGCATTAAAAACCGAATTAAGTCTGGAGTAATTAAAAAATGCCACAGAATTATTTTTAAGAAATCCTTTAGAATTAAAACGGTTATGATAAATTATATTTGTGTGCTAATTAAAACAAAAGTACTGAACATTTGTTTAAACTTTTTGGCTTTTATTATTTCTGACTACTGTATTTGATTTTTATTAATATTCAATGTTACAATTTACGTTTATATTTTTATATTAAATTTTGCTGTCAACTATCAATTACCTGTGGAAAAGGATGTGCATGAATTATTTATATACTTTGTAACGGACCAAATTTATGGGTATTTTATTTTATTGCATTTTCGGGGATTTATAAAAATATGTGTGAAGTCTAATTCCATTGTGACAGACCACGTGTTGTAAGAACAGTTTTTAACAAAGGCGACGCAATATCACGTTGTGCAATCGGTAACCAAGAATTCACCCAGCCTTCATTTCCACGAATATTGTGAGAGTGTGACAGAGCGCCCATATGCATTACACCACCAGGGGTGCGGTACCCACGCGGTAGGGAATCGCAAAGATGGCCAAGTGAATAATTTCTGGTCGCCTCCTTTACTAAGGCGACAGATATAAAAATTAAGGTCCGCCCATCTCGTGACGTTAGCCAGTGCCTAGCCAATATCCTGATACAACTAACACAACACCAACTGCATGTGTTGAATGGACGTAACCAGCAACGAACAACTACAAGGCATTGGTTTCCACCTGAAAACGACGAAATTGAGTTGGCCGTGAAATATAGACGCTTCTCCCCAGTCCACGAGAAACAGAGTTCACTCACAGACGCTGATTGTGTTGAAAGGGCCTGGTCGGCCAAATTCCATAACATGTGAATAATTCAAAATAATACCATTAACACCGACCGGGACCCAAGGAATTAATGTACGTATCAATTTGACAACTGGTGACTGACGGCGGACAATAGAACAGTTAAATAACGGGCAGTTAACTCGGGCGGCGAAAGCACGTGTTCGGCCGGAATCGCGACAGTGACAGTGACAATAATTAAAACATGAAATTGGAAAATTAAACAGGGGGTTTTGTAAATAAGAATGTCTGTGTGTGTGTAAAATTGCAGGCTGGGCTGTTATATTGATGTGTGATAATTAAGGTAAGCCAATAGAATAAGTTAACATGTAACAGATAATCAGGAGAAGGAATTATTAAAATTAATTTAAAACTGCACAAGCATGAATAATAATTTTGGATAAAATTTGTTAAAGATTTAAAAGAAATTAAAAGATCATAAATTCTCTTCATTCAAAAATGAGTCGAGTCACTTATTTCAATAACCTATAAAACACGTTTGCATCCGACGTTCGTGCGACCGAATCCTGGCCCCAGATAAAAGAAGTTTTGCAGGTAGGTGGAAGTAAAAATTTGTATTTTATATATTTAAGAGTGTTATTAATATCACAATGGTGCCCGAACAGGGAAGATTTTATAAATTAAAAAATTTTAAAATAAAATCCACACCTACAAAGATGCAAACGGGCTTTTAAGGTCGAAGTAGTGAAGGAGGAATAAATAATGTACACAGTATATAGGCAAGATTGAGATTGTAACAGAGTAAAAGAATTAATTAGTTAAGATTGAAGTAAAGAAATAAGTTTTCGAAAATAATAAACAATGGAGAATAGTAAGAGCATTAATAATGAAGTCAGCCTCTCTGACAGTCAGACCGAGAGTCAAATAAATACCGACTCCGGTATTCAAACAGAATCAATGTCAACAGATGAGCAGAATGTAGAAGTATCTGTAATTAGTACGCCGGGAGCGATCTCAACTCCCGTAATGAGTAAAACAAGAGAAAAAGAGATGTCCATGAGTGACTTATTTAACCTCTTAAGTAAACGTTTAGATGCAACCTGTGCTGAACTTTGTCGTTCAGTCAGTCATTTTTACAATCGGAGAGTGCACCGATACCTAGCAGTAAAACGATGCGAAATTAATGTATCTACCGTTGATAGTTAAGGGCAGTACGGAATTAAAGCAATAATTCGTGCTGCGCTCTTGTATCGAAATAAGAGAGACTTATTACAGTGCCCGATCGCTGTCGCCATCTGTCGGCTTGCTGAGGCATTATAAAAGCCAGGTGGTGCTCCCTGTCGCTAAATACTGATAACGGGCGATTCTTGAAGGACGGCGTTCCTTTTTTTTCTTGTCTCGACAAGGAAGCCTAACTGATGGCCTCGTGGTATATTCCTTCGGTGGAGAGAAGAATTAATTCCATCTTCTACTTCTAACAACTATGGAAAGATAAGTTCTTAAACGACTGCGGTGAGTCTTAATTACATTATTTTAATTATATACTAAATTTCACGGGAGAAAACGTTTTTTTAGTAAGCCTGAGTGAGCGTGCCCACTTGTTCAATCGTGCATTCTGAGATACGTAATTGTTGTAAAGTTTTTATAAACTAATAAAACTAGATTATTGGAGTGTCTGAATCTCGGCCCTAAAACCTAAAGTACATTAACAACAAAATAATTAAGTTTGAACTTTCATTAACACCGATGTGATGAGATACGTGTACATCAAAATGTTGCACAATAGTTGTTGGTTAGGTGGTATAAAGTTTTGCTACAATATTAGTAAAACCTTATACATATATATGGGAACTTACTCAGGCACGTTTTAAATGTAAATCATGTCACATTCAAATTAATGGTGTTCTCGGATTATATGTAGTAAGAAAACTATGTGTTTTAAATAAATTCTGCACCACGTGGTAACCACAATTTCACTCAAAGTAATAAGTTCATAAGATGTTACAAAGCCAAAATAAAATTTTATATTGCAAAAAGTAACTCACATTAGGTGAGGTTCAGTTTATAAAGAATCACTGTTAGAGAGTTTTTAAATAAGGCATGTTGGCCAAAATAATTTTACCAAGTTTCATTATGTAGCCCATAACTAGGTGTTGCCTTTATATATGTATTTTGGAGGGTGTCCAAACAGTGGGGGCATTTGTGTGTGGTCTCTCACTAAAAATGTAATGTGTGAGCAGGGTTCGCCGAACAGAGAAGAAAGGCCTGCTACATTGCTGAACGAATTCCATCTTAAAAAAGCTCCACACTCGCCACCGAAGAGAATTAGCTCACCACAACAACAACAACATGCCAATCATAAGATCGCCACGTTACCAATAAAAGACCATCCTTCTGGACCCATAAGCAGGTGAAAAACAACCATTTATAATTAACACGTAGAATCAACATGGCACCACCAGTTATACATAACCATCAGTTTCTACCTTTCAAGTTAAACATTCATTTGGATCCCCAATTGATGGGACAGTTTAGTGTGTATACTAAGAAAAAGAATTAATTGTAAAATTTCAATATATTTATAGTAAATTGTCAGTTCAGAGACTGATATGGTTACAAGACAGCATCCAACATAGATTTCCACTCATTTCTTTATAGGGCTATCGCTACAGATTTAAAGTCAGTTTTGTTATTAGTAATTTTCTCAAGTTTAATTTACTATGCATAAAAACATATATTTTCTCTTATTTTTAAAATCAGTTTATTTCATTTGTATAAAAAGATTACTGGGGAGGTAGGCGAATTTTTAACTAGTTTCAACCAAGCTATGCATGTCGAAACACTTTTCAACTTGTTTGTCGAGACTTGTTTGTTGAGACAAGTTTGTTGAAACAAGCCGAAAGTTGAATGAACATGTCCGTCTCTGACCCAAGTGTATTTTTTTATAAGGTGCTAATATTGTGCAATTTTCTCTTTTCATTAATTGGCCCTATTTAAGTATATATAAATTCTTTATACTCATTACGATAACTGGGGGGCGTTAATTATTTTAAAACAATTTTTATTTCTCACCGGAATTAGATACTTAAGCACTTAGCCACTTACTTTTGAATTTTTATTAGGTCCTGGGGACATTTGTATGCTATACATTCTCTTATACACATGACGTGCAATTAACACACACCATGTGGGTACTATTATAAATGTAAATTTCTAATCCTAATTCGGATTATTATAAAAAGAAAAGTTAGAATTTATATACACCAGAAGGGTAATATAAAAAAAAGGGCGTGGCAAGAGACCTTTATGTATTTTTGTATACTATTGTATAATGTAATTTTGTCTTGTGGAACATGTTATGTCTGTATATTTCTGTGTACATTTTGGGGGATATATATATATATATATATAAATATTATGCATTACTGTACTTTTGGTGGGAACTTGGAATATACGGATTTATTATTCAATGTCTTTTACAACAGAAAGTTAACACATGTAGTCATGTGGGTATATCCTTTTCATTTTGTTTTTAAGGGAGGTATTCTATCTCAATAATCGTGGCTGATCATTTCTTTAAGGAAATTATTTAATTTATTTAACAGTATAACAAGTATAGGAATTGTCACCTTTAAAATTTATTTAATTTGTTGAGTAATTATTTTTATTATTAATAGTAACAAGGAATGAAATCATTTATCTTCATTAATTTATATACAGTACTATAAAAGGAACATATAAAATAAATTTTATATTTTATTAAATAGTTTAATGGGAGCTTTATTTTGAGGTTAATGATTATTTTAAATTTCAATTCATTGATGGTGTGACATAGCAATTATTTTCTTGGATTCAGTTAATATTTTTCAGGTGGCCTTGTTGAGAGAGTATACTTATTTATTTAACTATTTAAAGGAGACTCATAAATCACTGTTGTATTTTTTTTATTATTGTTGTTATGAGATAGAATAATAAAATGGGATTGTTAATTATTTAATTCTTGAGTTTTCATTGGAAGTCCCGTCATACTGGACCCGGCACAATTTTTTGCTTCTCTAGGCCTTAGCCTAGTTTTAATTAACTTGTGGCCCCTCTTTACAAAAAGAAATATTCTTTTTGTTTTAACTACTCAAGATGAAGTAGGGGTTACAAACCGACGAGAAATTTGAAAGTCGTTTTGACGCTCAAAATAGCAATTTTAATAAAAAAAATTTGATATACAGAATGACAAGTTTGATGCAATTGACAAAAAATTTGAGTCGTTTTAATTCTAATGACGAAAAATTTGATAAAATAGACCGTCGTTTTGACGTTCAGAATAGCAATTTTAATAAAAAATTCGAAGAACAGAATATTCAGTTGCAGCAGAGTATTAGTGTACAATTTGATGAATTAATAAGTGATATACAAGAAAAGAATAAATGTTTAGAAAATACCAATGAAATAATAAGAAATAATTTGAATAAAGTAGAACAGAGTAAGAGTAATACAAATGAAAATAGTAATGACATGTGTGAAAATGTTGTATAGATGAAGAGGTAACAAATGAAAATAGTATTGAGAATAGTGATGTAATCGAAAATGTAGTATCTGAGAGTACTGATGAGTTTGTAGAATGTGATAATGAAATATTAATGTGTGTTTATGAGTTAGAGAGAGAGTGGAAAGAGAGTTATATTATGGGTATGAAAAAGAGGGTAAATTTTTTACGAGGTAGAATGGGGGGTGAAGAAAGATCTTCACGTATATATTGTGTAGACAAGTGTGCTACGAATAATTGTTTTTTGAAGTTTTTTGTTTTTCCTGGAGAAGTCAGGGAAGGTTTAATTGAATTAGTACCCTCTGTGTGGAATGATTTTATAAGTATGAGATGGTGTTATGAGGAGAGAGAGTTAGAAGTATATAAATTAAATAGAGATTATGGTGAGTGGAAAGAAATGTTAAAAGTGTATTTAAACAAGAATAATTTAATTGATAATATAAAAGTAACTAACCCGACAATGAATATAATTACTGATGGAGACTTAACAGAAATACTTAACGTAGACTTGGTGCATGATTATTATGATATAACGAATAAATTGAAATCGTTTGGTTATGACACACAAAATATCAGTAGGTGTGTTAATAAAATTGAAAAGTGCTATCTGAAACAGAGATTAATTTTTGACGATGGAGGCTAGACTATAAAACAATTAAAGGACAATTATAAATATTTTTGTTTTATGGTTTTTGACCTCGCAACCTTGGACATTGAAGTGTGGTATAACTGAATGAATAATGAGGACGATTTGTAAATAAATGTTTAGTAAATTTATTTGTGTGTATTGTAGAATGTCAGGTAAACAATGTGTGTATGTAGATAATTGTGATGAAAATAATATTAATATTTTACAATAAATAAATAACAAGATTAATTTTGAAGACAGTAACTGGTGAGTTGTAATTGTTTTGATAACAATGGAAATTATGTTTTCGATAATTAATTTAATTAAAATGATTTGAAATGTTTAAATATTTTTGATTAATTCAAAGATGATATAATTAAATTTTCTAATGAATTTAAATTATTTTACGAGATAGGTATTTGGTAATTAATTGTTCAATTGTTAGATTGGACATAACATACTGTTAAATGTTTCAGAGGTTACGTGAAAGTATTGGTGTATGGTGTATATATTTTGTGTATGTCAGTTTAAATGGACTGTAAGTATAAAAATTTTATAGTACGAATCAAGTATAATAAAAATGTTTACAGGTGTAACTCAGATGAAAAGATTTTAATTCAATAAGGAGATGATTTGAAATAATTGTGTTAAATAAAAATGATAATTAAAAAATTTAATAATAATTGAAAGATGATATATAATAATTATTAATAATGAATTTGGAAATTTTTTAGTAATCTAATTGTAGAAAGTTATGAAGGAGTTAAATGATTAATGATTGATGAAAATGTCGCATTAGAATGTTGTATATAACGTTTTTATAATTTAGTTATTAAGGCGCTATTGCTGGGGTGGCCTGTGCCCCAGTAGATAGTGGAATGGGTTGGGGGTAACAGAGAGTGTTACCTCCATCGGAGGCCAACATGGCGAAAATGTGCGGCACACCTTTTTTGTACAATTGTACCATGATAGACGCTCGTGCCGTACGTAACAATGACGATATAGAACAGGCATTGAAATGAAGTTAGATTTCCCCGACTTTTCGGGCGATTACTGCCTTACCAGCACTAATCGTGGATTTGGCTAGCGGTCAGCTATGGCCATATCAAGTCCCTTGACCATAGCTGACTTGAAATTGGTTGATAATAGAAATTAAATGGGGGGTGACATTAGGGGAAATCCAGGAACTATGGAACAGCGGCTGCCACTCTGTCCGTGTGGGGACAGCATAGCCAGGTGGTAGACCCGTTTTAAGGGCGTTTCAATATAAAACAAGGATATGTCGATATCCACAATCGTTAAAATGTCAAGCCGAAGCAAAGACACGGAGATGTCCAATTCCTCCAACTATGCAGTCTTTGTGGAAGCAAATGGGCACTACAGTCCTACATAATTTGCAATAGTGTGTGTGGATCAGGGGGTTGCTCAGATGAGCAACGTGCTTAAATTTTGTAAATTCAAAATAACTAAATTTTGCTCTAATAAACGCTTGTATTCTGCTTTGATAAATAGGGTTTCATACATTCAGTATACTGTGTTCATTCTATATTTTATTGTGTTCAATGTATTATTTTATTGTGTTAGAGGTGAGAATTGAAATATGTGTTTTATATAATTTGTGTATTTTTGAAACTAAGTAAATAACTAAACCGACTGGCAGGCGGTTTACACAATAGTACCAGAGTCAGAAAGAGGGGAAACAATGATGGTAGATGTAAGGGTTGATAACAATATGTGTTTCCGTTAAAGTATACAATTTTGAATTGTTTGTAGCAAGGTCATTTACCTTACGAAGAAGGTCAGCTGATCAGTAGTAAAATGTCACTGTAAAATTGTTTATAAATGTTCAAGGTAGTTAATGTCACATATAATGTTTAATGTGCTAAAGATGCTATTTCAAATAAGTGAGAAATAAAGAAATGATTTGTGAAAGTTAATAAAAGATAGATGTTGGGTGATTAATATTTGGTGGGACATACAGATCAGTCCAAAGTTAAAGTTAAAATGGTAGTAGAGAGAATAATATTGTTTTGAATTAATGTAATGTTGTTGCGAGGTAATGTAGGAGAATTTGAGAAGTATTGATGTTGACACAGTAGTTATGGGGAATATATGTAGAGTATTGAGTGATATATTGATGTTTATAAATGATGAGGTTATTTTGTTGCAGTTGAAGTGAGGTAATTAGAGTGAGATTTGGGGATGGCAATTTTGTAAGAGGGGATAGTGTAATGTGGGAGTCCGCAACAAAAGGGTTGGGACGGGAAGGGACCGTTTGGCGCCGGAAAGGGTTACCTTAGGTAGAATCCAGGAACCAACATAAGGGAATGAGCTTTTTTGGGGGGGGGAAACACTTATCCTAAGCACAAAGGGTTAGAGTATTTTTTTTATATATCGAGAGAATGATGTAGTTTGAGTTTAATAGTAAGTTGGGTTTAGAGATTGTTTGATAGATGTTTTAATAGAGATGGGTGTCCTGTTAGTTAAAGTTGTTAGTGAGTATTAGAGTCAAAGAGGTAAAGATTATATATGTATAAATGCCAAGTGGCAAATCGAGTTATTATAAGAAGTCAAATCACCCAAAGTAAGGGAAAGTGAGAATAATCAAGAAAGAGATTTAGAATAAAAAATATAAAATTTTGATTGAAACCAGTGACAAATTTTTGATAGAATTTGGAAATGTAAAGTTAGAAAGTGTTTATTTGAATAATTTAAATATCAATTTGATTGTTATTTATAATAATATTTTGTTATTTTAAATGTTTTATTTTATTATGTTTTTGTGTTTCAAGATAGAATTTTAGAGATGTACAATGTATTTTCAGGTGTAATTTGTGTGTAACGTATGTAGGTCAAGGTTCTTGACTTGACCCAGTTTTGATCAGCTGATGGGTGAGGTCATATACTAGGCATGTTTATCAAGGAAGTTAATTCAACTTTGTTTTTAATTAATTTGAACAAATTTTAAATAATTTCAATATGGAAAGAAAATATTTTAAGAAATTTAAATTTTTTGAATTAAAATTTTTTTTTTGAAAATTTTTGAAAAAAAAAATTCTTGATTTTGCGCCTGCCATGTAATTGATAGTTGGGAACTCTGATTGTTTTATTGTTTGTGTACTAATCGTGTTTATTATTATTGAAGTATTTTATGGAATTGTATTGTTAGAATGTAGGTGTAGTCACATGTTAGGTTAAGGATGTTCCTATTTTTAAGAAATGTTCAATTGATTTATTTTTTAATAACAAAAACTAATGAAGAGAATTATTCAGTATAGATGCAAAATTTGTGTTTTGATTTTCAAGGAAAACAGCTAATGATGGTCACTTAATAAATTTTGGAAGAATATTTTAATTTTACAATATGTAGAATAGGTGTGTGTGTGTGTGTGTGTGAGCCCAGTATCTGCTAAAGGCAGCCCAGTTTGCATATAAGGGGAAACATGTCGGTTGAGGATCTGGCATGATCTAAGCCAGGGAGTTGGATTTTTTGGGGTAGCATGATAGAAGGTGAGGTGCGCTGTGGTGCGTGTCTGTTCGATTTTCGGTGTTGGGATCTCGCACAGAGAAGTCCAGTGATCTCGTTCAGATGCGTCCATAGTCGCCGAGCCAGGGGGGTCGCTTACCCATGAAGTGTAAGAACAAAAGGGGGCTGTTGGCACCAGTTCCTCACCGGTCCTCTAAGGGGTTTTTTAACAATGAAACTTCTTCTGTTTCGACAGAAGATCTCTCATTGGGGGGGGTATTGTAACGGGCCAAATTTATGGGTATTTTATTTTATTGCATTTTCGGGGATTTATAAAAATATGTGTGAAGTCTAATTCCATTGTGACAGACCACGTGTTGTAAGAACAGTTTTTAACAAAGGTGACGCAATATCACGTTGTGCAATCGGTAACCAAGAATTCACCCAGCCTTCATTTCCACGAATTTTGTGAGAGTGTGAGAGCGCCCATACGCATTACACCACCAGGGGCGCGGACCCACACGGTAGGGAACCGCAAAGATGGCCAAGTGAATAATTTCTGGTCGCCTCATTTACTAAGGCGACGGATATAAAAATTAAGGTCCGCCCATCTCGTGACGTTAGCCAGTGCCTAGCCAATATCCTGATACAACTAACACAACACCAACTGCATGTGTTGAATGGAAGTAACCAGCGACGAACAACTACAAGGCATTGGTTTCCACCTGAAAACGACGAAATTGAGTTGGCCGTGAAATATAGACGCTTCTCCCCAGTCCACGAGAAACAGAGTTCACTCACAGACGCTGATTGTGTTGAAAGGGCCTGGTCGGCCGAATTCCATAACATGTGAATAATTCAAAATAATACCATTAACACCGACCGGGACCCAAGGAATTAATGTACGTATCAATTTGACAACTGGTGACTGACGGCAGACAATAGAACAGTTAAATAACGGGCAGTTAACTCGGGCGGTGAAAGCACGTGTTCGGCCAGAATCGCGACAGTGACAGTGACAATAATTAAAACATGAAATTGGAAAATTAAACAGGGGGTTTTGTAAATAAGAATGTCTGTGTGTGTGTGTAAAATTGCAGGCTGGGCTGTTATATTGATGTGTGATAATTAAGGTAAGCCAATAGAATAAGTTAACATGTAACAGATATCAGGAGAAGGAATTATTAAAATGTAATTTAAAACTGCACAAGCATGAATAATAATTTTGGATAAAATTTGTTAAAGATTTAAAAGAAATTAAAAGATTATAAATTCTCTTCATTCAAAAATGAGTCGAGTCACTTATTTCAATAACCTATAAAACACGTTTGCATCCGACGTTCGTGCGACCGAATCCTGGCCCCAGATAAAAGAAGTTTTGCAGGTAGGTGGAAGTAAAAATTTGTATTTTATATATTTAAGAGTATTATTAATATCACAACTTTTATTTTGTGTTTTATAATAATAATGTCCCTCAAAATGATTTTGTTTGTAAAACTCAAGAATAAATAAACGGTGACCACCTTTTTAAGATTTGTTAATATGGATCCTCTATAGATGAGCAACTACTTGGATTCAGAGGCAGATATAAATTCAGGATGTATATTCCTAATAAACCATTGAAGTACGGAATAAAAATTGTGATGATATGTGACGCTAAGACAAAATTCATGGTAGACACAATGCCATACCTTGGCAAGGGCACAAGACCATGTGGGATTCCACGGGCACAGTATTTTGTGAGCGAACTTATGAAGAGTATTGTTACGACGGTCTACTGATCATCATAGGTACAGTGGAAAACAAAATACAAGACACCAATTAAGTCACCAATCAACAGCTTTAATTATCACAATTAAACAGTTTATAATTAACTCATACAATATTTCCAGTCAGATTTGTCCACACGCAATAACAACATCTATTAATAGAGTTTCACACAATTATTAACCAATACTACTTCACTTTGACAAACACTCAATCCACACTAGCGAAAATCATTCATGTAAGTGAACTGACAACCCAGCTGCTATGGCTTTATAGACGCCGCGCTGAGGTCCAGTACAGCTTTCCCTCCTTAATTGCATGCCAGCAGTTATCTCAAGTGTTCCTGGAACTCACTAGAAGGACCTACTTGAATGATGACGCAACAGCTGCCACACTGAACGGGGGGAGTGAAGAATGTTCTGGGTTGTTCGGTAGGCTTCTCATAACAGTATTCATGGTTCCAACAGGAACATCACAATGGACAACTGGTTTATATCAGTGCCCTTAGCAACAGAACTTCTTTCTCATCCGTACAAAGTGACAACCGTTGGGACCATACACCATGACACCTGAAATGACCTACTGAAGTGTAAGACCCTGATGAGAGAGCAATTGGAACATCAATATTTTGTTTTGAGGCCATAAAACTACGGTACCTTACAGGACGAAAAAAAAGTTGTCTTATTAATATCCGCATGCTATGGAACACCACAAATTAATGAAGACAGTGAAAAACACAAAATTATTGAATGTCACAATGCCACTAAAGGTGGTACAGACACTTTGGACCAAATGTACAATCAGATGTCTTGCAGCCAAAAAACAAGAAGATGGCCTCCGTGCTTCTTTTACGGAACGATAAAAATCATATTCGTGAACAGTTATGTAATTTATGTGAACAATGCTGTAAAAAATCGGGAAAAGCCAGTTTGTAGACGAGTTTTTGGTAGAAACATTAATTACGAACTAGTACGACCATGGCTACAGTCCCGATCATTCAAGTGACAAATCTGAGTCACCCTCTTTGCCAGTCCATTGCGATATACTTGGTATCACAGTTTCTACACCTCAGAGCAACATTATAGAACCTCAAAGAAGGAAAACATGTGCATACTATCCAGCGAAGAAAAGACGAATGACAAAATACTTTTGCAGTCGCTGTACTAAAGCAATGTGTGGAGAACATCAAGGAAAGTGGTGTTTTCAATGTACTGAGCAAACGTCTTGTAAAAATATTTTAGTCACCATAAATTTTCATTACTAATATAATTAAAGAAATCTTGAACAAATATGTCCTTTTAATTAAAATCTACCTATCGTCTCAGACAAAACATTAGCTTTAATGTTTCTTATAGACATGTTAACTTTCTAGGGGTAATTCTTTTTACATACAGATAATTACCCTATCAATCAGTCCACAGATAGTTAAGAGTTGACTTGGAGGGCATCAAACTTGTTTGTGTTTCATTTTTAGTGTAATCAGAATAACAAAACACGTATGAGGAAGTACCTCAAAAAGCTAGAATTGTCTTGTGGAGCGTATGGCACTTGTAATATGTGGTTCTTGTAGTGAGTGTGCACAGGACCATTCTGGATCAGTTTGCCAGTCAGCATTATTGTGGAAGGTTTTGTGTGACTAGCGATTTTTTTACTTCCATGTTCCATAAGGAAATGGAAGTATGGTGATGGCAAAAAAAAACCGTGTTCGAGATAATTGTAGACTCTGATTGTACTACCCTCAAAACATGAAAAAAAGTCATTTTTTGAAAAGTATGTGTGTGTGTGTGTCTATCTATAGATTTTTTTCTATGGCAAACGATAAGAGCCGCAAATTCAAACAGAATCAAATAATGTTTCGCATACAGCCCTGAATTGTAGAGTTCTCAAGACCTATTGTTTTTGGTGAAGATCGGTTAAGGGAAAGGGATAGTTTACCTGCAACGTTTTATGTTTTAACAAGGGCAATTTTTTTCTATGGCAAACGATAACAGCCGCAACTTCAAACAGAATCAAATAATGTTTCGCATACAGCCTTGAATTGTAGAGGACCTATTGTATTTGGTGAAGATCGGTTAAGGGAAAGGGGTAGTTTACCTGCAACGTTTTGTTTTAACAAGGGTCATTTTTTTCTATGGCAAACGATAACAGCCGCAAATTCGAACAGAATCAAATAAAGTTTCGCATACAGCCCTGAATTGTAGAGTTCTCAAGACCTATTGTTTTTGGTGAAGATCGGTTAAGGAAAAGGGGTAGTTTACCTGCAATATTTTATGTTTTAACAAGGGTAATTTTTTCTATGACGAACGATAACTGCCGTAAATTCAAACATAATCAAATAATTTTTTGCATACATCCCTAAATTGTAGAGAGCTCAAGGCCTGTTGATTTTGGTGAAGATCGGTTAAGGGAAAGGGGTAGTTTACCTGCAACATTTTATGTTGTAACAAGAGAAATTTTTTCATGACGAATAATAACTGCCGTAAATTCAAACAGAATCAAATAATTTTTTACATATGTGCCTGAGGTGTAGAGGATTTTGGTGAAGATCGGTTACAGGGAAAGGGTAGTTTACCTGAAACATTTTTTGTTGTAACAAGAGTAAAGTACTTAATTTTGATAAATAAAGTATCCTGATACGCAGGGGTGCCTACAGGGGGGTATCGTGTCGCCATTGGCGACATTTGAAAAATTTTTGGGGGGGATTTTTTTTTACTGTTGTATGAAATTTACTATTACTAAAAATACCGAATACAATGTGAGAATGTATTTCCTGGTCGCAATTTGCGTCAAAGCTTGCTTAAAGGGGCTGCATGGTGTATCACGTGATGAGACCTCCACGAATCACAGTACAATAATTTTAGTGTACAAAATACAGCTTTATATTTTAATGTATTAAAAAAGCAATTATTTGTAAATACATATTGAAAAACAAAGAAGGCGAGACTGGTCAAGTTGTAGGCTAAACAATTTTTTGAAGTCATAAAATACTTAAAGAAAATTAGATCGTTTGAAAGCGAATGGAAGTTCCCTACGTAGGTGGAACAGACCCTTTCAAACGACCTAAAGTTCTTTAATTATTTTGCTGCTTCAAAAAATTTTCTCGTGTACAACTTGAGCAGTCTCACTTTCCTTATTTATCTACATTTATTTTCAAATAATCGCTTATTTGATAAATTTACATATAAAGCTTAATTTTGTACACTAAAATATTATACTATGAGGGTGCTTTCACATGTGCGGACTTTTTGTGTGCGAGGGAATTTTGAAAAACACAAAGTTCGATTTTATTGTTTTGGACTTGCACACTAATAATTTTGATAAAAATAAAGTTAAGACGTTTGATTGGGAAAACCAACGCTTTATTCAAACGCCTTAAGGAGGGATTTTTATATAAGGCGGAAATTTTGAAAAACACAAAGTTCGATTTTATTGTAATAATAATAATATTTATTACCAATTTTCCTTTACATATAATAAAAATTATACAATAAAGGACCTATAGGGGGCATAAATGCCCGTACATAGGTTGGTCCTTAGAATTAATATTTATATACTTAATACTAATTGTGAGTTTTACCTCACCGATCATAGTAAATATTAAAAATAAATTATTTTTCAATTTTAACAAAATTTTAGTTTGTACTATAACACAATTCAATAAATAAATGAAAAAAAAGAGAAAAAAAAGGTCCATATCATAATAGACTGTTTTTTTGATTATTCAATAACAATGTTCCTAACTTTTTCTTTCATTTTTTTTTTTAAGCACTTTTATATTTACACTTAGATTTTTCAGTTCATTAGGTAATTCATTAAAATATTTTATGGCATAATACACATAGCTTCTTTGCCCAATACTTAATAGGTGTCGCGGCAATATAATATTTTTATTCCGTGTGTTGATTCGATTTTGTAAAAACTCACTTTTTAGATCATTGTATTGATAAACTATAGAATTCACTACAAACACCTGTTTAATATTTAATGGTTTATTCGAATCTTGTTCATTGACTCCTATAATTTTAAGAATACACTTTTGCAGCCGATCCAATGCGTCTAGAGATGATTTATACAGACCCCCCCAGCCTATGATAGCATACCCTGCCACACTATGGAATAGTCCATAGTATATTTGTATTAGTTGCTTTTTTGATAAAATTTGTTTAAGTCTGTAAAAAACGTAGACTAAGTATTTGGTTTTTTTTACAATGTTAGCCACATGTACACCCCACTTCATGTTAAAGTCATATGTTATTCCTAGATATTTACTAGATTTAACTCTTTTCAATTTTTGACCATTTATCTTAATTTCAAAGTCATGCGGAACAGAGTCTCTATAATTTCCAAAGGTGATAAAAACAGACTTGCTTATGTTGAGTACTAGATTATTGTGATAGAGCCAAGAGTATATAATATCTAATTTAGTTGACATATCTGTAGCAAGTTCGGGCCATGTCTTTGCTTTCATTGGTACTGCTGTATCATCAGCATATGCTATTAATACATCTTGTAACACTAGTAAGTCATTGATATATAAAATAAACAATAAAGGTCCTAATATAGAGCCCTGGGGCACTCCAACATTTGTTTTAATAGGCTGACTTCTAGTCCCATTCACCTTTACAACTTGTGTCCTGTCATGTAAATAACTGGCTATCAGGGATAAGCTTACACCTCTTATTCCCATATTCTGTAATTTGGATATAAGTATGACAACAGTTACTTATTGTTTTGAGAAATATTTTGTTATATTTAAGTAAGGCATTAAAGTTGCAAATCTAAGTATTTTTCCAATGAAGTGATTGAGATTTGATACTGTATACTGTAAAACTAATCACGTTTTACTGAAAATGCTAAATCGTGATCCATTATAAAAAGAGCTTTTTTTTTTTGTCTCGAGCCTGGAGTTGGGGGGGAAGCGACATAGGGCTTGGGGGGGATCGGCACCACTGCTGATACGAAGATCTTAATAATCCACTGTATAAACATAGATGAAATATCTATAAATGAAGAGGCTAGTTGAACGGGGTGGGGGTAATTTTCTATAAATGAAAATTATAGTTGAAGGGGGAGGGGACAATTTTTTATATATGTACTATGTTATCAGCATCAAAGAAGTAGTTTGTTGTTAAAATTCCTTCCCGTCCTGTTTGGCTGTAGACCAATGTTTTCTGCAAAACCAGATGTTTCGGCAGTGCCATCGACTTCCATCATCAGTGAAAATCGAGTGCGATAACGTGAGGTGGTATACGTTAGTGACCACAGTACTGTGGTTAAGGCTGAAGCAGTAAGTAGAAAGAAGTTGTTTCTATGGAAATATTTCATTTCGAAAATGATTTTAAATATAAATCTTAGAACATGGAAGTCATGTATGGTTCTCCATACCGATATTTTTGCCACTTGTTAACCTTTTTGCCTATCTCTGATGGCTAAGTCACACGGACAAAGTGTGGTTGTGAAAGTTTGTATCCTTTTGGGAAAGAAAACAGTGCAAATGGTATACTAGAAACAGCCTACAAGGAAGGTACCATAAGTAAAATGTAAGTTTACAAATGGTTCTCCCATTGCAAATGAGGTGATATTAATGATCACCCTCATTCTGGACATCCTTCAACTATCTGGACTAACAAAAGTGTGACAATTCATTTAGCCATTCAGAAAGATCGCCATCGAACACTGACGCCCACAGTCAATTCCACAAGTTCATCAATGCTTCAACTGGAATCTTCCTGAATGGCTGAACTAATTTTATCACATTATTATCAGTCGAGATGGTCAAAAGACTCCAGAACGAGGTTGATCATCAACTAAAATCTCACCTAAATTGAAACAGGAAAACCATTCATAAACTTGCATTTTACACATTGCAGCTTCGTTAGGACATTTCTAGCACAACAACTATTTCCACAATGTTCTTTCCTAAAAGGAAACAAAATTAGACAGCTAAACATTGTTCAAGTGAATGAGCGCTATCACAAAATAGGCAGAAAGGTTGAACAACTCTCTAAAACATATCACTAGAGTCACACACAACCTTCCACAACAATGCCGACTGCCTCAAAAGGGTCCTGTACATGCTTACCTAGAAGAAATTAACTAAAAGCACCCCACCCTCCACAAGTTTTTGGTATCCTATCAACATAATTTATACTCACACTAAGCACGAGCATAATCCTAAAGATGGAGAGCATTCATGCAATACAGAAAATACTAAATAAATGCCTGTTACCACAGTGCTGATCATATGTAGAATAAGTCTGAGATAAACAAACTATTATACTTAATATCATTATTATTATTGTTGTTATTTTTTGTACTAGAGAATATTTATTTATTGGTTATACATAATTTGAGATCAAATTATATTTTTAAAAAACACATTAGTTAAAAAAATTACACAATTTACTTATACTTCATACATTCATTTTGTATCCACAAAATATTAAGAGTAGAAATTCACATAATTTATTGTATTATTTGAACACGGGATGCTTATGGAACTATTTGCAAGCACACTAAAAGATGCCATTGATTGATATATCAAAACAACACAAAATGTACAGTTTTGATATTGCTTCAAGATGTCCACTGCTGTCAAGACAACATTTTTATAACTTAAGTTACCTGTATAACAGAAACCTACCTTGTATGGTGTTAGTGTTAGTCTGTGTTTTCACGCCATGTTTTTGTTATGTTGTTGGTCGTGCATGGGTATAACATCTACTAACATAATCCAAAGTGTTAATCAGATTAGTTGTATTGTTTAGATATTAAATTAGTTATTTCTGTAACATATTCTGAACATAATATGAAGTAATTATAGTGTGTGACCACATACTGTGAAACTAAGTATTTCATTTTGTATGAAAAAACAATTTCCATTATCTTACAAAAAACGATGGATATTAAATTTCATTATCATCTTAAATCTACAATTACTTTAAACATAACCTTTATAAAAAAGCAAAGCCTTTAATTCTCTACATTTTAAATGAATATAAAGACAATGGATATAATGAATCTAAACATAAGTAAAACATCTGAGCTTCAGGATCACTTCCACTTATTAATTAAACATCTATTAGTCTTTTCAGGTTATGAAGTAAACAAATGTACGAGTTGATGAATATGTCGGTCTGACTTCCATCTGATATATTCAATTAACAATCATTCAAACTATACTTGAAAAAAAAAAATAAGTAAGAAAAAAATTATAAAGATGTTTATTTAAAGTAAGTTTTGTTTATTATCCTGTAACATAAGAATTTTAATTATGTTTGATTCTGATATATCCAGTAGTCATTGGTCATATGAATTTACAAGTACACTATTCGTCAACTGCTTAACTCATGAATTTCTTGCAGATTTTATATATAATTAATAAATTCTTTTTTCTAATAAAACTGTAAATGCTATGAAGTTTACACAATTGCATAAAAATTAATAATTTGTATTAGTTATTTATGTTTTCAGCTATTTTATCTGTGTTAGCAGTATAACAACTTCATAACAACTTTGTCGTATTTTGTTGCTTCTCTGCTATGTACAATTTTCCCTAGCAGAGAATTGTACTTCCCTGCTATAGACAATTGTACATAGCAGAGAAGCAACAAAATACGACAAAGTTGTTATTCATGTTTATTTGAGATAAAGAAACAGTGGACAAATACACAATATTTTATGTTAAACTTGCTGGGCCACTGTGGTGCTAAATGATCATTAAACCACATCAGATGTTTGACTTAATCTCCGAAGTTGTCATCTTAAGTGGTATGGTCTTTGTTGTGATTGGTTGGCTCTCCTTGCCTTATTGTGACTAGTTGGCACCAAATAATGACATAGAAGTCAAACAATCAAGATGAAGACTTCGCCACTGCAGATAATTCAGTAGGTAAAGTCAAAACTTCTGGCATTTTAAAAATGGGTCATAGCTCAATGGCCTGGCAAGTTTATGTCGGTCAAATCATTCTGGACATGAAAGTTAAATATTGTGATGATATATAGTGTGGGGATATATAGTGTTCCATAAGTCATTGTCATCTAAAAAAAAATGATTCTTCTTATTTTGTGCAAAAGTTTGAGTTTGTAATGTTTGGAATCCCAGTAGTAACAGAATTAAAGGTTGTTCGGGTTGGTTTTGCAGAGTCATATTATTTTTTGCTATAAACTGTTTTGTATTCAAAAAAGTCAAAATGAATAGTACACACTGACTACAGGAGAAGAGGTATTTGTTATGAGAAGCTTTTATAAGCTTCTTGTAAATGCTGTCATGGAACAACAGTATGGTAATTTTGAAAGTGTCATTGAGAAAAAATATTTTTATTTTATTAAAAAATCTGAAGACCATGGGTCCCCAAAACTTTATGACAGAAGAAAAAAAGAAAATGTTAAACGTTATCTACTGATTTGGTACAGACACCATTTACATCCATCAAGAGATTATATGCAAACTTCAGTTCATTGTTTAAAACTTACATTCACAAGACAAGTAGGTACATAACTGGAAGATAAGGAGCTGTTGAATGGAATGACTTATGGTACACATGGTTTAATATATATGATGAAATGTTTTAGATTTATTAACATTAATCATCTATCACTGCAGACACAACAACTAAATAATTTTGTGAATTCTAAAAATTATAACTTTTACCGAAAGTAATGGTTTACTTACAAGTTTTTTTTTTTACATAAGGATACAAACACTTATTATTAACACTAAAACATATAAAGTGGTGATGGGCATGCATGATGTGTTACCATGTCCATAATGCATGCAGTATATATATGTACAGAGTTAATACTGAAATAGCCCAATACCTATTGCCTTATAGATCGAAACCAACGGCCTATTTGAGAGAAAGCAATATGAGTTTTGTGTGAAATGCTTCCTGTAAACAAATAGTCAATATTATTTATGCGCTGGAAAGTAAAGAGAAAATAAAAATTATATAGCAAGAGAGAAATATGATAGAGTAGTTTCTATACAGTAAAGTATTATGTGTTGCACATCACATTGACTTGATATTATTTCCTGGAATATGATAGACCAATTTAATATAGAAAAATATGAATCAATTTATAAATATTAATTACAAATTATAACACATATTGCATTGTAGAAAATTAACATGTTTTATTCTTCGTATTGTTTAAATTAGCAGCCATCCTTACTATTTCTTTTATGAATTTGCTAACTGCTATAATTTTTTATTGTTCGACTAAGCTTTTCGTCATTACTGACATCTTCAGGTCTTAAACAACCTGGTTGTTTAAGACCTGAAGATGTCAGTAATGACGAAAAGCTTAGTCGAACAATAAAAAATTATAGCAGTTAGCAAATTCATAAAAGAAATAGAAAATTAACAGTTAGCGCATTATATAATCACTACCTTCAAGAAAGAAGTAATATAAGTAATTATATATATATGTGTGCGTGTGTGTGTGTGTGTGTGTGTGTGTGTTATTATAAGCGTTTCTCCCATTCATATTGCAATATGAAATCTCCCTTACTTAAATTATTATGTAAGAGTAACAAAACATGGAGTGGGAAACAAGACATCAGCAAGCATTTAACGATGTTCAACGATTGTTTACTAATAATACAATGGAGCCTCAATAAATCAAATCTCACGGGAAATGGCAAAATTTCAGTTATCAAATATTTCAAGATATTGAGACTCGAGTAATCAAAAATAGGATTACTAAAATTAGAGTTATACAGAGGTTCATGTGTAGCGGAATATTCTGTACAGTACTGCCGGCAATTTGGCAGCATGCAAATAACTGTGTTCTTCTAAGTATGCCACTGAACAATATGTACTCTTTTTGTTAAATACATGTCCTGTAACACTGATATGGAATTTTATAAACTAAAAATAAAATAAATTGAACAAGTTTTACAAACACATATTTTACTTTCACAATTTCTAATAATGAATAAAAAAAGTTGGTACACTAAAAGGATGCGAAATATAATAACAATACAGTTTGGTGTTATCAACAAACATTTACAATAAAAACAAAAGTTTTGTTGGACCTAACAAAAACAAACTTAATTGTGTTAAAAATTCATATTTTAAAATTGTGTATGATTTGTTTACTGGAAACCATTTAAAACAAAAAACTGTAAAACATTATATACTGTAATTCTTACTTATTCATTCTAACGGCTACTGTTTATTCCATTAATGAATATGTGAAAACACGAGAGTTGGTGGGGGTGTCATGTTTCAACAGGAAAGTGGTCATCTTTTCTACTGTAGAAACATACTACTTTCAACTAATAGAGGTCTGCACATATATTATTTTGAGTTATAGAGGTGGCACAATCAGAAAGTGGAAAAAATTTGAGTTATCAAGATTTCTTTTACAACATATTTGAGTTATAAAGGTAAAATAATATGGCGTTGTATAGGGAAAGTAGAGAAAAATGAAAACATCTGAGATATCAAGGAGTTCAGGTTATTGAGGTTTGACTGTACATAGCACCGTGAAAATGAAAGTAAATATATCTTTGATACAGGTGCGTCTTACATAGCAGCCCAGAGTGAGTATATCAGGAAGATAAAAACAGGTGAACTTCGTGTTATCTGTTACACTAATAAATCTTACAAGTGGCTGAAAAAATTTGTTTTCCTTCCAAGCAGGAAATATTTAGTTATTCTGCAATCATCAAGTACATTTAATAATGAAAATAATGTATAAATAAAATACTCTCCGTACTATCATGTATTGGCATACAACACGTGGCTATGGTTAATACATTAAACTGCAATATGGATTTGATGTAATAAAAAATTTATGATGTAACATCACTAAGGGAAGAAATATTCATATAGTGATGAAAGGAGCAATAGACGGAACAACTACTGAGAAATATATTGATTTGGAGCAGCTGTTACAAATGTGTGATATAAAAAGTACACAGTTATGAAGATTTTAGTACATGGCAGTGAGAATGGTAGGTTTTGTTAAAACCAATCAAGAAGTAATCAGGAAAAGAAGATGTCTGTCATATGGATACTTATCAAAATGATAAAGTCACAGTTTTATTATCTTTAGTCAACAGTAAGGAATATTCCACATTGTGTCTAAAGTCAGAGGAACATTGCTTTAAATTGGATATGCACATAGCATTAACAAAGATTTTTGTTTTTGATTCTGTTGTCCATGACGTGTCCGTTTATTAACTAATTATAAGTATAACACTACCGATCGGAACACAGTTTTTTAGTGGTAAAAACATACAATTTTTACCTTATAGCCTGAACCAGTTTTTACTTATTATAAGCTTCATCAGAGGCTGCCACTAGGAGTGCTGTCCGTCCTGTTTTTTGTGACTGCGCCGTCATTTGAAAGATCGATGTTGTGTGTGTGTGGTGTGATATGTTCGAATAATACGTGTGATTTGAATTGTATCTATTTGTTTAGGATGTCAGTAACACATAAAAAACACATAAAAACAACATCCTAAATGAATAGACACAATTCAAATCACACATATTATGCGAACATATCACACCGCACACACACAACATCGATCTTTCAAACGACGGCGCAGTCATGAAAAACAAGACGGACAGCACTCCTAGTGGCAGCCTCTGATGAAGCTTATAATAAGTGAAAACTGGTTCCGGCTGTAAGATAAAAATTTTACATTCTTACCATTAAAAAACTTTGTGTTCCAAGTCGATAGTGTTATACTTATAATTAAACATTTTTTTGTAATAACAGTTAACATACCAAATATGATTCATTATCAGGCTACAGGTGGGATGTGAGTCGCTCACAGACAAGAAACCCTATCGAGTGGATTTTTAAAAATGAGGCTTACATAGTTTCTTAAGCACTGGTGTTGACTGCAAACCTGGAAAGTGTAGAATTTTACAACTTCAGGTTCAAGTTTATAGCCACCGTTATAGTCAAGTCACTGTTAGGCCAAGCTGATCTAGATTTAAAACAGGAGAATTTACAGCCAAAATCGGCTTCCTGTTTGAATTTTAATAACATCTGGTAACTTAAGATGAGTGTGAAAGTATGGCATAATAGATACTATCTACCACATAAAAGAAAAACTCATACAAGCTGGATCACAGGATCCGCACAAAAAAGACGAAATTTATATCACAGGAATATTTGAATTTAGAAATCTCCGATTTCAATTTCACATGACTGACATAAAAAAAGATGTTTTGTAATAGAACAATTCCACATGTACAGCTGCAATTGTTAGTGAACGATGGAAAGTTAGAGAAAACAGTACTAAACATGGAATATATACTGAAAAACTCAGTTGTTTAGTGTTTTTAACAACCCCTTTTATGTGTTAAAGAGTCTATATTTTTTATATGATTCAAATCAAATGGAAGTAAGTAGACACATTTGACTACATAGAAAAGATAGTAGAATATAGATACACAGCATAGAAATGTACACCATACACGGACAGATTTCTTATGAAGCAAATCATGTGTTTGCTGGCAGAGGAATGCATGATGCCAGATCGATTTGAAAGTGAAAGAATGCAAGGACAGAACAGCTGAATTCTATTGATTTCTATAAAGATTTTTTTTAATACTGCTGCCACTGCAATGATTCTTCCCCTTCTCTCTCAATTGAAGTACCAGCACTCAGTAACTGCCAAGACATGTTCACTAATTACAATCAAAGGTAATGTGATCTTAAAGGTTAGTACTTTTATTCTTCAACAAAGATTTTGTTATGTTCGCTTTCTATTTTGAGCAATTACCTCCTATTGAGGCTGATGTAGACAGGAAACTCGTCCCCCCCCAAAACCCCCTCCAAACAGTATGTGGTGTCATTTTTGGAAGAAGCATATAAGACTATGGCAATTACAGTACTTTCTACGTGATTCAGAATGTAAGGCAGCTAAATGACACCACCTAATCGTCCATGAATGGTCTACTCATGACTCTGAAATGGTCCTCCTGGGGTATATTGAGGATTGCATGCAAGAAGACAATATTAGAAAGATGCATATAGTCAATACAGTTTTTCTCTGTTTATAAGAAAATAAATAAACACCGATGAAATAATCAGCAATAATGAGTTGGAATGGCTGAAATTTGATACAAAAAAGTTGGACTATTATACGTCACAAATGCTGACTGGTCAGGAGGGATCCAAGACATACACAGAAAGGATCAAATAATGTTCCCCTGTTCTTTATGTTTATATGAATTTCCTCCTTACATTATGAAATAGTCTGTAAAGGGATGTACCTTAGTGTAGATAGAGAGACAAAGTTGGAGACTATACTGTACAAGAGATATCGAGTGTACAACCTGTGACCAAAATTGTGAAGAGGTACAAGGGAGAAAAAAACTAAAAAAAAATCTGAAGATGGCTACAAACTTTGGCCAAAAAGGAAAAACAGACATATTGGTAGATCAAGAATGAGATGGTGTAGCCAGAACAGACCATAAAGGCTAAGCCTTGAAGAATATATAAAGGAAATAAGTCTCACCTTTGGTATTAAATTTTCTACACACATAAAAGCACGATTTTCAATTTTGTACTGGAGTGAAGACATTACTTTTCCTTTAGAATTTTACTTCAGTGGAAGCATGTTGGAATGACATATTTATTTTTTTTTTGAAAGTGTACTTTCCACATGATGTTCTACTGAGGCAACATGGACCATTACTTATTTTTTATTGGATATTGTAACAATACGAGACTTCGCTCGTGTTTTTATTTATTTTATACCCCTTCTGTTGTGAGCATCTATTTTGTAAAAAATAATAAATTTTTATAAAATAAAACAAAATTTTTATTTTTGTTTTATTTATTTTTTATTAATTTGTAATTAATTATTTTAATTAGTTTTTGTATAATTTTATTTCTTTTATAATTGTTTTTGTCAAAATATATCACTTTG
This sequence comes from Magicicada septendecula, assembly GCA_034769895.1. Taxonomy (NCBI): domain Eukaryota; kingdom Metazoa; phylum Arthropoda; class Insecta; order Hemiptera; family Cicadidae; genus Magicicada; species Magicicada septendecula. The sequence goes on from CM068372.1 coordinate 136,559,295, forward strand.
TATAATTAGAACTATATTTCTTCGTTAAATGGATTGTCTCCAGGAACAATCGATTTGCGATCTTTCTTTATTCGAAGTGTGTCCTCCTTTAAAGTTGTTAATTTCAGCTGTTCTGGTAGTTATGTATCAAATATTGTTTTATATTACTCTATTTACAAGTTTAGAAATAAATAGAAGTCAAAATTATAACATTCAATGGTTTTTATTGATAAAAATATAAAATAATCGATTTTAAATCGATTGATTAATCGATTCTCTCTCAGGGCGAGAAAATTTATTATACAAATTATTAATATTAATTCTCAGGTTCTTTAAGCTGTTATGTTATAATAGTCAGAGAAAGGCAAGTTCTGGAAAGTATAACACTTACAATTGAAAGCTTAATGATCTAAAAATACAAAGATATTATTTAACATATAATGGTTAGTAAAGTAAGTTGATCGAACCAATTTCGTTTTGACGACGAAGAGGGCAGAGAATTGTGAGAATTCAAAGATGGCCGTTCCGTACCGCAGATGTCGACAGCTGCTACACCTCAAGGAATCCTCTTCAAATAAATGTTATTTTTCCAATATTTCCTCGTCTCAGCAATAGTGATTAATCTCTCTGGTGATAGTGTAGTTGTCCTGGATCAGTGGTCAGTGATTCGTTTCGGTAATTTATGTTGAATAATGTTTTTATTTCACTTCATTCCATAAGGTCGATAATGGCAGATTTTGTCTTGATATTCGGAATTATCGTTTATGTGTGTTAAAATGGTTACTGCACCTTTTACTGTTCAATATTGGTTCACTTTAATAGTTATACTGGTTTAATTCACTGAATTTAATAGTTATTTAAGGTTTTGTCAAAATTCACGATTTTACATTGAATAGGCTTGGTTGATGCTCGCCATCTTTCTTCTTCCTTCACTATAAGTGAATATTTCCCGAGCTCTCGTTCTGATGTGAACTACTCAACGTATAATAATCAACTGTTCTACTTTCTTCTTCATCCGAAACGTCTTAGCCAATTTAATATTAAAAAGACATTGTTTTAAATCTCTAGCATTTCCGCTTACATGGTTGACTTTTACATTATATGAATGAATACATTTTTACTATTATTTAATTTTATTAAATACCTAACACATATTCTCTTTCTTTAGTTAATTCTACGTTATTTAATACCAAATATGATACTTTTACAATGTTTTTCCTCTCGAAATGCCTTATTTACAGTATTTTTATATGTAGGCCTAAAATTTTACTTCCTGTCACATTAAATGGTTTACAATCTTTATGAATTTATAATTATTATTGAACAAGATCCCTGATTGAAATAAAATGTTTATTTTTCCTTAATTCCTTGTAATTTTATGAATTAGTTATCTTTTTTAAATTATATCTTTAATTTAAATCTTCCCCTTAGGTTACAGTGTTATTACACTTGCATTTTTTCTAATAATCCTTTATACATTTCTTCAATATCTTTATAAAGTATTGGTGCAGTTATTATACACTGTGTTGGATTTACATTATACAAATTTCATCAATTTACTTAATTTATTTTACTTATTTATCATTGATAAGGTTGTTGAGATTTACCATTTGTTCAGATTTTAGTTTTGTTCACTTATAATGTTTTATGACTATTACAGCTTGCTTATACCCCTTCTGACTTTCTATTCTTATACCATCTTAATTAAAATTCTCTTACTTAAGTACATTAACATTTAGCTTTGATTAATACTATTAATACATAACAAATATTTTAAAACAAAAGAGTTGTACTCAAACTCAGACATTTCAGTCTTGGTTAATACTAGTAACACATAATAAATATCTTATAATAAAAGAATTGTATTCAAACTCAGACATTTAGCCTTGATTAATACTATTAAACATAATAAATATTTTAGAATAACAAAAAACATAATACTCTATTTCCAACATTTAAGTATAGAGTTCATTGACCTTAATATAAACAACACATCTGTCCCTTCATTATTTAAAGTATTTCTTAAAACTAATTTTGTGCAGTCTTGGCTGTTTTTATTTTATTTTGGGGATGTACCCTTTGTCACTTCACTTATTTAATGCCTGCTCTTGTTTATCTTTAGTCATTTTAATAAATGTTGTTAGATAAAGAGTGGCACTCACTTAGAAACATTTGTAGTCTATTTTCATAATAATATTCTACAAAATATCATTTCTGAATTCAATACAAAAACTTTAAAGTTGTATAAAGGCACAAATTCACTTAGTTTATGGATTTAAACATGGACACATGAAGTCTATTTAACATAATAAAATAACTTGCACTGGTATTCTGTGATCTTATCTCTAATCAGTTTTATAGTCTGATAAGATCAACAATCTTATTTATAAAGGATCATGAAGATTTGTTTTTTCCATTATATAAATAATTTCCACTGGTTCACTTTTAATTCTACCTTTAGACACTTTTGTTTATATCTACTTTACATTATTTTTTATTTTAGGTGTTATACTTTCATTAATTACATGTACAATCTTTTGGGGTTTCGTTTTTCCTTATTACTGGGTTTGCTTTGGGTATTTCCCTACTTTATTTTATTCTACTACGTGGTTTCTTCCAATTTCAGTCCTGTCATAAGGGATGTCGGTTTGTTCTGGGTATTGCCTTACTTACTCCTATTCTACCTGGGTACCTTCTTACTTTATCTTGGCTTTTGGTTTTATTTTTTATTACTCATTTATACTGCATAGTTGTTTTTAATTTATTTTTATTTCTTCAAACTATGAATGCACTTTACTGTGGTCCTTAATTGTTTTTTATTATATTTTTCTTTGATTTCATTTTAATTTTAATTTATTTATGATCATTATTTCGTTCATTATAATGTGGATAATCTGTCATGCTACAATATATTACTAAAAAGTCAAAAATATAATTAAAATTATTTCATTCTAATACATACAATTTACACTAGTATGAAATGAAAATACTATAAAAAATTAGGAAGAACCCACTTTCCATTTACAAAATACTAATATACTTAATATGTGCAATCTATTCCAGGAAATAATATATTTATAATAGAACAGTGTATGTACAGATTTATACAAAACTAGATACAGTTCTCGATTATTTCCCAAGCGTAATATCCCATACAATGCATTTAAAACTGGAAAACTGATAACCTTGACTCTTTGTAGGGAGCAGAAACCTTCGCTGAAATCCTTGCTAACTTTTTGCATGGTCACGAACGATGGAGCGAGATGAATGATGACAAAGGCAATGGCAGGGAATGCCTGAAATCCCACCATTCTAATGACATACTTCATAAATATAATATCAGTAACCATGCTACTACAAACATAAAATGAAATAATGAAAAAAAAACATGCAAAGCAAATGATATATGGTTATTTAACTTTTACTATTCAAACAAATGCTATTTGACGAGTGCTTCCACACTTACATACCATTACATGTGTAAGTTATTACTGCACTATACCACTGAAGAGTCGCTCTACAGTCTCTGCTCACACACATGTACACACTCACAATACATTATTTTGAAAATGTATTTTTCCATAGGTTTGGAGATGTTCACATTTCATAAGTGAAATACACGTAACACTACAATTTTTGGTTGTTGCCTGTACATGAAGCAACAGGATTTGCATATTGTTGTATCCTTCAAAAATAAGTTTGATGTTTTGATAGGATTATCACTATCCTTTGCAGATTTTTCAAAGCGGTGCCAGAATGTCCTTTGGGAATATCATTGGACACAGTCTTGGAAACGCTTTGGGGACTGGAACTGGACAGTGCTGATACTACCAAGATGTTACAACTGATTTTTTGAAAACGTACAACAAAATAGTGAAATACAATGTTCAACACGCACATGCGCACGAGCACACTCAAGCGCATGCGAGATTTAGTATAACACAAAGTTAACATTTCTGTGAGGAAGAATAATGCCATTATATTATTCACGTCTTTTACCGATACACAATATACAAATATCATTTACTTTCCTTGGTAGTTTTTATTATGTATTCTGACGAGGAATTCATAACTTTGTCAAGATTAGATTATTTTTCGATACGCAGAGAACACACTTATAAACTCAAAATCATCAGTGGCCATAACAGAATAAGAATAAATATCTTCTTAAAATAACAGCATTGCAATTGTATGCTATAAACACATTATACCGTTAAAGAGTTCAAATGGCTGTAATATACACACTGTTTACTGCTACGACACTACCTATTGTACACATTCTAACAGATTTTACACCAATCAAAGGACACACTCAATTCTAAATACATTTTCCTTACCAAAGCTGAAATCGGTGACATGACATTCTACATTCAAATGAACAACTGAACCAAAAGAACAATGCATAAAATTGATTACGATCAGACTCATATAAACATTGAAAAAATAAAATCTGATTAAAGTGTTTAGGTATATGTGTTAATTTACAAACTGCACATATAAAACTGTTAACTGTCTGTTGATAAATTTTTTCACTAATGTCTTTATTAAACTGTATATGAATTGTTTACCATTATTTTATATTCTTCTTGTATCTACATGCCAACACTATGATTTATGTGGTAATTTTTGTTTTTGTTACCAATGCTTCTACAGTTGTTTTGTAAAAAGTATTTTTGTAATTTTAATCTTGAACAAAAACTGCTTATCTACCTTTGTATCCTAAACTGTATAAAGCAATACACAATGATAAAATTTTCTTATTTCGTCATGGCTGTATTCAATATATTGTATAATTATTCTACCTTGTTCTTGTACTCTACCTTCTCCTGTGACATTACCTATTAAAACGTTGTGCCCATGCATAATCACAAAGTTCTGTGATGTTTAATAAAGTAATAAAGCTAAATAAATCATCCTCTGATGTTTATAAAAGACTATAATAACTTCATTTGGACTTCATTTGGTTACATAAAAAACAAAATTAAAAATATTATAGTTCCAAGGCATAATAAATACAATTCAATTACCATCCAATAACAGATTAATTAAGAAATTTTACAGATTAACAAAAAACCATATATGATACTCATTAAACGCCTATAAATATTTAAAAGTCCTTTCATTTCTGTACACAAATCTCATTTTTATTAATTTGCTGATAAGGTGGTTATATTGTAAGGTGAATTTACTTTATACTACATTTTAAATTACTAACTCAGATGGTTTTACACAAAATACTACGTGTTTTCATTATTAGTTACTGCAGGTATTGTAGTGAAGAATAATCCCTACAGGGATAAAATGTATCATGAAATGCCATTTAAATCAACATTATTTTAACTTAAAGTTAACATTACCATTTAAAGTTAACAGGAATTTAATTGAATTTCCCAATACGCTTATGTTAAAAAATGTTGAAACTTACTACTGCAAAATGCTATTTTACTATATATACAAAACTGCACACAAATAAACAATTATAATTTCTTGAATTGTGTCTAATACATATTTATATTTATTGTCAAAGGACAGTCTAAAAAAAAAAAAAAAAAAATTCAGGCTTCTGAAGTAAGGAATTTTCATTAGTACGGACTATTTATTACAATGCTATTCACAAAAACTGTTTTCAGACAAATCTGTGTTTCTGGAAGTAATCAAATAGATAAATTAAATACAATTTAATTGTATCTTACAAGTTGGCAAAATAATAGTGAAAGAAAGCAGTGTCAAAAAATATATAATCGAGCAATAACAGATGTTATAAAATGTAAACAATTCCTCTGAAGTTTTAACATGCAGTGTGTATTTAGAACTGACAAATTGAAATGACAGATTTTTATGTAAAATTAAAAAAAAATTAAATTCTGGTTATCTGGATTCAAGTTCCTAAGATTAATTGAAATTTCTATAGCCCAAAATACTCTCTACACAAATTAATTTATTTAAAGCTGGTTTTTGAGGGTGTCCGGTTAAACACACGCACGCGCGCGCGCGCGCGCACACACACACACACACACACACTTTTATAAATATTTTATACATATCTGCAAACACAAACAATACATACATAAAAAGCATACAAAGCTAATTTTTATTTAAAGACACACAAGTACAGCTGTTTTGTGTTTAAACTGGTCCTGACATTTTAGAATCATTTGTATGTATGTATATGTTTTACTGATAGTATAAGTTATTACATTAAGGTAGCAACCAAACAGTACAAATTATGTGATTTCTATACTACAATTTGTACTATAAAAAGGTCATTTACTTCACTTTATTTAAATATAACAAGAAAACGGACAAGTTAAAAAATATGATAACATGTTCATAAATATTATGCTTCATATGATTAAACATTACAGTATTTGTTACTAAGGCTATGTGATAGTAACTTACTTTAATATTACACAGAATGTTTATAAGAAGGAAAATTTCTTAATGACTACACTTTTGTAAAGATTTCAGAATCGAGTACAATGCAGGATAAACGAGACAATAGACAGATCCAAGTTGTGAAAGACTGTGATCTATTGTTATCTGAACGTCTCTTATGTGTAGTTACTATGACTGTTTTTTCTGGCTTCCTACCATATTCGGATGTATACATGGATTAAAGCAGTCACATAGTCACGTACAACACCACTGAAATAGAGGAAAAAGAAAGAAATAAACCAACTTTTTCATTTGAAGATTAAGAGTTTTTTCGACTAAGAATGACAATTTTTGACTGACGTGAAACACGCTTAACAATTTGTTGGTTTTTTTTTAGAGCAATAACAGATACAATTTAACAATTCTGAAATGGATTAGGCTCATTTGAATCAGAAATACTTAAGACAGTCTCAATAGGTTTAACAGTGTATTGTGTACATAATGTCATTCATAATGTCCGTACCAACAATCACTTCATCGACAATGTCTGCAACGAGCATTTGGTAGCTAAACTCGAGAATACCCAGGTGTACACGTACATCTACCTTTTCTAGCACCTTGACGGGGCTTCCAGTCACAGTCTGTATTGTACAAGAGCTAATTAGAGGCTGGCGGTTGCTGACTAAGTCAGGGCGCACAATGGACACTGTTGTGCCCATGTCAACTGTAAATGATGTTGGTTTACCTTCCGCAAATTCATTAACAATCAAGTTTCCACTGGTCTTATGTAGCGTGGAAACTGTGTGCTGTTCTGAGGCTTTACTTCTCCAATTGGTGCGATCACTATCTTCTCTCGGTATCTTCTAGACGTCGATTCTTCAACACTCGATACAGATTTTTCTACTTCAGCTATTTTTAATGTCATTGATTCTTGAACCTCTGATATTTTAGTAACTTGTTTATTAAGCTCACCTTGTAGGAGACCCAATTCTGCGGTACTGTTGTGATGGTACAATTCTGGTGCAATATTAAATTAATAAAAACATGGTACAAAAGACCATAATTATTGTATTCATTCATTTTTAACAATTTGGTAATAATTATTTAAATATTCCATAATCCCTGTAAAGCTGTGGTGAGTGGACTATATAAATATTTTATAACACGCAAATGTGAATTGACAGGATTCTGACCGTTTTCAATTGCAAAACAACAAACTCAGCAAAAAACGTATGTCACATACCGAGATAACGAGACGAGCCCTGATGACGTCAGCGGTACAGAATGTGTATTTCTGTAAACAACTCGAGGCTTGGCTCTATGAACAATAGCTTGATGACGTCGCTTTCACCCCACCTACGCAATGTGAAACAAAGAATCTTGGTCATTTTCTTCTAGAGCGTGAATGTAGCCGGCCGGCAAGGGGGTTCACCGGGTGTAAATCTTAACTTTACACCAACAAAAGTGGTTAACTACAAAAGTGCTTAACAACAGTGACACCTTACCATTATTATTTCAAATAACAATTTCCGCTCAAGAGTTCGCTTAAACGAATTCCTGCCCTATAGTAACTTGTAAAGGTAAGTAAAAAACAAAGTTATTTACGTCTATATTGCTAATCAAGATGGCGCCCGACCTTTGAAATTATTGCCTAAGTAAAGACGTTATATCGTATATTTTATTATCAGTAATAAACGTAATATAACAAAGTGTTCTTGCAACTGTTTCTGCATAGCTTCAAAGAGAGCTTCCATTTTATCTGCTTCCCGCTTACGTTTTTCATCCTGTCGTTTTTCTGCTTCTTCCGCCTCCTGTCTGCGTCTTTTCTCTGCCTCATCCGCCTCTTGTCTGCGTTTTTTCTCTGCCTCTTCCGCCTCTTGTCTGCATTTCTCATCCTGTCGTTTTTCTCCTTCTTCTCTTCCTTGTCTTCGTTCTTCTTTTTGTCGTCTTTCTGCTTCTTCCTGTGTCTGCCGCAGCAGCGTTTGGAAAGCTTCCATCATCTGACTGGCATCCATGTTTACCGATTAATTACAAATTACACTCGTCTTGTATAAAGTGTCCACTGTTAACCATTCTATCCCACTTCTGACACCACTGTTACGACAGTCTACTTGATTGTCGTAGGTACAGTGGAAACAAAATAAGTACAAGACACCAATTACCAATTAAGTCACTAATCACCAGCTTTAATTTTCACAGTTAAACAGTTCGTAATTAACTACACAGTCTCTAATAACAAATCAAATAAAATTGTTCACACGCAAATAAATGTCAACTAATATTACAACACAATTGTATACAATATACCGTCCGATTATAAAACACAACACTTTACTAATAACCACTTGAACGCGCGCAGTAATATCGCCCGAGAATAACTCTCGAACCGCAATGTAAATATATCGCACTAATACTGACTTGAACATCATTGAGTACTGGTATTTATAGCCAGTCGAATATCTAGACGATTCCACATACTACGTATTACCTCTAAACTATGATGTAATTGCTTGCGCCCTTGACACAGTGAGAGCGGCCGTGTGAATTCTCGCACCGTCTAGAAAATGCATCGGCAAGCACGTACGCCACACGCGTTACATCGAGATTCTTCTGGCAAATTCGACAAACACGTAGATTGTTCTGTGATATCGTAACAATAGGGTTTGCAAGTTGTTTGGTTTATTAAAGACAGTTGCTGTATGCTTTAAGCTCGTTATTTCATTTCTAACTTGCTGAACAATTCATAACGTTTACTGCCTTTGAAATCACTGTTACTGTAGTTTATTCAAGAATAGAATTAAAAGCAGGTGACAGTATAACAACTACTGCATACTATTATAATAACTGACTCATAACTTCATTTGTCTTGAAAACACAAATAATATTCCTGTTTTATTTTCTTGTGAAAATAATATTTATTTGTAAAAGTAACGAAGTTATTCATCTTTCTTTAGCAGAGGCAACAGTTTTGAGTTATGAGGTTTTTTACAAATTTTCTATGTTTACATGTTCTACGACACTTTTTGACTGTAGTTTATTAATTATGATGGTCAAGATCTTCAAAAACACTTTCAGAGTGATATCCTCAAGTTTATGATAATCTGTTATGCTAAAATAAAACCTTACAATTGTTTTAAGATAACAATTGGGTAGTCAGACTTTTGTCTGGTCAGTTTTCACAGCAACCTATAAATTTTACTAACAGTAATCTTTAAGTATAATCTTGCCACGTTTTATGAAATTTCAAGCATTGTGTGTTATGAATTATCAATAACAAGCTTGTTAAATTAACGTTTTATGTTAATTTTACTAAAAAGTGTTATAACTAAATTATACACACAGTGCGCACATAACTTAAAAAATGTTATGCACAAAAGTAAAAAATATTAATTTGTTCAACCGTTAATAACAAAATATTTTCTTTGTTAATAGCAGCATGTGAAAGTCTTTTTTCTGTTTATATGAATCTGAATCAATCTGAAAATTATTAAATGAGATGTGAAAAACAGTACAATGCAGTAATGTATAAAATGATGATGATAATGATAATGATAATGATAATGATAATAATAATGAAGAATGGAATAAACTGACACAAGCATCCCCCAAATATTAGTTGCAACAATGCATCAAGTATGTATAATATATATTTGAACAAACACGACCCAGCCTCGGCTAAACAAGAACACGAGCGAGCAATGCCTATCCGTAAATATGAGAAGACGCATTTTAGTCAACCTGAAATCTGTGCAACGCCAGCGTTCCTTCGATGATTTTCTTCCAGCCTTCTCTTGTGTAAGTCAACACATTGCGAAGTTGCTTCAAACATACGCTCATTACTGAGAAAGCCTGAAATTTTTCAATAATGGATAACTTTCACTTCATAAACTTTTTATTTTTTTTACAAATATATTACCCGTGCTTGGACATATTAAACAGGTTAAAAAAGCAGGTTAATTTTACACCACATTTTATCATTTATACATACATTCATAGTACTTATACACTTAAAAGAAACAATATACAATGAAATAACAATGTACTAAAGAATATAGTAGATAAAAGCTATAAATACAAAATTATTTCCAGTTTGTTAAAGTAAGAAAAAGTGAACTAAGTTCAGCATTTTGTCAGAACCTAAGAGCAATTCCTATTAATGATAAACAACAGCAAATAATTTATGTTAGACAATTAAAAAAATTCAGAGCATACTTTCCACAAAATGTATGCATAGTTTACACAAAATATGATTAATGAAACTCTCATACATTGTCTAGTACACTGTAATTGTAAGAGCTACAGTGCTCATAACAATGACAAAAAACAAAAACACAAGTAATTGTCATTAGACACACCAATTTGTGTTCTTCTTTTGCCTATCCAACGGAGTTCAAGTGTCCTTCATATACTTTACATTGTTTTAGATGTGAGCACAATAAAATTATAGTCAATCATAATACAGGACATCTTTTATAAGAACATCATCTAATAATACTAAAACATTCTTGGATTTCATTGTCCATGACGTGTCCGTTAATTAACTAATTATAATTAAATCACTACCAACTCGGAACACAAAGTTTTTTATGGGTAAAAACCTAAAAGTTTTACCTTATAGCCTGAACCAGTTTTCGCTTTTAAAAAGCTTCTTCATAGGTTTAAAAAGCGAACACTGGTTCAGGCTAATAGGTAAAACTTTTACATTTTTACCCATAAAAAACTTTGTGTTCCGAGTTGGTAGTGATTTAATTATAATTAATACTAAAACACTCCGGTGCCCCCATTAATCATTGTCCAAAACAAATTACAATATATAAATGCCTTCAATGATAAGAACAAAAATGATGAAACCCCTTCATGACTTTTAGCAACCCCTGCAACAATTATCACCCTGATAACCTGATTACTATTTGATTGAAAATATCAGTTTTATAATTATGAAATGTATTATAAAAATAAAAGCTTAGAAGCAAGTGCGCACACAAATGCGTGTACTATTTACATCATCTTGATGCAACCAAAAAAATGTCATCAAGCATTTAAAGTAAAACAAAAATATTTTGTTATCAGTATTTTATTTTGAAAATATTTAGTTATTTTAAAAAAATATACAAAATTATATGTGAATATTGGCAACTGAATAGAAATCATATATTGGTGCAGTGCACATTTAAGATGTAACTTTGCCAAAAGAAAAATTGTTGGTAAAATATCCTCAATTTGTAGCAGCTTATGAATGAAGGTGGACCATAGATGTCAATTTTCTGCAAAGTTAGGCATAAAAAGACTGGCATAATTATTTCATTATAATGTTTAACTATGTGATGACAGGAAGAATTATCACCGTCCATAAATGCTAAGGTGCATGCTAATGGTACACTTTGGAATAAATAAAATGAAAACAAAAAGCTTCACATTTATGTCAATATGAATGTAAGACTGAGTCACAAAGCCGGTAGGAGGTCACACCACAGTCCTAAAAGATCATAAATTCCAGTTCTTTATATTGTAAGTCTAACTTGAGGAGGCTCAAAACATGGTGCTATCACGGAAGACAGGCACGCCCACTGTTTCAAGACTTCCCTGACAGAAGGAATGAATGATGTTTGGTCACTGCTGCAAAATATAAAAATGATCTAATCAATGTGTATAATCTTAAGACTGTAAGTGAGAATGTCTTGCTTACAGACTGAAGATAGCTACATATAATATAGAAAAATATCATAATTACAAATGTATGTGGCAAATTTGTCAGGGGAACCTATAAAAAATAAGAAAAATAGCTTGAAAACATTAAATGGAATAACTAACAAGAAGAGGAAGGTTGCAGAAAAGTCAGACACGTGACATGCAACATATTATGCATTTCCTTTGTTTGTGGTTTTATCTAGAAAGTCATAAAGTATCTGACCATTTTCCTCAGTATGGGTGAATTTTCTAAGTTCTGACTGTCACTGATGTAACTTAATGGGAAGACAGAAGCCCATGGACCCATCACATAATTAATAACATCAGTCTCAGAAATATGTAACTTAACTTATAGGCTACCTAAAAATCTGAGGCAGAGTATAAAACAAACATTGAATACTCAACACAAACATTTTCCATGCATTAGAAGTAACAGATACATGTGCACTATATTAATGGGTTTCTCATTAATTCATTATTACCGGTTTTTACTTCAGTGAAGCTTTGAATTCACTGTTTAATTTTTTTAAAGCTATGAATTTACTACAATCCTTATTAGTGCTAATGTGTTATGTAAATTAATTCTGATGTCACACATACTGTGATGTGAATGACAAGTACAGACTTCAATTATGTAAATGTTGTGCCGAGTCTAAGAAAGATTCGGCGCGTATTCGCCGTTTAACGAAAAAGGACGTTAAATGCTGTACTGTATTTAGCGGTTGGGATAAACCAATCTGCAGTTTTGATAAACAGTCTGCAACTGTAATACCATTTAAGTGTGCCCGGTTAGTGCTGCACTCTAGCGCGAGCCGCTGTTTGCTAGTGACAAGGCCGGAACTAAGTCTGGTTAAGATTGTCTTTGGCTGATCGTTTAACCTAACGCCTCGTGGCATTTCTTCCTCCGGACAGAAAGGAGTTTTTAGTTTACCATCTTCTTCATCTATGGCAGGCTAAATCTATACAGATCTGCGGTAAGTTACGGCAATATTATTATTTACTTCAATTTAAAGTTTTACGAATGAAAAATTGTTTAATAAGGCCACATTAAGTAAATTCTGATAACCTTATTACGCCACCTCGTGGTGAAAAGTAAAATGCGTAATTCTGAGTAAGTTAGATGCAACCTTTATTAGTAATTATAGTAACACTATATCAATTTCAGAAATCTTAACTAAGGCACCAGAATTGAGAAGAATGTAAATGCCAAAAAGTATTTGTTTAATAAATATAGAAATGATTGTAATCAAGTAACCTCTCAGACCACGTGGCAAAATCAGACTATGTGTAAATTTTATTAATTGTATAACGAACTGCATAATTATATAACCGCAATGGAATTATGCTAACCCACAAGGGTAAAGTTTATAATATGGAATTTAACAAAACTAGATGTTTTCAAAATAGGGCCTGGTGGCCATATAACCTTATCCCAGTGTGTCAATTATCATTTTTAAATAGCCCTAAAGCTGTGTTAAAATTATATATGGGTTTTGGTGCGTGTGAGGTTCTGGGGGAATTTGTTTTGTGAACTCTCGCGGATAATATGTTGTATGACCAGGGTCCCTCACGGAAGACGGGGAACCAGCTCCAACCTGAACTTTTAACATCCAGATTCTCTCTCTCAACTTCATCTGCCGGAGGAGAATAGCGAAGTCTACACACAACACCCTATGATGTAGGCCAGAAGATCACCACTTCACACCCATGGAAAAAAATAAGGTGAAATCAATCCATTTTATATTCTTTACACAGTGTGATGTAACTCATTAGAGCCAGTGGACATTGAGTCACTCTACAGCAATGACTTTAAGTTTTAAACATTTTAATTGGGTCTCCGGTTAATGGGACAGAATAGTGCGTGGACTTGGGAGTGAATCTTTTGTAGATTTTGTTAATTTGTTTGTATAATCTGTGAGCCCAGGGGCTGACATGCATCTGTGGCTGCTCACCTTTCAGACGTGTAATTTCCTTTTTATTTCCAGTATAAGGGTTTCAATAGTGCTACTAATTCATTCAATCAACATGTAATTTCACCGGTTCAATTTAGTTTTCATTTTATGTATTAATTTCTCATTTTTAAATTCAGTTTGGATTATATAGGGATAGAAGTTTCTTTGGTAGTTAAGTCGGGTCACCAGTTTAATCCTGTATAGGTGCATTTTCATGCAGAGTTAAACATGCTGTTGGGACAGGTTGAGTTATGCACAATCTTGCCTAGGAACATGTCGGTTTTTGGGCCAAAATTACTTTTAAAAGGGTTATAAGCTTTATGACACGTTCCTGTTTTCAAGACTTAACTAAATTTATCTATATTTAAATTCTTTTAATTAATTATGATCACTGGGGTGTTCACTGTATTCTAAATTTTATTTCTCCCAGTCTAAGTGCCCAGTGTGGCAGCATTTTATAATAGTATCAGGCACTTTGCCAAATTCTGAATTTATTATGTCCTGGGGACTACTGGTGTTGCATATATAATCAGATACACATGTAATATGTTATGCACATATTAAGAATTATAACCTAATATGGATTTTCATAAATTATTAATGATGTACCTCATGGGGTAGAAAAGGGTGTGGCAAGAGATATATGTTATATTGTCCTGTGTTGTGGAACACGTATATGTATTGTATATTCGTGTGTATATTTTTGGGGGTTCTATATGTATTGTACATTGGTGTGTATTTTTGGGGGGTTAGATATAGGGCTAATAAAAAGAAAATATAAAACATAGGGTTTATATATTATTTAATTTCTAATGACAATTTTGAAAGAGAGAATAAGGATTTATAATTATTAATTTCAAAAGAGTTTTTTTTAAAGGAGAATATAGATTCTATCTCTATTAATTTTCAATTAATATTTTTAAAGAGAATTAATTATTTTTAATTAACATTGATAAGGAGTATGTAGATTTTATCTCGATTAATTTTCAATTAATATTTTTAAAGAGAATTAATTATTTTTAATTAACATTGATAAGGAGTATGTAGGTTTTATCTCGATTAATTTTCAATTAATATTTTTAAAGAGAATATAGAAAATAAATTTTAGATTTATTAATAATTTCAAGTAACTTTTTTTAAAGAGAATTAATTATTTTTAATTAACAATTTTAAGGGGAATATAGAATCTAAATGTTATATTTATTGATTTTGAAGTTAACAATTTTAAAGGAGATGGAATAATAAAAAAGGATTTTATTGATTGTTAATTTTGTGAGTTTTAATTGCAAGTCCCGTCTCACTGGATCCAGCGCATTTTTTGGCTTCTCTAGGCTTTGGTCTAGTTTTATTTATGTTGTGGCCCCTCTTTAGAAAAAAACAAACAAACAAAAATTTTCAAAAAAAAAATAAAAAAAAAAAATTAAATTTTTTTTTACCAGTCAAAGTTAAAGAGGGGTTACAATGTGTAAACCTGTTATCCCCATATTATATTGTGAAAGATAGTAAAAAAACTTATATAAAATCCTGTTCATAATTAGGATTTCTTTTTCTACCCCACAAAACAGTGGTCAGATTCTTGGTGTGTTAACATTAAGAAACTCGTTGGGTAACATAATATACTTCTCCCCTTTCTTATCACCCACATACACACACAAAACAAAATAACTTATCAAAATTTGTTAATTGTAAATTTAAAACTGTATTAAATATTTTTTTACCAGGTAAACTGAGATATTTAAACTTGATGCATAATAAATTATAGATCATCTAAAAAAAACTTTTTTTTCAACTCATTGTGTAAATTGCTTGAAGAAACTATATGCACTGTTTCTTTCTTCCATCCACCATATCTAAAAATATAAAAAGTTTTTCCATGTCTGCATTATGGGCAGTGACAGTGAAAGAATAGTTATATTAACACTGCGAGTACCAAGGGTGCAATATTACGCCACTGATGGACTTTGATATTTTGACAGATGGTTACATCACCTACTCTCCAATGTGGTCAAATGCTTCATGTCTGAAGAATAAGCCACAAAAAGCATGCAGAAGATTTCTTGCTATTTTGTTCTTATTTTAACATTCAGACTGCAGCACTGACAAAGTCATTTTATACAGAATAATTTCAATATTTACCAAACTGTGGAATGTTTGTTTACATTTGTAACTGTTTATTCATGGGACTCAAAGTGCCCAATACGTGGTTCAAAGAAACAGAAAAAGACATAGAAGAACTTCAGATTACTCAAGAAGGCATTGAAGAATACTTACCACTCAAAAAGAAATAAAAAATGTTTAAGGTTTTCAGGAAAAACCCAAGAAGAGGACAAGTGCCACCTGGACTGATGAAAGGAGGAAGAGACATCAATCAAGAATGAAGGAGATGTGAGAGAGGAGAACAAGAGAGGGACCAGTTGAACCAAACGCAGTGAAAAAGAATAACTTACTTTATTCAGTATGATAGCACAAATATTGGGTCAACCAAAAACATTTCTGATGTGTGTAAAACAACAATTTGGGTATCAATATTGTCTATCAGAAAGGTAGTGTATTACTGGAACAAAATTTCTACAGTCCAATCGACTCTGCTAATACTTGCTTTGAAAATAATCATTTGCTAATACTTGCTTCCAACAATTTGTTGGAAGAGGAGATTGATTACTTTAAATGTTTTTTTTGTTTTTCAAGTACAATTTTACCAATAAAATTACACTTCTTTTACAAAAGGGACACTTGCCTTAATGCAATGCCCTATCACACAGCACTGATAGTGTTTCATAACCACAGTAACTTACAGAATTGGTACTGATATTTTGCATTCATTTAAATTAAAGTAAGTCTTAAATTTAATATAAACGATGTAACGTGTCCAAAATTGGGTCATTTTATTTCTTACTGTTAATGGGTATTTGCATTTTTATTTATTTCATTTTGTGTGGGATTTTATAAATTTATTGTGAAAGTTTTATTTCCCGGCAACGTTATTTCCATTACAACAGAACACGTGGTAAGAAACAGTGGTGAAACAAAGCAGTAAGGCAGTTGTTGTTGAGTAACGCGGCAAGGAATTCGCGCCACCCTAATTTTCTCAGAACTCTGTATATGTGTGGCGACGCTCGCACTTAACATCTCAAGCCGGGGCGCTGTTAGTGACGCCGTGAAACTCCAACGAAGCTGTAAAACATGGCGCTGGAGCGGAAAATTTGTGAGATCAACCAGCCAGCTACAGGAAATGTATTTAAGCACCGCCCACTGCTAGTGACGTCAACCAGTGCTTAACATAAATCATCCCCGGTTACCACACATATAACGACTATGTTCCATGCATAGATTGAATAAACCACATCAAATCAGCTATGCACGGCGACGAAAATCATGAGGCATTGCAATTTCCGCTCTGTCTGAGTGTTTGGAGGGAGGCATGTTGGTAACGCTCTGCCCAGTCGACTAACAACCCACGCCACGCGTGGCAGCTATCAGTTTTGTGCCCGGGCAAAATTTCATATTTTTTCTTAAGTCGGCCGACAAAATAACTATGTGAGTTCACAAAAACCTATATAACAGTGCCTCTAGTGACGATGAATAACTATTGAACGTGATTAAATGTTACAAGCTTGGAAAAATCCGGAGAATGAAAGACTTTGGTAAATGCAACACGTGGTCGGGTAATACGATGCCACACACGTAATGTTACACACGAAAGACTTATGTCATTAATTTTATATAAAAATGGGGTGTTTTTGTATTAGTAAGGGGTGTTAAGAATGTGAGTAGTGAGTGTGCAGGCTGGGCTATTTTAAAGTACGTAAGTAGTAGGAAGTAAGCATAGTAAGTAAGCTGTAATAGTTACTGTTTTAGTGGATAGTTAGTGAGGATCGGTCAATAATACAACTTTTAGTAATTTTGCGTCGACGTTTCGACAATATTTATTGTCATCTTCAGGACCTGTGTATGAAATACAGTAGAAATATCAAACATAACGAAACAATTAAATATTTGGGTGAACGTGTTGGTGATGTGAGTGTGTGCGTGTGTATGTATGTATCATTTTTTATGTGAAGACTTATGATAGTTTGTTTACATCTTCAAATTATCTTTAAGAAAGCGAGCAAATTATAGTATAAGAGAACTTAATTTATACAGTATTACAATTTAAATTACTAAATATAATGTTATTTTAATTAATTAAACAAACAGTAACCAACAATTGGATATTAGATTGGTACAAAAATTGTTTATACCTACAACAGTCAACATATAGCAAAGTAATATATTACCTATAACTAAAACAGATTAGGGGATGTTCACTACGTAATTATTAAAAGTTATTTTTACCATGTTTCACTCCCTACTGGTGATAGCAAACAATCATAATTTAGAAATATACAATTTACACAATATTGTAAAACATTACGACTTAAATCAGATAGTTGACAAAGGTTACACACAAAAGTTTCTGGTAAATTTTACTAACAGGTAAACTTGGATAATACGGTAATTGTAATCATATTGTAAAATATAGTCAAGAGTACTATAGAATAATGTAATATATGTATGTGTCCACAATCACCCTTCTCTTTCACCCATGCTCCCCCCGCCAGTCCACCCAGCCTCTCACTCTAACCTGAATCGATCTATCACTCACTATCACCCCACTCACTCACCCTCTCTCTCTCTCTTTCTCTCTCTCTCTCTCACTGTCTCCCTTCTTCTCTCTCTCACTCTTCCACCCTTCGCTCTCACACTCTCTCTCTCTCCCTCTCATTATCTCTCTTCATTCACTCTCTCTCTTTCACTCTCTCTCTCTCTCTCTCTCTCTCTCTCTCTCTCTCTCTCTCTCTCTCTCTCTCTCTCTCTCTCTCTCTCTCTCTCTCTCTCCTCTATTTGTCATTGTCCACGATTGGCACTCTAAAACACTCACCATTTTTATTACACTATCATCCTCATATAAATAGAGAATTATACACACGATAACAGAAATGATTTACCAACTTGTATTAAAGGGTTACAGACTTTAAAACACAACATTATAGATAACAGATCTATTATATGAAAAAGGTTATTACTTAATATTTACATTTTTGGTCAATGTTATTTACCTGGAACTTGGTTGGTCTATACAGAGTACCATAGTCAATGTAGTTCAAATATATGTCAGTCATAATCTCTCTCACATGATCCCTCAATCTCTCTCTCTCTCTCTCTCTCTCTCACTCTATTCTAAACAGATATATACCACAAATCTAACACGTAGACGTGTACATACACACACGCTAGAATTACATACGCACGCACGCACGCGCGCACACACACACACACACACACACACACACACACACACACACACACACACACACACACACACACACACACACACACACACACACACACACACACACACACACACACACACACACAACCTCACAAGTCAACTACACATTCGAGAATCCATACATAAATATAACACTATTTTATTGACTTATTTTTATCATCTAAGTGTAAATTATGCACAACGGAGATACCCACTGTACTGAGTTTAAAACTGATCGACTATGTGTCTATAAGAAATGTTATATGTTTCTTAGCTAATACTAAATAATATAATCAGTGAGACACTTACAATTGTTGCTGACGCCAAACAATTGTAAGTGTCTCACTGATTATATTATTTAGTATTAGCTAAGAAACATATAACATTTCTTATAGACACATAGTCGATCAGTTTTAAACTCAGTACAGTGGGTATCTCCGTTGTGCATAATTTACACTTAGATGATAAAAATAAGTCAATAAAATAGTGTTATATTTATGTATGGATTCTCGAATGTGTAGTTGACTTGTGAGGTTGTTGTGTGTGTGTGTGTGTGTGTGTGTGTGTGTGTGTGTGTGTGTCTGTGTGTGTGTGTGTGTGTGTGTGTGTGTGCGCGTGCGTATGTAATTCTAGCGTGTGTGTATGTACACGTCTACGTGTTAGATTTGTGGTATATATCTGTTTAGAATAGAGTGAGAGAGAGAGAGAGAGAGAGAGAGAGAGAGAGATTGAGGGATCATGTGAGAGAGATTATGACTGACATATATTTGAACTACATTGACTATGGTACTCTGTATAGACCAACCAAGTTCCAGGTAAATAACATTGACCAAAAATGTAAATATTAAGTAATAACCTTTTTCATATAATAGATCTGTTATCTATAATGTTGTGTTTTAAAGTCTGTAACCCTTTAATACAAGTTGGTAAATCATTTCTGTTATCGTGTGTATAATTCTCTATTTATATGAGGATGATAGTGTAATAAAAATGGTGAGTGTTTTAGAGTGCCAATCGTGGACAATGACAAATAGAGGGAGAGAGAGAGAGAGAGAGAGAGAGAGAGAGAGAGAGAGAGAGAGAGAGAGAGAGAGAGAGAGTGAATGAAGAGAGTGAATGAGAGGGAGAGAGAGAGAGTGTGAGAGCGAAGGGTGGAAGAGTGAGAGAGAGAAGAAGGGAGACAGTGAGAGAGAGAGAGAGAAAGAGAGAGAGAGAGGGTGAGTGAGTGGGGTGATAGTGAGTGATAGATCGATTCAGGTTAGAGTGAGAGGCTGGGTGGACTGGCGGGGGGAGCATGGGTGAAAGAGAAGGGTGATTGTGGACACATACATATATTACATTATTCTATAGTACTCTTGACTATATTTTACAATATGATTACAATTACCGTATTATCCAAGTTTACCTGTTAGTAAAATTTACCAGAAACTTTTGTGTGTAACCTTTGTCAACTATCTGATTTAAGTCGTAATGTTTTACAATATTGTGTAAATTGTATATTTCTAAATTATGATTGTTTGCTATCACCAGTAGGGAGTGAAACATGGTAAAAATAACTTTTAATAATTACGTAGTGAACATCCCCTAATCTGTTTTAGTTATAGGTAATATATTACTTTGCTATATGTTGACTGTTGTAGGTATAAACAATTTTTGTACCAATCTAATATCCAATTGTTGGTTACTGTTTGTTTAATTAATTAAAATAACATTATATTTAGTAATTTAAATTGTAATACTGTATAAATTAAGTTCTCTCATACTATAATTTGCTCGCTTTCTTAAAGATAATTTGAAGATGTAAACAAACTATCATAAGTCTTCACATAAAAAATGATACATACATACACACGCACACACTCACATCACCAACACGTTCACCCAAATATTTAATTGTTTCGTTATGTTTGATATTTCTACTGTATTTCATACACAGGTCCTGAAGATGACAATAAATATTGTCGAAACGTCGACGCAAAATTACTAAAAGTTGTATTATTGACCGATCCTCACTAACTATCCACTAAAACATTCACTGATTGACGGTCACTAAAAATTTAAGGATGTAATAGTTACACAATCTTTAAAACATGTAAAACCTATTTTTGGAGAAAAAGTATCAATTCAACTCTTTTAATTAATAAACAAAAAATAATTTCTCTTCCAAAAAATTGAGAGTTAGAATCTTTCAAAACCTTAGTTCGTTTTATGTACTGTCAGAGTTCGTCGAACGAAATGGGTTCGTCCACACTACGCGATCCGGCCAGATCAAAGATGAAAGGTAAGTGGGAGTTTCAAAATAATTAATAAATAAGAATATCGCAAAGAAAGATAAAGTTACAACGATTACAGACACATGTCTATAGTATCCAGGCGGTGTATGACAGGTATGAGAGGCTGCCAGCCTGAGCCACATGATGCACAAAGTAGGCAATGTGGTCAGCATTCACTTCAGCGATCCACAATTGTTCTAGTGGCCCATTTCACCGACCCCATTAAGAATTTAATGGCCAGTAAATCACCTGTTAAGGATTTAATTGGAAATGACCCATTTCACAAAGCTCAGTTAAAGATATCAGCTATTAAAATCGTTGGTTAACTTAACAGGAGATATTTCACCTGTCAGGTAACTAATGGACTATTAAAACAACAAGAGCTAACCTTAAAATTATGTTTGGTGTGATTTATGTAGTTCTAAGTTGTTTTTCATGACGTAATCATTCGTGTAACATAAATACAATGTACATCCACATATATGTTTGATTTCTATGATCATAAAATTTGTTTTATCCATTTTTCTGTTCTTTCATCCAAAAATTTATTTTATTTTCAATTGGTGCACATACGACTATAATATAAGCTATAGTGACAAACAAAAATGGATCAGAAAGAAAATTTGTAAGCTTAAATAATGTTGGTATTAAAATTATCCAAACGTGGACAAAAAACAAATCTCACTGGTAATAGAAATAGGCCTACCAGTTTTGATCATTTGAAGGAGCCAAAATTTATAGAGCACTAATAGGCTTCAAAAAGTTACTTTCAAAATTCTTAAAAAATTTAAGTTGCACAGGAATATCCTCAACAACATGAGTAAAACAAAAAGTAGAATGAAATACAGAATATACAAAAACTCTTGGCAAATAGAAAATCATAAAACCAATAAACCAACCTATGAGTGTAAACTATTAATAAGGTATAATGGCAGAATGTACGCTTGTCTTGTTTTGTCAAGAACATAACATACACACGTATAGCTTTACAAAGACAAAATACATGTCAAGAATATGCTTTCATCTCATTGCCAACACAAAATATCTAGCAGAACAATAAAAACACTATAAATTGACAGTGACCAGTATAGTCTATTCAATGGGGATTTTTCTAGGGAATTGTAGAAAGTCTCCATGGATTTTTGTAATTTTTTTTTATTGTCTTTCTTAAAGCTTATACAAAAAAGTTAAAAAAGAATTTTTTGCCGCTGTTGAGTTTAAGGGTGGTTTCCACCCCTTTTTCAAGGGTAAAAAGAAAACAATTAATCTGACCCCAGACATCGATAGAAAATCAAATTCTAAGTAAATAATATAGAATAAAGTTTTTTGACAAAATGCGTTGTTTTTTAGTTATTCAGACTTGAAAATTGCATTTTTTTGCTAAAAATTCAATGTTTTTGGAGCGTGTTTCGTACTTTACTCAAAAACTATCAACTTTTTGAAAAAACGTATAAGAATCAAAATGAAAGCTAATTCAATAAGGAACAATTTGCATTTTGTTTCGTATTCATATATTGAATTGTTATCGAGATATGCTATAAAAAAAATGACAACTCTTAATTTTTTAACTGAAGAAGTGAACTTAAACTTGATATTTATCAATGAAAAATAAAGCAACTTACGATGATATTATTATTAAATGAAAGCTCTTGAAATTTCCTATAAAATGGTAAGTCGATATTTTTCATATCTTGAAAAACAACAAAGTTACAGAGCAAAATATTAAAAATTCTTAAAATTTTTTTTTAATCAAAAATAAAATGATCGCCATTTTGTCAGTTTTCCATATTGGTGCGAGATATTGTAGATTTAGATTGTCTATTATATTTGGAATGTCCTCAATTTTTTTTTTACGTATTATAGATTAGAAATGGGTACTGTTTTCGTAAATTTTAATTTTGTTGATTTCAGAGAAAATTTGTAGTTTTCAAAAAATATCTTGAAAACAAAGCGTTTTATCAAAAAATTGATACTGACCAAAAATATAGCTCATAAAAAGGCGAATATTTTCATTCTTATTTCATGTTTTTTTAAGAATTATTCGACAAGTTACAACTGTTACAAGGTGTGTTTATAAGATTTTATGATAAAATGTTTTTGTGTCTAAGTACAATATCTTAGAAACAGTAGGTTTTTTGACTATGGTCCATCCCACAAAAGTTATAGCCCTTTTAATTTTCTATAAAATGCATTTTTGTTTTATTTTTTCTCTTTACAATTAACCGAGTTATGGTCAAAAATGTGAGCGCTCAACGATGATAAAATTCGGTAACTTCATATTTTATCAACGGCTACTAAGTGGAAGTCGAAAATGTGGATCTGCATATTGATGCAGGAGAAGTGGGTTATTTTGCACTGACACTTCCTCATTCTGTAATGGAGATAGTTGTTTCAATGCAGCGCCAGTCGATGAAAGAGACGTAAACGAAGAAAACGTTATTGAAAGTGACAGCGATGAAGAATAAAAAACTAAATATATATCTTATGTACATAATTTTTATATGACAGCTTGTAAGGACTTTTTAATAAAAGTGATTTCTTTTTTATAGATTTAGTTTTTTTATAGAAAAGGAGCACACAGTCAAAGTTATTGTTCAATTGACCTCTCGACCTCAAGGAACTCTTCCTCATAATATTTATAGTTTCAGGTCTTCAACAGTTGTAGCAGTACAGTTGGGTATTTTATTTTGACTTACCTCCGCTACCAGAGCTACCCCTTTGCACCACACGTGCAGTCTGACCTCGGAATCGTGATCAGCGACACATAAAACCTATATATATATATATATATATATATATATATATATATATATATACCCATGTATAGAGCTTTCAAGCGAAGTATTATATTATCAACGCCTAATTTTGGCCATTTTCGCCCTTAAAACCACCCCTTTGCACCACACGTGCAGTCTGACCTCGGAATCGTGATCAGCGACCCAAAAAACCTATATATATACCCATGTCGAGAGCTTTCGAGCGAAATATTATGTTATCAACCCCTAATTTTGGCTATTTTTGTCCTTAAAACCACCCCTTTGCACCACACATGCAGTATGGCCTCGGAATTGCGATCAGCAACCCAAAAAACCTATATATACCCCTGTCGAGGGCTTTGAACGGTGTCCTAACGTTTTTTTTTACATTTTTAACCCTTTAAGGGTGAGAGCGGTCAAAAAAATTTTTTTAACTGTGCTATATAAGCTTGTAGGAAGACAATAAAAAAAAAATTACGAAAATCCATGGAGACTTTCTACAATTCCCTAGTTTTGCCGATTTTTACGCCTCATTGAATACACTAGTAGGCTATAATATATTGTAGAATGTCTTCTGTATTTATGAAAATACAGGCAAACAAACAGAATAATACATTTTCTTCTATTGTTGGCACGTGGAAAACAAAAAGTTAATAGGTAGTTAGTTTCATGTTGTTTTACTTAAATTAGTTGTTTTTATTTACAAGCTCCATGTCAATTATATAAATGAAATCTCTTTACTTATTTCTTTATAAACAATGAACAGATTCAACAGACTTTCTTAGTACTGTATTTGAGACTAAAAATGAAATGCAAATTAGAAACAAAGGATAAATTTTCTGATTTTTTTATTTAATAAAGACACGTGAAGGCAAAAATTAAACAGATGATAAAGACCACAAAATTTAATGACAGACTACAGTCCTGAGACATCTTGAAGAAACAACTGAATAAAATGATAATACCTTTGGAAATTGAGCTACGGTCTTATCACATTCCCTTTGTATCACACACACACACACACACGCGCGCGTGCGCGCGCACACACACACACGTATGCACTAGTGTATATGTTTTGTGCCACATCCGGTGATTGGCTCCCAGTATTTCATCAACTGTTGCTACAAAAGCTATCATCTTGCAAGCACTATGTTCTTGTTTTATACAATCAATGTCTGTAAACCAAGAACACATTATGTCTACAAGATGACTCCACCAAGAAAATCAATCCATAAGATATAGTTCAACTTCAACTGAAAAGTTCTAATTAAAAATACCCCAAATTTTAGTGGAACCCCCATCTTAAGCTAATGCTATTTGATGTTCTGACTATTATGTCATATGGTATCCTCAGAGGTTACACTAAAACTTGTTTAGAATGGTTGCAACATCTGGTAGTTTTAGAATAAATGACCACTGTAACCCAAAATTGTGTCGTTTTTAATGATCAACACCATGAAACATACAAGTAAAACTATATACAATAGAATTCCACTAATCCAGCTTTCTCGTGAAAACAAAAAACATTTGGGACAATTACAATTTAAACATTATATTAATTTTGTGATTCTTGTTTAAAGTATATTTGAACATCTATTTTAATACTGACAGCATTTTTAATAATTAAAATGTGTTTTTATTTTATTTCCTCTTTTAACTACTTCCTACAACTGAAAATAGTCATAGTATCTATATTTTTGTGCCATTTTTGGTTAATCCAGATTTTCATCAATCTGGACTGGGTCCGGTCCCATGAAGTCCGGATCAACAGGTGTTTATTGTAATACCTTTGAAATAATTATTGTATAAACCTGAAACAATATATGTTTTGAACGTGTGTTTTGGATACAATAGAAGCGTCCATAATACATCTATTGCCGAAGTCTTAGATATGTTGTCATGGCTGTGAGTTATAGTGCACCTATGCGAATTAAATGTGTTTCTAACGTAACAATTATAGAAAACAACTAGAGGTAACTGTAGTAATATTATACAAATTATAGATATTAAAGTTGTAATACTGTAGCATCGGTTCTAAAAATCTAAAGAATATTTTGTTTTTACTATAGAAATGATAGAGAACTAAACGGAAATCTATAGATGCCCATTTTTGTAGAGTGGATCCAGACAAACAGTTTTTTTTTCAAATTAACAAAACTTAAAATTCAAAAATAGAAATAGTAATAATCAACGATAGCAATGCCACTGTTAATAACAACAAATTATAGTATGACTTGTTAATGTGAACAAATAAAAAAAATAAAAACCCGTAATGATTATGTACATGTGTTACAGAACAGAACAAGCAGCCCCAATAATGTGTGTGTATGCAGCAAAGCCAGCAGTTGACCATACTGACAACAGTTAGGTAACAAAACACAACCTGCAGTCTTCGGATACTGTTACGACCCTCGATGAAACACTTCCAACTTTCCGAAGTAAAAATCATCACACTCGACAATAATTTCAGGCAGAAACAAACTACTGAGAACGCCTAGAATTCAATATGTTGACAAATTAAGTACACAAATCATACATTACACTAAAAAAAAACAAGTTGAGAACTAATAAATATGCAATATAATGATAAGTTTAGTTCTGGCTACGAGTAACATATCATTAGGTAATGATACTTTTTGTGTTCACAAATTTCACACACAAAATGATAAGCTTTAAAACAATATTGAGTACTACCAATCAGTGTGCTCTTTATTTTTACAAGGTAAAGAAGAGAAATATATTGAACATGCTCAGATTAGAATATACTGAAGAAACTATAATAACTATATGAATAATCAAATAAATACTTTGCTATAACAATACACAAAAACATTTTACTTAACTAAGCCCATCATCAGGTATAAGACACAGGTTTCCGAACGCAATAAATAAACACCCATTTGGAAGATTGTCCTGTGACATGTGGTTTCATCATTCATGGAGTTACACTTCAAAGCAAGAAGGTACCAACATAAAGAGTGAAAAGATTATTTCTTGTTCTACATTTTAACTGCTCATATTTGTTGAATACGTGATTTAACTGTAACAAAACTGTATGTTTGTATGAGACACTTGTATCCACACATTCAAACACATTAATTCATTTAAAAAAGTGTTTCCATTTCACTTTTTGCACTTCTTGTTTTTTCAATATGAAGTGTAACTTCACAACTGACAGAGCTGAGAATCACTGAACATGTTTCAAATTAGTATTGATTTCTGCGTTTTTTGGAAGTTGAAGAAACAGTGCCTTATATGGATGATAGATTTGGCTAGCTGTACTTATAGATTTGGAAGTACAGTTACGCGCAGTGTCCTCAAACCTCTCAAATTCATTAATACGGCACAAAATAAGCTATTGTGTATCTGAATATGTCACTCGTATCCTGAATTGAGAACTGGATTAATAGATAATACTAACGTATATATCATAACACACAAGAATATCATTTCATTTATTTATAACTTACAAAATAATATGTTATGAATGACATCATAAGCAAATTACAGAAAATACCTAACTTTAATCTCTTTTAATCACTTTCACCTCTGCAATTTCAATATGCCTATTTAATACAAACAAAAATGTACGCATGAATTCTGACAAATATTGTAACTGTTACAATAAATTAAATTTTACACACACACACAAGCGCGTGCACGTTTTTAAAACCTAAACATGATGCATCACTCAGAACTGAGTTAAGTTCGTCTTGGAGAAAAACAAACTAACCTATTATACCAAAATATATCAGATTTTTAGTCAGTCATGAAATGAGTACGTACAATTTCATAATTTAAAATTAATATTATTTGTTATTAACATGACCCATGAGTTCTAACTCTACTTACTTGTGATGCCGTGATATTATTGCCCATAGCGATGTGTGACAGAAACATAACAATGGCCGATATGATGGGAACAGTTGATGCAATTGACACAGTCAGACTCTGACAATACATCCCTCTCTGAAGCCATGAAAGTTCCTTGCGACGTATATCTATAAACACAAGTTACAAACTTCTGATCATTGACTGCTGACTAGTTTCAAAAAATTAAGTGACGACACATTCAAACTAACTTATTTGTATTGTATTAACACTTTGATGACCAATGGCATAATATTGTGCTGCCAGTGGACTTGGTATTTTGACAGATGGCGCACATTTATGCCACTCTCTTTTCAGTACTTTCAAACGCTTTGTGTCTTACTATTATGCCACAGAACGAATGCAGAAATTTAGGAAATAACTTGTACAGTTGGCAACCATTGTGACTATGTTTACATTTTGTGTGTCCAAGGTGGAAGTTAAGGTTTTTGTTTACGTGAAGTTTCCAGGTTTTCTGAGGTTTTTTCGTGTTTATTTTGCACGTTATTAATAGTAGTGAGTGTGTTTGTTTTAAGTAATATTTTATTAGTTGCAAAATGGCTAAACAATTTTTGACAGAATTTTTTTGTTTAAAATTGCACGAAACATATTTTTAAACAGCATCAGTTGCAATAATATATAAAATCAATAATAAAAATGTTAGATTTTTCATAAGAGGAAAGTCTGGGAAAAAGTGTGGTAAAATTATTTTTTTAGGATTAAACTGTATTAAGTATTTATGAATGTTTAAAGAACAGTGCTTTAAAAAACACTATGGTACTCAAAGTGTTAAGGACAGTATATAACATGTCTTATTTTCTTTAATTCATCCATTCGACTTTATTGAGAAATTTCGATTGTTAAAAATTTATTAATCAAGTAAATGCAAAACTTTCATTTATAGAATCAAAATGGAACCCACAAATAAATACAAGAAAGTCCACTTTAATTACAACAACAACAGAAAAACAAAATATTGGCTATTCATTTGAGTGTATATGGTTTGTATGTTTCAATTCAGTGTAATCCCTGTGATCAGGATCCACTAATGAGAAATGCCCCACAGTCCAAAACTATCTTTAAAAAAAACTACTGTAATTATGGGGAACAAAATAATAACAAAGTAACTGTACTGTAAAAGATACATTCTCAGATTTGATTACTTAGAAAAGTCACTAAAGAACCTCCATATACTTTTGATTCATTCTACTCTGACCCTAAGTCAAACAAAATACAAGCAAACAGGCCACAGTGTCTAACAAGGCATTTCATATGAATAAATAAAAGTTTTGAATATAACTGTGGCAAGTGGAACAGAAAGCAGTTTGGATACATAACAGTGAGTGTGAACAATGTGTCAAAAGATTACAAACTGTTCGAACATCTGCATGTGGAAAGCCCTTCAATCTGATTTTCTCCAGTCTAAACAAAGAAAAATAATGCTAAGTCAGTCTCCGACTGACTGCCAAGTGGAATACACAAAAGAAAACAGCAACTCACAAAAATGTGAAAGATATAATAGTAAAAGCATTACTTATTGCTGACAGTCTTCGACTGACCACCACGCTGCTCACATTCAGAGGTGGTGATTCACAAAAACTGTAGAAGTGAAGGCACTAATTACTGACGACAGTTTCATATGATCATCATACAATGCATAAAGAAAGGTTTATTGCAATTAGTACAGTCAACCAAAACAATAAATTTAAAAAACAAGTGTGGAATAACTAAAATTGTAAACCACATGGTGTGTGAAAATAGAACAAATGAGTTTGGGCCACATGCAAATGACAGAGTTATAAGTAAAATACTCCTGTGGAGTGAATGAGAGAGTGGAGGAAGAGTAACTACACAAAGTACTGCTTTGCCTTGATATATTAAAATATTAAAAGATTAGGTACATGTAGTAGAATAATCCAACAGACAAGTAATGTTTTAATTTGAATTTGTTGTTGGTTTCCTAAAAAAAAAAAAAAAAAAAAAGTAGGGTGGTTACATCATTAAACGTAAACTTTGTAGGTTAATGCATGTAATATTGTAACTTACAATTTTTAAATATATTTTTATAATTATCTTTCTTTCCCTTTGATAATTTGATTGGTTCTGTATGAGCTCAAAATTGAATTAATGCAACTTTAGTTCCAACAATTAATTTCAATATGCCAACTTTAATAACAACTATGATGCAACCATAGAGTATGGAAAATAAGAATCCTGTACTATTAACCGAGCAATAATTGTTGGTATGTAAATTTTTTTTCCGAAACGGCTTGAGGAATTTTCTCGGAAGTTGGTACTTAAGGGTATTTTGACACCAGGAATCGATTGGACTCGGTCTCATTTTCTGCAAAATCCGTCTAAGCGCCACATCTGAGGGCCTTTATTTTAAAATATCGCGGGACCGATACCGCGCGACAATTAATTATTGCTAGGCAACTGTAATTTCTAACCAGCTTTCTTACCGTACAGATAAATAAATTACAGAAACCGTCGATAAATGCAAACGGCGCAGTATCGATATGTTTATATATGAAGAAGAATAAATAGCTGTTGCAATCAATGTAAATAAACAAAATAAGAGTTGAGATGAGCAATAATTGTCCGTCCGTCTATAAATTTTTTTCCCGTAACGGCTCGAGGAATTTTCTCAAAATTTTTATATTACCGAAATTTCATTACATTATTATTCAAAAACGTTGTGTCTGTTTGTTTATTCAAAGCAATTTTTCTCTGCTCAGTGATCTATTTACAATAAAAAAAAACCATTACAGTGTTTGTGCAAGTGCAAAGCAACTCAAATTCTTGCTCGGTTGGTAATTTACATAGTTTTTTAAGAAGGTAAGTGTCATCACCTTAGGTTACATATTACTATTCTGTGCACACCCACATAATAAGCATTGGACACTGTGCAACATTATTTATACTTCCAGTCTTATGCTCAAGTGCTTTTAAATATTTTTGGCAGAAAAAATCAATTTGAAAATGTTATTTTTTAGATGCCTCGCGGACGACCTCCTAAACGGCGAATTTTTAATAACTTACGGCCACCGCAACAAAGACAGCAAGAAAATGAGTTACCACAGCCTTTTCAGGAAATAACGAATGTCAGAGACGAACTTTCTGAAAATAATCCTATCAATGCTATTTATGAAAATCAGGCATCCACTTCAAGACCCCTTCCCCTTCCCCTTCCCGAAGTAACAAATGCCCGAAAACAAGTTCCTCAAAATAATACTAACAACGTCATTCATGAAAATCACGCATCAACTTCTAGACCTGTGCGAAGTGCCAAGAATGATTGTATGAATAGACTAAATGAAGTATTAAGGGAGCTTAATGATTACCAGTCGCAAGAATTACGTGAGCAAATAAGGGAGATAAAAAATAAACGCACAAGATTGGCAGAATCAACAGAAGAGCGTGAACGACGGCAAGAAAACGATCGATTGCGAGCAAGTAAAAGGAGAGCTGAAGAGTCACCAGAGCAAAGAGCTCAACGGCTTCTAATCATTCGATTATGAGCAAGTCAAAGAAGAGCTGAAGAAAATGAAGAAAGACGTCAGCAGCGATTAGAGGAGCAACGTCGCCGGAATGAAAGACATCAAAGAACTCTGCTATTGAACCCTTTACGAACATACAAATTAGCTGTCACTTCTGATGTATCCAATCACACATTAGGAAATTTTAATGTTGCTTGCTTGCATTGTGGTGCTTTGCATTTTCCAGAAGAACGTGTTAGCAATCGAACCCATAGAAATTCTTTCGGAGACTGCTGTTTGCATGGCCGCATTGAGTTTAAACCAAAATTTCCAAATGAGTTGGTGCGACTATATCTTCATTTTCATCCATTAACTGATGAATTTCATAAAAGAATACGTAATTTAAACGCATGTTTTGCAATGGCTTCATTCACCGTGGATGATAATCGAACCATAAACAATTGAGGAATTTATACGTTATAACAAATATATATAATTATGTTGAAACGATAAATTATTATGCTACTGTTGTATTCTGCCGCTTGCTCCCACTATGCATCCAATCCCAATGACGTCACTCGGAGTTGCCAACAGTCGCTCCGTCCGCTGTACTAAGTTATCGTAATTCTTAATTGAAACAGTAATAATAATGCAAAGATAACACCAAACAGATATGTTCCTTTTATCAATCTTTATTCAAACGAAGTATTGATTAATTACTTCTCGTTTTTCTTTACTGTAATTACAAATTATGACAAAATTGTGTGTCTTTATTCATAAGTTGGTAGTAGCTAAAATATTATGCTCTACGCTGGATTCGACAAGCAAAAGAATGATGCAGTTTGTTTTTATTTCAATGAAATAAATAATCTCAGGGCGTATTTGGTTAGGAAATTATGGTTAAACAAATAATACAACTCTTAAAATCAAAATACAAACTTCACAATATAAGGATATTACAAGGTTTTGATGTGTATAGTGCAAACTAGTAGTCGTGTATGTGTTACTCACTATTATAGGTTATGAACTGTAACAGGACAAAAAGGCCTGTTGTCATAATTATGGGGTTCAGGGATTTTACATTGTATTTTTTATTGTATTCATACACATAAAGTATGGTTAGGTTCATTTTTTCTATGTCTGCACAAACGACGCAGTTGCATCGATACGATTTATTTCAAGGCCGAGGGCGTACGTGTGAAGGAAAACGTATACAATGGCGATTATGATCGACACCAACAAAATGGTATTACAAATATTGACACACGTCACAACAATGACGAGGAACAATGCCGTCAGCTGATGAGGACGAATAATTGATCACAATTGATCCCCTCCACCTGTCGACAATTCGACACAATGTCGGCCCACTCTGAAGATCTTTGTCATGGCGACAACATGTACATTTCTTTCTGGTAAA
This sequence comes from Magicicada septendecula, assembly GCA_034769895.1. NCBI lineage: Eukaryota > Metazoa > Arthropoda > Insecta > Hemiptera > Cicadidae > Magicicada > Magicicada septendecula. Next base: position 136,592,398 of record CM068372.1, read on the forward strand.
ATTTAACCAGTAAAAGTGTAACCAAATTTAAAAAAATGTAAGCATCAGTTAACAGTGAACAGTTACCAGTTTCTAAATATGTAAATTCAGTGAAGCAACAGATAAAACAGTACTAATAACACCGAAGTACGCCAGCCAATGGCCGGACCATGGAAAACGTCTGAACTACACAACTGCAACTACTTTCAGGAAAGTCACTACTAATTATCATTCTTATTTTCAAAATTAGAGCTCTAATAAGATATTAAACGTTGAAAATTTATTATTTGTAACATCAGTATGTGAGGGAGAGAGTGTAAGCAAATGTCGGCCAACAGCAACTAGACATTGGTTTATGGGTAAAAAGGGGTATTCAAATTTAATAAATATATGAAATATTGCAATTGCTATATAAAATGTTTATCTTCCGACTATTAGATTAAAGCATAGGATGGGGAAGATAATAACGATAACTACTAAGTAAGAGCGGAACTGCAGAGCTGCCATTTTGTACAAGGATTACAATGTAATTTAACCCTTTCTTTGTTTTGTAACTGAGTAACTATAACGATCATTAAAAGTGTGCTATATTCAAACATACGTGTGTGAGACGTTATTTCGATAACCCGTGCTGCTTCTATCTTTCGTTTAACGACACCTTGGCACCCTTAGGTATAATTAACATATTCAGTGTAAATGATTTGAGCACGTGGCATCCGGAAGCATGGTATTTCACCTGATAGATATGCAAATGAACTACATTACTATGGTAAGTATTTATAATGTTAAAAATAGTTAAGGCCAGTTAACAATGTCGACCCGAACTAGGGACTTAATTATTATATCAGTTAACAATGACGACCCGAACAGTGACTTTATTGATAGTTAACAATGGCAGCCCAAACGTGGGACTTTATATAATAAACTATTTTATATAAATGAACCAAAGTACGGAAGCAGACGGGTAGCGAAATATACCAAAAAAAATATATATATATATAGGTTACCTGTATAGGTTATGTTATTGTATGAATAAAACACAATACAACAACTAAAACAAAATGTATTATTATTAGTATGATCAAAATGGCAAACAATAACGAGACAAGTAGAACAGAATCAGAAATGATGGGTGACAGTATTCACTCAACACCAGCCCCAACAAAAAGAGTTGAGGAGAACGATATAATAAGAATGATGAAATTACTTTTTAACGAACAGAGTATTAAGTTCGATACAAAATTAGACAATTGTAATGATAAATTAAACCAATTTGGTGAACAATTTAATGATATCAAAAAAGAAATTAAAAACAAAGCTGTGATATTGACAAAAGATGAAATGAGATACATGTACGGTTAGACGAGATAGAGTTAGAAAATAAGAGGGGAGTGGACAAATTAGATGTAAACAAAGACAAGGTAAGTGGGGGAGAAAATTATGATAATAAAGATAAAAATATGATATTAGAAAATAATAGTGTGGATGTTGGTAGTGATAATGAGATTTTAATGAGAGTAGAGGTTAATGGTGAGGAGATAGTTGTAGATGAGAGCGAAAGTGGGGGTAAGGAGAGTTTAAGTGAATATGGTGAGCAGAGGGCAAATTTTCCCAGTGGTAGGAGTGGAGTAAAGACTCCGAAATTGTTGTTTGAGGACGAAGGTTCCTCTAGAATTTATGTCATGTGGTCTCCAAATGATCCCTTAATTGTACCTGGTGAGGCCAGGGGGTGTTTTTATGAAGTAGTAGTGCCCTATGCAAATGTAGAAAGAGAGAATGTAGCTTGGTGTGACAGAGAGAGATATATTGAGAGAGAGAGAGAGAGAGAGAGAGAGAGAGAGAGAGAGAGAGAGAGAGAGAGAGAGAGAGAGAGAGAGAGAGAGAGAGAGAGAGAGAAATAGAGATTTTTAAGATAAGTAGAAAGTATGAAGAATTTATGGAAAAGTTAGGAGGAGAGAGGATGTATAATAAAAGTAAATACTTACCTTGTAATGAAACTGAAGTAGTAGGAGATAAGGGAAATAATGACTTTATAAATTACCTAACTATGACTAATAATACAGAAGGTGACAGGACGATAACCAATCATGACAGATTATATGAGTTTGCGGAAAATGATGAAAATTTGAATGGTATATGCATTTATGATGTTAATATAAGAGATTCAATAATAAGCAATGTATATAGATATAAGATAAGACTATTGTTTGACGATGGAGGTTAGATATTTTATTGTGTTTATGAACATTTAAATATGTGACAGTGTTTTTTTCAAGATGGACTGTTTATGACTGATTTTTGATAAATGATTAAAGGATAATTTTGGATTGTATATTTTTTGTATGTAGTAATGTCAATGTATTTGTGTATTCTTGATATTATGTATTTTATATATTTTTTTATGTAAACCATGTACTGTAGAATGTTAAATATCCAAGAATAAGTAATTAGGAGGAATTTGAATAATTATGAGATTTAGATTCGAAGGAATAATAAATGATTAAACATGTAATATATATTTGGATATTGAGATGTATTGTTATTAGTAGGTGAGAGATGAATTTTCTAGTGTGGTATATTAAGGTGAAATGTTGTAAAAGAGTTTGGGTAATAATGATAAATAAGGGCATTGGAGTTAGTTAAATAGAGTTATTGGGAGTTAGATAAATGGAAAGTTGAGATACTGTGCCGAGTTTTGGAATAACTCGGCGATTTCCTAGTTAATTATGTGACTGTCATTGCGGGGCTTGTTAATTAATTATCTTAGCCGTGCCCGCTGCGTTATCATTACTTTTGCTATGTTGATTCGCGCGCGCTCTGGGATCGAGGCGGCGTAGTTAAATTTTCCGTGCAAGCTGAGTCAGTTCACTTACAGCGCTTGAATTAGACAGTCGTTCTCCTCCTGGCTGCAGTGAGATTGGGATTTTTAAGTTTGTCTATCTGCTATGCATAAATAATCGCTCAGCGACTCTCCGGTAAGTGTATTTAAGGTATTCTACTTAGTATTTGATAAAAAGAATTGTATTTTAACTTAAATCAACGCCGATGCAAGGCGATATAAATACGTGAAGTTACCACGTGGGGAGCCCAGGTTAATTTCTAATTATTCATGTCTTGAATGTTAACACTGGCTAAGATAAAGTAGTTGCAAGGTATTTATATAGTATTTATGTCTGTATATATTTTTTTAATTATATCAAGTGGGGCGTAAGAAAATTTATTTGGGTTTTTGGTTGAAACAACGTGCTTATGAACCTGTTTGAGTTTGCAACTTATTTTGAAATTGCATTAAGTGATTAATTAGCGGACGAACAGTCTATGTATAACTAGTTATTTAATTCTAAATATTTTTTTACTGAAGGTAATTTCTGTGCATACTTGAATTTCAAATTTTGTTAATTTAAATCTGAGCATGTGGTAGTATGTGAGTTATGCTGGAGTCTAGGGGTATTGTGAATTACGTAACATTTGAGTAATTGCCCATATATATAATTGTCCAGGGTTCCTGATCTAAGCCGATTTCCCGATTCACTCCAGCTGGTGGCCGATCACCTGCCACCAATGGCATTAAACTAGCGATTCTCCGTCTGAGCCGCCGGGAGGAGGACATGAACTACACGCTGCAATTACCTCAGGTTTTGTGATGGACTCAGCCAGGTGACATTTATAGCTTTCAGAAATATTTTTGGGCCGCTACAATGTAGAACTTGTGATTTAATTCCTGGAACAGCTCCAGTTAAATGATTTTGTTTGTGCACGAGTCCAGCGGGACATTTATTGATTATCACTTCTGTCAGATTCATTTTTCAAATGCTTACCCCCCCCCCCAGAGTAAGTGTAAACCCGGACGGGGTCATGCGTCACCCGATTTTGCTGTTAAAATTTTCTTTCATTGCAAAAGTGTGCGTAACTTAAGGTTACTGATTTGTAGGGCTGTTAATTATACTTGCATTACTTGGTCGGGCGTTTTCTTGATGGTATTCATAGATTTATATGGGTTTTGCTTTTTAAGATTATTTAGAGGTTTGGGGGTGCTTTGACCTGTCATCATCACCTGTCGGTGCGGTCATCCACAGGTTTCTGACTTGTTAAATTTTGTTGCATCTGGTTTGGCGCATGGCCTTGCCTGAGGTCTACCCAATTCTGTATGAACAACTCAAATATGTTTTATCAAGTTTTACATTATAAATTTTTCTTAATTAAAATTGTTTTATACATTTTTTTGGATTTATGTGGGCAGTTTGATAATTCAGTAATAAGTAAATTTTTATCATTTCTTTACTGCCACAGCCAGTGCATTAATGTTGAATTGTTAATATGAGCACACTACCGGTTCTTACTTTGTAATTATAAATTTTATTATACTTTTTAAATTTATGTCAGCTGTTGTAACGGTCCAAATTTGTGGGTATTTGTATTTTTATTTTATCTCATTTTCGGGGTTTCATAAAAAATATTGTGCAAGTTTTAATTCCATTGTGACAGAACACGTGGCAAATAGAACAGTTTATAACCAAGGCAGCAATGCAATATTACGTTGCGAAATCAGTTGAGGTATGTAGCCACCTCAAAGTTCCAAGAATTTTGTTTCTGTGCGACAGCGCGCACGCACGCATCAAGTGAGTATACGCTCGGAATGACGCGGTTGTGAACCACCAAAATGGTGAAAAGTACTTTTTCTGTTTCATCTACTTGACTGAAACGGCGGATATGAAAACCTAAGTTACCGCCTCCTTAGTGACATCAAACCGGAAGCGACTAAATATCGTCGGCGCATACTACAGAAAAGACCACTATATATCATGCACCTGGTCGCTCAACTGCAACAACTCAACTATGAGCGACGACAAAATTCGTTGGCGGTGGGCATCAATTTCCGCTCGCTCCGAGAGATGCGTTAGGCAGTCCACGAGAAGCCTACTCCATTAACAGACGCTTACAGTTTTGTTTAGGGCCCGGTCGGTGGTGTTTTATAAAATGCGATTAATTCAATAATATCGTCAATACCGACCGGGACCCGTGAAATTAACGGATTCGAACCAGTGTACAACGGTTGTCGAACGACGGACAATACAACAGTTAAATTACGGACTTTGGAAGCGCGGGTGAACAAACCACGTGTTGTGTGTAATCGCAGTAGTGAACAGTTATGGAAATAATTACGTGTAATAATCAATAATAATCATGAAGGGTAACGTATAAAATTGTGTGAAAGAGAGAGTGTGCAGAATGGGCTGTCTTATAAGTAATAATAGTTAAATATGGTACCAACAAATCTATTTCAAAATTAGTCTTGTAGTACCCTTGTAATGATCATAAAAAAAACGGTTTTGAGTAATTAAAATTTAGTTTACAGTATAACCATGTGTTAGTCTAAGTTATTTCGTCATTACCACTGTCTCATTTCTGTGCTGCAAGATTCGTCTAAACGTTCCGGGGATCTTTCTGAATTATTAATGGGTGTGGTCAGATTGCTAAATTATCCCTTGTTTTATTAAGGTGGAGTACAAAGGTTTTCGATATTTTAACCTATAAAAAATTATGGTGGCGACCTTGGTCTTCTGATGAAATTTATGCAGCAGGTGAGTACAAGGACGAGTACAGGTAAGTCCTGGCAGTATAATTTTATGTATTAATATATTTCGACATATTTTTTAGCATCACACTGGCGACGCGCTGCCAGGATTTTCGTTTAATTTTATTTATACGAGATAGACCTATTTCAATGCACAGAAAATAGGATGTGGTAATGACGAATTTATAAATAATTTTTTATCGTACATAATTAAGTACGTGTGAGTAGGTTAGGTTTATGTTATTGTGATTTACAGTTGTGGTAGGTGTGTTGAGTGTAGAAAAATAGGGGTTGTTTATATAAAAAGTGTTATACAAACGAACTTTAAACATGTCAAAAATCCAAAGTAATGATATCGATTTTGCGTGGGAGGAGTGGGAGAGTGAATTTAGAGAGGTGGTAGGCGAAATGACGGATGAGGAGTGGGGTAATTTAGACGATAGGTTAACGCGAATGGAAGAACAAGAAGAAGGAATATTTGCAGAAATCAATAAACATAGTGAGATGACCAATGATAAAGGTAAGATAGTCGAAGTAATAGTAGTAGAAAATAAGACAGTAAATAGGCCTAGTGATAATGATGAGAGTGTGGGGGTGGTAAATAAAGGTAGAGAGACAGACCGAGTTAACAAAAACAAAGTCGATCAGGTGGCAGAGAATAAGGTAAATAACGATGATATGAGTGAATCTGATTATAAAATGATAATGGATATGTTGCGAATGATTAAGAAACAATCGGACGAAAATAACAAAATATTGAGGGAATGGTCGCGGGAACTAAAGACAGACCAATTAAAGGAGAGTACAGAAGTTGAATTGAAACAGGTAAGTGGTCACAATGTTGTTAGTGATAGTGAAGAAATAATTGACCAGGTGAGTGATAATTCAAATAATGAATTCGTAGATAACAGTGACAAAATAGTGGGAGAAGTAGGGTTAACTAGTGAAGATAATGATGGTGATTACAATTCTGAGGTAAGTGGTGATGTTAATATAATTAATTCCAGTGATGTAATAATGTTAAATAATAATAATGAAGTATTGGATAGCGGTGAGATAGAGATAGTGAGTGAGAGAGAGAAAGTAATAGATTGTAAAGGCATAGTAATGAATGTTGGTGAGTTAGATAATGAGTGGAAAGAGAGTTATATTGTGGGTATGAAACAGGGGGCAAAATTTTATGGGGTTAAATGTGAAGCAGAGACTTCACAAGTGTTGATGGAGGACAAGAGTTCCTCAATAATTTTTGTAGAAGACGAGAGGTCTTCAGAAGGTCATATAAGTTTTTTGTGTTTATCTGGTAGGGCCAGATGGTATTTAAATAATTTTGTGGTATTGCCCTCTGCATGGAATGAGAGAGAAGGTGTGAAATGGCATTACGATGAGAGAGATTTGTGGGTTGGTAAAGAGATAGAAGTGTATAATGTAAGGAGGGATTATGATGAGTGGAAAGTAAGGGTAGAAGTACGTTTAAATAACAATAAGATAATTTATGATGACAGAATAATTGACATGATGTTGAGAGAAATTACCAAGGGAGACTGGACAAAATTAACTGATAGCGACCGGTTGTATGAAATAATAAATAGTATGATGAAGAACTTAGAAATAATGGTTTATGAAAATAATAATAATAATAAACTCAAGGTAAACAAAAATAATTTAGTCTACAAATATGTGAGATATCTTTTTGACGATGGAAGCTAAACCATAAAACAATAAAGGACAGTTATAAATATTTTGTTTTATGGGTTTTGACCTAGCTGATTTGGACATTGAAATCTGATAACTGAATAAATAATGAATCAGATTTGTAATTAAATATGTAGTGAAGTCAACTGTATGTGTTGTGGTTAAGTGAACAGTGTATGTAGGTAGATAATTGTTGTAATAATAAGATTAATATTTTGCAAGTTAAATAAATAAACAGAATTAATTTTGAAAAACAGTAATTGGCTAATTGTAATTGCTGGGATAGCTATGTGATTTGTATTTTCAGTAATTAATTTAATTAAAATAAGTTGATATGTTTCAAATATTTTTATTGATTATTTAAGTATAATATAATTAAATTTTCTAATGGATTTAAATTATTTTTACGAGATTTGGAAATTTGGTAATTAAATGATAAATTGTTTGATTTAAACTAACATTTGTGTTAAATGTTTCAGAGGTGAGGTGGAAGTATTAGGGGTATGGTGAATATGTTTTGTGTATGTCAATTTAAATGGACTGTAAGTATAGAAATTTTATAGTACGAATCATATATAATAAAAAAGTTTACAGGTGTAACTCAGATGAAAAAATTTTAATTTAATAATGAGATGATTTGACATATTTGTGTTAAATAAAAATGATAATTAAAAGTTTTAATGATAACTGAAAGATGATATATAATTATTAATAATAATAAATTTGAAAATTTTGTGTGTGGATCAGGGGGTGGCTCAGAGGAGCCACGAATTTAAATTTATAACATAAAATTTGCTAACTCTAATTCTGATCTAATAAAAATGCTTGTGTTCCGTTTAAATAACTAGATGCTCATACATTCAGTATAAGGTGTTCAGTCTATGTTTTAAATGTAATATTTTATTGTAGTAGGTTAGAGATAAGAGTTGATAGAAAGTATGTGTTTTATATAAGTTGTGTATTTTTTTTTTTTTAAACTAAGCAAATAACTAAACCGACTGGCAGGCGGTTAACATAAATTATCAGAATCAGAAAAATGGGAAACAAGGAGGTTAGAAGTAAGGATTGATAAATAGATATATTTCATGTAATTTGCTCAATTTTGAGATGTGTTTTCATTGTGTTAGGAATGTCAGCTGATCAGCAATAAAATGTCACTGTTATATTGGTTATAAATGTTCCAGGTAATTAATGTTTAATGTAATGTTTCAATGTATTACAGATGCTATTTTAAATAATGAGAAAAGTAAGTTAATAAAGTTGAGATGTTAAAATGAATTGTGAGAGCTAATAAAAGATAGTTTTGGGGTGATGAATATTTTGTGGGACATATAGACCAGTCCAAGTTGAAATTAAAGTTGAAATGTAATGTTGTTGTAAGATAATGTAATAGAATTTGAGAAGTATTGGTGTTGACACAGTAGTTATGGAGAATATATGTAGAGTATTGAGTGATATATTGATGTTTATAATTGATGATGTTATTTTGTTGTAGTTGAAGTGATGTAATAAGAGTGAGATTTTGGGGATGGTAATTTTGTAATAGGGGGTAGTGTAATGTGGGAGTCCGCAACAAGAGTTGGGACGGGAAGGGACCGATTTAGTAGGAAGGGGTTGCCTTAGGTAGAATCCAGGAACCAACATAATGGGAAATGAGCTTTTTTGGGGGGGGAAACACTTATCCTAAGTACAAAGGGTTAGAGAGTATTTTATATATATATATATATATATATATATATATATATATTGAGAGAAGGTGGCGAATTGAGTTTAATGGTAAGTTGGGTTTAGAGTGTTTTGATAGATGTTTTGATAGAGATGGGTGTCATGCTAGTTAAAGTTGATGAGTACTAGAGTCAGAGGGGTAGAGATTATAAATGTAAGCCTACCAAGGGGTAAATTAAATTGTTATAAGTATTTAAATCACCCACAGTAATGGAGAATAAGATTGTTAAATAAAGAAAGAGATTTATTACAAGAAGATAAAAATTTTTAATTGAAACCAGTGACAAAATTTTGATAGAATTGGATAAGGTAAAGTTAGCAAGTGCTTATTAATTTAAATGTCAATCTGATTGTTATTTGTAATAATATTTTGTTGTTTTAAATGTGTTATTTTATTATGTTTTGTGCTTCAAGAGAGAATTTTACAGATGTTAAGTGTATTTTCAGATAGAACTTGTATCTAACGTATGTAGGTCAGGGTTTTTGAACTTGACCTAGTTTTAATCAGCTGACAGTGAGGTCATATAAGTTAATAGTAAGGAAGTTAATTCAACTTTTGTTTTTTGATCAATTTAAACAAATTTTAAATAATTTCCGTAGAAAAAAAAATTTTAAGAAGTTTAAATGTTTTGAATTTTAAAATTTGTTGGGAAAATATTTTTTTGGAGAAAAAAAAATCTTGATTTTTCGCCTGCCAGATAATGGATAATTTTAAACTTTGGTTATTTGATTGTTTGTGTACTAACCATGTTTATTATTATTGATTTATTTTATTGAATTGTATTGTTAGACTCTAGGTGTAATCACATGTTAGGTTAAGGATGTTCTTAATTGTAAGAAATGTTTAAATCGATTTATTTTAAAATAAAAAACAAAAACCAATGAAGAGAATAATTCAAAATAGATACCAAATTTGTGATTTGATTTTAAATGGAAACAACCAGTGAGTTGTAATTTAAACAAATTTTTAAAGAATTTTTCAATTTATAATATGTAATGTGAGTGTGTGTGAGCCCAGTATCTGCTAAAGGCAGCCCAGCTTGCATATAAGGGGAAACATATCGGCTGAGGATCTGGCATAATCTAAGCCAGGGATTGAGGATTTTTGGGGGTAGCATGTTAGAAGGTGAGGTGCGCTGTGGGGTGTGTCTGTTCGATTTTTCGGTGTTGGGATCTCGCACAGAGAAGTCCAGTGATCTCGTTAAGATGCGTCCATAGTCGCCGAGCCAGGGGGGTCGTGTACCCATGAAGTATAAGAACAAGGGGGTTGTTTGGCACCAGTTCCTCACCGGTCCTCTTAGGGGTTTTATCAATGAGATTTCTTCTGTTTTGACAGAAGACTTCTCATTGAGGGGGTATTGTAACGGTCCAAATTTGTGGGTATTTTTATTTTATCTCATTTTTGGGGTTTCATAAAAAATATTGTGCAAGTTTTAATTCCATTGTGACAGAACACGTGGCAAATAGAACAGTTTATAACCAAGGCAGCAAGGCAATATTACGTTGCGAAATCAGTTGAGGTATGTAGCCACCTCAAATTTCCAAGAACTTTGTTGTATGTGGTCATGCGCCTGTACGCATGAGACGGGTATACGCGCGGACCCACGTGGTCAGGAAACGCCAAGATGGTGAAAAAATATATTTGCTGTTTCGTCTCCTTGACTGAGCTGAAGGAAGTGTAGCTAAGTCACCGCCCCTTTTGGTGACATCAAGCCAGAAGTGCCTAAATATTGTCGGCACACACTACAGAAAAGACCACTATATATCATGCACATGGTCGCTCAACTGCAACAACTCAACTATGAGCGACGACAAAATTCGTTGGCTGTGGACATCAACTTCCGCCCGCTTGCAAAAGACGTTTGGGCAGTTCGTCGCTGATCGTGTCTGGCCAGACACCGCCCTAAAAGGGCTCCTCAGATTTTTCACGTTTTCAGTCTCAAAAACTCTATTTGGTGAACTATTATGCGGCAGTGAAACCAATAGTGATCAATTAGCAACAACCGTGAAATCCGGACTTCATCACAAAGTCAAAATGAGAAAAACGAACAGTGCGAACTAAAACCGCGTGCCGGCTGGGGAGGGGTATTTTTTTATATTATTAGATTCAATGTGTTAAATTAATAAATCAGGGTAACGGGGGTTTGTTTTAAGAATGTGAGAGTGAGTGAAAGGCAGGCTGGGCTACCTACAATAGACGTAAGTAAGATAATTTAAGTGTACCATTATAAGATGTATGCACCATAGTAACAAAATTTTGAAAACCATGTCAGAAATTTATTGGAAAAATAGCTTTTAACGTTGCAACAACTGACAATTAAAAAACCATAAGTTCTTTTCAAAAAATGTGTCGAGTTAGTTATTTCGATAACCTTTAACACAGGTTTGCATCTGACGTACATGTGATCGAATTCTGGACCCGGATATATGAAACTTTGCAGGTAGGTGAAAATAATTTGTATTTTGTATTTTATATATTTTAAAAGTGTATTTGAACATAACACTGTTTGATAATTCAGTAATAAGTAAATTTTTACCATTTTGTAACGGTACAGAATTGTGAGCCACCCCAGTTTAATTTTATATTAATTCAAATCATCAATTCAATCACTTTTCCAATTGTTAACTTTCACCTGTGAGGAGCCCCAGTAACCAGCAATGCACATTGTTAGCCTAAACAATTGCCCTAATCTAATTTTTTTTTTTTATAAATGAATGTTAAATAATAAAAGTTGAATAGAGAGTTGAAGTAGTAATGTTATAAAGTTTTGGTACAAGTTGTGTAAATATGAATTATGTAATGTAAATATAACAATGTTAATGTTTAATGTACAATGTTTTATTATGTTTTTATTATGTTGATGGTACAATAGTGTGTGTGGCTGGGAGGTTGCTACAGGGGTAGTAACGACAACAAATATTAAATGTTAAGAAAGAATAGTGAATGGTGTTGGTTATCAAGTATATAATGATGATTCTGTTGTAAAGAAAGATAAGTGTAATGAAAGTTGGGTAAGGAAAAATATAAAGATTTTTGAAATGTTTGCCATAATAGGTATATGTTTCAATGTTATATAAAGTAAAGTAATATAGATAGTGGTTGTTGTTTGTAAAATTAAAATTTGTTTTATGCTTAGGATAAGAATATACTTTCTGGTGGTAAAGAGAATAAATATGATCGACTGGAGCCAGAAAGCTTTAATAAATGCAGGGGTGTTAAAAGGAGAAGAGGGTCTTCTATCCTAAATCTTGTTAATTGTTGTTTGAGAATTTTAAGTTAAGAGAACCAATGTCTAGTAACATAAACCAATGCATCTAAGAGAAGACATATCAGTTGTGGATATGGAGATAGATAAGGCCTGTTATATTACACAATTATTATGTAATTTATTTTGATTTATACCTACAATAGTACCATAATAATGCACGTGTGTACTTACCAACTTTAATTACTGCCGGGCTCATACTCTTCTTATGTAATATGCTTTTTTACCTAAGTGGTCCAGGAATTCGTTACAGCGAGATTCTTGAGTCAAAGAAGGTGACACAAATGATAACACTGTTTCAGAGTGAAAGTAATTATCGAATTTTAATTGCCAAAGTAAATTCATTATATAAAACCATGTGCTCAAAATGGCGTCGTACAATGTTACAACGACAAAAACAAAATGGTGTGTGTATTTTTACGTCATCAAGCTTTGTCATACACTACAACGCCTGCTTACATGCGTTGTCGTCAGTGCGTCATTGTTTTTTGTTATGACGGAACAGTGTTATTGTCCAATCATAATTCATATTGTAGTCTTTTCGTCACAAACACCGCCATGGTATATTTTGAGTTCAGCACGTCCATCGGCGACCTTGGTGTCTTACTCTGGCTGAATTTGCGTTGTTCCTTTTTCCAGAGGGACAATGTACCTAACCATTCTGCGTTTAAAAATTACATAATACAAACATTGAAAATACCTATATAACCCATAATTATGGTACTGGGTCATTATGTACTGTTACAGGCCACTATGTCAAAATTTTGTGTTGCATGTTTCAGAGTTTTGTGTTACTGTGACAGCGGTCCTGGGCTGACCAGTGCGTCAGAGCAGGAGCGTTAGGTGCCTCATGGCCTTATGGTGTTGGGATCTCTCCTGAGAAGTCCAGTAAGGTCAGATGGTACAATCAGCATCATGGAACCAAGGGTAAGTGATTAAAAATTTTTTTTTTTTGTAAACCATAAAGGGGGTTGTGGCAACATATCTGGGCTGATCCCTTTATAAACGTGTGAATGAGTCAATGAAAGTTTTTATGCTTCGACATAAAATCTTTCATTGAGGGGGTTTTGTAACAGGACAAAAAGGCCTGTTGTCATAATTATGGGGTTCAGGGATTTTACATTGTATTTTTTATTGTATTCATACACATAAAGTATGGTTAGGTTCATTTTTCCTATGTCTGCACAAACGACGCAGTTGCATCGATACGATTTATTTCAAGGCCGAGGGCGTACGTCTGAAGGAAAACATATACAATGGCGATTATGATCGACATCAACAAAATGGTATTACAAATATTGACACACGTCACAACAATGACGAGGAACAATGCCGTCAGCTGATGCGGACGAATAATTGATCACAATTGATCCCCTCCACCTGTCGACAATTCGACACAATGTCGGCCCACTCTGAAGATCTTTGTCATGGCGACAACACGTACATTTCTTTCTGGTAAAATTTAACCAGTAAAAGTGTAACCAAATTTAAAAAAATGTAAACATCAGTTAACAGTGAACAGTTACCAGTTTCTAAATATGTAAATTCAGTGAACAACAGACAAAACAGACAGTACTAATAACACCAAAGTACGCCAGCCAACGGCCGGACCATGGAAAACGTCTGAACTACACAACTGCAACTACTTTCAGGAAAGTCACTACTATTATCATTCTTATTTTCAAAATTAGAGCTCTAATAAGATATTAAATGTTGAAAATTTATTATTTGTAACATCAGTATGTGAGGGAGAGAGTGTAAGCAAATGTCGGCCAACAGCAACTAGACATTGGTTTATGGGTAAAAAGGGGTATTCAAATTTAATAAATATATGAAATATTGCAATTGCTATATAAAATGTTTATCTTCCGACTATTAGATTAAAGCATAGGATGGGGAAGATAATAACAATAACTACTAAGTAAGAGCGGAACTGCAAAGCCGCCATTTTGTACAATGATTACAATGTAATTTAACCCTTTCTTTGTTTTGTAACTGAGTAACTATAACGATCATTAAAAGTGTGCTATATTCAAACATATGTGTGCGAGACGTTATTTCGATAACCCGTGCTGCTTCTATCTTTCGTTTAACGACACCTTGGCACCCTTAGGTATAATTAACATATTCAGTGTAAACGATTTGAGCACGTGGCATCCGGAAGCATGGTATTTCACCTGATAGATATGCAAATGAACTACAGTACTATGGTAAGTATTTATAATGTTAAAAATAGAGAGTTAAGGCCAGTTAACAATGTCAACCCGAACTGGGGACTTAATTATTATATCAGTTAACAATGACGACCCGAACAGTGACTTTATTGATAGTTAACAGAACAGTTTAGATGCTTATTAGTTATCGTTAAAGTTTTTATGGTGTTCAAAAAAGGTGTAATACTCAATTGGTGTTATTTTCAAGTGTTCTTTATTGTTGGTGTAGAGTAGTGTCTGTAGTTTTATTTATTGTTTAATTCCTAAATAGTTGTGTACACAAGTGTAGGTGTTGTCACATAAGATGATAAATTGTTCAAATTCACCCAGATCCTCTTCTTTATTCTTCCAGGACGAAGATAGGGTCCAAGTCTTCTTTGCTTCTTCTCCCCGGATCTAAATTCTTCTGAATTAAATTCTTGATGTTCTTTTATTATTATAATATTTTGTATTGACTATACCAATTCGTTTTACAAAGTCTGGTATGTGTTTTCACTATTTAAAATATAATTATTTGAGACGTTTTAATAACGCGTCTGTCTTCAATGATCATTGTTAAAGAAGTCCCCTTTTATTTACCTGAATTTTCGGTTGCTAAGGTAAAACTTGAAATCTGGTTGGTTGATTCAGATATACATTGTCATACAAATTCATTATTTCAATGTCTGAATTAGGTCAAAAACTTTTAAATTAGTATACCTTTTTTGTACTGATTGGGAATTTAAAACCAATAGCATCATTATTTTGGTCTTAACATTTGTGACATATAGATACCAAACATGCCTATTTTTGCTTAAGAAATACTGATGTTACATTTTTTGCTATCTGAATTTTTCTTAAATAACTTAAAACTGATTATTTCGATTCCATATTTGTCGTGTATACTATTAATTATAAACCTATCCATATTACAACATTTGTTTTATAAAATTCTAACTGTATTTCCTAAAATTTACAAAATTCCAAAGTTTTTTTAGGCCTAGGTCTTGACATGTTAAATTTCTATTTTCTGTTATTGTAACAACTATTAACAATGCAACTACCATCAAAACTACTCCCTATAACTCTATTAGTATTATCATTTAAAAATATAACAATAATTATTACTGTAACATTATAAAAAAAACATAATTCACATTTTGTGATTAAACAATTTGTATATAGTTGTCTTGATTATTCATCTCTTCTTTCACAGCACTAACACTTAACTAAAAATGAACTTTTTTCATGTGAAACTTACTAATTTTATTGGACGCGTTTCGGCTTAGTATCCGCCTTCTTCAGCTTTGGTAACAGACAGGCAGTCTGTTACCAAAGCTGAAGAAGGCGGATACTAAGCCGAAACGCGTCCAATAAAATTAGTAAGTTTCACATGAAAAAAATTCATTTTTAGTTAAGTGAATTTGTATATGTCTGGTTACATACATCCTGCATAAGGCATATCATACACTCATTACTTAATAAAACTATAAATAACATCAACACAACTTAATCTTATTTTTAAAACACAAAACGGAAAGTTTAATCATTTAATAATGATTTTCTATTTTTTTTCCATTTTTCTTAGGTAGTTCAGCCATTGCTGTACTAGGTACTTTTTCTGTTTCTTTTTATATATTTGAGAATTATTATTAGATTATACATTATTTTCTTGATAACATTATGTCCACTATTATTTACAGTTAGTTGCATGTTTCCATGTATCTATAATAATTGTTTTGTTGTATTATTTCATTATATCATTTAGTTAACAATTTACTAATATATTATTTTACATTATATTGTATATTTGGGCCTATTATCCCTCAATTTGTATTTTGATTATTTTTATATTTTGATACATTTAATAAAACAATTTGTTTACTTATAGTAATGGTACATAATGCTGTCTGTCTTTATAAGTATTATTCTTGTCATTATTTGAAATTCATGTCATCATCGGGGTATTTTGCATCACTTTACCTAAACATTAATTTGGGTACGGTCAGTTATAGTCCAAGTCAGTCTAAAGTAGTTATTTGTTCATCTTCACTATCATTTTTAAAAAATATTTTTCTTCTTGTTAAGTTTCTTATCCATGATCTTCATTAAATCTGGTACGATATCAAGCTATGCCAAATGTAATGTTACATACTACCATGCCACCAAATTTGATTATTTTAATAAAATCATATATTTTGTTGAAATTATCAATTATTTTATCTTTCATATTAGCACTTGTTATCCTTTTTATGATCTGGTATACTTGTCTTTAATTATAAGTGTTCTATCCCTGGAACATGTTACCTCCCTAACAAATTAATCATCATCACATATATTTTGGAATCAGTCGGGGGGCTCTCTTGACCTAATACCCCGCTGTCCTTATACAGTAGAACTTGGCTAATTCGAACGTGTATAATTCGAATTCGTTGGATAATAAGGGAATCCGTGGTCCCTTGAATATCCTATGTAAAACCATGCAAAAACATCGTCTGTAATTCAAACTTTTTTTGGTTAATTCGAAATAAAAATGTTGCGCAAACTACAAAAAATCGCCTGCTGTATGGGCTAGACCACGTAACAATAGAGACACAACTGGAAACAGACAAGCAGGCATCACCCTTTGTGAACAGACGCTTGTCCTTTGTGTCAAATTCGTGGAATTGCCATCAGTATCTGGCGATGACACATGACTGGCTCGTGTAACGGTACCGTCCGCCATTGTCCCTGGTTCCACGCCTCGTCAGTCAGCCACCCTCACTGTTGCTTTCAGTTCAGTCTGCCTGCATTCATGGAAGTGTTAAGTCTTTTTGAGTTTCTACTGTGCGAGCTGTGTCCTGTAGTGAGAGACCGTTCCTTTCTTTATACATTACTGTATATACAGACTGGTGTGTTTTAGTGACACTTAATGTGCAGTTTTATTGTGTTGTGTGTTCATCATGGCCCTTTCAAAACCAACACGGACCCAATACAAATCATTGACATTTGCTGAAAAAGTTGCCGTTATACGGAAAGTGGAAAAGGGACAAAAAAAGAAATCTGAAATTGCCAAGGAATTCGCGATACTGCCAAATACGCTGTCAACGTATCTAAAAAATAAAGAGAAGATTTTGAATAGTGTGTGTAAAGCCAGCGGCAAAGATAGGAAAAGAGCGCGAGGACCAGAAAATCCTGACGTGGATGAATGTGTAGTGAAGTGGTTTAAGCAAGCAAGGGACAAAAAAATTCCAGTCAGTGGGCCCCTCGTCAGAGCCAAAGCTGAGGAATTCGCATCTAGCTTAGGGAAAAATGATTTTAAGGCCAGCACTGGTTGGCTCGATGGTTTTAAAGAAAGGAATTTCTTTCAAAACTGTTTGTGGGGAAAGTGGATCTGTTGACGTTGAAGCTGCAAATTCATGGAAAGACGATTTGTTGCAAATGATTTCTGATAGAGACGCTAAAGACATTTTTAACGTAGACGAGACGGGCTTATTCTTCAAATGCACCCCCGACAAAACACTTGCTTTTAAAGGAAAAAGTTGTAGTGGCGGCAAACACAGCAAGGAGCGCATAACACTTTTATTCGGAGCAAACATGGATGGCTCGGAAAAACTGCCTTTGCTAATGATAGGGAAGTCAGCCAACCCACGTTGTTTCAAAAATGTAAAAACGAAACCAGTTGAATACAAATCAAACAATAAAGCTTGGATGACAGGTGAAATTTTCGAAAGATGGCTTTTGAAAATCAACAGGAAATTTTGAAATCAAAACAGAAGAATCGTCTTGTTTATTGACAACTGTACAGCGCACAACACTATTCCTCTGATGGAAAATGTAAAGGATGTGTTTTTCCCTCCAAACATGACTTCAGTAGTTCAACCTATGGACCAAGGTGTAATAAAAAATTTTAAGCATTTTTACAGATGGCTTGTGGTCCAAAACATTCTGTCAGGTGCTTATTTAGATGAGCACGAAAATATCAAGATTAACATCCTTCAAGCTGCCCGCATGTGCAACAGTGCTTGAGACTAAGTTACGCAAAAAACAATTGCTAATTGTTTTCGTAAAGGTGGTTTCTGCCACATTGAAGGTGAAGAAGAGAATAAAGCTGCTAGAGAAGTCGTACCCACTATGGATAACTGGGAAGATGTTGGACATGATGCAGGCATTCGTTACGAAGAGTTTGTAAACATGGATGAAGACTTGGCGGTGTGCGGTGAACAGACAGATGCGGAGATCGTGGCTGATGTTATGAACATAAGAAATGATGGTACATCTTCAGATGAAGAAGGGGACCAGCTAGAACTTCCAGAGATACCGATTCCAACGGCTTCACAGGCATCAAATTACATTCAAGACTTGAGACGGTTTGTTGAAGGACAGCAGAACGTAAGTGACGCTATTTTCCAAGCACTTAATAAACTTGAAGAGTTTACTACAACTCAGTGTATTAACTGCAAAATGCAATCAAAAGTTTCTAGCTTTTTTAAAAAACTGTGAATGCTATATTTTGTACTGAAACGTGTTTATACGTTTGTAATACATATGTATAAGGAAATTGTTTAATAAAATAACATATTGCTTTACTGAATTTCGGTTTTTGATTTGATTTTTCTACCCTTATTAAAAGTTTTCCTAATTCGAATTTTTGGATAATTCGAATTTTTTACTAGTCCCTTCAGCTTCAAATTAGCCAAGTTCTACTGTAATACATAATACATCAATAATATCGATTGCTGGAGCTATCTCATCAGCCAATCACATTTAATACTCACTAGTCTATTCACGACTAAATCAAATAAAAATAATATAATAATATATTCTTGGGATGGTTCACTCAGTTTAAATTCTCAGATCTAAATATTTCTTTCCATTGATTCTTTCAGATGTTTATTTTCTTGTGGCGATATTAATAACATTTTTATTTTTAATTGGTACTATCTTCTTTCCGCCTTTATCAGTACTGCTTAATCTTCATTTTTCATTCACTATCTTCATCCAATTAACCCGTAACAAGTATCTTTATCTATAGTTGTTATTGATTCTCTCACAATCATGATAGGTTATTTGTAGTAAATTCGTTTCTAGTCTTGTCTTATTTTCATCGTCAATTGTCTACATTTGTCTTTTCTTATTCATTTTATAACACTTTGGTTTCTCATGATTTATGGATGTTGCATCTTTCTTTTATATTCAAATAATAAGTTCTTAATTACATTTAATAAGAGGTGCTTATTTCGTTTAGAATTTTGAAATTTAT
Source organism: Magicicada septendecula (assembly GCA_034769895.1). Classification (NCBI taxonomy): domain Eukaryota; kingdom Metazoa; phylum Arthropoda; class Insecta; order Hemiptera; family Cicadidae; genus Magicicada; species Magicicada septendecula. Next base: position 136,612,069 of record CM068372.1, read on the forward strand.
TCAAATTAGTTTATGCACTTGATCCAAAATAACATTATCAAAATGTACTGTAAGTTGTCCTTACTATTTGTTTGAATTTTGAGATTTATTCAAATTCGTTTATTGGCTTCATAATACATTTTTAAGGAAACTTGGTTGTATGTTCCCTCAATCTTTTTTGTCTCCACATCACTAATTACATAAGTATTATTGTTATTGTTTTTTACAACAACATATGGTCCGTTATAAAGTAATAATAGCTTTTTTGCTATTCCTTCCTTAGAACTTGGTAATTCGCGGTTTTTTAACAATACTTTATCTCCAATCTTGTACTGGATTATTTTCTGTTGAACTATTTTGTATTTTTTCCTTCTTTTCTCCACTTGCTCATTCAGTTTCCTGATGAATCTCATGTTGTCGAACTGGTAAGCTGGGTTGTTTGGGAAGTTGATTATTTCAATAATTTCTCGGGGTGGTAATCTTTCATGCATTATAGTATATGGAGTATCTTGTATTGATTCATGGTAAGCTAAGTTGATAAAGCTTTCTGTTTGTGTAACGTAGTCACTCCACTTTTGGTGTTTATCGAAACAATAGGTCCTGAGGATTCTGCCGACCTCCCTCAGTACTCTTTCCGCCGGATTGCTATTTGGGTGATAGACAGATGTTTTATATGTCTTGACACCTAGGTCTAACAAAGTCTCCTTCCATACCCTTCCTCAGAACTGAGTCCCGTGATCTGTAATAATTGACCTTGGAGTTCCTAACTCTGGTATGTATTGTTGGATTACTATTTGCAGAATCTTTTTTGTAGTTGCCCGATTAATGGGGTATAGTTTTGTAAATTTGGAGTAATGGTTGAACATGATTATAATGAATTTATATTGTTTTCTCCCTCCACTGCGAGGTAACAGTCCACATACATCTAAAATACTCTCTCTAATTTACCAGTTGATGTAATTGGCTGCATTATTCCTTCTGTTTTCTCGTTATTGCATTTTGCCAACTGACAGATGTGGCACTGCCGAATACATTCGCTAACTCTCCGGTTGATATTCTTAATGTAAGTGTGTTCCTCAAGTGCTTTCATCACTTTTAATGCACCCATATGCCCATATCGACTATGGTAGTCCAGTATCAATTCCTTTTCTAATGCTTTAGGTATCACTACCTTCCATGATCCTTGGTTATTATTTGGTTTGTAAAATAATATGTCTTCATGTAGACAGTAATATGCAGTAATTTTTTCCTCCTGTTGGATCAGTCTTTGCCTAAAATTGTTGATTTTTGTATCCTCTGTTTGTTGTTGCGAAATTGATTTCATGAGGTTTTCCAAATCTGATTTGTTTTTTATGATAGTATATACCTTGACGATTGTTTCCTTTTCCCCTTCAAAAGCTTGCTTTGCTACGTTAATCCGGGACAATATATCTGCAGCAATATTCTGTTTTCCTGGAACATACTCCCAATTTATATGGTATTCCTGTAGTGCAAGTATCCACCTTGTCAATCTTCCATGGTTAAGCTTGCAATTTTTTAAGAAAGCTATTGACTTATGATCGCTTCTCACAGTTATCGGGTATCCAAGAATATAGGTCCTGAATTTTCCACAAGCGAATACAACGCTTAATAACTCCTTTTCTGTTACACTATAATTGCGTTCACATCCATTAAGTATTCTGCTTGCAAAACTCACCACCTGATGGTTTCCCTCACTATCTTCTTGATATACTACAGATCCTAAACTTATATCACTGGCATCGCAGTTCATGAAGAACGGTTGGTCGAAATTAGGATGTTTTAATATAACTGAATTTAAGAAATTATGCTTGATCATTTGGAGTAAGTTGTCTTGTTCCTGTCCCCATGACCATTTGTTCTTAGAGGATAATTGTGGAGAAAATTTCGCTGTCATTTCATAATAATTTCTCTGGAACTTCCTATAGTAATTACAAAGTCCCAGAAATGATTGAAGTTGCTTTTTATTTTTAGGACTTGGGAACTTCTGGATAGCTTCTATCTTTTCATTGGATGGTGTTATTCCTTGTCGTGATAAGTTAAAACCCAGGAACTGGACTTCACTGGCGATAAGTTTGGACTTTTGAAGCTTTAGGGTGACTTTATTGTCTGATAATTTTTGTAATACTTGCCCTACTCTGTCACAATGGTCTTCCCAATTCACTGAAGTAATCAACAAGTCATCAACATAGACTGTTGTAAATGGAATGGTATTTGGACCCAACACCTGGTCCATACATCTTACGAATACAGCTACTGAGTTTACCAGTCCAAACGGTAGTCGCTTGAACTGGTAGTTCCTCCCTTCGAAAATAAAGGCGACGTACTTTCGACTATCTGGGTGTAACTCCACCTGCCAATACCCACAAACAGTATCCCAGGTGCTGATAAATTGTATGTCATTAAATTTTTTCAATATCTCCTCAATCTCTCCGGGAGATGTTCTGTCATTAACTATGATCTTGTTGATCTCTCTAGAATCCAAACAGAGTCGTACTTTGCCATCTTTCTTGGCAACGGCTATCAACGGACTAGTATACGGGGAACAGCTATACTCAATAATATCTTCTGCTATCATTTTGTCTAGTTCAGTCCTCACTGCGTCTTTTAATGCATAAGCAACGGGATATGATTTCTTATTAAAATTTACAGGCTCCTTGAATTGTAGTGTAAATTGATAATTTTTTACTTTGCCAGGTATATCAGAGAAAACATAGCGGTATTTATTATATATTGATATTAACTTTTCTATTTGTTGTGTAGTTAAATTACATTCATTTTGTTCTGACCGAAATTGTCGGATCTCTTCTAATTTTTCCAACCATAAACTGTCTTCACTCCCAAAGTATTCCCTTCTTATATTCCATGAATCATCTTGATTATTATTGAATTTTCTTATACTATTAATACTATTGGATGAAGGTACATTTTTATTTTCTACTAATTTTGCTGTCCATTCTATATTATCCATTTTTAATGACACTACGGCCTGTCTCATGTCAATTATTGCTGAGTATTTTCTCAAAATATCACAGCCTATTAGTAGATTAAATGGTAGGTTACTAGCTATTAGAAAAATCATAGGTATAGCTACATTTCTGCAGGTCACTGCTAATGATACCTGTTTTCTTATTGACTTGTTTTGCCTTCCGGTGGCTCCAATTAAAATTATATTCTGGATTGGTAGAGTCGGTAAGATGATCTTACTTAATTTTTGAATTTTGTGGTATTCGTTGTTATCGATTAATGACACGTTTGCACCCGTATCTATCATGAATCTTGTGTCTAGTCCATTTACTTGGGCGATAATATAGGCAATCTCATTATTCAAATTATTGTTCGTTATTGTATCTTCGTTTAGCAATTCTTCTCTCACATTTTTTAAGAAATGATTATGCACTATGGTAATGGTATTGTCAGTCGTTTTGTCTCGTCCTAGTAAGTACCCAAATTGTCGGTTCAGTGATGGGACCTGTTGGTTTCTCACTGCCGCAGTCCATTTTAAATCAGGGCTGATCTCCTCGGTCCTGTTGTCTGGTTGACCGGACCTGTCTCTATTCTGTAGTTCTTGTATCTCAATGGCGTTGTTATTGAACGTCACTGAGTTTCTGTTATTCCTGTCATCATCGCAGCTCCTACTTCATCTACGTTCATCCTGGTAGCGTTGGTTATTCTCCTCCTGAAAATTTCTCTCCCGGTTCCCATTATAATTCATTCGTCCCTGGTACGAACGTCTTCCCATATCTCTATCGTCGGTGCTCACATAATTCACATGTCTTCGATATGTTTGGTTTTGGTTGTTATAATTGCCATTATTATTCTGTCTGTAACGGTTATCGTAATTGTTTTGATTACCTCGGTTGTTCTGGTAGTGGTTGTCTCTAGCATTGGCACGCTGGTATCCGTTATTATGATTCGTAGGAGAGCTACGGTAATAGTGGCTGTTGTTATTGTTATTGTTATTCGCCGCATTATTCCGTGGGTAGTTATTATTGTTGTTATTATTTTGGCAACTACGTTGATAGTGGTTACCGTTGTTGTTGTAATTATTATTTGGTCTTTGCCTGTTGTTTTCATATCGGGCGTCGCGGCGACCATTATTACTATCCATCTCGTCGCTCCTTCGTCTGTATTGGAGGAAGCTCTTCTCTTGTTCTATTTCCGCTAATAATGCCGACATCTCCTCAATGGTTTGTATTCGTCCGTTTATTCGGCCTCTCATAATTTCCCCACCATAGTGATAAGCCAATAGCCTCACTAAACACTCAGTAGGAATTGCAGGTTCTAAATGTCTGGCTATGTTTATCTTACCAAGAAAGTATGCGGTCGGAGGCCCAATCCTATGTCACTTCTTATCATGTGTTGTGTGGCATCAGACCAGTACTTGGATTTAAATTGTTTTTTGAATTCTTGAAAATTTTGTATATTCGGCCGCATCGCCATCCATCAATTGTCATAGACTTTTCTGAACATTTCGTCCAGCATACTCCTAATGACAACCCATCTGTCTTCTCCGGTTTTTGCTATTTTTTCTTCTACCCATTCTAGGAATAGCATGGGGTTTCTTCTATAGTTCTGGAAGTCGATAACTTCTTGGTTTTCCTCACATGTGGTATGGGCACCGGTACATAGTCTGTTTCTTAGAGAGTTGATTTCCTCTCTATGGGCAGTTGTTTGATCTTGTACCTGACTAAGACTAGTACGTATGCTTTCTAATCTTTCTCCCATCACTGCTTGGTTGGTTTGTATATTTTCTATTCGTCCATTCATTTCTTCCCGGACGCTCAGTATCTCTTGGTTCATCCGCTCACACTTTTCCTTGGTCTCGGATTCTACTCTTTTAATTTCGGTCACCGGTTCTTCTAGCTTCTTATCCCATTCTTCCTGCAATTGCCGGTTATTAATTTCCATCTTGTTATTCCATTCTTCTTTTAGTGACTCTTTGTGTTCGTCCAATTTTTTCATGGTTTCCTGGTAATTTCCCTTCAATTCTTCCCTCAATGCTCTATTATTTTCGTCTATTTTCTCCTCCATTTTCCTGCTATTCTCTTTCAATTCTTGGCTCAATTCCTCCTTTGTGTGTTTATTATCACTCTTTATTTCCTCCATCTTCTTACTCAAATCTTCCTTCAATATTACTAAGTTCTTATTACTATTCTCACTTAATTCTTCCTTCAATTTTTCTAAGTTCTTATTACTATTCTCACTTAATTCTTCCATCTTTTCTTCCATTTTCTTATTCCTCTCCTCCGTTTTCTTACCAGTTTCCTGCATTAATTCCATCATACATTTGATCATTTCGTGTGTCTTTGTAGCGGGGCATTTTTGGGGCCTACCTGAGACAATGTAAAGAAGTTTATATTTTATTGATAATAAATAACATAATTTGTATTTTTTTTTTTATAAATAAATAATAATAACTTTATCCCTTGTTGAGTGATAGGGACAGAAATTATAGACTTGGGTAAATTTCTTATTTGAAGCGATCGAGACGATGGCAGCATTGTTTGGGACGGTAAAGACCATATGATTCAACAATATTCATATAAACAGTTTTAATAACCGGCAACTGTACCAAACTCAGTTCAAGGACAATGACGAACACAAAAAACGTAAACCCGTTATGTAACAGTAAACACGTTACACAACCAGACATCAGGCGATGCGTTACGTCAGCGCATTACATAACAGGAATGCTGGGTGTGTCACGCCAGCAACTGTGTGAGGCACCGAACAGAGAGTCGCAAAACAACATCTGAGTGGTACAGACGCTAACCACTGTGCGTCTGCCCGGCTCTCGCCGGTTTTTCGGCGAAGTTTTGGTGTTGCGCCGGCCGTGCGTAATTATCGCCTGCACGTATACAGATCTTAAATGTAAAATAGCAGCTGTCAACTTAATTAGATTGAACTAACAGTTAAATGGTTTTAAAAGAAAAAACATGTAAATTCAGTGATCTACGTAGTGCGCGTAGTATAAGGCGATGTCATCTGGACTCACATGTCAGTTAAGTAACTTTCAATTTTCGTCTAACATCAACAAAGTCCGATATAAATTTTATAACGAAACAAAATTTTAAGCACTAAACAAATGAGATCTCATATGGGTATGGGGGAATGTAACACGAGAGCTCTCAAAAAATAAAATCATTGTGTGTGTGTGTGCGTGAGTAAGCGGGTAGACAAAGAAGGCTGGTTTGCGTTGTTTGTATTTTAATTTAATTCATACTTAATTTCTTAAAATTTATTTGGAATTTGTATACCATGTTTTCATTCTCATTGTAGCAGAATGATTATATAATTAATAACTTTCGTAAATGTGAATTTCCAGTAGAGAGAGGATGGCAGGAGGTAGTTTGTTAATAATAAAATTATAGTAAAAAATGTTAATAAATTTTAATTATGTGTAAACGTATAAAGTTTCTTTGTTTGATTAAACAACCATCTGATCTCCTGTTCGCCTAAAAAGAACCCTCATAAATTATTTTCTTGCAGTTGGCAAGATGGCGCCCGAGAAATATACAATGTTTGTTAGTTAATTTTATGTGATACAAAAAGGTAAGTAGCTTCACATTTGGCGCCCGAACAGGGACGATTTATATAATAATATTATATAAATATAGGCCCACTGGGAAAGCAGAATGGTTGTTTAAGGTAAAATAAATTTTTTTTTCATACGTAAATTAGACGCAAGTATGGGGTTATGTTTTGATAAGGTTATGTATGTAGTGAATTATTTGCCAAATTATATAAGGAGTATTATGAGGTAATATACATAATAATTGGTATGTATGATAATTATTAAATAGTATAAAGAGTATTATAAAAAAAAAAAAAAGTAAAAATGGCAGATAATAATGATATTAGTTTATCTGATAGTCAGGTAGTAAATCAAATAAGTAGCGACTCCGGAATTCAAACAACTGACAGTAGTCTTGAGGAGTCAAAAATAATACAGACAGTTGAGATTCATTCAACCCCTATTTTAGGAAATCAAAATAAGAAATCTGATAATGATACTATGTTAGCAAGATTGTATGATATGATGTACAATAGTGTAGAAAAACAAGACAGCAATTTTAGAGAATTGAATGACAAATTTGATAGACAAAGTAGGGATATTAAAGAATTGAAACATGAGATACAAGAAATGAATAAACAGTTAGAAAGCACTAACGAAACAATAAGAAACGGTTTAAATAAGTTAGAACAGAAGTTCGAGAAATTAGGTAACAATGTTTTAAGTAAGACAAAATGTAAAAATGACGAAATAGTAGACAATTTTGAGAGTATAGTGGGGGTGAAGAATAATGATGAAAATATAATAACAAAGAGTACTGATGAAGTTCTAGAATGCGATAATGAAATGTTCATGAGTGTTTATGAAGTAGAGAGAGAGTGGAAGAATAATGTAGTAATTAAATGGGGACAGAGGGCAAATTTTCCCCTTATTGTTTATAATGATGATGATGATTTAATGTTGTTTTTTCAGGGCAGGAGACCCTTATTGTTAAATGAAGTAATGTTGTATAATGTTGTACCCTCTGTCCGTAATAATTGTGAGAGTGTGATGTGGTGCTATGAAGAAAGAGAGTTATATGTTGAGAATGAAATAGAAATATACAAGTTAGAAAGAAAGGATGATGAATTGAGAAAATTAATAAAAGGGGTGATGATGAATCATGTGAAATACGTACCTGTTGAAAGAGAGACAGAAAATAATTTTGATAATATCTTACCTGATTATAATGACTTACCTGACGTAGTAGTTGAGGAATACAAAGATGAGAAAATTTACCTGACATTAACAAATAACCCTGATATAGACGGGACAATCCTAACCTATGGTGACAAGATTTATAGTGGTACAATGGATGAAATAGAGTTGATAGATTATTATGATAGTAATGATTATCATAATTTGTGTGTTGATAAAAATGATGAATGTTACAAATACACTAGATATATATATGACGATGGTGGGTGAGCTAAAAGACCAGTGTTGGGACATTTTTAAATATTGTAAATTATTGGTAATGACCTTGCTGATTTGGACATCTGAAGTGAGATACACTTGAACAGTTTTGATGCATATTTTGTAAATAATATTGAATTCATTTGTGTGTATTGTGAAATGTTAGAAAAGTAATGTGTATATGTTTTGGAAAATGTTGTGTTAATAATAATAATAATATTATTAATATTTTAGCACTCTAATTAAATAACAAAATAATTATGAAGACAATAGTTAATGATTTGATAATAATTGAAATATGTTATTTTAATAATCAAATGAATATTCAATTTTAATAATCAATTGAATTAAATAATTTGAGATCTTTAGATATTGTGATTGAATGTTATGTGTTTGAATTTATAAGGTAATTAAATTGTGTGATGAGATTTTAATTTAATAATCATGAATAAATAAATAAATGTTAAATGGTTTATTTTGTGGAATTTTGTGGAACATAATGATTAAAAATATGTGTTAATAATAAATTTAGAATTTTTGAAAATCTGATTGCAACACAGGATAAGTCAATAATGATGATAAATAAAAACAGTTAATGAAAAATTTTAAATAATAATGTTTATAAATTTTATATAAATTATTTAAAAGAGAATTGTTTGTTTGATGTATACTAAGAATCCAGGTGAATGTCTATTTGTGTATTGTGTTATGTGATGTATTATAACAGTGTAGTGTGGAACTGCTATGGGGGAAGGTTGTAGATTTTGTATTAATTATTTTATGTTAATAATGGTTAAGCTTCCATACAAAGTGGGTTAAAACCCCATCTAAATTAATATTGTCATTTAAATATAAATTTTTAAATTTAATATTACGAAAGATATGTTACTTGTGATTCCCCAAATTTTCGGGCGGTCACGGCCTCACCGAACCCTGACCGTGGAATTGGTTTAGCTTTAACAGCTATGGTTGGGGCACATTACGATTGCGCGCTGCCATAACTGGCCATAGCTGTTATCGTTGTAAAGGTGCATTTTGAAATTGATGGGGGGTAATAAAAGGGGAATCACCAAACTATGGAACAGCGGCTGCCACTCTGTTCGAGAAGGAACAGCAGAGCCAGGTGGTAGATCCGTTTAAGGGTGTATAATTATTAACGAGAACATGTTGATGTTCAACAATTTTAAACTTAACAGCGGAAGCAGAGACACGGAGAGGTAAAAACCTGCTCCAAAATATACAGTCTCTGTGGAAGCGAAAAGGCGCCACAGTCTTACATAATTGAAATAGTGTGTGTGGCTGGGAGGTTATCCAAGGGGATAACGTATTAAAAATTTGATATATTTTAATTAATAATGATGATTTGCTACTCAATAATTTTGTTTGAATTTAAAAATTGGATGCACTAAATACTTCTTATATGGTGTTATTGTGTCTTATTGTGTTGATTGCATTAGTATGTTAGGAATAAGTATTATAAAAATATAATAATATGTTTTCAATGTGTTTACAGATTTTAAAATAAAATGAAAAATAGTTGTAATAAGTAAAATTTTCAATAGGTTGTAAAAGATAGAAGTGGGTGATAGTAATTGTTTGAATAAAATGTTTGAGTCAATTCAAGTTGAATTTTGTGGGACGTAGATTTGTCCAAATCGAAGTAAAAGTTAAAGTAATAGTGGAAATGAAAATAATGCAATGTTGTTTTGAGTTAATGTAATGTTATAGAATTTGAGAAGTATAAGTGGAGACACAGTAGAAATGGAGATTTTATGTAGAGTTTGGAGCGATATATTGTTTATTTGTTGATGTTAATTTGTTGTAATTGTAGTGAGGTTATGAGATTGAGATTTTTTGGGGATGGTAATTTTGTAGTAGTGGTAGTGTATTTGGGGAGTCCGCAACAAGGGTTGGGACGGGATAGGGACCGATTGGCGCCGGAAAGGGTTACCTAGGGTGAGTCCAGGGACCAACATAAGGGAATGAGTTTTGGGAAGGAAACACGTATCCTATGTACAAAGGGTTAGAGAGTATTTTTTATATAAGAGTAGAAGGTGGCGATTGGAGTTAAAATAGTAAGTAGTTAGAGGTAGAGAAGGGTTAGTAAAATTTTGATAGAGGGGTGTCATACTAGTTAAAGATTTTGTAAGGGAGCATTAGAGTAATAAAAGGGGTAAGATTATGAATAAATGCCAAATGGATGAAGTAAATTATAATGAAATAATGAATAACATAGAATCACCCAAAGTAATGAAATGGAATAATGATGGCCATAATTTAAAAAAAAAAAAAAAAAAAAAAAAAAAAAAAAAAAAAAAAAAAAAAAAATAATTTTTGTAATTTTGAGAAACGAATTAATAAGAGTAAATCAAGTTTAAAAGTAATTTTTTGATTTTATATGTCAATTTAATGATGTAAAGTGTGTAACATTTTAATTGTAAGTTGTTTATTTTAAAATGAATTATTAATGTACTGTGTTTTCTTATGTTAAGTTATGTTAGGTATTCTGATATATACATGTTAGTAATAAGTGAGTAAAAACAAAACCAGTGCTTCTTAGCGCAAACCAGCACCGCTAGGGGGGAACAGATCAGTTGGGGATATGGTGTTGTATAAGGCCACTATTTAATATTTTGATTTGTTGTTTCAGTGTTTGGTGATGCTGTGGCGGCGGACCTGAGCTGGCCTGCGCGTCAGGGCAGGGGCGTTGAGTATCTGTCTGACTCTACGGTGTTGGGATCTCGAGAGAGAAGTCCAGTATTGTCATGCAGATGCAGTCACAGTCACCGGACCAAGGGTGAGTTGATTATTCTTGTTTGTAAACCGTACAGGGGGTTGTGGCGACATATCCTGGCTGATCCCTTTAGCAAGTATGAATGTGTCAATGAGATTTTTTATGCTTCGGCATAAAATATCTCATTGAGGGGGTATTGTAGCGGGGCATTTTTGGGGCCTACCTGAGACAATGTAAAGAAGTTTATATTTTATTGATAATAAATAACATAATTTGTATTTTTTTTTTTATAAATAAATAATAATAACTTTATCCCTTGTTGAGTGATAGGGACAGAAATTATAGACTTGGGTAAATTTCTTATTTGAAGCGATCGAGACGATGGCAGCATTGTTTGGGACGGTAAAGACCATATGATTCAACAATATTCATATAAACAGTTTTAATAACCGGCAACTGTACCAAACTCAGTTCAAGGACAATGACGAACACAAAAAACGTAAACCCGTTATGTAACAGTAAACACGTTACACAACCAGACATCAGGCGATGCGTTACGTCAGCGCATTACATAACAGGAATGCTGGGTGTGTCACGCCAGCAACTGTGTGAGGCACCGAACAGAGAGTCGCAAAACAACATCTGAGTGGTACAGACGCTAACCACTGTGCGTCTGCCCGGCTCTCGCCGGTTTTTCGGCGAAGTTTTGGTGTTGCGCCGGCCGTGCGTAATTATCGCCTGCACGTATACAGATCTTAAATGTAAAATAGCAGCTGTCAACTTAATTAGATTGAACTAACAGTTAAATGGTTTTAAAAGAAAAAACATGTAAATTCAGTGATCTACGTAGTGCGCGTAGTATAAGGCGATGTCATCTGGACTCACATGTCAGTTAAGTAACTTTCAATTTTCGTCTAACATCAACAAAGTCCGATATAAATTTTATAACGAAACAAAATTTTAAGCACTAAACAAATGAGATCTCATATGGGTATGGGGGAATGTAACACGAGAGCTCTCAAAAAATAAAATCATTGTGTGTGTGTGTGCGTGAGTAAGCGGGTAGACAAAGAAGGCTGGTTTGCGTTGTTTGTATTTTAATTTAATTCATACTTAATTTCTTAAAATTTATTTGGAATTTGTATACCATGTTTTCATTCTCATTGTAGCAGAATGATTATATAATTAATAACTTTCGTAAATGTGAATTTCCAGTAGAGAGAGGATGGCAGGAGGTAGTTTGTTAATAATAAAATTATAGTAAAAAATGTTAATAAATTTTAATTATGTGTAAACGTATAAAGTTTCTTTGTTTGATTAAACAACCATCTGAACCCTCATAAATTATTTTCTTGCAGTTGGCAAGATGGCGCCCGAGAAATATACAATGTTTGTTAGTTAATTTTATGTGATACAAAAAGGTAAGTAGCTTCACATCTTCTCGCTTTCTGTTTGTGTGGGTTCTTCTGGTTGTTTCTCCTGAGCCTTCCTTATTATAGTTTCTACTTCCTCAACCGGTGTTGCTTCCTTGTCTTGCATGCTTAATTCGCTTTCCTTCTCGGTTTCAGCCGCTCGTTTGCGCGATGTTTCTCGCTTCCTCATTTTCGTTTATTTTTTGGTTGTTTGCTTATAAATTATATTTTAATTTATCGCCTCACACGTTGGTTCACCAACGTGTTAAAAAAAAAGGAATAAAAAATAACAAAAATTTAACCAATGAACAGACTGAATTTTATGTATCCCCTTTATTAAAATCTGTTATTTATTTAGTTTATTTTATATTATTTTGAATGTTCATCATTATTTTAAATTTTGCATTCAGTTTATATTTAGTTCAGTTAATTTTATATTTTGCATTCATAATTGTATTTAGTTTTTAAAGACACCTAACCTTCCCTTGTCTCATGCACACACTCTCCCCCCCTCTCCATCACAACACAGATGTTCCAGATACACCTTAAACAGATGTTCACCACCTACACTCCACTAACATCCTGTGTTCAGTAATTTCATTCACTCGCTCTTTGACAATGGCTTAAGTTAGTCGAAACAGCTGTCAGAGTTAATTAAAAAATTTGTGAAACTTACCAAGTGTTTTTTTTATATATTCTTTTAAATCAACCAGGTCAAGATAGACCTGACCTCGCTGCAAGGGTCGCAAAACAAAATTTCATGACTATTTGATGATTTGGATAAAAAACAAATTTTTGGTAAAGTTGCAGCTTATGTGTACACTATAGAATTTCAAAAGCGAGGTCTTCCCCACATGCACTTGCTATTTATTATGTCTTCTCAAGACAAAATATATAACGTCGAGGAGCTTGATGACTTGATTTCTGCTGAAATTCCTGACGATGACCCAATACTACGAGATTTGATGACTAAATGGATGATACATAATCCGTGTGGAGAGCATAACCAAGAAGCTCCATGTATGATCAATAAAGATGGAAAAATGAAGTGTCGCTTCGGATTTCCAAAATCATTCAAAGACTTTACATTTTTAGTTGAAGATGAAAAAACCAATTATCGACGTCGTTATGATTCGAGAATGGATCCAAACAGTCCAGACTTTTCACATCATCATGCTGTTTATCATAAGGATAGTCAAGGTAGACGAACAACAAGAGACAATCGCCATGTTGCTTCATATAACGCTTACCTTTTAAAAAAAATTTAATTGCCATATTAATGTAGAATACGTTGGTAGTATAAAAGCAGTTAAATATCTTTATAAATATGTTTACAAGGGACATGACTGTGCATTTGTCAAGGTAATTCAAGATCAACGAACATTAAATTACAATGAAGCAGAAACATATGTGCAAGGTCGATGCATCACACCTCCATGCTGGAGTCTCTTTGGCTATGAAATCCAGAAAAAAAGTCACACTGTTCAACGTTTAGATATTCATCTACCTGGACAATATCGAATGACAAATATTGAACAGACGCAGGAAGATTTAGCTGACGTAGGCCAAAGAGGTTCAACTTTAGAAGCTTACTTTAGACATAATTCACATTCGAAGCAGCAACAACAAAATCAAGTCCACAATAAAAATCAACAAGAAATACATTATTATTATTATTATTATTGGGAGATGCCAGAGCACTTTAGGTGGATAGGAAGTAACAGTGAATGGCAGCCCAGGGTCAGGCGCCTTCGAGTTGTTGGTAGAGTTCACAGCATAAACTTTGTTTTGCAACCAGAACTGCACCATGTACGGCTATTGCTCTACCACATCAAGGATGCTACAAGCTTCGATGACCTTTTATTGGTAGAAGGAACAAGATACGCTACATATAAACAAGCCTGCCTAGCTAGAGGACTAACATATGATGATCAACAATGGGTCGAAGGTTTGAGAGAATCTGCCATGTCAAAAATGCCTTCAGTAATGAGAACACTATTCACACAAATTCTTATTCTTGGCGCTCCTGAAAATCCTAAGGCTTTATGGGATATGTTCAAAGAAGAATTGGCCGAAGACTTTATTAGAGAGGCCAGACGTAATAACACTTCTATTGAAGAAGCGATAAAAAGAGCTTATCGGATCATTGCTTACAAATTGAACACAGAAGCTACAGAAGGTCAAAATTTCCGCTTCTGGGTACAGAGATACAATATGGACGATATAGACAATTACGAAAATCAGTTGAATGAAGAAATAGTAAACGTTGATGAATACGCAGAATTGGGGGAAAGCATGTATCAACGTCTTCGAGGAAGACAATTAGAAATTGTGGATCGAATTTTAAGTGCTGCTGAAGGTCAATCTGAGCAAAGATGCTTTTTTATTGATGGACCTGATGGTGCGGGAAAAACTTTTATTTATAAGACACTATTCCACATTCTTTCTGGAAGAAATTGTAATGTAAAGTGCATGGCGTTCACTGGAATTGCGTCTATCTTACTTCCTAATGGTCGAACATCCCACAAAACATTTGGACTTAAAGTTCCTTTAACTGCTGAATCTGTCTCAAATATAAAACCAGGATCTTCGAAAGGCAGGGAACTCGCTCAAGTTCAAGTTTTTTTAATGGATGAAGCACCCATGTTACCTAAGTATGGAATGCATAATATGGGCCAATTGCTTCGCGCTCTGGGCAATCCACATTTACCATTTGGAGGAAAAATTGTTGTTTTTGGAGGAGATTTTCGACAGTGCTTGCCTGTTCAACAACGTGCCAACGAAAGTGAACTGACAGATCTATGCATAAAAAGAAGTAACCTTTGGCAACACTTCCATCTCTTTTCTTTGACTGAAAATATGGGTGTAGATTCAGAGCAAACAAATTTTGCTGAATATCTGTTGAAGGTCAGGAACGGAGAGTTGCCTGTAAATAATATGGACGAAATTGAGCTACCAGTAGATATTCTTTCTAATGGAAATCTAATTGATGAAGTCTTTGGAAACTGTATTACTAATAATAGATTTCAAGATATGAAAGACAGAGCTACAATTGCTCCTTTGAACAGAGACGTAACAAAAATTAATGCTGAGATCATTGAAAAACTACCTGGAGATATCAAAATTTATCACAGCTACGACTCTGTAAAAGATCAACCAGAAGGAGCTCTTCAATTCACTTCAGATTTCCTTAATTCTGTTGACATAGCCGATTTACCGCCACATGAACTTAAGTTGAAAAAGGATACTATAATAATGCTTTTACGAAACTTAAGACATTACAGAAGGGCTTTGCAATGGAACTAGATTAAATATTACAGAGTTGTGCAATAACATTATCAAAGCTAAGATAATTACTGGAGAAAAATTAGGTCGAGAGGTACATATCCCAAGAATTACATTGGATTCTAACAAAGGTCAACTTGGCTGTACCATGCAAAGACATCAATTTCCCGTAAGACCGATATTTTCTATGACAGCTCACAAGGTCCAGGGTCAAACATTTGAGTACGATGGTGTTGACTTACGAACACCAGTTTTTATGCATGGATGTTATACATCACTTTTCACCGAGTTAAAAGGAAAGGCAGTTTAAAAGTTCTTCTACCACAAGAAAATCCTCGACACACTCGTAACATAGTGTGGAAAGAAACATTGAATGATATTGATTCTAATAATAATGTACAGAATAATCTACAAATGGATACTGATTATGAACATCTTTTTTTGGACATTCCAGACAACTTGGATGATTTCAACATGACTTTTTATAAAATATTGTATAAAATTAAATTTTTAAATATATTGCTATATATATATATATTTTTAATATATTATGTTTGTTAACCTACATGATGAGTTATAAGATTACTATTTTAGTTTCCCAATTTCATAAAATTCATTTCCAATTTCTAAATTAATATTGTAAAATGCATGTCTGTTTTGTTTTGTTATGTAAAAAGAAAAATGTAAAATCATATTAAAAAAATTATTTTTTATTTGAAACCGAGCTAAGCTCGGTCCCCTGGTACTATTTATTATAAGAAGTGATAAGAAGTTTACAGTATAAATGAGCATGAATAAACATATACATATTCAGATGAATACAAACTGAGGCATTTCAAATGTTACCTTACCGTAACCTAACCTGTGTTCAACGGGTTCACCTAAACAGGCCTGGGGGAGGGACTTCTTTTAAAGGGAAAATATTGCTCTTTTACGTGTTTTATGTTGTTTAACAAGGATAATGAAGCAGTCTCCATATACTGCCTGTAAAGATAAAGATGGCAACCCTGGTTTTTTGGGTGTTTAAAGTAGGGTTTGGGGCCTTGTCAGAAAACCTTACCTTAGAAGTACTGCTTTTTTGCACATCAGAACAATGATTTTATTGTGTAAGTGTAGTTCAATTTTAGTAAGTTTATTTAATCAACAGTTAAAATGCTTCTGCTGGTTTAAGTAGGCTTAAATTTTAATACTGCCAAGGCTTAGGCAAAAACAGACCTACAAATTTCTGTCATAAAAATCCTTCATTAGGTGAGTGATTTACTTTAGCAAACATAGTAGTACGACACAGTCTTGTATAACAAATTCTGTGAAGCACAATAATGACTTTCAGCACAATAAATTAAATACTAATTACACAATGCTGAACTTGTAGGCCTGCAACAGAATTTACTAGACTGTGCCTATTTTAAATATGTTTGTTAAGGTAAGTGAGTATTATTATTATTTTTATTTATTGTTTTACTGTTAAAGCAGTTGGCAATCACTCCTTTACTAGTCATAATTTTTTTCTTGATTAACAATATTGTTAATAAATACATATATACATTAACACACGGCTGTAATATGAACGTTTTATTGCATGAGTACGTGAGATGTTTTATGCCTGAAATCATACAAACTCTCACAGATAATAGTTAAAGGTGTATTGTCTTTCTGAGTAATAGTTCTTTACTTAACTAACCAAATAAGTTCTTGGTGAAACTCTTTTCCCATGCATACATTTTTATAAGTTTAATGGAACTGAGGATGTCAGACGTCAGCCGTATTCTCTGATCTGCTACTGAAATAACTTTTGCTTGGAAGAATCCAACCAGACGTGACATGCCATACTGTAACAAATTAATTAAACTGATATTAAGGAAAATCAAATAAAATCATGAATACAGTTTAATTATAGTCAAAGGCTGACACAACTGAATTAAATTTATTTTAACTGAATACTGAATCTGAATTTAATTCAAATCATATCTTATTTATACAATACCTAATTTATACATATTGTAACGTAACGATATGAAGGGGCCAATAGATAAATAAAAATAATATAAAATAACCATAATGAGAACATTCACATAATTTGGATAAAGGAATAAAATCCAAATTACAATAGCTTGCTACAAGAAGTACCATACAACAAGAACTTATTATTGTAATTAGATAGTAAGACAAGACAAAATAATAGAATTTAATTGTGATAAAACAAATAGGGAGTGTGAAACATAGTAATTGCTAGTTGCAGAGAGGACTGCATTAAATGAGAGCAATTACCTAAGTGACCAAGTGTAGTGATAAACAACTGAAATAAAGTGCTACAAACCAAATAATACAATAGGATAGAGACAGTAACAGTGTTTACTGTGTTATTACCTTGTAATGCAAAAGGTTTTAATGTTAAGTGACAATGATTGTTTAGTGTTGTCATTCATATATTCAAGAAATGTGACTTTTAATGTGCTAATGCACAGAATATATGAATTTTGATAAACTGAAACAAGAACAAAATGTCACTAAATTAAAAGTATATATATATATATATATATATAATTTGTGATGTTTTCAATTTGTTTCTTCTGCAAGTAGACAATATTGTATATTCTTTTTAACACCTGACGCACGTTTCACTGAAAAATATCAGTATCATCAGAGGTTTCTAAGTGAATTAATAACAATCGTAATAATTCTAAATTTGTAATAAATCTTAACATTTACAAACACAATAACAATAATTTATTAATTAAAGAACAAACCCAAATAAAAACAAAACAAGACGATCTATTTAAAATTATAAATTTACTAAAAAATAAAAATAAATGTGAATAAAATACTATATAAACAAAATTTCAAATATAACCGAGAAAACAGCTGCTGAAGAAATAAACATTAAAACAATCGTTAACTAATCGACCTAAATCGATTATCAGTTATTTTATTTTACGTTAAATCGATACAAATTCGATTATTCGTTACTTTTATATTAATAGAATTATTACGATTGTTATTAATTCACTTAGAAACCTCTGATGATACTGATATTTTTCAGTGAAACGTGCGTCAGGTGTTAAAAAGAATATACAATATTGTCTACTTGCAGAAGAAACAAATTGAAAACATCACAAATTATATAATTACTGCAAGAAACATCGAGTTACTTATATAGAAAATGATGGATGAAAACACCATACAAGGTGATGTAACTCATTCCTATAACCAATTTATTAAACGTAAAAAACAATTAATTAATTGTTTTGGAAACATATATTTTAACAAAAAATGCCTACACCTTAATATTTTTCCAAAATACACAAAAATAATAGTAAAAAACAACAATAACAATAAAGTAAGCAAATATATTACTCAAGCCCAATATAAATGGATTAAAGACGAAATATCAAATAATTACAGAAAAATCGACTACATTAATAAACAATTAATTAATTTACATCTTCTTTTAGCCAACACACTTGATTACCATACATGGAATAATAAATATATTAATATGCTTAAAATACTAAATAAACACAAAACAATTAAATTTAACACAATCAATAAAAAACTTAAAAATCTACTAATAAATAGTACACCTAAAGAAGATAACCAAAATTTACACACATTAAATAATAACCACACTTTTTACCCAAAATTCGTAAATTTATCTAATATTAAATTCACGGAAAACGAAATAGCTACCCTAGAATCATCAAACAAAACAAATCTTAAAAATGTAAACAAATATGTAATAGATAATATCATAGTCGAAACTGAAAACGCAATTAATAATGTAGAACACGAAAAACAAGATAAAATAAGAACAGAAGCCTCAATGGAAATAATAAAATATATCAAAAAATATAATAACCAAAATCATCATATTAAAAATAAAAATAAACAAAATAAAACCATTAATATAATAAAACAGAAACTAACGACTAATAACCTCGCTTTAACCAAAGCTGATAAGAGTAATAGTACAATAATAATTTCTCAGAAAGATTTAGACGATAAAACAGAAGAATTTATAGTTAATAATAATTGCATAACATTAAATAAAGATCCCACAAATAAATATCAAACACAAATAACAAATATATTAAAAAATAGTAACCAAATCATAAATCCTAAAGACTCCTTTAAATATAAAATGGATAATCCTTGTGCACCAAAATTAAATTCTTTAATACAATTACACAAAATCAATAAACCTATCAGACCTTTAATAAACGCTAGGACCGCACCAAATTATAAAATATCAAAATTATTAACTCAAATCTTAAAACATAAAATTGAACTTCCAGCAAAACACAATATAAAAAATAGTATCGAACTCACGGAACAACTAATAAACGTAGAAGTAAACAGAAATACAAAATTATATTCATTCGACATATCAAACATGTATACAAACATTCCCATTGAAGAAACTATAAATATTATAATAAATAATCTGAAAACAAATAACGAAAGTAACACATACATTAAACAGTTAACTAATACTTTAAAAATAATTTTAAATCAAAATTATTTTCAATACAACAACAAATTGTACTATCAAACAGATGGCCTTACTATGGGAGCCCCAACCTCCGCTATCATATCAGAAATCTTCCTACAAAAACTCGACGAACAAATAATAAATATAATAAAATTAAACGACCCATTAGGATGTTATTTTAGATACGTTGATGACACTCTGTACATTTCCCAAAACAATGGTATAAATATAAATAAAATTTCAACTCCATAAATAATTTACATTCTAAAATAAAATTTACGTTAGAAGAAGAATCTAATAATAAATTAAATTATTTAGACTTAACAATAAAGAAAAATGAAACAAATTTTGAATACGCAATATACAGGAAACCTTCTCAAACTGACTTAGTAATACCAAATACTTCTAATCATCCTCCCCAACACAAAATGGCAGTATTTAATTCCATGATTTACCGAATGCTTAGGATCCCATTAAATAACACAGAAAGAAACAAAGAAAGAAAAATTATCCAACAAATAGCAGTTAAAAATGGATACAAAATAAAAACTATTAATAAATTAGAAAATAAAATTAAACATAAAATCACTAATAAAATTCCTAAAAACACTACATTTAAAAATTCATCTATTAATAATAATATAAAATATACAACCTTCACTTATTACGGAAATATAACTCAAAAACTAAATAAAATATTTAAAGATACTAATTTAAAAATATCTTATAACACAGATAATATAATTTTTAATAAAATAAAACCTAAAACTAAATCCAATACTCACAATAAAAATGGAATATATAAAATAGAATGTCCAGATTGCAATAAATTTTACGTGGGCCAGACGAAGAAAAAACTACGAGATAGATTCGTTCAACACCGCAATGCATATTTAAAACCAAATATTTATAAATCTAATTTAGCCACACATTGTCTAAATAATAACCACCAGTTTCCAAACATTGAAAATATAAAATTAATTAAAAACATACAAAAAGGTCAAAAAATGAATATTTGGGAAAATCTTAACATTTACAAACACAATAACAATAATTTATTAATTAAAGAACAAACCCAAATAAAAACAAAACAAGACGATCTATTTAAAATTATAAATTTACTAAAAAATAAAAATAAATGTGAATAAAATACTATATAAACAAAATTTCAAATATAACCGAGAAAACAGCTGCTGAATAAATAAACATTAAAACAATCTTTAACTAATCGACCTAAATCGATTATCAGTTATTTTATTTTACGTTAAAATCGATACAAATTCGATTATTCGTTACTTTTATATTAATAGAATTATTACGATTGTTATTAATTCACTTAGAAACCTCTGATGATACTGATATTTTTCAGTGAAACGTGCGTCAGGTGTTAAAAAGAATATACAATATTGTCTACTTGCAGAAGAAACAAATTGAAAACATCACAAATTATATAATTACTGCAAGAAACATCGAGTTACTTATATAGAAAATTATATATATATATATATATATATATAATTATTATAATATATATATATATATATATTACATTGCGTGACACATTAGTAGACGCAAGACGTCGTTTAGTAACAATATATATATATATATATATATATATAGTTACTAAACGACGTCTTGCGTCTACTAATGTGTCACGCAATGTAAACCTATTTGTTACTAGGAACGGGTATGCTTCTCTGTCTCTCCTCTCTTCGGTCGTGTTAATTTAATTTAATTTCTGAGATATTTGGAGTTGGGGAATATAGTAATATCATTAACTAATATTAGCTTATCTCTCTAAGAAAAATACCAGTGTTAGTGTGCTTGAAACTTAAATAATTATTGTTTTATTCTATAATTTCGCTCAACCTTAGTATACCTCGAAGAGAATTATGTAAATTTTGTATTTTAACGCTCTTCTCTTTGGTGTCGGAGAATTCCGCAATAAGCGCTGCAGTTCCGGGGCAACGAAACTTATAGGTTAATTCACTGTTTACGGTAATCAAATATTATATACTTAGTCAGTTACCTTTTGTTCCCAAACTCATTAAATAATACCCCAAATGATAAGATTTTGCAACTATACAAGGTTTCTTTATTTATTCACTCATTCAACATTAAATAAGATAGGTTCCAATTGGCATACACAAAGGCTATAGATTGCGTGAATCGATTATTGTTCGGTCCAATATTTTATTTTATATTCGGTTATATAATTTGTTTTTGTTTATAATTAACTTAATTCAGGGTGTGAAGGTTCTTGTAACTGTGGGGAAGATTAAAAATACTTAGATAAGAATGCAAGATTTACAAATTTGAAGTGTTGTGTTGTTAATATGATTTATACAATTATAATTTACCAGACTAGAACGAAGCAACTCGTGTAGGCCGTTGATTGATAACCTCGACGCTCAGAATGGATATGTCGTTCGAGATTCCTTTCTTCGGTTTAATAAAATGGAATTCTTGTCCTGTTCACCTCGGAAATACAGCTCCCTGGGTTTATTAACGGCCGGACTGGTGGTCCTTCTGCAATTTCTGGATCCAAATACGTTCTTCTCTCGTTTGAAGTAATTAGTGATGTTCCGTGTATTTAAAAGGTTATGAGTTCCAGTGTAGTGTACATTATTTGTTGTGACACAGTTAACTCTTTGTAGTGGTTTTAATATATTGTTAATTCTTTTCTGGTATATGACAATTCAAATCCTTCCTTGTAGAACCCAGTTATTTATTTTTATTGTGACACTGTACTATGATCTCATTTGGTTAAACTTTGCTGGCATAAGTCAAGAAGATTATCATTAGTATTTTGTGTATTATAATTGTATCAAAATAATTCAGAATATTCTAATTACATTAAACATTTCCTAGATTTTTTAATCTCATCACGTTCAGATCATAAAAGGCAATAATTGAAAATCAACAACTTCATACATTACTGTTGTCCTTAGCAACACCTTATTTTTCTTCCTTCTCAATGTTTTGTATATAGTTATTATTTCATATATTTTTCGTCCATTCCTTATTAATTTCCTATCATATCGGAATATAACTTCACCTATAGTTTGTTTACTATTTTCTACATATATTCTGCTGGTTTTTTGATCTTAGTCTGTTTCTTTTATATTTATTACTTTTTCGATATCAAACGTTATCAATCGATATCATGGCATTATGGCATTATCATAATTTGTTTAAATTGAGGTGGTTTATTATATATCATTACTTATCAAATGTTTTTTCCTAGCTCTTTGAACCGTATTCATTAATTATTATTAACTTCCGTACCTAACCTTTATGTTATGAGTGGTTATATAGTGTTATTGGCTGTTAGGCCTTTTATTGTATATGGACCTAACTTTGAACAACTATAGCCCTTTTACCTAAGTTCATACATATAATCAAATCTTAACTATTAACATTTACATAAATAATTATTCTTTCTATAACTAATAACAATTTTATCTTGATCTATGGATCACATATAAGAAAATTGTGATCTATTAACATTACCTAACTGTTTCCCACATCCTTCTATAACAGTAATTGAATAATACATTTTGCTTCATTACTTTCCATTAATTCAACAAGTAATTTGTATAACATAACATTCATCGTTACAAAATAATATCATTTAATTCATAATCCTTACTTACTATTGCTATAAAGTAAATTATTGTCTCATTTTTGTTTAATTTCATTGTCATTTACTTTGACATTTTCTGTACTAGTTTCTTTCTTACAATTCTCATCAGTATAAGATTTATTTACTTTTCACTGAACATGGATCTCTCTATTGTCTAATTTACAGGTTTGTTTATTATTGTTATTTCTACCTTGCATCCTTATTCATTTTTATATATACCGTAATTATAAATGTATTTATTAGACCTTTGTTTTATCATGGGAGTTAAATATTGATTTACTTATTATTTTGTTAATATACTATTTATGTAACATGGATGACTGCATTTCTGTTGCGTTACATATGCTCCCCCTCCTAAAAAAGTTTAGTTTACCTGAATGAAGTTTAGGTCAAATAAACTTGTCTTTTTCACATGCCTTTTCTTCATGTCAATATTAATGGTTAACGATGGGATTCTCAATGTAACTTTGTTAGACTAGTATTCATAATTCTTTATTTAATAACATTTCATTATTTCTATTAACATTCTTGATCATATTTAATTTCTGTAAACAGTATTTGTTGATAGTTGGCTACAATATTCAATGATACTTTAGGTTCACATCTCTTCTACTTATAATTACTGTAATCACTGTATTTCTCAATTATTCTTCTGTCAGCTATTTTCCTTCTGTTTTCTTCGTCATACTCTTCTGGAATCTGAGGTCATTCTTGCAACGATTCTAATATTCCTTAAATATTTAATTTCCCTAACAATCCCTAATATGTGCGTTGGTACAGTTCAGAGAGGCACTGTTTGGCTTCATACTCTGCTGTCCACACTACACCTTAATATAGTACTGCTGGAATTCATCTACAGTCAGCTATAAAAATATAATAATCTCCTTAATTAATTAATAATAAACATTTGGGAATTTTTTCACATTGTTGCTTTTATATTTATCTATTCCTATCTTTCATACTTTGTGATTCCATTTTAAGTTCCTTAAACAATTTTTGATAATAATTCTGACAGTTATCATTTGTAATTATTTTTGTTTTTCTTTCTTGTTGTGATAATAACGCTAAGTATCTTCTTCATTTGTTCTTCTGATCTCAATATTTTCTAAATAGTTATTGGTTTGATTATTATTATTACTGTGTTTCTGAATAGTTACAGTCCTTAGCTCAACTATTATTTTTCTTATCTTATTTCATTATTTTGGCTGGTTATATTTCAATGAATTATGTTGATAACTATTTTTTCTCGTTTTCTTTAATATTACATTGGTCATAATCAATCGTTTATTGAGGTTGTTCTTTTCACTTGGCAATGCGGTAGGTATTTTAGGTCATATTATTCTTCTTTTATTATTTTGCATAAGTATGTTTGATATAAAAAATTTTATCTTGAGGTTTCATTATTCCTTATTCGCAATATTTCTTCGTAGACATGTAGTAATAATTCTGGTTTTCTTCTGTAATCTTGGGGTTTGTTATTAACTCTTCTTAATACCTTCTTCATAACTATATTTTAATTCGGACTTACTTCATTTTGAATGACATGTTTTCTATTTATATAATATTGTTCAAAAAATTCTTTTTATTTACAAGTGTTTTCTCTTCAAAATTGGTAATAAGCTGTTCTTATTTAGATTTAGAATTTATTGGATTTATTCATAATATTTCTTTATGGACTCCTGATTGTATGTTCCCTTGATCTTTTTCGTGACAGGGTTCATTATTTCATAGGTATTGTTATTATTATTTTTTGTTATCATATATGGCCCAGTATATAATAATAATAATTTTTTAGTTATTCCCTCTAGAGTGCTGGGTAGCTCCCTGTTTCTTATTAATATTTTCTCGCCCACTTGGTACTTAATTGGTTTTGGATTATCCTTTTCATATTTCTTTTTCTTCATTTCCGCCTTTTCCATTATTCGGTTATAAAATTTAACGTTTTCAAACTGATATTCTGGGTTAGTTGGAAAATTTATAATATCCTGGATTTCCCTAGGTGGAAGCCTTTCAAACATAACCGTATAAGGGGTATTTTCGATGGATTGATGGTAAGATATATTTAAGAACTCTTCGGTCAGTGACAGGTATTCGTACCACCTTCTCTGTTGGTCATGACAGTAAGTTCGGAGTATTCTGCCAACTTCCCTCAATACACGTTCTGCCGGATTGCTGCTGGGGTGGTATACTGAAGTCTTATATGTTCTAATGTTGTGTTTTAGAAGATTATTTCTCCATTTACTTCCCTTGAATTGCGTACCATGATCGGTGATAATAGATGACGGTTTACCAATCTCTGTTATGTAACGTCCAATGACTATTTCCAGAATTTTCTTGGTTGTGGGTCTGCTAATAGCGTATAGTTTAGTATATTTGGAAAAGTGATCAAAAATAATAATTATGAATTTATATCTATGGTTCCCTCCACTGCGTGGGAATGGTCCACATATATCCAGAAATACTTTCTCCAGCTTATATTTGGATGTGATAGGGATCATGACTCCCTCCTTCTTCTCATTGTTATGTTTAACCATCTGGCAGATGTGACATGCTTGGATGGATTTTTGCACCTTTCTGGTTATATTTTTTATGTATACCTGTTCTTCCAGGGCTTTGACGATTTTTATGGCTCCCATGTGTCCATATCGTTCATGGTAATCCAAGATCAATTTGTTTTCCACAGCGGTGGGAATTACTAGTTTCCAGTTTATTTGTTTAGGGGTAACTTTAATAAATAATCGATCATCATGTATACAGTAATATTTAGTAATAACTTCATCAGCATTTTGCACCTTCTGGCATATGTTTATTCATTTGGGATCCAATTTTTGGTGTTGATTAATTTCATTTGAGATAATTTCTAAATCCTTCCTACTCTTAATGACATGGTACACTTTTGCAATCTGTTCCTTTTCTCCCTCGAACGATTGGTCTTGTATGTTTATTCGGGACAAGACATCGGCTGCTATGTTCTTTCTTCCAGGTATATATTCCCAATCGATGCAATACTCTTGCAATGCAAGGACCCATCTAGTTAGCCGGCCATGACTAAGTTTACATCGTTTTAGAAATGAAATTGATTTATGGTCACTTCTTACGGTCACTGGGTATCCGAGTATGTAAGTTCTAAATTTATTGCATGCGTACACTACACTTAGCAGCTCCTTCTCGGTAACGTTATAGTTGCGTTCGCAGTTGTTCAGCACTCTGCTGGCGAAGCTGATTACCATGTGATGTCCTTCTTCATTTTCTTGATATAGAGTAGCTCCTAAACTAACATTGCTCGCATCACAATTTAAATAAAAGCGTTTGTTAAAATCAGGGTGGTACAACATAACTGTCTCTAAAAATTTCTTCTTGATTAATTGCAGAATTTTATCTTGTTCTGGTCCCCATGCCCATTTGTCTTTGGATGATAATTGTTTTTGAAATTTGGCAGTTATTTCCGAATAGTTATCTTGGAATTTGCAGTAATAGTTACAAATTCCAAGAAAGGATTGTAGCTGTTTTCTATTTTTTGGAGTAGGGAACAGTTGAATTGCTTCTACTTTTTCTGTTGAAGGTGTGATACCCTCCTCAGACAAATTAAAACCTAAGAACTTTACTTGGTTGGCGATAAATTTAGATTTATTCAGCTTGAGTGTTATGTTATTTTTGGATAATTTTCTCAGTACCTGTTCCACCCGCTCGCAATGTTCATCCCAATGTGAAGAAGTTATAAGTAAGTCATCTACATAGACCGTAGTGAACTGCAGTGTTTCTTGTCCCAATACTTGGTCCATGCATTTTACAAATATTGCAACAGAATTGATTAATCCGAAAGGTAGCCTTTTAAATTGATAGTTCCTTCCGTCAAAAAGGAACGCCATGTATTTTCTACTATCTGGGTGTAGTTCAACCTGCCAGTATCCGCATACCATATCCCAAGTACTGATGTATTTAATGCCGTGGAATTTCTTTAAGATTTCTTCGATTTCGCCCGGGGAAGTCCTATCGTTGATGATCATTTTATTTATTTCCCTAGCGTCCAGGCAAATTCTCACCTTTCCGTTCTTTTTCGGGATTGCCACTATGGGACTGGTATATGGTGATTGACTATATTTTATTATGTCATCCTGAATCATACGATTAATCTCGGCCCGGACTTCGTTTTTGATTGAATAAGCTATTGGGTAGGATTTTCTACGAAAGTCCACTGGTTCTTTAAAATTTATCACACACTGATATCCTTTTACTTTACCTGGAGCATTGGAGAATATGTGTTTGTATTTATTATATATTTGAATTAAATTTTCGGCCTGTACCTTACTTACTTGTCGACAAGTTTTTTCCCTTTGGAATTCTTGGATCTCTTTTAACTTACTCTGCCACAGTTCGGGATCGTCGTCCTCATATTGAATGACTTCTGGTATTTTATTTTTCTTACAAACGTAGCTTTTTATGGCCAGACATCTGTTGTTAATTGGAACGGTTCTATTAGCATCTACTAATTCGGCTGTCCATAATCCTTCTTCGGATGTTAAGGATATTATGCCTTTATGTAAGTCAATTACTGCGGAATGCTGTCGCAATATATCGCATTCAATTAATACATTGAACGGTAATCCTGTTGCGACCAAGAATCCTATTGGTAGGGTTATATTATTATTGGTAAGATCGAGCGATACTTGTTTTTTAACTGTTTTATTTTGCCGTCCAGTGGCTCCGATAATTATCACATTATTAACAGGTAAGGTCGGTATAGGTAACTGGCCTTCTCGCTGTATTTTTTCCAGTTCAGTACCGTCTATCAACGAGATGTTGGATCCAGTATCTACCATTATGGTAGATTGTACTCCATTTAATTTTGCTGTTACATATATGATTTCGTTATTACTGTTACTGTTTACATGATTATTATCTTCTTCCAATAAATCTTCTCTAATATTTTTTAAATAGTGGTTATTAATTATAGTTATGGTATTATTATTCTTAGTTTTATTTACAAGTCGTTGTTCCCCAAGATTACGGTTCAGTGAAGGGTATTCATCATTTTTCACTGCCTCTATTAGTTTAAATGAGGGCTTCCCCCATCTTCTCTATTTTCATTTGAATTATTATGTTGATTTTGTACAGGTTCGGTGCGGTCCTCTGTATTAGGTTCCGCTATCCTATAATTTCTTTCAGGTTGATAGTTGTCTTCACGCCGGGACTGACTATAATGACTGTCATATCGGTGATTCCTTGGGTAATACCGTCGCTGATTGTTTTGACGCCTGGAGTAAATATAATTAACGTAATGCCTATAATTATTGGGTCGTCTGTCCCCATCTCCTCTATTATTGCGACTATCGCGGTAATTATAAGGATTATTGCCACGATAATTGTAATTCCTGGTATTATTATTCGAGTGATCGTTCTGTGTCCTATTTACATTAACGTTCTGAGCGGGTCGATTGTGATCATTATTATGGGAATTGGTTTGTGGCTCGTTATTATTATACTTCGGATATTTATAATTTGACATTCTGTTTCTTTGATATTGATTCTCGTGCTCATAATTCTCAAGGAATTTGGCCATGGCTGAAATCATTTTGATTTGACAACACATACGTGCATTTTTTATCCCTTCCTCATAATGGTAGGATAGTTGTATCACCAAACATTCTTCAGGAATTCTGGGCTCTAAGTTCCGTGCCATACATACTTTTCCTAGAAAGTATGAAGTAGGAGACTGTCCTATGTTCGTTTCGTATCGGCCGTTACTCAAATTATTTCTAATCATGTTCTGGGTCGACTCCGACCAATATTTCTCTTTAAATTGTTTTTTGAACTCAGCATGTCCAGTATATCCGGGCGCACCGCTGTCCACCAATTATCATAGGTATCTTTAAATGTCTCATCAATCATACCGCGTATAATACTCCAGCGATTTTCTCTATTTCTTGCGATCATCTCTTCCAACCTCTTTAAAAATTCCATCGGATTACGCTTGTAATTGCGAAAATTAATCGACTCCCGGTTCTCGTGGTTATTTGTATGACTATGTTGGCATGTCCTATCCCGCCATGAATCTACTTCTTCTTGTAACTGTAGTTCGCGTCTACTAATTTCCTCTATTTTATTTTTACTGGTATTAATTTGACCTTCCATATTGTTTAAATTGCCATATACTCTTTCGAGTCGTTCACCCATGTCTGTCTGTATTTGCGTAATCCCTTCCTTATTCTCCTCCCGTACCTGATGTACTTCGTTTTTAATTTGTTCATATTTTCCGACAGTTTCCTGTTGGATTCCTTCGACCATTATTTTACTCTCGATTTTTATGTTATTAATTTTATTTTGTAATTCCTCGCGAACCTGTACTACTGTTTCGTTAGTTTTTTCTAACCCTTCATTTGTTTTGGCTATTTCTAATTTTCTTTCCTCATTATTTTGGTCCACTTTCTGGCTAACTGTCACATGAATATTCTCAATTTTTTCGTTAATCTGCCTTAAATTTTCTTCATGTATTTGTAGGATGTCTTCCTTCATTTGTTTTAAACCCTCATCATTCCTATCTAACCTTTCGTGAATTTGGTTCAATCTTTCGTTATTCCTATCGAACTTTTCGTTCATTAGTTTTGAGGTTTCTTTAATTTCTTCATTTATTTTCCTAAAATTCTCCTTATTTTCCTCATTTGTTTTCCTAAAATTCTCCTTGTTTTCCTCATTTGTTTTCCTAAAATTCTCCTTGTTTTCCTCATCCGTTTTATCGAATTTTTCCTCCTTTTTCCTAAATTGTTCCTTTGAGTTTTCCTTGATTTCTTCTTTCATTTGTCTATTGCTTTCCATTATAATCCTCAACAGCTCCTGCATACTCATGTCTTCCTTTTTGTTGGATTTATCTGGTTGGTCCCCTTGGGCATCTTCTTCAATTACTTCCTTTTCCTTGTCCATAATTATTTCAGTTTCTGTTATTTCGTCTGTCTGTTGTTCCATTTCACTATCTGTTATTATTTCTATTTCCTGTTCTGGTTCACCTTCTTCCTTCTCAGTATCTTCTGCCCTCCTCTTTGATCTACCTCTGGTATCATACATTTTTATTCTCCCACAGTTGCCTGCTCTGGTTAAGTAATAGTAATATAATTATAGTTACTTAACTTAAGCCCTACACAAGTTGTGCGCCAATTTGTTACTAAACGACGTCTTGCGTCTACTAATGTGTCACGCAATGTAAACCTATTTGTTACTAGGAACGGGTATGCTTCTCTGTCTCTCCTCTCTTCGGTCGTGTTAATTTAATTTAATTTCTGAGATATTTGGAGTTGGGGAATATAGTAATATCATTAACTAATATTAGCTTATCTCTCTAAGAAAAATACCAGTGTTAGTGTGCTTGAAACTTAAATAATTATTGTTTTATTCTATAATTTCGCTCAACCCTAGTATACCTCGAAGAGAATTATGTAAATTTTGTATTTTAACGCTCTTCTCTTTGGTGTCGGAGAATTCCGCAATAAGCGCTGCAGTTCCGGGGCAACGAAACTTATAGGTTAATTCACTGTTTACGGTAATCAAATATTATATACTTAGTCAGTTACCTTTTGTTCCCAAACTCATTAAATAATACCCCAAATGATAAGATTTTGCAACTATACAAGGTTTCTTTATTTATTCACTCATTCAACATTAAATAAGATAGGTTCCAATTGGCATACACAAAGGCTATAGATTGCGTGAATCGATTATTCTTCGGTCCAATATTTTATTTTATATTCGGTTATATAATTTGTTTTTGTTTATAATTAACTTAATTCCGGGTGTGAAGGTTCTTGTAACTGTGGGGAAGATTAAAAATACTTAGATAAGAATGCAAGATTTACAAATTTGAAGTGTTGTGTTGTTAATATGATTTATACAATTATAATTTACCAGACTAGAACGAAGCAACTCGTGTAGGCTGTTGATTGATAACCTCGACGCTCAGAATGGATATGTCGTTCGAGATTCCTTTCTTCGGTTTAATAAAATGGAATTCTTGTCCTGTTCACCTCGGAAATACAGCTCCCTGGGTTTATTAACGGCCGGACTGGTGGTCCTTCTGCAATTTCTGGATCCAAATACGTTCTTCTCTCGTTTGAAGTAATTAGTGATGTTCCGTGTATTTAAAAGGTTATGAGTTCCAGTGTAGTGTACATTATTTGTTGTGACACAGTTAACTCTTTGTAGTGGTTTTAATATATCGTTAATTCTTTTCTGGTATATGACAATTCAAATCCTTCCTTGTAGAACCCAGTTATTTATTTTTATTGTGACACTGTACTATGATCTCATTTGGTTAAACTTTGCTGGCATAAGTCAAGAAGATTATCATTAGTATTTTGTGTATTATAATTGTATCAAAATAATTCAGAATATTCTAATTACATTAAACATTTCCTAGATTTTTTAATCTCATCACGTTCAGATCATAAAAGGCAATAATTGAAAATCAACAACTTCATACATTACTGTTGTCCTTAGCAACACCTTATTTTTCTTCCTTCTCAATGTTTTGTATATAGTTATTATTTCATATATTTTTCGTCCATTCCTTATTAATTTCCTATCATATCGGAATATAACTTCACCTATAGTTTGTTTACTATTTTCTACATATATTCTGCTGGTTTTTTGATCTTAGTCTGTTTCTTTTATATTTATTACTTTTTCGATATCAAACGTTATCAATCGATATCATGGCATTGTGGCATTATCATAATTTGTTTAAATTGAGGTGGTTTATTATATATCATTATTTATAAAATGTTTTTTCCTAGCTCTTTGAACCGTATTCATTAATTATTATTAACTTCCGTACCTAACCTTTATGTTATGAGTGGTTATATAGTGTTATTGGCTGTTAGGCCTTTTATTGTATATGGACCTAACTTTGAACAACTATAGCCCTTTTACCTAAGTTCATACATATAATCAAATCTTAACTATTAACATTTACATAAATAATTATTCTTTCTATAACTAATAACAATTTTATCTTGATCTATGGATCACATATAAGAAAATTGTGATCTATTAACATTACCTAACTGTTTCCCACATCCTTCTATAACAGTAATTGAATAATACATTTTGCTTCATTACTTTCCATTAATTCAACAAGTAATTTGTATAACATAACATTCATCGTTACAAAATAATATCATTTAATTCATAATCCTTACTTACTATTGCTATAAGGTAAATTATTGTCTCATTTTTGTTCAATTTCATTGTCATTTACTTCGACATTTTCTGTACTAGTTTCTTTCTTACAATTCTCATCAGTATAAGATTTATTTACTTTTCACTGAACATGGATCTCTCTATTGTCTAATTTACAGGTTTGTTTATTATTGTTATTTCTACCTTGCATCCTTATTCATTTTTATATATAATTATAAATGTATTTATTAGACCTTTGTTTTATCATGGGAGTTAAATATTGATTTACTTATTATTTTGTTAATATACTATTTATGTAACATGGATGACTGCATTTCTGTTGCGTTACAATATGTATATATATATATTGTAACGTACCGCTTTTTGAGAGGCACTCTAACGAAATGTACACCTTTAGTCAAGCCCCAAATGTTGGGTTCGCCAATTCTGTAACGTACCGCTTTTATCACGAGGCGTTATTTACTTACGAGTATCTTGCAATTACAAGCTTTGTTAATTCCGTCCCACAGTTGTACACCTCAATTCTGTAACGTACCGCTTTTTTCGTGAGGTGTAGTAGAGTTATAGAGTATGCCTCATGCAGTATGCGTCACTTTTGAATTATACTAACTGACGTTTTAAACGGTATAAATAAAGGATTTTGTTTATCTTGTTTTACTCAATCTAAAAGAAATCGAGAGTGTGTGATTTGGGGTCAAGGAGGTAATTTGTTCAGCCTTATGCAGAAGAGAGAGTAAGTATCATTATTGCCCCTCTGTTGTGACGATTTTTTCTGTATGTTGTGCTGAAATTTTCATTAACTACCCACTACAATAAATTATAACACGTCATAATTCAATATTAATTTTCAATAATATTGCTTTATTGATTATTGACTTTTGTCTCCAGCCACCCAAGTATAGGTATCACAATTAATCTTTTTAAAAAGAAAACATCTTCTCGACTTTACCGAGTAAACATAGATCTGTCTAAAGAACAAAACATATATGTTGTTATTTAACCAATATTACGCTATAATAAAATACATCAGTTATTACATAATTCTTATTAATTCCCCAGGGTTCAGGGTGAATTCTTTGTGTTATGAGAGTGTCAGAAATGGCTAATTGCTACGCTTTACAAATATAAAAAATTAATAAATAATTTTGGTTTATTTTTCAAATGTTACATAGTTTCCGGAATTGCCGTAAGAGAGCAGCATGTATTTGTTTACTTTTGAAAGCAACATATGATAAAAATGAATATTTTTTCGTTCTATTTCACTATTAAAAAACGAGTTTTCTTCTGTATTTATTACGAAAAATGTTTATATTACCTCGCTCCGTGTTGTTCTTACTGGATTGAAGTTTTATTCTGTGATGAGGTACGTCTTGCGTTACTATTTCCTTTTCATTTTCGAGTATTTTTCTGATTGTCTATTAGACGTAGGCCGAATTATATTGGATCCTCAGAATGGTTTCATCCACTGGTTTTTAATGTATAACACCTTTTAATTTGGATTCCTCAGGTATAATTGGTTAGTATTCACTTTGTTTATTACTCTTGCGTGAATTTCGCCTCCTCCAACGTCCAAAAAAGGTTATTTTTTTATAATTTTTGTCGCATCGATTCTTCAACTCTCTGGTTCAGTTCAAAATTTTATATCTTATTAACAATACTTGTTATTTTCCATCACTCTTAGTAACACATAGTATTTTTATTATGTACGCAGTTTGTGTTTATTATAAATTTATATTTTATTTATGGAAAAATAATTCCCTTCCATTCCGGTTTATTTACTAATTTAATTCACATAATATGTTTTGGTTAATTTTTTTTTTATGACATTGTATATAAATATTTTATCATTTTATTATCATTAAATAAATTTATATATTATTTATTTAGTCTCGAATAGTGTTCATACCCGGTACTACTTCCTGTTGTCATTTCCTTCATAGGATTATTTTAATTTTATATTATCTTTGGTAGTTAAAATTTTTATGTCTTTTAAAATTAACCCTGGGTTTTCTTACAATCTAACATAATTATTTGAAACAATATAATATTAACTTGGGTATAACAAATTGTGGTTCATACAATATAAATTACAATAAATAAATAAAATCACAAAAATCAATTAGTATTATTACATACTACTTCCATAGTTTTATCCTATCCAAAACATACAGCACAGTTTAGTAATACATTAATTTCACTTTGGTCTTCCACCTCAATGGGTACACTAGAACTCACTTCGCACTATATACCACTCGAATTGTTTATTATGTGGAGTGATATAATTAAATTTTGAGCGAGCTTTAGTTCTACCCATTTCTGACTTTTATTCTCATTAGTTACTTTATTGGGACTGGATTATGTACCGTTACATAAAGCCCCCCCACTAGAACAAATTTATTTTAGTTCAACTCGTTGATAGAAATAAATTGTTAATTGGTTCAAGTCTCCTAATGGTCTTGACTTTGTTTTCATAATAATGTTTCATTGCTGACTGATTATAAACTCTGGTAATTCAGACTTGTGGTAATTGTCGTTTTCTTACTTTACTCTCTCTCTCTTGGAGGCAAATTCATCAATTATTTCTCGGGGTTAGTGGTACTTCCACATTTTATTTGATAAGGACTGGTCACACTAATCATATTAAAATTGTTTCAACACTCATTTCTATTTGCTTCTATAAATTCGCTTTATCAATTAATCTTCGGTCTGCTATCTTCCTTCTATTTTCTTTATCTATACTTCTGGAATCTAATATCAATCTATACAGCTATTCTATAATTATTATCCCTTAAATATTCAATTTCCCTAACATTTTTCCCTATCCTGTGCGGTGGTTCCAGTCGGGTGGCCACTCTGGGTCCATACACCGCTGTCCATCCTTACACCTTCTGAGACCAGGGGAACATCATCCCTGCTCATAAAAATTATTGCCGGAACATTTCTACGGTCAATACATAAAAATAAAAAAATCATAAGTAGTAGTCAATTAGCGACTAGTACCAAACACTTTTGGGATTCTTCATACTGTAGCTGTTTGTATTTATTTATATATTTCTTCTTCTCCTTGATTCCTTCTTCTTTTCCATTGACTAATAGCATATAACATCATTGATAGGCCTTATGTTAAAATTCTTTTGACTTTACTTCTTGTGACATATTTCTCCGTATCATTTCTTCTTATATCATCTTCAATTCCGAGAAATTCTAATTTTTTGTTGTATTAATTATCATCCTCCTTCAGTTTCATTGGAGTCATTAAATTATTCGTTATTCTTCTTATCTGAGCACATTACCATCAATTGTTTTTATTCATTTAATTTTTCTTCTGTTTGTTACCATTAAAATATTATTTTTCCTATTAGTTCAGTTTAAATCAATTCTTCATAACTAAATTATATAATCTGCTTTTACATTTTCTTGGTGTTTTGTCTTTTTATTTTAAATTATATGGTTTCAAAATATCTTGAGTAAGTTGTCCTTACGTGCTTTTTATTAACTCTAATGGTTGCAAAATATCTTAAGTAAGTTGTACTTACACACTTTTTGAATTTTGGGGTTTTTTTAGTTTCTTCATTTTAAATTATATTGTTCGAAATAAGTTGAATAAGTTGTCCTTACGTCTTTTGGAATTTTGGGGTTTTTTATTTACAATGGGTTGCTGGGTCCTGTATCCATAAAATCCGTCCCTTTTTTCTGGTTTGTTTGGAGTCTGTCTAACCGTGGTCCATTATTTCAGGTACTCCATGTTCTCGGATTGCTGGGGTGTTCGTAATTAATTCTCTCCTTGATAATCTTCTTACCATCCGGCTCTCCCACTTTGCTGCTATGAAACTTTCACTTAAGTACCAGTCTTCCGTCATAATTCGTTCCTTTTTGACTAACCAGTATTGTACCTCCTCTAATATAACATAGTTGCTCATTTTTAATCTCATTTCATTCCCTTTTACCTCTGAATTATTTGCCCAATATTTGCATGTTGTCTTCCATCTTGATAATCTGACTAATATCTTCTGATGCACTTCAATCATCGACACATTTAACTGGGATGTAAACTTAATTAACTCCCTTTGTTCGTTAATTGGAAGGTTGAATACATTAATTAATCCACCTGTAATCATCTCCCATTCTTCCTTGGTATTTATTATTTTCTTTCTACTTGTTTTTATTATTTCCTTGATCTTCTTTTCCACGGTTTGAATATCCTTTTTGTTGTGGCTATTTTTATTTTCAGATGGCATTACACCTTGGTATTCTGTAATTTCTATTTCCTTCCTACTCTCTTCTGTATCCGGACTTACTTTAATATCTTCTGAAGCGCTGTCTGATGGTTCATCCAAATTCTTGACACTATGGTCAATTTGTTTAGTTGTCTCCTCTTGGTATGTATCTGCTTTTTGGATACGCGTATTAACATTTTCAAACTTCTCTCTGAAAGTTTTCCATATCTCCTTATTGAAATTCTCCATTTTACATTCAAATTGTTTTAAATTCTTATTATTCTCTTCAAATTTTGCATTCATCTCTTCTCTTTGCCCTTCAACCGCTTCCTTCAGTTCATGGTATCGTTCATTCATAGTTTGTTTTAAGTTTTCCTCCTGTTTCTTAAAATTCTCCTTATTTTCCTCATTGGTTCGTTTCAAGGCTTCCTCCTGTTTTCTAAAATTTTCATCTATTTTATTATTGATTTGCTTTGAAGTTTCCTCCTGTTTTCTAAATTGTTCCTTAGTTTGTTTATTCTGTTCCTTAAACTTTTCGTCTATTTTATCATTTGTTTGTTTATTGCTTTCCATAATAATTCTCAACATCTCCTGCATGCTCATGTCTTCTTTTTGGGTGGATTTATCTGGTTGGTCCCCTTGGGCATCCTCTTCCACTATTTCCTTTTCCGTATCCATAACTACTTCGGTTTCTTCTGTATCACCTGTCTGTTGGTCCATTTCACTGTCCGTGACTAATTCTATTTCTTGTTCCTGTCCACCTTCTTCAATCTCCTTTTCTTCTGCCCTCTTCTTCGATTTTCCTCGGGTATTAGGCATTTCTTGTTTTCTCATAACTGCCAACGATAATTAGATTTTTTGATATATCTTTTTTATTAAATATCGAAATTCTTTTCTAATTACCGCCCTTTTACGTTGAGCGCCAATTCTGTACCGTACCGCTTTTTTCGAGGCACTCTAACGAAATGTACACCTTTAGTCAAGCCCCAAATGTTGGGTTCGCCAATTCTGTAACGTACCGCTTTTTGAGAGGCACTCTAACGAAATGTACACCTTTAGTCAAGCCCCAAATGTTGGGTTCGCCAATTCTGTAACGTACCGCTTTTATCACGAGGCGTTATTTACTTACGAGTATCTTGCAATTACAAGCTTTGTTAATTCCGTCCCACAGTTGTACGCCTCAATTCTGTAACGTACCGCTTTTTTCGTGAGGTGTAGTAGAGTTATAGAGTATGCCTCATGCAGTATGCGTCACTTTTGAATTATACTAACTGACGTTTTAAACGGTATAAATAAAGGATTTTGTTTATCTTGTTTTACTCAATCTAAAAGAAATCGAGAGTGTGTGATTTGGGGTCAAGGAGGTAATTTGTTCAGCCTTATGCAGAAGAGAGAGTAAGTATCATTATTGCCCCTCTGTTGTGACGATTTTTTCTGTATGTTGTGCTGAAATTTTCATTAACTACCCACTACAATAAATTATAACACGTCATAATTCAATATTAATTTTCAATAATATTGCTTTATTGATTATTGACTTTTGTCTCCAGCCACCCAAGTATAGGTATCACAATTAATCTTTTTAAAAAGAAAACATCTTCTCGACTTTACCGAGTAAACATAGATCTGTCTAAAGAACAAAACATATATGTTGTTATTTAACCAATATTACGCTATAATAAAATACATCAGTTATTACATAATTCTTATTAATTCCCCAGGGTTCAGGGTGAATTCTTTGTGTTATGAGAGTGTCAGAAATGGCTAATTGCTACGCTTTACAAATATAAAAAATTAATAAATAATTTTGGTTTATTTTTCAAATGTTACATAGTTTCCGGAATTGCCGTAAGAGAGCAGCATGTATTTGTTTACTTTTGAAAGCAACATATGATAAAAATGAATATTTTTTCGTTCTATTTCACTATTAAAAAACGAGTTTTCTTCTGTATTTATTACGAAAAATGTTTATATTACCTCGCTCCGTGTTGTTCTTACTGGATTGAAGTTTTATTCTGTGATGAGGTACGTCTTGCGTTACTATTTCCTTTTCATTTTCGAGTATTTTTCTGATTGTCTATTAGACGTAGGCCGAATTATATTGGATCCTCAGAATGGTTTCATCCACTGGTTTTTAATGTATAACACCTTTTAATTTGGATTCCTCAGGTATAATTGGTTAGTATTCACTTTGTTTATTACTCTTGCGTGAATTTCGCCTCCTCCAACGTCCAAAAAAGGTTATTTTTTTATAATTTTTGTCGCATTGATTCTTCAACTCTCTGGTTCAGTTCAAAATTTTATATCTTATTAACAATACTTGTTATTTTCCATCACTCTTAGTAACACATAGTATTTTTATTATGTAGGCAGTTTGTGATTATTATAAATTTATATTTTATTTATGGAAAAATAATTCCCTTCCATTCCGGTTTATTTACTAATTTAATTCACATAATATGTTTTGGTTAATTTTTTTTTATGACATTGTATATAAATATTTTATCATTTTATTATCATTAAATAAATTTATATATTATTTATTTAGTCTCGAATAGTGTTCATACCCGGTACTACTTCCTTTAATTTTATATTATCTTTGGTAGTTAAAATTTTTGTCTTTTAAAATTAACCCTGGGTTTTCTTACAATCTAACATAATTATTTGAAACAATATAATATTAACTTGGGTATAACAAATTGTGGTTCATACAATATAAATTACAATAAATAAATAAAATCACAAAAATCAATTAGTATTATTACATACTACTTCCATAGTTTTATCCTATCCAAAACATACAGCACAGTTTAGTAATACATTAATTTCACTTTGGTCTTCCACCTCAATGGGTACACTAGAACTCACTTCGCACTATATACCACTCGAATTGTTTATTATGTGGAGTGATATAATTAAATTTTGAGCGAGCTTTAGTTCTACCCATTTCTGACTTTTATTCTCATTAGTTACTTTATTGGGACTGGATTATGTACCGTTACAATATATATATTATTTTAAACAATTTAGGATGAATTGAAGTGCATTAAACAAGTTAATAAATAGAGTTCAGATAGTAGTGGTATTGACTACCTATCTATTATCAAAGTATTTAAGTAGAAGAACAGTTAGTATGCTAATACACAGTAGATATGATTTCTGATTTTACAGAGATAAAACCCAATAGTATTAAGTTAAAAGGATATGAAAAGACATTTAATGATAATCTAATAGTTAAAAAAATTTTTTAATATTATATAGTAAACTGTTGTTGAAGTTTCATTTTAATGGCCTAATGGCAATTGGAGTTAGTTATAATGAAGTATCATGTTATTAATATGTTTAGTTCATGTTTATGTTCCTATTTTTTGACGTAGAATATGTCTTACCTTTCAGGCCAGCAATAGGCACCCCTAACCAGAAAATCGAGCGTTACGTTTTCACGTCATGTTTGAAATTGAAATATTATCTAAACGACAAAAGATTCAGGCTTATATTCTAGCATAACAGAATTTTCACCTTGAATATAACTTAATACAACCTTGAAAAGAAAAAGAAGAAACAATCGGTAGTAAGTGATAACTAAATGGTTAACAATAAGTTAAATAAATTGATAATTATAATCAATCAAATGCTGACAATAGACTCTATAAAAAAAAAACTCTTGGTCCAAATAAAATGAATAATCTATACAAAACCACATGATGATTAAAACCCCAGTACATCATCAGTATACCCAGTAGGATATGGAGCAGTAATGAAAAATAATCATGGGTGACTTATTAAATTAATGACATCAGAAGATCCAAATACAAAAATAATAACATACTCATAGAAGGAGAAACAAAGAATAGACTATTTTAAGCTTAATACAAGGAGTGTAGTATTAGGGACGGTTATTTCCAAAATCTCATGACAAACATGTACAATTTAAGTAAATTTAAATAATGACAA
Organism: Magicicada septendecula; assembly: GCA_034769895.1. Lineage (NCBI taxonomy): Eukaryota > Metazoa > Arthropoda > Insecta > Hemiptera > Cicadidae > Magicicada > Magicicada septendecula. The sequence goes on from CM068372.1 coordinate 136,652,961, forward strand.
AACCTAAATCCTCGTAACCCAAGTTACAGGATACATGACAAATAAATTAAAAGATTGTAAAGTAAATATAGATATAACTTCAGAATAAAGAATAGAATGTTAAATAGAAAGAATTAAAGACTACCATTAGTGTAGATGATAAAAAGTGATATACAATAATAAACCATAATAGTGAAAGACAGAAAATGACTGCAATGTTATTAATAAGAGTATTTAAAAATAATATATAAGGATTGTTTGATATTAGTATAAATGTGAAAATATGAACTTTCAAGAGAGGTAATTAGAAATGTTAGATATAAGATGTTTTATTATAATTAAATAAGGTAATTGAAAATGTTAGATATAAGATGTTTTATTATAATTAATTAATGTAAGTGAGAATGTTAGATTATAAGATGTTTTGTTATAATTAAATAATGTTAATTAATGTCAAAGTTTTGTTTTTTAAATTGTAAACCATAGAAATAATAAGGAAGCAAAATAGTTAAAAAATCAATAGCAAAGCAAAACCGAATTTTAGGCCAAATTCAACTTTTACTATATAATCAAGTCCAAAAGGATAAAATTAAATAAAACTGTATAAAATTAGCAGAGATTAGTCAGTTTAGAATAAAGATACTTAAATATAATCATCACAGAAATATATAATAGTAAATGTAATGATCAGAGGATAAAATTAACTTTATTGGAAATGTGTAATATAATGCCTACCAGTGGACACAGTACAAATAAAATGTAAATTAATCAGTATTAGAGTGTTGTAACAACAAATTGTTAAAGACAAAGAATAATGATGAAATAAGTAATATTATTTAAGGACAATGTTAACATAAAATGACTTGTAAGCCATTTAATTTATAATTATGTGAAAAATAATAAGGCCTATAAGAAATGTCAAAAAATGTCAATTTTAAGCTTAATTGAAACTAAAATAGGTCATGTTGGATACTGATTTATGTAAAATTAGAACAGGAATATTGCTAGGTACTTAAATTTTCATGAAATTAAGTTATAGCCATAAAATAGGAAAAAATGTCATATATTTCTATGAGATCAGATCTGGACAAAGACGAACAGCTGATTTCAGACAATGGGATAGGATACCAAGATATTTCTGGAATTACTATATTAAACGACGATTTGAGTTGGCAGTTGATTGTTAAACGTGAACCAGAACAGATGAGAACGTGCAGAAGGGAGAGCCAAAAAATATAAAATAATTGAAAAAAGTGAAGGCGCAACATAAAGAGTTACTACAGAGGTTATAAACCTAAAATTAATAAAAATAACAAACAATAATGAAGTGAAGAACGAATTTCAGTTATAATATAATCCAACACCAACGCATTAAGAATCATCCGTCATATCGGAATTATTAAAGTAACACCATTTCATGGAATAACGAACTCAACCAGATTTGAACACTGAATACGACACCAGTAAAGCTGCACCAAACTACCTTGCCGAGTGGAAAAGGAAACTACAACTGAAGTATCCAGAGGAACTACACTATCGCAGAAGAAGATATCCACAATTACATTTGGGTGAGAAGGAAAAACTAGGAACCGGCGTGGTTGGCGAAAATCCGAGGTCAATGGCAGCCATGTTTCCAGTTTACATCTCTAACCGTACACAGCCACAGTGAATCAACGACAACGTGACGTCATACACTGCTGACTGGTTCGAAAACATTCTTTTTAAATGACATTATTTTCAGATATATGTTACTTTTACATAATAGTATTTAAGTTTTAATTAATTGTAAGTATTGTATCTTGTGACTTGCCTTTCCCTGACCATTTCGACAGTTCAAAGAACTCTATTAATCAATTTTGTAATTTCATGTATTTGTCTAGTTAACACACTCGACCTGTGAATTGAGTCTTAGCCGCAGCAATAGTCGATGTGCGTAAGATTATCACATCGCTTTTAAAATAAACATCATAATTGGTTCTAAACACTAGTTTCATAATTATTTGAGTTATTGAAATTAATTTATTTAATTCCTAATTTAATTTAGAAGATAATAACGAAAGGAGTCAAGAAGAAGAAGAAGAAAAGGAGCTGAGCTAGAAGAGACTACATTTCGACCCAGCTTGACATAATCCAATTAACACATAGAAATAAATTCAGATTAATATTTCTACTTAAATAATAATTAAATAATATATAACTAAATAAACAATTAAAATATATAATAAATAAATAAATAAAAACATTATTAAAAAAAATTTTTTTAAATAAATTAATAACTTATAAATTTTTCTCAACATCAATTTTATTTGTGATACCTAAACAACGTTTTATTACAATATGAGGTACCATTCGACAGATAAAGGAACAAAGATAATAAATAGCACAATATAAGCGGGCTATTGCATCATCCAGCGCGGGGTGAGCGGGGGGAGAAATAGAAATGTTTTGCGCCGCTTGGCGCGCACTAAAATTAGTATTTCTCCAGTTTCTGATGCGATAGAACATTGAGTGAGGTGTCGTTAAAATTTTCTCATCGAGTACTATCTACATAGTGTACCGTAATAGCGGTGATATTATTAAGAGGTTTGAATAATCGTAATTCAAGTTGTAAAAATCGTGTGTTTGGACAAAATGTCGCGGTATATGGATGCTAAACGTGCTCAAAAGTATCGTAAACGCATACAGGAGTAGAGAAAATCATGGGGAATTCAAAAAACCCAAAATGACCAATGCCAAATGTCAGAGGATTTACCGACAACGCTTAAAAGACAAGGAAATAAATACTGAAGTCGAGTCAACACCATGGAGACCAGAATTAATTACCATAGTAACAAGTAAATAAACAAATGATATTTAACGGCATCGGAACTATACCTTTATCCGTTCCTGCAGTTTTTAATGTTTTTACTATGCGATTGTATTGATATATTTTGTAATTTTTTATACAGATACGTCTATATGTTCGTAACTGACTGGAATGGTAGCGGAACTTCCTCGATCAGGTAGGCCAAAAACAGTTACAACAGAAGAGAATTTAAATATCGTTGCACAATGTTTTGTGCAGTCACCAAAGATATCAACACGAAAAGCGTCCAATGAGTATGGAATACCTCGAACAAGCCTGCACAGGATGCAGAAAACGTTGAAGTTGAGACCACATAAGCCCACTTTACTCCAAGGCCTAAATGAAGATGATCCTGATAGGTGTACAGAATTCTGTGAATGGTACGCAATACGACAAGAAGCCGATCCACAATTTTACAAAACCATTCTTTGGAGTGACGAGGCTACTTTTAAGCCGAATGGTACAGTGAATAGGCACAACTGTGTTTACTGGGATACTGCGAATCCACATGTGGTGATAGAGACAGCGTTAAACGCTCCAGGGGTTCCTGTTTGGGCAGGGATCTTTGCCGCTGGGATCATCGGACCCTACTTTTTTAATGGTACAGTGAATGCTGAAAGTTACCTACAAATGCTTCACGAAGTGTTGATGGAACTAGAAAACAGTCCACTTTTTGAACACCTGCAGCCAATTCGAGAAAAGTTAATATGGCAACAAGATGGGGCACCCCTTCACTATGGACTGATTGTGAGAGACTTTTTGGATGCAACGTTCGATGAATGGATTGGCAGACGGGGTCGTGTTGAATGGCCTCCACGTTCTCCTGATCTTACCACAATGAACTTCTCGGTCTGTGGTATACTAAAAAATGCAGTGCACTCCGTGAAGATTCGTGATGTGGAACAATTGAAGGAATGCATTCAATCTGAATTTGAGCACCTACAGTCCCTGAATATTTCGGACATAATTTGTGCTTCAGTGCTTCGAAGATGTCAAATTTGCATAGAAAAGGATGGAGGCCACTTTGAGCATTTCTTGTAGGTCATGAGAACTATGCTATTAACTATCTGTACACATTATCTGTATCTGTATCCCTGCTGCACCTCTAATAAAAGTGCTATTTGCAATTTTGCCAACTGACTTATGGGCCACTCTGTAGTCTCGTAACCCAACAATAATAGTCAGAATAAAACAAATGTTTTTTACTTGATCAAAACCAGGAAAATTTAGTAACGAAATCAGAGACACGTCAACACACCTGATACAAGCATGAAGAAAACACAATAAAAAAATTATTTTTATGTTATGTAACAATTATAATTAGTCAGAAGCGATTAAGTCAACAGAATACACAATATTTGTAAACTAAAAGATTGTACTAAAGAAATGGCCAGAACATAGGCCAAAACAACATAATTTCATTGTAAAGTAACTATTAAATCATAATGTCACTGTCAGGTAGACCAGTAAAAAATAGCAAAACCATTAATTTAGGCATTATTAAGAAATCAAGAACAGCACTGTAATAGTTTAATGAATTTGTAAAATAACTTTATAAAGGCTAAAGTTGTAGCGGGTCAATTTTTGGGCATTTTTACCGTATGGGGCAAGCACATTTTTATTTCTTTCATTTTGGTGCGGGCTTGTAAAAAGAAGTTGTGAAAATTATTGTGTAACGAAATTCATTCCATTATAACAACGCATGGCAACGTTATTTCCAATGTTAAGAAACAGTTTGAGACAAAGGCGTTACGCAATTTCAATTGTGTAAGTCGGCGAGCGAAGCATTTACCCCCTTCAAACTTCTCAGAAATCTGTACTTGTGTAGCGGCACACAGACGCAACTGCCCCAACACAAGCTTGAGTGATGCAGCCAGCCACAAAACAGGATGTCCTGGGACGAGCAAAATCCAGAAATGTGCTTTTTGAGCGGCAGGAAGTCATGGCTAAATCCGGTCTTTCCAATGACGTCAGCGGAGCCAAGTACAATATCGGCCTTGGGTCACACACACATACCAGCTTTATTCCACACATAAAATGGTTACCTCTCAGCAAATGAGCAATGAGCGACGAAACCATAGTGGCCGTGAACAACAGCTTCCCGCCAGAGAAAGGAAGATGTAACTGTTACGTTACCAGTTCCAAGGGCAGTCTACGAGTAACAGTTCCAGGTACCGGACTGGGCCTCAGTAGGCTCGTCAAAAAAGTTGGAATTTAACGAGTTAAAGAGTGGATTAATCAGTTGAAGTGTCATATGACCGAGGTCAATCCATCGAGAGGTTATTAATCGAGAACTTTAATTTTCTTATTTCGGGCAATAAAAAAAATGTTCGGACAATGCGTGTGCGTGGGGACCGCGTGGCCGACGAAGGGGGAATTTGAGTCAGATAAAATGTTACGGATTTTCTAAACGATAAATAAGGTGTGTATGTGAGAGTGGCAAAGCTGGGCTGAGTTTGTGTCTGTGAGAGTTATAACTGTGTTTGTGTCCTAGAAAAAATTAAGGTAAGCCGTAGATTGTAAGTCATATTACAACAGAGTCACGTGTTGCACAACACCTGAAACATGTATTTACTAAATGTATGTTCTTAATTTCACTAAAGTAACAGTAAAACATTAAATGGAAATTCTCTTCTTAAACTTGTGTTATGTAAATTATTTACGCAACCCTCAAAATTGTGCTTGTATCTTGGTGTTCGTATGAGAACCTGAACCCAAAAGAGCATGTGTGGATGGTAAGTGAAAGTCATTCTAGGTATTTCTATGTGTATGGTACACAAAATAATTGTGTAAATAAATAGCTTCACAAATGGCGCCCGAACAGGGACCGTAGCTTAACATTTGGCGCCCGAACAGGGACGAATTTCCAAAAAATGAAATTCCATACCTACAAATGGGATACAAGCACAATTGAGAGGTTAAGTAAAAAATACGCAAAAGGTACTTATGTAAAGTTACGCAAAAGAAGTAAAGAATATTTGTTCATATAAGAAACAGTAAATATCTAAAAATAATAATAATGGAAAATACAGCAGAGAACGGAGTCGATTTGTCCGACTCGACTGTGATAAGTGAGATAGCTGAATTAAATGAATCAGCTGTTACGAATAGTTTCGAATTACGTTCAACGCCGAATGTAGGTCAAGGTGACAAAACTCTGAACACAAGTAGTATAAATGAATCAAATAATAGAGATGATTCGGGGATCCAAACGACCCCAAAATCAAATAGAGAAAATAAAAGTAATAATAACGAAATCAGTGTCACTGACGATAAAACAGAAAGTCAGTTAACGCCAGTCCAAAGTAAAAAATCTGATACAGATGAGATGTTAACACGATTATATAACATGATAAATGCTAGAATTGATATTAGTGACAATAAAATGAATGATAAATTTGATAGACAAAGTAGGGAGATTAATGAGTTGAAATATGAGATTCAAGAAATTAATAGACATTGTGAAAGTACTAAAGTAGAGTTTACTGAGAAAATTAGCCAAGTAGAGACCAAGTTAGATGATACAATACTAAAGATAGATGTTAAATTTAATGAAATAGATAGCCAGTTATGTAGAGCTGAGAAGCAAATCAATGAAAATAATGAAATATTAATAAATTCAATGAATGAGTATAACAATGATATAGAATCTAAAATTAATAAATGTAATATTGAAACTGAATGTAAGTTGAGTAGCGTAGTAATGACAGTTGAAAAAATTAGTCAAACTATTGATGAACACCAAAATAAAATAGACTATAAAATCTATGAAATAGAAGGTAATTGTAAAACAGAGATACAAGCTATACAAAATACAGTGAATACTATAGATAAGTGTCATCTACAAATTGAGAGTTTAAATAACAATATATTTGCATCAATTGAACAGAGTATAGTTAATATAAAAGACGAATTGAATTTAGCTATAAACGAAAAACTTAATAGCGTCACTGAACAAATAGTCATTACTAAAGATGTGAATAGCGATATTGAGTTAGAGTTGTTTAATTGTGAAAACAGGGGGGTACACCCTATGCAGTTTTTAAATAGAGTCAAAGAATTCAATCAGTTTTGTAGAAGTAGCTGGCAAGTACAACTGTTAAAAATAATGAAGTGTTTTAGAGGGAACTCCGCGGTATGGGCGGAAGTACATAAAGTAGACTGGGTAAACTATCAGTGTTTTGAGACGGCATTTAGAGAAAAATACTGGTCGGAGGAGGAACAAGAAATATTGCGAAGTAAAATTATGGGACCAGGTAATTTTGGAACCCAAGGGAGCAACGTAACTATGTATGTAATGCGATTATACAATGAGGCCAAATATTTAGAGCCACCGTTACCGTTTCGATCGTTCGTCCGTCATATAAGCAAGCATTTGCCCAGAGAAATACAGATTACGCTAATGACGCGCGAAATTTTAGAGATTACGGAACTAGAAAAAATACTGGATATTTTTCAGAACATACGGGAACGTGACATGAGTAGGCGAACAAACGCACCAACAACACATATGAATGTTAATCATAATCAATCCCGGGGAATACCAAATTTTCACCGAGGGGCGAGAGGGGGAAATAATGATAATCGAGGTGAGGGTTGGCGATGTGCCGATTGTAATGTTGAAAACTATGCTATAAGAACGACTTGTTTTAGATGTCACAAACCGAGAGAATGTCAACGCAGTGAGAGAACGTACCAGCAACAGAGTCAACCGCAGAGAGGAGGTGAGAACGCCAGAGGAGCACCGAGAGGAAACGGAAGCGGAAATAGAGGCAGAGGTGGATACAACAGGCGGTAGCGGGTCCATCCACGGGAAACTAGAGGAGACAATGGAGAAGCGGGCCCATCCATTATCGGAGGAGAACCTGGGGGTCCAAGAGGAACATAACTACCGCAGTAATATAATTATCAGAGACATGGCGGAGGAGTTACTGGAGGAGGACGCTACACAAACGACAGAAACCAAAACCGGACTGACGGAGGTATCCGTAACCATAGAAGGTAAGGATTACACAACATTGATTGATACGGGTAGCGAGATATCAGTAGTTTCAGAGAATGTACTGGGTGAATTACAAAGGGTAAATAAGCATATTCCGTCATTACCAGTAGCGGGAGTAACAGTAGTGGGGGTGACGGGAGTACGAAGTAAACGAGTCACTAAACAAGTTCAATTAAATGTGTATATTAATGGAATAGAATTTGAAAATACTTTCCTAGTAGTTAAGGGTTTGAATTTAGATATAATTCTGGGAAATGATTTTTTGGAGAGAAATAAAGCAGTAATTGATTTCAACCAGAGAGTAGTGGAATTTAATAAGGGACATGAACCAATCAGGGTAGATTTTAAGAGGGTATTAGATAAGGCTAGAGTTGCGGGTGTAAAGATGATACAAAACCGAGTAGGCGAGGGAATGATAGAAACAAGAGTGAATGTGTGTCAAAAGAGAGAGAGTAGGGAGAATGATGATAGAGTATGGGAAAATAGGGCAGAGAAATTTTTTAATGAGGGTGGAGTTGTAGGGGGTCCCCAACGACAGGAGTTGTGGGCGGTTATTGAACATTTCAGAGATGTATTTGCTGAGCTGCCTGGGAAAGCCAGGGACTATGTATGCGAGTTGAAGATACGAGAGCACTCACCCTACATGCAGAGAAGTTACCCAGTGCCATTTTCAAAGAGGAGAGCCGTTCAAGAAGAGCTGGACCGCATGATGGAAGGAGACATCATCGAAAGATCTATATCGCCTTACTCGAATCCATTGGTAGTGGTCATCAAAAAGGATGGAAAGGTAAGATTGTGTTTAGACGCTAGAAAAATTAATCAGATTATAATACCTGACCGGGAATCACCGGAAGCCATGAACGAAATTTTTCAAAAGTTTAGTGGGGTCAGATATATGACGTCCTTAGATTTAATGGCGGGCTACTGGCAAGTCCCATTAGTGCCAGAAAGCCGTAAGTTTACTGCATTCCTGTTCAATGGAAAAAATTATCAATTTAAACGCCTGCCATTCGGCCTTAACACTAGTGTAGCAAGCTTTATTAAGTGTCTAGACATGATATTACAACCGAAAGATTTAGATTTTTTGACTGTATATGTTGACGACATACTAATAGCATCAAGAACATTCTCTGAACACGTAGAACACCTAGAGTATGTTTTAAATAAATTACGACAGGGTGGATTAACTGTTAATTGGGATAAGTCGAAATTTTTACAAACCAAAATACATTTTTTGGGCTTCATTATAACTCCTGAAGGAATTTTAGCAAACCCAGACAAAGTAGAAGCTATCATACGTTTTCCAGAACCGAAAAATATTAAACAGCTGCAGAGTTTTCTAGGATTATGCAATTTTTATAGAAAATTCCAGAGAAATTATGCACATATTACCTCTAAGTTAAGTGCTGTTTTACAAAAGAATAAACAATGGAAATGGGGAGAGGAGGAGAGAACTATTTTCAATGAAATTAAAGAGAAATTTATAGACATAATAATGATGAATCACCCCGATTTTCAGAGAAAGTTTTATTTACAGACAGATGCCAGCAACATAGCCCTCGGCGCAGAGCTTTACCAGGAGGGGGAGGATCAGGAGCACAGGACCATCGCTTTCGCCAGCAGAACCTTATTGGCAGCAGAGAAAAATTACACTAACACCGAAAAGGAATTGCTGAGCATCGTCTTTGCTGTAAAGAAATTCCGCACTTACCTGCTAGGAAACGAAACCGTCATCAGGACCGACCATAAGGCCTTATCATTCCTAAATACATGTAAGCTGACGCATAGCAGATTAACCAGGTGGGTACTAGCTTTACAAGAGTACAACTTTTCTTGGGAGTATATTAAGGGGTCAGATAATAAAGTACCGGACACTTTGTCCAGGGTAGACACTATAGATAATAAGACAGGTAGAGATCTTAAAGAAATAGAAATTTTTCGATTAACTAGGGAAGATAGAATTTTTGGGGAGGACTTAAGGGAAATTAAAGACAGACAAAGATCAGAAAATATATTGGGTAAGATAATAACTAGTTTAGAAGCAGATATTAATGGTTCAGAGTATAATACACATTTCCAGATACATAAGGGAACCCTGTTTAAGAAAGTAGAAGGGGGTGAAAGGGATTGGAGGTTAATGATACCCGAGGAATTAGTAGATAGAATTATCTGGGATTGTCACATAAGATATGGTCATTTTGGGGCGAAAAAATGTGCAAATATATTAAAAGAATCTTGTGTCTTTAAAAATATGGAAAAGAGAGTTAGAAGAGTATTAAGAGTTTGTGATCTGTGTCAAAAGTCTAAAGTAGTAAATTACAGGGTTGAAGGTGAAATGAAGTATATTAAAGTAGAAAGACCTTTCGATTTAGTTGCGGTAGATTTGTATGGGCCATTGCCTAAAGGTAGAGGAGGAGTGACATATATTTTTGTTGTTTTGGATACTTTTACTAAGTTTGTTAGGTTATATAGTGTAAAGAGAGCTACTAGCAAAGTACTCAGCGAGAAGATCACAAAGGACTACATGATCAACGTAGGGAAGCCGAAGGTAATTTTATCTGATCACGGACCGCAGTTCATCAGCGGCAAGTGGAGACAGACTCTTGGCTGGGAAGGCATCATACCCAAACACACGGCAGTTTACCATCCACAGTCGAACCAGGCAGAACGGGTGATGCGAGAAATCGGCAGAATATTCAGGGCGTATTGTCACTCCAAACATACAGAGTGGCCCTTGTACGTGAAGAAAGTGGAGGATTGGTTAAACAGCACAACCCACAATTCTACCGGATTTACACCGTACGAACTAGTCAAGGGAAGCCGTCCACCCAGAATATTGGAACAACTTTTTGAATATCCACCGGAAGAAAGAGTTTTGGACAAAGATGTAAAAATACGACTTGCCAACGAGAGTCTGCTCACCAAGGGAGAGAAGAGAAAACAAAAGCATGACGGCCAAGGTAAGTGGGTCAAATATGAGATAGGGCAGCTAGTATTAGTGAGACGACATGATTTATCTAGTGCACAAGACAAAGAGATCAAAAAATTCTTTTTGTTGTATGAAGGACCGCATGAAGTTGTTGACATTAAAATGGATAATGCTTATGTTTTACGAAACCAAACAACGGGGGAAATAGTGGGTACCCATAACACCACCAACTTAAGAAGGTATTGGTCAAAATGAAATAATAATAAACAAAATAATACATTGAATCCTGTAACTAAATATAACTAAACCAATATAATAAACCTATAGTTAAATAATTATAAATAACTATGAATAATATAAAACAGTTAGTGGTAGCGGATAGAGGTTCCCCACTTGTCCCAGTGGGGTTCGTCTATTTCAGGGACGCGCCCCTGCCCACGCGAGCCTTGGTTTTCTCCATTTACCCTTATTTTCGGAGGAAGCTTTGTCCCTACCTTTAGTCCTAGTTCTTGACCCTGTAATAATCCTTATCCCTTTTATCTTCCCGATTTCCCTAACCCTCCTCTTAGAGTAAACACACAAACAATAGTTACACAAATTGGCATACTTTTTGTAACCATTTGATTGCCTTAATTCTAAATAATACATTAGGGTGATCCTCAAAATTAAATAAACTGGTGTTATTTATGAATTGTAAACTCATCCCTTAATTAGGTAGCTAGTGGAGAAGTTTTGTGGCTGAGTAGACAAACTAGATAATAAATTTCTGTATAGTCTAATAGGATAATTGTATATAGAGATGGGGTTGTAGATTAGTGGTTGTGGTTCGTTTATTATTTTGGAAAAGGGAGTCAGGTATAGAAGTCAGTACCGTCAGGAGGGTAGTTCATTATATTCACTTGAGTTGGGTTCTGTTTGTTTTCAATCGCATCTCTATACACTATAATCATGTACATGTAACATATAACCTATTTACAGGTAATTAAGAAAAAATAAGTATAATATTAAGTAAGTAAATAATTTTGGAAAATGTTCTAAAGTAAACTTATGTAACCAAAGGGTTTAATTATTATTTTGTGGTACCTGCTATGTTAGGTTATGAGTAGGGGATTATGGTATTAAGAATGTGATTGTGGAGGAATTTAAAGATATGTTAGAACCAATGATGTAATGTTTGTAAAATTTATTGAAATAATAAGAAAAAACAAACAGTTAATCACGTAGAAGCATTTTGAAAATGGTAATTAAAGTCATGGAAATTGTTTTGAATGTATTAAGAGATGAAATGGAAGTATAGACGCCCCTGGAGTAACTTAATATTGTCAATGTTAGTGCTGTGTAAATTCCAACTGCAAATGGAAATTGTAATTTTACATATTTTATACATTAACTTCATAAAATAAAAATGTAAGAGACAAGTATGTTATCTAAAAGAATTATAAAACCTGAAAAGTGTAGCAAGCAGATATGTCAGTATATGATGCAACCAAAGTGTTTAGTCTATGAAAGCTGAAACTGAGAATGTTTGTAACTGTTGTTTATGAAAACAAGTCTGGCACACAACTGTGTTTATGTAAACAGGAAACAGGTGTGTTGTAGTGGTATGTTGTGACTCAAGCCTGTGGTCATGCTTGGTGACCATAACAAGAAATGTTGTAGTCTGCTGAATCAGTAACTTGAGCAAAACTCTATTGCGACATAAAAGAATTAAAGTAAATTTTTTGATAAAATAATAATGAGGTAATCATTGTAACTTAGAGGTGGAGACATGAAAAAACCATTAAACCATTAAATTAATCAAATTAATAGAAACAATGATTTTAACAATGAACTTAAATTGTTTGAATTTTAAAAGTCTTGGAAAAAAAAAAAAAAAAAATGGGATGTATATAATTTCAAATTTCAATAAATCCTAGAATTAAGTGACCAAAAACAATTGTCAAGAGTTAGTATCAGTGAGCATGGGAACGTTTTGAAACGATGTGTAACAAAATATAAACTTGTTGTCAATACAAGAAGTGGGGATGATTTTGGGGGGTAGATTGGTGCTCAATGAAGTGATAGAACAATGGAGTGTTGAACTGTATATGTAGAAAGTTTAGTTCAATTGTTAATAAATTAGTTAGCTATTAAGTGGCTATTGTGGGGGTTGCCTGTGCTCTCGCAAATAGCGAAATGGGTTGGGGGTAACAGTGAGTGTTACCTCCATCGGAGGCCAAAAGGGCGATAAATGTGCGGCACACCTTATGTCCTTGTGTCGCACATAACTAGATTGATGAAACAGGCAATTAAATTAAAGTTAGATTTCCTCGACTTTTCGGGCGGTTACTGCCTTACCAGCACTAACCGTGGTTTTGGCTAGCGGCCAGCTATGGCCATACCAAGTCCCTTGACCATAGCTGACTTGAAATTGGTATATATTTGAAATTTAATGGGGGGAGACAACTAGAGGAAATCTTTCCAGTACTATGAAACAGCGGCTGCCACTCTGCCCGCCTTGGGGTAGCAAGACAGGTGGTAGATCCGTCTTAAGGGTGTATGATTATAGACGAGAACATATTGATGTTCACTATGTTAAAACTTAATAGCGGAAGCAGAGACACGGAGAGGTAAAAACCTGCTCCAAAATATACAGTCTCTGTCGAAGTGAATGGGCGCCACAGTCCACCATAATTTGAAATAGAGTGTGTGGCTGGGAGGTGACGCAAAGGAGTCACGAATGTAAATTTTATAACATAACATTTTTTTATTCAAAGTTTGATCAAATAAAACTGCTTGTGCTCTGTTCAGGTAACTAGCTGTTTAGATATTTAAAAATAAGGTGTTCATTATGCGTTTTTAAATGTAGTGTTTACTTGTTGTATGTTAGATATAGGTATTGTAAAAATAGTTAATTTCATGATGCGTGTATGTTTTTTCCTAAGCCAATAATTAAATCGTCTGGCAGGTTAACATAAGCATCAGAATCAGAAAAAAGGGGAAACAATGAGGTGAGAAGTGAGAATAAATAAAAATAAATATGTATATTCCATGTAATTTGTTCAATTTTGAGATGTGTTTTTATTATGTTAGGATATCAGCTGATCAGCAGTACCATGTCACTGGTATATTGGTTTGTAACTGTTACAAGTAATTAATGTTTAATGTACTACAGATATTTTGAAGTAAAGATAAAAAGAATATGAGAAATAAAATAACAATAATTTATGCAAATTAATAAAAGATAATTCATGGGTGATAAATGTTTTATGGGACACGTAGACCTGTCCAAATTGAATTAAAAGTTGAATGTGAAATGATAGAGATGAATATGATGTAATGTTGTTTTTGAGTTGATGTGATGTAACAGAGTTGGTGAAGTATTAATGTTGACACAGGAGTAATGGAGAATAATTGGAGAGTTCTGAATGATATATTTATGTTTATAATTAATGAGGTTATTTTGTGTATTTGTAGTAAGGTTATGCGATTGAGATTTTTGGGGAAGGCAATTTTGTATTAGGGGGTAGTGTCATGTAGGAGTTCGCAACAAAATATGTTGGGACGGGATAGGGATAGATTTTAGTGAGGAGGGGCCGCCTTAGGTAGAATCCGGGCCGCCAAATAAGGGAATTGAGTTTTTGGGTAGGGGAAACACGTATCCTATGTACAAAGGGTTGGAGAGTATTTTTTTTTATATGTAGAGAAGGTAGCGATTTGTGTTTAATGATAAGTTGGGTTTAGAGTGTCTTGACTAGTAGATATTTTGATAGAGATGGGTGTCATGATAATTGAAGTTGATTAATAGTTAGAGTCAAAGGGAGAAAGATTACATATGTATACAGATCTAGTGGTACAGGCAATGAGAATAAATGATTTACATCACCCACCGTAGATTAAAGTAGGATTGTTAAGCAAAAGGAGAGTGATTTATGATAAAGAATATAAAATTTTCATTTTTTAAGCCAGTGACAAACTTTTGGTAGAATTGAAAATAATGTAAAATTAAGAATTGTTTGTTTTAAATAATTTAAATATCAAGTTGATGATTATTTATATTAAATATTTGTTTATTTTAAATATTTTGTTTTATTATGTTTTGTATTTCAAGGTAGGATATTACAGATGTCAAAAGTGTTTTAGATAGAAATTGTACATAACATATGTAGGTCAAGGATTTTGGACTTGACCTAGTTTCGATCAGCTGATGAGGTCATACACCTACTAAGCTTGTATAGTAGGAAGCCAATTTTAATTTGTTTGTTTAATTAATTCGAACCAATATTTAAAAAAAAAACATTTAAATAAATTTAAATTTTTTTTGAATTTAAAAACTTTCGAAAATTTTAATTCTTTGAAAAAAAAAAAAAATTTTTTTTTGATTTTTCGCCTGCCAGCGAATGAATATTTTAGATAATGACTATTTTATTATGTGTGCATTAACCATGTTTATTTTATTGTATTGCATTGTATTGGTAGACTATAAGTGGTTCTCATGTTAGAGTAAGGATGTGTTTATATTAGTAGAAATGTCTAGGTTAAGTCATTTGAAACAAAAATTAGAAAAACCAGGAAGAGAATTTTTTGATAAAAGATTATTTTTTTGAATTTTGAATTTTTTAAATTTATAATAAATTTTAAAAGAAATTTTTTATTTTTAATGTATTATGGTATCATGTAATGTGAGTGTGTGTGAGCCCAGTATTTGCTAAAGGCAGCCCAGCTTGCAAAAAAGGGGAAACATATCGGCGGAGGAGCTGGAATAATTTTAGTCAGGGATCGAGGATTTTTGGGGGTAGCATGTTAGAAGGCGAAGTGCGCTGTGGTGCGAGTCTGTTTGATTTTTCGGTGTTGGGATCTCTTACGGAGAAGTCCAGAGATCTCGTTCAGATGAGTCCATAGTCGCTGAGCCAGGGGGGTCATGTACCCATGAGATTAAGAACCAGGGGGTTGTTGGCACCAGTTCCTCACCGGTCCTCTTCGGGGTTTGTCGATGAGATTTCTTCTGTTATGAACAGCAGAATTCTCATCGAGGGGGTATTGTAGCGGGTCAATTTTTGGGCGTTTTTATTTTTACCGTATGGGGCAAGCACATTTTTATTTCTTTCATTTTGGTGCGGGCTTGTAAAAAGAAGTTGTGAAAATTATTGTGTAACGAAATTCATTCCATTATAACAACGCATGGCAACGTTATTTCCAATGTTAAGAAACAGTTTGAGACAAAGGCGTTACGCAATTTCAATTGTGTAAGTCGGCGAGCGAAGCATTTACCCCCTTCAAACTTCTCAGAAATCTGTACTTGTGTAGCGGCACACAGATGCAACTGCCCCAACACAAGCTTGAGTGATGCAGCCAGCCACAAAACAGGATGTCCTGGGACGAGCAAAATCCAGAAATGTGCTTTTTGAGCGGCAGGAAGTCATGGCTAAATCCGGTCTTTCCAATGACGTCAGCGGAGCCAAGTACAATATCGGCCTTGGGTCACACACACATACCAGCTTTATTCCACACATAAAATGGTTACCTCTCAGCAAATGAGCAATGAGCGACGAAACCATAGTGGCCGTGAACAACAGCTTCCCGCCAGAGAAAGGAAGATGTAACTGTTACGTTACCAGTTCCAAGGGTAGTCTACGAGTAACAGTTCCAGGTACCAGACTGGGCCTCAGTAGGCTCGTCAAAAAAGTTGGAATTTAACGAGTTAAAGAGTGGATTAATCAGTTGAAGTGTCATATGACCGAGGTCAATCCATCGAGAGGTTATTAATCGAGAACTTTAATTTTCTTATTTCGGGCAATAAAAAAAACGTTCGGACAATGCGTGTGCGTGGGGACCGCGTGGCCGACGAAGGGGGAATTTGAGTCAGATAAAATGTTACGGATTTTCTAAACGATAAATAAGGTGTGTATGTGAGAGTGGCAAAGCTGGGCTGAGTTTGTGTCTGTGAGAGTTATAACTGTGTTTGTGTCCTAGAAAAAATTAAGGTAAGCCGTAGATTGTAAGTCATATTACAACAGAGTCACGTGTTGCACAACACCTGAAACATGTATTTACTAAATGTATGTTCTTAATTTCACTAAAGTAACAGTAAAACATTAAATGGAAATTCTCTTCTTAAACTTGTGTTATGTAAATTATTTACGCAACCCTCAAAATTGTGCTTGTATCTTGGTGTTCGTATGAGACCCTGAACCCAAAAGAGCATGTGTGGATGGTAAGTGAAAGTCATTCTAGGTATTTCTATGTGTATGGTACACAAAATAATTGTGTAAATAAATAGCTTCACAAAGTATGTAATGGCATAGGAAATAGAATTTTGGCAAAATTGTTAAAACAATTATTATACGAGGGCTATCCAGAAAGTAACAGACGTTTTGAAATAAAAAATTTACAAAATGAAAAAACAAAATTTTATTATATACATTTGAAAGGTACACTCTTAAGCTATTTTTCTACATAATCGCCATTCAAATTAAGGCACTTATCATACCGTGGCACAAGTTTTTCAATACCGTCTCTGTAGAAATCTGCCGCCTGCGATTTCAACCACTGGTTTACACCGGCATGCAGTTCGGCGTCAGTATCAAAGCGTTGTGTAGCGAGCCATGTCTTCATCGCTGGGAAGAGGTGATAGTCGCTCGGCGCCAAATCCGGGCTGTATGGTGGATGATCGAACACCTCCAATCCAAAACCATCGAAGAGCTCTCGGGTACGATTGGCCGTGTGTGGACGTGCGTTGTCGTGAAGAAACAAAACCTTCGCACTAAGTTTTCCCCGACGCTTGTTTTGTATCGCGCGCCTTAACTTTCTCAGTGTTTCACAAAACCTCTCTGAGTTAATTGTTGTGCCACGTTCACGAAAATCAACGAGAATCACTCCTTCAGAGTCCCAAAACACAGTAGCCATGATCTTTCTTGCTGACAGCGTTTGCAAACACTTCCTTGGTTTCTTGGGAGAATTTGTGTGTCCCCATTCCATCGACTGCCTTTTTGTTTCACTATTGACATGCTTCACCCAAGTCTCGTCCCCAGTTACGATATGATCGATAACTTTACAATTTCTGTCGTAATCTTCGAGGAAAGTTAGTGCTGCAGCCAGTCTCTGTTTTTTGTGGTCTTCCGTTAGGATTTTCGGAATCCACCTAGCACAAAATTTGTGGTAACCAAGCTTTTCCACCACAATTTCATGCACCAAACTCCGTGAAATTTGGGGAAAATGTTTCGAAAGTTCCGTAATCGTGAAACGACGATCTTCACAAATTTTGTCGTTGATTTTCATCACCAGTTCATCAGTCACAAGGCTAGGTCTACCACTGCGGTCCTCATCGTGAACAGTGGTACGGCCATTTTTGAAATCAATGCACCATTGTCTCACTCGGCTTTCACTCATTATTCCTTTTCCGTACACATCACAAAGTTGGCGATAAATTTCAATGGTTTGTGATTTTTTGCCAACAAAAACCTAATCACAGAACGCACCTCACAAGTGGCAGGATTTTCCATTGCAGCGCAAATTTTAACACGTCACAGAGAGCAAAGTAAGAGGGGCACAGACCGCACGCTACCACAGCTGGATGCGTACTGAGTGTAGGAACGTTCTGACACCAAGGTGGCGGCTCTATCCCCGCCCACTGCCACGGTCGGTCAAAACGTCTGTTACTTTCTGGATAGCCCTCGTAACACTCACACATAGCATGTGAGATATCAGAATATTTGTAATTTTATGAAGAAGATCACGATGTAAAGTAAGTTTAGGTTTATTCAATATTAATTAGGGAGTAATTGTGAGTAGGAAACATAAAAATTGTAAATCTTAAATAATTATAGTCACATGACCTAGTGACCCGGCGTTTTGACCAATGGGAATTTAGCTAATTTTGGTCAAACCTGTCGAGGGCAGAAGAAAAATTATGATTCTATTGTTAGACTTGAAAGCTGAAGAAATCTGTGCATCTCTACAGAAAGAAGTGTACCATAGAATCGTGTCTGAGGCAGACAAGAAGAAATTACCAAATATTAAAACAAATTATTAATCAAGAAAGTAATAAAGTAAAGTATATATAGAAGAACGAAGAATAAATTAAAATTATTATAACGTTTTTAAATAATTATTCTACAAGTTGGTGAAAGAATTAACCTATTTATAAAACACTTTTAAAATTACACCACACCGAACGATATTCACTAACACACATGCACCAGAACAATAGTGAAGAAACTAAATTATAAAACAGTGGAACATTTATATAATTAACTTTATTAATAAAACTTGGTTTCAAAATTTTTGGAAACTTGGGATACAAGATGCTGTCGTGAGCCAGAGCCGCCATCTTGACAATTCGCAAAGGACTCTGGGAATTCGTCATCTTTGCCTTGTTCACAAATCGAATTTTAGAATTAATATTATTGTGTTCTGTCTAGTATTAAGCCTTATTATTTTAGTAAATAAGAATTATTTCATTTGTGATGTGTGATACTTCTCAGGGTGTCCACAGAAATTCTGTTTTAATTTTCCCTGACTTTCCCTGACCTACTTACAGAAATTTCCCTGACTCACTAAAATGCATAGTACGTTAATTCTTTGAGCATTATATTTTACAAGGAAGAAAAAAGAAAACCCAGCCTCCACCTTCCCCATAGCTGGCCTAATTCTCTCTCCACTTTTTTTCTTCCTCTTTTATTTTATTTATTTTTTATTATTTATTTATTGAAAAATATAAATACATTGATGGCATTTTAAAAATAAATATTTCCATTATTACCTAAAGGTAACACTTAGGTAACATAAGAATGAGAGTATTTTCACTAGAACTTAATAAAATAATATATGAACAAGATAAAATGGACTAATTAATAGAACAACTTACATGGTAACAAATAATTATAATAATCAGCTATAGCTTTCAAAATTGAAAATGAACCAGTCCGACAGGATGAGAATGAAAAAGAAAAATATGCACTCCTCCTTCAAAATTTACTAGTGTGATCTCTTCATGTTCTCCAGCAGTTTTTCTTTTTTCTTCCAACTCTTTCAACTGTAATTCAATTTTCCTTTTCTCTATTTTCTTTTTTTCCTCTTCTGACTGCATTTCTTTTTTCTTTTCCAAATATGATTGATATCTTCTTCTTGAAGATCTGACCGAGGTAAGCATACTTCTGTTGATAGTCACATTCCTCAAACCACCTAGATGCTTATGCTATCACAAATAACTCTTTGGGACACAAGGGATTCTTCTAGAAGATTTTCAACTAGTAAATGCTTATTGACAGAAAAGCCAGATTCAACTGATGCATTACCATGGGATAAAATGAAACACAGCTTCATTACAGACCAGAGATCTTCATATTTCTTATCTTTTCCTAAAAGGCCGTAGTAAAATTCGTCCAATCCCATGTCATCAGATGTTTTGGAAATGAAATCGTTAGCTTCTTCAGTTAGCAAAGAAAACTGTCGTTTGGCCTTTTCAGCACTTTTATCACATATTCTTCTATGGCTGTGTAGGTTTTCTAGAACAACATCAATCCTTTTTATTGCCAAACTGGGTTTGAGGCAGTGAGGCCTCGTGCTAAATGCGATTTCAAAGGACTTTTCTCTCTGAGTTTTTCTATCATGGTGGTAAGGAGATTTTTGAACTCATTTTTAAAAACAAGTTTCTCTTTTTCTGAGCATTTAATTTGTTTCATTAAGCTTTCTGCAGCATAACCAACGTCCACCTTTTCTACTGAAACCAGATTGGCACTGTCTTGCAAGTCCAAGTTCATTAATTTTTGAGTAGTACTTGCTTCAGCTATTTTTTCATATTTTACAAATCTCATCATTAGGTTTTTCATAAGTTGTTCAAGTGAAGTAAAGAGTTAAGGGACCATAGGCTTCTGACTTTGGAACCTTCTCAGGAACAGCTCAACGTCTGACAATATGCTTCTGAAAGCACTTAGTTTTGCCTTAAAAAATGGATTTTTCATAGCTTCTCTAAGGTATTGCAGGTTTTTGTTGTCTTTTTCGTTGTATTCTTTTACAAATTTATCGACATGATCAAATATTTTGAGAGCTTGATCTACACAGCGACCACTTTCCAGCCATCTTACTGCTGTGAACTTAAAAGGGAAAGAGGTGCTGGTTGTAATATCTGAGTATTTTGCTTGCCGAGCTGGGATATCTTTGAAAAGACTGTAGAGAGATCTAAAAAAGTGAAAAAGTTCCCAACCAGTTTTGGAGATCCCAGTCTTCAGGGCTCCATTAACTGTATGCAAACTGCATATGCCAATATCAAGAAGGGACTTTCCCTCTGGATTTAAGACTTGCAAATGGCTCTCGAGTTTTTTCATAAAACTGAGGTTAACATTTGGCCCGTCCATTGAGATTTGCAAAATATTTCCTAAAGGTAAGGAGAGCCCTTGAATAAACCCATCTAACAAGTGATCTGCAGTTGCCCTGCCTAAAAATACACTATTCCAATATCGTGTTGAAACTTTCTGAAGGTTTACTTCCCAAAACCTTACACACAAGTCCATTTGTCCTCTTTGAACAAATTTGTTCAGAGATTCATCAAAACAAACAACATAGTCAGAGCACTGTTTCATGTTATTTTGCAACATTTCTTGAAAATATGGGGCTAACCCATGATTTATTACATAGGAAGCCTTAGTCTTGCCCATAGAAAAGCTCCGAGCGATTTTACTGTCTGGAAACATATTTTTGAAGGCTGCAGAGGTTTCATCACAAGAGTTTAGAGACATTTTCCCAGTGATGACGTGGAGAGCCCATATTGCTTCGGCTGACGTAACATCATCTTCATTCACACTGAAACTCTTTAAACTTGTTTGACTTGTTCCTGGCACTACTAATAATTCTTTTGTAGCTGAAGTTGAAGGTGTTGGCTGCACATCTTTTAATGGAGATGGAGTAGTAAAAAAAGAAATTGCCGGCTGGGAAGCCTTTGCTCTCATGTTTTTTACATGAGTTGGTCCCTTAGCATGAGAAACAATTGCTTGTTTCCCCATATTGCTTAGTTTAAAAGATTTGAGACACACTTGACAATAAGCCGAATTTGCATCACTAACCACCAAGTCCAACCAACCACTAAATTCGGGAAACACTTTACTGTCCAGCCAAAGTTTATTAAACAAACATTTCTTGTTAGCAATTGTAATGAGTTTAAGTCAGCAGCCTAAAAAAACTGAAAATAGAAAAAGAATTAGCTAAATCGGTTGAAAAAAGGACACAAGTGCACAACAAAAAATATATAATTGTTGTGCACTTCTTGTGAAAAACACCTGGAAAAAATGCTACAATAGTCTGGGTTACGGCAGACTAGAGCATTCAAAATTCCCCTCAAATCCATCATCGGGGAAGATTTCCCTGACTTTTCAGATTTTTCACGGGTTGCGGCAGACTAGAGTAAAAAATTACCCTCAAGTCTGTCATCGGGGAAGATTTCCCTGACTTTCCCAGATTTTTTGTTTATTTCCCTGACTTTCCCTGACCAACTTTTTTTTCCCTGACTTTCCCTGACTTTCCAGAATGTGGACACCCTGCTTCTTCATAAGCATTTTGAAGAACTGTCAAAAGAACCCTGAACTGAGTATTAATATATGAAACAAATAAAGAGTCGAACTGGAAGCAAGAATCGATACCAGTGTTATGAAACACTGATCTGTTAGTAAACAGAATTGTGTTTAATGAAAATAAATGAAAACCATTTTCCTAATTAATCTCAAACTGTGTTTGATTGAACTACAGGTAAAAAGAAAAGAATTTTTAATTACAGTAAAGAAGAGTTGAGTAATTACAACGACTTAAATAAGACGTAACTCCAAATAAATAACGGTAAGTCACCTAACCACAAAAGAAGAACGCGACGCTATAGCAAGATACAATTATGTAAGGAAGCACTTAAAGTATTTTAATTAATATCAATAACCGTCATAAGGTTTAAATAAAACCAGGAATTAAAGGCACCGTCTCGAACAAGAGGTGTTAGATAAATTATAAAATCCTACCGCCACTATTTGAATACAACGGATAGGCATAGTTCCGCCTGGCAGTTACAAAAAAATTTGATTTTTCTTTTAATAAACAATCCACATTTTATTTAACACTTTTTAAACCAAACAAATAATAATTATTATTTAAAGAAAATTAAAGGAATTCAACTCAACTTCAAAACTCAAGAATTGTAATTAATAATAAAATAAAAGAAAAGAATTATACGGTAAGAGTTTATTACGTTACAGATTGGCGCCCAACGTGGGGCACGACGTCTATTAATTAATCATTACAATATCTATGTATATGTAGTACATACTTTTATGTGTTAGAAAGTGCTTTTAAATAACAACAAAATTTCCCTTTATCTAAAATTCACAAATATGGAAACCTCCAAAAATTAAATCAATTGTAAACTGACTTAATGCTATGTTTTGGAAACACAATGGTCCTGAGATATTCAAACACCATAGAGGCACAGAAAGACTTTGACTCAACCCTGTATATAGTATGTGACACAACACTATTATACTAGCAATTTGAAAATATCACAAACCTAGATTATTACTTGCTGTACTTACTATCATTCATCACTACATTATACAAATATTTTTAAAAAGGCTAGATTTCCAGATAACAAAATACAGTTGACTTCTGTGGATAGCAATGAAGAAAAAAGTAAAGCACTGATGTCTATCTAAAGCAAAATAATATCTAGCAAACTGTGAAATATTCTACAAACAAAGAACAGAATTTCTATTATTCACAATATAGAAAACCTAAAGGTTGTGCTGTTGTAGTTCTATGTTTGAAGCGATGAATAGAAGTTAACAACACTACAAAACCATGCATAATACACAAGAAATATTAAATACATATCAATGCATGGATTCCTATGATAATGGACAGATAATGGATTCATATGAGGAAACCAAGGAAAGAGAGTCAACTAAAATTTTATAAGTTAATGTGTAACGTGTCAAAAATGTGGGTATTTTTATTTTATTTCATTTTGGGGTTTTATAAAAAATATTCTGTAAGTGTTATTCCATTGTGACAGAACACGTGTATAGAACTGTGTTGTAACCAAGCGGTAACGCAATATAACATTGTGCAATCAGTACCGAGGTATGCAGCCACCTCAGTTTTCCAAGAACTGTGAGAGAATGTGACCGTGCGCTTGGACCCATCATACGAGCATGTGCGCGGGCTGGGACGCGAAGCAGATCAACCGACGCTATCGAAAATGGCGCAGAGACGAAGTTTTAGTGAGACCTACAATCCGTGCTGAAGGATATGAGACGTAAGGTCCGCCTCTTTTGTGACATCAAACCAGAAGCGCCTAAATATCGTCGGCGCACACTACAGAAAAAACCACTATTTATCATGCGCATAGCGAATACACTGCAACAACTCAAGTCTGAGCGTCGATGAAATTCGTCCGGCAGGACATCAATATCCGTCCGCCACAAAGAGACTCTTTCCCAGTTCGTCGCTGATTGTGTCGGCCGACACAGGGCCAAGTGCGCTCTGCTAAATTTTATCAGTTTTTTTTTTTTATCTCAAAAAGTGACCAAAGTGACCAAAACGTGTCAGTGGTATCAGTGAGTATGGGTGAGGAACAAAATCAATTATATCAGAAAACGACGTAATTACCAACTCAGATAAAACGAGTTCAAAGGGTTACCACGAGCCGGCCGGAATGGGTATTTTTTTTTATTAACATGTTAAGGGCGGGGTAATTTTCTGTTGTGGTTGTGAGCGTGAGAAATTGCAGGCTGGGCTCTGTCTGTGTTTAAGTATGACTTAAAATAAGGTAAGCTAGTAGACTAGGATAGAATAGAAATTGCATAACTGTAAGGTATAACGAGAAGAAGAAACCATACAAATGTTGTTTAATATGCTAAAGCCTGAGTAAAATATGTTAAAATTTATTTAACTTTTAAAACATTAAAAAGATCATAATTTCTCTTCATAAAATATGTAGAGTAAGTCATTTCACTAACCTATGAAACACATGTTTGTGTCTGATGTACGTGCGATCGGATTCTGGACCCAGATAGAACCTTTGCAGGTAGGTGGAAATAAATTTGTATTTTTGCATAATATATATTTTAAAAGTGATAATAACTTCACAATGGCGCCCGAACTGGGACGAATTTAATAGATTAAATTCCACACCTACAAAGATGCAAACGTGTGTTGTTAGGTTAGCGGAATAAAATAAAAAGTGCGTAATTCACACAAAACTGGCTATACAGTATATTACATATTGATTATATTATATGTACGCACAAGTATTATAAAAAAGTAAGAATGGCAGATAACGAAAATAACATAAATGAAGCGGCTAGTGTCGAAAATTTTGATTAGTCAAACATGAGTAATTTTGAGGTACATTCGACTCCAAGTACGAGTCAGAATAAAACAGAAATAAATGTAACAGATCAAAGCAATGTAACTGAAGATTCGGGGATTCAAGTAACCCCGAAATTAGATAGGGAAAGTAAAATTTATAATGAAGAAGTCAGCTTCACTGACAAAAATGTAGCAGCACAATCTACTCCAACGACGACACGAATTAAACAGTTGTCGATGGACGATATGTTCAGTCTGATAAAAACAATGTCCGAAAATATAAGTAGTGATCTGAATGAATTGAAAAAACAAAATAAAGAACAACAAATTGATTCCAATGTCAAATACAATAAAATGAATGACAAATTGGATAGACAAAGTAGTGATTTTAATGTAAAATTTGAAGTTCAGAACAGAAAATTCGATGAACAAAAGAATAGTTTTGATGAGCTAAAAAACCAAATTAACGAAATTAATAGATGTTGTAAAAATACTAGTGAAGAATGTACTAATAGAATTAACCAAGTAGATGCCAAATTAGATAATTCAATACAGCAGATAAATGTTAAATTTAATGAGATAGATAACCAGATATCAGAAAGAGTTGACAAACAAATAAATGAGAATCATGAAACTGTAATAAATTCAATGAATGAGTATAATAATGAAATAGAATATAAAATTAATAAGTGTAATACCGAAACTGAATGTAAACTCAATAGCGTAGTAATGACAGTTGAAAAAATGAGTCAGAATATCGATGAACACCAAAATAAGGTAGATTTTAAAATAAATGAAATTGAAAATAATTGTAAGACAGAAATACAAGCAGTGAATGAATCGATTGATGTAATGTCAAAAAATAGCATACAGTCTGAGTGTAATAACGACAAAAAATTATATTCACTTGAACAGAACATTAGTAGTATGAGAGACGAATTAAATTTAGTAAGAAACCAAAATTTAAACAATGTTACTGAACGCATATTCATGACACGAGACAAATAATGAAATAGAACTAGAAACCTTTAGTAGTGAGAATCGTAGAGTACATCCGATGCAATTTCTGAACCGAACACGGGAATTTAATCGATTCAATAGTAGTAGTTGGGAAGTCAAATTATTGAAAATTTTAAAATGTTTTAAGGGTAGTGCCGAAATATGGGCGGAAGTACACAATGTCGAATGGTGTAGTTACGAGGATTTTGAAGTAGCCTTTCGAAACAAATACTGGTCAGAAGAGGACCAAGAAATCCTAAGGAGTAAAATAATGGGTAATGGGAATTTTGGCA
This sequence comes from Magicicada septendecula, assembly GCA_034769895.1. Classification (NCBI taxonomy): domain Eukaryota; kingdom Metazoa; phylum Arthropoda; class Insecta; order Hemiptera; family Cicadidae; genus Magicicada; species Magicicada septendecula. Next base: position 136,679,330 of record CM068372.1, read on the forward strand.
GGGTGAATAACCACCTAACCATATACGTGATGACTATATATAACGAGGCCAAATATCTAGAACCGCCGTTACCATTCCGATCATTCGTAAGACATATTAGCAAGCACCTGCCCAGAGAGGTGCAAATCACGTTAATGACCAAAGAAATTACCAATATAAACGAGTTAGAGAACATGTTAGACGTGTTGCAGAATATAGGGGAATGCGACATAGGGCGGCATCCAAACCCACCAGTAGTACCAAACTTTAATAATGATTACCATCAGAGTAGGGGTACACAGAATTTTCATAGAGGAGCGCGGGGAGGAAGTTTTGATAATAGGGGCGAGAGTTGGAGGTGTAGAGAATGCGACACAGATAATTATGCTAACCGAACCAATTGTTTTAGATGTCATCGAAACAGGGAGTGCGCCAGGAATGAGAGAATGAATCCACCACCAAATCAGCAGTCGAGAGGAGGAAAATTTTATAGAGGAGCGCCAAGAGGAGGAGTCCATTACAACAGAGGTAGAGGAGGAAACCATCCAGCTGTAGCAGGTCCATCCACGGGAAACTAAGGAGGACAATGGAGAAGCGGGCCCAACCACTGTCAACAGAGAACCGGGTCCAAGTAATAGACGAATATGCAAGCAACATTATCAAGGTAGACATGGCAAAAGAATTGTTAGAAGAGGAGGACAACAAAGTGATGGAACATAAAACAGGAATGACGGAGGTGACGATTAACATCGAAGGAAATACTCAGCGAGAGGAGCTGTGGGCAGTGGTGGAGCGTTTCAGAGAGGTGTTTGATGAATCACCAGGGAAAGCGAAGGACTACATCTGTGAGCTGAAAATCCGGGACCACGCACCATACATGCAGAGGAGTTACCCGGTGCCATTTTCGAAGAGGAGGGCTGTACAGGAGGAACTAGACTGGATGATGCAGAGAGACATAATTGAACACTCAGTATCCCCTTACTCAAACCCTTTGGTAGTAGTGATTAAAAAGGATGGAAAGGTAAGGTTATGTTTAGATGCCAGAAAGATTAACCAAATTATTATACCTGACCGGGAATCTCCGGAACCCATTAATGAGATTTTACAGAAGTTCAGCGGAGTCAGATACATGACCTCATTAGACCTGACAGCTGGATACTGGCAGGTGCCATTAGCAGTGGAGAGCAGAAAATATACAGCTTTTCTTTTTAACGGTAAGAATTACCAATTCAAACGCTTACCTTTTGGATTAAACACCAGTGTTGCTAGCTTTATTAAATGCTTGGATAATATATTACAACCTAAGGATCTAGATTTTTTAACAGTATATGTCGATGATATCTTGATAGCTTCTAGAACATTCACTGAACATTTAGAACACATGGAGTATGTATTAGATAAGCTACAAAAAGGGGGTTTAACAGTTAATTGGGACAAATCTAAGTTTTTGCAAACAGAAATACATTTCTTAGGATTTATTATTACACAGAGGGGATATTAGCTAACCCTGACAAAGTAGAAGCCATAATGCGATTCCCCGAACCAAAGAACATTAAACAATTACAGAGTTTCTTAGGCTTATGCAATTTCTACAGAAAATTCCAGGAGAACTACGCACACACAACATCCAAACTAAGTGCCGCACTTCAGAAAAATAAACAGTGGAGATGGGGAGAAACGGAACGTGCTGCATTCAACGAAATTAAGAGAAAGTTTAGCCACATGATTATGATGAATCATCCCGATTTTAATAAAACTTTTTATTTGCAGACCGACGCCAGCAATGTAGCGCTAGGGGCGGAGCTCTACCAGGAGGGCTGCGATAATGAACATCTAACGATCGCCTTCGCCAGTAGATCGCTGCTGTCGGCCGAGAAAAATTACACGACAGAAGAGGAACTTTTAAGTATTGTGTTCGCCGTGGGTAAATTCCGGACATACATCCTAGGCAATGCAACAATAATGCGGACGGACCACAAGGCATTATCATTTCTCAATTCATGTAAACTAACACACAGTCGTCTGACCAGGTGGGTATTAGCTTTACAAGAATATAACTTTTCCTGGGAGTACATAAAGGGGTCAGATAATAAGGTACCAGACACACTTTCTAGAGTAGATTCTATAGACAATAAAACTGGTAGGGATCTTAAAGAGATAGAAATTTTTAGATTAACTAGAGAAGATAGAATTTTTGGTGAAGAATTAAGTGACATTAAAAATATACAAAGATCTGATAGTAAACTGGGTAAAGTAATTGTTAGTTTAGAAACGGAAGTAGAGGGATCGGAATATAATGAGCGATTTCAAGTATATCAAGGTATTTTGTTTAAAAAAGTAGAGAGTGGGGAGCGTGATTGGAGGTTAGTTATACCCGAGGGGTTAACAGATAAAATTGTTTGGGATTGTCATATAAGGTATGGTCATTTTGGGGCGAGAAAGTGTGCTAATGTTTTGAAAGAGTCATGTATATTTAAGAATATGGAGAGGAGAGTTAGAAGAGTGTTAAGAGTGTGTGATTTATGTCAGAAATCGAAAGTAGTGAACTATAAAGTAGAAGGGGAGATGAATTACATAAAAGTTGAGAAACCATTTGATTTAGTTGCAGTAGATTTATATGGACCATTACCCAGGGGTAGAGGGGGTGTATTGTATGTATTTGTAGTTCTAGACACTTTTTCAAAATTTGTGAAATTGTATAGTATTAAGAGAGCGACGAGTAAAGTACTCAGTGAAAAAATAGTAAGAGACTACCTGATTAATGTTGGAAAACCGAAAATTATATTATCTGACCACGGACCACAGTTTATAAGCGGCAAATGGCGACAGACGCTTGGATGGGAAGGAATCATACCCAAGCATACGGCAGTGTATCATCCTCAGTCGAACCAAGCAGAACGGGTGATGAGAGAGATTGGTACGATATTTCGGGCATACTGTCACGCCAAACACACAGAATGGCCATCCTACGTGAAAAAAGTAGAGGAGTGGCTGAATTGTACCACCCATGAATCCACTGGATTTACGCCGCATGAGTTGATCAGGGGAACCAGGCCGCCAAGGATATTGGAACAACTCTTCGAATACCTACCAGAAGGTCAAGTTTTGGACAGAAACATGAAAATTAGATTGGCGAATGAGAACTTACTTACGAAAGGAGAGCAGAGGAAACAGAAACATGATGCTAAGGGTAAGTGGACCAAATACGAGGTAGGCCAATTAGTGTTGTAACTTACGGCTTTTTATCGTTTAATGAGTTACCATAAAAATTGTACTTTTGTATGTACTAGTAAATATCACTATCATTTTTCAACCGGGCGCCATGTTGTACAATATGACAACATTACATAAATTTACGTTTCGGGCCAGAGTACGTGCAACACGAACCAGTATTGTGAAATAGATTACCTGAAATAAAACATACACAAAATACCATATATAAATTATTTTTATTAGTATTGTTACGACGGTCTACTCGATCGTCGTAGGTACAGTGGAAACAAAATAAGTACAAGACACCAATTAAGTCACTAATCACACCTTTAATTGTTATAGTAAAACAGTTCGTAATTAATAACACAGTGTCTACAACAAATCAAATGAAATTGTTCATACGCAATAAAATGTCCACTAATATTAAAACTCAACTGTATTACAATTATACCGTCCGAATATAAAACGCAACACTTCACTAATAACTACTTGAACGTACACCGTAATAACTCGAACCGCTCTGTAAATATATCGCACTAATACTCTCGAACCGCACAGTCAAAAATCTCGCATTGAACTGAGAAACTAAGGCCGCGACGCGATGTATTTATAGTTACGCTACACACACCAGAAGCTTCCAAACTGCGTCTTATCTCTCGCGAACTACGTAATTGCTGCGGCCTTGACACAGTCCGAGCGCCCGAGCGAAGGCTGGCAAAGTGCGAGAAAATTCTCACAACATGCGTTTAGTAGCACGTACACCACACGCTTACGTCAAGATCTTTCTGGGACATTCGATAAACGCCTAGATTGTTCTACGCTGTCGTAGCACTGCCCCCTCCTTAAGCCTGTTCGTCCCGAACTGGCAAAGCGTCTCTAAAGTTGTATTTAGCCAGGCAATCTAGGTGGACGACCTTGAACTTTCGCTGTCCTTCCTGTTGAATCCGATAAACAACATCGTTTATCCTTTTTTTTACAGTGTAGGGTCCTTCCCAGTTAGACTGAAGCTTAGGTGAGCGACCACGACGGCGCTTTGGATTGAACAACCAGACCTGATCTCCTTCTTGGAAACCCACACTATTGCTGCGAATGTCATACCGAGTTTTCATTTTATCACTGGCAATCTTCAGCCATCCTCTTACCAAGCGATTCATTTCTCGCAGTTGGTTTTCTAATTGCGAGGAATAGTTCTTTGGCTCTTGGGACTGAGTCTCAGGTGATCCAAACATCAAGTCCCCAGGAAGACGAATCTCCGCCCAAACACCAATTTTGCTGGAGTCATGCCGGTTGTGTCATGTACTGATGATCTATACGCCATAAGGAATAGTGGTATACGTTGGTCCCAGTCTGTTTGGTTCTCGTCAACAACTTTCGAAAGATGCTGCTCAAGTGTCCTGTTGAATCTCTCAACCATCCCGTCCGACTGAGGATGCAGAGGCGTTGTCCTGGTCTTTCGAATTCCAAGTAGACGGCATAATTCTTTAAACACTCCTGATTCGAAATTTCTCCCTTGATCCGTATGGATTTCCATAGGGGCTCCATAACGGCAACAGAAGTTGTGAACTAACTGCTTTGCCACAGTGGTAACCTCCTGATTTGGAATTGCGTAGGCTTCCACCCACTTAGTAAAGTAGTCACCTACAACCATGATGTACCGGTTTCCATCGTCAGTAACTGGGAATGGTCCAGCAATGTCTATGGCAATTCTCTCGAAAGGTTGTCCAACATTATACTGTCTCATTTTTCCCCTGCTTCTGGTTTGTGGGCCCTTGCTTGCAGCACATATTTCACACGTCCGAACCCATTCCTCTACGTCGTGGCGAAGATGAAGCCAATAGAATCGCTTCCGTATTTTGTCAAGGGTTTTGTTAACGCCAAGATGGCCTCCAGATGTTCCATCATGCATCTCCTTCAAAACAGACTGCACTTTACTTCGGGGAACTATCAACTGCATGACCACGTCTCGTCCATCTGCACTTTCCCAAGCCCTTTTCAGCAATCCGTTTTCTAAGGTGAGAGATTCCCATTGTGCCCAGTAGCCCTTCAGCACTTCGGAACCATATCTTGCCGATCCGGGCGGCGACCTTCCTCTTTTGCTGTCAAGATCGGTCCAATGTCTTCATCAGTCATCTGTTCTTGTCGACAGTCTTGTGTTGTCCAGCCATCAGCCAGGAAATCTACAGTGATGGCTTGAACATGTTCACTTGAGTTTTGTTCTTCCTTTCTGTGGCAATGTCGGCAGTCTTCCGGGCATGGTCTTCGTGATAAGCCATCTGCATTACCGTGCAGGCGCCCCCGCCGATGTTGTACCTTGAAGTTGTACTCTTGCAGACGTTCGAGCCACCTTGCCAACTGTCCTTCCGGATTTTTAAATCTCAAGAGCCATGCAAGTGCAGCATGGTCGGTACGTAGTGAAAACTCTCTCCCATAGAGATATTTATGGAAGTGCTCCAAAGCTCTGACAATTGCCAACAACTCTCTTCTTGTAACACAATAATTTCTCTCTGGTTTAGAAAGCGTCTTGCTGTAATACGCTATTACTCGTTCTTCACCGTTCTGCACTTGAGACAAAACTGCTCCTAGACCAGTATTGCTTGCGTCTGTGTCTACGATGTACTTCCCTTCGGAAGCTGGAAAAGCGAGAATTGGCTGCGAACATAATGCAATCTTCAACGTTCTAAATGCTTGTTCACACTCTTTCGACCATTGGAAGTTTCGTTTATTTTCCGTTAGCTCATATAGTGGTTTAGCAATAGTAGCGAAGCCTTTCACAAAACGTCGGTAATATGAGCATAACCCCAGGAAACTCCGAACTTCATGTTTATTCTTCGGAACTGGCCAGTCTCTTACGGTGTCTACTGTATTAGGATCCATGCTAGCGCCCGCTGCCGAAACCAGATGGCCCAAATACTGTACTTCCTTCTGGAATAGAGAACACTTCTTCGGGCTCAGCTTCAGTTGTGCACCGTGAATTCTAGTTAGAACTTCCTTAAGGTTTTCCAAATGATCTCCGAAAGTCTTCCCGATCACTATGACATCGTCTAAGTAAACAAGGCAAGTTTTCCACGTCAGGCCTCGGAGTATCAGGTCCATCAATCTCTCAAATGTTGCCGGTGCATTACAGAGTCCAAATGGCATGACGTTAAATTGGAATAAGCCACTTGGGGTCGAGAAAGCGGTCTTTTCCTTGTCTTCTTGATGAAGACCCACTTGCCAATATCCACTCTTCAGGTCCAATGTGGAAAACCACTGTGCTCCGGACAACGTGTCGAGTGTATCGTCAACGCGAGGTAATGGATAGCAGTCTTTCTTTGTAACATCATTTAACCTCCGGTAGTCTACGCAGAAACGCAATCCACCATCCTTCTTCGCTACCAGCACTACAGGGGAAGACCAAGCACTTGACGAAGGTTCAATTACTCCCTCTGTCAACATGTCCTGTACTAACCGAGACATCACCTCTTGTTTAGATAATGGAGGCCTTCGAGGAGGTTGGCGTATCGGTGTTGTGTCCCCAGTATTGATGCGATGTTGCACAAGAGAGGTTCTTCCCAGTGACTGTCCCCGAACTGCAAAACAATCTTTGAATTCGTGTAAAAACTGTCCGAGTTCTTTTACCTCACCACTTGAGAGGTCGTTAGAAGATCTGTTCAATAATTCTTGCAGTTCCTCTGGTAATTTAGAAGTATCCGAAGAACTGGGTCTTCGTTGCGTTATTCCGGCTACCCAGGCCACAGGAGTCAATTTGCCTAGGAGCGTATTGCTTTGTAAAGTGGTAGCTTGATCCAAAATATTCGCCACTCTAATAGGTACATTTCCGGTTTCGTCAGGTTTTACTAAACTTCTGGCAATTAGTATGCCCGGTGTGCTGACTACCTGGGGTTCGAATATAGAGCACTGATTGCCCCTAGTATCTACCGCCGTTCTAACCATGATGATCTTTTCGGAGTTTGGCGGAACAGTTACGGCCACTTGGTTTATGACGTCCATCGATTTTTCTGCTGTCGTCATTGTTGATAGCATTACCTCTTCGCCTCCGATTCTCAAGACATTGTTTTGAAGTCGACTATAAATCCGTATGCGTTCATAACGTCCACACCAAGAATTGCTTCATCCACAATGTCTGCTACAAGTACTTGATGATTAAACTCAAGTCTACCGAGGCGTAGGTGTATCTCCACTTTTCCATACACTTTTACAGGCCGTCCAGTAGCTGTTCGCAAGCTGCAAGAGCACCAGATTGGCTTGAGATCTTTCACCACGTCGGGGCGCACAATAGAAACTGTTGCGCCTGTGTCAACTGTAATCGAGGTTGGCCTTTCTTGAACAAATCCGGTAACTACCAAGCTCCCGGTGTTTTTCTGAAGCGTAGAAATTGCGTATTCTCTAGGGGCTTCGTTCCTCCAGTTAGTCAGCACACGCCCCGTTGCACCGACTATTGCTCGTTTCCCTGCTGCTGAATTCTAACCCGACAATCTCGTTGTAGATGTCCAGGTTTCCCACATCGATAACACTTCGGTCTTCCATCCTTTCTTATTTTATTCTGTGGCGCCGACCGTCGAGTCTCTGTTCCTTGTTCTTCCTCCTCATCGTCTGTGCCATCGCGATCTTTCAGCTCGCGCACTTTATGACTTGTCCAACCAGACGCTGATTTGGCGGCCTCAAATTGCAAAGCATGTACCAGGGCGTCCGCACTGTTCTGGTGTCTTGCCATTCGTAACACTTGCTGTAGTTCGTTATCTCGGACACCGGCAGTAAATGTCTGCATCGCAAAACGCGTTCGAAAATCTTCTGGCGCTTCAGGATAGGCCAGTCTAATTAGTCTGTCGATACTTGCTTCAAACTCTTGAAGACTTTCCCCGGAATGTTGTCGCCTTGCTCTCAACTGGGTGCAGTACACATCTCGCAAATGTTTATCACCATACCGTAATTCCAGAGCTTTTATCAACTCGGCATAGGTGTTCTGGCTGTCAGGTTGCACTTTCTGTAGTAGTTCTGCCGCGGGTCCTTTTAATGCAAGAACAAGTGAAACAGCCTTGTCTTTTTCTGTCCAATTATTTGCGCATGCAGCAGCTTCAAATTGGCGGAGGTACGTTGCCCAGTGAGTGCTTCCGTCAAAGGTTGGAGCTTTGACATGAACTGTCCCTACTGCAGGCAAAGTGACTTTCTCTGTTAACTTATTTTCTGTCTTGATCACTGGTACAGTCTGTTCAGAAATTTGTTTTGGTTGAATCTTCATGCACTGTTCAACTTCAGTTTTAATTTGTTCTCTTATGTTTGCCATTGAGTTTTCTACTGCAGATATTTTATTTGACACAGATTCTTCTATAACAGATATTTTTGTAGACATCGATTCTTCAACAGTCAAGACAGATTTTTCTACTTCAGCTATTTTTAATGTCATTGACTCTTGTACCTCCGATATTTTAGTAACTTGTTTATTAAGCTCACCTCGTAGGATACCCAATTCTGCGGTACTGTGTTCTTGCAACTGTTTCTGCATAGTTTCAAAGAGAGCTTCCGTTTTATCTTTTTGTCTTTCTTCTGTTTCTAGCATTAGTGCTTTCTGACGTTCCTCAGCTTCTTCTCTTTCCTGCCTGCGTTTTTCATCCTGTCGTTTTTCTGCTTCTTCCGCCTCCTGTCTGCGTTTCTCCTCTGCTTCCAGCAGGAGGGTTTTCTGTCTCTCTTCCGCTTTCTCTGCATCCTGTCGTCGTCGTTCTTCTGTCTGCAACAACAGTGCCTGGAAATTTTCCATCATCTGACTGGCATCCATTGTTTTTCGATTAATTATGAATTACATTCATCTTGTACAAAGCGTCCACTGTTTCCACTGTTAACCGTTCTATCCCAGTTCTGACACCACTGTTACGACGGTCTACTCGATCGTCGTAGGTACAGTGGAAACAAAATAAGTACAAGACACCAATTAAGTCACTAATCACACCTTTAATTGTTATAGTAAAACAGTTCGTAATTAATAACACAGTGTCTACAACAAATCAAATGAAATTGTTCATACGCAATAAAATGTCCACTAATATTAAAACTCAACTGTATTACAATTATACCGTCCGAATATAAAACGCAACACTTCACTAATAACTACTTGAACGTACACCGTAATAACTCGAACCGCTCTGTAAATATATCGCACTAATACTCTCGAACCGCACAGTCAAAAATCTCGCATTGAACTGAGAAACTAAGGCCGCGACGCGATGTATTTATAGTTACGCTACACACACCAGAAGCTTCCAAACTGCGTCTTATCTCTCGCGAACTACGTAATTGCTGCGGCCTTGACACAGTCCGAGCGCCCGAGCGAAGGCTGGCAAAGTGCGAGAAAATTCTTGCAACATGCGTTTAGTAGCACGTACACCACACGCTTACGTCGAGATCTTTCTGGGACATTCGATAAACGCCTAGATTGTTCTACGCTGTCGTAGCAGTATGTAACTTTAATATTAATACATATTGAAAAAACGATTAGAACCCACATATTACGCCATGGGCGTTTTAAAAATAATTTTACCCTCCAAAATCATGACATGTATTATAGATTATATAGTATCATATGAATAGGAATAATAATAATATATGAATAATATCTTTGTCACACAACCCAGCACTTAGAAATTACCCACTCGCCCTCTCACTCTCTCTCTCTCTCACTCTGGTACAATTCCTTTTATGAGCTCATTTTGAACATTAAAATTTTACAGACTTGAATTTACTTTGCAAATTTTGTGTTAGTCATTTCTTTGATTGAAAATAGGTTTGATTTTAAAATAAAATATATATATATATATGTTGCTGGAACGTTCTCACCAAATAGTTGGATGTCTGTCTGTACGTCCGGTAAAACTACGCGCACGGCGAGTTCACCGTTCACACTTCCCGGTCACATTTTGAAGTAGTAGATTAAACTTTATTAACCACTTCTAGTGGTCTAAATGTTAAAATTCACTTTGCGTGAACGATCTGCCGTTCGTGAACGGTAGGCCGGCCGGCTGCGATCACTGTTGCTGATGAAATGACACAGAGTCTTTGTTACATATTTCCGAGGTGGGGTGAATCTACGTCACTGCCTCATTGTTCAGTTGTTGACAATATTATGTTGTTTACAAAAACAAATTCTTGGCCGCTCACGTCATCAGGGCTCGTCTCTTTTATCGCATTAAATGACATACTGTTTTTTGTGATGCTTCACGTTTTTTGCTATGAATCGGTCAAAATCCTGGCAAATATTATATAGTCCACTCACGATATATTCATACAGGTTATTAAATGTTTGTTTAATTTTGACCAAACTAAAAAATACAATATTTATGGTTTTTTATACCATATTTAGGGTAATTACAAATTGTACCATTACAGTGTTAGTAAAAAGGCATGATTTGTCCAGTGCTCAAGATAGAGAAATAAAGAAGTTTTTCTTGTTATATGAAGGGCCGTACGAAATTATAGAGATAAAAATGCAGAATGCGTATGTGTTGAGGAACCCAGCGATGCAGGAAATAGTAGGTACTCAAAATGCAACGAATTTAAAATTATATCGGTCACTTTAATCATGGTATGTGTATGAATCATATTTTAAAATGTTGTTTTGTGTTTACAGAAGGGACTCTCCCCCATTTTCGGGCGGTCACGATCTTACCAGTCCTGGCCGTGGAATTTGGAACTTGGAGGCGGGCCATGGTTGGCGGATCTTCCTTCGGGCGGTGAAAACAACGATGGTCCGGCTCCACCAAAATTGGTTGAAATTAGAAAACTTGCAACACATTTGAACGGGGAGGGGAACCCCAAAAGGTACGTGACACAAATTATCATTAATACACTCACGGTACAGCGGTCTTGGTGTACCTGTCACGTGCCTGCACTGCCTTAGAGTGTTTGTACATAATGGAGGCTGCACCTAAATAAAAGGCAGTGCGTGCAAATTTAAAAAATTTTTCAGTGACAATGGCAAAATTAAAGTTGAGCCATTGACAATAGTTTTGTTTAAGCCGAAATGAAGAGTTTTGCTGAGAGGCAGATTTGGCGATGGGATAGACGGCGGGTCTGGAGAAATGAGAGCGGTAAGGGAGTAGAGTTGAGTTATAAGGGGAAGTAGCTTCACAAAGTAGCTCTATCTTATCGCCAACTTTGCCTCATAGCAAGAACACCCCCATTTCAGGCGGGGATACTGACCACTCTAATATTCTTGATTTTGGAATGTTAGTCAGCCTCCAATGTAAAAAAAAAAAACTACTTTGGATGTGTATAATTTTAAATTTAAATAAATTTTAGAATTAAGTGACCAAATGTAATTGTCAAGTTTTAGTATCAGTGAGTATGGGAACGTTTTGAAGAATGTGAAATAAAATAAAAACTTGTTGTCAATACAAGATGTGGGGATAATTTTGGGGGGGTAGATTGGTGCTAAAAGAAGTGATAGAACAGTGGAGTGTGGAACTGCAACTGTAGAAAGTTTTAGTTCATTACTGTTAATAATTTAGTTAGTAAGGTGCTATTGCTGGGGTGGCCTGTGCCTTAGTAGATAGTGCAATGGGTTGGGGGTAACAGAGAGTGTTACCTCCATCGGAGGCCAAAATGGCGACAATGTGCGGCACATTTTTTTTTTTTTTTTTTTGTACAAATTTAATTTGTACACTGATAGACGTTCGTGTCGCACATATTAATAACGATGTAGAACAGGCGTTGAAATGAAGTTAGATTTCCCCGACTTTTCGGGCGATTACTGCCTTACCAGCACTAATCGTGGATTTGGCCAGCGGTTAGCTATGGTCATACCAAGTCCCTTGACCAGAGCTGACTTGAAATTGGTATATAATAGAAATTAAATGGGGGGTGAAATTATGGGAAATCCAGGAACTATGGAACAGCGGCTGCCACTCTGTCCGCATGGGGACAGCAAAGCCAGGTGGTAGACACGTTTTAAGGGCGTTTAAATATAACCAAGGATATGTTGATATTCAAAAAATTTTAAAATGTAACTGCCAAAGCAAAGACACGGAGATGTCAAATTCCTCCAAATATGCAGTCTTTGTGGAAGCGAAAAGGCGCTACAGTCTTACATAAATTGCAATAGCGTGTGTGGATGGGAGGTGGCTCAGATGAGCCATGCATTTAAATTTATAACATAAAAATTGCTAACTCTAATTTTGATCTAATAAAAATGCTTGTGTTCTGTTTAAATAACTAGATGCTCATACATTCACTATAAGGTGTTCATTCTATATTTTTAAATGTTGTATTTTATTGTAATAGGGTAGATATAAGAATTGATAAAAAGTATATGTTTTGTATAATTTGTGCATTTTTGAAACTGAGTAGACAACTAAACCGACTGGCAGGCGGTTAACATAAAATGACCAGAATTAGAGAAAGGGAAAACATTGATGGTAGATGTAAGTATTGATAAAAATGTATATTTCATGTAGTTTGCTCAATTTTGAAATGTGTTTACAATTAGTTAGGAGGGTCAGCTGATCGGTAGTAAAGGGTCACTGTTAAATTGTTGATAGAGGTTCAAGGTAATTAATGTCATATATAATGTTTTAATGTATTAAAGATATTGTTTTAAATAATGAGAAACGTAAGGTAATAAAGTTGAGATGTTAAAATGAATTGTCAGAAAGAATAAAAGATAGTTTTTGGGTGATAAATATTTTGTGGGACCTGGAGATCAGTCCAAGTTAAAGTTAAAGTTAAAAGGGTAGAGAGAGAAAAATATCGTTTTGAAGTTAATGTAATGTTGTTGTGAGTTAATGTAATAGATATTGAGAAGTATTGATGTTGACACAGTAGTTATGGAGAATATATGTAGAGTATTGAGTGATATATTGATGTTTATAATTGATGTTGTTATTTTGTTGTAGTTGAAGTGAGGTAATAAGAATGAGATTATTGGGGATGGTAATTTTGTAATAGGGGGTAGTGTAATGTGGGAGTCTGCAACGTAAGGGTTGGGACGGGATGGGACCGATTTAGGGGGAAGGGGTTGCCTTAGGTAAAATCCAGGAACCAACATAATGGGAAATGAGCTTTTTGGCGGGGGGAAACACTTATCCCAAGTACAAAGGGTTAGAGTATTTTTTTATATATATTGAGAGAAGGTGGCGATTTGAGTTTAATGATAAGTTGGGTTTGGAGATTGATTGATAGATGTTTTGATAGAGATGGGTGTCATGTTAGTTAAAGTTGATGAGTATTAGAGTCAGAGGGGTAGAGATTATAAGTGTAAGCATACCAAGTGGTAAATTAAATTGTTATAAGTATTTAAATCACCCACAGTAATGGAGAATAAGATTGTCAAATAAAGAAAGAGATTTATAATAAAAATATAAAATTTTTTTTAAGTGAAACCAGCGACAAAGTTTGATAGAATTTGGAAATGTAAAGTTGTAAAGTTTATTTGAATAATTTAAATGTCAAGTTGATTGTTATTTATAATAATATTTTGTTATTTTAAAAGTTTTATTTTATTATGTTTTTTATGTTTCAAGACCAAATTTTACAGATGTTAAATGTAATTTCAGAGAACTTGTATATAACGTATGTAGGTCAAGGTTGTGGACTTGACCTAGTTTTGATCAGCTGATAGTGAGGTCATATACTAGGCATGTTTAGCAAGGAAGTTAGTTCAACTTTTGTTTTTTATCAATTTGCATAAACTTTAAATGATTTCTATATGGGAAAAAGAAAAATATTTTAAGAAATTTAAATTTTGAATTTAAAATTTTTCTTTGGACATTTTTTTTTTTTGAAAAAAAAAATTTGCTTGATTTTGCGCCTGCCAGATAATGGATATGTTTAAACTTTGATTATTGTATTGTTTGTGTACTAACCATGTTTATTATTATTGAATTATTTTGTTGAATTGTATTGTTAGACTCTAGGTAATCACATGTTAGGTTAAGGACGTTTTATTTTAAGAAGTGTTCAATTGATATAATTTTCTGATAACAAAAAACAAAAACCAATGAAGAGAATAATTCAAAAGAGATACAAAATTTGTGATTTGATTTTAAATGGAAACAACCAGTGAGTTGTAATTTAAGTAAATTTTCAAAGAATTTTTCAATTTTCAGTATGTAATGTGAGTGTGTGTGAGCCCAGTTTCTGCTAAAGGCAGCCCAGCTTCCATTTAAGGGGAAACATATCGGTTGAGGATCTGGCATGATCTGAGCCAGGGATTGAGGATTTTTGGGGTAGCATGATAGAAGGTGAGGTGCGCTGTGGTGCGTGTCTGTTCGATTTTTCGGTGTTGGGATCTCGCACAGGGAAGTCCAGTGATCTCGTTCAGATGCGTCCATAGCCGCCGAGCCAGGGGGGTCGTGGACCCATGAAGTGTAAGAACAAGGGGGTTGTTGGCACCAGTTCCTCACTGGTCCTCTTAGGGGTTTTATCAATGAGATTTCTTCTGTTTTGACAGAAGACTTCTCATTGAGGGGGTATTGTAACGTGTCAAAAATGTGGGTATTTTTATTTTATTTCATTTCGGGGTTTTATAAAAAATATTGTGTAAGTGTTATTCCATTGTGACAGAACACGTGTATAGAACCGTGTTGTAACCAAGCGGTAACGCAATATAACATTGTGCAATCAGTACCAAGGTATGCAGCCACCTCAGTTTTCCAAGAACTGTGAGAGAATGTGACCGTGCGCTCGGACCCATCATACGAGCATGTGCGCGGGCTGGGACGCGAAGCAGATCAACCGACGCTATCGAAAATGGCGCAGAGACGAAGTTTTAGTGAGACCTACAATCCGTGCTGAAGGATATGAGACGTAAGGTCCGCCTCTTTTGTGACATCAAGCCAGAAGCGCCTAAATATCGTCGGCGCACACTACAGAAAAAACCACTATTTATCATGCGCATAGCAAATACACTGCAACAACTCAAGTCTGAGCGTCGACGAAATTCGTCCGGCAGGACATCAATATCCGTCCGCCACAAAGAGACTCTTTCCCAGTTCGTCGCTGATTGTGTCGGCCGACACAGAGCCAAGTGCGCTCTGCTAAATTTTATCAGTTTTTTTTTAATCTCAAAAAGTGACCAAAGTGACCAAAACGTGTCAGTGGTATCAGTGAGTATGGGAGAGGAACAAAATCAATTATATCAGAAAACTACGTAATTACCAACTCAGATAAAACGAGTTCAAAGGGTTACCACGTGCCGGCCGGAATGGGTATTTTTTTTTTATTAACATGTTAAGGGCGGGGTAATTTTCTGTGTGGTTGTGAGCGTGAGAAATTGCAGGCTGGGCTCTGTCTGTGTTTAAATATGACTTAAAATAAGGTAAGCTAGTAGACTAGGATAGAATAGAAATTGCATAACTGTAAGGTATAACGAGAAGAAGAAACCATTCAAATGTTGTTTAATATGCTAAAGCCTGAGTAAAATATGTTAAAATTTATTTAACTTTTAAAACATTAAAAAGATCATAATTTCTCTTCATAAAATGTGTAGAGTAAGTCATTTCACTAACCTATGAAACACATGTTTGCGTCTGATGTACGAGCGATCGGATTCTGGACCCAGATAGAACCTTTGCAGGTAGGTGGAAATAAATTTGTATTTTTGCATAATATATATTTTAAAAGTGATAATAACTTCACAAATGGCTGTAACAGCGTTATTGTATGGTTCTGAAACTCGGGTTCCAGTGAAGAAACATTTGAGTAAGGTACAGCCATTGGAGATGAGTTTCTTGGAATTTGTTAAAGGCTGTAGATAGATGGTACAATGAAGAGATTTATGGGTTACTCATCTGAATAGAGTTACAAAAGGCAGGTTGCCTAACAAAGTTTGGCAATAAAAGCCTATGGGACAAAGAAGTATAGAAAGACCTAGGAAGCATTGAAGTGGGTGCATTTAATTCGGGACTGGATCAAGCGATTTATCTATTCCCTGATAGAACAAGAAGATGGACTGTCCTTGGTTTATTTCATAACAGTGCACCAGTTGTTGTGAAACACATAAAAAACTTACTTGTAGGGATAAGAACTGTTAGATAATGATCATTTATCGCCAACAGATAGACACGTATTAGATGACAAGTGAAACTTATAAATTTACAGTACAATTTATATCACAATAGAGCTTTGATTTAATATTAACATGCCATACATTAAATAAAGCTATAACACATGTACGGATGTATGTGCACATTAATACAGACAAAATTTAATGGCTATTCGTGTTTTGTAGGCGTTTCCAACATTTGGTGTTTTACAAATGATGTCATATTCCTCTGACCTTGTTCAGATATTAATTTGTTTTGTGCTTTATGTTTCAGTACACCTTGATTTTATCAGCCTACAATCTGTAATGCTTATATTTTTAGAAAATGTGACAACAAAATATTTAAACTATTTCTATAGATATATTCTTAACAAAAGAAGAAAAACTAAAGTATTTACCTGTATCGGATAGAAGAGGATAAACACTAACATGCCGAAGAGAGCCCAAGGACTTAGCAGCCATAAAATGTATAATACTCCGAAAGTCATTGTCACAGGACCTCCAATTATCATTGGGCCAAACAAGACCATAGTAAAAATTCGTTGGCTGTCATTCGCAAACATGTTGATCAACTGAAAATAAATTTTAAAAAATCCATATGATTTATCTATAACTTAACTAAAACATACATTGAGCATCAAACAAAAAACTCAAAAAAACATGTATGCGGACTGGTCAGAAGGACTCCTATTATTTTGCAGATTTCTCTGAAGCCCTGAAGATTTAACTGTGTACAGCTATTTGGTACAATGTATAGGCCATATAATAAAGTGTATTTTAAAGCACTTTACACAACCTACAGAAGGTTGTAGAAAGCTGAAAGCTAGAGGATAATCTCAACATTCCCATTATGGATGGATTAGACTGTCAACCTTGGTTTCTCTGTGTGTTTCTCATCACCAGGCTATTTCACCAAAACCTCTGAGTGCAACATCCAATATCAGTCCAACATCCTAGCTTGCCAGTAGTTTTTTTTTTAAAGGGGAGTACTCTCCATAGCTACCATTTATCCCCTCCCCCCCAAAACAAACCCACTCGACCTTATAGCAGTGGATAGGTGCTGCACAGATCTCCAAGTTATTATGAGAATATCATCACTTAACCAAAGAAGAAGCAATTATCTTACCAACATGTAAAAGTAAAACAATGCATACTCTGTTTAGTGTACACTTACAGCATGACACATAAAGTTATCATTTTGTAAATAATCCTTAAAAAATGATTTACACTTGTTTTTCTATACTGGCGTGTCTTTAAGTGACAATGTACTTCACAGATCAGTTTTGGGAATCGGGAATCTGTAGACCCTTTAACACAACTGTCAGTTCAATATGGAAGAAAGTAGAAATGTGTAATTAGGTCTACATTAAATTAAAGGACAAGACTTAATTATTCTCTGTACACACTGGATAGAAAAGTGTACACCTCAAACATGCATACATTTCCATACATGCATACATGTAGTCTGGACAGAAACCTCATCAACAAGTTCATAGTTTCCCAAGTTGCATTATGCCACCTCTGTGAGTACTGTCAGGATGTGGGAGGGGCATCACAGACCCCTGGGACAGCAGGGATGTTCAGAATCAAGCTGGCAATGACAAAAGACACTAAATAAATTTGGCCACCTACACTTTTCTTTTAGCTATGGTATTCTATGACAATTTCATGAATGAACTTTTACTCTTTGATATGTTTTATAATCTAATCTGACTTCAGTTATTTATGTTCTTATTTTGGTAGCCTAAAAATTAAGTGTTACACAGTCCTCAAAATACATGCATTTTTCTCAGTTACACAGTTTGGAGTCAGTGTTACATTCCCCTAAGGGCAAGCACCGTTGTTTGGCTTTTTAACTGAACAACAGATCGCCAATAACAAAATGAAATATAAGATGCTGCTGACAAATGTAGGGCATAATCTATATAAGTTGTTAGCACAACATTAACGATTATTTTTAATTTTACTGATTCGATTGGTTTAAATTACTACAAATACTTAGCAACCTAGTACATTTTTATGCAGTTTGATAATTTCACGATATAGATTGAAGACTCATTGGGTATTTGGTGAAACATATTATTAAAAAGATTTATAAACACAAATGCTTGGTAGTTTCACAATTTATTCTTACACTCTGACAACAGTTTCAGCTTGTTAGACTATTCTCAAAGAGCAGCTATCCAGTTGTTCTTAGCAGCTCTTTGAGAATAGCCTAATGGGCTGAAACAATTGTCAGAGTATAAGAATAAATTATGAAACTACTAAGCGTGTGATGTTTAAACCTTTTAATAATTTCATTTTAATAAAAAGCTTTCAAATGTTGGCTCCAAGTGATTTAATCCAGAATATACAAACATTGTTACAGTTATAATTTCATTACTAGCTGTGACAGAAATACAGTTTTTCAAAGGAGGAACTGCAAACATTTATCTCTAAAGAGCAAGCAGAAAGCAAAAAATAGTTTGGGAAATGCTGAACCAACTGAACAGTAATTCAGTATACACAGGGTGTAAAATATATCAAGTATGGTACGTACAGTATGCTGAATCTGCATTGGCAATTTTAATCGAGAGTAAACTATGGCTTTCTATAAGTAAATCTGGTCATATCTGGTTCACCACTAAAAACTTTTTAAGACATGAACAAGAATTAACTAACTTCACACTCACAGACTCTACATTTATTTTAAAATATTTTTCTCTTTTGTTCATTTTCCAATTTTTTATTTTGTTGAAAAGTAACTATTAATATTTCTATTTCCTATGAACACATTATATACTGAACAAGTAGCAACTGTGAATAGGTGAGTTCTACTTATAAGCTTTTTATTACTTATCTCATATAGTCAATGGCATTTTTTTTTTTTTTTTTATTAAACAAACTGTATATAAACAGTCTTCAACAGAAAAAAATCAGTTCAAATTATAGCAAGTATAATCAATACTGATACTGTAGACAACAAAACGGAAAGAGGGTCTATGCAACCAATAAGAATTTACTTTTGTTAGTTTCAATATGGATTAAAAATGAGGTAGGTCATTACAGTCATTACACACACATGTATGTGCGCACAATGACTGAATAAATTTGTAACAGACATGTTTATTACTATTTCCATAAGTAGGCCATGATTTGTTGGTTATCTAAGTAGATCACTGGTTATCTTTGTAAACTTTGTTCAAGACAGCGGCACTTGTTTGTTGGCTTATGCACACAAATGTATGTCTTACAACGATACTGATGATATAAAATTTTGAATGCTGTCGAGACAGCAATTTTAATCTCAGATAATCAAACTACACATATTCATGTACTATGTACAATTGGCAAAAACAGAGCCCTTAAAAAAAACAAAAACAAAGAGTGCACAAAACTTGGGGTCGGTGTGTTCACTATACATATTTCAATATATAATTTTATGGGTGCACATACTTAAATTCTTCTTATTTCTCACAGCATATCAATAATTTAAGACCCCTAAAAATTATAATTTAATATCCCACCACGAAATAGATTATGATTGCTAGACTAGCTTATACCAGTATTTTAAAGTAATACAGGCAACTAAAGAAAAATTAAAATGAGGCTGTTAACTAACAGAAACTTCTGTTAACTTTTAGAGCACACAAAATGTAATAAACATCTGTGTGGAGTTAGGTATAATGGTTCTGAATCATGGACCATTGGGTAGAGAGACCATTCTTAGAGGCTCTGGTCACACATACTTTACAGCTGGACAAGAACGAAGAGCGATCTTAACAAAATGAAGTGTTTCACCATCTGCTTTTTCATTTCAAAATATTTTTATAAGAGGAAAAGACCCTGGGAAGATGAAATGTGGGAAGGACTAGCAAACGATGGAGAGAATAATACAGTATATGAAAACTATAAAGTCATAACAGGCATTCTGCCTAATCAATGAAGTACAAGAACAAGTAAAATTTACTGTAACAAACTGTGGCAAATAATAGTTTAAACTACTATATTCATGATAGATTTACAATTCAAAATTACAGATACAATGTTTTACACTCCACTATCTTCCACAGAATTTCCCAATAAGCAGTTTTGAGCATTTCAGCTCATTTTCGGACTGGAATCAAGATGACCTAAAATGCTAGAAAGTGGTTATATTCCAAGTCATTGAAAATAGTGGATTGCAACAAGTGGTATTCTATAATTTATAATCTACAATCCACTAACAAAGGTTTTAATTCAATATGATTTATAACTGATTTGTTCAGTTCCAATTGATATATGTCATGAATTGTCTATTTTACAAATAAGAACAATTTTTAATGGCACTTCTACAGGAAAATTTATAAACACAGAACATGAAACCAACAAAAACTAATTTATAATTTCGTTCACCTGAGCAAGCCACATTACTATATGAAATTATGGTTATTTTTATGTTTAAGCCAACTTCTGCAGTCCTACATTACTCGTTTTCAATATTTTGAGTAAAAATTATAATACAAAAACAAAAAATCTGTTAGAGAATCATGCCTTCACAATACAAACATTTAGGCATTTAGCACTTACAAAGCCATAACACTTATTTCACACAGCTTTTGTGTAGAGCTTACTATGAAGTTTCAATTTATTTTGGTTTGTTTGGTGACTTTTCATTATTAAAGTGATGTATGATGTGATGATATTTTGATAACAGCTAATAGTAAAGCAAATCTGGTTAGTAAAAATTTTAAGTTTGGATTTTGCAATGTTCTTAATTTTGTTGATAACAGATTTCCACTATCAACTTCTATTTTAACACACGCGCGCGCGCGCACGCGTGCACACACGCACACGCACAGAATTAGGTATAGAATACATTTATCTTGAACAACAATAAAAATAGCAGATACAACTTACTTCACCAATAGACTTGTTCCCCAAGCTGTTTAATCGTATAACCTTCCTATACAGCATCGCTAAACATGCTGATCGCAATCTTATAGCTGTCCTGTTGAAAAAAAAACTCGTTATAACTTTTAACAATTAATTATAAATTAACAATTTTAACAATTTTACTCAATTCTACATCGGCCAGAAGGGAAGATCTTTTTCCTCCAGATTTTCAGAACATTTAAAAGCCCTCACCACAAACTACATACATTCCACATTTGCCACACATTTACAAAAAGAAAACCACAGTTACACAAACATACAACACAACATGGAAATATTACACTACTTACCTAAAAGTAGAAAACTAAACACAGCTGAACAATTTGAAATATACAGATATCACACACTACAACCAAACAACATATTAAATGAACAATTACATTATAGATCACATACACTATTCGATACACTGATCCAAACACACAATTTGAACCTCAGCGCCAATTCCCTCCCACCATCAACCCCCACCACACACACCTAAGTCCATAACCGTTATTCTGTTAACTGACAATCAGTATTTACTCCCACTGAGGAAGAGGAACATCACCTCGAAACGTTTGGGAAAGTGTAAATAAAGTAAGTTCATATTGTGAAAGTTTACATATATAATAATATTTTATAAAGTGAACGAAGAGGATGGATCAACAAGATAACTTTTAACAATTATATACGTTTTATTTTTTTACACTGACCAATACACGTTACTATTAAATTATAATGACAGAGTTTACAGTGTTACATAATTTACCTGCAGCCAATAGACCATGCTCCTGCGTAGAATAATATGCGAAACATCTCACACAAGGTAAGACACAGAGCCCATTTAACACCTTCCCAGATAGTTGCATCCGGAGTCTCTGCATATTCTAGAAGATGCCTCATGAAGTATGTCTGATAAAACCAAGGGTTGTACATTAGCGTTTACATGTAATATTGTAACTATAAAAAATATTGACAAATTCACAAAACTACTACTTACCCCGACTCTGATCCACTTACTATGACTTACCTTATTACAAAACCATCAGAAGATCCCAAATTATTCAAGATCGCCACCACTTTGAAAAAAGGGAATTTGAAAGGGACCTTCTTACACTTTTCCCATTTGATAATTTAGATAATTTAATTCCCTGGATTCAATACTTACCCAGCTTCGTTTTCGACGAGCCTCTTAGCACGGAACAGGTTATGGTAATTTGGCGTAATAACTATTCTTAACGCATGTTTATGCTACTAAACAATTCTCATTTTATTTATTATTCGAAAGTTAAATTCTTTCTGTTTCTCTTACTTTCTTTTACGTAATACTATAAACAATTCTAAAGCATCAAATTTCATAATCTAATTCTTATTTACCAATCATTATCTACAAACCAGTACTTTCCCTTTTTCTGTCACACACTCTCTCACTCTCTATACATATCTTTTTCACCCCCATTTACTGAGCTCTTTATTATTATTGTTACTCCACTTCTGGCCAAAATATTTGCTTTTACACTGTACTTGTAATCAAAATTTTACACTATCGCTCGCAGTTCACTTTCACCTTCACCACATAAACGAAACTGTTTCAACGGTACACCACATAAACAAAACTGTTTCAACGGTACAAAATAATGTCTTCGTTAATTTGTCCTGGTTTCATTCTTCGTATTTACTCTTTTTGCACACTTTTTTAATACGGTTCGGCAGGCCTAGGCTATTGTTGACCATCGACAATAAATGTCTAACCTCCATCATCAAAACTTAATCTTACATTATACCGGCACCATTCATTTTTTATTAAGTCTATTACATTACCTTCTTTAATATAATGCCCATTTAAATCTGTTCTATTCACTATACCATAATAATAATTCACAGGATTATTCCACATTATTATCTCATATATCAGGCCTACTTTGGGTATGGTCCAGTCTCCCTTCGTATTATTTGTCATCACCAGGTAGGTTATAATTTCACCATTATTATCATCATCTGCTACTATTACACCAATTTTATCACCAGGTAAGTGCTTATTATCATCATTTGCTACTGTACTAATTACGTCCCAAGGTAAGTACTTAAAATCACTAACTCTCTCAATATTTAACCTCTCTACTAACTCTTCATAACCTCTGTTAACCTTAAAAATCTCTATCCCTCTCTTTATCACTCTCTCACTCCATGCAAAGGGCAACACAACATTATTAAAACACATCCTGGCTTTACTAGGTACACCATAAAACATAAAGGGACCATTTGGAGACCACATGTCCCCCCCCCCCGGAGGAACCTTCGTCCTCATGAAACACTTGTGGAGTCTTTACTCCACTTACACCATAGGGAAAATTTGCCCTCTGCCCACAATACTCACTTAAACCCTCCTTACACACTCTCTCCATCTCATCAACAACTATCACCTCCTCATTAACTTCTACTTCCATTAAAATCTCATTATCACTACTATTATTTAATGTATCATTCTCGGATACCCCATTTTCAACTATATCATCATTATTACAGTTATCACTATTTTCACTATCATTTACCTTGTCGTCTATCACCTGATTATTATTCGTCATCATCTCACCACTATAATTATCACTTATATTAACATACCTTGTCACTTATTAACATATTAATATCACTTATATTATAACTTACCTTGTCATCTATCACCTGATTATTTTTATTCTCATTACACTCACCTGTATCTTTTTTCCACTTTTCATTTCGTTCCTTCATATCATTAATAATGTCATCAGCACGTCTATTAAAATTTTTATTCATCTCTCTTATTTCATCCCTTAGTTCGTTAAAATTACTTTCACGTTTAACATTTTGTTGTTTCATCTCATCTCTAATATCATTAGACTTTTATTTTGTTGCTCTAAAAGCAATTTCATCAAATTCATCATCTTATGATCAGACCCCTCCCTTTCCCTTTTTGAGACTGGAGTTGAATGAACTCCCGAATCACTCATCATAGCTGAGTCAGTCAGACTAACTTCATTTTCATTATCTTCCATTTTAATTATTAATTATATAAACAAAATTTCATAAAAATGTTAAACACAATGTTTTATATCATAACTTATATCCCGTAACCTATAATCATAACCTCTAATCACACACTTTGTGACTTATACCAACAATACAAAAAACGTCATTTACCAAAACCATACTCCGTACTTCAAAGCAGGCCTAAACCTATATGAATAAATTCATATAAGCATCCTGGCAGGGACCGCCAATTGTAACGGTTATTTTATTTACAAATACACAAAACGACTACTTACCCCGATTCTGACGAACTTTTCACGCAGTTACCTTAATAACCAAACAGAAGATTCCAAATAGTACCAAGGTCACCACCAACATTTGGAAAAGGAAATATGGAAACATTTTTACACTATTCCCATTAAAACAACTGAGTTAATTTAAACTGTTTGTTTACTTTGATTAGAAACTCAGAGGTTCGTTTTTAGGCGAGCCTCTTAGCACGGAACAGGTTATGGTAAATAGACGTAATAACTATTCTTAATGCACGTTTATGCTACTAAACAATTCTCATTTTATTTATTATTCGAAAGTTAAATTCTTTCTGTTTCTCTTACTTTCTTTTATGTAATACTATAAACAATTCTAAAGCATCAAATTTCATAATTTAATTCTTATCTACCAATCATTATCTACAAACCAGTACTTTCCCTTTTTCTGTCACACACTCTCTCACTCTCTATACATATCTTTTTCACCCCCATTTACTGAGCTCTTTATTATTATTGTTACTCCACTTCTGGCCAAAATATTTGCTTTTACACTGTACTTGTATCCAAAGTGTTACACTATCGCTCGCAGTTCACTTTCACCTTCACCACATAAACGAAACTGTTTCAACGGTACACCACATAAACAAAACTGTTTCAACGGTACAAAATAATGTCTTCGTTAATTTGTCCTGGTTTCATTCTTCGTATTTACTCTTTTTGCACACTTTTTTAATATGGTTCGGCAGGCCTAGGCTATTGTAATTGCTTCAGCGTACCGACTACCCAAGGTCACGGTTACAATGCGACCGTCTGATCTGAAGGTGTTCTGCCGACTGGGGCGGGTTGGGCACGCAGGTGTATACTGTACAAGCCTTTTGCATATCGGTCACGAGGCTGCACCGGATGTCCACTTCATCTCTCGCCTTCAAGTATCGAAGATTCCAGTTGTTTCTGGTACCTGAAAATGCGTTGTAACATCGAAAACACGTGGTGTTCTCATGATCCAAGCATGATGTGGGGGGTAATTAAGAACATACCTCACCTTATACGGTAATGTCTGTTTGACTTGGGACATGAGTCACACACTTCGTTATAACTTCCCACACGTACCTAACACTGGCTTTCACAAAAGTATTACATAGAATGGTTAATTACTGAAAATTATTAAAACAATGGTTCAACCCATTTTTTTCCGTTACAATATACTGACCAGAACACAATACAATATACATAAAATTAAAATTAAATATATCAATTCAGAAATATAATTTCTTATACCAAAAGGTACACACTGTTTTCTAATGCTAAGTAATGCTATGCAAATGTTATGTAATGTAACTGAAAATAATAACATATCAATATATGGAATAACATATTAGCAATTAGAAATTATTATTATTATTATTATTATTATTATTAGCAATCTAGGGAAATTCTGTACTATAACATCAAGCAGACATAAGCATCAAGGTGAATAATGTAATGAGGAAAAGCTATAATAATCAGAGATAAAACTAATTAACTAGAATATGTTAGTTTATGATAAACAATATACAGTTCAAATACTACTTCATATGAATTATATAAATTTAGTTTTGTCACATAATTTACTATTATACAAGTAGTATCAGTATTCTATTACTATTAAGCACACTTTTAAACTTATACGATGGCTGTACTCAAGTAGTATAACTACAGAGGGGATCGGGGATCAATCCCCTTCAGAGCTATTAAAAATTTTAGCAAAATTCCATAATTACTGTGTCCCTATATCTAAGCTAGTTACTTGTGTTATTATAATAAAATAATTGTGTAAATAAAAGGAATTACAACATTTGTAAAATGCAATTTTCTTAATAACAACCCCTCAACATTTGGTACATAACGCACATAAGCCTATTTGAAGCCTCAAAAAACAATTACACATGCAGCAGATAATGAATCTATGAGTCTATTATTAATCTTTTTCTTTTTCACCAAGACATACTTCCCCGTACACGGCTGTCTATACCATAACCCCTCTAGTCTAATACCTATGGCTTGAATTGTTGTAAACTAGCAGTTTCTTGATTTTAATTAGGAAAAATGCGATTTTAGTATTGGATTTTATATAAGAAGTAAGGTACTTTAACATAAATTGTTTAAAACATTCTTGGGACAACATCCTTAAATTAAGGTGCAAAGGGGTAATAAACCTGGGTTCTTCAAAATATCTTCAGGAAGATTCACTTTCACAAGATTTATTACGAAAACAAATTTAGAATTAAACTGGTTGGTTCCTAGTGACATGAGATTTATTACCTTTAATCTGAATAACAATCAGAATAAAATATTTTGAAATCAGTATCTTTCCGTATTTTTTCAACCTTCATGCAAAGGTTTTTCAAAATTATATGGGAAGAATAATGAATTTCCCATTTGTACTTAGGAAAATGGGGAGGGGGTCCAACCTTCAAGCTGTCCCCCCAGAAGTAGACTTCAAATAAAATAAACAAAAAATGCTCAAAATAGTAGGTAGGAGTTCCACATATGAATATGGAATCTAACACTAGGAGTAAACTTACACACACACACACACACACACACACACACACACACACACACACACACACACACACACACACACACACACACACACACACACACACACACACACACACACACACACACACACACACACACACACACACACACACACACACACATTTCCATATCTTGATATGGAGAGCTAATAAAATTTTTCTGATGTTATATTCTAGTTTCTGATCACATTTTTGATTGGAATTGACTATTTTGGTATTGTTGACCAGTGAACTGAAGTAAAAAAGTAATATGGGGGCTACTGTAGTAGGTGGGAGCAAAAATAATAATTAAACATAAAAAAGAATTTTCAGGTCACAATATAAATCATTACATAGATTAGTAATAAGGAAACATCTAGGCTTTCAGGGGTGCCTGACCTTTCTGGCATGAGACTAGGACTGCAACTCAGTATACCCACTCTTATATACATGTATTGCATATTAATGAACAACCAAATAGTAATTCTGAAATATGTAGCAAGCTATACCTATCTAGATATGAAGAGAAATGAGGATATCAGATATGAATGAAAACTACCCAATCTTAGTGGCAGTGGTTGCAGTCATGATTATTAAAGAATAAAGAGGAAAACATTTATCTACAGGAGGTGTACAGACAAAATATCTAAGGGGGGAAACACAGACAGAGGCATATCAAAGGGAGTAGGATGACTTCCCCAATCCCAACTTTTCAAAAATAAATTCATAAATTTGGTTTTCAACTAAAAATAATTCCCCCAAACTTCTCTGCCCCTGATAATTATATACTGAGAATTCAAAAAAAAAGTTAAAATTCCAGCTTATTTAGATGGCTAAGTTACATACTGGAAGAGAAATGAAATATCACCTTCATTTGTTAAGAAATATTTTTTGACTATTAAATATGAAAACTAACACAGGCTCGAATACAAAAACAAAAACTCCAACAATGCAACTGTCGGAAGACAACATTTTTAAATTAGGTGTTGCAGGAACAGAGCAACTAGGCTAGGACTGTGTAAACAGCTGCTCACAGCAGTGCTTGCAATGACAGTTTGCAGTACTCAAGTGCACCACCAGCCTCTGTATTCAGCTGCTGTTTGTTTTATCCCTAATGTTTTCAATATATCAATTACAAGCCTGTCAGAAAGCTCACATTTACTGGTTCCAAAGCTCAAACAACCACCGTTTTCAAACCGACTCCCTGTCTAAGCACATGCAGGAGCACTTAGTCTTTGTGTTTTCAACAATATTTCCCAGCGGTAGAAAAAATAAGTATTATATAAGAAGATTGCTAGCCCAAAAATATATACACTGATAATTTTCAAAATATTTCTTAATAATTAACGTATTATATTTCGAATTTTGGTGGTTGTGTAACCCATGCAACCTTAACACAAGCCGCCACAGCCCAATCTAAACAAAAAGTAGAGAGAAGACACTGGAAACAACACATAATAAGAAAGGAAGAAAGAAGACAACCAAAAATGCAGCTAACATTTAAACCTCACCATACAAGAACCAAATACTGATTTAACCTTGACGTGGATGATGTTTAATGAAGCTACGCTATCTGAGGACATGAAAATTAGTAGTAATGGCCTAGCAGCTGTGAGTGAAGTGGAATGTAATGGGTAAAATAGTAACAGACAATACAGGGAAACAAGACATATTACCTTCGGAAAGCTGAAACGTCATTAATATGAAGAATAATAAACTTCACTTTGTGTTTAAAATGAAAGTTTTAATCAGCACATGTGTCCTGCTTCAAAACCAGTCATACATTTATACTTGAGTTTTGTATGATTCTATTCAATATTATTAAAATTATTTTACCTTTTAGAATACTAAATTGTATACACCAAAAATTATTATTAACCAATTTCTAATTGGTTAAGAAGTTTCATAACTTAACAATTATCATTATTACTATTACGAATTATGATTACCACGACTACATCTATAATGGCTGTTTTATGTAATGTTGACAATTTGTAAGAGAAACAAACAAACAAGTACGCAACAAAATAGGTACTAAACATTATCTCAGTGGCTTTATAATGTAGGACATTACCAGTGGGCACAGGTCAACTGGCTGAGTGTCGTGTAATCAGTCAAGTGTTTTGTATTATTTTTAAGTTCAGCCGGCTACTTATGCAAGCTGGAGACTTACTTAAAAACTGGTACATTGACAGTACTATAAATTATTTGCATACCATTATCTTATCTGAATAGGAAGTCAAAGAGAAACAGGGTGGGAGGAGCAAATGATACACACTTTCTGTCATATCTCTTATTATCATAACTGGACATGACAAAAAAAGTATACATCGTCAGATGCTGTGAGGTTAAAGTTGAATTTAAAATTAGTACTTAAGAAAAATATTTTAATTAATAACTTGATTACTTGTTTTAAAAGTTTGATTACTTGTTGGGAAAGAGGAGGGAGAGTTTCAAATGTTTTCCTTTATATGGAAGTCATTAACATATCAAGAATCTTTTTCATCAAAATTGTAGATATTACATTACATTTGTAGATATTACTACATTACATTTCTCCTCTTACACAAAATGGCTATTAAGATCTCTCTTCTGGTGATGATGTTAAAGACATTAACATTTAAAATAATAATTCATAAATAATACTCCAGTTAAATATATTTCAGTATTTTAAATATCAACAGTGGTACAAAAACTGTGTAACAACTGGTTCAGTAAAAAGAAAAAAAAAAACAGATGAAGACACTTACATAACTGACACACGTGTGTATAGAAAACTGATGTGGACAGTAATAATATAAATCTGTTACAAAGTTTAATACATAAACTCCTTTGAAGCTACGAAGTTATTTAGTTAAGATATATACTGGTTGTATGGCTGAACTGATTTTAATAATTAAACTTTCATATTTTAAAAACATTAACTGATAAATGTAAAGAACAAGAATATACAGTATATAGTTTTCACAAAAGTGTAATAATGAATGGTATAATGAATGTAGAACAAAAATTGAAAAATATAGTCTACAGTTGCCACAGAACACTGTTGTGAGTTTGTTCTATTCTGTTAGGAAAATTTTGTGTAATTTACACTGCTATTTATTTTTGGTTGGGTAAGGTATGTTTTGATTGTTCAAACCAATATCTTCAGCCTACATTAAAAAAAGAAACTTGCTAATTTAATTTTGCTATCTTAAAAATAATACAATTATGATTACAAATATTACAATATACGAGGGTCATTCAAATATAAAACGGATTTTTTTTTACACAGATTTATTGGTGACAGATAAAATTAAAAAAAAAAAAATCTTATTTTTCTACATAGTTTTCTTAAACAGAAATACATTTTCTCCACCGGATAGGTAGCTTCTTGATCCCTTCATCAAAAAAAGAAGACGGGCGCTCCAACAGCCAATTGCTCACATACTGCTCAACCTCTCCACCGTTGTTGAATTTTTCCCCTCCTAATGCTTCCTTCAGCACACTGAACATGTGGAAGTCACACGGAGATAAGTCTGGACGGTAATGAGGGTGTTCAAGAGGTCTTCTTCTTCTTCTCCACTTCAGGCATTAGGTCATAGACCTGTTGTGCCCTCTGGCCATGATAGAATTCACGTCCCACCCCAGCCAGAGATATCAGCCAACCTTTTAACTCACGCCCAGGGGCAAGCAGTGCGGTGGGGGGGGGGAGAGTGTTGTTTATGTGTGTAGTATATATCGCATGCCCTTGTTACTTATCTGGCCCGAGTATGCCAGAGAAGACGTATGTATTATTTGTCTGCATATGTGCGGGAGGACGAGCAAATCGAGCCGTGTTCAAGAGGTGTCCAGTGAATTTCAATGAGTTTATTGCAAGTTTGAGCTGCAGTATGCGCCCATGGGTTGTCATGGAGAAGCAGAATGTCACGAATTGGTTGCTGGCATCGTTTGTTGCGATAAGCGGTCCTGATGTCATCCAGCAGCTGACAGTAGTATGCCGCATTCGCCATCTTTCGATCATACAGGAAATCAATCAGCAACATACCTCTTGAGTCCCAAAACACAGCTGCCAGAACTTGCCCTGCTGACAGGCGAGTTTTGGCCTTGACCGGCGCCCCTTCTCCACTTTTCCACCATTTGCGTTCCCAACTCCATCACGACTGCTTTGAAATTTTTTGGCCTAATCAAACACTTGTGTTCTTGACAGAGTAGCGTCCCCAAACTGTGCCTGGAGTCTGGTCAAAATCTCAGCTGATTTGACGCCTTCATTGGCGAGAAATCGGATAATTACCCGTTGTGCAACAGACGAAGGTACCTCGTGCTCAGACATTGTGCTACTGATACGGGAACGTATTCTGCTGTCATAGCTGGGTGTTCCCTCACCTCCACACATCCCCACCTAACTACCTCAAGCACCCCACCTCACTCACTCCACTTCCTGAGTCGACACGTAAAAAATCCAGTTTATATTTGAATGACCCTTGTATTACAATTTGTTAAAGTAGTACTGGTAGTATAGAAAAAGGGTGTTTAATACTAGTGTAAAAATAATTGCTATAATTTTAATAATCTGAAATTAAAAATAAATATTATCATTATTTATTCAACGCAATACTTGTTTACTACTAAATGTGGAATAATAATATTCCTGAACTTGCACTGAGGAACTGAAACATCACACCAAACTGGAAAATAAATAACAGTATTTTTTTTCTTACCTGAAAACAGCTGCTGGTGTTAAAATTGATTTTCAATAAAGTTACCCATAATTTTACCCTTACACAGCTTCAGTTTTAAAGTAGGATCAACTTACATTACTTTAACCAGTACAAACATACATTGAAGAAAATATAAAAGTATGGATGTAGAGGAGTTATGTGATGCTCAGGCTGATTACAATACTGATGCTGCAAGATGAGTGGGAATGTTATGAAGAGGAATGTGGACTAAAGATATTAAGACTGGAAGTGAAAAAGGCTATTCAGAATTTTAGAGAGTGGAAGCCAATGGTCTATGATAGAGTACCATTATATGCACTGAAAACCTTAAAAACTCAAACAATGTCAAGACTGACCAATATAGTCAATAGGATCTACAACACAGGCATCTGGCCTGAAGCTTTACCAAAGATTGTTCTGTTTCCCTTACCAAAGAAATGCATTGCTAAAGAATGTAAAGACTATAGGACACTTAGTTTTTATCTGTCATTTTACAAAGTGTATCATAAAGTTGGTGCTAAGGCGGACAATGTGGGAGAAGACCAACTTGTCATTTTACAAAGTCTATCACAAAGTTGGTGCTAAGGAGGACAATGTGGGAGAAGACCAAATTGATTTTAGAAAATGTAAAGGGACAAGAGATGGCTAAGGATGTTGAGAGAAAGATTTCAACAGAGTTTCCTGGGAATATACTGGTATAGACTGGAAGGATACAAGACTAATAAAAGAGCTGTAACAAAACAGTAAGCAGTAGTAAGAGAAGACAAGAATGAAATTGAAGAGACCGGGACTAGTAAAGGCATTAGGAAAGAATGTGGTTTGTCACCGACACTATTAAATTTCTATACTAGAAAATTGACAAGTAAACTCTTAGAGAAATCAAGAAGAATTTTAGTGGGATGAGAATGAATAAAGAATGTGCACATGATCAAGCACTGTTGACAGAATCAGATAAAGAGCTACAATTTGTGATGGAGAGTATTGTAATAGCGGTGAAAGAATTTGAAATGAAGATAAGTGCTGGAAAAACTAAAGTGATGAGAATTAGCAAGAATAAAGGCTTCACTAAATGTATCTTTAATAGAAAAAACTGCAGAGAAAGTAAATTAATTTAAGTATCTGGGGAGAATGGTGACATGGAATGGAAGCTGTATGGAGAAAATCAGAAATAGGATGTCTACAGGGAAAGAGAAATTTTTAAAGTGTAAAGCACTGCTGATAGCAAGAAGGATTCTGCTTAGGATGAGAAAGAGATCTGATGTTTTATTTTGAGTATGATTTTGTATGGCAGTAAAACATGAACCATCAGAATGAAGAAAGAAATGTATCCAGAGGCCTTTGAAATGTAGTTGGGCAAAGAATTATTAAGGTGAAATGGAATAATAAAGTGAGAAACAATGGAGTATTGACAAAAACAGGAGAAGAAAAAAAACGCCTGAAAGTAATAAGAAAACAAAAAACATCTTTATTGGGGCATATAAAGAAACTGTCTGCAGCTAAGAATCATAGAGGGAAAGGTGGAAGGAAAAAGAGGGCACTGAAAAAAGGTTGGAATGCTTGTCATAAAAAATATACGGCGCTATAGACAAATGGACACTGATACACAGGACCAAGAAAAATGGAGAGCATCTAGTTAAGACCTGTCGTAAGACAGTTCTACTGAAGACGAAGATAATACAAAAATAAGCATATGTAAATATGGAAAAGGAAGAAGGACAAGGAGGAGGAGAAAAAGAAGAAGCTAGCAATATGCCAAGACTTTAACTACTTCAGCTGACAAAAGCATAGATTCATTAAGGCTGAATGTCATGGCTGACTAGTAAAATTTATTTCTTCTAAAAATTGCTAAGACTAAAATTTAAAATAAAATTATACTGATATTAAGCTGGTTTATAATTTAATATACTTACAACACTAATAAAACCTGTCACTATGTTAAGTGCAAAGATCGCTGTAGAAACAAGGACTCGAGTACGCATGAATCGCCAAACAACAGATCTAAGCGACGCTCCTCTAGGGCCCTTGCGTGCCATTTCTTCTTGCCATAACACTTCTAACCTGTACATGTATAGAAGTTTTTATTTTTATATTTGTTGTTGTTTATAAACAGAAATATAATTTTTACACTTACAAATTATTTGGATTTCTTTAATAGTCTTACACTCATGTTTACTACATAAAAATGTTTTATTTTATTTATATTCATAGCTACTCATTCATTAATAATGTCTCAATGTTCGAACTTTCATTACCACTCTCACTGTCATTATAATTTCCATATCAGTCCTGAGTATGGAAAGTCTATTTAATCACAGTTCTTCTAACTATGGTGATAATGCTATGCCATACCATTGAAATAAAACCAAAAGGCAAACCATTCTATAAGAATTAAGATATGGCAGTACAAATTAAACTTTATACAATCATGAGAAGGAAGAAATAAAAAAACAACAATTATTCTGTGGAGTGGAAGAGTTTATACATAATCATCATCCTCATGAAAAAATCCAAGTACTGGCTAGTTGTATGGTTTTGTGCCTCTCAGAGAGCATCACTGGAGCACAAAACTAACATAACTTCTTATAGGTGAAGTGATCTGTCACAATTTCGTACAGAACAGGTCTTGAAACTTGATAAAATTTATAAGTATGCAACAAAACTGTTTATTATCACAAATTGTTCTGTAAACTGTTTTAACAAATCATCATTAATAATAGACAATGGTACATTTGTAGCTCATCATGTATCTACATGTCTTTCATTCAACTTTCTGACTCACTCTTTTGTGATTCTATGGCTCACTGCATTTTTACTGCAGATTCACTAATTTAGCACTGAAATGTTTTGGCACATTTCCTGCGTTTGAAAAATCGATTAAAGACCTATTTCACAGTTGGTGGGAGCTTTGATTCCCATAAGCATTTAAACTCATGAAAAAAAAAATATAAAGAATGATTGGATCTCCTGTAACGATGTCCGCAGCAAGCAATATATGTCAGTGTGCATGCCTGTACAGACTCAACTCTTTAACAGCGACATTTGGAAATAGCACTTACTTTCTGAATACACCTTGTAAGTACAATGGATGCCACATGTTTCACTGTGTCTTAAGTCTACCATAAAAATATAAGAATTCAACATTTTTTGTCTATAAAAAATGAGCAATTTTTTAATGTGAAGAATCAGTCAGTACAACTGAAATAAATCTATAACATTTACGTCATATTTTATGATGACCATCAAAATACATTTTTTCCTTTATTAAAAAACAAATATAAGTTAAAAACATTTAATTTACTTGTATACAAACTGTACACAACACATTTAAAAAACGTGCCCAGGGCAGTTACAATTTGGCTAAAAATAAAAATGTATTATTAGTAGTATTGTTGGTACTTTCACTGTGAACTTACTTGTTGTATTTACTCATACGTCGTTTCGGAGTGGTGTGCTCCTTCGTCAGTGAGTTTGGATACGGAATGTGCAAACTGTCGGTAATTTTATGTATAACGGTTTTAGTTAACAGGTTGTGTGTGGGTGGAGGTGGAGGGGATTGGCGCTGGAGTTTGAATTGTTGTAGGTGTGGTTTATTACTGTGTCAAATAGTGTTTGATTTGAATTGTAATTGGTCATTGAGTATGTTGTTGGGTTGTGTTTTGTTGTGTTTGTATATTTCAAATTGTTCTGTGGTGTTAAGTTTATGACACACAAAATTACAGACAGTTTGCACATTCCGTATCCAAACTCACTGACGAAGGAGCACACCACTCCGAAACGACATATGAGTAAATACAACAAGTAAGTTCACAGTGAAAGTACCAACAATACTAATAATTATTAAGTAGTGAACAAAGAAGTGATGAACATTCAAAATAGTAAAAATTTATTGTTAATTTTGTTTTTACAAATGGTTCTCTACAGATAGCAGACCATTTACGTATGTCTCATATAACAAAGGACAGAGGAATCAAATCAGTTCACAACTGTTTATTAAACATAATGGTAATTTCTTTTGTTTGGAACAAATGCGTTTCAGACTGACCTCATACTGAGACCTACTGTTATGCTTTATTATCAAAAGCTTTGAATCATAATGTCGCAAAAGATTTTAAATAATTCTAAAGATGCCAGTTTTTATATATAATAAATTAGTAACACTTATACTCTATTTATAATTTAAAATTATCTGCAGACATAATTTTTTTTCAATTACAAAAAACTAAACATACAAGAAAGGTCATGATGTCTGTTAAATGTCTGTTGTTAGAAATTCACTAAATGTTGTATATTACAACAGTTGTGAAACTGAAAGGACAACTTGGGTTAGTAAGCATTTGGGGTAAAATCTCAATAACCTTAAAGAAAAGATGCTGTTGGTCAATGTGTGCTTCCTGTGTTAACAAGCTAAGCAGAAATATGAACATTAACTAAAATAATGGTATCTGAACTGCAAGTGAAGCACAGGCATGTGAAAAGAGCTGTGAAAAGAGCTATGTCCCATATCATTCTGAGATAGAGAATAGGTATGAGGATGTGGATGGCAGATGTAATATAACATGTACCTAACCTTAAATGGAATTGGATAAGAAGTTATTTGAATATGAGACAATTTTACATGTGAAGATGTAAGTGCTAGACAGATAGTATTAAAGGAATTGTCAATAAGTGGAACTAATTAGTACAAAATCAATACAAACAGAAACTTGGGGGGGGGGGTCCATGTCCAGCAGATGACGACAACGATGACAATGATGATGATGATGATCATCATCATCATAATGCTGACCATTTCCAACATTTTGAAAGAGTATTTGTAAAGAGTACAACTGATCAATGAAAATGTATACGTGTTCAAATGCTGACACATTACTTTTCTAGTTAGAGAGTAGTATATCCCTGTACCTGACTTGGATGAAGATAACAGTAATTGGGCTCAAAGCTTTGCTAATATTGAGTAGGCAAAACTATAAACCTCAGGAATGGCCACAGGGAGGAAGTACTTGGTTGTTCCCTGGCACACCTCAACAGTATCCAGTTCAACATAGAGAGTGAAGTTGAAACAGATTGGCTTTGTTTTATGCCTGGGCCCATGGTAGTCTGGGACAAAGTGTATAGAAAACTGATGCACACTGACAGATATCTGCACAAGCTGTCCAACCATCACCTGAGGCAGAGGCAGTTTTGAAGACCTTGGTGGACCGGGCGAAGAGGATCTGTGAGCCCTGATATCTCTACAAGGAGCTGCAGCATCTGGAATAGACAGTGCAGGTAAATGGCTATTCCGTTGGGAAAGTGAGACATGCAGTCCGGCCAAGAAGATCTGCCAGGTGGCAGAGGCAGTGTCACAGGAGATTGTTGGTTACTCGGTCCTCCCCTTCATTCAGAGGGTTACGGTCTGCTGAGTCAGCGGGCATGAGGACCATCTTCATGCCGAGCAGGAAGATTCATCAATTCCTGAGACCAGTGAAAGACACAAGAGATCCACTTTTGTCAAGTGGTGTCTAGAGTGTGCCTTGCTCATGTGGTGAGGTGTACATCAGCACTACAAAGGACGGTGTCTGTACTTGTATTGCTGAACACAGCCACTGTTTTCACCTGAGGCAGTCAGAGAATTCTGCAGTGGCCAAGCATACATTCATATTCGCTGATCACAGTGTGCTCTTCGAGGAGACCAAGATCTTGACCTCAGTGAGTAGTTACTACCCTCGGCTGCACATTGAGTCTGCAGAAATTGTAACGGGACAACATTTTGGTGACAAGTTTTATATACAAAGTTTTATGGGACATATAATATTATGTAACAAGTTATATTTTTAGCTGTTGAAGTCATGATTAGTCACCAGTTAGGCATTTGTCTATGACGGAATAGTTCGATGTCTGGATGCGGCCGGCCAAATGGTGCCATGCTGGTCAACGGAAAAATAAGTACGGCGCGTGTTGTCTTGCAACGCACATCTAACATTGATGTGCTCATTTTTAAAACAAGTTTTGTATATAGTTTAGTGCCGTATTGTGTTTTAATATTTTGACACGTCATCATTGATGACATGCATTAGTTTTATAAAGTTCTGATGGTGAGGCATGTAAACGAAATAACAACATCACAGAAAGGCCATAGACGGTGAGTTACAGTATATTTGGTTAACAAACACGTGGCTTGGGACTACAATAGGAGTTATTCCATTTAAATTAAAATGAAAAATAAGTGACGTAAATCCACCAAGATGGGACAGGTGAAGAAAACCAACGAAAACTGGTTGCGAAGGTGTGGTTGAAAGGAATTGTGGGACCGAACGGAAGTGAAGAGAGAGTCTCCAACCAACAGCCGAACCGTACGGTCGTATTGCAATAGTGCCCTCGGGCAGTCGAGGTAGGCCTACCGAAAAATTATGTTTGTCAGTAACAAACTTCTCAATTAATAAACAAGCAAAGTGTGAATAAGATATAAAAGTTTTGAAACGTTCATTTTGGTGTTTTCTCGGAAAAGTGTCTCGCAACAAATGGTGTAAACAACAGGAGACTCGTCTACATAAGCCAGATAAGTTCAAAATTGACTTTCTAAAATTGAAACCAAGTTAAATCAGAACCAATTTAAAGTTACAAAATACAAAATTAGAACAAAATGATATCTCAGGAGAGAGAGGGAGAGGGAGAGAGGGTGGGAGGGAGGGAGGCGGAGAGAGAGTGGAGGGGGTATAAAGTACTGATTTGTGTATTTAGTAATATTTTGTATTATTGGGTAGTAAATAGTTTTATACAAGGTTGCAATGAAACCAATACATTTTTATTTTATTGAAATAAAAACCATAAGATTTTGTCATAATAATGTGTTAATTTAATTATTACACCACTCTACCCATAATCCTATCCCTGTGTCAATACGTTCGTCTAGACGGCCCTGGATTTTGGTTAAGTTGTTTTATTTACTAAATTGTTTCTTTGGGGAGTGTGAATGGTTTGCACATTTCCTCCACAAAAATGTGGTGGTGACTCGGGACTTTTGGGATCTTCTGAATATTAAGGGTTAAGTACCAATAAAGTAATAACAGGGTAAATCTTCTTTTTATCTCGTAAAGTTACAACATCTTCAAGTATGGTTATCTTGCAATCAATCAAGAGAGGAGAAAGCTTCCCATCAAATAGAATTTGGCATGCTGTTCTCCTGAACCAATTAGGCAATACTTGATTCTAATTGGTCGATGCTGCTTGCCAGCTTATATAGCGCTGGCTTGGTGAAATTGGGCCTTCTTAAGGCCAAAATATAATCTACTCAGTACTGGGGTTATTTGGTGAACAACTGCCAAAACAATGTTATTCTGAAGATGGCCTCCAATGGCGAGGCTGAAACGTCTGTAGTTAACATCTTTATACCATGGCCTAACAGCCTGGCTAAGACTATTATGAACAATAAGTAACCAAGTTAACAAAATTTACTTCTGTTATGGAATATTTGAGTGGCAGTATCTACAAACAAGCAATCTACACAACAATAATTTTTTTATATTTATTGTAGTGTCACTGAGCTATGTATCTTCAGGGTTCATACTGAAATTTTGAATTTGATTTCCCTGACTTTCAATGACCAAATCCGCAAATTTTTCCTGACCAGCGTATGTGTTATTTTTTGCGTACAATACCAATTTTTCAATATATAAATTACCTATTAAACATTATTGTAGCCTATTTACTGTTTAAAATATTAGTTTTTAGTGAAATTTATTTTTATTTGTAAGCATGAAACATTCATACATTATCTTATTGAAAATTTACTTTAGTATGCTTAACATTATGATCGTCCATCATCATGGATGAATTTAAATAAATATTTATTTTTTTAGTAATCGGCCTCCACCTTCCCCATTACCGTCCAACGCACTCCTTTTTATTTTTACCAAAAAGTAAACAGTTGTATTTATACAAAAAACAATGACAAAATTAATTAGCTTATATTAAAAAATTACAATAAATGTACATTATTAGGTTAAAATATCACAAAAAACTGCATAAAAAATCTAAAGGAAACTTACAAAGCAACAAAGAGATTGTATTATTCTTTGAAACTAAAACACTCTTTGATACAGGTAACCTGAAATTCCATACCTAATTTTAATAGATACATGAATACAAATGTAATTATCGTAGCCTAGGTAAATAAAGTCGACCGTGATCATAAAAGTTCTAAATGGGGATAT
This sequence comes from Magicicada septendecula, assembly GCA_034769895.1. NCBI lineage: Eukaryota > Metazoa > Arthropoda > Insecta > Hemiptera > Cicadidae > Magicicada > Magicicada septendecula. Next base: position 136,719,173 of record CM068372.1, read on the forward strand.
TTAGCCTAACTTTTTCTTCTCAAGAATCTGAATTTTTGATTTTATATTGTCTTCTTCTTTCAAAGCTTGCAGTTTTAACATCTTTCTCTGCTCTTCAAGTTTCTTGATCTCTATGGATAATTTTCTTTTTTCAACCTTTTTCTTCTCTTTTTCTTTTTGGTTCTGTTTTGACTCTTTGAGATGTTCTTCATATCTCCTATGGGCAGCTCTTACATTTGTCAATATTGTTTGAGTGATAGGAACTTTAAGAATACTTTCATGATATCTTATAGCATTTTCCACTGTTCTTTGAGCAAAAAGACTATGTTCTTGCAAATTGTCCACTGTTTTATTTACAGAAAACCCTCCTTCTACTGTTGCATTTCCATGCGAAAATTCAGTCCTAATTTAATAATTTGCCACAATTCTGAATAACTTTGATTCCCAAGTAATAAAGAAGAAAAAAAATCATCAAGCCTCTTGGAAGGACAATCATCATCCAATAAATATTTGAATTGTAATTGAAGGGTAGAATGAGCTTCACTGCAATCGAGTGTATTGTGCTTTTGCTTTCTCAGCAACAGAATCTGTGATTCGGTTATTGGTGTACAATGCCTCTAGCAATAAACCAAATCTTTGTTTCCCTAGTTCTGGCTGATGAAAAATTATACTAGGATCCAATGATGAGAGCCCTTGGACAGGCTTGTACTTCTGAGGACATCTTTCTAATATCTTTTCTGTCATTTTGACTAGCACAGTCTGGCATTCAAGTTTTAATTTTAGGATATCACTTTCTTTTGAAGTGGCTTCTTTGAGAAGTTTTTTTGTATGAAATCCGAGATCAATACTTTTTACATCACGCAAATTTTCTTTGTCATGTAAATCTAATGAAAAAAGCTTAGTTGTAGTAGGCATTTTACTGGATTTAAGAAATCTCTCCATCAAATTTTGTACGAGACTTTGCAAATCTGTGAACAGGAATGGACCAAGTGGGTCTGAGGTTTGGAACTTTCATAAAAATGGTTCACATTCCAAGGAAAGCATTTTAAAAAAAGCCAGTTTGCATTTCAGAAATATATCTTTGGTTTGAACAGAAACATTTTTTAATGGTTTTGTATTGAGATATTTTCGGCTGTCAACAAATTTCTTTATATCATCAAAAATACTTAAAACTCTGTCAATAGAAGGCACATTTTCAAGCCATCTGGTTGTACAGTGTTTTAAAGGAAAAATAGATCATCTTCATACGTTTTGTGTGACTGGCCGTAGTAAAACGTTTCCCTGACTTTCTAAAAAATAAATTTAATTTCCCTGAATTTCAACATATCTTAAAATGTTTCCCTGACTTATTTTGATTTCCCTGACTTTCCAGGGCAGTATGAACCTTGATCTTATATCTCTACAAATTTCCTTGTACAATTTGTTTGGAAATGTTGATCTGCTGTCTACAGCAGGTTTAATTAGATTACTTCAAAACTAGACTCACATTCTTTTCTCTTTCTCTCTCCCATCCTCTCTTCTGTATTAATTTAGCATATAAAAGTTATCACCTCTGCGCATTGTAATCACAGGTATCGAGTGGTGAGCCGATGGGTAATTCATCTAATGTTAATCCTTTTTTGTACGCTCTGAACATGTACCGAGACAGCCAGGTAAACGTTATGAAGGACAGTAACCCTGATTCATCCACTCCTAAAGACTCTTTTTTCCTAGAAATAAAAAAAAAACAGACAGCAAATTACAACAAACTTTTATAAACTTTAGTAAGTCTACAGTTAATGTAATCGTTTTATGTACTTACTAATTGCTTCACAAATATGATAGAACACATCCATTAAAAGTCCTATAATTGTCACTATCATCCAAGAATATGATAACTATGATGATTATGGCACTGTTATACTGTAATCATAACATGTGTGTGTGTGTGTGTGTGTGTGTGTGTGTGTGTGTGTGTGTGTGTGTGTGTGTGTGTGTGTGTGTGTGTGTGTGTGTGTGTGTGTGTGTGTCAAACAGTTGTAATTGGGGAAACACTTATAATATGGATGTATGCAAAAAACAACAAAAAGAAGCAGAAACTTACAACTTCTAAGTGATATACTATCAATAAAACATACAAAGTGAGCAATTTTCACTTTACATTTTATGTAAATTACTTTTCTCACTGATTAAAGTTTATCAATATCATATTCAACGTTTCTACTTTCCCCAAAATGTTTTGTTGCTCACACAAAAATAAAATCTTCAGAATTTATAATATACATTATTAATTATTACTGCCACACAGTGTGAATACAAAAACAATAGGAGAGGTCTCCTTACCACCACAGTGACCTGTTATAGTTTGATACTAGCTGTTACCCGCGGCTTACCCCGTGAATATTTGGCTTTTAAAAAGTATTTTAATATAATTTTTATTGTCTATGTCTATATGGCCTTCTGTCAGCTCATATAACAATTTTGTACTCATTAGTCAAATTCTCTCCAAAGCTGTTTTCAACACTTGTACTATTTTAACTTGTACTAAATTATTATGTTGGTGCAACAGCCTTTAGAGATTATTCACTAAAACTTCCGGGCTGAAAGGCCGTGGTCGATTGCTTAAGTTTCTGCTAAACGTTTCGGCCGCACCACCGGTGGCCATCTTCAGTAGCAAAAGAAAAGTGTTCGATAGATGATACGCCGAACACGTCTCCCAATGGACTGGGAACAAGCAACCATTGGGACAAGCATCCCAGTCCATTGGGAGACGTGTTCGGCATATCATCTATCGAACACTTTTCTTTTGCTACTGAAGATGGCCACCAGTGGTGCGGCCGAAACGTTTAGCAGAAACTTAAGCAATCGACCACGGCCTTTCAGCCCGGAAGTTTTAGTGAATAATCGTAATGACACCGGCCGTGAAAGCCTACGCACTAAGCCTTTAGAGATATTTATAAAGTACCTGTTAAATCAAAAAAGCTAAATTCTTTACTTTAAGTGTTACTGTGTTAGAAGCATTGTATAACACATTAAATGTTATGTTTTCCTCAACTATGGCTTTTATTTATTTCAGCAGTAAACTAAAAACCAAAAACCACTGTGACCTAACCTAAAAAATGAAAACAACACGTATTTTGTTTTGCATTAAGTAATAGGACTATTTACAATTAAAACACTTCTTCTTTTCTACATTGTAATATATCGATAAAATCACAAATTAAAAACATTAAAAAGTGCAGGAACGGATAAAGGTACAGTTCCAATGCCGCTAAATATCATTTGTTTATTTACTGGTTACTATGGTAATTAATCCTGGTCTCTATGGTATTGTTGACATCTTTACACGCGTCAACGAAAAGGCATAATTAAAAGGGCCTAAATCGTGAGAACGGGGCAAAATATCAAATTCCAAGTTAGACAGTGTTTTTTGCCTTGTATCAAAAGTTACCGTGCAAAATTTGGTGGCAATTGATGTACGGTGTCGATTTGTATTCAGTACACATAAATCCTCAGACTTTGAGTTATATATTATGTTACAACACAAATAAGCCAACCCAATACCAGGGATGAACAAGATAATATTGAATCTAAAATAATACTCCATGTTAAATAAAATGATTAATTTAAATAAAATATAAAAACTATGACTCGACAAATGACGACATGACCTAACCCAAGTGATTGACCCAACAAAAGGAAACAAAAGAAGAAGGGAACCACGAAAAACAAACGAGAATAAAACCAAAGAAGAGAAGAAAGTGACTGATGAAACCAAAGGAAGAAGGGAAAAACCAAAACCCAAACAAAAATGAAACAAGTTCATGGAATTAAATGACTCAATGTAACACGTTGAAATGTACCCAAAGGAGAAGGTGGAAAAACCAAGGTATTAACCAAATACAATGAAAATGAAGAAGGAGGGAAATAGATAGAAATGAAAACCAATAATGATACACAAACAAGTAATAAAGCATAGGAGAAGGAGAAATAATGCACTCAAAAGTAATATTGGAACCAAGACCAATAATTAACCTATGAGAAAGGAAAAAGTAAATGTCATTATCCATTAAGGGACAATCGTAATCTAGGGAAGAAACCCTATTAAAATATGTTAAAGATAAAAATATAAAAAAGCAAACTAACCCACAATTTAGAGTTAGATGTAAGAATAGAAATGTAAGGATGTAAAATTGTTAATAGTATTAAGGAAATATTGTATTGAAAGAGATAGTACGGTAGTGAGATAATAATTAGAGGGATTACCCATTCAGAAACACTTAAAAAACAAAAACATTTGTGAAGGGCAAAATGAAAGTGTAAAAACCCCAAAGTGTAGTGATAAAGAAGGTACACTAATTAAATTATAATTAACTATAAATAATTTAAAAGTGATGGTGATGATTGAATGAAAATAGTGTACGATAAAGAATGGAAATATAGTGAAAAATAGTGAATGATAAAATCATTAACAATTAATAAATCCTAAAGAACACTAAAGGTTTAACAGTGAAAAATAATAGTGAGTAAGTATGTTGTGAAAAATAGTATTAAGTATAAACTATAAAGTAAGAGGTATTGAACACTGGAAAGTGATAATCACCATAGTAATCAAACAACATATATAATTAATAAGTTTAAAAATATGTAATCATATTTAAAAGGGAGAATCCCAGGAAAGAGTAAATTGAAAGTGTTAACATGGAGGGAAAGTAAAGATTGTTTGAAAGTTAAGGAGTTAGAAACAAATCAAAAAACACCCATGTTATAAGGAATCATTATAAGTTCATAAAAGTGATGTTGTTTGTCACACTAAAAAATAATATAAATTAAGAGGTATTGTGAACAAAGATTAGCAAATAATAAGTTAGTTAAATAATTATTCAATCAAGTTTATGAATTGGATATGGCTGTAAGAATCATACAGACCATAGGCCTACATGTTATATTTAAATAAGATCAAAAAAGTAGTAAATAATAGCCACCTTGTTATTATTGGCAAAGGAAATAAATAAAAATGTTAAGAAATGTATGACTAGAAAACATGGAAGCCCAAAGAGTAAATAATTGTGTATAAAACAATAGTGACATAATAATAACACATAAACAGACTCGAAACACAACACAACCAATTATAATAACAAAATAAAGCCCATTAGGCTGAAATGAAATGTAACTTAAATGAAATAAGTCAAATACCATAATGGCTACTTAGGCCTATGAAAATGCCTAACTGTCAGAAACAAACAACTACAAATTATAACAAATTAACAAAGAAATTAGCAAATCTGAGGTGAAGGATTCACCAAGAATAAATTGTAAATCATTTGTAAAACAAAATATTATAATAAGCATTTGTATACAAAAAGAAATGTAATTAACAAGTATTAACATAATTGTAAAAACATAAAATCTAAAATTACCCAAACTTGTGGGGTATCAAAATAATCTATGAAAGGAAATAAATACTATAGTGACAATATTTAATAACCAGGAAGGAAGATAGAGGAAGGACAGCAGTCAGAAGATATACGAAGAATTCGAATTTTGATAACAATACATCATATCAAAATCAGCCAATCAAAATCATTCAGTTACCATACAAACGACGGTTGGAGATAGAATTACCGTTGAATACCGTTACACTAATGAAGCATCAGTCAAGCAGTACAGAAGCCAATGTTTGGAAGACCGATTTTCTAATAAAATAATGTAAAACAATAATCGAAGTTCATAACCATGACGGTATAAGAAGCAGACGACCCATTTATAGCAGTCCACTCAAGATCCAGGATAATTAAACTGAAAATTAACAGAAAAGTATGACCAGATACTCTATGGAAAGGACGCCAGACCTGTTGAAGTCCAAAAATTAATGAAAAAAGAACTTATGGCAGCCAAATCCTACCCGATCAAATGAACGAAGACACCAAGTCATGCTGAGGTGTTAAGTACAATTAAATTACCTATTTCCAAAAACCTAATCACTCTAAATTTTACTAAAGGTAAATTTATCTCACTATAAACAAATATTTCTCTTTCACAGATTATTTAAGTAAAATAAAACTCACTGAAAATTTGTTAATATAAAACATAACCTATTATTTAAACACGAACTTTCAAAACACATTTAACGACACTACAGAACAGATTGTAACATCACACTTTATTATTTATGTATACTTAGAATAAGGTAAAACATTTTTATTGTAACCATAGGAATTCTTTAGCTCATAATCACAAGAATCCCACGATTTTGGAACGAATCTAATTGTAATAACAAAACTTTCCGCAGCCATACGGATGCGAGCACATCGTTCCATAATCGATTTTTCGTCAACCTTGAGAAAGAAGTGTTTCATGTAAGAAGTCGGTGCAGATTTATTATAAAATAATTGTCAAATTGAATATTTTAATTATCACCCATTAAAAAAAAAAATAACTAGTACAGGGAGTAACCGTTGTTATTATTTCATAGGGAGTGGAATACATTATTTGTGTTTATTTATGAAGAATAGGTTTGATGAGCAGCGAACAAGTCGGCATTTGCACAGCAGTATAGACAATTCAGACGGCCGTACGAGCAGGAATTATTTGAACGCCTGACCGTCACCGCTGAAAACTCATTATACAATAGTTTTAGTTGTTTTAATAAACGACTTGGCGCCACCCGGGATTAAAACACCCCTATAAGTAACAGGTAAGGTTACTGCCGTGTTATACTGGTGATTACCGCAACGCTACGGACATCGTTAGCCGCGAACATTGATGTAACAACCCCGGCGCAAGACGAACGCGCTAACATTTAATACACATACAAAATTGGTGTACATTTTACAGGTACGACCAAGAAGTACATTCGTTACAGATTGGCGACCAACCAGTGAGGCTTTAAAAGAAGGCCAGCGGCGACTATGAAGAGACATTCCATGGTTACCAGAAAAGACACTCAGAAAGGAACTGAAGGTGAAGGTCAACAAGAAGAGATGGAAGAAATCGAAGAAATGATCGGGGAGCTGTTCGAAGAGGATCCTCAAGAAAACCAACCAGAAAATCCAACTCAACCAGAACCGGAAGTGGAAGTAATGGTCGGTGACCAACCAGACAAACCAACTGAAGAAGCGAAATTAGATAGCTTGATGAGAATGATGATGGAGCAACTCGTAGAAAGAAGACAAGACAAGGAAGAATTGAATAAAAAATTAGAATCTTGCAAGAGGGAAGGAGAGAAGACAAGGAAGAATTGAATAAAAAATTAGAATCATTGCAAGAGGGAAGGAGAGAAGACAAGGAAGAATTGAATAAAAAATTAGAATCATTAAGAAGGGAAGACAGGGAGTTCCTGAATGACAAACTGGACTGAAACAGTGAAGAATTGAAGAAGCAAATCAAGGAAAACATGGAACTTCTGAATAATAAAATGGAGAGCAACCATGAAGCCCTGAAGAGAAGTCAGGATACGTTGGAAAAGAAGAGTGAGGAGCTGAAGAGACAGATAAAAAAAGATCTTGAGATATTAAATAACAAGATCGAAAATAATAGTGAAACACTCCAAAAACAGTTGAAGGAAGAAAGCGAGAAGACGAAGGATGAATTGAGGCAACAGTTGGTGGAATGCAGAGAAGAAATTAAACAGACCATAACCGAGACAAACGAAACAGTAATACATGTCCAGGAAGAGCTGACCGATAAAATAAATCACGTTAAGGAGGAAGGAATTATCAGAATCAAAGAACTGCAGAAAAAACCACCACCGAAGAGTGCATAAAAAATAAACAGGAGGTGTTTCAGAAACTGGAGGAGAGGCACAAGGAAATCCAGACTGATGTCAGCGAACGCGTCGAACGAGTGTATGACACGATCAATAAGATCGACGAGAAGACGCAAGAAAATAAAGAGAAAATCATAGAAATCAGTCAGAGGGAGAGACAGATGCAGGAGGAACTAGATGCATTGAGGGAAAAGCCTTGCAATAACACCCACATCATTACAAGTGAAAATAGGGAAGTAATAAACTTTAAGAGTTACCGAAGAAACCCCATAGAATTCCTGAAGAGGGTGGAGGAGCTCATAGAGAAGAACCGAGATACCAGATGGACGACAGTGAGAAGCCTTATCGATGAGGTGTTTCGAGATACGAATGACAATTGGTGGACAGCCACGCGACCAGAAATCAGCTGTACACAAGAATTCAAAACATTGTTCCACGAAAAATACTGGTCAGAATCGACTCAAAATGTGGTGAGAAATGATATCAGTAACGGAAGATATGAGCCACAGGCTGGACATACATTAACTTCGTACTTCTTAGGAAAGGTCTGCCTAGCTCGAAACCTCGAACCAAAGATACCCGAAGAATCCCTAGTCATACAACTAGGATATCATTATGAAGACGCTATTCAGAGGGCCAGGAGACACGGACAAATTAAGACCATACAGGGAATGGCCAATTTACTGGAAGACCACGAAAACGACAGCCAATATAAGAAAAATTGCTTGATAAATCAGAAGTACAACCGGTGGAATGAAAATATCACAGTACACCAAATTACAACTTGCCCTATACTAATATCCAGAACAATAACCGGAACAATATGAACCGAAATCCAAACAATTACCCAGGTGACCAACCATTCCATTGGAATCAACCCAATTATAATCAAGGTAACCAACCGAACAACAGAGATCATCAGAATTACAACCAGGGGAACCAACCAAGTAACAGAAATGCGCAAAACCCCAACACACCCAATAATAACAACAGGGGAACAGAACAAGTCGAAATCCAAATGGCCACCCAAATAATCACAACTATTATGGCAAACGGTACGACCCGAATTACCAGTATAACAGGGGAACCGGGGGTAACCAGAATAGAGGCGACATGAGGCGCCAAGTCAATTTTATCAGTGGGAGGAGGCAAAACAATCATCGAAGGTATTGTCCTATTACAAGAACAAACTCTATGTACCACGATTCCCATTATGATAACCAGCAATCTCCAGAAATCAGAACAATGGAAGCACCGAGGAATCACATACATGATCAACCAACGTCGACCAATGAAACGGCAGACCAAGCAAATAGTCTGGCCAGTGGTTCCCAGCAACCTTTAAACTAAGAAGGTCAGTGAGAAACCAACAGGACCCGTCACATGACCAATCACTTGGGTTAAATCGATGAACCACGACGAAAAGTGACAACAAGAAGATCACCATAATATCAACTAATTACTTAAAAGACATCAGGGAAGAACTTCTGGAGAAAGAGGATAACCAACTGCCAACAACGAATAGTGAAATAGTGCATATAAGAGCTAACATTAATGGAGTCATCACTATAATTATGATCGATACCGGATCGAATATATCTCTCATAAACCAACCCGAATTGGAGCGAATCCAAGCCAACTCCAATATACCTATTCCAACTCTACCTATAAACAATATTGTAATAATTGGTGCCACAGGCAGACAGAATAAGACAATCAGAAAACAAGTCTCTTTAGAGCTAACCAGTCAAAACACAATAATACCTATTATTTTCCTTGTCACCAATGGATTACCATTTAACATGCTGATTGGATGCGACGCACTGAGACAACACTCAGCAATCATTGACATGCAGAAGGGAATAGTAGTGCTTACGTCTGAGAAGGGAGTGTGGTCGGCCAATATAATCAACAGTAATCCAACACCAATAGCCCTAAATCATGATAAGGGGTTAAAAAGTTATTATTGTCAAACATATAAACCATCAATTACTATGGGAGATGAAGAGGGAGAGGGAGATTTGTGGAAAAGAAAAATAGAAGAAATCAGAAAGTTCCAAAGAGAGAGACCTCAGCAAGAGATAACGGGTGAACAGGCTGAAAAACTAATAGCCATATATCAAGCATACCAGCACGTTTTCTCAAATACTCCAGGAAAAGTCAAGGGGTATCAGTGCAAGATAAACTTTCGAGAACCCGTAGACTTTCACAGAAAATCCTACCCAATCGCCTACTCTCTAAAAAACGAAGTGAGGACGGAGATAAATAGAATGATGGAGGAGGACATCATTGAATACAGTCAATCTCCCTACACGAGTCCTATAGTCGCCATACCAAAAAAGAATGGTAAGGTGAGAATATGTTTAGACGCCCGGAAGATCAATAAGATGATCATTAATGACCGAACGTCACTGGGAGAAATTGAAGAGATACTTAAAAAATTTCATGGCACCAAATATATAAGTACCTGGGATACTGCATGTGGGTACTGGCAGGTGAAGCTACACCCACACAGTAGGGAATACATGGCATTCATCTTCGACGGAAGGAATTACCAGTTTAAGAGGTTACCTTTCGGCCTCATTAATTCCGTCGCAGTGTTCGTCAAGTGCATGGACCAAGTCATAGGTCAAGAAGCATTGCAGTTCACAACAGTGTACGTGGACGACCTTCTAATAACTTCGTCAGACTGGGATGAGCACTGCGAATGAGTCAAACAAGTATTACAAAAGCTATCTGAAAATAATATTACATTAAAATTAGATAAGTCCAAGTTCATAGCAAACCAAGTCAAATTCGTAGGGTTCAACTTAACAGAACAGGGAATATCACCATCCCAAGAGAAGGTGGAAGCTATTCAGAATTTCCCCACGCCAAAGGATAAGAAGCAGCTACAATCCTTCTTAGGTATTTGTAACTACTATAGAAAGTTTCAAACAAATTATTCTTACCTAACAGCAAAGTTCTCTAAACAACTATCAGCTAAGGAAAAATGGACTTGGGGGAATGAACAAGAAGAAGTGTTAAAATTAATCAAAATAAAATTTCTTGAAACCATAATGCTACACCACCCCAATTTTGAACAGCCATTCTACTTAAATTGTGACGCCAGTGATGTGAGCTTAGGCGCCGAATTATATCAAGAGGATAAGGATGGACACCACCTGGTTATCAGCTTTGCCAGCAGAATACTGAACAGCTGCGAACGTAACTACAACGTTACTGAAAAGGAACTACTCAGTATTGTATTCGCATGTGGAAAGTTTAGAACGTACATTTTGGGATATCCAATCACTGTCCGTAGCGACCATAAGTCCATTTCATTCTTGAAACAGTGTAAGTTAAGTCAAGGGAGACTTACACGATGGATACTCACATTACAAGAGTGCCATATAACGTGGGAGTACATTCCAGGACGTAAGAATGTGCCGCAGATGAATCATCCAGAATAAATGTTCAACCATCTAACATTTGAAGGAGTAGAGAAGAAAGACAACAAAGAGTGAAATATACAAGAGAAGGCAATAACAAGGAAAGAAAAGGAGAAGATCAACTTACAAAAAAGTATAATTAACAAGGTCCGATATAGAGTAATACGTATAAACTTATGTATAGTAATATGGATAACCATATGTCATCATGAAGGATAATGGAAACAATACTTACGAGATAAGTAATATAACCACCAGAAAAATAAAAGGAGTTTACAATCAAGCTTCAATAAAAAAGTTTTATGAAGAAAAATAAATTACTATAAATGAAATAAACAAATGCCAAAATTCAAAAATTATGTGAGCACAACACTTACTACCCTATTTAGATGACATGCGAAATAGGAAAAAATAAAATAAATGAATAAAAATATATAAAAAAAAACCAAGAAATAAGTTACACAAATTCCTATAAAAAAGTAAGAATCACAAACTTACGATAAAAGTTAAACAATGTACCAACAAAGGAATACGCTACAAAAATTCCTATAAAGTAAGAAAAGTTAACTTACAAAAAATTATTAAAAAATGATATTTAATACAAAATAAAATAAACAAAAATAAAATCAAGCAAAAACTGGTAGGATAAATACCTGAAATTATAATGAATCAAATGTATTCAAAGAAGAAAAAAAAAATCTGAACTTGTACAAGGAAAAAGAGAAGTTATATGTATAAAACAAATATACAAAAAATGGCTAAAGCAGAAGATTGCTAAACCACCAAGAAAAAGAATAAAAATGTCTAAGACAATTAAAATGATCACAAAGAGAATTGAAAACAAAATAATTAAAAGTTAGATATGATGAAATTAACATATGAATAAATAAAAAACAATCAACTGTATGAGTAAATGATAGTACATAGCAAAGGTACAGCGGAAGGAAGAATGAGTAAAAGGCCAAATGATCTAAAAAACAAACCACAAGGTGGACAATCCCAAAATATATTATTATTATTATTATTATTATTAATTTAAGTCACAAGTTGACAAAAAGGGTATTTAAGATTGACTGTTGAAAAGTCCAGCAATCAAAATAAACTGAGCAGAGATGGTGTTCCTCTGGTCTCAGAAAAAATGAGTAGTAATGGGAGAAACCAGCTACTAATATTGAATCTAAAATAATACTTCATGTTAAATAAAATGATTAATTTAAATAAAATATAAAAACTATGACTCGACAAACGACGACATGACCTAACCCAAGTGATTGACCCAACAAAAGGAAACAAAAGAAGAAGGGAACCACGAAAAACAAACGAGAATAAAACCAAAGAAGAGAAGAAAGTGATTGATGAAACCAAAGGAAGAAGGGAAAAAACCAAAACCCAAACAAAAATGAAACAAGTTCATGGAATTAAATGACTCAATGTAACACGTTGAAATGTACCCAAAGGAGAAGGTGGAAAAACCAAGGTATTAACCAAATACAATGAAAATGAAGAAGGAGGGAAATAGATAGAAATGAAAACCAATAATGATACACAAACAAGTAATAAAGCATAGGAGAAGGAGAAATAATGCACTCAAAAGTAATATTGGAACCAAGACCAACAATTAACCTATGAGAAAGGAAAAAGTAAATGTCATTATCCATTAAGGGACAATCATAATCTAGGGAAGAAACCCTATTAAAATATGTTAAAGATAAAAATATAAAAAAGCAAACTAACCCACAATTTAGAGTTTGATGTAAGAATAGAAATGTAAGGACGTAAAATTGTTAATAGTATTAAGGAAATATTGTATTGAAAGAGATAGTACGGTAGTGAGATAATAAGTAGAGGGATTACCCATTCAGAAACACTTAAAAAACAAAAACATTTGTGAAGGGCAAAATGAAAGTGTAAAAACCCCAAAGTGTAGTGATAAAGAAGGTACACTAATTAAATTATAATTAACTATAAATAATTTAAAAGTGATGGTGATGATTGAATGAAAATAGTGTAAGATAAAGAATGGAAATATAGTGAAAATAGTGAATGATAAACTCATTAACAATTAATAAATCCTAAAGAACACTAAAGGTTTAACAGTGAAAAATAATAGTAAGTATGTTGTGAAAAATAGTATTAAGTATAAACTATAAAATAAGAGGTATTGAACACTGGAAAGTGATAATCACCATAGTAATCAAAATAACATATATAATTAATAAGTTTAAAAATATGTAATCATATTTAAAAGGGAGAATCCCAGGAAAGAGTAAATTGAAAGTGTTAACATGGAGGGAAAGTAAAGATTGTTTGAAAGTTAAGGAGTTAGAAACAAATCAAAAAACACCCATGTTATAAGGGATCATTATAAGTTCATAAAAGTGATGTTGTTTGTCACACTAAAAAATAATATAAATTAAGAGGTATTGTGAACACAGATTAGCAAATAATAAGTTAGTTAAATAATTATTCAATCAAGTTTATGAATTGGATATGGCTGTAAGAATCATACAGACCATAGGCCTACATGTTATATTTAAATAAGATCAAAAAAGTAGTAAATAATAGCCACCTTGTTATTATTGGCAAAGGAAATAAATAAAAATGTTAAGAAATGTATGACTAGAAAACATGGAAGCCCAAAGAGTAAATAATTGTGTATAAAACAATAGTGACATAATAATAACACATAAACAGACTCGAAAACACAACACAACCAATTATAATAACAAAATAAAGCCCATTAGGCTGAAATGAAATGTAACTTAAATGAAATAAGTCAAATACCATAATGGCTACTTAGGCCTATGAAAATGCCTAACTGTCAGAAACAAACAACTACAAATTATAACAAATTAACAAAGAAATTAGCAAATCTGAGGTGAAGGATTCACCAAGAATAAATTGTAAATCATTTGTAAAACAAAATATTATAATAAGCATTTGTATACAAAAAGAAATGTAATTAACAAGTATTAACATAATTGTAAAAACATAAAATCTAAAATTACCCAAACTTGTGGGGTATCAAAATAATCTATGAAAGGAAATAAATACTATAGTGACAATATTTAATAACCAGGAAGGAAGATAGAGGAAGGACAGCAGTCAGAAGATATACGAAGAATTCGAATTTTGATAACAATACATCATATCAAAATCAGCCAATCAAAATCATTCAGTTACCATACAAACGACGGTTGGAGATAGAATTACCGTTGAATACCGTTACACTAATGAAGCGTCAGTCAAGCAGTACAGAAGCCAATGTTTGGAAGACCGATTTTCTAATAAAATAATGTAAAACAATAATCGAAGTTCATAACCATGACGGTATAAGAAGCAGACGACCCATTTATAGCAGTCCACTCAAGATCCAGGATAATTAAACTGAAAATTAACAGAAAAGTATGACCAGATACTCTATGAAAAGGATGCCAGACCTATTGAAGTCCAAAAATTAATGAAAAAAGAACTTATGGCAGCCAACTCCTACCCGATCAAATGAGCGAAGACACCAAGTCATGCTGAGGTGTTAAGTACAATTAAATTACCTATTTCCAAAAACCTAATCACTCTAAATTTTACTAAAGGTAAATTCATCTCACTATAAACAAATATTTCTGTTTCACAGATTATTTAAGTAAAATAAAACTCACTGAAAATTTGTTAATATAAAACATAACCTATTATTTAAACACGAACTTTCAAAACACATTTAACGACACTACAGAACAGATTGTAACATCACACTTTATTATTTATGTATACTTAGAATAAGGTAAAACATTTTTATTGTAACCATAGGAATTCTTTAGCTCATAATCACAAGAATCCCACGATTTTGGAACGAATCTAATTGTAATAACAAAACTTTCCGCAGCCATACGGATGCGAGCACATCGTTCCATAATCGATTTTTCATCAACCTTGAGAAAGAAGTGTTTCATGTAAAAAGTCGGTGCAGATTTATTATAAAATAATTGTCAAATTGAATATTTTAATTATCACCCATTAAAAAAAAAAATAACTAGTACAGGGAGTAACTGTTGTTATTATTTTATAGGGAGTGCAATACATTATTTGTGTTTATTTATGAAGAATAGGTTTGATGAGCAGCGAACAAGTCGGCATTTGCACAGCAGTATAGACAATTCAGACGGCCGTACGAGCGGGAATTATTTGAACACCTGACCGTCACCGCTGAAAACTCATTATACAATAGTTTTAGTTGTTTTAATAAACGACTTGGCGCCACCCGGGATTAAAACACCCCTTATAAGTAACAGGTAAGGTTACTGCCGTGTTATACTGGTGATTACCGCAACGCTACGGACATCGTTAGCCGCGAACATTGATGTAACGACCCTGGTGCGAGACGAACGCACTAACATTTAATACACATACAAAATTGGTGTACATTTTACAGGTACGACCAAGAAAAACATTCGTTACAATATATATATAGATGTAGTCACACATTAAATTGAAAAAGTTAATTATGTCCACGAAACAAAAACTTCTTTTACAATAGTATGGCATTAAAAATAATTAATGATAATCAAACAGTCTTTTTATTGTTATCAGAACTACGGCTTGCCGGGGTGTCAGGCTGTGGTCCAAGGTTGTTGGGGTCAAACGTTTTGGCCGTGCCTTCAACAGCCATCTTCTGTGCAGAAGGCTGCAACACAATGATCACGGTTTCGCAGTCAGTGACCACTGAACTGTGGTTAAGGCTAGTGACTCTGAGTAGGACACCCATATTTATAAACTTTCGGAGTTATTACGAAGATATTGTCTGACACCACCAGCCAACCAGAAGCAGGCAAATACTATAAGACAGTGGTCTGCACTGAAGATGGCCAATGAAGGCATCGCCAAAAAAACATTTGCATCCAACAACCTTGGACGACAACCTTACAGCCCGTCAAACTGAAGTTCTGATAACATAGACGCCGGCCATGAAAGCCTCAGACAGAATCTGAGTCTTCTTATTCTTTGCAGGGTTGCTACAATTACTGTTGTTACCCCTTTCCATCAAAAACAGGTATTCAATTTATAATTGACCTCCAATCTATATTCTTCTACACATCACCTCTATATGGATATATCTATCCCCATGTTTTCTTTGGCAACCCTTCTTTCTCATGTGAATCAGGCTCAATTTTCTCATTTTCCCATTCCATCTTTCCTTGTTTATCAAAATGGCTGTACAATAACAAACTCTTTTCTTCTACATATTTAATTACATCCATCGTGATTCCCATGATTCTAATTCCTTCATTTCCTACCTTATCTCTTTTAGTTAGTCCGAAATGCAGGTACTTAAACCTGTCTTATTCTTTATCTATATATTGTTCTCTATCTCCAAGTTTTTTACTTCCTCATATTTACTGTCATATCATACCATTTTCTTGAGATTGATGTCCAATCCTCCTTTCCCATATTTTTTCTTCAGCTTTCTAATAGTGCTGTTTACGTTTTGTACTTTCTGATTATGTGCAAAACAGAGAATGTAAATATTTTCATTCTTTACTGGTATTACCATTTGTGACATTTCTGCTTCTAGGTGGCAATGTGTGGCTCTAAAATATTGTAAACATGTTTAGTGTTGTTTGACATCCTTGTGATACTCCTTTTGATGTTTGGAAGCATGTTAGATTTTTCTCTAAATGTCACAATGAGATTGCCTTGTTTAAGAAACAGTGAAAATGGGTTTTAAACTACACAAAAAATGGATGTTTAACAAAGAATCCATAATAATAGATTAATATACTTGATTGTTAAAATTGAAATTTAAACTGAGAATAATTTGATCCTTCCCTTCTTTAATTAACTTCTTTAAATTAACTTCTTTAGCATCTCTTTTTTATCATATGCATCAAGATCCATTTTGCCACTTTCCCATTCTGTCCTCTCCTTGCTTATCAAAGTGGTTGGATACTTTGTTTTTGTATACATAACTTTATCCTTTTATATGAAGTCAATACTGACGGTATTCCTACTCATATCATCATTATCGAAACCTCTTTCCAAATACACCAAGGTTTTCTTAGATCAGAGATTGCATCATTGACAAGATATGTTTACAAAAAAATATCCTTTAAAACTAATAAAAGTTAAACAAAAAAATTCTATGGACAACTTCAAATCAAGCTGTGAAGTGGGGGGGGGGGGGGGCTTCAAAATAAATATTTCACCAATGTTATAAAGAATGCAAACTTCAATTTAATTTCAACTTTAAATCCCAAAAACCTAAAATATTCTTAATTGCAAATTAATTGTAGAATATTCTTTATACAATGTGTTAACAATTATTTATCTATTCTATATTACTAGAGCTACTTTACAATAAAATTTACACACAAAAATGTACAAAAAAACATTTTGGCCTACATGCACAAACACACATATTTGAATTAAGGTCAAGTTAAATTTGGTTCAAGTTAAAAGATGTTCAAGACAATACTACGTATATGTTTCACACTACTTGCCTTCTTTAGCTAATACCAGAGTAAAAATGCAACATTCAAGAGAACACTTACGATGGTTATGAATATAATATATATGAATGTTATGTAAACTACATTTAATAAGAAACTATAAAAGTAATAATGGTATCATGCAGATAAATTTCAGTCATGCAACTAAAAGAATGCTTTCATAAATAATGGTAATGATAACATTTATATCAGGCATGTTTGTATACAACACTACATAGAGCTTGTGGCCTAACCCATTACTAACTTTACTTAAGAGCGCCATGCCTTTCTCTTTCTCTATAACTATAGTAGTATTTAGTCACAACATACATACAAAAACAGTTCAATCCTCCTGTACTCTAAGGGAGACGAGATTCACTCTGCTAGATCTGTTTGCCTTTGTCTTCCCATCTTTACCAATTTTTCATTCACTGCAAGTCACCCTTCCTTTCCTCTAGAATAGTTTGTTTGGTTTGGACTGTTCCATCTTCTCCTCAGTCTATTGCATTTATGCCTCCCTACAGGTTCTACATCTTAGACGTTCTTTATTTGCCTACCACATCCCATTCGTATCATATTTTCAATAAATACCAACTTTTATAGTCAAACACTTTTTCCGGTGGTTTACTCCCCCCCCCCCCACTTTCCTCAGGTACTCATTATCCCCCTTTTAACTCATCAATCAGACTTGTCCTTCCAATTCTTAGAGTTATTTGGCTTCAGTTGCTCTTCTCTATTATCCTATCTGTCTTTTAGTTAAGATCCAGTTCAACCCCACTCTAACCCCTATACACAATACAGGTACGCCTATGACTTTATGTTTAACTTTATATCTCACTAATGTTTATTAATTAATTTAAACAATAATGGAAATATACTAACTTGTAATGCATATATATTTTGTTGTGATTCATACACAGTGTGAATATATATATATTGTAACGGTACATAACCCAGTCCCAATAAATGATAACTCTTGTAATACCATAAAGGTCAGAAATGGGTAAACTATAACTAGCTAAAAATTAAGTTGTATCACTAAACATTATAAACAATATTAAAGTGATATACGGTGACAAGTGAGTTATAGTGTACCCAATGAGGTAATAAGTGAAGGAAGGGAACTTCTTACAGAATTGTGCTGCAGATGTGAGAATTATAGACTATAATAGTAGACTATGATACTACTAACTAATTATGTATTTTGTTTATGTATTTATGTAGTATTTATATTGTGTAGGCAACAAAATTTAATACCTATGTTAATTTTATATTTTTATAAAATAATTGTGTTATTGTATAAGATAACCCAGGGTTTTTAAAAACATAAAAGATTTAAATATCAGATGATAATGAAAATTAAAATAATACTGTATGAGGAAAATGGCAGAAGGAAATAGTGCAGTGTAAGAATACTATAAAAGATTAATAAATAATATATAAATTCATGTAAAGTTAATAATAATATTAAAGACTTATATCCAAAGTTATAAGAAAATAAACAGAAAACTATTATGTAAATCAAATTGGGAAAGAAACCAAAATTAAAAAGAATTATTTTTCTGTAAATCAAAAATAAATTTATAATAATTACAAACCGCCTATATACTAAAAAGTAAATAGCAGCGCCAATAAAAAGGTATATAAAAATTATGGGTTACTAAGAGTAACAAAATAACAAGTATTGTTTAATTGAATTGGAAATTGAAAACCGTCCGGTTGACAAAATGATGAGACAAAAATTGTATTAAAATATCCTTTAGAAATCTTTTGAACAGCACAAAATTGTTACAAAATTTAAATAACAGTATAAACATTATGTACCACTACCTTAATTATCAAAGTTAACTTGCTATACTCCATAATAAAGGTGAAAAAAACCATTTTGGACGATCAGGCCTAGCCTAGCCGCGTTTTGAGTTTTGACGAGATAGTATTTGACAGACAGTTATGAAATTACAAACAACTAAGAACACCACCTGAGAAACAGCTTCACACAAGTAAGAACTTCAAGAAGAGAGGTAATATAAACAGTTCTTTTAATATTTAAGAAAGAAAACTCGAATCAAATTGTCGTTCAGTACAAAACTTTCCAAGTGTAATCACATGTTTTAATAAAAATAAAACAATCTGCTCTCTTACGGACAAATCTGGAACTACGTAATCAGAGAATAAACAAATTTTCGAAGTTTTTCTATATTTGTAAAGCGTAGTATAATTATCCATTTCTGACCATCTCATAACAAAAAGAACTTACCCTTAACCCTGGGGAAATAAATAAAAGAATTATATGTTGATTGATGTTTAAATAAAAGATAAAATTGGTCAAAAAACCCGATTTTATGACGATTCCATGTTTACTCAATGAAGTCGATATCATGTACTAGTTAATGAAAATATCGATTGTAATATTTGTATTTTGGCGGAAGAGAAAAAACCAATAATATTATAAATAAATATTACTGAGAAATGATATTGACTAATAAAATGTGTTTCCTTTATTGTAGTGGGTAGTTGTAGTAGATTTCAGAAAAAATAAGAAGAGGACGATCCACCAGGTCGTATTCAGCAACAGTGTCGTTTGGTTAACCTATATTTGGAGACTGATGTCAAAATCAGCTGATTCGGTTCACGGCAAATATTTGAAAAATTTTAGAAATCGTCTAAACCGAGGGTAAACACACGGTACTTGCTCTCTCTTCAAAAGAAGGCTAAACAACTTCCCTACTTGACCCAAATCACACACACTCAATTTCTGCTTTGTTTGAGTAACATTACCAACAACTTTATTTAAACTTCAGTCTTTATAATTCATAAGTGGCGATTGCTAAGAGGTGTTCTGACCGATCCGAGACTGTAAAAAAGACGGACGTCACACCCTCACTCTAAAGGCGGTACGTTACCAAAAATAGGCGCTTACTACAGTGGGGCTGAATTAACTACAAACCCGTAATTACAATACACTCTTGGAGAGGCGGAAACGTTTGAGATAAGCGATAACGTTACAGAATTGGCGAACTCAACATTGGGACTTGCATAAGACGGACGTTTCGCTAACACCTCTTAAGCGTTACGTTACAGAATTGGCGCTCAACGTAAAAGGGCTGTAATTAGAAAATAATTTTGATATATTTAATAAATTAATATACGAAAAAACCTAATTATCGTTGGCAGTTATGAGAAAACAAGAAATGCATAATACCAGAGGCAGATCGAAGAAGAGGGCAGAAGAAAAGGAGAAGGAAGAAGGTGGACAGGAACGAGAGATAGAATTATTTACAGACAGTGAAATGGAACAACGAATGGGTGATAAAGAAGAAACTGAAGCAATTATGAGCACGGAAAAGGAAATAGTGGAAGAGGATGCCCAAGGGGACCAACCAGACAAAGCGGAAGCCAGGAGAGAACCAAATTGGCAAGACATGATGAGATTTATAGCCGAGAAATTTGATAAAATAGATGAGAACTCAAGGAAACAAAATGAAACCTTGAGCGAAAAATTTGATAAAATAGATGAGAACTCAAGGAAACAAAATGAAACCTTGAGCGAAAAATTTGACAAAATAGATGAGAATTTTAAGAAACAGGAAGAGAACTCAAGGAAGCAAAATGAAACTTTGAGGGATAGTTTAAAACAAATTGAGAAAATAAACGAAGAAAATTTAAAACAATTTGAGAGTAAAATGGAGAATTTCAATAAGGAGTTAAGAGAAAATCTTGAGAGTAAAATTGAACTGGTCAGTAATACGCTTAACCAAAGAGTAGATGAATATAAGGAAGAGGTAGAGAAGAAATTAATAGAAACTAATCAAAGATTAGATAAAACTGAAGAGAAGATGGAACAAATTAAAACAGGAGTCGAGGCACGAATGGAAAAGGAGGAACAAAATAATCAAGTTCGTGTAATGGCCATACGCCAAGAAAACAATGACCAGTTAGATAGTATCAAAAGCAGTCTAAACTGTAAATTTTCGGATTTTCATAAAACAGTAGAGAATGTAAAAAATCAGTGTAATAGCCAAGCAGAGAAATTAGATAATTTGCAACAAATACAAACCAATTTTCAATGTGATGTAGATAGAATAAGTTCTAGATCGGCATGTAACAGTCATCATGTTTTTCAAGATAGTAAGGAAAGTGTAAACTTTCGGGATTATCGCAGAAACCCATTCGAATTTTTAGGGAGAGTAGACGAAATTTTGAACAGATCAAAGGAGAATCGATGGAATATGATCAAAGGTATATTAGACAAATCTTTCAAAAACATCAATGATAATTGGTGGACGGCAATCAGGAACGAGGTGCGTGATTATGGGGGTTTCAAAACAATGTTCAAACTTAAGTACTGGTCGGAGTCAGTACAAAACATTATTAGGGACGATATCTGTCATGGTAGGTATGACCGTACAATGGGACAAACACCTACTGCTTACTTTTTGGGGAAGGTGTGTATAGCAAAGTACTTAGACCCAAAGATCCCTGAAGAGTGTCTAGTGACCAAAATTGCGTATCATTTCGAAGAGAAGATATCAGTGCCCGATTAAGTGGACAAATAAAAACTATTGGAGGCATGGAAACGCTACTAGAAAATTATGAGCAGGAATCTTATTATAGGAGAAGTAGATGGAGGTCAGGGAATACCGAGGAGCGGAAGAATGAACCACCAAGAGAGAATCGACCTAGAGTAAATTATGTGCATGCTAATAACAATTATTTTAATAACAGGTATCGAGGAAGATGGCCAAATTATAACAGTAAAAATTACAGACATGATTCTTATCACCGAGAAGAAGGTCCACAAAGGAGTATGAGTGCAGAGCAACCCAGATTCAGAGATAGTGATGAAGAAAGGAGACCAATCAGCAATATTCAACATAATGAAAATGTTGAATCAAACAATAATAATGATAGAAATAGGGGAAACGGGTACCAGCAGTGAGAAGATGTGATTGCCCATCACTGCTAGAAACCACAGGGCACAGAATTTACCACAAACCCAATTATAATAATAAATTAAACAAACCAATAACCATTATCAGAAATAATTTTTAAAAAAATATACAGTTAGAGTTAATGGAAGAAAGAGCAATTAAAGAGTCATCGCCAAACAATGACATAGTCTATATACAAATAAAATTAAATGGAGTGTCAGCAGAGGCCGTGATTGATACAGGAGAAAATATTTCAATTATTGATCAATTAGAACTAGACCGTATTACTGAGCTAACTACGGTGAGAATACCTACTTTACCAATTAATAATTTAACAATTGTTGGTGCCACCGGGAAACAAAATAAAACAATCAGGAAACAAGTGTCTTTGAATGTTACCACTAGTGGAATAGGAATACCTATGGGATTTTTAGTAGCAAAAGGGCTACCGTTTAGGGTGTTAATAGGGTGTGATATGCTACGGCGACACACTGCAATTATAAATCTGGCCAGGGGTATAGTAACCTTGAGCACAGAAAATGGTGAGTTGGAACGCCTGAGATAATTGGTAGCCAAAGTGCCCCTCAGTGTCCGAGCTCATTTTTTATTAGGGAGGATAATAGATTAACCCTAGGTAAAAACACAGAAGTAACAGAATCAAAGATTTGGCAAGAGAAGATAGAAAAGATAATTGAGTTTCAGAATAGGCAGGCACCGGAAATAATTAATGTAGAACAAAAACTTATGAAAATTTAGCTTATAAAAATTTATGATAAATATAAATCAGTATTCTCAGAGTCACCAGGAAAAGCAAAAAACTTCTTGTGTGAACTAAAGTTCAAAGAAAATGTAAATTTTAATAAACGATCATACCCTATTGCTCAAGCTTTGAAAGAGGCAGCAAGGAAATAAATTCAAAGAATGATATTAGAAGACATAATTGAAAGAAGTAGTTCTCCGTATACCAGCCCATTGGTAGCTATACCGAAGAAAGATGGTCAAGTAAGACTATGTCTTGATGCTCGGGAGTTGAATAAAATGCTCATTAACGATCGCACGTCTCCAGGTGAGATTGAAGAAATAATGAAAAAATTCTATGGATGCAAGTACATGAGTACTTGGGATGTAGTCTGTGGATATTGGCAAATAGAGTTGCACCCTAACAGCAGACAATATGTTGCTTTCATATTCGAAGGACGAAATTATCATTTTAAGCGTTTGCCTTTCAGATTGGTAAATTCTGTGGCCGTGTTCATCCAATGCATGGACCAAATTTTAGGTAAGGAAGTTTTAGATTTTACTACCGTATATGTGGATGACATATTAATTACGTCTTGTACTTGGGAGGAGCATTGTAACTGAGTGGAAACAGTATTAAATAAACTATTGCAACATAATATAACTTTAAAACTGGATAAATCTAAATTATATATTATAAAACATATTAAACATATGAACTACCATTTTTAGGGTTCATTTTATCTGCTACTGGAATTAAACCATCTCCTGAAAAAGTAAAGGCTATCCAAGATTTTCCTAAACCAAAAAACTTAAAACAATTACAATCCTTTCTGGGGATATGCAACTATTATAGGAAATTTCAACAGAATTATTCAGAAGTAACAGCCAAATTCCAATGTTTACTTTCAAAGAAAAACAAGTGGAAATGGGAAGAAAGTGAAGATAATAATTTTCAGATAGTAAAAAATAAATTTCTTGACAGCATCATGTTACATCACCCAAATTTTAATAAACGTTTTTTCATAAATTGTGATGCTAGTAACATTAGCCTTGGAAGTGAGCTATATCAGGAAGATGAGGAAGGAAATCATGGGGTCATCAGTTTTGCAAGCAGAGTACTGAGTAGTTGTGAGAGGAATTATACAGTAACTGAAAAGGAACTGCTGAGTGTTGTGTTCTCATGTATAAAATTTCGAACATTTATATTGGGATACCCAGTAACCATCAGAACCGATCATAGATCAATTTCGTTTTTAAAAAATTGTAAACTTAACCACAGCAGACTCACCAGATGGGTATTAATACTTCAAGAGTATAATTTAGACTGGGAATATAATCCGGGTAAGAAGAATGTAATAGCAGACCGATTATCACGGATTAATCTAGAAAAAGGAACTTGTGAAATAGAACCAGAAAGTATTGGAAAAATATATTACATTATTAAGATGAAAAAGGAGTGTACAACCAATCGGAAATGAAACACTATTACGAAGAAAAAAAAACCAAGAATATTAGGAGAATTGAAACAATCAACAATTTATTTTAGTAAACGAGTAAAACCAAAATGAATTTGTTCTAGTGGGAGGGCTTTGTGTAACGGTACATAACCCAGTCCCAATAAATGATAACTCTTGTAATACCATAAAGGTCAGAAACGGGAAAACTATAACTAGCTAAAAATTAAGTTGTATCACTAAACATTATAAACAATATTAAAGTGATATACAGTGACAAGTGAGTTATAGTGTACCCAATGAGGTAATAAGTGAAGGAAGGGAACTTCTTACAGAATTGTGCTGTAGATGTGAGAATTATAGACTATAATAGTAGACTATAATACTACTAACTAATTATGTATTTTGTTTAGTTATTGTAGTATTTATATTGTGTAGGCAACAAAATTTAATATCTATGTTAATTTTATATTTTTATAAAATAATTGTGTTATGGTATAAGATAACCCAGGGTTTTTAAAAACATAAAAGATTTAAATATCAGATGATAATGAAAATTAAAATAATACTGTATGAGGAAAATGGCAGAAGGAAATAGTGCAGTGTAAGAATACTATAAAAGATTAATAAATAATATATAAATTCATGTAAAGTTAATAATAATATTCAAGACTTATATCCAAAGTTATAAGAAAATAAACAGAAAACTATTATGTAAATCAAATTGGGAAAGAAACCAAAATTAAAAAGAATTATTTTTCTGTAAATCAAAAATAAATTTATAATAATTACAAACCGCCTATATACTAAAAAGTAAATAGCAGCACCAATAAAAAGGTATATAAAAATTATGGGTTACTAAGAGTAACGAAATAACAAGTATTGTTTAATCAAATTGGAAATTGAAAACCGTCCGGTTGACAAAATGATGAGACAAAAATTGTATTAAAATATCCTTTAGAAATCTTTTGAACAGCACAAAATTGTTACAAAATTTAAATAACAGTATAAACATTATGTACCACTACCTTAATTATCAAAGTTAACTTGCTATACTCCATAATAAAAGTGAAAAAAAAAACCATTTTGGACGATCAGGCCTAGCCTAGCCGCGTTTTGAGTTTTGACGAGATAGTATTTGACAGACAGTTATGAAATTACAAACAACTAAGAACACCACCTGAGAAACAGCTTCACACAAGTAAGAACTTCAAGAAGAGAGGTAATATAAACAGTTCTTTTAATATTTAAGAAAGAAAACTCGAATCAAATTGTCGTTCAGTACAAAACTTTCCAAGTGTAATCACATGTTTTAATAAAAATAAAACAATCTGCTCTCTTACGGACAAATCTGGAACTACGTAATCAGAGAATAAACAAATTTTCGAAGTTTTTCTATATTTGTAAAGCGTAGTATAATTATCCATTTCTGACCATCTCATAACAAAAAGAACTTACCCTTAACCCTGGGGAAATAAATAAAAGAATTATATGTTGATTGATGTTTAAATAAAAGATAAAATTGGTCAAAAAACCCGATTTTATGACGATTCCATGTTTACTCAATGAAGTCGATATCATGTACTAGTTAATGAAAATATCGATTGTAATATTTGTATTTTGGCGGAAGAGAAAAAACCAATAATATTATAAATAAATATTACTGAGAAATGATATTGACTAATAAAATGTGTTTCCTTTATTGTAGTGGGTAGTTGTAGTAGATTTCAGAAAAAATAAGAAGAGGACGATCCACCAGGTCGTATTCAGCAACAGTGTCGTTTGGTTAACCTATATTTGGAGACTGATGTCAAAATCAGCTGATTCGGTTCACGGCAAATATTTGAAAAATTTTAGAAATCGTCTAAACCGAGGGTAAACACACGGTACTTGCTCTCTCTTCAAAAGAAGGCTAAACAACTTCCCTACTTGACCCAAATCACACACACTCAATTTCTGCTTTGTTTGAGTAACATTACCAACAACTTTATTTAAACTTCAGTCTTTATAATTCATAAGTGGCGATTGCTAAGAGGTGTTCTGACCGATCCGAGACTGTAAAAAAGACGGACGTCACACCCTCACTCTAAAGGCGGTACGTTACCAAAAATAGGCGCTTACTACAGTGGGGCTGAATTAACTACAAACCCGTAATTACAATACACTCTTGGAGAGGCGGAAACGTTTGAGATAAGCGATAACGTTACAGAATTGGCGAACTCAACATTGGGACTTGCATAAGACGGACGTTTCGCTAACACCTCTTAAGCGTTACGTTACAGAATTGGCGCTCAACGTAAAAGGGCTGTAATTAGAAAATAATTTTGATATATTTAATAAATTAATATACGAAAAAACCTAATTATCGTTGGCAGTTATGAGAAAACAAGAAATGCATAATACCAGAGGCAGATCGAAGAAGAGGGCAGAAGAAAAGGAGAAGGAAGAAGGTGGACAGGAACGAGAGATAGAATTATTTACAGACAGTGAAATGGAACAACCAATGGGTGATAAAGAAGAAACTGAAGCAATTATGAGCACGGAAAAGGAAATAGTGGAAGAGGATGCCCAAGGGGACCAACCAGACAAAGCGGAAGCCAGGAGAGAACCAAATTGGCAAGACATGATGAGATTTATAGCCGAGAAATTTGATAAAATAGATGAGAACTCAAGGAAACAAAATGAAACCTTGAGCGAAAAATTTGATAAAATAGATGAGAACTCAAGGAAACAAAATGAAACCTTGAGCGAAAAATTTGACAAAATAGATGAGAATTTTAAGAAACAGGAAGAGAACTCAAGGAAGCAAAATGAAACTTTGAGGGATAGTTTAAAACAAATTGAGAAAATAAACGAAGAAAATTTAAAACAATTTGAGAGTAAAATGGAGAATTTCAATAAGGAGTTAAGAGAAAATCTTGAGAGTAAAATTGAACTGGTCAGTAATACGCTTAACCAAAGAGTAGATGAATATAAGGAAGAGGTAGAGAAGAAATTAATAGAAACTAATCAAAGATTAGATAAAACTGAAGAGAAGATGGAACAAATTAAAACAGGAGTCGAGGCACGAATGGAAAAGGAGGAACAAAATAATCAAGTTCGTGTAATGGCCATACGCCAAGAAAACAATGACCAGTTAGATAGTATCAAAAGCAGTCTAAACTGTAAATTTTCGGATTTTCATAAAACAGTAGAGAATGTAAAAAATCAGTGTAATAGCCAAGCAGAGAAATTAGATAATTTGCAACAAATACAAACCAATTTTCAATGTGATGTAGATAGAATAAGTTCTAGATCGGCATGTAACAGTCATCATGTTTTTCAAGATAGTAAGGAAAGTGTAAACTTTCGGGATTATCGCAGAAACCCATTCGAATTTTTAGGGAGAGTAGACGAAATTTTGAACAGATCAAAGGAGAATCGATGGAATATGATCAAAGGTATATTAGACAAATCTTTCAAAAACATCAATGATAATTGGTGGACGGCAATCAGGAACGAGGTGCGTGATTATGGGGGTTTCAAAACAATGTTCAAACTTAAGTACTGGTCGGAGTCAGTACAAAACATTATTAGGGACGATATCTGTCATGGTAGGTATGACCGTACAATGGGACAAACACCTACTGCTTACTTTTTGGGGAAGGTGTGTATAGCAAAGTACTTAGACCCAAAGATCCCTGAAGAGTGTCTAGTGACCAAAATTGCGTATCATTTCGAAGAGAAGATATCAGTGCCCGATTAAGTGGACAAATAAAAACTATTGGAGGCATGGAAACGCTACTAGAAAATTATGAGCAGGAATCTTATTATAGGAGAAGTAGATGGAGGTCAGGGAATACCGAGGAGCGGAAGAATGAACCACCAAGAGAGAATCGACCTAGAGTAAATTATGTGCATGCTAATAACAATTATTTTAATAACAGGTATCGAGGAAGATGGCCAAATTATAACAGTAAAAATTACAGACATGATTCTTATCACCGAGAAGAAGGTCCACAAAGGAGTATGAGTGCAGAGCAACCCAGATTCAGAGATAGTGATGAAGAAAGGAGACCAATCAGCAATATTCAACATAATGAAAATGTTGAATCAAACAATAATAATGATAGAAATAGGGGAAACGGGTACCAGCAGTGAGAAGATGTGATTGCCCATCACTGCTAGAAACCACAGGGCACAGAATTTACCACAAACCCAATTATAATAATAAATTAAACAAACCAATAACCATTATCAGAAATAATTTTTAAAAAAATATACAGTTAGAGTTAATGGAAGAAAGAGCAATTAAAGAGTCATCGCCAAACAATGACATAGTCTATATACAAATAAAATTAAATGGAGTGTCAGCAGAGGCCGTGATTGATACAGGAGAAAATATTTCAATTATTGATCAATTAGAACTAGACCGTATTACTGAGCTAACTACGGTGAGAATACCTACTTTACCAATTAATAATTTAACAATTGTTGGTGCCACCGGGAAACAAAATAAAACAATCAGGAAACAAGTGTCTTTGAATGTTACCACTAGTGGAATAGGAATACCTATGGGATTTTTAGTAGCAAAAGGGCTACCGTTTAGGGTGTTAATAGGGTGTGATATGCTACGGCGACACACTGCAATTATAAATCTGGCCAGGGGTATAGTAACCTTGAGCACAGAAAATGGTGAGTTAACGCCTGAGATAATTGGTAGCCAAAGTGCCCCTCAGTGTCCGAGCTCATTTTTTATTAGGGAGGATAATAGATTAACCCTAGGTAAAAACACAGAAGTAACAGAATCAAAGATTTGGCAAGAGAAGATAGAAAAGATAATTGAGTTTCAGAATAGGCAGGCACCGGAAATAATTAATGTAGAACAAAAACTTATGAAAATTTAGCTTATAAAAATTTATGATAAATATAAATCAGTATTCTCAGAGTCACCAGGAAAAGAAAAAAACTTCTTGTGTGAACTAAAGTTCAAAGAAAATGTAAATTTTAATAAACGATCATACCCTATTGCTCAAGCTTTGAAAGAGGCAGCAAGGAAATAAATTCAAAGAATGATATTAGAAGACATAATTGAAAGAAGTAGTTCTCCGTATACCAGCCCATTGGTAGCTATACCGAAGAAAGATGGTCAAGTAAGACTATGTCTTGATGCTCGGGAGTTGAATAAAATGCTCATTAACGATCGCACGTCTCCAGGTGAGATTGAAGAAATAATGAAAAAATTCTATGGATGCAAGTACATGAGTACTTGGGATGTAGTCTGTGGATATTGGCAAATAGAGTTGCACCCTAACAGCAGACAATATGTTGCTTTCATATTCGAAGGACGAAATTATCATTTTAAGCGTTTGCCTTTCAGATTGGTAAATTCTGTGGCCGTGTTCATCCAATGCATGGACCAAATTTTAGGTAAGGAAGTTTTAGATTTTACTACCGTATATGTGGATGACATATTAATTACGTCTTGTACTTGGGAGGAGCATTGTAACTGAGTGGAAACAGTATTAAATAAACTATTGCAACATAATATAACTTTAAAACTGGATAAATCTAAATTATATATTATAAAACATATTAAACATATGAACTACCATTTTTAGGGTTCATTTTATCTGCTACTGGAATTAAACCATCTCCTGAAAAAGTAAAGGCTATCCAAGATTTTCCTAAACCAAAAAACTTAAAACAATTACAATCCTTTCTGGGGATATGCAACTATTATAGGAAATTTCAACAGAATTATTCAGAAGTAACAGCCAAATTCCAATGTTTACTTTCAAAGAAAAACAAGTGGAAATGGGAAGAAAGTGAAGATAATAATTTTCAGATAGTAAAAAATAAATTTCTTGACAGCATCATGTTACATCACCCAAATTTTAATAAACGTTTTTTCATAAATTGTGATGCTAGTAACATTAGCCTTGGAAGTGAGCTATATCAGGAAGATGAGGAAGGAAATCATGGGGTCATCAGTTTTGCAAGCAGAGTACTGAGTAGTTGTGAGAGGAATTATACAGTAACTGAAAAGGAACTGCTGAGTGTTGTGTTCTCATGTATAAAATTTCGAACATTTATATTGGGATACCCAGTAACCATCAGAACCGATCACAGATCAATTTCGTTTTTAAAAAATTGTAAACTTAACCACAGCAGACTCACCAGATGGGTATTAATACTTCAAGAGTATAATTTAGACTGGGAATATATTCCGGGTAAGAAGAATGTAATAGCAGACCGATTATCACGGATTAATCTAGAAAAAGGAACTTGTGAAATAGAACCAGAAAGTATTGGAAAATATATTACATTATTAAGATGAAAAAGGAGTGTACAACCAATCGGAAATGAAACACTATTACGAAGAAAAAAAAACCAAGAATATTAGGAGAATTGAAACAATCAACAATTTATTTTAGTAAACGAGTAAAACCAAAATGAATTTGTTCTAGTGGGAGGGCTTTATGTAACGGTACATAACCCAGTCCCAATAAATGATAACTCTTGTAATACCATAAAGGTCAGAAATGGGAAAACTATAACTAGCTAAAAATTAAGTTGTATCACTAAACATTATAAACAATATTAAAGTGATATACAGTGACAAGTGAGTTATAGTGTACCCAATGAGGTAATAAGTGAAGGAAGGGAACTTCTTACAGAATTGTGCTGTAGATGTGAGAATTATAGACTATAATAGTAGACTATGATACTACTAACTAATTATGTATTTTGTTTAGTTACTGTAGTATTTATATTGTGTAGGCAACAAAATTTAATATCTATGTTAATTTTATATTTTTATAAAATAATTGTGTTATGGTATAAGATAACCCAGGGTTTTTAAAAACATAAAAGATTTAAATATCAGATGATAATGAAAATTAAAATAATACTGTATGAGGAAAATGGCAGAAGGAAATAGTGCAGTGTAAGAATACTATAAAAGATTAATAAATAATATATAAATTCATGTAAAGTTAATAATAATATTAAAGACTTATATCCAAAGTTATAAGAAAATAAACAGAAAACTATTATGTAAATCAAATTGGGAAAGAAACCAAAATTAAAAAGAATTATTTTTCTGTAAATCAAAAATAAATTTATAATAATTACAAACCGCCTATATACTAAAAAGTAAATAGCAGCACCAATAAAAAGGTATATAAAAATTATGGGTTACTAAGAGTAACGAAATAACAAGTATTGTTTAATCAAATTGGAAATTGAAAACCGTCCGGTTGACAAAATGATGAGACAAAAATTGTATTAAAATATCCTTTAGAAATCTTTTGAACAGCACAAAATTGTTACAAAATTTAAATAACAGTATAAACATTATGTACCACTACCTTAATTATCAAAGTTAACTTGCTATACTCCATAATAAAAGTGAAAAAAAAAACCATTTTGGACGATCAGGCCTAGCCTAGCCGCGTTTTGAGTTTTGACGAGATAGTATTTGACGGACAGTTATGAAATTACAAACAACTAAGAACACCACCTGAGAAACAGCTTCACACAAGTAAGAACTTCGAGAAGAGAGGTAATATAAACAGTTCTTTTAATATTTAACAAAGAAAACTCGAATCAAATTGTCATTCAGTACAAAACTTTCCAAGTGTAATCACATGTTTTAATAAAAATAAAACAATCTGCTCTCTTACGGACAAATCTGGAACTACGTAATCAGAGAATAAACAAATTTTCGAAGTTTTTCTATATTTGTAAAGCGTAGTATAATTATCCATTTCTGACCATCTCATAACAAAAAGAACTTACCCTTAACCCTGGGGAAATAAATAAAAGAATTATATGTTGATTGATGTTTAAATAAAAGATAAAATTGGTCAAAAACCCCGATTTTATGACGATTCCATGTTTACTCAATGAAGTCGATATCATCTACTAGTTAATGAAAATATCGATTGTAATATTTGTATTTTGGCGGAAGAGAAAAAACCAATAATATTATAAATAAATATTACTGAGAAATGATATTGACTAATAAAATGTGTTTCCTTTATTGTAGTGGGTAGTTGTAGTAGATTTCAGAAAAAATAAGAAGAGGACGATCCACCAGGTCGTATTCAGCAACAGTGTCGTTTGGTTAACCTATATTTGGAGACTAATGTCAAAATCAGCTGATTCGGTTCACGGCAAATATTTGAAAAATTTTAGAAATCGTCTAAACCGAGGGTAAACACACGGTACTTGCTCTCTCTTCAAAAGAAGGCTAAACAACTTCCCTACTTGACCCAAATCACACACACTCAATTTCTGCTTTGTTTGAGTAACATTACCAACAACTTTATTTAAACTTCAGTCTTTATAATTCATAAGTGGCGATTGCTAAGAGGTGTTCTGACCGATCCGAGACTGTAAAAAAGACGGACGTCACACCCTCACTTTAAAGGCGGTACGTTACCAAAAATAGGCGCTTACTACAGTGGGGCTGAATTAACTACAAATCCGTAATTACAATACACTCTTGGAGAGGCGGAAACCTTTGAGATAAGTGATAACGTTACAGAATTGGCAAACTCAACATTGGGACTTGCATAAGACGGACGTTTCGCTAACACCTCTTAAGCGTTACGTTACAATATGAACGTGTATTTGGTTATTTTGAGTATTTGATGACTTTATTATACAATAATATTTAGTTGTGTATTCTGGCACTTTTGATATGCTTTTTTACAAGCATTGTGTGATTTGTGGAAATGTGTAGTTTGTATTTCATGTCTGTGTTACTATTGATTTGGATGTGTATATTAGTTGTTTTGGTACAAGTATTGACTAAGTATATTTATAGGGGGGACTGGACCCCCCCCAGAGGGTCGAAAGTTGATAAGAAATTTTGTTAATTTCTTAATTTTTAAGCTGTTTTATTAATTTCTCAGCTGTGTGCGCTAATAGAGTAAGTAACCTTTTTTAAAATATAGGTCCTACAAACAAGTTTATTACACAGCACTTGTGTGTACGTTTGACATATGAAATATAAAAAATCAATTAAGTCAATAAGTATCTTGTAAACAATGCTTCAATAGTGCTTATTTTTGTTGTGTTATTATTTTAATAAGATTAATTTCAGTACGTTATTACACATCTTTCAGCCACTTTAAAGACTGTAATATTGATTAGTATTAACTTATTTTTTATTTTGTATGAAGCCGACTCGACCCCCCCCCCCCAGACCAAATTCTAGATTCATTACTACACAAAAATACTTCTTTTGTTTTATTGAAAAACGCGATATTTTGGTTATTAATAAAAGTACATCTGTCCAAATAAATGTTACACTGACTGGAAACTTATGGTGTATTTAAAGAGAGCGCTTTTTGTTACCAACAAACTTTAAAGACGTTTTGTATTGAACAGAGAAAATTCTAAGTAGAAACATTTGGAATTTTGATAATAACATTTGCGAATGAGTCTATAAATGAAACCTATATATTTAAGTACTGAAAATCTTTAAAAACAAGGATATCAAAACTGTAGTCATTTGAATCTATGTTTGGGAAGGCTTTTCTATGTTTGCAAAAGCACTAAAATCCTTGCAAAAATTGTTCGAAATGTTTAACCATGGCACTGAAGTTGTAACTTCTTCAAAAACAATCTGCCACGAAGTACAGACAATTTAAGCATGGGTGTTGGATTTACACAATCCCATCTTTTGGCTGATAAGTGTAAGAGAACCTGAAAGGTTTATAAAGTGAATTAATGAAGATAACAACTTATTAACAACCATCAGTAAAAACATGGATTTATGTCTGAGGCATGAAACAAAAGCTGACAGTATACAAAACAAACAACAGCAGTAACAGATTACTCTAAAGTTTTCAGGATAAATATTACATTTTTTTTTAATATGCACTGAAAATTATTAAATAGTAATATTACTTTTAAATTGTTAATTTTTTTGTTTTACTTAAAGAGAATAATCACCAACAATATGTTTCCCAAGATGAAACCAAAGTGGACGGTTTTGGTATTTGGAAAAAACAAACTGTAGTAATTGTCTTGAAGACATTGGGGAAAAATGGCAACCAGGAAAGTTTCTGAAGCTGTGATCAGAGGGCTATTTCCTTCAAAACACAACAAGTTACGGCCAAGGTAATTATAATATACTGTTACATCACAGAACAATCTACGTGTTTATCGAATGTTCCAGTTGAATCCAGCGGAATCTGTGTGGTGTACGTGATTCTCAATGCACTCGCGAGACTTTTCTGGAAGGCGCCAGCCACGCGGACTATGTCAAGGGCGCAATTAATTATGCCATACACACTGGCACTAATACACAGTTTAGAATCTTCTGGTCTGTGAGCACTGTATAAATACAAGGCGGCAGCGGCCTTAGTTTTCAGTATAGTTGCGATATATTTACAGTGCGGTACAAGTTTATTGTGGGGCGATTACAAGTGATTATCGGACCATATTACTGTGTGCGTCAAGTGGTTATTAGAGAAGTGTTTAATAATCGGGTGGGATAATTGTAATACAATTGTGTTTTAATATTAGTTGACATTTATTTCTGTGTGAACAATTTGTATTTGATTTGTTGTAAGAGACAGTGTTGTTAATTGCGAACTGTTTAACCGTGAAAATTAAAGCTGGTGAGTAGCGACTTAATTGGTGTCTTGTATTTTGTTTCCACTGTACCTACGACAATCAAGTAGACCGTTGTAACAATACAATGTCTGCATTAGAGTAAAACAGTATTCTTTTTACTTATATAGTGTGGGGCAAACACACAACATATAAGTAAGTGCACACAAACTGTAAAATCAAAGATGCCTATATATATCCTATATCCTATAGTAAAAACTTCGAGGGCTATTCCAGAATTAACCTCTGAAAAGCTAGTAAAGATAAAAAAAATACAAAAAAAAAAGATTTTATTAGATACAAAAGTTATATTTAATTAACTGAATCTACATTACTTTTCCACATACACAGCTGCCTAAGCAGGCAACAGGACTCAAACACGACTGTCTGCTAGTCCCATTTATGATCTTCCCTGAAGTGCAAGCATTTAAAAGTGTGTGAAGTTTACCCTGTGCAACACTGAGAATCCCCATGTGATGGCAAGTTTCAAGAGAACAAGTCAACCACACGATAAAGTCACATTGAAACTTGAACCTTGTACTATCTTTGAGCTAACAGCAATTAGTTGGAATGACCACCATCCACCACATTAGGTCCTTCAGAGCATTTTCCTGGATGACCCACAGCAGCGGTCATACAGTTTCGCTCCTGCCTTTCCACTAACCACGAGCCTCATGTCCAACAGTTTGGGGCACAACTCCAAAAGTACCCAATGATAATGGGTTGTTTCTACAAATACCCCCAAGCACTTTATGCTGGCAGAAAATATAATGTCAGTCAGAACACTGCCATATTTTGATGTTTCATTGGTCGCTACTTTAACAATAATAAACAAAATGATTAGGAATTTGGGTGTAACAATGTAAAATCATACTGGCTCCTACTGCCAGTGCGTCATGTTGCTGTGTGTCTTTCAATTATGTATACCAGCAAATCGAAGGTTAATTTTGAAATAACCCTTATATAATAACTTGCAGCTGACAAATGAGGAGTTGTGACAACAGACAGAACAGGAAAAGGAACGAGAGCTGCAAAAATGGATTCCTGAAGAAAAGTTGCACAGAGATTCATAAAATAAAGAGTGACAAACACATACACATTAAACACATATATACACATTAAACAGAACCAGAAGAAAAAGAACATGCCAAAATAATACTAACACATTACATAAACAGTTGATTTGGTACAATAATACGTTACGAACAACTGATCATATTGAGAAGTTACTTCTTAAAGTGGCAGCTGAGAGTCATAAGACGATAGGGGCATATAAGATATGTGCAGAGAAGACATAGAGAAGAGTATGAATGATAGAAATGGATAAATAGAGAATGGGAGAATATCTAAACCTCCAGTAATGAGAGACACCATAGAAGATTATAAACCGATGTGTAAATCAATATTGCTTAATATTTTTTATTACTAGCCGACACGAGTTCCTAAACACTATGCTGTTTGCCGATGATCAATTTGTAATCCAAGATAGTGAGGATAAATTACAACTGGCTATCCACAAACTAAATCTGTTATTAAAAGGTTATAATTTTAACATTTCAACAGGAAAAACTAAGACCATGGCATTCCTAAGAAAAGATTCGATTCGGACAAAAATTGTAATTGAAAATAAAATTTTAGAAGAAGTATCACATTTCAATTACCTAGGATGTGATATTACATATGAAGAAGACAAAGATATTCTTGATAAAACAAACAATTTCTAAAGAATATCTGGGACATTACAGAGAACACTCAAAGGAAAGACCACGAAAGAAACACAAATAAAATTATACAAGGTGATGGCAGTCCCCAAATGGAAACGTCTCAAATGAAATATCGTAGATCTGTGAAAGGTTGTATTAAAAGTACAACCAGTAACGGAACTAGTGGAAAATTATAAAAAAAAAGATGGAAAGAGCGTGTTATGTGCATGTTTCCAGACAGAATACCAAGAAAAATCCTGAATTATAAGCCAACCGGAAGAAGAAATGTTGGCAGACCGAGATGGAGATGGTGAAGCCGGAACAGCCAACCTGCCTAATCCTGGACAGATGATGATGATGATGATTTTTTTATTACAATTTGGAACTTCAGGTTACCTTGTATAAAGTATACAAACTGTAACACTAATATAATCCTGATTCATTGCTACATTATTTTTATTGCTCATGCAACTATGTGTAAAGTTATAAAGTATGTTGAAGGAGTTTAATCCAAAAGATTATAATTATGTTCTGAATTGTGTCTTTAGTGTTCATCCTCCAGCGTGATATCATAAGCTAGTCTGCTGATGAACATCAAATCAATAATTCTTAGAACATGTGATTCAAGATAAGCCAACAATGTTTACCTACTTTGGTGTCCGCCTGACAGGAATTACGGTCCTGAGGGCAGCGCTGTATCTTGATACACCTCTGCCTGGTATATACTGTGGAGCAGTCTTCCTGTACACACCAGGATATCTGTATGTAACTGAAGCTGTGTCTTCCTCATCTTCGTCATTGCTGAAACATAAAATAAAATATTAAACGTCATCTTTTGTTTAACATGCTTACTACCAACACATTATCAGTACTGTCAGTATGGGTGCTGAAAAAATGGCCAGTGGATGTATACAGGTCACATAGATGAAATGAGTTTGCCATCTG
Organism: Magicicada septendecula; assembly: GCA_034769895.1. Taxonomy (NCBI): domain Eukaryota; kingdom Metazoa; phylum Arthropoda; class Insecta; order Hemiptera; family Cicadidae; genus Magicicada; species Magicicada septendecula. Next base: position 136,757,197 of record CM068372.1, read on the forward strand.
GGAAAAACTGAATATTTTAAGTGTACATAGTAACACAGGGGAATATAAAAGAAACTGGGTTGAATATCTTGGCCAGATGAGCAGTGATGGAATACTTGTAAAAATGAGTGCTCAAACCAGAGCATCACCCAGGTTTTGAGAGATGAAGAAAGCAACCAGGTATTGTATCAAGCAACCTGTTTAACACATGAAGTCTAGCAGACGAGAAACAGATAATAAAATGCTTATGGAGGATTTCATCTTGTCTCAATGCGTTTTACATGGGGAAACACTACAACTTTAGGTACAACTAGTTTTAAACACCATTAAGCCTTCAGACTTGGAACTTCGTACTTAACACCTCTACATCAGTGTAATTGTGCACTTACAATAAAACATTAAATTATTAAATTATCACATTTGTTTTTTAAGGAAAACAACTTTTAATTTATGCTACTTTCCATCACATAATTATTTATGAGATCCATATTTTTTATACAGTAAAATATATTCAATTTCAACTGAAGTGATCTTCATTATCCATCAATGAGCAAAGAAGATGTGAGAGAATTTCATGTTTATTAGTCCCTTAGGTCCTGAGAAAAGTTAAAAAATATTTTAAAAAATTACTTTTGGGAAAACGTACTTAAAGTTGAAAGAACAGTTCGCAATATTAGAATCTGCTCAGACAGCAAACAACACATTCAATGTTTCCTCTCCAACAAACTCTTTTTACTATTTCCTTTTTATTTTTCTTCTTAGTACTATTTACTATCTGGCCACGACTGGATGATCGAGGCTGCTCTCCCCTACCACGCGGCCGCTTGTAAGCGAGGTAGGGTGAAATGTGTGTATACTAGCCATTTGGTTTACCCCCACTTAGCCTACCTGCTTCTCCCACCTTACACAATGCTCAATCATCCAATCGCGGCCAGACAGTACCTGCTTTTTGTTCTTTCTTGATTTCTGTCATACATTCAATCACCAACTTTCTGGGATTGATTCTTAGATGGATCAGTAATGCTGAGGTTTAGGGGTATCAAGTCCTACAAAGACAGTTCTAGGAAGTCTGTAGCAAATTATTATAATGTTAATACTTTACTCAGTTCTATATTTTTATGGCTAAACATCATTTTAATAGATATTCCTATGACAAATCTTAGAAAATTGGCTTTACAGTTACTATTACTGACACTGATATTCTTGTTCATGATTTTATTCTGAATTTGTTGCTTTCATTTTGTTAAATATTATAATAAATGATACATAATTATATGCAGATTATATTAAATGGCAACTGAGTTTATGTATGCATTTACTGCTCAAACTCTACCTCTTCAGAGAGTGTTGACTAAACTTTAAAATATTTTGTTACCAATAAGTACTACTTAAGAGTGCGTAACGTTATATAATTCCTTAAACAAAATGAAATGGAGAATTTTTTAAGATAAAAACATTATAACAATTTTTCGAACCAATGTATATACACAAGACTATCAATGAGCATACAAGTTACAAGTTTAAAAAGAAATTGTACACGTACTGTGAACAAACAACCTTGGTATGGTAATTTGATGGCTACTTTTACTATCAATCGCCAACCAAAAATAATTCAGTATGTGACACTAATAATTAATTCACAAGGTGCATATTACATTTGCTTGCACAACTGCGGACCATGGCGCCTCAAAAACACCAATGGCTATTGTAATTTACAGTATATTTATATGGGCACAAGCTCTACCGTTTGAAACATAACTGTTAGACAATAACATATCCCTTTCTATTTATAATGGGAACATTTGGTGACTTACTCTACTACACATGAGCACTTTTTGTGGTTCACAGACAATGCATGCGCACGCATTTTACTGATAAATTTACTCACTTGTAGCAGAGATAGTAATTTCTCTATAATGTATATATACCTTAATTTTGAAGATAAGCTGTTTCCATTAGATTAAAAATCCAACACCACATTAATTATTTTGTTTGTTTCTCTCCTTCTTACTTCTCCTTCACATGGTAGCCTGATACAATTAGGCTCATTCAAAACTTGAAAAACTAGGACACATACTGAAAAATATTTGAGGGGCAGGCATTCTGGACAGAGTAAACAAATATAAGGTTTCCTCCATCTTAAAGAGTAAAAAAAAGTAATAAGAGCAATAAAAAAGAGTAAATGCACAAACTCGATCACCATCTTATACTCTACATAAAAATTGAAAGAAGTTTTATACTTCATAATGTCTGATAAAATGAAAACATGAAATTCAGAGAAAAAGCATGGGCATTCGGTGCCTGTACCAATGATGGCAACTGTAAAGCCAGTTTTCCAAGATTTCTCTAAGGAATACATTCTTAAATGACATTTACCTACAAAGGTTCAAAACCAAGTGAAAGTCTGCTCTGGCACGGACTTCCAAAAACTGTCCTTGTAGGCTGTGAAACCCCAAAACTCCCACCAAACAAATAAACAAAAGGTTGCTCTCTTTTCAAATTTCTTCTTTCAAAAGAAATCAGCCTTTTCATTCAAAATACAGTTTCTGGTTACTCTTTAAACACAGTTGGAACAGTTTAAAAATCACACTAGCTAAGCTTCCCAAACAAAAATAATTTTCACTAATAGAATTATTAAAATGTTTTTTTGAGAACTTTTTGGTGGGGGGACGGGATTTTCCTAATTTCCTCCCATCTGTATCTATCCTGTGAAAAATGATAACTGAAAGTGTACGGTACTTGATATTAAGCAAAATAATTAAGTAGTTTAACACATATTATTACACTTATTGTTCTTCATTTTTATTTGACAAGGTGTGGATTTTTTTTTTTTTTGTCAGCACCAAAACAAGCACTTACAACTGACAATTACAAACTGATAATATAATGTTTGAGAACATTTACAACAACATATTCTACGTTGACACTACTCTTTAATTAAAACCGCAACAAGATCTATCCATTTGGTCCTTGACTGAATCAATATTAGTGGATTCAATTTACTACCACTTATAGACAACTCCTTAAATGTGTATGTCTGCCTTTGAGTGCCACAACACAGAGTGTTCTGCAAAAAGCACAGCGGTATGTGTCCTTGGCCCATAATTTACACCAATGCACTAAGCTGTATATATAATGTTACTAACGCTAAATAATATCTTCCTGAATACCATAACGAGGGGACAAACAGTAAAAAAAAGCTAATAACCATTTGTGCTTAAACTGAAGTTAACTTAGTTGTTTTGTAACAAAAATTCAGCACCTTTTAATTTAAAATTCCACAAGGTTTTCACTAAATAGCAATCATTATGCACCCTACGTACAAAGTAGTTCACACTATTGATATAATCATTTCTTCAAAAATGTCGTGAACAATTTTGATTAACAATAAATTACACAAAATAATTTTTTTAATGATAGTGTATTTACTGCATTAAAAAAAGTATCAGAAGATACTTAAATTTTCAACAACTCAAAATTTCCCAGTATATATTATTAACTTTAGTAAGTGGAAACAAGAAAAAAATATACAAAAAAAACTGATTTTCAAATTCATACTTTTGGCGATATCCAAAAAACACATTTCTAAACATGCTGTGATGCAACTACAGAACCATTATACGTAATTCTGAATTTCTGTACACCGTTCTTTAAAGTAATTCTGACTATGCAACAATAAGACAATACTGCGAGTATCCAAGGTGTTAGAAACAGCTGACAAAAACTAAAGGCAAACTACAAACATACAGTGTATATAAATCTGGAAGCTCTGATGCAGTGTGTCCAATTGAATACATAAGAAGAAGAATAATGAAATTGCTGGTTTATGAAAATGAAAATAGAAACGGATATACAAATGAGGAAAATATTGCTATCGTCATGTGGAGCACGTGGAATGATAGTCTAAAAGGAATGTGTGGTGCAGATGCAAACATAACGAGGGAGGCCAAGTCTTCTTCTTAATTGGTGCTACAGATCTTGGAGAGCCTTGGTCTCCTGGACAATCTGCCTCCAGTCATCTTGTTCATCTGCTCAGTCTTCATCTTCTTACACTGAGCCCGCACAGGTCGTCCCCCAAGATCATCCACCCATTGTTTTCTGGGCCAACCCCTCCTTCTTTTTTCCACCAGGTCTCCCTGTAAAATTTTCTTCAATGTGGATGTCTCCAACATTTTCTGGACATGCCCTGCTCAATGGATTCTACTTTTCTTTATGTCAGTGGACAATATCTGGTTCTCCACATATTTGCTGGATGGTCCATTGGTCCTTAGTCTCCTTGCTCCTTGGATATTCACTGCACCAAATATCCTAATGAGGACTTTTCTTTCCCATCTGTGCAACCACTCTTTCTCTGTCACTGTCACTGTCCAAGTTTTGGACCCATATATGATCACTGGGTTAAGAATTGTTTTATAGAGATGAATCTTGGTTGCTCTGTTTATGTTTTTACAATTAAATAATCTTTGTGGGGAGAAGTAACATCTGTTTCCAGCAGATATCGTTTCTTTTCTTTCTTCAGCCATAATGTTGTCCTCAGTAACCAGTAAGCCCAGGTATTCAAATTTTCTACCTTTTGAAATGTGTGTCCTCCAATTACCAAGAGCAGCCCAGTCACCAAAGGCCAAAAATTGCTGAATGTTCAAATAAATACTAAATTCTACTACAAACATTACTGCTATACAACTTGACTACCCCACAGACAAAAGGCTGAGAACACCTGTAAATAAATCATGTGACATAATTGAACAATTGAAGTGAATTCTCTGTTTTAACTTGATCATTGGGCACTTGTCTGTCTGTCTACCTGTTTATCTATTTGGGGGACGTCTCTTGATAATTTTTTTACTGCATTAACTTATTTTTATAAAAACTGGAGTGCGTATCCATACGTTTTACAGAACCCTACTGTATTTAGATTAACTACCCCCTAGAAAACAGAGGCAGGAGGCAAAAATGTGAGGGAGGAAATTTTTGAAAAAATCACAAAATCCATATGGGGGTAACAAATTAAAGAGAATTTTAAGCAAAATCTGAATATAGTGCTTAGTTATTGACACTTCATATTTTTAAGACACCATGATCTACCAAAATATCGGTATGGAGAACCATACATGACTTCCATATTCTAAGATTTATTTTTAAAATCATTTTCGAAATGAAATATTACCATAGAAACTACTTCTTTCTACTTACTGCTTCAGCCTTAACCACAGTACTGTGGTCACTAACATATACCACCTCACGTTATCGCACTCGATTTTCACTGATGATGGAAGTCGATGGCATTGCCGAAACGTCTGGTTTTTGTAGAAAACATTGGACTACGGCCACATATAGAGACCAGTGGGGAAGATTTCTTTTGGAGGCCAGGGCCCGGACTGGGCTGTAGCGCCGAGGATGTATGTATGTATGTATGTACGGCCACATATCCCGGGAAGGAATTGTAACAAAAACTACTTCTTTGTTGCCCGATAACGTTGTACACATATTATATAAAAAATATGCATAAAATTAATGGCTTGTATAAGTTAATGATTGATCTCCATTAAGTAGTGCTCAAGTTTCCAAAGTTTTAATATTATGATGTCCATAATTTAAAACCATCAGAGCAGGTTTAGTGTGAATGAGGGTACACCGTGGACTAAAATTTTCAACATTTCCTATTGAGCGTTGCTTAGAGTAAAACTGCGAATCTACAGTGTATGTTTCACAGAACAAACACGCGAAAAAGAAAGAGCGCTCCGAAGTCACTCATGGACCCTCAGCATCTTGCAGAGGGTTCATTCCCTAAAGACGAAAAGTCTATCTATGAATCGTTCCTCTGTAAACACGTGCAGTTACACTGCCCAGCGATCCACAGGAAGCAAATTGATGTCCATTTTTTCGGCTTGCACGCGTTATGTTGGTGTGGGTTTCGGCACTTTCCATTTAAAAAGTGTGCAAATGTAAGAAAATAAACATGACCTCACTCATGTTTCTGGCCTCCAGAAATAACGCGAATTTTGTGTGTGTGTGGTGTGTGTGTGTGTGTGTGTCTTCCCTGCCTTTTTATTGCTGTAGTCATAATAATAAAATGGAAACGTAAACATTACATAACTGAGATATGCTTAAAAAAGACAGAACTATTTGTGTAGCACGTCCAACTAGCGCATAGAGCGAGCTGCAGAATTAAGTGCTGCTAGCGACAGGTTTTCACGCCTGAATGCCGTTTTCCTCTGTTCCGTCACGATCTTCAGTCTTCGAGCTACACGCGCTGTAGTGGGCACGGGCACACACCGTCCGGCGGATTTATAACGAAGTGAGAATGAAGATCTTAACACAACGTGTGTGTATAAAATTTTGCTGCTGACTTCGTAAAATCTTTACAGAGCTATTTCCATTGTCTTCCAAAGTTTTCATTACCATTTGCATTGGTACGCAGTTGTTGACCGATTTCAAAACGGGTCTCTTTCTGATCGTCGTCAACAAACACAGTAAGAAATTTTTTCAGTGATACGATACATTTAAATTTTTCTATCAAAATTTAATTTTACGATCTTAAATGGATTCTGTCAGAAAGTATCGGCATTTAAATGATGATTACAATTACCACATCACGAGCTCTCTTCCCATGATCTTCGATATCGCTTTGATCTGCACCGACCACTGTTTTTCCCTCTTTAAAAATTCTTAAACTAATCGTTCGCCTCACGCAGGCTTCCGCGTATGCTTAATTGAAAACCAGAATGTCTCTGAAAAGTTTTAACCTAGTTTTGCTGCAAAATTTCATACGCAGACGTTGTTCTCGCGGTCTTTCTTAATCGCTTTGTCACTAATCCGCCGGCCAGCGTGTGCACGTCCCCACTCAATGTGATATACCTCAAAGACTACTGCTAATAGCGGAACACAATAAGTGGTAGTTTGTTGTCAAAAACTATCGCTAGGTGCGCGCAAAGTCGCGGCGCGTCGTTTGTGCGGGATTTGATGTGTTACTCAAAAAGTTTGGTCTTTTTATGAACACACCTCGTATATTAACTCATACATAATTTACATTAAAATGAAAAAAATTATAATTTTATTGCCTGGCAACAAAATTATTTTATTTTTAACAATTACCATTGTTTGAAAAAGTTTAAATGCATTTTCAAGTACTTTACTGTTGTTAAAACGTAAAAGGTTGCAGGTAAACTACCCCTTCCCCTTAACCGATCTTCACCAAAATCGAAAATCCTTGAGATCTCTACAATTCAGGGACGTATGCAAAAAATTATTTGATTCTGTTTGAATTTGCGGCTGTTATCGTTTGCCATAGAAAATACGCTTGATAAAAAAACGTTGCAGGTAAACTACCCCTTTCCCTTAACCGATCTTCACCAAAAACAATAGGTCTTGAGAACTCTACAATTTAGGGCTGTATGCAAATAATCTTTTGATTCTGTTTGAATTTGCGGCTGTTATCGTTTGCCATAGAAAATACCCTTGTTAAAACATAAAACGTTGCAGGTAAACTACCCCTTTCCCTCAACCGATCTTCACCAAAAACAATAGGTCTTGAGTACTCTACAAATCAGGGCTGTATGCAAAAAATTATTTTGATTCTGTTTGAATTTGCAGCAGTTATCGTTTGCCATAGAAAAAAAATCTACACACAGACAGACAGACACATACACAGACACTTTTCGAAAAAACGACTTTTTTTCATGTTTTGAGTGTAGTACAATCAGAATCTGCAATAATCTTGAACACGATTTTTTTTGCCATCACCATACTTCCATTTCCTTAAGGAATATGGAAGTAAAACATTCTAGATATCAAACACATTAAGAAACAAATATGTTTCTGAGAAATTTATAATTATATGGTTGGAACAGAATCGCCGCTCAGGAAATCAGAAGATGAATGGAAAAAAAGAAAAACTCGATAAAAAAAAGACTAGTATGGTATTTGACAGGAAAGGACTGTGATAACACTACAGACATCAGTCACCCTCGGCCAATAACGCACAGCGAGAGTCCAAATCCATTACAAGAATCAGAACACAGCTCCCTTTGACGAGCTCTTTGTTTGACCCACAAACATTTTACTCCAAAAGTACAGTCCTTCCTCATGAAGGTTGGGGATAGTCTTCACCCACCTGGCATGGAGGTACCATTTTAGCTGGTACATCATTTCTTCAGAACTCAAGCATCCCCCTATTTGATGTTTTGTCACCCATACCAAGCTCTGCTTCTTGTCAAATATATGTTACAGACACAAATGTAACATTCTGTACCTGTCATGTCTTGGTTGTAGAATAAAGAATGTAAATTTTTGTGGCTCCATAATCAGAACATCTATCGACAAATACTAGTTGCTGTCAGTTCTTCTTGTGGTCTTTTTGATTGACACAGATAATGAAAATTACATCTGAAAGTCAAGGCTTCTTGTTAAACGAGGAAGTGAGTTCTTAGGGTTTAACTTGACCGTTTGGCATTTATCTGTCTGTCTAACTAATTGGGGTATGTTTCATGATAACTTTTAAACACAACAACCGATTTTCTTAAAACTTGGCACATATTTCCACACTTTACCCTACAGAACCTTGTTGTTTTTTAGATCGATCACCCCAAAAATAGGATAGTGAGTCAAAATTGTGAAAAAATAGCAAAATCCCATGTGAATCAAATTAAATGGAATTTAAACAATCTGAATAATGCCTAAAATGGTGAAATTTGTTATACAATAACAAAAATGTATGTGGCATATTAAATTAAAGCAATTTAGACTATAATCTGAATATAACGTTAAGTTTTAAAATTTCACAATATATTTGGACTCTAAAAACCAGTAAAGAGATCACAGTTTTTTTCAAAGTGAAAATCCAACTGGGTGTCAGGTTAAAAGGAATTGTAACCCAAATCCGAATGTTCTAAGTGTTTGCGTTTACTGTATGATTGTGTGCTCTACAATTGTTATGTTACTACAGAAATATTAGAGTAATCGGGATGTATGTAATTTATCCTGCAATTGGAAAACCGAATTGTCTAATAACAAAATTTATGTAATAATAAATGTACTCCATTCTAAATATTGAGTGAGTTCTGCAGCTCAGGGAGCATAGGCCTACTAGTTAATCATAATGAAACAAATATATTTAAAAAGAGTCCAATGTACGAACACAGAAAGATTATTGTAAGATAGTTGAGCATGTAATGTAGCCTACACTTTACATTTTTTAGCTAAGCAAAAGTAGACCTACTTCAGGATTAGAAGCTGTGAGCACGCTACTAATATGTGAGACGTATCAATATAAGCTTCGGGGCGACTGCGGTATTGCCATGTCGCTTCACTCCCCGCCCTCCCCGCCTTTACCTACGCATTACCAAGTGTAACGTGCGGAACGCTGGAGGGCGAGGGGTGGGGAAGAGCTGTTACTATTGCATAACCTCGAAGCTTACAATGCTAAGTCCCGTACTATAGTTAAATATCTGACCATGAAGCATACGCTTTGAGGTGCGTCATCAACTGTAAACAATGTGGATTGAAAAGGTTAGTTTATCTATTCATACAAATGAATTGGATCCACTGAAACATGTATGCTAAATTGCCTTTCATTACATAAATAAGTTTATTGTATTCCACAGACAATAAAATGACAATACGTAAAATCAAAAGGTACACATTATCAAATATAGAATGGGGTAAGACAGGGAACGACCTAGTACGTATTTTCCAATATTACTGGAGATTAACAGACATTAGAAAGAGTAAGAATGGGCACAGAATAGCTAGAGTGTAACTCTCACATTGGAAACTTAAAGATTTGGAATTCAATCTTTGAACCTAACTTTCGGTGGTATGTGAACATTATCAGCAGGGTTAGGTCGGACAAGTACCATCGTTAGAATTTACCACACATAAGTCCTACCTACATACCGCTACTTACCCTCTAAGCCCGCTGGACAGAACCAAGAAGCACCACCACTGATGCAAGGTTGTTCGTTCTGTGAACTTGGGTCAGTGTGGTGGTGCTTCCCGGTTCTGTCCAGCGGTCTTAGAGGATAAGTGACGACTCTTTTCATATAGTTTCTCTAGTTGTATTAACTTTGTAGAAGATAATGGTTTTTTTCTTTTTTTGTGGTCCATGCTTGTTAGTGAAGGAATCTCGAGTAGGCTTAAGTTTGTATTTAATGTACTAGTTTACCTTACACTTGAAGATGATTACCGATTGTTTAGTAGTCGAAATGTTGTGTGATACGTTCTAATGATAGTAGTTGATTGACGTACGCCTTCTGATAAGATTTGGAGTTGTTTAGTGAAAATTCAGTCGAGGTGGATACCATGTTTGACAAACTCATTCTGGAAGAAATTGTTAATAAAGCTTCACCAAGTGACAGTCAGTATAAGTACGTGGATGAAAATAAACTTTTTGTTAAAATAGAAACAGATATAATACAAAGCCTCACAATCCACAGGAACTTCGAGACGATCCCTCTAATTAATATGATACAAAGCTCAGAGTTGAGACGGTTTAGCCTCATCTGTAGAACAGAAAATCAAAGATACTCTAGAAGAGTATGGGAAGCAAAACCAGAAGGTAAAAGGACAAGAAGCAAATCTAGGTTGAGGTGGGAAGACAGTATTAAAGTAAGTACAGAAAGGAGACTCCATGCATTCATGTGCTTATAAAACTAAAAAAAAATTTATTGGTTCAACTGTGGAAAGGAAAAGTTGGATGGGCACCTGCTATGCCAATCAAACTGGTTTGCCACTCCGATTGAGGGTATAGTGGGAGGGGAAGGCCCAGGCCCAGGTAGGACTACAGGGTTCGGGAAAGAAAAGGAAGAAGGTATGTTGTGACCATGAGGCTGTCTATGTAAAGGAAGAAATTCCAAGCCTACTAACCTCTGGGTTGAGGAGAAGAAGAAAACTAAAAATATATAATTTAACTTAAATGTAAAGTTAATTTTCAAGTATTAAAGTTAAGCCTTTTACAAAGTACAATCTGCATTGACCACCTTACGATAGGAGCAACACAAACAACAGAAAATTAAACAAATATATTAACGAATTTTTTACAAATTTGTTAAAGAATATGGAAACTATTAATTACAGAAATACATTAAATGAAGTAACAAGAAAACTCAAATTTGTAGTTTCTGTTAATATATTTATTATAAGTTCATCACGGTGTACGTGTTCACCCAACATAAATGTATATATTTATTTTGTTGAATCATAGTCCAGAACATGTAATGTGTTTTGTATGTTGTCTCTACAATAAATTCAACCCTGGCTGAATTTGCCCATTGCGAACATACTCCAGTTGCAAAATTTTACTACTATGATTGCTACGATTAAAACAACGAAGCATGTGGGGAAGTCAATGCAAGGCGCACGCTTGCACTAACTCCCAACACACAGACTGCAACGTAAAACATGTGTCTGCCAAACGGGTGTGTGTGAGTGTGATGCCCGTATCCTAATTGTGACATTCAGAGTAGCAAAAATTCCATTACCTGGAGTATTTCACAGTGGGTAAAGGAGCCAAAAGCTGAATTTATCTGCAGAGACATCGACAGGACACATCTGTTATCGTTGCCATTTTCAGTTAAACTAAATAATTTCATTTAATTTCTATCAACTGCTTAGAAACAAACAACTTATTGTTATTAACAATCACAACAATGAAAAATTAAAAATTATTTCTAAAAGCTTTACTATTATACAAGTAGTGAGAATTAAGTGCTGTCAATTGGGTTTTTAGGAAATACAGTGGAACTTGGTTATTACGGCCTCGGCTGTTACGTCAACTCAGGTGTAGCATTATTTTGTCATAAGTCCGGTCAAATTGATATCTTTAACATTATAAAAATTCCCGGTTTTAACGTCACTAAATATTGTACTACTCTGTTATAGCGTCAAAAATTTCTCAGATATTTTACTCTAAATTTCATATAAACGTATATATGTCCGCGCGCTACGCCCATGGCTACAGACATACATAGTATGCAAGCGATAAGCACTGTAACAGGACCGCCGGCGCCAGCGGGTGTCTGGCGACTGACATGCCTCCCCACCACTCTCACCAGGTCAGTAGCACTGCGCGTCTCGAGGCTATTGTTCACGCCACGCTGTTACAGTATTTACTGTACAGTATTGTTTACACGTAGTCTCGTCTCTGTTTTTGGTTGTTATTGTTTCTGTATCTGCTCGTACTGTGACAGTTTCTTTTCTGTGTTTTATAACTTAAGTTTCGGTAGCCACTGTTTATAGAATTTTATACGTAGGTCTACATTTTTATACAGTAATCATGGCAAGTTCTAGTACAAAAAGAAAGGTTCTGTCTATTCAAGAGAAAGTACGTGTAATTAGATCATATGAAAGCGGACGTAAAATAGCTGATGTATGCCGTGAGTTTGGTTTAGTGAATTCTACTGTAGGTTCAATTTTAAAAAACAAGGACAAAATTTTAAAAAAATTTGAGGAAGATGGAGAAAAAATTAAAATAATTAGGAAATGCGAACATGGTGATGCAGCATTATTGAAATGGTTCAAACAGTGTCGATGTTCAGATATTCCTGTGAGTGGACCAATTCTGAAAGAGAAAGCTACAGAATTCGGAAAATTGTTTGGTATTGATTTTACATGCTCCAACGGATGGCTAGATCGATTTAAGGCCCGACACTCGATTTCCTTTGCAAAAATTTGTGGTGAGGCAAAATGCGTAGATCTGAACGTTACAGGCGATTGGGTGCGTAACACTTGGCCAGAAATTAGACGATCATATAAAGATGAAGACATCTTTAATGGAGATGAAGCTGGAATTTTTTATAAATTAACTACAGATAAGACTTTCAAATTTAAAAATGAAAAGTGCGTTGGTGGGAAGCTCTCTAAACAAAGAGTTACAGTTTTTGTTTGTGCGAACATGACGGGATCCGAAAAAAGGAAACTTTTAGTTATCGGGAAAAGTTTGCATCCTAGATGTTTTAAAAACAGCAAAAAACTTCCTGTAAGTTACACTGCCAACAAAAAAGTGTGGATGACTTCTAGTATTTTTGAAGATGAACTAAGAAAGTGGGATAAAGAACTGTCATCGAAAAACAAAAAAATTCTACTTCTAGTTGACAACTGTGCAGCCCTTCCAAAGTTAAATTTGACAAATATTAATCTGGTCTTCTTACCGGCCAACTGTACGAGTGTCCTGCAACCTATGGACCAAGGCGTCATTAGAAGCCTAAAGTGTCACTACCGCAAGCAACTTTAAAAAAAAATTATTTTCTGTATGAACACGGCGCAACCTGCCACAATTTCACTCTTAGATGCAATATAATTCCTAGACGACTCTTGGAGTGTAATACAGAAGACGATAGCAAAATGCTTTAGTAAAGCACAACTTGTACATGAAAATTTACCCGATGATGACGAAGATGACGACTTGCCGCTTTTGGAGTGGATTAAGAAATTCGACGTAAATGAATTTGGAAATGAACTTAATTCCTATGCATCAGTGGATGACCAAGTAGAAACATTCCAAGTGTTGAGTGATGCAGAAATTATTGCGGAAGTAAAAAACATAGAAGCAGAAGATAGTGTTGAAGAAGATGCTGAGCAAGAGGAGGATGCCGACATCGTTTGTCCGACAGTACAGGAAGCAATGAGAGCCGCCGAAACTCTTTCACGATTTTACTGCTTTAGAGAGATGTCTGACGACACGTTCAATGCAGTGCAGGATCTCCACAGCTCAACAGAAAGAAATTATTTTTCAGAAAGGAGCATTCAAAAGAAAATTACGGATTACTTTCGACAGTAAGCCTAAATGTAAGTTACATGTACTTTCTTTTTGATCTTTTAAAATATTCTTCATGCTGTTTGTATAAATGAAATGCAGTTTATAAACTTTAGAATAAATATCACGAATAATGTTAATAATGCAAAGATCTTTTTTTTTTATTTCTCCTTCCTTACTAGTGATTAAAAAGGGTCTTTTATAACGACTCTTTTATAACGTCACTCGGACATAACGTCATTATTTTTTTGGTCCCTTCAATGACGTTATAACCAAGTTCCACTGTATAACATACTACGATGTCCACTATGATGTAATTCCTTCCTTTAAGCACTTGTAAAAAATAATTCTTAAAATACAGGATCAGTCAATGATACTGGTGATTTTAAAAATTCAGTTGTGTTTTAAATTATGGATTGTAAAATTTAACATTTACACTAAATTGAAAAGTATACATAATAGCATTTAACTAGACGCAGAAACTTCAAGTTTTGGAACACTACACCCCGAATGTGGCGACAATTTCAACACACGCACGCATACGCACGTATAGTTGAAGGGGGAGGGGATAATTTTTTATATATGTACTACGTTATCGGCAACAAAGAAGTAGTTTGTTGTTAAAATTCCTTCCCATCCTGTTTGGCCGTAGACCACAGTTTTCTGCAAAACCAGACGTTTTGGCAGTGCCATCGCCTTCCATCATCAGAGAAAATCGAGTGCGATAACGTGAGGTGGTATACGTTAGTGACCACAGTACTGTGGTTAAGGCTGAAGCAGTAAGTAGAAAGAAGTAGTTTCTATGAAATATTTCATTTCAAAAATGATTTTAAATATAAATCTTAGAACATGGAAGTCACGTATGGTTCTCCATACTGATATTTGTCTGTCTGGTGTCTGCAGATTTTTTTTCTATGGCAAACGATAACAGCCGCAAATTCAAACAGAATCAAATAATTTTTTGCATACAGCCTTGATTTGTAGAGTACTCAAGACCTATTGTTTTTGGTGAAGATCGGTTAAGGGAAAGGGGTAGTTTACCTGCAACATTTTGTTTTATCAGGGGTAATTTTTACTTCCATATTCCTTAAGGAATGGAAGTATGGTGATGGCAAAAAAAATCGTGTTCGAGATTATTGCAGATTCTGATTCTACTACACTCAAAACATGAAAAAAAGTCGTTTTCCGAAAAGTGTCTGTGTGTGTGTCTGTGTGTCTGTCTGTCTGTAGATTTTTTTTCTATGGCAAACGATAACAGCCGCAAATTCTAACAGAATCAAATAATTTTTTGCATACGTCAGTGAATTGTAGAGGACTCAAGGCCTTTAGATTTTGGTAAAGATCGGTTAAGGGGAAGGGGTAGTTTACCTGCAACCTTTTACGTTTTAACAAGAGTAAAGTACTTGAAAATTCATTTAAACTTTTTCAAACAATGGTAATTGTTGAAAATAAAATAATTTTGTTGCCAGGCATTCTGAAAATTTCAGATTTTGTCCCACAAAATCTGAAAAGATTATACGATAGTTTATGAAATGGTTAATAATACGTCAGTGGAAGGTGTAATGAGAAATTAGCAGAAATGGAAACCTGGGGAATGTTAACTGTTCTGTAGATACAATTTTGTCAGAATGTTTGGAAATGATCATCAACATTGAAGAAAAAGTAAGCATATTAAGAAACATATGTAAGTACTTATTATAAAAAAATAATGTTTGTTTTTTGATAAAGTCATTTTGATTATAAAATATAAATATTTACAACAAGAAAAGAATTTTCAGTTTTCAAAATTTAAATATATTTTTATAAAACAATGGGTTCTTCATTGAGGTGGGGACCATGTCACTCACTCCATCTCAAGCCTCCTCTCCCATTTTGCAGAAAAAGAGGACCCTGTCAAGGCTGATACTTTGACGACAGTGACAGGGCTTTCCACCAAATTCAGCAGAGTGACAGGTAGGCCCAACTCTGATTGGCTCCTCAGATTTCCCCAGCGTTAGTAGGTTCTATGAAAATATTTTATTTCAAAAATGATTTTAAATATAAATCTTAGATATGTTTTATAAATCTCATGTTTTATGTTTTAACATGGGTAATTTTTTATATGACGAACCATAACTGCCGTAAATTCAAACAGAATCAAATAATTTTTTACATATGTGCCTGAGCTATAGAGAACTCAATGTCTGTTGATTTTGGTGAAGATCGGTTACGGGGAAAGGGCAGTTTACCTGAAACATTTTTTGTTGTAACATGAGTAAAGTACTTAATTTTGATAAAGTATCCTGATAAGATCTTAATAATCCACTGTAGAAACGTAGATGAAATATCTATAAATGAAGAGGCTAGTTGAACGGGCTGGGGGTAATTTTCTATAAATCAAAATTATAGTTGAAGGGGGAGGGGATAATATTTTTTATATGTGTACTACGTTATTGGCAAGAAAGAAGTATTTTTTTGTTAAAATTCCTTCCCTGGCTGTTTGGCTGAAAATGATTTTAAATATAAATCTTAGAATATGGAAGTCATGTATGGTTCTCCATACCGATATTTTTCTATGGCAAACGATAACAGCCGCAAATTCAAACAGAATCAAATAATGTTTTGCATACAGCCCTGAACTGTAGAGTTTTCAAGGCCTATTGTTTTTGGTGAAGATCGGTTAAGGGAAAGGGGTAGTTTACCTGCAACGTTTTATGTTTTAAAAGGGTATTACTTCCATATTCCTTAAGGAATGGAAGTATGATGATGGCAAAAAAAATCGTGTTCGAGATTATTGCAGATTCTGATTCTACTACACTCAAAACATGAAAAAAAGTCGTTTTCCGAAAAGTGTCTGTGTGTGTGTCTGTCTGTCTGTCTGTGTGTCTGTCTGTCTATCTGTCTATCTGTCTGTCTGTAGATTTTTTTTCTATGGCAAACGATAACTGCCGCAAATTCAAACAGAATCAAATAATTTTTTGCATGCAGCCCTGATTTGCAGAGTACTCGCGACCTATTGTTTTTGGTGAAGATCGGTTGAGGGAAAGGGGTAGTTTACCTGCAACGGTTTTTTTTTAGCAAGGGTAATTTTGTTTGTTTGGCAAACGATAACAGCCGCAAATTCAAACAGAATCAAATAATGTTTCGCATACAGCCCTGAATTGTAGAGTTCTCAAGATCTGTTGATTTTGATGAAGATCAGTTAAGGGAAAGGGGTAGTTTACCTGTAACGTTTTATGTTTTAACAAGGGTATTTCCTATGGCAAACGATAACAGCCGCAAATTCAAACAGAATCAAAAGATTATTTGCATACAGCCCTAAATTGTAGAGTTCTCAAGACCTATTGTTTTTGGTGAAGTTCGGTTGAGGGAAAGGGGTAGTTTACCTGTAACGTTTTTTTAACAAGGGTATTTTCTATGGCAAACGATAACAGCAGCAAATTCAAACAGAATCAAATAATGTTTTGCATACAGCCCTGATTTGTAGAGTACTCAAGACCTATTGTTTTTGGTGAAGATCGGTTAAGGGAAAGGGGTAGTTTACCTGTAACGTTTTATGTTTTAACAAGGGTATTTCCTATGGCAAACGATAACAGCCGCAAATTCACACAGAATCAAAAGATTATTTGCATACAGCCCTGATTTGTAGAGTACTCAAGACCTTTTGTTTTTGGTGAAGATCGGTTAAGGGGAAGGGGTAGTTTACCTGCAACGTTTTTTTATCAACCGTATTTTCTATGGCAAACGATAACAGCCGCAAATTCAAACAGAATCAAATAATTTTTTGCATACATCCCTGAATTGTAGAGGTCTCAATGACTTTCGATTTTGGTGAAGATCGGTTAAGGGGAAGGGGTAGTTTACCTGCAACCTTTTACGTTTTAACAAGAGTAAAGTACTTGAAAATTTATTTAAACTTTTTGAAACAATGGTAATTGTTAAAAATAAAATAATTTTGTTGCCAGGCAATAAAATTATAATTTTTTCATTTTAATGTAATATAATATTTTTCATTTAATACAGCAATAAAAAGGCAGGTAAGACACAGCCTGGCTGTTTGGCTGAAAATGATTTTAAATATAAATCTTAGAATATGGAAGTCATGTATGGTTCTCCATACCGATATTTTTTCATGTTTTGAGTGTAGTAGAATCAGAATCTGCAATAATCTCGAACACGATTTTTTCTGCCATCACCTTCCTTAAGGAATATTTCCATTCCTTAAGGAATATGGAAGTAAAAAATCTACACACACACACACACACACACACACACACACACACACACACACACACACACACACACACACACACACACACACACACACACACACACACACACACACACACACACAGACAGACACACACACAGACACTTTTCGGAAAACGACTTTTTTTCATGTTTTGAGTGTAGTACAATCAGAATCTGCAATAATCTCGAACACGATTTTTTTTGCCATCACCATACTTCCATTCCTTAAGGAATATGGAAGTAAAAATGAAATATATGGGTACTTTTACTTCCATATTCCTTAAGGAATGGAAGTATGGTGATGGCAAAAAAAATCGTGTTCGAGATTATTGCAGATTCTGATTCTACTACACTCAAAACATGAAAAAAAGTCGTTTTCCGAAAAGTGTCTGTGTGTCTATCTGTCTGTAGATTTTTACTTCCATATTCCTTAAGGAATGGAAGTATGGTGATGGCAAAAAAAATCGTGTTCGAGATTATTGCAGATTCTGATTCTACTACACTCAAAACATGAAAAAAAGTCGTTTTCCGAAAAGTGTCTGTGTGTGTGTCTGTCTGTCTGTGTGTGTGTCTGTCTGTGTGTCTGTGTCTGTAGATTTTTTTTCTATGGCAAACGATAACTGCAGCAAATTCAAACAGAATCAAATAATTTTTTGCATGCAGCCCTGATTTGCTGAGTACTCGCGACCTATTGTTTTTGGTGAAGATCGGTTGAGGGAAAGGGGTAGTTTACCTGCAACGGTTTTTTTTTAGCAAGGGTAATTTTGTTTGTTTGGCAAACGATAACAGCCGCAAATTCAAACAGAATCAAATAATGTTTCGCATACAGCCCTGAATTGTAGAGTTCTCAAGATCTTTTGATTTTGGTGAAGATCGGTTAAGGGAAAGGGGTAGTTTACCTGTAACGTTTTATGTTTTAACAAGGGTATTTCCTATGGCAAACGATAACAGCCGCAAATTCAAACAGAATCAAAAGATTATTTGCATACAGCCCTAAATTGTAGAGTTCTCAAGACCTATTGTTTTTGGTGAAGTTCGGTTGAGGGAAAGGGGTAGTTTACCTGCAACATTTTTTTAACAAGGGTATTTTCTATGGCAAACGATAACAGCAGCAAATTCAAACAGAATCAAATAATGTTTTGCATAAAGCCCTGATTTGCAGAGTACTCAAGACCTATTGTTTTTGGTGAAGATCGGTTAAGGGAAAGGGGTAGTTTACCTGTAACGTTTTATGTTTTAACAAGGGTATTTCCTATGGCAAACGATAACAGCCGCAAATTCAAACAGAATCAAAAGATTATTTGCATACAGCCCTAAATTGTAGAGTTCTCAAGACCTATTGTTTTTGGTGAAGATCGGTTGAGGGAAAGGGGTAGTTTACCTGCAACGTTTTTTTAACAAGGGTATTTTCTATGGCAAACGATAACAGCCGCAAATTCAAACAGAATCAAATAATGTTTTGCATACAGCCCTGATTTGTAGAGTACTCAAGACCTATTGTTTTTGGTGAAGATCGGTTAAGGGGAAGGGGTAGTTTACCTGCAACGTTTTTTTATCAAGCGTATTTTCTATGGCAAACGATAACAGCCGCAAATTCAAACAGAATCAAATAATTTTTTGCATACGTCCCTGAATTGTAGAGGTCTCAATGACTTTCGATTTTGGTGAAGATCGGTTAAGGGGAAGGGGTAGTTTACCTGCAACCTTTTACGTTTTAACAAGAGTAAAGTACTTGAAAATTTATTTAAACTTTTTGAAACAATGGCAATTGTTAAAAATAAAATAATTTTGTTGCCAGGCAATAAAATTATAATTTTTTCATTTTAATGTAATATAATATTTTTCATTTAATACAGCAATAAAAAGGCAGGTAAGACACAGCCTGGCTGTTTGGCTGAAAATGATTTTAAATATAAATCTTAGAATATGGAAGTCATGTATGGTTCTCCATACCGATATTTTTATTTTTATGAGGAATGATAACTGCCGCATATTCAAAGAGAATCAAATAATTTTTTGCATACATTCCTAAAGTTGTAAGTACTCAAGGTCTGTTGATTTTGGTGAAGATCGGTTTAGGGAAAGGGGTAGTTTACCTGCAACATTTTATGTTTTAACAAGGGTAATTTTTTCTATG
Source organism: Magicicada septendecula (assembly GCA_034769895.1). Classification (NCBI taxonomy): domain Eukaryota; kingdom Metazoa; phylum Arthropoda; class Insecta; order Hemiptera; family Cicadidae; genus Magicicada; species Magicicada septendecula. The sequence continues at coordinate 136,777,293 of CM068372.1, forward strand.
ACGAACGATAACTGCCATAAATTCAAAGAGAATCAAATATTTTTTTGCATACTTCCTGAATTGTAAAGAATTGAAGGCCTATTGATTTTGGTGAAGATCGGTTAAGGGAAAAAGGTAGTTTACCAGCCACCTTTAATGTTTTAACAAGAGTAATTGTTTCTATGACGAACGATAACTGCCGCACATTCAAACAGAATCAAATAATGTTTTGCATGCATCCCTGAATTATAGAGGACTCCAGACCTATTGATTTTGGTGAAGATCAGTTAAGAGAAAGGGGTAGTTTACCAGCAACGTTTTATGTGATAACAAGGTTAATTTTTTCTATGACGAACGATAACTGCCATAAATTCAAACATAATCAAATAAGTTTTTGCATACATCCCTACATTGTAGAGAACTCAAGGCCTGTTGATTCTGGTGAAGATCGGTTAAGGGAAAGGGGTAGTTTACCTGCAACATTTTATGTTGTAACAAGAGAAATTTTTTCATGACGAACGATAACTGCCGTAAATTCAAACAGAATCAAATAAGTTTTAACACATGTGCCTGAGTTGTAGAAGACTCAAGGCCTATTGATTTTGGTGAAGATCGGTTACGGGGAAAGGGTAGCTTACCGGAAACATTTTTTGTTGTAACAGAGTAAAGTACTTCATTTTGATAAATAAAGTATCCCGATAAGAAGATCTTAATAATCCACTGTAGAAACGTACATGAAATATCTATAAATGAAGAGGCTAGTTGAACGGGGTGGGGGTAATTTTCTATAAATGAAAATTATAGTTGAAGGGGGAGGGGATAATTTTTATATGTGTACTACGTTATTGGCAACAAAGTAGTAGTTTGTTGTTAAAATTCCTTCCCGGGCTGTTTGGCCGTAGTCCAATGTTTTCTGCAAAACCAGAAGTTTCCGCAGTGCCGTCGACTGCCATCATCAGTGAAAATCGAGTGCGATAACGTGTGGTGGTATACGTTAGTGACCACAGTACTGTGGTTAAGGCTGAAGCAATAAGTGGAAAGAAGTAGTTTCTATAGAAACATTTCATTTCTTAAATGATTTTAAATATAAATCTTAGAACATGGAAGTCATGTATGGTTCTCCATACCAATATTTACTTCCATATTTTGTAAGGAAATGGAAGAATGGTGGTAACAAACAAAATCGTGTTCGACATGAGGGCTGATTCTGATTGTACTATCCCCAAATATGAAGAAAAGTCATTTTCCAAAAAGTGTCTCCGTGTGTCTATATGTAGAATTTTTTCTATGGCGATAACTGCTGCAAATTCAAACAAAACGTTTTAGTGGCGATTTATTCTAGTGCGGTTCGAAGTACTGTGGCGAGGTGTTGTGTTTTATAATTGTGCAAGACTCTATTAGTTGACATTTTTATTGCGTATGTACAATGTTTATTTGATTTGTTATAAGAGACTATCTTGTTGATTACAAAGTGTTTGTGATAATTAAAGCTTGTGATTAGTGACTTAATTGGTGTCTTGTATTTTGTTTTCCACTGTACCATATGACAATCAGTAGACCATCGTAACAATATAATGAAACTATTACTCAACAAAAGTGTAAATATCAAAAATGGAGTTGTTCGGTTAAAGGGGAGGGGTAGTTTACCTGCATTGTTTTGTGTTTTAATAAGATTAAAGTACTTCATTTTTATAAATAAGTGCCCCGAAAAAGAAAGTCATATTAACCCACTGTAACATGGTAAATGATCTACCTATAAATGAAGAGGGTAGTTGAAGGGGAGGGGTGTTTTCTGAAAATTTCTTTGCTGATATCAACCAAAGTACGAGTATTTAATTTTGAAGTATAAGATACCATAGCAATTACATTATGATAAAACTATTACTCTATGTAAATGTAAATATCATTAACGGTGGGGATTGGTTGAGAAGGAGGGATGATTATCTGCATAGTTCAGATTCTTTATAAGAATAAAGTACCTAATTTTTATAGATAAAGTGACTTTACAATAACATTATATTAAACGACTACCCCATAATTACAAAAATATCTATAAATAGTGAAAATAGTTTGAGGGTGGGGAATATTTTTTTATAAATTATCGAACCAAATTCAAGTAAATGATTTTAAATATAAATTTTAGAACATTGAAGTCATGTATGGTTCTCCATGCCGATATTTTTTGTTTAATTTCGTCAAACTCATTAAATCAACACCAAATATGAAAAAAGTTAACCCCTTCCCTTCAACTATCCCTTTCAATTTATAGATATTTCATCTACCTTTCTACAGTGGATTATTATGACCTTCTTTTCAGGATACTTTATTTATCAAAATTAAGCACTTTACTCTTCTTAAAATGTAAAACGTTGCAGGTAAACTACCCCTTCCCCTTAACCAATCTTCACTCAAATCAATAGGCCCTGAGTCCTCTACAACTAGGGTACATACAGTCGACTCCCTCTCGTTCGGACTCCGATGGTTCGGACGCCGGATGGTCCGGACTACTTCTTGGAAATGAGTCATCAGCACGTGCCGGGTTTCTCACGGCCGAAAACGACAGGATTGAGCGTGTCTGTTTATTTCCAGCCTACATGTAAACAAAGATCCTCAGTTCGGCTTACGATTGCGTTTGCTCCGGATCGTCATACAGTGTACTGTAGCTGTTTTTACTAATTACTACTGATATTGTTGTGTGTTTTAATAATTTTCAATGTGAGTTACATATGTTATTATAAGTGAGTTTATTTGTTAGGTGAAATTGTAGTTTCAGTAACTATGATTATTTGACAGTAAAATTCTCAAAAATGAGTGAAAAACGGAAGCATAATACGGTTAAAATGCAAGACAGACTTAATATTTTACAACGTTTAGATAAGGGTGAATCAGTGCAAAGTATTTGTACGGAGTTTAATGTGGGAAAAGCACAGTTTATGATTGGCGGAAAAACAGAAAATCGATCGAGGATTTTTGTATGCAAATTGAAGTCGAATCCGTCCTTTCTACTCGATCTACCTTGAAAAAACCACACCATGAACTTGTTGATGACGCATTATGGTTGTGGTTCATGCAGGAACGTAGAAGAGGGACTCCTATAAATGGGCCGATTTTGAAAGAAAAAGCCGTCATTCTTCATTCAAAACTTGGGGAAAAAGGAAACTTCTCGGCAAGCGATGGGTGGCTAACGAGATGGAAAAAACGGCATGGAGTGCATTTCCTTGGAGTTTGCGGGGAGAAGCTTTCAGCAGACCAACCGGCAGCTAATGATTTTTCTGAAAAATTGAAGCGTATCATTGAGCGTGAAAAACTAACCCCAGAACAAGTGTATAATATCGATGAGACCGGGCTTAACTATAAACTTTTGCCTAATAAAACCTTTGCCACTCCTCAAGAAAAGTCTGCTTCGGGCTTTAAAGTAAATAAAGAAAGGATCACTGTTGCACTATGCTCAAACGCAACTGGGACACACAAGATGCCGCTATTTGTGATTGGAAAGTCGGCCAAACCCAGAGTATTCAAAAACTTAAACATGTCTTCCCTTCCAGTGTATTACAGGTCACAAAAGTCTGCCTGGATGGATTCTTATTTGTTTAAGGAGTGGTTCGTGGCTCAATTTGTTCCGTCTGTAAAAGAACATTTGACATCCTTGAAATTGCCAGTAAAAGCAGTTCTTGTGCTTGATAATGCCCCTACGCATCCAGAGGAAGGTCTCGAATGTGATAGTTACAGTGACATCAAGCTTTTATATATGCCTCCAAATGTAACAAGTATCGCACAGCCCATGGACCAGGGTGTAATCGAATGCTTTAAGAGAAAATACCGGAGGAAGCTTCTTTCAGAAATTTTGGATAAGATGGATGGTAATGACAATGCAGGTCTCATCCAGACGCTCAAGACAATTAACATTAAGGACGTCATTTATATCGCTGCTAAATCGTATGATGAAATCCCATCATCTACGTTTACCAAATCCTGGAGAAAATTGTGGCCAGATGTTGAAACTCTCGTTGAGAAGAGACAAGAAGACAACCCAAATACAATAGGGTTAAATATTCATGCAACTGAACCTGATGACAACCACTCAATTTTAAAGGATTTACAACGGCTGCCTGATTCTGCTAGTATTAATGAGAATGACGTTGTGGAATGGATTTCGCGAGCTGATGATGAACTGGCTAATGAAATCCTGAATGATGACGAAATCGTCGATGTAGTCCTTCGTCAAGAGGAAGAAAAAGAAGAAGACGACGACGAAGGTGATAGTGAAGCGGGAAATGGCGTGGGAATTTTGACTCATGCAGAGGGTAGGGCAGCACTGGAACTGGCAACTACCTACGTCGAACAACAGCCTGGCGCATCAGCTGTGGATGTTATGTTTCTAAGGAAGTGGCGTGATTATGCCTTCAAGAAAACAGTTGAAGTAAAGAAGCAGAAGAAAATAACAGATTTCTTTTAATATTGTAAAGCCAAGTTTTTCATTAGTTTTAGGTTTAAGTTTATTCGTTTGGGACAATTTTATGAACCTAAAATTGTGTTCCGTACACTTGAAAATTGTCTTAAAATGTGATTTATAAATATAGATACGCTATTACAGGTTGTAATTTACATAAGTAAAAAACCGCCGGATGGTCCGGAAATTTTTTAATCCGGATAGGGATCCGGTCCCGAGGTGTCCGGATTAGAGGGAGTCGACTGTATGCATAAAATTATTTAATTCTGTTTGAATTTGTTACAGTTATCGTTCGCCACAGAAAAAATTCTATACACAGATGCTTTTCAGAAAATGACTTTTCTTCATGTTTTGAGGGTAGTACAATCAAAATCAGCCCTTATCTCGAACATGATTTTGTTTTCACGGAACATGGAAGTAAAAAAATGTAATAGAATTAACAAGGGTTTTGCAATTTTTCTGATAATTTGAAATTATCTAATATTGAAATTAATGTAATAATGAATACAATTAATTACAAACAGTGAGTCAACTTTGTACAGAGGGCAGAAAACTGTTTAACAGAGGCTTTGAAAGAGATGATGAAATTATGTTTTCCTCATATAGAATAATTGAAGGAAAATTTGCAGAATGATTTTTTTTGTAGTTTGTAAAATTAGCTTAGTTTAGTTTTTTATGTTTTCTTTATATAATATAAACTGTCTGAATTATAATAATTCAGATTATTTTCACACTTAAAAATTTGACTTGAAGGCTTGGTTTTCACAAACAATTTAAAAAGGCTTTGATTCAGGAAAACTATGTCAATCATTTTTGTAACTTAAGAAATAATCTTTCACTTGACTTTTAGATTTGATTAATCTGAGCAGAAAAATAGCAAATAAGCAAGTAAAATATAATACTTAATATTGTTATGAGGACAGGAGTGACTGAATTTGACAGTTGAAAAAATAACTGAATAGCTGAATAATGGAACAAGGTATTTATTTACTTGATGTGACTACTGTACCTGGAAGTGCAATGAATCCCTAGAATCAGTAAACAATCAATAGCAGTTTGTAATGACTCTATCAATCAATTACAGAATATGTATGTACAAAGAGTGCTAACGTGAATATAGGTTATGTTTTGGCCTGTTAACCTACATTATCTTCTTATAAAAGGTTGATACAACATTTTTAGAATTGTCACAAAAAACACAAGAACTTCACAACTATAATAAACACAAACATGTGGTTTATAACACATACTGAAATTATGATGTTAACACCTGGCAATCAATCAAAACAAAAGCAAGATTTAAATTCTATACACAAAAACAGAAAACTGGTTTTCTTACAATTTTTCATTATTAAAATAAAAAAACGGCATAGCTATATTTGAAGTCATAGCCGTTTTTATTATATTTTTATTCTATTAATAACAAGGATGGAACAACATACTGCACTCTTATGATCAGTATAAATTTGCTCTTGTCCCACCCACGTTTATCTGTTCTGCCACCAATGATTGCCCAATTCTCAATTCTTTTATTGAAATTTTGTTACTAATACTTTATTTTAACCCAATAATTGAATATATTTGTTTGACTGCCTTGTCATTGGCTTCTTCTTCAAAAACCACAACTACATGTTTCATTCATATATATGGTCTCAAAGTTGTGTTAGCTGTATTAGACATATACAAGTATACAAGTGTAGTGGTACAAGTCAAATGCCCTTGCAACTTTTGAACGAAAGAGCTGTATTTTCACTCTAAAGTTGTGAGGACACTTGGACAGATATTTATCTTATACATGTAGATTTACGTTGCAGATGTTTTCATAGGAGAGGCACTGCTTTTACTGTAGATAAGTACAGTTTTCAAAAAGTTTACACTTAAGTAATATTAAGTAAAATGGGGAGAAGGAGGAGATTTTCATTCTTGGCTGTGATCTGAGTTGTATGTGTGCTACAGTACATCACAAACAGATAATCTCCAGTTGAAAATTTTACAGGCTTTACGACTCATTTCAAACTTCATTCTATGGCTGGACAGTCAACAAGACACCCAAATATATGAGCACACTATTTGATAATGCTCAAAAAATGAAAAAAATGATTAGTAAAACTGTTTAATGCACACATACTGGAAGTTACCTCACTGAATGTACAGAAGAAAGGAAGAAGTCTATACAAAAGTACCAACAAATTTGAGATACGCAGAAGTTCCACTCAAGTTTGTATGCGGTATATTTTAATTCTATTTTTTTAAATACATTATAGCGTATACAATTTAATCCCAATCTGGAATAATTTAACAGTCAATGTTTGTCCACAGCTTCAACCTCTTCAAAAATGAGGTAGAGCTGGCACATAGCCTATGCAAAAATACTCTCATGACTTCTAAAAGTGAAACCCAAACAGACAAAATCAAAACAGAGAACACATTGTGCTGGATGCAGAAAGCAGTTACAGATACCACTAAACTGAACAAAGTGTTACACTGTGTATTATAATACTGATGGCAAACTATAAGATACTTGTAAAAAAATACATGAAAACGAAACAAGATGATTTCTGTTTTGAGTTTTCTTACATCTTTAATAATGCAAACGCTTTACCCAGATAATGTATAATTCATACACATTTAGTTGAATGTTATAGAAGGCTTTCCACAAATTCTGAAATAAAGTGCCTGGAAGGGATTGTCAGGTTTAATGTCATACAATAATACCATAAGCACAATAACAATCATATACTCTTTTCACAAACTTTTTTTTAAGTTACTACAGAATTATTTCTTATTCAACAGTTCTTTGATTATCCTGATTTAATTCTGAGATTACCTTTCTGTTTATGATCTTCCTTTACCTTTGTGTAGGGACTGTGATTTTCTAACTTGTATCCATTACTTATTTGTTACAGTTTGTTTAATCTCCTTTATAATTACTCTCTTGTGTTACTAATTATTGTCAGACTATCCATTGACAAAATTTAGATTTGATGTGGTATCTGTATCTAAGTAGCTTTCCACTGAAAATTTCTTCCAGTTTCGGATAATACGAGGGTTATTCAGAAAGTAAGCCTTGTTTTTAAATATTACCGCAGTATTGATGCCATCACGCTGTTGCGCACAAGCGGTCAGTTTGTTGATTCGTTGGCAAACCAACAATGCCATTTGCATACAACTGTGCACTGAGTAAGCTTTTTTGGACGTGTTTATAATGTCAAGAAATTTGAGATGCCTACTGTGTGTGAAAGTAGGTATTTGATTCGGTTCTTAAATGTGAAAGACATTAAAACAATTGAAATTCACTGTCAGATTCTCAATATTTATGGAGAAGAAGCAGTGAGTGATTAAATGGTATCAAGATGGATACAACTTTTTTGCTTAGTCCTATCCAGAGTAAGCGACGTAGGATACTTACCCAGGACAATGTGATGAATCATGGCACTACACACACACTGCCGCTGCAACGCAACATCTCCTCACAAAGTTTGGCTGGTAACAATTTGATCATCCATGTTACAATCCAGACCTTACAGCAAGCAGATATCACCTTTTCAAAACACCAAGAAATCCTTCCTTGGTGACCAACGATGTCAAACAGCTGTTCATACATGGTTCAGATCACAGACGGGAAATTTCTACGACAAAGGTATATAACGTTGGATGCCTCACTATAAGAGTGATTCAAAAATGACAGAAACTATATACAAACATAGTTTAAGGTGTGTACTTCAAATAGCAATAAAAATGTTTTGTAAATATATTCTTAGTTTCCTTTAATACCATTTAACAGGGTAGTTTTAGTTTCCTTTAATATCGGAACTTACTTTCTGAATAGCCCTTGTATCATCTACAAAACACTGAACAGCATAGGTAATATCAACCTTATCCCTTTGTTAGCTGGGATGTAACATTTGTCACGTACAGCATGTTAACTATAAGACTTTCACTGTTGAGGGTTTTTTTAATCGACCCATTCAAGTGTTGCGAGTATTCTCTGTTGATGTAGTCAAAAATCTTCTCAAATCACACAAAGCATAATCTCTGAGTATGTTCAATGATTATATTCTTAATGTTTTTACTTCCATGTTCCTTAATGAAATGGAAGTATGGTGGTGGCAAAAAAAATCGTGTTCGAGATTATTGCAGATTCTGATTGTACTACACTCAAAACATGAAAAAGTCATTTTTCGAAAAGTGTCTGTGTGTGTGTGTCTGTCTGTCTATAGATTTTTTTCCTATGGCAAACGATAACAGCTGCAAATTCAAACGGAATCAAATCATTTTTTGCATACAGCCCTGATTTGTAGAGTACTCACGACCTATTGTTTTTGGAGAAGATCGGTTGAGGGAAAGGGGTAGTTTACCTGCAACATTTTTTTTAAATCTAGGGTAATTGTTTTCTATGGCAAACGATAACAGCCGCAAATTCAAACAGAATCAACTACTCTTTTGCATATAGCCCTGAATTGTAGAGTTCTCAAGACCTATTGATTTTGGTAAAGATCGGTTAAGGGAAAGGGGTAGTTTACTGGCAACATTTTATGTTTTAACAAGGGTATTTTCTATGGCAAACGATAACAGCCGCAAATTCAAACATAATCAAATAATTTTTTGCATACTGCCCTGAATTATAGTGTTCTCAAGTCCTATTGTTTTTGGTGAAGATCGGATAAGGGAAAGGGGTAGATTACCAGCCACGTTTTTTCTTTTAACAAGGGTATTTTTTATGGCAAACGATAACAGCCGCAAATTCAAACATAATCAAATAATATTTTGCATACAGCCCTGAATTGTAGAGTTCTCAAGACCTGTCGGTTTTGGTGAAGATCGGTTAAGGGAAAGGGGTAGTTTACCTGCAACATTTTATGTGTTAACAAGGGCATTTTCTATGGCAAACGATAACAGCCGCAAATTCAAACAGAATCAAATAATTTTTTGCATACAGCCCTGATTTGTAGAGTACTCACGACCTATTGTTTTTGGAGAAGATCGGTTGAGGGAAAGGGGTAGTTTACCTGCAACATTTTTTTTTAAATCTAGGGTAATTGTTTTCTATGGCAAACGATAACAGCCGCAAATTCAAACAGAATCAACTACTCTTTTGCATATAGCCCTGAATTGTAGAGTTCTCAAGACCTATTGATTTTGGTAAAGATCGGTTAAGGGAAAGGGGTAGTTTACTGGCAACATTTTATGTTTTAACAAGGGTATTTTCTATGGCAAACGATAACAGCCGCAAATTCAAACATAATCAAATAATTTTTTGCATACTGCCCTGAATTATAGTGTTCTCAAGTCCTATTGTTTTTGGTGAAGATCGGATAAGGGAAAGGGGTAGATTACCAGCCACGTTTTTTCTTTTAACAAGGGTATTTTTTATGGCAAACGATAACAGCCGCAAATTCAAACATAATCAAATAATATTTTGCATACAGCCCTGAATTGTAGAGTTCTCAAGACCTGTTGGTTTTGGTGAAGATCGGTTAAGGGAAAGGGGTAGTTTACCTGCAACATTTTATGTGTTAACAAGGGCATTTTCTATGGCAAACGATAACAGCCGCAAATTCAAACAGAATCAAATAATTTTTTGCATACAGCCCTGATTTGTAGAGTACTCAAGACCTATTGTTTTTGGTGAAGATCGGTTAAGGGAAAGGGGTAGTTTACCTGCAACGGTTTTTTATCAAGTGTAATTTTTTTCTATGGCAAACGATAACAGCCGCAAATTCAAACAGAATCAAATGATGTTTTGCATACAGCCCTGTATTGTAGAGTTCTCAATACCTATTGGTGTAGGTGGAGATCGGTTAAGGGAAAGGGGTAGTTTACCTGCAACAGTTTATGTTTTAACAAGGGTAATTTTTTATATGACGAACGATAACTGCCGTAAATTCAAACAGAATCAACTACGTTTTTGCATACCTTTTTGAACTAAAGAGAACTCAAGGTCTGTTGATTTTGTTGAAGATCGGTTAAGGGAAAGGGGTAGTTTATCAGCAACGTTTTATGTTTTAAAAAGGGTAATTTTTTATGACGAACGATAACTGCTGAAAATTCAAAGAGAATCTAATAATTTTTTGCACACTTTCCTGAGTTGTAGAGAGCTCAAGGACTGTTGATTTTGGTGAAGATCAGTTAAGGGAAAGGGCTAGTTTACCTGCAACATTTTATGTTGAACCAAGAGAAATGTTTACATGACGAACGATAACTGCCGCACATTCAAACAGAATCAAATATTTTTTTGCATGCATCCCTGAATTGTAGAGGACTGAAGGCCTATTGATTTTGGTGAAGATCGGTGAAGATAAAGGGGTATTTTACCTGCAACATTTTATGTTTTAACAAGAGTAAAATACATAATTTTGATAAACAAAGTATCCCGATAAGAAGCTCATAATAATCCACTGCAGAAACGTAGATGAAATATCTATAAATGAAGAGGCTAGTTGAACGGGGTGGGGGTAATTTTCTATTAATGGAAGAGGGAGGGGCGAAAATTTTATATGTGTACTATGTTATCGGCAACAAAGAAGTAGTTTTTGTTAAAATTCCTTCCCGGGCTGTTTAGCCATAGTCCAATGTTTTCTGCAAAACCAGACGTTTCGGCAGTGCCATCGACTTCCATCATCAGTGAAAATCGAGTGCGAAAAAGTGAGGTGGTATACGTTAGTGACCAAAGTACTGTGGTTAAGGCTGAAGCAATAGAAAGAAGTAGTTTCTATAGAAATATTTCATTTCGAATATGCTTTTAAATATAAATCTTAGAACATGGAAGTCATGTATGGTTCTCCATACCGATATTTCAATCTTGCTGTAAAGATTGAATTGGTTGTACTTCTACACTGCCTGAATCCCACCTGCCCTTCTCCTCTCTTTTTTCTTTTTATAGCCTATTGTTAAAAATTTTTGTATATATTTTGTAACCTGGGTTCTGTGTTTACTTACACATAATTTATAAATAAACTGACCAATTGGTTTTAATAATGAAGTTAATTTCCTCAAATGCTTCACACATGACAACATTTACAACACATCTACATAATAACCTAGTATACAGATTTTATTATTTTATATATCTCAGTATTATCGTTATGATATGTGACAAGGCCAGCTGATATCATGCCATGATACGCAAATTTCACCTAGTTTGTCTTATCACAAACTATACACAGAGTTATTCTCTGCTGTCAGTACTCAACACTGTTTTCCTGCTGAGATATTCTGCATTATTAGACATTTACATTTGCAATCTACAAAATGGCATTGTAGAGTGTAATTCCCAAAATGAAACAAACTGTTGATTGATGTAATCAAGGTAGTGAAACATTTTATAAAACAAAATAAAATAAATGAACATTATACTAATCAAGCTAGGAATATTCACCAGTTGTTACAAAAGTCTTAAAAATAGATATCCAACTTTTGAGTTCTCCAGACAGTGTCTCTGTCTTTTTTTCTTTTGATTTCACCTTCTCAACGATTTTACCCAATTTGATTTGTAGCCTCATCAACGATTTTTCACCACTTATTCTCTCTCAAAACAACCTTCTCCAACCTTCACTCCCTTGTCACTCAAACCATCTCTCTTTGCACTAAGAAATGCAAACAGTCTTCCTTTGATTCACCTTCACATTGACTTCTAGTCTGATGCTCTTTTAATAAAAGTCATTCTCTGGTTTTTGTGAACATACAGTATCAGCTTCTAGTATCAGACACTTCAGTTCACAATTCATTAGTATTAAGTGAACCTAGGTAGTCCTGGCGGGCGACCTGAACTGTAAGCACCCTGATTGGGGGAGCCGCTTGGAGAACCCAAATGGGGCCCGCTTAAGCAGGTATGCTGATGCAGCTCGGGTCACAGTCATGGGTCCTACTGGGCCTGCATACTATCCCTCGAGGGCTAACTCCCGACTGATGTACTAGACATTGCCGTGGTCAGGGGCGTTTATTGCCCGGTCCACGTCTCCGTCATTTTGGAACTGTCCTCGGACCATTGCCTCATCAGTGTACATATAGCTACCCAGCACTCTACCGTCCGCGACGAGCGGCAGGTAATCAAGTGGGAATGCTTTGGCCCGGCGTTCAGTCGCCACCTACCTGAGCATATCCCGCTCGACACTACCCAGCATGTTGATGAGGCAGTTGCCTTATTCGACACAGCCATAGTCTCGGCGGTAGACGTGTCCTCCCGGATGAAGCCGGGGCTCACGCCTGACTATCAGCGCATCCCTGAAGAGGTGTCTCAGCTGGCTTGCGAGAGGAATCGCCTCCGGAGACGCTGGCACAGGACTCGTGACCCGGCTGACAAGGCTGCGTTCAACAGAGCGTCCAGCAAGTTGCGTCGCGACATGCTGGCATTCCGTAGACGCAACTGGGAGCTAGCTGTAACACAGATGGATGGCCCTGCCGAGAACCGTAATGTCTGGCGGATTCCCAGTGCCCTAACGGGAAAGTGTAAACAAGCGCCTCTCCCCGCACTGGTCGGACCCGGCGGTCAACCCCTTGGCCGCCCCCTCGAGAAGGCAGAGTTCTTGGCTGAGAGTTTACAGCGACAGTTCGCTCACAACCCATCCAAGAACCCGGCTTTCACTGAGAGCAAATCTGCCGCGAGGTAGAGCGCTTTCTATCGGCCAGTATCACAGTCCAGCCGGAGCCCATCTCCCCGGAGGAGGTCTCTGAGAGGATTGTTCAGCCAAGCCCCGGAAGGCGCCTGGCCAAGACGGAGTTATGAATTCCGCACTCCATCGCCTTCCGGAGCGAGGAACACAGTTCCTTTCTGACCTGTTCAATTCATGCCTCAGACTGGCCTACTTTCCAGTGAAATGGAAAACAGCAACAGTAATAGTGATACCAAAGCCGGGAAAGAATTCTTCTCGCATGGAAAACCTCAGACCCATCAGCCTCTTGTCCGCGACGTCCAAGGTTTTCAAGCGATTGATCCAGCATAGGATCCGCGACCACCTAGAAAGACTAGATGTGCTGATCCCCGAACAGTTCGGCTTTCGTGAGCTGCACTCCTCGACTCATCAGCTGATAAGACTCGTGGAATGCATTACCAAGGCTGGCTGCCAGGGCAAACAGATGACTGCGATCTTCCTAGACGTAGAGAAAGCCTTTGACCGCGTGTGGCACGAGGGTGTCCTTTACAAGCTAATGGAAGTCCTTCTCCCAGATTGCTACGTTCACCTGATCGGCAGCTTTCTGCGAGACCGTAGCTTCCAAGTGAGAATAGACCACGCTATCTCTTCGGAGAGGCGTATTACCGCTGGTGTCCCTCAGGGAAGTATACTTGGGCCTCTCCTGTCCTTGCTGTTTGTCAACGACACGCCCCGAGTTCCTGGAGTTAAATTGTCGCTGTTCGCGGACGAAACTGCGGCTTTTGCCTCAGAGCCGAACGCAAGTTATGCGGCAATCAAGCTCCAGCGTCAACTCGACGCGTATGTCGGGTGGACCGATGACTGGAGAGTTGCCGTTAACGCCTCCAAGAGCGCCGCAGTAATATTCTCGCGTAAACGCAAGCGACCTCGGCCGCTTAAAGTAGGCCCCGTCGAGGTACCCTGGACCAACAGCGTCAAGTACCTCAGGCTCCACGTGGATTCCCGACTCACCTGGCGAACCCATACGCAATACATGCGACAACGCGCTTCGGCGCAACTCAGTAGACTCTGGCCCGTGCTATCTAATCCGGCAATGACCCCCCCCCCCCGGCTAGGTAAGCTCATCATCAACTCGTACGTTTTTGCCCGTGATTACCTACGCCTGTCCTGTTTGGGGATACATTGCTCGTGGTCATACAACAACGTTCCAGCGCGTACTTGACCAGGGACTGAAGCTTGCGTGTAAAGTTCCCCGGAGGTACTCTTCTCGTCTTTTGAGGAGAGGACTCGGTGTCCGCTCTCTTGATGACACCGTGAGACGCCTGGCGCGTAGATTCTATGTTCGTTCCGACAGAGTGACCCACAATTTCCTCATTGTCGGACTTGGTAAATACACCCCGCGACCAGGTGAGTCCTGGAAGTGACCTCGTTTGCTAGTCCCGGTGGTATAATCCACCAATCGCAGGTCGCCTCAGACCCCCCCCCCCCAACAATTAGGTAAAGTATATAATGAACTCAAATAGACCCAGTGGCAGGAGTCCTTTCTGAGACTCGGGACACTGCACTACTCGCGACCCCCAGTCGTGTTATGAACAGACGAAGACATTTATAAATATCTATACAGAGGCCAGTAGATGTCAACATAACACTAAATGTAAGGTCGACATGGTAACAAAATAATAAGATCACTTTTCTAGGGATAGATCATTTCAATTAAAGGGACTTAGTCAAGACAGATGTTAGAAGCATTTAGCTTATTTAATCTGGAGAAATACATGCTCAGATGTCTGTATAATACCTGGAATTTGTTAGTACACTACTCCGGTACTCCAGTGAGATAGTAGGTACAGGCTTAATATTGTTACGACATTACAGAACATGCTACGTGTTTCTCGGCTATTCCAGCGGATCCCGGATATTATGTGTGAGTGCACACATATTGCTGCTTTGAGATGAAGGACAATTACGTGACACTTGTCATGTGTCCGTAGCTGAGACTGATCCAGATTTCATGTCCTTGAACCAGTCCGCGCACACTGTGTTCAAGACAGCAAGCAAGTACGCTCTAGTGTTTCTAGTAGCGTTGTTGACGTGTAGTATGGATTATTCTGGAATAATACAATAATACAGCGGGGTATAAATACAAGCACTCAGTGACGCTTAGTCAGTTTAAGTGGTGATTTCTTCCAGTGCGGTTCGAAGTATTGTGGCAAAGTGTTAGGTGTTTTATAATTGTGCGAGAGTCTATTAGTTTACATAATTATTGCACGTTTATTTGATTTGTTGTTAAGAGACTATCTTGTTGATTACAAACTGTTTAATTGTGATAATAAAAGAAGCTGGTGATTAGTGACGTAATTGGTGTCTTGTATTTTGTTTTCCACTGTACCATACGACAAACAGGAGTACCATCATAACAATATATTCAAAGTAAAAACATTAAATGGCAAAGAAAGGAGCAAAAACTTCATTCTTCTTCTTATTGTGTCCTGTTTTGTACAATATTCAGTATAATGTTCCTTTGTATTCTTCCTTCTCTTTTCTGTGACCTTATCCACAGTAGTCTTGTTTATCGTGATACTACCTCATTACTGATCTCAGAGTTCCTTTCTCATCAATAGTCTCCATTCATGGGCAATTCATATTCCATCTAATATTTTTAATCAGTGCTTAATAGTACTATATTCACAGCATTTTTGTATATATGCAAGGAATATGTGACGTATGCCAAGCAGCAATGTGATCACAGGACTCTTTCAGTTGTCCAGCCCCACTTCCTCAGGCATCACGTCTACAAAGCCACTGGGCTTACTGCATGCTTCTCTCCTTCTTGTACCATATACTACCTCTCTCAGTCACAGATATCAAATTTTTTATAGAAACAGTAAGAGGTAGTGTATCTTAGAAGATGTATCATACTAGAAACATTGCATAATATTTCTGTATGTTTACATAATTGACGATTAATACAGTTAGCAACAGTGAGTACCAATGGGTCACCACGTAAGCACCAGATGTCCACATGAACATACCAAGGAATTACACTCAGGTGATTGCAGCGTAACATACAGATTTTTTTTTTTTAATTAACAGAAAACATTATCATCTATCTGTTCAGGATTAGGCAAGTTGCCTGTTCCAGCTTCACCATCTCCGTCTCGGTCTGCCAATATATCTTCTTCCGGTTGGCTTATAATTCAGGATTTTCTTGGAATTCTTTCTGGAGACATGCGCATAACATGCTCCTTCCATCTTTTTTTTATAGTTTTTCGCTAGTTCCGTTACTGGTTGTACTTTTAATACCTGTCTTTTATCTTCGTTCTTTATGTGATCTAATCTTATACAACCTTTTACAGATCTAAGATATTTCATTTCAGACGTTTCCATCTGTCTATAATCTTTGTTTCTTGGTGCCCATGATTCGGACCCATATAATAGCATGGGGGCTGCCGTCACCTTATAGAATTTTATTTGTGTTTCTTTTGTGGTCTTTCCTTTGAGTGTTCTCTGTAATGTCCCACATATTCTTTGGAAGCTGTTTGTTTTATTAAGAATATCTTTGTCTTCTTCATATGTAAATATCACATCCTAGGTAATTGAAATGTGATACTTGTTCTAAAATTTTATTTTCAATTACAATTTTTGTCCGAATCGAATCTTTAAATAGAAATGCCATGGTCTTAGTTATTTCTATTGAAATGTTCAAATTATAACCTTTTGGTAACAGATTTAGTTTGTGGATAGCCAGTTGTAATTTATCCTCACTATCTTGGACTACAAATTGATCATAGGCAAACAGCATAGTGTTTAGGAACTCGTGTTGCCTAACCTGTATACCTAGAGGAGCACTTTGTTTCCATTCTCGCACGAGGTCATCTATATATATTGAACAGTGTAGGCGATAAAGTGCATCCCTGTCTGACACCTTGGTTGGTCATAATTTCTGATGTTAGCTTTTCCTGGTTCCAGTATCAATTATAATTTTACTGTTTTTATAAAGGGCTTGTACCGTTCTAATTAAATGGATTGGATATCCTCGTTTCTCCATTATGTGCCACAGTTTGTCTCGGTGGATACGATCAAATGCCTTTAGGTAATCTATGAAGGCTATGTGTGTCTCTAAATTGAATTCCCTACGCTGTTGTATTAACTGCCTTAAACTGAAAACATTGTCAGTGCATGATCGTCCTTTACGGAATCCTGCTTGCTCCTCAAGCAATATAGTTTCACAGATAATTCTACGCCTTTCATTGATAATTCTGCTGTAAAGTTTGTAAGCAGCATTTAACAGACTAATACCCCTATAATTTTCTGTCTTGTTTCTTTCACCTTTTTTAAACAAAGATATGACTTTAGCAGTTTTCCATTCATCTGGATTTCACAGTCCAGTATATGTTAAAAAGGTGTAACATTCGTAGATGCAGGAAGAGGCCTCCATATTTTATCATTTCGGAATTGACATCGTCTAGACTGGGTGCTTTTCTGTATAGAAAACATTATATAAACCACAATTTAATTAGCTATAAATTTACATATTGTGTCATATAATACTACTGGACATTATAAATAGTTGAGAAATTGATTAAACCATTAAAAAAATCATGCGTACTGAATCTTAAAAACAAATTGCTGTATATGACAATATGAAATGTCTGCTTCAATCAATTTCCAATTAACTATTTCATCATAACAAAGGTATTCCAAACAGTATTTGTTGATACATATAAACAAAATGTTTAACTACACTTCAGATAAAAAATTAACCACCAGATTCAAAAATGCCACCAAGTGATGTCATTGTTGAATGACTGGACAATTTGTTTATATAACGAAGTTTGCTAAACAGTAATTAGTCAAATTACAAACACACGTGCACTTATATATTCACTGTATCCTGCAGTAACGTTTGTCATCTTCTAATTTACAAGTAACCATAATAAGCACCATAACAGAGATTTAATTAACAACTCTGTAAATAACATTAGACTGAATTACCACTATCTTATCACAGGACTGTCTGATAACTATGTCTGCACAAAATATTGTGTGTAGGATACCCTCACAGAGCAAAGCAAACAAATATATCAAGTGTATGAACTCACACACACACACACACACACGCGCGCGGGCGCGCGCGCGCGTGCGCATTGTGTAACCGCACGTGTGTGTAAGATAAAGAATGTGATATAACGTTATAAATATTAAGGGTAAAGTACTGTTGCATGTTTATCACCTCCAGTATCTCTAAGCCTCTTTCTAGCTTTCCAATTTACATTATACGCATACATATACCATATATACTAGCTTAATGTTGGGCTGAACATCACAATAATGAATATGCGTATCTTAAAGTAATTATACTTGGGCATACTGGAACATTTAGTTTAACATGTGGTAAAATAAGTATATGTGAGTGTGTGGTTATTACGTGTTATTCTTATGCAGTAATGGGTACTTACAAAAGGCAACATTTATTTGTTAACGTACAATAATACTTGTTGTGGTCAAAAGTTATGTTGAAATTTTTAAATTCAAGATTATCAGCCACGATGAATTCATGCCAGAAGGTCAATCAGTGAACAAAAATCAGTATATTAATATCCTTTGACTAAAATGGTAAGAACATCCAGAAAAATGGTAAAAATAGTTTAATTTAATAAAGAAATACTTGGTATAGTTCTACAGATGATTTTATTTTCCTGACAGTTGTTTCACCAGTTACGGCAGCTTCAGAGGTTGAACTTGAACTGAGAGGTTTGAATTAGTGTATTGTATATGATTCATAATTAGGCAGTACCAAACAGTACTTTTTGTTAACAACAATAGAACACCTTTGCCCAAGTGCTTACCTGGGACTTTCCAATGCACCTATGGTCATACACTACATCCAACTCTCCCCCACCAAACATACAAACCTACATTTCAAAGTTCAAATCCAACCTCTGGAGTTACCGCAATGGAGTTTAACACTTTTAACATACCCTGTTGAGTAAAATTCAGATTTTAGCAAGCTTACTTTTTACGGAAAAAAACAGCACCATATTGTTTCTGTATTGTGTGAATGCCATGCCTTTCAATTTTTCAAATACAAAACAGCTCAAAAACAAAATCAATTTAGCAACAAGTCATTCAACTTGTCAACATGTAAGCCATTTCAGCACATACATCGTCATTAATCTATTTGATCACTCTCTAAGCTGACAAAATAAACATATATGTCATTAATTAGACTAATAACATTCATGTAAAAGCTTTTAATTATATTAAAAATTTATTTGATGATTAAAAATATAATAACAATCAACAAACAATTTAAAAAACCTGACTGACTAAGTAGAAAAAATAAACAGGGCAAAAAACATGTTTTTAATTATTAAAAAATGAACATTTACACATCACATGAGAGCAAGTCGTCTACTTTCTTTTTCAGAATACTAATTATTTTCATAGTGAATACATGCAAAGGACTGCTAGATGTTCCAGACTGAACAAAGTTACATGTTCAAAGTGAACATGTGATAAAATCTTGTGTGTGAGTTATTAAATTCTGATGGTTTAATAACATAATATTTATGATTATGTCTGAACGCTGTGACTTTCAACATACTACATACTGCACACATTGTATTCTGGGATTATAAACAACAATACAGGAATAAAATGTCTAGTATAATTTCTGCTTTGTAACTGTAATAAAACAAAGTTACTAGTAAAAGTTATACTCTGTCAACAACTACTGTAACGATAAACACAAAGTTAACACTTAATTAATGTATAGGATATAATTACAAAGCAATCTCTCATTACACAGAGTGATGTAATATTTTTTTGCACAATTTATATTGTTACTTCAAATTATATAAACACAATTGCATACTATGTCTGAGGCTTTCACGGCTGGCGCCAATGTTAAGATTTTGGCTTGCAGGGTTGTAAGGCCGTGGTCCAAGGTTGTTCAAATCAAATGTTTCGGCCGTAATTTCGACAACTATCTTCAGTGCAGAAGGCTGAAAAAACAATGACAAAGGTTTTGTAGTCAGTGACCACAGTACTATGGTTAAGGCTAGTGGCCCTAAGAAGGACACCCATATAAATAAACTTTTGGAGTCCGCACGAAGTTGTTGTCTAATACTACCAACCAATCAGAAGAAGGCATAATGCTACTGGTTTGCCACGACCCACATCCAAAGCATACTTAATGAGAGGCTCTCACTCCGCCGATTCATTGCAATCGCAGCATGCTTCTGACTCTGGACGGACTCCATATGCATGCGAGGAAATACGCACTCACGACCTTTGTCAGCTTTTTTTCAGCCTTCTGCACTGAAGATGGGAGTCGAAGGTACGGCTGAAACGTTAGTTTTGAACAACCTGGGACCATGTCCCTACAGCCCGACAAGCCAAAATCTTAACATAATTCATTACATTTTAGTTAGACACTATTAATTCTTTACCTACTCATTTTGTGTTGGTACTAAAATATTAACACGTTATGAGAAATACATCCCTTATCCCTTTTAGGCTTTTTTTCTATATTTATATATTGTAACATCACAAAATGTTCCATAATAATAATGAACACCAGAAGGGTGAATAATACTAAAAGAACTATAAGTGAGTAACCAGAAAGAATGTAACAGTAAAAATAATAAACCAATAAAGAAGAAAAGAAGAGAAGGAATTCAAGTAAACAGTGATGCATCCACTACAAGTACTAAATGACACTACAACATAAAATATACTGAATGACAAAGACGAAATGACAAGACAAGTTTCCCATATAAACTGTCAAGTGAACTCAATGAAAAACATTTGATAAATCAGATCAAACTGAATAAATAAAATGACAAATGACTTGAATAGTATTGTACTATATTATTATGAATAAAAAACAGCACATTAGCTGATCTAAGTCAGAACAATGATTTACAAAAGACAAATATAGTGAACTATGCTAGGAATAGTCACAAACTGTAAAAAATAATATGAAAACCAAATATGTATTATTATAAATTAAGAATAACTATAAATGTAAGCACTGTATGTGTTTAAGTAACTTCATAAGTAAGTAAAATGTGTACAGAAGGATAATAACAGTCAGGGAACAAAACATTGTAACATGATGATAACATACGCTGAATGACCAATTTAAACAAAGAAATACGAATTAAATAGAAACCCTACTAAGCATAATGCAGTAGAATCATGACAAAGATGAAAAGAATGTAAAGCACCATCACATGGGTGATATTATAACAATAAGAGATGAGAAGGACATGCTAAAATAAAAATAGTAAAATATGAAGTTTATGTTAGTAAATCAACATAGGTAAACAGATAATTAATATTGTTCAGCTGAATGCAGCATTTATATATAATAAGGTATTCTTTTTAATCAATTAATCATGTTCAAAATAGAAATTAAGAATAATTAAACAAATATTAGAAAAAAGTTAATAGTCGGATTTGCTACATTTAGCAGACGACGCATGTAAACAATGTACTAGTAAGTTTAAAGTAATGAAATATTAATGAAAACTGTGACCAAACTGGCATCAAGCTATGTCAAAATAAAAGATAAAGAAATAAGCTGTGCAATGATAGTAAAAGAACCCGAATTGGAATTGTAATAATTGAGATATAAACGTTAGCATCATAAATTTGGTGAATTTCGAATAAATACAACAAATACTATTAACATTGAAATCAGACGCCAAAATACAAATATGTAATGCCTATTAATAGAATTACATCATCATGACATAATTTCGGACCAATCACGAACGATTTTAGTAAGACTTCGAGAGCTCCAAGCTTTCTGAAAAAAGTATATAAGTGAGGATCATTGTAAACACAGGAGCATTTTGTCTAAATTCGCTCAACCAGCAACAACAAATCCAGGCCAAATAATCATCAAAATTTAATAATTCAATGACAAAGAAGAAGTATAATTCAATCAGTGCATCAACAATAGTAGTGAAACTTTAACCAGTAGTGCGTGTGAACGAACGAGGTTAGGTATCAACATAACCAAGCAGTAGCTTATTCAAGAAGAAAATTACCCGTTCAAGTGCGAATGCCAGTGAAGTGTAAACACGATCATTGAATAAGATCGTTAAAAGTGTTAATAAATTAATCTTTGCGATTAACCACCAGGGAGTACAGTGCTCATACTTATTTTGTTTACATTTTAGCCAATAACAATACAGAATAATATACAATTGTACTGACGCAAAAAAAACAATGATACTATAAGTAACTAACACTGTATTAAAATTATTTAGAGGAATTAACAGATTCCGACGTAAGATTTCATATGTTAACGATTTTATAACTAACCTAAAACTTATTCAGAATAAACGAACTTTTCATTTATTAACTTTCAATAACTAAAGATGTCTAACCTAACAATATGATATATCATAATAGCATTGTAGAATAAGGCAGTGGCGTTCTATTCTGTAATTTCAAAGAAGTCACCCTTGAGATAAATAACCATTATAAACAATCTATCGATTATAATTAGAGTTTTCATGTTAACCAAACTGAGCTAGATAAAAGTAAAGAAACCGGATGATTTGTGATTTGTGATCTGTTTATTATTTTAAAATGAATGTAGTTAATTGAATTTATTCTATAATGAATAATAAATAACAGAATTGTAAAGTAACAACCTTGTCAACAATTATTTCAACTAGTAATTAATCAGTATTCCTAATTACTGAGGTGCATTTTGGTAGTAAACAAACAAACAGAAATTTAATGCATGATCTTGATCTAACCATTTGATCAATTATTGATTTGTAAAATATCAGAATTAACTATCAATTTATTCAGAAGAATTCTTTTTATGGGACATTTCTCTCGAAAACCCATATGGCGCCCAAATAAAATGTCAAAGTGTTTACAAAAAGCTTTCACAGCATTAATAAACTGTGCAATCAAAAGCTTGACAGTTTATTCACCACCTGTGACCAACTGAACTTCTAGTACTACATCACAGGTACGTGAAGGTTTGATTTATATAAAATAACTTTGTCAAGACAATACACTGACACACACAGACGACACAATTCAACAGGAAAGTGAACTAACGTCAAGAGATCTAAGCAACTGTTTACATTCATCAACGGATCTACAACTAATTATTTACTCACAAATAAATAAACAAAAAACATCAAAATCGAATTAAACAATTATTCAAGTAAATAAATAAAAAATAATTGAAGAATATATTTAATGAACGCGAGTGTTAAAGTCAAATAACAAGTAAAAGTTTTAACAGAGAAGAGTCGAGTTTGAATTTAAATTGACGCCAGCGACGAGTGGCTTATAAATAGTAGAACACGATCGAAACGACTTGATTTTGTAAGTAATAATATTTATGGTATTATAATAACAGGGCATTACCCTTGACATTTTTAAGATACAAGTGACTTTTTTATGACAGTCAAACTGGTAAGTCTTGTGGCTTTCTTGGAATGCCAAAGTACTGAAATTTATTACACAATTAACTTTACATTTGTATTAGTAACTAATCATCCACAGAAAAATTAACTGATCTCCTTCTCTAGTTCTTCTAAAGGCAAAGGACCGTCTGTAGAGGGTCACTTTTTGGTACCTGTGAATTCTGTTACTAGTATACGAGACACATCCAGTTATTTAAAACTCAGTTCATCTGACTTATTCTGTTCTTAAAGTGAAACAATCACAGATTCCTCTAACCATCTTGCCTTTATAAACGTCTGGATGAAAAAATTACATCTACATTGTGCAAGGAATTTCACCTGTCTCATCTTTCTGTTATCCTTGATAATTTTCTTTGTTCTTTTCTTCTTCAAAATTTTTACATTCCTCCGTCTGTCAACCTGACTTAATTTTGTCAGCCTTCTGCACAATCTAATTTATGCAGTGCAATTTCATGTGTTGCTTTTCTTGTTCCCATAAAGTCTAAAGTTCATTACCCATATGTCAACATACTTCACATAGTTTACAAATTTATTTTATTTTAGTGTTAAGCTCATTTATTTAATAACATATTTCTCTTATTAAAAAAATTCTTTGTCTATATTATACACGTAGGGTTACTATAATCCAAGAGTCAAAAAAAAAAAGAAAAAACAGGACATAATTTAGTGTACCTTTTATTTGTTAGCAAGAAACACAATAACATTACCATATGTTTGAATGAGAACATGTCTTATAATAATACTCTTTTATAACTACTATAAACTGTAGTTACTAACTGCAGTAAATATAATTAAGATTTAATTAAATTTTAAGTGTAATAGAACGTTTAGTGTATATAGAAAGGAACACTAAAATGAACTGGCCAGCCCCAGTGTGACAGGTCAAAAGGACTTCAAAGAAAAAGAAATGATGAAAATATCAACTACTGCTTAACTGAGATGATTGGTCACTGCATCACCACCTACAAAAAGGGTGATGTTAAATATATTAGGCAATAATTTTAAACTAGTGAAGATGGCTTTCATAATTTGTAAATAACTTGAAAGGAAATTGGTGACTTTTTCTTTTTGCCTGAATTTTTTTTGAACCCATAAAATTGGACTGTAAAATCCATGGTACTTAGTAACCCTATAGTTAAAATTTTTTCAAGAATTGAGAATCAAAATAAATTAATTAAGAACTACCTAATGGACAATACTCAAAGGAAAAAAAGACACTGACCTATCACTTTCAGACTTCAAACTTTTGTGGTTTCCACTATTAAAAAACTCTTTTTTTTAATATAACACATGCTATATTTATCTCAGCACCAAACATTTTGTACATTCTATGATGAAACATCTACAGCATGAAAAAGCGTTGTTATTACCTATAAAGCTGTAACAGTGCCAATGTCTAAAATTTTTACAGACATACCGTAACAAGACGATGTAAACGTTTATAATTAATTTATATTTAATAACATGAAATGTTCACATGACAACAATTTGCAGCAGCAGCAGTTTGGTCACGTACCATCTGTTCCAGTAAATCACTTGTGATGTAAGTATGAATTATTGAGCAACTTCCTATATAATTTATACATCCACTGAGCTCTCAAAGCATAAATATGATTCTGTTGGCACAGAATTGTATCAATACTCAGTGTGGCACAGTGCCAAAGCAATGTGGCTGTGACACAGAGTGCCCATCACACGATTTTCAAATGACAGTGAAAGTCAAATAAAAAAGCACTTTTGTCAAGAACTCCATATCTCTAGAGTACAAAGGAATATCTAAATCCCTATTTAAAAAAAATAGTTTTAATAAATAGATGCAAACACAATAAGATAATTGGTTATACCAGACTTCTAAATGGATGATTCACAAAAAACATCCCACACTCCTCCCAGCACTTCTCTTAAGCAGACATACGAGGATTGTTCAATAGAAACACCTCTGATCTGCGCAGCCGTGACTTCGTCACCATAGCAACAGAATTCATTTATTTATATTGTCTGTTTAAGTACTAGTGACGCGTCTGTCAAAAATATTTGCAGTTTGCTCTTTTCTAAGCGTTGTGACTGGGTTGAAAAATGGCATCTATGATAGAAAATCCATCCAAAGATAATCTGCGTGCCGTTATTCAGTTTTTTATCACTGAGGGGCATCAGCCAATGGAAATTTATATGCGAATGAAAGTTGTATATGGTGACTACAGCAGTGGTTGAAGGTTCAGTAAATTTCGACAAGGAAGAGAATCCAGTAAAGATTTGGCTTGTCCCGGACCTGCACGTGTTGCACCATCAGATGAAAATGTGAGACAGCTGGAAACTGTTTTACATGCAAATAGGTGCATCAAAGTTAGAGAACTTTCTCAAATGTTGAGCATCAGCATGGGAACTATTCATTCCATCATTCATAGTCTTGGCTACCACAAAGTTGCTGCTCAGTGGATTCCAAGACTGCTTACTGATAAGCAGAAAAATTTGCATTTGGCCTTATCGTTACAGCATTTGATGCGCTATCAACAACAAGGTAATGCCTTTCTACACCAAACTGTTGCCGTTGATGAGTCTTGGTGTCATCACTACGAACCAAAATCCAAACGTCAGAGTATGCAATGGAAGCATGCACAATCTCCAAAGGTGAAAATATGTCACTCCCAACCTTCAGCATGAAAAGTAATGATGACCTTATTTTTTAATTATCAGAGTGTGCTGCTCTTAGACTTTAAAGAACCTGATGTCAACATCAACGCTGAGCGATATGCAGGCACCTTAAAACACTTATGGGTCAGCATCAAGAATAAACGTCGTTGGACACTTACAAATAGTGTCATTCTTCTGCATGATAACGCTCGACCCCATGTAGCCCAGACGATTCAAGATCTGCTTGGTCGCATGAAGTGGGAAGTCTTACAACATCCACCTTACAATCCCAACTTGTCCCCGTGTGATTATCATGTTTTTGGCCCATTAAAGAAATGACTAAAGGATGGTGGTTCAAATCGGATGCTGAGGTAGAGTTTGCTGTTAGTGAATGGTTCTGCAAACAGCCGCTAGAATTTTACCAGCAGGGAATCTACAGATTAGTGCAACAGTGGGACTCATGCCTTCTTTTGGAGACTTCTTTTAAAATTGTTGAATAAAAAATGCTTTACAACCTCTAAACATGTTTCTATTGAACAATCCTCGTACATACACCTAATACACAGTAAATTCTCCAAAACAAAACCTATGTATAACGCAACAGCTGATCTTTCTTGAATGGATCTATCACCCTAACAAACCTGAATGAGGCTGGAGATCTGAGAAAATAATACACAAGCACTACAGCTAAGAGGGGTCTCTCCAGCTGGAAACAAACAAATCATTGACACACTTCTTAAATTTAAATCCTATGAAACTTGACTTACGAAAGACTAAATATTGCAACATATGAAAGCATGAAACCTGAATTCCATGGAAATACCAAAAATACTGAATATGGATCAGTAATTTCCATCAGACAGTATCCAATCTTACCTTGAAAAACAATTTAATTATTATTATTCTGTTTACTTTAATTAATAAATGAAAGTATTTTTTAATTAAAAATGGTCTGTTGCAGAGAAACCTATGAAAAAATTGTTTCATTGATTCACTAATAAATGTAGAGTAGCACTTTATTTGTTTAATGAAATGTGCAATTGCACTAATCCTCTTTACTTTCATCACATTACAAGATCCAGTCCCCTTTCTTCCATCCTTAGTTAGTCAAAACAGATGCACTTCTCTTATGTTTCGTCCTGAATTTGTTAGCAGTCGCATCTGTTATTCAAAGTTATGTTCAAGTATTTTCGTGCATGTTTACAATGGTATCAAAGTCACTTGTAGGAATATACAACTTTTTCAATCCGCCTTTTGACATCTTTGTTATATTGATGATGAGTTTCAAAGCATATGCTTCATCGTCAGATCTTAAAATATTCATTGAAGGAGGTCATCATGAGTTAAAATTCAATACCATTTGCACTATAGATGCGTCAGTAGATGCGCACCTACAAAGGGAAGCGGATTACTGCCAAAGGGAAGTAACTGGAACAAGTCCAAGAGTTCAAATATTTACGCTCTATAATAAGATCTGATGGTAAAATCAATGTGGAAATTAATTCAAGAATAAGCAGTGGCTTGAGACTTTTCCATGCACTAAAGACCAAGTTCATTGGTAAGGCAGAAATTTGGAGAAAGTTAAGATGACCATTTTCAAAAACATGTATGTACCAGTTTTTACTTATGGGCTGAAACCTGGGCTCTACCTGAGAAGCATCTAAACTCTCTCCAAGCTATGATACCTCCAGAAGGTTGAAGGAAAGGTAAGAAGGGATCGAGTCAGAAACACTACTATAAGAGTGAGTCTTAAGACAGTACCTTTGAAAAATCACATTAAGAAACCACAGCTGCACTGATTTGGACACGTTCAGAGGATGGAAAGGGATAGACTTCCAAAACAACTGTATGAGGCAAGAATTGCTGGGAGAAGACCCAGTGGCCAGAGAAGAGTGACTTGGGAGGACAATGTGAGGGGCTCTCTGCAGGGGCTAGGAGTGCAGTGGAATGAAGGCAAGGCCCTGGCCAAGCAGAGTCCAAAGTGGTGAGATCTTTGCTTAACCTCTACACCTTGCGGTAGAAAAGGACAGGAATAAAAAGAAGATTATGCATTAAGATATGTTAAGCATGTAACTTTGTTCTTTTTACACACTTAAAATTAAGCACTGTCTTTTTTTATTTTTTATGTTACTTGTCAGAAATGTATTTACTTGGATGTGGATTGCTGGTGAGTTCTTGAGTTTAAGTATGGCCCTCAGGCGCTTTTAAGTTGAAAACCACTGATACAGACTAAACATCTTTCAAAATTAAACAAGTGATCTACAGTTTTTTTAATTAAAAATCAAATTATTTTTGACTGGTGACACCCCACAATAACTACTACCAAAAACTAGTGGAGCTGAGGACTGTTTAGTGCATGATGAAACAGTTTTAATAGTTGCAAATCACTTGTTTACTATTCCCTATCTAAAATGCAAATGACTTTATCTGCTTGCAACTGACAGCCAAGTGCATTGAAATTATATTGCCAATGTGGTGCAAAACTAATCACTGTCACACCACTAAAAGGCATTTAATGTAAACAAGATATCTCCACTATCATTACTATATGAAATATTACTAGCATCAATTTTGAATTTAAAAAATGCATAATATGTGTTTTAATCTTTATATTACATTGATTAAATTAAAAGATGCTTAACTGATTACACAAATTGCAAATGGTACAACGTTAATTTCAAAAAGCATTACCTTTAATATTGAACAGGCACTTCTAGTTGCTCTGTGTATGTAAACACTGTCTATAAGAAAGTGATGTTATGTTCTGTGCTATGGCATAGATATCATCAAAATATCGGTATGGAGAACCATACATGACTTCCATATTCTAAGATTTATATTTAAAATCATTTTCAGCCAAACAGCCAGGCTGTGTCTTACCTGCCTTTTTATTGCCGTATTAAATGAAAAATATTATATTACATTAAAATGAAAAAATTTTAATTTTATTGCCTGGCAACAAAATTAACAATTGCCATTGTTTCAAAAAGTTTAAATAAATTTTCAAGTACTTTACTCTTGTTAAAACGTAAAAGGTTGCAGGTAAACTACCCCTTCCCCTTAACCGATCTTCACCAAAATCAAAAGGCCTTGAGTCCTCTACAATTCAGTAACATATGCAAAAAAATTATTTGATTCTGTTTGAATTTGCGGCACTTATCGTTTGCCATAGAAAATACGCTTGATAAAAAACGTTGTAGGTAAACTACCCCTTTCCCTTAACCGATCTTCACCAAAAACAACAGGTCTTGAGAACTCTACAATTTAGGGCTGTATGCAAATAATCTTTTGATTCTGTTTGAATTTGCGGCTGTTATCGTTTGCCATAGGAAATACCCTTGTTAAAACATAAAACGTTACAGGTAAACTACCCCTTTCCCTTAACCGATCTTCACCAAAAACAATAGTTCTTGAGAACTCTACAATTCAGGGCTGTATGCGAAACATTATTTGATTCTGTTTGAATTTGCGGCTGTTATCGTTTGCCAAAAAAAAAAATTTCCCTTGATAAAAAAAAACCGTTGCAGGTAAACTACCCCTTTCCCTCAACCGATCTTCACCAAAAACAATAGGTCGCGAGTACTCTACAAATCAGGGCTGTATGCAAAAAATTATTTGATTCTGTTTGAATTTGCGGCAGTTATCGTTTGCCATAGAAAAAAAATCTACAGACAGACAGACACACACACAGACAGACACACACAGACACTTTTCGGAAAACGACTTTTTTTCATGTTTTGAGTGTAGTAGAATCAGAATCTGCAATAATCTCGAACACGATTTTTTTTTGCCATCACCATACTTCCATTCCTTAAGGAATATGGAAGTAAAATCAACACTCTAACAAAATTTGTTCTCAACTCTGTCTTTTTCAGAGTGATGCTGCCTGACAAAAGTACCAATCAGTGTGACTTCACAAAAAATCGGTATGGAGAACCATACATGACTTCCTTGTTGTAAGATTTATGTTTAAAATAATTTACTTGAATTCTGTTCGATAATTTCTAAAAAAATATCGCTTACCTTCAAACTAATTTCACTATTTATAGATATTTTTGTTATTATGGGGTAGTCGTTAATATAATGTTATTTTCAGTCACTTTATCCACAAAAATTAGGTAGGCTTACTTTATTCTTATAAAGAAACCGAACTACGCAGATAATCATCTCTCCTCCGAAGCGCTCCGAAGTCACTCATGGACCCTGAGGATCTTGCAAATGGTTCATTCCCTAAACACGAAAAGTCTGTCTATGAACCATCCCTCTGTAAACACGTGCAGTTACACTGTCCAGCGATCCACAGGAAGCAAATCGCTATCTACACTGGACGCTTTTTCGGATGGCACGCGTTGTGTTGGTGTGGGTTTCGGCACTTTCCATTTAAAAAGCATGCAAATGTAAGAAAATAAAAATGAGTGAGGCCAGAAATAACGTGAATTGTGTGTGTGTGTGTGTGTGTGTGTGTGTGTGTTGCCTGCCTTTTTATTGTGGTAATCATAATCATAAAATGGAAACTAAACATTACATAATTGAGATATACTTGCCTGCCACGAACGATATATTTTCTCTCATACATGATTTAAATTAAAATGAAAAAATATAGAATTTTGTTAAAGTTAAATGAAATGTTTCCATATAAATTACTTCTTTGTTGTCAATAACATAGTACACATATAAAACATATAAAAATTTACCTCCTCCATCAACTACCATTTGAATTTATAAAAAAAATTACCCCCACCCCCCTTCAACTACCCTTTTCATTTATAGATATTTCATCTACCTTTCTACAGTGGATTATTATGACCTTCTTTTCAGGATACTTTATTTATCAAAATTAAGCACATTACTCTTGTTAAAACGTAAAATGTTGCAGGTAAACTACCCCTTTCCCTTAACCGATCTTCACCAAAAACAATAGGCCTTGAGTCCTCTACAATTCATGGCTGTATCCAAAAAATTATTTGATTCTGTTTGAATTTGCGGCTGTTATCGTTTGCCATAGAAAAAATTCTACACACAGACACTTTTCGAAAAATGACTTTTTTTCATGTTTTGATGGTAGTACAATCAGAATCTGCCGTTATCTCTAACACGATTTTTTTTTTTGGCATGACCATACTTCCATATCCTTATGGAACATGGAAGTAAAAAATCGGTATGGAGAACCATACATGACTTCCATGTTCTAAGATTTATATTTAAAATCATTTTCAAAATTGAAATATTTCCATAGAAACTACTTCTTTCTACTTACTGCTTCAGCCCTAACCACAGTACTGTGGTCACTAACGTATAACACCTCACGTTATCGAACTCGATTTTCACTGATGATGGAAGTCGATGGCACTGCCAAAATGTCTGGTTTTGCAGAAAACATTGGATTACGGCCAAACAGCTCGGGAAGGAATTTTAACAACAAACTACTTCTTTGTTGCCAATAACGTAGTACACATATAAAAAATTATCCCCTCCCCCTTCAACTATAATTTTCATTTATAGAAAATTACCCCACCCCGTTCAACTAGCTATTTCATCTACGTTTTACAGTGGATTATTATGATCTTCTTATCAGGATTCTTTATTTATCAAAATTAAGTAGGTATTTTACTCTTGTTAAAACATAAAATGTTGCAGGTAAACTACCCCTTTCCCTTAACCAATCTTCACCAAAATCAACAGGCCTTGAGTTCTCCACAATTCAGGAATGTATGCAAAAAATTATTTGATTCTGTTTGAATTTACGGCAGTTATCGTTCATCATAGAAAAAATTACCCTTGTTAAAACATAAAACGTTGCAGGTAAACTACCCCTTTCTCTTAACCGATTTTCACCAAAATTAAAAGACCTTGAGTACTCTACAATTTAGCAAAGTATGCAAAAATTTATTTGATTATGTTTTACATTACAGAAGTTATCGTTCATCGTAGAAAAAATTACCCTTGTTAAAACATAAAACGTTGCAGGTAAACTACCCCTTTCTCTTAACCGATTTTCACCAAAAACAAAAGGCCTTGAGATCTCTACAATTCAGGGACGTGTGCAAAAAATTATTTGATTCTGCTTGGATGTGTGGCAATTATCGTTCGTCATAGAAAAAATTACCATTGTTAAAACATAAAATGTTGCAGGTAAACTACCCCTTTCTCTTAACCGATCTTCACCAAAATCAATAGCCCTTGAGTCCTCTACAATTCAGGGATGTATACAAAAAATTATTTGATTCTGTTTGAATGTGCGGCTGTTATCGTTCGTCATAGAAAAAATTAGCCTACCCTTGTTAAAACATAAAACGCTGCAGGTAAACTACCCCTTTCCCTTAACTGATCGTCACCAAAAACAATAGACCTTGAGTACTCTACAGTGCAGGACTGTATGCAAAAAATTATTTGATTCTGTCTGAATTTGCGGCTGTTATCGTTTGTCATAGAAAAAATTCTACACACAGACACTTTTCGAAAAATTACTTTTCTTCATGTTTTGAGGGTAGTACAATCAGAATCAGGCGTTATCTAGAACACGAGTTTTCCGCCATGAGCATACTTCCATTTCCATATGGAACATGGAAGTAAAAAGCATTCATCTAAAGACAACAAATTTTTTATGCATGCACTATCTCTGTTACCGTTCATATCTATTCCAGACTTGAACAACCATCTCCATCTCCTACATTGTATGTCATCCTGAAGTTCCTAAATTCTTTTTCCTTTTATCTTCTTATTTCCACTGTTCCCCGAAAGCCACAGTTAATAGGTTATTCGAACTCACAATATGTCTAATCCAGTTCCCTTTGTCCTCTTCATAACCACAGAAGTGTTGGTCTCCATGATTATTTGAGCACCTCTTCATTTCAAATGTTGCAATGTGCACCAGTAGTTGGCATGTAACATATTTATCTATAAAACTACTGTAAGGCAGGGAAATGTGTGCAGGGACATTGGTGAGAAATACTTTTGCATAGTTGGTACGAATTAATGCAATTTACTACATGCCAATATCTGATAGAGATCAAGAGCAGTAGCAGGCAACATATCATCCATAAAGAATCATATTCCCCGTTCCATCATAGCTATAAGGAGCTATAGCTTACCTGTACTAATTTGAAGCTGACTTGCACCAGCTTTATCATAAGGGCATATATATAAAAATCAAGTTACATTATGCTACGAAATCTGACAGTCTGTAAACTCACCATTTGTTTCTACTACAAAGCACCTGCTCTCATTGGAATTTTTAGTGGGGAAAATTACTGTACTGTAACATATTACTGTTCTTATCCCCACATAACTTTTTTATCTTTCCCAAGAAATAAAGGAAACCCTTTTAAAAAACACATTTGACAACACATTAAGAGAAATTGAAAGCAGATCTGAACGTGATTTCACAAAACCACTTCCAAAGCCCCTATGAAGGGTAGACTACACACTGGCACTGACATACACCTTTCAAAAGAGTTTATATGAAGGGGCCTGAAAGATTAAACTCAACAATAAGGTACACACATTTTTTTATCTTAACTTCATGATCTGTATTGTCAGATACCCAATTTGCCTACAAAGCAAGTGTAGTATTACCTACAGATACAGTATACCATGTAGTTTCAAAACAAACACTATGCAACTGTTACTAATTAGCTTCAAGATTACTGATTTGGTTGGGCGATTGAATTTTTGGACTGACACCAACAGGGTTCACAGTTTGTTACTTTTTGTGTAGAACCTTATTGTGTAGACTTGAAGAGTATCACTGAATATTTCTATTGCAAAATTTTTAAATTTTATTAAACAGTATACAATGCTTAAACAAAATCGGTTGGAAAACAAAATACCGATTACAATCAAATCAATAAACTTCTTTGTTGGACATATTGTACATTGTTCCTATATTGTTATGTAATGCAGAAAAAGTGTTACGTAATACAGAACATTCTATAAGTTAATCGAATGTTCCAGTGGATTTCAACTATAATGTGTGTGTGCGTACATAATGCTGCTACTTTGCGGTGAAAGACAATTACGCGTCAATTATCGGGTCTATACCGGACCACACTGGTCCGCGCCTGCTGTGTGTAAGGTCGCAACCAATTATGTTCTGGTGTTTTCTAGTAGCATTCTTGATGCACAGTTAGCGAATATTCTGGAACCTCAGCGGGGTATAAATACAGAGACTGTGAAGTTACGATTTATTTAATACATTTTTATAATAATAATATATATATTTTTATCTCCCACTTACCTTAAAATTTTATCTCAGCCCAGGGTTATGTCACACTAACTGCGAAATGCAAGTATGATTGTAAGGTTACATGAAAAATGCACTCTACACTCATTTATATACTGAAATTCAAAATCTTTTATTATATAATTATTTCATTTTATATTCCTCTCTAAAACTCAACTTTCCTTTCTTTTTAAGACATTACAGGTTTCTAAGAATTAAGTTTAACCAAACATGATTTCTACAAGTTACTTACCCTAATTCTTATACTAGAGAAAGCACCCAGTATGCTCACACACTTATTCATTCATAGAAGTTAACAGCCCATTATATATGGAAAATAATAGTAATATTAAGTTTTGTGGAACGTTACGTGGGTGGCGTCCTTTTTCCCGACCGCATGGCGCGTCTCACTGAATTTCTTTTGCTTGATGTCAAAGTTTATGATTGCATTCTTTATACTTTTCTTGTTTCACGGTTTCGTACTGTTTAACACTGTTACACACTTACAGAGAATTAACTTGAATTTTGGCCGGCCGACTGTAATTAATGAAGAACAAATTTTATAGAACCACGCGTGGTCTGGTGTTGATATGGACTGCCTCGCGCTACCCACACTTCTTTCCCCTCCTCGGATTGCTGGATAGGAACTCAATGCCTTTTGGTGTTAAAGTCCTCGTCACTGCACACACAGTATGTGCTATTTAGGTGTGTTTGACATCGACAAAATCTTGACAACACTGACTACGTCACTCATATGGGCATGGTCTCGAAATATATCCTGCATCCCCGGACCGTATGGAACAAAAATCTTTGCCTCTCTCCATTTTTTCGTGGCGTCGGTTGGAGTCTGGTCTGCGTCGTCTATGTGCCCGTGTTAATGTTGCGCATCGGTGAGCGCCACACAGCACTGAAGTTCTTGGAATTAAACTGTTGTGGACAACACACCGCATTCCAACGCCCCGATTACTTTCAACACTTTGCTCTGCTTGACTACAATCGTTTCATGTAGGTGACTCGCTGTTTTGGGACCGTATAAATTGAATAAAACAAAAATAAAAGTACAACAAATATAATACCCCTTTTCGCCCCGTTACAATACCCCCCCCCCCAATGAGAGATCTTCTGCCGAAACGGAAGAAATCTCATTGGTAAACCCCTAAGAGGATCGGTGAGGATATGGTGCCAACAACCCCCCTTTAGTTCTTACACATCATGGGTAAACTACCCCCCTGGCTCGGCGACTATGGCTGCACCTGAATGAGATTACTGGACTTCTCTATTCGAGATCCCAACACCATAAAATCGAACAGACACGCACCACAGCGCACCTAACCTTCTAACATGCCACCCCCCAAAATCCAAACCCTTGGTCTTATACCATGCCAGATCCTCAACCGATATGTTCCCCCTTGTCATGCATACTGGGTTGCCTTTAGCAAGTACTGGGCCCGTACACACACTCATTTGCTTTGTGTAGATTACTTTCTACACAAACTGCAAATGTTGTTGTTTGCATAATTTAATTAATCTGTAATTGTCGTGAATACAATGTGCAATTATACTAATTTGTGGAGTTTAATCATGTACTCACCCAATTAGGTTCATTATACCAAATTAATTGAATTTACGTGATTATTTAGTTATTTGATGGTTAGTATAATTATTGCAACGAGACTCTAATAGTTGTATAAATGATATAAAATTTACTATAATTCATTCAAGTGACGTTAATGTCTGTTACTAGGTAAATTTGACAATAATGAACGCATAAATACTGAGTAAAATAAACACTTATTTATTAACATCATTCAAGTAAAGAAACTTCAATATATAAATATAAATTATGCCCTGTAAATACATCCATAAAAAGAACACATATATTGTAATAAAATAAATAAGTTGTGTAATGTGTTTAATTGGTGTGGCTCTCGACGTCTTACTGGCCTGAAACACTTCCTTAAGTTTCCCAGCTGGTCGAGTCCCAATGGTAGCAAGACTGGTCGAGTAGCGTAATGTTGATGAAGGAATGTATGTTCAGCTTCACCGAAAGTTTCAAAACAAAAATTATTGTTTTGAAGAAAATTTAAAAAAAAAATTGTTCATAAAAAAAAATAATAAAAAAAAAATTTTAATTTTATTAATTAATTAATTATGATCAATTAATTAATATAGGGCTGTGAAGTTTTAAAAAGTGTAATGCTCTTCTGAAAATTTTTATTAAAGTTTTGGTATATTTTAAATAAACTATCACCACTCATAAGACTGTCTTCAAACCAATCGATACTTGTTTACCTTTTTATTTTTTAGGTTATCTTCACTTATAGGTGGTAAAGTCCTGATAGATTATTAATTATAATTATATTAGTGATAACTAGTAATATTTATGAAATGAAAAACTATTTAGTGTTGAAGAATATTAATGTTTTATTAATTAATAGCAATTTGACTCTTATCGATTATTATCGACTCTCAGGATATCGAAAAAGTTACAAAGTATATTATATAAAAATTATACAGGGTTCTTTAAACAGCCAGTTATTATCAAAGTCAGAGAAATCGGGCTAATATTTAAAAGTATAACGTTACATCAAATGAATAATTATTACTAAACACAAACATTGAATAATAATTTGAAAATAAAATAATTGTTTTCACCAAACAGCTGTGTTGAACTAAGAGAGGCATTGGAATTGTCAAAGAAAGATGGCTGCCGTCAAGTTGATCAAAATGTCGCTCGTTCCTGCTGCATTCCAAATAATGTATTTTCTGGCAATATTCCTGTTCTGGTGTCTGCAAATCTCTTGTTAAATGTTGTGTAGTGACTGGTGTAATGTTTCTGGGTTGTATTTAGTATATCTGTGTAATTATAAGTCAAAACACTTTTCCCAATTCCGATACTAATTTGGTTAAGGTATTATACAGTTTTCTGGTGTTTTGTGGTGTTTTTCGGAGTAGATATGTATTGTTTAGTGTTAATTAGTGTTTCTTGATTGTTTTTGCCACAATGTATATGTTCTGGAAGGATTTTATAAGTCACTCTCGACTTCACAATAACGTACTATTCGCCACTTAACTTTGCCGTTGTAAGATAGGTTAGTTCGTCACAAAACTCTCGTTTATGTTAACCGTTCGAATACCAATAATCAACTAACTGTTTCCTCCAGTTTCAATTAAACTCTTAGCCCATATAATATTATTCTTAACATTGTTCAAATATATTTTCATATCCTGTGCACACTTTAATATTTCACTATATAAATACCTAAACTTGGGTTATTTATCAATTTTATTAACTAGATGTTATTTAAATTAATCTTTCAGTTCATTCAGCTTATTTTCAGATTAAATAATGCCGTTTTATAGTGTTTTCTGTCCAAAAAATAGTAATTTTACTTTCAGTTTGGTATACTCTGAAAAGTCAAAACATCAAAATTTACTTCCTGTCATTATATAAATTCAGCCATTTTATCAGTTATATTTAATATTAATAATCCTATATTGTATTAAAAGGTTCATATTCCCTTATTTTCTGGTAATTAATTGAATTAGTTGTATTCTGAAACATTATTCAGGAATATATGACTCCCATGTCCAAATTTCTGATTTTAGTCATTTTCATTTTTATTTATAATTCTGAATATATTTATTAAAATCTCTCTAAATGGTATGTGCAATTATATGGCATGATCTCAAGTTTATTTTGTCTAAACCCCTTTTGTTTATTTGCTTTTAAATGAGTAATTTCTCTGTTTTGATGAAGTTTGGTTTCCATTCTTTTGGCCTATGATTTTTTAACAATTTTTCTTACAAAATATTTTACAAACAAATATATGATGTGTGATACCCTCTCTGACTTTTTACATATAGTATTATAAATTAAACATGTTTTCAAATTACACAAAAACAATTAGTATTGGTTACAATACAAATAATAGTTAAAACAAATAAAGAATTTTTTTTTTAAATAAATGGTTGTCTTCAAGTCAGACATTTTGCAACAAAATCCTTATTTCTAAACATGGAAATATGGCTTACAAAAAAGGTTTTTTACTAACTAACATCTTAATTACTCTCGACTATTTACAAGTAGTAACTATTTTTATAGTTCTGATGTTAGTTGTATCAGACCCAAACAAATGGCCTTATATCTAAAACATTTTTAAACATTCTTGTACTATATACATAAAAACCTTATATTTATATTCTTATTTCTAACTATTATTATAAGTAGGATTCTACAGTTTTTATACCGTCTTTTATACATTGTCTTTGGGGAATTGTACCCTGTCATTAATAAATAAATAGTATGAATTGTTCAAAAAGTATTAAGAAATCTGTTTTTTCTTTTTTCATGTAAAACAAAAATGTTATTTTAAACAGATTCATGTCTTATGAACAACATATTGTCACAGTACACATTTCAAGTCATTGAAAAATGCATATTTCATTGCATTCAATGTTTGTGATTGCCAAGAATGAAACACAAGGTTCATTTTTTATAATACCCAAAACTATCACTGGTTCACTTTGCACTTATATATTATGTTAATGCTAAATGGTCGTATAGTCTTATTAACATAATAAATTGGTTAGCGTTTTTTCAATGGAGATTTGTTCCATGGGTACTATATTATTGTTTCATCTTAGTTCACAGGCAACTTTTACTTTATACACTTCTCTCTCTTAAATTTGTATACATGTGGTTTTTATTTCGTTATACTTTTATTTTTAAATATTTATTTTGGGGATATAGGGATTTGGGTGTCTTTTATAAGAGCATGACATCTTCTTCAGGATGCTGGCTTCTTCTTCTTTCATCAGTCTTCTTTTCTCCTGCCTTCTGGGACTGGTATCTTCTCCATCTTCTTCTTGATGCCATCAGGTTTCTTGGGATCTTCTCCATCTTCTTCTTTATTTCAGAAATACACCACCTGTATTGTTTGATCTTGGCTTATTTTAGGGTTTCTCTTCTATTTATTCTTCCTCGTTGTGGGTTTGGTCATATTCAGTACTGCTTTGTTATTTACTTTTTTACCTTCCTGGGTTATACCTTGAAAACCTTTGGTTATGAGACTGGTCTTGGATGACTCATCACTAGTAACTCCTTTTATTTGAACTTGTATTTTCTTTATAATAATGATTTCTTTCCACAGTTGCTATGAATTAATCTATTTATATTAAACTTAATGCTTTCTTCCAAATTTAAATATTATAACTTCATTATTCTAATGAGCAATTGCCATTCAATATTATGCATACATCTGTCACGCTACAATATATATGAATCAAATTACAATATAAATCCAGTATGTCGTTCGCTGAAAACATACACATACATATATAACACAATCAACATATATAAACATAAATAATCAGATCCATGTTTTTCGGTATCCAAGCCACTTATAGTATATAATTAGTAAAATAGTTTACCTTTTTCTTGTCCGTCTGGTGGCCTTTTCTCTATATTTCATTCAACGCGTTTCAGGACATATGCCCCATCATCAGGATATCCCTTGTTGAAGTTCGTCGATTGTTAAAATATTAAAAACACTGTACACACAATTCTACACATAACAATAAATATAATATAAACATGTTACTTGAACTTCAACAAGGGATATCCTGATAATGGGGCATATGTCCTGAAACACGTTGAATGAAATATAGAGAAAAGGCCACCAGACGGACAAGAAAAAGGTAAACTATTTTACTAATTATATAAATAATCAACATATAAATCTTACACTAATGCGTTCATTTCTTGCCTCAGATGAATAGCTTTATTTAAATTTACGATGATAATCAATCTAAATTCTCAAAGGGTGTTTTCTTTGAAAAGAGACAGGACAGTAGAGTTCTTATGACAGTAATAACATAAAGATTTACTTGTAAAATGGATTATCCAATATTTCCATCGGTGAAACTCCTTCCCACTGATGATCCATATGTATAAGGTTGCGTAGCCTCGATGTCACTATCACTCAACACACGCGGATCAGATTCACTCGCGGTGTATGTGTTCCGTTGATGTCGGCCGTTACTATCAGAGTCTATGAAGTCATGTGTTGTGTGAGTACGTTCACTGTTAACTAGCGTGTATATATATGACTGTCTATTATCGAACTTCTTCTTGTATTCGTTAATGTATCGTGTTCTCGATTACGTGTTGTATTGTTCCAATTGGTATTGTAACACTTCGCACTGTACAACGGTACGTTTTCGTTGTTCGGTAAAGTATTAACGAAAGTTCTGCGAGTCTGTTATTAAATGAAACTGCGAATGATTAGCCTAGTTCTTAATAAGCGGAAGCTGAGTAAGATAAAGTACTTGAAAGTTTTTAATCACTGACGTATATTGCGTGATTGAGTCACTGTGGATACACTATTACTGAATAACTTGTCAATATTGAAATGTTAAGTCAACTGATTAAAGTACTGCGTAACTGAGCTTCAGAGTCAAACTGCTATACGTATGTTAACTGAGATGTATTAAGACTGAGAACTTTGACTGAGAAAAGAATAAGATTGAAAATTTTTATGAAGACTGCCCAAAGAATAAGATTAAAAATTTTATGAAGACTGCCCTCTCGCGTGCTCTGTAAACAGTTTTATTTAGCATCATTTACCACAATGCAATTTCCTGGCAAACACGCCTTTGGTCAACCATGATAGGTCAGATGAACTCCTACCCTTATGCAGAACTATGGTTCTCTATTTCTGATTCGTTGTTCGCGTTGCTATCATGACGATGGTCCTCTCCACCTGTGCTCTGGGAAGTTGCCGGATTCTGGTTGGTTATCTGGTCTCCCCTCAAGTACACGTTGAAGGGCTCCGTACCTTTTCTTAGAATGTAGAGCAAATCCGCGCCTGTCGATCAAGCCTTTGTCTAAGTATACTCTGGAGGTCTGCTGCTGTTCTCACGCGAACAATACGTCGCATTTTGTTATTGTCTGACTATCCATGACCCTTTTCCGTCAATTAGCAGGACACTGCGTGTCGTCGTTTCCAAGACGCCACTCCTGTTCCTTCTCATAAATATCAGTTGTCACCAGTAAGATGTCCTCCCGCTGTGCGCACACTCGGTTCTATTCATTAGATATACGCCGTTCGTTCTCATACAGGGTGAGTACCATTGTGTGACTACTCCTTTTTTTTATTACTGGCACGCTTCAAATCAACCTTACAGCGTGTGCTCGCTACAATTTCTCCGTATCTGGGCCACTGTGTTACACTTCTTTGTCTCGCTTGTTGTGGGCTGTAAATCTCGGTTGAGTCGAGTCTGTCACAGGCGAACCTTACTTCCTATTGTAATGTTGTGTCAAGCGTACTCTTATTGTTCCTGGCAAACGTCTAGTTGACACTTCGTTAAGTTGCTTCTTTATTTATTGCTTCTGGTCCGGGTTGGGGTATCTTGGCTGGTTGTAATGTACTTTTGATCAAAATTTTAAAAAATTAAAATTTTTGGTAATTCATCATTTAAATATTTATCTTTAAACTCAAAAATTCATTTACGTTTAACATCAAATTGCTATATCTCCATTACTTTCTCAAAATCCAAAAATTAAAAAAATCTTTTACATGAATCTATCAACTCTATCAATTCTCTTCACTACTGCTAACAATCATAAAACAAATAAAATAAGCATGAACTCACTTATCCTAACATTTGATGATACATACATACTAAACAATATAATTCAATAAACACTAGTAATACATGTAAACAATAACATACTTGAAATTCAAAATATCCTATATGGCAGGTGTAAAAAATAAATTTTTTTTTTATCAAAATATACTTTTCTCAATATTCAGAAACATTTAAAATCATTTGATTCAATTCAACAACAAAATTGCATCAATCAATTGCTAGAACCTGGTCTTGTCTATAACATCAACCATCAGCTGATCCTTCTGGGTCAAGTCAATGACCTTGACATACCTAGGTTGCACAAAGCTACATTGTAAAATACATGAAACATCTTTAAAATTTCTTATCTTCAAACATAGTACAACATAACATTTAAAATTAGCATGGTGATTATTATCTTACAATAAACAATAAAATTTACATTTAAATTGACCAAAATTACACATTTTGTAGCTTTAATTATTTTCAACTTCTATTAAAATCTGTCACTTGTTTCAATTAATTTTATATTTCGACCATGACTTTCTTTCTTTAACATTTTCATTCTCAATTAGTTTGGGTGACTTAATTATTCATAATAACTCATTTTATCAACTTGGCATTGGTATATATATAATCTTACCCCCCTTCTGACTCTAATACGCACTAACAGCTTTAACTAATATGACACCCATCTACCAAAACATCTACCAACCATTCTCTACCCCTAACTTACTACTCAACTCATTTCGCATCATTCTACCCTTACAACAAAAAATACTCTCTACCCCTTTGTACTCAGGATATGTGTTCCCTTCACACTGCTCATTCCCTTATGTTGGTTCCCGGACTCCCCCTAGGTAACCCTTTCCGGCACATAACGGTTCCCTTCCCGCCACAACGCTTTTCGTTAAAGACTCCTTATCACACCACCCCCCTTACAAAATTACCATCAACTAATTACTCTCCCATTACATCACTTTCATTTACAAAATATCTCCATTTATTTATTACCTCAATATATCACTCATTACTCTACATATTTTCCCCATAGCTACTGTGTCGCTATTACATCTCAAATTCTACATTACTTTTATTCATAACAATCTTACTTTGTTCAACTCCCCTTCTAACTTAACTTGGACTGATTTAAATGTCCTATCGAAATAATACTCACCCACATTCTAACATTTACTACATTTTACATTACAGTTACCATTGAAAAATCAAAATTATCTTAAACACATTTTACCATTTAATTCAAAATCTCTTAAACCACATTGAAAATCTATTATTCAATCATTAATTGTATTCAATTTTAATTATATTCAAAAAACATTTAATTACACTGAAAAACTTGCAAATCATTTATAAGTGACATATTACATATATAACCCCAGCAATCAGCTGATTTTCTTGGCAAGGTGAATGACCTTCCTCTGAATCTCTTTCAAACAATTCTACCGTATAAAAGACATAACTTATACTTACAATCCTTACTCTCTAACATGATAAAATAATAACACAATAACATATTAAACACAATATGATAAACATCTACGGCACCCCTTTCTCTAATCAAAACAAAATTATTTATTCAGCTCAGTAGCGAGTCACTATCATTAAGTTACAAAATTTTACTTCGTTACTCCCCTGAGTAACCTCCTTTACCACACACACTATGACCCCCCCTTGACTGTGGCGTCCAGTTGCGTCCACAAGGACTGAAGTTTTGGAGGAATTTTGTCATCTCCTTGTCCTTGCTTCTGCGTTACATTATTCAAATGTTAGATATCATAATATCTATAAATTACATAGTTATACGCCCTTAATGCGGGTCTATCACCTGGTTAACTGTTCCCACGCGAACAGAGTGATAGCCGCTGTTCCATAGTTCCGGGGATTTCCCCTAAGTCACCCCCCAATAATTTCAAATCTGTACCAATTTCAAGCCAACTATGGTCAGGTTTACAATTGCTGCCCACAGCTGGCTGTCGTCCAAAACCACGATTAGTGCTGGTAAGGCAGTAATCGCCCGAAAAGGCGGGGAAATCATCTTTCATTTCAGGCATGTTATACTTCATCTTTGTGATACACTGCACGGCAACAAATCAACATATAATATAAAATTACATAAAAGTTGTGCAGTGTATATTACGCCAGTTTGGCCTCCGATGATGGTAACATACTTTGATGCTACCACCAACACTCATCGCTATCTGCAGTGGCACATGCCACCACTGCAATAGCATACTAATAGCTAAACTTAAATCCTTCTACTTTTGCAGTCTCTACTTTCCATAATTATTTCACTTCGATTAACACCACAAACCCCCCCAAAATTACCCACACATCTTGTATCAAAACATAATACACACTTACCTTGAACATTGACATTTTTACATTACGAAACAATTCTCATTTAAATAATTTTTTATAGAAAATTATAAACATTACAATCTGAAGTCTTCATCAACTCCTTTATATATCATCATTTAATTATTTATCCCTTACTACAATTAGATTCCTCAAATTTTTTGAATTTATTATTACCCTTTATTTTATCTCATATTTCAATTATTATTACCCTTTAATTATGG
The DNA here is from genome assembly GCA_034769895.1 of Magicicada septendecula. Taxonomy (NCBI): domain Eukaryota; kingdom Metazoa; phylum Arthropoda; class Insecta; order Hemiptera; family Cicadidae; genus Magicicada; species Magicicada septendecula. Next base: position 136,821,866 of record CM068372.1, read on the forward strand.
TTTCGATTTAGTATAACTATCTCAAATTAGTTTCATCATTGAGTTTAAAATCTTTTCACCACCTGTAAACATTTTACTCTATTTAACTTGTATTATTAAATTTATACTTACAGTACATTACTCAACACTATCATAGACAAACAAATATAAACATCGAACACCAATAACTCCATGTACCTTCTGAAACATTTTAACAATCATGTTATTCCCCAAACTAAACACAATTTAACATTTATTTATTTATTAATTATTATCAAATTTAAATCTCATAAAATAATTTAAATTCATCATCAAAATTCAATTATATAACATTTTAAATCAATCAAAATATTTAAACATCTCAAATTATTTAAATTCCATCAATTATTAACACAACATATTTTAATTACCTTACTTCCACAATTACAATTCATTAATTACCAACTCATTATTTCTTTTGTCTGATAAAATATTATTATTATTAAAATCAATTTCTACTACATACACATGTTTACATTACATACTTGTTACAATACAAACACAATCAATTTCACTAAAATTTATTTACAATCTTTTGTCATTATTGTTCAGTTTTACCACACTTCATTTCCTAATTCAGCAGGGTCATAACCATACATTAAAATATTTAATATATTTAAAATGTCCATTTATTGATTTCTTATCTAACCGCCATCGTTGTATAATAGTCTTATTTTTTTATAACACTTCTCATTCTTACTCACACTCAATTTATTATTATTATTATAATAACCCATTAACTCTATATCATTCATTGTACCATTATAATTTATAGGATTATTCGCTTTTATTATTTCATAAACCTTCTCAATATTAGTTACTTTTGTCCAGTCTCCATCAGTATTTTTGGTTGACATCAGGTAGGTTATTTTATCATTAGATTCATTTACTATATCAATCACAACATCAGGTAAGTTATTATCATTTCCAACAGTATTATCAAAATATTCATCTATCTCTCTTTCACAATGTAATTCATTTTTTCCATCTCTCTCAATATCTAACACCTGCACTAACCTTTCATAACCTCCATTTATTTCAAAAATCTCTATCTCTCTCTTTCTCTCATCACAACACCATATCACATTTTCTCTCTCACTCCACACAGAGGGCACTAACTCATAAAAATTCGGGGAACAACTCAAAGACCTCATGTCTTCCAATAACAAGGGACTCACTCTTGCCCTTCAACAATAACATTTGTAAACACCTTGGTTCACAATAAACCTGGGAAAATTTACCCTCTGCCACCCTTCTACCTCTATACTATCTTTCCACTTTCTCTCTGACTCATAAACACACATTAACATTCCATTATTACATTCTAAAACTTCATCAGCACTATTTTTAATTATATTCTCATAATTCTCACCCCTACTCACCTCATTATATGTTTCTCCACTATTCTTTACCCCCCCCCCTATACTCTCAGAATTGTAATTAACATCATTATCATCACTAGTCAATACTTTATTATTTAACACTACCTCTTCCACTATTTTGTCATCATTAACATTGTCATCTAACTTCTTGTTTATTATCTGCTTTATTTACTTTCAAGCTGTTCCTCTACTGACTTTACCACTTTCTCAACACTCTGTTCTAATCTGTTAAAGTTAGTTTCTATTATTTCATTAGTTTGGTTTAAATGCTTATTAATTTCATTCATATGGTTTTTTAATTCATCGAATTTATTATTCTGTACATCGAAACTAGCGTCAAATTTGTTATTTTGTTCATTCATTTTAATGTTTACCTCATCAAGTTTTATATTGAAACTATTTTTTATTTCTTTAACTTCAATATCATTAACGTCAAATCTTTTATTAATAAGATTAAATAGGTCATTTAATGACAACTCTTTTCTCTCATTTTAGTTGCTACGGGAGTGCAAATCGCTCCCGGCTCACTAATTACAGATTCGTTTATCAGGCTTGGAGTTGTCTCCATTCCTGAATCGTTAGCGTCAACATTTACTGAGTTTTCTGTTTCAACGTCATTTAAGCTGACGTCTTCCTTATTATTTTCATTAGTATTCATTTTGTATATAACTTATTATGTTTTCCTTGACATAAAATTCAATTTTACATACACAGTATTGTTTATATAATATGACACAAGTAACATAGTATGGCTCTAACTTCTTAATTTTTTATACATCGTTAGTATGTATGTTACCCAACCTCCAAATCAAACTTGCATTCGCTGTAGGTGTGGAATTTTAATGTAATTTAATTTATAAAATTCGTCACTGTTCGGGCGCCATCTGTGATGTTACGATTTATTTAATACATTTTTATAATAATAATATATATATTTTTATCTCCCACTTACCTTAAAATTTTATCTCAGCCCAGGGTTACGTCACACGAACTGCGAAATGCAAGTATGATTGTAAGGTTACATGAAAAATGCACTCTACACTCATTTATATACTGAAATTCAAAATCTTTTATTATATAATTATTTCATTTTATATTCCTCTCTAAAACTCAGCTTTCCTTTCTTTTTAAGACATTACAGGTTTCTAAGAATTAAGTTTAACCAAACATGATTTCTACAAGTTACTTACCCTAATTCTTATACTAGAGAAAGCACCCAGTATGCTCACACACTCATTCATTCATAGAAGTTAACAGCCCATTATATGTGGAAAATAATAGTAATATTAAGTTTTGTGGAACGTTACGTGGGTGGCGTCCTTTTTCCCGACCGCATGGCGCGTCTCACTGAATTTCTTTTGCTTGATGTCAAAGTTTGTGATTGCGTTTTTTATACTTTTCTTGTTTCACGGTTTCGTACTGTTTAACACTGTTACACACTTATAGAGAATTAACTTAAATTTTGGCCGGCCGACCGTAATTAATGAAGAACAAATTTTATAGAACCACGCGTGGTCTGGTGTTGATATGGACTGCCCCGCATTACCCACACTTCTTTCCCCTCCTCGGATTGCTGGATAGGAACTCAATGCCTTTTGGTGTTAAAGTCCTCGTCACTGCACACACAGTATGTGCTATTTAGGTGTGTTTGACGTCGACGAAATCTTGACAACACTGACTACGTCACTCATATGGGCGTGGTCTCGAAATATATCCGGCATCCCCGGACTGCATGGAACAAAAATCTTTGCCTCTCTCCATTTTTTCGTGGCGTCGGTTGGAGTCTGATCTGCGTTGTCTATGCGCCCATGTTAATGTTGCGCGTCGGTGAGCGCCACACAGCACTGAAGTTCTTGGAATTAAACTGTTGTGGACAATACACCGCATTCCAACGCCCCGATTACTTTCAACACTTTGCTCTGCTTGACTACAATCGTTTCATGTAGGTGACTCGCTGTTTTGGGACCGTATAAATTGAATAAAACAAAAATAAAAGTACAACAAAATATAATACCCCTTTTCGCCCCGTTACAAGACGTTCTGTTTAGTTTGAGTTGAGAATTATTACAGTGTGGTTCGATGTATTGTGGCGGAGTGTTATGTGTTTTATAATTGTGCGGTATGATTGTAATACAATTGTGTTTTATATCAGCTGACATTTTTTTATTCCGTGTGAACAATTTTTTATTTGTTGTAAGAGACTGTCTTGTTAATTACAAACTGTTTAATTGTGATAATTAAAGCTGGTGATTAGTGACTTAATTGGTGTCTTGTATTTTGTTTTCCACTGTACCATACGATGATCAGTAGACCATCGTAACAGTGGTGTCAGAAGTGGGATGGAACTGTTAACAGTGGAAACTTGTACAAGACTGTGTAATTTCTAATTAATCGGTAAACAATGGATGCCAATCAGATGATAGAAAATTTACAGGCACTGCTGTTACAGACGGAGAAATGACAATATGATAAACGCAGGCAGGAAGCGGAAGAAGCAGAAAGTGACAGGATGAAAAAGTGGAAGAGAGACAGAAAATCCTCCTTCTGGAAACAGAAGAAAGACAAAAAGCACTGTTGCTCGAGTCGGAAGGACGACATGCAGAATTACGTAAGCAGGAAGCAGATTAAACAGAAGCTCTTTTTGAAGATATGCAAAAACAGTTGCAAGAATATACTACCACAGAGTTGGGACTCCTTCGGGGTGACTTGAGCGAATTACGCAGTGATCTGAATGGTCAAGAGGTAAGATTGTCTACAGACGAACAATCTGTATCAAATATAGAACAACGTTATCTACTAAAATATCTGTCATACAAGAATCCATGTCAAATGAAATATCTGCAGTAAAAAAATCAGTGACAAATATAAAAGAGCAAATTAAAAATGAAGTAAAGCAGTTCATGAAGACACAACCAAAACAAATTTCTGAACAGACTGTACCAATGATAAAGACAGAAAAAGACACAGAAGAAAAGACAATAGAGAAAGTCACCTTGCCTGCGGTTGGGACAGTTCATGTCAAGGCTCCAACCTTTGATGGAAGCAATCAATGGGCAACGTACCTCTGCCAATTTGAAGCTGCTGCATGCGCAAATAATTGGACGGAGAAAGACAAGGCAGTTTCACTCGTTCTCACTTTAAAAGGACCTACTGCAGAACTACTACAGAAGGTGCCACCTTGTGACAGTACAAAAAGGGGACATAATTATTTGATGTTGTGCAATAATCCAATGAATGTAAAACTGAACAAAATATGACTTTAGCAAGTGGGGTGGCATGAATCAGCCAGAGTGATGTAAGAGCCGTGATCTTTGAGCTAAAAACCAAGCCCTATATGGACACAGAATTTTATATTTTGATTGACGTCACAACAATATCATGACGTAAACAAGTGTTGTATAATACGAAACGCAATTTTGGTGTTTAATAAACTTCTAGACAATTCGATGAACAACAGACGAGACGGGAAGCGGTGAGCGGAAGGAATCACGTGACCAGCTAATATACTATCCGCTCCAAGATCGCCATCTTGCAGTCTACAAATAGCCAGGTTACGATCAACTTCTCTAAGTCATGGACTTGTGTTAACCCTAGTCCGCGGACAAATTCAATTTAGGCCTTTAAACAGTGGAAAAAGTATATAAAACAGTGCTCAATAAGTTCCTTTGATGATACAAGTGAATCAGCAAAATGAATTAACCATTATTAACAGTTCAGTGAGTGTTACTACAAAGTGAACTACCAGAGATGTTACCACACGTGGATTAACATCACCAGATAAGTAAACTTGAAACCGAAACGATCAAACAGCAATCAACAAAAATGTATCCAATATCACAACATTAAAAGCAGATAAATGAGATCTCAAATATAAAAAGAGGGGGTTTACGAGAGTGAGTGAGAGCATGAAAGAAGTACTGGTTTGCTAGAATTAAGTAAACTAATCTTGTTGTAAAATGATCATGGATGTTCCATGTTGGATAATGTAATAATCAACTTATATAGCAGGGTAAAGCCCGTTGGAATTTCAAAGAAAAAATGAAAATAAAGAGTAATGTCTATTTCACAATGACCACGTGTTTAGTATAAATTATTGTGCTGCGACCTCAATCTGTTTGCGACATCCAATTCTCGCCTAACGAATTCTAGAATCTTCTGGGGCCAGGGAAATCAAGTGTCAATTAAGCAAGCGTTAGTTAATACAAAGTGGGGAATAGTTGCATATTAACTATAAATATGCTGGCGACCAGATGAGGTGTTATTGGAATCCAAGGTAGGTGGGAGAATCGATCTTAAAGGTAGATACAAAGGTTTTGTAAAATATATAAAAACACTTGGTAAGTTTCACAAATTTTTTTTTTTTAATTAACTCTGACAGACAAAAAATTTATTGGATCTTACCATTACTAGATCACAAAATAATCTTAGTTTTCAGATATATAGAAAACCTACTTTTACAGATACCGTTATACATAAACAATCACTAACATCATGGCACATAAAATTAAGCAGTTTTCATGCAATGGTTAATCGTCTCCTTATAGTTCCTTTATCCAAAGAAAATTTCAATAAAGAGGTAGATATTATAAAAGCCATAGCACAAAATAACGGTTATGATGAAAGAATAATTAACTCTTTAATTTAAAAAAAAACAGAAGAAAATTACTTTAAAAGAATTTTATTCCATAGAGCCAGATCAGGGTAACAAAAAATTTCACTTAACAAATTACATTCCGTGTATAACAGATAAGATTAATAATAGGTTAAAAAACCATTGTCTTAACATGGTATCAGTAAACAAACGTAATCTTTTTTCACTACTAGTCAATAATAAAGAAAAATCTAATACACTGGAGAAAAATGGAGTTTATGAAATACACTGTGCAGAATGCGATGCTATTTATATCGGACACTGTGGCCGTGCTCTGAAACATCGCATTTCTGAACATAAGAAAGCGATTTTAACCAATACATCTAATACAGGTTTTGCAGATCATTGCTTACAACACAATCACTTTATAGACACAAAAAACATAACACTACTCCACAACATACAAAAAGGTAGAAAAATGGATTTGTTAGAAATTTTAGAAATTAAAAAAGCAATAAAAAATAACAAAAATTTAACCAATGAACAGACTGAATTTTGTGTATCCCCTTTATTAAAATCTGTTATTTAGTTTAGTTTATTTTATATTATTTTGAATGTTCATCATTATTTTAAATTTTGCATTCAGTTTATATTTAGTTCAGTTAATTTTATATTTTGCATTCATGATTGTATTTAGTTTTTAAAGACACCAGACCTTCCCTTGTCTCATGCACACACTCCCCGCCCCTCGCCATCACAACACAGATGTTCCAGATACGCCCTAAACAGATGTTTACCACCTACACTACTCTAACATCCTGTGTTCAGTAATTTCATTCACTCGCTCTTTGACAATGGCTTAAGTTAGTCGAAACAGCTGTCAGAGTTAATTAAAAAAAAAAAATTTGTGAAACTTACCAAGTGTTTTTATATATTTTACAAAACCTTTGTATTAATATGTTTCACCAAGTGCCCAACGAGTCATCAATTAATATCGTTAAAGGTAGATGATATTTTGGGCGGGCAGATTTAAAAAAGAGTAAGTCCCTTTACAACCTGACAGCCAAAACACCTATGCCGAATTGATAAAAGCTCTAGAATTACGGTATGGTGATAAATATTTGCGAGATGTGTACTGCACTCAGTTGAGAGCAAGGCGACAGCATTCTGGGGAGAGTCGTCAAGAGTTTGACGCAAGTATCGTCAGGCTAATTAGACTGGTATATCCTGAAGCGCCAGAAGATTTCCGAACGAGGTTTGCTATGCAGACATTTACCGATGGTGTCCGAGATAATGAACTACAGCAAGTGTTACAAATGGCAAGACACCAGAATAGTGCGGACACCCTGGTACATGTTTTGCAATTTGAGGCCGCAATTTGATGTTTAAGTTCTAACAAAGTGTTAGGATAAACTAATGTTTGCGGGTTGAGAAGAGATTAAGCGTGAAGCATCAGCTCCCATTTTCCACATGTAACCTCCGATGACTAATGTACTGCACATACACTCACTGAAATATTGAAATAAATCATCAATAACCATCGATGACACCAGCTAACTACAAATTTGTACCCATGAGCTATTCTTATTCCCCCCTCCTATAAAAACGAAAAAAGTCAGTTTTAAATTTTAAAAAGGTATAATACATACTACATCACATTGTAGTAATTTTAATCAAAAAAAGATGTTTACATGCATTTCTTACCTGTGGTTAGCATGATCGCCACTAGCATTATTATGGTGCAAGTCAACATCTTCCCATACCGGTGTAGCTGGAACCTGCTGATGACCCCCACCACCGACACTGCCATCTTTACGTTCGTTGCTGGCTACCATTTTGTTAGAACTCAATGTAACTCACAATTGTTCGGTGTTTGTCTGAAACATTAAAACACACAACATCTTGTTAGACTTTGTTGGGAGACAATCAGCAACATGTAACTCATAAATATATATTTCTCTCTCTCTTTCTCTCTCCTCCCTTCTGCGCACTTCTGATATGTAGAAAAAATGTAATATCCCTTCTACTGCAACTGTGTAGAAAGAACAATACATATTCAAAGAATGCACACCAAATCTACTCTTGTCCTTAATTTTTACAGAATACATGCAACTACCCCCAAATCAAACAGTTGGTTAATCATACTAAATAAGTTGACGTCATAAAAAAAACGTTATTTTATATAGTTTTGCCATGTATGAACACATTATCAGGCATGAATGGAGTTAAATGACAATGTAGATAAAAAACAAATGATGTGATGAAAAGAGAATTATAAGAACGTGTCAGCCTATATAATAAAAAAAGACAATATCCTCACCGAACTGCATTAACAATCGATTAATATAAATTCTAAACACACCTCTTTGTGGGAGGTACTTCATTTTTGGTAGGTTCTTGACTTTCTTTCTTATCTAGGAAATAACAAATTACAACATCCAATATTCTGTCTGGGCCAAAATGATAATTTTTTTAAGTATGATATAATTCAGTACCTTTCTATATGCATTTGTTTTAGACAGCGTTATCAAAAACACTTCACCTACTGAAAGTATGCAGTCTCAAACACTGTATAACTTCGTACTGTCACTCATTATCAAAAAATAATGTTTTACGCAAACAGACTCAGCTGAACATGACTAAATGGTCAAGTTTAGTTAAGTTACTAAATCCAATGAACTGAATTATGGTGTACGTTTATTTATGAAATAAATTACAAATTCAAACATACAGGTTCCGTATCATAACTTGACATGAATGTATGAACATATGAAACACATATTAACAAAAAAACACATCATAATAATAATAATATTAATAATAAATAGTTTTTAACAGTTTATAACAAAACAGTATGGCTAGCATGTTAACTGTAAAGCTGCCTATGATGACATGGATCCCTTGAAATTCGATAAATTTTTTGTCTTTTATGTGGCAGAGGCAGAGTTACAGACCTACAGCCTATGACGGGAGGGGGTGGCGTCAAACGCTTATAGCCACAATGTCAATGTTAAGAAGTTCTATATGGATACTAGATTTAGGCTACATTTTACTTCTCTAGTTCCAATATTTTGTAAAATGTTTTCTCTTGAAACACTAGCTACCTTAAGCCAATGTCTGTTGGAATAAAAAAATGTTCAAACTTATGTTAAGAAAACTTCTATATAGTGTTAACATATTTTTAAGGTAATCTTGTGCATAAATTAAAGACTCAAGTATGAAACTTGCAATTTTATGCGGAAAGAACCTAACTTTCAAAAGAATTAAGGTAAGTAAAAATTATGTCAAGACAAACTTTAAAAAGAGTTGGACATTACAATATCATGGAATAACACGAAGTTTTTAGTTTTTCACATGAGTGATAAACAAATCTGAGGTTTAAATTCTATAAATTTTAGGCAAAATTCGAAATGATAAGCTTTACCCCTTATAAAAATGTTTACATTAGAAATAAAAGAAATATCTGACAGATAATCATGCTCAACAGATGGCTAGCTTTAGTTTAATTATGAGAAAATAAATTAAGAATGTACTATGCAACTCAGTAGCATGCACTCAAATATAAAGTTTATAAACATAACAAAATCAATTATTTACACTTAACTCTCTACAATCGTCACTGACTACAATATGCAAATAAAAAACATTAGTCTGACTATACAAATACATACAAACAATAGAATCTGCTAATAGAGAAAATGTAGCTTTTCATGCACTATTCAAAAGAATGTACAAAGTATACTGTAAACTATTAAAAAAAAATATAAAAAAATAAATAAATACAATTTATGGTGAAGAAAATTAACTAAATAGACACACTATTTAAAAAAGTTAAATAAAATATACACTAAAACAACTCATTTAAGAACTAACATAGAAAGAAATGCAGATCGTACAGACACAAACACTAACAATACAAAGAAACAGTCAACATTCACATTCATAAACAAAAGTATAAAGAAAAATACAAGACTAAAAAAAAACTGAAATTGAAATAACATACAAAACAAACAAACAACAATATTGAAAAACAATAAATCATGCAACACCAACAATGAGGTTCAAAACAACAGTATTTACAAAATAAAATGCAATGTTTAGAAAATAGTTAACGATTGCTACTGAGAACATCTGAGTGCACACAAAAAAGAATAACAATCTAATTTAGAAACACAATTATCATTGTTGCACACCACAATAGAAATATCGGTATGGAGAACCATACATGACTTCCATATTCTAAGATTTATTTTTAAAATCATTTTCGAAATGAAATATTACCATAGAAACTACTTCTTTCTACTTACTGCTTCAGCCTTAACCACAGTACTGTGGTCACTAACATATACCACCTCACGTTATCGCACTCGATTTTCACTGATGATGGAAGTCGACGGCATTGCCGAAACGTCTGGTTTTGTAGAAAACATTGGACTACGGCCAAATATCCCGGGAAGGAATTTTAACAAAAACTACTTCTTTGCTGCCGATAACGTTGTACACATATATATAAAATATATGCATAAAATTAATGGCTTGTATAAGTTAATGATTGATCTCCATTAAGTAGTGCTCAAGTTTCCAAAGTTTTAATATTATGATGTCCGTAATTAAAACATCAGAGCAGGTTTAGTGTGTATGAGGGTTCACCATGGACAAAAATTTTCAACATTTCCTATTGAGCGTTGCTTAGAGTAAAGCTGCGAATCTACAGTGTATGTTTCACAGAACAAACACGCGAAAAAGAAGGAGCGCTCCGAAGTCACTCATGGACCCTCAGCATCTTGCAGAGGGTTCATTCCCTAAAGACGAAAAGTCTGTCTATGAATCGTTCCTGTGTAAACACGTGCAGTTACATTGCCCAGCGATCCACAGGAAGCAAATTGATGTCCATTTTTTCGGCTTGCACGCGTTATGATGGTGTGGGTTTCGGCACTTTCCATTTAAAAAGCGTGCAAATGTAAGAAAATAAACATGAATGAGGCCAGAAATAACGCGAATTGTGTGTGTGTGTGTGTGTGTGTGTGTGTGTGTGTGTGTGTGTGTGTGTGTGTGTGTGTGTGTGTGTGTGTGTGTGTGTGCGTGCGTGTGCGTGTGCGTGTGCGTGTGCGTGTGTGTGTGTGTGTGTGTGTGTGTGTGTGTGTGTGTGTGTGTGTGTGTGTGTGTGTGTGTGTGTGTGTGTGTGTGTGTGTGTGTGTGTGTGTGTCTTCCCTGCCTTTTTATTGCGGTAGTGATAATAATAAAATGGAAACGTAAACAGTACATAACTGAGATATGCTTGCCTGCCACGCACGATATATTTTCTCTTATACATGACTAGCAGAATACCCGTGCTTCGCTACGGAGTTTCACGTTGTACGTAATGAAAATGTTAGTTTAATTAATAAAGTTTAATTAAAGTAGGCTTCTTAAAAATAAATAGCTGCTGCCCACAACTTCGTTCGCGTGGTCTTCAATTTAATGCGATAATATATTTAGAACAGAATCTATTCTATTGGGTTGCCATAGTAACCAGATCTAATAGTTTTTTAAGACCGCAAAGGACCCCCCAGAAGATCGTATCGAAAAAACACCTGTCCTATGTTGGTTCTCCCGTTGCGTAAAATATTTGTGCCAAGTTTGGTTGAAATCGGTCCAATGGTTTAGGTGGAGACGTGGAAGACCCCAAAGGACCCCCCCCAAAGGATCGTATCGAAAAAAACACTTGTCCTATGTTGGTTCTCCCTTTGCGTAAAATATTTGTGCCAAGTTTGGTTGAAATCGGTCCAGTGGTTTAGGAGGCGATGTGGAAGACCCCAAAGAACCCCCAAAAGGACCCCATCGAAAAAACACCTATCGTATGTTGGTTCTCCCGTTGCGTAAAATATTTGTGCCCAGTTTGGTTGAAATCGGTACAGTGGTTTAGGAGGAGATGTGGAAGAAACCTTCGCGGACGTGCGCACAACAACTCACCCAAGTTTCATCGCAATCGGATGAATGGTATAGGAACGCATACGGGACAAACAAAGAAACATTCATTTTTATATATAAGATGTAAACTATACCACTTACTTGACATAAACCGTGATAGCTAAGCTAATGTACAACATATATGTATTAATTATACACATAAATGTTCCTCGATAGACACTCTATCTATTGGCGAAAACTTGAATAAAATCCGTTCAGTACTTCCTGAGATTAGCGATTTCAAACACGGAGAGAAAACGGAACGACTTTACTTTTACTATGTACAGATTTACATTAAAATGAAAAAATTATAATTTTATTGCCTGGCAACAAAATTATTTTATTTTTAACAATTACCATTGTTTGAAAAAGTTTAAATGAATTTTCAAGTACTTTACTCTTGTTAAAACGTAAAAGGTTGCAAGTAAACTACCCCTTCCCTTAACCGATCTTCACCAAAATCAAAAGGCCTCGAGTCCTCTACAATTCAGTGACGTATGCAAAAAATTATTTGATTCTGTTTGAATTTGCGGCAGTTATCGTTTGCCATAGAAAATACGCTTGATAAAAAACGTTGCAGGTAAACTACCCCTTCCCCTCAACCGATCTTCACCAAAAACAATAGGTCTTGAGTACCCTACAAATCACAGCTGTATGCAAAACATTATTTGATTCTGTTTGAATTTGCGGCTGTTATCGTTTGCCATAGAAAATACCCTTGATAAAAAAACGCTGCAGGTAAACTACCCCTTTCCCTTAACCGATCTTCACCAAAAACAATAGGTCTTGAGAACTCTGCAATTTAGGGCTGTATGCAAATAATCTTTTGGTTCTGTTTGAATTTGCGGCTGTTATCGTTTGCCATAAGAAATACCCTTGTTAAAACATAAAACGTTACAGGTAAACTACCCCTTTCCCTTAACCGATCTTCACCAAAAACAATAGGTCTTGAGAACTCTACAATTCAGGACTGTATCCGAAACATTACTTGATTCTGTTTGAATTTGCGGCTGTTATCGTTTGCCAAAAAAAAAAAAATCCCTTGATAAAAAAAACCGTTGCAGGTAAACTACCCCTTTCCCTCAACCATCTTCACCAAAAACAATAGGTCGTGAGTACTCTACAAATCAGGGCTGTATACAAAAAATTATTTGATTCTGTTTGAATTTGCGGCAGTTATCGTTTGCCATAGAAAAAAAAACTACAGACAGACAGCCAGACAGACACACACACAGACACTTTTCGGAAAACGACTTTTTTTCATGTTTTGAGTGTAGTACAATCAGAATCTGCAATAATCTCGAACACGATTTTTTTTGCCATCACCATACTTCCATTCCTTAAGGAATATGGAAGTAAAATATCGGTATGCAGAACCATACATGACTTCCATATTCTAAGATTTATTTTTAAAATCATTTTCGAAATGAAATATTACCATAGAAACTACTTCTTTCTACTTACTGCTTCAGCCTTAACCACAGTACTGTGGTCACTAACGTATACCACCTCACGTTATCGCACTCGATTTTCACTGATGATGGAAGTCGACGGCATTGCCGAAACGTCTGGTTTTGTAGAAAACATTGGACTACGGCCAAATATCCCGGGAAGGAATTTTAACAAAAACTACTTCTTCGCTGCCGATAACGTTGTACACATATATATAAAATATATGCATAAAATTAATGGCTTGTATAAGTTAATGATTGATCTCCATTAAGTAGTGCTCAAGTTTCCAAAGTTTTAATATTATGATGTCCGTAATTAAAACATCAGAGCAGGTTTAGTGTGAATGAGGGTACACTGTGGACAAAAATTTTCAACATTTCCTATTGAGCGTTGTTTGAGTAAAGCGGCGAATCTACAGTGTATGTTTCACAGAACAAACACGCGAAAAAGAAGGAGCGCTCCGAAGTCACTCATGGACCCTCAGCATCTTGCAGAGGGTTCATTCCCTAAAGACGAAAAGTCTGTCTATGAATCGTTCCTCTGTAAACACGTGCAGTTACATTGCCCAGCGATCCACAGGAAGCAAATTGATGTCCATTTTTTCGGCTTGCACGCGTTATGTTGGTGTGGGTTTCGGCACTTTCCATTTAAAAAGCGTGCAAATGTAAGAAAATAAACATGAGTGAGGCCAGAAATAACGTGAATTTTGTGTGTGTGTGTGTGTTACCTGCCTTTTTATTGCTGTAGGCATAATAATAAAATGGAAACCTAAACATTACATAACTGAGATATGCTTACCTGCCACGAACGATATATTATTTTATACATGGAGGAGTTCAGTGACATACACACGTACAGAAGTCATCTTCAAAAATACTAGAAGTCGTCCACGCTTTTATGTTGGCAGTGTAACTTACAGGAAGTTTTTTGATGTTTTTAAAACATCTAGGATGCAAACTTTTCCCGATAACTAAAAGTTTCCTTTTTTCGGTTCCCATCATGTTCGCACAAACAAAAACTGTAACTCTTTGTTTAGAGAGCTTCCCACCAACGCACTTTTCATTTTTAAATTTGAAAGTCTTATCTGGAGTTAATTTATAAAAAATTCCAGCTTCATGTCCATTAAAGATGTCTTCATCTTTATATGATCGTCTAATTTCTGGCCAAGTGTTACGCACCCAATCGCATGTAACGTTCAGATCTACGCATTTTGCCTCACCACAAATTTTTGCAAAGGAAATCGAGTGTCGGGCCTTAAATCGATCTAGCCATCCGTTGGAGCACGTAAAATGGCTGGCGCCGGCAGTCCTGTTACAGTGCTTATTGCTTGCATATAATGTATGTCTGTAGCCATGGGCTAGCGCGCGCGCGCACATATATACGTTTATATGAAATTTAGAGTAAAATATCTGAGAAATATTTGACGCTATAACAGAGTAGTACAATATTTAGTGACGTTAAAACCGGGAATTTTTTATAATGTTAAAGATATCAGTTTGACCGGACTTATGACAAAATAACGCTACACCCGAGTTGACGTAACAGCCGAGGCCGTAATAACCAAGTTCCACTGTATATATAAAGATATTAACTCAAACATAATTTACATTAAAATGAAAAAATTATAATTTTATTGCCTGGCAACAAAATTATTTTATTTTCAACAATTACCATTGTTTGAAAAAGTTTAAATAAAATTTTCAAGTACTTTACTCTTGTTAAAACGTAAAAGGTTGCAGGTAAACTACCCCTTCCCCTTAACCGATCTTCACCAAAATCGAAAGTCCTTGAGACCTCTACAATTCACTGACGTATGCAAAATATCGGTATGGAGAACCATACATGACTTCCATATTCTAAGACTTATAATCTGAAATATGCTTGCCTGCCAAGCACTATATATTTTCTAATATATACATAATTTACATTAAAATGAAAAAATTATAATTTTATTGCCTGGCAACAAAATTATTTTATTTTTAACAATTACCATTGTTTGAAAAAGTTTAAATGAATTTTCAAGTACTTTACTCTTGTTAAAACGTAAAAGGTTGCAGGTAAACTACCCCTTCCCCTTAACCGATCTTCACCAAAATCTAATGGCCTTGAGTCCTCTACAATTCACTTACGTATGCAAAAAATTATTTGATTCTGTTTGAATTTGCGGCAGTTATCGTTTGCCATAGAAAATACGCTTTATAACAAACGTTGCAGGTAAACTACCCCTTTCCCTCAACCGATCTTCACCAAAAACAAAAGGTCTTGAGTACTCTACAAACCAGGGCTGTATGCAGAAAATTATTTGATTATGTTTGAATTTGCGGCTGTTATCGTTTGCCATAGAAAATAACCTTGTTAAAAAAACGTTTTAGGTAAACTACCCCTTTCCCTTAACCGATCTTCACCAAAAACAATAGGTCTTGAGAACTCTACAATTTAGGGCTGTATGCAAAAAATCTTTTGATTCTGTTTGAATTTACGGCTGTTATCGTTTGCCATAAAAAATAACCTTGTTAAAACAGAAAACGTTACAGGTAAACTACCTCTTTCCCTTAACCGATCTTCACCAAAATCAACAGATCTTGAGAACTCTACAATTCAGGGCTGTATGCGAAACATTATTTGATTCTGTTTGAATTTGCGGCTGTTATCGTTTGCCAAACAAACAAAATTTCCCTTGATAAAAAAAAAACCGTTGCAGGTAAACTACCCCTTTCCCTCAACCGATCTTCACCAAAAACAATAGGTCTTGAGTACTCTACAAATCAGGGCTGTATGCAAAAAGTTATTTGATTCTGTTTGAATTTGCGGCAGTTATCGTTTGCCATAGAAAATACGCTTGATAAAAAAACGTTGCAGGTAAACTACCCCTTCCCCTTAACCGATCTTCACCAAAAACAATAGGTCTTGAGTACTCTACAAATCAGGGCTGTATGCAAAACATTATTTGATTCTGTTTGAATTTGCGGCTGTTATCGTTTGCCATAGAAAATACCCTTGTTAAAAAAACGTTGCAGGTAAACTACCCCTTTCCCTCAACCGATCTTCACCAAAAACCACAAGTCTTGAGAACTCTACAATTTAGGGCTGTATGCAAATAATCTTTTGATTCTGTTTGAATTTGCGGCTGTTATCGTTTGCCATAGGAAATACCCTTGTTAAAACATAAAACGTTACAGGTAAACTACCCCTTTCCCTTAACCGATCTTCACCAAAAACAATAGGTCTTGAGTACTCTACAAATCAGGGCTGTATACAAAACATTATTTGATTCTGTTTGAATTTGCGGCTGTTATCGTTTGCCATAGAAAATACCCTTGATAAAACAAAAAACGTGGCTGGTAAACTACCCCTTTCCCTCAACCGAACTTCACCAAAAACAATAGGTCTTGAGAACTCTACAATTTAGGGCTGTATGCAAATAATCTTTTGATTCTGTTTGAATTTGCGGCTGTTATCGTTTGCCATAGGAAATACCCTTGTTAAAACATAAAACGTTACAGGTAAACTACCCCTTTCCCTTAACCGATCTTCACCAAAATCAGCAGATCTTGAGAACTCTACAATTCAGGGCTGCATGCGAAACATTATTTGATTCTGTTTGAATTTGCGGCTGTTATCGTTTGCCAAACAAACAAAATTACCCTTGCTAAAAAAAAACCGTTGCAGGTAAACTACCCCTTTCCCTCAACCGATCTTCACCAAAAACAATAGGTCGCGAGTACTCTGCAAATCAGGGCTGTATGCAAAAAATTATTTGATTCTGTTTGAATTTGCGGCAGTTATCGTTTTCCATAGAAAAAAAATCTACAGACAGACAGACACACAGACACACAGACACACACACAGACACTTTTCGGAAAACGACTTTTTTTCATGTTTTGAGTGTAGTAGAATCAGAATCTGCAATAATCTCGAACACGATTTTTTTTGCCATCACCATACTTCCATTCCTTAAGGAATATGGAAGTAAAAATATTTGATTCTGTTTGAATTTGCGGCTGTTATCGTTTGCCATAGAAAATACGCTTGATAAAAAACGTTGCAGGTAAACTACCCCTTCCCCTCAACCGATCTTCACCAAAAACAATAGGTCTTGAGTACTCTACAAATCAGGGCTGTATGCAGAAAATTATTTGATTCTGTTTGAATTTGCGGCTGTTATCGTTTGCCAAAAAAAAAAATTTCCCTTGATAAAAAAAAACCGTTGCAGGTAAACTACCCCTTTCCCTCAACCGATCTTCACCAAAAACAATAGGTCGTGAGTACTCTACAAATCAGGGCTGTATGCAAAAAATTATTTGATTCTGTTTGAATTTGCGGCAGTTATCGTTTGCCATAGAAAAAAAATCTACAGACACACAGACAGACAGACACACACACACAGACACTTTTCGGAAAACGACTTTTTTTCATGTTTTGAGTGTAGTAGAATCAGAATCTGCAATAATCTCGAACACGATTTTTTTTGCAATCACCATACTTCCATTCCTTAAGGAATATGGAAGTAAAATTATTCCGATTAGTGCTTCCAAGCTTCTCAGCTCATCGTCAGATCGGAAATGATTTCCGATAATTAAGACAGTGATAATTCTGTTTGTGATTATAACCACTAACACAACTTTCTTAATTAAAAATCTAATTTAGCAACAGGCATGAAATCACACACATTTAAGAAAATGACACTAGTAGCACACAGTTCTTTGAAAAACCCACTACACATATTAACACACATCAAACACAAAACAAATTAATATCTTAACAAATTCAAGTCAATACTAGATACAGTTTTTAAAACATTAATATTGGAAACATCACAAAACAAAAACCTACTAAACCAAATCATAACTAAACTTACTATCCACTAAACCACCAATATGCCATTAATATTTAACCAAAAAACAAATACTTTACAGGCACCATGTAAACATGGCTATATGTAATGTTCGGTTAAGTCTTTACCATTGATATACTAAATGTTCACTACAAAAAGTATTTTTGCACAATCCAGAATCTTAACATTGTTACTCTTAATGGGCACTGACGCTCTTAGGGAGAATTTATATTAATATGAAGACATCCAATAATTTATACTGCAATACTCCAATATCCAGAATTATTAGTTATTCCCTCCCTTAAGCCATAATTATTAATATGCCTAAGTGGCTTAAGGTTTGGACAACCTTTGAAGAGGGTGTCAAAATAAAGTAAAAACATTTTTTAATTTGAATTAGACTGTAATTCATTTTTTTTTAATTCTAATTTTTTAAAAAATATCAAATTCAAATATTTAGTTTTTTCTATATTTACAAGTACTGATTTATTAGTACATTCAAATATTACAAATATTAAGTTGTTATTTGGTCAAAACTTGCATTATATAGTCTATGCTGCAAATTAATGAATAAAAATAGTAACTGTAATACATTTTCACAAATTTTCCATCCATGTACCAAATACAAAAATAAAATTATGCGCATGAAAATTTGTGTTCTTTTTGAAAAAAAATTACGGAGACAAGCTTTAAATTTTGAAGTTGAGACAATCAATCTAAAAACATGAAATGGTAATATTTTTACTGGATGGGTGGAATGAAGAAAGAGTGCCAAAAAGCCACCTTGCCCAGGTGAAAATTTTATAATGAGCCACCCCTGCCCTTATGCATTAATTAATTATGTCCTTATTATGTATTAATTATTTTTATTAATCAAAACTTTAGTTATTCTCCAAAATTTATACGCCATTCCTTTGCTTGTATTCATAAATATATATAGTGTGTATACAACATACACCACCATAAAAATGTATGGTATGTTGGGTGCACACATTTGAATTAAATATTATTTACAAGTCTTTGAACACAGACAAAATATGGAAATTAGCTGAATGATGATATTACAAAACCTAGCTTAATTGGGTGTTTGTAAGATACATATATTTCTTTCTTTTTTAATAATAAGCAACTAGAGTTGAGCTATCTCATCTAACCTATTCCTAATCACCAACAATATATATTAACATGAAAAGTCACCTGTGTTGTATAATTTTTGTTTTAATTAATAGATCATGGTTATTAAACAGCCTTGTCCCTGAAATAAAATTCTTATTAATTTTTATTTAATTAGACCATATATCCCTATGTAATGGTCGATCAGATGGTCGTTATTAAAATACAATAATTTAATTAGCGACCAAAATTTGAAGTCATTTTAACTCACCCTGTCTATGAAAAAATAATGTAAAAAAAAAGACAGAATGTATAAAAATTATTGACTAATTATTTTAAACAAGGAAAAAGTCATTCTGATCATCCTGAATGTTACAGTTCAGTATCTTAATGTAATGCAATGCTTTTGGATTAATATTACCATCATATTATATTCCTGCTTGTGATACACCACAACAGAACACCTAGGTCAATCTTATGATAAAACTACAAACTTGACCGTGCTTTGGTAAGAAGTGTGAATATGTAAATAATTTAAATGGCATCTGATTAAATAAGCATTTGAACAACTCCTTTTTTTTCTTCACTCCCTCCTCCCAGCAAAGGCAGCACTGGAAATAATAAAAGATTCCATGGGCTCCAAGTATATTATCTTCTCAGATTCTCGAAGTGTTTTAGATAGTCTGCAGGAGGAGGACAGCAAAGAACCCATTATTCAAGACATAAGTAACATAACCCTTGATATCGCAACTAGACAGTGCAAGGAAATTATTTTCAGTTGGATACCATCACACATCGGAATTAAAGGCAACGAGGTGGCTGATAGGGCTGCAAAAACTGCTACGTCGAGTCAATATCATCCTCACAAACTATCCCACAATGACCTCAAGAAATATCTGCATTTAAATCTTCTGGAGTACTGGAATGATGAATGGCTTAAGTCACCACCCGCCAAGCTATTCCGAGTGAGGAAAAATATTTATGAGCAGCACTCACTTGCTACAGACTCCAGGAGAAATCAAGTGGTCATAACAAGACTCCGCATCGGCCACACACTACTGACTCACAAGTACATCTTCACTCCTGCTAGATGTAATCGCTGTGAGATGGTTTTGTCAGCTTTCCATCTCGTTTCAGAGTGTCCTGCTCTTCAACATCTACGAAGCAAATTTAATATCCCTGCAGATGTGTGAAAAAGTTTAAATGACAAGACTGCAGCCACCAACATACTTCTCCTCTTAAAGGAGATTCAGTTGTTAACAGCAATATAGGTACAAACTAAGAAAATTATAAGAACATTAAAAATTGTGTAATTAAGTTAATGGACTGATATGTTATTATGACTTATTGTTATACAGTTGGTATATTTTGTTACTTAGTGTTATATTTATTATATTTATGATATATTTCTGCATGATGTGTATTCATAATGTTTGTGTTGTGGGGGGTTATATTTCTCATTTTACTTTGCATCAGTTAAACAAATATTTTCATTTGTTAACGATTTTTATCTATCTCATTTGTTTACATTATTTGGTATTTAAACAAATATTTATTATATGTTAATACATCTGTTTAAGAATCTGTACAAATTCATTTTTATCATTTTTGTGGTCGCTAATGACCGCTGCTGTTGCAGCAACCTTATAAATAAATAAATAAAGTTTTAATACCATTAAGTTGCAATATATTCTCAATGTTTTCTACTGCCAGGCCCACATCTGAAGGGGAAACAGGTAAATAACCCACCCATTAAAATTTATTCCTAACAGGTCCACAACAACAAGTGGATTATCTAAATCGGATATTTGGATCTGCTGGGTTTATTCAATAGACAATAATCTTCATCTACTCATATGTTTACAGAGTTTACTCATACAGCTGGAGAGTTATTCTTCTACAGATGCCACACATTTTTGGTCCAATGATTCTGCACCAATGTATTCACAACTGAATATATTTCCCAGATGAAAGTGTATATTCTTACATCTGTAAGAAGTTTATTCATATCCCTGTATCAAATCTCAATAATGCGTTTGGTGGTCGAACTCATGTCGACAATAGCATAAGTGCGCTCATCTTACAGTAGCACTTTGTACAGTACAAGATCACCAATTATACTGAAGACACACAGTGGATACTGTGATGTCTGTACTACATATAAATAAAGTCTGGTTTTCCTGAACATTTAATAGTCAGATTCTCTCTACCCTTCTGAAGTGTGAGAGCTTTCTTCATCAAGTTACTGAGTTCACTCCCCCTTCTCCATTTTGTAGTGTCTCAGCAATCCTTTCCACATTTATAAGACTTAGGTCTCCCGTTTCTCACAGCAGCTTGGAATACTGTGACTCAGCTGACCAGTTATTTTGTCATTCTTGAATTAATTCCTTATAATCTCTATTATAATTATGTGTTATTAAATTCTATTCAGCAAACTGCAAGGACTTAATGTTGTTGTAAACAAAACTGACTTGGTAGCTTCAAACTGAAGGGCTTAATACATCTTCTGTCTTGCTAATACAATGGCTACAAGTCTTGCTACCTATGTCACAATTTGTAATACCATTTGTAAATGTCTACACTGAGTTCCTCATCCTCTGGGGGAGCACTGTACAATCAAATTAAGGAATCCTCCATAATTTAAGGAAATATCAACCAAATCGATCTACTATGTGGGTATCAAATTCCCCAGAGTCTCAATTTCATTTCTGCATATTACACTGGATAAAGATGCAGAAAGATATGGTTAGTTATCAAAATATTTCGGAGTTTCAGAGTCTTCATTAATTCACAATAGGTTTTGGTTTATGAGGTGGTAATTTCAGTAATGCCTCTACAGTGATGACAAGTTAAAGCGTTTTCTTTCACCTGTAGTGCTTTCAAATTACAGAGCATGTCACCAAGTGAATGCTTATACCAAATGGTGGGGTCTCAGTGTGACAGGTAATGATACTGTTTTCTTCTTATTATTTTTAAAATCATTTTTCATATTATCGTTGTTATGGAACTTGAATTACTCGTTTGAAAGCGCAAATAAATTTTATTAGCATTTCATTAATTGTTCCACTTTAGTTGAAAGTTTTCCCTAGTCGTATTTGGCTCTTCCATGACTAACAATTTTACTATGCTGCATTGAATGCCACTATATAATTATTAAAACTAGCACAAATTTCTGAAGTTTTTATGAAGTATCAGAAGGCTGCACACAACAGTACAAAAATCTTCTGAAATTTTTTTTAACAACTCATTTATGAAATCTGCTAATAGTTATTATTAGTCAATTGATTTATATATGCAAATGTTTAAACATACAGTTAAGATAACAGAAGGGCCAATGGCTGAGTCGGCAATGAACTAATTTATGAAACATGACGCTCTTAAACACGCACTTGCATGCGTTCGAACACAGAAGAGGAGAGAGAGTATGACACAAGAGAGCTCTTTCTCCCTGCCTAAACTGTCTCCCGCATCACCTTGTACATTTCTGGTTACTATTATTAGATTCACAAATTGCAGACATCAACTTTTTGAACTTGGATTCGCATTTTTTTTATTTTTACACCAACCAATCTGAACTAAAACCACACACAAACATGTGTGCGTGCACGTGCGTATAACGAGTGTGACAGTGTGAAACACTTTCTGTTTGTAAGAGATTTTTTAAGCTATTTATGCAGAGATTATCATCTGAATTCTCATTAACACTATACTATCACAACTAGTGGTGTCTGTGTTTTACGTTACTTTCAATTAGGCTTTTCACAATCAAGTATCAACCTTTTCTCTACACTAAGTAACTACACAGACATACTCTTTGTTTATTTTGTATTGCCTGTAAAGGTGTGTGTGTGTGCACGCGCGCGCGCGTGCGTGTGGAATGTTTTGTCAGTCAGCAAATTTAGGACATGAAACCAAGCCAAGATTTAAAAGGTAGGCTTATCAACATTTTACTTCTGGACTATTTTAGTTCTATAAGACTATGCATGGAAACAGTTTTGGGTCTACTAGAAACCTTTCATACAATTTTTGTACGGATATTAATTAATCTTATTTTTCATATTCATGAAAAACGTTTTATTTTCCCTTAAATACCGTTGTGCCCTATGGATAGGACCAGAAACTGACCATACTGTATTTATTTTACTTTATCACAACTGTTATAGTTGTACTGCTTTTATTTTTATCTTTCCAAGCAATTTTTAAACTATACAATGTACTGTTCTCTACAACAGGGGTCTCCAAACTACAGCCCGAGGGCTGGCCCGCGAAGGGTCATTGTCCGGCCCACGGCAACCCTGCCGATGTTGCATGCAGTTTTTAAATAGATCGTCAAAATACATTAAATATTATAATATTTTACTAAATAACTAAACAAGAAATAAGTCCAGTAAAACGTTATATAATATTTTGAACTAGTTTAAAACATTTATGTGGTTAATGTGCTTGTTCGTCTGGGTGCCTTGAATGAATCACGCTTTTCACTCACACCAACCTAAAGGGAAGATCCTATCCCCCCCCCACATGCGCTCAGCTTATTTTTTCCTTATTTTTATTTATATTATTTTGAATAAATAAATTTGTTTTCTTTGGATAAGTCTGCTTAACTTTTATTTAAGTACCTTTTATTGACTTGATCATTTCGTAAACTTGGAACAAAATAAGTTTACAATATGTGTGTGCGTGTGTGTGTGTTGGCCTGCCTGACTTCCAAGAATTTTTAATTTGGCACTCAAGCGAAAAAGTTTGGAGACCCCTGCTCTACAATATACCTCATTACTTAAACAACTTACTTTTTGTTATTTATCATTTTTTTATAAATTAACAACAATTTAAATATTACTATTAGCCATTACAACACAATGAACTTAAAAGTCTTAAGTTACAATTTTCAGTTTTTCAAGTTTTAGTTGTTATCTTTTAATTTTTTTTTCAAATGGTTCTTAATTAAGCACTTTTAAACCTACAGCTACCACAGCTGCAAATGTAATAATTATGCACTACTTTCAACACACACACACACACACACACACACACACACACACACACACACACACACACACACACACACACACAACTGAATACCTTCATAGTGACTCATACCTATTATGTGGGTTCTGAATTCTTATATTCATGTCTTTACTTACAGAAAATGTAAAAATTAGCATATGTTGATCTAAAATATCCTATATATAGACATATGGGTTAACCATACATGATTTTACCTTGTCATTTTAAAATATGTAGAACTTTATATACCAGTGGTTTTCAATCTTTATATAAACAATAGACAATAGATAATCTTTATCTTACAATAGACACCAGCAGAATTACTTGTAGGTGTGTGTGCACCCAGTTTATAATCATATTCTTGCTAACATCGAGTACTTTAAGGCCTCTTTTGCACTTAAACACATTACACGTACTTAATTCTACTTAATACTAAATGTAATACATTTGTAAGACACACTAAATAAATTTCTGAGTTCATGACCATTCAAATGCCCCCTTGGGACCTAGTAGTGGGTCCCACTACTAGGTTATCCTATAGGTTGAGAAACACTGGTGTATACAATGATTTGTATATTAAAAATTAAAATCATAATGGTACTATGCAAAACTATACTGCCACTTATGCTCAGGATGAAAGGAATGTATAAAGTTGGGAGTCTTTAACTGTGCTTGCGTGCGCACACACACACACAATAGGGGTAATGGACGCTTCTTACAAAAAACATACACCAATATAATAAAACTAGTGATTTTAAAATCGAGAAATTTCTAATGACAATCTTCATCATCTTCTCTATAAGGTTTAGACATCTGCCTGTTCTGCCTTTGAATACCTAACCATCTTTGTTTAATCACCCTATACTGCAACTTCATTTTACTTTGAACTTGAGAGCTTGGTTATACTATATTTCATTTCCCAAACTTTGCCCATCCATCCGACTACTCTTAACAATTTTTTATTATCTTCTTAATTTTTTTAATTTCCAATATGTATGTTGTATTTCCAATCATATTAAACTGAACACTGTAGATTTAAACAGTTAAGAACAGAATATCAGAACTTTAAATGGCCTAATGCTGAAAATAGTCACGCACCATTTAATCAAGTTTTGGATAAGGCTGTGCATGCATGCACCACACGCACTTACATACACACACACACACACACACACGCGCGCGCGCGCAACAAAATCACTGAAATATAAAATTATAACAATAATGAAACTGTTGGTAATCAAAGTATTTTGGGAAAAATTGTAACACAATAACACTGTAAATTCTGAAAACAATAACTGGAAAACTGTTCTATTTAATAAAATAATTAATTTTAATTAAATACTTCACAGTTAAACATTTTTTGAATAGCCACCTTTTTATATTAACAATGTTAGCAATGGCAGCTGTAAAACAATATGGTAAGCTGTGTTTTTTATATAATATACAGAATCCAACAATGCCTCCTATGCAATGTGCACATGAAATAAAACCACAGAAAATTGGACTAATATTGCACCTGTATTGTACAGTATACTGTTGAAGACCTTCTGGACAATGCTTATATATTACACACAACTAATACAAATAAGTCTGTAACACTGTTAAAGCAACCGATCCAATAATGGTAACAATGAAACCAGCTATAGCTGAAGTAGAAAACTACAAAATTATAATAAAATGTGTCCTTCAAATTTTTCGCTACATTATCAACCTAATTTCTGATATCTTCTACAGCACATGCTTCCAATATTCTAATATAATAATTAAACAATCATACATAAATTGTTTATATCAACTGTTTATAATTAAGCAAACAGAAAACAATTGGATACTGCTTGGTGTATGTATGCATCCAACACTATATTCTTCAAGTTTTTTTACTTTTGTTTTTTTTTCTAACCCTGTAAGAGCAGCAATATTAACTAACAACAGTTTCTAGGTTATGGAATAACTGGAATACAAGACAATCATTGGACACGTAAGTCAATGGAATGCACACTGAGATCTGAATGCATAGTAGAAGAAGGCCATCAATGCACTGGACTGCCGTTGTTCACAATATATCTTCTACACTTATAGTTTATAAATTTTTAACCAATACAAATGCAGAAAAAATCTGATAATTCTGATTTATTATACTGAAAAGCCAAAAAATGTTACTATCAGTTGAACGCTTATTAACATTATCCTTTCACAGTGTTAACATTCCTGTTTGTTCTTCCTTAGTAAATTCGTATTCACAGCACATTTGAAACACAAAAATAAATATTCAACAACTGAAAATATTAAAATTCTGACAACATTTTTCTATTCAAATCATCCTCCTCCTTGTCAAACAGGCCATTTCATTACCAAGCATTTCTGAACCTGCACATCCTTACTATCAAGACAACTCTCGAATATAGCGTTAATTATCTTGTATTAAAATATGTTCAATATACGTGTTGTTCTTTCAAACTACTCTAACCTCCATCCCACCACCTTCTGAAAACACGAAAGTTTATAGATCATCTTAGTGCGTAGGCTTTCACGGCCGGTGTCATTACGATTATTTTCTAAAACTTCCGGGCTGAAAGGCCGTGGTCGATTGCTCAAAATGCTGCTAAACGTTTCGGCCGCACCACCGGTGGCCATCTTCAGTAGCAAAAGAAAGAAATGTGTTCGAATAGATGATACGCCGAACACGTCTCCCAATGGACTGGGAACAAGCAACAGTGAGTTACTGCTACGATGCCTCTATTTATAACATTTTGTCCGCTTCAGGTGTATCGCACGGACCAATGAGAAGCCAGCTCGTCATACTCAATTCTGATTGGCCATGGAAAATAGACCATGCCAGACACTATTTAAGGAGATGCTTTCTCCTCGGCGGTTCATAGCGACGGACGCATTCTTATGAATATGGATGGACTCCAGATGCAGGCGAGTGAAGTAACCCCGGACAGAAGACAACACGCGGGCTTTATCCAACATCACCCGGTGGTCGTCGTGGGACCAAGCGTGTTCAGCAACTGCGGACTTTTCCGGCTGGCCCAGGCGGCAGTATCTCCGATGTTCAGAGAGGCGCGTCCGGACACTACGCTTCGTGGTGCCTATGTAGACCTGGCCACACGTACAAGGAATACTGTACACTCCGCACGACGAGAGTGGGTCCCTGGCGTCTTTCACCGGTCGCAGGAACTGTTGGATCTTTTTGGTTGGCTTAAAGATCGTCCTGACACCCCGCTTACTCAGCAACCTGCCGATGCGGTCAGTCACGCCACGGATGTAGGGCAAGACAGCAGAGCCAACAACCTCAGGCAACACCGACTCATCCGGCCTACCAGATCTTCTCGGTCGGGCAGCTCTCCTAACCTCCGCAGCAGAATAGCCGTTGGACTGCAGTGCTTTCTCAAGATGTCGAAACTCATCTTCGAGATACTGGGGCTCACAGATTCTTCTTACCCAGTCTTCAGCACCACCCTCTTCTGCCTAGGATGATGATTGGAGGTCTTGTGCAGATATCTGTCGGTGTGCGTTGGCTTCCTATAAACTTTATGTCCCAAGCTGCCATCGGTCCTTTTCAGGACCAACACATCCAGAAAAGCCAATTGATCACCACTCTCCCGCTCCATCGTAAACTGTATGCGAGGGTGCACAGCGTTCAGATGTCCAAGGAAGCGTTCCAACTCTTCATCCCCATGGCTCCAGACCACGAAAGTGTCGTCCACATACCGCAACCAACACTTCGGCTTCAGAGGCGCAGATGAAATTGCCAACTCTTCAAATTTTTCCATATAGAAGTTTGCAACCACAGGGCTGAGAGGACTTCCCATGGCGACGCCATCCAACTGTTCATAGAAGCCGCCATTCCACTGGAAGTAGGTCGTTGTTAGGACCTGCCGGAACAAAGCAGTGATGTCCGCCGAGAACAGGTCACCCAAATACCCCAAGACCTCCTGAACAGGAACCATGGTGAAAAGAGAGACCACATCAAAACTCACGAGAACATCGCCAGGCTCCAGCACCAACTCACGGATCCTCCGAAGGAAATCAGAAGAGTCACGGACGAAAGAATCCGTCTGCCCGATGTGCGGCTTGAGCAATCCAGTGAGGTGCTTTGCCAAGGTGTAAGTAGGCGAGCCAATAGCACTGACGATGGGCCTCAGCGGAACGTCTTCCTTGTGGGATCTTCGGTAAACCATAGAGACGAGGGGGAAGGGCCTCCGAACACCGGACGGCCGTCTTCACATCAGGCGCCAGAGAAGATTGCTTGACCAAAGAATCCGTTTTTCTTAGAACAGTAGTAGTCGGATCTTTGTTCAGCCTCCGATAAGTGGCCGGATCTAATAAACCTTCAATCTTCCGCTGGTAGTCTTCGGTGTTCAAGACCACAGTGGCGCTCCCCTTATCCGCCGGCACAATGACAATGGATTCATCCCTTTTCAATTCCTTCAAGGCTCGCAACTCCGCCGACAGAAGATTGCATTTTGGCGGAGCGGCCCTTCTAAGGGCCCTAGAAGCTTCCATACGTATTTCATCTGCCTGGTCTCGGGGTAGTCCTCGGATGCCTGCCTCCACGCTCGCCACTATTTCCTCCACCGGTACTGTCTTCGGGGTAACCGCAAACTTCTCACCTTTGGCTAACACCGAGGTCTCATGTGGTGTTAGTTGACGGTTCGATAGGTTTACAACCATCCTGTCCATCCTGTCACTATCCAGTGTTCTTCCCCTGATGTTCTGGGAAGCGAACCGCTCGAATTTTTCACGCTGTCTCTGACTAGTACTGGCATGACACGACTCAAAAGCATTATAAGTGAGCCCATCCAACATCTCCCAATCATGTCGTTGGAGGGTACTGCTGAGATGTAAATGCAGTTTAAACAGGTCTTGGTCATTTAATGCCAACTCTTTTCTCGTGTAGTGTATGCGTTCACGCAGCATGGCATTTTCCGTTCTTCTGTATATCCTGTTGGCCTGTGGTGTATTAAATAAGTGTCTATGTCGTAGGAACCTAGGAACGGTTCCCGAGTCTCTACATCGAAGTAAAAAGGCCAAGGAACACAGCAGACTGGCTTTCTTCTTGCGTAGCGTCTCCAGTTTTTTAATTTTCTTTAAAACCTCCTCCCCGTAGAGGTTCTTAATCTTAGTGCGTAGGCTTTCACGGCCGGTGTCATTACGATTATTTTCTAAAACTTCCGGGCTTTATAGATCATCATTTATTTCGATGTTACAATATTTGAGTCTACAAAGACAAGTTAAACCTCTCCCTCCCTCTATCTACTAAACACAAGGAAGTACTAGTTGGTAACAAAATAAATTAATTAAATATGCATAGGCGATTCACCTAGTCCTTGATAGAAGAAGATATCTTAATTCAATATAAAGACATAAAAAAAATCTTAATATAAAGAAGGACTCCGAAAACATTATGCAAAAGTAAGTTCCTTGAGAAAGCGGTTTTCAGTTTATACATACTTCAAGAATAGCATTAGAAAATCAAGTACAAATGTACAGAAAATAGTTACTTAAAACAGGTAAATACTGATTCTCATTAACAAAATGTAAGCCCCATTACTGTATTACCCTGGTGATCCCCACACCACCCTTTGGTGCTCCCAATGTCGTGACATGCATCCTTAGACCCATGACAGGCCATGTGTCTCCAGTGAGCATGTTCATGAAGGCAGACCTGACTATGGACAAAGACACTATACAAAAATTATAAAATAAGAAAAGAACATCAAATTAGTATGTTACGTACTGAGAATTTATTTTTAATTTGTTAAATTAATTAATTTAAATTATACACAAGAAATAACAAGATAAATATATAAACTATAGCACTACATTATACCATTTTGATAGAAATGATAACTTGAACGCAACTAGTACTGGAATTTGAAATCATATTGAATTGAGATATTATATGTAGGTAACCACAAATACGTTGTACTTTAAACCACATTTACTTCAAAAGTATATTGACAATGAAAACATTAATACTTATTAAGTTTGAAGATCATGGATATTTGGACAGGAGAAAGTGTTAATGTTCCAAAACAGATTTTCTCAGTTAAATATAGTACAAAAGTAGGGTAAAAACTGCTTGAAGACCGTTTTATCTAAAAGAAAAAAAAAATATAAGTAGAGTAACACCTTTTCAGCACAAGTACTTGTGTGCGTATGCGTGTGTGTGAATGTTTCTATTTGTACACAAGCGAACACCAGTTAACGATATGTGCCAAATGTGTTAACACCAATAGACAAAGAAACATGGGCCAACAACCTGAACAAAAACCTTACAGCAATGTAACAAAAACACAAACGTATCTATTAAAAGAAAATACCACTGTTACTTCAGTACATTACTGTGTAGCTAATAGATAAAAGCCTTCAGTTATTATTATATAACTCTTCATATGTACCAGTTAATGTCAGCTTTGATACAAATTATAGGAAATATGTTAATTAAAAAAAAAGACTATCACTTGCTTCATTTGCTGTTACTTTGGACGTCAAATATGTCATAACACAGAGAAAACAAAATACATCAATGTCATCTCTGACAAATCTGATACAAAGACAAATACGATGACATATCCAACAGTATGGTATAATTTAAATGACTTTTTTCCAAATACAATTTATACTGGTTTGCTACAAATATTGGAAGAATGAGCTTAGGAAAATATTTTATTTTCGTTATATTCATTATATTTCATACATAATTGTATATAGATGTTTCAATACACAGTGTATTTAAAACAGGATACAGAGATTATTTTCTGAAACAACAACTATTCGTAGACCAAACACCAAATTAAAGTTCAAAATTTGCCTTCAAGCATTAAAACATTTTCTTCCCTGCCAAGGCTCTCAGTATTGAAGTACAATATTCTCAGGCATATCTTCCACTTTTGTCATGATTTCCTAAGTTTTCATAGCTTTAGGACATAGACAAACACTGCTTTTGGATATTTGTCTACAAATCAAAGCATTTTTCTGTTATGTCAAAATGTCCTCCTTTGTTCCTACACTCATTAATCACGTTGATTAATGGAAATATTTGTAAATATTATCTAATATCTATATTCCAAAGTACAGATCATCGCCATTATATGCTTCAGTCAAGACAGTAATTTTTAGCAATCAAAGGTTAAGCTTCATGTCTTTGTCAGAACTGAATAAAAAACTACACTCTTGTAGAACTCACTGTGTGTATGTGCAAGAGTCAAAGTAATCCCGTTTGTCAGACTCTACTGAATACTTCAGTTGGCCTCTGATATGGTGACCTCATGAGTGGTACCTGATTTAGTACCGTATTACTAATGAAGACTACTGTGTGTGTGTGTGTGTGTGTGTGTGTGTGTGTGTGTGTGTGTGTGTGTGTGTGTGTGTGTGTGTGTGTGTGTGTGTGTGTGTGTGTGTGTGTGTGTGTGTGTGTGTGTGTGTGTGTGTGTGTGTGTGTGTGTGTGTGTGTGTGTGTGTGTGTGTGTGTGTGTGTGTGTGTGTGTGTGTGTGTGTGTGTGTGTGTGTGTGTGTGTGTTTTCCAGTATAATAGTTACTTTCTTTGCTGTGAGTCATTACAAAAATGTTTTTACAAAGAAATTAACAAATTCCAAAAAATGTCCTCCACATTTGATTATCTAACGATAATTCATGTCTTATGATCACCTGTATCAGGATATAATAATAGTTCACACATAACTACAATTAAATATGCATGTACTAAATAAAATTTTAACTGCAATAAATATACTGAAAAAATAATAACTCTAAACCTACCAACGAATAGATTTTAGTTGAATTCTGTCATACCTGTAGACATTTGATAAATACAATCATAGTTTAAAAAGTCTGAGAAGCTTCAGTCGTTCTATTTTCATTAAAAATTTTATAAAAACAAATTACAAAATATGGTACATTAGATTAACACAAGAATTGTTTAGCATTTATATTCAAACACTACTTTATAAACAGAATGTTACACAGCACAATAATACTTTTGAGAATCTAAAATATTTTTAACATACCAAAGTAGAACATAAACAGGCTTTATACTGCCACAATTAGAACTGCAAACAATGTTCTATCAGATGAATTGATATTAATGATATTACATTAATTAGCACGTGGACTGGATGGACTTCTGTGGGCCAAGTGCTTTGACTATTTGGGCAGTTCCATTAAAGACTATGACACTATCATTAAATCAATTACTTGATGGCCCTCATTATCACACCCAGATCTGATATTACTGTTTTGAATAACCTGCTTAATGACACTGGACTACTCGAATATATTGAGGCAACATATCGCACTCTACATATATCTTCTTTTTAAAGTGCAGATTTTCTTTATAGATATAATTTATAAAGAAAATTGAAATTGAAATTTTAATGCTAACTTTTGAAAAGTATGCAATAACATATCCCACAGAATTATATTTTAATGCTTAAATAAACATAATCTTACCATTTTGTATCTTGTTCCAAATAATGAAACAGAACATTTTTTAATTACAAAAATATTTTAAAACAAACATTTTTAAAAAGTAAACAAAAAACTCAACATATTTGTTATAAAAATATTTGCTTGGATATTGTTGTCCATGATGTGTCCGTTGATTAACTAATTATAAATATAATACTACTGACTCGGAACACAAAGTTTTTAATTGGTAAAAATGTAAAATTTTTACCTTGTAGCCTGAACCAATTTTCGCTTCGTCAGAGCCAAACAACTTGTAATAAGCGAAAACTGGTTCAGGCTACAAGGTAAAAATTTTACATTTTACCAATAAAAAACTTTGTGTTCAGAGTCAGCAGTATAATACTTATAATTAAAATATTTGCCTTTCAGACAAATATTAAGATTTTACACATATGAGAACTGTTACAAAATCAGAGAATCATAACTGTTTGTATGTATTTGTCATCTAAATCAGTACAAACACTGAAAGTATCATGCTAATGAGTTTTCCAATAGTAGACACCTTAATTACATAAATTCTTCATTCTTATGTGAAAATTTAAAAAATGTCATCTCTATTGAAATATAGAATACTGGATGGGTATACTGTTGGTCTGTAATTAGAGAAAGGTGTCCAGCAGAGTTCTTTTCTACTTGTACTAATTTGGAATAAATCATTCTTTGGAATACAATTATCATAGTTCTGAATGAAATGAACAGTGCTGTAACAAAATTAAAATATTTACTTTGTTGTCGAAGGTAGTTTTGTCAGTAACAAAGATACATTCGGAAACACTACTACTAACATAACTGTAATAGTTAAATCCTTAAATTCGTAGTGGCCGTTAATCAATGAATTTTTCAGTGACGGGTTTGTGAGGATCGGTCAAAAATATAACACAAATTTTCACTTATTTGTGTCGATGTTTTGACAATGTTTATTGTCATAATCATGACCTATGTATGAATACAAAATAAATGTCAAACACAGCAGAACAATTATTTGAGTGAATGTGTTTGTGTATATGAGTGTGTGTGCTTGTGTGTGTGCGCGTATGTGTGTATCCTTGTATATGTGAAGGAGTTGAGATAGTTTGTTATACATCTTCAAATATTTTCTTTAAAGGCGTAAAATTATTTGAAGAAAATAATAACTTTAACAAGAAAATTATAATATCACAGAACTTAATTTATACAATATTACAATTTAAATTACTCATAATGTAATGGTATTTTTAAATTAATTATAAAAGCAGTAATCAACAATTAAATATTAGAATTGGTACAGAAAACATTTATACATATACCAGTCAACATATAGCATAGTAAAATATATTATAGCTAAATACAGATTATAGAGATGTTCAATTATGTAATTATTACACTACGATTCGGAACACAAAACGTTTTATGGGTAAAAACGTAAAAGGTTTACCTTATAACCTGAACCAGTTTTCACTTTTCAAAAGCTTCTCAGAGGCTGCCGCTGGTAGCACTGTCCGTCTTGTTGTTAGCGATGGAATCGATTTTCGAAAGATCGATGTTGTGTGTGTGGGGTGAGATATGTTCGAATAATGCGTGTGATTTGAATTGTGTCTGTTCGTTTAGGATGTCGTTTTTATTTGTTTTCGTGTGTTTGTATATTTCTAATTGGTCTAGAGTGTCTAGTTTTCGGCCTTTTGTGTGTACGTATAGAATGTTCATGTTATTGTCGATGTTTTTGTATGTGTGGTTTGCTTCAATGAGGTGGTTTGCAAAGGTGGATTCTGTAGTGGAGTGGAGTGCCTTTGTGTGTTCAATGTATCTTTGTTTGAAGCTACGTCCTGTCTGGCCTATGTAGAATTTGTTGCAATCTGAGCAATTTAGTTTGTAAACACCAGGTAGATCGAATTTGTTTGTGTGTGTGTGTTTTGATAGTGTAAGTTCTACTTGATCTTTTTCTTTTTCTACTAGTGTTATATCCCAGGAATATTTTACTTCCCTAATTATTTTCCTTCTATTCATATAAATTGGCACAAGTCGGTGGGCACTTTTGGCTCCATTATTCCGCTGTCCATAATATACATTCTGAGTTCATGGACATACCATCTGCTCAATAAAATTGATTGCTGGAACTTACTTCTACATACAATCACCATTTAATAATAATAATAATAAGTAGTCTATTTGCGACTAATATAATATAAAAATTCAAATAAAAACACTCTTGGGATTATTTATTCTGTGTTATTCAGATCAGATTATTTTCCTTCTTACTGATTCATTCAGATTTTCTTTATCCATATGTGTAGCAATGTTGTTGACGTATATATTCTGTAGTTCTTTTATCTTCCTTCTTGTAATAGATTCTTTCCATGTTTTTCTTTCCTTTATCATTTCTAATTAAAAAATTCTACCTTGTAGCTGTATCAATGGTTATCATTATAATTATTGTCATTAAGTTATTCATTGTCCTTGTTACTTGATTATCTTGTCTTCTTATATTACTGTTAATTGTCTTGTTTGTTCTCTTCTCGTAGTCCTCAAAAAATGTTATTTTTTACTATTATTCCATTCAAAACTAGGTTATGCAAATATTTCATGTAATCTGTCCTCACTTCTTTTAACTTTTGTGGCTTATTTCGGTTTTTATTATTTTTATTATTGGTTTCTTCAAAATTATTTTGTTTAATCCGTGATCAAATATATCAGTTACCCTTGTTGGTCGGATCACTCTGGTGTGCAGAACTATTTCTGTCCTTGTGATATAGGTCTCTGCTACCTTGTACAGCACTTCTTCTAATACCACATGTTCATTAGTATCAATGACTACATCAATCCCTTTACCTATTAGTTTATTGAACAGATATTTCAATGGTATTTCAGTTATTGATGACATCACTGATTTTTTACCGGTTCCCTGTTCTTATTCAACTTTTCTTTAATACCTTCAGAAGTGCTGTCTAGTGTTTCATTCAATTTCTTGAAACCACTGTCTAATGTTTCACTTAATTTTCTGAAACTCTCTTTCATTTCCTGTTTTAATGTTTCATTATCTTCCCTCATTTGTTTCTTTAAGTTTTCGCTCAAAACCTCATTTTGTCTCCTTGAATTTTCATTAGTTTCTTCTTTATTCTGGTCAAATTTTTCATTCAAAATCTTGTTTTGTTTTCTTGAGTTCTCATTTATGTTTTCCTCCATTCGTTTAAAATTTTCATTAGTTTTTTCCTCATTCCTTTTTAGGAATTCCATTATGCCATCCCATTTCATTTCTTCTGTAGTCTTATTTGGTTCTCCCGGTGTTAATATTGTTTCGATTTCTTCCACCGGTGTCGCTTCTTTTTCTTCCATATTGATTTCCTTTCCGACCTCCGCCGCGCGTTTCTTTGATGTTGCTCTTTTCTGCATTTTGTTTGCCTTTTCCGTAACCGCAACTAGAATACTATCCTTCCTACAACTCTTGCCCCACATTGGGCGCCAATTTGTAATGAACCGATGTTGTATGGTTTACCAGCCTCACGTTGGTTGCGTTAATTTGTAACGAAATTATATTTTCGTTACTGCTGTGGTAATAATCATAGAGTTAAACTCACCCGTTCTAATATTCAAATTTGAATTCTCTGCCAAACATGTATTACCAACCCTTCTTGGTCATCCAAAATTTTCAACGTTTATTACATTAGAAATAATACCCAAATTATAGTAAAGATTATTAAAAAAATCAAACATACAGTGAGAAGTTCAATAAAGTTTTTTATTAGTAATTCTTATGTTTCTTAATATATTACAAATCCTTCCAATTTATATAACGAAATATGTGCCGGCATGTTTAATTATTCGCGGTTGGCTATTCTGTTCCAATATGGGAGTTTCTCCTGTTTATATTGTATTAATATCTCGGGTCGTGAAGTTCTTGAGGCTACGGAAAATGTCATTAAATATACTAATAAAAGTACAAAATTTTACAATCAACACACAAATATTATACAAGTTGTGAAATAATTACAATTAGTTATAACATATATTTATTGAAAATGTGTTTGTAGGTTAATTGTTTTTAACTAATATTTAATCTTAAAGTTTCTTCATATAAGTAATTATTATAACAGTGAGATTAATTTTCAGTTCTAAGTCTTCATTAAATAATAAGGAGTTCAAGTGTTTGATCAGTGAGTGATAATTAGTATTAATAGTGGGGTTCACTTATTATTTTTTCGTGTTGATGTTACAGTTGTATTTAAATTATACTTATCAATTCTCTTTATTTTCAGTCCGGATAGGATTACTTTAGGTATAGTTCATTTTCCTTTGATCAATTAGATACTCCAATCTTCTTTTGCTGCTTAAAATTTTCAAAGTGGTTATAATTTATTGTTCATCATTCTGGTCCAGTCTTCCATCAATCATTTATACATTAGATATTTTTTCTCTTCTCCAATGGTATGCTGTTTTTCTAATTTGTACTCCTCAGAAATTAATTATGGATTAATGAAATTATTCTTTTGGTATTTAATCAATGTAGTTACTATTTATTGTTCATCATTATAGTACAATATTCCATCACTTATTTATATATTAAATAATTTTCTCCTCTCCAATGGTCTGCAGTTTTTTCCAATCTGTACTCATCAAGAGTTAATAATAGACTCATGAATTTATTTAATAGATATTTTGGTTGCTAAGGTTCAAACACTCCTTCTCATTGGTTGACAATTTGGGAATATTGTTAAACATGGCTATTGTTCTTCTATACAAAATTACTAAAATCATTTAAATTAACATAATTTACTTATACTAACTGTAATACTAAATATAATAACATCATTGTATTGCTATTCCCCTACACATTAATTTGATATCCTTCATGACTACTTTCTTCAACTAATAACCAATCCATACATTTAACATTTTGGTTTTCTTTTGTAAATTAACTCTAAACTAATTATTTTATATCTATTTTTGTTTTCCATACTCTTACCATGAAACCTAACAGGATTACATGCATTAATTCATTATTTGTTATTGTTTTTGTATTAAATTTTGCAATTTTCTTGTTCCCCAATATAGCCCTAATGCCTAGAATAAATAATTTTCTTTATCTTCATTCATTACAACTGATTATGTTAAGATTGTTAAGTTTAAGTGTTTTAAACATAATTACCATAATACAATTAACTACACTATAACATTTGATTATCTATAATCATTATACAATATAACATAACTCTTTTTAAAAACGTTTTAGGCCAATGCCAGTATCCAATATTGAACATATCTTCTCTCTGGTCCTGTTACTCATTAATTGTAATATTACATCTAATTAATTATAATCATAACAAAACATAATATAAATTAAACATTAGGTGAGTATTAGTCTTTCATACTGAATATACTTACAGTATACAGTACCTAATTCCCTTTACCTATGCTTATTGTAACAGATTATGGGTTTGGCATTAAGCTTAATAGTTTTGAAATCTAAATCCCTTAATACAAATAACTGAAATATAACACTGGATTGTTTACTATCCTTATAACACAACATCATTCTTCCTTTAAATATTTAAGGAATTATCAGTATTTTATATTTAACAAACATTTCTTTTATACTGATAATAAACATTTTATTTTTTATAAAACTACTCAATTACTCCTAATTATTTCTGGTAACATATAGTTTGTTTATTATCTCTGGGTCCTATTCATGGTTTATTAGCTATTATAATACTCATATCACTTTTCTTTCTCGATTATCACTAGTTTATTTCACTTTATAACATTGTATCTTTATTTAATCAACACTATTCTGTTGTTATTATTATTATTATTATATTTGTTCTTATCTTTGATTTTCACATTAAATTACCTACTGTTTACTTACTATTTTTTATTTCACAATTCAACTTTGTACTTTTATTATTGGTAATATTTATGATAATTCTTTCTGAAATAGGGTATTTGGACTCATTATGTTAACTATATATTCTTTTATCACTTTTCCAATCTATTGGGTATTGTCATAGTCATTGTCTTTGTCTATGTCAGATTTAGTTTATTGGTCTTGTTCTATTAATTCTGTTTATTAGCTTTTCAGTTTACAGCTTTTCTTCATTCATTTAAACTTGCAAATCTTGTGCTATCTTCTGTCACGTTACAAGGTCTAAGAAGTTTATGGTATTGTTGTGTTCGTATTCGGCAGTAAAGGTTATGTTTTTATGTATTTTGTTTATATGTGCTAGTAACTGTTCACATCACGACACACTAAGACATAACGTAAACAATATAATAGGAGCACATAAGACACCAGACAACAAGAACCACAACTCAGAAATACACACAGCCATCAAACTGAGGGAAAAGGCATACAAACACAACATCACATTTGTAAAAGCAGACAAAGGCAATACGACTGCAATCATCTCCACAGATGACCTACACAACAAAGTACAAAACTTCATGAAACAGAACAACATCACAGAACTAAAACACGACCCCACCGACAGATACCAAAACATAGTAAAACAACTAATCAACAAAGCCAAACACATAACGACACACAAACAAAAGCCATACATTGAGACAAATCCAACCATCAGCCCCTACCCTCCAAGCGCTTCCCAAAATCCATAAAGAAGAAATTCCGATCCGCCCCATTATCAATTACCGTAATGCCCCTGCATACAAACTCGCAAAACATCTAGACAAAATTATCAGACAACACACACAACTAGACAACAACATTGCAGTAAAAAACAACACAGACCTAGTAACAAAAATAAAAGACATACACATCCCCCATAATGCCACATTAGCCTCCTTTGACATTAAAAACCTGTACACAAACATCGCCATGTCTGAAACAATCGCCATTCTACAAAACAAACTCAAACAGAACAACACACCAGACGAACTTATCAACGAAAATAACAAACTCTTAACATTATCACAAAACAAAACTACTTTACATATAACAATAAATTTTACACACAGAATTATGGTCTACCCATGGACTCACCCATATCCAGCATTCTAGCAGAAGTCTTCCTCCAACACTTAGAAAAAACAAAAATCCTCACAAACAATGACAGACACTCACATAAAATACTATATTGGCACAGATACGTTGTTGACATTCTAATACTATACAGGGGAAACAAAAGACAATGTGAACAGTTACTAACGCACATAAACAAAATACATAAAAACATAACCTTTACTGCCAAATACGAACACAACAATACCATAAACTTCTTAGACCTCTCCATCACAAACTTGAACACAGGCACAAATTCAGTATATACAGAAAACCGACTAAAACTTACACACTAATACACAACTCCTCCAATCACCCAATACAACACAAACTAGCTGCCTTCAGAACCATGATTCATAGACTTAACAACATCCCCCTAGATGAAAAAGACTACAAAGACGAACTAAACACGATAAAATATCTAGCAGAATCCAACGGATATGACAGAACAATAGTCAATAAACTCCTACACAAAACAAACAACAGACAAAGACAGAAAACAACAAATTCATAACACTAACATACATCAACATTCAAACTGAAAAAATAGCCCACAAATTCAAAAAAGCAGGATACAGAATCACTTACAAAACTACTAACAAAACAGAACATACACTATCAAAACACACACAAACAAATTCGATCTACCTGGTGTTTACAAACTAAATTGCTCAGATTGCAACAAATTCTACATATAGGCCAGACAGGACATAGCTTCAAACAAAGATACATTGAACACACAAAGGCACTCCACTCCACTACAGAATCCACCTTTGCGAACCACCTCATTGAAGCAAACCACACATGCAAAAACATCGACAATAACATGAACATTCTATACGTACACACAAAAGGCCGAAAACTAGACACTCTAGAACAATTGGAAATATACAAACACACGAAAACAAATAAAACCAACAGCCTAAACGAACAGACACAATTCAAATCATACGCATTATTCGAACATATCTCACCCCACACACACAACATCGATCTTTTGAAAATCGATTCCATCGCCAACAACCAGACGGACAGTGCTACCAGCGGTGTAACGACAATTTTAAAGAATTTTTTTGTTGTAAGTAAGTGAACATAGTAACTAGGGTCGGCTGTCAACTTAACAATGACACACGCAGGCGCTGTACCATGTGTCGCTCAAGCAACGGGAAGGCAGGGTAGTAGAAAGACAATACCTCTGTAGTAGCAGCTGTTCGCTTAAGAGAGTTGCGGGTGACGAGCTGGACTATCAGAAAAAACAATGGAGTAATGTATCACAGATAAATGACAATGAAAGGCTGGCAGGAAGACATAACGAAGCTACACGAGAAATAATAAGCCACGTGTGTGGAGCTTAACACTAAACGCAGCGTTACATTGTTCACAATGGACAGGAAAGGCTCGGACAAAATAGCGACAATACGGGTGAGCAATTAACAAACGCGGGACGCACAGTTTTACCAGAATGGGTCACAGCTAAGAAAAGCCTGCAGAGCAGATGTGGCAGTTGTAAGGAATACCTAGAAACGACCACACTGGCGTGGGAATAGCAAGAGAAAACTTGTAGACAATGCGAGGACTGGTCATGGGTAAGCAGCGATACAGATGCTGAACTAAAAGGCAGATGAGAGGCCATGCAGCAATTAAGAGAACTTTGTCTGAAAGGACCGCACGTAAAGACAAAAAGGTGATGGACAGGCGTTAAATTTGGTCATCCGCCACAGACTATGGGTGGAGCCAACCAGTAGCTATGAGGGTAGAAAATCAAGAAGCCTATCAGAATCCAGAGTGGAGGAAGGCGTTTCTCCAAGAAGAGGTTGCCAAGGAGACGAGATGGAAGAACGAATGAAAACGATGTCAGAAGACAAGCCATGGTGTTAAGGAGGAGTTTTCGTCAGAAAATAGTTGAGAACCAATAGAAGCAAAGAAGGTGGGAAGAAGAGTTGGGAGTAGAGAAGATAGTGGGATTCGGAATATAAACTTGGGGGTTTTACCGTTATCAGGGTCTTAGGTCTTATGTCTTATGTATCTGAACTGTCTTGAGGTGCGTAAGTCTTAGTCAGAGTGATGTAAAGTTTTAACCTTAGAAGAGTCGGCGTGGAATTATAAGTGCGAACAGTCGAGAATCGGGAGGCAGTAATGGAACTTAGTAATTAACAGACATGTCGGAGTACTACTTGAAATTGACTTAGTTTTTTGTCTAGAGTTGATATACTAACCAAAGACGTAAATACGGTCGGAAGTTTTGATGGAGTGTAAATGATAGACATGATGTTGTAATCGAGATAGTTAAAGAGAACCGGAAATATGAACTAATTATAGTAATTGAGTGAAAGACGAATGTAACTGCTAACGCCATTAAGCATAATCGAATGGCGGGTTAATAAAGTTAGTCCGCGAAAGAACAGTGCGAACTAAATAGAGCATCCAACAATCTGTATAAATTAAATAAACTGTTAACATACTAAGAATTTGTAACTGATACTTACATATAAACAATTCAGAGAAAGTGGCGTTATCAAATAACGTGTTGAAATCAGATATTCCAATAACGAGAATTAACAAAAGAGTTATATATGTGTCAGAGTACGAGATAATAGGTGAGGTATAAAAGTGTCTTCCACGAGATGATAGTGTCATCAACAAGGACATCAGCGAGCCTGGAGAGAGACAGGAATAGCATCGCAGATGAGCTCTGCAGAAATAATGGAAAACTTACCAACAGTAACAAAATTCATGCATTACTAATGTTAATTAAAACACTGTCTGTCCCTCTAAAAGAACTCACGA
Organism: Magicicada septendecula; assembly: GCA_034769895.1. NCBI lineage: Eukaryota > Metazoa > Arthropoda > Insecta > Hemiptera > Cicadidae > Magicicada > Magicicada septendecula. Next base: position 136,864,465 of record CM068372.1, read on the forward strand.
ATGATATTTCAAGAAAATAATAGCTAGAAGCTATTCATGTTAAATTGGCATAAACAACTTTTAAAAGATAATTTTAGCTATATCCATGCAATTATGAATCCATTTGTTAAGAATACTTTAGTGTAGCATAAAAAGTTATAATTATGACTATTGATGTTTAAATGAGTAACTCTGAGAAGGAGATGATAATAGAGTGAGTAAATTTTTAAGTAAATAATAAATGATATTAGAATGTGCTATTTCATATTGCAAGATAAATGTTGTTCTTTTCAGATATCATGAAAGTGATGTCATTGGTAACAGACATAAATGAACTAAGTTAATATCGTAAAGTTTGGTGTACATTGTTACTTATTCGAAAGCACCTAAGGTAGAATACCAATGCTATTAATTACGGAAGATTAAGTTAGTATATAGCATCAAAGAAATTAAAACAACGTCATTCAAATCATACATAATCAATTAACACCATATAAATAATTGAGGTAACACACGCAGTAAAATGGTTATAATTGGCACCACAAGAAAGGTGGGGCAGTTTTATTTATATTTGGAGTACCTAACGAGTGGCAATAATATTGTATGTCACACTTATACACAAACAATCAGCATAGTATACTATATCTTAGCTAATTAACTCAATTAATTAATTAACCATTAATTAATAAACAACCACAAAAGTAAATTATTATTATATTTGACGCCCATAAAGCCGAGCAACCTAAGTAATTGTAATATTTGGCACTCCAGAACGCGGAGCGTAAACACTTAACTGTCAAACATTATACTTGACAACAGTAAATAAAAGTAATTGTTATATTTGGCGTCCCATCGTGGGGCATTATAAAAGTATTGTAGTATTTGGCATCCCAAAACGCGGGACAGTAAATAACAACCACTATAAGAGTAAATGTTATAGCGGCAACCTCTGAAGAAGCTTTTTAAAAGTGAAAACCGGTTCAGGTTATAAGGTAAAACTTTTACGTTTTTACCCATAAAAAGTTTTGTGTTCTGAGTCGTAGTGTAATAATTATATTTAGTTAAGTAACGGACACGTCATGGACAACGAAATCCAAGTAATTATCAAGTTATTTTTATCATGTTTCACTCACTACTGGCATTAAAACCATAATTAATTTAGAACATTCTAAATTACACAATAACTGTAGAACTTTACGAACTTATTCTGAATTGCACAATAACTGTAGAACTTTACGAACTTAAATATAGTATATATTATACCTATACAGGCCTAACTGTTGTTGTAAATATAATTTACTATACCAACTCAGACAGTAGTTGGCATATGACAGTATATTGAGTTTTATATTATGGTAACTGAACTTTCTGTTGAATGTATATGCTCTTGTTCCCTCCTGTAAATCTTGTTTACTCAGACAGTTGACAATCTGGTCAAAATCGATATATGTATTACCGTATGCAATGAAATTAACAACCTTCACTCTTACAAGCTTCATTGTTTTTGATAGACAGGCAAGTACAAAAACACTGTCCAGACAGATCACACACACACACACACACACACACACACACACACACACACACACACACACACACACACACACACACACACACACTGTGGTTTATAATCTTAGTCACGAGCGTGTGTGGTTTTCATTACCAACAAAAACACTGTTTTTGTTGGTGTTTGGCACATGTGTTAACCCACAAATCGTGTTTTTTTTTTTAATATGTAATCTATACACATCAAAATATTAACGTTTTAGTAATACACACCTGTAAAATATTGAAAAACAAATAGGGGTGCCCATCCCCCCAAGGCCCAATGAGCAACCCCCAATTGAAAAGTCCCCCCCACTAATAATGACCAAGAGGGTGAAAGCCGTTCCGGGGGGTCTGGGGAGTATGGAATGCTCCCCTCCCAGTAAAAAGGGAAAATTTGAAAATTAAGACTTCAAAACTCGAGTTTTAGGTACATTTTAAACCTAAATCTCGGGGTTTTTCAATAAGCCTATACAAATTATTTTAGTTAAAAAAGTCATGAAAAACAAAACAAGATCCTACACTACAGTTACAATAATTGTTACACTTGTTAAGTTGTTTTAAATTGTATCATTGTTTTAAAAGATAAGGCGCTACACTGGTGTGGGTGTGGATGAGAAGCAAAGACATTTGAGAGATATATTTTAAAACATATTGGTCATATTGGAACGTGGATGGCCAGTTTAAGCTTACAGAATTTTATTATTAGCCCTAATAATATTGTTTAGAAGTTTTGTATGTCATTACTTTGAACAAAACAGGCTAGATTCAAAGGGTATTGGAGTAATTAAAAACCAAGCAAATATTGTACTTAGCAAATTTTATTTAACAAATGTGTTGCTACACTAAAAATACATTTTAAATAATTGTACTATTAAAACCAATACAATGAAATGATGCAAAAACAACATACAATGAAGTTTAAATTATGATAGGAAAAATACACTAAAAATACATTTTAAATAATTGTACTATTAAAACCAATACAATGAAATGATGCAAAAACAACATACAATGAAGTTTAAATTATGATAGGAAAAATATGTTTGTGCACAAACACGGTAAAAATTTCTATCAATGTTGGATTTAAAATGTTATTCTTGAAAAAATCTCCCCCAAAAATCCTTAAAATACACCCAAAAAATCCCCACCAACAATTCTCAATGCGCAACTTGCGCTATGATCCCCCCCTATGGGCACCCCTGGTCACGACCAACAAACAAATACAAAATTACAAAATCCTGAACTTGTCAGATCCAAAAATCCTCTCATCAAGGCAAAGAACTCTGGAGAAATAGGGTCGAAATATATTTTGTCACAACTATCACAAAAAGAATTCATGAATCTGGGTAAAAGTCTATGACCATATAATCTGTGCAACTGAAAGTGTTTAGTTTATTACACAGATGTCTGACAAGATACAGCAGTAGGCTTGAGTCTCTCAGGCAGACTGACCAGCCTTATATCAAAAGTTTTAAAATGTAACATGAAAGCAGTTTCATGTCTTTCCACGAAATAACAAGCTATTTTTTTAAGCCCAAACCTAATAAAAGTTCCACTGTGCATTCTTCAAAAAATGTCATCTAAAGTACGTTACTTTTTGTTTGTGCTTCAAAAACTCTGTATTACTTAAATTTAACAAAAATGTTGGTAGTTTTATACAAGTATACATATAGTCTTAATAGTTAAGTCTATCGAATCATACAAATGTGACCCAGACAACAACAAAAAACTCATTGGCTGTCACCAGTGGTACGAAAGGGGAGCTATAGAGCTTAATACCCATCTCACCTTATATATGCTTATTATCTGATTGTGTAATACAAAAGACACATTTTATGAACGAGGTACATACACATTTCTAGCCATTTTTACAATTAAGAAAATAATATTGTTAAGCACTATTAAACATAATGTTCTTCATAGATTTTAAATGATGAAATTGAAAATTATAACAGATGATACATACTAAGAAACTTTAAAGAATTAACACACAACATAACAGTACCAGCACCAACCTTACTCCTCCATAGCACATAAAAAATACAGTATTCATAATTGTCATCTCCCAGGTACAAAAACTCACCTTCCACATTTGTGTGTGTGTGTGTGTGTGTGTGTGTGTGTGTGTGTGTGTGTGTGTGTGTGTGTGTGTGTGTGTGTGTGTGTGTGTGTGTGTGTGTGTGTGTGTGTGTGTGTGTGTGTGTGTGTGTGTGTGTGTGTGTGTGTGTGTGTGTGTGTGTGTGTGTGTGTGTGTGTGTGTGTGTGTGTGTGTGTGTGTGTGTGTGTGTGTGTGTGTGTGTGTGTGTGTGTGTGTGTGTGTGTGTGTGTGTGTGTGTGTGTGTGTGTGTGTGTGTGTGTGTGTGTGTGTGTGTGTAAAAATACTGACTTTCTATTATTAGCATTGCAACACCTACACGAAGACCCTTATTTCATCTTCACTACTAGCGACTTCACAAGTACCCTCTTCTATGGAGATTTTTAAGTTTTCAGTGACATCATGAACTTGAAAAATGTCGGTATGGAGAACCATACATGACTTCCATATTCTAAGATTTATATTTAAAATCATTTTCGACATTTTTAAAATTTTTTTGTCAACATTATCGCTTCAGAACTATAATAAAAGTCCGTTACTTAACGGTAAAATCTTTTCGGCATTCTTGATAACATTATTCTATTATAGACTAAACAGTCGATTAGTAGACAATATTTTGATAAACTTATGTCTTTTATATAACTAATTACTGATTGAATGATTGTTATTTACAATAACTAGGATACGTATAAAGTTCTTTTATAACAATTCTTAACATAATAAACAGCATCTTGCAGAGGATTCATTCCCTAAAGACGAAAAGTCTGTCTATGAATTGTTCCTCTGGACACTTTTTCGGCTTGCATGCGTTATGTTGGTATGGGTTCAGCACTTTCCATTTAAAAAGCGTGCAAATGTAAGAAAATAAACATGAATGAGGCCAGAAATAACGCGAATTGTGTGTGTGTGTGTGTGTGTGTGTGTGTGTGTGTGTGTGTGTGTGTGTGTGTGTGTGTGTGTGTGTGTGTGTGTGTGTGTGTGTGTGTGTGTGTTCCCTGCATTTTTACTGCGGTAGTCATAATAATAAAATGGAAACGTAAACAGTACATAACTGAGATACGCTTGCCTGCCAAGCGCGATATATTTTCTCTTATACATGATTTACATTAAAATGAAAAAATTATAATTTTATTGCCTGGCAACAAAATTATTTTATTTTCAACAATTACCATTGTTTGAAAAAGTTTAAATGAATTTTCAAGTACTTTACTCTTGTTAAAACGTAAAAGGTTGCAGGTAAACTACCCCTTCCCCTTAACCGATCTTCACCAAAATCTAAAGGCCTTGAGTCCTCTACAATTCACTGACGTATGCAAAAAATTATTTGATTCTGTTTGAATTTGCGGCAGTTATCGTTTGCCATAGAAAATACGCTTGATAAAAAACGTTGCAGGTAAACTACCCCTTCCCCTCAACCGATCTTCACCAAAAACAATAGGTCTTGAGTACTCTACAAATCAGGGCTGTATGCAGAAAATTATTTGATTCTGTTTGAATTTGCGGCTGTTATCGTTTGCCATAGAAAATACCCTTGTTAAAAAAACGTTGTAGGTAAACTACCCCTTTCCCATAACCGATCTTCACCAAAAACAATAGGTCTTGAGAACTCTACAATTTAGGGCTGTATGCAAATAATCTTTTGATTCTGTTTGAATTTGCGGCTGTTATCGTTTGCCAAAAAAAAAAATTTCCCTTGATAAAAAAAACCGTTGCAGGTAAACTACCCCTTTCCCTCAACCGATTTTCACCAAAAACAATAGGTCGTGAGTACTCTACAAATCAGGGCTGTATGCAAAAAATTATTTGATTCTGTTTGAATTTCCGGCAGTTATCGTTTGCCATAGAAAAAAAATCTACAGACACACAGACAGACACACACACACAGACACTTTTCGGAAAACGACTTTTTTTCATGTTTTGAGTGTAGTAGAATCAGAATCTGCAATAATCTCGAACAAGATTTTTTTTTGCCATCACCATACTTCCATTCCTTAAGGAATATGGAAGTAATAAAAAGTGATTTATATGGTTAACAATGCATTGTTAAAATATCGGTATGGAGAACCATACATGACTTCCATATTCTAAGATTTATATTTAAAATCATTTTCGAAATGAAATATTACCTAAATATTCCCTAAAGACGAAAAGTCTGTCTATGAATCGTTCCTCTGTAAACACGTGCAGTTACACGCCCAGCGATCCACAGGAAGGAAATCGCTATCCACGCTGGACACTTTTTCGGCTTGCATGCGTAATGTTGGTATGGGTTCGGCACTTTCCATTTAAAAACCGTGCAAATGTAAGAAAATAAACATGAATGAGGCCAAAAATAACGCGAACTCTGTGTGTGTGTGTGTGTGTGTGTGTGTGTGTGTGTGTGTGTGTGTGTGTGTGTGTGTGTGTGTGTGTGTGTGTGTGTGTGTGTGTGTGTGTGTGTGTGTGTGTGTGTGTGTGTGTGTGTGTGTGTGTGTGTGTGTGTGTGTGTGTGTGTGTGTGTCTTCCCTGCCTTTTCATTGCGGTAGTCATAATAATAAAATGGAAACGTAAACAGTACATAACTGAGAAAAATATCGGTATGGAGAACCATACATGACTTCCATATTCTAAGATTTATATTTAAAATCATTTTCAGCCAAACAGCCAGGCTGTGTCTTACCTGCCTTTTTATTGCCGTATTAAATGAAAAATATTATATTACATTAAAATGAAAACATTTTAATTTTATTGCATGGCAACAAAATTAACAATTGCCATTGTTTCAAAAAGTTTAAATACATTTTCAAATACTTTACTCTTGTTAAAACGTAAAAGGTTGCAGGTAAACTACTCCTTCCCCTTAACCGATCTTCACCAAAATCAAAAGGCCTTGAGTCCTCTACAATTCAATAACATATGCAAAAAATTATTTGATTCTGTTTGAATTTGCGGCAGTTATCGTTTCCCATAGAAAATACGCTTGATAAAAAACGTTGCAGGTAAACTACCCCTTCCCCTCAACCGATCTTCACCAAAAACAATAGGTCTTGAGTACTCTACAAATCAGGGCTGTATGCAGAAAATTATCTGATTCTGTTTGAACTTGCGGCTGTTATCGTTTGCCATAGAAAATACCCTTGTTAAAAAAACGTTGTAGGTAAACTACCCTTTCCCTTAACCGATCTTCACCAAAAACAATAGGTCTTGAGAACTCTACAATTTAGGGCTGTATGCAAATAATCTTTTGATTCTGTTTGAATTTGCGGCTGTTATCGTTTGCCATAGGAAATACCCTTGTTAAAACATAAAACGTTACAGGTAAACTACCCCTTTCCCTTAACCGATCTTCACCAAAAACAATAGTCTTGAGAACTCTACAATTCAGGGCTTTATGCGAAACATTATTTGATTCTGTTTGAATTTGCGGCTGTTATCGTTTGCCAAAAAAAAAAATTTCCCTTGATAAAAAAAAACCGTTGCAGGTAAACTACCCCTTTCCCTCAACCGATCTTCACCAAAAACAATAGGTCGCGAGTACTATACAAATCAGGGCTGTATGCAAAAAATTATTTGATTCTGTTTGAATTTGCGGCAGTTATCGTTTGCCATAGAAAAAAAATCTACAGACAGACAGACACACACACAGACACTTTTCGGAAAACGACTTTTTTTCATGTTTTGAGTGTAGTAGAATCAGAATCTGCAGTAATCTCGAACACGATTTTTTCTGCCATCACCATACTTCCATTCCTTAAGGAATATGGAAGTAAAAATACATAAATGAAAAAACTATAATTTTTATTGCCTGGCAACAAAATTATTTTATTTTTAACAATTACCATTGTTTCAAAACGTTTAAATAAATTTTCAAGTACTTTACTCTTGTTAAAACGTAAAAGGTTGCAGGTAAACTACCCCTTCCCCTTAACCGATCTTCACCAAAATCAAAAGTCCTTGAGTCCTCTACAATTCAGGGACGTATGCAAAAAATTATTTGATTCTGTTCGAATTTGCGGCTGTTATCGTTTGCCATAGAAAATACGCTTGATAAAAAACGTTGCAGGTAAACTACCCCTTCCCCTCAACCGATCTTCACCAAAAACAATAGGTCTTGAGTACTCTACAAATCAGGGCTGTATGCAAAACATTATTTGATTCTGTTTGAATTTGCGGCTGTTATCGTTTGCCATAGAAAATACCCTTGTTAAAAAAACGTTGCAGGTAAACTACTCCTTTCCCTTAACCGATCTTTACCAAAAACAATAGGTCTTGAGAACTCTACAATTTAGGGCTGTATGCGAAACATTATTTGATTCTGTTTGAATTTGCGGCTGTTATCGTTTGCCATAGGAAATACCCTTGTTAAGACATAAAACGGTGCAGGTAAACTACCCCTTTCCCTTAACCTATCTTCACCAAAAACAATAGGTCATGAGAACTCTACAATTCAGGGCTGTATACGAAACATTATTTGATTCTGTTTGAATTTGCGGCTGTTATCGTTTGCCAAAAAAAAAATTTTCCCTTGATAAAAAAAAACCGTTGCAGGTAAACTACCCCTTTCCCTCAACCGATCTTCACCAAAAACAATAGGTCGCGAGTACTCTACAAATCAGGGCTGTATGCAAAAAATTATTTGATTCTGTTTGAATTTGCGGCGTTATCGTTTGCCATAGAAAAAATATCGGTATGGAGAACCATACATGACTTCCATATTCTCAGATTTATATTTAAAATCATTTTCAGCCAAACAGCCAGGCTGTGTCTTACCTGCCTTTTTATTGCTGTATTAAATGAAAAATATTATATTACATTAAAATGAAAAAATTATAATTTTATTGCCTGGCAACAAAATTATTTTATTTTTAACAATTACCATTGTTTCAAAAAGTTTAAATAAATTTTCAAGTACTTTACTCTTGTTAAAACGTAAAAGGTTGCAGGTAAACTACCCCTTCCCCTTAACCGATCTTCACCAAAATCGAAAGTCATTGAGACCTCTACAATTCAGGGACGTATGCAAAAAATTATTTGATTCTGTTTGAATTTGCGGCTGTTATCGTTTGCCATAGAAAATACGCTTGATAAAAAAACGTTGCAGGTAAACTACCCCTTTCCCTCAACCGATCTTCACCAAAAACAATAGGTCTTGAGAACTCTACAATTTAGGGCTGTATGCAAATAATCTTTTGATTCTGTTTGAATTTGCGGCTGTTATCGTTTGCCATAGGAAATACCCTTGTTAAAACATAAAACGTTACAGGTAAACTACCCCTTTCCCTTAACCGATCTTCACCAAAAACAATAGGTCTTGAGTACTCTACAAATCAGGGCTTTATGCAAAACATTATTTGATTCTGTTTGAATTTGCTGCTGTTATCGTTTGCCATAGAAAATATCCTTGTTAAAAAAACGTTGCAGGTAAACTACCCCTTTCCCTCAACCGAACTTCACCAAAAACAATAGGTCTTGAGAACTCTACAATTTAGGGCTGTATGCAAATAATCTTTTGATTCTGTTTGAATTTGCGGCTGTTATCGTTTGCCATAGGAAATACCCTTGTTAAAACATAAAACGTTACAGGTAAACTACCCCTTTCCCTTAACCGATCTTCACCAAAATCAAAAGATCTTGAGAACTCTACAATTCAGGGCTGTATGCGAAACATTATTTGATTCTGTTTGAATTTGCAGCTGTTATCGTTTGCCAAACAAACAAAATTACCCTTTGCAAAAAAAAAAAACCGTTGCAGGTAAACTACCCCTTTCCCTCAACCGATCTTCACCAAAAACAATAGGTCGCGAGTACTCGGCAAATCAGGGCTGCATGCAAAAAATTATTTGATTCTGTTTGAATTTGCTGCAGTTATCGTTTGCCATAGAAAAAAAATCTACAGACACAGACACACACACAGACACACACACAGACAGACAGACACACACACAGACACTTTTCGGAAAACGACTTTTTTTCATGTTTTGAGTGTAGTAGAATCAGAATCTGCAATAATCTCGAACACGATTTTTTTTGCCATCACCATACTTCCATTCCTTAAGGAATATGGAAGTAAAAATCAACAGACAGACAGACACACAGACACTTTTCGGAAAACGACTTTTTTTCATGTTTTGAGTGTAGTAGAATCAGAATCTGCAATAATCTCGAACACGATTTTTTTTGCCATCACCATACTTCCATTCCTTAAGGAATATGGAAGTAAAAGTCGTTTTCCGAAAAGTGTCTGTGTGTGTCTTTGTGTCTGTCTGTAGTTTTTTTTCTATGGCAAACGATAACTGCCGCAAATTCAAACAGAATCAAATAATTTTTTGCATACAGCCCTGATTTGTAGAGGACTCGCGACCTATTGTTTTTGGTGAAGATCGGTTGAGGGAAAGGGGTAGTTTACCTGCAACGGTTTTTTTTTATCAAGGGAAATTTTTTTTTTGGCAAACGATAACAGCCGCAAATTCAAACAGAATCAAATAATGTTTTGCATACAGCCCTGAATTGTAGAGTTCTCAAGACCTATTGTTTTTGGTGAAGATCGGTTAAGGGAAAGGGGTAGTTTACCTGTAACGTTTTATGTTTTAACAAGGGTATTTCCTATGGCAAACGATAACAGCCGCAAATTCAAACAGAATCAAATAATGTTTTGCATACAGCCCTGAATTGTAGAGTTCTCAGGACCTATTGTTTTTGGTGAAGATCGGTTAAGGGAAAGGGGTAGTTTACCTACAACGTTTTTTTAACAAGGGTATTTTCTATGGCAAACGATAACAGCCGCAAATTCAAACAGAATCAAATAATTTTTTGCATACAGCCCTGATTTGTAGAGTACTCAAGACCTATTGTTTTTGGTAAAGATCGGTTGAGGGAAAGGGGTAGTTTACCTGCAACGTTTTTTATCAAGCGTATTTTTTATGGCAAACGATAACTGCCGCAAATTCAAACAGAATCAAATAATTTTTTGCATACCGCCCTGATTTGTAGAGTACTCGCGACCTATTGTTTTTGGTGAAGATCGGTTGTGGGGAAGGGGTAGTTTACCTGCAACGGTTTTTTTTTATCGAGGGAAATTTTTTTTTTTTAGGCAAACGATAACAGCCGTAAATTCAAACAGAATCAAATGATGTTTCGCATACAGCCCTGAATTGTAGAGTTCTCAAGACCTATTGTTTTTGGTGACGATCGGTTAAGGGAAAGGGGTAGTTTACCTACAACGTTTTTTTAACAAGGGTATTTTCTATGGCAAACGATAACAACCGCAAATTCTAACAGAATCAAATAATTTTTTGCATACGTCAGTGAATTGTAGAGGACTCAAGGCCTTTAGATTTTGGTAAAGATCGGTTAAGGGGAAGGGGTAGTTTACCTGCAACCTTTTACGTTTTAACAAGAGTAAAGTACTTGAAAATTCATTTAAACTTTTTCAAACCATGGTAATTGTTGAAAATAAAATAATTTTGTTGCCAGGCATTCTGAAAATTTCAGATTTTGTCCCACAAAATCTGAAAAGATTATACGATAGTTTATGAAATGGTTAATAATACGTCAGTGGAAGGTGTAATGAGAAATTAGCAGAAATGGAAACCTGGGGAATGTTAACTGTTCTGTAGATACAATTTTGTCAGAATGTTTGGAAATGATCATCAACATTGAAGAAAAAGTAAGCATATTAAGAAACATATGTAAGTACTTATTATAAAAAAATAATGTTTGTTTTTTGATAAAGTCATTTTGATTATAAAATATAAATATTTACAACAAGAAAAGAATTTTCAGTTTTCAAAATTTAAATATATTTTTATAAAACAATGGGTTCTTCATTGAGGTGGGGACCATGTCACTCACTCCATCTCAAGCCTCCTCTCCCATTTTGCAGAAAAAGAGGACCCTGTCAAGGCTGATACTTTGACGACAGTGACAGGGCTTTCCACCAAATTCAGCAGAGTGACAGGTAGGCCCAACTCTGATTGGCTCCTCAGATTTCCCCAGCGTTAGTAGGTTCTATGAAAATATTTTATTTCAAAAATGATTTTAAATATAAATCTTAGATATGTTTTATAAATCTCATGTTTTATGTTTTAACATGGGTAATTTTTTATATGACGAACCATAACTGCCGTAAATTCAAACAGAATCAAATAATTTTTTACATATGTGCCTGAGCTATAGAGAACTCAATGTCTGTTGATTTTGGTGAAGATCGGTTACGGGGAAAGGGCAGTTTACCTGAAACATTTTTTGTTGTAACATGAGTAAAGTACTTAATTTTGATAAAGTATCCTGATAAGATCTTAATAATCCACTGTAGAAACGTAGATGAAATATCTATAAATGAAGAGGCTAGTTGAACGGGCTGGGGGTAATTTTCTATAAATCAAAATTATAGTTGAAGGGGGAGGGGATAATATTTTTTATATGTGTACTACGTTATTGGCAAGAAAGAAGTATTTTTTTGTTAAAATTCCTTCCCTGGCTGTTTGGCTGAAAATGATTTTAAATATAAATCTTAGAATATGGAAGTCATGTATGGTTCTCCATACCGATATTTTTCTATGGCAAATGATAACAGCCGCAAATTCAAACAGAATCAAATAATTTTTTGCATACAGCCCTGATTTGTAGAGTACTTGCGACCTATTGTTTTTGGTGAAGATCGGTTGAGGGAAAGGGGTAGTTTACCTGCAACGGTTTTTTTTTATCAAGGGTAATTTTGTTTGTTTGGCAAACGATAACAGCCGCAAATTCAAACAGAATCAAATAATGTTTCGCATACAGCCCTGAATTGTAGAGTTCTCACGATCTGTTGATTTTGGTAAAGATCGGTTAAGGGAAAGGGGTAGTTTACCTGTACCGTTTTATGTTTTAACAATGGTATTTACTATGGCAAACGATAACAGCCGCAAATTCAAACATAATCAAATAATGTTTTGCATACTGCCCTAAATTGTAGAGTTCTCAAGACCTTTTGTTAGAATATTTCATGTCAAGCCATAATTTATGAGCAAATAAAAATGAAAGTGTTTTTTTTTTTAATGAAACCCTATATAATTTATTATACATACTATATTGAACATAATGCATTTAATATTGTACAGTGTAAAAGGAGTATTATTGTACACATACAAATGAGACCTTGGTTAAATAAGAACCTCAATAAACTGATGTTCAGACCTACTCAAAAAAATCAATAATTATAGTAAACCCCTTAACAATAAATTTTCTGTGTTTATTTAAAAATTACACAGAGCACTAAAAAGGCACCAGCAAAATTTTGTACTGAAAACTACTAATGGAACTAATGTTTCATGGACCAATATTTAGAACCTTGCTATAGGAAAGTTGTTTTCAACCAGAATGTCAGCAGATAACAATTTCACATATGATAGCATACTTTATGTATTTCTAAAAGTGAATTTTCTTATCTACAACATGTCTTGTACTGAAAATCAATTCAACCATCCAATGCCTTCAGGGGAAATAAACACCTGAAATTGGCTCTTGAATCCCATAGACATTCCGATTAATAGTGATGTCTATTTAGGCAACGGCAGAAAGTATAATCCATGTTTTTGGGCTCAAAAGTGAATACAAATCACTCATTACAGCAAGCCAAACAATATAAATTTACAACTTTCTATTTAAAATAATTCAATAAATAATTTTCTTTATGTTCATCGTGTCACGTACACAGCATTCGCGGCAAACACCTGGCCCGCACATCACAGTTTGCTGACCTTTGAATTACGTCAACCTACTCGATTATCACCTTATCGCTACACAAGGGTACGACGGATATGTCACTATCAAAAGACACAAAGAGTTATATATTTACGACTACCAGAGTGTGGGCAGGTACAATTTCCTTTCAACATTAATTTGCTGCAAAATATATTATTATGTGATCAGTTAATGACCTTTTTTATTCCAATTTATACATAAAATCCATGGCTGGACTTCAAAAGTTGTAACACAATGTACAAATAATTTCCAAAAAATAAAACTGTCCTCGATAAGAATTCGTTGAAATGTGGCAATACATAAAATCATTAAATTACAATTTAATGAACTTAAGTTGGAAATTTTTTTTTTTTAATTCTGTAAGCGTTGTACTGCAAGTTTATTGTGTACTTAATTTGAAACATGAATTTAATGTGTCAGGTCATATAATGTTTTCTGAACATCTGTCAAAATGGTGTCTCTCTTCTTAATGCCTTAAAAAAAATATATATATATATATATATATGCAGATGCACAATATAGAATTTTATTGCACAATATTTGTAAACATCTGACAATACATCAATAATATTGAAAGTCAATCAATAATATAATCGCCAGTAATTGTAGTATAATTTTTCTGTTAAAAGTATGTTGTTCTTAATAGTAAACTCGCTGCCTATCAAGTCACTGTCCATCATTACACAAGACGCTGAAAGAAGAGTTGACATGTCAAGATGACGACCACACAATTCAAGATACTTCCACAGCTAAAACTGAAAAGTATATCCCACTAAGATTAACATTAAACGACTCTGGCCAAGAACCTAATGCTGTTTGAGGAACAGCAGACTGAAAGCAAACTTTCAGCAAACTGAAAGCAATTGAGATGAGTTTCTGAACTGAGCAGGTGGAAGAACTTTAAGAGACTGAATTAGAAATACCATCGTCATATTGATTTATCAGCTGTTGTAGAGATAGTGTGGAAGAACGCACTGCACTGGTCTGGTCATATGACAATGATGGATAATGTCAGAATGATGGAGAATGTCAGATAATGTCAGGAAACCGAAACTCATCAAGGAAGCACAACTGGAAGGAGGAAGGGGAAGAGGTAGACTATAAAGGGATTGGCTAGAGTGAGAGTTTACAAAGGGGCTGAAGGACTCCAGACAGCAAAAGGGAGTGATAAAGAAGTAAAAACAAAAGAATTCAGCCATGGGTTATATAACTGATTACTCACAATTACCATTACTGATAGTGTCAATGGGAACGTCAAAACAGATGAAACATGAGTCCATCTTACCACAGTAGATAAGTGGATGATGGGCACAAACACAAAGTCAGATTCAGTAGGCCAAATCTCTAAATGTTAACAGTGAAGCAATGTTTGAATCTAAGCTAGGAAAACAGACTTTAACGATCACAGATTAATATTTCTTAAAAAGCTGAGGTAGCTGTCTTTAGACAAATAATTTTAAAACATGGAAGCACAAGTTACATGAACATTAATCTATGATTTCAATGATATAGAATATTATGCAAAAAATGCTATACCTAAGTAAGCAAACTGACTTCCTTGAAGAGTCCGGTTGTCAAGTGAATGAGCATCACACTCTCACTGAAAAATAAAAGATGTATCCACAAACAATGGATTCCAAAGCGTGTGTGATGCGAACATATGCTTTCATAGAAGAGAAATGCACCAGCCTCTCCACCCCAACTCCACTCCCACCTACATATCGGTGGGCCCTGTTACGCCGAGCAATCCACTCCAAAGTTGTGGTAACCAATCCCTTCGGCGGAGTGGATTGGTAAGCAAACGAGAGATGGGGGTTCTGTCAGGACAGCCTGGGGGTATCCTGGGTCCTGGCCGGAAAGGATGGTGCACATCGGCAGCAGGGTGTGCATCTAATGTGGAGGCGGAGGAGGCTATAGTAGCCCAACAGCTGCACACATGGGCTGAGTCAGTTAGCCTACTGCGACCGGGCAGAGAGAGCTCGTCAGCTGAAGTGAAAGCAACTCTCTAGGGGAAGAGCACCCCGAAATCAAAGTTCCTGGTCCTCCAGGTTGGGGGTTGGATTGGAGAATTCACATAGCCCATCTGTAAAACTTTTATTTGCAGAAACCTGTCAGTTTCTTTCGCCAGATGGCGGAGGCTGTTAAAGGAGGCCTTGACTCAGTAATGGGTTGTTGCGCCGCTGAAGATTACATTACGTAGTACATAATGCTCTGGCAAGTACGTAGTATTGCCGCTTGGTGGTGCATATGTATACTCGATTCAGCCCGAGCGGCCATTCGCTGTGTAAAAGCGCAAAAAAAAAAGGTAAAAATTATTATTTGGGAAGCTATGAAAGAATAAACTTTTTTCACTAGCTGATAGAGCATGAAAATATGAGTATTTAACAAACAAAACGTTGTCCTGTGATGTCAGGGTGATGACTGGACCCAATTTGAAGAATTTCCCTTTCAACTTGAAAAATTTATTGTGGCTAAATGACAAAATATTTCGGGATAAAAATTAATATGGAAATTCGACTATTGGAATACTATATTCTACAATTTTTGTATGAATAAAAAATCATTATTTCACTCATTATTAACAGAAATCTGAAAATGCACATTTTTGCAAGTTTCAATTTTTTTGTAGGTTATGTTGCCTTTAAAAAATGCACGACTAACACAGATCAATAGGAAATTTTCCGGGGAACACGCTGGTATTTTTATTTTTCTGATTTGGTGAAGTTATCATCAGAAAAATTGAGGAAAACTTCAGTTACTCACGCTCCGCTGTTTGCCGGAAGTGAAAAGTCAGGGAAAATGGGGGGGGGTCCAAAGTCTGGAACTTGGATAAACTTTTAGGTAAACACTAAACCTATCGTTTAAAAAAAAAATCAGCTCAAAAGATGCTGTTTCTGGAAATTTGCTATTTTTAAATTAGTCTTACTCGGCTAATAGCACTCTACACATTTGACCAGTACGAAGATAAAAGATTATTGCATTCGGAATGGCCCCTATGAAAGTGGATTTTAATTATATCCAAAATTATAATACAGCTATCTTAATTTGATAAAAGTTCAGAGTTCAATATCCATAAAATGTGGAACAAAAAATGGCACATGCTTGGCTGGCACATGTGTACATCTGTCTGGCTTTATCTGTCTCCTAATTGCAATAGTTAAACCCATTAACTACAGTCAGTCTCCATTTCTCTCGATGATTTATGTGATCCAAAATTTCATAATTTTTTAGGATAAACAATCTCATTTGAAATACAAGATACCAATCAAACAAAACTTTCATATTACTAAAAAGTTGCAAATGCAGTTTGATATAAGAATTTGCAATAATCTTCAACATTAACATTTAATTGTAAATACTGCTGGTCATAATCAATTCAGAAATCGATTCAATTAGGTGCCTGATTCAATTACCCTGCGATTACATTTAGTGGTGATTACTATAACGCTGTAAAGGTACAGAGATATTCAAACCAACGTAAGATTACAGAAAAAAGCTTAAGCACCTTTTATATTATATATACAGGGTGATTCGAAATTGTACGGAAATCTCTCGGCAGCTGATTCTATAGCTAAAAATAGGAAAAAAAGTTCATATAAACATAGGTCCGAAAATGGTTTGTTAGCGAGTTACGGCTCGCGAACAAGTTCGCACTGATTTCTGCTCCCATGGTAAAATGACGCTGTACTGAAATTCGTAGGCTATAAAGTGAAGGGTAAATTTGTGGTTTCTTATGGTTTTTGATCTGAAAAATTGAATTAAAGAGGTCTAAGTGCTCTATCTCAATTAGTTTCTAAGAAAACTGTGTAAAACACAAAACATTGGAGTTAAAAAACACACTTTTTTAGATTTGGGATACAATACCTTTGTTAATTTGCCAATAAACAAATAAAAATTTCTAACTAACATTGTAGAGAATTTAATTATGAGAAAATTGATGTGTATAATGTTTATTAAAAATAAGTACAAATTTGAGAAATTTGACTTCAACTAAAAACAAAACAGATTAAAATGCACCATAATTTACAAGAAATGACATTGTAAACTTTCCAAACACCCACACTTGGGAAGACGAAACCTACGAGACTGCTACAAGAAATGACCAACATACTTTTTTTTATTTAATGTGTGGTGCGGTCTTCTTGGTGATAATTTCTTAGGCCCTTTTTTCTTACCACCAAGGCTTAATGAAAGATAAACACACACACACACACACACACACACACACACACACACACACACACACACACACACGCGCACAAAACTTTAGAAAGTAGTTTATAAATGATTGGCTTCCTACATATTTCGCTTCCTTCATACAAAAAAATCAAACTGAAGGCCACGCTGTATATATAAATCTCTCTCTCACACACACATTTTCTTCCTCCTTCTTTTTAGATGATTAATTTTTGGTGCCTTCCTGAACACTTAGATCTGTATTACAGCAGTTTCACCAAAGGCTACATAGTGTGTACGCAAGGACTCTCTTTCTCCATATTTGTACCACACACACACACACACACACACACACACACACACACACACACACACACACACACACACACACACACACACACACACACACACACACACACACCATTTCTGAGTGACATTACAAAAAAACAAAGTTTTTAATAAGATAGTATTTATATTGAATATAAATTATTTCAAAAATAACAAAAAAATTTTTTAAATCAAAAAGACATTAATTGCTCATATAACACCACAGATTTTCAACCGACTTCATATCAGCATGAAATAACGACAATGCAAACACATATCTGCAGCAATGCTTATAAAAAATAACATGATTTTTTTCAGTGCTTTAAGAATCATTTGAAACATAAACAGTGATCTGAATATCAACAAACCAGCAACACAAACAGATAATGTTGATAATTAGAATAACTTTCAGTTGTGATTTCACAAGGGATCAATAAATGACTAACACACAGTATATGAAATTTCAAGTGATACAACACATACCATGTAAATTATTCCATACAAGCATATGGTTCCAATCCACTGCTTGGCACTGGTCAACTATTTACATCCATTTTAACTGAAACCACTACAAAGGGAATCATGCATGTGTGACAAGGAGCTTAAATATTGTAGTTTATTATAATATAGTTTTTGTGACACAAATTTCTAATCCGTTACCTAACTAAAAAGAAATTTTATCTAACTAAAAGACAATTTATCTAACTAACCTACTAAAAGAAAATTATTTAATTTTGCGGACCATTTAGTTTTATTTAAAACATTTTTAAAAATCCTATTTAAGAATAATTCAACCTATATTCAAGTTTTTAAGTGAAGGAATTGGAAAAAGAAACACTTTCTTTTCCCCATATCAGTAATTCGGATTGTTTTGTTTAAAATTAAATATTTGTTCATTAATGGATGCTATACACACACCAAGGGACGAAAGCAAGTGAAATTTAATATAGCACAAAACGTTATTTAAACATTCTTTTTCTAATTATTTTTACTTTGGTGTCCTACACAAAGATCCTGGATCTGGTGTACCACCTCTATAATTTTAATCCTATTTTTACTTTTCAGTGGCATAGTTTTAGATATATGCAGTAATTCCTTGATTGTGACACCCAAAACGTATGACTATGACTGACCACTACAAATTCCCAAATCCAGTCTATCAACAGCACCCCAGAATTACTAGCAAAAATATATGACAGTGAATTTGTTATCTGCTGTTTACTTTGTTGTAATCAAGAATACAGATGCAGAAATATATGGGTTATACTGATTAATTATTTAATTCAACTGATATGACCACTTTTTTTTTCAATTTTCTTCTTCAATCCTTGAGGTTTAAATCCTCAAAACCCCCCTTACGGCACTACTGAGTTTACTAATCATCAATTTAATTGTACAAATCACAAACCAATTGATTTGTGATTGGTAAGCCCTTCACCATATCAGAGACAACATTGATATTATTGTTATACATTCATAACTTGGACCTCTATCTAAATCTAATCTGATTATTTGGCAACTCCCAATCTGATTTCATTGCACGACAGTTTTTTTTTATATCTGAGTATCTTGTTATCCCTCTGTTTTCACAACTTGCTGCATAAAATCTGTGTAAGCTGTTCCCAATGTTTTTTTTTTTACCTAGACAGTCCTTACAAAATTTACAATAAATTTGTTTATATAAATATATATTAACACTTTCACTGTGAACTTACTTTTAGGTTTTGATTACCCAGACGTTTCGATGTCGTATTCGTCTTTCTCAATGGGTTTTTAAATACTGAATGTCTGTACAGTAACGGTTATGGGATGTGGGTGTGTGTGGTGGGGGTTGCTGGTGGGAGGGAATTGGCGCTGGGATTCAAATTTTGTGTAGGTATCAGTGTATCGAAAAGTATGTGTGATCTGTAATGTAACTGTTCATTTAATATGTTGTTTGGTTGTAGTGTGTGATATCTGTAAATTTAATATTTAATGAAAACAACATATTAAATGAACAATTACATTACAGATCACACATACTTTTCGATACACTGATACCTACACAAAATTTGAATCCCAGCGCCAATTGACTCCCACCAGCAACCCCCACCACACACACCAACATCCCATAACCGTTACTGTACAGACATTCAGTATTTAAAAACCCATTGAGAAAGATGAATACGACGTCGAAACGTCTGGGTAATCAAAACCTAAAAGTAAGTTACAGTGAAAGTGTTAATATATATTTATATAAATATTAATAAGTGAATGAAGAGGATGTACCAACAAGCTAATTATAAATTTGTTGTTTCTAAGTGCCCTATCTACTGGTGCCATTTGTTTTCCACTAAATCTTCACTATCCATCTTTTCTTGCCTATTCTTTGGTATCTTGGTATATCTCTAGGTTGGTAATTTTATCTGTCTACTTTCCAGGGTGCATCTCCAGCACTGTGTTGCAAAAAAGTTTTTTTACTCGTTCCACCCACATCCCCACTTCAACACAGAACATTTCCATAAAAAGCCTTTCCTGGTGGCAATGCTAATATTATTTTAGAAGATTAGTGGTTTTTTTATGGTTCCCAATCTCAAACTGTTCCCATCTGAAGATCTGAATTATTTTACTATCAGAACAATTAAAGCCACATGGAGCCATTTACAATACCTTTTTAGTTTTGAGTACATTAATGTGGTGGGGCCAATATCAAAATATGCCTCAAGTCAAATCTAAAGTGAAGCAATTCACAATAGCCTTAACTTAACCATAATATAACTACTGTTGTAGCTACTGTCCTATGTCATGCTCTAAGACAAGAACCCCTTGCCTTCAGCATCTATACACTTGACTAGTTAGTAGTTCATCTGCTTTAGGGACAATTTCTTGCAAAAGGGTAAAAGGTACCCTAACTATCCCCCTACCCTACTTTTCTTCCCCTCCAAGGATTTTCATCATCTTCCCTCAAGCATTAAGTTCTTGGCCTGTTGGAGCCTCTAGCAGTAGTACAACACATCCACGCCATTACCAAAGAAAAAATCGGCCTGCAGTGACTGCCAACCACCTACAGTGATTAGCTGAATTGTGGGGTGAGGCATTGTTGTGTATACTAATGCTAATACTGACTGGAACCACTTATTTCAGTCAGACTGTTTTCCTTTGCCTTGACAGCTAGTACACAAGGAGGGGCTGACTTGGTCTTAAGCTGCACCTACAGCACAGTACAACAAACGTATGCCATGCAAGCAAGCTCTCTTCCACTGAGCTACCCTGTGGTAACTACCTTCAAGAATATGCTGGAATTTAACCATCCCTTATACACCAGGGTCCACAACATGAATAGAGGATGAAGACTGACTAGGAGTGTGGCAATGGCTACTGTCATATCACCACTCCCTTGGATCTTGCTACAACCAACATAAACACTCACTACTGTGATTCATTGATCAGAGTCAGGAGACCTTGACTAAGTATTATATATTTACTTAATAAACTCATTTTTATGATTCCGTTTGGAAGGAATTTTAAGTACTCTGAGGGCTATTTACAATAGTTAAAAGGTTAAGTGAAAAACCTTTCAAGGCTTTTAAGTAATTTTATGTTCAGTTTATTTTAAACACTGCCATATCACTGCCATCAATCCATTAAGATCACTCTAATTTCTTCTGGTTTTCACAGTACCTCCTCCAAATTCTTTGAATAGCCTACACTTTGTGTTTGTCTTTACCTCTTCTGTATAGAAAATTTTTATAAGCCTCAAACATCACATTGCTCCAATGAGTCCTTGACTATTTTATATTTTTTACAAGAATATTCTGCATAGATATACAGTTAACTATACATGTAATGCACCACTATAATATATAATGAAGACTCTGACAAAAAAATGAAGACTCTGGCTTTTACAAAAATCTATCTTCACAATTTCTGCAATAAACACTACCTTAAATGAATAACAACAAACGACAGTATTTTGTAAAAATATATTATTAGTTCAAAATAAAAACCAATTTGCAACTAAGAAAAACATAATTGAATGTGAATCTTGAACCCACAAAATTACGCGTAAATGTGGATAAATATGAACACTTCATAAAAAAATGTTTTTCTCTGCTGTCATCTGCTTGAATTCACTTCAGTGCTGAGAACACAACAATCTATACCCGGTCTAACAACCTCATTTATATTCTTGTTACTGTATTAATTTAGTTATTTATATGCAGCACTGGTTTCAGCAGTCAACTCAAGCATATAATTTTAATTTTCCCTGGATGGTTAACTCAAGTTATTTTGAAGATAAAGTGAAATAATTATTTACTTATATTTTGCAGATACAGAATGAACAAGCACAACACCAAGTAATGTTACAAATTTTGCCCTGTGTTTTTTAGAATAATTTGCACAGTTTGTTAATAACATGATTCTTTTATATTACTCCATAACAAATATATTTATTTGTAGAATATAGTACAAAAATATATCAAAGTCTTTCTCAATTCACTTTCTGGTATGCATAAAATGTAATAAAAAATATATCTGTGTGTTCTGTTTAGAGATTTATGCAAATCTCTTTTCCCAAAAATTATTTTCTTTTGTATAAAATACACACATACATTGCACTTTTAAATGTTAGTACATTACATCCGACGAAATGTTAGCAACACATTTCAGCTGATCAGTAACAAGTTAACTGATCAGCTTCAATTTCACAAGTATCATGATAAACAACTTGAAATTATAATAAATTTGTTTTAAGTAACAATAATTACTAATATAAAAAACTATAACAACCAGACATTTAAATTTATTAAAACCACACAAACTAGCCACTTAGTAGCAAATAAAACTCATTTATTACTTATAAAAATGCATATTTGATATTAAATAGTTTGTAAAATATGTTAATAAATACAATTGTAAAAAATTTTAGTAATTTCAAACAAATCGCTTACACAAAATGATCAGTGGAAGTGAATACAGTGTAAAATGAACTTGGTGATGGTACAGCACTAAACAATAAGATACAAATTTTGTGTAGAATGCATTTCTCCCCCTTCACCACGGTATTTGAAATAAATTAAAAATGAAACAAATGGTCACATGCACACACACATACAGACACACACACACACACATTAAAAAAAATATTTTTTCTATAAATTACATCTCACAAGAAAATCAAGAGTTACAATTTCTATCATTTGGTTAAGTCACACACGCATATGGTTAAGAACGGGTGAGGGTGAGGGGAGGGGAGAGACAGACAGAGTGTGTCGGTGTATGTGTGTGGTTTTTAAATCTGCATCACTAACTGTTCAAATAAATTAAGAACGTTCCCCCTAAAGATATATTCTTTTAACGCCTTTATAAAAGTGTCAAATATTATCTCTTTTCAATCAGATAATCTCTGTTTAAAGAGAGGTGCAATAAAAGTACATAAGACATTGTATAAGATAAACAGGGTATGAACAATTTGAACTCCTGCCAAGCCCTACCTTAAGCTGAGGCCGCATTTAGGCGTTTGCTCACTTAGCATCCCAACAAGCATCTTGCACGGTGCAAGATCAAACGAATATTAACACACTACCGGCTACATTATACTTCTCATTCTCCCTGGCACGTGTGCGTGCTCACACACACACATGCACACGCGCACACACACATCTCTCAGACATTACCTTGCTCACTCTCAGTGATACAATCTACAATTAAATTATGTACTAACATATACTTGAATACACATTCCATACGTGCAGTAATTAATAAATCACCATGTATAGGGTAACAAATTTCCTCGTTACTCAACATCAAAGTTATAAGGTTTTTTGAAGGCATTCTCTTATCACAGACACACCTGCCGGTCCAGTGTGGCTACCTTATCTCACTGGTCATATCTTGTTTCTCTCTACTGAATATATATATGAAATTACTTAATTTATTGTACCCTTCTTTTAATTCAACCAAAAAAAAATTATTTACAGGCAACAAATTTGTCATGTGATGTAGTTAACAACTTTTTGGTACTAATTGTACTAGCATTTTAATTACATTTAACATAATTGTATGTGTGTGTGTGTAACGCACATGTGATTGTTTAAAATGTTTGTAGTAATCCATTTTAACTTTTTTGTCGCATCCGTTTTATATAAAACTCACATTTGCAAGCATGTGCACACACATAGAGTATTTTTGTTTTACAAGCATGATGTGTAAGGTTGTTGAAATAACTGCAACTGACGGCTGTGAAAACATTTCTGTAACATCATGGGTATTCTGTTGAGAGAGTCAAGATATCCTTTTACATCATGATCTAATTAATAGGAGAAGCTACAAATCTTCTTCTAATATGTCAAGACTTCTTAAGATACAAAAACAGGAAGCTGAGGGAAATGGACTGAGATTTCTGTAGTATACTGAACAAACACATTCATGTGTACGCCACAGTATGAGTTTAAGAAATTAGCCAAAATATTTCAAAACTTAAAAAAATAATATTTCAATTAATTTCTATATTTTACTTTTGTACTTTTACTGTACATACTTGCTCCCCAAATTATTTTAGTATAAAAGTACAGATAGAAAATTCATAAATTTTCCTATATTACACACTGCTTTCCTAAAAAATAGTAAACAATTACAAATGATTAACCCTCCATTAAAAAGTTAATTTTGTGTTAACAAGACTTCAATAATTATCTTCACACAGCCTTAAAATAACAGTACGCTAACACAGACATGCACCAGTGAACACATGCTCTCTCTCTCTCTCTCTCTCTCTCTCTCTCTCTCTCTCTCTCTCTCTCTCTCCCCCTCTCTCCCTCTCCCTCTCCCTCTCTCTCCCCCCCCAACACACACACACACACACACACACACACACACACACACACACACACACACACAGAGTTATATCATATATTTTTTTATTTTGTTTACTCCAGCTGTTCTCAAATAAGTTCCAAAACTGGCTTATGTCATTGACCTCGAAACCAGTTCCTCTTCATGTAAACATTCTAATATTAGAACACTCTCGGGCATCCATGCTAATGAAAGTCCAGAAATTCCAAACACAAAAACATGTACCTCACTTAGCAACTACAATCACATACATACAAAACAATTCAACCTAATCAGTACATCCTATAACCAACTCAATTTAATTTTTAGTATGTTTTGTATGTAATGAGCACAAAACTCCAAATCAAGTCTGAATTAATTTAACAAATTAATTTAAGAGTGGAGTCTGCAATTGACAAATGATTTCTTTTCACAGTGCTGCCTACATTGGGAAAAGAGCCTACACTCTTATACATTTATTTATCAATGAGACTATAGAGCAGGAAATAATGCTCTGAAGGTAACAACCTTCAGACTAGCCATGAGATGACAGTGGTTTCTTTCTTTTTTTTTAGTAACTAACTGTCTACACATACATATACATACAGTCCATTAAATTGTACAGACACAATTCAGTTAACACTCACACACACAGAGTAAATGAAAATGGAGATAACAGCATTTCTTCCTACTGATAATGTAGACTGTGTCTGTGACACATGTGTAAGGAAATATAATAAATACACAGCACTCTTATAGAAGGTATCTGTTATTTATATAATTACTACAAGAAACTGTAAACCAAGCTAAGGAGTGCAACAAATAAAAACCACACACACATGCGCGTGCACACCAAATCTACAGTTAGTTTCAATGAAAGAGTTATATGGACGTTTTTAGAAGTGTAATGGGGCTATTTATTACTATCACATTATTAAACCTAAAGTTCCATAAATTTTCTTCCACACAACTTCAAACTATTTCACCCCAATCAATGTTTTCCACGCCCAATTCTTCCATGTGCTGCAGTACTGTCGTCTTTGTCTTTGTCGTCGTCGTCGTCGTCGTCATCATCATCATCCAAACAACAACAACAATATTGACATCATCTGTCTTTTACTTATCTTGTATACAGTTTTTGCAACTTGTGGTTTGCATTTCATGTCTCCAAGTAAACAGCCTACATTATCTGGCCCTCAGACAACACACGCACATACACACATGCACACACACACACACACACGCACGACTAGTTTTGTTTCATGTTGTCCACTCCTTCCTTGGAATTAAAACAAATGAAATATGCATATCAGGAATTACTTAACAATGCGAAACACACAACACCATGCAGCTGGTATCATTATTATTACTGTTAATAAATTTATAAATTGTAACATCAACAATACTGATGTGATTAATATCAGCAATTGTTAAGTGATTAACTGTTAAATGAATGAACGGACAAATTCTCAGTTTTAACTCAACTGTTTGGCATTTGTCTGTCTATTGTTTATGGTGTGGGGGGGTATGTTTCATGATAATTTTATAACATATCAACCAATGTTCATAAAACATGGTATGCATGTCCATACGTTTACCCTACAGACCCGTACTGTTTTTTAGATTAATCTCACCCAAAAATGGGGGGGGGGTAGAAGGCATAAATGTAAGAGGTCAAAATTGTGGAAAAAGTCGCAAACTCAAGTGAGGTATCAAATTAAAGAGAATTTTAACCAAAATCTAAATACAGTGGTTATGTTTAGAAACTTCAAAATTTTGGGGTGGGGGCCAGAAAAATGGGTCAAAATTTTGATAAAATAGCACAAATCTATGTGGAATATCAAATTAAACAGATTTTGAACAAAAATCTGAATGAAGTGTGTAGATTAGGAAATTTCAAAATTGTAGAACACCAGGGCTGAAAAAAGAGATAAACAATATGAAAAAATTGTAAAAGTCCAGCCAGGTGTCAGAATAAAGGAAAGTTTAACTCAAATTCAAATGTAGTGTTTACTTCAAACAGTTTTAACTTTAGGGCACCAGAGCCACAACAGAACTAAAAATTTTATCAAAATTGTACAATTCTATACGGGCAATCAAGTTATGAGGCATTTTATTGAAAATACAAACTTGGAATCTTTAAAAATTTGATAGAATTAATATCTCTCAACACCCCTTAGAAATTTGGACTGCCTTCAAAAAGTATGCAGACATTTATGAAAACATTCATAAACTTAAAAGCTAGAGTAAATTATTTTTAGGCATTACGCTTATAAATTAACTAAAATACCAATGAAATTGTTAGCAATTAGTTAGTTAGGAATTTTTAGCGTGTATTATATGATTTTCTGCTTTACAATTGTTACTAAAAAAAAGTAATCAGGTCTTCATAATTTTTCTGCTAACTAAAAAATTATCTAATACTTAAGTTTACAACAATCAATGTATTTTGTTCAAAACAGTGGTTAAGTTCTGCAGCTCAGGGAACTTATTAGTTGATAATTAGCACTGTTAATACTGATAATCATTGAAACATTATTAACATCTCATACTATTATTGTTATATGGTTATTGCTATATTGTTATTGTTATTTAATACATTTAGACAGGGATGGAACAAAAAGTAAAAATTTTCAAAAAGTATAAAGAGTGGTAGAAAAACAACAGGTATGTTACTACAATCAGTGCTATAGGCAAAGAAGTATTATCAACATAATAAAACACTAATATATAAATATAATTATTTCACTACGACTCGGAACACAAAACTTTTTATGGGTAAAAACGTAACAGCTTTACCTTACAACCTGAACTGGTTTTCACTTTTAGAAAGCTTCACATTTAGTTAAGAAATGGACACATCATGGACAACGAAATCCAAGAACTAATATATAAATCAATTAATGAGTACTGATGTATACGGGTAGAGTATATACAATGAACATAGGGATTGATTAACTGAAATTGAAATGGATTTCTGAACAAGAGCAGATGATAGATCTCCAAAAGATTTAATATAACAAAATAAGAAGAATTCTGAAGCAACTATAATACAGGAGATCCAACAAATGACGTTAAGATGGTATGATTACATAAGAAGAAGAATGAGGGTGGAAGAATACATTAGACAGTTCAGACTTGTAACATTTCAGTAAGGAATACAATTATTAACTACTTAGGACTGACCACAGCGCCCGCTCTAGCGTTTACGTCGCCCCGGACAAAAAGACAAATTGCCGCCCCTTAAACATATACTTTTTAAAAATATATATCTTTTATTTTAAATAAAAATCAAGTGGTTTTAAATTATAGTAAAAACGTATATTTAGAAAGAAACATGTAGCATAAAATTAACAGTCAAGTAGTATAAAACAGTAAAAATTAAGAAGTACCTGTACCTAGTTACAAACTTAACCACATGCATTTTTAATGCTATTACATAGATGTATAATTGCACAATCAAACAACAAAAAACTTATATCCTATAAGAACTAAACAAAAGTAACATCAACTGCGCTAAAATTACAAGAAACCTTTTTTTCTCACTTTTAGTTCTGCACACTTTTTTATTACCTCTTTTAAGTTTGAATTTTAAGTATTTTATTACCTTATTGAAATTTGATCAGCAATTTCAAAAATGGCCAAACCATTAAGACGATTTTGCGTGGTAGTTGAACGTAAAAATGTCTTAATTAATTTTAGTTTAGAGAAACTCGTTTTCACACTTGCTACAGTTATTGGTATAATCCGCAATATTCTTAAACCAACACTAAGGTTTTGGGCAAAATTTAACATTGTTATTAATTTTAGTACATTGCTTAGGCTTTCTTTTGGCCAAAAGCGGAGATACCGCAGAAATTTCCTCTGTTAATTCTACCCTATTTATGTCAATAGAATCACCATCAGTTAAAATACTTTCCAAATCCTTTCAGTGTTTTAATAGCGTTTATTTATACATGGTTTTTAAATCGTATATATTATATAAGAATTGAAAATAGTTACTATGGTGACTAAGTTGTTCAAATCTAGCATGTAGTGTATTTAGTGCTTGATCAATTGTAAAATAAAAAAAAAATCTATCTTAATTTTTTCTTTGGGATCTTCGATGAAATCATCTGTGGGTTCATCTCGTACTTCGTATGAGAAGTTGGTTTTTTCTTCTTACGCGGTGTCGTGGTATTATTGGTTCAAAATTAGCCTCAACGTCAATTTCGTCAGTTAGTTCTTTTGCGTCAATAATAGTTTCATTGAAGGACTTTTCCGATCGAAGATCCTTAAAGAATTTTTCCAGTTTTGTAAAAATCAAGTGCAGATGCTAGATCGAAATCTTTTGTTTGCATCAGTTTGCTAATTGGATTAATACAGTTTAATATTTTATACCAAATAACTATTGAACACAAAAACTTAAACTGTTTAATACAATTTAATAAACCCGAGGCTTCGTCTCTTATTAAATTATCAATTTCTTGGTTTTCATAAATGTTTAGCAAAGCGTCGTATACATCTCCCACATGAAATCTTAAAGACTTTAAGGCCTCTATCCTACTCTCCCATCTAGTGTCACTCAATGTTTCAAAGTTAATCCTTGGACATGTTTTAAAAGTATTACCCATCGAAAAGTAGATGCAAAAAAAAAATATATTTTTTGGACCATATTGAAGAAATTAGCGGCTTCCAAGGATGCTTTTGCCATATCATTAACCACTAGATTGAGAGGATGGCTACTACACGGAACGTAGAATGCTCGCGAATTTAATTTTTTAATTCTAGATTGCACTCCTCCTTTATCAACCCTCTTATTGGACCCGGTATCATATCCCTGCCCTCTAATATCCTGCAAATTTAAACCCAGATCATTAAGTTCTCCAATTATAATTTCAGACATTTGTTTCCCTGTGGACCTTTCAACTGGAAGGAAGCCCAAAAAGCTTTCATTAATTTTTATTTCAAGCTCATTGGATTCAGATTTATTGATTGAAACACATCTGATTACAAGAGTCATTTGCTTCACCTTACTAAAGTCAGGAGTGCAATCTAAACTTATGGAATAGTATTTGGCTCTTTTTATTTTATCAATAATATGGGATTTCACACTTTGATGCAGCAGGTCTATTATCTCGTTTTGTATATTTTTCCCGAGATAGTGAGTTTTAGTCTCCTCTTTTTTGAGCACTCTACGGACGTGTTCTTCCATAATGGGATCAAATTCAGATAGCAGCTCAACTAATTTTAAGAAGTTACCGTTATTATGCTCAAACAGCTTGTCTCTTGCACCTTGAAAAACCAGACAACTTTTACCAAGAATTTTAGTTATTGCTACGATAATTAGAAGTACCTCGTACCAATGGTTTGTTTCAGCATTAATAATTCTTTGAGCAGCCGCATCTATAGTTTTACAACACTTTAACCTTTGGCTCATTTCTACCCATGATTTTTGGGCATGAATTTGATTTTTAGAAATTTCATGGCTTTTAAAGTTTCAACGAGGTGCTTCCAACTTTTAAAACCCTCCTTTGAAAGGGAACTAACCACACAGCCGAAAATTTTGCAGCAAAAGCCGTATACGCAGTTTTGTGAAATAGATAGAGTACACTAACCAGTCTCTTACAACTTGCTCTCCGTTGCTTAAAATTCGTGTATAATAATTTGCGCTAAATTTTCGACCAGTGTCATCGGAAGGAAATTTGTAATTATACAATGGCTTAGGTGGACCTTGCCTTACTAAAAAACGTCTTTCGGGATCTCCTAAAATTCTTGGCCACAATGCTGGATTTGTACTTAAAGTTTGTAGAGCGCTTTCCGTAGACGTCAGGTTGGTGCCAATTTTTATAATGCGTTCATTTGGTGGCGGAGTGGTGCCAGTTCCAATTGATTTAGAAATATCATCCATTTGTCCACTCTCTGACGATTCCGTGTTTTCTTTTATAACCGGATTTGATGTTGGATTCATAGAGGATAGGCTACAGCCTACATACTATTAACATTACGCAACAATGTGCAACTAGTGCTCTTTCATTCAATAAACAGTCTTTTTGGATTAATAAAATATTTATTTGATTAAAAAAACGCTTTTAATTGATTCGATAAAATATTATCTATCAAACTAAACAGCTCAATGTATTTATAGATGTTCTTACCTTTAAAATTTAACAAATCACAGTGAACTATAAAATTGCCAAACATTTTTCTATAAACTCAAACAGCTTTTACATAACATAAACTTTCACTTATCACCACCGGCGTATTAGCAAGAATAATCCTATTGTGTAACGAAACCGCCCTTTTTTAATTAGAGGTAATAAACAAGTCAATGCATGATATTCCTTCCTATTCCTGTTTGGTTTGCAAACCTTCGTGCACACGCTACTGTAAATTTACCCTTAGATACCTAGCCTTTTTTGTTATTTAATTAAACATGCCGCTCTTTTATGGTTGTTTTCTTCAGAATTAAGGATTCCAAATATTTTTTAGCTTTTAGGCATAAAAAGTAAAAACAGTAAATACGAAATGTAAATTGCATGGTAATTTTACCCAAAGAAAAAAATCGACAAGTATAAATTTCAATTAATTGGGTATTTAACATATCAATATTTTGTCACATTCACAGCCAAAATGCCGCCCTTTAGATTTCCCACCCCGGACAAATGTCCGGGTTGTCCGCCCCTAGAGCGGGCCCTGCTGACCAAATGATAGACAAGAGTTAGGCTAACTGTTGATGACAATGAGGAAGACAGGGACGGTCCTGATTGGAGGTTTCATTTAAACTGCAACTGTACATCTATACTCAAATTTAAACTTTTATGCTTTCTAAAATTTTTATATACTGATTGTATTACAACATCTGACTGGAGGAAACCTGAGAACTGAACGTTATTCACAAAGTAAAAACAAAAATCAAACATATAATTATAATTAATAATCTATGTTAAGAGAACTGTAAATTATATGTTAATTATCTTACATTATTCATTATATAATTTATAATTAATTAATTCTGATGACTATGTTTACATTCGCAAATGATAAACAAACAAATTCACGATAATTGTTCAATGATTTCAAGTTTATATTAGAAGTGAAAATTCATGGAAGGAAGTCCACTTACAAATGTACTGGATGTCTGATTTTCAGATGTGCAGAAAAAACAAAACAATAATAACAAACCAAGGTGGGAACAGGTTCTGAAGGTTACTTGACACCCAGATCAACTGAAAACAACAATGGTGTGTTTTCTTTTGTTTGCTTTTTTCATATACTTAGACTGTTTGATCTCTGTGTATAGAACAGTGATGAAGTCATACACTTCTCAAATACATAAACAAAGCAATCGAAAATCTAAACTGTAAGACTGGTTTTCTTTCTTAATTCAAATTTGTTAGGCTAGTGAGCCACAGTCAAATGCTTATTGTGAAAAAAGATTAACTTCTCTGACCAAAAATTGTAAGCGAATGTACTAATAAAAAGAATTTCACTGCCTTCCCTCATAACAGGTTAATCTGCATACTGACTGTCAGTGTTAACATATTGACCCAGAATTGTCAGCTTGTCAAACACGTGTTCATTTTATGCACATGACAAGCAAATATTGACTATCCCTTAAAATCCCCTAACATTTCTGCTAATATAAAACACGTTAATACATATTATTATCGTGGCATATCCTAAGAATTCTGGGGAGAGAAATTTTGGGAAAAAAGAAAATATTTTGAAGATTTCTTGTTTAAAGTTTTTAAATGTTCTTAACTTTTTTTATAAAACTAAACTTATTATCAGAAAATATTAAATAATAAGATAGTTGAAAATGGTGTTCAATATTTTAGGGGTTACGTTTATGATTTCCTCTTTCGTGAATACATTCCTTGTAAACTAGCACTTTTCAAGTGCTTTACAGCCATCTGCACCAGCGCTTTTCAAGTACTGGCTATCTGCTACATACTTATGGTATGTATGCATTAGATTGTTTCATATTAGATTAATGATGGTTTCAAAAGCTGTGTACAGATGTTTCAAGTACAGCTAGCTGAACTGTCTTTGCCTTAAGAAAATGGTAATTGGACAAAAACCAGGTTATTATTTGTGATGACCACCTGCCATGTGTATATAAACCACTCATGCTAATCACCATGCCAGAGAATTCGTAGTACTTTTTAAAGCAATGATAATAAAATTTATACAAAATAAAGACTTTTGTAAACATCATTTAATTTAATTATCACCTGATAATTAAATTTGTAGTAACACCTTTTTAATAGTTTCTGTCTACTAAATAGTTTCTGGCTGAATGTATCTAAAAATGACATGATCACATTAACATTATCTTTTATCCAACTGTGCTAAAATAATACTAATATGGGCTACTAGAATAATGGTTTTTAATAATTGTATAAACTGGCATCCTTAATACTGTTCTTCTATTCTAATGTTTCCTATTGCTTATCACATTCTTAATTTTCTTATTCCTCTTTTCTCATACTTTCTCAGTCATTTCATATATAAACAATTTCCTAACAGAACATTCCTCCCTTATGTTCTCATCCATTCTCTATCTACTAAATCCGTTAGTTTTTAATAATATTTACTGGCCCATCCTTATAATAATAAGGTCCATCCCTTTCTTTCTTTTCAGTGTTTTCAAAAGTTACTGTTTTTCTTTGTTTATCAGAGGAAAACCTCTACATCATATTTTTGAAGCATACATGTCATATTTTTAAGACGATTTTCCCCAGCTGAGAAACTCAAATATGGTTTATTTAAAATGATGAAAACTGTAAACATAGAGCAACAAAAAAACACCCATTACATAAAAAAGGAATACAATCTTGTTTTACAAAGTTAAAACACAAAGACACCACAAGCTGATATGTGGTTGGTATAGTTAAAATTTCGAAGTGAAGATGTAGTTCACCATCATTGTTCTGAAAACCTAGAAACATTAAGCTGCTAGACAGAATCACTTTGGCCAAAACTATTTTGACAATTATTTATGATTGGAATTTGACACACGAGTCAAGCTTGGGTCAGGGTTGAGTAGTTCTGTAAATTAAGATTTGTAACCAGGTTCCCTGTATAGTGTTATTATATAAAAAAAGTTAAAAAACAGAAATTGCAATATAAAAAAAACAAAAGAGAAATTTATTTCTGATGACAGATTAGAGAGCATTGCACTAAATTATAATTAAAATAATTTTATGAAAGACAAAGAAGCTTAATAAATTCATCAGATGGAAGAAAGGTACATTTCTGAAAAAAAAGAAACGGTGAGAAATCATTTTCATGTTTAAAATATTTAAGACCTCCGTCAGTAACAGAAAAAATGTTATATAAACATGCTTATAATACACTTTTGCATATAACTTTTTAAAGAAGATATGTTTTTCCATTTGATGAAATTGTTATATATATGTAATAAACATTTAAAATTATTATTATATACCTGTGTGAGTGTTTTGTCAGAAAAAAATATCCTAGATAAAGACTGGTCAATTTTCTCACTGTTCCCATGATTTTTCAAATTATGATATTTTTTCTTTGATTTTCAATCTGTAGATTGCTTGTCAGCTGTTCCCCACATGGAATGCTTTTGTACTTGGTGCCCTGGCCTTCTTTTGTATGCCTTCCATTAAATAAGCCTCAATATTCTTGTTGATCATTCCCATCTGCACCATAATGTGTCCAATAAGTCTGTCTCTTGCTTTGCAATACTTTTTTCAGTATTTCCCTGCCTTCATCTACTGTACCAAGAACGTCTTCATTTCTAATCTTGTTGAAAACCCTCCACCGGTTTTGATAATTTCCTAAACAATCATGTTTCAAACAACACTATCATTATCTTGTCTGTTCGCACTACTGTCTGGTTCTCATGAGCATAAAGTGATGTGCTCCATATGTAAGTCCTTAAAAATTTTTTCTTGTTTTCACAATTATTTCTGTCAGAAATTTGAAAACAGTTGAATATAGCTTTCGCCTATCCAGTTTTACCCAAAATGCCTATCTTACTCAGCACACCCTTAGTGACATTGCTGTCTATAGGTGACCTCTCCAGCTCTTGTCTACCCTCTCACCATTCAGTAATACGTTCACATTAGCCTTCACATGCTTGTCACTAGCCACAACCTCTGTTTATCTACTTTTTATGTTTAAATTGTATTCTATCCTGACAAATTTCTCCATTACATTATTCATTTAGCTCTTGCTCATTCACAATGGCAGCAACATCACTTGTAAAATGCCCATATTAATTTTATTCTCCGTTCTACTACGAATCTTGCCACAAGTTTGTTCATTAATCTTATCAATAGCTTTCCGTTTGTACAGATTAAACAATGCAGAGGGAAAAGATTACAGCCTTGCTCAATACTGTTTATGCAAATTTTAAAATATTTAATAGATTACATTAAAATTTGTTTACTGTAGACTATATTATAAAATTAATCACACAAACATATTATTATTTTTAAATTAATAACTGTTTCACCAATGCATTAAAAAATACAAAAATGTATTAGCATAGCAAAAACACTGCAATAATTTTAAAACATACAAACAGCAATCTTCACTGTAGCAGTAAAACAATCTCCAGCTGAACTCAGCCAAACAATCACACTTTATTCAAACAATCCTTCTATGTAGTATAGTTATTCATTATTCATTGCCATTATTCATATTCATTATTCAGTATAGTGCCATTATGTTATGTTGTCATTCATTACAAAAAAAAAAACAATCACTGAATGTCACAAAGTTTTCTGAATCACGATTATAAACAAGTAAGTGCAACTATCACTTTTACGAATTGTAAGCACCATACAAAAATAATAAAACCGAATATTTCTTTTTTACTATATACTGTGATTATTGTGGGAAAGCAAAAAATTAGTTTTGTTGTGGTGATAAATGAATTACTACTTGTTTATTACTTTAAAATAAAAATATACTATTGTGAATGATCTAGTGACACTTCCCTCTATTTATATAGATACAAGGCTACAGCCAAGGTCATTAGAGACACATCACAGAATCTTGACACTACCATAAGTCTCCTAGAATGTATATAGAAGATTCAGTAATAACTGTGCTATCTGTAGCATAGTACGCATCACATTATTTGAGCATCATATTCCATTACATAATCAGCACTCTACACTGAAACATTCTAATATGCTCCATTTGATTAGTTTTTGGTTTTATGTGAATGTAACAATATATAACACAAAGTAATAAAGCCATGACTCCCACACTATCTGCCATACAATTTTAGAATTAAATGGACTATAATGGAAATACTGTAGGTAAAACTTTGTAAGTTATATTTTTGCAAATTTAATCGTCACAGAATTTTTTGATGATTGCATATACTGGTATTGTGGTATTGGTATAATTATCATCATCATAATCATAATCATCATCATATGGTATTCTGTGTGTAAGTTTCCTACATTACTCAATTCTATTGAGCATACCTACATTTCTTATTAACCAATCGATCTTATTCCTTCAAACTGCCTCCCAATCCAAATTTCCATTACCTCACTCTTATCTCTATCCTTCTCTCTCTCTCTCTCTCTCTCTCTCTCTCTCTCTCTCTCTCTCTCTCTCTCTCTCTCTCTCTCTCTCACACACACACACACACACACACACACACACACACACACACAATTACATTTCAAGTTGTATTTTGGGTGAGTAATAAAATTTAACTGTTTATCTATTACTATTACTGGTTTCGATTTTGAATTTTGGAATTCACCTAAAAGGTTGCCAGTACACACACTTATAACAATCAATTGGAGAGGTTTTTTGTCTAGAAAGGTTAAAATCTGTTTTCAATGTTTATCTGAATGAAACACTATATGAACAATCCGTATCTGAATGGTATCTGAATGAACCTTTTGCCTTCAAGGTACACTGAACATCAACCTAAAAACTCCACAACATTAACATCCAATATACTGACATTTTCTATAACAGTCAACTGAACAAACAGCAAAAAAAAAGAACTGAAAAGGATTCAGGCTGACGACGCAGTGATATACTGAACATACTGCAAGTTACAGATCTGACCATGCAAAACCATTAACATAATAGGTTCAGAGGTTACTGACAGGATAGGAATACTTTCCTGTTTACAGTAATGGACACAGTGGCACTTGTTAAGTGTTCCTGTCCAATATAAACCATCTAAAAGACACCAAATACATGGCTTAGATAACTTAATATAACCACCTACTATTACCTCAAGGTGTAGCTGACTAACCAGTTACTTAAAATAATGCCCTAACTTTTTGAACACCTGAATTCAAAACTAATGACAAAACATTAGAACTATGATTTTAAAAAATATTTATCATAATATGTTATACAATAATTGTATCTAAAAGTATTCATTTTTTCCATTGTTTCATTCTACATCACTCAACACATCAGAAGATGTAATTTATTTCAAAAATTGTGCCCTTTCTAAAATATTACCGTACGAATTTGTTAAGTTGTCAAATGTGAAATTATTATCTTACACTATCTACATTATTTTAGAACAAACGTATCATTAGCTTTCATATATACAAACACTCCTCTAAGTCTCGGAAAGTAAAAATGAGCTTAAAACAAATAATCAGTCATCTGAGAACTATCTGAACCAAGGATGGCCGACTTATCTTAAATGAACTGTGTACACACATGCCACTGTGAAACTGCCAGTGCGCCTCCCCCACTTCTTGTTGTTGGCGAACTGCCAGCTGGCCATGCTTTACTCAAACAATAAACTTTTAAAACTCCTCATAAATACAACTACGAGAGGAACACATTTTCCATTTCCTGAAGTACACGACTTGACCATGCTGCACAGTGGCCTTGGATTATATTAGTAAAACATGAACAATTATATGTACAGTACGTGCACACTAATTGTAAACATGCTTGTTGTTCTATGAATTACATTTGTTTTTACCATAACATATATCTATTAACTGGTGACGCAAATAGTATACTTATATTAATTTACAGAATTCTGAATGATTTTAAATTTTAATATAAAAGCAAAATACAGAGGTTAGAAATGAATCACCTGAGGTACAAGGCCTTAAAATAAATCAGAAATACGTGAAAGAAAATAAAATTCTGAAGCAATTAAAAACTAAATTGAATGATAACAACGCCATAGTTACAAAAGCAGATAAAGGTAATACCATTGGCATAATAGACAAAGACGAGTACACGTTAAAAGTTAATGAATTCATAAAAAA
Source organism: Magicicada septendecula (assembly GCA_034769895.1). Classification (NCBI taxonomy): domain Eukaryota; kingdom Metazoa; phylum Arthropoda; class Insecta; order Hemiptera; family Cicadidae; genus Magicicada; species Magicicada septendecula. Next base: position 136,902,367 of record CM068372.1, read on the forward strand.
CAATAATATCACAATGGTACAAATTGACCCAACCGCAGACTTTGTCAAAATTTTAAATAGCAAAATCAACCAGTGTACACACCTGTTTGACGTCTCTACACGCCGTTCGTTGAAACCCGTTAACGCGGAGGCGCCTCGATTTATTGGCCTACCGAAAATATACAAACCCAATGTACCGATCAGGCCTCTCATAAACTTTACCACTGCACCGAGTTACGGTGTATGCAAAAAACTTGCGGCGAAAATAAAAAGCAGTATGAGAATAGAGAATAATCATGGTATAAAGAATAATGTTGAATTTAATAAAATGAAAAGCATTACAATACAACCCAACTACAGAATAGCCTCATTTGACATTGTTGACTTATACACAAATGTCCCTGTACAGGAAACACTTGCTGTCCTTAAAGCAAATCTTATTAATACCAGAATATGTAACCAGGAAGAAATTAACGAAATAATCGGGCTATTAGAAATTATATTACGCCAGAATTACTTTACATTCAATAATAATTATTATATCCAAAAAACAGGTCTAGCCATGGGGTCACCCTTATCTAGCCTGGTGGCTGATATATACCTAAATCACTATGAGAACACATATCTGCTCAGTAACAAAAATAAGTTCTCCAACAGATTAGTGTCGTATACACGCTACGTTGATGACACTTTTATAATTTTTAATGGTACATTGCGGCAGATAGAAAACATGCAAAAATACATGAATAGCGTTAATAAGAACATACAGTTCACCCTTGAAACGGGGGAAAACAACAAACTTAACTTTCTCGACTTGACAGTCACAAGACTAAATAGCAACTTCCGATACCAGATATACCGGAAGCCAACTACCACAGATATAATAATAAACGCTGAGTCACATCACCCTTTCTCCCAAAAAATGGCGGCATATAACAGTTTCGTGCATAGACTACTGTCCATACCAATGCAAAAGGAAGACTTTCACGAAGAACTTAACACAATTAAATATATAGCTAGGGCCAATGGTTACAGTAGCTCAATTGTACACAATCTAATTAGAAAACATCAAAAGAAGGAAAGTAACAAAGAAATACGTGAAGGTAGTGAAAATGAGACTAGGTACATAACATCATACTATGGTAACACCCTACCAAAAATTTTATACAGCGCGTTTAGAGACGTAAACATTAGGATGGGGTTCCAGACCAGTAACAACGTTGGTAAGATACTTCGACAAAACCCATCAAAAGCAGTTGAAGACAGGACAGGTGTTTATAAGGTTGTATGCAGCGACTGTTGTTGTTTCTACATTGGACAAATGGGTAGAGCGTTTAAAAAACGCTTTAAAGAACACCTGCCCAAAAAAAGATCCTAGCAGAATAACATCAAATTATGCACGTCATCTGGTTGACAATAATCATAGTTATACGGACTTTGCAAGTAATTTTCAACCCCTACACATATGCAAGAAAGGGAGATACATGAGTGCTGTCGAGGAGTGTGAAATATATAAGGCATTTAAGGACAAAAACACACAAGAAATCCTCCTAAATGAACAGTTACAGTTTCAGTCAAATTCGCTATACGATATGGCTATACGAATACAGACAAAGTCCACAGTGCGCGGGGAGCAATAACATAGGTTCAGCAGTCGACCGTTGTAGTCCGGGATGCGCATCTCGGCTTTGTGTGTGCTCCAAAGTTTAAACATTTTAGTGTTGAATATGTGTAAATTATGTTATAAGTTTTTATGTTTTGATATTTTAATTGAATGACGACCTCTGCTGAGTGACAATACCTGAGGATGGGACATATGTCCCGAAACGCGTCATAGTAACGAAGATAGAAATAAAGCCACCAGACGGACAAACAAAATAAGGTAAATACTTTATTCTGTCAATAAATAAAAATATGTAATTATATAGGCCTACAATTATGAAACTATTATACAGAATACTAATGATTCTACTTAGCATGTGAAATAGAAATCAAGCAAACAGACCAAACCAACACCACTCCAAAAAGCAACTAAATAGAAATAGGAAAAGGTTATTATAACATAAAGACAATATTTACAATAGAACATAAAATAAAAAGAAAAGTATATTTAAAAATTCATAACACTACTAAACAACTAGATTCCAATTCCAATACAATCTGGACCTCATAACACACACCAACCATAATATAAATAAAATATCAACGAATCCTAAACAGATACAACATAAGAATAGTATATGAACCAAACGCATCACTACAAAAAACCTACCAGACAGCAAAAGTAGAAATGGCATATACAAAATAGAATGGCCTAAATGCAGTAAAGTTATGTGTGGACCAGACAGGAAAATCTATTAGTTATAGAAACGTTGAACACAAGACAGCTTTTCTCAAACCAACAATATATAAAAACAACCTAGCATTATACTTCATCAACACAAAACACCCATTTCCCATTTCCATTGTTAAATTCATTAAGTCAATAGAAAAAGGTCAGTTTAACACTGACATATTAAAAAAAAATACATATAAAAAAAATCATAAAAACAATAGAAGAATACCTGAATAGACGCAGATGTAACACCAAACACAACAATATGTTTGATGCAATAACAAATTAATAATTTATATTATTGGTAATTGATAATAATAAATTATCAGTACACCCTCCTCTGCCTACCTGCCTCTCTCTCTCTCTCTCTCTCTCTCTCTCTCTCTCTCTCTCTCTCTCTCTCTCTCTCTCTCACACACACACACACACACACACACACACACACACACACACACACACACACACGTGTGTGCATGTGCAGAGACAAAACCAGGGAAGGAAGAAAACAGAGCTTGGCAAACACTGAGGAACGGAGTACTACCAAAAGCACTCTGTAAAAATAAAAAAGTAAGTGTTCTTGAAACAATGGTCTATTATCAATACAACAATAGAAATGAGATCATCATGAGAGAATGCAAGAAGATAAACTGACAGAAAAAGCTAAGAAAATATAGAGCTGGAGAAATGAGGCAGAAACGGGAACTATATTGTGTAAAATATTAAGCAAACAAGAAATATCAGCGTTTCCGCTTGCCTCATTTTTCCTTTACTCTGATAAGTGTGCCTGTGAAAACAGCAGAAAAATGTAAGTTATTCGTGTTTATATTTACACATGTGGCTGATGTCATGGAATTTAAACTTATCTATTGAAAGTCAGCCAGTACACACTACAAAATAGATTAGATTATTACGTAGGTTCGAATTATGTTCATAGTAATTACTCTTTATCATTAACGTAACCGGACGGTATAGCCATATAGTTTTAAGTAATGATGTTACACGTATGAAAACAAAGCCCAAATGGATAACATGTTATCTCTGAAGCTGTAGACTTCTCATCTTATAAAGGTATACATCAGGCAAAGATGCATCACCTGCAATACATCTTCTTATCTGCAAACGGTCCTTACATTTAAAAAGAATACTTGGTTATTCATAATTAATACACATGATCTAGTAACATTTTTCTATAAAAATTATTTTATAGTGATTACAACTAACTATGGAATAAAATGTGTTTATTTATATCACTGAGTGTGATTTTTTTCTATAATTAAGAGAACGTATTCTGTACAAAGTATTTTACATAAATGTTAAACTACAATAGACATGTTCTTGTCTGGCCTGGCTAGAACTAGTTAAGTCAGTTAGGGGTGAGAACCAGTTTATCAGTAGTTTATCAAATATATTTATTAATATGCACCTACATTAACAAAACGACGCCACTTATAAAAACTACTGATAAAACATTACTGTGTGTTAACGCGTATTACGTATTTACAAAATCAACCCTTATATTTTAAAATAATCAGTTTGTTGTGTGCCAATTTCAGAAAGCTTACCAAGGCACCAATTGAGAAGAATGTAATTGCCAAAAAGTATTAATTTAATAAGTATAGAAATGATGTAATCAGGTAACCTCTCTCAACCACGTGGCAAACAAAAATCAGACTATGTGTAAATCTTATTAAAAGTATAACAAGCCGAATAATTAGCTAATCAAAATGGAATTATTTTAACCCACATGGGTAAAGTTTATTAATATGAAATTTCACAGAACTAAATGTTTTCAAATAGGGCCTGTTGGCCATATAACCTTGTCAAGTGTGTCAAATATCATTTTTTAAATAGCCCTAAAGCTGTGTTAATTTTTATATATGGGTTTTGGGTGAGTGTAAAGTTTCTGGGGGAATTTGTTTGTGAACTCTAGCTGATAATATGTTGTATAATCAGGGTTCCTGCGGAAGACGGGAACAGCTCCACCACCTGAACATGTAACACCTAGATTCTCTCTCTCTTCATCTGCCGGAGGAGAATGGCGATGGCTAACACAAACACCCTATCATGAAAGCCAGATGATCACCATTTCACACCCATGGAAAGGAAAAATTAAGGTGAACTCAATCCATATATATTCTGTACTCATTGTGATGTAACTCAATGCACCCAGTGGACATTCAATCACTTAACAACATGACTTTCAAGTTTTAAACATTTTAATTGGGTCCCCGATTAACGGGACAGAATAGTGCGTGAACTGGGAGGGAAACTTTTGTAAATTTTATTAATTTGTTTGTATAATCTGTGAGCTCAGAGGCTGACATGCCTCTTTGGCTGCTCACCTTTCAACGTGCAATTCCTTCTTATTTTCAGTATAAGGGTTTCATTACTGCTACTAATTCATTCAATAAACATGTAATTTCACCGGTTCAATTTAGTTTTCATTTTATATATTAATTTCTCATTTTTAAATTCAGTTTGGATTATATAGGGATAGAAGTTTTTGTGGTAGTTAAGTAGAGTCACAAGTTTAATCCTGTACTGGTGCATGTTCGTGCAGTGTTAAACATGCTGTTGAGAAAGGTGAATTATGCACTGACTTGCCCATGAACATGTCGGTCTCTGGGCCAAAATTACTTTTTAAAAGGGTTATAAGGTTCATGACACATTACTATTTTCTAAACTTAACAATATTTATCAATATATAAATTCTTCTAATTAATTATAATCACTGGGGTGTTCACTGTATTCTAAATTTTATTTCTCCCAGTATAAGTGCCCAGTGTGGCAGCATTTTATAATAGTATTAGGCACTTGGCCAACATTTTGAATTTATTATGTCCTGGGGACTACTGGTGTTGCATATATAATCAGAAACCCATGTAATGTGTTATGCACATATTAGAATTAAAACCTGACATGGATTTTCATAAATTATTAATGATGTACCTCATGGGGGTAGAAAAGGGTGTGGCAAGAGATCTATGTAATAATTGTCCTGTATTGTGGAACATGTAGATGTATTGTATATTCGTGTGTGTATTTTGTGGGGTTCTATATGAATTGTACATTTGGGTGTATTTTTGGGGGAGTTAGATATAGGGCTTATAAAAAGAAAAGGTAAAACATAGGGTTATATATATATATATATATATACATTTAATTTTTGATGACAATTAATTAATTCTATCTCTATTAATTTTTAATTAATATTTTTTCTAAGAGAGTTAATTTATTTTAATTAACTTTAATAAAGAGTACGTAGATTTGTCTCTATTAATTTTTAATTAATATTTTTCTAAAGAGAATTAATTTATTTTAATTAACTTTAATCAAGAAGTATATAAATTTTATCTCAATTAAGTTTCAATTGATTTTATTTAGAGAAGATCGAAAATAAATTTTGGATTTATTAATAATTTCAAGTAACCTTTTTAAAGAATATAAATTATTTTTAATTAACAGTTTTTAAGGGGAAAATAGATTCTGAATGTTATATTTATTGTTTTTGTAGGTAACAGAAAGGAGATAGAATAATAAACGGATTTTATTAATTGTTAATTTTATGAGTTTTAATTGCAAGTCCCATCTCACTGGATCCAGCGCATTTTTGGCTTCTCTAGGCTTTGGTCTAGTTCTAATTATCTTGTGGCCCCTCTTTAAAAAAAAAATTTTCAAAAAAAAATAATTTTTTTTTTACCAGTCTAAGTTAAAGCGGGGTTACAGTTGTTGTTGTTTAATGGACTGCAGTTGTTTCTAGACTGCAGTTGTTTCTACACAAAGCAACCACTCCATTTTTTTAAAACTAGTGCGTCGAATGCTGTAACCAATCGTTGTGACTGTTGCGATTCTGCCATACTGGCACTAATTTATCTTTACATCTAATTTATCTTTTAAAATAATTACAACGCCCTCTTTTTCCGCACTTATATTTAAAAGAAGTCTTTTGTCTCGAACAGTGAAACAAAACTGGGGGAAGTGTAGCACCGCCAATGAACACTGATCATGGTACACAATAATATCAATGATAACGATTAGTGAAAAAATTGTGTCATTCATAGCATGGACAATTATGTAATATCTGCGTCAGTTCACACGTGTTTGCTAACAATAAGGTTAATGATGCCGCTTAGGTACTAAGGCACACTGGAACAAATACGTTAGAGAGAAGCATAGACCGGGCTATGGTGACTGTATGCACTACAGCCCAGGCCGTGGCCTCTGTTAAGCTTGGCTGAATATAAACATAATAACAAAAGTTAAACTATTAAATGATTACTGTCTCAACACTGCATTTGAGAAATTATGTTGAACCATAAAATTATAAAGTGTCACTGTAATTTAATTAAAAGTAAAACAAAAACCGTACGTGGCCTCTAATTTAGTATATATATTATTTACATTAAATCCTTCCAAGAAAAAGTTTAATGACAATTCACTGAAGAGTATTTTTAACTTTCCATTCATTTTGTTTATTTATTTTTTGTACTGCTCTCCAATGATTGGTTAAACTGGAAAGCTAGATAAGAAAAGGCCTGTTAAGAAGAAGTATATTATATGTTCACATTGGAATCCCATATAAATTTAGAATATGATGTTGAGTCTGTATGTTGTTAGAGAAGATTTTTTTTGTCCACAAGATCTGGCACACATAACCGCAATCAGACACCAACGGTTACAGTAAACCAATGATTCACAAATACAGAATTCACAAAAAAGTGACAATTTTAAATACGACCCCTGCAAAGCCAGCAACATGTAACTTACTCTTATTGGCTTACTTGCCATTCTGTGTGTGTGTGTGTGTGTGTGTGTGTGTGTGTGTGTGTGTGTGTGTGTGTGTGTGTGTGTGTGTGTGTGTGTGTGTGTGTGTGTGTGTGTGTGTGTGTGTGTGTGTGTGTGTGTGTGTGTGTGTGTGTGTGTGTTTTCTCTGCACGTCACACATACGTACGTGAGAAACATGCTGTGCCAAAGTTTCTTTGCGAGACACAAGCACTTGGTTTATTTTTAAATGGTATATTAATAAACCCATTTAAAATCGAAATAAGTAGTCCCTGCACTTTAATAAATAATTATAACTTCCATAAAAGAAAAACAGGTTAATGTTACAAAAACCATAATAACTATGACACAAGTAAAAATATACAGAATAAAAGCTCCAGTAACATGATTCCAAGATTACTACAAACCAGAATATTACAGTGTCACAGTATTTACGATACCAACAAATGATATATATTCAACTTCAGTAACATCACACATCTAATGCATAAATGTGTGCATGCGAACACACATTCACACACACAATTTGGCACAAGTTGCTTCAAATGAGCCTGCTAATTCCTAAACACAAAAAATCAATATGACTCAATACTAAGCTTTTTTCACACATCATCTAAGGACTGTTATGAATTATGCATGCATTCTGTGCTAATTACAACAATTTACAACGTAAACAATACTGTCTCATTTCTTTCTATATATATAATCCTGCTGAACTAGAAGCAACTGCTAATATCACACACACACACACACACACACACACACACACACACACACACACACACACACACAAGTGGTACAAAATTCACTTGACAAAGACAACAAATGAGGCAAATGGATTTATACAAATAAAATCTTTTAATTTAACCATAGTACAATAATGTTTGCTGTAATGTTGGTACGACAAGTGTATAGTATGTAAATAATCAAATTTCATGGACTGTGTTTACACTATTCAGACTATTACATTTTTCACCCAGTGTTAACCAAAGAAGAAAGAATATTTTTGCTTTAAAATTTCGTACAAAAGTGGTATTAATAAGCTTCCTACCACTGCCATTAATGTGTGGAATGATCATTTTAATTCAAAACCATCTAATGTGTGGAATGATCATTTTAATTCAAAACCATCAGCCTAACAGGTTATATGATATCTGAGACAAATTTAAAAATATGGATCCGTAATAGATGCACCAATATTTAGGCACTCCAAAAGTGGTCCAAACAGAAGAAATCCCAAAAATGGTCCAAACGTGAAACATATGTTTAACTGTGACTGTCTTTGAAAATCAAACAGAAGATTAGCTTCTGAGCTAGGTACATGTTATTTCAATATAAATCAAAGAATTTTCTATAAGCAAAAATTTGTAGTTTATATTGTACGTTAACACCATGGCTTTGGCAGAGATAAAGGGCTAAGCCAAAGAGTTTGTAACAGTATTCCAAACATACTTGAAAGATGAATTTTTGAGGATGGAAAATGTTTTGAATGTAAGACCACCATAAATAATTGTACTTAACAATATATAAAAATAATAATCGTAAAATATTTAAATTTCAAGTTTCAAATGTTTTTTGCATAACCATTATATAGGAATATAATGGTTATGTTAGCATGCACACACACAGTGTTTTTTACTTCCATGTTCCATAACAAAATGGAAGTATGGTGATGGCAAAAAAAATCGTGTTCGAGATTATTGCAGATTCTGATTGTACTACCCTCAAAACATGAAAAAAAGTCATTTTTTGAAAAGTGTCTGTGTGTCTATCTGAAGATTTTTTTTCTATGGCAAACGATAACATCTGCAAATTCAAACAGAATCAAATAATTTTTTGCATACAGCCCTGATTAGTAGAGTACTCAAGACCTATTGTTTTTAAATAATAAATACATTTGCCAAGTTATAATTTTTAAAACACACACACATGTATTGCCACCTATCTCTCTCTCTATTTCTCTCGCTTTTAACTCAAAAGCAAGATGATTTTTTATTATTTTAATTATTTTATTATATTTTTACATTTCTGTTTACTACATTTTTGTAAAGTAGAGAGAGAGAGAGAGAGAGAGAGAGAGAGAGAGAGAGAGAGAGAGAGAGAGAGAGAGAGAGAGAGAGAGAGAGAGAGAGAGAGAGAGAGAGAGGGGGGGGGGTGACTATGTGCGCACACACAGGTGTGTGTGTGTGTGTGTGTGTGTGTGTGTGTGTGTGTGTGTGTGTGTGTGTGTGTGTGTGTGTGTGTGTGTGTGTGTGTGTGTGTGTGTGTGTGTGTGTGTGTGTGTGTGTGTGTGTGTGTGTGTGTGTGTGTGTGTGTGTGTGTGTTACCACACACAGAGAGGACCTCTCTCTCTCTCTCTCTCTCTCTCTCTCTCTCTCTCTCTCTCTCTCTCTCTCTCTCTCTCTCTCTCTCTGAATTAAAAACTGATAAAATATGAAGTGATTTCCAGTTTGTGCCAGTTATCAATTGTTTAGACTCTCTTACTGTTGTGAAGAATAGACAGTAGACTAATTAAGAAAAAATGAACACTTTATTTTATATCTAAGAGAAAATGAGAAGAGTAATGTGAGCACCAACATCACAGTTAGTCCTGAAGGTAACCTAAAAAATTCACAGCAATTCTAACAAATTCAGATACCTAGGTTTATAGTTTCCATGTAAGTGGTACCTAATACATTAAATTTAGCATGAGTGAGAATGGTGCTATAGTCACAACTTGAATACACAGTTTGTAAAGCATTTTGTAAAACAAAACTGTGCAGTTCGGACTTAATGTTTCGGACTACTATTATGCTTTTATGGTGATCACAAGTGGGAAATTCAATATTGTAAGATACCCCTGTTGATAAGGGTGATCGCAAATGGGACAAATTTTATGGAGTTCGCAACTGGTACTGATTTCAAGTGGGAAGGACCCCATAGATATATGTACCTACAAAAATTAACTTCTGGGTCAAATAAAATCAATTTTTTTCTGAAAGAAAAAATATCAACACTTTCACTCACAAATACTATTTTGATTTTTATATCTACATCCTGAATAAATAAAATACAGTAAAGTAAATAAACATACCACATGGATGTGCCAAAAGTAGGTATAACTACAAATGGATTATTGCCAATTGCATTTCATGGTTATGTATATAGAAATGTCCTCATTTACAGAAAAAGCCTTCACACCACATATCCAAGTGCATATGACCAATCTTAAATATAACTAAAGGCTATGGTAATGACCTTATTGAAAATAATTTATTTCCTTCATCGATGCCATCAAAGCCATCCTAACATTATTCCCCAGACTATTTCCCAATAATACTATCAATATAATTACAGGACCAATAAAACAAATTGAGACTTCTATTAACTCTTTCACAATTTGTATTACCGTACTACTATTCTTGAAGGTCGTAACGATTTTTAAATAGAATGTTAAAATATTTAATCAATAAATTCTTAAAATCTAACAGAATTATATGTACTCAAAACAGTACACATAAATAAAACAGCACAGATAACAAAAAATGTAGATTATTAATACTTTTGTCAAAACAAAATATGGTAGAATCTTGCCAAGGTGGATGAAGGATTCCAAGAAAAGGTATATTTCCATACGTCTACAGGATAATGAAGTTTGGGAAGACCTGAGAAGAAGAAAAAATAGTATAGTATGAAGCTGAATGGTTCTACTTGGCATAATACTACTGACTGAGGTAGAGGAAGATGCTTAGAAATGTATATATTACAAAAAACAAGATCTCAAGATGTCCTTGGGGAGGGTGCTAGATTAAGAGAAACATTAAGAGTAGAACTGGACAGGCAAAAACTGAACTCAACAGTACATACAAGTTGTCGATGGCTAACGAAAGAAACATAGAAACAATAAAGGTTCCTCAGGATTTATATATGGAGCACAGCACTTTCCAGCTGTGAGATCTAAGAAAAACTGGAATCCAGATCTATTCCAGCTGGAATAGTATAAAAGAAGAGGAGGCTAGAGTCACTTGAAATATAGCATTGTTATGAATTATCAAAATTATGGTGAATCAACAAGGTTGATGGTGGTGGTGGTGGTGGTGGTGATGATGATGATTATGATGATAATGATGATGATGATGATGATGATGATGATGATGATGATGATGATGATGATGATGATGGTGATGGTGATGATGAAGTTCTTGTCAGAACAGATGAAAGAATAGAATTTTGGATAAACTTAATGACTACATTCTATGGCATGAGGGAATTATTAAAATAACTGAGAGGAGGCAACATACCCAAGACCAAGGCTATATCAAATGACATAATATATAAATGATTAAATAGCAGTCCCTAACAAGAACTACACCAAAAAGAAGAAGAAAAAATGTGATAAAAATTATATACAATCTAGTGTGACAAGAAAGGGAAACAAAATGGTTGATTTGGACAGGAAGTCAATATAATACATACAACCAACAATGTACATTCGTATGTTCTGTTTCATAGATCAAATCCACACAGTGGAAAGGTCGTAGGTGAGACAAGAGATAGCAAGGAAGGCAATTTGAATGACAACAAAAATCTCCTAATTTTTGATAGATAATTGAAAAATCTATATTTACAAGAAATAACAAAGAACAAAAAAGCCTCATAAACTGCTTATTAACAATGGAAGTATTTAGTTAACATAAAAATTTTAAACACACTTCAATTAATAACGTACGTTATTATTGCGTTTATACTTGTCACATTGATTTCACCAATCATATCAGTGAAATATCGCTCCTGGCAAAAGGAGAAGTAAAGGGGTCTCAAACAATGGCACCTCTATGAACAACGCAATAAATTGTACAAGGTTAAATGGGAGACAGATTTACTGTTGCCTAACAAAGGACATGTTTAGTAAATTTTTATGATGATAAAATGTAATTTATCCTGGACATACTGACTCCTGCATATACACTGTGTGGTAACCCTCACGTTTACAGCTGTTATCTCAAAAATGCTATATAGTCAAGCCAAGCTACTGAAACACAATATGACTTTCAATTGAATATAAATTTTTATATACTTTGCTCTCTTTACAAAACATTTTTCCACTGACCTCTCAATAGATGGCCTAAATCGGTCACACCTGACATTCAAAATACATTGTTTAAATGTATTTCAGTAAAATAATAACTAATATCTAATTTTAAAATATAAAAACTATGAACATTTGCAAAAAGAGTACACTGTATAGTTGATAAACAGTAAAATAAAATAGATGTTTAATATATTCTGCTTACTAACAGTTCCAATCCAGCACAATAAAAAAATATTGTCTCTCTATCACCTGAATATATATAAAATAAATACGTTGCTCCTACAGTACTTCTGGCATGTATTCAGAAACATAAATGGACATTACACACATTTTTTAGGATCCTTATATATTATATCTGACCTTCATTCATATTCTCTCCATGGAGTTAAACAATTGAAAGGAGATTAAAGAAAGAAAGAAAGACAGAAGGAAGGAAAGAAGGGGAGGGTGAAATATAAGGACTACATTTTACTTGATAATACTCTAGTCAACTGACAGGTATATTTTCTAAGTTATCTGAAACAGAAACACACATGTGCGTGCACGCGCGCGCACACACACACTCACATATTCATATTGCTAAATGTTTTTAAAATGTATTCGCTGGACTTGTTATGTTTATTTATAAATTCACCCTTTCATGTTAGGTTCAATACTTTTCTTATTTTGTTTACTGAAATGAAGTATGTAAGTCACCTTACTCAGACAATGAACTCAACAAAACAAGTCACTGTATGGCTACTGTCATTAAAGCATAAACCAAAAAGTCATGCGGTTTTATGAAATAAATTACGGTACCACTACTCGCTTGCCAAAAATTTCACTAGAGATTATAATACACATTTTTTGTGATGGAAATTAAATAAACAAGTTTACTTTGTGTGAACATACCAGATCACTTTAAGCATGTGCTGGTAATCACATCAAGGTCAATAATGTTTATCAGGCATAAATGTTATAAAACAATTATTTATACTAATAACATAAAATGTTTATGAATGACAAAGAACTATACACGAATGTAGGGATCCTAGTGCAATTTAGGGTTAAACCGTAACTTAAGCCAAAGATGTAGAGAAACCACCATAAACTCGTAAATAATAATGCCTCAAATAATCAATAGGAGGGGGTATGCAAACAATATCCATAAATTAAAAAAAGTGTTAACGGACCCCAAAATTACACTTTTCAGAGTCCTCTGTCAGAGTAACCTTCTTAAAACACTCTTCTCACAATATTCTTTGAGAACATTCTTTCAACAATTTAAGTCTGAACTGTACTTATGAGCTGAAAGGTGAGAAGAATACAGTGGTACAACTTGGAGCTGACAAATGAATTGTTTAAAATCTTAAATTCATATCTATTTATAAATTTATATCTAGCTATACGAGTGCTTCATTATGTTTACATTTGTTTATATGTGAGCTCACATTAAGTTTTAATTTCTTCTAATTAACTAGATTCATACCAATAAGAACATAATGTAGAATGAAACAATAAAATAACAAAAATCTTACATTTATTGTTGTATTGGAGTCTTAGTGGTCTCAGATATTTCTACTAGTAATTTTATACAAACCACTATGTTGTCTTTGGTATTGACGAGCACTTTCGGCAGTCAAGCCATCTTCAGGTCATTTACCAACAGAGAAATATGAAACCGTTCACTTCTTATATACCGTTGGTAAATGACCTAAAGATGGCTTGTCTGCCGAAAGCGCTCGTCAATACCAAAGACAACATAGTGGTTTGTATAAAATTACTAGTAGAAAACTTACAACAGTAAATGAGAAAAATTAACCTTGGACACTAACGAAAGAACTAGTAATCTTTTAGATTACATATATAAACCAGAATTATTGAAATACCTTTAATTCAAAAAGTATATTTAATAAAAATCAATTACATATTTACAAGTGCAGATAAAATAATTTTCTTATTACAGTGTTTAGTTGGGCAAAATCGTTAATAGCCAAATTGACTTTTCTCAATTTCTCTCATTCCATTCATAGTATAACTGAAGAAAAATTACAGTTTTTACACTGCTCCCTCTTCATCTAATCCCTTTTTTAAATAAATTGATGTATGTACATCAACACACATGCTATAAAACTGAGGATTCTCTTAACTCCTACCAAGTTAGAAAATATTTATTAATCTCTTTTGTTATAACACTAGAATTACCAAGTTTCTCACACTCTGTTGACTGGAATTTCTTGAAAACAACACATTTCCCCACAAACATACACTCATATTACATTATACCCTGTAGAACACTATATATAATTTTAATAGATTTTTTATAAGTGTCTGAATTATAATACAACCCTTTTTAATTATACTGAAGTTGGAAACAAATTTTAAATAAAAGTCATATAATTACAAAATATGTTATAAAATTCAAAAGTTATTTTTTTTCAATTGATTTTCTAAACACATTAAGTTAAATTTATCTAATTAGATATAGAATTTGGTCAATAAAACAAATATTTGAAAATTTTAATAAAAATTATAATATTCATCAAATCAACCCCCAACTAGTTGGAAGACAGCTTGTATAAAGTATTGGTAGAATAATTACGTTACAGTAATATCGTTTCAGAACATACGAGAGATATTTATTTTTATTAAACATTTTACATTTATTTTTAGTCTTTTTGAAAATATTTTTGTACGAATTGTACTTTTTATACAATATTTAATTTCATATCATAATATAAAATAAAACATGTTTAATATATATGCACATATGTATATACATATAGAGAGAAAGAGGGGGGAGGGGAGTAGGCTATATAGGGTTGCCAGACGTACGGTTTTAGCCGGAACATTACGGAATTTTCCCGTTTTGTTCCGCGTACGGTGCGAATCTTTAACCGTACGCCAAATGTTCCGATTTTGAACATGAAGCATAATGACTTGTATTTTTGAATCTAGCGGCAAATTTTACGTCGATGCAGTTTCTGTTGTTCACGCTAGGGCGAGCATCGGAGCATGTGATGGCAGTTAAGTGAGACGGATGTGACGTCAGAACTGCGTTGCATGCCGCTCAGCGAGGCACGTGGCTTCGCTCATTTCGTTGGAGGCTTGGAGCGCGTGCGTGACCAACTCATTACTCAACTCTTTCACTTTATCGCAAGCCATCGTTCAGCCTGACGGTTCAGGGTGTATTTAATGTTTTAAAAGTGATTCTTTTTGTAATAGTAGTGTGTTCAAAATGGATGGGAGTGAGACAAATCCCACGAAAAGAAAACTAGGTATTGAAACCAGCACAGAAACAAGACCAGAAGAGAATACTGCAAGTCTATCGCCCGGTTTGGGAAAAAGATTTTCCAGAATTGCGGCCAGTTCCAGGAAATGCATATTGTAACGTTCTGCCTATAAGGTACTAGCGAAACGTCCGTCTCATTCAAGCCCCAATGTTGTAAGCGCCAATTTGTAACGTTCTCCTCGAGCGTGTCCCTCTGATCGGTCCGAACACCTCTTAGCAGTCGCCACTTATGAATTATAAAGACTGAAGTTTAAATAAAGTTGTTGGTAATGTTACTCAAACAAAGCAGAAATCGAGTGTGTGTGATTTGGGTTAAGTAGGGAAGTGGTTTAGCCTTCTTTTGAAGAGAGAGCAAGTACCGTTTGTTTACCCTCGGTTTAGACGATTTCTAAATTTTTCAAATATTCGCCGTGAACCGAGTCAGCTGATTTTGACACTAGTCTCCAAATATAGGTTAACCAGACGACACTGTGGCAGAATACGACCCGGTGGATCGTCCTCTTCTTATTTATTCTGAAACCCACTACAACTACCCACTACAATAAAGGAAACACATTTTTATTATTCAATATCATTTCTCAATAATATTTATTAAGAATATTATTGGTTTTTTCTCTTCCGCCAAAATACAAATATCACAATCGATCTTTTCATTAACTAGTACATGATATCGACTTCATTGAGTAAACATGGAATTGTCAAAAAATATATGGTTTTTTACCAAATTTTATACTATATTTAAAACATCAATCAACATATAATTCTTTTATTTATTTCCCCAGGGTTAAGGGTAAGTTCTTTTTGTTATGAGATGGTCAGAAATGGATAATTATACTACGCTTTACAAATATAGAAAAAATATTCAAAAATTTGTTTATTTCACTTAATACGTAGTTCTGGAGTTGTCCGTAAGAGAGCAGATTGCGTTTGTTTTTATTAAAACATGTGATTACACTTTAATCGTTTCTGTACTACACGACCATTCAGTTTGAAGTTTCTTCGTTAAATATTAAAAGAAATGTTTATATTACCTCTCTTCTTGAAGTTCTTTACTTGGGTGAAGCCGTTTCTCAGGTGGTGTTCGTATTTGGTTGTAATTTCATAACCGTCCGGCAAATATTATCTCGTTAAAACTCGAACTCGGCTAGGCTATGCCTACTCGTCCAAAATGGTTTTTTCACTTTTATTTTGGAGTATAGCAAGTTAACATTGATAACTAAGGTAGTAGTACATCATGTTTATACTGTTATTTAATTTTGTAACAATTTTGTGCTTTTCAAAAGGTTTCGAAAGGATATTTTAATAAAATTTTTGTCTCATCATTTTGTCAACCAGACAGGTTTCAATTTCAAATTCGATTAAACAATACTTGTTATTTCGTTACTCTTAGTAACCCATAATTTTATATATATCTTTTTATTGGTTCTGCTATTTACTTTTTAGTATATAGGCGGTTTGTAATTATTATAAATTTATTTTTGATTTACAGAAAAATAATTCTTTTTAATTTTGGTTTCTTTCCCAATTTGGTTTACATAATAGGTTTCTGTTTATTTTCTTATAACTTTGGATATAAGTCTTTAATATTATTATTAACTTTACATGAATTTATATATTATTTATTAATCTCTTATAGTATTCCTACACTGCACTACTTCCTTCTGCCATTTCCCTCATACAGTATTATTTTAATTTTTATTATCATCTGATATTTAAATCTTTTTGTGACGATTTAAATTGTACCAATAATCAAGAAAATAAAAAATTTAAAAATTAAGGTTGCGAGCTCTTAAGCCATTTAAATCTCACTGTATTAATATAAAATACCTGTATGTACTCAGTATGAGAGGAAGCAGTAATTAATTAGTTATTTAGAAGATACTCTAATAAAAAGAAAAATTGTAAAGAGTTATTAATATCGTATTTAACCCTTTGCTTGTAAGCAGGCGCTGTCCTGTTGATTCCAGACTCGACATGCTTTCCGAGTCTTGTGTGAGTTAGAATAAGATAAACAAATTAATGTTAATAATAAAAAAATCTGAAGACATAAATAGTCGCTAAAACAACTGATTTAAATTATGTATATTTGTTTAGGGATAGTTTGTATAAAAAAAAAAATGTTAACTTAAATATAGTTAGGAACTATATTCTCGCGCGGAAATTGTCCCACTAACTTTTGCCCAGTACCAGGCGAAGGGAGCGGAATTTCTCTCTCTTGCAATGGTGACTTCGTACAGTATAGACGTAGGAGCTGTGCGCTTAAAATATGTTAACGATATTTTGCTTCACCTTAAGATGGTGTACCAGATGTAGTTGTTTAAAACATCTGGATGTGTTAATTAATATAGTCATGTAAATAGACAAGAAATTTAAAGTAAAGTAAAAAATCGAAACGTAAAAAAGGAATGTAACACAAGATGACTTAGTGCTTCAACAAATAACAACAATTCCAAAGTCATACCCGGAGATGTGAACTATCAGAAGCCACAAACTCTACTGCACGTGACAGAATATGCAGATCAGGACATCAGAGAATCTACAAGATCATCGTAGATATCTATACCACATATTGTTCAACCTGCGAACTTTTGGAGCCCTTTACAGAGGAAGGCCAGACCGAGATGACGACGTAGCTGTTCCTGTTTCCCAAGACGGATACCCCCGGACGAGTCTTCTGCATACCAATTAAAAGGTGACTCGATAGCCTGTCTATCGAGGGTTACTAATATTTGTCACACAACACTTCTTGAAAGAGACTTTTCAGAAACTATTAACTTTGTCAAGACTTATAAATTAAATCTAAGAATTTCATGTAACTATTCTAACTTCATACGCTGTAACAATTTATATGCTAATGTAGAGTAATATAATTCAAGCAATAATACCATTCTTCCAATGGTTGAATAAAAGAAAGTCTTGCAAGCTAATATCATGAAATGAGTATAATTAAAAGTTTTAATTGCAGAAATACAGAAAGTTGACCCGGATCCGAGGTGTAGCTATATAAAATCAAGTTGATCTCAAAGTTTAAAGAAACCTTTCAAGTAACTTAATAATTGAATTAGTAAAGTCATGGGATCTGTCAGTATATGTTTTTTTAATGTTAAATAAAGAGAAGTCTTCTAGTTACACACATATGATGAGTGCTTAAATCAATTGTATACCTTGCCATTGTTTCCTTACACAGTTAGTAAGTAATTTGTTACATTAATTATTTGTGATCAATTCTGTTACAACTTAGGCAGCCCATCTAATTAACGGAGTTTAATTACGAGGGGTTCCCTGGATTTGTAACGCCGGGAAAAGCAGTTACAGAAATGCGCCACTCTGCTTACTTGTAAAAAAAATAAAAGGGTAATTGTTTACAGAGTGTCACAAAAGTGTGCCACTATGCTAAATTTTATAAAGGTGTTTTAAGCAAACAAAATTGCGTCATTCAAAAAATAAAGGAAACAAAGGAAAGAGTTTTAATTGTGTATATAGTGTCACAAACAAAATTGCATTCACTATGCGTGGATAAATTGGAAGATCAATAACTAAATATATAATATTGATATAAGCACTCAGAAAGTTACTTTAATAAATGTAATGTTCAAAACATATTTAATACACTATTAAATAACGTAATATGTATTAAGTACATAGATGGTAGAATGTATAAGTAAAATGTCATTAGCGTCATACAATGTAAAATGCTATATGCAGGTTCCTACCGGCACAACCTGCATAATTCGATGTAAGTACTTGCATACATGAATTGTGACCAAGCATAACAATTTTGGTCAACCGAACAATCTGTAACAGGTTTGTTTACGACAATCTATGACCTGTTGTTTCCTGAATCATTCTGCACAGTGTATGTCCAACTATCTAGCTTACATACACTAGTATGTGTTATAAAAAAAATTTGATTAAAAATAACTTTGTTAATAATAATAAAGTAATTAAGTAGAAGTTCGTGATTTAAAACTTGTGAACAAAATAAGTAATTATTTAATTGAGAAAAGTTTATGAATGAACGGAGTCAAAGTGTTGCCAAGCGTAGTAATAATAAATGTGTTGCATAAGATTGCGCTCCCCTTTTCTTGTTTAGAGTACGTATACAGTAGTTGTGTTATTCAGTCGCTTTGTGGGGAAACAATAAGAGTAAAACCCCCTCTTTCACTGACACGCTCAACCCTCCTTGTTAACTAAATATGTAGGCCACCCTCTGACCTACATTCCAGTAAACAGCTGATCGGCTATTTAACCTTGAAAGATATGTGTGTGTGATTTCTGTCTCTCCCTTAGAAGAGAAGTTGTTCTTTTCTAATTTGTGTAAATTGATTACTGATGAATTTATTATATGTATATGTAATATATGTGTAATATGCTAGTATTAATTTTAAGTACGTGCTAATGTGTTAGAACAAAATGGCCCAATTTAACCCGGATTTGTTACTAAAAGACGAGCTGTCTTACGAAGCCCTTTTGCGTGGACTACCCCATGCTGATGTAACAGTCGCGGAATTACGAAGTTCAATTCGCGAATGTGGATTTGATGCGCCCGTGCAATTAAACAATCTAAGCCAACTCGATTATGAAAGCGAGAAAGAAATTTGTAATGCCAAGTATAGTGAACTATACTTATTGTCTCAAACACTCCAAGACGAGAAATCTCCGGAAAAAATTTTGCGGATTACCCAGAGAATAGAGCATTTAACCAGGCGAATAAAAAATTTGTCGATCTGGCCGAATCTCACAGAAATACCCGTTGATGTACAAAAGCTAGCAGACGAAGCTCTACGCCGCTTACCTTCAATTATCAACGATTTAAGACGAAAATCCGACTCATTCAGGATGGACGAAATAGAGAAATCATTAATGAAATTACACATCTCCCCAGTACAATCCCCCACCACTGGTTTATCTCCGCCTAACTCGGATCGGAACTCACCTATCGTATCGCAAGTGCAAGCGAACCCAGAACAAAATACTGATACAGATGTAAATGTCCCTCCTCCCGAGCATTTTCAGTTTCGTCCCGGAAATAATGAATTGACCAACACCCCCAATGAATCCAATCTCCCTCATCGAGGAATTACACCTATGAATTATAACGCAGATCTATACGGAAAAATGACTCACCCTGTGGAGAAGATTTTATCCGAAATCCCCTATACAGATGGTTTAAATTTTTCCAAGTTATTAACATTTATTAGTTATCTTCTTCAGATAAACGATCTACAGCAGCTGAATGACTGGCAAATTTTACAAGTTCTGTTACCAAAGTGTAAACCCCCGTTAAAAAATCGTGTGCTAGAAGCCCTAACCTCTACTTTCCCAGTAGAAGAGCTACATAGCTCTTTAATAAAATACTTTATTCCCACCGGCATCTATGAGGAAATAAAAAGGAAGACAGTACTCCGAGTACAAGGACATCAGGAGAGATTAGCTCACTACATCTCCGATATTAGGGAGTCCTCTCGACTACTACGTGTAAGCTGGAATGAAACACAACTGGTGGACACCATTTTAATAGGCGTGTCACCTGAAGAAAGATCTCGACTATCATTGATGAATAGACCCAATACAATTGCTGATCTAGAACAGTGTAGTATCCATTCTTCAAATGTATGGTACTCAGATCAAAATAGAGAAGCAATGAAAACCTCTGGAACTAATACACATCAATTGCGAGCACTACTGCCTGATGTAACAACCTCGTATGATAGACAAGTTTCGAGCAGACCTCACCATGTGCGCAAAGCTGGTAAGTTTACTGTAAACCCAGATAAAGCGGAAACCAAGTACCCACCTCGCAGAAAACCCACCTGTTATAATTGTGGCAAATATGGGCACATAAGAAGAGAGTGCAAAAGTAAGCCATTGGAACGGAATAACCCCAATTCAAAAAACATGTAAGGCAGGGAGACCCGAAAACCTGTGTCTTCCGCAGCTACTCAAAATTGGGTAAACTAAAAGAAACCAGTAATAATAATAAAAATGAATTATTCTGTAACCAAGTGAAAAACAAAAAAGGTGCGAAAGATATCGACCCCTATGTGCAAGAATTTCGTGAAAAGTGTAATGCGATTAATAGATGTAAATGGAAAAAAAATCTACTACCATTAATACAAGTCGACTTAGGCGTTACATCCCCCATCGCCTTAATTGATTCGGGATCTAGTAGAAGCTTAATCAGCCAAGAATTAGCGGACATGTTAACTAAACTTCATCTAGTAAAACGGAACCAACCTGTGAATATAAAGTGTGCTAAATAAATATGGTGATTAAATAGACGATAGTTCTAGGAGCGTTTCTTAAATCCCCAAAGTAGTTTAATAAATAATAAATAATAAAGTGAATAATAATAATTGATTTAAATACTAGAGCTAAACAAATCCTAAGTTATACTAAAATTGTGTGAAGTGTAGAAGTAAGTAGGAAAAAGGAAAATAATAATAAA
This sequence comes from Magicicada septendecula, assembly GCA_034769895.1. Lineage (NCBI taxonomy): Eukaryota > Metazoa > Arthropoda > Insecta > Hemiptera > Cicadidae > Magicicada > Magicicada septendecula. The sequence continues at coordinate 136,924,253 of CM068372.1, forward strand.
AGTTCAGTTGCATATTGTTAACACTCCCTGTGGTGGCCAGTTAGAGAAAATAAAAGCGTGTTCAGTATTGTAGGAATTGTACTAAGCAGCCCCGAACGCACCCTTCCAATTGTGATAAACCGGTGCTAGCCTGAACAATTGAAAACCACCCCTAGTGAGTATGACAATGCATTGTGAAGTGTCTCCCCTCCCGCATAGTTTGTTTAAGTATTGTTAAAAGAGATAAAAGAGAATCATCTTCGTGAGATTCCGCTTCTCTCAAACCAGTGATCTAAAGTGGAGTATGGGATCCTCTTTAGATCACATTAGAAATAAGTTTATGAGATATAATCAAGTAGTGATTATAAATGTAACGTAACAGGTCACAACGGCGCCGACTGAAAGGGTAATGATAGGGCAGAAATGTGCCAAAGATCATTAATAAATGCTGAAAGCTAACTTCCGTAGTTAGAGTAAGCTGGTGTCAGTCGGGCCGGGATGTTGTGAGTTACGGATAAGTAGGGATCATTCCAATCTAAGGTTTGGAAATTAGTATTAAGATTAAAATGTAAGTTAGTACTTAAGAAGTAAGAAAAAGGGAATTTCACGAAGGCGATCACTTAAATGAACAATGTCATTTAAAGAGAATTAGAAAAAAACAAACTGTGCACTAATAATAAATAACTTCACACACTGACACTAATCGTACTCCCAGTCCCCAATAGTGAGTTAGACTCAAAAGGCTTAACCGTAGCGTGCAATTTAAGCGGTGGAGTCTGTGACGATTTAAATTGTACCAATAATCAAGAAAATAAAAAATTTAAAAATTAAGGTTGCGAGCTCTTAAGCCATTTAAATCTCACTGTATTAATATAAAATACCTGTATGTACTCAGTATGAGAGGAAGCAGTAATTAATTAGTTATTTAGAAGATACTCTAATAAAAGAAAAATTGTAAAGAGTTATTAATATCGTATTTAACCCTTTGCTTGTAAGCAGGCGCTGTCCTGTTGATTCCAGACTCGACATGCTTTCCGAGTCTTGTGTGAGTTAGAATAAGATAAACAAATTAATGTTAATAATAAAAAAATCTGAAGACATAAATAGTCGCTAAAACAACTGATTTAAATTATGTATATTTGTTTAGGGATAGTTTGTATAAAAAAAAAAATGTTAACTTAAATATAGTTAGGAACTATATTCTCGCGCGGAAATTGTCCCACTAACTTTTGCCCAGTACCAGGCGAAGGGAGCGGAATTTCTCTCTCTTGCAATGGTGACTTCGTACAGTATAGACGTAGGAGCTGTGCGCTTAAAATATGTTAACGATATTTTGCTTCACCTTAAGATGGTGTACCAGATGTAGTTGTTTAAAACATCTGGATGTGTTAATTAATATAGTCATGTAAATAGACAAGAAATTTAAAGTAAAGTAAAAAATCGAAACGTAAAAAAGGAATGTAACACAAGATGACTTAGTGCTTCAACAAATAACAACAATTCCAAAGTCATACCCGGAGATGTGAACTATCAGAAGCCACAAACTCTACTGCACGTGACAGAATATGCAGATCAGGACATCAGAGAATCTACAAGATCATCGTAGATATCTATACCACATATTGTTCAACCTGCGAACTTTTGGAGCCCTTTACAGAGGAAGGCCAGACCGAGATGACGACGTAGCTGTTCCTGTTTCCCAAGACGGATACCCCCGGACGAGTCTTCTGCATACCAATTAAAAGGTGACTCGATAGCCTGTCTATCGAGGGTTACTAATATTTGTCACACAACACTTCTTGAAAGAGACTTTTCAGAAACTATTAACTTTGTCAAGACTTATAAATTAAATCTAAGAATTTCATGTAACTATTCTAACTTCATACGTTGTAACAATTTATATGCTAATGTAGAGTAATATAATTCAAGCAATAATACCATTCTTCCAATGGTTGAATAAAAGAAAGTCTTGCAAGCTAATATCATGAAATGAGTATAATTAAAAGTTTTAATTGCAGAAATACAGAAAGTTGACCCGGATCCGAGGTGTAGCTATATAAAATCAAGTTGATCTCAAAGTTTAAAGAAACCTTTCAAGTAACTTAATAATTGAATTAGTAAAGTCATGGGATCTGTCAGTATATGTTTTTTAATGTTAAATAAAGAGAAGTCTTCTAGTTACACACATATGATGAGTGCTTAAATCAATTGTATACCTTGCCATTGTTTCTTTACACAGTTAGTAAGTAATTTGTTACATTAATTATTTGTGATCAATTCTGTTACAACGTAGGCAGCCCATCTAATTAACGGAGTTTAATTACGAGGGGTTCCCTGGATTTGTAACGCCGGGAAAAGCAGTTACATTTTATGTTTTTAAAACAAACCCTGGGTTATCTTATACAATAACACAATTATTTTATAAAAATATAAAATTAACCTGGGTATTAAATTTTGTTGTCTACACAATATAAATACTACAATAACTTAACAAAATACATAATTAGTTAGTAGCATCATAGTCTACTATCATAGTTTATAATTCTCACATCTACAGCACAATTCTGTAAGAAGTTCCCTTCACCTTCACATATTACCTCATTGGGTACACTATAACTCACTTGTCACTGTATATCACTTTAATCGTTTATAATGCTTAGTGATACAATTTAATTTTGAGCTCGTTATAGTTTACCCATTTCTGACCTTGATGGTATTACAAGAGTTATCATTTATGGGGACTGGGTTATGTACCGTTACAATATAAAGCTGCATTGGAAAAGCTGGAGAGGGATTTTCCATTTCACACGGAGGCGTAACCGATGTTAGGCATCATTTTAACAGTGCAAGCCATAAACAAAGACGCTTAACATCGGTACAAACCACGCTGATGAAAAGTTTCTACAAGGTGGACTCCATTGAATCAGACAAGGTATGTAAATGCATGACAATTTTAACATTCCTAATTTTCAAGATAATAATAGGTTTATTTAGGATTTCTTTAAGAAAGGTGCTATTAATAGTGCTTTTTTTCATTTCAGATAACTGCTTCTGAGCTTACATTTGTGTATCACACGGTTAAACACCACCTTAGCTACGCCAGCACTGAGTGCAATGTGAAAATATCATTTCAGTTATTCCCAGATTCGACAATTGCAAATAAAATTACATGTGGTAAAACAAAATGTGAGGCATTAGTTACGGGTGTTTTAGGGCCAATTAGCGTGAATAATTTAACTCAAAAGTTAAAGGATAACAAGTTTTTTGGTGTGGGGTTTGATGCTTCCAAACAAAGGAAATCAAAAGTGTTATCCTATTTGTGTCAGGTACTTTGATGTGCAAGCAGGTGTGTGCCACAGAATTCTTGATTTTTATGAGGACTCTCGTGAATCTGCATCTGCAATATCTGAGAAAATCTTGGACAGGATCCCAAAACACGAATTGAATTTGTCCCAGGTTTCAAGCTTTACTGCGGACAATACGAATGCAAACTTTGGGAAGAAAAACTCTGTTTATGTTCACTTAAAAAAGGAAAATCCTGGTATAATAAAATCAAACTGCTGTGCACATATAGTCCATAATTGCTGTAAATCTGGTATGAATGCTATGTCCATAGATATTGAAATTTAGTAATTAAGACTTTCAATTATTTCTCAAATTCAGCTAAAAGAGTATCTCAATTGAAAGATTTCTTTCAATTTGTTGATATGGAATACAGTAGTTTGTTAAGACATGTACCTACAAGGTGGTTAAGCCTAAAGCCTGCCATAGAAAGATTGTTGAAAAATCTTCCTGCAATTATATCGTACTTTGCTAGTATAGATGATTGCCCCAACTTCATTAAAAAGAACTTGATGGGTGTCTCTGGTTCAGAAAAACAAATTATATTAGTGGAATTATATCTCCAGTTTTCTCTGCATTTAACTGAAATTTTTTCCACGGGTGTACTCAACTTAGAAAAAAATGAACTGACAATTTGTGAAGTATATTGTGTGATGCAGAAAATAAAAATAGAGTTAGAGCTAGGATAAATGATCTGTTTTTTGGTTATAAGGTGCAACAGTTGTTAGATAAATTGGAGGACCTTTTCCCAGGTGAAAAGCAAAGAGAACTTGGAGAACGTAGATATATATATGAATTGTGTCTGAAATATTTAAATAAGTGGTTTGATTTTGGTGTTGGCAACATTTTGTCCTTAATGGACTGCATATCACTTGAAAAAAAACCCGAGTTTCAAAATATTTTAAAATTAGCAGAGTCACTTTGTATTGTTGATCACTTTAGTGTAGATAGTATGTATTCAGAGATCACTAGGGGTTCTGATTTGTTTTGTGGGGAAGGAAATGAACAGTTGAAAGCAAAATCAACTACTATGACAATACCACAGAGATGGTTGTACATTATTGAACTGATTGGTGCATCAAATCTGTGCAATATTTTAGTTTTAGTTAAATTTGTTTTGAGTATATTTCCATCAAATGCATTCACAGAGAGAGTTTTCTCCATTATGAACATTAAATGGAGGGATAAGCGAAACAGATGTTCAGTTGATCTAATAAAAAATGAATTGTATACTTACTTCAATTATGATGAACGTTGCAGTGATTTCTATATAAGAATGTACTTTCTAACGAAAAAGTGTTGAGAATTGCACGCTCAATTGAAAACTACTCGTGTTAATTGTGTTGAGTATAATATATTATCCATAAAATGTGCTGTAAATAAAATCAAGAAATTCATTGTCGATACATGTGTTCCTATTTCTCATCTCTGAAATCTGGCAACCCTAAGGCTATACAGATAGAGAACCTATGTCAACTAGAGCTGATAGAGCTTTATGTTTACATTTCTCTACAAATATTTCAAACGATTACAATTTCAACTCTACAATGGACAATCAAATGCCACACACTGGAGTAATCTACATAAAATAATAACTTTTATGAATATTATTAATAATATATATTTGTTATTTTACATAAGAATGTATAATTTAAAAATAAGTTTCAAAAGTAGTTTTAATTATCATCTTCAGAAATATGAAAAATAATTATGAAACTTGTAAAATAAAGATATGCAAAAAAATATATTCTTTTGTAAAATAACAAATATTATTAATAATTATAATAAAACAAGAATAATTGTGAGGAAATATGAAGTGTGTGTGTGTGTGTGTGTGTGTGTGTGTGTGTGTGTGTGTGTGTGTGTGTGTGTGTGTGTGTGTGTGTGTGTGTGTGTGTGTGTGTGTGTGTGTGTGTGTGTGTGTGTGTGTGTGTGTGTGTGTGTGTGTGTGTGTGTGTGTGTGTGTGTGTGTGTGTGTGTGTGTGTGTGTGTGTGTGTGTGTGTGTGTGTGTGTGTGTGTGTGTGTGTGTGTGTGTGTGTGTGTGTGTGTGTGTGTGTGTGTGTGTGTGTGTGTGTGTGTGTGTCACTGAAAATGTTGAGTACTTTCTGAAACTGTATTTTTTTTTATATACTGTTTAAATTATAAAATAAGCAATATTTACTTAAAAATTATATAAGGAAGTGAATAAATAATTTTGACAGATATCGGTATCACAAATATGTAGGCTATACTACTATACCAGGGTAAACATTATATACAGACCTATACACAAACACTAGAACACATTCAAAAATCAATAAGTATATTATATTTCAAAACAAGTTGTATCTATGTCAAATATATCATATGTACAATTTAAATATGGTTAAACAATCTATGTATAATACGCATGCGCGTGTTAGTATTGTTATAACGGATGTATGTATTCTATTTAGTTTAGTTCAATTAATAAAGTCTTTTCTAATCAACGTGTTGTCTAACTGTATTTGGCAATATAATTCCAATATTAAATAATATCACTCACAGGTTATGGGCCGACACTAGTAATTTGGAGATATATAGATGTGTGTTAGTTGTAATTACGTCGGAATTATTTACAGAGAAAAGTCTGTTTACATATACAGGCTCAAAGTGAAAGAGTTCACGTGCTTAACCTAAAATGGCTACGTCTACGGTTCCCTTTCCCCTGCTAAAGGCAGATAATTTTTCCACTTGGAAATATAGAATACATCTTGTTCTGAATAAAGAGGGTGCACTCGTAGCATTAGATAAAACAGACACAGAAATCGCAGCACTCACAGGTGCAGTTTTGACCAGTTTCCAAGCTAAAGACGTAAAAGCTCAATGCATCATCGCACAGTCAATATCAGATAAGTATATTGAATACATAGAGAGTGCACAAAGCGCCAAAGAAATGATTGCAAATCTGGAAAATGTCTTCCAGAGAAAAAGCGCATTATCTAAGATGTTTATAATGCAAAAGCTATTGAAAATGAAATTCATCGATGGCGAATTACAAGATCATTTCACTAAATTCGAAAAACTCATAAAAGAACTCGATGGCGTAAGCAAAGTTGCAACCGATGATACCGACAAAACGTGTTACCTTCTTCTGACAATGCCGGAAAGCTTTGAGAGCGTCATTACATTGATAGAAACGATAATGAATAAAGACGCGACAGTATATTCGTATTCTGATGTAAAAACAAGGTTATTGGATACTGAACTCAAAAACAAAGAGAACTCCAATGCAGGTGATAAGGTCGATAACGACGGTAACTGCTCTTTCTACTCTCCAGGTGAATATAAGAATAGCTCACAGATGAGGTATGAAAATGTAATATGTCACACATGTAGAGGCAAAGGACATTTCAAAAATGAGTGTCCATCAAACAAGGATGTGCAAACTCAACAGACGCCTGAGACGTCATATCGCGGCCATGGATATCGTGGTAAGAGAGGGAGAGGAAACTCTCGAGGACGTGGAAGAGGCAAGACATACGTCAAATGTTGCACAGAGCGAAGATGATCAAGAAGAAGAATTTGATTTCATTTCCGCTGAAAATATTGAGAAAAATGGCGCTTTATCCTCAAAATTACTAGGAAATACTCGATCCGTTAAATTCATTTTAGATAGTGGTGCCACAAATCATTGGGTATCAGAAAATTTGGAAAAGCTTATGGAAAATGTTGAAGAAATGGAGAATAAAATGGAAATAAAAATAGCAAATGGTAGCACTATAAAAGGTACAAAAAGAGGTATAATTCGCTTGAAAGTGTTGAACAATAAAAATAACAGTTATGTTTTCATAAAGATACCTGCTATTATTGTTTGTACCTGAGTTTCCCTACAATCTCTTATCAGTGAAAAGAACGAGTTCAAAGGGATTTGATGTTCAATTCAATAGTGATGGAAAATCAGTTACTATCTCAAATAACAAATTGCAAATGAAATGTGAATCCGAAGGAAATTTGTATGTGGCTCAATTTTCAATAGCACACCCTTTGATGAGTGAAACTTGTTGCATTTCATTACGTAAGGATCTACTATGGCACCGAAGACTTGGACATCTCAATGCTCAAGGTCTTGAATCACTAAATTTTCCACACAATTATGGAGTATGCAGTCCCTGTAACCAAGGTAAAACAAAACGAAAGCCTTTTAAGGATGTACCCCTACCAAGGTCAAACAGAATTGGAGAACTCATACACAGTGACTTGGCTGGTCCTTTTAAAATACACACCATGAAAGGTGAAAAATATTATCAAACAATTATCGATGACTATTCACATTTTACCCAGGTGTTCCTTTTAAAACACAAAAATGAAGCAGAAAGAAATATTATGAATTATATAATAATGAAACTTTCTCTTGTGAAACTTACTTGACTTTTTCCGTCGAACGCGTTTCGGCGTCGTATTTGCCTTCATCAGCTTAGAAACAGACTGCCAGTACTTTGTAACGGTTATTGCTTGGAAGGTAAAGTGGGGGTGGTGTGTAGAGGAAGGAGATTGGCGCGGGGATCCAAATTATTGTTTGTTTTATGTATAATTGTGTCAAAAAGTGTATATAATTTATATTGTAATTGGTCGTTAAGTATGTTGTTTGGTTGTGTTGTGTGGTGTATGTATATTTCATATTGTTCTGCTATATGAAATATACAAACACCACACAACACAACCAAACAACATACTTAACGACCAATTACAATATAAATTGCATACACTTTTTGACACAATTATACATAAAACAAACAATAATTTGGATCCCCGCGCCAATCCCCTTCCTCTACATACCACCCCCACTTTACCTTCCAAGCAATAACCATTACAAAGTACTGGCAGTCTGTTTCTAAGCTGACAAAGGCGAATACGACGCCGAAACGCGTTCGACGGAAAAAGTCAAGTAAGTTTCACAAGAGAAAGTTTCATTATTATATAAAGTCTAGTGCTGTGAAAAAAGATGATGAACAAACAAGACAATTATGAATTATGTCCAAGAGTTAAAGGCCAGAGGATGTTGCTCTTCAAGAATCAGGTCAGATTGTGGTGGAGAGTACTCATCACATGTGTTTAAAAATTTCTGTATACAAAAAGGAAAAGTCAACGAATACACTTTGCCACATACACAGCAGCAGAATGGAGTTAGCGAAAGAATCAATTTCACTCTAATGAGTAGAGTACGAACACTATTCGCTGAAACAAACTTGCCTAAGTTCTTGTGGGGTGAAGCAATACGTTGTGCTGCATACCAATTGAACCGCTCTCTAACAGTTGCCCTGAAGGAAAATAAGGTACCCGCTGACGTCTACCTAGGTAAAGTGAATTATGACAAATTGAGGGTTTTTGGTTCAAAGGCTTAGGCATATAAACTGCCTGTTCCAGCAGACAAGCTAGAAACAAGATCAGTTGAATGCATTATGGTAGGCTATGCTAAAAATGGGTATAGACTATGGGTACACAAAACCAGTGAAATTATAATCTCAAGGGATGTTACCTTTGATGAAATTAACATCAACTATACTAGTCAGAAAGTCTTAGAAGGTATCCCACAAATGGTAATTGGAGGTGACAGTGTAGGTGATAAAGAGCATCAAAGTATGAGCGAAGGAGACATCCACGTTCAAAATGTCACTGGCACCTCACCTGCACATAGAGACAGCAGTCTAAGCGATACTGTCCAACAGGGTGATCAAACATCACTGCGTAGAAGTGAAAGAATTAAAACTGTTCCAGAGAAATTTAAAGATTATATATATACTGTACAAGGATTATAATGAAAGTTTTAGTCAAAATGAAGATGAGATGCACTTAGCTTACTGTCTTTGTGCAGGAGTACCAATCTCTTATGAAGATGCCATATGTACTAGAGATGGTTGGGAAGAAGCGATACAAAAGGAAATAAGTGCCCTCGAAAAACATCAAACTTGGAAGGCAACAAATCTACCCAAAGGCATCAAAGCTATTGACACAATGTGGCTTTTCAAAATCAAGCCTGATGGCACTAAGAAAGCTCGTCTAGTAGCAAAAGGATTTCAAGAGGAAGTGTCCTCCAACATTTATGCACCAGTCGCTCAACTTTCCACCATCAGAATCTTACTGTCTCTAGCACTGCAAAATGGATGGGAAATTAAACTACTTGATATCCCTACAGCATTCCTAAACGGCAAGCTAGACACTGAAGTTTATACAAAACCTCCCAAAGGAGTAAAATGTCCAACGAGTACTCTAAAACTCATGAAAAGTTTATACGGTCTTCGCTCTTCACCCAGAAAATGGAATGAAAGGTTTAACGAGGCTGTGCAACATCATGGTCTAATCAGATCTCAGAATGACTTTTGTTTGTACTTGGGTAAAAATGCTTACCTTATTATATGGGTTGATGATATAATCATCACAGGTGACAAGAGCGAATGTCTAAAAATCATTGAGTTCCTTAAAAAGGAGTTCAACGCAAAAGAATTAGAAATCATCAACAACTTTCTGGGCACAGAAATCAATGTAAATAAAGAGCAGATCACCATTTCTCAAAAGGAATTCATACAAAAAGTAATCTCAAGATTTGGTCTGGAAAATGGAAAACCGATGGAACACAATTTCCAGGTTGACTTATCTCTACCAGTGGACAAAAACTTACCTTAAAGAGAACTCCTTGGTTCACTTATCTACATATCAATTGTAAGTAGACCAGACATAGCTTACGCTACATCTGTCTTAAGTAGATATCTTGATAAACCCACTAAACAACTGTGGATTGCTGCGAAGAGGGTATTGAGGTACTTAAACGGTACCAAGAATCTCACATTTCATAAAAATCAAGATACTGGATTAATCACATATTCAGATGCAGATTGGGCAGGAGACATCACCAGCAGAAAGAGTACAAGTGGATGTATAATATTTCACTGTAACAACCCTGTATCCTGGTTTACAAAGAAACAAACATGCGTATCCCAGTCAACAGCTGAAGCGGAATACATAGCATGTGCAATGGCAGCGATGGATGTGGTATACTTTCAACGCATACTTGTGGACTTGAAGTGCAATGTCTTAATTCCTTTAATTTATGTAGACAACCAAAGTGCACTTAACATGTGTGAAAGCTATGAGAATAGCAGACGTACTAGACATATAGACATTAAATATCACTATATTAAGGATCTTATACACAACAAACTTATTGAATTAGAGTACATAAAAACCCAAGATAATGTAGCTGATATTTTCACAAAATCCTTAAATAATATAAAGTTTGCTAAGTTTTTTGAAAAACTCAACATAAAATAGTTTTCAGATACCAAAAATTTTCAATTTTACATTTATTTTTTTTATTTAAGTATATTTATCAACTGTACTCATACCAAAACTGTTCCAAATGTAAATTAAGGGTAATTACATTATATGGGTATTTAAATTGAGGGGGAATGTCAAATATATCATATGTACAATTTAAATATGGTTAAACAATGTATGTACAATACGCATGCACGTATTATTATTGTTATAACGGATGTATGTATTCTATTTAGTTTAGTTCAATGAATAAAGTCTTTTCTAATCAACGTGTTGTCTAACTGTATTTGGCAATATAATTCCAATATTAAATAATATCACTCACAATCTATTTTTTTTTAAATAAATAAATAAAGTGTGCAAAGTAGCTAAATAAAAGTCTCAAAAATTACTTGCCTACACAAATTTTCTGATTATTACAAAATAGGATATTTTTAATGCTTTTGTACATTTTATTAAAAACTATCACACCTAGAGCGCATTTGGATTATCCCATCTGACTGACACACTAAACTCTGTTTAATTTGTATTACTTTTCTTAAAAATGTTACATTAATACATTACTTATAATGTGTTATTCATTGAAACACTCCTATGTTCAATGAAGATATTGATTACAACATAAACAAAATTTTTATTTAGGCCTAAAGTCTTTATGTTTTTATCAAAGTGGAAGTTATATAACAGTTACACTAATGAAAATCTTTAATCGGCACAATTATCGAATTCAATTATTTATAATAAAACTGAATGTCAAATAAATGTACCCAATTTGGATTTTAAATAGTCCATTTTTAATAACTGAATGAGAAAACAATGCTGACTACTTCAATGGAACAAAGGAATAGTTAATCAACTGCTAACTCATGAAACAGTTTATCGCATTAATTTTTTGTTGTCCGTCTCTCCCAGACACGTGCACATTTGCAGATATACAAATGATCATTGAACACATGCAAGTTCATACAATAAACAATAACAAAAATTTGGTTCAACCTCTGTACATGACATACAAACCACATCATAGTTGCATGTACTGTTGCAATTCTAATTTTCTATTAAAATCCCGACATATTTAGTTGAATCACGCTTTCTTACTTTATTTAACCAACTAATTAAATTATTTAACCGATTAACTGATTCATGCTGGTCAGCATGAATCAAGTTTTGCCACTTACATAAAGTTGACATATAATTGTGTTAATGAACAAACGATATAATGAACAAATACCCTTGTATCTATACAGAACCAGACTACTTTGAATGCAATTATATCACACTAAAATTGAAACTTGGAACAGGTTCGATTTAAAAAAAAATGAAGAAAATCGTATGCAAATTTATTTATTTTAATGCACTTTCTTCTGACTTTATAAATGTAAAATAACAGACCTAATAATTAGCGAAGTTCTAGTCAGTCTGTACGTACTGGGTGATTAACCTAACAAATAAGAAGTCTACTTGTTCAGACATACACGTCACTTGTAATTGGCACAGGCGAGGTCATCAAAATTAAATTACATAATACTGACTCTTTATCTTAAAGTACAATAAAAGTATTGTTATAAATAATAAACGTCACAAACTTCTGATAACCATTAGAAAAAACAAACATGTGCTGTGTCTGTCTGTTATATAGCCTACCTATTTTATGCTTTCAAAGACATTTTAAGTTGCATGCCTCCTATCGATCAAGTGATAAACTAACAGCTAAACAGAATAAAATTTGTTTTTAAAAATCGACTTCTGAGTGATATATTTAAAATCAACTTCTGTGAAAAATGCATAATCTGAGTTGTGAATTTTTAGAAAACTGTAATGTCACAAATGCATAAAAGAAACTGGATGAATGATTTGTTAAACAAAAATTGAAATTTTAATAAGTTAGTTACAGTGATAAACTGGTCTACATAGCCAAACAATAATATTATTATTATTATTATTATCATCATCATCTTAATACCATTACTATTAAAATATTTTACTTGAACAAGCACACTCACTAGCTACAAGTTTTACACAACAAATAATCATTTAAGCAAGTTACTATAACATTATTTATTATCTTAAAATACATTCAGAAAAATAACTGTATGTAAATAAATATACATCAACTAATATAAACACAATTATTCTCGTATTAACATGTATATACACATTTAAATTGAATTTAAATAAGTGTTCTTATGAATTAAATTTACAATGACATCTGCTAAAAATAACATGCTTAAGAAATATAAATTAACAATGTCATTATTAAATTACAACTATGATTTCAAATAACCTTGTTATATGAACATATTATTCTGTTAGGTAGAATGGCTTAATCAACTATGGTAATTGATACAGTACATTCTTTATTGTTGCTGTCAAAATGACAGTACCGTTATAAGAAACTTTGTGAATTCTGAATGAACCAGGAGTTTATTCTTTCTTACAGATTGAAGGTTATCTTTTTAAAATACGTTAAATGTGATATTACATTGGTAATTTAAACTTCTTGTAAGACGCAAAAGTCCAACATGCAGCAGACAACTTTTCTCACGTAGCTGCTTTTGTTTTCAACGAAATTTAAATATCGATGACTTACGTTTTTCGCGTAAGTGGTACTGTAAATAGAAACGCGATTTAAATGAAACATTTTAATATTGGATAACATTTTAATATTTATTAGAAAACGGGACGTATTGACTCCTATTTGAAACTGTCATACAATCAAAAACAAACATCAAAATCTTCAAAGTATAATATCCAAAATTAATCAACAAAATGATACTTACCCAGTGAGACTATAAAATGCTAACATTACACATTAAACGTTGGGCAAAATATACGTTCACAACATATAACTGTAATGTAATTCATTTAACATCACTTAATTCAAAACAATATCATTCCACCGACGGCACAATGACAATTAAACGAAGGTTCATCACCCGGAACGGAAACATATCGCTGTCAGCTGTCTGTGTTGTGCAGTGTCTGACATTCTACAAACTTTACCATTGGTCGCCTCAAGGTTACATAGTTGCTTACTGCTCCCACCTCATTCGTTATTGTATTTGATCACGATAACAACACATGTTTTTGAGCGGTTATTTTGAATTTTCGAAATTTGTTGTTTTGTTCGTCTTGAAGAAAAGTAGTAATGGCCAGATTATGGCAACTTTCTTACTCTAGATAGCAATTTTATAAACTTTTTCCTATCTTTCAGTATATATAATTTATCTTGTTTGAATATCCCATATATTAAGTGTAATTTAGAATCCTAAAAGAACCGGTACTGTAACATTTTTATTTCGTAAGTGTAGTTGATAATCGGCAACATAATTAAGAAGTTACTAAACAAAAAGTGCTAATATCAAAATATTATATAGGCCTATAATTTGGTTATAAAATTGTGTACATTTGAACACAAATGTTTTATAAACCATGGTCACAAAAATGATAATTATGTAGGCTTACTTGAAAGTCAATTTTTTATTCAGTATACATCGTTTCAATAAGTATTACAAATACAAAGCCCAGGTAAAAAATTTAACAGCGCCAATTATCAACTAATATATTTTGGGTACATAATTTTGCTAGACTCAGTAGACATGCCAATTACATCCATCAGGATCGGTCTGAAGATAACTAACGTTATCAGCTTTCATGAACAACACCTTTTTCAAGAAACAAATTCACAAATATACGTGGACAAAAGAAGAAGATATGTCACAAAAAACTCACCAACAATGTATATTATGTATACCTTTACAGTAAGCTGAGTTATTAAGTAGTATAAGTAAGGGCAGTTAAAAATGTCACCATGTATTGTATTATTTTTCATTTTAATTCAAATTAAAAGAGTACTATGTAGAATATGAAATTCAAAATAGACGAGAAGACCATACAGCAGGCTACTAATAATGCAGCAGGAGAAAGTTCAGGCAGTAACAATAACAAATGGAATTAAAGATTTGAAAAGATGAGCTGATAGCAGCAATCAAAGAGAGGAAAGATGCATACTTAATGTAATTCAAAACAAGGACAATGAAGAAAGACATTACAGAGTATAGGATTAAAAGATATGAAGCAAGAAGACCAATTCAAAAAGCACAGTGTGTGAGCTGTGACAAATTTGTCAATAACATAATTTATACAACCAACAAGTGAATGTGTTAAGACAATAAGAAATTTCAATACAGAAGAGAAGGGTGCACTAAAAAAAAAGCAGAATTACAGAATTAGAGCAATTACTGTATTTTATAAACAAATGCAATGAACAAAGAAAGTCATTGAAAGCAAAACAATATGAAGGAAACATTGATTATGTTACCATGGAAGAGTTGGGTGAAGTTTTAAAAAGGTGTGCAAAAATAATAAAGCTACAGGGTTTGATACTTTAGGGTAGAATTATACAAATATAGAGGTATAATATTTCTTAAACAGTAGTTATTGTATATATTTAATAATTGTTGAATTGTGCAAAATAAATTCATCCTCATCACTAAATATAATTATTTCACTACCGGTACTGACTCGGAACACAAAGTTTTTTATGGGTAAAAACATAAAAGTTTTACCTTATAACCTGAACCGGTTTGCGCTTTTAAAAAGCTTCTTCAGAGGCTGCTGCTGGGAGCACTGTCTGTCTTGTTGTTGGTGACGGTATCGACTTTCGAAAGATCGATGTTGTGTGTGTGGGGTGTGATATGTTCGAATAATGCGTGTGATTTGAATTGTGTCTGTTCGTTCAGGATGTCGTTTTAATTTGTTTTGTTGTGTTTGTATATTTTCAATTGTTCTAGAGTTTTTGGATTTCGTTGTCCATGACGTGTCCGTTACTTAACTAAATATCACTATTACATTAACGACTCGGAACACTAGGTTTTTTATAAGTAAAAGCATAAAGTTTTACCTTATAGCCTGAACCGGTTTTCTCCTTTAAAAGGCTTCTTCAGAGGCTGCCGCTGGTAGCGCTGTCCATCTTGTTGTGGGTGACGGAATCGAATTTCGAAAGATCGATGCTGTGTGTGTGTGTGGGGTGAGATATGTTCGAATAATGCGTGCGATTTGAATTGTGTCTGTTCGTTTAGGATGTCGTTTTTATTTGTTTTTGTGTGTTTGTATATTTCCAATTGTTCTAGAGTGTCTAGTTTTCAGCCTTTTGTGTGTACGTGTAGAATGTTCATGTTATTGTAGATGTTTTTATATGTGTTTCTAGAACAATTGGAAATATACAAACACACAAAAACAAATAAAAACGACATCCTAAACGAACAGACACAATTCAAATCGCACGCATTATTCGAAATATCTCACCCCACACACACAGCATCGATCTTTCGAAATTCGATTCCGTCACCCACAACAAGATGGACAGTGCTACCAGCAGCAGCCTCTGAAGAAGCCTTTTAAAGGAGAAAACTGGTTCAGGCTATACGGTAAAATTTTATGCTTTTACTTATAAAAAACCTAGTGTTCCGAGTCGTTAATGTAATAGTGATATTTTGTTCTAGAGTATCTAGTTTTCGGCCTTTTGTGTGTACGTGTAGAATGTCCATGTTATTGTCGATGTTTTTGTATGTGTGGTTTGCTTTAATGAGGTGGTTTTCAAAGGTGGATTCTGTAGTGGAGTGGAGTGCATTTGTGTGTTCAATGTGTCTTTGTTTGAAGCTACGTTCTGTCTGGCCTATGTAGAATTTGTTGCAATCTGAACAATTTAGTTTGTAAACACCAGGTAGAGCGAATTTGTTTTGTGCTTTGTGTGTGTGTTTTGATAGTGTGTGTTCTGTTTTGTTAGTAGTTTTGTAAGCGATTCTGTATCCTGCTTTTTTGAATTTGTGGGCTATTTTTTCAGTTTGTTTGTTGATGTATGTTAGTGTTATGAATTTGTTGATTTCTGTCTTTGTCTGTTGTTTGTTTTGTGTAGGAGTTTATTGACTATTGTTCTGTTGTATCCGTTGGATTCTGCTAATCCAGTTCAGGTTATAAGGTAAAACTTTTATGTTTTTACCCATAAAAAACTTTGTGTTCCAAGTTGGTAGTGAAATAATTAAATTTAGTTAAGTAACGGACACGTCATGGACAACGAAATCTAGGAATCATCATCATCATCATCTTCAACAAGAATTAAATCAAAAATGGTTTGTTCCGGACCCAAGGAGATAGACTAGAGCTGGTCACTCCACTGCTTCTTATATTCAGCTACGGCTGTACATTGACATTTCTTTTGTGATTGTGAAGTGTAATCCTTGGTATGTGCCTGAGAAATCTCATTTCAGCTGCTTGAATATGACTGGCCTGGGACTTCGTTAAAGTACAATACTCAGATCCATAGAGAAATGTGGGGGGCGCATTATCTTGTACAACTGATCTAGAACAGTACTTTCTACAACAATTTTTGCTCCTGTGGGATCAGCTTCGTGAAAAGTCATCACCTTGGTCTTCAATGTAGAGATCTTAATCTGAAATCCTTGCAGATTTGACTCAATGAGTGTACAGCTATCTGCAAACCGCTTTCCAAGTTCAACAGTATAGGCTGGCCATTGGCAAATAACAATATGTCAACTGTAGAGTTGCCAATCATAAAATCTTCAGGAAGGTTTATCTGTAAATTGTGTATGCCATCGTCTATATACAAATTAAAAAGAGAAGGTGACAATGGGCACCCTTGTCACACTCCACAATTGATGAGGTCTACACTAGGAGTTGTGCTACATCTTCCTGTCTCAATTAAGATTTTGTCTTCCACATAAGTACTTTGTGGCTCTAATGAGGTGTTGTGGGATCCATTTCTTTGCCATTATTGCCCACAGTCTGCCCCTATTCATGCTATCAAGTGCCTTTCCATAGTCAGTGAAAGCTGCTTATATGAGCAACTGATATTCTCTGTACTTTTCAATCACCTGGGCTATTGTGAAGATGCAATTGAAACATAATCTGCCCCTCCTGAAACCATGTTGGGTCTCTGAGAGAATAGTCTCCATTATTGTATTCAGTCGTCTTGTATGAATAGATGCACAGAATTTGTAGGATGTGTTAAGTAGGCTGACCCCTCTATAGTTTTCACAGTAATTACAATGTCATTTTTTGAATATATTGCAATATGCCACCAATCTTCTGGAATATGACCAGTGGCCCAGCACAGATTTAATGAAGTTCAATAAACGATCATGCAGCAAGGCAAGTGCTTACTTTATATGTTCAAAATTCAACTCATCAGTGCCCAGCAATTTTCTATTTTTACAGCATTGTATAGCATCTAAGAATTCATCCATTGCTATTGGAGCCACACATTCATTAATGTCTGCAAAGTTTGTTTTGTCAAGTTACTCCTGGGTCTACAGCCACTCATAATATTGGAGCCATTCCTTCTCTGTGATATTGCTGATCTTCAAGTTATCTCTTTCCAACTGATTTAAATGACATAATATTTTGTAAGCCTTGTTTTGTCTACCCTGAACATCATGCTCTATATCACTTATATATTTATCCCAACTATTTCTTTTCAATTTCCTTACTTCTCTTCTAGCAAAGGCACAGTGGAGCTTATATTCTTACCTTGTCTGATCAGTCTTTAAAGCTAGGTGTTTCAAATATGCCTTTTTCTTAGCAACTATTGTTTGAGCAATATCATACTAAAGGTCATCATCCCATTACCTTTACTAAAGGTAATTTAATTCTTGGATTTTGTTGTCCATGACGTGTCCGTTGATTAACTAGATATAATTATTACTAGACTTTAACTTATAACTAGACTTATATCTAGATATATTATAACTAGATTAACTAAACTTTGTGTTCTGAGTCGGTAGTGGTATAATTATATCTAGTAATTTAATTTTTATTATAATTAAAGGTAATTTCATTGTAATTAATAAAGGTAATTGTTTCTGGTATAGATTCACCAGCTTTTCAATGGACATTTCATACTACAGTGTCCTTCAGGCTTACAACTCATATCCATTCTAATCAGGCATTCTTCCCAATTCATTTTACATCTCTGCACTTTCTCTTCTAGTGGCTCCACATTCAACTCATTCCACATGCATTTCTTAGCTCATCCTCTTTAGTATATCCTTTAATCTTTTTGAGGATTTTCACATCCAACGTTCATAGTCTCTGTTCCTTTGCCTTTGTTGATGTCCTTCTTTTTGCTCCCATACAGAGATAGGCAAAGTATTATATAATCAGTATTCTTGTCATGATGTGACTTTGTTCCTGGGAAAAGTTGATCTACTTGTGCTGTTTCAGCATACACTATTAATATAAGTTGCATATTTTGTACCCAAATATATGCACTGCCAATCTACAGACCTTTATGATGTGGTTTTTCATTCAATCATCTTTTTTACAGTAACCATCTTAAAAATTCATTAAGATTTCACTATCTAGCTATGAAATCCTCTGACACCTCTTCCTCTATTGTTTCATATATTCTTTCCAATGGTCAGTAATTCATATTTTCCAGTTTTGTATGAAACAGTTCTAGTAAAAGTCAAGGTGGTTTTTCAGAGTTCTAACACCAATTTCATTTTATGTTAGTACTGTCTTTTTTTCATAGGTCATTTTTCTTTGTGCTACCCGTGTTAGTATTCCTCTACTGAAATATAATTTTCTTAATATTACATTAATCGATAAGTGAACATTGTTGATAATGTAACAAATAATGTAAATAATAAATTACAATCCTTGTTTATAAAATAACAAACAAATAAAGAAAAATAAAGCATTTAGTTAAAATTTGTCTACTTTCCAAAATGAATCCAGAGGGTTTTTAGTTGCTTCCAGTTGAAGAAACCTCTATTCCTATTATCACATTTATTATATTTCTCAATACACAAATGTTTTTTTTAATAAGTAAAATAACACTTCTGTACCTATTATT
Organism: Magicicada septendecula; assembly: GCA_034769895.1. Taxonomy (NCBI): domain Eukaryota; kingdom Metazoa; phylum Arthropoda; class Insecta; order Hemiptera; family Cicadidae; genus Magicicada; species Magicicada septendecula. The sequence continues at coordinate 136,943,743 of CM068372.1, forward strand.
ATTTCTTCAATATTTTGTCTCCTAATTAAAATTATCACTTTAAATTAAGCCAAATAAATGCAGAAGCAACATAATTAACATACATTATTTACTACCTAATGGTCTTGATATTTAAATTTTCTTTGTGAAACAGTTTTCTGAACAAAATTCTCACCATAGCCTGTTGATAACCATATATGGTATAATGGTATTTAAATGAAATTAATTATGTTCTAGGCAAACAATTATGTCAGCTGTTTCTTAAAATATTGTTTTCTTAATCGTCAGAGAAATTTTAATAATAATTTTGAATAGTATAAGTGCAATGCATTGTTTTCCACTAACTTCAAGGCATACTGGAATGTTAAGTTTAGACAGTGAACACAGAAATGGGATGAAATGCATCGATGTGAAATCAAAAGGAACGAGCATTGAAACTTAGAACAAAATGTGATGAACATTTTTAGTAAAATGTTAAGAAACAGCAAAACACTCAATAATAGTGTGATTAAAACTATTCAAATGTAAATGGTCAGATATCTCGAAGATGGAAAAGAGGACGATCTAACATACATTGTTAAATATAATTATTTCACTACCGACTCGGAACACAAAGTTTTTTATGGGTAAACACGTAAAAGTTTTACCTTATAGCCTTAACTGGTTTTCGCTTTTAAAAAGCTTCTTCAGAGGCTGCCACTGGGAGCACTGTGCATCTTGTTGTTAGCGACGGTATCGAGTTTTGAAAGATCGATATTGTGTGTGGGGTGTGTGATATGTTTGAATATTATGATTGTGATTTGAATAGTGTCTGTTCGTTTAGGATGACGTTTTTATGTGTTTTCGTGTGTTTGTATATTTCCAATTGTTCTAGAGTGTCTAGTTTTCGGCCTTTTGTGTGTACGTGTAGAATGTCCATGTTATTGTCGATGTTTTTGTATGTGGTTTGCTTCAATGAGGTGGTTTGCAAAGGTGGATTCTGTAGTGGAGTGTAATGCCTTTGTGTGTTCAATGTATCTTTGTTTGAAGCTATAAGGTAAAACGTATACATGTTTACCCATAAAAAACTTTGTGTTCCAAGTCGGTAGTGAAATAATTATATTTAGTTAAGTAACGGACACGTCATGGACAACAAAATCCAAGAATAAATTGTTACGATGGGTGACCCTAAATCAAGACCTAGAATTGTGAATGATGAAATGACCTGGAAGATGATAATCCAAACTCTGGACATGGATGAGGCTATGAAAACACAAGACCTCGGAAACAGGAAAATGGGAAATAGAGAAGATTGGAAACTGTGGTTGACAAAAGTAAGGAGTAACAGCTGTAAAAATCCCATACCATTTATGATGCATAGTAATAAATAAATATGGTTGAAGTATTCACTTTGATGAACAGAGTTGGTAAATAAATTTAACCCCTTGCTTTAATTTGTATACATTTGCAAAATTTGCCTACAAGAGGTAAGTAGATTTAAAATATTTAACTAAATATAATTATTTCACTACCGACTCGGAACACAAAGCCCCTTATGGGTAAAAATGTAAAAGTTTTACCTTATAACCTGAACCAGTTTTAGCTTTTAAAAAGCTTCCTCAGAGGCTGCCGCTGGGAGCACTGTCCGTCTTGTTGTTGGTGACGGTATCGATTTTCAAAAGATCGATGTTGTGTGTGTGGGGTGTGATATGTTCAAATAATGCATGTGATTTGAATTGTGTCTGTTTGTTTAGGATGTCGTTTTTATTTGTTTTCATGTGTTTGTATATTTCCAGTTGTTCTAGAGTGTCTAGTTGTCAGCTTTTTGTGTGTACGTGTAGAATGTCCATGTTATTGTCGATGTTTTTGTATGTGTGGTTTGCTTCAATGAGGTGGTTTGCAAAGGTGGATTCTGTAGTGGAGTGTAATGCCTTTGTGTGTTCAATGTATCTTTGTTTGAAGCTATAAGGTAAAACGTATACATGTTTACCCATAAAAAACTTTGTGTTCCAAGTCGGTAGTGAAATAATTATATTTAGTTAAGTAACGGACACGTCATGGACAACAAAATCCAAGAATAAATTGTTACGATGGGTGACCCTAAATCAAGACCTAGAATTGTGAATGATGAAATGACCTGGAAGATGATAATCCAAACTCTGGACATGGATGAGGCTATGAAAACACAAGACCTCGGAAATAGGAAAATGGGAAATAGAGAAGATTGGAAACTGTGGTTGACAAAAGTAAGGAGTAACAGCTGTAAAAATCCCATACCATTTATGATGCATAGTAATAAATAAATATGGTTGAAGTATTCACTTTGATGAACAGAGTTGGTAAATAAATTTAACCCCTTGCTTTAATTTGTATACATTTGCAAAATTTGCCTACAAGAGGTAAGTAGATTTAAAATATTTAACTAAATATAATTATTTCACTACCGACTCGGAACACAAAGCCCCTTATGGGTAAAAATGTAAAAGTTTTACCTTATAACCTGAACCAGTTTTAGCTTTTAAAAAGCTTCCTCAGAGGCTGCCGCTGGGAGCACTGTCCGTCTTGTTGTTGGTGACGGTATCGATTTTCAAAAGATCGATGTTGTGTGTGTGGGGTGTGATATGTTCAAATAATGCATGTGATTTGAATTGTGTCTGTTTGTTTAGGATGTCGTTTTTATTTGTTTTCATGTGTTTGTATATTTCCAGTTGTTCTAGAGTGTCTAGTTGTCAGCTTTTTGTGTGTACGTGTAGAATGTCCATGTTATTGTCGATGTTTTTGTATGTGTGGTTTGCTTCAATGAGGTGGTTTGCAAAGGTGGATTCTGTAGTGGAGTGTAATGCCTTTGTGTGTTCAATGTATCTTTGTTTGAAGCTATAAGGTAAAACGTATACATGTTTACCCATAAAAAACTTTGTGTTCCAAGTCGGTAGTGAAATAATTATATTTAGTTAAGTAACGGACACGTCATGGACAACAAAATCCAAGAATAAATTGTTACGATGGGTGACCCTAAATCAAGACCTAGAATTGTGAATGATGAAATGACCTGGAAGATGATAATCCAAACTCTGGACATGGGTGAGGCTATGAAAACACAAGACCTCGGAAACAGGAAAATGGGAAATAGAGAAGATTGGAAACTGTGGTTGACAAAAGTAAGGAGTAACAGCTGTAAAAATCCCATACCATTTATGATGCATAGTAATAAATAAATATGGTTGAAGTATTCACTTTGATGAACAGAGTTGGTAAATAAATTTAACCCCTTGCTTTAATTTGTATACATTTGCAAAATTTGCCTACAAGAGGTAAGTAGATTTAAAATATTTAACTAAATATAATTATTTCACTACCGACTCGGAACACAAAGCCCCTTATGGGTAAAAATGTAAAAGTTTTACCTTATAACCTGAACCAGTTTTAGCTTTTAAAAAGCTTCCTCAGAGGCTGCCGCTGGGAGCACTGTCCGTCTTGTTGTTGGTGACGGTATCGATTTTCAAAAGATCGATGTTGTGTGTGTGGGGTGTGATATGTTCAAATAATGCATGTGATTTGAATTGTGTCTGTTTGTTTAGGATGTCGTTTTTATTTGTTTTCATGTGTTTGTATATTTCCAGTTGTTCTAGAGTGTCTAGTTGTCAGCTTTTTGTGTGTACGTGTAGAATGTCCATGTTATTGTCGATGTTTTTGTATGTGTGGTTTGCTTCAATGAGGTGGTTTGCAAAGGTGGATTCTGTATTGGAATGGAGTGCCTTTGTGTGTTCAATGCATCTTTGTTTGAAGCTACGTCCTGTCTGGCCTATGTAGAATTTGTTGCAATCTGAGCAATTTAGTTTGTAAACACCAGGTAGATCGAATTTGTTTTGTGCTTTGTGTGTGTGTTTTGATAGTGTGTGTTCTGTTTTGTTAGTAGTTTTGTAAGCAATTCTGTATACTGCTTTTTTGAATTTGTGGGCTATTTTTTCAGTTTGTTTGTTGATGTATGTTAGTGTTATGAATTTGTTGTTTTCTGTCTTTGTCTGTTGTTTGTTTTGTTTTTGTGTAGGAGTTTATTGACTATTGTTCTGTTGTATCTATTGGATTCTGCTAGATATTTTATCATGTTTAGTTTGTCTTTGTAGTCTTTTTCATCTAGGGGGATGTTGTTAAGTCTATGTATCATGGTTCTGAAGGCTGCAAGTTTTGTGTGGGTGATTGGAGGAGTTGTGTATTAGTGTGTCAGCTGTAGTCAGTTTTCTGTATATAGTGAATTTGTGCCTGTCTTCGTTTTTTGTGATGGAGAGGTCTAAGAAGTTTATGCTATTGTTGTGTTCGTATTCGGCAGTAAAGGTTATGTTTTTATGTATTTTGTTTATATGCGTTTGTTTATTAGCAAAAACTGGTTCAGGTTATAAGGTAAAACTTTTATGTTTTTACCCATAAGTGGTTTTGTGTTCCGAGTCGTTAGTGAAATAATTATATTTAATTGAGTAGCGGATACGTCATGGACAACGAAATCCAAGAATTTAAAATATTTACTTATGGCAAATAAACACTATATGGTTTCTCATAGTTGGTCAGATGTCTTTCTTATACTGATAGGATAGTCTTTGAAGGATTTTTCAATATCTGTTCAACACGCCCTAAATATAGAGTAATAACAAAACCAGAGTTTTGGGGGGGGGGAGAGCTCTAAAATCAAAAGCTGACAGCACTAAAAATGTTATTAGACAATGCCAGTCTTCTTCAGGTGATCATTAAAAAGAAAAGAAAAAAGGGAACAACAAAATTACCTGATAAAGAAAGTAGGAAAATAAAATTGTTACATCCGAGGTAGATTTTTATAGGTGCCTGTCATTCTACTTTCTGACAGACTGTGAATCATTAAGTAATTTTATACAAATTGTGAATTATCAACATTATTATATAGGTGATGAAGTACATTTATGTCTGAAATGGATTAAACTTGTACGTAGATTGCAAGAAAACAGACTAACACAAAATTAAGGAGAAAATACATAGAAAGGCTGCACAAATATGTCTTGAAATAGAACTAGTATATCTCATAATCATAGAATAGACAAGAAGAAAGAGAAGGATAAGATACGGCAGAAGAGGAGGATGAGGAGAAAAAGACTTCTTTTTTCTCTATATTAAATAGACTTTCTTTTTTTATATGATATTGGTAAGATGCTTTACAAACTAGTATTAGTGATTACTGCACTTTCACTTGTGAAAACTTACGTTTCTTATTGTCCTCGAATGTTTCGGTGTGGTGTACACCTTCCTCAGCGAGGTTTGAATACAGAATACTCTGTATACAACAGAACCTCGCTGAGGAAGGTGTACACCACACCGAAACGTTCGAGGACAATAAGAAACATATGTTTTCACAAGTGAAAGTACAGTAATCACTAATATTAAGTGCTGTGAATGAAGAGGATGAACCATCAAAACAACTGCTTTACAAACATTTATAATGGCTCTGTCATTGGATTTCTGGTTCTTTTAACATTTATTACATTATTATAATATGTTATGTTCTTTTATGGATTCCCTGCTTCTTTCAATTTCCTTTATCATTCTGCCATGTCCAGAAATCTGATGTTTGTGCTATGCAGACTGATGCCAATTTCTTATGCTTATCATGGGATCTGGAGATTTATTTTCTTCTATTTTCTATTGTATAATCTCTATGAATAATCTTGCGTTCAGCTAATGTATGTCTTCAATTAATGTTCCGTGCACACCAAAAGAAATGATTTGTGTTAGTAGACACCATTTACATCATCTTCAGCAAAGATAAATCAAAAATTGTTTGTTCTGGCCCCAATCAGATAGACTAGAGCTGGTCACTCCTGGCTTCTCCACATACCTTACAGCTTATAATTCCATAATTGTTTAGGGACATGAAAGTTATCCATTCGGTTAAGTTGTTCTAAACATTTTAGGCAGTATTGGGCAATTCTTCAAGTATACTCGTAATATTCAGCTCCTGCTATACATCGGCATTTCTTTTCCAATCTCGAAGAGTATATCCTGCCATATCCTGAGAGCTCCCACTTGAATATGACTGGCCTGGGACTTTGTTAAAGTCAAATTCTCAGACCCATACAGAAGTGTGGGGAGGGCCATCACCTTGTAGAACTTCAGGTGTCTTTCTTTCCTTCTTGATTTTAAAGTTATCCTGATGGTATCACACATACAGTTGAACTTGTGCAGCTTCTTCACCACATCATTTTTTTGTAATGTAAGATACATTACAGCCCAGATATTCAAAATTACTGATCTTCTCCAGAACATTACCATCTACAACAATCTTTGCTAGTATGGGATCGACTCTATCACAGCCATCACCTAGGTTTTCAATCTCGTGATCTTTAATCTGCCTTGCAGACTTGACTCAATGAATGTACAACCATCTGCGACCTACTTTCCAAGTTCGACAGGATAGTCTGGGCATCAGCAAATAACAAGGTGTCAACTGCAGAGTTACTAATCATAAAATGTTCAGGAAGATTTAGCTTCCAATTGTATATGACATTGTCTATATATAAATTTACAAGAGAAGGTAACAGTTGTAACATGACCAGGTGTTACATAACCTAGACATATGCCCATAGAATTAATAAATACATGAAGGTAATGTAAGTAGATAATAAATATGATGATAAAAGTAGCAAAGAAGAGAGGGACCAATGAAGAAGAAAGAAGGAGAAGTGCCACAAGAAGCAGTAAACCAAAACGCTGCTTGACACTACAACCAATACTATAACTGACACAAACTAATGGACAAATTAAATTCACTTTAAGCTGTCAAGCGAGTCAGTGAATAACTTGAATGTAATTTGACATGTTAAGAAAAATAATTAAGTAACGACCCGAATAATATGATATCAGCAACAGTATTTGGCTGAGAATAAATCAACTATGACTAGTAACTATTAATGCCTAGGACTAAGATTAGCTATGGCCACAATATAAGATTGAAGCTGTATTACAGTCTCAAATGTAATCATAATAAGTAAAAATAATTGTAAGAGGGAACCTGATATAAGTAAGCTACCTCACCAAGGTACCGAAATGTAAAATAATAAACATTATTAAGGCATAAATCCGATGCAAACGGTATGCCTAGGCAACGCCTAAAACGTACAATTGTCAGTAAGGTGGTAAGTAGAAAGTACTACGAGTGTAAATCACATACACTGAACAATATTTATACCAAACGTAGCAATAAGCATTGTTAATATATTGTACAAGTAATTGCTCAATTATTAATGAATAGCATAGAGCAGAATAGTGTAAACCAAAATGTCATTAGGAAGTAAGAATAGTTCATAGCTATGTAGTACATCAATAAGTTAAGATTTAATCATTATATTCGTTAAATAAGTATAAAGACGGATACGTTAGTGTTCCAACACAGACGTTTGAGTGAAAATGCGATGTGGAACACAAATAATGTATTGATAAGAGAGAATCATAATCGGCTTCTTTAGCAGACGCCAGCGCGAAGCCATATACCTGAACATTGTTTATTAAAAAATGTCAGTGAAAGTGTAAATAAACCAGTGTCAAACTATATCAAATTGAAGAGTAAAAAATATCCTTTAATTTGATAGCGATACAACCCCGATCGCAACTATAATAAGTGCGTGACATGCGTTAGCATCATTTGTAAATAGAGAGTAAAAAATCTGTTTATTAAAACTAACAACAACGACGGCTGTCAATCATTCTGGCGAAAAGTCGGTTAATGACCGTTGGAAAAACAATGCGTCACTTTCGTAACGCCTGGCTAAGCCAATCAGAAAATAGCTTACTAAATAAAACAATTGCCTAAGCCCTATCAAAACAGAGGGTATATAAAGGAATGCGGCTAACTACCGTTAGACAAACTCCGCCGCCCGCCTCAGCTGCACATCAGTCGTCTAGTCACGGTAACAGCGGCACTCAGCGCGAGCGTGAGTATTCAACTGCTACCCAAACTGTGTCTTCCCCACGAATTCCACCCATTGTAATTCCTGACAATAGGAATTATTCTGACCTTTTACGCTCAATATCCCTAGCTCTTCCTTCGGTCAAGGTCGAGGCGAGGTGCCAAGGCGCCTCGCTAAAGCTGGCGACCGCTACGATCCCAGACTTCCGCTCTGTTCAGTCATTCCTGACAGAGCGTAAGATTTCTTTTCACACTTTTGCCCTCCCGTCAGAGCGAGAAATCAAGGTCGTTCTGTCGGGAATTCCTTCCTTTACAGAAACTGATGCCATCAGGCAGGAACTTGTTGCGCTCGGCTATGCGCCGACCGCGGTAAGCGTCCTGCATGTTGGCAAAGGTGATGACCGCCGACCTGTTAACAGCTTTCTGGTCAAACTTCTTAAAGTAGGCCCTTTCGAGGAGATTTATAGTCTCCAAAATCTTCTGCATCTACGGGTGCAAGTCCGAACATTTGACCCGCGGCCCGGCCCCTCGCAGTGTTTCAATTGCCAGAGGTTCGGCCACAGCAGTCGTTTCTGTCATCAGCCCCCGCGTTGCGTGCGTTGTGCTGAACCTCATCGTGGCTGTGATAAGCCTCCGACGGGGTACACAGCTAAATGCTGCAACTGCGACGGAGCCCACCCGGCTAATTACCGAGGCTGCCCTAACTTTATCGCCGCCATGAAACAGCAGCGACCTCCTGTGCGCCCTGGCGCGCAGGCAGGCCGTGTAGCTGGTCCTGGCCCTAACCGGCGAGCGGCTTTCCCGCCTCTCTCTGAATCATCTGCCAAGGTCCCGGCAGCAACTCCGGTTGCTTCCGGTGCCGCTGTCTCGCCTGCAGTCGTCGCTTCGGCGCCGCCTGCAGCGGCCTCAACACCGGCGCCTGCCGGAGCGCTCGCACCTTCCTACGCGGCCATGGCCGCTAAATCAGCCCCGCCTCCAGCCCGATCGGGCAAATCCAAGCGCTCTCGTCGTCGCCGGAACTCCGCCGGCCGACCTACATCATCACAGGTTCCACCTGTACCCTCTCCGCGGGCTCGACCCGCCCCCAGTCATCGTCCTCAACCTCCCAGCGAGCAGTCTACTACTCAGTCCACCAGCCCAGCGCCATCTGCTACCCCTGTCGAGGCCAGTCAGGCTTGTCCTCCTGAATCCCGGGAATCTTCTCGGGGTTCGGCGGATCCCCTGACTGCCTGGGCAGATAATCTTGTTGCGTCTATCAGGACTGCTCGTGACACTACCACAGTGCTTGCCCTGGTCTTCCAATCATTAGCTGCCCTCTTTCCTCTATTTCCCCTAAATGGCTAATAGCCTGAGGATCGTTGCGTGGAACGCCTTCGGGCTACTCCCCAGACGATCTGAACTGATGACTTTCGTGACGGAGTATGATGTTGATATCATACTTCTTTCCGAGACTCATCTGGCTCATTACCACTCGTTTTCCCTTCCTGCCTACGCCTGTTATCGTCAGGATCGTCCCCTACGGCCTCGCTGTCCCCCCTCGGGGGGCACAGCTGTTTTAGTCCACAGGCGGATATCCCACAGGCTTTTGCCTCCTCTAGATACATCTATTATTGAAGGCTGCGCGGTGGCGGTGGACGCCGGCGGAACGGAGCTGCGCGTTGTTTCTGCGTACCTCCGGCCTGCCCGGCGAACTCCGCCACCGCCCGAGGAGTGGGACGCCCTCCTCGACCACCCCCTCTCAACCATTGTAGCCGGCGACTTAAACGCCAAACACCCTTCATGGAACAGCCGCGTTGTCAACGCCTATGGAAATTCTCTGTTCCGGTTCGTCTCTGGCGACCCGGCACTTAATGTCATCGGCCCTGAAGACCCTACCTACTTCCCCTTTCACGGCCATCGGCCGGACGTTCTTGACGTAGTAGTTGTCAAGAACGTTGCCCGCAACATCGAGGTCTCGTCTGTGTCGGACCTTTCGTCCGATCACAACCCCCTTGTAATAGCTGTTCGAGAGCTGTCGGCGTCACCCCGACTTCCCGCTCAGATTGTTAGGAGAGTCAACTGGCGATCCTATCATGACGAGCTCTCTCGAAGGTTACCATCACTCCCGGCGGACCCAATCGTCACTCGTGACGATCTGGATCTCCGCGCCACAAATCTTCAGGAATTGGTCCAAGGTGTCATGGATCGACACACCTACGCACTCGAGGTGAATCATCGTAAATCGGCCCTACCTACGGAAGTACTCCACGCCATCTGGCTACGGCGCCAGCTCCGCCGCAGATGGCAAAGAACCCGTGACCCAGTCGTTAAGCGACGATTTCAACAACAGTCCCTTTACGTTCAGCAGCTACTGCGGGACGTAAACTCTGATCGATGGGACTCATACCTTGAGTCTCTTGAAGTCGACCACGCCTCCGTCTGGAGAGCGGTGAGTAGACTGACCCGCGAGAAGAGAACTCGCAACCCGCTGGAAACCCCGAACGGGATTGTGTCTTCATCAGAAGGCAAGGCTGAGGTCTTCGCCGACTGCATGGAGTCGCAATTTACCGTTCATCGAGGCGTTTCGGACCCTGCCCACTCGGCAGAAGTCCGGGACTTCCTATCTGGTTATTTTTCTCGCCCTCCCGCTGGCCCAGACCTCCCGTTCGACAGAGACGAACTCGTTTCGTCTGTCTGTCGACTAAACCGCCGTCGCGCCCCCGGTCCTGACCGGATCGGGGCCGCTGCATTACAATATCTCCCGGCCTCAGGCGTTGACCTCGTTCTCGAGCTGTTCAACTCTTGTCTCCGGCTACAGTACTTTCCCCGCCTGTGGAAAAATGCCAACATCGTTATGGTTCCTAAACCCCGCAAGCCGCGCATGCTTCCTGAAAGCTATCGGCCAATATCTCTCTTGCCAGTTATCTCGAAGGTGTTCGAGCAGCTCCTGCTGGCCCGCATCTCGCCGTTGTTGGATAATTTTATCCTCAACGAACAGTTCGGGTTTCGCAGAGAGCACTCGACCACGCTTCAACTAGTCCGCGTGGTAACGCAACTCTCTGACGCCACCAACAGGCGAGCGGCTACGGCCGCCGCACTGCTGGACGTGAGCAAGGCCTTCGACAAAGTCTGGCACGAAGGTCTTCTCTTCAAACTAGCTAACTCCCCCTTACCATCGTCCATAGTGTTTTTCCTCCGGTCGTATCTCAGCGACCGAACCTTCAGGGTGAGCGTCGACGGAACCTGCTCTGCAGTTCGTCCTGTCACCGCCGGCGTACCTCAGGGATCTGTCCTCGGCCCCGTTCTGTACCTCGTGTACACGAACGACCTGCCTGTTTTGCCCGGAGTCACGTTGTCTTTGTACGCTGACGATGCAATGTATCATTACAGCTATGTGTCCCCGCGTTTTGCGAGTACACAGTTGCAGCGTCAGTTGGACCAGCTTCCGGACTGGCTACGGAAATGGCGGGTGACGATCAATACGGAGAAATCCGAGGCGATCTGTTTCACTCGTAAGTCCATCTCCCGATGCCAGCCCCTCTCCCTGGAAGGGAGGCCTATCGCCTACAAAGAGTCGGTGAAGTATCTAGGCATTCGGCTAGATCGTCGCCTTTGCTTCAACGCCAACGTGACGGACACCCTTGCCAAGGCTCGCGGCGTCCGAGCCAAACTTTACCCATACCTCGCGTGCCGCAGCCCCCTGGCGCTGCGCACGAAAGTTACCCTCTATCTGTTGTTTCTCCGGTCTGTATTGACCTATGCGGCACCTGTTTGGTGGTCACTTGCCTCCGCCACCAACAGGCGTAGGCTGGAAAGTTTCCAATCCAGAACCCTCCGTTCCTTGTCGGGATCTCCTTGGTTTGTTAGAAACAGTGTAATTCGAGGAGGTCTACGAGTTCCTGCTCTCTCAGCCTTTGTCTTGTCATTAGCTGCGACTCTCTTTGCCGCAGCTGAGACCTCTTCCTTCCCTTACCTCAGGACCATCAGCACCACGCAACCACCTCCCCCTGTCCGGGTCAAACGCCCTCGGGCGATTCTCGATGACCCGCCATAACTTTAAGTAAAATTACTTAAAATTACATTTGCATATTCACCATCTGACCATGCCCCAGAATTTACCTGCAAAGCTGCTTCCTTCCTCCCTTCCTAGTATGCCGACCGCGCTGAATGCCGCTGCTACGCGCTATCACTGGCACGGAGGCTCTCTGCCTCGCGGGGAGCGACCGACGCCTCACGGCGTCTGCACGCGGGACTGGGAACGGGCGACATCTGTCACCTGAACCCGTCCTTGCGGCAGTGCCCACTGATTGCTGAAATTAAAATAAATAAAAACTGAAAACCTTTCTCCCCCGCCTTCTCAGTTAACTGGTTGGCGGTTGTCCATTCCTTTTTTTTCAGGCACCTGTCGAATGAACCAGAACTAAGTGTATCCACAGGCAGCCATTGGGCTCGACCCAGATGCTGCAGTCATGCACCGGGTGCAAAGACGCCCCGCTACTATGATGCTACATGCTACATACCGTTAGACACTTTTTGACAATCATCAAGAGCGGAAGGTGCCGCTCGTCTCATCAAAATTTTTATTAACTGATAGCTTCATATAATAGTGCGTTCATTGAATTATTTCGGCAACAACAAAGTAACTACTATACAGTCTACATAGAATCAGTGCATCGATGTGAAGTATTTATTTTATTTAGTGCGGGATATGCCGAACAGGAGAAAATAATTAAATAGTATTATATAAGGTCCTTTTTAGTCAGAAGCGGACCAATATTCTCTGTTCAAGTGCGTGTGTAGTGAATAACGATGGTCATTACAATCCGACCATTGGAGTGTTTAATTAAATTTTAATCGAAAAAGATTAAAATAAAGAGGTAACAGCGTGACAATTTATTCCATTACACTGAGTGCACTAACCTATATATTTTGTAAACAAAATTTGTACTGACGCATAACACCAAAACATTTTCTGTATTACACAATGTCTGAATTTATTTAGTGGATTTGTCAATCCTGTTTAAGAATGATGTTAGTCTTAAGTGGTCTCACTATATAACTTTGTGAATAATTAAGCAAGCGTGACGAATGCCTAATCTATAAAATAGGTTTGATTTTTTTATTAGTAAACAACAAGGCATTACTAGTCGATATTGTATTATGAAATAATTAACTATTGTGTAGGCATGAGCATTCTTTCTTGTGTTTCAAAGATTTTACGCCCGAGATATAAATAATATTAATATTCAAAGTAAAGTTTATCTGGACATAACAAGAACTGTTGTTCATGCTATGAGCTAGTAGAATAGGGTATGTGAACGAAATATTTTCAATTGTGTATCAATGTATTTTCTTAATTATGTTTGTTTGAATTCATTATCAAGGGTACAAATAAAACCCAGTTATTAGCAGCATAACTTGACTTAATTTATTTCTCAAAATTAAATAAATAATTCATTCAGAATAATCAAAATAACTTTTCGTTGCAATCATATATGGTTGAATTGAATTGCCATAAGGGCAATAAACACAATTTCAGTTTTTTAAAATTATTATTTGATTCTATTAATGGGTTTTACACGGGATTTTCCCGAAATAAACCTGTGTGGCGCCCATTATTAAACAAGGTAACCTAACCTTGTAAATAAAGTAAGCTGGTTTTGTAAACCGTCTTGGCAGCTTATTAATTTATTGAAAAAGTGAACTTCTGAACTTCCAGAATCACGACCAGGTACGTGGGAGTGTATTTTATTAATTTTATTGTCCAGACATGACTAGACTGTACGTACTTAGACAACTGTCAACCTGGAGGAGGAGTTTCGCTGCCAGAATCAACACGACGGCTACCTTCATCAAGTAACCAGCTAGTATGCTTTATTTATTGAATTAAGCAACGTTATTGTTCAAACAACATTACTGCAATTATTTTATTTTCATCTAAAGGAGTTCTTTTAAGACAATTATAATTATTTCGATTCACCATAACTTATAACTTTGATTTTCGATTGTAAACACACTTTTAATTTTTAAAGTCAAATACTAAACAATAGTTTATAACACAGTTATAAAACACATACGAAGAGTAGGATATTACAAATTGGCGACCAGCAACGTGAGGCTGAAAAAATATTAGACAAAAATATCAGCCCGGCAAACACAAAAGAACAACCATGCCTGACACACGAATAAGTGACACCGCGGAAAATCAACCGGAAATGAGCAGACCTGAAAAACTGATATTACCAGGAGGTATGGACCCCATGGAATTCCTGGAGAAAATGAGGGCCATGATGGAGGAAGTATTGGAGGAGAATAACCGGAAGTGGAGCGAAAAATGGAAGATACCCTAAGATAAAAACATGGGACAAGTGAGCCCAACGCCTGAAGATCATGAAGAAATGAAAAGTAATGAGGAACCAGCCAAAAAGCAACAAGACATAAATACATTATCATCTGAAAATAAGCTTGACAGAAACGAGGAAGATATCCAATACAAGGAGACCGACGCCGGAGGTATAAAGAAGACTCAGGTGATTAAAGAAGAAAGAAGAATAATACGCCCAAAGAAGACTAGGGTAACCAAAGAATTAATCGAAATGACTCGAAGTGGTCTAATTAATATGATTTATTTCCCAGTCACCAACCGTGAAGAAGGAGTCTACAGGGAGGAGTACCGAAGGAGCTTCATGAAGCTGGATGAAGAGAAGAAATGTGCTACAACAAAGAAGACTATAACCAATAAAATACTTAAAGCAGATATCTCCAAAGGGAGAATAAGGCATCCTAAGAAAAGGAAAGGGTATCAAGAACAACTGGACCGGATCATTGAAGGGTATGCCCAAGAAATAAAGGAATTGCGGAAAAAGAGGGACCAATCAATGGAAAAATCTGACCAGGAAACTAATGACGATCAACCAGAGTTAGACAAGGTACTAGACGTCAATAATAACAAAGACCCGGAGTACACGGGACACATGGATACTAAAAATGATGAGAAGAAGAAGGCGAGAAAACGGGAAGCCAATGACTATCTGGTAGCCGCGAAGTGGAAGAACCGCCTGATAGGAAGGTATCTCCAAAACTACTAGTACTATACATAGGCCCTTATACCATAACAAAGGACCATAAAAATAATACATATGAACTTACCGATATAATAAATAAAAAGGTCAAAGGTACCTACAACCAAACATCGTTGAAGAAATACTATATGTAAGGAAATTTGTTATGAGATGTTATTATAGGGTGCCAAATACCACAAACATGTTGTACTAGAGACAGCTATGAAAAAGGGTACCTGTGAAACGTAATTGTCCCAAACAATGAACCCAATAGAATGGAAAAGCCCAATATAACCCCAAATATATAAACAATAAATGTAATCATTATGATAAAAGGACTAATTATAGTGGTGTACGACGATTACCACAAGAGTAATCAACTAAACGCTATAACTCACCGTCTGTGGCGTAAGTAAATGTCTTTTATTCAATTGACATGTTTCGGGACACTTGTCCCATCATCAGAATATTTAAAAAAGGTCTCTTTATACCATCATACGATGGCACAGTCGTCAATATATTAAAAAATATTAAAACCACATAACACAAAACACAAATACATTACACAAAGTACGCACACGACAATTTTCGGTGTACACCACACGGTAACCGATAGCGCACTGGTTCATATTACACTCGTGTCGCGACAATATCGCAACGCAGTATCGTACAGGACATTAGATTTAAAGTTCAGCTGATCATTTAAAACATGTGGCCTGGTAACAGGATTATTATACGCTCTATATATCTCAAACTCCTCAAGGGCGTTCATGTAACGTCCTTTATTACAAAAGTGAAGGGGTATCAAGTTGGTATGAAAATTAGTATAGTTGTGATTTTCATCAATAAGATGTTTAGCGAATTTAGATTTTACATTTTCTGTGTTATGAAAATAAGTGGGTGGCTTATGTTCAACAAACCTCTTGAAAAAACCACGGCCCGTTTGGCCCACATAAAAAGCATCACAACTATTACATATTAATTTATAGATCCCTGTTTTCTTTTCAAGGACGGTTGGTTCCCGCGTACGAAGGCTATTTAAAATGTTATTTGTAGTCTTATATGTGACAACAACGTTTGACTTGTTTAAAACAGAAGACAGAATTCTAGGTAGAAAGCTCATGTATGGTATGGAAATGTATTTATACACACTGTCCCCGGGTGCCCTTACCGTGTTTGCGATGTTTTTTCGTCTCATATGTTTTTTAAGGATATTATTTACTACCGCTTTTTTGTAGCCATTGGTGACCGCAATATGTTTAATTGTGTTTAGTTCGTCTTGATAATCCTTGTCGCTGAGGGGCAATGATAAGAGGCGGTTAACCATGCTGTGGAAAGCAGCCATTTTCTGCGACACCGGATGATAAGATGTGGCGTGTATTATAGTGTCAGTTGTAGTGGGTTTCCTATAAATGTTAAACTCCAATTTATTAACATTTCTGGTGACCGTCAAATCAAGAAAATTTAATTTACCACTGTCCTCGTGCTCCAGTGTAAACTGTATATTGTTATTAATACTGTTTAAATATGTGTGTAGCCTATCTATTTGTCTATGTGTGCCTTTATAGATCAAAAAGGTGTCGTCAACATACCGGCCATAAAATATTATGTTGTCATTGTACACACTATTGGAAAAAATAAAGGAGTTTTCGAAATGGTTTAAGTACACTTCAGCAAGGAGGCCAGAGAGTGGAGAACCCATTGCCACACCATCATGTTGGCTAAAGAATTGCTTGTCATGCGTGAAATAATTCTGGTTGAGAATCACCTCCAAAAGATCCATCAATTCATTAATACTTTCAACATTCAATTTATTAGTATTGGCGAGGTTATTTCTCAAAATTTGTAAGGTATCAGCAACCGGTATATTCGTATATAAATTAACAATATCAAACGAAACCAGCTTATGATGAGGTTCGATCTTTAGATCCTTCACTTTATTGACAAAATCGATATTATTGGTTATACAGTGACTATTAACTATGTTTATGTTACGTTTAATGATGTTTACCAATTTCTTAGCTGTTTTATAACCAGGTGCAGTAGTGAAGTTAATTAACGGTCTTATCGGAACACCAGTCTTATGTAATTTTGGTAACCCTGTCAATATGGGTGCCCTTGAATTGATGGGCTTTAACGATCGTCTAGTTCGCTCATCAAACAAATGCACACTTCTATTTATGCCCCGATTTAGACACTTGACGTATTGTGCAGTAGGGTCCGAGTTTAATTTCTCAATGTTGTTGTTAGCGATAAAATTCCGTATCTTATCAGTATAATCACTATTGTCCATAATGACAACCGTGTTGCCTTTGTCAGCCTTGGTTACGAGAGCACAGTTGTCTGACAGTTTGCGCTTTAAACCCGTTAAGATATTGCGTTCTTTATCTTAACGCAATATCTTTAAAAGAACGCAATATCTTAACGGGTTTAAAGCGCAAACTGTCAGACAACTGTGCTCTCGTAACCAAGGCTGACAAAGGCAACACGGTTGTCATTATGGACAATAGTGATTATACTGATAAGATACGGAATTTTATCGCTAACAACAACATTGAGAAATTAAACTCGGACCCTACTGCACAATACGTCAAGTGTCTAAATCGGGGCATAAATAGGAGTGTGCATTTGTTTGATGAGCGAACTAGACGATCGTTAAAGCCCATCAATTCAAGGGCACCCACATTGACAGGGTTACCAAAATTACATAAGACTGGTGTTCCGATAAGACCGTTAATTAACTTCACTACTGCACCTGGTTATAAAACAGCTAAGAAATTGGTAAACATCATTAAACGTAACATAAACATAGTTAATAGTCACTGTATAACCAATAATATCGATTTTGTCAATAAAGTGAAGGATCTAAAGATCGAACCTCATCATAAGCTGGTTTCGTTTGATATTGTTAATTTATATACGAATATACCGGTTGCTGATACCTTACAAATTTTGAGAAATAACCTCGCCAATACTAATAAATTGAATGTTGAAAGTATTAATGAATTGATGGATCTTTTGGAGGTGATTCTTAACCAGAATTATTTCACGCATGACAAGCAATTCTTTAGCCAACATGATGGTGTGGCAATGGGTTCTCCACTCTCTGGCCTCCTTGCTGAAGTGTACTTAAACCATTTCGAAAACTCCTTTATTTTTTCCAATAGTGTGTACAATGACAACATAATATTTTATGGCCGGTATGTTGACGACACCTTTTTGATCTATAAAGGCACACATAGACAAATAGATAGGCTACACACATATTTAAACAGTATTAATAACAATATACAGTTTACACTGGAGCACGAGGACAGTGGTAAATTAAATTTTCTTGATTTGACGGTCACCAGAAATGTTAATAAATTGGAGTTTAACATTTATAGGAAACCCACTACAACTGACACTATAATACACGCCACATCTTATCATCCGGTGTCGCAGAAAATGGCTGCTTTCCACAGCATGGTTAACCGCCTCTTATCATTGCCCCTCAGCGACAAGGATTATCAAGACGAACTAAACACAATTAAACATATTGCGGTCACCAATGGCTACAAAAAAGCGGTAGTAAATAATATCCTTAAAAATCATATGAGACGAAAAAACATCGCAAACACGGTAAGGGCACCCGGGGACAGTGTGTATAAATACATTTCCATACCATACATGAGCTTTCTACCTAGAATTCTGTCTTCTGTTTTAAACAAGTCAAACGTTGTTGTCACATATAAGACTACAAATAACATTTTAAATAGCCTTCGTACGCGGGAACCAACCGTCCTTGAAAAGAAAACAGGGATCTATAAATTAATATGTAATAGTTGTGATGCTTTTTATGTGGGCCAAACGGGCCGTGGTTTTTTCAAGAGGTTTGTTGAACATAAGCCACCCACTTATTTTCATAACACAGAAAATGTAAAATCTAAATTCGCTAAACATCTTATTGATGAAAATCACAACTATACTAATTTTCATACCAACTTGATACCCCTTCACTTTTGTAATAAAGGACGTTACATGAACGCCCTTGAGGAGTTTGAGATATATAGAGCGTATAATAATCCTGTTACCAGGCCACATGTTTTAAATGATCAGCTGAACTTTAAATCTAATGTCCTGTACGATACTGCGTTGCGATATTGTCGCGACACGAGTGTAATATGAACCAGTGCGCTATCGGTTACCGTGTGGTGTACACCGAAAATTGTCGTGTGCGTACTTTGTGTAATGTATTTGTGTTTTGTGTTATGTGGTTTTAATATTTTTTAAATATATTGACGACTGTGCCATCGTATGATGGTATAAAGAGACCTTTTTTAAATATTCTGATGATGGGACAAGTGTCCTGAAACATGTCAATTGAATAAAAGACATTTACTTAAGCCACAGACGGTGAGCTATAGCGTTTAGTTGATTATAAAATACGTGGCTTGGACTATAAGCGGATTTATTCCATTAACAATACCACAAGAGTGTTTAGTGTATAAGAAATTTTAAAAGTATCTACCATAAAAGGATTCAATTAGTGATCAGGAGGATCATGTATTATACCCAAGGTATTGAAAGTGGCTAATTACCCATAGCAAGCCTATTTACCACATTGTGTTATAAAAAGTGTGTAGTATTAGTGTATATGCCAAAACTATTTGTTACATATTAAATAAGAACCAGATTTATCATGTTAAGTAATAGAAAAAATGTGTATTGTAAACCAAATAATTTAATGAGAAGAAAGATATCTATTATATCATATAGAACCAAAAAGTAGCATATAACAAAAATGTACCTAAGATAGTGACATAAAATTACTCTAATACTCCTATGTTAAATTAAACAAAACAAAGAAATATATATTAAAATAAAAAATCCGTCCAGAATAAAGGTTTAAACAACTGACCTTTGAAGGAGTAGAGAGGCAGAATACCAAAGAGAGTTAATTATGAAGATGGCTATTATTATTATGGAATGAATAGAAAGAAAAATGTTATTGAATTACCAAATATTGTATGTAACAAGATATGTCAGAGAATATCTAAAAAAAACATTTAGTATATGAATACTGTAAACCCTGATAATTCAGGATAAGTGTAAACTATTGATGAGAGTAAAAACTTGTAAACTGTTGCAAAAGTGAAATGTTGTAAACTCTATAGGTAAGAAACAACTGCATAATTGTATGATGATCAACATAAGTGTGTAATTTTAAGAATACTCAGATGAACTAAAACCAATTGTCAACTAGTATAGAAAGGTAACAACGAGGCTAATAAAGAACATGGCCAATATGTCAAGTCTGAAAGGGAATGATTACCTGTGAAAAGGAAGTATGTTAGAAAGTATAAAGGAATGAAATGTGATACAAAGAAAACCTCTAATACCTTGAATGTTATATTGAATATGTTATATTATTGAAAAATGAATGATATGTTATATTTTATGTGTTGTGATAGTGCAACTGTTGCTACGTGCAATTTTTATTTTGTCTCAGACAGAGATGAGGATGCCTCTGATTCTGAGGACGTGTAGCTGAGGAACGGCGGAGAATGGATGCCAAATAAGAGCCCCTCTGACTCCGAACCCACTACAAATGTTAGGGAATTATATAGTAATATATCAAGGATTATGAATAAAAAAAAACTGTGAGGGAAAAAAAATGAAAGAACCATAGAATTTATCACAAAAATAAAGATATGTAATGAGAAAGAAAAATGTATTGTTGTAAGACAGGAAATTGTTAATTTAAGAAGTGAAACCTATTGTAATGAAGTAACTTAAAATATGAGAAACTTGAAAAAATACTAGTAAGCTAAGAATTATACCACTAGCCAAGAACTCAAACTAGTGTAACACACTAATAGTATGTTAAAAGTCAATGCAACGAGTACAAGACCAAAAAGCAGTAATAATGTACTAAACTTAAACTGAAATGATAATTTTATCTAAAATAAAATTTTCTCTCAAATTATCAATTTTGAGAGGGGAGTATATGTAACATGACCAGGTGTTACATAACCTAGACATATGCCCATAGAATTAATAAATACATGAAGGTAATGTAAGTAGATAATATGATGATAAAAGTAGCAAAGAAGAGAAGGACCAATGAAGAAGAAAGAAGGAGAAGTGCCACAAGAAGCAGTAAACCAAAACGCTGCTTGACACTACAACCAATACTATAACTGACACAAAGTAATGGACAAATTAAATTCACTTTAAGCTGTCAAGCGAGTCAGTGAATAACTTGAATGTAATTTGACATGTTAAGAAAAATAATTAAGTAACGACCCGAATAATATGATATCAGCAACAGTATTTGGCTGAGAATAAATCAACTATGACTAGTAACTATTAATGCCTAGGACTAAGATTAGCTATGGCCACAATATAAGATTGAAGCTGTATTACAGTCTCAAATGTAATCATAATAAGTAAAAATAATTGTAAGAGGGAACCTGATATAAGTAAGCTACCTCACCAAGGTACCGAAATGTAAAATAATAAACATTATTAAGGCATAAATCCGATGCAAACGGTATGCCTAGGCAACGCCTAAAACGTACAATTGTCAGTAAGGTGGTAAGTAGAAAGTACTACGAGTGTAAATCACATACACTGAACAATATTTATACCAAACGTAGCAATAAGCATTGTTAATATATTGTACAAGTAATTGCTCAATTATTAATGAATAGCATAGAGCAGAATAGTGTAAACCAAAATGTCATTAGGAAGTAAGAATAGTTCATAGCTATGTAGTACATCAATAAGTTAAGATTTAATCATTATATTCGTTAAATAAGTATAAAGACGGATACGTTAGTGTTCCAACACAGACGTTTGAGTGAAAATGCGATGTGGAACACAAATAATGTATTGATAAGAGAGAATCATAATCGGCTTCTTTAGCAGACGCCAGCGCGAAGCCATATACCTGAACATTGTTTATTAAAAAATGTCAGTGAAAGTGTAAATAAACCAGTGTCAAACTATATCAAATTGAAGAGTAAAAAATATCCTTTAATTTGATAGCGATACAACCCCGATCGCAACTATAATAAGTGCGTGACATGCGTTAGCATCATTTGTAAATAGAGAGTAAAAAATCTGTTTATTAAAACTAACAACAACGACGGCTGTCAATCATTCTGGCGAAAAGTCGGTTAATGACCGTTGGAAAAACAATGCGTCACTTTCGTAACGCCTGGCTAAGCCAATCAGAAAATAGCTTACTAAATAAAACAATTGCCTAAGCCCTACCAAAACAGAGGGTATATAAAGGAATGCGGCTAATTACCGTTAGACACTTTTTGACAATCATCAAGAGCGGAAGGTGCCGCTCGTCTCATCAAAATTTGTATTAACTGATAGCTTCATATAATAGTGCGTCCATTGAATTATTTCGGCAACAACAAAGTAACTACTATACAGTCTACATAGAATCAGTGCATCGATGTGAAGTATTTATTTTATTTAGTGCGGGATATGCCGAACAGGAGAAAATAATTAAATAGTATTATATAAGGTCCTTTTTAGTCAGAAGCGGACCAATATTCTCTGTTCAAGTGCGTGTGTAGTGAATAACGATGGTCATTACAATCCGACCATTGGAGTGTTTAATTAAATTTTAATCGAAAAAGATTAAAATAAAGAGGTAACAGCGTGACAATTTATTCCATTACACTGAGTGCACTAACTTATATATTTTGTAAACAAAATTTGTACTGACGCATAACACCAAAACATTTTCTGTATTACACAATGTCTGAATTTATTTAGTGGATTTGTCAATCCTGTTTAAGAATGATGTTAGTCTTAAGTGGTCTCACTATATAACTTTGTGAATAATTAAGCAAGCGTGACGAATGCCTAACCTATAAAATAGGTTTGATTTTTTATTAGTAAACAACAAGGCATTACTAGTCGATATTGTATTATAAAATAATTAACTATTGTGTAGGCATGAGCATTCTTTCTTGTGTTTCAAAGAATTTACGCCCGAGATATAAATAATATTAATATTCAAAGTAAAGTTTATTTGGACATAACCAGAACTGTTGTTCATGCTATGAGCTAGTAGAATAGGGTATGTGAACGAAATATTTTCAATTGTGTATCAATGTATTTTCTTAATTATGTTTGTTTGAATTCATTATCAAGGGTACAAATAAAACCCAGTTATTAGCAGCAAAACTTGACTTAATTTATTTCTCAAAATTAAATAAATAATTCATTCAGAATAATCAAAATAACTTTTCGTTGCAATCATATATGGTTGAATTGAATTGCCATAAGGGCAATAAACACAATTTCAGTTTTTTAAAATTATTATTTGATTCTATTAATGGGTTTTACACGGGATTTTCCCGAAATAAACCTGTGTGGCGCCCATTATTAAACAAGGTAACCTAACCTTGTAAATAAAGTAAGCTGGTTTTGTAAACCGTCTTGGCAGCTTATTAATTTATTGAAAAAGTGAACTTCTGAACTTCCAGAATCACGACCAGGTACGTGGGAGTGTATTTTATTAATTTTATTGTCCAGACATGACTAGACTGTACGTACTTAGACAACTGTCAACCTGGAGGAGGAGTTTCGCTGCCAGAATCAACACGACGGCTACCTTCATCAAGTAACCAGCTAGTATGCTTTATTTATTGAATTAAGCAACGTTATTGTTCAAACAACATTACTGCAATTATTTTATTTTCATCTAAAGGAGTTCTTTTAAGACAATTATAATTATTTCGATTCACCATAACTTATAACTTTGATTTTCGATTGTAAACACACTTTTAATTTTTAAAGTCAAATACTAAACAATAGTTTATAACACAGTTATAAAACACATAAGAAGACTGGTATATTACACAGTGGATGCTTATCATACTCCACAGTTAATGATTCCCACAGTAGGAGTTATGCTCTGTCTTCCTGTCTCAACTAAGATTTTGTTTTCCACATAAAGACTTTGTGTGGCTCTAATGAGGTGTTGTGGGATCCCTTTCTTTGCCATTATTGCCCACACCCTGCCCCTATTCACTCTATCAAATGGCTTTTACAAAATCAATGAAACATATGTGTGCGGCAACTGATATTCTGCTTTTCAATGACCTGGGCTATTGTGAAGGTGCAATCTAAACATAATTTTCCCCTCCTGAAACCATGCTGAGTCTCCAAGAGAATAGTCTCTATTATTACTTTCAGTTGTCTTCCATGAATTGATGCATACAATTTCTAAGATATGTAATCCACTGTGAACGACATGTCTATAGATGTTACCTTGTTACAGAAATTAGCATAGTTTTAGCAGTTATCATTGAATATGTTGTAGCAAAGGTGACCACACCAGAATCAGGAATTGAACCAGTTATGCGGCAGGAGGAATAAATTTTATACGAAAGTCTTTGCTTTTTCTATACCAGGTCTGTGACCAAGGCATAGCATCCAGAACACCAAAGAAAAAACAAATAGCTAAGAAAAACTAAAAATAATTTGTACCAAATACTGCAAATGTAAAGAGTAAAACTATCCATTACATCTGACTGTGTGTTGTGTAAATCTTTTATATATCTTTTGATCATCCATAAAAAATATGTGAATAGCGAATAGCAAAAGTAAGTTTTTGTGAATAAATATTTCACAACCAAAAAAGTAAGATGATTCGGAGAAAATGAAATATTTTTAAAAAGTTATGGTATTTGTAGGAGAATGGACATGGTATAGTTGTATGAATAAAAATGTTCATAGTTAATTCCTAAAGTTAGTTCAAATAGAGAGAACCAGAAAACAGTGGGAGAGGAAAGTCAGAAAACCTTGGTGTAAGGGAATAAAAATTCTATACACAGTAAAAGAATCAGACTCAGCAGGGATCAATGTCTAAACAAAAATTTGGATGTGGACAGAGAAATTCCAAACATTGTATGTACACAGAGGATATTATGATACAATCATTTATATGAAACCTAATTAACATGGTGTTTAGTGTTGGTTGTACTATACACTACGATTATGAATTAATAAATTTATGCAAAAAACAGATTGTAAAGATAATCACTATCACTAAACACCAGCTAAATACAACTATTTTTATTAATGACTCGGAACACAAAGTTTTTTATGAGTAAAAACATAAAGTTTTACCTTACAACCTGAACTGGTTTTCACTTTTAAAAAGCTTCTTCAGAGGTTGCCGCTGGTAGCGCTGTCCGTCCTGTTGTGGGCGACAGAATCGAATTTTGAAAGATCGATGTTGTGTGTGTGGGGTGACATATATTCGAATAATGTGTGGGATTTGAATTGTGTCTGTTCGCTTATGATGTCGTTTTTTGTTTTCGTGTGTTTGTATGTTTTGTATTTTTCTGTTCTAGAGTGTCTAGTTTTCGCCCTTTTGTGTGTACGTGTAGAATGTTCATGTTATTGTCGATGTTTTTGTATGTGTGGTTTGCTTCAATGAGGTGGTTTGCAAAGGTGGATTCTGTAGTGGAGTGGAGTGCCTTGGTGTGTTCAATGTATCTTTGTATGAAGCTACGTCCTGTCTGGCCTATGTAGAATTTTTTGCAATTTGAGCAATTTAATTTGTAAACACCAGGTAGATAGAATTTGTTTTGTGCTTTGTGTGTGTGTTTTGGTAATGTGTGTTCTGTTTTGTTAGTAGTTTTGTAAGCGATTCTGTATCCTGCTTTTTTGAATTTGTGGGCTATTTTTTCAGTTTGTTTGTTGATGTATGTTAGTGTTATGAATTTGTTGTTTTCTGTCTTTGTCTGTTGTTTGTTTTGTGTAGGAGTTTATTGACTAATGTTCTGTCATATCCGTTAGATTCTGCTAGATATTTTATCGTGTTTAGTTCGTCTTTGTAGTCTTTTTCATCTAGGGGGATGTTGTTAAGTCTATGTATCATGGTTCTGAAGGCAGCTAGTTTGTGTTGTAGTGGGTGATTGGAGGAGTTGTGTATTAGTGTCTCAGTTGTAGTCGGTTTTCTGTATATACTGAATTTGTGCCTGTGTTCAAGTTTTGTGATGGAGAGGTCTAAGAAGTTTATGGTATTGTTGTGTTCGTATTCGGCAGTAAATGTTATGATTTTATGTATTTTGTTTATGTGCATTAGTAACTGTTCACATTGTATTTTGTTTCCCCTGTATAGTATTAGAATGTCATCAATGTATCTGTGCCAATATAGTATTTTATGTGAGTGTCTGTCATT
Source organism: Magicicada septendecula (assembly GCA_034769895.1). Lineage (NCBI taxonomy): Eukaryota > Metazoa > Arthropoda > Insecta > Hemiptera > Cicadidae > Magicicada > Magicicada septendecula. The sequence goes on from CM068372.1 coordinate 136,969,868, forward strand.
GTTTGTGAGGTTTTTTGTTTTTTCTAAGTGTTGGAGGAAGACTTCTGCTAGAATGCTGGATATGGGGGAGCCCATGGGTGGGACCATCATTCTGTGTGTAATATTTATTGTTATATGTAAAGTAGTTTTGTTTTGTGATAATGTTTAGAGTTTCTGTTATTTCATTGATAAGTTCGTCTGGTGTGTTGTTCTTTTTGAGTTTGTTTTGTAGGATGGTGATTGTTTCAGAGATGAGGATGTTTGTGTACAGGTTTTTAATGTCAAGGAGGCTAACGTGGTATTATGGGGGATGTGTGTGTTTTATTTTTGTTACTAGGTCTGTGTTGTTTTTTACTGCAATATTGTTGTCTAGTTATGTGTGTTGCCTGATAATTTTGTCTAGATGTTTTGCGAGTTTGTATGCAGGGGCATTACGGTAATTGATAATGGGGCGGATCGGAATTTCTTCTTTATGGATTTTGGGAAGCGCTTGGAGGGTAGGGGCTGATGGTCGGATTTTTTCATGTAGGGCTTTTGTTTGTGTGTCATTATGTGTTTGGCTTTGTTGACTAGTTGTTTTACTGTGTTTTGGTATCTGTCGGTGGGGTCATGTTTTAGTTCTGTGATGTTGTTCTGTTCCATGAAGTTTTGTACTTTGTTGTGTAGGTTGTCTGTGGAGATGATTACAGTCGTGTTGCCTTTGTCTGCTTTTACAAATGTGATGTTGTATTTGTGTGCCTTTTCAATCAGTTTTATGGCTGTGTGTATTTCTGAGTTGTGGCTCTTGTTGTCTGGTGTCTTATGTGCTCCTATTATATTGTTTACGTTATGTCTTAGTGTGCTGTGTTTGGTATATTTGTTTCAGTGTCAATTATGAGTTTTGTTAGTGTTTGGTTGTTTTGTTTGTAATGTATGTTATGTTTTAGGCCTTTATCAAGGAGTGTTTGTTCGTTTTTAGTGATTGTGACGTTCGTGAGGTTTACTGTACGTGTGTAGAATTTGTGTGAAGGAATTATATTTGTGCTGATTGGTGTTAGGTTTTTTATTTTTCTCTCGTGTTTTGTCTGTATGCTATGTATTTGTTTTTTGTCCATTCATTTGTGTGATGTATTAGTTCAGTCATGTAATTGTGTCCGTATATGTTGGCGATCTGTAGGTGTAGTGCCAGAGCTTTGTGGGTTGAGAGCGTCTTTTTTCTTATATAACTGTTTTATGGATTCTTTTATGTATGTCCTTTGTGCAATGTTTTGTGTTATTTGAGCGGCCTGATTGTTGTGTTTGATTTTGATCTGTGCATATAACAAATTCTATCTACCTGGTGTTTACAAATTAAATTGCTCAAATTGAACCAAATTCTACATAGGCCAGGCAGGACATAGCTTTAAACAAAGATACATTGAACACACAAAGGCACTCCACTCCACTACAGAGTCCACCTTTGCAAACCACCTCATTGAAGCAAACCACACATACAAAAACATCGACAATAACATGAACATTCTACACATACACACAAAAGGCCGAAAACTAGACACTCTAGAACAATTGGAAATATACACACACGAAAACAAATAAAAACGACATCCTAAACGAACAGACACAATTCAAATCGCACGCATTATTCAAACATATCTCATCCCACACACACAACATCGATCTTTCAAAATTTGATTTCGTCGCCCACAACAGGACGGACAGCGCTACCAGCGGTTACCTCTGAAGAAGCTTTTTAAAAGTGAAAACCGGTTCAGGTTGTAAGGTAAAACTTTATGTTTTTACTCATAAAAAACTGTGTGTTCCGAGTCGTTAATGAAATAGTTATATTTAGTTAAGTAACGGACACATCATGGACAACGAAATCCAAGAATTAAACACTAGCCTCCAATGATGTATAAATCAGGTTCGTTCATTAATTGAATGAAATAAATCAGTTATATATATAAAACACTACTGACTTGGATCACTAATTTTTTATTGGTAAAAATTGATAAACTTTTACCTGATAGCCTAAACTAGTTTTTGGTCCATTAGAGCTTCACCAGAGGCTGCTGCTAGGAGCGGTGTCATCCTGATTTTGGTGACAGCGCCATAGTTCAAAAGATCAATATTGTGAAGCCTTGATGCTAGTAGCAGCCTCTGACAAAGCTCTAACAGAGTGAAAACTAGTTTAGGCTATCAGGTAAAAGATAATCCAGGAAAAGTTTTTTACCATTAAAAATTAGTGAGCTGAGTCAGTCGTGTTATATATTGTAACGAGATATTCCGTATGCCTCTTTTAAGCTACACGTTGTTACGTCAATTTGTAACGATCAGACTCTGTCGTCTCTGTAAAACTGAGGTTTTCTGTGTGTTCGCCTCACACGTTGTAGTCGTTACTTTGCGTTTACTTACTTACTTTTTGTTACGCTGACGATGTCCGTCGCGATCTCACGAATTACCAGTACAATATCTCGCGAGTGTGAACCTTACCTGTTCTTTAATATGTAATTGTAATTCCCGGGTGGCGCCAAATTGTTTAAACAAAAACAATTAAAAAATATGAAGATCGAGCGGTCGTTCTAGATGGTATGGGCTGATTCGAATTACCCCCGCAATAGGCGGGCTTATGAATCTCGCTAGTAGTTCGCCGTGTTGCCGACGTCTAACGCTTGCCATCAATTTCGCTCGTCGCTAAAGTACACAAATCTTATAATGCAATTTACCATGAAATAAAGAACGGTGGTTACAACTCTATACTAGTTTATTAACTTGAAATTATCTGTTATTCAATAAAATACAAAAATATATACGGTTATTAAACAAAGTTGCTCCGGCAATAAAAAGACAATTATTCTCAGGTTGGCGAACACTGATTTAGAACGGTATTCGACATGGCGTCGACAAATGTTTATTTTCTATCGTTCGTTAAATCTGAGTTCTTTTGGTTACGAAAAAATATTAATATGATTATAATAAAGTACACTACCTTACATTGATGGTACTTATATACTATTAGATTTAATTACAATTCGTTCCTGAAGTGTTAAAAAGTGTGTGTTTAAAATTTATACCGAGGTTATTTTCAGGTTTCATACAAGTTTAGTTTTTTATTTTCAATTAATCCTTGAAAGAAATTTGATTATCAGTTCGTAGTGAGAGTTAATTGTGTTATGAGAAAAAGTTAATAAGAATTTATTCCATAAATTCGGGTAATTCAGCAATACTTATCAAATCTGTTGAATTAGGGTGAAGAGTTACTTAGTTCGAAATAGGTTGGGTCCTTTTGATCATCAATCTTCCATCATTTATGAATTTGGGTACGCCTGGCCTCTTTTTCGGATAAGGTAGTTTAAATAATTAATTTAGAATTTAAAAATCTGGTCTGTGGTCTCAGTTGAATGGACTAGTTCTTCATCAGACTTCTTGCGTCTTCATTTTATGAAATTTTGATTGATTTTTTACTGTTTTAAATTAAAATTGAGTCGACTATGGTTTGTCTTCTATAGGTCTTGAGCGTCAATAATGAACTAACTATTTTTAACAGAATAATAATAAATAACGTTCGGTTGTTATGGCAACTATCTGTCTTCTCATTGGCTGTATCCATTTGTATCCATTGTTATGATATTTGAATTTTAATTCATAATGACTAAATATTTTCTGATTACTATTATTCTTCTGTCTAATGTACATTCTTCTTTCTACCTATGTATGAGATATTATCACAACTGTTTATATTTTCTTTCAAAGATCATTTTGACATCCCACAAAGCTGAGTTTGTTTATGTATTAAAGTTTTGACAATAATGCTAATATTATGTAATTATATTTCTTTTTTATTTTATGTTTTTAATTTAACTTTTACATCTTAATACGATTCACTAATTGTATTTAACTAGGTACTTGCCCTGGATTTTCTAATACAATAGTTAATTTCTTATAATTTGTTGATTTTAGATTAACATACAGTTAGGCATTTTCTAGGCCTAAGTAGTAATTGGCTATATCTTCTTCTTTTACACACATTAAAGATTATTTTACATTTACATATGTTTTGCTTGGTGTCACTTATGACTTGTTTACTTTTTGAATTAATTTGGGCTGTTTTATATTAATTGTATGTTCTTATTACTTTACAAAATCATGGCTTGTCTATTATTCTCTAATTTCTTTTCCTGTATTATTATGTTTGTAAGAATTTATCTCCTTACTTATCTCTATTGCCATTTTTTATAACTTGTCTATCATTTAATATTACTTATAAAACATAACACAAAATTTAGGTTTATGGTCTATATACTTTTTTCAGCCATATTCCTTCTCATAAACTTAATTGAACAAATCTTTTAACAGTTACTATGCTAATCATGTTTATATTTAGTTTATTCTTAACTATTTTGGTGACTAACATTATAACACCATTTATTTTATCTTACTAATTATCCCTTTGAACATAGGATGTTTTACTTATTTTGCACTTATATTCTTTAGTATATTTTTCTTCTAAACTTTACTATATATTTTTTCTCTACCCTAACCATTGTAACACTAATATTTTTAATCATTATGGGATTTTTACCCTGAATACCACTGTATTCCTAATCTACAATCACTCTTAATTCTAATAACAATAATATTCTTATTCTCTGGTATTTTTCACCATTAAACTGTAGTGTTTATCACTGGTTTTAGGTGTCTATACCTATCTGTTGGGTTTTCTATTTATTTTGGGTTTACACTGGCACTTTGCACTTTTTTATTGTACTTGAGTGTTACTAGTGGTTACTCCTTAATATTGATTTCTCTTTACTAACTTAATCACCTTCACTCCCTACCTATCTCTCACTTCTGGGTTTTTTATTGTTTTATTCACAATTATTAGTTATACTGTTAACAAGTTTCATGTTCTGATTCACTTATCATTATATAGTTATTCATAACATTTAATATCTTATCTAAAAATGAACTTTTTCTTGTGAAAACTTACTTTTTTCGTCGGACGCGTTTCGGCGTACGTATCCGCCTTCTTCAGCTTTTAGTCAAACTGCCATCATTTCATAACGGTTTTTGTGTGGAAGGTGTAGTGGGGGTAGTGTGTGGAGGAAGGGGATTGGCGCAGGGATTCACCTTGATGTTTGTTTTTTGTAAAATTGTGTCAAAAAGTGTATGTGATTTATATTGTAATTGATTGTTGAGTATGTTGTTTGGTTGTGTTGTGTGGTGTTTATATATTTCGTATTGTTCAGTTGTGTTGAGTTTTCGACCTTTAGGTAAGTAATGTAAAATTTCGAGATTAGTGTCTATGTTGGTATAACTGTGGTTTTCTGTGTGTATGTGTGTGGCAAATGCGGAGTGTATATTGTTGTTGGTTAGAGCTTTTAAGTGTTCAGAATAACGGGATGAAAAAGATCTTCCCGTTATTCTGAACACTTAAAAGCTCTAACCAACAACAATATACTCTCCGCATTTGCCACACACATACACACAGAAAACCACAGTTACACCAATATAGACACTAATCTCGAAATTTTATATTACTTACCTAAAGGTCGAAAACTCAACACAACTGAACAATACGAAATATATAAACACCACACAACACAACCAAACAACATACTCAACGATCAATTACAATATAAATCACATACACTTTTTGACACAATTTTACAAAAAACAAACATCAAGGTGAATCCCTGCACCAATCCCCTTCCTCTACACACCACCCCCACTACACCTTCCACACAAAAACCATTATGAAATGATGGCAGTCTGACTAAAAGCTGAAGAAGGCGGATACGTACGCCGAAACGCGTCCGACGAAAAAAGTAAGTTTTCACAAGAAAAAGTTCATTTTTAGATAAGTGTTAGTGCTGTGAAAGAAGAGATGAACAATCAAGACAACTATTTAATATCTATTTCTCTGGTTAGTGTACTTTAATTGATATTACTTTATTTGGTTTTAATATTTATCATTTACATTTATTATTGGTTTGAGTCTTTTTCATTACCATTTGAGTTAAATATTTCTCATTTTCTTTTCTTTATTATTTGTTTGTGTCTTTTTCATATACCTTCTCCTTTTATTTTATTTTATTGGGTCAATCACTTGGGTTGGGTCATAGTCATTTGTCTCGTCATAGTCATTTTATTTTCATTCATTTAATATTTCATTTAATATAGTTGATTCATAGTTTTTTCCCTGATATTGGGGTGGCTTTTGTGTTGTAACAATATATATATATATATTATAACATCACCAAATTCAGATAGATTTTGATAACAATAAGTATGTATAAAAAATGGTAAATGATATTATGTTTGAATAAATAAATTATGTGGATAGTAAAAAATAAATAAAAGGTAATTATCATGGAAGGAGGAGGTGTAATAAACCGAAAGTGATTAATAAAAGAAACTCAAATAATAGACTGACAGACAAACGACATTGACCCAACCCCAGAGATTGGCCAGTTAAGAAACCAGTTAAGAAATCAAAATAAAGAGAACAAGACGAACGAAGGAGAAGAAGAATGAAAACCAAGAGAAAACAAACCCAGGAGGAAGAAAACAAGATGAAAGGCATCAAGAAAACTAGACAAGTAATGAAAAATAGAGAAGGGAGAAATAATGTAACCCAAAGTAATAAAAACAATGAAATTCGGTTAAGAACCAAAACTATTAATGAATGTTAGTATTGATAAGGTGACCATTATGAACTGTCAGTAATATGAAACAATGTATAAAAATACACTAACCAAAAGAGTTAGGGATATAAGTAATTTGTTAACTAAGAAAGACACAATATTAATAATGTTATATAGATAGTGGGTAGAGAAAGAGAATAAAATGATGAGAAATAAATGGAAGTTGAATTAGTGAAAGTGATTTATACTAGAGTGATATGATACTAAAGAAACACTAAATAAATTAGAATGAACACTAAATAATTTAAGAAAGTGCTAGTGAACAATAAATACAAATATTGTCTATCATATAAATAGTAAGAGGAGAGTAGGCTAAGGTAAAGACTTGGTAAAATTACTTATGTTTTAGTTTTAAGAGTGAACAATATGTTTTAATTTTAAGAGTGAACAATAACATTTAACAAGTTACAATGAATAGTATTTAGGATAGAACATTTAATCAGTGAATAATGAACACTAAGTAGTGATATTCACTGTAATGACTAGTAAATAATATTGTTAGAACTTAAAAATGTATTGTAAAAGTCTAAAGGTGTGTTTCACAAAGAAGAGTAATTAGATGGTGTTAACATGGCAGGGAGAGAAAAGCATTAGAAAATAAGTTTGTGTTAACATTAATTTAATACCCATGTTATAAGGGGAGTTTAATGGGAAAAGTTCAATAGAGGTGGAATTGTTTAGCACCAGAACAACAAATAAGAAATAATAAATTATATAAACTGTTAGTTATGAAATGGATATGGCTGTAAGAGTTATACAGACCATAGGCCTAGATGTTTTATTTTATATTGGAAATTAATAGCAAATAATTAGTAAGTAAGGTTGAATAACACAGTTGTTACTAATTAAAACACATCCAGATACATTAAACATAATTACGAATGCAAAATAACAATTGGGGACTCAATGAAATATGTTGTGTATGAAGCCACAAAAATCCAGTAATGGCTACTTAAATGTGAAACAAGCCTAACTGTCAAAATAAACAATTACTGATTGTACAAAAATCACCATGTAATGGACAAATCCCAGGTGACTAATTCATCGAGGATGAATGGTAGTTATTATTAAAAATCAAATTTAAATTAAGGAATTATATAAATAAAGAAATGTACTTACTAAGTATGAAATTAATTTTATACTTAGAAAACTTGATAAAACCCAATATTGTGGGGTACCAAAATAATCTTTGTGAGAAAATATAAATGACAGTGCATTTAGATAATAACCCCGAAGGAAGATAAGAGGAGGAAGAAAGTCCGAAGATATGAGAAGATTTGAAAGAAATTCGAAAATTGATAACAATGTGTTTATGTTGAGCTCAACCAATGAGAATAAATACGTTACCATGGAAACAGCCGTTTAACGAGGTAATTACCGTTAAATACTTACTTGAAAAGTGACGCTTTCGCAAGCCAGACGCGAATTGTCTGTACAACACCTTTTAATGTTTAAACCATATTGGAAGTAAAACAAAGTGTAGAAATTGAGAGTACAGAAGACTGATGTATGCAGAATACCATTTCCAGAGGAAGAAAATATTTAAATCAATATGAAATATCAAAATATGTACAAACCAATTTTGAAAAGGATGCCGAAGACTGAATAAAGAACGCTGAACAATATTGATGCCATAATCCTTCCTTCTTGACATCCCGAATAATACCGTACTGCAAGCCTGTTAAGTATCAGTTTATTTATTTCAACTTCCAAAAAATAAACGCACTTTGACCATTTCTCAATGTATGTTGAATACCACTAAATCATTTTTATTCTCTTACAAGGATTGATCCATAAATTTATATCACTGAAAAACTTGTTAACTATAGAACTAACCTCATATTTATGTACGAATTATAAACATCTTGTATGACACTTAAACAAAACAATTACCACTACACATTATCCTACATAAGGAAAAAACATTGTAAGGTTGTGTATTTTTAATGTTGTAACTGCATCTGAACCTTTTAACGTGATCCTAACATCCCACAAACGTCGACCAAAATATTTGTTGATCGGCGAAAGAAATTGCCATTACTGTTTATTTGTATTCAAAAGTCGATCGTTTAACCTTGGGTAAGAGTCTTATAAAGAATCATCCGGTGCAGAATTATATATGAACAAACTAATTACAACTTGTGTCTATAAAATATTAACTTCCTATTAATAATAAATTTATATTGTGTGTGTTAAATCGTGTTTTATTTCTATTAGCAAAGTGTATGTTTAAAAATGTAATGTCTAGTGTAGGTTTCCAATGTGACGGCTAGCGCTCAAGTAACGAATCCAGCAACCGCTATCTCGAAATTGAGAAAAGGCGGGACAGATTGAATTCGTCGCCTCGTTCAAATAGAACATTGATAAGCAAACCATTTTAATTGTTTTCTATAAACAATTTGGCGCCACCTGGAGATTATCCACTACGTTTGTACCTCAAATCGGGAACCACGATACCTGGTCCCCAGTACGTTCGCTACGGGCCCAAATATCGTGAAGTACATCGCCGTGCGAGGACGCAGTGGTAAGAAACACAGACACACTTTCACACTCAGACACAATGTTACATTTTACAGAGGTATATGAATGAATAGCGACCTCGTCTAATTTCGTAATAAATTGGCTTCCATCGCGGGGCTGGAAGAAGAGACGAGGACATTTATACGTTATAATATACATATATATATATATTGTAATGTTATCTGTTATCTTCAAAATAAATTTTATGAAATATAATAATAATAAAAAATTTTGTTTTCGTGTTTTTTACTGTAGGTATTTAATAAATAATTTTTGTAATTGTATTATGTAAAAATTTTAATTCTGTTATGGTTGTTTCTGTTGTTGTATCACTTTTTTGGAATAACTCCTGCGTTAATATAGTTATCTCCAACACTAGTCGATAGACAGTTCTTCTTCTTCCTTCAGTATTCTACTTATTTCTTGGTAAATACCGCCTTTCAGATAGTCAGTGATCATGAATTATCTTATTTTTTATTATATTTATAAAATTGATAAATAAATTTCAACCAATTTGCAGAATTATATGATTTATTAACAATTATCTGAAAGATTGATGGTTAATCGATTATTAACAACAGTATCGACTCGTTTCTCAGGGCCGGTCGATAAACATTTTACATGAATATTGTATATAAAATATTTGGTTCTTTTAACGGTTATTTTATAAATAGCCAGAGAAGGGTAATGCCATGAAAGTATAACACTTACAGTTAAAGGTCTTAATATTAAAATTTACAAGGTTATTAAACAATATATAATGTGTATATTTGATAAAATTCGAACCAGTGATGACTCCATGTTCATTTGGTAATAATTATTGGTGATAGTGTTAATTTAATAATTTAGTCATATATTGTTCTGTTGTACTGTAGTTTAATCGTGTTATGGTTTGTGCTCACTGATTCTAAAGTTTAAAGTCAAAAATTAAAAAGTTACAATTTTTCACCGAATACTAGGTTTATATACCACACGCCATTGCTGCTTCTTATATACGTTAATAGGAGCAAAACCTCGTTCAAGTGTTCTCTACAACGGATAATAATTAACTATTCTCATTTCCTTCGTCTCCTGAAATTCTTAGCCAATTTAATATGCATAATGCATTGTTTCAATTTCCTTTGGCTTCCGCTACATCTTTAAAAGGTACATTATATCACTGAATATATTTTCGCTATTATTTAATTTTATGAAATACTAAATACATAATCGGTTTCTTTAATTCATTTTGCTTAATTTGATACCAAATAATATCGTTTTACAAAGTTTTTTATTAAAAATGCTATATTTCTTTCATTTTGGAAAAGTAGGCTTAAAGTTTTATTTCCTGTTCTCCTCCAAATATTAGCCATTTTATCTGTTATAATTATTATTATACTGAATCTCAGATTGATATAATTGTTTATCTTTCTTTAATTTCTTGCAATTTTGTCCATTGATTATTGTTTTTAAATCTAATTCATTAATCTATGACTCCCCCTCTGAAATTTTAGTTACTACATTTACATTTTTATTCATAATTTTACCTATCTTCTGACAATATCTTTTTAAAGTATAAATTACATTATATTACTATGTGATGGGTTTATCTTGCATAAATTTCATTAGTTTATTGGACTGGATTTATCAATTATAATGTAGTTTAGATTTACCCTTTGGCCTATTTTTTATCTGATGTTACATACAAAGTTTTTAATAATACAGTTTGTTAAACCCTTTTCTGACCTTCTGTTCTAATATAATATTCATTAATAATTCCTTATTTTACTACAATAACATTTAGTATTGACATTAAACAATTAATACATAACAATTATTTGACATTAAAAATGGTATTTAAATTCATACCCTTTGGTACTGATTATTTATAGTAACTCATAAAAACATTTTATCATATAAGAATGGTATCCACATTTAGACATTGCATTCCTGATTCTAACTATTAAACATAATAACATTTTATAATTATAAGAACTACTCTCTATTTCCAAACCTTAGGCATAGAGTTCATTTATTGTAATTGTAACCTAACATCTCTGTTCCTTTATTTTTAACACTTACTTAAAATTAGTTGGATGCAGTCTTATCTGTTTTTCTTTAATTTTAGGGATGTATCCCTTGTCACTTTATGGATTAACTCCCAGCTCTCTATTTATCTTATTCACTCCATTGAATGTTATTACATAAATAGTGGCACCTTATTAGAAATATTAGTCATTGCTCTTTCACCATACTATTTTATTAAATAGCACTCATGATACTAAATTAAAACTTTTAAAGTTATTTAAAGGTACAGTATTTAATGTACTTTCTCAAAGTTTATTTATTACAATATAATAACTTGCACTTGTCCCCTGTTATTTCTTGATACTATCAATAGTCAGTTTTGTAGTTTTATATTACCAAGTTGTTTAATCATGGGGGAACTGCTAAGATTTGTCTTTATTAATTATACAATAACTTTCTTGGGTGCACTTTTACTTAGCACTTTAAACACTTTGTTTTCATTTATTTTACATGAGTTTCTGGTTTTTTGGGGTGTTATACTTTCAATAGTGACATTTAATTTCTTTTGGGGTTTTTGTTTTCTTCCTACTGGGTTCCCTTAGGGTATGGGTCGTATTCTTCTCCCTCTACTATCTGGTATCTTCAAACTTGTCCCTGTTGATTAGGTAAGTTGGTTTGTTCTGGATATCTTCCTTCTTCATTCTTGGTTTCTTCAGTACCATTTTGTTATTATTATTTTTCTTTGTTCTGGGTATCTTCCTTTTTCGTTCTCGGTTTCTTCATTATTATATCGTTATTTTGTCCGTTGATTTGTTCTGGGTATCTTCCTTATCTACTCCTATCCTACCTGGGTATTATTCTTATTTTATTTTAGTTTTTTGGGGTTTTATTTTGCTGTACATTTATTTTTGTTGCAGAGTTTTTTCTTTATATTTACTTTTTCATGTTATTGTGGTAATTTATTTTGATATTTATTTGGTTCTCATTTGGATTTTTCTTGATATTCCATGTAATTGATTTTTACTTATGATCAAATGGTAATCTTTATTAAGTGGATTATCTGTCATGCTACAGATTGCTCTCCTCCAGAAGTGATTAGTTCAGATCATACTTGGTTTGTCTGAAATAATTGCTTATGATATTTATTATAAATTACATTTCTTTACTTCCTTCCCATTTCTAATTTTGCTTCTTTTTATTTTTTGAGCTTACATATATTTCATTATTAACTTGATTTTCCTTGATAGTAATAGTCATCTGAGGTTCATTATTTTTTATTTTTCATTTTTTCTTAACTTGGTTTTTTATCCTTGGGATATTCATTCCATAACATTCCCTAACACGTGAGCTGGGGCAGTTCAGAGGGGCACTGTAGGCTACATACTCTGCTGGCCATACTACACTTCTCATTGAGTACAGAGGCAAATCATCTCTGCTCAACATAATAATACTGCTGGACTTATCTACAGATAGTTATTAATAAAAATTATATAAGAATAGTCTTTTTTATGACTATTTAAATAATATCTTTGGATACTTCACTTCGTATTTGCTCAGATCTGTTAATATTTCTATCTCATTTATTTTTTATGTCAGTTATTTTTCTTAATGGTTAGCTCTGCTGGTGTTTTATTTCTTATTATGGTTGGAAGCTTTTTTAATATAATTATCACTTGTTATTCAGTGTAAAGTTTTTTATTTTAATTCTCTGTTATTCCTTGACTTGTTATTACAATCTTCTTCTGGTCATTGGTAGCATATCTTTTATTATATTTTTGTTTTTCTTAATTCTTATGAATCGTTCCACTAGTTTTATGTTCTTGCAATTACTCTTCTAATCGTCTTTCTTATAATTGACATTTATTTTATGATCATAGTCTTATTATGGATTTATTTATATATAGATATTTCTTCCCTTTTCAAAAATGTTATTCCGCTCTTGCTTTTTATCCAAATGAACTCTTTAATTATCATTTTTATGTGGTCATTGTCTCTGCTTATATTGCGTAAAGGTTTTGTTATTTTTACTTGACAACAAGTTTATTCATTTTAAGTGTATTAGTGGTTCTTACTGCCATTTCTTTATTCTCAAAATTTTTTCATAATTAGTTCCATATATAATTGTTTGTAATGTGAACTTACTCTTCCTTTTGAACGTTGTGGTTATTCTTCAAAATTCAAATTTCTTTTCTTTTATTTTTCATAATTAGTTTTTCATAAATAATTGGTATCAATCTGTACTCACTATGTTTTTTAAATTTAGGTATTTTATTTCAAAATTCCTTTCATTTTCTTTGTTTTTAAAAATTAGTCTCATAAATCATAGGTAGTAAGTTGTACTTACTTTGTTTTTAAATTTAGTTAATTTTTCTAAATTCTCTTCTTTTAGTTCTCCATAATTAGTTTCATAAATAGCTGGTAGTAAGATGTGCTTACTTTGTTTTTTGAATTTATTTATTTTATTCCATTCTTTTTATTTCTCAAATGAGTTTCATAAATCATAGGTAGTAAGTTGTACTTACTTAGTTTTTAGAATTTAGGGTTTTTATATACATTCAATTACAGTAATTGCAAATCATTGTTTAAATGCGGATACTTTCTGACAGAATCCATTTAAGATCGTAAAATTAAATTTTGATAGAAAAATTTAAATGTATCGTATCACTGAAAAATTCTTACTGTGTTTGTTGGCGATGATCAGAAAGAGACCCCGTTTTGAAATCGGTAACAACTGCGTACCAATGCAAATGGTAATGAAATCTTTGGAACACAATGGAAATAGCTCTGTAAAGATTTTACATTATTGTTCTTATAGTTGACTCATTGACAGCCATTAACCTGGCCACAGATGCAGCGCTCTCGTCGCGCCCTAACCTGTTCAAAACATCGAGCTTTTTCTCCAGCGAAAGTACATTCCTAGCCCTTTTGGCTAGCTTATCACCGCCAATTATGTTTTCCGAACGTTTGGAACACATTATGACGAAAGGATAGTTTATAAAAGAGTAAATTAACACTTAGATAATAAGAACAACGCACACTAAAAACTAAAGAACACGCAATACGTCATGGCAGAAGAGCAACGCGCGACTGACTGACTTCAATACGATTTGAAGGGATATGTGTGCACGAAGCGCTGCCTAGCGGATGCTGCTACAAACCGCGTATAAGCGAATTTCAGCCCCGCGGTTGGAAACTACTGCGCATTTATAAAACCGCGTATAAATGAATTCCGCGGTTGGAGAACCCGCGGTTGGCGAGGGATTACTGTACTCATAATATTTTTTCATGGAAGCCTGGTTATATACACCTTTGATCTTCTCTGAATCCATCTCCTTTACTTCATAAGTATTATTGTTTTTTATTTTGGAGACTACATATGGTCCTGTATATAGCAGCAATAACTTCTTCGTTATTCCTTCCAGTGTGCTGGGTAATTCACGATTTTTTAATAAGATTTTTTCTCCCTTTTCATAAGTTATTAATTTACCACTCGCCTTTTGATACTTATTGTGCCGTTTTTCCTGGTATTCGGCCACTTTGTTGTAGAACTTTACCTTGTCAAATTTATAAATATTATTTATAGGGAACTCTAGGATTTCTTCGATCTCTCGTGGGGGTGGTTTCTCGTACATGGCGGAGTATGGGGTAATTCCTATAGCTGGATGGTATGCCAAGTTGAGGAATTCCTCAGTGGCTTCTAGATAGTCTTGCCACTTTTTCTGTTGATGGTGACAATAAGTTCTTTATCCTCCCCACTTCTCGTAACACCCTCTCTGCCGGATTACTGCTCGGGTGGTAGACCGAGGTTTTGTATGTACGAACACCCATTGATAATAGGGTAACCCGCCATTTTCTACCCTTAAACTGGGTTCCATGATCAGTGATGATCGAAGATGGTTTCCCCATGTTTGGGATATACTGTTCTGTTAATATTACCAGAATTTTCCTAGTAGTTGCCCGATTAGCAGGGTATAGCTTAACAAACTTTGTGAAGTGGTCCATTACGATTATCAGGTATCGATATTGGTGTCGACCGCCACTACGGGGAAATGGTCCGCAGATGTCTAGGAATACCTTCTCCAATTTTGCCTGAGATGTTATAGGAATCATAATACCTTCCTTCTTCTCGTTGTTTGTTTTTACGAGCTGGCAGATCTTACAACTTTTAATATACATTCGGACCTTCCTATTTACGTTTTTTATATGGCAGCTCTCCTCCAAAGCCTTAATCACCTTTAAGGCGCCCATATGCCCATATCGTATGTGGTAGTTTATGATTATTTCTTTTTCGATCTGGGTTGGAACAACCACCTTCCAGGTCTCCTGCTTTAGTGAGGTTTTAACGAACAAGATTTGTTTGTTTAGTTGGTAATATTGAGCAACAGTTTCGTCTCCTTCTTCTAATTGAGTTTTAAGGTTTCTCAACTTCGGGTCTGCTTGTTGGTGGGTGCTCATGTGTGTTAATAATGTTGTTAAGTCGGCTCTGGTGCTAAGAAGATGGTAGATTTTTAGTACGCTTTCTTTTCCCCCCTCGAAAGTTTGCTCTTCCACATTGACCCGTGATAACACATCGGCTACGACATTCTTTTTACCTGGGATGTATTCCCATTTTAGATTGTATTCTTGAAGGGCAAGTATCCACCTTGTTAGTCTGCCATGATTCAATTTGCAGCTTTTTAGGAACGATATTGATTTATGGTCTGTTCGGACGGTAACCAGGTAACCCAAAATGTAAGTGCGGAACTTACCGCAAGCGAATACTACGCTCAGTAATTCCTTTTCAGTTACAGTGTAGTTCTTCTCGCACTGGTTCAAAGATCTATTAGCAAAGCTAATTACTTGATGTTGACCCTTCTCGTCTTCTTGATATAATGTCGTTCCCAGGCTGAAGTTGCTGGCATCGCAGTTCTAGAAAAATGGTAGTTTAAAATTTGGGTGGTGAAGTATTATTGTTGCCAGATATTTGTCCTTAATAAGTTGGAAAATCACATCCTGCTATTGACACCAGATCCATTTGTTTTTTGATGACAATTGTGCTTGAAATCTTGCGGTTAATTCCGAATATTGTTCCTGGAACTTGCGGTAATAATTACAGAGTCCCAGGAATGACTGTAATTGCTTTCTATTTTTGGGTGCCGGGAATTTCTGGATCGCCTCCACCTTTTCCGCCAACGGTGAGATTCCTTGGTCGTTCAAGTTAAAACCCAAGAACTGAACTTCTCTGGCAATGAACTTGGACTTTTCTAATTTCAGCGTGACGTTACTGACAGACAACTTCTCAAGCACGTGTTCCACACGGTAGCAGTGTTCCTCCCAAGTTTCTGAGGTAACTAGTAGATCGTCTACATACACGGTGGTAAACTGAAGTGCTTCCTCTCCCAGTATCTGGTCATGCAGGTCACAAAGATGGCAACTGAGTTTACGAGTCCGAAGGGCAGTCTCTTGAATTGGTAATTGCGCCCCTCGAATATGAAAGCCAGATACTGGCGACTCTGTGGGTGTAACTCCACCTGCCAGTAACCGCACACCGTGTCCCAGGTACTAAAGTACTTGGTACCGTGGAATCGTTTCAAGATTTCTTCTATCTCACCGGACGATGTTCTATCATTTATTATCTTTTTGTTTATTTCCCGCGCATCGAAGCAAAGCCGGACTTGACCATTTTTCTTGGGAATAGCCACGATAGGGCTGGTGTATGGAGATTGGCTATTTTCTATGATGTCACTGTTAATCATCCGGTTTATTTCAGCTCTTACAGAGCCTCCTTTCGTGAATGCGCAATGGGGTATGATTTTCTGTTGAACTCCACTGTATCTCTGAATTGAAGGGTACATTGGTAATTTTTTACCTTACCGGGTTCGTCTGAAAATACTGAGCGGTACTTTTCATAAATTCTTATCAACTGATTCGCTTGGTGTATGGGCAATTTCTCCCTTGTGATTCCGCCCCGGAAATCCCTTATTTCTTGTATCTTTTGGGACCATAAACCTTCGTCCGTGTTTTCGTATATTATGGGGTTAATGATGGAGTTATTTTCCATATAGTTGATGTTACGAATTTGCTGGTGGATACTGCTCGGAAGTACTATCTCGCTACCGACTAAATCGGCCATCCAGGTCAGACCTCCTGTAAACAGCGATACCTTCTCTGAGCGTAAATCAATGATAGCAGAGTTCCTTCTTAGCACATCGCATCCCACCAATATATTAAAGGGCAATCCTGTCGCAATTAGGAATATCATGTTTATTGCTCTACCCTTGCTAATCACGTTTAATGATACTTGCTTTCAGATAGTCTTGTTTTGGCGACCAGTGGCACCTATTAATACAATATTATTTATTGGTAAAGTCGGCAATAATTGACCACATTTCTCTTGGATTCTCTCCAATTCAGTTGAGTTAATAATAGACACATTCGCACCTGTATCAATCATTAGCTGTGCGAAGATTCCTTCTATTTCTGCATTAATGTAAATTATTTCATTATTTATACTATGGAGGCGAGTGTCATCCTCCTCCAATAGTTCATTTCGTATGATTTTTAAATAATTACAACTAATGATTGTAATATTATTATTATTAGTTGCTCTTTGCAACTCTCGTTGATACCCAGGAGATAGGAGCAGTAAAGGGTCCTGATTATTCATTACTGCCTCCTCCCGTTTAAATGCTCGTTTTCTTGGTTATTATTGTTTGGACCGACTGAGGCGTCAGTCGGGAAACCTTGAGTGGGGTTCCAGCCATTCCGTTCGCTGCTCGAATAGTTGTTCTCTGTTTGATTGCCGCTCTGGATCATCTAGACTGGTACTTCATCTAGGCGGATTATACCTTGAACTATCATGTTCTCGGCTTCTATGTCGGTCTTCATATTCATGGAAATTGTTACGCCGCTGATGGTTGTATCTGCGTAGGCTGTTTCCTTTGGCGCGTATAAAATTTACCCGGGGTCGGGAGAACCTGTTGTTGTTATTGTTATTGATAGTTGGGTAACCCCTATTGTTATTATAATACCGTTCGGTATTATTATTATGGTTTGGGTTTCTCTGACTATTTACATTTGGACTTGGGTAATAATTGTTTCGATTACCTGGGTAACCGTTATTATTCCTATTGATATTTTGGTTCATGGGACCGTTATTATTATTACTATTGTTGGTATTATTATTATTATAATTTGGATTGTATCGGTTCCCTTGGTATCCGTTGCTGTTCTGATTATTACTGTTGTTTGGGTATGGATTACTTCGGAATTCTGGCCGCTCATTCCTCCTTCTGCTTTGCCGATAGTATTCCTCATTCTCGTAGTTTTCCAATAGTTCCGTCATCGCTTGGATTGTCTTTATTTGGCTACCCTTCTTGCTCTTATGACTTCTTCATCATAATGGTATGAGAGTTTATTTACAAGGCATTCTTCTGGTATGGCCAGTTCCAGATATTTCGCCAG
Source organism: Magicicada septendecula (assembly GCA_034769895.1). Lineage (NCBI taxonomy): Eukaryota > Metazoa > Arthropoda > Insecta > Hemiptera > Cicadidae > Magicicada > Magicicada septendecula. The sequence continues at coordinate 136,988,500 of CM068372.1, forward strand.
ACATACCTTCCCGAGGAAGTACGCGGTCATCATATTACCCATTTGTGTCTTGTATCGGCCATGGCAGATGTTGTCCCGTATTAAATTTTGGGTGGTCTCCGACCAATACTTCGCCTTGAACAAATGTTTAAATTGCTGGTAATCCTCGATCTCGCTCCGGTTTGCCATCCACCAGTTGTCTGTCATTTCATGGAATGATTCGTCCAACAGCTCTCGGTTATTTATCCACCTATTGCCCCTATGTTTGGCAATGTACTCCTCGATCCGGGCCAAGAACTCCATTGGCTTCCTTTTATATTGGCGGAAGTTCAGCCATTCCCTATTTTCGTTTATGGGGATATTCGTAAAGTTGGTTGGTCGGTTCCGAATTACTTCCATTTCTTCCTGGCTCTGCCGCACTTGACCGGTGATATTCATCATCGCTACTTCCATTCCGTCGCACCTTTCCGTAATTTGGTTACGTACTTTACCTAGTTCTTCCTGGCCTTCCTTTCGGTTCTCTTCTGCCTTCTTGCGACTATATTCTTCGATATTCGTGATTTTGGTGTTTACCACTTCCTTGAATTCTTGTACTGCCCCCTCAGTCTGGCGACATCTTTCGTCAACTTCCCTGATTTGTTGGTTTATAATTATGGTTTCTTCTTCCAATTTTTTATTTATAGATTTCTTATTGTCATTGATTTTTCTGCTCAACTCTTCCTTTGCCAACTCTATTCTCTCATCTACCTTGTTCATGTTTTCCTGGTTGACTTCTCTTAATTCTTCTCTTAATCGTTGGTTATTCTCATCCAGTTTCTCCTCCATCTTCTTATTGTTTTCCTCCAACTTTTCCTTCAATAGCTGGTTGTCGTTTTCCATCTTCCTACTATTCTTCTCCATCTTCTCTTCCATCTTCTTACTATTTTCTTCAATGTCCTTCCTTAATCATTCTTTCGTGGATTCTATGTTCTTATTTATTTCACTCAATTCTTCCTTCAAGGACTGGTTGTCTTCTTTCCTTTCTTTACTCGATTCCTCCTTGTTGGATTTGATTTCTTCTTTTAAGGATTGGTTGTCCTCTTTCAGATCTTCCATCTTCTTATTCAAGGATTAGTTGTCCTTTTTCATTTCCTTGTTGTTTTCCTCCATCTTCTCTTCCAAATTCTTACTGGTTTCCTCAGTTCTCTTATTGGCGTTTTCAATTTTGTTACCCAATTCTTCTTTATTCTCGTCCATTTTCTCCATCATTATCCTGAGCATCTCTTGTATGTTCCCATTCTCCGTTCGTGATGGTTTCTCAGGTTGTTCTAACCGCTCCTCCCGGACATTGATTTCCCCTGTTTGTGTGGGCATTTCCGGTTGTTCCTTTGGTCATGCGGGTGGTTTTGGTTCCATTGGGGTTAATAACGTTTCTACATCTTCCACGGGTGTTGCCTCCTTGTCCTCCATGTTAATTTCCTTTTCGGCCTCTGCCGTCCTTTTCTTTGAAGTCGCATGACGTTGCATTTTTCCTGTTTCTCTGGCTGGATAACCGCTGCCAAGCTTGAATTAGTAATTGGGCGAGTTATATTAGCCTTTCAATCTCTAATTGAAGCCCTTTAGTTGGACGCAAATTTTGTAACGTTATCTGTTATCTTCAAAATAAATTTTATGAAATATAATAATAATAAAAAATTAAAAAAAAATTTGTTTTCTGAAAAATATTTGTTTTCATGTTTTTTATTGTAGGTATTTAATAAATAATTTTTGTAATTGTATTATGTAAAAATTTTAATTCTGTTATGGTTGTTTCTGTTGTTGTATCACTTTTTTGGAATAACTCCTGCGTTAATATAGTTATCTCCAACACTAGTCGATAGACAGTTCTTCTTCTTCCTTCAGTATTCTACTTATTTCTTGGTAAATACCGCCTTTCGGATAGTCAGTGATCATGAATTATCTTATTTTTTATTATATTTATTAAATTGATAAATAAATTTCAACCAATTTGCAGAATTATATGATTTATTAACAATTATCTGAAAGATCGATGGTTAATCGATTATTAACAACAGTATCGACTCGTTTCTCAGGGCCGGTCGATAAACATTTTACATGAATATTGTATATAAAATATTTGGTTCTTTTAACGGTTATTTTATAAATAGCCAGAGAAGGGTAATGCCATGAAAGTATAACACTTACAGTTAAAGGTCTTAATATTAAACTTTACAAGGTTATTAAACAATATATAATGTGTATATTTGATAAAATTCGAACCAGTGATGACTCCATGTTCATTTGGTCAAACTCGCATAGGATTCTGGGAAGATAAAGATGGCCGCCTGCCGACTGCGTAGGTTAACGTTAGTTGCCTTGACGAATATTTCTTGCAATAAATGATGCCTTTTCACCGATTCCTCGTATCCGCAATTGTGAATATTCGTTCTGGTGTTAATTGAGTGTTCCTGGTTCAGTGTTTCTTACTTCACTTTGTTTAAATGTGTGTGATAATATATAACTTCACTTTGGTTAAATAGGTCGTAACTAACACTTTTCGTTTCGTTGGTAATAATTATTGGTGATAGTGTTAATTTAATAATTTAGTCATATATTGTTCTATTGTACTGTAGTTTATTCGTGTTATGGTTTGTGCCCACTGATTCTAAAGTTTAAAGTCAAAAATTAAAAAGTTACAATTTTTCACCGAATACTAGGTTTATATACCGCACGCCATTGCTGCTTCTTATATACGTTAATAGGAGCAAAACCTCGTTCAAGTGTTCTCTACAACGGATAATAATTAATTATTCTCATTTCCTTCGTCTCCTGAAATTCTTAGCCAATTTAATATGCATAATGCATTGTTTCAATTTCCTTTGGCTTCCGCTACATCTTTAAAAGGTACATTATATCACTGAATATATTTTTGCTATTATTTAATTTTATGAAATACTAAATACATAATCGGTTTCTTTAATTCATTTTGCTTAATTTGATACCAAATAATATCGTTTTACAAAGTTTTTTATTAAAAATGCTATATTTCTTTCATTTTGGAGAAGTAGGCTTAAAGTTTTATTTCCTGTTCTCCTCCAAATATTAGCCATTTTATCTGTTATAATTATTATTATACTGAATCTCAGATTGATATAATTGTTTATCTTTCTTTAATTTCTTGCAATTTTGTCCATTGATTATTGTTTTTAAGTCTAATTCATTAATCTATGACTCCCCCTCTGAAATTTTAGTTACTACATTTACATTTTTATTCATAATTTTACCTATCTTCTGACAATATCTTTTTAAAGTATAAATTACATTATATTACTATGTGATGGGTTTATCTTGCATAAATTTCATTAGTTTATTGGACTGGATTTATCAATTATAATGTAGTTTAGATTTACCCTTTGGCCTATTTTTTATCTGATGTTACATACAAAGTTTTTAATAATACAGTTTGTTTATACCCTTTTCTGACCTTCTGTTCTAATATAATATTCATTAATAATTCCTTATTTTACTACAATAACATTTAGTATTGACATTAAACAATTAATACATAACAATTATTTGACATTAAAAATGGTATTTAAATTCATACCCTTTGGTACTGATTATTTATAGTAACTCATAAAAACATTTTATCATATAAGAATGGTATCCACATTCAGACATTGCATTCCTGATTCAAACTATTAAACATAATAACATTTTATAATTATAAGAACTACTCTCTATTTCCAAACCTTAGGCATAGAGTTCATTTATTGTAATTGTAACCTAACATCTCTGTTCCTTTATTTTTAACACTTACTTAAAATTAGTTGGATGCAGTCTTATCTGTTTTCTTTAATTTTAGGGATGTATCCCTTGTCACTTTATGGATTAACTCCCAGCTCTCTATTTATCTTATTCACTCCATTGAATGTTATTACATAAATAGTGGCACCTTATTAGAAATATTAGTCATTGCTCTTTCACCATACTATTTTATTAAATAGCACTCATGATACTAAATTAAAACTTTTAAAGTTATTTAAAGGTACAGTATTTAATGTACTTTCTCAAAGTTTATTTATTACAATATAATAACTTGCACTTGTCCCCTGTTATTTCTTGATACTATCAATAGTCAGTTTTGTAGTTTTATATTACCACGTTGTTTAATCATGGGGGAACTGTTAAGATTTGTCTTTATTAATTATACAATAACTTTCTTGGGTGCACTTTTACTTAGCACTTTAAACACTTTTGTTTTCATTTATTTTACATGAGTTTCTGGTTTTTTGGGGTGTTATACTTTCAATAGTGACATTTAATTTCTTTTGGGGTTTTTGTTTTCTTCCTACTGGGTTTCCTTAGGGTATGGGTCGTATTCTTCTCCCTCTACTATCTGGTATCTTCAAACTTGTCCCTGTTGATTAGGTAAGTTGGTTTGTTCAGGATATCTTCCTTCTTCATTCTTGGTTTCTTCAGTACCATTTTGTTATTATTATTTTTCTTTGTTCTGGGTATCTTCCTTTTTCATTCTTGGTTTCTTCATTATTATATCGTTATTTTGTCCGTTGATTTGTTCTGGGTATCTTCCTTACCTACTCCTATCCTACCTGGGTATTATTCTTATTTTATTTTAGTTTTTTGGGTTTTTATTTTGCTGTACATTTATTTTTGTTGCAGAGTTTTTTCTTTATATTTACTTTTTCATGTTATTGTGGTAATTTATTTTGATATTTATTTGGTTCTCATTTGGATTTTTCTTGATATTCCATGTAATTGATTCTTACTTATGATCATACGGTAATCTTTATTAAGTGGATTATCTGTCATGCTACAATATATAATATAATTAATTAATCCACGGACATGTCATGGACAACAAAATGCAGGAAAATAAATCAGGGTTTTCATTCTATTTAATAAATTCTTTTTTTGTACCATGTGGATGAAAAGGTAAAAGAGAAAATGCAATCAGCTTCTAAATTTGAAATGAAAGACCTACAAGAAAAAAAAAACACTGATCCCTGCTAAGACAAAAGAATTGCTGTATTGTTGATTTATTTTTTCACTATGTGTGACTTCAGTAAAAATTATTATGTATTTTCTGTTATCACATTCTTTGCCTAATACATTGAGGAAATTAGAATAACATTGAAGTCAGGATATTAAAGTAAGGATACTGAAGTAAGGATATACTATGTAATAATATTTTTGGAATGCGTGTATGTATAGATTTTATGTATCTGTTCTGTCAGTATCAAGAATTTAAAGAACAGTCAATTTAGAATTTTCAGTTCCATTCAATGTACAAGTCAAAACTGGCATTGACAGCCAGTTGAAACTATAAGAATTTTAATTAGGACAACTATGTTGCTTCCTTGTGTCTTTAAATAGCTTTAATGATGCTAGATGAAGATAGTGGAAGGATTATTGTAGCTTACTATCTAATGTGAGTTTTATTTAAAAGATAAGGAAATATGATTATGTTACAGTAAATGTAAAATGAATAAGACGTAAAAAATCATAATACTCAAGCATTCAGTATAATATAAGTTTCCGCTTTTCAATTGGTAACAAATATAGTTTACCATTACATAAAACAATGTCTAGAAACTGTTGCATAGATTGTTACAGCTGCAGTTTTTCAAGAGGTAAATGATAACAGTTGTTTCAAGAGGTGTGTGTATATAAACCTACATTGTAGTGTTTGAGACGCTGAAGGTCTCAGTGCCTACCATAACACTTGAAGCAAAGTTTCATACTGTGGTATCTACATTTACTAAAATAGTTTTAAAAAGTACTAATTATAAAGTAAACATTTAAATAAACTAAATCTCTAAATAATCGAACTATTTAATTGGTAGTTGTTTTGATTGTTCATCTTCTTTCTTCTTTCTTCACAGTACTAAATTAATATAGAATATAGAACTTTCACTTGTGAAACTTCCTTGTTTTTTCTCTCTGTACGTGTTTTGGCGTGATGTGCGCCTTCGTCAGCAGTTCGAGACAGACTGGCCAGTAACTCGTAACGGTTTTTATTTGGAAGGTTTAGTGGAGGTGGTGTGTGGAGGAAGGGGATTGGCGCGGGGATCCAAATTATTGTTAGTTTTGTGTATAATTGTGTCAAAAAGTGTGTGTGATTTATAGTGTAATTGGTCGTTAAGTATGTTGTTTGGTTGTGTTGTGTGGTGTTTGTATATTTCATATTGTTCTGCTGTGTTAAGTTTTCGACTTTTGGGTAGGCAGTGTAATATCTCAAGATTAGTATCTATGTTGGTGTAGCTGTGGTTTTTTGTGTGTATGTGTGTGGCAAACACGGAATGTATATTGTTGTTGGATAAAGCTTTTAGGTGTTCAGAGTAACGAGATGAAAAGATCTTCCCGTCTGGCCTATATAGAAACTATTGAAATCATTACAATTTAATTTGTAAAAACCTGTTTTGTTGTATTTGTCTATGTCCGTGTTTGTATCATTGATGTGTTTTTTTTTTATGGAATTGTTTGTTCTGTATGCTATTTTGTACAGAACAAACAATACCATAAAAAAACACATCAATGATACAAACACGGACATAGACAAATACAACAAAACAGGTGTTTACAAATTAAATTGTAATGATTGCAATAGTTTCTATATAGGCCAGACGGGAAGATCTTTTTCATCTTGTTACTCTGAACACCTAAAAGCTTTATCCAACAACAATATATATTCCGCGTTTGCCACACACATACACACAAAAAACCACAGCTATACTAACATAGATACTAATCTTGAGATATTACACTACCTACCCAAAAGTCGAAAACTTAACACAGCAGAACAATATGAAATATACAAACACCACACAACACAAACAAACAACATACTTAACGACCAATTACACTATAAATCACACACACTTTTTGACACAATTATATATAAAACTAACAATAATTTGGATCCCCGCGCCAATCCTCTTCCTCCACACACCACCCCCACTAAACCTTCCAAATAAAAACCGTTACGAGTTACTGGCCAGTCTGTCTCGAACTGCTGACGAAGGCGCACATCACGCCGAAACGCGTAGGGAGAGAAAAAACAAGTAAGTTTCACAAGTGAAAGTTCTATATTAATTTAATTGGTGTTTACAAGAAATTTTGATAACTGTCTTTTACTTTCTCATTACAGAAACTTGGCTTATTATGTTCATCAAAATCAGTTGTCTAACATGAATAATTGCAGCACTTGAACAATGTTACTGCAATCAATCAGTACGATTATTTGAAATATTACAATAGCATTGTATTAACAATAGTATTTAAATTGTAACACATTGTAGGCTTGATATTAAGTTTTAGACATGAAACAATACTAATAGGAGAAAACTTAATACACAGGAAGGAAGCATGTGCAGAAAAGTGGGATTAGAAGTAAATGTAGGAACGACACTATACATATGTAATGGTAAACAACAAAAGAATTTGGACCCTTGGATTTTGTTGTCCATGAAGTGTTTATTGGTTCTTAACAGAACTTGACTGTAGACATTACTATCAGTATATAAAAGTGCGCACTAACTGAAATAACTTGAGACCGGAAATTGCACAAGACAGAAATTTCGATGTAACCGTTAGAGAAAGAAATGAGAAGCATACTAAATGGCATTCAGTAAGGCAAAAAAATTTCAAGAGATAACAGAAAACAGATATTCTCTATACAACACAATTGTAAAAAAACGTTATAACTTTCATGGATTTTGTTGTCCATGACGTATCCATTACTTAACTAAATATAATTAATTTACTACCAACTCAGAACACAACGTTTTTTATGGGTAAAAATGTAAAAGTTTTACCTTATAACCTGAACCAGTTTTCACTTTTAAAAGCTTCTTCAGAGGCTGCCGCTGGGAGTACTGTCCGTCTTGTTGTTGGCGACGGTATCGACTTTTGAAAGATTGATATTGTGTGTGTGGGGTAGGTTTGTAATTTCATGTGAACGACAGAACAACAGTCAATAAACTCCTACACAAAACACGAAACAAACAACAGACGAAGACAGAAAACAACAAATTCATAACACTAACATACATCAAAAACCAAACTAAAAAAATAGCCCACAAATTTAAAAAAAAAACAGGATACAGAATCGCATACAAAACTACTAACAAAACAGAACACACACCATCAAAACACACACACAAAGCACAAAACAAATTCGATCTACATGGTGTTTAAAAACTAAATTGCTCAGATTGCAACAAATTCTATATAGGCCGGACAGGACGTAGCTTCAAACAAAGATACATTGAACACACAAAGGCACTACACTCCACTACAGAATCCACCTTTGCAAACCACCTCATTGAAGCAAACCACATATACAAAAACATCGACAATAACATGGACATTCTACATGTACACACAAAAGGCCAAAAACTAGACACTCTAGAAAAATTGGAAATATACAAACACACGAAAACACATTAAAACGACATCCTAATCGAACAGACACAATTCAAATCATACAGATTATTTGAACATATCACACTCCACACACACAATATTGATCTTCCAAAAGTCGATACCGTCGCAAACAACAAAACGGACAGTGATCCCAATGGTAGCCTCTGAGGAAGCTTTTTAAAAGTGAAAACCGGTTCAGGCAATAAGGTAAAACTTTTAAGTTTTTACCCATAAAAAACTTTGTGTTCCGAGTCGGTAGTAAATTAATTATATTTAGTTATAACTTTCAGTTCTGAAGACTGAAATAGGAGCCAAGCTGCAAGCATTTTTTGAAGCATCATTGTCTCAAATTAGAAAGGTAATTGGGACTTTAACTCAAAAGCTGATGACATGAAAACAAAGAAAACAAAATACCGTAACTGTTCCAATATGAATATGTGTGAAGGATGGGCGAGGAACAAATACCAAATGAAATCCTGCACTAGATATCCAAGGGAAAGGATTGCACAGTGAAGACTCAGGAGGAGATAGAAATATAACATTAATATAGAAATGACAGAAATAGGATTAGGAAAAAGATTGTGGCTCGGTAGGAATAAGTGGAGACTAGGAATCTGAAAATGTCAGAAGTTATTAACAGTTTATTTCAACATTGTTTTGTCATACATATGTTTTGTACAAATGAAAATGGTAGACAGATTGAAAGGTCTTGTCCTTTAGAAACCTGCATGACTGTCTCAATTACAGCAATCTTTTGTTTTGACTCCAGAAAGATTGGTCTGGTGTTTGATTTTGTTTAGGGCCCAGAAAGATCTTGTTTTTGTGATTGGGTCTTACATCATTGTCATTATGGTCAACCTCCACTCTCAAATCTGAGGATGACTTTTGAGTTCAAAACATCGGAAAAGTAAAATTACTATGATAGAGATAGTCCAGCAAGAGGTAATTTCAAATAAAGTGCACCAATTGTATACGAGTTTTGAAGAAATGCACATGTTCAGTGTGAAGTAACTAGCAGTTTAGGAATGATTACTGATGACTTTGAAGTATTAGTGACGTTTAATACATCTGTCAGTATCAAAATAGGTAATACAGTACTGTCATGTGTGGCTGTTGTATAACAATACCTTGCAGAAAATTTGGTATTGTAAAATATCTGGTTTAATCTATAATGCAAATAAGGTTCTTGTTTATTTAAAATAGCCACTTTTCAATAATGCTTATCTATTTACATTCACCTGCAATTATTTATGAGTTTCTGGTTGAAAACTTGCTAATGACAACACCCTTATTGTTACTACTAAAATTAAAATGGCAGATGTGAATGACTTAAAACGGAAGACATTAGTAGAGAAACAGCTATGGATCTTTGATGAGAACGTGGATGTTGGTAATATCATCACAATGGGAACACAATACAAGTACATATATTGTAATACGTGTAATAGCATCATAATATAAATCAATATAAAATTACTCCATGAATTAGTATTTTATGAGTATACAGTAGATACATTACTAAATGTCAGATAAATATGACTTCTATTTAGATATGTATGAATTTTATAATCCAACAAAAAAGATGAGTTGAATTTTTGAGTTATCTATTCTGGAATTGCAAACACCATGAACCTTTTGTAGATAATCTTTCAGTTACTGCATTTAGCTCATTGAACATGTAGGTTGTATAATTTGAACTCTCAGTATACTTATAGTAAAGATTATACAATAGCATAAACTTCTTAGACCACTCCATCACAAAATTTGAACACAGGCACAAATTCAATACTATATACACAAAACTGACTATAACTGACACACTAATACACAACCCCTCCAATCTCCCAATACAACACAAACTAGCTGCCTTCAGAACTATGATACATAGACTTAACAACATCCCACTAGATGAAAAAGACTACAAAGACGAACTAAACACAATAAAATATCGAGCAGAATCCAATGGATACAACAGAACAATAGTCAATAAACTCCTACACAATACACAAAACACACACAGAAAACAACAAATTCATAACACTAACATACATCAACAACCAAACTGAAAAAATAGCCCACAAATTCAAAAAAGCAGGATACAGAATCACATACAAAACTACTAACAAAACAGAATACACACACAAAGCACAAAACAAATTCGATCTACCTTCTTCTTCTTCTTCTCTGGCTCTACAGCCCTTGGTGGGCCTTGGCCTTTTCAACAATCTGCCTCCAGTCATCTCTATCCACCACTCTCTCTCTCCATCCTCGAACTCCCAACTTCATCAGATCCTTCAACACCTCATCCAACCATCTCATCCTTGGCCGTCCCCTTTGTCTTCCGCAATAGAGTCTTCCCTGCATCATTCTCTTATTCATTCTATCCTCTTCCATTCTCTCCATATGCTCCAACCATCTTATCCTCTGTGACTTGATAAATTTTACAAGGTCCCTCTCATGTATCAGTTGTTGCAATTCTGCATTACTTTGTATTCTCCAATTCTCGCCTTCTCTCACTGGTCCATATATTTTTCGTAGGAAATTCGATCTACCTGGTGTTTACAAACTAAATTGCGCAGATTGCAACAAATTCTATATAGGCCACGCAGGATGTAGCTTCAAACAAAGATACATTGAACACACAAAGGCACTCCACTCCACTACAGAATCCAACTTTGCAAAACACCTCATTGAAGCAAACCACACATACAAAAACATCGACAATAACATGGACATTCTACACGTACACACAAAAGGCCAAAAACTAGACACTTTAGAACAATTGGAAATATGCAAACACACAAAAACACATAAAAACGACATCCTAAATGAACAGCCACAATTCAAATTACACACATTATTCGAACATATCACACCCCACACACACAACATCGATCTTTCAAAAGTCGATACTGTCACCAACAACGAGACGGACAGTGCTCACAACGGCAGCCTCTGAAGAAGCTTTTTAAAAGGAAAAACCGGTTCAGGCTATAAGGTAAAACTTTTATGTTTTTACCTATAAAAAACTTTGTGTTTCGAGTCGGTAGTGAATTAATTATATTTAGTTAAGTAACTGATATGTCATGGACAAAGAAATCCAAGAAGTAAAGTTTTGTCTGTGAACATCTTAGTTTTGTCTGTGTGTGGCTAGATAAGACTGCTTGTTTGCCTCCAATGCCTTAAAATCTGTTAATGACCTGGTAAACATTTGATTATTATTTTGTCTGTAGTAAAAAATAATTCTAATGAAATAACATTATTAATATTAATAAACTTATGTTAATGTTGTTATTAGTGATGTTAACATAATGTCTTTGTAACATCCTTACTGTATTATGAGATTAAACATTATAAAACAGCATTTTATCTTTATTTGCCAAACATATGTATGCCTACACCTTCAATTCATAATCCTTTCATTTATTATATGATTAGATATTTTTACTGTCACACAGCATTTAAGGTATTCATTTTGTTATTGTAGAAAAGCTATATCATTCATTCATGTTATGTTTAACACAATACATAGCATAATTTTGAAACTGAATTTCATATACTGCCAGTGGCTTAACTATAGTGAGTGGGGGTCAGGAGGATAAATCCCCCCCCAAAAACTATTAAAAATTTCAAGTGAAATTCCAAAAACCCTTAATGTAGGCCTATTTCAAGGCCAGTTGCATGTGTTAAATAAGGCATATAAATAATTGTATAAGTAATTATATGGAAAGACTATTAAATACTTCATTTGTTCTGAAGAAATTGAGGAGTCCAACCTTCAAGCTAGTCTCATCCCCCTCCCTCTGGATCAGTTCCTAGTTATGCCACTGAATACTGCTGTGATAAATGAATTTTTAAGAAGTTTGAATTAATTATTGGCCAAATGCAACATAAGTCATATTACACATATAACTGAGGGGAAATTTTAGTCTGATCATTGTAAGCCTAGTCTTACAAAAAATGCCTATGGTTAGTTATAGATGTGGATTTCAAGCAAAAATGGAGCTGAGCGATACAAACAATATTGACGTTAAAACAGAAGTTCCTTAGAACCCACTAAGGAACTTATAGTCAGTGATACACATAAAATAATGTTAGTCACATAAATTTAAAAATAGAAACCATAAATGATATATTAAATAAAATAGCTCAGAAACGCGATGAATAATTGCATGAGCATCCAAAATTAAAGAATTCCAACTACTTAATATGGGGTAAGCATACACTAGTTAAGAAATAGAAAATTTAAAATTTTTGTGAAGTGTACAGCAACATTGTGATATACTAATGAGAAAATGCAATATTTGTTTCACTAAGAAAAGTGAAAGAAATTAAAATCAATATAGAAAAATCAACGGATGAGTATATTAATGCCAGGACTAAATACAGCAATAAATAAAAAATAAAAGATTTCAAACTGTATTATATTTTTTGGACTGCCAATAAACTTAGTGACTTGCAGTGTTACTTAATTACAATTTCACATATAGAAATAGAAAAACTAAATATAATTATACCACTACCTACTTGGAACACAAAGTTTTTTATTGGTAAAAATGTAAAAGTTTCACCTTAGAACTGGTGAATATACGGGAAGAATTAGAGATGATTAGGAACAGGCCATTTCATGTACCTAACTTCCAATTTACTGACAAAAGAGAAATAATTAATTTCAAAAACTATAGAAGGAATCCTATGGAATTCTTAGAAAGGATTGAGGAGAATATTACCAAAAGTAGAGAAACCAGATGGACGGCGATCAGAAGCATATTAGACGAACATTTTAAAGACATGACAAATAACTGGTGGACAGCCACCCGACATGACATAAACAACTATCCAGAATTTAGGGCATTGTTTAAAGCCAAATATTGGTCCGAGTCCACTCAAAACATAGTGCGAGATAATGTGTGTAATGGTAAATACGATCCACAGAGAGGCCAATCACCAATGGCATACCTATTGGGAAAGGTGTGCCTAGCTAGAAATTTGGAACCCAAGATACCAGAGGAGTGCCTGGTAATGAAACTCTCTTACCACTATGAAGAAGGGATTGCCAGAGCAAGACTCTGCGGACAGATTAAGACCATACAGTCCATGGCAGCACTACTAGAAAATTATGAGCATGAAAATTATTACTGCAGAAGTAGACAGGGAAATGACTACCAGCTGAGAGACAGAAATAATACGGCCAATAATAATAATAATCAAAACAATACTGGCAAACGGGATAATCGATCATGAGTGAACTATGTACGATTGAATAATCGAGAAGGTAACCGCGGTTATAGAAGACCAAATTATCAAGGACGCAGGAGTCTAGAACCGCCCATATCCAAATGGTAATAGAGACAATGGGTATAACAACGATAATTACAACCGAAATTATTCAAGAAGGAGCAGAAGCAGTGAAGATAACAGGAGAACAAATAATTATAATCCAATGGGGAACACCAGCGAGGAAAGACATAATATAACTAGCAATGATGCTCACCATAACAATAACGTTAGGGACAATGACCATGACCAGACTTTAAACGAGAGGCGGCAGTGAGAATTCATAACGGCCCATCACTGATCCGATCTTCTGGGTACCAACATAGACAACAACACCACATACCTAACAAGACGATTACTGTAATTAACAATAACTATTTAAAAAACATACGTGAGAACTTATTAACTGAAGAATCTGTCCATGGGGAAAGTAATAATAATAATGAAATTATATACATTCGAGCTGAGGTAAATGGGATACCAACTGAATTAATGATAGATACCGGGGCGAACGTCTCGTTGATTGACAGCACGGAGTTAGATAGGATACAATAAGAGTGCAAGAAGATTATACCAACATTACCCATTAATAACATAAATCTAATTGGAGCTACTGGATGCCAAAACAAGTCTGTAAGGAAACAGGTATTACTAGAAGTGAAGAGTAATGGATCTACAATTCCCATGATATTTTTGGTAGCAAGGGACCTATACCATTTAATTTGTTAGTCGGGTGCGATATGCTAAGGCAGTATTTGGCTATAATTGACCTGAGCAGAGAGAAGGTGTCTCTGATCTCAGATGATTTAGTATGGACGGCTGAGTTAAATGGAAGCCAAAGTGCCCCTCAGAACTGTACCAGCTATTATGTTAGGGAGGATAAAATTGATGGGTTTAGATCATTATGAAATAACATAGATTACCAAGACAATAATGAAGGAATGTGGCAGAATAAAATAAAAGAAATCCAGAGATTCCTGAAAGAAAAAACGGGGTTAAATCTAAATGCAGAACAAACGAATAAACTAATATCAATCTATAACAAATATAAACACGTTTTCTCCGACATGCCCGGTAAAGTGAGAAACTATCAATGCAAATTAAAGTTCAAAGAACCAGTAGAATACAAAAGGAAGTCCTATCCCATCGTCCATTCTTTGAAGGAAGCGGTCAGAAACGAAATAAATAAAATGATGGCCAATGATATTATTGAATATAGTCACTCTCCATACACAAACCCTATAGTTGCAATTTCAAAGAAAAACGGAAAAGTTATGCTTTGTCTTGATGCCTGTGAAATCAACAAGATGATTATAAACGATAGAACATCTCCGGGTGAAATAGAGAAAATATTAAAGAAATTTCATGGTACAAAATTCATCAGTACTTGGGACACAGTATGTGGGTACTGGCAAGTAGAATTGCATCCAGAGAGTCGGAAGTACATGGCTTTCATATTCGATGGAAGACATTACCAATTCAAGAAACTGCCATTTGGTCTCATTAACTCAGTGCCTATTTTCGTTAAATGTATGGATAAGATATTGGGACAGTTCACCACGGTATACGTAGACGATTTGTTAATTACTTCATCAGACTGGAACGAACACTGTGACAGAATAGAACATGTGTTAAGGAAATTGTCAGAAAATAATATTACACTGAAACTCGACAAGTCAAGACTTATTGCTGACGAAGTCCAATTTTTAGGTTTTGTTTTGTCTGAGACAGGCATCTCTCCGTCACCCGACAAAATAATTACTATCCAGAATTTTCCTACTCCAGAAAACCAAAGACAATTGCAATCTTTCCTAGGACTATCCAATTATTACCGAAAATTCCAACAAAATTACTCTGAATTAACAGCAAAGTTTCAACAACAATTAACTTCCAAGGAAAAATGGAGATGGGGACCTGAACAAGACTCGGTATTACAATTAATTAAGGACAAATTTTTAGAGACAGTTATATTACATCACCCTAATTTTAACAAACCCTTTTATTTAAACTGCGACGTGAGCAACATAAGTCTAGGAGCAGAACTGTACCAGGAACATGTAGAAGGGAACCACTTGGTTGTTAGTTTTGCAAGTAGAGTGCTAAATAACTGTGAAAAGAATTATAATGTTATGGAAAAGGAATTGCTTAGTGTGGTATTTGCCTGCAATAAGTTTCAAACCTATATCCTTGGATACCCAGTAACCGTTAAATCCGATCATAAGTCAATCTAATTTTTAAGGAGATGTAAACTAAGTCATGGTCGATTGACAAGATGGGCATTAGCACTACAAGAGTACCATATCAACTGGGAGTACATACTGGGAAGAAAAATGTAGTCGCAGACATACTATCCAGGATTAACGTGGAAAAAATACCTTTGAGGCAGAGAATGAGGAAATCGTAAAGATATATCATATTATCAAAAGAAGAACAGACTTAGAAATTATCATTAGCAAAATTAAACAACAACAAAAAACTGACCCAAAATTATTACAGATAAGACAAAGACTAGATAACCAGGACGACAAAATATTACCATTTTATTGCGTACATGAAGATGTGGTGTTTATAAAAACTAAATTAAATCAAAGCAATTGGAAAGTGTTTATACCCAAGACTATAGAAAAGGAGTTAATAGTTGATTACCATATTCAATATGGCCATATGGGTCCTCTGAAGGTAATTAAAGCTTTAGAGGAACAGGTATACGAGTATATAAAAAATATAAATAGAAGTGTCCGTATGTATATACAAACTTGCCATGTATGTCAACTAGTGAAATATAATAATGAGATGAAGGAAGGAACTATGATACCCATTACCTCTACACATAAATTAGAAAAGGTATTCAACGACATATGTGGACCATTTCCACGTACGGGAGGACGACATCGGTACAAATTCATTATCATCATATGGGACCATTTCTCGAAATATACAAAATTACATCCTATCAATAGAGCGACCACTAAAAGAATCCTAGACATTATCATTCACAACTATATACCTGAGTTAGGAACTCCAAGGACCACATTACTGACCACGGCACACAGTTTAAGGGACAGATATGGAAGGAAGCATTGTTAAGGCATGGAATAAAGACTTACAAGACATCTGTCTATCATCCGAGCAGCAATCCAGCAGAGAGAGTGTTGCGAGAGGTCGGAAGAATCCTGAGGACATTTTGTTTCGATCAGCAAAGGAAATGGAGTGAATACTTACCATCTACAGAAAACTTTTTAAATTTAGCATATCATCAGACCATAGAAACTACACTGTATGTGGTAATGCATGAAAGACAACCACCCAGAGAAGTTACTGAATTGATTAGTTTCCCAGACACTCAGGAATATAAATTTGATAAAATTAGATTTTATAATAAAATGGTGGAAAAACAAACAAACAAAGGGATAAGTATCAAAATCGGCAACAAAGGATTATTAAATATTTAGTAGGAGAAAAGGTACTGCTAAAAAATTGACAGTTACCTAGTACCATGGAGGGAATAGCTAAGAAACTACTACTCTTGTACACTGGACCTTACATAATTACCAAAGACAAGATGAATAACACATACGAATTAACGGACCCAACCAGTAAACAAATTAAAGGAACATACAACCAAGCTGCTCTGAAAAAATATTATGAAAACCCTACACAAGAATGAATGATGATTTCATCAGTCTTATAAATGATTTCATCAGTCTGATGATATGCCATCAGCAATAATCATTCTTAAAGAGGGGGCATTATGTAACATAACAAGATTACACCTCAGAATAAAGACAAGTATATCATCAAAATTCGTTGTGAATTATGCCTAAATGCAATCTTTTTAGAAATAAAATACAAAGAAGTACAAAATAAACTTAACATAGAAAGAAATGAAAACAAAATATAATATTTAAAGATAAATAATAATGTCAAGGAGTAAAAAGTAAATAAGTAAAGGAGTAAAAACAAAAAGGGAAATATTATAATAAGTAAATACTAGGGAAATAGGGAATGAAAATTTAGGAATTAAATAAATTAATTACGACGACAAGACAATGACTGACGATGACCATTATACCCAGAAGAAAAGATCAAAGAATAATAAAAATGTAAATAGTTATTAGTAAACATAAGTATAGTGTATAAATGTTAAACCTAGTAAGTAAGTGAAAAGACTTTGGTAATAGCATTAGACTATTAAACTAGAGGGATGTCTGTGAACCTCAAACAGTTATTTTGTGTCAGGACTACAAAATGTGAATGACATTAAAATTACTAATAGAATCGTATTAAGCTATAATTAAAGTTAAGTAGTTTAATAATATAAAATAGTGAAAAGAACTGTGATAAACATTATAAAACCGTGTAGAATGAAAGTGAATAGCAAATGGACCTAGGTATAATATACACTGTGAATAAAACATATAAATTATTTATATAAACCAACTATAGTTAATATAAAAAGTTGTATAATGATTAATAATAGTGAAATCTTGCGTTACAAACTAATAATATACATTAGTGACGAAGAAAAAATAAGATTCAACTGAATCATGTGAATTATAAAATATGAAACCGAACTTGTGACCCATAAATAATCCATCCAAGAGCTGTGCAGAATGAATCGGTATTTTGTAAAAAGAAATTGTTTGTTGAAGAATTTTCAAAACAAGGCAGAACACATTCATTTAATGCTGGACATTTATACAAAATAATTGAAGATATAAAATGAAATGATGAAGAAAAATTGTAGAAATAACGAGGAGACTAATGTTGTAATGGAATACAATGAAAACTTGAAGGCCAGAAGATAAATATCAACCAATAATTCGTAAATGAAACTACAAGATTGGTGAGATTGTTCCATAATGTTAAGACAAACACTTGAACAAACATTACTTCATTTATTGTTGTATTGGTGTGTTAGTGGTCTCAAATATTTCTACTAGTAATTTTGTACAAACCACTATGTTATCTTTGGTATTGATGAGCGCTTTCGGCAGTCAAGCCATCTTCAGGTCATTTACCAACGAAATGGTTGATAAATGACCTGAAGATGGCTTGACTGCCGAAAGCGCTCGTCAATACCAAAGATAACATAGTGGTTTGTACAAAATTACTAGTAGAAACATTACTTCATTTAAAGAGCAAGTTACAGTGAAACACTATAACAAAAACAATATAAACATTATAATTATGAATTTTATTTGTTCACTATAATTATTATTATTAATAGTTCCTGTTTAAGTTGTTCTTTTGTATGATCCAAAGGACCCATGAATCAACATACATACACAACACCAAATTACTGAACCTTATTTATAAGTATTATGTTTTATTTTATATGTATGACTTGGATGGTACATAGACTTTACTTTTTATATTAACCATGAGAAAAAGAGTTTTCATGTTATCAAATCGAAAAGAGCTACAACCGAAGAAAGGGACAATGAATGTTAATACAATTTAATATATGTCAATGAGAAAGTACCGTAATCAATAAATTTTATCGAATTTGAGAAAAGAGTGAATAGGAGTTTGATTCTTTATTTTAACATAGCATTACACTGAAAAAGGGTAAGATTAGGATTCAAGATTCACATAAGATTCACATTCACATTATTTTAAAATACAAAATAATTATATCTAATAATATTAGGTTGGTACTCAGTTGGTATGGTATGTTAAGATAATTGAAGGTTATTGTTAATGCCACGACTAGATACAGCAACAGAATAAAAAATAGAAGATTTCAAACTGTATTATATTTTTTGGACTGCCAATACACGTAGTGACTTGCAGTGTTACTTAATTACACTTTTAAATATATAAATAGAAATTCCCTTATATTTTGTTTGCCTCCAGAAAACATATTTTTATCTACAATAGAAGGGACTACATTTACTATAAATTCAGTCTGATATCTCTGTTAATAATTTTAAATACTTACCTTAGATTAAAACAAACTCAGATGAATGCTTGTAGATAAGGGAATTTTTTAATTTTTTCACACTCTAAAACTGTATATTTTGAGAGCACATCTGATAAACACATCCATTAACAGAATCACAAGTTATCTAAATATTAATTACAAAAAAACCTAAAGCAAAAACTTATTATCAATAGAAAGTTATATGAAAAAGTCTACCAGGAAAACATCAATAAACAGAAAGGTGGAGTAGATTCTGTGACTAACAGCATGTATGTTTATGTTTATTATTTAATTATTCTATGCCTTTCCTTAAGAACTCTCTGACACTTTACCACTTCTACACAATATTGTGCAACTTATCACATACACATCAACACAGAAGATATAAAAGTACTATGTTCCACAGATGACATACAAGTACTATCTTCCACTGTTCTAATATTATCTCACTAACCGGTCAGGGTTGATGATGTAATAGTGCATATATTAGTAATCTATAGAGCATGTGCGAGCACAAATGACACACAATAACTATTTACAATGAACCTATTCAAATGTGATTAGCAATGAAACAGAAATTCCATGATCGTAAAAATGTATATATATTTAGCCTTATCTAATAATTTTATATGCATTAACATAAAAATATTTCATGTCTGTGAGTAAATTTACATCATATTTCAAGTGTTTTGCATCTCTGATAGGTTCACTGCCCGTCAATAATGGGTACTGCTTTGTACATAATAACAATAGTGATTTTCTCTAATTTCTTGTGTAAGAATATTCTCTCCAACATGATAAAATACTGTTTATGCACTAACTCATTTAAAAACTGTAATTATTCAAGTTGGACTGCCTTAAATTTTATTTAAAATGTTTAATAGCGTTAAAAAAATTCACAAGTTTACAATCATAACTGGCATCAGACGGCTAAAATTATAAAATTCTGAGTTATAGGGTGTGACGGCACGGAGGCAAACATCTGCTCCCCGGTACCAGTGAGAGGTCGCCGCGAACACCTGGCGGCACATGACACCTGACGCAGCTAGCCAATCCATCACCACGGCACTTCATCGCCACGCCATCGGACGCACTTCATCTCCTCTCCTCTATTGGACAACACTGACGCGGAGTCAGCCAGAAGGAACAGCCGAAGAGTAGAAGGACATTCTTGCATTCTTCGCCCTGTACCATGCCAGCGATGGACTTCGCTGGGCCAGCAGTGAACTCGACGCAACCGATGCCGAAAGAAGAGGAGGACTGCAGTATGCCACGAAGTGTGGGCATAGCCGCTGAACATCTCAGCGTGGCTCGGGTGGAACTAACATTACAGCGTTTTCACCACACGGCCCTTTTTAGGGTTACCAAAATAACTAAGAGTTGTACGATTGCCGCCATTTGTCATGCGACAAGCCTTTTGTCCGGTGACAAGGGATGTGATACAATTCTTGTTGGTCTTTTCAGTGAACTGACCAGATCTGCTTTGGGCAGTCAGTGTTTTTGTTGGCAAAGTCTTAGGGTCTTGACCAGCTAGGTAAAGTTACTAAGACCATGTTACCTATTCAACCCCTGGCTAAGGCACTGAGGCATTGCTGACATCAACCTTAAGGATAACTAATCAACTGAAGTTGTAAGGCAAGAAATTTAAAATTTTAACCAATTGCTTAAATCTTAGTGATATTAACATATAGTTTCAAATTGGGGTTCCACATAAAATATTTTATATATCATGACTAAGTAGTAGAACTTCCATGAAACAAAATGACTACATGAATGATAACTACTACTACTACTCTCCAGCACTACAGCCCATGGTGAGCCTTGGCCTCCGCTACGACCCGTCTCCACTCATCTCTGTCCACTGCCTTCAGTCTCCAGTTCCTAATGCCCATCTTTCTTAGATCTTCTTCCACATCCTGCTGCCATCTTCTTCGAGGCCTTCCTCTTCTTCTTTTGCCCAGTATCGTTCCACTTAATATAGTTTTGGGCATCCTCGTAACATTCATACGGAATACGTGTCCCAGCCATCTAATTCTAGCTGATTTTATGTGTCTCACCAGGTCTTGTCCACCAATCAACTCATTTATTTCACCGTTATTTCGGATCCTATACATATTCCCTTCCTTCACCGGTCCAAATATCTGTCTCAAAATTCTTCTTTCAAAAATTCTTAGTGCACTTATATCCTTATTTACGAGAGTCCATGCCTCGGATGCATAAGTAACAACAGGTCTGATCAGTGTTTTATATAACATCAATTTGGTTCTTGGAGTTAGAAGCTTTGATTTCAGTAATGATTGGTTTGCATAGTAGGCTCTATTGCCGGTTATGATTCTATTTACTATTTCGCTGCTCACTCGGACTACATGAATGATAATGAATAATAATTATTAAAAATTTTGAAACACTATTTTGAAGTGGACTAACTAGATGGACCCATTATTTGAAAGATCATTGTCTTATGTGTGTTGTATAATTTTTTCAAATAATATATGATTTAAATCAAAATACTAGTGTTTGACACTAAAATAGTGTTTATAAATCCTTAGTGATACTTGGACATGTTACGGACAATAAAACCCAAAACTTTAATAATAATTACTTTTTTAGGTTCATGGAATCTACTAGAAAAAGATAAGAAAACAAATAACTTGAAAACTATTGATGTGTCCTCCACTGTTTGCATTTAATTAAGACGACAGATCTGTAATTTAATGAAATGAAATAGTAATTAGCTAACAAATGTCTGTGATCAGTGGGTACAATTATCTATGCAACTTATTCTAACATGAAGGTAACAAATCACTATGGCAGAATAGACTAGACAAGAGAAATATACATTAAACGGACAAGCTGTGTAAATTGGAGTTTATGGTGGTGGTATCTGGAGAATAACCTGTCCAGTGTTTTCTAACACACACACACACACACACACACACACACACACACACACACACACACACACACACACACACACACACACACACACACACACACACACACACACACACACACACACACACACACACACACACACACACACACACGCGCGCGCGCGCGCACACGCACACACACATACACACACACACACACACAGATTAGTAAGGTTATTCTGACTCATCATAATATAAGCAGTATCAGTGAGACTAAATGGGGAGAAAGACTTCAATAGTGAAGGTGGTCCTTTCTGCTACTGGAAGGTGGTCCTAATGCAAGGCTGCATACATAATGCATAATAAATGCATAACACTGTAGTCAGCCCTCAGTGTTATGCACTTAGGCTGACTTCCATTATATGAAATTTTGTTATGAGACTGGAAGGTGTTGTGGGGTCTGGAAGCTGAGTTTAGACCTACACATAGCTGTCTGTACTGAATGGACAGCCATAGTGTAGCAAACTGTCCTGTTATGTCATTAAGAAGGAAATTAATACAATCAGAAAAAGGTTTGTCTTCAACCTAAGTGAAGTTGAACGTAAACAATTGATTACTGTTGACTAGAAATGCTAAAATTTTACCTTACTTTTTCATTATGAAAGAAGATAGATTGGAAACACAGAAGGCCAGGTTGCTGGTGAAAGATCAAGTGGTTGAATGATCATTAAATGCCTGGTTGGATCAAATTAGTCTAACTAATGTACAATATACGTAATAATATAATATACAATATACATAGCTTAAGACTGCATTACATAAAGACAAATGATTTACCAAACACATGCTTATATTAATCAAAACACTTCAAGCATGAAGTACTGTAACTAAGAATTGATTAAAATTGATTTAAGAATTGATTTAAATTTAAACCATAGCAAATACAATCATTATAACATAGAGGATTTGTTGCTAATCTCACAAGGAGCATTGGTCGATTTAGAATTTGTGTCTGTATCAGAAGCATGATAACATCCTACCTATTCACTAATCTTCAAATTATACAGTACATAACTATAATATGTTAGTGGCAGTAACTACTGTTACTTCAGAACACATAACAAAACTGTGGCAGTAACTAACCATTTTCAAGTTGACACTATAATGTGTTGTATTACTGATACTATGAAATCCAGAATCACGTCATTGTGTAGGGAGTTACTCTAAAGTGTAACTTTCTAACTAAACTTGTTCCCTGACTTGACAGTACTGTACACTTCAATGCGTAATAAAATTAGTTTTGTGCACCATTAGTTATATAATATGTTCTTAAAACATACAAAAACAATTCTCTTAATTTAAAAAACTCTTATCATATAGAAGCTTATCATGTTGTATAAACAATGATTTTTTTTAATTATTGTCAGTTAAGTAACCAAAAAAGGCCAGGAAGTAACTATAATCTCTGTCTATAAAAATTTATTTTGAAATTAACATATAAATATAACAGGTAGAGTGGTAGGGGAAGTATTAATGGCTTTGAAATCATGTAATTTCTATAATGTGTATTTGTAATTTTTTGACTGTATTTCTGGACTCTCTCTCTCTCTCTCTCTCTCTCTCACACACACACACACACACACACACACACACACACACACACACACACACACACACACACACACACACACACACACACACACACAATCATCAGCTCGCTCACTCACAGATACAATTGTTGATATAAAAATGTTTCTCTTTAGTCTGGTAAGACTGCCAGTTTATGGGAGGCAACCAGAAAGAAAACCAGGCTGGATGTTTAGCCAGAAGGTGTGAATAGTCTTACCCTGCAATAGTAAAATATCCGGGGGACCTATTAATTACTAAACTCTCTCAAGCAATATCCAGTTCTGGTCTGTATGCTTGGGGCCGGAACAAAACATTTTTCATTTAATCCTTACTGAAGATGATGATTATATGAAATTTATTCATATGAAAGTAATATTATTTTTTAAAAGTAGAAGCATAATCCAAATATTTCTTTTAATAATGAATCAAATACAAGTAACCTCTCTTTATTAAAGTCTGCCATAGCAAGTTTCTAATTAATGAACTTTTGTTAGTGAGTTATTAGATGTTTTTTAATGTAGAATTCAACTTGTTGGTTTCGATTAGTCCAGTGGCACTCAATAAGCACTTTCAAGTAATTTAACTCATCTCAGATTTACTTGAAAGCTATCTAACAAATTATAATTTTAATTTTAATCTTGTCTGATCATCAGCCAAATCACTGAAAAGCGCTTGTTTTGAGTCAGTAGACTAGTGAAAAAAAAGAGTTGAGATTTACAGAGGTAAATTTGTTACAATACTTGGAGAATTATGAAATTTTCATTATTATTGTATAAACAATAATTTAGGAAAACCTAAACAACGTCATTATTATAAAACAAAGCAAAGCAAAAATGATAATTTTGTTTTGGCTTGTGCAAAATAAGGTTTAAATATTCTGCTAAATCACATGGGATGGTAAAATAGATGTCAGTTTTATATTATAATTTTTTACTATGAAAATGTGTAGTATGGGCAAGAGCATTAAAATGCCAAAATAATATAAAACAACTCGATACCAGTGAGAGCAAAACTAAACAACTCTTTACTTAACAGAAAACAAAATTTAAAAGGCAGGAAAATTCTGAATGTAGATAATCTAAAGTAAAATGAAAATTAGATTGTGAACATATGAATATATGTGATAATATAACACTTCAGGGGCAAAAATTAAAAGGTTCACAACCAAAGTGGGCCATATCATATGTATTCAAGAAAATAAGAGTTTAAAGGAGTTTCCTTTAAATCAATTTGTTCATTGCATGAAGACAAATTCTTCTCTGGTGGGAGTTACTTTAAACTGATGGCCTTGGTTTACTACAGTGGTGGATAATATGCAATCCGATATACACTACAGTGGTGCATAATATGGGATCTGATATACACTACAGTGGTGCATAATATGGGATCCGATATACATTACGTGGTGTGTAATATGTGGTCTGATATAACTGCAGTTGTGCATAATATGGGATCTGATATACACTACAGTGGTGCACAGTATGGGATCCAATATAACACTATAGTAGCGCATAATATGAGTTCTGATATACACCAAACACACACAGTGTTGCAAAATATGGTATCTGATATACTCTGCTGCTGTAGACTGAACTCCATGTCTCTGAGAGGTTTGCGCCTTAGAAAGGGAGCGTAGACATGTGCATTCATAGGCATGCTCAGTGGTGTAAACAAACCAACGACTACTGAGAAACACTGATTCACATTACATCAACAAAACTCACTCAATGCTGACTTTCCTCTCATCTAAAAAAATGTGTTTCTCCCAGATTCCCAAGAACTTTTAATTTGCACAAGGTACTTGTAATGCATCATTACAGTTTTTGGTTTTTTAATTAACACTTTTCTTTTAGGTACTTCTACATTTCTTCTACTTGAATCCCACACATTTAAACACTCGTGTTAATGATTTTATGCCCCATGGGAAATGGATTCTTTCTTTCACAATAGGAAGGAATTTTTAACAGTGAGCACAACATTTTGATTTTTATAAAAGTCTTGAACGATATTTCTTACTACACACTTATCAGAATCATCAAGAAAAAGTTTCCTTTTCTTACATGTTTTACGGAAGAGATTTGAGGCAAGA
Organism: Magicicada septendecula; assembly: GCA_034769895.1. Taxonomy (NCBI): domain Eukaryota; kingdom Metazoa; phylum Arthropoda; class Insecta; order Hemiptera; family Cicadidae; genus Magicicada; species Magicicada septendecula. The sequence continues at coordinate 137,014,700 of CM068372.1, forward strand.
GTTTTCCTTCTGGGCTGCAGTTCCTTTCCTTTGAACAACAAAATTTCATTTTCCTTCTTTTGATGACCCTTGAAAAGACATTGTATATAGACAGCTACAAATAAACAAATAACAGGACAATTCACTCACTAACTGAAAGAATACTAATCCTAAATGATAGTTCACAAATTGGCATTGTTAATGTTACTATAACACAACTACTTGAAAAGTACTAAGTTGTAAACAGAGAACCAATAATGCGTAGTCTTTGAACGCACTTACTACCACAAAGGTGATACCAGACTTTAAATTACAAAGTGTTTAATTGCCTTTGCGAGTGGATGCCAGTCTGACTGTGAACAGGGCCTGGCAGCTATCATAAACTGTTGGCCTTGTCAAACTAACTCTACTAACACAAACACATTCACTCATACTTTATCCCCTCCATCAGAGACACAGAGTTCAGTCTCATGCAGTACATTTACAATACAATGGTGCATAGTATGGGATCCAATATACACTACAGTTGTGCATAAAATGGAATTCAATGTATACTGCACGCGCGCGCACGCACACACACACACACAAACTACAGAGCTACATATTATGGGATCTGATATACATCACACATACACTACAGACACACTGATGTATAGTATAGGATCCCATATACACTACAATGGTACAAAATATGGGACCTGGTGTACACTATACATACACTACAGTGGTGCAAAATATGGCATCTGATATTCTCTACATGTACATTTACAGTGGTGCATAATATGGATCCGATATACACTACAGTTGTGCATAATATGGGATCCGATGCACACACACACACACACACACACACACACACACACACACACACACACACACACACACACACACACACACACACACACACACACACACACACACACACACACACACACACACACACACACACACACACACACACACACACACACACACACACACACACACACACACACACTACAGTGGTATAAAGTATGGCATCTGATATACACCACATATACACTACAGACACATTGTTGCATAGTATGGGATCTGATATACACTACAGTGGTTCATAATATGGGTCTAAAATACAGCACACATATACTACAGACACATAGGTGCATAGTATGGGATCCATCCATGCCAGAATAATTGCTGGCATATAACCCTGTCCATCGAAAAATCTTGATTTAGTTATCTCCTACTGAAAAATCCTAGCTATGTAGCTATCTGAAGATCATCTTCAACCGTTTTATGGACCTCTGTATGATCTCCCAGTTCTGTCTGTACTTTAGTTGGTTGTAAACAACCATATGACATTTCCTTTGTTACAACTGTTTTCTGATTGCTGTAAATAAATTTGTTTGTAATCTATTTGATTACATTTTCTCCATGCTTAATCAAAGTCTCCATGTAATTTTTAAAGTCATAGACGCAGATCTAGAGTATACATAGAAAGAGGGGCAGTAATTGACATAACAATATGATGCCATACATAATGGCAAAATTTACTATTGTTATATTTTTTATTTTTTTTTAACACACTGGGGAACAAACTTGTAGATATGGAAGTATTGAAATGGAAGCATTTAAATGCTCTTCAAAGTGCCTAAGTTCTTCAAATACTTTACAATTTTTAGTAACCAGTATTCAAGTATGTTTCTTGTTGTATGGTACAAGATACATTTTAAAATGGTTATTTTGTACAATGTACTACTACTGTAATAGTACCTCTACCTCTACTACTGTTGTAAAACATTCTAGGCTTAATATTCTAGCTGTTGTTAGTCTTGAAATCCTATGCCAGAGTTTCAGCTGTGTGTATGGAAGCTGACTATGTAATAAACTGATATGTATATGGGTTTAGTGCTAACAAAATTTGTTGGGCATACCAAGTTGCCAACGTGAGCCATTTGGATAACATGAAGATACTATGGTCAACACTACACTCCAGCTGCTCATTATTAGCCAAGGATGTTACCCAGGTTCTTATTTCTACAGACTGGGTTGACCTACAGGCTGACAAATGCAAATTGATTTTATGGCGCTGCCTGGTAATTTAATCTGGACCTCTGATTATCTGGTCTATTATGCCCTTTTATTTGGTATATTCATGGGTGTATGCAGCATTTTGGTTAAGTGACTGTTCAACAAAATTGGAAGGAATGTATAATAAGGTCACCATCTTATAACAACATTTCCATAGTTATAGATAAATTATTATTGCTTACTAATAATAATAATAACAATCATCATCATCAGCTCCATGGATTAAACCAAGATTGATTTGTTCTGGGCAACTAGAAAAGCCTAGAATTGGCCACTTCATTTCTTCTCCATACTTCCAGTTTGTAACTCAATAGTTGCTTGAAGTGCAGCAAGCATTCTCCAGTTGATATACTCCAACCAATTTAACGATATTGTTAATCCTGTCTAATGCATTCATAATATGCAGTTCTTACAAGAGTATTGGTGTTCTTTCCCTGATCCTGAAGAGTATATACTGCCACATGACTGAGGAATCTTAGTTCAGCTGCTAGAACGTGACTGGCTAAGCCCTTTATCAAAGTGCAAAACTCAGACCCACAAGAAGTGTGGGAAAGGTTGTCTCACTGTAGGGTGGTTTTTTATTTGCTGACTTCAGAGTTCTCCTGATTATCCTGCACATATTGTTTAGCTACATCATGGTTCATATTACTATTACCGGTATACTCCCTGAGCTGCAGAACTCTCACTATTTTGATCAAAGTATATTTATTATTGAATATTCAATTATCCTAAAAATTATGAAAATTCTGATTACCCTGTTACCTTGGTTTTTTTTTTTTTTTTTTTTTTTTTTTTTTTTTTTTTTTTTTTTTTTTAGTAACAATTATAGAGGAATTATACATTAAACAATAACAATTCCAAGCAATCAGATTTTTGTTCGAATTCACCTTAGTCTGACGCTTGGTTGGATTTTTACAATTTTTCCAAATTTTTCATTCTATTTTTGGGGCTATAGTCAACAAATTTTGAAGTTTAAAAACCATACATTATATTAAAATTTTTGTTAAAATTCTCTTTAATTCAAATTAAATTTGTAATTTAATCACATGAAATTTGTAATTTTATCAAACTTTTGCCCCACTGCTGGGGCCCTAAATTCCCAAAATTTTGAAATTTCCAAAAATAACATTACATTCAGATTTTAGTTAAAATTCCTTTTAATTTGATATGCACATGACTTTCTGAAATTTTATCCAAATTTTCACCCACTTTTTGGCCCCGGAGCCCAAAAATCTTGAAATTTTCAAAAATGAATACCAACTTCACATTTTAGTTGAAATTTTCTTTAATTTGATATCCCACATGGAATTCTGCAATTTTTTTTTCAAAATTTGGACCTCTCACATTTTTGCCTCCCCCTTCCTAATTTCTGGGGGATCAGTCTCAAAAACTTTAGGGTTCTATAGGGTAAATGTATAGATGTGCATAGCAAGCTATATGAAAATCGGTTGATGCTTTTAAAAGTTATTATGAGACATTCCCCAAACAGATAGATAGATAGACAGACAAATGCCAGTCAAGTTTAAACTGAGAGCTCACTTCGCTCATTCAGTAAGAAACATTATAGCTCAATTATTTTTTAAGGTGAATTATATTTATACCTACCAAAAAAGGACACGAATTTCATACTATTTTATCTGAGTAGGAAAGTCTGAAAGGTGAACTTAAAATCTCTCCACTACCTATCTATGTGGTGTGTAATGAGTATTATTTAAGAGGGCCATAGGGTTTATATTCCTTACTAGCAGGTATCCGCAGCTTTGCACACGAATATTTGTATATGATTGTTGTGGTAACTGCCCAGTTGGTAAATTGCTAATGGTATTAATTTATATTAATAATATTCTTATATTGTAAATTATGAATATCCAAAAAGTGCGAAGCAATAGATCCATCATTCATGTTTCCTCGATACGTAAAATCGAAATTTGATAATTTAGTAGATATTTACAAACATGCAGTAACACAATTAGATGAAATGTTTATTCGCATAAAGTAATACAAATAGTAAATGCATAAATATATTGTAACCGTACATATGATCAACAAGATACAAAAATAAACTAAAACCAATGATAATCAATCAAATGCCATATAAACAACCAAATGTGAACATTAAAGGAGGATATAGGACAAGTATGGACTATTTAGGGGAATAAGAAGAAATTAGTATTAACAAATAATGGAATATAGAAGAGATAAAGACAAACGACTAGAGACAAAACAACGTTGACCAGTATACCCAATAGATCAGACAGTGAGAAGAAGACTAAAACACCCACAAAAAGATATTTATTAATGATGATAATAGAATCAGTGCAACTAGGGAAAATCAAATGAACTCAACTAAAAGAAGAAATAAACAACGACAAGAATAAAACAAATAATGAGAATATGAAATAACACCCAATGGTGCTGAACTATAGACTGATATAAAATGTAAGTACAGTAAAATAACAACATACTAAGTGAAACTGAGATAATCAGAAGATGTGATGCTTATCTCAGAATAGTTAGACCACAATAGAAATGGTTTAGAGACCAATGTTAAAATGAAATGAATAAAAATAATTGGTAGTGTCATAGACCAAGGTGCCTAGACAAGATAGTTATGATAATTATTATCAATAATTAGCTAATCATATCAAGTACAGTACAACAGTGTAATAGTTATAAGAAGTCATAGAAGACAATTGTGAACAACAATAGTATATTAAATGTAAAAAATATTACTAGAAGTAAGGTATTAAGATACAGTAAATAATATTGAGGTAGGCCTAATCTACCAAAGACGATTTTAGCAAATAACTTAATGAAAAGGGGTAGTATTTGATAAATATATAGTAACCATAAATGTTTATTGAAATAAAATAAAATAAACAAAATAAAATAAAAAGTATTATATGTAAATAGATAACAAAAATTGTTAATAAGTTTATTCTGTTAATAATAATCAGACACATAGAGTGTGGGGAACCAAATTGCTCGTATAAAAAAGACAGAAACAATGGTGGTAATGAAAAGTGAATTAGAGTACACATAAGGGAACAGTTTTAATTATAAAGAATTAATAAATTACAAGCCCTTGGGCATCATTAGGTAAACCAATTTTTCATAATCTCAAAACCCACAAAAGGACGCCTTCAATGCGTCTCTTTTGCAGAAACATACCGAAGAAGTACAGAAATGACGAAAACTGACCAATCAGCCATCATCTTCAAGTATTAGTAGCCAGGTACATATTCGTACTCTGTGAGCCAGGTTCTGACACCGATGAGATGAACAACATCACCAGACAATGACGAGGAAGCCACGCCGTTCGCGGTACTCAACAATGAAAGATTAATATCATACAGCTGACTAGAGTTATCGTAACCTCAAAAAGTGAAATTGAGGTTAACCCGAATGTAAACAAAGAGTTGTATTATTTTAACTTCAGTGAACTTATACGGAGGATGTGTGCATAGGCAGTGTAATCATTATTAATTATTAATAAAAAAAATTAATAGTGCCAATCCAGGAAAAGGCATTGAACGCAAGTATAGTGACACATATCAATTACCCAATTATTTAGAATAATTATGACCTTTTTTCGATAACATGATTATCGAACACAATTAATAACATTATGTCAGTTGAACCCTACAAGGCTTGGAACCTTATTTAATTTAATAATTCTAATAATTATTATTGAGAAAAAATATAAAAGAGACAAATGACTTTACTTATATTAATGACCAACTGTTTTAATAAGTAACAGTAATTACACTGTCATATGGACAATAGAAATGCCATGAGTGTAGCAAGAGCTATTAAGCTATTTTAAAAATGAAAAAAAGAATCAACTATAGTCGAACATGATTTTTATAGTTAACCTGAGAAACATTCCGAGATAGGGTGTATCAGTTGATTAAGGATGAACTTTCTGAAACTTTGAACTATAGTATAATAATTATGTTGTATTGTTTTAATTTTATAATTGTCCAAAATATTTAATAATGTCTAACCATGTTAACTGGGAATATCCAAATACTTGTTTTTGTTTGTTATCCAACCTGATGAAGCAGATAATTAATTTTTTCACTGAATGAATTTAAAACCGTGTATTACGGGTATTTTTAATATTGTTAAAGAGTTGTTAGTAATTTAAAATTAACTGGTTCTTATTCAATTAAACCAACTTTAACCTCAAATGTCGACAAAAGTCACATGTTGAATTTTCATGTTATTAATTAAGAAGTTTTCGATAATGTAATCACTCTCCTACTACTAAACAATTATAGTAGTATAATTCTTCATGTTTTTTGTATCTTGCAGTTTCAAAGAACCTACATTGTTTATAAAATAATTTAACCAAAACATTAACGTCCCATGTTGCGAATACTAGAATAAGCATAGCAAACCCTGAGAAATAAGAATTTTAAGAGTCTATCAATAACGTATAACTTAAAAAGAATGATTACCAACACTATTGTGATTCAATACAATTTCATAAATAATTTTGGAGAAATAAAACATAATTTTACCCTACCAAAGAGTTCAACAAATTATTTCCATAGACTAAGACGTTACAGTTTAGGTGGACAGCAACCACAGTTGGCAGCACTGGTGGCTGCAGCAAGTTGGTTTAAATAATTTTAAACGTGTTAGCCATCATTGTAAATCTGCATTGCTTTTAAAATGTCACTTCAAGTAAGTACAGTATATGTCTAACAAATAACTTATAATTTCAGTGAGAAGTCACCTACACTGATTCGTCTTTTCGAAGAGAGAACATCGAGGAATAAACCACGAATTCATTTGAACCGAACTTAAATAAATTTTTTAATTTTTTTATCTAAAACAAATATTAAACAGTCGATTACAACTTTCAAGATTTTAAAACAAATACTAAATAACCAAAGTTTAACAAGAGAGGATCTCGTCTAGTTACAAATTGGCGATCCCAACGCAAGGCTAAACGGGTACATACTAGTAAAAGTTACAATATTAATATCAGTTAGTCGAAATCTTACGTGCTAAGTCAGTCTTAAACTTTTTGGTAGAATCCTTATATACGGAAATGTATCACAGTCCAGTATACTCAGTTTTTATATACAGTTTTACACCAGTGCCTCGTTATAAACTACATTTTTCGTTATCAGAGCAAATAAAGAGCTCGCTGCTTCTGTTAACTCGAGAACATGCCACATACAGTTGTCTGTGAGAAAAGCAAGCAGCTCTTAAATCCACACCAGCTGTACGTAAAGTTTGCCCTTGTGACTTATTGATAGTCACTGCAAAGCATAAATTAACCGGAAACTGAAGTTTTTTAAATTGAAATGGAAAGTTATTGGGTATGATTGGAATTCTTGGGATAAATACTGTTTCTCCTTTTCCGCAGCCTGTTAAGATAGTCACTTCGATTATATGTTTTTTTTAGCAACCTAACTTTCAATCGTGTTCCATTGCATAACTATGGTGGCTTCAGATTTCTCATGAGTATAATTGGAACACCTAGTTTTAATTTCAATATGTGAGCTGGTAATCCTGATGCAGATAAAGTATTCAAAAATTCAGTTGGGTAATGTACTGCATCCTCTTCATTCAAAACTGTATTAATGGAGTGATATGTTTTTTGTCTCCTGGAAATTTTTGCAATATGCAGCTATTTATGGCATGTACTTGTTCGTTTCTTGGTATCACACGCATAACCACACATCATGGTGCAAATTTATAGACTCAATATGTCCATAAACCTTTTCGATCCACTCTGCCAGTGAAGAAACTGTACGACATAATGATGGCTTTAAACATATCGCACCATCTGTCTCTGGTATGGTAAGAACCATCTCCAAAGTTTAATAAAGTAGTAGAAAATTCGTGAATATCTGCATCACCTCCAAGTTGGACTCTCATGTTTATTGTGAGTGATACTGTTTGAACGGGACGCCATATATTCGATCGTTTGACGCAAGCGTTTACTTCATCAGCTCTGGTACCTCGCGTAACTATGGGCAATATTTGTCTGAAGTCACCAGTAAAGAGGAAAGTTATTCCACCCATAAATCTGTTGTCATTGCACAAATCTCGTAGAGTTCTATCTAGAGTTTCTACTGATTTTTATGGCCCATATTGCACGCATCCCAAACAATCAAGTCTACATTTCTAATCAATTCCGCTTTAGCACTATTTTTGGAAATATTGCACACTGGAAATTTGGTGCAATTCAAATCTATAGGTATTTTAAATAAGGAATGAGCTGTTTTTCTGCCAGGTAATAATGTAGCAGCGATTCCCAAGGAAGCTGCTGCTAATGCTATCTTGCTTTCGCTTCTTAACTTTGAAAGAGTCAATTTGATTAAAAATGTTTTACCTGTGCCTCCTGGTGCATCAAGGAAAAATGCATTTTCAGATTTACAGTAAACACTTTGAAGAATGAGTTGATATATATTTCTTTACTTGTCTGTCAGTAATCTTTCATTCTCTTCAACTGTAGAAAGTAGCTGTTGTATGTCATAAGTGGTTTCAGAAAGATATTCCTTTGAAATGTTTTGCACGGTAGACTGTGGATTTGGTAATCCGTATTGAGCTATCGGATTACCACCGACAGAAGTAACAAAATCTTGTAAAAGTAGTAAAACAACTATTACCAATGCTTTCCTTGTACAAATCAGCATCAGGAATTCGATGCATAATATCTCGAATCAAGTCTTCAGAGAAGTGGTCTTTGGATTTAATCCACAATGCACTCGGGTTTGAAATACTGCAGAACACCAACATTATTGCAAAAAGTTAAAAAGTTCTCTCATTTTGTCAGGCCTAGCAAATAAACTTGCCTCTGACAATGTGTTGTTCCAATCATTGTCATTCTCTAGGAGATCAAGAGCTTACCATGCAGCTTGAAACGTTGGATGAATTACGTTGTCAACAGTCTTGATATTTTCAAATGAAGTTGGGCCACGTACATTGTGTAGAAGTAAATGAAGAAAATAACATTCATGCATTCATGATTGTTTGGATGACCTGTATACACTCGAGCCAATACGTGTTCATGATATATGTTCTCGCTCCCTTGTAATAAGACTCCTCGACGTCTACGTTGAAATTTTCCTGTCTGCCTATTGAAAGTGTAATATGCTGGCACTTCTTCGTACAACAAAGTTTTGGCAAAGTCATCTTCCCGACATATATAAAAAAATGCCATGAGAGTAGTGTTTCTTGGATTTTCTATTCTTTCGTGCAAATTATCTTCACGAAAATAAACTCTGCCCATTTTTGAAATGTACATCTAGATGAATAACAGGTGGAAAACGCTCATGTATAGGGAAAGAGAAGATTCTCCGTATAGCTTCAGATGTGCTTATGTATCGACCATTTTGAAACTGTAATACCTCATCGTAAGAATTTTGCATACCAATCATAGCTAGATCAGAGCCTTTATTGACGTATTTACATATATATTTAATGGATTTTACACTGCTACACAATTCAACATTGATGTGAGCACCAAAAGCTCGTAAAAGCACTGGTGAGTATGGAACTACCTTCTATTGTCAACTATCAAAATCTCATCTCTCAAACGGATTTCACACTGAAAACCTCCATCTTCAGGACTTAGTCGGCAATAATTAGGGTAGCTGTCATCATTTATTGTCATTTCTTTTGTAAACAATTTAGGATATTGTTTAGTACACTGACCTTCCTTCATACATGGTGACTGTGCATTAATTGTTCCACATGAATCATATGTGTTTTAACTATATCATAAAGCTCTGGATCTTTATCAGGGTCCGGCAGCTTTGCACTAATCACAGAATCTATCTGATCTGGTCATATTTTTTCTTCTAACCACAGCAAAATATGCGCATGCGGCAAATCTCTTTTTTGCCACTCTACGCTGTACATGTAACAGACAACTGAGACAAAAATTTTACCTTTCACTAAGAAATCCATTAATTTCTTCAATTTCAGATGAAATACGCGTGCTACCAAGTCGTGTCGATCTTGAGCTGAAAAGCCTTGATGCAACTCCTGGACGATCTCTTTTCACTTAGGATTTGTAGTGAACATAATAAATAAATAAGGCCACGAGTATTTGCATATGTAGCAAAAAGCGTCTTGCGTTCGCTCATGCATATATCATGGACCTCCTGTGAAACTTGAGGGTAGATTGACCAAGTGTCCTAAATGATCCAAACTTTCATTATTTCGTAATGCATCTTGTAAATGTACCGGTATGTAATTCTCAGCTCTTAACTGAGTTTGATGAGTACAGATGTATATAAGCCCTTCCGTCTCTATCTTAGCATACATATTGTAACGTCACAAAATGTTCCATACTCTTAAAACCATATTCCATAGTAACAGAACCAAATTTGTAATTAGTATAACTAAGATATAAATGTAAATATGATAAATTTTGTGAATTTTGGATGCTTACAAGTAACACCAACAATAATAAGACCCATGATTAAAAACAATTATGTAAGAGCTAAAAATAGAATGACCACATCAACGACGTCATTTTTAGCCAATCAAAAAATTACTTCAAAAATTAATTGTCGCTGCCTAGCGGGATTTTCAGCATACTATATATACGGTTGTACGAGTGAGGAGAAACACATTTTGTCAAATTCCATTCCAGCAGTTACTACAGGACTCCAGATCAAAATTTTCATCAAATCTTATTAAACAACAACAGTGAAGAAGTAAATACCTTTTAAAGTGCATCGCAACAAATAGTGTTCATTTTACTAGTTGTGCGAAATAAAAAGAACGAGGTTAGGTGAAGTACCTAACCAAGTATTTAATTTCAAGAAGTAATCATCGTTCATTTGTGTAAAAGTGAAGTGTACGATCAGTGTACCCGATCGTAAAGTGAATTAAAAAATAATCCAAAGCGATTATAAAACAGGGAGTACCGTGCAATATATGATTACAGTGTATGAATATTATGTGACTAGTATAAGAAATAATACACTCATGTACTAATGCAAAAACATTAATACTATAAGTAATAAGCACTGTCTATACTTTTTTAAAGAGGAATTATATGATTCCAAATATAATAATTCATGTACAAGGCTAACCATAGTTAATCTCAACTTTGTAGAGCTTAGACGAACATTTCGTCAATCAATTTGAATATTTTAAAGGTGTCTAACATATTAAATTCAACTCTTGTAAAGCATCGTAACTCGAGGCATAGGTATTTTATTCTGTACTAATATATTTTATTCTGTAGTTTAAAAGAATTCACCCCTGAGATATAAATATTTTGTAAATAAACAAACCAATAATTAGAGTCATCATTGCCAACATGTTGGGTTAGGAGAGATTAAAGCCAGGTAGATTGTAATCCATTATTATTGTTAATTTGAATGTATAAAGTTAAAGTAAGCACGTTTTGAGCAATAAACAAGTAAACTGTTAATTAACAAACGTTGTAAGCAATTATTGAAACAGTTATTAATTATTTTTCTCAATTAAAAGAGCTGCAATTTCAAGGCACTCAAACAATCACGTTGGCGGCTTGGACGTGTGAAGTGCCAACAGTTTAAATACATAAACAAACCAGAAGGAAAATAATTAATTAAATTATTTTTATTACTCAATCAAAGAAATAATTTAACATCAATTAAATTTATTTATTTTTATTCTTTGAATAAATTCTTTTTATGGAATAAAAACTTCCGATTCCATATGGCGCCCAAGTAAAATCAATTTAGCTCACTTACTTACAAACAGTGCAGTTATACTGTTTTGACAAACCAGCAGTATAATAACATACGGAGACCATCTGAACAACCAGTACAGACAGAACTAACCTACCAGTGCTACACCAAAGGTACGTGAAGGTTTTAATTACTTAATAATTTTGTCAAACAACACTTTACTGTACACAGACGATCTTGGTCTACGGAAGTGCTACTGAACTTCAAGTGAACTCCGAAGTGAACCACATTCGATTAACAGAGGTTGCAATACTTAATTAATTAACTAATAAAAATTAATTAAACAAAATATACAAGTTAAATCAACCACTTAAATAATAAATTAAAAATTATTTAACAACCACCGAATTAAATAAAAAGACAATCAACGTGTGACGAATTTTAAAGAGGTACGTACTCGGTACGTTATAAATTGACGCCAACAACAGTGGGGCTGATTAAAGGGAGAATCTAAATTTTCTTTATAATATCAACAATATATTGATTCAGAAGCTGTTTGTAATAAATTAAATGATTGTACTCATCTTTTCTCGTCATGAGTCTGTACGAATAAAATTGTAGAGCTCAAACTTCCTTAGTAGTTTGTAACCCAGTCTGAGGATCGACTAATTTCAATGTAAAATGATAACCATCTTCTCATCTGCAAAACATTAAAGGGTACTGTAAAGCATCATAAGCTCGATGTGTTTCTGCAATTCGATGTAGCGTATGATCCCTCGAACGTATTATTATATTGCGTTTATTGCATTCCTGGTTAACTAAAACTACTGCCACCTCATTAGTTGCCGGTGCATTGTAGCGACCCCTGTGCTCTTCATTATTTTCTTTTCTATCAGCATGAATCACAATATTGTACTGATTATTATTCGCAGATGTTACAAATTCAAACGCACTTTGTGTAGTCAGAACTAGTTTTTTAAAATTAAAGTAAGTGAAATCAAGAAAATTTAACTTGATGATTATTTAACAAGAATTTATTTAGTTTAAAGTTTTTCAAATACCAATTATTGATTTTATCATATTAGTGAGGTTTATAAGCTCTGAAACTAATTAATTTTTTTTGTCAGATCAATGCATTGTCCATTCCTTCTGTACTTATTTTGTTTTATTATTCTATAATAGCACATAAACTTATCATAGAAACAAATCCTGATAGTTTCCTGTTTCCCTAAATGATTTTTGAGCTATATGCCAGGTTAAGAGCCACCAAAGCTAAAGATCTTAAGCATCATCCTTAAAGATTCATGTACAGTGGAGGTAGGGAGCAATCTCAAACTTTTGTTCATACTATCTTGTAGATGATATTTCTTTTACAGATTTTTTGAAATCTTTGCTCGATGTTTTCTCTGTCATAACATGTTCTGTGCTTTCTTCCTGCTTTATATATTGTCTGTCCAACTTATCTAAATTAAGTAAAATATTCATAGTTCAGAGCTGTGTTTATAGAATTGACCTTCTGTCAAAAAGTACAGTATTCAAGTTATTGCTAAGATGATTAGATAAGTTTGTTCACATATAAAAAGAATACTACATATTACTCAGTACATCAGATCAGACGTAATGTTCAAGTGGCTTACAAGCAGTTGACCTTCTTTTGCTGAATGCTATAATACAGTTGTTGACCTGTATTAGATCACATAAGACCTATATGTGAGAAGTGATGCCATAATGTTTCTGTGGACTAATTTTCTAATTTATACTTTCCATTTCTAGTAACCTTGGTTCTACTCCCTGGTTTAATTGCATTTCTCATTTTCATTACAGTTTCTCCTTTTTTTATTAAGGTGTTTATAGTAGGTAATAGTTAATCATTGTATATCATATGTATATATTTTTTGTAATTATAATATCTCTCCATTCAAAATGATACATATAAATTTGAGGAAAAATTTAATGAGAGTACATATTTTATATTCATAATTGTACCTGTAATTATCTCACTCAGTTTTTTATATCATACTTTTTAAAGGCCCATTGCAAGTAAATGGAAATATACAGGAAAATTTGCTACATCATGACTAATTTTCTTTAGGAGTGCGCTGATTTGAAAAGTTACTTGCAACTTTAGACAACTACTACATTTATTTATTAACTTTAAAACACATACACAACCCCCCTCTCGCTCACTTTCTCACTAGTGTCATGTTAAATATGACTTGAGATTTCAGTACATAAGAGAAGAGTATTTATTTGAAAGACACAAATATGAGAAGTAAATGGATGCTGTATAAAAAGGTACACTGCGGACCATCTTGACATAATTAACAGAAAGAAGTTCTCAAAATGTCTATACCAAACATCTTATATTTTTTTTAGAAATCTTTAGAATGAGAATACTCCAGAAACGTTTTCACAGTAAAGAATGATAAAAATATAACTAAGTTACTCAGTGAAATACATTATCAATACAAACATGAAGTAGAGAGGCAAAGTGGAATGGCAAACCAGGACGAAAACAGCCAACAGTAATGTAATGTTCAAATACAATACAGAAGTGTAAGACTGTCATGTGGAAGCCTATGCTATGACAATAATCATAAAAAATAATATAAGCAAAGGCTAGCTCAGGCGAAGGTAAACATATTATTTGAAAATTAATATTGTGTAGTCAGAAACAGTACATTAAGTAATACAGTAGTAATATTTGGACAAATCATGCACAACAAAATATAAGAAGAAATAATCGAATTTAACTCCAATACAGATGAACAAGCATTTTTTGCATTGTGTTTAAGAAATTTTTAGCATAAAATTGAATTTCATAGATATAAAAGTTGACTACATCAGCTAATATTCCATTACCTGATTAGTTGTCTTAGAGACCAGAGAGTTAAGCAGAGATATTGATAGCTCAGTTGTATTGCTTGCAATAAATTAAAAGACATTACAGTACAAAATTTTTAGTTAATTAGGATTAAAAGTTTTTCACAGAGAAAGTGTAGTACTGACCTCATTATACATTCATTCATAATAAAATATCAATGATTAGGATGTAATTATTTCTGTCTGGCATTGTTTAACACTGTTTTCATGATTAGAAGAGCTTAATCTTGTGTTATCAATGCAATATAATGTATTAATATCATATATCATTTGGTAAGCGTGTGTTACCATTATTTTAACTTAAAGTAATGTTTAATTTAATTTTAGTGATTAATTATACTTTCACTTGTGAAAACTTACATTTATTAGTGTCCTCGAACATTTCGGTGTGGTGTACACCTTCCTCAGCGAGTTTTTTCTGAACGTAAGTTTTCATAAGTGAAAGTATAATTAATCACTAATATTAAGTGCTGTGAATGAAGAGGATGAACCATCAAAACAACTGTTAATTTAATTAACTGAAAATTTTACAACACAACACATATTTTTGAGCACATAGTTTGGCATTCATAACACATTGACTGTAGTTTTTCTTAACATATTGTTACACAATTACGGAACATTCTCAAACAATGGAGTGTGTCGTTCTACACGTTTCTCATCTAGCCCAGCAGGTGTGTTTCTGCCCAGGCTGCACTCAAGTATCCTCTTGAGTTTTTGAGTGGTTGTTAAGGACCCATATTATGGAACATTAGTCTGCCTATAAATTGTAACAGCTGCCGTTTTAAAGTTTCAGTTTTGCAAGTTGGGCGGTGTACTCAATGCGTCTCAAGTGGTAATTAGTGAAGTAATTCTGTGTGGGACTCTATTAGTTGACATTATTATTGCGTGTGGACAAATTAACTTGAATTATTGTACAAGTATATCTTGTTGATAACTTGTTGATTACAAACTGTTATTTATGATTAATTAAAACTGATAATTAGTGATTTCATTAGTGTCCGTATTTGTTTCCACTGTACCACTAAACGATCAGTGAGCCCATCATAACAGTGGGTCAGAAGAGAGACAGAAAACTTAACAGTGGAAACAGAGGACACTTTGTGCAAGATTAGAGAATTTCTAATTTATCGGTAAAAATTTCCAGTCACTGCTGTTGCAGACAGAGAAATAATGACGACAGGAGGCGGAAGTGGCAGAGAAACAACAGGATGAGAAATGCAGACAAGAGATAGAAGAGACAAAAGAAGAACACTGACAGGAAAGAGAAGAAAGAGGGGAATGGCATAAGCAGGAAGCAGATGAAATTAAACCTGATGCAAAAGCAGATACAGGAGCAAAAGCAGATGCAAGAACTGCATAGTTAAGTCTCCTACGTGGTGACTTGGATGAATTACAAGGTGAGCTTAATAACAAAATTACTAGAATATCTATAGAAGAATCGATGCCTACAAAAATATCTGTTGTAGAAGAAGTCACGCCAAATAAAATATCTGAAGTAGAGGAGACCATAGCAATTGTGAAAGATTCAGTCACAATTATAAAAGAGTCAATACAGCCATGTGTAAAGACAGAAAAATACATGGAAAATAAGACAACAAAGAAAGTTACTTCACCTGCAGCTGGGGCAGTTTATGTCAAGGCCCCAACATTTGATGGAAGCACTCATTGATGTATCTTCAGCAATTTGAAGACGCTGTATGTGCAAATAATCGGATGGAGAAAGACAAGGCAGTTTCACTCATTCTCGCTTTAAAAGGACTTGCAGCAGAGATACTACAGAAAGTGTCATCTGACAGCCAGAACACCTATGCTGAATTGATAAAAGCTTTAGAATCATGATAAACATTTGCGAGATGTGCACTGCAGTCAGCTGAGAGCAAGGTGACAGCATTCCAGGGAGAATCTACAAGAGTTTGAAGCAAGCACACACAGACTGATTAGACTGGCCTATCCTGAAGCACCAGAAGATTTTTAAAAAGAGGTTTGTGATACAGACATTTACTGATGGTGTCCGAGATAATGAACTATAACAAATGTTATTGTAACCCCTCTTTAGAATTTTTATGCTTTATTAAAAAAAATTTTTTTTTGAAAAATTTTGTTTGAAAAAATTTTTTGTTTGAAAGTTTTTTGAAGAGGGGTCACTAGTTATTTAAAACTAGGCCAAAAGCGTAAAGAAGCCAAAATGCGCTGGGTCCAGTGAGACGGGACTTGCAATTAAACTCTCTGGTATAACCAACAATAATAGCATTTATTGAGTACTTGAGTAATGTAGCATATAAGGTAACAATTTGTTTTTTGTTTTTTTATAATTGCAAATTTTTTTGTATAAATCTTCCCCGACATAACCCACAAAAGAAACACATACATAATTCACATAAATACACATATAAATATATATCTCTATCACAACCACATGTTCAATATAACTACATAAATAACCAACACCCTTATAAACTTAAAGCATAGCCGCCCGCCTATATACATTTTCTCGCCATACATATATCGCCCCCATCTAAAAGAAATAATTAATAATTCAAAGGAATTTCAACCCACATACCTTTACAGATATCCGAATATATATATATATATATATATCACTATTGCCCCCACGAATCTGGGTTGGCCAGAATGCCAGATACAACTTTAAAGTGCGCTAACACTGTGCATATAAACTTGGTGAAATTATAATCAATAAATCAGTGAAAACATAACGGACAATAATAAATCGAAAAGAAGGTAAGCTACAATCTTTCCATGACCTGAACCGTATTTGTGGTGAGATAATAATTTATAAATTTTTGTAAGAAATCTAGCTTAGCAATAATAATTAAAAATTTACCACAGTTATGTGACATAATACTGGTATATAACCCTTTTAAGAAAACTAAATTGGCAATAATACATTTAAAGAACTTTTACTACTGTGAGGTGACATAATACTTTATATAACCTTTTTAAGAAAACTGAATTGGCAATAATACATTTAAAGAACTTTTACTACAGTTATGTGACATAATACTTTATATAACCTTTTTAAGAAAACTGAATTTTGTTGGCCCGGTAGCCAACATGTTCCTAAGCATGGAGCATGCATATATCTGCATACAAAACCTGCCTACACAGGATTAAACAGGGGCCGGACTGTTACTGAATAAGAGAGCTTACTACCCTTACATAACCCCAAAACCTAATTTAAATATGTGATCTAACCTGACAGGAATTATAGCTGAACCCTACCAGCCGGTGGGGTTCATCCTGTCACCAACGGAACCCCCCTTACATATTTGAAATACCAGTCCCCTAATACTTGAACCACCCCCTTTTACCGAAAACGAGAAAGAAAATATAAGTGAATAAATTGTAAGAAGCCTCGGATACATGCCAGCCCCCGGGCTTACACTTAATATCAAATATTAGTACATATTATAGAAAATTCCCCCAAAATCCACGCACAATTATGCCCAGTTAAACCGGGGCCCAAAAATAAAAGATGAAAGTTAAACGTTTAAAAGATGAAAGAGTAAACCATAGTGTGTCACTAATACCCCACAAGTTTTATGAAATGTTATCGGCACAAATCCGGGTGTCTATGTAGGTCAAAGAAAAATAATAATTGGTTTGAGGTCACCTTGTTTGTCACATGTTGGTGCTTGGGTTCACGTCCGGTGCCTGTAGTGTTGGTGTGCCGTGCTCATCTCGCTATTCCCTCCGACAGACGAAGTCGAGAGCCTCTGGTTACACGTTCAGGAGGAGATGTTCATTCCTGGGCCGACATCCCCGGCTAGGCACAGGGGCCCGCAGATCTGTACGAGATTATCTACCCATCCTTGGGTGACAGAATATATTCAAAAGTAAGACTTCGCACTGATGGAGAGATGAAGCTCTGCACGGACAGGAGGCGGGAGCAAGACAACACAAGACAATCGTTCGACGCAATACCAAATCAGCGTTTCCAGGCGGACACTAGAGTGCGTGGCAGGCACCACCGCAAACTAGATTTCGCCTTCCGTTAAACACAGAAACAGCTAACCGTTTTCCCGTTCGAATTAAATATTTATTTAAATATATTTCTTGTATCAGCGCCGGTTCTTAGACAACCGGCACACCCCCAGCCCAAAAGGGCAACCTAGCTGCCCCACACTTAGTTAGAGGGGTATCCTGCAGTGTACCCCTATGTTGTCTTCTAAAACACTGGTATCCATCAGTGTTCAGACCAGACCTCGCTCCCAGGAGAACAGAGGCTCAGAACTAAAAAAAAAAAACTCCTCACAACTGCGACCATCCCCATGCGACCCTCTCCGCCATGCGGACCCCACGGGACCGCCCAACACATCACCCTCTCTGATGACCACCACCTACCTCTACGGCTACTCACATATTCATGCCCGAAATCCAACAAGGTGCTACTGACCTTGATATGTGAGTACCGCTTCTACAACCGTCCACCACTTGGACCGACCAGCCATATGCACCAACAAGGCATCACCATCCTTGCCATATGACTGGCCCACATCCCTACACTAGGGCGGACGGCCCCGCTTAGGCAGACAGAGAAGACCGCATAGAGGGCACGCGAACATCATCCCTTCATTTACTCTTTCATTTAGGTCACATACCATAACTAGCAGGGGGGGTAACTCTCCACAGCTCCGTCTAGACAACACTCTCCCTTAATGAAAAAAACAAAACACCCGGGGAATGCGGCATGGCCATTTGATAACAAGGTTCAATCTCAATAATAGATCAGCTGATGAACAAACCAGGTCGACCGTGAAATAACATATCAAACATAGAACAGTTACATGAGACAAGGACGGGTTTATCAGATTACGAGAACGACAACAATTATATTCCATCCTGCAGACGGCTATCAACGGCTCATAGTCCAACTCCTACCCCTATGTTGTCTTCTAAAACACGGGTATCCAACAGTGTTCAGACCAGACCTCGCTCCCAGGAGAACAGAGGCTCAGAACTAAAAAAAAAAAAACTCCTCACAACTGCGACCATCCCCATGCGACCCTCTCCGCCATGCCGACCCCACGGGACCGCCCAACACGTCACCCTCTCTGGTGACCACCACCTACCTCTACGGCTACTCACATATTCATGCCCTAAGGCCAACAAGGTGCTACTGACCTTGATATGTGAGTACCACTTCTACAACCGTCCACCACTTGGACCGACCAGCCATATGAACCAACAAGGCATCACCATCCTTGCAATATGACTGGCCCACATCCCTACACTAGGGCGGACGGCCCCGCTTAGGCAGACAGAGAAGACCGCATAGAGGGCACGCGAACATCATCCCTTCATTTACTCTTTCATTTAGGTCACATACCATAACTAGCAGGGGGGGGTAACTCTCCACAGCTCCGTCTAGACAACACTCTCCCTTAATGAAAAAAAACAAAACACCCGGGGAATGCGGCATGGCCATTTGATAACAAGGTTCAATCTCAATAATAGATCAGCTGATGAACAAACCAGGTCGACCGTGAAATAACATATCAAACATAGAACAGTTGCATGAGACAAGGACGGGTTTATCAGATTATGAGAACGACAACAATTATATTCCACCCTGCAGACGGCTATCAACGGCTCATAGTCCAACTCGCCCAGATAACATATTTTACAACGATACAGCTGGTTACAAGTTACTATGTCAATATCTAGACTCCCCATAAAACGACAAACAACGTATTTTTGCTCTTATACACCAAAGAAACTACCCTCGACAATATCTCGTATCCCCATAAAACAACAACCAACAATCTAACACTAACATCACTACACCAACCTAGTCACAACTCTTCCAACTAACTTCTTTTCTAACTCCTTTTTGAACTTTTTTTTCTAATATTTTTGTTTTTTATTTTATTTTATGTTTTTCTAAGGGGAGGGGTAGGAAAATTGGGAAGATGAAAAAGGCAAGGATCATTGAAAGGTCAATAGCTAGGACTAAGGGTAAGGACATGGTTCCCTCCGAGAATAAGGATGGGTGGAGAAAACCAAGGCTCGCGGAGGCAGGGGCGCAACCCTGAAGTAGACGAACACCACTGGGACTGTGGGGAACATCTACCCGCTACCCGTTAACCGCTTCTTCTCACCTTTCTATGACGAACCTTAGGTACTCGTTCCTTTTGGACACCACTCTCTGACAAACTATTTTGTGTTGAGCAACTGATTTGTTTCTTCTGAATCTGAATCAAGGCAACTTACCTCGCTACTTTCACTCCGCTTTGGATTATCGTCATCATCTAAACTCCCGGCTTCTCCTTCTTCCTCTTCTACTATTTCCCCTTTTTTGTCCCCATAATCCAAATCAACCTTGTGACACTACATCTCCTCACCACCTTCCAGTTGCTCGTCTGATCCATCTTCAACAGCATCTTCACCCAGCTCCTCACCAATTTCTTCATCATCAACGTCATCGCCATCATGTCCACTACCACCATCCAAACACTGCACGTCTTCATCATCCTCTAGTTGCTCACCTGGTCCACCTGAAACTTCTTTCCGTTCCTCGGAATCCTCAACACTACTTACAGAAGGCGTCTGCACATTTTCACACACTACATCATTCTCACTCGCACACTCCACAACGCTGCCACTAAATTTCTCCTCAACTTCTACCTCATCTCCTTCCACCACACTTGCAGCCTGGACATCCCCGTGTCTATCCGCAAACTCAGACTCTTCAGTCTCCCTAACACTTACAACTATGCTCCCCTGCGCAGCATCTGCAGACCGCTCTTCTGCTTCTTCCTTCGATTCCTCTTCATCCACTACTCTCTTAGGAACTTGTAATTCATCTGTAACGTTTAAAGTTTCTTTTCTTTCCAAATATGCATAAAGGTTTGCTACAGGATCCCTACTTGCCGACGCTGGTTTACTACCGTAACTTCTTCTTCCCCTGTTAAATTCACCTGTATTTGTTTTCTCTTCTGTAACGGTTGTTACCGTCTTCTCACTTGCCACCCCCTTGTAGCCTCCATTACTTCCGGAATATTCAGTTGTTCTTACCGTTTCTTGTGTTCTCCACCAACCACCATATTCGTCATTTTTAGCTCTTCCTACTGAACCACTGGAGTATTGGAGATCTTTAGTAGTTCTTCCCCGGGACTCGTCCCCCGCCTGGACCGTACTAGAAACCACACACAACCGGTCCAGATCCGCAAAACAACGGGGACGGTCTGCGAATATCAAACGAGATCTCTCTTGGGGATTCAGTCCTTCCAGAATTGCTTGTATAACTTCTTTCTCGGGCAACCCCAACCTTAATACCCGGGCAGCTTTCCATATATCGTACACGAAATTCCCCAACGCCTCTCCGTTGTCCTGTAGGCGATAGAATAAATCAAACTTAAGCTGGGCACGTTGTCGATGGAGTATGAAGAAATCCAACACTTCCCCATGGAAAGCGTCGACACTGCCGCCCCGACGCAGAGTGTTTGTGACCAGCCCTGCCAATGAACCCCGGCAATACGGGTATATAAGGGACAAGACCTCCCCATCGGACACCCCCGGAAAATCTACCAACTGCAGGACAAGGTCCAAGAAAACCAGCAACTTGTCCTCATCTATGCCATCTACCACCGGAAATTTCTGGAGAACGCCTGAAATGGGGTGGGGCAATCTCTAATAGCATACCACCGCCAGAATTGCACAATTCACAACACACAACAACAAAACATAAATTCCCACGAAACACCTAACACAAACATGACTTACACAAAGAAAAACTTGAGTACTAACTCTTCCTTCAAGCAGACTGCGGGCCCCCTAGCGTTGCGAGGACCCGGCCCCTATCCTGAACTGGCTCTCGACAACACCACACAAGAAGAAACGCCACATTTACACGAACACAAGACATACTCAACGACACACCTAACATCTATCGCGACATCGCATTTCACAAGGAACAAAATTTACCGACCAATGAACAACAACGAATTCCCAAATTTATAACACTGACTTCGGCTCCCGTACCTCGGACGAGACCGACTGCCGATCGGGCCATACCGCATACATATAAACGCCCTCTCTATTATTTGAAGAGTCATACGCGAAATCCATTTCCCAACATCTCGCCCCAGATCTGCGGTAATTCAAGTTTCAAAAAGAATTCCCCCCAAAATTTCACATCACGTGGCGACACCCAGTTTACAAATAACACAAATAACAACAGGGTGACAATTATACATACATATAGTTAGTAGGATCAAACATAACAAAACACATGTATATATGTTGACTTCTTGCAATTATTCTAACTCCGTTCTACGCCGAATGTTTTCTGAGTTTGCAAGCCCCGTCACACCCAAAGGACCCAAGGTTTAACCCTAGATACAACCACGCTCTGCTACCAAATGTAACCCCTCTTTAGAATTTTTATGCTTTATAAAAAAAAAAATTTTTTTTTTTTTTTGAAGAGGGGCTACTAGTTATTTAAATCTAGGCCAAAAGCCTAGAGAAGCCAAAATGCGCTGGGTCCAGTGAGACGGGACTTGCAATTAAACTCTCTGGTATAAACAACAATAATAGCATTTATTGAGTACTTGAGTAATGTAGCATATAAGGTAACAATTTGTTTTTTGTTTTTTTATAATTGCAAATTTTTTTTGTATAAATCTTCCCCGTACATAACCCACAAAAGAAACACATACATAATTCACATAAATACACATATAAATATATATCTCTATCACAACCACATGTTCAATATAACTACATAAATAACCAACACCCTTATAAACTTAAAGCATAGCCGCCCGCTTATATACATTTTCTCGCCATACATATATCGCCCCCATCTAAAAGAAATAATTAATAATGCAAAGGAATTTCAACCCACATACCTTTACAGACATCCGAATATATATATATATATATATATATATATATATATAATATCACTATTGCCCCCACGAATCTGGGTTGGCCAGAATGCCAGATACAACTTTAAAGTGCGCTAACACTGTGCATATAAACTTGGTGAAATTATAATCAATAAATCAGTGAAAACAACGGACAATAATAAATCGAAAAGAAGGTAAGCTACAATCTTTCCGTGACCTGAACCGTATTTGTGGTGAGATAATAATTTATAAATTTTTTGTAAGAAATCTAGCTTAGCAATAATAATTAAAAATTTACCATAGTTATGTGACATAATACTGGTATATAACCCTTTTAAGAAAACTAAATTGGCAATAATACATTTAAAGAACTTTTACTACTGTGAGGTGACATAATCTATATATATATAAAAGAAAAATACCACTGACTCACTGACTGACTCACTGATTCATCACGAAATCTCCGAAACTATAACACCTAGAAACTTGAAATTGGCATGTAGGTTTCTTATGTGATGTAGGTATCCGCTAAGAAGGGATTTTTGGAAATTCGACCTTTAAAGGGGGAAAAAGGGGGGAAGTATGCCTGACTGACTGACATAGAATCAACGTAGAGCAAAAACTACTGAATGGATATCAATGAAACTTTGAACATAGCTTCATCATAGGTCTTAGGTGCTCACTAAGACACGGTTTTAAAAACTTTCATTCCTAAGGGGAAACCCCCCCCATTGTATGTATGTATCTATGTATGTATGTTCCACATCTCCTCCTAAACCACTGGACCGATTTCAACCAAACTTGGCACAAATATTTTACGCGACGGGAGAACCAACATAGGAGAGGTGCTTTTTTCGATGGGGTCCTTTGGGGGGTTCTTTGGGGTCTTCTACATCTCCTCCTAAACCACTGGACCGATTTCAACCAACCTTGGCACAAATATTTTACGCAACGGGAGAACCAACATAGGATAGGTGTTTTCTTCGATGGGGTCCTTTGGGGTCTTCCACATCTTCTCCTAAACCACTGGACCGATTTCAACCAACCTTGGCACAAATATTTTACGCAACGGGAGAACCAACATAGGATAGGTGTTTTCTTCGATGGGATCCTTTGGGGGTCCTCTGGGGTCTTCCACATCTCCTCCTAAACCACTGGACCGATTTCAACCAAACTTGGCACAAATATTTTACGCAACGGGAGAACCAACATAGGACAGGTGTTTTTTCGATACGATCCTCTGGGGTCTTCCACATCTCCTCCTAAACCACTGGACCGATTTCAACCAAACTTGGCACAAATATTTTACGCAACGGGAGAACCAACATAGGACAAGTGTTTTTTTGATACGATCCTTTGGGGGGTCCTTTGGGTCTTAAAAACTATTAGATGTGGTTACTATGGCAACCCAATAGAATAGATTCTGGTTACCATAGCATCGGTGGAAGTCTCCCACGTAGGAAATAGCGCGGGAGTCGTCCAACGGGCCTTCCCCGGAGTTCATCGGAACCCGGGGAGTCTTAGGTCGGATCCCGCGAAAGACGGCGGGGCCAGAGTCCACGGTTCTTATAAATAAAGATATAGGTTATGATATCAAAGGTGGTGTATGCATCTTAAGAAACTTCTTAATAGTGTGTGAATTCAGAGTTGTTTCAGTTTGAATTTAAAAGTGGACAAGTTAAGATCGAAGTAAGTTATAAGCGAGTATAAAAAACAAAGTTTTGATAGCGAATGTATTCAGAGCATAGTGTTCAGACAATATAAATGCACTCAGTTTGAATTTAAAAATTGATAAGCTGAAATCTATAGAGGTATTGTATTGTTAGAATAAGTTTAGGAGACACTAATTTAACAAATGCCTTATTCCAACATTAACACAATGAATTATAAAACGACAGTTAAATACGCAGCGCGTGCAAGTACTGTAGACATTTTATTGAAAACTAATTTAGCTGTTCGCCCTCTCCCAGAGTTAGAAATCGAGCAGGAGCATCACGCGCAACAGAATTCTTCTCCAGATATAAGAATACAGTTTATGACATGTTCTTAAACAGGTGCGCTACAGAGTATTCCTCCAATGAGAATGCGAACGTAACAATATAAGGAAGATTATACAATATACAAGTAATATAACGTTAGAACAAGAATAGGTGCCTATGAGCCTATGAATAAATTATGAACCCGAGCAACGCTGGGTAAATCGGCTAGATATAGATATCTATATAAGCTAAATACCACTGACTGGCTCACTGATCACGATATCTCTGAAACCACTGAATGGATATCAATGAAACTTTGAACATAGCTTCATCATAGGTCCTAGGTGCTCACTAAGAAACGGTTTTAAAAACTTTCACTCCTAAGGGGCAAAAAACCAAATACTGACATTTATCGCGGGAATTGCATACTTTGTAAATGAAGTGGTTGACATCTCAGTTTACTGGAGACCCCGAATACATTTAGTCCTGAGTTTTTAATCATTGTTTTAAATTGCAAAAAACTTCGTTGTTTGCAGGTTCTTATAGTCGAGAAAATTTCGAAGTTCAATTAATTAATAAATGTATGTCCTTTTTTTTCTCGGAAACGGCTCTAACGATTTTCTCGAAATAAATAATAAATAGCTGTTGCTATGAATGTAAATAAACAAACTAAGAGTTGAGAATTTGTACAATCTATCTAATCCTATCCTATTAAGCGAGCAATAATTGTACAATTACGTACAACGTGAAACTCCGTAGCGAAGCACGGGTATTTTGCTAGTACTTTATATAACCTTTTTAAGAAAACTGAATTGGCAATAATACATTTAAAGAACTTTTACTACAGTTATGTGACATAATACTTTATATAACCTTTTTAAGAAAACTGAATTGGCCCGGTAGCCGACATGTTCCTAAGCATGGAGCATGCATATATCTGCATACAAAACCTGCCTACACAGGATTAAACAGGGGCCGGACTGTTACTGAATAAGAGAACTTACTACCCTTACATAACCCCAAAACCTAATTTAAATATGTGATCTAACCTGACAGGAATTATAGCTGAACCCTACCAGCCGGTGGTGTTCATCCTGTCACCAACGGAACCCCCCTTACATATTTGAAATACCAGTCCCCTAATACTTGAACCACCCCCTTTTACCGAAAACGAGAAAGAAAATATAAGTGAATAAGTTGTAAGAAGCCTCGGATACATGCCAGCCCCCGGGCTTACACTTAATATCAAATATTAGTACATATTATAGAAAATTCCCCCAAAATCCGCGCACAATTATGTCCAGTTAAACCGGGGCCCAAAAATAAAAGATGAAAGAAATACCATAGTGTGTCACTCATACCCCACAAGTTTTATGAAATGTTATCGGCACAAATCCGGGTGTCTATGTAGGTCAAAGAAAAATAATAATTGGTTTGAGGTCACCTTGTTTGTCACATGTTGGTGCTTGGGTTCACGTCCGGTGCCTGTAGTGTTAGTGTGCCGTGCTCATCTCGCTATTCCCTCCGACAGACGAAGTCGAGAGCCTCTGGTTACACGTTCAGGAGGAGATGTTCATTCCTGGGCCGACATCCCCGACTAGGCACAGGGGCCCGCAGATCTGTACGAGATTATCTACCCATC
Organism: Magicicada septendecula; assembly: GCA_034769895.1. Classification (NCBI taxonomy): domain Eukaryota; kingdom Metazoa; phylum Arthropoda; class Insecta; order Hemiptera; family Cicadidae; genus Magicicada; species Magicicada septendecula. Next base: position 137,041,782 of record CM068372.1, read on the forward strand.
CTTGGGTGATAGAATATATTCAAAAGTAAGACTTCGCACTGACGGAGAGATGAAGCTCTGCACGGACAGGAGGCAGGAGCAAGACAACACAAGACAATCGTTCGACGCAATACCAAATCAGCGTTTCCAGGCGGACACTAGAGTGCGTGGCAGGCACCACCACAAACTAGATTTCACCTTCCGTTAAACACAGAAACAGCTAACCGTTTTCCCGTTCGAATTAAATATTTATTTAAATATATTTCTTGTATCAGCGCCGGTTCTTAGACAACCGGCACATTATGAATGCCAAGACACCAGAATAGTGCAGATTCCTCGGTACATGCTTTGCAATTTGAGGCCGCAAAGGCAGTGTCTGGTTGAGCAAGTCATAAAGTACGCGCTAAAAGATCGCAACAGCACAGACAATGAAGAGGAAGGACAAGGGACAGAGTCGGTGCCACAGAATAAAGTAAGAAAAGATGGAAGACCAAGGTGTTATAGATGTGGGAAATGTGGACATCTACAACAAGATTAAAGGTTAGAGTTCAGCAGCAGGAAATCAAGCAGTAGTTGGTACAATGGGGCATGTGCTGACTAACTGGAGGAGCGAAGACCCTAGACAATACGCAATTACTACACTTCAGAAAAACAGCGGGAGCTAGGTGTAGTTATCGAATTTGTTCAAGAAAGGCCAACCTCGATTACAGTTGACACAGGTGCAACAGTCTCCATTGTGTGCCTTGATGTGGTGAAAAACTCAAGCCAATCTGGTGCCCTTACAGTTTGTGAACAGCTACTGGATGGCCTGTAAAAGTGTTTGGAAAAGTGAAGATGCACCTACACCTCGGTCAATTTGAGTTTCATCATCAAGTATTTGTTACAGACATTGTGGATGAGGCAATTCTTGGTGTGGACGTTATGAACGCATATGGATTTATAGTCAACTTCTAAAACAATGTCTTGAGAATCAGAGGAGAAGAGGTAATGCTCTCCACAATGAATACATCAGACAAATTTATGGGCGTGATAAATCAAGTGGCCGTAAATGTCCCACCAAACTCCGAAAAGATCATCATGGTTAGAACTGAGGTAGATACTAGGGGCAACCAGTGCTTTATATTTGAACCCCAGGTAGTCAGCACACCGGGCATACTAATTGCCAGAAGTTTAGTAAAACTGACAGAATTGGAAATGTACCTATTAGAGTGATGAATTTTATGGATCAAGCTATCACTTTACAAAGTCAAATGCCCCAAAAGTGGGTAGCCAGAATGATACAACAAAGATCCAGTACTACGGACACTTCCAAATTACCAGAACAACTTCAGGAATTGTTGAGCAGATCTTCTAACGACTTCTCAAGTAGTGGTGGTAAAAGAACTCACAGACGGATTTTTCATGAATTTAAAGATTCTTTTGCAGTTTGGGGCCAGTCATTGGGAAGAACCTCTCTTGTACAACACTGCATCAATACCGGGGATACAACACCAATACACCAAACTCCTCGAACACCAAACTCCTCCATTAGCTAAGCAAGAGGAAATGTCTAGGTTAATACAGGATATGTTGACAGACGGAATGATCAAACCTTTGTCAAGTGCTTGGTCTTCTCCAGTAGTGCTGACAGCGAAGAAGGACAGTGGATTACATTTCTGCATAGACTACTGAAGGTTGAACGACGTGACAAAGAAAGATTGCTATCCACTACCTTGCATTAACGATATATTCAACACGATGTCTGGAGCTCAGTGGTTTTCCACATTGGACCTGAAGAGCGGATATTGGCAAGTGGGTCTTCATCAAGATGACAAGGAAAAGACAGCTTTCTCAACCCCAAGTGGCTTATTCCAATTTAAAGCCATGCCATTTGGACTCTGTAATGCACCGGCAACATTTGAAAGATTGATGGATCTTGTCCTCCAAGGTCTGACATGGAAAACATGCCTTGTTTATTTAGACGATGTCATAGTTATTGAGAAGACTTACAAAGACCATTTAGAAAACCTTAAGGAGGTTCTAACTAGAATTCATGGTACCCAACTGAAGCTGATCCCAAAGAAGTGTTCTCTATTTCAGAAGGAAGTACAGTATCTGGGGCATCTGGTTTCAGCACAGATGTTATTATGGATTCCACTAAAGTGACACTAAGAGGTTGGCCAGTTCCGAAGAGTAAACATGAAGTTCAGAGTTTCCTGGGGTTATGCTCATATTACAGACATTTTGTGAAAGGCTTCGCTACTATTACTAAACCACTACATGAGTTAATGGAAAATAAATGAAAATTCCAGTGGTCAAAAGATTGTGGTCAAGCATTCAGGACTTTGAAAATTATATTATGTTCGCAGCCAATTCTAGCTTTCAATAAACATGTTCATTCAATTTTTCAATTTCAAATGGTTGGTAACAAATCGGCTGAGATTTCACAGAGGAAAAATTACCACAAGGTTTCATTCATTGCTTACATGTTTCATGTTCATCACTCTTTCTATAAATCGTGTTCATTTTAAATAAACAATAAGTGTGATAGATGTTTTTCCAGTAGAGCTTGCTGTTCATAAATGAAAGGTTAAGGTTGTTCATGATGAACTGGAAACATCTCATGAGGCTGAACTGATGTTAAGTCTCGACTGTCAAAAGAAACAAGTGATTCTTAAGATCCCTGATCAGGCAGCCTACTCTTTATACCAGATGTATATTTAACTTTACTATCTGCAGGGAATTTTTGATAACAACGAACAGACAGAGTTTTCTCCTATGTTTGGCTAGAAAACGAATTTAAGAAAGGTTAAACTGTCTCTGTGGTATATCACAGGTTAAAGTGACCTGACCTACTGACCTGACAGGCATCTGCACTCAGGGCCGGTCCCAGCGCTTCTGCCACCCTGTGCAGTATTTATGAGTGCTGCCCCCTCCCTAATATAACTGTGAACATATTCATGCACACTAGACCTACGCTAAAGATATGGCGATTGCCTTCAAATGACGACTAGGAAAGTTTGCATTGTTGTGTTTATCAAATAACTAGAACTTTTTCACCTTTATGATGCGGCGAACGGCTACAATAAAAATTGTACAGACAATACAAGGCATCGTGAGACAAAAAAAATGTATGCCTATGTGATGACTTAAAATTAAAATACTAACTAAAATTCATTATGATTGAAATATAACAAAAGTAATGTATCATATACGATAGTTGAAAATACTCGTCTAGCTTTTGCACTGGCAAACTCCTTTATGACTTCATTGTAATCAAGTGATTCAGCTAACAAGATATAGTCACTAGACCACTCAGGCGAGTCTCGGACATACTCGATCTTAGCTAAGTTTTAATAAGTTTGAGCTTCGAAAAGCCCTTTCCCTGCTTGCCACTGTCACAGGTAATGTTAGCAAAATTCTTAGAGTGACACCAACATTTGGTGCAAACCCATACTCTTGAATCTCTACATTTTAAAACCATACATTTACCCATACATTTTAAAATCTCTACAGGAGTACTGTTAGGTTTTACAGTTGTTGAAAGCACTTAAGTTCATCCTGTAAATCAGTAGCACTGATGTCTTTTGATTCACCATGAGTTAAGCCATTGCACAGTTTAGTACACTTATCCGACAAGACTTCAATATTTTTTCCCTCAATTTCAAAACTTAATATCCAGGAATCTTTAAAATTTGCCGCCCTGGGCGATGGCACGGTTCGACTCTGCCTGGAGCTGGACCTATCTGCACTGTTAAACTGATTGCTGTTAGCTGCAGAGGACAGAATAAAAACACAGTGCTCATTGGCATAAAATCCAAATTTTTATAGATAAAGCACCACGAACCCTTAAGATAATAAAAATCACATTTCCAGTTGTGGGCCATTCCTCATCCCCCCCCCCCGATACAAATTGATAAAAAACCTAACAGTTAACAAACGTGGTTTTGCAACATTTTTAAGGCATTGAAATAACAAATACTATCTAACACATAAAAATTATGAACAAATTGCTAAAACAAAAATAAAAATAAAAATCGAATCAAAACATGTTATGTGTCCTAAACAACTGCAAAACTCATTATGTCCAAACATTTTTTCGATTTTCCCACCAAATGATTAACTCGATTTTGTTTACATTAAGGGACCATATGAAGAGTAATTTTACCTATTTTAAGAAAAAAAAAAATCAAGTCATGTTTTCACGTATTCAAAGAACCATAGTTTTTTGCCGTTTCTGAAAATTTTGTTTTTTATGGATATAACGAGTTTTGCAATTGGACTACTCAAATACACTGTACTACTTCTGCTGACTGTGGCAGATGGGAAGTTGCCTGAAGTTGATTAAACATTACAAGATTAACTAGTAAATTACTCACTTATCACTTATGAGTAAAACTAATAATGAGAAAAAATTACATGGACGGAAAATACCTAAATGTCAGTACTATAAAACAATCTATCTACAGGTAAACGATTGAAATGACTGAAGCAGATATAAAATCATAATGTCAATGCAGGTAATGATTTTGAAATAAAATGTGAAATGACTCACAGAATCAGTTGGTATGTGGTATTTTAATTTAAAACATTTTAATTTAATAGATTCATCTAATGTTTGTCAGATAAGAACCCATGTATCTCATCAGTTTGTTGCATCAGCATCATTATAGCAACTAATTGTGGTGTTTGTGAAATAATCTGGTCATGATTTGCTGTAGGTAGTGTTTGAAATGTCAATGATACACACAAATCATTTTGATGTCAAATTAACTACATGTCAAAGCTGTAGTTACACAATAGCTAGACCAAACATTAAAATTATTACAACTAAGCTCTGTGTAATCATATTTTAACCAGATTTCTTTATAAATTTAAATCTTTTTACAGACTTAACAAACATGGATTTGTAATGTTTTCTTCTTGTTAGTGATATGTTCAAATTGACTACGGTATTAGAAACGTTTTTTGTACATTCCTAAAAGGTATGTGTAAATGTATGCTCTTACATACTTAGGACTTAAACTTTAATTCAGATTTTGAAAGTTTTTGCCAGAGAGATTTCCTTGAAGTAAATAGTTGTCTGCAGGTAGGGGCGGATTAACCATTAGGCTGACTAGGCTGTAGCCTAGGGCGCGGTACTTTGGGGGGCGCAAAATTGTAGTTCAAAAATAATAAAATTTTACAGGTAAATGTAAATTTGGTAATAAATTACAGGAATAAAAATTTGAGTTCATTTTGAACACAGGCGCCTGTTTGTGAGAAATTATGGTAGAACTGTACATAAATAATAGAAGTGCTTTCCAAACTGTTTTCTCTGATTATGAGTCATCGGCGGCCGGCGCTCATAGAACTATGCCGCTGCCCGACTTTCGCGGAATTGCTGACCACGTTATCTATTCCTTACAATGCCCGTCACTAACTGCAGTGGCGAAAGATCTTTTTCAACTTTGAAGAGGGTGAAGAATTATTTACGCTCTTTGTGCCAGGATAAACTGACCAGTGTAGCCCTCTTGTTCATTGAAAGTGACTTTCTACAAGGAGTTGAGTAGTGTGTTAGGGGGGTACGGAGACAGTGGACGAGGGTGGGGGTGGTGATGACGTCACGATCCTGACCTGCCTCAACAGCCAGTGACGTCATTGGACCAACAATGGGCGCCATTGTTCTCCTAGGCCAACAATGACGCCCATTGTTTCAGCTGTCAATGACCTTACTCAACAGCTGGAACAATGTTGAGTGAGGTCAGTGACGTGGCCTAGTATTTCTACCGGTTGAGGTAGGTCATGACCGTGACGTCATCATCCCCCTGTCCTCCACTGGCTCCATACCGCCCCGTACTTTACCGTGTGTGTGTGTGTGCGTGCGAATTTTTCGCAAAATAATTCGCACTCGTTCATTTAGGTCTAGGTCGCGGGCATCTCGGGGTCGATGCCGGGGTCCAACTCGAGCTCCGTACGAAGCGTCGCTCGCGAGTGTCGAGACAAGACTGAATGGCATAGCTAACAAGCCTCGTTTATATAGACGGACAATCCCCGTCTTGTTCTACTACAAACAAGTAATAAAGATAATTAAGCAATAAACAGCAATGTAAGATCACAAAACGTGCATTATGTCATATCAAAAGACCCACCTACTCGGAAACATCGATAGAATTGCACGACAACGCGTAAATAATTAACGGAACGAGAAGGGAAAAAACCTGTTAATAACAAAATATATCCGTATAATTTAATACAAGCAATATTTTATGTAACAAGTCGTTAGTACCAACAAACGTCTCGAATCAAATCTGTAAAACCCGTTAGCACCATTTAATTTACAAACAATAAAAATAACGAAGCAATAAAAGATAGTAAAACGTAATACCAACCTCTTATAACTAAAAAGATGAAAAATATAATAAATAATTTTAGATATTATAAAAGTAATAGGCTATATACAAAAATACAATGTTTAATCAATGTAAATAGGTGGTAAGCCTGTAAAAGTATAATTAAGAAAAACAATCGTAGATATTACAAAAAATAATATACAAAAAAATGTAATGATGAAAAATAAATACAAAACACGAGCGATATGTTGACACCTATAGCCTACATTACCTCAAACCAGGAACACCGCATTTAACTATTTAAAACAAAACGAGGGATTTATACAAAGGCACGTGCCGTCGAAAGAAATCAACAAAGAAACGTCCCTAGCCCAAACAGAGGGGTGAGCTTGTTAATGGCATACGTGTTAGGGATGCGAGGGGAAGCGAGTGTGTGTGTGGACAACCCCCAGATGATGAAACATTATTTAATGTCTTGCAAAATAAAGTGTGTATAAAACGGATAACTGGAAATGTATTGAATTTATGATCAATCGGCTGCTTTCGTGACGTGATTTGGTCGATTTCTACAAGCTAAATGATCATACACACACGCGCGCGCGCGCGCACATACACACATGTTTAGATGCGAAACAATTTAATACTTAACTGTAATATCTGTTAATGCTCCAGACATGTACACACAAGTTCTGACATATTACATATGTTTGGTGCTATCAGCAGTTTTGGAAATATAACTTTCTCAACCCTTAACCAAAATATCCATCAATATTTAATAATTAATAAAATAATTTTGTGAAGGGGATTATTTAGAAAATATCTGTAACAATAATGTTACAAACTGTAAAAGATAAAATATTAGCAGTACTATTTAGCTGTGTCGGTGATTTTATGGTAAAATAGAAAGCTTCTAGACTTACCGCAACCTGTTGCTGTTACCGGCTGGAAACCAATAAGACAGGAATTCAGCCCGACGATGTTTGTACCCGACAACAACAACACAGTCACCAAAAAAATATGAATTCATTACGCAAAAGAATACAAAAAAAAAGCACAGCGCAAGACGTGTTCACCCTCTGGAGTATTTCAACGTTCTGAATACGGAGCGATAGATATTTCGATCCCGTGTGAACCACACACTTGTCGATGTCCAAAGAAACACATGGCCTTAATTTCATGGGAAATGAGGACGAATAATATAAACAATTGTGTAATAGTCCAGTGTAATTGACCTCTCTCGCTGAGCGTGTACAGAGTACCCTATGTTCTCCACCAGAACAGGCGAATGACCTCCTTTCACCTTAACGGAAGTGAACACAGCATCACTCTCGTATATTACCCTCATTCTCACTCTCTCTCTTTCTCTACACACAGTTCTTGGCTATGTATCTAGCGGTCTCTTTTTCTTCATTAGGCTACACGTCTAAGCATGCTATTATTATTATTATTATTAACACTAATATCTATCATTAATGCTGTTTGTGTAAACGTGTTTTCAACAGTGTATTCGTGAAATGCAGTGGCATTCCTACGCTTCAGATATCACCATGTTTTATCCTTTCTTTGTACCAAGAGAGAGGGAGAGCGAAAAAGCGAGAGAGAGAGAGAGAGAGAGAGAGAGAGAGAGAGAGAGAGAGAGAGAGAGAGAGAGAGAGAGAGAGAGAGACTGCTCTCTGTAGAAATTATAAAGTTGAAATTTATCACAAAAAAAAGATACTAATCAGAGGTGCACGTGACGTGATTTGCTCGATGCCTACAAGCGAAACAATCATACATGCGCGCGCGCACGCGCGTGTTTAGAAGCGAAACAACTTGAATTTTGTATGTCTACGGGAAACAGTTAAAGGAAGCTTTTATAAAAAAGAAATATAAAATTGTGTTAAATAAAATAAAAGTAACAACAGCGAGTTGTGTGTGTGTTCGACTTACCGAATCCGGCCGATGTTCATGAAACTCCTGTAGAAGTGATAAGAAGCCGAGAATGTAGGGTAACAACACACGCGCAATCACGACAGTACTCTCCGAAGGAATAACACGTACTGAAGGCATACATGCTTGTGCTGCATTATAAATACATTCCTATCCTCCAGACGTTTGTTGATGTTTGAAATAAGACACATGGCCTTAATTTCGTGGAAATGAGAACAAATAATGTAAACAATTGTGCAATAGGTCGGTGTAATTGACCTCTCTCACTCTGCGTGTACAGAGTACCCTTTGTTCTCAAGCGGAACAGACAAACGCAGAAAGGACCTTCTCACGCTGTAAACGGAAGTGAATTCAAAGCTTTGTATAAGGTTGTGCAATAATATTCCCGCGCCTATATATTGTACAGATTTACTGCTTAGGCCTCAGTTAGCAGCTGGACTCACTGCTGAACACAGCTATGATATTTGTTGGTGATATTAACTGTGTTTGTTACAAAGTGCCCGTAGACATTGACGAAAACTAATGAGTGTTTAACTTAAAAAAAGTGTGCTTTATTCAAACAAAAACTAGTACGTGTTTAGCATAAAAAAAAGTGTGCTTTAATCTAATTAAGATCACGTGTTCCAGAGTACAGAATCATGGCAGTATACGCAACTCGTACAATCGAGCTTAACGGGAGTGTAAAGGCAATAAAGTATAACGATTTTGAAGACGGGGTGGACACGGTTTCCGTATTGTTGGAGAGAAAGACGGACGTTATACCGGAAGACGTGCGCGCGGAATCACGCGATATGGAGGACAGTTTCAAGTGGTACTTGGCCGTACGCGGCTTATTTAAAAAACTAGTATCCGATCACGAACTAGAGCAGACGGGAGTGTTTCGTTCGCGTACGCAACCAGCCCGCGACGGACACTGAAGACGTGAACGATCTGTACAGGGAGTGCGTGGGAAAAGTGCTGGAATCGGTTTCAAAGTTTACTCACGAAGGTAGCGGATGGGTTGAGAACGGGATCATAGCCGGTGAAGTGAGCTTGTTAAAATATCGTCCTCTCGCCGGATCCAGTTACATACCAACATCGAAGAAATTATTAAGGAAGGAAGCGTTAGTGAACGTGCAGAATCTATAAGACGAGAAACGCTTCTTCTGGTCCGTTCTAGCCGGGTTACATCCGATCGCTTCTCACCCGTACCGCGTGTCTCAATACAGCCAGTACGAAAACGAGCTGAATATGGAGGGGATCGACTATCCGGTACCGGTGACTCAAATTAAAAAATTTGAAAAAAAAACGCGAATATTTCGGTGAACGTGTTCAGTTACGAAAGCGATATTAACGAGTTCGGATACAGAAAAGACGAAGTGTACCCTATTCGGATAACCGAGCACAAAGACAGGACGCACGTGAATCTTCTATTACTGGTCAACGACGAAGGGGTCAAACATTACTGTGTTATTAGAAACATGTCTCGTCTGCTGTACACACTAACGAAAAGTAGGTCGGTTTCGGTCTACTGCAATTACTGCTTGCAACGATTTCGCGATAATACGGATCCTGAAATGGCGCGAAAACGACTCGAGGATCACGAGGTACTCTGCACGCCACATGTCGGAGCGCAAAATGTCGAACTCCCGACCGGAAAACACAGCCACATGTATTTTAAGGACTACACGAAGTGTCACAGAGTACCGTACACGGTTTACGCGGACTTTGAAACTTTTCTTCATCCCGTGTCCGGATGTACGCGCGAAGAGGACAGATCGAACTCGCAGGACATCGCGCTCATGTACCGTGCAGTTTCTGCTACGTGATCGTTGATTGGACGGGGAAAGCCGTGAAAGAACCAGTCTTGTACCGCGGCGGTGGTAATGAGTGGTGGAGACGTTTCTCCGGACTCTTCGTCAAGACGTGAATCGACTCGACCGCTATTTCGACAGACCGCTCCGCATGATCGACGACAACGAACGCGATTTCCGGAACGCCACCGCCTGTCATTTGTGCAAGAAGAGTATCGAGCGCGACGGCGACGTGGGCGACAAAGTGCGAAACCACGATCACGTGACGGGCGAGTATTTGGGAGCCGCGCACAACGTTTACAACGTGTACAACAAAGACTTGGTAGGCGTGATTTCACAAAAGAGAACCGTGTACCTCAACCGTCCGCTGTACATAGGATCAGTGGTGCACCCAGGATTTTTTTTCGGGGGGGGGTTTGAAAATTTAGAAACAAGGTGCACAATTTTGGTTTTCCTCATTCTTTTCTTTACAAGGAGGGCTTTTTCCTGGAGAAACGACAATACGCAACTTATAAGGAGCCAATGTTGCAAGAATAGGTAAAAATTAACTTTACTTCATAGAATTTCACTCATGTACGTTCCACCTATAATGCTGCAAAGGCATACTGCACGTGTAAGAATCATACGCACAATGTTTGTGAGAATTATGAGTTAAAATCATGTTAAGCACAGGCTTACTAATTTGCATATGATTATTGAATAATCTAAATTATTTAATCAGTAGACGCCGACTTTATTGAAATAATAATACAATAATATAGTTAAAATAATCAGACATGAAGCAGTTACGCACTTTGTAGTGGGGATAAGGCGGGAAGAATGTTATACACGTCAGTAGAAAAAGGCCTTTTGAAAATATTAGCCTTCTCCCTGAATGACGAGTCTACGTACGGAGGTTTTGATTTTGATTTCTATTTCGACACTACTTAACAGTACATATGGACGTTTTGTAAGACGAAACAAGCAATAGATACAACAGAGGTACCTACCATACATGTTTTTAAAAAACATTTTCACTCGGTGAAATCTTTGTGCTCGGTTATCTGAATAGGGTACACTTCGTCTTTTCGGTATCCGAACTCGTTAATATCGCTTTTGTAACTGAACACGTTCACCGAAATATTCGCGTTTTGTTTTTCAAATTTTTTAATTTGAGTCACCGGTACCGGATAGTCGATCCCCTCCATATTCAGCTCGTTTTCGTACTGGCTGTATTGAGACACGCGGTACGGGTGAAAAGCGATCGGATGTAACCCGGCTAGAACGGACCAGAAGAAGCATTTCTCATCGTATAGATTCTGCACGTTCACTAACGCTTCCTTCCTTAATAATTTCTTCGATGTTGGTATGTAACTGGATCCGGCGAGAGGACGATATTTTAACAAGTTCACTTCAACGGCTATGATCCCGTTCTCAACCCATCCGCTACCTTGGCGAGTAAACTTTGAAACCGATTCCAGCACTTTTTCCACGCACTCCCTGTACAGATCGTTCACGTCTTCAGTGTCCGTCGCGGGTAAAACTAGTTGCGTACGCGAACGAAACACTCCCGTCTGCTCTAGTTCGTGATCGGATACTAGTTTTTTGAATAAGACGCGTACGGCCAAGTACCACTTGAAACTGTCCTCCATATCGCGTGATTCCGCGGGCAAGTCCTCCGGTATAACGTCCGTCTTTCTCTCCAACAATACGATACTCCTTTTGTTTGCCTCTCCCACATATTATAATGCAAATATACACTGTACGAAAGGTATTCTTGTGAATGAAATATTTCAATTGAAATACATTTTTAAAATTGTTTATCTATGAAGGATTTGAAGATAAAACAAAAAATGCCATTCTACAAAGTGGTTACCAATATGGGTAAACTTGAATTACTAGTTACCATTTGGAATATAACTAGGTGTACACTTAATACAAATTACAGTAAATGTATTTACCAGGGTTTAAATGTGAATTTCTCTTATACATTTTAAGGTTTGATTCCTGATGGATCAAAAACACTGACTGGTATACATACCAGTGACTTAAGGTCACATGTTTAGAGGAACTTATAATTTACAAAACTAATTAAAAAATGGGTACAAATTTCTTATAATGTGATGGAACTATTTTGTTATTTAGTTACTTACTTTTTTGATAAATAAATCGTAAAAAATCCAGACACATTAACCAACTTTTGAAATCACAAAAACTGTAGTCACTAACCGTTCAGACAATATTCACTTTCTAGAATATATTGGCCACCTTGGAGTGGCATGTTTTACATAAGATTAAAATGTAACATTATTTTAACACATCGGAGATCATCACAGTTTAGATAAGTTAATAGATTCATTTTATCATTGTATTACATGTTAAAATGTATTTCTGAAATGGAACTGCTATTAAACAGATTGTAAAGATAAGATGTTACCATTTTTTTGTGACTAAAGGAATATATTTAAAAAAAAAAGTAATTTAATTTGAGTGTCTGGTTTCTTCTAATAGGGTTTTGGTTCGAAGATACTATATTTATCTTTATGATTATGTAAATTTATTGAATTTATTTACAGAACAACAATTTATGTACATTTATTTTTAAAAATATGATGGGCATAATGAATTGCAATAAAATGCTGACATAACACATGTAAACGTCAAACCCATTGCATTACTAATCCCCCCTCTCTTACCCCTTTCTATTTCACACACACACGCGCGCGCACACACACACACACACACACACACACACACACCACGCACACACAGAGAATCAAAATCAAGAGAAATTAAAATTGGAGAATGTTTTAATACATTTTATTACGTTCTCCTAAAATAATGGCAAATGAATTGCTGTAGAAAGGAGCGTGTCTATCACATATAGGATGTCTCTGAAATGTCTTTGGACATAGAATGTTTACAACACTAAGTTTCCTGGTTTCTTGAAATGTCTACTGGATAATATAACCATCATCATCATCGTCATTGTCATAATAATAATAATAATAATCATGATTTCTCTATCATCATGTATTAGGCACCTTGACTGTTACAGCTCTTACATCATATTTGTCAATATTTTTGAGTTTAATCACACATAATGCATGCTGTTTACAGCGAGAAGTGTGTTACCGTAAATACGGTATGAGCATATGCTGGTGTCAGCTGTGAAGTGTTGCATTTCCTGACTGTCGTTGTGAAGGATTATTGACTAACCATGGTGTTTCACCTTGTTGTAAGTATGATAATTATTAAATAATTGCAGAATTATTTTATTTCTTTATACTATGTGATCTCCTGCTGTGAGGATTAAAACTTGCATCAGAAATTCCAGAACAACAATTGCCTATCCGTTTAAATTTTTCGGTAACTGTAAATGAACTACTGGAAGAATATTTATCAGATTCTGGCTTTTTGGAGAAGTTGTAGACATTTCCTTACCAGAAAGAAAGTGTGTCTTATTTACAAGGTGTGTCTTTTCTGTGAATCCAAATGACTACACTATTTCATGACCATGGCCTTCTTCTATACTACCTGATAATTTTGTAGTTTCAATTAGAAAAGTTTATGCTATTCCACTGGTTATAAATTTTGCTGGCTATATGGGTATTACCAATATCTTATAGAATTCAGTATTGTCTCTTTTCTTGTTTATTTTGTTTTTACATCAGATGATAGTCATACACAGATTACTTAGTTTTAATTACAGTTCTCAGTTATAGATTACATAGAACGCTTAATTTTTATACTCTCAGTCTTCACTATAATCAAAGGCCACTGGGCAATAATGGATCCTACTTGAATGGAAAACTACTGTAAGGCAGGTGCGGTCCTGCCAAAATGGCGTAAGCAATAATTTATAATTAATTCTTCTCTTCTTGAGTCATCAGTCTTTTTGACAGGTTTGTACCCTCACCCCCTTATATACCCATGGTGTCTAGGTTACAGATTCTCTCACAGGCACATGGGACCTTCAGTTTAACACCAGATCCGAACGGCATATCTGAAGAGGGCTTATACTAGGCAGGGTACTTCTCACTGGTTTGCCATTGCCTCGTGAGGAGGAATGGTTGTATCTAAATCAGATGACCCTAATAGGAAATGAACCCACGCCAACAGCGTAGTAGCACCAAACGCTAGCTACTATACAATGAGCGCTCCTTACAATTAATTATGACTTAGTAAAACTCATTATTTGTGCATTTGTGGTATTATGTATGGGAATATTGAGAATAACAATATAATCTCTATTAGGTACTTTACAAGGAAGAGACAACAAAATGTATTATTTAATTCTACATGAATTATCATGTTTGTCATATTATCAAGTTTTGGTATCGAGTCTCTGATGCAGTATTGATTTTCTGACATAATTACTAAATTCATTGTCTAGTTATGCTGATGTATTCTAATGTTGTCATCTCAATGTTGTATCATATTTCATTTAGTCTTGTTAATGTAAGATATTTCATACACTACACACCACGTTCTAATTTAGAAAGTTATTTTTTAAAAGTTATAAAAGTCATTAAAATGTCTTGTGTGAGACTTCATTAAATTATTGTTCACTTACACACTATTGGCTACCACTTGTATCACTTGATATGTTTCATCAGTAACCAGTGGCATACGCAGGGGGGGGCTCAAGCCCCCCAACTGCAAAAATGTAATATGCACTTCCTTAGTTTACTTAGGTCTCGTTTAAAATTACAAATTTGCATATTTCGGCGGATTTGGATGGGGATATAAATACTAACAAAATAAGTAGTTTATAATAACAATTATTACTTCAGTTATAATTTATAGTTCACTGAGCGGTGTATTACGCTGAGTGTAACTGTTTTCTCTCGCTCTCGCTCTCATTTGACAGCACGGAGGCGCGGCCACATGCACGTCAACCAGTGACGTGCCACCGGCCACTACTACCAGTGAACCCTAAGAATTTTTACTTAAGTATTAAATAATGTTTTTTTGAAACTTAAATAAGTATATAAACCTTTTTCATAAAAATATTATTTAGTACTTAAATTAAATTCAGCACTTTTTTATATCAGTCGATAAATAAAACGAACATTTTAATATTGTTCCTAATTTCATATCTTGAATAATGCCGCTGTAATAATGAAAACGATTACTTTAAAAACACTTTATATTTATACGAAATTTTTGGATAATTTTTTTACTTAAAAAAATATAATCATTATATATATTATTATAAAAAAATTAATTTCTAGAAACAATAATATTTTATTTAAAATGTATCGTATTTTCTGAACGTATAAACATAACTCACCTACCTACCAAATCCTGCACGCCTGCCTGCGGCATGCAGGCCCTTCGAAGCATGCACGCACTCCACAGTGTGAGTGCAAAATTTCGAGTTTCACGCATGCTCGTGCGAACAGAAATTCACTGCACGAGCGCCACGGGTGAGAGGTAGCCTCTACAAGCTTCCACATATTCTCTATTTTCTGCAGTGATCGGAGGTAGTCGTTCAGGAGATACTTACACCACTCGTACACACGTTGCTCTCATCATCCGCCATTGTCACATTTGTGTTTGTTTGGCAGTATGGTGTTTATTAAATCCGCTGTTTTTGTAGTTTTATTAGAGATTATTTGATTGTTTGTTACGTCTAAGATGGAGACTAATAAGTCCAAACTTGATGACAAGACAAAAGTAGCAAAAAGGAACTTTGGGTTTCTTTGTAACAAAAACTAAATTAGCGAAGTGTGATAGTGTAGCAGAAAGGCCTACATGTTCTTTGTCAACTTCTACATCGTCTCAGCAAGATACTTGTGTTAGTGAGGCTTGTAGCAATAACAACAATGTTTCCGGGCTTGTTTCTAAATTCTCTGAAAATAGTGAAACTATAATTCCTGGCTGTCCTGACACAAATGTTCTTTCACAAAATGAGTCTTCATTATTATATAAAATAACAGACATTAGTAATTTATTATTACAATATAAATCTCAATTTGATGGTAACATGAAGTAGACCTATGCCGTTATTTGAAAAAATTACACTGAAAGTATGGCTGACCACAAATTTCCTGTAAAAAGAAGGTGCAATTATGCAATCATTCCAGTATTCTTGTTATCACATATCAATCACATAGATAAAATGCTGGCCAGGAATTGCAGGTGAAACAACTCTACAAGCTAAATTTATATATTCCTTTTGTTGATCATTGCGTTGTTGAATTAGAAACTCGTTTCGGACCTGAGTTTGATAAAATTTGTCATCTTCAAGTATTTATGCCTCATTTCATCATTAAGGCTACTACTCAAGAGATCAACCAGTCTGTTGCCTCTATCATTTACCCTGACATTTCCAAGGTGGAACTTAAACTTGAGGCAGAAATATGGAATTAAAAGTGGGTGGATGAAGCAGATATGAATGTTCCAGACACAGCTCTGTCTTCTCTCAAAGCTTGCAATCCAGAAAAATTTAAGTACTGTGTGTACTCCCAGTAACGTCAGCTGAGCCAGAACGCTCCTTCTCTGAGGGGGTTGAAGACATGGCTGAGGTCTACAACATCGGAGACAGGGCTTAATGGGCTAGCTTCGTGCAATATTCACAGGGAAATCGACATCTCTCCTGAAGATATTGTTGAGCGATTTGCCAATCAAGGAAATAGGAGAATGGACTTGGCTTTTTAAATTACAAATTGCTTGGCTTGGACACAAATGCTTTACCTATTGTAAATTAATAGTTAACTTGATTCTTATTTACTGTACATTGTTTTTTTTTTCATTTTTCAAATACTGCTGTTAATTTTGTAAGAATTCAGCTAATATGCACTTGTGTAATTTTTCATTAATAAAGTATTAGTAAAATAGTAGTATAACAGTTTAATGAAAAACTGTTTTTTGTATTGGCACAATTAGTTAATTAGCAAGTCATTTGAAATATATTACAACACTACAACGAGTTTAATTTATTTAATGTGCGACAAATCTTTATGTAACACTACAACACATTAAATTCGTGTGGTTGATGAATATGGGTGTAATCATAATAATAATAACGCTATTTAATCTGGTTAAAAATCATTTCAATATTTATTAGTAGCATTTCTTATTTGTTTTGCGATTCAAAATCATTATTATTTTCACGTAATTATTACGCATAATTAGTAGTTTAATATTACACACAAACATATTATATAATCTTATATGCTAATACACTGTTATAAATTTTTATATTGCTCTCAGCTAGCTCATTTATGTTATATTGATGAGAATATCTAATCTTTTAATTATCTAAGCTCTTTTTTAATTACTGCATATGCATCGCTTTCTAATAAAATTCTCTAATGACTTTGTAAATTTAAATACTACAAATTATAGATTTCAAATTACAGTTACTGATAACAATTATCGTTAAACAGTCTTACATATTACGTTAATTATTGTACAAAAACATATTTACAGTTATACAATTTCTTGATTCAAATTTGAATTGAATTGTCTATTTTTTTCTTTGTTACTTATTGTCTTTTGATTAAGTCTCGGTTTTTAAAGTGCATGGTTATTTGTCACCTTATTATTTGTGGTACATCTGTAGCATGTCCTCTTCGGTCCTTGATAAGGGATACTCCTTTATCGTCCTGGATTCCTGGAGTCTTGTAGTCCTTCGTCCATCGGATTCTTGTACTCTGGATTACTGGATTCTCCTACTCTGGATTACTGCATGTATTTGGCTGCTCCCTCGTCATTCGTCATGGCCTCAGATTGCAACTGCTTTCATGAACTGATGAGTAATCTTGAATTCCTGACTGCTGCTTGTGGTTGATGTACTGTTGTTGTTGCTATGCAGAGTCTCTGGCTGCCATAGTAGTCGATCAAGATAACGAAGTTCTAGTTGTCGAGTAGAGTCTCTGACTGCCAAGATGATAGAATGAGACAGAGTCGTTCTCGCCAAGCATAGCCTCCGGCTGCTACAGTGGTTGATTGAGTAAGCGAATGATGTTAGCGCGTCCCCTGTATTTATACCCAGGGCGTCAAAATCATGTCTCGACAATATTCTGCAGGTTTGATATTGCTGAGAGCGTCACTTCTAGCCCACGCTTTCTTGTCACACTTAATTTGCTTGTATTCGTGAATTGCGAAGTCTTTTGCACATTACCCGATATTCACTCGGTTGGTAATTTATAAGTGTTCATCATGCACAAACCATTTTTCTTTATCTTAATTAACATAATTACTATTGATTTTTTACTTCCTATAATTACACTTTTTATTCGTTTTGGACTATTTTTTATACACTTATTCGTGTTCTTTAAATACACATTTTGGTGTATTTAGTTTTGTGCTATTATGCACACAAGTATTATAAATTAAATAAATGCAAATAATTTATATCGTTCCTGCAAGGGTGGCGCTTTTCAGGAATGGACACACACACACACACACACACACACAGCAGCTGGCGTTATTCGCCTGTTCCAACATGAAAGTTAAAAGGTGGTTCCTTTTACAATTCAGATTGCAAGCTGAACTATTATTATTAATAAAATGCATTATTTATTTATTCTAATTACTTATTTAAATTACTTTGTGCAATGCACAGTACCTTATATATTTGTACTGTTGCAATATAGTTGTTAAATATACCAAAGTTGCAAAACTTTATTCCCAGTGCTACTGATATTAATGTATAATATTATAGTATAATTGAAGTAAAATGAATATGTTGTTAAATATTACAATAAACATAAATAATCTATTAAAAATATTTAGTTTTAGAAAGAAAAAAGTATTGTTTTTAAAATTGCTGATTAAAAAATAGAATGAGACATAAGTCCCCCAATCACTAATAATACATTTTTAATATAGAAAATGTGAAACCTAGTAAAATAATATGCCTACTAATCAATTTTAACCATTAACTGGTATACGTACTGTACCTTATACTATAAGTTGTAGAAGAGTAGGGTAATATATGGACTGCTGAGGTTAAAGCCCCCCCCCCCCCCCCGACTGATTTCTGCATACGCCACTGTCAGTAACATATAACTCTCAGAAATAGTAAGACCATAGAAGTCACATTCACAGGAGCTATGATTTGGTCTGAAGTTGTAGGGTACAGTAAGGACTCTCTTAACTGGGTCTCCATCAACTGAGTTTCATTTAACCAAGCTACCAACCTTAGGCTGCCTTTACAGTGAATTGAAGTGGTTCACAGTACATTGTGTCAAATGGGGGCTTTCACATCAGATGAGTATAACCAGTTCCTCATGTTGCATATACAGTACATTAGGGTGGCCCTTATTTTTCAACTTTCTAAAAGTTTAGCTCCCACCCCTATCTTGTTCCAATAAACAAAAAAACGATCTTTGCACAATTTTAGCTCAATCGGACAACTGTGAGGTGACCCTCATCGTCCATGAAGTTTTGAAATTTTCACCTGGAAAGTCATTTTTTCAGATAAACAATTTTTTTTTAGTTATTTTATTTGTAATCACTAGTAATGAAAATTAATGTGTTTTCATTAATTTAATTTGCATTGCTATTGCTAAGTTAAGCTGGCACTACAATTGATTTAACATAGAATTATGTTATGCGATTTTTCATTAATATTATCAGATAAACTTATACTATTATTATTAGACTTATACTATTATTATTAGACTTATACTGTTATTATTATTTATATTATTATTATTAAATAAACTTATATTATTAGATAAACTTATTTTATAACCTCTCCGTTTTTATAATGTTATGTGCTTTGTTTACTTATTTTGTAACCAAATATGATGTTGTCTTTGTTATTGTTTCAGAACTGTTTGTGCTGTTGGTGTAAAGTGACTTTTGTGATATGTTCTTCCTAGACTTGTAAAATGGCATCAACTTCTTCAGGTTGTTCGTCACACAAGATAAGAAAAGATTTTTATGTCTCAACAAGAGTTGGTTACATTTCCAATCAAATTGTCAGAGCCAAACTACCTTCGAACCAGCAAGTTTTAAGCGTTTTTTTTCTTTCTACAATGTAAGAGTTGTAAATCTCCAACGAAGGAAAGTGCAGCATTGGTGATTCAAGAAGTTTCCATTTTTTGGCAAAAAGCACGAATTCCTACTAGAAGAACTGACCCCTGCGTTGATAAGTTACTCAAACTCTATGATGAATGGAAAGATTTACAGAAAAATTTGACTAGAACTGCAGGCAAGGAAAAAGAAAAAAGAGATATTTTTGTGGAAATGATGGATGATCTCTTTGACATAGCTCATTCAGATGCTTTGGGACAGATGAAAAATGAAGAGGATAAGAATTTCTTAATGGTTCAGTGCCAAAAAGGACGACTGGGCTCCATGGTTGGTGTAGATAAAAAACTAAAACACAAGGAAGAAAGAGCATTGAAGCGCGCTGCAATGGAAACTGCCAGGAAAAAAAAGACTTATGAAGAAATGGAACAACATTTTGCTACTCATCAGCTTGCTACATCAAAAACTGATGATTCAACATCAAGCAGCCAAAGCAGTGATGGTGGTGATGACAGTGAAAATTCCTCTGTCATCATTCAGAAAATATCAGCAACAGCAACAACCATAGCAGCAGCAACAGTTCCAGCAACTCGAAGTACATTGCAGTTTTTTACTCCCCGTCTCTCTGAAGTTTTTGATAGGTGCAAAATCACTGATAGAAATGGGGTTTACATATTAATGGCTGCTGCAGAAGCTTTTGGGCATGATACTGAAAACCTGGTAATAAATTGCACTTCTTTTCAATGCCTTAGAAAACAATTTAGAGAAGCGAGACGCACAGAAATTCAGCACAAATTTAACCTAAACGACTGGCAAGAATTAGTGTTGCACTGGGATGGAAAGCTGCTCCCAGCACTCACAGGTGTTAAAAGGTTGATAGACTGGCAATAATAGTAATTTTTCAAGCCAAGGAGCAATTGTTGGGAATCCCTGAAATCCCAACATCTTCAGGAGAAGAGCTGGCTGTTTACCAAGCAGTGGAGAAGTGGGGTATAACCGACAAAATTCAGGCACTTTGCTGTGATACGACAGCAAGCAACACAGGTCGAGTAAATGGTGCCTGTACAAATCTAGAAAAATTTTTCAATCGTGACCTGTTGTACCTCCCTTGCTGTCATCACATTTTTGAGTTAGTTTTGAGGAGCTGTTTCGACTCACTGATGGGTGCAACTTCTGATCCAGATATGGCGCTTTTCAATAGATTTAGAGAAACCTGGATGAAACTCGACAAGAAGGTTTACATAACTGGTAGCAATGAAGTGCCTGATGATGTCCGCTCTACCATTCTTGGATTTCTTGAACACCACCTTTCTATGCAGAAACAATAGCGAGATGATTACCGAGAATTGTTGGAGTTAACGATGATCTTTCTTGGCAGCATTCCGAAGAATGAGATATCGTTTCGTATACCAGGAGCTGTAAGTTATGCTAGGTGGATGAGAAAGGCAATTTATGCATTCAAGATATACCTGTTTCAAAATCAATTTCAGTTATCTCATAGGGAGAAGAACTCTTTAAGAAGAATATATATTTTTCTTCCTCGAGTGTACATTCAAGCCTGGTTTCTGTCATCAGAAGCAATTAAAGCACATTATCAAGATTTCCTATTCATGCGTCAACTGATAAATTATTAGGATATTGATCCAGAAATCAGTAAGGCTGCTGCGAAAAAATTTTCCAACCATCTCTGGTACTTGGTTCCCGAAACTGTGGCTCTATCCTTATTTGATGACAATGTTCCTACAGCGGTTAAGGCAAATATGGCTCAAATTATGCTGGAAGCAGACAAAGGTGAAGAAGAGGAAGAAGAAGAAAATAAACTGAAGAGGTACATTCTGCATCAATATGATTTTTCTTCCTTTACAAACATCAAGTTTTTGTCATTTGTAACTCCTGGTACGAAAACTTTCTTCACGAGATTTTCTATCAGCACTAATTTCCTCGACAAAGACCCTTCAACATGGAAGGATGATCCTGGTTACAAAAGTGGAATTGAAAAACTTGAGAATGACGTTGCAGAAAGAGGTGTCAAACTCATTCAGGATTGCAATAACATTCTCACAAAAGATGAAACTGAGAAACAAATTGTTTTACAGATCGTTGCCAGAGACCGTAAAAAATACCCAACTGCTACTAAATCCTCTCTTAGGAAAAAATGATGTTCAATGTTCGTTCCTTCACATTATGTTTTGATTTTATAGAAATTATTGTTGTAAATAAATAGTATTTCTCTTATAGAAGTTGTGTGCGTTATTAAAAAAACCTAATATTTCGTAAATTTTTTGAATTAACTTTTGGGAAATTTTATTCAGTATGTTTTTAAATAATTGTTGGGGTTGCCTGGATGTGTTCACATAAAAAAGAAAATGGTCGAGTTAGGGAAGAGTATATCACTTTTGAACGGAATTAATCGTTGCGTATACTATGTTCCAACTTCAAGGCATTTGAAGGTCGTCTAGTAGTTGTCCGATTGAGCTGAAGTTTTGCACAGCCTGGTTTTTGTTGATTGGAACAGGGCTGGATTGGATTAGGGGGTGGGAGCAGCAAAATTTTAACTTTCGGAAAATTACCTATAGCTAAGGGCCACCCTAATATACATTCAAATTATGATGAATTTATTCAACTGATTTGTATTTAATAAATATTTTTAAATAAATAATTACCTTATTTTATCCACTAAGTGATCTTCTTTTTCTTTTTAATTACTACATGTTTCAGGGCTTATATCCCCATCTTCAGGTAAAAGCAAATCTACCCTATTATTAGGGTTTTGTTAAAAATTCACAACGACACAAACACATAACACACTTAAATAAATTAACATTGAACATTAAATCTAAAATATTTTTAGTAAAACATGGCTAACAAATAAAGTAAGCAAGTACACCACCTACCAATGGTATAGTTAAAATAATCAGACATAAAGCAGTCGCGCAGATTGTATTGGGGTCAAGGCAGGAACAGTGGAAGCCATATGAGAGGAAAATGTATGCTATCACAGTTTAAAACATTAGCCTGATCCCTGAATGATGAGTCTACATATGCACTATGCATGCCTGTGTACACACAGATTAATGAGACAAAATAACCATTAGACACAACAGGAAGGGAACAATACACACATTTCACTAGAATTATAATATGTTTAGTACTGTTATTATTATGTAAACAGTGATTTAGCCATGTTGTGTCTATAACAAATCTGTGGGTACTTGTTGGTGATCTGTATGTGTAATATGTTTACATTAAGCTGAAATCAAAAACCAACAAAAGTTGTCTATTTTGGAGTACATAATGTTTTGTGGATGTATTATGATTCATGGAAAATATAGTAATTATAAATATAACACTACTGACTCGGAACACTAATTTTTTATTAGTAAAACTGTAAAATTTTTACCTTGTAGCCTGAACCAGTTTTCACTTATTACAAGCAGTGTATAGAGATGAAGAGGACGGTCAGATTGATCATACATTGTCAGTAGGTCATGCAGAAGGGACAGTGTTACATATGAAAGCACTGGTGAACTAGGAAGAAAGATGTGATGCCCCTTAGCAGATTTAGTTAACACAGGAAATTGGCATGATAATACTACATTTGATTGTCATTCAAAGTTACCAAATTTTTTTAACAAAATAAGAAATACAAACGTTATGTGTACTATACACACACACATACACATATATTTGCATACACATTATTTATTAAATAAACTATATTTACATATACTGTATGTAAATTCTATTATGAAGAGGTAGGTAAAAGTTCTTTTATTATCAAATTTTGTTTATATTTTATAAAGACATAGCTTGTTTTCATATTATGCCTATTAATTTCAAGTGTTTTCTAGTTTTATGTGAGACTGTTGTGGTACAAAATCAAAGTCTGTCTTATGAGAGGTTTCCAGTATCTAAGCTTGTTATGCTCTTAATTAACTTAAGTGAGTCCCTACTGTACTTTAGGTCAAGTGTATTTTAGTTGAATATATGCTACCTCACTGCACTTATCTATATTTGTATTTAATTATTGATTCACAGGTACATGCGATTTACAGTTTAAAGCTGGGTATGAATGATCAAGTGGAGGAAACCAAACTCAAGTGGTAGCCTACTATTGGTAGAACTGTTATTGAGACATCACTGAAACCACTACACTATAATCAATCCCAGTGGCACAAAGAAAGTGAGATCAATTCAGATGACCACAAAAAATCACATATGTTATGTCAGCTTTTACATTACCTCATATAATGCTTAATTTGCTACTTACCTAAATATAATAAACACATCATATGTGTTTAAACTGAAATACAAGAATTCTTGGATTTTGTTCTCCATGATGTGTCTGAGTATCATGAAGAATTTATGAATACTATTCCAATGTGGAATACTGTATTTTAATAATATATATAAAACTTTCACATATGAACTTACTATTCGTTGTCACTTACCCAAACGTTTCAAAGTGATGTACCTCTTCTTCAGTGGGAGTATACTGAATGTCGATTACAGAATAACCGTTACGGAATTAGGTGTGTGTGGTGGGGGTTGATGGTGGGAAGGGATTGGCGCTGAGGTTCGAATTGTGTGTATGGATCAGTGTATCGAATAGTGTATGTGATTTTTAATGTAATTGTTCATTTAATATGTTGTTTGGTTGTAGTGTGTGATGTCTGTATATTTCAAATTGTTCAGCTGTGTTAGTGTTCTACTTTTAGGTAAGTAGTGTAATATTTCCATGTTGTGTTCTATGTTTGCGTAACTGTGGTTTTCGTTATGTAAATGTGTGGCAAATGTGGAATGTATGTAGTTTGTGGTGAGGGCTTTTAAATGTTCAGAAAATCTGGGAGAAAAAGATCTTCCCGTCTGGCCGATGTAGAATTGGTGACAATCATTACAATTTAATTTATAAACCCCTGTTTTGCTGTATGTGTCATTGTCTTTGTTAGTATTATTTATGTGTTTTCTAATGGTGTTGTTGGTTCTGTAGGCTACTTTATAATTGTGTTTCCTAAATGTGTTTGCAATTTTGTGTGTATTGGAATTGTAGTATGTAAGTGTTATGTATTTGTTGGGTTGTGTGCTGTTGGTCTGATGTGTTTTACTTTTTGTGTTTAGGATTCGTTTGTGTAGTTTATTTATTAATTCGGGGCTGTATCCATTTTTGACTGCTATGTATTTGATTGTGTTTAATTCATCTTGGTAGTCATGTGTGTTTAGGGGTATTGAAGTGAGCCTATGGAGCATGTAGTTGAATGCTGCATGTTTGTGTTGATTTGGGTGGTTGGATGTGTTATGTATGACCATGTCTGATGTGGTGGGTTTTCTGTATATTTTGTATGTGTGTGTGTTGTTTGTTTTGGTGATTGTAAGGTCTAAGAAGTTTATGCTATTATTTAGTTCTATTTCAAGTGTGAATTTTAATTTATGGTGTATAGTGTTAATGTATTTGTGGAAATTTTCTATTTGTCTTTTGTTGCCGTTGTAAAGGAGTAAAATGTCATCAACATACCTATGCCAATATATTATTTTATCGGTGTATTTGTTGTTGTTCAGTATGTGTTTCTGTTCTATGGTGTGTATTTTAGTATTTAGTTTAGTATTTTAACTGTATTTTAGTTAACAATTTTTATCTCATTGCGAGCTTCATCAGAGGTTGCTGCTTGGACCACTATCTGTTCTGTTTTTGGAAAGGGCATTCTTGTTTGAAAGATCGTTGTGGTATGTGAGTTGTGTTATGTGTTTAAATAGTATGTGATTTAAATTGTGTCTGTTAAAGACGTTGTTGCTATGCATTTTTGTGTGTTTGTACATTACCAATTGATCAAGTGGATCTTGTTTTCAGCCTTTTGTGTATACAAGAAGGACTTCCATGTTGTTATTGATGTTGTGCATGTCCAGTCTGCTTCAATGAGATGGTTTGTGAGTGCGGATTTGGTGGTGGAGTGTAATGCTTTTACATGTACAGTGTACCTGTACATGAAAAAGAAACTGCGTCCTGTCTGGTCTATACAGAATTTGTTACATTCTGGCAGTTCAGTTTGTAAATGCCAGATAAATCAAATATGTTTAGCTGTTTGTGTGTGTTCTGTTTTGTTTGCAGTTCTATATGCAATGCTGTATCTGCTTCTTTTAATTTTCAGGTTATTGATGTAGCCTATATGAGTGTTATGAATCTGTTGTTTTTTGACTTTGTCTATTATTTGTTTTGGATTTTGTGAAGAAGTTTGTTAACTATTGTTCTATCATATCTTTTGGCTTCAGGTAAATGGTTAATTGTATTTAGTTCATTCTGATGGTCTCTCTGTTCCAATGGAATACTGATTAGTCTGTGTATCTACGTAGGATCTGAAAGCTGATAATATTGTATGGAGTGATTGCAGGTGTTATGTATCAGTGTGTCAGTTGTAGTGGGTTTTCTATATAAACTAAATTTGTGTCTGCATTCCATTTCTGTAATTGTAAGGTCTAGAAAATTTATGCTCCTGTTGTTTATAAACACTATTCCGATGTGGAATGATATGAAAAAGAAGAGCCATTACATGTGTAAATGTTTATATTGGTCTTCCTGATTACCTCTGTTGAACAGTTTATTCTGGATTCAAGCAGTCAGTATGATAAATCTGAACATATAATGGGTTGTTAACATGCCTAATAATTTAATCACAAGACAATTAATTTGAAATATATGAATTGATTTACATCATCTGGGTAAACGTTTTACTGTCTTAACAGCTGAGCAATTAAAATGATGTAATGTATTTAAAGCACATTCAGTTGAATGTTACTGTCTAGGCTCTCTAAAATTGGCTACAGTACATATTAAACAGAACACCAATAGAAAGCATATGCTTGCATTCTTCTGAATAGTTATGATTAAATAAACCAGTCAGGCAGTTCATGAGACTGTGAAGTGTAAGGTATTTAATATAAAGCTTTATTAATTACATATTGTAATGTAAAATTAATGATGGAAATAATCGTGTGATTTAATCTTGGTCTGCTGATCCTTAGAAGCGAAGGAGCAGTAAGTTTTAGTACGGTACTTCAACAAAATCTGACATTTTTTTATTCTGGTCTCTGACAGTACTGGCCTCAACTGCATCTACTCTGATGTAAAAGACTATAATAAAATTACTGGATACATTATTGTGGATAACTTCCATTAACATGCTATCTAATAATTACTATAACTTTGTTAGAAAGAACTGGTGTCAATTTGTACATCTCTTCTTCTTCTTCACTACATGGCTTGGGTTATAGCCCATTGCAACTTCACAGAGCCTCTGACCATTTTTTCCAGGGTCTTCCACAATCTCTTGTCCCCACTGGCTTATATTCAAACGCTTGTTTAGGAATATGGATGTCTACGATGTGTTCCAGATGGGACTTCCAATTCTGCCTGTATTCCTTTATTCTCTCCAGAACTGTAACTTCAGGTCTTTTCTTATGTCATCATTTTGTAGATGGTCCTACATATCTCTATAGGTATAATTATACTGGAAAAACTAGTATTTCCCAAAACTTTTGGTCCACCAGCTCCTCTTCAAAGTTAATTTTTCAGCATCTTAACAGGAAAACTATACTCATAACTTTATTTGGGACAACTCTATTTTTCAATAATGAGTTATTCATACCTTTGGAGGGTTGAATCTGAAAAAAATCTGATACGATCAAACAAGGTGATTTATTATAACTTCAAACAATGCTGTTCACAGGTATATGAATGTGATACTGACCCTGTGCTGCTTCAGTTAAATGATGAACCTGTCCTAAGACAGATTTCAGTTGAACTGTTCTCTCCATATTATTCTATCCTATGCTACTCTCTTCAGTTGTTCATGATTTTTCCCAACACAAAATCTGCCAACACATCATATTATCTACTTACTTGCCCTCACCTACTTTATTTCTTTCCCTCAATTAGTAATTTCTGTAGACAGTTGATTTTCAACATGTGACCAATCCAGTTTGCTTTATCTTTCTTTCTTCTTCTTCTCCTCAACCCAGAGGTTGGAGGGCTTGCAATTTTTTCCATTCCAAAGACAGACGGTTAATCACCACATACCTGTTTCCTCCTTTTATATCATCCATATACTCCTGTCTGGGCCTTCCCTTCCCACTACACCCCTCAATCATTCCCTCGATCAAGGTGGTGACCAGTTTGAATGGTGTAACAGGTAAGTAACCATACTGCAGTGGTTTCAATCAGAATCCTCCTTCCATATACTCTCTTCAAAACAGCCTTGTTAAGCACTTTTCCTGTATTCTTAAGCACCTCCACCAACATGGTATCTCGAAATCCTCAATGTAAACTCTTCTCCAATTTCCTCACGGCCCAGA
The DNA here is from genome assembly GCA_034769895.1 of Magicicada septendecula. Taxonomy (NCBI): domain Eukaryota; kingdom Metazoa; phylum Arthropoda; class Insecta; order Hemiptera; family Cicadidae; genus Magicicada; species Magicicada septendecula. The sequence goes on from CM068372.1 coordinate 137,070,109, forward strand.
TTTCACATGCATATGCTTCAAATGAAACTTGTATGAATTTCTCCCTCATTCCAGGGACATGTTTCTGGATGCCAGAAGAAATCCTTTCTTGAAGAATACTATCTTGCTTGTGCAATTCTAATTTTTACATCAGTGTTGCATTTTGTGTTTCTTTTGGCTCTCATAACATGTCTCTCTTCCCTTATTCTTGTAAGCCCTTCTTCATTTGTTATCTATTCTTTCCAGCTGACCTTTTCCATTTTTCACCACAACCACATTCCAAAGCTTTTCAGATACTTCTTTTCACTGTACCTAATTGTCCACATCCCCAATACATTACATTATAATGCTCCAAACAAAACACATTACAAATCTATTCCATAACTTCACATCAATTCCTCTTGAAAGCAATATGTTTCTTACTCTACTAAATGCTATCGTTCCAAGGGCAATTTCGACTTCTAACATACTCTGTACTACTTCCATTCCATGTGATTATACTTCCAAGGTATTTGAATGAATCTGCTTGGTCCAACGTTGATCTTCTATTACCACACTTATGTCATTATTTTCTCACTGCATCAGTCTTCATGAGGTTAATTTTCATTCCAAACTTTTTCCTTTTTCCAAATATTCAAGTCATCATTTTTTGTAAATCTTCATCCTGCTCACTAGAAATACATGATCGACTGCTTATTTAATGACATAATTCTTTCTCTTCCAATTGTTACTTTAACCTTCCCTCATAAAGCTTCATTTATCAACTCCTCACTGTAAGTATTAAAAAGTGTTCACAACATGTGACAGCATTGTCTCACTCCTCTCCCAATGAACGTTTGTTCATTTTCTACTCTCACTACTAACTTCTGCCCTGAGTATGAATGTATTGCGTATGGAAGGAAAATTTGATACACATCAGAGATAGATCATACAAGGTTTTTCGTATGGTATTACGGACTGATGTAGTTGACAAAACATGTAAAGGATAAAATTTTATTTCCGAATTTGCCATAAAATGCTAAATATTTGTGTGTGAACAAATTCTTTTACCATCTAAAAAAGAAGAGACAAAAAGAGCCCATCTACTCCTCAATGCTCTGCCTCTCCTGCTCTATTATATTCCCAAAGTGGTAGCAACCCCCCCCCCCCAGATTCCTGCATGGGGATGAGCAATAAAGCCCACTTTGGTAAATTTTGCTATAGACAGCAATGTTCCTACATCAATGCCTTGCAAATTTGGGATTTTTTAAAAATGAAGTAATTCATTATGGTTTATTCAAGAATTAAAGAGAAAAATTACTATGGAGAAAAAAAATAGTTAATTTAATTAATACATTTTTTCCAGAGAAGGGTTTGTGAGGATCGTAAAAAAATATAACACAAATTTTAACTTATTTGTGTCAACGTTTCGACAATGTTTATTGTCATCATCAGGACAATTGTTGCTGACATCAAACGCACAACTGTAAGTTTCCCCAGACCAACCGCCCTATAAAATTTGTGTTATATTTTTTTACTGATCCTCACAAACCCTTCACCAGAAAAATTCATTGATTGACAGTCACTATGAATTTAAGGATTTAATTAATACAAAACATTTCTACTTTTTCATCACAATCCTTGGATATGTTCATACACTTCTCCCAACGCTCTACAGGCTTTCTGATACCAATTGTGATAAATTCTGTTTTTAGTGTTAAGACAATTAAGGACATTTTTCTTTACCTTTGAATTACTCTGAACCTTAATACCGTATAATGGTTCCTTGAAGGGACCACACAAGATCAACTCTGACGAGGCAAGATGTGATAGCTCACATCACAAGGGGTGTGTGGTAGAATCTTCTGTGGTTGCAGTAGGCTGACAGGCACTGTTGTGAAGGAGATTGACGTTTTCTCTGCAAACCAGGCTGTTTCTTCAATACTTTAGACTACACTTTATTTACAAACAGATTTGTCAGTAGTCACTATTTATTGTATATTGATCTTTTACAAAAATCATAAAATTCTAGTGACTCAAAAAATCATTCCTTCACTGGATGTCCAGAACAGGATTCATCAATCACTTGTGTTTGGCTGCTTTTAATGAGATGTGTAGGAATCATTTGTTTTATTTACAAGAGCTTTATTGAGGACTGCAAAGTATTTATGGGCCAACAAGAAATAACAGTTGTCACACATACCTTCTACACTAACATATTCACTCACTAAGGACTTCACTAACTTGTGTTTGACAGAATGAGTGCTTTCACATATGAATTTATTTACATTATTTTGAAAAATACTGGACATTTTACACACAACATGTGAACACATTTATTGGGGAAAATCATGTTACTTGATTCATATTTCTTCACTAATATGTGGAAGTTTTCAGGGTCATGGGAATTATGTTCAAGTGACAACAAAACACTTTTACACTCGTTGTGTGGCAATCTTGAGATTGCCCATCCAATAACATAACTGTCTGCATTTGCCTGTGTAGTTTGCACAGTATTGTCAATGATCTCATTTTCTTCATTACAAATAGGTCTGTTATCACTACTATTTAATCTTACATTCATAGTGTAACTCATTTTCAAATAATTGTATTTGGTTAGGAATACTGCAGCATCAGCCTCACAATTGCTACCTTGTGATGGGGATAGTAAGTTATTTATCATAACAGTTCTTAATGCAAAATTTAGATGCATCTGGAGTGACATTATTGCCCCGTTTACCCCTCACAATGGCAAATGCATTTTCCAGACAATCCTGTGTCAGCCTTCTAGTGAAGAGAAATTGAAAATCAAATCGCTCTTTCAATTCTGACCAATTCTCTCTTCCTTTTCTGTGGGCTTCTCCTAGGATTGATTTCCTTCGCAGAAGGCAAAACTGAGGGGATAGATCCAGGCCAAAGTCTGAAAAGATAAATTAAAATGTAATAAGGCAATCTTTTATAAAGTCTACATACTCTCAAATTCTGATGTGTTCGAAATACTTACCCCTGACTTAATAAATTCTTGTTTCTAAAGTCTTTCTGTACAAAATGATCTGAACATACAACGTAACTTTTGTTCAAATGTTCTGGTCCATCTCTTTTGAATATATCATCCAGGTCTGCTTGTCTGCTCCGAATAACCCACTGCTTGCATCTAATAAAATCAGTAATATCAATTAGTTCATCATTTTCTACTGCCGTAAAATCAAGTATTCTATATAAACTGAAGTTGTGTAAACATATAGAAATGTAACCTAACATTTGAACTCATACTTACATTTCTTTATTTTTCGGAAATCTGTAGAAAGACCTTGACGCACTTTGCTGTCTGTAATTATTGCAACCATATATAGTGCAAATACTGCCTCTTCCAGCCATATTTTCTTTAAATAATTAAATATTATTAACATTTGACATTTAATACTTCACAGCTGTTAATGCCTGGTTTTTAGTGTACACTGCGAGCCACCAGAGTGAGTCACAGTCGCTGTCACAAGTTTTCACGCCTGCTTTCCGCTATTATCTTTATAACCTATTTGATATCATTACCCATTCGTTCAGTATGCATAAAATATATGCACACAAGTATGCGGGGGACTGTGAATAAATGATGATCAGTTCTGACTGATAGTGGACGCAACTAAAATACAATTTAGGGAGCTACAATGGCACACAGAAGGATCACTGGATTAACCGTGTATTGTACATTCCCAATTAACACGGATAATTGGGGTTTAACTATATATAATATAATTGATCTTTATTCTGTAGGTAAATCTTCAATATTGATTGCAGGCTTCCTATATAATAGTGAATATGTCTTCAAACATTATGTAACGGGACAAAGTTATGGGATTTATTATATCCTTTCATCAAGTGTAACAATGTGGAGTCACCCCCACTGAGCCCCGGCTTTAATAAGCAAAGCGTACTTTTTGAACCACCCAGTTGTCAGTTTGAGCAACAAGCCAGGCGAGGTGCGACGAAATCTGTAGCATCGGAATGTGTCCGAGCGCGCGAGTGCCGATTTTGACATCGTGAAGAGCACATACAGTTTCCCTGGTCGCCGGCTACGAGATTACGATAAATCACGAGAATCTGCGAGAAATGCGCTCAGCCAATGAGAAGGCAAGTTACTGCTCTAGAGATGACGCTGGCCATCTTGAAAACGACCGCACTTAGCATCATCTGGTCGAATCGGGTGGTTCAATTTAATAGTGCTCGTGAGCCAAAAGCGTAATCAACCATCAAAATGTGTCTGTAACTATGGAAATCATGGTAGTGTGAAATACCATTGACGAAAAGACAGTGTTAAAATTTAAAACCTGAGAAAACAACTTTCAGAACATTTACGCAAAACAGTGGCGGACAACATGCGGCGGGACCAGTGAGCACGTGCAGTAAGAATACCTAATTTCAATATTTGGCCAACAACTAAAAAGAATTTCATTTTAAATTGGTAAAAATAGTCCATTATAATGGGAGTGGGAAGATAAAAAAGGGGTGACAAGTATGAAAGAGTGAATGAGTAACGTGCTGGGTTGCCTTATTAGATATATTTAATATTGGTTAAGACATCTAAGTGTAAGATATATAATTCATTAATTCTTGTTTTATGTTTGAGAAAGTTATGCATTATGTAGAAGCAAAAATTATGTAGAACAGTGTTTATAAACCACGTCCGGGAAATGTATAAGAAATAAGACGAAACAAATTTGTAGTTAAGAACTTAAAAAAGAACGAAAAAATGTTGAATTTAATTAATAAACAAAGCTGGTTAACATAGTAAATGAGAGTAATTATTACGCTGCAATACCCAGCAACCACTTTTACAGGTCGTGAGTTCATGCAGAAAACCCTGGACCCAAGAAAGGTAAGAATAAAAATATAAAAAGGGGAAATTTGAATGTTTGGGTGTTCTTACTCATTTTAACCAATTATTAAAAAGAAAGTATTGTATCAATGGCGCCTCGAACACGGACAGTTTGTATTAATTTATTATATACGAACTGTACCTACTTACGAATGTAAAAGTGAGATTGCTGGAAGTTAAGGCAGAGTATGTATAAATTACATGCAAAAAAAAGTTATCTTATGCTATATTTGAGTGATACTTATATTATATTGAATACTACTGAATACATTAAAGATAAGGATTTTTTAAGATATATGAAAATTTGGTAATTTAAAAAAGATGGCAGAAAATAATGAAAGAAAGATCAATATGATTGACGTAACTTGCGATAATGAGTCAGCTGTCATGGGCGGCCTTGGAGTTCATTCAACTCCGAATGTAGGTCAAGACAATAAAATAGACGAACCAAGTGTTACAGATGACTCAGGAATTCAGTTAACCCCGACCTCAATTAGTAAAAATAAGAAATCTGATGACAATGATATGTTGACACGTTTGTATAGCATGATGTGCAGTATGAAAGAAAGTTCAGAAGAACAAAAAATACTGTTAGATGTAAAATTCAATGAAGTAAAAAATAATTTTGATGAAATGAAAAGTGATAATGAGGTTAAATTTAATGAATAAAATCCGTTTTGACATAAATGATCATAAATTTGATGAAGTTAACAATAAGTTCGATGTACAAAATGCAAAATTGAATGAATTGAGTAGTAATGTAATTGAACAAAAAATAAAATGTGAAAGTAGTTTTAATGAAATTAAGAGTAATTTTGATGAAAAGTTCAATAAGATAAATAATCGTTTTGATACAAACGAAAGTAATTTTAATGCAACTAGAAATGAAATAAAGCAAGTTAATAAACGTTTTGATAAAACTGATGAGATATTTTAAACTAAATTTAATGAATTAGAACAGAGTATTGAGAGTATGGGAGTGTGGAGAATAAATATAGGTAAATTAAGTGCAAATGAAAATAACGAAGTAACAGACGACATTGGTGTCAATACAGGTGAGAATAGTGAAGATATGATGACAAAAAATAACGAAGAAATAATTAACGAGGTAAGTGATAGTTATAAAAATGAGTTAACAAGTAGTAGTGGTAAGATAGTTAAAAAGGTAAGTGAGAATAATGGTGATATAATTAAAAATGGGGTGTTAGAGAGTAACATGGTGAATAATAATAGTGGCGATGAAGTTTTAGTGGAAATAAAGAGTAGTAATAAGATAGTGGTTGATGAGAGGTTAGGTTGGCGAAGGGCAAATTTTCCCTGTTGTTTAGGTGGAGTAAAGACTCCACTAGTGATTTATGAGGACAAAGTTTCCTCCAGTAGTTATTTGAGAGACGAGGTGTCTCTAAGTAGGTCCCCTGTGTATCATGAGTTCCCTGGAAAAGCCAGGATGTGTTATGATAAAGTTGTGTTGTTGCCCTTTGTGTGGATTGAGAGAGAGGAAGTGAAATGGTGTTATGATGAGAGACGTTTTGAGAGAGAGCAAGTGATAGAGATGTTCAAGCTAAATAGAGGTTATGAGGGGTTAGTTAAGAGGTTAAAATTTGAGAGAGTAGACTATATGAAAGACTTACCTTGTGCAGTAAATGTTGATGATTATTTTGATGATACCACTGTCGGTGATAAGCACTTACCTTGCGATGTAATTAAGGTAGTAGATGAATATGATGATGAGATCATAACTTACCTGGGAATAACGAATAATATTAAGGGCGATTTGAATATAACTAATGTTGACAAGGTTTATGAGATAATAATCAGGAAGAATCCTATAGATTATTACGGTATATTGAATAACACAGAGTTAACGGGGCATTATATTAAAAATAAGAATATGATGTATGTAAATAAGAATGAAAATTGTTATGTGAAAATCAGACTAAATTTCGATGATGGTGGTTAGATATATAGTGAATGAACATTTGATTATTTTAGTTTATGGTGTAATTACTTGGCTAACTTATGTAATGAGGTGTGATAAACAATAAAATAATGATGGAAAAATTGTAGATAAATTTGTAGTGATGTTAAATGTATTTGTGTAATAGGTTATGTTGTACTCTGTATTTTATGTAAACAATGTATGTATGTAGTAGGAATTGATTTTAGTAATAATAATATTTTACCAGACTAAATAAATAATGAGAGTAATTGTGAATTTTATAATGAAATTAAATGAATTGTAATTGTTTTGAATCATGGAATCAAAGTAACTTAGTGTTTTAGAAATGGATTGAATTAAATAATTAAATTAATTTAAAATGTTGTATAGAGGAATTTTGGTAATAATTTAAATGATTTGTATGAGATTTGAACTTTATAATAAATAGTAAATGAGTAAATGTAAAATGTGTTTATGGTGGTATCAGAAGGTACATATGGTTATGTACGTGATATTTTGTTGTGATAAATGTTTATAGTTTGAGTTTATGACAGTGATCATGTTTGATTTGATTGAATGAGTGACCATATGCAAGTATGAATTTTATAATGAAATTGAATAAGAGTAAAATGTTTTAATAAGGAAATTAAATGAAGTTGAAAGTATTTAACTTAGGAAAGGTGTGTAAATTTTGGTAAAATTTAAATTTGAAACGTTTATGTTAATGTAATGATGTTAATGGTTTTGAATACTGTACTCAATAATGTAATGACTTGAGGGTTGACAAGAACATTTAATGACTTATATTGTAGATAATTTTGTGTATTTGGTTTACTTGTATTAAGTGTATTCAGAGTAAGGTTATTTTCATATAATGATGAGATATCAGCTGATGCATGGTGTTATATGTCTTGTGTTTTGTGTGATCAATTTATAGGTGTAATTGATTTTATGATAGTAATAAGTTTTATTTGATTTAATAATTGTCAATATATAATTATGGAAATTAAATTCATTTAATTCACGTAAAAGATAGAAATGTTTTGTTATGAAAATTTTGATTTGTAGGTTATAAAGATGACAAATGAATTTTAGTATGGAAGGAAATAAGTACAAGATGCAATTAAATTAACTAATTTGTTTTGGAACAATGTAATTAAAGTAATTAATTGAAAGAGATGGTCTAATTAATTTAGAATGTGAATTTTGGCAATGACCTTAGATTTATTTTGATTTGAATTATAAAATAAATGATAACTGATGGAAATGCAGTGATTGAAATTTAAATAATTTAATTTTTGATTTGATATGATAAGGCCAGATAAACAGTTAAAAGATTTAATTAATAGAAAATGATTAAAAGTTGAGCAATGCTAGTAAATTGTAGTCAGGTGTTAACCTAAAAATGGTAATGTTTATTTTGAGGTTAGGTTTTTGTAAAATAGGAATGTTTATTTGAACATTTTATTTGCCTCCAGAAATGGTTAATTCTTCGTATTGTTTAAATTAGCAGCCATCCTTACTATTTCTTTTATGAATTTGCTAACTGCTATAATTTTTTTTTTTTTATTGTTTGACTAAGCTTTTCGTCATTACTGACATCTTCAGGTCTTAAACAACGTGTTTAAGGCCTGAAGATGTCAGTAATGACGAAAAGCTTAGTCAAACAATAAAAAAATTATAGCAGTTAGCAAATTCATAAAAGAAATAGAAATGGTTAAGACTATAAAATAGGTTAATTACCTGCTGTCGCGTTTCTCTGAATCCTAATTACAGGATTACTCGAGTTTTGACACCAATGGTGTCATCATCAGATCCAATATGATTAAGGTTAAAACATCAATATCGATGTATATTCATCTCATAAAAACAACACATACATTGCACAAAATAATAAATAATTAACATATATTAAAACGAAATAACAATGAATGAAAAACAACATGCGGCCGTCACGAACCTGTACAGGAACGCTCCCACGGTAAAAAGTTGAGTTTTACCGTGGGAGTGTCCTGTACAGATTCGTGACGGCCGCATGTTGTTTTTCATTCATTGTTATTTCGTTTTAATATATGTTAATTATTTATTATTTTGTGCAATGTATGTGTTGTTTTTTATTATTTGACGAGATGAATGTACATCGATATTGATGTTTTAACCTTAATCATATTGGATCTGATGATGACACCATTGGTGTCGAAACTCGAGTAATCCCGTAATTAGGACTCAGAGAAACGCGACAGCAGGTAATTAACCTATTTTATATGTTTATTTGAATCAGAATGTAATATGTTTAAGATAAGAAGGCACATATATACGCAACCAGTACTTTGCTAAAGGCAATCCAGTACGTCTAAGAGGGAAATAAATCAGTTGAGGATCTGGTTTGGTGGAAGGCAAATTAAGAACAATTGATCTGAAATGTTATAGAGTCAGGTGATACTGTGGCGGGTGCCTGTCTGATTTTATGGTGTTGGGATCTCGACAAGGGAAGTCCAGTAAGGTCATGCAGGTGCGCCATAGTCACTGGACTAGGGGGGTAAATTACCCATGATTTTAATAAGGATGTAAGGGGGTTGATGGCGCCATATCCTAGCTGGTCCTCTTAGGTTCTTAGCAATCAGAGTTTTTCTGTTTCGGCAGAAAACCTCTCATTGGGGGGGTACTGTAATGGGACAAAGTTATGGGATTTATTTTATCCTTTCATCAAGTGTAACAATGTGGAGTCACCCCCACTGAGCCCCGGCTTTAATAAGCAAAGCGTACTTTTTGAACCACCCAGTTGTCAGTTTGAGCAACAAGCCAGGCGAGGTGCGATGAAATCTGTAGCATCGGAATGTGTCCGAGCGCGCGAGTGCCGATTTTGACATCGTGAAGAGCACATACAGTTTCCCTGGTCGCCGGCTACGAGATTACGATAAATCACGAGAATCTGCGAGAAATGCACTCAGCCAATGAGAAGGCAAGTTACCGCTCTAGAGATGACGTTGGGCATCTTGAAAACGACCGCACTTAGCATCATCTGGTTGAACCGCGCGGTTCAATGTAATAGTGCTCGCGAGCCAAAAGTGTAATCAACCATCAAAATGTGTCTGTAACTATACGGAAATCATGGTAGTGTGAAATACCATTGACAAAAACACAGTGTTAAAGTTAAAAACCTGAGAAAACAACTTTTGGAACATTTAAGCAAAACAGTGGCGGACAACATGCGGCGGGACCAGTGAGCACGTGCAGTAAGAATACCTAATTTCAATATTTGGCCAACAACTAAAAAGAATTTCATTTTAAATTGGTAAAAACAGTCCACTATAATGGGAGTGAGAAGATAAAAAAGGGGTGACAAGTATGAAAGAGTGAATGAGTAACATGCTGGGTTGCCTTATTAGATATATTTAATATTGGTTAAGACATCTAAGTTTAAGATATATAATTCATTAATTCTTGTTTAATGTTTGAGAAAGTTATACATTATGTAGAAGCAAAAATTATGTAGAACAGTGTTTATAAACCACGTCTGGGAAATGTATAAGAAATAAGACGAAACAAATTTGTAGTTAAGAACTTAAAAAAGAACGAAAAAATGTTGAACTTAATTAATAAACAAAACTGATTAACGTAATAAATGAGAGTAATTATTACGCCGCAAAACCCAGCAACCACTTTTACAGGTCGTAAGTTCGTGCAAAAAACCCTGGACCCGAGAAAGGTAAGAATAAAAATATAAAAAGGGGAAATTTGAATGTTTGGGTGTTCTTACTCGTTTTAACCAATTATTAAAAAGAAAGTATTGTATTAATTAAATACTTCTGCAAGTAAAGTTTATTAAATTACGTTGTTGTATTTTCATATTTATGTTGAAATATTTACTATTTGAAGACATATTCTTGGATTTCATTGTCCATGACGTGTCTGTTAATTTAACTAAATATAATTAAATCACTACCGACTCGGAACACAATGTTTTTTTTTATGGGTAAAAACGTAAAAGTGTTATCTTATAGCCTGAACCAGTTTTCACTTTTAAAAAGCTTCTTCAGAGACTGCTGCTGGGAGCACTGTCCGTCTTGTTCAACACGCATTATTCGAAGATATCTCACCCCCACACACAACATCGATCCTTCAAAAGTCGATACCGCCGCCAAGAACACGACGGACATTGCTCCCAGTGACAGCCTCTGCAGAAGCTTTTTAAAAGCGAAAACTGGTTCAGGCTATAAGGTAAAACTTTTATGTTTTTACCCATAAAAAACTTTGTGTTCCGAGTCGGAAGTGATTTAATTATATTTAGTTAAAGACATATTGTTTTTACTTGGTATAACTTCCTGGTTACATTACCATTATACCATTGTAGTTGTTTTATTTCTATTTCCATTTTATAGTTGGTGCCATTTCTAGTTCTTTCAGTCCACATTCTGACCGTTTGATTATTACTATTTACTCATACAAGATACAAGATACTCTCATAGCCAGGCAGCCAGTTAATTGTAACAGGAATTGGTCGATATATGAATGTGGTTGGTTGGTTTTATGTATGTGGATTTTAATACATTAATTTCTCTTTTACATAAGAGGGTGTTGTTTATATTGTTGTGCCAAGGAAACAAATAGCACCCGATCACTGAGTGCCTATGTGGCTCTTGGCATGACACAGCGCACGAGGCTGGTGCAGATGTTTAGAGATAATTCTATGTGTCAGAGCTACATAATGTCCATTCCAGACATTTACCGGACTACGCTACCGGCATCAAGGCCCACTACTCACTACAATGCAAGGCGCCAGTGGTACAAATACTGGATTTCGAAGCAGCCCAGTTTTAGTTTAGACCTGTCAATTTTATAGTGCAGTTCAAAGCGTTTGTTGCAATTTACTGAGAAATGATTATTGTGTTAATTAGTGTGAAAGTGTAATAAGGTAACATTTATTGTTGGACAAATTTAACCTCAGTTATTGTATAAGAGTGCTTTGTAGATTTATAACTGCTTTTGTTTGTGTCTAATTAAAGTTTGTAATTAGTCACTTGATTGGTGTCAGTTATTCTGTTTCCACTGAACAACACAATGATTGGTGTGACCATCGTAGCAATATGACAATGTACTTTGTTACCTTTATTTATGAGATTTTTGATTTCTTCATCTATTTTCCATCTTTATGTTTTTTGACGGTAAAGTATTCACAGTTTTCTCCATAGTTTAATAGTTAATAATTAACACTCACTCAATAATCAATGCGACAAACAGACGTGGAGAAAAATATTGTATTTAGTTAATGCGACAATTTTCTTATTTTTAACAAAGTCCTCAGATACGGTACATTTACATGCTGTCATGTGTACAGATGATAGTTACTGTCATGTTTTTTTTGACCCATCCTTATTAATATGAGTTATTTCTCTCTTTTGGTGTTATACTCCTTCCTTTTTCTTGTAACTTGCTATTCGATGTATTAATGTTGGTTTATCACTGCCTTACGCCTTAGAGATTGCTGAATTAGGACAGATCCACAACTGATCAATTACATATACTTCAATTAGTTATTAGAAAAATTATGGAAACAGAATGTTAGGATAAGTAGCAAATCCTCATAGATTTTAAACATGCATATGAGAGTACTGGCACAGAAGCTAGCTCCATTGATGCCAGGAGGATGCAAGAAATTCAAGAAAGATTGTAACACGAGCGCATCAAGTGAGTTAAACATATAGCAAGAAGATACGCTATTTAAGATAAAAGCCATAAACATTACCATTAATCAGAGGATAACGTAACAGCATTATGTACAAATTATCACATAGTGGGGCAAAATAACACTACCCCAAGCCCAAGTAAGCACCACAGACAATAAAAGTGTAATGTTTATAGGAGAGGAAGGTAAAAAAAGGGTTAACAAATAGAACCAGTGATTACCAAGTAAACTACACAAACATTCAGTGTACAATTTATGAACCAAGATTGTAACACATACAAACATAGTAAGACCACCAATATATTGAGATTAAAAAGAGAAATAATTGCTCAAAAGACCACTGAAACAGAATATAAAATCCTTGATAAGATGTATGCCTGAATGTCAGAATAACACAGGACAAAATATAAATAATATGATAACTAATGTGTTGTAAATAAGACAATTTGTTATAGAGAGACAAAACCATGTATACAAACCAAAATACAAACCCATAATGTGTGTGACATAAATAAGTAAAAATTAAGTATTGATGTATAAACAGATAGTATAAAATGTGTACAAATGTGTAGAACATTGTAATAGACAATAGTAATAACATGTCATAATAAGGTAATAATGATTAAGCAGAATGTTGAACAAATTATGATGCATATTGTTGTCAAATCAGTAAGAGATGCATAACCTCATTTGAGCAGGATCTACAACATAAAATCACACATAACAATTAGAAAAAGCAATTAAAGGTAATTGTTCAAAGCAACAACCAAATAAAGACAAATGAATAAGATAATGAACGCAGTATAAGCTGAGAAACACAATTATATAAGTTAAATTATTGAAACAACCAATAGCCAGATCAGCCAAAACACAAGGTGACTACCAGAGTTCACAAAATACACTATTAAAACTTGATAACAGACAAGAAAATAGGTTACCAGTAGTAAGTAGAATACTCAATTCCTCTATGGGTATACTTAACAATCATTAAATGGGTAAATTAATGACAATATAATGATAAACAAATATACTTGACCAGTAGGACTAGATGCAAATAACCATCCTACTGAAGTTTAGAGATATTTAAACCAACAAGAAGTTAGTACACACAGTAGACAGACAATGTACAATGTCTAGGTACACTTTAATAAATAAATATACATGTATTAAGCACGAACAATAACAAAATAAAAATGTCAAAATAACGAAATTGTGACATGGTGTATTTAAACAATACTATATGACTAAATGAGGCACCATATACTGAAATAAAGCTTCAACAAAGGTTTAAAAATATATGAAGTACCATTTGAATACCGGAAAGGGTATAGTAGAATAAGATAATATGTTAAAATAAGTAAATGCAAGTGCAAGGACATGTATGGCTTACACGCCAAGCATTTTGCTAAAATCATAAATATTTTAATATTTAGAATTAATTAGTGAGAGAAATGGACTCTGAACACCTAATTATAAGTATTAGAATAAAATTACATAAAAATAAAGTGGAAAAGACTTAATTATATTAAGAACCACAATAAGTGAATTTTTGTAAAGTGAACTAGGTTATTTATGAACGGATTTGTAGCTTGTTTGGACTTTATAGAAAGACCCAAGTATCCGCAGAATAATGAGACCAATAATTTATTAATCAGACAAGTCATAAGAAAGTTATGTACAATAACAAATTTTCTATCATTTCCAAAAAGGATTGAACGCGTCACAGCCTACTCTCCAACCCAAAAACTGACGCCACAAAATTAAAAGTTTTAATGTTACTAAAGCGTTTGGGGTTGAGATTAAAGAATTTTCAACCAATGAGATGAGCTAATTTTAGGAGACGCCAGAAACGACTTCGACGAAAAGCATCAATTATTCTTGGACCATCAAAGCAAGTGGAACGCACGACAGTCAGCAACAAGATTTTTAAATAAGGGCGCGTTACCCCCAGTATAGTTCAGTACTCTAACCTAACCAGAGTAAATAACCTTTTACGTGTGATAGTGCAACGAGTGATGTGATAAATATTAACCATCGCTAGTGTATAATAAGGGCGATGAGGAGTGTTAAATGCAGGGAGTACTATTTATTAACAATATTTAAAAAAAAAGAAATATAATAATTACCGATTGGTAAAGTTTATGTTGACACTACTCTAGTCAAGTACGGATTGTACATGGCTAAATTAGTAAACAATTGTCAATTGATGGGCATATGAGTAAAGGTTCTCAATTTTATTAATTATATTGGTTAAATAAAATATTATTGATATTTTAAAGAAAATAGTACACAAATTCAAAATAATAACAAATGTCGAAAATAACAAGAATAAATATAGAGGCTAACTTGACTACATCTAACGTTGAACCAAGTCATTTATAAATTAACCTTCGAGAACAATCATTGATAAACAATACAATCATTTCAAATATATATTATATATAGTTTTAAGATTTGTATACTATAAATTAAATATTTTAATAACTCACTCTGAACAACAGGTGGAGTTAACCTATAAGAAACAAACGTTCAATGCCAATACTGAGTCCCGTTTTAAATTTATATTCATGTTGAAGAGACTCAAGTAATAAGAATTTATATCTTAAATAAAATACCTTTCATTGTTAATACTTAGCCAAATAATATTATTTCGATACGCAGTGTTTATGAACGCGTATTACACCTGTCTGGATAGCTGACAATTTTACACCAGTTGTACCATGATACGATAATTTCTGATATCGTATTTAAAGTTATTTTTTTGATTTTTTAATTATTCTGTATAAAATAATATTGTTCCGTATTAGCATCTTTGTAACTAGTATCATGTCAATTAAAAGAACGCACGAATTTTGGTAATAATAACCAAAATTAACCAAATAAGGTTAGCAATAATATTGTATACCGTATCAATGTTACCAGCCCTGAGCTGAAAGATTCTCATCAAATAATTAACTTGTTTTTTAATGATTATTCATTGTTTCAAAAGGAATTCAATTTGAGTCAATTTAATGTTAATAAAGTAATAGTTCTCTTACCTGTGGATCAGTCTTATTATTTTTTTCAAAATAGGCACAAGGAAAGTTTATTTAAAGAGCAATTGTTTCCTAAGGTGGCAGCACGATAATCGAGCGGCCAGTATTTGAATTTCAATTCAGTATCAAATACAAGAATCATTTTATTTACTGTATGCATACTAATACACAAGTGAAATATTTTGTAAATTGTATTGTGACCTTTCAGGGATATAGGGCCTATATTGGAAGATTGAGGACATTCACCGATGGTAAGTGTAAAGGTACCATACCAGAGTGCATCAAGAGAATCTTAACATTCCTTTTAAACAACATTTAATAATACGTTGTGATTTTTATATAACAGCGTGGTTCAAAGATAACAAGATTAATAACACATATAAATACACACTATACAATATAGAGAGTTTAGTGTACGTTTTATTATAAAGTAACAAGCCCATCGCGGGGCATGATTGACTAACTTACACACAACACCAACTCACTAAACATTTTTATTTATAATATTACAACGTGGCGCCCAACGTCTGAGCAGCGAATTAGGTCGACAATATCTAACAAAATAAATAAATACTAAATATATATTAAACTAATTCGACAGCAGTTGCATTTCAAGGATACAAAGATGAATAGGAGATCGACATCCAAAAGGAGAGCGGCGGAAGCCGAAAAAGAAACCATGATGGAGGAGAAGGAAGCGACGTCAGCTGAATATGTGGAAGAGATTTTAATGACAGTGGAAGACAGACGACCTGAACAGATGGAGGAGGTCCAACAAACAGAAACCCAAACAGAAACGAGCCAACCGGAGAAACCAATGCCAACAGTGGACACCAACATTTTGGAAATATTAAGGGCAATAAAGGAATTAAATGAAAATAGCCAAGCCACAAAGGAGGAATTAAGTAAGAAGATGGAAGAAGGCCAAAAAAAGATGGAAGAAGGCCAGAAGGAGAGCCAGAAGAACATAGAATCATTGAAGGAAGACAACCAGAAGAACATGGAATCTTTGAAGAAGGATTTAAATGATAAAATAGATGAAACCAATAAGAAGATGGAAGAAGGACAGAAGAAGACGGAAGAATTATTGGAGAAAAATATCGAATTGATTAAAGAAAATATATCTGAAGAATTGGGAATCAAAATCGGAGAAACCAATAAGAAGATAGACAAATTGAACGAACAAATCAATAAGAAAATTGAAGCAATACAGAGCGATAACAAGAAAATATGGCAACAAATGGCCGATAATAACAGCAGAACAGAAGAGATTGCAAGAACAACCATTGAAATAATAAACAAGAACATGGAAGAAAATAAGGAAGCAACGGATGAGAGGATGGAGGCGACAGTAACGGAAATCCGAAGGGAGATATCTGACGTACACCAAGAATGCAAGCTAAATAAGCAAGAGATCACACAGACTAAAGCTGATATTAACGACCGTATAAGTATTATTGAAGAAACCCGGATGAGGCAGCTAGAAGCAGTGGAACTTAGGGAAGTAGACCTGGCACTCGCACACACCACCCTAGGAGAAAGGTGCGAAGAAATAAAAACGACCGTGAATGCAGTGAAGGACCAAGTGAACAGCGACAAGGAACGGCTGACCGAACGAAAACAGCGGGAGTTCAATAATCTCAGAGATGAGATAAATCATATTAGAACTTATCCAAGTACGATGACGGGATTACCGCACCTGGACGGCCGAGAGAGCATCGATTTCAGGACTTACAAAAAGAATCCTCTGGAATTCCTGGAAAGAGTCGATGAAATACTAAACAGAAATAAAGAAAATCGATGGGCAATCATCAAGGGAATGCTTGATGAGTATTTCAAAAATGTTTTCGATAACTGGTGGACGGTGACCAGGCACAAAGTGCAAAGTTACGCAGCATTCAAGGCGGCATTCAAGATGAAGTACTGGTCCGAATCAACGCAGAACACTGTTCGAGACAACATAAGCAATGGCAAATATGAACACAGTACCGGACATTCTGTGATGGCATACTTTCTGGGGAAAATATGCCTGGCAAGAAACCTGGAACCAGTGATACCAGAAGAGTGTTTGGTAACCAAACTGGCGTATCATTTCCATGAAGGGGTATCGCAAGGGAGATTGAATGGCCAGATAAAAACCATACAAGCAATGTCCGCGCTCCTGGAGAACCATGAACAGGAATGGTACTACCAGAGAAATCGCCAGAGGCCAGGACCGTATTATGACCGGAGTGGACCTGGTAATAGCAATCAGAATAATAACTTTGATAGGCTCAACTACAGGGGAAATTTCAATAACCCAAATCGATTTGGTAATGACCAGAATCCATGGCCGAATAACAACGGAAACAACACTAATAACAACGGTCGTGAAAATAATAATAATAATCCCAGGCCAAATAACTATAACGAGAATAATAATAATTATCGGCCGAGTAATGGTAACAACAATTACCGACCTAACAATAATTACTACCGGCCATGCAATAATAATAATAATAATAATAATGGTAATTACCAGCCAAGTAACGGAAACAACAGCGGTAACAATTACCGAAGAGTGCATTACGCCAATGCTAGTCGAGACAGCAACAGTAGACCATATTATCAGGGTCGTCGAAGCTACCAAAACCACAACAGCCAAAGCAACAGCGATGGTGAGGGACCTGGGTCTGGATATAATACAAACCGGAGCCGTAGTAGTGAGGACACTCAATGGGGACCAGGCCATGGAAATGAATATCACACTGGAAATGGACCAGAACAATGGGAACAAAATGCACCCAACGTTACAGACAGGCACACGGACGATAGTGACCTGCCTTTAAATGGACAACGGCAGTGAAAACCGGAAGATCACCCTCACTGAACCGATCTATTGGGTCTAACGTAATGAACGACATCAAGAAATCAATTATTATCATCCAAAATAATTATTTAAAAAACATTAGAAAAGATTTATTAGAAGTAAGGGACAATAACGTCGACGATGCAATTAACAGTGAAATCGCTTATGTGACAGTAAATGTCAGTGGAATAAAGGCGACTGCAATGATTGATACGGGAGCAAATGTCTCATTAATAGACAAAGTTGAGTTAAATCGAATACAGGCTGAAAACAAGATAGTAATACCGACGTTACCAATCAACAACATAGTCTTAATTGGAGCAACGGGTCAACAAAACAAGACCATCCGGAACCAAGTCCAGCTAGAAATATCCAGTAATGGTGAAACTATCCCCATGATCTTTTTGGTAGCAAGTGGGCTACCTTTTAATTTATTGATTGGCTGCGACATATTGAGAAGATATGCGGCCGTAATTGACATGAGCAGAGCCAAAGTAACGCTGAACTCAGGCATTATTAGATGGACGGCGGAATTAATTGAAAGCTGAAAAGCCAATCCTGACCATATAATATATTACATTCGAGAAGATCATAAACAGAGGGGACAAATATCAACCAATGAAGAAATTCGCCAAAACAAGGGGGACACATTATGGATGGAGAAATTATATGAAATCAAAAGGTTCTAATCAGCCAGAGTCGACAGAAATTTGACGAATGAATAAATCGCAAAATTAATAAAAATTTACAATAAATACAGACATGTATTCTCAGACACACCAGGGAAGGTGAAGAATTTCCAATGTGAGATAAAATGTAAAGACCAAGCCGAATTTAAAAGGAAATCACATCCCATAGCTTTTTCATTAAAGGAAGCAGTTCGTCTGGAAAATGCAATGCCTAATTGAAGATGATATAATTGAATTGAGTAACTCCCCATACACAAATCCAATTGTGGCGGTACCTAAAAAGAATGGTGTAGTAAGAATCTGCCTAGACGCCAGGGAAATTAATAACACAATCATAAATGACAGGACATCGCCTGGAGAAATCGATGAAATACTTAAAAAATTTCATGGTATAAAGTATATCAGCATATGGGACACCGTGTGTGGATATTGGCAGGAATTACACCCCAATAGCAGAAAATACACGGCCTTTATATTTGAAGGGCGTAACTATCAGTTCAAAAGGTTACCCTTTGGCCTAGTAAATTCCGTAGCTGTATTTGTCAAATGTATGGATGAGATTTTAGGACAAAATACACTTCAATTCACTACAGTGTATGTTGATGATTTGCTCATTACCTCCAACAATTGGGAGGAACACTGCAACAGGGTGGCACAAGTGTTGAAAAAGTTAGATGAAAACAACATTACACTCAAATTAGAAAAATCCAAACTCATAGCCGACGAAGTACGATTTCTTGGTTTTAATTTACCTGAAACAGGCATAACGCCATCCCAAGAAAAAATGGAAGCTATACAGCGCTTTCCCACACCCAAAAACAAGAAACAACTGCAATCGTTTCTTGGCATTTGCAACTACTAGAGAAAATTTCAGAGTAATTATTCTGAAGTAACCTCTAAATTTACACAACAACTTTCATCCAAAGATAAGTTGAGATGGGGACCCGAACAGGACACCACTTTCCAAATGATAAAAGAAAAATTCCTAAGCACAGTAATGTTACACCACCCAAACTTTTATAAAGCTTTCTATATGAACTGTGACGTAAGTCTGGGATCCATATTATACCAGGAAGATGAGGAAGGCAATCATCTGGTAATCAGTTTCGCCAGTAGGACACTCAATAAGTGTGAACGCAATTACCACACCACGGAGAAGGAACTCCTCAGCAGAGTGTTCGCGTGTGAAAAGTTCCGAACATACATTTTAGGATACCAGCTGACAGTAAGAACAGACCACAAATCGATCTCATTCTTAAAGAACTGCCGATTAAAACATGGAAGACTAACAAGGTGGACTCTAACACTTCAAGAATACAATATACAATGGGAATATGTTCCTGGGAAGAGCAATATTGCTGCAGATGTGTTATCCAGGGTGAACATACAAGATCAAACATTCGAAGGAGAGAAGGTGACAATCGCCAAAGTATACCACATTTTGAAAAACAAAACAGAATTGGCAAATATAATAGCAAACCTTAAAATTAAACAACAAAATGATCCCAAAATCAAAAGTATATTACAGAGACTGATAGAACAAGATGACAAGATTACTCCATATTATTGCATACATAATAATTTACTGTTTATATAAACAAAACAGTCAAATGACCAGTGGAAAATATTGATACCAAAAAATACAGAAAAAGAAATTGCAATAGACTACCATATAAGATATGGACATATGGGAGCCATAAAGGTAGTTAAGGCACTAGAAGAACACGTGTATTTTAAAGACATGAATCGCAGAGTCAGGAAATACATAAAACACTGCCATCTATGCCAACTAGTGAAATGTAATAATGAGAAAAAGAGGGAGTTATGATACCAATTACCTCTGCTGAGAAACTAGAAAAGGTATTTGTGGACCATTCCCGCGTAGTGGCGGAAGACACCAATACAAATACATAATAATAATTTTTGACCACTACACCAAATTTACCAAACTCTACGCCATAAATAAAGCCACTACAAGCAAAATCTTGGAAGTAATAATTCTGAAATACATCCCAGAAGTCGGAAAAACTCAATCCATAATTACGGACCATGGGACACAATTCAGAGACAGAAAATGGAAGGATACGTTACTTAACCATGGTGTAAAGACATACAAAACTTCTATATACCATCATCACAGCAATCCGGCTGAAAGAGTCCTAAGAGAGGTGGGAAGAATATTGAGGACATACTGCTATAAACAACAAAGGAGATGGGAAGAGTATTTATCCCCAGCAGAAGATTTCATAAATTTAGCATGTCATCAATCAACTAATGAAACACCCTACACGGCTATGTTCGAAAAAAGACCACCCCGAGAAATAACAGAAATGATTAATTTTCCGCAAGGAAACGAATATGAATTTAATAAATTGAAATTTTATAATAATGCAGTGGAGCGAGCCGAAAAGCTCAGAATAAAATACAAAAAATCACAACCTAAAATATTCACATACGAAGTGGGAGGTAAAGTACTATTGAGAAACAGAGAACTCCCAAGCGCTATTGAAGGAATTTCCAAGAAAATATTACTGCTTTACACAGGCCCATATACTGTAACCAAGAATAATATGAATAATACTTATGAGATACAAGACCCCATAACAAAGAGAATCAAGGGTAATTACAATCAGACCTCAATAAAGAGGTATGTTGAAAATTAAATAATGTAAAAAGCCAGAATATTATAGTGGAAATTACTTAATGATGATACTAAGTGTGGAAATGACAATTATAAATATAAAAATGAGTGTTGACAAGCTACTAATATAATAATATAACAATGTAACCCAAAGAAGTAATGTATAATATGATGAAAACTGTAAATTTACCATCTGTACTAATAAAAAGAAATATACGAGACCGACAAATAAGACCTATGGCAAATAACAATTTCCTAGAGCCAGTCAACAGTAATTTACCATCTTACCCGTACTACTTATAAAAGAAAGAATTATACGAGACGGACACCCAACAGCTTGGCATAAAATAAATAAATATTTCCAAGAGCCAGTCAACTGTAATTCAACATCTTACCCGTACTACTATATAAAGAAAAAGATGATCTACAATGAAATCAACATGAGAAGTTGGAAGACAAAAGCAATTGAATATTATTACTATAAGATGGATATAAGATACACAAGACATGAGGCAAAACCAAACGAGAGCCTATACTAAATAAAATGTGACACAGAGACATGGATAGCGAAGATGAAGAAGATTATAAAGTGACGTTAAATGTACTACCAAAAGAAAGATTAATTGATCACGAAGAATAATGAAAATAACATACTAACGAAGAAAATCATGAGAAGATACCAGTGATGAACTGTAAATGAACTATCCCAGAAAAATATGAAGATTAAGTTAAGTTGAATCAAGAAGAGAAGAATATAATTATGTATAAACCGCAACTGCGTGAAGTAATCCCAAGAATGTTTATTATTAGTCGGAAGAATGACTACTTTTATTTTGTAAGATGAATTGACTGAAGAATAATTCCAGCAATCATTTATATTTTAACAGAGATGATGTACCTCTGAATTTTTTTGATGTTAGTATGGCCAGCAGAGATGTATGGCACAGCGAGCCACTCTGAACTGCCCCAGCCAAAATATGTTAGGGAATTAAATAGTCGAGGGAAGACAATTACAAGGAGTGAAATACAAATATGATTCATAAAAGAGAATGGAAGGATATAAGAAGAACAGGAGAGTCAATATGGAAAAGAATACAACAATTGATAAATTCTTCATGAAATTTGTATAAGGATTCAGAATTAATCAATTCTTATAGGAAGGCATATGTAACGTAACAAAATTGTAGTTACATATAAATAATATAATATGTCGAATAAGAGTGTACCATGAACATGTTTGATCAAAAATGAGAAAGAATAACTGAAGTATAAAGCCAAATGTGTATCTATATACAAATAATGTCAAAGCAAGCCAAAGCAGAAGAAAGAAGAACTATAATAAAAGCATCATCAAAGTGATAGGAGGAGAATAGAAGATAAAAAATCAAAACAATACGTTAGCAACATAGGCCCAATAGATCATAAAAGTGAGGGGACATATCAACTATTATCACCATAGTGAGGAGACATACCATCTATAATAAAAGTGAGTGGAATATATAACTTAAGCAAAATAAATGTGAATTGTGACAAATAAATATGAATATGATATAAATAATTATGTTATAAATATGATATGAGTTATCATACCAGTGAGGGAACAACAAATACCCTGTAAGTGATAAAAAATAAATATGAAGAAGAAGAAACCTGATAACTAGAAGAGGAGGTGTAAAGAAGAAGAAGAAGAAATGTATAATGAATAATGAAGAATAAATATAGCAAGAACAAGACAACAACATTCCCAGTGTAAGGAAGGCACCACGACCAGAAAAATTATAAGACAAGTGTAATGACTGCCAGATTAATAGTTATAATATCATCCAACAAGGAAGGATATAATGAAGACAAGATGACTAAGAAGCAAGTGTCGAAAACTTAATAAGTAGCCACAAACAATGATAGTGAATACCTTATATGAGTGCATCGATACGTAATAAAATAACACTACCCCAAGCCCAAGTAAGCACCACAGACAATAAAAGTGTAATGTTTATAGGAGAGGAAGGTAAAAAAAGGGTTAACAAATAGAACCAGTGATTACCAAGTAAACTACACAAACATTCAGTGTACAATTTATGAACCAAGATTGTAACACATACAAACATAGTAAGACCACCAATATATTGAGATTAAAAAGAGAAATAATTGCTCAAAAGACCACTGAAACAGAATATAAAATCCTTGATAAGATATATGCCTGAATGTCAGAATAACACAGGACAAAATATAAATAATATGATAACTAATGTGTTGTAAATAAGACAATTTGTTATAGAGAGACAAAACCATGTATACAAACCAAAATACAAACCCATAATGTGTGTGACATAAATAAGTAAAAAATTAAGTATTGATGTATAAACAGATAGTATAAAATGTGTACAAAATGTGTAGAACATTGTAATAGACAATAGTAATAACATGTCATAATAAGGTAATAATGATTAAGCAGAATGTTGAACTAATTAGGATGCATATTGTTGTCAAATCAGTAAGAGACACATAACCTCATTTGAACAGGATCTGCAACATAAAATCACACATAACAATTAGAAAAAGCAATTAAAGGTAATTATTCAAAGCAACAACCAAATAAAGACAAATGAATAAGATAATGAACGCAGTATAAGCTGAGAAACACAATTATATAAGTTAAATTATTGAAACAACCAATAGCCAGATCAGCCAAAACACAAGGTGACTACCAGAGTTACACAAAATACACTATTAAAACTTGATAATAGAGAAGAAAATAGGTTACCAGTAGTAAGTAGAATACTCAATTCCTCTATGGGTATACTTAACAATCATTAAATGAGTAAATTAATGACAATATAATGATAAACAAATATACTTGACCAGTAGGACTAGATGCAAATAACCATCCTACTGAAGTTTAGAGATATTTAAACCAACAAGAAGTTAGTACACACACTAGACAGACAATGTACAATGTCTAGGTACACTTTAATAAATAAATATACATGTATTAAGTACGAACAATAACAAAATAAGAACGTCAATATAACGAAATTGTGACATGGTGTATTTAAACAATACTATATGACTAAATGAGGCACCATATACAGTGGAACTTGGTTATTACGGCCTCGGCTGTTACGTCAACTCAGGTGTAGCGTTATTTTGTCATAAGTCCGGTCAAACTGATATCTTTAACATTATAAATATTCCCGGTTTTAACGTCACTAAATATTGTACTACTCTGTTATAGCGTCAAAAATTTCTCAGATATTTTACTCTAAATTTCATATAAACGTATATATGTGCGCGTGCTACGCCCATGGCTACAGACATACATTATTATTTTCTGTATACAGACAAAAAATTATTTTCTGTATGGACACGGCGCAACCTGCCACAATTTCACTCTTAGATGCAATACAATTCCTAGACGACTCTTGGAAGAGTGTAACACAGAAGACGATAGCAAAATGCTTTAGTAAAGCACAACTCGTACATGAAAATTTACCCGATGATGACGAAGACGACGACTTGCCGCTCTCGGAGTGGATTAAGAAATTCGACGTAAATGAATTTGGAAATGAACTTGATTCCTATGCATCAGTGGATGACCAAGTAGAAACATTCCAAGTGTTGAGTGACGCAGAAATTATCGCGGAAGTAAAAAACATAGAAGCAGAAGATAGTGTTGAAGAAGATGCTGAGCAAGAGGAGGATGCCGACATCGTTTGTCCGACAGTACAGGAAGCAATGAGAGCTGCCGAAACTCTTTCACGATTTTACTGCTTTAGATAGACGTCTGACGAAACGTTCAATGCAGCGCAGCATCACCACAGCACAACAGAAAGAATTTATTTTTCAGAAAGGAGCGTTCAAAAGAAAATTACGGATTACTTTCGACAGTAAGCCTAAATGTAAGCTACATGTACTTTCTTTTTGAACTTTTAAAATATTCTTCATGCTGTTTGTATAAATGAAATGCAGTTTGTAAACTTTAGAATAAATATCACGAATAATGTTAATAATGCAAAGATCTTTTTTTTTTTATTTCTCCTCCTTACTAGTGATTAAAAAGGGTCTTTTATAACGACTCTTTTATAACGTCACTCGGACATAACGTCATTATTTCTTTGGTCCCTTCAATGACGTTATAACCAAGTTCCACTGTATACTGAAATAAAGCTTCAACAAAGGTGTAAAAATATATGAAGTACCATTTGAATACCGGAAGGGTATATTAGAATAAGATAATATGTTAAAATAAGTAAATGCAAGTGCAAGGACATGTATGGCTTACACGCCAAGAATGCATTTTGCTAAAATCATAAGTATTTTAATATTTAGAATAAATTAGTGAGAGAAATGGACTCTGAACACCTAATTATAAGTATTAGAATAAAATTACATAAAAATAAAGTGGAAAAGACTTAATTATATTAAGAACCACAATAAGTGAATTTTTGTAAAGTGAACTAGGTTATTTATGAACGGATTTGTAGCTTGTTTGGACTTTATAGAAAGACCCAAGTATCCGCAGAATAATGAGACCAATAATTTATTAATCAGACAAGTCATAAGAAAGTTATGTACAATAACAAATTTTCTATCATTTCCAAAAAGGATTGAACGCGTCACAGCCTACTCTCCAACCCAAAAACTGACGCCACAAAATTAAAAGTTTTAATGTTACTAAAGCGTTTGGGGTTGAGATTAAAGAATTTTCAACCAATGAGATGAGCTAATTTTAGGAGACGCCAGAAACGACTTCGACGAGAAGCATCAATTATTCTTGGACCATCAAAGCAAGTGGAACGCACGACAGTCAGCAACAAGATTTTTAAATAATGTTATCCCCAGTATAGTTCAGTACTCTAATCTAACCAGAGTAAATAACCTTTTACGTGTGATAGTGCAACGAGTGATGTGATAAATATTAACCATCGCTAGTGTATAATAAGGGCGATGAGGAGTGTTAAATGCAGGGAGTACTATTTATTAACAATATTTAAAAAAAAAGAAATATAATAATTACCGATTGGTAAAGTTTATGTTGACACTACTCTAGTCAAGTACGGATTGTACATGGCTAAATTAGTAAACAATTGTCAATTGATGGGCATATGAGTAAAGGTTCTCGATTTTATTAATTATATTGGTTAAATAAAATATTATTGATATTTTAAAGAAAATAGTACACGAATTCAAAATAATAACAAATGTCGAAAATAACAAGAATAAATATAGAGGCTAACTTGACTACATCTAACGTTGAACCAAGTCATTTATAAATTAACCTTCGAGAACAATCATTGATAAACAATACAATCATTTTAAATATATGTTATGTATAGTTTTAAGATTTGTATACTATAAATTAAATATTTTAATAACTCACTCTGAACAACAGGTGGAGTTAACCTATAAGAAACAAACGTTCAATGCCAATACTGAGTCCCGTTTTAAATTTATATTCATGTTGAAGAGACTCAAGTAATAAGAATTTATATCTTAAATAAAATACCTTTCATTGTTAATACTTAGCCAAATAATATTATTTCGATACGCAGTGTTTATGAACGCGTATTACACCTGTCTGGATAGCTGACAATTTTACACCAGTTGTACCATGATACGATAATTTCTGATATCGTATTTAAAGTTATTTTTTTGATTTTTTAATTATTCTGTATAAAATAATATTGTTCCGTATTAGCATCTTTGTAACTAGTATCATGTCAATTAAAAGAACGCACGAATTTTGGTAATAATAACCAAAATTAACCAAATAAGGTTAGCAATAATATTGTATACCGTATCAATGTTACCAGCCCTGAGCTGAAAGTTCTCATCAAATAATTAACTTGTTTTTTAATGATTATTCATTGTTTTAAAAGGAATTCAATTTGAATCAATTTAATGTTAATAAAGTAATAGTTCTCTTACCTGTGGATCAGTCTTATTATTTTTTTCAAAATAGGCACAAGGAAAGTTTATTTAAAGAGCAATTGTTTCCTACGGTGGCAGCACGATAATCGAGCGGCCAGTATTTGAATTTCAATTCAGTATCAAATACAAGAATCATTTTATTTACTGTATGCATACTAATACACAAGTGAAATATTTTGTAAATTGTATTGTGACCTTTCAGGGATATAGGGCCTATATTGGAAGATTGAGGACATTCACCGATGGTAAGTGTAAAGGTACCATACCAGAGTGCATCAAGAGAATCTTAACATTCCTTTTAAACAACATTTAATAATACGTTGTGATTTTTATATAACAGTGTGGTTCAAAGATAACAAGATTAATAACACATATAAATACACACTATACAATATAGAGAGTTTAGTGTACGTTTTATTATAAAGTAACGAGCCCATCACGGGGCATGATTGACTAACTTACACACAACACCAACTCACTAAACATTTTTATTTATAATATTACAACGTGGCGCCCAACATCTGAGCAGCGAATTAGGTCGACAATATCTAACAAAATAAATAAATACTAAATATATATTAAACTAATTCGACAGCAGTTGTATTTCAAGGATACAAAGATGAATAGGAGATCGACATCCAAAAGGAGAGCGGCGGAAGCCGAAAAAGAAACCATGATGGAGGAGAAGGAAGCGACGTCAGCTGAATATGTGGAAGAGATTTTAATGACAGTGGAAGACAGACGACCTGAACAGATGGAGGAGGTCCAACAAACAGAAACCCAAACAAAAACGAGCCAACCGGAGAAACCAACGCCAACAGCGGACACCAACATTTTGGAAATATTAAGGGGAATAAAGGAATTGAATGAAAATAGCCAAGCCACAAAGGAGGAATTAAGTAAGAAGATGGAAGAAGGCCAGAAGAAGATGGAAGAAGGCCAGAAGGAGAGCCAGAAGAACATAGAATCATTGAAGGAAGACAACCAGAAGAACATGGAATCTTTGAAGAAGGATTTAAATGATAAAATAGACGAAACCAATAAGAAGATGGAAGAAGGACACAAGAAGACGGAAGAATTATTGGAGAAAAATATCGAATTGATTAAAGAAAATATATCTGAAGAATTGGGAATCAAAATCGGAGAAACCAATAAGAAGATAGACAAATTGAACGAACAAATCAATAAGAAAATTGAAGCAATACAGAGCGATAACAAGAAAATATGGCAACAAATGGCCGATAATAACAGCAGAACAGAAGAGATTGCAAGAACAACCATTGAAATAATAAACAAGAAGATGGAAGAAAATAAGGAAGCAACGGATGAGAGGATGGAGGCGACAGTAACGGAAATCCGAAGGGAGATATCTGACGTACACCAAGAATGCAAGCTAAATAAGCAAGAGATCACACAGACTAAAGCTGATATTAACGACCGAATAAGTATTATTGAAGAAACCCGGATGAGGCAGCTAGAAGCAGTGGAACTTAGGGAAGTAGACCTGGCACTCGCACACACCACCCTAGGAGAAAGGTGCGAAGAAATAAAAACGACCGTGAATGCAGTGAAGGGCCAAGTGAACAGCGACAAGGAACGGCCTTGAAGATATTAATAGGAGAGGTTCTCAAATATAAGATAGATGTTTTGGCTATGCAGGAGATGAGGTGGACTGGTGCTGGAATCATGGATCGAAGGGACTACTTGGTGTACTACAGCTGTCAGAACCGGGACCATGTGCTTGGAACTGGCTTCTTGGTAAGCCGTAGAATGAAAGCAAATATCATCTATTTTAAACCCCTTACACCTAGAATGTGTAAAATAAGACTTAGGGGAATTTTCTTTAACTATACTATAATAAACTTGCATGCCCCAACTGATGATAAGCCTGAGGAGGAGAAAGATGATTTTTATGACTTGCTGGAGAATGCGTATGCTAGCAGCCCTAGACATGACATAAAAATAATCATAGGTGACTTAAATGCCAAAGTGGGAAGCAGCCATACCTGTAGTAATATAGGAAAGTATAGTTTACACTCTGAACACTCAGACAATGGTTTCCGACTATTGAACTTTGCAGTTGGTCAAAATATGATCATAGGAGGGACTTTCTTCGACCACAAAGACATGGATCTCTCCAGATGGGAGAACGGTCAATCAAATAGATCATGTCCTATTGGATGGCCGCCATAAGTCAGACTTACAAGACATGAGAGTTTATAGAAGTGCCAACATGGACAGCGATCACTATCTCGTAGTTGCAAAACTGAGAGCTAGAATCTCCAATAATAGAAATGAAAAAGGAATAAAGACTGTTAGATACAATACAGAAATGCTAAAGGAAGAAGAAATAAAACGGAGGTTCGAGGAAGTTACTAATGAGAAAATTAGACAGTGGAGACTTGAATGCCGTGAGGAACAAGATATAGAAAACCACTGGCTTAATCTAAAAAACATGTTAGTGACCACGGGAGAAGAAATCGTTGGTTTGAAGAAGAGACATGGGCGAGATGAGTGGTTTGATAAGGAGTGTGAAGAGGCAACTGACTTCAAAAACAAGACATACAAATTTATGATCCAAAGGAAATGTACTAGGGCTGTTCAAGAGGAATACAGGAAGGCCAGGCGGAGGGAAAAGAAGATTCATAGAGGAAAAAAGAGGGAGTATATGATGAGACAGATGGAAAAGTTAGAGGAATATAAGAGTAAAAGGCTGAGCCGAGATATGTACAGGAAGGTGAATGATATGAGACAGGAATTTCAGCCTAGAACAAATGCCTGTAGGGATAATAATGGTGGCCTTGTGAGTGATAATGCTGGCGTGATCAGGAGATGGACAGAACACTTCGAAGAGTTGCTAGGCTCAGTTGGGGAGGCTTCGATGGAGGCATCTGAGAATGAAGAGGAGGTAGGAGAATTCGAGGATGATAGAGAGGAGTTGGTGCCATCCTATGACGAGGTGTATGAAGCTCTAGAAAAGCTTAAAAATAACAAGGCAGCAGGTTCCGATGGTTTACCAGGGGAACTATTAAAGAGCGCAGGAGGAGATTTCATAAAGGAATTTGCCCATCTTATAGAGCGAATATGGCTGCAGGAGGTAATGCCTGATGAGTGGAACAATGGGGTGGTGTGTTTAATACATAAAAAGGGTGATCCGCTTATATGTAAAAATTATAGAGGCATCTCTCTACTTAATACAGCATATAAGGTATTGTCCAACATCATATTTTCTAGGCTGCTTCCCTACGCTGAGGAAAACATAAAAGAATATCAGTGTGGATTCACTAGGAATAGGTCAACAACAGACCAAATATTTACACTAAGGCAAATCCTGGAAAAAACGTTGGAATATGGAGTGCCCACTCACCATCTCTTTGTGGATTTCCAGTCGGCATATGATTCAATCAACCAGAAAATGCTATATAGAGCTATGAAGGAGTTGCATATACCATCTAAGTTGGTGCGTATGGTTGGAGTAGTTATGTCCAATTCTAAGTGCCAAATCAGAATACAATCAAATCTATCTAACTCCTTAAAAACATTGAATGGGTTGAAACAAGGAGATGCCTTAGCATGTCTGTTGTTCAACATAGCTCTAGAAAAGGTCATCAGGGATTCAGGAATTCAAACTAGCGGACACATATTTCACAAGGAGGTACAGCTTCTGGCCTATGCCGATGACATTGACGTCATAAGTAGGTCTGAATCTGGCTTAAAGGAAGCCTTTCAGGAACTGGAGTTGTCCGCTAAGGCTATGGGCTTGGTTATAAACCAAAGCAAAACCAAATATATGGTTGTAGGTGCCAATACTCGTACCCTGTCCCTGCGCATTAACGATTATGAATTTGAAAAGGTTCAGGGTTTTCCATATCTCGGGTCATATGTGGACTCTGGAAATGACTCCTCTAGAGATATTGAAAGACGAATATTATCTGCTAATAGGTGTTACTACGGACTGGTGAAACATTTTAAATCAAAATTAATAACTGAAGATACAAAAGCCTCCCTATACAAGACCTTGATTAGACCAGTCCTGATGTATGGCTCGGAATGCTGGGTGTTAAAAAAACTAGATGAGCAGAGACTATCCGTTTTTGAGAGGAGGGTACTGAGGAGAATCTATGGCCCTGTGAGGGAAAACAACATTTGGAGGCGACTGCATAATCGAGAGTTGTACGAAAGGTTTGAAGATCTTCCGATCGTGCAACTCATACAAATTAACAGATTGCGTTGGGCTGGTCATGTGCAGAGAATGGCGGAGGATAGAATCCCAAAAAGAGTGATGAATTATTTGCCGATGGGAAGGAGAAGGAGGGGAAGACCGCGTACGAGATGGCTGGACCAGGTTGGTAAGGAGGCAGTGAGGCTGGGTGCAGCAAACTGGTGGACATTGGCCGGGAGTAGAGACCAGTGGGGAAGATTTCTTTTGGAGGCCAGGGCCCGGACTGGGCTGTAGCGCCGAGGATGTATGTATGTATGTATGTATAAGTATTATTGAAGAAACCCGGATGAGCCAGCTAGAAGCAGTGGAACTTAGGGAAGTAGACCTGGCACTCGCACACACCACCCTAGGAGAAAGGTGCGAAGAAATAAAAACGACCGTGAATGCAGTGAAGGACCAAGTGAACAGCGACAAGGAACGGCTGACCGAACGAAAACAGCGGGAGTTCAATAATCTCAGAGATGAGATAAATCATATTAGAACTTATCCAAGTACGATGACGGGATTACCGCACCTGGACGGCCGAGAGAGCATCGATTTCAGGACTTACAAAAAGAATCCTCTGGAATTCCTGGAAAGAGTCGATGAAATACTAAACAGAAATAAAGAAAATCGATGGGCAATCATCAAGGGAATGCTTGATGAGTATTTCAAAAATGTTTTCGATAACTGGTGGACAGTGACCAGGCACAAAGTGCAAAGTTACGCAGCATTCAAGGCGGCATTCAAGATGAAGTACTGGTCCGAATCAACGCAGAACACTGTTCGAGACAACATAAGCAATGGCAAATATGAACACAGTACCGGACATTCTATGATGGCATACTTTCTGGGGAAAATATGCCTGGCAAGAAACCTGGAACCAGTGATACCAGAAGAGTGTTTGGTAACCAAACTGGCGTATCATTTCCATGAAGGGGTATCGCAAGGGAGATTGAATGGCCAGATAAAAACCATACAAGCAATGTCCGCGCTCCTGGAGAACCATGAACAGGAATGGTACTACCAGAGAAATCGCCAGAGGCCAGGACCGTATTATGACCGGAGTGGACCTGGTAATAGCAATCAGAATAATAACTTTGATAGGCTCAACTACAGGGGAAATTTCAATAACCCAAATCGATTTGGTAATGACCAGAATCCATGGCCGAATAACAACAGAAACAACACTAATAACAACGGTCGTGAAAATAATAATAATAATCCCAGGCCAAATAACTATAACGGGAATAATAATAATTATCGGCCAAGTAATGGTAACAACAATTACCGAATTAACAATAATTACTACCGGCCGTACAATAATAATAATAATAATAATAATAATAATGGTAATTACCAGCCAAGTAACGGAAACAACAGCGGTAACAATTACCGAAGAGTGCATTACGCCAATGCTAGTCGAGACAGCAACAGTAGACCATATTATCAGGGTCGTCGAAGCTACCAAAACCACTACAGCCGAAGCAACAGCGATGGTGAGGGACCTGAGTCTGGATATAATACAAACCGGAGCCGTAGTAGTGAGGACACTCAATGAGGACCAGGCCATGGAAATGAATATCACACTGGAAATGGACCAGAACAATGGGAACAAAATGCACCCAACGTTACAGACAGGCACACGGACGATAGTGACCTGCCTTTAAATGGACAACGGTAGTGAAAACCGGAAGATCACCCTCACTGAACCGATCTGTTGGGTCTAACGTAATGAACGACATCAAGAAATCAATTATTATCATCAAAAATAATTATTTAAAAAACATTAGAAAAGATTTATTAGAAGAAAGGGACAATAACGTCGACGATGCAATTAACAGTGAAATCACTTATGTGACAGTAAATGTCAATGGAATAAAGGCGACTGCAATGATTGATACGGGAGCAAATGTCTCATTAATAGACAAAGTTGAGTTAAATCGAATACAGGCTGAAAACAAGATAGTAACACCAACGTTACCAATCAACAACATAGTCTTAATTGGAGCAACGGGTCGACAAAACAAGACCATCCGGAACCAAGTCCAGCTAGAAATATCCAGTAATGGTGAAACTATCCCCATGATCTTTTTGGTAGCAAGTGGGCTACCTTTTAATTTATTGATTGGCTGCGACATATTGAGAAGATATGCGGCCGTAATTGACATGAGCAGAGCCAAAGTAACTCTGAACTCAGGCATTATTAGATGGACGGCGGAATTAATTGAAAGCTGAAAAGCCAATCCTGACCATATAATATATTACATTCGAGAAGATCATAACCAGAGGGGACAAATATCAACCAATGAAGAAATTCGCCAAAACAAGGGGGACACATTATGGATGGAGAAATTAAATGAAATCAAAAGGTTCCAATCGGCCAGAGTCGACAGAAATTTGACGAATGAACAAATTCGCAAAATTAATAAAAATTTACAATAAATACAGACATGTATTCTCAGACACACCAGGGAAGGTGAAGAATTTCCAATGTGAGAAAAAATTTAAAGACCAAGCCGAATTTAAAAGGAAATCATATCCCATAGCTTTTTCATTAAAGGAAGCAGTTCGTCTGAAAATACAATGCCTAATTGAAGATGATATAATTGAATTGAGTAACTCCCCATACACAAATCCAATTGTGGCGGTACCTAAAAAGAATGGTGTAGTAAGAATCTGCCTAGACGCCAGGGAAATTAATAACACAATCATAAATGACAGGACATCGCCTGGAGAAATCGATGAAATACTTAAAAAATTTCATGGTATAAAGTATATCAGCATATGGGACACCGTGTGTGGATATTGGCAGGAATTACACCCCAATAGCAGAAAATACACGGCCTTTATATTTGAAGGGCGTAACTATCAGTTCAAAAGGTTACCCTTTGGCCTAGTAAATTCCGTAGCTGTATTTGTCAAATGTATGGATGAGATTTTAGGACAAAATACACTTCAATTCACTACAGTGTATGTTGATGATTTGCTCATTACCTCCAACAATTGGGAGGAACACTGCAACAGGGTGGCACAAGTGTTGAAAAAGTTAGATGAAAACAACATTACACTCAAATTAGAAAAATCCAAACTCATAGCCGACGAAGTACAATTTCTTGGTTTTAATTTACCTGAAACAGGCATAACGCCATCCCAAGAAAAAATGGAAGCTATACAGCGCTTTCCCACACCCAAAAACAAGAAACAACTGCAATCGTTTCTTGGCATTTGCAACTACTAGAGAAAATATCAGAGTAATTATTCTGAAGTAACCTCTAAATTTGCACAACAACTTTCATCCAAAGATAAGTTGAGATGGGGACCCGAACAGGACACCACTTTCCAAATGATAAAAGAAAAATTCCTAAGCACAGTAATGTTACACCACCCAAACTTTTATAAAGCTTTCTATATGAACTGTGACGTAAGTCTGGGATCCATATTATACCAGGAAGATGAGGAAGGCAATCATCTGGTAATCAGTTTCGCCAGTAGGACACTCAATAAGTGTGAACGCAATTACCACACCATGGAGAAGGAACTCCTCAGCAGAGTGTTCGCGTGTGAAAAGTTCCGAACATACATTTTAGGATACCAGCTGACAGTAAGAACAGACCACAAATCGATCTCATTCTTAAAGAACTGCCGATTAAAACATGGAAGACTAACAAGGTGGACTCTAACACTTCAAGAATACAATATACAATGGGAATATGTTCCTGGGAAGAGCAATATTGCTGCAGATGTGTTATCCAGGGTGAACATACAAGATCAAACATTCGAAGGAGAGAAGGTGACAATCGCCAAAGTATACCACATTTTGAAAAACAAAACAAAATTGGCAAATATAATAGCAAACCTTAAAATTAAACAACAAAATGATCCCAAAATCAAAAGTATATTACAGAGACTGATAGAACAAGATGACAAGATTACTCCATATTATTGCATACATAATAATTTACTGTTTATATAAACAAAACAGTCAAATGACCAGTGGAAAATATTGATACCAAAAAATACAGAAAAAGAAATTGCAATAGACTACCATATAAGATATGGACATATGGGAGCCATAAAGGTAGTTAAGGCACTAGAAGAACAAGTGTATTTTAAAGACATGAATCGCAGAGTCAGGAAATACATAAAACACTGCCATCTATGCCAACTAGTGAAATGTAATAATGAGAAAAAAGAGGGAGTTATGATACCAATTACCTCTGCTGAGAAACTAGAAAAGGTATTTGTGGACCATTCCCGCGTAGTGGCGGAAGACACCAATACAAATACATAATAATAATTTTTGACCACTACACCAAATTTACCAAACTCTACGCCATAAATAGAGCCACTACAAGCAAAATCTTGGAAGTAATAATTCTGAAATACATCCCAGAAGTCGGAAAACCTCAATCCATAATTACGGACCATGGGACACAATTCAGAGGCAGAAAATGGAAGGATACGTTACTTAACCATGGTGTAAAGACATACAAAACTTCTGTATACCATCCTAACAGCAATCCAGCTGAAAGAGTCCTAAGAGAGGTGGGAAGAATATTGAGGACATACTGCTATAAACAACAAAGGAGATGGGAAGAGTATTTATCCCCAGCAGAAGATTTCATAAATTTCTAGCATGTCATCAATCAACTAATGAAACACCCTACACGGCTATGTTCGAAAAAAGACCACCCCGAGAAATAACAGAAATGATTAATTTTCTGCAAGGAAACGAATATGAATTTAATAAATTGATATTTTATAATAATGCAGTAGAGCTAGCCGAAAAGCTCAGAATAAAATACAAAAAATCACAACCTAACATAATCACATACGAAGAGGGAGATAAATTACTATTGAGAAACAGAGAACTCCCAAGCGCTATTGAAGGAATTGCCAAGAAATTATTACTGCTTTACACAGGCCCATATACTGTAACCAAGAATAATATGAATAATACTTATGAGATACAAGACCCCATAACAAAGAGAATCAAGGGTAATTACAATCAGACCTCAATAAAGAGGTATGTTGAAAATTAAATAATGTAAAAAGCCAGAATATTATAGTGGAAATTACTTAATGATGATACTAAGTGTGGAAATGACAATTATAAATATAAAAATGAGTGTTGTCAAGCTACTAATATAATAATATAACAATGTAACCCAAAGAAGTAATGTATAATATGATGAAAACTGTAAATTTACCATCTTACCTGTACTACTTATAAAAGAAAGAATTATATGAGACCGACAAATAAGACCTATGGCACAAATAAAAATTAATATTTCCTAGAGCCAGTCAACAGTAATTTACCATCTTACCCTGAGATGTTAAATAACTCTTAATTACGGCCCCCTAGATGGATTGACCGCGGTCACATAACAATTTGCAGTAATTACAACTTTTTTCTGATAAATTACAAACTTTTATGGCAAGCCTACTTGGGCCAGCCCGGTACCAGGGAGTGCAGCTTGTCGACTGGGAACGGTAACGTAACAGGTATCGCTATTGTGATCTCATAGTTGGTATGGAAGTCACTGCCTTGATCTTCGTCGCCGAAGTTTCGTCCTATGCCATGCATGTAGTTTTTTGGGTTAACATGGCCAACGATCTCAGTTAGGCACAGGCTGACGTCATTGGAGAGGCCGGACTTAAACATTATTTCCTGCTGCCCAAAAGCACATTGCTGAATTTTGCTCGCCCCAAGCCATCCTGTTTTGTGGCTGGACGCGTCACTCAAGCACGTGGTTGTACAGTTGCGTATGTACGCTGCCATACAAGTACGGATTTCTGAGAATTTTGAAGGAGGTAAATTCTTTGCTCGCCGCGTTACACAATAACAACTGCGTATCGCCTTTGTCTCAAACTGTTCAGTCTCCACGTGTTCTTTCGTAACCGAAATAACGTTGCCGCATAATACAATTTCACAATATTTTCCTAAAACTCCCGCACAAAAACGAAATAAATAAAATATAAATGCCCCATATGGTAAAAATAAAAACACCCATAATTGACCCGCTACAATACCCCCTCGATGAGAATTCTGCTGTTCACAACAGAAGAAATCTCATCGATAAACCCCGAAGAGGACCGGTGAAGAACTGGTGCCAACACCCCCTTGTTCTTAATCTACATGGGTACACGACCCCCCTGGCTCAGCGACTATGGACTCACCTGCACGAGATCACTGGACTTCTCCGTAAGAGATCCCAACACCGAGAAATCGAACAGCTAAGTACCACAGACATACCTTCTAAATACCTTCTAACATGCTACCCCCCAAAATCCTCAATCCCTGGCTCAGACTATTCCAGATCCTCCACCGATATGTTTCCCCTTTTTATGCAAGCTGGGCTGCCTTTAGCAAATACTGGGCTCACACACACTCACATTACATGTTGACATAACACATAGTAAAATTGAAAAATCTTTTAAAAATTATGAAAAATTCAAAATAATATGCTCAAAAAAATTCTCTTCCTGTTTTTCTATTTTCTTTTTTTTTTCAAACTAAGTTAAATTAACCATTTCTTATGGCTAAAACATCCTTAACTTAACATGTGAATACTTAGATTCTAACAATACCATGCAATACAAGAAATCAATAAAATAAACATGTTAAATACACACATAATAAAATAATCATTACTCAAAATTCATTCGCTGGCAGGCGAAAAATCATTTTTTTTTTTTTTTCAAAAAATTAAAATTTCCAAGATTTTAAAATTCAAAAAAATTTAAATTACTTAAATGTTTCCTCTATATTTAGACATTATTTGAAAATTGGTTTAAATTGATTAAATAAACAAATTAAATTGACTTCCTACTATACAAGCTTAGTGGGTATATGACCTCATCAGCTGATCGAAACTAGGTCAAGTCTAAAACCCTTGACCTACATATGTTATGTACACCCTATCTGAAAATACATTTAACATCTGTAACAGTCTAATTTGAAACACAAAACAATAAAATAAAACTTTTAAAATAAACAAAATATTAATAAATAATAAGCAATTTGACCTTTACATAATAATAAAATAAACAATTCTTAACTTTACATTATTTTCAATTCTATCAAGATTCTGTCACTGGTTTAGAAAATGAAAATTTTATATCTTTATCATAAATCACTCTCTTTATTTAATAATCTGATTCTCCCTTACTGTGGGTGACGTAATTTATTTATTCTCATTTAATTTACTCTTTGATCATACATAAATATACATATGTCATCTTTCTCCCCCTGACTCTAACCACTAACAACTTCAACTCCCATGACACCCATCTCTATCAAAATATCTATCCCAAAACACTCTAAACCCCAACTTACCATTAAACCCAAATCGCCGCCTTCTCTACATATAAAAAATAATCTCTAACCCTTTGTACATAGGATACGTGTTTCCCCGCCCCCAAAAAACTCAATTCCCTTATTTGGCGGCCTGGATTCTACCTAAGGCGGCCCCTCCTCACTAAAATCGATACCAATTCCCGTCCCAACCCTTGTTGCGGACTCCCCCAATACACTACCCCTAATACAAAATTGCCATCCCCAAAAATCTCAATCTCATTACCTTACTACAACTACAACAAAATAACATTATTAATCATAAACAACAACATATCATTCAAAACTCCACATAAATTCTCCACAACTACTGTGTCAACATCAATACTTCACAAAATTCTATTACATTACATTAACTCAAAAACAACATTACATTATTTTCATCTCTACTAATTCAACTTTAACTTGTACAGATCTATATGCCCCATAAAATATTCATCACCCAAGACTATCTCTTGTTAACTCTCACAAATTGTTACTTTATTTCTCATTATCATTACTGTTATCATTACTCCAAAACATCTGTAATACATTAGAAACATTATATTGAACATTAATTACTTAAAACGTTTATAAATAATATACCAGTGACATGTTATTGCTGATCAGCTGATCCTCCTAACACAATAAAACACATTCCATACTTGAACAGACTACATGAAATATATATATATACTTATTTATCATTACTTCTCACCTCCTTGTTTCCCATTTCTCTGATTCTGATAATTCATATTGACCGCCTGCCAGACGATTTAATTACTGGCTTAGAAAAAAAATATACACACATGATGAAAATACATATTCTTATCAACACCTATATCTAACGTACAACAATAAAATAATACATTTAAAATTATAGCATGAACACCTTGTATTGAGTCTGAGCATCTAATTATTTGAACAGAGCACAAGCGTTTTATTGGATCAAAATTTGAATAAAATTTTTTTTTTGTGATAAAATTTAAATTCGTGGCTCATCCGAGCCACCTCCCAGCCACACACACTATTTAAAATTATGGAGGACTGTTTCGCCCTTGCGCTTCGGCACAGACTGTATATTTTGGAGCAGGCTTTACCTCTCCGTGTCTTTGCTTCCGCTATTATATTTAAAAGTATTGAACATCAACATGTTCGGGTCTATAATTACACACCCTTAATGCGGGTCTACCACCTGTCTCTGCTACCCCCAAGCGGGCAGAGTGGCAGCCGCTGTTTCATAGTTTCCGGAGATTTCCCCTAATGTCGCCCCCCATTGAATTTCAAATATGTACCAATTTCAAGTCAGCTATGGTCAAGGGACTTGATATGACCATAGCTGGCCGCTAGCCAAATCCACGATTAGTGCTGGTAAGGCAGTAATCGCCCGAAAAGTCGGGGAAATCTAAACTTGCATTTCATTGCCTGTTACACATCAATCTAGTTATGTGCGACATGGTCGTTTAGCAGTGTGTAAACTTTAATTTACACGGATAGGGTGTGCCGCACATTTTCGCCCTTTTGGCCTCCGATGGGGGTAACACTCCCTGTTACCCCCAACCCATTCCGCTATTTACGAGGGCACAGGCCACCCCCGCAATAGCAACCTAATAACTAATTAAGAAATCAAATATATAACCTTACAGTATTACTAATACTATAAGTATTAGTAATACTACTTCACTCATCACTAATCCTTTAACTCATTTACATCATTCATAATTTTCAACAATTATCTTCTTTAAAATTTTCAAAATTTATTATTAATATTTATTATATATCTTTCAGTTATTATTAAAATTTTTTCTTAATTACCATATTTATTAAACACAATGATTTCATTAAAATCTCACTATTACATTAACACCTCAATCACACCTATAAACATTTTTATTATACATGATTATCAAATTTTTTCTACTTACAATCCATTTAACATGATATACACCCAAAACATAATCACCACCATCTCTGAAACATTTCACAAAATTTATTAGTTTAAATTAAATAATTTATCATTCATTACCAAATTTCCATCTCTTAAAATAAATTAAATTCATAAAAAAATTTTAATTAATTAACATTTAAATAAGCAATCAAAATATTTAACATGTATCAAATTGTTTTAATTACATTAATTACCAAAAATATAAATTATATAGTTATCGAGACAATTCCAGTTAATCAATTACTGTATTCAAAATTAATTTGATATTTATTTACTTGCAAATATTTCAATATTATTATCACAACAATCATCTTACATACACCCATTATTTATTTAACATTCCACCATGCACACCAAGAAATTCACTATATGTTATTTACAAACTCTTGTTATTAATTGTTCAGTTTTTTCCGCACTTCATTGTCCAAATTGGCCATGTCAAGAAACCATTAAAACATAATGTTTACACTGTCTTTTATTGTTTTAATAGTTTATCCTCCATCGTTCCAGATTAACCTTGGTTTTATATAGCATCGTTCAATTGTATTACCACACAAATGACTGTTTTGTGTGTTGTAACCATACAAACTAAACTCATTCATCATACTCAAATACTCATGAAACCGGTCCACATTAGGTATTTTTGTTAAGTCTCCGTCATTAAATTCATTCACTATCGGGTTAATTATTTTTATCACCTCATTGTAATCATTGTTGTTCAAATATACTTTGAAACTTTCCTTCCATTCATCATACTTTCTTTTTAAGTTATATAATTCTGTTTCCTTACTAACATACAATTCTCCACTTATATCTCTCTCATCACAATACCAAATCATCCTTTCAACATCATTATTACAGACAGAGGGTACAACATTATACAACATCAATGAACAACTCAACTCTTCTATTAATACGGGTCTCTTGCCCTGCAAACACATTTGTGAACCCCTTGGTTCAGAAAAATTAATGGGAAAATTTACCCCCTGCCCTACATATTCATCTACTCTTTCTTTCCATTCTTTTTCTAATTCATCAACACACATTAACATCTCATAATCACATTCTACAAACTCCTCAGTACTCTCAGATATTACATTTTCAATGACATTATTAATCTTATTATTATCAACAACATCATTATTACTTATTAATTCGTTACCTAATACAACATTGCTATTACCACTTTCGTTTGTATTATTCTTACTCTGTTCTACTTTATTCAAACTATTTCTTGTCATTTCATCGGCATTTTCAAGACATACATTCTTGTCTTGTATATTATTTATCAACTCATCAAATTTTACATTTATATTCTGCTGCAATTGAATATTCTGTTGTTCGAATTTGATATTAAAATTGTTATTTTGAGCGTCAAAACGACTCTCAAATTTTTCGTCAGTTGCATCTAAACGTTTACTTAAATCACTATTTTTTACCATGTTTTCAGACATAGTTTGTATCAGGTTGAATATATCGTTCATTGATAATTCTTTCGCTTTACTTATTATAGGAGTTGATATCGCTCCTGGTGAGGTAAGTACAGATGCTTCTACGTTATACTCATTTATTGACGTTACTTCTGTTTGAATACCAAAGTCAGCATTTACTTGACTCTCGGTCTGGCTGTCAGATAAGCCGACTTCACTGTTATCTGCCATTTCTTATTTTATACTTGATATTTGTGTATAAATAAAATATAATCAATAAAATGTATTATATAGAAATTTTGCGTTAATAACGCACTTTTGTTTTATTCCGCTAACCCCAAAAACATGTTTGTATCTTTACTGTAGGTACGGTCTTTAATATTTTAATTAATAAACTGTCCCTGTATCGGAAGCCATTGAGATGTTAAATAACTCTTAATTACGGCCCCCTAGATGGATTGACCGCGGTCACATAACAATTTGCGGTAATTACAACTTTTTTTCTGATAAATTACAAACTTTTATGGCGAGCCTACTTGGGCCAGCCCGGTACCGGGGAGTGCAGCTTGTCGACTGGGAACGGTAACGTAACAGGTATCGCTATTGTGATCTCATAGTTGGTATGGAAGTCACTGCCTTGATCTTCGTCGCCGAAGTTTTGTCCTATGCCATGCATGTAGTTTTTTGGGGTTAACATGGCCAACGATCTCAGTTAGGCACAGGCTGACGTCATTGGAGAGGCCGGACTTAAACATTATTTCCTGCCGCCCTAAAGCACATTGCTGAATTTTGCTCGCCTCAAGCCATCCTGTTTTGTGGCTGGACGCGTCACTCGAGCACGTGGTTGTACAGTTGCGTATGTACGCTGCCATACAAGTACGGATTTCTGAGAATTTTGAAGGAGGTAAATTCTTTGCTCGCCGCGTTACACAATAACAACTGCGTATCGCCTTTGTCTCAAACTGTTCAGTCTCCACGTGTTCTTTCGTAACCGAAATAACGTTGCCGCATAATACAATTTCACAATATTTTCCTAAAACTCCCGCACAAAAACGAAATAAATAAAATATAAATGCCCCATACGGTAAAAATAAAAACACCCAAAATTGACCCGCTACAACCCGTACTATATACTAATAACAAGAAATATACGAGACCGACAAATAAGACCTATGGCAAATAACAATTTCCTAGAGCCAGTCAACAGTAATTTACCATCTTACCCGTACTACTTATAAAAGAAAGAATTATACGAGACGGACACCCAACAGCTTGGCATAAAATAAATAAATATTTCCAAGAGCCAGTCAACTGTAATTCAACATCTTACCCGTACTACTATATAAAGAAAAAGATGATCTACAATGAAATCAACATGAGAAGTTGGAAGACAAAAGCAATTGAATATTATTACTATAAGATGGATATAAGATACACAAGACATGAGGCAAAACCAAACGAGAGCCTATACTAAATAAAATGTGACACAGAGACATGGATAGCGAAGATGAAGAAGATTATAAAGTGACATTAAATGTACTACCAAAAGAAAGATTAATTGATCACGAAGAATAATGAAAATAACATACTAACGAAGAAAATCATGAGAAGATACCAGTGATGAACTGTAAACGAACTATCCCAGAAAAATATGAAGATTAAGTTAAGATGAATCAAGAAGAGAAGAATATAATTATGTATAAACCGCAACTGCGTGAAGTAATCCCAAGAATGTTTATTATTAGTCGGAAGAATGACTACTTTTATTTTGTAAGATGAATTGACTGAAGAATTATTCCAGCAATCATTTATATTTTAACAGAGATGATGTACCTCTGAAT
Source organism: Magicicada septendecula (assembly GCA_034769895.1). NCBI lineage: Eukaryota > Metazoa > Arthropoda > Insecta > Hemiptera > Cicadidae > Magicicada > Magicicada septendecula. The sequence continues at coordinate 137,114,468 of CM068372.1, forward strand.
TTTTTTGATGTTAGTATGGCCAGCAGAGATGTATGCCACAGCGAGCCACTCTGAACTGCCCCAGCTAAAATATGTTAGGGAATTAGGGAATTAAATAGTCGAGGGAAGACAATTACAAGGAGAGACATACAAATATGATTCATAAAAGAGAATGGAAGGATATAAGAAGAACAGGAGAGTCAATATGGAAAAGAATACAACAATTGATAAATTCTTCATGAAATTAGTATAAGGATTCAGAATTAATCAATTCTTATAGGACGGCATATGTAACGTAACAAAATTGTAGTTACATATAAATAATATAATACGTCGAATAAGAGTGTACCACGAACATGTTTGATCAAAAATGAGAAAGAATAACTGAAGTATAAAGCCAAATGTGTATCTATATACAAATAATGTCAAAGCAAGCCAACGCAGAAGAAAGAAGAACTATAATAAAAGCATCATCAAAGTGATAGGAGGAGAATAGAAGATAAAAAATCAAACCAATACGTTAGCAACATAGGGTCAATAGATCATAAAAGTGAGGGGACATATCAACTATTGTCACCATAGTGAGGAGACATATCAACTATTATCACCGTAGTGAGGAGACATACCATCTATTAACATAAAAGTGAGTGGAATATATAACTTAAGCAAAATAAATGTGAATTGTGACAAATAAATATGAATATGATATAAATAATTATGTTATAAATATGATATGAGTTATCATACCAGTGAGGGAACAACAAATACCCTGTAAGTGATAAAAAAAAAATATGAAGAAGAAGAAACCTGATAACTAGAAGAGGAGGTGTAAAGAAGAAGAAGAAGAAGAAGAAGAAGAAGAAGAAGAAGAAGAAGAAGAAGAAGAAGAAGAAGAAGAAGAAGAAGAAGAAGAAGAAGAAATGTATAATGAAGAATAAATATAGCAAGAACAAGACAACAACATTCCCAGTGTAAGGAAGGCACCACGACCAGAAAAATTATAAGACAAGTGTAATGACTGGCAGATTAATAGTTATAATATCATCCAACAAGGAAGGATATAATGAAGACAAGATGACTAAGAAGCAAGTGTCGAAAACTTAATAAGTAGCCACAAACAATGATAGTGAATACCTTATATGAGTGCATCGATACATAATAAAATAACACTACCCCAAGCCCAAGTAAGCACCACAGACAATAAAAGTGTAATGTTTATAGGAGAGGAAGATAAAAAAAATTGTTAACAAATAGAACCAGTGATTACCAAGTAAACTACACAAACATTCAGTGTACGATTTATGAACCAAGATTGTAACACATACAAACATAGTAAGACCACCAATATATTGAGATTAAAAAGAGAAATAATTGCTCAAAAGACCAATGAAACAGAATATACAATCCTTGATAAGATATATGCCTGAATGTCAGAATAACACAGGACAAAATATAAATAGTATGATAACTAATGTGTTGTAAATAAGACAATTTGTTATAGAGAGACAAAACCATGTATACAAACCAAAATACAAACCCATAATGTGTGTGACATAAATAAGTAATAAATTAAGTATTGGTGTATAAACAGATAGTATAAAATGTGTACAAAATGTGTAGAACATTGTAATAGACAATAGTAATAACATGTCATAATAAGGTAATAATGATTAAACAGAATGTTGAACAAATTATGATGCATATTGTTGTTAAATCAGTAAGAGACACATAACCTCATTTTAGCAGGATCTACAACATAAAATCACACATAATAATTAGAAAAAGCAATTAAAGGTAATTGTTCAAAACAACAACCAAATAAAGACAAATGAATAAGATAATGAACGCAGTATAAGCTGAGAAACACAATTATATAAGTTAAATTATTGAAACAACCAATAGCCAGATCAGCCAAAACACAAGGTGACTACCAGAGTTACACAAAATACACTATTAAAACTTGATAATAGAGAAGAAAATAGGTTACCAGTAGTAAGTAGAATACTCAATTCCTCTATGGGTATACTTAACAATCATTAAATGAGTAAATTAATGACAATATAATGATAAATAAATATACTTGACCAGTAGGACTAGATGCAAATAACCATCCTACTGAAGTTTAGAGATATTTAAACCAACAAGAAGTTAGTACACACACTAGACAGACAATGTACAATGTCTAGGTACACTTTAATAAATAAATATACATGTATAGGTACGAACAATAACAAAATAATGTCAAAATAACGAAATTGTGACATGGTGTATTTAAACAATTCTATATGAATAAATGAGGCACCATATACTGAAATAAAGCTTCAACAAAGGTGTAAAAATATATGAAGTACCATTTGAATACCGGAAGGTATATTAGAATAAGATAATATGTTAAAATAAGTAAATGCAAGTGCAAGGACATGTATGGCTTACACGCCAAGAATGCATTTTGCTAAAATCATAAGTATTTTAATATTTAGAATTAATTAGTGAGAGAAATGGACTCTGAACACCTAATTATAAGTATTAGAATAAAATTACATAAAAATAAAGTGGAAAAGACTTAATTATATTAAGAACCACAATAAGTGAATTTTTGTAAAGTGAACTAGGTTATTTATGAACGGATTTGTAGCTTGTTTGGACTTTATAGAAAGACCCAAGTATCCGCAGAATAATGAGACCAATAATTTATTAATCAGACAAGTCATAAGAAAGTTATGTACAATAACAAATTTTCTATCATTTCCAAAAAGGATTGAACGCGTCACAGCCTACTCTCCAACCCAAAAACTGACGCCACAAAATTAAAAGTTTTAATGTTACTAAAGCGTTTGGGATTGAGATTAAAGAATTTTCAACCAATGAGATGAGCTAATTTTAGGAGACGCCAGAAACGACTTCGACGAGAAGCATCAATTATTCTTGGACCATCAAAGCAAGTGGAACGCACGACAGTCAGCAACAAGATTTTTAAATAATGTTATCCCCAGTATAGTTCAGTACTCTAATCTAACCAGAGTAAATAACCTTTTACGTGTGATAGTGCAACGAGTGATGTGATAAATATTAACCATCGCTAGTGTATAATAAGGGCGATGAGGAGTGTTAAATGCAGGGAGTACTATTTATTAACAATATTTAAAAAAAATGAAATATAATAATTACCAATTGGTAAAGTTTATGTTGACACTACTCTAGTCAAGTACGGATTGTACATGGCTAAATTAGTAAACAATTGTCAATTGATGGGCATATGAGTAAAGGTTCTCGATTTTATTAATTATATTGGTTAAATAAAATATTATTGATATTTTAAAGAAAATAGTACACAAATTCAAAATAATAACAAATGTCGAAAATAACAAGAATAAATATAGAGGCTAACTTGACTACATCTAACGTTGAACCAAGTCATTTATAAATTAACCTTCGAGAACAATCATTGATAAACAATACAATCATTTTAAATATATGTTATGTATAGTTTTAAGATTTGTATACTATAAATTAAATATTTTAATAACTCACTCTGAACAACAGGTGGAGTTAACCTATAAGAAACAAACGTTCAATGCCAATACTGAGTCCCGTTTTAAATTTATAATCATGTTGAAGAGACTCAAGTAATAAGAATTTATATCTTAAATAAAATACCTTTCATTGTTAATACTTAGCCAAATAATATTATTTCGATACGCAGTGTTTATGAACGCGTATTACACCTGTCTGGATAGCTGACAATTTTACACCAGTTGTACCATGATACGATAATTTCTGATATCGTATTTAAAGTTATTTTTTTGATTTTTTAATTATTCTGTATAAAATAATATTGTTCCGTATTAGCATCTTTGTAACTAGTATCATGCCAATTAAAAGAACGCACGAATTTTGGTAATAATAACCAAAATTAACCAAATAAGGTTAGAAATAATATTGTATACCGTATCAATGTTACCAGCCCTGAGCTGAAAGATTCTCATCAAATAATTAACTTGTTTTTTAATGATTATTCATTGTTTTAAAAGGAATTCAATTTGAATCAATTTAATGTTAATAAAGTAATAGTTCTCTTACCTGTGGATCAGTCTTATTATTTTTTCAAAATAGGCACAAGGAAAGTTTATTTAAAGTGCAATTGTTTCCTAAGTTGGCAGCACGATAATCGAGCGGCCAGTATTTGAATTTCAATTCAGTATCAAATACAAGAATCATTTTATTTACTGTATGCATACTAATACACAAGTGAAATATTTTGTAAATTGTATTGTGACCTTTCAGGGATATAGGGCCTATATTGGAAGATTGAGGACATTCACCGATGGTAAGTGTAAAGGTACCATACCAGAGTGCATCAAGAGAATCTTAACATTCCTTTTAAACAGCATTTAATAATACGTTGTGATTTTTATATAACAGCGTGGTTCGAAGATAACAAGATTAATAACACATATAAATACACACTATACAATATAGAGAGTTTAGTGTACGTTTTATTATAAAGTAACGAGCCCATCCCGGAGCATGGTTGACTAACTTACACACAACACCAACTCACTAAACATTTTTATTTATTATATTACAATATGCAGCAAAATGTTTTCCTCTCAACAAAAAAGAGTAAATAGGGGAATTATTAAAAAAAGGAAAAGAAAGTACTAAGAAACATTATTGGCCCAAAGAATGTATAAAAAAAATAAATAAAGAACTTCATTCAGAAAATTGAGACTTTTGTATATAATTAAGACGCATCACATTCTGTGGAGACTTGTTCCAAGTGAAGCCAGAAAGACTGACGATAAGAATATTTGAGTATTTTGATAAAAATCACAAAACACAAACCTGTTGGTTCACAGTACGAAAAGAAGATATCACAGAATGAAAGCTTACAAAAGACAGTATTTTGGATATGGACGTCTTTAAGAAAAAGGTTAAAGAATGTGTGGATTTTCACAAAAAAGAGAAGCGCAAATAAAAACTATCTGGACAGAAGAAAGGAAAAAGAGAATGTAGTGAAAGGATGAAAGAACAGGAAAAGATGAAAAGAAAGATCATACGTTACTTCATGTGATCCAAAATCCTTTTGGTCAAAGTTGAAGAAAAGAAGACGTAAAGTAATGTAACATGGAACATAGTTACCTTGGAAGTGAAATTTAAAAACTACAAGATAGTGTGCCGATGTAATTTAAGCATTAAATTATTCGGCGCGCGTCGCAGAGACAGTGCCGTCTGTATAGCGGGTTCAAGGGTGGCGTGAGCAGCCTGCTCCACTGCTTGACTATATCGCTTAACCTTGACCGTGACGTGGCGATAATTGTGGCAATAATTGAAGACCATCAGTCTTCATTGGCCGAAGATCTACGCAACACTCCAACGCTGTCAGACCTCTAGAGATCCCCATACTGCCAGCCTGAACCACTGCCCGGAGGAGGAAATGAATTCCTGGAATTTCGGACTCTCCAGTTGCGTCACCATGTTCTATATCATCGTGCATCCTGAGTAAAGTAATCTTCTATATACAGGTGGGACTATTCCTTATATTTTAATACACCAACACAGCAACTTACGGGATTTAAAGTATGAACTTAAAGACATTTTCATAAACAGTAACTTCACATATATTATGACCAACGGTCTGTGTAACACGTCCTTGTGGACATTCAGTGAATTGTGTAATTAACTGAGTTAAAGAATCTGCCTGTTTAAAGGTGTCCATTACTGCTGTATTTTATAGGATGCCACTTGCCTTCTAGCTGTGGGTAATTAGCAAGGAAAATTTAAATCTGTTTCTTGGTCAGTTTTATTAACTTTTGTATGAAGATTAAATGTCATTAACAAACTTATACTGAATGCATTGACAAATAACTATGGGAGTAGTTCTTTCTGAACGTTCTTGTGTGAACAGGTTCTTTATCATGGGCTGATACTGTATTGTGCCAGAATAAGTATCAAGTATTAGTACTCAATTTATGGGCAACTGGGGTTTATAAGAATATGGCAGTGATGTTAAGATGTATCTATAGTTATTTATCTTACTCCTGTAATGTACAATTCAAATTTTTTTATTAGTTGGCAAATATTAAATATTACCTGTCTCTTGACAGTGATCATTATTCGAGTGTAAATTTTAATTCATAAAGTATCTAAATTCTAACGTAATAATTGTTATTGAGACTGTGATCTATAAATGTTATTTGAGTAAAGGTCAATGTATAGCAATGTTGATTTATATCGAAACAATGCACGAAAAGGTGTTTGAAAAATTTGTTGTTGTTAATTATGTAATGGTTCAGAATTAATTCTTGTTATTATTGGTGATCAAACTTTGAACTTGTAAACTCTTAAATACTGCTTTAATACTATGCTTAAATACTAAATTTAAATACTGCAATGCGCCACGTGCAGATGACGTCACGCTTTTTCTTATCTATTCACTACAGCCGGTTCCCAGCTGGGCTGCCTGTAGCGAAATTTACGTTAGTTATTCTCAATACTCCGAGCTGATCACTCGTAACATTTCCAGTCGCGTCTACTGGCTTTCATTATTTAGTATGTGCAACATGCACTGATTATACTTGGGCGATTCTTGCCTTATTTATTATGTCTTTCGACTTTTACTTCTAATTAATTTAACGGGCATCATGCCGAGTCAACTTCTGCACGTGTCAGCAATCGCATCAAATTTCAATAATTTTCAATAAACTATCTTTACATAAAAAACATACAGTCCACTTCAAATTTCTTTCGAACCAGCCCTCTCCAATTAGCGTCCTAGGAATAACTCAAGAACATTCAAGAGCTTCCAGATGCAACATTTTCTGGTCCTGTGAGCCGGATTTCTCATTTTTGGTCCACAAGCGACCGCATTTCTTTGTCCACAAGCGACCACATTTTTGTCCGCAGCGACAGGCCAAACAATCTTCAAAGTTAAATACTTTCAAATTGAGATTGCTGGCCGTGGCATGCCTTTGTTGCCACAAAGACAACCTTCAGGAGTGACACACAAGATCCAACAGAGCGTCAGATCTGGCACGACAAGAAACTACAAGAAAGTTATTCAACAGCAGCAAATTCAACAACGGTAAAATCACGCTGAGATACGACATCAAGCTTCACCCAACCAGCACAAACAGGCGGTGCACCAACATCAAGGAAAGGCCGGACGGGATCAGCATGGCACCAACAGGACCAAAGCAGTTTTGAACACGCCAGGATTCCACGTGATTATAAACTTTTTCATTTTTCATTATAATTGTTCATATAATACACGAATACAACAAACTGAGTAACATTTTACATTTAATATGCTATTATTGATGCTTTTACGTAAACATATATTATTATAATATGAGCATATTTGCATAACTGCGTAATAACTCATTAGAAGTTCAAGTGTCGAGATAAGGCTATATGTATTATTATTTAAATTCATACTTTCAATAACGCTCATGGCTGTTCTTTAAAAGAGATAATAAGTATATATTATAGTGAGTAATGTGTTAAGCTATATGACGATCACTAGCTCCCGCATTATGCCAAATTTTATCAAGATATTCAAAATTACACCAATTATTCACCTGCTCTACGCTTAAATTCTTTTAAATTACATTTTTAATTGCAAACATGGCTGATGTGAAAGCGTTGATAAAGAAACGGGGCACTATTAAAGCATCTATATCCCGTGTGAACACGTTCGCGGATAATTTCGATCCAGACACAAGCGATCATCATGCACTAAAAATAAAGCTTCGCCATTTAATGGAATTATCCACTAAATATGATGATATTCAGTCTCAAATTGAGTCTGATGACGCTGATTTCGCATTAGCAAGTGACAGAGTCCAAACTGAGGATGATCTTTGCAATATCGAATGCAAGTTGCAACACTTGTTAGAGCAAGTGGAGCAGGTGAATCAAAAACCGCTGTTAATACCGAAATTACGCTTCTTAAAACCTCCCCTATACAGTTGGAACCGATCAAATTGCCTCGCTTTTCAGGTAGCATTATTGAGTGGCAACACTATTACAACATATTTCTTGAATTAATACACGTCAGAACCGACCTGACGGATATTCAAAAGTTACACTACTTGCACTCTTCATTAAGTGACGAGGCGCTAAATGTGATAAAATCGCTGCCAATTACTCATAAAAATTATGCGGTAGCTATCGATCTACTAAGAAATAGGTATGACAGTAAGTTAATTGTCTCAGCCCATCATGTGGGGAATGTCTTGGGTGTGCAATCGGTTCAACAAGAGTCCAGGATTAGTATTTCCAGATTTATTGACGAGATAACCGCTAATATCAATGCGTTAAACTCCTTAAATCTACCCGTAAATACATTCGAAATTATTCTCATTCATTACTTAGCCCAAAAACTCGATAATTACACGCTTCGTCTTTGGAAAGAAAGTTTGTCAGAAGAACGATTTCCTAACTTTAGTAATTTCATAAAATTTTTAAATACCCGTAGACAGTTAATGCAAAACCAGGACAGCGCAACCACTTCAACAAGCAAGATAAACGTTGGCGATAAGGCTCACTATCGCAAGGCAATTAAAACGGTGAATGCTTCCAAAGCAACATTCCATTCCCATGTCGGAAATAATATATGTCAGCTGTGCAAGGGTAAACACCGACTTACTGATTGCTCACAATTTATAACGCTTACTCAACAGGAGAGAAAAAATATTATAGTCAAAAATAAACTTTGTCTAAATTGCTTTCGCCCAGGCCACGAGAGTGCCCACTGTCCCTCTAAATTTTCTTGCAGAACGTGTGCGAAACGCCATCACACAATGATTCATATGCCTAACAAAAACGAATCGTCCAGTAACAACCAGTGTTCGCTAAAATTACAAACAAATAAGTCCATATTATTATCTACCGCAGTCTGCATGACAACTGACCATGCAGATAGAAAGCACCCGGTTAGGATTTTATTAGAATCTGGTTCGCAGGCTAACTTCTGTTCTATGGATTTCGCACGTCGCGTGGGTCTGAAACTAATTAAATCTCAATTGCCCATAACGGGTATAAACAATTCATTGTCCTAAGCTGACTTCAGTACCAGAGTAAGGTTACATTCTCGCTATAAACATTTTAGTTTAAACATACATTGCGCTGTGCTTCCCAGCATCACTAATAATCTCCCGGCGGAATCATTTGATGTCGCATCTTTAAATTTACCAAAGGGCATATTCTTAGCCGACCCACAACTCAACTTCTCGTCGCAAGTCGACTTATTGCTCGGTGCTCAGTATTACTTGCAATTAATTGAACTTATCAAATTTATCCGTAGCCCACATTTCCCCATAATTCAGGAGACAAAACTAGGATTCATTCTCGCGGGTAACTTGCCGTTTAATGTCGACATGACGAAACCGGCTTCATCATTTATGGTATGTGAAAATGATAGTGCCATTTCCTCTCAACTGAAGGAATTTTGGAAGTTTCTATTCGTGACCTCTCCGCTGAGGACTCGGAATGCGAGAATCATTTTGTGTCCAATACTGTCCGTAATGAGGATGGCAGATTTGTGGTATCCCTGCCTCGCAGGTCAGACAAGTCTCATCTGGGCGATTCTCTTCGCGGAGCTATCCGCAGGTTTCAGTCATTAGAACTTAAGTTCAAGCAGAACCCTGCCCTTCACAAAGGTTATAGCGAGTTCATGCAAGAATATTTAAATCTTGGTCACATGTCTTTACTTAATGCGTACGATTTGTCGCTTGAGAAGTCAGACACCTTTTATTTGCCGTACCACTCAGTCTTTAAAGGTTCCAGCATAACTACCAAGTTGCGAGTTGTTTTCGACGGCTCCGCTAAAACGACAAATAATTTGTCCTTGAACGATACACTGATGGTCGGTCCCACGGTCCAGCAGGATCTGTTCTCTATTATGACTCGATTCCGAACTCACCGTTACGTCCTCATCTCAGACATTGAAAAGATGTATCGGCAAATTTTAGTTAATCCTAAGGATTCCAATTTGCAGCGTATTGTTTGATGCGACGCTCTTCATAATGAACTCCAACATTACGCCTTGAGGACAGTCACGTATGGGACTGCAAGTGCCTCATTTCTTGCTACAAGATGTCTGGCTCAAATAGCCCAAGAAAATGAAACCAAATACCCTATAGCTTGCTCAGCCATAGCCAATGATTTTTATGTGGACGATCTCATGACGGGCTCAGATAACCCGAACATTCTATCTAAAATGAAATCTGACATCAAAATTTACTAAGCCGATATGGTTTTAAATTACATAAATGGTTTTCTAATGACCAGACCATTATAGCCTCTCGCGCTCACGTCTCCCATGACTTTTGCAAAAACCAAAATGTGCGTACATTGGGCATTCAATGGAACGTCAACGAAGACAGTTTTTTATATAACGTTCAGAGGAATGTCAGTGCAGCGGTGGTCAACAAGAGAAGTGTGCTATCGGTCATCGCAGGAATTTACGACCCTTTAGGCCTCATTGGCCCTATTATATTTTGGTGTAAGCATTTTATACAACGATTGTGGTTAGCGGGTACAAGTTGGGACGAACCCTTATCAGGTTCATTGTCTGGTCAATGGTTAGAACTCTATTCTCAATTGGTGTCAGACACTCATTTTAAAATTTCGAGGTCCGTCAAGAGTTTAAACAATTACCGAATCATTTCATTCCAGCTTCATGGATTTGCCGACGCGTCAGCTAAAGGTTACGCATGCTGTATCTATGTACATACGGTCTATTCAAACGACGCCATATCGTCAAACCTGTTATGTTCCAAGTCTAGAGTCGCTCCATTGAAGCAGATAACGTTAACCAGCTTGAACTTTGCGCTTGCCTATTGCTGGCTCAGTTAGCTTCCAAGGTAATAGACGCCGTCAACTACAAATTCGACGAATTATATTTCTACTCGGACTCAATGATAGCCTTACATTGGATCCATCAGCAATCCTCCCGATGGAAGGTGTTTGTCGCCAACCGTGTCGCTGAAATACAGCGTCTCACTACCCAGGGAACTTGGCACCATGTATCATCACTGGACAACCCTGCCGACATTTTGTCGCGCGGTTGCCTCCCTCGTATCTTACACAGCCACCCACAATGGTGGCATGGTCCATCCTGGTTGTCCCACGAGTCATCATCATGGCCCATCAGTGCCTTCGATACTCATTCTCCCTGTACTCATCCTGATCTGGAACAGGAACGACGCAAGCAGGCCCAAACCTCACTAATTGTCGCTTCATCCACATCCAGTTATGTTGAAAATTATTCATCTCTATCAACTCATTCGCGTTTTCTCATATTGCCGCAGGTTTATTCGGAACTCTAGGCTCCCCGTTGCTGACAGTTCCTTTTTGTCAGCCCAGGAGTTGCATGATACATTTTTGGTTTTTATTCGCCAGTCTCAGCAATTGCACTTCAGCATTGAGGTTAAGGAACTTGAGGCACATCGCTGCATCCCCAACAGCAGTAAAATTCTCTCACTCAACCCCTTTCTTGAAAAGACAGACATATTGCGAGTGGGTGGACGTCTGCAGCACTCCCAGCTCAGCTACGCGAGCAAACATCAAATAATACTACACCCGCATTCTCATCTCAGCAAGTTAATCATAGAAAACGAACATCTTCGTTTATTGCACTCTGGTGTACAATTAACCCAGTTTTCTCTGAGGCAGAAATATTGGATCATTAATGATAAATCCTATATACGCTCGGTAATACATAAATGCATCACTTGTTTCCGATACCGTGCTAGCGGCGCAAACCAATTATTGGGACAATTACCCCCTTCCAGGGTCACGCCTGCTAAGCCATTTTCCCAATCTGCTGTGGACTATGCCGGGCCCGTATTTGTGCGTCATGGCGGGCAGCGCTCAAAATCTACGTCAAAAGCGTATATTGCTTTATTTATATGCATGAGCACTAAGGCCATTCATTTGGAACTTGTATCAGATCTTACCTCAGACGCCTTCATAGCGGCCTTAAAACGGTTCATCGCGCGTAGAGGCATTCCCACTCAGATATTCTCCGACAATGGTACGAATTTTCGTTGTGCTAGCAGCACACTACACGAATTGTACAGACTTTTGAAATCTAAGGGATTTGAGTAAACAACTCAGGAGTTTACCAGCTCCCAGGGCATCAAGTGTCCTTTATTCCACCCTCAGCCCCTCATTTCGGTGGTCTGTGGGACAGCGGGGTAAAAAGTGTCAAATTTCATTTGCGTCGCGTGATTGGCTGTACCATTCTGAATTTCGAGGAGTATTCTACCATTCTAACTCAAATAGAGTCCTGCCTTAACTCACGCCCTTTATTCGCTATATCCAATGACTTTAGGGACCCAGAACCGTTAACTCCCGCTCATTTCCTGGTCGGTTCTCCGCTTATGGCACTCCCGGAACCCGACTATACCCAAGTCAGTATTAGTCGTTTGGGCAGATGGCAGCTGCTCCAAAGATTCATACAATCCATCTGGAAACGATGGTCAAAAGATTACTTGCACCAGTTGCAACAGCGCAACAAATGGCGCATTACGTCAAGAAATTTGACTGTTGGACAGCTCGTCCTCATTCTAGATGATAATTCCCCCCCTTCAGTGGAAGCGCGGGGTAATCACAAATGTTTTTGCGGGTCAGGACTCAATAGTGCGCGTTGCTGAAGTTCGCACCGCACAGGGTATCCTACGTCGACCCATCCATAAATTATGTCCCCTTCCGGTGGACTCAGACTAATTGACATTATCATGCATCATTGTTTTGAACAATTTATCATGTTTTCTATTTGTTGTTTGTATTATATTATTATTAAGTTTTTATTATTGTATTCCTATGTATCATTATTATGTTATTGAATTCTTTGTGATTGTTATTATGCTATTATGTACTATTAATTATTATGGCAATCGTTATGTATTATGTATACTCATATTATGCATTTTTACATCCTTTCGGATATGTCTATCTTACTGCTATGTATCATTGAATTTTATATCATTATATCAATACTATGCATGTACATTATTATGTCCTTTCTCTATTGTATTTACCATGGTTATGTATCTTTGAATTGTTTGGGGAGTGTTAGTCTACTATTATTGTATCCGCTATTATGTCGTTATCATTGTATTACTATATTGAGTCAGGTTTTAAGGATGATTTCTTTATATAAATTAAAGTTTGTCACTTATTTTCTGTTAAAGATTAAATGTATGTATTTACTAAACATATGTTAATGCTTCAAGAAAGATTATGTTAGTTATATAAGCACTTTTATTTTTAACATGAGCTTTAGTTTGTATCTTTTCAGTACAGAAATCGTTTTGTTTTACTTTTGAGTTTGTTTCTGATAGCTTAATTAATTTTGTTACTTACAGATTTCTTGTGTCAGAGACTATTTACTTTAAGCAAAAGGTCAATTTATTTAATGTATAAGGCTTTCAAGTATCTTATGTATTTTCTTTGTATACAACATTTGATATAATTTGTGATTTACGTTTCACATAATAACTTAAATTTCAAAATCGTCCCGATTTTGTGCGGGCAGTATGTTCAAACTTTGAACTTGTAAACTCTGTAATTTAAATACTGCAATGCGCCACGTGCAGATGACGTCACGCTTTTTCTTATCTATTCACTACAGCCGGTTCCCAGCTGGGCTGCCTGTAGCGAAATTTACGTTAGTTATTCTCAATACTCCGAGCTGATCACTCGTAACATTTCCAGTCGCGTCTACTGGCTTTCATTATTTAGTATGTGCAACATGCACTGATTATACTTGGGCGATTCTTGCCTTATTTATTATGTCTTTCGACTTTTACTTCTAATTAATTTAACGGGCATCATGCCGAGTCAACTTCTGCACGTGTCAGCAATCGCATCAAATTTCAATAATTTTCAATAAACTATCTTTACATAAAAAACATACAGTCCTCTTCAAATTTCTTTCGAACCAGCCCTCTCCAATTAGCGTCCTAGGAATAACTCAAGAACATTCAAGAGCTTCCAGAAGCAACATTTTCTGGTCCTGTGAGCCGGATTTCTCATTTTTGGTCCACAAGCGACCGCATTTCTTTGTCCACAAGCGACAACATTTTATGGTCCACAAGCGACCATATTTTTGTCCGCAGCGACAGGCCAAACAATCTTCAAAGTTAAATACTTTCAAATTGAGATTGCTGGCCGTGGCATGCCTTTGTTGCCGCAAAGACAACCTTCAGGAGTGACACACAAGATCCAACAGAGCGTCAGATCTGGCACGACAAGAAACTACAAGAAAGTTATTCAACAGCAGCAAATTCAACAACGGTAAAATCACACTGAGATACGACATCAAGCTTCACCCAACCAGCACAAACAGGCGGTGCACCAACATCAAGGAAAGGCCGGACGGGATCAGCATGGCACCAACAGGACCAAAGCAGTTTTGAACACGCCAGGATTCCACGTGTCTATAAACTTTTTCATTTTTCATTATAATTGTTCATATAATACACGAATACAACAAACTGAGTAACATTTTACATTTAATATGGTATTATTGATGCTTTTACGTAAACATATATTATTATAATATGAGCATATTTGCATAACTGCGTAATAACTCATTAGAAGTTCAAGTGTCGAGATAAGGCTATATGTATTATTATTTAAATTCATACTTTCAATAACGCTCATGGCTGTTCTTTAAAAGAGATAATAAGTATATATTATAGTGAGTAATGTGTTAAGCTATATGACGATCACTAGCTCCCGCATTATGCCAAATTTTATCAAGATATTCAAAATTACACCAATTATTCACCTGCTCTACGCTTAAATTCTTTTAAATTACATTTTTAATTGCAAACATGGCTGATGTGAAAGCGTTGATAAAGAAACGGGGCACTATTAAAGCATCTATATCCCGTGTGAACACGCTCGCGGATAATTTCGATCCAGACACAAGCGATCATCATGCACTAAAAATAAAGCTTCGCTATTTAATGGAATTATCCACTAAATATGATGATATTCAGTCTCAAATTGAGTCTGATGACGCTGATTTCGCATTAGCAAGTGACAGAGTCCAAACTGAGGATGATCTTTGCAATATCGAATGCAAGTTGCAACACTTGTTAGAGCAAGTGGAGCAGGTGAATCAAAAACCGCTGTTAATACCGAAATTACGCCTCTTAAAACCTCCCCTATACAGTTGGAACCGATCAAATTGCCTCGCTTTTCAGGTAGCATTATTGAGTGACAACACTATTACAACATATTTCTTGAATTAATACACGTCAGAACCGACCTGACGGATATTCAAAAGTTACACTACTTGCACTCTTCATTAAGTGACGAGGCGCTAAATGTGATAAAATCGCTGCCAATTACTCATAAAAATTATGCGGTAGCTATCGATCTACTAAGAAATAGGTATGACAGTAAGTTAATTGTCTCAGCCCATCATGTGGGGAATGTCTTGGGTGTGCAATCGGTTCAACAAGAGTCCAGGATTAGTATTTCCAGATTTATTGACGAGATAACCGCTAATATCAATGCGTTAAACTCCTTAAATCTACCCGTAAATACATTCGAAATTATTCTCATTCATTACTTAGCCCAAAAACTCGATAATTACACGCTTCGTCTTTGGAAAGAAAGTTTGTCAGAAGAACGATTTCCTAACTTTAGTAATTTCATAAAATTTTTAAATACCCGTAGACAGTTAATGCAAAACCAGGACAGCGCAACCACTTCAACAAGCAAGATAAACGTTGGCGATAAGGCTCACTATCGCAAGGCAATTAAAACGGTGAATGCTTCCAAAGCAACATTCCATTCCCATGTCGGAAATAATATATGTCAGCTGTGCAAGGGTAAACACCGACTTACTGATTGCTCACAATTTATAACGCTTACTCAACAGGAGAGAAAAAATATTATAGTCAAAAATAAACTTTGTCTAAATTGCTTTCGCCCAGGCCACGAGAGTGCCCACTGTCCCTCTAAATTTTCTTGCAGAACGTGTGCGAAACGCCATCACACAATGATTCATATGCCTAACAAAAACGAATCGTCCAGTAACAACCAGTGTTCGCTAAAATTACAAACAAATAAGTCCATATTATTATCTACCGCAGTCTGCATGACAACTGACCATGCAGATAGAAAGCACCCGGTTAGGATTTTATTAGAATCTGGTTCGCAGGCTAACTTCTGTTCTATGGATTTCGCACGTCGCGTGGGTCTGAAACTAATTAAATCTCAATTGCCCATAACGGGTATAAACAATTCATTGTCCTAAGCTGACTTCAGTACCAGAGTAAGGTTACATTCTCGCTATAAACATTTTAGTTTAAACATACATTGCGCTGTGCTTCCCAGCATCACTAATAATCTCCCGGCGGAATCATTTGATGTCGCATCTTTAAATTTACCAAAGGGCATATTCTTAGCCGACCCACAACTCAACTTCTCGTCGCAAGTCGACTTATTGCTCGGTGCTCAGTATTACTTGCAATTAATTGAACTTATCAAATTTATCCGTAGCCCACATTTCCCCATAATTCAGGAGACAAAACTAGGATTCATTCTCGCGGGTAACTTGCCGTTTAATGTCGACATGACGAAACCGGTTTCATCATTTATGGTATGTGAAAATGATAGTGCCATTTCCTCTCAACTGAAGGAATTTTGGAAGTTTCTATTCGTGACCTCTCCGCTGAGGACTCGGAATGCGAGAATCATTTTGTGTCCAATACTGTCCGTAATGAGGATGGCAGATTTGTGGTATCCCTGCCTCGCAGGTCAGACAAGTCTCATCTGGGCGATTCTCTTCGCGGAGCTATCCGCAGGTTTCAGTCATTAGAACTTAAGTTCAAGCAGAACCCTGCCCTTCACAAAGGTTATAGCGAGTTCATGCAAGAATATTTAAATCTTGGTCACATGTCTTTACTTAATGCGTACGATTTGTCGCTTGAGAAGTCAGACACCTTTTATTTGCCGTACCACTCAGTCTTTAAAGGTTCCAGCATAACTACCAAGTTGCGAGTTGTTTTCGACGGCTCCGCTAAAACGACAAATAATTTGTCCTTGAACGATACACTGATGGTCGGTCCCACGGTCCAGCAGGATCTGTTCTCTATTATGACTCGATTCCGAACTCACCGTTACGTCCTCATCTCAGACATTGAAAAGATGTATCGGCAAATTTTAGTTAATCCTAAGGATTCCAATTTGCAGCGTATTGTTTGATGCGACGCTCTTCATAAGGAACTCCAACATTACGCCTTGAGGACAGTCACGTATGGGACTGCAAGTGCCTCATTTCTTGCTACAAGATGTCTGGCTCAAATAGCCCAAGAAAATGAAACCAAATACCCTATAGCTTGCTCAGCCATAGCCAATGATTTTTATGTGGACGATCTCATGACGGGCTCAGATAACCCGAACATTCTATCTAAAATGAAATCTGACATCAAAATTTACTAAGCCGATATGGTTTTAAATTACATAAATGGTTTTCTAATGACCAGACCATTATAGCCTCTCGCGCTCACGTCTCCCATGACTTTTGCAAAAACCAAAATGTGCGTACATTGGGCATTCAATGGAACGTCAACGAAGACAGTTTTTTATATAACGTTCAGAGGAATGTCAGTGCAGCGGTGGTCAACAAGAGAAGTGTGCTATCGGTCATCGCAGGAATTTACGACCCTTTAGGCCTCATTGGCCCTATTACATTTTGGTGTAAGCATTTTATACAACGATTGTGGTTAGCGGGTACAAGTTGGGACGAACCCTTATCAGGTTCATTGTCTGGTCAATGGTTAGAACTCTATTCTCAATTGGTGTCAGACACTCATTTTAAAATTTCGAGGTCCGTCAAGAGTTTAAACAATTACCGAATCATTTCATTCCAGCTTCATGGATTTGCCGACGCGTCAGCTAAAGGTTACGCATGCTGTATCTATGTACATACGGTCTATTCAAACGACGCCATATCGTCAAACCTGTTATGTTCCAAGTCTAGAGTCGCTCCATTGAAGCAGATAACGTTAACCAGCTTGAACTTTGCGCTTGCCTATTGCTGGCTCAGTTAGCTTCCAAGGTAATAGACGCCGTCAACTACAAATTCGACGAATTATATTTCTACTCGGACTCAATGATAGCCTTACATTGGATCCATCAGCAATCCTCCCGATGGAAGGTGTTTGTCGCCAACCGTGTCGCTGAAATACAGCGTCTCACTACCCAGGGAACTTGGCACCATGTATCATCACTGGACAACCCTGCCGACATTTTGTCGCGCGGTTGCCTCCCTCGTATCTTACACAGCCACCCACAATGGTGGCATGGTCCATCCTGGTTGTCCCACGAGTCATCATCATGGCCCATCAGTGCCTTCGATACTCATTCTCCCTGTACTCATCCTGATCTGGAACAGGAACGACGCAAGCAGGCCCAAACCTCACTAATTGTCGCTTCATCCACATCCAGTTATGTTGAAAATTATTCATCTCTATCAACTCATTCGCGTTTTCTCATATTGCCGCAGGTTTATTCGGAACTCTAGGCTCCCCGTTGCTGACAGTTCCTTTTTGTCAGCCCAGGAGTTGCATGATACATTTTTGGTTTTTATTCGCCAGTCTCAGCAATTGCACTTCAGCATTGAGGTTAAGGAACTTGAGGAACATCGCTGCATCCCCAACAGCAGTAAAATTCTCTCACTCAACCCCTTTCTTGAAAAGACAGACATATTGCGAGTGGGTGGACGTCTGCAGCACTCCCAGCTCAGCTACGCGAGCAAACATCAAATAATACTACACCCGCATTCTCATCTCAGCAAGTTAATCATAGAAAACGAACATCTTCGTTTATTGCACTCTGGTGTACAATTAACCCAGTTTTCTCTGAGGCAGAAATATTGGATCATTAATGATAAATCCTATATACGCTCGGTAATACATAAATGCATCACTTGTTTCCGATACCGTGCTAGCGGCGCAAACCAATTATTGGGACAATTACCCCCTTCCAGGGTCACGCCTGCTAAGCCATTTTCCCAATCTGCTGTGGACTATGCCGGGGCCGTATTTGTGCGTCATGGCGGGCAGCGCTCAAAATCTACGTCAAAAGCGTATATTGCTTTATTTATATGCATGAGCACTAAGGCCATTCATTTGGAACTTGTATCAGATCTTACCTCAGACGCCTTCATAGCGGCCTTAAAACGGTTCATCGCGCGTAGAGGCATTCCCACTCAGATATTCTCCGACAATGGTACGAATTTTCGTTGTGCTAGCAGCACACTACACGAATTGTACAGACTTTTGAAATCTAAGGGATTTGAGTAAACAACTCAGGAGTTTACCAGCTCCCAGGGCATCAAGTGTCCTTTATTCCACCCTCAGCCCCTCATTTCGGTGGTCTGTGGGACAGCGGGGTAAAAAGTGTCAAATTTCATTTGCGTCGCGTGATTGGCTGTACCATTCTGAATTTCGAGGAGTATTCTACCATTCTAACTCAAATAGAGTCCTGCCTTAACTCACGCCCTTTATTCGCTATATCCAATGACTTTAGGGACCCAGAACCGTTAACTCCCGCTCATTTCCTGGTCGGTTCTCCGCTTATGGCACTCCCGGAACCCGACTATACCCAAGTCAGTATTAGTCGTTTGGGCAGATGGCAGCTGCTCCAAAGATTCATACAATCCATCTGGAAACGATGGTCAAAAGATTACTTGTACCAGTTGCAACAGCGCAACAAATGGCGCATTACGTCAAGAAATTTGACTGTTGGACAGCTCGTCCTCATTCTAGATGATAATTCCCCCCCTTCAGTGGAAGCGCGGGGTAATCACAAATGTTTTTGCGGGTCAGGACTCAATAGTGCGCGTTGCTGAAGTTCGCACCGCACAGGGTATCCTACGTCGACCCATCCATAAATTATGTCCCCTTCCGGTGGACTCAGACTAATTGACATTATCATGCATCATTGTTTTGAACAATTTATCATGTTTTCTATTTGTTGTTTGTATTATATTATTATTAAGTTTTTATTATTGTATTCCTATGTATCATTATTATGTTATTGAATTCTTTGTGATTGTTATTATGCTATTATGTACTATTAATTATTATGGCAATCGTTATGTATTATGTATACTCATATTATGCATTTTTACATCCTTTCGGATATGTCTATCTTACTGCTATGTATCATTGAATTTTATATCATTATATCAATACTATGCATGTACATTATTATGTCCTTTCTCTATTGTATTTACCATGGTTATGTATCTTTGAATTGTTTGGGGAGTGTTAGTCTACTATTATTGTATCCGCTATTATGTCGTTATCATTGTATTACTATATTGAGTCAGGTTTTAAGGATGATTTCTTTATATAAATTAAAGTTTGTCACTTATTTTCTGTTAAAGATTAAATGTATGTATTTACTAAACATATGTTAATGCTTCAAGAAAGATTATGTTAGTTATATAAGCACTTTTATTTTTAACATGAGCTTTAGTTTGTATCTTTTCAGTACAGAAATCGTTTTGTTTTACTTTTGAGTTTGTTTCTGATAGCTTAATTAATTTTGTTACTTACAGATTTCTTGTGTCAGAGACTATTTACTTTAAGCAAAAGGTCAATTTATTTAATGTATAAGGCTTTCAAGTATCTTATGTATTTTCTTTGTATACAACATTTGATATAATTTGTGATTTACGTTTCACATAATAACTTAAATTTCAAAATCGTCCCGATTTTGTGCGGGCAGTATGTTCAAACTTTGAACTTGTAAACTCTGTAATTTAAATACTGCAATGCGCCACGTGCAGATGACGTCACGCTTTTTCTTATCTATTCACTACAGCCGGTTCCCAGCTGGGCTGCCTGTAGCGAAATTTACGTTAGTTATTCTCAATACTCCGAGCTGATCACTCGTAACATTTCCAGTCGCGTCTACTGGCTTTCATTATTTAGTATGTGCAACATGCACTGATTATACTTGGGCGATTCTTGCCTTATTTATTATGTCTTTCGACTTTTACTTCTAATTAATTTAACGGGCATCATGCCGAGTCAACTTCTGCACGTGTCAGCAATCGCATCAAATTTCAATAA
The DNA here is from genome assembly GCA_034769895.1 of Magicicada septendecula. NCBI lineage: Eukaryota > Metazoa > Arthropoda > Insecta > Hemiptera > Cicadidae > Magicicada > Magicicada septendecula. The sequence continues at coordinate 137,135,563 of CM068372.1, forward strand.
TTTTCAATAAACTATCTTTACATAAAAAACATACAGTCCTCTTCAAATTTCTTTCGAACCAGCCCTCTCCAATTAGCGTCCTAGGAATAACTCAAGAACATTCAAGAGCTTCCAGAAGCAACATTTTCTGGTCCTGTGAGCCGGATTTCTCATTTTTGGTCCACAAGCGACCGCATTTCTTTGTCCACAAGCGACAACATTTTATGGTCCACAAGCGACCATATTTTTGTCCGCAGCGACAGGCCAAACAATCTTCAAAGTTAAATACTTTCAAATTGAGATTGCTGGCCGTGGCATGCCTTTGTTGCCGCAAAGACAACCTTCAGGAGTGACACACAAGTTCCAACAGAGCGTCAGATCTGGCACGACAAGAAACTACAAGAAAGTTATTCAACAGCAGCAAATTCAACAACGGTAAAATCACACTGAGATACGACATCAAGCTTCACCCAACCAGCACAAACAGGCGGTGCACCAACATCAAGGAAAGGCCGGACGGGATCAGCATGGCACCAACAGGACCAAAGCAGTTTTGAACACGCCAGGATTCCACGTGACTATAAACTTTTTCATTTTTCATTATAATTGTTCATATAATACACGAATACAACAAACTGAGTAACATTTTACATTTAATATGGTATTATTGATGCTTTTACGTAAACATATATTATTATAATATGAGCATATTTGCATAACTGCGTAATAACTCATTAGAAGTTCAAGTGTCGAGATAAGGCTATATGTATTATTATTTAAATTCATACTTTCAATAACGCTCATGGCTGTTCTTTAAAAGAGATAATAAGTATATATTATAGTGAGTAATGTGTTAAGCTATATGACGATCACTAGCTCCCGCATTATGCCAAATTTTATCAAGATATTCAAAATGACACCAATTATTCACCTGCTCTACGCTTAAATTCTTTTAAATTACATTTTTAATTGCAAACATGGCTGATGTGAAAGCGTTGATAAAGAAACGGGGCACTATTAAAGCATCTATATCCCGTGTGAACACGTTCGCGGATAATTTCGATCCAGACACAAGCGATCATCATGCACTAAAAATAAAGCTTCGCCATTTAATGGAATTATCCACTAAATATGATGATATTCAGTCTCAAACTGAGTCTGATGACGCTGATTTCGCATTAGCAAGTGACAGAGTCCAAACTGAGGATGATCTTTGCAATATCGAATGCAAGTTGCAACACTTGTTAGAGCAAGTGGAGCAGGTGAATCAAAAACCGCTGTTAATACCGAAATTTCGCCTCTTAAAACCTCCCCTATACAGTTGGAACCGATCAAATTGCCTCGCTTTTCAGGTAGCATTATTGAGTGACAACACTATTACAACATATTTCTTGAATTAATACACGTCAGAACCGACCTGACGGATATTCAAAAGTTACACTACTTGCACTCTTCATTAAGTGACGAGGCGCTAAATGTGATAAAATCGCTGCCAATTACTCATGAAAATTATGCGGTAGCTATCGATCTACTAAGAAATAGGTATGACAGTAAGTTAATTGTCTCAGCCCATCATGTGGGGAATGTCTTGGGTGTGCAATCGGTTCAACAAGAGTCCAGGATTAGTATTTCCAGATTTATTGACGAGATAACCGCTAATATCAATGCGTTAAACTCCTTAAATCTACCCGTAAATACATTCGAAATTATTCTCATTCATTACTTAGCCCAAAAACTCGATAATTACACGCTTCATCTTTGGAAAGAAAGTTTGTCAGAAGAACGATTTCCTAACTTCAGTAATTTCATAAAATTTTTAAATACCCGTAGACAGTTAATGCAAAACCAGGACAGCGCAACCACTTCAACAAGCAAGATAAACGTTGGCGATAAGGCTCACTATCGCAAGGCAATTAAAACGGTGAATGCTTCCAAAGCAACATTCCATTCCCATGTCGGAAATAATATATGTCAGCTGTGCAAGGGTAAACACCGACTTACTGATTGCTCACAATTTATAACGCTTACTCAACAGGAGAGAAAAAATATTATAGTCAAAAATAAACTTTGTCTAAATTGCTTTCGCCCAGGCCACGAGAGTGCCCACTGTCTCTCTAAATTTTCTTGCAGAACGTGTGCGAAACGCCATCACACAATGATTCATATGCCTAACAAAAACGAATCGTCCAGTAACAACCAGTGTTCGCTAAAATTACAAACAAATAAGTCCATATTATTATCTACCGCAGTCTGCATGACAACTGACCATGCAGATAGAAAGCACCCGGTTAAGATTTTATTAGAATCTGGTTCGCAGGCTAACTTCTGTTCTATGGATTTCGCACGTCGCGTGGGTCTGAAACTAATTAAATCTCAATTGCCCATAACGGGTATAAACAATTCATTGTCCTAAGCTGACTTCAGTACTAGAGTAAGGTTACATTCTCGCTATAAACATTTTAGTTTAAACATACATTGCGCTGTGCTTCCCAGCATCACTAATAATCTCCCGGCGGAATCATTTGATGTCGCATCTTTAAATTTACCAAAGGGCATATTCTTAGCCGACCCACAACTCAACTTCTCGTCGCAAGTCGACTTATTGCTCGGTGCTCAGTATTACTTGCAATTAATTGAACTTATCAAATTTATCCGTAGCCCACATTTCCCCATAATTCAGGAGACAAAACTAGGATTCATTCTCGCGGGTAACTTGCCGTTTAATGTCGACATGACGAAACCGGTTTCATCATTTATGGTATGTGAAAATGATAGTGCCATTTCCTCTCAACTGAAGGAATTTTGGAAGTTTCTATTCGTGACCTCTCCGCTGAGGACTCGGAATGCGAGAATCATTTTGTGTCCAATACTGTCCGTAATGAGGATGGCAGATTTGTGGTATCCCTGCCTCGCAGGTCAGACAAGTCTCATCTGGGCGATTCTCTTCGCGGAGCTATCCGCAGGTTTCAGTCATTAGAACTTAAGTTCAAGCAGAACCCTGCCCTTCACAAAGGTTATAGCGAGTTCATGCATGAATATTTAAATCTTGGTCACATGTCTTTACTTAATGCGTACGATTTGTCGCTTGACAAGTCAGACACCTTTTATTTGCCGTACCACTCAGCCTTTAAAGGTTCCAGCATAACTACCAAGTTGCGAGTTGTTTTCGACGGCCCCGCTAAAACGACAAATAATTTGTCCTTGAACGATACACTGATGGTCGGTCCCACGGTCCAGCAGGATCTGTTCTCTATTATGACTCGATTCCGAACTCACCGTTACGTCCTCATCTCAGGCATTGAAAAGATGTATCGGCAAATTTTAGTTAATCCTAAGGATTCCAATTTGCAGCGTATTGTTTGATGCGACGCTCTTCATAAGGAACTCCAACATTACGCCTTGAGGACAGTCACGTATGGGACTGCAAGTGCCTCATTTCTTGCTACAAGATGTCTGGCTCAAATAGCCCAAGAAAATGAAACCAAATACCCTATAGCTTGCTCAGCCATAGCCAATGAATTTTATGTGGACGATCTCATGACGGGCTCAGATAACCCGAACATTCTATCTAAAATGAAATCTGACATCAAAATTTACTAAGCCGATATGGTTTTAAATTACATAAATGGTTTTCTAATGACCAGACCATTATAGCCTCTCGCGCTCACGTCTCCCATGACTTTTGCAAAAACCAAAATGTGCGTACATTGGGCATTCAATGGAACGTCAACGAAGACAGTTTTTTATATAACGTTCAGAGGAATGTCAGTGCAGCGGTGGTCAACAAGAGAAGTGTGCTATCGGTCATCGCAGGAATTTACGACCCTTTAGGCCTCATTGGCCCTATTACATTTTGGTGTAAGCATTTTATACAACGATTGTGGTTAGCGGGTACAAGTTGGGACGAACCCTTATCAGGTTCATTGTCTGGTCAATGGTTAGAACTCTATTCTCAATTGATGTCAGACACTCATTTTAAAATTTCGAGGTCCGTCAAGAGTTTAAACAATTACCGAATCATTTCATTCCAGCTTCATGGATTTGCCGACGCGTCAGCTAAAGGTTACGCATGCTGTATCTATGTACATACGGTCTATTCAAACGACGCCATATCGTCAAACCTGTTATGTTCCAAGTCTAGAGTCGCTCCATTGAAGCAGATAACGTTAACCAGCTTGAACTTTGCGCTTGCCTATTGCTGGCTCAGTTAGCTTCCAAGGTAATAGACGCCGTCAACTACAAATTCGACGAATTATATTTCTACTCGGACTCAATGATAGCCTTACATTGGATCCATCAGCAATCCTCCCGATGGAAGGTGTTTGTCGCCAACCGTGTCGCTGAAATACAGCGTCTCACTACCCAGGGAACTTGGCACCATGTATCATCACTGGACAACCCTGCCGACATTTTGTCGCGCGGTTGCCTCCCTCGTATCTTACACAGCCACCCACAATGGTGGCATGGTCCATCCTGGTTGTCCCACGAGTCATCATCATGGCCCATCAGTGCCTTCGATACTCATTCTCCCTGTACTCATCCTGATCTGAAACAGGAACGACGCAAGCAGGCCCAAACCTCACTAATTGTCGCTTCATCCACATCCAGTTATGTTGAAAATTATTCATCTCTATCAACTCATTCGCGTTTTCTCATATTGCCGCAGGTTTATTCGGAACTCTAGGCTCCCCGTTGCTGACAGTTTCTTTTTGTCAGCCCAGGAGTTGCATGATACATTTTTGGTTTTTATTCGCCAGTCTCAGCAATTGCACTTCAGCATTGAGGTTAAGGAACTTGAGGCACATCGCTGCATCCCCAACAGCAGTAAAATTCTCTCACTCAACCCCTTTCTTGAAAAGACAGACATATTGCGAGTGGGTGGACGTCTGCAGCACTCCCAGCTCAGCTACGCGAGCAAACATCAAATAATACTACACCCGCATTCTCATCTCAGCAAGTTAATCATAGAAAACGAACATCTTCGTTTATTGCACTCTGGTGTACAATTAACCCAGTTTTCTCTGAGGCAGAAATATTGGATCATTAATGATAAATCCTATATACGCTCGGTAATACATAAATGCATCACTTGTTTCCGATACCGTGCTAGCGGCGCAAACCAATTATTGGGACAATTACCCCCTTCCAGGGTCACGCCTGCTAAGCCATTTTCCCAATCTGCTGTGGACTATGCCGGGCCCGTATTTGTGCGTCATGGCGGGCAGCGCTCAAAATCTACGTCAAAAGCGTATATTGCTTTATTTATATGCATGAGCACTAAGGCCATTCATTTGGAACTTGTATCAGATCTTACCTCAGACGCCTTCATAGCGGCCTTAAAACGGTTCATCGCGCGTAGAGGCATTCCCACTCAGATATTCTCCGACAATGGTACGAATTTTCGTTGTGCTAGCAGCACACTACACGAATTGTACAGACTTTTGAAATCTAAGGGATTTGAGTAAACAACTCAGGAGTTTACCAGCTCCCAGGGCATCAAGTGTCCTTTATTCCACCCTCAGCCCCTCATTTCGGTGGTCTGTGGGACAGCGGGGTAAAAAGTGTCAAATTTCATTTGCGTCGCGTGATTGGCTGTACCATTCTGAATTTCGAGGAGTATTCTACCATTCTAACTCAAATAGAGTCCTGCCTTAACTCACGCCCTTTATTCGCTATATCCAATGACTTTAGGGACCCAGAACCGTTAACTCCCGCTCATTTCCTGGTCGGTTCTCCGCTTATGGCACTCCCGGAACCCGACTATACCCAAGTCAGTATTAGTCATTTGGGCAGATGGTAGCTGCTCCAAAGATTCAAACAATCCATCTGGAAACGATGGTCAAAAGATTACTTGCACCAGTTGCAACACCGCAACAAATGGCGCATTACGTCAAGAAATTTGACTGTTGGACAGCTCGTCCTCATTCTAGATGATAATTCCCCCCCTTGTAGGAGTTTGTGTAACACAAAACAAACAACAGACAAAGACAGAAAACAACAAATTCATAACACTAACATACATCAACAAACAAACTGAAAAATAGCCCACAAATTCAAAAAAGCAGGATACAGAATCGCTTACAAAACTACTAACAAAACAGAACACACACTATCAAAACACACACACAAAGCACAAAACAAATTCGATCTGTGAAGTTACACTCTAACTTGCCATAAATAATAAATAATAACGAATGTATGATAGTTAAAATTTATGTAATTTGCATAATAAATTTTATGTCCGGAATAACACGTGCTCAGCTCGTTTATATGCATTAGGCTTTTTGGTCCAGAGTTGCGTTAAGCAGAAAGAGGCAGAGGTTGTTGGGTATTGAAATAATAAGGGACACAACATTAGGCTAATGAATTTGATTTTATTCAGTTAATTGTATTGTGAGTTGTTACACTAATAGCCAACAATAATAGTTATAAATTCAAAATGGCGGCGATGTCATTTCCGCACTTGACCTCTGTTCAAGGTTACGTACATGTACTTTCTTATTTGATTGAAATTAATTCTTTTAGCATTGTTACTACAATCATTTTAAAATTCTGGTTCTCTTTATATTTTTAATAATAATAATTCTGAACATCCTTCACAAACCAACGCCTCAGGCTATATTCAAGTTGGCCAACATAAACACACACTCTCACTTTCTCTCTCTCTCTCTCGTACTGTAATTTTACACATGTTTGTTAAATATCTGATTTGAGCTCATTAATTAATTTTTGAATTTAGAAAATAATTTGTAAGGGCTTTCCTGAATCGTGATGTGGCGTAGGCTCCTCAGCGTCGGTCCATGGCGGTCGGCAGATGTTCGGCCGAATTTTCGTTGTTTAGTCCACTGACTCTACTTGAATTTCATTTTGAGTTACTCACTGACTCTATTTATAGTTACTGTTAAATTTTGATGATAACTATTTCATTTTATTAAGTAAATATTACATTTTGGCAAGAATTTGCCCACTGCACTATGACGAGCGTATGTGCTCGGTTGACTGCTTTTGATGAACTGGGGCAGACGTTGTACTCACTAACTTTCGTCTGTCTGTTGCACTGAATTTACATGGTGGTTATAATTACTTGTGATTACATTTTGTTGATTGAAAGAAAACACTAGCTGACTATTTTAGGCCAGCACAATTTTAACGTGTTACTGCCATGGTGATGTTCTGGCGACTGGGCGGAAGCAGACACAATTATTATGCAAAGTAGTGGTGTCTGACGTCATTATGTATTTTTCGTTTAGCCAACGCCCGGTTTAACACGTAATTGTCTTATGTCGTCATTGTTTGTTTGTGACGATCTGTCTTTGTGGACCAATGAAAAGTTCGTATTATCAATTTGTTGCGCCTAAACCGCCATTACCTGTGTTTAATTCCACTCATACTCCAATGACCTTGGCTTGTCTCCCCTCTGGTGAATGAACTTATTTACTGGGACTTGTGCAAAACTAACTTTGCCCTTGTTAACATTTATGATCATAATAAAATTTACAATAAAAACATTCCATAATACCATAATCATGGTAACAGGCAATTCTGTACTGTTACAAAACCCCCTCAATGAAAGGTTTGGTGTCGAGACACAAAAACTTTCATTGACGCATTCATACGTTTCCAAAAGGATCAGTTCAGATATGTTGCCACAACCCCTTGTAGTGTTAATATAAAAAAAAAAACTTTCAATTACTTACCCTTGGTCCTATAGTGTTGATCGTACCCATCTTACCTTACTGGACTTCTCCTGAGAGATCCCTACACCATAAGGCCATGAGGCACTGAACGCTCCTGTTCTGACGCTCCGGTCAGCGCAGGACCGCGGTCACAACACCATAAAACTCTGAAACATTCAACACAAAATTTTAAAATAGTGGCCTTATCTATCTACATATCCGCAACTGATATGTCTCCCCTTATATGCTTTGGTTTGTGATTTGAGGCGTTGGTTTTATTTATTCCTAAAATTCCAAGTAACACAAAATTTACAACAAGATTTAGACAGATAATCCTTCTACTTTTCAACACTCCTATATATTTTTATCAATTTCTCTGACTCCAGTCAATATCAATTTACTTCTCTCAACATAAGAAATTATACTCTTATACTAAACATAGAACAAATTTTACTCTCAACAACAACTACTATCTCTACTCATTTATTTCAAATAACATCAGTATGTTTAACTATCCTGGCAGCACTTCAAAACTATTTAAACTTCTTTACACAACTTTCTTTATGTTAATTTCTTTTAATAACAGAATCATTACCACAGATTTGTTAACCAATATAAAATTTAATCTTATTACCATCACTACCCCTGTAGTAACCTCCTGACCTATCGTACCATCACATAATAAAACATAATAAAACATTGTACATTAAACACTAACATTGAACAATTCACATTACTTAATTCATATTTACACAACTTGTATAAAACTTTAATAAGACATTACGGTTTCAACTTTCTATTAACTTTTAGTTATTTAACATTCATTTAGATTCTATACAAAAATTTCAAATTTATCATTACCTTTCCATTTACATTACCTTTCTACCGTGAATTTCTTTTTCTAACCCTTTTATCCCTATCTAGTTTGGGTGACTCTCTATTATTCACTATTTTCTATCTTATTTTGGCATTGTCAATCTAACCTTACTCACCTCTTTTTAACTAACAACCGCTTCTAACCATCAACATAATATGACACCAATATCTCTATAATAACCCCCTTCACTAATCCCATTTAAAACCTCTGGCACCGCTCATTTTTGTACAAGGATGTATGTTCCCTACCTATGCTCATTCCCTTATGTTGGTTCCTGGATTCTACCTAAGGCAACCCTTTCCGGCACACAACGGTCCCTTCCTGTCCCAACACCTTTCATTGCGGACTCCCTACACCGGATCCTTACTACAAAATATCATCAACAACAACTATAAAATTACCATTCACATTACTCACCTTTACATATAATCACTAACCACTGTGTCCCTAAAATATCTAACACCTCTTTATATATTATCAGCATCTCAACACTTTATTTTCCCTAACTCCCATTAACTCTATTTAACTAACTCCAATGCCTCTATTTATCACTATCCCCAAACCTCTTTACAACATTTCACCTTAATATACCACTAGAAAATTCATCACTTATCTATTAACAACAATACCTCTCAACATCCAAATATATAATACTTAATCATTTACTAACCCTTAGAATCTAAATTCCATAATTGTTTAAATTCCTTATCACTTGTTTAAAATTCCACAGTACATAGTTTACACAAAAAAAATACATAAAATACACAACAACAAAAATACACAAATACACTGACATTACTATACACAAAAATATACAATCCACATTATCATTAAATCATTTACCATAAATCAGTCATAAACAGTCCCTTTTAAAACACTGTCCACATAATTAAATGTTTATAAACACAATAAAAGGTTTATCCTCCATCGTCAAATAATAATCGACCCTTAAAACTATATACATGGTTTAATATTAGGTATCTTATACTAACATCATAAATACATATCCAATTTAAATGTTCATTATTATCCCCAAACTCATTTAACCTGTCACGATTGGTCATTGTCCTGTCACCTCCTGTATAATTAGTCATAATTCGGTATTTTGTAAAGTCATTTTTCTCATTATCTCCTACTCCTAACCTTTCCATCAACTCTTCATAATCTCTACATATCTTAAAAATCTCTACTTCTCTTTTTCTCTCACAATACCTCTCACTTTTAAAACATCTCTCTCTATCACACCAAGCTACATTCTCTCTCTCCATATTTGCATAGGGCACTACTATTTCATAAAAACACCTCCTGGCCTCACCAGGTACACTAACACAAAAAACTAAAGGATCATTTGGAGACCACACATCTCCCACATAAACTCTAGAGGAACCTTCCTCCTCAAATAACAATTTCGGAGTCTTTACTCCAACTATACCACTGGGAAAATTTGCCCTCTGCTCACTATACTCACTTAAACTCTCCTTACCCCCACTTTCACTCTCATCTACAACTGTCACCTCACCATTAACCTCTATTCTCATCAAAATCTCACTATTACTACCAACATCCACACTATTATCTCCTATTACCATATTTTTATTTATTTTATCATCATTTCCACTACTACTTACCTTGTCCTCTTTGTTCAATTCTAACTTGTCTGTTACTTTCTCTTTTTCTAATTCTATTTTGTCTAACTTTGTACCTATTTCACTTAATCTTTTGTCCAAATTGCAACCTTGTTTCTTAATTTCTTTTTTGATGTCGTTAAACTGTTCATCAAATTGGTTTAATTTACTATTTAATTGACCATTCTGTATTTTCATTAACTGAAAGAGATCTTCCAGTGAAACTTTATTCATAATAGGCGTTGAGTTCGCCAGTGGTTCGTTCAACACCAATGATTCTGTAGCTGTATTTTCTACATTAATGCTTTCGTTATTATCTGCCATTTTGTTGTACTGATGGTACTAAATTTTGTCTTAGTTGCTATGCACGTCTCTTTATACTATACATAACCTCCATAGATAACCTCTCTTGTTATGCTTATTTCTCTACCCTTCTACCACCGCTTTTCTGCTTATTTATATAATTTCGGTTTTATATAAAGTCACCGTTCGGGAGCCATCTGTTATGCTTCGCTCTACTGACATAAATAATTATTAATAACGAATGTATGATAGTTAAAATTTATTTAATTTGCATAATAAATTTCATGTCCGGAATAACACGTGCTCAGCTCGTTTATATGCATTAGGCTTTTTAGTCCAGAGTTGCGTTAAGCAGAAAGAGGCAGAGGTTGTTTGGGTATTGAAATAATAAGGGACACAACATTAGGCTAATGAATTTGATTTTATTCAGTTAATTGTATTGTGAGTTGTTACACTAATAGCCAACACTAATAGTTATAAATTCAAAATGGCGGCGATGTCATTTCCGCACTTGACCTCTGTTCAAGGTTACGTACATGTACTTTCTTATTTGATTGAAATTAATTCTTTTAGCATCGTTACTACAATCATTTTAAAATTCTGGTTCTCTTTATATTTTTAATAATAATAATTCTGAACATCCTTCACAAACCAACGCCTCAGGCTATATTCAAGTTGGCCAACATAAACACACACTCTCACTTTCTCTCTCTCTCTCTCGTACTGTAATTTTACACATGTTTGTTAAATATCTGATTTGAGCTCATTAATTAATTTTTGAATTTAGAAAATAATTTGTAAGGGCTTTCCTGAATCGTGATGTGGCGTAGGCTCCTCAGCGTCGGTCCATGGCGGTCGGCAGATGTTCGGCCGAATTTTCGTTGTTTAGTCCACTGACTCTACTTGAATTTCATTTTGAGTTACTCACTGACTCTATTTATAGTTACTGTTAAATTTTGATGATAACTATTTCATTTTATTAAGTAAATATTACATTTTGGCAAGAATTTGCCCACTGCACTATGACGAGCGTATGTGCTCGGTTGACTGCTTTTGATGAACTGGGGCAGACGTTGTACTCACTAACTTTCGTCTGTCTGTTGCACTGAATTTACATGGTGGTTATAATTACTTGTGATTACATTTTGTTGATTGAAAGAAAACACTAGCTGACTATTTTAGGCCAGCACAATTTTAACGTGTTACTGCCATGGTGATGTTCTGGCGACTGGGCGGAAGCAGACACAATTATTATGCAAAGTAGTGGTGTCTGACGTCATTATGTATTGTTCGTTTAGCCAACGCCCGGTTTAACACGTAATTGTCTTATGTCGTCATTGTTTGTTTGTGACGATCTGTCTTTGTGGCCCAATGAAAAGTTCGTATTATCAATTTGTTGCACCTAAACCGCCATTACCTGTGTTTAATTCCACTCGTACTCCAATGACCTTGGCTTGTCTCCCCTCTGGTGAATCTACGTATTCACTGGGACTTGTGCAAAACTAACTTTGCCCTTGTTAACATTTATGATCATAATAAAATTTACAATAAAAACCATAATCCATAATACCATAATCATGGTAACAGGCAATTCTGTACTGTTACAGATCTACCCGGTGTTTACAAGCTGAATTGCTCAAATTGCAGTAAATTCTACATAGGCCAGACAGGACGTAGCTTCAAACAGAGATACATTGAATACACAAAGGCACTCCACTCCACTACAGAATCCACCTTTGCAAACCACCCCATTGAAGCAAACCACACATATAAAAACATCGACAATAACATGAACATTCTACACGTACACACAAAAGGCCGAAAACTAGACACTCTAGAACAATTGGAAATATACAAACACACAAAAACAAATAAAAACGACATCGTAAACGAACAGACACAATTCAAATCGCACGCATTATTCGAACATATCTCACCCACACACACAGCATCGATCTTTTGAAATTCGATTTCGTCACCCACAACAAGACGGATAGCGCTACCTGCGGCAGCCTCTGAAGAAGCCTTTTAAAGGAGAAAACCGGTTAAGGCTGTAATGTAAAACTTTTTTGTTTTACTTATAAAAAAACCTAGTGTTCCGAGTCGTTAAAGTAATAGTGATATTTAGTTAAGTAACGGGCACGTCATGGACAACGAAATCCAAGATATATCTTAGTTATTTACATGTAGTAGGTTTTTAAGACACAGTAAATAATTTTCCGAACCTGACTTTGCAACCCTCCAAATGCCCTCTCGGGACCCAGCAGTGGCTCATGCCCAATAGGTTAAGAAATGCTGAACTAAAGGCATGTTTGTGGAGTGAAACATAAAAGATAACCCAGACTTCTAAAATGCTCTTAGTGAAATGGGATTTTCAGGAGTAACAACATACTATTTGGTTAACAAGCACATTTTACTAATATTGTAATACCAAGTCAATTAGATAGTTTAAATGTGTAGTACTCTATGTGATGCTGATCACATACTGTTAATCAGCAGCACTGCAGAATATTCTAGAGCCACACTCTTGGCATTCATCTGGAACTTTCTCACATTAGCCTGATAATTAGGATGTTGCCACCAGCTGAGTTTTAGAAAGTTGGTGTAGTAGGTTGTGCATTCATATAGGATGATATTAGACAGCAGTTTTTAATGAAAGTGACAAATGATCAATTGTTTATTTGTGTTGTAAACTATTGTGATTTTTTTATTACTGTTTGTAGGCTATACAATGTGTCCTGGATAATTATACAGTATAAAGTGAACTGTTGTAATATAAGTGTGTTTGTTTTAGCAATTGAGAGTATCTGGTATTCAATCATTCATTCCACTGTTTTAAGTTCATAATTCTTGTCACTGGTTGTAAGAATATTATTTTCATTAATTTTCCAGTTCTATGAAGTCTTCAGTAGTTTTACCACGATGAGACTCAACTTTATCACTGAAGATGCCACATCGCTGAATGAGCAAAACTTTTCGTTAATAATCTCAACAAAGCATGGTTATCAGCTGAAAAAGTTTTAGTATTAAAAGTTTTGATCACACAAATCTATAAGGGATACTAAAAAGAAATAACATAATAATTGTAGTTGTCTTGTTTGTTCATCATCTATTTAGTTCATCTACACACCACCCCCACTATACCTTCCAAGCAACAACTGTTACTAAGTACTGGCAGTCTGTTTCTAAGCTGACGAAGGCGAATACGATGCCAAAACGCGTTCGATGAAAAAGACAAGTAAGTTTCACAAGAGAAAGTTTCAATATTATATAAAATAATAATTGTATTGGACATAAAGTTATGTCCACAAAACAGATTTTGTTTGAAATAAATAAAACACAATTTGACACAAATATTAATTTTATGAATACTTGTTTGGCACATATTACAGAAGGTTACACCATTAAATGAGTTTGCCTAAGTATAAAATTCTTGTCAGATGAAAAACGTGTACAGTCAGAATACTATTTGTTATGTACAATACAAATGATTCACTATGGGTAGCAGTGACACATAAACACTAGACATTGACACTGAATTGTACTTGTTTTGAATGATTCATTGTGTGCTACCTGACCAGAGTACAGGTATTAACCAAGAGATGTTTAGTATACTGCTGTGTAACTGCTACAATGATGAATTATAAGTAGTACTTTTTGTTTTGGTCATCAATCTTGAAAAGGATAATAGAAACTTTGTATACCATACTTCCAGCAGTTTTACATGATACATTCCTAGCACAAATAAGAAAAGTTTAAATCTGTTGATGATTTAAAGGAGTGATAGTTATTTGCAGACTGACAGGGTTATAAAATAATTCTGAAAGAATTGTTGCTTTTACAATACCATCCTTTATCAACTGACTACTCAAATCTGCCAGTTTTTCACAGAAACTGAAGTTTGATGATTTGATCCATCATGACCTAGTGATGCTCCAAACATTTCAAGGATTCTCCTAGCCTTAAAAAACTGGACTGGCCTCATTGATTCACATGATTAATGTTAAATTTACTTTGGGATACTTCCAAACATAATACAGTTTAAAATAAACAAAAAAATTGTATGCCTGTCTAATTTTTCCAGAACTGTATGCACATAATTTGATCTGGATAGAACGTGTATTAAAAAATAATACTATTTGATGCAAATAACGAAAATATCCGTGTGGAGAACTATACATGACTTCCATGTTTTAAGATTTATATTTAAAATCATTTTAGAAATGAAATATTTCTACAGAAACTATTTCTATCTTCAGCCTCAACCACAGAAAACACACACGCGCACACACACACACACACACACACACACACACACACACACACACACACAATTACTTTTTTTCTTTATTTAATTTGAATTCTATATTAGAACAAATGTTTTCAGAGTTTACAAGTTTTTTTTTTAATTTCTTGAATTAATTTTATGCAATGTGGACACATACAGAGGAGTGTTAGTTTTTTATGTTTTTTTTTTCAATAAATAAAAATGAGAGGAGTGAGTGAGAGAGAGAGAGAGAGAGAGAGAGAGAGAGAGAGAGAGAGAGAGAGAGAGAGAGAGAGACCAAAAATAACACATACAGAAATTTCATCAGAACTTTTCCTTTCTAATAGTAAAAAAATAACTAAATAATGAATGAGAAAGAACATTAACAAAATTAATGGAATTTATAGTTATTATTTGTTGTCTAATAAACAGGTACTAGTAATGGCTTCATATACTTCACATCTTAAATTTTAAACCTATTACAAACATATTTGTTATAGGCTACTACTCAGCTTGAAACAAACGTTCAGACCAATAAAAATGGTTTAAATTTTGCCATGCTGCATTATTAGTACTGTTGAAACAGCAGTTTGATTATAATTGTTTTTAGAATAGACTTCTGGAATGATGTGTGCAAAATGATTAAAGCATACCTCCTTACAGTGTATAATAAAATAAGTTATACTTTGTAAAACATCCTAGAAACAAACTGTGACATCCAGTAACTGTTACTGAGAAACCTTACTAAGGGGCTTATAAAAAAAAATTACAAGCTTGCTCTTTTGAACATCTGATGAAAAGGTTTTGTAAAGTGTAGGCCTACCTAACATAAAAACATACAATGTTCGATTTGTCCTTGTATTGTATACTTCCATAAACCTTAGTTAATGTGTGTATTTATTGTATGGATAAAAGGCTGTATCCTATACTATTAAACGAGCAATAATTGTTTCTCTGTAATTTTTTTTTCTGAAACGGCTCGAGGAATTTTCTCGGAAGTTGGTACTTAAGGGTATTTTGACACCAGAAATCGATTGGACTTGGTCTCATTTTCCGCAAAATTCGTCTAAGGGCCACATCTGAGGGCCTTTATTTTAAAATATCGCGGGACCGATACCGCGCGACAATTAATTATTGCTAGGCAACTGTAATTTCTAACCAGCTTTCTTACCGTACAGATAAATAAATTACAGAAACCGTCAATAAATGCAAACGGCGCAGTATCGATATGTTTATATATGAAGAAGAATAAATAGCTGTTGCGATCAATGTAAATAAACAAAATAATAGTTGAGATGAGCAATAATTGTCCGTCCGTCTATAAATTTTTTTCCCATAATGGCTCGAGGAATTTTCTCGAAATTTTTACATTACCGAAATTTCATTACATTATTATTCAAAAACGTTGTGTCTGTTTGTTTATTCAAAGGTTTATTTGAAAATTATAGGTGAGCTATTTCAGAAATTAATCGATTTGTGTGATCATTTTCTTTGTCTTTTACAATGATTTTATTCCAATCAGTTATTTAGTGTTAGATCTGCTCAGTAAAATAAAAAAATAATTTAATGAAGAAATTTGTGTTAGTGGTGTGCAACTGTGATCAATCTGATTGAAAAAAATAATTGCAATTTTTCTCTGCTCAGTGATCTATTTACAATAAAAAACCATTACAGTGTTTGTGCAAGTGCAAAACGACTCAAATTCTTGCTCGGTTGGTAATTTATATAGTTTTTTAAGAAGGTAAGTGTCATCACCTTAGGTTACATATTACTATTCTGTGCACACCCACCAAGCATTGGACACTGTGCAACATTATTTATACTTCCAGTCTTATGCTCAAGTGCTTTTAAATATTTTTGGCAGAAAAAGCAATCTGAAAATGTTATTTTTTAGATGCCTCGCGGACGACCTCCTAAACGGCGAATTTTTAATAACTTAAGGCCACCGCAACAAAGACAGCAAGAAAATGAGTTACCACAGCCTCTTCAGGAAATAACGAATGTCAGAGAAGAACTTTCTGAAAATAATCCTATCAATGCTATTTATGAAAATCAGGCATCCACTTCAAGACCCCTTCCCCTTCCCGAAGTAACAAATGCCCGAAAACAAGTTCCTCAAAATAATACTAACAACGTCATTCATGAAAATCAGGCGTCAACTTCTAGACCTGTGCGAAGTGCCAAGAATGATTGTATGAATAGACTAAATGAAGTATTAAGGGAGCTTAACGATTACCAGTTGCAAGAATTATGTGAGCAAATAAGGGAGATAAATAATAAACGCAGAATATTGGCAGAATCAACAGAAGAGCGTGAACGGCGGCAAGAAAACGATCGATTGCGAGCAAGTAAAAGGAGAGCTGAAGAGTCACCAGAGCAAAGAGCTCAACGGCTTCTACTCATTCGATTACGAGCAAGTCAAAGAAGAGCTGAAGAAAACGAAGAAAGACGTCAGCAGCGATTAGAGGAGCAACGTCGCCGGAATGAAAGACGTCAAAGAGCTCTGCTATTGAACCCTTTACGAACATACAAATTAGCTGTCACTTCTGATGTATCCAATCACACATTAGGAAATTTTAATGTTGCTTGCTTGCATTGTGGCGCTTTGCATTTTACAGAAGAACGTGTTAGCAATCGAACCCATAGAAATTCTTTCGGAGACTGCTGTTCGCATGGCCGCATTGAGCTGCATCCACCTAAATTTCCAAATGAGTTGGTGCGACTATTTCTTCATTTTTATCCATTAACTGATGAATTTCATAAAAGAATACGTAATTTAAATGCATGTTTTGCAATGGCTTCATTCACCGTGGATGATAATCAAACCATAAACAATCGAGGAATTTATACGTTTATTGCAGCAGGGAATGTTTATCATAAAATTAACGTGGCTGCTCATCCAACTCAAAATTCACAAGGTGAGTTTGAACGACCTCGATATGGACAGATGTACTTCCTCGATAATGAAGATGCTGTCAATGAACGTGTCAAGATTCCACTGAATAATGGAATTAGTGTCCCATTAATGAACCTGTTGGAAGGAATTATCCGCTCACAAAATCCATTTGTACAAGGTTTTATGATGATGCGAGAGGTTGAAGAAGAAGTGAACCAGCGTCCTGCTGAGGAAAGAACTGAACCACCTTACGTGAAATTTCCTTTGCGTTGCCCGAGGGTGCAGACCACAGAAGGTATAACATTCCATTCCAAAATGATGTTTGCGCCGTGGTCACTTTGAATGCCGGTCAAAGTTTTCCAGATAATGAATTAGTTATTCGACAGAGAGGTAAATCCACTGTTACAAGAGGAACATCGACCAACGGGTTGAGCCATCCACTTATCCTTTATTTTATCCCAAAGGTACTTTTGGATATTCCATAGATCTACCATTAAGAACTCCGTATGCGAGTCGTCATCACCTTACAAGACTTGAATTGGCTCAATATAGAATTGCTTTTCGGCCATAATTTGCTCAATTTCTTCCACTCGAGAATCCTGTGAGAAGTCCTGATCTGCGTCTCCTAAATTTTAACGCTCTACATTATGGTGGTAAACTTTTCCAACAGTACCTCGTTGATACTGCTATAAGAGTTACAAAAGATCGAATTGATTGGATTAAAGCTAATCAAAAAAAATTCTTGCTGATAATTACGCTTCAGTTACCATTTTCATAAACCAACTTGCTGAACAAAAAAATGCTACTGTTGGGGAAAAACTTATATTACCTTCTTCATTTTCTGGATCTACAAGATATTACGCTGAACATTTTGAAGATGCTATGCCTTAGTCCGTCGTCTAGGATCGCCGGATTATTTCATTACGATGACATGCAATCCTGATTGGTCAGAAATTAAGGAAGCAGCAAGAATACAATTCCATGATCAAAGTCTTTTAAATCAACCAGGTCAAGATAGACCTGACCTCGTTGCAAGGGTCGCAAAAAAAAATTTCATGAACTAATTGATGATTTGGATAAAAACAAATTTTTTTTAAAGTTGCAGCTTATGTGTACACTATAGAATTTCAAAAGCGAGGTCTTCCCCACATGCACTTGCTATTGATTATGTCTTCTCAAGACAAAATATATAACGTCGAGGAGCTTGATGACTTGATTTCTGCTGAAATTCCTGACGATGACCCAATACTGCGAGATTTGATGATTAAATGGATGATACATAATCCGTGTGGAGAGCATAACCAAGAAGCTCCATGTATGATTAATAAAGATGGAAAAATGAAGTGTCGCTTCGGATTTCCAAAATCATTCAAAGACTTTACATCTTTAGTTGAAGAGAAAAAACCAATTATCGACGTCGTTATGATTTGAGAATGGATCCAAACAGTCCAGACTTTTCACATCATCATGCTATTTATCGTAAGGATAGTCAAGGTAGACGAACAACAAGAGACAATCACCATGTTGCTTCATATAACGCTTACCTTTTAAAAAAATTTAATTGCCATATTAATGTAGAATACATTGGTAGTGTAAAAGCAGTTAAATATCTTTATAAATATATTTACAAGGGACATGACTGTGCATTTGTCAAAGTAATTCAAGATCAACGAACATTAAATTACAATGAAGCAGAAACATATGTGCAAGGTCGATGCATCACACCTCCAGAGGCATGCTGGAGTCTCTTTGGCTATGAAATCCAGAAAAAAAGTCACTGTTCAACGTTTAGATATTCATCTACCTGGACATTATCGAGTGGCAAATATTGAACAGACGCAGGAAGATTTAGCTGACATAGGCCAAAGACGTTCAACTTTAGAAGCTTACTTTAGACATAATTCACATTCGAAGCAGCAACAACAAAATCAAGTCCACAATGAAAATCAACAAGAAATACATTATTATTATTATTGGCAGATGCCAGAGCACTTTAGGTGGATAGGAAGTAACAGTGAATGGCAGCCCAGGGTCAGGCGCCTTCGAGTTATTGGTAGAGTTCACAGCATAAACTTTGTTTCACAACCAGAACTTTACCATCTACGGCTATTGCTCTACCACGTCAAGGATGCTACAAGATTCGATGACCTTTTATTGGTAAAAGGAACAAGATACGCTACATATAAACAAGCCTGCCTAGCTAGAGGACTAACATATGATGATCAACAATGGGTCGAAGGTTTGAGAGAATCTGCCATGTCAAAAATGCCTTCAGTAATGAGAACACTATTCACACAAATTCTTATTCTTGGCGCTCCTGAAAATCCTAAGGCTTTATGGGATATGTTCAAAGAAGAATTGGCCGAAGACTTTATTAGAGAGGCCAGACTTAATAACACTTCTATTGAAGAAGCGATAAAAAGAGCTTATCGGATCATTGCTTACAAATTGAACACAGAAGCTACAGAAGGTCAAAATTTCCGCTTCTGGGTACAGAGATACAATATGGATGATATAGACAATTACGAAAGTCAGTTGAATGAAAAAATAGTAAACGTTGATGAATACGCAGAATTTGGGGAAAGCGTCTTCGAGGAAGACAACTAGAAATTGTGGATCGAATTTTAAGTGCTGCTGAAGGTCAATCTGAGCAAAGATGCTTTTTTATTGATGGACCTGGTGGTGCGGGAAAAACTTTTATTTGTAAGACACTATTCCACATTCTTTCTGGAAGAAATTGTAATGTAAAGTGCATGGCGTTCACTGGAATTGCGTCTATCTTACTTCCTAATGGTCGAACATCCCACAAAACATTTGGACTTAAAGTTTCTTTAACTGCTGAATCTGTTTCAAATATAAAACCAGGATCTTCGAAAGGCAGGGAACTCGCTCAAGTTCAAGTTTTTTTAATGGATGAAGCACCCATGTTACCTAAGTATGGAATGCATAATATGGACCAATTGCTTCGTGCTCTGGGCAATCCACATTTACCATTTGGAGGAAAAATTGTTGTTTTTGGAGGAGATTTTTGACAGTGCTTGCCTGTTCAACAACGTGCCAACAAAAGTGAACTGATAGATCTATGCATAAAAAGAAGTAACCTTTGGCAACATTTCCATCTCTTTTCTTTTACTGAAAATATGGGTGTAGATCCAGAGCAAAGAGATTTTGCTGAATATTTGTTGAAGGGCGGGAACGGAGAGCTGCCTGTAAATAATATGG
Organism: Magicicada septendecula; assembly: GCA_034769895.1. Lineage (NCBI taxonomy): Eukaryota > Metazoa > Arthropoda > Insecta > Hemiptera > Cicadidae > Magicicada > Magicicada septendecula. The sequence goes on from CM068372.1 coordinate 137,156,408, forward strand.
ACGAAATTGAGCTACCAGTAGATATTCTTTCTAATGGAAATCTAATTGATGAAGTCTTTGGAAACTATTACTAATAATAGATTTCAAGATATGAAAGACAGAGCTATAATTGCTCCTTTGAACAGAGACGTAACAAAAATTAATGCTGAGATCATTGAAAAACTACCTGGAGATATCAAAATTTATCACAGCCCGACTCTGTAAAAGATCAACCAGAAGGAACTCTTCAATTCACTTCAGATTTCCTTAATTCTGTTGACATAGCCGATTTACCGCCACATGAACTTAAGTTGAAAAAAGATACTATAATAATGCTTTTACAAAACTTAGACATTACAGAAGGGCTTTGCAATGGAACTAGATTAAATATTACAGAGTTGTGCAATAACATTATCAAAGCTAAGATAATTGCTGGAGAAAAATCGGGTCGAGAGATACATATCCCAAGAATTACATTGGATTCTAAGAAAGGTCGGGTGTACCATGCAAAGACATCAATTTCCCGTAAGACCGGCATTTTCTATGACAGCTCACAAGGTCCAGGGTCAAACATTTGAGTACGTTGGTGTTGACTTGCGGACACCAGTTTTTATGCATGGAATGTTATACGTCGCTTTTTCCCGAGTTAAAAGGAAAGGCAGTTTGACCGATCCTCACTAACCATCCACTAAAACATTCATTGAATGATATTGATTCTAATAATAATGTACAGAATAATAATGGATACTGATGATGAACATCTTTTTTTGGACATTCCAGACAACTTGGATGATTTCAACATGACTTTTTTATAAAATATTGTACAAAATTAAATTTTTAAATATATTGCTATATATATATTTTTTAAATATACTGTATTATGTTTGTTAACCTAAATGATGAGTTATAAGATTACTATTTTTGTATCCCAATTTCATAAAATTCATTTCCAATTTCTAAATTAATATTGTAAAATGCAAATCTGTTTTTGTTTTGTTATGTAAAAAGAAAAATGTAAAATCTTATTAAAAAAATTATTTTTTATTTGAAACCGAGCTAAGCTCGGTCCCCTGGTACTATAACATTAAAGGTTGTATTTATTCGAAGTACCGGAATTTACTTCCAATTTATAACCTAGTACAATCTAACGTGTAACCAAACAAGTACATTAAAATCCTTTTTTCAATTTCAAGAGGAGTGTCAGTTTTTTAGTTTCAAAGGATAAAGAAAACACTTGTTTACAATTACCTCTAAGATGTCAAGGGTAATTGTAAATTGGGGTACCCGTAAATTGAATTTTAGAGCTGTATTTATTATTTATATTTAAACAATTTTTTGTACGCAACATAATAAAAAAAGGTTGAAATATTTGCAGTTATTTCAATTTTAAAACATATACACAATTTTTAATCAATCAAAATGTTTCAATCCATTTTCCGTTTACAATTACCCCACCTAACCGCAAATGTATGGTGTGTCGCTATCTTCAGTTAGCACTTTTAATTTTAATTGCTATGAAAATAAATTGAAATAACATGTATGAAAAAGAAACGTTAATTTTAGTATACTTCAAATGACTTAATACAGGGAGTCTTTAAATTTGTTTTAAAGTTTTTTCCTAAAGCTCTTAAATTTTGCTTAGAATAGCCAAAGACCCAATGCCATTTGTACACCACGTGGTAAAATTGTGTTGTTACAATGGCTGCCGCGTGAATAGATGTGAGGCTTGTTCGCTTGTTTCATTACATTTTTAATCAGTGTTGTGTTGTGAGTTTGACATTCATTTAATTAAAGAATGATTAGCTACGATGAACTGTTGAGTGTTATTAGTACAGAAGAGGATGCAATTTCTTTTCTTCAAGAAAAAGGTTTGGTTCACAATCCTCGTCAATGTGAACAAGGACACGACATGGTATTAGCCCTTGGGCAACAACAGAGTTGGTGTTGCAATAAGAGGACTTGCCGTGAGTATAAGGTAGTTCGCAAGGGCACATTTTTATAGGGGTCCAGATTACCACTGAGAACAATAATAAAATTTATTTATTTGTGGTGTGAAGGCTGTAGTAGTGTGAAAAACAGTAAAATCAACTGGAAATCGGCGTCAACACACACACAGAGTGGACGGCTTACTTAAGATATATCTGTGCCGTAACGTCATGAGAAACCCATGGAAAATTGGAGGACCGAATTTAACAGTTGAAATTGACGAGAGTGTGTTTGCCAAGAGAAAAAATAATGTTGGCCGAGTGTATCCACAACAATGGGTATTCGGTGGATACTGCCGAGAAACGAAGGAATGCTTTCTGTGTAGTGAGGAAGATAGATCAGCCGCTACCCTCCTACCTCTCATTGTGGCAAATATTGAACCAGGGTCTACTATAATGTCAGATGAGTGGCATTCGTACCGTCAAATTGTTAATTTGCCACAACAGTACAGTCATTTGACTGTAAACCATAGTTATAACTTTGTGGATCCTGAAACTGGTGCACATACTCAAGGCGTAGAAAGCATGTGGCGGTCCTGTAAACGCCGAAACATGATTGAATGTGGTACGAGAAGGGAACGCTTAAATTCCTATTTAAGTGAGTTCATGTGGCAAACAAGAAATAGAAATGAGGATTTGTTCCAGAAAATGCTGGAAACCATCAACAAATATGAGGCCCCTTTTTACTAAAAACAAATATGATTTTGGTAAGTATTATCGATTTTGGTAAGTATGTTCTATTTAGAATACGTTTTCATAATGATATTGACTTTGAAATCACATGCTTAGTTTAATTATTCATTGCTCAAGCTTAATCCAATACCATTTTCAAGGATTTTAAGTATTCTGTAAAAGTATTTTGTTTCCTTATTGAACACAGTACATGACACATTAAAAGTATTCAGTACTTAAAAGTAGGTTAGGTTACATTATTTAATCTAAACAACTTCACAGCAGCTGTAACAAAGTTAATTATAAAATAATAATCATTTTGTATATTTTCTTTTACAAGTGGATATTAAGCCAAAAAGCTGATATCATATAAAGTGTAATAATCATGTTCAGTGTATTATTATTTTTAATATCATAGGTTACAGATTAAACTAACCTTATACTCACGAGGTATAATTGTACTGATTTCACCTGTAAAAGAACGGATGGCTGAAAATAAGACACAATTTTAACACATATCAGAACCTGTGTGTGTGTGTGTTTTGGTGGACGGGTCAATAATCTGTAAACCCTTTAATATTGGTCTCCTAGAATGTTGAGTGATTAAAAAAAAAATTGATTAATGTTCATATGTCAGTACTTTGTGTGTCCGGTGGTGTAGGCCTAATTTATTTTTCTTTGCAGACACAAGAAAAGGTTAGAAACATTTAGGCCTACATTATCATTACGCAGGTTGAGGAACTGAAACTTCCAGCACTATATTCAGGTTTGTAATTTACACAGTGAAACCAGTCGAAACATAGTATTAAAATCCTTTGAAAATATTAAAAGCAGGCACATTACATCATACATACACAGTATCATCATTGTATGGTGTTCTGTTGTATGACAGGTCCCAGATATTACCAATCATCTCCATTCATATGTATTTGCCTTGAACTTTTGAGCTTTCATCTCTACATAAGATACTCCACTTTGCATTTCGTACACAAGCTCATCTTCTCTCCTTTCATGGTTCTTTCAAAAACTGGTGTTAATTGTTCATTTTCTCTCAGGATTAAATATACTTATACTTAATATTCAATACTTAAAAGTTGGTTAGGTTACATTATTTAATCTAAACAACTTCACAGCAGCTGTAACAAAGTTATTTATAAAATAATTATCTGCTGTATTTATTCCTTTACAAGTGGATATTAAACAAAAAACCGATATCATATTCTTATACCATAAGAGGTAATATAATCATGTTATGTTCATGATGAGTTCTATTTCTTGTGTATAGTGTGTTTCAGTGTTTGCATTAAACAAAACATTTTTAAATCAGTGTTGAACACTTGCCAAGTAGTGTGCCTAATATTTTCCAACAAATTCGTATACTGTATGAGAGTAGACTATTGATGTACACTACTTTACATGTCAGAAGTATAACGATATATTTACAAATTACTTTATTCTATAGTCTTATGTTATTTCTTGGATTTCGTTGTCCATGACGTGTCCGTTACTTAACTAAATATCACTATTACATTAACGACTCTGAACACTATTTTTTTTATAAGTAAAAGCATAAAGTTTTACCTTACAGCCTGAACCGGTTTTCTCCTTTAAAAGGCTTCTTCAGAGGCTGCCGCTGTAGTGCTGTCCGTCTTGTTGTGGGTGACGGAATCGAATTTCGAAAGATCGATGCTGTGTGTGTGGGGTGAGATATGTTCGAATAATGCGTGCGATTTGAATTGTGTCTGTTCGTTTAGGATGTCGTTTTTATTTGTTTTTGTGTGTTTGTATATTTCCAATTGTTCTAGAGTGTCTAGTTTTCGGCCTTTTGTGTGTACGTGTAGAATGTTCATGTTATTGTCGATGTTTTTATATGTGTGTTTGCTTCAATGAGGTGGTTTGCAAAGGTGGATTCTGTAGTGGAGTGGAGTGCCTTTGTGTGTTCAATGTATCTCTGTTTGAAGCTACGTCCTGTCTGGCTCATGTAGAATTTATTGCAATTTGAGCAATTTAGCTTGTAAACACCGGGTAGATCGAATTTGTTTTGTGCTTTGTGTGTGTGTTTTGATAGTGTGTGTTCTGTTTTGTTAGTAGTTTTGTAAGCGATTCTGTATCCTGCTTTTTTGAATTTGTGGGCTATTTTTTTCAGTTTGTTTGTTGATGTATGTTAGTGTTATGAATTTGTTGTTTTCTGTCTTTGTCTGTTGTTTGTTTTGTGTAGGAGTTTACTGACTATTGTTCTGTCATATCCGTTAGATTCTGCTAGATATTTTATCGTGTTTAGTTCGTCTTTGTAGTCTTTTTCATCTAAGGGGATGTTGTTAAGTCTATGTATCATGGTTCTGAAGGCAGCTAGTTTGTGTTGTATTGGGTGATTGGAGGTGTTGTGTATTCGTGTGTCAGTTGTAGTTGGTTTTCGTATATACTGAATTTGTGCCTGTGTTCTAGTTTTGTGATGGAGAGGTCTAAGAAGTTTATGGTATTGTTGTGTTCGTATTTGGCAGTAAAGGTTATGTTTTTATGTATTTTGTTTATGTGCGTTAGTAACTGTTCACATTGTCTTTCGTTTCCCCTGTATAGTATTAGAATGTCATCAACGTATCTGTGCCAATATAGTATTTTATGTGAGTGTCTGTCATTGTTTGTGAGTATTTTTGTTTTTTCTAAGTGTTGGAGGAAGACTTCTGCTAGAATGCTGGATATGGGGGAGCCCATGGGTAAGCTCTCCATCACAAAACATCAGGCTGTAAGGTAAAACTTTACGCTTTTACTTATAAAAAAAAAAAAAATAGTGTTCCGAGTCGTTAATGTAATAGTGATATTTACTTAGTTATTATTATTATTCAATAAAAAATAAAATACTTTTTAACAAAAATATTCTTTTATTTTAATTATTGTATTGTATTTAATATTACTTCAGAAACATAAATACCGTATAATTAAAGTAAAAATAAATAGTTGTATGTTCCTTAAGGAAATGGAAGTATGGTGATGGCAAAAAAAATCGTGTTCTAGATTATTGCAGATTCTGATTGTACTACCCTCAAAACATGAAAAAAAGTCATTTTTCGAAAAGTGTCTGTGTGTGTGTCTGTAGATTTTGTTTCTATGGCAAACGATAACTGCCGTAAATTCAAACAGAATCAAATAATTTTTTACATATGTGCTTGAGTTGTAGAATACTCAAGGCCTATTGATTTTGGTGAAGATTGGTTACGGGGAAAGGGCAGTTTACCTGAAACATTTTTTGTTGTAACAAGAGTAAAGTACTTAATTTAGATATAAAGTATCCTGATAAGAAGATCTTAATAATCCACTGTAGAAACGTAGATGAAATATCTATAAATGAAGAGGCTAGTTGAACGGGGTGGGGGTAATTTTCTATAAATGAAAATTATAGTTGAAGGGGGAGGGGATAATTTTTATATGTGTACTACGTTATCGGCAACAAAGTAGTAGTTTGTTGTTAAAATTCCTTCCCGGGCTGTTTGGCCGTAGTCCAATGTTTTCTGCAAAACCAGATGTTTCCGCAGTGCCGTCGACTGCCATCATCAGTGAAAATCGAGTGCGATAACGTGTGGTGGTATACGTTAGTGACTACAGTACTGTGGTTAAGGCTGAAGCAATAAGTGGAAAGAAGTAGTTTCTATGGAAACATTTCATTTCGTAAATGATTTTAAATATAAATCTTAGAACATGGAAGTCACGTATGGTTCTCCATACCGATATTTGGTTAAGTGACCAAAATACCAGGTAAAGCGGTAAGTAAACAGCCATTCCAATCTCCTCAGCCTACACATAGATATATATTATTGCCTGTCTTCTTTATTTACAGTGTGGAACAGTAGATCCTGTTACAGTATACTGGATTTAGTACTGGGTTGAGGCACAGATACTTCTTAAATAATACGTCTACTCTACATGAGTGTTGTGGTTGGTTAGGTAATGATAGTACACTATTGTGTGTAATGATAGTACATTGGGTTTGACGTTTCTTTACAAACCCATTGACTCTGTAGTGCTCAATTCTACGTCTTTTGACCTCACTGTAACTGTTTATTCTCCGTTTCTTCCAGCAATTGTTCATGTAACCTGTCTTGTATGTTACTGTACAAATTTTTAAAATAAACACATGTATCTTGTAGCATAAGCTATTAACCGTAGTGCATACTCTTTCTTTATCTAAAAAGTGGTAGATATGTAATACTAACCTATTAAAACTGTGTATTTAATAATACTAACTTATTAACCATAATGTATGTTCCTTCTTTATCTAGAAAATATTAGACATTGAATATTGTGTTTTTACAGAAACACCAGCTAGCCACAGATAGTTGTGAGTGGTAAGGAGGTGACTCTATACACTTTTCGATACATCACCTGGAAAGATATTCTGGACCTCTGCGGACCTCCACATGAACTCACTTAAATAGGAATCTAAGCATTCCCTTCTCGTACCACATTCAATCATGTTTCGGCGTTTACAGGACCGCCCACATGCTTTCTACGCCTTGAGTATGAGCTCCAGTTTCAGGATCCACAAAGTTATAACTATGGTTTACAGTCAAATGACTGTACTGTTGTGGCAAATTAACAATTTGACGGTACGAATGCCACTCATCTGACATTATAGTAGACCCTGGTTCAATATTTGCCACAATGAGAGGTAGGAGGGTAGCGGCTGATCTATCTTCCTCACTACACAGAAAGCATTCCTTCGTTTCTCGGCAGTATCCACCGAATACCCATTGTTGTGGATACACTCGGCCAACATTATTTTTTCTCTTGGCAAACACACTCTCGTCAATTTCAACTGTTAAATTCGGTCCTCCAATTTTCCATGGGTTTCTCATGATGTTACGGCACAGATATATCTTAAGTAAGCCGTCCACTCTGTGTGTGTGTTGACGCCGATTTCCAGTTGATTTTACTGTTTTTCACACTACTACAGCCTTCACACCACAAATAAATAAATTTTATTATTGTTCTCAGTGGTAATCTGGACCCCTATAAAAATGTGCCCTTGCGAACTACCTTATACTCACGGCAAGTCCTCTTATTGCAACACCAACTCTGTTGTTGCCCAAGGGCTAATACCATGTCGTGTCCTTGTTCACATTGACGAGGATTGTGAACCAAACCTTTTTCTTGAAGAAAAGAAATTGCATCCTCTTCTGTACTAATAACACTCAACAGTTCATCATACCTAATCATTCTTAATAATTAATGTAAAACTTACAACTTATTAAGTTATCCAAATTAAGTTAATCCAAGTGTAGTTGTTCTTCAATGGTAATTTGTTTTCGTTTTAAGGTTATTCTTTTCCATAACTTCATTCGTTTGCTATTTTATTTATTTTAGTTAATGTTCCTTCTGTTTGGGTCATCAGTAAGGTTTAAAGGCTGGTTTGTTAGACTGTTTCTTTATTAACTGGAATTTTATATTCTGTTATAGATTGATATCGTTTTTCTTGCTTGGTATTATATTATTTTTTAATAAAGTTCATATGTTTCTTGTGTAAATATTTAGTTTCTTTCCCAAAATTACACCCAACTTCTTCTTGGTTTATTTACCATTCTATTAATAATAAATATCACTATAATATTGACGACTCGGAACACTAAGTTTTTTATAAGTAAAAACGTAAAGTTTTACCTTACAGCCTAAACCGGCTTTCACCTATAGAAGGCTTCATCAGAGGCTGTCGTTAGTAGCGCTGTTCGTCTTGTTGTTGGTGACGAGATAGTTTTTCGAAAGATCGAAGCTGTGTGTGTGTGGTGAGATGTGTTCGAATAATGCGTGCGATTTGAATTGTGTCTGTTCGTTTAGGATGTCGTTTTTATTTGTTTTTGTGTGTTTGTATATTTCTAATTGTTCTAGAGTGTCTAGTTTTCGGCCTTTTGTGTGTACGTGTAGTATGTTCATGTTATTGTCGATGTTTTTATATGTGTGGTTTGCTTCAATGAGGTGGTTTGCGAAGGTAGATTCTGTAGTGGTGTGGAGTGCTTTTGTGTGTTCAATGTATCTCTGTTTGAAGCTACGTCCTGTCTGGCCTATGTAGAATTTATTGCAATTTGAACAATTTAGCTTATATACACCGGGTAGATCGAATTTGTTTTGTGCTTTGTGCATGCATTTTGATAGTGTGTGTTCTGTTTTGTTAGTAGTTTTGAAAGCGATTCTGTATCCTGCTTTTTTGAATTTGTGGGCGATTTTTTCTGTTTGTTTGTTGATGTATGTTAGTGTTATGAATTTGTTGTTTTCTGTCTTTGTCTGTTGTTTGTTTTGTGTAGGAGTTTACTGACTATTGTTCTGTCATAACCGTTAGATTCTGCTAGATATTTTATCGTGTTTAGTTCGTCTTTGTAGTCTATTTCATCTAAGGGGATGTTGTTAAGTCTATGTATCATGGTTCTAAAAGCAGCTAGTTTGTGCTGTATTGGGTGATTGGAGGTGTTGTGTATTAGTGTGTCAGTTGTAGTTGGTTTTCTGTATATACTGAATTTGTGCCTGTGTTCTAGTTTTGTGATGGAGAGGTCTAAGATAATAATATTATAATAATATAAGATAAGGTCTATTAATAATAATAAAATTCTTTTTCTCTCTTTATGTTTCCTGGATACACATAAATACTCTGGTCATATCTGTGCAAATTGAGATTTAGTTGTCATAGGATATTATTTTTATATAATACATTATTTTACCTTTTACATACAAGTTGCTTTTTAGTTATTTATTACATCATAATACTTAATACAATTTACATATTATTTTATCTGACAAAGCTATGAACAATTTTAATACCAAATATTATAGTTATTGACAAATAGTTGTAATTTGACAAATATTTTGGAATAATTTATTATTTACTGAACATAATCATCTAGGCCTATGTTGACTGATTATATTTTTATATTGGAAAACTCATAATCGATCCTACTTACACTTGTTTTATATTAATTAATTTCTTTAAATATAAACAAACTGTTAATTAACAATTATATTCTAATTACTATAATTCCCTTTAGGGCTTAACTGAATGCACACTTTTAAACCATTGTCTGTGTGATCAATATCTATTAAATTTATATAACACAAACACTAATAAAGAAAAAACTAAATGTTAATGTCAGTATCATCTGCTACTATGGATTAGTAATTCATTTCATTAAATAATTGTTTATAATTACTACCCAATCACAGTTATTCTTAATTGAATACCACTGTATCTCACATCCTCTTACCAATTAATTACACTTATCTTATATTACATTTGTATCACATTTTAATTACATTTTACATTTACTTATAAATTTGTATTGTACTTTATGTGCCGTGGTATTTGATTTTTTCATTATTTATTAAATTTATTATCCTTATTTATTTGTTTATGGACTACTCCAAATCTAACTGGGTACTGTCTATATAGTATAGTAATCTGTCATAGTAATGTCTGTTGTAGGACTTTTGGTTTTTAAATAGGTTCACACTTTTATTTATTATTGTTTCTTCTTTCAAATTATTTTGATTTCCGATTTGTTTAGATAACTTGTTGTTATTGCTTCCTGATGTCTTCAACAGTTGAAGTGTATGATATTATGGTATTAAAATTGCTTGGTGATAAGATTGACATTTATTAAACAAATTCTTCATTATTATAGGCAAATTGAAACCTACCTTTCTTATCGATACCAATTATTTTCTTCTTTATCTCTGGAGTTTGTTTGTTTGTTTATTGTTTATTGGTGGCTTTAACGAATTGTAATTCTTGAGTTTTCTCTTGGTTCATTGTATATTTTATTTATATATTCCATTCTTTTATTCACATTGATTCCATACTAATGTTAAATGATTCCCCCTATATTAATATGGTATTATGAATGAATATCGGCGTTGAGTGGCCCTTTTACGTCCAATTGCTCATCCGAACAGTCACATACTTGGTACAGTGCACTTTGGCTGCTGCCCATAAAATAATTCTAGAGTAGCGCCTTAGCCTTCTACACTCTATAAATAAAATAATTATAAATCTTATCATTATACACATCATTGGAATCTTTTATCTTCTGAATATTTTTTCTTACTCTACCTTGCCTTCCAATAACTCCATTTATTTATTATATTCAATATTACTGTTGGTATATTTCTTAAGTAGATTTCTTTCTCTTTTATATACAGGGGTGCCTACAGGGGGGTATCGTGTCGCCATTGGCGACATTTGAAAAATTTTTGGGGGGGATTTTTTTTTACTGTTGTATGAAATTTACTATTACTAAAAATACCGAATACAATGTGAGAACGTATTTCCTGGTCGCAATTTGCGTCAAAGCTTGCTTAAGGGGGGTGCATGGTGTATCACGTGATGAGACATCCACGAATCACAGTACAATATAAAAAGAGCTTAAAGAGTTTTTTTTTTTTTTTTTTTTTTTTTTAGTAATCGAGCCTGGAGTTGGGGGGGAAGCGACATAGGGCTTGGGGGGGGATCGGCACCACTGTTTATATAACTTCACTTCAGATTTCAATGATTTATTAGCCTTAATGTCATTCACCTTTGTTATTCAATACCTCTTGTAATATAGTAGTTTTAATTATCCTTCTATTATTCTATCTGTTTTTATACTGCAACTCTTCTTCAGCAAGTTCATTTTCTAATTAGTTTATTAAATTTCTCTTAGGCCTATTGTCATTAATATTGCACCCCATTATTATTATTATATTACTATATGTATTATTTATGCTTGATTTAATAAGATGTGCTTATTTCTTTTAGAATTTTGGTGTCGTTACAATATACACTAATATAAAATATAAAACATTATTGTTATCTGATTTCAAGCTTGCAGAGTCAATCCAAATAAATTATGTCTGAATGTATGTACACACATAACAGGCAAATACAAGTGTTCTGTCTTGTCTGCTGTCATAGAAAATATATTCTGTATTTCTTTACGGTTGCAACTTCATTCATGTGAGTGAAAATTAATTTATATAAATCTCAAATCATCACCGGAATCTACACTGTTGACTGTAAACAAATACAATAAATTCCTTTTGTGATCACTTTGGGGCAATATGAATTTAATAGCACTAGCCGAATAATAACAATAACTGATATCAAGATTATGCAAGATTTGCCATTACTTTCCTATACCTGTGATTACAGGCATATTGATATACCTGTTACTATGTATAGAGGTGTTACTATGTATATTGTATGTTAAAACTGTGAGGTGTATTTTATAATCTGGAACATTTTATACCAAATGATTTAATCACAAAAGATTATGTAAAACACAAAATTACAACAAACACACCAAAAGTATCTATAGAAATTAAAAAATAAACAAAATTATACAAATGACAAATTATTCAATAAATGATTAAATATGTACCATAATTTATTAGATACTGCAATTATTTTTTATAGAAACAAACATCCACTAGCAGCTACAAAAACAATTTTCCCTATAATGTACCTAGCAAGATCCTGATCTTTTCGATACATTGTTGGATTGTTAATGCTAGCATTTTTTTATTCTTTTCCCTAAACATTTTGAAACCATAATTTCAAAGCGATACTACCTGAGATGCCTTTCCATTGTGTTTCCTTTTGCTAAAAAAAAAATATTTTGTGGTGTTGATATGTCTTTATTCTTTAAAATTTTGTGTGAGGGAGATTGCAATATTTTTAACTGAACTGTAGCATTTCATTGTCTCAGTTTTTTGTCATTTTTTGTGCTACTGTAAAGTGTTCAACACTTAAGTCATGCCGTTTTTATTTTAAATTTTTACACTTTCTGTCAAGCTACTGTAAAGCTACATTAAAATATACAATTTTATAAAAAAAAAAAGATCAAACCAAGCACTTGTCTGTAATGAACAGAACACTGTGTAATAACTGAAATATATGAGAGTTTTATTTAAAATTATTGCTGGCTCTCACATCCTACCTTCCAGTATTTGCGTATCATCTGTCAGAACAGTGAATAACTCAACAGGATACCAAGTCATTCTTACTACTGTTCAGATGCATTTAGCATGTACACCAGAGGCAGATTTATGCATAGGCAAAGTAGGAATTTATTCCTATCAAACTGCAATAAGCATATTTTCAAACCTTTATGGATGTGTGTCATGTAATTTACAGATTGTACCAAAAGAAACAACAAAAATATATCTTTTCAATTTAAAAAATTGGTCTTGTAATATGAGTCGGTAGTACACCAGGAACTAATAAGTTAATTGCTATTACAAAATGCCTTATTCCTTTTTCATAATGATTAGATTTTGCTATACGCCTGCATAAATAAAAATTATTAAAATGCTTAACTCTCAATGCAAAGTATTTAAACTATTTCACATGAAAAGTTCATCATGTCACATATTCTAGTAACAAGGTAAGTTTTTGGAATAGAGTTTTAGCTGAATTTATACACTATACTCAACATTTAGTTTGTGTGTGTAACTCTGGTTAATCAAAGAGAATTATTTGTGTAAATTCAAATTTAGTATACAAACCTACTACCATAAACGCCTGGAATCCCTTTGTTTACCCCATTAAAGAATTTTAACTAACTTCATATGGGGAAAACTGGTTTACATACATCATTTCTGAAAATAATAATCCTGAAATGTAATCAGTACTTATATCAAGTTAAGTGCAATAATTAAATAGGTTCTTCAACTTGCACGTTGCAAACTTCAGGTGCTAATCCTTTACTTTATTTTTAATTCAACATCAATTTATGTTCGGCAACGTTAAAAAGAACATGTTATGGCCTCTGAGAAAGTACACAGTGAGTGGAAGCTGGCTTAAAAGATAAAATTATTAATTATTTTATCTAATAATTAATGTCCCGTGTTAGAAAACATGTGCAATACATATTATAAAAAGAAGGATATTGTTTTTACTTCCATGTTCCATAAGGAAATGGATGGCGAAAAAAATCGTGTTCGAGATAAGGGCTGATTCTGATTGTACTACCCTCAAAACATAAAGAAGTCATTTTTTGAAAGATGTCTGTGTGTAGAATTTTGTCTATGGTGAATGATAACTGCCGCAAATTCAAATAATTTTTTGCATATTGTAGAGCAGTGTTCCGCAACCGGTGTACCGCGGCACAATAGTGTGCCGTCACAAGGTGAAAGGTGTGACGCGAACTTTTACCTATTATTGTAATAAATTAATTGTCGATTTTAAGTAAGAAGGTGCTTGTTTATTCTTTAATACATGCTGATAACTGTTATATTTTCATAGAAATTAAATGTAATTTATTTACTCAATATTGTTTTTGTAGTTTGCTTATCTTAAGTTATTTGTATTCTCGTCTGAAATATTGGGCCGGTTTGGTGGGTTACAGGCGGCAAGCTTTGTGTTCACCGCAAAGAAAGCCGCGTAAGACTTTTAGCAAGCCTTTTAGCGCCCCGCAATCATACAATAGAGTTTACGTTCAAAATTCTAAACGTTCTAAACTCTATTCAAGAGAGTTCTTTGTAACACCGCATCTTTTGTGTACGGCTGGCTGTACGTGCTTTTAACTAAAATTGCGGGGATTAGCAAAAATTTCCCTCTCTTTATTATTTTATTGCCTTGTTTTGATATTTGTGTCTGTTTGTCGGCGCTTCTTAAACTTTATTGCTCTTTTCCTTCGCCGAAGGACCCACACATTGTCAGACAACAATTACAGTATTTCAGTTCAGACGTTCAGTTCTATCACAGCTGTGCTCTGCAGTAGTGCGAATATTGTGATTGCTACACCAGTCTTACTATTTTCTATTACAGTGTTATTAAACTATTTTTTTTTGATATGGATAAGTTCCTTGTAAGGAGTGGCCCGTCCTCGAGTGCAAGTAGTGAAACCATCGAGCCCGAAAAAAAGAAACAGAAAGTAGTTCACCGGCAATATAGTGATAATTATTTATCTTACGGGTTTTTTTGGTGTGGTGACAAAACATGCCCAATCCCCGAGTGTGTTGTGTGTAGTGAAAAACTCAGTAACGCTGCTATGGTTCCCAATAAATTGAAACGACATTTGTCAACAAAACATTCCTCTCTGTTAAGTAAAGATGTGAATTATTTTCGTCGGTTGTTGGAACAAAATAAAAAACAAGTGACGCTCATGACTACGTCGGTACGTGTTTCGCAAAAAGTACAGGAAGCTAGCTATAAGGTAGCCGAACTTATCATAAAGGCCAAAAAACCACACACAATAGCAGAAACGTTGTTAATGCCCGCGTGTAAAGAAATGGTAAAAATAGTCCTGGGTTTAGAAGCTGGTACTGAAATTTCAAAAATTCCTCTCTCTGCTGACACAATCAGCTGCCGAGTTAGTGACATGTCCAGTGACATCGAAGACATTATGAAGGAGAAAATAAAGAGCAGTCGAAAGTTCTCACTTCAGATCGACGAGTCCACCGATATTGGCGGTCACGCGCAACTTCTTTCCTACATAAGGTATGTTGATGGGGATGTAATTGCAACTAATTTCTTTTTTTGCAAAGAACTACCCGAGCGATCAACCGGTGAAGAAATATTTTGTACGACTAATGTATATGTGGTCCGTAATGAATTAACATGGGAGGATTGCGTTAGTGTTTGTACAGACGGAGCCGCTTCTATGACAGGCCGAGTGAAAGGATTCGTGGGTAAAGTACGCAAAGTAAATCCTAACTTACGAACCGACCATTGTCTCATTCACCGCGAAGCCATTGTTGCTAAGTCTTTGCCATCTCCTCTGAAAATTGTGATGGACGAAATAGTAAAAGTCGTGAACTTCATCAAATCGCGGCCCCTAAATATGCGGCTTTTTAACGTTTGGTGTCAAGAAATGTGATCAGAGCACACTACACTTCTGCTACATACAGAAGTACGATGGTTATCTCGAGGTAAAGTGTTAACGCGAATGTTTGAACTAAAAGAGGAGGTACTTGCATTTTTGGCTATTGAGGGTCATGAGTATGCGGATTTTTTTTGCAGATGATGAATGGGTATCTAAGTTGGCATATCTTTCCGATATTTTCGTACACTTGAATGAACTAAACAGAAAAATGCAAGGTAGAAACGAAAATATTCTGACTAGTATGGATAAGATTCAAGGATTTATTAATAAGTGAAATTTGTTGATACAGACAATTAAAAATCGATCGTGTCAGATGTTCCCAACTGTGTGGCCTCTTGCTGACGATAATAAGGTGTTGATGGACTTAATTAAAGAACATTTAGTACTCTTGCAGCAGAATTTCAAAAAATATTTTGGAGAGAGTGTTGAAGATTTTGACTGGGTTCGTGATCCATTCATTATGGATTCGAAACATCTTCTGAATAATTTAGGCTTACAAAAAGGAACTGGCAGATTTGAAAGCAGACAGAACATTGAAATTAAAATTTTTCGAAGTGCCTTTGGAAACATTTTGGTTGTCAATAAGCAGTGAATACCCGGCTATCTCTGAGATGGCAGTTAATGTGTTATTACCATTTTCAACTACATATTTGTGTGAACTGGGCTTCTCGACGTTGACTGAAATTAAAACATCAAAGAGAGAGAGACTCAAATCCATCGATGAAGAAATGAGGCTTGCTTTGTCAACGATTCCGCCACGAATCAGCCGTCTGTGTGCAGCTAAGCAGGCTCAAGTATCACACTGAAGGATTGAGTAGAGTTATTTACTTTAAAATTCGTATTTTCTACAGTGAATTAAAGTTAATAAATTGTTAATAAATGCATGTGTCTATTCCTGTTTTATTATAATAATAATAATAACAATAATGATGATGATAATAATAATAATAATAATAATAATAATTGATTACATAACGACGTAATATTTCGTAATTATATTAAGATTCATATGATTTTGAGGGGACAGACATTTTGGTGTGCCGTGTTGAGTCTAGGCCCGTCTGGGGTGTGCCGTGAGTAAAAAAAGGTTGCGGAACACTGTTGTAGAGGACTCAAGGTCTGTTGATTTTGGTGAAGATCGGTTAAGGAGAAGGGGTAGTTTACCTGCAACGTTTTATGTTTTAACAAGAGTAAAGTACTTAATTTTGATAAATAAAGTATCCTGAAAAGGTCATAATAATCCACTGTGGAAAGGTAGATGAAATATCTATAAATGAAAAGGGGTAGGGGGAAGTTGAAGGGGGAGGGGATAATTTTCTATAAATTAAAATGATAGGTGAAGGGGAGGGGATAATTTTTTATATGTGTACTACGTTATCAGCAACAATGAAGTAGTTTGTTGATAAAATTCCTTTCCAGGCTGTTTGGCCGTGGTCCAATGTTTTCTGCAAAACCACACGTTTCGGAAGTGCCATCGACTGCCATCATCAGTGAAAATCAAGTGCTCTAACGTGAGGTAGTATACGTTAGGGATCACAGTACTGTGGTTAAGGCTGTAGAAAGAAGTAGTTCCTATGGAGATATTTCATTTCGAAAATGATTTTAAATATAAATCTTAAAACATGGAAGTCATGTATAGTTCTCCACACGGATATTTTCATTATTTGCATCACCAGGCTAACTTGGTATATGTGGTATATGTTAGTGACCACAATTCTGTGGTTGTGGCTGAAGATAGAAGTAGTTTCTGTAGAAATATTTCATTTCTAAAATGATTTTAAATATAAATCTTAAAACATGGAAGTCATGTATAGTTCTCCACACGGATATTTTCATTATTTGCATCAAATAGTATTATTGTTTAATACACGTTCTATCCAGATCAAAATATGTGTATACAGTTCTGGAAAAATTAGACAGGCATAAATTTTTTTTTGTTTATTTTAAACTGTATTATGTTTGGAAGTATCCCAAAGTAAATTTAACATTAATCATGTGAATCAATGAGGCCAGTCCAGTTTTTTAAGGCTAGGAGAATCCTTGAAATGTTTGGTGCATCACTAGGTCATGATGGATCAAATTATCAAACTTCAGTTTCTGTGAAAAACTGGCAGATTTGAGTAGTCACTTGAAAAAGGATGGTATTGTACAAGCAACAATTCTTTCAGAATTATTTTATAACCCTGTCAGTCTGCAAATAACTAGATTTAAACTTTTCTTATTCGTGCTAGGAATGTATCATGTAAAACTGCTGGAAGTATGGAATACAAGAACAAATCAAACATTGTACATTGTTTGATCCAAGAAATTTAAAAAAAAAACTTGTAAACTCTGAAAACATTTGTTCTAATACAGAATTCAAATTAAATAAAGAAAAAAAGGAATTGTGTGCGTGCTAGTGTGTGTGTGTGTGTGTTTTAATGGAGAAATCTTCCCCCTTGCTCCTCAACCACTTTCAGAAAGTGAACAGACAGAACAATGCCTGACCTGCAAATGGTCTTGAAACATACTTGTGATCTTGCAAAAGAAGTTCAGTCCTCTGTGTGTTTTAATGATAATTAGTTAATCAATGGACATGTCATGGACAACAAAATCCAAGAATTTACAAATGAATAATGAAAACACAAAGATTAAAAACTAATAAGAAATCATTAAATAGACATAAAGAAACAAACTAGTAAAATTTATTAATGAATCAAAGGAATTCAGAAATTCAACTGATAATCACACATTAGTACATAGTGTTACTAATTTCACAAGTCCACAAAATTTGTAATTATTAAATTCCACTCTAACCCATTATTAATACTTAATCATCTGCGTGTTAACAGAAACTGCACATTGCTTTTTATTGCATTATGTTGAAAAAAGGATTTTAATGTACTTGTTTGGTTATACGTTAGATTGTACTGGGTTCCAAATTGGAAGTAGAATTCTTGAAAAGAACGAATCCATAATATTTTTACCATGTGGGGCGCATTCCTTGAAACATGTGGGTGTTAATGCTGCAAAACTCAATGCACATGTGATGACATTTTTCGGGCATGTTGCAAGTCTTTACTTATTTTTCTCTAGCAGCCCTAGAGAAAAATGTTGGGAAGTTTTGAAAAAGCACATTCCTTTATCACTGCAGAGCTTCCCTGAAACAAGATGAAGTGAGAGGATCCAAGCTGTCAAACCAATAGTTAAGCACTACCCAGGAGTACTTAAATAGTTGGATACATTTTAGAAGAGATGTCTTCTAGTCTAACTCCCTCTGCCTACAACATCATATTAGGGCTTCAGAAATATTTCAATTCCACAAAGAGCTTAATGTTGGCATCTTTTTGGTTCAAAGTGCTTTCATATAATGACTAAAAAAATGTTGTTATTCAAAGCAAAGGAATCACACTCAATGTTGAAATAACTCTAGTGGAAGATTTGCTGACAGAATTGAAATTGTTGCGTGATAATCCAGACAGCATAATTGAAGAACCAAATTTAATTGCAAAAGAACTAATAAAAGTTCCTCCTGAATCTCCCAAAAGGTGGAAAAAAAGTACAGATCAATCCAATAGTGATTTTTAAGTAAACAAAGATCAAGAAAATAAATTTAAAAGCTCAGTCATGTACCCAGTATTAGAGTTTGTAATGGGTAACATAAAAACACGATTCACTGCAGTTAGTTCATTTCGTGACTTGTTTCCACCAATATTGAACTTTATGGATATGGAAAATGATGAATTAGAATTGAAAGTAAAAGTTCTCATTAGCAAGTTTAAAAAGGAATTGGCAATGGATCTATTTGAAGAAATATTACACTTGAAGAACATTTATAAAACAGAGTTTGAATCAGAAAAGTATCCACTAAGCCTACTCCAAAAACCTTCAAGCTGTATTTGTGAACTTCTGTCTTGCCTATAGGCTTTTCTGTACTATTCCAGTTACAGTTTTGTCTCCTGAAAAATCTTTCAGCAGGTTAGCGAATTCACTGAAAACTTGGCAGAGAAGCACTACCTACCAAGAAAGGCTTAATAATTTGACAATTTTAGCTATTAAAAATGAATTGGCTAACAGTATTAATTTATCAGTCAGATGTTATTGAGCAGTTTGCTCAAATGAAAGCAAGAAAAAAACTTTGCACTACTTAAGCCGTTTTAGAAACGGGTCTCTCACTTATAATTGGTTATACTCTTAGACATATTTTTGTTTATCTTTGTAACAATTGACTTATGTATCACTTATGTGTTGATAAACACAAATTATGTTTATTTTTTGTCTTAAATTTAGACCATAGTAACATTGAATTCCACTCTAACCCATTATTAATACTTAATCATTTGGGTGTTAACAGAAACTGCACATTGCTTTTTATTGCATTATGTTGAAAAAAGGATTTTAATGTACTTGTTTGGTTATAGGCCTACATTAGATTGTACTGTGTTCTAAATTGGAAGTAGGTTTTAATTCCGGTACTTTGAATAAATACAGCCTTTTATCCATACAATAAATACAGCCTTTGAATGTACACTAAGTAAGGAAATGTTTGTTAAGTCTAATTAATTTTAAAAATCTAAAAGGTTAAGTTAGATAATTAAACGTAGACACAACCTCCCAAAATCGTCTCTGTACCGTAATTATGTGCGATAAATGGAAACTAATTTCTGTACTTTCAATAAATACACCCTTTTAATAAAATATGTGCCAATAAACCCCAATAAAATATGCACCAATAAGGAAGCCTACTATCTAACTTATCTAAGTTAGATAATTATTAAACGTTGACACAACCTCCCAAAATCGTCTCTGTACCGTAATTATGTGCGATAAATGGAAACTAATTTCTGTACTTCCAATAAATACACCCTTTTAATAAAATGTGTACCAATAAACTCCAATAAAATATGTACGAATAACGTAGCCTACTAGGTTATACGTTCTAAATTGGAAGTACCGATAGGTTTTAATTCGAATAAATACAGCCTTTAATGTATATACGGCCTTTTATCCATACAATAAATACAGCCTTTGAATGTACACTAACAAAGGAAATTTTTGTTAAATCTAATTAATTTTAAAAATCTAAAAGGTTAAGTTACATTGTTAAACGTAGACACAACCTCTAAAAATCGTCTGTGTACCGTAATTATGTGCAATAAATAGAAACTAATTTCTGTACTTCCAGTAAATACACCCTTTTATTGTACACTAACAAAGTAAATTTTGTTTAAGTTACATTGTCGTACATAACCTCCATAACCTGGCATTAGTTACTTGTGAAGAAAACAGTTCTAGTACACATCGAACACGGAAAAAAGGTACAAACGCGGAGACGAAAGTTGTCTTTGGCCGCAGGCTATAGTGAAAGACCCCAATTTTGCTTTCATTAGAGTCCAAATACACTTTTATTATTTTGTTCTTGCTTACGGGAATAAAAGTGTGAAGTTTTTGTGTCCCTATAATTGTGCAGCATTTCTCAAATCTCTCTGTAAGTTTCAATTCTTCATTTTCATGGTCTTCCATAATAGCATACTTGAAATTGATCCCTTCTACATTATCCTTGGCAAACACATAAAGTTGTTCGGGTGTCATAATTTGATCAGCGTATGGTTGTTGCAGACTTGCTCGAGCAGCCAGTCGCTTGACTGTTCCACCAACACCATTGCTAGCACCTTTACCATGAGAGGTGGCTGAAAAATGCCACTGGGCTTCAATATGGAAATCTTCTTCATGATAGCACAGGTTGATGAAGTTCTTTCTATTTTTATACTGAGCTGCCGCTCCATCAGAGAAGTAATATATTTTACTTGGTTTTATATTAAATTTTTTGGTCAGAAAGTCAATCGAGTAAGACTGGAACAGACGCACAGCAACAGTGTCATGTTTGAGGCATTCTGATATGATGACAAGACTTGTGTGCTCAAGTTTGTCGCCATCCTTGTAATAAGCTACAAAGGGATGAATTGTTGCATGTGTGTTAGTCCAATGGTAACCTTGAACTTCATCCTGTACAACAAAGGTGTAATTCTCAGCAAAATCACAAATCACCAAGAACTCACCTTCTTTAAGCTCATTTTTCAATCTTTTTTGGAAGGTTGATTGTTGACTGGCCACAAAGGAATGTCGTGTTAATGATTTTACTTTGTCAAAAAAAGAATCAATAAAGATGTCGGAACATTTTGTCACTGTTTCTAGAGATGTACGATCAACAGAGACCCATTGTTTGTAAGTTATCTGGTCAATATCATTAGTATCCAACAATTGTTGTAAATACTTTTTAAGCGTTTCTGGTCCTGGACAGAATTGACATTCACCAAAGTGGCAAGCAGGTAATGATGGGTTACACACAACTCTTGCAGTGCAGTCTTTGTAGGTTTTTATTGGACTA
Organism: Magicicada septendecula; assembly: GCA_034769895.1. NCBI lineage: Eukaryota > Metazoa > Arthropoda > Insecta > Hemiptera > Cicadidae > Magicicada > Magicicada septendecula. The sequence continues at coordinate 137,178,250 of CM068372.1, forward strand.
TCATCATTCATTGTCAGCTGAGGAATGTTACACCCAGTCAGCACAAGTTTGAAGTTTTGGTGAGTAGTACACAGACAAACACTATGTGTACCACTACTTCCAGCTAAAATACAATTTTTGGGACGTAGCTCTGCAAACTTTGAAAACCCAATGTGGAGCCCTGGATAGTTGTCTTTGAAGTGTGCATAAATTTCTTTCAAATTACTTAAAACTAATCGTTTTTGCACTTGAATTTTATCTCCATCAACTCTTATGAGCACAAAATCTTTGTTCCCAGGCATTGGCGTGCTTATCTCATCAGAACAATAAAAGTTTTTTACAAAATCAGCAGTCGTTTGATTAAGAGTCTTGCCAGGTTTTGGATTGGGAGAAGACAAAATACCCTTGGCCTTCACCAAATCTTTTACTCTTCTAGCCATGTAGGTTGTTATGTTAAATTCCTCTTGAAGCTTCTTAACACTCCAGCTTTTAGGTAAAATGGTGAGAATTTCCATCTGTTTACTTCGAGATGTGCAAGTACTAAATTTCTCTTTCAGCTGAACGATCATCTCTGATTCTGAATGATCATCTAACTCTTTCTTCACCAGAAGGCAGCAACAATACTTTTCTTTGGATTGCTGAAGTTACTTTTATTAGTTTTTTTCTTAGGATACTTTGCCTCACAGTCGTTTTTTCTTAATTGGCGATTCACCAACAGACTGCAAAGAAGCATTCAAAGTTTCTAGGGCTGCACTTGCAGCAATGTCTTGTTCATCACTACAAATTAACATCTTTTCACTTTTTTGTTTGACCTCAGAACACACTAGATCGTCATCGTTTTCTGTGCTAGACGTATTAGAAAGTTCTACTTGTGAAATTTTTTTCTGGCACTTGTCACATACTTTCTGACTTAATGTTAGGAAAGGTTTTCTTTCTATCATCCATTGGGAAACAGGACACAAGTTTTTCTTATGGTTATTGTGACCCTTTTCATTAAAAGGATTACAGCACAAAGCTGAAATTTTCGGCATTTTATGTCATTCTCAAATGAACAGTCTAATTTTTATAAAACGTTTTCAAAGTTCAATGCATCAGCTTTCTGTATTTAGGAATATACAACATTACTTCTCCATTTTTTCACATCCTGGAATAAAATTTAAGGTTATGTTAATAGTTTGCAAATATTAACTGGTTGTAGGCATATAAACTTATACACTGTTGTGAGAATTGTACAAAAGTACCTTTAAGCTAATTTCAAAACACAACATTTCAGAATTAATCACATTATTTCACTTTATAGGCTATGTCACACCAAAAGAAAATGTACAGGTCACTTTCAACAACAGTTGACAACAGCTGACTGAATATTATCCAATGACAAAATACTAAACAGATGGGATATAGTCACACCAACCAACCATTTTGTATATAGTCTTTAAAATGAGATTTCTTTGCTTGTACACGGAAAACCCGGATCACTGTATTAAGATATATATTTTAGATATATAGGTCGATTTATTAATTTTGAGCTATTAATTTAGCTAGTGCTAAGCTTTAAAACAGTTATTTGTATGAAAAGTACAATTTTGTAGGCCAAGTAATAAATCCAACTATGATTCTCTAAAATTGTCACGGGTAGCAAAATAAAAATAATAATAATTCACCGATCTGAATGACGTTTTACAGAATCGTGATAAACATAAAATCACTTTTGATAGTGATCCCATGCTCATCCCAAGTTGAAACTTTCAGAATATGTAGAGGAAAACAGTATCTTTCACATATATTTTTTTGAGAATTTTAAAAATACAGTTTCTCAAAATTCAATAATGATGTGTTTATAAAAAATATGTATATATATTTTCAACTAATTATGTTTTATATCATATGAAAGCCCTTTAAAAGAGCTTTCAAATGAACTCAATGTCATTGTTCTAGCTTAATTAGAACACAAGTTGTGAACAAATCAATATTGTTGCGCAAGTCAAAAATTTGATTTTTTTTACATTTTTGAGCACCCATTACTCAGTAACCTTTCATCAGAAAAATGTGAAAAACTTGATTTGTGTTACTATTTATGAATACTACATGCATACTTAATTTCAAATAAATCTAAGAGGGTCAGGTTGTAGCACTTGTTGATTTGACACGGAATATCTCATGGTATTAAAATGTTATTATCATAAAAGTAAAGAACACTAATAAAAGCTGTTATCGTTATGCACGAGTTTCATTGCAAGTCCTATCACGGTGGGCTCAGCGCATCTTTTCCAGCTAGACAATGAGTCTAGTTTTAAGAATTAAGTAACAACCCCTGATATAAAAAAAAAACTTAACAAAAAAAATTTTATAAAAAAACTTGGGGAGTTTCAATAGAAGGAGGAAATGCTTGAAGTTTACAAATGAAAGGTTTTACTATGCATACATGTCAGTTAATTAAATGATGTCTGGAGCATGAACTCAGCAAAATCAACTTCTCTGACAAATAGGCTTTATAACACAAAGCCAACTTTACGTGAAATATGAAACAACTAACTTAAAAAAAAGAAATAAAGATTAGCAGTTCACTCGTATTTAGTAAGTTCTTCTACCTAAAATTAAGGAGAAAATGAATAGATTTGCTTATTAAATGGTCTTAATAATGAACAATACTAAATTTAAAAATGATACATATTTATTATGTTTTCACATATTAAATAACAATTTATAAATATGCTTACTTATTTATAAATACGTTCAATACTCTGATAAACAACTTTTATAATTACAAGAAAGCACTAAAAATAACACTGTGATTTATTACTAGAAGATTTATTTCTTGTATTATTCAAACTGAAGGAAGCATCCACTCTTTGCTTCAGTGACATAATTGCATTTCTATTTCACTAAAAACAACAAAAATTGAAGTTCTGGGCTCAAAAACAAATTTTATACTCTGGAATTACAACGTATATTTACCTTAAAATTGTTTAAAAAATAAGACTGGTTTGAGATCTGTAAATACCTATCAATCTCATATTTTCTGAATGTTTATTCACATGAACCTCCAGCTGGTACAACAGACAAATTATTACCAGTTGCATGTTTCCTAACACTTTAACCATTGTTTATTCTTACCTTAGCTCTTCTTTACCATGGCAAATTAATTTATGCAATTTGGCCAAATCAATAAATTTAAATTTTGTTATACCATATATGCACTTTCATTAGAAAATAAAAAATCCAAGTGCGATTTACAGAGCCAAAATCAGTATGTCTCATCTGGCGATAAAACATGTATGCGTTTTAATACTGTTAAATTGTAACTATAATTCCAAAGTTTCTCTGCAGTTATATCACAAAAAAGTTATACCTCTTGCAAAGATAAACTTGTTTTGTTTAACCCATGTTTCACAGATGTGTAATTCTATTCCAGTTAATGCACATATAGTTTGTGAAATGTGTTAGACAAAATAATTTTATTCATACACAAGAAATTAATAAATATTCTGATTATCAAATAAACACTATATAAAACATAAGTAACAAGCTATGAAGCATGAAGTAAATAAATGAGGAATTGAAAGTTTAGGAGAAAGTAACTTTAATGACGCTGTTAAAAGAGCTTTAAATTTTATATACAAAGAATAAAATATATTTATATAAATATAAATAAAAATTAAGAACAATTCATAATCAGACTAACCAGACCCTGTAGTAATCAGATTAGATTAAGAAAGACTTCTGCATCCACTGGCAGAAAACAGTAAATATATTTGTTTTATTAATAAAAATAGTAGTACAGTCACTGAAGGAAAACATTCAAATTAAGTGGCTTCTACGAGATTTTTTGCATAAGGCTAGATAAAAGGGTGAGAAACAATTTTAAAAAAAGTTTACAAAAATTCAGTCACAGGTTTTCGAAAAAAGGGAGGGGGAAGGTACAAAAAATTAATTTTTCGTGATTATCTTAAAAAATAAAAAGAATTTACGAAAAAAGACAAATTACAAAAATTAAAGAGCATTAAATTCTCTAAAAAAAAGCTATTTATCATGTTTTTTGTCAGACCAATACTTTGTGAGAAAAATGGAATTGAAATATTAGAAAAAAATTGATTGTCGGAGTCCGCCCCAATGAGCAGGAAGGCTACTTTTTTCTGACATTGCAACATACAAATTTTAATAAAATCCGTTATAATAGTCGTAGAGACAAAAATCAAAAAGCATTTTAAAGCTAAATGTTTGTACTTTTACATAAAATGAAAAGAAAATAATTAAAGTATTAATAAATACTTAAAATAAAGTAATAACTTTTTCGTTTTTTATTTTTTTCAACTAATGCATAAACATATTAACAATTTATTACAAATGTATTTACATTAAAAAAAAACTTCACAATATGAACTTTACATATATAGGTCTTTGAAAAAAATAATAAAAATTAGTATTGATTTATTGGCATAAAATGAGCGAATTTTAAAATTTATTATTTTTTTGAGTTAGCAAGTATACATCATTTTCTTAACTTAAAATTTCTACAGAAATTTTGAAAATAAATATTTTTTAACAAAATTATGAACACGTATTGGTAAAAGTGTCTTCTATAAGACTGCAGTGTAAAGAATTGTTAACATTTAGTTAAATTTAAATAAATGTAACTTTTATTAATAAATGTAAAAATATGTCCATTGCGCGTATTAATATTAATAGTTAAAAACTAAAAAAAAAAATATTAATATGTAACTATTGTACATAAAACTGCAATATTTGAGGTTTCTCTTCTACATAGTGAGAATTTATAACCGTGCATGGGCATAAAAAGAACAGACCCTGAAAGTTGAAGAATTTTAGGGAGAGCGAGGGCAGCTGGTACATGCGCCATACAGATATTGAATTAACACAGTTCGATATTGAATGTTCCGTGAGTTCGATACTATTTGACTTCCATGTTCCATAAGGAAATGGAAGTATGGTGATGGAAAAAAAAATCGTGTTCAAGATAACGGCAGATTCTGATTGTACTACCATCAAAACATGAAAAAAGTCATATTTCAAAAAGTGTCTGTGTGTGTGTCTGTCTGTCTATCTGTGTGTAGATTTTTTTATGGCAAACGATAAGAGCCGCAAATTCACATAGAATCAAATAATTTTTTTCACACCTCCCTGAATTATAGAGAACTCAAGATCTGTTGTTTTTGGTAAAGATCGGTTAAGGGGAAGGGGTAGTTTACCTGCAACATGTTAGTTTTAACAAGGGTAATTTTTCTTATGACGAATGATAAGTGCTGCACATTCAGACAGAATCAAATATTTTTTTGCATACATTCCTGAATTGTTAAGTACTCAAGGTCTGTTCATTTTGGTTAAGGGGAAGGGGTAGTTTACCAGCAACACTTTATGTTTTAACAATGGTAATTTTTTCTATGCCGAACGATAACTGCCGCACATTCAAACAGAATCAAATATTTTTTTGTGTACGTTCCTGAATTGTAGAAAACTCAAGGCCTATTGATTTTGGTGAAGATCGGTTATGGGGAAAGGGTAGTTTACCTGCAACATTGTATGTTTTAGCAAGAGTAAAGTACTTAATTTTGATAAATAAAGTATCTTGATAAGAAGAGCATAATAATCCACTGTAGAAACGTAGATGAAATATCTATAACTGAAGAGTCTAGTTGAACGGGGTGGGGGTAATTTTCTATAAATGAAAATGACAGTTGAAGGGGGTGGGGATAATTTTTATTTATATGTCATGTGTACTACGTTATCGGCAACAAAGAAGTAGTTTGTTGTTAAAATTCCTTCCTGGGCTGTCTGGGCTTGATCCAGTGTTTTCTACAAAACCAGAAGTTTCGGTAGTGCTATCGACTGCCATCATCAGTGAAAATTGAGTTCACTATCGTGAGGTGGTATGCGTTAGTGATCACAGTACTGTGGTTAAGGCTGAAGAAAGAAGTAGTTTCTATGGTAATAGTTCATTTCGAAAAGTATTTTAAATATAAATCTTAGAACATGGAAGTCATGTATGGTTCTCCATACCGATATTTTTATATTGTATTTTGCTGGAAGTTCAATTTTATGTTTTATGATTTGTGTTAGTAATTTTGATATTTTATAATTTGGTGTGGTTCTAGCGTTTATTAAAGGTCTGATATGTTTATTGATTTTGTGTAATTTTATTAAAGAATTTAATTTTGGTGCACAAGGATTACCCATTTTATATTTAAAGGAGTCTTTAGGATTTATGATTTGTGTACTATTTTTTAGTATATTTGTTTGTGTGATCTTTATTTAATGTTATACAATTATTATTAACTATAAATTCTTCTGTTTTATCTATGTTTTAAAAGTTATTTTATTGTCAAAATCTTCAACGATTGGAAGAAAACTATTTTTGAATATATTTATAAAGTGCATTTTTTAATAACATTTTTATTATAATGCATAATAAGTAAGTAAAAATTATACATAATAATATATACATAAATGAATAATAATGAGTTTTTAAACTTATATTCCTGAAAAAATTGCATGTCTATTACATAAACATGTATTTATGTAAAAATCCACCTTGTGAAAAATTTGGCCAATTTTGAATTAATTTTTCTACTAAAAGTATCGCCCTGACAAAAAAATGCTAATAACCTTTTTTGTGCATAATTTTATGCTCTTTCTTTTTGTTATTTTGTATTTTTCTCATAAATTTAATATTGTTTAAGATAATCACCAAAAATGAATTTTTTGTATCTTCCCCCTCCCTTTTTTCGAAAACCCGCGACTGAATTTTTGTAAACTTTTTTTTTAATTCTTTCTTACCTAGATAGGTCTACTTTATCTAGACCTATGCAAAAAATCTCGTAGAAGCCACTTAATTTGCAATTTCTATTTTTTTTCGGCTTCAGCGACTGTACTATAGGAATATAATTTTTTTGAAGATATGCTTAGTACAGTTTCACAAAGAGATACAAGTTTTAATAAAAAAGTTTCTGAAATTTCTGTTTATTTGAAAAACTATGTGCTTATTCATTTATACTTATACAGCTCCCCTTCAAAAAAATCTCCACCGGATATACCAAAATTATGTGAATGTTCTTTTCAGTCTTCAAAATATTTCTGAGTGCAACTTTTGAAATAGCCTTTTGAAGTGCTACTTTTGGGCAGCAATTTTATGTCTTCAACAATAAAGAAACAGCACCCTTTCATGCTGTCTCTGATTCTTAGAAAAAGATTGCACGGTGATCGTATCTGGTGAAGATGTAAGGTGTGGTACCATTCTGGTGCTTTTATTGTCCAAAATTGTTTAACAAGCAATGGCATAAGTGGTGGTACATTAGCATTGTGTAATGGTGCACTTTTCAAAAACCTGGTTGTTTTCTATAGATACCTTCAAATAAATGACACTAAATGTCCCAAAATGCTATTTATTGACCACAGTCTTCATCTTCTTAACATGACCTTCAACGCAGTCTCGATTATCATTGAGACTTTTGTGTAGCTTCAATAAAGATGATTAAAGATGTTAGAAGAACTTAAAGACTTTATTTATGATGATGCTAGCACCAGAATATGATGGAAATGTTAAGAACAAATTCATAACCAGACTAATCAGACTCTGTAGGAATCAGATCAGATTATGAAACACTTCTGAAACTTTTTCCCCACGTCAAATCAGTTTATCTCATTAAATGGAAGCTTAATTGTAGAATGTTAAAAAAATGCCAAATACACTGAATCACAATTTACTCGATTAGCTTTCAAACTTGCAGCCAACATGCCACGACACACAAGACAATTGTCACAAATCAATGTACCAATGTCAAAAAAAGAAAATTATTTTTGTACTACACAGTGTACTGTGAGAAATTCAAAAACTACACAAACTTTTTGATCAAACCTTGTAACATCATGTGGTAAAGCAATATAAACACTTGACTGCAAAATTATTTAAACTGAATCAAACATACAAATGAAATTGTGTACTATGTTATATAATTCAGCATTTATACTCTGTTAGAACACCTAAAACTTAATTTGATATACAGGAAATAATTTTACTGTAATTTATATATTCTAAGTGAATGCTTCAAGCGTAACATGCTTATAAAGATTTGAAACACACATACACACAAACACGCGTACACACAAAACCACACACACACACACGCACATGCACACACATAATACTGAATTTATGGGATTTTATTATACGTAAATACTTATTATTTTTCAGTTATCTCTCGTTTATATGAGCCAGATACATTTAAATGATTGTGTATACTTCAGTCAATTTCTATCTTTGAATCAATAATGAACAACAGTGGGTAGATACAGAAAATTAATTCCAATAAAACTTACAATATTGTTAACTTAAAAAATACACAGTTCATACACGTTCACTAAATTAAGTATTCTTCAAGTAGGCTACTACAATTTTCTGCAAATATCAAGTCAGTTGCTTACACGATTCTATAAATTTTATTACTTATGAAGAATACGAAAAAAAATCTGCTACATTATATATGAATGTAACTAACAACATTAGACATGGTGTGTCTACATGTTTTAAGTTGACATGGCTGATAATGTCATTACTTTGTGAAGCAGAATACAGATATTCAGCACACAATACTAGCAACAAACTAGTGCAACTATTCAATTACTTACGCTTCTTACTGTGAAGTCTTGGTAGGCTTTATGATTCATATGCCTATGATATTATCCATCCTTTATTAAACTGAATGCCGTAAATATGTAGCTGAAATCAGTGAAGAAATACAGGAGGGAAAAAAGCTGACTTCAGCAGCTGTATTTCAAAAATGTGGTTCATAAAGTTCTCATCACTACAGCAGAGTTTTTAATTTGATGGAATGGACTGACATTCACAGATATACTGTTATTCACACCCTGCATAATAATGCAGCATTACTGACAATTACAACTGAGAATCTTAAAAATAGTGGCTGTTGTTAGATGCAAACCATGGCTTCTACATGGTGTTGAAAATAAAATCAAAAATGTAAAGATAATCCCCACTTTAAAGGGCAAAACAAAAACTATCAAGAACTGACACAAAGAAAAAATGAATAATATTATTTTACCTCAACACAGAGTAACCATCTTACTGTACAGTTTCAATATGAGAATAATGAACATATCATTCATTATAATGCCAGAAACAGATTTGCCCTTTCTAGACGAGTGACAGATCAACTTTTATAGAAAATGGTTAAATTACATTTATGTGAAGTAAAAAAAAGATACCGGTAATTAGTAGAACGCATTTTTGAATAAAGAATCATACTGATTAACAGCCCATAAAGTAGTAATGCACGAAGATGGGCCTTGGAACAGTTTAAAAATGCTTCTCTTGGACAGACACAAGCAGCGGAGATGTGTCACAAGATTTAAGATGGCATGATTAATCAGTTACACCACTTTTGTAAAAAAAAGACGTTATATATTAATTGTTTCATGAGTTGAAACTATGTCAAAAATCTACAAGTTAAACATTTTTGGTACAATAATTAATTTGAAAACAGCTTATTCCTAGGCTGTAATAAACAGTAAATGTATTTATGATGAGCTGAATGAGGTTCTGTTTAACACTATATAACCTCAACACGTTCTTAAGTTAACGAGAAACTTCATTATACTATATATATAAAATACGAGGGTCATTCAAATATGAACCGGATTTTGTACATGTGGACTCAGGAAGAGGAGTGAGTGAGGTGGGGCGCTTGAGATAGTTAGATGGGGATGTGTGGAAGTGAGGGAATGCCCAGCCACGCTTGCAGAACACGTTCCCATGTCAGTAACACAATGTCTGAGCATGAGGTACCTTCGTCTGTTGCGAAATGGGTAATTATCTGATTTCTCGCCAATGAAGGCGTCAAATCAGCTGAGATTTTGACCAGACTCCAGACACAATTTGGAGATGGTACTCTGTCAAGAACACAAGTGTTTGATTGGGCCAAAAAATTTCGAAGTGGTCGTGATGCAGTGGAGAACGCAAGTCACAAGTCCAGCATCAATGCTGACAACACTCGGGCTGTTCGTTACCTTGTGGAAGGTGACCACACAATTCTTTCCGATGAGCTGAGATTCAACAAAGTCTCGGTGAGGTGGGTCCCATGTCTTCTCACTGAGGCACAGAGAAATGGCCGAAAAGACATCTGTCAGTGGCTTCTGAATCGCTTTGAGGAAGGAGAGGCATTTTTGAACTGAACTGTGACCTGCAATGAAATGTGGGTCCACCACTACACCCCGGAGAACAAGAGGACGAGTATGGAGTGGCGGAAAAGTGGAGAGGGGGAGCCGGTCAAGGTCAAAACTCACCTGTCAGCAGGGAAAGTTCTGGCAACTGTGTTTTGGGACTCAAGAGGTATGTTGCTGATTGATTTCCTTCACGATTGAAAGACGGTGAATGTGGTATACTACTGCCAGCTGCTGGATGACGTTAGGGCCACTTATTGCAACAAACAACGCAAGCAACCAATTCGCAATGTTCTGCTTCTCTGTGACAACACACGGCCACATACTGCAGCCCAAACTCACAATAAACTCATTGAAATTCACTGGACACCTCATGAACACCCTCCTTACAGTCCAGACTTATCTCCATGTGACCTCCACATGTTTGGTGTGCTGAAGGAAGCGTTAGGAGGGGAAAATTCAACAATAATGCAGACGTTGAGCAGTATATGCACAATTGGCTGTTGGAGCGCCTGTCTTCTTTTTCTGATGAGGAGATCAAGAAGCTACCTATCCGGTGGAGAAAATGTATTTCTGTTGAAGAAAACCATATAGAAAAATAAGATATTTTTTTTTGTAATTTTATCTATCACCAATAAATCTGTGTAAAAAAATCCGGTTTATATTTGAATGACCCTTGTACACAATAGGTTTCACCAGTGTTAATGCTGTGCTAAAATATAGTATGGCACAGCTTTAATGGCTCTTTTGCTCAGAGCTATCAGTTGTTTTCCATGATTCTCAATGACAAAATATTAGCTTACTTTGAAACCAATTTTTAAAATAGTCGGGTTTAATAATAAGGGAAAATGTCCTTGCTAAATTCATCAGTTCTACTGTAATAAAATTATTATCATGCTATGTCAAAAATGAAATTAAAAAATTACCCGTTTAGCTGGTAGCATATTATTTTTGACTTTTACAAAAAAACTGATGAATACTACCATTTCCTCCTTCAGACCATACTTAACTTCTCAAGAGTTATAAAAAAAAGAATATATATATATATATATATATATATATATATATATATAGGAAACTGAAGTAGTTACAACTATTTCAACATGATTAATTCAGCTGCTATTAAACAATATGTGTTTTAAGTTTTATTATATACTATAGTAAAAAATAAAACCATAAAGCAGTTTTAGTGATTTTTCACTCGTCAATTTATTAAAATTATAAATCCATGACAGCTGTTTCGGCAGCACAGTGCCTTCATCAGATGGTGTAAGCTGAATGATGAAGTCAGCTTACACCATCTGATGAAGGCACTGTGCTGCCGAAACAGCTGTCATGGATTTATAATTTTAATAAATTGACGAGTGAAAATCACTAAAACTACTTTATGGTTTTATTTTTTACTATAATTTACAATGGATTTTCACCAAGTAAAGGCATCAAGCATTAATTATTTATTATATACATTAACACTGATTCCAACTTTTAACTTAAAAAATACAATATTCAACACTACCAAATACTTTAACACACACACACACACACACACACACACACACACACACACACACACACACACACACACACACACACACACACACACACACACACACACACACACACACACACACACACACACACACACACACACACACACACACACTTACATGCACGCATACAAGGGTACAGATAAATGTTTAAAACTTGAGAATTAATGTTTCAAAACAATTTTATAGGTATAAAGACATTTTTATTTGTACATATAAATTTAAATTTCTTTTGCTCAACATCGGTACAAAAAATAACTCTTTCTAACTAAAGTTTTGTGACAATAACCATGGCAAGCCTGTACACAAATTCACCTGTTTTTTCACATTTTTAGTACACATAACAATAATTCTTACAATTAAATACAATGGCTGCTTAGCTACAAAACTTTAGCTGGAAAGTTACACAGTATACAAGCTATAACAGTTGGATAACGGAGATTTATATCTATAAATAATAAAAAATACAAGCAAATAATATTTTTGTTTTAGTACAATGATTTTTATTTTTTCACTAGTATTTAGATAAACTGATTATTATAAAAACACTGGATTGCCATCTGTTTTTTTAGACATCTCATAATAATTATAAATAAGGTGTCAAACATGCTATTATTATTATTTTTTACTTAATTATTACAAGTACTAGTAATTGTCATGTAAATATAGTTGGGCAAGGCAACAATTTATCAATTTGTTTGCTCTATTTATTTATATTTACTTTATTTATTTATTTAGTTTTTTTTTGAAAATGGCAACATTCTTGTACTATATAACAGCTGACAGTAAATATGGAAGGCGGTTTCTGAATACTGCAGCACAGACGTTCCTTGAACACTAACACCTACGAGGCAAAATATATCATTTTTTAACATATTGCAATATTCCAAAATAACAGTGCTTTTTTTCTGATCAAACGCATTATGATATACTGCACATTGCTTTGCATGTTCATAAACCTTGACTATTTTCAGAACACAAAGAACTAACAAAATTTTATAATAAAACGCACATATCAGCATAAACGTGCACACTGACATTTACAAACAACAGCACAATTAAAGTTAACAGTTAAGTATGCAAAATTAAATAGCACTATAACTGTAAATAAATAACAAGAACTGTGTTAAATTTGACTGTAAATGCTTAAAACACGGATGACCTAAACTTTTACATGAAATGGTAAAAAAAATTGTTACTAATGCTAGAACATACACTAATATGGAATGAAAGCACATAAGAAATAAGTATAAAATTTATTATCAAGTTCACTATAAGCAAATAACTCATTTTTAAGATTTGTAATTCAGAAAAAAAGCACTCCTGTCCACTAACACTTGACTCTTTTTTAAATAACACTTTACTTATTATTATTTTTTTAACAATAATGATTAAGTCAATAATAATAATATTAACAATTCATTATATATAAATATCATTCAAATAACATCAAAAGTGTGTAAACTCAACAGGTAACAAATAAACAATAGTTACAATATTAATTCGCCATAATAATAACATTTTAATTACGTCTATTCACAAGCATAATCGGCAACACTTAGAAAAAGTCTCTTAGTTGTCTGTTTCTTAAATTCGCATATATCATTTTTTTTGTAATAGTCTTGTTGGAATGAACACTTCTTTAACTTATATACTTTTTAGCTAAGCTTGACGACTACATATTATGAAATTTTTGACACAAGCAAATACTGTTAGTCATCATTAGAAATTTCCAGTCCATAAATCTGGTTCAGCAACATGACCGTTACCTAGGTTGTGGAACCTGGCTGAAAGTACCGGATACCATTGATCTGAAACAGTTATACAAATTATGCTTTTTTTGTCACTTTAAATAATATCTAAATTTGCATAGTAAAACTGTAAAACTAAGTGAGCAGTCTCTCTCTCTCTCTCTCTCTCTCTCTCTCTCTCTCTCTCTCTCTCTCTCTCTCTCTCTCTCTCTCTCTCTCTCTCTCTCTCTCTCTCTCTCTCTCATGAGATCATTCGGTGGCAGACTGAATAGAATAAAAAAACTGATACAACTTTAAGCTATTTTTAGCTATCAGACACAATTTAAATTAACTTTGAATTAATATTTTTATAAAATATATTGTCATCACCCCAACACAAATAATTTAAATCATATATGACCAATTCTAAACATTTTGGCATTTGTGTAAATTAAATGAAGTTGGTAAGTTGAATAATTGTGTTAGATGTTAAATGTATTTATAAACAGTTGACTTGTTTCAGACAATTTTCAACATCTTTTTTAAACATAATATTTTTACAATGAAAATACAAGTAGATTATATTCTACTATAATCATATTAATATCAACATATTAATTGATGACTCGTTAGGCACTTGGTGAAACATATTAACACAACCGTTTTTAAAACTATGTAAACACTTGGTACGTTTCACAGTTTTGATTTAACTCTGACAGCTGTTTCAGCTTCTCAAGCTACTGTCAAAGATCTCTTTTACAATAAAAAAGTTGTCACGTTCCACTTATCTCTTTGACAATGGCTTGAAAAGCTGAAACAGCTGTCAGAGTTAAATCAAAACTGTGAAACGTACCAAGTGTTTATATATTTTTAAAAGCCTATGTGTTAATATCAATAGTCATATGATAAACTATTATAACATTGGGTAAAAAAATTAAAGTAGCACATAATAACTGTGTAAATATGTTTCATAAAAGGAAGAAGGCATGTTAGACCATCAGAAACAAGATGTTCGCCAACTTTCAGGGAGAACACAAAATGTCTAAACTATGCAGTGATGATGACAATAACTGATTTAGAAAAGCGTTTGAAAATAAAGGATTAGCTATAGTTTATAATTTTTTAATATAAAAAGGCTTTAATCCGATTTGTACTGTTATGCAACATTTCATACACATATTCTAACTATAGCGAAATTGGAAATACAACTACTAAAAACGGAATTAAGAAATTCGAATTTTTGAGTACGTAGAAACTTCTCAGGACTTTTGAAACAGAGAATTCAGACATACAAGGTGGGTCGCACTGTTAAAACATACAAAAAATTCAAAGGTTTTCACGGTTGTGGTACATTGGCAGATAAAGGAACAAACAGGAGAATATTCCACTGTAAGCCCTCTGAAAGAAGAAAAAAGGCAGACCAAAAATGAAATGGCCAGAAAGGCAGAGATCCATTTTGGACACCTTTCTTGGGGAAAGAAGAAGTAGATCGTAGCTATAATGAATTAAAATATAACAACATTACAATATGCCACATTTTTGAGGTTTACGATTTTTAACCACACAAATTTTGTGAATCGTACTATTCACTGTGAAATAAATAAATGAAGAGCACACACACACACACACACACACACACACACACACACACACACACACACACACACACACACACACACACACACACACACACACACACACACACACACACACACACACACACACACACACACACACACACACACACTTACAAGCTTATTAAAATGATGGAGAGGTTTAGCAAAATTCATTCAAATTTCTGTACACAGTTTAAAATATCTGTAGCTTTTTAACAAAATTTATTGCCGTTTTTAGATCCTATTACACTCAAGCCAAGGCGGTTCCATGTACATTTGCATAAAGCTGCTGTTAACTGAACAATGCAATACGAATCGGGTGAAAAGTACAACAATAAAATTTAAATATTTTACTTTAGTCTAACATTTTATAATATTCCTGTATATAACATTCTGTATTTATAAAACTCTGTGTCACGGTAAATCAAGTTATGTAACTGTTCTCAAAATACCAATAATATTTGTGTTGATCCAATCTCACTACAAACTTGATGATTTAAAAAGTTTTATAATATGAATTTATATGGTATTGTATGTAATTTATATGGTATGGTATATATGGTAAAATAAATAAACAAATAACTTTATAAAATTATTATGGTAACTACATGTATTTGGAATACTGGACAATTAAAAATACTTTTAAATGAATAAAACCCTTCCCAAAGTCACATGACTATTATACAAACTGGCTCAGCTAAAAACTAATATTTAATTACATAATTAAACAAGCATGTAGGTTAAATAGGATCTCAGCTTTCTTGTGCCATCAGGACAACGTACACATAAAACTTTACCTAATATTCTCGACAACTGTACTGAACAGCATTGGACTGTATTGGACTGAATAGCATCTCTTTATTATAATATGTTCTTGAGGTGACGTATCACAGGATTAGGAAAGACTTCATGTGTGCACAATATTATATGCTTGGTATCCCAAATTATAAGGTTATCACCAGAATATCAAGAAGGTTAAAAAACTTTGGGTTAATGTAACCCCTGTTAATTGTATTCTATATTTTTTATGAAACACAAAACAGAAATCTGGATTCCAAACAACAATGGGATTCATGACAACCTCCCGTACGTCATGAAAATTGGTACTTAGTTTGTCCAGGCAAATTTTTTTGTTAAACTTAATACATTTTAATATTGTTATAACCCTAAAATACATAAACAAAACACTATGAGAAAGACTAGAAATTCAAACTGAAGATAACAATACACAAAGCCAGAGGAATTTATAAACTAAAATGTAAAGCCTCCAACAAATATATTTATTTATACTGGCTACACCAGAAGTGAGTTCCAGAAACACTACTGTGAACATGTAAAACTGCAAGCAATGCATGTATCACATCAAACTAAGCACAGCATTTAGTAGACTACAGCATGAATACAGCAGCATAAATGAAATCATGGAAATTATAAACATCAGGAAGCAGGGACTTACAAAAAAAATTACAAGAAAGTATAAATGTATTCAGATACAAAACTATTAATAAGATTATAAAGGAACAAACAGATCTGGATAGATCTGATACACACAAGGCATTCCACAGACAATTAGTAAGAATTACAAGTTGAAAGTGGTTAATTAACTAAAATGTGGTCTGCTAAAGATGTCATATAAAAAAGTGCATACTCACGATAAAATATCGGTATGGAGAACCATACATGACTTCCATGTTCTAAGATTTATATTTAAAATAATTTACGAAATGAAATGTTTCCATAGAAACTATACTTCTTTCCACTTATTGCTTCAGCCTTAACCACAGTACTATGGTCACTAACACATACCACCACACGTTATCGCACTCGATTATCACTGATGATGGCAGTCAACGGCACTGCCGAAACGTCTGGTTTTGCAGAAAACACTGGACTACGGCCAAACAGCCCGGGAAGGAATTTTAACAACAAACTACTACTTAGTTGCCGATAACGTAGTACACATATAAAAATTATCCCCTCCCCCTTCAACTATAATTTTCATTTATAGAAAATTACCCCCACCCCGTTCAACTAGCCTCTTCATTTATAGATATTTCATCTACGTTTCTACAGTGGATTATTAAGATCTTCTTATCAGGATACTTTACTTATCAAAATTAAGTACTTTACTCTTGTTATAACAAAAAATGTTTCAGGTAAACTACCCTTTCCCCATGACCGACCTTCACCAAAATCAATAGGCCTTGAGTCTTCTACAACTCAGGCACATATGTAAAACATTATTTGAGTCTGTTTGAATTTATGGCAGTTATCGTTCGTCATGAAAAAATTTCTCTTGTTACAACATAAAATGTTGCAGGTAAACTACCCCTTTCCCTTAACCGATCTTCACCAAAATCAACAGGCCTTGAGATCTCTACAATTTAGGGGTGTATGCAAAAACGTATTTGATTATGTTTGAATTTACGCCAGTTATCGTTCATCATAGAAAAAATTAACCTTGTTATCACATAAAACGTTACAGGTAAACTACCCCTTTCTCTTAACTGATCTTCACCAAAATAAATAGGTCTTGAGTCCTCTACAATTCAGGGATGCATGCAAAACATTATTTGATTCTATTTGAATGTGCAGCAGTTATTGTTCGTCATAGAAACAATTACTCTTGTTAAAACATTAAAGGTAGCAGGTAAACTACCCCTTTCCCTTAACCGATCTTCACCAAAATCAACAGGTCTTGAGTACTTAATACTTCAGGAACGTATGCAAAAAATTATTTGATTCTCTTTGAATATGCGGCAGTTATCATTTGTTATAGAAAAAATTACACTTGTTAAAACATAAAATGTTGCAGGTAAACTACCCCTTTCTCTTACCCAATCGTCACCAAAATCAATAGGCCTTCAGTCCTCTATAATTCAGGGACGCATGCAAAACATTATTTGATTTTGTTTAAATGTGCGGCAGTTATCGTTCGTCATAGAAAAATTACCCTTGTTAAAACAAAATGTGGCAGGGTAAACTACCCCTTTCCCTTAACTGATCTTCACCAAAAACAATAGGTCTTGAGAACTCTACAATTCAGGGCTGTATGCCAAACATTATTTGATTGTGTTTGAAGTTGCGGCTGTTATCGTTTGCCATAGAAAAAAATTACCCTTGTTAAAACATAAAACGGAGGTAAACTACCCCTTTCCCTTAACTGATCTTCACCAAAAAGTATAGGTCTTGAGTACTCTACAATTCAGGGCTGTATGCAAAAAATTATTTGATTCAGTTTGAATTTGCGGCTGTTATCGTTTGCCATAGAAAAAAGTCTACAGACAGACAGACAGACAGACACTTTTTGAAAAATGACTTTTTTTCATGTTTTGAGGGTAGTACAATCAGAATCTGCAATTATCTCGAACACGATTTTTTTTGCCATCACCATACTTCCATTTCCTTATGGAACATGGAAGTAAAAAGAAAACTTTAATATAGGAAGTTGTAATTTTCAGTTATTATTTGTCACAAAATATTGTTATATCTGTATGTAAACCGATTATGGTTTTTTAACTGCAGGACAGTAGAGGCAGATGTACATATACGATGGTTTGGTTCAAAGTCAAACTTGACCTTCTTGGATCTCTACGCAAGTGATCTTGTTCTCAATTGCTGATGTAAGCAAGTAACAAACAAAACATCATCTGAATAGCAATGCACTCGACACAATGCATTTCATAACAGAGGTCACAGAACATACTCTGCTATATGAAGTACATCTGCGGATGTGATCTCAAGAGATCTTTGAGGACTGCTCTGATGAGGAAGAATTAAAACCCACTGTGCTGCTTTAGGAATAGGGTAGAAGCAATTACATTACATAAAAGCTTCTCAAATTTGCATATATAAATTTGGAATTACAAAAATTATGGGATTTCTATTTTATATAAATTTCTGTGAACCCAGGGAATATTAATCTCTTATTACAGTAATGGTGTCAGTAAACCTATCACTGTTTTGATTTCTATTCAGACTGATCAGAACAGTATGAACAAACTAGAATAATTTTTATAATTAGTAAATACATGTTTTGAAAAATACAATTTTTGATTTACTTGTAAGAATTGACAAATGTATATACACAAAGCTTGATATTTCTTAATTTCTGTCCTCCAACAAGAAAATTTTTCGTATGAGGTAATAGCAGGAAATGTTTTTGAAATTGCATACATCTTGGGACTATTTAGGCTGCATCAAATGTTCCCAACACCCCTTTGCAAAGACTGAATTAATTTGTAAGAGTCAGGTGGCGTATCTCCTATTGCGCCTTGTGGAAAAGAAAGACAGTGATACGATTTATTCAGAGGCACAGCACTGTTAGTGCGAGTCCTGCTTATGTTTTGTGTTTAGAATTTAGGATTCAACTTCTCTAATAGCTCTAAGTATAATTTGGGCAAATATTATATATGTTAAGTTACACAGTTTTGTTTTTTGTATGTAATAAACAATTAGTGCAGGTGCTTGAGACTTTTTTTTTCAAGATTAAAACATGATCAAAAAATGAATTAGAAATATTAGGTAGACCAACTCCTGAATTACAGTAAAACTCCATTTATCCGAACTAATGGGTCCCAGACATAATTTGGATACGCAGATATTCGGATGATTGGGACAAACATAAGAAAATGGTTATGTTGTGAAAGAAAACGCGAAAATTGCTCAAAAATCACTTTTGATTATTTTTATTGCATGAATAAAATAAATTTTAAGTACGTAAACTATGATGCACAGTTAACACAGTCTTATATGTATTTCATTTGATTCTTATGTTTTTTGTTAGAACGGCAACTGCGATTTGAATAAACTTTTTTTTTAGAAATTGAATTTTTTTAAATTTCCTGATTATGATTCAGCTAATTGGTGATTCGGATAACTGGAGTTCTACTGTATATATGGTTCAAAGAGAAAATAAGAAAAGTGAGAATTGCATTTTCGAAGGCAACCCATTTTAAACATGTGTGCAAAAAAATGACAAGTCCACAGCTGTGACACTCAAAAATCTATATTAATTATTTAATTCACTCTAAACAATATGACTTATTTAATTCACTATTGATACACAAATAAGAAGCCTAAATGTCCAGTCTCCCTGGCCTTGTAAGCAAAGAGCTACCACTGACTATTTTGACTGTTATTATTATTATTTATAATTCGGCATCAATTCTCCATCAATCAACTGAAATTTTTTTGTATAATATGTGGGCTACCCAAAATATGTATGAACTATATTATATTTAATATATAATAACTATTGCATATACAACATTAAGGTAACTTACTAGTTTGAAGCAAAAAATATGCATAAAGGAACAGCACAAAAAAAAAATACTGTGCTGCGACTAGTAAAAAGAAAAAACATCGCGGCTAGAGTTAATTATTTTATTTTACGTCTCCTGTTTTCGCCAGGACAGTTTCGGCTATCGCAGTGAGCCGTTAATTGTGCATTCTCGCGCGTTCTATGGTGCAATCGCCGTAACTGCGCTCTCTCTCTGAACGCTTTATACGCGAGGGAGCCGGTCAGTTCCTTTCCGTACATCAACCGATTAACATCTGAACGCCGGTGACGAATAGATTTTCTTCTGTACTACTACTTTCTGCCATGGGCAAATAATTTTATAAAGGACCTCTGGGTTCCCGCACCAGCCTGGGACTTGAGACGGAAGGATGGCGACAACCACACCCGTCGCCATCAGCCTGAGCATTGCTGATTAAGCTCCCTATTTCGTCGCCGGCGTTAGACATGGGACCCGCCAGCTAATAAAGCATGACTCTCCTGGTTTCCTGAAACAGCAACTCACTACCACCGGGACCAGAGCTGACCATCTGCCTCAGCACGTGATAACAGCGTTAAACCAAGTGATACCGTTTCAATTACGTAAAGTCGACACCGCGACACATTCTGTCACACCTATAGAGTGAAATATAAAAAGATAATACAGTTACATTCCGTTTTGTGAACTAGAACTACCTTAGAAAGTTGTTGATCAAAACTGAACATGTCGGTTCACTATGTGCACGCCCATAATTCAGTGGCACTGATCACTAAAATATTAATAAGTCAATAATTGTATGCCGGACTAGCAGGCATGCACAGTGCGATTGTTTCACTCTTTTGTTCTAATTCTTTTTACTTATATTAACGCGATTAAATGTTTATCCAGAGTCATGCATGGTCAGCTCTTGCTGTCTGCCATTTCTATCCGGAAGTTATTCTAAATTTGTAAATTCTCGTGTTAACTTGCTGTCTTTCCGTTTCCATATTTTATTTAGATTCATTTAAGCTTTGATTTCTCAGTCTAATCGGGTGTGCATGCTTGCAGCCTGAGCGAACTCGAGCTGTGCTGATGGTTTGTTAATTTTATAAAGATTATTGTAGATTGATATATACGAGTCATTAATGTTAAAAGGAACTCATGAACGTACAAACATTAATTGTTAGTATACCCGCTGGGTTATTGTGAGATTATTGTTATTATGATTATTTGTCAGTAGGTATTGTAAAATTGATTTAGCAATGATTGACCATTACATAGAATGGTTGCTATACCTTTAGGGGTATGCTAACTATGGTAAGCCTAAGGTCAACTAAAAGGGGTTTTCTTAAAAGCCATGCTTGGCTTGGTGGTGATGGTCATGTGCCGCTCTAATTGAACTTGTTCAGGTTGCTGTGTGATCCTGAAGCAACAACCGAATGATTAATCATTGCTGGTCGCTCTCTTTCTTTCTTTCACTCAAGGGTGAATAACTGATTGTTTTGAAAACACTGTAACTGATTTGTTAATTGTAATACTTATTATTCTATGGATTATGATGTTTGATATGTTGAATTGCTGAGTGCATCAGGAAGGTTCAGTCTTAATAACTAAATATTTCTGTCTGTAAACAAACGCCCATATATGTGTTGTATACTGTGCTTTATAAATGTTGTAAGGGGAGAAAATAAATATTGTTACGTTACTCCTGACTTTTATCTTTTATTTGCAAGTCCTGTCACAATGGGTTCAGTGCATTTCATGCTTCATCTAGGCCATCTGCCTAGTTCTAAAAATTACGGGTCGCCTTCCACTTGTAAAAAAAAAAAAAAAAAAAAAAAAAAACTTACACACACAATGAAAAACCTACCTATCCTTGAAAACTGCTGAAGAGAAATATAATACGTTGTTCACTGTGTACAGTTTTGTTAATGTTGTGCTTCCCAGTTCTGCAGTGGACGTTGAGGATACTGGGAAGCAGTTGCCCACCCTTTTTATTTACAGCTTTCATTCACATTGTTTTAGACACAGATTTCTCTTTTTTAACTACTTTTCGATAATTTGCACTTGTTGTTTCAAATTATATCAGGTATTTCATTTTAAATTATTAAATTAAGTTCGTGTTACACCTGAAGACAACCACAGTTTATATTAATGTTAAAAGGAACTCATGAACTTGTTTAAAAGTTGTCAATGTGGTTAAAATCTGCACATAAAACTAACTGTATCTGCTTACAGTCATATCATATTCTGTGATGAATGCAGGAATCTCCAATTGGTTTGGACTCATGGTGCTGTACAGATACTCTACACCTGGCAAGCTGTGTACTTTCTGTTTTATTGCTGGAGCCATGAAAGTTGTGAACCACCATGTCATCATCTAATTAAACAAATAATTTTATTATTAAACAATTAATTACATTTCAATTTTATTATTTAGAAAATTGAATTCTGTACTACTGTTAACACAGAAGTGATGAAATAAAATACTATGTACCCACAGGCTGTAAGACACAACCAGTTTGGTTAACGTACTGGGTATTAATGGGACTATCTAAACAGTAGCTACAGAATAAAACAGTGTCTCACTAAAAATATATTCAACAATCAGTGATTTATACTGTATGATGTGTTAATAAAAAAGATTCTACAAAATTCTGCACTTGACAAAAAATACCTCATGTCCTACCGAATTTTTGCACACATTAGACTTGCAATCTGTTTCTTCACATAACTTTGATTTGTATATACTATAGCAACATGAAACACAGTATTTTGGATAGAAATTTAAAAAAAAATTACATTTTTGCCTGTACCAGCTTTCGCTCATTATGAACTTTGTCAGTGGTACCACGGGCACTGTCATCTCCACTTTTGGAGTTAGCACTGTTGTTTGATAATTGAATATCAGAATCCACGGAAAAAGACCAGTGGGAAGACCGAGGAGAAGATGGGAGGATGCGGTGGATGAGGATGCAAAGGAAATACTGAAAGTGCGTTCCTGGAGGAGGATGGCTACTGACAGAAGAGAATGGGGGGAAAAACTGAAGGAGCCCAGGGCCCAACAAGGGCTGTAGTGCCGTAGGAGAGATAGAGAGACTGTTGTTTGAAATGGCCGACAAGTCGTTGTTCGTGTGCATATTGTGTAATGTGTTCATTAGTGATTTAAATTGTGTCCATTCACTTAGAGTCTTGTTTCCATATGTTTTTTGTGTGTTTATATATTTCTAGTTTCTGTAGACACACTGGGTTGAAAAGAGGACACATTTGACCAACTCTGTGTTGGAATAGTATTTACAATTAGTTAATATAGAGATCTGTAAAATCTGCTGGAATCAATCTGGCATTATGTCGTTTTTTGTGTCTGTGTAAATTGACTGTGTGCTTTGGATCAGCTTCAGTCACTTCGACAAAACGCTTTTCTTCCCAGAAATTTTTTACTAACTTCCAGTGTACTGTGATCAAACAGTTGCAGAACTACTGTAGTCTGTTCATCATTAAAATTTCAATTTTTGGTATGTACAGAGCATTACTTTTGCTTGTTATGTTTAGTTACAGTTTCAAATAACACCAAACTAGTTTTGAAATGTGTAGAAACACTGTTTATTCTTATTAATACATGCTATGTCTTTCTTTACTTGTGCAATGATATTTTACAACTGCAATTTTTAATTGTAAAATTAATATGTAAAAAGAGTACAAAATTTTACAAAACACAAGTTTTTTAAAGAATTCTGCCCTGAAAAAGTTTGAGCTAGTTATGTCTTGGTCAACTTGAATATTAAAAATTTGTCTTCATCTAAACAAAGCTACTCCTACAGTTAAAGAGTATTTACAGTGTTGATTACATACTGTTTAAAACAATCTCTCATGAGAACGGTCTTTACAATCACCAAATAATTTTAGTATTCACCTTAATTGTTGTCTTTTATTTATTATAAAAACAACAGTAATTCACACACACACACACACACACACACACACACACACACACACACACACACACACACACACACACACACACACACACACACACACACACACACACACACACACACACACACACACACACACACACACACACACACACACACACACACACACACACACACACACACACACACTCGGTCGCTCGCATAATAACATGAAAGAGTGTCATCACAAGGAACTGTTACACCTTTCTATAATTAAACATATATTTTACATGATTGAAACTTTAATTTACACCTGGGAGTTGATAAGTGTAAACTTACTTTTGTCCAAAATGTAGGATGTACAATATAAAATGCCTTCAGATTCTTCTTGTACCTGGAGAAAAGAAACAGTAAAATTAAAACGGTTGCATGTAAATTATTATTTCTTTTTTTTAAGGTACAGTTGGTTACAACTAATGGAACTATGATTAACAAAGTCTATAACTGTATGTATCGCAAAGGCATTGAATCTTTAGATAACATGATGAAACAAGTCACCAAAAATTAAAACACATCAGTTAATAATTTTATTTCTTATCAATGATGACACGTAAGTATACACCTACTTACTTTCCCAACATAAAAAGGAAAGATGTCTACAAAATCCAGTTGGGGGAAATTACTATAAAGAAGAGTTTTTTGTAATCTGGATGAAGAAAATACTCGTAATGACTGTATAGGCTTGGAAGAATTTCACAGTGTGACAACTGTAAAATGTTAAATGTCGGTTAAAGTGAAAAAAAGTTTAGTTCAGATTTTTGGTAAAAAATCCTGGTCATTTGTATGTCATTAAAAAGTAGGACAGCTTTTTCTGTCACAATGTTTAATGCTTCAGAATAGCAAAAAGTACACATGAATTCAAAACAATATTTAAGACAGTATGTATGGAACGTATGAGTACTATTTGTTAGTATACCTTCTAGTTCATCAAGACTGGACTATTTTCAATGATATTACATGGACTAAAATGTTTAGAAACTGGACTAAAATGAATTGAACATCACAAACCGAATTCTGAAAATAACTGGTCACCAGTTAAAAACTGGTTCATGTGCTAAGAAGCTGCGGTGATAAAAACTGGTTCACATGCTATTAAAAAGTTAAGGTGTCAAGGACGAAAAACTGAAATACACATTGCACACTTTGTTATTGTTTCAACAAATCAACCATTGGAAACCAGTACATGATATATAATTTTTAACAAGTAAATTTTAATTATACTAAAAATATGATAAGCTATGCTTGTAACTGTATTCCTTTTAACTGTGAACATACATATGGTAACTTAAAATATTGACATTACAGTAAACTGTCAATTTTATGGACTGTCAGTTTATACACAAGTTTTTAAAAAAGAACTGCTGTTTCCTGTCTGTAGTAAAAGATTGGGGGAGGGTATTTGTTATGAAGGAGGAGCAGGAGACACCAACACCAAAACAAAAAACTTTTTGACTTGTCAGAAGCCCTGGATACGGTAACATGTTTTTATCACTGATATACCAGATGAGAAGCTATACGAATAACACTGTCACATTAAAAGTCTACAAAGTCTAATGAAAGTCGTTAATTGGAAGCTATATAAACTTGTATTATCAACATTTTTTTGACATTTTGGTGGTATTTATTTACAAAAATTTTCAACAAGTTTCCATATTTAAGAAGTGTTCGACACATTCTAGTATTGGTATCCCCTCCATAATTCACTTAGCATATTTTATTACAAAATACTGTGGTTAAGTTCTGTTAAATATAATGTATACTGCGGTTATACTGTAGTTAAATATAATTAAGATTATTTCAACCAGGATTTCTCATTAAATTATCCACTCAAAAGTTTTATAAAATAAGAATACAATTTTTAGTCCTGTTTTACAGACTATTTGTTATTATGGGTTGGCCTTACCCACAAAGCCAAGATTTTTCCTGACCGAATTAGGGAAACGAATCCCTTCACTATAGTAACCACAACTGAGCCACTTAACCACACACTCCATTTAAGTAAAATTAAAACAAAAATAATAAAATCAATAAGGCTTATTGTTATTAGTTTTCATGTTTGGAGTTTAATCTTCCTTTTGTTTTGTTTTTGTTTCCAGGAGTTAGTCCACGGATCACTGACGTTTCTTCATCCAGGTTTTGGCAGTGTTGAGACAGTCACTGAAGAAGCTACTGTCGGATTTTTTATTATGGATACTCGACTTTAAGTGTTAATTACAAGGGAACCTGTAGGTCTACTTAAAAACTAGTTACATCAAATTTTTGCGCGTTTAATTTTGCGTTGATCTGTGTAAGAAACATATTTTTTGAAGGTTGATTTAAATTTTTTTTGCGGTTAGAGTAAAAAAAGTCCATGTTTGTTTGTGTTTTTCAAGAAACCGCTCTCTTTGAAATTATATAAATTAAAAACCCTTGGTCCGATCATAACTAAATTTTTATACAGTATGGGCACAAGTGTTTTCAATACATTACTTAAGTTACAAAACTGTTTTGTGATCCAAAAAAAAGTTATCATTTTGTGAAACAACTTTTTCTCAGTACAGGATAGTCGTACAAAGGCAGACTTGGTCTTGTTTTGAAGCTCTTGATCGTGGTTATCAAAATCCACAACTGCTGCAAACATACATTGAGATGCCGATTTTATACAGAGTGATATTCATGCAAGGGTGTGTGTGTGCGCTGGACCGTGTGTAAGCGGGCCTTCCGGCGCCGAAAGCGGGTGCCGTGTTGCCAAGTTCAATCACCTACGAGTAGGCAGCTTATTGCAGGGGTTTTGTTTGTTGTTTTTCTATGATGACCAGTTTATTATAAAAAAATGAAATAATTTTATGTGCTAGCAAATATTTATTTAGCACGACTATGTTCTAGTCAGTGTGTTTGGAATAACTTGACTGTGTGGTTTAAGCTTGAGTCCAATCACAAAGAAAAACATTAGTTTTTATCCGAGCACTATATTTTAGAAAGGCGTTGGGAAACAAGCGGGTCTTATTATGACCAGTAAATACTTTCTTTCTTAACTGCTCGGATCCATCATTAAGATGTCTCATTCGTGAGATGTGGAGTACATAACACATGTTGTACATGCAGAGATATTGAGACGAATCTCTGGATTTACCGTTACGAGTATTTATCGAATCTGCAGACAAACATACGTGAAGAGGGGAGAACGTCAGCAGGACTTTAGAGGATCATAGACACTAATTAGAAATTAGGCATATGAGACTATTAAAGTAGTTGGTTTGATTACTTCACTAACAGAAACGGAAGAAGCCGTATACTTAATTTAGAATTTCGGATGAACCGGTTACGGAAGATTACGGTCTCTGAGTTCCAGAATGCTCATCAAGACTGCTCTGTTTTCGAAAACGACTTAACTTGTTTTTTTCACTATTCAAAGACTTGCCAAATAGCGTATGCATAAAGTCTTTGATATTACAATAGTTTAAAAAATTTTCTCTCTCCCTTCTGTTTTAGCCATAATACTGCTTTGAGAAAACCAGTCTTTATCCTTGTTTTATGCAGTCTTTAACGTCTGGTACATACAACTAGGGCCTCATATTTTTCTGACGATAAACTTAACGCTTTTTTCGTTCTGTACTGATTCATGATTAATACTTCCAGCAAAGACTAACTGTAACAACTAAACGAAGAAAATAGAATACCTAAAGAATTTATGAAATAGCTATAGATACGTCCATATAATTTCAAATATTTTCAAAATTCAACTGAAAATCGATAACGTAGTGGCGGCAACAAACAGCGTAAATAAAAGGAAATGAAAATAAAATAAAGGGAATAAAGCAAGGCCGTGGCTCGACGGAGTAACGGAATTAAAAACCAGTACAGTAGTAGAAAGAAAATCGCCTCCTGAGAAAAAGAAATACAACATGACGTTCACTGACGGACGCGACCGACGTTTAGGTACTATAGCGTGGCTTTCTTTGAGTCATGCGGTCATATAGAAATGATTTCTTTTCTACCGTAAATGGAATCGTTTAGACAATTTTTTCAAATGCGAATATTCAACCGACAATAAACTCTTATTTTTCTGTATGATTTAAAAAATGTTATCGGATATGAACAATGAACAAAAATTAACAGTAACAGGTTCCCTGTTTTAAAAGTTAAACAACGCACACCTACTACCTCTTGTAATTTACAAAAAAAAAACATTTCAGGTGTATCTGTGTTGCTTAAAGAAACCAGAAAAGAGTACAGTAAACACTAATGTTTTTCTTTGTGATTGGACTCAAGCTTAAACCGCACAGTCAAGTTATTCCAAACACACTGACTAGAACATAGTCGTGCTAAATAAATATTTGCTAGCACATAAAATTATTTCATTTTTTTATAACAAACTGGTCATCATAGAAAAACAACAAACAAAACCCCTGCAATAAGTTTCCTACTCGTAGGTGATTGAACTTGGCAACACGGCACCCGCTTTCGGCGCCGGAAGGCCAGCTTACACACGGTCCAGCGCACACACACCCTTGCATGAATATCACTCTGTATAAAATCGGCATCTCAATGTATGTTTGCAGCAGTTGTGGATTTTGATAACCACGATCAAGAGCTTCAAAACAAGACCAAGTCTGCCTTTGTACGACTATCCTGTACTGAGAAAAAGTTGTTTCACAAAATGATAACTTTTTTTTGGATCAAAAAACAGTTTTGTAACTTAAGTAATGTATTGAAAACACTTGTGCCCATACTGTATAAAAATTTAGTTATGATCGGACCAAGGGTTTTTAATTTATATAATTTCAAAGAGAGCGGTTTCTTGAAAAACACAAAAAACATGGACTTTTTTTACTCTAACCGCGAAAAAAAATTTAAATCAACGTTCAAAAAATATGTTTCTTACACAGATCAACGCAAAATTAAACGCGCAAAAATTTGATGTAACTAGCTTTAAGTAGACCTACAGGTTCACTTGTAATTAACGCTTAAACTCGAGTATCCATAATAAAAAATCCGACAGTAGAGAATCTGTTTTGTTTTGTTTTTCTTTGAAGACAAGGCAAAAATAAAGATCGTGCCAATCATTCGTATAAAAGATCTTTTTCTCTTCATTGGTATGTGAGAACATGTATATGTGTGCGCGCACGCACGCACGCACACGCACACGCACACACACACACACAGTAATATTTAAAAAATCCAGCTTACTTGTAAGGCAATATATTGTAGACTTCTCTGAGCCAGGCGAACGATGGATAGTTCTGATTGGCCGTTAATGTGTGAAAGTATGCTATTACATAATCGCCTTTGACAAGTGGGTCCAACAAGTAGATCAAATATAGTAATGCCTGAAAACATATATTATCTGCATTAAGAAAACAGATAAAAGGAATAAGTATAGTTCCAACATTTTATGCTGTATCAATTTCAGACATTATCCATGTGATGATACACAATGCATTTCAAACACAAGGTACAAGTTCTTTTGTTCTGTTGATATTTTATATTCAGTTTTTATATATAACCAATTTAATGCAGACAGAGACAAGATTCCACAACAGAACCAATAATTTTAACTGAATGTTCATAGACATTCAGGGATATAATTGGGATATGATTAACAGGTCTATACTAATTCTGGCCACTCATTCGATAACATATTGCTACGACAGCACAGAACAATCTACACATTTATTGAATGTGCCAGAAAGATCTCGATGTAAGCGTGTGGTGTACGTGCTACTAGACGCATTTTGCGAGAATCTTCTCGACTGTGCCGGGCTTCGCTCGGGCGCTCGGACTGTGTCAAGGCCGTAGTAATTACGTAGTTCACGAGAGATAAGACGCAGTTTGGAAGCTTCTGGTGTGTGAGCATGACTATAAATACATCAGGTGGCGGCCTTAGTTTTCAGTTCCATGCGAGATATTGGTTAGTGCGGTTCGAGAGTATTAGTGCGATATATTTACAGAGCGGTTCGGGTTATTACTGTGTACGTGCAAGTAGTTAGTAGTGAAGTGTTGCGTTTTATATTCGGACGGTATAATTGTAATACAATTGAGTTTTAATATTTGTGGACATTTTATTGCGTGTGTACAATTTTCATTTGATTTGTTGTAGAGACTGTGTTGTTAATTATGAACTGTTTTACTGTAACAATTAAAGGTGTGATTAGTGACTTAATTGGTGTCTTGTACTTATTTTGTTTCCACTGTACCTACGACGACCGAGTAGACCATCGTAACAGTGGTGTCAGAAGTGTGATAGAACGGTTAACAGTGGAAACAGCGGACACTTTGTACAAGACGAGTGTGATTCGTAATTAATCGATAAACAATGGATGCCAGTCAGATGATGGAAAATTTACAGGCGCTGCTTTTGCAGACAGAAAAACGACAGGACGAGAAACGCAGACAGGAGGCGGAAGAAGCAGAAAGACGACAAAAAGAAGAACGAAGACAAGAAAGAGAAGAAGTAGAAAAACGACAGGATGAGAAACGCAGGCAGGAGGCAGATAAAACGGAAGCTCTCTTTGAAGTTATGCAGAAACAGTTGCAAGAACACAGTACTGCAGAATTGGGTATCCTACGAGGTGAGCTTAATAAACAAGTTACTAAAATATCGGAGGTACAAGAATCAATGACATTAAAAATAGCTGAAGTAGAAAAATCTGTCTTGACTGTTGAAGAATCGATGTCTACAAAAATATCTGTTATAGAAGAATCTGTTTCAAATAAAATATCTGCAGTAGAAAACTCAATGGCAAACATAAGAGAACAAATTAAAAGTGAAGTCGAACAGTGCATGAAGATTCAACCAAAACAAATTTCTGAACAGACTGTACCAGTGATAAAGACAGAAAAAGACACAGAAAATAAGTTAATAGAGAAAGTCACTTTGCCTGCAGTAGGGACAGCTCATGTCAAAGCTCCAACCTTTGACGGAAGCAGTCACTGGGCAACGTACCTCCGCCAATTTGAAGCTGCTGCATGCGCAAATAATTAGACAGAGAAAGACAAGGCTGTTTCACTCGTTCTCTCATTAAAAGGACCCGCGGCAGAACTACTACAGAAAGTGCCAGAACATCTATGCCTAGTTGATAAAAGCTCTAGAATTACGGTATGGTGATAAACATTTGCGAGATGTGTACTGCACCCAGTTGAGAGCAAGGCGACAGCATTCCGGGGAGTCTTCAAGAGTTTGAAGCAAGTCTCGACAGACTAATTAGACTGGCCTATCCTGAAGCGCCAGAAGATTTTCGAACGCGTTTTGCTGCCGGTGTCCAAGATAACGAACTACAGCAAGTGTTACGAATGGCAAGACACCAGAACAGTGCGGACGCCCTGGTACATGCTTTGCAATTTGAGGCCGCCAAATCAGCGTCTGGTTGGACAAGTCATAAAGTGCGCGCGCTAAAAGATCGCGACGGCACAGACGATGAGGAAGAAGAACAGGGAACAGAAACTCGACGGTCGGCGCCACAGAATAAAATAAGAAAGGAAAGAAGACCGAAGTGTTATAGATGTGGGAAACCTTGACATCTACAACGAGATTGTCGGGTTAGAATTCAGCAGCAGGGAAACGAGCAATAGTCGGTACAATGGGGCGTGTGCTGACTAACTGGAGGAACGAAGCCCCTACAGAATACGCAATTTCTACACTTCAGAAAACCAGCGGGAGCTTGGTAGTTACCGGATTTGTTCAAGAAAGGCCAACCTCGAGTACAGTTGACACAGGCACAACAGTTTCTATTGTGCGCCCCGACGTGGTGAAAGATCTCAAGCCAATCTGGTGCTCTTGCAGCTTGCGAACAGCTACTGGACGGCCTGTAAAAGTGTATGGAAAAGTGGAGATACACCTACGCCTCGGTAGACTTGAGTTTAATCATCAAGTACTTGTTGCAGACATTGTGGATGAAGCAATTCTTGGTGTGGACGTTATGAACGCATACGGATTTATAGTCGACTTCAAAAACAATGTCTTGAGAATCGGAGGCGAAGAGGTAATGCTATCAACAATGATGACAGCAGAAAAATCGATGGACGTTATAAACCAAGTGGCCGTAACTGTTCCGCCAAACTCCGAAAAGATCATCATGGTTAGAACTGCGGTAGATACTAGGGGCAATGAGTGCTCTATATTCGAACCCCAGGTAGTCAGCACACCGGGCATACTAATTGCCAGAAGTTTAGTAAAACCTGACGAAACCGGAAACGTACCTATTAGAGTGGCGAATATTTTGGATCAAGCTATCACTTACAAAGCAATACGCTCCTAGGCAAATTGACTCCTGTGGCCTGGGTAGCCGGACTAACGCAACGAAGATACAGTTCTTCGGATACTTCTAAATTACCAGAGGAACTGCAAGAATTATTGAACAGATCTTCTAACGACCTCTAAAGTGGTGAGGTAAAAGAACTCGGACAGTTTTTACACGAATTCAAAGATTGTTTTGCAGTTCGGGGACAGTCACTGGGAAGAACCTCTCTTGTGCAACATCGCATCAATACCGGGGACACAACACTGATACGCCAACCTCCTCGAAGGCCTCCATTATCTAAACAAGAGGAGATGTCTCGGTTAGTACAGGACATGTTGACAGAGGGAGTAATCGAACCTTCGTCAAGTGCTTGGTCTTCCCCTGTAGTGCTGGTAGCGAAGAAGGACAGTGGATTGCGTTTCTGCGTAGACTACCGGAGGTTAAATGACGTTACAAAGAAAGACTGCTATCCATTACCTCGCATTGACGATACACTCGACACGTTGTCCGGAGCACAGTGGTTTTCCACATTGGACCTGAAGAGTGGATATTGGCAAGTGGGTCTTCATCAAGAAGACAAGAAAAAGACCGCTTTCTCGACCCCAAGTGGCTTATTCCAATTTAACGTCATGCCATTTGGACTCTGTAATGGACCGGCAACATTTGAGAGATTGATGGACCTGATACTCCCAAGGCCTGACGTGGAAAACTTGCCTTGTTTACTTAGACCAGTGTTCCGCAACCGGTGTGCCGCGGCACACTAGTGTGCCGTCACAAGGTGAAAGGTGTGACGCGAACTTTTACCTATTATTGTAATAAATTAATTGTCGATTTTAAGTAAGAAGGTGCTTGTTTATTCTTTAATACATGCTGATAACTGTTATATTTTCATAGAAATTAAATGTAATTTATTTACTCAATTTTGTTGTTATAGTTTGCTTAGCTTATCTTAAGTTATTTGTATTCTCGCCTGAAATATTGGGCCGGTTTGATGGGTTACAGGCGGCAAGCTTTGTGTTCACCGCAAAGAAAGCCGCGTAAGACTTTTAGCAAGCCTTTTAGCGACCCGCACCAATCATACAATAGAGTTTACGTTCAAAACTCTAAACGTTCTAAACTCTATTCAAGAGAGTTCTTTGTAGCACCGCATCTTTTGTGTACGGCTGGCTGTACGTGCTTTTAACTAAAATTGCAGGGATTAGCAAAAATTTCCCTCTCTTTTATTATTTTATTGCCTTGTTTTGATATTTGTGCCTGTTTGTCGGCGCTTCTTAAACTTTATTGCTCTTTTCCTTCGCCGAAGGACCCACACAATTTCAGACAACAATTACAGTATTTCAGTTCAGTTCTATCACAACTGTGCTCTAAAGTAGTGCGAATATTGTGATTGCTACAAAACTCTTTGGTGACAAAACATGCCCAATCCCCGAGTGTGTTGTGTGTGGTGAAAAACTCAGTAATGCTGCTATGGTTCCCAGTAAATTGAAACGACATTTGTCAACAAAACATTCCTCTCTGTTAAGTAAAGATGTGAATTATTTTCGTCGGTTGTTGGAAAAAAATAAAAAACAAGTGACGCTCATGACTACGTCGGTACGTGTTACCCAAAAAGTACAGGAAGCTAGCTATAAGGTAGCCAAACTTATCGTAAAGGCCAAAAAACCACACACAATAGCAGAAACATTGTTAATGCCCGCGTGTAAAGAAATGGTAAAAATAGTCCTGGGTTTAGAAGTTGGTACTGAAATTTCAAAAATTCCTCTCTCTGCTGACACAATCAGCCGCCGAGTTAGTGACATGTCCAGTGACATCGAAGACATTATGAAGGAGAAAATAAAGAGCAGTCGAAAGTTCTCACTTCAGATCGACGAGTCCACCGATATTGGCGGTCACGCACAACTTCTTTCCTACATAAGGTATGTTGATGGGGATGTAATTGCAACTAATTTCTTTTTTTGCAAAGAACTACCCGAGCGAGCAACCGGTGAAGAAATATTTCGTACGACTAATGAATATGTGGTCCGTAATGAATTAACATGGGAGGATTGCGTTAGTGTTTGTACAGACGGAGCCGCTTCTATGACAGGCCGAATGAAAGGATTCGTGAGTAAAGTACGCGAAGTAAATCCTAACTTACGAACCGACCATTGTCTCATTCACAGCGAAGCCATTGTTGCTAAGTCTTTGCCATCTCCTCTGAAAATTGTGATGGACGAAGTAGTAAAAGTCGTGAACTTCATCAAATCGCGGCCCCTAAATATGCGGCTTTTTAACGTTTTGTGTCAAGAAATGGGATCAGAGCACACTACACTTCTGCTACATACAGAAGTACGATGGTTATCTCGAGGTAAAGTGTTAACGCGAATGTTTGAACTTAAAGAGGAGGTATTTGCATTTTTGACTATTGAGGGGCATGAGTATGCGGATTTATTTGCAGATGATGAATGTGTATCTAAGTTGGCATATCTTTCCGATACTTTCGTACACTTGAATGAACTAAACAGAAAAATGCAAGGTAGAAACGAAAATATTCTGACTAGTATGGATAAGATTCAAAGATTTATTAATAAGTTAAATTTGTGGATACAGACAATTGAAAATGGATCGTGTGAGATGTTCCCAACTGTATGGCCCCTTGCTGACGATAATAAGGTGTTGATGGACTTAATTAAAGAACATTTAGTACTCTTGCAGCAGAATTTCAAAAAATATTTTGGAGAGAGTGTTGAAGATTTTGACTGGGTTCGTGATCTATTCATTATGGATTCGAAACATCTTCCGAATAATTTAGGCTTACAAGAGGAACTGGCAGATTTGAAAGCAGACAGAACATTGAAATTAAAATTTTTCGAAGTGCCTTTGGAAACATTTTGGTTGTCAATAAGCAGTGAATACCCGGCTACTCCGAGATGGCAGTTATTGTGTTGTTACCATTTTCAACTACATATTTGTGTGAACTGGGCTTCTCGACATTGACTGAAATTAAAACATCAAAGAGAGAGAAAGACTCAAATCCATCGATGAAGAAATGAGGCTTGCTTTGTCAACGATTCCGCCACGAATCAGCCGTCTGTGTGCAGCTAAGCAGGCTCAAGTATCACATTGAAGGTATGAGTAGAGTTATTTACTTTAAAATTCGTATTTTCTACAGTGAATTAAAGTTAATAAATTGTTAATAAATGCTTGAGTCTATTCCTGTTTTATAATAATAATAACAATAATGATGATGATAATAATAATAATAATAATAATAATTGATTACATAACGACGTAATATTTCGTAATTATATTAAGATTCATATGATTTTGAGGGGACAGACATTTTGGTGTGCCGTGTTGAGTCTGGGGTGTGCCGTGAGTAAAAAAAGGTTGCGGAACACTGACTTAGACGATGTCATAGTGATCAGGAAGACTTACGAAGATCATTTGGAAAACCTTAAGGAAGTTCTAACTAGAATTCACGGTGCACAACTGAAGCTGAGCCCGAAGAAGTGTTCTCTATTCCAGAAGGAAGTACAGTATTTGGGCCATCTGGTTTCGGCAGCGGGCGTTAGCATGGATCCTAATAAAGTAGACACCGTAAGAGACTGGCCAGTTCTGAAGAATAAACACGAAGTTCGGAGTTTCCTGGGGTTATGCTCATATTACCGACGTTTTGTGAAAGGCTTCGCTACTATTGCTAAACCACTACATGAGCTAATGGAAAATAAACGAAACTTCCAATGGTCGAGAGAGTGTGAACAAGCATTTAGAACGTTGAAGATTGCATTATGTTCGCAGCCAATTCTCGCTTTTCCAGCTTCCGAAGGGAAGTACATCGTAGACACAGACGCAAGCAATACTGGTCTAGGAGCAGTTTTGTCTCAAGTGCAGAATGGTGAAGAACGAGTAATAGCGTATTACAGCAAGACGCTTTCTAAACCCGAGAGAAATTATTGTGTTACAAGAAGAGAGTTGTTGGCAATTGTCAGAGCTTTGGAGCACTTCCATAAATACCTCTATGGGAGAGAGTTTTCACTACGTACTGACCATGCTGCACTTGCATGGCTCTTGAGATTTAAAAATCCGGAAGGACAGTTGGCAAGGTGGCTCGAACGTCTGCAAGAGTACAACTTCAAGGTACATCATCGGCGGGGGGGCCTGCGCGGTAATGCAGACGGCTTATCACGAAGACCATGCCCGGAAGACTGCCGACATTGCCACAGAAAGGAAGAACAAAACTCAAGCGAACATGTTCAAGCCATCACTGTAGATTTCCTGGCTGATAGCTGGACAACACAAGACTGTCGACAAGAACAGATGACTGATGAAGACATTGGACCGA
This sequence comes from Magicicada septendecula, assembly GCA_034769895.1. Taxonomy (NCBI): domain Eukaryota; kingdom Metazoa; phylum Arthropoda; class Insecta; order Hemiptera; family Cicadidae; genus Magicicada; species Magicicada septendecula. The sequence continues at coordinate 137,215,091 of CM068372.1, forward strand.
TCTTGACAGCAAAAGAGGAAGGTCGCCGCCCGGATTGGCAAGATATCTGCCATGGTTCCGAAGTGCTGAAGGGCTACTGGGCACAATGGGAATCTCTCACCTTAGAAAACAGATTGCTGAAAAGGGCTTGGGAAAGTGCAGATGGACGAGACGTGGTCATGCAGTTGATAGTTCCCCGAAGTAAAGTGCAGTCTGTTTTGAAGGAGATGCATGATGGAACGTCTGGAGGCCATCTTGTCGTTAACAAAACCCTTGACAAAATACGGAAGCGATTCTATTGGCTTCATCTTCGCCACGACGTAGAGGAATGGGTTCGGACGTGTGAAATATGTGCTGCAAGCAAGGGCCCACAAACCAGAAGCAGGGGAAAAATGAGACAGTATAACGTTGGACAACTTTTCGATAGAATTACCATAGACATTGCTGGACCATTCCCAGTTACTGACGATGGAAACCGGTACATCATGGTTGTAGGTGACTACTTTACTAAGTGGGTGGAAGCCTACGCAATTCCAAATCAGGAGGTTACCACTGTGGCAAAGCAGTTAGTTCACAACTTCTGTTGCCATTATGGAGCCCCTATGGAAATCCATACGGATCAAGGGAGAAATTTCGAATCAGGAGTGTTTAAAGAATTATGCCGTCTACTCGGAATTCGAAAGACCAGGACAACGCCTCTGCATCCTCAGTCGGACGGGATGGTTGAGAGATTCAACAGGACACTTGAGCAGCATCTTTTGAAAGTTGTTGACGAGAACCAAACAGACTGGGATCAACGTATACCACTATTCCTTATGGCGTATAGGTCATCAGTACATGACACAACCGGCATGACTCCAGCAAAATTGGTGTTTGGGCGGGAGATTCGTCTTCCTGGGGACTTGATGTTTGGATCACCTGAGACTCAGTCCCAAGAGCCAAAGAACTATTCCTCGCAATTAGAAAACCAACTGCGAGAAATGAATCGCTTGGTAAGAGGACGGCTGAAGATTGCCAGTGATAAAATGAAAACTCGGTATGACATTCGCAGCAATAGTGTGGGTTTCCAAGAAGGAGATCAGGTCTGGTTGTTCAATCCAAAGCGCCGTTGTGGTCGCTCACCTAAGCTTCAGTCTAACTGGGAAGGACCCTACACTGTGAAAAAAAGAATTAACGATGTTATTTATCGGATTCAACAGGAAGGACAGCAAAAGTTCAAGGTCGTCCACCTAGATCGCCTAGCTAAGTACAAATTTAGAGACGCTTTGCCAGTTCGGGACGAACAGGCTTAAGGAGGAGGCAGTGCTACGACAGCACAGAACAATCTACGCGTTTATTGAATGTGCCAGAAAGATCTCGATGTAAGCGTGTGGTGTACATGCTACTAGACGCATTTTGCGAGAATCTTCTCGACTGTGCCGGGCTTCGCTCGGGCGCTCGGACTGTGTCACGGCCGTAGTAATTACGTAGTTCACGAGAGATAAGACGCAGTTTGGAAGCTTCTGGTGTGTGAGCGTGACTATAAATACATCGGGTAGCGGCCTGTTTTCAGTTCCATGCGAGATATTGGTTAGTGCGGTTCGAGAGTATTAGTGCGATATATTTACAGAGCGGTTCGGGTTATTACTGCGTACGTGCAAGTAGTTAGTAGTGAAGTGTTGCGTTTTATATTCGGACGGTATAATTGTAATACAACTGAGTTTTAATATTTGTGGACATTTTATTGCGTGTGTACAATTTTCATTTGATTTGTTGTAGAGACTGTGTTGTTAATTACGAACTGTTTTACTGTAACAATTAAAGGTGTGATTAGTGACTTAATTGGTGTCTTGTACTTATTTTGTTTCCACTATACCTACGATGATCGAGTAGACCGTCGTAACAATATACAAGAATAAAGAAATTGTTTTCATTATACATAAATTACACTGTGAACCTGATACAATATAATGAAGCTCATGTACTGCTGTAACCTTGAATTTATTTAATCTAAATGAGGCACACCATGAATAAATGCAAACACGTTACCCATTTAATCATGTTTACTATTTTTGCACATTAAATGTGTTTATTTCATGTGAAAGCTTATCTTAATGATAACAGGAAGAGCAACATAGAAACATGACTAATCGCTGACTTACTGACTGTCTTCTATCTATCTCTTCTTGACAAATTTCACTGCTCACGATATCAACAAAAATGCTGTTACTTTTTATTTTCATGTCCTATCAAAGTATTAAAAAAATGGTGTATTACTGATATACTGATTATAGATTTACTGATATTATTGGATGTTTACATTAATGTACTTGCTAAGCAAATGTTTCACGATTAAAACCCTCCTTTGCTGATAAGCCCTCCTTTTCTCCTGTTCTGTTTTAAGGATCTGTGATCTAGCTGCTTCTTGTACACAGGTCTTCCACAAACTCTTTCCATCTTAAGACATTTCTTCTTCATCAAATCACTCCAATATTCTCCTGCCCATTTCCAAACTGCTTCTGAATTTCTAAATAGGCATTTGTGAAGTTAATAATAATGGCTCCCGTGTGTACCACCTGAAGTAGTGTAGGAGAAGGCAGGGTAGGCTGCCTTATGTGAGCCGTACGGCATACAAGGAAGGCAGTGTGACCCACTACGCTTCAGCCGCCCATTATTATCCCCAGGATGTTATCCCAGGTACTCATTTTCAACAGGCTGAGTCGACCTGGGGGCTGAAAAATGCACCTTGTTTTTATGGTGCGGGCCTGGGAATATTTGTGAAGTTACCTTTAATAATATTCTCAAAATAATACTAATAATAATAAGAAGAACAAGGAGATCATACACTTGTTAAATAGTGGTAACTCAATTTTGATAATCCATTAAACCCAGTATTCCTGCTTTTTCGAACTTGTGTTGTATGCTATTTTCCAACATCCCTATCCCACACTTGTAGCAACTAAATGTCTTGTCATATGTACTGTAAGTGACCTCCATTAGTGTAACCATAGGCTCGCAGGGGCCACAATGTAGATGCTCCAGTTTAAAGGACCTGACTAAGATGTTAATTAAGTTTTTTACACTGTACGCTCCCTACATTTTCAGGTTAATGCCTGAAAGTGTATTCAAACTATACCATACATCATAAAAAGTGTCTAGGCCTATAAATTCATTAATTCAGTAACATATCAGGTATATGTTTATTTTTCCATGTTTCCATAATTTATTTCAAACTCTTGTTTAATGTATGTAGTATGCATACACCTACGAAGTGAGAAAAATTTCTTAAATATAGATTGGTATTTAAAAATTGTTCCAAAAATTTTTTGGCTGCCAAATTTTGGCAGAAATTGAGAGAGAGAGAGAGAGCGAGAGAGAGAGAGAGAGGGGGGGATACGTCTTTGTAGTAGCCTCATATATCCTTAGTTACTTGGTTATACTACCAGCTCATGAGCATGAAATAAAAAGAAATTGTATTTTGTGTATTTCATATACAAAAAATGTTAAGAATTTCTTGACTATGCTTGAAATTACGTAGTCTTTCAGCTTTGCGAGTCTGTGACATTGGGTATTCATGTTTACTGCTCTACTGATTAAAATAGAATTACTATTATCTGTTCTATTAACAGTTTTTCCTAACAAGTACTCAACTGTATGTTAAATTCTTCACAGGTACGAGATAACAGACTTAACAATACCACCTTTATTTACTACAAAATCAAGGCTTTAACTTTTAAATCCTCACATTGTTTTTATAGCAAACAGATTTTACAGATACGTATTTTACAAAACAGAGATACTAATTTTTAAAAGGTCATGAAATGGTAATGGTTTATAAGAACCATGGTCCAAAACACACCAAACTAACAATGAAACAGTTTGTGCATATTGTACCTACTGATCATCATCTATGTTCAACGTAGTTTATATACTGTCTGGGGTTTGAGTCTCAAACCAAAATGCTTTGCATTACTTTTTGTTAGACAGTTTATATAGGGTATGTGTTCGATCTTTGTACTGTATTTCTTATCTGTATGTTGTAACCACCGCATTGCGGCACGGGCGGATGACGTCACTTTGCTTATCAAGCGCCGCCGGCATTCAGCTGGGCTCACGGTGGTCAATTTTAGTTAGTTACTTCAGAAACTCCGAGCTGTACTCTCGTTAAAATTATTTTCCAGCCACGGCTTCTGGATCTTATTATTCAATTCTTTTCATGTGCAACTTGCACTAATTTAATCAGACGACCTTCGTCTATCTATCATGGATTTTGACTTTTATTAAAACTAAATTAACGGCGTTATGGCCACAAACATCCGCACGTGTCGGCAATAGCATCGAAAACTTAAGATTTTCAATAAATGAATTTTATACAGCTTCAATACAGTCCACTTCATTATATTTCAAAACCAGCCCTTTCCATTTAGCGTCTATGGAACAAGTCTAGAAACTTCGAGAGCTTCCAGCACGCAACATTTTTGGTCCAACCGAACCGGATTTCTTATTTTCGTCCACAAGCGACAACATTTTCTGGTCCAGATTAGTGCCCAGACACTAACATTTCTGGTTAGATTAGATTGGATTTTATTTCCACCTTATGGGCAACACTGTGGGTTACTACTTCAAAACATTTATTTCATTAGGCAAAGGTCCTAGTCCCCGAAATAGCTTCAAAATTCCAAAACCTTCAAATTTAAATTGCTGACCGTGGCATACCATTATTACCAAAAAAATGACTTCAAACAAGTGACTAGCAAAATACAACAGAACGGCCGAGTCAACACGACAGGAATCGTCAAGGCAGATAGACAGCAGCAGCAATTCCACAACTGTAATGTACGCTGATATACGATGACGGACTTCATCAAACCAGCATGAACAGGCGGGTCACCAATAGCACAGGATTGACGGACGGATCCCGATCGGAACCAACAGGACCACAGCAGTTCGTAACACGATAGAATTTCACGTGACTATGAACCTTTTACTTATATTTAAATAATGTATGGACATAACGTTCTAAGCAATATTTTATATTTAACAGTTATTTTTTGACACCTTTGTGTAAACACACACCATCATTATTGAACATACGTTCGTAACTAGTTAGCAGCTCATTGTGAGTTCAAACATCAAGACAAGACTATATGTATTATTATTATTTAAATTCATAATTTTAATAACTCTTAAATTCTAACAGAGGTTGTTTTAATAGAGATAGTAAGCATATGTTATAGCAAGTATTGTATTCATCTACATAACGATCGCTAGCTACCGCAACGTAACTATTCAGATTTATCAAAATTTAAGTCTATGGTTCACCTGCTCTGCGCTCAAATTATTCCAAATTATATTTTAAATTGTAATCATGGCGGATGTAAAAGCTTTAATAAAAAAACGAGGCACCATTAAAGCTTCGATATCCCGCGTAAACACCTTCGCGGACAATTTCGATTTGGAAACCAGCGATCATCATGCACTGAAAATAAAACTTCGGCATTTGATGGAATTATCCACCAAATACGATGAAATACAATCTCAAATCGAATCCGAGGAAGCGGATTTTACATTAGCGAGTGATAGGGTCCAAACTGAGGACGATCTTTGTAACATAGAACGTAAGTTGCAACACTTGTTGGAACAAGCAGAGCATATGAACCAAAAACCCTTAATTAATGCTGAAAGTAAGCATCTTAAAACCCCTCCCATTCAGTTGGAACCGATTAAATTACCTCGTTTTGCGGGAAGCATTATTGAGTGGCAGCATTATTATCATATCTTTCTCAAACTAATACACGTCAGAACCGACCTGACGGACATACAAAAACTACACTATTTGCACTCGTCATTATCTGGCGAGGCGCTCAACGTAATAAAGTCACTGCCAATCACTCATGAGAATTATGCGGTGGCTATCGATCTGTTGAAAAATAGATATGACAGTAAGCTAATTGTCTCCGCCCATCATGTCGGGAATGTCCTGACCGTACAATCGGTTCAACAAGAATCCCAAATTAGCGTATCCAGATTCATTGATGAAATAACAGCCAATATCAATGCATTAAATAACCTCAACTTGCCAGTAAACACATTCGAAATCATTGTTATTCATTATTTAGGTAAAAAACTTGATAGTTATACTCTCCGGTTGTGGAAAGAGAGCTTGTCAGAACATAAATTCCCTGATTTAAATAATTTTATAAAATTCCTAAACACACGCAGACAATTATTACAAAATCTTGATAGCGCAACTACTTCAACGAGCAAGTTAAATGGCAGCGATAAGACTCCTTATCGCAAGGCAGTCAAACCGATAAACGCTCCAAGGGGGGTATTCCATTCTCATGTCGGAAATAATTTATGTAAACTATGTAACGGGAAACATAGAATTACTGATTGCTTATAGTTTATGTTGCTTGCTATCCCTGAAAGAAAAAACATCATAATAAAAAACAAACTTTGTTTAAATTGCCTTCGTCCGGGTCACGAAAGTTCTCAATGCCCATCAAAATTTTCTTGTAGAAAGTGTGCAAAGCGTCACCACATCATGATTCACTTGCCTAACAAAGATGGGTCTTCCATCAATAACGAATGTTCACTAAAACTGCAAACGAATAAGTCAATATTGTTATCTACCGCTGTCTGTATGACAACTAATCAGGCCGGTAGAAAGTTCCCAGTTAGAATTTTATTGGATTCCGGCTCGCAAGCGAACTTCTGCACAATGGATTTCGCTCGTCGAATGGGACTTCATTGGTCAAATCGCAATTGCCCATAACAGGTATAAACAACTCACTGTCCCAGGCTGACTTTAGTACAAGAGTAAGGCTTCATTCTCGCTATAAACCTTTTACATTAAACGTGCATTGCGCCGTACTTCCCAGTATAACTAATAATTTACCCGCGGAATCCTTCGATCTCGCCTCTTTAAATTTACCGAAGGACGTATTCTTAGCTGATCCACACCTCCACTGCTCGTCGCAAGTCGATGTATTACTCGGCGCTCAATATTATCTGCAATTAATCGAACCTATTAAATTTATCTGCGGCCCGCACTTTCCTATAATTCAGGAGACTAAACTAGGATTTATTCTAGCCAGTAACTTACCTTTCAATGTTGACATAATTAAAACGGTTTCATCCTTTACGGATGATAGTCAGGTTTCCTCACAACTAAAGGAATTCTGGAAAATGGAGGAGATCTCTAGTCGTGATCCCTACTCTGAGGACTCGGCGTGTGAAAAGCATTTTGTGACAAATACTGTCTGCAACCACGAAGGGAGATACGTGGTATCCCTGCCTCGCAGGTCAGACAAATCTCATTTGGGAGATTCTCTTCGCGGAGCAATCCGCAGGTTCCAGTCGCTAGAGTTTAAGTTCAAGCATAACCCTGCCCTTTACAAGGGCTATAGCGAGTTCATGCGTGAATACTTGAAGCTTGGGCATATGTCTCCACTTAATGATTACGATTTGTCGCTTGACAAATCCGACATTTTTTATTTGCCTCATCACTCAGTCTTTAAGGGCTCCAGCCTAACCACTAAGTTATGTGTTGTCTTTGACGGCTCCGCTAAAACGACAAATAATTTGTCCCTCAATGACACTCTGATGGTCGGTCCCACGATCCAGCAGGATCTGTTCTCGATCATGGTTCGTTTCCGTACCCACCGATATGTACTTATTGCAGACATAGAAAAGATGTATCGACAAATTATGGTTAACCCGAAGGATTCCAATTTGCAGCGTATCGTTTGGCGTGACGCACCGCATAAGGAACTACAACATTACGCTTTAAGGACGGTTACGTATGGGACTGCTAGTGCCTCTTTTCTTGCAACTAGATGTCTGGCTCAGATAGCCTACGAAAATAATTCCGACCACCCTATGGCTTGCTCCGCCATAGCCAATGATTTTTATGTTGACGATCTTATAATGGGATCGGACGATCCGAACGTGTTATCTAAAATGAGGTTCGACATCGTGGATTTGCTAAACAGATATGGTTTTACTTTACATAAGTGGTTTTCTAACGACCAGAATATTATGGCCTCTCGCGCCCACGTCTCCCATGACTTTAGCAAAGGTCAAAGCGTGCGTACATTGGGAATCCAATGGAACGTTAACAAAGACAGTTTTTTATATACCGTTCGGGGTGATGACAAAACGGCCATGTTCAACAAAAGAAGCGTGTTGTCGGTCATTGCAGGGATTTATGTTCATATTGGCCCCATTACGTTTTGGTGCAAGCATTTTGTACAACAGTTGTGGTTGGCGGGCACAAGTTGGGACGAACCCGTATCTGGCTCATTATCCAATCAATGGTTGCAACTCTACTCTCAATTACTTTCCAACACTCATTTTAAAATTAAAAGATCGGTTAAGAGTCTAAACAATTATCAAATCAGTTCATTACAGCTTCACGGATTCGCCGATTCGTCGGCTAAAGGTTACGCGTGCTGTATTTATGTGCGGGTGGTCTATTCGAATGGCGCCATATCGTCAAACCTGTTTGCGCAAAATCTAGGGTAGCTCCGCTGAAACAGATAACGCTACTCCGGCTTGAACTTTGTGCTTGTTTATTGCTAGTACAGTTAACTTCTAAGGTTTTAGACGCCGTCAACTACAAATTTGACGAACTATGTCTCTATTCGGACTCGATGATAGCGTTGCATTGGATACATCAACAATCTTCCCGCTGGAAGGTATTTGTAGCCAACCGTGTCGCGGAAATACAGCGTCTTATTAACCGGGGAACTTGGCATCATGTATTATCATCTGACAACCCTGCCGACATTTTATCACGCGGTTGCCTCCCTCGTAGTTTGCACAGCCATCCTCAATGGTGGCATGGTCCATCCTGGTTAGCCCATGAGTCATCATCATGGCCCATTAGCGCCTTCGACATTCATGCGCCCTGTACTTACCCCGACCTTGAGCAAGAACGTCGTAAGCAGATCCAAACATCACTAATTGTCGCCTCTTCCACCCCCAGCTATGTTGAAAATTACTCATCCCTAACAAGACTCATTCGCGTCTTCGCATATTGCCGCAGATTTATTCGAAACTCTAGGCTCCCGGTTGTTGACAGGGGCACTTCCTTTTTGTCTGCTCAAGAGTTGCATAATACACTTTTGTTTCTTGTTCGCCAATCTCAGAGTTTGCACTTCGGAACAGAAGTTAAGGAGCTCGAAGGACATCGCTGCATTCCCAGCAGCAGTAAAATTCTGTTACTCAACCCCTTCCTGGACGAGACAGGTATTTTAAGAGTGGGTGGACGCCTGCAACTCTCCCAACTTAACTACGCGGCTAAACATCAAATAAATTTGCACCCGCACTCTCATCTCACTAAATTAATCATGGAGTATGAACATATCCGTTTGTAGCACTCTGGGGTGCAATCAACCCAATCCTCTCTCAGACAGAAATATTGGATTATTAACGACAAATCTTATATCCGCTCAGTAATACATAAGTGTATCATTTGCTTCCGTTACCGTGCTAGAGGCGCGAATCAATTATTAGGTCAGTTACCCCCTTCCAGGGTCACGCCTGCAAAGCCATTTTCCCAAGCGGCCGTGGACTACGCCAGTTCCATACCTTTACGCCATGGCGGGCAGTGCTCAAAGTCCACGTCAAAGGCATATATCGCGTTATTTATATGCATGTGCACAAAGGCCATCCATTTAGAACTTGTGTCAGATCTCACCTCCAACGCCTTTTTAGCGGCCTTAAAAAGGTTCATCGTGCGCAGAGGTATTCCCACGCAGATACTTTCGGATAATGGTACGAATTTTCGTTGTGCCAACCACACCTTACACGAATTGTACAAATTTTTAAATTCTAAGGGAGTTGAGGTATCTACTCAGGAGTTTTGCGGTCTCCGTGGTATCAAGTGCTCCTTTATTCCTCCCTCAGCCCCTCATTTCGGTGGTTTGTGGGAAAGCGGTGTGAAAAGTGTTAAATATCATTTACGTCACGTGATCGGTGGTACTATCTTGAATTTTGAGGAGTACTCTAGTATTCTCTCTCAAGTAGAGGCTTGCCTTAATTCACGCCCTTTATTTGCTGTGTCCGACGATGCTAGGGACCCTGAACCTTTAACTCCTGCTCATTTCTTGGTCGGGGCTCCATTGTCGGCACTTCCGGAGCCCGACTATACCCAAAGCAATACTAGTCGTTTGGGCAGGTGGCAGCTGCTCCAAAAATTTACGCAATCCATCTGGAAACGATGGTCCAAGGATTATCTGCACCAGTTGCAGCAACGCAACAAATGGCGCACGACGTTAAGGAATTTAAATGTCGGACAGCTTGTCCTCATTCTAGACGATAATTCCCCCCCACTTCAGTGGAAGCGAGGGGTAATTACTAATGTTTTTGCGGGCCAGGACGCCATAGTGCGCGTTGCTGAAGTTCACACCGCACAGGGTATCTTACGCTGGCCCATCCACAAATTATGCCCCCTTCCGGCGGCAACAGACTAGTCGTATGTGCGTCATACGAGACGTACTAGGAATGTGAACTTGTCACATTACCTGGAGCACGCCCGGGACATTCCTGGGGCGATCATACAAGTCAATTGTATCATTATTGTTGTAATTATTATTACTACGTTCGGATAGCTATTATTGCAATAGTTACTGCGTTTTCATTGTATTATCAATTATTTATATTTGTTATTGCATTGTTATATGATTATATATTCAAACTTTGAGAATTATTATTGTTACTTTATTCTGCCAATTATTGTATGTATGTATTGTATTTTCTAATGGTCATGTATTATGGAATTTATCAGGGGTTTGTTGTGTCAATATTATGATTGCAATTGTTATATCTTTTTATTGTATTATAACTTATTATGTAATGCTGTGTAAGCGTTATTGGGTATTATATGGGATAGATTAATGTGTTTACTTAATCATTGTATTATTGTGTGTACTGTGGTGCTATTATATATTGGGTAATTTTATTGTCAGTTTTGCTTTGCGATGATTATAAGGTTCGATTTCTTGTGTACCTTATAATTGTCACTTGAACTTATCATGTTAGTCATATTATTGTTATTAATTATCTAACTGTCATTGCGCTGTAGCCAATACGCCAATTGTTATGTTCTTTTTTGTCATGTAAAATTAGTTACTATATTACTAACTTAATGCATAACTTTCAAAATCGTCCCGATTTTGAGCGGGCAGTATGTTCGATCTTTGTACTGTATTTCTTATCTGTGTGTTGTAACCACCACATTGCAGCACGCGCGGATGACGTCACTTTGCTTATCAAACGCCACCGGCATTCAGCTGGGCTCACGGTGGTCAATTTTAATTAGTTACTTCAGAAACTCCGAGCTGTACTCTCGTTAAAATTACTTTCCAGCCGCGGCTTCTGGATCTTATTATTCAATTCTTTTCATGTGCAACTTGCACTAATTTAATCAGACGACCTTCGTCTGTCTATCATGGATTTTGACTTTTATTAAAACTAAATTAACGGCGTTATGGCCAGAAAACATCCGCACGTGTCGGCAATAGCATCGAAAACTTAAGATTTTCAATAAATGAATTTTAGTTGTCTTGATTATTCATCTCTTCTTTCACAGCACTAACACTTAACTAAAAATGAACTTTTTTCATGTGAAACTTACTAATTTTATTGGACGCGTTTCGGCTTAGTATCTGCCTTCTTCAGCTTTTCAGAAAAGCTGAAGAAGGCGGATACTAAGCCGAAACGCGTCCAATAAAATTAGTAAGTTTCACATGAAAAAAGTTCATTTTTAGTTAAATGAATTTTATACAGCTTCAATACAGCCACTTCATTATATTTCAAAACCAGCCCTTTCCATTTAGCGTCTTTGGAACAACTCTAGAAACTTCGAGAGCTTCCAGCATGCAACAGTATGAATCCTTATATGCGCATATTCCTTTTCTTATGATGTGTATGTTCATAATCACAAAATATTAAATAAACTGTTGCATGATACAGTTTACAAGCACAGCTACCAAGACTTTGTAAGCACTAGGGAATCAATAAACTAAATGAAGCCCACAGAAAATTTAAATGGCGGATAATGCTACAAGTAATGATTGCCCAAAATATAATATGAAGTCAATACACTGGTAACAAATTATATGTGCACATTGAACAAAATATGATAATACTATACTGTAGAAGACAATACTGTATGTAACAAGTAAATTTACAAGGCGCATAAGCCAATGAAGTAAAATATAATGAGACGAATATGAAAAAAAATTATAATAAGGTAAATTATTAGTTACAAAATAAAAAGAATTTGTACCATATGATAGAACTGTAGCAAACAATCTAAACACTAATCTATTGTTGTTATTTCTTTTGGCTAGCCTGCTATATTCCATCAGCCTTCTGGCATCCCAATTAGCATTAAGCACAAATTATCTGAGACATACAAAAGGCCTAGGCGAAATTGCATGTTATTTGAAATTATTACAAAAAAGTGGATAAACTGTATGTATTATCCCTGGGATAAATAAACAGAATCCCAAAATTTTGTAAAAACTCCCAGACTGATTGGCTGTGGCGTAGTGTTGTTGAAACATCTTATTTCCACTATTTGGAACATACACGATCTAGTTTCTGCTCTGAAAATGGCTGCCACATATGCTATTGAAATATCAGTGTTAAGAAATTCCAACAACAACAGACCACAGCCCATCAGCCTGGAAGTTTAAAATAATAACTAGATGTTAAACTTTGGAATGCAGTTCTTCGAAATAATTTACTGAGAAAATACTCCAAGCATTCTTATACACAAAAAATAAACAATACATATTTTGAACTCATGAGTTAAAACATGTGCATTTAAATGCTTTCTGACAGAGAAATACAAACACATAACTGTGTAGGCTTCCACAGTCTGAGTCAATCTGTCTTTAGAATAGGGACTGATGGAAAAAATGTACCAAAGACCGGTAACAAAGACCAACTGAAACCTGGAAATGGATTTCCGTACATATGCTTTTCAAAACCAACTTTCTTTGGATTGGCCCCAAATACTGTGATCTGATTGGTTTGCCTTTAATATTGTGTCTAAAAAGACAAAATACAAAAGTTTCCTACTATGGCATAAATTAATACCACTGTATGCATACAAAGCTAATTACCTGCCACATCTTACATGCCCAACAGAAATCCAAGTTTTGGGGGAAGGGAAATAGAGAAATAAGATGCAAGCAACAGAAGTAAAATTTCTTTTTTAGTAAAACTGAGGAAAATGAGATGTAGTAGAACTGAAGGACAAGGATCAAGTATATTGGTGGGAAGTAGGAATACCACTGATTGGATAAAAATTGGGATAAGAAACTAAAGTGATTCTTAACATTAGAAGAAGACACACGCTGGGAAGTTCCTACAGAAATTCTGAAAGCAAAAAAACAAAAGAAGATAAGAAGAGATAAGGGGCACTCCAGGAAGAGTTGGCTGCAGGAACTCCTTATGAGTTTCAAATCTTCCTTCTCCATGATGCCTTGTTTTGTCTACATCTGTTCCATACATTGATGACTTATCTATTATCAAGGTTCATGCAGTCTACGTATTACCTTTCATGAATATGCTGAACAATGATACCCGTTTCTTTGTTATGATTAAAACTATTAAATCCCTTATGTTAACATTTGCTTATTCAATGCATACATTGGAATTCCAAAGGGAACTCCTGCTTACAAGAAAACAACATAACAAATATGACTGCATGGTTAACCATGGATTCCCCCCCCCCACTTAAGAGCCTAAATCTCTATGCTTTAATTTTATTTTAAAATTTATCGTTAAGAGTCTTTAATTTTATGAATGCTGGACACAACGACAAGAAACTAAAATTTGTTTTTAGTGTCAGTCTATTTCTACTGTTGAACTAGACAGTGAATCTTGAACATTAATGGAAAAAATATGTGGGCTGATTACAGAAATGTTGGTGGAAAGCATTCCTTGACAGCTGTGCACAAGGTGAGTCTATAGATATAATGCCTTATAATATACGAACTAGACTAATTGCAATTCAAATGCTGACTAGTAAAACTGGTATAACTTTTGGGAATTTTTGAGAATCCATGTAGAAATCTGTAGAAATCAAAACATAAAGAGTACACACTTTCAAATGTAATGCTCCAGTACAGGTTGCTACATACTGTTCACAAACAATGACAGTAAATGTTTAATCAGAAAAAGTACAGAAAAATAGTGTAGTGTTCTTTTAAGTCATGAAATTCAAATGTTTAATTGGAAAAAAGTACAGAAAAATAGTGTAGTGTTGTTTTAAGCCATGAAATTAAAATGTTTAATTGGAAAAAAGTACAGAAAAATAGTGTAGTGTTGTTTCAAGCCTCAAATAGCAATTCAAATAAGTATAGAAACAAATACAGCGAGTGGTATATAGTAATCTCTTGTTAATAAATTCTGTTCTATGCCCTACTACTACAAAATAAAATCTAACAGTGTTTGTAAATAAATATAGCAACACAATAAACAAAATGCTTTTAATTATATGATACTTTTTTACTGCTAAATTTAAAACACTGTGCTTCTGGAAACCCTAACTAGCCTTCATAGTACCCATACACCTGGCAATAAGAATAACAAACAGCAATATGTAAAATAAAAATTTTGGTGCAAACAAAAGATCTGTTTATATATTTTAGGGATATTAAAGTTTGTAAATGTGCACACCACTGTAACAGAAATTCTGAAGAAAGCAATATTGATTGGCTCTGTAAACAAAATGGTTTAGACAGAGACAGAACGAGCGAGACTGTGGCACAACAAAAACTGCCTCCACACTACACTTTATCTGATTATATTCTGTATTTACAGCTTTTGTATTTGAAGTTATGACCTTAACAAAATTACCGTGTACACAGCACAAATTTCTATACAAGATTTGTAGCATTTTTAGTTTTAATAAATCAAGTGTTTATGCCTTGTTTGCAACTATTCATACAATTTCTGCTGCTCTTTTTGTTTGGAGGTGAGGAACATCTCATTCTTATTTTGGTATCTTCCCAAATGTGTTTCTAAGTTTTCATTATCCCTGTCCCCCAGTATATTCAAGGTAAAGTCCCCATGTTTATCTACCATGCCATCATGACATACCAAATTACATTTCTTATAATAACGTTTTTCCTCTTACAATACACTGTTGAATAAGTAAGTTTCTACTGAGAATCATTGAATGATGACACAGTATTTCACTCAGAATAAAAGTAATTGTACAGTGGCATTTGCTTTTCACACATTTTTTTCTTTGGGCAATTAACTCTCATTATCGTATGAGGGCAAATCACATTGTACTCAAGGCGTTTTTGTAAAATTACAGAATAAGAAGAACTGTGCTGTGTAGGAAGAATCTAGAGGATAGCAGGCACAAGTGGTGACTGAAAACTTCATAGTGAAAGAGACACATATATTGGGACATGAAACATGCACATTGTGGTCAATAATCAAACAAATGGTGAAAAACAGATGGACTTATATACTTAAGGCCTGCACTAAGATCTGTTAAAATATCCCTCACTGAATAACCACTATAACAACTAGCTCTCAACATATAATTGCTGAGTATCTTCTTACCAGTAATCTTAATTAACCATCTTGCGTTTCGACTACAATGAACTACAAACTCTCCCCCCTCTCTTTCACACACACACACACACACACACACACACACACACACACACACACACACACACACACACACACACACACACACACACACACACACACACACACACACACACACACACACACACACACACACACACACACACACACACTTTGACTGCGCCCGTATATTTGGTTAGTAAAAGGAACATTACCATTTGATACAGTTATATATTCTTCATGTATTATACATACAGGGTCATTGAAACCTGCTTTACACAATTAGAGACTGCACAAGGCTTGGCTCACCTATTATTTAAAATTTGTGAAGAGTGTACAATGGAGTATCCAATTTACAAGGAATGAATTTTACTAATTTATGTTAACCTTAGTCAAAATATAGTAAATCCTGTTAAACTGTTAAATGGCATAACAGCTGGATGCTACCTCTGTATATTCATGTCGAGGTATTGATAGAAAGATAACGATTTATTTCAACAAAATGGGCAAATATTTATGCATACTCGCTGCCTAAATAGGCGCTGAATGTGTCGCAAATTATATTGGTGAGGTGCACATGATTAGGGGTTTCAGACTTAATTTTGTGCTATGTCTTTTTCTTCAGCACTACAGCCCAACATGAGCCCTGGCTCCCAACACCAATCTTCTCCAAAGTCTCCTACTCACTACCATCTCAGTGTAACCCCTCACACCCATTCTTCTGAGATCTTCTAGCACATTATCCAACCATCTTATCCTACATCCCTCTTTCTGCTTTTATAAACTTGCACCCTCGCGATTTTCTTTGGCATACACTGATCATCCACCCACTCTAGGTGACATAGACATTGTATTCGTTGAAACTTTATGAATCTTACAATGTCCTCATGCTTCAGTAGCTCATCTATCGGCTAGTTATTTTTTATTCTCCATTCATCATCTTTTATCAGGCCATAAACAAGTTTTGTGCTACATATCATGACAAATTTCTTTTGTACTGGAGGTAATACACAGAATTATTTTATGGTCTTCTGACCATAGACAGTGTACAGATTATATTCAGTTCAAAGAAAGGCGAACAACATTAATGAAGGGGCAACAACAGTAAGGCTCTCATGAATAACAGATTAAACACGAATGGGTGGAATATGCTCTCACATAGATATAGAACTCAAACGTTAATATCATATGGTTATGTTAACAAAGTTCATCCCCGTCTATACAACTCAGTTAACATAAAAATAAGAATAATATACATACACAAAAACCAAATGAATTGAGGTAATTCCACAATACACGAATCTTTGTTTTCATTCTACCATTTGGAAGTGTCAATCATACAGAATAATTACCAAATGAAAGGAATCATAAATAAACCAGAATAACAGACAAGTATAGGAAGCATATCTTTTACCTTATCCAAGTTGACTTCTTTGAAA
This sequence comes from Magicicada septendecula, assembly GCA_034769895.1. Classification (NCBI taxonomy): domain Eukaryota; kingdom Metazoa; phylum Arthropoda; class Insecta; order Hemiptera; family Cicadidae; genus Magicicada; species Magicicada septendecula. The sequence goes on from CM068372.1 coordinate 137,232,121, forward strand.
CGAAACCATTTTCCAACAAATACGATAACAGGCCTGCCAAAACGATCTACTCCACTTTGATACAGACACCCAATGCCCGAGACTTCAGACAAATCTTCAGTTTTAGCTCTGCGTAACAAGCGTTCATATCTGCACAAACAAACACTTTTTTTTAGCATTAATTGGTTAGGAGCTATGTTTATACAGTTGATAAAATACACATGAAATCTGAATCTCTACAGTTATAGTAATGTATATTATCAAACACAATTCAGCTACACTGGTTTCAACAATTTTAAAATTAACAACAAGGGTTAAAATACAAACCCTTATTATTATAAATTAATAACATGAATCTTGTAATACAAAGTACTTAGTTTTAGTTGTCTGAATCTCAATATGGTACCTTAAAATAAACTACTACTTTGCCAAATTAAGAAAATTATATTATATATTTACATGAAACATAAAAAAAAAAATAGATTTGTGGAAAATAAAATGTAATGATAAGGTAAGCATTAACTAAATGTTTAAAAATTATAATTGTAGTTGCAACTCTTTTCTTAGGTAACAATCATAATAAACTTCATATATTTAAAATATTGTACATTCCACCAGACTAGGTGAAGCGTTCTTGGATGCAACACCAAACTTGAGACTCATAATAGGAAGTTAGGCTTCAGCCCAAATGTGACTAAAGGAGATGTCAACAATTGTATGTATTGAATAAGACAAAATTAACAAAGTATTACCAATAAAAATTTATGAAGACAGGCTTTCATTTTTTTTTACATTACTGTCACCCTGTTTGAAGTGTCATCATAATTCTGCCTAATAAAAGCAGATTAAATATTAGAAACACAAGATGCAACTTGGTGTCACAGCACAAATTTATTCATTTGACAGAAAGCTCCTTTAGCAGCACTTACTGCTTTCTTCGGCCTAACTGCCTAAATGTTAATGCAACAAGTTCGATCAGACTGAGAATCGCAGTGAGTGACATGGATAACTGTTTCATTATATACATAAATAGTGGTGTAACAATTTGTGTGTCTTTCGTTTCTAAGGTGGGAAAATGCTACATCTCTAACTTTCAGAATAAGGTGTTTTTTCTCCAAGAGTTGTGTAAAATCTGTGCAATGTCTTCAACAACATTGCGTTCTGCTTCTGCATTTTTGGTTTCTGTTCAATCTTTATAGTTTGTACTAACTACTCAGCCAAATACACGTATTTTATTGATAAGCCTGAGAATTCAGTTGTACTTACGTGTTTCCCATATGAAAACGATTACACTATGCACCAAGGGATATTAATTTTTTCAGCTTTTACACTTTAACGAATGTAATATCACAACACAAATATATATATATATATATATATATATATATATATATATATATATTGTTACAACACAAATAAGCCACCCCAATACCAGGGATAAAAAAGATGAATCCACAATATAAAAAATAATTCGTATAATAAAATGTTTAAACTAATGAAACTAAAATGACAATGATACGCCAAACGATGACATGACCTAACCCAAGTTATTGACCAAATAAAAAGAAACAAAAGGAGAAGGGAAAAACGAAACCAAATAAGAATGAAACCTATTGAAGGAAGTGAATGAATCCATACAACCAAATGAAATAAAACCAAATGAGAAGGGGAAAACCAAAATAAAATGAAACAAAATAAGATGAAAGTGAAGAAGAAGGAAAATGAACATGAAACAAACCAAGTATAAAGGAAATAAAGTGAAACCGAATGAGAAAACACAGACAAATAATATAGAACAGTGGTTCCCAAACTTTTTAGGTCATTGAGCACTTTTCAGTAGAAAAGTTCATCACGGAGCACTAATTTTCACCTAGCACTTATATGACCATACTATTTGAGGATAGAAGGTAAACATTCAGAATTTAGAACTTTAGGCAAATGAAACATGCTTTATTAGTTTATTTCATTACAAAAAAAATATTTTCAACTCTAATTTCACTACATACATTACAAAACAAACAAAAAAAAAAACCATATTAAGGCAACACATTTTAAAACGAACTAAAAGCAAGTATTGTAAATCCATAATATATCCTCATAGATCTGGTACATAAAACCATTTTTAATGTTGCAAAACCAAAAATGCTACTTGGGACCGTAAAAGAACTATTCTAATGAGAGGGATGAGAGTGAATTGATTTACATAACTTAGCTATATCTAGTTGAATTTGGGACAGCTGGAGCCGAATATCTGGCTCCGCATCGAGACGAGATCTGTGTTTTGTTTTAGTACCTGCATAAGCAGAGAATCCTGATTTACATAAATAAATGGTTGCAAAGGGCAAAAGGATGGTTTTAGCTTTATCAGACAGAACTTTAAATTCGTCTTTTAACTAACACCAGAATTCAGATAGTGACTTCTTATTTGAAAAATTATCTTTTATCATAGAATCTGATGTCAAATCAATCAAGCATTCATATTGCTGCGTTGTCAGAGAGGCTGGCTTTTCTGACACAGCAGAGAATGGGTTTACAAGCCGAACGTTTTCTTTCGTTTTTTCATGGAGTTCTTCCAGAAAATAACTGTTGAAACTATCAAGCAAACTTAGTAGGTGAACTTGAAACTCATTTAAGATATCCCCAGGTATGTCTGAATCTAGTTCTTCTATACATTCTTTTACCATTGGGAAGCTGTCAAGATTGCCATTGTTCATTGATTCTGCCCAAAACTTGATTTTCTTTTTGAACCCTTGCACTTTATCGCTGGCGTCAAACACTGTTGTTGCTTTTCCTTGAAGTGAGAGGCTTAAATTATTAACTTCCTGAAAAATATCACCTAAATATGCCATGGCCGCACAAAATTCACAATTATAAGACCTGGTCATTTCTTTATTCTTCCAATTTCTTCAAGGAGCACTAGGAGATGTTTTGCGGAGCACCAAGTGCTCCACAGAGCACAGTTTGGGAACCGCTGATATAGAATATGAAAAGGAGAAATGGTACACTCAAATGTAATATTGGAAACGAAACCAATAACTGACCAATGTACAAAAAATAAGTATTATTATTGATTAAAAGATAAATGTAAATGATATTTGATAAAACCCGATAAAGTAATGTGAAAAATAAAAGTACACTAACCCAAGAATTAGAGTTAGATGTAATAAAGAACTCTATAAAGATATAACTTATTAATAGTATAAATAATATTTGTAAAGAGAAAGATAGTGTGATGGTGAGAAAATAAAATTAACTAAGTGACAAAGAGATAGTAATTATAGGGATTACCCACTAATAAACACTTAAAATAAACATTTAAGGAGTGCAAAAGTGAAAGTGTAAAACCCCCAAAATAATTAGAAAATCTAGTGATAGATAATAAACACTTAATAATCTGTAATAAACACTAAATGATTAATGGTGAACCATATTAGTAATTAAGAATGTTGTTAATAATAGTATTAGATATAAACAATTAATAATCTGTAATGAACACTGAAGATTAATGGTGACATAATTATTTAAAAAAAAAAAGAATCTTGTTATTAATAAAATTAAGTTTAATTGTAAGAGAGGGATACAATAGTATTTAAAAGGGAGAATCCCATGGAAGGTAAACAGTTAGTGTTACCATGGATAGAAGGTAGAGATTATTTAAGAAATAAGAAATTAAAAATGAAATCAATAAACACCCCAGGTTATAAGGGATAATCAATTAAGTAAGTTTAAATGGTGTGATGATGTTTATCACAAAAAAATAATAAAGAATGAAATGAATTGTAAACAAACATTACCTAATAACTGTTAAAAAATTGTTTAATTAAATTTATGAATAGGATATGGCTGAAGGAATTGTACAGACCATATGCCTAGATGTTATGTTTTATGTGATAAAGAATAGTGAGTAGTAGCTATATTGTTAACAAGGGCAAAATAGATAAATAAGAAGGTGAATCAATACACATCTAATTACACTGGAAAATCAGTTAGGAAATAATTAACAAGCCATGATGTAGAAAATAATAGTAACATACAAATAGTATAAAAACAGATCCAAAACACATCAACAAATAAACCAATCAATTATAATAACAAAACAAAACACATTAGAGTAAAATGAGATATAATTTGTATAAAATAAGTAAATATAATCAATGGCTACTTAGGACTATGAAATGCCTAACTGTCAAAACAAATAACTACAAATTATAAAAAATCAACAAGGAAATTAACAAATCCAAGGCGAGTAACTAGCCAAGGATAATTTGTGAATCATATTAAAAGAAAAATGTCAGAATAAGGACTTAAATTAAAAGAGAAATGTAATTAACAAATATTAACATAATTGTACAAACATTAATACTTTAGAGAACCCAACCTTATGGGATATCAAAATAATCTTTGAAAGGAAATACAAACAGTAGTGATAATATTTAATACATAGGAAGGAAGACAGAAGAATAAAGTCAATCAGAAGATATACAGTAATTTTGAATAAAAATTCAAAATTTATAACAATGGTTATAAAGTCATGATCAACCAATCAGAATTTATTCGTAACCATGACAACAGACCGTTGGTTACGATTTTTCCGTTAAATCATAGTACTTAATAAGTGACGCTCATCCAGATTAGACGCCAGGTCGTGAATGACCTAAATTTTAATTTAAAATGTATAAAAAGTAATCAAAATTCAAAAAGATGAACAAGTAAGAAGCAGACGAGGAACAATAACATTTAACTGATGCCAAGGACCAATTTAAATAAAATTTAAATGAAGAAATTACCACAACTAACATGAAAAAGATGCAAGAAGCCCCAGATCATTCAAAATTGATGACTATTCCATTTCACCTGAACAATGGTTTATCTCAAGTCTACTGATTTAATAAGTATCATTAAATTACCCAAATTCCAGAAATAAACTCACTATAAATATTTCTCACAATCATCTGAACTCTCACTATAAACTGAATATAATTTCTTTCAAAGATTAAGTAAAACCATAAAACACTGAAAATTTATTAACTAAGAAAATAACCTGTTGTTAAATTGCAAACTTTTGAAACACACTTTACTACACTGCAGGAACAAATTGTAGCTACACATTATATTATTTAAGTACAAATAATGTAAGGTAGTGTACTTTTTATTGTAATCATTATTAATATTTTTCTTGTAATCACAAGAATCCAGACTTTGAACGAAAATAACAGTAACCAAACAACACAGTCGCCATACTTGACTAAATTGTTCGTTCAAAATCGATCTTCGCCAAAACCCTAGAGATACTAGCCTCATATTAATTGTCGGTGCAAAATTGTTGAATAACCAAGTATATAATTTTATTGTCAAACTGAATAATTACCAATCAATAATTAAGGAAACTAGTACAGAGTGTAACCACTGTTTTATTTCATAGGGAAGTGTATTGTATAATTTGTGCATTTTAGCGAACAACTAGGATTGACGGCCAGCGCTCACGCCGCAAACTCGACGAACTACCTGCTTGATTCAGAAGGTCGAACGAAGGCAGGAATAAATTTGAATGCTCCCGACCGTCATAGTTTAGAACACTGTTTACCACACTATCTATTAATTTAATAGTTTTCAATAAACAATTTGGCACCACCCGGGATTTACAAACCCCTATTGAACTACAGGTAAGGTTTCCACTCGCGTTGTACTGGTAATTGAAGGATCACTACGGAAATCGCTAGCGCAAAACACAGAAGTAATGACACCCGTGTGAGGCGAACACACAACATATACACTTTTACAGAGATGACATAATCTACTCGTTACAATATATATTCAATCACTTTCTGGTACAGTTCGTTTCCTGATGTATATAAAACATTTAAAATTTTGTATTTACTTTACCTCAAGATGTTATTTTTCCCTTATTTGGAACATGTTTCGAGAACTATTGTGCTCTCATCCTCAGCCTTCACGATTCTGCATCTAGTGAAGTACCTGTGTGTTGGTTTGTCGCCATTGTGGTCTCCCTTTGGTCTCTGGCATCTCAAAGTGGTATTTTTGTGTGTGATTGTGGTGTATGTATTAGTGTTTTGTGTATTTTCGATGATGAGTGCTTTGAAAATTGTGTCGTGTTTTGTATTGATTTGTATTTTTGTATTTGTTTGGGTATTAGTTTGTTTTGTGTTTTATGTTTGTATATTTGTAAATTTTCCCAAATGTTCATTATGGTCCTTTTGTGTGGTATGTGTTTTATTAGTGTCATATTGGTTATGTCTGGGAATTCATGTCCCGTGTTTATTGCATATGTGGCCAAATTGGATTTATATATATTTCTGGTTCTTTGTATCCATTTAGATGTTCAAAATAACGGTTTTCAGTTGTTTTTTTGTTTGTCCTATGTAACATTTATTGCAATCTTGGCATTCAATTTTGTATATACCGTTAGTTGTTGTATTATCTTTGTTGTGTGGGTTATTTAGTTTTTGTAAATTATTTTTATTAGTTTTGTATGCTATTTTGATAGCTGTGTTTTTAAATAATTTTGTTAGGTTTGTCATTTTATTATTTATGTATGTGAATGTGGCCCATTTGTTGTTGTTGTTATTATTTATGTGTTGTTCATTTTGATTAATTCTTAATTGTTCAGTTTTTATTTTATATTTGATTTTATTTTCTATTTTGTTTACAGTATTTTTATTGTATCCATTTTCATGAGCAATTTGGTATAGATGGCCAGAGACCAAAAGGAGACCACAATGGCGACAAACCAACACACAGGTACTTCACTAGACCTGAATCGCGAAGGCTGAGGATGAGAGCACAATAGCATGTTCCAAATAAGTGAAAAATAACATCTTGAGGTAAAGTAAATACAAAATTTTAAATGTTATATATATATATTTGGAATTTACATTATCACACACACAATTCAGATTTATACAGTGTAATATGATTATCAGAGATTTTTTTTATAATAAAGTTATAACCTTTAATTACCGTGATTAACTTTCTATGCTTTTTAACTTTTTGAACTTGATTGCAACATTAAAAAAAAAGTTTACTTGATTAAAAAACCTTGCATTAAAAAGATATAAAAATTTAATTATTAATTAGCAGATTGTTAATATGATACATATGATTTGTGCTTTCATAAAGGTGTTAACTCTTGGGCTCAATGTACTTGAGATTACTTTGAGACAAAGCAAAGCAATTAATAAATCTGATCAACCTTCTTTAGTTGAATCCTACTATTCCACTGGAAACTGTTCAAGGACAAGAAAGGCAGTCAACACACCATAATGCTTAGAAAGGCAAAACAAATCCGAGTTACTATTTTTAATATTATTATTATCTTGGATTTCGTTGTCCATGACGTGTCCGTTACTTACCTACATACAACTATTTCACTAACAACTCGGAATACAAAGTTTCTTATGAGTAAAAACATAAAGTGTTACCTTACAACCTGAACTGGTTTTCACTTTTAAAAAGCTTCTTCAGAGGTTGCTGCTGGTAGCGCTGTCCGTCTTGTTGTGGGTGACGGAATCGTTTTTCAAAAGATCGATGTTGTGTGTGTGGGGTGAGATATGTTCGAATAATGCGTGTGATTTGAATTGTGTCTGTTCGTTTAGGAAATATAGAAACACACGAAAACAAATAAAAACGACATCCTAAACGAACAGACACAATTCAAATCACATGCATTATTCGAACATATCTCACCCCACACACACAAATCGATCTTTCGAAAATCGATTCCGTCGCCCACAACAAGACGGACAGTGATACCAGCGGCAACCTCTGAAGAAGCTTTTAAAAGTGAAAACTGGTTCAGGTTGTAAGGTAAAACTTTATGTTTTTACTCATAAAAAACTTTGTGTTCCGAGTCGTTAGTGAAATAGTTGTATTTATTATTATCTGTTAATGGCCTCAAAGTTTTGCAGTGTACATAAACAGGTTTTTTCTTTCAGAGTTTTAACACTACAACTGTAGAGAGGCTTAAATTTGACCACCATAAACATGAAAGGGGCTGGTACGTTGTGTCTGTGTTCCTGCACTCTTGAACACTATAAAATATGACATTATATCTATGAACAAGAAATAATGAAGTTTGTATCGAAGTGGTACAACTTCATGTTGGTTGGAATACCTGCCAGACTACAGAATTTGTGCACATGGTATAAAAAATTGTGTACTTGAAGAATCTCTTATACATGAGTTTCTTTTTTTTCAAAAAACCTAGTATTAGTGTTTAAAGAAATACTGTAAAACCAGCTTAACAGAAACATAATGTTCAAGTAATCTAAATAAGAGTAACTAATTTAAATAGTTAAAAAAGAATAACAGAAACAATGGAATGCACGTATGTTTGCTTATTTTGTATTTAAAGTATTATCATGTACTATAATTTCACCTCCTACCTGAACCATCAATTAAAACATTCAGAGCATTATTATTATTATTATTTAATTAGGTGAAACACAGCTAAGATCATGTAAAGTCTGAAATACTGTACTGAACAAGTTGGTACTAGAAAAAGGAGGCATGAAAATCAAAGTATTGTGTAAACAAAGTTCATTACGTACAATTCATATTCTAAATGAACTGGACTCGATAAGTTTCATTCAAAAGTAGCAATACACCCGTTTTTAATGAAATTTATCATCTCACTGTCTCCATACATCTATCCTGGAGTATCCTCCACTCCAATCCACATGCTTCCAAATTTCTACTTCCATACTTCAAGATCTTCACAGACTCCCTTTCTTTTACTTCAGCCATCGTTTGATTACCATTTTCATGACATGAACAAACCACTCCTTTTTTTTTTCAAAATGAGCTACTTGGTCTCTTCCACTTGTATGTTACAGGTCTCCTCTGATTCTACAAAAACTTGTAGAAAAAACAAAAATTTCTGATATCTACTTGGTCTCTTCTGATCTCCTTGTTACAGATTCTTTGCAGTCTCAATTTCACTGCACTGTGCCTCGAGTTGCCACACCAACATCATTTATTCTTCTTTTAGTTCCAGCATTCAATCTCCATATTTCCAATTCACAACTTTATTACACTGCTCCTCGTCTTTCATGTTTCCTATATCTACCTTTGTGCCAACATCTCTAAGATATTGGAATTCGCCGACCTGTTTCACTTTTGCTTGATTCTTAGAAATGTGAACTGTTCTGAATTTGCTACCAGGAACTCTATCGTAACAACACCGGAAACGTGTTAGCAATATTGGAATACAGTAGCAGCAGTTGTTTTATCACAGAAACACATTTTTCAGTAGTTTGCATGGAGACGTTTTTTAAAGTCAGAATAATGAGAAATACATCCACGTGTAATACACATTTACTCAGTTCTTGTTGTCATGACGTTCACTCTTTTTTTGTTGTTGTAGACTGTTATTGTTTAGAATTTAAAGTTTCTTATGTTAGGAAATGGTTGATATTTTAAGGAAAAGAAAAAACACGTTCAATCAACAACAACAAATTATAAGTATTTATCCTTGAAAGGTACAGATTGTTTTCTTCTAATAACAGTGTACGAGCGTTATTTGCAATGAAGCATGAGTAATAAGTAAATACATTGTCATCACACAATTGTCATGAGTGTTTGTGAAGTGCTGATATATTCATAATTCTACTTATAACTGTTATCATTTTATGATCGTTTCATTTTCTTTAAATTATATATGAGATGTTAGCTTTATCTACACAGCATATCACAATATGAGCATTTAGTTTGTGTTTACAAGTTCAGAGACTGCAGGCTGACAGTTGAGTCTGGATGATTTCATAATTAATTCATGAATCTCACTTAAGTGGTTGATTAAAATTGACGAGGTTGACACATATTATGGGAACATTATGGATAAAATGACTTACTCTTGGACAACAGAAATTTTAAATTATTATTTTTTTTATATTTCTGTCATTTAAGTAAATACAGCTCTTCAGTACACTAAGTGGGGCTAATGGCTAATGACAGTTTTCATTCATGACTGTAGTTTAGTTCTTATGAATACTTGAAGTAATTTTATTTTAATAAAATGTTATTAAAATTATAGTAGGTGTCTTTCAATTTAAAAAGGAGACTCCAATACTGACAGATCCAATTTACACTGGTATCCTCATACGCTGTGTGTGATGTTAATTTTTCAAAATATAGTGAAAATATATATACTTCTGGCAAACATAATTGTATTACAAAGGTTTGCATTGGATTAGATTGCACTGAGGGTATGTTATGGTTCTAACCAAATACATAGCCTGGTTCTAGTCAACTGGTGACCTAAAACTGGAGACGGAAACCACCAGCGAGTTAACTCAGAAGGCAGGGGAGAAAGAAAACTTAAGTACTTGAGGGCGCTTGACCTGGATTGGCGGTGGTGGTTCTGATGTGCTGATAGTTCTCAGGTAAGGGAATGGACAAAGGCAGACAAGGTAGGAATGTGGAGACCCCTGTGAATCACGTTGTTCCTCACAACTAAGAGGACCCCGACAAGGACCAGAGGGTTCGGGACTGGAAAGCTTCCAAAAGCTTCCAGCCTACACCTCTTGGTGGTGGACAAAAGAGACCACCACGCGGGAGCTGCTTAGGTTAGTACTGACCGGATAAGAAATAAAAGACAAATGGAGATAATTTGGCTCAGACACTACAAGCCTTGGCAAGGGTTTCCATCACGTGGGCATTGAAGCAAATGGCGCCGGTCAAGTCAAACGCCTAAATACTTCACCGACTCTTTGTAGGCAATGGGCTCCCTTCCAGGGAGAGGGGCTGGCATCGGGAGATGGACTTACGACAAAGGTTTGCGTTACTTTTACGATGTATGTACAGGCTCAAGTTCTGACATTACCTGAGGGAAAGCAGCTCTAAGCCAACAAGGTATCCAGACATATCTAAGTAAATCATTAACTGTGTTGAATAATTTCTTGCTCAAAACATAATGATGTAAGTGAAATTAATGAAATCTGGCAACACAGTTAAGATGCCCTAAAACTAAATTCCCCTGAAAGTTGGATTCACTAAATTGCCCTGAAAGTTACCGTATCTTGAAGCGAATGTGTTGAAGAAATACCATGGATTGAAGAAATATTTATGTGAGAAGTCAAGATTCAAATGCCATGTAACACTGCTGGATAACAGGTTTGTGAACCCAACTATATAAGCTCTCTTTCAAAAATTTTATCAAGTTGTTGAGGACTGATGTAACATTCAATATACTCAACTTCATGTCATTCTACATCAAGATATCTTTAAATGTAATAATATCAACATATCAGCTTTAATCTGTTGAATTGTACAAAGTGGCTTTTACATGTTTGGCTAGGAAATGGCACATAAACTGAGTGATACATTAGGTTAGAACACACTGGCAAGTTTCTCTGCCCTGTCTCTTGATACATCTACCTGTAAAGTATAAAAACAACTACTACACAACAATTTTTGTTATAGTAAACTACAAACAAAAACGTTAGAATGAGTAGGTGCTACAATATCTTGTCTTTATTCCTGGATGATTGTTGTAAAAAGGATATGTGTATGTGACAGATCAATTTCAAAAATTTTATCTGAAGAGGATTTGATATACCTATGAGTGATATAAATTACAGTTCAATTTGAAAGACTGCTACAGACCAACCTGATATGACAAACTACACAAAAACATTTAATTACTACGGTATGAATCACTTTGGGAAATATGTTTAAAATGGAGAATAATGGTGTCTTGTCATCAACAAATAATTGTGAATATATGTATATTTAAAAATTGTGAAATTCTGTCTGTTAGTCATCGAGGAAAACTTTAGAATTGAAGAATTCTATGATACTGAATTATTGTATCTGTGATGAGGAAAATACGCTACATGTCAGATGGAGACAGGTTTAATACATTGAGCCATTAGTACAAATGTGACATGAGATCACCAAAGTTTCTGATCTGAGCCAATTTAGACCATTAGAACCCACAGAATGAGTTAACAAAATGTATGCCTATGTTCATATTCATGAATGTGATTGTATCAAATACTTTTATGATTTTGTTTTTACAACTCTAGTACTAAAATGGAATTTAATACACATGACAGGATGGAATTTGATGCCACAGAGGACATAAAATTCATATCTAATTCGATTCCCTTAGCTATTTCTTCCATCCTCCTTACATTTATTGTACTTAATACATAACAATACATAAATAAAACAGCAAAAAATATTCTAAAACAAGCATTCTAAAAAACTTCAAATGTTAATAGTTTTTTAAACATTTAATTATACGAGGACAGCTCTTTGTCTATGAAGTCAGTAACTGTTAATCATATTTAAATATTAGTGTCATACAACAATTTTACAATTAACCCAAATTCTCAGAGTAATTAACCCACAGTCAACTACTGTTTAATTAAAGTCCACTGTGGTAACGTGTTATGGGAAAACCACCTATCTTTCATCTTCATCAGTTTCAGAATTTTATAATGTAATGTTCTTTATTGCTTACACAAACTGGTTAATCATACACAGGATACCAGTATGTGAGCTAATTGTATGTATTAATTTATCCAGTTATATAATCACCTGTTTTCCTTACGCGGTTTATAATTGAAATATCTGTTTTAGAGAATCATTTTAATTTATTTTCTTTAATATTGATTAATTTATTTTCATATTGGATCTATATCTAAATATTTTACATTTTTCAAAACTTAACATGTTTTTATACTTTTCTAAATAAAATGATTTTTCCTCAACAAAATTGATTTATTATTTCTTCAAATTCCTTGGACATATTTACAACAATGATTCTGTATGTCTGAAATATTACACTTCTGTCAAAGTAGTTATATATGAGGTTTGATCAAAAAGTTAATGCAGTTCTTGTTTATTTTAAAAATTACGCCTTCATTCATCGACACTTATGAATGTAGTCCCTCTTCAAAGTAGTCTCAGTTGAATGTAACACAATTAAGCCAGCTGTTTTGCAGTCTTCAAAATATTTCAAGACTTTTTGGTACAGACTTGAGCTCACTTAGCTATTTTTATTTTAAGTCTTCAATGGTCGTGAAACATTGTCCTTTCGTGGAAATTATCATTACTAGGAGGAAGATATATCACACTGGGATATATCTGGTGAATATGGCAGTTTCCATGTTATCATTATGACGTCTTTTTTGCCTAGCCTGGCAAAACTCTTAACAAGCAATGATGTGTGTCCAGGTACATTATTTGGCTGCAATTTTCATAAATCTTTCTTCCATAAATCTGGCCGTTTTCTACGAATAGCTTCATATAAATGGTGTTTACATACTGCGCCTAGCGAAGACATTTTGTGGATCACAAAAACATAATCTTCATCTGACAACCACAATCTTCAACTCATTTGTGGCAGTCTTTTAAGGTTGTAAACCACTGTTCAAGCACAGCAGTCTAGTCAGAAGCCTTCTGAACATGTTTGCCAGGACAGAGCAGTTTATCTCTCAGTTTGCATAAAATTTAATACATGTTCTTCAATCTTGTTGAATGACAAGTAGAATGACAAAAAAATCGCCTAATACACTAAGGACGACTTACTCAATTAGCTGGGAAATCTAAACTATGCACCAAATAAGGCTAAAATTTTAGACAATTGTTACTAACATATGTACCAATGTCACATAAAAACAGTTTTTTAATCGGACATTTTAGCGGTAGAAATTGCAAAATTGTATGGACTTTTTGATCAAACCTTGTGCTACCGACTGATCAATCACAGATATTTCACTAAGTCCAGATACTATCTGCATAACACTGTATCTGGATCTCAGCACCTTTTACAGCAATGAAAACATGGTAAAATACTTGCTACAGGAATGCTTCAATGAAAACAAATATTCTTGCTAGGAAGTTGCCTGATTACGTTATACATTCAATATTTCATTTTGTTTTAGAAAGGCAACCAGATCAGGCCAGATGTCATGAATATCCAGCACTACAGCCATTTCTTTATTAAATAAGTTGTACTAACATAGACTACAATAATTTAATAAAAATTATATACTGAGAACATGAAATACATTTGAATACACCATTAATATGAATACTGTATAGTTATGTGAAACAAAAGCCTGAAGACTGGTCCAGCAAGCTAGCCACTGGACTGGCCTTCAAACCAAAGAAGAAGACCTTGAAGACTATGGAGAGACTGAAAGCATTTTTACTACATGTTATTACGAACTGTAATTACTAGTTTTGCAAGACTTGCTGAATACAAAACAGTACCAATAAACTTATTCATAAAACAATCTGTATTACAACAAAAGAAAATGTTTGGATTTTAGATCAACTTGATTGAAAAGTATCAAATATAAGAAACACATTCATTTCCAAAACTGTTTCAAGACGGAACAAAATAATTCAGTGGTGTTTGATTCTACAGTCACAACTAAATGATCCACATTACTCTTCAATGTTTTGCATTCCATGTTTTCCTTATCCAGTAAGCATGTACAGTATTTGAGAATCTTGTATCTTGTTGCGATTTACGATGACTACAATTCAGCCCAAGATGAGAACTGTCAACTTCTTATTAATATTTAATCTGCCATCACTCACTACTCTAAGGAAAAGTTTATGTTGTTTCTTCAACTCTTACAAGGAACGACCTTTGTGCCAGGCACGAGGCAACATTAATTCAAGGTCAATAATAAACATCATGTCTTACAGAGAGAAGAGTATGAATAAATATGAACAAATGACCATGATCAATAGGGAAACTGTTGTTACTCTGTTATGATTATCATTTCAAACTGGAGTGGCGATTTGCATGGTCCACTTACAGCACGATCCATTTAATCACACACTGAAACATGTGATTTTCACTATAAAATGTTGGTGTTTGTAATATATAACTTTATATCTTTTTTACAGCAAGGTTATATTTGCTAGGTCTATTAGTGGAGTTTCTGGAAAAAAATTTTAAACTTTTTTAGAATATTTAAAATACAATTTTACAGTAATGTTTTTTATATTTTAAAAATAATACTATCCTTTCCATAAAAAAAAATAATATCAAAGTTGGACTTGATATTATTTAACAGAGTGAGATTATTTAGGTGACATTTTGGTGTGTGCTCTTTAAATCATTTGAGGAAACCTCTCCCCGTTTGACTAATGTAAAAACTGTTGTAGTCGTTTGCCCGCCACTTAATCTTACACAATCATAATTATACCGACTTCAAATCTAATTTGATACCCCTACATGTGTGCAACAAAGGCCGTTACATGGACGCAATAAATCCAACCCGCTATACGATACAGCATTGAACCTGCTTAGGCGTAATCACTCAGATAATAATTCAGTGTCCGATCCGCTTCGCTGTGGTGCGCACCATTTAGAAAGCGAGTGAGTTATAATATGTGTAACATGTGATTTTAACTGTTAACGACCTCAATAGAGTGATTTATTCTGATGATGGAGCATATGTTCCGAAACGCGTCATTTTAATCGACGTACAACGAAGTCACACGACGGATACAAGGTGATTTATTTATATAATCTACTATTCCTACGTGACTTGGATACCAAGAACCAACATGCATTTTAAATTAGAGGCTAGTCAAGCAAGTATGGTATTTAAATATCAAAACGTTAAAATCCAGTTACTAAACACTAACTTACACATTAAATTTAATAATATCTGTTTAAAAAATCATCTAATACCAAAATTTGCAATCATAAATATGAAGGCCCTGTCTAGGGCTGCTAAAGCAACCAAAAAACATGCTGAGATTTTTTGGATCAAGGAGGAAATCAAATCTTTGTATATCAAGAAATCTACACTCAATGCACAACTTTATAAATTGCATTTACATATTTTCAACAATATTCATCCGGCCATCATAAATAATGTTATGGAATCAGTACATAAATACATCTCTGATGTTACTGACAATACATACTTTAAACAGACGCGTAAAATTCATAATTTGAAGAGTAAACATCGCCAAGAAACAGACATCACTTGTAAACACACATTTTATCCTCATGTGTCTAATTTAACTACAATAGCTTTCAATGAAGACGAAATGAACATCCTTAATAAGGGCATCAAGTGCAACTTACCTCTTAATAATAAACACCAAATCATACAAGAAATTATCAGTGCAGAAACTGCAGTAAAAACAATTGCCGATCCAAAACTACAAACCGAAGCACGCATTTTAATAAATAATAAATTTAATAATACCATAAAACACCACAATTTTAACAACCATCCTCATGGTTAACAGAAACATATAAGATTTTCCAACGAGTTCAAGTTATTGAAACAAATCAAAGCTAAATTAGTTGATAATAATGCTCTCATTACTAAAGCAGATAAGGGGAATACTCTTGTTGTCATGGACTTCGATGCGTATAAAACGAAAATAAACGACTTTATTTCAAACAACAATATTAGAACCTTGAAATCTGATCCTACTGATATGTATATCAAGACACTGAATAACAAAATCAATAAATGCGTAAATTTGTTTAGGGAATGCACACGTCGCTTCCTAAAGCCTATTAAAGCGAACTCCCTACCTAATCCCGAACTCACTGCCCTACCCAAAATTCATAAACACGACATACTGGTCAGACCACTCGTTAATTTTACCACAGCACCCGCATACAAAAACCGCTAAGAAACTCGTCAAAATAATCAAAGAAAACATAAATTTAAAGAACAATCATAGTGTCATAAACAACACGGATTTTATTAATAAATGTAAAGATGTCGATCTACTACCAAATTATAAGTTAGCATCGTTTGATATAGTAAATTTGTATACCAACATACCAGTAAAGGAAACACTAAATATCTTAAAAGAAAATTTATTAGAGAATAATAAATTAAATACACAGACGATAAACGAGTTAATTGGTTTACTTGAAACTATTTTAGAAGAAAATTACTTTGCTTTCAATAACCAATTTTTCATTCAAGATGATGGATTGGCCATGGGTTCGTCTCTCTTGGTCTATTGGCCGACGTTTACTTGAATTTTTATGAAAACTCTTATTTGCTCTCACATAACAAATTCAAAAATGATATAATATTTTATGCATGTTATGTAGACGATACCTTTCTAATTTTCAATGGTACTGTACAACAGATCGAAAACCTAAAACATTATATGAATAGTATCAATAAAAACATTCAATTCACACTGGAAACCGAAGTGGATAATAAATTTAATTTTTTAGATTTGTCTGTCATTAAACACATAGATAAATTGAAATTTAATATTTATAGAAAACCGACCACCACTGATGTGACAATACATGCTGACTCTTATCATCCCTTTTCTCAAAAGTTGGCAGCTTATAATTACTTTATCCGCAGACTGTTGGCAGTGCCTCTCAGTGATGATGATTACCATGAGGAGTTGAATACCATTAACCATATAGCCTTAGCTAATGGTTACAAAAACACGTTAATTGATAATCTCATCAAGAAACATAAAATTCGAAAATCCAAGCCCCCAGTAGATAAGGATACAAAAATAACATTTACTTCTACCACATACACAAATATAATGCCAAAGATTCTAACCTCCATATTTAATAAATTGAATATTACCGCTACCTTCAAAACAAACAATAGTCTATTAAAAATACTACGTCACAGAAAACCCATACCTTTAGAAAAGAAATCCGGCATATATAAATTATCATGTAACGACTGCAACAGTTTTTATATTGGTCAAACGGGGAGAGGTTTCCTCAAACGATTTAAAGAGCACACACCAAAACGTCACCTAAATAATCTCACTCTGCTAAATAATATCAAGTCCAACTTTGCCCGCCACTTAATCTTACACAATCATAATTATACCGACTTCAAATCTAATTTGATAACCCTACATCTGTGCAACAAAGGCCGTTACATGGACGCAATAGAAGAGTTTGAAATATACAAAGCATATAACAACATAAACAGCCGAGACTTCATATTGAATAACCATTTAAATTTTAAATCCAACCCGCTATACGATACAGCATTGAACCTGCTTAGGCGTAATCACTCAGATAATAATTCAGTGTCCGATCGGCTTCGCTGTGGTGTGCACCATTTAGAAAACGAGTGAGTTGTATTATGTGTAACATGTGATTTTAACTGTTAACGACCTCAATAGAGTGATTTATTCTGATGATGGAGCATATGTTCCGAAACGCGTCATTTTAATCGACGTACAACGAAGTCACACGATGGATACAAGGTGATTTATTTATATAATCTACAAAAACATTAGACTAAAACACGCGCACACACACACACACACACACGCGCGCACGCACTTCATGCAGTTTTCAGTATG
Organism: Magicicada septendecula; assembly: GCA_034769895.1. Classification (NCBI taxonomy): domain Eukaryota; kingdom Metazoa; phylum Arthropoda; class Insecta; order Hemiptera; family Cicadidae; genus Magicicada; species Magicicada septendecula. The sequence goes on from CM068372.1 coordinate 137,250,424, forward strand.
CAGGTAATGTGAAAGGTAGAAACCAAATGTTATTAAACATTTAGCAGCAAGTACACTCCAAGGTGCATGATAGTGACACAAAACAAAGACAATGGCGCGTTTGTGACAACAGTACCAGACAAAAAGCAGTTGAGCAAGTTGGTTTCTGATATTCATCTTGTTTAAAGGCCACCACAAAATAATTGCCATGTAGCACTACCATGTTGGTGTTCACATTGACATTTACAAATTTTTAGTGTAAACAACACTACCAGTTTTTATTTATTTTTTAACAGGTATTTGTTTTTTTAACAGGCATTTTCCTTATGCTGTTCCAAATCCACAAACAACTAGAAGGAAATAGATTAAATAAATAATTCAAAAGGGTCTGTAACACAAATTATGAGATCTCGTGAACCTGCAAGTGTTTGACCAAACCCTAAAATAAAATTAGATCAGAAACTATAATGTTTATATTAACAGTGTAATTATAACATCTGATTTAAAATCATACAATGCTTTGGCAGAATTATTGAAAGCTACTATTAGATTTAATTTAAACCTGGTGAAATTACATCGTTATTACTTGTTCTAGTTACTAAATAAATTTCACATTTCTTTAGCTTGGACTAATGTGTTACTAATTACAACAATGTTGAAGTTATTCTTCATGGAGAAATATCTGACATGTTTCTGTTAAAATTCATATCTGGCATCTAAGTCACTGTAGACGAGACAGGTATTACAAGGAAATCTAATCATAATAGCTAGGCTTGAAGCCACTGCTGACTTACTTATAACCTTCATGTCTCACACAAATCACTTGTTACTTATTTCTAATACAATTTGAGCTATACATAAGTTAAAATACATATTTATATTAATTATGTTAAGCAATATTTAAAATAATAAAAACAGAAGCAAGTCTTTAAAAAATATTACTACAATCAATCAATTATTTTCTAACATAATTCTATTGATAAAATTAAACGACTAGAAAAGGTATGTCATTTTAGTTACAGGAATGTGCATATTTGTTAGAATATCTCAATAGGAAAGGTATATCTCACAAAGGGTTTCTTCAGGATGATGTGTAGGAGCAATGCAACCTAACAGGCTGTATTACTTAACTGTACATCGATCTGAAGAAACCCTTTGCGAGTTGGGTGATAGTACAAATAAGTTGCATAAAAATAGCGATGTGGTATGAATAAGATGAATCTATTTGAGAACCTGTGATGTCAAAAGGCAATTCACACTAATTGAATATATCGATACAGACCTAATTCATGACAACACAACACAGTGAAGAGTATGATCATTAAAAGTAATCCACCTTTGAACATCCTTGACATGACATCTGTATGGGCAGCATTTGCATCCGTGACACAGAAACAGTGACACGGGCATTTACAAAATTTTTTGGATGGGGGTCAACAGAATGTAAAGGGTATTTAATCTACAAACATTTCTGTATATATAGATAGTTAATTACAAATGGTAATTATAAATAATATTTATACTGACATTAGAAAGACACAATATTATGACTTTTAGCGGAGTGAATTTTTTTTTGGGGGGGGGATCACCTATGCCTACGTCTAGGGTATATGTTGATGATATCTCTTTTGAAGCAAGATTAGTTCTCAAAATGAGAGAGAAAAGAAATGTGCGTGACTTTTTGAAGCTTTGTTGGAACAGCTGTTACCAGCAGTACCTGCTACTTGAAAAAGTTGATCAATACCTAGGTGTAGATTCTGTTTCTTTCTTCACTGGAACTGTCTACTCCCAGATAACAAAGAATCGTAGATGGTACACCTCCTCTGTTGTATGCATTGTCCTTTATCCTTCATTCAGTTCTCTATATCACTGACAGATCATTCAACATTCACACACTCCTTCGTTCCTCTACCACTTTTCTTGTCAATCCTTCCTTCAACTATCCTTCTCTGGACACAATTACACCTCAATATGTGGGCCCTACCCACTTTGGCTTCATTCTTCTTAGTGTAAATTATATCATCATGTCTCTTCAACATGTCCTCATTAGTCACTCATGTGTTTTTAAATGTGGTATGGAGAAAGAAATATCAGAAATCAGAAGGCCACAATGACCAATGAGGTGTTGAGGTACAGATTACATACAGTTAATTCAGCTACTTAAGTGTACTTCACAACACTGTTAATGTTACACGAAAACTTTTAGAACTGGTTTATAAATATGATATTTTCACTAGAAGACAAAATATCAATATATCATACAAAACCAATAAGAATCACAACATTGAACTTATGTTCACAATGAGCATGTATCATGTTTTTCATTTCATTTAGACAATTTTTGATACACTAAGGTAATAATAAGGTAAGGTAAACTGTAGTTCCATATACCTGTGGGAGACTCCATAACACACGCACCACGGGTATATGCGGGGAGGGTCCAAACCAGTCGAAAGACTGAAGGACCCAATAATATTAAGGTAATAAAATATCCCTAAACCTAAAAAATAATGTCCCTGTGATAAAAAATATTCAACACTACGGTAAAAAAAAATTAAAATTATTTTGAACATACAAATAATAACAAAAATACAATTGCTAAAAATCTGTTTAGTTACTATAAAGGAACCACAGTTATAAAGACCTGCACTGAAACGAGTCAGCTGGCAGTGCACTTGCGCATGTAGGAGCACCCTCTACCCATAAACAAAAACACAACTGCAGATATATATGGTACTTTAAGCTAAGTTGAGTGGATGAGGTTGATTCACTGAATAAACAGAGGGGAATATGTGTGAACTGTTTCCACAGAAGGTTCCCTGTTATAACTGTGGTCCCTTTATACCCACATGGTCACTTCAAAAGCTACAAATGCAAAGCATTCTGCCTTGTTATTTAAATGTACTATACTTAAAAATTAATTATATTAGAACATACACCTGTTAAAGTGATATTTTGCTTGCAAAAGCACTTCTCAGAAAAAAAACTTGCAATTGAATTGCACATTAATATGTGAATACTGTCAGTTATGCATTTCCCACCAGAAAAAAAGGAAAAACAGACTTGTCAATTAAGCAAATAGAGATTTAAAAGTGCAGTTGTAAGAAAATTTTTTGTCCTTACAGCTGTCAACTGCTACCCACATTCTACTCAAGTATAAAATAGACAGTTACTACTTACTCTTACAACAATGAAATTTCCCAATGATTTTAGTTGAAACTGTTGTTTAATCCCACAAAAGTATAATGGGTCTACCAAATCAGTGTATAATCAAATACTATACACTGACATATGCTTCAGAAGAGTGTTACAGAATTATGACTTAAAGCGTCTTTTCAAATTTCTATAATAACTGCTATACATGACAGTTTAAGTCAAAGATAGGGGGGATTTGTAACGCTTACTTAAATTAGAAAAACTAAGGACACTTGACGACTTTTAAGGTTTTGGTAGATTTATACATACCACTGCATTTGATGACACATTTTATTGGCAACATATACATTAGAAATCAAAATATAATACAATAAGTAGAATTGTTACTTCATTATGTTGACACCGAACACATTAACAGGTGTTATTTTATACTGGCAACGTTTTTTGCTTTGAAAATTTTAAAATAGGTGCAAAATGGCCTTTTGGCAAAATATTGATTTACGATTACAGCAGTAAGTTGCAAACCTTAAAACAAATGTGCCACTGCACACACACATACACAAACTAAAAATGTTAAAAAAAATGAATCCACTACCAGTTTTCAAAATAGATTTGAAACACAATTTTCACAAGAACTGTCGTTTGTCATTGCAAAACTCACTCATTTCCTAATTGTATAATTTCCTAACAAAACTGATTCATCTTGACATACTGCTTATACATTTTTCAACAGTTAAACAATCCTTTTAAAGATTATAAACTTGTTTTGCAACTGATTTTTGTGAAGAAACAACTGTTCTACAAAACATCAATTTATATCCCCTAACATTCATATTATTAGACAAAAGCAAACCCAACAAATAAATCTTAATATGTATATAGTCACATGTAGTACATTAAGTGATCATTTAAACTGAATCATGCTTGTAATTATTTTTAAAAAAACAATGGCTTAAGTCTGAAGTATTATATGGTATAGTATGTTTGTCTTGCTTTAAAAGACAAGAAACAGTGTGTCACAATATTGACATCCTGCACACTCAGTGTTGAAGCAATTCTTATGGAGAAATATGTTCACCAGACATTAGGAAGGATAGACTGTTCAGGAATGAATGGAAATGTAGCTGAAGAATATCTTTCTAAGTGGAATCTGCATATCTTTCTAAGTGGAATCTGCAAGTTCCAGACTACTGGTTCATATGTTGAGATATATTGCTAACTGTGTAAGAAGCACAAATGTCACTATGAAAATGAGACTACTGTACATAAAAATACGGCACCCTGGTTATATGCCTAAACATGCGATTTGACCAACTTTTATTAACCTTATCTAATTAAAGAATGGTTATGCTAGTCCAAAGTGGATCTGTATTTTCAAAAATTTTTCACGGATCTGCTGACCTTTTTAAGAAAAAAACATCCATATGTAATAAATATAGAATATTATATTTAAAAGAATGTATAAATGATTATGGTCTAAACTATAAATTTACTTCTGAATTAAATCATGGTAATTGTTAAGTAATTTCAAACTAATAGGTTTAATAATGTTTTTAAATTTTTACGTGTAGCAGATCTGTTAGAGGAATTGAGTGGTGCTGATGTTTGTGATAACAAGCACTATAAATATAATAGACAGCTATTTCACATGAAAGTATAACCAACAGTTCATTGAAACAAGTTACTGAAATTACAATCAGCTTTTCTTTTAGTTATATATAATGACCGACTCCCTCAACTCGGAAGAAAAGTTTTAAGTGCTTTAATTGTGTTTCGCACTATTTATATGTACAAAACTATTTCTTCTGGCCTGCATACTTGAAATCAAAGAGAGAGAGAGAGAGAGAGAGAGAGAGAGAGAGAGAGAGAGAGAGAGAGAGAGAGAGAGAGAGAGAGTTATTATTGAAATTATCGAACAATAAATCAAAGGTTGCTGATGATTTCTTCAAAAGCAGTTTCAATGTTTATGTTAAAGCTGTTTTATGTTATTAACATTATAATTTTGCAAGTGGAGGGCTTTTTGATATTACTATTGTATATTTTAAATAAAATTTAATGTCGTGTATCATATTTATATTTGTTTTATTTCAGAATTCAGAAGTATCTTTAAAATTTTTATTAAAGCGAAGCTTTTTATGTCGGGGGTCCACACGGAGAGGAGGGAGCAGAAAAAAATCGTTACTAGAGAAGCGTCACGAGAGAATCGTCACACGCGTTCGGGGATTCCCGCTCTCGTGGCCGCATCATCGTATATAGAGTACCACTCTCTCTCTCTCTCTCTCTCTCTCTCTCTCTCTCTCGCTACTCTCATCCTCACGTGCCACGTTGTATTAAATACACCGTGCTTAGTTTATTTTTACTTTATTTTATTTGTTGGGTGTCCACTGACCGAAAAGTTTGAGAAACACTGTGTTGATTGGTTAAAAGACAGCTGATCATTGTGAAGCCTAATCATTATGTAATAGAAAAATCCCAATAGGTAGTAATTTCTGAAGAAATGTGCTCTGATAACTGGTGTGTTATGGTTTACTGTATACCAATATGTTTGCAAAGTGTACTACTTCACTTGTCATGAGAAAAGAAACACCACGAAGAGACACAATAAATAATTAAATTCTCAGCATGTGGCAAAAGGCAAAACAAACACCACAGGGGTGTAAAAACATAATTTTGTTTATTTGAAACCAGGTCATTCTTATAATGCCACAAAACGCTTTTATTTATATGAAAGCTGACTAACTATCATATACCATACTGCTTTACAAAAAAATCGGTATGGAGAACCATACATGACTTCCATATTCTACGATTTATTTTTAAAATCATTTTCGAAATTAAATATTACCATAGAAACTACTTCTTTCTACTTACTGCTTCAGCCTTAACCATAGTACTGTGGTCACTAACATATACCACCTCACGTTATCACACTCGATTTTCACTGATGATGGAAGTCAATGGCATTGCCGAAACGTCTGGTTTTGAAGAAAACATTGGACTACGGCCAAATATCCCGGGAAGGAATTTTAACAAAAACTACTTCTTTGTTGCCGATAACGTTGTACACATATATATAACTAGTATTTCGAACGGCAGATAAAATCAACCTTATAGCTTCAGAACTTTATAAAAGTCGGTTAACGGTTAACGGAAAAAGATTTTCGGCAAACAGCGCATTGCACTCTGGGTAACATTATTCAAAAAAAATAGACGTCTGCTTTCCTTAAATATGATCCTTAAATATGATAGATTTCACAAAGCATTTTCTATGGAATAAAATTTACAATAAATACTATTACAAACATGATTCCCTTATGCATCTTGAAATTGCAAATCATGGCATAAATTCGTCCATTAATATCAAAATTCACTTTTTTAAACTAATAGTCGATCGATTAGTCGATACAATATTTTGATGAACGTATGCCTTAAAACTAATTACTGATTGAAAGATTGTTATTTAAAATAACTAGGATACGTATACAGTTCTTTTATAACAATTCTTAACATAATAAACATCTTAAATTGACAAAAATACAATGTTTAGTTCTAGGCTTAAGTTGGCCTAAAACATCATAAGTTAGTTTTATCGGAACTTATCATAAAACGTTGCAGGTAAACTACCCCTTTCACTTACCCGATCTTCATCAAAATCAACAGGTCTTGAGAACTCTATAATTCAGGGCTGTATGCAAAACATTATTTGATTCTGTTTACATTTGCGGCTTTTATCGTTTGCCATAGAAAATACCCTTGTTAAAATATAAAATGTTGCAGGTAAACTACCCCTTTATCTTAACCGATCTTCACCAAAACCAACAGGTCTTGAGAACTCTATAATTCAGGGCTGTATGCAAAAGAGTAGTTGATTCTGTTTGAATTTGCGGCTGTTATCGTTTGCCATAAAAAATAAAAAAAATTACCCTTGATTTAAAACAACAGTTGCAGGTAAACTACCCCTTTCCCTTAACCGATCTTCATCACAATCAATAGGTCTTGAGTACTCTACAAATCAGGGCTGTATGCAAAGTATTATTTGATTTTGTTTGAATTTGCGACTCTTATCTTTTGCCATAAAAAATACCCTTTTAAAACATAAAACGTTGCAGGTAAACTACCCCTTTCCCTTGACCGATCTTCACCAAAAACAATAGGTCATGGGTACTCTACAAATCAGGGCTGTATGCAAAACATTATTTGTTTCTGTTTGAATTTGCGTCTCTTATCGTTTGCCATAGAAAATACCCTTTTAAAACATAAAACGTTGCAGGTAAACTACCCCTTTCCCTTAACCGATCTTCACCAAAAACAATAGGTCTTGGGTACTCTACAAATCAGGGCTGTATGCAAAACATTGTTTGATTCTGTTTACATTTGCGGCTTTTATCGTTTGCCATAGGAAATACCCTTGTTAAAACATAAAACGTTGCAGGTAAACTACCCCTTTCCCTTAACCGATCTGTACCAAAATCGACAGATCTTGAGAACTCTACAATTTAGGGCTGTATGCGAAACATTATTTGATTCTGTTTGAATTGGCGGCTGTTATCGTTTGCCAAACAAACAAAGTTACCCTTGATTAAAAAAAAACCGTTGCAGGTAAACTACCCCTTCCCCTTAACCGATCTTCACCAAAATCGAAAGTCATTGAGACCTCTACAATTCAGGGATGTATGCAAACAATTATTTGATTCTGTTTGAATTTGCGGCTGTTATCGTTTGCCATAGAAAATACGCTTGATAAAAAAACGTTGCAGGTAAACTACCCCTTCCCCTTAACCGATCTTCACCAAAAGCAATAGGTCTTGAGTACTCTACAAATCAGGACTGTATGCAAAACATTATTTGATTCTGTTTGAATTTGCGGCTGTTATCGTTTGCCATAGGAAATACCCTTGTTAAAACATAAAACGTTACAGGTAAACTACCCCTTTCCCTTAACCGATCTTCACCAAAAACAATAGGTCTTGAGTACTCTACAAATCAGGGCTGTATGCAAAACATTATTTGATTCTGTTTGAATTTGCGGCTGTTATCGTTTGCCATAGAAAATACCCTTGTTAAAAAAACGTTGCAGGTAAACTACCCCTTTCCCTCAACCGAACTTCACCAAAAACAATAGGTCTTGAGAACTCTAAAATTTAGGGCTGTATGCAAATAATCTTTTGATTCTGTTTGAATTTGCGGCTGTTATCGTTTGCCATAGGAAATACCCTTGTTAAAACATAAAACGTTACAGGTAAACTACCCCTTTCCCTTAACCGATCTTCACCAAAATCAACAGATCTTGAGAACTCTACAATTCAGGGCTGTATGCGAAACATTATTTGATTCTGTTTGAATTTGCGGCTGTTATCGTTTGCCAAACAAACAAAATTACGCTTGCTAAAAAAAAACCGTTGCAGGTAAACTACCCCTTTCCCTCAACCGATCTTCACCAAAAACAATAGGTCGCGAGTACTCTGCAAATCAGGACTGCATGCAAAAAATTATTTGATTCTGTTTGAATTTGCGGCAGTTATCGTTTGCCATAGAAAAAAATCTACAGACAGACACACAGATAGACAGACAGACAGACACACACACAGACACTTTTCGGAAAACGACTTTTTTCATGTTTTGAGTGTAGTAGAATCAGAATCTGCAATAATCTCGAACACGATTTTTTTTGCCATCACCATACTTCCATTCCTTAAGGAATATGGAAGTAAAATGAGAGTTGTCACCACAGTACCAACAATTTCTAACATTATAATTTTGTATTATTGTTAAAGAATTACTAAATTACATAACATAAAACATGTTTTGACGGTTATGATGTAACAATAAAAAAGTAATACAAACACTTTAAGAAAACAACAAAAATAATTTTTAATACAATAAGTTCACTTTTTTACTTCCATATTCCTTAAGGAATGGAAGTATGGTGATGGCAAAAAAAATCGTGTTCAAGATTATTGCAGATTCTGATTCTACTACACTCAAAACATGAAAAAAAGTCGTTTTCCGAAAAGTGTGTGTGTGTGTGTGTGTGTGTGTGTGTCTGTAGATATTTTTTCTATGGCAAACGATAACTGCCGCAAATTCAAACAGAATCAAATAATTTTTTGCATACAGCCCTGATTTGTAGAGTACTCACGACCTATTGTTTTTGGTGAAGATCGGTTGAGGGAAAGGGGTAGTTTACCTGCAACGGTTTTTTTATCAAGGGAAATTTTTTTTTTTTGGCAAACGATAACAGCCGCAAATTCAAACAGAATTAAATAATGTTTCGTATACAGCCCTGAATTGTAGAGTTCTTCAAGACCTATTGTTTTTGGTGAAGATCGGTTAAGGGAAAGGGGTAGTTTACCTGTAACATTTTGTTTTAACAAGGGTATTTCCTATGGCAAACGATAACAGCCGCATATTCAAACAGAATCAAAAGATTATTTGCATACAGCCCTAAATTGTAGAGTTCTCAAGACCTATTGTTGTTGGTGAAGATCGGTTGAGGGAAAGGGGTAGTTTACCTGCAACGTTTTTTTAACAAGGGTTATTTTCTATGGCAAACGATAACAGCCGCAAATTCAAACAGAATCAAATAATTTTTTGCATACGTCCCTGAATTGTAGAGGTCTCAAGGACTTTCAATTTTGGTGAAGATCGGTTAAGGGGAAGGGGTAGTTTACCTTCAACCTTTTACGTTTTAACAAGAGTAAAGTACTTGAAAATTTATTTAAACTTTTTGAAACAATGGTAATTGTTAAAAATAAAATAATTTTGTTGCCAGGCAATAAAATTAAAATTTTTTCATTTTAATGTAATATAATATTTTTCATTTAATACGGCAATAAAAAGGCAGGTAAGACACAAACACACACACACACACACACACACACACTCAATTCACGTTATTTCTGGCCTCACTCATGTTTATTTTCTTACGTTTGCACGCTTTTTAAATGGAAAGTGCCGAAACCCACACCAACATAACGCGTGCAAGCCGAAAAAATGGACATCAATTTGCTTACTGGCGAAGCTAGTAGATAATGAATGGGTAGGCAAAAATCTTATCTTAAATTTTTTTTAAGGAATCACTAAAAGGACGGTGGGTCAAATCGGACGCTGAGGTAGAGTTTGCTGTAACCGAATGGTTCCAAAAACAGCCGTAAGAATTTTACTAGCAGGGAATCTACAGGTTAGCGCAACAGTGGAACTCATGTCTTAATGTTATTGGAGACTTCTTTTAAAATCGTTGAATAAAAAATGCTTTACAGCTCTATACGTGTGTCTATTGAACAATCCTTGTATTAGTCATACACAATAATACAACTGATTGAACTTCAAATTTTTAAACTTGATTAGTTTCTATATATATGTTTAATGTTACAAATAATTCAAATAACAATCTTGATCATCTGTTAGTTCAGCGGAATAACAGTGACACTTTTAATAACCGCATAAAATAAACACTTAGAAACAACACAGGCGCTTTAACTTAACTGTTTGGACCACAGAAGTGAGGCATGCCTCAACGCTCTATGTGTACAGCGCGGGACAATCCCCCCTCCCTACACTTCCCTATCACACCACTACATTGCTTACATACGATGTATACAAAAAACGCTGAGGCAAGTTCAGGTTGCCTCATTCGCTTTAAACGAACTATGCCGAATCTCACCTGTCACCATCTAGCAGTCGCTCAATAAAGCACGTTTCGGTTTAATAAATTTGACAGTCGCAGTAACAATGTATAATCTTTACGTTATGTAGTTCATACGTATTTATAATTTTTATTCTACAGAATTTTTTAGGGTAGGCATTGCCTCAATTGCCTCCATGTAACTTCGCCACTGATATATATGTGTACAACGTTATCGGCAACAAAGAAGTAGTTTTTGTTAAAATTCCTTCCCGGGATATTTGGCCGTAGTCCAATGTTTTCTACAAAACCAGACGTTTCGGCAATGGCATCGACTTCTATCATCAGTGAAAATCGAGTGCGATAACGTGAGGTGGTATACGTTAGTGACCACAGTACTGTGGTTAAGGCTGAAGCAGTAAGTAGAAAGAAGTAGTTTCTATGGTAATATTTCATTTCGAAAATGATTTTAAATATAAATCTTAGAATATGGAAGTCATGTACGGTTCTCCATACCGATATTTTAAATTTAAAAACTGAATATGTTTTGTGGAATTGTAATATCTAAAATTGTTGTTTTTTAACACAGTATGCCCTGCACAACAGTTTATCAAACATTTTACGATTATAATATTCAACTGAGTTTTAAAATATTAATTTACCCAGACAAGTCATGCAAGATTAGTGATGTTACCTAGAAAGTACAAAAAATAAATGAGAATATGTAAGAACGTATATTCTTTTCATACAGTTATACATAGAAAAAGAAATAGAATCTTTTTATAAATATACTTCTAAAACTCACAGTTGTATCTACATTACTAAGACATTTTTTGCTTCTGTAGTACACGTGAATGTCAAAGGTTGATGATTAATTTTTATGATTTATACCATCTTTTTGAAATGTAATGCTTCTGATGATCTCAAAAACAGTGGAGCCACATCTTGGAAGTTTAATTTGAATCTTTATTCAAGTATACAGATAAAAAATACCATCATGTTTTCAGTTAAGTCACAAAATTATGGATTGTGTTCGTTACGTTTTTATAATATACGAATGCAATTCAGACATCTCTTCTGACCTGCACAAAAATGAAGATGTGCAAGACATGAATCACTTGTACAGTTAGAGTAAGGACTACAAATCAAAAACTAACAGCTACTGGAGATTCCAAGGCAATGTCATTGTTGCAAACTCACACAGAAGTCACTGTCCACTTCAGATCTATACAGCTGAATCATACCTAAAATTTTAAGTAGAGTACTGACATTACAGTAGGCAGTTATTTTTTGAACGATGATGATATAATTTATTACCCCCAAAACTGTAGAAAAACAAAAATATAAAAAATAACATATTCTGTTAAATACCTACAATGGTAATAGGAAGCTACAATATTGCACAAAACTGAAAAATTAAAAAAATGTCACTTCCCCTTGGCAAAAAAGTGTGACAGCCACAAATGAAACGCTTGATATTTGAACTGTATAGTGTCCACAAACACCCCACACCTAGGCAGCCAGATATGATTAAAAAATTCATTATTTAGAGTTCACTGTTTTGAGTGTCTTAAATTGGAGAGACTTAAAGCTCAGCAGAAAAAGCCTAATAATTTAAGCATTCCTCAGAACATGAGAGAGACTCAATTTAAGTACAACTTACAAAATGAATATAATTAAAATTAAACTTAACTTTATCCAATGCAATTTAATCAGAGTATTTCATCAATAAAATGTTTAATCAAAATTAAAATAAATATTAATAAATATAAAATTTAAAAAGGTTGTCCTTCAGCTTTCCAGAAAGCACTTTACAAGATAAGTTATCATCTTAACACACAGAGCAAATAATTATTACTACTCTGACACAATTTAGTAACAATTGTTAAATTACAAAATAATTAATAATATGTTACTTGTAAGTAGTGTTGCACAAAAGCACATGATTCTATACACTCACATACACCTGCCCTGAGTACACATCCTACAGTCTACACGTAGATAACGTTTATCTAAGTTGCCCAATACTGCAAGACCTCAGTGGAAACACTAACACAACCAGTAAGCAACTCTGCAGATGCAACTACTACATACTTAACTGTTGAATTTACAAAAAAATTGTATCTTTTATCAGCTGTAAAACACTTGACATAAAAGTAATAACGTCGTCAGATGTTTGATACTTCACATGCTACATGCTAATCAGTAGTAAATATTATTATAATAAAAATATTTACTGCAATTATGATTTCTTTCATTTTTCTTTTTCTAATATGTCCTATGTTGATTTAATTACTAATTAGTACGGCCTGATGAAGACACAATAATTTGAAAATGCGTAAGAAGATACTGAAATGGAAACCTGTAGTTATAAGAATTACAGGGAGACTGAGGGAAAGAATGTTAGACGATCTTGAGGAGGATTTGTGGGAGATGCAGATAAGTGAACAGAGAAGAGTATTTAAGAACACATAAAGGAAAGAGAGTACATCATGTAAGATCATTGCGTGGATTATAATGAAATAAACTGAAACCAGGAAGAAGGTTCAGATGCTGGAATTACAAAGAAGGTTGAGGTAATCCTTGTCACAACTAATGATGCCATTTTGTTCTCTAGTGAATGATCTTATCTACTGTGTACAACAAAATCTTAAACTTTGTACACATACGTTGCTACTGTTTCTTCTGGTACACTTGTATATATAAACCACTGAAAACAACTTTTATGCTTTACAGATAAGTTCACTTATTGCATAAAAATTTAATTGTTGATCTCAAGAAACACAGTATATAACAATTCAATTTTTCTTTTATCTTGCTGCCACAATAACCCAAATGCATTTTAATAAAACGTTGTTTATCATAATTTTAATTTCTCATTTCTGCACATGTAATTCAAGTTTCCTTCTTATGGAATACTCGGTAAATAGAAATATTAATATTTTTACTTATCCTCCATTAGTATTATTTTATTCAAATCTGACTATGCATGTAAGAGCAGACGTTAATTTTAAATTATTTTTTTAATTCAACAATTGGTAAAACTGATGGGTGTTTATTATCTTTGGAAAGCCAGTTCTACACAATCAAAACATGGCATCCGTTTATCTAACTCTAAAACATTCATTTCAATTTTGTTTATGAATCACTTTGGAGCTTACTGATACTCTATTGTTTTTTATTTAAACTGTTCTTTACTTATTGATAACAATTTGTGATGTTTCTAAAATCTAATTTTCCAATTAAATTGTTAAAATTCTTTATACTTTAATTTATAAAAGCTTATATAACCATTTGAACATCAGAAATCCAACTGATTAGTAATAAAAGTTTACCATTAATATGATTATTTCAGGTAGCTGACGCTTACAGTAACTCAAAACACTTACACAAATTTAGAAAATTACACACAAGAACATTATATTTTCTGTAGAATTTATTATCGTATGATTATTTAAGAAGTGTTCATTCTTTTATTGCAACCTAATGATTTCCATGATTATTTAATATGAGCCTATTAACCTGGTAATTCTCACGTACAAAGGTAATTAATTTATGTTGTTTATACTGTGAATAAACATCTGTATGAACTACAGGCTGAATCATAAAACGACAGGCAATCATAAATATTAAATGATAGTTTTTCACTCTTAAGTCTACTGCAATCTTTATCATGACCCTGTCTGTGTGTATATTACATTCACCAATTCACTTTCAAATCCAACAAATAAGTAACACTCAAAGACTTGACTGGTTGGAATGTTTAATAACAACACTTTCTTTTGTTGACAACTACGGTTTATTGATATTATTGTTAACACAAAACATTTTGCTCATTCTATGAAGTCAGGGCTGAACCTAGGATTTCATTTGGGGGGGGGGGGATTTTTAAAACTAATATCGTTTTCGTAGGTATTGTTTTTCTCATATTATAATGAAAATCGTACCAATAAATTAAAACTAATGGGTAAATAATAACTGTAATTCACTAATTTCATTAAAATCAATTGAAAACATACATCAGATAGGCTTACAGTTTGTCTTGAAAACTTAATAATACCTTTATGTGGAATATAATACTTTAAAGAGAACGTAAAATTAAGAAAATGAGGGTTAACAGCATGCATCTAAATGCTGTGGATATAAATGTGTATAATAAGGTTGTAGTATACATTTTACAGAATGTGAAAGTGTTAAATAATTTTGTTAAAAAATATAATGATTGTCAGTCTTCTTCAAAAGGAAATATAGAAAAAGAAAAAGGTAAAAAATGAAGAAATAAATATTACTATATACTTTGATAAATAAGTGAATTTACAAAGTTCTTGTAAATTTATCCTTCTTGATATATAAAAAAATATGTGGATTACACATGTTTCATTATATGTTTATTACATGTTTAATTTTAAAAAATCATAAATATTTAAGTAAATTCGGTCAAATAAAGCGGATTAATTATTCAAGTACATAGGACAACACTGGAATTGTTCAACCCCTAGTGTCATGTGACTTCAAAAATTGTCGTATACTCCATAGCCTGTCTTTTTCATAGGCCTCGGTTTACAGCCAACTAGCGGGTAAAAGGAAACAGTTCCTTCATTGTGGAATTAAATAAAACAGCTGATATGGCTCAAGCATAGTGTAAAGGACGTTGTCACATGAATCATTTGTTTCAAGTTGCTTATAACCAGAGGAAAATCGTGTCTCGTATTCTCTTTCAACACGACTTCTTTTCATTTTTCATCATTTATTTTCATCTGTTATATTTATTATTGAGAATAAGGCCTATTATTGTAGATTATTTAAACTTGTCATTGACTCCTTAAATTCGTAGTGACCGTCAATCAATGAATTTTTCTGGTGAAGGGTTTGTTATAGTTAAAATATAACATACATTTTAAATTATTTGTGTTGACAATAAACATTGTGAAAACGTCGACTCAAATAATTTAAAACGTGTGTTCTATTTTTTGACTGATCCTCACAAACCCTTCACCGGAAAAATTCTTGTCATTGACCTACATAGTAATTTTTTAAAATTACAAAACTTGAAAGACAATTAATTACATTTAAAAAAGCATGGAACCAGTTAAAAAGTTTTTGATCCATTTTTATTTTTTCGGATTTCGGGGGGGATATATCCCCCCCCAGGTTTGCCCCTGTATGATATATCCTCCTCAATGGTAAACCTGTATCACTGAGCATGGATGTCACATCACAGAATAGGTTGAATGATTGGTGTTAAAAAATAAAGGCCATAAAACGTGATAATCAACAAAAAGGTATTATTGAAATAAACTAACATCAATAAATATTGAATACTGAGCACATTATGTAGTAACATATTCAAATATATATAAAAAAACTATCTATGTGACCATAGTAAATAAATATTATCATTTATCATCGTACAAACATTAACTACAAATTTTTCAATTTTTAACCAATTTTTTCATATTAATTTGTGTCTTTTGGTTTATGTTTGGTCACAGATGACTAAGCATCAAATCATAGCCTCTGACAATTTTCAGAGTATAATAGAAAACAAACGGTTACTTTTTCACTGTTAATTAATGAAAACATCAGATGGAAGGGATACAGTAGATGTTCAAAACAAAATTTGGAAAGGATGGTGATTAAACAGTTGCACTCCAAAAAGCTACTAAAAGATATCAAAAATAACAAAAATAATGTCAGATTACTTGTAATGAGTATAGTTATAATGATTCAGAAGGTTGGATACTGCCTACGTCATAAATAATATAACAACTGTGGCAGAAATGACATACTGAAGAAGTCACTAAAAAATATGTTAACAGGTACAGTAAAGAAATAAATACATTTGAGAAGAAATAGAAGAAGGCAATCTTCTAATGGAAATTGTTAAAGAAAAACAATAGTTGAGGTGGTATGAACACATGCATCACATGAAAGATGATGGAACAACTAAGAATATATGGGAACTGGCAGTGCGAGAAAGAAGACACGGCAGGATGACCTTGAAGAAACTGAAGCACAGAGACTGGCAAAGATACACTGAAAAGAAATCGAAAATAGGATGTGTATAGTGTTAAGAGGTGTGGAGATTAGTAGACAGCCAAGAAGACCCCCCCCCCTATACACATACACACACCAGTGGTGGCTGGTGGTTCCAAATTTTGGTGGTAGCAGTAATTATTGAGTTGGTGGGGAAGAGGATGGGGAGGGGGTAAAAGGGAACATTAAACAGGGCGCAGACCAACATATCTGCATCATACATAGTGATGTTGTATGAAAAAAATATCGGTATGGAGAACCATACATGACTTCCATATTCTAAGATTTATAATCTGAAATATGCTTGCCTGCCAAGCACGATATATTTTCTAATATATACATAATTTACATTAAAATGAAAAAATTATAATTTTATTGCCTGGCAACAAGATTATTTTATTTTCAACAATTACCATTGTTTGAAAAAGTTTAAATGAATTTTCAAGTACTTTACTCTTGTTAAAACGTAAAAGGTTGCAGGTAAACTACCCCTTCCCCTTAACCGATCTTCACCAAAATCTAATGGCCTTGAGTCCTCTACAATTCACTGACGTATGCATAAAATTATTTGATTCTGTTTGAATTTGCGGCTGTTATCGTTCGTCATAGAAAATACGCTTGATAAAAAAACGTTGCAGGTAAACTACCCCTTCCCCTTAACCGATCTTCACCAAAAACAATAGGTCGTGAGTACTCTACAAATCACGACGGTATGCAAAAAATTATTTGATTCTGTTTGAATTTGCGGCTGTTATCGTTTGCCATAGAAAATACCCTTGATAAAAAAACGCTGCAGGTAAACTACCCCTTTCCCTTAACCGATCTTCACCAAAAACAATAGGTCTTGAGAACTCTGCAATTTAGGGCTGTATGCAAATAATCTTTTGATTCTGTTTGAATTTGCGGCTGTTATCATTTGCCATAGGAAATACCCTTGTTAAAACATAAAACGTTACAGGTAAACTACCCCTTTCCCTTAACCGATCTTCACCAAAAACAATAGGTCTTGAGAACTCTACAATTCAGGGCTGTATGCGAAACATTATTTGATTCTGTTTGAA
Source organism: Magicicada septendecula (assembly GCA_034769895.1). Classification (NCBI taxonomy): domain Eukaryota; kingdom Metazoa; phylum Arthropoda; class Insecta; order Hemiptera; family Cicadidae; genus Magicicada; species Magicicada septendecula. The sequence continues at coordinate 137,268,280 of CM068372.1, forward strand.
TTTGCGGCTGTTATCGTTTGCCAAAAAAAAATATTTCCCTTGATAAAAAAAAACCGTTGCAGGTAAACTACCCCTTTCCCTCAACCGATCTTCACCAAAAACAATAGGTCGTGAGTACTCTACAAATCAGGGCTGTATGCAAAAAATTATTTGATTCTGTTTGAATTTGCGGCAGTTATCGTTTGCCATAGAAAAAAAATCTACAGACACACACACACAGAGACACACACACAGACACTTTTCGGAAAACGACTTTTTTTCATGTTTTGAGTGTAGTAGAATCAGAATCTGCAATAATCTCGAACACGATTTTTTTTGCCATCACCATACTTCCATTCCTTAAGGAATATGGAAGTAAAAATAGAAAGTTACTGTTTTCCCCCAAAAGAGAGCTGCTAATGATAATGGAATGATTCTGTCAGTATGTCTACCTATGCCAGATTCCATGTTCCCACGTACTCATGAATGATTGCTAGAGGTTGTCAACAATAGAGAAGCATATGCACAGTGAAACACGGAGTGGAGTACTGGGTATACCTACCAATGTTGTGTACCCCACCTTTCTCCCTACCGGCGCAAATTGAACTTCTCTAACATTGACAATCTCTACAAGCATCACTAACTTTGCAGTAATCAAATACTAAATATGCAGAGAAAAGAAAAAGATAAACAGAATCATGCTTTTTATACCTATAAAATAATACACTGATTTGAAAGCGATCCTCGTGTTTACGAGAACGGCAAAAAAATAAAATTAAGAAATAAAAATAAAACATAAGAACAGCAAATTTATAATACAGGTAGTTATTTTTGGCTCAAATGACTCATTTGAGCTACAAGAACAGATTTTCCCTGTATATAAACTGCAAGGCACATAAATTCAACTACATAAAATATTACTTGAAAACTCTACTCTAAAAGAGAAGTGAGTGGAATACGTCCTGCTTTCATTAATGAACAACAAGAAAAAATAAATCAGTATAAAATATTAAAAATTTCACAAATCTTTCAATTTTTATTTTTGACTGACATGTAATTATCACAATTATACAAAATTATAACTATAATTTCATAACCTCAAAAACAACGAGTATACGTTTACTTTGAACCAACGTAAACACTAAACCTGATACAATTTACAAATCAAGAAGGCTGTCCACACTTCATGACAAAATTAAAGATGCACTACAGCGCTGTTAGTGGAACGTTATGGAAACTTTGTAACTGCCTAGCTAACACAGAGAACATATGGCAACTGTGAAGAGTAACGCACGTCCTCCCATATGCTTGTGTAGTAAGCTCTGCCATTTACTCTTCAAGTTGCAAGCGGGCTACAACCACCAGCCTGCGTGCCACATTTGAATTGTACATGAACATTGCCGCATAGAATCTAATACGTTTTCCGTTGAAATTTATGACACTTTTAACTGATTAATGATTGCGTATATTATTTTATAGTTTAGTTATTCCATATTGGTGGTTGTGCAACGCTGCAACTATAACACCAGCCGCCACACACACTTGAATAATAAAAACTTGATAACAAACTAGAGTTTACAGAGTGTATGGCAACATTAGAGAATGGCAGAAAGTCAAAGCTGGAAAAGATGTTGAAGTGAGTCGAAAAAGTACATGAGAAAGATGATCTTTTTATCACAGGGATCATACATTGTCTGAACAGCAGACAAGAAAGACAAGCAAGAGTATAACAGGAGACAATTGGGCATTAATACCAAGATTTATGGAAAAAGTGATTAAAACTCAAAGGTGAAGGGTCTGAGAAGACGAGCGACGTAAAAGCCAACGTGTACAATTAATCATGCTTTTGTGTGTAATACATGTCACATGACATTGTTTTGTTAATATAACAAAGCATTTGGACGTTATGAAGTAATGATCGTTTACTAACTGACAAACTGAATGATAACATAAGCTAAGCTTTACAACAAGACATCGTTTCAAAACAGATGGGATTATTACGCTATTATCATTCAAGAAGTGCAGAAATCATTAACTAATTATTATCTATAAAGATTACATTCTTACTGGAATTTTTAATTTGAAGATAAGAGAAATTCAGGTTTATCACAGACTTATTGGTACATTATAATACGCATTTCTTTTGAATGGCATTCATGAGTCATGCCTTGTAGGTGTGCACGTGAATCATTTTTGGAGTTACTCATCAAATGAAAACCGGTCTACCAGGCTACAAAGTGATACAGACAAGAGCAACACACACACACACACACACACACACACACACACACACACACACACACACACACACACACACACACACACACACACACACACACACACACACACACACACACACACACACACACACACACACACACACACACACACACACACACACACACACACACACACAACATTGTGCTACCTTTAGCTCTACGCCTTATAATGTGTAGCATGCAAATGGACATCAATCTTCACCTTACTACACCAATCACATAACAATATCCATGGTGCCTGGAAAAATCAATACACTAATTTTCTCTGCTGTGCATTCAAAACTTTGCTGTCATAAAGAATCTGTTCTGAATATATTGCTATAGACTCTTCCATCACTTTTTTGCATGTGCTCATAATGCATGGACTGATCACCGTAATACACAGTGTGATTAAATACTATTATTTTATTAACCATACAGTTAGAGTAGTTTGATAGGATAGCCAAAATAAATGAACTGTTTCACTGTGTTTAAGGGAAAAGATTGTTTTATATATTATGCACTGCTAATGTGATAGATCATATTTAGCAGATTGTACCATAAACATTTGTGACATATGCACAAATTTTATAATCTGCTTCAAGTCTGTGTTTATAAATAGGCAGATAGTGATTTTCCCAGATAGAGCAGGGGAATTGAAGGAATATGTTGAGATATGTTTTATTTAAAATGGATATTTTACTATTGCTATTAAATGTCAAATCATACATTAAATTCACACATTTGGTTTAAAACGTCTTACTATATTCAAGTATATATTATATTACTATAAAACACACATTTTGTTTTAGTTGTAAGCTATGCCCTCACTTATGATTCAAACGATTGCTTTCCTTACAAAAAGCTTCCCACTTTTTGTTGCAATGGGTCACTGTTCAAGAAGACTCTCTTCTACTCTGTTTATGAGGCCAAACCAGATCAGGCATTTTTTCTCTGTGTCTGCTGATATCCTCACTTCTATACACCCTCATTCCTAGTTTTATCCATCTTTCCTATCCCAAGTGACCTTCTAGTAGCAGACACATTCACTGCTTTATACTTTGTACACTATTTTTGCAATTATCCATGTTTATGCCACGCAAAGAAGCTACTTTAAATCTTTGTTTCATTGGCTGATACAGTCTGGCATTAAATTTTATAAGGTAATAAGTTTATATATTCTCTAAAGCTATTTTACTGAAACTATTACTAATTAAAATGGGCCAGAAAGAAGTTTAAGAATATAATGAATAGATCAGGTCATCAATAGGACAGGATTATGGATTTCAAGGATTATTTAGATAGAAGATTCTGCTTGTTTCCACATTACGGTAGAAATCAATGCTGTAAAGAGAGGAGGCAGGCAAGTTTAAACAAAAATCTCTTTATTTATTTATTTACTATGAACCTAAAGAACACAAATACTGTTATACAATAATACTTAACGGGTGTCAAGATTTAAAGATTTCAGCATGCGATTCGCAGACGTTCTGTAATGTTATGAAAGAACAGTATCGCATATGTTTTATTATATTAAAAATAATATTTTAGAAGTATGTTCTTAGCAGTTGTCAATTCAGGATGAGGCAGGTCATAGGAGGCGAATAATAGAATGCACCCCTACAGAAAGTTAGAGGAGAGACCCGTTCTGAATTAATAATTCTGGCACCGATTATTAGAGGAGCTATGATGTTTACATTTACACTTTACCATGGTCATTAGGTATAGACCTGACTGCATCACATACCTGAATACAAAATTTATTTGAAGAGATAGGAAAAAAATAATGATTCTTTATGGAGACGAACAACTTCACCTGTGGAAAAGTTTAATGTTATCACCACTACACTAGAGTGCCAAAAAACTGTGTTTAAAGACAATTAATTAAACCAGTTTGCAACGTAACTGTATAATATGTACATTGAAATACTCTGCAGTAACATAGAAAACTACAAAAAACCGTGTTTATAATTTCATTAGGATCCTCCACACACATCGTCTCTTATCAATACAATTCCATACTTATGATTTAGTTAAGGAACCATATCTAAGTGTTTATCTCTCTCTTTCTCTCACACACACACACACACACACACACACACACACACACACACACACACACACACACACACACACACACACACACACACACACACACACACACACACACACACACACACAGAGGTATCAGGTTAATGTATGACAATGTATATATCACAATTAAGACTTGTGTTCAAGAAAAGTAGAACATTTTCAGGAACAAGAATTTCTATTGTGCTAAAAATTAATGTTATCAGCTGCCACCATTCCATTAGTTAACCTTTAAAACTGCCAAAGTAATATGAAAATATATCCAAGTTGCATGTTTCCTACTGTCAATAAATGGTAACTTTTATGCCACACCCAAAGGTTTTCCTGAGATGGGGTGAAGTCAAACGTAATCAATACCGTGAATAACAAAATTACTTTTATTTTAACAAAAGTACTGAAGAATAATTAAGCAAATTTTTTGCACATGTTTTATGTGACCCAATTATTTATAAAATCTGTATCAACCGATAAATATTCTGAATATATAGTAATACTGTACTTAGTTTAATACTATATATTCAAACACTTTTTGCTACAGTCTGTTTCTTGATGTATGTAATATTTATAATGAATTTACCTCAAGATATTTTTTCCTTGTTGTGCCGTGGTTATATTAAAAGGTAAACACCATAGCCAGTTTAATTGTATTTCCTTACGTTCAGTGCGTTATTGCTGCATGTTACAATGCCCGCCTTCGATATCTAGAATTAGTCGGCTGCCGCGACCTTGATCGGTGACATCATTTGGTTGGCAGTGGCGTTTGTGCTTGACAACGAGATTTATGCAGCAGCATTTTTAAGTTTTATAAGTTCACGGAGCGTCTACTCTCGCCTCTCTTTCTCTTTCAACTTTGTGCTGCTTGGATCGTGACGGTGTACCGTGGTTGTCTACTATGAGCCTATAATTCGATAAAGAGCTTCAGGTTTCCCCGCTTTAGTCGGGAGGAAAGGGGTCGATGAGATGGGTACTCAACATCTTCTCCCGTCCGCAGAGCGGTGAGTAAGGAGCCCCAACGCCGTCACGCCATGCAACATTATTCTTTGCACCCAACTTGAAATGCAGGAATCTCTTTAATGTAATCTGAAAGATCAGGTGGGAACTTTCCTTTTTATTATATATACATCACACACGAAATACTCCGCTGGTTACTGGGTAACACACACAGAGAAACTCAGTTCTAGAAATTAGACTCATGTTTCAGAGTTAACATTACCTGAACATGTTTTGTGAAGACATGCTAAAGTGTGTATAGTGATGACTGTGTTATGAATAGGTTATAAGTATTCATGTATTAATCTTGCATGATGTCAAGGGTTACCATTGTATAATGTAAATATTTAATTCTAATTTCTGCAAAAGAAAACCAATTTCAAAATTCATTTATTAACAAAAATCCAGACCTTAAGAAAATGTCATACATGGACAGTACTTGCATCTACCTGTCATGTGACTTGTGATCCTGCACGTTCTATTTTTCGGTTCTTTGTATTCTAAATTAATACTCCTGTTGATTTAGTTATTTATTATTTGGTTCTGCTTGACTATTCAATATATAATAAAAACAACAAATTTTTAATAATTAATTAACAAACTTCAACCTCTGTTTAACGTGATCACTAGTTTCAATTTTAATGTTATCTTGCCCCTCGTGTTATTAATCCAAGTGCTAGAGATGGGTAGATGAAGGTATTTGAACATACTTAAGTAATTATTTTTTTTAATTTTAATTATTATCTGCGGATAATGCATTGTCATCTTTAAGTACTTATAATTATCTCATGTGGATTACTTGTTCAAGCATTACGAATGCAAATGAAAAAATCTTTTGAAAGTAAAATACTCTGTGTTTAGTAGTTTGGTATGTCATTATTTAATCGTTAGAGATATTTTGGAAATATTATTGTTGCAATCCAACCACCATGGTGCTTTAAAGAAATATTTAAATTGATGTTAAGCATTAAGGAAGACTCAAACCAAAGAATGTAATTGTAAAAGAAATTGTTTCGAAATCAAGAAGCATAAATAAAATCTTGTTGCTATTAATCAAGTGTTTTCTTGCAAGACCTGTCACGATGGGCTCAGCATATTTTATTTCCATCTAGGCCACGCGCCTAGTCGTAAATATTAAGTGACGCCTTCCCAGAATAACAACAACAACAAAATTAATTTTTTGGAGATTAAAAAAAGGGGTGTCAAAACAAAAGATTTTGGGGTGGCGATTCAATGAACCACGCTCTGCTACCATTGAAATGCCACACCAAAATCTTTTGTTTTGTCACCCCTCTTTCTAATCTCCAAAAAATTAATTTTATTGTTGTTGTTGTTATTCTGGGAAGGCGTCACTTAATATTTAAGACTAGGCGCGTGGCCTAGATGGAAATAAAATATGCTGAGCCCATCGTGACAGGTCTTGCAAGAAAACACTTGATTAACAGCAACAAGATTTTATTTATGCTTCTTGATTTCGAAACAATTTCTTTTACAATTACATTCTTTTGTTTGAGTCTTCCTTAATGCTTAACATCAATTTAAATATTTCTTTAAAGCACCATGGTGGTTGGATTGCAACAACAATATTTCCAAAATATCTCTAACGATTAAATAATGACATACCAAACTACTAAACACAGAGTATTTTACTTTCAAAAGATTTTTTCATTTGCATTCGTAATGCTTGAACAATTAATCCACATGAGATAATTATAAGTACTTAAAGATGACAATCCATTATCCGCAGATAATAATTAAAATTAAAAAAATAATTACTTAAGTGTGTTCAAATACTTTCATCTACCGTCCGTCCCCAGCACTTGAATTAATAACATGAGGGGCAAGATTGATAACATTAAAATCGAAACTAGTGATCACATTAAACAGAGAGTTCAAACTTGTGAAAAATCTGAAAATCCATATGGGGTATCAAACTAATGAAAATTTTAACGAAAATACTGTACAGTCAAAATTTTAGCACCCGTGATCCATAAAAGTGATCAAAAATTTGAAAAAATTAACGTGTGCTTCACAATTGTTATTTTATTTTTTTAAAAAAGTAGTACAGTAATTAGGGTTGTCATAATTTCTCTGATAATTAAAAAAAGGTCTAATATTGAAATTTGTCTAATAACAGATGTATTTCATTTACAGTAGGTGAGTGAGTTCTGCAGCTCCGGGAGCTTACTAGTGTAGAGAAACAAAGAAAGTAACTCTATTGCTTGGATATTAACTAAAGTGACAGATAATGAGTCGTTACAAGAGTGACAAGATTTTGTGACTCGATGTCACAGGTCACAAAATATTGAACAATAAAAGTGAAAATAAGAAGATAAATATTTTAAAAATTGTACTGTACAAAATTTAAAAAAACTTATAATCGATTATATAGTTATTGCTATGCCTTTAACTCGTACTGCTCTAGCATTCACTTATTGGTCGATCTTGGTTTTCAGTTCTGATAGTATAGCTTGTTTGATTTCTAGTTTTTTTTTTTGGACTTGATTGACTATATGCCACTTGGATTCATATCAAAAACTTTCTTCATCTTTGAATTTTCTACATAAATTTGTATATTTGTCTTGTCGATTAGCTACAGATATTTGTGTACCAAAAACATGACGTTAATCATATTAAGAATAGGAGTATCCATTTTGATGAAATAGTGTTGTCATTGCAATCCTCTAAACAAGAAGAAAATTAAAATAGTTTCTGTCACAATTTTTTACATGTTCCTTCAAGATTGTCCATGCTATAACTAGCGTATATTGTGCTAAACTGGCATACCTTAAGTAATTTTTTTTTGTATCAGTAAAATATCTGTAATAATGATGATAACAATAATAATACATTTGCAAATACATGTGTGGTCAGTTAGTGTATAAGAATATTAAACTAGGCCTCTCTCTCCTTCTTTTAAGACTACCTCAAGATGTTTACTTCTTATTTGGAATATGTTTCGTGTTCCCATCTTCAGCCTTCCTGATTTTGAACCTTGTGAGGTTGTCTGTTGCTGTGGTTTACTGTTTGCCTCTGGTGCTTTAAATTGGTATTATTGTGTGTGATTGTGGTGTATATATTAGTATTTTGTGTATTTTCTATGTTGAGTGCTTTGAAAATTGTGCTGTGTTTTGTATTGGTTTGTATTTGTTCAGGTATTAGTTTGTTTTGTATTTTATGTTTGTATATTAGTAAATTTTCCCAAATGTTCATTATGGTCCCTTTGTGTGGTATGTGTTTTATTAGTGTCATATTCGTTATGTCTGGGAATTCATGTTCAGTGTTTGTTGCGTATGTGGCCAAATTAGATTTATATATATTTCTGTTTTTTTGTATGCATTTAGGTGTTCAAAATAACGTTTTTTCAGCTGTTTTTTTGTTTGTCCTATGTAACATTTATTGCAATCTTGGCATTCAATATTGTATATACCATTGGTGTAACGGGGCAAAAAAGGGGGTTTTTATTTTATTAACAATTTGGGTTTTATTTTATTAAAATATTAACAATTCATTTCCATCGTTCAGATGCGGCCATAGTCGCCGAGCCAGGGGGGTAGTTTACCCATGATGTATAAGAACAAATGGGGGGTTGTTGGCACCATATCCTCTCCGGTCCTCTTAGGGGTTTAGCAATGAGATTTCTTCTGTTTTGACAGAAGATCTCTCATTGGGGGGGTATTGTAACGGGGCAAAAAAAGGGGTTTTTATTTTATTAACAATTTGGGTTTTATTTTATTAAAATATTAACAATTCATTTCCATCTGCGTGGTCCGTCCCATGGCAATATAAAGCGTAGTTAGAACAAAGGACTCGTGAGGTGATGCCAATGCAAAGGAATGTTGTGTTGTTGATGGTGATACGATTCCTGGAACTTTTAACGCTGTGTGACACCTGCGCCCAAACGCACTAACATCGGCGGCGCGCATACCCACGCTAGGCCAAAGGCGCACAAGATGGCTTGGAGATGAATTTTGTTCGCACGTGGTCCGAGCTGGAGGATATAAGTTTAAAGTCCTGCCCACATTTGTGACGTCGACCAGTGAACACTAAATATCGTCCACGTCTAAAACATGAAAAACCTATGTGTTGGCTGAACAGTAACAATGACTTGGGTACAGAAGGCATTGCTTTCCGCCTTGTCAAAAAATTAAAAGTGTAAGAGTCTTGGTGAACGCTCTTCCCAGTTCTCTCGCCGACGCTTACCTGGCCAGGTAGACGCTCAAACAGGGCCCATTAACAAAAGTTCAAGACCCAGCAAAAGGGTGAGCAGTTTTTTCTAAAAAATTCGGTAGTGAGAGAAGTTTCACGGCGAAAATGAATTAATAAATTGTTTTTTTCGGAAAAAGTAACGGAGTTTTGGAAGTGCGGGGCCATGAAGACGGGGAGACGCCAATCTGCCGGCAGGGTATATAATCAATTTTAATTCAATGGGGTTTCTCTTAATAACGGGGTAAATTTAATATAGTGTGAATGTTGTGAGCGAGCAGACTGGGCTGTCTGTTATAATTAAGATAAGATGTTTAGTGTAATATTATAATTGTAATTATCGTAATCATGTCGTAAATCTCAGAGAAAACTGTTATGCATATTTATTTTTTATTTTTTTATTTTAATTTTGGAGAAATAATCGTTTGAGATAAGAGGCAAGAAATAATGTGATTTGAAGTTTAAAAGTTTTAACTATAAAAATAAAATCTTAGTTTGTTTCTATTCACAAAATGCGAGTTGCGTCAGTTATTGAAATAACCTTAAATCACTCTTGCATCTAGATGTTCGCGAGAAGTAACCCTGACGAAGAAGAGCAGTTTAGAGGTAAGTGAAAAAATAGATGATTTCGTTTATTTATTTGTATTTGTATATATTGTAACAAATGGCGCCCGAACAGGGACGAATTTGATTAATTCAATAATTAAAATTCCACACCTACAACAGATGCAAGCGTGATTTGGGGTTAAAGTAGCGACGTAGAAGTACGAAATTTATGCATTATTTACTTAAGAATAAAATGGTGTTATGATTAAGAAAATCGATTAAAGTAAGTTAACAAGTCTTGTAAAAGAATAAAAAATGGATACAAATGAGAGTATTAATAACGAAGTCAGCTTCTCTGACAGTCAAACAAATAGCGATTCAGGCATTCAAACAGAATCGCTATCAATAGGTGACCGTAATGTAGACGAATCTGCAATTAGTGCGCCGGGAGCGAATTCCACTCCCTTAGCAAGTAAAACAAATACAAAAGAAAAAGAGATGTCCATGAATGACTTATTTAACCTTCTCAGTAAACGATTTGATAGTAATGATGAAAAATTTAATGAACAAAATATCAAATTCGATGAGTTAAAAAACCTTATCAATGAGACCAAAAAGCAGGTAGAAAGTACTCATGAAATATTTAAAAATAACTTAAATAAATTAGACCAGAATATTGAGAGAATGGGAGTGGATGTGATAAATACAGATAAGAGTAAAACAAGTGAAAATTATAATGAGATGCATAAAAATGTGGTATTAGAAAATAAGGTAACAAATGATAAAAATAATATTGAAAATGGTAATGTAATTGAAAAGGTGGTATCAGAGAGTGGTACGTTGAAAACAGATAGTGAGATAGTGAGTGAGAGAGAGAGAGAGAGTAATAGGTTGTAACGGAGTAGTAATTAGTGTTGATGAATTAGAGAAAGAGTGGCAAGAGAGAGTAGATGAGTATGTAGGGCAGAGGGTAAATTTTCCCCATATTTATGATGAACCAAGGTGTTCAAAAATGTTATTGTTGAAGGGCAAGAGTCCCTTGTTAGTGAAAGATTTGAGTTGTTTCCCCTTTTTGTATAAGTTAGTACCCTCTGTGTGGAATGGTGTTGAAAGTGTGAGATGGTGTTATGATGAGAGAGATTTAGATAGAGAATTGTGTGTTGATAGAGAGATAGAATTATATAAGTTGAAGAGGAATTATAATGAGTTGAAAGAGATGTTAGAAGTGGTAAAAATAAATGATATGAAATACTTACCTGTTAAAATAGAGAATGAGAATTGTTTTGATGATACCTGTTTAAATAATAATAATATACCTTATGTTGTAATGAATGAGAAAATAACTGACCTGATATTGAATATAACTACTAATGGAAACTGGACAGAAATAAATAATGTTGACTTGGTTTATGATAAAATAATTATAATAGGAAGTAACCCTATATATGATTATTGTGGTAAAATGAATAAACTAAAATTTTTTGGTTATTACACACAAGATAGCCATACGATGTGTGTAAATAAAATTGAAAACTGTTATGTGAAACCCAGACTAATTTTTGATGATGGAGGCTGAACATACACTTAATAGATGGATATTTTAAATATTTTGATTTATGGTTCTGACCTTGCAGACTTGGACAATGAAGTGTGATAAATTGAATAATAATGATGAAGAATTGTAAATAAATGTTTAGTGAAATTAATTGTGTGTATTGTAAAATGTTAGGTAAACAAGGTGTGTATGTAGGTAATTGTTGTGATAATAATAATAATATTTTACAGTTTAAATAAATAACAAAAATAATTTTGAAGAGGATAACAAATGAATTGTAATTATTGTAATTGGTGAAAGTAATTAAAATGTTGTTTTTAATAATAGATTTAATTAAAATAATTTGAAATGTTTAAATACTTTTGATTGATTTAAATGTTGTATAATTGAGTTTTCTAATGGATTTAAATTATTTTACGAGATGTGAATTTGATAGTAATAAATAAATAAATGTTAAATTGTTTGGTATGAAATAACATTGTTGTTAAAATGTCTCAGAAGGTACAGGGTGTTTGGTGTTTTTATTTGTGTATTTAGGACAGTGTATGAGGGATGTACTGTAAGTATAAAATTTATAATACCAATTAGATAGAGTAAAATGTTTACAGGTGTGAAAAGATTTTGATTCAATAATGAAAATAATTTGAAATAATTGTACTAAATAGAAACTATAGTTAAAAAGTAATAATAACTGAAAGGTGATGTAAATATGGAAATTTTGAGGAATATAATTGTAGTGAGTGAGAAATAATGAAACAATGTTATGTAGAAAGATTTAGTTTAGCTATTAAGTGGCTAGTACGGTGGTGGCATGTGCCACCGTAGGTAGCGATAAGTGTTGGGGGTAATAGAGAGTGTTACCTCCATCGGAGGCCAAAATGGTGTAATATGCACGGCACACCCTTTTTTACAATTTTATATTGTATCCTGATATACTGCCGTGCCATGCAGATAAATGATGATGATAACATGCCTGAAAGTAGAGTTGATTTCCCCGACTTTTCGGGCGATTACTGCCTTACCAGCACTAATCGTGGTTTTGGCTAGCGGTCAGCTATGGCCATAAATTAAGAACCTTGACCATAGCTGGCTTGAAATTGGTTTATATTAGAAATTGATCGGGGGTGACATTAGGGGAAATCCCGGAAACTATGGAACAGTGGCTGCCACTCTGTTCGAGTAGGAACAGCAAGGCCAGGTGGTAGACCCGTTTTAAGGGCGTATAAATTTGTAACAAGTGATATGATGATATCCAAATAATTTCAAATGTAACGCTGAAGCAAGGGCATGGAGATGTTAAATTACTCCACCTATGCCGTCCTTGTGGAGGCAAATGGGCGCAACAGTCCAACAGAACAAACAATAGTGTGTGTGGCAGGGTGGTTGCTCAGGGGAGCAACAAATTCAAATTTTTGTAACTTAAAGATGATAACTCGCTATTGCACTAATTAAATAATTGTATTATGATTTGATAAACAGGTGTTCGTATGCTTATTATGCTGTGTTTATTCTGTCTTATAAATGTATTAATTTGTTGCATTAGAGGTAAGGATTGATAAAATGTGTGGTTTGTATAATTTTGAAATGTGTTTGTAGTAAGGTCATTCACCTTGCTAAGAAAATCAGTTTGATCAGCTGTACAATATCACTTATAAACGATTTGCAAATTTTTCAAGTTAGTTAAATATTTGAGTATGGGAAGATGGAATGTAATTAATGTTTGAATAGTGATTTTAATGTGTTAAAGATTTTATTTTAAATGATGAAAATAATTTGATATAGTTGAGAATTTTAAATGATTTGTAAAAGATAGTAAAAGGGAGATTTTGGGTGATTAATGTTGTTGGGACAATTAGATCAGTCCATGTTGAGTTTAAGGTGGTGATAGAGATGAATAAATATTGTTGTGAAGTAATGTAATGTAGAATTTGAGATGTAATGGTGACACAGTAGCTATGGGGAATATATGTAGAGTATTGATTGATATATTGATGTAATAAATAAGTGGAGATATTTTGTTGTAGTTGAAGTGATGTAATGAGAATAGTAATTAGTTGATGGGAATTTTGTAAGAGGGGGGTGGTGTGGTAGGAGTCCGCAACAAAAGGGTTGGGACGGGAAGGGACCGTTTAGCGCCGGAAAGGGTTGCCTTAGGTAGAATCCAGGGACCAGATAAGGGAATGAGCTTTTGGGGGGGGGGAACACATCCTGAGTACAAAGGGTTAGAGAGTATTTTTTTTATATATATATAAGGGTAGAATGATGCGAACTGAGTTGAGTAGTAAGTTGGGTTTAGAGATTGTTTGATAAATGTTTTGATAGAGATGGGTGTCATGTTAGTTAGGGCTGTTAGTAATATTAAAGTCAGAGGGGGAAGATTGTAAATGTATACAGGCCAAGTGGTAAATCAAGTTAGTATAAATAATTAAGTCACCCAAACTAATGGAGATTGATAATAGTAAAGGAAGAGAGTCATAGTAAAAATATAGAATTTTAATTGAAACAAGTGACAATTTTTATAGAATTTGAGAATAAAGTACAATTGTAAAATGTGTAATTTTGAGTAATTTAAATGTCAATTTTATTGTTAATTATAATAATACTATGTCAATTTTAAAGGTCATATTTTATTATGTTTCTGTGTTTGAAGATGAACATTTTAAAGCTGTTTAATGTATTTTATGATGTAGCCTATGTATAACCTGTGTAGGTCAAGGTTGTGGGCTTGACCCAGTTTGATCAGCTGATGGTTGATGTTATGAACTAAACCAGTTTTGGAAATGAAATGATGCAACTTTTGTTGTTTAATTGAGTTAAATAATTTTAAATTTTTTGAATATTGAGAAAAGTCTATTTTAATAAATTAAATTTTTTTTGAAAAAAAAAAAATTTGATTTTTGTGCCTGCCATCTAATTGATGTTTTGAATTTTGATTGTAGTGTTGTTTATGTGTATTACTAGGGTTTTATTGAATTATATTGTTTAGTATGTATGTATAATCACGTGTTAGGATAAATGAATTCATGTTTTAGGTGGATGTTCAATTTGTTTGTTTTTCTGAGTATTAACAGTAATGAAGAAAATTGATAAATGTAGATAAAAGATTTTTTTTTTGGTTTTGATGAAAATAATAATAATATAACAATCTGATTTTGAACTTAAAAGAATTGTGAATTTAAAGATAAATATTTTGTGACTTTTAAATGATGAGTTTGTTTATAAGATATTATGAGAGTATGTACAAGCCCAGTAACTGCTAAAGGCAGCCCAGTGTGCATGATAAGGGGGAACATATCGGTTGAGGATCTGGCGTGGTATAAGACCAGGGGTTTGGAGTTAGGGGTAGCATGTTAGAAGGTTAGGTGCGCTGTGGTGCGTGTCTGTTCGATTTTATGGTGTTGGGATCTCGTATAGAGAAGTCCAGTGATCTCGTTCAGATGCGGCCATAGTCGCCGAGCCAGGGGGGTAGTTTACCCATGATGTATAAGAACAAATGGGGGGTTGTTGGCACCATATCCTCTCCGGTCCTCTTAGGGGTTTAGCAATGAGATTTCTTCTGTTTTGACAGAAGATCTCTCATTGGGGGGGTATTGTAACGGGGCAAAAAAAGGGGTTTTTATTTTATTAACAATTTGGGTTTTATTTTATTAAAATATTAACAATTCATTTCCATCTGCGTGGTCCGTCCCATGGCAATATAAAGCGTAGTTAGAACAAAGGACTCGTGAGGTGATGCCAATGCAAAGGAATGTTGTGTTGTTGATGGTGATACGATTCCTGGAACTTTTAACGCTGTGTGACACCTGCGCCCAAACGCACTAACATCGGCGGCGCGCATACCCACGCTAGGCCAAAGGCGCACAAGATGGCTTGGAGATGAATTTTGTTCGCACGTGGTCCGAGCTGGAGGATATAAGTTTAAAGTCCTGCCCACATTTGTGACGTCGACCAGTGAACACTAAATATCGTCCACGTCTAAAACATGAAAAACCTATGTGTTGGCTGAACAGTAACAATGACTTGGGTACAGAAGGCATTGCTTTCCGCCTTGTCAAAAAATTAAAAGTGTAAGAGTCTTGGTGAACGCTCTTCCCAGTTCTCTCGCCGACGCTTACCTGGCCAGGTAGACGCTCAAACAGGGCCCATTAACAAAAGTTCAAGACCCAGCAAAAGGGTGAGCAGTTTTTTCTAAAAAATTCGGTAGTGAGAGAAGTTTCACGGCGAAAATGAATTAATAAATTGTTTTTTCGGACAAAGTAACGGAGTTTTGGAAGTGAGGGGCCATGAAGACGGGGAGACGCCAATCTGCCGGCAGGGTATATAATCAATTTTAATTCAATGGGGTTTCTCTTAATAACGGGGTAAATTTAATATAGTGTGAATGTTGTGAGCGAGCAGACTGGGCTGTCTGTTATAATTAAGGTAAGATGTTTAGTGTAATATTATAATTGTAATTGTCATAATCATGTCGTAATTCTCAGAGAAAATTGTTATGCATATTTATTTTTTATTTTTTAATTTTAATTTTGGAGAAATAATCGTTTGAGATAAGAGGCAAGAAATAATGTGATTTGAAGTTTAAAAGTTTTAACTATAAAAATAAAATCTTAGTTTGTTTCTATTCACAAAATGCGAGTTGCGTCAGTTATTGAAATAACCTTAAATCACTCTTGCATCTAGATGTTCGCGAGAAGTAACCCTGACGAAGAAGAGCAGTTTAGAGGTAAGTGAAAAAATAGATGATTTCGTTTATTTATTTGTATTTGTATATATTGTAACAAATGGCGCCCGAACAGGGACGAATTTGATTAATTCAATAATTAAAATTCCACACCTACAACAGATGCAAGCGTGATTTGGGGTTAAAGTAGCGACGTAGAAGTACGAAATTTATGCATTATTTACTTAAGAATAAAATGGTGTTATGATTAAGAAAATCGATTAAAGTAAGTTAACAAGTCTTGTAAAAGAATAAAAAATGGATACAAATGAGAGTATTAATAACGAAGTCAGCTTCTCTGACAGTCAAACAAATAGCGATTCAGGCATTCAAACAGAATCGCTATCAATAGGTGACCGTAATGTAGACGAATCTGCAATTAGTGCGCCGGGAGCGAATTCCACTCCCTTAGCAAGTAAAACAAATACAAAAGAAAAAGAGATGTCCATGAATGACTTATTTAACCTTCTCAGTAAACGATTTGATAGTAATGATGAAAAATTTAATGAACAAAATATCAAATTCGATGAGTTAAAAAACCTTATCAATGAGACCAAAAAGCAGGTAGAAAGTACTCATGAAATATTTAAAAATAACTTAAATAAATTAGACCAGAATATTGAGAGAATGGGAGTGGATGTGATAAATACAGATAAGAGTAAAACAAGTGAAAATTATAATGAGATGCATAAAAATGTGGTATTAGAAAATAAGGTAACAAATGATAAAAATAATATTGAAAATGGTAATGTAATTGAAAAGGTGGTATCAGAGAGTGGTACGTTGAAAACAGATAGTGAGATAGTGAGTGAGAGAGAGAGAGAGAGTAATAGGTTGTAACGGAGTAGTAATTAGTGTTGATGAATTAGAGAAAGAGTGGCAAGAGAGAGTAGACGAGTATGTAGGGCAGAGGGTAAATTTTCCCCATATTTATGATGAACCAAGGTGTTCAAAAATGTTATTGTTGAAGGGCAAGAGTCCCTTGTTAGTGAAAGATTTGAGTTGTTTCCCCTTTTTGTATAAGTTAGTACCCTCTGTGTGGAATGGTGTTGAAAGTGTGAGATGGTGTTATGATGAGAGAGATTTAGATAGAGAATTGTGTGTTGATAGAGAGATAGAATTATATAAGTTGAAGAGGAATTATAATGAGTTGAAAGAGATGTTAGAAGTGGTAAAAATAAATGATATGAAATACTTACCTGTTAAAATAGAGAATGAGAATTGTTTTGATGATACCTGTTTAAATAATAATAATATACCTTATGTTGTAATGAATGAGAAAATAACTGACCTGATATTGAATATAACTACTAATGGAAACTGGACAGAAATAAATAATGTTGACTTGGTTTATGATAAAATAATTATAATAGGAAGTAACCCTATATATGATTATTGTGGTAAAATGAATAAACTAAAATTTTTTGGTTATTACACACAAGATAGCCATACGATGTGTGTAAATAAAATTGAAAACTGTTATGTGAAACCCAGACTAATTTTTGATGATGGAGGCTGAACATACACTTAATAGATGGATATTTTAAATATTTTGATTTATGGTTCTGACCTTGCAGACTTGGACAATGAAGTGTGATAAATTGAATAATAATGATGAAGAATTGTAAATAAATGTTTAGTGAAATTAATTGTGTGTATTGTAAAATGTTAGGTAAACAAGGTGTGTATGTAGGTAATTGTTGTGATAATAATAATAATATTTTACAGTTTAAATAAATAACAAAAATAATTTTGAAGAGGATAACAAATGAATTGTAATTATTGTAATTGGTGAAAGTAATTAAAATGTTGTTTTTAATAATAGATTTAATTAAAATAATTTGAAATGTTTAAATACTTTTGATTGATTTAAATGTTGTATAATTGAGTTTTCTAATGGATTTAAATTATTTTACGAGATGTGAATTTGATAGTAATAAATAAATAAATGTTAAATTGTTTGGTATGAAATAACATTGTTGTTAAAATGTCTCAGAAGGTACAGGGTGTTTGGTGTTTTTATTTGTGTATTTAGGACAGTGTATGAGGGATGTACTGTAAGTATAAAATTTATAATACCAATTAGATAGAGTAAAATGTTTACAGGTGTGAAAAGATTTTGATTCAATAATGAAAATAATTTGAAATAATTGTACTAAATAGAAACTATAGTTAAAAAGTAATAATAACTGAAAGGTGATGTAAATATGGAAATTTTGAGGAATATAATTGTAGTGAGTGAGAAATAATGAAACAATGTTATGTAGAAAGATTTAGTTTAGCTATTAAGTGGCTAGTACGGTGGTGGCATGTGCCACCGTAGGTAGCGATAAGTGTTGGGGGTAATAGAGAGTGTTACCTCCATCGGAGGCCAAAATGGTGTAATATGCACGGCACACCCTTTTTTACAATTTTATATTGTATCCTGATATACTGCCGTGCCATGCAGATAAATGATGATGATAACATGCCTGAAAGTAGAGTTGATTTCCCCGACTTTTCGGGCGATTACTGCCTTACCAGCACTAATCGTGGTTTTGGCTAGCGGTCAGCTATGGCCATAAATTAAGAACCTTGACCATAGCTGGCTTGAAATTGGTTTATATTAGAAATTGATCGGGGGTGACATTAGGGGAAATCCCGGAAACTATGGAACAGTGGCTGCCACTCTGTTCGAGTAGGAACAGCAAGGCCAGGTGGTAGACCCGTTTTAAGGGCGTATAAATTTGTAACAAGTGATATGATGATATCCAAATAATTTCAAATGTAACGCTGAAGCAAGGGCATGGAGATGTTAAATTACTCCACCTATGCCGTCCTTGTGGAGGCAAATGGGCGCAACAGTCCAACAGAACAAACAATAGTGTGTGTGGCAGGGTGGTTGCTCAGGGGAGCAACAAATTCAAATTTTTGTAACTTAAAGATGATAACTCGCTATTGCACTAATTAAATAATTGTATTATGATTTGATAAACAGGTGTTCGTATGCTTATTATGCTGTGTTTATTCTGTCTTATAAATGTATTAATTTGTTGCATTAGAGGTAAGGATTGATAAAATGTGTGGTTTGTATAATTTTGAAATGTGTTTGTAGTAAGGTCATTCACCTTGCTAAGAAAATCAGTTTGATCAGCTGTACAATATCACTTATAAACGATTTGCAAATTTTTCAAGTTAGTTAAATATTTGAGTATGGGAAGATGGAATGTAATTAATGTTTGAATAGTGATTTTAATGTGTTAAAGATTTTATTTTAAATGATGAAAATAATTTGATATAGTTGAGAATTTTAAATGATTTGTAAAAGATAGTAAAAGGGAGATTTTGGGTGATTAATGTTGTTGGGACAATTAGATCAGTCCATGTTGAGTTTAAGGTGGTGATAGAGATGAATAAATATTGTTGTGAAGTAATGTAATGTAGAATTTGAGATGTAATGGTGACACAGTAGCTATGGGGAATATATGTAGAGTATTGATTGATATATTGATGTAATAAATAAGTGGAGATATTTTGTTGTAGTTGAAGTGATGTAATGAGAATAGTAATTAGTTGATGGGAATTTTGTAAGAGGGGGGTGGTGTGGTAGGAGTCCGCAACAAAAGGGTTGGGACGGGAAGGGACCGTTTAGCGCCGGAAAGGGTTGCCTTAGGTAGAATCCAGGGACCAGATAAGGGAATGAGCTTTTGGGGGGGGGAACACATCCTGAGTACAAAGGGTTAGAGAGTATTTTTTTTATATATATATAAGGGTAGAATGATGCGAACTGAGTTGAGTAGTAAGTTGGGTTTAGAGATTGTTTGATAAATGTTTTGATAGAGATGGGTGTCATGTTAGTTAGGGCTGTTAGTAATATTAAAGTCAGAGGGGGAAGATTGTAAATGTATACAGGCCAAGTGGTAAATCAAGTTAGTATAAATAATTAAGTCACCCAAACTAATGGAGATTGATAATAGTAAAGGAAGAGAGTCATAGTAAAAATATAGAATTTTAATTGAAACAAGTGACAATTTTTATAGAATTTGAGAATAAAGTACAATTGTAAAATGTGTAATTTTGAGTAATTTAAATGTCAATTTTATTGTTAATTATAATAATACTATGTCAATTTTAAAGGTCATATTTTATTATGTTTCTGTGTTTGAAGATGAACATTTTAAAGCTGTTTAATGTATTTTATGATGTAGCCTATGTATAACCTGTGTAGGTCAAGGTTGTGGGCTTGACCCAGTTTGATCAGCTGATGGTTGATGTTATGAACTAAACCAGTTTTGGAAATGAAATGATGCAACTTTTGTTGTTTAATTGAGTTAAATAATTTTAAATTTTTTGAATATTGAGAAAAGTCTATTTTAATAAATTAAATTTTTTTTGAAAAAAAAAAAATTTGATTTTTGTGCCTGCCATCTAATTGATGTTTTGAATTTTGATTGTAGTGTTGTTTATGTGTATTACTAGGGTTTTATTGAATTATATTGTTTAGTATGTATGTATAATCACGTGTTAGGATAAATGAATTCATGTTTTAGGTGGATGTTCAATTTGTTTGTTTTTCTGAGTATTAACAGTAATGAAGAAAATTGATAAATGTAGATAAAAGATTTTTTTTTTGGTTTTGATGAAAATAATAATAATATAACAATCTGATTTTGAACTTAAAAGAATTGTGAATTTAAAGATAAATATTTTGTGACTTTTAAATGATGAGTTTGTTTATAAGATATTATGAGAGTATGTACAAGCCCAGTAACTGCTAAAGGCAGCCCAGTGTGCATGATAAGGGGGAACATATCGGTTGAGGATCTGGCGTGGTATAAGACCAGGGGTTTGGAGTTAGGGGTAGCATGTTAGAAGGTTAGGTGCGCTGTGGTGCGTGTCTGTTCGATTTTATGGTGTTGGGATCTCGTATAGAGAAGTCCAGTGATCTCGTTCAGATGCGGCCATAGTCGCCGAGCCAGGGGGGTAGTTTACCCATGATGTATAAGAACAAATGGGGGGTTGTTGGCACCATATCCTCTCCGGTCCTCTTAGGGGTTTAGCAATGAGATTTCTTCTGTTTTGACAGAAGATCTCTCATTGGGGGGGTATTGTAACGGGGCAAAAAAAGGGGTTTTTATTTTATTAACAATTTGGGTTTTATTTTATTAAAATATTAACAATTCATTTCCATCTGCGTGGTCCGTCCCATGGCAATATAAAGCGTAGTTAGAACAAAGGACTCGTGAGGTGATGCCAATGCAAAGGAATGTTGTGTTGTTGATGGTGATACGATTCCTGGAACTTTTAACGCTGTGTGACACCTGCGCCCAAACGCACTAACATCGGCGGCGCGCATACCCACGCTAGGCCAAAGGCGCACAAGATGGCTTGGAGATGAATTTTGTTCGCACGTGGTCCGAGCTGGAGGATATAAGTTTAAAGTCCTGCCCACATTTGTGACGTCGACCAGTGAACACTAAATATCGTCCACGTCTAAAACATGAAAAACCTATGTGTTGGCTGAACAGTAACAATGACTTGGGTACAGAAGGCATTGCTTTCCGCCTTGTCAAAAAATTAAAAGTGTAAGAGTCTTGGTGAACGCTCTTCCCAGTTCTCTCGCCGACGCTTACCTGGCCAGGTAGACGCTCAAACAGGGCCCATTAACAAAAGTTCAAGACCCAGCAAAAGGGTGAGCAGTTTTTTCTAAAAAATTCGGTAGTGAGAGAAGTTTCACGGCGAAAATGAATTAATAAATTGTTTTTTCGGACAAAGTAACGGAGTTTTGGAAGTGAGGGGCCATGAAGACG
Organism: Magicicada septendecula; assembly: GCA_034769895.1. Classification (NCBI taxonomy): domain Eukaryota; kingdom Metazoa; phylum Arthropoda; class Insecta; order Hemiptera; family Cicadidae; genus Magicicada; species Magicicada septendecula. The sequence goes on from CM068372.1 coordinate 137,290,414, forward strand.
GGGAGACGCCAATCTGCCGGCAGGGTATATAATCAATTTTAATTCAATGGGGTTTCTCTTAATAACGGGGTAAATTTAATATAGTGTGAATGTTGTGAGCGAGCAGACTGGGCTGTCTGTTATAATTAAGGTAAGATGTTTAGTGTAATATTATAATTGTAATTGTCATAATCATGTCGTAATTCTCAGAGAAAATTGTTATGCATATTTATTTTTTATTTTTTTATTTTAATTTTGGAGAAATAATCGTTTGAGATAAGAGGCAAGAAATAATGTGATTTGAAGTTTAAAAGTTTTAACTATAAAAATAAAATCTTAGTTTGTTTCTATTCACAAAATGCGAGTTGCGTCAGTTATTGAAATAACCTTAAATCACTCTTGCATCTAGACGTTCGCGTGAAGTAACCCTGACGAAGAAGAGCAGTTTAGAGGTAAGTGAAAAAATAGATGATTTCGTTTATTTATTTGTATTTGTATTTGAATATATTGTAACATTGGTTGTTATATTATCTTTGTTGTTTGGGTTATTTAGTTTTTGTAATTTATTTTTATTAGTTTTGTATGGTATTTTAATGTCTGTGTTTTTAAATAGTTTTATTAGCTTTGTCATTTTATTATTTATGTATGTGAATGTGGCCCATCTTTTATTGTTGTTATTATTTATATTTTGTTCATTTTTATTAACTCTTAATTGTTCACTTTTTATTTTATATTTGATTTGATTTTATATTTTGTTTACAGTATTTTTATTGTATCCCTTTTCATAAGCAATTTGGTATATTATATTTCTTTCTTTGTTTCTTGTTTGTTTAGGGGTATTTTGTAAATTCTGTTAAAAAGTGAATAGAACGTTTTTATGTTGTGGTGGGTGGTCAGAATGGTTAGGTATAATGATGTTAGTAGAAGTTGATTTTCTGTATATTAGTAACTAGTATACATATATATATTATATATATATTGTACTTAAACCGGGGTGTAGCCGCTACTGTTCAAGCCACGGGATGAAAGCCAATTTGTACTTAAACGGGTTTCCTCTCCTTAAAACCCCACTGTTGTATTTGTCAATTTGTTTTGTATTACTTTAATTATATAAATCTCGGAGATATTTGGAGTTGTGGAATATATGGATGTAATTAACTAATATTAACTTAACTCTTTAATAATTATCAGTGTTAGTGTGCCTAGAACTTAAACAACTTAATCGTTATTCTACAATTTCACCCAACCCTATTATACCTTGAAGAGAGATCTGTCTAAATTCGTAATTTTACGCTCCCTCTTTGGTGTCGGATAATTCCGCTATAAGCGCTGCAGTATCGGCTCAACGAAACTTATAGGTTATTTCGATGTTTATATTAACCATTTATTCTATACTTATTCAGTTACTTTTTGTTCCCAGTTCACTAACCATACTCCAAATAACAAGATTTGACAAATATATATGAAGGTTCTTTATTTGTTTACTTGATTCACATTAAATAAGATATGTGCTAATTAACATATGCTTGGACTATAGACTTCAGGTATCGATTGTTGATTATTTTAATCCTTTATTTATATTTGGTTATATATTATGTTTTGATTTGTATTTAATTTATTTCAGGGTGTGAAGGTTCTTGTAACTGTGGGGAAGACTAAAAATACATAGATAAGAATGCAAGATTTACAATATTTATGTGTTGTGTATTTAGTATGATTAATATAATATAATTTACCAGACTCGAACGAAGCAAATCGTGTAGGCGGTTGATTGCTAAATTTACTGTTTTGAATGGTTATGCAGTACGGTTTTCTGTCTTCGGTTTAATAAAAGTAATTCTTGTCCTGTCCACTTCGGAATACAGCTTCTGGATTGATTTACAGCTCAATTGATGTTTCTTCTGCACCGCCAGGATCCAAATAAGTTCTTCCTTCGGTTGAAGCAATTAGTGTTGTTCCGTGTATTTGCAAGGTTATAATTTCTGGTGTTGTGATTATTATGAGTTGTGTTACTGTTAATTCTTTCTATTTCTTTAATATCTCATCAATTCCCTTCGGATATGGGACAGTCCAAGTTCTTTCTTGTAGACTTCAATTATTTACTCTCTATTATCATTTCATATTGTAGTGTTATTTTTGTTTATCTATATTGGTAGTAGACGTAAATATTGTCATTAGAATTTTGTATTTTTATAATAGTATCTGGTAATTTCGAATATTACAATTAAATAGATTATTCTTGGGGTTTTAATCTCATCACTTTCAGTTTATTCAAAGCAATTCTTGTCTTGTCCAAAATCAACAACTTCTTGTTCTTATTTTTCGTCCCTAGCAACATATAATAATTTCTGCCTTCCACATGTTTTGACTATATAGTGTTTCTTTCATATATTTTTTATCTGTTCTTTATCAATTTGCTGTCCTATCGGGATGTAACTTTACCGATAGTTGGTTTATTACTTTATACACATATTCTACTGATTTTTTGATATAAGTCCGCTTTTTTTCTTTTTTATTATATTTAATCCACCTTCGATATTATATTTTACCAATCGATATTATGCCATTATGGTATTATTATAATTTGTATAAATTTTATTAAATATTATTATTAATTTAATGTTTTTCTTTTTTTTCTAGCTCTTCATAGCGTATTTATTAATTATTATTAATTGATGCACCTAATCTTTATGTTATTAGTGTTTATATAGTATTTTTGCCTGTTAGGCCTTTTATTGTAACCTGATCTACCTGTGGTTATGTCTGTTATGCATCTATAGTCCCTTTTATATAAATTCATACATACAATCAAATCTTAATTATTAGCACTTATATAAACAATTATTTTTCTATATCTAATAACAATTTTATCTTGATCTCTTGATCACATACAACAGAATTCGAATTTATGAACATTGATTAACTGCCTCACACTTCATTCTACGACAGTCATTGAATAATACAACTTGTTTCATTATTTTTCATTAACTCAACACATATTTGATATAACATCACATAAACTTTATCATAACATTTTTGTCATAAAATAATACTTCTTAACACAAAATTCTTATTTGTTATTACCATAAATTAAGTCATTGTTCATTTTTTTTGGTTTTGCTTTTCATTAAACATATATCATTAGCTATTATTTATCTTACAGGTTCGTTTATTCTAGTCAACACTACCTTGCATCCTTATTTAATTTTGTCTATGATTATAATTGAAATTATTGGATCTCTGTTCTATTATGGGGTTAAATATCAATTTGTTTATTATTCTATGAATCTTCTTTTATGTAACATGAATGCTAGCATTTCTGTTGCGTTACATATGCTTCCCCTCCTAAAAAAGTTTAGTTTACCTGAATGAAGTTTAGGTCAAATAAACTTGTCTTTTTCACATGCCTTTTCTTCATTTCATGGTTAATGGTTGACGATGGGATTCTCAATGTATTCATTAGACTAGTATTAATACTTTTTTTTATTTAATAACATTTCATCATTTTAATTAACATTCTTGATCATTTTATTTCTGTAAACCTTACTTGTTGGTAGTTGGCTACACTACTCACTGATACATTAGTTTTACATCTCTTCTATTTATAATTACTGTATTTTTCAATTATTCTTCTGTCAACTCACTTCTTTCTGTTTTCTTCGTCACATTCCTTTGGAAACTGAATTTATTCTTGCAACTATTCTAATATTCCTTAAATATTTAATTTCCCTAACAATCCCTAACACATGCGTTGGTACAGTTCAAAGAGGCACTGTTTGGCTTCATACTCTGCTGCCCACACCACATTTTAATATAGTACTGCTGGAATTCATCTACAGTCAGCTATAAAATATAATAATAATCTCCTAATAATCTCTTTAATCATTTAATAATAAATATTTGGGAAAAGATTTTTTCTTTGTTGCATTTATTTTTCTTCATTAATATTCTTCATATTTCGTAATTCCATTTTAATTCCTTAAACATTCGTTGATATTGACTTTGACAGTTATCATTTGTAGTCATTTTTGTTTTCATTTTTGTTGAGATTGTAATGTTAAGTATCTTCTTCGTTTGTTTTTTTTTTCTCTGATCACAATATTTTCTAAATAGTTGTTGTGTGATGATCATTATAATTGTATTTTTGACTAAATACATTCCTTAGCCCCAACTATTCTTCTTCTTATCGTATTTCACTATTTTGGCTGTTTATTTTTCAATGAATTATGTTCATAAATACTCTTTCTTTCTTGTCTTCTTTAACATTATATTGGTTACATTCAATCGTTTACTGAAATTGTTCCATCATGTGGCAATGTAGTATATATTTTAGGTCATATGAATTTTTTTTTTTTCTTTATTTTGCATATGTAGATTTGAGGTAATAACTTTTATCTTGGGGTTCCATTCTTCATTATTCACAATATTTCTTTATAAACATTTAATAATAATTATCGCTTTCTTCGGTAATCTTGGGGTTTGTTATTCATTATTCACACTATTTCTTTATAAACATTTAATAATAATTCTCGCCTTTTTCTGTAATCTTGGGTTTGTTATTCATTGTTCACACTACTTCTTTATAAACATTAATAATAATTATCGCTTTCTTCGGTAATCTTGGGGTTTGTTATTCACACTATTTCTTTATAAACATTAATAATAATTATCGCTTTCTTCTGTAATCTTGGGGTTTGTTATTCACACTATTTCTTTATAAACATTAATAATAATTATCGCTTTCTTCGGTAATCTTGGGGTTTGTTATTCACACTATTTCTTTATAAACATTTAATAATAATTCTCGCCTTTTTCTGTAATCTTTAATAAGTTGTTCTTATTATTTTTAGAATTTAGTGGTAGTATTCAACTCAAATTCTTTTTAAATTCCAAGTAATTTTCTTCAAGACTGGTAATAAGTTGTTCTTATTATTTTTAGAATTTATTCATTAAATAATATTTACGTATCTTGTCAATTGGTTGCCTGGTCAGTTTTCATAACATCAGTCCCATTTTTCTGGTTGACTGTTTCTTTTTCTAACCGTGGTCCATTAATTCGACTGCACCCGTTGTCCGGATGACTGCAGTGTTCATACCAATTTTTTCACTTTTTACGTATCTCTTGTGCATGATACAAAGCCAGTACTGTAACTCGGCTGTTGCAAAGTCTTTATTTAATTCAGGGTATTCAGTTATATTTAGCTCCCTTTGAATTATCAGGTATCGTATCTCCTCTATTCTAATATAATTACTTGTATATCCTATCTTTTCATTCCCTTGGATATCTGGACTATTTACCAAATGTTTTACGGGTATCTTCCGTATTAACGATATAATTGACTTGGTCAAATATTCTCTAACCATTGATAATTTCAAATAATATTTAAATTTATTTAAAGTTTTTGTGATTGTTCTATGGTGGGTTATTTTCATAACGTTTCTTCTATAATTCATGCCTTTACATAACTCCCTTCGCTCATTAATTGGGATGTTAACAGCACTAATTAATCCACCCTTCCTCATCTCCATTTCTTCCTTTGTATAAACTATTTTCTTTCTCCATATTTTCCTTATCTTCTGGATATTCTCTTCTATGGTCAGATTTATTATAATACCTTCGGAAGTGCTGTCTAGTGTTTTAGACATATCCTTTAAACACCTCTCCATTTCTTTATTTATCTCCCCCTCGTATTTATCCACTTCTGGGCTAAGCGTGTTATCGTTTTCAAACTTCCCTTCGAAAGTTTCCATTATCTCATTATTGAACTGCTCCTTCTTATCCTCAATCTGCTTTAAACCTGCTTCGTTCATTTTTTCAATTCTTTCATCCATTCGCCTTAAATTTTCTTTGTTCATTCGTATGATGTCTTCCTTCATTTGTTTTACACCCTCATTACTCCTATCTAACCTTTCGTAAATTTGGTTTAATCTTTCGTTCATTTGTCTTGAGGTTTCTTTAGTTTCCTCATTTGTTTTATCTAATTTTTCCTTAATTTCCTCATTTGTTCTCCTTGAATTTTCCTCCTGTTTCCTAAAATTCTCCTTGTTTTCCTCATTTATTTTATCTAATTTTTCCTCCTGTTTCTTAAAATTCTCCTTGGTGAGTCTGCTATCTTCCTTAATACTACTCATGAACTCCATTAATTTTTCCCAATTTAGTCCTTCTCTAGCTCCCGCTTTACCTATTTGGTCCCCTTGTGCCTCTTCTTCGATTACTTCCTTTTCCTTGTCCTCACTTATTTCAGTTTCCGTTATTTCGTCTGTCTGTTGTTCCATTTCACTATCTGTTATTAGTTCTATTTCCTGTTCTTGTTCATCTATTTCCTTCTCCGTTTCTCCTGCCCTAATCCTTGATCTACCTCTGGTATGCATGTTTACTCTCCCACAGTTGCCTGCTCTGGTTAACTAATGTTATTATACTTATAGTTACTTAACTTAAGCCCTACACAAGTTGAGCGCCAATTTGTACTTAATCGTGGTTTAGAGGGTATTCTGCCACACGTTGGATGCGTCAATTTGTACTTAAACCGGGGTGTAGCCGCTACTGTTCAAGCCACGGGATGAAAGCCAATTTGTACTTAAACGGGTTTCCTCTCCTTAAAACCCCACTGTTGTATTTGTCAATTTGTTTTGTATTACTTTAATTATATAAATCTCGGAGATATTTGGAGTTGTGGAATATATGGATGTAATTAACTAATATTAACTTAACTCTTTAATAATTATCAGTGTTAGTGTGCCTAGAACTTAAACAACTTAATCGTTATTCTACAATTTCATCCAACCCTATTATATCTTGAAGAGAGATCTGTCTAAATTCGTAATTTTACGCTCCCTCTTTGGTGTCGGATAATTCCGCTATAAGCGCTGCAGTATCGGCTCAACGAAACTTATAGGTTATTTCGATGTTTATATTAACCATTTATTCTATACTTATTCAGTTACTTTTTGTTCCCAGTTCACTAACCATACTCCAAATAACAAGATTTGACAAATATATAAAGGTTCTTTATTTGTTTACTTGATTCACATTAAATAAGATATGTGCTAATTAACATATGCTTGGACTATAGACTTCAGGTATCGATTGTTGATTATTTTAATCCTTTATTTATATTTGGTTATATATTATGTTTTGATTTGTATTTAATTTATTTCAGGGTGTGAAGGTTCTTGTAACTGTGGGGAAGACTAAAAATACATAGATAAGAATGCAAGATTTACAATATTTATGTGTTGTGTATTTAGTATGATTAATATAATATAATTTACCAGACTCGAACGAAGCAAATCGTGTAGGCGGTTGATTGCTAAATTTACTGTTTTGAATGGTTATGCAGTACGGTTTTCTGTCTTCGGTTTAATAAAAGTAATTCTTGTCCTGTCCACTTCGGAATACAGCTTCTGGATTGATTTACAGCTCAATTGATGTTTCTTCTGCACCGCCAGGATCCAAATAAGTTCTTCCTTCGGTTGAAGCAATTAGTGTTGTTCCGTGTATTTGCAAGGTTATAATTTCTGGTGTTGTGATTATTATGAGTTGTGTTACTGTTAATTCTTTCTATTTCTTTAATATCTCATCAATTCCCTTCGGATATGGGACAGTCCAAGTTCTTTCTTGTAGACTTCAATTATTTACTCTCTATTATCATTTCATATTGTAGTGTTATTTTTGTTTATCTGTATTGGTAGTAGACGTAAATATTGTCATTAGAATTTTGTATTTTTATAATAGTATCTGGTAATTTCGAATATTACAATTAAATAGATTATTCTTGGGGTTTTAATCTCATCACTTTCAGTTTATTCAAAGCAATTCTTGTCTTGTCCAAAATCAACAACTTCTTGTTCTTATTTTTCGTCCCTAGCAACATATAATAATTTCTGCCTTCCACATGTTTTGACTATATAGTGTTTCTTTCATATATTTTTTATCTATTCTTTATCAATTTGCTGTCCTATCGGGATGTAACTTTACCGATAGTTGGTTTATTACTTTATACACATATTCTACTGATTTTTTGATATAAGTCCGCTTTTTTTCTTTTTTATTATATTTAATCCACCTTCGATATTATATTTTACCAATCGATATTATGCCATTATGGTATTATTATAATTTGTATAAATTTTATTAAATATTATTATTAATTTAATGTTTTTCTTTTTTTTCTAGCTCTTCATAGCGTATTTATTAATTATTATTAATTGATGCACCTAATCTTTATGTTATTAGTGTTTATATAGTATTTTTGCCTGTTAGGCCTTTTATTGTAACCTGATCTACCTGTGGTTATGTCTGTTATGCATCTATAGTCCCTTTTATATAAATTCATACATACAATCAAATCTTAATTATTAGCACTTATATAAACAATTATTTTTCTATATCTAATAACAATTTTATCTTGATCTCTTGATCACATACAACAGAATTCGAATTTATGAACATTGATTAACTGCCTCACACTTCATTCTACGACAGTCATTGAATAATACAACTTGTTTCATTATTTTTCATTAACTCAACACATATTTGATATAACATCACATAAACTTTATCATAACATTTTTGTCATAAAATAATACTTCTTAACACAAAATTCTTATTTGTTATTACCATAAATTAAGTCATTGTTCATTTTTTTTGTTTTGCTTTTCATTAAACATATATCATTAGCTATTATTTATCTTACAGGTTCGTTTATTCTAGTCAACACTACCTTGCATCCTTATTTAATTTTGTCTATGATTATAATTGTAATTATTGGATCTCTGTTCTATTATGGGGTTAAATATCAATTTGTTTATTATTCTGTGAATCTTCTTTTATGTAACATGAATGCTAGCATTTCTGTTGCGTTACAATATATATACATATATATATATATATATATATATATATACAGGGTGTCCCGGGAGGAGAGGGAAATAATTTGAGAAATGGTTCTATAGTGTAAAAGAAGAAAAAAGTTCATATAAACATATGTCCGGAAACGCTTTGTAAGCGAGTTATGGCTAGCGAAAAATTTCGCCCGGGTTTCGGTTCCCCCGGGTAAATGACGACTTTCTGAAATTCTGGGAAGGGGCGAATTCTGTTGTTTCTTATGGTTTTTTACCAAACACGTTTTTTTAGGTTAGAAGTACAATAACTTTGTTAAATGACTAATAAATGCATAAAAGTTAAAAATCAAAACTTGTAAAGAATTTAATTCTGAGAAAAATGGTGTAAATAAAGTCAATAATAATCAACAAAAAATTCCAATGTTTCCAATTTCCCAAAATTTGTTTTTAGGCAAAGATTTTTCTGTTTTATGTCGGATATCATGAAACTTATGGGAGATACAGTTCTGCGACCTGTTTTATTCGATTTTGCAGGTCAAAGACCATAAGGAACAACAGAATTTGCCCCTTCCCAGAATTTCAGAAAGTCTTCATTTACCCGGGGGAACCGAAACCCGGGTGAAATCTTTCGCTAGCCGTAACTCGCTTACAAAGCGTTTCCGGACATATGTTTATATGAACTTTTTTTCTTCTTTTACACTATAGAACCATTTCTCAAATTATTTCCCTCTCCTCCCGGGACACCCTGTATAATATTTAATATTTATAATGAATTTATCTCAAGATATTTTTTCCTTGTTAGGAACATGTTTCGGGAAGCATTGTTCTCATCTTCAGCCTTCCTGATTTTGAGTCTAGCGTGTTGGTTGGTTGTTATTGTGGTATCCTGTTGGCCTCTGGTATTTTAAATTGGTATTATTGTGTGTGATTGTGGTTTGTGTATTAGTACGTATTTTGTGTATTTTAGATGTTGAGTGCTTTGAAACATGACACAATTTTCAAAGCACTCAACATCGAAAATACACAAAATACTAATACACACATCACAATCACACACAATAATACCAATTTAAAGTACCACAGGCCAACAGGAAACCACAATAACAACCAACCAACACACAAGTACTTCACTAGACTCAAAATCAGGAAGGCTGAAGATGGGAAAACAATGCTTCCCAAAACATGTTCCTAACAATGTGCCATGGTTAGATTGAAAGGTAAACACCACGGCCAGTTTAATTGTATTTCCTTACGTTCAGTGCATTATCGCTGCATGTTACAATGCCCGCCTTCGATATCTAGAATTAGTCGGCCGCTGCGACCTTGATCGGTGCCGTCATTTGGTTGGCAGTGGCGTTTGTGCTTGACATTTTGGGGGGGGATCCAAAAATCCAACAGTGGTCTTTAGGGTACTAATACGGATACGCACACCAAGTTTTACAAACATCAGTTGATGAACAAATGTTATCTCGAGACATATCCCAAATAGACAGACAAACAGCCAAATACCTGAGTTAAAAACCGAGAAACTCTGCTTCATTCATTTAATTAATATGTCTGATAACAGCTTCAGGTATTTTCATAGCAATAACATAAGATTTTATGAATAACATACGATTAATGATAATGTGATGTATTTTTATATACTTACACTTATTGTTTTATTAATGGTACTTATAATTCAATTTTTTATATTGTATTCTTTTTTATACAGCCTAAAGGCAATATGATGTTATTATAAAGCGATCGATTTCGGTCAATAGACCATCTTCAGGTTATCACAATATTATAAGACATTATAGCACATTTGTGTTCACAATATTATCTATAATGTGAACAATATTATAAATAATATTGTGAATACAAATGTGCTATATAATGTTTTATAATATTGTGATAACCTGAAGATGGTATATTGACCGAAATCGATCGCTTTATAATAACATTATATGGTGCCTTTAGGCTGTATAAAAAGAATACAATAAAAAAATATATAAAAAAAACAAAAAAACATAAGATTGTTATTTTTTCATAACACTGTGCTACACTGATTTACTTAAAACACACGCGCGCGCGCGCGCGCACACACACACACACACTGGATTTGAAAATCACAGGACAAAAAGTATCAAACAAAAATGCACGATGCACGAACACAAGGCTGAGTCTGATAGAGATAGAAATAGTACACTTCAGTGCGTACACTTGCTCATGTTTACTTCTCATATTGCACAGAAAAGGTCACAAGAAACATGAACGTTCTTGAGTTTAAGACCACTGGTCATAAAAAAAGAAGATTATTGTACATAGGTGGTGGGGAGGGAGGAGCAAACGACATCACTGCTTCTATCATGTCCCTGGTGAGGTGACGCACACAATGATCTTTGTTACGGGACAGTGGTTACTTTACGTTTGCTTGAGGTCGCCTGGCGTCTTGTCAGTGAATAGACAGACAGCTGTGTTTAAACTGTAGCCTACTGTAGTAGTCATATATAGATGTACCAAGCACACGTGGAGTAAACAACCTAGTTTTAATAAGTGTCTAATTTTATACATCCTGTTTATGATTTATGCCTAGTTGTTTTCTTTGAACGAAAATACTTTCCACCTTTCAAAAATAACACCACATTATTTTCGATTTTATTTATAGTAACACATTAACTATAAGTAAATACAAATAAAGAAAGTCAAATCAAAATATCTGAATGCAGGAAAATGAATGTAAAACGTGTGTATCCGTTCTTACTGTTTTTTTAGTCGCATCAATTGCATCTCACCAGATTATTTTCTACGCACAATACGTTTAAAAAATGCGTACATAGCACTTTAAGAAATATGCTGAAATATTTTAGGCATCCACATGTGCTAAATATAAACGAAGCAATGGCACCATTCCAAAATCAGTTGCGTCTGCATTTGCTTTCAATTCAGTCAGTAACTGTCATTCTACTTGATTTTATTTACAATTCAATTGATTTCAAATCATTCAATTTAAATGAATTTACATGTGTTGTTTGTTAAATTGTCAAGATGAGTACCATTATCATAATAACAAACTGCTACTGGGTTCAAAAAGGAAAGTTTTTGACAATGTGTGTCTTCTGTAATGCTTACATTTCAGTAACAAGAACTGTACAAAAACTGCAGAGAAACATCGAAAGGATCACGCTAGTAGTAACAGGATGAGACAGCAAAACAATGATGTTGATACAGAGCCAAACTGGAACAGATGATATTATTCACAGAATAACAATACTGGGAAGGACATTTGGCTACGGAAGAAGTTGTAGATGGTCATAAAGTTGGTAGATTGCAAGCTAAGATAAATAAGGAGGTTATAATGTGTGTATATAAGATAAAAAGGATGACTCTTTGTATGAGGGGGGATTATCTAGCGAAGTACCATCAAAATACCACTACACTAAAGTGGGCAAGATTTATTGCCTACAAACGCACACGGTACACACCACATACATGGTATCTACAAACTAAATAAAACTTCATCAAAGGTTTCTATTTATTCTCAGTGCACATGATACCACAGTTCAAACTACGGTCTTCAGCCTGACATTGGCACTTCAAGCTATCAAATATGGTAGATTACTCAGTTTTCTTTACTGAAGAAGGCTGAGCACTATATACAGTATTTCAGGAAGTTCTGCCAGACTTGATGCGAGTGTCTTCTCATGAAAACACGAAAAGTATAATGCACATAAGCCTGGAAACACTGAAGTTCAATAAAGTTCAATTTCTACTTATGGTCAATAAAAGATTTTCCGTTTTTTGCCCTCAAAGATAAAACATCTTGATACTGCATCTACATGAATATTATGGACACAAATTTGATGATTTCAGATGGAATTGTGCCTAAAGAATTAATTCTGATCAATTTGGTATGGATAACGCTGTAGAAGGATGGCTTCAAGAGTAAAGAACTTGTAATTTTACCTGACAATAATACTATAGAAAAGCTTATTTATCTGTCTAATTACTGTTAAATGATGTTATTTATGCTGAATTGTTCAGAATTAAACTCTCAACCATATTTAGAGGAAAACCTATTAATTTTTTAGCACTGTAGTAGAGAATTTCCTACAAAAAACATGTAAAATGCAATTTTGATATACAGTGAAACCTCTCTACTTCGGACTTCTCTAATTCGGAATTTACGATAATTCGGACTCCCTAAAAAAAAATTATAATTCACAAAAAAAATTAATTTTGTGAATTCTTTGTGAAAACATTTGCCTTTAGGGAATTCTTAAAGTGTTATGTTGGCAAAATGTGCGATACGCACCCCCACCCTGACTGGGTTTAGTCCAGTTTCAACTGCTGCTTTGGTAGTAGTGTGTGCGTCATTGTTATTATATTCATGTGCGTTCTATAGTACTGAAGTTATTTCTTAGTTGCGTACAGCTTTTCAAACCATATTTTCTTCAAACACTGTTTAGTATTAATTTACAGTACTGTATTACAATATGAGTGCTAGAGGTAAATACAAGACTTTAACTTTAGAAGACAAAATGAAAGTGTTGAGTAAAATAGACACTGGTTATTCTGTGCAGAATATTTTAAACGAGTTTGGAATTAGTAAGTCTACGTTTTATGATATAAAAAAAGACAGAAAAAATTTCCAATTTTGTTTTAAAGCAAGGTACGCCAAATGTGAGTATTGTTAAAAGAAAACGAACGACTGCAGCACAGTTCAGTAATATTGACGATGCTGTATACACTTGGTACAAGCAGCAACGTTCAGTTGGTGTTCCAGTTAGAGGTGTAGAATTACAGGCAGCGGCAGAAAGATTTGCTCAAAAAATGGGAGAAACTGATTTTAAAGCTAGTACAGGATGGCTTTTTAAATTTCGGCAGCGGCATTCCATTGTAAACCGGAAAATATTTGGAGAAAGTTCAAGTTCCGATGTTTCTAGTGTCAAACCGTTTCGCCAAAAACTTAAAGCAGTAATTACTGATGAAAAACTTCTTCTTTCCCAAATTTATAATGGTGATGAAACAGGTTTGTTTTGGAGATCCATTCCTCAGAATACTCAGGCCTATAGAATGGACAATCCCACACCAGGCCGAAAGGTAAATAAACAAAGACTATCTGCTCTCTTATGTGCAAACGCAGATGGGTCTCACCGTCTAACATCCGTCGTTGTTGGAAAATCAGCTAAGCCTAGAGCAATTAAAAACATTATGGAAAGCCTACCAGTTATTTACAAAGCAAACAAGACTGCATGGTTTACTCAGAAATTTTCCAGCGATTGGTTTTTTCATAATTTTGTGCCAGAGGTTAGAAAATTCCAGCTAGATGTTTTAAAAATAAAAGAAGAGGATGTTAAAGCTTTGTTGATATTAGACAATGCTCCTCCTCATCCCTCCGATAATTTATTGACTAGCAGCGATGGAAAAATCAAAACTATGTACTTGCCTCCCAATACGACTTCGCTTATCCAACCAGTGGATCAGGGAGTAATCGTCAGTTGCAAACTCCTTTACAGACATAAACAACTCGACAAATGCATGGTATTTTTTATGGACGATGAAGAAATGGACAATAGGGGTGAACAAACTCTTAAAAAAATAAAGGAATACAGTATTAAAAATGCTATTTATAATTGGGCAAACAGCTGGTATGAGATCAAAATATCTACATTATGCAATGCATGGAATAAGATTTTGTACGATAAAGAGCCAGAGATCGACCTGCAAGGTTTGGAAGATGAAGATTATGCAGGTGCTTTTGGAGCTACCAACATTGAAGACATAAGAGAATGGTTGGGTGCCGATGAAGATGACGTAGGCTACCAGAATTTAACACAGGAAGAGATCATCTATCAAATGCAAGGTCAGAAAGAAGAAGTTGGAGATGATAGTGACGATGAAGAGGACGACGATAATGTTCCTAAGCCTACACTTTCCAAGGTGCGGGAAAATCTCGATGGAGTTGTTAACTTTATTGACACTGACCCAGAATTTCAAAAATACTATTTAATCATCAAAGAAATGCGTCAAGAAATTATTAAAAAACAATACAACAGGGCAAAACAGTACAATTTCAACCTTTTTTAAGCCTGTAGCTTCAGTTCGGGAAGAATCAAAACCGGCAACTTCAGGGACCAGCCATTAATATTACATAACTCTTTGTGTGCTAAAGTGAAAACACTGTCAGTGAAGTTTTTTTTTGTTGGTATCGTGAAATTATTTATTCTTCTGTTTTGTAAAATACAATAAAATTAAATTTCCATTAATATTTACATACATTAATAATTGCAGGTGTGCATTACTTATAAACTTTTTGCGTGCGAACTTAACTTGAAAACATTGATGGTGAAAGATTGTTGTTTATGTGAATTAAGTTATCCATTTTGTAAGTACAATAAATTTAAATTTCCATTAATATTTACGTAGTTTTAATATTTATTTTTACGGCACTTTACCTATACTGTAGTATGAATTTCTATAAAATATTCTATAATTCGGATTTTTCTCTAATTCGGACTAGGCTTTGCCCCATATAATCCGAATTAGAGAGGTTTTACTGTAATATTTTACAAAATCCTAGCCAATTTATAAAATTTACAACCTTGTTACAAATTTTTAAGGGAATTCTATATGAAATCATTGACTGTGTATCATAAAGTTCATCTGCCTACATGTGCAGACGCTGTTTTTACCTCTGAGACAAAAAAGAGAATATCTTTGATTGACAATAAATAAAAATGAAAGTGTTTTCAGACTCATGTTTACATAACCTTTTTTATTATTTTTAAAATGAAGTAAGATAGAAACTTCTTGAAACACTCTGCATATGAATGTTCATTTTATAAGCTGCACTTACTGAATTTATTGATCACTTGTGTTTTAGATATGGTAAGGTCTTTCAACATTTCTGCTACTTTCAACACACACACACACACACACACACACACACACACACACACACACACACACACACACACACACACACACACACACACACACACACACACACACACACACACACACACACACACACACACACACACACACACACACACACACACACTTTTTGCTACAGTCTATTTTTTATGTATATAATACATTTAAAATTTATATGATTTTACTTCAAGATGTATTTTCCTTATTCGGAACATGTTTCGGGACACATGTTTTAGCACTGTTTAACACAAAGTGTCCCGAAACATGTTCCAAATAAGGAAAATACATCTTGAGGTAAAATCATATAAATATTAAATATTATATATATATATATATAAACTCTATTAATACGAAATGTTTCTAATTTAGAATGGATGAAAGCACTCTTCAGAGTTAAAGGACTTTTTGGACTGATTGTTAACACATTGACTTTCTAAACATCGTACCAGCTTCCTATAGCTGTTGCTGCTTACATTTGGTGATCCTATTGGCTGAAAAAGCTTTTGTTTATTAGCAAACATTGATAGTGTTACTGACAAACATTATCTAAATAATACTTTATCAGAATGTCTTATATTTAATTTACTATTTTCCATTCACATCATTACTGGCTTCAAGATATTACATACAATTTCCACACATCTTATACAGAAAAGCATATATGTGGCATTTACACTATTTTCTGTCTATTATGGCATGAAAATGGCTGATTACCTTATCACGTGTTACAAAGAGAACTTTGAAACTGGGGAAATGTGTAACACATGTGGTTCTGGCTTGGAGTTGGCACCAGACTGGTATTGTGGTTTGCCTTCATAACATCTAACCAAGCTTGACAATCAATTACTACCTTATTATCAGGGAAGGTCATCACTGAGTAAGTCACAGTATGGTCCCTTATGCAACTTGTGGGCAACCATAAAATTATACAATTGTTGGAACAAAAAAAACCACAAAGCGTAACAGATCAAGAACATGGATTATTGTAATAATAACATAATGGTGACAATAATTATGTTTTTGAAAATATAATATGACAGTAATTTTAATATACTGAAACCAATTTGTTTTGTAGTGGTGAAACAAAAATTAATTCAGACCATGAACAAAGTTGGGTTAATCACCAATCGAACGAAAATGATCTATGCAATGCAACAATCTCTTCCTCTGGCATTAATGGCCTTAGATAGTTAACTTAATTCTGCTTTGGTGCATAGTAGTAAAAATATACTACAAGATACTTAAATGTACAAGATTCACTTTATAGAACCAGATCTTAATTTACAAAACTAAGCTCATGTGAGATGGGATTAACATTTACAATACTGGTGCCACTAAAAAGTTCTGTGAACCCTAAGATTTTTTTAAATGTTTGAATTTTTACTGTTTAATGAAGACTTATATTAAAAAAAATAATATAATGTAAGTTGCAATTAGTTGCTGCAACAGCTAGCATTGTATGAGTTTATGAATTGAATAAATATGCACTTTTTGTGTCAACTGTAATGTCAAATTAAAGCTAGTGGTTGTTGTACTGGAGCTCAACTGAACTGGGATGAGGAGCTTACATTCACATCTTCCCTAAACAAACTTGCCAAAATTAAAAAAAAAATTTTGCTAATGCAATTAAAGAACACAGTAACATTATGCAAAAGCTAAACGTCACATCCCAGTAAAAAAAGTTAACACCAATAAACATTCTTGGATTTCGTTGTCCATGATGTGTCCATTCATTAACTAAATATAATTATGCCTAGATGAAGCTTATAATAAGCGAAAACTGGTTCAGGCTACAAGGTAAAACTTTTACGTTTTTACCAATTAGAAACATTGTTTTCCGAGTCGGTAGTGACATAATTGTATTTACCAATAAACACTTAAGGTATTGTAAACAAATATTTACACTAACCAAAAAAATAAAATTGTAAAATGCCTCGAGATTTTAATAGAGTGCTTTTAGTTGAAAAAAAAATTAATTTGTGAAGTACATTCATGAGATGTACAGGTAAATCCTCTATTCGGACTGCTTCAGCATAATATTTTTCTTGCTTGGGGTTTCGATTCTTGGAATCTGGGATCATCCTCAGAAGCTACGAGTGGCGGCTGACAGGTTCTTTCAACCACCACTCACAGCTTCTGAGGACGATCCCAGTACAACCACTAGCAATTATCTCTTTCATAACCACTCAAAGTTTTACAATTAATATGGGTTACGTTACTTTAGCTGTATTATTCTCATTTAAGGTTTGTAATGTAGTTAGGACTCTTCCAGTTGATTTAAGTCATGAAATAAAAAAAACTTGGGTTCACATTGTTTACCTGTGCTTTTGGAACAACAAATCATATTCAACTGGAGAATATTTGAACTCACTATATGTTTCTTTAAAAGCAGTGTTATTATTTTATATTCCTCTTAGATAATGTCTTTTTATTTAGACAATTAAACAGAAAAGTTGCTTAGAAAGTGTGTACTATAAGTATAAAAATAACTATCAAATTTGAGTGTGTGTGAAGTATGTAAGTAATACAATAGCTGAAATGCTGTACAAGACTAACACTTATATTTTTAGTAAGTGTTCCAGTTTTTTGTTTATTTTAACAGTTTAATACTAAGATTTGATAGAAAAGTTATGAAGATGCTTACAATAGAACTTGTAAAACACACTCACACGCTCTGTCAGTTCAGTATTCTTCTATAAGTTAGTACAGTAAAATTAAGTACATAAAATGCTTTTATTTGCCCAAAATGCTTTCTGAAGGACTGAAAATTATAAAAAAAAGAAGATTCAACACACATATTGGATCTGCTACCTACTTCTCCAGAATGAGTTCAATTGGCTTTGTGTTTCCTTATTGATTTAAGTGAACTATACATACACAAATGCAGAGAGGATAATGAATGCTGATTGATTTTTCAGTTCGGTGATGTTTAGACGTGCACAATCAGGTCAAGGCAGACAAGATGTGTTGAATGACCATAAACAGGCTTTCCATATACAGCTAATTGTTAACCACTATTACAGTTTTAAAGGAACAATTTTAAAAAGGAGCAATCTTTATAATATACAACCTGATTATTGTATATTACAGTTAGCAACTGATTATGTCAACACAGATTTTCAACTCTTCATGTTTCGCTACATCAGATCCTGATGGCTGTACAATTTTATAATCAGAATGCTCACAAAATTAAATAACTTTTTAACCCACAGGTAAATAAATTTGGAATATTAAATCTTTCTAAATTTATTAAGTATGTTCTATGGCTTATATAGTTTAGATTATTAAACACGCACGCACACACAAAATAATGTTCATGAGAGAAAATGTACAGTTAGTAGTATAGTAACAAGCTTTCGATTTTTCAAGTATTAACACTGTGAGTAAATAAGGCTGGTTGTTTCTGAAAAGTAAAAAGATAAGTAAGCCAACCACTTTCACTATTATCTGATTAAAGGCACGTATTTGAATCTATCCACTGCTGATTAAAACTGTCAGCAGTTTTTATTGAAAGGAAAAAAGTTGTTTATAATGTTAATGGCAATATAAAAAACATGCGCATCTTCAAACCATCAGTGGAAATATATACTTAGATAATCTATGAAAAAATTATAAAACATGATACTTGAAATATCATGTTTGTGACTGAGCTTACAACAGGAATCAACAACTAAACAAATAACAGTGTAGACCAACTCACTAGATAAAATATACTTATTTACGTATTAGAAAAAAAAATACAATTACAGAGGCAAGTTATTAAATGACTTTAATATCCGATGTCTGCTCATAAAACTACAAATGTCAGTGCATAACATTATTACTCGTACTACACAGTCTGAGCCACTGTTTAATATAATAATGTTCTGTAAACCATAAAATTTCAGTCAACATGAATAAATTATAAAGTAATATGTCCTACAAAACCATGTACTGTCAACAAGATACACTTATAATTCATGTTCCTCAATATGGACATATCCTACTCTCCCCCAACACACACACACACACACACACACACACACACACACACACACACACACACACACACACACACACACACACACACACACACACACACACACACACACACACACACACACACACACACAATTTGGAGCTGAAAAGATGTATTTGTTGTTATACTTAACAATTACATACTGAAAGAACATTATGTATGTATTTAGGACATGCCAATAAATGTTACAAGGTATAGTATCGTTATTATACGTACATAATCAACCATTACAAGTCCATGTCTACCTCAATTCATTACGTTAGCACACTCATGTTTGGCACACACACACGCGCGCGTGCACACGCGGCTGCAGTTATGAAGGTATAATGATGTATCTTTCAATAAATATGCAGATAGTATTTTGACATATCTAGTTGTAAAAGTCATACACAAACTTACGTAGCAAAGCCATAGCAAAAATCATTAAGAAATTATAGAAAGTTTTATTGCTTAACAAACGGATGGTTTAAATAAATTCTAAAAAATTTTAATTAGGTAAAAGTAGAACAAGAAACTGTAATGTCTGGGCATTATGTAATGTTTCAAGGAATGGATGAAATTTCTAATTTCTAGAAAAACATAACGAGTGGTTACAGACTAAATGATGTAAACAATACCTATAATAAACAAATAACTAAACTGGAAAACATTAAAACTTACAATAAGTGACAAAGTGCTTTATGGAATTTGTGGTCTCTTCACAACTGTTAGCAAATTTTTGTCAGTATTTTAATATAGAGAATCTATATTTTACAGTATTAAATTTGACAGCCGATAACAATATATGAGATTTTAATACAATTTGGAAAGAGTTTTGACAGAAAAGCAGTTGATTTTTGAAATATACAGTCTTACAAACAATGTAACTGACGTATTACAAAACTGGAATATTTAACAAAAACCAACATGAATAATTATGATAAGGTAGAGTTTCTCTTTATGCAAAATGTTATAAATTTTACTTAAGATAACAAAGTACATAACAATTTTAATTTTAATAATATTTTTCAAAAACATCATGGAATGTACAGACAGAATATATATACAGATATATATAGTTAAGAAATATTTATATATTCATTCAATGCAGATAAATCATTTGGGAAAATTACATAATAATTTTTACAAAGTAAAATATTAAAACAATTGTAGACAATTCAAAATGTCATTGCAAAAACTGATTATATGATATTTTTATGTAACAATGGCAACAACCAGAATAATTCTGTATCAGCAAAGAGTTTTATGAGTATTCCAAATGATCTAACAATGTTTACTTTCAAACTTAATTGAAAACAATATGTAACTAGAAACAATTGCACTTACTTGTCCTCAACCTTGATTACTGTCGAAACTGAATTTGGCTCCGGTACAGGCGTCACCGATGGTATTTCGCTTGGAATGCTCGATATTACTCGTTCACAAATTGCCATCTTAAGTTTCATCAGTCTGTTACTGTTTATAACTTTATGCCCACAAAAATGACTGAAAACCGGAAAGTCTGATACGATTCAAGTTTATACGATAATTTTATATATCAACATCTGTGAAACGTGCAAACAAAATAAAAAATGTCCTCATTCAATAGTCTAACCATATTATGTTATTAAAGAGCAACACCAAATTGTAGAAACTAATAACAACAAATGTCAGATGAAGTGAAGTATTATTAACAGCAAGTCACAGTGTTCATCAAGCTTGCACAGCTGCTTATAACCAACTGACTTACTACTACACCAAACTCCACTGTAGTAACAGACCATGAGTAGGTGTTGTAGTAGGAGGAGTAGGGGAGGGGATACTACATACAAACAATAATAATACAAGTGCATCACCACCCCTTACCTCTCTGCAGTTTTTTTAATGTTTTGTTCAACTACTTTTTTTTTTAATTTTATTTATGATCTGACTGGTACAATTTAACACACACAACCTTCATAATTATATTATATATATAAAGAATGCATGTATGTACACATAATAAAATATATTAAATATATATTTAAATAAAACAGAAAAAAACAATTTAATAGGTGAATAAATTTAGAACAGTCCAGAACACAACCAAAACATTGTAATTTTAGTTACAACTGTCCTAAGTATATAAGTACACACAATGAACAATATAACAAGTGGCTTATAAAAGGCAGGCTTAATGATACAAATGTAAGCATCCATTGGTATATTTAGACTTCAAGCGAGGCAAAATATATTTATATTTATGTGATTGGACTGTGAAAAATCCTTAACATACAGTTAACGCACAAATTAAAAATCAAGCACACACAATTTCTGCAAGTAAATCTTAATGAAGAAGTAATAATGTGCATTTGCGCATGCACACACACACACACACACACACAATTAGATACTACAGTTTCTTTAAAATCAAATTCATTTTGTTTTTAATTTCATGTCTAAACGAAGATAATACAATGTAATATAGAAAAAAATAATAAAATATTCGTATACACATATAATCACATACTTAACTAAAAATGAACTTTTTCGTGTGAAACCTTACTTATAAGTTTTCACACGAAAAAGTTCATTTTTAGTTAAGTGTTAGTGCTGTGAAAGAAGAGATGAATAATCAAGACAACTATAATCACATAATCTCACTCATAAAATACCATTTGTCCTATTACTTGAAAGCTGATGAAAAAATAAATAAATAAATGCTGTATAAAATAATATGATGCTTTATCTAATAAGTTCTGTAACATTCTGCAATATTGAGTAAACCAATGAAACAGTACTTTTAACAAAGCATTATTATTCTGCCATTAAAACAAAAACTTCTTTAAGCAAACGTATGAAGTATAACTACAATGTATGACAACTATACAGTGCAAACTTACTATAAGTTACACAGTCCAGTCCAGAACACAACCAAAACATTGTAATTTTAGTTACAACTGTCCTAAGTATATAAGTACACACAATGAACAATATAACAAGTGGCTTATAAAAGGCAGGCTTAATGATACAAATGTAAGCATCCATTGGTATATTTAGACTTCAAGCGAGGCAAAATATATTTATATTTATGTGATTGGACTGTGAAAAATCCTATGAGAAGTAAAAGATCAACTGAGTACAGAAACACATGTTTTGAATATATGTGCTCAAAAAAGGACTGATTTCTAGATACGAGGCATCAGCAACTAACTATAATGTGCAGAGATGGTATGACAAAGCAATCCCAGAACAAAAGTTGTACAAATCATGCTAACATGAAATGAGTTCGATATTTATATGTTTTACTTCTGAATATGGTAATTTCTGAAAAGTAATTTAGGAAAACTAAATATAATTAATTCACTACCAACTCAGAACTCAAAGTTTTTTATGGGTAAAAACATAAACGTTTTACCTTATAACCTGAACCGGTTTTCGCTTTTAAAAAGCTTCTTCAGAGGAAGCCAAGTAATTTAGGATTTATTATTTGTGGTAAATTATAAAGTATATAAACTATAAAGTATATAAACTTATATATACATATATGCTGCATACTATTTCAGACTTTTTGAAATAAAGACATACACATAGGTGTATAGAGAATGTCCTTTTTTTTTTTAAAGTGGGTCAACAAAAGCTGTGCAAGATAAATATTATACTCATCCACCTTCTAACAACATTTATGTAGATATACAGAATTAATTTTTATTGCTTACTATAAAAAATATATACATCTACTGTAAAAGATAAACACGTGTTCCCAATGAATTTCTATTTGCATCATTTACAAAACGACACAATTAAACTGACAAAAACCGACACATTTTTAGCTGAGTGGGAAATTTCATAGGGTTTCAACCCCCAAACATATTATGTCTATAACTGTAGCTGTACACACCAAACTGGGAATTATATTTTTAACTGGATATGAACGTGTTTCATGGCCTTTTCCTGTTTTGTGACTGCAATAAGTGACGAGTAAAACTGGATTAAAACATTTTATGTACAATTTATTAAACTGTAACTAAACATCAGGAAAATCTGTTTATAAGTGAAACTCATAATGTGAAGAGGCAGTGACAGAAAACATAAGCCTGACACTTAAAAAGTTGTATATTCTTATGTCGCTAAAAATAACACATGTGCGTCATTAAACAAATAGATGAACTGTAATTCCAAATACCGCTGTTTAAAATCCTATATTGATATACAAGATTTAGGCATACACATTATGGGTTTACACAAAGCTAACCAAATGCTGTCTTTTAATTAAGTGTTTCACGGCAATGCGTCAATGCCGCAATCTTGGATCACATCAACGCACTTAGCACGCCCGTGTGGATGATGCAAAATGGATCTTACTGTTTTGTTTGTTGTATTTTTTTTATTAAAGTCAGTCACAAAAAACAATTAGATATCTTCATGAACAGTCTAGTGTTTATATTATGTGCACACACAGGAATTTAAACTGAGTTAATTTAATGATTTATTAGGTTTTAAAAGCCTTTATTATATTTATGATCATGTTACCTCACATTTTTTTTAACTGAATTAAATTTTTGTGTGTAATCTACATCTTTCAACTCAACTTAAAAAATGTATAATTTAAGTAATTAAAACAATTTTATCGATTGCTGCAATGTTATAATTTCAATAAATGATTACTGATTATTAAGAGGCGTTGGATAAATTTATAGTTTGTACTTCCATAATGAAATGGGTGATAACAATTAGCAGTATAGTGATATAAATTTATGCAAACATATACATTTATACATATAAATATACACACTTTCTATGTACATCATCTGATGCACTTCAGCACAGTTCTTACTATTTTTAACAATTTTATGGCATTTCTTAGTCCTCATATTCACTTTGATAATTACGAAAACTAGAAATGAATTGTTTGTAAACTCCAATACAGTAAACTCACTTGGAATATGCTGTATTTAAAGGTTATACTCAACAGCAAAATAACCCAAAAAATTTAAATATAAAGAACGTTTTAGTTTTTACAATGCATCAACAAAGAAAGGCTCATATTTCCAGTAATAGATACTGAATTTTAAAAATGTGTGTTTAAAACGCACGCACTCACAAATACGGGCCTACTCAAACCCTATGGGTGCCTAACCTGATCAACAGCGGAATTACAAGTGTAGCCTGTAGGAGTTCTCTCAAAACCCTACAGCAGTATGTTCGGTAATCAAGATTATTCTATAAATACGCATAATCTTTTACACAAACACATGCATGCATGCATGTTTATATACCACACCTGCAAAAAAATGAACACAATACAATAATACTTTATCAAAGTTTTATATACTTATATTTTTATGGATACCATTAACATGATGTCTATGGATTACCATATACACATCTAAAATCAATCATTTCAAGTATGTATGACAATTATACCATTTTCCTTACTAAAATGGCATATTACATCTACATGCTGTGCCAGCAGAATGTCCCCGCATGGGTGAAACCATGATTTTCTATGTTGTTTGCACATTTTTTGTACTATTTCTTTTCTTTTTGTTACTTTTCAATGTTGTGTCATATGAGTGCTTACTTATAAATTTTGCTGATCATTTCATCAATAAATAGAACTGCACAATTAAATATACGTATATTTTTGTTATCATGTGCGAATACTTGTAAATTTTTACACATTTACATGTATATAAGACTGTCGTTTTCTAAAACTAATAAGTTTTATATAAATAACATAAAATCGTTGTCATCATTATTATCATTATATTATACATTGAGTATAACATTTTATGATGTTCTACACTCAGAC
Source organism: Magicicada septendecula (assembly GCA_034769895.1). NCBI lineage: Eukaryota > Metazoa > Arthropoda > Insecta > Hemiptera > Cicadidae > Magicicada > Magicicada septendecula. Next base: position 137,315,949 of record CM068372.1, read on the forward strand.
AACAGTAATTGTTGTTCACAACTTGTAACATGTAATGTCTCCTCTCTGTTATCAATATACTATGGATTCTGATGCTAACACCCCTTCTGATTCATTCCTTTCTGTTTTACTGTGGATATCCGTTTTATGTTTTTATGATAGTTTCCACTCTGACCTTATCTTGCTTTGAAAGCCTCTCATCAACCAATATGTCTATACTACTCTAGCCTATTAATTGTGACTCATTTTAATACCTTGAATATCCATTTTTGCTTTCATAATTTTGTTTTCCATTCTGGTTCTTTATAACATTTGGACAGATCATTTTATAGTATAAGTCTGAAATGGAAAACCATGAGGGATACACTAATAAAATTTTACAAAGTGATGGTTTTCTGTTAACATCCGAATCATCACAGTCATATGGCTTCATCATGGATGAAATTTATTAGATTTGTAAAAGGTACAAAATTATACAATGTACAAAATTATGATAATATAGAAATACACAAACAACAGAAATAATAACTCAGAACAAGGAAATATGGACGAAACGTGTAATGGATATGTTTCCAGAATATTACGGAAAGTTTTGCGTACAGGTCACTGGAAAAGAAAAGTGTTGGGAGGAGGAGGAGAATAAGGTGGGTGAAGCCAGAATGCCATATGTGCTTAATCCTGGAACAATGAGGGAAGACATAATCCTGTAATACTGCTTCCACTTTCTTAAGATATGTTTCTCATGTTTTCCATGTTTCAATTTCATACAACATATTACTCCTTATCAACATTTTATATATTATGGCCTTGTCATTTTCTACAATCTCTTTACTATCTAGAATACTATTGAGACAAGCTATAAACCCTCTTTCTTGGAGTGAAGAACACAAAATATATAAAGATATGAACAAGGAAAGTCAGAGTGAATAAATTTAATTTTTTTTATAAGCATATGAAATCAGTATATCTCAGCATAATACTTCAGTGATGTTTTTTACAAAGACCATAAGCACCAAAGCTGAAAATGTTAACTTATTATTTCAATAAAATGGTCACCACATAACTAGTTAAAATCACAGTTGTATAATATACCAATACAGTTTATATATCGCAGTCTTGATAAACAAAATATATAATAAATAAAATTTAAAATTTGTTTATTTTTAGAGAATAAAATTCATAAAAACGTGTTAGAGAATAAATTAATAATATATCAAAATTAGCAACATGAATAACAATTCATATAAATATATTATTATTGTAACGTTTATGTCATTAGTGTGATTACCAATATCATTTGAAGTAGTATGACTAATACTGTGTAATTTAAATTATCATTTAAAATAACAATAATTTTTAAAAAATACTCAGCTCTAGTATGATGCAATTTTTTGTGTCTTATGTGTGTACAAAAATTCCTGTTAAAGTGATAAACAATACAGAAAACTGACTTCAAAGAAACAATTCAGAAGACAAGCAATTTTCAGTAGCCATTCATTTTCCCAGCAGGTACATGATTTACAAATGTTATGCTTCAATTGGTTGTATAAACAAGACTGTTTCCTTTGTCCAAATTAAGAATTCCACAACAAACGGAAGTTTACGCTTTCACGCTTTTGCTACGCATTCTCAGAAATTCTGACTTTTGTAAAAATATAAAATAATTTCTTTAGTAGCATGCATTTTACAAAATAATTTACTCCAACTCCTGGTTTGGTATTCAAACAAATCACTGACCCGAGTTAACGTATGCACGTTCTAAAATTACTCGCACATTCTAAGCCTACAATTGCAGTCTAAAATTATTCTGCCAGTACACAAAAATACATGTCATCAAAGAGTGGGTTCTTTGTAAAAATAAACATGATTCAGTACAACTGGCCAACAGTGAGTGCATGCAATTTCAACTGATAATTACCTTAACTGGATTCATGAGTAAGTGTTCTGGAAAGAATTGTGTACTTGAGTCTGACACCAAAATTACTTCTCATGATTATAAAATTCCTTTCTTATTACTGATATTGTTAATGTTCATTTAAAATAGTTTATGAAGTCTATAACAGATGATGATGATGACTAAATTTGTACATCATTGGTCCAAATGGTTTAAGATTTAAAATTGTACAGTTTTATTTCTGAAGTATCATTTTAATGATTACAAACTACATAATATGAATACTGGCTCCTGTTTCTGGATTTTTAATCTCATGTATTTTCTATGACCTATAACATTGCCAATGTTTTTGAAAACCGTTCTTTCAGAGTCTTTCTTTAATTCCTGTCCCAGATCTTCCCTTGAACAAGTTTATGTTACAAGTAATGTGTTATATAGCGTCCAAATAATTTGAACTTCCTTCTACAAGGAGAAGAGAATATCTCTGAAGTCATTAAAAAAAATCTCCCCCCCCCACACACACACACGCACACACACACATTTTGAATACATAAGACCAAAAACTTGTTTCATTATGTTGATTCTGGTATGGAAAGTCAAGAATATACAAGAAAAATTATTTAATATAATGGTCAAGGTTTTTGCCACCAACATGCAGAAAATCAAGAATCAAAAAACACAAGCAAGAAGATAAGAACAATTCAATTGATGCGGTATGGCATATGCAAGGACTTCAAGAAGAATGTCTGCTGAAACAGGTTCTATAATGGAAATCATCAAGGAGGATGTGGACATAAATAATTATGACTACGATATGAAGAAGGGATGTTAATTACTATACACCTATAAACAACAGATTTCACTATTATATTAAAATATAGAAACACAAGTTAAAATCTACATACTGAATCTGTAATGGCAATTATGATTTTACTAAGCAGCATAAATAATCTGGGACAACGTTATTGTCAAACTTCAGCATAGCACATTAACACATTAGTGCCATAGATGTCACATGATAATGTTAAGTGTCTTTGCTGTTACTGGCATGAAAATCGACACGTGTTCAATATATGTTGTAACGTTATAGGAACTAGTAAAGACAAAATGACTGTAGGTTTCTGTATTTCTCTAAGAACACACATCATTCCACGCAAAATTTCATAACAATTCATATAAAACCAACTAATTATGAATCCACCTGCAGTATTTTATATCTCTGAATGATAAGCTGTTTGTAGAATGAGTCCAAATCTTTTGAAGTAAAGAACAATTTTAACACATATAAAAAATATGTATATGTTGAAGAAAAAATATGGTAGTTACGAATGAGTGTGAGTAAGAATGCTGTTTTCTAAAATAACACGTCATTTTATTTCCCTTAAAACCAAATGTTTTGCCCACACTATAATGGACACATCGTTTACTGAGTTGAGCCAATGAAGATGCCTCATCATACAGTAGTATGGTCGAAACGTTTTAAGTGAAATAAAATGGTGTGTTAAACTGAAATATAGTGTTGTTATTAATGAAAACCATGAAAGTTTACAAGCAAGACAATGTAAGTAACATTTTAGATGTCTGTAAGGTTTTAGTTTTAAAGTAATATAGATTACATCAATTTTAATTAATTAATTATTACATTAAGTTTGGAATACTCAAAATGTTATGCTCAGATGAGCAACATAGAGCCAAATCTAAATGGTTTATGATCATTAAATTTATATTAACATAAACCTTACCGTTAAATTAAAAAATTATTTTTTCTCACAACTATTCTTACTGTAAATATTATTAGTAATAATAATGAATACTTGGTTCTTCTATACAAGATATATTTTGTACACAATTCTTATACTGTTTCCACTATATTAACTGTCACCTTCAAGAAGATTTTTATATATATAAAAAATATCTTCTTTCATGCAAGAAACAAGTATTATTTATTTTTAATAACAATAATTATAAAATGAATATCAGTAATTAAATGTGTTTGTATAAAATATAATAACAATACTGTAACAAAACCAAACAATATCTAGTACAATATATAATATGTTACACAAAACCAAAAACAATATACAATACTGTATATGAACAAAAATCAGAACACTTTTGAAAACTAAGGAACTAAGAATTTATAATAAGAAAAGTGAAACTAGTTACACAAGTCCTCACACATGTGTCCACACGCTCACATATGAAATCTCTATTACTGCTTTGCAAACAAAAATTAATTACAATTATATAGAACTCGCCTACTTTTCTAGAATCGAGGTAACACAGAAAACCAGTTATATCAATCACATGATGCAAAATGTAATAAAAACTTTCACGTTGCGTGAGTTATTAGTTTTTTGTGTGCATCAGTTGGACACAGACCACTGCTACAGTACAGTCACAGTGACTGGTTGGGTGATGCTTAAGTATACATAACAGTTGTGCAGAACTTACAGAAATTGAGCGTGAATTTTAAACCATGTGAATATTAATAATTAATTACCGTTATCAGTAACTTTAAATTATATAATTATTATATGAATTATATTTGTCAATAATGAAAAAATAAATGACAATCATTCTATGCTTGTGCATACACAATAAACCAAATATGTAAACTTGAAAAAACAAATTATTAGCCCCTATAGCTAGGAAAGTATATTTTTCAAGAAATGAAAAAATCGCCAAACATCTGTTATTTTTAATAATCAAAATGATAATGTTAAATTCAACACTGAATATGTTTAACAACGTGCGTGCGCGTGCACACACACACACAATATCAATTATGTATATGTTAAAACCTATTTGTTTAAAATAACAATTTTGAATCAAAGTTACATATATAGTGCATATAAATATACATAGTTTATACTTCAGGAAACGTTTCTCATAAATACATAACAAATCTATGTAAAAAGTGTCATAATATAATAAACAACATCAGAAGCATATCACCACCACTACTTTAATCGTCGGTGTACTGCTAAAAGTGACCAAGTCAAAAAACGTACTTTGTGGGAAATTACAATTTAAAGTTTGAAATAAAGTGAAAAATCAGAATTTAAATATCTCCGTCATAATGCAACGGTTTTCCTTTTTTAGTATCTTTTACTTTTTATTCTTAATTCAACATTTTTTGTTAGGTAAGCAATTTTGGAGGGAGGGGGTGGGTTTTGACTTGGTCATGAATGCATTTTCCGTGTAATGTGACTGGGTCACTTTTTACTCACTATTATCGATTCATAAGATGACTAGTGAACAAAGCTTCTTTCTCCAGAAAACAATGTCATTTAATTACAAAACTGATAACAGCATTTGAAATAATATTAGCCTATGCAATAAATGTAGCAGGACGAATTTATTATTTTCAATTTTATGAGTTTTAATAAAGAAAGAAGTTGTTACGAAAATTGAGAGCACCACTACAAGATGAGCAACAACAAAATCAATGAGAAAAATCTACAAAACCATAATTAAAAACACAAACAATAAGGACTAAGACATCAATGTTAAAACTAAAAAAAACAAACTAATAACACATCATCATGATAATAGAACTGGTCGTAGATATAATAGAATCACATAATGGACCTGTTTAAAGTTTTCAGTCAAAACCTGAGTTATACTCAATTTGAAACTAAAATGTCAACATTCTAAATTAAGCAAAAAAATGTAATTATCAATAGAATCAGAATGATTATCAATTAAAATTTAATACGAAACAATTTTTAAACTTACAAAATAATGCAAAAATTGTTCACAAATATAAAAAGAATTAGCCCCCCCTAGAACCCCCTTAAACAAATAATAAAAAAATTACTACAATTGCAACTAAGCTGAGAAGATTACAACCAAGAACAATTGAAACAAAAACAGTAGTTGTCAGGTAACGTCTAAAATAAAAATCTTTTAAAGGTTCACAAAACCATTTCATTATTTTCTATTAAAATTATAATTTAAACACCCCACTAATTACAAAATAACAATCTGACTGTTACAACTAACTAAAAATTATTGAATCAGAGTACAAGCAGTGTTTTGTAACTGAAAAATCTAAGGTAGAAAATCTTTTTTTTTTTTTTTGAAGGTAAAATACGTCTAATTATTTTTGTTATAAAAATCACACAATCTTAATCTAAACAATCATTTTATCACAGTCATCAGAATTAAAAACTGGTTCTGGAGCTCGGTGTTTCTTGGTTTTGTCCACTGAAAGTGACTTGTACCACGTGTGAAATTCTTCAGGAATAACATTCCTAGTACACAACTTAATCAGGTCTTTTCTTTTTGCTTCTGAAATTGGTAATAAATTGTTGTATAATTTTGGAAAATCTGCTGTGATAACTGTAGGTGACCACGACCATAAGTTTGAATAACTTGGAATTGTGGATCTTCCTGACTGTACTTGTAAAGAATAACTCCTGGGTTTCCATTTCATACCTTAGAACTTTAATTTTAAGCTATTTAACCTGTTCATCTTGAGTATTTTTTGTTCTGTTCTTGACAATTTAAAATTTTGTACAAATGCATTCTTTCATCACATTTTTGAAAAAAATACACTTTTGTTAATTCCTGTTCCTGTCCGTATTCTTTTAGTTTTAGTTGTTTACTTGAAACATGGTTTTTTATAAAAATTTTCTGACGACAGTAATCTAACTTCCAAAATGCTGAACAAACTTCTTTTCTAAAATCACTATCCAATTTTGAAGTACAGTGCCACCTACACGAATCGCAGTTAATATCGTTAGGTGTTTTACCAACCTTTAAAACGTTTTTTAAAATTTTGTTTCATTTAGAATACTGAAATGAAATGAACAAATATTAGAATAATCTCTTCCTAAATAATAAATGAGGTTATGTTGGATCAGAAAACTTACACGGGGTAGCCAACTGTATGTTTTACTGTTACTGTACGTTTTGTACCACCTAAAAATTACCAAGTCCACTTAGTCAATTTTTGTAAACAGTTTTCTACAAGTAAAAGTGATCAAATATATTTAGTCACATTTACTTGTATTCTCATCAGCAGTACTGTTATCACATAAAAATAACCAAGTTGATTTAGACATTTTTAACTATACTGAACAAGATCTTTAAGAGTTGGTCATTTTTGGTAGCATGTTAAAAAGGTAATTGTAGCACAGATATTGACTTGGGAAATAAACATTTCTAAGACTTGGGCACTTTAACTCAATTTTCATATTTTTTGACTTGGTCACTTTTAGCAGTACACCGACGAAATATTGTTTAACACTGAAATATTTAGTACATTTTGGAGTTTATATTTATTGTAATTACAATTATTCTGTTAAAACCTTGGCCATATGTCCTTTTTTTCTGGGTTAGTCAATGAACAATTAGAAACAAAAATCGTAATAATTTTTGCCACCTTGTACAACAAAAGTAGGCCATATTTACATAACTAGAATACACACTGATCTTACATTTTAACAAGACATTGGTAAAGTTAGAAAATATACAGAACAAATTATTTTTTAGACCGATCATAATCCAAATATAGAGCTGAACTGCATAATCTATTAAATTTATTAGCAGTTTTTAATTTTGTTTTAATATGCAAATATCGTGACAAAACAATAACACTGTTTTTTTTTTTTGCTGAATACACATCTTTTTATTTCTTTTACAATAAAACATTTTGTCCATAGATGAAGCATCCTCGCAATTTACTATAAACTGTGACAAAATGTCCATAATTAGTATTACCACTTTTGTTTTGTTTTAATCAAATCATTGTTAGTATAACGCTTTTGTGTTTTAACACATGGCACTACAGGTATGAAAATTTGTTACGGTGGAGGGTTAAAAAATCACTGCAATGATATGCATGTGGATACATAAAGAAATTCTTATATAGTTCATAATATTAAAGCATTTCTTGTAATGTTATCTACAGTAATCCCTTGGCATTCATAGTATTTAGAATGCATATAATGAGACAACATTTTTAAGGGGAGAATAGGTTATGACTTACTACAAGGATGCATTAAATGACAGCTTCAATTGTCCTTTCATTCATATAACAATGATAGTTTCATGACATGTTTTGTAGTATACCGTACTTCTTAAAAAGTGTGACAATTTTTTAACAAATTTTATAATGGCTTTCTAGTAGCTTATGTAAATGTTAGTCTAATAATTTCTTTTTACTACTTACATGACAAGGACTAATGCATTCAATGACTGATCAAAATAAAATTATTTTTACGTTCAATTTCTAAATTAGTTTGCTCGATTGATGACTCTTCCTGGTTTTGTTCCAAGCCAAGTTTCTTTATTTTCTAAGCATCTTGTTACTCCTACACTGTTCATGACAATGTCTTTTTTGCCTGCACTGTGTCCTAAAATATTTACAACAAATTTGATGTTTATAATTTGTGTTGGTCTATCCACTGTTGTCATTTTTTCCTCAGGGCATTTAGTAATCTCCTTCCTTTCTGCTCCTATTCTTTAGTGTAACTCTGGTTGGTGATTTTATTTATCTACTTTAAAATTCATGTTTCCAGTATCTAAGCCACAAATGATTTATATTACATTATTTCTGTTAGTATATAACCATATTTCAGTTCTGTCCTGTGACTTCTAGTAGCTATGTGACACGTTTCAGAACAATTATTCCATCACACACACACACACACACACACACACACACACACACACACACACACACACACACACACACACACACACACACACACACACACACACACACACACACACACACACACACACACACACACACACACACACACACACACACACACACACACACACACACACACACACACACACACACACACACACACACACACACACACACACACACACACACACACACACACGTGCACACCCGCACGCACACACGCACACACACGCGCGCGCGCACACACACACACACACACACACACACACAATTATCATCATCATAAGAAGTCATTAACTATCAAAATTTATTAATCAAAGTCAAACACATCAATAAAACAGATTTACATACACGCTACCTGAACGGTGTATGTCATGTGTGGATGGAGAAACAAGACTTCTGAAATAGATGCTGATGCAGACATCTTTGGAAACAGAACTGAAAAAGGAACATGATGTGCTTGAGTATTAGACAATTGGCAGAGAATGATCTGAATGAAAGTGAAAGTAGGCATTATATAATATAGAAATATGTTCTAAACTAAATATGTAAGTTCTACAAACTTTTGTAAGTTATCAGTTTGATGAATTTTACAATTGATCACACCTATTTATGCTTCTCACTGTGTAACTTGTACTTCACGTTTACAACATATTTTACTGGACAAGTATTACACTCATTCTGAACAATGATGACGTAAGGAATGTATTAAATCAAACTGATATATTAAATGCACATACGGTGTGCTCTGCTGCTGAACAATGAATTCAATTACAGTTTTGATTAATCCACTCCCCCACGCTATTATTATTATTATATTTTGAGCAAAAATCAATAACTGATTTAACCTCTGTACAACCCAATTCTATTTTTGCTCGTAATCTGGAAAGTGCATGCTGACTTGACGAAGTCAGTTTGAAATGAATCAAATACAAAATCTGATTTCTGTGCATATAACAAATTTGATAGTTTGTCCATTTAAAATTTTAAGGTTAATGAATCGTTAAAATGTACAAACTCTGTATGAAAGAAGGGGATGTGATACTGACAGCCAAATGTGAATGCGGAAAATTTGTTAACAAAAACACACAGAAGCAAATTCTAAGTATTTGTACCATGACTACAATATTACTCATGATCACCAGACCATGTTATTCAGAGTTTAAACAATGTATCTACAAAGTTGTTAGATCGAGTTCCCGGGCTGTTTGGCCGTGGTCCAGTGCTGTGGTATCTAACATGAACACTCCACGTTAGCACAATCTCGAGCTTTGCACTGAAAATGGTTGTTGATGGCATGGCTGAAACGTTTGGATTTTAGCACTGGACCATGGCCCAGGAACTCAATTTAACAACATTGATTCTGGCCGTGCAAGTAATGTGTCTATAAAGCTTCTTGTAGATTGTCCAGATGCGTCTATATGCTTATCAGCTCAACATCTTTGGTAGTTCTTCTTAAATGACTGCTGACTTAACAAAAACTGTGCTATAAACTGGCAATGACGTGTCTTCCCAACATGTGGTAAATTGGTTTGACTGAATTCAGTATCATTTGGTTATCACCAATTAGCATGAAGGAAATTGACTAATATTTGTTGATTTTTTCTGTGCAAAACTACAGTATGACATGTAAAAATTTATCAGAAAAGAAGCTTTAATGTTGTTTAGCAACACGCTGTAATGCCAAAACGCAAAAAAAAGGAAATTGAAGCAAGTGGCAGCTGTTGGATTGACATTGACGTATGTGAGAAGCTATAAAAGGAGTTAACACAAAGAAGTGTAACAGCCTTCAGTGTCCATGTCAGTGGCGAAGTTACATGGAGGCAATTGAGGCAATGCCTACCCTAAAAAATTCTCTGTAGAATAAAAATTATAAATACGTATGAACTACATAACGTAAAGATTATACACTGTTGCCACGACTGTCGAATTTTGTAGGCCGAAACGTGCTTTACTGAGCGACCACTAGATGGTGACAGGTGAGACTTGGCATAGCTCGTTTAAAGCGAATGAGGCAACCTGAACTTGCCTCAGCGTTTTTTGTATACATCGTATGTAAGCAATGTGCAGGAGAGATAAGGAAGTGAAGGGAGGGGGGATTGTCCCGCGCTGTACACATAGAGCGTTGAGGCATGCCTCACTTCTGTGGCCCAAACATTCAAGTTAAAGCGCACTGTGTTGTTTATAAGTGTGTTTATTTTATGCGGTTATTAAAAGTGTCCCTGTTATTCCGCTGAACTAACAGATAATCAAGATTGTTATTTGAATTATTTGTAACATTAAACATATATATAGAAACTAATGAAGTTTAAAAATTTGAAGTTCAATCAGTTGTATTCTTGTGTATGACTAATACAAGGATTGTTCAATAGAAACACGTATAGAGCTGTAAAGCATTTTTATTCAACGATTTTAAAAGAAGTCTCCATTAACATTAAGACACGAGTTCCACTGTTGCACCAACCTGTAGATTCCCTGCTAGTAAAATTCTTACGGCTGTTTGTGGAACCATTCGCTTACAGCAAACTCTACCTCAGCATCCGATTTGAACCACCATCCTTTTAGTGATTCCTTAAAAAAATTTAAGATAAGATTTTTGCCTACCCATTCATTAACTACTAGCTTTGCCACTGGTCCACGTGCACATGTCTGTAGGTATCATAAATCTAACAAGAGCAGAGGTTCGGCAGAGAGAAAAATTACAAGGAAATACAGCAGAGGCGTGTGAACAAAGTTAACAAGTGCAGCTGAAAGGGTGGAGCAATTAAGGAATTGTTCTGGCTGATAGGCAGAACAATCGCCAGAACAAAGTACAATGAGAACATACTAAGAAGGAATACGAAGGAGGCGAATGCACTAATCAATGGGGCAACTGGACGCATAGCGAAACCAAAGAGTGGTCCTGGTGAGAAGTACACGCAGAAATACAAAAGAGAGCCACACAGGAGGTTATTAAACTAATGTAACGTGTACATCTGGATGTTAAAGAAAAGAGTGATTCTGAGTAAGGGATACCAAAAACACCATAGAGAAATTTACTAAGAAAAGCCACACCAAGTGTATGAACTCTAACAGAGGATGCAGCTGGACATTGGAAGATAATGCTGAAATTGGTCTCGCCTGGGTATAGAAAAGTCAGCGAGGGGCCAGACAAAATATGGCGAAATCTAGAACAAAGTGGAGTACACTCATTAACCAGAGGCAGCTGTGCGTTAGAAGGCAATTAAGAGAATGTGTCTGAATGGGACATAAGAAAAAGGTGACAGGATGATTGACGCGTGTGAAATCGAACTATTGTCACAGGCTGAGGGTGGAACCAAAAGCAAGGAAAGGAGAGTATAGAAGTAAGATATCCTATCAGAAACCAGAGTTCAACGTAGGCGGGTTTCCAGAAGTAAAGTTCTAGGAAGTCTAGAACGAAAAATCAATGGAAATGTAGCATAGGAACGTGTAAAAAAAATAGGAGGGAATTTTCGTCGAAAGGAAGGACGATAACTAATGATAAAAAGAAGGTGGTGGACCACGAGAGTCTTAAAGGGGAGTTAGGTGGAATCAGTATATAAAATAAGCCGAGAACGCGATCGTGGAGTCTAATAATAATCTTTCGGAGGAGTCGGTTGGAAGTGTTGACGAGATGATTATAAGTTTCGTGGAGTCTTAACATAACACTTCAGAGTCTTTACGGAAACTCACAATTAGTCAGTAGTGAAAGTCCACGAACTGACTTAAAACGTATGAAGATTTAACATGTACAAATAATTGTGAAGATTTGTAACTTATAGTATATTTTGTAGAACCAAAGTTAACAAACAATGTGTATAATACAATTAATATTGAGAAGTGAGAACTAAGGTTATAGTAATATATAACTTATAAAACAATTCGGATCAAAACATAAGTTCAAAACAGTCGTGTAAAAATTATAACGCGTGTAACTATTATAAGAATAAACATTATCACTAGTAACCGGTAATTATTTATTGGAACGTCGGAAGATGACGGATGTCTTAATCAGAGTGTAGTGTTAAAAAAGTGTTCAACTATCATGCACAACGAGAATAAACCACGATATGATTAGCGCATCTACACTTTCATGGCAGAGCTAAGGAGTGGGAATGATAATCAATGCAGTTCTACACGCCGCAGTTTGGATAACTTACCAAGAGTAAATTTTATGCATTAATTAATATATTGTTAAAACACCTGTCTGTCCTACTCAAAGAATCTACATATATAAATATGGCATACTTAAAAAACTCACGTATGTCTTATTAAAGATAAACTTCATATATTAAACGTGAATCCACTTCTATATAAAATATGTGTAACATGATATTTAATAGAGATAAGTGTTAAATTTTACCTTGAGATAGAGATCTTAGAATGAATGTCTATTGAGACAGATCATGATATTAAATTAACAAATGATCATAAAATATTAAATCATATGGAATTAATATGAATGCCAAGTATAGTAATAATAATAAATGCAACAATTATATTGATAAATATCACCTGTGGGATGATACAGCAATTAGTATTCTTGAGCATATAAGATTTCTTTGTACTCATCACGCATAAGTAATTAACACAATTACAATTACCATCAATAGACTTCATTGTAACTTTAATTACCGTTGCTAGATTGAAAAAACGTAATCTATTAATTAACAATATAATTCTTCGTATTGTTTAAATTAGCAGCCATCCTTACTTTTCTTTTATAAAATTGCTAAACTGCTATAATTGTTTTTATTATTTAGACAAAGCTTTTCGTCATTACTGACATCTTCAGGTCTTAAACAACGAAGACCTGAGGTTGTTTAAGACCTGAAGATGTCAGTAATGACGAAAAGCTTTGTCTAAATAATAAAAACAATTATAGCAGTTTAGCAATTTTATAAAAGAAAAACAATATAATTAATGACAACGAGTAATAAAAACAGTAAAAACGTTATATTTGACGCCGCAACTAGCGGGCATAGCAAAATCATCATATTTGGCACCACATCTTGGGGCTATTAACATTATATCTGGCGCTCCAATAGTGGGCTTTAAGAAGGTAATATCTAGTAAATGTAAATTAGAGTTATATTTGACGCACACAACGTTGGGCAAAACAGTTTAACAGCACAACACACTACTACAAACGAGTAGTATTCTGGCAGAGACATATTACTAAGTGATAAAAGTATTTTGTGCATATGCTGGAATAGTGTCATCAGTTAAATTATGGACTAAGTTTTAACTTTACCTATACAAGGAACATCACTATTTTTCCATAGAAAGGAAATTTACTACAAAATCACACACACACACACACACACACACACAGTCTCCATTCATATATCTTCAAATACTTACTTCATTTTCTTTCACTTCACTGATTTTCTTAATTAACGAAGAATAGCATGGAAATAACGCACAATCATATATTCATTTACATTTTGCCAGTGAGCTACAAATGTCACGTCACACATTTGAGGCGGTTTAAGTGGTTAAGGGGCAGAGAGAAATCGTTCAACTGATTGTTGTGCTATAGTATGACACCACTCTGAGATACATCTGAAACAGCATACTACATCTCTTAGACTCTCTCTCCTATGGCACTACAGCCCTTGTTGGGCCCTGGGCTCCTTCAATTTCCCCATTCTCTTCTGTCAGTAGCAATCCTCCTCCAGGAACGCACTTTCAGTATTTCTTTCGCATCCTTATTTACCGCATCCTCCCATCTCCTCCTCGGTCTTCCCACTGGTCTTTTTCAGGATTCAGGTACTCAATATTTTTCGTGGTATTCTGTCTTCTTCCATCCTGGCTACATGACCAGCCCACCTTAGACGCTGTAGTTTTATGTATCGTGTTAGCGGTGGTTCTTTATACATTTGATACAATTCAAAGTTATATCTTATTCTCCAGCCATGTACGTCAGTAACTGGTCCCAGGATTCTTCGTTATATTTTTCTTTCAAAGATATCAAGAGTGTTTGCTGCTTTGGAGTTCAGGATACACGTTTACATCTCTTACCCAGGTACCCTAAAAAATGTTCCTGTCCAGCCCAAGTTTTTATGTCTATACTAAACTGAAAAGCAAAAAATGAAATTCACATATTGCAATTACTTAATAATCAATGTTGTGTACACCAGTCTCAAAATTTATAAGAATGCAAAGATTGAATTGGGGCCGGACATGTTATGAGAATGGAGGATGGCAGGAGGTACATGGGAGGGAACGAGACCTAGAGGCAGACCGAGGAAGAGGTGGGAAGATGGTGTTGCAGAGGATGCGAGGGGCATGGGGATAAGAAACTGGAGGAGGGCTGCAATGGATAGAGTTGATTGGAGGCGGAGATTGGTGGAGGCCAGGGCCCGACTTGGGCTGTAGCACCATAGGAGGAGGCAATGTTGTGTACCACACGTTGCACGGAAATCAGCTACCACTGCAGTGGGGACACTATTGTCACTAGCGAGGTCACGATGGCTGCTGACAAAAGACTACTGCAGATGCACTCGAAACATCTAACAATAGCCCATGGTTTAACTCCCAGACTAAGAATACTAGAAAAGCAATTATTATGGCATGCAGAAATGATGTTATACAAATTAAAAGCAATGACCAAACAAGATACAAAACATCTGTTTAGGGTTATATAATTCTAGCTGGAGTGATTCAAGGCTTACTAGGGAGACGAAAAAAGTGAAACGCAGAAAATTCATGAACAGTGTGATACAAAAAGAAATCACTTTATAAAAGCAACATGATATTGTAGATCTTATCGCCGAGACAATGAGTTTCTTATACACAACAGTGTGACCAACAGTATCAGTAGCATGAAATCGTATGAAACGTCATGCGCCACTGTATGCATTGTTCTGTTTGAATACAAAACACTCAGTTTTATTATTTCATTTTCAACTGAATTAGACTTTCTTTAAAAGAAATCTGATAATAAAACCTCAACTCTGAATTTATGTTTTATTCAAATACTTCTGAATAATTTCAGATTTAATAAGTTCAGACTTTTTTATTATACACAAGGTGTGAGTTTAAGAATTTACGATTTTACATTTTGTTTTTGAATTACTGTTACATGAAAAACAAAATCACCACTGGTATTCCCCACCACTGGATTTTTATACATGGATTTTGTATAAACACAATTCAACCTAAACGTTGCCATTTATTAATTAGACCTATTAAATCAATAATTTTTATAAATAATATAAGTGACACCCTTTTATGTCTCTTTACAAAACACTGAAAACGTTCTTTCTTCCATAAAAAATGTTTTGATGTATAAAGCAAAAATCTGTATTCGGACTTTTTTTACAGATTATGTCATTCTCATTGAGATTTAGGGTACTGTTGTATGACTCTATTGTATATTGTACCATTTAGTAAAGTTTACATTAAAATGACCGAAAAAAAAAAACTTTAACAGAGAAAACTGTTAGCGGATGACAACTGTGTTTTACATAATAAATTTACTAACAGTGTCTGAGTTTAATAAATTTATCATTAATTTCTATAATCATCATTACCATCATCTTCTTTCGCTTCTCTACTTCGGGGATTAGCACATTCTACATTAATTAATGGTAATTTCTTACTTACTCTATCTAAATCTCTTTACCTTCATTTTTAATTAATTTTTACATTTTAGCAAATTTAATGAGTAAACTAGTTTTTTCATCCATACCAAACATAATCCATTTCCAGTCACGTTTACATTGCTTTTATTCTGTCATTATTATCATTATTTCTATAGTATAATTCCCTTTCCCCTTTATGTACAAAATGAATAAGTGGTACAATAAGTGGTACTATTAGAAAAAACTTTAATAGCAATTGACTAATGTTAATTATGTAGCTTAAAGACATCTTACTGTAAGACTTGAAAATCTGATACAAGACATGGTAGCAGCATTCCTTTTCAGAATTGACATGTTGGATGTTCTCTTTGTTTATATGATTTTGTCTCACAGAAAACATAATCATGATACTGTTACAACGGTTCTCACTGATAATAATATGATAGAGTGGAAAGAAATATAGACACAGATGAAATCACTAATTACCAGCTTTAAGTAATCACAGTTAATAATTTGTAATCAACAAGGTAGTCTCTCGCAACAATTCGACTTAAATTTGTACACACGCAATAATAATGTCAAGTAGTAGGGTTACCCACTAAATATAACACAGTAATCACTTCTCACAATACTTCGACAACCATTCAATCCCTGCTAAGGAAATCGCTCACTGTAAACTGACTATAAGTGGCAGCTGTTGCCTACTTATAGTTTGCAGGGTTCCAGACTATTGTTCCATAATATGCGTCCTTAACAAGCACTCAAAAACTCTAGAGGATACTTGACTGCGGCCTTGGTAGAAACACATGCCTGCTTGGCTAACTGGGAAACATGTAGAACAACACTCTCCATTGTTCAAGAACATTCCGTCATTGCACTATGATATTGTTATGTTTATGAAATGTGAAGATAACGTATACAGAGTATGGGTATAAAACTTAATTTTTTTAACTGGGAGATAATATAATAATTATACTTTCCTTATATAGAAAATTATTCACATGTTTTAATTCTTTCCACAATTTCCAAAAACCAAAATGCTGTAAGTGACATGAATATAATCAAAAGCATCATATCGACAACTCTGATTTTCTAGACAAAATATGCAATAACTGAAAAATTCATAACTATAAAGTCACCAATATAAAGTCAGATACTACATAACTTAACCTTAAACTCAGAATGAATGAACATAATTATTGTTTAAAAGCTGTATAAATTTCTGTATATTTTATACTAAAAATATTTTCAAATTTAAAACACAGTTTTTGTTCTTTTAAATGCCACAAAAAGTGTATTCAACTCAATTAGTGATCAACCTGCAGGCACAGGGTACTGCAAAATACTGAATAAATTATAAATAAGCAAATCAAGTCTAACTACTTTACAGCAACATGTTAACATACACATCAACGTCACACTAATTTTTTTCTGTCGTTTCATAAAGTTGGCAGAACAATGATTAGCCAAAACTTGTATGACTTATTTGTGTTAGTTATTACTCTTATCATTATAAACTTATTAGTAACAATTATTGTCTGATACTTTGCAATATTTACTCAGAAAATGTACTGCCATAATTCTTATAATATCAGAAAGACTTTGTGACATGAGCCAATACAGTAAATAAAAATAGCAATGAGATTGTTGATATCAATACTAATATTAATACCCTTGTTACTCATATATTGAAATGATTCATAACTGTAAAAATAATAAATAATTAATATGTCATAAACACTGTTTTATATGAATAAATTTCTACAAATTATGAATTGAAAGATAATTTTTAAAATTTTGTAAACAGTGCAGTGGTTATAATTGCCTTTACCAAGAGACAGTTTAAAGGGAGTACTGTAACAAATTGTTTTGTCTTGAAAATTTTGTAAAGTGATTCAAACCGTAGTTTAGAAGATTTTGGGAAAGTATTTAAGGCTCAAAGTTCTATTCAAATATCTGTCAAATGTTTATTGTATCCCCACATTATTGGATCTGACTAACTGCCACTGGGCTATAGTGAGTTTATTTTGTTTTACTTTTAACACTGGCATTAGTAGTTTCCTTTGAAAAAAATACAGGATTTACAAAATAAACCATTATTATAGATGCATTAGTTACTTCAAAGAATCATAATGAACCACTTGTCATACCGTCCTCCTGCATAAAAAACATCTCAAATATGATTTTTTTCCTACTAATCTGGTTTTGTCAAATTAGTCTAGTGGCTAGAGAAGTCTACTTCAGTTTATCAGTAAATACCACTAGTACACATTCAAGCCCACTGAAATTATTTCTAATCTACTCAAAACACATCTGACATACACTTATACAACTTCATTAACTTCACTTAAGTAAACGGCATTAATTATGCACGTGTATGAAAAATACAATGTACTTGTAAGTCTTATTTAAAACCGTATGTCAAGATTAAAGTCAAAGGTGAACAACATGAATGCACAAGGTCAGTGGCAAGCTGGTCACTGTCAAAGCTAATCACAGCAGCATGTGGGTGGGAGAGCTTTAAATAGCTCTCTGTTTTTACTGAACTTCTCACAATTAGATTAATCTGGCCCTGAAAACATCTTTACATTGTATCCTATCCTACAACACTATTTGAGAAACCAATTCTTTTTTACTCTGACTTGATATTTCAAAGATTAGTCATTCTTTTTCTCCACAGATCTAAAGTCTGCTTCACAATATCTTTACTGGCCACCTACTATCTGGCTTTTGTTCAGAGTGACCATACTGCTACAAAATTCTGTTCTCTACTTGGCTGTTCTCTACCATTTGAATACTGTCCTTCTCCACATTTCTGTTGTTTAGATTTTATATTCACATCAGTAAGCTGTTATCAAGGTCTCATATATAATCTAGTTTTAAAGTTCAAAATTTTCTTCCCTTTTTCTATATACAATGCTACATTTCTGTCCCATTTGCTGGCAGTATGTTTTTTAATTATTCTACGTAGGAACTGGTTTTCAATACATTAAACATGTATGCACTGTGGTAGCAGTTAAAAATGCTGGAGTTGGAATTCACATTTACTTTTATATGGTTTATAATATAAAACCTTGGGCTTTGTACATCTGACAAAAGCCTTTGACAATGTTAAAAGGACATTATTATGGTGAATCCTTGACAGAAGAGGTTACCCTATACTTCTTAAAGAAACTGAAGAGCCTTTATATAGAAACCAGTTTATGACTGGTTATAGGAGGAAGGATGACTAAGGGAAGTTCCCACTAATAAAGAGGTAAAACAAGGCTGCTGTATATTGCCAACTATACATATAAACATGGAAATCTTACGTTGACCCAGGGATTTTTCTGGAAGAAATGTTTTAAACTCCATTTTGTATGCAGTTGATACGATAATAATTCAGAACAGCGAGGATAAACTACAAAAATCAATGTACATACTAAATCGAATAGCATATGAATATAGCTTTCAAATATCAGCAGACAAAACTAAAACAATGGAATTTAGAGGGAAAGAACCGGTAAGAACTAAGATAGTTATAGATGGAAAGATTATGGAACAAGTCCAGCATTTCAATTACTTGGGATGTTACGTTACATATGGGACAAAAATTGATCTGGATGAAAAATGAAACAAATTTAGGAATCTCTGTGGAACACTTCACAGATATATTAAAAATAAGACAAAGAAAGGAACCAAGGACAAGGTTTTTTAACACTGTAGCGGCACCAGTTTTGATATATGGAGTTGAAGTTTATGAGGAGTACTCTGGGCTGTACCATTCTTGATAGAAAGAAGAATGTGGATATAAGGACAAAACTGAAAACTGGGGGTCGACACATTGTTGGAATGGCTAAGGAGCAGCAAAAGAAGGTGGTGTGAATATTTGGGAAGAATGGTGGGTGATAGGATTCCAGTGCTAGCAACTGTATATGGACCGGACCGGTGGGGAAGAGACACGTAGGATGGGCAAGAGCGAAGTGGGTCCTGTAACAGGTTCAGGATGAGCCTAATCCTTGAGGTTGATGATGATGATGGTTTACAATTTAAAATTTCAGATAAGAGACAATAATGATCAAATAACTAACAGAAAACACTGACAATATTGTAATAAAAACAACAAATTAGATTAGATTGAGTCTGTGTGTTCTTAATTGGTGTGTTTAATTGGTGTGGCTCTCGACGTCTTACTGGCCTGAAACACTTCCTTAAGTTTCCCAGCTGGTCGAGTTCCAATTGTAGCAAGAGCTGTCAGATAGCGTAATGTTGTTGAAGAAATGTATATGTAGCTTCACCAAAAGTTTCAAAACACAAATTGTTGTTTTGAAGAAAATTTAAAAAAAATTATGTTTAAAAACAAAAAATTATAATTAAAAAAAAAATTCCTTTTTATTAATTAATTAATTATAATCAATTAATTAATAGAGTGCTGTGAAGTTTTAAAAAGTGTAATGCTCTTCAGAAAAATTTTATTGAAGTTCTGGTATATTTTAAATAAACTACCACCACTCATAAGATTGTCTCCAAGCCAATCGATACTTGTTTACCTTTTCGTTTTTGTAGGTTATCTCCACTTATAGGTGGTAAAGTCCTGGTAGATTGTTAATTAGAATTATATTAGTGGTAATTAGTAATATTTATGAAATAAAGAACTATTTAGTAGTGAAAAGTATTAGTGTTTTATTAGATAATAGCAATATTGACTCTTATCGATTATAATATCGACTCTCAGGATATCGAAACAGTTACAAAGTATATTATATAAAATTCAAACAGGGTTCTTTAAACAGCCAATTATTATCAAAGTCAGAGAAATCGGGCCAATATTTAAAAAGTATAACGTTACAACAAGTTAATAATTATTACTAGATACAGACATTGAATAATAATTTGAAAATAATATAATTGTTTTCACCAACAGCTGACGTGAGCACGGAGAAGGCATTGAGATTGACAAAAGCAAATGGCCGCCATCCAGTTGATCAAAATGTTACTCGTTCCTGCTACTTCCGAATAATGTATTTTCTGGCAGTATTCCTGTTCTGGTGTCTGCAAATCTCTTTTTAAATGTTGTGTAGTGCCTTGTGTAAAGTGTCTGGGTTGTATTTTGTGTCTCTGTGTAAATATAAGTTCAAACACTTTTCCCGATTCCGACACTAATATGGTTATTGTATTATACAGTTTTCTGGTGTTTTGTAGTGTTTTTCGGGGTAGATATGTATTGTTCAGTGTCATTTAGTGTTTCTTGATTGTTTTTGTCACAATGTAGATGTTCTGGAAGGATTTTATAAGCCACTCGCGATTTCACAAAAACGTACCGTTCACTCGCTCGACATTACCGTTTTAAGTTAGGTTAGATTCGTCATAAAACGCTTGTCAAGTTCACCGTTCAAAAACCAATAATCAACTATCTTATTTCCTTCAGTTTCAATTAAACTCTTAGCCAATATAATATTATTCTTAACATTGTTCAAATATAATTTCATATCCTGTGCATATATAATAATACACCATATGATTGCCTAAACTTTGGTTATTTATCAATTTTATTTACTAGATGTTATTTAAATTAATCTTTCAGTTCATTCGGCTTATTTTAAGATTAAATAATGCCGTTTTATAGTGTTTTCTGTCCAAAATTAGTAATTTTACTTTCATTTTGTATTCTCTGAAAAGTCAAAATATCTCCAAAATTTACTTCCTGTTATTATGTAAATTCAGCCATTTTATCAGTTATATTTAATATTAATAATCTTATATTGTATTAAAAGGTTTATATTCCCTTATTTTCTTGTAATTAATTGAATTAGTTGTATTCTAAAACATTATTCTGGAATATATGACTCCCATTCCAAATTTCTGAGTTTAGTCATTTTCATTTTTATTTATAATTCTGAATATAATTTATTAAAATCTTTCTAAATGGTATGTGCAATTATATGGCTTGATCTCAAGTTTATTTTGTCTAAACCCCTTTTGTTTATTTGCATTTAAATGAGTAATTTCTCTGTTTTGATGAAGTTTGGTTTTCTTTCTTTGGCCTAGGTTTTTTAACAATTTTTCCTTACAAAATATTTTACAAACAATATATGATGTGTGATACCCTCTCTGACTTTTAAATATAGTCTTATAAACTAAACATTTTTCCAAATTACACAATAACAATTAGTATTGGTTACAATACAAATAACAGTTAAACAAATAAAGAATATTTTTTTAAATAAATGGTTGTCTTCAACCTTCAGACATTTTACAACAAAATCCTTATTTCTAACATGGAAATATGGTTCACAAAAAAAATATTTTCTACTAACTAACATCTTAATTACTTCCTACTATTTACCAGTAGTAATTTTTTTTACAGTTCTGATGTTAGTTGTAGCAGACCCAACCAAATGGCCTTATATCTAATACATTTTTAAACATCTTATACTATATTCATAAAAACCTTATATCTATATTCTTGTTGCTAACTATTATTATAAGTAGGATTCTACAGTTTTCATACCGTCTTTTACACATTGTCTTTGGTGAATTGTACCCTGTCATAAATAAATAAATAGTATAAATTGTTCAAATAGTATTATGAAATCTGTTTTTCCTTTTGCATATAAAACAAAATGTTATTTTAAACAGATTTATGTCTTATAAGTAACATATTCTCACAGTACACATTTCAAGTCATTGAAAGTTGTATATTTCATTGTATTCAATGTTTGTGATTGCCAAGAATGAAACACAAGGTTTATTTTCTATAATACCCAAAACTATCACTGGTTCACTTTGCACCTTTATATTATGTTATTGCTAAATGGTCGTATAGTCTTATTAACATAATAAATTGGTTAGTGTTTTACAATGGAGATTTGTTCCATGGGTACTATATTATTGTTTTATCTTAGTTCACTGGCAACTTTTACTTTATACACTTCTCTCTCTTAATTTTATGTACATGTGGTTATCATTTCGTTATACTTTTATTGGTTAATGATTTATTTTGGGGGTATGGGGATTTGGGTGTCTTTTATAAGAGCATGACATCTTCTTCAGGATGCTGCCTTCTTCTTTCATCAGTCTTCTTTTCTCCTGCCTTCTGGGACTGGTATCTTCTCCATCTTCTTCTTGATGCCATCAGGTTTCTTGGGATCTTCTCCATCCTCTTCTTGATTTTAGAAATACACCACCTGTATTGGTTGATCTTGGCTTATTCAGGGTTTCTATTCTATTTATTCTTCCTCGTTGTGGGTTTGGTCATATTCTGTACTGCTTGGTTATTTACTTTCTTACCTTCCTGGGTTATAATTTGAAAACCTTTGGTTATGAGACTGGTTTTGGATGACTCATCACTAGTAACTCATTTTATTTGAACTTGTATTTTTTAAATAATAATGATTTCTTTCCACAGTTGCTATGAATTAATCTTTTTATATTAAACTTAATGCTTTCTTCCAAATTTAAATATTATAACTTTATTATTCTAATGATCAATTGCCATTCAATATTATGCATACATCTGTCACGTTACAATATGTAGATACTTTAACAAAAATTTTAGAAACCTCACTACCTGATTAGCAGCAGGTATCACCAAACCACACTTCAAAAAATTAATTTTTTAAGACAACAGTTTTTAGGATAGTTCTTTTACAATTATCTATAGTAATGGCCTGCTGGAAAATGTGAGAGTGATTACTACATAACTTAAGCATGTAGCAATATATTTTGTAACCTTTCTTGACTATTGATTGGTTATGAATTTGACAGAATCTTAAAACAGTTTCTTCAAAGAAACCGGTATACCAATATATCCAAAACGAGTACTTTCAATGAAATGATTTACAAATAACGTTGACCCTAGTCTTGTATGGTAATTTGTTGAACTTTAAAATTATATAGAAACTATACACTTAATTCTATTTAGTCTTCATTAGTGTTAGGTGCTCCACAGTTTTGGAGCATTAACTAAAGTTTATATTGTGACAGCGAAAAAGACATGAGACATCTGTTTCTTGTTTTCCTTTTTTTTTTATGAAATGACAAATTGAAGTATCTGTGCCAAAAAAATATTGAAAACAAATTTGTGTATTAAACCAAATAATCAACTGTAGTTACTACCAACTAAGTAACTTGGTAGAAACACTAATCTACTTCAGTAATTGAACTCCTATTGGTCAGTTGTTAACAGGTTAAAAATAATCATACTCAATTTGACCTAATGACAATGCAATTATTATAGTATAATTAGGTGGTTTGTTTCACTCAAATGGGAAATAATATTCTTTAAAAAATATAACTGCTCCAATAACAATACCTTAATCTTCATTAACATGTTGTGTAAGACTGTACAAGGATGGGCAGTGTTGGTCTGAACAGAAACAATAAACAAAATACCCGAAGGTACAATATATTAACCACATGGTTACAGGCACTGTCTGACTTCACAATCTTCTTTTTTAACATTATACAGTCTTAAAATTTTAAGATCATGCAGACTCATACAGGTATTTTGTACCTTTACAATTGGTCAGAGGCTTAATTTTACAGAAAAAACCATATCCACAATTTTATTTCTTGTTTGTGCTGTGTAATTCAACCATTTTTTATACTGAAGTAATTAATTGGGATTACTGTTTGCTCATTCATAGTAGGTTTCATGAAGTCATTAGTATTCAGAAGACTCATTTAGTATTTGAAGACTCATTCAAACCAGAAAGAGGACACATTACCATATGAACATTAAAAATAACCAATAATTTTATTGCAACACATGAAAGAAAGGTGTTTTAAAATAATCACCAATACCTGACATAGAAACTGAATGAGCCCAGATACACGTTAACAAAATTAGTAGTACACAGAGAAATGAAAACAAGTTTTCATGAAGACACACGCAAATTTAAAATCAATGACGTATTCAATCTGATGATTTTGGCTACATTTTATTTACTACTTAACGCACATCAGCGTATGGACAAACACCTGTTGTTGGGCTCATCTTTGATGTTATGCCAAGAACAACGACCCAGGCTAGACTCCTGTGTTGTGCATGTGTACGAATTACCATTTCAGAAGAAGTAACTGTTACTTCTACTCAGTTTAAAAACTTGTTTTTTTTTATCAACATGCACACTTGAAGGAAGGATATTTATTAATAAGTAATGACAAACATCGATACTGATAAGGCAAAAAGCATATAACATACTAAGTATTAACTCTATGTAGAGATCTGCTTGCCACAGTGGTTGACCTGCTTCTTATTAGTGAATGGTGCACCCACGTTTTTTACTATGAAAGTACAAACTTTAATATACCTTTACTAATACTTCATTCTTGCCAGCATCCATGTAGTTATCTTAACTTACTTTTCTTAGTTATATATTCATAGTACTTCTTGTCTTTTTTTTCTTTAAATTTAATGTTTATTTTCACTACTTCATATTCTATTATTTCTACTTCATGTACGAATAGTTCATAAGGAAATTGTTTCTGCCCTGAAGATTACTTCATTCTCAGTTCATATCTCATTCTGACTAAAACATAAGTTACTCTAAAAACTGTATTATTTTATAATTTTATGATGTGTCCTATTCTCAGCTGAGTTCCATGTTCAATTTTGTTGTTTAACCCCAAAGGGTATTCACATTGCTTTGGCAAACACGTCTCTGTCATTTTCAGGCTGATTTCTATTTGATGTCTCATCCTATACTTATACTTCTGTGGCTGTTAAATGGCATGTTTCTATTGGTTCACAGCCAACTTTGTATCAGTTGGAAGGTCACCTAGGTTTCCTTGTAATATCTGACAGTGTGTGATGTATGCATGAAACATCAGCTTCTAGGCTGAATTAAGTCACATACTAACTGTCTAAAGAATTTAACAGTTTGTAGTGAAAAGCCCAATTCTGAAAGATAACGTTTTTTGGACAACAGATAACTTGGAGGTAGGGTAATTGGGAGAGCACCATCTGTGCGAGGAAATGAGACAATACAGTCCTTCTGTGGTATATTTGTACACTGTGTACATAAATACTTATGAATTATGAGGGAGAGATTATTAACTATGCTGTGTATTACTTGTTACATACACACGTTGCTCATGTGCCTGTGATATGATGATTGGTGACAAATTAACACTTTTATGATACATTTTAGTTACATGGTAAATCACTCGTCCACACACCCAACACGCTGATATAAACACAACCACTTTGAAATGCGTCTTTCAAATGTACATAATAATTATTACCGCAAATTGGGTCACATTTAGTTTTGATCAGTATGCTAAATATTATAACAGCCATACTAATTGGCCTAATGCAAATCTTGCTGACTTTTAACATAACCAAATAAGGGTGCATCATGTTAATTTACAAGACAGTGAAATAATATATATTGTGCGTGTTTTAATTTAAATGTACTGACATTTTGGTCACATAATTTCTGAAACTAGAACTCAAAATTAAGAATGAATTATAACGGCTGTATACTATCTTTTATAACTTCTGTATACTATCGCCATTATAACCTCGGGAGCCCGGTTAATTGACGTCGGTCAATTAAACAGGCTGCCATAATATTCACAAAATATATATATTTAATTAAAATACAACGTAACAAAACACTTAACTGGAACCTGTGAATTAAGGAATATTAGATTCGTGTTGCCAAATTAATTCACGCATGTTTACGTCCATGACATCTCTTTATTTACATACCTGGTAATTAGCATAAAAGAAAATGAGTTACTGTCTTGTTATAAAAAATTAATTAGGCTTGTGATTTGTATAGTTAAAACATACATATATATATATAATTAACCTACTTTTCGTTTACTCTATTTCGTTCAACTGATTAGTTAACTATATTAAAAAAATAATAACTGCATAATGTATTCATTAATCAACTTGGTTAATTATTTATAAAACTTTGGTAATTAATACCCTCGGATCCGAGATATATCCTTTCTTTATATTAAAGTTAAACAATTTACTTTTGCTGCCATTTGAAGAATGGACTTATTAATATTGGCATGTTATAGTCATTAAAGCTAAATACATCATATTGTTTATTACAAAGTTACATTGGTAATTTAATTCGGCCAGTCTTTTGTATTATGATATTAATATTATTTTGGTGTCAATTGTCTTTCATATTTTTATTAAGTAATTTCTGAACTACAGAAGTTTGACTTCTGTATCACCTGTATATAGTATCCTCGGCGAATCAGGGTTGTCTGTAGTAAACTGTGGCTATGCGGCTTCTGGTATATCCTGGAGGTCTGAAGAAGGTTTAATAATGGAAGGTGTTGTTGTCTCTCTCTTTTTGCAAGGTTGATCAGATTCTGGTGGTGGCAGTGGTGGGAAACTTTCACTTGAACTCACTTACTCCGATTTTCTGCACTTTTTACTTATAGTTAAATTGTTACATATACTGTGATCTCTATCACGTTGACGTGATATTAAATCAACTGCAGAGATGTCATAAACACACACTTGAAACGTATCAAAGATGTTAAACATATTGAAATTACTGATAATATTTGCTATCAGCTTTACTAAGCATTAGCTTAAAGAAACTAAAAGAGTGAATGACATATTCTTTCATTCTCTATAATTTTGTAGTTACTGACTACATTTCCAACTGTGTTGTTCTCGCTGCGGAGTCTGATTTACAACTAACTTTGGGGCGCACACCGCTGGCTTAGCGAAGTGCATGTCCGCGCGTGTTGTTATTTAGCGGCGCGATAAATAGTTCTTAATTTATTAATTATTATTTTTACTTATTTTAAATTGCTGGTTTATTACGTCTCTCTATAATTTAATACTCGCTGAAGAAACAGGAGGTGGTTTACATATTTATTTGTTTAACATTATTTAGTTTTCTATTTATTTCATAGGGAGAGAAATTATGGAAATTATGTAGTTTCATTTATGATTATATTATTTTTACCTTTTTTTTATTTTGTGCTATTTAACCCTATTAAATCGTCACAGAATTAGCAAATAAAAAAAAAAAACTTGAGAGACAGAGACAGACAGACAGAGAAGAGGGTTGAGTCATATTTATGCATGCATTAAACACTAATACCAATACCAATATAGCATCTGGTGTAAAAGGATCGTTCATCAAACAATTGAAAAAACAGAGGCAGAGGGATAGGCAGTCTTGTGATGAACAACTGGGTAACTATGACAACATGAATACAAAGATTGATTTTACTTCCATGTTCCATAAGGAAATGGTCATGGCCAAAAAAATCGTTGTCGAGATAATGGCAGATTCTGATTGTACTACCATCAAAACATGAAAAAAAGTCATTTTTCGAAGTGTCTGTGTGTGTGTCTGTAGAATTTTTTCTATGGCAAACGATAACAGCCGCAAATTCAGACAGAATCAAATAATTTTTTGCATACCGCCTGAATTGTAGAGGACTCAAGGCCTATTGATTTTGGTGAAGATCGGTTAAGGGAAAGGGGTAGTTTACCTGCAACGTTTTACGTTTTAACAAGAGTAAAGTGCTTAATTTTGATAAATAAAGTATCCTGAAAAGAAGGTCATAATAATCCACTGTAGAAAGGTAGATGAAATATCTATAAATGAAGGGGGAGGGGGTAATTTTTTTTATAAACTAAAATATTTGTTGATGGAGGAAGTACATTTTTACTTCCATATTCCTTAAGGAATGGAAGTATGGTGATGGCAAAAAAAATCGTGTTCGAGATTATTGCAGATTCTGATTCTACTACACTCAAAACATGAAAAAAAGTCGTTTTCCGAAAAGTGTCTGTGTGTCTGTCTGTGTGTCTGTCTGTCTGTCTGTCTGTCTGTCTGTCTGTCTGTCTGTAGATTTTTTTTCTATGGCAAACGATAACTGCCGCAAATTCAAACAGAATCAAATAATTTTTTGCATACAGCTCGGTTTTGCAGAGTTCTCGCGACCTATTGTTTTTGGTGAAGATCGGTTGAGGGAAAGGGGTAGTTTACCTGCAACGGTTTTTTTTTAGCAAGGGAAATTTTGTTTGTTTGGCAAACGATAACAGCCGCAAATTCAAACAGAATCAAATAATGTTTCGCATACAGCCCTGAATTGTAGAGTTCTCAAGACCTATTGTTTTTGGTGAAGATCGGTTAAGGGAAAGGGGTAGTTTACCTGTAACGTTTTATGTTTTAACAAGGGTATTTCCTATGGCAAACGATAACAGCCGCAAATTCAAACAGAATGAAAAGATTATTTGCATACAGCCCTAAATTGTAGAGTTCTCAATACCTTTTGTTTTTGGTGAAGATCGGTTAAGGGAAAGGGGTAGTTTACCTACAACGTTTTTTTAACAAGGGTATTTTCTATGGCAAACGATAACAGCCGCAAATTCAAACAGAATCAAATAATTTTCTGCATACAGCCCTGATTTGTAGAGTACTCAAGACCTATTGTTTTTGGTGAAGATCGGTTGAGGGGAAGGGGTAGTTTACCAGCAACGTTTTTTATCATGCGTATTTTCTATGGCAAACGACAACTGCCGCAAATTCAAACAGAATCAAATAATTTTTTGCATACAGCCCTGATTTGTAGAGTACTCGCGACCTATTGTTTTTGGTGAAGATCGGTTGAGGGGAAGGGGTAGTTTACCTGCAACGGTTTTTTTTATCAAGGGAAATTTTTTTTTTTTTTGGCAAACGATAACAGCCGCAAATTCAAACAGAATCAAATAATGTTTCGCATACAGCCCTGAATTGTAGATTTCTCAAGACCTATTGTTTTTGGTGAAGATCGGTTGAGGGAAAGGGGTAGTTTACCTGCAACGTTTTTTTAACAAGGGTATTTTATATGGCAAACGATAACAGCCGCAAATTCAAACAGAATCAAATAATGTTTTGCATACAGTCCTGATTTGTAGAGTACTCAAGACCTATTGTTTTTGGTGAAGATCGGTTAAGGGGAAGGGGTAGTTTACCTGCAACCTTTTACGTTTTATTTTCTATGGCAAACGATAACAGCCGCAAATTCAAACAGAATCAAATAATGTTTTGCATACAGCCCTGATTTGTAGAGTACTCAAGACCTATTGTTTTTGGTGAAGATCGGTTAAGGGGAAGGGGTAGTTTACCTGCAACGTTTTTTTATCAAGCGTATTTTCTATGGCAAACGATAACAGCCGCAAATTCAAACAGAATCAAATAATTTTTTGCATACGTCCCTGAATTGTAGAGGTCTCAATGACTTTCGATTTTGGTGAAGATCGGTTAAGGGGAAGGGGTAGTTTACCTGCAACCTTTTACGTTTTAACAAGAGTAAAGTACTTGAAAATTTATTTAAACTTTTTGAAACAATGGTAATTGTTAAAAATAAAATAATTTTGTTGCCAGGCAATAAAATTATAATTTTTGCATTTTAATGTAATATAATATTTTTCATTTAATACAGCAATAAAAAGGCAGGTAAGACACAGCCTGGCTGTTTGGCTGAAAATGATTTTAAATATAAATCTTAGAATATGGAAGTCATGTATGGTTCTCCATACCGATATTTTTTCATGTTTTGAGTGTAGTACAATCAGAATCTGCAATAATCTTGAACACGATTTTTTTACTTCCATGTTCCTTAAGGAAATGGAAGTATGGTGATGGCAAAAAAAATCGTGTTCGAGATTATTGCAGATTCTGATTGTACTACACTCAAAACATGAAAAAAAGTTGTTTTTCGAAAACTGTGTGTCTGTCTGTGTGTGTGTCTGTAGATTTGTTTTCTATGGCAAAAGATAACAGCCGCAAATTCAAACAGAATCAAATAATTTTTTGCAGACAGGCCTGGTTTTGTAGAGTATTCACGACCTATTGTTTTTGGTGAAGATCGGTTGAGGGAAAGGGGTAGTTTACCTGCAACGGTTTTTTTTATCAAGGGTAATTTTGTTTGTTTGGCAAACGATAACAGCCGCAAATTCAAACAGAATCAAATAATGTTCCGCATGCAGCCCTGAATTGTAGAGTTCTCAAGATCTGTTGATTTTTGTAAAGATCGGTTAAGGGAAAGGGGTAGTTTACCTGCAACGTTTTATGTTTTAACAAGGGTATTTTCTATGGCAAACGATACAGCCGCAAATTCAAACATAATCAAATAATTTTTTGCATAGTGCCCTGAATTGTAGAGTTCTCAAGACATGTTGTTTTCGGTGAAGATCGGTTAAGGGAAAGGGGTAGTTTACCTGCAACAGTTTTTTATCAAGGGTCATTTTACTTCCATATTCCTTAAGGAATGGAAGTATGGTGATGGCAAAAAAAATCGTGTTCGAGATTATTGCAGATTCTGATTCTACTACACTCAAAACATGAAAAAAAGTCGTTTTCCGAAAAGTGTCTGTGTGTCTGTCTGTCTGTCTGTAGATTTTTTCTATGGCAAACGATAACTGCCGCAAATTCAAACAGAATCAAATAATTGTTTGCATACAGCCCTGATTTGCAGAGTACTCGCGACCTATTGTTTTTGGTGAAGATCGGTTGAGGGAAAGGGGTAGTTTACCGGCAACGGTTTTTTTTAGCAAGGGTAATTTTGTTTGTTTGGCAAACGATAACAGCCGCAAATTCAAACAGAATCGAATAATGTTTCGCATACAGCCCTGAATTGTAGAGTTCTCAAGATCTTTTGTTTTTGGTGAAGATCGGTTAAGGGAAAGGGGTAGTTTACCTGCAACGTTTTGTTTTTAAGGGTATTTTCTATGGCAAACGATAAGAGCCGCAAATTCAAACAGAATCAAATACGTTTTTGCATACCGCCCTGATTTCTTGAGTACTAAAGACCTATTGTTTTTGGTGAAGATCGTTTAAGGGAAAGGGGTAGTTTACCTGCCACGTTTTTGTTTTATCAAGGGTATTTTTTATGGCAAACGATAACAGCCGCAAATTCACACAAAATCATATAATATTTTGCATACCACCCTAAATTGTAGAGTTCTCAAAACCTGTCGTTTTTGGTGAAGATCGGTTAAGGGAAAGGGGTAGTTTACCTGCAACGGTTTTTTATCAAGGGTAATTTTACTTTTTACTTCCATATTCCTTAAGGAATGGAAGTATGGTGATGGCAAAAAAAATCGTGTTCGAGATTATTGCAGATTCTGATTCTACTACACTCAAAACATGAAAAAAAGTCGTTTTCCGAAAAGTGTCTGTGTGTGTGTCTGTCTGTAGATTTTTTTTCTATGGCAAACGATAACTGCCGCAAATTCAAACAGAATCAAATAATTTTTTGCATACAGCCCTGATTTGTAGAGTACTCGCGACCTATTGTTTTTGGTGAAGATCGGTTGAGGGAAAGGGGTAGTTTACCTGCAACGGTTTTTTTTTATCAAGGGAAATTTTTTTTTTGATAAACGATAACAGCCGCAAATTCAAACAGAATTAAATAATGTTTCGTATACAGCCCTGAATTGTAGAGTTCTCGAGATCTGTTGTTTTTGGTGGAGATCGGTTAAGGGAAAGGGGTAGTTTACCAGTAACGTTTTATGTTTTAACAAGGGTATTTCCTATGGCAAACGATAACAGCCGCAAATTCAAACAGAATCAAAAGATTATTTGCATACAGCCCTAAGTTGTAGAGTTCTCAAGACCTATTGTTTTTGGTGAAGATCGGTTGAGGGAAAGGGGTAGTTTACCTACAACGTTTTTTTAACAAGGGTATTTTATATGGCAAACGATAACAGCCGCAAATTCAAACAGAATCAAATAATTTTCTGCATACGTCCCTGAATTGTAGAGGTCTCAATGGCTTTCGATTTTGGTGAAGATCGGTTAAGGGGAAGGGGTAGTTTACCTTCAACCTTTTACGTTTTAACAAGAGTAAAGTACTTGAAAATTTATTTAAACTTTTTGAAACAATGGTAATTGTTAAAAATAAAATAATTTTGTTGCCAGGCAATAAAATTATAATTTTTTCATTTTAATGTAATATAATATTTTTCATTTAATACAGCAATAAAAAGGCAGGTAAGACACAGCCTGGCTGTTTGGCTGAAAATGATTTTAAATACAAATCTTAGAATATGGAAGTCATGTATGGTTCTCCATACCGATATTTACTTCCATATTCCTTAAGGAAATGGAAGTATGGTGATGGCAAAAAAAAATCGTGTTCGAGATTATTGCAGATTCTGATTGTACTACACTCAAAACATGAAAAAAAGTCGTTTTTCGAAAAGTGTCTGTGTGTCTGTCTGTCTGTCTACTTGTCTGTGTGTCTGTCTGTCTGTAGATTTTTTTTCTATGGCAAATGATAACAGCCGCAAATTCAAACAGAATCAAATAATTTTTTGCATACAGTCCTGATTTGTAGAGTACTCACGACCTATTGTTTTTGGTGAAGATCGGTTGAGGGAAAGGGGTAGTTTACCTGCAACGGGTTTTTTTTATCAGGGTAATTTTTTTTTTGGCAAACGATAACAGCCGCAAATTCAAACAGAATCAAATAATGTTTCGCATACAGCACTGAATTATGGAGTTCTCAAGACCTACTGTTTTTGGTGAAGATCGGTTAAGGGAAAGGGGTAGTTTACCAGCAACGTTTTATGTTTTAACAAGGGTATTTTCTATGGCAAACGATAACAGCCGCAAATTCAAACAGAATCAAATAATTTTTTGCATGCAACTCTGAATTGTAGAGTTTTCAAGACCTATTGTTTTTGGTGAAGATCGGTTAAGGGAAAGGGGTAGTTTACCTGCAACGTTTTATGTTTTAACAAGGGTATTTTCTATGGCAAATGATAACAGCCGCAAATTCAAACAGAATCAAATAATTTTTTGCATGCAACTCTGAATTGTAGAGTTTTCAAGACCTATTGTTTTTGGTGAAGATCGGTTAAGGGAAAGGGGTAGTTTACCTGCAACGTTTTATGTTTTAACAAGGATAATTTTTTCTATGACGAACGATAACTGCCGCATATTCAAACAGAATCAAATAATTTGTTGCATACATCACTGAATTGTAGAGAACTCGAGGCCTTTTGATTTTGGTGAAGATCGGTTAAGGGGAAGGGGTAGTTTACCTGCAACCTTTTACGTTTTAACAACAGTAAAGTACTTGAAAATTCATTTAAACTTTTTCAAACAATGGTAATTGTTAAAAATAAAATAATTTTGTTGCCAGGCAATAAAATTATAATTTTTTTATTTTAATGTAAATCATGTAAGAGAGAAAATATATTGTTCGTGGCAGGCAAGCATATCTCAGTTATGTAATGTTTACATTTCCATTTTATTATTATGACTACCGCAATAAAAAGGCAGGGAAGACACACACACACACACACACACACACACACACACACACACACACACACACACACACACACACACACACACACACACACACACACACACACACACACACACACACACACACACACACACACACACACACACACACACACACTTCACGTTATTTCTGGCCTCATTCATGTTTTTTTCTTACATTTGCACACTTTTTAAATGGAAAGTGCCGAAACCCATACCAACATAACGCGTGCAAGCCGAAAAAGTGTCCAGCGTGGATAGTGATTTGCTTCCTGTGGATCGCTGGGCAG
This sequence comes from Magicicada septendecula, assembly GCA_034769895.1. Taxonomy (NCBI): domain Eukaryota; kingdom Metazoa; phylum Arthropoda; class Insecta; order Hemiptera; family Cicadidae; genus Magicicada; species Magicicada septendecula. Next base: position 137,350,625 of record CM068372.1, read on the forward strand.
TGTAACTGCATGTGTTTACAGAGGAACGATTCATAGACAGACTTTTCGTCTTTAGGGAATGAACCCTCTGCAAGATGCTGAGGGTCCATGAGTGACTTCGGAGCGCTCATTCTTTTCCGCATGTTTGTTCTGTGAAATGTACACTGTAGATTCGCAGCTTTACTCTAAGCAACGCTCAATAGGAAATGTTGAAAATTTTTGTCCACGGTGTACCCTCATACACACTAAACCTGCTCTGATGTTTTAATTACGGACATCATAATATTAAAACTTTGGAAATTTGAGCACTACTTAATGGAGATCAATCATTAACTTATACAAGCCATTAATTTTATGCATATTTATGTGTGTGTGTGTGTGTGTGTACAACATTATCGGCAACAAAGAAGTAGTTTTTGTTAAAATTCCTTCCCGGGATATTTGGCCGTAGTCCAATGTTTTCTACAAAACCAGACGTTTCGGCAATGTCATCGACTTCCATCATCAGTGAAAATCGAGTGCGATAACGTGAGGTGGTATACGTTAGTGACCATAGTACTGTGGTTAAGGCTGAAGCAGTAAGTAGAAAGAAGTAGTTTCTATGGTAATATTTCATTTCGAAAATGATTTTAAATATAAATCTTAGAATATGGAAGTCATGTATGGTTCTCCATACCGATATTTTTTTTTGGCAAACGATAACAGCCGCAAATTCACACAGAATCAAATAAAGTTTCGCATACAGCCCTGAATTATGGAGTTCTCAAGACCTATTGTTTTTGGTGAAGATCGGTTAAGGGAAAGGGGTAGTTTACCTGCAATGTTTTATGTTTTAACAAGGGTAATTTTTTCTATGACGAACGACAACTGCCGCATATTCAAACAGAATCAAATAATTTTTTGCATACTCCCCTGAATTGTAGAGAACTCAAGGCCTTTTGATTTTGGTGAAGATCGGTTAAGGGGAAGGGGTAGTTTACCTGCAACCTTTTACGTTTTAACAACAGTAAAGTACTTGTAAATTCATTTAAACTTTTTCAAACAATGGTAATTGTTAAAAATAAAATAATTTTGTTGCCAGGCAATAATTTATAATTTTTTCATTTTAATGTAAATCACGTATGAGAGAAAATATATTGTTCGTGGCAGGCAAGCATATCTCAGTTATGTAATGTTTACGTTTCCATTTTATTATTATGACTACCGCAATAAAAAGGCAGGGAACACACACACACAAAATTCGCGTTATTTCTGGCCTCATTCATGTTTATTTTCTTACATTTCCACGCTTTTTAAATAGAAAGTGCCGATACCCATACCAACATAACGCGTGCAAGCCGACGTCTTTAGGGAATGAACCCTCTGCAAGATGCTGAGGGTCCATGAGTGACTTCGGAGCGCTCCTTCTTTTCCGCGTGTTTGTTCTGTGAAACGTACACTGTAGATTCGCAGCTTTACTCTAAGCAACGCTTAATAGGAAATGTTGAAAATTTTTGTCCACGGTGTACCCTCATACACACTAAACCTGCTCTGATGTTTTAATTACGGACATCATAATATTAAAACTTTGGAAACTTGAGCACTACTTAATGGAGATCAATCATTAACTTATACAAGCCATTAATTTTATGCATATTTTTTATATATACAGTATATGTGTACAACATTATCGGCAACAAAGAAGTAGTTTCTGTTAAAATTCCTTCCCGGGATATTTGGCCGTAGTCCAATGTTTTCTACAAAACCAGACGTTTCGGCAATGCTATCGACTTCCATCATCAGTGAAAATCGAGTGCGATAACGTGAGGTGGTATACGTTAGTGACCACAGTACTGTGGTTAGGGCTGAAGCAGTAAGTAGAAAGAAGTAGTTTCTATGGTAATATTTCATTTCAAAAATGATTTTAAATATAAATCTTAGAATAAGGAAGTCATGTATGGTTCTCCATACCGATTTTTAAGTTTTATACATGTAATACGTTATTGACAACAAAGAAGTAGTTTCTATGGAAACATTTCATTTCACTTTAACAAAATTCTATATTTTTTCATTTTAATTTAAATCATGTGTGAGAGAAAATATATCATTCGTGGCAGGCAAGCATATCTCAATTATGTAATGTTTACGTTTCCATTTTATTATTATGATTACCGCAATAAAAAGGCAGGTAACACACACGCGCGTGCACACACACACACAATTCGCGTTATTTCTGGCCTCACTCATGTTTATTTTCTTACATTTGCACACTTTTTAAATGGAAACTGCCAAAACCCACACCAACACAACACGTGCAAGCCAAAAAATTGTCCAGCGTGGATTGCGATTTGCTTCCTGTGGATCGCTGGGCAGTGTAACTTCACATGTTTACAGAGGAACGGTTCATAGACAGACTTTTCATCTTTAGGGAATGAACCCTCTGCAAGATGCTCAGGGTCCATGAGTGACTTCGGAGCGCTTCGTAGGAGGGATGATTATCTGCGTAGTTCGGTTTCTTTATAAGAATAAAGTAAGCCTACCTAATTTTTATGGATAAAGTGACTGAAAATAACATTATATTAAACGACTACCCCATAATAACAAAAATATCTATAAATAGTGAAATTAGATTGAGGGTGGGGGATATTTTTTTAGAAATTACCAAACCGAAATCAAGTAAATTATTTTAAACATAAATATTACAACATGGAAGTCATGTATGGTTCTCCATACCGATTTTTTAGAAATAATATCTAATTAAGTCCATTACAAGGTATGTTCTGTGTGTGATATATAGTTAAGGCTATTATAATACATAGAGCTAGCTATTATTATTAGTTGCACATGTTTTTCTATTAACTTTATCTAAATATATATTTTTAATGTTTGCTATCTCCACTACACGGTCTCTTCTGTCTTCCAGTGATTCTTGACATACTTTCCATGGCTGTCCTAAAGATCCACTACCTTGTGACGATTTAATAGGGTTAAATAGCACAAAATAAAAAAAAAGGTAAAAATAATATAATCCTAAATGAAACTACATAATTTCTCTCCATATGAAATAAATAGAATACTAAATAATGTTAAACAAATAAATATGTAAACCACCTCCTGTTTCTTCAGCGAGTATTAAATTATAGAGAGACGTAATAAACCAGCAATTTAAAATAAGTAAAAATAATAATTAATAAATTATGAACTATTTATCGCGCCGGTAAATAACAACACGCGCGGACACGCACTTCGCTAAGCCAGCGATGCGCCCCCAAAATTAGTTGTAAATCAGACTCCGCAGCGAGAACAGTACAGTTGAAAATGTAGGCAGTAACTACAAAATTATAGAGAATGAAAGAATATGTCATTCACTCTCTTAGTTTCTTTAAGCTAATGCTTAGTAAAGCTGATAGCAAATATTATCAGTAATTTCAATATGTTTAACATCTTTGATACGTTTTAAGTGTGTGTTTATGACATCTCTGCAGTTGATTTAATGTCACGTCAACGTGATAGAGATCACAGTATATGTAACAGTTTAACTATACGTAAAAAGTGCGGTAAACCGAAGTAAGTGAGTTCAAGTGAAAGTTTCTCACCACCGCCAGCACCAGAACCTGATAAACCCTGCAAAAAGAGAGAGACAACAACACCTTCCATTATTACACCTTCTTCAGTCTCCAGGATAGACCAGAAGCCGCATAGCCACAGTTTACTACAGACAACCCCGATTCGCCGAGGATACTACATACAGGTGCTACAGAAGTCAAACTTCTGTAGTTCAGAAATTACTTAATACAAATATGAAAGACAATTGACACCAAAATAAAATTAATATAATTATACAAAAGACTGGCCGAATTAAATTACCAATGTAACTTTGTAATAAACAATATGATGTATTTAGCTTTAATGACTATAACATGCTAATACTAATAACTCCATTCTTCAAATGGCAGCAAAAGTAAATTGTTTAACTTTAATATAAAGAAAGGATATATCTCGGATCCGAGGGTATTAATTACCAAAGTTTTATAAATAATTAACCAAGTTGATTAATGAATACATTATGCAGTTATTATTTTTTTAATATAGTTAACTAATCAGCTGAATGAAATAGAGTAAACGAAAAGTAGGTTAAGTATATATATATGTATGCTTTAACTATACAAAATCACAAGCCTAATTAATTTTTAATTACAAGACAGTAACTCATTCTCTTTTATGCTAATTACCAGGTATGTAAATAAAGAGATGTCATGGACGTAAACATGCGTGAATTAATTTGGCAACACGAATCTAATATTCCTTAATTCACAGGTTCCAGTTAAGTGTTTTGTTACATTGTACTTTAATTAAATATATAACATTTTGTGAATATTATGGCAGCCTGTTTAATTGACCGACGTCAGTTAACCAGGCTCCCGAGGTTATAATGGCGATAGTATACAGCCGTTATAACCTGCCGTGTGCAGTATAATTTTATACAATGCCTTTGTGGGACTTATAATTTTATACAATTTTTGCAGTCCACCTTCGGTCATTCATGAGAAGTGTACCATTCATCTTTTCACTATTTTCTTGTATTTGTCAGGGGTAGCTGACTGGTATCTTTTTGCAATATTACCCAGGTCTTGCTTACATACACCAAATAAATGCTGCAATTAATTTGTAAAATTTTAACTTGTTTTTAAATACGAAAGTAAATGAATGCTGGTGTGGCATTCATAGTTCTTCTTCTTTAGCACTGCAGTCCAATGTGAGCCCTGGCTTCCAGCACCAATCTTCTCTGATGTCTCCTATTGATTGCCATCTCAGCATAACCTCTCACATCCATTCTTCTGAGAACCATCTTGTCCTACGTTGACCCTTCTTTCTGCTTTTATACACCTATACCCTCAGGAATTTCTCTGGCACACACTGAACATCCATCTGGTCTATATGACCCAACCACTGTGGCATTTCAAGGTTCCACAAACATAATACATTACACTATTTTTTAACAAAGTTACCATATGCTATTTCAGTGCTTAATTCAATTCCACTTAATGCCAATGGTGCGTAATGTGTCACTCATGTTTTTAAATATAAGGCATAACTAACAACCATGAATATAATGACAAAATGTGGTATATGAAATTTTTTTGTATAAGTTCTTTTACATTTTATAATATTTAAATGAGTAATCTAAGATAAGAAATAAGAATATTTTAATTATTTCGTTTAAAATGTTGTCATAAAACTTTACTTCTGAATCTGAAAATTCCTTGACTTTATTTGAACTCTGCTGTTGTTAAATAACTTTTTCTGAGGACGGTCTTCCATGCAAGAGTCATCTTTGTAAGGAACTTGTTTTACTGAATGTTAATTTTGTTACATAACTGTAATCAAAGTACATTAAAAAAAAAACCGGTATGGAGAACCATACATGACTTCCATGTCCTAAAATATATATTTAAAATCATTTAATATTAATTAAATAAGTGGATGCTTGAATTCTGAAGAAATGACGTATCAGCTAAACTGGCACCCTCATGTTAGGTGGGTGAAGACTATCCTCAACCTTCGTGAGGAAGGACTGTACTTTTGGATAAAATGTTTGTAGGTCAAACGAAGAGGTCCAAAGGGAGCTGCGATCTGATTCCTGTAATGAAATTGGGCTCTCGCTGCGAGTTATCGGCTGAGGGTGAATGATGTCTATAGTGTTATCAAAGTCTTTTCTGTCAATACTATACTAGTCATTTTTCTTTTTTAAAATCAAGTCTTTGTTTCTTTCTTTCCATTCGTCTTCTGATTTCCTGAACAACGATTCTGTTCACCCATATAATTATACATTTCTTAGCAAAACATTTCTTCCTTAATACATTTGTGTCTTCTGTTTAACACCCACCATTCTGATCCATGTCAAAACGCTATATTCCACACTGGCTAGTAAATAACTAGCCATCAGAGGTCAAAATATTTCCAGGAGGGGCAAACAATTTTCCAGAGGAGAAAAATATTTATATTTTTCATACATACACACATGCACATATTAGTTTGTAATTCTTATATTATAATAGAAATAAATACAAAGATTGTATTAATTTATTAAAACATTTATTGCTTCAAAACATGCATAAAATTAATGGCTTGTAAAAGTTGTTTGATCTCCATTAAGTAGTGCTCATTTCCAAAGTTTTAAAATTATGATGTCCGTAATCAAAACATCAGAGCAGGTTTTAGTCTGTATGGGGGTACACCGTGGACAAAAATTTTCAACATTCCCTACGGAGCGTTGCTCAGAGTAAAGCTGCGAATATACAGTGTACATTTCACAGAACAAAAACGTGGAAAAGAAGGAGCGCTCCCAAGTCTCTCATTGATCCTGAGCATCTTGCAGAGGGTTCATTTCCTAAAGACGAACAGTCTGTTTATTGACCGTTCCTCTGTAAACATGTGCAGTTACACTGGCGAGCGATCCACCGGAAGCAAATCACTGTCCACACTGGGCACCTTTTCGGCTTGCACGTGTTGTATTGGTGTGGGTTTTGGTACTTTCCATTTAAAGAGCGTGCAAACGTAAGAAAATAAAATGGAAACATAAACGTTACATAATTGAGATATGGTTGCCTGCCACAAACTATATATTTTCTTTCATACATGATTTAAATTAAAATGAAAAATATAGAATTTTGTTAAAGTGAAATGAAACGTTTCCATAGAAACTATTTCTTTGTTGTCAATAATGTAGTACACATATAAAACTTATAAACATTTACTTCCTCCATCATCAACTACCATTTTAATTTATAACAAAAATTACCCCCTCCCCATTCAACTACCCTTTTCATTTATAGATATTTCATCTACCTTTCTACAGTGGATTATTATGACCTTTTCAGGATAATTTATTTATCAAAATTAAGCACTTTACTCTTGTTAAAACGTAAAACGTTGCAGGTAAACTACCCCTTTCCCTTAACCGATCTTCACCAAAATCAATAGGTCTTGAGTCCTCTACAATTCAGGGCTGCATGCAAAAAATTATTTGATTCTGTTTGAATTTTCGGCTGTTATCATTTGCCATAGAAAAAAGTCTACACACAGACACTTTTCAAAAAATAACTTTTTCTCGCCATGATCATACTTCCATTTCCTTATGGAACATGGAAGTAAAATGTTTACATGAATTTTACTGTTAATTTTTTAATTAATTCCTTTTCAGAAATGTTTAAAGAGACATAACTCTCCCAGATACTTCGATAGTTGTTATAACGGTATGACTGGATACTTAACTGATTATATTGTTTGTTTTCCTGTCTTCTGGCACTAATGGTTTCATATAATATATATTAAATCTGCTGTTCATGCCGAGATGTGGTATTTTTCCATCTTGGAAATAAACAAAGACACAAGTGTGTTGTGTCAATATTCAAAATAATCAGGCTGATACTCTCTAAACAATTGTTTCCTTATACAAATAAGTGGTATGACAAAAACAACAACTTGTGTCTTTTATTTATTTCTAAAATATAAATATTGATAATTATGAACATACAAGAGCTATTCAAAAATTTACCTCCGATTAGCTGATATACATAAATTGTTTGCTACAAAAAAAAAGTGGCACAGCAGCAACCACTGTCCTTTTAACACTGTTACACATAAATCAGCACCCTAATTTGGTTATTTCTGTATGAGTACTGACTGATGAAACATAGTACAGGCCAGTGCCTCTCCCCACATCTGTAGCATGTGTGGTGGAATTTGTTAGGAGGTCTCCCATCATCTACTGGCTACTTAGGATCTTGGTTGATTTAAAAAGGGGAGAAAAACCTATCGGCTGCTGCTGCTGGGCCTGAAGGGCCCAGTGTAGTAGGGCTATCATCCTAACAAATCACCATCGAATTAAAAGTTAGTATGCGGCAACGGGTTGAAGTTATGACTATATTAAGCAGCTGACCTGTCTGCCATCATGGCCCTGAATGATGCATAGGATAGTTTCACAATGGGATTAGCAGATGATCGTGCATATGTCCTGTTGACAGCCAATTCACAACCATAATTTTTGTGGACCAACCCCCCAGCAAAGGGTGTCGTCATGTTACTAAGATACAGATCTGGCTAGACAGTGCCTTGAAACCAATGAGGATCTAATTAACAGCATCCACTCTTATTGGGAGTCATTTTCAACAGTGGACTGTAAAATCTGATTCAGTAGCACAACAGGTGCCTGTATGTGGGGGCAATAATGTGGAAAACTCATAAGGATACATATGTAACTACATACAATTAAATATTTTTTTTCCTTACCAGCCAACTGGAGGTTATTTTACTAATAGCACTCGCATAATATACTCAAAAGTTTCTTTATCAAAACCTGAGTTAAGGTTTTTTTTACAGATTCTTAAACAGATGCATTAACGTATAGTAAATATTTGTTTAAATACCAAATAGTGGAAAAATGGGGGAGTGATGCGTAATATATGGCCTGCATACAAGAGCTGGTCACTAGCCTCTCCTCTCCAACTCCAACTCTCACCTACAAGCGGTGGGCCCTGTTAAGTCGAGCAACCCATGCTAAGGTTGTGGTAACCAATCCCTTCGGCAGCTTGGGTCGGCGAGCCAACGAGAGATGGGGGTCTGGGCGAGGTGGCCCTGAGGTAATCAGGGACCCGGCTTACCAAGATGTAGTGTGTCGGCAGCAGGATGCATGGCGGGGTTGGCGGCGGAAGAACATAAAAATGTCAACGGTGGTGCCCATAGATCTAGTGAGCATGGTCTACTGCGGACGGGTGGATGAGACTCGTTAGCTCAGTGAAGGCAACTCATCTAAGAGACGGGAACTCTAAACATAAAACCCCTGGTCCTCCAGGTTGGGGGTTGGGCGTAGGGTTAACAACCCACCCCATAAAAAAAAGATTGTTATGAAACCAAGAGAAAAAGGAAAAGCCGGACGGATTAATGGAATTGGGACTGGATCGTGTAAAAAGGACAAAGATTTTAAACTTGCGACATGGAACTTGCATTCCTTATACAGACCTGGAGCCTTGAAGATATTAATAGGAGAGGTTCTCAAATATAAGATAGATGTTTTGGCTATGCAGGAGATGAGGTGGACTGGTGCTGGAATCATGGATCGAAGGGACTACTCGGTGTATTACAGCTGTCAGAACCGGGACCATGTGCTTGGAACTGGCTTCTTGGTAAGCCGTAGAATGAAAGCAAATATCATCGATTTTAAACCCCTTACACCTAGAATGTGTAAAATAAGACTTAGGGGAATTTTCTTTAACTATACTATAATAAACGTGCATGCCCCAACTGATGATAAGCCTGAGGAGGAGAAAGATGATTTTTATGACTTGCTGGAGAATGCGTATGCTAGCAGCCCTAGACATGACATAAAAATAATCATAGGTGACTTAAATGCCAAAGTGGGAAGCAGCCATACCTGTAGTAATATAGGAAAGTATAGTTTACACTCTGAACACTCAGACAATGGTTTCCGACTATTGAACTTTGCAGTTGGTCAAAATATGATCATAGGAGGGACTTTCTTCGACCACAAAGACATACATAAGGGCACATGGATCTCTCCAGATGGGAGAACGGTCAATCAAATAGATCATGTCCTATTGGATGGCCGCCATAAGTCAGACTTACAAGACATGAGAGTTTATAGAAGTGCCAACATGGACAGCGATCACTATCTCGTAGTTGCAAAACTGAGAGCTAGAATCTCCAATAATAGAAATGAAAAAGGAATAAAGACTGTTAGATACAATACAGAAATGCTAAAGGAAGAAGAAATAAAACTAGTGAAGGAGAAGAAGAGGAAGTTACTAATGAGAAAATTAGACAGTGGAGACTTGAATGCCGTGAGGAACAAGATATAGAAAACCACTGGCTTAATCTAAAAAACATGTTAGTGACCACGGGAGAAGAAATCGTTGGTTTGAAGAAGAGACATGGGCGAGATGAGTGGTTTGATAAGGAGTGTGAAGAGGCAACTGACTTCAAAAACAAGACATACAAATTTATGATCCAAAGGAAATGCACTAGGGCTGTTCAAGAGGAATACAGGAAGGCCAGGCGGAGGGAAAAGAAGATTCATAGAGGAAAAAAGAGGGAGTATATGATGAGACAGATGGAAAAGATAGAGGAATATAAGAGTAAAAGGCTGAGCCGAGATATGTACAGGAAGGTGAATGATATGAGACAGGAATTTCAGCCTAGAACAAATGCCTGTAGGGATAATAATGGTGGCCTTGTGAGTGATAATGCTGGCGTGATCAGGAGATGGACAGAACACTTCGAAGAGTTGCTAGGCTCAGTTGGGGAGGCTTCGATGGAGGCATCTGAGAATGAAGAGGAGGTAGGAGAATTCGAGGATGATAGAGAGGAGTTGGTGCCATCCTATGACGAGGTGTATGAAGCTCTAGAAAAGCTTAAAAATAACAAGGCAGCAGGTTCCGATGGTTTACCAGGGGAACTATTAAAGAGCGCAGGAGGAGATTTCATAAAGGAATTTGCCCATCTTATAGAGCGAATATGGCTGGAGGAGGTAATGCCTGATGAGTGGAACAATGGGGTGGTGTGTTTAATACATAAAAAGGGTGATCTGCTTATATGTAAAAATTATAGGGGCATCTCTCTACTTAATACAGCATATAAGGTATTGTCCAACATCATATTTTCTAGGCTGCTTCCCTACGCTGAGGAAAACATAAAAGAATATCAGTGTGGATTCACTAGGAATAGGTCAACAACAGACCAAATATTTACACTAAGGCAAATCCTGGAAAAAACGTTGGAATATGGAGTGCCCACTCACCATCTCTTTGTGGATTTCCAGTCGGCATATGATTCAATCAACCGGAAAATGCTATATAGAGCTATGAAGGAGTTGCATATACCATCTAAGTTGGTGCGTATGGTTGGAGTAGTTATGTCCAATTCTAAGTGCCAAATCAGAATACAATCAAATCTATCTAACTCCTTAAAAACATTGAATGGGTTGAAACAAGGAGATGCCTTAGCATGTCTGTTGTTCAACATAGCTCTAGAAAAGGTCATCAGGGATTCAGGAATTCAAACTAGCGGACACATATTTCACAAGGAGGTACAGCTTCTGGCCTATGCCGATGACATTGACGTCATAAGTAGGTCTGAATCTGGCTTAAAGGAAGCCTTTCAGGAACTGGAGTTGTCCGCTAAGGCTATGGGCTTGGTTATAAACCAAAGCAAAACCAAATATATGGTTGTATGTGCCAATACTTGTACCCTGTCCCTGCGCATTAACGATTATGAATTTGAAAAGGTTCAGGGTTTTCCATATCTCGGGTCATATGTGGACTCTGGAAATGACTCCTCTAGAGATATTGAAAGACGAATATTATCTGCTAATAGGTGTTACTACGGACTGGTGAAACATTTTAAATCAAAATTAATAACTAAAGATACAAAAGCCTCCCTATACAAGACCTTGATTAGACCAGTCCTGATGTATGGCTCGGAATGCTGGGTGTTAAAAAAACTAGATGAGCAGAGACTATCCATTTTTGAGAGGAGGGTACTGAGGAGAATCTATGGCCCTGTGAGGGAAAACAACATTTGGAGGCGACTGCATAATCGAGAGTTGTACGAAAGGTTTAAAGATCTTCCGATCGTGCAACTCATACAAATTAACAGATTGCGTTGGGCTGGTCATGTGCAGAGAATGGCGGAGGATAGAATCCCAAAAAGAGTGATGAATTATTTGCCGATGGGAAGGAGAAGGAGGGGAAGACCGCGTACAAGATGGCTGGACCAGGTTGGTAAGGAGGCAGTGAGGCTGGGTGCAGCAAACTGGTGGACACTGGCCGGGAGTAGAGACCAGTGGGGAAGATTTCTTTTGGAGGCCAGGGCCCGGACTGGGCTGTAGCGCCGAGGATGTATGTATGTATACTAAATAGTGGAAACAAATGAGATAGATAAAAATATTTAACAAATAACAGTATTAGTTTAACTGAAGCCAAATAAAATGAGAAATATTAACCCCCCACAACACAAGCAATATAAATACACATCTTGCACATAAATAAATATAACTAAGTATATATATAATAAATATAACATTAAGTAACAAAATATAACAACTATATAACAATAAGTCATAATAACATATCAGTCCATTAACTTAACTACACAATTTTTAATGTTCTCATAATTTTCTTAGTTCGTACCTAAATTGCTGTTAACAACTGAAGCTCCTTTAAGAGGAGAAGTATGTTGGCGGCTGCAGTCCTGTCATTTAAACTTTTTCGCACATCTGCAGGGATATTAAACTTGCTTCGTAGATGTTGAAAAGCAGGGCACTCTGAAACAAGATGGAAAGCTGACAAAACCGTGCCACAGCGATTACATCTCGCAGGAGGCTCTCTTGTGAAAATGTACTTGTGAGTCAGTAGCGTGTGGCCGATGCGGAGTCTTGTTATGACCACTTGATTTCTCCTGGAGTCTGTAGCAAGTGAGTGCTGCTCATAAATATTTTTCCTCACTCGGAATAGCTTGGCGGGTGGTGACTTAAGCCATTCATCATTCCAGTGCTCCAGAAGTTTTAAATGCAGATATTTCTTAAGGTCGTTGTGGGAAAGTTTGTGAGGATGATATTGACTCGACGTAGCAGTTTTCGCAGCCCCATCAGCCATCTCGTTGCCCTTAATTCCGATGTGCGATGGGATCCAACTGAAAATAATTTCCTTGTACTGTCTAGTTGAGATATCAAGGGTTATGTTGCTTATGTCTTGAATAATGGGTTCTTTGCTGTCCTCCTGCTGCAGACTATCTAAAACACTTCGAGAATCGAGAATCTGAGAAGATAATATACTTGGAGCCCATCGAATCTTTTATTATTTCCAGTGCTGAACGAATTGCATATGCTTCGCAGAAAAAAACCGAGCAGACCCTGTCCAACCTGAATAAGTATTCATGCCCAGATAATATTACTGCACATCCATTGTTTCCAGCTGTATGAGTACCATCCGTGAACACATGAGTGTACTCTGTGTATTTATCAAGTTTTTCGTAGAACTTAGACAAGAAAATGTACGGAGTTGTAGTAGCTTTTGGGGATTCTGAGATTATGTTATCAAATTTGAGAGGTTTACGACACCAAGGAGGCTCTGGTGGACGTTGCTGGGTGAAAACAGAAGGAAAATGAGTGTTTAATTTGCGTAGGTAGATATTAATACGTTCATAAAATGGTTTGGGTAGGGCTGGGCGCTTAGCAAATTTGTCGCTGTTCCTATGTGAGAACACATTAAGTTCTACAGGGTTATCAGGATTTGAAGCTGCTCTTGTGGCAAATGACAGACAGAGTTTTATTCTTCTTATTCTAAGCGGATATTCATGAGACTCGGCTAGAATGCTGTTAATCGGGGTAGTTCTAAACGCTCCTAGGGCCAGGCGTAGGGCGGATGTATGTATAGTCTCCAGAGATTTTAAAATGGTTTGTTTAGCTGAGTCATATATTATTGCTCCGTAATCCATTTTTGACCCTATAAAGGCTTTGTAGGTGTTCATGATTACGTCATTGCTGGCACCCCAGTTGCATGATGCGATTGATTTAATAGGGTTCATTCTCCTTAAACATTCACCTTTTAACGTCCTTATGTGAGTGCCCCATGTGAGTCGCTGGTCGAACGTGAGACCTAATATTTTGATTTGATTTGATCGTCTAATTTCTTTGGTTCCAAGTGACAACTTCATATTTCTTGAATCTGGTCTTCTGATGCGAGCAAAAATTATATATTCAGATTTTGATTCTGAAAATTTAAAACCTGTGTTTTGCGCCCAGTTAGTTAATGTTTTATAGTTGTTATAAAATTATATTATGTTTTATATTATTATATTATGTTTTATAGTTAATATTTAATGTTTTTATTATGCAAATCATGTATGGTTACCAGGTGCCACAATTTAATTTGGACAATTCTTCTTAAAAAAAAAGAATATCCTAACTTTCTTACATGAAAACCTGGATGCAAAAATGTCCCAATTTTAATTTTCATATTTATTTCCTCCGTGTTACTTTATAGTAACTCTCCTTGTTTTTTGAAGTCTACATGTTTCTGCATTATTCCTGCTCCTATGTGTCCTATAGCAAAGCACATGCATAAGGTTATGAGCAAGTGATAAAACTCATAGTACTAACCCTCAAAGGAGTCTGAAACAACTCTGATTTTTATAAAAAATTCTGTGATAAGAAGCAAATCCTAGGGAAGGATCATTCATAAGGAAAATAACAGTCAGCATCTTCTTCTCCCACACGATGTACCACTAACAACATGAATTGTTGGGAGAGGAGTGTATATACCTCCACTGCTCCTTGAGGATATCCTCATTGCAGTTCCCGAAGGGACCCTCTTATCCAGTCTCCACCCAACTGCAAACAAGTGCTTACCAGAAAAGGCTAGAAAAATCCCCGCTCTCATCCGTTGGATATGTCAGCGAGCGGGGCTGGAGTCCTCTCCTCAAAAGGAGACTAACGAACTTAGCCACTGTATTATGCAAAGACACGGATGTCCCCCCCCCCCCGCTACCCGTACACAACACAACGTTGCCCAGCAGGGGCCTTGTATTAGTAACAACAGCCAAAGTAAATTCGTTTAATATGTGTATGAACTAACACATATTTTTACTTTGGTCGAGTGGTACCCCGTTTTTTTACAGTTTTTAAGTGTGACAACGTCCTGATTTCGTGATATAAAATGATAACGTTATTAATAATTTCCAACTGAATTGTGATTTCACGAGTTTCAAAAAATTACAGACAAAAACACTTTAAATAATTTTTTAAGTCTTCAAATATCAATTACCGATTTCTGTACAAAGAGAAGTTAATACGGACGCAATAAGTATTCGTTTCTCAGACAATAGGCCTACGAGAAACCTCCTGTAAGATTCATGTGTGATAATGTGCTCAGTTTTGTAATACTTCTATAGTAAGTGTACCGGCAGCTATTACAAAGGATATGTTTGCTGAGAAGAGATAACGACGCTGTTTCGGAGCTAATTTTAGTCGTACACGTGCCGGTGCGGTCGCGGACGCAGACGCAACACAAGTGCGTAGTCGTCTTTGTTTGTTTACAGTTCCGTTGGGCGGAAGTGAATGTGTACGCGTATGTGTGACCAACGGAGTTGAATCATGCAGAAAGTTCATTCGGTAAGTAGTACTGTAATTGATTTCCTCCCCCCTACCCCCAAGCACCATCAATATTTAACTTGGGACAATGACCTAAATCTCATACATGTCAGAGAATTTGACTGACACAGACGCGCGCGCCCACGTGCTCGCGTGTACTGGAGTATACGGAGTCACAACTTTGTAACTTTTTGCACGTGTGTTGCAGGGGTGCATCCAAAGAGATAGAGAAAAATTTTAGGGGTAGATTTCGGGTAGGACAAATGCAGGAAGTACGCTACACCTTTCTTTTTAAAACTTCTTTTTTTTGTAACACTTTTTTATAATATTCTTGAACGGCATTGTTTAGTAGTTTAAAAATAAAACTAAGTTTGCAAGACAAAGGGTAAACTAATTTCCTTTCCCCGGGATTGTTTTTTTTTTAAGACTTTACGCGAGAAAATTTTCGATTTCTACTTCCGTTGGTTTCGCTCCTGGACGTTCAAAAAAATTTTTTTTTTTTTTTTTTGAAAAGACGTTTTGGATAAATATGCGGAATAATAATAATAATAATTATTATTATTATTTGTTTTGCGAGATTCGGTAAATTAACTAAACACAAATATATAACTGCGTATGTTACTGCTTTTAAAACTGTCCTGAAGGTGAGAATAAATCTTGTAAGAATATTTAATAATAAAGTTGTGTTAGCAGTTATATCACAAACAGAAATAACACTGTTGCACACCACTATAGAAATTGTTTTTTCGATTAGTTTTCAAGCTTCACAACTCATCATCAGATCGAAAATATCCGATATCCGGATATTTCCGACCCGATGATGAGCTGTGAAGCTTGAAGCGCCAATCGGGAAAATTTTTTATAGTGGTGTGCAACAGTGTTATTTCTGTTTAATAAATCTAGTTTTTGTGTCTAGTTAAATGACTGTTACCCTTTCGTCAATTGACTCAATTCGAATTTTGTTGACATATGTACGATATTAAAAGTAATTTCAATTAGCCTTTCAAGTACAGTAATACGTTTCGTATCGGAGATTCGGAGATACAATTTAATAATCAAATTGTATTGCTGGATATAGCAGCTGTATCCAAGATTGTTGTAATTATTGCTTCGAATGGCCGCTGCCAATATGCACCTTCGAGTGTATCTTTTTCGTTTTCAGATCGCACTTCGTGGCTGTTAGTTCGATCCGAAGATGGGTTAATAAGCTCGGAGCCCTTATCGGCAGTCTATTGAAACAGTGCACTATGATATCTCTTTTTTGTATTCGATTTCGAAAAAAAAAATGCAACACGCAACAGCGTCGTTAAATATAAAATTCAGGTTAAAGTTTCTAAAGCAAAGTTTGTATTTACAGTAACCGTGAACGTTATCTTTCCAGCCCTAAACGCCAGTGTATTCAGTTCGACACACGGCTGTTTTTGTACGTTACTCCAATACGATATTCACGGTGTTTGCAATTTAGTAGGCGGTGTGACATTTCATCAATAGGAGGCATCGATCGCATCCTTCACGCAAGCGGCGCCTTAGCATAACGTAATTACATTCTTTGATTTCGTTGACCATGACGTGTCCGTTACTTAACTAAATATAATTATTTCACTACGACTCGGAACACAAAACTTTTTATGGGTAAAAACGCAAAAGGTTTACCTTATACCCTGAACCGGTTTTCACTTTTAAAAGCTCCTCTGAAGAAGCTTTTTAAAAGTGAAAACCGAGTTTTGTGTTCCGCGTCGTAGTGAAATAATTATATTTAACGTAATTACGTTCGCATGCATTAACAGCTGACGAGCTTATATTTCGTTAATAGTAGGCTTCAACACTGATACCAGATTATCGTGCTGCAGTTTTTTTTTTTTACAAATATTGCCCTTCTAATGACTTTCGGGAACCCCAGTTTAATGCAAATGGATTCCATTTGAAATCCTTTCCCCTTTTATATTAGTCTTACTAAGTAAACAAACAATGTTAACAGCAATGACTGACTACTCGCGTTCTTCTTTTCAGTAAAATATTCGGTCATATGCAATACAAGCAGGCTCAATCTAATTTTATGTGAAACTTTGCTTTATAATACTAGTAAGCTCCCTGAGCTGCAGAACTCAACGGTTTAAACGAAACACATTTATTATTACATACGCCGACCACGCACTAACCATCCCCGCTGGACGTCATGACGGACAGCAAGTCAAAAACGACAGTGCGGAGCTTTGACATCCATCCGCACGTCGTGTATTTTTTGAAGGATGTGCACGACGAAAAATGAGTCCAGCAAGACCATCAGCTCACGCCGCACGATGTGCGGATGGATCGTGTGTAGTGTTGACGGATGTCAAGGAAACGTGCATCGTGAGTGTTTGATCATGCGTACGCTTGCTGTCTATCAAATCGTCATTTTCGAGCAAGTACAGTACATGTTTTTAGAGCACATTCGTTTAATAAATGGTTACTGTTTAATTTTAGGTTACACTCATTCTTTAGTTTATAATTATTTAATAAGTAACGACTCGGATAAAATTTCAGTGTAATATTTAGTTTAGTTTATTCTTCGTTTACATAAGGCATTCAAATATCACTAGCAGTTATTATTTTAAATATTGTTATTATTAATTTGTTTTAATTACAATTCATAATAGACCATGAAATAACATCAAAATTTATCGAAAAATATAAATTAAATAGATGTCTGTGGGACGTATCCTCACAACGAGAACTAAAGAACGTCTGGCACGCTGGATGAGTTGCACGACAGTGTGGTGCGCACATCCATCACCGACGTCGGGGATGCTGGACAGCGGTGATGGATAGTGCGTGGCCGGCTTAAATTTTCTATTTTAAAGGTTGTGAGTACAGTTCGTTCGTGTGTAGGCTATGATTCTTAGCATTAGGTCAAAACACCGTGAGGAGATGTCCATACGTCGTTACCATGAAGGGTATAATGTGCCTTAAAAAAATAAAAACAGTAAAAGAGAAATTACGAAAACATCAGACTACGAATGAAATAATATTTTATGCGTAAAATAACAATTGAAAAGCAGGGAACCATTATTTTCTTATTATAAGGAATACTACAAACACTAAAAATACCAAACACTACATTGATTTATTTAGTTAAATTTATAACCATAATGCCTCAGTGACAAATAATTTAGTAGTATCTTTTAAGTTTACACAGGGTTCCATAGATAACAATATGTAAAGTAAGTACAATTATTTCACTACTGACTCGGAACACAAAGTTTTTTATGGGTAAAAACGTAAAAGTTTTACCTTATAACCTAAACCGGTTTCCGTTTTTAAAAAGCAATTCAAATCACAAGCATTATTCGAACATATCACACCCCACACACGCAATATCGATCTTCAAAAGTCGATACCGTCCCCAACAACAAGACGGACAGTGCTCCCAGCGGCAGCCTCTGAAGAAGCTTTTTAAAAGCGAAAACCGGTTCAGGCTATAGGATAAAACTTTTACGTTTTTACCATAAAAAAATTTGTGTTCCGAGTCGGCAGTGAAATGATTATATTTAGTTAAGTAACGGACACGTCATGGACAACGAAATCCAAGAATATGTAAAGGTTTTTGCAACCGTAGTTTACAATTTTTTTGAAGGCGGTTCAAAATTTGCAACGGACGTTGACAAATATTAATTTCGTAAAGTTATTAAAGCTACCGAGATCGTATTTTGAATAAAATTTTTCATAATTTGGTGTCGCACAGAGACTTTTACTCTTTTTTTTAATTCTGACTTCCGTCTTTGACCCGTGATGCCCAAATGTCGGTACTTTCCCAATAACCGTACCCACACGCACTTTCGATATTTCGATTATGCGATTATTGGTATCGATACGTACTGAATATCGTAGATAATATTAGTTAGATAAAAGAAATCGTGAAAATTTATTTGTGTATGTTATAAAATAGTTTGCTGACGATTGCAATCGTGTTTCATTGTCATATTTTCTACGAAAAATGTTTCTAGCAATAATTTCGACGTTTGGCTGTGACGTCAAAAGTTGACGTGGTTAGGTTAATATGCATACTAAAATTGCACATGGAAACCAATATGAAATAATACTCGCTTCTTGTGAAATCCACGTAGAAACCCAAATCCCTTGCCTATTACACACGTCTCCCTTTTTGTGGCAAAACTCGTTTTCCACTAATACTCGGTTTTTGTGCAGATCACTGGAAAAGCAAGCAACTCGAAGTAAGGCGGGGGTGCCATACATGTCACCGTTTTGTTGTTTCGTACAATAAAATTCGCTTCCATTGAAGATTTCGAGATTTTACTGAACAACATAAAACAATACTGGCCACCTACCACCTAACTGTTAACAAATCTTGTTTTCATTTGTTAATAAGTTGTTCTTTTTTGTTTAAATCTTACTATTCAGAAATAATTTACTTATCACTTTACATTTTCTGTTGTTGTTTTTGTTAAAAAACGTTATATTCTTTGTTCTTAATGTTACTCTCCTTCAAGCACTGTGTATAGGCCCTACCCATTAAACGTCATATATTTACTAATCATGGCTTTTATTTCTTTAAACAGTTATCTAAAAACCAAAATCACCTATCCCCACAAATGAAAACAACACCTATTTTCGTTTCACGTTAAGAAACGAATAATATTTCCAAATGGTACACTTCTTAACATCGTGGTATATCGACACAATCGCATATTCAAAACACCGAAAATGTAGTGTGGGTACGGATATTGGGAAAGTACCAAATTTTCAGTATAAACACTGCGTTCGGAGTAGAGTTAAAACTTCCTTTAATCCGATACCTCGCACGGAATTTTACAATTAAAAAAAAGGTTTATAGTTTTTTTTGTTTTATTGTCGTAAAATTTTAAAATTTCCAAAACTGTATATCTGTAGGTTAGAATTCTGTTTTGTCTTGTACACACGGATTTTCCCAATTTTTTTCAAGAAAATGTTGGTAGATTTTTTGGGCTCTGGTGTCCAAAAATGTTGAAATTTTCAAAACTGAACGCTACATTCAGACTGATTTAAATTTTCTTTAATTTGATACCCACACGTATAGGTGTTTTTACAAATTTTGGAAACTTTTGTCCTGGCGTCTCAAAAGACTGAAATTTCAAAAACTTAACACTACATTCAGATATTGATTAAAATTCTCTTTCAGTTGATACTCTATACTAATTTTATAAATTTTTTCAAAATTTCCCCTTTCACATTTTTGTTCCTGCCTTCTATTTTTGAGCGGATTAATCTAAAAAACAATAGTGCTCTGTAGGTAACGGTAGGGACACACTTACCAAGTTTTACGAAAATCGGTCGATGCGTTCAAACGTTATCCTAGTCGGTTCATGCGAGCCATACCCCAGGCAGGCAGATAAATGCCAAATGGTGGACTTATTATTATGCAACTCAGGTTAAGGTTACCAGGTGCCACAATTTAATTGGGACAACTCTTCTTAAAAAAAAGAATATCTTAACTTTCTTGCAAGAAAATCTGGATGCAAACTGAGATCTCGCTTCAAACGTTCAATAAATACAATATTACAATATTATTACTGCTTTATGGCAGAGGACAAAGTCCTTGTTAGTTTTTTTTTGCATCAGCGAGGAATATGTGAACGCTGATTTTATCCAAGATCGAAGAACAATCAATGGTGCATACTGACGCAAAGTAAAGCAAATTATCGGCCCAAAAGATGTGACGTACCGATCAACCAGCAGTGCGTTGCTTCTTCATGATAACGTTACGACCAATACTATCGCTGTAACTCATTAGAAACAGCAGCAAGTCCGCTGCTGAATATCCTCTTTACAGTCCCGACTATCATTTGTTTGGACTGTAAAAAGAAACTTTAAGGGAACCAATGAATTTTCGTGACGAAGAGGTAGAAAAAGCTGTATACTAACGTTTTCAGACAAGCCATAAAACTTTTTATAAAAAATTAAATTTAAAAACTGCCAATCCGCTCAAAAAGCGTGTAATGTTAATTGGAAACGACGCGTCGTTTATGAAATACTGCCCTTCTACAATTAATAAACGTCACTTTGTGGAGGCATTAGCCCGAGTCACAACAGTTCGGTTCACTTGATAAGTTAATAGTATTTATGTATAGTACTAATATTACTTAGTACTTTTTTATAGCGAAAAACCAAACACACGCGTGCGCGGGCGGGACGACTTTCGTATAATACATACAGCATAAATAACAAAAATTAGCATCTGGCGATAAATAATAATAATAAAAATGGAGAATATGCAGTAATAAGTAGTAAAAAGCTCAAAAATTTATGAAAGGAATGGCGTTATAAACGGCTGCGAACAGTGTACGCAGTAGATAGCTACACAACAAAATATGGTAACAGCGAAAAGAAGACAGAAAGCAGATCAGCACAAGGACGAACGGTTTTGGAAAAACTAAATCCAGTTTAAGGTCAAAACAACGTTAAATTCAAAATAACAGGTGTGATAATATACGGCGCAGAATAACAGTCTTTCTTACAAACAAAAATATGAAAAAGTTTAAAGACAACAAAAATGGACTCTTTACGACGTAAATTTCCCGGACACAGAACATAACCGTTGGAGACAAAACATTAAAAAATTTCTGGTAAAACCGAGTTACAACGACTGTCCTGATATGACCGTTGTGGTGAGAATGAGTAATGAGCAATGAGCGGTCAACTAACATGTTAGACTACATCTCCAGACAGAGACGAAGAACAGGCAGGTTCTGGGCATCACGGAGACGAGGAATCGAACAGACCACGAGAAGGCCAACATGGAAAAGAAAATCGGCAATGGAATGGTTAGGATAAGCAAGTGCTTGAACCCCTCCCCCCACTATATACACGATCGCTACATAACAGCGTAACTACGTGCCTACGCAATTTCGTAAGCGCACACAGCAAATTTCCTATACGTAAGTCACGAGTCTCTATTTTTTTTTTTTTTTTAACTCGTCCCTGAGTTCTGGAAAACGTTATTTAGGGCCGAAACGTCCGGTTTTACGTTAATCGCATTAAAGTGTTTAAGAACGCCATATTATTACCGCGAATAACACAGTTAGTCATGTTGAATCGCTGACGCCAACGCATCACATGCTGTCTCTATAACGGCTGACAGGCACTTAACACTACGTTCTTAAGTCTAACGCTACGCTACATTCACGGAATCATTTTTCTTCGGTTTCTTGCTCTTACTGTTTCATCAGTTCCATCCATCTTCTACAATTATAGTGGAAAACGTTTAACACGAAATGACGGGAGACCAGGTGTTTTTCTCGTGTTAGCAGAATTTTGGGATCTTTTCAGTTAAGTGGCAGCATGCAGTGAGCAATTACTCTACGTAGCAATCGCCAGTAACTTTCTTACTGACACACGTAGCGATGACCAGCTACAGTTTGTATTTTTATTTTCTTTTGACATTTTTTTTTATACTTATATTTTTTATATTTATATTTTATTTACTGTTTACTAGAAATTTACATTTTATTTACAATTTTACTTACATTTTACAATTAATTTCCTACAACACTAACAACTAAAAATTAATTACAGTTACAAACATAATTTATAACTACAAATACAACGATACATTTCATAATTTATTATAGCTACAAGTAAAATATAATATAAATTACTGAGGAGGTATAAATTGTGCCATGTTTTCAATAATTTTTTCAAATTTACTATCATTTCGATACCTTTGCCGCCACAGGAAATCTTTGCTACCTCAGCCAGGTAGGAATCCAACATCAGTCGCGAAGTACCCCATTGCCTTTTGTTCCTCATTTTGGCCTTAGCCCACATGCTTTCTACATTTTGGGTATGGGCTTGGGTTACTGCATTTACAAATTGTATCGAGTGGTTCACTGTTAAATGTTGATAATTTTGATGTAAATTGTGATATCCCCTCCACTCATCGGACAAAACGGTTGTGCCTGGGGCACATATATATGGTTTACTATAGGCACTGAAATCCCTGCGGATCTGTCTGGAACGCAGTCTCTTGTTTCACGACAAATTCCACCAAACATCCATTGATTTGGCCACGGTGTCACCATGGCATGGTTGCAAAATGCGTTGGAGGGTGAAATGCGTTGTTACTGGCGATTGCTACGTAGAGTAATTGCTCACTGCATGCTGCCACTTAACCGAAAATATCCGAATTTTGTGTTAAACGGGCAAAAAGTGAAACAAAATGAGAGAAATGAACAAGTACTGTCAGTGGCGTACGCAGAAATCAATCGGGGGGGGGGGGCTTGAACCTTAGCAGTCCATATATTAGCCTACTCTTCTACAACTTATAGTATAAGATAGAGTACATATGCCAATTAATGGTTACAATTTATTAGTAGGCGTATTATTTTCAGTAGGTTTAACATTTTCTTTATTAAAAATGTAGAGTCAAACATTTCACCTTCCGAGTTAGCTTTTAAATATCGACGAAAACGGCTCAGCAATGGAAGCATATTGGTTGTAGTAAGAAATCGTAAATTTCACAGTCGTTTACCATGTCAAGTTCGTCAGCACTCTCATCACTTTTACAGTTTTGGGGCATGGATTTATTTGTTTCATAGCTATTCAGCGCCAGCAGAAAATTATTTTCAATAAAACTTTCTCGTGTTAACAGATATTTTGTAGGTAAAACTTTCTAGTTAACCGTACAAACTGTAGTTGTAAAATAGAAGCAACGATCGGGACCATATTTCGTGTTAACCATTTCCCACTGTACTTCATCTAAGAAGCTCTTTTCTAGGCGTTCTCCTGGCAGATCTCTCGTCGACTTTTTCTTCTAATATCCAGTCATATAGCTGCTATGGAGTATTATATTTATTTCAGACGAGTGTTTTTTAATTTTTTAGCTCTAAAAACCATAGAAAATTATCATGGATCCATGTGAGGGTATCTGTACTCCAGGCAATGCCAGTGTGTTGTTTTAAACACATGAACGCGGAATTTTATACTGTATTTCTTGCGGGCTACTTACACTCTTAAAAATGAAAATTCCCATAATAATTTTGTACATACGTATTGTTACGACATCACACAACAATCTACGTGTTTATCGAATGTTCCAGATGAATCCAGCGGAATCTGTGTGGCGTACGTGATTCTCGACACATTCGCGACTTTTCTGGAAACATCCAGCCCCGCGGACTGTGTCAAGGCCGCAATTAATTACGTCGTACACACTGGCGCTAACGCGCATTTTGGAATATTCTGATCTATGAGCGTTGTATAAATACAAGGCGTCAGCGGCCTTATTTTTCAGTTATATTTGCGACATATTACGTGTGGTTCGAGTTATTATCGGGCGATATTACTGTGTGCGTTCAAGTGGTTATTAGTGAAGCGTTGTGTTTATTAATCGGGCGGTATAATTGTAATACAACTGTGTTTTATATTAGTTGACATTTATTGCGTGTGAACAATTTTTATTTGAGTTGTTGTAAGAGACTGTGTTGTTAATTAGGCTACGAACTGTTTAACTGTGAAAATTAAAGCTGGTGATTAGTGACTTAATTGGTGTCTTGTATTTTGTTTTCCACTGTACCTACGATGATCAAGTAGACCGTCGTAACAGTATTGCAGTCTTACTTCAAACTTAAGCCTCAGCAAGGTAACGAAAAAATGAAAAACAAAACAGCGACAAAACGATATTTTCTTGTCCAATTCAGTTATGGTTTCTACTTACACTTTCAATTTTTAACGTGTATGTGCTTTGTTATCGTATTCCTATTTCTGTGTAATTTGTTTACTGTAATAATCAGCGTTAAACGCGAATCCATTTAATATCCGGTTTTAAAAATGCGCATCCGCGGGTCTGTCGCAGTATCGTGCTTTCTGCTCGGATTGACGTCATTCGCGCGTCGCTGTTACGTCGTGAAGCACAAAGAACAGGGCAGAACAATAAATACTTAATTTATTCTAGTGTAAGCAAAGCATTGATTTTGGTCAATTTATAATAGAATTCCTGTCGACATAAAAACTCGAGAGGAGAAGAAAATTCCAAACGGGTCTGAAGAAATTACTATCTTAAAGCACCTTGAGAAGTAGTTTTAAAATAAAATTCAGTAAAGTTCACCATTAGGCCTAAGAGTCTAATCCGTCTCGTGAGTAAACCACTGAAAATATTTGTTACTTTGTCACAAGGTCTGATTCCCATTATGGATTTAAAGTTGTTTTGGTTAAAATTTATATTCAATATTAACGGCATTTATATTCTGAATTTATATTCAGAATTTCAACGGCATTAAAAACCGACGGATATTCTATCTTTGGTTTTCCATTATTTCAACAATTTTTATAATGTGAATCTGTGTCCGCTATTTGAAATCTTCGTACTGGGTGTCTACAGTCCAACAATGCAGTATACACCAGTATACACTAAAGCGTTGCAGGCTATATTTGTCCACTGTTTCGAATCCCCCAAGTACTTTTGCCATATAAAATTACAACGGGTTTACCATCCACGATGTTTATGAACGTACTCCGAAGATGTCTTTATGCATACTGACAGAAAAACACATACACACGGAAACGTTTCGTTGTTTTAAATAATTAAAACATTTACTATAATATCACTTTATATTACATAATGATGAAAGTGACGGTATTTGCTTTTTGGATAAGTGCCCACCCAAGTTTTCGTCATTCGAAAAAATCGGATTTTTAACATCACCGGATCACAGATTCTCGGAAATTATAAAAG
Source organism: Magicicada septendecula (assembly GCA_034769895.1). Lineage (NCBI taxonomy): Eukaryota > Metazoa > Arthropoda > Insecta > Hemiptera > Cicadidae > Magicicada > Magicicada septendecula. The sequence goes on from CM068372.1 coordinate 137,376,457, forward strand.
TAACCTCACTATGTAAACTCACATCAGTGTCGGTGCCATAGTTGTGATTGTCCACTATGAGTGGGCTAATTTTATTTTTCAGTCATTGATGATAGCTATCTAACAAACAGTGACCTATAGATAGACAAGCTACTAGATGGACAAATTTGTTTTGTTTAGTTGTAGTAACAAATGAAAAAAAAACTGCAGAAAACTGAAAGAAGTTAAACATTTCCTTAGCTGAAAACTTGGTACTTTTACGAACTCGTATTTTGAGTGAAAAAAAAATAAAATGTCAAAAAGTCCGTGAAGGAAAATGTTACTTTCTATACGCTTCAAATACTACGTATATACTAACACTACTACGATGAACACATACGCCATCTATTTGCGACCGTGCTAAAAACAGTTCACAATTCGTCTGCTAGAGCATCGTCGAATAGAAAACACGACTTTACGTACACTTCCCATACAAAATAATTATTATACTCTGTGGAACACGTAGCGCCATCTACTCGCAATAGTGCTAATTAAACACAATTCACACTTTGGCCGAAAGATAGCGTATGCTTACACACGTTACAGTCAGCGTACTTGACCTTGTTCCAGTTTGCGGGAAAACAAATTTGAATAAAAAAAAAAAAAAAAAAAAAATGGAAACATTTAAAATGAAAAGAAAAACCAAAAGTATTTTATATAATATCGATATAAAAATCTAAATTTTATAGTTTAATGTTAACTTTCGTAACTTTTAGGTCAGTATAATGTTAAATGGTAACTGTATAATGTTTATTTATTTTTTGTTATAACGTCATCAGAATGATATGGTTCGGGTGTACTGAATGAAAATATAATGGTTATACTAAGACATAACATTGTTAACAATGAATAATAATAGGAATAACAATATTTATGGTCAGTGTGATGCTTCTTCCATGATTAACATATTAAGGGCAGAAATATCTTAAAGAACAAAGAAGAAAAAAATTGTTCTTTTTCTTTGATGAACTTTCTTTATATACAAACACATTCTCACATATAATATTTTAATAAAATAGGCTTCAGTCAATAATAAATTTCTTTAAAACTCCTAAGTGATAAGTGATTTCTTCTATCAGACAACCCCACTACTTGGACTGCTTTCATTGTAGTATTTTTACACTTGGCATATTGATGCCCAGAATCTCAGATTATCATAAGAAGCTGTTAGTGGCAGCAGGAAACCCCTCAGAAACTGAACATGAGGGTCATTCAGCCACCACTCAAAGCTTCTGAGGACGATCCCAGATTCTAGGAATCAAATGTCAAGTCTAAAAATTATATGATGGAGGCAGTCTGATTTGGAGTCATCTAATTATGTAAACTTGTACACATAACAAGTATAAACTTATAATAAACAATGTGATTTTCAATAAATGTCATACAATTATTTACGGATGCTGTAGATGTTACTGAATGAGGGAGCAAGTTCTCAGTTTTAACTTGACTCTTTGGAATTTGTCTGTCTAGGATGTGTCTCATGATAACTTTAAATAGGCCTACATTGACACAATTCTGTAAAACTTACAATGTGTCTCCACTTTTATTCACAAACCCCCATTAATTTTCAAGACTGATCCCCACTAAACATTTGGGGGGGGCAAAAATGTGAGGGAAGAAAATTTTGAAAAAAAAAACTCATAAAACTCTACTTGGAGAATAAAATGAGAGAATTTCTAACCAAAATCTGAGTATAGTATTTACTTTAAAATTTTTAACTGAAGGGTACCATGGGCGAAAAATAATTAGGATTTTACTGAAACGATGAACTCCATATCTTTAATAATTCAACAAAATAAATATATACCAACAGATGGGTCAACATTAATTTATTTTCTAATAATAAATGTTATTTCATTCAAAACAGTGAGTTAATTCTGCAGCTCAAGGAGCTTCGTTTTTAAATTTTAATTTACATAATGAAACATTATTTTCAATAAAAGTAAAATATTGACTTTAAGTAAATATTGATTCATTTTTATGAAACATTCAGACCCATTAAAAATGCCATGCTATGCACTATCTTTTTACTTGATATTTTATATTATGTCTGCTATATGAACTATGTATATTCCAATTTGTTTTGTTTACTTTATTTTATTGGTAGCGGAATTACAATGCCATAAATTACAACATTGTCAGTAAGTCTTGATCACTGCTTTGAGGTCTTGGAAAAGGAAATCTGCTGAATTAACATTCTGTCCTTATATAATATACAGCTCTACAGAATACGTTATGATGAATCTGATGCATGTTTTTCAGATCTTAAAAGTGTTAACTTCACTGTTTTATTGGCATAAACACACAAAAAAAAGCTGTTTATTTTCATAAAAACAACCCATCATATGACAAATAAAGATCTCCACGTAAAAGAAGAGATGAAAATATATTAAAAATGGCTTACAGAGTTATTTATCACTTTCTGGTAGTAAGTGATAATAATTTTGTTCAGTGTCTCTAGCTCTTGCTAATAATTTTGTTCAGTGTCTCTATGACTGGTAACAATTTTGATCAAATTTGGATCAAACCACCTCATTGAAGCAAACCACACATATAAAAACATCGACAATAACATGAATATTCTACACGTACACACAAAAGGCCGAAAACTAGATACTCTAGAACAACTGGAAATATACAAACACACAAAAACAAATAAAAACGACATCCTAAACGAACAAACACAATTCAAATCACACGCATTATTCGAACATATCTCACCCACACACACAGCATCGATCTTTCGAAATTCGATTTCGTCACCCACAACAAGACGGACAGCGCTACCTGCGGCAGCCTCTGAAGAAGCCTTTTAAAGGTGAAAACCGGTTAAGGCTGTAAGGTAAAACTTTTTGATTTTACTTATAAAAAACCTAGTGTTCCGAGTCGTTAAAGTAATAGTGATATTTAATTTTGATCAGTTTCTCTTTACCATTTTCAAGTCCTGTTCTACAACTTGCACTTACAGAATAGGATTTGAGAGAGGTTAAGAAACTGAAAAACCTTGTCTGGAATGAAGCAATCAGCACACTGGCAACAAAAATTGAGACTGCAGAAATAGAAAATGGAAGCACAAATATCTGTATGAAGTTATTTCTTGGAATTCACTAAAACTGTAAAAATGATTCTTAAATTTTTCACTTTTTGTTTTCATAGGAATTGTAAGGAAAAAATAAAGTGTTGGGTGGAATGGAAAAATTGATTTTTTGATATGGCATGGGGTATTTGGAAAGTAAGGTTTTACAGGTTTGAAAAAATGACATATTAATTTATTTTATTTCATTCATATATTAATGAATAAAATAATTAATTACAGTGCTAATTAAAACAGTTCACAATTCGTCTGCTAGAGCATCGTCGAATAGAAAACACGACTTTCTGTACACTTCGCGTACAGAATAATTATTATACTATGTGGAACACGTAGCGCCATCTACTCGCAATAGTGCTAATTAAACACAATTCACACTTTGGCCGAAAGATAGCGTATGCTTACACACATTACAGTGAGCGTACTTGACCTTGTTCCAGTTTGCGGGAAAACAAATTTCAATTAATAAAAAAGGAATGGAAACATTTAAAATGAAAAGAAAAACCAAAAGTATTTTATATAATATCGATATAAAATCTAAATTTTATAGTTTAATGTTAACTTTCGTAACTTTTAGGTCAGTATAATGTTAAATGGTACCTGTATAATGTTTATTTTTTTTATAACGTCATCAGAATGAAATGGTTCGGGTGTACTGAATGAAAATAATGGTTATACTAAGACATAACATTGTTAACAATGAATAATAATAGGAATAACAATATTTATGGTCAGTGTGATGCTTCTTCCATGATTAATATATTAAGAGGGTGCCAAGGTTGGCCAGCCAGGCGCTCGCGGTAGAGTACGCTTTTAACATGGGATAACTGTTTAAATTTACGTTTTTAATATAAGAACATCATAAATAAAATAAAACTTCACTAACATGTCACAGAACTAATTAACCTATTACTAATAAACCTAGGCCAATGTGATTTCCACTAAAAAATAATTTTTTATAATTTAATTTAAAAAGTTAATTTCCCATAAGGAATATTTATTTTATACTGATTTTGCCTAAACGATTAAAATTTATCGTGACTGTCAATAACGTTGGAAGTTATACCATTTTAAAGTATATTTTGTGTAGAACGATTCTGTAGTGATATAATATGTAATTTTTTTCTCAATTCTTTATACAAACGGTTTTTCTACAAGTTTACATTTTATAATTCAGGGCCGCTGAATTCAGGGCGGCTCGCTGCCGCGCTGGAAGTTCGCCGGTTCGCCTACAGGTCGCATTAGTGCAGTGTCGGTAAAGTAGTACAGTAATGACGCGTCATGTGAGAGTTTATAGAATTATTTATTAGTCGTACTTTTCATGGTAAGTTGGCTGGACGTAATTCTTTGTCACTGTGATTTTTTAACTATAACGCATGTGCCCATTGTTTTCGACGGTATTTCTTTGAATGTTGTGATTTATTTGTACAGTTTTTTTTATATTGCTGCATATGTATTGTTATTCATATTTTTTAATTTTGTTCAAAATATGGGGAAATCTCGCCTTGCACTTTCTGCATATCAGAAACAAAGAAGACTAAACCCTGTGCTTGAACGTTACAACGAAAAAAGAAGGTAAGCTGTAATTAATTTGGGTTAGACCTTCGATTTATGTATTACCACATGTGGTATCAGTTTGAAGACTATACCAAAAAAAAACAATTAGTCTTTATTATTATATTTTTTATTATATAGGAACATGAAGGCGGAAGCAGAGTTGAGGCAGCAGCAGGCCCAGCGGTTCCTCTGGGGCAACTACAAGAATTAGTGACTGGAACGACACAGCAACCTTCACGTGACCCACTGAACCTAACTGGAAGAAGAATTGTAAATATTGTGGATCTTTCCCAGCAAATAAAAGATTTAGACAAACATAGTCCAGCTGGTTGTACATTTTCAAATATGGAAGTAATATCCGAAAAAAGACAAGGATTAAGAAGTGCTTTTGTTTTTCGGTGTGAAATGTGCCATTTGAAAACCACTGTTTGGTCTGAAACACCCCGTAATAACATCATGGATGTCAATACTGCCGGTGTTTGCGGTACATTTACGACAGGAGGTGGGCACGCTCAAATGGAGGAGTTCCTTGGTGTACTTGACATTCCTCCTATGGGCCAAGGAACATACAAGAAATATGAAGAAAAGGTATCAGAAGGATGGGCGGCAGCGGCGGCGGTGGCAGCGGAGATGGAGGAAGCAGCAGCGGAGAAGTCACGGCTGGCGCGGGAGCACGGAGAGGTGGACAAGGACAGCGTTCCGCTCATCACGGTGGTTGCTGACGGTGCCTGGTGCAAGAGATCTTATCGCACCAACTACTCCTCTTTATCTGGCGTGGTAAGTGTAATCCATATTTTAAACTTTGATTTGAGGGGTAGTTATAGCCCAAAAACCCCCCAAAATTGACAAATAACCTACTTTTCTCACAAACTTACCATCGGATTTTACTGAAACTTACTCAAAACGCAGATGAGACAAAGCTAAATAATATGTCGAAAACCGCCTCTTTTTATCTTTATTAGTTTAGGAGTAGTAAGCTTTTATAGCCCAAAAACCATTTTGGGAGAGGGTAGAGGGGCCTTAGCCTAGCGGCATATACCACTATATGTTTTATAGAATACGAATAGTTGAGCATAACAGAGAGGGTAATGACCCTCAACCATTGATGTTTGGTGTGTTTTGAGGGATGAAGTGTGACGTTCCTGTTGGAGAGAGTTGTGAACAGAGTGAAAGTGATGGGTGAAAGTGAAATCTCATGTAATGAAATTAGCCTCTTATTGTCAACTATTGTGTAATGATGGTTTAAATGAGAAGTAATTGTAAAAATGGAAAACTCGTGTAATGGGCCAGTTTTCTAAAATTATTTTGATAACAATGTAATACCAATCTTCGATTTCACTATAAAACGCTAGTTGCAAATTACATTTCTACAACTTTTTAATTGTAAATTTATATTCCCCTAGTCTAGAAACGTAAACCATCAATGATAACATTTAAATTGATGGAAATGTTAATTTTTAATTAGTCGTAGGGGAAGCGAGACTGTTCTGCAAGCGAAGTGAAGTAATGAACTCCCAGGCCAAAGACCGATATGAGGTTAGGCGCGCGATGTGCTATTGCTATGCTGTTGACTCTATCTCTTTTACTACTCTATGTCAGATGTTTGATAGAACTAATGTTTACAAATTGCTTGTTACAGATCTTATGTTTACATGCTTGTTAATGTCATATGATCTCGTTGCCATCTTGATTACCCAAAAGGCCAATGCTAAAAATTTAATTTTTAAAATCCTTATTAGCGAATTTCCTTAGGAAAAATGAGCTATTCAGATGGCCCTTATGGTGAAACCCAGACTCGGGAGTGCGAAATATGCACCGACCCTGACCCCCCAGAACACGTTTTAAGCGTTCGTTCAAAATTTTATATATATTTTATATATATAATATATATATTCTCATGTGGGTTTCCTGAAAACGCAAGGTTTTCCGGTTCTTCCTTATAGCCGCCACACCTCACGACTTTGGTTTGCTGTGACTTCATTGCCTTAGTCAGATCTCCCCCCATTACCTTCAACTGCTGTTCCACCTTTTGATGTACTTCGTCACTGTTAGTCTTACTCTCTACCTGTTTCTTAACTTCTCTAATATTCTCACCCAGTTGTGTACACTCTTCCCTAGTATCTTGGATTTCTTCTTTATTTAGAAGCGATTGTGTTTTTAATTCAGCTGTTACTTCACTGAATTGTTGATTAATGAGGGTTACTTTTTGTTCTAACCTTTCATGAAATTCATTTCTAAACTTATTTAGTTTTTCGTCTTGACGGCGAAAATTAGTGTTTACTTGTTTCCTAAACTCTTCCAACGTAGTTTTAACCTCTTCGGTATGCTTATCAAACCTACTATTACTCTCATCTATTTTACCAGCTAAATTTGCTATTTCTTCATCTATTTTAAATGTAGCTTCTTTATTACTTTGTTCTATTTGGTTAGACAAATTTTCGTTTATTTGTTTCATTTCGCTAGACAAATATTTATTAGTTTGTTCAATTTTATTATTAACATCAGTTATTAATTTTTGATTACTTTCTTCTAACTTTTATTATTTTCATCAATTTTATTATTGGTACTTTCAATCTTTTCGATTTTACTATTTAATTGACTACTTGTACTTTCAATTTTACTGTTATTTTCATCCATTTTAGTGGTCAACTGCTTAAACATTTGTTCCATTGCTGCTATATCTACTGCTGATGATTTAGCCATTTTTAAATTTATTTTTAACAAATTAATTTAACAATTATTTAACAGTTATTTGTAATCTTGAATTCCACTTCTTTTTTTTATTAATTAATATTACAATTTAACTAATCACTTGGGTAACAGCAACGCCAAATTATATAAATTTCTTTTGTGCTAAATTTCGAGTTTAATCAAGCTTCTTAGTTGGTCGCGCCAAATTTTTATATAACTTATTTTTATATACAGTAGAACTTGGCTAATTCGAACGTGCATAATTCGAATTCGTGGATAATTCGAACTTTTACCGTGGTCCCTTGAATATCCTATGTAAAACCATGCAAAAACATCGTCTGTAATTCGAACTTTTGTTGGTTAATTCGAAATAAAAATTTTGCTCTAACTACAAAAAATCGCCTGCTGTATGGGCTAGACCACGTAACAATAGAGACACGACTGGAAACAGACAAGCAGGCATCGCCCTTTGTGAACAGACGCTTGTCTTTTGTGTCAAATTCGTGGAATTGCCATCAGTATCTGGCGATGACACATGACTGGCTCGTGTAACGGTACCGTCCGCCATTGTCCCTTGTTCCACGCCTCGTCAGTCAGCCACCCTCACTGTTGCTTTCAGTTCAGTCTGCCTGCATTCGTGGAAGTGTTAAGTCTTTTTGAGTTTCTACTGTGCGAGCTGTGTCCTGTAGTGAGAGACCGTTCCTTTCTTTATACAGTACTGTATATACAGACTGGTGTGTTTTAGTGACACTTATTGTGCAGTTTTATTGTGTTGTGTGTTCATCATGGCCCTTTCAAAACCAACACGGGCCCAATACAAATCATTGACATTTGCCGAAAAAGTTGCCGTTATACGGGAAGTGGAAAAGGGACAAAAAAAGAAATCTGAAATTGCCAAGGAATTCGGGATACCGCCAAATACGCTGTCAACGTATCTAAAAAATAAAGAGAAGATTTTGAATAGTGTGTGTAAAGCCAGCGACAAAGATAGGAAAAGAGCGCGAGGACCAGAAAATCCTGACATGGATGAATGTGTAGTGAAGTGGTTTAAGCATGCAAGGGACAAAAAATTCCAGTCAGTGGGCCCCTCGTCAGAGCCAAAGCTGAGGAATTCGCATCTAGCTTAGGGAAAAATGATTTTAAGGCCAGCACTGGTTGGCTCGATGGTTTTAAAGAAAGGAATGGCATGTCTTTCAAAACTGTTTGTGGGGAAAGTGGATCTGTTGACGTTGAAGCTGCAAATTCATGGAAAGACGATTTGTTGCAAATGATTTCTGATAGAGACGCTAAAGACATTTTTAACGTAGACGAGACGGGCTTATTCTTCAAATGCACCCCCGACAAAACACTTGCTTTTAAAGGAGAAAGTTGTAGTGGCGGCAAACACAGCAAGGAGCGCATAACACTTTTAATCGGAGCTAACATGGATGGCTCGGAAAAACTGCCTTTGCTAATGACAGGGAAGTCAGCCAACCCACGTTGTTTCAAAAATGTAAAAACGAAACCAGTTGAATATGAATCAAACAATAAAGCTTGGACGACAGGTGAAATTTTCGAAAGATGGCTTTTGAAAATCAACAGGAAATTTCGGAATCAAAACAGAAGAATCGTCTTGTTTATTGACAACTGTACAGCGCACAACACTATTCCTGTGATGGAAAATGTAAAGGTTGTGTTTTTCCCTCCAAACATGACTTCAGTAGTTCAACCTATGGACCAAGGCGTAATAAAAAATTTTAAGCATTTTTACAGACGGCTTGTGGTCCAAAACATTCTGTCAGGTGCTTATTTAGATGAGCACGAAAATATCAAGATTAACATCCTTCAAGCTGCCCGCATGTGCAACAGTGCTTGGAACCAAGTTACGCAAAAAACAATTGCTAACTTATAAAATAATATATAAACACGCTAATAAATTAAAACGATTGGACAAAGTTAAAGATAAAACCCAATATGTTTCTGCTAGATATACAAACATACTACCTAATACACTTACACTACATAATGAATTAAAAAAGCTAGGGATTATTGTCTCATTCAGGACCACGAACAAATTAACAAATATACTTAAGCCTAATACCAAAGCATTACTAGAGGATTGTTCTGGCGTTTATAGAATCCGGTGTAATGAATGCGATAAAATCTATATAGGCCAGACGGGGAGAAAATTTTCCGAGAGATTTAAAGAACATTTACCTAAGAAGTTCCCCAATAATAATGTATCGCATTACGCACAACATCTAATAAACGAAAATCATACATACACTGGATTTAAAGAGAATTTGGAACCTTTACATATAGGTAAAAAGGGTCAACTACTGGATGCTTTAGAGGAATTTGAAATATACAAGGCCTTAAGAAGAAATAAAAATCAGGTACTTAATGAACAGTTATCATTCAAATCAAATAAAACTATATGACACAGCTATGAAAACAAACCGTGAATAGCGTGTACGGATCAGTTGAAAGTCGGACTTCGGCCAGTGCACTGGTTCGTTTGTAGCGTGTTCCAATACAGATTTAATGTTCAATGTTAATTTATTTAAGTGTGTTATGTGTTTGTGTCGTTGTGAATTTTTAACGAAACCCTAATAATAGGGTAGATTTGCTTTTACCTGAAGATGGGGATATAAGCCCTGAAACATGTAGTAATTAAAAAGAAAAAGAAGATCACTTAGTGGATAAAATAAGGTAATTATTTATTTAATTGCTAATTGTTTTCGTAAAGGTGGTTTCTGCCACATTGAAGGTGAAGAGGAGAATAAAGCTGCTAGAGAAGTCGTACCCACTACGGATAACTGGGAAGATGTTGGACATGACGCAGGCATTCGTTACGAAGAGTTTGTAAACATGGATGAAGACTTGGCGGTGTGCGGTGAACAGACAGATGCGGAGATCGTGGCTGATGTTATGAACAAAAGAAATGATGGTACATCTTCAGATGAAGAAGGGGACCAGCTAGAACTTCCAGAGATACCGATTCCAACGGCTTCACAGGCATCAAATTACATTCAAGACTTGAGACGGTTTGTTGAAGGACAGCAGAACGTAAGTGACGCTATTTTCCAAGCACTTAATAAACTTGAAGAGTTTACTACAACTCAGTGTATTAACTGCAAAATGCAATCAAAAGTTTCTAGCTTTTTTAAAAAACTGTAAATGCTATATTTTGTACTGAAACATGTTTATACGTTTGTAATACATATGTCTAAGGAAATTGTTTAATAAAATAACATATTGCTTTACTGAATTTCGGTTTTTGATTTGATTTTTCTACCGTTATTAAAAGTTTTCCTAATTCGAATTTTTGGATAATTCGAATTTTTTACTGGTCCCTTCAGCTTCGAATTAGCCAAGTTCTACTGTATAAATTTGGTGCTTTACTCGTGCCCCTTAGTTGCGGCGCCAAATCTATATGACGCTCCCTTTCATCTAACACAATTATCTAATATTTTGAATGTTAGATAAAATGTTACTTACCCGTGATATTACTTTACCTGGGCGCCAGAACAAATCCCAGATACAAATGACACAGTTTCAGCTTAGCTCAGCGCATGGAGACACTCTTTCTCAGGATTCGTTCAGTGATTGTGGATTCAAGGGGAATCGTTACAAATAACACTTTAATATTTGCTTGATTATTTTAATTATCGTTTTAATTAATTATTTTTAAACTTGATTAGGCTAATGGTAGGACTTATTTCTACCCTAACACTTATAATTACTGAGTGAGTGTGAAAAGTAACGATTAAAGACGTTCAAACGACCTATGGCTCTTTTCTGGTTTAATTAAGAGATTGCTATCTCCCAAACCAGTGCTAAAGAACAGGTCTGCAATAATTTGCACGTCCAATACTACACCCCACTTTCCATTCAACACTCCTATACTATGTTAGAGCTAATTTTATAATTAAAATACAAAGTGTGAAATGCTTAGTGTCTTTTAAAATTTGTTTATTACTTTTATTATTTGTTTAGTGCTTATTTCATTGATCAATGAATCTATTTCTTACTGTTTGATGCATTGACCGAAGATAGGAATCCGTAGGGTCCTCCTTTTGATGGTTTTGCACAGAAGAATTGATATTGATCAATGCTGTAGAAGATGCCCTGGCAATTACAGATGCTGTAGCCTTCTGTCACACAGGTCCTTCACGGCTGATGATTAATTAATTAATAATTTAATTAATTAACGTTGTTTACGCAGCGAGAGTTGTTGAACGATATTAGTTCATCTTAACTGCGGACTACTTCTCGAATTTGATACTTAATTACACTTTTGCGTGATTGAAAAAATTTCTGTACGTAATTTAGACACGACTAGCGCATTGAAGATCCGAACGAAGAGTGATGCTCTACCCCTCGCTTTGAGTTGGCGTCAGTTTTGAATACTGGATGCTGATTGGTTGTTCAAATAAATCATGCGTTTTTCCAGTTTCGACAATCTCGAACAGGTCGACAAAACACCCCGTGACAGGTTTCAAACTGCAGAGAATTTCTAGTTAAAATCGTACTTCCTGTGTTTGCAAATCGATTGATTACAGGTATTTGCAAACGTGTTTTCAAATATCTGACCACAGAATATTGTTGCTTAGGTCTTTATCTGTGTGTGTGTGAAAACACCTAATTCCTACGTAGCATAGTTCTCTCGTTATTCCTTTTGGCGTACGTCTTCCGTATAACTTCTTCAATTGTTAATTATATTAACTGAGATTGCGGCTACTTATAAAGCTTCACTTGCTGAATACAATGCTGTTTTCAGAATTGCCGTATATTTGTTAGTTTTTAAGTTATCACAGGTTGAACTGATAATTTGTATTGAGTAAAATTTCATGTTCGTACCAGTATCTGATGTCGCGGTGACGTGGTTAGAGTGAGATGGCTGCGATTGTATTGTCTCTCTCTTGCTTACGCTGCTATACTCCCTCCGTCAGACACTTCATATAACGCTCAGTTAGGACGCTAATATGAATCGTTATAATATATATATATATATATATATATATTCCTTCAAATTTGGCAAAAACCTTACTTTTTTATAACACCTCATGAATGTGACTCAGGTTTTAAAATAACTTATTCTAAGGTCCGACTTTTGCCACTGTTCGGCAAATGTTTTTAACTTTACTAAATAAACCCCTTTATTTTTTTAGTTACGTCTTTAAACTGCAATTTAGGTTTTTATAGATTTCTTACCGATTTTTCATTGTGTCATCGATAGCTGTCAAACGGTTGTTCGCAAGGAGTTTAAATTTAATATGCACATTTTGTTACAGTCTATTTCTTACCCCCCTTATTTACTTTTTACTTACCTCTTACTTCACTCGCCCTGACTTACCAAAAACTGAAGATTCCCAACTTATGGTCGCCACCAATATTTTTAAACAAAGGACAAATATGGAAACCTTAATACATTTTCCCCTTATTTACTCTTAATTACTTACCAGGTCCGATTAGGCGAGATTTTCCATACAGGACAGGTTATGTTAAACGGGCGTAATAACTTACTCTAACACTTATTCATGATAATTCAAATACTATTTTATTTAATATAAAAATTTACTTCTTTCTTTTCCTTTTTTACTTTACTTATAATTTTTATCAATAAGGTTACAATATCAAAATATGTAAATTATATATCTACTATACGAACCAGTACTCTCCTTAATGTTTTCTTTCTCCCCCTTTATTACCTCACTCACTCTCTCATTCTTTTTACACTTTGTTTTTAAACCCCACTGTTTGAGATCTCATTATTTATTTGTGTACACTTTATAAAAAATAAATGATGGATTATTATTAGATGGACTGTTTTTACTGCTGCTCATCTACACTGGGTCACATACTGCAATTACGTCTTTTTACTCCGACACCAAAGTTTGTTTTAAAACTTTTTGTATAACCGGTACTGTAGTTAGTTTACTGTTGTATTGCGCACTTTACTAGATTGGCCGATTATAGTACTTTTGGCCTATCTTGCACCCGAGGCCACTGTTTAACTTACGACCGCTCTGGTTGAAGACTGCTATCTGCTACTGGCTGATGCAACAACTGGTGATAGACTGCATACTGTGATCCAAATACAAAGACTGCTGCTGGGGCTATTACGTAACACGTCTGGCTTGGGCTGTCTCCAGACATCAACAATTTACACTAACAATGTATGTGTTGCTGGTTACAAAGGGGCACCTCACAGGTGAATACTAACAATTAAAAATTAAAACTGGATTGAAATTGAAACTGGGGTAGCACACAATTCTGTACTGTTACAATACCCCCCCCCCCCCAATGAGAGATTGGATGCTGAAGCATACAAACTCTCATTGCCTAAAACCTAAGAGGATCAGTGAGGATATGGCGCCGCAACCCCCCTGAACTCTCTACTGAAATCATGGGTACTTACCCCCTAGTCTGGCGACTACGGCAACACCCATCCAATCTTACTGGACTTCTCTGTTTGAGATCCCAACACCATAAGCTCGGACAGATACCCGCCACAGTAATGCCTGACTATAACATTTAATTAAAAATTAACAAAAAGGCCTTCCATTATACCATATCCACAGCTGATTGGTTTCCTCTTAGCCGTACTGGTTCATTAACAAAGTACTGGTTTAGTTTTTAATTTTAATAATATAACCTAACTGTCTACTTACAGCTAATTCCATACAAATTAAATAATTTTCCCAATACATTATTACCCCTTCAAAATAACACATTGATTCACAAAACAATTTTTTGATTATTTTTACCCAAAGATTTACTTCAGTGTTCAATTTTAAATGAATATCTTAAACACTGCTTTCATCAATTATTATTTAATCTACCATTACATTTGAAATTTGAATCAAAATAAATTTAAATTCATTATTAAAATCATCTTTTCAATTAATTTAATTACCAATTTAATTTAATTTCTCAAAACTCTAAGTTACAGTAATTACCTCATTATTATATTATGTGCAAAAAATTAACTTCATTTCTTTGGTTTCAAATAAGATTTTACTACTGGCAATGATTCAACAGAATACAACATTATTGTTGTTGTCAACTCAAGTACGAAACAAACATCAACCTGTAAACATTAGTCACACAACAGGCAACACACCTGTTTACATTAACAGTTGTATGCCAGACTTGTTAGGCAACACACCTGTTTACATTAACAGTTGTATGCCAGACTTGTTTTATAAACACCAACTCAGTCTCAACATTTCTGATTACACCACTACTGACACATATACTTCCTTCAATTTTTAATTTCTATGAATCTTGTTAGTCTGTACTTTTTTTAATCAATTACTATTTTTGTACCAATTCATACCAAAATTAATTTGACTTTGTTAATAAAATTCACATTTTAATTCCACCTCCACTCAAAACAACTTAGCTTTAGTTACATTATTTAAAACATTTTTGATTTAAATACACAATACAAAATTAAATTCATTATTACCTCTCGTTAATTATTATTGTTAATTAACAAAATAAAACATTATGATTATAACATACTACAATCATTGTTACATAAACACTTGTATACAATTTACCAATATACCCTGACACAATACATTTAACACTGACACATTTATTTACAAATTTTCGTCATAATTTTCTTGTTTACCACACTTCATTACATAAATCAGCCAAGTAATTTTACCATGGACTCAAATAATTAAATGTTCATTCAGTATTTCTCAACCACATCATCAAAAATTAGTCTTTTCTGCACATAACATTTTTCGCTTTTATTTATATGTCTCATATGGATATCATTTGTATAATACCCATAAAATTTTGTTTTTTCCATTGTACCACAATAATAATACATACGGTTACCCCCCATTATTACCTCATCATAATCATATCTACATTAATATTTTTTGTCAAGTCTCCGTCAGTATTTGTTATTACAATCACATCCTTTAATTTTTCATCACTATAGTCGTCAGCTGTTACTAATATGCTGACCCTCACTACAGGTAAATGTATATTATTATCATCAATATAATCATTGTTTATCAAACAAGGTAAGTCTTTACTATTTTTAATATAACCATTTCTTTCAATATTTATTCCCACTACTAAACTTTCATAATCTCTACTTAATCTGAACAACTCTATCACTCTATCTTGCTCTTTATTCTCATTTTCAATACCACACCATTTCATATTCTCACTCCACACAGAGGGCAACACAAACTTACTATTCGTCTTGGCACTTCCAAGACCATCACAAAAAATAAAGGGACCATTTGAAGACACCTCGTCTTCCACACAACTACCGGAGGAAACTCTGTCCTCATACAACATTGGTGAAGCTTTTTCTTCACCTATACTACAAGAAAAATTTGCCCTCTTTTTATACTCTGCATTTAAACTACCTCTATACTCCCTTTCATTATGATCACTAAATACTCTAACCTCAGGTACATTTCTATTCTCAATATCACTATTATTATCTACTGTATCACTTTTTGATACCCCATTTTCAAATTTATTACCCGCTTTACTTGTAAAACTTTTTACATTGTCATTTACTGTAATTATTTGTTGTCCAAGTTCTTTTTGATTGGATTCTAAAATGTCTGTTTTATTATCTAGCATGCACGCACGCTCTCTTAACTCATCGGTTTTTCTTTTCGTTTCACTACATATTTCACTAATTCGCCGCCCTTCAATACTACACAATGAATTAGTTAATTCGTCAAACTTAGCATCATTAGTGTCAAAACGTTTGTTTATATCGCTACTTATTTTATTGAGTTTAGTTTCAAATTATTTCCCCCTATTGTCTAAACGATTATTTAATGCTTCAAGTTTAACGTTAAGTTCATTAAAATTGGTTTCGAGTTTATTACTTCGTTCATCAAATTTATTACATAACATTGTGTTGTGCTTTTCGAACATTAGTTGTATCATGTTCACTATATCGTTATTGTCATTCTGCTTGTTTTGGATAGGCGTTGAATGAATCTTAGCGCCTTCCATTGTCACTGACTCTGTTAGGCTTATTTCATTTATTACCGTTTTGGTTATTATTGTATTTACTTGATTGTCTGTACTTGTACTGGTCAAGTCAATGCTGTTGACTTTATCACTATTGTTTTCCATTTTTATATTATTGTTTACTTGTACACAATTTTATAAGCTTACTAACTACACAATCGCCCTCGCTTCCAAATAACCCGTTCTGCAGCTTAATTAGGTCTGATCTGTGTGATTATAATAAATCACACAAATCGAGTCCCTGTTTGGGCGCCAGTGAAACTGCTCCAATTTGTTTGAATTAATATTTATAATGTCTTATCTTACCTTCGGGTTCTCTTCCAAGGTTGTACAGACGAAAATCAGCTGCAGACAAGGTTATTTGGGTTGAAGTTTCAAAATAATTGCGCTAACACCAATTTTTGTATTCTAAAACAACTAGCTTTCTTTAATGCAATATTTGCTTTCACTTTATTTTTACATTACACTTTCAATACAAAAAAAAAAAAACAATAGGGCATGAATACTTAATCAATTGATCTAAACTCATATAAAACTGACTTAGCAATAACGCAATATAAAAATAACTTAACCAGCACTTTGCAACACTCTCTCATTCATACTCTTTTATTTTTTTATTCTTTTAAAACCCCGTGATTAAAATTCTGTGTTTATATTTAATTTCTGTATTTATGGAATAGTTCTGATAGTGTTATGTAGAGTACTTAACAATCCATGGCGTTAATAAGTTCCATCACCACCTCGTGTTGTTGGCTGTTTCTGGTCACAAATGTTATTTCCACAGTTCATGAACTTTCGCACTATCGCGACATACTTCGTCTTATTTAATTTACCATGGTTTACGATTTCTTTACACTTTTGCGAACTTTTTTGTCGGTTTAAACAGTTGCTCGAGCTCTTACGTCTTTAATTATTTAACCGCGTGCCATAAGTTGCATTGGAACACTTTTCACATTTTTATTAGATAGGCCGTTTTACTTTAGGCCTATCTTGCACGCCCGAGGCCACTGTTTTAGATTAGCGAACTGTATGCTACTCTTTACTGTCTGTTGTTAATACTGGTGATGACAATCTGCATACTGTGATTCACACACACAGAGACTGCTGCTGGAGCTATTACGTAATACGTCTGGGTTGTCTCCAGACATCAACAATTTATAATAACAGTGTATGTTGCTGGTTACACTGGGGCACCTCACAAGTGACTACTGACTAGAGGTGGGCCGATATACCTGTAATAGGTATTTTGGAACGATATTTTTGTGGAACGGATGTAACAGTGACTGAAAAGTTGAAATACCTGTTATTCGCGGCGACGCTGTTCCGAGTCGAGACATGCCGCCCTCGCTGTTCCGAGTCAAGGCACACCCCCTACGCACCTACAAAGACACACACACACACACACACACACACACACACACAAAAAGTACGCAAGATCATGTAAACGAATATGCCAAAGCCAAATACTAGGCGTACAAAAATATCGCTGGAACGCAAGGAACAGCCAGTAACGCGTATTTAAAATACTAGGTATTTCAAATACTAGTGGTATCACCGATACACAAGGAACAACGCGTTCCAGAGTAACAGTAGTATTTTAGTAACACCTAATATTTTAGGAACACCTAGTATTTTAGGAACAGGTAGTATCAAGCATATTTCGAGTAGGAACTAGTACGAGCCACTTTTTTGTCCTGTATACTTCATTCTGTGCATGTGATGTTTCGTTTTATTAATAATTATTTGTCTTGATAATAGGTTACTGTTCACTATTTATTAACTGAATTCTTCGGGCGCCATCTTGTTTTATTAAATACAAGAAACATAATACAAAACCAAACAAAATTAGTACACGGGTTCTTTTCGGCGAACAGGAAATCAGAATGGTTTATTTGTAATGATTAATTTAATTCACATTGGCAATGAACAAAAGGTTTATTTACTCTAAAATGCACACAACAAAAAAATAAAACTTCTTTTACTACACTTACATACTATTGCCAACTTAACTATGAACTCATGAAATAAATGCCATTAAAATTAATTTCCGTACATCCCTTTTTTTTTATTATTGATTTGGTCTTATTTATTAATTATATTTCTTTGATTATGTTTCCCCCATAATTACATTTAATGATTATATACCTACACAAACCAGCACTTCGTTTAATTTCTATATTCACTCTCTCTCTCTCTCTCTCTCTCTCTCTCTCTACATTTCTATTCCCCTTCCATTTTTTAATTGATTTTAATTAATTTTAATTTTAATTAATTTAAGTTTATTTTGTAGGCTGCCAGTTCTTTGTTAACCATTCTCAAAATTTGCTTTTTTAAAAGGTTTTAGATTTAACCAATGTTCGTTACTTATCTGCCAAAGATTTTGATGAGTCCGTCTCTAACACGTATTTCATTCCGATTCCGCACATTTTCTTATTTATTCACTCTCCGGAACTATAACTCTATAAAACTGTTTGTTTTTTGTTGAAAGTTCACATTTTGAAACCAATTGTTGTATACGGGCGCCCGATTTGCGTTCCGGAACTTATATCTGTGACCGGCCGGTTCACTGACTAATTTTATACTGGGAAGAGAAAACAGCGCTATTTTTTGAAGCGCTGTTGTAGTATGTTCGATTGTCTTTGTTTTCCAGTTTGTATCACTCCGCCAGCTGCATGTCATCGTTATGTAACTTGTTTACTCATCCAGTATAGGCTCTGACGTAACGCTCGCCTGACACGGTTATGTAATTTGTTGACAGATTTTGTTGTGTCCTTGAACTGACTTTGGTACAGTTGCAGTTATTAAAACGGTCCACACAACATTATTAAACAAGTCTGTATTCATAAGGTCAACAGCAGTGCAGCCACGTTGCGATCGTTTCAAAATAACAAATTTACCCAAGTCTATAATTTCTGTCCCTATCACTCAACAAGGGATAAAGTTATTATTATTTATTTATGAAAAAATACAAATTATGTTATTTATTATCAATAAAATATAAACTTCTTTACATTGTCTCAGGTAGGCCCCAAAAAGCCCCGCTACATGCAAAGAGACGAAGCTGTTTTTAATAAACGAAATAATTCATCCTGCCATTACATTTATTCTCGTGTGATATGCAGATATATAATACAGATTATATGCTAATAAATTATATATTATACTAGTCACCAACTTGTAACTAAAATCGGTTGGTAAAACTTTATGTTTTTACTCAAAAAAACTTTATGTTCCGAGTAGTTAGTGAAATCGTTGTATTTAATTATATTGAGTTATAACCTATAGAGTGGCTGATGTTGATAAGCTATATTATACTTTTTATTAATGTGATTTTAACTTCACTACACATCTCACGTAAATGATGAGATTGTTGTAATGGACATTTATGCACTTTATCTAGTCCTATTCCTTAAATATCAGTAATGCATTTAATTTACTTTTGTTGTTGCTTATTATTTATAAGTTTTTATTTATGTATTTATATTTATTTTATTACAATTTGTTTTTTATTTTTATTTGTAAAATTTTGTTTATTCTCATTCACTCTTGTGGCTTACTGCTATGTTTTTATTATACGTTTCTGACGTTTTTTCACATTTGTGGTATTACGTGTAGGCCTACTCTAAATTATTTAATTGCCCCGAGTTTCGCAACTGATTTGCCTAACCAATGTTAGTTTGTTTACTACTAGCAGTGGCAGCTCGTGAGTACATCTACAGGGGGTTCACAATTAATAATTTGCAGTTTTTGAGATACACTGTGTCAAACACTTGTGTGTTGCTTGCAATATTCATATAATTTAGGCGCTGCTATACCTTGATGTAATGTATTAATTTTGAAACGAAATGTTATTATAGATATTACTGTACTTTAACTATTTCACAACTTAATAATAAAGGATTACTTTATTGATCATACTTGTTATAATATGCTAATTGTTCTTTTTTACTAAAACAATTATTTTCATTTAATGTTAAAGTAGTAAAATAACCGCAAAACAGAAAGCTTGTTTTAAGTGTTTAATATTTAGATAGTTAGTCACAAGGCCTCATGCTCTCAATTATTAGATTAGATTATTAAACACACAGAAAAAGGAAAATAATCAAAGCTGCTGCATATGATGGTAAGGTCTAGTATTTACTTACACAAATTTACTTGGATGGTAGCTTAGACAAATATTTTCTTTAAGTACAGTTTTTGTAAACAAAGTCCATCCTTCTATCTTTTCTTGACACAAAAACATCAATAACTCTTTCATTGAAATTATGGATGTTAGAAATCATTTCCTTCTCGATTGCAAGCATGGCTAAAGCTGTAAGCCTCTCTTGACACATCGTAGACCGCAAAAATGTCTTTATCCGTTTTAGGGTTGAAAACACCTTTCAGCTTCAGCAGTCGTCATTGGTATTGTTGCAATAATTAATAACAGTTTATAACTTTCAGAAAATGATGACAATAAGTTGTTTTCAATAAAAAAACTGTAAAAGACTAACAGCACCACGCATGTTTCTGAAATCAGTTCTTTTGTAAATGATTTCAAGCTCTGTCTTGAGGCGATTTTTTTCAAGAAATGAATACACATTTACTGTATCTTCAAGCAATTTCTCAGGGAATTTCTGTTCAAACTCTTCAAACTTTTGTGATTCAAAAAGAGATACAGCTGAGCAAGATGTTGTGAATGAAAATCTTGTTTTTATTTGCGTTGTAATAATGTCACAGGTTTCCTTGGCAACCACTGTTCTACTTAAGTAAAAATCTTCTTCATGCCTCGATCGTTTAGGTGCATTTTCTGGGTACTGATTAACCAGCTCTGTCACTTTGTCCGTGTTAGCTCTTTCCTTATGAATGGCTTTGACGAAGTGGTCAACATTGGCTTTAGTTCTCACAGCATCAGTGTAAGTTAGCTGTAATTGGTTGTACAAAATATCCACATGTGGCATTAATCTGTGAAAAATAGAAAGACAAAATATAAACTTATTATCTCTAAGGAGACGAGCTAGAGCACCAGCTTTAACTATGGTGGTTGGTTGCTTAGAGGTTGATTGGATTTCCTCCATACATTCAATTAATTCCTCTCTGTACTCAAAAACAGTATTAACAGTTCTACTCTTAAAATTCCACCTTGTAGCTGACGCCCGAGGTATTCGTTTGCCAACTATCTTGTCCAAAACAGACACTCTCTGAGGGGAATTCGAAAAAAAATTTGTTATATCACTCAAGTCCGAAAAAAAATTCTGACATCTTGGTTTTGGCTTGTTGCTTGAGCTACAATCAAGTTCAACTGATGAGCGTAACAGTGAACGAACAAAGCATGTTTATAGGTTTGTTGCACTATGGTCTGCACGCCAGCATGGTGCCCACTCATTACATTCGCACCGTAATAGCTTTGAGATACGAGTTTTTCTGGATTTTGCACAACATAATCTAAACTGGTACAAATACATTTGGCTATAGATTCTGCGTCGTGCCCTTCAGGGTTATCAAATTTCCAAAATCTTTCAACTGGTTGGCCATTAGCTAAAACATAGCGGAAAACTATAAATAACTGAAATACAGACGAGATGTCTGATGTTTCGTCCGCAATCAAAGAAACATACTGTGCAGTTTTTATTTCTTCTATTATGTTTTCTTGACATACAAAAAGCATACAATCTAACAATTCATTCTGAATTTCTTTCGAGGTACCTTTAAAGACAGTAGCGGTACTCAAGTGTTCTTTCAAAGATGAGTCAAGTTCTGCAGAAAAGTTTACAAGACCTTTAAATATGCCAGGATTTAAGGAATCGTCATCCTCACGATGACCTCGAAGGGCCAACTCAAATGCACCGCAAAATTTAATACAGTCTATAAGCTTAGAAAGGACATACCTATTTTTAGTCACTTGTTCATTGTGCTTTTTAATATTTTGTCGATAAGCACTGTCAAGCTGCTGACGAACGTCAACCTTTCCCAGCAAATTAAAATCCAATGTAGCACTTATGTGTCCATGAGAACTTTCGTGTTTTTTAATTTTTTGATTCAAATGAGCTAAGTCACAAACGCCTTTTTTCATCCAAGCAGGATCGCCCTTTTTACGGAAAAATAACAAACAAGGAAAACAAAATATTTTGTTTGTTTGTTCACAACCACAAAGCCAAGGAATTTTTTTGTATAGCTCTTCTTTAAATTCTCTTTTAAAAGTTCTAGATTTTGATGTCGATGTTTGACTTATATTAAGTCGGGGCGTTGGCCTACCACTCTCTTTTATTGCTATTTTAACTTCTATGGGTAAATTGGCAAACGCTACTTCGTTTAAATTACTTACTGAGTACTTACAGGTACTTTCCATTATTGTA
Organism: Magicicada septendecula; assembly: GCA_034769895.1. Lineage (NCBI taxonomy): Eukaryota > Metazoa > Arthropoda > Insecta > Hemiptera > Cicadidae > Magicicada > Magicicada septendecula. The sequence goes on from CM068372.1 coordinate 137,399,158, forward strand.
CAGTAAATAAAAACAACAGTTCACTAGCTACACTATAATAGATAAACTGTAATTTCAACTAAAACTTTATCACTAAAAAATAATCGAAACTGCAAAACACAAATGTAACGCGCGCGCACCAAGGTAAGGAGCATCCACCGTCAATTACAGCCGTGGAACCTGAGCTGAGCTGTGTCAGAGCCAGCTCATCGGTATTCTCCGTTAAGCCGCTTGTAAACATGTTTCCCCCCCTACCGCGAGCAAATGGACTCGCCCGTCTGTCGTATATCCCGTGTGTACAGCATCGAGAGCAGCGCATTCAGTCTGCTACCAACCACTGGCGCGTCTTTACACTTAACTTCACTTGGCGTGCTCTATGCTGTTTTTCATTGTCCGCTCTTTTAAACTTACTGAAGATAAGCCATTTTAGTACTGCGTCAATAAAGATGTACAATTTATATCGTATAATTATTTTTATAGGGGGTTCACGTGCTCTTGTGCTCTTATGGACGAGCCGCCACTGACTACTAGTGAAAACTTAAATTGGTATTCCCAAAGGGAGATAGGCCTATAAATTCTCTTGTTTCTTATTTTAATTTAAACAGTAATAGTTTAATAAAGTCACAGTGTAAAGTAACACTGTTAATACTTTTAGTTTCAATTTATTTCTTATAACAAATTATATAGTATAGATTATATAATATCTTCAAATAAATACACAGCAAGTAGGTTTATTAATATATTAATAGGTTTATCTAGGTGAAAATAAACCTACTTGCAGTGTATTTATTTGAAGATATTAACTTACATAGGAGACCTGCAGGAAACTCAAAACGAGTTACTTACAAAGGATAATATAGGTTATGTATATATAGTATATAATAACAGGTATTTGTACCTGTTATTTTTTTGGAACAGTATTTTCATACCTAGTATTTTAAAATAACAGTTTAGCCCACCTCTACTACTGACAATTAAAAATTAAAACTGAATTGAAATTGAAACTATTGTAGCCCACAATTCTGTACCGTTACAATTTGTATTGTTAAAACAGAGGCTAAGTTCGTTATTCAGCCTCTCACGTGATTAAATAACCTGTCACATGATTGTATAATATAATGAATATAAGCAGCACATTATGAATTTGAATCATCTATCATTAATGAATCGAATAAACAAAGTGGAAGTCATTATTGTATAACAAACTTAGACACTTGCCTAAAATTACAGCAGAAACACGTAAAATATAGTGTTTTTAAACATACTAAACATCCACAGCAAAAATAAAACTTATGAAATGTGCACCATCGAAATTTCTATTTCATTATGAATACGGACATACAAAACACATACCGCCATTACCTTGGGGAACTCCCGATTTAATTTCATAGTTAACCGATGTTGCATTTTTGAATTTTACTTTATGTGAAAGGAAGAAAAAAATTAAATAAAAAAACTAAACTAAACTGAACTAAAAAAAGAAAAATGTATGGAATAAACCAAACAAATTAAAGTAAACCGGCCATGTCATATATAAAATTAAAGGTCTAAGTAAGCAGACCACAATGGTGAAACCAGTTTTCCAACGTAATGTTTGTAAGCTTAGAGTATAGGATTTTTAAATAAAGGTGATTTTCAATATTATATTTAGTCATTATATTTTCAGGCAGCCATTGTTGGTTATCGGACGAGAAAGGTGCTGTTCATCGGCGTGAAAAACAAGTACTGTACAACCTGCGCTCGAGCCGAGACAAAGAGTGAGACAGCAAAAACACACACTTGCTACAAGAACTGGGGTATGAAACAGAGTTCAACTAGCATGGAAGCAACAATTATCTGCAAAGGTTTCGAGAAAAGTGAGGACATGTATAAATTAAGGTATGCTAAGCTCATTGCCGATGGCGACAGTAGTGTATATAAAAAAATCCTTGAACGTCGGCCGTATAAGTATTTGACAGTTGAAAAGGTGGAGTGTAAAAACCTATAAGTATTTGACAGTTGAAAAGGTGGAGTGTAAAAACCATCTCCTATGGAACATGAGCACTCGCTTGAAAAATACTGCTGGTTCTAAAACCCAAAAGCCTTCAATAGTGTTAAGGAAAAAAATTGGGGACAATTTGTTTTGCTGCAGAATGGCAGTAACCAAAGCCACAGATCACAGAAAAGGAGAAGAAGGACCTACAAGCAAAAAGATAGAAAATCTTCGGCAAGATATCTTGAATATCCCTAGCCACGTGTTCGGTGAACACAAGAGTTGTGCAAAGCTGGGATACTTTTGCAAGCTCGACTCGTCATCTGCCCCAGCAGATTCTAACCTTGTACCCAACCTTGTGTCAGTCAGCCTGTACCCCTTGATTATGGATGTGTTCCGTGACCTAAGTCGTCACAGCAGGAGCTTGCTTGCTGATGTGACAAGCAACTATGTCGAGCATTACAATTCCATAGTCGCCAAATTTATCAGCGGTAAGAGGATTAATTTTGCAACAAGTGGGTCGTACAAGGGTCGATGTTCTGCGGCTGTTGTTCATCACAACACCGGACTTGCGCACTACAAACTCCACAAGAACATGTACAATTCCAGCCCGGGAACATTTTCCAAGAGTACCGAAATAAAGAGAAAAAAAAATCAGATAACCGCAGAAAAATTAAAAGATGTCGTAGGTCTTTATTTATTAGAAATGGTACTGAAAAGCAGGACTACGGTCTACCAGCTCAACGACCAGACATAGACGAGGACATGATGGTACAGCAATCCAATGAATTTTTGAATAGTCTTCATAAATCATATGAGGAGTTAGATAGAATTGAGGGACAGACAGTACTGCAAAGGGACTGCAGTGAATGGCTGGAACTTCGCCGAAACATCCTGACTGCATCAAACTTTGGGCGGGTCTGCAAGATGAGACCAACCACTGGCTGCAAGTCCCTTGTCAAGCAGATTCTCTATACTGCGTTCGATTGCGAGGCAATGGAGTATGGCCGGAACAACGAGGAGTTAGCTCATGAAGACCCAATAAATTAAAATCTAGGATTCTCCTTCCCCATTATGTATAAATTCCATCTACTATGTTCTATATTTGTAGAACATTTCCATGATCTAAAAAAAGTGATAGAAAATAAAGAATAGCATTTTTTTATAAAAACGGATCTGTTTATTTGTTTGTTCCCTAACCCTAGTAGTGGCAGACCGCAACATTTGTTGCTGCGCCAGAAAACGCAAGTCAAGTGGCAAGGGGCAACATATCTTGCCGTTCCGACATGCCTCTTGGTTTTTGCAAAAAGCATGTATTATATATTCTCTAAATGCATTGATATTTATACCATTGTAAAGAAGACATTCTGAGCTACCAATTTCATGTATAATACTTTATATTTAGCGGACATTGTGAATTATATAAACAATACTATAAAAAGCGAGTAAATTCCGCTCCACTGAAATTATCGTCAAACATCCTGGTCGCTCCACGACTTTCACTTTCTAATGGTGTTTAATACATTTTTTTAATATGGTATAAAAACTTATATTAACTATTTTACAATTGTTTATTAGACCCGTGAAAAATATTGTTGAATAACAATTTGTAATGAGAATAACGATATACGGTAATAACGCTATATATCTAGCACTGCGCAAGTAGTTATACGAAAGTTACAGGTCTAATGTAAAGATAAGCTAATACGGTCCGTGGGTGCTAAACGACATAACACAGTCGGCACTCAGGAGGGCCATACGACGAAGTGCCGTGGTAAGTTCACGGCACTGCCACGCGAGTAAAGTTGGTTGAATTTGAATGGAGTGTTGTGCAAATAGCGGCAACACTGCACGTATCGCTGTTTGCCCTAGCGAAGTGACAACACCGTGCCGCTGACTTATGTGACTCATGAAAGTGGATAGTACGTTTGCATGTTGCCTAGCTGCAAGAGCAGGCGTCGCGATGACAGCGCTTGGTGGCCACCCTGTAAACTAAAATGCGATTCTCGGGCCAACCTTGGCGCCCTCTTAAGGACAGAAATATCTTAAAGAACAAAGAAGAAAAAAATTGTTCTTTTTCTTTGATGAACTTTCTTTACATACAAATGCATTCTCACATATAATATTTTAATAAAATAGGCTTAAGTCAATAATAAATTTCTTTAAAACTCCTAAGTGATAAGCGATTTCTTCTATCAGACAACCCCACTACTTGGACTGCTTTCATTGTAGTATTTTTACACTTGGCATATTGATGCCCAGAATCTCAGATTATCATAAGAAGCTGTTAGTGGCAGCAGGAAACCCCTCAGAAACTGAACATGAGGGTCATTCAGCCACCACTCAAAGCTTCTGAGGACGATCCCAGATTCTAGGAATCAAAATGTCAAGTCTAAAAATTATATGATGGAGGCAGTCTGATTTGGAGTCATCTAATTATGTAAACTTGTATACATAACAAGTAGGCTATAAACTTATAACAAACAATGTGATTTTCAATAAATGTCATACAATTATTTACGGATGCTGTAGATGTTACTGAATGAGGGATCAAGTTCTCAGTTTTAACTTGACTCTTTGGAATTTGTCTGTCTAGGATGTGTCTCATGATAACTTTAAATAGGCCTACATTGACACAATTCTGTAAAACTTACAATGTGTCTCCACTTTTATTCACAGACCCCCATTAATTTTCAAGAGTGATCCCCACTAAACATTTGGGGGTGGGGGCAAAAATGTGAGGGAAGAAAATTTTGAAAAAAAAATCATAAAACTCCACTTGGAGTATAAAATAAGAGAATTTCTAACCAAAATCTGAGTACAGTATTTACTTTAAAATTTTTAACTGAAGGGTACCATGGGCCAAAAATAATTAGGATTTTACTGAAACGATGAACTCCATATCTTTCATAATTCAACAAAATAAATATATACCAACAGATGGGTCAACATTAATTTATTTTCTAATAATAAATGTTATTTCATTCAAAATAGTGAGTTAATTCTGCAGCTCAAGGAGCTTCGTTTTAAAATTTTAATTTACATAATGAAACATTATTTTCAATAAAAGTAAAATATTGACTTTAAGTAAATACTGATTCATTTTTATGAAACATTCAGACTCATTAAAAATGCCATGCTATGCACTATCTTTTTACTTGATATTTTATATTATGTCTGCTATATGAACTATGTATATTCCAATTTGTTTTGTTTACTTTATTTTATTGGTAGCGGAATTACGATGCCATAAATTACAACATTGTCAGTAAGTCTTGATCACTGCTTTGAGGTCTTGGAAAAGGAAATCTGCTGAATTAACATTCTGTCCTTATATAATATACAGCTCTACAGAATACGTTATGATGAATCTGATGCATGTTCTTCAGATCTTAAAAGTGTTAACTTCACTGTTTTATTGGCATAAACACACAAAAAAGTTGTTTATTTTCATAAAAACAACCCATCATACGACAAATAAAGGTCTCTTTGTAAAAGAAGACATGAAAAAATATTAAAAATGGCTTTCAGAGTTATTTATCACTTTCTGGTAGTAAGTGATAATAATTTTGTTCAGTGTCTCTAACTCTTGCTAATAATTTTGTTCAGTGTCTCTACGACTGGTAACAATTTTGATCAGTTTCTCTTTACCATTTTCAAGTCCTGTTCTACAACTTGCACTTACAGAATAGGATTTGAGAGAGGTTAAGAAACTGAAAAACCTTGTCTGGAATGAAGCAATCAGCACACTGGCAACAAAAATTGAGACTGCAGAAACAGAAAATGGAAGCACAAATATCTGTATGAAGTTATTTCTTGGAATTCACTAAAACTGTGAAAATGATTCTTAAATTTTTCACTTTTTGTTTTCATAGGAATTGTAAGGAAAAAATAAAGTGTTGGGTGGAATGGAAAAATTGATTTTTTGATATGGCATGGGTTATTTGGAAAGTAAGGTTTTACAGGTTTACAAAAATGACATATTAATTTATTTTATTTCATTCATATATTTCATCAAATCTCAATCTATTTTTTGATAGTGACATGTGAAGGAATTTTTCACGGAACAAAAGCTTTTTTACTCTCTCATAAAAAATGCTGTTGCCAATGTTTTCAACCACTCTACTACCCTTTTAACCTCATCATAATGCAAAAAGTTTTTCAAATGCTGAAGAAAGTTACTAAGAGCTAAGTCTTAGCCCTATGGGAAATAACAAGAATCTTAAATTTGAACTTTTCAAGTCTTTCAAAGAAACAGCGGCAGTATGTGGTGCATGCTGTTATGTAGCAGAATGACAGCAGAGGACAGAAGGCTGCATCCGTAATATTATAACGCTCTGCTTAATTTCCTGGTTATTGTCTCATAAGAACTGTTCATGAAATTTGTGGGAAAACTGACACTCGCCATGAACGTTTTATTTCATTACCCTTTTAATGACACATTGTGCAAGTTGGTCAATGAAAACTGCGAGGTGGCCTCTATGGTCTTGATAATAATTATTTGTATGATCGATTATTACTGAATGTCCAACACATTTCCACACTCCTTTGTAACTTTTTACATTTTTGCCATACATGTTAATTGTCTGTTGATGATTATCCGTTGTATTCATTTTTTTCTACACAGAAAAACATAATCAGAGTAGACAGTGTACCAGAAGGTAGAACAGTAGACCAGAGGGTGGATATAACCCCTGGCTACTCTAGGCACAACATAAAATCAAGGTAAGATTTACAGAGTCCAGGTTGACTCAGCTATGGAATGAATACCCAAAATAACATCCTGAGTATTAAAGAGAGGCCAATCTGTAGTTCTGGCCATACCACCTGTCTTGTATGCTGAATGACTTGCATAAGGTAACCTACCTTGATTAACTCCTAAATTACTTCAGTGGTATAAAATGAGGCATGGCCTTTAGATTGAGAAAAATTCACAAATGTTTTCTATAGTTTGTAAAATTGCCTATAAATCTTTGTATCTAAATTGAATAGCTTCTGAGTCAAGATGTTAAAAGAATATGCTACCTTTGAATTATGTTACTTTTTACTTGTATAAAATGAAAAAAAAAATTAAAGCTATTTTAAAAACTAGAAAAAATTTTCACAAACAAGATGCTTGCTATTCCCCTTGAGCAAAAAGACAGAGTGGAAGAGACTAATATAATCAAAAGTATAGCTATCGCTAATGGGTATAACAGTGGAATCGTAGACAAGCTTATAAGAAAACACTCGGTAAAAATCAATAGTAAAAGCAGATTAACCGGCCCATCTAAAGAAGATACTAAGTTTATAGTAACTGAGTACACGAATGTACTACCAGTCATTGTAAAGAATGAGCTGAAAAAACGTAAAATAACAGTGGCCTTTAAAACCACAAATAACATCAAAAAACGTTTGGGACAAAGAACTCATATCCCGGCTGAAGAGAAAACTGGAGTGTACAAGCTTGAATGCGATGACTGTGACAAATTCTATATAGGACAAACGGGCAGGCCGTCAGCCAAACATTTTAAAGAACACCTGCCCAAAAGTGATATCTCGAAAACTAGATCCAGTTACGCTCAGCATTTAATGCTGTATAATCATAAGTATTCAGACTTCCACACAAACTTTAAACTGCTTCATAATTGTAAAAAGGGTGCATACATGAACGCTGTGGAGGAATATGAGATATACAGGGCTTCTAAGTTACAAACGGACCAGCTACTTAATGACAAAGTTTCATTCCGATCAAATCTGCTGTACAACACGGCCATCGATATCGATGGGTCAGCGGGCAATGATAATGGTCATATAAGACAAAGTGCAACAGTTGGTCGTTGGCAACAAGATGATCCGCATCAGACTGTGCCGTGACTGTGTCGGTGTTAAATTATGTGTGGTGTTTTTGTGTTTTAACTAGTTGATGACCCCTTTTGGGTGAATTTGATGTTTTTATAGTATTGAAACCTGATGATGAGAATTTATTCTCGAAAACGCGTTGTTTTAAGAAAAAACCAAATAAGTCACAAGACGGAAGTTAATACAGGTAATTGCCTAATATTAATTCTAAATAAACAAGATTAACTCTAAAAAATTGTCAACTTATTTGAGAGAAAACCTAGTTTACTCTCCTTCACCCCTTATAATTTCCTGTCTGCATACATTTAAAACTGTTTTAATATTACAGTTTTTTTAACTTGATTTACCATAATGTTAATAGACTACTATTAATTTTACCCTTCCAAATTTCTAGCCATTAGTGACTGGGTTTAAGATTTGTTTCCCCACGGCGTAGAATATGTTCCTATAAATATAAATGTTCAACAACACAGTGATCTGACTTCCTGTTTTCCTTTTATTTAATGATGCTTCTTGTCAGCATACATTTTAACCTTTCGGAGAGCAATGTTTAAATGTGGAATGTCATGTTTTTCATGGACCAACATCTGGTATATAAGATGCCATTTAAAATTGCAGGAATATATTCTCAGGCTTTCCACTGGTCAAATGAAAATCAAATGTTAGTAGTTTATAAGCCAACTACATAAGCATTAATCCTGCAATGATGTGGGGCCAAGGTGGCAGTATTCTGGTACGCTGTTATCATGTCCAGGTTATTTTCAGGTTTACAATGTTGATTTTAACTGGTAGTTTTTTTTTTTAATTGGTACAGGGTTTCTAATAATAAACATATAGTCATGCTTATTTATGGTATTCTTAGAAATGTTTTACTCGTAATATAACTGCAGATTTTAGTGGACAAAGACATACAAATCGGGTAATATCAAGCTGTACGAGTGTTCTAAGTTTTGTGTTACAGACTTTTTACACATTTTTCATTGCAGCTTTTAGTTTTTCTTCATACAATAAAGATGGTAAACTGGCATTAAAACATTTCTAAATAAAAAATTATATTTATGTGGTCTGTAGTCTCATCCTCCCCTGTGACTCCTGCTGTGTTTATTACTTGCTGTCGACTGCTTAGTAACTCCAAACCAGTTAAAATTTTCCCAAATAATTACTATCGATATTCTCACTTCATACTACATTAGTAATACAAAAATGAAACAGAAATCTTAAAAGAAAAGAAACAGAATGGTGACAAATTAATTACTATTAGAATATAATCTGACAATGAAAATTATTAGTAAAATATAAAAACAACCCCATATTAAAAAATTATTAAAACAATAAGGTGGGTGATGAGTGTTTTGGTTTAGAACAAGGGTCAGAAACCCTGTGTCCCCATAACCATGTATGTGCTAATATTATTCCATATGTGCGAACTGTCCTTTAATTTTTTAAATCATTCTTTATAACTTTTAAAAACTATTAAGGTAAAATTCTTTAGTTAGTTTTGTTGTTAAACTTTGAATGGGGGTATACTGAAGAGAGTATGCTTCGTTCAGAGGGGAAGTGACAGAAGGTAATGACCTCTTTGTAGGAAGAAGGGCAGGAGGGCCAGGTTCTATAAAGGCAATATTATAACATACAGTATTCAGTATTATCTTGAAAATGGTTTAGTGATACAATGCTTAGTCAAGATAGTGAACTTGATAGAAGAATACCAAGTATGGATGATGAGCTGGTTGATAGAAGAAGGTTTGTCAGTATGGATGATGAGCTGTGTAATGTATTTACCAATGAACAATAGACATGATGCTAAACTAGAACATACCAAATTGAACATGTATGGTAATGTCAATAACTAAGGAAACATCTGCAGGGTCTATAAACTCCGTAAGATTTGTTCTAAGCAAACTGTAGTGCCTCACCTGCCACAAGTTCTTCAAAACAGAATTAACACACATTCATTCTTCACACACACACACACACACACACACACACACACACACACACACACACACACACACACACACACACACACACACACACACACACACACACACACACACACACACACACACACTGCTTTAAAATTGCATGGCAATACTGTGGTAGCTGATTTCAGGCCATTAATACAAGCAAAAATGTTCCTGTAAACATGTCCAAAAACGCTTTGTTTTTCAGTTATGGCTAGCAAAATATTTTGCCTTGATTTCTACTCCATGGGTAAAATACAAAAATGAAACAGAAATCTTAAAAGAAAAGAAACAGAATGGCAATACTGAAATTCTGGGGTAAAAATTAGGAGGCAAATATAGTTTTTGCCTTGAAAAAAAAAATTGATCCCAAAACCATATTTCCAGGCATTTTTTGGTACAAAACACAAAAATTGAGCTAGAAAATACACTTTTGTGCTTTAATAATGCACTAATAAATGCATAAATTTTTGAAAAAATCTGTACAAAATCTGAGAAAATTGGTATGCGAAAAGTCAGTAAAAACAAATACAAGTAACAGCAATTTGACTTTTACTATTAAACAAAACAGACAAAAATTTGGTAGAAAAACATAATTGTAAACAGACCAAAATTTTTGTCTGTTTTGTTGGAAAAGTCCTTAGGTGTAAAAGTACAAGACTGACTAAACAAGTTACTGTTTTCAAACCATAAATTTTTACAAGAGCATTGTATAAAAAAGTACGTACATTTAAATATAGATTTGAATGTTAGGAAACAAGTTTATTAGATTTAGAATCTGATTTACTGTTTTGGTTTGCCTTATAAGACTCAAGAAATTAAAAAAAAAACCTCACATCTCACACCTGGATTCAAACCCACGCCATCCAGAGTTGAGTTCCACACAATGAACACACCACTACTTCTACCAATTAAAATAATTTATACACAAATTAAAAATTAAATTGCAAGTAGTATAGTTACATGTTGTACCATACTATGAACAAATTAAATAACAAACGATAACTCCTGCCGCTTAGTCACTGCATTATTAATTCTGAGCCTAGAGTAAAGATAATATAAACAGTATGTGTACTTACTATGTACAAGAGAGCATGCAATGTGCTATGTTACGCAGCAAACACTTGCCTACAGAATACTAATATGAATTCCAAAGTCACTGACCGTTCTTTATTGTGTATTTCTCGTGCGAGGAATGGATCAACTGTTGGTACCGGTCGTTCACCCAGCAGCCTCTGCTGATCCAGATCACCCTGCATTTGACTGAACACAGAATCGGCTTCCAGCTGACTCGATAAGTCAATCACTGATGACTCGTCCTCTGTAACAGAATGCACTATTAAATGCAAGCTCTATTTCTAATGACCCATTATTTTACATTATAGCTATTATGTTTTGTTAAAATATATATTCTTTCAAATCATCACTAAATTACTATTACCACTATTATTAGCAGCATTACTCATCTACTGCTTATACAATATTATCAGCAACTTAATGCCCACAATAAAATTAAAGCTATCTTATACCATACCACTTCCTACACGCTATCTATTGTTTTATTTTCTTCATTATGTAACTGTTACTGACTACATAACATTTTTATGGTAAAATTATGTGCAACCTTGTTTGATTACACATTATGATTTGATAATTACTTTATACTAAATGAACGTGGAATGTTTGATGTCATAGCAATGTGTGCTACTGAAAACAAATATACAAGGGACATTCCAACTGTATATTTGTCTTTATAATTGGTCAGATTGTTGATACAGCGTACTCTGGGTTTTGTTGTATTTCTTCCTCTTTTACTTCATCAAAAAATGGAAATTAATTAATATTAACATCTCAAAATTAATTGATATTAGCGCGATGCTACTTTCAACAATAGTGTAGAAGATATCTCTCGGAGTCATGTCATTATGATCTTATTTAACTTGATATATTATATCTATTGATAATGTGATGTATTTTTATACTTACACTTATTGTTTTATTAATGGTACCTATAATTCATTTTTTATTTTTTATTGTATTCTTTTTATATAGCCTAAAGGTACCATATGATGTTATTTATATTCTTAAAGCGATCGATTTTGGTCATAGACCATCGTCAGGTTATATAGCACATTTGTGTTCACAATATTATAAAACACTATTCTATAGTGTATTATAATATATTATAAAAATATAGTGTTTTACTTCCATATTCCTTAAGGAATGGAAGTATGGTGATGGCAAAAAAAATCGTGTTCGAGATTATTGCAGATTCTGATTCTACTACACTCAAAACATGAAAAAAAGTCGTTTTCCGAAAAGTGTCTGTGTGTGTGTCTGTGTGTCTATCTGTCTGTAGATTTTTTTTCTATGGCAAACGATAACTGCCGCAAATTCAAACAGAATCAAATAATTTTTTGCATACAGCCCTGATTTGCAGAGTACTCGCGACCTATTGTTTTTGGTGAAGATCGGTTGAGGGAAAGGGGTAGTTTACCTGCAACGGTTTTTTTTTAGCAAGGGTAATTTTGTTTGTTTGGCAAACGATAACAGCCACAAATTCAAACAGAATCAAATAATGTTTCGCATACAGCCCTGAATTGTAGAGGTCTCAAGATCTGCTGATTTTGGTGTAGATCGGTTAAGGGAAAGGGGTAGTTTACCTGTAACGTTTTATGTTTTAACAAGGGTATTTCCTATGGCAAACGATAACAGCCGCAAATTCAAACAGAATGAAAAGATTATTTGCATACAGCCCTAAATTGTAGAGTTCTCAAGACCTATTGTTTTCGGTGAAGTTCGGTTGAGGGAAAGGGGTAGTTTACCTGCAACGTTTTTTTAACAAGGGTATTTTCTATGGCAAACGATAACAGCCGCAAATTCAAACAGAATCAAATAATGTTTTGCATACAGCTCTGATCTGTAGAGTACTCAAGACCTATTGTTTTTGGTGAAGATCGGTTAAGGGGAAGGGGTAGTTTACCTGCAACGTTTTTTTATCAAGCGTATTTTTTTCTATGGCAAACGATAACCGCCGCAAATTCAAACAGAATCAAATAATTTTCTGCATACAGCCCTGATTTGCAGAGTACTCACGACCTATTGTTTTTGGTGAAGATCGGTTGAGGGAAAGGGGTAGTTTACTGCAACGGTTTTTTTTAGCAACGGTAATTTTGTTTGTTTGGCAAACGATAACAGCCGCAAATTCAAACAGAATCGAATAATGTTTCGCATACAGCCCTGAATTACAGAGTTCTCAAGATCTGTTGATTTTGGTGAAGATCGGTTAAGGGAAAGGGGTAGTTTACCTGTAACGTTTTATGTTTTAACAAGGGTATTTCCTATGGCAAACGATAACAGCCGCAAATTCAAACAGAATCGAAAGATTATTTGCATACAGCCCTAAATTGTAGAGTTCTCAAGATCTATTGTTTTTGGTGAAGATCGGTTGAGGGAAAGGGGTAGTTTACCTGCAACGTTTTTTTAACAAGGGTATTTTCTATGGCAAACGATAACAGCCGCAAATTCAAACAGAATCAAATAATTTTTTGCATACGTCCCTGAGTTGTAGAGGTCTCAATGACTTTCGATTTTGGTGAAGATCGGTTAAGGGGAAGGGGTAGTTTACCTGCAACCTTTTACGTTTTAACAAGAGTAAAGTACTTGAAAATTTATTTAAACTTTTTGAAACAATGGTAATTGTTAAAAATAAAATAATTTTGTTGCCAGGCAATAAAATTATAATTTTTTCATTTTAATGTAATATAATATTTTTCATTTAATACAGCAATAAAAAGGCAGGTAAGACACAGCCTGGCTGTTTGGCTGAAAATGATTTTTAATATAAATCTTAGAATATGGAAGTCATGTATGGTTCTCCATACCGATATTTATAATATTGTGAACACAAATATGCTATATAACCTGACGATGGTCTATGACCGAAATCGATCGCTTTAAGAATATAAATAATAACATCATATGGTACCTTTAGGCTATATAAAAAGAATACAATAAAAAATTGATATATATCATTTTGCCATATATAGTTCAGTGTAAGTTGCATTCTAAAGTATTTTTCATTTGCTTCTTAATTTAAATTAGATTTTGTGTGATAAATAATCTGAGGAACAACTTCTTTTTTACTTCCATAGTCCTTAAGGAAATTGAAGTATGGTGATGGCAAAAAAAAATCGTGTTCGAGATTATTGCAGATTCTGATTGTACTACACTCAAAACATGAAAAAATATCGGTATGGAGAACCATACATGACTTCCATATTCTAAGATTTATATTTAAAATCATTTTCACCCAAACAGCCAGGCTGTGTCTTACCTGCCTTTTTATTGCTGTATTAAATGAAAAATATTATATTACATTAAAATGAAAAAATTATAATTTTATTGCCTGGCAACAAAATTATTTTATTTTTAACAATTACCATTGTTTCAAAAAGTTTAAATAAATTTTCAAGTACTTTACTCTTGTTAAAACGTAAAAGGTTGCTGGTAAACTACCCCTTCCCCTTAACCGATCTTCACCAAAATCGAAAGTCATTGAGACCTCTACAATTCAGGGACGTATGCTAAAAATTATTTGATTCTGTTTGAATTTGCGGCTGCTATCGTTTGCCATAGAAAATACGCTTGATAAAAAAACGTTGCAGGTAAACTACCCCTTCCCCTTAACCGATCTTCACCAAAAACAATAGGTCTTGAGTACTCTACAAATCAGGGCTGTATGCAAAAAATTATCTGATTCTGTTTGAATTTGCGGCTCTTATCGTTTGCCATAGAAAATAACCTTGTTAAAAAAACGTTGCAGGTAAACTACCACTTTCCCTTAACCGATCTTCACCAAAAACAATAGGTCTTGAGAACTCTACAATTTAGGGCTGTATGCAAATAATCTTTTGATTCTGTTTGAATTTGCGGCTGTTATCGTTTGCCATAGAAAATACCCTTGTTAAAACATAAAATGTTGCAGGTAAACTACCCCTTTCCCTTAACCGATCTTCACCAAAAACAATATGTCTTGAGAACTCTACAATTCAGGGCTGTATGCAAAAAATTATTTGATTCTGTTTGAATTTGCGGCTGTTATCGTTTGCCATAGGAAAAAATCTACAGACAGACAGACAGACAGACAGACACACACACACAAACACACACTTTTTGGAAAACGACTTTTTTTCATGTTTTGAGTGTAGTACAATCAGAATCTGCAATAATCTCGAACACGATTTTTTTTGCCATCACCATACTTCCATTTCCTTAAGGAATATGGAAGTAAATAAAATAATTTTGTTGCCAGGCAATAAAATTATAATTTTTCATTTTAATGTAAATTATGTTTGAGTTAATAGTATAATGGATTAATTTACACTCAAAATGTACTGTGGATTGCTGGGCAGTGTAACTGCACGTGTTTACAGAGGAACGATTCATAGACAGACTTTTCGTCTTTAGGGAATGAACCCTCTGCAAGATGCTGAGGGTCCATGAGTGACTTCGGAGCGCTCCTTCTTTTTCGCGTGTTTGTTCTGTGAAACGTACACTGTAGATTGCAGCTTTACTCTAAGCAATGCTCAATAGGAGATGTTGAAAATTTTTGTCCACGGTGTACCCTCATACACACTATACCTGCTCTGATGTTTTAATTACGGACATCATAATATTAAAACTTTGGAAACTTGAGCACTACTTAATGGAGATCAATCATTAACTTATACAAGCCATTAATTTTATGCATATTTTATATATATATCAGTGGCGAAGCTAGTAGTTAATGAATGGGTAGGCAAAAATCTTATCTTAAATTTTTTTTAAGGAATCACTAAAAGGACGGTGGTTCAAATCAGACGCTGAGGTAGAGTTTGCTGTAACCGAATGGTTCCACAAACAGCAGTAAGAATTTTACTAGCAGGGAATCTACAGGTTAGCGCAACAGTGGAACTCATGTCTTAATGTTATTGGAGACTTCTTTTAAAATCGTTGAATAAAAAATGCTTTACAGCTCTATATGTGTTTCTATTGAACAATCCTTGTATTAGTCATACACAATAATACAACTGATTGAACTTCAAATTTTTAAACTTGATTAGTTTCTATATATATGTTTAATGTTACAAATAATTCAAATAACAATCTTGCTCATCTGTTAGTTCAGCAGAATAACAGTGACACTTTTAATAACAGCATAAAATAAACACACTTAGAAACAACACAGGCGCTTTAACTTAACTGTTTGGACTACAGAAGTGAGGCATGCCTCAACGCTCTATGTGTACAGCGCAGGACAATCCCCCCTCCCTTCACTTCCTTATCACACCACTACATTGCTTACATACGATGTATACAAAAAAACGCTGAGGCAAGTTCAGGTTGCCTCATTCGCTTTAAACGAGCTATGCCGAATCTCACCTGTCACCATCTAGCGGTCGCTCAATAAAGCACGTTTCGGTTTAATAAATTTGACAGTTGCAGTAACAATGTATAATCTTTACGTTATGTAGTTCATACGTATTTATAATTTTTATTCTACAGAATTATTTAGGGTAGGCATTGCCTCAATTGCTTCCATGTAACTTCGCCACTGATATATATGTGTACAACGTTATCGGCAACAAAGAAGTAATTTTTGTTAAAATTCCTTCCCGGGATATTTTGCCGTAGTCTAATGTTTTCTACAAAACCAGACGTTTTGGCAATGCCATCAACTTCCATCATCAGTAAAAATCGAGTGCGATAACGTGAGGTGGTATACGTTAGTGACCACAGTACTGTGGTTAAGGCTGAAGCAGTAAGTAGAAACAAGTAGTTTCTATGGTAATTTTCATTTCGAAAATGATTTTAAATATAAATCTTAGAATATGGAAGTCATGTATGGTTCTCCATACCGATATTTTTCTTTTAACTTATTGTCCACATTCAATTCCATAACATCGAGCAAAGTTGAGCAGACTAGTTTTCAAGTTCGTTTAGTCTTGACAAGCAGTGCTGAAGAACTGTTGAAGAAGGTGTGTCACAATTGAGATTAAGAGCAACCCAGTTGGTTTTTACTGTTAGTGGCATAAATGTAAGCAAAGCTTTATACAATGGTCGTTTCATTAACATGACACACATTGGGATGTCACTACTTCCACTCTCAGAAGTAGATGAAATAAGTAGCTTATTACCCAGGTATATAAACATACAAGGGACGTTCATGTCAATCCGGGACTTTTGTTAGACTAGAATGTAAATGTAGATTCCTGCGCATTATGTTGGTCGTACATATGAAGAACAAGTGTCAGCTATTACTGCATGGCGCGCTGTATTGTTTACACGTTAAACAATAACAACAGTCAGTCATAAAGAACATGGCATCCAATGCACATGAGGAACAGCATGTTGTAATAAAATTTCTCGTGAATGAAGGCATAAAACCAGGTGAGATTTATTCACGACTCCTTGCACAGTACGGAAATGAGACTCTTACTCGCAGTAAAACGTTTGAGTGGTGCAAACGTTTTAAAGAAGGGTGTACATCAGTGAGTGATGATCCCGGTCAATGTGGTTTGGAGCCTACTGTAGTCATTCCCATGAACATTCAGCGAGTGGAAGAACTGATCCTTGATAATCGATAGATAACTTGTCAGCAAATTGCAAAAGAAATATGTGTCTGTGGGAACTGTAAACAAAATCATTCACGAACATCTGAAGTTCAGTAAGGTTAGTGCACTTTGGGTACCAAGACAGCTTTCTGCTTTTGACTGACAAAGAAGATTGCAAATCTGCAAGGAGTTAAATCAACGTTTTGACAAAGAAGGCCAGCTTTTTCTCGATCGAATTGTTACCTGCGATGAAATGTGGGTCCATCATTTCACCCCGGAATCAAAACCTGCATCAAAGCAGTGGAAGCATGTGGACTCACCACCTCCCAAAAAATTTTGAACAATTGCTTCTACAGGTAAAGTTATGGCCTCAATTTTTTGGGATAAAAATGGAATCATTCACGTCGATTTTTTACCCCGTGGAGCCAATATTAACAGTGAGTACTACTGCAGAGTTCTTCAAGATGTGCACAATGCTCTCAAGAAAAAACAGCCTGGTGCGATCACTAAAGGCATTCTGTTTCTGCAGGACAATGCACACCCACATACTGCCCACCGCACGACATGCAAGTTACGAGATCTTGGCTGGGAGTTATTGCCACACCCCCTTACAGTCCAGACCTCGCTCCCAGCGACTGTCACCTGTTCGGGCCCTTGAAGTTGTTCCTGGGAGGCCAGCATTCCAATAGCGACAATGAGGTGAAGCAGTCAGTCCTATCTTGGTTTCAACGTAACAACAAATCTTTCTACACTGTGAGTAGCCAGGCACTAGTGAAACGGTGGGATAAATGTAGCAGGGGATTACATCGAGAAATAAAAGTATTTTTTTACTATCGTAAATGTGTTTTATATTTATTTTAAATTATTAGTCCGGGATTGACGTGATCGTCCCTCGTATTTGTATACATATTTAAGTAACCACATTTTATTTCAAAATAAGATTTGTTACTAAAATAAACATTATACACGGTTTTTTAATATTATATAAAATCTGTTATGTAAAAATACACAATTTATAATAATGATATGTTTGTAAAATTAAATATATACTTTGATGGTCTATGGTTTATAAACTTCATCATTATCAAAATTAAAAAAATAAAATTCAATTATTTTTTGGCTATTTACCTGTCATATGATTGTTATTAATATATCTAGTTTTATTAGTACCAAAAAAAAACTTACCAATCTATTTTGTATGTCTGATGATAATATTAGATCATCAAAATATGTATTAACTAAAAAAGCATGTATATATATTCTTGCCATAATTCATCCAGGCCTACATTTCACACTGTTTATAGAAGAAGTAAACATGTTCAGTAATTATATGATCAATAACATATATCATGCTGAAAGGGGAAAAATCTGAATCAATCTACTTCATATCTCAGATGTTTCAGATCACTGAAATATGTATTAACCAAAAAGCCTATATTCTTGTTATAAATTATTCAGACATATATTTCAAACTGTTTATAGAAGTAAGAAATCTGTAATAATTGTAGTTCACCATTACGCATTACACTGAAAGGGGCTACAAATCGTGTACTCTTGACGGGAGGGAAGGGAACTCAGCACTGCTAAACAGAATATCACTTATTGCAGGTCCTGTGTGTAAAAAAAATACTTCTTAAATAATATAGTCTATGGTTTTTATTTTAACTTCCATATAGCGGTAAAATATATTCATCACTTAGTTACTTTTTCTGTCACGTGGACTAACTGTGTGACCTTAGCTTTATCTGACAGGCTGCATAATTATTTAAAAACTCAAAATATTATATATAAAGTTTAAGTATGTCACACATACTATCACTTTGTTAAAACACACACTATTCATAAACACGTTTTACTCAGGTGTGTGGGTTCGCAGATTGTATTGCATCACCACTATTAACCAACTTGACAACTTGAATAGTTGGTCATTTACATCGCATTTCTGCCCACTCATCCATTTTATTTTTATATACAAAATTTTCCTGCATCATCTTTATATATGAAATCACCCTAATTTATTAAATTCATTTTACTCAAGTGCTTCAGTAAAGGAATGGGAAATCACTAGAGTCAGTTCCTTCAGTAAAATCACTAGATTTTATTACGTAGGCTGGATAAACCTATTTCCTGACTGCAAAGATATAACAATAATTATAGTGCAGAATAATAGTAGACAGTATTCCGGAATCTTGGTTACATTTTATGCCCTGTTCATGTAAGCAATGTACCTTGGCCTGCCCAGACTACAGTCTCCAAATACATGATAAATGGCAGCTCGGAAAGCAAGCCAGCTACTGTTTTGTGACTAGCTGGACACAATTTATATGACCAATGCATAAAGTCCACATATTTCCTTATATATTTTTTATACTATTTTTTTTTTTAATTCAGCTGTTACATTTGACTAATTGTGTATACAAACTTAGAAAAATATTTATTATTGTAGCCTATAATGAAGTATTTAAGAAAGCACATTTAAAGTTAAAAATCTGTAAAACTTTAATAATTTAATAAAAAACATACAAAAAATTATGTAACTAATTATATCCAACATATGTGTCCACACTTCTTTTATGTGTGCACGAAGTTTGAAGTGTGGGCTGCCCTTGTTGTTTCTAGGTCACGTAGTTGGTTTGTGCCAACATACTGCACTGGCTTAAATGATGACAGAAGCCTGTGATGCATTTGTGTTGTAATATAATCAAATCTGAGTATATGTTTTATTAATGTATTATTTATTATTGTGCTTTTGAATTAATCTGAACTTGCCTTACGTTTCTGGGTGTCAATTCTGTAATGCCTGATTTATTACTTATAATCTGATTTTAAATTTGCTTGGTTAATGTCAATTTTGGTAATAGTAAAATTAACTAAGATTAATTACGATTTGATTTGAATGAAAATAAATAAATAAATTGTATTCACTGAATTCTTCTTTTTGAGATATATGGCATTCATTAGATTTAAATTACTAAACTTATACCCTGGAATAAATAAATAACTCATGCATATGCATAACATATGCATATTACTCATTGTGTCGTATTCCTCAAGTTCTAAATTGTAAATATATTACCAAAATATCAAGTCTGAAACAAAAAATCGGACTCACAAAAATTCAAATTTATGCCACACTATATTACTACAGCTGTTGAAACAGTGGTCTGACCTGTAAATGTTTTTTAGAACTGATTTTCGTGTGCAAAGTAGATCCCCCCCCCCCCCATTTAGTTCACCTTCAGAGGTGCCATTTAATCCACTGATTAGTAGGTTGATATAAAGAGATGAATAAGTGCCTTACATCAGGATTATTATATCCTTGCCCCTCATGAAATTTCCTGTACTATAGATTCTATATTCGTTTCTTTCATGAAATTTACATTTATTCTGTAAATCAGAAACAAAATAGGAATAAGTAGCCAAACCAATCTTAACTAATCTTTCTTGGTTTTTGTATGTACAATTTTCTTTTCAAAATTTTTGTTTGAAAATCATGTAAAAAATTTGTATAAAAAGAACGTAATATTTTATGTCTTTTTAATTGTTTATTGCAGTTATGAATTTACTATAAACATGTTTATGTTAATGAACATCCAATTACATAATTTAATAATACCATATAGTAGTTGTGCCATTCAGATGATGAATACAAGAATTAAAAATCCTTAATCAAAATGATTCAATATTGTCTTCTACATTCTAGAAGGCTGTGTCCATTATTAATGTAAAAGCTAGCATTTAATGTAAAAGCTAGCATTTACAAAGACGTGTCAAAAAACTTCACAATAAACTTGTTTAAGTTTTAATAAATCAAGTTTTGCTTTCATATGGAGTATATTAGTTTAGTTTGCAGATTTTAATACAAGTTTCTAGCTATACTGAAAGTATTTACTTAATACTATAACAGGTAAGAAATTTCAATATGATTAATTCTCTGTAGCCTCTCACTGGTATATGTAACCACATTAAAAGAAGAAAAAAATCATATCTGACTTCAAATATGAAAACAGTTTAAATCCTTCTGAATATTCAGTGGTGTATTTATGGGAGTGGGACAAATGGAGTCGGACCCCCCCAGAGGATCGAAAAAGTTGATGAATCAAGTTAATGTCTTAATTTTTAGGCTGTTTTATTGTTTTTAGCTGTGTAAAGTAATGCAGTAGTAACTCTTTTTAATAAAAAATCAGGTTTATTACACAGCATTAGCGTATACAATTGAAATATGAAATATAGGAAAATCAATTCAGTCTCTTGTAATTCAGTACGTTGTAAACAATGTTTCAATTAATGCGTATATGTGTATATATATATATATATATATATATATATATATTTTACTATAATACTTATAACTAATTTACCTCAAGATATATTTTTTCCTTTAGGAACATGTTTCGGGAGATCCTGTTCTCCCATCTTCAGCCTTCGCCATCTTGCTTCTGGTGCAGTATTTGTGTGTTGGCTTCTGGATGTTATTAAGGTGGTTTGTTGGTCTTTGGTCCTTCAATGTTGCATTATTGTGTGTGGTTGTGGTATCTGTTTTTGTATTTTGTGTATTTTCTATGTTGAGTGCTTTGAATATTGTGTCATGTTTTGTATTGATTTGTATTTGTTCTGGTATTAATTTGTTTTGTGTTTTATGTTTGTAAATCTGTAAATTTTCCCAAATGTTCATTATGGTGCCTTTGTGTGGTATATGTTTTATTAGTGTTACATTGGTTATGTCTGGGAATTCATGTCCTGTGTTTATTGCATGTGTGGCTAAATTGGATTTATATATATTTGGTTTTTTGTATGCATTTAGGTGTTCAAAATAACGTTTTTTCAGCTTTTTTTTTGTTTGTCCTATATAACATTTATTGCAATCTTGGCATTCAATTTTGTATATACCGTTGGTTGTTGTATTATCTTTGTTGTGTGAGCTATTTAGATTTTGTAATTTATTTTTATTAGTTTTGTATGCTATTTTTATAACTGTGTTTTTAAATAGTTTTGTTAGTTTTGTCATTTTATTATTTATATATGTGAATGTGGCCCATTTTTTGTTGTTGTTATTATTTATGTGTTGTTCAGTTTGATTATTTCTTAATTGTTCAGTTTTTATTTTGTATTTGATTTTATTTTCTATTTTGATCATAGTATTTTTATTGTACCCTACTATGATCAAAATAGAAAATAAAATCAAATACAAAATAAAAACTGAACAATTAAGAAATAATCAAACTGAACAACACATAAATAATAACAACAACAAAAAATGGGCCACATTCACATATATAAATAATAAAATGACAAAAATAACAAAACTATTTAAAAACACAGATATAAAAATAGCATACAAAACTAATAAAAATAAATTACAAAATCTAAATAGCTCACACAACAAAGATAATACAACAACCAACGGTATATACAAAATTGAATGCCAAGATTGCAATAAATGTTATATAGGACAAACAAAAAAACAGCTGAAAAAACGTTATTTTGAACACCTAAATGCATACAAAAAACCAAATATATATAAATCCAATTTAGCCACACATGCAATAAACACAGGACATGAATTCCCAGACATAACCAATGTAACACTAATAAAACATATACCACACAAAGGCACCATAATGAACATTTGGGAAAATTTACAGATTTACAAACATAAAACACAAAACAAATTAATACCAGAACAAATACAAATCAATACAAAACATGATACAATATTCAAAGCACTCAACATCGAAAATACACAAAATACAAAAACAGATACCACAACCACACACAATAATGCAACATTGAAGGACCAAAGACCAACAAACCACCTTAATAACATCCAGAAACCAACACACAAATACTGCACCAGAAGCAAGATGGTGAAGGCTGAAGATGGGAGAACAGGATCTCCCAAAACATGTTCCTAAAGGAAAAAATATATCTTGAGGTAAATTAGTTATAAGTATTATAGTATTATATACATCAAGAAACGGACTGTAGCAGAAAGTGATTGAAATATATATATATATATATATATATATATATATATAAATAAATTTACCTCAAGATATACTTTTTTCCTTATTAGGAACATGTTTCGAGAGCTCCCGTGCTCTCATCTTCAGCCTTCGCGATCTTGCGTCTGGTGAAGTATTTAGTGTTGGCTGGATGCTATTAAGGTTGTTTGTTGGTCTCTGGTATTTTAAAGTTGTATTATTGTGTGTGATTGTGGTATATGTATTTGTATTTTGTGTATTTTCGATGTTGAGTGCTTTGAATATTGTGTCATGTTTTGTATTGATTTGTATTAGTTCAGGTATTAGTTTGTTTGTGTTTTATGTTTGTATATTTGTAAATTTTCCCAAATGTTCATTATGGTGCCTTTGTGTGGTATATGTTTTATTAGTGTCACATTGGTTATATCTGGGAATTCATGTCCCGTGTTTATTGCATGTGTGGCTAAATTGGATTTATATATTTCTGGTTTTTTGTATGCATTTAGGTGTTCAAAATAACGTTTTTTCAGCTGTTTTTTTGTTTGTCCTATGTAACATTTATTGCAATCTTGGCATTCAATTTTGTATATACCGTTAGTTGTTGTATTATCTTTGTTGTGTGAGCTATTTAGTTTTTGTAAATTATTTTTATTAGTTTTGTATGCTGTTTTTATATCTGTGTTTTTAAATAGTTTTGTTAGTTTTGTCATTTTATTATTTATGTATGTGAATGTGGCCCATTTTTTGTTGTTGTTATTATTTATGTGTTGTTCATTTTGATTAATTCTTAATTGTTCAGTTTTTATTTTCTATTTGATTTTATTTTCTATTTCGTTCACAGTATTTTTATTGTATCCATTTTCATAACCAATTTGGTATATTATATTTCTTTCTTTGTCAGTTTCTTGTTTGTATATTTAAAAACACAGATATAAAAATAGCATACAAAACTAATAAAAATAATTTACAAAAACTAAATAGCTCACACAACAAAGATAATACAACAACTAACGGTATATACAAAATTGAATGCCAAGATTGCAATAAATGTTACATAGGACAAACAAAAAAACAGCTGAAAAAACGTTATTTTGAACACCTAAACGCATACAAAAAAACAGAAATATATAAATCCAATTTAGCCACACATGCAATAAACACGGGACATGAATTCCCAGACATAACCAATGTGACACTAATAAAACATATACCACACAAAGGCACCATAATGAACATTTGGGAAAATTTACAAATATACAAACATAAAACACAAACAAACTAATACCTGAACTAATACAAATCAATACAAAACATGACACAATATTCAAAGCACTCAACATTGAAAATACACAAAATACAAATACATATACCACAATCACACTCAATAATACAACTTTAAAATACCAGAGACCAACAAACAACCTTAATAGCATCCAGCCAACACTAAATACTTCACCAGACGCAAGATCGCGAAGGCTGAAGATGAGAGCACGGGAGCTCTCGAAACATGTTCCTAATGAGGAAAAAAAGTATATCTTGAGGTAAATTTATTTATAAATATTAAATGTATTATATACATCAAGAAACGGACTGTAGCAGAAAGTGATTGAATATATATATCAGTGGTGGCTGGTGGTTCCACATTTTGGTGGTTGCAGATGTCGGCTGAGTGGAGGGGGGGGAGGTAAAAACACATTAAACAAAAGGCAGACCTACTACATATTTATGTGCATCATACATAGTGCTGTCGTATAGGGAAAAATAGAAATTACTCTTTTCCAATTGTTTGAGCAATTAATTTGTGGGAAATTCCAAGTAAGTCGTGATGAGACAGTTCATCTAACAAGCATGATGCAAGCAACTGAGCATTCTGTTTAGGAGGAGCAATGAAACCCAAGAATCTTCAACCAGTTTACCTTTTATTATATAACGATACACTATGACCATTTGGAAAACATTAGCAATCAACATCAGTGGTCTCATCAACAATTACAGCCAAATAATCCGCTCAAGCACAGAACTGAAACCAATTAAGCCTCGAAATACACCAGGATCTGATAAAGATTCAGTCTCACCATGACCCCGCAAAGCTAATTCAAAAGCTCCACAGAAGTGGATACAATTTATTATTATATTTAAGACGTAACGTTTATTGCGTACTCTTTTGTTGTGTAAAACAATATTTCGTCTATATTCACTGCCCAGCTGCTATGCTATATTAACTGTACCAAAAAGAGAAAAGTGAAAATAATTCTTTATATGTACATTTGACGCCTGATTTCTTATTTTTTCGGCTAGATGATTAATATCTTTCTTTTCGAATTTTGTCTAGGGGTTCTCTCCTCCAAACAATAAACATGGAAAACAAAATAAAGAATTTCTTTCGTCACAACCACACAACTAGTCGGTATTTTCATTATATTCTAGTTTAAATGATCAATTAAATTGTTGACCGCCTGATTTTACAATTTGATTTATTGTTAAGGGAGGCTTTTGGCGTCCTAGTCTATTGGTTCTTAATGCTATTCATTTTAAACTAATAAAAAAAATGTTGTTTAAAAGCACACAGAATCACTAATCCAAAAAGCACAAACACAATAAGCACACAGCGGCACTAAACAAAGAAAAAAAAAAACTTAACACGCAACTTAATTAATATAAAGTCGATTGACACTTTATTATCACAATCGCAGTTATACAAAATTATTACTATAATTTTATAAATTCAAACATTCGGTAACGTCTACTGGTATCTAATACGCATGTGCTGTACTGCACAGCAGCGCTTGCGGTGGCGGTTTGCAGTACTCCAATGCACCACCTGAACCTATTCGCAACTGCCGTGTATTTCATCCCTCGTTTTTGTCACTGTGCTGTGTTCAAGTCGTATAACAATGATCGTGTTTGCTGGTTTGCAGAGCTCAAACCACCACCCGAGTGCAAACCAACTACCGGATGCGCGCATAACTTACTCGTCTCTGATGTGCTGGGTTAAACATTATATTTAGATATTTTCCGAGCTGTAGCAAAATAAGTTCGTTTGAAAAATAAGATTGTTTTAACATAAAAAATTTTGTTGTATCACTTAGTCTAAACACACACACACACACACACACACACACACACACACACACACACACACACACACACACACACACACACACACACACACACACACACACACACACACACACACACACACACACACACACACACACACACACACACACACACACAGAGTTATGTTAGACCTATAAATACTGGTGGTTGAGCAACCTTACAATGTTAACACCAGCCACCACTTATATATATATATATATATATATATATATATATTGTCACCGGACAAAAGGCTTGCTGCATGACAAATGGCGCCAATCGTACACTCTAATGTTTTTGGTGGCCCTAAAAAGGACCGAGTGGCGAGAACGGTGATGTTGGTAGTGCCGCGCTGAGATGTTCGGTGGCTGCGCCCGCTGTTCGTGGCATGCTGCAGTCCTCCTCTTCTTCCGGCACCGGTTGCAGAGTCGGCTGCCGGCCCAGTGAAATCCATCGCTGGCGCGGAACTGGAGGGTGAAGACGGAAGAACGCCGGTTCTATTCTTCGGCCGTTCCTTCCAGCTGACTCCACGCCTTTGTCGTCCGAGAGAGGAGAGGAGATGAAGTGCGTCCGATGGCGTGGCGATGAAGAGTTCGTAAAATTTTCTGCCGGCCCGGGTTTTATTAACTAACTGGGATCGCTGGTTGGCTAGCTCCGAACACGTAGTTGGTCACGTCTCGGCGGCTGCTGATGCTGGATTGGCTCGCTGTGTCCACCGCTGGTACCGGAGAGCAGATGTTCGCATACCGCTGCCGTCACAACTCCACCGGGTCTTGAATGCTCTCCGGTAGCCAGCCTACTGCTCTTCTCCAGATGTTGTGGAGGTGTCTGATGGGCGCCATGTTGATTGGTGTGCCGGCTGGTAGCTCGCTGGCATGGCTGGATCTTACATCCGCAAGATGATCGCTGCCCCACGTTGGGCGCCAACGTATATATATATATATAGTGTTAGTACCACTTACTGTTTGTTATGGAAAACAAATTAGACTGATTTTATGATTTTAGTCACTGTAAAGATAGTAATGTTGATTAGTCTTAATTTGTTTTTCCTTTGTATGAAGCCGACCCAATCCCAGACCCCCTGCCCAAGGCCAAATTCTAGATACACCACAGTGAATATTTACTTTATACCTGTGTATGATTCAGACACAGAGTGAAAATAAAGGTATGTATACGTTTAAATAAAAACATATTAAAAATTAAAATCCAGAAATGAACTCTTTTTTATCAACATGTTGACGTGTTAGAGTGTAAAGTGAGAACTAACATGTACAGTGATTATACAGCTTAAGAAGCCATACAGCTTGCTTCTGCTATGCGGACACTGATTGCCTGATGTACTGTAGACAAGACTACTGTTTCTCTTACACTAACAGTGATAATTATCTAGCAACCCCACACCAGATGAAGTGATTGTAATACTGCACTTATGTGAAATTTGTGATCATTTGGAATGTGTTTAGGAACACAGTACAAGGGAATCTGAATTTACTATTTTAAAATTATTAAATGTAGTCATACTGAACGGTTACTGCAATTACCATATAGTATATAGGAGCCTTTTCCATATATTTATGTTACTTCACAAAGGCTCTTGAAGTTTGTTACAGGTATTGCAAGAGGTTTATAAATTAAGTAATGAGACTATCATGTAGCCGTCAATATGGCAACACTGTAAGGTTTCCATTAACACAGATGGTTAGGTAAACAGCTGGCTGATATTGAGTATTAATATTTATTGTCTATTGTTGCCATGTGAAATGTAAACAAGCTTTTCATGAAGTGAGTTTTTGTTGTGCGTTATAAAAATGAGTGATACCAATTATGAGCAATGTTGTGCAATCAAGTTTTGTGTTAACTCGGACACACTGCTACTGAGACTTTTACAAAATTGACAAAGGCATATGGAGATGAAGCTTTGTCAAGAGCACAGGTTTTCAGATGGTTTAAAGCATTTTCAGATGGCCAGAAATCAATTAAGAATAATCCACACTCTGGAGGACTGTCAACGTCAGGAACTGACGACAATGTTGATCGAATCAGGGACTTGGTGAGGTCTGACTGTCGATTAACCATCAGAATTATTGCAGAACAATTAAATTTGAATCACACTACAGTTTATCAAATTTTGACAAACGAAATGGGAATGAGAAAAGTTTGTGTGAAACTGGTCCGTGATCTTGGAATTGTGCCGTGATCTTCTAGGATGAATTAAAAAATAATCCTGATTTTCTAAAAATAATGTTATTACTAGTGATGAATCATGGATCTTTGAGTACGATTGAGAAACAAAACGTGAGAGCGAGGAGTGGCACACACCAAACTCACCACATCGCAAAAAAGCAAAAATGAGCAAATCCAAAATCAAAACCATGTTCATCTGTTTCTTTTGATAGTAATGGCATTATCCATCAGGAGTTTTTGCCTACACAACAGACTGTCAATCAACATGTTTACCAAGAAATTCTTGAAAGGCTGAGGAAAAGAGTTGTCTGCGTGAGACCAGCCATCATGAACACCTGGATGCTGCATCATGACAATGCATCTTGTCACAATGCGCTCTCGGTTAATGAGTTTTTGACAAAGAAAAATATTCCCGTTGTTCCTCAGCCCCCTTATTCACCTCACTTAAGTCCGTGTGACTACTTTCTCTTCACAAGATTGAAAAAACATCTCAAATGACACCATTTTGGGTCAAGAGATGTAGCGGGTCAATTTTGGGTGTTTTTTATTTTTAACAGTATGGGGCAATTATATCTTTTATTTTTTTATTTTTGGGCAGGCTTGTAAAAAAGTTATGAAAATTATTGTGCAACGTTATCTTCCGTGTAACAGAACGATGTTAAGAAACAGTGGTAACAAAGCGATACGCAGTTGTTATTGTGTAACGCGGCGAGCAAAGAATTTACCTCCTTCAAAATTCTCAGAAATCCGTACTTGTGTAGCAGCACACAGACGCAACTGTACCACCACGAGCCCAAGTGAAGCGTCCAGCCACAAAACCGGATGTCTTGGAGCGAGTAAAATTCAGCAATGTGCTTTTGAGCGGCAGGAAGTGCTGTTTAAGTCCTGCCTACTTTTATGACATCAACCGTACTTCACAAATATTGTCCACGGTCACAACACAAAAAACACCTGTGTTGAATGAACAGTGACGGAAGATACGATCATGAGGCAGTGAAGTTTCCGCTCTGCCTGAGTGTTTTGGAGGGAGGCATGTTGGTAACGCTCTCCCCAGTCGACTAACAACCTACGCCGCGCGTGGCTGCTATCAGTTTTGTGCCCGGGCAAAATTTCATATTTTTTCATAAGTCGGCCGACAAAATAATTATGTGAGTCTCCAAAACATAGATTACAGTGCCTCTAGTGATGATGAATAACTA
Source organism: Magicicada septendecula (assembly GCA_034769895.1). Lineage (NCBI taxonomy): Eukaryota > Metazoa > Arthropoda > Insecta > Hemiptera > Cicadidae > Magicicada > Magicicada septendecula. Next base: position 137,428,975 of record CM068372.1, read on the forward strand.
CTGAACTTGATTAAATGCTACCAGCTTATAAAAATCCGGAGTATGAAAGACTGTGGTGACCGCAACACGTGGTCGGGTAATACTACGCCACACACGTAATGTTACATATTGAAGATTTGTCATTTATTTTATATAAAAATGGGGGGTTTTTGTATTAATACGGGGTGTTAAGAATGTGAGTAGTGAGTGAGCAGGCTGGGCTATTTTAAAGTACGTAAGTAGTAGAAGTTAAGCATAGTACGTAAGCTGTAGGAGTTACACAATTTTTAAAACATGTAAAACCCATAAATGTAAAATTGGAAATTTTATAAATGGAAAACTTATAAATTCAATATTTCTGATTAATAAACAAAAACAAAAAAAAATTTCTCTTCAAAAACAAAAGAAATTGAGTTAGATTCTTTCAAAACCTTAGTTCGTTTTATGTACTGTCAGAGTTCGTCGAACGAAATGGGTTGATCCACACTACACGATCCGGCCAGATCAAAGTTGAAAGGTAAATGGGAGTTGAATAAATAAAAACAACGAAAAAAAGAGTTACAATTGGTACTGCGTGACCAGGATGTAATATAACAAAAAAGTTATTGCACCGGCCTACATTTGACAGTACATTGAACGGAGTACGGTTGCGAAAGCAAAATTGTAGTGATGTAAACTTACGTAATTATGATAAAAGGGTGATTTTATGTATGTGGTAATATCAGTTTTGAAAAAAGACTAATCATTGGTAGTTGCTACGTAAGACAAAATAGATTAAATAAAAATGTCTGAAAACACAGAGAAGAGCAGTATAGTAGATTCAATTATGAGTGAAAGTGACCTTGAGTCGCAATCGCTGGATGAAAGTGGTATGTTGAGGGGGGAGCCGAGCGCTGTTACAGAAACAGCTGTCGGCAGTAATGTAATAGTTCATTCCACTCCGTTTGCGACTCAAACACGACTAAGCGAAACGGATGTTGACTCTGGGGTTCAGTTGACCCCAGTTTCAACTAAAATAAATAAACAATCAGAGGAAACTGATATAATGAGTTTCTTACGAAATAAATTTGACATGTTAAATAGTCGTTTTGATGATAATGATAAACGCTTTGATAATAATGAAATAATTTTAAATCAGATGAAAAGTGACTTTAACAACAAATTAGATCGATTAACTAATGATTTTAATGAACAGAACATAAAATGCAAACAGCAAAATATTCAAAACGAGATTAATTTTAAAGAAATTAAAGACCAGAATGTTCAATTGCAGCAGAATATAAATGTAAAATTTGATGAGTTGATAAATAGTATACAAGACAAGAATGTATGTCTTGAAAATGCCGATGAAATGACAAGAAATAGTTTGAATAAAGTAGAACAGAGTAAGAATAATACAAACGAAAGTTGTAATGACAATGTTGTATTAGGTAATGAATTAATAAATAATAATGATGTTGATAATAATGACGGTAATGTAATTGAAAGTATAATATCAGAGAGTACTGATGAGTTTGCAGAATGTAGTGATAATGAAACATTAATGTGTGTGCATGATTTAGAGAGAGAGAGAAAAAATAGTATAGTGGTAGAATGTGGGCAGAGGGCAAATTTTCCCATTAATTTTTCTGAACCAAGGTGTTCACAAATGTGTTTGCAGGGCAAGAGACCCATATTAGTAGATGAATTGGAGTGTTTATTGATGTCGTATAAGGTTGTACCCTCTGTCTGTAATAATGATGTTGAAAGTATGATTTGGTATTGTGATGAGAGAGATATAAGGGGAGAATTGTATGTTAGTAAAGAAACAGAATTGTATGATTTAAATAGGAAATATAACAAATGGAAAGAAAGTTTAAAAATATATTTGAACAACAATGATTACAATGATTTAATAAAAATAATTAACCCGATAATGAGCGAATTTAATGAAGGAGACTTAACAAAAATACCTAACGTAGACTGGTTATACGAGTATTTGAATAAGTTGATTGAAGTTAGTTTGTATGGTTACAACACACAAAACAGCCGTTTGTGTGCTGATAAAATTGAACAATGTTATGTAGAACCAAGGTTAATCTGGAACGATGGAGGATAAACAATTAAAACAATAAAAGACAGTATAAACATTTTGTTTTAATGGTTTTGACATGGCAAATCTGGACAAATGAAGTGCGGAAAAACTGAACAATAAATAACAAGAGTTTGTAAATAAAATATAGTGTATTTATATGTGTGCATGGTGGAATGTTAAATAAATAATGGGTGTATGTAAGATGATTGTTGTGATGAAAATATTGAAATATTTGCAAATAAATAAATATCAGAATTAATTTTGAAAACAGTAATTGACTAATGGTGATTGTTTCGATAACTATATAATTTATATTGTCAGTCATTAATTAAATTAAACTAAGTTGATCTGCTTAAATATTTTGATTGCTAGTTTAAATGTTAATTAATTAAATTTTTTTATGAATTTAATTTATTTTACGAGATGGAAATTTGGTAATGAATGATAAATTATTTAATTTAAACTAATAAATTTTGTGTAAAATGTTTCAGAGATGGAGGTGGTTATGTTTTGGGTGTATATCATGTTAAATGGATTGTAAGTAGAAAAAATTTGATAATCATGTATAATAAAAATGTTTACAGGTGTGATTGAGGTGTTAATGCAATCATTGTGTTTAATAAATATGATAATTAAAAGATTTTTTAAGGATACATGAAAAATGATATATAATGATTATTAATAATAAATTTTGAAAATTTTAAGAAAGTCAAATGGTAAAAAAGTTATGAATGAGGGAAGTGTTTATTGATGGAAATATTATAGTATAATGTATATAAAATTTTTAAGTCAGTAGTTATTGAGTTGCTATTGCGGGGGTGGCCTGTGCTCCCGTGGATAGCGGAATGGGTTGGGGGTAACAGAGAGTGTTACCTCCATCGGAGGCCAAAATGGCGAAAATGTGCGGCACACCCTATCCGTGCAAATTAAAATTTTACACACTGCTAAACGACCGTGTCGCACATAACTAGTAATGATTGTAACAGGCAGTGAAATGCAAGTTTAGATTTCCCAGACTTTTCGGGCGGTTACTGCCTTACCAGCACTAACCGTGGATTTGGCTAGCGGCCAGCTATGGTCATATCAAGTCCCTTGACCATAGCTGACTTGAAATTGGTACATATTTGAAATTCAATGGGGGGAGACAACTAGGGGAAATCTCTGGAACTATGGAACAGCGGCTGCCACTCTGCCCGCTTTGGGGTAGCAAGAAAGGTGGTAGACCCGCAGTAAGGGTGTATAATTATAGACAAGAACATGTTGATGTTCAGTACTTTTAAAACTTAATAGCGGAAGCAAAGACACGGAGAGGTAAAACCTGCTCCAAAATATACAGTCTTTGTCGAAGCGAAAAGGCGCCACAGCCTTGCATAATTTGAAATAGTGTGTGTGGCTGGGAGGTGACTCAAACAAGCCACGAACTTAAATTTTATAACATAGAGAAATTTTTTTGCTCATTCAAAGTTTGATCCAATAAAAATGTTTGCGCTCTGCTCAAATAACTAGATGCTCATATTTTCAATACAAGTTATCCATGCCATAATTTTAAGTGTATTATTTTATTGTTGTAAGTTAGATATAGGTGTTGATAAAATATGTGTTTTCATTATATGTATATTTTTTTTCTAAGCCAATATTAAATCGTCTGGCAGGCGGTCAGAATGAATTATCAGAATCAGAGAGAGAGGAAACAATGAGGGTAGGAGTAAGTATTGATAATGTATATTCTATGTAATTGTTCAATTTTGAAAGGTATCCATTGTGTTAGGGAGATCAGCTGATCAGCAATAACATGTCACTGGTATACTGGTTACAAATGCTCTAAGTAATTGATGTTCAATGCAATGTTTGATGTATTACAGATGCTTTAAAGTAACGATAAGAAATAATTTGCTACAATGAGAAATAAAGTAACGATTTGTGAAATCTAATAAGAGATAGTTTTTTGGGTGATAAATATTTTGTGGGGCATATAGATCTGTCCCAATTGAATTCCATGTGGAGTTTTGAGTGATATATTGTTGCTTATAATTAATGATGTTATTTTGTTGTAGTGGTAGTAAGGTAATGAGATTGAGATTTTTGGGGATGGCAATTTTGTATTAGAGGGTAGTGTAATGTAGGAGTTCGCAACAAAATATGTTGGGATGGGAATTGGCATCGATTTTAGTGAGGAGGGGCCGCCTTAGGTAGAATCCAGGCCGCCAGATAAGGGAAATTGAGTTTTTGGGAGGGGCAAACACATATCCTATGTACAAAGGGTTAGAGAGTATTTTTTTATATATGTAGAGAAGGTGGCGATTTGAGTCTAATGATAAGTTGGGGTTTAGAGTGTTTTGGAGTAATGTTTTGATAGAGATGGGTGTCACGGTAGTTGAAGTTGATGAATGTTAAAGTCATAGGGAGAAAGGTTATATATGTATACAGATCTAGTATTACAGTAAACGAGAATAAGTAATTTACATCACCCACAGTAGATTAAAGTAAGATTGTTGAATAAAAAGAGAGATTTATAATAAAGATACAATTTTTATTTTTTTAAACCAGTGACAATCTTTTGGTAGAATTTTCAAATAATGTCAAGTTAAGAATTGTTTATTTTAAATAATTTAAATGTCAAGTTGATGATTATTTATATTAATATTTTGTTTATTTTAAATATTTTGTTTCGTTATGTTTTGTATTTCAAGTTAGGATATTACAGATGTTCAATGTATTTTCAGAACTTATATATAACACATGTAGGTCAGGGGTCTGGGACTTGACCTACTTTCGATCAGCTGATGAGTTCATATACCTACTAAGCCTGTATAGTAGGAAGGCAAATTTATTTGTTTGTTTAATCAATTTAAACCAATTTTAATAATTTCTACATATAGAGGAAACCTTTAAATAAATTTAAAATTTTTTTGAATTTTAAAATTTTTGGGAATTTAAAAAAAAAAAAAAAACTTGATTTTTCGCCTGCCAGCGAATGAATTTGGAGTAATGATTATTTTATTATGTGTGTATTTAACATGTTTATTTTACTGTTTGATTGTATTGCATGGTATTGCTAGAATCTAAGTATTTACATTTTAGAGTAAGTATATGTTTTGATTAGGAGAAAGGTGTAATTTAATGTATTTTAACTAAAAAACAGAAAAGAAAAAAGAAGAGAAAATTTTTTGATAAAATATTATTTTTTTTGAATTTCGAATTTTTTAATTTTTAATAAATTTTAAAAGAATTTTTTTTAATTTTTCAATGTGTTATGGCAACATGTAATGTGAGTGTGTGTGAGCCCAGTATCTGCTAAAGGCAGCCCAGCTTGCATAAAAGAGGGAACACATCGGTGGAGGATCTGGAATAATCTGAGCCAGGGATTGAGGATTTTTGGGGGTAGTATGTTAAAAGGCGAGGTGCGCCGTGGTACGAGTCTGCTCGATTTCTCGGTGTTGGGATCTCTTACGGAGAAGTCCAGTGATCTCGTTCAGATGAGTCCATGGTCACTGAGCCAGGGGGGTAGTGTACCCATGTAAATTAAGAACCAGGGGGTTATTGGCGCCAGTTCCTCACCGGTCCTCTTCGGGGTTATCGATGAGATTTCTTCTATTGTGAACAGCAGAATTCTCATCGAGGGGGTATTGTAGCGGGTCAATTTTGGGTGTTTTTTATTTTTAACAGTATGGGGCAATTATATCTTTTATTTTTTTATTTTTGGGCGGGCTTGTAAAAAAGTTATGAAAATTATTGTGCAACATTATCTTCCGTGTAACAGAACGATGTTAAGAAACAGTGGTAACAAAGCGATACGCAGTTGTTATTGTGTAACGCGGCGAGCAAAGAATTTACCTCCTTCAAAATTCTCAGAAATCCGTACTTGTGTAGCAGCACACAGACGCAACTGTACCACCACGAGCCCAAGTGAAGCGTCCAGCCACACAAAACCGGATGTCTTGGAGCGAGTAAAATTCAGCAATGTGCTTTTGAGCGGCAGGAAGTGCTGTTTAAGTCCTGCCTACTTTTATGACGTCAACCGTGCTTCACAAATATTGTCCACGGTCACAACACAAAAAACACCTGTGTTGAATGAACAGTGACGGAAGATACGATCATGAGGCAGTGAAGTTTCCGCTCTGCCTGAGTGTTTTGGAGGGAGGCATGTTGGTAACGCTCTCCCCAGTCGACTAACAACCTACGCCGCGCGTGGCTGCTATCAGTTTTGTGCCCGGGCAAAATTTCATATTTTTTCATAAGTCGGCCGACAAAATAATTATGTGAGTCTCCAAAACATAGATTACAGTGCCTCTAGTGACGATGAATAACTACTGAACTTGATTAAATGCTACCAGCTTATAAAAATCCGGAGTATGAAAGACTGTGGTGACCGCAACACGTGGTCGGGTAATACTACGCCACACACGTAATGTTACATATTGAAGATTTGTCATTTATTTTACATAAAAATGGGGGGTTTTTGTATTAATACGGGGTGTTAAGAATGTGAGTAGTGAGTGAGCAGGCTGGGCTATTTTAAAGTACGTAAGTAGTAGAAGTTAAGCATAGTACGTAAGCTGTAGGAGTTACACAATTTTTAAAACATGTAAAACCCATAAATGTAAAATTGGAAATTTTATAAATGGAAAACTTATAAATTCAATATTTCTGATTAATAAACAAAAACAAAAAATAATTTCTCTTCAAAAACAAAAGAAATTGAGTTAGATTCTTTCAAAACCTTAGTTCGTTTTATGTACTGTCAGAGTTCGTCGAACGAAATGGGTTGATCCACACTACACGATCCGGCCAGATCAAAGTTGAAAGGTAAATGGGAGTTGAATAAATAAAAACAACGAAAAAAAAAGAGTTACAGAGACAACTAAAAGAAAAAGTAATTGACGAGTTGAAGGAGATTCCAGCACTGCTATGAAGAGTGGAAAAACGTCTAAAGTGCTGTGTGGCTTCCCAAGGGAACTATTTTGAAGACGATAGAGTCTAGATACAGTTTGATTGTAAATAAAAGGTTCTACTGAATTAATCTCATTACTTAATTTACAGACCTTGTATGATGAACTAATCTGATAATTTCTAATCCATTCATCCACTTACACCCTACCAATTCTACCTACCTGCCCTATCATAAAATCACATACAGTAAAATTTAAAATTTTAGATGTATTTGTCGATATAATGTTGTAGGCAATGCAATATTTTTAATTTTATTAAAACAGAGTTGTACATTATACAAGTGCTAAACACTACGTGGGGGAGGGGTATAGCAATTCTCATCACATGCTCTTTGCTGTACCTGTGGTTTACGGGAAATCATATTACGATTTGCCAGACTGATATATCTGTTTTACAAATCTAATAGGGAGTATACCTAAATCCAAAAGGTCTACACAGTAGCCATCCCTGCTTTCTACAAAGAGACCTGTTTTCACAGAAAGAATTTGTCTCCGCCACAACCTCTGAAAACTGAAATCTGATAGTAAATTTGTAGACACTAATAAAAAAAGATGAAGATGAGAAGATAAACACCTTTACAGTCACAGGCCTTATTACGGTATAATTCAACAGGAATTTTTAGATTTAAATTTATCTACGAGCAGTTTGAACCTCAGTGTACATTAAAAAGATGAATTTCTTGGCCGAAATAATAAATGGAGAGATTAGGTACTAAAATAATGAATTTTGTAACTTCTTTACATACAAGAATCACATACAAATATGAAACTATTCTTCAAAAATTCAATATTAGAAAAATGTTTAGAAGTGTGTTAATTTCAGTCATCAATCTTTTACTTAGTTTATGGTGTGGTCGTAACAAATTTTGTTGCTTTTTGTATGAATAGGACAGTAGGGACCAAATAAGTCACTATACAAGAAAAAATTGGCAACAGTAGAAGTCAGTTTTTCCAGAGAAGAAAAAAAGTTCCTTACCTCTGCTAGGACTTAACAAGAATCTATATTAAAATAGTGGACTGAAATACGTAGTGCTGGATTTTTAAGGAAAATTTCCCGCAATAAGTGTGTTGAAAATACGATATATTTTTAGGTCCACAAATAAGGAAGATAATAATAGATTTCTTCAAAAGAAATAGAACAAAGTGCAAAAATGTTGTGAAATTCTTTATAATATTCATATTCACTCAAATTATTCTTGTTATTCAAATTAAAAATATATTTTATATTTTTTTTAACAATGTTTTACATTTTTAAATAACTGTCATTATCAAAAGTAATGTATAATAATAAAAAGTATAAATATATAATGTGTATTATTAAATTAAATGTAGTATTAATAAATTAAATGGTAAAATTTTTTAAATTATTAATTCAATTGAATAATATATACTTCTTTTTATGTCACTACAAAATTATATATTCTATGTAACACACACACACACACACACACACACACACACACACACACACACACACACACACACACACACACACACACACACACACACACACACACACACACACACACACACACACACACACACACACACACACACACACACACACACACACACACACACACACACACACACACACACACACACACACACACACACACACACACACACACAATAAATTTAGATACATGTAAAACAGACGTTATAACAATAATTGATTTCAAATTCAAATTTATTTAATGATTTATTATACGGTTTATTATTATATGTCTAATAATAACAGTAATTTAACCTAGTCAAAACATCGTTAAAAACAATAAAAATATATTCTTCTTTTAAAAACAGAATGTATTATTTGTTATCAATTCTTTATAAGTGTTACTAAAATGCGTTTACAAAATTATAGAGGAGATAATTATCATGATTTAGTGAATGAACTGTCTAGATTCCTTTAAAGCTATGGGATGCACTGTATTACTAAGTATATTATTCTTATAAAAGTATAATGAGAAATTTTGTTAAGAAATTTCAAGCATGGACATTTGGTACTATGTGGGTTCCAGTATGCTAGACGATTACCACGAAGAGTCAAAAGAGACGTTCAACACAAAAACATATTGAAAGAAGTCTTCAACTGTTACGCCTTAGGTAATATAAAATAATTTTGTACAAAAAATATTACTAGCATCAACCTGCATTAATAAAAGGATGTACATCTAGTGTGAGGGCAGAGGAACCCCTAGTGGGTCAACAACTGCTGCACACATAGCTGAGTTAGATATGATTACTGGGCAGAGAGCTCTCTTGAGCCAAAGTGAAGGGAACTTCCTACGGGAAGAACAACCTAAAATCAAAGATCTTGGTCCTCCAGGTTGGAGGTTGGGCTAACAACATATTCCTATCAAACATATATTATTACGGAACCTACAGGAGATTCCTGGATAAAAAATATAAGAAAACCCACGGAACTACAGGGGTGAGAGGGTGGTGGTGGCAGGATGAACTGAAATTCCTGTGGTACAAATAGCATGGATTGTATATATTTATTTAAACTGCTTCTTTTCATAACTTCAAATGTTAATGTATACTGTGGGAATGCATAATATGCTATTGCAAGCAATGTAAAATGAATACAGAATGTTTCTGTTCTTTGCTAATCAGTATAATATGTGAACAGACAAATTCAACTCTTTTAGAGTGAACAGAAAATTAGTTTTCAACATTACAGTTATTGTTAAAAGGCAGAATACACAACAAGCTCTTTAATTTTTATGAAATTTTCATGAAATGTCAGTAAATAGAAAGCAGCAGTAGACCCTTCCATCCACTAAAAGAATGACTCACATGTATATTTGTATTCTATAACTGTCTTGTGTGATTACTTAAAACGTCATTATGAAAGTATGTTTACTTGTGTGAAGCAGCTCTACATGATGACGCTTGACCTAAAAAAACCAACATCTTAGCTTATTCAAGTTAAAACTGTAAAGTCAGACTTAAAAAGCATACTTTGAGAAATCATATAAGTTCATTTATACAATATTTAAATAAGCAGCAATGAAATGAATACATGGGGACAAATTTTAGTAAGCGGAATACAAACACAAGAAAAAACATTAACACAGGCAGGCCACTTTTAACATTCTGTTAACAAAAAGAACTGTAACCAATTTCTTTATGTAACAAAGTCATAATCCTTATTAATGATCACTGTGAATAACCAGAATATTTCAAGTTTCTGGAAAATGATAAAATTTCCTGAGCAGTACATGTAACTGTTTTTGCCAAGTGTCAGACTGTATGAAATCAAATATAACATTATACAAATCTATATAAAATATGTTAATGTTATAATATTTCACAAACATAAGCTGTAAGATATATGCAGAAAACCTCAAACAAATTACTAAGTATACTACACACAAAGATGATAGATGAGTAACTGGGATTTTACTTGGTAGATTAAGGTACAGAGTAGGTTATATGTATGTGTAAATACGTAAAATGTGAATTGCAAGAATGCAGATTCATTGTTTCTAAAAGAGCAAATGGGGTTCAGGAAAAGTCAAAACTTGTAACAGATTGAATTTTTGTACCAGGACAAATGTACGAGGGTCAGTTGAAAAGTTCGCGAGGCGACATCTATGGTTCAGTGGTAGAATTAAAATCTTTTGTGTGATGCAAGATGCATATTTCGCATGATCAACTGTTAATTTTCAGACATATTTGTCAATTTATTCACTTTTTACCAGCTGTTTGAAATTTTCCTGTCACACGTGTTTTTAAAATGCACAAAATCAAAAAACATCGTGTTGTGATGAATTCTCTGTTAACAATGTTTTAGTGACTTCAGAAACAATGGTCAGTGGGGCACACTCAAGTTTAAACATGGTTGTACAAGCACTGAAGACAATTCCAGCAGTGGACGTCCAAATAGTGCAACAAAAAATGACATTATAGAAAAATAGGGTGTTGGTGGACTGCAGATTGAGGAGTGGATGATGTTGCTGAAAGGTATCTCATATGAGCATATGAATCATACTTTAACTCAAGAACTTGGTGTGAAAAGCGCTGTGCAAGATGGCTGCTGCATCTGGAGTTGTTGCATTTTTTGGGCGTCCAGTGCGGGGGGGGGGATCATCTTCAATGCTCATACGACCACATTTAAACTCAAGCGCTTACTTACAAACTGTTGGTTTTGAAATCGCAGCAACTCCTGATATATTTACAAGTTCGTTCTCAATGTCTGTTGGTGCTAAACAATTTTTAACAAAGAATAGCACCAAGATGTTTGATTTTGTCCGTTTCTCACAACACGCATTACACGTTAATTTTAAACAGCTTCTAAACAATGAATACATTGATAGATAGATTTGGAAATTAACAGGAGTTCACATAAAATACAAATTTACAGCACACAACAAATTTTAGTTTCAATGCTAAGCTACAGACGTCGCTCCACAACTTTTCAACTGACCCTCATAATAAACACAGGATTTACAAGATCCACATTCAACAAAAAGGATTTTGATCCACACCACTCTCATTATTCATTTGAGGATACACAGGATATATATCAATAACAATCAATATAATCATGTAGAATTCCTGTCCTTCTTCCCCAAGATTCTCTCTCCAAAGCACTCCTTTGTTGTAGAGAGTCCAGTAGGGGACATAGGTCTTCTGATGTCCCCCCTTCTTAAATTGTATTCAAATTATTTTCATGGCTCTTTATAATTTTATCAGTCACTGTATTTTTCACATTCATTCAGTCACATAATTCCTCATTATTTTTTTGCTTTTGTCATGATATTCTTGTGCTTCTCCTCAACCGTGAATCTTCTTTTTAGGTCTGCATTCAAAATATACTTCTGACCAGCAAAAACAGTTTTGACCATTGCTCTATCTACTTGATTTGTCCCACTACAATAAACTTAGGTACATTTTTGTGCTCTGATGAATTTTCAGTTTCATTTAGCATCTTCCATACCACCTTGCTGATCTAAGATCCTGTCATATTTGACTCAATTTGTTATTAATTCAAAACTTCAATCTTTGTTTCACTGTTTGTGACTAAGTATTCTATTTTTTTAAGTACTCATCTGCAAACTTCTAATTTCTAACACGTTTCTTAAGGAACATAAAAGTAAAATGGAATGGAAATCAAATTAAACATTAAGTATAAATGTAAGCATAAGCAAACGACGAGCTTTGTCCCAATTAATTTAACAAATGTTGAAATAAACATTGTTAAGTGTAAGAAACGTACAGGAATGGAAATATAAATTAAGATTATAAATATGATAAAGATAACGAAACCCACATAGCAAGAGGTAAAAGGGCAACTAAAGTGATAAATGAAGTGTTGAATACCATAATGTTAAAAACCAAATATTCCATACTGTAATAGAAAATAATGTATTGTGTGTGGACTTGAAATGTTGTCTATTATAACAGGATATTAAAATAAAATTAGGACATATGACGAAGTGAATTGTACAAGATGTTTGTAGCTGGAAAGAAGAGGCCCTATGCCACATGATGGAAGTTTATCAAAATAACATGCTCCATTATAAGGGTGTTGGAGAACAGAGTGCAGCAGTGGCATGGGTATGTTTCCAATGGATAAAAGAACGTAAGCAGCCCAAAAGAGTATTTGGAATGATGACCACTGAGGAACAGAAAAAAAAATAGGAAGACTAGTAATAGAATAGGAAACTTGTACAAGAATAGCTGGTGACTGGAAAGACAATAAGTAATTCTTATCTGACCAATAACTGGTGTAGAGCAAAACATTGATTTTAAACATAGAAACTTACCAACACTACTGACATGATAAAAGTATGGAGCAGTACAAAATAAACAAGTCTTCTTTGAACATTTGGGAAACCTAAAGTGCAACTGCCAGATATCAGTTAGAATGGCAAGAGGAAACAGATAATCCATGAAAGTACATGAAAAATGTAAGACAGAAAAAACAGTATTTTTGACCAAACACATGCGCGCGTGCACGCACACACAGAGTTAACTTTTCAGATGGTATTCAGAATTCAGAAATATCTAACAAACTCTGTGCTCATAACACAGAAAAAATAAAACAGAACACAAAGATCAAATACATAGAAGAACAAAGAAGATGCAAAATAACACAGAAAACAGAAGAACAAAAAAAAAAAAATGCTTGAAAAATATTTTATAACTCAACAAGATGGGTTTCAGTTTAAAGTAAAAATAGTAAATTTAATTATTTCCTATATAGTTTTTGAAGCACTCAAAATAATGTTACAACACGGCATTCGTAATAGAATAGTATGACTTGTATGAGAATAGTTGGTGACTGGGAAGGCAATACCTTACTCTTACCTGACAATAAACTGGTGTAGAGAAAAACGCCGATTGTAAACATGGAAATATTTTCAACACTACTAGTACAATAAAACTATGGAGCAGTTTTTTATATTAAACAAACTATCTTGTAAAAATTAAAACCTCATCGTAAACATGATTCAGTTAGCACTATGACTGATTTATGTATGTCATTTTAAGTCAAGTTGCATTTACTGTTTGCTGTAAAACTAACTAATGTTGGACACAGCATACGCTTAAATGATTCACTATTTAAGCAAAGTACAAACTATAATTTTCATACAGCAGGAAATGTTTTACACATTATTTTATTTTATTCTGACTTTCACTGAAAAGTGATGTCAACAAGCTCAGGTAAGTTAGACACTACTGATTTCAATACAGTCTACAAACACAAATTAATTTTAAACCTTAACCTTAACCTTAACCTTAATGTCAGATCATAATACACTCGACTACATTTTTTACTTTATAATTATTTTTATGTAGCCAAATAAGCAGCATATCTTTAAAGTAACTTACCACAAATATTGTGAAAAACTATAAATCAAACAACTACTGTTATTAATAAATAATAACTGAAACATTTTTAAAGCTGATAAACACAACAATGTCACTTAATCATACACTACTGATAACACGACCTTTTTGGAAAACGTCAAAAACGTATCAAAGACTGACAATTCCTATTCAAATTCATTCAAAACTGTGTATAGGTTTCTAACTAAAATGATATAATACACTTTAAATTATAATTTTAAAATAGACAAATTATAATTTACCCTTCATTAAAAGTGGCAAAAACAAGAGACATACACACACGAAAGACACAGAACACCACTGTCTTCTCAAGTACAAATGTAAACAAAGTAAATGATGCTGTACACATCTCTCTTGGCGGAGTTTCACGTGAAGGTCAACAATTTTGGTAGGAGAGTAGTTTCAAGGTTGTTTGTACCTCAGGAAGTCATGTGTTACACAACTCTAAAAATATTTTACACTTACGAACTGTAATTTTTTTATACACGTGAGCATGTGCACACGAGCATGTGTGTGTGTGTGTGTGTGTGTGTGTGTGTGTGTTTAAGGAATAGATAGGTGACCTAGAAGGAGGGGGGGGGAGAGAGAGAGAGAGAGAGAGAGAGAGAGAGAGAGAGAGAGAGAGAGAGAGAGAGAGAGAGAGAGAGAGAGTTCTTAATATATACATGTTACACATTATGGGAAATTTATATTGATTTATATAATAAAATTATATACCAAACAACATATACTACATAGTAGTACTGTATTAATGAAACAGAATGCAAAACAAGTTCCAAAGTATAGAACCAGTATCTATAGTTGACTATTAAAGCACCTTTATTACAAAAAAGAAAAAACAAATAAAATGATTTATAAGCTAAGTGTGAATATAAAAACAAAGTGAAGGGAACATCTGATTTTAATTTAAAATGTACATTTAAAGATTGAGAGTGTGGGTTCTGACATGAAACAAAATTATAAATTCACATATGATACTTGAAAAATTGTATGCAAAATCAGGTAACTTACTATTCTGGCTAAAGCCAGTTAAATTTGCTGGGTTCCCATATAATAAATTTTTTTATTACAGCAAAGCCTAGTGTTATTCACTCTAGCAACAGAATTTATATATGACTAACAACTGTAACAATAATCAAATAACATTGAACACTGATGGTGCTAATAAATTTTAGTCACGACAGCGAGGTATTATGACTTATTCATGATATCATATCTAAAAGTGAATTTATTTACTGTAGCAGAGTTAGGTCTGAATTCGCCAAAGAAGGATCGCCCCACAACCTGCCTTCTTAATATGATAAAGTTATGAATCACTTAACCTATGTGACACAGCTAAGCATATTTATTGTTATCTACAGTTAAAGTAATTAATGTAATGTAATTGAATTGTAATTATGATTTTACTCAATTATTACATGCTTTTTAATTTCCTGTGGTACTGAACTATCAGGTGAACCTTAAACAACGATACTAAAAATGATTGCCTATGTGTAAATTACGACAATTTATTAATATTCAATATGAAGTAACAACTAACACAAAGTAATTGTTTTTAATGGACTATTAGAAAGTTAAGTTACTACTATCATTCTGGGATCACTTTCAATAAACAATATTATTAATGAAAAAGGTTGCTTAGCTTTGATAATAATATGATAGCTTATTGGCAACAATGTATTCAAATATAACACTTGAAAAAATAATAGACAACACATGACATTCTTTATGTTAACAAGCACCAGAACTGCACACAGGCAGGATCACAAAGAGCAAAATTCTAAATTGTCTTCATTAAAGCCTGTATTTGTCTAGAAACAATGTTCATGTAATTATTAACTATAAAGCAAGACGTGTACAATACCTAGTAGTAAAGGGCGACTAATAACTACTGATTATAGCAAAACTCTGTAATTGTATTCAGTTTTTCTTATTTTTTCAACTGGTCAGTCCTATTTGGTCTTTCATACATGTTATAAATAAATTTTGGTATATCACTCTTGTCACTTTCCTGCCCAGATGATGGCTATTTATACTAAACTTCTAAAATACCTTTTTAGCTAAAGAGATGACCAACATGATGTGTCCTTTGGGTGGTGGAAGGAAGCAAGATTGTTGTGGCATTTATAACAAGCAGGCAAGGGCAAAAGTCACTTGCACTGAAGTAACATTTTTGTTGTTGACACAATGCCCATATACGCACGGTACAACAATTCAGCACCTCAGAAACGATCAGTCTACCAAAAAATGACAAATACTAGGAAACACATAAAAACTGAAATTTAAATATATCATTGAGTACAAAAGAACAGAAAATAATAAATAAAAGAAAAGGACAATTATACAACTCATATCTCTTACATATCAGAAATAAAAAGAAAATGACTGGAATAATGGTATGGAAATTTAAATAATACTTATCATCTGTAAGTATGGACTTACAAAGTAACTAAAATGGATAATTAATACATGCTATGCAATGTGTTTGCTTGATGAACCGATCATAACTGTAATGATGCCAAAACGTCTTGTAAATAAATAGCTGAAATGGGCTAGCACAAAACTAGTGTCCTTGTTGAAACATTACATTTCTGGTTAATGCATCACATTCACAATTGTATGAAAAAAGGAAAATAAACAACCTTCTTCCTAGTTCATATACAACGATAACATATCCTAATGACAACACATGATAAAAACATGGTGTACTCATTATGTAATGATATGATATATCTACAACTGCGTGGCAGTAGTACTCAATGGCACAACCACTATCATTCACCGTTTCATTATATTTAATTAGAACACAACTCATGTCTGACCACTTAATTAGCGTGATTTGTAAAGAATGCGGTCTACACTGTGATTCCAAATTTTTTTCTTTTTCGACATCCTTTTAAAATTCCCTGAAACAGTGACATAACTTGTTTCAGGAAAACAACTTCCCTAACTAACTAGGAGCTTCTCTTGGGGGGGGGGGGGGCTAGCTTCTGAGAGAGGATCAGACTAGGTTGAAGGCTGGACTCCCCATTTTCCACAGGACAAATGTGGGTTCAAAATTCTTGTCACACAATTATTTCTACAATTACTTATAAAGCTTAATTTAAGACACACAACTGGTTTAGTAATAGGTCTACATTAAAGCTGGCTACGCACTATCCATCACCGTTCAGCATGCCCGACGTCGGTGATGGATGTGCGCACCACACTGTCGTGCAACTCGTCCAGCGTGCCAGACGTTCTTTAGTTCTCGTTGTGTTTTGTAAAAATAATTTTACTGATTTTTTCTGTATTATAAAAATAAAGCATTGTTCTGATAATTAAATTTGTTGAAAATCATGTCATCTATTTAATGTATATTTTTTGATAAATTCTTATGTTATTTTATGGTCCATTATGAATTGTAATTAAAACAAATTAATAATAACAATATTTAAAACAATAACTGCTAATGATTTTTGAATGTATTATGTAAACGAAGAATACACTAAACTAAATATTAAACTGAAATTTTATCTGAATCGTTACTTATTAAATATAAACTAAAAAATGAATGTAACGTAAAATTAAACAGTAAAAATTTATTAAACGAATGTGCTCTAAAAACATGTACTGTACTTGCTCGAAAATGACGATTTGATAGACAGCAAGCGTACCCATAATCAAACATGCACAACGCACGATTCCTTGACATCCGTCAACACTACACACGATCCATCCACAAGTCGTGCGGCTTGAGCTGATGGTCTTGCTGGACTCATTTTTCGTCATGCACATCCTTAAAAAAATACACGCTGTGTGGATAGATGGCAAAGCTACACACTGTCATTTTTGACCTGCTGTCCGTCATGACGTCCACCGGGGATAGTTAATGTGTAGCCGGCTTAAGTGATTAATTTTTAACAGCTAAGGGGACTGATACCCCTGATCCCCCTTCACCCATAGTTATGCCAGTGGCCAGAAATACTACAAATCTGCCTTTTAATAGAATTTTATTGGCTAATGAATATTTCTCCATATTTCACATTTAACTCTGAGAAACCTCAGTTCATAAATTGCTAGATGAAGTTGTAAGGGATTAAATAAAATCTGCACTCTCCATCTACAAAAAAATTTGCTTGCATTTCTGTTTCAGTACTGTAATATTAAAATTTTGTGGCACTACATTATAACTTTACAGTACCGTACCTCATGTAATTTTGCAGTAGACCAAATTTTTTTGTCTTGATGCCCCTTTATCAAAAATAAATATTTTAGAGTTCTTCTCAGAAAAACTCGAGCTATTTTCTACTACTAACAGTTGTAAATGTAGCGGCATTTATCATTTACAAATTTTACCAAAATATTTATGTGGCTGCATGTGTGTAACTTTTAAATTGTAAAAACAAATTTGATAATACAACTATGAACTTATATTCTGAAAGTACTTAGTAAAGAAAAATTATAAAAATTAAACAGTACAGAAACACACTACACTGCTCACTCTTGTCAGTAATTATTATCAACAAAATCAATAAATTAAAAATTATTTTAGTAAAAAGAATGACAAAGGTTTTTAAAAACACACAAACACTTGGTAAGTTTCACAATTTATTCCTTACTTCTGATAATTGTTTCAGCCTATGAAGCTATTCTCAAAGACCTGCTAAGAACACCTAAAGGAAGAAAGTGTAGGGTGGTGAACATGTGTTAGGGTGTGTATGTTGGAGGCGCTAGTATAGGGAAGGTCAAAGTAACCCTCCAACAAACACACCCTAACACATGTTCACCACCCTACACTTTCTTCCTTTAGTTGTTCTTAGCAGCTCTTTGAGAATAGCTTAATAGGCTAAACAATTGTCAGAGGTGAAGAATAAACTGTGAAACTTACCAAGTCTTTGTGTGTTTTTAAAAACCTTTGTAGTAATGTTTCACAAAGTGCCCAACGAGTCATCGATCAATATTGTAAAAAGGATGAATATGGGTGTTGTGCTATCAACATATCTATGCTAGGCTCTATATGTGTCAATAACATTCTTAAAAATCATTTTGTCATTGGCAGCATATTACTTAGAAATCCAAAAGTATGTTCTTCATTAAATAAATATGATATCAACTTTGTCACAAACATCCACAGAAATTTTGTTTGATATGTTATAATACAAATAGAAGATTTCTGTGACACATTTAAAAACTGAATTATACAAGTCTTCTTCTTCTTCGTCTTCATTACTTTAAGGTTTAGGGTATATAAACCTGTTCCAGCACCCATCTCAATCTCATCCTCGGACGACCCGTGTCTCTTCTATCAATGGCTTTATAATTCAGTGCCGCTTTCGACAATTGATCCTCTGCCATCCTTTGCACATGATTCCACTATTGTCTTCTGTAAGCTGAAATAAATTCATTTATATCATCTACTTCGAGTTCTGCTCTGATATCCTCATTCCATATTCTATCTTACATGTATAGTTTAAAGTACTTCAAAGAAACTGCATTTCAGCACCTTGAATCTTGCCGCATTCCTTTTTTGTCATGACTCACGCCTGATTCACATAAGTCAATGTGGATATTGCAATTGTCTTAAAAAATTTAATCCTTGTGCTGTGTCTTGGTTTATTTCTACGATTTCTATTAATTGTTCCACAAATATTTCTAAATGTATTTATCTTCTCTTTTATATAATATTCCGACTCATAGCTTACTGCACATCTGAGATATTTAAAATGGCTCACTTGTTCTAAAATAAAGTGCTCTTGTTTATAACTATCGTAGTCTTTACTGGATATTTACCTTTAAAGCCATGTATATGGCCTTACTCAGTCTTTTTGACTGAAATTGTCAGTGAGTACTCTTCCTACTTCTTGTAATTGAAACATAAATTGAATGGTAAAAGTTTATTATTGAATTTGCCATAAAAGGTCTATAGCTAAATATTTGAACAAACAAAGTTTTTTAATGATTCTTAATGTCCACTTGCTCCTTAATCCCCCCTACCTCTAGGATCAGTGATCCAATGTCCTCACCTTAACATAAAGTAAGTTTATTAAAAACTCTGTAAAATGATATTAGGACAATCTGAATCATACAGATAGCTGAAAGAATTTTATTTCATATTCTTGAAAAGTATAACACAGAAGTTACACCAAATGTACATTAACATCTATATTGCTAAAACCACTGTCACTTTCTTTTCCCATCGCATCACAGAGTTTATCATTTATTGATTTTAAAGTATGTGTTTTAAGACTTCATATAGAAGTAAAAAAATATGAAGTTCATTTTGTTATTGTAAGAAATTAATTAGGTCAGGTTAGGGGCTTTCAATGAAGTTAGTTAACAGTTGAAACTATACAGTCAGTTATTGTGTATATTGTGAGTAACCAATTAAATAGAATGTTATTACACTCAACACACTGGTTAAACACATTTAGACAGAAACATGGGTTAATTAAGATACGCAAAAGACACTGTCTAAAGACCATTAATCATTTATTAATTAAAAACAAAAATATAAAATTTTTATTTTTTCTTAAATAGAATATGCAAATCAACTCTAGCTAAAAATAAACAGTAGTGTACTTTTATATTTGAAAGATATTATATTTGTATAATATCGATATAGGGGAAGGTCGGGTGGTATCAGACACCTTACTTTATTTTTAAATATTTTTGTTTACAATTATGAAAGCATAATTAAACACATTTTTTTATAAACTTTAATACTGATACTCAATGTTTACACAACTTTTTTTCTTACTGTTGGATATATGCAATACATTTATATTGTATAATATATGTAATGCGCGTAAGCATGTATAAGTTTGTTAGTTTTCAGTTTGTAACAAGACGCCGTGAGTGAAGCACGTGTCGTAGTACTGTGTATTAAGTATGTATTGTGTATGGGTTAATAAACGGTATTATACTGTGAAAACTCTTATATTTCTTCATTCCACACTTTAACATGATAGCAGAGGTGCGTGGTTTAATAAACTTGTGGTCAAGAGTTTAAGTGAGTATAGTATCGTTTTTTTATGTTGTCGCATGCTGTGATACGGAAGTAATGGCGAAGTACAATGACATTACAATTCCAGTGTTTGATGGAGAGGACTATAGTATGTGGAGAAAACGTATTGTGTTGTTTTTGAAATTTAAAAAATGTGATGAAGTGATAACACGAGCAAAAACGGCGCAGGATAAAGACCCGTGGGATGATAATGATTTAAAGGTTATGAACTATATATACAGTAATATAACGAATAAGCAATTGGAATTTATTAGTGATAAAACAACGGCGTATGAAATAATTCAAAAGTTTGATGAAATGTATTTGAAAAAGTCTACGGCATTGCAAATTGTATATAGAAATAAATTGGAAAAATTAAGACTTAAAAATTATACTGATGCAGCGACATTCTTCAGTGATTTTGAAAAAACTGTGAACGAACTTAAAAACGCGGGTGCTACGGTGTCAGAAAAAGAAAAATTAAATTATATGTTAAATACGTTGCCGGATTCATACAGTTATATAGGCGATTTAATAGACGCATTAAAAGAAGAAGATCAAACTGTGGATTATGTGAAAAGTAAAATTCAAATGACTGAAATAAAGCATCAAAAGGATGAATATTCTGGACGAAAATCTAACGCATTCATGGCGGATAAAAGTCGACAACTGCGAACATGCTTTCAATGTGGCAAAACTGGTCATATCAAGAGAGACTGTAAATATGGTGGCCAAGCGGCAGGCAGCAGCAATACATGGCGAGCACCACGAGGCCGACAAGAAACCGAAAAAAGTAACTACGCCAGACGGCATGGCAATTTTCGAAGTCAGCGAGGTGCAAGAGCACATCAAGCAACTCAGTCGCAGCAGAAGAATCCAGATACGAGCGCATGGGTTATAAGAGTCGACTATCACACGGCGCATAATAGTAAGGTAGATAAAGATAAGTTTAATAATTGCGAGATTAATTGGTTATTAGATAGCGGTTGTACTGACCATATAATAAATAATGATAAATATTTTGATAAATGTATGATACTTAAAGAACCTGTTAATGTTTATTTGGGAGATAATAGAGTTGTAAAAGCAACTAAAATTGGTAATGTGGTAAGTTACTTTGATCTTTTTGGTAAGAAAAATGAAGTAAACATGCAAAATGTATTTTATGCTAAAGATATGCATACAAATTTAATAAGTTATGGTAAAATAACGGAAAATAATACTATTATTTCTAAAGGTAAAATGACAAAAATTATTGATAAGTTTGGAAATACTACAGCTGTAGCTTGGAAAGAAAATGGTCTATATAAGATGAAAAGTAAATTAAAAAATGTAGAGTCATTGGTAAATGTTGCAAATAAAAATTGTGATAATATGAGTAAAAAAGAAAGGTGGCATCGTATGCTGGGCCATGTAAATTTTAATTATTTGAATATTTTGTGTAAACATAAATTGTTAAGTGGTATTCCAAATGAACTTGAATCAGAATTCATGAAGTGCAAAATATGTGTTGAAAATAAAATGCATAATATTCCATTTGAAAATAATAGAAAAAGAGCAAAAGATATTTTAGAAATTGTTCATACTGATGTGTGTGGACCTTTTAAAACAGCTGGTCTAAACGGGGAAAAATACTTTATTTCCTTTATTGATGATTACAGTAAGATAGCTAAAGTTTATACCATGATGTCTAAAGTAGAAGTTTTCAATTGTCTTGTTCAATATGTAAATGAATGTGAAAACTTAACGGGTAAAAGAATTAAATTTTTGAGATGTGATAATGGGAAAGAATACTTAAATGGTAACATTTATAATTTTGCCAAAGAAAAAGGTATTATAATTAATAATTGTCCTGCTTACATACATGAATTAAATGGAACCGCAGAACGGTTTAACAGAACGATAATGGATATGTCACGTTGTTTATTAGCTGAAGCACAAATCCATAAAAAATATTGGCCTGAAATAGTTTGTGCTGCTACTTATTTGAAAAATCGTACGTTAACAAATACTATAGAAAAGAAAACTCCTTATGAAATATTTTTTGGGACGAAACCGAATGTTTCAAATTTACATTTATATGGTAGTAAAGTTTTTGTAAGAAAACCGGAACAAAAAAGATTTTCGAAGTGGGATAAAAAGGCTGATATGGGAATTTTGATCGGTTATAGTGAAGTTGGTTATAGAGTGCTAATTAATGGAAAAGTAATAGTGGCTAGACATGTTGATATTGTTGAAGAAAATGTAAATTGTATTGGCTTGAATGAATGTGAATCTGATGTAGAAGTATATGAATCTACAGATAATGAATCTCTTGATGATAGCTTTAAAGGTACAGATGAAAATCTAGGGGACCAAAATGAAAATAAAATAAAAAAATCTGAGCGCATAAGAAACCCACCAAAAAGATATGAAGATTATTATGTATATAATAGTAATATTTTTGCAAATTATTGTAGAGCAGATACTCCTAGTACATTTGAAGAGGCGCTTGAGAGCAATGAAAGTAAGTATTGGTCAAAAGCTATGGATAAAGAAATTGATTCGTTAAATAAAAATAAGACTTGGCAATTAGTTGAAAATGTAAATGGTAAAAAAAATATTGGATGTAAAATGGATTTATACAAAAAAGTCTGACAATGCTTATAAGGCCAGGTTAGTTGTAAGAGGTTTTCAGCAAACCGATAAAATTGATGATGTTTATTCTCCTGTTGCGAGAATGCAAACTTTAAAGATTTTATTATCATACTGTTGTCAAATGGGTCTAATTATTGAACAAATGGATGTTGAAACTGCATTTCTAAATGGTAAAGTAAGTTCTGAGGTATATGTCCATCAACCAAAAGGTTATGAGGATGGCACAAATAGAGTGTGTAAGTTAATAAAAGCTTTGTATGGTTTAAAGGAAAGTCCCAGAGCTTGGTATGAATGTCTTGATAAATTTTTAATAAGTTTGGGTGTTAAGAAAAGTAATTTAGATTATTGTTTATATACTTTTGGAAATGGAAAAGATACTATTTATTTATTAATATTTGTGGATGATTTATTAATTTGTGGACGTAACAAAGAAAAAATGCAAAATATTAAGAAACTTTTATCAGAAAAATTTAAAATGAAAGATCTTGGTAAAATTAAAGAATATCTTGGTATTAACGTAGAGTATGAGTTCCGTAAATGTGAAATAAAATTAAGTCAAACAAAATATATTGAGTCATTAGTAAGAAAGTATAATTTAGAAAACAGTAAGATGTATAATACACCTATGGAGGTAAATTTAAAAGTTGAAAAGTCTGATGTTTGTGGAAGAAATATTCAATATAGAAATTTAATTGGTGCATTATTATATATAAGCTCAGCTACAAGGCCTGATATAAGCTTTAGTGTAAATTATTTAAGTAGATATCAGAATTGTTATAATGAAACACACTTTAAATATGCTTTGCGAATATTAAAGTACTTGTATTTAACGAAAGATTTAAAATTGACTTATAAAAGAAATGATAATTCTGAAATTATAGATGTTATGTTGATGCCGATTGGGCTGGTGACCATTTGGACAGAAAATCTACAACTGGTTATGTAATTCGATTATTTTGTAATGTAATTTATTGGAAGTCTAGAAAACAAAAGTGTGTAACAAAGGCTTCGACATATGCAGAGTATGTAGCGTTGTCGGAAGCTGTGAGTGAATTGAAATTTGTGAAAGAATTGCTAAAATTGTTTAATGTAACTTTAGAAAAACCGATTAATATTTTTGAAGATAATTCGGGAGCGATAAGTTTAGCAATGTATGGAAGTTTTACGAAAAATTCTAAACATATTGAAGTTCATTACCATTATGTACACGAATGTATAAAAGAAAATATGATTAATGTTGTAAAGGTAAATTCTGATGATAATATTGCTGATATATTTACAAAGTCATTGTGTAAAGAAAAGTTTGAGAGATTTCGAACTATGCTGAACTTGAAAAGTTGAACTTGAAATGTGTATTTGTAAAAATTGAATTTGTAAATACAATATAAATGTAAGGAGGCGTGTTGGATATATGCAATACATTTATATTGTATAATATATGTAATGCGCGTAAGCATGTATAAGTTTGTTAGTTTTCAGTTTGTAACAAGACGCCGTGAGTGAAGCACGTGTCGTAGTACTGTGTATTAAGTATGTATTGTGTATGGGTTAATAAACGGTATTATACTGTGAAAACTCTTATATTTCTTCATTCCACACTTTAACACTTACAAAAATATTAAGAGACAAGATATTGAAAATGAAATGAATCATTACATTCCAGTAATTTTCAAAATTGGAGGGTGGTATCGGACAGTGATTATTTTCTTAACAAAACTTAAATAATATTAACAGTTACAATTTTTTAAATAAACAAAACTACGCTACAACCATTTTAACTGAATTTTTGCACAAACAATTTATAAAACCTATTTTAACTGAACAAAACGATTTTTTAGAGTTTTTTTTAAATTATTTTTCCTTACAAACATCGCACTTGTAATACAGAGCATTCCCTTCAAGATTGGCACAGTTTTCGTGAGCCCAACCACTGCAGTCTTTACATTGTATCCAGTCTTCATCGAAGGTTTCCCCACAAATTATACAACTGGGTTTTTTTACATCTCCAGCACTGTCATCAATGAAAGTTAGTGCTTTTTTACGCCTACTTTGTTTGCTAATTTTCTAGTTATTTGATGCTTTTTTAATTTTGTAGTTTTGTTTTCTTTGAGTTTATTTTTATCTTCCAAACATGCACGCTTTCCTCAAGTTGGATCTTATAAGGAGTGGAAATTAAAATTTCACTCTGGTCCCCACGCCTCTTTCGGATGTTGAATTTAGCACTCACAACACAAGGGAGTGGTGATATTTCCTGTTATATGGCTTGAGAAGTAGAAGGTGTAGAGTTAAATTCTTCCACATCACATGGTGGACTCAAAGGATGTGACGATTTAATTCTAACTGTAATCTTAAATAAATAAAAATTAAGTTTGCGAGCGATAAGTATTTTTAAATCGCACTATTAAACCTAAAGCCCCTGTATTAAATCAGTATGAGAATGAGAAGTGAATGAAAATCAACAGAAGCACTAATAAAAAAGGTCGAATTGTAAAAAGTTATTATTATCTTGGATTTCGTTGTCCATGACGTGTCCGTTACTTAACTAAATATCACTATAATATTGACGACTCGGAACACTAAGTTTTTTATAAGTAAAAACGTAAAGTTTTACCTTACAGCCTAAACCGGCTTTCACCTATAGAAGGCTTCATCAGAGGCTGTCGTTAGTAGCGCTGTTCGTCTTGTTGTTGGTGACGAGATAGTTTTTCGAAAGATCGAAGCTGTGTGTGTGTGGTGAGATGTGTTCGAATAATGCGTGCGATTTGAATTGTGTCTGTTCGTTTAGGATGTCGTTTTTATTTGTTTTTGTGTGTTTGTATATTTCTAATTGTTCTAGAGTGTCTAGTTTTCGGCCTTTTGTGTGTACGTGTAGTATGTTCATGTTATTGTCGATGTTTTTATATGTGTGGTTTGCTTCAATGAGGTGGTTTGCGAAGGTAGATTCTGTAGTGGTGTGGAGTGCTTTTGTGTGTTCAATGTATCTCTGTTTGAAGCTACGTCCTGTCTGGCCTATGTAGAATTTATTGCAATTTGAACAATTTAGCTTATATACACCGGGTAGATTGAATTTGTTTTGTGCTTTGGGCATGCGTATTGATAGTGTGTGTTCTGTTTTGTTAGTAGTTTTGAAAGCGATTCTGTATCCTGCTTTTTTGAATTTGTGGGTGATTTTTTCTGTTTGTTTGTTGATGTATGTTAGTGTTATGAATTTGTTGTTTTCTGTCTTTGTCTGTTGTTTGTTTTGTGTAGGAGTTTACTGACTATTGTTCTGTCATAACCATCTAAGGGGATGTTGTTAAGTCTATGTATCATGGTTCTAAAAGCAGCTAGTTTGTGTTGTATTGGGTGATTGGAGGTGTTGTGTATTAGTGTGTCAGTTGTAGTTGGTTTTCTGTATATACTGAATTTGTGCCTGTGTTCTAGTTTTGTGATGGAGAGGTCTAAGAAGTTTATGGTATTGTTGTGTTCGTATTCGGCAGTGAAGGTTATGTTTTTATGTATTTTGTTTATGTGCGTTAGTAACTGTTCACATTGTCTTTTGTTTGCCCTGTATAGTATTAGAATGTCATCAACGTATCTGTGCCAATATAGTATTTTATGTGAGTGTCTGTCATTGTTTGTGAGTATTTTTGTTTTTTCTAAGTGTTGGAGGAAGACTTCTGCTAGAATGCTGGATATGGGGGAGCCCATGGGTAGGCCTTCGTTCTGTGTGTAGTATTTATTGTTATAAGTAAAGTAGTTTTGTTTTGTGATAATGTTCAGACAACCTACACAAAAAAGTACAAAACTTCATGGAACAGAACAACATCACAGAACTAAAACACGACCCCACCGACAGATACCAAAACTCAATAAAACAAATAGTCAACAAAGCCAAACACATTATGACACATAAACAAAAGCCCTACATGAAACAAATCCGACCATCAGCACCTACACTCCAAGCGCTTCCCAAAATCCATAAAGAAGACATCCCGATCCGCCCCATTATCAACTACCGTAATGCCCCTGCACACTAACTGGCAAAATATCTAGACAAAATTATTAGACAACACACACAAATAGACAACAACATTGCAGTAAAAAACAACACTGACCTAGTAACAAAAATAAAAGACATACACATCCCCCATAACACCACATTAGCCTCCTTTGACATTAAAAACCTGTACACAAACATCCCCATCTCTGAAACAATCACCATCCTACAAAACAAACTCAAACAGAACAACACACCAGACGAACGTATCAATGAAATAACAGAAACTCTGAACATTATCACAAAACAAAACTACTTTACTTATAACAATAAATACTACACACAGAACGAAGGCCTACCCATGGGCTCCCCCATATCCAGCATTCTAGCAGAAGTCTTCCTCCAACACTTAGAAAAAACAAAAATACTCACAAACAATGACAGACACTCACATAAAATACTATATTGGCACAGATACGTTGATGACATTCTAATACTATACAGGGGAAACAAAAGACAATGTGAACAGTTACTAACGCACATAAACAAAATACATAAAAACATAACCTTCACTGCCGAATACGAACATAACAATACCATAAACTTCTTAGACCTCTCCATCACAAAACTAGAACACAGGCACAAATTCAGTATATACAGAAAACCAACTACAACTGACACACTAATACACAACACCTCCAATCACCCAATACAACACAAACTAGCTGCTTTTAGAACCATGATACATAGACTTAACAACATCCACTTAGATGAAATAGACTACAAAGACGAACTAAACACGATAAAATATCTAGCAGAATCTAACGGTTATGACAGAACAATAGTCAGTAAACTCCTACACAAAACAAACAACAGACAAAGACAGAAAACAACAAATTCATAACACTAACATACATCAACAAACAAACAGAAAAAATCACCCACAAATTCAAAAAAGCAGGATACAGAATCGCTTTCAAAACTACTAACAAAACAGAACACACACTATCAAAACGCATGCCCAAAGCACAAAACAAATTCAATCTACCCGGTGTATATAAGCTAAATTGTTCAAATTGCAATAAATTCTACATAGGCCAGACAGGACGTAGCTTCAAACAGAGATACATTGAACACACAAAAGCACTCCACACCACTACAGAATCTACCTTCGCAAACCACCTCATTGAAGCAAACCACACATATAAAAACATCGACAATAACATGAACATACTACACGTACACACAAAAGGCCGAAAACTAGACACTCTAGAACAATTAGAGATATACAAACACACAAAAACAAATAAAAACGACATCCTAAACGAACAGACACAATTCAAATCGCACGCATTATTCGAACACATCTCACCACACACACACAGCTTCGATCTTTCGAAAAACTATCTCGTCACCAGCAACAAGACGAACAGCGCTACTAACGACAGCCTCTGATGAAACCTTCTATAGGTGAAAGCCGGTTTAGGCTGTAAGGTAAAACTTTACGTTTTTACTTATAAAAAACTTAGTGTTCCGAGTCGTCAATATTATAATGATATTTATTATTATCATACTTAAACCCTTTGCTAGTCATCATGCGGTGACCTGTTAATTCCGGACTCAACGTGTTTATCGAGTCGTCTGTATTTTAGGAAGATATAAAAATCATAATGTTTATAATTAGAAAGTTGAAGGCACGAATAGTAGTTAAAATAACTCACTTAAATTATATATGTATAATTAATGTATGGTTTTTGATAATAAGAATGTTAACTTAAAATAAAAATAGGAACTATATTGTCGTGGAGTACTTGCCCCTCTCCGTTGTTATGTGCCAGTTCAATCGAGAAAGAGTCGCTATGTTGCCGTCACACCGTACAGACGTAAGAGCGAGAGCTCCACCAAAATGTATTTGTTTTTTATTTAACTTTAGAAGATTAGCTACCACTGCTAAACGTGGAGAGCATTGTGTAATGTATGAATAATATAAAGATGTGTTAAGAAGAAAATGTAATAAGTAAAACAAAAACTTAACTAGTGGTAAGCAAGATGACGTCTCCCCTCAAGAGGTAAATCCAATTACAACATCACTCCTGAAGATGTGATCTGCATAAACTTCATAAATACACGTATACGATGCATAAGACGCTGACGAGGACCTCCGTGAATCTACACCTACTTTCACCAAAGAAACTTCAATCTCCGCAGTGAACATCCGACCTAATTCTTGTCGAAGACACGACACAGATGATGACGCCGACTCCAAGAATTCCCAAGACAGATGCCCCAGGACGAGGTTACTACGACCAATTGTAAAGGTAACTCGATAGCTTGGCTATCGAGAGTTAATCATATTTGATACACAACTCACATTAAAAAGAGACTTTTCAAAGACGATTACTTTTATTTAAAATTAAAATGAGACAATCTAAGAGTTTACTGTAAGATTCAATTATCATACGTTGTAACGCCTTAAATGTAAATGTAATTTATTATCACTTCAAGTAATAATACCATTCTTCAAATGGTAAAAGAAGTCTTGCAAGCGTCTAGATGAACTGAAAATAATTAGAAGTCTTTACTATAAATATACTTAAAGTAAACTCGGATCCGAGGTATAAGAATACATAATCAGTTTGATCCCAAAGTTTTATGAAAAGCATTTAAATATTTTAGTTTAATTAATGATGTCATGGGATCTTTTTAGTAACTGTTCTTAATAAAGAGAAGTGATCTTGTTACACATGAAAATGAGTGCATAAATCAGTAAAATACCTTCCCTTGTTTCCTTATAGTTATATTAAGTAGTTTGTTCAATTAATTTGACTTTAATAATAGTTCGTTACAACGTAGGCAGCCCATGTAATTGGCAGGTGTCAGTTAAGATGGGTTCCCTGGATTTGTAACGTGGCAATACGTTACAAAATTGCGCCACTCTGATAAAGTTAGAATAGTTGCGAGCATCGTGACGCAACAAAATTGCGCCACTCTGCTTAATTTATTAGTAAATTAGATAACTCACGGCATTCAGTTATTGATCTATGCACTCAGGGAATGTAATTGATGTAATCTTAGTACGTAGGCTTTCACGGCCGGTGTCATTATGATTATCTTCTAAAACTTCCGGGCTGAAAGGCCGTGGTCGATTGCTTATAACACCTGAAGCGGCCAAAAAGTTATAAATAGAGGCATCATAGCCGTAACTCACTGTTGCTTGTTCCCAGTTCATTGGGAGACGTGTTCGGCGTGTCATCTATTTGAACACAATTTTTTCGCTACTGAAGATGGCCACCGGTGGTGCGGCCGAAACGTTTAGCAGTATTTTAAGCAATCGACCACGGCCTTTCAGCCCGGAAGTTTTAGAAGATAATCGTAATTGATGTAACTTTAATTTTCAAAAAAATGAATTTGTTTTAAGATACGCAAATGATAGTGAGTATAAATTGAAATATCATTGTATGAAGCTAAATGCAAGTAGGTACATGAATTGTAATGCTTGGTCAACTGCTCAGTCTTTAACAGGTTTATATTATGACAATCCAAGACCTGTTGTTTCCTGAATAAGCCTGCATAGTATATGTTAGTGTATGTCTGTCGTCACGGTAAAAGTAATAAAAAAAAAAAGAAATAATAATAATGCTCCTGTGTAAAGTAGACCCGGTTAATTACGTGGAAAGAATTTCGTAACTTGAAATTGTTACCAAAATAAATAATTAATTTAATTGGGGAAAGTACAAGAATTAATAAAGTCAAACTGTTATAACCGTAATACACATGTAAGTTGAAGGCGTGCGTTGTTGAATGAGATTCACTCTATGCGTCCGAGCTGGCTTCTCCAGTTGTGACCTGTCAATTAAGTAATCGGTGGCATTGTGTAGAGAACAATACGTGAGCGTAAACCCCGCATTCTCACGGACACACTTACCCTACCTTTGTTTACTAAATAAAGAGGGTGGCCTACATTCCAGCAAACAGCTGATCGGCTATTTAACTTTGAAATATGTGTGTGTGGAATTTCTGTCTCTCCCTTAGAAGAGAAATTGTTCTTTTCTGAATTATGCAAATGATTTACCCAAGAATCTATCTTATCTATGTAATAGTGTATAGTATAGTAGAGCAAGTATTTTCACCGTGACGACAATTAAATAATGTAGTGACTTAATAATAATAAATTTATAATAATAAATAAAGTGTGCTAAATAAATATGGTAATTAAATAGGAAACAATTCTAAGTAAGTTTCTTAAATCCCCCCAAAGTAAATAATAAATAATAAAGAAAGTAATAATAAGTGAATAATAATTGCTTAAATAATAAGGCTGAATAAATCTTGATTTAAACTAAATTTGTGTGAAGTGTAGCAGTAAGTAAGAGAAAGGAAAATAATAATACAAGTATAGTTACATATTGTAAACTCCCGGTGGTGGCCAGTTCGAGGAAATAAAGCGTGTTGAGAATTGTAGTAAGCAGCCACCCTCCCTATTGTTCTGAACTGGTACCGAAGTAAACCACCCCTGTGTATTACATTGCATTGTGTAAAGTGTCTCCCCTTCCGCATAGTTTGTTTAAGAATTGTTAAAGAGATAATAAGAATTATCTTCGTGAAATTCCACTTCTCTCTGTAGTATAAGATGTTAGCATTAGCTATAATCTAAAGTGGAGTATGGGATCCTCTTTAGATTATATTAGAGATAAGTTTATGATATATAATTGAGAAATAATTATATACATGTAACGTAACAAGTCACAACGGCGCCGACTGAAAAGGGTAATGATGGGGGCAGAAAGGTGCCAAAAGATCATTAATGAGTGCTGAAAGCTAACTGGTGTAGTTAGAGTAAGCCGATGTCAGTCGGGCCACGATATTGTGAGTTACGGATAATTAGGGAAATTAGTATTAAGACTTAAAATATAAGTTAGCGTGTTAAGAAGTGAGATAAAGGGAATTTCACGAAGGAGAACATTTAAATGAACAAGATCATTTAAAGAGAGATAGAGAAAACAAACCGTGTACTAATAATAAATAATAGTAATAATAAAATTAAGCTTCACACACTGACACCATACATACTCCAAGTCCCCAATTGTGCGTTAGACTCACAAAACACCCCTTACGTGAAACTTAAGCGGTGGAGTATGTGACGATTTAATTCTAACTGTAATCTTAAATAAATAAAAATTAAGTTTGCGAGCGATAAGTATTTTTAAATCGCACTATTAAACCTAAAGCCCCTGTATTAAATCAGTATGAGAAAATGAGAAGTGAATGAAAATCAACAGAAGCACTAATAAAAAAGGTCGAATTGTAAAAAGTTATTATTATCATAATTAACCCTTTGCTAGTCATCATGCGGTGACCTGTTAATTCTGGACTCAACGTGTTTATCGAGTCGTCTGTAATTTAGGAAGATATAAAAATCATAATGTTTATAATTAGAAAGTTGAAGGCACGAATAGTAGTTAAAATAACTCACTTAAATTATATATGTATAATTAATGTATGGTTTTTGATAATAAGAATGTTAACTTAAATAAAAATAGGAACTATATTGTCGCGGAGTACTTGCCCCTCTCCGTTGTTATGTGCCAGTTCAATTGAGAAAGAGTCGCTATGTTGCCGTCACACCGTACAGACGTAAGAGCGAGAGCTACACCAAAATGTATTTGTTTTTTATTTAACTTTAGAAGATTAGCTACCACTGCTAAACGTGGAGAGCATTGTGTAATGTATGAATAATATAAAGATGTGTTAAGAAGAAAATGTAATAAGTAAAACAAAAACTTAACTAGTGGTAAGCAAGATGACGTCTCCCCTCAAGAGGTAAATTCAATTACAACATCACTCCTGAAGATGTGATCTGCATAAACTTCATAAATACACGTATACGATGCATAAGACGCTGACGAGGACCTCCGTGAATCTACACCTACTTTCACCAAAGAAACTTCAATCTCCGCAGTGAACATCCGACCTAATTCTTGCCGAAGACACGACACAGATGATGACGCCGACTCCAAGAATTCCCAAGACAGACGCCCCAGGACGAGGTTACTACGACCAATTGTAAAGGTGACTCGATAGCTTGGCTATCGAGAGTTAATCATATTTGATACACAACTCACATTAAAAAGAGACTTTTCAAAGACAATTAATTTTATTTAAAATTAAAATGAGACAATCTAAGAGTTTACTGTAAGATTCAATTATCATACGTTGTAACGCCTTAAATGTAAATGTAATTTATTATCACTTCAAGTAATAATACCATTCTTCAAATGGTAAAAGAAGTCTTGCAAGCGTCTAGATGAACTGAAAATAATTAGAAGTCTTTACTATAAATATACTTAAAGTAAACTCGGATCCGAGGTATAAGAATACATAATCAGTTTGATCCCAAAGTTTTATGAAAAGCATTTAAATATTTTAGTTTAATTAATGATGTCATGGGATCTTTTTAGTAACTGTTCTTAATAAAGAGAAGTCGTCTTGTTACACATGAAAATGAGTGCATAAATCAGTAAAATACCTTCCCTTGTTTCCTTATAGTTATATTAAGTAGTTTGTTCAATTAATTTGACTTTAATAATAGTTCGTTACAACGTAGGCAGCCCATGTAATTGGCAGGTGTCAGTTAAGATGGGTTCCCTGGATTTGTAACGTGGCAATACGTTACAAGGAGTTTCCGCTCGTGTTGGTGTCTTTGAAGTTGAGGGTTGATCTGGATGTGCGATTACAGGTAAATTGATGGATTGGAAACCTGTTAGTGTGGAAGAAGGGGCTTCAACAGAATAAGTTTTTGGGAAAGGAACACGTGAAGTTTGGGAGGACTGAAGAAAATCCAAGTCACCAAAAACGCTACGATTTAACGGATAGATCCCTGTACAGGCAAATGCAGACTGAATCAGTTCCATCCTACACACTCTGGTCAACGCTGTGTTTACTAGACCAGCAATATCCTTGGCACCTATTTTTATGTTTTCATATTTTCTCATCCATGCTGAACACGCTTCATTGTAGGCGTTTTTAAATGGTTTCATTATCACTCTGTCTAG
This sequence comes from Magicicada septendecula, assembly GCA_034769895.1. Classification (NCBI taxonomy): domain Eukaryota; kingdom Metazoa; phylum Arthropoda; class Insecta; order Hemiptera; family Cicadidae; genus Magicicada; species Magicicada septendecula. Next base: position 137,463,494 of record CM068372.1, read on the forward strand.
TGGCTGTAATCTAAGCGTTGTGTGGGGAGGTAAGCTAAGCATGTAAATATGGTGGCTCTTTGCAAACAAAATAACATCTAAGTCCTTATGTGTGGCATGTCCATCCACAATCAATAAAACGGTGTTATTTTTACTCGGATTCACTTTTTCCGCAAAACTATGCATCCACTTCAGAAAACCTTCCTTTGTGATCCAACCACTGGGTTGAGCATAAAAAATGCTGCCTATCGGCGCATCCTTCTTTAATTCGTTGTCCATTCTAATGCGGGGGAACACAAAAAGTGGAGGTATGAACTGATCTCCAGTAGCATTTATTGAAAGTAAAATAGTCACGTTTTTCCTCTCTCCCCAGATGTCAATTTGCCCATCTGCTTTTTCCCTTTGACTGACATAATCTTTAGCTGGCTGTTATGAACACATGATACACCTGTTTCATCAGCATTAAATATTTTTGATGGACTAAAAGAATACTTTTCTATCAGTTCAGTTACCTTGTTAAAAAACAAGTCGACCTGTTCCCTGTTAAAGCCTGCTGAACGCTGCAAACTCGTTGATTCGGCGGTTCGTAAACTCAGATCTGGGTGTCGTTTCATAAACTCATAATAAAAGTCTTTTCCTGCCATCAGTGTTGTTTTGTTAAATCGGTGATTAATTTTTAGTTGTTCAGCAAAATTATAAGCCAGTTTCAAAAATTCTTTTTTGTTTAGGGGCATGAGTTATATATCCAATTCTTTTATGTGGTTATATAATTCAGTATCATGGTCATCAGTAAATGTTTTCTGAAATGTGCCTCTGTTGTCTATAGAAGGTCTTAACTTTACTTCTTTACCGGCTGCAAGAGCTTTTAGTTTGTCACCTAATGAACTTTTGGGAACCGAAAAATGATCACTGGCCTGTCTTATGGACATTTCCTTGTTCCTGACTTTATTTATTGCTAATATCATACTACTTTCTTCCCAATTGCCTCTTTTCGATTCCACCATTTCCTGAAAAAGATCAGAGCCATCAGTACACACGATAGGATCAGAAATTTTTATGTCCGATACCGCCCGCCAGATTAGTGTCCGACACCACCTGAATGACACACAAAGGGAAAACAACGTCTACAGTTGGCAGCATAGACATAAGTGACATTTTAAGCACGCAGTATACAGAATAAAATATGATGTTTCTATTAGTATAATTAAAACTGAATTCAACTTACTCTCGTTGGTGTAGTTATTGTGAAAAGTTAACTCCGTGCAGGCAAACACAACACACAAATAACAAAAATTACAAACACTCGCTAACGGCTCAACTGCTCAACTCAGAATGGCGAACGTACACTTCTCAGTTACAAACAAGTTTCCTACTTGTTAAGCAGGTGCTGCTTCATGCGACAAAACTGAGAAACCGTACTTGTCCAATACCATATGAACTTCCCCTAACTGTTTTTCATAAAAGTGATAATTGTCACATAAATTACCACAAAAAGTAGTAATATCAAAGCGTTATGTTAATTTTGAAGAGTTAATTATTTACAATTAATATAAAATTTAATTATAAGTAGCTGTTACCATGTTGAGCTGATCTGGTAATGAATTCAAACTAATAATGTACCAAACATTAGTTACATATGAACTCAATGTATAATGACAAACTGCAACTCCTGAGTTTTAATAATAATTACAAAATTATTTTTGTTTTTGCAAAAATTAAATTTTTCTATACCCAATGCTTGTTCCACAGTATCAATCTGTCATCCTCAGAGATGAAAATATTCATAATTAAATGTTTGTATTTCTTATCAGAAATACATTTTTCATGAATACTTTTCAGTCTCCAGTGATACAGATATTCTCTGAAACATATTTCATACCACACACAAATTTAATACTTGCACAAGAAAATAATTATTTTACAATTTGTTGTTGTTGCAGTGATTCTAACTGGTAGAATACAAACTAAAAGTTCTTCAATAACCACTTATTATATTATATTTTATATCAAGTCTATGAGTGTTTCTATAGAACACACACACAAGTTAGTACATCAAATAAACAAAATTTTAAAATGAAACTAATAGGCAAAAAAAATACTAAAACCGTTTTAATTCTGTGAAAATAAATCAAAAGATAAAATATGATGCTGCCAGGTAAAGAAGTTAACAGTTTTTGATGATAACAGACTTAGGTGCTATAGGCTCAGAGAATAAAGTAGAAGAATGTTAGAGGAAAAATACAAATACCCATACAAATATCAAAAATCAGAAGTATTAATCAATGAAACCTCTCAACAAATTACTTTTAAATTAACAACAAGATAATGGGGATGATCTAAGTCCCCAATATTGCTATTTTCTGTATCTCGTCCAGAATTTCACCATGGAAACAAGAAACAATGTTCTTGGCAGACTTGTCTGTGGCATCAATTTTTATATCAGTAGCTCTGTGTGAAGGCCGCAATCAATTATGTTCTAGTATAGCGCTAATCTGTAGTATGGAATGTTCTGGTGTCTGAGTGGGGTATAAATACAAGGCTTCAGTGGCACTTAGTTTCAGTTTGAGCTGCGATATATTCCAGTATGGTTCGACGTATTGTGGTGGAATGTTATGTGTTTTATAATTGTGCGGGACAATTGTAATACAACTGTGTTTTATACTCGTTGACATTATTATTGCGTGTGAACAATTTTTATTTGATTCTCTTGTTGATATCAACAATTGTCTATCAACAATTGATAGACTCTCTTGTTGATTACAAACTATTTAATAGTGATAATTAAAGCTGGTGGTTAGTGACTTAATTGGTGTCTTGTATTTTGTTTTCCACTGTACCATATGATGATCAGCAGACTGTCGTAACAGTGGTGTCAGAAGTGGGACAGAACTGTTAACAGTGAAAACAATTGACACTTTGTACAAGACGAGAGTAATTTTTAATTATTCGGTAAAAAATGGATGCCAGTCAGATGATGGAAGCTTTCCAAGCGCTGCTGCGGCAGATACAGAAAAACAAAAGAAGAACACCGACGGGAAAGAGAAGAAGCAGAAAAATGACAAGGTGAAAAAGCGGAAGAGAGACAGAAAATCCTCCTGCTGGAAACACAAGAACGCCAGAAAGCATTACTGCTGGAAACAGAAGAAAGACAAAAAGCACTGTTGTTCGAGTCGGAAGGAAGACAGGCAGAGGAACGGAAGGGCGAAACAGAAGACATCAAATTGGTAATACAGGACCAAAAGCAGATGCAAGAACAAACCGCTGCAGAGTTGGGTCTATTATGAGGTGAGCTTAATAATCAAATTACGAGAATATCTGCCATAGAAGAATCCATGTCAAATAAAATAGCTGAAGTAGAAACATTTGTGACGAGTGCGGAAAAAGCTATGTCAACAAAAATAGAAGAATCGATTGCAAATATAAAAGACCAGATTAAGAATGAAGTTGAGCAGTTCATGAAGACACAACCAAAACAAATTTCTGAACAGATTGTACCAATGATAGACAGAAAAAGCCACAGAAAATAAGACAACAGAGAGAGTCACTTTGCCTACACTAGGGACAGTTCATGTCAAGGCTCCAAACTTTGACGGAAGCAGTCACTGGGCGACGTACTTTCGCCAATTTGAAGCTGCTGCATGCGGAAATAATTGGATAGAGAAAGACAAGGCAGTTTCACTCATTCTCACATTAAAAGAACCACTCATTCTCACATTAAAAGAACCTGCAGCAGAACTACTACAGAAAATGCCACCCGACAGCCAGAACATCTATGATGAATTGATTAAAGCTCTAGAATTACAGTACAGTGATAAACATTTTGTGAGATGTGTATTACGCTCAGTTAAGAACAAGATGACAACATTCCGGGGAGAGTCTTCAAGAGTTTGAGGCAAGTATCGACAAACTGATTAGATTGGCCTATCCTGAAGCACCAGAAGATTTTCGAATGAGGTTTGCAGTGCAGACATTTATTGATGGCATCGGAGATTGTGAACTTCAGCAAGTATTACAAATCTGTTGTAAGGGACTATCTTGTTGATTACAAACTGTTTAATTGTGATAATTAAAGCTGGTGACTAGTGACTTAATTGGTGTCTTGTATTTTTTTTCCATTGTACCACACGACGATCAGTAGACCGTCATAACAATACTTTCTGACATGAACACTAATATTTTAGATACACATTTAAAAAAAGTTTACCTCTGGGTAAACCAGTTTCACTCATGGCGAATGTTGGCAGAAGCAATGCTGGGAAGCTCTGACAAAGCTCACCGTGAGCGAAATCTTGCTAAGGTAAAATTAAACTTTTTATAAAGGTTAAAAAAAAAAAACACAAACTCTTGGCTGTTTCACAATGTATTCTTAACCTTTGACAACTGTTTAAGTTCTATTAGGCTATTCTCAAAGAGCTGCTAAAAACAACTAAATACAAATAATGGGTGGAAGGGTGAACATGTGTTAAGGATGTGCATATGGACATATGTGGGGTCAAATAGTCCTTATTATACTTAGTTGGCATTCATATTATACTTAGTTTTTACAGTCACTTGACCTTCCATTCCCTTTAGCTTCTCCATCCCCTCCACCATACACATTCCACACACATGTCCATACTCACACCCTTAACACATGTTCATCCTCCAACACATTCTTTAGTCTAATAGGCTGAAATAATTGTCAGAACTTAAGAATAAATTGTGACTCAACCAAGTGTTTATTTTATTTTTATTTTTTTTAATCTTTGTAGTAATATGTTTCACCAAGTGCCCAATGAGTACTCAATCAATATTATAAAAATCTGAGACATTTTCATCTAAAATTCTGTGGTGGAAAGTGTATATGAATCATGATACTCAGACATGTCACAGATAACAAAATCCAAGGATCAAGTGGCCTTCACGTGTAAATTCTCTTACAAGACTTTACTCAGGTGTTAAATACTCATAACTCAGTCTATACTTGTAGGGCATCACATGTTATACAATCACACATTATACAAGATATCATTATGAGTATACAATGCATTATATAATCTCTATTATACAAGCATACTACTTACACAAAATGCTTATTGCAGTAAGGTGTGTGTGTGTGTGTGTGTGTGTGTGTGTGTGAGAGAGAGAGAGAGAGAGAGAGAGAGAGAGAGAGAGAGAGAGAGAGAGAGAGAGAGAGAGGGAGAGAATAACATATTGGCTACATGTGGATACATGTGTAAGTGCACTCAAAATATCACAGTATAATATTTAAGTACACTTATTTAATTTAATGACCAAAGAGAATTAAAAAATTAGATAATGTTTATTATGTATTCTTTTTACTTCCATATTCCTTAAGGAATGGAAGTGTGGTGATGGCAAAAAAAATCGTGTTCGAGATTATTGCAGATTCTGATTCTACTACGCTCAAAACATGAAAAAAAGTCGTTTTCCGAAAAGTGTCTGTGTGTGTGTCTGTCTGTGTGTGTGTGTATGTGTGTCTGTAGATTTTTTTTCTATGGCAAACGATAACTGCCGCAAATTCAAACAGAATCAAATAATTTTTTGCATACAGCCCTAATTTGTAGAGTACTCGCGACCTATTGTTTTTGGTGAAGATCGGTTGAGGGAAAGGGGTCGTTTACCTGCAACGGTTTTTTTTTATCAAGGGAAATTTTTTTTTTTGGCAAACGATAACAGCCGCAAATTCAAACAGAATTAAATAATGTTTCGTATACAGCCCTGAATTGTAGAGTTCTCAAGACCTATTGTTTTTGGTGAAGATCGGTTAAGGGAAAGGGATAGTTTACCTGTAACGTTTTATGTTTTAACAAGGGTATTTCCTATGGCAAACGATAACAGCCGCAAATTCAAACAGAATCAAATAATTTTTTGCATACAGCCCTAATTTGTAGAGTACTCGCGACCTATTGTTTTTGGTGAAGATCGGTTGAGGGAAAGGGGTCGTTTACCTGCAACGGTTTTTTTTTATCAAGGGAAATTTTTTTTTTTTGGAAACGATAACAGCCGCAAATTCAAACAGAATTAAATAATGTTTCGTATACAGCCCTGAATTGTAGAGTTCTCAAGACCTATTGTTTTTGGTGAAGATCGGTTAAGGGAAAGGGATAGTTTACCTGTAACGTTTTATGTTTTAACAAGGGTATTTCCTATGGCAAACGATAACAGCCGCAAATTCAAACAGAATCAAAAGATTATTTGCATACAGCCCTAAATTGTAGAGTTCTCAAGACCTATTGTTTTTGGTGAAGATCGGTTGAGGGAAAGGGGTAGTTTACCTGCAACGTTTTCTTATCAAGCGTATTTTCTATGGCAAACGATAACTGCCGCAAATTCAAACAGAATCAAATAATTTTTTGCATACGTCCCTGAATTGTAGAGGTCTCAATGACTTTCGATTTTGGTGAAGATCGGTTAAGGGGAAGGGGTAGTTTACCTGCAACCTTTTACGTTTTAACAAGAGTAAAGTACTTGAAAATTTATTTAAACTTTTTCAAACAATGGTAATTGTTAAAAATAAAATAATTTTGTTGCCAGGCAATAAAATTAAAATTTTTTCATTTTAATGTAAATCATGTATAAGAGAAAATATATCGCGCTTGGCAGGCGATATTAAGATTTAAATATAAATCTTAGAATATGGAAGTCATGTATGGTTCTCCATACCGATATTTTACTTCCATATTCCTTAAGGAATGGAAGTATGGTGATGGCAAAAAAAATCGTGTTCGAGATTATTGCAGATTCTGATTCTACTACACTCAAAACATGAAAAAAAGTCGTTTTCCGAAAAGTGTCTGTGTGTGTGTGTGTGTGTGTGTGTGTGTGTAGATTTTTTTTCTATGGCAAACGATAACTGCCACAAATTCAAACAGAATCAAATAATTTTTTGCATACAGCTCTGATTTGTAGAGTACTCATGACCTATTGTTTTTGGTGAAGATCGGTTGAGGGAAAGGGGTAGTTTACCTGCAACATTTTTTTTTATCAAAGGAAATTTTTTTTTTTGGCAAACGATAACAGCCGCAAATTCAAACAGAATCAAATAATGTTTCGTATACAGCCCTGAATTGTAGAGTTCTCAAGACCTACGGTTTTTGGTGAAGATCGTTTAAGGGAAAGGGGTAGTTTTTACCTGTAACGTTTTATGTTTTAACAAGGGTATTTCCTATGGCAAACGATAACAGCCGCAAATTCAAACAGAATCAAAAGATTATTTGTATACAGCCCTAAATTGCAGAGTTCTCAAGACCTATTATTTTTGGTGAAGATCGGTTAAGGGAAAGGGGTAGTTTACCTGCAGCGTTTTTTTATCAAGGGTATTTTCTATGGCAAACGATAACAGCCGCAAATTCAAACAGAATCAAATAATGTTTTGCATACAGCCCTGATTTGTAGAGTACTCAAGACCTATTGTTTTTGGTGAAGATCGGTTAAGGGGAAGGGGTAGTTTACCTGCAACGTTTTTTTATCAAGCGTATTTTCTATGACGAACGGTAACAGCCGCAAATTCAAACAGAATCAAATAATTTTTTGCATACATCCCTGAATTGTAGAGGTCTCAATGACTTTCGATTTTGGTGAAGATCGGTTAAGGGGAAGGGGTAGTTTACCTGCAACCTTTTACGTTTTAACAAGAGTAAAGTACTTGAAAATTTATTTAAACTTTTTGAAACAATGGTAATTGTTAAAAATAAAATAATTTTGTTGCCAGGCAATAAAATTATAATTTTTTCATTTTTATGTAATATAATATTTTTCATTTAATACAGCAATAAAAAGGCAGGTAAGACACAGCCTGGCTGTTTGGCTGAAAATGATTTTAAATATAAATCTTAGAATATGGGAGTCATGTATGGTTCTCCATACCGATATTTTTAAACTTCAAATGCAATTAACACAACAATGTTAATAAATAAAAATATTTTTAAAGACACATTTAAAAAACTAACATCAGAAGGAAATAATTATCCAACTAGAATGTAAAATATTTTAAATATATTTACATTCTAAAAAAAATGTTTTAATTTTTCCCTGATTCAATAAAATAATAAAATGTGTATACAGTAAAACTTGGCTAATTTGAAGCTGAAGGGACCAGTAAAACATTTGAATTATCTGAAAATTCGTATTAGGAAAGTTTTAATAAGGGTAGAAAAATCAAATCAAAAACCGAAATTCAGTAAAGCAATATGTTATTTTTTAAACAATTTCCTTATACATATCTATTACAAACGTATAAACACGTTTCAGGACAAAATATAGCATTTAAAGTTTTTTAAAAAAGCTAGAAACTTTTGACTGCATTTTGCAGTTAATACACTGAGTTGTAATAAACTCTTCAAGTTTATTAAGTGCTTGGAAAATAGCATCACGTTCTGCTGTCCTTCAACAAACCGTCTCAAGTCTTGAATGTAATTTGATGCCTGTGAAGCCGTTGGAATCAGTATCTCTGGAAGTTCTAGCTGGTCCCCTTCTTCATCTGAAGATGTACCACCATTTTTGTTCACAACATCAGCCACGATCTCCGCATCTGTCTATTCACCGCACACCGCCCAGTCTTCATCCATGTTTACAAACTCTTCGTAACGAATGCCTGCATCATGTCCAACATCTTCCCAGTTATCCGCAGTGGGTACAACTTCTCTAGCAGCTTTATTCTCCTCTTCATCTTCAATGTGGCAGAAACCACCTTTACGAAAGCAATTAGCAAATGTTTCTTGCGTAACTTGGTCCCAAGCACTGTTGCACATGCGGGCAGCTTGAAGGATGTTAATCTTGATAGTATTTTCGTGCTCATCTAAATAAGCACCTGGCAGAATGTTTTGGACCACAAGCCGTCTGTAAAAATGCTTAAAATTTTTTATTACACCTTGGTCCATAGGTTGAACTACTGAAGTCATGTTTGGGGAGGGAAACACAACCTTTACATTTTCCATCACAGGAATAGTGTTGTGCGCTGTACAGTTGTCAATAAACAAGACGATTCTTCTGTTTTGATTCCAAAATTTCCTGTTGATTTTCAAAAGCCATCTTTCGAAAATTTCACCTGTCATCCAAGCTTTATTGTTTGATTCATATTCAATTGGTTTTGTTTTTATATTTTTGAAACAAAGTGGGTTAGCTGACTTCTCTATCATTAGCAAAGGCAGTTTTTCCGAGCCATCCATGTTTGCTCCGAATAAAAGTGTTATGCGCTCCTTGCTGTGTTTGCTGCCAATACAACTTTCTCCTTTAAAAGCAAGTGTTTTGTCGGGGGTGCGTTTGAAGAATAAGCCTGTCTCATCTATGTTAAAAATGTCTTTAGCATCTCTAACAGAAATCATTTGCAACAAATCGTCTATCCATGAACTTGCAGCTTCAACATCAACAGATCCACTTTCCCACAAACAGTTTTGAAAGACATGCCATTCCTTTCTTTAAAACCATCGAGCCAACCAGTGCTGGCTTTAAAATCATTTTTCCTTAAGCTAGATGCTGTAATGGGTCTAAATTTACATAAATATTATTTTCAAATTTTAATGAATTCTAAGTTATTTTCAAAGTTGAATTAAAACAAATAAGTGGGTGTAGTGGTGTCCAAAATAATGACGACACGGGTGAGTGTGACGAAAATGAAAATAACGAAGTAACAGACGACCATGGCATCAATACAGGTGAGAATAATGGTGGTAACATAACGAAAAATTACGAAGAAATAATTAACGAGGTAAGTGTTAGTTACAAAAATGAATTAACAAGTAGTAGCGGTAAGATAGTGGAAAATGAGATATATGAAAGTGATACAGTGAAAATACATAGTGATGATGACAATATAGAAACAGGGAGAGAGAGTGAGAGAATAATGAGAGTGGGGGGTAGTGAGAGAGTAGAAATCAGTGTTTATAAGTTAGAGAGAGAATATGAAGAGAATTATTTGGTGGATGTTGAGCAGAGGGTAAAGTTTCCCCAGGTTTATTGTAAACCAAGATGTTTACAAATGTTTTTGAAGGGCAAGAGTCCCTTAGAGGAAAACAATGTGTTTTCAAGTAGCCCCTTAATTTTTTATAGTTGTCCTGGAAAAGCCAGGAGGTGTTTTTATGATTTAGTACCCTCTGCATGGGATGATAGAAAAAGTACGAAATGGTGTTATGATGAAAGGTATTTTAATAGGAAGATAGAGATGTTTAAGGTTAATAGAGGTTATAACGAATTAGTAGAGAGGTTAGATATTGAGAGAGTTAGTGATATTAAGTACTTACCTTGTGAAGTAATTAGTGCAGCAAATGATGGTATAGATTACTTACCTTATGTCAAAACTGGTATAGCAGCATATAATAATAATGATGAAATAATAATTGACCTAATTGTGACAAATCATACTAAGGGTGACTTGATTATACTCGATGGTGACAAATTATATGATGTAATAATATGGAATAATCCTGTTGATTACTATGGTATTGTGGAAAAGTATGAGAATTTAAATAGTCATGATATTGATGGAAATAATATAACGAATTTAATAAAAAATGAATTGTGTAGACATAAGACCAGGTTATTATTCGATGATGGGGGTAAACAATTAGTGTTTATGAACGTTTAACTATGTGAGTAGTGGTTTTGAATTGGACCGTTTTATGAAATGATTTGTGGTATAATAATATACCTTATTTAACATTTAGCTGTTAAATGTTTAACAAATAATAGTGTGGATTGTAAATACTTTTGTGTTAATGTTAAATGTAATGATGTAGCAAGGTGAAGTATACTCAACTTTGTGAATTTTGTTAAGGTAAGGAAATATGTTTGACAAAGTAATTGAATTAATTTGAAAGGAGATAATAAATGAAATATTGTATGAGATGAATGTTGATAACAAATTAAAAAATTTTTGAGAATTTAATGGTATAGTAAATGCTAAATAATTGATGGTTGATTAGTAAAAAGTTCAATTGAAATTAAAGTGTAATGTCTATAATTTTATATGCAAATTTAAAGATGAATTATTTATTTTGAGGTAATAATCGCAATGTTTAATGAATAAAATGTTATGTAAAATGAATGTTGATAATAAATTTGAATTTTTGGAGAATCTAATTGGTATAAGAAGTGATAAATAATTAAAGGTTGAGTATTAACAGGTTCAATTGAAATTAAAAGTAAAGTTTTGGAATGTTTGGAAATTTTATTAAGATACAACTGAGATGTTTATTTTAATGTAATGAGGTTTATGTTCATTGTGAGTGTTTACTATGTTTTATTATGTTGTATTATGTTAGTGTGTGGAAGGAGGAATTTAAAATAAATTCATAATTTAATAAATTATGTGATGATGGAGAAGGTGGTTACTAGGTAATGAAATATTAAAATGAGTTACATCAATAATGTAGAGTATGCAATTGATTTTCTGATGTAAATGAATGATGTTGTATTGACAAGGAGTATTTCATTTTGATGTATTAAGGAGTAATATGAAGATGCTTAACGATTGTTAAGTAAGTAATTTGTTCTAATGTAGTTGATTTAATGTGTTTTACTCTATGTAAGGAGTTTGTTAATTTTGAAATGTGAATGGAATATTTATAATGGAAGGTATTTATACGTTGTAATGGAAATGTTTATTTAAATTTTGATGGTATCAGAGCGATCATTTTGAATTTTGGGGTAAGAGTTAACGAGAGAAGGTTATACAGAATGTTGGTATGGAATTCTTATAATGTATTATACTTAGACTAAGTATTCATCCATGTGTAGGATCTATAAAAAAAAAAAAAACTGAGTACTTCTTAACGCAAACCAACACAGCTAAGGAGAACCAGATCAGTTAGGGATATGTTATTATACCAGGCCACTATTTGATATTTTTGATTTCATGTTTCAGTGTCTGGTGATGCTGTGGCGGCGGTCCTGTGCTGGCCTGCATGCCAGAGCAGGAGCGTCAAGTGCCTGTCTGGCCTTGCGGTGTTGGGATCTCGAAAGAGAAGTCCAGTAAGGTCATTCAGGTGCGGTCACAGTCACTGGACCAGGGGTAAGTTAACCACAATTTTGAATAAAACGTAGAGGGGGTTGTGGCGACATATCTTGGCTGATCCCTTTAGAAAGTATAAGAGTGTCAATGAGAGCTTTTATGCTTCGGCATAAAACCTCTCATTGGGGGGGGGGGGGGTATTGTAATGGGTCTAAATTTACATAAATATTATTTTCACAAATTTTAATGAATTCTATAACATGTGCAGTTGAGGCCCCTTAAGGTGAGTCGATTGCCAGTAAATGTTTTCATGACCATATATGGTTATGCAGCAAATCTCGAGTTTATTTGCAGTCAGTGACTAACAACGAAGGAATGTTGTTGATGAAAATCAGTGCGTGGCAAGTTAAAAAGGTGATACTAAGTTCAGCGAAACTTTTGAATACTGAGGACGAGACGTATGGCGGGCAGCGGAGTGAACCAGTTTAGAGACGACACAATTGGAAATTTTTAACACTGAAAGTCAGTCGACCACCATCTTTTGCGCTGTGCAGCAGCATCGCGGGGCGCCCGCATAAACAGCATAAAACGCAAATTAAAAAATGTGAAATTTTAACTAGCATTGGACTTTAAAAAATATAAATAATGTATTAATCAGTGATCAATAAAACTAAACAAACAGTTCGGCCATAAGATATAAAAGTGAAAACAACAGACAGTGCACACAACAGGAGACGTCCCGTAGGATGAAACCATACGCACCATGAAAGGAAAGTAGACATTTCAACAATAATTAAATACTGGCTTTTCACTAAATTTTAAAGTTGAGCTCAACAAAACCTAAAAGTATGTAAATGTGTATGATTGTGTGAGTGAAGAATATGAATATAGGCCCTAACAAGAAGTGTTGAGTTTGCATAATTTTTGATATACGTATTCGTATTTTGATGTAATAGTTGTTGGAAATCAGTTTTACGCCTTAAGGCGGAATAAGTGTGTTCATGATCTTTTTATGTTATCAAAAGAAAATAAATAATGTTATATTTTACTTGATATACGCATTTTGTTATTTGTATTTGCCCATTGTTCTCTGCTGAAGTACACTAAACGAATTGCTGGATTAAACCATACAGATAAAATCAATATAAAATTAATAATTAATAACTGAACATACTTCAATGCGAATTCCTCAGCTTTGGCTCTAACGAGGGGCCCACTGACTGGAATTTTTTTGTCCCTTGCTTGCTTAAACCACTTCACTATTCACACACACACTATTCAAAATCTTCTCTTTATTTTTTAGATACGTTGACAGTGTATTTGGCGGTATCCCGAATTCCTTAGCAATTTCAGATTTCTTTTTTGTCCCTTTTCCACTTCCCGAATAACGGCAACTTTTTCGGCAAATGTCTTAACCCTTCCACGAATACAGGCAGACTGAACTGAAAGCAACAGTGAGGGTGGCTGACTGATGAGGCGTGGAACAAGGGACAACGGCGGACGGTACCGTTACATGAGCCAGTCACGTGTCATCGCGCGATACTGGCGCCAATTCCACGAATTTGACACAAAGGACAAGCGTCTGTTCACAAAGGGCAATGCCTGCTTGTCTGTTTCCAGTTATGTCTCTATTGTTACGTGGTCTGGTCCATACTGCAGGTGATTTTTTGTAGTTTGAGCAAAATATTTATTTTGAATTAACCAAAAATGTTCAAATTACAGACGATGTTTTTGCACGGTTTTACACAGGATATTCAAGGGACCATGGTAAAAATTCGAATTATCCACGAATTTGAATTATGCACGTTCGAATTAGCCAAGTTCTACTGTATTATGCAATTCTGTTAACAGATACGCAGTAAATGTCAATTAAACGCAAAAAATGTACGAATAAAGGGGTAAAAGTTTCAAACAAAAACTTAACTCAAAAGATAACAAATCAAATGAGATTTCACTCCTTTTTATTCCTGAGGTTTTAAATCTGGCAAAATACAACATGGATGAATAAATGTACATTGGGATAGAGAATTCTGAATAAGTGACTATGAAATTCTAATCACAATAACTTGTGATTTCGAGTATCAGCAAAACAAAAAAATTAAACTACACAAATAGATTATCAAATGAGTTGTAAAATTTATGACATGTTTTGGTTCTGTCATACTTAACTAAAGTTTCCAGTACCCAAAGTCAACAACTCCAATACCTTAGACGTGTGGGGGGTCCTAATATATAAAATGTGCCATAAAACAATTGGTATAAAAAGAGCAGACATAGATAAAACGATAAATTTGAAATAAGGATTAAATTAAAATTATTTATAACACCTGACGTTTTTGTTTATACTTTTTATGAAATTGAATTACTGAATATATATTAAATACACTACAATACATGTACACAGCTGTAATAATCTAATCTTATTAGACTTATACTTCTCTTTATACTACAATATATTCAGATAAACTTGTAAAATATTCGCACATAAATCTATCTTATTATTATTAAAAGGGAGTGGGAATATTTGATTTATATTTCTAACAAGTGTAAACATGCTAATCATCAGTGGCGGCCTGTGCTTAGGTTGCATGGTTGTACAACCACCAATAATTCCTGAATTGTATTTTAAATTATAGAATAATGACTTAAACAATAACTAATAATAGTGTTTTGAAGCTAAATCATTGTAATTAATCATTTGCCGATTGAAAAGCACAGAGCAATACTAAAAACCGTACACGCTCTTGCCGCGGTGTATGCACCAACTGTGACACGCTTTGTATATGGGGAAATACAATGGAGTAGTGCTCTGGCTGGCTAGACGCAATTGTTCCTGTTACAGCGGTGTAGGCTCGCTTGGTGTGATTAGGGACTCTGCAAACCCCGCTTATACATCATGGCACCACCAATCTCTTTGTTGGTAAATAACACGTGGTGCGCCAGGTTGGAATTTGTAAGTTCATTGTTAGTGTCAATCCAATTCATCATCAAATGTAAATAATAGTACATATAAAGAATTAAGGTGTCATAGTGTGCCGCCCCTTGGCAAGACAACACAAAAATCGGGAACTAGTTTAATTCTTTACCAGTAAACTAAACCAGCTGCCGTTGTTAGTAAAACGCTTACTAACAAATTACAAAACAAGTATGATATAGGAAACTGACAAGGTTTGCATAAACTTATTCACTCACTAGGTATTAGCTAAAACATCTCTTTATTGCTATTGAAATATTAATCAAACATTATTCCTGATTTTAAAGAAAGTTGTTTAGTAAATAGCGCTTTTACTGCTTCAAAGATCTTAATTATATTATTCTTGTTATATCAAAATTTATTCATATAACTGTTGCTTTTAATACCACGGATCCGGGTCTCAATTTTCTCAAAATTATTAATTTATCAATATATACATTACGGTTACTATTACTTCTTACAAAATTACAAAATATACAAATCTGATAATTTGTTCATTACATTGCGAAAGTTCTTTAAAGTTCTTTGTTACTTCTTATTAAGGGGAAATTTACAAAAGTTGTGGTTTGATATCACCTGAGGTTGTTGTTGTATTCTTGGGACATCTCCAGTTGTCTTCTACGGGTTGAGTACGTTGTTCTTGGTGTATCTACATCGGGTTGATTTTTAGTTTACTTGAAGCTCTCGAAGATAGGTTGTTTACTTGAAGTTCCACATGTTGTAATTTCACTTTTCTTAGTGCAGATTCTTGTAGTTCACATTTTCTTTATTTTAATTACAGTTATAGTTCTCACTTTGCAGTACTACAGTCTAGTAGTTAACTATGTTACACTTACATTTGATTTTGTTTTTAAGAGATGTGTTGGCTACCTTTTTCTATTTTATTTATATATTTTCTCACAAACTCTAGACACTACATTATTCACAATAACAAGATTTCACGCTGGATATGCTTCTAGAGAACTTACACATACGTATATGTGTACAACACCAAAACTCACGTCTACTCATTGCGACGTTCTACGGCCGAATGCGCGTACGGTTTAGGGGAGAGGGCTCAGTAAGCTAGTGCGTATTTACGCGCTAAGAAAATAGTTCGTACTTTTCCTATTATTATTTATTCATTAATTAGAAGATAAATACTTTATGTTTATTTTATTATGACTTAGGGATTTCTTTATTTCTCTAGTCGCATTTTTAATTATTTAAGTAATTATTATTATTATTTACTACTTAATACTTTTCTTGGCGTGTTGGTACTGGAAGGTTTCAAGTTGATTCAGGAATCTGGGTATAGGTAAGGGTGTATGATACTCTTACTTATTAAAATTAAAAAATTTTAATCTGTGCGATTTTTTATACATTTAAAATCGTCACATCCTCCTGCACTTAACTATGAAAAACGGGGGGGGGGGGTGTAATAATATAATTCTAATAAACAATTATATTTCATACTGAAATTTCTCTCTCTCAGCTTATTTCTATTCATCAATCGATTATCTTATACTTATGTCACATCTAAATTCTACTACATCTACTATATAAAATACACAAAACGTAAATCTACCTTATTTTAATTCTTATATCTACTACCGGTTTTTTCTTGAATTGCTCACTCGTTTTACGGTGTTATACTCATGAGTATTTTACTAATAATAATACCGTATTGTAAGAACAATAGAATTACTTTTAGTTTACAGCGCTAAAGATTATTTTTCTTTCTTTCTTTCTCTTCATCTTCATTATACTTGTCATCAGATTTCTCATGTATAATACCATTCTCGCAGGACATTAGCTAAGGTTGATCAGGCCTCGCTTGTATTCGTACGAGGGGGTTTTGAGTTTATAGTTACCTATAGTATAGGATGTTACACAATCTTATCCTATTTCGGTATAAGTCTATACAACATATTTTATTCTTAATACTTAGATAGTATTCTAGGTTTTCTATCTTTCTCGTAGTCTTCCTTCTGTATCTTGACACGAAAAACATTTTTTTATTTGAGACAAATGACTTCTGCGAACGTAATTTTCTGTATTGGGTTCATACAGAGCTACAGTAACGGGGGTGATGAACTTACGAATTTGGTAGGGGCCACACCATCGATAAGATAGTTTCGAAGTGATCTTATCAACTGCTTTACTCATAGGATGAGTTTTATACATGACTAAATCACCTATTTTATACTTTATTAGCTTATTATTATTCTCATGATACTTCCTTGATTTCTGTAAATTAGCTCTCAGATTTGCACGAGCTTCGTTCCATATTTTTGTATGTTATTCCCATTCACGTCGCGGGGTAATAACTCATTGATTTTCCACTTTGTGGTTAAAGGATGGTTGGGTTTGTACTTGTACAGTAAATCAAATGGTGTTGATTTATGACCTTCGTGATACGCTGAATTGAATGCAAATTGTATCCACGAAATATTTTGATCCCAGGTTGTCTGGTCTTTAGCATGATAAGATATTAATGCTGATTTTAAGTTACACAAGTATCTTTCTGCTATATTTCCTTTCGGTCTGTACTCGGTCACGGTAATATGATTTATACCTAATTTAAAACACATGTCATTAAATTCTTTTGATTTAAACTGGGGTCCATTGTCAGATATTAAGCTTAAAGGAGTGCCATAGTCTTTAAATAGTTGTTCTTGTAGAATTTTAATTGTCGTAGATGCTAATGCACGACGCATAGGATACATCCACACGAATTTAGTGAATGAGTCTACACAAATTAACAGCATAGTATTTCCGGATTTAGAGCGGGGATAAGGTCCAGAATAGTCGATGTATATTTTCGAGAAGGGAGTAGTAGGTATTTCGGAGATTAATTTTCCGACTTGACTGGTTCTTGCTGGTTTGCTCAGCGCACAAATTTCGCATTCTTTCACGAACTTTTTTATTTCACTATTCATGTTTTCCCAGTGGTATTCCTTGCGAATACGATGTATCGTTTTCCTAATTCCCATATGAGCTCCAATTGTAGATGAATGATAGTACTCCATTAACATGGGTTTGATTATTTCCGGGGCGATTATTCTCAGTAATTTTCCGTTTGCCTTCTTAAAACAAAGTACTCTTTTACTCAAGATATATTTGTCAGATTTATTTCCTTTTTCTATTTGTTCGATTATTTTACACAATTTCGGATCTTGTTGTTGGTGATATGCTATATCCTTAAATGCAAGGGGAAAATTAGTAATTAGTGTATTAATGATAGTGGTTTCAATCTTGTCTTCTCCAGATCTTGTATTGGGTAGTTGGAACATGCGGGATAGAGTATCGGCTACTATATTTTGAGTACCACGAATATGTTGCACTTTGAACTTGTAGCAATTTAATCTTAACACCCATCTTCCGATACGACCTAATTGCTTTGGGTGATTTAATAACCATGATAAAGCTTGATTATCGGTTTCTAGTAGAAATTATTTGTGTTCCAAAAATGGTTTGAATTTATCAAAAGCAAATACTACGGCTAAACATTCCAGTTCATAGGCTGAGAACTTCCTTTCTTGCTCGGTCAGTGTCCGGGATGCATAACTGATCGGGAGTCTAGTATTATTTATTTCCTGGTATATTACGGCTCCTAATGCTACACTTGAACTATCGGTCTGTACGATAAATGGTTTACTGAAATCCGCTAACTGCAATACAGGTGGGGATATAATACTTTCTTTAAGTGTTTCAAACGCTTCTTGATGTAGAGTAGTCCACTCGAATTTCGTTCCTTTCTTTCTTAAGGCATTCAATGGGGCTGCTATATCTGCTAAGTGGGGTATATACTTATGAAAATAATTAATCATACCTAAAAATCTAGCTATACCTTTGACTTCTCTGGGAGGTAAAAATTCTCGGATTGCGCGTGTACGTTCGGGATCGATGGTAACCTTACCTTCGGCTGATACTATGTGACCTAAAAATGAGAATTGTTTCACTGCGAAATTAACTTTACTAGGGTTTACGGTCAGTCCGGCTTTCTTTAACCGGGATAATACTTCACGCAAGTGATCAATATGTTGATCCATTGACTCACTATACACTACTATATCGTCAAGATAATGATATACAAATTTAAATTTAACGTCATGGAAAATTTTTTCTAACAGTCGGCTGCATACTGAACTTCCTTGTGATATACCGAATGGTACTCTCGTAAATTGATATAGATTAAATGGGACAGCAAAAGCAGTTAAATGTTTTGATTCCTCAGCTAGTGGAATTTGATGGAATGCTTGGTTAAGATCCATTATGGTGAAGATTTTCGCTTTTGTAAAATAGTGAAACGCACTGTGTATGTCTGGCAGTGGTATCGATTCAAATTCTATACTCTTATTTAGTTGTCTATAATCCACGACTAGTCTATGTTTGTCAGTTCCTTTTGGTACTAGGAATGCAGGCGATGAATATGGAAACGTTGATGGTTCAATGACGTGCTGATCAAGGAGTTTGTTAATGTGGTTTCTCATGATTTCCATCTTGGGTGGAGATAGTTTGTATGGGTGGAGTCGTATTACTTTGTTGTCACTAAGATTTATCTTATATTCAATTAAATGAGTTAATCCTAACTTGGGGGTGAGTACAGCAGAAAAATCTTTTATTAACTTTTGGATTCTTAGTCTCTCATTTCCTTTTAAATGACTTAGACTCGATTCATTAGGCTCTGAATGAATATTTGCGGTTTCACTAACAGTGTCGTTACTTAATTCGAAGTCGAACTGATATTTTTGAGTACGATCAAATCTGAAAAAATATTGTTTTGCATATATATCAAGGATTAAAGCAGTTTTTCTTATAAAATCCGCGCCTAATATTAAGTTCTGTCCTAACTCTTCAGCTACTAGTAGGGGAATGTACCAAGTAAAATTCTGAATTTTTAATTTCACCGTAATACTGTGAGATATCTTTAGGTTTTGTTTATTTGCGGTGGTACACTTTATGTTCACCATTTGGCTACGTTTAATCAGTTTATGATTAGCTAGTAAGGTGGCTAACTGTTTACTAATTATACTACGGGTAGATCCTGAATCAATTAAACCAAGGGTTTTCGTTGCTCCAAGGTCTATCTGTACATAGGGTAGTTGGCATATACTTGTTTTACATGCACCAATAGAGTTGCACTTCTCAATAAATTTTGTTAAATAAGGATCTCTGCGTTTATTTTTACTCATCTTTATTTGACGCTTAGTATTGTTGTTACCTTTCCTTCTGATGCTTCGGAAGACGTAGGATTTTCGGTCTTCCAGCTTCACACATTTTTTGATTGGTCGGTTTTCTGTAGATAACGCTTTTGTTTACATAACTTGCTAATATGTCCGGCCTCTCCACAGTTATAACATCTTCTTTCCTCACTTACTTCGCTCGTAGGTTGTCGGGATTTTGGTTTAGAGTATGAAACATGGGGATAGTTTTGGGTTTTATGTGTACTTACGAATCGCTTATCGCGGTAGTTTCGGGTATCATTTCCAATAGGTCTAGTTTGCAATGAATTTCTTTGTTGACTCTGGGACATAGAAACACTTCTATTCTGGTCAGAATACCAGACGTCGGACGAATGTATACAACATAGTTCTAGTTCCGTAAAAGTTGTAGGTGGCTTGACGAGTGCTAGTCGAGATCGCCCCTCGGGGGATAGTCTTACTATGATATTGTCTACTAACTGTTGTTCGCTCCATTTAACTTGTAACAATAAAGCAGATTCTCTTACTTCAGAAATATAATGAGCTAGTCTCTCGTATGTACCTTGTGCACGAAGTACTAAGTTTCGCTTCAATTCTTCGTAAATACCGGTGGGAATGAAATGTCTTATTAGTGTGGTATGAAGTTCTTCTACCGATTGATTATACCTTAGGGATTCTAACACTCTATCTTTTAATGGAGATCTACACTTAGGTAAAATAACTTGCAAAATCTGGTTATCTCTTAGTTGTTGCAGTTCCTTTAATTCTAAGATATGTTTGATAAAATTAAGGAGCTTTGTAATATTCAGTCCATCAGTGATTTGTATATTGGACAAAATACTTTCTACAGGGTGGGTTATTTTTCCATAGAGCTCGGGAGTTAAATTTATTTGGCTCATCATTCTAGGATTTTCCGCAGGTTGATTAGTCCGCGAATGAGAAGGTAATTCGTAGGTATGGGTCATATTTTCTAGTTCATTAGGGATTGACGTAACGTTTACTGCTTGAATATTTACTTGACTACCACTTAACCGTTCCTTGAATGGATCTATATTGGATTCCTGCAGAATCTGAATTTTTGCAGTACCGTTTGGTTGTTCTTGAGTCGGCGATTGGGTAGGTGAAATATTTAATTTCGTCATTGCTTCTTCGATTTCGTCTAATCTAAACAATTTGGATCGTCTACGTAATTCGCGTATTATCTCAGGTAATTGTTTTAATGCTTCCTCGGCGAATTTTTTTACATCAGGAGGGATACCTTTATCACCGGGCCAGGTCAACAAATTGGTGATACGACGGTATAGATGCTCAATTCTTTGGGTGGTGCGTAATATTACTGCGGGGGATTTTTCATCACGCAGGGTTTGTGCATACGAAGTTAGTTCTGTATACTTACGATAACACGTTTCTTTTTCGCTATTGAAATCTAAAACACTCAAACGACTTAATAATGAAGGTTTGTCCGGTTTATTTTCGCGTAACGTCTTGCGAAGTTCCGCGACAGTTACATTAGAGTAGGGGAGACCATGCCATAATGCTTCATAGGTTAATTCGTCTTTCAACAAGAAATCGGGGTTAAATTGAGTCATTTTTGATAATAACCACTTTACACACACGACGTATTACGAACGACAAATCTTATGTCACTTACTTTACTTCATTTTCTCAATGTTTAAAAATAGATAACATTAATTCATTTAAACACATACACATATATCTTATTTCATATTAAGCTTTGGGATGTAATCTTATCTTAATTAATCAACATAACTGATTTCACAACAATTAAATTCTCAGTATTGACATATATAATTAATCAAAACAAAACGATAATACTATTTTAGTAGAGAGAAATTTCATATACGGAAAGTTCATTGATTTAACAAACAGCACAAAGAATCAGCTGTTTTGGGGTGTCGTCTAGTTGCATAGGGTAGTAATTCAGAACAAAAAAAAAACAGGAAAGAGCTTGTCTAACGTGGCTTTGTTTGCTTTAGGGAGGAGGGGTTATGAATGAGATGGGTTCTTACAAAGGGGAGAGTTTACATTCCTCAACACATATTTAACATGAACCAACTGGCTTGGAATTGACTTGTTTGGAATGGTTTCCCTACCAGCTATTACTTGCTTCACACGGCAAACTCGCGATACTAATATTATTATTATATAATTAAAATTTTTCTCATTTATCTTTTTTTTTTTATTTCTGAGTGAATAAATTTATGTTTGTCCTTTTTATCGTTTAACGACTTATAAACTTACACAACAACAATTACATAATTATGTTGCAATTTTCTGTACATGACACTCTGTAAACAATATTTTTTTTCCCAAGTAAATTACACAATTTTAAATTCAGCAGAGTGGCGCAATTTTGTGCCGCCCCTTGGCAAGACAACACAAAAATCGGGAACTAGTTTAATTCTTTACCAGTAAACTAAACCAGCTGCCGTTGTTAGTAAAACGCTTACTAACAAATTACAAAACAAGTATGATATAGGAAACTGACAAGGTTTGCATAAACTTATTCACTCACTAGGTATTAGCTAAAACATCTCTTTATTGCTATTGAAATATTAATCAAACATTATTCCTGATTTTAAAGAAAGTTGTTTAGTAAATAGCGCTTTTACTGCTTCAAAGATCTTAATTATATTATTCTTGTTATATCAAAATTTATTCATATAACTGTTGCTTTTAATACCACGGATCCGGGTCTCAATTTTCTCAAAATTATTAATTTATCAATATATACATTACGGTTACTATTACTTCTTACAAAATTACAAAATATACAAATCTGATAATTTGTTCATTACATTGCGAAAGTTCTTTAAAGTTCTTTGTTACTTCTTATTAAGGGGAAATTTACAAAAGTTGTGGTTTGATATCACCTGAGGTTGTTGTTGTATTCTTGGGACATCTCCAGTTGTCTTCTACGGGTTGAGTACGTTGTTCTTGGTGTATCTACATCGGGTTGATTTTTAGTTTACTTGAAGCTCTCGAAGATAGGTTGTTTACTTGAAGTTCCACATGTTGTAATTTCACTTTTCTTAGTGCAGATTCTTGTAGTTCACATTTTCTTTATTTTAATTACAGTTATAGTTCTCACTTTGCAGTACTACAGTCTAGTAGTTAACTATGTTACACTTACATTTGATTTTGTTTTTAAGAGATGTGTTGGCTACCTTTTTCTATTTTATTTATATATTTTCTCACAAACTCTAGACACTACATTATTCACAATAACAAGATTTCACGCTGGATATGCTTCTAGAGAACTTACACATACGTATATGTGTACAACACCAAAACTCACGTCTACTCATTGCGACGTTCTACGGCCGAATGCGCGTACGGTTTAGGGGAGAGGGCTCAGTAAGCTAGTGCGTATTTACGCGCTAAGAAAATAGTTCGTACTTTTCCTATTATTATTTATTCATTAATTAGAAGATACATACTTTATGTTTATTTTATTATGACTTAGGGATTTCTTTATTTCTCTAGTCGCATTTTTAATTATTTAAGTAATTATTATTATTATTTACTACTTAATACTTTTCTTGGCGTGTTGGTACTGGAAGGTTTCAAGTTGATTCAGGAATCTGGGTATAGGTAAGGGTGTATGATACTCTTACTTATTAAAATTAAAAAATTTTAATCTGTGCGATTTTTTATACATTTAAAATCGTCACATCAGTATAGGATGTTTATTATATGTAACTGGTAGAACGCAGTAAATTCTGTCAAAAAACTTAACAAAAACGGCGACCAGTTTAGGTCCTATTGAGGACAAAATTGAAATTAAAAGAGTAGGTAGGCCTACACCAGACATTTCAAATTTTAATCAAAGTGTAAAATCAGGTAACAGAATATTTAATCATAAATTTAAAAAAGATTCATACAATAAATATTCGTGGTTACGTGGGTGTGACACTAAAATTGCAGTATTTTGCTTTCCTTGTGTATTGTTTGGAGGGGAGGAGACTTGGACATTTTCTATTCAGAGAATACAACAATTTTATTCCATCCAACCCATCTGCAACCCCCAAATTTTTCAACCACCAACCGCCACTGTTAATCATAATGATTATATTGACTTGTACACCTGAGTGGTATATCTAAAAATTACACTTTTAACAATTTTGTATGAAAATCATTAAAAAACAAAAAGAATTGCTGAACGTCTTTAAAGTGTATTAATTTTTAGTAAAATTGTGCTTCATGGCTTTTATATGATCCTAAGAATGTTACTGTTACCTCTCTCTCTCTCTCTCTCTCTCTCTCTCTCTCTCTCTCTCTCTCTCTCTCTCTCTCTCTCTCTCTCTCTCTCACACACACACACACACACACACACACACACCGCTTTATAAAAATACTTTATTTTATATTAATTTTATTCTATATTTTACTTTAATTTTATAAAATAGCTTGGAAATTTGTATCAACTATAAGTGGTAGCAACTTGATTCTGACTGAGAAAAAACTTCATCTTATCTTCATTTCATATGATATACTTCAAAATATAATAGGTGGTCCATAACTCCCCAATTTTGATTAACCATTTATCATTGTGATTCAAAAATTTAAGTAGCTATCCAAGATTTGAAACAAAATTACAATAACTTTACTTAAAAGACTATGGAAGTCAGTTTTTATTTTTCAAACCTAAGGTTACAGACAGAAGGATTCAATACAGAAGAAGAAGATGAAGAAAGTTTGTTTTACAGTACATGTAACATCTCAAATGTAACTGTAATGGTTATTTCCTGTGCTAATAGTACTTTCATTAGTCTTTTCATTGGTCTTAAGTGATTTACACTTGGTTTTGGTATTTCTCATGTACTAAAATAAAATATAGTGAAATACATTTTTTAACATATAAAATTTAAGTTAATATAAAGTTCATTTCAGTTAAGAGTTAAGAGTTAAGTGTTTAAGTAAAATTTAAGGTTTTTTATGCACAAAACACTAATTTTATTCTATAACTTCAGACTGAATATCATTAAGTCGTTCTAGTAAACATCTGTGTAATCATTTGCATATTCTATAAAATCACTGTAAACATACAACTTGCCTGTATAACTGCTAATTAGGACAAATATACAATTTATTGCATGCTGTCTTGACCATGGGACTTAAACACCCCATTAAACATTCAATACATGAAGATAACCTTCTGATAAAAATTCACATACAAAATTAATCTTATTTATTATTACAAGGAAAGGTAATATTAAAAATTAATACTTCTTAATCATACAATAGTTTTAAATGTATACTGAATTAATTAATAATTAATTCGCCAATAAAGACTGCCCACACATCTGTATGAAACAGCCCTTCAGACAATTTTTATAATTGAAAGAAATGAACGTTTATTAGAAAAACTGAAAAATTTAATAAGAACTATTGCCACTTTGTCTTTCTCTGAACACACACAAAGAAAACTGAACGAATAAATGGACTTTTGGTCAATCAGTTCTACCTGCACACGTGCAATGCGCACCACTTTCTAAATTTAATATTTTCAAGATATTTCAATTTCAAATGTTTGAGCCTTACTCTCATTTATATTCACATATGTTAAGAAAAGCATAACTTGTTCTATATTCTGTACACAAAGGCTATTAACTTCATCACTGTATTGTCACTACTATTTTACAACAACACAACATAGCTTGAACTCTCCTGCCATTATTATGATGAAATAAATAGATAATATTAACAAACTTCTTATTAAAACTGAAACTATCTTCTTTAAAATGACCCACGTTTCATTTAATTGCAGTTGTATTTATGGCCTTTATAATAATCTTTTTTCACTATGTATCAGTCCACACAGACTTTAATAACATTGCTTAACACATTATAATTTATAATATAAATGGAAAGTTCAATATCAGTTCAATGATACTTTATACGAAAAGCACTGCACGTATGAAAATGTTTTGTCAAACCATTTACATGTTTAGCATTTCACGATGTAATGGTTTTGTAAACTTTCAATATTGGTGGGAATGAAAACATTTCCTTAGCTTATTTGAAATATTTATATGTAGTTACAGGTAAATCCTGCAACAAAACACAGGATGATGATCTATGATAAGAATATCAGAGCATGGATGACAAACATTAGCATGTTTTATGCAATTTTTGTCAATTAGCTATAAGTTTTGTATTTAGTGATGGATAAGGACTTGTGTTATACCAAATTCTTTGTAACGTTTTGCTCTATAATGTCATGTACTTTGTTTGTGAATATGTGCGCGCGTGCACGTGTGGTGAACCTTCATTGTTATATCTTCCGCGTGAGTTACCCTATCGGCATGAGACTTGGATAATTATGTATGAACATAGCTACATTTTCTATATACTCTGTTGTTCTCAGCTATTTTTTAAATGTGGTTTTTTAGTAATTGAAAACGCAACTTTTCACACTTATCAATTGAAGAGTAATAAAATTTCTAGATAAAAAATGAGCAGGCACTCGCAGAATTATACAAAGATTCGCCTGCAACTACCACTAATCTACCACGTAGACAGTTGATTGACCAATCAGAAGCCCCTAATTTCAGTCAGATCCGTCGGTTGTCATGTGTACTTCGAGGCAGTTCATCGGAGGCCGTTGCATAGTGAACGTGTGTTCTTCGTCAAGAGTTTTTCTTGTTTGAACTGGTTTAATCTAAAGCAACTCTAAGTCTTGGGACTCTTTTCGAGTTTGTCGATTAGAACCAAGTGGGTGAACTACCAATTATAAAATATTCAAGTGCTATTACGTGTTAGTGGAAGATTTTCTGCTTAGGGAGATTTATCTACCGTGATAAATCCTTATTAATGCTCAACACTTCAAGAATAGCCGGAAGGTGTAAGCTATATACACCGCTTTTAAAGAATATCATTCATTATCACCATGATTAACAATAATTAATAATAACCAATTGCGAGCGAGTAAAGAAACGATTCGGAAAGTGACAATTTGTGGGTAAAATCTGGGTTCGCCAAACCAGAGAGAGAGAGAGAGAGAGAGAGGCGGCCCAGCGATCTTTGCAGACAGGTGCGTAACGGCGACGGAGCGAGTGACGTCACGCTGAGTGTAAAGGAATTCTACGTTTCAAGTAAAACCTACCAAACTGAACTATATAAACTCTTTGATAACAAATAAAATACTATACATGACATTTTGTTTAAATTAAATATATCATATAAACAATTATTTACTTGTGTGATAAATAAATAAATTTTCTATACCTCCAATATAGACTTGTGCATAATTTATACACATATAATTATCCTATGCGAAAATATTTATTTGTATCATCGCAAATATTTCCATTCTGCTTGAACTGCATGAGTTTAAAAAAAATTTGTTATCACAAATTTACATACCAAAACTGTACAATATATTTCAATTCGTTTTAACACGCATGCATTCAAATGCTGAAGCAAAAATAGTAAAGTAAAAGGATCCTTTTTTTAAATATTCTAAAAATGACAACTATTTGCAAATTTCAAGTATTACAAAACATAAATACCCATAACAATAATGAGAAATTATTTTTTACCATTCTTCACTCTCGGAATCCTTAAGACAAGCATGCTTTTTAAATGGACACTGAAAACAACAATCTACAAATTTTGTGAAAACATGGAATGGATTATTTTATTCTTCAATAAAATAATTGCACGCACACGCACACACACACACGCACGCACACGCACACGCACACAAAAAATGAATAAAGTACACAATTATATTTTCCAAAGAATTTACATACAACATTATAACTTTATTTATAACATTATTGGCATTTATTTTTATCTTAAATAAGTAAATTTATATATTTACCACTGTACAGCCGCCTTGCTTTCTTCCATGTCAGTAAATCTGGTCTGTTCATTGTGTTTAATTTTAAATTTACAAATCACACAAGGAAGGAAAATGTACAAAATTAAATACATATCCAAACGACTATGTCACATTCTGACACTTAATGCTGTACACAAAGACGTTGGGAGTCATTAACTCTACTTTCAGTTAACTATACACATGGAACAACAGCTGTAGGCAGTAACACTAAGCTGTGACAACAGACAGCCTGAGGGAAGAAGCCCCTCGGTGCTGCGGCTAGATAATGCAGACAAGTGTTCGTTACGAGGGGGGACAGCAGGGTGTACCCACCAACAGGTGTGGTGCTAATGTACAGAATACTGATCACATTGGTCTATTGTGCTGTGCAGCCTTGACAGACAAAACCTAGATGACGGCATTTGTAACACGTGCACATAAACACGCTTATTTATAACTGTATAGCATGTTTCCTCATATTTGTCTTGTTTACATTCTGATACTGTTATATAATGTCAATTAACTGATTAATTCATCTGACTGAAAAATGATTAGATTAGTACTGTATTATAAAAAGACTTTGACTCATAATGACTAAGAACTACACACGCTAAGTATATGATTAGATTAGTCATTATACAAATGACTCCGACTCTTAATGACTAAGAATGTTACACACCAAATACAGTAAAGAGTAGCATTGGTTT
Source organism: Magicicada septendecula (assembly GCA_034769895.1). Classification (NCBI taxonomy): domain Eukaryota; kingdom Metazoa; phylum Arthropoda; class Insecta; order Hemiptera; family Cicadidae; genus Magicicada; species Magicicada septendecula. The sequence continues at coordinate 137,492,139 of CM068372.1, forward strand.
AATTTTATAATTGATTATTATTAATAAAAAAAATTATTGCCATTTCATATCCACTGGAAAGTGGTTAATTAAAACATAAAAAATTTGGACCATTAATTTTCAGAACAGCATCAGAACTAAACTTTTTTAATGTACATAATTATAAAAATAAGTACTGTCTGATTTATTTTTAAAATATGCAAATTTGTACTTTGTGTTATAGTATACGTTGTTATATCTGATGACACAACTGAACCACACTCAACCGTTTTACTGCAATTACTATTACAATTACACTGAAATGTAGCCTAATTTCAAATTTGACATGATATTACTGTATTGTAATTCAGTTACAGTGTTCAAGCTGGTAGTTACAAAACTCAAGTTTCTTACTTAATTTTCTATTTTCCCATTATACTTTTCAGTGTTGGGTTTTGAGATATCTGACACAAATCCTGTTTTTTTTTCAGTTCCTTAAGTTATTTATCCTAAGCTCTGTCCTCTTTTTCTAACTGCTTCTTTGATGTTAGCTTCCTATACTTTTCTCTGTCTTTTCGGGGTTGGTTTGTCTTATGTCTCTTGTCTAACTCAAAACTTTCTTGGCATATCTTGCTTCACTCATTATGTCTGTACCGTTGTTTTATTTCCGTGTTTTCTGTTGATAGTTCTACTTCTTGCTATATATTTTGTCTTTCCTATTATATATATGTCTTAAATATTTCATCTCTGTCATTATTTTTATTTATGTTTTTTCATCAGTACGGTCTTGGCCTCTGTTCCACATAAGATTCTTGGTGTGTACTGAGCTCTAGCTGTACATTCTCTTGCAAGCTACCAATGAAAATATGTAAGTACAGTTCTTGTTTTTAGTGCTTTATCATAAACAAATTCATTTTTCTTTCTTATATTGTACTGTCATAATTACGTTTTGTTTGAAAATCTGAACAAACCCCCAATCAATCTCAGGCCCCATGTAGTTCAGATACAGTCTCTATAGAAGGCAGTTGGTGTTTTTATTAGGTTTTGATCATATCAGTTGCTCACATTTTTTACAGAACATGAAGTCAGGTTCTGTTCGGCATCTGCTGACTACAAATGTTAATACTATATAACAAAACACACATTTACTTTCATTAATTCTGTTTTAAAAACTCTTAGTTTTTAATTATTCCATTGGCAATTACTGAAGTCAAGACGTAGTGAGTGTTTCAGAACAAAGTCATCGCTCCAATAAAAGGAACCCATTGTGCAAAATATGTAATAATGTTTATGATACTACAAACTTTTTAATTAATAAAGTTGTGTTAGTGGTTATAATACAAACAGAAATAACGCTGTTGCACTTCACAGCTTGAAAGTACTAATTGGGGATTTTTTCTATAGTGGTGTGCAACAGTGTTATTTGTTACAAACTTTCTGCTAACCATCATTTGTCAGAATATCATATTAAAAAGGAAAATGTTTTTCAACTTTTATTACAAATAGGATTAAACTGTGATCCAATAACTAAGCCTGAAGAAAACTGTGTCACTGTTTATTACAACATTAACAATAGGTTTTAATGAATTATATCAAGCAACTGATATTGAATTGCAATTGATTGGATTTTCCCATAAATTAACTGCTCAAATAATTGGAAAACAGTAACTTTATATTTTTTTTCCATACGACAGCACTATTTATGATGCACATATGTAGTAGGTCTGCCTCCTGTTGAATGTGTTCTTTTAACCCCCCCCCCCTACTCCACTGACTACTGCAACCACCAAAATTTGGAACCACCAGCCACCACTGGTGTGTAGTGAGACCATCTATATAATAAAATTAATAAAATATATTATATATAAAATTAGAAAGTTTAGTAATAATTGTTAGATAGTAAACGAGGGACAATTTCATTTTTTAATGATCAACAAACCTTTCTTCATAAATTGTACTTCCAGTTATGTTTACCTAGAACAAATGTACTGTAGCCCTATAAACATAAACAATTTCAGTTCTTCCAATTCTTATACCCAGTTTTCGTAAACGCATCCTCTCCCTTAGGCACACTGTCACAAAATGCTCAGCAGTAGTAGCAGTAACCTGAATCAGTCACAACAAAGAAATTTTCAAATTGCCAGTCAGGGAATTTTCAAAGAAATTAAGCAGTGTTACTCCTTTGAGTTTCTTATCTCCCATTTCTCAGAACTCAGGAACACAAAAAACCGAAACAATCACAACAATAACGAATTAAGAAAGAGACAAGCGACGTGTACTTTAATGGACTACGTACATGAGCGAGTTACCGACCACACTTGTATCAGTAATCATTAACAAATAACAGTTCCAAACGACCATCTTTTAAGAGTCGTGAACAAAGCCATCGACGTCTTGCACAATAAGCCAGCTGTGTTCGTACTGCCAAGTCTGTTACCCATACCATACTGCTCTCTTTTACACTGGCCTGTAGTGTTATGAAATTCTGCTGAACTGAAAACAGCGATAATCTCGACACAGAACGATAAACAATCTGAGCACAGAGATGATGACTCGGAAGAATATGTGTGACAAAGAGAGGAAAGTAAAGAGAGCAAAATTCTTAGAAGTACAGCTGTGCTTATTATTTCATTACGGTGTTCCAAAACAAGTCTTTGTTTGTGTAAAAGGCACGCATTGTATTCCAGTTAACTAGGTCTCTAGCGTTTTTTTTTTCAAACAGAAATATTATTTTGACGTATATCATTCAAATCTGTCAAACATTCCCCTTACAAGTTTCTTCAAAAGAAATAACAATAATAAATTTATGGCATCTAGTCATTTGATAACAGTACAGACGTTGATAAACGTTATAGTGCTTACTGTGCTCGCAAGCATAGAAAGTGTCTCCTGTTTGACTAGTTGTTAGTTTTTATTTATAACAAGTGGAAACAAAATTTTATAGTGCTCGGAACATTGGAATGTATCCAGGAACACATCCACCATGGACACATACAGAGAGGTCAGCTAAACTCGATTTCTGTGTGGCATTCCAACAGGATAAAAAAAGGTATACAACCTATTGCTGTTTTTTATCTTTTAAACCAATTGTAGAACACTATAATTATGTTTTTACATTTGAATGATCTTAAGAAATATGTTATATTGGTTAATCACAAACAATTAGCAGGTTGAATCAACCCAGAAGTGTGAGAGGTTATTAGAAAGTCCAGTAATATCCTTTATTTTTGGTACTACTTGTACTTGAATGACTGATTCATAAATGATGAAATGCAGAGCTGGAAAAAACAAATAAGATCTGTAGTAGCGTGCTACTGTATGAACTAGTTTTAATCCACTAGATACAGACAAGTGTTTGAAGATGAGAAAATCAAGTCTAAATTTGAAAAAACATTTTTGGCGATATTTCCAATTCATCATGGTAATTTTCTGTTTAGTTTAGAATAAGTATGAGCAACTAACTGAGATCAGGATAAAAAATGGTGTGTGGTGAGTAGGAGATATTGAAGTAATTAAAGTTGGCGACAGTGGCAAGAGCGAAGACAATTTATGCAGATTTCTTTGAATGATAAGATACCTGCTGTATTCAAATGACCTTGCAGCATAGCACCCAGAGGAAGAAATTGATATACATAACAATCATATAATGAAACACTCTGTAAAGGTGAAAGTTTTATGAACAATAATTATTTCTTATTTAAATCAATTCTGAAAAATCTGATACATAACTGCAGTCTATCATTAAAAGTCTATTCTTTTTATGATATAAAAACAAGATGTTTCTTATGGCTCTCAAAAGAGTTAGACAAAAATTGTCTAATACACATTTCACAATACCAATGAAATTTCAAATTAATAACATATATACAAATATAAAAAAAAATGTTTGAAGCTAACGTTGCACAGATATATGAAACTGCAGTTCAAATTCAATATAACAATAGTATATCCAATTGTGTGTTAAAGCAACTTTGCATTCTTCAGGAATAATGCATACAGTCAATCATTGTGAACAAGATCTATGTGTTTTTAGATTACACAGTGGCCAGTATTTTTGGCATGCGAATATTTATGTGACTGATCTTGACTATGTGTATGTGGAATGATTTGTGCATCTTTAGCGACTGCTTTTCTAGAACTCTGTACAGGTGTGTACTGTGCATGTCTAGGCAGTTCTGTCTCACCCATCAAAGCAGTAGCATGTAGTAGGGACTGGCTCATCAACACATGGACTGCATATTCGCACTTTCAGGAACCATGTTTAGACATCTGCCACCCAGACTGTCTCTAATTCTTTATTCCTCATCGATGCAGGTAATCTCTTTTGTTCCCTCCACCCTTTTGTCCTAAAGGGACCTGCTCCCCCCCCCCCCAGTTTAAACCTTCTTTGAGGTGTAGGGAATTGGCGATAAGGTAATCTTAATCTATGACTAAAATATTCTTTTTAACAACTCATCATTCGCTTGAGTCTTGCCGAGTGTATATTAAATCATACAAGTTTACATTACGTGAGGTTCTCATAGTACATTTATGTGTCTAAAAAACCTCACATATAGTTTATGGTTGCTTAATACCAAACAATTCACCTATAATATGAAAAGACATCCTCACTGGCTTGTTATAGCATGTGCAAAAACCTTACATGCTGAGAATATTATTCTTAATATGCGATCTTCACATCAAACTTTCAATGGTACATGAACAATAACAGAAGAGATACGTCAGACAACCACTACTGTTATAACTGATCATACTCATTACTATGTAGCTTTATACCATCGTTAATATAGTAAACGTTCTTATACTGGATTTGATGGCGGCCTGGCAATTTCTAATTATACATTAATTTAATTACAGGGATAAGTTAACTATGTTATTTGGTATGTGAAGGGACCAGCCAGTTTTTTTTTGTTACAGAGAAATTTTTGGAGAACTCTGCTACGGGCAGATTACTGTAAGAATAATATTATTGCATGTCACAATAAAGACAATTAATGAGACAATAAAGTTAACCTAACTTGCATTATACACTAATATATATTGAAAAATATATAAAATTAGCAGAAGGGTTAGGTCGGACAATAACCATTGTTATAATTTATCACATCATTAAAATTGTGTGACAAATTAAAACAATGGAAACTGTCTGACCTACCCCTTCTGTTAATTATTCTTAATAGTGAAAAACCACAAGAGTTAGTAACTAGATTAAACTACACCTAATACGGTGATAAATTATAATGAGGTAACTGTCCAACCTAATCCTTCGTTAATGGTCATGTATGATAATTGAAAGTTAGGTTTAAAGATTGTATATATAAAATTGTCTTGTGCAAACAAATTATTTAATCAGTAGTAAAGTAGCACAGTACACTTAATATCAAACAAAATAAACAGTTCAACTAACTGATCAATTTACTCACTGCTCACAATTAACCAAGTAGAACTATCACATACACAACACTCACTTGTGATTCTCATGGTACACAACTACCACATAAACAGTAATGAGTGATCAACTGTGATCATTCTGATTGAGTAATGAGTTAGTGCTTGAAATTTTCACTTGGCAGGCTGAATTTAGTAATTACAATTGAACATAATTTCGTTTAAAAATTTATTATCTAATTGTAAACTTTTATGCAAACAATAAATTGTTTTTCATTAGTCCAGTGACCTCTGACAAGTGCTTTTGAGTGGTATAGTTCATTATCAAATCAGCTTTCAATTTCGACTGATGCACTTGATCACTGAAAGTTCTTTTTGGAGTCACTAGATCAGTAAAAACAACAAGTTGAATTCTATATACTTAATCCGTCAATCTGTATATTTTTCAATTTCAATTCTAATTTGTTAGTCAAATTTCTACTATTGTACATACATTTAAGATGAGAACACAATTCTTTAACTTAAAGTATGTGTTAGGCTGTTTCAGTACCTGGAGATTATCAAAACGATTGAAACACAGTAATTGTAACAACTTTTGTAACAAGAACAATGGATGCCTATGTGTTATTATACCAAATTGTACGGAGTATAAATATCATAAAATTAAACTGTTAACAATTTATATAAAATTTTAAAGTTAATAAATTATTATTATAAATGACAAACACATATTTATCTGAAGACTATATATGTTACTTGCTTAAAATAACTGTACAGAGTATAAAATAAAGTCCCAGGTAAACTGTCTGTTCAGTATAATCTTAAGAACCACTGGCAGATTTTCAAGTGGTTTTCTCCATTCTACAGACCATCTGTCGGGGAAAGGTTTTACATGTATAAACTGTTACTCCATGACAAAAAGGAGCAGAGTAGTGAATGTTTTAGTGTAACAAGTTCAAAAAAAAAGGGGGGGAAAGGAAAAGCACCCATTAACGTTTAACAGAAAATCTTTTAAGACCTTGTTAAAAAAGTCAATCACTGTTAATTCAAAATTCCCCCTGTACAAAACCAAAACAGACAGTAGTTTTCATACAAAATCAAAATTAATTCAGCAATAATAAAGGTTCAGTTTATTAAATCTGTGTTTTAATTAACTAATTTTGGACACAGCACTTTCTATAATTGAAACTAATGATGTGACAAAACTGAGAAAGTAGCAAAATAATTAGAAAAACATAAAATTTATTCTTGGATTTCATTGTCCATGACATGTCTGTTACTTAACTAAATATAATTATTTCAATACGACTCGGAACACAAAACTTTTTATGGGTAAAAACATACAGAAGGGTGAACTTTTTATGGGTGAACCTCTGAAGAAGCTTTTTAAAAGTGAAAACTGGTTCAGGTTGTAAGGTAAAACTTTTACGTTTTTACCCATAAAAAGTTTTGTGTTCCGAGTCGTATTGAAATAATTATATTTATAAAATTTATGTAAAACACATATGCAAGAGGACAGAAACAGAATGATATCACAACAATGAAGCAATGAAACTGTATAAACAGTGAACAGCAAAATAACAATGAAACTGTATTGAAGACAGATCAGGAATGTTATACTTTTTACTGAAAAAAAAACAATTTTTTATTGGACTACAATGACCGAATAACTAGAATTCTTGTTTCACTTAACATGTTAAACAAATTGCCCATTTCTGCACAGTTTAATTGTTGAGTTTGTTTGTTTGTTTATTTAACTCCCATTATATGCTATCCGTATATAAGATACATACATACATACTATAAGTAGATATGCCATATAATAAGTTATCTTATCAGATTTATGTCTTTTTTAATCACTAAATTAAAACCAAAACAAGGCAATCATTATACTTATTCAATAAAAAACTACAGCTGTAGTAGTAGTACAGACGTCTACTTAATTAATAAAAAAAACTTGTCAGAAAAGAAGATAACATGCACTGGAATCTGGAGTCACTAGTGCTGGCAATTGTTTTTACAAGATAAGACAACTTTGTAATATTTCAGGGTGATTTCAGAGTAATGTTTTGGAAATGATTATAATAACAAAATAATAGAAAATAAAAAATAACAAAAACAAAAAAATATTTATGAAAAAAATTTCTGTATACCTTTGTTATCAAGTTTATGAAATGACGAGCGAAGAAGTAAGGAGTGAAACTTCATCTTGTAAATTCAAACTACACTCTCCAAAGTATTAAAATATAACTTTCAGGAAATATAGTATTAAAAAAAAGTTATATTTCAATTATTACAAAATTTACAGTGATATTTAATATTCAGAAATGTGCAATTTAACACTGAATTTAACACACTTTCTATAAAAGTTATCCAATTCACTTAACCAAAAATCTATAAAGTCAATCAACTTCTGAATGCTTCTAAATGAAGTGCAAACAGTTACTTTATAACACACATGAACTCAGTGAGTACTGAAATGCTAATGGGATTTAGGTGTAAGGCTTAATGGTTTTTATTTTGTTATCAATGTTATCACTGATAATTTGTTAAAATAAACAGTGATAAGCTATGTAGGTAGGTGGTTAATTATGAGAAAATAATATTTACATCAGGAAAATAAAAAAAAAACTATATGAAACTCTAGAAAGTAGTAATGGTGTCAATTGTAAATATAATCTTTTAAATACAAGCAAAACAAATAAAAGTGGACAGTTACTGACATAAGCTGACTGAGTACGTGAAATCAAATCAGAACAGCACACGTTAATGCTGTTTACAGGATCCGAAGAATATCAGAAGATTAAAAAATAAGCCAACGCTGTACATATTTTTCTGCAGCCCTAATTCTACATTTCCGTTAACAACAAAATTAAACAATATTAACAAGACCGATTCTGCTATGAGTAAAACTTGTTTTCTCATGCTTAAACAACATTTTATTTTACATAAAGTGAACAAAATATTAGGCATTTAAGTGTGAAATCAGTGAGCTGCTGTACTACTCACCTCATGACACAACACACAAGCACTGGAAACTATTCTAGTGCCTAGCAACAAACAAACAACTATTAGAAAAGTCCTTACGTCTCTACTCCAAACCCTCATCTTCACAAGTGTAGTAAAACATAACAGTAAAAATAGAATACACAATACAAACCCCGTACTTTATTGCATATAGGTTTAAACTGTTTATATTTAAACTATTCTTAGTTGAGCGTACAGTTTTGTCAAAGTTTTAGTTTAACATTTTAAAATTTAGTAACTTTGCTGATATTAAATAAATCATTAACTCATCTATTAAATTATAGGTAAATGGTGTTCAAGATTTCATCTCCGATTAATGTTTTTTAACGACTTTGGACAAGAGTTTTTTGATCGCCATTTTATATCTTCATTACTATATTCATTACTTAATTTTAAGAAATGATCCCATTTCATTTGATTTAATAAATTTTGTTCATTTAATATTTGATTTAGTAATCTGATTTAACAATTTATTTTATACTTAACTTAACTTATATGTTCTGTGGCAACAGCGATTCATTACGTCTGCTCTCCGGTACCAGCGACACGGCGCGTGACACCTGAAGAATACGAGGCGAGCCAATCCGGGATCAGCAGCCGCCGAGACACGACCAACTACTTGTTCGGAGCGAGCCAATCAGCGATCCCGATTAGTGCATAAAACCTGGGCCAGTAGAAAATTTTGAAGCACTCTTCATCGCCACGCCATCGGACGCACTTCATCTCCTCTCCTCTCTCGGACGACATCGGCGTGGAGTCAGCCGGAAGGGACGGCCGAAGAATAGAACCGGTGTTCTTGTGTCTTCGCCCTCCAGTTCCGCGCCAGCGATAGGACGTCGCTGGGCCGGCAACCAACTCTACACCCGATGCCGAAAGAAGAGGAGGACTGCAGTATGCCACGAACAGCGGGCGCAGCTGCCGAACATCTGAGCGCGGCATAACCCACATCAGCTTTCTCGCCACCCGGTCCTTTTTAGGGCCACCAAAAACACTAGAGTGTACGATTGGCGCCATTTGTCATGTGGCAAGCCTTTTGTCCGGTGACAAGTGGCGCCCAACATGGGGCGACGATCATCTTGCGGATGCAAGATCCAGCCATGCCAGCGAGCTACCAGCTGGCACACCAATCAACATGGCGCCCAACAGACACCTCTACAAGATCCGGAGAAGAGCAGTAGGCTGGCTACCGGAGAGCATTCAAGACCCGGGGGAGTTGTGGCAACAGCGATTCATTATGTCTGCTCTCCGGTACCAGCGACACGGGGCGTGACACCTGAAGAATACGAGGCGAGCCAATCCGGGATCAGCAGCCGCCGAGACGTGACCAACTACGTGTTCGGAGCGAGCCAATCAGCTATCCCGGTTAGTGCATAAAACCCCGGGCTGGCAGAAAATTTTGAAGCACTCTTCATCGCCATGCCATCGGACGCACTTCATCTCCTCTCCTCTCTCGGACGACATCGGCACGGAGTCAGCCGGAAGGGACGGCCGAAGAATAGAACCGGCGTTCTAGTGTCTTCGCCCTCTAGTTCCGCGCCAGCAATAGGACGTTGCTGGGCCAGCAACCGACTCTACACCCGATGCCGAAAGAAGAGGAGGAATGCAGTACGCCATGAACAGCGGGCGCAGCCACCGAACATCTCAGCGTGGCACGACCCACATCAGCTTTCTCGCCACCCGGTCCTTATTAGGGCGACTAAAAACACTAGAGTGTACGATTGGCGCCATTTGTCATGCGGCAAGCCTTTTGTCCGGTGACAGTTCATAAAGTTTTAAAATTCTTGTTAAAAATTTAAATACCACAAATGTGAGATAATTTACAGTTAGAAGAGTTCTGCAGTAAATAAACTTTTATGTGGATTAAAATGGAATCTATAGATAAGCATTGTTTATAAAAAAAAAAGGAGTTAAATGGAGATACGTAGAAGACAATGAAAAACAATTGTTAATTTACATGTAATCAATAATGCAATTTTTTTAATTTTTAGTTGCTGATCATTACAAAATAAGACGGCTATTCTGATCATTCAACCAAAAAAATGTAAGTTAAATCATGAAAAAATTGCTACAACTGTGACTAGCTGTGCGGGATACATAATTTACTATAGCACAAGCACATATTTTACTCTGTTAATCCTGCACAGATTTGCAGACGCATTTAATGCCCTTCTTTTATGTTTCACTAGAGGCCTACAAATATTTTAACTGTTTTTTTTTCACAAATATTTATAGAACATATTAAATAGTGAAGAATACTTTTACTAAATATATTTGCTAAAAACTGTGGAATATATTTTTTTAATAAATGTGACTTGTATATATCTAATTCAAGTGAGTAAACATTTCTTAAAAACAAGAGTATACAAAGGAAAATGATTTCTGACAAAAGGAAAATGATTATCATTAACCACCATTAATGGCCATATTTTTTTTTACAAACATTTCATTTACATGTAACATTATCAGTAATGATATCGGCTATAAAAACAATAAGTGACAAAAACCTGACTGCTCAATGGGATACTGCTCATGATAAAACTGGCTATAATGTCTAAAAATACTACTGTCTCTCTCACATGTACTACAATCAACTTTCTTAGCCTTTCCTGGAATACTCTATAATGTTAATGAATAAGGAAATGTTAATCAAAGAACGATGTTTTTTCTCCACACAATCCTGTCACTGAATACTAGTTATGTGAAGAACAACATTATAATTCTTCGCACATACTTTCTTCATTGTGGGATGAAAGTAAAAATAAATAAAGTACTGTCTAATTAAAGTTATCCGGGCTGTTTGGCTGGTCCATGGTTTATTGCCAAACCAAACGTTTCAACAGCTCCAATGGCTGCCATCATCAGTGGAATTTAAAAAAATCCTGAACGTAGGGTGTTCACATCAGGCCCACAGTAATGTTGTTTAGTCTATACCACAGTACTGTGGGCCTGACGTGGAGCTGTTGAAACGTTTGGTTTGGCAATAAACCATGGACCACGGCCAAGCAGCCCACATAACTTTAATCATACAACTGACACCGGCTGTGAAAGCCTTAGGACAATGTTATTGAAAAATAAGTACTATCTATTATTGAAAAAAGTTGAAACCTCTTTATACAAAATAAAACAACCAAAAGTCATTGAAACACATAAAATCTCAGTGATACTACTTTTTTTAATGATATAAACTAATACATTGGTATGATTTTTAATATAGTCATATTACAATGGACTCATGACTGTCTGGTCCCCAATTATCATGCCCTCCATAGTACTTGGCTGGGTCTTTGGCACAATAAAAAAAAAAAACTGATTCTAAAAATTGAGTGTTCAAAATGGTCACTTGTCTTAGTTTTCAAATCATAAATGATTTCTAAATGGAGGAACATTTTAAGGAGAAAAAGAACTCACTGAAAGAAGCAAAGAACAGTCCACCACTTTTAAAAAATATAGTTTTGTATACTGTTAATAAAATTTTTGTCTGTATTCCTACTTTTTTACTCTTTATAAAAAATGTAATTGTAATTTATTTAATATTTAAATAACTCAAATAAATATTCAAACCAACCATATGAATACAAATTTCCTATATAGGCCTATCATTAATCTTTATCATTAACGTATCATACTACAGCACTCCTTAAATGTTAGTCTTGTAAATATTATATTGTCAATGTTCATCCAATTTTACCTATATAATTATGTTAAATTCAAGTGTAACTTATTGTTTGAAAAGTATGCAAACTCTATAAACACAAATTTTAAAACAGGGAGAAATGCTACAATTTGTATTATAAAAAACAAAGGGTGCTTCACTGCAAAAGAAATGATTCACTGTCAACCTCTGGTTATCTGGCTTTTTTGCTATCTGGCATGGCTGACTGCCATGCTAGGCCAGATAGTAGCAAGTCTGCTGTACTATTATTATTATTATTATTATTATATTATTGTCATTATTTCATATTTTTTACATTTGGTAAATGGAAAGAAGAAGAAAACAGTAGCATAAAAGCAAAAGAAAGCAGTACAAAAAGTAAGACTTAAGGGTCAATGTTTTCAGGTGGTCGGGCAATAAATATAAATTCTAAAGCTGTAACTCAATGAATTACGTAAGATCTGGGTCTTTCTTATTGAATTTAATTTGTATCTCAACTATGCCACACATAACATAATTTATCTTTGGACAAGAGATAGATGATTTTAAGTTTTCTATTTGCATATTATCAGGCAGCAATATGGCAATGATTTCAATATTTGAGAACGATGATGATGCTATAACATTGTAGTAATTATTATATAATTTATATTATCATGAAATTCCATGCAAGAAACAGTCACTATCATAAAATTTTCTATAATATATTATAACGATACCAGGTATTTAAACAGTTATAACGATACCTGGTGTTTAAACAGTTATAACGATACCAGGTGTAACTGTAATAAGAGTAGTAAATTTATGAGTAGTTAAAATTTCATGTTTATGTTCAAAAAGCATTATAAATAATAAAACATTGTTAATAATCTCCGATCAAGATATCACTCATTATTAAGTGTTTACCTCTTAAGCTATACGGTGTTACACACATTAAAAACACTCTTACATCTAGACATGTTAATAATCTTAATCTAGACATTTATTCAAATTGATTTAATAAAAGAAATAAAATTTAAATGTAATTAAGTTTTATTTTAATTGAATTCATTTAAATTAGATCTGACCTCAGTTTGCTCAGTCTATACCAATGTTTTAAAAATAAATTTAAAATTATATTAATTACTCTTAGACTGGCATTTGTTTCGTATTCAAAATTTAAATTATTCTTTTCTACAAAATGCAAATATCAAATCATTTCAATTATTTTTCTTCGATAAAAAAAAATGCTATCTCAAAATTAAACTCTTTTTTTTTCTTCTATATTTATCTATATACGATCACTCATTCTTACGACTAAAACATTTACATAAGACTCTATTACATTATTTACCTAATTATAAACTTTTTTTTTTAATTCATTGTCTCTTTATATAGTCTTTATGAGCTCTTTAAAAAAATCATTTATAAATGCATTATGCATGTCACCTCGAGTTTTGATGACCTTACGACTTATTGACGGGGTCCAGCGTTGTCCAGAGTTGGGTTACCGTTACTCCTGGCTTGGCGTGGTCCTGGATATGTCCAGAGTCCAGCGTCGTTCTCCAGCAGTGTGTGGTCCGTCCCAGAGAATTAATATTGGCTGTGAGGTGGATCTCGTTCGGCTGTTAGGCATCTAAAAAGCATCTCCTAACGTCCAGCATCTCGTGACGCTCTTTGTAGCTTCTCTGTAGATACTCTTGCTGACTTAAACGGTCCTGGTACTCTACGTTTCCCGTAATAGTGTAAACATAATTACTGACAAGTCTTTATTCGTTCGTAGATGAGACTTATAACAAATAAAACTGTTCTGCCGACGGACAGCGTGTCCGACTGCAACTGTGTCTTGAAATGAAGAGAAGGGCTTCCGGTCAAACCCTTAATTTATACCCTCTCGAGATTCCGCACCTGTTGGTTCCAAAATTGTCCTGTCGAGACCTGCAGATCACATGATAGCCCCCACTCCCGAACCTTTTCATATATTTGCAATTTTCTGCAAATGGCAATGTTTTGTAAGGAATAAAGATAGCACAAATCATATATAATTTGATTAAGCACTCACTGTATTAAGTTGAGCGTCTTAGTGTAATTTGCGTATTTTTTGCCACACTTTATTTCGCACTGACTTCGCGTAGTGTGTCCTACTAACGTCATTTTCTTACTGTGGATAACTATAAAATTTACACACACTTTGGTGCCTTTTGTTTGTTTACACACTAATTAGTTTTCACACAGTGAATTAAAATAATTATTTTAGTAATTAATTGGGGAGGGTTGCTGGGACTCCTGTCTGTACATGCATCACTAACACACACAAGATACATGCGTAACACACATACAATCGAGCAGGTGTTCCTTGCCTGTTGGAACAGGTTAATTTCTCCCCTAGCGTAACAATGAAACATTTTTACAATCCCAGACATGTCCACTTACCCCAAAATTATAATAATTTTACAAATTTTACATTTATTTAAATCAATGCTCAATACAGCATATGGCTGTATCGTTGCAATATATATGAAATTTGAATATTATCCAAAATAAATTTTTTCTTACATACACAGATAAATTTTAACCTCTACCAATTTGAACAATAAATACTGAATGAAATTATCAGCTACACATAAAAACAAAATACTCACCATGTAATACTATAAAATTTTAAAAACAATTATCTCCTGTATATTCTGACATGTACTTAATACATATTAGTTGTATCGTGTTGTGTATTGTATTCATGTATTCACATGTGCGTTGCATTCATTACCTTTTTAACAAACAACTAATGACAATTCTTTACTACGTTTTTCAATTACTTCATCTTTCACGTTTGAACCCCACAGAGTAACATCTGCACATGTCACCTGTACAAATACCGTATACGTGAAAGACAAATTAATGCAACAACAGGTACAAATGTGTCAATTATCAAATTTGCAGTTACGATGCAAAGCCATGCGACTCAAAACGTTAATCATTACTAAGTTCTACAAAATATTATTATACATTTATTTTTACTATATGCATAAATTAGTTCAATTATACACTATAATTTTTCTCTGACTTATCAAGAAAAGAATATCGACTAAAATATACTTATGTGAGCTACTCTCAAATCTTATATATGAATAAAACACTTGGATTTCGTTGTCCATAACGTGTCCGTTACTTAACTAAATACAACTATTATATTCACGACTCGGAACACAAAGTTTTTTATAAGTAAAAACATAAAGTTTTACCTTACAACCTGAACCGGTTTTCACCTTTAAACCTGAACCTCTGAAGAAGCCTTTTAAAGGTGAAAACCGGTTCAGGTTGTAAGGTAAAACTTTATGTTTTTACTTATAAAAAACTTTGTGTTCCGAGTCGTGAATATAATAGTTGTATTTAATAAAACACTATTAATTGTTAAAGACAATGGGTAGTAGAAATAAATAAAATAACCTACCAAAATAATAAAAATCATATCTCATTCTCTTTCCCGCTTAAGATATTTTCATAATATGAAAGTCTGATATAAACACTATTGGCAAACATAGTACTGAACTCATAAATTCATAAATAATAAGTTTCAATATAACGAAGAGAACAAATCACGGTCTTCCGTGTCAACATTTACAAATGATGGTCCTTTAGTGTTACTACATCCAACAATTTTTGAAATTACAATGTGCTAATACTTTTAATAAAAATATAAAATTAGAATTACTTAATTGTAACTTACATCTGTGTGGAGGACTACTGTGAGCTAAATGAAAGGATGTTGTCACACAATTAGGTGGCAAACCGAGAGTAAGCACTGTGAACAGGTAGTCATTTGAACTGAACAATGGGCGTGACTGATAACATAAACATGCACACAGTGCTTACACTACCAGCTCCGAGTGAGTGTAATAGTATATGTACATGACTCACAAGTCCAATTGAGAGATTTCATTAGTTTCCTCTTCAAACCAAAGGTTCAAAGAACATTTGTTGATTTCATGTTTAGGTTACAAACATACATGAATTTTAGCCAAACTAAAAATCATATTTTTTGTCGTTTTCTTTCTCCAACTTTTATGTTTATTGGAACTGTACTTTTCTGGATACTTGTGGTCCTGGAAATCTATGGTGCTGCTGGTATTTATACACAAAAAACTAGAATGAGCACATAATGAAATCCATACTAAAGGAAAAATACTAAGTTACTATACTTTATTGCAGACATAAAGGACACAGTATACAGTGTGTTCCATGAGGAATGGGGCATATACTTCAGGAATGCATTCTACAGGCTGAAATAAAGAAGAAATTTTGTATAAATATAGGTCGGAAAACGCTTCATTTTGGATTTGTGGGTTGCAAAAAATTTCACCTTGTTTTCTGCTACAAGGCTACAATCAAGTTGTACTGAAATTCTTGCATCTTAAATTAAAGAGTATAATTGCTGATTTAATATGGTTTTTGACCTGAAAAATTGAAAAAGAGGGTCTTATAAATTAATTTAAAATTAAATTCTTTACAAATTTCATTTATTTATTGGCAACTTAAACAAGTAAATTCACATCAAACATAAAAAAATGTCTTTTTCGACAACATTTTTTTGAGATTTATGAAACGTTTCTATAAAACTACCCAAGGTACAGTTCTGGGACCCTCTTCCTTCAATTTTTCAGGTCAAAACCCTCACGAAACAATCAAATTTACCTTTTAAGTTCCAAAGATTTCAGTAGAACTTAATTTTAACTTTAGAGCAGAAATCAAGGTGAAATTTTTCACAAGCCATAAATTGAAAACAAAGTGTTTTTGGACCTATGTTTATATGAAATTTCTTCTTTATTTTACCTTGCAGCCTTCCAACTAGGTGGTCTCGTAATATAAAAAGAACTATAAAATCCCACAAGGTTAGAATAGATGTACAAGATTATACAAGGGTTATATCCATCAATGTACAATTATATTTAAAATGATAAAGAATCTGAATTTTCATGACATTTAATGTATACTAACAACACAAATTATAATTACAAGATTACAATTCACTGAAAACATCAAAGTACTCTGGAAACCGTATTACAGAGCAGGATATAACTCACCATTGTCAATTACTATTCGTACTATGATAAACCACCAATGAATGGAAACAAGAAACATGTTATGTGCAACATATTATAAAACTTGACACAATGTCTATGTTATCAAAAATGTCATTCACAACAATGCTGACAATGCTCATCAAGAAAGTTCTGTCATTATACATGCATGAAAAATAACATTTAAAAATAAGTCTAATAATACATTTTTTGGAAAATATTACATTTTAACAAAAGCAAAATCTAATGAGCCACATTTACTCTGCCAAACTATATAAATAATTTAATAATAATAATTAAATAATAATAATTAAATAATTTAATAGGGCAGTATATAAGTCTTACAGTATAGTACAAGAAAAATAGATATTATTCAGGAAAACTATTACCCCGATACTTTCTTGAGCGAAAAAGGTAGATAATGGTTTATATTTTATGAATCTATAGAATCCAGAACAAAATCATACCTAGGGGTAGTTTTATAAGGGTTGGGAGGGGTGAAAATACGGTTTTGGGGAAATAACTTTTTAATGGTCAATTTTATAAAAAAAAGTTTCAAACATCAGTGGTAGCTTATAAAATTCCGCGAATTTTGTTTTTTTGAACGATTTTCTACGACAAAAATTGAGGGAGATCTGAATTTTTAAAAAGTAGGTATTTTTTGAGATTTTGAAATAGCGCAATTTTGTGCGTGCCAATTAAAAAATAATTCGTTTATCGGAAAAAAAGAATACGCATTCTTCAATTTTTAATTCTCTACAATTTAAGCCTTCATTTATCCTGATACGACGAAAATTGATAAATATACGAAATAAAATACATATATAAAGCGCGAAAGTTTAAAAGAAGCCGTTTTCAAAATTCTATAAAAAATGTCAAGGCAAAATTATAGAATTATCCACCTGCTTTTGCGGCAGTGGAACAACATTCTTATCGATGTTACTATCAAATACAGAACAATCCATAAGAGTGGGGATGGGAGAGAAAAGATGGCATTCTCCAACCCGTAAAAACGGTTTTGGAGGCTCCTCCTAGTACAATCATGGACTTAATATCATGCAAATGCACAAAAACAAGTTGCGCATCAAATATGTGTAGCTGCGTTAAAGTTGGAGTACCTTGTTCGATTATGTGTATAACTTGCGACGGATCAAATTGCTAAAATCACAATGAAGACAAAGTTCAACAAATAGACTTCGAAGGTAGTGGACCCTACTGAAGATTCCTGCATTACTGACCCAAACTCAGATGAAGAGGAGACGGATGATGAAGATTAAACTTTATACGTTTCTTGTTTATTGAATATAATGAAAATATTTTGTTTGTTATTCTGCAATTATTCCAGAGCCATATACCCTACTTTGTTTATTTAAAACTATTTAATATTAATTTTGATTATTATCAATTTTTAATGAAAATAAGAATAATATTATGTATTTGTTTATTAAATATTGTACATTTTAAATAGAAATAAAAATAATAGTACAGTAGAACTCCATTTATCCGAACTCGTTATCCGAATCACCAATTATCCGAATCGATATCAGGAAATTAAAAAAAAAAGAAATTTCTATAAAAAAAGTTTATTCAAACTGCAGTTTCTGTACTGATCAGTACAATATTCCGTTGCCTACTGCTTGCATTCTTAAAATAGAATTTCAAGGACCAATGGATCTAGGCGTAATACAGTGTGTGAAATGACATTAAAGAAGGAAACTTTTACGAAAGCTGCTGTTAGCAGATGATGATGAAGGAGATACAGTAGCATACCATAAGAAAATTGATTTAAAGGACTGTTGTTACATTATAGCCGATTTGTGGAATTTGTTGAAAACCGTAACATTAAAGAGACATTGAATAAAATTAATGGAATTTTGACAAAACAACAAATCCAGGAAGGAAAAGAAGAATCAATGAACAAGAAGGAATAGGAAAAAAGAGCAGAAGAAAGTGTTGAAGAAAATGAAGCTGTATCAACTGAAGACATCCAGAAAATCATTGTACAAATTCCTGGCTGTTCCGAGTGTGACAGAGACGATGTAAACGAGTGATTGCAGTGCGATTCACCGGACCCTGGATATCAAATTTTGGATGATGGTAAAATTATCCAAAGTGTAAATGATGAATCTCAGCAGGTAGAGGAAGACGATGACAATGTTGCTTCAGTTAAACCGGAAAAGGAACCTATGGCGAGTGAGCCATTTGCTTGTTTGACACTGCCTTAAAGGGGATGGAACGGCAGCCTGAATGTGATCATGTGGAGCTTCTGCCGTCAAGCGTTTGCGGGACCTGGCTGCACGCAAATGAAATTCTACGTCAAAACAATTAACTTTGTTTGACATGTTCAACAGAAAAATTATAACTATGTGTAAGTATTATTTTTAATTTGGTTGTTGTAAAAGTGAACTTGCAAAACACGTGTGATCTGGTTTTTATTAAGATACTGTACTCATGTAATAAAAATAAAAAAAAGTGATTTTTGAGCAATTTTCGTGTTTTCTTTCATAACATAACCTTTTTCTTATGTTTGTTCCAATTATCCGAATTTCTGCATATCCGAATTACGTCTTGGATTCATTAGTTCGGATAAATGGAGTTCTACCATATGTATTTGTAAAATAAATTGTCTGAAAGCGTTATATTTTTATATAGCCTTCTCAAATATGTGCATTAATATATAAAAATTACATAGATATAAAATATTATTTATGACATTTTTTCGTGATAGATACTTTTTTGACCCCATTTCTTTTGTTTTTTTTTTGTCAATTTTTTAGGTAATTGTTAATTAATTGTCAAAAAACGGGCTTTTAAATTACTTTATTTCATTATTATAAATGAAAATATTATTTTTTATTAATGTATTTGTAATAAACAAACAAATTTTAAATATGATTCAAGACATTTTTTCATATTAGATACTTTTTTGACCCCATTTCTTACATTTTTTCTTTTTTTTTTAGATAATTGTTTATTAATTGTTATAAATAAATTAATTAATTGATAATAAATATTATATTTCAAAAGTATATTTAATAACCTGTAAAATAAGCCCAAGGACGTTTCATTTTGAGCAAAAATTCTCGGTGCTATGACGGTTTCACTATTAGTAAAAACTAGGTAAAAAGGGTTGTTACTGCGAAAAAATGCCTCTACCCCCCCCCCCAAGGGTTTATACCAAAAATTTATAGCTGTAGTTTAAGCTAAGACATTGTATATCAAAATCATAAAGGTAATATTTCGATTCGATCAACCTAAACAGAAAAAATGCCTTACAAACTCGAAATTTATCGAAATTGTTCATTTTTATGATCTACAAAAAATGACCATTTTTGAAATTTCGTGAAATTTTTGTATATTAATATTTTTTCAAATGAACTTTTGCAATTAATTATGTTATATTTAAGTTAAAAAAATTGCCAGACATTTTCTCCCTACACCCTTTTTTGGGGGTGTCAGAAGCATTTTTTTTAGAGTGCCTACTCTTTTCACCTGGTTTTGACCAACATTGAAACTGTCACAACATAGACAGTTTTTGTTGAAAGGAAACGTCCTTGGGCTCATTTTACAGCTAATTGCATGTACTTCCTTATAACAATAAGAATTATTATCATTTTGTTGTTTATTTATAATAATTAATTAACAATAATGGTGAAAATAGCCTATTCGTGTAAAAATTTGTATTATTTGGCAAATATAAATCTGTAAAAATAATCTAAAACCTACCATACTTTACTCGTCATAATGTTTCTTAAATAAACTAATAGTAATTACTCATTAATCATGTCATCAGACTTCTCAAATTGCTGAAACGGAGATGTGCTTCTTATAAACTTTCGCACTATATATATTATACAATGTAACACTTACTTTTGCACATATGCTATTACTCATTTGTGCGCACTTACCCACGTCTCGAAGGTATACTCTTCTTCTGCAGTATTTACCTTGATGTTCCCCGGCTGGGTCGCAGGCTTTGGTAGTTGATTGAGTATGCATAAGCACGTGAATATCGTTATACAATTTTAATACAAGTAAAGAGTACAGAGGATTTAGTACTGGTTGTGAAATTAGTACGACTTTGTTAATAAAATCACATTCATATTGTTTATTATTTAAAAATTTCAAATTATCATATTATTAATTATTGTGTGGGTTAATTACTATTGGAACCCTTATATTCGATACAAATATAATATAGTTATAACGTGTTTAAAATCTTATCTCTTATATTCTAAGACATATTATACACAAACATAAGACATATATGACCTGGAATATTTACACAGAGATATAATACATAACACATATATCATTATAATACGTGATTAACACGTACGAAATTGAATATTCATCTTGTCTTAGCAAGTGTGGTTTTTATTATATACCACTTAATTAAATAATTAATTAATTAAATATTTATTAAAAATACTAATAGACCATTCTATTACTTTAATTAATTATATTATTAATGTCTCAATTAATTAACAATCTTCAATTTAAGTAATTCTCATACTTGAATTTAATTATCTAATAAAATATAAAAATGTAATAAAATATGGTTCTATACTGACCATTTATTTATGAGATTAATAAATATATATTCTCTGTTATCAATTATTCTTTGAACATTTATTGATTATTCATTATGAAAAATAAAAATATAATAATGTTTATGTAAACTTGTATATGGAATCTACAGCCTTCTTTTTATAGACCTCAGGGTCATTTATAATATTAAATAAATGTTTGACTTCACCTGCATATTTCTGCAACCATTTAACTGTGTCGTTACCGTCATCTGGACTCTCGAGTTTGGATCCTCATCGGTATCACCTTCTCTGTCTCTGCGTCATTGAAATTACTCTCACCATCTACTGGATGCTGAGTTCAGACGTGGACCTCTGGTCGTAATGATGTATGGCTGGATGTAGCTGCATGTGGCTGTCCCTGCGTCCTCTAGTATTTAGCTCTGGTTCCTCTCCTCTTCTTGTCTTGTTCCTCGTGGATGTCTCGAAGTTCTACGTGGACTTCTTGAAGTTCATCGACGTTACAATTCCTTGTAGATTACGATATTATAGTCTTTTAAAATAAATCGTATTTCACTACTACTTTCACCGACGTAGTGCCGGTTCCATCGCACTTCAAGTTATGTAATTCAGTTTAAAAACATTACTTGACTTTGTAAAATTCGCGGTTGCGAGATGCGTGGATTTCACGTAGTGTCTGTTAATGATCTGAGAAAGTGTGTGTCACTCGCTGGGGTTTTATACTCCCGCCGTCGTTCCATTCCTGTTGGAAACTGTTTGGACAAAATTGAACAGGTCCATGCGTCGATTTAATTGCTAATAACAACCTACGCGTCTTTCTATGAAGCGCACACTTTTTTATAAATATTATTTCACACATCGTTAGGTACATTATTAAACTTTATTTATGCAAATTATGAACCTTAACGTGTGTCAACTATGGAAGTTATGGCAAAATTTCACACGGTGGCTGAACGGTTCCCACAATCATTGACCACTTAATCTTCAATTGTAGCGCCAGGCGCCAGCTATGTTCTTACATATGTCGCTGATTCGTGTGACTTCTGGTTTTCGTTCAGTACTTAAAAAACTGTGTAAAATATTCCACAACCGTATGCATAATTCAACTTGTTCGTCAATTTACACACTAACACTAACACACACATGCAGACTGATACACACGCGGCGGCCTGTCGCTATGACGTCACCCTTGCCGGTTGGCGCGTGTTTCTTTCTCCCCTTCGCAGCATTTAAAAACCAACTAAGCTTTTAATTCCATATGCAGGCTCACTTACAAATATTTATTTATTTAAAATTAATTACTATGTTTATTTCTTTTATTATCTCTTATACCTAATGCTTAATTATTACATTATTTTTATTATTTACATCATATACATCTCATACGTGCGTTCGTATGTTATCATACCTCAGTCAGGGGTTGATACATATACTTATGCTAAACGTATCGTTGCATAAATTCCCCTGCTGGGTAAAATAAAATTTGAATTTTATTCAAATTTTATTTCTTTGCTCAGAAATTATTTATTTATTTATTTTTTTTTATTACCACTCACACTTAGTGGTTATAAGGGTTCTTAAAATTTTGTTCACTCTTTCCCTGGGTGGATTACATCCCTCCCATGGATTATAAGTTGACTTTGGATATTTCTTTATCCATAAATTTACGGAATGCTGATGCATGGTACTTTCCAATAGTTTTTCTTCTTGTCGGATTGTAGACGATAAAGGTGTGTCGTCCTTTACTTCTTTGTAATAAGTAGGGTCCCTCGTACAGTCTGAATAGTTTCTTTGCTGTATTGTCAATTCGTTTTCCCAATGGATTGCTTCTTAGTAGCACTCGCTCTCCTTCATGGAATGTGATGAGTTTGTGCATTCTGATGAACTTCTCGATCCTCTTCTCTCCAAGTTTTTTCATCCTCTTCTTCGCATTGTCGTACTTGTGAATCAATGGAATTTGCAGGTTTTGGTTTGGAGGTTTATCAATGTTTTTCGACCAGAACCTATTAGGTTTTTTATTTGTTTTCAGTTCCACTGGTGTATATCCCATAGCTTCACTGTATGTAGCATTTATAGCTTGTTCAAAAAATGATATGTACTCTGCCCGTCGGTTATGTTGTTCATTACAGTAGATGTGTGGGGGTGAGCTGGTTGGTCCTCGTCCTGCCCCTGGATAGCTGTTTACAGTGAACTGAACACCAGCATTTGCTTTCCTTGTGAAAGTCCCATGAACGAAGCGAATAACAAAACGATCCTCTCAAACAGTCCTTTTCAGGATTCTCGACGTGTCTCACCATCGGTGAGACGAGAACATCCTGACCGACTTAAGGTTTTATTATGGAATTTAAAAGGACAAAGCATTAGAGCAATGCGGCTGAAATACAGAATTGACAAAGATCTCATAATGAGAGAGAGAGGTGTGGGGGCTTTCAAAAGATACGAAATTTGGTGCCCGACAAGAACATTCGCAAACACTTTAATGTGCGAAATTAAAATGAAAGCTAAACATGAAAATGGGCATGTATCTTTGGGTACAACATTTAGAGAAAGGAAACTGAAATTAAAGAGGAATAACAACATGACATCACAAACAGTGAATGGTATTATTATCATGCACTGGAATGCAAGGTCGCTCCGAAATAAATCTGATGAGCTGAGAAAAATCTTGGAAGAGAAAAGAGTGAAAATTGCGTGTATACAAGAAGCTTCATTACCACAGATCGAAACTTATCACCCGAAATTTAGTGGCTTCAAAATGTATCACGCATCGAGAGAAAACCGTAGTGGTGGAGGCTTAGTGACGCTAATCCATGAATCACTGACTGTAGAGCGTATTGAGGGTGATATAACCCCCGAAATGGAAGTTGCAAAACTGAGGATTAGAATTAGCAATAATGAGGCTTTTACACTCTACAATGTGTATGTACCTGGGCAAGGACTACGGAAAGAAGACCTACTGACGTTGCTGCCGACGGAAGAGAAAACAGTAATTGTCGGTGACTTCAACAGCAAACATCACACTTGGAACAGTGGCTCATCAAATCGAAATGGAAAGATCCTCTATGAATGGCTGTTAGGAAGCAACCAAATTCTATTGAATAAAAATCACACAGCCACGTTCCAATCAGCCTCAACAGGTACACTCAGTACCCTGGATTTATCGATAGTCACTCCAGGTATGTGGGGGAAGGTTGTAGGCTGGCATGTGGGACAAGATCTTGGTAGCGACCACTTCCCGGTCTTCCTGGAACTCGACACGGGAAACACTCAGATAAGGAATAACACCACAGTACACAGCAGGTATAAAATGAAGAAAGCGGACTGGGATTCCTTCAAAGATGAAACAACAAAAATTCCAACTCAAGACATAGCTACGTTGGAGGAAATAGAAACAATTATTATTAACGCAGCCGACAAAAGTATCCCAAAACAGTCAGGAAAAGCCAAGCACAAGTACATGAATAGCTGGTGGAACAACGAGCTTCAGGAGCTAAGAAGAGCGCGTAATAACGCTCGGAAAAAATGGAAGAAAACAAGAATAGCTTTAAACCGAAGTCAGTTCAACAAATGCAATGCCATGCTCCGCAAAGCTATTCTTGAGGCTAAGCGAGGGTCGTGGAGGGAGTTCGTCAGCTCCATGAACACAAACACCCCTTCAAGTACAGTATGGAAAAAGTTCAGAGCAACAAATGGAGAATCCTCAAAAAGGATAAATGCAATTAGTCAACCAAACGGGAATCTCCTCCTGGACGATGGCTTAAAAGCGGAAGCCTTCAGCAAATTCCTCTCGGATAGGTCGGGTCGCAAGATTTCATGGCCAAAACAGTTAAGCCGAGATGAACAATTCCTGTCTTGCCGAATGGAACATCTCTATAGGTGCGCGGACCCCGATGACGCCCCTTTCACACTGGCGGAGCTAACAGATAGTGTGGGAAAGCTTAAATGCTCAGCTCCAGGTTCGGACAACATCCACAACGAAATGTTGAGTAACTGTTCCCCCAAAATGTTGACGAAGATCTTGGACCTATTTAACGATATCTGGAAGACAGGCGAAATCCCTCAAAAATGGAAAACGGCCAGTGTTATTCCCTTATTAAAACCTGGAAAGGACGAATCGAAATTGGCCTCCTACAGACCCATCTCATTAACTTCTTGTTTTGGGAAATTAATGGAGTGCCTAGTCAACAAAAGGTTGACTTGGAGGTTGGAGTCTCAAAACCTTTTGGACAAATATCAGTTTGGATTTCGGCCTCAACGAAGTACCACGGACGCCCTGCTATACTTCACAAATAAAGTTTACGAAGGCTTTGAATGCAAGAAGTCCACGGTTGCGGTCATGATTGACTTTGAAGCCGCGTTCGACAAAATACCACATGCCACAGTCATCCTACAGTGTATGAAAATTGGGATTAGGGGAAGATTATTGCAGTTCATAGTAAAATTTCTTGAAAACCGCCAAATAGAAACTGTAGTAAATGACACAAACTCTTCGAGCCACAGAATAGAGAATGGAATACCACAGGGCGGAATAATCTGTCCGTCGCTTTTCAACATTGCCTTACAAGATATCTCAAATGAACTTCCACCTGATGTACACAGTGTTACTTTTGCGGATGATAAAACCATTTGGGCGACGGATACAAACCACGAGAAAGCAACGGAATCCATTCAGCTAGCCCTCAATGTTATAAGCAGGTGGTGTCAAAAATGGTCTTTAAAGATTTCAACCCAGAAAACTGAATGCGCATTTTTCACCAGACGTAATAAACTCGCAAACTATGTGCCTCTCCTTACCCTTCAAGACGAAATACTTCAGCATAACAGAAATCCAAAACTGTTGGGGTTGGTTCTTGATCCAAAACTTCGGTGGTCAGCACACGTGGAATATGTAATAAAGGCATGTACCCCAAGATTGAACGCATTGAAAGCGGTAGCCAGTCGCAACTGGGGCGCTGACACTTCAACGCTGAAAATGTTTTATCTTGCATTCGTGAGGTCGAAGGCTGTTTACTGTTGTGAAGTTTGGGGTTCAGCTGCAAAAACCCACATAAACAAAATTCAGGCGATCCAATCAGCGGCACTACGTCTTTGCCTGGGTTGTACAAAAACCACCGCGATAGCTGCTATGCAAGTTGACTTAGGTGTTGAGCCGATCGAAATGTACATTAGAAGACAAATGTGGACAAAACTTTTGAAAGTCAATACATTACCAATAACTCACCCATTATACAACTTGTGTGCCAATCAGATAAGCATTAAAAATTCGTTCAACTATCAAATGAACATACTGTCGACAACGTTATCATATAATGTGCCGGAGCAAATTCCACCTGTGTATGATGAACCGCCACGTAGCTGGCCGGGAATAAAAGTGATTGTGGATCTTCCACACAAATTCGGCAAAATGAGTCATCCAGATATACTTAGAGCAGAAACACTAGAGATGATTGACGAGCAGTATAAAAATCATACGAAGATCTTCACAGATGGATCGGTGGACATCGAAAGCGGGAAGTCAGGTGCAGGGTATTTTAACCAGAGTAATGGCGAACGGTACTATATTCCAGCTAACGCACAGTCCAGTATGGACGCCAAATTATTGGCTATAAACGCGGCATTAACCTGCTGTCTTTCCATTGAGCAAAAGCTCATCTGTATCTTGACTGACTCCAAATCATCATTAGAAGCGCTATCAAAATCTGGCACGAGTGCGTACTTCTTTCGTATTAATGAAATAAGGAAACTATTCCTCCAGCTACACAACGAAGGAAAAATGATCACCCTTCAATGGGTTCCATCCCACTGTGGAGTCCCCGGAAATGAAATAGCAGATGGGATCGCAAGGGAAGCGTGCACAATGTATCCAACTAACCTAAAGAAGTTCTCCCTGCTGCAGTGCAGAAGCTCGGGTGACCGACACTTCAGGAGCTCTTGGGAGGACAGTTGGAAATCAGCAACCACAGGTCGCAGCTTATACCAAATACAACCTGTGCCGGCCAAGGAAGACATCTACAAGGGAGTAGCGCGTCCGATAGCTGCTTTTGCTGCGAGGGCACGTACCGGCCATATCGTTACCCAAGAATATCTCTTTAGGTTCAATCTCACGGATACGCCACAATGCTTATTGTGTGAAGACGGAGAGGAGAACCTTGAACATATACTCATAAAATGTCATTACCCGATTGCCGCAAGGGATATCTTAAGGATGCAAGTGTCGGGATGGCAAGAAATCATGAACAATAAGAAGTACTGGGCTATCGCTTCTATGATCTACCATGGACATCGGGCTATCGGCTACAGTTGAAGCTGGACGCCTGCAGGAAGAAGTAAGAAGAAGTAAGTTACAGTAGATGTGTAAATATTTTCCTAACTCTTTATTTACCCTTTCAGCAAGGTTTCCTTGTGGGTGTCGTATTGACGTTAACACTGGTTGTATGCCGTGCTGAGTTAGCATTTCTGCCCATGCTTTATTTTGGAATTGTTTACCTTGGTCACTCAGTACCTTTTTGATTTGACCATATTTTGGTACGTATTTGCTTAGTATGACATTCAGTACACTTTTAGTGGTGGGTCTTCGAATAGTGTAGAGTCGAACTGCCTTTGTGAACACATCTATACATACAAGTATGTGTTTTGTACCCCCGTGAATAGCTCTTGGAAATGGGCCCAGGAAGTCTACTGCTACTAATTCTCCCTTTTCCTGTGTCTTGATATTTTGCATATCTACGTAGGTGTGAAGATTCGGATGTCGTGCTGTTTGACATTCGTAGCATCCTTTTAAGATTGCTTTTATTCTTCTAAACATATTGTTACGACGGTCTATTCGATCGTCGTAGGTACGGTGGAAACAAAATAAGTACAAGACACCAATTAAGTCACTAATCACACCTTTAATTGTTACAGTAAAACAGTTCGTAATTAACAACACAGTCTCTACAACAAATCAAATGAAAATTTTATACACGCAATAAAATGTCCACAAATATTAAAACTCAATTGTATTACAATTATATCGTCTGATTATAAAACGCAACACTTCAGTAATAACTACTTGAACATACACAGTAATAACTCGAACCGCTCTGGAAACATATCGCACTAATACTCTCGAACCGCACTATCAAATCTCACATTGAACTGAAAACTAAGACTGCTACCCGATGTATTTATAGTCACGCTCACACACCAGAAGCTTCCAAACTGCGTCTTTCTCTCGTGAACTACGTAATTACTACGGCCTTGACACAGTCCGAGAGCCCGAGCGAAGCCCGGCACAGTCGAGAAAATTCTCGCAAAATGCGTCTAGTAGCACGTACACCACACGGTTACATCGAGATCCTTCTGGCATATTCGATAAACGCGTAGATTGTTCTGTGCTGTCGTAGCAATATCATTCAAAATAAAGTCTTCCTTTAAAGCTAAATGACATTTTAAAGCAGACGCATGTGCTAAACTTTGATGACATGGTATAATTAGTGTTTTTAGCATCTCTGGTGATAGGACTATTTTCCAATCATAATTGACGAGTTTGTACAATATACTATTTTTTATTGTATATCTACTAGATAGTGGTGATAACTTCATATGACTTATTTGAAGATCATTGTTTTGTTTATTTGCTATATTGTTTAACAAATATTTAACTCTATCATCTGTTTGATATGTAATGTTTAATATTCTAACATCGTTCCACTTAGCTTCATGAGTTTCTTGTGTCTCTTGTGGTGGATAACGACTTAGGGTGTCGGCAATTATATTATCCGAGCCTTTACAATATTTTATTGTGAATGAATACTCTTGTATGGCCAGTATCCATCTCATTAGTCGTGCATTTGTTGCTTTACAACTTAATAAAAATGAAAGCGCTTGATGATCCGTGTGTATCTCAAAGTGTGTTCCATACACATAATAACAAAACTGCTTCAAGGCGTATACTATCGCTAAGATTTCCTTTTCTGATGTACAGTAGTGTTTTCTGCTCCTTTGAAGACTCGACTGGCGTATGCGATGACTCATAGCTCTCCGTGTTTATCCTCTTGATACAGAACACTCCCTACTGCATAGTCACTGGCATCTGCGTAGATTATAAATCGTCCTTCCCGATGTGGGTGATGCAGCATAATGTATGTAGAAATAAATTTTTCACTTCACGGAACGCTTCTTCATGATGTAGCTCCCATTTCCATTTGGTTTCTTTTCTAGTGAGCTCTAGAAGTGGTTGGATTTTCTCCGCATATAATAATGAAACACGTCAGTAGTATCCCGTGAGTCCTAGGAATGCTCTTAACCCTTTTATGTTCTTGGGTCTTGGGAACTCCGTTACACTCTTTAGCTTGCAAGGGTCTGTTTGTATTCCCTTGTCAGATATTATGTGACCTAAGAATTTTATTGAAGTTTTAATAAATTCACACTTCTCTAACTTCAGAGAGAGATTAGCGTCTCTGAACTTTTGAAATATAGTGTTCAGATGCTGAAGGTGTTCTTCCAACATTGTTGAGATTACAAGATGTCGTCCACGAAGATCATGGTGTATGGTTCCACCTCTGGTCCTAGTGCATTTTCCAAACACTTTACAATTGCTGCGAGGCTTGTACTCAATCCAAAGGGTACTACTCAACGTTGGTAGCTTTTGTTCTTGTACAGGAATGCAGTGTATTTGCAATCTTGTTTACGAATGGGAATTTGCCAAAACGACGAAGTCAAGTCTAACTTAGTTAGATATTTTGCTCCCTGACATTTGTTAATTAATTCTTCAATATTCGGTGCACAGTCAAAATCCTTTTCGACGACACTATTTAGATTCCGCATGTCTAAACACAGTCTTATTTCGTCCGTCTTCTTTTTGACGACAACGAGAGGATTGATGAAGCTACTGTTGGACCGCTCTATTACGCCATTATCCAACATTCTTCTGATTTCCCCGTCGACTGGTTCCGCATATTTCATGGGAATCGGATATATCCTCCATACGAACTTAGTAGGATTGGTGACCTGAATCTTGTGTTAATAAGCATTCGTAATTGTAGGCACGTCGCTAAATATATCTTGATATTCCTGTATCAAATCTTCTATTAACTCTATTCCTTCGTGTTGATTGTCCTCTTGCGTATTGATGTCACTTGCAGCGTATTTTACAGCTGGTCTGGAAATGACGATTGATTCCTGTTCTTCTTCCAAGTTGTTCTGAGTTTCTTCAAATTTAATTACGTAGAGTCCTCCCTCAACTTTGCATGTCATTGAATTGTTTTCTAAATTAATAACTGCTCCTAATTTATTTAATACGTCGATACCTATGATACAATCATATGTAAGCTTATCTACTACTATCATAGAATATCGCATTCAAGTTTATTACACTTAAAATTAACATATATTTGTACTGTGGCAATCTGTTTAATTTTTGTCGCTGTTGTTATATAATAATTGTTTATCGGTAACACTGGTGCATGTTTGAAATGGTTCCTGTTACTTTTGATGCAGTTCCGGCTGATTACGGATACCTCACTTCCAGTGTCAACAAGAATTTTCATATTTAAATTGCTTATTGTCCCCCCTAACATAGGACAATAGGTTTTTGCTAACATTATTTCTTGGTGTGTGTCTGTATTGTTTAGGGTGTCACGCAAATCATGTGTGTGCAGGTCGTTTATCAAGCCTGTACGAACTGGCGTTTTGTTACCCTTCTGCAGTCATACAGTTTTCTTGTCGGTTGGCGTTCTACGATCACCCCCTTCCTCTTTGGATGTTGACGGGCGTGTCAGCTGTTGCACAATTTTATTTTCATAATTATTTTTATTATTATGATTATTATTTGTGTTAATATTTTGTACATTAGCATTGTCCGGTTTTACGTGTTTTTTCGACGTAAATGGATGTGCGTATGCTCCTTTATTCGGAGTCGGGTTACTTTTTTCAGATGGTTGTTTATATTCTTTCCATTTATCTTCTTTCTTGTCTTCTTTATTCTCAAACTGCGGCGATTTGTAGTGGGTTGGATTTTGTGTAGAGTACTGCAGCTGCTGCGGCCGGTTGTATCTCCTTTCGTACTCTTTATTAACAAATTGTGATGATTGCGTTACAAGGATAAGAAGTTCCTCAATGGTTTTAACTCCTTAGGTATATACGGCAAGTCTAATGTGTCTGTCAAAATGATAACTTAGTTTTATTACTAATTCGTGCTCCGTGAAACTTGGTCTAAGATGCTTACACCATTCGACGAGTTGTATAATGTAGACTTCCATGGATCGTGTGTTGTTGACGTAATACCGCCCATACTCCAGCTGGTCTCATACCTCTCTCTGGGTATGTATGTTCCAGTACCGATTTTCGAAGGATGCCTTGAACTGTTCATAAGTTTCTGTTTGGTCCCGAACAATCGTATACCATTTGGATGCTGTTTCCTGGAAATGCCGACAAACAAAATCTATACGGTCTCTGTCGCTTAGGTTGCTTCCTATTGTTGCCATTTCTCGTTCACACTTGTGTAAAAATTCTATGGGGTTCTCCCATTTGTTACCTTTGAAGCTGATCTTCTACTTTAGCAGCACACATCATTATAGCACTTGGTCGTCTCATGACTTTCGCTCAAGCGATTTTATGAGAAGGCATGAATATTTATTAATACCGGTTATTTGCCTTGAAGATGAACAATAATAGATGAAGATCGATTGACAACATTAAAAGCTATTAAAAAAATAAAATGATACTTACATCTTCCCCATCTTCCCATCCAGAGCAGGAACTACTCAAATCCAGAGAAGCAAGAGATGATTTACTCAGACTTCTATTCCACAGATGCTACGCTAGATTGCAACTGGACAGGACCAAATAATTGTAAGCTCAGTGCTCTCACCAGATTGGCTGTACACGGCTTCCATCACAAGGCAAGCGTACAAAAGGATTCCATGAACGAAGTACCAGTGTGTATATGTTTTGTACCGGACTTTATGCGATCGTTTTTATTTTAGCATGTGCCGTGAAAGAAGTAAATCACTGATTGAGTATAGAGAATGTTAGATCAAATCAAACATATTTGTGTACGTAAGCTTATGGCCATTTGGCTGAAATAAATTCTTATCATCACCTTCCCCAAGCCTTAATAATTCAAGAACAGTGTTTTTAAAGTTTTCAAATTTCTTTAAATTGCACGCACCACACAGCACTGTGCCTCACAAAATAGAAATAACAATAACACAATGTTTGTTTTAATTAAACACCAAGCACTTATTTACACTTATGTAAAATTGCAACAGAAGTCTGCTTCCATTTACTTGTTCGATTCTTCAGCCAACTTCTTGATGTTTTCTTCAAGCAGTTCCAGCTCCTTATCCTTTTCTTCCCTAAGTTTTGCTCTCTTGGCTTCCAACTCCATGATCTGCAGTTCACCCTGCCTTTTCTTTTTGAGCTTTAGCTGCCTTTCCTCATCTTCGGCTTTCTTTCTGGAAATTTCTTCCATATAGCGACTTCTTGCTTTTTTCGTGGAATGTATCAAACTCTTATCGATCACGAGATCCTGTACATTGGGGCCCACTATTGTGTTCACAGAGTCATACACCAATCGCCTTGCTACCAGGGTCTCGTTGGCCATGTTATCAATAAGATCTTCCTTATTAACAAAGAAACCTCGTTCTAAACTGGAATTACCATGGGAAATGACAAGAACCATTTTCATGACTTTTAGAATCCTCAATTCTGGACTGGATCTTCCAAAAAAATCTCTCCAAAAGTGGTCTGCACGATCTGACAATCTATCGAATGATTTTAGTCTATCAAGAGGCACTGGGCTGGGACACAAAGTTTGAGAATTCTCTCGCAGCTTGATCAGCAGTAGGACCATCGATCCATTTATTTTCCACTAAAATGGAGAGCAAGGTTTGTAATCTGCTCTCTGCCAATGATTTTGATGAACTAACTAATTGTGGGTCAAAGCAGGAGACAGCTTTTGTAAATTTATACAAAAGAGGCGAGCGAGTCACCAGTTTCTGACAATTTTTACGAGACACTCTCTACAATCTCTTTTGAATGTCATCACATCCAATTCCTTCAGTTTCTTTACCTTCTCCAGCTCTGCCATCGTGGCATATCCCACCTTCACGTGTTTCACTGGTAACAGATTTTCATTTTGAGTTACGTTGATGCAAAAAGGATTGCTGGCTTCCTCCAATACTTCCTTCTTGACAAATCTGTCCAGGATAATCCTCAGAGCCCCACACAATGCAGAATAAAGAAATGGTATCATAGGGCGATTGCATTGGAATTCTGTCATAAAAGGTTCCAGATCCGATGCCACTGTTCTGAAGAACGCAAGTTTTGGTGCAAGCAAAGAATCCTGTAATGCTTTCTTCACTTCACCAAAGCTCATACAAGAGGGTGCAGAATTCCCTTGTTCAATTCCTCTCACATACACTTTCACATTCGGGAGAATCTCTATTGCTCATTGAGCTACATTTGCGCACTCTAGCCACCGGACCGCTAAAAATTTCAGTGGAAAGATGCTACTATTCGTTAGGCGTCTGTAGTCTGCGCGTCTAGCTGGAACATTTTTAAAAAGATTGAACAAAGCCCTCAGAAATTTCACCAACATCCATCCCGTTTCTTGAAATCCAGCTTTATAGGCACAATGCATTGTATGCAAGCCGCAACTTCCCACCTCAAGCAAAACAGGGCCTTCAATTTCCTTGATGGAAGCCTTGAAATCTCTTAAAAACTTAAAATTTACATTTACATCCATTGATATATTAATTACCTTCTTCATAAAATGGGGCGGAATCTCCTTGTTGAATGCTGCAAGTAAATCACTTGCTGTTGTGTGACCAAGAAAAGCAGAGGACCAGTAGCGTACTACTACTTCATCCTTGGAATTGTCCCAATAGCGGATATCAATGTCCATCTGTTGCATCTGAGAAACTTTATTCAGCGATTCGTCAAAACCAACTGTTATAACATCCGCTAGCTCAATCTCGTGAAATAATCTGGTTTTGAAGTATGGAGCAATTCCATGAACAATTGTAACGGTACAAACTATTGGGGTTTATTTTTCTTAAATAATTGAAAATGATGATGAAAATGATGATGAGAATATTGGGAGTGATAGTGAGATGTTAGAGTGTGTTGAGTTAGAGAGAAATGTGAGAGAAAGTATATTTGTAAGGGGATGGCAGGGGGTAAAATTTTCCCTTAATGTTGTAGTAGGGGGTGAAGAAATGGCTTCACGTGAGTATTTGGAAGACGATATGTCTACAAATAAATTTCTCTGGGTTTTTTGTGCACTTCATAGGTGGTGCCGTAATGATGAGTTAGTGTCCCCTGCATATATTGAGAGAGAGTGTGTAACTTGGTGTTATTGTGAGAGAGAGATAGAGATTTTAAAGTAAATAGAAACTATGAAGAGTTTGTAGAGAGGTTAGGTGGAGAGAGAAGTAATAATAATAACAAGTACTTACCTTATAGTGAAACTGAGATAGCAGTAGATGATGTTGTTAAAGATGATAAGATGACTTACATGATTATGACAAATTATACTAAGGGCGACAGGACCATACCCTATGATGACATGTTACATGATGAAATAAAATGGGATAAGCCTATTAATTCAAACAACATTGTGGAAAGATATAAAAATTTAAATAAGTATTATATTGATAATAATAATATCATATATTTAATGATAAACAATGTATGTAGACCTAAGATTAGACTATTATTCGACGATGGAGAGTGATTGTTTATTGTTTATGAACATTTAATTATGTGAATAGTGTGGTTTTGAAATGGATGGTCTTATGAAACGATTTGTGGTTAATGATAACAAATAATAAGTTGGACTGTATATTCTTTTATGTGTTGATGTCATTATGTTAAATGTATTTGTGTATTACATTATGATGTACTATGTGTTATGTAATAGAAATTGATAATATTAATTATCAATTAAATTAAATTTTCAATTAATTAGTATAAATTAATAATAATTATAAAATTTTACAGACTAAATAAGCGATGAAAGTAATTGTGAGATTTTAAAGGGATTGAATCAAATAATTGAAAATTAATTACTTAATTAAGGTTGTACAACAGAAAGTTTGATAATGAAGCTAAATGATTTTATGAAATTAAGATTCTATAATGATTAGTAGATGATTAAACAGATAATATGTTCAAATTGAGGTATATTATTATAAGGGGAGAAGTGATGAATTTTCTAGTGTTATATCAAGGTGAAATGTTGTAAAAGGGGTTTGGGTGATAATGAAATAAGGCAGGTGAGTTAAGCAGAGTTAATTTTAATGGGAGTTAGAGAGAATAAGAATTTTGAAATACCAGTAACACACAAAGAGAGTATTAGATATTTTAGGGACACAGTAGTTAGCGATTATATGTAGAGGTGAGTAATGTGAATGGTAATTATATATTTGTTGATGGTGATATTTTGTAGTAAGGATCCGGTGTAGGAGTCCGCAACGAAAGGTGTTGGGACAGGAAGGGACCGTTGTGTGCCGGAAAGGGTTGCCTTAGGTAGAATCCAGGAACCAACATAAGGGAATGAGCATAGGTAGGTAACATACATCCTTATAAAAAACAAAATGAGCGGTGCCAGAGGTTTTAAATGGGATTTGTGAAGGGGTTATTATAGAGATATTGGTGTCATAATGTGTTAATGGTTAGAAGCGGTTGTTAGTAGAAAAAGGGGGTAGTAAGGTTAGAGTGACAAATGCCAAAATAAGATAGAGAAAATAGTGAATAATAGAGAGTCACCCAAACTAAATAAGGATAAAAGGGTTAGAAAAGGAAAATTCATGGTAGGAAGGTAATGTAATTGGAAAGGTTAATATTAAATTTAAAATTGTGAAGAATTAAATGATAATAAATGATAAATAATTGATGGCTAATTAATAAAAGTTTAATTGAAGTTAAAATGTAATGTTTATAATTTTTATACGCAAATTTAAAGATGTAGGGTGTGTAAATTTTGATCAAAGTTAAATGTGAGTTGTTTGTTGAATGTAATAATCACAATGTTAATTATGAGTGTATTATTATGTATTATGTTTATTATGTATTAGTGTGGGAATTTAAACATGAATTTTATGTATGTATCACATGTTTTATAAGCGATTCCCTACATTTCGGGCGATCTCGACCGTACCAACCCAGATCGTGGTTTTGGATGACAACTAGCTGTGGGCAGCAATTGTTAAAACTGACCACAGTTGGTTGCCTTTGAAATTGGTCAAACCTAGAAATTTAATGGGGTTTAATAAGGGAATCTAAGATTATTTTGAACACAGGCTATTTTCACCTAGATAGGGTGGTAGACCTTAGGGGCATATATTAAGCTAATAAGTAGGGGTACTTACCCTGAAGTTTTGTAACGCTGAAGCAAGGATAGGAGTGAGAGAAAAGAAAAAAGTGCTTACTCCTTCCGCCTCAGTCCTTGTGGAGGCAACTGAACGCAAGAGTTCAGGGGGGGGAAATAGTGTGTGTGGAGGAGTAAAGGGGATAAGTATTATTAACAGTGCCGGATCACTTACTGTTAATAATAATAATAATAATAGTAATTTTTTTTCTTCTTCTATGAAAGAGAAAATGTTTAAGAATTGTAGAAACGGAGAGATATAGATGAATTGTATTTGAGTAAATTTTGATAGTGTGTTTAAATATTGTGGAAGGTATTTGTAATATTGTAATGGGAAATGTCTATTTTAATTCTGATGGGGATAAGGGCAATAATTTTGATTTTGAAAAAGAGTTAACAAGAGAAGGGTATACAGAATGATTTTGAGGAAGTTTATAAATGTATCATGTTAGTTTAAGGATTCATATATACATGTGTTAAGAATAAAGAAAAACCAGTGCTTCTTAACGCAAACCAGCGCACAACTAAGGGGAAACAGATCAGGTAGGGATATGGTATTATCTAAGGCCACTATTTGATATTTTTAATTTGATGTTTCAGCGTTTGGTGATGTTGTGACGGCGGTCCTGAGCTGGCATGCACGTCAGATCAGGAGCGTAAAGCGCCTGATTGGCCTTATGGTGTTGGGATCTCGAAGGAGAAGTCCAGTAAGGTCATGCAGGTACTGTCACCATCATCGGACCAAGGGTGAGTTATTATAATTTTTTTTTTATAAACAGTAAAGGGGTTGTGGCGACATATCCTAGCTGCTCCCTTTAGAAAGTATGAGAGTGTCAATGAGAGTTTTTATGCTTCGGCATAAAACCTCTCATTGAGGGGGTTTTGTAACGGTACAAACTATTGGGGTTTATTTTTTCTTAAATAATTGTAAAATGTAATGGCCACTCAAACTGAATAATATTTGAATCATAAACGCTGGACAGTTTTTTAACACCTTACAGTCAGTGCGGTATCAAGCCAAGCTGTACATAGGTGTTGTTGTTGCACAAAAGCCATTAACGAGTCTGGGAATGTGAACGTTAGCAGCGAGGGGAGCGTATTCACACATGGGTGTGCCACAGTGAACAGCTTGAAAAGCACGTACGAAACATTCTTTCTCGCCCAGTGTGCAGAAAACAGAGAGCAGTCGGCTATGAACATCCAATAAATACGGGCGCAATCAGTCTGCGCGTCCGCCGGCTCAGCATAGTTTTCGTCGCGCCCGCAACTCAAACAAAATGTGATTTTAAAACCGAGTGTACAATTTAAAACGGAACATGATTATCCAGTGAGTAATTAAATAATTAAAGTAACAGTTTAGATAAACGAAGGTGCAACTAATATGTGCGGAGTGATGGAAGGTACTACGGAACATTGGACTCTTTCGTAAAGCCAGATCAGTAACCAGAGTGGTATATCAACTTCAAATTATGTTTTTTTTTTAAAGTACACTATTTACCATTAAATGAAATTGAGATCTCAAATGGGCATGGAGTATATGTATAAATGCGAGCGTGAAATAAAATAATAAAAATGATAAAATAAGAATCGCTGGTTTGGGTTAATTAAATTTTGATGGTAGTTTTAAAATGTTATTTTACCTATATAAGAAAAATTAAGTTTTGTCTGAATAATTTTCATTTTGATATGCAAAAAATTGTTAAGAATTATGGGAATTGAAAGAGATATAAAAAACAAGAAATGATCAATAAAATTGTAACGGTACGAGATTGTAGGGCCAAGATAACATTTTTTAAAATTATATTCTCTATACAGTCATTGTTCACCCTTGTAGAACCCCGAGTTAGTCACCCAGATAGGCTGTGTTTATTGCAGAAAAAACGTCTATGTTTTGTCTCCGCACTCATGCAACGCAGACCGATGGTGAAGTAACATCAACCTGCGCCTCAGCCGTGAATTACGAAAGAGTATGTAACTGCACATTGCGCCAGGCGGCAAAAACATTGCTCACCTTCCCGCCTCTGCTAAGGCGCTCTTTCAATAGCACCAATGGGAGCACATATGCACGATCACGTGACCAAAAAACACTGTATGCAGTTTAGCAAACTAACGCCAGTGCCAGTTGTGACATAGGGCCGCGTGGCCAGCCTAAAAAACTTCAAGTGACTTTCTAAGTGCGAAAAGTTACGTCGGCCGACTAAATAAATAATATACGTATAATTCGAACAGTGGTGACTGATGGTCATAACATTGACGTGAATTAACCAGTGTACCAGAGAAAAAAAAAAACTAAACGCGGAGTGAACCGTAATGTTGAACAAACAGCGATTGTACGACTCACCGAGAGACACCTGGAACGGTTAAGTACCATCAGTAACTAATTGGCCAAAACTTTTAAATTTCACAGATATAATGGGTAGAATACTAACCAAATTAACTAAATGAAATAGAAGGGTGAGAGAGAGAGAGTGAGGGAGAGCGTAAGTTTGGGGTACGTACCTACAAAGTAAAATACTGGTTCATAGATTGAGTAAATTAATTAATTGTAAAATTTTTTGCATTATCTTGCTGTTGTAAGGGGATGATGCAAAGACCATTGTAGTAACTTTTTTATATCACTTTCATGTAATAAGTAATTAAGCGATTTTTGTGTGTAAACTGTTGTTCTACAGAGAGTAAAGAGGGAAATTAATTAAAGAAAAATAAATAAGCGCCATTCATTACATAACATGTGTTAGCGTAATTATTCGTAACTCAAACAAATAATCCTGTCTGCAGCTGTTTTCGTCTGAAAGACTTTGGAATAAAAACCCGAAGGTAAGAGATAAATATAATTATACTTTTGTAAGTAATTCGTAGAGTTACAAAATTTTAATTGCTTAGTAAAATAAGAAATGACTCGTTATTCAAATAACCAGTTCTGATTTTCCCGTTCGCTGATTCGAACCCTGGCGAGTGAAAATTCAGGTTGGCAGACAACAACATGGTGTCTACAGAGCCAGAATACATAATAAATAAACAAAACCTATTTATTAATTTATAAAAAGGTAAGTTTGTTAACAATTTGCGCCCAGAACAGTGACTATTTATTTAAGTTTGTTAACACAATTACATACCCCATTTTGTCTTTTTGGAGCTGAATCTTGGTTGCAATTTCACTATCGGAAAACATCCGTTTAAAAACACCAACATCCCTGGCAGCAGACCTCATGGTTCGGTGATTCATCACTACCTGAATACACCACAAAATTTCAGCTCTAGTGGAGTCTTCTTTAATCAAAAAAATCATTCACTCTTGAATTTCTTCGAAGCAATGAAGAATCGTTTCCATCGTCGGTTGCAACAGGCTGAGAAGTGCTAGGCTCAGGGTTATTAAACTACGGCTTAGCATCCACAGGTGAACTAAAATAATTAGTAATAGCGCCAGAATTTTTTGCAGCAATTTTATGTTTGGAGCCTTCAGCATGGCTACTAACTGCACGCCTGCC
This sequence comes from Magicicada septendecula, assembly GCA_034769895.1. Classification (NCBI taxonomy): domain Eukaryota; kingdom Metazoa; phylum Arthropoda; class Insecta; order Hemiptera; family Cicadidae; genus Magicicada; species Magicicada septendecula. Next base: position 137,532,614 of record CM068372.1, read on the forward strand.
CATATTGCTTAATGAAAACGAATACCGACATAACCTACAACTCGCCCGAAAAGGGCTGTCTTTCACTGCTTCTAGCCATGATTTAAACTTTGGGTCATTCAACCACTCTGACTGAAAACGAGTTTTGCACGCCATAATAAAACGGAATTTTCAAACGACTTTGCACAGTCACGAATTTAGAATTTGGCCCACGTGTTTTTAACAACGAACGCACATCACACTAAAAGCATTTTAATCCGCACCACTACAGAATTAAGAGCACGCAATTAATTGCAAAGCTTCTGCTTTAGATTTTGCACACAAAGCAACAGATTTCAAGAATTTCAAATCACAATAACACACTCAAGCGCGAACGCAACACATACAGTAAGCACCGGTAAACAACAAATGAAGAGATGTAAACACTATTACGGTGCGAAATCACGAAAGTGTAGCCAACACTCAAAACTTTTCAACGTTGCAAAAATAGTTGAAATTCTGATAAAACTCTATATTCACAATATAAATAACAATATTCTTCCCACTGTGGAAGGTCGAAAATCCATTAAATCCCTACACTTTCATTGTTAAATTTCCAAAACGTCCCCGCTAATCAAAAACTTAAATCTGCAAGATTGAGCGGGAAACCCGCTAAGTTGACAATACTGAACAGACAACCCGCGCAAGGTTGGGTCAAATACCAATCCGCGCTGGGAACCTATCAAATAGCATACTTCAGTCCCACGCTGGGAACGAGTGTTCATTGGCTGACTATGGGAATCGAGAGCGATCGATTATGTCCCGCAAAATTCGAAAGTATCACTACTACGTTTACAGAGAGTAGCCCAAGAGGAAAATCTCTGATTAACGAAGAAATTCCCTGATTTTTCCCTGAATATTCCACAAATTCTTAATTCCCTGAAAATTCCCGGGTTTCCCGGGTCGTAGACACCCTGTATGAGTTCTTTTGACTACAACAATTAACAAAAAAAGTCTTTTTTGAAGAACAAAATATTACAATTTAAAATTAAATATGGTATTATAAACCAATAACTTAAAATCTAATGTGACAATCAGTTCGTAATTCAGACAGTGTCTGTTTTTGGAGTTAACCTAGCTTGTCTAAGTTATTTAGATAAACATTGATTATGAAAACAAATTACTTTTGTTAAACATGAAATAATTTGAATAGTGTTTGTGTTTACTACTGTGATAACTAGCTTGTCTAAGTTATTTAGATAAACATTGATTATGAAAACAAATTACTTTGGTTAAACATGAAATAATTTGAATAGTGTTTGTGTTTACTACTGTGATAACATAAACATAAGTTCACAAGTGTCGATTACTAGTTACTATTGGATCGTGATCATTATTACTTTTTATTATAAATTCTCAAAATAACCACTACACTTTCCTTTTCTTTATATTTCTTTATCCCTCACTGTATTTATATATTCACTCTATTGTCCTTTAATTATTAAAAACTGTCGATTTAATTATTAAACACTTTAATTATTTAATGCACAACACTGTCGATTCACTGTTAGGCTATGTTCACTTTCGGAGGTTAGAGGTTTGTTGACACTGTACATAACCTCAATTAGGATCGAGACAATTTGGGGACAAGACTATATACAATTTTTGTATCACAGAGGAGGCGTTCTTGACTGTTTGATGACCCGCTAATGACTGATGCGGTTGCGGTGCGTTAAGGGTAAATTCACCTTGTAACGGGCCTATTTTTGGGGTAATAAAGCAGTTTGTATTTTTTTCATAAAGCAAATAACATTTTTTTTTACAATGATTGGGACAAAACGTATAAATGAAAGGTAAATTCAGTGGTTGCAATGATAGCGAAAGTGGCAGCACTGCTTGGGACATTAAATACAAAATTATTGAAACAAACAGAATTAATAAGCTGGAATTGTGCCAAGGTCAACCCATGACACACAAAACCAAGTAAACAAATTATGTAACGAACATCAGACCATATTACGTCAGAGACGATCCCCGTTGTGGAATGCCGTTATGTAACAAAACAGTCTGCTGGCGTAGTGATACGAACATAAACACAATGAAAAATTGGTCATCCAACCACGGCGACAACACAAATTAGTGCCGGTGGCTTATTCCCAGTCTGAAATAACAACTCGCGCGAGTGACAAGCATGAAGTTCCGGAACGTAATAGCGGGCGCCCGCAACATAAAAAATGTAAAAATTTTTTGATATTTGGTCATCAAAAACAGTATTTTTGAAACCGAGTCGATACAGTGAGAAAATAATAAGTAAATCATCATATAACAATTCGGCAATAAATCAGTGCGTGTATACGAGAAGACGTTGTAGGAGGGTACCTTCAGCGTAATAACAGGAAAGTAAACTAACAAATTTTATTATTTTCATACAGTACAAGAACAGAGGGGAAAATTAATTTGAAATATGAGCTCTAAAGGGAATATAACTTGTCTAATGTGAAAGCGTGTGAGTGTGTATGAGTGAGTTTGAATTACGTAATTACAAAGACACTGGTTTACGTTAAGAGAAGTTAGTTTAGTATTATTTCTTTACAGCATTTGTTTTAGTGTTCAACAGTTTAATTATCAATAATATCTTGAAAGTTGTGGTCAGAATAAAGCATGTACACTGTCAATGTTAAAATAGTAAAAGTGTAAAAGATGGGAGGAGTAATTTTGTCATTGTCGTTAATATGCAACAGCAAAACTAAATCATGAATAAACACAAGTTTGTTTGAATATAGTAGATCGAAATAGTCGTTTCAAACAACCAATTCTGATCTCCTATGTTCGCCGAAAAGGACCCAAAAAATGGTAAGTACATATATTTCATACGTAGTTGGTAACAAGATGGCGCCCGACAAAATTAGACAGAAAAAACTGAATAAATTTAAAGTCAATAATATTTGATTTATTTTATTAATATCAATAAAATAAAACATAACAATGGCTTCTGAACAGGGACAATTTTATATAAAGAAATTTATATAAAATACGGCCTACGGGGAGAACAGAATGGTTGTTTGAGGTAACTGAAAAATGTGTAAACATAAGTAGCAAGGTTATGATATGATTGATAGATGTGTATTATAAATAAGTAAGAATTAAATAAAAATGATGAATACTAATGAAAATATTAACAATGAAATCAGTTTCACTGATAGTCAAACTGAAAGTCAAATAAATAGCAATTTAAGTGAAACAGAATCAAGAATTATGGATGAAGGAATTCATTCAACGCCAATTCAGAATAAAAACTCAGATAACAATAATATGATGAAATATTTATGTAGCATGGTATGCAGTATGAAAGAGAGTTCAGACAAGCAACAGGCGATGTTAGAGTTAAAATTTAACGAAATAAAGAGTGATTCAAATATTAAATATAATGAAATAAATGCTAGACTTGATGAGAAATTCGAGGTTCAAAAGAACAGTTTTGATGAGTTAACAAACCAAATTAAAGAAATGAATAAATGTTGTAAAAATACCCATAAAACAATAAAAAATGGTTTGTGTAAATTAGAACAGAGTGTGGAGAGAATGGAAGTAGTTGTGATGAATCCAGAGAAAAATAAAACAAATGAAAATTGTAATGATAAGTGTGAAAATATGATATTGGAGAAAGAATTAATAAATAATAATAATGTTGTTGAAAATAATGAGAATAATAGTGTAATTGAAAATGTCATATCAGAGAGTACTGATGAGTTTGTGGAGTGTGATTATGAGATGTTAAGGTGTGTTGATGAAGTAGAAAGAGAGTGGAAAAATAATATAGTAGTTGAATGTGGGCAGAGGGTAAATTTTCCCATTAATTTTCCTGAACCAAGGTGTTCACAAATGTTGTTTTTGAAGGGCGAGAGACCCGTATTAGTAGATGAATTGAAGTGTATATTGATGTTGTATAATGTTGTACCCTCTGTCTGTAATAATTGTGAGAGTGTGATGTGGTGTTATGAAGAGAGAGATTTGTGTATTGAGAGAGAGATAGAATTGTATAAGTTAAAAAGAAATTATGATGAATTGAGAAAAATATTAGAAGGGGTGAAGATGAACCATATAAAGGACTTACCTGTTGAGAGAGAGATAGAGAATTATTTTGATAATATTTTTATAAACGATAATGACTTACCTGACGTAATAGAGGAATATAAAAATGATACAACAACTTACCTGACATTGACCAATAATACTGATGGAGACTGGACAATAACACCTTATGTTGACAAGGTTTATGAAATATTAATAGGGAATAACCCTATAAATTATAATGGCATAATGAATGAAATAAAGGTAATGGATTATAATAATAATAATAATAATAAACGGTATGTGGATAACAATGATGCATGTTACAAATATATTAGATATTTATATGACGATGGAGGCTGAACTAAAAAATCACTGAGTGGACATTGTTAAATATTGTAAATTTTGGTAACGACCTTGCAGATTTGGACATATGAAGTGGGAAACAATTGAACAGTTATTGACGAATACTTTGTAAATAATGTAGTGAATTCATTTGTGTGTATTATGAAATGTTAGGTAAATAATGTGTATATGTAGTAGAAAAATGTTGTGATAATAATAATAATATTATTAATATTTTGCAGTCTAAATAAATAATAAAATAATTATGAAGACAATAATTGATGATTTGTAAATTTTGATAATAATTGAAATATGCTGTGTTTTAATCAATATGTCTAATAATCAATTGAAGTAAATAATTTGAGATGTTTAAATATTGTGATTGAAGGTTATATAATTGAATTTTCTGATGTATTTAAATTCTTTTATAAGATTTCAATTTTAATAATAATTAATGAATAAATAAATAAATGTTAAATGTTTTATTTTGTGGAATAACATAATGGTTAAAAAAATATAGATTAATAATAAATTTGGAAATTTTGAGGAACCTAATTACAGCAAAGGATAAATAATGAAATGATGATAAATAAAAAAGTTAATGAAAAATTTTAAACAAGAATGTTTATAAGTTTTTATATAAATTATTTAAAAGAGAATTGTTTGTTTAATGTATGCTAATAATCAAGGTTAATGGCTATTTGTCTATTATGTTATGTAATGTATTATACAAGATGTGTGTGTGTGTGGCAGGGAGGTTATCCAGAGGGATAACGAATTAGAAATTTGTTGTATTTTAATAATGATGACTCGCTACTAAATAATTTTGTTTTGATTTGAAAAATAGATGCACTACATACTTCCTATATTGTGTTTATTATGTCTTATTGTGTTAATTGCAAGTAGTATGTTAGGAATAAGGATTATAAAAATATAATAATATGTTTTCAATGTGTTTATAGATTTTAAAATAAAATGAAATAAAGTTGTGATAGTTAAAATTTTCAATGGGTTGCAAAAGATAGAAGTTGGGTGATGAATATTTGTGGGACATATAGATCTGTCCAAATTGAAGTCAAAGTTAAAGAAATAGTAGAGATGAAAATAATGTAATGTTGTTTTGAGTTAATGTATGTTATAGAATTTTGAGAAGTATTGATGTTGACACAGTAGTAAGGGAGAATATATGTAGAGTTTGGAGTGATATATTGTTGTTTATAATTGATGTTGTTATTTTGTTGTAGTTGTAGTAAGGTAATGAGATTGAGATTTTGGGGATGGCAATTTTGTAGTAGGGGGTAGTGTAATGTGGGAGTCCGCAACATAATGATAAGTTGGGACGGGATTAGGTATCGATTTTAGTGGAAAGGGGTTGCCTTAGGTAGAATCCAGGAACCAAATAAGGGAATTGAGTTTTTGGGGGGGGGACACGTATCCTATGTACAAAGGGTTAGAGAGTATTTTTTTTTTATATATAAGAGTAGAAGGTGGCGAATTGAGTTAAAGTAGTAAGTAGTTAGAGGTAGAGAAGGGTTAGTAGATTTTTTTTTTGATAGTGGGGTGTCATACTAGTTAAAGATTTTGTAAGGGAACGTTAGAGTAATAAAAGGGGTAAGATTATGGGTAAATGCCAAGTTGATAAAGTGAATTATAATGAATAACGTAGAATCACCCAAATTAATGAGAGGGAATAATAAATGAAATGATTGAAAAAAAAAAAAAAATTTTTTTGAGAAACGAATTAATAAAAGTTAAATTGAGATTAAAAGGTAATTTTCTGATTTTATATGCAAACTTAATGATGTAAAGGGTGTAAATTTTAAATACAAATTGTTTATTTTAAGATAAGGATAACAATGTGAATTAGGAGTGTACTATGTTTTCTTATGTTATATTGTGTTTGTTAGTGTAAGAGAATTTTATGAATTTAAATATTTTAAATGCATTTTAAATTGGGGATGAGAGAAATGTAATATGGTAATGGGAAATATTTATAAGTCAGTCGTCTGTTTATTTAAATTCTGATGGGAATCAGGGCAGTAATTTTGAATTTTTGGGATAAAAGTTAACAAGAGAAAGTAGATAGAATGAGATTATGGAATTTTAAAAAGAGGTATCATGTTGTTATTAGGTATTTTGATATATATATGTTAGCAGTTAGTGAAAAAACGAAACCAGTGCTTCTTAGCGCAAACCAGCACCGCTAGGGGGAAACAGATCCGTTGGGGATATGGTGTTGTATAAGGCCACTAGTTGATATTTTAATTTGTTGTTTCAGTGTTTGGTGATGCTGTGGCAGCGGACCTGAGCTGGCCAGCGCGTCAGAACAGGGGCGTTAAGTATCTGTCTGACTCTACGGTGTTGGGATCTCGAGAGAGAAGTCCAGTATTGTCATTCAGGTGCGGTCACAGTCACCGGACCAAGGGTGAGTTGATTATATTTTTTGTAAACCATACAGGGGGTTGTGGCGACATATCCTGGCTGATCCCTTTAGCAGGTATGAATGTGTCAATGAGATTTTTTATGCTTCGGCATAAAATATCTCATTGAGGGGGTATTGTAACGGGCCTATTTTTGGGGTAATAAAGTAGTTTGTATTTTTTTCATAAAGTAAATAACATTTTTTTTTTTACAATGATTGGGACAAAACGTATAAACGAAAGGTAAATTCAGTGGTTGCAACGATAGCGAAAGTGGCAGCACTGCTTGGGACATTAAATACAAAATTATTGAAATGAACAGAATTAATAAGCTGGAATTGTGCCAAGGTCAACCCATGACACACAAAACCAAGTAAACAAATTATGTAACGAACATCAGACCATATTACGTCAGAGACGATCCCCGTTGTGGAATGCCGTTATGTAACAAAACAGTCTGCTGGCGTAGTGATACGAACATAAACACAATGAAAAATTGGTCATCCAACCACGGCGACAACACAAATTAGTGCCGGTGGCTTATTCCCAGTCTGAAATAACAACTCGCGCGAGTGACAAGCATGAAGTTCCGGAACGTAATAGCGGGCGCCCGCAACATAAAAAATGTAAAAAATTTTTGATATTTGGTCATCGAAAACAGTATTTTTGAAACCGAGTCGATACAGTGAGAAAATAATAAGTAAATCATCATATAACAGTTCGGCAATAAATCAGTGCGTGTATACGAGAAGACATTGTAGGAGGGTACCTTCAGCGTAATAACAGGAAAGTAAACTAACAAATTTTATTATTTTCATACAGTACAAGAACAGAGGGGAAAATTAATTTGAAATATGAGCTCTAATGGGAATATAACTTGTCTAATGTGAAAGCGTGTGAGTGTGTATGAGTGAGTTTGAATTACGTAATTACAAAGACACTGGTTTACGTTAAGAGAAGTTAGTTTAGTATTATTTCTTTACAGCATTTGTTTTAGTGTTCAACAGTTTAATTATCAATAATATCTTGAAAGTTGTGGTCAGAATAAAGCATGTACACTGTCAATGTTAAAATAGTAAAAGAGTGAAAGATGGGAGGAGTAATTTCGTCATTGTCGTTAATATGCAACAGCAAAACTAAATCATGAATAAACACAAGTTTGTTTGAATATAGTAGATCGAAGTAGTCATTTCAAACAACCAATTCTGATCTCCTATGTTCGCCGAAAAGGACCCGAAAAATGGTAAGTACATATATTTCATACGTAGTTGGTAACAAGATGGCGCCCGACAAAATTAGACAGTAAAAACTGAATAAATTTAAAGTCAATAATATTTGATTAATTTTATTAATATCAATAAAATAAAACATAACAACCTGACAATTGAACGATTTTGATTGGTTGAATTATTAAATATTCCGTTTTTAATAACTAAAATTTTCGTTTTCTGGTTAATGCTCATCAACAAGATGCCAAGTTAAGCGTCCCTTTTTTGGCCAAATATATTAAAAAATCTTAAAACTGACATATCTTCCTTATGCTACTAACAATTAAAAATATATTAATACCATTAATCAGCATTTTTATGCTGATCATTTTGAAACCTCATTAGGCATGGTTTGGTTCAGTAATAATAAAATAACAATTTTCACAGATTGTTTAGTCTATTATTCTCCATAAAATATTATTTTTTCTGTTCCACACTATTGAATTCTTAGTTGTAGAATTGGTTTTCATTTAACATTATATTGTTTTGATAATAGTAATAATAATTATAAACATCAATTTATTATAAAAACCTAGTATTGCCACTTAGGCCTACTCATGTCCATGTGGCTCATTGATACCTTAATTCATTTCTCAAACTAAAATTACTTAATTCTACTACCAAGTAACAACTCTTAATTATCACTTATGATCTAATTGAACTTTTATAACATGTCTTATATTTCAATACAAGCTTTTTTCCTTGTACTGTCCATTATAAACTTCCACATTAGCTGTATTAAGTTTTTGTCAAAGCTGATTATTTATTATATTATGCCTGGTCAATTCTTGACATTTCTCATTATTACCTTCTTACTCCACTAACATACATTGTTTTATTATCTATACTATGTTTTATTATCTATACTATAATATTACAGGTTTTATTTACATAAATGTTCATCATTTGTCCTACACAGTACATGCAGGCTTTAGTTTCATCAGTTTCTTACTATTTACATTATTATTTCATTCTGACACTTCAACAGTTAATTAGTATTGTCTTATTTATTATCCTATTTGTTGTTCATACTTTTTATCATTAACTTATTTATCTTATAATCCTTTTTTATTTCTTTTTCTTGTTTTAACATCTAAATATGGTGCATAACCTAACTTACATTATAACTCTTTTATATACAATTAAAACTGCTATTTTTCACTTATCTTCTACTAATCATTCTATGAATTGTTTTAGTGACTTGATTCACATCCAGATATGACTATTCTCTGACTTTTTAGTTATTTTATTTCAAATTTTATTGAGTTTATATATTTTCCTTGATTGGTAAACCCTTTAAGTTCAGCTGAATAGGCTTTCACCCATTATTTACACCATTACATTTGCTGTTTACTAGAGTTATATTTTATTAAGTTGCAGATAATCATATTTGGTATTTTGGTCTTATTATTTTATTTCATATTTATGTTAAATTTACTAGTTGACACATTTTTTAAATTATACAGCTTCCTTACTTACTTATTATTTTGTTCTTTATTATTGTGATAAGATACATAGTGTAACGCGACGAAAGGAAGGACCTGTTAAACGATGAACTCTAGCATAAAATGCCCTTAATAAAATAATTTGCCTATGTATGAAATAAATAAAAATACCAAATGACCACAACGGGTTCCATACAAGGTATAATCATAATAAATGTATTAGATAAATGAACAAAGAACTATGTATTAATGGTTAAGAGTGAGTGAAAAAAAATAAGTGAGAGCAGATAATTGCTAATTACAGATAGGACTGTAACAATTAATAGCAATTCTCTAAGTGAACACCAGTGTACTAAACCAAACTAAATAATAAAGTTTATTTTCATAATGGTATCTATATCAAACTATGTTTTATATTTTAAAGAATACTGATAAGCCTTGATGTTAGTCATTAACTCTTACAGATAATGTGTAATTATACTAAAGGACAGTTAATAATAAACTGACACTAGGATAAAATATTAGTATTAAGTAATAGACAATTGTTGAAAGTCTAATGTTATTATTTAGTGTGAATTAGAGTTTTGGCCATAAGGGCATAATATTGTTTTAATATTTGTTTCATGTTTATGTTTTTATGTTATATCATGGAATAATTATAATTAACAAAAATGTAATAAGTCAACAGGCTACATAATATTTATAAATTGAAACATTGTACAAAGGAAGTACCAAGATATAGGCCAATATCAACACAATATTATTGATAAACTAACTAACAAATGGTCATATTACTATAAGTTAGTAAGAAATAGGAGAATTACTGTGATAAGCCTATGTTTAGATGTTGATAATAAAATTTTAAATAGATTATTGAATTGTAATGTAATTTGGTGAATGTCAAACTGATTGAAAACCCATAAAACAGAATTTTGTAAAGATGAAAAATATCTTAAATTATTCCTTAGGCTTTCACGGCCGGTGTCATTTGAATTATGCAAGATATCCGGGCTGTTTGGCCGTGGTCCCTGGTTTAAAACCGAAACATTTGGTTTTGTTTTAAACCAGGGACCATGGCCAAACACCCAGATATCTTGCATAATTCAAATGAAAAATATCTATTAGGGCACTCATACATATCAAGCGAGATGTCAAAATGCTTGTCTTTCTATAAGGAAGATTACTTTGAAAAATAAATGAATTCTAGTTAAATACTAAATAGGGAGTAATTTGGAGTATAAAATGTAAAAATTGTAAATTTTAAATAATCAGGGTCACATGACACTTGAACCCAACGGTATTGACCAATAGGAATTTAGTCAATTTTGGTCAAGCCAGTTGAAGGAAAAAGAAAAATACATTATTCTATTGTTAGACACGAAAGTATTCAGAACACCTCTGTGCAGCTCTGAGCCACAAAGTATAACAAAGAATCAAATCCAAGTGGAAGAAAAAGTATAAAATTTTATAAAACATAGAATCTGAATTAAAGAAGGAAGAAATGAAGATAATATAAAATAATAAATAAAAGAAGAAAAAGTGAAAGTAATATTTTAAAGAAAAGTGAATAATTAATTTCAACCATAAAACTGGGTGAGACTTAACATTTATAATACCATATTTACAACTACACGACGCCAAGATTAACTCAATTAACACTTTTCTTCAATAAAACATTAGTGAAAAGAAAACAAAATCTAATTTAAACACAGTGAACATTTTGTGGACTTTATTTCATTTGTAAAAACTGGTTGGGAATACATTCCACACTAATTTTGTTTAACAACAAGCCGCCATCTTGCCTATTTACTTTGGATGCTGGGTAGACCCATAATGCATTGCGGTGGCAAACTGAACTGAACAAATAATTAGTTAAACTTTATTAAAATTAATTTTATTTGTATTAGTAAATAAGAATCAAATAATTGTAATGTGTAGTACTTCGTTGTGGACATTTTGAACTTTAATACCAGTCTAAAGAACCCCGAACTGAGATATTATATGAAAATAATTTAGAATCAAACTGAAAGCAAGAATTGATACAGTCAATTAATAACTTCGACCTTAGAGTCGTTTAGTTATAACTAGATGATATAAAGACAATTCTAAGACAGAGATTAGATCCCTAAGATGTTGTAATTGTTGTAAATAATGTAAATTAACATGAGGAATATGATAGAGCATAAAGGACTCATATTGTACAGTAAAAAACCACTGATATACCGATAATAAGTGTATGTAAATAGTATTCATATAACAAGCAAGGATAGAACTAACTATTGGTCAAGAAACCAAGCAATAATTATCAATAATAATGAACTAATAATAATATATCTAATGAACATGACCTGTGGCAATAAGATGTGATGGGGCAAAATAAAGGAATTTTTTATTTTATTTAAAATGTGGTGTTTTATTTTATTAAATATTTTAAATTCATTTCCATCTGTGTATACGGCCACGTGTTTGAATCTAAAGCGTAGTTTCTAACAAAGGAACTGTGGTGAAACCTTTGCAAAGGAATGTGCCAGTCGTCGATTCTTAGAACTTTGTGGCTGTGTAACATCTACGCCCAAACGCGCAACCACCAGCAGATGCGCGGAATGATGCCAAGAAGCACAAAACCAAACACGGCTTGTAGGAAAATTTTGTCGTACATGCGTGTTTAAGACGGCGGATGTAAGTCTAAGCCCAGCCCATATGTGTGACGTTGGCCAGTGCCCACCACATTTCGTCCACTGCCAACACACGTAAATCCCGTGTGTCATGTGTACAGCCACTAAAACTTTGACAACGAAGGCTGCGAACGGCGACGAAATTGGTTCGCAGGCAAGGCAGTAATGTCCGGCAGCATGTAAGGTCAGTCGGAAAATAACATCCTAACAACCCGGACGCGAGCCGTGTGTGCGTCTGCCGACTGGACGCAGTTTCCAGCTTTCCCACGCCTAAAATGGGAAGATCGGGCAAAGACAATTCAGCGTATAAACTCGGAACCGCGTCGTTGTGTTAGAGCGCGGCACGAAAAAGAAATCATTCATCAGACAATGTGCACCGACCGGCCCGGACAGAGAAGACGTTTAGTCAGTGTTAATAAGAGTGCGGCAACTACGAACAGGATGAGTACATTTTAAACCTTTCTTTATGAATTAATTAATACTACAGTATTTGCGCAAATCCACTGAATGTATAAACATGGGAAATTTCTAAATATAAATTATGGGGATGTATGTGAATGTGAGTGTGAGCAAGACGCTGGGTCGCTTTTCGTAGTTTAGTCAGTTATATAGGTTAAGGTTTATTTACAGTTGTTACTAGGATAGTGGACATATAGCAGTAAAAGAAAGATTTTAAAGTAAATTTTAAAGGAAGAATGAATTGAATATTGGATCTAATAAATAGGAATTGTTTAACAGCATATACCATGTGTTAGCGTAGTTATTTCGTCATTACCACTTCCTCATTTCTGTGCTGCAAGATTCGTCTAAACGTTCCTGGATTTCTTCTGAATTATTATTGGGGGGTAGTCAGATTGCAAAATTGTCCCGTTTTAATTAAGGTAGAGTGTAAAGGTTTCGATATTTAACCAAAAATATCGTGGCAACTCTGGGCTTCTGATGAAAATTTAAAAAGGTAAGTAAGTGGAAAGATCGGAGGTAAGTTTCTGGCAGTATTTTTATTTAAATTTATTTCGATTAAGTTTGTTTCTCAACAAAGATGCAAGGTTCGTTAATTATAATAACCAGGAATTAAGAATGTCAAGAAGAGACAAGATATTGTAAAACTTGCTAGGAACTAAGATGTTTAACTAGGAATAAGATATTAACATAATAACAGATGTATAATAAGCAGAATTATCACTGTTGCACACCACTATATAAAAATACTCCGATTAGCGCTTTCAAGCTTCACAGCTCATCGTCAGATCAGAAGTGAACAAATAAGATAAAAATAAACCCGTGTGGTTTATTCCCTTAAACCCTTCACCCCCGCCCCGCCACACGGGTTTATTTTTATGCTATTTGTTCACTTCCGATCTGACGATGAGCTGTGAAGCTTGAAAGCGCTAATTGGAGTATTTTTATATAGTGGTGTGCAACAGTGATAATTCTGCTTGTGATTTTAACCACTAACACAACTTTCTTCATTAAGATGTATAATAGAGAAATAAGGATAAATAACAAGATGCCTAGAGTCAGCTGCATGGAAGTAGTATCGTCAAGGTCACTCACTTTCACTGCTTCTCCCTGTCACCTCCACGCCCCTCGCCCAGCGTTGTTGCCGGCTAGTACAGTGTGTAGCGTTTTAGCAGTGTTACGAAAACAAATTTCATACATCCACATTATATTCTTCGTTTCAAATTTATTTATGCGTATCGCGTAAATGAATTTGTTTTATCAGGAATAATTAGTTGTGGGTAACACTACTCAGTTAAATTCTGGGCGCCAGTATTTGAGCTCTAAAAATTTGTGTGAGTCGGCAACATATTTTTTGTTGTCGCGTAAATATCTACAGAATTTCTATCTTTACGTTTCTTCTGTTTCTTTGGCTTTTTTTTTGTTACGATTTGCAGTTCTCTGAAACTACTATTTATACTGCGCTGGTTTTTCTTATGTTAGAATCTAAACCTTTTAGCAATACACACCCTAAGTTTACGAAGTACCATTAGGTCAGTTATTTTGTGATTTCCGTACAGTGCACTTACTTATTAAAGTTTTACTGTTTTCTTCATGGGCGGTTATCCTACAGACTGACAGTTGTCTGAGAACGCTGACCTTGCCTGCTGTTGTCGCTTTAATTTTTTCATACTCACGGTCTTTTCCCTTTTGTAAATGAATCTGTTTTTGTTCTCTACACGGTCATTCCTAAGCCATATGGTTCGGAAGTTCTGTTAGGTATATGTACACATTTGGTATGCACATTGCGTATACCCTGTCGGCATGTCTTTTCGGTAAATATTGCTGTCTGACACTTTTATGAATGCCTTTGTCATTTTATAATCCCCTCAAAAATGTGTATGTTTACTGCCCGCGCTACTACCTTTCTTCCGTTGCACAAAGATAAATAGGACTGAGCAATTTCTGTAAACAAAATTGTCGCTGTTGTGACAAAAGCCAATCCCATTTCAGTTACAGTACCCCATTCCAAGTAGGTTGGGTGGACGAGGTGAGGAAGAGACGAACATCCAAAATATTTATCGTCCTTAGTATTGTTGACAGACATTTTGTGCGTTTCATGTGAACGGTTGACGTCTTTATTGTAGACAGTGTGTGTATTAGTTTATTTCAATAATTTGTATTTATTATGAGTGATATTGAGGAACAGTATCCTACATTTAGTTCGACTACAAGCAGCGGTGGTGTACGTGTGGGCCGAGAGGACATTAGAAAACAAAGTAAAGTCATCATAGCAAACGTTTACAAGTTTTTTAAAAATCTTGCGTATAATGAAGAAGCCAGGAGGAACATAAACTTTGCACAAGTTCGAAAATTGACAGCGGAAGCTTGTGGCATTTCTGAACAGTCGGTGCAACGTATTAGCAATACCGTTGCTTCGGCAGATGATCAAGGCGTGAGTGTTGTGTTCAGTTCTCCAAGGAAAGGGTATAAACGGGAACACAAAAACACTGAACTGGACGATTTTAATAAACAAATAGTCCGCAGGACCGTACTAGAATATTACGACCGAGGGGAATACCCCACTGCAAGCAAAATTCGAGCTGATCTCTGTCAGAAAATCAATTATTCTGGTTCAGAAGCCTTCGTACTTCGCCTTCTAAAAGTGCTTGGTTTTAAATTTAAGAAGTGCAACGATGGACGAAAATTTTTAATGGAGCGCAGAGACATTGCTGCCTTGAGAGCGAAGTTTTTGAGAACCATGCATATACATCGTACGGAGGACAACAGGCCTATAATTTATTTGGATGAAACCTGGATATCACAGAATCATACGAATAAATACATCTGGCAAGACTCCAGAGGGAACGGTGGGCTGAAAGTACCTACTGGTAGAGGTGGCCGGCTGATTATTGCACATGCTGGATCCGCAAGTACAGGTTTCATAGCAGGTGCCAAACTTGTCTTTCGTGGCAGTAAGCATTCAGCTGCATCTGACTACCACACAGAAATGAATGCTGAAGTTTTTAAGACCTGGTTTGTTGGTATGTTGCGCTCCTTGGAAGAAGGCTCTGTCATCGTGATGGATAATGCTAGCTATCGTTCTGTACAAATAGATAAACCACCATGTTCAAACTGGCGTAAAGCGGATATCATGGAGTGGCTGCGTAAGAAGAGAATTTCATTTTCCACAGCTGAAACCAGGGATGAACTTCTTTCTAAAGAAGAGATCCGAACGGCCAAGAAGACGTACGAATTGGATCAACTGGCAAATGAAATGGGACATACAGTAGTGCGCCTGCCACCATATCATTGTCAGTATAATCCGATCGAGCTGATATGGGCCCAAGTTAAACGGTATGTTGCAAACAAGAATACGACTTTCAGATTGGCCGATATTGAACAACTTGCACACGAAGCTTTGGACAGGATAACTCAGGAAGACTGGGAGAAGTGCGTAAGACATGCGGAGGCACTACAAGAAGCCGATTACTCAAAGCAGTGCACGAGAGACACCACAGTGGAGCCCTTCATCATACACTTACGTGTGAGTAGTGACAGCGAACCTGAGTCCAGTGAATCCGAAGACGAATAAGGCAGGAGTGTTAAAAAGTGTATATAGGTGGTAAACGTGTCTATAGCGAAGCGTAGTATTTTCTATTTTTATTGAAACATAAAAAACCGTGTGTGCGTGTTTTCTTCAGGAGTGTTATGAATGTGCTCTGTGCTATCACTTTGCAAAGTGATAATTGTGTGACTAACCCTATTTAAGGTGAGTTTTTCAACATACTGCTTATTTATAATAGTCATAAGGAATTCTATAGTTCATAAAATAAGGAAAATTTTAATTATAAAATTAGTAAGGACAATGCATAAAATATAGAATTATAAATTTAAATTCTATATTTAAAGATTTAAGTTAAAATATATATATATATAAATAAATAAGGAATTTTAAATTTATTTCATGAGACATTTGTATTTGTTGTTTATAAATTATCCTTATTTTCTTAAGAAATCCAATTCGTTTCACGTTTATACATACCATTATTTTTATGCTACTTGTGCATGTAACATCTTATAGTATAGTTCTAATTTTTTTACTTAATTAATAAGCAGCGCAGGAAATAAAAATAGAATATTTTTCTGAGTCACGAATAGTGCGGTGTCTTCAATAATTAAATGGGGCAAGCTTAAGACACAGGATGCGTATAAAATTCGTTCAAACAAACTATAGCTGACGCGTCGAATTGAATGTTATGTATAAGATACGGAAATTAATTGTTAATTAATTATTAACAATATATTAATTGTGATGTAATTATTATTAAGAATTATTGACAATGTAGCAATGTACTCTAATGCATGTATTACAAACTTTCTCACTTTGTTATATTCTTTACATTAAGTAGGCTTACTTACTAGTGTAGCATTTTTCGGAAGAAAGGGAAACTGTTGCTTAGTGGCAACGCTGTAAGTAAGCGGTGTGACCTTGACGATACTAGTTCCATGCAGCTGACTCTAGTTGTACAAGAACTCATGTAATTTTAATGATAAAATACAGGAAAAAAGGCATCTCTGGAGAAAAAATAAGTTAACCAAAAGTTGATAAGGTTCTTTAGAATTAAGTATGAGATGTTATAAAATATTAAGATTCAATTATTATATTATAAGATGTAAAACTAACTCATAGTGCCTTAGGCCTCATGAAGCTGAGCAGTAGATTTTGTTTTATTCACAATTGAATGGTTTTAACGTTAAATAATTACATCAAAGGACTTGGAATCCATTGCATTCAATATATGTCATATCAAAATATCAATTCAATAACTACAGGACATATTTTAATAAAAATATTGTATTAGAATTAGGGATGTGTCGGTTCTCGGTACCGATTCTCGGTACCACCGGTTCTTGGGGTTAGGTACCGGTATCGAGAACCGGTGCT
Source organism: Magicicada septendecula (assembly GCA_034769895.1). Taxonomy (NCBI): domain Eukaryota; kingdom Metazoa; phylum Arthropoda; class Insecta; order Hemiptera; family Cicadidae; genus Magicicada; species Magicicada septendecula. The sequence goes on from CM068372.1 coordinate 137,550,182, forward strand.
ACAAAGTCGGTACCAGTACTTTTACATGTTTTATCCTTCGTTTTTGCATTAGACCATTTTCATAGTCATTAGATTGTCGGTACTTTTAAAAATTTCACACTGTACACGGAAAGCAGTTTGGCGATTCGGAAGTACCACGGTGGCGTTATTTAAACACCACAGGTCATGGTCAGATTCAGCCCAGTCGATGTAAATTTCAAGGAAATCGCAACGTGATGGCTGCAAACACGAAAAAATGCAAAAAACCGAAGCCAAGATTCGTAGGTTAGAGCGTCGCCAACGGAGCACGAGGTGCGTGTCTGACACGGACAGGCAGTTATACAGTGTTTGTATAATGTATGCGTGTGAAAGCAAACAAAGTCAGGTAGGCAAAAGCGTTGCCACAAATAGCACTGCCACAACAAATCTAATCCCCTATTCTGCGAATCGGCAAGCCACATGCTACAATAGCCTCGTGTCTAGACTTCGTGGTAGGAGCAGCAGTTCAGTTGCTTATCTGCTTTGTGAGAAGTACACGTTATTAGTTTGTCTTGTGCGAAAAATATTTTACCAGGGACTTTTCAACTCTGTCTAACTTTAAGTTATATATCCATCTTAATGACTGTATTCTGTTAAATATCTGTAAGGCTATATTCCGCTGTACTACAACATTGTTTATCGCATAATACAAATAAGGAATTTACACGGAAAAAACTACTTAAATTAACCAACAACTTACATAGTTAAAACTGTAGACTAAATATCGGCGAAAACAATATAAATATAAGCTTATTTTAACCGAAAATATCTGTAAATTTTAAAAATGATTTTCTTTTCTTTTGACCTTTTGACATGTAATGGTTATGTTTGTATACAAATGGTAGATTTAGGAATATCGAATTAGTAAATTCTAGTCACCGTTTGCAGATTTTAGTTCCTACTCCTAGATTTAAGGAACGTCTATAGTAAACTTTGGTTTTGCTAGTATCTACAGAATTAAGGAGTCAAAATTCACTAATTTAAGCAGAAATTTTGTAGAATTAAGTAGTTTTATTTTTCCGTATAGGTTATGAAGAAAACTCGTGACGTGTCCTAAATTGGGGAGGTCTCGAGTTCTCAAATTGGGGAGCAAACTTTGCCCTATTAGTGGTTTCAGTTTAGATAAGTTTAATATTTATAATTATTTGGAATTTTAGAATATTTTTAAGAGATGTCATCCCAGGTTTGGAAGTATTTTAAAATTGACGCTGCCGATAATCGGTTTGCCAAATGCAATATCTGCAGTAAATTAATTTCGAGAAGAGGTGGAAGTAAGAGTACTTCAAATTTAATGAAACATTTTAAAACGCATTCTAAAAGTAGGCCGAATGCTCCTACTAATAGAGAGCCAGCCAAAACTCTGAGTATACCCAGTGGATCCACTTTAAGCAATTATTTTAGTAAAAATACAAATTTAGGCCGTAAAACTTCCAGCCCAGATATGGGCTTAAATGTAGAAGAAATAAGTGATGATAATTTAAGCCTAAGTGTTGATGTTTCGGATACAGATGATCCAAACCCTCTGATGACTTCTCCAAATTTATCTGCTGTCACCAGCATCAACAACAGACCTAGGTGATAGTTCTGAGAGTCACACTTCACCTAGATTCAGCCCTTACTCCAAAGCCATTCACTTAAGGAATCAAATGACCTTACAACAACAAACCTTGCCAAGTATGTATGACAAAATTAAAAAATTTAAGTCAGATGACATTAGGTGAAAAAATATTGACAAATTGATTGCTGAAATGGTTTGTTTGGATTTTCAGCCTTTCTCTGTAGTAGAGAATAAAGGCTTTCGTAGGCTGGTAAATAATCTAGAGCCTAGATATATAATACCGTCAAGAAAAACTTTGACCAACAAAATTATCTCTGACATGTATCAAAATCTGATCAGGGAAGTCAAAGAAGAGTTATCTCAAGCAACAAATATTACTTTGACTACTGATATGTGGACATCTGTAAGCAACACTGACTACATGGCTGTAACAGCTCACTTTTACAGTAATGATGGCAACGCTTTCACTTTGACTCACAAGTGTCTAGAAGTGATACCCTTCGAGGAAGTGAGCCACTCAGCGGATAATTTTTGTTTTTAGGCACCGGTACCGAGAATCGGGAATCAATTCTTATGGAATCGGTACTGGTACCGGGATCGGAAAAATTTGGTACCGACACATCCCTAATTAGAATATAAGTAAAAAATATTACCTTTGTTAATCATGAACAGAATTATGCCTTGTGAGATGTCTAAATGCTTAGCAGGACAGATGCCAGATGATGGTAAAGCTAGAGTGGAGCTCACAAGTAGCATAAAGAATTAATATCAATTGTAAAGTATTTTAATAGTTTTAGATAAAAGTTTGGCGTCAGTTTTGTACTCTCATACACAAAAACCCACACTTTGAACAGAATTAAATTATTTTGACAACGCGGGGGTGAGGAGTTGACATTCCAACCAATCAAAAAGTCTATCTCGAGAATTCCTCCGGTAGCACAGACAGGAACAGCAAGAGAGACGCGCATGTTCTTCACCAGTTTTAAAACAGTACAGACGACAGCCTCTGTGCTAAAGTAATTCGCGGTTAACCCATAATGCAGTGCGGTACCGAATATAAACACGGGCAACCTAACCTTCAAGACGTGAAGTGGATCGACTTTGAGTACGAGTGTAGTGAAGTGGTGTATTAATACAGCAATGAATGCTAATTAAAGTATTAATAGTGACTATCAAAAATATAAAAGGGAATTAAGGAAAGTATAGTGACATTTATCAAAAATACTTAATGAATTTAGTACATTATATGATAATGCCATTTGACTTATTGAACACTTGTAACTATTTATATAACACTATACTACCAACAAAACATTATTATTCTAGCACTTTCAACTTGTTAAACGGAAGTTAATTGTAAACTGAAGTTAATGTGGTTAACTTTCTAGGCTCATGATAACCTCCAATTGTGACATCCATGTACAGTTGAACTTTATTATAGTAGGTTAAGAAATTTTTAAGATTATGTGTAATCACACTCCTATGACAAGATGGGACATTGATAAGAGACATTAAGCGTTACGTACTTTGCAGTTAAAAGAACTCTATTGTATATAAATAACTTAGATAACTTTGTCAACAAAGACGATTTATACATTGTGACCAACCATGAGATACGAGTTTCAAACCAAATGACTGATTGTTTTCAGTAATGATAAACTGATTAATTGTTTTTTAAAAAGAGATTACCATAACATCATACGATGAATAAAAAGCATTTGAACAACATTAATGAAGCATGAATTTATGTAATTCAATTAATAAGCTTTTAGTGGTTTTGAGTTAAGGTTATGTTTACATCTTGGTCAGTTGGTAGCACCCATGGCCCGCCGAATTGAAGTACTTCAAACATTCAATTCATCATCAACGACTATAACTAAATGAATAGTGTTGTAACCAGTGAAGAATCAGCGATAGAAGTAAGTAATTCCTTATAATCACAACATAATTAGTTATAATCATGACCTAAAATAACTACTGATACGGGCGGTGTTATTCAATACGACTACAATTCAGCATAATTCTACTATTACCACTAAATGACCCTTAATTAACGCATGCCATTTGTGAGAATTGCAATCAACAACCACAATAATCATAATATAATAATAATAGGAACGACAAATCCGTTCCTTAACAGAGTGACGAACCACCCGAAAGGCTTGAGTTGGGGAAAATTCACTAACCTAACAATAAATCATAACGATAAAACCAAGCCGTACTTCTAAAATAAGAGGGCGAAACGGGTGATTGTATAGAATTTTCAGAAAATACCTTTACGGGGTTGAGGAAATTATCATTCAGATTGTTTTTTCTTCTTCAAAGTATTTCTTCAAGGATGATTGATTGTTTGTTCCCTTCGTTCCTTTAGTGACTGGGTCAATGATTTTTTGTTGAAGTTTACTGGTTCTCTGAACTTGAGTTCACATTGATAACTTAACTTTACCGGGTGTGTCTGAGAACACATGTCAGTACTTATTATATTGTTACGACGGTCTACTCGATCGTCGTAGGTACAGTGGAAAACAACAAAATACAAGACACCAATTAAGTCACTAATCACCAGCTTTAATTTTTACAGTTAAACAGTTCGTAATTAACAACACAGTCTACTACAACAAATAAAATATAAATTGTTCACATGCAATAAGATGTCCACTAATACTAAAACTCAATTGTATTACAATATACCATCCGATTATAAAACACAACACTTAACTAATAACCACTTGAACGTGCACAGTAATATCGCTACTATAACTCTCGAACCGCTCTGTAAATAATTTGCACTAATACCGACTTGAACGTCGTTGAGTACTGGTATTTATAGCCAGTCGAATATATAGACGATTCCTAATTGCATCTTAGCGTCCTCCGTATGAACTACGTAATTAACTGCGGCCTTGACACAGTCCGCACGGCTGGCGGCATCAAGAACTATCTCGCAAATGCGTCTACAAGCACTACGCCACACGCTTACATTCTGGATCTCTCTGGAACGTTCAATAAACACGTAGATTGTTCTGTGATGTCATAACACAGCCTCCTCCTTAACCTCCTCATCCTGAACTGGCAAACCGTCTCTAAAGTTGTACTTAGCCAGGCGATCTAGGTGGACGACCTTGAACTTTCGCTGTCTTTCCTGTTGAATCCGATAAACAACATCATTAATTCTTTTTTTACAGTGTAGGGTCCTTCCCAGTAAGACTGAAGCTTAAGTGAGCGACCACGACGGCGCTTTGGATTGAACAACCAGACCTCATCTCCTTCTTGGAAACCCACACTATTGCTGTGAATGTCATACCGAGTTTTCATGTTATCACTGGCAATCTTCAGCCGTCCTCTTACCAAGCGATTCATTTCTCACAGTTGGTTTTCTAACTGCGAGGAATAGTTCTGCGGCTCTTGGGACTGAGTCTCAGGTGATTCAAACATTAAGTCCCCAGGAAGTCGAATCTCCCGCCCAAACACCAATTTTTCTGGAGTCATGCCGGTTGTGTCGTGTACTGATGATCTATACGCCATGAGAAATAGTGGTATACGTTGGTCCCAGTCTGTTTGGTTCTCGTCAACAACCTTCGAAAGATGCTGCTCCAGTGTCCTATTGAATCTCTCAACCATTCCGTCCAACTGAGGATGCAGAGGCGTTGTCCTGGTCTTTCGGATTCCGAGTAGGCAGCATAATTCTTTAAACACTCCTGATTCAAAATTTCTCCCTTGATCCGTATGGATTTCCATAGGGGCTCCATAACGGCAACAGAAGTTGTGAACTAACTGCTTTGCCACAGTGGTAAGCTCCTGATTTGGAATTGCGTAGGCTTCCACCCACTTAGTAAAGTAGTCACCTACAACCACAAAGTACCGGTTTCCATCGTCAGTAACTGGGAATGGTCCAGCAATCTCTATGGCAATTCTCTCGAAAGGTAGTCCAACATTATACTGTCTCATTTTCCCCTGCTTCTGGTTTGTGGGCCCTTGCTTGCAGCACATATTTCACACGTCCGAACCCATTCCTCTACGTCGTGGCGAAGATGAAGCCAATAGAATCGCTTCCGTATTTTGTCAAGGGTTTTGTTAACGCCAAGATGGCCTCCAGATGTTCCATTATGCATCTCCTTCAAAACAGACAGCACTATACTTTCCTTAATTCCCTTTTATATTTTTGATAGTCACTATTAATACTTTAATTAGCATTCATTGCTGTATTAACACACCACTTCACTACACTGGTACTCAAAGTCGATCCACTTCACGTCTTGAAGGTTAGGTTGCCCGTGTTTATATTCGGTACCGCACTGCATTATGGGTTAACCGCGAATTACTTTAGCACAGAGGCTGTCATCTGTACTGTTTTAAAACTGGTGAAGAACTGCGTGTCTCTCTCGCTGTTCCTGTCTGTGCTACCGGAGGAATTCACGAGATAGGCTTTTTGATTGGTTGGAATGTCAACTCCTCACCCCCGCGTTGTCAAAATAATTTAATTCTGTTCAAAGCGTGGGTTTTTGTGTATGAGAGTACAAAACTGACGCCAAACTTTTATCTAAAACTATTAAAATACTTTACAATTGATATTAATTCTTTATGCTACTTGTGAGCTCCACCCTAGCTTTACCATCATCTGGCATCTGTCCTGCTAAGCATTTAGACATCTCACAAGGCATAATTCTGTTCATGATTAACAAAGGTAATATTTTTTACTTATATTCTAATACAATATTTTTATTAAAATATGTCCTGTAGTTATTTAATTGATATTTTGATATGACATATATTGAATGCAATGGATTCCAAGTCCTTTGATATAATTATTTAACGTTAAAACCATTCAATTGTGAATAAAACACAAAATCTACTTCTCAGTTTCATGAGGCCTAAGGCACTATGAGTTAGTTTTACATCTTATAATATAATAATTGAATCTTAATATTTTATAACATCTCATACTTAATTCTAAAGAACCTTATCAACTTTTGGTTAACTTATTTTTTCTCCAGAGATGCTTTTTCCTGTATTTTATCATTAAAATTACATGAGTTCTTGTACAACTAGGCATCTTGTTATTTATCCTTATTTCTCTATTATACATCTGTTATTATGATAATATCTTATTCCTAGTTAAACATCTTAGTTCCTAGTAAGTTTTACAATATCTTGTCTCTTCTTGACATTCTTAATTCCTGGTTATTATAATTAATGAACCTTGCATCTTATTGCCACAGGTCATGTTCATTAGATATATTATTATTAGTTCATTATTACTGATAATTATTGCTTGGTTTCTTGACCAATAGTTAGTTCTCTCCTTGCTTGTTATATGAATACTATTTACATACACTTATTATCGGTATATCAGTGGTTTTTTACTGTACAATATGAGTCCTTTATACTCTATCATATTCCTCATGTTAATTTAGATTAATTACAACAACTACAACATCTTAGGGATCTAATCTCTGTCTTAGAATTGTCTTTATATCATCTAGTTTCATCTAAGTATAATATATAATAGTTTTGTATCATTTTTAAAACATATTTTTGTATTTACCAGTGTAATTTCACAGCTGGTTAGGTTGTTTTCCCCTTGTACTTTCACTGACTAAAATTAGTTCACATGTTTCTGTTTTTACTAGTTATTTTACTCACTTATTATTATTTATTAATAGTACTATCTATTATTTATCATTCTGATCGCCATTGTCCAGTTTGTCTTATATTCGAAGTACATTAATTATTAATCAGTTCTCTCTGATATTCATGTGGTTATATTAATTATATTTTTTGAAGATAAGATACAATCTTATTATTTTATATTATACATTATCATATATTTCATAATCATATGGTTATTACTTCACTCTCCTAATCTTGTTGGGTATCTTTTTATTTTAAGTATCAGTTATTGTTATTGTCATGTCATTTAGTATGTTTTGTCTGTTATTTTAATAATTATTTTTCCTTCAATTTGGAGTTCTATTTTCTACTCTCTTTATCTTGTAGATACTCTCTTCCTTATTTATAGAAATTGTTTTTTATGATTCATTTGATCTCATTTATTTTTAATTTTCATACCTTCTTTATAAGTTATTTTTGTATTGTCCTGATTCTGTTCTATGCTTAGTTTCATAATTAGTCTACTCACTATCCTAATCTATTGGGTATTTTTTATTCACTTTTGGTCTAGGTCTATACGTCGGTTTGTCTTCATTACTTTAGCATTCATGTTCGTTTACTAAGGAGTAAATTCTTTACTCTTTTAAATTACAATGGTATTTATTCTCTTTCCTCTTTCAAAGGTTCTTGGTCTTTCTTGGTTCTTTCTTTCCTCTTGGTCATTTCTTGTGGTATCTGAATGTTTAGGAGTGTTCAATTTGGGTTTCTGTGGTACTGTGACATTTTGTAACGTTACTATATATATAGCAACAGTACAAATGTACAAATATGTTGGGTACTATGCATTGCACAAAGTAATTTAAATAAGTGATTAGATGAAATAAATAATGCATTTTGGTAATAATAATAATTCAGCCTGCAATCTAAATTGTAAAAGAAACTCCTAACTTGCATGTTGGGACAGGTGATTAATGCCAGCTGCTCTTTATATGTGTGTACACATGTAAAGTGTGTGTGTGTGCGCGCGACTTGTTCATTCATGAAAAGCGCCACCCTTTCAGTAACGATATAAATTATGTGCGTTTATTTAATTATAATGCTTGTGTGCATAGTAGCGAAAAACTGAAAACACCAAAATGTGTATTTAATAACACGAACAAGTGTATAAAAAATAGTGCAAAACGAATAAAAAGTGTAATGATAGGCAGTTAAAAATCAATAGTAATTATATTAAGTAAAATAAAGGAAAAACGGTTTGTGCATGAGGAACACCTATAAATTACCGACCGAGTGAGTATCGAGTAATGTGCCAAAGACTTCGCAATTCGCGAAGATGTGCAAATTAAGTGTAACAAGAAAGCGTGGGTTAGGGTGACGCTCTTGACAATCTCAGACATGCAGAATATTGTCGAGACATGAGTTTGGGGTTGCGCCCTGGGTATAAATACAGGGGACGCCCAAACGTCATTCTCTTCCTTGTTCGGCCACTGATGCAGCCGGAGGCTCTACTGGACGACAACTCATTTCTCGTTAAATCATCAGAACAGCTGAAGGCTATGTCCAACAACTAGAACTTCTACATTTGATCGATTACCATGGCAGCCAAAGAATCTACGAAGAAACAACAATGACAGTAGACCAATCACATGCAGAAGCCAGAGACTTCAAGACTGAACATTCGTTCAAGTGAGCAGTTGGGACCGGAGGCCATGATCAGGAACGAAGGTGTACCAGAGTATGAGAATCCAGTAGACGAAGTACGACAAGATTCCAGGACTACAAGACTCCAGGACTTCCAGGACGATAGGAGCATCCGTATCTAGGACCAAAGAGGACACGCTTCAGATGTACCACACAAATAACAAGGTGACAAATAACCATGCATTTATAAGAAACCAAGACTAATCAAAAGACTTTAAATATCAAAGAAAAAGAATACACAATTCAAGTCCAATATGTGTCAAGAAATTGTATAGTTGTAAATATGTTTTGGTACATTAAGTACGGTAATATGAAAGACTGTTTAACGATAAGAGTTAACAGTAACTGTAATTTAAAATCTATAATTGTTAGTAGTAAATGACAACCTCGTTAGAGAAATTAATAGAAAGGAGGGCATATGCAGTAAGAAAGAGAAATTAGTAATAACAAGAAAAAAAAGAGTTAGATAATTGAAAGATTAGATAATCTATCATATAATTGAGCTAGCTGAGAGCAGTATAAAAATTTATAACAGTGTATTAGAATATAAGATTATATAATATGTTTGTTGTGTAAAATAAGACTACGAATTATACGTAGTAAGTACGTAAAGATAATAATCATTTGGAATCGTAAAATAAATAAGAAATTCATTTGTAATATGAGATTACAAATTACACGTAATAATTATGTGAAAATAATAATTAGTTTTAAACCACATAACAAATAAGAAAAAGAAATTGCTAATAAAAATTGAAATGATTTGTAAACCAAGCGAATAGTGTTATTATTATTATGATTACACCCTTCATTCTTGCACACACATGAATTTAATGTGTTGTAATGTTACATAAAGATTAGTCATCACACATCAATAAATAAACACATTAAATTTGGTAGTGTTGTAATATATATGTTACAACGTTAACGAGTTGTATGTGATGATGGGTATAATCGTAATAATAATAACACTATGTAATTTGGTTTAAAATCATTTACATATTTATTAAACAAAAATTCTTATTTGGTTGTGAATTAAATATCATTTTTATTTACTTGTGTGTGTGTAGCCATAGCACACATATAATTATCTAATATTGCTCTCGGCTTGCTAATTAGTTATTGGATTGTTAATTAGTTAGTTATTGCTAATGATTAGATTATCTAATTATTTTCTAATGATCTAATCTCTTTTGATTTTACTGCATATGCATTGCTTTGCTTTCTAATAAAAATTTACTAATTACTTTTATCAATTTAAATATCAAAATTATAGACTCAAAAGTATAGCTTCAAAGTTATTGATTCAAAATTATAGTTAAACATTCTTAAACATTACTCTAATTATTATACAAAGAATATTCACATTTTTGTAAAAATTATTAATTCATATTTGAATTAGATTGTCTCTCTTTTTTATATCGTAATTATTGTCTTTGTGTGAATCTCTGGTTTACAAGTACATGGTTGTTTGTCACCTTATAGTCGCGCTAAATCGGCAGCGTGTCCTCTTTGGTCCTATGTCCTTGATCCTGGATGCTCCTTTGTCATCGTGTAGTCCTGGAGTCCTTGATCCTCATCCTTCGTCCATCGGATTCTCGTACGCTGGATTCTACTGCATGTACTCGGCTGCTCCCTCGTCTCCCGTCATGGCCTCAGGTTGCAGTTGCTCTCACGAAACTGATGAGTAGTCGTGAAGCCCCTGGCTGCTGCTGTGGTTGAGATACAAACGTTGTTGTCTCTGGGCAGAGCCTCCGGCTGCTACGGTACGTGAAAGAGTCGTAGTTGTTGGGCTGAGCCTCCGGCTGCCAAGATGATTGAACGAGAAAGAGAATGAAGTTAGCGTGTCTCGTGTATTTATACCCTAGGGTGCTAAAATCATGTTTCAACAATATTCTGCATGTCAGAGTCTGTCAAAGGCGTCACTTCTCACACACGATTCTTGTCACACTTAATTCGCCTGTCTTCGCGAAATGCGAAGTCTTTTGCACATTACCCGATATTCATTCTGTCGGTAATTTTTTTATGTGTTCACCATGTATAAACCGTTTTTCTTTATCTTAATTAACATACGTTTTATTTATTTTTATTTTCCTGTAATTACACTTTTTATCCTTTTTACACTATTTTTTATACACATGTGCGTCTTATTTTTATACACACTTTGGTGTATTTGATTTTGTGATATTATGCACACTATGTGTGTGTGTTTGTGTGTGTGGGGGCACACACACATTTTGCCATAGTGAGAATGGAGTAAATGTCTCTCTCATACATGTCTGCATTATTCTTGCAGTACTCACGTACAAAGTACAAGATGCTCTTTTCATCTGCAGCCAGTCTTTGTTGAACGATTCCAGACAGATTATGCTCACTGTCTTTTCTTCATTATCTTCACGGCAAAATAATTTTTGATTACCAACTTTCACAGGAACTTACTTCAACACTCACAGTTCATATGCCACTAAACAAAGACAGTAGTCTCTGAAGTATGTTGCCCACCACCATCTTACTCTGTACAATGATGTCCATACATTGCTGCAGTCTACCAGAGAAAACGAAACATAGCCTTATCAGGTACTGTAAGACTTTCTTCTATGCCTATAATATGTCTAATATAATAATACAATTACAGATGAACTGTCTATTCCCTGAACACTGTATTTGCTTTCTCACAAAATGGCATAATATAAAGCAAATTTTTAACACGAATGCCAAAATTTTGAGGATTCAAAGATAGTAAAACATTTTGTTTCTTTCAGCACACCCTGTCAGACAATGACACCTGTCATTACTACAAAATCTTGTTCATGTTCTTCTTAGATTCTTCTGTAGTTTTAGATGAAAAATTCTGTATTAGGTTTTTGGTTTTCTGCTGACATCCTTGCTCGTGAGTTAAATGTCACAAAGTGTTTACAGAAGAATTTTATTTAAACTTGGCAAATATTCGAACAGCAGTCATACTGAATACTTTGCATTACACACAATGTGCATTTACTAGAACTGTACGCAAAAAGAAGTCTTTGTTTCAAAATAATGTACTGTATTACTGAAAAGCTTACACCAGTATACACATATTTTGCACTACCATATGCATAAATAAAAAAAAAGGAACACAGGAATTTTGCTCAGACATAGTGGCTGGCAAGTAGATATATATTTGTCAACTTCATGCTTCTTCCTATTAATGTTAATGTATCCAAGCCGCTACATATAACAAAAATTCCTGTACATTTTGGACCAGTTGAAACAACGTAGTATATCAGTAATACTTTGCAACAACAGGAAGGAAACACAGCGCTTATAGTGTACCCTGTATGCTCTGTATGACGGTTGGCTTACCTGCTGCCTCTCCCTCATTGTAATATTTCCACCCGGGCACAACAGCAGCTAATTGCCGTGTGAGTCACCTCACTGTGCGTCCAGTATGAAACAATTTTTTTTGCCTCGCCCAATACTGGTAAAATTTTGTTATATTTGAAATCAGCGAAATAATACGATGAAAATGACACCAAACATGACTAAAAAATATTAAATTTTAAGGTGTTTCAAGGTAAAAGCTCAACAACTACTTTAATACATTTTAATACACATCTTCAGTGCATAGTGCTTTATAACGCCCAATTTTTAATATTTCTTGGTCGAGTTTGGTATCATTTTCATCGTATTATTTCGCTGATTTCAAATATAACAAAACTTTACCAGTATTGGGCGAGGCAAAAAAAAAATTGTTTCATACTGGACGCACAGTGAGGTGACTCACGCGGCAACTAGCTGCTGTCGAGCCCGGGCGGAAGTATTACAATGGGGGAGAGACAGCAGGTAGGCTAAGGGTCCACACGCCAACCATCGTCATACAGAGCATAAGTATAGTCACTGCTACACAATACAATAATGGCACACCACTTCCCTCTGTACTATAGCATGCACTGTATACACTGAGCACTGTACAAGAGAGGCACACACAATGGGTGAAGAGTGCTGGAAAGGACGGAGGGAGACCTGAGAATGATGGATTATTCTCTATCATATGTAGTTGAAATATTTGTATTATCTACATCTGATTTTATAAATATTTTATACAGGGTAGGCCAGGCACATGGACATAAATTCATGTATGCTATTGCAAAAAGGCAGTAGTACAACAAGAACCAAAACTTGAAAACTTTACTTCATTGCAGGCTTCAAGGAAATTTTTTTACAAAACATGGATGTCACTGCAGTTGAAGAACATCCCTGCTTAATGAAGACATGCTGGAAAGAGTCTGGGAATTATATAATTAGTACCATGTAAGTATTTTTACTATATATAATTTCTAACATCCTGGGAACAACATCAACACACATACAAGACCTGTTCGGCAGAAAACACACACACAGACACAATCATAATTACATCTATTAGATTTCACTTTTAAATACATTATTCAAATGAAATAAATTTTCATTTATGTAATAAAATTTCAACAAATTCAACTTGGACAGGGTTAAAAATTAACACAGAAGGTAAATATTTTCCTGTATCAACTATCTTTCTTGGTGTAGGTAAACATTTACCTCATATAGATTATCTGCTACTTTAGACTGAAGAGAGGTTTTTATTGGTCTATCAGTATTCATATATATATTAACACTTTCACTGTGAACTTACTTTTAGGTTCTGATTACCCAGACGTTTCGACGTGGTATTCGTCTTTCTCAGTGGGTTTTTAAATACTGAATGTCTGTACAGTAACGGTTATGGGATGTAGGTGTGTGTGGTGGGGGTTGCTGGTGGGAGGGAATTGGCACTGGGATTCAAATTTTGTGTAGGTATCAGTGTATCGAAAAGTATGTGTGATCTGTAATGTAATTGTTCATTTAATATGTTGTTTGGTTGTAGTGTGTGATATCTGTGATATTTGTTCAATTTCCAGTGTAAATTTTAATTTGTGGAAATTGAACAAAACAATAGTCTAAATTTTCTAGACCTAACAATTAACAAAACTAACAATACACACACGTACAAAATATACAGGAAACTAACCACAACCGACATGGTTATACACAACACATCGAACCACCCAACACAACATAAACATGCGGCCTTCAACCATATGCTCCATAGACTAACTAAAATACCCTTAAGTAAACAAGATTACACTGACGAACTCAACACAATCAAATACATAGCAATGAAAAACGGATACAACCCTAATTTAATAAACAAACTACACAAACGCATCAAAAACAAAAACAACAAAACACAAAATACCATCAACACACAACACAATAAATACATCACACTCACATACCATAACTCCAACACACACAAAATCGCCAACACATTCAGAAAACACAAGTACAAAATAGCATACAGAACTAACAATACCATCAAAAAACACATCAATGATAACAAACACGAACATAGACAAATACAACAAAACAGGTGTTTACAAATTAAATTGTAATAACTGCAATAGTTTCTACATAGGCCAGACGGGAAGATCTTTTTCATCCCGTTACTCTGAACACTTAAAAGCTTTATCCAACAACAATATACATTCCGTGTTTGCCACACACATACACACACAAAACCACAGCTACACCAACATAGATACTAATCTTGAAGTATTACACTACTTACCCAAAGGTCGAAAACTAAACACAGCAGAACAATATGAAATATACAAACACCATACAACACAACCAAACAACATACTTAACGACCAATTACAATATAAATCACATACACTTTTTGACACAATTATACAAAAAACAGACAATAATTTGGATCCCCGCGCCAATCCCCTTCCTCCACACACCATCCCCACTATACCCTCCAAGCAATAACCGTTACAAAGTCTGGCAGTCTGTCTCTAAGCTGACGAAGGCGAACGCTACGCTGAATCGCGTTCGACAAGAAAAGACAAGTAAGTTCACAAGTGAAAGTTTCATTATTATATAAAGAATATTTAAGTTTTCACAATGATCATATTCTAAACACTTGAGGAAATTAATTTAAAAAATACTGAAAAATATGGTCTTGGTAGACACTGATTGATTTAATTCTATATTGTTTCATAAACTTATAAATAGCTAATCTTTTTTAATTGTTTACCTAGACATCTCAGATAAGAAAAGCACAGAACGTATTATAATAACTATTTTGCATTTCACTAATAGTAATTAATTCCTGCTTGTAATTTTAAAGGATGTCTTAAGGATTTCTCTAAAAATTTATATTCATTAGTTTGGTGAAAATATTCTGCTCATAACTTTTTTCTACCATTTTACTTACAGTCAGATTGTAAAGATGAAATATGTAGATGAGTGTTGCACTCTACCATGTACACAATGTAATTTGATCCCAACACAAAACTAACAGGAGGTGTATGTTACAGTCCTTATTAGCAATTTAAAATGTAAACACCTCATTGGCTTTTATTACAGCTCCAATCCACATCAATTTGCATACCAGGCTCCCCTTTTAACAAGTTGCGTATTAGGCTTCATGTATTTTCTTTGATTCGCCCTCTCTTTAGAGATGCAGGCTATCATTTTAAAACTGTCTGGGTCCTCCAATTAAAGTTGGTTTCATGTATTACATCTAATATAATAATATATTATAATTTGTTAGATTTTTAGTTGCTTATCCAACACCCCACTTTATAATTCTAGCCTTAGCTCATACTAGTTTGAGTCTAAGTTAAATATTTTATGTTTTTTAGTTTTTTAAATAATACAAAATAACTTGGTTAACTTAGCATTAGTAGTTATCAGTAAAAAAATTCATTTTGAGACAGTAAATCTTGCTTTTTATAATGAACTGTGGTGCGATACAAAAATTTTTATACTGTGTGTTATGTTCTACTTCTTTAAAAATGAAAAGGGGAACTATCAAGTACAAAACCCTTGATACAGGGTTCAACAGCAATCGAAGAACAGGACTATGCCAAACTTTTATTTTTTAATCAGTACTGTGCTATTCTGTTCAGTCTATCAACATAATTCTTTTATTAACTAATATAATTAGTTTATGTTATATATAAAATTTTAATATCAATATATATAATTAATATGTATGAGTATACAGTATATATTATTATATTATATTAATACATAATTTTATATTGCCCTTCTCATGTTTCATGTTTTCAATCCCCATTTTTTTTTGGTTTCATATTACAGTATACACATTTTCAAGTCAAAGGGCGTTACCAAACATGTTGCATGTTGCTTGGCATTACATAAATTTCATTCATACTTTTATATTATATTATTTGTCTTAAATATAGCATTAGACTAATGAGTCAATATAAACTATTATTACCTAATGGAAAACCAGGAAACTTAATATTCTAATGTTTCTAGAATATACACACAAACAAAACAGAAAACACAGAACTAGTTTGACGTACTTCAAAGTCACACACAGTTTCATTAGTTACGGAGAAATAAACAAACAGAAATATACTGTTGCATACCTCTATAAAAAAAACTTACTGATTGGCGATTTCAAGCTTCACAGCTCATCATCAGATAGGAAATATGAGCTGTTTGATGATCAGGAATATTTCAGATCTGATGACGAGCTGTAAAACTTGAAAGCGCTAATCGGGAATTTTTTTCTCTACTGGTGTGTAGTAGTGTAATTTTGTTTGTGATTATAACCATTAACACAACTTTATTGGTTAAATATGAAGAAATAGACACCACACACATAAAAGAGACACAAACAGCACATGAAATTAAAAAACCTACTCTTTTCACAGAATTTCCTAGTTCATACACTTTTGACTATGGGAGAATATGTGGAGAATCTAATGAAAGGTGGGAGATTATAAGGAATTATTTGAACAGTTTGTTTATCAATGCAAGAATATTATGTTGAGGTTGATGGGTACGACTTAGTTATTCACTGGTGAGTCAAGTCCTGTCTTATTAGTTGAAAAAAAAAACTGCCTATATCTGGGAGAGGTCTGATTACTTTTGTATAAGTAGTGAGGAATACAATAGAGCATCTGTTTATCCAAACTAACTGGGATCAATTGTAGTTCAGACATATGAGGTGTGATAAAAAAATTACGAGAATTTCTAAATTTCATGTGCTATAGCTTTTATATTTACAAATTTTTTTATGTTGGTAGCACTCTCTATACTGTATGTGTCAATTTTGTCGGAATACTAGATGCTCAGTTTGTGTTTAACAAGCAAACACTGACAACACATTTTAGCATGCTCAGCAATTTTGTGTTCCTGAAATGACAGAACAAAGAATTCGCATTAAATTATGTATTAAAAATAATATCAAGTGCAAATGTTGGAAAACACTTTTGGCGAGAGTGTGTGTCTAAACCAAGAGTTTATAAGTGGTAAAAACATTTCCAAACAGGGGCATGAAAACATTGAAGATGACAAGAGAACTGGACATCCTACAATACCAACCACCAAAGTAAACATGGAAAAAGTTAAGGTTTCGTGCTCAGTAATTGCCAAATCACTATAAGAGAAACTCCTGAGGCAGATGTTGTACAGGTCATGTGAAGCAATTTTCACAAATGTTGTACTCAAGAAATGGGTAGCGGCTGAATTTATTCCAAAACTGTTAAATTTTCAGCAAAAGCAGCATTGCAAAAACATCGCTGAGAAAATGTTGGCTGAAGTCATATCATAACAGGTGATGAAACATGGCTAAGCTCCTTGAAGAATAAAAAAAAAAACCAAGCGAGACTGAATATGAAGGTTCTTGGTTCTCCTTACTGATATATTCTATTGGTAAGGAGACAATCCAAAAAAATGAAAATGACCAGGACCGTGGGCAAACAATTCTTAGATTTTGCACCATGATAATGTACCAACTCACACTTCACTACTAATTTGAACATTTTTGGCAAAAAATAACACTGTTGTAATGGCACAGCCATGTGTTATATAGCCCCATGTGACTTTTTCTTGTTCTCAAACATGAAGAGGACAATGAAAGTACACAATGCAACCATAGAGGAGACAAAGGCAAGACTGCTCAGTTAACTGAAGGCTACTCTAAAACAAATGTTTTACTGACTGGAAAGGACAATGGCATAAGTGCATTGTATCTGATGGGGGACAATATTAATTTTTAACAAAAATTTATTTTATTGAAAAAGACACAAAAATTCTCGTTATTTTTCAATCTTTTTTGTTGTTGTACAAAACCTAGTATATTTGAACACCAAAGAAAATTGTAATACAATTTATGACAATATGGGGTAAATGGCATACAGTATATAAATATTGTTTAAATACGAAGTCTGGCCAGAAAGTATCGAGCCACTCTGAATATTTTGGGAACCAGACGGGTGACTGCATTGGAATTTGGTAGCCAATCAGACAGGACCTTTTGATGCACGCATGAATATTCATTAATGTACTGGACTATTCAGTTGGCATTTTTGGACTGCTGGACTTTACAGATTGTTTTGAAAAGTGAAAGAGACATTGGGATAAGTGTGTGAGATATAGAGGGTACTATTCTGAAGGAGACTGAGGTAAAATTTCATTACGTACATTATTTTTGTTTTACTAATAAATGATTGGATATTTTCGGGACAGACCTTGTAAAATGATACAATATAAAGTCATTAAATTAAGAAATTTATTTTAAATTGTTAAAAAATCATCATATAAAATTTTGTCTTCAGTACACAATTGAACTGTCATTTGTGAACGGTTTATCCATAACTCACTTTAAAGCAGAAAGATCATCTAATTGTTTTATGCCATAGCAAACACCCTGATATTGGTTCGCCTGAATTATACTTCTGAATAAATCATTAATAAATGGTTTTTCCTATGGATTTCTAGTTCTACCACTAAGCTACAGATGTTGCTCCAAGAACATTTAAACTGACTCTCGCTTTTATTAGATTTTGCATCATTCCAAATGGACTTCCAACATTATTGGACTCCCACTCCCATTTCAAAAGCCTGTTCAAAATTTCAGTTTCAGTTTCTATGGTTGAACTATCAGATTTTCTTTTTAATGGCTTAATATTATACTGCAGGACTTGGTATTTTGACAAATGGCATAAACTTATGCCATTTACTTTCCAATGTATTCTGTGTCTTTATAATACGCTACAGAAAACTGCTTTAGAAAGATTATCTACACAAACTTACTCTCTTTGTATGTTCAATTTGAATTTATTTCTTTATTATTTTTTGGGAGTTTTATTTGTGTCTGTTATGAACTATATAAACAAGTCTGATGAATCTGTTTTAGTGAAAATCACACTATTTTCAAGAATTTTTTCAGAATTAATGAAAACGTCCTAAATTTACTAAGCTTTAAATGCAACTTAAAAAAATATAATAAAAATTCCAAGACTATTTAGAAGTGGACTGTATGGAAAAACTATGATTTTTAAAAATAATTATTAATATTAATTATAATGATAATTTTTTATTTTCCACAAAACATATTTTTGTATATAATTTGTGGGGGGTAAGCTGGTTCGTCCTCGTCGTGCCCCTGGACAGCATCTACTAGCTAGCTAGTGGATGTGAACTAAACGCCAGCATCTTGTTTGGATCTCACTTTGCTTCAACTTGTCTTGGGTGAGATCTTTCTGGTTTTTAATCTTTCCTATCAGCCTCCCTTGGATAACTCTTGTTCTTTTCGACCCCGACGCTATTAGAGTATTCGAGGGCTAGGGTGTCTTCTATGTTTTTCATTCTATTTCTTGACACCTGCTGCCTTGCAGTAAGGCGTTGGATCGTCAAAGGCTAAGGGAGATAACCCCTACAGAAAATCAGGTTTGTTAGGAAACCTTAGGGTGGCAGCCCCATCATCTAACTACCTAGTTAGAGGCTGGTAACCTCTGCTAGGGAATCTTATTGCACTACCCCTTACTGCCTCGTATGGTTGGGGGTTGGCACTTCAAAGGCTAGGAGAAGGATACTCCGAGGTAAAACCAGGGTCAGGCCAAGGTCTGTAGCTGTGGTGATAGCAGTTGGCCTAGGAGAAGAAGACTCCAAAGTCAAACTCCTGGTCCTCCAGGTTGGGGGTTTTACAGTGGGCTAGTAACCTGCTTAAGTAAAACAATATTTACTTGGAGAACTCAATTGAGCCTCGGAAATCGGACAGGAAGCGTGGATAATCGACCTAAGCTAACGGACAAGGACAAACGTAAATGGATAATTTAAAGGAATAGCTGGTAAGGAAGCGGAACTACTAAGAATATTTGAGGAGAACAAAGTAAATATTGCAGTAGTAACGGAAACAAAAAAGAAAAATAAAGGTTCAAAATATGTAGGAGATTACACAATGTTTTATCGTGGATGAGAAATCTAGGGCAGCAAGAGGAGTGGCAGTATTTATCGATCAAAAATGGCAACAAGGTATACAAGAATATCATTCTGAAAGTGAGAGGATACTATATTTAAAAATAAAATATGGACGTGGTCATATAATTGTCATAGGTGCTTAAACCCCCATAGAGGGTGAAGCAGATGAAACTGTAGATTTTTCCAACAGGATTCAGAAAATAATCGACAAAAATAAAAACCATGAAATCTTATTGAGGGTGATATGAATGCCAGGGTTGGTAATGTTCCAATCACAAATATAGTAGGAGTTTTCGGGGAAGATACGTTAAATGATAATGGAGAGGTTTTGAGAGAATTTGCTACGTTTAACGAGTTAAAAATAACTAACACCTTTTTCCATAAAAAAGAAATTCATAAATATTGTAACGCAACATAGTTGAGGTTCCCCAACGTTACATAAAAAATTGAATGTAATATGGTCAAGGACCATACCCTGACTTAAGGTTGTTCAATAGGTCATGTGCTCGAGAAGTAACTCAAACCAGAAGGAGGCAATGACTAGTATTAAATGTATAAAAGCCAGACTAAGGAATGATTGAATGTTATGAATTGTTTGTTTTGTACTGTGGCATGTTCAGGTCACAGAGTATTTTATATTGTATGTTGAATATACTAAAAATGAAATAATGTTATTTGATAATAATACTTCACCAATAATTATGTTTATGTTTATATTAGATTTGTATTTATATAACCCGGTATAGTTACCAATGTTAGGTACTGTACTAAGTTATCAGTATTGTATAATGTTGAAAAATACTGTTGTTCTAATTAATGTTTATAAACTGGATCAGGAATGTGACCAGTGTTTTAGATCTAACAAGTAGTTCTGACAATTATGTCATAAATTAATAAAGGGTTCCAGAACCAGTTAATTAATATAAAAACAAATAACCACCAGTAAATTAAAATTCATGTAATTAACTATGTAACCAATAATTAATTGTACAGTAGGTCAGGTAAAAAGAAAATTAAGTTAAAAACCAAATAATGTTATAATGGTTGTAAATGAATCTATAGGCCTAAATTCCATATTAGTGAAAGGAAATTAATACCTTTTTAGTAAACCCAGTCCAACGAAACTCTAGTAAAACATTTACTGTTTAGTAAGGAAGGTTAGGGGAAAGTTTTATGTGATTCAAGATTAATCCAAGCATGGAGTATTTTATTGGAAAGAAGTAGTAATATTCTATAAAGCCGGCTCAAGGATATATAGAGAACGTGGTTGTTAAGGCAACTGATATATAATAAGTTGTTGATTTTGAATAGATGGTTCTGATTGTTACAAGCTATTAGATTGAAATGAACCGATATAAAAATATATGAATAAATATAAAGGAAAGATATGTCCAAACTGATAAAGCCTTTTTTGTAAAACAATTATATTTGAACGCTAATGAATCGTACAAATTAAATAACACTCTAAATTATCAATGAGTAAAATAAAAAAGAATTGAAAGCTTCTCACCTCAATCGCTAAATAATTCCGCTGAATTTGGTATCAAACCAATTCATGCTATAAATTGAAGACCAGTAAAGAGTTAAAGCCTGAATTAACGGAAATATTTGGAAATACAGAAGACTCGGTTGACGAAATAACCTTCATTGACAGCGTAAGCTGAGATCCTAATTCCAGTTCATTGGGACCAAGAATTGTGAAGTCGCAAAAGAAGAATCGAAGCACAAGAGTTCCTGTGGGATTACCATCATCAATTCATTGAAAACCAGAGCAGTTTTACTGGGTGAAGACGATATAAACTGGATTTTGACTGCTGTTGACAAACATTCACCGCCAAATGAAGCTTTCGTCGTTTGGGTAAAAAACAAATTATTTTCATATCATTGTATTTTAAGTAAATAATTTTATTCTTTTTGTAAATTGAACAACCTTAATTATGCGTTTTACCTGGCCTTACTAATGGTTCAAAGAACTACACGAACCCTGGTATAAGAATTAATTGTCATTATTTTCAAATATATATGTTTTTAGAGTTTGAATAATTAAGAATCGATATATGTTGGGATAGTCGATTGGATCGTCTTATTGTTTGTCTGAGACAACGTAACTTGTTAAATACCAGAGAAAAATAAATAAAGTACATTGGTTGTATTAGATAACGTTTTAATCATTGCAGAGAAAATACTATATGTAGTTGGTGTAATAATTTATTAACAGATTGATACAAAAACTCCGAATAACTAACCTATAAGTATACTTATTTCTAATAACAGCGCTCCAAGTTTGCAGCTGGTGGGACGGGAGATTGCTGAACTAACTGGTTTTTTAATACTAAATTTGAACAAAATTTTGATCGTTGAGGGACTAGGGTTGAAACAAATACCACTTACATTCAGTAAATACTCCATATATATTGCTCATATTAAACAACCACTGAGAACTAAATTAAGTCTATAGAATAATACCATTATAAATTCAGGAACATAATTCTAATTTTGTGGACTTAATAATCTATGTTCTGAGGGTTTCACCGGTCACAACCGAAAGGTATATTAGTTAATAATATATTAATTAAACCAGGTAACAGCAGTTTAATAGTTACGGATCGCCACCTACAACGTATTACTTGGCGTTTGTTACACCGGAGTCTCTTATAACTAATTACACTAATAGACAAGATTTCTTTACAATTTAACGTCTCCAGCTGGTATCATACAATATAACATACGTCCTCACATAATTAACAAGCAGTTCGTTACTAAATTGATTACAACAGTGGGGTTTGAATAAGACGGACATTTTCGCTAGTACCGGCACATATTGGTTTTATTACAAATTGACGCTCGCAACGTGAGGCATCATCATCGCATCTTAACACACCTTAAATTGAGTTTTTTATTACAAATTGGCGCATAACAACGTGGAGCTTATTTAAACACGTACTCAACACATTCTATTTTATATTATTACAAATTGACGCTCGCAACGTGAGGCATCATCGTCGCATCTTAACACCTAATCTATATTCTTTAACAAATTGGCCAGCCCAACAGTGGGGCTTTAAGGAGAGGATATTCTATATTCTATTACAAATTGGCGCTCAACGAGTGGGCTTTAGTTAAGTAAAAACTCATATTATTTGTTACTTAACTTGAGCAGGCAACCATTAGAGGCACAGGAATGCATACGAGAGCTGTTACGAAAAGAATGGAGAAGGAACAAGAGACAGAAGAAGATAGGAGGGAAGAAGAAACAGAGGCAGGTACAGATATTGAAATGGAACAACAGGCGAGCAATACAGAGGATACCCAAGGGGACCAACCAGATAAGGAGGAAGCCAGAGGAGGATTAAATTGGGAAAAATTAATGGAATTAATGAGTAGTATGAAGGAGGATAATAAACAAACTAATGAGAGTTTAAGACAAACTAACGAAAAATTTAAGGAAACTAATGAGAGTTTAAGACAAATCAAAGAAGATAATAGACAAACTAATAAAAAAATAGACAGTATTAAGGAAAGTACTAGTGAACTTTTGAGACAAACCATAAATGAAAATAATGAACAGTTGAAGGCCGATTTTAGACAAATCAATGAGAAGCTGGAAAATAAAATAGACAGTATTAATGAGAACTCAAGAAAACAAAACGAAATTTTGAGCGAAAATTTAATCAAGCAAATGAATAAAAGGTTTGACAGGATGATGAGAGTTTGAGGCAGATTCTGGAGAATACCAAACGAATGGATGAGAAAATTGAAAACCATAATAAGGAGTTGCGGCAAATCATCAATGAACAAGGCCTAGCATTGAGGGAAGTCATCAATGGAAGTATTATAATTGTCAATGAAACACGGAGCAAAGGAGTTGATAGCTATGAAGTGGAGGTAAGACAGCAAATAAATGAAATTAAGGTGGATCTGGAAAAGACAGATGAACCCATCATGCAACTCAGAGTAGAAGTAGAGACCAAAATTACTCAAATAGGAAACATACAAGCGAAGACCCAAGAAAAATTTGACAAGATACCAATTGATAGAACCGGAAGAATAGAACGGGTTCATGATGAAATGAAGATAGTGAGAATAAGACAAATGTGTAAAAGGAAATTAATAAATACACGGGAAGAATTGGAAATGATGAAAAGGGGATTGGTTCAGCTACATAATAGACCAATTACGGAAAACAGAGAAGTAAGGCAAGTGAGAAACTTTAAACGAACCACACTTGAATTCCCAGATGGACTAGAAGGACCAAAAAGGCCAAAACTAACTAAGAGCATGGAGGACTTATGGAATTTATGTATGAACCATCAGAACCATTAAGAGACAGTACAGAAGAATCAGTTCAAAGGACGATGATGAACTTGACTATAAATGACAATTTTATAGTGACAAGAGGCAAGAACTGCACAAGAATGAGATATGTCACCAGGACAGAAATAACTCTATACACTAGAGGAATCCGGACAATCAGTACAGAGGAAATAATGGACCACGGTTAAAAACCGATTCTAAACAGAATATAAAAGAAAGGGGACGGATTTTATGGATACAGGAACAAGCAACCCATTGTAAATAAAAACCCAAAATTCCAAAGGATGTAAGAACAACTTACTCAATAATTATTCAGAAACAGTATGATTTAAAATAAAGAGGATAAATAACCCAAAATTCTAAAGAAACTGTAAGAACAACTTACTCAATAATTATTCAGAAACAGTATGATTTAAAATAAAGAGGATAAAAACCCCAAAATTCAAAAAAATGAAGTAAGCTCAACTTACAAACAAGTATCTAAGAAAACAATTTATGAGGTATATAAGAAAGAGAATTTTGAAGATAAAAAGAACAACCAAAGTCGAAAAATAAGTAAGAACACCTTACTATACAATTTAGAAGAAATTGCTTTAAACTAATGTGAAAAAAAAAAATAAATAAAAAAATAACACTGATTCAACCTAATAAAAATCATCAAAACCAAAAGACGAAATGAGTTTATCTAATGTAACATAATAGTGAGGAACGTAATTTAGAATGTAAAGAGAATAATAATGATTGTGCCAGAAGAATATAACTACATAACGTAATATAGTACTAACCAAAATCTCATAACCAGCTGTATTGATCACAAAAGAATATGAGCCAATGAAGATAAGAGAATGAAGAAGCCAAAATGGAACCCTCAAAAGGATCACAAGAAAAGAAAAAAAACAAATATTTAAGAATTATCCGAAAACAAAACCCAATTAATAAATGTCAATAAAATAGCCAAGTATTGGAGATGAGAAGTGTATAATAGAAGGAAGAATTAATATGAAGAAATAATATGATCTGAGTTAAAGTACAGTGAATAATCCCTAGAATATGATTATTATTTATTATTTTATTGAAGGTCACATGATGACTACCTTACGAGGTTTATTAATGAAGATTGACTGTAGAATATTCCAGCAATCATTTAACTGGGCAGAGATGATGTTCCTCTGATCCCAGAAAGTATGTAACGGACGACGGTAATTGGTTAGCCGATAGAGCACCACCGATTCGATTCCAGTTATAATGTTAGGGAGGTTTAGGAAAATTAAATATTAGAGGGAAAACTCACAAATAAATATAGAGAATTAAATAAAACCACTTTACTAAAAATGAACTTTATCTTGTGAAAAACTTACTTTTTCATGAGTCTGACTAAAAGCTGAAGAAGATATACTTAAGCCGAAACGCGTCCGACGAAAAAAGTAAGTTTTTCACAAGATAAAGTTCATTTTTAGTAAAGTGATAGTGCTGTGAAAGAAGAGATGAACAATCAAGACAAAAATAAAACCAGATCCAAAATGTATAATTAATAAAGAATGTCACAAGAATGATTATAGAAATAAGATTTAAACTTGGGAAATAATTGATTTTAAGAAGGAACGAAGAAATGATAATAAAATAACGGATAATTATGAAATATAAAAGTACTATAAATAGGAAACCAATTGGCCAGATACAAATTAGAAGTTTATTTCTTGCTAAACTTTGTTTATACCAAAATAAACTTATTTCGAAGGGGGGGTGTTATGTAACGCAACATAGTTGAGGTTCCCCAACCTTACATAAAAAATTGAATGTAATATGGTCAAGGACCATACCCTGACTTAAGGTTGTTCAATAGGTCATGTGCTCGAGAAGTAACTCAAACCAGAAGGAGGCAATGACTAGTATTAAATGTATAAAAGCCAGACCAAGGAATGATTGAATGTTATGAATTGTTTGTTTTGTACTGTGGCATGTTCAGGTCACAGAGTATTTTATATTGTATGTTGAATATACTAAAAATGAAATAATGTTATTTGATAATAATACTTCACCAATAATTATGTTTATGTTTATATTAGATTTGTATTTATATAACCCAGTATAGTTACCAATGTTAGGTACTGTACTAAGTTATCAGTATTGTATAATGTTGAAAAATACTGTTGTTCTAATTAATGTTTATAAACTGGATCAGGAATGTGACCAGTGTTTTAGATCTAACAAGTAGTTCTGGCAATTATGTCATAAATTAATAAAGGGTTCCAGAACCAGTTAATTAATATAAAAACAAATAACCACCAGTAAATTAAAATTCATGTAATTAACTATGTAACCAATAATTAATTGTACAGTAGGTCAGGTAAAAAGAAAATTAAGTTAAAAACCAAATAATGTTATAATGGTTGTAAATGAATCTATAGGCCTAAATTCCATATTAGTGAAAGGAAATTAATACCTTTTTAGTAAACCCAGTCCAACGAAACTCTAGTAAAACATTTACTGTTTAGTAAGGAAGGTTAGGGGAAAGTTTTATGTGATTCAAGATTAATCCAAGCATGGAGTATTTTATTGGAAAGAAGTAGTAATATTCTATAATGCCGGCTCAAGGATATATAGAGAACGTGGTTGTTAAGGCAACTGATATATAATAAGTTGTTGATTTTGAATAGATGGTACTGATTGTTACAAGCTATTAGATTGAAATGAACCGATATAAAAATATATGAATAAATATAAAGGAAAGATATGTCCAAACTGATAAAGCCTTTTTTGTAAAACAATTATATTTGAACGCTAATGAATCGTACAAATTAAATAACACTCTAAATTATCAATGAGTAAAATAAAAAAGAATTGAAAGCTTCTCACCTCAATCACTAAATAATTCCGCTGAATTTGGTATCAAACCAATTCATGCTATAAATTGAAGACCAGTAAAGAGTTAAAGCCTGAATTAATGGAAATATTTGGAAATACAGAAGACTCGGTTGACGAAATAACCTTCATTGACAGCGTAAGCTGAGATCCTAATTCCAGTTCATTGGGACCAAGAATTGTGAAGTCGCAAAAGAAGAATCGAAGCACAAGAGTTCCTGTGGGATTACCATCATCAATTCATTGAAAACCAGAGCAGTTTTACTGGGTGAAGACGATATAAACTGGATTTTGACCGCTGTTGACAAACATTCACCGCCAAATGAAGCTTTCGTCGTTTGGGTAAAAAACAAATTATTTTCATATCATTGTATTTTAAGTAAATAATTTTATTCTTTTTGTAAATTGAACAACCTTAATTATGCGTTTTACCTGGCCTTACTAATGGTTCAAAGAACTACACGAACCCTGGTATAAGAATTAATTGTCATTATTTTCAAATATATATGTTTTTAGAGTTTGAATAATTAAGAATCGATATATGTTGGGATAGTCGATTGGATCGTCTTATTGTTTGTCTGAGACAACGTAACTTGTTAAATACCAGAGAAAAATAAATAAAGTACATTGGTTGTATTAGATAACGTTTTAATCATTGCAGAGAAAATACTATATGTAGTTGGTGTAATAATTTATTAACAGATTGATACAAAAACTCCGAATAACTAACCTATAAGTATACTTATTTCTAATAACAGCGCTCCAAGTTTGCAGCTGGTGGGACGGGAGATTGCTGAACTAACTGGTTTTTTAATACTAAATTTGAACAAAATTTTGATCGTTGAGGGACTAGGGTTGAAACAAATACCACTTACATTCAGTAAATACTCCATATATATTGCTCATATTAAACAACCACTGAGAACTAAATTAAGTCTATAGAATAATACCATTATAAATTCAGGAACATAATTCTAATTTTGTGGACTTAATAATCTATGTTCTGAGGGTTTCACCGGTCACAACCGAAAGGTATATTAGTTAATAATATATTAATTAAACCAGGTAACAGCAGTTTAATAGTTACGGATCGCCACCTACAACGTATTACTTGGCGTTTGTTACACCGGAGTCTCTTATAACTAATTACACTAATAGACAAGATTTCTTTACAATTTGACGTCTCCAGCTGGTATCATACAATATAACATACGTCCTCACATAATTAACAAGCAGTTTGTTACTAAATTGATTACAACAGTGGGGTTTGAATAAGACGGCCATTTTCGCTAGTACCGGCACATATTGGTTTTATTACAAATTGACGCTCGCAACGTGAGGCATCATCATCGCATCTTAACACACCTTAAATTGAGTTTTTTTATTACAAATTGGCGCATAACAACGTGGAGCTTATTTAAACACGTACTCAACACATTCTATTTTATATTATTACAAATTGACGCTCGCAACGTGAGGCATCATCGTCGCATCTTAACACCTAATCTATATTCTTTAACAAATTGGCCAGCCCAACAGTGGGGCTTTAAGGAGAGGATATTCTATATTCTATTACAATATACATGGTCATCAAGGGGACTTAGATCCTTAATAGACTATATCATCATCAGCAAAAAATTGGCAAAACAGGTTAGTGACACAAGAGTATATAGAGGCTATGATGTTTTCTCTGATCACTACTTGGTAATCTCACAAATAAGGTTGTACACGAAATCGAAGAAAATTAAAACATCTTCAAGACAGGAGAATAAAGAGGTTTTTAAAGTATATTTACTCGAACAGGAAAGTATTTGAAGACTTCATCAAGATAGGTTAAATAGGCACTTGAATAGCATACCTTCAGGCAACAGTATAGGAGAAATGTGAAACGGATAATAGTGCAAGCAGCCAATGATGCAATAGGTGTAAAGAAAAGGTTTAGAAAAAGGAAAGGTTTAAAAATATGGACAGAGGAAATTGAAGAAGCATTAGCTGAAAAACAAAGAGTACCTTAAATATCTAAATTCCCCATCTCCTACAAATGCGGAAACGTATATGGAAGTCAGAAATAGAGCAAAAACGACTGTTAGGCAAGCGCACAGACAATCCTGGGAGAGATTCATTTCCAATATTGAACACGATGTTCATGGTAGACAAGTTATGGCTTACAAAATAATGAAGATGTTGAATGGAAAGGAAAGAGAAGAGGTGTCTGTCAACCCAATTACAGTGGAATTATGGAAGAAACATTATACTCAACTTTGGTATAGTGAGGATGAGGTAGAAGGTGTGTTCACGGTGGAATTACTGCAGGCATTGAGAGAATCTAAGAATTGCACTTCACCAGGATTGAATGGCATTAATATAGAACTTTTGAAATACGGAGGCATTTTATTGCAGTTATGTCTATTACATTTCCTGAATATGTGCTGGAAGGAGCACTCAGTTCCAAAAGAATGGTTAAGAGCAAGAGTTATCTCACTATTTAAGAGAGGGGATCGAACAAGGACAGATAATTATAGAGGAATATCCATCCTCGACACAACATATAAGCTTTACGCCAGAATAGTAAATGGAAGATTGAAACCAATTACGGAGGTATTATTGTTAGAAGAACAGAACGGCTTTCAAAAAGGAAGATCGTGTATAGATGCAATTTTGACTCTTAAGTTGATAATTGAGAAAAGAAGAGAGTTCAACTGGGAAACACATCTTGCTTTTGTAGATATAGCGAAGGCTTTTGATAATGTTAGGTGATCACTACTATGGAATATCATGGAACGAAGAGGTTTTCCCACACAATTAATTGCAGTGCTCCAAAGCCTATATAACAGAACTTCCATTACCCTAGATTTAAATGGTAGGTTGACAGAGGATATTCCTACAAATAAAAGTGTTAGATAAGGGTATCCTATTTAACCGACACTTTTTAATATTTATATCGCCGACGTATTACGACTATGGAAGACTAAGGTTGACTCAGGAATACAACTTCAAGGAAATATTTATGTGAATTCCCTACTGTACACAGATGATAAAGTGATAATACAAGAAACGGAAGACCAGTTACAAAAAGCGATATTTACATTTAATACTATTTTGCGAAATTATGGGCTGAGGATCTCTAAATTTGAGGACCGCTAACTCAAAAACCATGGCGTTTCTAGGTAAACATCCCATTAGAACAAAAATTGTGGTAGACAATCAAACTTTGGAACAAGTTTGTGATTTTAATTATCTGGGATATAACATCTCAACAACGTTGATACCGATTGGGTTAATAAACTATCAAAGTTTAGATCCATCTGTGGGACAATTCATAGAAATTTACGAAATAAAACTCGGAAGGAAACCCGTATGAAATTTTTAAAACAGTAGCTGTTCCGACATTCCTTTATGTAAGTGAGACATGGACCCTTGGTAAAGGGGAAGAAAGGAAAATTCAGGCTGCTGAAATGAGATTTCTGAGAAATTTCCAAGGATTCTCCCTTCTGGATAGGAGAAGAAACATAGACATTAGACAAGACTTAAAGATCCAGTCTTTACATGAGACGATTAAGGAGTATAAGAGAAGATGGTGTGGACATGTGGCCCGAATGCCAGATACCAGATTGCCAGTGGCAGCTCTCAAGTACAAGCCGAGTGGAAAGAGGGATGATGGTAGACCGAGGAGGAGATGGGTTCTGGCGCAGGCCAACTAGGGCCTAATCCCTGTAGTGAAGATGATGATGATGATGATGATGATGATGATGTATATAATTTGTTTTACACTGTTTCAATACTATGTTTTAACTTCATATACAGTAGAGTCCCGCAAACTCGACCTAATGTGGACTGAGAGGGTGACGAGTTACCGAAAATGTCGAGTTTTATGGAATAAGGGGTGGGTTATTTGCAACTCATAACATTTTACTGCATATTACTCTAATGAAAGTTCTAGCACAATACAGGGCACAGAAAAGTACAACCTACCCTAAAATAATTGTTAAAAGTTAAAAAAAACTTACATACAAAACTGAAGAAATGACTAGTTCTTTGTAAAAAAATCTCGTGATGCTAGACTGGCTCTCACACTCATTTTGTCTGCGTGCAGCTTCATCACGTAGGCGATGGAGAAACAAAATGTCCATAGCATATGCAGCCTGCTCCTCCAAGTAACGGAGCATTCCTTCAGCAGCCTTTAGTCCTTCACTGTGAGTCATCTTTTTAACTTTTACATTGTCTTCCATCTCTTCATCTTCTGATTCATCTTCATTTTTATCCTTATTCTCTTTCATTAGTGCAACTATTTCACCATCACCTAAAAGTTCACAGTTTTCATCCTGTTCCATTCATTCTCCAACATCACCATCAGTAACTTCGCAGCCTGGAATTTTTTTCAGTAAGTCCACTATTTCACAATTTTCTGTCTCTTCTCTGCTTTCTTGAAACTCGTTTCCTGAATGGTCCAGAGCAGGAAAACATACGGACATTCATACGCATAAATATGTACGGTAATTACAATAATACAGTAATCACCTATACTGTTTGAACCGTATAGGCGATGTTAGGAATTATTACAGTCTAGCTTTTAATAAACCACCACATTATTTCAAAGATAATGTTCTGCTTGACCAGCAAAACTCATTTAGCGATTAAAAAAAAAAGTGATCATCGAGTTATACGGAATGTCAAGATATCGGAAGGCGAGTTAACGGGATTCTACTGTATATACAAAGAAATAATGAAATTTGAAGTCATTTGTTATTAATAATTGTTTAACAATAATTAATTAAACATTACTAAAAATTATTTTTTAGTAATAAATTTTAAGTAAATATTAATCAGTATTCACATACGAAGAATCAGAAAAATGGATTAAGATATTGGTACTCAACATGTTAATAAATACCGGTATACAAAAAAAAATCTTTAATAATATCCAAATATCATTGGAAATGAAAAAAAGCATTGTACATAATTGACATTCTGTTTGCAACAGCAATGATACAGAAACACATAACTATCAATAACATCAATTCAAGAATATAACCAATGCTAACCCCAAATTTACAAACTTCGACTACTTTCTGCTATTACACCACGGTGCTGATGCCTATGGAGAGCTCTGGCCTCCAACACAATGTGATTCCATCCTCCATTCTATCCTCTGCCTCCCTTCTCCAACTTCTGTCCTCTATTTTCCTCAAATCCTTCCTCACCATGGAATATTTTCGTCACCAATTTCCCCTCATACATTTGCTGTACATGACCTGCCCATCTTATCCTTTCTTGTTTCTAACTTGCACTTTGGAAGCTTAGTGTAAATCGCACTGCATTCAAAGTATAATAAATTTTCTTACAGGGTAACTCCTCATTCACAGGGCGATGGCAAACCAGAACGTGGTTCCCAGTAATAGCTTACTACTTTTAGCTAAGATACAGTTACAGGGTAACTAAGTGGATTTTCACCTCAGAGCACATTTAAAATCAATATAAAATTCATGTATCGCAATATGCTTTTAAGAAGAGTTTGATGTAAATGTAGAGATGAGGCAATCAACACTTTCACATATAAGTGATTTTGCAATTGTCCACCCCCTATGGCTTAACCATTTTTAAGACTTTTTGACTAATGATGTAATCCACAGTATAATTCTACTTAAGGCAAAATGTATGTATTATTGTAAACTCATGTACTTTCTAAACTATAATATAACACACTACATTTTTTCAAAACTACTTAAATTTGTCCTCTAGATATTGTTTTATATTGTTATTACACAAAAAAAATTTGAGAATTTTTACAATCACTAAAATTTTTTGTAGGTATGTTTTGAAGTAAATAAACTGAAAATGTTAGAAAATTGTAGACAAATTATTTACCCAATATATCATTATTATCACAATCAGGAAAATTTTCTGCATCACTAGCACTTTCTGAAAAGAATTCTACACTACTTACTGAACAAATACTAACACTATCATTGTTTACAAGCTTTAAAATCTAACGTACATTCAAATACTTTTTGCTCGTAGGCTCCATAATGCCTGGTAGAAAACAGATGTGTACAGTTGCAAAAAGTAATATTACTGCAATTAGTAGCAGAATTGTAAACTAAAATATTCTACTTCCAATTGCAGATGACAGACAGCAAGAACATCATGATTATTGCGACTTAAAACAATGTTAAATTGAAAGCCATACAAGTACGACATTCAACATGAAAGTGTAAAAATGATACCACACAAACCAAATTAACTGTGGTTAGAAAAAGTTTATTTACAAAACTGATAACTTTTTTAAATGAACAAGCTGTTAATGTAAAGTACTTACTTAGACTGCTGAAGACAATCACTGATGAAAGTTTTATAATGGTCAAACAGCATATTTTTGATATAATGTTTTTATGCTGAGAATGTTGTAAGAAAAGCGTAAAGATTTTTTTCTAACTATGATAAAAGTGATGATACAACTGCATAAAAAATTTTCAAATAACACTAAGAAATATGGAAAGGAAACAGCTAAATTTCTGTACAATAATGGGACTGGTCTTATTGGTATTGGAATTGATAACTAATATTAAAACTGAGGTTTATTATTGGCAGATGTCTTGTGGCAACAGCGATTCATTACGTCTGCTCTCCGGTACCAGTGACACGGCGCGTGACACCTGAAGAATACGAGGCGAGCCAATCCGGGATCAACAGGCGCCGAGACGTGACCAACTACGTGCTCGGAGTGAGCGAATCAGCGATCCTGGTTAGTGCATAAAACCCGGGACAGCAGAAAATTTTGAGCACTCTTCATCGCCACGCCATTGGACGCACTTCATCTCCTCTCCTCTCTCGGACGACATCGACGCGGGGTCAGCCGGAAGGAACGGCCGAAGAACAGAACCAGCGTTCTTGCGTCTTCGCTCACCAGTTCCGCACCAGCGATGGATTTCGCTGGGCCGGCAGCCGACTCTACAACCGATGCCGAAAGAAGAGGAGGACTGCAGTACGCCATGTACAGCGGGCGCAGCCGCCGAACATCTCAGCGCGGCACGACCAACATCAGCTTTCTCACCACCAGGTCCTTTTTAGGGCCACCAAAAACACTAGAGTGTGCAATTGGCGCCATTTGTCATGCGGCAAGCCTTTTGTCTGGTGACAGTCTAAACTTGAAACTTTCACTATAGGTAGTCACTTTATCATTTGTTATAAATAATGCGTAACAAATTTTTGTTTTTCCGTAGTAGTATGTTATATTAAGAGTGTGTAATTTTTTTACATCAGTGTTAAAAGAGGGCTATACCAGAAGTAATATAATGGTTAACATAAATTTTTTGTTAATAAACATAATTCAATCATACTGTGTCCTATTATGAAAGTAAATCTTCCTCTATAAAAATCTATTAAAAACTATTTAAAATTTATTTTATCTGCAGCACCGTTGAACTCTTTTGGACCCTTTATAGAACTTTGGAATACCTTTCGGAAAAATTCTGGTGTGTTATATCCAGGCAAGTGCCACTTCAGCCACTGTGACCTCCTTTACAGTTATTTTCACCTCATACAGTGAATGACACTCCTGACAGTCCTGAAGACTGATTTGGACCTGGACCTGTTCCTGAACCACACAGGTGGAAGTCACAGTGTGTTATATCCAGGCTGTATGGCTGAAGAAGCATCACTGAACAGTCCAATTTGAAAAGCATAAGAGCTGGCACAAACTAACATGTGGTCACACATTGTCATTGTGAATTTAAGTTGTTTTAAGGTTTCTTGCTTGTTTTTTGTTTTCCCTCCTAATGGCTTCTTAATGTTATTAACTATCTCAATGTATCAGTAGCTGTTCACAGAATGGTTTTACTCCAGAAAATAGAAGAGAATGGTTATCCGTACTTTCTGTGTGACCATTAACTTCTAAATATTTAGGCCTTAGTGAAGTGGTAAGATGCCATTTTAAGGATTAATTTTTCTTTTCTGGATCATAAAGATATGCCTTGTTGTATTCCCTGACACCTTACTAGAAAAAATGTGACTTAACTGTCTTCAAATGCTCCAACTGTTTAGAGGTGACATCCGGCCTTCTTCCCTTTATATTACATGTCAACTGCCAAGGTAACCACTCTGTACACTTTATGATACCGTAAGTCTTCAGTCATCTTCTGTATGACACTGTGACCACAGTCCAGTTAAGCAGCAAGCTCGGAGTCACTACTCATCTGCCTGTGCAAATCTATTCATCCAGTCTCTGAACATTTCCATTACTGGTTGCAGTTGATAATCTCCCACTGTAAGGCCTGTTTTGAATACTCTTTTCCATATCTTCATCCACCTCTCTGCATAGTGCATTGTTGCTTTGTCTGTTTCACTTCCTGTAGCCTTCTGTG
This sequence comes from Magicicada septendecula, assembly GCA_034769895.1. Lineage (NCBI taxonomy): Eukaryota > Metazoa > Arthropoda > Insecta > Hemiptera > Cicadidae > Magicicada > Magicicada septendecula. The sequence continues at coordinate 137,585,912 of CM068372.1, forward strand.
GATATCAATCAGATCTCCACCCCCTTCCTCAAAAACTAGATTCAGGGTGGCCACTAAACCAAGACCAGAAAATTCATGCATATTTTCAGGTTTTCCACGACATTATAAACAAATTCCGCGTTACTGATTCACATTCTACGTAAATCAAATTATGACACGAAACATTAAAAAAAAACACCATATTTACGACATGTCTTACTTTTAATTCGAAATAATCAGCACATAGGCTATAGGTTATCAAATTAAATATTCATGTTATTAATACAGGTTAGAAAATTACTCCACACAAAAGAACTTTCACTACAAAGTGTACTGAGCAGTGCTTGGACCATGTATGCTCATAACACACTTACCGAAATAATTAAGTTCTGATTAGTATAACCAGTACTGAAAATTTTCATTTTAAATTAAATGCTAACTACAAAAAAAGAATTATTAGTTCTTCCCATACCTGTTAAATAATCTTAGTAGGCCTATTATATTTCACATTCCAGGTCTTGAAGCAGGTTTTGAAGTCCAAAAAAGTGATAAACATGACTAATTAAAAAAAAGGTTACTTTCAATTATTAAAAAAGGCTGAAGAAAATGACTAAAAATTACGAAAAAATACGATATATGCAGAAATTTACATGTAGTAATTTGTCTTATACTCTTAATTTTCTTTAAAAAAAAAATTATATTTTACTAATTTGAATGGGTAGTCATTCAAATTATAAATCCGTAAATCGGTGTTCACTATTTGACCGTCACCTCTAATGTTTATTAGATTTACTTTATAATCATATCACTAAAAAAGTTAGGAAAAGTTAAGCACTATATCTAATGTTTGGTTAGGAACAGTTTGAAAACCCTGATTTGGAACTATAAAATTATGGATTAAGCATTTTTAAAGGTCGGAAAATTAAATATAACAATAAAACTAATTACCTAAAACTATAAATCTATATGATAATTAATTATTTTTATTTACGTCTAAAACTTAAAATGAATTATTTCGTCACATGGTTTCGTTAATAATCATGAAAAGAACTCATTTAAAATAAACAATGGTGTTTGAATTGAACGACTGCCTATGCCAGCTTAGATACCAGTACCATAGTTTTACGTGAGAAAAACACCGTTCCATTCACTGACTCTGTTAGACTAGGGATTGGATACGATATTTTGTACGTATATATTACATTTATGATTTTTAATGAATATATTTCTAACACTGAGCCTCAGAAATATTGTTAGGCTCGTCAAAAGCCACTGCCTATTTTAAAATTTATAAAATCAGCTGAGAGGAAAAGTGCGCGATTGCTCATCCCCGAATCGGATGCTTTACTGCCATCTCTGGTTCAAACGGGGTGTTACAACGCTGGCGGCGTTCACATCTACTGAAATACAAATTTATAAATGATTTCAGCATGGTTTTCATTTCTTGAACGTAAAAAAGTAGTAAGCAGTTGCTAAAAAACACATATTAATAATGTCGTACTCTTAAATTTATTTCTTTTTTAAAAATTCCAGGATTCCTTGAAAATTCACATATAATTCACGTAGTTTTTCCCAGTCAATGAATTCATGCATTATTCCCAGTTTTGCTGATTTTCCCGGTCAGTGGCCACCCTGTAGATTACTGCACATTGTTTATGCTTGGAATCCATGATTCATTTGCAATGAAAAATGTGTTTCTACAATACCCAAAAAGAGAAAGATTTACTCTATCAAAATGCACAGTGTGAATGATATATGTCGAAAACAAAAAGAGTTATGGCAACCACTGCACTACAGGCTTTCAAAAGTAAAACTATAAATGTTCTTATTCTTCATATATCTAAACAATATTTAGACAATAACAATAACAAAAATATACAAAAAAAAAGATGAATATAGCACTTACCATGGTGATGCTGAGGATTGTCAATGATACGGATCTGTCGATCTGGATAGAGAGGTTCTCCATTTGGCCCTCCGACTGAAGCAGGGAGCTGCAGAATTGCAGCCCTCTCTTCGTTGAGGGACCGGGGAAAGTACATTGGCATTAGGACTTCGTAAATACCACTGTCACAGCTGTCTACCACAAATACTATTGTTTCCAAACCTTTGCCGCCAGTTACTTCTTGATGTTCTAAATACCGACGTACTGTTCCTAAAACAAAATAAATACACACGTGAAAATGGATATACACATAAGTGCCCACATTTATAGAACTAACAGAATTTATAAATACGTTTTTGCTTAGTCCATTTTCAGAAAAACAGTCATCACTAATCTATGCAAAATTATCAGTTAAGTTCCTTACAGTACATATCTCTGATTTACACTCTTCGGAATACTTTTTGTAATGCCACTGTTAATGAGGAGAGTATGGATTAGTGTATCTTAGAATACTGATGGTTATTAAACATCACTGAAATTGAAACATCAAGCTCCATAAAAATATTGCCAATATTATAATAAATTTTCCTATGTTAGTACAGGCATCTTTTATGCATTATACAAATATACAACCAAGATCACTGCTTCAATAGTCTACCACAACAAATAAACACTTCAGTTACAGATTGTAACGGGACAGTTTAGGTCTACCCGGGTTAATTTGGGGAAAAAGGTTGTAATGGTGCAGAAAGGGTTTTTTTTATTTTTTTTATTAAATTTGTTTAAAATTTGTTGTAGTCCACGTTGCAAGTTCCATACGGAATACGGTTTTATTCAGACAATGAACAATGACATAGCCTTGAGAGCGAGGTGTGGCGATACAACACAATACGGTTCCGAGAAATTAAGATTGGTGTTACGCACTCATATGCGCGACATGAGCACACGCGCAGAAGGGACGCCAACAAGATGTCTAAATTATAAAATTTCTTTCACCACGTGTTATGGAAGACGACGGAAGTGGTGAGCCACGGCCTGTTGTATTACCATGGAACAGCGTCGACGATCGAAAAGAACCAATGAGCTGTCTGGACGTCATTGTATTCCCGCCAACGTCATGTAGGCGGTGCAAACGGAAATGCTCGCCAGCCTTAGATAAGCATAGGCAGTCATCGATATGTCATACCCCTGGCCAGGTGTGTATCAAGACTCGTGAGTCGAAAACCTTTTCTAAATTTAAATAAAATGTGGGAAAGTCCAGTTGAGAGTTTAATTTGAAGTGACAAAAACGGAAGGGAACATACGACATCAAATTTAATAACTAAAACTACGGGGTGACTAAAAATGTGGACGAAGTAGATCGACAAAGTGCAACGCGTGGTTGGAGGTGACGCCGAATGAGTAACTATTTATCACATAACAATCAATCATAAAACATGTCGAAAGAGTAACTATTTATCACATAACAATCAATCATAAAACATGTCAAAGTAAAGAGCACTATATTTTGGGGAAATTATTTACGTATGTCTGAGTGTGAGAAAGCAATCTGGGTCGCTTTATTATTATTATTATTATTATGATCATAATTTAAGATGGTTAGCAATAAGTAATTCAAGTTTTTATTTCATGTATACTACATAAATAGCAGTGTTTTCTGAGAAGAAGTAACGTAAAATCAAATATTTAAATGAATGTAAAATAAATAGTAGTTTTTTTAAGACAATGAGCAATACATAAATTAAAGTTATTATCCAGCAGTTATTATCGATGTAACGTAAAAGAAATTGTTGATGTGGGAGTTTTGATATCATTTGACGATAAAATAAGATAACAATAAAATGTGTTAATTAGACATATAAATATGTGTTTGTCATTGCACCACCTGTTGTTTTTTCTCTGCCAAAGTACATCAGACGACACCTTGGTACATTACCTTTAAAGGTAAGTAATACGAATTTGCAGATTTTAATATCCTAATTAACTAGTAGTACTTAAAATAACGCCCTAACAAGGGACAAATTTAAATATTGCAATCATTAATTAACTCGTACAGCTTCAAATGGCGCCCGAACAGGGACAAATTTAAATATTGCAATCATTAATTACCTCATACAGCTTCAAATGGTGCCCGTAAACAGCGACATTGTGAATTAAAAATTAAAATAAATAAATTTACAACCTGACCGAAAATGGTAGAGAAAGGCAGGAGTGCAAATTTATGTGAAAATGTAGAAGGATCAATTTTAAATGTTACACTAGACGATATAATATCGACAAATATTAACGAGAGTGTAGACAATACAACAGATGAATTAACGATTGAGACGGTAGACGCTAAGAGTAGCAGAGTCGACAATGTAGACGTACTTAGTCAATTAGCATTATTTATGGAAATGATGAGTAGTAAATTTGACCGACAAAATGAGAAATTTGACCAACAAAACACGAATTTGAATGAGTTTAGAATGGAAGTAAATGATAATTTAAAAACGAGTTTGAATGAATTTAAGATTGAAATTAAGTCAGAAATAAATGCTAGTAACATAGAACTGAAAGCGGAAATAAACAAACAAGACAAAAAATTAAGAGAAATAGACAATAAGTTAGAAGAACAGAAAAAAACTATTGCGGGAGTGAAAGATTGTGATGGTACAATTCTGGTGCAATATTAAATTAATAAAAACATGGTACAAAAGACCATAATTATTGTATTCATTTATTTTTAACAATTTGGTAATAATTATTTAAATATTCCATAATCCCTGTAAAGCTGTGGTGAGTGGACTATATAAATATTTTATAACACGCAAATGTGAATTGACAGGATGCTGACCGTTTTTCATTGCGGAACGACAAAACACAGCAAAAAACGTATGTCGCATACCGAGATAAAGCGACGAGCCCTGATGACGTCAGCGGTGAGGAATGTATTTCCGTAAACAAATCAAGGCTTGGCGAGATGAACAATAGCCTAATGACGTAGTTTTTACCCCACCTACGCAATGTGAAACAAAGAGTCTTGGTCATTTTCTTCTAGAGCGTGAACGTAGCCGGCCGGCAAGGGGGTTCACCGGGTGTAAATTTTAACTTTTACACCAACAAAAGTGGTTAACTACAAAAGTGTTCATCAACAGTGACACCTTACCATTCGGTAAGGTGTAATAAGTCAGAATGTGACCGGTAGCAATCGGCGAACTCGCGGTGCACGACGTTCGTAAAACCGCAGCTGTCATTTTGGTGAGAACGTTCCAAACATTCTTTTATTACCAAATCAAAATTCACTTAATGGTAAAATGAATGACCAATTCTAAATCAATAAAATATTTTATTTAAAATATGAGCTCAATAATAAAATAAAATTGTACCAGAGCGTGAGAGAGAGAGAGTGAAAGAGAGAGAGTGATTTACATCATGCTGGGTTGTGCTAGATATTTATACGATTTCAATGTTTAATAATCATATATCAATGTTTCATGTTTAATGTTTATTTTGGAGGGTTAAAATTTTGATGTTTGATAAACGCCCCATGGTGTAAGATGTACTTATACGTATATAAATAAATTGGGTAATCTCACTGGTAACAATTTTAAACAGGTATTATTATTTCAAATAACAATTTCCGCTACTCAAAAGTTCGCTTAAACGAATTCCTGCCCTATAGTAACTTGTAAAGGTAAGTAAAAAACAAAGTTATTTACGTCTATATTTATTTTCTTGCTAATCAAGATGGTGCCCGACCTTTGAAATTATTGCCTAAGTAAAGACGTTATATCGTATATTTTATTATCAGTAATAAACGTAAAATAACAAATGGCGCCCGAAAAGGGACCTGACATAAAATTTTATGTGGGTAAGCCTATAAAGACAGCGGAAAAGTTTATCTGAGGTAATAAACCCATTTTAAATACGTAAACATAACCCAACTTTTACGAGGTTATGTTATAAGATTGTATGCATGCGTATATTATAAATAAGCAAAATGAATACTGATGAAGATAATAATGCAAAAGTCAGCATAGCTGACGAAACAGTTACGAGTGAGAGGGACGTTGAATTAACCCCAATTAGTCAGATCAGTGAAACCAGAGCCACTGCGTTAAACCCAGTTCCGTTAACCTCCATCTCAACTAGTTCAGAAAGTAAACTAGATGGTACGGCTGCAATGATGCAGCTATTATTAAATAAATTTGATGAAAAATTTACTAATTTAAATGACAAATTAGATGAGCAAAAAAGCGATTCTAATATTAAATATAATAATTTAAATGACAAATTTGATAAACAATTTAACGAGCAGAGAAATGAAATCAGAAATAGTTTTGATATCAAGTTTGATGAAGTAAAAACCGAAATTAAAAACAGTAACCATAATCTTATTAAGCAGTGTGATAAAGTGATTAAAAAATTGGATGAGAGTTTAATTCAAATAGAAAAACAGAAGGTGAGTAGTAGTGAAAATATGACGAAAAACGAAGTACTGACTAACAAAGTAAATAACAGTGATAAGTTGAATAATGAATTTACAGGTAGTAAGAATATGATGTTAGAAAAAGATAATGAAAGTATTATGAGTGAAAATGAGGTGTTTGAGTGTACTGAGTCAGAGAGAGAGCTTGGAGAAAGTATTTTTGTTAAAGGGGTGCAGGGGTTAGAATTTTCTTTTGATGTTGTGTTAGGGGGTGAAGAAAAGTCTTCATGTATTTTAAGAAGGACAAGAGTTCCTTAAATGTATATTTGGGAGACGAAAGGTCTACAAATAAAGTTCCTTGGTGTTTTTGTGTACCTCATAAGTGGTACAGTAATTTTGAGTTAGTGACCCCTGCATATTTGGAGAGAGAGAGTGTAACTTGGTGTTATGGTGAGAAATATATTAAGAGAGAAAGTATAGAGAGGTATTGTGAGAGAAAGAAAGTAATAGAAATTTTTAGAGTAAATAGAAAGTACAGAGAATTGGTAGAAAGGTTAGGGGTAGATACGGTGGATGAAAATAATGAATACTTACCTTATAGTAACAGTAAAATTGAAATAATAATAGGTGATGATAATAATGGTATCAAGTACTTACCTGTGGTAGAAAATTATGATGATAATTACAAGATGAATAACAAGATTATAACATATGATCTTACTGATGTAGACAGAACCCTACTCGATCGTGACTTAATATATGAAATTGAACTTGTGAATAAATATGAAACAGTTGATAATTATTATGAATATAATGTTTCTAATAATAAAATTTATTCATTAAAAAATAAGATAAATAGACATAAGATTAGGATGTTATTCAACGATGGAGGATAGACTGTTGTATTGTGTAATGAACATTAAATATATGTGAAAAGTGGTATTGAATTGGACTGCTATGGACTGATCTCGATTAATGACACAATAATGAAGTTGGATTGTATATTTTTCATTGTTTTATATGTATTTATGTCAATGTATTTATGGGTTTTGACAATTTTTGTGTATTACAGGTAATTTTTATATATTTGTGTACACCATGTATGTTTTAATAATTGTGTTAATAATTAACAATTAACATGTTTTGTTTAACAAGTTTAAATAATTGAATAATAATTAAAGAGTAATTATTCTTTATTACTGAATTAAAATGGTACAAAAGGAAGTTGTACTAACTGAAGTTGTAAATTATTAATTGTAAGTTTCTAACGAAGTTAAATTATTATTTAATTTGTAATGAAGGTAATTCCTACTGAATAATAATAAATGATTAAGTAAGAATATATATTTGAAAAGTGGGATGTACTGTTATGAGTAGGTGAGAAATGAATTTTACAAGACAATTGTCAATGATTACAGTAAGGTAGAATGTTTAAACAGGAATAGAGCCTGGGTATAGATAGAAGCATGTGAGTTATTTAATTGAAGTTAATGGGAGTTAGATAGTTAAGAATTTTTAAAGAAAATAATACAAAGAGTATTAGATATTTTAGGGACACAGTAGTTAGTGATTATTTGTAGAGGTGAGTAAAGTAAAGGTTAAACATATATTTGTTGTTGATGATATTTTGTAGTGGGGGTGAGGTGATAAGGAGTAGCCAACGTATAGCGTTGTGGCAGGTTAGAGAGTAGTTTAAGGGAGTGTTTGCCGAATTTTTTGGAAGGGCAAAAATTTATGAATGTATATAGCCAGTTAGGGAACACCCATCTCTGTACAAAGACGCGTGGTGCTATAGGATTTATCGTCGGAATGAAATTAGTAAAGGTGATTATAATTGAGAATTCGGTGTCATGATAGGTAAATTTGGTTGTTAATTAGAAGAAAGGTGAGTAAGATTAAAATAAGTAAAAGCATTGTGAATACAGGAGTCACCCAGACTAAACAATGATTAGAATGAGAAAGGTTAGGTAGTTAGTGAGGTAGAAAGTTCAGAGTAGAGAGGTAATAAGAAATGAATGAATTGAAATAATAATAATATGAATATAATAATAAGTTTGAAATAAATTAATAATAAATAATTGATGGCTAATTAATGAAAGTTATTAATGAATTAATGAATTAATAGAAATTGTAATTTTATAATTTAAATGCAACTTTAAATAGATAAAATAAGCAAGTCAGATTAAATATGAATTAACCATTACTGTATTAATATAATGATAATGTGTATTATTATGTATCATGTATTATGTTATGAAATTTTAACTTATGTATAGTAAATAGTGTGTGTGTGGAGGAGAAAGAGGGGTAAATATTGTTAACAGCACCAATTATTACCCGTTAATTATAATAATAATAATAATAATTTTAATAATAATTTTAATTTCAATAAGATTTTATTAATTATTTTTGTTTTTTCTATAATTTGGTTTTCTCCATGTTTGAGTAATATTGGGAATTTATATGGGGATTTCCATGTTTTCATTTATAATTAAATTAAATTCTTTTTTATACCAATATTTGTTTCTTTTATAATTACAGTAATTATGAAACAGAAAGAGTTAATTATTATCGATGGGAATCGAAACGATTTTTATAATTCAGGGTAGTCCATAAAGAGAATGGCAATTCTATGTAATTCTTGTATGTTACATTTTTTTTTTTTTGTATTTATATTTTTAGTAATTCAAGCAAACCCAGTGCTTATTAACACAAACCAGCACATAGCTAAGGGGAACCAGATCAGTTAAGGATAGAGTAATATACCAAGCCACTATTTTGATATTTTTAATTTTATTGTTTCAGTGTTTGGTGATGTTATGACGGCGGTCCTGAGCTGGCCAGCGCGTCAGAGCAGGGGCGTTACGCGCCTAATTGGCCTTATGGTGTTGGGATCTCGAAGGAGAAGTCCAGTAATGTCATGCAGGTACTGTCATCGTCATCAGACCACGGGTGAGTTATTGATTTTCTTTTATATAAATTGTAAGGGGGTTGTGGCGACCTATCCTGGCTGATCCCTTTAGGAAGTATGAATGGGTCAATGAAAATTTTTATGCTTCGGCACAAAATCTTTCATTGAGGGGGTTTTGTGATAGTACAATTCTGGTGCAATATTAAATTAATAAAAACATGGTACAAAAGACCATAATTATTGTATTCATTTATTTTTAACAATTTGGTAATAATTATTTAAATATTCCATAATCCCTGTAAAGCTGTGGTGAGTGGACTATATAAATATTTTATAACACGCAAATGTGAATTGACAGGATGCTGACCGTTTTTCATTGCGGAACGACAAAACACAGCAAAAAACGTATGTCGCATACCGAGATAAAGCGACGAGCCCTGATGACGTCAGCGGTGAGGAATGTATTCCCGTAAACAAATCAAGGCTTGGCGAGATGAACAATAGCCTAATGACGTAGTTTTTACCCCACCTACGCAATGTGAAACAAAGAGTCTTGGTCATTTTCTTCTAGAGCGTGAACGTAGCCGGCCGGCAAGGGGGTTCACCGGGTGTAAATTTTAACTTTTACACCAACAAAAGTGGTTAACTACAAAAGTGTTCATCAACAGTGACACCTTACCATTCGGTAAGGTGTAATAAGTCAGAATGTGACCGGTAGCAATCGGCGAACTCGCGGTGCACGACGTTCGTAAAACCGCAGCTGTCATTTTGGTGAGAACGTTCCAAACATTCTATTATTACCAAATCAAAATTCACTTAATGGTAAAATGACCAATTCTAAATCAATAAAATATTTTATTTAAAATATGAGCTCAATAATAAAATAAAATTGTACCAGAGCGTGAGAGAGAGAGAGAGTGATTTACATCATGCTGGGTTGTGCTAGATATTTATACGATTTCAATGTTTAATAATCATATATCAATGTTTCATGTTTAATGTTTATTTTGGAGGGTTAAAATTTTGATGTTTGATAAACGCCCCATGGCGTAAGATGTACTTATACGTATATAAATAAATTGGGTAATCTCATTGGTAACAATTTTAAACAGGTATTATTATTTCAAATAACAATTTCCGCTACTCAAAAGTTCGTTTAAACGAATTCCTGCCCTATAGTAACTTGTAAAGGTAAGTAAAAAACAAAGTTATTTACGTCTATATTTATTTTCTTGCTAATCAAGATGGCGCCCGACTTTTGAAATTATTGCCTAAGTAAAGACGTTATATCGTATATTTTATTATCAGTAATAAACGTAAAATAACAAGATGAACTGACCACAGATATAAATAAAATACAAACCGAAATGAGAAATTATATAAAAATAATTAACGAAAAACAAAATGAGAAAATGCTAGAGACAAATAAAAAATTTGACGCATTAACAAATAAATTTAACGATAAAATTAAAAAACAGAATGACAAAATTGACAGTAATGTTCAAGGTGTAATTGATGAGTGTGAGCAAATTAAACAAGCAAATAAAATACAAGAGAATATAAATGATGAATTCAGAAGTAACTTTGAGTAAGTTGATGCAATTAAAATTAATGTAACTAGTTTAAAAAATAAACAAACAGAACACGAAAAAGAAATAATTAAAGTCAGAGAAGACTTAAGTGTAGCAATTAACCAAAAATTAACTAATGTGAGTGAGAGAGTGAACATGGAAGTGGAATTAGGTTATTTTAGTAATGAAAGTAGGGGGGTGAACCACATACAATTTTTAAACTCTATAAAAAGTTTCAACAAATATAACCAAGAAAGTTGGGAAATTAAATTAGTACGAATTTTAAAATATTTTAAAGGGGATGCAAAAATATGGGCAGACGCTCATAACGATAACTGGGTAGATTTTAATGAGTCTGAACAAGCATTTAAAAATAAATACTGGTCGGAAGAAAAACAAGAGGGTTTACGCAGTACTATAATGGGCTGGGGTAATTTTAATATTAAACATATGAGTATTACGTCGTACGTGACGAGACTATACAGTCAGGTTAAATATTTAGAACCACCAATGCCTCTTTCATCTTTTATAAGATACATTAGTAAGCATTTACCTAAGGACATACGGTCCACAATCAGAACCTGGGAGTTTGCTAATATTGCAGAATTAGAAAAAATACTAGAAGCATACCAGAGTATGAAAGAGGAAGAAGATAATAAATATCAGTTTAGAATTAATGAATCAAATCAAATAAATACCGAAGTAAGACAACCAGACCATTTTGTTAATAATATGAGTAGATCGGGGGAGGGGGCATGGTTGTGTCCAAACCCTAATTGTAGAGCTAATAATTATAATGGTTCGCGGAATCAATGTTATAGGTGTCAGGGTCCGAGGGGTAGTGCTCAAGGGAGAGTAGAGAATCATAGTGAGTTTAGAGGGAGTCATAGGGGGAGAGGCTTCACCAGTAATCGGGGAATGCCGGAGAATTTCAACCACAGAGGTAGAGGGGGATATGTTAGTAACCCAACCGACACTCGGGGTGTAGAAGCACCTGCTAATAACCAAAACAATAGAGGGGATCACAGGGGGGTTTACAGCGAACCACCACCTCCAATACAGTTAAACTAATCAGGGCGGTTGAAAAGGAAAGCCCCCAGCCGTCTAGAAATCACATGACAATAGGGTCACTTATCACCAACATACATAATGATTTATCCGATGAAGAAGTGGGGGAGAGCAGCAATACTTTTGGGATGGCAGAATTTGAAGCCGAAGTGTTTAATTCTAAATACACTTTTTTAGTAGATTCAGGGAGTGAACTGACCGCAATAGATGATAAAATTTTTGAAAAAATAAAAATATCAAACTACAGAGACAATTCCACAACGACCAGTACTGGGAATTAGTGTTATAGGGGTAACGGGTGTTCGCAGTAAAAAGGTAACTAAACAAATAATGCTACAATTAAAGGTAAATAAAAACACAATAAATGTACCTTTCTTAGTTATTCCAGGCTTAAATATGGGAGCTATAATGGGTAATGATTTTTTAAATAATTTCAAAGTGGAGTTAAACTATTACACACAGACTATGAAATTAAACAATGATAATAATACAATTGAAATACCATTTATACAAAAGAAAACTGTAGAAATGAAAGCATTAAAAATAATTAATAAGGGAATGTTAATTTCTGATAACGATATAAACGAATGTAGGCCCTTGATGACTAATTATTGTAACTTGAGGGTAAATAATAATGAATTATTTGAAATTGAAGATAGTTGGGGCGAAAAAATGAATAAAATCTTATATCAAGATGGGGAATTTAGTTATCAAGATACGGAAAAAGTAGTATAAATAAAAATAAGTTAGTTTTTTCAGACGAACCAGGTTTAGTTAAAAATTTTAAGGGTAAATTAGTCGTTAAAGAAAAAACACCCTGTGCACCTAAAACCTATCCGGTACCATATTCCAAGAGGGGGTTAGTACAGGAGGAAATAAATAAAATGTTAAGGGAAGGAATAATAGAAAAATCCACTTCACCATATTCCAACCCTTTAGTAGTGGTTACCAAGAAAGATTTATCGATAAGACTGTGTCTAGACGTGAGAAAAGTAAACAGAATAATTGTTCCAGACAGAGAGTCACCAGAACCAGTGAGTGAAATTCTTCAGCGTTTCAGTGGAACTAAGTACATAACAACGTTGGACCTAACAGCCGGGTACTGGCAGATAGAGCTGGAAGAAGAATCCCGTCAATATGTAGCGTTTTTATACAACGGCAGGAACTACCAATTCCGTAGGTTACCTTTCGGACTGAACGTAAGTGTTGCAATTTTCATTAAATGTTTAGACTACGTATTAGGGAAGGAGATTTTAGAATTCACAACTGTATATGTGGACGATATAGTTATTACGTCACCAGACATTAATACACATTGCGAAAGATTAGATAGGGTGCTAGGTAGGCTGCATGAATATGGAATAACAGTTAAGTTTAAGAAGTCAGAATTTTTGAAAGAACAAGTTAATTTTTTAGGTCATATAATTTCAGCAAAGGGTATCAGTACAGACCCTAAGAAAGTAGAAATAATACAGAATTTTCCTATACCAAAAAATGTTAAGCAGTTGCAAAGTTTCTTAGGTTTGTGCAATTATTATAGGCAGTTTGTAGACAAATATTCCTATTTAACAGTACAATTGGGGCATTTATTGAATAAAGATAACCGATGGCAGTGGAATGCAAAAGAGCAAACCATATTTGAATTAATAAAAATTAAATTTTTAAATACGGTAATATTAGCTCATCCTAATTTTCTAGAACCATTTTATATACACACAGACGCATCGGACATTGCTTTGGGAGTAGAATTATTTCAGTTAGATGGGAATGGTAATCATAAAGTGGTAGCTTTTGCCAGTAGGTCCTTATTACTTAGTGAAAAGAACTACACAACCACAGAAAAGGAAGCGTTATCAATAGTTTTCGCCTGTAGAAAGTTTAGGACATACCTATTAGGAAATAAAGTAATAATAAGATCAGACCATCAAGCTTTAACATTCTTAAAGAACTGCAAACTAACCCATGGTAGATTAGTGCGTTGGATGTTAATATTACAAGAATATGACTTAACTATTGAGTATTGTAAGGGTAAAGAGAACGTAGTAGCTGATGTCCTGTCCAGAACCGATTCTGATAACAGTACCGAAGTAGACATAGCCAATACGTATAAGATATTTGTAACAAAAGAAGTGGGGGGAGTAGATATAAAAAAAATTAATAAATGACCTAGCAACAAACCAAGAAAAAGACGCCGAACTTGGCAAGATAATGTTAGCTTTAAATCAGATACCCAACATACCTCATAAGTGGGAAAAGCATTTTAGTTTGTATAATAAACATTTATTTCATCGGGCAAATGAACAGGGAGACGATTGGAAAGTGTGCATCCCTAAAGTTATAATATCTGAAGTAGTGAGAGATTGTCATTTAAGGTACGGTCATATAGGCCCCAAGAAATGTAGTGATATATTGAAAGAGTCATGTAAATTCAATAATATAGAAAGAACGGTGCGTAAAATATTACAAACATGAGAAATTTGTCAGAAAGCCAAGGTAAATAATCGTAAACAGGAGGGTCTAATGCAACATGTAATACCAGACAGTCCTTTAGCAATAGTTGCCGTCGATTTATATGGCCCCCTACCCAAAGGTCGAGGAGGGGTAAATTATTTATTTGTTGTGTTAGATGTTTTTACCAAATTTGTAAAATTGTACCCAATTAAAAAAGCTACCTCCTCAGTATTAGCTAGGAAAATAGTAAATGATTACATTATGGAAGTAGGTAAACCCAAAATAGTATTATCAGATCATGGTTCTCAGTTTACCAGCAACACCTGGCGGGAAACTCTAGGTTGGGAAAACATTTTAGTTAAACACACATCAGTGTATCACCCACAATCAAATCCTAGTGAGCGTGTTATGCGGGAGTTAGGGAGAATGTTTAGAACTTTTTGGCACAAAAAGCATTCATTGTGGGCTACGTTTGTGTGCAAGATAGAAGGATATATTAACAGTAGTTTACATGAATCCAGTAGTTCATATGAGTTGATGTTTCAGAGAAGGCCATCACGCATATTGGAAGAACTGATAAAATTTCCGAACCAGACAGAGATGCCACATGGTAGGAAATTGTTGCTTGCAAAGGAGAGGCTGCTAAGTAAAGTTGACAGCGTAAACGAAGACACGACCGAAATTTAACACCCATACAATACGAGGTAGGACAATTAGTATTAACAAAAAATCATGATCAATCATCAGCGTTAGACAAAGAGATTAAAAAATTCTTCTTATTATACGACGGTCCATATGAGGTTAGCGAAGTGAAAATGGAGAATGCTTACGTTTTAGTAGATTTGCAAACCCGAGAAATAAAAGGAACATATAATGTGACCCAATTAAAAAAATATTATCTAGCTGAGTGATGTTAGACATTTTTTTTTTTTTTTGAAGTTAATACATAAACATACATTATGGTATATTAAAAGTGGAAGGGATCCTCCCCCATTTTCGGGTGGTCACAGATTCACCACCTCTGATCGTGGTTTTTGGCTTTCTGGAGGCAGGCCATGGTTGACGGTAGCCCCGCAAAGGGTGAAATCAATGATGGTCCTAATCCACAAATTGGTGTAAACTAGAAATTTAACACTGTCATTGAATGGGGAGGGGACCCCTAGTTTCGTGGAAAGGTGGGGTAGATTTAAAAAAAAAAAACTGATGGTAGTATTTTTCCACAAACTACAGTAGTTTGTTTTAGAAATTGAAACTAGAAAATTAGAAAAATTTTAGAAATTAGAAAAATTAGAAAATGAAACAACCAAAATTATGTAATTTAAATACTTAACTTTTCAAGGAGTTGTTTTCCTTCAGAAAACAAAATGTATTTTACTTTTAATGTAAATTGTAAGATGATCCATTGTTGTAGTACCTATTTTGGTCATAGAGAAAATGAAAGCTTGGACATGCAAAAGTGTCTATGTGAAAAAAAAAAAGTTAAATAAAATAAAAGAACTTGTTATCATACAAGGTTAAAGGGTGATTTTGGGGGGTTGTTTGGTGTTAATCGAAGTGTAAATCAATTATGACGTGTAGAGACTGCAAAGTGGAAGGACATTCAGTTTAGCTACTATAGTTAACTGCATGGAAGTAGTATCGTCAAGGTCACACCGCTTACTTACAGCGTTGCCACTAAGAAACAGTTTCCCTTTCTTCCGAAAAATGCTACACTAGTAAGTAGGCCTACTTAATGTAAAGAATATAACAAAGTGATTTTTAAATTAAATATTTACTTTGTTGTTATCACTAAGGCTTCCATTAAAATCATTTTTTGTGCTTTAAACTGTTGAACATTCTAAAATCAATGACAACAGAAGACTGAAAAAACAACGATACATTTTGAAGGTTCATAGATGCCTACTGCAGAAATTTCATAGATAAAATTTAATGTTATTTAAAGTAAAAAACATTTTAAAATCTTAACGAGTATCACACAGTTGGTCTGGTTTTGTAAGATAGTGTAACTTACGTTTTACTGTATTTTTTTAAGTAAAATTTTACAGGGAGAAAGTTTCTAATACATACATTAGAATACACTGTCAATAATTCTTAATAATAATTACATCACAATTAATACATTGTTAATAATTAATTAACAATGAATTTCCGTAACTTATACATAACATTCAATACGATGCGTCAGCTATAGTTTGTTTGAACGAATTTTCATACGCATCCTGTGTCTTAAGCTTGCTCCATTTAATTACTGAAGAGACACCGCACTATTCGTGACTCTGAAAAATATTCTATTTTTATTTCCTGCACTGCTTATTAATAATTAAGTAAAAAAATTAGAACTATACTATAAGACGTTACATGCACAAGTAGCATAAAAATATGCATATGCGTATTGTTTATGCGTATGTATAAACGTGAAACAAGTTGGATGTCTTAAGAAACTAAGGATAATTTTATAAACAACAAATACAAATGCCTCATGAAATAAATTTAAAATTCTATATTTTATGAATTGTCCTTACTCATTTTATACTTAAAATTTTCCTTATTTTATAAACTATAGAATTCCTTATGAGTATTATAAATAATAGTCAGTACTGTAACTGAAATGGGATTGGCTTTTGCCACAACAGCGACAAATTTGTTTACACAAATTGCTCAGTCCTATTTATCTTTGTGCAACGGAAGAAAGGTAGTAGCGCGGCCAGTAAACATACACATTTTTGAGGGGAGTGTAAAATGACAAAGGCATTCATAAAAGTGTCAGACAGCAATATTTACCGAAAGACATGCCGACAGGGTATACGCAATTTGCATACCAAATGTGTACATATACCTAACAGAACTTCCGAACCATATGGCTTAGGAACGACCATGCAGAGAACAAAACCAGATTCATTTACAAAAGGGAAAAGACCGTATGAAAAAATTAAAGCGACAACAGCAGGCAAGGTCAGCGTTCTCAGACAACTGTCAGTCTGTAGGATAACCACCCATGAAGAAAACAGTAAAACTTTAAATAAGTAAGTTCACTGTACGAAAAACACAAAACTGACCTAATGGTACTTCGTAAAGTTAGGGTGTGTATTGCTAAAAGCTTTAGATTCTAACATAAGAAAAACCAGTGCAGTATAAATCGTAGATTCAGAGAACTGCAAATCGTAACAAAAGAAGCCAAAGAAAGAGAAGAAACGCAAAGATAGAAATTCTGTAGATATTTACGCGACAACAAAAAATATGTTGCCGACTCACACAAATTTTTATAGCTCAAATACTGGCGCCCAGAATTTAACTGAGTAATGTTACCCACAACTAATTATTCCTGATAAAAAAAATTCATTTACGTGATACACATAAATAAATTTGAAACGAGCAATATAAGGTGGATGTATGAAATTTGCTTTCGTAACACTGCTAAAACGCTATACACTGTACTAGCCGGCAACAATGCTGGGCGAGGGGCGTGGAGGTGACAGGGAGATGCAGTGAAAGTGAGTGACCTTGACGGTACTACTTCCATGCAGTTAACTCTAGTTATGCTATTGCAGTGGCGGCATGTGCCACTGTAGATAGCGATGAGTGTTGGTGGTAACATCATGTTACCATCATCGGAGTCCTAAATAGGGCGTAAAATACACTGTACAACCTTATATAATATTATGTTATATGTTAATATAATATTCATGTTAATTGCTATCGTACAGTGTATAGAAATGATGACGAAAAAACATGCTAATGAAAGATGATTTCCCCGCCTTTTCGGGCGATTACTGTCTTACCAGCACTAATTGTGGTTTTGGATGACAGCCAGCTGTGGGCAGCAATTGTAAAACTGACCATGGTTGGCTGTCATTGAAATTGGTGAACTTTGAAATTAACGGGGGGCCACTTAGGGGAAATCCCCGGAACTATGGAACAGCGGCTATCACCTTGTTCGCGTAGGAACAGTAAAACAGGTGATAGACCCATCTTAAGGTTGTCAATATGTAAAATCAGATATTATGATATCTGACCCTTTTAAAATATGTAAAGCCGAAGCAAGGACAAGGAGATGCCAAAATTCCTCCACCAATTCAGTCTTTGTGGAAGCACCTGAACGCCACAGTTCAGTGGGGTCATAGTGTGTGGCAGGGGGGTTACTCAGGAGAGTAACGAACTAAAATTTGAAACTTAATGACGCTGACTAGCTGACAAGCTAACTAAATGATTGTAGTTTGACCGTAGACAATTTGTACGAATTTATTTATATGTAAATATTCAGACATGTAATTGATTTACATGTTTTATATTCTGTATGATATTTTATAAATGACTTTACTGATTTTTAAAAGATTATCTCAAGTAGAGGAGACGTTTATCAGATTTTGTTTATTATGTTTTATTGTGTCATTAATTTTGTTATGTTAGAATGTAAGGATTATGAACTTATGTTGTGTGTTTATGGTATAATTTTATATGGTGTATATAGGGCAAGGTCAGTCACCTGACCCAGAGAGATCAGCTGATAACTGATGTTAGAGCCAGGATAGGTTTATAGTGATTAACTCATGAAGTTTGTTACTTCAATTAAATTCAATAATTTTTTTTTTTATATATATTGATAAAAGAAATATTTTGGGAAATTAAAATTTTTTTTTGAAAAAAAAAATCTGCATTAAAGTACGCCATTGTAAATTGTAATGTTCATTATAAGTAGGGAAAGTGTCAGCTGATTCATGATGTGTATCTTATATTATCTTTGTAATCAAGTGTAGCTATTTTCGAAGTTATGGTAGTCATAGACTGTTTATTATAAGTTTAATATAATAAATTTGTTTATTATTATATGGGTTACTATATTACTATATAGTTATACTATTACATTGTTTATTTATTTATTAAATTAAATGCATTTGGAGAATTTGGGAATGTTTTTAGGAAAAAAAAAACTTTTATGATTAACTTCACTAATTAAAGTAAACCGTATAACTCATCTTAAAGGGAGAATCTTTGAAAAGAGACTTGGGTTGATTGCTCTATTGAACGAAATTTATATAATTGGTTTGAGAAATTATTTTTGAGAGTTGATGTCAAGAAGTAATGAGTTTGTGTTTAGTTGATAATGAAAATGTGTACGCACCCAGTAATTGCTAAAAGCGACCCAGTATGCATGTAAGGGGGAACATATCGGTTGAGGATCTGGTATGGTATAAGGCCAGGGTTTTGATTTTATGGGCAGAATGTTAGAAGGTTAGGTGTACTATGGTGCGTATCTGTCCAATTTTATGGTGTTGGGATCTCGGATAGAGAAGTCCAGTAATGTCGTTCAGGTGCAGCCAGAGTCGCCGAGCTAGGGGGGTAGTTTACCCATGATGTGTTTAGCAGTAAACAGGGGTTTGTAGGCGCCATATCCTCACCGATCCTCTTAGGGGTAGCAATGAGAGTTCTCCTGTTTTGACAGAAGACCTCTCATTGGGGGGGGGGGTATTGTAATGGGGCAGAAACGGGTTTTTTACTTTTTTAATTAAATTTGTTTAAAATTTGTTGTAGTCCACGTTGCAAGTCCCATACGGAATACGGTTTTATTCAGACAATGAACAATGACATAGCCTTGAGAGCGAGGTGTGGCGATACAACGCAATACGATTCCGAGAAATTAAGATTGGTGTTACGCACTCATAATGCGCGACATGAGCACATGCGCAGAAGGGACGCCAACAAGATGTCTAAGTTATAAAATTTCTTTCACCACGTGTTGTGGGAGACGACGGAAGTGGTGAGCCATGGCCTGTTGTATTACCATGGAACAGCGTCGACGATCGAAAAGAACCAATGAGCTGTCTGGACGTCATTGTATTCCCGCCAACATCATGTAGGTGGTGCAAACGGAAATGCTCGCCAGCCTTAGGTAAGCATAGGCAGTCATCGATACGTCATACCCCTGGCCAGGTGTGTATCAAGACTTGTGAGTCGAAAACCTTTTCTAAATTTAAATAAAATGTGGGAAAAGTCCAGTTGAGAGTTAAATGTGGACGAACTAGATCGACAAAGTGCGACGCGTGGTTGGAGGTGACGCCGAATGAGTAAATATTTATCACATAACAATCAATCATAAAACATGTCGAAAGAGTAACTATTTATCACATAACAATCAATCATAAAACATGTCAAAGTAAAGAGCGCTATATTTTGGGGAAATTATTTACGTATGTCTGAGTGTGAGAAAGCAATCTGGGTCGCTTTATTATTATTATTATTATGATCATAATTTAAGATGGTTAGCAATAAGTAATTCAAGTTTTTATTTCATGTATAATAGATAAATAGCAGTGTTTTCTGAGAAGAAGTAACGTAAAATCAAATATTTAAATGAATGTAAAATAAATAGCAGTTTTTTGAAGACACTGAGGAATACATAAATTAAAGTTATTATCCAGCAGTTATTATCGATGTAACGTAAAAGAAATTGTTGATGTGGGAGTTTTGATATCATTTGACGATGAAATAAGATATCAATAAATTTGTGTTAATTAGACATATATGTTAAACACATGTGTTAAATAGACATGTGTTTGTCATTGCACCACCTGTTGTTTTTTCTCTGCCAAAGTACATCAGACGACACCTTGGTACATTACCTTTAAAGGTAAGTAATACGAATTTGCAGATTTTAATATCCTAATTAACTAGTAGTACTTCAAATAACGCCCTAACAAGGGACAAATTTAAATATTGCAATCATTAATTAACTCGTACAGCTTCAAGCGCCCATTTGCGTCCACAAGAACTGAATTTTTATTAGGGTGCAAACGCTGCTTACACCGTTCTTGCTTCGGCGTTATATAAAAATTCGGCATTACTGGTATCCGAGGACACCAGTAATCCTACTATAATGATTCATATGCCATTAATACGGTTCTATCACCCCATTTGGTGGTAGCTGCTGTTCCATATTTGTGGTGATTCCCCTGATATAACCCCCTGTTAATTTCTAAATTATACCAATTTTATAGGCAACCAACCATGGTCAGTTTACACTAAGTCTGCCCACAACTGGCTGTCATCCAAAACCATGGTCTGGGCTGGTAAGGCCGGGACCGCCTGAAATGTGGGGAATCTATTTAAAACACACAATACATTTTTAAGATTCCTACATTTACATCCTACTCACTTACACTTAATCAACATAATACAACATAATAGACACTCAAATTGAACATCAAACATCCTTACATTAAAATAAACAATTCACCTTTAAATTTGCATATAAAATTATAAACATTACAACTTGAACTTTCCATTAAATCTTTTAATAATCAGTCATCAATTATTCATCATTTCTTATACCATGAAATTCTCCAAAATTTTAAAATTTATTACCAACATTTCATTTTATATACATTTCATTTATTAGCTCCATTCAAATTAATTCAACTATTTCATCAAACACATTTTAATTACTTTAATTAAATTCACAATGACCAACTGTCAATTATTAAAGCTGAGTATACTTAACTTTACTACATAAGTACATTTGACATCAACACAAAAGTATATACAATCTGCATTATTATCTGTTATTGTTTACCACAAATCATTTCATAATTCAGTCCATTTCAGAACCCCCTTCTCACATAATTAAATGTTCATGAACACTAAATGTTTAACCACCATCATCAAATAATAATCTTGTCTTACGTCTACACAATTCATTTTTAATTAAATACATATTGTTATTATGATTATAACAACCATCATCATTAATTTTATCCATTGTATCAATATAGTATTCTAAAACATTATGGTATACTATTAATTCAAAAATCTTGTCGATATTTGGTACGGTCAATTCTCCCTTAGTATCATCTGTTACGATTAAATCTTGTATAATTTCTTTAGTATAGTAATCATCTACTACTAGTAACCCCATCTTATATACAGGTAAGTTATCAACATTGTTATCACCTCTTGCTGCACTAACCACATCGCAAGGTAACAATTCAATATAATCATCAACTCTCTCACTATTCGTCCTCTCTCTTAACTCTTTATAACTTCTACTAACCTCAAACAACTCTATCTTCCTCTCTCTCTCTCTCTCTCTCTCTTTCTGTCTCTCAAAATATCTCTCATCATAACACCATTTCACACTTTCTCTATCATTCCGTGCAGAGGGTACTACTACATAAAAACACCTCCGGGATTTTCCACGAACACCACAAAAACTCAAAGAACAATTTGAAAACACATCGTTTTCCACTAAGGGACTCTCCCCCTTCAAAAACACTTGTAAACCTCTTGGTTCACAATAAACCTGGGGAAACTTTACCCTCTGCCCCCTTTCCACAAAATAACTCTCTTTCCACTCTTTCTCTAACTCATCAACACTCTCTAACATTCCATTATTAAATTCTACTTCCAGTAAAACTTCATCACCACTATTTTTAATTATATCATTATAATTACCACTTGTTTTAAACTCATCACTTACCTTATTATAAGGGTAACTATTTACCTTAGTAGTTTTAAACTACTTGTTACCTGATCGTCTTTCTTCTCGTTTAATTGATCAGTCTCTTCACCATTTTCTACCCCCACTATACTCTCATAATTATAAGTAACACCATTACAACCACTTACCTTATTATATGTATCATTTTCTACTCTCTCCTTTCTCTTTCTACTTTCGTTTATTTCGTCTTGTAATTGTTTTACAATAGCACTAAAATGTTCATCAACTTCTTCTAAACTTGTATTAATATCAAAATTCTGTTGTTTAATTTCGTCTCTCATCTCATTCAACTTTTCACTAAAATTACTCTTTATTTCATTATTTTGTTCATTTAATTTATCATTCATTTTAGTGTTTACTTCATCAAAACAACTATTTATTTTGTCGTACTTTTCATTAAAATTACTCCTCATTTCATTATTTTGTTCTTTCAACTTTTCATTAAAATCATTCTTTTGTTCATTCATGTTAGTGTTTAATTCATCAAATTTGTTACTTATCATTATGTTTTGCTTCTCCATAAGCAATTTCATCATATTTATTATGTCATTACTATCGTCTTTCTTAACTGAGATCGGCGTCGATTGATTCGTTACACCTACCATTATTTTCGACTCGGTCTCACTTACGTCACTATTTATTTGACTTTCAGTATTGCTGTCAGTGAAGCTGACTTCATTGTTAATATTTTCACTCGTATTCATTTTGATTATTTAATTCTTACTTATTTATAATGGATATTATAAATGGATATTATGATCTTACCAATCATATTATAACATAATCCTACATGACACTCTTGTCGTCTACGTCTATTTATACGTACATACCAATCTTTCTTTGCTCATCTCAAACAACCACTTTGTCCTCCAAAACAGCCCCACACTTGAATAAATTTTATTTATGCAAATGTCCCCTGTTCGCGCACCATTGAAACATTTATTTCTTATTATTACCTTTAATTTATTTGAATCTGTATACTTTCACTTTACCTGTTTGTTTACTTTCCCATTTCGGATGCCATCTTACATTGTTGCCAATTTCTGCAAATCAAATACTTACTCGGTACAGTGTTCGTTTCAGCGTATCTTGGAAGGACAAATAATGGTTGTTGAAACAACCAAATCATTTATTAGTTTACTAAGGATTAAATTTTATTGATCCTTTATTATTTTCCATATTTTTTTACTCAGACCCTTTCAATTCAAATAATTCTTAATTTTTAAATAGAATTAATTCTCTTCTCTCTATTACCCCAGTTAACATATTCAAAAGAAAATCATTTCAGACAAAACTTGTTAATGAACAATAATTACTTATACATTTAATTTTCTTATATACGAGTTTATCTACACTCCAAATAAAATAACAAAATCTTTAAAACTCCAATCAAATTTATTATTGACACAAACCAGCGCTTCACTCACACACATATACGCTTTCATAACTTACATATTTTTTAAAAACCCCTTAGTGAGCTCATTATCTTTAAAATTAAACATATTTTAGGGTGCCATTTTTTCTCTTTAATTTTGAATGGTTATAACTTTTTTTTAAATTTCTTCTTTTATTTTCTTTTTCAAAATGTTACTTATCTGCAATTGCGTCCCAAAAATCAGTCCAGACTCCTTACGTTTTTCCTTTCATCACTCCGCACATTTCGTTCTTTTACCATAATTCTCGCCAGATAACTTGAAACTGTTAATTAAAACACAAAAGTTACTTCATTTTATTTATATAACACCCATGTTATGAATTCACGTATTTTTTGACATTTTTCTATTATTACGGGCGAGCAAGCAGCCCGCGTCCGCCGTCGCTAGATGGTAGTTGACGACTGGGGCGTAATTTACTGTCTCAATTTCTGAGGTAGTGAGGGAGTCACGTGACTGCATTTCATTGTTCTGGTTGTTTTTGAAACCAATTTTGACGGCATTATTAATTTGGATCGACATTCCAGCAGTGACGTGTAGCTGGGATCGGCCCTGACGTCATCAGGTGTGACTTCTGTTTTACATAGATCAAAGTTCATAAGGCTAAATATAACTGTCTCCTCCGTTTGATTGTTGACCTTGACATTCTTGTTCACTTGCGTAAGTCGTTATTATTCCAAATAAAATTTTACAATTATTATATTGTGACCTTGAAGCTGTACGAGTTAATTAATGATTGCAATATTTAAATTTGTCCCTTGTTAGGGCGTTATTTTAAGTACTACTAGTTAATTAGGATATTAAAATCTGCAAATTCGTATTACTTACCTTTAAAGGTAATGTACCAAGGTATCGTCTGATGTACTTTGGCAGAGAAAAAACAACAGGTGGTGCAATGACAAACACATATTTATATGTCTAATTAACACATTTTATTGTTATCTTATTTTATCGTCAAATGATATCAAAACTCCCACATCAACAATTTCTTTTACGTTACATCAATAATAACTGCTGGATAATAACTTTAATTTATGTATTGCTCATTGTCTTAAAAAAACTACTATTTATTTTACATTCATTTAAATATTTGATTTTACGTTACTTCTCAGAAAACACTGCATTTATCTATTATACATGAAATAAAAACTTGAATTACTTATTGCTATCTTAAATTATGATCATAATAATAATAATAATAATAATAATAAAGCGACCCAGATTGCTTTCTCACACTCAAACATACATAAATAATTTCCCCAAAATATAGCGCTCTTTACTTTGACATGTTTTATGATTGATTGTTATGTGATAAATAGTTACTCTTTCGACATGTTTTATGATTGATTGTTATGTGATAAATAGTTACTCTTTCGACATGTTTTATGATTGATTGTTATGTGATAAATATTTACTCATTCGGCGTCACCTCCAACCACGCGTCGCATTTTGTCGATCTAGTTCGTCCACATTTTTAGTCACCCCGCACTTTTAGTTATTAAATTTGATGTCGTATGTTCCCTTCCGTTTTTGTCACTTCAAATTAAACTCTCAACTGGACTTTCCCACATTTTATTTAAATGTAGAAAAGGTTTTCGACTCACGAGTCTTGATACACACCTGGCCAGGGGTATGACGTATCGATGACTGCCTATGCTTACCTAAGGCTGGCAAGCATTTCCGTTTGCACCACCTACATGATGTTGGCGGGAATACAATGACATCCAGACAGCTCATTGGTTCTTTTCGATCGTCGACGCTGTTCCATGGTAATACAACAGGCCGTGGCTCACCACTTCTGTCGTCTCCCACAACACGTGGTGAAAGAAATTTTATAATTTAGACATCTTGTTGGCGTCCCTTCTGCGCGCGTGCTCATGTCGCGCATATGAGTGCATAACACCAATCTTAATTTCTCGGAATCGTATTGCGTTGTATTGCCACACCTCGCTCTCAAGGCTATGTCATTGTTCATTGTCTGAATAAAACCGTATTCCGTATGGGACTTGCAACGTGGACTACAACAAATTTTAAACAAATTTAATAAAAAAAAATTAAAAAACCCCTTTCTGCCCCATTACACGCTACAGTCCAACATCATTACGCAATAGTGTGTGGAAAGGAGCTGGCCGTTACAAGCCAGGGGCATAAATACAGTATTTATGTAACAAGGTAAATGCCTTACACGGTTTATCCATGAGGTGATTTACCTAATTGTAACTGGGTAAAGGGGGGATATTAGATAATGATGGAGAAGGAAGTTACTAAACTGTTAGTAATAAGTTTTAATGAGTATTAAATTGAGTTATGTCGATGATGTAGAATGTGTAGTTGATTTTATGATGTAACTAAATGATTTTATGTTGATTTGAGGAGTATGATGGAGATGCTTAACAATGTTTAAGTAAATAACTGGTATGATGTAGTTGATTTACGTGTATTTATTCTATATAAGAATTTTATTAATGAATTTAATTATTCTGAAATGTGAATTATATAATAGAAGGTATTTGTAATGTTGTAATGGGAAATGTTTATTTAAATTCTGATAGGAATCAGGGAAATATCTTGAATTTTGGGATAGGAGTTAACGAGAGAAGGGTATACAGAATGTTGGTATTGAAGTTTAAATGTTATATGTTATGTTAAGTATTCGTCAATGTATGTTAGAGGTTAAGAGAAAAACCAGTGCTTCTTAATGCAAACCAGTGCACAGCTAAGGGGGGCCAGATCAGTTAGGGATATGGTATGTAATGGGTCTAAATTTACATGAATGTTATTGTTTAATTTTATAAATTTTATAACATGTGCAGATGAGGCCCCTTTGAGGTGACGCAATTGTCAGTAAATGTTTTCGTGACCATATATGGTTATGCAGTTTATTTGTAGTCAGTGATTAATAACGAAGGAATGTTGTTGATGAGAAACAGTTAATTACGATCAGAATGATCAATATTGCACACCACTAATAAAAATTATTCCGATTAGCGCTTTCAAGCTTCACAGCTCATCGTCAGATCAGGAATAGACAGGAAATATGTAAAACCCAACCCTTCACCCCTCTCCCCCACCCTGCTCACCCACAACAAACTAAAAATTAATGACCCTTACCCACCCCCTAAACTCTGTCTCACCATCTGTACAGTTACACACACACACACACACACACACACACACACACACTGAAACACCAGGAATTTACTAGAAAAATATGTAACTGTACAGATGGTGAGACAGAGTTTAGGGGGTGGGGAAGGGTCATTAATTTTTAGTTTGTTGTGGGTGAACAGGGGAGGGGGAGAGGGGTGAAGGGTTGGGTTTTACATATTTCCTGTCTATTCCTGATCTGACGATGAGCTGTGAAGCTTGAAAGCGCTAATCGGAATAATTTTTATTAGTGGTGTGCAATATTGATCATTCTGATTGTGATTTTAACCACTAATACAAATTTCTTCATTAAACGTCAGTTAATTACGAGTTAAAAAGGTGATACTAAATTTGTAACGGGACAATTTGGGTATACCCGGGATAATTTGGAAAAGGGGAATCAAAAGGTATAAATAATAATTTTGGGGTAACAACATAAATAATAACTGTAAAATTTTATAAGACGTACTAAGCCAGCTATTGAAAGGGAGTCAAGGTCAACATTCCGACGCCAGCAAAACAGTTAAACATTACCAAACGAACTTTGACCGATGAAGTCACCAGTCTCGACCCATTATATAATTGCCAAGCCTTTAAAGACGTCATGTGGAATGCGATGCGTAATTAGACTTGCCTTGGAAATTGGTTCATCACATAAATAAGAACAATGAGATGTGGTCATGTGACCCCCCTTCCATCTCAGAATTTATAGCAGTTCATCTCGCCCCAGTTGCAATAATACCATATAACCGGCCGGTTGTGAACAAAAGTTCCGCAACGAAAATGCGGGCCCGTGTGTATAAAATATTAAAAATGTAAAATAACAAGGAAATAACAAAATTAACTTTCATTAGAGTGGCTAACAACTAAAATTCTTCTTCAAAACATGTAAACTCAGTACGAACTAACAACGGTAGTGCGTGCACGAGGATCATCTGATGGACGTACATAGAAGGATAACCAAAGGAAAGTAAAATTAATACAGTAGAACCCCGCTAGTCCGAACTAATTGGGACCGGGGCCGGTTCGGATTGGAAAAAATTCGAATTATCCGAAATAATTATTTATTTCATTTAAATATGGTCTTTAACTTATATGTAACTCATATATGCCCGTTTTTTATTCAACGAATGCATTTTACGGTTTATAAGAGTTGAATATTTCATAAAATATTACGTAGTACAGTACTGTAATACAGTACAGTTACGCCGGTTACACACACGGCGGATTTTTCCGTGGCGGACAATTGACCGTCGCCGCCGTTCCAACAGTAGTGCACTGAAGTAAATGAGAGCTTACACATTAAACGGAAAAATAAACGCGCGGTCAATTTGCCGTTGGCGGTAGCTGTGCAACCGCCGACTGCCACTGGAGTCGACGGTAGTTTTACCGTCACTGTCCAAGTAGTGGCGTATGCGACCAAATGCACGTTTACACACACAACGGTTTTTCTACCGTTTAAAGTTGTTTTGTTCGTGTGGAATTGAACGTGTGGAAGCGAAAATTTCTGTGGAATGACCCCCAGCCTAAAAAATTATCATGTTAAAACATTCTGGTTGCCATAGCAACTAACAAAATAAACTTCGATGCCAACAGTCACCTGACTCGTACGACAGCGACGGAGATTTTACCGTCCTGTGTGTAAACGCTAGATTTCTGTGAGCGGCGACGGTCAATTATCCGCCACGGAAAAATCCGCCGTGTTGTGTAGTTACATACTTTTTCACACATATTATATACATAAATATGTAACAGTAAACAATATGTACTTATGGTACTTACCGCATGTTGATAATACTTTCGTAGACTAACGCTACCACACATATCTGTTTTATACCTAAGGTCCAAAATTCGTTAAGTGAAAGTGCAGAAACATTAAGGTTGTACGAAATAACAAAACTGATTACCATTGCCAGGTGTAATAAACTCTGTTTTAATTGCTACTTCATTTGCATAATTAATTTTCACAATACAAAATGGCGATTTATATCGTACTTACAACATGGCGGCCAGTTAAATTCCGCCCCTTAACAATACCTTACATTTGCCATAATTATTTTTCTCCTTATTTCTGTTACATCAAACAAAAATATTTTATACTGCAGTAGTTAATTTTTTCTTTAGTATTATTATTGAAAGGTGTAATTGAACACAAACCAATGCCTATGTTAATTAACACGGCCGGCCTGTTTTCTCCCAATTTCACTCACTCTCTCTCTTTCACATCTTTGACAATTTTGATTTATTAAATTTTCTGTTCACATTATTTCGAGCTCGATTACTTGTAAAGAAAAAAAGGTAGTATTTAAATGTGCACTTTCCTGAAATGTTGAGGTTTCCGTGTGATTCAGATGTTGGCCATGTCTCGCCCGGTGTTCGGCGTATTTTGGTTCTAGTCGTCTAACTTGTTGACACTGATTTTACATTGTTACATAGTTAATTAGTAGAGCTATATTTTGTTTACTTTGCCATTTTAAACTACTGACAAAACACTATTACTGGCCTATTTGGGACCAGTACACTCTGATACGTATTCACTGCATGACGACTTATAGTTGACTGGGCGGATGCAAAGCACATATTTTTCGTATGTCTTAGCGCATCCACGTCATTGTCTTTTGTTTCATATCGGCTCACGCCCTGTTGTCATGTCATTGTTTGTTAAGTCATCACTGATTTTAATGACGTCCCGTCTTCTGGACCAATGAGAGTGGCTATTTACAATCTGTTTCCACTTGAATGGCCATTTTGTATGCTCGTCTCCGCACGTCCGCTCCTGACCTTGGAATCATTTTGATCTGTTAAAATCTGCGTCGTTGTCTCTTTACAAAGGGAAATCGTTCTCTCCATGTATGTGTGTGTGTGTAATACAATAAAATACGATAATCTGTTACCACTCATACCATAATTCTGACATCAAGATTTTCGTACTGTCACAAAACCCCCTCAATGAAAGGTTTTATGTCGAAACATAAAAACTTTCATTGACTCATTCACACTTTTCTCTAAAAGGATCAGCCCAGATATGTTGCCACAACCCCCTGTAGTGTTAACATAAAAGAAATATAATCACTTACCCTTGGTCCAATGATGATGATCGTACCATCTGACCTTACTGGACTTCTCAGGAGAGATCCCAACACCATAAGGCCATTAGGCACTTAACGCTCCTGTTCTGACGCTCTGGCCAGCTCAGGACCGCGGTCACAACACCATCAAACTCTGAAACATGCAATACAAATTTTAATATAGTGGCCTTATCTATTCCCATATCCACAACTGATATTTCTCCCCTTAGATGCATTGGTTTGTGTTTTTAGGCGTTGGTTTGCTCCAGTAATAAATTTTCAAATAACAAAACAAGATTTAAGATAGAAAAACCCTCTCCATTTTTCAAACATTCCTGCATTTGTAAAACTCTCTGACTCCAATCAGCCATAATTACTCTCTTTACCACATGAAAATAGATTATTATACTAAACATAAAACAAATTTTAACTTCTCTAAGCAACAATCACTAACTCTACTATTTTATTTCATATAATATTGAAACATATACCTATCATGGCAAACAACTTCAAACTATTTATTTTTCTTTACTCAACTTTCTTTGTTCAAAACCACTGTTATCTTTATATTTTTTACACATTAGTATTTTTATCCGTCGCTACCCCCGTAACGACCTCCTATCCACACACACTATTGTACCAACAACATAATAAACGCAATAAAACATTGTACATCATAAAACATTAAACACTAACATTGAACAATTCACATTACTTAATTCATATTTACACAACTTGTACCAAAGCTTTATAACATTACTACTATCAACTTTTATTATTTAACATTCATTTATCATTAGATTCTATATAAAATTTTCAAATTTATCATTTACCTTTCTGTTATCTCCCCTTTCTACTATGAATTTTCTTTTTCTCTAACCCTTTTACCCTTATCAGTTTGGGTGACTCTCTATTATTCATTATCTCTATATCTTATTTTGGCATCTGTCCATCTAACCTTACTACCCTTTTTTTCCACTAACAACCGCTTCTAACCATTAACATATTATGACACCAATATCTCAATAACAACCCCCTTCACTAATCCCATTTAAATCCTCTGGCACCGCTCATTTTTTGTACTAGGATGTGTGTTCCCTACCTGGCCATACCCATTCCTAACCATTTGCCCTCCACCAAATATCGGCAAACACTCTAACCCAAAATTGCTCAGCCTGCCACAACGCTGCACGCTGGTCCCTTGCCACGTCGCACGCTGATCACTCCTTACACCGGATCCTTACTACAAAATATCATCATCATTAAATATAATTACCATTCACATTACTCACCTCTCTACATATAATCACTAACTACTGTGTCCCTAAAATATCTAACACCTCTTTATATATTATCAGTATCTCAACTCTTATTTTCACTAACTCCCAATAACTCTATTTAACTAACTCCAATTTCCTTATTTATCATTATTCCCCAAACTCTTTTACAACATTTCACCTTAACATACCACTAGAAAATTCATCACTTACCTACTAACAACAATACCTCTCAATATCCAAATATATTACCTGCTTAATCATTTCTTATTCATTATAATCTAAATCTCATAATATCATTTAAAATCATCATCATAATTAATTATTCTTGAATATTTAAAATTCTACAGTACATGGTTTACATAACAAATATATAAAATACACAACAGCAAAAATACACAAATACATTGACATTAATATACACAAAAATATACAATCCACAATTATCATTTAACCATTTATCAAAAATCAGTTTATAAGCAGTCCGTTTCAAAACACTGTCCACATAATTAAATGTTCATAAACACAATAAAATATTTACCCTCCATCGTCGAACAATAGTCGAACCTTAAAACTATATACATTGCTTAATATTAAATATCTTATCTTATCATTATACATGTACCAACTATTCAAATTTTTATCCTTTTCCTCAGACTCATATAACTCACGATCGGGTATGGTTCTGTCACCTTCGGTATAATTAGTCATAATTAGGTAATTTGTAAAGTCATTATTCTCATTATCTCCTACTACTTCAGTTTCATTACAAGGTAAGTTCTTACTATATTTATTATATATCATCTCTACTCCTAACCTTTCCATAAATTCTTCATAGTCTCTACTTATCTTAAAAATTTCTATTTCTCTTTTCTCTCACAATACCTCTCACTTTCAAAACATCTCTCTCTTTTAATATATCTCTCTCTACAACACCACGCTATATTCTCTCTCTCTACATTTGCAGGGACACTAATTCACAACTATTGCACCGCCTGTGAAGTGCACTAAAAAAACCAAGGACAACTTTATTTGTAGACCATATGTCTCCCAAATATACATCGAAGGCACTCTCGTCCTTCCTCAACACATGTACATCACCCCTACTTCATCATTAAGGGAAAAATCTACCCCCTGCAACTCTTTTACAATTATACTTTCTTTACACACTCTCTTTAACCCTTCAACACATACTATCATTCCATTATTATCATATTCTATTCCCCATAAAATTTCATTATGACTACCCCTGTTTACATAATCATTTTCTAATATCATACTTTTATTTATATTGTTACAATTCTCTCCCTTACTTACCTTGTCATCTTTGTTCAATTCTAATTTGTCTATTCCTCTCTTATTTTCTAATTCTATCTCGTCTAACCGTGTCTCTATTTCGTTAATTCTCTTGTTAAAATTACAACTTTGTTTCTTAATTTCTTTTTTGATATCATTAAATTGTTCATCAAACTGATTTAATTTATCATTAAAATTATCTAATTTTATATCAAACTTAATGCTCTGCTCTTTTAACTCATTATTCTGTATCTTTATCAACTGAAAAAGGTCTTCTAGTGACACTTTATTACTTGTAATGGGCGTTGAATTAGCTTGTGGTTCATTTAATAACAGTGACTCTGTTGCTGTATTATTTATACTAATGCTTTTGTTATTGTTTGCCATTTTGCTTATAATAATGATAATTTTTAATAATAAACGATTGTTTATTTTCAGTTGCTTTATATCCTACTCAAGTACTAACATAACCTCTTTTGCAATGTTATTTGTTGTTTTATCATTTCGGCACCCGCTTGTCTCTGCTCTTTGACTTATTTATATACTGTAAATTTTTATATAAAGTCTCATGTTCAGGGCGCCATCTGTTGACTTACTTACTTTTGTACACATATTATATACATAAATATGTAACAGTAAACAATATGTACTTATGGTACTTACCGCATGTTGATAATACTTTCGTAGACTAACGCTACCACACATATCTGTTTTATACCTAAGGTCCAAAATTCGTTAAGTGAAAGTGCAGAAACATTAAGGTTGTACGAAATAACAAAACTGATTACCATTGCCAGGTGTAATAAACTCTGTTTTAATTGCTACTTCATTTGCATAATTAATTTTCACAATACAAAATGGCGATTTATATCGTACTTACAACATGGCGGCCAGTTAAATTCCGCCCCTTAACAATACCTTACATTTGCCATAATTATTTTTCTCCTTATTTCTGTTACATCAAACAAAAATATTTTATACTGCAGTAGTTAATTTTTTCTTTAGTATTATTATTGAAAGGTGTAACTGAACACAAACCAATGCCTATGTTAATTAACACGGCCGGCCTGTTTTCTCCCAATTTCACTCACTCTCTCTCTTTCACATCTTTGACAATTTTGATTTATTAAATTTTCAGTTCACATTATTTCGAGCTCGATTACTGGTAAAGAAAAAAGGTAGTATTTAAATGTGCACTTTCCTGAAATGTTGAGGTTTCCGTGTGATTCAGATGTTGGC
This sequence comes from Magicicada septendecula, assembly GCA_034769895.1. Taxonomy (NCBI): domain Eukaryota; kingdom Metazoa; phylum Arthropoda; class Insecta; order Hemiptera; family Cicadidae; genus Magicicada; species Magicicada septendecula. Next base: position 137,620,139 of record CM068372.1, read on the forward strand.
CATGTCTCGCCCGGTGTTCGGCGTATTTTGGTTCTAGTCGTCTAACTTGTTGACACTGATTTTACATTGTTACATAGTTAATTAGTAGAGCTATATTTTGTTTACTTTGCCATTTTAAACTACTGACAAAACACTATTACTGGCCTATTTGGGACCAGTACACTCTGATACGTATTCACTGCATGACGACTTATAGTTGACTGGGCGGATGCAAAGCACATATTTTTCGTATGTCTTAGAGCATCCACGTCATTGTCTTTTGTTTCATATTGGCTCATGCCCTGTTGTCATGTCATTGTTTGTTAAGTCATCACTGATTTTAATGACGTCCCGTCTTCTGGACCAATGAGAGTGGCTATTTACAATCTGTTTCCACTTGGATGGCCATTTTGTATGCTCGTCTCCGCACGTCCGCTCCTGACTTTGGAATCGTTTTGATCTTGTCGTGGCTAGCGTCTCCCGAGCGGTAAGGAGGCTTCCAAGTATCATACAATACCTTTTAAGTGATAGTGGTGGCTTATAGGTGTACAGACAAATGAAACTCAAATCTAAGATTAATAATTCTTACATTTATTAGTTACTGAATTTCTGTAATGATTTTAGTACATTTCAATCAATCAATAAATCTTTATAAAACAATTAGTAAGCATTTAAACATAAAAGCCTTTAGATCTCTAATTCAATGTGATATATAGATATATATATAAACTCTACATAACTCCAAAATAATTCAGTTAATTGTTTCAAGATTAAGAAGCAAACTTAAAATTCAATTATATAGATATTAGAACAAAATAATGTAATATCTCTTTAAAATGGTTATATAACTCAATTTATAACTGTTAACAAAATTTAATCTTTATAATAATCTTATGTCTCTCTCTTATTCTCTTTAATAAAACAGATTATACTTTAATTTGATAATAAGATATTTTATAGTCTTTATAAATCTTTAAAGTCTCTCTCTTTTGGTATTTAAGTTACACAAATTTCAATTATTCCCTAGTCATACCTCCCTCTCTGTTTCGAAGTGCCATTCTGTGATATGAGCTGCGACTGAAGAGCAGTTAGCGCGTTTCGCGTATCTAACGTTACACTTTAATAAATATTATAAAACTGGAATAATTATACAAAAAAACTTGAGATTCACAGTAGTTTGAAGACGAAAACGAAAATTTACAGGACACACGGCTGTGTCGCCCCGGATCACTCGACAGACCAAATGATGATGGTTTGGGCCTCTGTCAGCTTTTATAGTTTCAGAAGGCTTCAACCAAGTAACTGGGCTACTCCCATGCGTCGGCCAATCAGAGCTCAGATTGCCACGCGCGGCACAAATCCTTGAAAGTCTTCAAAACAGGATATTGGCGGTTAATTTGCAACCACAGAGAACGATTACTGTACACGCTTTATTTGAACAGATGCTAAGAAAACCTTTTAAGTAAGTAAATACTAAAGTATGTAAACACTCTTAATACGTCCAAATCACTTTTGACACATCTCAACAAAAATAGAAAGTACGGTCAGACAATTGTGAGTAACCGATTTAAAGGTAGAGGAACGTACAACTAACGAATAGTTCCAACGAGAAGATAAAACGTTTTTAAAACAGTCAGTTTCTTTTGTCACACCTGAGGCAGAGTGTGTCATTGTTAATGGTAAAATAAACATCACTACACCATCCTATGAAATATGTTTCTCTACAATGAGACTCTTGTCTAAATTAACATACAATTCAATAATGTGCAGGTCATGTGGTACAGAGGAACCACAATTATACTCACTGCTAAATTACATGTACTTTTACAATTTTTATAAAATTGAGAATAAATGCGTTAACATTTGAGGGGAAGAGTTGGATACTAATGTCCATACTCTTAGCTCAGGATCCCGTGGTCGCCAGTCCACGTACTCACCATATATAATACATGAAAGAGAGACAAACTGACATGGGTGAGCCCCTGGGGGATATCGCGGCACTACATCACTCCCCTTTTTTTAAAAGGGAGGTACCATGTACCTCACTTTAATTTACATTTACAGTACTCAATATTGCTTGGAGAGAGATTATCTTATCCTAACTTAAATATAACATGCATATACAATCTGGTGGATGAACAAATACATTTTAACAATCTTCAGAACATGTAATAAGGTAGATATAGGGATATAGTATAGAGGATAGAGGTAGGGTTTTCTACTGTGAATGATTTTACAATAAAATTTCACTTTTATCACTGCACTTGATGCACTTCTCCTGTGAAATGTGTTGATTCCGCAGAAGGATCGGAAGTCCGTGTGACAACGGGTTGCATTTCCTCATAGATTGGTTCTTGACGTCTTCTTAGCACTACTGTTCGAACTCGAGCGAGTGGCATAACACAATTACGTATACATGGATATTGTAATCCACATGTGTATAGTATGACACTTACTATCACAGTGATAATAATGATAAGAGAAGTAAACAAATGATTTGATTCAGTAGTAGTAGTACTACTGTGGTAAGAATGTGGTCGAATTTTTATCTCGGATAGCTTCCTTTGTAATAAGTCAATGTCAGCAGTATCAGCTGAGCCGGTTTCATTCAAGATGCGATTAATGTGATCCAGTTGTACTAACTGATCATTCAAGGTGAAGTTGAACATTGTCATTTCTGAGGATGACAACAGATTATTGATAGGAGGAACAATTATGTGATTCCTTCTAATTGTGGCTGAGTATTGCCCTTGAAGATGTGGACGTAACGTGAAGTATTTAGATATAATACGACACGTCTTGGGTTGATGAAGTATTCCTGTACCAGCTATCCACATACTCTCTGATTTCACATTATGAATACCATTTGTAGGATCTGAACATTGATATGTCACTCGAGTCGTACTAGGCAGGCTGTAAATCCAGAAGTCTCCGTTGGTTCCTTCATAGATGACTGGAATCTGGAATCTCTTCAAAATTGTCCTTCGACATAAGTATCTGGCGTTTTCTTCATCTCCGATTAGCATAGAATAAGCACAACACTTTCCTTCAGCTGCATATCGTATTGGCACATTGAGAGAGCATATACCAAAAGGTGAAATTATACATTTCCTTGCTTGAATACTTGACATTACAATAAATTTTTGTCTATCATAAGATATAGCAATATATTTCATTTCTGTAATTACAACTAAAAATTTTTCTAACCTTGTATCATAGTAAGGTAATGATTTAATGTTATACAATTCATAATTATTGTCATTTGATTGTAAAGGAATATCTATGATTACTCTAATTACATTTCTTGTAGCTATAGCATGAACTTTTGCTACTCTATAATAGTGATATGTCATATCCAGTTCGCTTTTTATAATTAACGAAAGTCCAACAGGCAATTTGGTTGCAATTTCTTTTAACAATTTATTCAACTTATTAGGGGGAATTAAAATTGCACTCAAATATCCTGTGGATGTTACATCTAACGCTTCTTGTAATTGAGTTAATTGATTATCGACCTCAATTAATGTCAATTCTATTTCTCGAAACAAGGAAGAAATTTTAGACTGATATTCTAATTGTTTCTTTAGTTTCAATATTTCATTTGTTATCACTGATGTTACGTTATTAATTTCCTCAACTGTTGTCTTTACAGTATTCACTAAGGATTTTATAGCTTTATTATTACTTTCAACTTCATTTGTTAATTTCTTCAAATAAGTTAATCTATCTGATTCAACATGTGCAACTGTTTCACTTGTATTGTCTATTTCGTCAAGTTTCGTATTTAAAGTCTCATAATCGTCTGTGTCTAAAGTTCCAAATAAATATTTGAATACTGTTCCAATTCCGTTAACTAAACCTCTTTTAGTTCTAGAAGTGGGTAAGAGAAGTTTTAAATTGTCAACTTGATTTTGTGTGGATCTCAGTTTCGATTGTAAACGAATTAATTCAAAAGATGGAATAAGGAATTTAATGTCTGTTGAATTTGATGAAGTTTCTAACCCTTTTAAATATTTAAATAAATTTGAAACTTGGAATAAAATATCGTCATAGTCTTCTGTTCCTACAGTAACTGCTATGGTCCAGGTGTCGGTTGTCAATATGATGTCTCTTTGTTTAATAAATACAAGTCCTTTGTCAAAATGACATCTACTTAAATCAGAAATATTTGTGCATCCCTGAGAGTCAATTGTATTTTTCGTCATCAGTGCGTTAGAACTTCCATTTGAATCCTGCTTTGAACATTCGTGAGACTCAATATCAATAACAGTGCCCTCAGTACTGCATCTATAATGCGTACAAAAATTTCCCATTACTTTTATGTCATGCGATATTCTAATTTATTCACTCAGTTATTAATCTACGAGGTGCTATAACATTTTCACGCGGTCTCAATTCATATCGACCAACTATTTCAGGAACGGTTTGTTGAGTGGGTGGAGGGATCCACTCAGGGTCGTTAACGTTTGCTCGAATTACATCACGTAACTCAACAGTGGAATCTTTCCTCTCTGCTTCAAGGTCGCTAACCTGACATGTTGGTTCAGGTGTACATTGGGTTGGCCCAGTGTTTACAATGAACGGTTTGTTTAAACAAATTTTGTCGACTGTTGGTTCTTGGTCAAGGTCGTATACGTCTGACACACTTCCACTATCGCGTTGCGGTAACTGCTTTATCACGCGTCGTCGTTTCTTAGTTATGACCTTGCTAGGTTTTAAACGATTATAATGTACGACTGGATTCTCATTTGCTTTGGTTTTTATTTTATAATTTAATTTATTTATCACTTCTATTATTTCATACGGACCTTTCCAAAATTTAGCAAACTTCTTTTGTGGACCTCGTTTACTTATGGGGTCATGCAAATATACGTATTGTCCTACTTTGTAAGGTTTAAATCGCTCCTTCCTGTCATAATATTCTTTATTCTTGCGTTTACATTTATCGGATTGTTTTACTGCGAACTGACGTATTTCTTTAAGCTTTTCACGTAGCTTTGAGAGTTCAAATTGTGTTTCATCGTCTACTGAAAGTTTTGCAGTTAAGTCGTCTGCTGTCGGAAGGTTCATTTCTTCTCCGAATAATAATATATGCGGACTATAACCAGTAGCGGAATGTGGTGCACTTCTGTATGCCATGAGTGCATAAGGAACTACATCATCCCAGTTTTTACCTTCAGCTGTCACAAAATGTGAAATGATGTCGGCTAAAGTTTTATGTAACCGTTCGATCATTCCATTACACTGTGGGTGATAAGGTGTGGTTTGTAACTTTCGTATACCGAGTAGTTCACAAACTCCCTTAAATAATGTTGAAAGAAAGTTTCGACCTTGGTCTGTTAATAATTGTTTTGGAACTCCATATCGCGTAATAATTTTATGCACGAACTCTTGGGTTATTGTTTCGGCAGTTTGATTTGGGATTGGTATTGCTTCACAATATCTAGTTAGATAATCAATGAACGTAAGTAGATATTTATTTCCTTTACTACTAACAGGCAATGGACCTACAATATCCATCGATACGAATTCAAAAGGTTTTGTGGATGACGGAAGTGTACCTAATGGAGCTTTTGCGGCTTTCGCAGTCTTTCTTTGATTACACGATACACATTTAGATATATAGTCTTCAATATCTTTAGCTAAGGAAGGCCAATAATAACGTTGTTTAATTATTCCGATAGTTTTCTTTATACCTTGATGTCCTGAAAATACAGTGTCATGGTGTTGTTCTATCATTGATTGAATTAAAGTTTTCGGAACAACTAATCTGGTGTTGCCATTTTCGTTTAAATATAATAGTCCGTCATTATCGATTATAAAGTTATCATTTGGCGATTTACTCAATTGCTCTTGACAATATATATCAGTTTTCTGTTCACGTAATATATCCTGTCTGGATAATAGTGGAATGACAATAGTATTCACATGCCTACTTAAAGTATCAGCATTGATATGCTTTTTACCTGGTTTATGTATTACGTCATAGTCAAATTCAGATAATCTTAATGACCATCTTGTTAGACGTGATGAGGGATCTCGTAAGTTTAACATCCAGCGTAACGCTGCGTGATCGGTAATTGCGGTAAATTTATGTCCATATAAATAACATCTGAAGTATTTTGTCGCCCACACAAGAGCTAATAATTCTCTCTCAGTGGCTCCGTAATTTCCCTCGGCTTTATTTAATTGACGACTAGCATAAGCAACTGGGTGCTCTTGACCTATATAGCGTTGCGATAAGATAGCTGCTATCGCGGTAGCACTCGCGTCTGTTGACAAATAAAATTGTTGAGTGAAATCTGGATACTTAAGTACGGGCTCATTACATAAGGCTTCTGTTAAATCTTTAAATGCGTTCTCTTGATCTTCACCCCAATTAAATTTCTCATCTTTCTTTAACAACTTAGTTAATACCTTAGTTCGATCCGCGAAATTTTGAATAAATCTTCGATAATATCCAACCAAACCTAAAAATGCTCTCACGTCCCTTACATTCTTCGGACGAGGGTAAGTTTTTATAGCAGAAATTTTCTTTGGGTCAGGCTTTATTCCTTCATTACTTACAATATGTCCTAAATAATCAACTTCTCGTACAGCGAATGTACATTTGGGTAACTGCATATATAGATTAGCTTTTTCTAGTCTTTGTAAAACTCGTTCAAGTCGTTTAGTATGTTCTTCTAAACTACTTCCAAAAATTATAATGTCATCGAGATAAACCAATGCTTCCTCCCCTTTCAATCCCATCAAGACATTGTCCATCAGGCGTTGAAAAGTTGCGGGTGCATTACCTAATCCGAATGGCATTCTAAGAAACTCAAAATGATGTCCTGGGACAGTAAATGCAGTTTTCTCTATATCGTTGGGCTCGACACTAACTTGATGATAACCACTACATAAATCTAGTGTAGAAAAATATTCACTTCCATTTAAACTATCTAAAGTTTCTGCAATATTAGGCAAGGAATATGCATCTTTACGAGTAACATTATTTAAAGCGCGATAATCTACACAAAAACGATGTTTAACAGTTGAATCGGATTTCCGTGTCTGGGTTACTATAACAATTGGTGCTCCCCATGGACTAGAACTTTCACGAATTATACCACGATTTTTCATATCTTCAATATGCTCTTTTACAACTGGCTTTAAAGAATGAGGTAATCTATAAGGGTTCTTCCGAATCGGCGGGCTATCTCCCGTATCAATTCGATGTTTTATATCAACTCTACATCCCGTATTAACAATTGGTTCTGAAAATAAATGTTTATATTTCAACAAAATAGGTTCAATGATTCCCTTCTCTAGATCAGACAAATGCGATAACTTACTTTGAATTTCATCATTCAACTCCTCTCTATATAACAGTGGGTTAGTACAGCCTCTTTCACTAGTATTCAACGTGAATACTTCACAACTACTTTGCTCATGGTCTTCACCGTTTGTGGGTATGGGCATCACTGACGTTCCGGTGGGTGCCTTGTCAAACGCCTCAGCTAACCCCAACAAACTATTCTTTGGGAGAACTAAATCTTCATTACTGAAATTAACAACTTGAACAACAACATCTGAGTATTTCATGGAGTGAAAAACTCTACTTAAACATCGTGCTACTCTAATGCCATGAGTCTGAAACTCTACCGGTTCTACTAGAACTTCGTCGTGTACACGAATAGATCTACCTGATCCCCTGGATCTATTTAACCCGCGCAACACCCCCGATCCTCGCGATCGTGGTTGCGAAAACAAACTACACGAACCGGAAAACTCTTGGGAATTACCTTTTCCCGAAACAACTTTGGATTTACCTAATCCAGACAACATATTAACATGGGCTACACCCTTAAACTCTTTGGATCCACATAACAACTCATCGGATTCATCAAATCCGGATAACTCTTGGGATTTCTCTAATCCCGGCATATGCCAACTCGCTTGTGTCACCTGCAGGCGTCCCTGCACAAGCATCTCGGACTTTGCTGGTATGGACTGATCCTGGATGGTCACAATATTCCATACTTCAGGTTCTTCTACAGGTGGGTTGAGATGGCCAGTCCCTTCCGTTTCTGTATCAGGTTCCCTGGTCTCCTCACTGGTGGTGACTTTTTCTCCTCCCACATAAATATCGTTATTGGAAAAATCAATGTAAACATTTAGTTTTTTCAATAAGTCTATTCCGAACAGTCCATCAAAGCCAGTACAAAGGTCTGCTACCATAAAATCGTGATAGACTGTGGTACCTTCAATTATGAAGCCTACCTTCTGTACTCCGAAGACCTTTAGTTCATCCCCAGTAGCACTTTTAGCAACAACTTTAACCTCTCGAATTAACTTTTGGCTGATACCCCTCTTTATAAATGAAACCATAGTCCCAGTGTCAATCAGAAATTTACAAGGTTTACGTCCTACGATAACGTCCACTGACAAAGCGTCATCGTAACTAGGGTCGCACGTAACGTCTGTAAGGTGCAGAGTCCGGCTTTGCGGTCGCTCCACATGTAGAGTCTGGCTTGGCAGTCGCTCTATCTCCATACTCTCGTCTGTACGCCCGTTTACGTCTACCTGTACTTTGATTACACTCTGCTCGACCTCACGTTCGGCGGGGTGGGACCGTTTCCCGTCGAACTTTGCCCGTTTGGGGAAATCGCTAACTTCCTCCTTTGCGGACACTCATTCGCGTAATGCCCTGTTTTACGACAATTATAACATTCAACTTTAGAAATATCTCGACTACCTCCATTAGAATTGTAACCCCGGAAATCCCTGTTTCCCTTAATCCCTGTATTAAAATTTGTACTATTGGATTTCTTCACATTAGTACCGAAATTATTTATTCGAGAACGACAATCTCTCGCTACATGACCTTGTTTATTACAATTAAAACATGTTACAGTAAATATTCGATTGGGACTTTGAAATTTGTTTTGTTGAGCACGTCGGGCTTCCATATTTTCGACTTCTGTAACCGTCGAAGCAATTTGTAATGCCTCTGTTAAAGTAGCAGGCATTCGATAACGTACTTGGGTTCCGACATTACCCGCTAAACCATTAATATACGCGGCTAACATACGACATTCCGCTTCTTCGTTAATAATGCGTTGTTGTTCAGGGTCAGCGACTTGTCTAACTGTACGCGCACACAAACGCCTACATCTGTCAGCAAACTGTTCTGGTGTTTCCGACTTACGTTGCGTCGCATTTTGCAACTGACTATAATGAAATTGATCAAGATGTTTAATCTTGAATCGCTCAGTAAATATTTCTTTTAAACGATCAAAGGTTATATCCTCACTTGCAACTTCTACATTGCTATTATAAAACAAAGCGGCTGCTCCCGTAAATTTTAATACAGCTACGGTTACTTTATCAGAGTCTAACAAATTTCCGGTTTTCGCTGCTCTTTCAATTTTCGCGAAAAATTCTGATACTGAAATAGGACCGTCTCCATTCCATGGTTCAATTAAATTTGATACCGACATATCTTTAACACGTGTAGAGGACGTTATGGACATACTAGAAGCCGATGTATCTCCTGATACAATAGGTTTCCCCGTTTTTGGGTCTGTGTTAACCATTTTGGTTTAGATTATTTAAAATATAGTATGATTAGAATTTATTAAACACTTCAAAAATTGAATGTAATCTGTTTCGTTGTACCACAATAAATAAGCAGACTGTCTTGCGATACACGAAATAAGTCCTAATAGAAAACAAATAATAAGGTATAATATAGAATTCACATATTTAATTATGAAATTCAATCTCTAATTTCAATATTCGAACCCTATTTACATTTGCTTCGTCTGTATAATTACTATGCCCGTTTATATATCTTTCAATAATCCTTTGTAATAGACTTCTTAATAAGGTTTCACACCCTTCTAACAAAATGTCTGGGTCTGTGATAGGAAGATAGGAAGATAATATACAGGTCTACGACTCATGTACTCTTTGGATTGGGTTTTGGTATATCGTATAAAGGTGAAGGTATTGAAAGAGTATTACTTGTACTTGGTCGTGGTTCAATTGACCTTTGTGTACTGCTACTGAAAGTTATGTCAATAGATTTAGACGTTTCAGGTGGTTGTAACTTTGGAATACGAACAGGTGGTGTAGGTGGACGCAAACTATGTCCTATAGTAACTACAGATGGAATATGTTCGTAATAGGCAGTTATCGTCCCTACTCTTGTCCCTACTTTCATATATAAATCTGGATTAATTGGTTCACGCTGAGGTTCGATTTGTCCCGCTGTTTGTCCAAAAGATCGTTTATCTGAGGTATATGGCCTTTATTATTTTTATTCTTAGACAAGCTACTGCCCATAAATATCTCAAATTAATCTCTCAAAAATCTCAAATAAATTTCACAGTCCCGCGAAAATTTAAATAATACCGAATTCGATAATGATATATCACTTAGAGTTAAGCATCACAAATTACATATCAACATATATTAAACATAATAATAACACAATAATAAACATCTTAATGTATCCTTACTAGAATCACATATGTAACTTTGTCATAAAAATCTATTTCAGCTTCAATCGTACAGTCTTCTCTATTCAGAAATTTACAAGCAACATAATCCATATATTCTGTACAATTTAAAACGTTACTATATTCAATTTCTCTTATTAATCTTATGGGTTTCCCTTTAATTAAGGTAAATTCGTTAGACTTTTGCTGAAAATTTTCATCAAAATAACAAATATATATATGCCACTTATCTCCTCTTGACTCTTTTGAATTTAAAATTTTACAAATTGCAGGATGATTTAAATAATAATCAGCTATTGAGTTATGTATTAAAGGCATCTGAAAGTCTAGATTGAAAAGTTGTATATGTATCTAGATTGAAAAGTTGTTTATACCTAGAAACACTTTTATATAAGTTTACATATGTCTCTAAACCTCAAGCACACCAATTTATCAGCACCGATGCCACCATTTGTCGTGGCTAGCGTCTCCCGAGCGGTAAGGAGGCTTCCAAGTATCATACAATACCTTTTAAGTGATAGTGGTGGCTTATAGGTGTACAGACAAATGAAACTCAAATCTAAGATTAATAATTCTTACGTTTATTAGTTACTGAATTTCTGTAATGATTTTAGTACATTTCAATCAATCAATAAATCTTTATAAAACAATTAGTAAGCATTTAAACATAAAAGCCTTTAGATCTCTAATTCAATGTGATATATAGATATATATATAAACTCTACATAACTCCAAAATAATTCAGTTAATTGTTTCAAGATTAAGAAGCAAACTTAAAATTCAATTATATAGATATTAGAACAAAATAATGTAATATCTCTTTAAAATGGTTATATAACTCAATTTATAACTGTTAACAAAATTTAATCTTTATAATAATCTTATGTCTCTCTCTTATTCTCTTTAATAAAACAGATTATACTTTAATTTGATAATAAGATATTTTATAGTCTTTATAAATCTTTAAAGTCTCTCTCTTTTGGTATTTAAGTTACACAAATTTCAATTATTCCCTAGTCATACCTCCCTCTCTGTTTCGAAGTGCCATTCTGATATGAGCTGCGACTGAAGAGCAGTTAGCGCGTTTCGCGTATCTAACGTTACACTTTAATAAATATTATAAAACTGGAATAATTATACAAAAAAACTTGAGATTCACAGTAGTTTGAAGACGAAAACGAAAATTTACAGGACACACGGCTGTGTCGCCCCGGATCACTCGACAGACCAAATGATGATGGTTTGGGCCTCTGTCAGCTTTTATAGTTTCAGAAGGCTTCAACCAAGTAACTGGGCTACTCCCATGCGTCGGCCAATCAGAGCTCAGATTGCCACGCGCGGCACAAATCCTTGAAAGTCTTCAAAACAGGATATTGGCGGTTAATTTGCAACCACAGAGAACGATTACTGTACACGCTTTATTTGAACAGATGCTAAGAAAACCTTTTAAGTAAGTAAATACTAAAGTATGTAAACACTCTTAATACGTCCAAATCACTTTTGACACATCTCAACAAAAATAGAAAGTACGGTCAGACAATTGTGAGTAACCGATTTAAAGGTAGAGGAACGTACAACTAACGAATAGTTCCAACGAGAAGATAAAACGTTTTTAAAACAGTCAGTTTCTTTTGTCACACCTGAGGCAGAGTGTGTCATTGTTAATGGTAAAATAAACATCACTACACCATCCTATGAAATATGTTTCTCTACAATGAGACTCTTGTCTAAATTAACATACAATTCAATAATGTGCAGGTCATGTGGTACAGAGGAACCACAATTATACTCACTGCTAAATTACATGTACTTTTACAATTTTTATAAAATTGAGAATAAATGCGTTAACATTTGAGGGGAAGAGTTGGATACTAATGTCCATACTCTTAGCTCAGGATCCCGTGGTCGCCAGTCCACGTACTCACCATATATAATACATGAAAGAGAGACAAACTGACATGGGTGAGCCCCTGGGGGATATCGCGGCACTACATCACTCCCCTTTTTTTAAAAGGGAGGTACCATGTACCTCACTTTAATTTACATTTACAGTACTCAATATTGCTTGGAGAGAGATTATCTTATCCTAACTTAAATATAACATGCATATACAATCTGGTGGATGAACAAATACATTTTAACAATCTTCAGAACATGTAATAAGGTAGATATAGGGATATAGTATAGAGGATAGAGGTAGGGTTTTCTACTGTGAATGATTTTACAATAAAATTTCACTTTTATCACTGCACTTGATGCACTTCTCCTGTGAAATGTGTTGATTCCGCAGAAGGATCGGAAGTCCGTGTGACAACGGGTTGCATTTCCTCATAGATTGGTTCTTGACGTCTTCTTAGCACTACTGTTCGAACTCGAGCGAGTGGCATAACACAATTACGTATACATGGATATTGTAATCCACATGTGTATAGTATGACACTTACTATCACAGTGATAATAATGATAAGAGAAGTAAACAAATGATTTGATTCAGTAGTAGTAGTACTACTGTGGTAAGAATGTGGTCGAATTTTTATCTCGGATAGCTTCCTTTGTAATAAGTCAATGTCAGCAGTATCAGCTGAGCCGGTTTCATTCAAGATGCGATTAATGTGATCCAGTTGTACTAACTGATCATTCAAGGTGAAGTTGAACATTGTCATTTCTGAGGATGACAACAGATTATTGATAGGAGGAACAATTATGTGATTCCTTCTAATTGTGGCTGAGTATTGCCCTTGAAGATGTGGACGTAACGTGAAGTATTTAGATATAATACGACACGTCTTGGGTTGATGAAGTATTCCTGTACCAGCTATCCACATACTCTCTGATTTCACATTATGAATACCATTTGTAGGATCTGAACATTGATATGTCACTCGAGTCGTACTAGGCAGGCTGTAAATCCAGAAGTCTCCGTTGGTTCCTTCATAGATGACTGGAATCTGGAATCTCTTCAAAATTGTCCTTCGACATAAGTATCTGGCGTTTTCTTCATCTCCGATTAGCATAGAATAAGCACAACACTTTCCTTCAGCTGCATATCGTATTGGCACATTGAGAGAGCATATACCAAAAGGTGAAATTATACATTTCCTTGCTTGAATACTTGACATTACAATAAATTTTTGTCTATCATAAGATATAGCAATATATTTCATTTCTGTAATTACAACTAAAAATTTTTCTAACCTTGTATCATAGTAAGGTAATGATTTAATGTTATACAATTCATAATTATTGTCATTTGATTGTAAAGGAATATCTATGATTACTCTAATTACATTTCTTGTAGCTATAGCATGAACTTTTGCTACTCTATAATAGTGATATGTCATATCCAGTTCGCTTTTTATAATTAACGAAAGTCCAACAGGCAATTTGGTTGCAATTTCTTTTAACAATTTATTCAACTTATTAGGGGGAATTAAAATTGCACTCAAATATCCTGTGGATGTTACATCTAACGCTTCTTGTAATTGAGTTAATTGATTATCGACCTCAATTAATGTCAATTCTATTTCTCGAAACAAGGAAGAAATTTTAGACTGATATTCTAATTGTTTCTTTAGTTTCAATATTTCATTTGTTATCACTGATGTTACGTTATTAATTTCCTCAACTGTTGTCTTTACAGTATTCACTAAGGATTTTATAGCTTTATTATTACTTTCAACTTCATTTGTTAATTTCTTCAAATAAGTTAATCTATCTGATTCAACATGTGCAACTGTTTCACTTGTATTGTCTATTTCGTCAAGTTTCGTATTTAAAGTCTCATAATCGTCTGTGTCTAAAGTTCCAAATAAATATTTGAATACTGTTCCAATTCCGTTAACTAAACCTCTTTTAGTTCTAGAAGTGGGTAAGAGAAGTTTTAAATTGTCAACTTGATTTTGTGTGGATCTCAGTTTCGATTGTAAACGAATTAATTCAAAAGATGGAATAAGGAATTTAATGTCTGTTGAATTTGATGAAGTTTCTAACCCTTTTAAATATTTAAATAAATTTGAAACTTGGAATAAAATATCGTCATAGTCTTCTGTTCCTACAGTAACTGCTATGGTCCAGGTGTCGGTTGTCAATATGATGTCTCTTTGTTTAATAAATACAAGTCCTTTGTCAAAATGACATCTACTTAAATCAGAAATATTTGTGCATCCCTGAGAGTCAAGTGTATTTTTCGTCATCAGTGCGTTAGAACTTCCATTTGAATCCTGCTTTGAACATTCGTGAGACTCAATATCAATAACAGTGCCCTCAGTACTGCATCTATAATGCGTACAAAAATTTCCCATTACTTTTATGTCATGCGATATTCTAATTTATTCACTCAGTTATTAATCTACGAGGTGCTATAATATTTTCACGCGGTCTCAATTCATATCGACCAACTATTTCAGGAACGGTTTGTTGAGTGGGTGGAGGGATCCACTCAGGGTCGTTAACGTTTGCTCGAATTACATCACGTAACTCAACAGTGGAATCTTTCCTCTCTGCTTCAAGGTCGCTAACCTGACATGTTGGTTCAGGTGTACATTGGGTTGGCCCAGTGTTTACAATGAACGGTTTGTTTAAACAAATTTCGTCGACTGTTGGTTCTTGGTCAAGGTCGTATACGTCTGACACACTTCCACTATCGCGTTGCGGTAACTGCTTTATCACGCGTCGTCGTTTCTTAGTTATGACCTTGCTAGGTTTTAAACGATTATAATGTACGACTGGATTCTCATTTGCTTTGGTTTTTATTTTATAATTTAATTTATTTATCACTTCTATTATTTCATACGGACCTTTCCAAAATTTAGCAAACTTCTTTTGTGGACCTCGTTTACTTATGGGGTCATGCAAATATACGTATTGTCCTACTTTGTAAGGTTTAAATCGCTCCTTCCTGTCATAATATTCTTTATTCTTGCGTTTACATTTATCGGATTGTTTTACTGCGAACTGACGTATTTCTTTAAGCTTTTCACGTAGCTTTGAGAGTTCAAATTGTGTTTCATCGTCTACTGAAAGTTTTGCAGTTAAGTCGTCTGCTGTCGGAAGGTTCATTTCTTCTCCGAATAATAATATATGCGGACTATAACCAGTAGCGGAATGTGGTGCACTTCTGTATGCCATGAGTGCATAAGGAACTACATCATCCCAGTTTTTACCTTCAGCTGTCACAAAATGTGAAATGATGTCGGCTAAAGTTTTATGTAACCGTTCGATCATTCCATTACACTGTGGGTGATAAGGTGTGGTTTGTAACTTTCGTATACCGAGTAGTTCACAAACTCCCTTAAATAATGTTGAAAGAAAGTTTCGACCTTGGTCTGTTAATAATTGTTTTGGAACTCCATATCGCGTAATAATTTTATGCACGAACTCTTGGGTTATTGTTTCGGCAGTTTGATTTGGGATTGGTATTGCTTCACAATATCTAGTTAGATAATCAATGAACGTAAGTAGATATTTATTTCCTTTACTACTAACAGGCAATGGACCTACAATATCCATCGATACGAATTCAAAAGGTTTTGTGGATGACGGAAGTGTACCTAATGGAGCTTTTGCGGCTTTCGCAGTCTTTCTTTGATTACACGATACACATTTAGATATATAGTCTTCAATATCTTTAGCTAAGGAAGGCCAATAATAACGTTGTTTAATTATTCCGATAGTTTTCTTTATACCTTGATGTCCTGAAAATACAGTGTCATGGTGTTGTTCTATCATTGATTGAATTAAAGTTTTCGGAACAACTAATCTGGTGTTGCCATTTTCGTTTAAATATAATAGTCCGTCATTATCGATTATAAAGTTATCATTTGGCGATTTACTCAATTGCTCTTGACAATATATATCAGTTTTCTGTTCACGTAATATATCCTGTCTGGATAATAGTGGAATGACAATAGTATTCACATGCCTACTTAAAGTATCAGCATTGATATGCTTTTTACCTGGTTTATGTATTACGTCATAGTCAAATTCAGATAATCTTAATGACCATCTTGTTAGACGTGATGAGGGATCTCGTAAGTTTAACATCCAGCGTAACGCTGCGTGATCGGTAATTGCGGTAAATTTATGTCCATATAAATAACATCTGAAGTATTTTGTCGCCCACACAAGAGCTAATAATTCTCTCTCAGTGGCTCCGTAATTTCCCTCGGCTTTATTTAATTGACGACTAGCATAAGCAACTGGGTGCTCTTGACCTATATAGCGTTGCGATAAGATAGCTGCTATCGCGGTAGCACTCGCGTCTGTTGACAAATAAAATTGTTGAGTGAAATCTGGATACTTAAGTACGGGCTCATTACATAAGGCTTCTGTTAAATCTTTAAATGCGTTCTCTTGATCTTCACCCCAATTAAATTTCTCATCTTTCTTTAACAACTTAGTTAATACCTTAGTTCGATCCGCGAAATTTTGAATAAATCTTCGATAATATCCAACCAAACCTAAAAATGCTCTCACGTCCCTTACATTCTTCGGACGAGGGTAAGTTTTTATAGCAGAAATTTTCTTTGGGTCAGGCTTTATTCCTTCATTACTTACAATATGTCCTAAATAATCAACTTCTCGTACAGCGAATGTACATTTGGGTAACTGCATATATAGATTAGCTTTTTCTAGTCTTTGTAAAACTCGTTCAAGTCGTTTAGTATGTTCTTCTAAACTACTTCCAAAAATTATAATGTCATCGAGATAAACCAATGCTTCCTCCCCTTTCAATCCCATCAAGACATTGTCCATCAGGCGTTGAAAAGTTGCGGGTGCATTACCTAATCCGAATGGCATTCTAAGAAACTCAAAATGATGTCCTGGGACAGTAAATGCAGTTTTCTCTATATCGTTGGGCTCGACACTAACTTGATGATAACCACTACATAAATCTAGTGTAGAAAAATATTCACTTCCATTTAAACTATCTAAAGTTTCTGCAATATTAGGCAAGGAATATGCATCTTTACGAGTAACATTATTTAAAGCGCGATAATCTACACAAAAACGATGTTTAACAGTTGAATCGGATTTCCGTGTCTGGGTTACTATAACAATTGGTGCTCCCCATGGACTAGAACTTTCACGAATTATACCACGATTTTTCATATCTTCAATATGCTCTTTTACAACTGGCTTTAAAGAATGAGGTAATCTATAAGGGTTCTTCCGAATCGGCGGGCTATCTCCCGTATCAATTCGATGTTTTATATCAACTCTACATCCCGTATTAACAATTGGTTCTGAAAATAAATGTTTATATTTCAACAAAATAGGTTCAATGATTCCCTTCTCTAGATCAGACAAATGCGATAACTTACTTTGAATTTCATCATTCAACTCCTCTCTATATAACAGTGGGTTAGTACAGCCTCTTTCACTAGTATTCAACGTGAATACTTCACAACTACTTTGCTCATGGTCTTCACCGTTTGTGGGTATGGGCATCACTGACGTTCCGGTGGGTGCCTTGTCAAACGCCTCAGCTAACCCCAACAAACTATTCTTTGGGAGAACTAAATCTTCATTACTGAAATTAACAACTTGAACAACAACATCTGAGTATTTCATGGAGTGAAAAACTCTACTTAAACATCGTGCTACTCTAATGCCATGAGTCTGAAACTCTACCGGTTCTACTAGAACTTCGTCGTGTACACGAATAGATCTACCTGATCCCCTGGATCTATTTAACCCGCGCAACACCCCCGATCCTCGCGATCGTGGTTGCGAAAACAAACTACACGAACCGGAAAACTCTTGGGAATTACCTTTTCCCGAAACAACTTTGGATTTACCTAATCCAGACAACATATTAACATGGGCTACACCCTTAAACTCTTTGGATCCACATAACAACTCATCGGATTCATCAAATCCGGATAACTCTTGGGATTTCTCTAATCCCGGCATATGCCAACTCGCTTGTGTCACCTGCAGGCGTCCCTGCACAAGCATCTCGGACTTTGCTGGTATGGACTGATCCTGGATGGTCACAATATTCCATACTTCAGGTTCTTCTACAGGTGGGTTGAGATGGCCAGTCCCTTCCGTTTCTGTATCAGGTTCCCTGGTCTCCTCACTGGTGGTGACTTTTTCTCCTCCCACATAAATATCGTTATTGGAAAAATCAATGTAAACATTTAGTTTTTTCAATAAGTCTATTCCGAACAGTCCATCAAAGCCAGTACAAAGGTCTGCTACCATAAAATCGTGATAGACTGTGGTACCTTCAATTATGAAGCCTACCTTCTGTACTCCGAAGACCTTTAGTTCATCCCCAGTAGCACTTTTAGCAACAACTTTAACCTCTCGAATTAACTTTTGGCTGATACCCCTCTTTATAAATGAAACCATAGTCCCAGTGTCAATCAGAAATTTACAAGGTTTACGTCCTACGATAACGTCCACTGACAAAGCGTCATCGTAACTAGGGTCGCACGTAACGTCTGTAAGGTGCAGAGTCCGGCTTTGCGGTCGCTCCACATGTAGAGTCTGGCTTGGCAGTCGCTCTATCTCCATACTCTCGTCTGTACGCCCGTTTACGTCTACCTGTACTTTGATTACACTCTGCTCGACCTCACGTTCGGCGGGGTGGGACCGTTTCCCGTCGAACTTTGCCCGTTTGGGGAAATCGCTAACTTCCTCCTTTGCGGACACTCATTCGCGTAATGCCCTGTTTTACGACAATTATAACATTCAACTTTAGAAATATCTCGACTACCTCCATTAGAATTGTAACCCCGGAAATCCCTGTTTCCCTTAATCCCTGTATTAAAATTTGTACTATTGGATTTCTTCACATTAGTACCGAAATTATTTATTCGAGAACGACAATCTCTCACTACATGACCTTGTTTATTACAATTAAAACATGTTACAGTAAATATTCGATTGGGACTTTGAAATTTGTTTTGTTGAGCACGTCGGGCTTCCATATTTTCGACTTCTGTAACCGTCGAAGCAATTTGTAATGCCTCTGTTAAAGTAGCAGGCATTCGATAACGTACTTGGGTTCCGACATTACCCGCTAAACCATTAATATACGCGGCTAACATACGACGTTCCGCTTCTTCGTTAATAATGCGTTGTTGTTCAGGGTCAGCGACTTGTCTAACTGTACGCGCACACAAACGCCTACATCTGTCAGCAAACTGTTCTGGTGTTTCCGACTTACGTTGCGTCGCATTTTGCAACTGACTATAATGAAATTGATCAAGATGTTTAATCTTGAATCGCTCAGTAAATATTTCTTTTAAACGATCAAAGGTTATATCCTCACTTGCAACTTCTACATTGCTATTATAAAACAAAGCGGCTGCTCCCGTAAATTTTAATACAGCTACGGTTACTTTATCAGAGTCTAACAAATTTCCGGTTTTCGCTGCTCTTTCAATTTTCGCGAAAAATTCTGATACTGAAATAGGACCGTCTCCATTCCATGGTTCAATTAAATTTGATACCGACATATCTTTAACACGTGTAGAGGACGTTATGGACATACTAGAAGCCGATGTATCTCCTGATACAATAGGTTTCCCCGTTTTTGGGTCTGTGTTAACCATTTTGGTTTAGATTATTTAAAATATAGTATGATTAGAATTTATTAAACACTTCAAAAATTGAATGTAATCTGTTTCGTTGTACCACAATAAATAAGCAGACTGTCTTGCGATACACGAAATAAGTCCTAATAGAAAACAAATAATAAGGTATAATATAGAATTCATATATTTAATTATGAAATTCAATCTCTAATTTCAATATTCGAACCCTATTTACATTTGCTTCGTCTGTATAATTACTATGCCCGTTTATATATCTTTCAATAATCCTTTGTAATAGACTTCTTAATAAGGTTTCACACCCTTCTAACAAAATGTCTGGGTCTGTGATAGGAAGATAGGAAGATAATATACAGGTCTACGACTCATGTACTCTTTGGATTGGGTTTTGGTATATCGTATAAAGGTGAAGGTATTGAAAGAGTATTACTTGTACTTGGTCGTGGTTCAATTGACCTTTGTGTACTGCTACTGAAAGTTATGTCAATAGATTTAGACGTTTCAGGTGGTTGTAACTTTGGAATACGAACAGGTGGTGTAGGTGGACGCAAACTATGTCCTATAGTAACTACAGATGGAATATGTTCGTAATAGGCAGTTATCGTCCCTACTCTTGTCCCTACTTTCATATATAAATCTGGATTAATTGGTTCACGCTGAGGTTCGATTTGTCCCGCTGTTTGTCCAAAAGATCGTTTATCTGAGGTATATGGCCTTTATTATTTTTATTCTTAGACAAGCTACTGCCCATAAATATCTCAAATTAATCTCTCAAAAATCTCAAATAAATTTCACAGTCCCGCGAAAATTTAAATAATACCGAATTCGATAATGATATATCACTTAGAATTAAGCATCACAAATTACATATCAACATATATTAAACATAATAATAACACAATAATAAACATCTTAATGTATCCTTACTAGAATCACATATGTAACTTTGTCATAAAAATCTATTTCAGCTTCAATCGTACAGTCTTCTCTATTCAGAAATTTACAAGCAACATAATCCATATATTCTGTACAATTTAAAACGTTACTATATTCAATTTCTCTTATTAATCTTATGGGTTTCCCTTTAATTAAGGTAAATTCGTTAGACTTTTGCTGAAAATTTTCATCAAAATAACAAATATATATATGCCACTTATCTCCTCTTGACTCTTTTGAATTTAAAATTTTACAAATTGCAGGATGATTTAAATAATAATCAGCTATTGAGTTATGTATTAAAGGCATCTGAAAGTCTAGATTGAAAAGTTGTATATGTATCTAGATTGAAAAGTTGTTTATACCTAGAAACACTTTTATATAAGTTTACATATGTCTCTAAACCTCAAGCACACCAATTTATCAGCACCGATGCCACCATTTGTCGTGGCTAGCGTCTCCCGAGCGGTAAGGAGGCTTCCAAGTATCATACAATACCTTTTAAGTGATAGTGGTGGCTTATAGGTGTACAGACAAATGAAACTCAAATCTAAGATTAATAATTCTTACGTTTATTAGTTACTGAATTTCTGTAATGATTTTAGTACATTTCAATCAATCAATAAATCTTTATAAAACAATTAGTAAGCATTTAAACATAAAAGCCTTTAGATCTCTAATTCAATGTGATATATAGATATATATATAAACTCTACATAACTCCAAAATAATTCAGTTAATTGTTTCAAGATTAAGAAGCAAACTTAAAATTCAATTATATAGATATTAGAACAAAATAATGTAATATCTCTTTAAAATGGTTATATAACTCAATTTATAACTGTTAACAAAATTTAATCTTTATAATAATCTTATGTCTCTCTCTTATTCTCTTTAATAAAACAGATTATACTTTAATTTGATAATAAGATATTTTATAGTCTTTATAAATCTTTAAAGTCTCTCTCTTTTGGTATTTAAGTTACACAAATTTCAATTATTCCCTAGTCATACCTCCCTCTCTGTTTCGAAGTGCCATTCTGATATGAGCTGCGACTGAAGAGCAGTTAGCGCGTTTCGCGTATCTAACGTTACACTTTAATAAATATTATAAAACTGGAATAATTATACAAAAAAACTTGAGATTCACAGTAGTTTGAAGACGAAAACGAAAATTTACAGGACACACGGCTGTGTCGCCCCGGATCACTCGACAGACCAAATGATGATGGTTTGGGCCTCTGTCAGCTTTTATAGTTTCAGAAGGCTTCAACCAAGTAACTGGGCTACTCCCATGCGTCGGCCAATCAGAGCTCAGATTGCCACGCGCGGCACAAATCCTTGAAAGTCTTCAAAACAGGATATTGGCGGTTAATTTGCAACCACAGAGAACGATTACTGTACACGCTTTATTTGAACAGATGCTAAGAAAACCTTTTAAGTAAGTAAATACTAAAGTATGTAAACACTCTTAATACGTCCAAATCACTTTTGACACATCTCAACAAAAATAGAAACTACGGTCAGACAATTGTGAGTAACCGATTTAAAGGTAGAGGAACGTACAACTAACGAATAGTTCCAACGAGAAGATAAAACGTTTTTAAAACAGTCAGTTTCTTTTGTCACACCTGAGGCAGAGTGTGTCATTGTTAATGGTAAAATAAACATCACTACACCATCCTATGAAATATGTTTCTCTACAATGAGACTCTTGTCTAAATTAACATACAATTCAATAATGTGCAGGTCATGTGGTACAGAGGAACCACAATTATACTCACTGCTAAATTACATGTACTTTTACAATTTTTATAAAATTGAGAATAAATGCGTTAACATTTGAGGGGAAGAGTTGGATACTAATGTCCATACTCTTAGCTCAGGATCCCGTGGTCGCCAGTCCACGTACTCACCATATATAATACATGAAAGAGAGACAAACTGACATGGGTGAGCCCCTGGGGGATATCGCGGCACTACAATCTGTTAAAATCTGCGTCGTTGTCTCTTTACAAAGGGAAATCGTTCTCTCCATGTATGTGTGTGTGTAATACAATAAAATACGATAATCTGTTACCACTCATACCATAATTCTGACATCAAGATTTTCGTACTGTCACAGTGTGTGTAACCGGCCATAAGGTGAACAGTATTGACACTGACGTTCGGTGGCTTTCTAGTGTGGTATTGTTGTTTACTATCACGGGCGCGCCAGGGCGTCAATGACTCATGCCAGTTTCTAAGTAATCCCACTTCCGCCACTCTTGTTTGTTTCTTCTCGTGGCCTTGCTTTCAGTAGTGAGACACCTGTCAGTCTGAGACGTGTGTGCATTCCAACTTACATACGTTTTCAGTGTTGTTTTTTAAGTGCGTATTGTATAAAAATGGTTGGTAAGTGGAAACATAGTTCATGTGCACTAAAAGATAAAGCGGACGTGGTATCGATTACGTACACTGGAACGATCCCAACGAACTGGTTGAACAGTTGAGACTGGTGGTAAGTTCAAAACGCGCCGGTCACACCGGACACGGCAACGAAATCATCTCCGTTGTGGAGGAATTACGTGAAGCCAACATTATCGTTTACATTTTGTGAACGCCGGTGTAACAACTCATTGTTGTCAACACTGTCGTCATGTGCGGATTAGATTTGACGCCTGACTTTGAAGTCGAAAACGAGAGACTGAAAACCTTTACCGGTACATCATGGCATGTGCATTTCATCAGTCCGACCGTTATGGTTGCTGCAGGCTTTCATTACGTAAATTAACTGGACAGGATTCGATGTTCATTTTACGGTATAGAAATATTTCGTTGGAAAGAGGGTGACGATCTGATTGTGTTACACACGTGATGGTCACCACAGTGTCGTTACTTAAAACGGTTAGCACACCTTTTGTAAAGAAGCAGACGAAACAGATGTGAACGAGTGGGTGGCAGCTGACACGGAAGACCACCAAGTTTTGACAGATACGGAAATCATTTCCCTGATCAGACAAGACTTCGATGAAGATTCTGATGTGATGGATGAAGCCGATGATTCAGAACATCTCATTTCACATTCAGAAGCAGCAAAGGCGCTGGAAATATCCCTGCAGTATGTGGAGCAGCATGCCAACGCTACAGCGGCGGACATCATGTTCATGAGACGCTGGTGGAATATTGCGTCGTCTGCTAGATTCACGTCTTTACGCCACCAGAGAATAGCTGATTTTGTGCAACCAGTGAATAAGTGAAGTGTTAATATTGAAGTGTTTATTTGGAAATTCTGTTAATAAAGTATAGAAACTGTAATGTAAGTACTGTACAGTACAATAATTGAATTCTGTTTTTGTAGTTTGTAGTTTTGTTTAAGAATTTTATTCCAGTAATTGTAGGCCTACTGATTAATACGTATTACAGTGGTTAGTACTATTTTCTACTGATTTTGCGAAATGTAACCATTTTATTAGAAATATAATGAAATCATTTGTCACTTCATGAAATCTGCAGTTGTTTTTATAGCTTTCCTTGCACATTTGGTTCCTGGAGGTGGTTCGGATTATCCGGAATTTCGGACTAGCGGGGTTCGGACTAACGGGGTTCTACTGTAGAATCTTTATTAAAATCTTGCAAGTCCCCCATTCTAATATAAATGAGCTCATTAAGGGGAATATAAAATGTAATGCATGAATGTGTGTGTGTGTCGGTGTGAGTAAGAAATATATATTTAAGAAGTGCTGGGTTGTGGTCAATTAGAAATATAAATTAAATTGATGATTTAGAATGATATGAAGAGAGAGGGAGAAAAGTGTTAATGTTAATAATTATTTTACTTGTTTTCTTTATCAAGTACGCCTCGTGGCCGAATGTACTTCATTTGTTGAACAAGGGTTAAATGTACACGTATATGAGCAAAAATAAAAGGGGAATGTCATTGGTAAACAAAATATATAAAAGAGTTAATTACTGAAAATAACCCATTCTGCTATTTCCGTTCGCCTAACCAAACCTGGCCCAAAGGTAAGTAAATTGCATATCTCATTGTTGGTAACCAGTAAAGATGGCGTCCGGACTATGGACGAATACAGTAATCAAAATCAAAATTAAAATAAATTAAATTTGAATAAGAGTGAATTATATTACAGTGTCGCTTTCCGAACAGGGACTTCAACCTAAAATTTTTTAATTTTATGGAGTAGTAGGCCTACTGGAAAGAGCAGAGTGGTTATTTGAGATAAAATAAAAATTTTTATTGTACGTAGAAATAGACGTAGATGACGAGAGTGTTGTCAGATAGGGTTATGTTATAATATTATTTACATACGTGTATTATAAATAAGCAAAATGAATACTAATGACGATAAGAATGAGGAAGTCAGCATAACTGACGAAACATTTACGAGTGAGATGGGCGTCCACTCAACTCCAGTTAGCCAGATTGGGGAGCCTAGTGCTACCGAATCAGTTGAATTAAATACAGTTCAATTAACATCCATCTCAACTTGGTATGAAAACAAAACAGACGAGATAACGGCAATGATGCAGTTACTGTTAAATAAATTTGATATGCAAAATAAAGAAATAAAAGTAATCTAAATGAAAAGTTTGACGAAATAAATAGTATATGTGACAAACAGAATGAAAGAATCGAAAAAATTGATTAAAAATTAGTAACAATAACTGATAAAATATTAGAATCAGTCAATAAGAAGTTTAGTACACAAATAGACAGTGTAGAAAGCAGAATGATTAAAGTAGATGAAGTATTTAAAAGTGATATAATGAAAATTAATAGTGACGATAATTATGAGAGTATAGCGGGGGTAGAAAGTGGTGAGAAGTCCGATAAATTAAACGAAAATAAGGACGATCAGTTAACATATAATACGGTAAGTAGGGGTGAGAAAAATGATAATATAATTAAAAATGTGGTGTTAGAGAATAAGGTTGTGAATATTGAGAGTGCTGATGAAGTTTTAGTGGGAGTAGACTTTAATAATGGAGTGATATAGAGTGTTGATGAGTTAGAGAGAAAGTGTAGAGAGAGTTTACAGGTAGAGGGGTTGCAGGGGGTAAATTTTCCCCGGGTTTATTGTGAACCAAGGTGTTCACTGTTGTTGTTGAAGGGCAAGAGTGCCTTATTATTGGAAGACATGGTGTCTTCAAGTAGTTCCCTGAATGTTTGTGGTGCTCCTGGAGAAATCAGGAGGTGTTTTAATGTAGCAGTACCCTCTGCATGGATTAGTAGAGAAAGTGTGAAATGGCGGTATGATGAGAGGTATTTTGAGAGAGAGTTGTGTGTTGATGGGGAGATAAAGTTGGTTAAGGTTGGTAGAAGATATAAAGAATTAGTATCAAGGTTAGGTATAGAGAGAGCTGATAATTATATTGAGTACGTACCTTGTGTTGAAACGGATGTAGCAACAGTAGTTGATGATAATGTAACTTACATGACTTTAACGGAAAATACTAAAGGAGAATTTACCATACCCAATGTCGACAGAAATTTTGACTTGATATTATGCAATAATATTTGTAGTTATTATATTGATATAATGGAAAAAAGTAATGATGACTACTATAATTATAATAGCAATATGTATTTAATTGTAAATGATTTGTGTAGTCGTAAGATCAGATTATTATTCGATGATGGTGGTTAAACAGTTGTTTATGAACATTTAATTATGTGAATAGTGTGGTTTCGACATGGACTGTATTGTGAAATGATTTATGATAAACAATAATGAATAATACTTTGGATTGTATATACTTGTGTAGTAATGTTAAATGTATTTGTGTAGTAGATTATGTTGTACTATGTATTTTATGTAAACAATGTGGGTATGCAAGGTGAATTGATTGTATAATAATGATAATAATAATAGTTGATCAGACTAAATAAATCATGGTGAAGTTTATCATGCAAATAACTGAATTGTAATTAAAAATTTAGTGTTTTAAAAAGAAACTGATTGAATTAGATAATTTGAGATAAATAAATAAATTAATTAATGTTGTATAAATGAATTTTGATAATGAATTTAAATGATTTTTATAAGATTTGAATTTGATAATAAATAGTAAATGAGTAAACGTAGAAGGTGTTTAGTTGTGGAGGCATATGATTGTTATGATGTATCAGGAATTACATAGGGGTATGTACAATATATTTGTTGTAATGAATGTTTATAATTTTGAGTATGACAGTAATCATGTTTTATTCAATTGAGTGATGTAATGTAAGTATGAAGCTTATAATGACATTTAAATAAAAGTAAAATGTTTAATAATAAAATTAAATGAGTTTAAAAGGTTAAATTAGGTGATTAAATTAATTTGAGGTTGTTATGAATTTTCTAGTGTAATTTTCAATGATCATATTAAGGTAAAATGTGGTAAAAGATAGAGTTTGGGTGATAATGATTATTTCAATAACGCATTGAGTCAGTCAGAGTTAACTTAAATGGGTGTTAGACAAAATAAGAATTTTGGAATAAAGTAATACAGAACGGGTCAATAGTATGGACACAGTAGCGGTAGTGCATGTAGATAGAGAAAGTGGAGAGTAAATAGGCGAGAGCAGGGTACATATATTTTGTAAACAGGGTGGTGTGGTAAGGAGTCCTTAATGCAAGATGTTGTGGCGGGGGGGTGAATAGTTTTAAATGAGGTTTGGCGGAGTTACCTGGGAGAGGCCAGGAACTAAGAAGGGAATGAGTATAAGGGAAGGGAACACACATCCTAGGTACAAAGAGGGTATCAGGTATTTTGTAATAAGAGGAGAATGATTTAAGTGGAGTTAGAGAAATTAGTGGAGGTAAATATTATTGAGAGATTGGTGTCACCCTATGCAAATCTGTTAGTGGTTGTTAGAAGGAAGAAGGTGAGTAAGGTTATATATGTAAATGCCCATTCAATAAATCAAACTATTGTGAATGACTGAGAATCACCCGAACCAATTAATGATGAAAATGTTAAATAGAAAATCATAGTTGAAATGTAATAATAAATGGAACAAATGAAAGATTTAATACAATTTGAAACTAAAGTAAAGCTGTAAGGTGTGTAATTTTTGGTTAAACTTAAATGTGAATTGTTTATTTTAAGGTAATAATCGCAATGCTAATTACGAGTGTACTGTGTTTTATTATGTTGATTATGTATGTGGGTAGGAATCTAAACATGTAATGGTATTGTGTATAACATGTTTTAAATGCAATTCCCTACATTTCGGGCGATCTTGGCCTTACCAACCCAGATCGTGGTTTTGGATGACAATCAGCTGTGGGCAGAAATATTGTAAAACTGACCATAGTTGGTTGCCTTTGAAATTGGTTTAATTTGGAAATTTAATGGGGTTTAATCAGGGAATCTACGTTTATTTTGAACACAGGCTATTTTCACCCAAATAGGGGTGGTAGGGGGGGGCATATAGTAAAATAATGAGTAGGGATACTTACCCTCAAGTTTCTTGTAACGCTGAAGCAAGGATGGGGGGTGAGAGAAAAGAAAAAAGTGCTCACTCCTTCCGCCTCAGTCCTTGTGGAGGCAACTGGACGCAATAGTCCAGGGGGAGCAATAGTGTGTGTGGAGGAGAAAAGGGGATGCTTATTAACAACACCGGATAAATAGAATTTCTGTTAATAATAATATTCTATAATGTGTTAAATGATTTTTAACTGTTTTAGATATAAATGGGAAATGGTTAAGAATTGTAGAAAAAGGGAGACACAGATAAATTGTATTTGATTGATTAATCTTTTGATAATGCGTTTAAATATTTTGACATATTATTGTGTTAGTGTAAGGTTTTATACTTCTTCTTGTAAAATGGGAAAGGCTTATGTATTATCGATTGGAATCGAAAATTTTACGAAATATTTGGAGTGAATTAAGGGGATGAAAGTCTATGCAGTAGATATAAGATTATCTGTTACTAGTTCAAAAAAAAAAGCGCTTCTTAACGCAAACCAGCACAGCTAAGGGGAACCAGATCAGTTAGGGATATGTTATTACACAAGGCCACTATTTGATTTTTTTATTTGATGTTTCAGTGTCTGGTGATGATGTGGCGGCGGTCCTGAGCTGGCCTGCGCATCAGAGCAGGAGCGTCAAGTGCTTGTCTGGCCTTGCGGTGTTGGGATCTCGATAGAGAAGTCCAGTAAGGTCATTCAAGTGCGGTCACAGTCGCTAGACCAGGGGTAAGTTAACCATGAGTTGTTTTAATAAAACGTAAAGGGGGTTGTGGCGACGTATCCTGATTGATCCCTTTAGGAAGTATGAGAATGTCAATGAAAGTTTTTATGCTTCGGCATAAAACCTCTCATTGAGGGGGTATTGTAATGGGACAATTTGGGTATACCCGGGATAATTTAGAACAGGGGAATCAAAAGGTATAAATAATAATTTTTGGGTAACAACATAAATAATAATTGTAAAATTTTATAAGACGTAGTAAGCCAGCTATTGAAAGGGAGTCAAGGTCAACATTCTGACGCCAGCAAAACAGTTAAACATTACCAAACGAACTTTGACCGATGAAGTCACCAGTCTCGACCCATTATATAATTGCCAAGCCTTTAAAGACATCACGTGGAATGCGATGCGTAATTAGCCACGCCTTGGAAATTGGTTCGTCACATAAATAAGAACAATGAGATGTGGTCACGTGACCCCCCTTCCATCTTAGAATTTGTAGCAGTTCATCTTGCCCCAGTTGCAAAAATACCATATAACCGGCCGGTTGTGAACAAAAGTTCTGCAACGAAAATGTGGGCCCGTGTGTGTAAAATATTAAAAATGTAAAATAACAAGGAAATAACAAAATTAACTTTCATTAGAGTGGCTAACAACTAAAATTCTTCTTCAAAACATGTAAACTCAGTACGAAATAACAACGGTAGTGTGTGCACGAGGAGTCATCTGATGGACGTACATAGAAGGATGTAACGGGACAAACTGTTAGGATTTATTTTATTCCTTAATAATTATAAAAAGTAGTAGCCACTCAGGCTGAACAACGTTTTGATCACAAACACATGGCATTGTTGAACACCTTGCGGTCCCCCTCGTACCAGGCCGAGCGAGGTACAAAAGCAATTAAAAGAGTCTCGGAATATGAATGGTCAAAAGGGGTGCGAATTCATGCGCATTCAAGCCAATAGTCACACGATAGAAAGCACGTGTAAAGAATTCTTTCCCACCAGGTGCTAGATGACGTAAGCTCCTCGAGATGCGCTCCACCAATCCCGACGCAAGTTGCCAGACACTGAGGATCTGTGGCCATGTTGAAAATCTTGAGTCGACGTAATCCCTCAGACCGCGCGGTCATTAAAACGGTGCTCGCGAACAAAATATCCAGTCGGCCGACTAATGTAAAATGTGGTTTTAAAAGTATCTCAAATAATAACGAAGTCAGAAACAAGTGGGCATTCAGTAATAACAATGTTAACAGTTTAAAATAATAACGAAGTGAGAAACCACTGGGCATTCAGTAATGACAATGTTAACAGTTTAAAATAATAATGGAGTGAGAAACAAGTAGACATTCAGTGGTAACAATGTTAACAGTTTAAAATTAAATTGGAGTGGCCAATAACAAATTCGAATTGGTGGCGAAAGGACTAACAACGAGGATGAGTAACTTTTGAACTTTTCCTATATTTTGAATAAATTTTAACATAGTATACAGCTGTTTAAATTCTGATAAAACAAAGAAAAAAGCTATTAATTAAATGGGGATTTAAAGGAGTAGTATATATATTACAACGACATTACTTTTGTTAAAATTACTTTCAAATACAAATACACTTCTATTTGTGTTTGCGGAGCCCCACGATCTTGGAGCGCCAAATATATGCAACGTATTTATGTGTGTGAATTTTTATATGTACTTTAATTTGTATAGCCCCACGTTCTTTGGGAGCCAAATATGCAACAATACATATACATAAACACATATACATATACACAAATTTAGCGTGACCGGTCTCACGTTCAAGATTGACAAATTATGTAACAATATAACATTTAAATTGGGTTTCAGGTGTATCTGCAATAAGAACTCTATATAACTTGTAACGGTATTTCAAATTTATTTGATATTATAAAAATTTGTGCACATGGCACTGACTTCGATTTAAAACATTCGTTATTATTTGTTATTATGCCGTAAGGCTTATGCTACATACTTCCTTACTGACTACATATTCTATTCTACTAATTATTGTATTAAAGAAAAATCTCATTTTCATACTGCTCAGTCAATTAATATGTTTCAAAATATCAATATTTAAATCTCTTTTTATATATTGTAATGTAGTCAAAATATTAATAGTTATTGAATTTATCTTTTGTTTCTCAGTACTGTTTTATCTCAAATACTAATTGTTTTCATTTAAATGCTTTGTATTCATTTTATTTCATATTAATTTGAGCTCTTGTTACGTTAATCGTATTTCTAAAACATCTATGATTTTAATTCTACTTTACAAGAAACACTGGCTCTTACTTTTAAATAAAATAAAAATGTCTTTAATTGTCTTTGAGTTCATTGTACGATTAAGATATAAATAAGTTGTTTATCACCTTACTGTCGTCAATCATACTCAATCATTTTGATACATCTGTAGTCGTCCTTGTCTCGCACTCCAGCATCGGCTGTCTCTCTTCTCCTCTTGTCCAGCGTCAGATCACTCCTTCTTGTCCAGCGTCGTATCACTCTCTGGAACTCTCCTCTTGTCCAGCGTCGTGTCACTCTCTCTTGTCCAGCGTCGTGTCACTCTCTCTTGTCCAGCGTCGTATCACTCTCTGGAACTCTCCTCTTGTCCAGCGTCGAATCACTCTCTGGAACTC
This sequence comes from Magicicada septendecula, assembly GCA_034769895.1. NCBI lineage: Eukaryota > Metazoa > Arthropoda > Insecta > Hemiptera > Cicadidae > Magicicada > Magicicada septendecula. The sequence goes on from CM068372.1 coordinate 137,651,967, forward strand.
TCCTCTTGCTGTTTCTGACGTCAATGGATCTTCTTATGTAATTCTTCTTATGTACTGCTGTTATTATTTAAAAATGATTGTATTTATAACTTAGTTACATAGTTGTATGTAACTGGAAAATTTAAATTATTTACAAAAAAATAAATACACCGTGCGGACGGGCATAAGCTCCCGCTGCACCGTGGATGATTTAAGAAAGAGAACCACTGTAGCTTGCATGTCCTATTTATACCCATGTCTTGGTCGACACCTGCAGTGGTACGAAATCGACATGTCAGAAACTGTCTCTGGATTCAGTTCCCCCACTCTTTGTCAATTTCGCTATTTCTTATATTTCTGCGAATTGCAGAGTCCTGTAAGTATACTCTTATACTTATCTTATAACTATTTTTACAACACATGTTCACTGTAATTTTGGACATTGCAACTTAACCCTTTCGATTTGTACACAGTTATTTCACTATTACACTCGTATGGTGTGTCACTTTCGCGTGGTTTTCGTACAGAGTATTTAGTAAATTTTATTACATTTTATTGTGGTTTTGGATTTTAATTCTTAATTATACTTTATGAATAATTACGGAAAAACAGTAATTGTGCAATTATTCATCTTGGGGTGGCAAACTCGCCTGCATAGACCTGCGTTCACACACACTAGCAAAATACTGGTGTACACACTTTCAGTTACATTTGTGTGTGTGTGCACGTCGATTCAGGTCGAAACACCTGTTCATATTTTTGTCTGAGCCAAGCTTGCAATCCCTGACATGCTTATTTCTAATATATTATTAATTATTTACAGTTAATTAGGTAAATTTAAATTTTTATATTCAATGCTCAGTACATCACTTATTTGTACTGTCGCAATATATATGTATGTATGGGAGCGTTACATTTCATTCGACAAAATCAAACAAGTCTTAAGTCTGAACTTTACAACAAATTAACATATTATTTAGAATTGAACCCCAATTCCAATAATGTTGGCCGTAGAGTAATTTTACCATCCTCATTCAATGGATCTCCAAGAAATATGTATCAGAATTATTTAGATGCAATGTCAATTGTACAACATTTTGGAAAGCCTTCTTTGTTTATTACAATGACTTGCAATCCAAGTTGGCCTGAAATAGTTAGCAATATTGGTGTAGGTGAGTCAGCTAATTTTCGACCTGATATTGTTGTGCGTGTATTCAAGTCCAAACTGAAAGCATTAACTGAGGGCCTTACACTAAAAAAAATCTTCGGTAAAGTTGAAGCACTCATTTATACAATTGAGTTTCAAAAGAGAGGACTGCCTCATGCTCACATTTTACTCTCTTTAAAAGAGCAAGATAAAATTGTTAACGCTACCGATATTGATAAAGTTGTATCTGCGGAGATTCCTAACATTCAAACACATCCTACATTACATGAATATGTTGTAAAACACATGATGCATGGTCCATGCGGTGTACTTAATCCAAATTCTGTATGTATGAGAGATGGAAAATGCACAAAAGATTATCCAAAACGATTTAATGAATTTACATGTGAATCATTAAATGGATATCCATTATACAGAATGCGTGATAATGGTATTAATGCTGAAGTTCGCGGTAGTTGCCTCGACAATTGTTATGTTGTACCATACAATCCGTATTTACTTGCCAAATTTAATTGCCATATAAATGTTGAAGTATACACTACAGTTAAAAGTGTTAAATACATTTATAAATACGTGTATAAAGGCTATGACAGTGCATCTGTTGAATTAGGTTCAGAGAGAAATGAACCAGGTCAAGAAATACAAATTGATGAAGTTAAAAATTTTTTAAATGGCCGTTATGTCAGATCAACTGAAGCTGTATGGCGCATCTATGAATTACCAATGCATTTTCAATCACATGTCATCGTTAGACTTGACATTCATTTACCGCATAGACAGAATGTTTACTTTCGAGAAGGGCAAGAACGTCAAACAATTGAAAATGCAAGACAAACAAAATTATTAGCATTTTTTGAATTGAATCGATCAGATCCATCAGCGCATGAATATAAGTATATTGAAATTCCTTTGCATTATGTGTGGGAAGATTCCCGAAAAAAATGGAAGAAGAGAAGGCGTGGAGGTGATAAAATCATTACACGCATATATGTAGTATCACCAAAAGACATCGAACTTTTCCATTTACGATTGCTTTTATTACATGTCTGTGGTCCAAAATCATTTGAGGATGTTAGAACATACAATGGAATTATACACTTTTCTTTTGTTGAAGCGTGCCATGCTCGCGGCATTGCTTCAAATGATAATGAATGGCGCGAATGTTTAAATGAAGCAAAAGAATTACATTCACCAAAACAAATGCGAAATTTATTTGGTTACATTTGTGCATTAAATGTGCCAGCCAATGCATTGGCGTTATGGAATGAATTTAAAGTATATCTTAGTGAAGATTTTTTGAGAGATTACAATGAACAAATATCCTTTAACACAGCTCTATTAGAAATTGAAGATACTTTGAATGTTCATAATTTGTCATGTCAAGAACTTGGTTTACCAGTTCCCACATATTCGCAGAGAACAGACGAAGCAAATGCTATTGATCCAATAGAACAAGAGTTTCTGTTTTCTGAGCATTATGAAACTGCAAATATTGAACAGCGTAATCTAATTGATCGTGTGATTCGTGAAGTTTTGCACTATGATACTGGATCTAATGTTTTTTGTTTAACCGCTCATGCAGGTTGTGGAAAAACATTCACACAAACAGCAATCAATCACAAATTAAATTCGCTTAATCTTAGTTGCATTGCAACAGCGTTCAGTGGCATAGCTTCAACTCTATTACTTGGAGGTAGAACTTTACACAATGTGTTTAAATTGCCTATACCCATTTTGGAAAATTCTGTAGCGAATATTACCGCAAATAGTAGCTATGGACGTTACATAAATTTATCATCATTGATAATTATTGATGAAATTTCTATGTGCCCACTGCAAGTGTTGAAAATCATAGATAGATTATTGCAGGATCTATGCGATGAAAATGATAAACGTAAACCATTTGGCGTGAAAACGATACTTCTGTGCGGTGATTTTCAGCAAATCTTACCAGTTGTCCCATATGGATCACGTGCAACATTAATTGAAAATTGTGTCACGATTTGGCATAAATTTGTTTATTTTCATAAAGTAACGTTTACTCAAAATATGAGAGCCTTACCAAGTGAAATAGAATTTGTCGAATTCTTGAAAAAAATTGGTAATGATGAAGCCCCACAATTCCCTCAGTTTGGTGAAAATATTATTGAAATACCTCAGAATTTATAGGAGATGAAAAAAATATTATTAATGAGGTGTATGAAAATATTTCCGAAAACATACTCTCAGATAACATATTGAAGTCAGTTATTTTAGCACCTAAAAATGATGATTGTACTTTTATTAATACTGATATACTTAATCGAATACCAGGTGAACAGAAAACATATCATAGCTACGATAAAATAATTTGTGATGATGACAATGAAATCAATAACTATCCAGTAGAGTTTTTGAATTCTTTGACTATTAGTGGTTTGCCACCACATAAGTTAGTATTGAAAGTTAATTGCATTGTTTTACTGATCAGAAACTTAAATACAAAGGAAGCATTAGTCAATGGAACAAGAATGCGCATCAAGTGTATGCATCGTAATGCTATTGATTGTGAAGTTTTAACTGGAACCGCACGCAATAAGAGAATTTTGATTCCACGTGTAAATTTAACATATTCCGGTACTGCTTTACCACTTAAATTTCAAAGAACTCAATTTCCAATTATACCTGCATTTGCGATGACAATAAATACGTCTCAAGGACAAACATTCGAAAAAATTGGAATTTTATTGAGGCAGCCAGTTTTTACACATGGTCAATTGTACGTCACAGCAAGTAGAGTTCGATCATTCGATGGTTTGAGATTTTATATTTCCGAATATAATGGCCAAGGGCATTTAGCAAATGATGAAAGAGTTTTTACAAAAAACATCGTTTACACAGAAGTTCTGAATCATTAAATTCACTTTCAAACTATTTTAAGTTCAATGGACAACATTTATTTTTTTAACCGCCCGGTTTTTTTGATTTAATGAAAAATATATGAAAAAATACGAGGCACGTATTTTTTATTTCATTTTTATTTTGTATTAATTTTTTATTTAAATTTTATATAATTCGAAAAAGATAAGCAAAATAACTGTGTAGCCTTGGCGAAACCTGGTCAGTATGGCAATAAAAAAAAAACCCAAGGAAATGTCAAAAAACGCGTTATTGCTTTTTAAATATGGCTTAGCCAAGCTGAACCTCATTTTTCCTATCTTTCATATTTTTCAAATAACTCGAAAATTAACGCATAGAAAAAAAAATTAAAAAATTATATAAGCTTTGTAGCAGATAATCTTCAAACTGTTTTCGAATTTTGTACCTTACCAAAAATGAAATGTAATCCACTGGAATTGAAAATAATGTATCTTATACTTCTATGAATGTCAAGTCTCATTTTTATTAGCATTTATTTGATTCAATAATAACATGAAAAAATTAAAACTGACAATGAATTATATCAAAAAATAAATATGAATACAAGCTGTAATTGAGTTTTTTTTTCAACTGTTACTAACATTAAATTTTAAATTTCATAGGTATTGCAGGGAATTAAGGCAAACAACACACGCTAATGACGTATTTGTACACACTCGCAGCTGACGTAATAGAACAAAATTCAAAAAAATTATATGCAATGATTATAGAGGTATACTCTTTGACAAAAGAACCTCAATAACGTTCAAACTTAAAAATTTAATGAATTACGGTCGAATTTCGACCACTGGGCGACCACTAGTAGAAATAAATGTTTCAAGATGCTGGAAAAAAAAATAGATTCTTTTGTTACAAAACTGCTTGCCAACTGACTGAGTTACTTTGTTGCTTCCTATGTTTAAATAAAGTACATGGAGTGTACTTGCTGTGTCAGCATCAGTAATAGATGCAGTCTAGTACCACCAAGAGGCCAATGCTCCAAGCAGTACTGCAGTAATCTGCACGCTATGACAGATGTTGGCAATTTGTGAACATCATATCATGATTAAGCTGTACTATGATTTCAAAATGGACTTGAAAGTATAATAAAAACCATTATAAATTTTTATGTTAAAGTCTGTACAGTTATAACAGATGCTTGAAATGCTCGTCAGGCATATGCTGTAAGCTATACTCAGTGTTTTGAATGACACTTAATTTCAAAAACAGCAAAATCCCTGAAGCATGGCAACCACATTCCAGCACAACTACTGACAATGTCAACAAAATCTGGCAACTTGTTTGTATCACTTGTTGAATAGTGTTACAACACAAATAAGCCACCCCAGTACCAGGGATGAAAAAGATGATACTAAATATAAAATAATACTTCATATAAAATAAAATGTTTAATATAAATAAAATAAAATGACAATAACAAGACAAACGACGACTTGACCTAACCCAAGTGATTTACCAAACAAACAGGAAAACAAAGAAGAAGGGAAAAAACCGAAACCAAATAAGTATAAAGCCCATTGAAGGAAGTTAATGAATTCATAAAACCAAATGAAATAAAACCAAAGAGAAGGGGAGAACCAAACTAAAATGAAGCCAATGAAAATGAAGGAGGAGAAGAAGAAAAATGAAAATGAAACTAATCAAGTGTAAAGGAAATGAAGTGAAACCAAGGGATAAGAAACACCACAAATATATAAGGGAGAAACGGTACACACAAGTATAATATTGGGAATAAAGCCAATGATTATCCAATATCAGAAATAAATATTATCAATTTAATAATTAATGTAACTGATTTAACCAAAACCCAGTAATGTAATAAAAATAAAAGTACACTAAACCAAGAATTAGAGTTAGATGTAATAAAACTCTATAGAAATATATCCTTAGTAATACTATGTATAATATTTGTAAAGAAAGAAATAGTGAGAAAGTGACAAAGAGAAGTAATTATAGGGATTACCCACTAAGAAACACTTAATGTAAACAGTTAAAGAGTGCAATAGTGAAAGTGTAAAACCCCAAAAGAGTTAGAAACCATATTTATGGCAATAAAACGCTTAATAAACAATAATTGATTAATGGTGAAACAAATAATTAAGAATAAGGTTTTAATGATAGAATTAGATGTAAGCACTTCATAATGTGGAATAAACACTGAAGAGTGATGAGGAAACACTATGTGATTAAAAGTGAACCAAATTAATAATTAAAAATATATGGTTTATGATAATATTAAATTTAAACAATTAGTAATATGAAATGAACACTGGAAAGTGATGATGACATTGTTAATTAAGAAAGGATTTTTAGAAAATTAAGTTTAATTGTAAACAATTGTAATTAATAGGGAGAATCCCATGAAAAGAGAAACAGCTAGTGTTAACATGGATTGAAGGTAGAGTTTAATTAGGGAATAAGAAGTTAATAATGTGATCAATAAACATCCCAGATTATAAGGGAAAATCAATTAAGTAAATTCAAAAGGTGTGATATTACTTAACACCCAAAAAATAGTAATTGATGAATGAGTTGTAAACAAACTTTACTTAATCTATATATTAATACGTGAAGAGAAAACTTTGTACCCCTTTTTAAGCATATTGCGCACACAGAGGAGTGTGAGAGTTGGCATAGTTAAAGTTTATATGGAGAAGGAGTGCAGAAAGCTAAAATTTATATATATTATGTGTTACAAATACATTAAATTAAATAAAATAAAACATTCATTTGCACTTGAAAATTCACTTTAACTTTTTCAAACAATGGTAATTGTTAAAAATAAAATAATTTTGTTGCCAGGCAATAAAATTATAATTTTTTCATTTTAGTGTACGTTCATACTGCCAATGTCAAACACATAATAGACTGTCCTTTGTTTACGTTCATACTGCCAATGTCAAACACATAATAGTCTGTGGTCAAACAGTCGCACAGAGTAGAGATTGTCGCCAAAGAATTTTAAAATGTTGCCAACAAATAATTACTGACAGATTGATTGAATGAGCTGTGAATTTTGTGTGATTTCAAATGTTCCTTTTTACTTCCATGTTCCTTAAGGAAATGGAAGTATGGTGATGTCAAAAAAAATCGTGTTCGAGATTATTGCAGATTCTGATTGTACTACACTCAAAACATGAAAAAAGTCGTTTTTTGAAAAGTGTCTGTGTGTGTGTACTGTGTGTCTGTCTGTCTATCTATCTGTAGATTTTTTTTTTTGGCAAACGATAACAGCCGCAAATTCAAACAGAATCAAATAATTTTTTGCATATAGCCCTGATTTGTAGAGTACTCACGACCTATTGTTTTTGGTGAAGATCGGTTGAGGGAAAGGGGTAGTTTACCTGCAACGGTTTTTTTTTATCAAGGGTAATTTTTTTTTGGCAAACGATAACAGCCGCAAATTCAAACAGAATCAAAAGATTATTTCCATACAGCCCTAAATTGTAGAGTTCTCAAGACCTATTGTTTTTGGTGAAGATCGGTTAAGGGAAAGGGGTAGTTTACCTGCAACGTTTTTTTAACAAGGGTATTTTCTATGGCAAACAATAACAGCCGCAAATTCAAACAGAATCAAATAATTTTTTGCACACGTCCCTGAAGTGTAGAGATCTCAAGGACTTTCGATTTTGGTGAAGATCGGTTAAGGGGAAGGGGTAGTTTACCAGCAACCTTTTACGTTTTAACAACAGTAAAGTACTTGAAAATTCATTTAAACTTTTTGAAACAATGGTAATTGTTAAAAATAAAATAATTTTGTTGCCAGGCAATAAAATTATAATTTTTTCATTTTAATGTAAATTATGTATGAGTTAATATACATGTATAAAATAATATATCGTTCGTGGCAGGCAAGCATATCTCAGTTATGTAATGTTTATGTTTCCATTTTATTATTATGACTAGCACAATAAAAAGGCAGGGAAGAAACACACACACACACACACACACACACAAAATTCACGTTATTTCTGGCCTCACTCATGTTTATTTTCTTACATTTGCACGCTTTTTAAATGGTAAGTGCCGAAACCCATACCAACATAACGCGTGCAAGCCGAAAAAGTGTCCAGCGTGGATAGCGATTTGCTTCCTGTGGATCGCTGGGCAGTGTAACTGCACGTGTTTACAGAGGAACGATTCAGAGACATACTTTTCGTCTTTAGGGAATGAACCCTCTGCAAGATGCTGAGGGTCCATGAGTGACTTCGGAGCGCTCCTTCTTTTTTGCAGGTTTGTTCTGTGAAACATATACTGTAGATTCGCAGCTTGATAGGAACGCTGCAACTAGGAGCACTGTAGCAACGCTCAATAGGAAATGTTGAAAATTTTTGTCCACGGTGTACCCTCATACACACTAAACCTGCTCTGATGTTTTAATTACGGACATCATAATATTAAAACTTTGGAAACTTGAGCACTACTTAATGGAGATCAAGCATTAACTTATACAAGCCATTAATTTTATGCAATTTTTTATATATATTGTACAATGTTATCGGCAACAAAGAAGTAGTTTTTGTTAAAAATCCTTCCCGGGATGTTTGGCCGTAGTCCAATGTTTTCTACAAAACCAGACGTTTCGGCAATGCCATCGACTTCCATCATCAGTGAAAATCGAGTGTGATAACGTGAGGTGGTATACGTTAGTGACCACAGTACTGTGGTTAAGGCTGAAGCAGTAAGTAGAAAGAAGTAGTTTCTATAGTAATATTTCATTTCGAAAATGATTTTAAATATAAATCTTAGAACATGGAAGTCATGTATGGTTCTCCATACCAATATTTTCAATAGTCTGTGGAGTGTATGTCAAGGCAAAAAAGCGTTTATTTTATATTTTGTATATTAGATATCTGTGTTTTATATATTAATGTGCAGTTGAAAGTGAAATACAGCTTGCTTAATATACACCTGTTGCAAAAGGAAAATTTTGTAGCAGCAATTTGAATTGACTTACTCTCGCCTAATTATTATTGGTGGTTTCAAAAAAGTGAGTACATTTTATTATTTTTAAACTAAACCCTGTCTAATCTTAGTTTCAGTAATTTCATTACATGTTTTTTTTTTTACATTCAGATATTCGCACCTACTTCCACTATGCCTCGACATAGAACATTGACGGATCGGAGTGAGAGACAAAGAAGAAGGAATATATATTCGCGTGAAAGTCAAAATGATAATAGACCAAATGCAAATTTAAATAGTGTAAATAGTATACAAAATGATGAAATTATTTTGAGGGATACATTTAAATGCGCACTGAATGTCATTCCAAGAAATTTTAATACTTTTGATTGTGGATTAATGCATTTACAATGCAGGTTTTGCAATGCAAAACATTTCGAATCTGAGGTCACTTTAGGTGAAAGGACTGCATTCACTTCATGTTGTCATAAGGGTAAAGCAATATTACCGGCATTAAGTCAAAATGAATACTTTAAATCATTGTATGATGGACTTACTTCAAATGAACCTTCAATAAAAAGAAAGTCAAAACATTATTTTGAAAACATTCGTAAATACAATTCATCATTTGCTATGGTTAGCTCAGAAGCTAAAATTTCGGATACAGTTACGCGTGGAGTGTACCATTTTAAAATACATGTTTTTTATCACAGATCAGGTCCAATGACTGCTGGATATGGTCGCTCACCATGTTATGCACAATTATATTTTTATGATGTTGACACTGCTGTCAATTATAGATTACGTGAACACTATAATCAAACATGCAATAACAATATAATGCGCGAAATCTCTCTTGAATTGGAACGCATTAATCCTTTTGTTCGGTCATTCATTGCAATGAAAGATCATTGTCAGAGAGTTGAAAATCAAAATAAAGAAATTTGTATGCTCATTAAAGTAAATCGTGATTTAGATCTACGCCATTATAATGATGCAGTTCAAACTGATGTAGCCGTAATATTTAGTACAGATGATGGTGAGCCACCCTTTGAACGAAATATCGTTTCGTTTTCAAAAGTTAATGGTACCATTAAAAATATCTCTGTTTTGGATTCATCATTGGACCCTTTAGCGTATCCATTACTTTTTCCAAATGGTGATACTGGGTGGCATATCAATGTTTCTCATAATGTACCAACTACATCTAATTCAAGAGCACCCAGAAATAAATTAACCATGCTTCAGTATGCAGCCTATCGACTTGCAATTAGAGAAGATTTTAGCATGTTGCACCATTCACAAAAATTATTTCTAAAATGGATAGTTGATATGTATGTTAGAATAGAGGGCACAAGGTCTCCTCTTGTCCAGCGTCGTGTCACTCTCTCTTGTCCAGCGTCGTATCACTCTCTGGAACTCTCCTCTTGTCCAGCGTCGAATCACTCTCTGGAACTCTCCTCTTGCTGTTTCTGACGTCAATGGATCTTCTTATGTAATTCTTCTTATGTACTGCTGTTATTATTTAAACATGATTGTATTTATAACTTAGTTACATAGTTGTATGTAACTGGAAAATATAAATTATTTACAAAAAAATAAATACGCCGTGCGGACGGGCATAAACTCCCGCTGCACCGTGGATGATTTAAGAAAGAGAACCACTGTAGCTTGCGTGTCCTATTTATACCCATGTCTTGGTCGACACCTGCAGTGGTACGAAATCGACATGTCAGAAACTGTCTCTGGATTCAGTTCCCCCACTCTTTGTCAATTTCGCTATTTCTTATATTTCTGCGAATTGCAGAGTCCTGTAAGTATACTCTTATACTTATCTTATAACTATTTTTACAACACATGTTCACTGTAATTTTGGACATTGCAACTTAACCCTTTCGATTTGTACACAGTTATTTCACTATTACACTCATATGGTGTGTCACTTTCGCGTGGTTTTCATACACAGTATTTAGTAAATTTTATTACATTTTATTGTGGTTTTGGATTTTAATTCTTAATTATACTTTATGAATAATTACGGAAAAACAGTAATTGTGCAATTATTCATCTTGGGGTGGCAAACTCGCCTGCATAGACCTGCGTTCACACACACTAGCAAAATACTGGTGTACACACTTTCAGTTACATTTGTGTGTGTGTGCACGTCGATTCAGGTCGAAACACCTGTTCATATTTTTGTCTGAGCCAAGCTTGCAATCCCTGACATGCTTATTTCTAATATATTATTAATTATTTACAGTTTATTAGGTAAATTTAAATTTTTATATTCAATGCTCAGTACATCACTTATTTGTACTGTCGCAATATATATGTATGTATGGGAGCGTTACATTTCATTTGACAAAATCAAACAAGTCTTAAGTCTGAAGTTTACAACAAATTAACGTATTATTTAGAATTGAACCCCAATTCCAATAATGTTGGCCGTAGAGTAATTTTACCATCCTCATTCAATGGATCTCCAAGAAATATGTATCAGAATTATTTAGATGCAATGTCAATTGTACAACATTTTGGAAAGCCTTCTTTGTTTATTACAATGACTTGCAATCCAAGTTGGTCTGAAATAGTTAGCAATATTGGTGTAGGTGAGTCAGCTAATTTTCGACCTGATATTGTTGTGCGTGTATTCAAGTCCAAACTGAAAGTATTAACTGAGGGCCTTACACTAAAAAAAATCTTCGGTAAAGTTGAAGCACTCATTTATACAATTGAGTTTCAAAAGAGAGGATTGCCTCATGCTCACATTTTACTCTCTTTAAATGAGCAAGATAAAATTGTTAACGCTACCGATATTGATAAAGTTGTATCTGCGGAGATTCCTAACATTCAAACACATCCTACATTACATGAATATGTTGTAAAACACATGATGCATGGTCCATGCGGTATACTTAATCCAAATTCTGTATGTATGAGAGATGGAAAATGCACAAAAGATTATCCAAAACGATTTAATGAATTTACATGTGAATCATTAAATGGATATCCATTATACAGAATGCGTGATAATGGTATTAATGCTGAAGTTCGTGGTAGTTGCCTCGACAATCGTTATGTTGTACCATACAATCCGTATTTACTTGCCAAATTTAATTGCCATATAAATGTTGAAGTATGCACTACAGTTAAAAGTGTTAAATACATTTATAAATACATGTATAAAGGCTATGACAGTGCATCTGTTGAATTAGGTTCAGAGAGAAATGAACCAGGTCAAGAAATACAAATTGATGAAGTTAAAAATTTTTTAAATGGCCGTTATGTCAGATCAACTGAAGCTGTATGGCGCATCTATGAATTACCAATGCATTTTCAATCACATGTCATCGTTAGACTTGACATTCATTTACCGCATAGACAGAATGTTTACTTTCGAGAAGGGCAAGAACGTCAAACAATTGAAAATGCAAGACAAACAAATTTATTAGCATTTTTTGAATTGAATCGATCAAATCCATCAGCGCATGAATATAAGTATATTGAAATTCCTTTGCATTATGTGTGGTAAGATTCCCGAAAAAAATGGAAGAAGAGAAGGCGTGAAGGTGATAAAATCATTACACGCATATATGTAGTATCACCAAAAGACATCGAACTTTTCCATTTACGATTGCTTTTATTACATGTCTGTGGTCCAAAATCATTTGAGGATGTTAGAACATACAATGGAATTATACACTCTTCTTTTGTTGAAGCGTGCCATGCTCGCGGCATTGCTTCAAATGATAATGAATGGCGCGAATGTTTAAATGAAGCAAAAGAATTACATTCACCAAAACAAATGCGAAATTTATTTGGTTACATTTGTGCATTAAATGTGCCAGCCAATGCATTGGCGTTATGGAATGAATTTAAAGTATATCTTAGTGAAGATTTTTTGAGAGATTACAATGAAGAAATATCCTTTAACACAGCTCTATTAGAAATTGAAGATACTTTGAATGTTCATAATTTGTCATGTCAAGAACGTGGTTTACCAGTTCCCACGTATTCGCAGAGAACAGACGAAGCAAATTGTGTAATTATATTTATGAATAGGATATGACTGAAGAAATTGTACAGAGCATATGCCTAGATGTTATGTTTTTAATTGATGAAGAATAGGGAGTGGTAGCCATATTGTTAACAAAGGCAAAACAGATAATTAAGAAGTTAAGACAATACAAATCTAATTACACTAGAAAATCAGTTAATGTAGAAAATAACAGAACCATACAAATGGGATAATAACAAAACAAAACACATTAGAATAAAATGAGACATCATTTGTATAAATTCAGTAAATATGGTCAATGGCTACTAGTGCCTCTGAAATGCTTAACTGTCAAAACAAATAATTACAAATTGTATAAAATCCACACGGAAATTAACAAATCTAAGGCAAGTAACTAGCCAAGAATAATGTATAAATCATTTTAAAAGAAAAATGTTACAATAAGAACTTAACTTAAAAGAAATATGTAATTAACAAATGTTAACATAATTGTACAAAAGTTAATATCTAATAGAATACAACCTTATGAGGTATTAATTTAATCTTTGAAAGGAAAGACAAACAGTAGTGATAATATTTAATACTCAGGAAGGAAGACAGAAGAATAAAATCAATCAGAAAATATACAGTATATACTAACACATACAACAAAAGTGTACACACATCGTTTACAGAGACGACTCAAGCTCTTCATTACAGATTGGCTTCCATCGCGGAGCTTAAACGAAGACGGACGTCTTTTATCATTACAGATTGGCGACCAACGTAGTGAGGTTAGAAAAGGACGACTAGCGGCGATTACAGGATAATATGCAACACTCTATGATTACGAGAAAAAGACGAAAAATATGAAACAAAAAGATATGCTACAACAACAAACGAAAATGCCCAAACAACAGAACCAATTGAGCTATGCAGAATGGACGACAGGGTTATTTAAAAAGTTCAGTAAGGAGATGGAATACATCGAGAAGAATACCACGGATCACGAACGAGCACAGATGAGTCATGCGAATGCAGTGGGATCGCCAAACAACAAAATGTCACCGAGAGATATTTATGATGAAATGTGGAAGCTGGACACCAAGTATAATGAAGAAGAGACTATCGGGACAGCCCACGAAAAACGTGATAACAAGGTGGAAAGAATGGCTGAAGAAGATTGGGAAAAATGGTACAAAAATGAAACACAAATGAAAAATGAAAGAACAGGAGTATAAGCACTGGTGACAGAGGAATATACGCAGGAGGAGGATGACCAATGGAGACAATCAATAAGACAACCGATAAGGAATGGATAAGGGTTATGTTTGAACTATCCAGAGAAGATATTTGTAATTGGAGGAAGGTACATAATCAAGTAGATGCCAAAGAATAAAAAAATGAAACAACCAAAAACTCAAATAAAAACAGAAATAGTCAAGGATGTCGGAGTGAAGCAACAGAAGAAAATGCCAGAACTCACACAAGAAGAGACGAAATTGGATAAAATGATGAGAATTATGATGGAGCAATTCGGAGAAGCAAAAGAACAAAGGAAGAAAGACAGGGAATTTTTAAACGAAACATTCGATAGGGGTTTCAGAAAGTTAAGAGAGACAATACATTGTGGTTTCACACCGTTGAATGAAACACTAGACACCACTTCTGCAGGTAGCAAGGAGATAGAATTTAAAAAAGACCAAAGTGTATTATTGCCTGAAAATAATAACAACGAAACAAATGATGAATACATGGAAATGAAGACTGAGAAAAGGCATCACAGAAAACTAATAAAAACAAGAGAAGAAGTGGAGATGATGAAGAACGGACTAATCGATGTGTTTAGTATACCAATGACCAACCATACCGAAAGGATGAATTTTATGGAGAGCAGGAGAACTCTAAAAGAAATTCTAGAAGGAGTGCACTACCAACCAGCGAGAAGAAACTGGAGAAAAGCAATACCTGAATGGAAGATACCCAAAATAAAAGGAATTCACAACCAACCAGTGGATGAAAAATTCAGCAAATCTATGCTTAGATGGAAGATGCCAGAAATAGAAAGGACTGACAACAAAACAGTGTATAACAAATTAAGGAGGTCCCTGAAACACTGGAGCACACCAGAAATGGAAATACAGAATAAAAGATCAATAATAACAAAGGAGGTACAATTAACAACTTCTTTGATTAATCAAAATGTAATGAATGAAGCAGTCATGGAGACAAATGAACATATGGTATTAGAGGAATTATGGTACAAGATAGAAAATACCTATTTCACAAGAACGAAAATAGTTCTACACACCGAGGTCATCCGAACCACAAGTGCAGAGGAGTTGATGGACCATGGGTAAACAAAGTGAAGATGAACGCAGAGAAATGGGACTGATCTTCGAATTACCGACCAAGCAAACCAATGGAGAGGAAGGAGCATTAAAGTAATTAAACCAATTAGTAATAACCAAAACAAGAATTGACAAGAAACGACTAAACGACCAAGATGAATTAAATGAGAACTAATAAACCATAACAAATAAATTTACAAATTTTATCCAGAATAAATGTTCAAACATCTAACATTTGAAGGAGTAGAAGAAAGACAACAAAGAGTGTAATATACAAGAGAAGGCAATAATAATGAAAGAAAAGGAGAAGATCACTTTACAAAAAAGTATAAATAACAAGGTCCTGTGTACAACACTATGTATGACCCTATGTCATCACCAAAGATAAGGGTAACAATACTTACCAAATAAGTAACATAACCACAAAAAAGATAAAAGGAGTTTACAATCAAGCTTCTATAAAAAGGTTTTATGAAGAAAAATAAATTACAATAAATAAATAAAAATTCAAAAGGTCTATAAGAGCAACTTACTACATTATTTCGATGACTTATGAGGCCTAAAATAAAATGTTTAAGAAAGGAATAAGTTACAAAAATTCCTACCAAGTAAGATCAACTTACAATATAAATAAAGTTGACATATGAAGTATAATATAAAAAATTATAATAAGGAATAAGTTACAAAAATTCCTATAAAAAAGTAAGAACCACAAACTTACGATAATATTTAAACAAAAAGTACCAAGAAAGGAATAAGTTACAAAAATTCCTATAAAGTAAGAAAAACTAACTTACAAAAAATATTAAGTATAATATTTAAAACAAAATAAAATAAACAAAAATAAAATCAAGCAAAAACTGCTAAGATGAATATCTGAAATTATAATGAATTTAATGTATTCAAAGAAAAAAAAAACTGAACTGGTATGAAAAAAAAAGAGAAGTTATGTATAAAACAAATATACAAAAAATGGCTAAAGCAGAATATTGCTAAACAACCAAGAAAAAGAAAAAAGATGTCTAAGATAATTAAAATGATCACAAGAAGAATAGAAAAACAAACTAATCAAAAGTTAGATATGATGAAATTAACATACGAATAAATAAAAAACAATCAACTGTATGAGTAGATAACAGTATATCGCAAAGGTACAGCGGAAGGAAGAATGAGTAAAAGGCTAAAGTGATCTAAAAACAAACCACAAGGTGGACAATCCCAAAATATATTATTATTATTAATTTAAGTCACAAGTTGACAAAAAAGGTATTTAAGATTGACTGCTGAAAAAGTCCAGCAATCAAAAAATAAACTGAGCAGAGATGATGTTCCTCTGGTCTCAGAAAAAATGAGTAGTAATGGAAGAAACCAGCTACTAAAAAGTTAGGGAAAAATTTATATAAAAGGGAGAAAAACAGATCCAAATAAAATGGAATTGTATCGAGTAAGAAGAGAAATAAGAATGAAGAAACAAACCAGAAAGAAAAGGAAAAAGATTATATATAACTGATAATTTCATAAAAATCTATGCTAGTGTTTTATTAAAATGATCAATTTTGAAGGAGAGGCATTATGTTACAACACAAATAAGCCATCCCAATACCAGGGATGAAAAAGATGATACTAAATATAAAATAATACTTCATATAAAATAAAATGTTTAATATAAATAAAATAAAATGACAATAACACGACAAACGACGACTTGACCTAACCCAAGTGATTTACCAAACAAACAGGAAAACAAAGAAGAAGGGAAAAAACCGAAACCAAATAAGTATAAAGCCAACTGAAGGAAGTGAATGAATTCATACAACCAAATGAAATAAAACCAAATGAGAAGGGGAGAACCAAACTAAAATGAAGCCAATGAAAATGAAGGAGGAGAAGAAGAAAAATGAAAATGAAACTAATCAAGTGTAAAGGAAATGAAGTGAAACCAAGGGATAAGAAACACCACAAATACATAAGGGAGAAACGGTACACTCCAGTATAATATTGGGAATAAAGCCAATGATTATCCAATATCAGAAATAAATATTATTATCAATTAAATAATTAATGTAACTGATTTAACCAAAACCCAGTAAAGCAATGTAATAAAAAGAAAAGTACACTAACCCAAGAATTAGAGTTAGATGTAATAAAACTCTATAGAAATATATCCTTAGTAATACTATGTATAATATTTGTAAAGAAAGAAATAGTGAGAAAGTGACAAACAGAAGTAATTATAGGGATTACCCACTAAGAAACACTTAATGTAAACAGTTAAAGAGTGCAATAGTAAAAGTGTAAAACCCCAAAATATTTAGAAACCATATTTATGGCAATAAAACGCTTAATAATCAATAATAAACAAGAATTGATTAATGGTGAAACAAATAATAATTAAGAATAAGGTTTTAATGATAGAATTAGATGTAAGCACTTCATAATGTGGAATAAACACTGAAGAGTGATGAGGAAACACTATGTGATTAAAAGTGAACCAAATTAATAATTAAAAATATATGGTTTATGATAATATTAAATGTAAACAATTAGTAATATGAAATGAACACTGGAAAGTGATGATGACATTGTTAATTAAGAAAGGATTTTTAGAAAATTAAGTTTAATTATAAACAATTGTAATTAATAGGGAGAATCCCATGAAAAGATAAACAGCTAGTGTTAACATGAATTGAAGGTAGAGTTTAATTAGGGAATAAGAAGTTAATAATGTGATCAATAAACACCCCAGATTATAAGGGAAAATCAATTAAGTAAATTCAAAAGGTGTGATATTACTTAACACCCAAAAAATGGTAATTAATGAATGAGTTGTAAACAAACTTTACTTAATGATAGTTAAATAATTGTGTAATTATATTTATGAATAGGATATGACTGAACAAATTGTACAGAGCATACGCTGTTATATTATTTTATTACTGCCATAATATTACTATGGAATATCAATAATTTTATTCAAAAATGTTCAGGCACCATCTTGTGATATACAAGAATATGAAATTTTACTTACCTTAAGGGCAGAATTCGGTTAAGCGAACTAAAAGATAGCGGAATGTGTTATTTGAAATAATTTACGCTTGCTTGAAATGTTTACCAAATGACATTACCTTTTAATAACATATTACTTACAAAACATGTGACTCTACCGTGCGAAAACACGCACGCTACTATATGCCTTTTGGCGTTGCGTCATGCGACGTAGTTCTACTATACAAGTTTAGAAATCCCCTTAAACATTTCAATAGCCCTCCAAAATAACATATTCAATTATACTTTTTATGATATCATAATTATAAAAGTAATTTCACAACCCAGCACTTGTTATTTTGTTATATATTCTCTCATTCACTCACGCTCACATTCTTAGTACAATTTCTTTTTTAATTTTCCCCAAATTGAGCTCATTTTATTATTAGCGAAAGAAATATTAAAATATCGAAATATTAAAAGTTTTGTATTGACAACATTTTGTCACTTAGCTGATATTATTGTCCTGCAGACGTCCCATCGCTGAAAACGCACTAAAACTTTTACGAAACTTTTGTTTATGTTTTACATTGCACGGTTACTGCATTTTATTTAATTACTGCACTTTTACATTATATTACAAAAACTTGGTTGTGTAAAATTTTTATACACAGCCTTTTAGAGAATTGCCGGCCGGCGCGCTTCTCTGATGAGACGAGACTGTCTTTGATCGCAATGCTGCTATTCAGAGGTGGGGAACAAACTGCGTCACTCATTCCTTTGTCATTCTCGCCCAACCCTATGTATGTATGTATGTATTACGCATTGCATAGTTTTGGCTGACGTAATCATGTGCGCAGCTGGTTGACACATTGACATGACGAACTGTTTTTGCTGTTTCTGTGAGTTTATCCCTGACCTTGATGCAAATCTTGTCCGCTCAATACTACGCAGTTAAAAACCCTTATAAAACTTTACTAGGTTTTATTTATGTGACTTTAAAATAAAAATACAATTTATATCGATTATTCCCCAAATTGCAGTAGGGCCAGAATTGTACTGTTACAAAACCCCCTCAATGAAAGGTTTTATGCCGAAGCATAAAAACTCTTATTGACACACTCATACTTCCTAAAGGGATCAGCTAGGATATGTCGCCACAACCCCCTTACTATTTATATAAAATAATACAACTCACCCGTGGTCCAATGATGGTGACAGTACCTGCATGACCTTACTGGACTTCTCCTACGAGATCCCAACACCATAAGGCCAATCAGGCGCTTTACACTCCTGCTCTGACGCGCTGGCCAGCTCAGGACCGCCGTCACAACATCACCAGACACTGAAACAATAAATCAAAAGTATCAAAATAGTGGCTTGGTATAATACCATATCCCTAACTAATCTGTTTCCCCTTAGCTATGTGCTGGTTTGTGTTAAGAAGCACTGGGTTTACTTTAACTCAACAAGAATTATACAGAAGTTCCATTCTCTTAATTCACTACCCTTAACATTATAACATTTTTTCGATTCCCATCGATAATAATTAATCCTTTCCCATTAACAAGAAGAAACACAAATCTTTATACTAATGCAATAATACTTTCAAAATATTCAAACACATAATCAAAATTTACTCAAATAATATCATCTATTTTTCCCTATTTCTTCAATTCTGAAACATTTTCTTCTTATTATTATTAACAGTAAGTGATCCGGCGCTGTTAATAATACTTATCCCCTTTACTCCTCCACACACACTATTTTCCCCCCTGAACTGTTGCGTTCAGTTGCCTCCACAAGGACTGAGGCAGAAGGAGTGAGCACATTTTTCTTTTCTCTCTCTCCCATCCTTGCTTCAGCTTTACAAAAACTTCAAGGTAAGTACCCCTACTTTTATTCTTATGATATGCCCCTAAGGTCTACCACCCCTACTGAGGTGAAAATAGCCTGTGCTCAAAAATAATCTTAGATTCCCTTTTTTAAAACCCCATTAAATTTCTAATTTGAACCAATTTCAAAGGCAACCAACTATGGTCAGGTTTGACAATTTCTGCCCACAGCTGGTTGTCGTCCAAAACCACGATCTGGGTTGGTAAGGCCGAGATCGCCCGAAATGTAGGGAATCGCAATGGTTTGACACTCAGTGTCGTATATAGTTACCTTTGTAACTACCCCCAAAATCATACATTTATACATACATACAATTCATGTTTAAATTCCTACACTAATACATAATAAACATAATACATAATAATACACTCATCATTAACATTGCGATTATTACATTTATTCACATTTAAGCTTGACCAAAATTTTACACACCCTACATCTTTAAAATTGTGTATAAAATTATAAACATTACATTTTAATTAATTAATTAATAATTTTAATTATTAAACTTTTATTAATTAGCCATCAATTATTTATCATTTACTACCATTTAATTCTTCACAATTTTAAATTTATTATTAACATTCATGTTACATTATTTTTCATTTCTTATTACCTTTCTACTATGAATTTTCTACTTAACCCTTCACATTTTGATCATTGATTAATCTGGGTGACTCCTGTATTCACTATGCTTTGACTTATCGAATAGGCATTAACACTTATAGCCTTACTCACCTTTCTTCTAACAACCACTACTAACAACCAGATTTACATATATTATATTATGACACCAATCTCTCAATTATAATCCCCTTCACATTTTATCCAATTTCTCTGGCACCGCTCGTCTTTGTACTAGGATGTGTGTTCCCTACCCAATGCTCATTCCCTTATTTGGTTCCTGGACCCTCCCTAGGCAACCCTTTCCGGCACTTTCCGGCACATATCGGTTCCCCTCCCGCCACAACGCTTTTCGTTGAGGACTCCTTATCACACCACCCCCCTTACTACAAAATATCATCATCAACAAATATATTTACCATTCAAATCACTCACCTTCTCTACATATAATCACTACTGTGTCCCTAAAATATCTAACACCCTCTTTGTGTGTTACTGGTTGTGCCGATTGATTAAGATCGGCGCTTATACTGCATTTAACGAGAACGCTGAAGAAAAATACCGTACTGTATTTAGCGGTGGCGTTCTACCGTACTGTAATACGGTAATAATGCTGCGCCTGATTGGTGCTGCAACCTGGCGGTCGCCGCTGATCGCGAGTTGAGAAAGGCCAGAATAAACGTTTCTAAGCCTGTCTGATTCTGGTCCTGAACCAAACACCACGCTCTGCTACCAAATGTAACACCTCTTTAAGTATTGTATTGATTTTTTTTTTTTTTTTTTTTTAAGAGGGGCCACAAGATAATTAAAACTAGGCCAAAAGCCTAGAGAAGCCAAAAATGCGCTGGATCCAGTGAGATGGGACTTGCGGACTTGCAATTAAAACTAACAAAATTAACAACCAATAAATTTTTATTATAACTAAACTTTAAATATCTATCCCCCAACAAAATCATTCTATTCTCCTTCTCCTTAAAAATGTTCTTGCTTTAAATTTTTACTAAAAATTTAAATAAATACAAAATTCAAATGAAATGAATATAGAATTTTCTTTTACACAAGGGAATGTAACCCACTAGAACTCGTGGGCATATAGCTACACAACATACAATGACTTTAAACTTTACACTTTTTAATTGGGTCCCCGGTTAACGGGACAGAATAGTGCGCGGACTTGGGGGGGAATCTTTTGTACATTTTGTAACACTGTTTATATTAAATGTGAGCCCAGAGGTTGGCATGTATCTGTGGCTGATTACCATTCAGGCAGTATGCCAACCCCTGAATTTTAGTATGCCCTGGGGGCACTGGTGTTACACACATATATCTATGGGTTATTAGGTATTAAGACCTTACAATAGGTGTTGCGTGCAATAATATTTATGAATTGTAAATTATGTACCTCCTGGGGTGAAAGAGGTGTGGCAAGGTTTTAATGTTGAAAGTTGTAATTGTCCTGTGATATGGAACGTGTGTATGTGTTGTATAATGTAGACATATTTCTTTATATGTCCATTATATGTATTGTATATTCATGTGTATTTCTGGGGGTTAGGTATAGGGCTAAGTGGGGAAAAGTAACCCCGATCGGAAAAGAAAATTTTATATTCATTTCATTTGAATTTTGTATTTATTTAAATTTTTAGTAAAAATTTAAAGCAAGAATATTTTTAAGGAGAATAGAATGATTTTGTTGGGAGATAGATATTTAAAGTTTAGTTATAATAAAAATTTATTGGTTGTTAATTTTGTGAGTTTTAATTGCAAGTCCCGTCTCACTGGATCCAGTGCATTTTTGGCTTCTCTAGGCTTTTGGCCTAGTTTTAATTATCTTGTGGCCCCTCTTTAAAAAAAAAAAAAAAAAAAATTTATAAGTCAATACAATACTTAAAGAGGGGTTACATTTGGTAGACCTCTGGGTTATGGGCCCAGCACGCTTCCATGTACCGATTGACTAAGATCGGCGCTTATACTTCATTTAACGAGAACGCTGAAGAAAAATACCGTACTGTATTTAGCGGTGGCGTTCTACCGTACTGTAATACGGTAATAATGCTGCGCCTGATTGGTGCTGCAACCTGGCGGTCGCCGCTGATTGCGAGTTGAGAAAGGCCAGAATAAACGATTCTAAGCCTGTCTGATTCTGGTCCTGAACCAAACACGATGCTCTGCTACTAAATATAACCCCTCTTTAAGTATTGTATTGACTTACTTATAAATTTTTTTTTTTTTTTTAAAGAGGGGCCACAAAATAATTAAAACTAGGCCAAAAGCCTAGAGAAGCCAAATATGCGCTGGATCCAGTGAGACGGGACTTGCAATTAAAACTCACAAAATTAACAACCAATAAATTTTTATTATAACTAAACTTTAAATATCTATCTCCCAACAAAATCATTCTATTCTCCTTAAAAATGTTCTTGCTTTAAATTTTTACTAAAAATTTAAATAAATACAAAATTCAAATGAAATGAATATAAAATTTTCTTTTCCAATCGGGGTTACTTTTCCCCACTTAGCCCTATACCTAACCCCCAGAAATACACATGAATATACAATATATATAATGGACATATAAAGAAATATGTCTACAATATACAACACATACACACGTTCAACATCACAGGACAATTACAACTTTCAACATTAAAACCTTGCCACACCTCTTTCACCCCAGGAGGTACATAATTTACAATTCATAAATATTATTGCACGCAACACCTATTGTAAGGTCTTAATACCTAATAACCCATAGATATATGTGTGTAACACCAGTGCCCCCAGGGCATACTAAAATTCAGGGGTTGGCATACTGCCTGAATGGTAATCAGCCACAGATACATGCCAACCTCTGGGCTCACATTTAATATAAACAGTGTTACAAAATGTACAAAAGATTCCCCCCCAAGTCCATGCACTATTCTGCCCCGTTAACCGGGGACCCAATTAAAAGGTGTAAAGTTTAAAGTCATTGTATGTTGTGTAGCTATATGCCCACGAGTTCTAGTGGGTTACATTCCCTTGTGTAAAAGAAAATTTTATATTCATTTCATTTGAATTTTGTATTTATTTAAATTTTTAGTAAAAATTTAAAGCAAGAACATTTTTAAGGAGAATAGAATGATTTTGTTGGGAGATAGATATTTAAAGTTTAGTTATAATAAAAATTTATTGGTTGTTAATTTTGTGAGTTTTAATTGCAACCGTCCCGTCTCACTGGATCCAGCGCATTTTTGGCTTCTCTAGGCTTTTGGCCTAGTTTTAATTATCTTGTGGCCCCTCTAAAAAAAAAAAAAAAAAACTTAAAGAGGGGTTACATTGGGTAGCAGAGGCAGAGCGTGGTGTTTGGTTCAGGACCAGAATCAGACAGGCTTAGAAACGTTTATTCTGGCCTTTCTCAACTCGCAATCAGCAGCGACCGCCAGGTTGCAGCACCAATCAGGCGCAGCATTATTACCGTATTACAGTACGGTAGAACGCCACCGCTAAATACAGTACGGTATTTTTCTTCAGCGTTCTCGTTAAATGCAGTATAAGCGCCGATCTTAATCAATCGGCACATGGTATTTCAAAATTCTTATTTATCTAACTCCCATTAACTTTAATTGACTAACTCAAATGCCTTCATTTTCACCCAGGCTCTATCCCCTTTTTTAACACTTTACATTTCTGTGATCATTGACAATTGCATTAGAAAATTCATCCCTCACCTACTAATAACAATACATCTCAATATCCAAATATATTACATGCTTAATCATTTATTATTCATTAGAAATCTCATAAAATCATTTAGCTTCATTATCAAAATTTCTTTTGTACAACATTAATTAAGTAATTAATCTTCAATTATTTAATTCAATTATTTAAAATTACATCATTATTTTCATCACTTGTTTAGACAAAAAAATGTTAATTAAATCAATTAAACTATAACTTCCTGTTATATACATGGTTTACATAAAATTACCTGTAATACACAACATCAAGAATACACAAATACATTGACATTAATACACAAAAAAATATGCAATCCAAACTTATTATTTTATCATTGACCATAATCAGTTCATAAACAGTACATTTTAAAACCAAGTCCACATAATTAATGTTCATACACAATAAAACAATCTATCCTCCATCATTGAACAACAGTCGAATCTTAGGTCTATACAACTTATTTTTTATTAAATATCTGACATTATTATTATCAATATAATACTTGTTTAAATTTTTATATTCTTCCACAATGTCGTTTGAATTAATAGGCCTATTCCATATCAATTTATTATATACCATGTCATCATAGGGTATGATCCTGTCACCTTTAGTATTATCTGTCCTGATTAGGTAAGTTATAAAGTCATTACTATCGTCATCATAATTATCTACTAATACACCCGTTATTTCACAAGGTAAGTACTTGTTATCATTATTATCATCATCTACTATTGCTGCTATCTCAATTTCACTATAAGGTAAGTACCCGT
Source organism: Magicicada septendecula (assembly GCA_034769895.1). Taxonomy (NCBI): domain Eukaryota; kingdom Metazoa; phylum Arthropoda; class Insecta; order Hemiptera; family Cicadidae; genus Magicicada; species Magicicada septendecula. The sequence continues at coordinate 137,677,281 of CM068372.1, forward strand.
TATTATTATTACTTCTCTCTCTACCTAACCTCTCTACAAATCCTCTATAGTTTCTTTTTACTTTAAAAATCTCTATCTCTCTCTTACCACACAACTCTCTTTCTATAGCTCTCCCACCATAACACCAAGCTACACACTCTCTCTCTCAAAATATGCAGGGAACACTAACTCACAATTACTGCACCACTTATGAAGTGCACAAAAAATCCAGGGAAATTTATTTGTAGACATATCGTCTCCCAAATATACATTGAAGGAACCCTCGTCCTTCCTAGACACCTGTGAAGCCTTTACTTCACCCCCAACTACAATATCAAGGGGAAAATCTACCCCCTGCATCTCCTCTACAAATATACTTTCTCTCTCTCTCTCTCTCTCTCTCTCTCTCTGATTCATCACACACAAACATCTCATTATCAACTTCTACTCTCTCTATAATTTCGTCATCACTATTAATATCCACATAATTATTTTCTACCACCATGTTCTTAATTATACCATTATTATTACCTGTGAACTCATTATTCAAATCATCATTCTTACTCACCTTATTAATTAGCACCTTGTTTGCACTTAAACTAGCACTATTTTCTGTAAATGTATCATCATTACTACCTACACTATTCTCTACCCCGCTTTTATTTTCGTCTAATTTATTCTTTGGTTTATCGAATTTCTCATTTACTAACGCTATTGTTTTTTCTTTAATTTTATCGAAATGTGTATGCATTTCATCAATTCTTTTATCTAACTTAAAATTTTGTCTTTTAATTTCGTTTGTCATTTCATTGAACTTTTCATCAAAACTATTTCTGATTTCATTTTTCTGCTCGTTAAATTTTTTATCAAAATTATCAAATCTTACACTCTGTTCATCAAATTTGTCATTCAAGTTATTATATTTAACATTATAATCACTTTGTTGTTCATCGAACTTATTATTTATTGTCTCAAGCTTGTTACTTTGTTAATCGAATTTATTATTAAAACTACTCTTAATTCCTTTAATTTCGCTTAATAGTAACTGCATCATAGCAGCTGTCTGATCTGTTTTATTTTCGTCCCGAGTTGAGATGGGTGTTAACTGAACTGTATTTAATTCGGTGGCACTGGTTTCACCGATCTGACTAACTGGTGTTAATTGAACACCTATCTCACTCGTAACTGTTTCGTCAGTTATGCTGACTTCTATATTATTATCGTCACCAGTATTCATTTTGCTTATTTATAATACATGCATGCATATAATCTTATAACATAACCTATCTCTACGTTTATGTTACGTATCTTAAAATTATACATATTATTTCAGATAACTGTCCGCTCCTTCCCGTAGGCTTACCCCACATGAAATAAAATTTTCTGTAGAGTCCCTGGTCGGAAACCGCCAATGTTATATTAATTTCTTTCTGCCATAATATTACTATGGAATATCAATAATTTTATTCAACAACGTTCAGGCGCCATCTTGTGATATACAAGAATATGAAATTTTACTTACCTTAAGGGCAGAATTCGGTTAAGTGAACTAAAAGATAGCGGAATGTGTTATTTGAAATAATTTACGCTTGCTTGAAATGTTTACCAAATGACATTACCTTTTAATAACATATTACTTACAAAACATGTGACTCTACCGTGCGAAAACAAGCACGCTACTATATGCCTTTTGGCATTGTGTCATGCGACGTAGTTCTACTATACAAGTTTAGAAATCCCCTTAAACATTTCAATAGCCCTCCAAAATAACATATTCAATTATACTTTTTATGATATCATAATTATAAAAGTAATTTCACAACTCAGCACTTGTTATTTTGTTATACATTCTCTCATTCATTCACGCTCGCATTCTTAGTACAATTTCTTTTTTAATTTTCCCCAAATTGAGCTCATTTTATTATTAGCGAAAGAAATATTAAAATATCGAAATATTAAAAGTTTTGTATTGACAACATTTTGTCACTTAGCTGATATTATTGTCCTGCAGACGTCCCATCGCTGAAAACGCACTAAAACTTTTACGAAACTTTTGTTTATGTTTTACATTGCACGGTTACTGCATTTTATTTAATTACTGCACTTTTACATTATATTACAAAAACTTGGTTGTGTAAAATTTTTATACACAGCCTTTTAGAGAATTGCCGGCCGGCGCGCTTCTCTGATGAGACGAGACTGTCTTTGATCGCAATGCTGCTATTCAGAGGTGGGGGACAAACTGCGTCACTCATTCCTTTGTCTTTCTCGCCCAACCCTATGTATGTATGTATGTATTACGCATTGCATAGTTTTGGCTGATGTAATCATGTGCGCAGCTGGTTGACACATTGACATGACGAACTGTTTTTGCTGTTTCTGTGAGTTTATCCCTGACCTTTACACAAATATTGTCCGCTCAATACTACGCAGTTAAAAACCCTTATAAAACTTTACTAGGTTTTATTAATGTGACTTTAAAATAAAAATACAATTTATATCGATTATTCCCCAAACTGCAGTAGGGCCAGAATTGTACTGTTACAACGCCTAGATGTTATGTTTTTAATTGATGAAGAGTAGGGAGTGGTAGCCATATTGTTAACAAAGGCAAAATAGATAATTAAGAAGTTAAGACAATACAAATCTAATTACACTAGAAAATCAGTTACTAACAGAAACATACAAATGGGATAATAACAAAACAAAACACATTAGAATAAAATGAGACATCATTTGTATAAATTCAGTAAATATGGTCAATGGCTACTAGTGCCTCTGAAATGCCTAACTGTCAAAACAAATAATTACAAACTGTATAAAATCCACATGGAAAGTAACAAATCTAAGGCGAGTAACTAGCCAAGAATAATGTATAAATCATTTTAAAAGAAAAATGTTACAATAAGAACTTAACTTAAAAGAAATATGTAATTAACAGATGTTAACATAATTGTACAAAAGTTAATATCTAATAGAACACAACCTTATGAGGTATTAATTTAATCTTTGAAAGGAAAGACAAACAGTAGTGATAATATTTAATACTCAGGAAGGAAGACAGAAGAATACAATCAATCAGAAAATATACAGTAATTTTGAATAAAAATTCAAATATAATAACAATGGTAATAAACCATGCCTTAGCCAATCAAAGGTGATAGGTAACCATAGAAACGAGCCGTTGGTTACTAATTTTCCGTTAATTCTCATTACTCATATAGTGACGCTGATATAGCAGGAACGCATAATTTTGTATGGCATAAATTTTACTTTAAAATGCTAAAAAACTAATCAAAAGTCAAAAACATATATAAGTGAGAAGGAGATGAAGAGTAATAACATTTAACTAATGTCCAGGAACAATTTAAATGAAAATTAAAAGAAGAAATTCCCAAGACTAATCAGAAAAGGACGCCAGCAGCCTAAATCACTCAAAATTGATGAATTTTCCATTTCAAATGAACAACGATCTATCACAAACCTTCTGAACTGATAAGTATCATTTAAATACCCAAATTCCAGGAATAAAAGCACTTTAAATATTTCTCAAATCTATACAAACTCTCACTATGAATTGAAAATAATTTCTTTCAAGGATTAAATAAAATAAACTTACATAGAAAAACTTGTTAACTAAAAAATAACCTCGCACTAGATTGCAAACTTTTGAAACACATATTACTATACTGCAGAACAAATTGTAGCCACACTTTATATTATTTAAGTACGAATAATGTACGGTAGTGTACCTTTTTATTGTAATCATATTTAATATTTTCCTTGTACTCAAAAGGACTCCAGATTTTGAACGAGTATAATTGTAAACTATAAACCGCAGCCATTACTGCATAGAATAGCTCGTTTCAATATCGATTCGTCAAACTGAGAGAAAGCGTTTCATGTTTAATGTCGGAGCAAATTTATTAAATACCAAATAATAATATTATTGTCAAATTGCATAATTACCAAACAGCCATTAAAGAAACAGCAGAGTGTAACCATTGTTTTTATTTCATAAGGAATTGTAATGTATATATGTGTGTGTTAGCGAACTTACAGAAGAGAAGAGCGCTTTCATTACCTGTTCGATACAGCAAGCTGTACAAAGGCGGGAACCGATTCGAATGCCCCGGCCATCATCGCTGAAAACACCTTTTTAACACATTATCTCATAAATTTAATTGTTTTCCACAAACAATTTGGCGCCACCCGGGATTCACAAACCCCTATGGAAGTACAGGTAAGGTTTCCACTCGGTTGTACTGATAATTGTGACAACGCTACGGACTTCGTTAGCGGCAACCATTGATGTAACGACCCCAGTGCGAGACGAACGCACTAACACATACAACAAAAGTGTACACACATCGTTTACAGAGACGACTCAAGCTCTTCGTTACAATAGTAATTTATGATATTGTTAACACAGTTGATGGAACACATACAATCATCACAGACGATCTTACTATCACTTTATTATAGTTCAGACACAACAGAAACTGAGTCCTGCACCATAACAACACTTGTACACACAGCCTTCACAACACATGTTGCTATTGGTGACAAACAGCATGACAATAATCCTGCATCCTCCTTATTTTCCAGATTTAGCCCCCCTCCCAGGATGATTCAGAGCCTTAAAAGTGTCAAGGAAATTCGGACTGAGTTACAACAGGTAATTAGCATGGTTGGAGAGAAACACATCCAGAAAGCACTTGAAGTATGGCAGAAGCAGTAGGATTACTGTATCAATGCAGGGTGAGGGAGGGTACTTTAAACGGAATGAAGACCAGATGTACGACAATAAACATTTCATAAACTTAGTCTGGTTTCTTTTTTGCAGTACCTCACATAAATTCAGACAAAGTTACCTGCACAGGATAGACAAGAAGGATCTAGACATTTCTTTCTGTAGTATTCAGGGCTTTTAAGACTATATGAGAACACGCTTGTTTGAGCTAGAAGGCACTCAAATATTTTCTCAATTGATTAAATACATTCTACATCACAAGTCACTGACAAGCAGAAGTGCCTTATTCTGGCAGGCAAGAAGGACAAGAGATACAGTAATACAAGAAACTGTGAAAAATTGTATTACTTTCCTCACAAGTGAGACTGATATGTCCGATTCCAATATGAAAATCATGTCAGAGGAGGGCAGTGACTGAGAGTTAACAATTCATCAATTTTTTAAGTAATCCTAACAATTTTATAAAGAGTTGTATAACTGTGCTAACTGCATTTTTGTTTAGTGACAAACTGTTTTACAAACAGTTAGTGATAAAGAATGGAACCAAACCAGCACTTAAACACGTACTTGACTGAATGACACTAAAGAACCTGATACTATTTGTCTTTTCTCTTTTATGTCAGTTATTTATTATTAAGTAACATAATCACAAACATCATATTAAATAATGCAGTTGACTTTCTTGGATAAACTCATACACTTAATTAAATTTAATTCATATTATATTAGCCTATTAGCACTTTTTTTTTTAACTTTTCTATAATAATATTAACTGTTTCAAGTGGTTACTAGTCTACAGATAAATTTAAAGCTTAAAGTGATTAAATTATTCTCTAATTTGGGAAAATAAGTTAATATAAAAATGAAGTAATACTATCTTGAATATTTATAATACTATCTTGAATATTTCAGCAAACTGTCAAATGTGCACTAGCTGTCACTATCATACTGCTGCCTCAGAATATGAGTGAGCTGAGTCAGTGGGGAATAGGCAGAATTTAGGTGAGGTTTTTTGTTTGTCGGTTCTTGGTATAACATGTCATACATATATAATTTTTATGTTAGCACTAGTCATATCACAAACATACAAATATTTAGACATACATAAAATAATACTTACGTAGTGCTATGTGTGCCCCTTCATCTGGAGGGTAATTTTTTCGCACCGAGTTGATAACACAAAGACCGAGTGCACTGGCTTTCAACTCTCTAGCTTTTGCAAGAACATTTCTGTAACACAAAATATCAAACCTTATAATGGTCTGGTACAGAACTTATCAAACTGTATATCCACAAAAGGGGTGTATTATGACCAATAAGAAAACTATAAATTGAGTCTCCAGTTAAATAATGCTTCGTGAGAAACCAGTTCATATTGAGTCTTTAGAAGTGACAAACTTCTGCATATATTAAGAATCAAACTATATAACAATCAGAGCGATAATCTCTTAACTTTGTACAAGTGATTAGTTTATATTCACCATGAAAAACAATGTAAATAAGCTCAGTTAATATTTTATTACTGCCACTCCATACTCTATACTGTCTGCAGTTGTAAAAGATATCTGCAAACACACTTCACATTTACAAGAAGCAGTAAAGTTATCAATTTACATCTGTATAATTAATTTCGAATCAACAGGCAACACCTAGAACAACCATAAAACCAGATGCTAGATCTGCAGACCACAGATGTACAGTTCTTCCGTGGAATGTATCAATAAATTGTAAGTCTATAAAAATTTAAAAGCTCTATTCAGAAACTATAAAAATTCAAAAGCAATATTCTGAAAGAACTATTAGTGTAAAGTAATTCCTTAAGCTTTCACATCCAGCGTCATAATTATAAGAACTACTGTCCGGGCTATCAGCCGTGGTCTTCTATTGTTTAAAACAGATGTTTTAATCTCGCCACTGGAGCCCATCTTCAGTGTCTAAAAGACTTAAATTTGTCCTGACAAGATGTCCATCATTAACACAACACAAAACTCTGGCAAAGGCTGAGACCCACTATATAACCACAGGCCTTTTGTCACGGTACTGTGGTGTTACTGATGGACATCATGTCAGTACAAATTTAAATTCTTTAAACACTGAAGATGGCCTTCAATGGTGAGGTTGAAACGTCTGTTTTAAACAGTAGAAGACCCCTGATAGTACGCACAGTAGTTCTTATAATTATTAGTTTAAAGATTTATTATTTATATACATAAATAAGAATTATTAAAACACAATTTTAGTCAGCTTTGTTGCAGTCAATCTGTTATGTTTTTCTACATAATGAGAATATTTTCATATTTGCTCATATTTATTCTTGTTTTATAATTATTAATTACAGTAGACTCTCGACTATCAGGCTCACGACTATCCGGCCTATTTTTGAACCGTGCTGTGTGCAAAACACAAGTTGCGACATGAAAAGCGCGAATCCCCCCGCCCTGCTACCTGCTCTTTGTTTTGTCAATTGTGTATCAGATGTCAACAAGTGCAGAATACGTTTGCCACTGTTCCTGGGTCCCTGGTTATGTTCGTAAATTGGGTTTTTTTTTTGAAGACGATTATGAAATGGATGATAAACGAAAAAAGGCTGTATAGTGACTATGGAAGAGAAACTACGCACTATAAAATGACTGCACTCTGGTTTAACAGCAAAAACTATTGCTTCGGAGTTAGGAGTTGGGAAAAGTATAATTGGTGACTGGAAGAAAAATCGAGTAGAAATTGAAAAGTGGTGTCCTGCCCAAGCTAGTGGAAGTGGAATTAAAGTAAGAAAAATCATGCTGAAAGGTAAGCATAAAGAAGTTGAGGAAACTTTATTTTTGTGGTATGAACACTTAAGAGGAAAAGGCTTGCCTGTTACTGGGCCGATATTGTAGGTAAAAGCGTCACAATTTAAGCGACAAATAGAAGGAGAAGATCCTGAATTTACTGCTAGTGATAGATGGTTAGACCGGTGGAAAAAACGATTTGGTATTCGCCAGATTACCATAAATGGGGAGGCTTTATCTGCTGATAAAGAGGCTGTACCATTGTTCAAAGACTATCTTTTTAAGCTATTGAAAAGGAGGGGATTTCTGGGAAGCAGTTGTACAACTGTGATGAGACCGGTTTATATTATAAGATGCTCCCTAGAAAGATGCTTGCATCAAAAAAAGAAGCCGCTGCACCAGGATACAAGAAAAGCAAGGAACGAGTCACCATCTTGGCTTGGAGTAATACAACCAGCAACCACAAGCTTAGGTTGACTTTAATAGCAAAATCAAAGAAACCTAGAGCTTTTAAAAAACTAGAAAATCAGGAATTACACAGACTGGAACCCCTACATTACAAACATCAAAAGAAAGCATACATGAATTCAGGAATCTTTAAAACCTGGTTCCAAAATGAATTCGTACCGACCCCTGAAAAACATTTGAAAGACAACAATTTGCCGAGAAAAGCTGTGCTAATTCTTGACAATGCACCTTCGCATCTGGTCACTGACGAACTCACAGATGGAGACATTAAAGCTTTATTTTTACCAGGCAATCTGACAGTTGTTTGTAAGCCGATGGACCAGGGCGTCCTTGAAATTCTAAAGAGAAGTATCACCGGCATCTTCTCAGTTTGTTGGTATCAGCGAATGATAATAATGAAGACTACTTAACCACTGAAAAAGATTGACATGCTAGATGCCATAGGTGGTTGGCTGAAGCATGGGAAGAGATTTCAAACAAACCCTCGAAAATTGCACTCGCCCACTCGCCAGTGGCGAGTGGGTTTTGACTGTGAAAAAAAGGAGAAAAGAGGAGAGAAAGAATGAAAAATGGAAAAAAGAAGGACGTCTATTACACCAAAACACGTCATGTTTTTGTTTTAGTAAAGGCGCGTGTTGAAGTCATAGGCAGTCAGTTAGCTGTCACCATGTGAATTTTATAAACAAAACTGCTCTGTTGGATATAAACATTGTAACGTAACAGAGTTGAGGTCCCCCAACGTTACATAAAAATTGAATGAAATATGGTCAAGGACCATACCCTGAATTAAGGTTGTTCAATAGTTAATGTGTTTGAGAAGTACCTCAAGTCAAAAGAGGCAATGACTAATGTTAAATATAAAAGAACCAGAACAATGAATGATTGAATGTAATAAAATGTTTGTTTTTGTACTGTAACATGTTAAGGTCTACAGAGTATTTATGTTGTATTTTGAAAATGCTAAAAATGAACTGATGTTGCTTAATAGTAATACTTCATCAATAATTATGTTTATATTTATATTAGATTTGTCTTTATATAATCAAGTATAGTTACCAATGTTAGGCACTATACTAAGTTCTAAGTATTGTATAAAGTGGAATAATACTGTTGTTTTAATTAATGTTTATAAACTGGGCCAGGAGGGTGACCAGTGTTTCATGTTTAACAAGTAGTTCTGACAATTATATTATAAATTAATGAAGGGTTCCATAACCAGTTAATTAATGTAAAAAAGTAACCACCAGTAAATTAAAATTAATATAATTAACCATTTAACCAATAATTAGTTGTACAGTAGGTCAGGTAAAAGAAAATTAAGTTAAAGAACCAAATAATGTTATAACGGTTGTAAGAAAATCTATAGGCCTAAATTCCATATTAGTGAAAGGAAATTAATACCTTTTTAAGAAACCCAGTCCAACGAAAATCTGGTAAAACAGTTACTGTTTAAGAAGGAAGGTTAGGGGAGAATTTTAGGTGATTTCATATTAATCCAAGCATGGAGTATTTTATTGGAAACGAGTAGTAATATTCTATAATACCGGCACAAGGATATATAGAAAACGTGGTTGTTAAGGCAACTAAAATGTACAGAAGTTGTTGATTTGAATTTATTCGTTCTGATTGTTACAAGCTATTAGGTTGAGATGGACCGATATATTTAAAAAATATGAATAAATCTAGAAGAAATATGACTCAAAATTGAAAAACCCTTTTTGAAAAATAATCATAATTTAATGCTAATGAGTAATAAAATTTAATAACCTTCCAAATTGTAAATGAATACAGTTAAAAAGAATTGAAAGCCTCTCACCTCATTCACCAAATAATTCCGCTGGATTCGGTATAAAACCAATTCCTTCTATAAACCGAATATCAGTAAAAAGAATTAAAGCCTGAACTAACGGAATTATTGAAAATACCAGAAGACTCAGTTTGGCAGAAATAACCTTCATTGGCAGCAGAAGAAGCTGGGATCCTAATTTCGTTTCACCGGGACCGAGAATTGTTAAGAGCACAAAAGAAGAACAGAAGTCCGAAGATTTCCTGAGGGTTTACCAGTACACGCCACCATCAATTTTATTGAAAACCAGAGCAGTTTCACTGGATGAAGACGAGATAAGCTGATTTTTGGCAACTGTTTACAAACGTCCACCGCCAGTCGAAGTTTTCGTCGGATTGGTAAAAAAACAACCTATTTTAATTTCACTGTATTTAGCGTAAATAATTTTATTTTTGTAAATTGAGCAACCTTAATTATGCATTTTACCTGGCCTTACTAATGGTTCCAAGAACTTTACGAACCCTGGGATAAGAATTATTTATTATTTTCATGTGTATATGTTTATAGATTTTGAGTAATTAATAATCGATATATTTCTGGGTGATCGATTGGATCGTATTATTGTTTTTTGAGATAACGTGGACTGTAAAGTAATAGAGAAAATAAATAAAGTATCTTTATTGTATGAAATAACGTTTCAAGTTATTGCAGAACAAATACTATATGTAGTGGTTGGAATAATTTACAAAAAGATTGATTCAAACTCAATGAATAACTAACCTATAAGTACGCTTATTACAAGGAACAGCGCTCAAAGTTTGCAGCTGGTGGGACGGAAGATTGCTGAACTAGCTTGTGTTTAGTACAAAATTTGAATGGAATTTTCTACCATCGAGTGACTAGGGTTGACACAAATACCCCTTACATTCAGTCAATACTCCATACATATCGCTAATATTACACAACCACTGAAAACTAAGTTAAGTCTATATAGTAGTACGATTATAAATTCAAGGAACATAATTATAATTTTGTTTGCTTAATAATCTATTTTCCGAAGGTTTTATCGGTCACAATCAAAGGATATATTCATTAATAAATAAATCATTAAAAACGCAGAGAAAGCTTTTCGTCACTGACGCAACCCAAAGTGAGACTGTATTGAACCCCAGTACATACAGTCACATACTTGTAAACGTTGTATTCCAAATTGGAATCCAACAGTGGTGCTTCCACACATCTTCATATAATTAAATAATATAGTAACCCATTTAATTACAAATTGGCGCTTACAACAGTGGGGCTTGAATAAGACGGACGTTTCGCTAGTACCTCACATTGTGATATTACTAATAAAGTCACTGTGAGGGCGGCATTTGTGATATTACTCACTTTGCATTATAATCTATTTTTATTTATACGAATAAATAGTACCATAATATGGCACGTGTGTACTTACCAACTTTAATTATTGCCGGGCTCATACTCTTCTTATGCAATATGCTTTTATACCTAAGGGTGCCAGGGATTCGTTACAGCGAGATTCTTGAGTCAAAGAAGGTGACACAAATGATAACACTGTTTCGAGTGAAAGTACTATCAAATTTTAATCTTCAACATAAATACATTATAGAAACCATGTGCTTAAAATGGCGTCGCACAAAGTTGCAACAAAAGAAAATGGTGGCTATTTAGTCAGCCCTGTCAGTATTACTATTTCTGGTGGTCTCTAATCAAAATCGTTAGAATGTTATATTTGTACTGCAGTTCTAATTACTTATTAATTCATATTTGCTATATTCACAAACCAATGCCCTTGGCATATACATATATACTCATGGCCATGCGCTCACTCTCACACTCTCACATACACTCATCTAATTATGGGTACATGATTTTAATTAGTTGTTTTCAATTAATGAGCTCATTAGATTAAAATAGAAAATGACAAAAGGTTGACTTCTCTTAACGGAGATAGGCGTAGATCCCTCGCTGCTGTTGGTTGGATGTTCCCTGCATGGCTGGTGTTCGTCTCAAGTCTATTTGGTTTTAATTACATAGTTATCACTGATTCTACATGTTTTTTAGATTTAAATGTTAATACAATCGAGCACTAACGCTCCACCATCACATTTGAAAGTTAGCTTTGATTGATTTTAAATTTTTATAGTAAATGAGAACAGACAGCGATACATCGCTGCTGCACCCTTGAAGAACTACGTTGGATTGAGACGGAGGCAAGTGTAAAATTGCGCTTGTGTGCGTACATTTTTACGTCATTACTCTTTTTTCACACAGGACTAAGACTGGTTACATGCGTTGTCGTCAGTGCGTCATTGCTTTTGTTATGACGGATCAGTGTTATTGTCCAATCGGAATTCGTATTGTAGTCTTTTCGTCACAAACACCGCCATGGTAGATTTTGAGTTTAGCACGTCCATCGGCGACTTTGGTGTCTTACTCTGGCCGAAATTGTGTTGTTCCTTTTTCCAAAGGGACAATGTACCTAACCATTCTGTATGCTTAAAAATACATAATAAAACATTGAAAACACCTACATAACCCACAATTATGGTATTGGGCCAGTATGTACTGTTACAAACCCCCTCAAGGAAAATTTTTGTGTCGAAACCCAAAAAATTTCCTTGACTCATTCACACTTTCCTAAAAGGATCAGTCTAGATACGTCACCACAACCCCCTATAACGTTACGAAAAAAAATTTTATCATCACTTACCCTTGGTCCCATGATGTTGGTCGCACCCTCTGACCTTACTGGACTTCTCCTGAGAGATCCCTACACCATAAGGCCATGAGGCACTCTACACTCCTGTTCTGACGCTCCAGCCAGCCCAGGACTGCGGTCACAACACCACAAAACTCTGAAACATTGCATACAAAAATTTAAAATAGTGGTCTGATACACTTACGCATCTACAACTGATATGCTCCCCTTTAGATGCATTGGTTTGTGTTTGGGGCATTGGTTTGTTTCTAATTCAAAAGTGTCACTTAACCACAACAAGACTTAAAGTACATTGATTTTTTACCACCACCAAATTCGAATACTTCCTTGTAAGAAAATAAACAACATATATAGGTAACTAAATATAACACAATATATCAACAATTCTTTATCCTACCCCAAAATACCTTCACCTAATTATTTCTATAAATTCAGTTTACAACTATCATGACAGACACTTTTTCTTTAAACTTTGTTGCTCAACTTATAATCATTTATCTATTTTGTAAATGGCAGCTTACTAGAATATTTTATTTAACTTCATTTTTAACTTTAAACTTCCAACTTTAAAATCTACTATATCTTAAAACTTGTTATCGTCATTACCCCTGTATTGACCTCCTAACCACACACTCTATTGCTATCAACATAATAAAACATCATAAAACATTGTACATTACATATTAACATTGTTACATTTACCTTACATTAAACAATTTAAATTTACATGATTTGTACCAAACTTTATCACATTACTACTTCAACAATTTTCTATTAACTTTTAATGATTTAACATTCATTAGATTCTATACAACAATTTCAAATTTGTCCTTACCTTTCTGTTACAATTACCTTCCTTTGTTACCTCACCTTCCTACCATGAATTCTCCTTTTCTAACCCTTCTATCCTTATTCGTTTGGGTGACTCTCTATTATTCATTTTTCTCTGTCTTATTTTGGCATCTGTCAACCTAACCTTACTACCCCTTTTTTACACTAACCGCTTCTAACCATTAATATATTTTGACACCAATATCTCTATAATAAACCCCCTTCATAAATCCCATTTAAAACCTCTGGCACCGCGCCTTTTTTGTACTAGTATGTGTGTATTCCCTCTAACCAACTCATTCCCTTATCGGTTTCTGACCCTTTCAGATAACCCTTTCCGGCACACAACGTTCCCTTCCTGTCTCAACATCTCTCGTTGGACTCCTACACCAATACCCTTATTACAAAATATCACCATCAACAACTATAAAATTACCATTCACATTACTCAACTCTACATATAATTACTAACCACTGTGTCCCTAAAATATCTAACACCTCTTTATATACTATCAACATCTCAACACTTTATTTTTCCTAACTCCCAATAACTCTATTTAACTAACTCCAATGCCCTGATTTATCACTATCCCCAAACTCTTTACAACATTTCAACATTAATATACCATTAGAAATTCATCACTTATCTGCTAACAACACCTTTCATATCCAAATACATAATCATCTACTAACCCTTATAACCTGAATCTCATAATATCATTTAAACTTTCTTCAGTTATTTAAAATCGTACAATACATGCTTACCTAAAAATACATAAAATACACAACAGTAAAAATACACAAATACATAGACATCAATACACAAAATATACAATTCACATAATCATTAAATCATTCACCATAATCAGTCCTAGTCAGTCCATTTTTAAAAACACTGTCCACACAATTAAATGTTCATAACACAATAAACAATTACCCCATACGTCGAACAATAGTCTTATCTTATATCTATATACATTGCTTATTATTGAATCTCTTATATTAACATCATAAATGCATATACCATTCAAATTTTCATTATTTTCCACAAACTCATTTAATCTGTCATGATTGGTCATTGTCCTGTCACCTCCAGTATAATTCGTCACAATCAGATAAGTTACTAAGTCATTATTTTCATTATCATCTCCTACTACTACTATATCAGCTTCATTACAAGGTAAGTATTTCATATAGTTTGTTTTCTTCCATCCTACTCTCTCTATCAACTCTTTATAACCTCTATCTAACTTAAATACTTGCATCTCACCATCTACACACAACTCTTTCTCTAAATATCTCTCAAAACATTTCTCACCATCATACCAAGCTACACACTCTCTCTCCATATATGCAGGGGACTCTACTACTTTATCACTGCACCACCTGTGAAGTGCACAAAAAAAACCAGGGACCACTTTATTTGTAGACCTTTTGTCTTCCAAATACGCATTGAAGGCACTCTCGTCCTTCCTAAACACACATGAAGTCTTTACTTCTCCCCCTACTACAACATTAAGGGAAAATCTTACCCCCTGCAACCCCTTTATCTGTAAATTCTCTCTATACTTTCTCTCTAATTCCTCAACACTTTTTATCACTTCATTATCAAATTCTACTCCCATTATACTTTTATCACCACTCTCAATACTCACACAATTATTTTCTAACACCATATTTGTAATTCTATCATAATTCTCACCACTACTTACCTTGTCTTTATTTCTATCTGATTTGTCTACCTTGTCCATGTTACAATTTTGTTTCTGTATTTCGTTTTTAAATTTTTCTAATCTCTCTTCTAATTGGTTCAATTTTACATCTTGCACATTATTTTGTTTTTTCAATTCATTTTCGAGGCTAACAAACTTCTCGTCAATCTCTTTTAACACACTATTTTGTGTTTTAATCAATGCGAACAGGTCTTCTAATGATATTTTATTTTCGGCTACTTTAGGTGTTGAGCTAATGTGTCTTTCCAGTAAAATAGATTCTGTCTCTGATTTTTCTATTTCTATGCTACTATTATTATCTGCCATTTTTATTTTAAATGTTGGAATTACTATTTCACTCTACTTGTAACAAAATTACACAATTACTATTTACTCTGGTTGTTAACATAACCTCCATAACCTCTCTTGTTATGTTCCGGATATCATCTCGTCACCCTCTATGTCTCTGACTCTGGCTTATTTATATAAAATAATTTTATATAAAGTCAACTGTTCGGGGCCATTTGTGATATTACTAATAAATATAAATTTATATATTTATATTTATACTTATGACGCAATTCGTCAATAATCTTTAAATATATAAATAATGTTGTCTTACCCATAATTGTTATTAATTATTATTAATAATTATTATTATAATTAATCATGTCCCAGTGAGGGCGTCATAGATTTACTATCAAACTTTTTAATTAACAAATAGATTCAGTATATAACCATGTGCTTACTATGGCGTCCCACAAAGTTGCAACAAAAGAAAATGGTGGCTATTTAGTCAGCCCTGTCAGTATTACTATTTCTGGTGGTCTCTAATCAAAATCGTTAGAATGTTATATTTGTACTGCAGTTCTAATTACTTATTAATTCATATTTGCTATATTCACAAACCAATGCCCTTGGCATATACATATATACTCATGGCCATGCGCTCACTCTCACACTCTCACATACACTCATCTAATTATGGGTACATGATTTTAATTAGTTGTTTTCAATTAATGAGCTCATTAGATTAAAATAGAAAATGACAAAAGGTTGACTTCTCTTAACGGAGATAGGCGTAGATCCCTCGCTGCTGTTGGTTGGATGTTCCCTGCATGGCTGGTGTTCGTCTCAAGTCTATTTGGTTTTAATTACATAGTTATCACTGATTCTACATGTTTTTTAGATTTAAATGTTAATACAATCGAGCACTAACGCTCCACCATCACATTTGAAAGTTAGCTTTGATTGATTTTAAATTTTTATAGTAAATGAGAACAGACAGCGATACATCGCTGCTGCACCCTTGAAGAACTATGTTGGATTGAGACGGAGGCAAGTGTAAAATTGCGCTTGTGTGCGTACATTTTTACGTCATTACTCTTTTTTCACACAGGACTAAGACTGGTTACATGCGTTGTCGTCAGTGCGTCATTGCTTTTGTTATGACGGATCAGTGTTATTGTCCAATCGGAATTCGTATTGTAGTCTTTTCGTCACAAACACCGCCATGGTAGATTTTGAGTTTAGCACGTCCATCGGCGACTTTGGTGTCTTACTCTGGCCGAAATTGTGTTGTTCCTTTTTCCAAAGGGACAATGTACCTAACCATTCTGTATGCTTAAAAATACATAATAAAACATTGAAAACACCTACATAACCCACAATTATGGTATTGGGCCAGTATGTACTGTTACAACATACTCAGTTGATTACAAATTGGCGATCAACGAGTGGGCTTTAGTTAAGTAAAAAATCATATTAATTGATACTTAACTTGAGCAGGCAACCATTAGAGGCACAGGAATGCATACGAGAGGTGTTACGAAAAGAATGGAGAAGGAACAAGAAACAGAAGAAGATAGGAGGGAAGAAGAAACAGAGGTAGGTACAGATACTGAAATGGAACAACAGGCGAGCAATAAAGAGGATGCCCAAGGGGACCAACCAGATAAATCTGCCCGAAAGGAAGACATGAGTATGCAGGAGCTGTTGAGGATTATAATGGAAAGCAATAAACAAATAAATGAGGAAAATAAGGAGAACTTTAGGAAACAGGAGGAAAACTCAAGGCAAACCAAGGAAGAATTAAATAAAAAATTCGAGGAAAATTCAGAAAAGCTGGAAAATAAAATAGACAGTATAAATGAAAATTCAGAAAAGCTGGAAAATAAAATAGACAGTATCAACGAAAACTCAAAGAAACAAAATGAAATTTTGAGTGAGAATTTGATCAAATTAATGAACGAGAAGTTTGACAGAAATAAAGAGGAAAATGATGAGAATAACCGGCTGATAAATGAAAGCTTAAACCAAATCAATTAAAGGTTTGACAGAAACGATGAGAGCTTAAGGCAGATTCAAGAAAATCACAAACAAATTGACGAGAAAATTGAAAACAGTAATAAGGAGTTGCGGCAACTTATAAATGAACAGAACCAGGCGTTGAGGGAAGTTATCAATGAAAGGGTTGCGAATGTCAATGAAACACTCAATAAAAGGGTAGATAATAATGAAGCGGAAGTAAGCCAGCAAATAGATGAAATTAAGGGGAGTCTTGAAAAGACAGATGAAACCATAGTACAACTTGCAAGGGAAGTAGAGGCCAAAATTAATCATGGAGAAAATACCTACAAAACTATGATAAATCAGGTACAATTAGAAACACAAGAGAAAATGGACGAGGTACAAATTAATATAGCTGGAAGAATTGAATTGGTAAATAACGAAATGACACAAATAAAAACCCAAGTAGTTCAACATAAAGAGACTATAGAAAATATAAAAAATCAAGAAATAAGTAATATGAAGGAATCAATAGAGATTTTACAAAATAGACCAATGTGTCTAGCACATCATATAGCCCCTGAACATAAAGATAATATCAATTTTAAAATTTATAGGGGAAATCCCATGGAATTCCTGGAGAGAGTAGACGAATGGTTTAACCGAATTAAAGTAACTCGGTGGAACGTGATAAAAAGTTATTTAGATGAATGCTTCAAAAGTATAAATGATAATTGGTGGTCGGCTGTCCGAAATGAACTTAGTGATTATGAGGAATTTAAAGGGACGTTTAAATCAAAATATTGGTCAGATTCTGTGCAGAACAAGATTAGAGATAACATTACTAACGGGAGATTTAATGTTAATCAAGAACAGTCCCCAACTACTTACTTTTTGAGAAAAGTATGTTTAGCGCGTCATTTGGAACCGCGGATACCAGAGGAGTGTTTGGTGAATAAATTGTCATACCATTTTGAAGAGGAGATAGTTCGTGCCAGACGCAGTGGACAAGTAAAGACCGTTGAAACAATGGAAACCTTATTAGCTAGTTACGAAATGGATGACTATTATCAAAGGTCTCGACGGCAAGGTGAATATTATCACAATAGAAGGGAAGAGACAAATCAAGAGTCGCGTACAGGGACAAATCGGTTTAACAATAATAACTATCACAGAAGGATGAATGACCAATTAATGAACAATCGTAATCGTAACAATTATTATCCAAATAATCACTATACTAATCATGAGAATAACAGATAACAGGCCGCAGGAATTGGGACAATGGTAGAGAGGACTGGAACAATAATGGTGCCAACAACGACCAACGAAACCTACCCAATAATCGAAATCGAGAGGAGGATCTGCCTAGACACCAAGAAGCCCATAGAGAGTTTAGACCTGATGATGGTAACCCAGGAACTACTGCAAGGGACGATCGTCCGCAGGATAGGATGGAAAACTAAGTACAGCAGTGGAAGTATCTAGTAACCCCTCGCTGCTGGGATTGGAAGGGTATATACAAAAGCATAAGGAAATTAATCAAATTATAAAAACTACAAGGAACAATTATTTAAAGGATATACGAAATGATTTAACGGAAGAAGTGTTACCGTCAGAGAATAAAACTGATAATCAAATTATATACATTATGGCTGAATTGCAGGGAGTTATGACAGAGATAGTAATTGATACTGGCGCGAATGTGTCGCTACTGGACAAGGTTGAATATAACCGAATAAGGGAGAAGTATAAGAAAAATATACCAACATTACCAGTTAACCACATGGTTATTATAGGTGCTACTGGCAGACCAAATAAAACAATACGACAGCATGTAACAGTACATACTGGCCCAATACCATAATTGTGGGTTATGTAGGTGTTTTCAATGTTTTATTATGTATTTTTAAGCATACAGAATGGTTAGGTACATTGTCCCTTTGGAAAAAGGAACAACACAATTTCGGCCAGAGTAAGACACCAAAGTCGCCGATGGACGTGCTAAACTCAAAATCTACCATGGCGGTGTTTGTGACGAAAAGACTACAATACGAATTCCGATTGGACAATAACACTGATCCGTCATAACAAAAGCAATGACGCACTGACGACAACGCATGTAACCAGTCTTAGTCCTGTGTGAAAAAAGAGTAATGACGTAAAAATGTACGCACACAAACGCAATTTTACACTTGCCTCCGTCTCAATCCAACGTAGTTCTTCAAGGGTGCAGCAGCGATGTATCGCTGTCTGTTCTCATTTACTATAAAAATTTAAAATCAATCAAAGCTAACTTTCAAATGTGATGGTGGAGCGTTAGTGCTCGATTGTATTAACATTTAAATCTAAAAAACATGTAGAATCAGTGATAACTATGTAATTAAAACCAAATAGACTTGAGACGAACACCAGCCATGCAGGGAACATCCAACCAACAGCAGCGAGGGATCTACGCCTATCTCCGTTAAGAGAAGTCAACCTTTTGTCATTTTCTATTTTAATCTAATGAGCTCATTAATTGAAAACCACTAATTAAAATCATGTACCCATAATTAGATGAGTGTATGTGAGAGTGTGAGAGTGAGCGCATGGCCATGAGTATATATGTATATGCCAAGGGCATTGGTTTGTGAATATAGCAAATATGAATTAATAAGTAATTAGAACTGCAGTACAAATATAACATTCTAACGATTTTGATTAGAGACCACCAGAAATAGTAATACTGACAGGGCTGACTAAATAGCCACCATTTTCTTTTGTTGCAACTTTGTGCGACGCCATTTTAAGCACATGGTTTCTATAATGTATTTATGTTGAAGATTAAAATTTGATAGTACTTTCACTCGAAACAGTGTTATCATTTGTGTCACCTTCTTTGACTCAAGAATCTCGCTGTAACGAATCCCTGGCACCCTTAGGTATAAAAGCATATTGCATAAGAAGAGTATGAGCCCGGCAATAATTAAAGTTGGTAAGTACACACGTGCCATATTATGGTACTATTTATTCGTATAAATAAAAATAGATTATAATGCAAAGTGAGTAATATCACAAATGCCGCCCTAACAGTGACTTTATTAGTAATATCACAAATGGCCCCGAACAGTTGACTTTATATAAAATTATTATATATAAATAAGCCAGAGTCAGAGACATAGAGGGTGACGAGATGATATCCGGAACATAACAAGAGAGGTTATGGAGGTTATGTTAACAACCAGAGTAAATAGTAATTGTGTAATTTTGTTACAAGTAGAGTGAAATAGTAATTCCAACATTTAAAATAAAAATGGCAGATAATAATAGTAGCATAGAAATAGAAAAATCAGAGACAGAATCTATTTTACTGGAAAGACACATTAGCTCAACACCTAAAGTAGCCGAAAATAAAATATCATTAGAAGACCTGTTCGCATTGATTAAAACACAAAATAGTGTGTTAAAAGAGATTGACGAGAAGTTTGTTAGCCTCGAAAATGAATTGAAAAAACAAAATAATGTGCAAGATGTAAAATTGAACCAATTAGAAGAGAGATTAGAAAAATTTAAAAACGAAATACAGAAACAAAATTGTAACATGGACAAGGTAGACAAATCAGATAGAAATAAAGACAAGGTAAGTAGTGGTGAGAATTATGATAGAATTACAAATATGGTGTTAGAAAATAATTGTGTGAGTATTGAGAGTGGTGATAAAAGTATAATGGGAGTAGAATTTGATAATGAAGTGATAAAAAGTGTTGAGGAATTAGAGAGAAAGTATAGAGAGAATTTACAGATAAAGGGGTTGCAGGGGGTAAGATTTTCCCTTAATGTTGTAGTAGGGGGAGAAGTAAAGACTTCACGTGTGTTTAGGAAGGACGAGAGTGCCTTCAATGCGTATTTGGAAGACAAAAGGTCTACAAATAAAGTGGTCCCTGGTTTTTTTTGTGCACTTCACAGGTGGTGCAGTGATAAAGTAGTAGAGTCCCCTGCATATATGGAGAGAGAGTGTGTAGCTTGGTATGATGGTGAGAAATGTTTTGAGAGATATTTAGAGAAAGAGTTGTGTGTAGATGGTGAGATGCAAGTATTTAAGTTAGATAGAGGTTATAAAGAGTTGATAGAGAGAGTAGGATGGAAGAAAACAAACTATATGAAATACTTACCTTGTAATGAAGCTGATATAGTAGTAGTAGGAGATGATAATGAAAATAATGACTTAGTAACTTATCTGATTGTGACGAATTATACTGGAGGTGACAGGACAATGACCAATCATGACAGATTAAATGAGTTTGTGGAAAATAATGAAAATTTGAATGGTATATGCATTTATGATGTTAATATAAGAGATTCCATAATAAGCAATGTATATAGATATAAGATAAGACTATTGTTCGACGATATGGGGTAATTGTTTATTGTGTTATGAACATTTAATTGTGTGGACAGTGTTTTTAAAAATGGACTGACTAGGACTGATTATGGTGAATGATTTAATGATTATGTGAATTGTATATTTTGTGTATTGATGTCTATGTATTTGTGTATTTTTACTGTTGTGTATTTTATGTATTTTTAGGTAAGCATGTATTGTACGATTTTAAATAACTGAAGAAAGTTTAAATGATATTATGAGATTCAGGTTATAAGGGTTAGTAGATGATTATGTATTTGGATATGAAAGGTGTTGTTAGCAGATAAGTGATGAATTTCTAATGGTATATTAATGTTGAAATGTTGTAAAGAGTTTGGGGATAGTGATAAATCAGGGCATTGGAGTTAGTTAAATAGAGTTATTGGGAGTTAGGAAAAATAAAGTGTTGAGATGTTGATAGTATATAAAGAGGTGTTAGATATTTTAGGGACACAGTGGTTAGTAATTATATGTAGAGTTGAGTAATGTGAATGGTAATTTTATAGTTGTTGATGGTGATATTTTGTAATAAGGGTATTGGTGTAGGAGTCCAACGAGAGATGTTGAGACAGGAAGGGAACGTTGTGTGCCGGAAAGGGTTATCTGAAAGGGTCAGAAACCGATAAGGGAATGAGTTGGTTAGAGGGAATACACACATACTAGTACAAAAAAGGCGCGGTGCCAGAGGTTTTAAATGGGATTTATGAAGGGGGTTTATTATAGAGATATTGGTGTCAAAATATATTAATGGTTAGAAGCGGTTAGTGTAAAAAAGGGGTAGTAAGGTTAGGTTGACAGATGCCAAAATAAGACAGAGAAAAATGAATAATAGAGAGTCACCCAAACGAATAAGGATAGAAGGGTTAGAAAAGGAGAATTCATGGTAGGAAGGTGAGGTAACAAAGGAAGGTAATTGTAACAGAAAGGTAAGGACAAATTTGAAATTGTTGTATAGAATCTAATGAATGTTAAATCATTAAAAGTTAATAGAAAATTGTTGAAGTAGTAATGTGATAAAGTTTGGTACAAATCATGTAAATTTAAATTGTTTAATGTAAGGTAAATGTAACAATGTTAATATGTAATGTACAATGTTTTATGATGTTTTATTATGTTGATAGCAATAGAGTGTGTGGTTAGGAGGTCAATACAGGGGTAATGACGATAACAAGTTTTAAGATATAGTAGATTTTAAAGTTGGAAGTTTAAAGTTAAAAATGAAGTTAAATAAAATATTCTAGTAAGCTGCCATTTACAAAATAGATAAATGATTATAAGTTGAGCAACAAAGTTTAAAGAAAAAGTGTCTGTCATGATAGTTGTAAGCTGAATTTATAGAAATAATTAGGTGAAGGTATTTTGGGGTAGGATAAAGAATTGTTGATATATTGTGTTATATTTAGTTACCTATATATGTTGTTTATTTTCTTACAAGGAAGTATTCGAATTTGGTGGTGGTAAAAAATCAATGTACTTTAAGTCTTGTTGTGGTTAAGTGACACTTTTGAATTAGAAACAAACCAATGCCCCAAACACAAACCAATGCATCTAAAGGGGAGCATATCAGTTGTAGATGCGTAAGTGTATCAGACCACTATTTTAAATTTTTGTATGCAATGTTTCAGAGTTTTGTGGTGTTGTGACCGCAGTCCTGGGCTGGCTGGAGCATCAGAACAGGAGTGTAGAGTGCCTCATGGCCTTATGGTGTAGGGATCTCTCAGGAGAAGTCCAGTAAGGTCAGAGGGTGCGACCAACATCATGGGACCAAGGGTAAGTGATGATAAAATTTTTTTTCGTAACGTTATAGGGGGTTGTGGTGACGTATCTAGACTGATCCTTTTAGGAAAGTGTGAATGAGTCAAGGAAATTTTTTGGGTTTCGACACAAAAATTTTCCTTGAGGGGGCTTGTAACAGTACATACTGGCCCAATACCATAATTGTGGGTTATGTAGGTGTTTTCAATGTTTTATTATGTATTTTTAAGCATACAGAATGGTTAGGTACATTGTCCCTTTGGAAAAAGGAACAACACAATTTCGGCCAGAGTAAGACACCAAAGTCGCCGATGGACGTGCTAAACTCAAAATCTACCATGGCGGTGTTTGTGACGAAAAGACTACAATACGAATTCTGATTGGACAATAACACTGATCCGTCATAACAAAAGCAATGACGCACTGACGACAACGCATGTAACCAGTCTTAGTCCTGTGTGAAAAAAGAGTAATGACGTAAAAATGTACGCACACAAACGCAATTTTACACTTGCCTCCGTCTCAATCCAACGTAGTTCTTCAAGGGTGCAGCAGCGATGTATCGCTGTCTGTTCTCATTTACTATAAAAATTTAAAATCAATCAAAGCTAACTTTCAAATGTGATGGTGGAGCGTTAGTGCTCGATTGTATTAACATTTAAATCTAAAAAACATGTAGAATCAGTGATAACTATGTAATTAAAACCAAATAGACTTGAGACGAACACCAGCCATGCAGGGAACATCCAACCAACAGCAGCGAGGGATCTACGCCTATCTCCGTTAAGAGAAGTCAACCTTTTGTCATTTTCTATTTTAATCTAATGAGCTCATTAATTGAAAACCACTAATTAAAATCATGTACCCATAATTAGATGAGTGTATGTGAGAGTGTGAGAGTGAGCGCATGGCCATGAGTATATATGTATATGCCAAGGGCATTGGTTTGTGAATATAGCAAATATGAATTAATAAGTAATTAGAACTGCAGTACAAATATAACATTCTAACGATTTTGATTAGAGACCACCAGAAATAGTAATACTGACAGGGCTGACTAAATAGCCACCATTTTCTTTTGTTGCAACTTTGTGCGACGCCATTTTAAGCACATGGTTTCTATAATGTATTTATGTTGAAGATTAAAATTTGATAGTACTTTCACTCGAAACAGTGTTATCATTTGTGTCACCTTCTTTGACTCAAGAATCTCGCTGTAACGAATCCCTGGCACCCTTAGGTATAAAAGCATATTGCATAAGAAGAGTATGAGCCCGGCAATAATTAAAGTTGGTAAGTACACACGTGCCATATTATGGTACTATTTATTCGTATAAATAAAAATAGATTATAATGCAAAGTGAGTAATATCACAAATGCCGCCCTCACAGTGACTTATTATTAATATCACAAGCAAGTAATGATGGAAGTATCTAGTGGAGGTAAAACTATTCCTATGGTGTTTATGGTAGCCCAAGGACTACCATTTAAAGCAATGTTGGGGTGTGATACGCTGCGGCGCCACTCAGCTATTATTAATATGGGCAGAGGAAAAATAACCCTGTACCATGAAAATGGAGAATGGTCAAGTGAAATAGTGGATCATAAAAATGCCACTCACCAAAGACATTCTTTTACTTTGATGCGTGATGATGAAATGGAATGTAAAGCACCTTTTGAGGAATTAACCTATACTAAAGAGAATGAATGGAAGGAAAAATTTCACGAGATTTATTTGTTTAAAACTGTCAATAATAATAATAGAGTAACACCTGAACAAAGGAATCAATTAATAAAGATTTATAACAGGTATAAAAAAGTATTTTCGGATGTGCCAGGGAAAGCCAGGAATTTTATTTGTGAGTTGTCATTTAAGCAACCTATTAATTTTAACCGTAAATCATATCCTATACCCCAATCCCTAAAACCAGCAGTGAGAAGGGAAATACAGAGTATGATGGAACTGGACATAATAGAATATAGTTCATCACCATACACCAGCCCTATAGTAGCTATAAAGAAGAAGGATGGTACAGTACGTTTATGTTTAGACGCCAGGGAAATAAATAAAAATATAATCAATGATGGAACCTCACCAGGAGAAATTGAAGAGTTAATGAAGAAATTTAAGAATTGCAGGTATATGAGCATTTGGGATGCTGTTTGTGGATACTGGCAAGTGGAGTTACATCCCAACAGTAGGAATTATGTTGCCTTCATATTTGAAGGAAGAAATTATCACTTTAAACGTCTTCCTTTTGGGTTAGTAAACTCTGTGGCAGTTTTTATTAAGTGCATGGACCAGGTTCTGGGTGAAGAAGTGTTATCCTTCACAACAGTATATGTTGACGATATACTAGTAACTTCAACCACATGGGAGGAACATTGCCGACGTGTGGAAATGGTGTTAAGCAAGTTAGAAAAGAACAACATTACATTGAAATTGAATAAGTCAAAATTAATAACAAATCAATTACAATTCTTAGGGTTCATACTCTCTGAAAATGGAATATCAACATCCCCTGAAAAGGTGGAAGCTATTCAAAACTTCCCCAAACCTAAAAATATTAGACAGCTACAATCATTCCTAGGAGTGTGCAACTATTACAGGAAATTCCAAGGGAATTACTCCCAAATAACAGCGAGGTTTAAACACTTGCTGTCATCTAAACATAAATGGAAGTGGAAGGAGGAAGATGATGAGACATTCATTTTAGTTAAAGAGAAATTTTTACAAAATATCATCCTGCGCCATCCTGATTTTGATAAACCATTTTTTATAAATTGTGACGCCAGTGATGTGAGCCTGGGTGCTGAACTATATCAGGAAGATCCAGAAGGAGACCACCAAGTAATAAGTTTTGCCAGTCGAGTCCTAAATCAATGTGAAAGAAATTACAGTGTCACAGAAAAAGAATTATTGAGTGTTGTATTTGCCTGCAATAAATTCCGCACATATGTATTAGGTTATCCTTTAACAATAAGGTCCAACCACAAATCCATATTGTAACGTAACAGAGTTGAGGTCCCCCAACGTTACATAAAAATTGAATGAAACATGGTCAAGGACCATACCCTGAATTAAGGTTGTTCAATAGTTAATGTGTTTGAGAAGTACCTCAAGTCAAAAGAGGCAATGACTAATGTTAAATATAAAAGAACCAGACCAATGAATGATTGAATGTAATAAAATGTTTGTTTTTGTACTGTAACATGTTAAGGTCTACAGAGTATTTATGTTGTATTTTGAAAATGCTAAAAATGAACTGATGTTGCTTAATAGTAATACTTCATCAATAATTATGTTTATATTTATATTAGATTTGTCTTTATACAATCAAGTATAGTTACCAATGTTGGGCACTATACTAAGTTCTAAGTATTGTATAAAGTGGAATAATACTGTTGTTTTAATTAATGTTTATAAAGTGGGCCAGGAGGGTGACCAGTGTTTCATGTTTAACAAGTAGTTCTGACAATTATATTATAAATTAATGAAGGGTTCCATAACCAGTTAATTAATGTAAAAAAGTAACCACCAGTAAATTAAAATTAATATAATTAACCATTTAACCAATAATTAATTGTACAGTAGGTCAGGTAAAAGAAAATTAAGTTAAAGAACCAAATAATGTTATAACGGTTGTAAGAAAATCTATAGGCCTAAATTCCATATTAGTGAAAGGAAATTAATACCTTTTTAAGAAACCCAGTCCAACGAAAATCTGGTAAAACAGTTACTGTTTAAGAAGGAAGGTTAGGGGAGAATTTTAGGTGATTTCATATTAATCCAAGCATGGAGTATTTTATTGGAAACGAGTAGTAATATTCTATAATACCGGCTCAAGGATATATAGAAAACGTGGTTGTTAAGGCAACTAAAATGTACAGAAGTTGTTGATTTTAATTAATTCGTTCTGATTGTTACAAGCTATTAGGTTGAGATGGACGGATATATTTAAAAAATATGAATAAATCTAGAAGAAATATGACTCAAAATTGAAAAACCCTTTTTGAAAAATAATGATAATTTAATGCTAATGAGTAATAAAATATAAATAACCTTCCAAATTGTAAATGAATACAGTTAAAAAGAATTGAAAGCCTCTCACCTCATTCACCAAATAATACCGCTGGATTCGGTATAAAACCAATTCCTTCTATAAACCGAAGATCAGTAAAAAGAATTAAAGCCTGAACTAACGGAATTATTGAAAATACCACAAGACTCAGTTTGGCAGAAATAACCTTCATTGGCAGCAGAAGAAGCTGGGATCCTAATTTCGTTTCACCGGGACCGAGAATTGTTAAGAGCACAAAAGAAGAACAGAAGTCCGAAGATTTCCTGAGGGTTTACCAGTACACGCCACCATCAATTTTATTGAAAACCAGAGCAGTTTCACTGGATGAAGACGAGATAAGCTGATTTTTGACAACTGTTTACAAACGTCCACCGCCAGTCGAAGTTTTCGTCGGATTGGTAAAAAAAAACAACCTATTTTAATTTCACTGTATTTAGCGTAAATAATTTTATTTTTGTAAATTGAGCAACCTTAATTATGCATTTTACCTGGCCTTACTAATGGTTCCAAGAACTTTACGAACCCTGGGATAAGAATTATTTATTATTTTCATGTGTATATGTTTATAGATTTTGAGTAATTAATAATCGATATATTTCTGGGTGATCGATTGGATCATATTATTGTTTTTTGAGATAACGTGGACTGTAAAGTAATAGAGAAAATAAATAAAGTATCTTTATTGTATGAAATAACGTTTGAAGTTATTGCAGAATAAATACTATATGTAGTGGTTGGAATAATTTACAAAAAGATTGATTCAAACTCAATGAATAACTAACCTATAAGTACGCTTATTACAAGGAACAGCGCTCAAAGTTTGCAGCTGGTGGGACGGGAGATTGCTGAACTAGCTTGTGTTTAGTACAAAATTTGAATGGAATTTTCTACCATCGAGTGACTAGGGTTGACACAAATACCCCTTACATTCAGTCAATACTCCATACATATCGCTAATATTACACAACCACTGAAAACTAAGTTAAGTCTATATAGTAGTATGATTATAAATTCAAGGAACATAATTGTAATTTTGTTTGCTTAATAATCTATTTTCCGAAGGTTTCATCGGTCACAATCAAAGGATATATTCATTAATAAATAAATCATTAAAAAACGCAGAGAAAGCTTTTCGTCACTGATGCAACCCAAAGTGAGACTGTATTGAACCCCAGTACATACAGTCACATACTTGTAAACGTTGTATTCCAAATTGGAATCCAACAGTGGTGCTTCCACACATCTTCATATAATTAAATAAAATATAGTAACCCGTTTGATTACAAATCGACGTCTCCAACATGGGGTTGAATTAAGAAGGACTCTTCATTATTAGTTGATTACAAATTGGCGCTCAACGAGTGGGCTTTAGTTACGTAAAAAATCATAATAATTGTTACTTAACTTGAGCAGGCAACCATTAGAGGCACAGGAATGCATACGAGAGGTGTTACGAAAAGAATGGAGAAGGAACAAGAAACAGAAGAAGATAGGAGGGAAGAAGAAACAGAGGTAGGTACAGATACTGAAATGGAACAACAGGCGAGCAATAAAGAGGATGCCCAAGGGGACCAACCAGATAAATCTGCCCGAAAGGAAGACATGAGTATGCAGGAGCTGTTGAGGATTATAATGGAAAGCAATAAACAAATAAATGAGGAAAATAAGGAGAACTTTAGGAAACAGGAGGAAAACTCAAGGCAAACCAAGGAAGAATTAAATAAAAAATTCGAGGAAAATTCAGAAAAGCTGGAAAATAAAATAGACAGTATAAATGAAAATTCAGAAAAGCTGGAAAATAAAATAGACAGTATCAACGAAAACTCAAAGAAACAAAATGAAATTTTGAGTGAGAATTTGATCAAATTAATGAACGAGAAGTTTGACAGAAATAAAGAGGAAAATGATGAGAATAACCGGCTGATAAATGAAAGCTTAAACCAAATCAATGAAAGGTTTGACAGAAACGATGAGAGCTTAAGGCAGATTCAAGAAAATCACAAACAAATTGACGAGAAAATTGAAAACAGTAATAAGGAGTTGCGGCAACTTATAAATGAACAGAACCAGGCGTTGAGGGAAGTTATCAATGAAAGGGTTGCGAATGTCAATGAAACACTCAATAAAAGGGGAGATAATAATGAAGCGGAAGTAAGCCAGCAAATAGATGAAATTAAGGGGAGTCTTGAAAAAACAGATGAAACCATAGTACAACTTGCAAGGGAAGTAGAGGCCAAAATTAATCATGGAGAAAATACCTACAAAACTATGATAAATCAGGTACAATTAGAAACACAAGAGAAAATGGACGAGGTACAAATTAATATAGCTGGAAGAATTGAATTGGTAAATAACGAAATGACACAAATAAAAACCCAAGTAGTTCAACATAAAGAGACTATAGAAAATATAAAAAAATCAAGAAATAAGTAATATGAAGGAATCAATAGAGATTTTACAAAATAGACCAATGTATCTAGCACATCACATGGCCCCTGAACATAAAGATAATATCAATTTTAAAATTTATAGGGGAAATCCCATGGAATTCCTGGAGAGAGTAGACGAATGGTTTAACCGAATTAAAGTAACTCGGTGGAACGTGATAAAAAGTTATTTAGATGAATGCTTCAAAAGTATAAATGATAATTGGTGGTTGGCTGTCCGAAATGAACTTAGTGATTATGAGGAATTTAAAAGGACGTTTAAATCAAAATATTGGTCAGATTCTGTACAGAACATGATTAGAGACAACATTACTAATGGGAGATTTAATGTTAATCAAGAACAGTCCCCAACTACTTACTTTTTGGGAAAAGTATGTTTAGCGCGTCATTTAGAACCGTGGATACCAGAGGAGTGTTTGGTGAATAAATTGTCATACCATTTTGAAGAGGAGATAGTTCGTGCCAGACGCAGTGGACAAGTAAAGACCGTTGAAACAATGGAAACCTTATTAGCTAGTTACGAAATGGAAGACTATTATCAAAGGTCTCGACGGCAAGGTGAATATTATCACAATAAAAGGGAAGAGACAAATCAAGATTCGCGTCCAGGGACAAACGGTTTAACAATAATAACTATCACAGAAGGATGAATGACCAATTAATGAACAATCGTAATCGTAACAATTATTATCCAAATAATCACTATACTAATCATGAGAATAACAGATACAGAACAGGCCGCAGGAATTGGGACAATGGTAGAGAGTATTGGAACAATAATCGTGCCAACAACGACCAACGAAATCTACCCAATAATCGAAATCGAGAGGAGGATCTGCCTAGACACCAAGAAGCCCATAGAGATTTTATACCTGATGATGGTAACCCAGGAACTACTGCAAGGGACGATCGTCCGCAGGATAGGATGGAAAACTAAGTACAGCAGTGGAAGTATCTAGTAACCCCTCGCTGCTGGGATTGGAAGGGTATATACAAAAGCATGAGGAAATTAATCAAATTATAAAAATTACAAGGAACAATTATTTAAAGGATATACGAAATGATTTAACGGAAGAAGTGTTACCGTCAGAGAATACAACTGATAATCAAATTATATACATTATGGCTGAATTGCAGGGAGTTATGACAGAGATAGTAATTGATACTGGCGCGAATGTGTCGCTACTGGACAAGGTTGAATATAACCGAATAAGGGAGAAGTATAAGAAAAATATACCAACATTACCAGTTAACAACATGGTTATTATAGGTGCTACTGGCAGACCAAATAAAACAATACGACAGCAAGTAATGATGGAAGTATCTAGTGGAGGTAAAACTATTCCTATGGTGTTTATGATAGCCCAAGGACTACCATTTAAAGCAATGCTGGGGTGTGATACGCTGCGGCGCCACTCAGCTATTATTAATATGGGCAGAGGAACAATAACCCTGTACCATGAAAATGGAGAATGGTCAAGTGAAATAGTGGATCACAAAAATGCCATTCACCAAAGACATTCTTTTCCTTTGATGCGTGATGAGGAAATGGAATATAAAGCACCTTTTGAGGAATTAACCTATACTAAAGAGAATGAATGGAAGGAAAAATTGCAAGAGATTTATTTGTTTAAAACTGTCAATAATAATAATAGAGTAACACCTGAACAAAAGAATCAATTAATAAAGATTTATAACAGGTATAAAAAAGTATTTTCGGATGTGCCAGGGAAAGCCAGGAATTTTATTTGTGAGTTGTCATTTAAGCAACCTATTAATTTTAACCGTAAATCATATCCTATACCCCAATCCCTAAAACCAGCAGTGAGAAGGGAAATACAGAGTATGATGGAACAGGACATAATAGAATATAGTTCATCACCATACACCAGCCCTATAGTAGCTATAAAGAAGAAGGATGGTACAGTACGTTTATGTTTAGACGCCAGGGAAATAAATAAAAATATAATCAATGATAGAACCTCACCAGGAGAAATTGAAGAGTTAATGAAGAAATTTAAGAATTGCAGGTATATGAGCATTTGGGATGCTGTTTGTGGATAC
This sequence comes from Magicicada septendecula, assembly GCA_034769895.1. Lineage (NCBI taxonomy): Eukaryota > Metazoa > Arthropoda > Insecta > Hemiptera > Cicadidae > Magicicada > Magicicada septendecula. Next base: position 137,709,366 of record CM068372.1, read on the forward strand.
TGGCAAGTGGAGTTACATCCCAACAGTAGGAATTATGTCGCCTTCATATCTGAAGGAAGAAATTATCACTTTAAATGTCTTCCTTTTGGGTTAGTAAACTCTGTGGCAGTTTTTATTAAGTGCATGGACCAGGTTCTGGGTGAAGAAGTGTTAGCCTTCACAACAGTATATGTTGACGATATACTAGTAACTTCAACCACATGGGAGGAACATTGCCGACGTGTGGAAATGGTGTTAAACAAGTTAGAAAAGAACAACATTACATTGAAATTGAATAAGTCAAAATTAATAACAAATCAATTACAATTCTTAGGGTTCATACTCTCTGAAAATGGAATATCAACATCCCCTGAAAAGGTGGAAGCTATTCACAACTTCCCCAAACCTAAAAATATTAGACAGCTACAATCATTCCTAGGAGTGTGCAACTATTACAGGAAATTCCAAAGGAATTACTCCCAATTAACAGCGAGGTTTAAACACTTGCTATCATCTAAACATAAATGGAAGTGGAAGGAGGAAGATGATGAGACATTCATTTTAGTTAAAGAGAAATTTTTACAAAATATCATCCTGCGCCATCCTGATTTTGATAAACCATTTTTTATAAATTGTGACGCCAGTGATGTGAGCCTGGGTGCTGAACTATATCAGGAAGATCTAGAAGGAGACCACCAAGTAATAAGTTTTGCCAGTCGAGTCCTAAATCAATGTGAAAGAAATTACAGTGTCACAGAAAAAGAATTATTGAGTGTTGTATTTGACTGCAATAAATTCCGCACATATGTATTAGGTTATCCTTTAACCATAAGGTCCGACCACAAATCCATATCATTTATACAAAGGTGCAAACTAAACCATGGCAGATTAACTCGTTGGATTTTGGCTCTCCAGGAATACAACATAACATGGGAATATGTGCCAGGAAAACAGAATACTGTCGCTGACGCTCTATCTAGGGTAAACCTAGAAAATGGCACTTTTGAAGTTGAAAGAGAGGATGTTGGAAAAATATACCTTATAATATCAGCTAGGGAAGAATTAGTAGAAGTGCTGACCAAAATTCGAGAAGAACAAGCTAAGGATCTGAGATTGTCCACTATACAAGAACGCCTCCGGAATAATGATACTATAATTATGCAATATTATCAAAATTATCAAGGATTAATCTTCATAAAGTCTCCTGTTGAAAAGAATAAATGGAAATTATACATTCCCAAATCCACAGAACCATTAATAATAAAAATTTACCATCAAATGTAGGGACACATGGGTTCCATCAAGGTAGTGAAGGCACTAGAGGAACATGTATACATTAAAGGTTTGAAAAAGAAGGTAATGGAATCAATAAAACGATGTGGAATATGTCAAAGGGTTAAGGTAAACAATGAACGGAAGGAGGGAGCTTTGATAACTATTACTTCAGAAAGAAAATTGGAAAAAACGTTTCTTGACATTTGCGGACCTTTCCCACGTAGTGGAGGCCGGCGCCGATATAAATACATTGTCATAATCTTGGACCATTTCACACGTTATACGAAATTGTATCCCATCAGCAAGGCATCCACCAATGTTATCATCAAGGTCGTCACTGAAAAGTACATTATAGACGTAGGCACTCCATATTCCATAATAACGGACCATGGAACCCAGTTCAAGGGTCAAAGATGGAAGTTAGAGATGTCCAATCGAGGAATTAAAACATACAAAACTTCAATTTATCATCCGAGTAGTAATCCAGCAGAAAGGGTACTCAGAGAGGTAGGACGAGTACTTCGTACTTATTGTTATGATAATCATAGTAAATGGAGTGATTTCTTACAGGAAACCGAGACCTTTTTACATATTGCCCATCATGAAACCATTGGTGTTACACCATACCAGATGATGTTTTCAAAACCACCACCTCGAGAAATTACCAATTTAATACCATTCCCTGAAGGACCTGAAGAAGAATTGGACCTTACCCATGTATATAGTAGGCTACTTCACAAAATGGAAACCCGAAGAAAAAAACAAGACGCTACCCGTAAAAATATTATTAAATACATCAGAGAAAAAATTTTGATAAGAAATCGTCAGCAACCAAGCAGTTTCGAAGGAATAGCAAAGAAATTGTTGCTATTATATGTTGGACCTTTTATAATAAGCCAGGACAATCAGAACAATACTTACGTAGTATTGGACCCCGCAAATAATAGGGTGAAAGGTACATACAACCAAGCGGAAATAAAAAAGTATTATGAATAGGGGAACCAATTGGTCAGATACTAGTTGTGCGTTTATTTCTTACTAAACTTTGTTTATACAAAATAAACTTCTTTCGAAGGGGGGGGGTGTTATGTAACGTAACAGAGTTGAGGTCCCCCAACGTTACATAAAAATTGAATGAAATATGGTCAAGGACCATACCCTGAATTAAGGTTGTTCAATAGTTAATGTGTTTGAGAAGTACCTCAAGTCAAAAGAGGCAATGACTAATGTTAAATATAAAAGAACCAGACCAATGAATGATTGAATGTAATAAAATGTTTGTTTTTGTACTGTAACATGTTAAGGTCTACAGAGTATTTATGTTGTATTTTGAAAATGCTAAAAATGAACTGATGTTGCTTAATAGTAATACTTCATCAATAATTATGTTTATATTTATATTATATTTGTCTTTATATAATCAAGTATAGTTACCAATGTTAGGCACTATACTAAGTTCTAAGTATTGTATACAGTGGAATAATACTGTTGTTTTAATTAATGTTTATAAACTGGGCCAGGAGGGTGACCAGTGTTTCATGTTTAACAAGTAGTTCTGACAATTATATTATAAATTAATGAAGGGTTCCATAACCAGTTAATTAATGTAAAAAAGTAACCACCAGTAAATTAAAATTAATATAATTAACCATTTAACCAATAATTAATTGTACAGTAGGTCAGGTAAAAAAAAATTAAGTTAAAGAACCAAATAATGTTATAACGGTTGTAAGAAAATCTATAGGCCTAAATTCCATAATAGTGAAAGGAAATTAATACCTTTTTAAGAAACCCAGTCCAACGAAAATCTGGTAAAACAGTTACTGTTTAAGAAGGAAGGTTAGGGGAGAATTTTAGGTGATTTCATATTAATCCAAGCATGGAGTATTTTATTGGAAACGAGTAGTAATATTCTATAATACCGGCTCAAGGATATATAGAAAACGTGGTTGTTAAGGCAACTAAAATGTACAGAAGTTGTTGATTTTAATTAATTCGTTCTGATTGTTACAAGCTATTAGGTTGAGATGGACCGATATATTTAAAAAATATGAATAAATCTAGAAGAAATATGACTCAAAATTGAAAAACCCTTTTTGAAAAATAATGATAATTTAATGCTAATGAGTAATAAAATTTAAATAACCTTCCAAATTGTAAATGAATACAGTTAAAAAGAATTGAAAGCCTCTCACCTCATTCACCAAATAATTCCGCTGGATTCGGTATAAAACCAATTCCTTCTATAAACCGAAGATCAGTAAAAAGAATTAAAGCCTGAACTAACGGAATTATTGAAAATACCACAAGACTCAGTTTGGCAGAAATAACCTTCATTGGCAGCAGAAGAAGCTGGGATCCTAATTTCGTTTCACCGGGACCGAGAATTGTTAAGAGCACAAAAGAAGAACAGAAGTCCGAAGATTTCCTGAGGGTTTACCAGTACACGCCACCATCAATTTTATTGAAAACCAGAGCAGTTTCACTGGATGAAGACGAGATAAGCTGATTTTTGACAACTGTTTACAAACGTCCACCGCCAGTCGAAGTTTTCGTCGGATTGGTAAAAAAAAACAACCTATTTTAATTTCACTGTATTTAGCGTAAATAATTTTATTTTTGTAAATTGAGCAACCTTAATTATGCATTTTACCTGGCCTTACTAATGGTTCCAAGAACTTTATGAACCCTGGGATAAGAATTATTTATTATTTTCATGTGTATATGTTTATAGATTTTGAGTAATTAATAATCGATATATTTCTGGGTGATCGATTGGATCGTATTATTGTTTTTTGACATAACGTGGACTGTAAAGTAATAGAGAAAATAAATAAAGTATCTTTATTGTATGAAATAACGTTTGAAGTTATTGCAGAATAAATACTATATGTAGCGGTTGGAATAATTTACAAAAAGATTGATTCAAACTCAATGAATAACTAACCTATAAGTACGCTTATTACAAGGAACAGCGCTCAAAGTTTGCAGCTGGTGGGACGGAAGATTGCTGAACTAGCTTGTGTTTAGTACAAAATTTGAATGGAATTTTCTACCATCGAGTGACTAGGGTTGACACAAATACCCCTTACATTCAGTCAATACTCCATACATATCGCTAATATTACACAACCACTGAAAACTAAGTTAAGTCTATATAGTAGTATGATTATAAATTCAAGGAACATAATTTTAATTTTGTTTGCTTAATAATCTATTTTCCGAAGGTTTCATTGGTCACAATCAAAGGATATATTCATTAATAAATAAATCATTAAAAAACGCAGAGAAAGCTTATCGTCACTGACGCAACCCAAAGTGAGACTGTATTGAACCCCAGTACATACAGTCACATACTTGTAAACGTTGTATTCCAAATTGGAATCCAACAGTGGTGCTTCCACACATCTTCATATAATTAAATAAAATATAGTAACCCGTTTAATTACAAATTGGTGCTTACAACAGTGGGGCTTGAATAAGACGGACGTTTCGCTAGTACCTCATAAGTGGTTTAATTACAACATCTTAAAACACGTCGAACAAAATAGTGTTGCTGAGAGAGGGGAGTGGAAATTTCACGCCGTTCTGTGCGGGCCGCCGGCCGCCGGCCTTTGTCACTCCTTCCAAGTTGTAGTCTGCTAATTATTGTTGAGTTGACCGGATGTGTTACGCGTGTGATTTATTGTTTCGTGTACTAAGAGTATTCTCAATTTCTAAGATCGTGTTCAGCGCGTATTTTATTTTTCGTGTGTTATTTTGTTCATAATGAAACAGATTAAACCTAATTATTTGTTTAAAAAAAGTTCTACTGTCAGTACGACGACGCCTAGTGAGTCTGCGAGTGCGACGTCTACTGCTAGAGATGTAAGTGCCGGGCCTAGTAGGGAAACTGAAATGCCTACTGTGGAAAACGCGAGTTCTAGTGGACTTAGGCCTACTCACGGTTCCTCTGGGAAATGAAAATTTCAAAGAGCTTGGCTAGCTTACAATTCCGACCGCGCAAAATGTACTACATGCACTAAATACCCTCAAAATAGTGACCCAAAATGGGTAGCATGATTTTCTGGTTTCATGAAAAAGGAAACTTTTGTGTTTCATGGTAAAAGCCTAGTACATATGGACAATTTAACGCGGTTTGAAGTAGAGACAGAACCAGGAAAAGCTCCTCTTGCCAAATGTATTAAGAAAATAGTGTCTTCTATGTTTTGAGCGTCTAACAACTTTATTCAACATAGCCTATTTTATGGGCATCAATGAAAAACCATTTACCGACTTCCCTAAGCAAGTTGCCCTTCCAACTAAATTAGGTGTAAATGTAGAGACAAAACAATATGTAAACGTAAAAAACTGCCAAGTTTTCATTAATTTTATTGCTAAACAGTTACAAGATGTGGTTCAAAAATTAAAAAATGCTCAGTGTTTCAGTATTTTGATTGATGGTTCCACGGACCGAAGTGCTGAGGAACATGTGATTGTTTATGCTCGTTATGTGTGTGAAGGGGAGATAAGAGAAGACCTTTTAGGCCTTGTGCCTCTCGAGAGCGGTAGGGCAGAGTCGTATTTCACTGCTGTTACTGGGCTCTTGGATAACTTAGGGCTTGATTGGAGAAGAGAAAAGTACATGGTTAGTGTGGGAATTGACGGGGCGTCGTCTATGATTGACTCAAAGTCAGGTTTCATACTTCGTTTGAAAGAAGAAGCTCCGCATTTAATTAGCATTCACTGCGCCGCGCATCAACTGGCCTTATGATGCTGCCAATTCCATCCCTTACCTATAAAAGCTTGACGAAACTGTGAAGAACATATACATATTTTACAAACGATCTACAAAACACCTCCATGAGCTTAAAAACACCGCAAAAACTTTAGAAAGTGAGATAGTAAAACTCAGAAATATTCACAATGTATGGTGGCTATGTAGTAAATCTGACGCTTTGAAAGCTTTGCGGCATGATCTCGTACCTCTGGTCATCCATCTTGAGGATATAACGAACCGGAAAGCTACAACAGGAGAAGCTACGGATGCAGCTAGAGCAAAAGGCTATCTAGAAATCCTTACATCATACAAGTTTGTAAAAACATTAAACTTTTTGATTGACCTGTATAGGAAACTAGAGCCATTTTGTAAAGTTTTACAGTTGAAACAGTTACTGGTCTCACAGGTACAATCGTCAACGATGGTAATGGTGAAAATGGTTCAGTTCCTGCTTTCATCTGAAGGATCCAGTGTGAAACAATTCCTTTCTGACACTTCAGACTCAGAGAAACTGAATTGCTCAAAATACAAAGGCGACCAAGGAATTGTTCTCACAAACACGTCTCAAGGGGAGGAAGAATACAAATCAATCCGTAATATGATCGAAAGCACAGTTCATTACTTGAAGTGCTGTTTTGATACTCTTGAGACTGTAGTAGGCACCAAGTGCCACGTTCTGGATTTCTTGTGCCTTCCTCAAGATGACACCCTAACTGCATATGGCAATGAGGAGATTCTTCAATTGGCGCATGTTTTTATTACTGGTGATATAAATGAGGATGTTTTGCTATCAGAATGGCTTCAATTAAAAATGATGGTTATTTTAGTTTTTGAAAAAGTCCTTGACAGATGACTGCTTCTCCCTTTTAGCCCTCTTCCATGATGCAATGTCTCCCTCCACTTATGCAACCAGATGATATCAGCTGGTGTCACCTCCTCCTGTTGACTAATGTAGTGCAGTGCTGTCTCAATCGTCTTGAACCCTTCCGAATGTGGGATGACATTTTTCCTGTCGTCCTCCTCCTCCTCTTCTTCTATTTCTTCTCCCTGCATCACCATTTCAGTTACTTCATCAACTTCGTCGTTTGCCAACCATTCTCTAATGTCCTCTGCATTGACATCGTCACAGCCCGGTACTTTTTCCAGCAACGAAACAAGTTTATCGTTTTCATCTTCCACTTCGTTTCACACATGGACTTAAGGTTGAAATGTTCACCTTCATGGTCCAAAATAATTTTCCAAGACCTTACAAGTGATATGTTTGAAACAACCCTCGAAAATTGTTGGCGTTTCCCACTCGCCAGATACCGTTTCCCAGGGGGGGGAATAAAACTTTATTATTTAATATTTAGCATGTACCGCTACATTATTCATTAGCCCAGTTTATATTCTGATAGTCCCTTATCGAGTTGAAGATGAAAAATAATTGATTAAAAATAATCAAGCTGGACTAGGCTGAGTGGCCTCTTGTGGCCACTAACATGGCGAAGTCCCGACGAGAAATACCATTTGTCTATTGCTACACCAGGGTTGAAATCTTCTAAGGGTGGTCCATTTACTGCCAGCTGCATTAGATCTCCTAATGAAGTGATGTCCAGGGAAAGTCTCTGTTTCACTTTTATCCTGTTAACGAAGCTAAATCCCCGTTCACAAGATGCTGTTGTTACTGCCATGCATGCAATGCCGTAAAATACTTTCTTTAGCTCACCAAAACGCTCAGGAAACTTGTACAGAGTTTTTAATAGCTCACCCAGTCCTTTTGAAACTATAAGTTTTGACTCTTTTATCTTAGGCCTAACTTTTCACATTTGTGTAATCATTTATCAATGAACAGTAAAATAAGTTTAAATCATTTTTTAAGAATTAGGCCTACGTTTTATGTTAATGTTTTGTTTATTTTAAAATTGTATGTATTCATACTGTACAGTGTACATCATTTTATGTTTCCTGCAATTAAGTTAGATATTATAAAATTTATCTTACAATGGGTATACAATATTTTTAGTCTTGGACTTCCTTTTTCTGTAATACATTTTTAAAACGTACAGTACGTACATAACAAACATTTATAAAGTATTGGCCTGTACTAAGAGATCAGAAAATATGAATAAGAGGGGGTTTTTGTATAAAAAGTGTGTTTTTAATGGTATGGGTGGGGTAGGAAGTGAGTAATTATAGAACTCCGGCCTATCCGGCTTTTTTTTTCCACCACATTAGGCCAGATAGTCGGGAATCTAGTGTAATAGTATTGTTATTTCTTACAAGAATACATTTTTTAATTTGTTTTACTGTTTCGACTGTTTGTTTTAATCTGTTACAATGTTGAAGCAGTACAAGAAATTAAAAAATATATTCTTGTGAGACTCAATTGTATCAACAATTGCTTGTTAATTAATATAAGTATGACCATTCAACACATACATCTCAATAGTATTACTTTATCTGTGCTAACCTGTATAACACTGCAAAATATACACTCTCTTATTTGCAAATTTCTACATTAACATTGTTAATTATAAAGTATACTTTCTATAAAGTACTATAAAGTATAATTCAGCACAGTCCCGTGTTATTTATTTAAGTACAGTGTATTGTGTATTTCAACTAATACATTTTATTGCTGGAATACATTAAAGATGATACACTTTTCATTCTAAAAGCTGCCTCAAAGTAGGGGTTGAAGGAGTAAAAAACTGATTTTTTTTAAATATCTTCAAAACTATGCATTTTCACAAACAATGATCAAGAACATAAGTTTAAAGTTGAAGTGATTTCTGATAATTTGAGGAGTTTTACTTTCAATTCAGACAAAAATAGACCAAGACAAAGGTTTTTGAACTTATGGTTTTTTGGTATTTTTTTAACTGAAAAATTTCTAAATATTTTAACAAATTACTATACTGAGTCCTATGTAAACAATGCTTATAAAAAAACTGTCATAATATGATTCTCTTTATAAGCAGACGTGTCACATTTAAAAACAGTTTAAACTTTAACAATTGTTGCAAAAATGGATACTTTTAATACTTCATCTTTAGAATATTTCAATATGTCACCTAGATGTAAACTGTCTTATCTATAGGATACTGGGGTAATTTTTAAACCCATTTCTTTGTGCTTCATGAAACACTAATTTGAAATCTTACATATTTTCATAAAATTCTAATAACTTGGTGAAACACAGAGTAAAATAAACAGAAAACAGAGTATCTTTGAACAATTTTTACAATACATTAATCAAGCTAATAAAATTTCTATTCATTTCCTTTTTTTGTAAATTTAATTTCATGATAATTTCTAACGAAATTACAGACAATTAAACTTGGCCAAAATATGACTATTTTTATGCCTCAAAAATTTCTTATTTGAGGGTCTGAATGTATATTGTACATACATACATACATACATACATACATCCTCGGCGCTACAGCCCAGTCCGGGCCCTGGCCTCCAAAAGAAATCTTCCCCACTGGTCTCTACTCCCGGCCAATGTCCACCAGTCTGTTGCACCCATGCACCCAGCCTCACTGCCTCCTTACCAACCTGGTCCAGCCATCTTGTACGCGGTCTTCCTTTCCTTCTCCTTCCCATTGGCAAATAATTCATAACTCTTTTTGGGATTCTATCATCCGCCATTGTCTGCACACGACCAGCCCAACGCAATCTGTTAATTTGTATGAGTTGCACGATTGGAAGATCTTTAAACCTTTTGTACAACTCTTGATTATGCAGTCACCTCCAAAAGTCGTTTTCCTTCACAGGGCTATAGATTCTCCTCAGTACCCTCCTCTCAAACACGGATAGTTTCTGCTCATCTAGTTTTTTTTAGCACCCAGCATTCCGAGCCATACATCAGGACTGGTCTGATCAAGGTCTTGTATAGGCTGGATTTTGTATCTTTACTTAATCATTTTGACTTAAAATGTTTCACCAGTCCGTAGTAACACCTGTTAGCAGATAATATCCATTTTCGGATAATATCCGAATGTATATTGTACAAAATGTAAAAGAACAAAATGAACTACATTTTACAAAAGTCAGCTTGCATAGTTTTAAAAAGCATTTTTAAAACATTTTTAAGTTTTACTTCAGAAAATCAAAACAAAACTTCATTTTACATTCACAGTAAAACATCAATAAATTAATAAATGAAGTAGTAATCAAGTTAAGTATGTATTTCTTTTTCTTTAACATTTATATTCATATTAAATATAAATATTCACAGTCTCGTCATTCACAGTAATGACATACGCGATCATAATAAACGTTTTTAGTATTTTGGCCATAACATATCTAATTTTAATTATACATGGATGCACCAGATCTCATTTTGATGAAAATTACATCATATTTTTATGTATACATACGTTTTTGTGTGAATCTGTAACGGGGCATTTTAAGAGGAATATCCATGTTTTTAATTTAATAATAATATTGGGACTGATCTGTTTGGACACCCTTTACGGCCACTAAGACATGCTTTGTTGGACACTCTGTATTTGGTTCCGTACCAGTCCGTGCTTGGTACAAACGATAACAATGTTGGAATGTGACGGTGAGTGCGCGCTCATGAGCTGCTATGCATAATCTCGACGCCAAAGGTTGGTGGAAGTTAACACAACGTGGTTAATTAAACCAGCCACGTGAGCGCATCAGCCAATCACCGCGCGAGCTGATGGAAATGAATTTGACCGACGCCCGTCGTGGCGTCAGAGAGTCGACCTTCAGCCGTGGCATCGGCCAGATGCGCGCTAAGACTCAGTGTCCCAAATAAACTATTTCAAATGTAAAAGTTTAAACATTCATAAAATATAGTGAACCAATATCTCAGAGTGACGTAAGTGGAGTGAAGGAAAAAGAATTGAAAAGGTAGTGAACAGACAAAACATTCGGACATGTACGCGGTGTGGCACGAGGTGAAGTAGGAAGCAGAAAGCTAAGTAGGCGACGACCCATTTTTACTATAATTATCCTAAACGTAAAAGAGCACTCTAAATTAAGGGAACAATTTAAATGTGTGTGAATGCAGTGTGTGTACGCAAATACTGGGCGGCCTTTATAAATATATCTGTATAAGATTTACTATATCAATTCACAGAAATGATTGATTGTATTTCTTCTATTTTGTTTTTGTGTAAATTTTCTATTTTTGTTTTGTTTTTCTATTTTGTGTAATTTTCGAAGAAAAAGAAAGCTGAACAGTAAACCTATTTGTTCCGTAATATAAAATGTGTTAGTTGTAGTTATTTCGTCGTTACCACTTCCTAGTGTTCTGTGCTGAAAAATTCGTCTAACGTTCCCGGGTTTCTTCTGAATTGGGGGGTAGTCAGATTGCAAAATTGTCCTTTTTGTTTTATTAAGGAAAAGTGTAAAGGTTTCGATGTATAGCCTAAAACATCGTGGCGACTCTGGTCTTCTGATTGAAATTTATAAAAGGTAAGTAAGCGAAGAAAGATCGCAGGTAAGTTTCTGGCAGTTTCATTTTAATTTATTTATTACGATTAAGTTTGTTTATTAACAATTGGCGACCCTGCCAGGAACCTGATATAATTTTATACGAGGTAGACCTATTTTAAGCACAGAAAGTAGGATTTGGTAACGGCGTATTTGTAAAATTGATCGTATATATTTACGTTACGTATGTGTGACTAGGTTATGTTTGGGTAGTGTACGTTTACATATTGATTATGATTTTATGTGTTGAGTATTTTGAATTAATGTGTACAATTATCGTGCATTGGGAGGGTTGTAATTGTTTTGTATAAAGGGTATTATAATAAATAATTTTTGAACATGGGCGAAGTACAAGATAATGATATTGGTTTTGAGTGGGATATATGGGAAGGCGAATTCAGAGGGATTTTAGATAAAATGACGGACAAGGAGTGGGGTAATTTAGAGGATAATTTAACACGGATGGAAGGACAAGAAGAGGGAATATTCGCAGAAATTAAAAAACATAGTGAAATGACAAATAATACAGGTAAGATAGTTGAATTGATAGTGGTAGAAAATAAGACAGTGAAGAGGCCTAACGATAGTGTAGGGGTGGAAGAAAAAGAGTATACATTAAATGACATATTTAACTTTATGATGAAACGGTTTGACGAAAGTGACAAAAAGTGGGATGAATGGTTGCGGGAACTAAAGACAGACCGATTAAAGGAGAATACAGGTGAATCAAAACAGGTAAGTGATAGTGGAGGTAGTAATACTGATAGTGGAGATGATATGGTTACAGAAAATAGTGCTAGTTTAAGTGCAGTGAAGATAAAAAACGAGGTAGGGGAGGTGAATACAAATGATAATCAGAAAGAGGTTAGTTTAAGTGCAAACAAGGTGCTAATTGACAAGGTAAGTGGAAATAATAGTGACAACTATAATCATAATAGGGTCAGTTTAAAGGTAAAACAGGTGGCAATAAACCAGGTGAGTAATAATGTTAGTTATGATAACGTTAACAAGAGTGAAATATTAGTGAATCAAAATAGTGTAGATATCTTGAGTAATAGTGGTGGTGATAATGAGAGTAGAAAGTTAGTTGGTGTTAGTAACGTAGTAGTAATTAGTGTTGATGAATTAGAGAAAGAGGGGAAGAGAGATTAGGTGAGTATGGAGGGCAAAGGGCAAGTTGTCCCCAAGTTTATGGTGAAACAGAGGTCTCACAAGTGTTGTATGAGGACAGAGTTTCCTCCGGTAGTTGTGTGGAAGACGAGATGTCTTCGTATGGTCCCTTAAGTTGTTGTAGTGATGTATTTGTATCTGGTAAAGCCAGAAAGTATTTTAACGAGTTTATGTTGCCCTTTGCATGGAATGAGTTGATTCCGGGGGGTAGTGACAGGTGTTATGATGATGAGAGATGTCTTGAGAGAGAGTTGTGTGTAGACAGGGAGATAGAATTATATCAGTTAAAGAAAAGTAGTTATAATGAGTTGAAGGAGAGGTTAGAATTGAAGGAAATAGACAATATGAAATGCTTACCTTATGAAATGAAGATTAATGATTATTTTGATAATACTGTTGTAAATGATAAAATAACTCACCTTATGTTGGACAAAAATACTGATGGAGACGGAACTGAAATTACCAATGTAGATGGGTTTTATGAATTAATAGGTAATAATAGTGTCAAATACTATGTTGATAATGGTCATTATAATAATAATAATAATAAATTGAGTGTGAGTAAGAATGAGAATTGTTATATAAAAATAAGACTATTACACGACGATGGTGGTTAGATAAGAAATCAGTAAAAGGACATTTTCAATATTTTAGTTTATGGTTATGACCTTGCTAACTTATGAGATGAAGTGTGGTAAACTGAAAAATAATGACAAGAGATTGTAAATAAATTTATAGTGAAATTAATTGTGTGTGTATTTTATGTAAACAGTGTGTAGGTAGTAGAAATTGATGTAATAATAATAATAATAATAATAATAAAATTTTGGCAGACTAAATAAATAACAAGAATAATTGTGAAGGTAATAAATGAATTGTAATTGTTTTGGAGTAATGTAATTAAAAATGTTGTGTTTTCAAGAATTGATGGAATTAAAATAATTTGAGATGTTTAAATATTTTTGATTGATTTAAAATGTTATATAAAGAAATTCTGATGATGAATTTAAATTATTTGTATAAGGTTTAAACTTGATAATAATTAATAAATAAATAAATGTTAAATTGTGTTTAGTCTGTGGAATTATATGATTGTGAAAATGTTGCAGAAGGTACATGGAGTGTGTACGTGATATTGGTGATGAATTGTTTATAACTTTATGTCAGTAATAGGAAGCAGGTGTGTTGAGTGATGTAATGTATGAATTTTATAATGCAATTTATATAAAGTGAAATGTTTGAGGTTTGCAAGTTAAAAATGTATATGAATCTAAAAAATGTAAACATGAAAAATCAATTAATAAATAACCAAACATATAAGAGTTGACCTTCCGTAAATTGTAGTAACGGTGTCAGTATGAGCCTTATATGTCTTTTGGTAGTTTCCCCACATTTCGGGCGGTCACGGCTTCACCAAACCCTGACCGTGGATTTATATAAGTAGATACAAAATTGGTGAACATTGAAATTGACTGGGGTGTAACACAGGGGAAACTACATAACTATGGACAGCGGCTATCGTCGAAGGTGTCGCTAGTGCCGTAATAAGGGTGTGTGAATCATTTTAGTAGGATTACTGGTGTCCTCGGACATCAGTAATACCAAATTTTTATATAATGCTGAACCAAGAACGGTATAGCCAGCGACTATACCTTATATATGTAAACTTCAGTTCTTGGGAATGCAAATGGGCGCCACAGTCCACCCTCAGGAAACAATAGTGTGTGTGGTTAAGGAGCTGGCCGTTACAAGCCAGGGGCACAGATGATTTTATGATGATAACTATATAATTTTGTGAATTTGTGTTAATTGTATGCAGTATGTTAGGGGTGAGAATCATGAACATGTGTATTTTGTATCATTTTTGAAATGTATTTAGAGTAAGGTCATTCACCTGACCAAGAACATCAGCTGATTACTGGTGTTATATATGTAATACTTCACTGATTTGCAGATTTTTCAATATAATTAAATGTTTGAATAAAATTAATGTTTGAATAATAGATTTTCAATGTGGTTAAAGGATTTTAATTTAAATGATGAGATGTATTTGAGATAGTTTTGAATTTTCAATGGCTAATATAATGTAAAATGTGGTAAATGTTAGAATTGGGTGATTATTATTTCGTTAGGACATTTAAATCAGTCCAAGTTAAGTTTAGAGGGGCGTTGCACAAAACAAGACTCTTGGGAGTAAAAGTAAGATAGAGAACTACATATTAGTACGGACACAGTAGTGATAATGGTTATATGTACAAAATGAAAGGGAGGTAATAGGCGAGTAATTAGTTGATGGTGATTTTGTACGGGGGGTGGTGTGATAAGGAGTCCTCAACGAAAAACGTTGTGGCGGGAGGGGAACCGATATGCGCCGGAAAGGGTTACCTAGGGAGGGTCCAGGAACCAAATAAGGGAATGAGCATTGGGAAGGGAACACACGTCCTTAATACAAAGAGGGTAGAGAGTATTTTGTTAGAATGATGGGAATGGAGTTAGAAAATTACTGGTAAATATTTTGAGAGAGTGGTGTCAGACTAGGTAAAGCTGTTAAGTGAGCATTAGAGTCAGAAGGGGGGTAAGATTATATGTAAATGCCAAGTTAGTAAATCAAATCATTCTGAATAATTGAGAGTCACCCAAACTAATTGAGAATGAAAATATTAAAGAAAGAAAGTCATAGTTAGAATGTAGTAATAATTGAAACAAGGGACAGATTGTACTAGAATTTGAAAATAAATTAAACTGTAAAGTGTGTAATTTTGGTCAGTTTAAATGTAAATTTTATTGTTTATTGTAAGATAATAATAACCATGTTAATTTTGAATGTTCTATTTTATTATGTTGTATTATGTTTGAAGGTAAAAAATTTTAAAGATGTTTCATGTATTTTACAGTGTAGCTTTGTGTAGTGTATATATGTCATTCACTTGACCCAGAGAGATCAGCTGATGACTGATGTTAGAGACAGAACCATTTTCTAATAATTAATTCACACAATGACGTTCCTGAATTAAATTAAATGATTTAAAATTTTTTTGAGAGTGATAAAAGAGATATTTTGGTAAATTAAAATTTTTTTGAAAAAAAAAAAATTTATGCCTACCGTATAGATGATGTTTTGGAGATTCCGAACATATTGTAGTTTATATGTATTACTAGTTTGTTTATTGAATTCTATTGTTTGGTATATATGTGTAACCAAATGTTAGGATAAATGAATTAATGATTTAATAAGATGTTCAGTTTATGTGTTTTTTGTGATTAAGATGTAGAGTCATGTAAAAATTTTGGGATTTTAATGAAAGTAATGGTAATAAAACTGTCTGATTTTGAACTTAAATGAATTTTGAACGAAATTTAAATGATTTGAATTTAATTAGACGTTAATCTGCAAAAGGAAATTGAAATTTAAAGATAAATATTTTATGACTTTTAAATAAGGAGTTTGTTTAGAGGGTATTAATGAGTATGTGTACGCACCCAGTATTTGCCAAAGGCGACCCAGTGTGCATGTAAGGGGGAACATATCGGTTGAGGATTTGGTATGGTATAAGGCCAGGGTTTTGATTTTGGGGTGGAATGTTAGAAGGTTAGGTGCACTATGGTGAGTGTTTGTTCGATTCTATGGTGTTGGGATCTCGAGTAGAGAAGTCCAGTAATCTCGTTCAGGTGCAGCCATAGTCGCCGAGCTAGGGGGATAGTTTACCCATGATGTGTTTAGAAATAAACGGGGGGTTGTTGGCGCCATATCCTCACCGATCCTCTTGGGGGTTAGCAATGAGAGTTCTTCTGTTTCGGCAGAAGATCTCTCATTGGGGGGGGTATTGTAACGGGGCATTTTAAGAGGAATATCCATGTTTTTAATTTAATAATAATATTGGGACTGATCTGTTTGGACACCCTTTACAGCCACTAAGACATGCTTTGTTGGACACCCTGTATTTGGTTCCGTACCAGTCCGTGCTTGGTACAAACGATAACAACGTTGGAATGTGACGGTGAGTGTGCGCTCGTGAGCTGCTATGCATAATCTCGACGCCAAAGGTTGGCGGAAGTTAACACAACGTGGTTAATTAAACCGGCCACGTAAGCGCATCAGCCAATCACCGTGCGAGCTGATGGAAATGAATTTGACCGACGCCCGTCGTGGCATCAGAGAGTCGACCTTTAGCCGCGGCGTCGGCCAGAACTATTTCCCAAATAAACTATTTCAAATGTAAAAGTTTAAACATTCATAATATATAGTGAACCAATATCTCAGAGTGATGTAAGTGGAGTGAAGGAAAAAGAATTGAAAAGGTAGTGAACAGACAAAACATTCGGACATGTACGCGGTGTGGCACGAGGTGAAGTAGGAAGCAGAAAGTTAAGTAGGCGACGACCCATTTTTCCTATAATTATCCTAAACGTAAAAGAGCGCTCTAAATTAAGGGAACAATTTAAATGTGTGTGAATGCAGTGTGTGTACGCAAATACTGGGCGGCCTTTATAAATATATCTGTATAAGATTTACTATATCAATTCACAGAAATGATTGATTGTATTTCTTCTATTTTGTTTTTATGTAAATTTTCTATTTTTTTGTTTTTCTATTTTGTGTAATTTTCGAAGAAAAAGAAAGCTGAACAGTAAACCTATTTGTTCCGTAATATAAAATGTGTTAGTTGTAGTTATTTCGTCGTTACCACTTCCTAGTGTTCTGTGCTGAAAAATTCGTCTAACGTTCCCGGGTTTCTTCTGAATTGGGGGGTAGTCAGATTGCAAAATTGTCCCTTTTGTTTTATTAAGGAAGAGTGTAAAGGTTTCGATGTATAGCCTAAAACATCGTGGCGACTCTGGTCTTCTGATTGAAATTTATAAAAGGTAAGTAAGCGAAGAAAGATCGCAGGTAAGTTTCTGGCAGTTTTATTTTAATTTATTTATTACGATTAAGTTTGTTTATTAACAAATCTTAGTTTCTGAATAAATTATGTATAAGAATTGGAAAAAAAGGAGAAAACTTTCACTATTTAAAAAAAAAATCTAACAACCCATATTTAACAAATTACCAAAATCAACTCATTTTTAAATTTGTATTGAGAAATTTACAAAAATGGGTATATTTGATAATATTTTAGAAATCCTGTTGCCCCTTTATACTATAATTTGAGGGTGTTACTCCATAAATTGGATAGACAACTTTCAGTATATCACTTTAAAATTTATTACAGCAATAAAATCTTCTATTCTCTTCCAAATCCCCCCCTCCAAAATGACTAATTTCCCTAGGCTATTAGTGCAACACCAACGTTTAGGGTGACATCTGGAGTATCTGAAAGTTCAATAACCCAATAGCAATACTTATATCAGTATTATTATTTAATTTCTTGAAGTTATGTGTCAGTCAGTTGCTACTGCTAGAAACTCAGTCCTGACACAACAAACAGTTCTGGAGAAACATCATCCCTCCATATCTATTATTCCCATTCAGAGACACAACCTTCAATCTATACACTTTAGTCTGTTTCAACTAATGACAATAGTTTGGTGTTTGTAAATAAAAAACGTTTCTCTTATATCTAAGTAACTGGCTTGACAGCTGTAGTACATGGGTATAAACACCTTATGTAGTAAGAGAATAGCACAAATAAATTTTTTACTACTATTGGTTAGTATACTGTGGAAGATAGAGCAGATACATATAGAGCATATGGAAGTTGGGGGGAAACAGGCCAAAAATGAGGTAAAATGCTGCACCAAACAAAATTCATGAAATAAATGTTGCCAATATTTAACATAAGAATTGTAATATAATTAAAATGTATACTACCTATAGCAAATGTGGAGAGTGCTTTCAGCGGCAGTCTGATATCTGATATTGTAGAGAGGTCCAACAGTGTGTATAACGTATCTCGCAGGCAGCTTATGGCCTTGTGTTACACATATGTCTCCAGTTCTGCATTCTGTAACATTATGTTATACGCATGTAACTACAGGCAATGTCTTTCTTTCTGTTACACTATGTCAAAATAACATAACAAAACTGCAATTCTCTTTTGTTGCAATTTAAGAAAATTAAGTACCTAAATTATATATACTAAGACTCTTTTCCATAGTGCAGAATCTGTATTTGGTGGTTTTGTATTTTATATTGAACTAACTAAAATGATAATTAAAAAATATATTTCACACACACACACACACACACAAATAGTCAGAAAAATTTTTGTTTAATGAATTCTCACAGAGTTTATAATTGTTGCATCCACACACAATGTATGAAACCAATGTTGCTCATATATTTTAGATTAACTGGCACTGATATAAGTAATCGGTTTACTAAATCTACATATTTTATATGATGTATTACATATTCCTCACATAATTCCTAAGATATCACACACTAAAAAAAAAAACAAAAAAAACTAAAGACCAGTAGTGAATAATAAAACTGAAAACATATAAATAAATAAAATACTATTAATTATGAAACCAAACAAATTGGCCTCAACCAACATGACCATATGTATCTATTGTTTAAGGTTAAATCTACTAGTATCAAGAGAAGGTACAATACAGCCATTTGTCTTGGTATGAAAATCTTCAAAGAATACAAGAAGACCAGATTTGCAAACAAATCTTAGTATCCAAGAAATGTAAACAGATAGGGAGTGTTAAAGTAATATGGGATTAAGGAATTCAGAGAGCCATGTCAGAGAGAGGTTTATGAACAAGAGGTGTCAAAAAGAGTGGAGATGGGAACTATGAATAGTACAATCCTATGGAGCAGTAATTATATATACACATCCTAGGCAGTTTCATATGATTGGAATTCAAACAGGATAGGAGTGCACAATAATGTAAGAGGGTTGTTTGAAAAGTTCTCAGCTTGACACAGAGACACCACCAAGAGTATCAAATGGCTATTATTTCCCCAAGTTCTAGCCACCATATGGCATACCATTTATGACAGCTATATTTATGAATCTGATTGTTTTTATCAAATAAACTACATAAGCTTGCCATTTTTCAAAAAATGGGTAAAATCAAATATTGTCCAGTATAAAGACTTCATTACAAAAGGTTTAATGACAACGTATAAAAAAAAATATAGTTTGATTCCACTTAGGGAGACTCTTCACCACCGTTCCAACAGTGTCTTAAGAAATAAGCTGCTGAATTAACTTCAGAAGTAATAAATTTATTTATACAGGACAAAATTCGTGCCAGTAGTTGCGGTTATACGATTTTCTAAATTTAATTGTATTAGTTTCAGTTGGCGTTTCTGCTGGCGCCACTGCATAATTTTTGCTTTGATTCAACATTGGTATAAGACATCCAAGTTTCATCTCCAGCTACTAAGTGGGAAAAAATTCCTCTCCTTCATTTTTGAAACGCTGCAAAAAGTTATGTCCTGTTTCCACACATTACACACTGCTGTTTGTGGACATCTGTACGCATTTTGGGAACCCATCTTGCACACAGTTTCTTATAGTCTATTTTTTCAGTTCAATTTTATGAATAAGTGAGCGTGAAACTTCAGGAAATTGAATTGAAAGTTCAGAAATTGTGAATAAGCGATTCTCGCAAACCTTTGCGTTCACTTTTTCCACCAAGTCGTCTGTCACTACACTTGGCCGGCCACTGCGTTTTTCATCATGGACATTGGTCGACCTTCTTTAAACAAACGACACCAAAGTTGAACCTTACTGTCACTCATTATATTGGGACCATAAAGCTCACAGATAGGTGTAGCTATGGTTATGTGTGTGTATGTGTGTGGCAAATGCAGAATGTATATTGTTGTTGGATAAGGCCTTTAAGTGTTCAGAGTAACGGGATGAAAAAGATCTTCCCGTCTGGCCTATGTAGAAACTATTGCAGTTATTACAATTTAATTTGTAAACACCTGTTCTATTGTATTTGTCTATGTCCTTGTTTGTATCGTTGATGTGTTTTTTGATGGTGTTGTTAGTTCTGTATGCTATTTTGTACTTGTGTTTTCTGAATGTGTTGGCAAGTTTGTGTGTGTTGGAGTTATGGTATGTGAGTGTGATGTATTTATTGTGTTGTGTGTTGTTGGTATTTTGTGTTTTGTTATTTTTGTTTTTGATGCGTTTGTGTAGTTTGTTTATTAAATTGGGGTTGTAACCGTTTTTTATTGCTATGTATTTGATTGTGTTGAGTTCGTCAGTATAATCTTGTTTACTTAAGGGTATTTTAATTAGTCTATGGAGCATATGGTTGAAGGCCGCATGTTTATGTTGTGTTGGGTGGTTTGATGTGTTGTGTATAACCATGTCAGTTGTGGTAGGTTTTCTGTATATTTTGTATGTGTGTGTATTGTTAGTTTTGTTAATTGTTAGGTCTAGAAAATTTATACTATTGTTTTGTTCAATTTCCAGTATAAATTTTAATTTGTGGTGTATTGTGTTTATGTATTTGTGGAAGTTTTCAACTTGTCTTGTGTTGCCTTTGAATAAAAGTAATATGTCATCTACATACCTGTGCCAGTAAATGATTTTGTTGGTGTATTTGTTGTTGTTTATTATGTGGTTCTGTTCTATGTTGTGTATATATATTTCTGCCAGTATTCCTGATATGGGGGATCCCATCGGGAGACCGTCTGTTTGTGTGTATATCTTGTTATTGTATGTAAAGTAATTTTGCTCAGTTATTATTTTGGTAAGTGTGATGATCTCTTGTATGTGTGTTTCAGGTGTGTTGTTTTGTCCGAGTAATTGTTCTAGTGTTTGTATGGTTTCTTGGACTGGGACATTGGTGTATAAATTGGTGATATCAAAAATCATTGGACACTCATTATAAATCACGTGTATTCAGCAAAAAACAACAGCATGACCAAAACACAACAATTAACTGCAAGCGTGTGAGTTACATTACATTACAGCGCATGCGCATCCCCACTCTTCTATTCCACCATGAGTAATAACGAAACAGACCTTACTTTCTGGACACGCCTCGTACATGATCAACATGTGAAAATGTGTGAGCTTGTTAACAATACAAACATCTCAATAGATCAAGTCCACAACATATTACATGAACCTTTGCATATGAAAAGCTTTCAGTGCAATGGATGCTGTGTTCATTAATGGTCTATAAGAAATGCATTCCAATGAACAGTTCTTAAGAGCCCTGTACATGTTTAAAAACAATCCACTCTAGTTTTTGTGACAATTTATCACTGTAACAAAATATGGATTCACCATTGCATGCCACAGACAAAACAGCAGTCCAAATGATAATGGGTGGAAGTGGATGGAGGAGCTCCAAAGAAAGCAAAAAGTGTTCCATCAGCTGAAAAAACTGTGGTATCTGTTTTAGGGGAAATCACTGGATGTGGTGCTCACAGACTATTAGGAAAAAGCAAAACCATCAGTGTAGCATACTACTCAGCATTGCCAAGCAAGTCCGCTTTAGCAAAAAAAAAAGTACTTTTCTGTCAAAACAATGCACCCTCTCACAACTTCTTGTTTTCTGTAATACAAGGAAATAAAATAAAAAAGAAAACATTGCTATTTAGTCAATGTCTAATGATGTTAATATCATATGCAGCAAATGGTAAACAAGGGATGAGAAAGTGCATTAGTGTCATCTATTTTATGCCTTACATCTGGAGAATTGTTGTAATTGGCTTAAACAATAACAGTAGTCACTAGAAATTCTAATCCAGCTTTTCCTCAGAAATGCAACAGTCTCTTAAATTCTAATGGTTCAGTAGTCACATTAATTTATGTGGATGAAATTTTCATTTGCTTCGAGTTAACTGTCCTATCTAAGATGTATGTATACCCAGCAGCCTCACTTTCGTAATTCCAATTTTATCATTTCCCATCATTTCTCATAACATTCATAACAGAACTAAAGAAATGCATCTCTGCTCCTCTATCCTATTCTAAGTAGAATTAAAAAAATAAAACTATATCTCTACTGTTTGTATTCTATTATGGTTAATCCACCAGATTAATGGAGATAGAAATAAGAGGAGGTAGGAATGGAGGGAGGGAGAGAGAGAGAGAGAGAGAGAGAGAGAGAGAGAGAGAGAGAGAGAGAGAGAGAGAGAGAGAGAGAGAGAGAGAGAGAGAGAGAGAGAGAGAGAGAGAGAGAGAGAGAGAGAGAGAGAATCTCCTCACCTAGATCATTTTCTTCTATTTCTTCTTGTAGACCAGGCCCAGCACGTAAAAATAATCTTTCACTAATTGGATTCCTTTCACTTAATGTTTCATTGGTAGCATGAGTGATGACATCGGCCCTCAAACGTGTTATATCACCTTCCCTAGAAACATTATAAAAAAAATTAAATTTTCGATTCACTTAGATTCTTTTAGAAAAGTTTTAATAATTTATATATTTTATTAACTAAAATGAAAAATTATTTCAGCATTAGTGGCTGATATTGTACAAAGTACGCTATGTTAAAAACCTTTCAGTGAATCATAAAATCAATAAAAAAGTAAGCAAACAATAAATAAAATCCATAAATAAGAAAATGGATATAGTTATAGTATAATGAAAAATTGAACAAACAAATTTTCATCTGATTTTCAAAATATTTAAACCCTTTTGATATTGCTAAATCCTATTTTTATTAAAATATGAATGTTAATTTATTAGTCACCACGCCAATTCCACAAAGTTTTGATAAGGAAACTTATAAATCCAAATAAAGTACTGTGGTAACTTGTACTCAAAATTATTTGTAGTACAAGATAATCAAAAATTGATTAAGATAACACCATGAACAGAATGTGTGACACAATAAGTTTTAGTTTTCACAGGAAGATTATTTCTATTTGTTCCCTTAATCAATCATCATTACCACATCTAGTAACGTGAAGCTCAAGACATTTTGTATGAGAAGATACTGAAGTTGAATTCAACTTTTAAACATTCTTCTCAATTTTTAGCACCTTTGTAAAATTCACCTTGAGGCTTTGAAATATAAGTCTTCAACAGAGAACTATGCGGCGAATGGAATTGTTAAAATCTACTGAATTGTAATTCAAATTTGAGTTGAAGCTGTCTCACATTAAGAGAACATTCAGATGTATGTTGTAATGAAAATTATTTCTTACTCACATAAATAATGCCACAAGTAAAATGCTACTACAGTTTGTGAAAAAGAAACTTACACTGCACGCCAGGGGCCTATATAAGGGGGGCCCAGGCCCCCCCCAAATAATGAATATAAAGAAAAAAATAAGTAACGTAATCTGAATTATTTTAATTAATCATGCGCGAAGGCATCGCCACGGCAGACAGTGATAATTCCCCGTATAGGTGAGGGGAGTGGGGTGGTAGTGGTGTGAAGTTCGTGCCAGTTCGGGTTGATTCGGTCCGACTCGGGCTCCCGCCCGGCCATCTGCGCGTGCAGACAACTGAACAGTTCAGTGGCAGCCATTGTTTGTTGTTTACGTTTGTTCGACATCTGTTGCACTGAAGTATGGTGGTGTTTTAAGTGTTAATGTTTACATACTTTATCAGTATATTGAAGTTGGCCGTAAGTGAACCACAATTGTAATGAAGAGGCAAGCTTCTATTCAAAACTTTTTCGCCAAAAAACCAAGTGTCAATAACCCTGTTGGTGACAGTCCTGAAGTCGGTAGTGTTACGAAAGGACAAAGTGCAAATACGCCTGACGGTGACAATGCTGAAGTCGGCTGCATTGGTAGAATTGCTTCTTGTGATGTCGCTACTTCGAGCTCAATTAATGTAGTTCCGGTTATGGAGGATAGTAGGCCTAAGCAAGTAAGGAAAAATATCTATGATTTTGGAAACTATTGTCAAAACAATTCCGTTCAGTCTTTCACAAACGAAAAAAAAAATTTTTTATTAGAAAATGTTTGGAAACCTCAGCCTGGATACAAATTTCCCTCCATTACTAGTTCAAACCATACTAGATCTTTTCAAATGAAGTGGCCAGAAGAATTTACGTGGTTAGCTTATTCAGAGGAAAAATCTGGATCTTTTTGCAAGTACTGAGTGTTATTTTCCCATACCGAAAATGTAGGGAAAGGAGATCACCAAGTAGCAGGGGCATTGGTTACTCAGGCTTTTACCAATTTAAAAAAAGCCAGGGAAATGTTTAGCAAACATGAAAACTTATCCTATCATAAGAAATATGTTTTGATCGCTGAAAACACAAAAGCTATAGTTAAGAAAAAGGCTGAAAGTGTTATCAATCAAGTAAATGCCCAAAGAAGACTGGATATTGAGAATAATAGAAAACGGCTAATCCCTATAATACAAACAATACGATTTTGCGGGAGGCAGCAAATAGCTCTAAGGGGTCATCGTGACTCTGGACGAATAAGCCCTGAAGAACCGGACCAAAATGATGGGAATTTTCTATTGTTGTTGAGATACCGAGCCAACAGTGGAGATAATATTCTTAAAGACCAATTAACGACCAGTGGTGGGTAGACAATGTACACAAGTTATTTCATTCAAAACAAACTTATTAACATATTCGGTCACTTAATACAATCAAAAATTGTAGAAAATGTCAGAAAGTCTGTTTTTTATTCCGTTTTAGCAGATGAAACCACTGACATCAGCCAAATCGAACAGTTTTCTCTCTGTGTACGTTACGTAGAGTACCAAACTTTCAAAATCAGAGAAGATTTTCTGACATTCGTCCCCGTTTATGATGTCACTGAAGCAGGTTTGGCTAACACAATATTGGAGACCTCGTCAACATTAGGGCTTGATCTAAACAAAATGAGAGGCCAAGGGTACGATGGCGCTGCCACGTAGAGTGGGCAATTCAGAGGAGTACAAGCTTCCATCAGAGAAAAGCTACCGTTGGCCCTGTATACACATTGTTCTTCACACATTCTAAATTTGTATTTGTCAGATGCGAGCAGAATACCTTCTATAAGAAACTGTATGGGTGTCATAAAAGAAGTCTGTGGATTCTTTCATATGTCAGCCAAAAGAACAGAAATATTGAAATCAATGATTTCTGAATGTTGTCCAGAACAAAAGAAAAAGAAACTTATTTCACTGTGCGAAACCCGATGGGTAGAAAGGCACGACTCAGTAATTTTATTTAAAGACATTTTGGAACCTATCTTTCTCTCCCTTTGCAAAATAGAAGAAGAGGAATTAAGTGACTCAGCTTCTAAGGCTCACACTCTAAGTAGTGCTATTAGTCAATTTGCATTTCTTATTAATCTTTTTGTTTTGAGCCGGATGCTATCAACCACGCATAACTTATCTGAGCAGCTTCAAAACAAAAATATAGATCTTTCACAGGCCTTGATTAACGTTACGAGTGTCTTACACCTTCTGTCGAAGGAGAGGGCAAATGCTGATGACTCATTTAAAGCCTCGTATAATCAAGTAAAGTCATTCGCTGCCAAACTTGACATTAAGGAAGAGATTCCAAGAATTTGCCGCCTTCAAACAGCACGTAGCAACGTCCCTTACACCACAGAAGAAGAATACTATCGACGAGCTGTTTATGTGCCATACCTGGAAGATTTTTGTAACTCACTGAAAGAACGCTTTGAATCTCACAAGGAAACAGTTGCATCCTTACAAAACATCCTTCCACAATTGTGTATCATAACAGATTTCGGTTCATTGGAGGCTGCTTTTGGTTTCTACGAAGAAGATTTGTCACATAAAGAGATTGTGCAAAGTGAGTTTATGTTGTGGAAAGAAAAGTGGGGTCAGGAAAATCCTTCAAATCTTCCAAAAACGGCTATAAGTTCTCTAGAAAAATGTGACAAGACTTTCTTCCCCAACATTTATACCCTTCAGAAATTACTCGCAGTTCTTCCTGTTTCTGTCGCAACCATAGAGAGAACTTTCTCCAGCCTGAGAAGACTGAAGACTTACCTAAGGAACAGCACATCTGAAAGTAGGCTTAACGTGCTTGCTTTACTTTCTATCCACAGAGACATTATAGTTAGTGACGATGAAGTTCTTGATAAGTTTGCAAGTGTACCAAGAAACCTGGACTTTGTTTCATAACCATTGGTCTATATAAAAAGTGGAGTTCCTTTTTATGTAATCTTTTTATTGTCAGTTGGATAAACGATTAATAAAACAAATTTTGTTGCATTGTCAAACAGTCACTTTATTAAACCTTCTTGTAAGGTCTCTCCAAAACAATACTCAAAACAGTCTTTTGAATGATAGTTGATAAAACACACATATGCGTGTATACACAAAAAGAAAAAAATAGGGGTCTTGGCAATTTATACATACATGACAGAACAAAACAATATTTATAGCTAGAACCCCTCCAAACACGATAATCACAATCGCGTATTTCACTCTTTTAGTTCGGATAAATGTTTACAGATGAGACATTGTTAAAATCTTGACCAATGTTTGAAATATAGTAACAGATCTTTTCATCATTTGGTTTGTTTAAAAATAGATATATTTTTTATGATTTAATGTCAACAATAAAGAAACATAAAGTAAAAGGGGCATTCAGCACAAATTACCCTCTGAATATGAGCAGCAAAACTGATATAAAGTATCATGGGGTGTCTACTTAAAATTACTTAACCTAACCTTACATTAATCTTGGCCCCCCCCCCAAAAATATATTCTATATTCGCCACTGCTGCATGCAAATGAAAACCAGTATAATCACCAAGGGCAAATATATGGATAATACAGATGAAGAAAATATATGACTTAGAAAAATTTTATTAAATTTATGTATAATCAATTCACTGAAGTGAATGGTTGCATTAAGAAGGTACTGGACTAGAGTGGATGTTTGCAACTGTATTACAACATACTGATCATTATTTTAGTATATAAAAAATGATAGTTTGTAAAAATTAATACATATACTTTTCTGATGAAACAAAACACAGTAGAAATCCAACTATTTGACAGCCGAAGTGTTATCAAACAATAGAGGTCACTATTGTGACAATTGCTTGCTTACTTCTAAGGCCATACACAACTTAATAAGACTTTCAACACACTAGCAACCCCCTCCCCCCCCCCAACCAACTCTATCTACAATTTGTTCTTTTGTAGTTGCAATACTGTATACATTAAGTTTTTGTTGATTCTTCCATACAAATTATAATTTTTTAGTGATCTGAAATCTAGAGTTAGGACCTCGAGTTAAGAACAAAAGTTATAAGAACTACAAGTAATTTCAAATACTTAGGAGTAATAATGACATCTGATATTGATAGCAATCACAAAATAAAATCAAGAATTGGACAAGCGAAAACAGCTACAAGGAACTGAATAACCTACTATGGAGTATCTGAATTACAAAGTATAATAAAATTAGAATATACAAAGCCATAGTAGAGAGCATAGGCTTATAGAATTGTGGGATTTAAAAGAAATAAATATAGAATCAGACCTATGGAGATGGATTATTGGAGATGGTTCTATAGATGACCTTGATTGGAGAGAACTAAAAGGTCAGATATTAGAGAGGAAATTGGGGCTAACATACACATAATAGAAACGACATAGGTGACAATGTTAAAATTGGTTCGGACACCTAAAATGAATGGCAAGTGAGAGATGGCCGAAGAAGGTCTGGGAATGAACACCACCCAACAGAAGGAAAAAAGGAAGGCCTAGACATTCTTGAACAAAAGATGCTGAAGACGCCATGGTTGCAAGAGACCTCATGCAAGAGGGCTGTTTGGATTAGTGTCGATGGAAGCTAGGATGTTAGAAGCAGAGACGGTCATAACAAAACCGCTAAATGATAATCAGTGATCTGAACTTCCTATTTCTCCCTTTACCACTTTCAAAAGTTCATGATTTTTCTTTTGTATGACACGTCCAGTTTATTTCAGTCTCCACTCCACATCCACTAGCATGTCCAGGGACTGAAACCACTAACAGTGTCCAGAGTTCAGTGACTGAAACAATTATCTAAGCTCTCATATAATTTTTAGCTTTAAGAGTTAGGCCTTAACTTTTGTCTATGCATATTTCTTACCTGTAACATTTATAATTATCTGAAAACATCACAGCAAATGTATTTTATAATTCAAATCATCAGACAACTAACCCAATGACAAGCTCTAAAGAAACACTACACCTGATCAGCTTGGTAGTGTTTTGCAAAGACTGCTTTGTGGCAAAGACAACTGACAAACAATAACTACACTTGGACAGACGATAACTGACAAAGGAGATAAATTTGAAATTCTGAACTCCTGAAGCTAAATACATGTTTTCTAATAGCTACGCAACATCAAAGACAGACATGAAATCAGAAAATGTATTTTACCCTTCTTGTTATTATTCTAACACATAAGAACATTTTGAAAATAAGATAAAAGCAGTTTTCACTATAAAGTCATATTCAATGTATTACTAAATGAATCAAAATTAACTTCTGGCCATAGTTTTCAAATAAATGTTTACACAAACAGGGACTATCCAAGAGATGAAAAGAAGACAATATATTCTGATGAATCCACTATTTTAGAGTCAAAGAGTGTCACGGAAAGTCAAACATGACAAAACTAATATATGCAAATATTTAATTAACACAGACGGAATTAACCACAGCTGAGATGGATTTAGATTAAACAAACAAAAACATTACACACTCTGATGCAATGATGAAATTTTAAGTACAAAGTATGCATGAGCATGTGGCATCTACATTATGCAAACACATTTTGAAGACAATAAGACACAAAATTCTGTTGATTACATCGTAATATGTTACGGTATATAAGAATAATATGGTACACGAAAATAAATTATTCTGTTCATTGTGAAAACACACATGCATGCATGCACGCACACACACACGCACACCTAAAATTAATTTTCAAAATTGAACTTGTCAAATATGGAAATGTTTATTCACACCTCCTACGACAAGATTTATTCACCTTCTTATAGCTTCAGGGAAGAGTAAATAAGCTGAACAATCCTACACTTCACGATTTTTTCTAGCAAAATTTAGTCAGTTTATTCATGTGTAAACTACGTTTTACATACTTTCACGTTTATATTACTGTTTAATTACTTCTTTCATCACCAATTTTGTTAATTGGGTGGGCCTACATATTTGGTTGAAGTGGTAGGCGATCTGTCAATATTACTTTCCCTGCGGACATTAGGCCTTGACATTTAATAGTCGATTACTTAAGATA
Source organism: Magicicada septendecula (assembly GCA_034769895.1). Lineage (NCBI taxonomy): Eukaryota > Metazoa > Arthropoda > Insecta > Hemiptera > Cicadidae > Magicicada > Magicicada septendecula. Next base: position 137,739,123 of record CM068372.1, read on the forward strand.
ATACCTCCAACTATGACCAGCTTGATAAGTCAGCAAGAAAGTAAACATTTATGTAAAAGGGTATGCACTGAGATCTCATTAACTTTGTTCCATTTTAATTTAACATAAATTATTTGTTACTCAGCAGATAAAGACTAATTACAGATGCATTTTTTTAAATCCTAGTTTCTATTCTAGATAAATACTGTTCTAGTTTATTATTTCTCACACAGTCTTCTCTTATAATGGTCTATTTAGTTATGGCCTTGTGGTATATTAGACCAATTATTTCACTGGAGTGTATCCACAAACTAAAATATTTTGTAAGAAATAATCTGCTTCTTTTACTGAGACATCATATTTCCACTGCCTTCCATGTCCTGTGTATACATTTGCATGAAAATATTACATATTGGAAATATTGTATTTAATATATTCCCTACATAGAGCTGTCTAGTTCGCCTGCTGTGTTTATTGAGTTTATAATGGGAAGACCATAAGTTTACATGTTATCATAAATTTTTACTTCCAATAAACAGACAAAAAACATTTTCATTGCCTTTAACAAACACCAAAAAAAAAATGACTTAAGAAATTACTAATTTAATCTTGTGTATTATTTATCAAAGTTTTCTAATCAATATGGAAGTCCTGACACTGCCATCATCATTGTCGTCATGTAGAATTCTATAATGTGCTAGATGCCAGACACCAGCACTGATTCCATTCCAGGAATGTCTTTACACAACACACCACACCCTATTTTATCCAGGAGATTGAATCCTCTTCCCTCTCTCTCTTCTTTTCTCTTTCCCCCATAGTTTTTTTTTTAAACCAGTGTCAGTAAGGTATATTTCCTCAGGGTATTTCAAATCTTATAAGCCATCTTTTAACACAGTAATGTGGGGAAAGTTAATGAACATTGTAACGGTCCAAAATATGGGGTATTTATTTCAATTTCGGGGTTTCATAAAAATATATGGTAAATTTTATTCCAACAAACCAGAACACGTGGCAAAGAGAACATTTTATAACCAAGGCAGCAACGCAATATAGCATTGTGTAATCAGCTGAGGTATGTAGCCACTTCAGATTTCCAAGAACTTTGTTGAATGTGGTCATGTGTCTGTACGCATGACACAGGTATACGCGCGGACGGGGACGCGAAGTCGATCAACCGACGCTGTCGAAAATGGCGCAGAAACGAAGTTTTTGTGAGACCTACAATCCGAGCTGGAGGATATGCAAATTAAGGTCCGCCTCCTTAGTGACATCAAACCGGAAGCGCCTAAATATCGTCGGCGCATACTACAGAAAAACCCACTATGTATCATGTGCATAGCGACTACACTGCAACAACTCAAGTATGAGCGACGACTAAATTCGTTGGCAGTGGACATCAATTTCCGCCCGCTTGCAAGAGACGCTATAGTCAGTCCACGTTACGCAGTCCACGAGCAACAGAGTACACCAACAGACGCTAACAGTTTTGTTTCGGGCCCGGTCGGTGTAGTTTTACAAGATGTGAATAATTCAACAATATCGTTAGTACCGACCGGGACCCGAGGAATTAACGAACTCACCAATAATACAATTTGTGCGGTGGTGTTGTGGATCAAACCAATAAATAGCGGACACTCGAATCGGTTTTCGAACACGTGTTTTTCACGGAATTGCGGCAGTGGACAGTGTAATAATAAATTTAAAGAAAGAATAATCAAACATAATTCAGAGGGGTAAAGTATAAAATGGTATGTGTGTATGAGTGAGTGAGCAGAATGGGCTACCTTAACTAGTATTTAAATATGAGATATAAATGTATATTTTAAAAACTCGCTTTTCAGTGTCTCTGTGTTTAATTCATTAAAATTACTTAGTTCACTTTGAAATATGTGTTAGCCTAAGTTATTTCGTCATTACCACTTTCTCATTTCTGTGCTGCAAGATTCGTCTAAACGTTCCGGGGATCTTTCTGAATTATTATTGGGGTGGTCAGATAGCGAAATTGTCCCTTTTATTTAAGGTGGAGTATAAAGGTTTTCGATATTTTAACCTATAAAAAATAATCGTGGCGACCTTGGTCTTCTGATGAAATGTAAACACGAGGTAAGTAGTTGTGGAATCATGCAGGTAAGTCCTGGCAGTATATTTTATGTATTTATATATTTCGATCTATTTTTTAGCACCACAACATACTAAAAACCATAGAAGGTGGTCTGAACAGACAGAAGCCTGACAAAAGAACTGTTCACAAACCAAAAGGTGGCTATAACAAAAGGTCTAACATTAGGTGGAGAGTCAAGCATGACAAAACTATTTAATATATAAGCATGGCAAATATTTAATTACCACAGAGGGAACTAACCATAGCTGTTCTAGTGTATTATTTCTTAAACAATCTTCTCTTATAATGGTCTATTTAGTTATGGCCTTGTGATATATTAGAGCAATTATTTCACTGGAGTGTATCCACAAACTAAAATATTTTGGAAAAATAATCTTCTTTTACTGAGACATCATGTTTCCACTGCCTTCCATGCCCAGCATACATTTGCACAAAAATATTATATAAAGTGTATTGGAAATAGTGTATTTAATAATAGTGTTACGACGGTTTACTCGATCGTCGTAGGTACAGTGGAAAACAACAAAATACAAGACACCAATTAAGTCACTAATCACCAGCTTTAATTTTCACAGTTAAACAGTTCGTAATTAACAACACAGGCTCTTATAACAAATCAAATACAAATTGTTCACACGCAATAAACAATGTCTACTAATAGAGTCTTGCACAATTATAAAACACATAACACAATAATTCTTCACTTTGACAAGCACTCAATCCACACTAGCAGAAGTCGCTCACGTAACTAACTGACAACCCGGCAGCTATGGCTTTATATACGCTGTGCTCAGGCCGAGTACAGCTTTCCCTCCTTAACTGCACGCCAGCTGCTTAATGCGTAATTCCTGGAACTCACCACAATCATCTACTTGAATGAAGCACAGCTGCCACACTGGATGGGGGAGTGGAGAAAGTTCTGGATTGTTCGGTACGCTTCTCGCAACACTGCCCCCTCCTTAGCCTGTTAGTCCCGAACTGGCAAACCGTCTTTGAAGTAATACTTGGCCAGGCAATCTAGGTGGACGTCCTTGTGAAAGATAATTCTCCCGTCCATCGAATTCGGTCTTGTGTGATCCAAACGTCAAGTTCCCAGGAATATGAGTCTTCCGCTCACCCGCTAGTTTTGCTGGAATCACTCCCGTTGCGTCATGTACTGATGACCTAAACACCACTGGCTGATCCAAGCCTGATTGGGTCTCGCCAACAACCTCTTGCGTAACTTCATCTTCAGCAACGTTTCCCCTAGGCGCTTCTATTAACTCAGGAACAAACAAGGGGTTTTCTTTGACACCCATAGTTGGCTTTCCAGTCACTTCTTTTGTTGTTTCCTCTGCTAGTTCTTCTTCCATTTCCGCCTGGAATAGGAAAGGTTCCTCTTGACCAGACCTGTTGATTTCTTCTTCGGCCAATGCCACTTGCTTGACTGAATGGTTGGCAGACCCTGACATTTTAGCCATGCAAAGCTTTATCTTCTCTTGTCCAACCTTCAGGATGTTCTCTCTTAAGTCCACAACAAATCCGTAGGCATTCATAATGTCCGTGCTAAGAATCACTTCATCAACAATGTCTGCAACAAGTATTTGGTGGCTAAACTCGAGAAGACCCAGACATACACATACGTCTATCTTTCCTAACACATTCACGGGGCTTCCAGTCACAGTCTGTATTGTACAAGAGCTAATTAGAGGCCGTCGGTTCCTGATTAAGTTAGGGCACACAATAGACACTGTAGCGCCCGTGTCAACTGTAAATGATGTTCGTTTACCTTCCGCAAATCCATTAACAATCAGGTTTCCACTAATCTTATGTAGCGTGGAAACTGTGTGCAGTTCTGGGGCATTACTTCTCCAATTGGTGCGATCGCTCTCTTCTCTTGGTATTTTATTCTTCCAGCAGTCTACCTGTAGATGACCATGTTTCCCACAGTTGTAACACTTCGGTCTTCTGTCTTTATCCTTTGGTTCGAAAGATCGTTGTGGCGCTGCTGACTTCTTAAACTGTTGTTTCTGAATCGTCTCTTTGTGCCGTCTGCTATGACGATACTGTGGTATTGGATCCGTTTGGCTACAACGTGATGGCATACTTTGATTAATGTACGTCGCCGACTTGGCAGCTTCAAAATGGAGAGCATGAACAAGAGCATCTGATTTATTATTGTGCCGTGCCATTCTTAACAGTTGCTGTAATTGACTATCTCGGATAGCGTCAATAAACATAATGAGAAAAATCCACTTCCAGAAGTCCTCCGATTCTTTGGGATAAGCCAATCTCGTCAGCCGGTCGATATTCACTTCAAACTCTTGAAGGATCTCCCCTGAACGCTGTCGCCTCGCTTTAAGTTGTTCATGGCACACTTCGCACAAATACTGGTCACCGTACCGTAATTCCAGAGCTTTAGTTAATGCGGCATAGACGTTCTGATTTTCAGGTGGTACTTTCTATATTAGTTGTGCGGCAGGCCCTTTTAAAGCAAGAAGTAGTGAAAGTCCTTTTTCTTCTTCCATCCATTTATTTAAGAGAGCTGCAGCTTCAAATTGGTGAATATAAGTTGCTCAATGAGTGCTTCCATCAAACATTGGGGGCTTTCCATAAACTGTCCCTACTAAAGTTAGATTTCTCTGATATTTTGAATCTTCTTCAGCATTTATTAATGGTCTTTCATTATCAACTATTTCTTTCACTAAATGCGCGACTTCCTTTTTAATTTGTTTTATTGCACTTTTAATAGAGTCTTCTAAACTTGACATACTTGTTTTCATAGTTGACATAGATTTTTCTATTTCAGATATTCTGTCAACTTGTTTGTTCAGCTCACTTCGTAACAGAATGAATTTTTCAGTAGTATTCTCTTGTACGAACGCCTTAACCCCATCTGCTTGATGACTAAATTCTTGTTTTTGCCGTCTCTCTGGTGTTTCATTTTCACGCTTACATTTTTCTTTTAGTCGTTCTTCCATTAGTGCTTTTTGTTGTTCCTCTGCTCCTTCTCTTTCTTGTCTGAGTTTCTCATCCAGTCGTTTTTCCTTTGCTGCCGCCTCTTGTAGGTGTCGTTCCTCGATCTGCAGTAGCATTGCTTGGAATGATTCTCTATCATCTGACTGGCATCCATTGTTTACCGATTAATTACGAATCACATTCTTGTACAATCTGTCCACTGTTAACCGTTCTATCCCAGTTCTGACACCACTGTTACGACGGTCTACTCGATCATCGTAGGTACAGTGGAAAACAACAAAATACAAGACACCAATTAAGTCACTAATCACCAGCTTTAATTTTCACAGTTAAACAGTTCGTAATTAACAACACAGTCGCTTATAACAAATCAAATACAAATTGTTCACACGCAATAAACAATGTCTACTAACAGAGTCTTGCACAATTATAAAACACATAACACAATAATTCTTCACTTTGACAAGCACTCAATCCACACTAGCGGAAGTCGCTCACGTAACTAACTGACAACCCAGCAGCTATGGCTTTATATACGCTGTGCTGAGGCCGAGTACAGCTTTCCCTCCTTAACTGCATGCCAGCTGCTTAATGCGTAGTTCCTGGAACTCACCAGAATCATCTACTTGAATGACGCACAGCTGCCACACTGGACGGGAGGAGTGGAGAAAGTTCTGGATTGTAAGGTATGCTTCTGGATTATTCGGTACGATTTGAACCCCAGGTAGTCAGCACACCGGGCATACTAATTGCCAGAAGTTTAGTAAAACCTGACAAAACCGGAAACATACCTATTAGTGGCAAATATTTTGGATCAAGCTATCACTTTACAAAGCAATACGCTCCTAGACAAATTGACTCCTGTGGCCTGGGTAGCTGGAATAACGCAACGAAGATCCAGTGCTTCGGATAATTCCAAATTACCAGAGGAACTGGAAGAATTATTGAACAGATCTTCTAACGACCTCTCAAGTGGTGAGGTAAAAGAATTCAGACACTTTTTACATGAATTCAAAGATTGTTTTGCAGTTCGGGGACAGTCACTGGAAAGAACCTCTCTTGTGCAACATCGCATCAATACTGGGGACACAACACCGATACGCCAATCTCCTCGAAGGCCTCCATTATCTAAACAAGAGGAAATGTCTTGGTTAGTACAGGACATGTTGACAGAGGGAGTAATCAAACCTTCGTCATGTGCTTGGTCTTCTCCTATAGTGCTGGTAGCGAAGAAGGATGGTGGGTTGCGATTCTGCGTAGACTACCGGAGGTTAAATGACGTTACAAAGAAAGACTGCTATCCATTACCTCGCATTGACGATACACTCGACATGTTGTCCGGAGCACAGTGGTTTTCCACATTGGACTTGAAGAGTGGATATTGGCAAGTGGGTCTTCATTAAGAAGATAAGGAAACGACGGCTTTCTCGACCCCAAGTGGCTTATACCAATTTAACATCATGCCATTTGGACTCTGTAATGCACCAGCAATATTTGAAAGATTGATCGACCTAGTACTCCAAGGCCTGACATGGAAAACTTGCCTTGTTTATTTAGACAATGTCATAAGTCATCGGGAAGACTTTCAAAGACCATTTGGAAAACCTTAAGGAGGTTCTAACTAGAATTCACAGTGCACAACTGAAGTTGAGCCCTAAGAAGTGTTCTCTATTCCAGAAGGAAGTACAGTATCTGGGCCATCTGTTTGGGCAGCGGGTGTTAGCATGGATCCTAATAAAGTAGACACTGTAAGAGACTGGCCAGTGCCGAAGAGTAAACACGAAGTTCGGAGTTTCCTGGGGTTATACTCATATTACTGACGTTTTGTGAAAGGCTTCGCTAATATTGCTAAACCACTACATGAGCTAACAGAAAATAAACGAAACTTCCAGTGGTCGAGGGAGTGTGATCAAGCATTTAAGACTTTGAAAATTGCATTATGTTCGCAGCCAATTCTCGTTTTCCCAGATTCCGAAGGGAAGTACATTGTGGACACAAATGCAAGCAATACTGGTCTAAGAGCAGTTTTGTCTCAAGTTCAAAACGGTGAAGAACGAGTAATAGTGTATTACAGCAAGACATTTTCTAAACCAGAGAGAAATTATTGCATCACAAGGACAGAGTTGCTGGCAATCATCCGAGCGTTGGAGCACTTCCATAAATACCTCTATGGAAGAGAGTTTTCACTACGTACTGACCATGCCGCACTTGCATGGCTCTTAAGATTTAAAAATCTGGAAGGACAGTTGGCAAGGTGGCTTGAACGTCTGCAAGAGTACAACTTCAAGGTACAATATCGACGGGGGCGCCTGCATGGTAATGCAGATGGCTTATCACGAAGACCGTGCCCGGAAGACTGCCGACATTGCCACAGAAAGGAAGAACAAAACTCAAGCGAACATGTTCAAGCCATCACTGTAGATTTCCTGGCTGACGGCTGGACAACACAAGACTGTTGACAAGAACATATGACTAACGAAGACATTGGACCGATCTTAACAGCAAAAGAGGAAGGTCGCCGACCGGATTGGCAAGATATCTGCCATGGTTCCGAAGTGCTGAAGGGCTACTGGGCACAATGGGAATCTCTCACCTTAGAAAAACGGATTGCTGAAAAGGGCTTGGGAAAGTGCAGATGGACGAGACGTGGTCATGCAGTTGATAATTCCCCGAAGTAAAGTTCAGTCTGTTTTGAAGGAGATGCATGATGGAACATCTGGAGGCCATCTTGGCGTTAACAAAACCCTTGACAAAATACGGAAGCGATTCTATTGGTTTCATCTTCGCCACGACGTAGAGGAATGGGTTCGGACGTGTGAAATATGTGCTGCAAGCAAGGGCCCACAAACCCGAAGCAGGGGAAAATGAGACAAAATAACGTTGGACTGCCTTTCGACAGAATTGCCATAGACATTGCTGGACCATTCCCAGTTACTGATGATGTAAACCGGTACATCATGGTTGTAGGTGACTACTTTACTAAGTGGGTGGAAGCCTATGCAATTCCAAATCAGGAGGTTACCACTGTGGCAAAGCAGACGATCACAACTTCTGTTGCTGTTATAGGTGTCCCTATGGAAATCCATGTGGATAAAGGGAGAAATTTCGAATCAGGAGTGTTTAAAGAATTATGCCACCTACTCGGAATCCAAAAGACCAGGATAATGCCTCTGCATCCTCAGTCGGACGGGATGGTTGAGAGATTCAATAGGACACTTGAGCAGCATCTTTCGAAGGTTGTTGACGAGAACCAAACAGACTGGGACCAGTGTAGTATACCACTATTCCTCATGGCATATAGATTATCAGTACACGACACAACCGGCATGACTCCTACAAAATTGGTGTTTGGGAGGGAGATTCGTCTTCCTGGGGACTTAATGTTCGGATCACCTGAGACTCAGTCCCAAGAACCACAGAACTATTCCTCGCAATTAGAAAACCAACTGCGAGAAATGAATTGCTTGGTAAGAGGACGGCTGAAGATTGCCAGTGATAAAATGAAAACTCGGTATGACATTCGCAGCAATAGTGTGGGTTTCCAAGAAGGAGACTAGGTCTGGTTGTTCAACCCAAAGCGGCATCGTGGTCGCTCACCTAAGCTGCAGTCTAACTGGGAAGGACCCTACACTGTGAAAAAAAGAATCAACAATGTTGTTTATCGGATTCAACAGTAAGGGCAGCGAAAGTTCAAGGTCATCCACCTAGATCGCCTGGATAAGTACTACTTCAGAGACGGTTTGCCAGTTCGGGACAAACATGCTTAACATGTTTTTACGACATCACAGAACAATCTACGTGTTTGTCGAATGTGCCAGAAGAATCTCGATGTAATGCATGTGGCGTACATACGTGCTTGGTGATGCATTTTCTAGACTGTGCCAGACTTCGCTCGGGTGCATGGACTGTGTCAGGGCCGCAAGTAATTACGTCGTAACTATACTGGCGATATCGAATAATCTAGTAATTTGAGGCGGTATAAATACCAGTACTCAACAACGTTCAGTTCAGTATTAGTGCGATATATTGACAGCGCGGTTCGAGAGTTATTGTCGGGCGAAATTACTGCACGCGTTCAAGTGGTTATTAGTTACGTGTTGTGTTTTATAATCGGACGGTAACTGTAATACAATTGTGTTTAATTAGTGGACATTTTAATGCGTGTGAACAATGTTTATTTGATTTGCTGTAGAGACTGTGTTGTTAATTACGAACTGTTAACTGTGGAAATTAAAGCTGGTAATTAGTGACTTAATTAGTATCTTGTACTTATTTTGTTTCCACTCTACCTACGACGATCGAGTAGATCATCGTACCGAATTTCCTACATAGACCTGCCTAGTTCACCTGCTGTGTTTATTGACAACAGACTCTTTACTGTTGACAATAATTAATATGAACACAGAGGATATGATAATTAATTAATTAGTGTGTTATATGAAGAGTTGTTTAAGATTTGATGATAATATAGTAATTTTAGCAGATAAGACAGCAACCATCAACAGAATATTACGACGAGAAAGACATGAGAGTAGAAATATAAAAAAAAGAGTAGAAAATCAATACTGCAATGTCTTTTTAAAACTGCATATGTACAAATCTAATTTAGCCACCCACTGTCTAAATCATAACATATATAAACACAATAACAATGATTCATTAATTAAAAAACAGGTTCAAATAAAACGGAATAATTTATTTAAAATCTTAAATGTTATTAAAAATTATTCTGACAAATTACTAAGAGTACAGTTTTTAGTACTTTCCTAATAACTGTACCTGCACTCCTGCATAAAAATTACATGATAACGAAAAACGGACCCAACTGAAAACAAAGAATTTAATGGCAAATAACACACAATTAACACAGTTAATTTTATAATTTTAATAAAATTATAAGCGGTATTCACTATACAGTGATACCGACTACTGCATAATCAAAACGTCAAAAATTAGTATTGGTACAGTTGTTGGGGAAAGTACCCAGTTTTCAATGGAACAGCTGACTAGAAAACAAACATTACAACATTCGAAATATTTAAATCATAATTTGAATTGATTAGTTATATCATAGCTTCTGACAAACTCTAAATAAAATATTATTATTACCATAAGAAATGAAAATCTTGAACTTCTGAAGCTGCCATAACTGGTGAAACAATTGTCAGGAAAATAAAAAGTATCCGTATAACTATACAAAATGTTTGTTAAATTCAAGTACGTATTCATAAAATGTTCTACCAAGTGTGACCATTCGATCAGTGTAATTTTGAAGAATGACTGCTATAAAGGAGTATAAATACAATAACAGACCATGAAGATGGTTAACAGTTGGATAGCAACTTAACTAGGATGGATGGACGTAAACCAGAAAAGACCAGTAAAATAGCCAAGAGGAAGAGGTAAAAGTAAAATAGCCAAATAACTCCACTGAATGGCTTTTTATATTAAACAGTTCAATAGAAGAATATAATTTTGTATGGCTCAATGAATTAATGCCTGAAACAGAGACTGATGTGTTTTAAGTGAGTATCATGTGCTCAAAAGAATCAAGAAAGATAAAATACGTCTGCAGATTATAAAGTGGGGACTGGAAAGGAAACCAGAATGAACTTGTCCTAAAAATCTGTCATGTTATAAAAAATTCAGTTAGATTCTCTTTAAAGATCTGCGTACATGTTTAAAGTTTTCTTTACAGTATGGAGTAGAGCAAGTTTCCTGTCCAAATTTATCTCATGGTAAAGATATCACAGTATGATCAATTGAAAGTAATTAGTAATTAACCTATCCTAACACGCTACAATCAATTTTGATTTTTGCCTGGACTGGTCATTTTCTTTTTATATGTAAATAACTTATACACATATGTTATTATCTGAAATAGGAAATTTCCAACTATAGTTGTAATTATTCATAACCTTTTGAAAAATATAAATCGTTCTTTGCAAGTTTTTCTATAGTATTTTGAATATTTACTTGACCGCAACACAAAACAGTGTGTTCACAAACAATTCCAGTTAGCGTTTTAACTCCTGCCATTCACATTATACTTAAAAACAGAAGAATGGACAGAAAACGTAACACATCCGTTTACACTAATTAATAACATATAAAGAACTGAATGACATATCAGACATCTTACCCCAGTAAATGGATTCAATAAATTTCTGTACATTCCTATATTTTTTAAAATATTATATGGACCAGTCATTGTAACTGCCATATACTGTTTTTTTTTTATGTTATATCATTTTACTGAGACAATGAAAAGCTACAGTACATGAACAGCAGATGACTCGGAATTAGTCGACAACCAATGTCAAGTTGTGATACATACAGATACTTGGAAGTTAACCTTCACAGTGAAAGAATAGCCTACAGTAGAAGTACAAGCCTAATCAGTCGGAGAAGGGAAGCCCTAAGATGCTGAACAGTGTACAGTAAAGAGAACGCAAAAAGTGGGAAAAATAAATATTCAGGAGACACTAATAAAGAATATAAGACTATAAGGCTCAGAACTTTTGTCAGTAACTGAAATAGATGAGAAAAGATCATGTAGAATAACAAGAAGATGCCATAATGTAAATATCACAGAATTGATTGGAATATATGAAACAATACTCGAAAACATAGAAATGGTCAACTTATTTAGTACAGCCATGTTAAAAGAAAAGGCACCAGCCTTAGAGCGAAAAGACCTGGAAAGACTGTACTCTTGGCAGGTCTGGTGGCAAAGTACATACAAGAATAGTGATGAACAGAAGAAAAAGGTGAGGATTGTACAGCATCAGGCCAGACACTGTATGATTTATGTATGTGCTATGTCTTTTTTGGGCTGAGCCCTGCATTGAGTTCTGCAATTTCTGCCCAAAATGTTTTCCACAATATTTTGACAGATTTGTCTCTGCCATCTTCAGGTTGATTTCTATTCTAAGTATTTGGCTGGAATGATTTCTCGCCTACGACGGTCCTATATTTATACTGCTTCTTGTTTCCTATTCATACTGGTTTTTGTTCTCCTATTTATGCTGCTTTATTACAGATGTTGAAAGATGTATTTCTATTGGTATGTGGCCAAATAACGTGTCTGTTAAGCAATCAACCTGCTTCCTGCAGTGTCAAACTGGAATTACACATGTAAAAGTATGGGATTCCTGCCTGATGAAGTTGCAGGCAATCATCTTGTTTGCTGAGAGTAACCAAAGTTTTTTATCTCAATGGTCTCTCTTATATGCATTTCTGAAATAGCTTCACAACAGCCAGTAGTTTTGTTGTATCAAAATTGATATTATATCCAATATCGGTTGTATAATGGACTAATGCAAACGTATTTTGGGCCTATGTGCCCTACAATATCTCATATATCCCTTGTTCTTCTACGGGGATTCTATTTTGGAGTTTTAGGAGTTCTCAGCATGATCTAAGTAGGCTGTCCTTACGTCCTGATGTTGTTTCCATGGAATTCTACTGCTGATCCTGTCTGCACTGTCTTCGATGTAGGGTAATGTCTTCTTCAGAATCAGTTTTTATTGGTGTCTGTATATTTTGTCTACATGGTATTTCTGACTTGCTTGTCTGAGTAGCCATTTGAGTGTAGTGAATCCCTGTGCTGTGCGTGTGCCTCTAACACACACACACACACGTGTGGTGTGTGTGTACATGATAATTCCAAATGACAATCCCTAGATCGTTCTGTGTCCTTTTCCAGGTTGTCTTGCATTGTGTTTCTCTTTTCGGCAGATTCATCTCTGCCTAAGGATGGCAGAGATGGAGCTACCAATAATAGTTATTGTGTTGTTTGTGTGGGATACCTGCTGAAGGTAAAGAGTGAGGTCACAGTTCACAGAAGAAAAATTTATGTAAGCAAGCTACTTAAAAAAAAAAAGTTTGTTTATCATTCGGGAAATATCAGGTACTGGGAAATGTATTAATTCACACAATATAGAATTTATTTTTGTTGATATGCCATAATGAAGATTCCAGAAATCCTGATCAACGTGATGATTCATGCACCGCACATGGCCTTATTCACACTGATGTCAGCCTACTGAAGGATGACTAAATATTTTGCTATAACTGTGCTGACAGAACAGGACAGCTGGTAGGAGCCATCCCAGTAGTTATAGTCATAGTGATTTTCAAACAACAGTAATAACAACACCATTCAGACGAAAATAGCAACCAACAGAAGAATGATATCTGAGTAACATACAATATAAAAATTACATCCACAAAAATGTCGCAACAAATATTATGATACAATTTATGCGTTATAAACCTACAAGAAATCAAACATGCCTGAAAGGCCACAATTTTTGAAAGCATTCAAGAAATGCCCAAAATGCATCAACAACAAACAACAACAACAATATAGGGTGCATAATATTCAAGTTACTACATGCAATTTAATGAATACCATCATCATACGAAACAATCACATGCAACATGCAACACAGTCTGGTAGACACACAATTTATCAGGATACATAATACCATGTTAAGGACTGGTTATATGATTTAATGGGTGACTGAATCAGCTGCTTTAGTGAAAGATTATCAGATCCCAAATCAGAATGCATATAAAAACTGTTCACTAAAGAATTAATTTTTAATTTTATTGAATCATGTTTTCTCAGTATTTCGACAAATAATCCTACAGTAAATACTATATTTCAATCATGAATTACTCCATCTTAAAACCAAAATCCAACATTATAAGCTGTACGCAACGCACATTTTGTTAGAATCTACAATGCTGTGTGACTGTACAACTGTGATGAAACCTGAGTACATTATACAAATTTGTATTACAGTAATCATTGCCTGGGTTTTAAAAAATACAGTAAATGATATGCAGAAAGCACAAAAACCCTATCAGCTTTTGCAGAGTTTTTTCCCAACAGAATAGAAACATAAGTTTAATCTTGTTTTAATTACCACTATTCAGTTAGTGCTTCCTTTTAGTAAATGAACAAATGCAATGATTTGACACGTTTACTATTTAATAACTGAAATGTACATATACAAGGGTAGAGTGAAAAGTTCCCGGCCTGAATAAAAAAAAAACTTTTTAGGACTAACTTGCACTTATTTCTCAACATAATCTCTATTTAGCTCTATACACTTTTGCCAACAATTTTCTAAAGCGATTATACCATACTGATAAGCTGATTTGATGAGGGATGAGGTAAAGCAGCCATTTACAACAACGCTGACTCGATGGTCATCAGTAAATCTTTTTTCACCAAGCCATTTTTGAGGTCAGGAAAGAAGTAGAAGTCACTCGAGGCTAAACAGGCGATCATGGTGGGTGAGGAAACAATTTGAACTTCATTTCTTTGACTTCAGCTATCGCAACGACTGACGTGTGAGATGGTGCAATGTCTTGGTTTAACATCAGTTTCATTTTTGCTAAATGTGGCCATATGTTCTTGACTTTGTCCTTTACAAGGTGCGTTAGGTCAATAAACCTTCTTTGACGTCCACATGTGACCAGTGCCGAATTTAAGTATAGGCTGCAGCCTAGGGACTGCACCACAAACAAAAAGAATAATAAAGAACACTCAACTTGCATACAAATTATTTGGTTCGTGTTTCAGAGATCAGTAGAAGTTACTAGAGGAAAAGGTGGTATTATGAGCCATGTATTGGGATAGTGGAGCAGCAGTCTGCACTTAAATTTTAAATTCATCTCAAACAGCACTCACTTGCACTAAGACTCATATTTTGACAGAAATATCATGAATCGGTTAAGGTTTTATTAAGAGCCCCTTCTTAAAATTTCAACTATTGCAACACATGTAAATAAATATATTTCATTCCCATAGGTGGGGCAAAAGTCAGCAATTAAATGGAAAAAATTACTTTAGTTAACTTTAAACAACTTTATTAATGATTTTTTTTTTTTTTTTTTTACTAACATATTTGACAAATTTTTAAATTTATTATCTTTATTAATAATTAAAAAGTTGAAAGAATTATAGTCATTTCGACACAATGTAAAAGTATTACAATGTTGCAATATATTCAGTAGTGGTTCAGTTTCATACAAGAGTTACAGATTTGTAAATGTGTCCCCTTCAAAATAGTTGTCTTCCACAGCCACACACTTCTTCCA
This sequence comes from Magicicada septendecula, assembly GCA_034769895.1. Classification (NCBI taxonomy): domain Eukaryota; kingdom Metazoa; phylum Arthropoda; class Insecta; order Hemiptera; family Cicadidae; genus Magicicada; species Magicicada septendecula. The sequence goes on from CM068372.1 coordinate 137,754,301, forward strand.
GCACTTTCTAAACAGGCGATCATGGTGGGTGAGGAAACAATTTGAACTTCATTTCTTTGACTTCAGCTATCGCGACGACTGACGTGTGAGATGGTGCAATGTCTTGGTTTAACATCAGTTTCATTTTTGCTCAATGTGGCCATATGTTCTTGACTTTGTCCTTTACAAGGTGCGTTAGGTCAATAAACCTTCTTTGACGTCCACATGTGACCAGTGCCGAATTTAAGTATAGGCTGCAGCCTAGGGGCTGCACCAAAAACAAAAAGAATAATAAAGAACACTCAACTTGCATACAAATTATTTGGTTCGTGTTTCAGAGATCAGTAGAAGTTACTAGAGGAAAAGGTGGTATTATGAGCCATGTATTGGGATAGTGGAGCAGCAGTCTGCACTTAAATTTTAAATTCATCTCAAACAGCACTCACTTGCACTAAGACTCATATTTTGACAGAAATATCATGAATCGGTTAAGGTTTTATTAAGAGCCCCTTCTTAAAATTTCAACTATTGCAACACATGTAAATAAATATATTTCATTCCCATAGGTGGGGCAAAAGTCAGCAATTAAATGGAAAAAATTACTTTAGTTAACTTTAAACAACTTTATTAATTTTTTTTTTTTTTTTTACTAACATATTTGACAAATTTTTAAATTTATTATCTTTATTAATAATTAAAAAGTTGAAAGAATTATAGTCATTTCGACACAATGTAAAAGTATTACAATGTTGCAATATATTCAGTAGTGGGGGGGGGGGGGCACCACATGTTCAGCCTACGGGTCCACTAACTTTAAATCCAGCCCTGCATGTGTCCCAAGAAATGATCACTATAACCTTACCAGAAGAAGGAATTATCTCTGCCTTCTTTAGAGTTGACTCGCCTTTTGCAGTCCATTGTTTTTTAATGTTGTTTGGTCTCAGAAGTGTTGTGGTGGACCCAAGTCTCATCAACGGTTATGAATTGATGCAAAATTTTGGTTGGATTGTGCGTCTAGAGTGCCAAACAATTGTTTGAAACACGCTTTCAACCGAGTATCAGCAAACGCAACAGCCATCTAGCGCACAGCTTTGTCATACACAGATGTTTGTGTAAGATATTGCCACACAATCCGTTGATATACAAATAGTCTCTACTATCTCACTCATTTCCATTCTATGGCCTGCTACAACAAATTTTGGCTTTTTTTCTATTTTTTCTGGTGAAGTCACTTCAATGAGACGTCCAACTCGTTGATTATCAGTTGAGCTTGTCTGACCCATTTTAAATTTAGCAACCCAGTGCTTAATCATTGTATTCGATGGAGAAGAGTCTTACAATGTTGAATCCACCTCCTTTTTACTTTCATGTTCCGTAAGGAAATAGAAGTACGGTGATCGCGAAAAAAATTGTGTTCAAGATAAGGGCTGATTCTGATTGTACTCCCTCAAAATAAAGAAAAGTCATTTTCTGTGTGTCTGTATATAGGATTTTTTTCTATGGCGAGTGATAACTGCCACAAATTCAAAAAGAATAAAATAAATTTTATTTTATTCCGATCGGTCCGACTCAAGTCTCAAGTCTCTTTACTCAAGTAAAGCGGGTATGTGTGTAATCGTTTTTGAATATTTGTATTTTAATATGCAACGACCTCGCTAAGAGTGAATTTTTATTTTATTTATTTCTGATGACGAGACATAAGTCTCGAAACGCGTAAAGCAAATCAAAACACAAAACGAAATCATATGACGGAAGAAATAAGGTAAATATTATACAGATTTTGCATATGTGCCCGAGTTGTAGAGGACTCAAGGCCTATTGATTTTGGTGTCAAGATCAGTTAAGGGAGAGGGGTGGTTTACCTGCAACATTTTACGTTTTAACAAGAGTAAAGCACCTAATTTTGATAAATAAAGTAGCCTGAAAAGATCACAATAATCCACTGTAGAAAGCTGGATGAAATATCTATAAATGAAAAAGTTAGTTGATGGGGGAGGGGGTGATTTTTTGAAAACTACCTTTTTTGATGTCGAATAAAGTACTTCATTTTGAAGGATAAGATAGCTTTTACATATAATAAAAACTGTTACTCAATAAAAGTGTAAATATAAAAAATGAGTGTTTGTTTGAGAGGGAGGGGTAGTTTACTGGTAATGTTATGTGTTTTAAAAAGAGTAAAGTACTTAATTTTGATAAATAAGGGTCCCGAAAATGAAGTCATATTAATCCACTGTAAAATGGTAAATGAGATATCTGTAAATGGAAAGGGTAGTTGAAGGGGGAAGGGGGTGATTTTTTGAAAATTACTTTGCTGATATCAAGTGAAGTATGAGTATTTAATTTTTAAGGATACCTTACCAATTTACATACACCAAAACTATTACTCTATGAAAGTGTAAATATCATTAATGGTGGGGACTGGTTGAGGAGGAGGGATGATTATCTGTGTGGTTCAGTTTCTTTATAAGAATAAAGTACCTAATTTTTATAGATAAAGTGACTCGAAATAATATTATGTTAAACAACTACCCCATAATACCAAAAATATTTATATATAGTGAAAATAGTTTGAGGGTGGGAGATTTTTTTTAGAAATTATTAAACCGAATTCAAATAAATGATTTTAAATATAAATCTTAGAACATGGAAGTCATGTATGGTTCTCCATACTGATATTTATATTGGTTGCAGTTAAGCTTTTCAAAAAAAAAAAAAACAAGAAAAAAAATCACATCATGAAGTTCTAATCTATCCATTCAAATGTGATAATAAACAATGCATTGACTTGAAAGTATCAAAACTATGCCTACAAAGGATGAAATCATATAAAATGATCAAAATAATGGCATAATGGTGCTATCTATCTCTATATGTTAGGCCCAGAACTTTTCAATCTACTCTCGTATGTTGTACTGAAATTCACTTATAAGTGCAACATGTTATGTTCTTTTGCAAAGGCATGTTTGACATATACAAGGTGTGATCAAAAAGTATCAGGACTGATTTTATTTACATACATATACAAGAGTTACAGATTTGTAAATGTGTCCCCTTCAAAATAGTCGTCTTCCGCAGCCACACACTTCTTCCAGCACTTTCTCAACTGTTTGAAGCATGTCTTAAAGTCATCTTCTGTAAGAGCCTTAATTCTCTCATCACATTTTCTTTTATATCTTCTATGTCTTGAAATGATCTCCCTTTCAATGGGTTTTTTATCTTCAGAAAAAGAAAAAAGTCAAAAGCCTGGCGAATATGGAGGATGCTGATGCTGTGGAATATTGTGTTTAGCAAGAAAATGCTGAACAGCATGGGACGTGTGGGTGGGTGCAACTGTCGTGTTGAAGCCACCATTCACCACTCTGCAACTGTGACTTTTTTCGTCTAATTGCATCCCTCAATCGCCTCAAAACAGAAATGTAGTAATCCTGGTTTACTGTTTGGCCTGGTGGAGTAAATTCATGATGAACAATCCCCTTGGGATCAAAGAACACTGTGAGCACGGTCTTGACTTTGCTTCGACTCTTTGTTGCCTTTTTGGTCTTGGAGAATTTGGCATCTTTTATACTGAAGACAGCCTTAGTTTCTGGATTGTATCCACAAACCCACGATTCGTCATCCATTACTATCGATTTAATGAAGTTCCCATCATTTTTAGCACATTCAAGCAGGTCTTGAGCAACTGACACCCGGGCATCGTTTTGGTCAGCTGTGAGCACTTATGGTAAACTTTGCAGAAACACATCTCATTCCCAACTCATCAGTAAGAATGGACTGAACTGATCCGAAACTACTATTTAAATCATTTGCTAGCCCACGAATGGTGATTCGACGGTTTCTCGCACAGCAGCACGCACAAGCTCAATGTTGTGGTCGGTCTTGCTGGTTAAAGGCCTTCCTGAACGCTCGTCACTCTCAACACTTTCACGCCCATCTTTTAACTTAAACCACTCATAAACCTGTGCATAACTCATACAATCTTCCCCATAAACTTTTTGTAACTATTCAAATGTATAATTAATTAAAACTTCCGGGCTGAAAGGCCGTGGTCGAATGCTTGATGTAAAATCACTAGATGTTTCGGCCACACCACCGGTGGCCATCTTCAGTAGCAAAGAATGTTCGTAATAGATGGTATGCCGAACAACTCGCCCAGTGAAATGGGAACAAGCAAAGCTGGAGACGCTAAGTTGCTTGTCCCATTTCACTGGGCGAATTGTCCGGCATACCATCTATTACGAACATTCTTTGCTACTGAAGATGGCCACCGGTGGTGTGGCCGAAACGTCTTGCGATTTTACATCAAGCATTCGACCACGGCCTTTCAGCCCGGAAGTTTTAATTAATTATAGTGAAAGCCTACGTATTCAAATGTATCTTTACATGTTTCACCAACTTTTTTATAAAATCTGATATAAATTCTCTGATCAATTTTTTCTGGCACGGTAAATGCGCCAAATGAGATTAACACACAACACAACAATGGGCATTTGTAAACAAACCAGATCAGCTGTTATTATAAAACTTATATACCGAGTAATTAGTATACTGTAATGTAAACGTATGTGTCACTTTTTGAAACCAAGTTTTTGTAACCTGATACTTTTTGATCACACCTTGTATGTTCATATTTGCCTTTTAGAGATTTCTATTAGATGTTATTTTATTTTATTAAAAATCGAAACTTTATACACAATAATTGAAACAACAAACTTATTCAAGTGAGCTGAAAAGAGAGAGGAAAGACTGAAATAGACAAGTGCATTTTTGAAGAAGTAAGGGAAGAGAGAGGGGGGAGAGACAGATGAGAAATATTAAAGGAAAATTGTATTTAAGACCACAAGTCATAAGAACTACAAGAAAAAAAGACACAGGCCAGGAGTATGTAAAGTGAAAGAAAAGAAGTGGTGAACATCAGTGATGTTTTCTAGCTAAAACGATTCAAAAGAACAATTGTAACACTGTAAGAAATTAACAGTCCTAATAGATAAATACCCAATAACAATAAAGCAGTCTTAATTATAAAGAAAAAAAATCTAGAACATCCTTACAATAACAACATATGATTCAATGTTAACGTTCGTCGATTAGAATATGTTATATTCATCACATTATTTTATGTTTTGTTACATAACAAAGTGACAGCAATTACTTTCATGTAAAAGCAGTAAGATTCATATAACTTGTTAAAAAAAAAAATAGTTTATCTTATAAAACGTTAATGAAATCATACTTGATTTACAAGTTACTTGAATAATTTATGATCTTGTGTTTCTTATCTCAATACAAATGAAACAAGTTTATAATAATAAATAAAAATGAATGTACAAGTAATTACTATAAAAAAATTGTAACTATTATACTTTTATAAGAAATTTGTTGTTAATTCTACATCTCATGCTATTTGCTTATAAGAATTATTCAATTTATTATTTATATATCTACTGTAAATTTACTGAGATATCTTCATCATTACTAGAATATCATTATTACAAGCAATTCCCAAAATATTATTTTCATATAACAAAACGATATTGATAGGAGAAATACGCACACAGAAAAACAATGTTATATACTTTTGTTAACATTACAATGGACCATTATGATTAAGAGTCACATGTTTTGACCTATTTCAACATCTTATGGAAAACAAACACAATTTTTTCAAGTTTTCCTGTCTAAAAACATTTTGTTTACAGTTTTAATAGATAAAAAGCAAACATGTGTACCGCGCTGCCACATTAGTCACCACCCATTGACTTACACGAGGTTATTTTGCATATTTGTGAAACTCACCAAAGTACAACTTTATCATTGAGCGTTGGATTGTATGGAAAAGGATTTTCAGCTAGATCATCCTCATTGTCTTCAGTATAGATTGTATGCTGATACAATGGCGGTAGCTGACTCCATTTTTGCAGATCTCCTATGCTAACTATATTTTCATTAACTCCGAGCAGTTCATCCATCACCAGCACCATAAACAACTGTGTATTTCACAATATTACACACTTAATATTTAGTACATATACATGCACACACATAAATATGTAATTAACAAACACAACTAATAAACCAACACCTTCAACAAAGGATTGACAACAAAACCCTCGTGCTCAGTTGAACTATACAGTCTGAGATCCCACCGTCTATATACTACTGACATTAGGAGATAACATTTACGACAGCAAAGGTCTTGACATTATCTTTACATCAAACACTCACCCCTTCTATCACACACACACACACACACACACACACACACACACACACACACACACACACACACACACACACACACACACACACACACACACACACACACTTGTACAGTTGATACCATGCCAAAAGGCTGTCATTTAAATCATTACAAGTTCATTTTGCAGAAATTACCATGCCTTGTAATAAATTTAGTAGTCAAAATGATGTTTTAAATATGACTGAATGTGACTTAAACAATTAATAAATTGTTTACTTTTACACTGTTTTGATACTGACAAATAGTTTTGATAAACAAACATAAAACTAATGTTTTACAAAGTGTGTGTTCTGATATATTATGAGTATATATTTTTCATAATATAACTACTAATAAAATTCAGAATTAAAACTGAAACTGATTTAAAAAAATATATAACAATGTATAAGGTTATGTATATTTTTTAATAAATATTATGTTTGTAGTAAACAATGTTTTCCGTAAAAACTTAAAACTGCAAAAATCTATTTTAAAGTATAAAAAAAAACTCAGTCCAACATAAAGTAAGCATTCACGATAAAACTGAATGAGAAAATCCAAGCAACTGTTGATACACTAAATAGTCAAGAATTTGTTTTCTCTATTACGTTTACTGTCCAATGGTCACAGCACAATCTTAACAGATACAATCTTCACAATCTTTATGGCTTATAAACTTTACATCACAATCCACTACAACGATTTCTATCTCTACTGAAATATTAGGGTATGTCTGGATTTAAACGTTAAACTATGAGCATGGGAACAGAACCTGTACTTTAAGTGGCAGTCCGTTCCTGGAAGATCTAATTCTGCAACTGAACAAACATGCTACATGTTTCAATAAAACTTTTTTAGTTTATAATTCTTTATTTTTTTCTATTAAACATTCAATACTTCAATAAAACTTAAATCTCTGGTGAGCTAAGTTATAAGCCTTTGTTCCTGTCTACAAAACAAGTACTGGAATACAATGTTAATGTCTGGTATTAACAAAACAATAAGCACATTATGTAACAAAATGTATTATCATAGTTACTAATTTTAATCAAATATTTGTACAATTAAGACTTCAAACCATTGAAAACAGTTCAGGCCAAAAAACAATATTTTTTATTATTGTATTAATATATCTTTTTATTTTATTTTATGATCACTGAAAAGGCCATTGTTTCTATTCTGAATATTGTTTGGGTTAAAAAATTCCTAAACTGATTTCTGAAGATTAATAAAAACAATCTATTGTAACTATAACATCTGAGCTTCCAAACTATTGTTTGAGAATATCTATGCACTGTATTAAAGTAAATACATTAACCACTGTTACAGTGTCACGGAGATTGATTTCATTTTTTAAGGTTTGTGTTTCTACTCCAAAGTCTTCATATTTAACAAGTTTTTCTTATACGTTTTGTAAAATGTTGAGAGTGCGTTCAAAACCTTAAAATAGTATTGTATGTGTGGGAGTGGGAGCCTCCTTAGTGTCATTTCACGGATTTTATTTCATTGTTCTTTTGAAAAAACAAATGTATATTTAAAAGTAGACTATATGTTAGTAACAAAAATATCTGTACAATTTTTAAACTGGAAATAGTTTATGTAAATATAAAAATTTCTACAATTTCTGATGTAACTCATAGTTTTCAAATATGTTTTAATGGATAAGTACCAATAGTGAAAATGTCAATACAATACAGGCTGTGGACATGTATTGTAAACATTTATCTTTTCATAATAATAATAAATTTATAACATGAAAAATCAGGCAAGAGGACAGAATATACAATGTACTGTATGTACTTTGAATGATACACAGCTCTAATTTCTCAAATATTTAGTAAACAACGTTTGAAAAACAATCATCCACTACTGAACATCTATAATGATGAAGTACACAGATGGTGTATTTATTTGGTTATCAATTTACCATTTGTCTATCTGATAAACTTGTAACTGAAAAAAACGGTCTCATTATCCCTTTCCGTCTGACTCACTTGTTAATATTGCACTGTTTACAAACCATATCACAGATAAGAGAGACCAGCCCATTTTCTCAGTTATTTTAGCAAAAGTATAATAATTTGAAATGTCACGATAAGATAGTATCTCAAATAGTGATCTGAAATATTATTTTAAGCATAATGTATCTGTATTATTCATTGGCAGTCAAGTCATCACTTATTTATAGATTTCTTAAAACTGGAATAGCACATGCATGCACTATATACATAAGAAATACATTACAAAAAGCACGCCTATTTTATTATTATTACAAAACTGACAAGTTAATTTTATAGGCATAAAATTTATATATATAATTTTTTACATAACTTTTAAATCTTTTTAAATCCTGTCGTGATTCTTAATTTGTTTAAATTATTCTTAGTTACGAAATTGTTTAGAAAAATGTTACAACATTATTATTCTAAAACTATGCTGTATTACATTCTCCACTGCTCATTTCTGTTTCCGATCAGTGTGGTCCTCTGTCATGTGTTCATAGATCTAGAATGGGGAAGATTAAGTCTCCACAAATACTTAGGTGTTAGTGTGGGAAAACAACTTACTGAATTTATAATAACAGTTTGGAAATTCAATTGGACAAAAGTTTATTGTTGAAATCTGGACTGATGTTCAAAATCAACAGCCACAATCATGCGATGACGTTTTGGGACACATTTTGTCACAGTATTTTCGTATGCTACACTGAAATTTTACACTTTATAAATTTCTGGAACTGGCAAAAAGAAGAAATAACACTGAATACAACAACAGGATTTTTCCACAGGATACTTTTAACGTAAACAATCATTGCAATTAAAAAAACATCTAAACGTTAATTATAAGGAGTCCAAAATATCAAGCAGATTTCTTTAAGACAAAAAGTATATAAGAATTGTATAACTCGTTCCTACAAAATAGCTAATATTTGGGATCTACAGAAACACCACTGTGTACTGGAGCAAACTGGTTGTCTTCTTTTTATTACTTAGACAAGGAATGGTGACAATTTAGTTGTCGTATTTATCAATTTAGGTGTCATACATACTTCACCATGTGTAAGAGTCCTATGATTCACTTACGTAAAAATGAATTACTTCGTTCTTGTGGCAACTGTCACTCAGTACATTAAAACTTGAACCCCATCAAAAGGTTTAACTCCATACACCCTCTGCACAAGTACACCATTATCGAGAAGTTGTAACACTTCAACAGTCTGGTGTTTACATAGTTGTTTTCATCCTTCTTAGCAAAATATTTATATCCTTATTGGCGGAGTAACTTGTCGCTAATTGAAGCAATATTCAACATCTGGTAACTGATAACAATCGTTTTGAATTCTACTATTTTGTACGTACCACAGGGAATTTACAACAAACCTTAGTACTTTCTTTGAAATATCTGGATGTTTTTCCTGTTACTTTTCTTTCTATGAGGGTCAATCAACTGGAAACAAGACTTTTGAAATTGGCACGGGATTCTTTAATGCTTGTTAATGTTGGCAACAGTGAGTAGTGGGTAGTAGTGCTTAGATGTGCATAGCACTGCGCACTTGATTCTAAAGTCACTTGTTTAATTGTAGTCATGAGTGAACACGAAGTCACATGTGTCCTTTGTGCAGCATGCAATTTTTAATTTTTTAGTATGCTAGTGCATTAAAGCCTGTAAAGTTTTGCACAAACAGCCTGCACAATTTAGCACTTTTGAGGCTCAAGTGTACAAACGGCACAGGCTTTTCTGCAAAAGTCAGAAAGAAGTTTCTAACACAACTCGCTCAAGTCATCCCAAAAGCAGGATTATGTTGCAAAATGTTTTGCAAGTTCAAGACCTTATTCATGAAGATCAACGAATAACTGTTGGTGAAATTAGTGCAGTGACAATTTCATTAGGTACAGACAATCATTAAAAGAGTTAAAGTTACGCAAAACCTCTGCAAGATGGGTAATAATAATTATGAATGCAAATCACAAGGCTATAAGAGGTGGAATTTCTCAGAGGCTTTTGTATCCCACTGTAGCAAAGGAAGCACATTCTCACATGTGATGAATCGTAGGTACATCAGTACACTCCTGAAACCAAGAGGTTAAGTAGGTATGGAGAAGCTTGCAAACAATGAAACAACTCCAATGAAGGTCTGAACTCTAGGCCAAGGTTATGAGACTTATTGATCCAAAAGGCACATGATCTTTTTAATCACATCTTATATATGCATTTATTTCTTTAAAATTTCTGAAAATATCTTTTTAATGACACTACTGTTAAGAATTTAGTAATCATCAGATGTTTAATTATTATTAGAATTTGCAAATATCATATTTTCTGATTGATTTTAAGACTAAAATCACGATTTAACCTAGTTTCAAGCTGTATCACTTGTATTATGTTTTTTCTTTTTAAAAAGAATATAATATTAGCTCTGTTTCATTGTTTCAGGTGTTAGACTGTGGTCTGTTATTCGATTTCCACCAAATGATTTTCTACTGTATCAATTTTAGTAACTTTTTAAACACTTTTATTTAAGTTCTTATTTTCTTAACTTTGTTAGGTCCGTCTTGTGACTTTTATCTTTAGAATAATATTAGCATGACACGTTTCAGGTCATCTGACCCATCCTCAGACACTTGCTCGAAAAGAGGTCGTCATATTTTCGAGCAAGTGTCTGAGGATGGGTCAGATGACCTGAAACGCGTCACGCTAATATTATTCTAAAGATAAAAGTCACAAGACGGACCTAACAAAGGTAAGAAAATAAGAAATTAAAATACGTGACTTGGACCGTTAACAAACAAAAATTTTTTAAACTTTTATTTAACTTGCTTTTCCTGTCGGTCTAAAGTGGATTTTTCAAATCGAATTTTTGCATACTTCCCGTTGTGATAGCGACTTGAAATTTTGCATACACACTTGAATCACGTGACAATACAATAATATGAAAAAAAATACATACATACATTTACCAATGTACAGATTAATAGTTAAATGTAGTCGCATTCATAAGCGAAGTTTTATATGTGTACTATGTTATTGACAACAAAGAAGTAGTATCTATGGAAATTCACCGGTTCCCATTTTCGATCACACGCAAATGTGCGACACGTCCTTATAAACATTTTCAATGTTAAAACTGTCTACGTGATTACAAATAACGGTAAGTAATTTTACTTTGTACAAAATGTTTCACTTTGAATTTTTCTCTTTTAAAATTAAAATAAATAAATAATTCTTAATATGAATTACCAGTGGCAGCTGGTAATGTTTTTGACTGGGGGGGGGCAAAATTTAGTTGTACCCATATATTATGTAAAAAAAGTCACCAGTAGAAACTAAATTATTGCTATTATCATCAAATAATTGTAAAATTGAATCTTTTGCTTCACTACTAAAATTATTGTTAATATCAAAAACCTACCTTGCAAACTACCAATATTTAAACAGTGTTTGAAACAAATTATTTATATACCTAAGCAGTTCACGTTCCTAAACTTAAATATTTAAGAAATTATATTATTAAATGCGTGCATTACTAAATAAAGTATATTTGTTCCCTATCTTGGATTAGTTTATTTGCTTGAACATGAAATCCATTCTCCTCTCCTTTTGTTTGGCAAAATGGTCAATAACTAATTCATTGAAGTTAGGAGTTATTTCTACCATTTTTTTTCTATTGAACACATTCCCAGAGCACTTAGTCTGTCCTTTTTCATTGTATTACGTGTAAATGTTTTAATGCGTTTGAGAGTTGAGAAACATCGTTCACTTTCTGCTGTAGTCATAGGGATTGTACAAACAATTTTTAATAGTTTTACCAGTTCGGAAAAAACAGTAACTAGATTGTTTTCATATACAAAATTGAGTAGAACCAATGCGCCAGTTGCCTTTGTGAAGTCAGGCCTGCTGTATAGAACTACCAGTTCATGTCTTAATGCAGTTTCATTTAAATTAAATTCTTTAGCAGCAATTTGTAACTGTGTTTCTGGAAAGAGAAGCTGATGTTTAGAAAACAGGGTTGGTTGCAACAAAACTGCTATTGCTAAATGGTCTGAAAATAAAAATCTGTCATCTATGTTGGTAACTATTATGTCACAAACTTCTTTAGCTGCAGTCTTCTTGCTTTCATAAAAACGTGACCTTTTTGGATTTTGTGATGATTCTCCAAAATCATTTGTTGCAGACAGACTGGCATCAAAATCAATATAATCTCTGACGTTTTGAATGTGTGACTTGAATGAGGCAACATACTGGTGTGTTTTAATACTGTCAATTTCTACTTGCTGTAATTGATTAAACAAAATGTCACAGGCTGGCATAATTTTGTTGAAAAATGTTAACCAAAAATTAAAATCATCATTATTTAATATGTTTTTCAGTCCTAGTGCTTTCTGAACAGTGGACTTGTCACTCTCGTCATCTATGATTTTTTCAAGAACAGCGGAAATGTAATTTTTATGAATAAATACTGTTGTCACACAATCGGATTTAAAATTCCACCTGGTATTAGAACATTTTGGGAGACGTTTCTTTACTACTTCATCAAGTATGGCAGTTCACTTGGAAGATCTTGAAAAAAATGTTGTAATGCCATCTAAATTACAGAAAAATATTTTTACTTGCTTGTTTTGTGATGCAGCATGCTCAATAATTAAGTTTAGTTGATGGGCATAGCAGTGTATATACTGGGCATTCTTGTACACAGCTTCAACTTTTGCTTGAACACCGTTATGTTTTCCACTCATTACTGCCCCATCGTAACTTTGTGCAATAATTTTACTAGGCATCTTATCAAGTTCTAATTTTGCTAATTCTTCAAAAATAGTATTACTAATACCTTCAGCGGAGTGATCTTGTGGACTGACAAAACTGATAAATCTCTCATGTAATTTTCCGTTCAATTCATACCTCACAACTAACACAATTTATGACAGAGTGGCACAATCCGTGGTTTCATCTGCTTCAATTGAAATGTAGTCAGTTTCATTTATTTCTTTTTTTATTAGTCCAATGCACACTGCATAAATAGAATCCAAAATTTCATTTTGAATTGTTTTAGAAAGACCAATGAAAACCCTATTGTTTGTTTTTTCAATATGCTCTCTTAAGGTGCTATCTAGGCCTGCCATTAAATTTACTAAGCCCCTAAAAATACCTGGATTCTCAGATGTGTTTGTTTCATCATGTCCCCTTAAAGCTAGTTCAAATATTCCACAAAACTTTACACAGTCAATTAACTTACTTAGGATGTATCTGTTCTTAGAGACTTCTTCATTATGCTGTTTAATTTTTAATCTATATGCACTATCTAACTGGCAACTAATATTGACTTTCCTAACAATGAATATTCAATACAATTGTTCATATGAGTTTCACTAATTTTATGTTTTTTTTAATTTTTTCTGCCAAATGTTTCAAGTCCTTAATTCCATTTTCAGTCCAGACTGAATCACTGTTTAGGTTCATCACCAAACAAACAAAACAAAAAAAGGAATTGATCACCTCACATCCACATATCCAATCAGCATGATGTAAGTAACAGTTTCTATTAAATTTTCTTGTATAGTTTTTTTTACTTGATGCTGGTCTGTCCGTTTTATAATTTTGTTGTGTAATATCTAAATTCGGTTTTGGTGGCCCTAATTTTTTTAGTTCTATTTTCTTTTCGTAAGTAAGTGAATTTGAAATAATCAAACGTTTAATATTACTTACCGAATTCATAGCCATTTTAATCGTTTCTAACAAATACGCACAGAACACAAAGAATAAGTTACACGTTTATGTACACAAGGTTCGACAAAAACACTATCGTACACAGAATACACTGCCTAATAAAGAATAAATTATTAGAACATTACGTTTACACAAAAAGTACAACAAGAACACAATCAAAACTATATAAAACACAAGAGAAAATATATGCACCATGAGAAGTTTTGAACAACGCTCCGTTTCTCTATGAATTTAGCTGCGAAACAGAAAGCGGCCACAGTCCTACCTGTAATGGCGGATGCTCATTTAAATGCATAGAGATGTGTATACGTCTCTTGCCCCGCTCCCCGAAAGAACGGCCTATTCAGGGAGGGCTACAGCGAAACCGTCCCAGCTGCAGGGCCATGCCGAAAACATAGGGGTGATCGCTATTAGTCGCCCCAAAAATATCTTTCAATAAGAATACTACACATTATAGTTATATTATTGACAAGTTTAATTTGCAAATTTAGTGGGAGGGCTGCGCCCTTTTGCCCTCCCTGTACGAGCCGCTACTGTGAATTACCCTGGCTTGGTATATGGCACTTTTGAAAGTTTTCGATCTCAGATACGGTCTTTTTTAGGTTAATTAATACTAGAGACTTCTTAAAATTAAACACACAAAAATAATGATTAACAACTAACAAAAAAAATATAATAACCTGTCACAGGACAAATGGCGCCAATCGTACACACTATAGTTTTTTAGGCCCTTAAAAGGACCGTTTGTCGGGTACGCTAAATCATTTGCGTACGCTGCCCGAGCCGCGCTGTGATGTTCGGCGGCAGCATCCGCTGTTCCGGGCGTGCTGCGGTTCTCTTCTTTCGGCAGCGGTATGTAGAGCCCGCTGCTGTCCCAGTCGATGTCCATCACTGCTTCTCCTGCGTTCTCCATTCTTCCTTCTTCCTTTTCTTCCAGCTGGCTTGACGACGTCCAATGGAGTGCGCCAAAATTTTTAGCGGCGCTGTTTTTATGCCCTGACAGGTCGTGTGCCACGAACCTATCATAGTGCCGCTGGTCCCTGGTTGGCTCGCCTCGAGCACGTTAGATGGTCACGTCGAGGCCAATCAAGCTGCTGCCGATCCTTGATTGGTTCGCCTCGCCTTCTCTTGTCACGTCTCGGCTGGCGCCGAGAGCAGATCTTCGCCTCGCTATGTCACAACTCCCCCGGGTCTTGAATGCTCTCCGGTGGCCAGCCCATTGTTCTTCTCCGGCGAGTTTGAGCCGTTGGCGGTGAACCTTGTATGGACGTCCGTCCTTCTCCACCGTGTAAATCTGCCCGCCAAGGGTTGCGGCAACGCTAAAGGGACCTTCCCAGGCTGGCTCCCATCCAGGGTACCTCTGTCCTTTGGCTGGTCCGGCGTGGCTCTTGACGTACACCAGCTGCCCTACGGCCAGTGTAGGGTCCTGTGTCCTCCGTTCCGGATACCGCCGCCGCTGATACTGCGTCTGGTGTGACCTGGCCGCCTCTTCTCGTTCCTCAGTTGGCCGGACGTCCTGTTCTGCGTGTGGCCGACTCCAGTCGCCGGGTCGGCGTAGGTCTCTGCCCAGCAGAAGCTCGCTTGGTGTCACTCCAGTGGCGGCGTTTGCACGATTCCGCAGCGAGAACAGAACCGTCGGCAAACGCTTGTCCCAGTCGCCATGGTCCTTGCAGTCATGGAGCTGGATCCGCAGCGCCTTCTTGATCTCGCCATTGCGCCGCTCGGTCGGGTTCGCCCTGGGATGGTAGTTGGCTGTAGTCCACGGTCGTATGTGCAGCTTGTCGCACATCTGCTTCCACTTGTGGCCCGTGAGCGGCTTTCCGTTGTCGGTGAGCAACGCCTCTGGGTATCCCCAACGAGGGAACACTTCTTCCTCCAGGTAGCGGATGATGGTGTCGGCGTCCGCCTTGCGCACGGCCTTTGCTTCCACCCATCTCAACATCATATCCGTGACCACTACGATGTACCGGTTGCCAGCTCGAGTCAGCGGATATGGTCCCATGACATCCAGGGCGACAGTATTCCAACATCTCCTGGGTCGGT
The DNA here is from genome assembly GCA_034769895.1 of Magicicada septendecula. Taxonomy (NCBI): domain Eukaryota; kingdom Metazoa; phylum Arthropoda; class Insecta; order Hemiptera; family Cicadidae; genus Magicicada; species Magicicada septendecula. Next base: position 137,770,280 of record CM068372.1, read on the forward strand.
GAGGTCGCTGTTGGTCCTGTTCGGGATTTGCGCCACGCTTGTGTAGGGCGCATATTCTGCAACTCCGGACGTATCTGCGGACATCAATGGTTAGGCCGGTCCAGACGAAGTCCTTGCCGATGGCCCGAAACGTTTCTTCGGCCCCCGGATGACCGGCTTCAGGGAAGTCGTGGAAGTGCCTGATGACCTCCATGCGGACACTCGGCGGCACGTACAATCCTGGTTCCTGGTTGCGTCTGTCCTTCCAAACCAGGCCGTTGTCCACCCGGTAGCCTCTCGCTGTAGCCGCCGCAAGGTCGTTTCTCCACGCTTGGCACTCCTGGTCGCCTTCTTGCGCCTCCTGCACTGCCTGATGGATGCCGACAGCTGTGATTTCTTGTAGTCTCGGTGCAGCTGCCGCAACACTGCGAATTGGCCTCTCTTCAGGCTGCATCCGTGGTTCTTCTTGGATGCCGGCAGTATCTTCAAGCCCAGGTTCCCTCGAGAGGAAGTCCGGCAACTCGTTCTCCTTGCCCGGGCAGTGGACGACGGTGAATTTGAAGCTCTGTATCAGTAGAGCCCAGCGAGCGTACTTCGTCTTCTGCCCCGTCGCCTGCTTCAGCCAGGTTAGCGCCTTGTTGTTGGTCCTTAGGGTGAAATGGCGATCCTCCAAGTATGGCCGGTATTTCTTGATGGCCCAGACGACTGCCAAGCAGTCCAGTTCGTTGGAGTGGTAGTTCTTCTCCGCCTCGTGGAGCTTGGCACTGGCGTACGAGATGATGCGCCTCTCTCCGGCTTCGGTGCATTGATAAAGCACCGCTCCAAGTCCCTTTTGGCTGGCGTCGGTCTGCAGAAACATCGGCAAGTCTCGATCCGGTCGTGAGAGTTTTAACAGCTGCCGGAAAGCGGCCTTAACCTCTTCGAAGGCTCGCTGAGTTGTGTCGTCCCAATGCCACTTTCTTGTCTGCAGCAGGTCCGTTAACGGTTCCAAAATCATGGCGAAGCAGGGGATGTACTCTCGCAGCCAGTTGCAGGTTCCCAGGAAGCGTTGCAGCTCTTTCTTGTTGCTGGGGGCCGGCTGGTCTTCGATCGCTCTGAGATGTTGCTGCTGCGGGAGGTTGCCGTCCGGAGTAATCTCGTGGCCCAGAAAGGCGACTTCTTCTCGGCCGAAGTGACACTTGTTGAGCGAGCAGGTCAGCTGGTGCATCTGCAGCCTTTCCAAGACTTGATCCAGGTGTCGCAGGTGCGTTTCCCAGTCGGGGGAGTAGACAATGATGTCGTCCAGATAGACGAGGCAGCACTCCCGTAATAGTCCCGTGAGAACATCCTGCATCAGCCGTTGGAAGGTGCTGGGCGCGTTCTTCAGCCCAAAGCACATCACCCGGAACTGGTAGCGACCTCCGTCGGGCACCGAGAATGCTGTGTACTTCTTTGCTTCTTCCTCCAGCGGGATTTGCCAGTAGCCGCTCTTCAGATCTAGGGTCGAGAAGACTTTGGCCCCGCTGAGGTCCTTGATGGTTTCGTATATCAGTGGCAGTGGTGAGTCCACATCCTCGGTCTGATCGTTCAGCCTCCGGAAGTCCACGCAGAACCGGGGTGTGCTGTCCTTCTTCTTCACAATCACCACCGGAGAGCTGTATGGCGAGGTGGCCGGTTCAATGATACGCTGCCTCAGCATCTCTTCTACCTGATCCCGGATGGTGCGTTTCTTCTCGTCGGAGTACCGGTACATTGGGAGCCGGAATGGCTGGCTACCTTCTTTCAGCCGGATCTCGTGCTTGGCCGCGGACGTGGTGCGGAGCGGGCCACGGGAGAACAAACTGCGATGACGGTGTAACATTTCCAGAAGCCGTTTATGGTGTTGGCCAACTGCTGACGTTTGAAGGCTAGCTTCGTCAATGTCCTCTTCCTCGGGCTCGGCGCGGTCATTCCAGAAGACCGTCTGTCGGTTCCCGCTGCCAATGTGAAGGCAGCCCCGTCGGTAGTCCACAACTGCTTGGTTGGCCGTAAGCCAGTGGTGGCCCAGTAAAACTTCTTCTTGCAGTCCGGGCACTTCTAGCAGAACGGTGGTGGTCGCGAGATTTCCAATTATAATGTCTGCGACGACGGCGGCCGTTGAGTGACATTGCTGACCGTGTAGCGCTAGCTGGACAACTCGGGGCTCCGTCTTCCTTCCTCCGGGCAGCAGACCGGCTCGTACGAAGTCGTAGTTTGCGGCGGAGTCCAAGGCTGCGGTCAGTTTTCGGCCGGCGATCTCTATTGGAATGTGCGGTATGTCCGCACCTAGTTGGTTCACGCGCCCCGGTGGGCTATTTACCGGGGCGCTTGGTCGTTTCCCTGCCGGTTCTTCACAGGGCAGTCCCGATGGTAGTCTTCCCGGGCAGTAGCGGCACTTGGGCGTTAGGCTGTTCATTCTTTGTTCCTCTTTCATGCTTGAGGCCGATCGACACTGCTTCGACCCCCCTACTCGATCCAGGGAGTTTTCAGCAGAGTCATCCCGACCTCGCGCACGACTATCTTGATCCAAGTCCGCCTCGATGCTCATTGCCCGTTGTAAAAGTTCCTCCAAAGTCGTAGGCGGCGGGAACCTCAGCGCGGGTCGAAGGCGTGGCTGCAGCTGTTGTGTAAGCATGGTTATGCTCGTCCTCTCGTCACCTCCGGGGTACAGGCGCCGAAACAGCTTGATTTTTCTCAGGAGGAAGATTTCCGCCGATTCCTGCCGCTGCGATTGTCCGTACAGCTTGGCCAGCAGCTCTGCGTCGCGTTGCATCCCGCAGAAGTGATGCCGGAAGCGGTCGCAGAACTCGGGCCAATTTATCTGCAATCCCGTGTATCTCTCTGCCCACGTGGCAGCTTCTCCTCGGAGCTGCCGCACTGCGTAATCTGCCCACTGCTCAGGTGGGACTCTGTAGTCCCGCAGCTGTCGCTCTAGCTGTTGAAGATATCGTTCTGGATCCTCGTACTTGAGGCCATGGTATGTAGCGGTGATCACCGGTGGCAACGTGCACCTCATAGCTGCGGCGAATTGCGCAAAGCCTTGCTCTACCTCGAACCCGGTGTCCCGCTGGGTGTAGTTGTTGGGCGCCATGTTGTTTTGTGTGCCGGCTGGTAGCTCTCTGGCGTGGCTAGATCTTGTATCCACAAGATGATCGTCGCCCCACGTTGGGCGCCACTTGTCACAGGACAAATGGCGCCAATCGTACACACTATAGTTTTTTAGGCCCTTAAAAGGACCGTTTGTCGGGTACGCTAAATCATTTGCGTACGCTGCCCGAGCCGCGCTGTGATGTTCGGCGGCGGCATCCGCTGTTCCGGGCGTGCTGCGGTTCTCTTCTTTCGGCAGCGGTATGTAGAGCCCGCTGCTGTCCCAGTCGATGTCCATCACTGCTTCTCCTGCGTTCTCCATTCTTCCTTCTTCCTTTTCTTCCAGCTGGCTTGACGACGTCCAATGGAGTGCGCCAAAATTTTTAGCGGCGCTGTTTTTATGCCCTGACAGGTCGTGTGCCACGAACCTATCATAGTGCCGCTGGTCCCTGGTTGGCTCGCCTCGAGCACGTTAGATGGTCACGTCGAGGCCAATCAAGCTGCTGCCGATCCTTGATTGGTTCGCCTCGCCTTCTCTTGTCACGTCTTGGCTGGCGCCGAGAGCAGATCTTCGCCTCGCTATGTCACAAACCGTTAAAAATTTTTTAAATTTGATTAGTATCACAATACTTTTCTTTTTAAATTCACACTTTTATATTCTTTTTTGGTTGTTTCCACTTTATAATTCATTTATTATTATTTTAACAATTCACTATATAGTTTTATCACTCAATTATAATTTAACTCCGGTTCACTGTACACCTAGCCTGTCTGATGTTCGCTTCCGAGTCCTTAATTGTAAACAATGCGTATAACTAAAAACTTTAACCCCCTGTATCAACCATTGGAAATATGTATGTGAAATGAAAAATGAATAATGGCAGTTGGTTTTTGACTTGCTGTATCTATGTTAATACAAACTTACTGTGTCATCTGTACCAGCGGCCGGCAAACATTTTCGTAAGGGGGGCAGGATACTTTTAGGCTTAGTGGAGCAATCAAAATTTAAATCAGTTTGGTGAAACTGTCTATGTGATTACAAATAATGGTAAGTAATTTTACTTTGTACAAAACGTTTCACTTTGAAATTTTCCAATGAAAGAGAAGTTATGTCGTTTTGCCTATTGTAAGAAATATTTAAATAGTAAATTTACAGTACACTTACAATTTGTAAACTCAAATTAGCTAAAATTTACTTTTACTATCAAAATGTGTACAAAATATTTAATGAATAATTAATTTTGTAGGTGTTGAAAAATGAGTCAAACAGAAACGACTACTCAGAGAAAAAGTTAGAAATGGGTAGAAGATGCTTTTCATTAACAGTACCTTCCGAAACAGTAGAAGAAAAAGAAGCTAGATTAATCCAATACAAAATGTATAAGTCACAGAAATTACAAAAAGAAACACCAGAACAACGTGAAACATGATTAGAACGTGATCGTTTGTATCATTCACAAGTAAGAGCTGCTGAAACGTTACAACAACGGGAAATTCGATTGGAGAATGATAGACAAAAATACTCGCAAAAAAATCACAGTTCAATATTGACCTGCAAACGTTTGATAAATCTATTAATACATTTTGTGATAAAATATGTGATGTTTGTACAAAACAATGCTATCCGAATCAAATAGCAACATGCCGACCTAGTGCAGCAGCAGAATCATACCTACCTAATGAACTAAAGCAAAAATCAACCCTACTTCTTTGTCATAGGTGTAAAGCACATATCACCAGTAATAAAGTGACATTTCCTTCAAAGGCTCACTGGAACTGTTTGGATCCTGGTGTTCAACCTGCTGTTTTGCAACAACTGTCTCAGTGTGAACAGAGATTACTCTTAAGAATAATACCATTTGTTAAAATTATAAAATTTGACGGACAGTTTGGTCAATACAGCTTTCAAGGTCAAGCGGTACTATTTGCTCAAGACATATTTGAAGTCAGTGAAAAACTACCAAATATGCTTCCAAGATCTTCAAGTAATGCTGGAATAGTGATTGTTACTGAACATCTTGTAGACTTGAATATTATTAGAGAATTCTCTATATCTCATAAAAAAGTTTACAATGCATTAAAATGGTTACAAGAACATAACCCTTTATATAAAGACGTGGAGATCAATAAAAATGTTCGAATGGGTGTACAGGATTTGGTAAGAATTGTTGAAAAACAGCAGCAACAATTACATGAAGTTATTGATAAAGAACATCAAGATAATTTTTATAAAAAAATTAACGGAGTATCAAGAGTTCTGCGAGCATCATGGAGTCAAGATAATCGAGATGTGTTTACCTCACATTATTCAATTATCATCAAGCTGGAATTTTAATTCCATCATCAAAATCTCTTGCAGTAATGCATTATAATGACAAATTTTATCTTACTGATTCACATTCATGTGGTCCTAACAGTGAGAGTGTAATACAAGATCTTGAAGAGCTTGTATAATTGAATGCGACACACTTGCAGAACTTGAACGCGTGTATAAGCAATCAACAGGCTGCCAATGGTCTTGTCGTGGGCTTCAACAGTGCACAAGATGCAAGGCAGTACTGTAGATCATGCAGTTGTTTATTTGGGACCAAATATGTTTGCAGAAGGACAGGAAACTTCTCGGAAAAAAAACCATGTAATAATGATGCATTAGCTGAAATGGACAGAATGCGATCACACCATCCAAGATAAATGTTAAAACATATAGTATATGATAACAACGATATTGTAAACTATTGTAATTATATTAATTTGTATTTAATCTTGTAAATACTACTGTGTTGTCAATACACTGCAATATACAAATGCAATTGTAAAATTACTGTGATCATTTAATTATGTATATTTTATACAATAAAAAGCAATTTATCGATCTACTTATCTATTTCATAAATAATTGTTTATTGTTTATGTATCATTCTCTTTTCATTATATAATTTATTTATAAAATTTGACTAAAAAGTGTGAAATTAAAAAAAGTAAACGATTTAAAAAAATGCTTTTATTTAAAATTAACAAAATGATCAATGTACTAAAAAGGATAAAATAATGTATCTTATACCAAATACATTAACAACAAATGAAAAGAACGTTTATTAATCAACAATTTTTGTAACATTAAGTATCACTGATAATAAAAGCGTGGGCGCCTAAAGAATGACATTATACCATGTTTAAATAAATCTTCAATAAAAAAGATGTATAACTGATACTGTTTGTTCTACATTTATTTGATTATTGAGGAATTAAATTTTTCAGAGTATGCATATATGTGTACATTTGTCTTACAAGTACAATCGTGCACAATTCCAAAATTTACATTCTATAAAGAGAATCATAGTATAACTAAATTTGGAAAAATAGCAGATATTTGAAGATTCCTTTCCATTGAATCAAGTTATCACATTACAAACTATTATTAAGAGGGGACGCTGAAATTAGGATTGTCAAGGATTATATTTTTAAATAAAAAAAAATACACAATGCACTGAATATAAACAAACAGTTTTTATAATATTTTTGAGATACAAAATTCATTTTGATATTGATTAATTATATTTTCGAATTCATGTTTAAGATCACATTGTCTAAATGAAGGCGCCCATGCTTTTATTATCAGTGATATTAGTGATAGTAAATGTAGAACAAATAGTATCAGTTATAGATCTTTTTTATTGAAGATTGATTTAAACATGGTATAACATCATTCCTTAGGCACCCACGCTTTTATTATCAGTGATACTTGATGTTACAAAAATTTTTGATTAATAAACGTTATTTTCATTTGTTGTTAATGTATTTGGTATAAGATAAATTATTTTAGCCTTTTTAGTACATTGATCATTTTGTTAATTTTAAATAAAAGCGTTTTTTTTTTATTTTTTTATTTTACTAAACAGAATGTTGGAATTTGAATTCCATATTCACATTACGTGTGTGTGTGTGTGTGTGTGTGTGTGTGTGTGTGTGTGTGTGTGTGCGCACGTGGAAAAATAATTGTCAATGTACAATTTGCTAGGGCATACAAAAAATTCATACTAAAGTATGATCTGCGTTTTTTAGAAATGTGAAAGGAAGCAGCTGTACTAAACTATACAAGTTTGCTGACAAGGAATGAAACTGGGAGAGGATAATGGCAGCTGCTCTGGGTTAAACATTAACCCAGATGAAAGATGGCCAGGTTTTGTGTCTGCTGGACTTGAACTGATTGAAAAACAAGTTAACAGCAAGTCTGAAAGAAATGGGTACGCATAAATAATGCACCTCATAGCTACACAACACCCAGCCCAATCACAGTTCATTGCTACTAACATTCTTGGTATAATCAATTGTGAAGTGATTTGAGTTGAAAGAAAAATTTTCATTTGAATTCAGGATTAAAACAGAGACAGAAATTTTCATACAGATGACAGTATCTAAACGTGGACATAACAACACACAATAATGATTATTTGTCCCACACATTTCAAATAATGCTATTCACTACCTGGTGTTTTAATAATACAAAAACAATTATAATTTAAAGACTATACTGAAGCATAGGTGCATGCATACAAGTGCACGCACACACTTACACACACTAAAAATTCAAAGGTTTTTAAAAATATATAAACCATTGGTACATTTCACAGTTTTTATTTAACTCTGACAGGTGTTTCAGCTTATCAAGCCATTCTCAAAGAGATCAGTGAACAACTATACAAAGGATGTTAGGGTGGTGAACATATGTTTAGGGCGTGTGTATCCAGACATGTGTGGGGTGTGATGATGGAGGGAGGGGTGGAGAAGCTAAGGGAAGGTCAAGTGTCTGTAAAAACTAAATATACTCTGAATGCAAAATATACAAATTAACTAAACTAAATAACAACTTTTAATAAAGGGGATACACAGAATTCAGTTTGTTCATTTGTTAAGTTTTAGTTACCTTTTATTGCTTTTCTAATTTCTAGAATTTCTAATAAATTCATTTTTTTACCTTTTTGTATGTTGTGCAGTATGTTATGTTTTTTGTATCTATGAAGTGATTGTGTTGTAAGCAATAATCTGCAAAACCTGTATTGGGTGTATTGGTTAAAATCGACTTCTTATATTCAGAAATGCGATGTGTCAGAGCACGGCCACATTGTCCACCGCATTCTGGACAGTGTATTTTATAAACTCCATTTTTCTGTGGTGTATTTGATTTTCCTTTCTATAAGTGGAGTTTATAAAATACACTGTGCAGAATGCGATGTTATTTATATCAGACAATGTGGCCGTGCTCTGAAACATCGCATTTCTGAACATAAGAAGACGATTTTAACCAATACACACACAATACAGGTTTTGCAGACCATTGTTTACAACACAATCTCTTCATAGATACAAAAAACATAACACTACTTCACAACATACAAAAACGTAAAAAAATGGATTTATTAGAAATTCTAGAAATTAGAAAAGCTATAAAAAGTAACAAAAATTTAACAAAATTAACAAACTGAATTCTGTGTATCCCCTTTCTTAAAAGTTGTTATTTAGTTTAGTTAATTTTTACATTTTGCATTCAGATTATATTTAGTTTTTACAGACACTTGACCTTCCCTTAGCTTCTCCACCCCTCCCTCCATCATCACACCCCACACATGTCCGGATACACACGCCCTAAACATATGTTCACCACCCTAACAACCTTTGTTTAGTTGTTCACTGACCTCTTTGAGAATAGCTTGATAAGCTGAAACAGCTGTCACGAGTTAAAAACTGTGAAAAGTACCAATGGTTTATATATTTTTAAAAACCTTTGTATTAATATGTTTCACCAAGTATCAAACGAGTCATCAATAATATAATTAAAAATTCACCTAAACAATAAACTCTTATAACAAAAGAGACTAATCCAATCACACAGCAATGGAAAACAATACATAAATAAATAATATATAAATATAAAACAATAACAAATATATAAATAAATACTGGTAATAATTTGAATGTTAATATATTTCAAGTTAATGCACACGCTTCCTTTTGCACTTCCTTAACAACTGGATGTACACGAAACACAAACACACTCCAAGATTACTACTGTCTCTACACAATAGCAGCCTGTCTACAATAAAAAACCTTGATGTTAAGTCATTAATTATATTTATTATTACATCTCAGAAGGCACTGATAAAGCAATAATTATCAGACGTTCTCCAGTTCCCATCTACTGAAGCAATTTTTCTCCACTACCACGTATAATTAAGCTCCACGACAACACAAGCCAAATTACGTATTGTACTGAAAAATAACTATTTTCTACATTATTTCATTTTAAAGTAGTTTGCTTATACGACTGATATACAGCTATTAAATAAAAGAACATTAAAAAAAAGTCAATATTTTTATTGGGTCAGCCACTTAAGCTATATTGACTATAGGTAGGACCACTACACTAACTACTGTACTGGATCGTGATTCAGCTTTAATATTTTAGTTTGTTTGTGTGTACTTTGATGTTTTTTTACAACAAAAACTCAAACAGTCAGTACTGACAGATTGGAATTATCAGATGCTTAAAATACATAGACTACATAAAAATACAATACACAGTGTTTTGTGTAATATATGCCCTAATATTTTAATGTTATCTTTTATTTTTTACTAAGTAAATTATAATGAGATAGAATGATTAGAACATATATCACCTTATAATTTACAATACGCAATAAAAATGCCTACCTTCATTACAGAAGTATTTATATTGATTACATTTTTCACGATTTTTCACAGTAAAGAGTTATGAGTAGATGAGTTATGGCCTGAATTTAGGATGTGTTCGGTTTATTGCATTGTCTCTATCGACCCGTGGTTCTCAAACATTTTATCCTTATGACTTCTTTGCCACTGCCCCCTCCCCATGTTTTATGACATGACATTTTGTTTCCAGTCCTACCTAGATAAAAGTTCAGTTGGGTAAAAGGGTATTACCATAAGAGTCATAAATATTTTTGTACACTGACATTTCCTTGTAATCAAACAATGCATTACAGATAGAACAGCATAAATGAGAGCTTTACTGCTATTCACATCAGCATGATAAATTCTTCTTCTTCTGCACCTCATGGAGTAGGCACTTTGCCTGTTCCATTTTCACAGAGTATCTCTCCATCTCGCTCTCGGTCTTCCTACATCTCTTGTACCAAAGGGTCTATATCGGAACGCAACCTTACGTAGTCATCCATCCTCCATTCTGTCCAGATGCTGTAACCATTCCCCGCGATACATCTGGATTTTATCATTTATGAAGAATATCAGTAGCTCTTCTCTAACATCCTCATTGTGCAAACAATCCTGTCTCGTACAACCCTTTGTTCTTCTCAGAAACTTCATTTTTGAAGTTTCAATCTGGTTTTTAATCTTCTTTGTAGGAACCCATGTTTCACATCCATATAATAAAACAGGCACTGTCATTGTTTTATAAAACTTAAGCCTCGTCTTTTTCCTTGTCATTTTGCTCAACGCTCTATGTATGACACCACACATTATCTGAAACCTCAATAGTTTAATATGATAAATTTAACTAATAAAATCTTTTATACTGGAGGTACCAAACAGCACTCATGTGAGTATTACTTACATTATAACATAGTGCAGGAATGATTCCCTCCTGACATATGTTTAGTTTAGTAGTTGTTTAATAAATGTATTGTATTGTGTACTTCTAGGGGTATGCTGCAATTCTACAAGAAACGCTTCATGTGAGATCAACCTTATGATCTGTAAGATCAAGTGTTTTTAGTAGTACATTCAAGATAATTGTAATGTTAATAACTTAGAACATACGTTTAATAAAAAATTGTATAATTCCCAAACTCACTGCTCCCTTATAGTCAATGTTTTTCACTGTAACTATTTTAGGTTACCGTAATAATAATTTAACGCCCAAAAAATTCATGGATCATTTTTTGGAGATTTATCATACCCTTTGGGGGGGGGGGGGTCATGCTCTTAAGAACTGCTACTTGGACAATTGTTTTAAAGACAATTATACACAAAGGACCTCAGGCAAGTATGGGACATCAGGTCACAGGATTTGTACCCCACCCCTTTCAATATACCCATGTTTGATGACAAAAGCAAAGAAAAATGTCTACAATTTGTAGTAAAGCTGAAAATACGACTTCTTAAAACCAATCCCATTAATGTCTTACAGAAGTTTTAAAAAAAAAAAAAGGATCAAAACAATTCTTTTGGAGAAAGGTAGAACACTACGATTTCTTTATGAGTCACAGTCAACTAAACACTAATCTTAAACAGATGTGTCATAACATTTTATGAATGCCTAGAAATTCTTCTTCTTCTTTTTCTTCAGGTCTTGGACCTTACAGTCCATTATCTGATCACATTTTCACTCACTGCTCTGATCACATTTTCCTTTGTCTTCCAGTGTTGTGGTTTCCCCTGGGTAGATGAAACATCTGTTGTTTTGGTAGTCTGTCGTGAAGCATCCTTTGTACATGGTATGGTATAGAAATTACCATCTTTAAATACCATCATGTTTGTTAGACAACGGCCATTGAGACATTCACATTAACCACGAATTCTCGCAAAACTTTATAGAAAAGTACTTTTCAAATGGAAACACTAGTCTAGGGAAACGGAAGCACCGGTAAGCTTTATAAATCTTCATGTTTTATAAAACTGTGATCAATCAAGTTACATTTTATATAGGATGTAGTGAGGGGAATTCTGTGGAGTGGATTTTATGTAGTTATATAGCTGTAAACTTATTAACTGAATTACAACTATATTTATGGTCAAAGAAATAAACAGTTTGAGGTCACATTCTCTTCAGATGTCCTTTCACCTTTCTGTCACAGCATGCTTTGGAAACAATTGTGATACCAATTTTCTGCATTATTTGACATGCACATCGTGACACAAAGAAATGCAATTGAATCATGCATTAATGTCTGACAGAGGATGTTCTTCTACATGCCGCATTCTGTTATTTTTGTTCCAAACAGATGTTGGAAAGATAGCTTGTAATGGATGAACAAACTTCATGAATGGTATACTACAATCTTCTTCTACTTCCTCTTTATTTGACTGTCTGAGTTCGTTGAATCATTCGACACAACAGCCTCCAACTATGTAGTTCTTTGGCCGTAAATGTGTCTTGATACCCCAATTCTTCATCTACTCACAACAGTAATTTAAAATTATGATTATCACTCTATGTGGTCCTTTCCTTGCAAGGAAATTGGATATTTTACAGACGAGCAATGAGCAAGTCCAATGTCTTCCTGAGGTACAAGGTAGTAACATCAGATGTAGAGTTTCTTTAAGTCACTCAGTTATGGAAAAAATTATTTATAATTCTAAAACAATCCTACTTTAATTTTGGCTCGTCTTCATAAAAAATAATTTTTTTGCTAAAAAGGAAACTTTACAAAATAATTTCAAAACTCAGAAATTTTCGGATATTGTTGTTCTTATTTGTATTAACCCTGTGAAGCATTCTGGAGTAGTTTACACCATACGGTTACCACATGACTGTTATCTTTATTACGTTCATTCTAGGAAGCTGTGGCTTTTCAGAGTGCATGATTTGCTCATACTTTCCTGTTGCATTTAAGTAGGGCTAATTTACTGCTCGTCATAGGAGTAGTTTACTACAGAAAAATGAACAACACATGAATAAATCTGTTTTCAGTAGTAGCGTCAAATTATTGCAGCAGCAAGGTCGCACTGTTTGAAGATAGAAGACATTCTATTTTTCAAGCAGTAGACTGCTGCTGTTACCTGCTCCACTAGATTACTCAAAGTTATCTATATCAGATTTAATACAATAATACCATTTTTTTTCAGTCTTAAAAACATTCCTAGAATGGCCATGTGGTATAGTTTTGATCCTACTCAGAGTGATATTTGTTTTATATTTTCAATGGTAGTGAGATGTTTTCAGTCTTGTGAAGAGAAATGTAATGTAGGCCCATATGTGATGAAAACAGTGGTTGATCAAATTTAACATCTTGTTGAGGTAGGGAAATATTAGCCAGCATACTCTGTGCACTGACAGCAGTGGCGGCGCTACGGGTGGGCCCAGGCCCACCCAAAATTTTCTTGGCCCACCCTCTGGCCCACCCAGATAAGATGGAGAAATTTCAGAGGTCAAAGTCAAACTATCTTTTATAAAATTCAACAAGAAATATGTTTTCCACGTGTTTAGAACGAAACTAAAAGATCTTGGCGAGTGCGGCCGGAAACATGAAACACAACCAGTCAGAGTGTACACAAACTGTCGGTCAGTCAGTCTTGGTTTCTCGGTCTGCGGTCGTACTTTCGTTTTCGTTAAGTCAACGATTTTATTTTTGTGTCTGTGGTTTGCATAAGCAGAGTTAACGTGTTTAACTGCCAATTTTATTTTAATACGGACAGCAGTTTTTCTCATGGTCGATTCATTCTTTCGGTTTTTATGTTATGTATTTTTACTTCCATGTTCCTTAAGGAAATGGAAGTATGGTGATGGCAAAAAAAAATCGTGTTCAAGATTATTGCAGATTCTGATTGTACTACACTCAAAACATGAAAAAAAGTCGTTTTTCGAAAAGTGTCTGTGTGTCTGTCTGTCTGTGTGTGTGTCTGTCTGTCTTTGTGTCTGTAGATTTTTTTTCTATGGCAAACGATAACAGCCGTGAATTCACACAGAATCAAATAATGTTTTGCATACAGCCCTGATTTGTAGAGTACTCACGACCTATTGTTTTTGGTGAAGATCGGTTGAGGGAAATGGGTAGTTTATCTGCAACGGTTTTTTTTATCAAGGGTAAATTTGTTTGTTTGGCAAACGATAACAGCTGCAATTTCGAACAGAATCAAATAATGTTTCGCATACAGCCCTGAATTGTAGATTTCTCAAGATCTGTTGATTTTGGTAAAGATCGGTTAAGGGAAAGGGGTAGTTTACCGGCAACGTTTTATGTTTTAACAAGGGTATTTTCTATGGCAAAAGATAACAGCCGCAAATTCAAATATAATCAAATAATGTTCTGCATACTGCCCTGAATTGTAGAGTTCTAAAGACCTTTTGTTTTTGGTGAAGATCGGTTAAGGGAAAGGGGTAGTTTACCTGCAACGTTTTATGTTTTACAAGGGTATTTTCTATGGCAAACGATAAGAGCCACAAATTCAAACAGAATCAAATAAGTTTTTGCATACAGCCCTGATTTCTTGTGTACTAAAGACCTATTGTTTTTGGTGAAGATCGTTTAAGGGAAAGGGGTAGTTTACCTGCCACATGTTTTGTTTTATCAAGGGTATTTTGTATGGCAAACGATAACAGCCGCAAATTCAAACAGAATCATATAATATTTTGCATACAGCTCTGAATTGTAGAGTTCTCAAGACCTATCGTTTTTGGTGAAGATCGGTTAAGGGAAAGGGGTAGTTTACCTGCAACAGTTTTTTATCAAGGGTAATTTTTGTCTAAGGTAAACGATAACAGCCGCAAATTCAAACAGAATCAAATGATGTTTTGCATACAGCCCTGTATTGTAGAGTTCTCAATACCTGTTGGTGTTTGTGAAGATCGGTTAAGGGAAAGGGGTAGTTTACCAGCAACGTTTTATGTTTTAAAAGGGTATTTTCTATGGCAAACGATAAGAGCCGCAAATTCAAACAGAATCAAATACGTTTTTGCATACAGCCCTGATTTGATGAGTACTTAAGACCTATTGTTTTTGGTGAAGATCGGTTAAGGGAAAGGGGTAGTTTACCAGCCACGTGTTTTGTTTTATCAAGGGTATTTTGTATGGCAAACGATAACAGCCGCAAATTCAAAAACATTATTTGATTCTGTTTGAATTTGCGGCTGTTATCGTTTGCCAAACAAAAAAAATTACCCTTGCTAAAAAAAAAACCGTTGCAGGTAAACTACCCCTTTCCCTCAACCGATCTTCACCAAAAACAATAGGTCGCGAGTACTCTGCAAATCAGGGCTGTATGCAAAAAATTATTTGATTCTGTTTGAATTTGCGGCAGTTATCGTTTGCCATAGAAAAAAAATCTACAGACAGACAGACAGACAGACACACAGACACACAGACAGACACACACACAGACACTTTTCGGAAAACGACTTTTTTTCATGTTTTGAGTGTAGTAGAATCAGAATCTGCAATAATCTCGAACACGATTTTTTTTGCCATCACCATACTTCCATTCCTTAAGGAATATGGAAGTAACAGAATCATATAATATTTTGCATACAGCTCTGAATTGTAGAGTTCTCAAGACCTATCGTTTTTGGTGAAGATCGGTTAAGGGAAAGGGGTAGTTTACCTGCAACAGTTTTTTATCAAGGGTAATTTTACTTCCATATTCCTTAAGGAATGGAAGTATGGTGATGGCAAAAAAAATCGTGTTCGAGATTATTGCAGATTCTGATTCTACTACACTCAAAACATGAAAAAAAGTCGTTTTCCGAAAAGTGTCTGTGTGTCTGTCTGTCTGTCTTCTGTCTGTCTGTGTGTCTATCTGTCTGTAGATTTTTTTTCTATGGCAAACGATAACTGCCGCAAATTCAAACAGAATCAAATAATGTTTCGCATACAGCCCTGAATTGTAGAGTTCTCAAGATCTGTTGATTTTGGTGAAGATCGGTTAAGGGAAAGGGGTAGTTTACCTGTAACGTTTTATGTTTTAACAAGGGTATTTCCTATGGCAAACGATAACAGCCGCAAATTCAAACAGAATCAAAAGATTATTTGCATACAGCCCTAAATTGTAGAGTTCTCAAGACCTATTGTTTTTGGTGAAGTTCGGTTGAGGGAAAGGGGTAGTTTACCTGCAACGTTTTTTTAACAAGGGTATTTTCTATGGCAAACGATAACAGCCGCAAATTCAAACAGAATCAAATAATGTTTTGCATACAGCCCTGAGTTGTAGAGTACTCAAGACCTATTGTTTTTGGTGAAGATCGGTTAAGGGAAAGGGGTAGTTTACCTGTAACGTTTTATGTTTTAACAAGGGTATTTCCTATGGCAAACGATAACAGCCGCAAATTCAAACAGAATCAACAGATTATTTGCATACAGCCCTAAATTGTAGAGTTCTCAAGACCTATTGTTTTTGGTGAAGATCGGTTGAGGGAAAGGGGTAGTTTACCTGCAACCTTTTTTTAACAAGGGTATTTTCTATGGCAAACGATAACAGCCGCAAATTCAAACAGAATCAAATAATGTTTTGCATACAGCCCTGATTTGTACAGTACTCAAGACCTATTGTTTTTGGTGAAGATCGGTTAAGGGGAAGGGGTAGTTTACCTGCAACGTTTTTTTATCAAGCGTATTTTCTATGGAAAACGATAACAGCCGCAAATTCAAACAGAATCAAACAATTTTTTGCATACGTCCCTGAATTGTAGAGGTCTCAATGACTTTCGATTTTGGTGAAGATCGGTTAAGGGGAAGGGGTAGTTTACCAGCAACCTTTTACGTTTTATTTTCTATGGCAAACGATAACAGCCACAAATTCAAACAGAATCAAATAATGTTTTGCATACAGCCCTGATTTGTAGAGTACTCAAGACCTATTGTTTTTGGTGAAGATCGGTTAAGGGGAAGGGGTAGTTTACCTGCAACGTTTTTTTATCAAGCGTATTTTCTATGGCAAACGATAACAGCCGCAAATTCAAACAGAATCAAATAATTTTTTGCATACGTCCCTGAATTGTAGAGGTCTCAATGACTTTCCATTTTGGTGAAGATCGGTTAAGGGGAAGGGGTAGTTTACCTGCAACCTTTTACGTTTTAACAAGAGTAAAGTACTTGAAAATTTATTTAAACTTTTTGAAACAATGGTAATTGTTAAAAATAAAATAATTTTGTTGCCAGGCAATAAAATTATAATTTTTTCATTTTAATGTAATATAATATTTTATTTAATACAGCAATAAAAAGGCAGGTAAGACACAGCCTGGCTGTTTGGCTGAAAATGATTTTAAATATAAATCTTAGAATATGGAAGTCATGTATGGTTCTCCATACCGATATTTACTTCCATATTCCTTAAGGAATGGAAGTATGGTGATGGCAAAAAAAAATCGTGTTCGAGATTATTGCAGATTCTGATTCTACTACACTCAAAACATGAAAAAAATGCGTTTTCCGAAAAGTGTCTGTGTGTGTGTCTGTCTGTCTGTCTGTCTGTCTGTGTGTCTGTAGATTTTTTTTCTATGGCAAACGATAACAGCCGCAAATTCAAACAGAATCAAATAATGTTTCGCATACAGCCCTGAATTGTAGCGTTCTCACGATCTGTTGATTTTGGTAAAGATCGGTTAAGGGAAAGGGGTAGTTTACCTGTAACGGTTTTTTATCAAGGGTAATTTTTTATGGCAAACGATAACAGCCGCAAATTCACACAAAATCATATAATATTTTGCATACAACCCTAAATTGTAGAGTTCTCAAGACCTGTCGTTTTTGGTGAAGATCGGTTAAGGGAAAGGGGTAGTTTACCTGTAACGGTTTTTTATCAAGGGTAATTTTTTATTACTTCCATATTCCTTAAGGAATGGAAGTATGGTGATGGCAAAAAAAAATCGTGTTCGAGATTATTGCAGATTCTGATTCTACTACACTCAAAACATGAAAAAAAGTCGTTTTCCGAAAAGTGTCTGTGTGTCTGTGTCTGTGTCTGTCTGTGTGTCTGTAGATTTTTACTTCCATTTTTCTATGGCAAACGATAACTGCCGCAAATTCAAACAGAATGAAATAATTTTTTGCATACAGCCCTGATTTGTAGAGTACTCGTGACCTATTGTTTTTGGTGAAGATCGGTTGAGGGAAAGGGGTAGTTTACCTGCAACAGTTTTTTTTTATCAAGGGAATTTTTTCTGTTTTTGGCAACCGATAACAGCCGCAAATTCAAACAGAATCAAATAATGTTTTGCATACTGCCCTGAATTGTAGAGTTCTAAAGACCTTTTGTTTTTGGTGAAGATCGGTTAAGGGAAAGGGGTAGTTTACCTGCAACGTTTTATGTTTTAAAAGGGTATTTTCTATGGCAAACGATAAGAGCCGCAAATTCAAACAGAATCAAATATGTTTTTGCATACAGCCCTGATTTCTTGAGTACTAAAGACCTATTGTTTTTGGTGAAGATCGTTTAAGGGAAAGGGGTAGTTTACCTGCCACGTGTTTTGTTTTATCAAGGGTATTTTGTATGGCAAACGATAACAGCCGCAAATTCAAACAGAATCATATAATATTTTGCATACAGCTCTGAATTGTAGAGTTCTCAAGACCTATCGTTTTTGGTGAAGATCGGTTAAGGGAAAGGGGTAGTTTACCTGCAACAGTTTTTTATCAAGGGTAATTTTACTTCCATATTCCTTAAGGAATGGAAGTATGGTGATGGCAAAAAAAATCGTGTTCGAGATTATTGCAGATTCTGATTCTACTACACTCAAAACATGAAAAAAAGTCGTTTTCCGAAAAGTGTCTGTGTGTCTGTCTGTCTGTCTGTCTGTCTATAGATTTTTTTTCTATGGCAAACGATAACTGCCGCAAATTCAAACAGAATCAAATAATTTTTTGCATACAGCCCGGTTTTGCAGAGTTCTCGCGACCTATTGTTTTTGGTGAAGATCGGCTGAGGGAAAGGGGTAGTTTACCTGCAACGGTTTTTTTTTTAGCAAGGGTAATTTTGTTTGTTTGGCAAACGATAACAGCCGCAAATTCAAACAGAATCAAATAATGTTTCGCATACAGCCCTGAATTGTAGAGTTCTCAAGACCTATTGTTTTTGGTGAAGATCGGTTAAGGGAAAGGGGTAGTTTACCTGTAACGTTTTATGTTATAACAAGGGTATTTCCTATGGCAAACGATAACAGCCGCAAATTCAAACAGAATGAAAAGATTATTTGCATACAGCCCTAAATTGTAGAGTTCTCAATACCTTTTGTTTTTGGTGAAGATCGGTTAAGGTAAAGGGGTAGTTTACCTACAACGTTTTTTTAACAAGGGTATTTTCTATGGCAAACGATAACAGCCGCAAATTCAAACAGAATCAAATAATTTTCTGCATACAGCCCTGATTTCTAGAGTACTCAAGACCTATTGTTTTTGGTGAAGATCGGTTGAGGGGAAGGGGTAGTTTACCAGCAACGTTTTTTATCATGCGTATTTTCTATGGCAAACGACAACTGCCGCAAATTCAATCAGAATCAAATAATTTTTTGCATACAGCCCTGATTTGTAGAGTACTCGCGAACTATTGTTTTTGGTGAAGATCGGTTGAGGGGAAGGGGTAGTTTACCTGCAACGGTTTCTTTTATCAAGGGAAATTTTTTTTTTTTGGCAAACGATAACAGCCGCAAATTCAAACAGAATCAAATAATGTTTCGCATACAGCCCTGAATTCTAGATTTCTCAAGACCTATTGTTTTTGGTGAAGATCGGTTGAGGGAAAGGGGTAGTTTACCTGCAACGTTTTTTTAACAAGGGTATTTTCTATGGCAAACGATAACAGCCGCAAATTCAAACAGAATCAAATAATGTTTTGCATACAGCCCTGATTTGTAGAGTACTCAAGACCTATTGTTTTTGGTGAAGATCGGTTAAGGGGAAGGGGTAGTTTACCTGTAACGTTTTATGTTTTAACAAGGGTATTTCCTATGGCAAACGATAACAGCCGCAAATTCAAACAGAATGAAAAGATTATTTGCATACAGCCCTAAATTGTAGAGTTCTCAAGACCGATTGTTTTTGGTGAAGATCGGTTGAGGGAAAGGGGTAGTTTACCTGCAACGTTTTTTTAACAAGGGTATTTTCTATGGCAAACGATAACAGCCGCAAATTCAAACAGAATCAAATAATGTTTTGCATACAGCCCTGATTTGTAGAGTACTCAAGACCTATTGTTTTTGGTGAAGATCGGTTAAGGGGAAGGGGTAGTTTACCTGTAACGTTTTATGTTTTAACAAGGGTATTTCCTATGGCAAACGATAACAGCCGCAAATTCAAACAGAATCAAAAGATTATTTGCATACAGCCCTAAATTGTAGAGTTCTCAAGACCTTTTGTTTTTGGTGAAGATCGGTTGAGGGAAAGGGGTAGTTTACCTGCAACGTTTTTTTAACAAGGGTATTTTCTATGGCAAACGATAACAGCCGCAAATTCAAACAGAATCAAATAATGTTTTGCATACAGCCCTGGTTTGTAGAGTACTCAATACCTATTGTTTTTGGTGAAGATCGGTTAAGGGGAAGGGGTAGTTTACCTGCAACGTTTTTTTATCAAGCGTATTTTCTATGGCAAACGATAACAGCCGCAAATTCAAACAGAATCAAATAATTTTTTGCATACGTCCCTGAATTGTAGAGGTCTCAATGACTTTCCATTTTGGTGAAGATCGGTTAAGGGGAAGGGGTAGTTTACCTGCAACCTTTTACGTTTTAACAAGAGTAAAGTACTTGAAAATTTATTTAAACTTTTTGAAACAATGGTAATTGTTAAAAATAAAATAATTTTGTTGCCAGGCAATAAAATTATAATTTTTTCATTTTAATGTAATATAATATTTTTCATTTAATACAGCAATAAAAAGGCAGGTAAGACACAGCCTGGCTGTTTGGGTGAAAATGATTTTAAATATAAATCTTAGAATATGGAAGTCATGTATGGTTCTCCATACCGATATTTTGTCTAAGGTAAACGATAACAGCCGCAAATTCAAACAGAATCAAATGATGTTTTGCATACAGCCCTGTATTGTAGAGTTCTCAATACCTGTTGGTGTTTGTGAAGATCGGTTAAGGGAAAGGGGTAGTTTACCAGCAACGTTTTATGTTTTAAAAGGGTATTTTCTATGGCAAACGATAAGAGCCGCAAATTCAAACAGAATCAAATAAGTTTTTGCATACAGCCCTGATTTGATGAGTACTTAAGACCAATTGTTTTTGGTGAAGATCGGTTAAGGGAAAGGGGTAGTTTACCAGCCACGTGTTTTGTTTTATCAAGGGTATTTTGTATGGCAAACGATAACAGCCGCAAATTCAAACAGAATCATATAATATTTTGCATACAGCTCTGAATTGTAGAGTTCTCAAGACCTATCGTTTTTGGTGAAGATCGGTTAAGGGAAAGGGGTAGTTTACCTGCAACAGTTTTTTATCAAGGGTATTACTTCCATATTCCTTAAGGAATGGAAGTATGGTGATGGCAAAAAAAATCGTGTTTGAGATTATTGCAGATTCTGATTCTACTACACTCAAAACATGAAAAAAAGTCGTTTTCCGAAAAGTGTCTGTGTGTGTGTCTGTCTGTCTGTCTGTCTGTGTGTCTGTCTGTGTGTCTGTCTGTGTGTCTGTCTGTAGATTTTTTTTCTATGGCAAACGATAACTGCCGCAAATTCAAACAGAATCAAATAATTTTTTGCATGCAGCCCTGATTTGCAGAGTACTCGCGACCTATTGTTTTTGGTGAAGATCGGTTGAGGGAAAGGGGTAGTTTACCTGCAACGGTTTTTTTTTAGCAAGGGTAATTTTGTTTGTTTGGCAAACGATAACAGCCGCAAATTCAAACAGAATCAAATAATGTTTCGCATACAGCCCTGAATTGTAGCGTTCTCACGATCTGTTGATTTTGGTAAAGATCGGTTAAGGGAAAGGGGTAGTTTACCTGCCACGTTTTTTGTTTTATCAAGGGTATTTTTTATGGCAAACGATAACAGCCGCAAATTCACACAAAATCATATAATATTTTGCATACAACCATAAATTGTAAAGTTCTCAAGACCTGTCGTTTTTGGTGAAGGTCGGTTAAGGGAAAGGGGTAGTTTACCTGTAACGGTTTTTTATCAAGGGTAATTTTTTATTACTTCCATATTCCTTAAGGAATGGAAGTATGGTGATGGCAAATAAGGAATATGGAAGTAAAAAAATCGTGTTCGAGATTATTGCAGATTCTGATTCTACTACACTCAAAACATGAAAAAAAGTCGTTTTCCGAAAAGTGTCTGTGTGTCTGTGTCTGTGTGTGTCTGTGGGTCTGTAGATTTTTACTTCCATTTTTCTATGGCAAACGATAACTGCCGCAAATTCAAACAGAATGAAATAATTTTTTGCATACAGCCCTGATTTGTAGATTACTCGTGACCTATTGTTTTTGGTGAAGATCGGTTGAGGGAAAGGGGTAGTTTACCTGCAACGGTTTTTTTTTATCAAGGGAATTTTTTCTGTTTTTGGCAACCGATAACAGCCGCAAATTCAAACAGAATCAAATAATGTTTCGTATACAGCCCTGAATTGTAGAGTTCTCAAGACCTATTGTTTTTGGTGAAGATCGGTTAAGGGAAAGGGGTAGTTTACCTGTAACGTTTTATGTTTACAAGGGTATTTCCTATGGCAAACGATAACAGCTGCAAATTCAAACAGAATCAAACGATTGTTTGCATACAGCCCTAAATTGTAGAGTTCTCAAGACCTATTGTTTTTGGTGAAGATCGGTTGAGGGAAAGGGGTAGTTTACCTGCAACGTTTTTTTAACAAGGGTATTTTCTATGGCAAACGATAACAGCCGCAAATTCAAACAGAATCAAATAATGTTTTGCATACCGTCCTGATTTGTAGAGTACTCAAGACCTATTGTTTTTGGTGAAGATCGGTTGAGGGGAAGGGGTAGTTTACCTGCAACGTTTTTTTATCAAGCGTATTTTCTATGGCAAACGATAACAGCCGCAAATTGAAACAGAATCAAATAATTTTTTGCATACATCCCTGAATTGTAGAGGTCTCAATGACTTTCGATTTTGGTGAAGATCGGTTAAGGGGAAGGGGTAGTTTACCAGCAACCTTTTACGTTTTAACAAGAGTAAAGTACTTGAAAATTTATTTAAACTTTTTGAAACAATGGTAATTGTTAAAAATAAAATAATTTTGTTGCCAGGCAATAAAATTATAATTTTTTCATTTTAATGTAATATAATATTTTTCATTTAATACAGCAATAAAAAGGCAGGTAAGACACAGCCTGGCTGTTTGGCTGAAAATGATTTTAAATATAAATCTTAGAATATGAAGTCATGTATGGTTCTCCATACCGATATTTGTCTAAGGTAAACGATAACAGCCGCAAATTCAAACAGAATCAAATGATGTTTTGCATACAGCCCTGTATTGTAGAGTTCTCAATACCTGTTGGTGTTTGTGAAGATCGGTTAAGGGAAAGGGGTAGTTTACCAGCAAAGTTTTATGTTTTAAAAGGGTATTTTCTATGGCAAACGATAAGAGCCGCAAATTCAAACAGAATCAAATAAGTTTTTGCATACAGCCCTGATTTGATGAGTACTTAAGACCTATTGTTTTTGGTGAAGATCGGTTAAGGGAAAGGGGTAGTTTACCAGCCACGTTTTTTGTTTTATCATGGGTATTTTGTATGGCAAACGATAACAGCCGCAAATTCAAACAGAATCATATAATATTTTGCATACAACCCTGAATTGTAGAGTTCTCAAGACCTATCGTTTTTGGTGAAGATCAGTTAAGGGAAAGGGGTAGTTTACCTGCAACAGTTTTTTATCAAGGGTAATTTTTGTCTAAGGTAAACGATAACAGCCGCAAATTCAAACAGAATCAAATGATGTTTTGCATACAGCCCTGTATTGTAGAGTTCTCAATACCTACTGGTGTTGGTGAAGATCGGTTAAGGGAAAGGGGTAGTTTACCTGCAACGTTTTATGTTTTAAAAGGGTATTTTCTATGGCAAACGATAAGAGCCGCAAATTCAAACAGAATCAAATAAGGTTTTGCATACAGCCCTGATTTGTTGAGTACTAAAGACCTGTTGTTTTTGGTGAAGATCAGTTACGGGAAAGGGGTAGTTTACCTGCCACGTTTTTTGTTTTTTCAAGGGTATTTTATATGGCAAACGATAACAGCCGCAAATTCAAACAGAATCATATAATATTTTGCATACAGCCCTGAAATGTAGAGTTCTCAAGACCTGTTGGTTTTGGTGAAGATCGGTTAAGGGAATAGGGTAGTTTACCTGCAACATTTTACATTTTATCAAGGGTAATTTTTTTAAGATGAATGATAACTGCCGTACATTAAAACAGAATCAACTACTCTTCTGCATACCTTTTTGAATTATACAGAACTCAAGGTCTGTTGATTTTGTTGAAGATCGGTTAAGGGAAAGGGGTAGTTTACCAGCAACGTTTTATGTTTTAACAAGGGTATTTTTTCTATGACGAACGATAACTGCCGTAAATTCAAAGAGAATAAAATAATTGTTTGCATACAGGCCTGAATTGTAGAGTACTCAAGACCTGTCTCTTTTGGTGAAGGTCGGTTAAGGGAAAGGGGTAGTTTACCTGCAATGGTTTTTTATCATGGGTAATTTTTTTCTATGGTAAATTATAACAGCCGCAAATTCAAACAGAATCAAATGATGTTTTGCATACAGCCCTGTATTGTAGAGTTCTCAATACCTATTGGTGTTGGTGAAGATCGGTTAAGGGAATGGGGTAGTTTACCAGCAACATTTTATGTTTTAACAAGGGTAATTTTTTATATGACGAACGATAACTGCCGTAAATTCAAACAGAATCAACTACGTTTTTGCATACCTTTTTGAACTAAAGAGAACTCAAGGTCTGTTGATTTTGTTGAAGATCGGTTAAGGGAAAGGGGTAGTTTATCAGCAACGTTTTATGTTTTAAAAAGGTTAATTTTTTATGACGAACGATAACTGCCGAAAATTCAAAGAGAATCAAATAATTTTTTGCACACTTTCCTGAGTTTTAGAGAACTCAATGTCTGTTGATTTTGGTGAAGATCGGTTAAGGGAAAGGGGTAGTTTACCTGCAATATTTTAAGTTGTAACAAGAGAAATGTTTCCATGACGAACGATAACTGCCGTACATTCAAACAGAATCAAATATTTTTTTGCATGCATCCCTGAATTGTAGAGGACTGAAGGTCTATTGATTTTGGAGAATATCGGTTAAGAGAAAGGGGTAGTTTACCTGAAACATTTTTGATTTAACGAGAGTAAAGTACTTAATTTTTATAAATAAAGTATCCTGATAAGAAGCTCATAATAATCCACTGTAGAAACGTAGATGAAATATCTATAAATGAACAGGTTAGGTGAACGGGGTGGGGGTAATTTTCTATTATTAAAAATTATAGTTGAAGGTGGAGGGTAGAATTTTTTATGTGTTCTACGTTATCGGCAACAAAGAAGTAATTTTTTGTTAAAATTGCTTCCCGGGCTGTTTAGCCGTAGTCCAATGTTTTCTGTAAAACCAGACTTTTCTGCAGTGCCATCGACTGCCATCATCAGTGAAAATCAAGTGTGAAAACGTGAGGTGGTATACGTTTGTGACCACAGTACTGTGGTTAATGCTGAAGCAATAAGCAGAAAGACGTAGTTTCTATGGAAATATTTCATTTCGTATATGATTTTAAATATAAATCTTAGAACATGGAAGTCACGTATGGTTCTCCATACCGATATTTTAATACGTTTGAGGTTAGTTTGCATATAAACAATAAAAGGTCTCATGACAGTGGTCTGTGTTTCTTTGACCGTTTGCGTAGAATATTGTGCGTCTTATTGAAAGTGAATGTGAAAAAGTGACAATAAAAATGGCAAAACGTCCTAGCATTTTTAGGACTACTTCATTCTGCAACAAAAAATTGTTAAACCAAATGAAGAGAACATTACAACGTCTACACCTACAACTGCTCAGGTTAGTTTTCAGGATCCCGAAACTGCATTGTGTTCGATGATGATATGGAAGTAGGGAAAGAAGGAAAACAGTCAGAAAATGAAGAAGAACTCGGTGAAAATAAAGGTACTGATTTATTTTCTATTCCTAGCAGTAGCACCAGCAGCACTAATCCATCTGGTTCAATTAGTGATATAGCTACGAAACCTACTGATGAACCAAAACAACCACTATTATGACATTTTCCTTTTCGCCAGTTTGGAGATAAAAAAGAAATTTCCCGCCAGGTTGGTACAAAATCCACCCACCGGTTGAATACAGTATTATAAATGATGCTGCATTTTGTTTTGCCTGTCAATTTTTTCATCCCCAAACTCAAGGCACAAAAAGTGAATTGCTTAGTTTTGTAAGTGAAGGTTACACTAATTGGAAAAGAGCAACAGAATATAATTCCAGTTTTAAGCAGCATGAGAACAGCTTATCCCACAAACATTCTTTATTTGCTTGGGAGTCTTTCAAAAATTTAAAAAGTAAGTTTGGGGAGGAAGCATCAATTGCTGCTCTGCTAGATGAAACGTATGCTCTTGAAGTTCAAGAAAATAGAGGATACATTGAAACAATTGCTGATGTACTTCGATTCACAGCCCTACAAGGAATAGCTCAAAGAGGTCATGATGAATCGAAACAGAGTGAAAACAAGGGAAATTGTTTAGAATTAATGGAACTTATAGGGAAAAAAGATCCAACTGTTAAAAAAAAAAGCTTGAATATAAAACACAAAAATACACTCATCATGGTATTCAAAATGAAATTATTAGCACCATGAGCAATATTGTGCTAGAACACATAACAGATGAAGTAAAAAAAGCTCAGTATTTTACTCTAATGGTTGACGAGTCAAAAGATTGTTCAAAAACTGAGCAATTATCAATAATGATTCGCTACTATTTAGATGGGAATATATATGAAAGATTTCTAGGCTTTTAACCTGCAAAAAAATTGGATTCTACTATTTAGATGGGAATATATATGAAAGATTTCTAGGCTTTTAACCTGCAAAAAAATTGGATTCTTCTTTACTATTTTGTATTAAACAAAAACTAGCAAACTGTGGAGTTGATTTAAACTACTGTGTTGCACAAACGTATGATGGAGCTGCAGTCATGAGTGGCTCTTGTGCAGGTGTTCAAGCTCTTCTAAGCAGGGAATTTCCACAAGCCATCTACACACATTGTATGAACCATACAGTGAATCTCGTTATAGTGGCAACATGTAGAGGGATCAAGTCAGCTACAGATTTTTTTATGACACTGCAGGGACTGTATGTTTTCATGAGTAGATCGGCAGTCCATCAAATGTTTATAGATACACAAATGAAAATGAAGATAGGAAAAGTGGAATTGAAAAAGTTAAATGACACCCGATGGGCCTGTCAGTATGCTACATGTTTGGCTGTGAAGAAGACAATTAAAGCTATTATTGTAACACTAGTAAATATCCAGAGTGAAAATTCAGAACGAGCTGCAGAAGTGTCAGGATTCAGTGCCAAGTTGAACTTTTCTTTTATTTTTCATTTATGCCTATTCACATGTTTGTTGAAAGAATGCAAGTCACTGCCTGATTTCCTCCAGGGCAAAGATTGTGATATTGTTACTGCGATCAATTTGGTTGAAACTACAAGGATCTTTTCAACCAAATGCGTGAATCTGATACAGGTTTCACTTCTGTGTGGAAAGAAAGTGTAGCAACAAAAATAGGCACTGATATTCCAACAGATTCCTCGACTCTTGGCTGAATTTGAAAGTTACCAACACATCTTGTGGAATATGTTTGTGATATGCCAAATAAAGACAGCTTTGAAACCTGTACACCCAACTGATTTCAAGTCTCTAGTATTTGATGAAATTCTACATATCATAGATAGCGAACTTGAGAGACGTTTTATTTCAAACTCTGCAATAATTAAAGGAATCACTTGTCTGAATCCCAAAAGTAAAATGTTCCTGAATAAAGAAATGTTAATGCCGTTGGCACAAAATTATTCATGCAACACTAATTCGTTGGAGGCAGAAATAAAAATATTAAAAAATCTCATCCTAAGGCATGAACAACAAACCGGAGTGGAGACTGTGAATCTACCTGCATTGCTCAAGTTGTTAGAGCAATACAAACTAGCATTCAATGACTTGTACAAATTGACTCAAATGTCAGTGACTATGCCAGCTTCTTCTGCATCATCTGAGAGAACATTTTTGTGTATGCAACGTGTTAAGAGTTATTTACAAAATTCGATGTCTGATGAACGTTTTAGCTATTTGTCTGCGCTTGCAATAGAAAGGAATTTGACCAAGAACATGACTTGAAAAGAGTCGTTGATAATTTTGCCGTTAATCAAAACAATCGAAGAATTAATCTGTTTAAAAGTAAGTAAAAGCCTATTTACTATTTTGCATTCATAGTATTTTATTTTGCTTAATATTTCAGCTATTCAGTTTTGGACTACCAATTATCATCTTTATTTGTCAGCGCTGATTTAAACATTGTACAGTTAAGATATTGTCATTTTGTACAAATAAAACACACATATACAGTACATAAATATATAAAGTAACTACATTCACACAACACAAACATACAAATTCAATCAGAATTACAGTCCAAATTTGGCTCTCTGTCATTGATAAAACTATTTTAAACTCCAAATTTATACCAGCGAACTCAAGGTTAAGCCCACCCATTTTATAACCTGGCCCACCCTCGGCCCACCCATGTGACCTACGCTAGAGCCGCCACTGACTGACAGTAATTTTTTTGGCAGGAAAAATATTGCTGTTGTGATCCAGGTAAACAGTTTTACAAGCCATTGATTGCCCCTTTTCTCAATCATTAATTCGCACACTGCCAAGTGTTAGTTTTGACCAGAAGTTCTTGAATAAGCAATAATGTGCACACTTTCATAATCATTTTTCCTAACTCTGGTTTTGTAGGAATAGTTTCATGAAAGCAGTATAAACCTCCCAACTTACACTGTCTATTAACTGTAGTAGCTTTGAGTGGAAAAAATACAGTACATAAATGTTTGCTATACAGAGATGCTAATAAACCTGTAGTCAGACCTTCATTAAACTCTAGCTTTTAACACATTTGTCCTTCAAAAACACTCTTTCAAGTATCTGACATCAGCACTGACATTTGTTTGTATACATAATTGTTTTGTTTGCTCTTTCGCCTATGTCCCTCAGGTGTTTATGACATCACTTGGTTATGTCATCATGTTCCAATACAAGAATGTTATTTATTCTTCTTCAAAACATATTTATATTTGCAGATCTGTTAAAGCATCACTAAAATCTCCAATGTTTTTAAAGTTATACAACAATTATGACAGAAATGGTATTAATCAGTTTCCTCTGAAAACAAAATGTTTTGGCTAACGCATGTTTTGCAAAATTTTATCCACATTGGACTGAAAGTATCGAGGAGTAATCGATTCATATTTTAATTTAAAATATTTTGATTGTTGTAACATTTATTTACATAATCAGCTGCTATAAAAGTTATACCAGAATGGTTGTTACTTATATTTTTTACTTATTATAATAATTATTAATAGTATTATGAACTTTAAGAAACCTCAATTCTGTTTCACATTATGATTTTTGTTTATTTAGCATGCTGTTAATATGTTTGCGTATATTAAGATTTTCCAGAAATTCATTTATGTCCATTTTGTACATTCTTTCTATTAATTTAAAATCTGCATTTGTGGAAAATGATGCTTACATTTAGCCAGAGTATGGCTAAATTAGATTATACTTAATATACAGGTATGAGAGAACAAGAATCAGCCATATTATCATCAATGCTACCAACTTGCAAAACCATAATTTCCTACTCAGATTAATTGATATTTCAAATAATTATATTATTACCACCAATTCTGGAAACTTTTAAAGTCTAACCCCCATATAAGCTTCCTATAGTACTGCAATTTAAAGAAGACAATGATGGAGAGAGAGAGAGACATGGCTAACTTGACAAGGCATGACCTTTAGATGATGATGACGATGACCTCCATATATTGTCAGTGAACAGTTCTTTGTCTTTAAGATATGTATATTATCTCTATATATTGTTACTTATTTCTTAAAACTTATCTGTTACTAGCATTCTAGGAGATTAAAACTTAGTTCACTAGCGTTCTAAGAGCTAAGTAAGGGTACCTTTCTTTTACAGAAAATAGATTGTTGTGTATTGTTCACAACTTTGAATATCAAAGTTAAATGGATATTTAATTCTTATATATATATATATTTAAAAGTGATAAACAGATAAACAGTATGACTTTCTGGAATGTAGGTTTTTTTTTTTTTTTTTTTTAGTGGCATCCTCTTTCTAGGAGGCATAGAGGCATAGTTAACACCTATTTTATATACGTTAATCAAACTGAATTCGATGCTATTAAAAAAAACAAATGTTTATTATGCTTACTTATAACACTCTCTAAATGATAATGTTTTATAAATACTATATATTGAAAATTATTTCACAATAATAAATGATACTGTTAAAATGAAATAAATATAAGGAATAATGTCGGAGTGCTTCCTCAAACAAAGCTATGAAGAAAATATGTTTTGTCTACTCACAATAAAGTATGAAAAGTAGCAGAATACTCTTCTGATTTGGCAGGAACAGATTATACTGTGTAAGACAGAGGAAGTACGCGTTAATACGATGTATAAATTCAGTACAAAAAAGCCTTATATACATGCCACTAGGCCAATGTGCTAAAAGTCACATTTTGCATGTATGCAATCACCCACAGCAGCTTTGATAACAGAAACAAAAAAGAGCTGATACAAAACACTCAATATCACTTTGCCTTACATTATTTTCTACGCATCTCTAAAATTAGAAATAAGTATAGAAAGTTGTTTACTTTAATTAAAAACCAACCTTTAATTTTTACACAAATGATATAAAAAATTTTTGTCTATACTTAATGACTGATCCTCACTAAACCTTTCATGATTAATTGGTCGACAGTCACTACTAATTTAAGGATTAAATTTTAAAGTGCACACTCCATGTACTCTCTGTTATTATGGGCAATTGTAAATTACTTTTTATGTTTAATTATGACTGTTATTCCCAACTACTCCAATGGCCTCACATTATTAGCTCTAGACTCACCACTGTACACGATAAGAAACTTCCATAATATTGATTTACATTTTTTTCATATGGCATCACTGTCTAGTTAGTATTTTTTTTTCTGACGACTTCATTTAGTTTTATTATAATTAACAGACAACGAACAGTATAGTTGTAATGACACATACCATCTACATATGTAGACAATCACAGGTGTGATGACAAACCTTTTACTGCTACTAACAAGTTAACACAATTTATGCCTGCCATGCCACTGATGATAACAGCTCGCAACAAAATAACTACCACAAATGCTACTGTTGCATTAATTTATTTTATCATCATCACCAGTCTAAGGATCAGGCCCTAGACCTGTACCGGAACTCATCTCCTTTTCGGTCTACTGATATCTCTCTTCCCAGTAGGGTGATAATGCAAGGCAGCCACGGATAGACGGATACCAGGTATGCGGTTCAACTGCTCACACCATCTCCTTCTGTGGTCTTCAATCTTCTGGTGCAATGATACAATGTTTAATTTGAGTTTAATATTCTCGTTCCTTTTCCAATCTAGAAGAGAACAACCTTGCGTCCCTCTTAGAAATTTCATTTCAGCTGCCTGAATCCTGTGTACGTCCCTGTTACCAAGAGTCCATGTCTCACCTTAGCATACAGGAATGTGGGGACCGCCCAGTTATGTAAAATTTCATTCGGGTATCCTTCCGTGTTTTATTTTTCAGGTACCTACGAATCATTCCACAGATGCCTCTAAATTTCATTAGCTTACTATCACAATTAATATCGGTTCCATATGAGATATCACAACCCAGGTAATTAAAATGACTAACTGATCCAAAATCTGATTCTTCATGACTATCTTACTTCTTTAGAATACCTGCCCTTAAATGCCATTTTTTTAGATTTTGTAGCAGAGATCTGCAAGATCTGTAGCCCAAAGTCTTGTATGGTGGGTGCTATTGAACGTAAATATTGCCCTTTGTAAATGGTCTTCTGTTTTCTTATCATCACCTTGTTATCTGCAAAAAAAGCAATGAATTCATGTAAATATTTTGCTGAAGTGGATTGTCCCGAGTCAACTTTTGCTGTCCATCACTGAAATATGTCGTCCATATAAGTTAGATATTAAAAAGTGTTGGTGAAATAGGGCACCCCTGTCTCACACCTTTATTTATAGGAATATCTTCTGATAATATACCATTCAAATCCACAACAACCGCTGTCTTGTAATATAAGCTGCTACGAACTTTAAATAATTGCGAAGAGAAACCACTTCATTCCATTATACTGCAAAGTAGCGAATGTTTCATATTATCAAAAGCTTTCAACACATCTATGAATGCTAGACACGTCTCCAAGTTAAATTATTAATTTATTTTATATTTTGAGTAAATTTGTGCCTAGTTTTGGTATTCTTCTATTTATGAGAGGTAAGTTTTTATTGTTATTTTGAATGTTCATCACTTCTTTCACAGCACTTAACAATTATTATTTAAGGCACTTTCACTTGTGAAAAACTTACTTGTTGTTATTTCCTCAAACGTCGTTTCGGAGTGGTATTCTCCTTTCTCAGTGAGGTTTAAATGCGGAATGCGTCAAGTCGTTGGTAATCTGTCACGGTTTTTTTAGGTGACTGGTTGTGTGTGGGGGTGTGGAGATGGAAGGAGACTTAACATAAACATGCAGCCTTCAACCATATGCTACAAAGACTAAAAAAAAATACCGCTAAATAAACAAGACGATAATGAAGAACTTAACACAATAAAACACATAGCACTAAAAAAACGGGTACAACCCTGAGTTAATAAACAAATTGCATAGACGAATCCTATTCAAAAACAACAAAACAACACAAAATACAAACAACACACAACAAAACAAATACATCACACTCACATACTACAACTCTAACACACACAAAATTGCCAACACATTCATAAAAACACAATTACAAAATAGCATACAGAACTAACAATACCATCAAGAGACACAATAATGGGACAAACAAAGACATAAACATATACAACAAAACAGGCGTATAAATTAAACTGTAACGATTGCAATAAATTCTGTATAGTCCAGACAGGAAGATCTTTTTCCTCCAGATTTTCTGAACACACAAAAGCATTATCCAATAACAACATACAATCCACATTTGCCACACAAATCCAGACAGAAAACCACAGATACACCAATACAAAAAACAATCTTGAAATTTTACACTACATACCCAAAAGTCGCAAACTCAACACCGCAGAACAATACGAAATATACAAACACAACAAAATACAACCAAACACCATACTCGATGAACATTTACAATTTAAATCCAGCACACTATTCGACACAATAATACACAACGCATACAATTCAGAATCCTGCGCCAACCCCCTTCCATCTCCACACCCCCCACACACAACCAGTCACCTAAAAAACCGTTACAGATTACCAACGACTTGACGCATTCCGCATTTAAACCTCACTTAGGAAGGAGAATACCACTCTGAAACGACATTTGAGGAAATAACAAGTAAGTTTTTCACACGTGAAAGTGCCTTAAATAATAATTGTTTTTATTGTATAGATCAACTGCATATTCTGTTACAGTTTGTGGTACGTAGTTGTGAAACATTATTAAAACAACAGTTTGAAATTTCTTTGCCCACTGTGGTTTTTTTAAATCAGTCAACCAGCAAGACTTCTGCTATTAAAGACAACAGTTATGCAAGCTACTTGTTACAACTTGTCAAAAATAATTACACAGGTCAATGGAAATATAAAATTCTTTAATAAAAACAAAGATGGATGATGCCATATTGTAAAAGATGTGAGTCGATCTATATAAAGTGGATGAAAACAGTGACAAAGAATTTGATCTAGAAGCTCAATAACAGGGATGCAAAACATTTTATAGCTGGACTTCAGCAGAATTTTATATAAGAAGACAATGACAAAAAACTCTATACAAGAATTAGATATATTTCTTTACGTTTTATAGGATTTTGTTTATTAACAGGATAATGCTAACTCAAACTAGATTACTCTATTTTGAAAAAATTAGGTGGCTGAAATATAATTTAAAATTAATCATATGCCTTTTTGTTGTTATTTATTTATTTTTATTTTTTTGAAACTGGGCTATTCATGTTATGTCATTATGCTGTAATTAGTACACAGTACTGCAATTTTTATTAACTACAGTATCATTTTTTTTTTTTTTCGTATCGGCCATCTAAGGAGCACATGCCAATTTCAATCCTTTACTTTTTTCAGTTCTTTGCCAATTTCAGTTCTTTCCTTTTTTCCCAATATTCCTTCTCTTCTCACTGTGTCTCTTCTTCCTGTCTTCAGTCCATTTTGAACCTGCATTTTTCTCTCTCCTACCCTGGACTCTGTAACGGGGTAAAAGGTGTAAAACCATTTTTAATCATTTTTAACACAAACCGTCTATCTAATATTTGGTTATCAGCTCGTACCAGGTACGCACTGGGAATTGTGACAAAGAGTACATGAGTCATCGTAAAAGTGCATAGCTTGCTGCGTCAAATTCATCACATGTTGGCAATGCGAACTGCTTTCTGGCTCTCGCGAGATCCCGGGAAATATTTTGGAACGTTCGACAGCCAATGAGAGAACGAGTTATGAAGAAGTCCGTTGGACAGCCACGTGGTCGTCGCGACGCCCAAAGCTTTGTACAGTATACGATTGCGAGCCACAGCTCACCCCAGTTCAGCACAACTCATCAAACAGTACAGTCGCGGTGAAATGGTGTCGGGAGGCCTGCGTGTGTAAGTACGCGCGGCCTGCCCCAAAGTTAAATAAAAGGTAGTAATGAGGTGTTAAAACAACGTTAATAATGTGGCAGTGGGGAATAACGACGATTAAATAAACAGTTTTAAACGTT
This sequence comes from Magicicada septendecula, assembly GCA_034769895.1. Lineage (NCBI taxonomy): Eukaryota > Metazoa > Arthropoda > Insecta > Hemiptera > Cicadidae > Magicicada > Magicicada septendecula. Next base: position 137,805,134 of record CM068372.1, read on the forward strand.
TGGTGTTGGAGTGACTTGCAATGTAATAGTGCGTAACGATTGGATACGAGTACAGATAAGTACACTGTCAAAGACCAATTGGCCCAAGTTTATACAGTAAAAAATAAAACAATAATTACATAAGACCTCAATAAAGAAAACGGGGGGTATTCAGAAATGTAAAGAGCATGAGAGTGTGTGTGAGGGACAAAGGGAGAAATAATAAGTACAAGTACTGGTTTGTAAATATAAATTAGTAGAGGAAATTTTTATATAATAAAGATTAGTCGAGGTAACCTATAAAATTAAAAAAGTAAGAAAGAAAGAGTTTAATTGAGAAAAAATAAAAGAGTTTGTTGTAATAGCATAACAATGTGTTAGCTGAATTATTACGCCATTACCATTTCCTAGTATTCTGTGCTGACAAACTCGTCTAACGACCCTGTGGATTTTCTGAATTAAGGGAGGTAAGTTATCAAAATTATTCAAGTGTTTTTTTTTTAATGGGAAGAGTGTTAAAATTTATGTATTTGACTTCAAAATATATTGGGCGGTCCTGAAATCTAGTAGAGTATAAGGTAAGTGTGCACGACAGATCGCACAGGTAGGTAATATTCTGGAGTAAGTATTTATAAAATTGTTTATTACTTTACAACTGGCGACCCTGCCAGGATATTCGTATAAATTCTATATGAATTAGGCCTGTTTTAAAGCACAGAAGGTAGGATTTGGTTAATGGCGTTAATTTCGAATGATTACCGTATATGTTTACGTATCATATGTATAAGGTTAGGTTTTGGTAATGTAAAGTACTGGGGAGATTATTATGGTTTTACTTTTACAGACTGATAACGATTTTATGTATTGGGTATTTTGATTTGGTGTGTATAGTTATTTTGTAATACAAGGGTTGTAGTGGTTTTTATATAAAGGGTATTATATAAAAATTGGGTAGACATGGCTGAGGCACAAGAAGCCAAAGTAGGTGTAACAAGGGAAGAGGGGTTTATGTATTGTATACAAGTGCTTTTAGAGCTAAAGGCTACATTTGGAGGTAATTGTAATGAAATAAGGGAAAAAATGAGTTATCTAAATGAGTCACAAAAACAAAGTATTGAGAAAATGATTGAGAAAGTGGAAGGGAGAATAGATACAGGTAAATGTAACGAGAATAAGAATAACGAAGTAACAGATAATAAGGTAAGTGATGATTTTAAAATAAGTGATAATCATAATGGTGAGATGATGGCGAAGAATAATGAGATAATAGAGAACAAGGTAATCGGTGCTGATAGTGGAGATAATAATGATGATGATACTTTTACAAACAATAGTGACAGTTTAAGTACAGATGAAACAGTAGATGATGAGGTAAGTGAAGATAGTGAAAATATAAGTGATAATCATAATGATGACAAGTTAAGTGCAAATGAGAATATAAATAATGAAGGAATAGTTGACAAGGTAAGTGATGGTGTTAATATAAGTGATGATTATAATGATGAAATAATGTTAAAAAGAATAATAATAATAAAGATATAGTGGAAAATGGGGTATCAAAAAGTGATACAGTGAATAATAGTAGTGATGGGGTAATAATAAGATACATTTTTTTGCAGTCTCCAGATCGCTATTATGATTAACTTAAGAATTTTTTTACCTTGTATAATCCACTAGGCGATCTCAGTTTTTTACATACAACATGTTTCAGGGACTAAATCCCCATCTTCAGGTACAGTAAAAAATTATTATTCCCCTAATACATAGGGGTCGTCGAAATGATTAAAATGTTTATACATAAAAACACACGCACAAAAATCACTGAATAAATTAACATATAACACAAACACATGAACACGTTAAAAGCGACTTGGTGCACGGGTCGACCTCCGATCGTCAACAAGAGGGGCTCAACATTTACTATGCACTGTGAATCTTGTAAAAAAAAGATACTACATAACACAAATGTTTTAAAAGTTTCTAATTTTGGCAGCTTCAATAACAACAATCATGACTGCATTTATAGGTTATTAATTTTTAAATCCTTAAATTCGTAGTGCCCGTCAATCAATGAATTTTTCAGTGAAGGGTTTGTGAGGATCGGTCAAAAATATAACACAAATTTTAACTTATTTGTGTCGACGTTTTGACAATGTTTATTGTCATCATCAGAACCTGTGTATGAATACAAAAGAAATGTCAAACACAACAGAACAATTATTTGAATGAATGTGTTTGTGTATGTGAGTGCGTGTACATGTGTGTGCATGCGCATGTGTGTATCCTTGTATATGTGAAGGAGTTGAGATAGTTTGTTTTACATCTTCAAATGTTTTCTTTAAAGGCAACGAGAAAATTATAATATCAAAGAACTTAATTTATACAATATTACAATTTAAATTACTCATAATGTAATGGTATTTTTTAATTAATTATAACAGCAGTGATCAACAATTAAATATTAGAATTGGTACAGAAAACGTTTATACATATACTAGTTAACATATAGCATATTAAAATATATTATAGCTAAATACAGATTATAGAGATGTTCAATTATGTAATTATTAAAAGTTATTTTTATCATGTTTCACTCACTACTGGTATTAAAACCACCATTAATTTACAACATACTAAATTACACAATAACTGTAGAACTCTACGAACTTACATCAGATAATTTACATAATATTATAAAGACAAGTTTATGGTACACCTATCTATCAAGTCAAAATGGATAATACTTAATAATCATATTGTTGTAAATTATAGTACAGAGTACTATAGAATATTGTAAAATTTGAAGATGTAAAACACACTATCTCAACTCCTTCACACATACAAGGATACACACATGCGCACACACACACTTGTATACACACTCACATACACAAACACGTTCAATCAAATAATTGTTCTGTTGTGTTTGACATTTCTTTTGTATTCATAGACGGGTCCTGATGATGGCAGTAAACACTGTCGAAACATCGACACAAATAAGTTAAAATTTGTGTTATATTTTTGACCGATCCTCACAAACTCTTCACCGAAAAATTAATTGTGAATATATAATTAATTACAGATTAAAAGTAATTTAGATTTTTTTCATACATTCACACAGGTCTTATTACATACTGTATATTACAAAAGAAGTATTGTGTGTATGCGTTTGCTGTAAAATATATTGTGATTAAAAAATAAATTTTGTCATATGAGCATACACACACACACTCATTTAAAAAAAGAGTAGTTACCCAATAAACAGATATCAACAGTGAATTCTGAACCTGTCATACAAGACTCAATTATCTGTAAACAACAAACACTCTTGTACAGTCAACAAACAGGGAACTATTGGAAAGCACACTGTGCCTGTGTTAAGTAAACAGTCATATCTATATTCTGTTGACCGAACTTGCAGAGCAACTCATTCATAGGGAAAACCAAGACTGGGAGAGAAAGTTTTTATAGTTTTAGTCTTGTATAAACCTGAACAACTATATGTACGTATAAACACACTGCCTACATGTGAAAGTGAAAGCAATCAGATACTGAAGCATTAGGTTTCAATATTCACAAATGTCAACACTATAACGAGAATTTTTTTTAGACTAAATAACCAAGAGCCCATAATTTTTATAATACATTAAACAACCTTCAAAAATCTATCAAAATTTAATAAACAAATTTGTGTACATACACAAATGAAATTTATCAATTTGTGTTTATACCACATTATATATTGTGCAAGAAAAACAAAGTAAAATCTGATTTTGCAGCTGTACTTTACAGATTCTTCTGTGGCCCTATATTTTAACACCAGCTGTGAACAGGTAATATAGGTCATGTATCATCATGCACAAACACCTTACGTAGTTTGCCACCATCTTGTGAGAGGACATCGACAGTATGAAATCCAGATAATATTTCGTTAACGGCAGAAATTCAACCAAGGAAGTTGCATATTCTCTTGACCACTCATTTTAAATTTCATTATATTTTACAATAAGCCACATTCTTCATTTGTTAGATATTATTTCTCATAACTTTAGCTAAAATTGTTAACAAGTTATCAAATTAAAGAAAGTAAGGCAAGTGAAGTAATTAAAAGGGTGAAGTATTTTAACAATTTTGGGAAAATACTAGTCTAACAAAATTATCAATTATCTGTAAACGTACACGAGGAAATGGGTCCAACAAGATTCTTTAGCTTGCCTTCTTTTTAATATTCCTTTAGAGAAAGTCATTAAAGATGCAGGCATTAACTCAAGAGGAAACATCTTTTATAATTTAGTTCAAATTCTGGCTTATGCAGATGACATCGACACTATAGGAAAAACAAAACCAAAACAGCTAGGAAGAACAAAAACAGCTATGATGGAAGCCTTTGTGAAATTGGAAAGCTACAAGAAAAATGCATCTGCAGATCAATCAGGGAAAACAAAATGCATGCCAGTGACAAGAAAAGACTGTTGCGTTGGCCCTAAAAATTTAGAAATAGGATCTTATAAATTCAATATAGTACATAGTTTTGCCTACCTCAGCTAAGAAGTTAACTGCAAAAACAATATTAGTGTGGAAAGCCGAATCCTATTTTGTCAGCAAATAGGGCCTCAGAAAATATATAAACTCTCAGTTAATATAAAGGAAGACCAAGGTATTGATGTATCAGGTCCTAATGCGCCCAGTACTGACTTATGCATCAGACACATGGACGCTACCTAAATCAGATGAGAGGCAACTAAATATATTTGAAAGGAGGATTGTCAGGCAAATTTTTGGTCCACTGGAAGAGGGAGGAGCCTGGAGGAAAAGCTATAATTTAGAACTCTATCATTTGTATGATGAACCTGATGTTATCACATCTATTAAACTGAAAAGATTAGAATGGGCTGGACACGTATGTGCTTGTGAAAGCAGAGTCATTAAGAAAATATTTAATGCAAAGCCAGATGGTAAAAGGAAAGTTGGAAGGTAAAAGCTGATATGGGAGACAGGGTGAGTCAGGATATCAGTACTCTTGGAACTAGAAACTGGGAGAATATGGCTATGAATAGAGAACAATGCCAAAATCTTAAGAAGAAGGCCAGGGCCCACAAAGGGCTGTCGAACCAATGATTATGATGATATAATTAATTTATAAACTTCAAAATGATATTAATCCTCTTGTACAGTTTCACTGAAATCATAGAACAATTTGTACAAAAGAGGATCCACAATGTCATTCATTATCATCAGCTACAAGTGTTTGCATTGTCTGTAAACACTTTACAAAAATTCAGATATCCATCCTTCTATGATTATCATTCCTGAGATTGGTGGTACCTCTGTGCATATTTTCTAGATTCCTCTGAGGCCCTAATTTTAACACCAGCTCTGAATAGGTAGTATGGAGAAGTACCATTATGCAGGAATACCTTTGGTCAACAATTCCCATAATCCACTTCCATGATCCACTTCTGCGTGTTTGTGTATGTGGCGAATTATTCTCAGCTGTAATTTATAAACTTCTAAAAAGTACAGTAACTCCAATGAAAACAATAGGTAATGTTTTTAATAACATAGTGACATTATCAACTTATGCGTTATACATTCTCAGGTAACACTAAACATACTGTATGTATTATTACTTCAATTTTATTCGTCTATTTTGTTTTTAAGGATGTTATTTTAGCTTGGGAGATTTCCAAATTCTGGATACATGAGTGTATCAACTAGCCACTCTGACCTTTCTGAGGACACAGAATTGGATTACAGCCTTTACTCCGCAATATGAAGTAGACGGGATGACATGACTAAAACTGCATATACCTGGCAACACCTGAACTGAAAGGTCATTTAGCTACACATAAGGCCAGGGGTCATTTACCTCTCAACACTAAAGTTGCATACATTTGATACTGATATTAAATAATTTAATTTTTACAAATGAACATATCTATAGTTTTTAGTAAATTTTGCAATTATTCTGTATCATCCATTCATTTTTATTACTATCATGCAAAATAACATGACTTTCTAGACAACATACACTATGTCCAGTCCCGGAAGGCGGCTAGAGGATTAGGAGACCCTCACACACACACACACACACACACTCTCTCTCTCTCTCTCTCTCTCTCTCTCTCTCTCTCTCTCTCTCTCTCTCTCTCTCTCTCTCTCTCTCTCTCTCTCTCTCTCTCTGACAGGCCGCCTAACAATAGACAGGAACAGGTCTTTGACCTGCGCTGCTGTCTTTTTAGTTACAGTCCACTACAATTTATTGTTGTGCTTAAACTTTTAATTTTGATTGTTCCATTGAATTCAGGCTGTAATTTCATTTAAAATAAGTCCAAACACGAAGTTTTTATGGCGATATTCAAATGTTTTACATTTATTTGTTTATTTTGAACTACTGTTATTGTTAAACTTTAAACACCATCTAAGCGACTATTATTAGAAATGATGATTATTAAAAACTAAGTTACTGATCATCTTATTTATTTTTCAACTATTTTCTGTGACACTCCCTTTACTATGTAGAGAATCTTAAAATTCCTGGTTTTTTTTTTTTTTTTTTTTTTTAACTGTTCCGATTCAGCGATTGTGATACTCGATAAAGAGCAGATTGACGACCCACCTCTTTATTGTTATAATACTGAAAAAATTAATCAACATATGTAACAGATTTTAATATATAGATATACAGATTATTTTCAAACCTCATATTTTTATTTCAAATAAACAATATATGAAATAATAGTTATTATACGTAATCGAAATAATTGTTTGTCTTTTTACAGCACGAACTTTTAAAAATGTTATTTATTATAAAAATATTATATATTATTGTTTTACAGACACACAAAATGAAATGTGATATGTATCTATATAAATATATTAAAAAGTTACTGTCCATGTTATTAAACTTTAACTATAACTTGAGAGGACGAGGCAGCGTGTCAGGAATTAAATGTGTATTATTGTATCACGTAATTTGGAAAATAATTACCAGTATTACAGATTTCAGTAACATGCAAGAGAGACGTCCCTTCCTTACTTGGTTTACACTTGGTCGCTATAGTCATTTTTCCAGGTAGAGAGGGTGATTCACCCTCAAACCAACAAACAGTAGAGGTCGTTGCTCATGTACCGGGTACCCCGAGTGAGTCACTGATTACCCACTGATTAGTCGTTAAATAGCTTGCATGGGGTAGTGAGACCAGCCAGTCTTGTCAGACAGCAGATCTGTCACGTATATTGTAAGTGAATCGGTTAATTTGTGGTTAGTGTATAGTTGATTTGTGATTATGAGTTCTTGTAAAAAATGCCAAGTTTTACATACTCAATGCAGAACAATGATTGCTTCTGTTCTGTTCTATTTTGAGAAAGAGAAGAATAACGGAGGTCCTTTACTTGATACTAAGAAAGTAATGCAGAGAACAGCAGATGTTTGTGCCATCGGCAGTCTCAAGCCTGCAAAATAAGCATCAGAGCTTTGAACACAGAGAGAAAGTTAATTTTAAAATTCCGAGTATATACTTAGTTGAATTTGGAGCTCGAGTTTAAAGCCTTGTATAAAAAAAGTAAAGTAGCCTAACTATTTAGCATTAATTTGACGTGTAGTATAAAAAGATACTACAAGTAATGCATCTGCTACGATGAATATACAAAAAGCCAGCGAGATCGGCCACTAGCAGTTCCAACAATGAACCATAGGACCATTTAACCGGCTTCTGGCATCCAAAGGGAGTGTCTCAGAAAAATAGTTGAAAAGTAAATTAAATGATCAGAATCTTAGTTTTTAATAATAACATTTTTTTAATAACAGTCGCGTAAATAATTCTCAGAAGTTTAGCAATCACAATATTTCAAAATAAACAAATAAGAGTAAAACATTTGAAAACTGTCGTATAAACTTCGTGTTTGGACTTATTTTAAATGAAATCACAGTTTGAATTAAATGGAATGACCAAAACTATAAGATTAAGCAGAATAACAAAATTTAATTTATTATAGTAAACTGTATTTAAAAAGACAGCAGCGCAGGTCAAGTGCCAGCCCCTGTCTATTGTTAGGCGGCCTGCCAGTGTGCGTGCATGAGCCAAGGGTCTCCTAATCCTCTAGCCGCCTTCCGGGACTGGACATAGTTTAAGTACATGGACTTAAAAACAAGCCCTCCCAATATATTGGCGAGTCAAACTGTCACATAATCCATCATACCAGAGAACACAGAAAAACTTCCGCCAGTGGATAAAGGCCTAACAACTTCTGCAATCGCCCAGTATACAGTACAACCGATACTGGGCATAGGGTTGCCAGATTTGAGAGATGAGAAATAGGAACACATGTATCGACAATGAATTTCTTGATTTTATTTACAGCACATTTTATGGATAATATACTATACTCAACACAATTAACACGAGTACTTTTCACTTGGGCGTGCAATTCTCAACACTTTTTCATTAGAACGTACATTCTTATAGAAATCACTGCAACTTTCATCATAATTGAAGTAAGTATACAACTCATTTTTTATTAGATCAACTGAACATCTGTTTCGCTCATCCCTCCATTTAATGTTCATAATGGAGAAAACTCTCTCTGTGAATGCATTTGATAGAAATATACTCAAAACAAATTTAACTAAAACATTGCACAGATTTGATGCACCAATCAGTTCAATAATGTACAACCATCTCTCTGGTATTGTCATAGTAGTTAATTTTGCTTTCAACTGTTCATTTCCTTCCCCACAAAACAAATCAGAAATCCTAGTGATCTCTGAATACATACTATCTATACTAAAGTGATCAACAATGCAAAGTGACTCTGGTAAATTTAAAATATTTTGAAACTCGGGTTTTTTTTCAAGTGATATGCAGTCCATTAAGGACAAAATGTTGCCATCACCAAAATCAAACCACTTATTTAAATATTTCAGACACACTTCATATATACACTCGTATATCTACATTCTCTCAATTCTCTTTGCTTTTCACCTGGGAAAAGGTCCTCCAATTTATCTAACAACTGTTGCACCTTACAATCAAAAAACAGATCACATTTATCCTATACTCTAACTCTATTTTTATTTTCTCCATCACACAATATACTTCACAAATTGTCAGTTCATTTTTTTCTAAGTTGAGTACACCCGTGGAAAAAATTTCAGTTAAATGCAGAGAAAACTGGAGATATAATTCCACTAATATAATTTGTTTTTCTGAATCAGAGACACCCATCAAGTTTTTTTTTAATGAAGTTGGGGCAACCATCTATACTAGCAGTACGATATAATTGCAGGAAGATTTTTCAACAATCTTTCTATGGCAGGCTTTAGGCTTAACCACCTTGTAGGCACATGTCTTAACAAACTACTGTATTCCATATCAACAAATTGAAAGAAATCTTTCAATTGAGATACTCTTTTAGCTGAATTTGAGAAATAATTGAAGTCTTAATTACTAACATTTCAATATCTATGGACATAGCATCATACCAGATTTACAGCAATTATGGACTATATGTGCACAGCAGTTTGATTTTATTATACCAGGATTTTCCTTAGTAACATCGGTTACGCCACCGTGTGAAATGGAAAATCCCTCTCCAGCTTTTGCAACGCATAAAGTACACTTTGCTTTATATGCATTTCCTGGAACTGGCCGCAATTCTGGAAAATCTTTTTCCCAAACCGGGCGATACACTTGCAGTCTTCTCTTCTGGTTTCAATACCTAGTTTTCTTTTCGTGGGATTTGTCTCACTCCCATCCATTTTGAACACACTACTATTATAAAAAGAATCACTTTCAAAACGTAAAATACACCCTGAACCGTCAGGCTGAACGATGGCTTGCGATAAAGTGAAAGAGTTGAGTAATGAGTTGGTCACGCACGCGGTCCAAGCCTCCAACGAAATGAGCGAAGCCACGTGCCTCGCTCAGCGGCATGCAACGCAGTTCTGACATCACATCCGTCTCACTTAACTGCCACCACATGCTCCGATGCTCGCCCTAGCGTGAACAACAGAAACTGCATCAACGTAAAATTTGCCGCTAGATTCAAAAATACAAGTCATTATGCTTCATGTTCAAAATCAGAACATTTGGCGTACGGTTAAAGATTCGCACCGTACGCAGGACAAAACAGGAAAATTCCGTAATGTTCCAGCTAAAACTGTACGTCTGGCAACCCTAACTGGGCACAACATCAATTTCAGTACAACAAAACTACTAGCTGCCAATCACAAGAGGGACCACCGAAAGTGAAAAAAGGCTGGATGCTCTTAACAAATGGGACAACGGCCTGCGATTTCATCCAACTTGGAAGTCAGATCTTCACACTTTAACACCAGCCACCCAAAACCAGAAAAAAATCGACTGCTTAACAGATATGAGTATGGCCACAAACCAATAGGAACACATCTTTTAATTCCCAAATAAATATAAATACAGGCCCAGACAAGCTGAAAACTCAGTCCAGCCTGAGTGTTAACAGAGAAATCTGCATGAACATGGCAGAGACATATCTGCTGAAACGTTGTGGAAAACAGTAAAACACAACCCAATCTGAATGGTGCGCACGTACGCACACACACACTCACACAACTTAATACAATACCAAAAGTTAACAATCAAGATGATTTTCCTTACTTGGAGCATGTTTTGATGTTTCAGTCATACTGCTCCCAGTAAGGAAAAAGACATCTTGATTGTAAACTAGCATTGTATTAAGTAATTTATATATCAAGAAAAGAACTGAACCAACAAGCGTTTGAAAAAATATTTTTTTTTTTAAATTGACTTGTAGTAGTATTAGTAGTAGTAGTAGTAGTAGTAGTAGTAGTAGTAGTAGTAGTAGTAGTAGTAGTAGTAAATAATATACAAATTGGTGTTTTATTTTTATCACCAATGTATAATTATTTATACACTGTTTATTAGTAAAAATGTTAAGATCTCTTTCCACATTTGGGCCATGTCAAGTACAAAAGTACAATCAACTAGTTGTGTCAAAGTCAAGTGTAGTACTCAAATGTATAGTGTGTACTCAAATACAACAACACTCAGTACCATACTTAACTTAAACATGACTAGCTGACTTTTTTTAATCCATAACGCAACTGTAACACATTTGTCTCACGTCCAGTGAAGCAAGGAACATGTATGTTTGCTGATGATGATGTCCCACAAGATGGAAGTGTGTGTGTGTGTGTGCACACACGCACATGTAATCACTTATATACTGTAATTTCATAGAACTAATCCATGCGCCATCATATTATCTACAAGTATGCACAATGTTTCCAAAAGTTTTCCAAAAACAAATCAAAGACATTGCATTTTGATATTAATGATAAATGATGCATTCATAAACACTTCTTAACAATTAAAGAAAATATAATACCTGATAAAACTGTATAATCAAATTATTTTTTGATCTTAAATTATTTTACAGTATTTTTTCATTTAAGTGATTTTCACACTGTCAGAAACTACAATACATGGTTTTGGCACAAATTAAACAGAATGTCCAAATATATCTCAAACGTACAGCTGTTTACATTCTATGTTTAACATGTGAGCAAATATCCTTAATACAATGTTGCAGTGTAGTCCTTAAGTAATGAAATATTTGAATGGAAGCAAATTAAACACACAGCTGCTAAATTATTTAATGGTTTTATATCATTACACTTTTTTAAAGAATAGCTCATCATAGAAGAACAAACATACAAGTGAAAGAAACATGTACACATATACTCATTACGACAGCACCTGTCACTATTAGCATTATCATAACAAACATTTTCATTAATTCAAACAACAGCTGTACTTATAAATAGACTGAATTCCAAGACTAGTATAAGAAAGGAAAATATATGTCAGTAACTCACACATATCTATCTGATGCCTACATCTGTCCATCCAATTGCAAATTGCAGATTATACATACTGTTGTGTAAAATACCTTAAACCAATCTCCAATAAACTGACATTCAAGTTACTCAGTTCAACTTGAATATAAAATTTAGATCACGAATCAAGTTATATCCAGACAAACAATAGTATAATAAAAAAATGTACTTTCTCATTGTAGCAATGACAAACTGTCACCTGGTTAAAAGTGCACCACTCTTGTTTACAAATTTTTAAGCAAATCAATTGTGGTTTTGGTGAAATTGTGTCTCCTTGTATCTGATACCCAGTGACAGGAACAAACGGACCATCTTCTCAATGTCTTCTTCATAACAGCATAAAATGACACAGGTATTGAAAACACAATTCATAATGACTACTTTCTACAATTGCAACTAACTGAACAAAATTAGAGAAGTAATAATTACAAATTATTTTCACGGAATTAGCCATAGTAGAAAATCTGCACATTTGTGACGATATAATATTTTAATACTGCAAGTTAATTATTACGATTTTTTTAAATTAAGCTATGTACCATATATGACACTATAACATATGACATTCGGTTTGTTATATATATATATATATATATAATATTTAAAATTTATATTTATTTTACCTCAAGATGTTATTTTCCCTTATTTGGAATATGTTTCGAGAACTCCTGTGTTCTCATCCTCAGCCTCACGAAGGATATATATATATATATATATATATATATATGAAACATGTTCCAAATAAGGGAAAAATAACATCTTGAGGTAAAATAAATATAAATTTTAAATATTTTATATATATCAAGAAACGAACTGTAGCAGAAAGTAACTTTCTGCTACAGTCCGTTTCTTGATGTATATAATACTTTAATATTTATAACTAAATTTACCTCAAGATATACTTTTTTCCTATTAGGAACATGTTTCGAGAGTTCCTGTACTCTCATCTTCAGCCTTCCCTCGAAACATGTTCCTAATAGGACCGAAGGCTGAAGATGAGAGTACAGGAACTCTCGAAACATGTTCCTAATAGGAAAAAAGTATATCTTGAGGTAAATTTAGTTATAAATATTAAAGTAATATATATATATATATACAATCCTTATAAATAGCAGCAGCAGTAGTAGGATGAGTGTGGGATCCTTTGCATGAAGGCAGGTAGTATAAATACAACAGACAACACTGTTAGTCATCGTTAATTCTTCCAATTAGGTCTTCAACTATCACCCTAGGTAAGAAAGTTTTCAGTTTATATTACTTTATAGGGAATACGCAAGTGTATTAATTTTAATTTTAATTTTGAGAGTTTTAGTAGTAATTAGTGTTATTTGGCGATATTTTGTTTTGTACTTTTTATTATAAATACTTTTATGTTTATAGCCTCTCGGAACAACTGCAGATTTTTGGTGTCAAAATATTAAGAAAAAAATTTATGACAGAAGTAGTCAGGCAAGAGGTAATGTTTTCTAGTTCTACTACTGTACCATGTTACAATACACAAACTTAAGACCCCTAGTGTTTTCTTAATTACCCAAAACAAAGGGAGGAGACTAATTCAGCAACACCACAGTGAAACTAAGTCACTACAAATACATATGTAACGAAACAAACAAACAAAGACAGAGGCAATTAAAATGTCAGTCTGAAGTAGCCAGTTAAGAGCGCTGTTAAAAAGGGCCTGTTGTTGTTACGGAAGCAGGTAAAGACATTGTGCCGACATATGTACACAAAACTAACTGCCGTAACTACACACAGTGACAACTACCTGTATAATTCCGTGCTGTTACTCGTTTGTCTGGATATTATCTTTACTAATTAATACACCATTCTACAGAACAAATACGGTTTTATTTCTATATTGATGTTTGTAATTCCCAAACATTTCATTAGGCAGGACCACTGGAGAAGGCACACAGAAAATGAATGTTTTATATTTCAATCACATAATAATACAACAATACAACTTTCACTTGCTTTATTCCACTGCATTAATTATATAACCTGGGTACAACATTGTTATGTCTATTAAACATACGTTTTATTAAAATGAAATAAAATATAATTTTCCAACAAACAGTGCGATAATAAGATGTATGATCTCACACACACACACACACACACACACACACACACACACACACACACACACACACACACACACACACACACACACACACACACAATTGCAGAAGTTCAGCATGTGTATGACCCTGGGAGGGCTCATTCTTCAGTTAACAATTCCAGGACTTCGGTAAAAATAAAATTTTTCCTCTAAGTATCATGTTTAAATAAATAAATATAAATTGTGTGATAACCACTGGATTAACAGTTGCGTTTGATGGATTTCCACGGTTGACAGCTTAAATGAAAACCCTGAGTTCAGACGTCAGTATATGGTTACTTACTGTGAAATAATTTTTTTAAGGATTTAAAAATGGTTTACATTTACATTAATAAACAACATCTACATTTCTAATTCAGTCTATGCGACAGATAGCCACTGATTTCACAATTATTAATGTGCTCTGTACCCTGTAAAATGTTGAACACATCGTTACGTCAAACATAAAGACCAGGTTTATAGTTTTATATTTACACTATTGTATGTTTCAAATGTTTTCAAACTGAAATACTGATAAATAATTGCTTATCTAATCCGTCGAGTGACTTACTTGTAATTCCGCTTGACGCGTTTCAGGGCATATGCCCCATCTTCAGAATAATTCCTCTTCACAGAACGTCAGACATTAAGATTAAAATGTAATAAATTAAAATTAAAATCCATGGTTAAAATATTAACTCGTCAAAATATTAAAATATACTAAATGCACAGAGAAGCACGCACTATCACAACATGAGTTCACTTCGCGTTATAGCCGGTGTACACCGCCGCGATGTTAATCGCGCACTGACTGTCTGAGTAAACTGTTATCTGTGCAACGCATCTTGTATCTCAATGGCTGTGTCGTACAAGGGATTTGACTTGAAGTTAAGTTGGTCGTTTAATATGAATCCGCCGTCTTGTGAATTGTTCGTCTTTTTAAATTGTTTAAAGGCCTTGTAAATTTCGAATTCTTCTAATGTGTCCATATATCTGCCTTTTTTGCAAAGGTGCAATGGTTTAAAGTTGGTGTCAAAATCAGTGTAGTTATGATTATTATTTACGAGGTGACGTGCAAAGTTGGATTTGAGAATGTGGGTGTCGTTTTTTGGTAAATGTTCTTGGAAGCGTTTTTTGAACGCTCTGCCGGTTTGTCCAATATAGAAGCTGTTGCAATCGTCACATTGGATTTTATAGACACCTGTCCTCTGTTTTATTGGTTTTGCAGCTTTATGGTGAAGAATTTTCTTAATGTTGTTATCGGTCCGGAAAGTTAAAGTTATATTCAATTTTCTAAAAATGTTGGTTAATGTATGGGGTAAAGTTCGGCCGTAAATAGAAGTCACGTACGTGCTGTCTCGGTTACTACTCGGTTTTGTTTTCTTGTTATGTAACTTTTTCTGGTGTTTTTTGATCAAAGCATCGATCATAGAGCACGTATATCCATTGGCCTTAGCTATGTATTTAATGGTGTTGACTTCCTCCTGAAAGTCACTGATTTCCAACGGTATGGTGAGTAATCTATGTATGAAACTGTTATAGGCGGCCATTTTTTGCGGAAGAGGGTGATGGGAATCCGCGTGTATAGTGGCGTCGGTGGTGGTAGGTTTTCTGTATATTTGGTATTGAAAACTATTGTCAAACCTTGTTATTGTTAAATCGAGAAAATTAAGTTTATTTTCTATTTCAACCTCGAGGGTAAATTGTATGTTCTTGTTTATATTATTTAAATAGTTTTTTAAATTATTGATCTGTCTTATGGTACCGTTAAAAATGATGAAGGTGTCATCTACATAACGTGTATATGATACTATCTTGTTATGCCATTTGTTTGCGCTGCTGAACATATGTGTGTTTTCGTAGTGGTTCAGGTATACGTCCGCCAATAATCCGGAGAGTGGGGATCCCATCGCTAAACCTTTCTTTTGTATATAGTATTTTCCATCAAATATAAAATAGTTTTGATTTAAAACAACTTCCAATAGAGCGGTTATCTCATTAATTTCATCAGGACTGCGTATGTTAGCTACAAAAAGATTATACTTGAGAATATTTATTGTATCCTGGACGGGTATATTTGTATAAAGGTCTACTATGTCGAAAGATGCGATTCTGTAATTAGGTTTAATTTTGATGTTTTTCAGTTTGTCGATAAATTCAGTGCAACTTTTTGTGCTATGGTTATTCTTTAAGCTTATACTGTTCTTTATTATTTGTACTAGTTTTTTACTGATTTTGTAACTCGGAGCAGTGGTGAAGTTCACAAGCGGCCTAATTGGTACACTGGGTTTATGAATCTTTGGCAAACCAGTGAACTGGGGAGCCTCTGCATTAATAGGTTTCAATGAGTGACGTGTGGCGCTATCGAACAAGTGCGTACAGCGATTAACTGTGTTATTCAGGGCTTTAACGAAATCGGCTGACGGGTCGGCATTTACCATTGTAATATTATTATTTTCAATGAATTGATTAACCTTTTGCGAATATTGGTTTTTGTCCATTATAACGATAGTGTTTCCCTTGTCCGCCTTTGTAATGAGTGCATCATTGTTAGATAATTTGTCTTTGATTTGTTTTAAGGTTTTAATTTCATTCATATATTTAAAGTTTAGTTTAGGGCTTTTTTTGTTCGAAAATTTATTGAGTTTGTTTTTAATCAAAACTCGAGCCTCATTTTGTAAGTTTATGTTTGGTATTGACTTTATAGCCGTCTCAGCGCAAATTATTTCATGGTATACGTGGTTTTTATTGCTGTGGGGTATGTTGTAGTTTAGACCCTTGTTAAGTACGTCCATTTCATTCTTATTAAAGTTTATCGATGTTAGATTAGATACGCGCGCATAGAATTCATGTTTACAGGTGACGTTATCTTCGTTTGGTTTTTGTTTACTTTTGAGAGTTCTAAGTTTCTTATCATGTTTTGTATATACACGTTGCATTACATCGTTGATGTATTTATTGCAATCATGTAATATATTGTCTAATTGTAATGCATGGACACTGTTAAGCAGCTTCAAATGGGACAAATATAATTCTTTGTTCAATTCTGTCTTTTTCCTATATAAATATCTCAACTCCTCCTTTAACCACATCACCTGTGCACGCTCTTTGATTTTTGTGGCCGTCTTGGAGTTATTGTTTATTTTGATAGAGGCATACTTAGGTATTAAATTGTTTCTGATGCATTCTTTATTAAATTTTATATGGGAATTGGTTTTTAATAATTTAATCTTAATGTTCTGAAATTTGAATACTGTAGATGCTTGACTTGCTTCCAGTTTAATATTCATTTTTAAAGTATCCAAGTCACTGTATTAAATAAATAATTGCTTATCTAATCCGTCGAGTGACTTACTTGTAATTCCGCTTGACGCGTTTCAGGGCATATGCCCCATCTTCAGAATAATTCCTCTTCACAGAACGTCAGACATTAAGATTAAAATGTAATAAATTAAAATTAAAATCCATGGTTAAAATATTAACTCGTCAAAATATTAAAATATACTAAATGCACAGAGAAGCACGCACTATCACAACATGAGTTCACTTCGCGTTATAGCCGGTGTACACCGCCGCGATGTTAATCGCGCACTGACTGTCTGAGTAAACTGTTATCTGTGCAACGCATCTTGTATCTCAATGGCTGTGTCGTACAAGGGATTTGACTTGAAGTTAAGTTGGTCGTTTAATATGAATCCGCCGTCTTGTGAATTGTTCGTCTTTTTAAATTGTTTAAAGGCCTTGTAAATTTCGAATTCTTCTAATGTGTCCATATATCTGCCTTTTTTGCAAAGGTGCAATGGTTTAAAGTTGGTGTCAAAATCAGTGTAGTTATGATTATTATTTACGAGGTGACGTGCAAAGTTGGATTTGAGAATGTGGGTGTCGTTTTTTGGTAAATGTTCTTGGAAGCGTTTTTTGAACGCTCTGCCGGTTTGTCCAATATAGAAGCTGTTGCAATCGTCACATTGGATTTTATAGACACCTGTCCTCTGTTTTATTGGTTTTGCAGCTTTATGGTGAAGAATTTTCTTAATGTTGTTATCGGTCCGGAAAGTTAAAGTTATATTCAATTTTCTAAAAATGTTGGTTAATGTATGGGGTAAAGTTCGGCCGTAAATAGAAGTCACGTACGTGCTGTCTCGGTTACTACTCGGTTTTGTTTTCTTGTTATGTAACTTTATATATATATATATACTATATACAAAAGAAAGGTTTAGCGATGGGATCCCCACTCTCCGGATTATTGGCGGACGTATACCTGAACCACTACGAAAACACACATATGTTCAGCAGCGCAAACAAATGGCATAACAAGATAGTATCATATACACGTTATGTAGATGACACCTTCATCATTTTTAACGGTACCATAAGACAGATCAATAATTTAAAAAACTATTTAAATAATATAAACAAGAACATACAATTTACCCTCGAGGTTGAAATAGAAAATAAACTTAATTTTCTCGATTTAACAATAACAAGGTTTGACAATAGTTTTCAATACCAAATATACAGAAAACCTACCACCACCGACGCCACTATACACGCGGATTCCCATCACCCTCTTCCGCAAAAAATGGCCGCCTATAACAGTTTCATACATAGATTACTCACCATACCGTTGGAAATCAGTGACTTTCAGGAGGAAGTCAACACCATTAAATACATAGCTAAGGCCAATGGATATACGTGCTCTATGATCGATGCTTTGATCAAAAAACACCAGAAAAAGTTACATAACAAGAAAACAAAACCGAGTAGTAACCGAGACAGCACGTACGTGACTTCTATTTACGGCCGAACTTTACCCCATACATTAACCAACATTTTTAGAAAATTGAATATAACTTTAACTTTCCGGACCGATAACAACATTAAGAAAATTCTTCACCATAAAGCTGCAAAACCAATAAAACAGAGGACAGGTGTCTATAAAATCCAATGTGACGATTGCAACAGCTTCTATATTGGACAAACCGGCAGAGCGTTCAAAAAACGCTTCCAAGAACATTTACCAAAAAACGACACCCACATTCTCAAATCCAACTTTGCACGTCACCTCGTAAATAATAATCATAACTACACTGATTTTGACACCAACTTTAAACCATTGCACCTTTGCAAAAAAGGCAGATATATGGACACATTAGAAGAATTCGAAATTTACAAGGCCTTTAAACAATTTAAAAAGACGAACAATTCACAAGACGGCGGATTCATATTAAACGACCAACTTAACTTCAAGTCAAATCCCTTGTACGACACAGCCATTGAGATACAAGATGCGTTGCACAGATAACAGTTTACTCAGACAGTCAGTGCGCGATTAACATCGCGGCGGTGTACACCGGCTATAACGCGAAGTGAACTCATGTTGTGATAGTGCGTGCTTCTCTGTGCATTTAGTATATTTTAATATTTTGACGAGTTAATATTTTAACCATGGATTTTAATTTTAATTTATTACATTTTAATCTTAATGTCTGACGTTCTGTGAAGAGGAATTATTCTGAAGATGGGGCATATGCCCTGAAACGCGTCAAGCGGAATTACAAGTAAGTCACTCGACGGATTAGATAAGCAATTATTTATTTAATACAGTGACTTGGATACTTTAAAAATGAATATGAAATACTGAGTTTTATATAGTGAGTTAAAGCATCCTCTACATTAGGGCTATTGCCCCAATAAGCCACTAGTCAGATATAATTTGTTATTTGTGAACGAAAAATCCTGAAATCTATAGAGGTATTATTTTAATAGATTAAATACATCTTGTGTACCAACTTGTATGATTCGCAACATGTTTTCCATCACCAGATTGTTACAATTAAACTAAGCTCCTCAGATCATTTTAAATGTTGAGCATACATCTTAAGCACACTGCAAATGGTACGCACGATTGGCTCAGCACTGATGCTAGCTTGTGCAGAACGTAAAAATTGAACCGAAGTGATACAAGATGAAAACTTTTGTAGCACAGACATAAAACTTGTTACATGTATAAGCCTCCAGTCAGCAGAGACAAAAGAGATACATGTTTTATAACAAATACTATGTTGGCTACGAGCCTACTTGGCTATTTTAGTACTTTTGCCATTAAATAATATTCTCCTGAGTGAGATAAATATCATTTTGTCGGTGCTTTTTTCACTACACAATGAAATATAACACAATGTAAATAGTTAGTCTATAATTGCAACTAGTAGGCTACCTATTCTCTGACTTATTGTGTATGTTATGTCACGATCCATTAGGAAGTGGGCTGGTACTGTCTGCCTGCCCTCAATGGCGATCTAACCAATGGGAGGGGGTTGTAACCCTATTGAAACACTATACACTGATACACTATAAGAAAACAGTCCCACGATAAGCCACCAAATTTCCAACGAAAGAAGAGAATGATTTCTTCTAGTATTGTTAACAACATCTATTTTCAATATATTGCTACGACAAGATGAAACTTAATTACAGTACATAATGCTCTAGATAATTCGAGACTGACTTTCCACACATTTCTCATCATAGCTAACCTCTATCAATCGGGACGTTGCATTCAAGGTCGGACTTTAACCTAGTCTCCAGATTGTTCTACTTCCTGTAACTATGCAAATTTTTCTCAGTTCGCTGCCCAGAAAATGGAGATCATTCTGGAATCCCAGCAGGGTATAAATATAAGCATTCAGCGACCGGCCAAGTTCAATTACACCTGGCGATTTTACAGTGCAGTCTGCAGTGACTGTTGTAATTTGTTGAGAAGTGGTGATTATTGTGTTAATTAGTGCAAAACTATAATAAGATGACATTTATTGTTAGATAAATTTAAGTTGAATTGTTGTATAAGGATGCTTTGTTGTTTTATAACTACTGTTTGCGTCTAATTAATGTTTTTTATTAGTGACTACACTGGTATCAGTTATCTTGTTTCCACTGAACAACACCACAATTTGTGAGACCTTTGTAACAATATATTTTTGATAACCTCTTTTTATTACACACTCCACATCAGTTGAAATCCTGAATAGTCCTTACAGCCTAACATTTTGTGAACATACTGAAAATTAAGCTAGAAAATAAAAAAGCACCCAGAAATTAAGGAATGAAGATGTAGCTTTTATTTTACTCAATATATATGAAAAAACTAGTCTTGTAACCACAATATTTGTTGTACCTGTCTTTTGACAATATTATGTGAGAGTAACCTACTCTACAGAACAGTGAATCGTTAATAAAAAGTTACTAAACCACTAACACCAACAGTATTTGAAATGTCATGTTGGTAACATAAAAAAAAATTAACACATAACTGGCAAAACAACAGAAAGTATCACAAAAACGCTAATCCACAAATGCATATTCAACAGTAAGAGATAGACTCTGACAAAACGTAACAACAGGGAATGGCATTATGACATCACACAGAAAGTAAGACAGCCACAGGCTTGTGAAAGGAAACTGAAACTTCATGCATAAGGCCTAATAAGATTACGAAGGCCAAGTTAATATAATGGAATATAAAAAAATATTGAGTCCATTCTGTAGTAAACACTCCCTCAGCCAGAAGGACGGTAGTTGGCATCAAAGCACTTGTTTTTCAATGGTAATTAATTTGTTATTTGACATTACTAAACAACAGCTATAGCAGTAACAGCAAAATCAGGTCCATGAAAGTGATAATCTGCGGTTGATGAATACTAATTGTGGCAACACAGCAGTAAATGATCTCAAGACAGTAATTTTATCTTAAGGTACAATTTTATTAGTCCACAGTACAGTCTGGTTGGTACATGGTGCAACCTGACTGGTGCACAGAGACAGTAGTAGGAAGTGCTGTACAACTAAGAACACTTTTATTACATCAAAGTCTTTTAACTGTTACCCTGTTGGCCACGGTAGTTCCTATGGATACAAAAATTGGACACTCCCAAGAATGTGTGTAGTTTTCAAAAGAAAGGTCCTATAAAAGATATCCAATTAAAGAAAAAAATTATGCCTGAAAAAGTACTCTTTAATCATGAGTTGAAGCTACTACAGCTTAGCTAATTTTGCAAGTTGTTGAAAATTAGACAGGTAGCGCATATAGGGAGGAAGAAGAGCATCTACAACAAAATTATTTACTGGTAAACACTGTACATATGTTACTCAATATGCATAATGAAAGGAGAGATTAATATCTTAGGAAAACCAATGTCAGCCAAAACACTACACAGGAATGTAAATGCCCATGACATGTCAAGAGGGAGAAACATTGCATTTCTTGGGACAACATGAATGGCAAAAACACTGTAATCCAATCAGCCTTGGATACTGGCATTACGCCATTCTACACATGCTTAAAAATATTTCTACGTTATTCAAACAAGTTCTGGTAATTCTGAGAGAACAAATACATAGCAGAACTGAGCTAACGTTGTGTAATATAACAACAAAATACAGACAGTGGGCTATACATAATACACATGATAGATGTTGATGTTGACTTCAGCGTACCCAATGATAGGAGAAACATATGCTGTGATATAATTCCACTACGTGTGTGTGTGTGTGTGTGTGTGTGTGTGTGTGTGTGTGTGTGTGTGTGTGTGTGTGTGTGTGTGTGTGTGTGTGTGTGTGTGTGTGTGTGTGTGTGTGTGTGTGTGTGTGTGTGTGTGTGTGTGTGTGTGTGTGTGTGTGTGTGTGTGTGTGTGTGTGTGTGTGTGTGTGTGTGTGTGTGTGTGTGTGTGATAACATAAAGCAACAACAGCTATTGTGAATGTTTTGCACTCACCGATGTGTTCTATTCAGCAGACAACAGGGAAACAATTATTAAATAATAAATAATTTTAAATAAATCATCTTGTTTTTTATTTTAATTTGTTCTTTAATTAGTAGATTATTATTATTGTGTTTGTAAATATTAAGATTTTCCCAGATATTATTTTGTTACCTTCCTGTATGTTTTTAATTAATTTGATATTTGGAATGTCTGGAAATTTATGTTTATTATTTGAACAGTGTGTGGCTAAATTAGACTTGTAAATATTAAGTTTTAAAAATGTATTGTGATGTTGAATGAATCTCTCGGACAGTTTTTTCTTCATCTGACCTACATAAAATTTATTGCAATCTGGACATTCCATTTTGTAAACACCATTTGTGTTGTGAATGTTGAATTTAGTTTTAGGGTTTATTTAATTAAAAACAATATTATCTGTGTTATAAGATATATTTAAATTTGTATCTTCAAAGAGTTTGGTTAGTTTATGAGTTATGTCTCCGTAATACGTAAAGTTGATATATTTTATATTATCATTAGTAGATGGATTTTTATATGAAGATTTGTAAGGTGTTTGTTTAGTGAGTTTATGTTTTATTTTATTTTATTTTCTAATTTATTGATAAGTTTTTATTTTGTATCCATTGTCTATTACTGTTTGTTTGATAATATTTCTTTCTTTGTTTTTTCTTGCTCATTTAATGGGATTATACTGTACACATATGGTATATTAATCAATTGAATGCTGCCATTTATGTTGGGGAGGATGATTAGACTTATTTGGAATTATAAAATTAGTTTGAGATGGTTTTCTGTATATTGAGTACTCAAAATTATTTTCATTTCTATTTATGGCTAAGTCTAAGTAATTGAGTTTATTGTTTGAATCTTCTTCTGTTGTGAATTTTATTTTGTTATGTAAATTGTTAATTGAATTTAATATATTAGAAACGTTAATCCCCTTATTTTAGGAGATATATATTGTAACGTAACGAAAATATGGTCCCCTACGTTACATAAATAAGTTTATAAGTTTTAACATAAAAATAAAAATAATAATTATCCATACTAGTAAAAGGTCAGAAACACAACCCATTATGGAATAAATGAATCATCCTACAATACGATTACAAGGTAGAAAGAAAAAAATAAATAATGTTAATAAATACAAACTGCAGTGTTCAGTGAAAAGGTGTAAACAATAGACATTGACAAATAATGTAAAAACTAACTTAAACAATTTTATAATAATTGATGATTTAAATGAGAGGAGAATGATTAATTATTGCATGATTTATTTCATAAAAATGTACCTGTTATTACGTTGTATCATGTTGTATTATTATCATGATAATTATGTTGTTTTTTTGTGTGCAGCAAGTGGAGTAATTCTTTTAAAAGAATATCAATTAACTGATATTAATTTCATGTTTTGTGTTATCGAAGTGTCATTAGAGAGTTGTTGTTAAACTTTATATAGTTAAATGTTTGTATACATCTACTTAGTTAGTAGGCAGATTATAATTGTAAACTTGGCCAGAAAGGCTATAACTGTTAATGAGATACAAAAGGGTTTAGTGTAATCATATAAGAAACAAATGAAGGATTCTATAATAATGCAAGTAGCAACTAATTAAAATCAGAAGCAGATAAAAATGTAATGATAGGCCTAAAACCAGTAACATTGTATAGTAAGTTAGGTCAGAAAGGTTAGGTAACGAAATTTGTAAAAAATTCTAAATAGAATATAATGAGTTAGGAGAAGTTAATAATAATTGCTGATAGCAGATAAATAAATTCAATTTAAATAAAATCTCAAAATGCAATAGTGCAATGATACCGAAAGGTAATATTTTGTAACAGAAAAATAATACTTGTTAGAGTAAGTAAATTATGAGGAAACGACAGCAAAATGTATAAAATTTAGTAACAAACAATATGTAAAAGTATAATAGGATATAATGTAAATTTAGTAAAGGATTATTTTAATGGGTGTAAGAACATTGTATGATAATGGTTATAGTATAATATATAATATCCAATAAGAGGTGACGGGATGGTTGTCAAGGGCGACGAGAGATATAAAATTTGTTGATTCGATTATTGAATTATTATCCATGAACGAAGACGGATTAGTTGGATGCACTCAGAAAAGAATTATCAAATTAAATTAAACCAATACAACAGTGAACGAAATTAAGTCATAAATCATCATAATATAGCTCACTGACATTCGACAGTCTGATATATAAAAATAATAACAAAACTATACATCAAAATTGACACAAAATCTAAAGGAAGAACTCTACCAATAAAACTCAATTAATGAGTTAATCACTGTAATTACTGTAATCACTAACTTAATTGATAATCCTATGCAGAGAAATAACTACCTGGACAGAGGTATATAATCCAGTATTATAAAGAACGAGAACAAAACACCAAAATATAATTGAATGTCATCTTCCACAATTCTATAGAAAAAGCGTAGTTGGACACGAAATCGTTGAAACCCGTAACCACAAAACTCGGACATTGGTGAACAAAAGGAGCGGCATTTCTGCATCATCCCAGGACCAGGAATTCAACTTTTATTTCGAACTTGGAGTGAAGACTGGCGAGGATTAATTCATCTGCATTCCGTTGTTGACCAAACACTGCGACGAGGTTAGCTGTACACTGCCTTACCAAGTAACGATGTCCAGCGGACGGTAAAAAATCCACTTATTTTAAATAATATTTAATAAGAAATTAGTACTATATTGTAATACCTTGTAATCCTATTTATGCATTTTCTGACCTTACTAATAGTTGAAAGAACCTTCACACCCTGTGTTTAAAGAAATACCATAATAATTAAAATAATATATAACCGTGAACCCAATCGATGATCGATTGCTTCTAATACGATCGACTTTTGTATCTCCGTAAAGAAAGAACCTGGTTGTCAAGAAATACAAAAATCATAATAAAGAATAATTTCTGAATTGAATGATATCTTATAATTTATATAATATTTAGTGTAGTATGAAAATGTTGTAATTTAGGTAGAGGGTGTAACGTAGGAATTATTGTGCACGGATAACTAACCTACAATTTTCAGCTGTCTGTGAACCACCGCGATACCTCGCGGATCGCTGTTGAACTAAAGAGAACGAGAAACAGACAAGAATTCCCTCTCTTCTCTTCAAACGCGGGCTAGGCTTGAATGAGAAAATTATAATTACACACTTAATACATAAATCTAAATCACAACAAAACAAATATTACATATACAAAATAAGAGAAGACGAAAGGGTTGAGTTATCAATTGGCGTTTTCAGCGTGGAACATATTTAAACATTATTATACCTTCGTCAGATTAGTTATGATATAAATTGGCACTCACAACAGTGGGGCTTTAGAAGATAGTGATACGGGAGAAAAGATGCGACACGAGTTATAATATATATATATATATATATATATATATAGTGTCATCAACGTATCTAAAGTAGCATTCTAATGGGTTCTTCAATTTTATTATATTTTCACATCACGTTTTTGTAAAAAGATTTCAGAGATGATAGAGGAGGTTGGGACTCCCATAACAAGGCCATCTTTTTTATTGTATAGCTATGGGATGGTATATAAGATATTTCTGTGAAACGTGCATCAGGTGTAAATAAACTTACTTGCAGAAGTACTTATTATTTGAAGATACTATATGGGAGACCTACAGGAAACTCAACGAGTTACTTACAAAGGAATAATGTGTTCAGTTTTGAAAGAATCACTATGGATTTTAAAACTGTACTTGGTATTTTTCACACATCTAATAACAGTCATCACTGCAAGCAAATGTTTGTCTCATATATACAACATAAACTGAAACTTCCATCTAATTCAACAGTGATTATACGACAATTTTGATTACAGCTACTCAAACATGTTGTTTACAAATGTATTGTCACCTTTATAGAATTATAATTGTAATTCACAAAGTTTAAGAAACAATTATTTATCTTAATCTGATTAAGATTTACCAATCTTATATATTTTTCTACAAATTACATTTTGTGTGTGTGTGGTAACAGTCTAAAGATTACCTGACCGTAATAATTACTGGACACCAAATAAAACATTCAAAAACACAGAAGAAATGTCTATACAAAGCACTGACAATAAAAGAATGTTAACAAACTATATGGCATAGTTCTAGTTTGCTAAGCTTCATTCCGATTTCATTTCCAAACAGAAAAGAACTTGGTTTTCCTTTATGATTACTCTTTTACTATGCTTTTGGAACTGTTCATGTTCATAAAATCAACAATAAAAACGTAAGAGATTATAATTATTTGAGATCACTATTGAAATTAATTCTACTGATCTTCTTTGTACCGGCACAGAACAAGAAATCTGCAAATTATCCCCTGCTGAAAACTCAAAATTACAGCATACAGATAACCTTATTAAGATACATAACACTGGTATAAAACATGAACATAAACGTATACCAACTTTATCATGCTTACTTGCTGAACTGCTACCTACTATGCTCCAAACGAGG
This sequence comes from Magicicada septendecula, assembly GCA_034769895.1. Lineage (NCBI taxonomy): Eukaryota > Metazoa > Arthropoda > Insecta > Hemiptera > Cicadidae > Magicicada > Magicicada septendecula. Next base: position 137,832,423 of record CM068372.1, read on the forward strand.
CCTTTCAGTGTCTCCACCATTACCAATTCCTAAATAACAATGATAGGCAAAGACCTGAAAGACCTCGTCCGGAGCATGACAGGTAGAGTTCACCAAGTAAGCATGACAAAGTTGGAATTACAGAAACAGTTAAATTCAAATAATAAGAAGAATACATGAATACATATGTTCTTTTCTGACAGTAACTAAAAAGATTAAATTCTTGTATTGAATTAAATGAAATTTTCTTGATTAAATTAACTTCTGAAGAGCAACAACTGGTTACCAGTGACTAGCTAATAGGCAACAACAGGTTTTAAGCAACAATCATGTGCAAAGTAACAACTGATTACTAAGCAATAACTCTTTGCAACACAGAAACTGGTCCTAAGCAACAATCACCAGGTAAATAACAACTTAAAACAATATGATTATGATGTAATAACCAACTCAAATACAGCTAAGCAGGAACTTGTCCTAAGCATAGCCAACTGATAAACAATGACTGGGTTACTAAGAATTAAATACAGCTAACAATTTATCTTAAGCAACAATTATATATAAAGTAACAATGGATTATTATACAATAAACAACTCTCTCTTCATCATAGATTTTTAAAGTTTTGAATTTTCAATAACACTTTATTGGTTGGCAACCAAGTTTTGTTGATATTGTTATTATTACCAAATATTTTCCCAATCTATGACGTGGAATCCTCAGTGAAACATCACAGATTGGTTGAAATGTTTGGTTTTAATAACAATATCAATAAAGCATGGTTCCCAACCAAAATAAAGTGTTGTTATTTATAACTGGCTCCTGTAAAATCCCTGTATCAGAGTGATAAATGTTCTGTTACAATAGAACTGCCATGCAATAAACTGACGCTAAAGAATTCCACCTATACTCGAACTGCTATCTTAAAGAGTTCCGCATAAAAAATTCTCAAAAAAACTCAATAATGGGCAATAAAAATTACAACCTGTTGTGGAAGACAGAGTGCAACAGATTACCAGAGAATGTGATAAAAAACACATTAATGACAAAATGTCCCTGTTATGAAAGCATGTGTGTTGTGTGTTTCACAGAATTGTGTAAATGCACAGAAAGTGATATGACCTTCCACTGATTTTATAAACACTTGTGTGTAAAACCCCCTTACATGTGTATATTCCCCCATACACACACACAAACACACTTATGAACATGTTTTTCCAAAATGGTAATCTTTTTGCCTGATCTGGATGGCTCAGTTTTACATAGTGATGAAACTATCAACTGTGTTACTACAGCGATATTGTCAAGTTTTCTTTTGTTCTTAATCACTTATTGTCAAGTGAGCTCTTCATACTTGCACTGCTGTTATATAGAGGCTACTCTATCAGTTTAGAATTTTCTTGCTTAAATAAAAACACTATCTTCATGAAATTCATATATAATTCAGATCAATCAAGTGTATATATTTTTTTGTTTTGTTTTAATACATCTACTCGATTTGTTATTTATAAAATCAATCAACACTTTGGGGGGGACACGCGCGCGCGCGTGTGTGTGTGTGTGTGTGTGAATCATTAATCACCCTAGATAAGGCTTAAAACATATGTTTACTTGAAATTCTAATTTGACATATTTCTGGGTTTCATGTTTCTTTTCTTGGAAAAAATATCACTAAAACCTCCCCTTCAGTAAGTATGGGAATGATAACCATTTAACCAAACGAAGTTCTTTATCCAATAGATATATCTTCAAAACATATTAAATTCACGTATTAAAACAAATTAAATAGAGGACAGACTAGTTATTAAGCTTTCGCGGCATAAAACATCCTCCCATTGAGGATTCACAGACTAGTCACCAAGCGCAACATCCATACCTGGGTTGGTCATACCCACTGTTGCCGTCTGAGGTTGCTAGAGAAGTCTGTGGTGGGCAAGCTTCCACTTGCTACTAACAATGATCCATCGTGTTCTCTTTGAGGAAATCAAGATCTTGTACTTCGTGAGTGGCTACTACCCTCATCTGCAAGGAGTCCACTGAGATCTTCAAGCATGGTTCCATTGCAATGAATTGGAAAGGAGAAAGTCTTTTATTAAATAGAATTTAGCATACTGTGCTCAGAAACCAATCAGATGGTACTTGATGATGATTGGTCGATGCTGCCTTTCAGCTTAGATTGTGCTGGATTGATGAATTTATTTAAGTGGGACTTCTTAGGACTGACACATAGAATACCTCGGTACTGGAATGAACTGGTGAATATCTACCAAAACTGTCACGGACTGAAGATGGCCTCTGATGGTGGGGCTGAAACGTTTGTCATCAACAACAGTCAACCGCGGTCTAACAGCCCAGCTATGGTTAATTTTAACAATAAATAGATAACCTTCACATCTGATTTCAGTTTCATCATGACATGTTCTGTCAGCATCTACTTTTGCTGCCTTAAAAGACTACTACAAAGTCCTGTAATAAGCATGTTTAATATTAGCAAAATACATTAATGTCACAGAAGTAAAAGTTTTTTGTAAATACTCTGCGCATCTTTTTTTGGAAAAAATCATGCCAAAAATTTGGAGATCTGACTCGTCCACATCAAAATTTTTGGCTTCATTACCTTCATCCTTTTCCTGCTTTTGATACTCCTCTCTCATGTCCATCAGTCACGATTCTGGGTTAGTTCATATTATTGCACCATCAATATTTACAGCAGTGGCGGCTGGTGCTATGGTTGCAGCGTTGTACAACCACCAAAATAGAATAACTAACTGTAAAATAATATACGAAAACATTAAGCAGTTAAAAGTGTCAAAAATTTCAACGAAGAGCGTATTAGATTCTATGCGGTAATGTTTGTGTCCAATTCAAATGTGGCGCACAGGCTGGTGGTTGTAGGCTCCTTGCAACTTGAAGAGTAAATGGCAGAGCTTACTACACAAACATATGGGAGGACGTGTGTTACTATTCATAATTGCCCTATGTTCCCTACGTTAGCTAGGCAGTTGCAAAAGCTTCTGCAATGCTCCACTAGTAGCGTTGTAGCTCATCGTTCGTTGTGTTATGAAGTCAGCACAGCCTTCTTGATTTGTAAGTTGTGTCAGGTTTAGTGTTTACATTGGTTCAAGGTAAACGTTACGTATTGTTTGAATTTATAAAATTATTTTAATAATTTGATATAACTGCGATTGTGATAATAAAGTGTCAATTGACTTTTTATTAATTAAACTGTGTGTTAAGCATTATTTTTGCTTTGTTTAGTCCTGCTGTGTGCTTTTGTGTTTGTGCTTTTTTTTGGAGTTACTGATTCTGCGTGCTTTTAAACGTGTTTTTTTTTTAGTTTTAAATGAATAGCGTTAAGAACCAATAGACTAGGAATCCAAATCTCCTTAACAATAAATCAAATTGTAAAACCAGGAGGTCGACAATTTAATCAATCATTTAAACTACAATATTATGAAAATACTAACTGGTTATGTGGTTGTAATGAAAGAAATTTTTTTATTTTGTTTTCCATGTTTATTGTTTGGAGGGGAGGACCCCTGGATGAAATTCAGAATATTAATCATCTACCCAAAAAAATAAGAAATCATCAGGCATCAAGTGTACATATAAAGAATTCTTTTCAGTTTTCTCTTTTTGCTACGTATAGCACAGCAGATGGACAGTGAATTATTAATTATTAACTCCTAAAGGCAATGCCTTGTCGCTGTAGCCACGTCACTCTATCCCTTGCGATATTCTTCATTTCTTCATAGGACCCACTATTCACGACACTCATTGTGTTGCGGAAGTATGCAGTTCTTGGTCTTCCTTTGGGCTTCTTCCCCACTACTTTGCCCTCAAAGATGTTAGTTAAAAAAGCACTATGTCTGATCACATGCCCTATCAACTTAATCTTCCTCATCTCTATACTCCTAAGCAGTGTTCTATTCTCATTTATTTCCTCTAAGATCTGTTAATTCGTCTTCCTATCTGTCCAACTAGTTTTTGTCATTCTCCGCCAAATCCACATCTCCATTGCCTGAAGTCTGTCACTCTCCACCTTCCCTAAGGTCCACGATTCATACCCGTAAGTTAAAACGCTCCATACAAATACCTTAACAAACTTTTTCCTTGTTTCAATACTAATATGGTTGCTTGTTAATAAGTTCCTTTTGCTCTGGAATGCTTGTTTTGCCAGAGCTACTCTCCTCTTAATCTCTGCCAGACACTTATTCCCACTTATAACTATGCTACCCAGGTAACAAAATTCAGTAATGTGCTCCAATATTGTGTTGTTCAACATAATGGTTGATTTAATGTCTTCTCTTTTTTTACTTACAACCATTATTTTAGTTTTCTTAACATTTATCCTCAATCTCCAAGCGTGAAGAATTTTGTTAAACGTACCTAACATTCGGGTGATATCCTTTTCTGAGTCAGCCATCAGTACAATATCATCTGCGAAGCGAATACTGTGTATCTGTTCCCCATTTATTTTAATACCCCTAGAACTCCTTTTCATCTGAGTTACAACATCTTCTACAAACAAATTAAACAAGTACAGTGACAGTGGCAACCTTGTCTTACCCCTCTTCTTATTATTGCTTCCTTTTTATATCCATTTATGTCTATTTCAGTACTTTGCAACCTATAAATATTGAAGATTACCCTTCTAACTTTCCAGTCAAGTCCTGACTTCCTCATAGTCTGAAACAACAGCTTCCAATCAACATTGTCGAATGCCTTCTCGAGATCCACAAATACTAAATAGGTTTTCCTATTCACTTCAATTCTCCTCTCCAAGATCTGCCGCAGAGCCAAGATTGCTTCTCTGGTTCCTCTACCTGCTCTAAATCCAAATTGATCCTCCTCCAAAGTGTGATCAATCTTTCCTTCCAGTCTGTTCTTCACTATGTTCAGCAAAATCTTAGCAGCATGAGATATTAAGGCTATCGTTCTATAATTAGCACAGTCGTCTACTTTACCTTTCTTTGGTATTGTGATTGTTCTACTTTTAATGAAATCAACTGGCAATACTCCCTCTTCATAGCACCCAGTAATTATTCGAAATAGCTGGTCTTTCGTTCTCTCCCCTACATTTTTCAAAAGCTCTGCTGGTCAGGCCCTGTCGCTTTTTTCATACTCAGACCTTTAAGGGCATAATCAAATTCCACCCTGCTAATCTTTCGACTGTCTTTCGACAGTGAATATAGACAAAATATTGTTTTACACAACGAAAGAGTAAGCAATAATCGGTATGTCTTAAATATAATAATATTTTGCTTTTTTTGAGCTTTTGAATTAGCTTTGCGGGGTCATAATAAGACTGAATCTTCATTGGATCCTGGTGTATTTCGAGGCTTATTTGGTTTCAGTTCTGAGCTTGACACCTCAAGGGCACCTCAAAAACCATTCGAATTGATTTTTTAAATATAATGTTAGAAATATCCCATGAAGAAATAACAAGTAAGATACAAGAAGCGGATTATTTGGCTGTAATTACTGATAAGACCACTGATGTTGCTAATGTATTTCAAATGGTCATAGTGTATCATTATATAATAAAAGGTAAACAGGTTGAAAGATTCTGGGGGTTTCATTGCTCCTCCTAAACATGATGCTCAGTCGCTTGCATCATGCTTGTTAGCTGAACTGTCTAGACACAACTTACTTGGAATTTCCCACAAATTAACTGCTCAAACAATTGGAAAACAGTAACTTTATATTTTTTTCCATAAAACAGCACTATGTATGATGCACACAATGTACTAGGCCTGCCTCCTGTTTAATGTGTTCTTTTAACTCCCCCACCCCACCCTCCTACCGACTACTGCAACCACCAATATTTGGAACCACCAGCCGCCACTGATTTCTAGTCCCCTCATTCTAAGACAATAACAATAAAAGTGATAGAGAAATTTTGAAGGTACATAATATCCTATTTGCCTTCAATTAAAATTTTTTTTTTTAACGAACTGCAGTTCATGTTTCTTATAAGAAAATTGTACAAGCATCTTTTTGTAATAAAACTGCTGTACAATAAAAATGAAGAAGTGCAATGAGCAATAAAATTGCTTAATTCTTGCATTAAAAATCAAAGGTACAGCAATTTTAGCACCTTTGAAAAAACTATGGATTTATTTAATACGCAATTTCATATGTACTTAATAAGAAAGTGATCTTAAAATCTGAGAATCATTGTTCATTCACTTTTAACTTAAACATCAAAGGATTCAGCTTATTCAGTGCTACGGGATATTCATGAAAATATAGTATTTAAGAATATTAGATATACAGGATAAATATTGTTATGAATAACTTTGAAGGTGACAATTTGTAACAATTAAAATGTTGTTACCTGGTTTAATTAATGTGTTATTAATAAATATATCTATTCGGTTGTGACCGATGAAACTTCCTGAAAAATATATTATTAGACAAATATAATTATAATAATGTTCTTTTAACTTATAATTGTACTACGATATAGGTCTAACTTAGTATTCAGTAGTTGGGTAATATTAACGATATATATCGTGTATTAACTGAATATAATGAATATGCTTGTCAACCCTAGTCACTCGACGTTAGGAAATTCTATTCAAATTTTGCACTGAAAACACGCTAGTTCAGCGTTCTCCCGTTCCACCAGCTGTAAGCACTTGGCGCTGTTATTTGCAATAATCGTGTTTCTAGGTTAGCTGTTCATCGGGTTTAAATCAACCTTTTATTGTAAATTATTCCACCCACTACATATAGTATCTATTCTGCAATAACTTCAAACATTATCTCATACAATAAAGATCCTTTATTAATTTTATCTATTAATTCACAGTCCCCGTTATCTCCAAAATAATAATATAATCAAATCGATCACACAAAAATATATCGATTATCAATTAATCAATTCCATAGACTTATACAAATGAAAAATAATAATAAATAGTTCTTATCCCAGGGTTCGTAAGGTTCTTGAAACCATTAGTAAGGCCAGGTAAAATGCATAATTAAGGTTACTCAAGTATTACAAAACAAAATTATTTACTCTAAATATATTGAATTTAAAATAGGTTGTTTTTTACCAAGTCGACGAAAACTCCGACTAGCCGTGGACGTCTGTAAACAGTTGACAAGACTCAGCTTAACTCATCTTTATCCAGTAAAAGTGTTCTGGCCGTTAATAAACTTGATTGTGGAGTATACTGGGAAGCTCTCAGGAATTCTTCTGACCGCTGTTCTTCTACTATGATCTTGATAGTTGTTGGCCTCGGTGAAATGAAAATAGTATCCCAGCTTCTTCTGCAAGTGAAGGTTAACTATGCCAAACGAGGTCTTCTTGTCTTTTCAATAATTCCGTTAGTTTCGGACTACAATTCTCTTCTGATCTTCTGGTTATAGGGGAAATCGTTTTAATACCGAATCCAGCGGAATTATTCTGGTGAATGAGGTGAGGGGTTTTCAACTCTTTTTAAATGTATTCAGTTATAATTTGGAAGTCTATTTAGTTTTATTACTCATCAGTATTATGATAGAAATAGGTTTTAAAGAGGTTTTTTTAATTTTGATTTATATTTTCTTCAGAATTTATTATTCATTTTTTTTAAATGTATCTGCCCATCTCAACTTAATAGCTTTGTAACAATCAGAACGAATGATTCAATATAAACAACTCATGTACATTTCAGTTGCCTTAACAACCACGTTTTTTCGTCATTGGGTGAAACTAGATATCCTAGAGCCAGAATTACAGAATATTACTACTCTTTTTCAATAAAATACTCCATGCTTGGATTAATATTAAATTACCTAAAATTCTCACCTAACCTTCCTTCTTAAACAGTAAATGTTTTACCACAGTTTCGTTGGACTGGACTTCTTAAAAAGGTATTAATTTCCTTTCACAAATATGGAATTTAGGCCTATAGGTTTTCTTACAACCGTTATAACATTATTTGGTTTTTTAACTTAATTTTCTTTTACCTGACCTACTGTACAATTAATTATTGGTTAATGGTTAATTACATTAATTTTAATTTCCTGGTGTTTACTTTATTACATTAATTAACTGGTCTTGGAACCCTTCAGTAGTTTACAATATAATTGTCAGAACTACTTGTCAAACCTTAAACACTAATTGCCCTCCTGGCCAAGTTTATAAACATTAATTAACACAACAGCATTATTCAATTTTAGACAATACTTAAAACTTAGTATAATGCCTAACACTGGTAACTATACTTGATTGTCTAAAGACAAATTTAACATAAATACAAACATAATCATTGATGAAGTATTCCTATTAAACAACATCAGTTCATTCCTACCATACTCAAAACATAACATAAATATTCTGTGAACATTAACATGTTACAGTATAAAAACAAGCATAATTTATTATATTTAACTATTAATTGGTATGGTTTTTTATATTCAACATTAATTATTGCCTCTTTTGACTTGAGGTACTTCTCAGATGCATTAACTACTGAGCAACCTTAATTCAGGGTATGGTCCTTGACCATGTTTCATTCAATTTTTTATGTAACGTTGGGGACCTCTATTCTGTTACGTTACAATATGTGATACAGCAATGGCAGAGCAGGGGGTTTTGGGGTTACAGATGTAAATAAAAATATCAGTATGGAGAACCATACATGACTTCCATGTTCTAAGATTTATATTTAAAATCATTTTCGAAATGAAATATTTCCATAGAAACTATTTCTTTCTACTTACTGCTTCAGCCTTAACCACAGTACTGCGGTCACTAACGTATACCACCTCACGTTATCGCACTCGATTTTCACTGATGATGGAAGTCGATGGCACTGCCGAAACATCTGGTTTTGCAGAAAACATTGGCCTACGGCCAAACAAGCCGGGAAGGAATTTTAACAACAAACTACTTCTTTGTTGCCGATAACGTAGTACGTATATAAAAAAAATTATCCCCTCCCCCTTCAACTAGCCTCTTCATTTATAGATATTTCACCTACGTTTCTACAGTGGATTATTAAGATCTTCTTATCAGGATACTTTATTTATCAAAATTAAGTACTTTACTCTTGTTAAAACAAAAACTGCTTCAGGTAAACTACCCTTTCCCCGTAACCGATCTTCACCAAAATCAATAGGCCTTGAGTTCTCTACAACTCAGAACATATGTAAAAAATTATTTGATTCTATTTGAATTTACGGCAGTTATCGTTCGTCATGAAAAAATTTCTCTTGTTACAACATAAAATGTTGCAGGTAAACTATCCCTTTCCCTTAACCAATCTTCACCAAAATCAACAGGCCTTGAGTTCTCTACAATTTAGGGATGCATGCAAAACATTATTTGATTCTGTTTGAATGTGCGGCAGTTATCGTTCGTCAGAGAAAAAATTACCGTTTTTAAAACATAAAATGTTGCAGGTAAACTACCCCTTTCCCTTAACCGATCATCACCAAAATCAACAGACATTGAGTACTCTATAGCTCAGGGAGGTATGCAAAACATTATTTGATTCTGGTTGAATTTACGGCAGTTACCATTCGTCATAGAAAAAATTACCCATGTTAAAACATAAAACGTTGCAAGTAAACTAACCCTTTCCCTTAACCGATCTTCACCAAAAACAACAGGTCTTGAGAACTCTACAATTTAGGGCTGTATGCAAAACATTATTTGATTCTGTTTGAATTTGCGGCTGTTATCATTTGCCATAGAAAATACCCTTGTTAAAACATAAAATGTTGCAGGTAAACTACCCCTTTCCCTTAACCGATCTTCACCAAAAACAATAGGTCTTGAGTACTCTACAAATCAGGGTTGTATGCAAAAAATTATTTGATTCTGTTTGAATTTGCGGCTGTTATCGTTTGCCATGGAAAAAAAACTACAGACTGACATCAGACACACAGGCACTTTTCGAAAAATGACTTTTTTCATGTTTTGAGGGTAGCACAATCAGAATCTGCAATAATCTCGAACACGATTTTTTTTGCCATCACCATACAGTACAGTACTTCCATTTCCTTATGGAACATGGAAGTAAAAAGAAATTTCAAAAATTAAAAAAAATGTGGCGGTAAAAATGTAGTCATATAAATCTAATTAAATAATTAGGCTAATTAATTATGTTAAGTACAAATATTTTAAATTACGGTATGTTATAGTCATCTTGCGAATATCAAATTGTTTTACATAAACATTGCTAGTAGTCTGCTGGCCATAGCACAGTTCAAATTTTTATCCTGGTTTCTGAGATTATGTCCTATTTAGTGACTAAAAAATATTTATTCAGTTTGGTTTACAACATTTATAGTGCTGCAAATTTATTCCTAGCAACAGTTTTTTGTTTGATATTCACAACTCACGCACATGTGTGCCTACTGTTTTATATGGTTTTTCTGTTTGTATTTTATATTTTTTCATACTTTTAAATTTAGTGTTTTATTATTATTTCAAAAACAAATCAACAATAAAAATCTTAAAAGGCATCCATTATTCTGTACATACATATGACCAAACAGAGTAATTGGATCACTGTTTAACAGTGCCCCATAGCCTTTACTAGTGAACAGATCTGTGCTGCCAGTCACATATTTATGAACCAAATAGCATGACTTTGAAATTATTCTTTCTGAACGCATATATAGCACATTTTATAAAAATTGTTTCCTTGTTTCTATAGCAAAATGAGTTGATTGACCTAATTCCGTTCCAAATATTTAGGACATGTATTCACCAATGCGAAGTTTTAAAAAATTCATACAAAATATTTAACAGCATGTGAAGAAGACAGGAGAAAATGTGTACCAGTCTCCTGGTTTCATTTATTTTATTTTCATTGTAATGCAAGATGAAAGATTTATTGTTTTATTACTTTGTTACATTTAAGATAATATTAATGTAAGCATCATGTTTCCTAATTGATTACAATAAACTAAATAAGAAATAATGAGTTCCTTTTCTTTTAATTTTTGTAGTTTTATTCAAAAACAAGTCTAACCCCTTCCCAAAAGCACTAAGAACCCGCCCTCAAAGGAAATCCTGATGCGCCCCTGGATACATGAACATTAACAATTTTCTTAATTTCTTAATTTTATCACCTGAATACATTTTCTTAAAAATTCACAACAAATGTTTACTGCATTCTTAAATTTTTCAGGCACATTTATATACATTCAATTATTTTGCAACGTCAGACTGTAGGTTAAAAGATAATAACACAACAGAAATGCTATTTGAGAGTGTCAAACAGCTCTACAGCTTTGATGATCCCAGTATTTTTTCTGTGATTCATGTGCAACAAGTGCACGCAAGACCTCACTCAATTTAACATGAATGGTTATCACTCAACCCATACACATTATCTCAAGTTAACATGTTTTTTTTTACTTTCATGTAATATTAACATACCACTTATGAACAGAAGAGATGATGAACATACATCTTCTGCTTCAACTTACAAGTACAAAGACAAAAGTGCCCACCCATTATAACAAAAATCACACACACACACACACACACACACACACACACACACACACACACACACACACACACACACACGCACGCACGCACGCATGCATGCACGCACGCACGCACGCACACACATGCAGTGTAAACTGCTTTTAAAACAAGTAACTACATCATTCTACACACCAACAAATACAAATGGTAAAACATTTTATAATAAACAAATTAAAATATTTTAACTGTTTCTTAAATATTATAGGCTACAATATAATTTGCCACATATAACTGCAGACAAGATAATCCTTAAAATAATGTTTCAATTATGTTTTGCATTATTTTTATTACTTCGTGTTCACGTGGGGTTTTTGTTTGTTTTTAGGTAACTTCTTGTAACGGTACAGAATTGTGTGCTACCCCAGTTCCAATTTTATTTTCTATCAAATCAGTTTTAATTTTTAATTGTTAGCTTTCACCTGTGAGGTGCCTCAGAGTAACACACTGTTAGTATAAACAACAGTCTAGACAACTAGACTAGACGTATTGTGTAACTGCCCCAGCAGCAGGCTTTGTGAATCACAGTATGCAGATTGTCACCACTGCATGAACATCAGTCAGTAGCAAAGAGCAGTTAAAAGTTCGTTAAAAGAAAACAGTGGCCTCGGGTGTGTAAGATAGGCCGTAATTATTAGTCGGCCTATCCATTCAAGTATTAATGTACTAAATAGCACTACAGAAATAAAACCTGTATAAAAAAGTATAAACAGTGTACCGCGTGGCCAGCCTACAACAATACCTAAGTGCAAAAAGTTACGTCGGCCGACTTGATCATAGTTTATAACATGGAACCAGTAGATCAGTGAGAACCATGAAACAACAAACCGTAAAATCAGTACCAACAGTGGCGTGAGTGCGAGAGAACTCAGAAATCGGTCAACTAGTGAACTTGTGTCACGGTTATTACATGTGAACAATATGGGTGTTCATTGGAGTGAAACCATTATTAGGATGAGTACCACTTTTTAAAACTTTAATTACTATATTATAAAATTTACTTTTATAGACACCTTAATAAGAAACAGAGATCTCTAAGAGAGGGGAGTTTATTTAAATATTAACAAAAAAGAAAGAGTGTGTGAGTGGTAACATAGAGGTTATATACTGGTTCATTTTCAATCTTCTCATATGTACTTAGTAATGTCAAGTATAATAGTAGTTTAAAACAAAATTTAACAAAGATACTGTCATTTGTAGAAAGTAAAAGAAGGGTGCGAGTTTCGATAAATAAAATAAGTATGTATTTTAGACAGTAGAAAATGCGTTAGCGTAATCATTTCGCACTTCTACCCAGATAACCTTGTCTGCAGTGGATTTTCGTCTGTAAGACCCGGGAAAATGCAACCAAAGGTAAGAGTGTATTTACTTGAAAAACTTATATTGAAATCTTGAATTTGAAGTAATTTATAGAGTTTCAGCGGCCCCGAACTAGGGACCCGAGTAGTAATGTATTATTATTTGTATTAACTTATAGTTTCATTGGCCCCCGATACAGGGACGGCGAGTGTAATTTGTTATTACATTCGCCAGACCTAATTAAGCTGCAGAACAGGTTATTTGAGAGGGAAGGACGTTTTGGTAAATCACATAAATATAGTGAAATATTAACAGGGCTAAGTTGATACTGGATAAGATTAAAATTTCTATGTAACATTTTATAAACTTATAAAAAACGGCAGGGAATAATGACGATGTTAAGGAAATAACGAGTGTTGACAATTTTGATGAGTCAGCTGTTATGAGTAATATTGAGGTCCACTCGACTCCAAACGTGAGTCAGGACAATAAAATAAAAATAAATGTTACAGATGAAACAAATATAACAGAGGACTCGGGAGTCCAGTTAACTCCAACCTCAACAAAAGGTAATAGCAAAATTGATAATGACATGATGAGTATTTTACTGAATCAATTTGATAAAATGAACTGTAAATTTGACAAATTTAATAAACGTTTTGACAGTAATGAGGAAAAGTTTGACAATAAATTTGAAAAATTAAGAAATGATTTTGAAGTGATGAATAACAAATTTGATGAACAGAATGTTAAGCTAATACAACAGTTAGATAAGTTGGGGAGAAATACTAAAATTAATGAGGTAGGTAGGGGTGAAAATAGCAATGATATAGTTGAAAATATAGTACTAGAGAGTAAGGTAGTTAATATTGAGAGTAATAAGGAAGATTTTGTTAAAGTAGAATTTTGTAATGAAGTGTTGTTAACAAATGTTAATCAGTTAGAGAGAGAGTATGAAGAGAGTGTACAGAGGGTAAAATTTTCCCGTGGTGTGGTTGTGGGTGAAGAAAATGCTTCACGAGTGTATTTGGGAGACGTATGGTCTACAAATAATTGTCCCTTGATTTTTTGTGTATCTGGTAAAGCCAGATGTTGTAGTAACAAAGTGGTACCCTCTGTATGGAGTGAGAGAGAGAATGTGAAATGTTGTGGTGATGAAAGTAATTATGAGAGAGAAAGAGTGGTTTAAGCTAAAAAGAGATTATGGAGAGTTGATAGAGAATATGAATATTAAGAGAATTATAGTAAACCCTGAGTATATTGTAGTTGATGATGATAAATATTTACCTGTGGGGAGAGTTAAGGTACCGGTAGTAGCAGAATATTGTAATAATGATGTAATGGTAATAACAAACACTGACGGAGACTTTATACAAAATACTAATGCCAACTTGATTTCTGATGAGGTAATAATAGGGGGTAACCCTAGGTATTATTTTGGTACAATGGAAAAAATAAAATTTTATGGCTATAACACACAAGATACCCATATGTTGCGTATCAATAAAATTGAAAAATGTTACGTGCAGAAAAGACTAATTTTTGACGATGAAGGTTGAGTATAAACTCAATGAATGGACATTTTAAATACTTTAGTATACGGTAATGACCTTGCTGATTTAGTAAAATGAAGTGTGGTAAAATTGAACAATTAATGATGAAGATTTGTAAATATATTATAGTGAAATTAATTGTGTGTGTATTGTAACATGTTTTATATAAACCATGTGTGGATGTAGTAGAAATTGATTTTAATAATAATAATACTTTATTTTGCCAATTAACAATAATAATTAATAAGAGGTAATAATAATGAGTTTAATTTTGAATTGGGTTTGCATTAAAAGTGTTTTAAATACTGTAATCAAAGTCAAACTGTTCTGATTGAAGTTAAAATGAAGCTAAGTTAAAAGTGAGAATTTTATTAATAAAGCAAAATCAATTTTGGCATGAATTGGTACAAAAATAGTAGTTGATAAATATGTAAACTAAAAGACTTATAGAAATCAAAAATTTGTAGTAAGTACATGTGTATGTGGTAAGCAGAATGTTTAGACTGAATGAGTGTTTATAACAGTGTTTATGAAAACAAGTCTGGCACACAACTGTTTATGTAATCAGGTATGTTTTGACTAATGTTTACAGCCAGGTGTGGAAGTGGATAACTGTTGTATCTGCTGAATTTGCCAGCAGCAAAATCTTATTGTGAAACAAAAGAAATGACTGTAACTTACCAGAGTTTGAGACATTAAATTAAATTAATTTGGTAATTAAATTAATTGAAGAGATGATTTTTAATAATAAATTTAAATTTATTCCAATTCAAATCTCAAAGGTGATTAAATAATATTAGATTAAATAATAATTGATGAAAAAGTAATGATTAAATATTTATTTAAATTAAAACTGAAAGAACGTTCAAGATGAGATAGTGTTTGGAAAATAAGATATGCTTATAACTACTCATGTAAACTTTTATAAATGTCAACTTATGTTTTATGTTTACCTGTAGATTCCCCACCTAAGTGCGGCCATGACGTCACCGGATCATGACCGTGAAAGTAGTTAATTGTGACAAATCATAAATTTTACTCGATATAACCGGCTTGTGGTTTGTTTTGTTTTGTTAACCCGGTGGTTTGTTAGACTTAGTAGGGGGGTTATTTTTAGGGGAATCTACCTAATTTTGGAACAGGGCTAGTTTCACCCAGATAGGGGTGGTAGTCCATTAGGGGCGTATCAATCAACAATAGTAAGTGCAATACTGAATTTTATTGTAACGCCGAAGCAAGGATGGGGGTGGAATAAAAGAAAAAATGTCCACCCCTTCCGCATCAGTCCTTGTGGAAGCAACTGGGCGCTACAGTCCAGGGGGGAAATAGTGAGTGTGGATGGGGGGTGACCCAGTTACAGGTCACGAGGGAGATGTGGTTTACGGCTAGGATGAGGCCGGCAATGGCCAAGAAGCCTAGTGCAGAACACAGCAAAATGTAACGGGTATCAGGGGTTAAGGGACTATTAGGGGGGTAGTAAAAAAAAAAAAATAGTAGTTAAGCATAAATATTCTTGAATAATGATAAATAATAAATTGTTGAGATTTAATGCTGAATAATTAATGTTATTTTGGCTGGGCAATATTGTACTGGGAACATTATTTAATTTGTCTGGAATGCATATGTACTATTGTTTTGTTAACACTGTATTTTCTAGGGTTAAGCTATATTGTTGAACCATGTAACTTGTTGAATCTAGGCAACTGCTGGACGAATTAGAAGCCATATCACTAGGTAGTCAAATGCACCTGTAATAAAAAATGAACCAGTACTTTGTCAATGAACCAGTATTACTAAGAGGATACAAATCAGTTGTGGATATGGAGTGATGGAAGGCTGTTTGTTAAATTTTAATCGAATGTTTAGAATCGGGTGATACTGTGGCGGGTATCTGTCCGAGATTATGGTGTTGGGATCTCGTACAGAGAAGTCCAGTAAGAGCGGATGGGTGCTGCTACAGTTGCCAGACTAGGGGGGTAAGTACCCATGATTTTAGTAGAGAGTTCAGGGGGGTTGCGGCGCCATATCCTCACTGATCCTCTTAGGTTTTAGGCAATGAGAGTTTGTATGCTTCGGCATCCAATCTCTTATTGGGGGGGGGGGGTATTGTAACGGTACAGAATTGTGTGCTACCCCAGTTCCAATTTTATTTTCTATCAAATCAGTTTTAATTTTTAATTGTTAGCTTTCACCTGTGCGGTGCCTCAGAGTAACACACTGTTAGCATAAACAACTGTCTAGACAACTAGACTAGACGTATTGCGTTAACTGCCCCAGCAGCAGGCTTTGTGAATCACAGTATGCAGATTGTCACCACTGCATGAACATCAGTCAGTAGCAAAAAGCAGTTAAAAGTTCGTTAAAAGAAAACAGTGGCCTCGGGTGTGTAAGATAGGCCGTAATTATTAGTCAGCCTATCCATTCAAGTATTAATGTACTAAATAGCACTACAGAAATAAAACCTGTATAAAAAAGTATAAACAGTGTACCGCGCGGCCAGCCTACAACAATACCTAAGTGCAAAAAGTTACGTCGGCCAACTTGATCATAGTTTATAATGTGGAACCAGTAGATCAGTGAGAACCATGAAACAACAAACCGTAAAATCAGTACCAACAGTGGCGTGAGTGCGAGAGAACTCAGAAATCGGTCAACTAGTGAACTTGTGTCACGGTTATTACATGTGAACAATATGGGTGTTCATTGGAGTGAAACCATTATTAGGATGAGTACCACTTTTTAAAACTTTAATTACTATATTATAAAATTTACTTTTATAGACACCTTAATAAGAAACAGAGATCTCTAAGAGAGGGGAGTTTATTTAAATATTAACAAAAAAGAAAGAGTGTGCGAGTGGTAATATAGAGGTTATATACTGGTTCATTTTCAATCTTCTCATATGTACTTAGTAATGTCAAGTATAATAGTAGTTTAAAACAAAATTTAACAAAGATACTGTCATTTGTAGAAAGTAAAAGAAGGGTGCGAGTTTCGATAAATAAAATAAGTATGTATTTTAGACAGTAGAAAATGCGTTAGCGTAATCATTTCGCACTTCTACCCAGATAACCTTGTCTGCAGTGGATTTTCGTCTGTAAGACCCGGGAAAATGCAACCAAAGGTAAGAGTGTATTTACTTGAAAAACTTATATTGAAATCTTGAATTTGAAGTAATTTATAGAGTTTCAGTGGCCCCGAACTAGGGACCCGAGTAGTATTATATTATTTGTATTAACTTATACAGTTTCATTCTGAAATTAGTACCCAAGTAAACGTAAAATAACAAAATAAATATATTTGTTACTCATCAAATATTAAATACATAACAAAAAAGCAAGAAATTTCACACAGTATATGACAAAATAACATGTTAATGTAAACATTAATAAAACTTAAAATAGGTAAACAATTTTGCATATCCTGTACCTTAATTTAATGTTTATCTTATGCATAACATTTAACACATAAAATGTTCCTCAAAATCAAAAAAATAGGGACAAAAATTTATGAATGCTAACATCAGTTATTTCAAATATACTGATGCAATAACATCCGCAACATAAAATCTTACGTGATACATCAAATCTTCCGCAACATGTGAGTGTTTTAATTTCATAAAACTGTTTTAGTTTAATTGAGAAATAATACTAGTGCATTACATAATAATTCCTATAGTAGTAAGGAAAGTACACGAACTATAAATTTTTCGAATTTCCAGTTTTCAATAGTTATATCAATTTACAGGGCTCTGGATTCAAAATGATTGCTTGTAAACCTTTTTCCTTACTTACTGCATTGTCCATCTAATAATGCCTGTGAATTGTCTAAAATACTGACAACAAATTTAAAATTCATTTTAGTATCAATCACCAGGTCTATATTAATGACTCAAATAACCACACAAGTAACACTAACATGGTGAAAAATAGCGACCCTAGTAAGTTAACAAGAAATGATTCTGAACCATGGAACCTCTGACATTAAAAAACAGCAACATAGACAAAAAGTTGCTGACAACTATCTAACAGAACTGATTATACAAACAATAACGGTACAGATCAGTTTATACACATGATATAAATTCAGGCAGTAGTATACTCTGAATATATAAAAGTATGTTTATAATACACTTTATTATAAACATCAGTCTTAAAACAGTATAATTCCACAATTTTTGTTAAACATCCTCACAGCAGTAATTACAAAATGTATATACCAGGTCGTATGGACGCATGACTCAACCAGTCCTAGATAAAGGTGGACAAACTGTAATCTGGTTTAGTCTGGTTCTGCAACCCAGTTGGTTGTTCAACTGTTTTGATGAACTTTTACAAACAATTCAATTCAGCTGGTCTAAGCAGCTCAACTGTGTGTGTGTGTGTGTGTGTGTGTGTGTGTGTGTGCGCGCGCGCACGCGCGCGCGCCACTGTTTGCAAATGTATATGCTTTAGAAGGCCTAGCCTTCATTTACAACTATTTAACATACGCATACATGTTGTAACAGTACATATGATCGACAAAATACAAAAATAAACTAAAACCAATGATAATCAATCAAATGCCATATAAACAACCAAATGTGAACATTAAAGGAGGGATATAGGACAAGTATGGACTAATTTAGGGGAATAAACGATATTAGTATTAACAAATAATGGAATACGGAAGAGATAAAGACAAACGACTACAGACAAAAACAACGTTGACCAATATACCCAATAGATCAGACAGTGAGAAGAAGACTAAAACACCCATAAAAAGATATCTATTAATGATGATAACAGAACCAGTGCAACTAGGGAAAATCAAATGAACTCAACTAAAAGAAGAAATAAACAATGACAAGAATAAAACAAATAATGAGAATATGAAATATTGATAATGATGGAGGAAAAAGAAGTACTTTAAAAGCAAAATGCAAACCCTATGATATGACATAACAATGACATCAAACCATTAATAAATTAATCTAACTGACCTGACAATATGACCAGAACTTGAAGGTAAAGCAATGATAGGAGGAAAAAAATAAGGAAGAGAGTGAGTCTAAAAATTGAATTAATATAAATTAAGAATGTATAGAAGTAACACCTAAAGTGTATCACAAAGACTAGTTAAGTAATTAATGTAAATATAAGAATATAAGAAAAAACTATTAGTCAACAATAATGTTGAGAAAGCCATAAAAAGAAATACCAGACAATAAATAATAAAGAATAACACTAATACATTTGAAGAATTAAGTAAAATGTGTAGAAACAAACTATAGAATAAAAACCATTGTTGTGAATCAAGAGAGTGATACATAACCTAAGCTAACAAGCAATTTGTCAATTATTATAATTACCAAAATTAATAACAAAAATGTTATTAAACTAGAGTGTATTATACTATAATTAAACTAGAGATTATAAGGATCATTCCAATAACAAAACTAGTGATCTAGAAAGACTTGTATAAGCCATGAATGTAAAATAACATGCTGAAATGGACAGAATAGAATTTGCACAATGACTAATCTAATTAACATGTAAAAATGATAATAAAAGAGGAAGGGATTCATGTCAATAGGACCATTGAGATGTAATACCACTAATATAAGGCAAATCAATAATTATTGCCATGAATTAAATAATAATTATGGAAATTAAATGTAACTGTCATGTAAAACTAGGTGCAAGAAGTGTTAAGGATTTACCAACAAATGCCAATATCCTAGGACAGAACAAAACACTGCCAAACTTTATGATTATTGTAATGAACATTATGTAAACAATAACGAATCAAAAGACAAAGTTTTAACACCGAATAAAAGCAAATAATGTACTGAATAATGGTGCTGAACTATAGACTGATATAAAATGTAAGTACAGTAAAATAACAACATACTAACTGAAACTGAGATAATCAGAAGATGTAATGCTTATCTCAGAATAGTTAGGCCACCATAGAAATGGTTTAGAGACCAATATTAAAGTGAAACAAATAAAAATAATTGGTAGTGTCATAGACCAAGGTGCCTAGATAAGATAGTTATGATAGTTATTATCAATAATTAGCTAATCATATCAAGTACAGTACAACAGTGTAATAGTTATAAGAAGTTATAGAGGACAATTGTGAACAAAAATAGTATATTAAATGTAAGAAATATTACTAGAAGTAAGATATTAAGATGTAGTAAATAATATTGAGGTAGGCCTAATCTACCAAAGACGATTTTAGCAAATTATCACCCTATAACTTAATGAAAAGGGGTAGCACTCGATAAATAGATAGTAACCATAAATGTTTATTGAAATTAAATAAAATAAAGAAAAGAAAATAAAAAGTATTATATGTAAATAGATAACAAAAAATTGTTAATAAGTTTATTCTGTTAATAATAATCAGACACATAGAGTGTGGGGAACCAAATTGCTCATATAAAAAAGACAGAAGCAATGGTGGTAATGAAAAGTGAATTAGAGTACAGATAAGGGAACAGTTTTAATTATAAAGAATTAATAAATTACAAGCCCTTGAGCGTCATTAGGTAAACCAATTTTTCATAATCTCAAAACCCACAAAAGGATGCCTTGAACGCGTCTCTTTTGCCGAAACATACCGAAGAAGTACGGAAATTATGAAAACTGACCAATCAGCAATCATCATCAAGCATTAGGAGCCAGATTCTGACACCGATGAGATGGACAGTTCATCAACAGACAACGACGAGGAAGCCACGCCGTTCACGGTACTCAACAATGAAAGATTAATATCATACAGCTGACTAGAGTCATCGTAACTTCAAAAAGTGAAATTGAGGTTAACCCGAGTGTAAACAAAGAGTTGTATTATTTTAATTTCAGTGAACTTATACAGAGTATGTGCGCATAGGCAGTGTAATCATTATTAATTATTAATAAAAAATTAATAGTACCAATCCAGGAAAAGGCATTGAACGCAAGTATAGTGACACGTATCAATTAATTAGAATAATTATGACCTTTTTTTGATAACAAGATTATCGAACACAATTAATAACATTATGTCAGTTGAACCCTATAAGGCTTGGAACCTTATTTAATTTAATAATTCTAATAATTATTATTGAGAAAAAATATAAAAGAGACAAATGACTTTACTTATATAAATGACCAACTGTTTTAATAAATAACAGTAATTATAATGGAAGAGACACTGTCATATGGACAATAGAAATGCCATGAGTGTAGTGAGAGCTATTAAGCTATTTTAAAATGAAAAAAGAATTAACTATAGTCGAACATGATTTTTATAGTTAACCTGAGAAACTTCCGAGATAGGGTGTATCAGTTGATTAAGGATGAACTTTCAGAAACTTTGAACTATAGTATACTAATTATGTTGCATTGTTTTAATTTTATAATTGTCCAAAATATTCAATAATGTCTAACCATGTTAACTGGGAATATCCAAATACCTGGTTTTGTTTGTTATCCAATCTGATGAAGCAGATAATTCATTTTTTTTTCACTGAATGAAGTTACAACCGTGTATTACGGATACTTTTAATATTGTTAAAGAGTTGTTAGTAATTTAAAATTAACTGGTTCTTATTCAATTAAACCAGCTTTAACCTCAAATGTCGACAAAAGTCATGTTGAATTTTCATGTTATTAATTAAGAAGTTTTCAATCACTCTCCTACTACTAAACAATTATAGTAGTGCAATTCTTCATGTTTTTTGTATCTTGCAGTTTCAAAGAACCTACATTGTTTATAAAATAACTTAACCAAAACATTAACGTCCCATGTGGCGAATACTAGAGTCAGAATAGCAAACCCTAGAAATAAGAATTTTAAGAGTCTATCAATAACGTACAACTTAAAAAAGAATTATTAACAACACTATTGTGGTTTAATACAATTTCATAAATAATTTTGGAGAAATAAAACATAATTTTACCCTATCAAAGAGTTCAACAAATTATTTCCATAGACTAAGACGTTACAGTTTAGGTGGACAGCAACCATGGTTGGCAGCACTGGTGGCGGCAGTGAGTTGGTTTAAATAATTTTAAACATGTTAACAATCATTGTAACTCTGCATTGCTTTTAAAACGTCACTTTAAGTAAGTATACATCGAACAAATAACTTCTAATTTCAGTGAGAAGTCACCTACACCGATTCGTCTTATCGAAGAGGGAATATCGAGGAATAAACCACGAATTCATTTAAACTGAACTTAAATACATTTTTTTTAGTTTTTATCTGAAACAAATATTAACCAGTCGATTATAACTTTCAAGATTTTAAACCAAATAATCAATAACAAAAAATAATAACAATAAAATTATAATGAGAAGAATAAACGTCTTGTTACAAAATTGGCACACAAACGTGGGGCTATTAACAATCCCTCCAAACGTACAGCTACAAATTGGCGATCCCAACGCGAGGCTAAACGGGTACATACTCACAGAGTTACAATGTATATCTATTGATACATATTATTGTGTCAGTTTGAAGCTAATTTAACTTTCATAAATAATCCAAGTAAGACAGGAAAAGCTGTGCCTCATATCCTGGGAGAGATGTAAAAGAGCCTACCAACAACGGAGGAATAACTATAAAACAGCAGCAGAAAGGCTGAAAACTCAGAAATGCCCGATTGCGATCTATGAAGAACTCCAACGCAAATATGACATTGAACAAAATGAGGCAGCATAATTTATACATCACCGTGAATTCTTTAGCCAACTCCCACATGCTAACCTGAAACTCTTCGACCATAATAAGACAAAAACAGAGTCAAATGAAGCCAAGCTTCGTCAAGCAGCCTTACACACTGTACAAAAATGTTTTCCCACTGACCAGTGGATACGAATCTACACAGACGGATCCTATATACCAACGGTCGGTAACTGGCGGACCGCGGTCCAGGTCCGGACCGCGGAAGGTCAAAAACTGGACCGCCAAAAATTTTTTGAAAGTATAAATTACTCAAATAAATTATTTAAAAAATATTTTTCTGTAGATAACAATACGTTTGAGCGCCACCCTTATCATTTTTTCTAGTATTTTACAAGTAATTGCGTGACTGATTTGAGTTCTTAATGGTTAGTAGGTAGATTAAATACATTGCTATGCTGTGTAGCGCAGGAGAGTGCGCTGGAGAGCGGGGGTGGAAGGAAGCAAGCTGGCCAGCCGGCACAGCATGTTATGTCGATCCACATAAAAGCTCTGTACACCCGAAGGCAACACAAGAATTTTATTTAATGAAATAGGAAATTTTATAAATCGATCTCTGACTCTGGCAACCTCTGAAGCCTCTTTTAATCGGAGCAGGCATATTCATTTTAACACAATTTTTCTGCTCATAACTCGAACGAAACCTTAACGCCACTTTATGAAACTTTGATGTGAAATGACAATTTTATCTTTCGGGCGGGTGTACTCGGCGGCGGTGACCTTTGACACGGAAGTGGCTCCTTTGCGGTGCGTCGGCACGCTCTTTGTGCCGGGCGGCGGTATTTTTATAAAGAACGAATCTAAATAAAATAGACAAATTTTATCGTCACTTCGTCAGTAGTTGTTGCGATCTCGTACGGTACGGAGCTTTTATTAATTTGTTTTGTTATTGTTGAGGCTTATAACGTTTTTTTTTTGCATCGATATGGATCCTAAAAAGCGTAAAGTTGATAGTGAAAATAGGAAGTTTTTGACTGAGTGGACTGAACAATATTGTTTTACGCTGCCTGATAGGCCTGGAGCCGTTCCAGTTTGCCTCATATGCAACAAAACTGTTGCTCTTGTTAAAAGTGCCAATTTAAAGCGACACTACGAAACAACTCATCAGCAGTTCCATAAAAATTTTCCTCTGGGTAGTGAAGCTCGTCAAGAAAAACTCCAGGCATATCTAGCTTCTTACAAAAAAAGCACGGCCTTACTAGTTCGCTCTATGAGCGAGCAAGAAAAATCTGCAGAAGCAGCGTTGCGTGTGTGTTGGACGCTCAATAAACACCAGAAGCCATTTTCAGACTCTGAGATAGTAAAAAAATGTATGTTCGAAGTGGCCGCGGCACTTTTTGAAGAGAAAAAGGATGTTGTTGCCGCAATTCAAGGTACTCCACTGTCGGCAAGAAGCAATACAAGAAGAACCAAAATTTTGACTGCTGACAATAAAAGTAGTTTGCTCGAACTTCTGCAGAAGGCGCCTTGCTACTCCATAGCACTTGATGAAACATGTGACATTGTTGATGAAGAATAAATGTCTACTTTCGTGCGATTTTTGGATATTGAAAGTAAAACATTTAGGGAAGAATTGCTAGCAATATTGCCGTTTAAAGGCAAGACTCGCGGAGAAGATTTATTCAAGAATTTTGATGACTTCATGACAAAATCAAACATTTGTTATGATAAAATGGTGTCTCTTTCAACTGACGGGGCCCCAGCGATGATCGGCAAAGAAAAGGGACTAGTAAAGAGAATCAAGGATAAGAATGCTGGGCTACTATCTTATCAGTGCATAATTCACCAGGCAGCCCTTTGTGGAAAACTTAGTGCCACTCTGAAAGAAGTAATGGACAGCTTGATCAAGTTGATTAATTTTGTGAGGTCTCGTTCTGCTCTTCAGCACAGACAGTTCAAAGAGTTTCTATCTGAGTGTGATTCGGCGCATTCTGACTTACTGCGATACAACAATGTTCATTGGCTAAGTAAAGGTCAAGTGATTGAATGTTTTTGGCAAATAAAAGAAGAAGTAACCTCCTTCTTAGACAACTTGGATACACAAGAAGCAAGGAAGCATTTGGAGTTCCTAGCAAACGAACGCAATATGCTAGCTGTGGCTTTCCTGAAAGACATTCTGAAACATTTAAATGCGCTGAATACCGAGCTACAAGGAAATGGGAAATTAATATGTGATCTGATACAAAGTGTGTCTTCTTTCCGTCACAAGCTGGATATCTTTGAAAAAGACACTGCAAGTCAAGAATTTATTCACTTTCCAACAATTCTTGAATATAAAAATAATTCTGAAATAGACATTGCAGTATTTTCAAATTTTATGTCAGATCTTAGGAAGCAATTTGCAGCAAGATTCCAAGACTTCGCAGAGATAGAGAAGTTGTCGCGATTCTTAAAATCGCCTTTTGAAGTTTCTCAAGCGGCAGAATGGACTGTGAAGTTGTTCCGCCTATCAAAGCCTTTACTCCAAATGGAGATAATAGACTTGCAGGAAGACATTTCCTTGCAAACGTATAAAACTCCATCCGCCGAAGAATTTTGGAGTAAACATGTCCCAGAAAAATATGGAAATTGCAAAAAATTAGCCATTTACCTGGCTACTATGTTTGGCTCCACATATGTTTGTGAAACTTCATTTTCAAAAATGAATTTTTTGAAGAACCAATATCGCTCAAGATTAACGGCCGCCCACCTTAAAGACACTCTTCGCATAAGCTGCTCCCCGCGTGAACCTAACTTTAAAAAACTGGCTCAAGACCGCAAATGTAATTTCTCCCATTGATTTTTGAGTACAAATATACCTATCTATTGTATTTCATATTATTTTGTGAGTGAAAATTAAAATAAAAAATTAGTAAGGAATATGAGTTTTTTCTCTGGACCTCGATAAAAATTTTCAAAAGTATCCGGACCCCACCTAAAATTACTTGCCGACCCCTGCTCTATACCATCTACAGGGGCAATAGGGGCTGGTTTCTACAGCTCTCTATTTGAAGGCCACCTCGCTGTAGGCCGCCGCCTAAGCAACTATGACGGAGAGGTAGCAGCCATAAAGGCAGCATCTATTGAGCTTGCCAAGATCTCACCACCTAACAAAACCGTCTTCCTCATAGACTCAACTGCAGCAATTCAAAACGTGACCTCAAATGGTGACACAAACTGCTCCCTGACAATTGAGTGTAGGCGAGAACTGCAGAACCTTGTACATTTAGGCTGGCAGATTGAACTGCAATGGGTACCCAGCAATGTCAACATCATGGGAAATGAAAAAGCCGACATCCTCGCCAAAATAGGCGCAGCACTACCTCAGCCGGAGACCCCCAGCTCATATGCATCTGCGAAAGCAAGAATAAACTGCTCAATAAACCTATTGCTAAAAGAAAAACAATTAAGAGCCTGTGTGGGAAAAAGATGGGCAACATTGGTTACGGACGGCCCCATCAACAGAACTCTACCCCAAGCAACTAGTGTTGCTCTTTTTAGAACTAGAACCGGTCATGACTACCTGGCCTCCCACCTGCACCGCATTGGCGTGTTGTCATCTCCTGAATGTGTTCTCTGTGGATACGCTTCCATGAATTCAGATCACCTAATTACATGTCCAGCCTTGATCTCAGACACGCCGATGACGAAGACAGTCCAAGACGAAGATGGTACGGCAAGGCTCTCACGTCTCTACTGGTCAGCGCGCCGCCTAATGGCCCAACAGCCAAGAGTGGGCGTTGGCTAGTAAGTAAGTAAGTACTTTCATAAATAATGACTTACAACTAAAATTATCTAATTTCATTCTAACAAACATATATATTACAATGACGTTTATAAAGATTTATTAAAACATACAACATATATTCTTGGGATGAAAATAACGTATTTTGAAAAATTCTAACAATCAATATGCTCTCTCTCAAATTATATATCAGTTTTCTAAATAAGAATCCCGACAGTTCAGAGGAACTCAAAAAATATATTAAAAACTCAGGCTACCATTTTAAAAACCTCCATTCATTCCAATAAAACAGGATAGCCAATAAATATTCAATTGTAAAAGCCAATCAGCTTTCCAGGAAAAAGCAGGTTCCAAAGCAATGACCATCACACAGGAAAGAAAAAGCAAATTCAATGAAGTGAGAGAATGAAAATAGTAAAGAGAAATAATAACTGGATAGAAAAGTAAGACTAGAAGACAAAGAGACAAAAATGTAGATGTTCGCGGAAGTTGAAAAATCAAGTGCAGAAAAATAAAATAAAGACATGTGAGGTTAAAAAAATCGATAACACAAGTAAAATGTGAAGCTAGCAAAGAGTTGATAGACAACAGCTGCAGCAAGTGTTCTCCATCCATGTCTTTGGAACTGAAGAGCAGTAATGACACCTTCATATGAGCAACCAAAATACTTTCAGAGATAGAAAGTTCATTTTGCAATTCTTCCATTGTAAAAAGTTAGAAACAATTTTCTTTGTTTCTAAAGGCCAACTAAATACATTTCATAATAAGTTCTTGTTTAAAAATAAATGAACAAGCTGGGAAATTATTAACAAGATTTTTCAAGAATTTGAAAAACATACGTTTTAAAGACTGGAAAACAAATTATGCCCACCTTTTTAAAACCTACTAACACTAATTAAAAATACGTGTTTTGTTTAAATTTCTGTTATTGTTTAAATCATTCATTATTGTATTGGAACCAATCTGCAGTGGTTAGAGTAGACAAAGAGAAAACTGAAGAGATACAGATTCTGCGTGGAGTAAGACAAGGATGTATTACAACACTTTATTATTTAATGCTCGAACCCCAGATTCTTGGAAGCCGTTTACAACATATTAAATTCGAGTGTGTATGATGATGATGGGTGTAATCATAATAATAATAACACTATGTAATTCGGTTTAAAATCGTTTAAATATTTATTAAACAAAAATTCTTATTTTGGTTGCGAATTAAAATCATTATTATTTGCTTGTGTGTGTAGTCTTAGCACCCATCTAATTATTACATATAACTGATACTCTCGTATTACACCTAGACATATTATACAATCTTATACTCTAATACATCTTCATAATTATCTAATATTGCTCTCGGCTTGCTCATAAGTATGATAATAATGAGATTATCGAATTATTTTCTAATGATCTAATCTCTTTTGATTTTACTGCATATGCATTGCTTTGCTTTCTAATAAAATTTACTAATTACTTTTATCAATTTAAATACCAAATTATAGATTCAAAATTATAGCTTCAAAGTTATTGATTCAAAATTATAGTTAAACATTCTTAAAAATTACACTAATTATTATACAAAGAATATTTACATTTGTAAAAATTATTAATTCATATTTGAATTAGATTGTCTCTCTTTTTACTTCGTTAATTATTGTCGTTGTGCGAGTCTCGGTTTACAAGTACATGGTTGTTTGTCACCTTATTGTTGTGGTAAATCGGCAGCGTGTCCTCTTTGGTCCTAGGTCCTTGATCCTGGATGCTCCTTTGTTGTCCTGTAGTCCAGGAGTCCTTGATCCTCGTCCTTTATCCGTCGGATTCTCGTACACTGGATTCTACTGCATGTACTTGGCTGCTCCCTCGTCTACCATCATGGCCTCAGGTTGCAGGTACTCTCACGAAAATGATGAGTAGTCGTGAAGACCCTGGCTGCTGCTGTGGTCGAGACACAAATGTTGTTGTCTCGGAACAGAGCCTCCCGCTGCTACAGTAGTCGATCGACAAAGATTTGTAGTTGTTGGTCAGAGCCTCCAGCTGCCACGATGATTGATTGAGAAAGAGAATGAAGTTAGCGCGTTTCATGTATTTATACCCAGGGCGCTAAAATCATGTTTCGACAATATTTTGCATGTCAGAGTCTGTCGAAGGCATCACTTCTCACGCTTAATTCGCTCGTCTTCGCGATTTGCGAAGTCTTTTGCACATAACCCGATATTCATTCTGTCAGTAATTTTTATGTGTTCACCATGTACAAACCGCTTTCTTTATCTTAATAAAGAACATAAGTTCTATTTATTTTTACTTTCCTGTAATTACACTTTATATCCTTTTTACACTATTTTTTATACACATTTGCGTCATATTTTTATACACATTTTGGTGTATTTGGTTTTGTGCTATTATGCACACAATCTTTACAAAATAAATAAATTCATATAATTAATAGCGTTCCTTAAGGTTGATGCTTTTCAGGAATTGACAGGTCTCACGCTCACATGTAACATATGTGTGTACACACAAGACAGAGCAGCTGGCATGATCCACCTGTTCCAACATGAAAGTTTGGTCGTTCAGATTGCAAGCTGAATTATTATTATTAACAATATAAATTATTTATTTATTTTAATTACATTGTGCAATGCACAGTACTGTTGCAGTATACTATCTCCACTTTTATTCAACATCTACTCGGAAGGTATTTTTAGAGAAGGTTTAGATGAATGTGATGTGAGAATCTCTCTGAACGGTGAAAGAACAAACAACATACGTTATGTGGACAATACCGTCATATTCGCAGATAGCTTAGAGGAGCTGCAACAACTAATGAATAGAGTGACAGAAAGCAGCCATCGATATGGTCTAGACATCAATGTTAATAAAACGAAGCTAATGTATCTAAGAACAAGTTCACAAACTCACCCTTAATATAAACCAAAGGCCAGTTGAATGTGTAAGCCAATTTACATATCTTGGCACTATAGTTAATAAACAATGGGACCACTCTCAAGAAATAAAGAGCAGAATTGAAAAGGCAAGAGCAGTGTACGCTAGAGTGAGAAGTTTATTCAAAAGCCATGATTTAACAATAAACACAAAGATGAGACTTCTACGCTGCTACGTATTCTCGGTCCTCTTCTACGGTGTAGAATCTTGGACTTTGACTGGCCACAACTAAGAAATTGGAATCTTTCAAAATGTGGCTCTACCGTAGAATACTAAGCATTTCATGGACAGCACATATAACTAATGTTGAAGTTCTTAGAAAGATGAAGAAAGATAGGGAAGTTATTAACATAGTGAAGATAAGAAAGCTTCAGTATCTGGGACATCTCATGAGAAAAGAACAGAGATTTTACTTATTGCAGTCCATACTACAGGGAAAAGTACTTGGAAAGAGAGGAGTTGGGCGACCAAGAATATCATGGCTGAGAAATTTAAGAACCTGGTTTGGCATAAATACAACTGACTTATTCCACACAGCAGTGCAGAAAGTTAAAATATCCTGTATGATATCCAACATCCAAAATGGATAGGAACTATCAGAAGAAGAATCATTCATTATACTGTATACTTTATTTCTACAAAATTTCACTAACTTATCATAATTAAAGTTAAAATTTAGGAAATGTTTTACAATATGGCATAATATTTTAGTAAACAAAAGTGTAAATAATAAAAATCTTTCATACGGTAAGCAATACTTATCATACAATACAATATATGTAATTGAACAGACATGGTGTCAACAACCATCTTGATCTACTTTCTATATACCAGATGATGAACACATTATTATATATGTAAGGTCGTATTAAAAAAAAAAACTGAACAAAGAAATGTTGTGGGTTTCTAACAGTACAAGCACTACATACGGTAGTTATATTACTTAGTATTTAACGTAATGTAAAACAGCAATGTACATTATTTTCTATAAGATTTTTACATGAAATCTTGCTGGGAGAAATAAACCATAGGCAATATTTACGTTTACATAAGAAGGTTTATAAATTTATATTTATTATAGGCATGTTCACTTAATAATTCACAGCATCAACAGACAAGTTCTGCATTTATACACACATCCGTATCGATTAAACACACTTCGATACAAATATTCTGTGATTGATGTATAAATAATTTCTAAGAGTTTGTACACACACTGTAGTAATCTGAAAGCCCCTTTAATACGGAACAGCCTTAACATTTTAGTGTCAGTTAACTAGGATTGGACTGCACTAACATGGACTAATCACTTCCAATTAAATGTTCAGTAGCAGGTTTTTGAAAAATATATAAACACTTGTGGTACATTTCACAGTTTTTATTTAACTCTGACAGCTGTTTCAGCTTTTTAAGCTATTGTCAAAAAGCTCAGTGAACTAAAACAGAGGATGTTAGGGTGGTGGACATCTGTTTAGGGCGTGTATACTGGCATGTGTGGGGTGTGAAGATGGAGGGGGTTGTAGGAACTAAGGGTAGGTCAAGTGTCTGTAAAAATTAAATACAATCTAAATGAAAAATATAAAAATTAACTAAACTAAATATTTTATTAAAAGCTGTTATTTAGTTTAGTTAATTTTTACATTTTGCATTCAGATTATATTTAGTTTTTACAGACACCTGACCTTCACTTAGCTCCTACCACATCCATCTTCACACCCCACACATGTCAGGACAGACGCCCTAAACAGATGTTCACCACCCTAACATCCTCCTGTTTTAGTTGTTCACTGATCTCTTTGACAACAGCTTGAGAAGCTTAAACAGCTGTCAGAGTTAAATAAAAACTGTGAAAGTACCAAGTGTTAATATATTTTTTGAAAACCTTTGTATTAATATGTTTCACCAAGTGCCCAACGAGTCATCAATTAATACTGTGTTCAGTAGCAGGTAGCAGGACATGAACAAAAAAACTAATTTATCTTTACAATGTAATACTATCATAAACAGAGTTTACCACACACCCACATATGCCCATATAACAAGGAAACTGTCAACACATTTAGCTTTATTCTGGGGTTTATCGCTTTAACACTTCACATGCTTTTCTTCAGTTTACAATATCAAACGCATTTTAACTCACTGTGTACTACTTCTGAGAATGTTTACACTGAAAGCTGAAAAACATATATTAAGTATTAAAATAATATGAACGTTGCATTAATGGACTTGGTTGACTCTATATTTGACAACGGTTTTCAAAAAAATGGAAGTTGCAACGTACAATGTACATATTATGCTGTCTCCAAACAACAAAAATCACAACAGACGATAATAAAAGCTTACTATCTGCATAATAATAATTCATAAAATATTAATTACGCATTCTTACACATTACATTTAATATTTATAATTAAATTTACCTCATGATGTTATTTTTCCTTTTTGGAACATGTTTCGAGAGTTCCCGCCTTTGTGATCCTGTGTCTGGTGAAGTATTTGTGTGTTGGTTGCTGGATGCTATTAATGTTGTTTGTTGGTCTTTGGTATTTTAAAGTTGTGTTATTGTGTGTGATTGTGGTATATGTATTTGTATTTTGTGTATTTTCGATGTTGAGTGCTTTGAATATTGTGTCATGTTTTGTATTGATTTGTATTTGTTCTGGTATTAGTTTGTTTTGTGTTTTATGTTTGTATATTTGTAAATTTTCCCAAATGTTCATTATGGTGCCTTTGTGTGGTATATGTTTTATTAGTGACACATTGGTTATGTCTGGGAATTCATGTCCTGTGTTTATTGCATGTGTGGCTAAATTGGATTTATATATTTCTGGTTTTTTGTATGTGTTTAGGTGTTCAAAATAACGTTTTTTCAGCTGTTTTTTTGTTTGTCCTATGTAACATTTATTGCAATCTTGGCATTCAATTTTGTATATACCGTTAGTTGTTGTGTTATCTATTTAACAGAATTTACAAAATTCCCCTAAACAAACAAGAAACTGACAAAGAAAGAAATATAATATACCAAATTGGTTATGAAAATGGATACAATAAAAGTACTGTGAACAAAATAGAAAATAAAATCAAATATAAAATAAAAACTGAACAACTAAGAATTAATCAAAATGAACAACACATAAATAATAACAACAACAAAAAATGGGCCACATTCACATACATAAATAATAAAATGACAAAACTAACAAAACTATTTAAAAACACAGATATAAAAATAGCATACAAAACTAATAAAAATAAATTACAAATTCTAAATAGCTCACACAACAAAGATAATACAACAACTAACAGTATATACAAAATTGAATGCCAAGATTGCAATAAATGTTACATAGGACAAACAAAAAAACAGCTGAAAAAACGTTATTCTGAACACCTAAACGCATACAAAAAACCAGAAATATATAAATCCTATTTAGCCACACATGCAATAAACACAGGATATGAATTCCCAGACATAACCAATGTGTCACTAATAAAACATATACCACACAAAGGCACCATAATGAACATTTGGGAAAATTTACAAATATACAAACATAAAACACAAAACAAACTAATACCAGAACAAATACAAATCAATACAAAACATGACACAATATTCAAAGCACTCAACATCGAAAATACACAAAATACAAATACATATACCACAATCACACACAATAACACAACTTTAAAATACCAAAAACCAACAAACAACATTAATAGCATCCAGCAACCAACACACAAATACTTCACCAGACACAGGATCACAAAGGCTGAGGATGAGAGAACGGGAACTCTCGAAACATGTTCCAAATAGGAAAAATAACATCTTGAGGTAAATTTAATTATAAATATTAATATAATTAGTAAAATAGTTTTACCTTTTTCTTGTCCGTCTGGTGGCCTTTTCTCTATATTTAATTCTACGCGTTTCGGGACATATGCCCCATCGTCAGGAATATCCCTTGGTGAAGTTCGTCGATCATTAAAATATTAAAAACACTTTATATATAATTTTTCACACATAACAATAAATATAATATAAACATACAAAATATACATAAAATCCCCAAACTTGAGACACACGCGATATCGGTGGTGCGCACCACGACATGCTATAGTCGACTATAGCATGTCGTGGTGCGCACCACCGATATCGCGTGTGTCTCAAGTTTGGGGATTTTATGTATATTTTGTATGTTTATATTATATTTATTGTTATGTGTGAAAAATTATATATAAAGTGTTTTTAATATTTTAATGATCGACGAACTTCGCCAAGGGATATTCCTGATGATGGGGCATATGTCCCGAAACGCGTAGAATTAAATATAGAGAAAAGGCCACCGGACGGACAAGAAAAAGGTAAAACTATTTTACTAATTATATACTATAAGTGGCCTGGATACCAAAAAACATGGATCTAAAAATAAATATTAAATGTATTATATACATCAAGAAACGGACTGTAGCAGAAAGTGATTGAATATATTGCAACACATCTTTTTATGATTTCTTTCATTATGGATTATGAGTTTTACATGGACCTGGTTAGGGTATATCATGCCAACACTTACCTGCAGTATATGGTACTTTTCTGCTTTGCCGGCTATTAGGTGTGGGATTTGGGCTTATTAGGTATCAGGTAATGAGTTGGGACGATGTGTTTCCAAAAGAATTATTTTAGGAAGCTGAGTTGTATAAATTGTGAATAAATGAAAACTACCTTTTTAGTCTATCATTCCAATGATTATAATTGTCACCCTCAAGGTGCTTATCTTTAAACAAATCATAATAATAAAAAGAATTTCAAATATTTAACACAATTTACGGCGGGTTCCACCAAATTATATTCTTTCTTGAATATTACTTTACACATATTTTCTCTAGTGATATATTGTTATAATGCTTACGTCTAACAATCACATATTAAAATCATATATCTTAGTACATAATTTATAAGTTCCTGAAAATAAGACATACAATACACAGTATATACACAAAACATATAACATGGAAATATACACACATATATGGGCAGTTTCACACTGTCTGCCAGTAATTATAATTCATTTATAAAAATCATTTTTGTTATATTGAAATAATTATTTAATAAAATGGAAATACTGAATTGATTTCATTCTATGAAATCCGTAACCCTGTTCTTTATACATGAGAAAATAAAATACGAACTTTTTAAATGAATATAACAAGGGTTATAGTTATCGTTATCTCTATGTTACTTATTCTTTATACAGTGCACAATCTCATGAAAACATTTGCTTAGAGTCTTTCTGCACTCTTATTAACATATTATTATAATAATCACACATTATCTAAATGTTCTGTCTTTTTGAATAAATGTCTCTATATGATATACAGTACAACATTTAAAAGTGTCTTTAGGCTTTAGTCATACCGCCTCTATAAAAAAATGTTTATGAATTATTTAAAACTGTTCAATTTCGCTTATAGCGGCTTTTCATTTACTTGTTGTGTTTTACAACATTATTATGAACCCTGAACCATATCAGGTCACCTGTTTTGATGATTTCATGTTACACAGATGTACACGGGTCTCAGGCGTCGGCGTTGAGTACAGCTATTCCTCTCGAAACCTCCGTCAGCGTCGCTTAGCGGTGTATGAACAGCTAGGCTAGGCGTCGTTCCTTTATCGTCATGGACACAGCGTCTCTGGCCTCGGGTATAGTCTGATGTCCGTAGTACGTAGTTGTAGTAACTCAGGTGTCTGCCGGTCTCATTGAAGCGTCTTCTGCAGTATATCGTTCCGTGTGTACGACTCAACGAATACTTTATGAATGCGACAGATGCTCGTTTTGGCTCACTGTTTATAGGGCAAAGCCACGTGTGCAAATGAGTTTCTATCGGCGAATATCTCAACAATCCTTTATTTATTTAGGTAACAAAGTTGTTTGTTAGACGTGTCTTGAACACAGTTATTAGCTATGTATACACGCGATCTTTAATTAGCACCGCGAAAGGTGTGAAATAGTAAAACGCTTATAGTTCACGACACTCTCACTATCTCGTTATGTGTTTGGTGTCTAAATAAAGCTACATTTCCGCACTATTCACTGGTCAACCTAGTTCTTCTTAATCTTTTGTCATTTTTTTATTATTTAAGTTTTAAAACACTTCTGACATGTGCCGACAAAATTATACATATTTATGCAGGTGGACTGTTATCTGTTTTGTTTGCTATATAAAATCTTATCTGTACCCTTCTAAATGTACAATTGTAGCAGATAACGCTTATTATGCGTACTCCAGTTAGAACGATAAACATTGATAACAATGTTTTGTTATAACACTCCCCCACTTGCTTTAAAAAAAATTGTTTGTGCTTTACAGAACAACATATTTTTTTAATCTATGTTTAGTACATACACAGTCAGTTATATTACATGTTTATTAGAAAGAATATAAAATCTTTTCTTAAAGTAACAATCACATATGGGTATTATTGGATATAATGACGCAGAGATGACGCATGGTACTTTCCGACGTCCTTTTTCTTCACTGGGTCATATACCATGTAGGTGTGTGGTCCTAGATGACTCCTTAGTTCATATGGGCCACAGAATAATCTGAAGAATTTCTTGGAAGTGTTTAATATACTACTTCCCACAGGATTTGTCTTTATCAATACCTTATCACCAATCTGGAATCTTGTCAATCGGTGAGTTCTATTATACCGGTCTCTCCTTTTACCTGCTTGATGATATAACTGTCGTTCAGCTCTGTTTATTTTTATTTGAATTGGCAAATCTACATTATAATTTTCCGGTTTATTAATCATGTTGTGCCAGAATCTTTTAGGTATTTTATTCTCACTTAATTCTAACGGTGTGTATCCTGTAGCTTCACTATAATTGTGATTCATTGCATCTTCGAAAAATTGTAGATAGTCAGGCCATTTACTCTGTTGATTGTAGCAATATAACCTCATGTACTTGCCTAACTCTCTATTTATTCTTTCAGCAAGATTAGTTTGTGGATGCCTTATGGATGTAAGTATAGGTTTTATACCTTGTCTTGTCAATGCGTCCTTCCATAATTTATTACCAAACTGCTTACCTTGATCTGTCAACACTTTATCCATTTTTCCATACTTTCAGCATTATACGCGTATAGTTTCTGAATTTCTGACGTGCTTGCTTCCAATCTTCTCATAGTTTCAGACGTGCTTGCTTCCAATCTTCTCATAGTTTCAGCACCACTAGTTTTTATTTCTTCAAACCTTTTTACGTTTTCAGCATTGCTGGCTTCTAACTTCTTCATTATGTCGGCTAAACTGACCTCTTGTTTCTGTGCCATGTTTAATTTTAATTTGGTGAACCGATTTTAAAATATTTATTATTAATTTGTATATTAT
The DNA here is from genome assembly GCA_034769895.1 of Magicicada septendecula. Classification (NCBI taxonomy): domain Eukaryota; kingdom Metazoa; phylum Arthropoda; class Insecta; order Hemiptera; family Cicadidae; genus Magicicada; species Magicicada septendecula. Next base: position 137,869,532 of record CM068372.1, read on the forward strand.
TAATTATTTGGATTATTATTAAATACTGTATTGGTAGTCATTTATTCATCAACATACAACCATTATCTTGGGCGCCTGTAGTATCAGTTTCTGATAACCACAATATTTATCTAAGCTCCCTTTTGTTTACTCTACTGATAACGCTAACTGTACGTTCTTATCAGCTACATTCAACATATAAATGCACGTTTTATAATAATTACACATCAACTCTAAATATTTGTTCTACGTGAATTTATATTTATTTAAATTCTTACTAATTTTTAATTTTTTTCGTATTATTTTTTTTTTTAATTTATTTAATCGTGCCCCACGTTGGAAGCGACATTTTCTTTTGCAACACATCTTTTTATGATTTCTTTCATTATGGATTATGAGTTTTACATGGACCTGGTTAGGGTATATCATGCCAACACTTACCTGCAGTATATGGTACTTTTCTGCTTTGCCGGCTATTAGGTGTGGGATTTGGGCTTATTAGGTATCAGGTAATGAGTTGGGACGATGTGTTTCCAAAAGAATTATTTTAGGAAGCTGAGTTGTATAAATTGTGAATAAATGAAAACTACCTTTTTAGTCTATCATTCCAATGATTATAATTGTCACCCTCAAGGTGCTTATCTTTAAACAAATCATAATAATAAAAAGAATTTCAAATATTTAACACAATTTACGGCGGGTTCCACCAAATTATATTCTTTCTTGAATATTACTTTACACATATTTTCTCTAGTGATATATTGTTATAATGCTTACGTCTAACAATCACATATTAAAATCATATATCTTAGTACATAATTTATAAGTTCCTGAAAATAAGACATACAATACACAGTATATACACAAAACATATAACATGGAAATATACACACATATATGGGCAGTTTCACACTGTCTGCCAGTAATTATAATTCATTTATAAAAATCATTTTTGTTATATTGAAATAATTATTTAATAAAATGGAAATACTGAATTGATTTCATTCTATGAAATCCGTAACCCTGTTCTTTATACATGAGAAAATAAAATACGAACTTTTTAAATGAATATAACAAGGGTTATAGTTATCGTTATCTCTATGTTACTTATTCTTTATACAGTGCACAATCTCATGAAAACATTTGCTTAGAGTCTTTCTGCACTCTTATTAACATATTATTATAATAATCACACATTATCTAAATGTTCTGTCTTTTTGAATAAATGTCTCTATATGATATACAGTACAACATTTAAAAGTGTCTTTAGGCTTTAGTCATACCGCCTCTATAAAAAAATGTTTATGAATTATTTAAAACTGTTCAATTTCGCTTATAGCGGCTTTTCATTTACTTGTTGTGTTTTACAACATTATTATGAACCCTGAACCATATCAGGTCACCTGTTTTGATGATTTCATGTTACACAGATGTACACGGGTCTCAGGCGTCGGCGTTGAGTACAGCTATTCCTCTCGAAACCTCCGTCAGCGTCGCTTAGCGGTGTATGAACAGCTAGGCTAGGCGTCGTTCCTTTATCGTCATGGACACAGCGTCTCTGGCCTCGGGTATAGTCTGATGTCCGTAGTACGTAGTTGTAGTAACTCAGGTGTCTGCCGGTCTCATTGAAGCGTCTTCTGCAGCATATCGTTCCGTGTGTACGACTCAACGAATACTTTATGAATGCGACAGATGCTCGTTTTGGCTCACTGTTTATAGGGCAAAGCCACGTGTGCAAATGAGTTTCTATCGGCGAATATCTCAACAATCCTTTATTTATTTAGGTAACAAAGTTGTTTGTTAGACGTGTCTTGAACACAGTTATTAGCTATGTATACACGCGATCTTTAATTAGCACCGCGAAAGGTGTGAAATAGTAAAACGCTTATAGTTCACGACACTCTCACTATCTCGTTATGTGTTTGGTGTCTAAATAAAGCTACATTTCCGCACTATTCACTGGTCAACCTAGTTCTTCTTAATCTTTTGTCATTTTTTTATTATTTAAGTTTTAAAACACTTCTGACATGTGCCGACAAAATTATACATATTTATGCAGGTGGACTGTTATCTGTTTTGTTTGCTATATAAAATCTTATCTGTACCCTTCTAAATGTACAATTGTAGCAGATAACGCTTATTATGCGTACTCCAGTTAGAACGATAAACATTGATAACAATGTTTTGTTATAATATATATATATATAAACAGGAACTTTAAATACAAAGCATGCATACAAGATTGAGAAAAAAAACAGAACTATTGTACATAAAAATAATAAAAGTAGATTATTTAAAGCCACCTACAAGAGAGAATTATCTATAAAATGCAAAACAGCAATACTAGTTTAACATTTATTGAAATGAATGTCACTTACTTTTTTATTAATATATATTTCAAGTACGAGCAACAAAACTTTCACACTGGTGTTCAATATAAAATTAAAATTATTATCACCTGCAACAAAGAAAAATAATATATTATGCAAGAAACAATTTCAAATTTTATAATTAAATAATACGTGTACTAATCTTTTTGTGAATTTACGCTTTGTACAACTGACTCCATAGCAATAATGTGAACTCTAGATGTTGTGCTGAGCAAGAGAAATTGTTTCAAATTGTATTTTTTTTTAATGCAATATGATCAGATTAAAGTTGATAAAATATTATTGCTTCAAAATATAAGTTTATTTAAGCTGGAAATATAATGAACAAAATTCTAAAAAGTTTTAAAAAAATCCATAGGTGCACATTACAAACTAGACAAACAGATTATTAAAAGATGTATGAAAATTCTTGGTCCACGTAAATACTGTTACGACATTACAGAACAGTCTACATGTTTGTCAAATGTTCCAGAAGAATCTCGCTCTAATGTGTGTGGCATATGTGATTCTCAACGCATTCGTGAGACTTTTATGGAAGCCGCCAGCCGCGCTGACTGTGTCAAGGCCGCAGTTAATTACGTCGTAGTTTGGAGATAAGGCGAGTAGTGTGTTGGAGAGAATACGGAAACAGTGGTGGACAGGGGGGGTGGAGGTGATGACGTCACGATCAGCTGATCATGGCGTCACTAGTGACGTCACAAACAGCTGCCCTCTTGACCTACCTCAACAGCTAGTGACGTAACTGAAACAACCATGGGGTCATTGTTTTAGTGGGCGTCTATTGATTCAGTGTTGAAACAATGGTTTCATTGTTTTCTAGTGCCGCCTATTGTTTCAGTGTTGAAACAATATCCTATTGTTTCAGTAGCGCCTCTTGTTTCCGTTAGCGTCTATTGTTTTAGTAGCATCACTGTTATTGTTTCAGTATCGTCTAATGTTTTATTATCGCTATTGTTTCAATGCCGTCACTGGCTGTTGAGGTAGGTCATGATCGTGAGGTCATCGCCACCACCAACCCCCGGTCCACTGTTTCCGTATCCTCTCCATGTTGTACGCGGAGGGCGGAAGGGGGTACTGTTGGCATGGTGTGTGTGCGAATTCTTTTGCAAAATATTTCAGTGTAGGTCACGGTCATCTTGTGGTCGATGCCGTGGTCGAGCTCTGGACGATGTGTCGCTCGCGAGTGTGGAGATAAGACCGAAGGGTTTAGCGAACGAGCCTCGTGTATGTAGACGGACAATCCCCCTCTTGTTCGACTAAAGAGTTTAATTACACAACACGTACTGCACCATACTGGTGCACGGTGATAGAATGGAACAGTTTTAAGAAGTGGATTTCACAACAACACGTAACTAACAAAAAAAAAAAATCCAAAAATCAAACTCGGCTCATGCAGGTCAGCAAGAGATGCTCCCTCGAGCGCGGACAATGAAACACTGACCCCGTCAACACTTTGTCATTTGTATAAATGATGGGCAGCCAGAAAAAGAACGAAGAGGGGAAAAAATAACATGCATACAATATAAAACCACAAGAAGTGCATAGTCGAAAACAAAATTTACCCTGTTAAAAGATAGTAAAACGTATTACCAACCTGTTACAACTAAAAAGATGAAAAATATAAAAAATGTAATAAATAATGTTAGATATTATAAAAGTAATAGGCCATATACAGAAATACAATGTTTAATCAATGTAAATAGGTGGTAAGCCTTTAAAAAAGTATAATTAAGAAAAATAATCATAGATATTACAAAAAAATAATATACACAAAAATTAAAAAAAATATACAAAAAATGTAATGACGAAAAATAAATACAAAACATGACCAAAATCACCTTAAACCAGGAACACTGCAGTTAACTATTTAAAACAACATGAGGGGATGTATACAAAGACACGTGGCATCGAAGGAATCCAACAAAAAAAAAAACGGTCCAGTACAAACAGAGGGGTGAACTTGTTGTTAATGGCATACTTGTTACTGTTAATGGCATACTTGTTACTGATGTGAGGGGAAGCGAGTCTGTGTGCGTATGTGTGTGTGTGTGTGTGTGTGTGTGTGTGTGTGTGTGTGTGTGTCACACAGCTGGCTTAAAAATGAATTATATGTTTATTGTTTCTGACATAAAGCAAATAATAATAATATTGTAATTGTATTACTACACAAATCAAGCAAAAGACATGTACTGTGCACACAAGTCATTGTGTACTGCTGAGACGTAAAAAAAACTACAGCCTTTCTGACCGTTCTTATCGCAATGGAATTTGCAAACTGTACACTTCCACTCCTTAATTATACTCTACTCACCAAAAAGTGGTTCTGTACTCGTGTACTCATAGTACTTGTGTACTTGTTTATTCGTTAGTTGCCTACGGGTGGGGTCCCGCGACTCGGAACCGCAAGTAATCGGAACGGGTATTTCGACTTTTCAGTTGCATTCCGAAATAATCATTTTTAATTTGTAAATAATTTGAATAAATCCGTAATAGACACTACAATTAAAGTATGTTTAAAGTTTCAACTGGTGTTTACAAATTACTGTCACACATAGACTCGCTTGGTCAGAATTTTTATTAACAATGCTGTTTTCGGTTGACAACTAGAAATGGCATTTTAACATAATGCAACACCTTTACTACAGAGGATGTTACATCATAAAATAGACAAAATTTTTTATGTTCATATCACATCAATAAAAAGTGGTTGTAAGCCAAAAAGTGTTGTTAGTAAACGACAATTTACTTCTACACTACATGTACTTACTTATTTAGTCATCCGAAGTGCACACACCAGAGTAATCATCCCTTCTGAGGACGGAGCGATAGAAATTTCGACCTCAGTGAACCACTCACTCGTCGTCGTTTGATAAAACCCATATGCTCACCATACCGTGGGAAATAAACAAATTGTGCAACACTGCAATGTAAACGACCTCACGCTAAGCTTAACCTTTGGTCTTAACCAGAACGGGTGAACAACCTTTCACTCAAAGGTTTTGTAAATTATATAAAAACACTTGGCAAGTTTCACAAATTTTTTTAATTAACTCTGACAGCTGTTTCGACTAACTTAAGCCATTGTCAAAGAGCGAGTGAATGAAATTACTGAACACAGGATGTTAGAGTAGTGTAGGTGGTAAACATTTGTTTAGGGCGTATCTGGAACATCTGTGTTGTGATGGCGAGGGGTGGGGAGTGTGTGCATGAGACAAGGGAAGGTCTGGTGTCTTTAAAAACTAAATACAATCATGAATGCAAAATATAAAATTAACTGAACTAAATATAAACTGAATGCAAAATTTAAAATAATGATGAACATTCAAAATAATATAAAATAAACTAAACTAAATAACAGATTTTAATAAAGGGGATACACAAAATTCAGTCTGTTCATTGGTTAAATTTTTGTTATTTTTTATTGCTTTTTTAATTTCTAAAATTTCTAACAAATCCATTTTTTTACCTTTTTGTATGTTGTGGAGTAGTGTTATGTTTTTTGTGTCTATGAAGTGATTGTGTTGTAAGCAATGATCTGCAAAACCTGTATTAGATGTATTGGTTAAAATCGCCTTCTTATGTTCAGAAATGCGATGTTTCAGAGCACGGCCACATTGTCCGATATAAATAGCATCGCATTCTGCACAGTGTATTTCATAAACTCCATTTTTCTCCAGTGTATTAGATTTTTCTTTATTATTGACTAGTAGTGAAAAAAGATTACGTTTGTTTACTTAATATCGTGAAACCTTTCACTCTCTCTCTCTCTTTCTCTACACATGATTCCCGGTGGTGCTATCAACAGTCTTTAGAAATATAACTTCCTCATCACTTAACCAAATAGTTTCTATTCACCAAAATTTGAAGCAATATTTAAGAATTAATAAAACAATCAACGCAAACAGAGAACGTATTGGTTTCATCCGGATCAGGCGACCTTCTTTCGCTGTACGGAACAGAATTCAAAGGTTGTGCATCAATTTTATCACAACGTACTAACAGCTGCGCTCACACGCAACAATGCTAGCCTCTAATGCTGTTTGTGTAAACGTGTTTTCAACAGTGTATTCACAAAATACAGTGCCATTCCTATGCTTCAAATATCACCATGATTTATCCTTTCTTTGTACCAAGAGAGAGAGAGAGAGAGAGAGAGAGAGAGAGAGAGAGAGAGAGAGAGAGAGAGAGAGAGAGAGAGAGAGAGAGAGAGAGAGAGAGAGAGAGTGCTCTCTGTAGAAACTATAAACCCGGACTTAACCACAAAAAAAGACATATCAGAGGTGCACGTAACGTGATTTGCTCGATGCCTACAAGTGAAATGATCATACACACACACACGTGCGCACGCATTTTTGTTTAGAAGCAAAACACCTTGAGTTTTGTATGTCTACGGAAAAACAGTTAAAGGATTCTTTTATAAAAAAGAAATATAAAAAAGTGTTAAATAAAATAAAAGTAACATCAGCGAGTTGTGTGTTCGACTTACTGAATCCGGCCGATGTTCATGAAACTCCTGTAGAAGCCGAGAATGTAGGGTAACAACACATGACCGTACCCATCGAAGGAAGAACATGTACTAAAGGCATACACGCTTGCGCTGGATTAGAAATACAATCCAGACGTTTGTTGATGTTTGAAATAAGCCACATTGCCTTAATTTCGTAGAAATGAGAATGAATAACTACAAACAATTGTGCAATAGATCGATGTAATCGACCTCTCTCACAAAGAAACCCTTTGTTCTCAGACGAACGTAGAAAGGACTTTCCCACGCTGCAAACTGGAAGTGAATCAAAGCCTTGAATAAGCTTGTGCAATAATATGCTCGTGCCTATATATTGTACAGATTTACCGCTAAGACCTCAGTTAGCAGCTGGACACGTTGCTGAAAACAAGTGCTTTCTAACCTAAAAAAAGTGCGCATTATTCATATTAATAGACTTACTGCCTACGCCTCAGTTAGCAGCCGGACACTTGCTGAAAACAAGTGCTTTCTAACCTAAAAAAAAGTGCGCTTAATTCATATTATTCGACTTACTGCCTACGTCTCAGTTACCATCTGGACACGTTGGTGAAAACTAGTGCTTTTCTAACCTAAAAAAAAAGTGTGCTTTATTTCATATAAGTCATAGTCCAGAACCATGGCAGTATACGCAACTCGTATGATCGCGCTTAACAGGAGTGTTGTAACACCCCCTTTATCCCAGAATATTTTCTTACACCCTTTTTCTAATCACCAAAAAAAATTAATTTTTTTTTCTCTGGGGAGGCGTAACTTAATATTTAAGACTAGGCACGTGGCCTAGATGGAAATAAAATGTGCTGAGCATAGTGACAGGTCTTGCAAGAAAACAGCTGATCAACAGTAACAAGATTTTATTTTAAGTTTTTTTTTGAACAATTAGTTACAATCATTTTATCTGAGTTTTCTTGACATCCATTCAGTTCTCTCTTTAAATACACATGATGGTTTAATTACACAAAATATGTCAAAGTAATTAAAGTCACATGGTGGTTTAATTACAACAAGAATATGTGAAAGTATTTTCAACAATTGAATAATGGCATGCCAACCTACTGAAATTATTATTTTTATTATAAACTTTTACTTCTTGTATTTTACTTCCAAAAACAACAGTTTGTATTGCATGAGTAATGCAGGAACCATTTATGAACACATGATAATTATAAGTATCTGGAACAGACAATCCATGATCATTAGATAATACAATAATAATTAAATCAATAATTAATAATTAAATTCAAAGAACAATTACTTAAGTGTGTGGCAGTACTTTCATCTACCTGTTCCCCATCACTAGGATTAATCACATTAAAGTGAAAGCAGTGATCACAGTAAACGGAGGTTAAAGAAAGTTACTAAATATTAAAATTGTAGAAAATTAGTAGTTAATTAAAAAAAAATATTAAAAGGTGTCACCTTTTAAGTTAAGTGTTAAGTTAACTTAAATTAAGTTAAAGGTGTTAAATTAGTTAAGTAGACGAATCGTACGGTATAATTATAATAATTTGAATAGTTAGACTGTACCAACAAAATAACCAAATAAGAGAAATTTAAATTTAGAAAAATCAGAAAACAAATAGAAACGTGCAGGATCCCCGGTCATATGGCAGGCAGATGCAAGAACTCTCCAAGTATTACATTTTCTTAAGTTCTGAATATTGTCAAAAAAAGAGTTTTAAACTGTTTTGTCTTTCACAGGAATAGAATTAAATATTTAAGTAATAGAAAGGTAACCCATAACTCTATGCAAATCAAAACACAAATACTTATAAGTTACTTATAACCCAGTCAGGAATGTCCACACTTTAGCATGTCCTCACAAAACATGTTCAGTAATGTTAAACATGAGTCTAATATCTAGGCATAGATTTTAGCATGTGTGTTACCCGATAACCTGCGGAGAACTTCGAGTGTGAAGTTTATTAACCCACCTGATCTTTCAGAGGGCACTAAATACGTTCCTGCATTTTCGGTGGTGTGTGAAGGACGATGTCGGATGGCGTGACGGCGTTGGGGTGTCTTACGCAGGCTCTGCAGATGGGCGAAGATGTAGCGTGCCCATCACGAGGATCCCTTTCCTCTCGACTAAGCGGAGAAACCTGAAGCTCTTTAAGAAAATTTATCTAGGCATAGAGGTGTCACAATTTACGCCGTCACATTCCAAGCCGCACCAAGGTTGAACGAGAAAAGAGGCCGACGAACGGCTCAGCGCTAACTTATAAAAACTCGGACACTGCGGACTAAATTTCATTGACAAGCGAAAGCCACAGCCTGGCCAATGACGTCACCACTCAAAGTCGCAGCGAACGACATGAAACTCGATATTAACGCGGGCATCGTAACAAACCGCGATAGTGCGCCGAACGCACGGAAAATAAAATTAAACTGGCCGTGGTGTTTACCTTTCAATATAACCACGACACAGTGTACAGACGATAAAATATAACGATTTTGAAGACGTAGCGGACACTGTATCCGTATTGTTGGACAGAATGGCGGACGTTATTCCGGAAGACGTGCGCGCGGAATCACGCGACATGGGGGACAGTTTCAAGTGGTACTTGGCCTTACGGTTCTCGGACGAACGTAGAAAGGACTTTCCCACGCTGTAAACTGGAAGTGAATCAAAGCCTTGAATAAGGTTGTGCAATAATATGCTCGTGCTCATACATTGTACAGATTTACTGCTTAGACCTCAGTTAGCATAGCAGCTGGACACACTGCTGAACAGAACTACGGTATTTTTGTTGGTGATATTAACTGCGTTTGTTACAAAGTGCCCGTAGACATTGACGAAAACTAAAAAAAGTGTGCTTTATTGTTACGAAAACTAGTGCGTGTATAACAAAAAAGACAATTTGACTCATTTGATGACAGCATGGCTCATCGAGAAGTTATCGCAAGCGGCTCCACAGCTGTGGTTGAGTTTCAAGCGTTCCGAGGCTTGCGCAACGAGTACATCGTCAATGAGTTGGCTGTCGTGGACCTGTCTACTCGATGTTTCACAGTGACATTTTTTGCACCACCTTACGAAGAATCGCGTCTGGACGAAAAGACCGTTAGAAACAACGAATGGTTGACAAGACATTATCACCGTATGATATGGAACGAGGGATACACACCGTACACTGATATGCCTCGAACGCTCCTGGAAATCTGTTCGTGCTTCTCTACGATCTACACAAAAGGAATGGAAAAAGAAACTTCCTGCCATCACAACGTGATCGATCTCAACGACATGAATGCACCGTCAATGACGAACGACGGATCTTCAACACTGCAGCAGTGTCCTATCCGACAACACAATGCGAACGATAACAATGGACAGTTGACATTGACACAGTGGGCACTGCGTAAAGCGATGAATTACAGTAACTGGTTGATGACGAGTGGTGGTGTTTACGAACGAGCGCGGTACACATGCGCTGAATGTGGGACATTTTTAGATAACAGAGTAACAGACGTTGATTGTAATCCGCGCGCGCGCGTGTGTGTTATAAATATGCATATATCACTGTAGTAGAAACTATTGTGATTTTGTAGTGTATTTTGCTTTTTGTTAAATAAATGTAAACAGAAACCAATATACGCTTCTGTTATGTTTTACATCAATCCCTCATGTGCCCCTCACCGCTGAACCGATGCCATCCTCTTGCGGTGTTTTTCAAACTTGAGTGTGTCACTCCAGATTTTTACCCCATACAGGAGGATACATTTTACTACTGTCATCAGCTGTCTTCTCTTGCATGACTTTAGGCCACCGAGATTTGCCATGAGCCTGCTTAAAGCCATTGTCATAGTTACTCTTTCTCACAGGCTCGCTCAACACCAACACCAACACCAACACCAACAACAATAATAACAGGAACGAGAAGGGAAAAAGAATAACGCCTATAATGTTATTCAATACGTGTATTGTCAGAAACACAAAAAAAGTGTTACAAAATTACAATTTACAATCTTGCAATAGTAATGTCCGCTACACGATCTTTTTGTCCATTGTACTGTAGGTAGAGCGTGTCCGGTTGTACGCCTTGCAGTTCCTCGTCCGTAAACAGTTTCACGTATCTCTTTGGAAGGTAGACCTTTAGTAATTCCGTACCGTCCTTTCCCTTCGTTATAACAGCTGTCAGAGAAGGTCCGCACCGCGTCGTCTCGTTCTGTGACAGGTGAATCGGATACTTCGTCCGTGTTTGTAGGTCTTACATCGTACGTATTCGTAAACGGCGACGCTCCCGAGGAGGATGAGGAGGAGGGCAGGGGAGGGGGAGGGGGAGGGTAGGAGGAGGAGGAGGAGGAGGAGGAGGAGGAGGAGGAGGAGGAGGAGGAGGAGGAGGAACGCACGGAACGTCCGAGAAACAAGACAAAGAACTGCAGATCATGTGTCAGATCTGTTACACGGAATCCATCGAAGTAGTTCTACTACCGTGTCGTCATTTCATTGCCTGCACATTGTGTACAGTACGTGTGCGGAAGTGGCCGTTATATAGGACCAAGATTCGTGCGTATGTCAGAGCATTTTTATAAAATTATTTATTATTCGTCAATTTTGTATCACATTATTGTTAAAAACGTTGCACCATATCTATTTCATAATATTGTTCAGAGATGTCGCGTCATATCATCGTGAAACAGTATGGTGCAATAGTTACAAGCAACAGCAGAACGGTAGGGAGGGGGATCGTCCGTCTATATAAACGGGAGCTCGTTCGCTATACCGTCCGATGAGGGTCTACCTAGAGCTGTTGCCAGGGTAGGCTGCGTTCGTTGTTACTCTACACAAGTGGAATTTTCCATTGTGCAACGCTGGCTCCAGCTTGTCTGGAGCTCTATACCTCAGTTATTACTCAGTATATTTCACTCAAACTTTCACATAGTGTTTAACATCATTAGTGCTGTGTGTTACAATTGTGCGGGCAGTGGTGAACTCGAGTTTCTGGTGTTAGTGGTGTTTTGGTGTTCTCCGCTGCTGTCTGTTGCCTGGTAAGTGTTGTAGCTATTAAGTAGTATACCTCACTACCCAGCTAGCGATCCGTAAAGTCTCACCAGCCTAGGCGTAGGTTAACCTCGCCGATGGCCGCAACCAACATTCCCGTCGGTCCTTCTCAGGGCCACGAAATCCCGCCTGGCGCTTTGGCGCAACCTTTACCGACCGACCCCGAGGCGGTGTCGGCTGGGTCGAGTGCCATGGACACTGAGGAGTGGCAGACTGTAAGTAGCCGGAAACGGCGAAACAGTGGCGACTCCGCGGGGTCCGGGCGGTCTTCCCAGCTGGGTCCTGCCACGGATAGACCTGCTACGGCCACCTCGCTACCTACCCCGCCCCGGCGGTTGCCGCCTCTGATCTTTGACCGGCCTATTGACTGGGATAAGGTCATGCGGCGACTTCACCGGGCCGCTCCTGCGAATACCCTGACTGCAGTTTGTCAGGGTGGCCGCTCCGTCAGAATTGAGACCACGACCATCGACAGTTTCCGGCTCGCCCAGAAGCTGCTGACTGATCGTGGTATCCCGTATTACACCTACGCCCTGCCGGAGGAGAGGGAACTCAAGGTCGAGATCATCGGCATCCCCGCCGATGTTCCCGTGCCTACAATTTCTCACGCCCTTGAACTTTTGGGCTTTACTGTCAGCTCAGTGACTCCTCTCTTCTCCCCCGGCAGACGCATTCCCAGAAATGCCTTCCTTGTGAAAATCCTCAAGGTAGGGAATTTCCAGTCAATATATCAAGTAGACTCTCTCTTTTACCTCCGGGTAAAAGTTTCAGCTTTCGAGTCCCGACCCGGACCCAAGCAGTGCTACAACTGCCAGAGGTACGGACAGAGCAGTATCTATTGCCACTACCCGACACGCTGCATTCGTTGTGGTGAAGGTCATCACAAGGGCGATTGTCCTCGTGAACGCACCGCCACTGCCACGTGTGCAAACTGTCGTGAACCACCCGCACACCCGCAGGCGCTCGCCACCCGGCAAGCTCTCGCCAGTGCAAGCACTATCATGACGCCCTAAAGCGCATCACCAAGGCCCAAAAGCCTATCCCACCTGCCCCCAAGAAACCCTCAGCCCCTGCATCTGCCGCCCCGGCGGCCCCAGTTCCGGCTACCTCGTCTGCGCCTGCAGCCGCTGTAGTCCCCCCGACCTTCCCAGCGCCTGCCGGAGCGCTCAGTTACGCGGCAGCCGCCGCCTCCGATGCATCTTTCCCTCCTTTGGCCTCGTCGCGAAAGCAACCCGCGCCAAAGAAGAAAAAGTCATCGACCACCATCCTCACGCAGCACAAGCCCGCTGCAACTAAGTCAGCATCTGCCCCAGCTCCCAAAGAGCCTCGGCAGCCTCCAACTACACCTCGGCCCGATAATGGTATCATGTATCGAGTGCCCCCGCCCACGCCGCAGGCGCCATCGACGGAGGAAGGGTCCTCGGATCCGACCTTTGCCGATCGTTTGCGTGTCTGGGTTGAGACCCTCATCCCTCAAATCTTGGCTGCCAAGGACGTCCAGTCTCTGCTAGTCACCATTCTTACCTCCCTCATGACTCTCCTGCCTCTCAATGTCTAGGCCTCTTCGGCTGGTGGCTTGGAATGCGTGTGGTGTTCCGTCTCGCCGAGCCGAATTGGCTAACTTTGCCACTGAATATGACCTCGATGACATCCTCCTCTCCGAAACTTTCCTTACCCCTGCTGCTTCCTTTCAGCTTCCGGCGTACACTACATATCGCACGGATAGGCCCCGGCTACAACCCCCCGCTCGTCCCAGCGGGGGTACTGCTATTCTCGTCCACAGGCGCATTGCCCATCGTCTCTTACCCCCTCCAGATACTAGGTATTTGGAGACGACGGCGGTGGCCCTCTGGATCGGGGATCGGGAGGTTCGCCTAATTTCGGCGTACCTTCCTCCCGGGCCCGGAGGGCCTCCGCCGCCTGAGGAGTGGGACGCCCTCCTCGACCACGAACTACCTACTATAGCTGCCGGAGACTTCAACTCCAAGCATCCCTCTTGGAACAGCCGTGTCACGAACCCGCGTGGCCGCTCGCTCTACAGCTACGTTCAGCGTCATCTGCAGGTCTCAGTTATTGGTCCTGACTCACCGACCCACGTGCCCACTAGGGGCCTTCCGGATGTCCTTGACATTGTCATTGTCAAGGACCTGGCCATTCCTATCACTGTCAGTGCTGTATCGGACCTCTCGTCCGACCACGACCCGGTACTTATCACTGTTCGTCCCCTGTTGGACACACCTCTCCAACCCCCCTCTCGTCCACGGAGAGTCAACTGGCGCTCCTATCATGACAAACTCCAACGAACAGTGCCATCTGACCCCCCGGCCCCCATCGCCTCTACGGCTGATGCGGACCGTATGGCCGACTATCTTCAAGAAGTCGTTACGTCCGCTATGGACACACACACCTATCTTGTCCCAGAGACAAATCGCCGGTCTCAATTACCTGAAGAGGTGCTCCTCGCCATCCAAACTCGGCGCCAACTCCGCCGGAGATGGCAACAAACCCGGGATCCTGCTATCAAACGCAGGCTCAACGCCCAATCTGACCTTGTCAAGCAGCTTCTGCTTGATGCCACTGCACATCGTTGGGACTCGTACCTCGAGTCTCTTGAAGTCCGGCCCGAGTCTGTCTGGCAGGCTGCGAGTCGACTTAATGGCGACAAAAGGACCCGCCATCCCCTCAGATCACCGGACGGCATTGTGTACTCCGCGGCCGGCAAAGCTGAAGTCTTTGCCGCAACCATGGAGGAGCAATTCACTGTCCACGGAGGCGTCTGCGACCCCGTCCACTCGGCCGAGGTCGCAGACTTCCTATCTGGATATTTTTCCCGCCCTCCAGCTGACATCCCTGACCCGTTCGACCGGGCCGATGTTGTCTCGGCTATTGGTCGACTTCGCCCTAAGAGGGCGCCCGGCGATGATCGTATCGGAGCGGCGGCGCTACAACACGCTCCCCCTAGCCTCATCAACTTGGTCCACGAGCTGTTCAATGGATGTCTCCGGCTTCATTACTTCCCCAGCCTGTGGAAGCGTGCGAAAATCATCATGATCCCCAAGCTTCGTAAGCTGCGTATTGACCCCTCAAACCATCGACCCATCTCACTGTTGCCAGTCATATCGAAGGTACTCGAGCGCCTCCTGCACGGTCGGTACGCGCCTCTGCTGGATGGTTTCATTCGGCAGGAGCAGTTCGGCTTTCGCAGGGAGCACTCGACGACCCTTCAACTCGTCCGGGTTGTTACCCATTTGACGGACGCCTACAACAAGCATCTGTCCTCCGTCGCTGTATTGCTCGACGTGAGTAAGGCCTTCGATCGAGTCTGGCACGAAGGCCTTCTCTACAAACTGGCCCACTCCCCCCTCCCTGCCTCATTCGTTCATTTTCTCCGATCGTACTTGTGCGATCGTATCTTTAGGGTATGCGTCGAAGGGTCGTACTCATCCGTCCGACCAGTCGCCGCAGGCGTACCTCAGGGATCTGTCCTTGGCCCCGTTCTGTACCTCGTGTACACGAACGACCTGCCTGTTCAGCCTGGAGTCACTCTCTCGCTCTATGCGGATGACGCTATGTACCACGCCAGCTCAGCGAGTCTTGATTTCGCAGCTGGCCTGGTGCAACGTCAGCTCGCCGTACTTCCGGACTGGCTAAGGAAGTGGAGGATGGCGGTCAATGCGGATAAATCCGAGGCGATCGCCTTTTCTCGTAAATTAACTTCCCGCTGCCAGTCCCTCTCCCTTGAAGGGAGCCCAATCGAGTGGAAACGGACTGTAAAGTACTTGGGCGTCACTCTTGACCGACGCCTAAGCTTTGCACCTCATGTCTCTCTGAGTCTCCAGCGCGCCAGAGGCGTCAGAGCCAAACTATTTCCCTTTCTCTCTCATCGGGGTTCAGTGCCTGTGCGCACTAAACTCACCATCTACTTGCTCTTTCTTAGGGCAATCCTGACTTACGCAGCCCCCGCCTTTTGGGTACTACTCAGCCCATCCGTTGTCGCCCGTTTGGAAGCTTTCCAATCCCGAACCCTCCGCTACATCTCCAACTCTCCCTGGTTTGTCAGAAATGATGCCATCAGGCGAGGGTTGAAGGTTCCTTCACTTACCGAATTCGTTCGGTCCCTAGCCCTCAAACTATTCTCCCGCGCCTATGTCTCGACCCATCCTCACATCCGTCGACTAAGCACAGATGTCGGCCCACCACCTAGACGACACAAACGCCCCCGAGCATTGCTCGACGACCCCCCATAAGCACTTACAGAACATCTGCCCAATCCCCCCGACCTTGAGTATTTTCACGCTCCTCCTCCTTCCTTCTTTCTCTTGTCCGTGCTGGCGCTCGGCGACAGACTAGAGGGGGGTCTGCGCTCGCCCTAGGTGTGCCTAGTGCCACCTCTGGTGGACGCTGCCTCCTCCTACGCTCTCTCCCGTGCGCCGACATTGCCGCCTGGCAGCCCTCGGCGACTTTTCCTGAGCGGCTAGGGGCGCCCTACCCGTTGTGGGAGGGTCATTCCTGCTTCTCACGCGAAAGGTCTTCGAGGTCTCCCCCATTCTGCCGTCACGGGTCTCTTCGAGGTCCCAGGGTCCAAGTAAAATCGTAACATCCTGTCCCTCCAAAATAAAATTGATGGAGGTTCCATTCCTATGAAAGCGCGAGATCGCTAGTCAAGGTAACAGCAAGGCAACATGCAGTCATCGGGTATCGCCCGGACACTGCGACCACCGGAGCACGACTAGCTGCTGCTCCGTCCACCACTGGACCACTGGACTATACCGTTCGGTGAGAGAGGTGACATGTAGAAGACACTCGACTGCTTGCATTCGAAGAGTGAACAGCATAGAGAACAACGCAGAAGAGGATCGCCTCGACCTCTACGCTACTGCCATGAAGAGGCCTTCAGTTCAAGCTACTGCGGCGGCAGTAAAGAAGAAACCGCCGGATCAAGACTCGCCTCATCGCCAGCGCCACCATCCAGCTGCAGCGATGGAAGTTGACCAGCCGCCTTGTCTGCAAGACGAAGACAACCAAAACACAAGTGGGACCTGCCGCACAGTGCCGGTAAGTCGCTTAGGTAGCGCTGTCCAGCGGAATCCGGGGAGTCCGAGAGTAGGGCTCACGAATAGAGATGCGAGTTGCGCCGCCACTGTGACGGTGTCACAGTTCGGCCCCCGGATACCCGCTGGACAAAGAGCTGAGCTAGTCAGCAGTAGACCAGCTGTTAGTTCCCCTGAAGCACTGTGCGGCAGCGACGAGCCCCCCGGCGGGCCACTTGGGCCAGTCGGGAACCCTACGACTCGCGCGGGAAGCCCTGCTCAACCCGCGCAAGTTCGTGAAAATAATCGGTCCTTATTAGGGCCGACCAAGCCCGTAAAGGCCGGACCTTCCGGTTGCACGGCCGCTAGTAGGCCGAGCAGCCCGCAACCTCTGCCGGAGTCTGACTCCCCAGCCATGGAGACCTCGGCTTCCACCGACTGGGTGGTAGTAGGGCACGGTGGCAAGCCGAGGAAGTCTCCTTCCCTGACCTCTTTGAGTTCGGCTACGGACTCGGCGGCATTCAAAGCCTCCGCTGAGGTTGCGCCCAGCCGCACCTCCGAAGGAAGGATCCCGCCGGTGTTCGTCACGAACGTCAAGGATATTATCGGCTTCAGTCGCCGACTCCGTAAGGTCGTTGCGCTGGCAGATAACGCTTCGGTCAAGCTCCTTGCGAGTGAGACTGTGCGCGTTACCTGCCGCAGTGCATCCGAGCACTTCGGAGTAACGTGAATCGTTCCAGTTCCACACCTACACTTTAAACCGAACCAAGCCTGTAGCCCTCGTCCTTCGGGGCCTGGGCATACAGGCGGATCCGCAGGTCGTCCTCGACGAACTGCGCGACGCGGGCTATAAGGTTGTGGGAGCCTCTCGGCTGTACACCACTTATGGCTCGCGTCGTCCCCTCCCCCTCATCAGACTCCTGGTAGAGAAGGGCGACTCTTCCCAGGCCCTGTTAGATTTGAAAAGGCTTTTCGGGCTCTGCGTGAGCGTAGAGCCCTGCCGCCAGACCGGGCGAATCTCCCAGTGCCACAGGTGCCAGCGGTTCGGCCACAGCAGCTTCGGTTGTCGGAACGCGCCGACCTGCGTCCGCTGTGGAAATGACCACTTGACGCAGGCCTGCTGTTCCGGACAACCACCGGTATTGTATTAACTGTGGCGGCGCCAATGCTGCAAATAACAGGCGCTGCCCAGTCTACAAAGAGCAGCTGGACAAGCTAAACAAACCTGTCCAGCCTAAGCCTCGTCAAGTTGTTAGTCAGACAGTCAAAACGGCCAAAGCCGCTGAACCTGTGGTCCGGAAACCAGCCCCGAGGTCTGCTCCGGTTCCAAAACCTAGTGCAGTGAGCCCGAGCACAGCTCAATAGGCCAAACCACCTACCGCGCCCCCGGAACCGGAACGGGAAGTTCCCCACTACACTCTAGTCCCACTGCCGGACGATAAAGAGGAACTCGATCCTCCACGGCCGTCGCCACCCAAGCCTCGATACCCCAGATCGGGCAAGAAAGGTAAGACCCAGGCCAAGAACACGGGCCAGCCAAAGCTACCTGCCACTGGACCCAAGCCCGTCCACCAAAAGCCAGAGCGACCACCCGCTCCAGAACCTGCCCCCAAGGCTTCCACCGTCTC
This sequence comes from Magicicada septendecula, assembly GCA_034769895.1. Taxonomy (NCBI): domain Eukaryota; kingdom Metazoa; phylum Arthropoda; class Insecta; order Hemiptera; family Cicadidae; genus Magicicada; species Magicicada septendecula. The sequence continues at coordinate 137,888,080 of CM068372.1, forward strand.
GCCCCGCCGCAGCTATGCAGCTGCCGCCAAGCGTTCACCACAGGCCTCATCTTCCGATGATCTCGCCGTTGTGTCCGACTTTCTGGCAAGCTACGACTTGCCGACTTGCAGAAAGTAGCCCAAACTTTCCTCAAAATCAAGGAACGCTTGGCAACAGCCTCGCCCCAAGACAAGTTCCTCCTCTTGGTGGAAGCCTGCCGAATTGTAGGTCTGTTCTGAACGGACAACCACGGCAATCCCTCAAGCGAGACCTCGAGCTCGTGGCGTGGAACGCCAACGTCCTCGCTTCCCGGCATTCTGAGCTCTTAGAGTTCGTTGCCCGACACAAGCCCGACGTGCTTCTTCTTGGTGAGACGCACCTGACCCCGCATCGTCGTTTCCGACTGCCCAACTACGTGTGCCACCGGGATGACCGGTCGGATCGCGCAGGAGGGGGCACAGCCATCGCGGTGAAGGCGAGTCTTCGCCACCACCGCGTTGTCCTGCCTCAGCGGCGGAACCTCGAGTGCACCGCGGTTGAGCTCCATGGTGCTCTCGGCCGTCTACTCGTGGTTTCCGCTTACAAGCCTCCACAAACGGAACTCCTGTCGAACGATCTGGAGGCCGTCTTTGGCGCACACAGGAGGGTAGTCCTGGCGGGCGACCTGAACTGTAAGCACCCTGATTGGGGGAGTCGCTTGGTGAACCCAAACGGGGCCCGCTTACGCAGGTATGCTGATGCGGCTCGGGTCACAGTCATGGGTCCTACCGGGCCTACGTACTATCCCTCGAGGGCTAACTCCCGCCCTGACGTACTGGACATTGCCGCGGTCAGGGGCGTTTATTGCCCGGTCCACGTCTCCGTCATTTCGGAACTGTCCTCGGACCATTGCCCTATCAGTGTGCATATAGCTACCCAGCACGCCACCGTCCGCGACGAGCGGCGGGTAATCGAGTGGGACCGCTTTGGCCCGGCGTTCAGTCGCCGCCTACCCGAGCGTATCCCTCTCGACACTACCCAGCATGTCGACGAGGCAGTTGCCTTATTCGACACAGCCGTAGTCTCGGCGGTAGACGTGTCCTCCCGGATGAAGCCGGGGCTCACGCCCGACTATCAGCGTATCCCAGAAGAGGTGTCTCAGCTCGCTTGCGAGAGGAATCGCCTCCGGAGACGCTGGCAGAGGACTCGTGACCCGGCTGACAAGGCTGCGTTCAACAGAGCGTCCGGCAAGTTGCGTCGCGACATGCTGGCGTTCCGTAGACGCAACTGGGAGCTAGCTGTGACACAGATGGATGGCCCTGCCGAGGACCGTAATGTCTGGCGGATTCCCAGTGCCCTAACGGGAAAGCGCAAACGCGCGCCTCTCCCCGCACTGGCCGGACCCGGCGGTCAACCCCTTGGCCGCCCCCTCGAAAAGACAGAGTTCTTGGCTGACAGTTTAGAGCGAGAGTTCGCTCCCAACCCATCCAAGAACCCGGCTTTCACTGAGCAAATCTGCCGCGAGGTAGAGCGCTTTCTATCGGCCGGTATCACAGTCCAACCGGAGTCCATCTCCCCGGAGGAGGTCTCTGAGAGGATTGTTCAGCTCAAGCCCCGGAAGGCGCCTGGCCCGGAGGGAGTCATGAATTCCGCCCTCCATCGTCTTCCGGAGCGAGGAACCCAGTTCCTCTCTGATCTGTTCAATTCATGCCTCAGACTGGCCTATTTTCCGGTGAAATGGAAAACGGCTACCGTCATAGTGATACCCAAGCCGGGAAAGAATTCTTCTCGCGTGGAAAACCTCAGGCCCATCAGCCTCTTGTCCGCGACGTCCAAGGTTTTCGAGCGTCTGATCCAGCGTAGGATCCGCGACCATCTAGAAAGACTAGACGTGCTGATCCTCGAACAGTTCGGCTTTCGTGAGCTGCACTCCTCGACTCATCAGCTGATGAGACTCGTGGAATGCATTACCGAGGCTGGCTGCCAGGGCAAACAGACGACTGCGATCTTCCTAGACGTAGAGAAAGCCTTTGACCGCGTGTGGCACGAGGGTGTCCTATACAAACTGACGGAAGTCCTTTCCCAGACTGCTACGTTCACTTGATCGGCAGCTTTCTGAGAGACCGTAGCTTCCGAGTGAGAGTAGACCACGCTCTCTCTTCGGAGAGGCGTATTACCGCTGGCGTCCCTCAGGGAAGTGTCCTTGGGCCTCTCCTGTTCTCGCTGTTTGTCAACGACACGCCCCGAGTTCCTGGAGTGAAATTGTCGCTGTTCGCGGACGACACTGCGGCTTTTGCCTCAGAGCCGAACGCGAGTTATGCGGCGGTTAAGCTCCAGCGCCAACTCGACGCGTATGTCGGGTGGACCGATGACTGGAGAGTTGCCGTTAACGCTTCCAAGAGCGCCGCGGTAATATTCTCGCGCAAACGCAAGCGGCCTCGGCCGCTTAAAGTAGGCTCGTCGAGGTGCCCTGGACCAATAGCGTCAAGTACCTCGGGCTCCACGTGGATTCCCGACTCACCTGGCGAACCCATACACAGTATATCAGACAACGCGCTTCGGCGCAACTCGGTAGACTCTGGCCCGTGCTATCTAATCCGGCAATGACCCCCCGGCTAGGTAAGCTCATAGTCAACACGTACGTGTTGCCCGTGATTACCTACGCCTGTCCTGTTTGGGGATACCTGGCTCGTGGTCATAGAACAACGCTCCAGCGCGTACTCGACCGGGGACTGAAGCTCGCGTGCAAAGTCCCCCGGAGGTACTCTTCTCGTCTTTTGAGGAGAGGACTCGGTGTCCGCTCTCTTGATGACACCGTGAGACGCCTGGCGCGTAGATTCTATGTTCGTTCCGACAGAGTGACCCACAATTCCCTCATTGCCGGACTTGGTAAATACACCCCGCGACCAGGTGAGTCCTGGAAGCGACCTCGTCTATTAGTCCCGGTGGTATAATCCACCAATCGCAGGTCGCTTCAGACCCCCCCCTACATAGATAAAATAATATCAAAGGAACTCAAAACGACCCAGTGGCAGGAGTCCTTCCTGAGACTCGGGACACTCCACCACTCGCGACCCGCGCAACCCCCAGTTGTGTGCTATACCGTTCACTCTTGTGTCGACAGTCGCAAGCAACGCATCGCAACCAGCAGACTTACTAAGCAAGCAAGCAAGCAAAATGGAATCGTTTATCCAGAAATTTGGAAGCGTCACCGTTTCCGAATACGTACGATGTAAGGACCTACAAACGGGGACGAAGTATTCGATTCGCCTGTTGCAGAACGAGACGACGCGGTGCGGACCTTCTCTGACAGCTGTTATAACGAAGGGAAAGGACGGTACGGAATTACTAAAGGTCTACCTGCCAAAGAGATACGCGAAACTGTTTACGGACGAGGAACTGCAAGGTGTACAACCGGACACGCTCTACCTACAGTACAATGGACAAAAAGATCGTGTAGCGGACATTACTATTGCAAGATTGTAAATTGTAATTTTGTAACACTTTTTTTGTGTTTTTGACAATACATGTATTGAATAACATTATAGGCGTTATTCTTTTTCTCCCTCCTCGTTCCTGTTGTTGTTGTAGGTGTTGTTGTTGGTGTTGGTGTTGGTGTTGAGCGAGCCTCTGAGAATGAGTAACTACGACAATGGCTTTACGCAGGCTCATGGCAAATCTCGGTGGCCTAGTCATGCAAGAGAAGACAGCTGATGACAGTAGTAAAATTTATCCTCCTGTATGGGGTAAAAATCTGGAGTGACACACTCAAGTTTGAAAAACACCGCAAGAGGATGGCATCGGTTCAGCGGTGAGGGGCACATGAGGGATTGATGTGAAAAATAACAAAAGCGTATATTGGTTTCTGTTTACATTTATTTAACAAAAAGAAAAAGACACATTACAAAATCACAATAGTTTCTACTACAGTGATATATGCATATTTATAACACACACGCGCGCGCGCGGATTACAATCAACGTCTGTTACTCTGTTATCTAAAAATGTCCCACATTCAGCGCATGTGTACCGCGCTCGTTCGTAAACACCACCACTCGTCATCAACCAGTTACTGTAATTCATCGCTTTACGCAGTGCCCACTGTGTCAATGTCAACTGTCCATTGTTATCGTTCGCATTGTTTTGTCGGATAGGACACTGCTGCAGTGTTGAAGATCCGTCGTTCGTCATTGACGGTGCATTCATGTCGTTGAGATCGATCACGTTGTGATGGCAGGAAGTTTCTTTTTCCATTCCTTTTGTGTAGATCGTAGAGAAGCACGAACAGATTTCCAGGAGCGTTCGAGGCATATCAGTGTACGGTGTGTATCCCTCGTTCCATATCATACGGTGATAATGTCTTGTCAACCATTCGTTGTTTCTAACGGTCTTTTCGTCCAGACGCGATTCTTCGTAAGGTGGTGCAAAAAATGTCACTGTGAAACATCGAGTAGACAGGTCCACGACAGCCAACTCATTGACGATGTACTCGTTGCGCAAGCCTCGGAACGCTTGAAACTCAACCACAGCTGTGGAGCCGCTTGCGATAACTTCTCGATGAGCCATGCTGTCATCAAATGAGTCAAATTGTCTTTTTTGTTATACACGCACTAGTTTTCGTAACAATAAAGCACACTTTTTTTAGTTTTCGTCAATGTCTACGGGCACTTTGTAACAAACGCAGTTAATATCACCAACAAAAATACCGTAGTTCTGTTCAGCAGTGTGTCCAGCTGCTATGCTAACTGAGGTCTAAGCAGTAAATCTGTACAATGTATGAGCACGAGCATATTATTGCACAACCTTATTCAAGGCTTTGATTCACTTCCAGTTTACAGCGTGAGAAAGTCCTTTCTACGTTCGTCTGTTCTGCTTGAGAACAAAGCGGTTCTCTGTACATGCAGTGTGAGAGAGGTCAATTACACAATTGCACAATTGTTTATAGTTATTCATTCTCATTTCTACGAAATTAAGGCCCTGTGTCTTATTTCAAACATCAACAAACTTCTGAAGGATTTGGAATGTATTTATAATGCAGCACAAGCATGTATGCCTTCAGTACATGTTATTCCTTTGTTGCGTACGGTCGTGATTTGCGCGTGTGTTGTTACCCTACATTCTCGGCTTCTACAGGAGTTTCATGAACATCAGCCGGATTCGGTAAGCCGAACACACACACACAACTCGCTGATGTTACTTTTATTTTATTTAACACAATTTTATTTCTTTTTTATAAAAGAATCCTTTAACTGTTTTCCGTAGTCATACAAAATTCAAGTTGTTTCGCTTCTAAACACGTGCGCGCGCACGTGTGTGTGTATGATCATTTCGCTTGTCGATATCGAGCGAAAATCACGTTATGTGCACCTCTGAAATGTCTTTTTAGTGGATAAGTCCAGCTTTATACTTTCTACAGGGAGCAGTCCCTCTCTCGGTCCCTCCCTCACAGTAAAACTAGCACTATATAGGGGCTAGCATTGTTGCGTGTGCGCGCAGCTGTTTGTACGTTGTGATAAAATTGTTGCACAACCTTTTACTATCGTTTTGAATTCTCTTCCGTACAGCGAATGAAGGTCGCCTGTTCCGAACGAGAACAAAGGCTCGTCTGTTCACGTTGTACTCGATCGGCTACAGGTCATTCACATCGTACTGTTTGTATTTTTATTAATCTCATTCCCACGGGAAATACCAAACAATGCGTTCTCTGTTTGCGTTGTACTCGCTCAGCTAAAGGTCAGTGACTCTGTACTGTTTATACTGATCTCATTCCCACGCCGGCGATGGGCATCTGTTTTCAATCTTCCTCAAGTGTGTGTGTGTGAATTTCCCAAGGCTAGAAATTTCCGCTACGTACTCACCGCGCTGTACTCAGAACGATTGCGTCCACCGACGGCTGCAGACGTCTTTGCGCCGTGCTTTTTTTTTGTATTCTTGTGTGTAATGGAATTATATTTTTTAGTGAGTGTTGTCAGGCCGCGTTCTTACCTTCATAGTGCGTTTATGGACTAGCAGCGGATTGCGGACACTCTGGAGGCTTACATCTTATACAGTTTGTACCATTGGTACAGATATTTTCTACTTACCTCGCATTACAGAATTGTTTTATTAATTCTTAAATATTGCTTGAAATTTTGGTGAATAGAAACTATATGTTTGATGGGGCGAGCCATGTATTTTGTATCAAAATATCGACAAGTGTATGGTTCCCACAGGATCGAGATCCTGCTTCGTCCTCAGAACGTTTAAAACTTCATACCTTGTGAAATTCCAAGCACGGAATACATTACGCAAGTGAGTGTATTGTGAAGGTGTTATTTCAGTTCACGGAATGAGTGAGGTTTACGCCGTACCTATCTGCCTACAGAAAAGTAAGTAGGCTACTATACTCCTACTGTTTTACCACTTAAAATAAAATAAACCTCCGCTCCACAGTCCGTTAAGGACCAAGGCGTACCACGCAGCTTTTTGTGTTAGTGTGACGGTGTATGGCTAGTACTACGCGCCACCAGCGCTAGTTGCGGTATTCACGGCCAGGAGGCGGCGCTGTTATCTCAGCTCCTACTCAGTTTGCCTCACGACGCTGAAGTTGTGCAGTACCTGAAGATACAACCAAAACAACTTTGTGAACAGACTGCACCAATGATAAAGATAGAAAAAGACAGAAAATAAGTTATTAGAGAAAGTCACTTTGCCTGCAGTAGGGACAGTTCGTGTCAAAGCTCCAACCTTTGCAGTCACTGGGCAACGTATCTCCGCCAATTTGAAGCTGCTGCATGCGCAAATAATTGGACAGAGAAAGACAAGGCAGTCTCACTCATTCTCGCATTAAAAGGACCCGCGGCAGACCTACTACAGAAAGTTCCACCTGACAGCCAGAACATCTATGCCGAGTTGATAAAAGCTCTAGAATTACGCTATGGCGATAAACATTTGCGAGATGTGTACTACGCTCAGTTGAGAACAATACAACAACATTCCAGGGAGACTCTTCAAGAGTTTGAACCAAGTATCGACAGACTGATTAGATTGGACTATCCTGAAGCACCAGAAGATTTAAGAATAAGGTTTGCGGTGCAGACATTTATTGATGGCATCAGAGATTGTAAACGTCAGCAAGTGTTACGAATGGCAAGACATCGAAATAGCTCAGAAGCTCTTGTTCACGCCCTAGAGTTTGAAGCTGTCAAGTCAGCGTCCCGCTACATTAATGGGTTTGTGCCATCACATTGCCGTTATGATGGGTGGAGAAAAACAATATTGTCAGACAAACAATTCGGAAATTCAAGAGAGTCGCAACGATTTGAACGATGGGATAAAGACAGAAGACCGAAATGTTACAACTGTGGAAAACGTGGTGATCTACAGGTAGACAGTTGGGAGAAGAAGATACCGAGAGAAGAGAGTGATCGCACCAATTGGAGAAATAAAGCCTCAGAACAACACACAGTTTCCACGCTATATAAGACCAGTGGAAACTTGATTGTTAATGGGTTTGCGGAAGGTAAACCACCATTATTTACAATTGACACGGGCACAACAGTGTCTATTGTGCGCCCTGACTTAATCAGCAACCGACGGCCTCAAATTAGCTCTTGTACAATACAGACTGTGACTGGAAGCCCCGTCAAGGTGCTAGAAAAGGTAGACGTACGTGTACGCCTGGGTCTTCTTGAGTTTAGCCACCAAATGCTCGTTGCAGACATTGTCGATGAAGTGATTCTTGTCACGGACATAATGAATGCCTACGGACTCGTTGTGGACTTAAGAGAGAATGTCCTGAAGGTTGGACAAGAGAAGATAAAGCTTTGCATGGCTAAAATGACAGGGTCTACCAAAAATTCGATTAAGCGAGTGGCATTAGTCGAAGAAAAAGTCAACAGGTCTGGTCAAGAGGAACCCTCCCTATTGCAAGCGGAAATGGAGGAAGAACTAGCAGAGGAAATACAAATAAGTGTAACAACAAAAGAAGTGATTGGAAAGCCAACTATGGGTATCGAGACAAAACTCTTGCTTGTTCCTGGGCTGATAGAAGCGCCCGAGGGAAAAATGGCTGGAGATGAGGTTATGCAAGAGGTTGTTGACGAGAACCAAACAAACTTGGATCAGCCAGTGGTGTTTAGGTCATCAGTACATGACGCAATTGGAGTGATTCCAGCAAAACTAGTGGTTGAGCGGAAGACTCGCATTCCTGGGAACATGATATTCGGATCACACGATACTGAATTCGAAGAACCGGATAATTATCTTTCGCAAGGACGTCCACCTAGATCGAGCATTACTTCAGAGACGGTTTGCCAGTTCGGGACGAACAGGCTTGAGGAGGAGACAGTGTTACAACATTACAGAACAGTCTACGTGTTTGCCGAATGTTCCCAATCTTCATAAACCTACATTTTATATCACTATTTTTTTACTTTTTTATATTTTTACATTAATAATGTTTAATAATATAAAAATAACAGGCTACTATACTTTTTTCCTTACCTAAATAAATGAATTTACAGCTGTGATTATGGTATTGCAACTGTATGGAATAAATGGGGTTATAATGTTTCTGGGAGAACAAAAAAATAATTCCAAACTTTTACATGAATTTCCAGTTGCTAAATGACGGAGTTATAGGCCTGACAGTGTTTCCTGAACAGTCTTCTGTGCCGACCCAATGCATGAATTACCCCCACTAACAAGTGTCGCTAATTTGTCTACAGAGGAGAAAGGAGAGACAACGCAATAACAGTGTTCTCACCGTCTCACTCTTGTACTACCATTGTCTCTTGTCACACACACGCTTCCATTGTTCTCACCAGTCTTGTTGCAGCCGATGTCCACGCTATGAAACACTGTAAACAACTGTTGTGCGCATGTGTGAAATGACTGAAAATATTGTTAGCCTCGCAACGAGGTGTTTGTTTACTACGCATCGAGACCCGAGTGTTCAATTTACATCGTCCTGCCTCTACTTGTAACTTAGTTCTTGCATTGCAGCTTTTCTCATGCTGGTAACAGATATTTAAACAGCCTTAATTTATTTGAATGAGTGAAGCGAGTTCTCAGTTCTAACTCAATCTTTTGGCATTTGTGTGTCTATCTAATTTGAGGTAGTCTAATGGTAACTTATACGATTTTTGTACTACTTGCCAACCATATCCACATATATAACATACAGAACCCTATTGGTTTTTTATATCAATCCTCCTAAAAACAGGGTGGTTGGGGGAAAAATGTTGGGGTTAAAACATTTTGAAAAAAATTTTAACATCTCCTTGTGGGATATCAGATTAAACAGAACTTTTCCCCTAATCCGAATACAGTATAGTGGAAATTTCCAAAAAGTGGGCACTGGGTCAAAAAAAAGTGTACCAAAATTTTGAAAAAAAAACTCCAAGTGGGATACTTGGATTAAAGATCATTTTACCCACAGTCTGAATATAGTGTTTAGGTCTGAAAATTAAAACATTGTTGGACACCACAAAAGGTATTAAACTTTGAAAAAATTGTCAACTTCGTCCACAATTAAGAAAAATATGTTTTCTGCCATCACGAGCTACAAATGGAAGTTAAAATTTTGCAAAAATTGTAAAACTCTGAGCAAGTTCTGCAGCTTAGGGAGCTTACTAGTTAACAGGAATTCAAGCTGGTTTTCTGAAATTTAAAGTAGATTTTATAGTATTTTTCTGAATAGTGATGTTTAATTTCTGTATCAGTAATTTTTGTTACACCCAAAACTAGACTTTTGTTATCAACTCCGTTGACCATGTTGCACCTTTCCCAAACTTTTCTGCAAGCCGGAATTATACAAAATGCAGTGTACACTACCAGGAAAAATGTTGGCAACTATCTTACAGCCACAACCACAATTTGACTTTCTATAAGAACAACTTATGTTTAAATCACATAAAGGGCCAACGTTAGAGAGAAAGGTGGAGTCTTCATGCATGTACTTCGTGTCACATGAGAACCCAGCATTAGTGATACATACAGCAACTAATTAGTAAGAGCTGTGCTGTAGAGAGCTTGTTTATATGTTCCAAAGTATCCTGTAAGGGAACCATAGTGAATAAGGACATGACGTCAAAACTGACCAAGATGTCATCAAGTCTCACCTCAAAGTTCACTTTCTCCACAAAATTTGTTGAGTCGCATACATAAGTGTACACCAGCCCGATGTGCAGCTAGAGCAGTCCGTTCAGGAGCTTCACCAAGGCATACATGGGCAAGCCAATGGTGCTAACAACTGGACGAAGTGGTGTTCCCTCTTTATAGATGTTAGGAACACCATAAACACAGGGGGGAATGACTCAGAGCAACACACAGTAGTCTTCACCTCTTGAGACAAGGAAGATTGTTTAATGAGTTGTTCTGTCTTGCATATTCCAACCCCTTCAATCCCTACACATTCCAGATACCCAATTTTAATATATCCTTGACAACAGAATTCTTTTGCTTTTCTTTGCATGAACAGGTGACATTTTGGCAATCCAACTATGGTTTGAAGAAGCAAGGGTAGACCAATGTGTGTTTGAGGTACTACAAGTAGAGACCACTGAAATGGAGGAGTTAGAGGAAATATTGCAAACTAAAAATAGTAAAGTCTAGTTGGGATCTACAATGAGGGTATAGATATGACCAACAGTAACTTAATATAGGGATTAAAGCTCAAGAAATGTTTTCTTCATGTCACAAACAATGTGTTAGAGAACATATCCAAAGTCCAGAGGACTCAGAATCCACCAAAATTATATCCACCTTCAAGAAAGAGATGAGTCACAGCCACGATAATTATCAGGTAATAAGCCTGCTCAATTCTGTATAGAAAATTTATAGTAAAATAATTAATGACAGAGAATCTGATAGTCTTATTTTGGTGGACCAACCTGGTTTTTAGAGGGCAGATAACTATCGATGATGTGTTTGCTCTGACACAGCTAACAGAACACATGGTTGAACTTAAAAAGCTTTCAACAGGGTTGACCACAATTTACTGTAGAGAATACTATAAGAAAAAAGGAATACCAAAGCACCGGGTTGAAAGATGCACACAATATACAGTGGTACCAAGAACGTAGTAAAAACAGGTGAAGGACTGGTGGAGGAGCTACATGTCAACATGGATATTAAACAGAAGACTTCTCCAATACTTACTTGGATAGGTTAGTTCATGGGTGGAAGAGTAGTGTCAGTCCTGGGCTGGTGATTAATTCATGCATTGCCATGAACAATATGTTCTTTGCAGATGATGAAGTGATCATTCAGGGATCAGAATATTCAAATGAGCTATACACAGACTGAATGTCCTATGTTCATCGTATAGTTTGAAGACTCCAAGAGGGAAAACAAAAATCATGACATTTAAAGGGAAAGTTCCCATGAGGTGTAATGTAGTGATAAATGGTAACATACAAATCTCATGGTTTTAATAACTGGGTTGTGACATCGATTGTGAAAGGGATCGCAATATAGGAAATAAAATTAATAGGTTCACATGACCATAGTGATAGGAGGAACCTACATGGAGATGACACCCAATTACTAATGTATAAAGTTTGGCAATTCTGGAGTTGCTTTACTGTTTGGGAATGTGTATAGTCACTGCTGTTTGGGAACAACAGTAGGGTCACTGTAGTTGAAATAAGTTTCTTCAAGGTATGTGTGATGACAAGTCAATCATATGAACATGAGGATCAGAATACAAGAAATAAAATGGAAAAATGCTCACTGTTGGATTAATAAATATGTCCAAGTATAAGTAAGTGGTGGAAATAGAGAGATGAGGATGCGGGGGGGGGGGAGTTTTCACTTATAGACTGCGATAGGAGAGTTGTTGGTAACCCTGAAAATGACAGGAGTAATTTTCATCATTTCGAATTGAACAGCAAAAATGAAGGCATGAAAGGCAGAAAATGAGAATCAAAATACAAAGACATTTTTGTAACAAAATATATATAGAGTGTTTCAAGAGGTTTCTGCTGTACTCTGCAGGTATATTCCTCTGGCAAAAATAATGAAAAGATGTATATAAATATAAGTCTGGAAATGCTTTGGTTTTGAGTTACACCAAGTCTGATATTTTCTTCCTATTTTGGCCTCAAAGATAAACTTGTGATTTTATACACATTTTATATAAAGAATTCAAAAATATTGGTTTCAGTGTCTTACTCTTAATAATTTTTTATACGTCCCATGAAATATTGTAAAATGTAACAAAGAATATAACTTTATCAGATTTTTGCAAGAATAAAATGTAAAATTTTAGAACTAGTATGCTCCCTGGCTGCAGACCCGCTCAGTATTTTGATATTACACAAATTTTGATATTAGATAAATTTTTGATTATAGGAAAAATTACAAAAATCCCGATTTCTCTACTATTTCTTAAGTAATAAAACATTTGTAGAGCACACAATCATACAATAAACACAAAAATTACAAACATTCGGATTAACAGTTCCTTTTATAATCTGACACCCTGCTGGATTTTCACAATTTTTTTAAATTTTTTAATGTTTTTTTTTCTTGGCCCTGGGTTCACAAAATTTTGGAATTTCCAAGCTCTAATTCTAACTCAAATTTTAATTTCCAATAAAAATTGGACAGCCCCCCATTTTAATTTTGTTTGACACCCCCCATGAATTTTTGCGATATTATCAAACTTTTCACCCACTTTTTGGGCCCTGGCTTCCAAAAATTTTGAAATTTTCAAAAACGAACACTATATTCAGACTGTGGTTAAAATTCCCTTTGGTACTCCCACATGGCTATTGTGATTTTTAACAATTTTGACCCCATTTTTGGAGGGATCACTCTTAAAAACAATAGGGTTCTGTAAGGTAAAAGTATGGTCACACACACGTCAAGTTATATGGAAATCAGTTGATGAGTTCACAAGTTATCATGTGACATACCCCCAAAAAGATAGACAGAAAAATTCCAAACGGTCACGTCAAGACTAAGAACTCACTTCGCTAGTTCAATAATAAAAACGTTTGCTACAAACCTTGTAAGTAATTTAATTCAATAATACAGAAAAGTTACATTTAATCGTTTAATATACGTACTATTTATCCCACAGTAACTTACTTATATTCATATCTAAATAATTTCATAGAAAATACAGAACTTTTATTTCACAAATTAATTACTTAACAAAATTAAATTAGTCTTAAAAATTGTGTTTAATAAATGCAATACCACACTGTTTTACCTTTGAAGCCTCAAAAAGGGAGAAAATATTTTAGTCACCGTAACTCATAAACAAATTGTGTCAGACCCAAATTTACATGAGCTTTTTCATTATTTTTATCAGACGATTACACCTGCAAAGTTCAGTGGAAACCTCCTGAAATACTCAGTGTACAGTAATAAAAATATTAAGAATAATACTTACAATAAGAAAGAGAAGGATAATACAAATAATATCACTATGATAAGAATGTAGGTGTACAAATGCACACACACAAAACAACTAGCTTTTGTGATAATTTGAAAACATTGAACTGAAATCTTAAAAGACATAGGTAAATAATACTGTATAAGCCAAATGGTTACATACAAAAAGACACAGCAATATATAAAACAGAACAATTTAATACAATGTAAAATGATTTCTTCATATTTGTGTAACATACGGTATCTTATAGGTTGCATCTGTGCCTTATACAGAATACATATTTATGTTCTGAGTTGCAAAACCTTATTTGTAGTGAAGCAGAAAATTTAGAACTTTAGTAGAAACTATTAAAAGAAAAAGGATAACAAATTTACAAATCAATGACAATGTAGTAAACATGTGTAAGGACATGGTTTAGTTATCAGATAGTGACTCCACTGAGCTGTAAAATGCATTAAAAAGGACCTGAACATCAGCTAACTGGAAAGATATATATAATAAGTTCTATTCAATGGCTTTTACGTTATTAAGTTAAGTTTAAGTTGGCTTTCGTAGTTACATTCAGTTAATGCATTACTCCAACACAGGGATGCCCATCCCCCCTAGGCCCAATGTGCAAATCCCCCCAAAAAGTCTCATTGACAGGATGTTGCTGCAGGCTGCCAGGGTCAGTTTTCCAAATTCCAAAACAAAATTTACTACTAGTTGTACTGGTAGAGACATTTATGCCGCCAGTTCGTTAAAACAATCATAAAGATATGCAATTCATTTAGTTTTTACTTCCATATTCCTTAAGGAAATGGAAGTATGGTGATGGCAAAAAAATCGTGTTCGAGATTATTGCAGATTCTGCTTGTACTACACTCAAAACATGAAAAAAAGTCGTTTTTACTTCCATATTCCTTAAGGAATGGAAGTATGGTGATGGCAAAAAAAATCGTGTTCGAGATTATTGCAGATTCTGATTCTACTACACTCAAAACATGAAAAAAAGTCGTTTTCCGAAAAGTGTCTGTGTGTCTGTCTGTCTGTCTGTCTGTCTGTCTCTGTGTGTGTCTGTCTGTAGATTTTTTTTCTATGGCAAACGATAACTGCCGCAAATTCAAACAGAATCAAATAATTTTTTGCATGCAGCCCTGATTTGCAGAGGACTCGCGACCTATTGTTTTTGGTGAAGATCGGTTGAGGGAAAGGGGTAGTTTACCGGCAACGGTTTTTTTTTAGCAAGGGTAATTTTGTTTGTTTGGCAAACGATAACAGCCGCAAATTCAAACAGAATCAAATAATGTTTCGCATACAGCCCTAAATTGTAGAGTTCTCAAGATCTGTTGATTTGGTGAAGATCGGTTAAGGGAAAGGGGTAGTTTACCTGTAACGTTTTATGTTTTAACAAGGGTATTTCCTATGGCAAACGATAACAGCCGCAAATTCAAACAGAATCAAAAGATTATTTGCATACAGCCCTAAATTGTAGAGTTCTCAAGACCTATTGTTTTTGGTGAAGTTCGGTTGAGGGAAAGGGGTAGTTTACCTGCAACGTTTTTTTAACAAGGGTATTTTCTATGGCAAACGATAACAGCCGCAAATTCAAACAGAATCAAATAATGTTTTGCATACAGCCCTGATTTGTAGAGTACTCAAGACCTATTGTTTTTGGTGAAGATCGGTTAAGGGAAAGGGGTAGTTTACCTGTAACGTTTTATGTTTTAACAAGGGTATTTCCTATGGCAAACGATAACAGCCGCAAATTCAAACAGAATCAAAAGATTATTTGCATACGGCCTTAAATTGTAGAGTTCTCAAGACCTCTTGTTTTTGGTGAAGATCGGTTGAGGGAAAGGGGTAGTTTACCTGCAACGTTTTTTTAACAAGGGTATTTTCTATGGCAAACGATAACAGCCGCAAATTCAAACAGAATCAAATAATGTTTTGCATGCAGCCCTGATTTGCAGAGTACTCGCGACCTATTGTTTTTGGTGAAGATCGGTTGAGGGAAAGGGGTAGTTTACCTGCAACGGTTTTTTTTTAGCAAGGGTAATTTTGTTTGTTTGGCAAACGATAACAGCCGCAAATTCAAACAGAATCAAATAATGTTTCGCATACAGCCCTGAATTGTAGAGTTCTCAAGATCTGTTGATTTTGGTGAAGATCGGTTAAGGGAAAGGGGTAGTTTACCTGTAACGTTTTATGTTTTAACAAGGGTATTTCCTATGGCAAACGATAACAGCCGCAAATTCAAACAGAATCAAAAGATTATTTGCATACAGCCCTAAATTGTAGAGTTCTCAAGACCTATTGTTTTTGGTGAAGTTCGGTTGAGGGAAAGGGGTAGTTTACCTGCAACGTTTTTTTAACAAGGGTATTTTCTATGGCAAACGATAACAGCCGCAAATTCAAACAGAATCAAATAATGTTTTGCATACAGCCCTGATTTGTAGAGTACTCAAGACCTATTGTTTTTGGTGAAGATCGGTTAAGGGGAAGGGGTAGTTTACCTGCAACGTTTTTTTATCAAGCGTATTTTCTATGGCAAACGATAACAGCCGCAAATTCAAACAGAATCAAATCATTTTTTGCATACGTCCCTGAATTGTAGAGGTCTCAATGACTTTCGATTTTGGTGAAGATCGGTTAAGGGGAAGGGGTAGTTTACTTGCAACCTTTTACGTTTTAACAAGAGTAAAGTACTTGAAAATTTATTTAAACTTTTTGAAACAATGGTAATTGTTAAAAATAAAATAATTTTGTTGCCAGGCAATAAAATTATAATTTTTTCATTTTAATGTAATATAATATTTTTCATTTAATACAGCAATAAAAAGGCAGGTAAGACACAGCCTGGCTGTTTGGCTGAAAATGATTTTAAATATAAATCTTAGAATATGGAAGTCATGTATGGTTCTCCATACCGATATTTTACTTCCATATTTCCTTAAGGAATGGAAGTATGGTGATGGCAAAAAAAATCGTGTTCGAGATTATTGCAGATTCTGATTCTACTACACTCAAAACATGAAAAAAAGTCGTTTTCCGAAAAGTGTGTGTGTGTGTGTGTGTGTGTGTGTGTGTGCGTGCGTGCGTGCGTGCGTGCGTGCGTGCGTGCGTGCGTGCGTGCGTGCGTGCGTGCGTGTGTGTGTGTGTGTGTGTGTGTGTGTGTGTGTGTGTGTGTGTGTGTGTGTGTGTGTGTGTGTGTGTGTGTGTGTCTATAGATTTTTTTTCTATGGCAAACGATAACTGCCGCAAATTCAAACAGAAAGAATTAATTTTTTGCATACAGCCCTGATTTGTAGAGTACTCACGACCTATTGTTTTTGGTGAAGATCGGTTGAGGGAAAGGGGTAGTTTACCTGCAACGGTTTTTTTTTATCAAGGGAAATTTTTTTTTTTTTGGCAAACGATAACAGCCGCAAATTCAAACAAAATTAAATAATGTTTCGTATACAGCCCTGAATTGTAGAGTTCTCAAGACCTATGGTTTTTGGTGAAGATCGGTTAAGGGAAAGGGGTAGTTTACCTGCAACGTTTTATGTTTTAACAAGGGTATTTTCTATGGCAAACGATAACAGACGCAAATTCAAACAGAATCAAAAGATTATTTGTATACAGCCCTAAATTGCAGAGTTCTCAAGACCTATTGTTTTTGGTGAAGATCGGTTAAGGGAAAGGAGTAGTTTACCTGCAGCGTTTTTTTATCAAGGGTATTTTCTATGACAAACGATAACAGCCGCAAATTCAAACAGAATCAAATAATTTTTTGCATACAGCCGTGATTTGTAGAGTATTCAAGACCTATTGTTTTTGGTGAAGATCGGTTAAGGGGAAGGGGTAGTTTACCTGAAACGTTTTTTTATCAAGCGTATTTTCTATGACGAACGGTAACTGCCGCATATTCAAACAGAATCAAATAATTTTTTGCATACGTCACTGAATTGTAGAGGACTCAAGGCCTTTTGATTTTGGTGAAGATCGGTTAAGGGGAAGGGGTAGTTTACCTGCAACCTTTTACGTTTTAACAAGAGTAAAGTACATGAAAATTCATTTAAACTTTTTCAAACAATGGTAATTGTTAAAATAAAATAATTTTGTTGGCAGGCAATAAAATTATAATTTTTTCATTTTAATGTAAATCTGTACATAGTATACAGTAAAGTCGGTGCGTTTTCTCTCTGTGTTTGAAATCGCTAATCTCAGGAAGTACTGAACGGATTTTATTCAAGTTTTCGCCAATAGATAGAGTGTCTATCGAGGAACATTTATGTGTATAATTAATACATATATGTTGTACATTAGCTTGGCTATCACGGTTTATGTCAAGTAAGTGGTATAGTTTACATCTTATATATAAAAATGAATGTTTTTTTGTTTGTCCCGTATGCGTTCCTATACCATTCATCCGATTGCGATAAAACTTCGGAGAGTTGTTGTGCGCACGTCCGCGAAGGTTTCTTCCACATCTCCTCCTAAACCACTGTACCGATTTCAACCAAACTTGGCACAAATATTTTACGCAACGGGAGAACCAACATAGGATAGGTTTTTTTTCGATGTGGTCCTTTTGGGGGTTCTTTGGGGTCTTCCACTTCGCCTCCTAAACCACTGGACCGATTTCAACCAAACTTGGCACAAATATTTTACGCAAAGGGAGAACCAACATAGGACAGGGGTTTTTTTTCGATACGATCCTCTGGGGGATCCTTTGCGGTCTTAAAAAACTATTAGATCTGGTTACTATGGCAACCCAATAGAATAGATTCTGTTCTAAATATATTATCGCATTAAATTGAAGACCACGCGAACGAAGTTGTGGGGAACAGCTATTTATTTTTAAGAAGCCTACTTTAATTAAACTTTATTAATTAAACTAACATTTTCATTACGTACAACGTGAAACTCCGTAGCGAAGCACGGGTATTCTGCTAGTCATGTATAAGAGAAAATATATCGTGCGTGGCAGGCAAGCATATCTCAGTTATGTACTGTTTACGTTTCCATTTTATTATTATCACTACCGCAATAAAAAGGCAGGGAACACACACACACACACACACACACACACAATTCGCGTTATTTCTGGCCTCATTCATGTTTATTTTCTTACATTTGCACGGTTTTTAAATGGAAAGTGCCGAACCCACACCAACATAACGCATGCAAGCCGAAAAAGTGTCCAGCGTGGATAGCGATTTGCTTCCTGTGGATCGCTGGGCAGTGTAACTGCACGTGTTTACAGAGGAACGATTCATAGACAGACTTTTCGTCTTTAGGGAATGAACCCTCTGCAAGATGCTGAGGGTCCATGAGTGACTTCGGAGCGCTCCTTCTTTTCCGCGTGTTTGTTCTGTGAAACGTACACTGTAGATTCGCAGATTTATTCTAAGCAACGCTCAATAGGAAATGTTGAAAATTTTTGTCCACGGTGAACCCTCATACACACTAAACCTGCTCTGATGTTTTAATTAAGGACATCATAATATTAAAACTTTGGAAACTTGAGCACTATTTAATGGAGATCAATCATTAACTTATACAAGCCATTAATTTTATGCATATTTTTTATATATATGTGTACAACGTTATCGGCAACAAAGAAGTAGTTTTTGTTAAAATTCCTTCTCTGGATATTTGGCCGTAGTCCAATGTTTTCTACAAAACCAGACGTTTCGGCAATGCCATTGACTTCCATCATCAGTGAAAATCGAGTGTGATAACATGAGGTGGTATATGTTAGTGACCACAGTACTGTGGTTAAGGCTGAAGCAGTAAGTAGAAAGAAGTAGTTTCTATGGTAATATTTCATTTCGAAAATGATTTTAAAAATAAATCTTAGAATATGGAAGTCATGTATGGTTCTCCATACCGATATTTTCGAAATGTGTCTGTGTGTGTGTCTGTCTATAGATTTTTTACTTCCATATTCCTTAAGGAATGGAAGTATGGTGATGGCAAAGAAAATCGTGTTCGAGATTATTGCAGATTCTGATTCTACTACACTCAAAACATGAAAAAAAGTCGTTTTCCGAAAAGTGTCTGTGTGTGTGTCTGTCTGTCTGTGTGTCTGTCTGTCTGTGTGTCTGTCTGTGTGTCTGTAGATTTTTTTTCTATGGCAAACGATAACTGCCGCAAATTCAAACAGAATCAAATAATTTTTTGCATGCAGCCATGATTTGCAGAGTACTCGCGACCTATTGTTTTTGGTGAAGATCGGTTGAGGAAAAGGGGTAGTTTACCTGCAACGTTTTTTTAACAAGGGTATTTTCTCTGGCAAACGATAACAGCCGCAAATTCACACAGAATCAAATAATGTTTTGCATACAGCCCTGATTTGTAGAGTACTCAAGACCTATGGTTTTTGGTGAAGATCGGTTAAGGGAAAGGGGTAGTTTACCTGCAACGTTTTATGTTTTAACAAGGGTATTTTCTATGGCAAACGATAACAGACGCAAATTCAAACAGAATCAAAAGATTATTTGTATACAGCCCTAAATTGCAGAGTTCTCAAGACCTATTGTTTTTGGTGAAGATCGGTTAAGGGAAAGGAGTAGTTTACCTGCAGCGTTTTTTTATCAAGGGTATTTTCTATGACAAACGATAACAGCCGCAAATTCAAACAGAATCAAATAATTTTTTGCATACAGCCGTGATTTGTAGAGTATTCAAGACCTATTGTTTTTGGTGAAGATCGGTTAAGGGGAAGGGGTAGTTTACCTGAAACGTTTTTTTATCAAGCGTATTTTCTATGACGAACGGTAACTGCCGCATATTCAAACAGAAAGAATTAATTTTTTGCATACAGCCCTGATTTGTAGAGTACTCACGACCTATTGTTTTTGGTGAAGATCGGTTGAGGGAAAGGGGTAGTTTACCTGCAACGGTTTTTTTTTATCAAGGGAAATTTTTTTTTTTTTGGCAAACGATAACAGCCGCAAATTCAAACAAAATTAAATAATGTTTCGTATACAGCCCTGAATTGTAGAGTTCTCAAGACCTATGGTTTTTGGTGAAGATCGGTTAAGGGAAAGGGGTAGTTTACCTGCAACGTTTTATGTTTTAACAAGGGTATTTTCTATGGCAAACGATAACAGACGCAAATTCAAACAGAATCAAAAGATTATTTGTATACAGCCCTAAATTGCAGAGTTCTCAAGACCTATTGTTTTTGGTGAAGATCGGTTAAGGGAAAGGAGTAGTTTACCTGCAGCGTTTTTTTATCAAGGGTATTTTCTATGACAAACGATAACAGCCGCAAATTCAAACAGAATCAAATAATTTTTTGCATACAGCCGTGATTTGTAGAGTATTCAAGACCTATTGTTTTTGGTGAAGATCGGTTAAGGGGAAGGGGTAGTTTACCTGAAACGTTTTTTTATCAAGCGTATTTTCTATGACGAACGGTAACTGCCGCATATTCAAACAGAATCAAATAATTTTTTGCATACGTCACTGAATTGTAGAGGACTCAAGGCCTTTTGATTTTGGTGAAGATCGGTTAAGGGGAAGGGGTAGTTTACCTGCAACCTTTTACGTTTTAACAAGAGTAAAGTACATGAAAATTCATTTAAACTTTTTCAAACAATGGTAATTGTTAAAATAAAATAATTTTGTTGGCAGGCAATAAAATTATAATTTTTTCATTTTAATGTAAATCTGTACATAGTATACAGTAAAGTCGGTGCGTTTTCTCTCTGTGTTTGAAATCGCTAATCTCAGGAAGTACTGAACGGATTTTATTCAAGTTTTCGCCAATAGATAGAGTGTCTATCGAGGAACATTTATGTGTATAATTAATACATATATGTTGTACATTAGCTTGGCTATCACGGTTTATGTCAAGTAAGTGGTATAGTTTACATCTTATATATAAAAATGAATGTTTTTTTGTTTGTCCCGTATGCGTTCCTATACCATTCATCCGATTGCGATAAAACTTCGGAGAGTTGTTGTGCGCACGTCCGCGAAGGTTTCTTCCACATCTCCTCCTAAACCACTGTACCGATTTCAACCAAACTTGGCACAAATATTTTACGCAACGGGAGAACCAACATAGGATAGGTTTTTTTTCGATGTGGTCCTTTTGGGGGTTCTTTGGGGTCTTCCACTTCGCCTCCTAAACCACTGGACCGATTTCAACCAAACTTGGCACAAATATTTTACGCAAAGGGAGAACCAACATAGGACAGGGGTTTTTTTTCGATACGATCCTCTGGGGGATCCTTTGCGGTCTTAAAAAACTATTAGATCTGGTTACTATGGCAACCCAATAGAATAGATTCTGTTCTAAATATATTATCGCATTAAATTGAAGACCACGCGAACGAAGTTGTGGGGAACAGCTATTTATTTTTAAGAAGCCTACTTTAATTAAACTTTATTAATTAAACTAACATTTTCATTACGTACAACGTGAAACTCCGTAGCGAAGCACGGGTATTCTGCTAGTCATGTATAAGAGAAAATATATCGTGCGTGGCAGGCAAGCATATCTCAGTTATGTACTGTTTACGTTTCCATTTTATTATTATCACTACCGCAATAAAAAGGCAGGGAACACACACACACACACACACACACACACACACACACACACACAATTCGCGTTATTTCTGGCCTCATTCATGTTTATTTTCTTACATTTGCACGGTTTTTAAATGGAAAGTGCCGAACCCACACCAACATAACGCATGCAAGCCGAAAAAGTGTCCAGCGTGGATAGCGATTTGCTTCCTGTGGATCGCTGGGCAGTGTAACTGCACGTGTTTACAGAGGAACGATTCATAGACAGACTTTTCGTCTTTAGGGAATGAACCCTCTGCAAGATGCTGAGGGTCCATGAGTGACTTCGGAGCGCTCCTTCTTTTCCGCGTGTTTGTTCTGTGAAACGTACACTGTAGATTCGCAGATTTATTCTAAGCAACGCTCAATAGGAAATGTTGAAAATTTTTGTCCACGGTGAACCCTCATACACACTAAACCTGCTCTGATGTTTTAATTAAGGACATCATAATATTAAAACTTTGGAAACTTGAGCACTATTTAATGGAGATCAATCATTAACTTATACAAGCCATTAATTTTATGCATATTTTTTATATATATGTGTACAACGTTATCGGCAACAAAGAAGTAGTTTTTGTTAAAATTCCTTCTCTGGATATTTGGCCGTAGTCCAATGTTTTCTACAAAACCAGACGTTTCGGCAATGCCATTGACTTCCATCATCAGTGAAAATCGAGTGTGATAACATGAGGTGGTATATGTTAGTGACCACAGTACTGTGGTTAAGGCTGAAGCAGTAAGTAGAAAGAAGTAGTTTCTATGGTAATATTTCATTTCGAAAATGATTTTAAAAATAAATCTTAGAATATGGAAGTCATGTATGGTTCTCCATACCGATATTTTCGAAATGTGTCTGTGTGTGTGTCTGTCTATAGATTTTTTACTTCCATATTCCTTAAGGAATGGAAGTATGGTGATGGCAAAGAAAATCGTGTTCGAGATTATTGCAGATTCTGATTCTACTACACTCAAAACATGAAAAAAAGTCGTTTTCCGAAAAGTGTCTGTGTGTGTGTCTGTCTGTCTGTGTGTCTGTCTGTCTGTGTGTCTGTCTGTCTGTGTGTCTGTCTGTGTGTCTGTAGATTTTTTTTCTATGGCAAACGATAACTGCCGCAAATTCAAACAGAATCAAATAATTTTTTGCATGCAGCCATGATTTGCAGAGTACTCGCGATCTATTGTTTTTGGTGAAGATCGGTTGAGGAAAAGGGGTAGTTTACCTGCAACGTTTTTTTAACAAGGGTATTTTCTCTGGCAAACGATAACAGCCGCAAATTCACACAGAATCAAATAATGTTTTGCATACAGCCCTGATTTGTAGAGTACTCAAGACCTATTGTTTTTGGTGAAGATCGGTTAAGGGAAAGGGGTAGTTTACCTGTAACGTTTTATGTTTTAACAAGGGTATTTCCTATGGCAAACGATAACAGCCGCAAATTCAAACAGAATCAAAAGATTATTTGCATACAGCCCTAAATTGTAGAGTTCTCAAGACCTATTGTTTTTGGTGAAGATCGGTTGAGGGAAAGGGGTAGTTTACCTGCAACGTTTTTTTAACAAGGGTATTTTCTATGGCAAACGATAACAGCCGCAAATTCAAACAGAATCAAATAATGTTTTGCATACAGCCCTGATTTGTAGAGGTCTCAATGACTTTCGATTTTGGTGAAGATCGGTTAAGGGGAAGGGGTAGTTTACCTGCAACCTTTTACGTTTTAACAAGAGTAAAGTACTTGAAAATTTATTTAAACTTTTTGAAACAATGGTAATTGTTAAAAATAAAATAATTTTGTTGCCAGGCAATAAAATTATAATTTTTTCATTTTAATGTAATATAATATTTTTCATTTAATACAGCAATAAAAAGGCAGGTAAGACACAGCCTGGCTGTTTGGGTGAAAATGATTTTAAATATAAATCTTAGAATATGGAAGTCATGTATGGTTCTCCATACCGATATTTTTTTATGGCAAACGATAACTGCCGCAAATTCAAACAGAATCAAATAATTTTTTGCATACAGCCCTGATTTGTAGAGTACTCACGACCTATTGTTTTTGGTGAAGATCGGTTGAGGGAAAGGGGTAGTTTACCTGCAACGGTTTTTTTTAACAAGGGTAATTTTTTTTTTGCAAACGATAACAGCCGCAAATTCAAACAGAACCAAATAATGTTTCGCATGCAGCCCTGAATTATGGAGTTCTCAAGACCTATTGTTTTTGGTGAAGATCGGTTAAGGGAAAGGGGTAGTTTACCTGCAACGTTTTATGTTTTAACAAGGGTATTTACTATGGCAAACGATAACAGCCGCAAATTCAAACAGAATCAAAAGATTATTTGCATACACCCCTAAATTGTAGAGTTCTCAAGACCTATTGTTTTTGGTGAAGATCGGTTAAGGGAAAGGGGTAGTCTACCTGCAACGTTTTTTTAACAAGGGTATTTTCTATGGCAAACGATAACAGCCGCAAATTCAAACAGAATCAAATAATTTTTTGCATACAGCCGTGATTTGTAGAGTACTCAAGACCTATTGTTTTTGGTGAAGATCGGTTAAGGGGAAGGGGTAGTTTACCTGCAACGTTTTTTTATCAAGGGTAATTTTCTATGGCAAACGATAACAGCCGCATATTCAAACAGAATCAAATAATTTTTTGCATACGTCCCTGAATTGTAGAGATCTCAAAGACTTTCGATTTTGGTGAAGATCGGTTAAGGAGAAGGGGTAGTTTACCTGCAACCTTTTACGTTTTAACAACAGTAAAGTACTTGAAAATTCATTTAAACTTTTTGAAACAATGGTAATTGTTAAAATATCGGTATGGAGAACCATACATGACTTCCATATTCTAAGATTTATATTTAAAATCATTTTCACCCAAACAGCCAGGCTGTGTCTTACCTGCCTTTTTATTGCTGTATTAAATGAAAAATATTATATTACATTAAAATGAAAAAATTATAATTTTATTGCCTGGCAACAAAATTATTTTACTTTTAACAATTACCATTGTTTCAAAAAGTTTAAATAAATTTTCAAGTACTTTACTCTTGTTAAAACGTAAAAGGTTGCAGGTAAACTACCCCTTCCCCTTAACCGATCTTCACCAAAATCGAAAGTCATTGAGACCTCTACAATTCAGGGACGTATGCAAAAAATTATTTGATTCTGTTTGAATTTGCGGCTGTTATCGTTTGCCATAGAAAATACGCTTGATAAAAAAACGTTGCAGGTAAACTACCCCTTCCCCTTAACCGATCTTCACCAAAAACAATAGGTCTTGAGTACTCTACAAATCAGGGCTGTATGCAAAACATTATTTGATTCTGTTTGAATTTGCGGCTGTTATCGTTTGCCATAGAAAATACCCTTGTTAAAAAAACGTTGCAGGTAAACTACCCCTTTCCCTCAACCGATCTTCACCAAAAACAATATGTCTTGAGAACTCTACAATTTAGGGCTGTATGCAAATAATCTTTTGATTCTGTTTGAATTTGCGGCTGTTATCGTTTGCCATAGGAAATACCCTTGTTAAAACATAAAACGTTACAGGTAAACTACCCCTTTCCCTTAACCGATCTTCACCAAAATCAACAGATCTTGAGAACTCTACAATTCAGGGCTGTATGCGAAACATTATTTGATTCTGTTTGAATTTGCGGCTGTTATCGTTTGCCAAACAAACAAAATTACCCTTGCTAAAAAAAAACCGTTGCAGGTAAACTACCCCTTTCCCTCAACCGATCTTCACCAAAAACAATATGTCGCGAGTACTCTGCAAATCAGGGCTGTATGCAAAAAATTATTTGATTCTGTTTGAATTTGCGGCAGTTATCGTTTGCCATAGAAAAAAAATCTACAGACACACAGACAGACAGACAGACAGACACACACACACAGACACACTTTTTTTCATGTTTTGAGTGTAGTAGAATCAGAATCTGCAACAATCTCGAACACGATTTTTTTTGCCATCACCATACTTCCATTCCTTAAGGAATATGGAAGTAAAATAAAATAATTTTGTTGCCAGGCAATAAAATTATAATTTTTCATGTTAATGTAAATCATGTATGAGTTAATAGTATAATGGATTAATTTACACTCAAAATGTACAAACAGAAAATTTTGTTACAAACATCAGTATCATTCGTGGCAGGCAAGCATATCTCAGTTATGTAATGTTTACGTTTCCATTTTATTATTATGACTACCGCAATAAAAAGGCATGGAAGACACACACACAAAATTCGCGTTATTTCTGGCCTCACTCATGTTTATTTTCTTACATTTGCACGCTTTTTAAATGGTAAGTGCCGAAACCCATACCAACATAACGCGTGCAAGCCGAAAAAGTGTCCAGCGTGGATAGCGCTTTGCTTCCTGTGGATCGCTGGGCAGTGTAACTGCACGTGTTTACAGAGGAACGATTCATAGACAGACTTTTCGTCTTTAGGGAATGAACCCTCTGCAAAATGCTGAGGGTCCATGAGTGACTTCGGAGTGCTCCTTCTTTTTCGCGTGTTTGTTCTGTGAAACGTACACTGTAGATTCGCAGCTTTACTCTAAGCAACGCTCAATAGGAAATGTTGAAAATTTTTGTCCACGGTGTACCCTCATACACACTATACCTGCTCTGATGTTTTAATTACAGACATCATAATATTGTTACGACGATCTACTCGATCGTCGTAGGTACAGTGGAAACAAAATAAGTACAAGACACCAATTAAGTCACTAATCACACCTTTAATTGTTACAGTAAAACAGTTCGTAATTAACAACACAGTCTCTACAACAAACGAAATGAAAATTGTACACACGCAATAAAATGTCCACAAATATTAAAACTCAATTGTATTACAATTATACCGTCTGATTATAAAACGCAACATTTCAATAATAACTACTCGAACGTACACACTAATACTCTCGAACCGCACTATCCAATATCTCGCATGGAACTGAAAACTAAGGCCGCGACGCGATGTATTTATAGTTACGCTCACACACCAGAAGCTTCCAAACTGCGTCTTATCTCTCGCGAACTACGTAATTGCTACGGCCTTGACACAGTCCGAGCGCCCGAGCGAAGCCTGGCACAGTCGAGAAAATTCTCGCAAAATGCGTCTAGTAGCACGTACACCACACGCTTACATCGAGATCTTTCTGGCACATTCGATAAACGCGTAGATTGTTCTGTGCTGTCGTAGAACTGCCCCCTCATTAAGCCTGTTCGTCCCGAACTGGCAAAGCGTCTCTAAATTTGTATTTAGCCAGGCGATCTAGGTGGACGACCTTGAACTTTCGCTGTCCTTCCTGTTGAATCCGATAAACAACATCGTTAATCCTTTTTTTTACAGTGTAGGGTCCTTCCCAGTTAGACTGAAGCTTAGGTGAGCGACCACGACGGCGCTTTGGATTGAACAACCAGACCTGATCTCCTTCTTGGAAACCCACACTATTGCTGCGAATGTCATACCGAGTTTTCATTTTATCACTGGCAATCTTGAGCCGTCCTCTTACCAAGCGATTCATTTCTCGCAGTTGGTTTTCTAATTGCGAGGAATAGTTCTTTGGCTCTTGGGACTGAGTCTCAGGTGATCCAAACATCAAGTCCCCAGGAAGACGAATCTCCCGCCCAAACACCAATTTTGCTGGAGTCATGCCGGTTGTGTCATGTACTGATGATCTATACGCCATAAGGAATAGTGGTATATGTTGGTCCCAGTCTGTTTGGTTCTCGTCAACAACTTCTTGCGTAACCTCATCTTCAGCCACTTTACCCTCGGGCGCTTCTATCAGCTCAGGAACAAGCAAGAGTTTTGTCTCGACACCCATAGTTGGCTTTCCAATCACTTCTTTTGTCGTTATACTTATTTGTACTTCCTCTGCTAGTTCTTCCTCCATTTCCGCTGGCAACAGGGAGGGTTCCTCTTGACCAGACTTGTTGACTTTTTCTTCGACTAATGCCACTCGCTTAATCGAATGGTTGGTAGACCCTGTCGTTTTAGCCACGGAAAGCTTCAACTCCTCTTGGCCGACACACAGGACATTCTCTCTTAAGTCCACAACGAATCGGTAGGCATTCATAATGTCCGTGCCAAGAATCACTTCATCGACAATGTCTGCAACGAGCATTTGGTGGCTAAACTCAAGAAGACCCAGGCGTACACGTACGTCTCCCTTTCCTAGCACCTTGACGGGGCTTCCAGTCACAGTCTGTATTGTATAAGAGCTAATTAGAGGATGGCGGTTACAGACTAAGTCAGGGCGCACAATGGACTCTGTTGCGCCCGTGTCAACTGTAAATGATGTTGGTTTACCATCCGCAAATCCATTAACAATCAAGTTTCCACTGATCTTATGTAGCGTGGAAACTGTGTGCTGTTCTGGGCCTTTACTTCTCCAATTGGTGCGATCAGTCTCTTCTCTCGGTATCTTCTTCTCCCAACAGTCTACCTGTAGATGACCACGTTTTCCACAGTTGTAACATTTCGGTCTTCTGTCTTTTTCAAATCGTTGCGACTCTCTTGAACTTTTGAATTGTTTGTCCGACAACACTGTTTTTCTGCACCCATCGTAACGGTAATGTGATACAGGGATCTTCTGACTGCAACGTGATGGCACAAACCCAATAATGTAGCGGGACGCTGACTTGGCAGCTTCAAACTCTAGGGCGTGAACAAGAGCTTCTGAGCTACCTCGGTGTCTTGCCATTCGTAACACTTGCTGAAGTTCACAATCTCCGATGCCATCAATAAATGTCTGCACCGTAAACCTTATTCGGAAGTCTTCTGGTGCTTCAGGATAGGCCAATCTAATCAATCTGTCGATACTTGCTTCAAATTCTTGAAGACTTTCCCCGGAACGTTGTCGTCTTGTTCTCAACTGAGCGTAGTACACCTCTCGCAAATGTTTATCACCGTAGCGTAATTCTAGAGCTTTTATCAACTCGGCATAGATGTTCTGGCTGTCAGGTGGCACTTTCTGTAGTAGTTCTGCCGCGGGTCCTTTTAATGAGAGGACGAGTGAAACAGCCTTGTCTTTCTCTGTCCAATTATTTGCGCATGCAGCAGCTTCAAATTGGCGGAGGTACGTTGCCCAGTGACTGCTTCCGTCAAAGGTTGGAGCTTTGACATGAACTGTCCCTACTGCAGGCAAAGTGACTTTCTCTATTAACTTATTTTCTGTGTCTTTTTCTGTCTTTATCACTGGTACAGTCTGTTCAGAAATTTGTTTTGGTTGAATCTTCATGCACTGTTCGACTTCACTTTTAATTTGTTCTCTTATGTTTGCCATTGAGTTTTCTACTGCAGATATTTTATTTGACACAGATTCTTCTATAACAGATATTTTTGTAGACATCGATTCTTCAACAATCAAGACAGATTTTTCTACTTCAGCTATTTTTAATATCATTGATTCTTGTACCTCCGATATTTTAGTAACTTGTTTATTAAGCTCACCTCGTAGGATACCCAATTCTGCGGTACTGTGTTCTTGCAACTGTTTCTGCATAACTTCAAAGAGAGCTTCCGTTTTATCTGCTTCTTGCTTACGTTATTCATCCTGTCGTTTTTCTGCTTCTTCCGCCTCCTGCCTGCGTTTCTCATCCTGTCGTTTTTCTGCTTCTTCCGCCTCCTGTCGTCGTCGTTCTTCTGTCTGCAACAACAGCGCCTGGAAATTTTCCCATCACCTGACTGGCATCCATTGTTTTTCGATTAATTACGAATTACACTCGTCTTGTACAAAGTATCCACTGTTTCCACTGTTAACCGTTCTATCCCAGTTCTGACACCACTGTTACGACGGTCTACTCGATCGTCGTAGGTACAGTGGAAACAAAATAAGTACAAGACACCAATTAAGTCACTAATCACACCTTTAATTGTTACAGTAAAACAGTTCGTAATTAACAACACAGTCTCTACAACAAACGAAATGAAAATTGTACACACGCAATAAAATGTCCACAAATATTAAAACTCAATTGTATTACAATTATACCGTCTGATTATAAAACGCAACATTTCAATAATAACTACTCGAACGTACACACTAATACTCTCGAACCGCACTATCCAATATCTCGCATGGAACTGAAAACTAAGGCCGCGACGCGATGTATTTATAGTTACGCTCACACACCAGAAGCTTCCAAACTGCGTCTTATCTCTCGCGAACTACGTAATTGCTACGGCCTTGACACAGTCCGAGCGCCCGAGCGAAGCCTGGCACAGTCGAGAAAATTCTCGCAAAATGCGTCTAGTAGCACGTACACCACACGCTTACATCGAGATCTTTCTGGCACATTCGATAAACGCGTAGATTGTTCTGTGCTGTCGTAGCAATAGTAAAACTTTGAAAACTTGAGCACTACTTAATGGAGATCAATCATTAACTTATACAAGCCATTAATTTTATGCATATTTTATATCAGTGGCGAAGCTAGTAGTTAATGAATGGGTAGGCAAAAATCTTATCTTAAATTTTTTTTAAGGAATCACTAAAAGGACGGTGGTTCAAATCGGACGCTGAGGTAGAGTTTCCTGTAACCAAATGGTTCCACAAACAGCCGTAAGAATTTTACTAGCAGGGAATCTACAGGTTAGCGCAACAGTGGAACTCATGTCTTAATGTTATTGGAGACTTCTTTTAAAATCGTTGAATAAAAAATGCTTTACAGCTCTATACGTGTTTCTATTGAACAATCCTTGTATTAGTCATACACAATAATACAACTGATTTAACTTCAAATTTTTAAACTTGATTAGTTTCTATATATATGTTTAATGTTACAAATAATTCAAATAACAATCTTGATCATCTGTTAGTTCAGCGGAATAACAGTGACACTTTTAATAACCGCATAAAATAAACACACTTAGAAACAACACAGGCGCTTAACTTAACTGTTTGGACCACAGAAGTAAGGCATGCCTCAACGCTCTATGTGTACAGCGCGGGACAATCCCCCCTCCCTTCACTTCCCTATCCCACCACTACATTGCTTACATACGATGTATACAAAAAAACGCTGAGGCAAGTTCAGGTTGCCTCATTCGCTTTAAACGAGCTATGCCGAATCTCACCTGTCACCATCTAGCGGTCGCTCAATAAAGCACGTTTCGGTTTAATAAATTTGACAGTCGCAGTAACAATGTATAATCTTTACGTTATGTAGTTCATACGTATTTATAATTTTTATTCTACAGAATTTTTTAGGGTAGGCATTGCCTCCATGTAACTTCGCCACTGATTTATACATGTGTACAACGTTATCGGCAACACAGAAGTAGTTTTTGTTAAAATTCCTTCCCGGGATATTTGGCCGTAGTCCAATGTTTTCTACAAAACCAGACGTTTTGGCAATGCCATCGACTTCCATCATCAGTGAAAATCGAGTGCGATAACGTGAGGTGGTATACGTTAGTGACCACAGTACTGTGGTTAAGGCTGAAGCAGTAAGTAGAAAGAAGTAGTTTCTATGGTAATATTTCATTTTGAAAATGATTTTAAATAGAAATCTTAGAATATGGAAGTCATGTATGGTTCTCCATACCGATTTTACTTCCATATTCCTTAAGGAATGGAAGTATGGTGATGGCAAAAAAAATCGTGTTCGAGATTATTGCAGATTCTGATTCTACTACACTCAAAACATGAAAAAAAGTCGTTTTCCGAAAAGTGTCTGTGTGTCTGTCTGTCTGTCTGTGTGTCTGTGTGTCTGTCTGTAGATTTTTTTTCTATGGCAAACGATAACTGCCGCAAATTCAAACAGAATCAAATAATTTTTTGCATACAGCCCGGTTTTGCAGAGTTCTCGCGACCTATTGTTTTTGGTGAAGATCGGTTGAGGGAAAGGGGTAGTTTACCTGCAACGGTTTTTTTTTAGCAAGGGTAATTTTGTTTGTTTGGCAAACGATAACAGCCGCAAATTCAAACAGATTCAAATAATGTTTCGCATACAGCCCTGAATTGTAGAGTTCTCAAGACCTATTGTTTTTGGTGAAGATCGGTTAAGGGAAAGGGGTAGTTTACCTGTAACGTTTTATGTTTTAACAAGGGTATTTCCTATGGCAAACGATAACAGCCGCAAATTCAAACAGAATGAAAAGATTATTTGCATACAGCCCTAAATTGTAGAGTTCTCAATACCTTTTGTTTTTGGTGAAGATCGGTTAAGGGAAAGGGGTAGTTTACCTACAACGTTTTTTTAACAAGGGTATTTTCTATGGCAAACGATAACAGCCGCAAATTCAAACAGAATCAAATAATTTTCTGCATACAGCCCTGATTTGTAGAGTACTCAAGACCTATTGTTTTTGGTGAAGATCGGTTGAGGGGAAGGGGTAGTTTACCAGCAACGTTTTTTATCATGCGTATTTTCTATGGCAAACGACAACTGCCGCAAATTCAAACAGAATCAAATAATTTTTTGCATACAGCCCTGATTTGTAGAGTACTCGCGACCTATTGTTTTTGGTGAAGATCGGTTGAGGGGAAGGGGTAGTTTACCTGCAACGGTTTTTTTTATCAAGGGAAATTTTTTTTTTTTTGGCAAACGATAACAGCCGCAAATTCAAACAGAATCAAATAATGTTTCGCATACAGCCCTGAATTGCAGAGTTCTCAAGACCTATTGTTTTTGGTGAAGATCGGTTGAGGGAAAGGGGTAGTTTACCTGCAACGTTTTTTTAACAAGGGTATTTTCTATGGCAAACGATAACAGCCGCAAATTCAAACAGAATCAAATAATGTTTTGCATACAGTCCTGATTTGTAGAGTACTCAAGACCTATTGTTTTTGGTGAAGATCGGTTAAGGGGAAGGGGTAGTTTACCTGCAACGTTTTTTTATCAAGCGTATTTTCTATGGCAAACGATAACAGCCGCAAATTCAAACAGAATCAAATAATTTTTTGCATACGTCCCTGAATTGTAGAGGTCTCAATGACTTTCGATTTTGGTGAAGATCGGTTAAGGGGAAGGGGTAGTTTACCTGCAACCTTTTACGTTTTAACAAGAGTAAAGTACTTGAAAATTTATTTAAACTTTTTGAAACAATGGTAATTGTTAAAAATAAAATAATTTTGTTGCCAGGCAATAAAATTATAATTTTTTCATTTTAATGTAATATAATATTTTTCATTTAATACAGCAATAAAAAGGCAGGTAAGACACAGCCTGGCTGTTTGGCTGAAAATGATTTTAAATATAAATCTTAGAATATGGAAGTCATGTATGGTTCTCCATACCGATATTTTACTTCCATATTCCTTAAGGAATGGAAGTATGGTGATGGCAAAAAAAATCGTGTTCGAGATTATTGCAGATTCTGATTCTACTATACTCAAAACATGAAAAAAAGTCGTTTTCCGAAAAGTGTCTGTGTGTCTGTCTGTCTGTCTGTCTGTGTGTCTGTCTGTAGATTTTTTTTCTATGGCAAACGATAACTGCCGCAAATTCAAACAGAATCAAATAATTATTTGCATACAGCCCGGTTTTGCAGAGTTCTCGCGACCTATTGTTTTTGGTGAAGATCGGTTGAGGGAAAGGGGTAGTTTACCTGCAACGGTTTTTTTTTAGCAAGGGTAATTTTGTTTGTCTGGCAAACGATAACAGCCGCAAATTCAAACAGAATCAAATAATGTTTCGCATACAGCCCTGAATTGTAGAGTTCTCAAGACCTATTGTTTTTGGTGAAGATCGGTTAAGGGAAAGGGGTAGTTTACCTGTAACGTTTTATGTTTTAACAAGGGTATTTCCTATGGCAAACGATAACAGCCGCAAATTCAAACAGAATGAAAAGATTATTTGCATACAGCCCTAAATTGTAGAGTTCTCAATACCTTTTGTTTTTGGTGAAGATCGGTTAAGGGAAAGGGGTAGTTTACCTACAACGTTTTTTTAACAAGGGTATTTTCTATGGCAAACGATAACAGCCGCAAATTCAAACAGAATCAAATAATTTTCTGCATACAGCCCTGATTTGTAGAGTACTCAAGACCTATTGTTTTTGGTGAAGATCGGTTGAGGGGAAGGGGTACTTTACCAGCAACGTTTTTTATCATGCGTATTTTCTATGGCAAACGACAACTGCCGCAAATTCAAACAGAATCAAATAATTTTTTGCATACAGCCCTGATTTGTAGAGTACTCGCGACCTATTGTTTTTGGTGAAGATCGGTTGAGGGGAAGGGGTAGTTTACCTGCAACGGTTTTTTTTATCAAGGGAAATTTTTTTTTTTGGCAAACGATAACAGCCGCAAATTCAAACAGAATCAAATAATGTTTCGCATACAGCCCTGAATTGTAGATTTCTCAAGACCTATTGTTTTTGGTGAAGATCGGTTGAGGGAAAGGGGTAGTTTACCTGCAACGTTTTTTTAACAAGGGTATTTTCTATGGCAAACGATAACAGCCGCAAATTCAAACAGAATCAAATAATGTTTTGCATACAGTCCTGATTTGTAGAGTACTCAAGACCTATTGTTTTTGGTGAAGATCGGTTAAGGGGAAGGGGTAGTTTACCTGCAACGTTTTTTTATCAAGCGTATTTTCTATGGCAAACGATAACAGCCGCAAATTCAAACAGAATCAAATAATTTTTTGCATACGTCCCTGAATTGTAGAGGTCTCAATGACTTTCGATTTTGGTGAAGATCGGTTAAGGGGAAGGGGTAGTTTACCTGCAACCTTATACGTTTTAACAAGAGTAAAGTACTTGAAAATTTATTTAAACTTTTTGAAACAATGGTAATTGTTAAAAATAAAATAATTTTGTTGCCAGGCAATAAAATTATAATTTTTTCATTTTAATGTAATATAATATTTTTCATTTAATACAGCAATAAAAAGGCAGGTAAGACACA
This sequence comes from Magicicada septendecula, assembly GCA_034769895.1. NCBI lineage: Eukaryota > Metazoa > Arthropoda > Insecta > Hemiptera > Cicadidae > Magicicada > Magicicada septendecula. Next base: position 137,922,856 of record CM068372.1, read on the forward strand.
GCCTGGCTGTTTGGCTGAAAATGATTTTAAATATAAATCTTAGAATATGGAAGTCATGTATGGTTCTCCATACCGATATTTACTAATAGCTTACAGTAGTTTGTTGGACAAACACGGTAAAAATGTCCATCAATGTTGGATTTAAAATGTTATTCTTGAAAAAATCCCCCCAAAAATCCTTAAAATACAGCCGAAAAATCCCCCCCCCCAAAATTCTCAATGCGCAACTTGCGCTATAATCCCTCCCTGTGGGCACCCCTGCTCCAACATAATTACAATTCCGTTGTCACTGGGTTACTAAGATACTACTCACGTTTCTTAACTGATGTTTACACTGACTGTCAGTAGTGGGACTTGTAATTTTTCTGAATGGACTGTTAATACTACATTATTGATTAAATAGGGGGGCACACTTGCAATAGACTTGAGTAACAACACAATATGTACAAAACTAAATCTACAAAATACTGTAACAAAAATATCGGTATGGAGAACCATACATGACTTCCATATTCTAAGATTTATATTTAAAATCATTTTCAGCCAAACAGCCAGGCTGTGTCTTACCTGCCTTTTTATTGCTGTATTAAATGTAAAATATTATATTATCTTAAAATGAAAAAATTATAATTTTATTGCCTGGCAACAAAATTATTTTATTTTTAACAATTACCATTGTTTCAAAAAGTTTAAATAAATTTTCAAGTACTTTACTCTTGTTAAAACGTAAAAGGCTGCAGGTAAACTACCCCTTCCCCTTAACCGATCTTCACCAAAATCGAAAGTCATTGAGACCTCTACAATTCAGGGATGTATGCAAAAAATTATTTGATTCTGTTTGAATTTGCGGCTGTTATCGTTTGCCATAGAAAATACGCTTGATACAAAAACGTTGCAGGTAAACTACCCCTTCCCCTTAACCGATCTTCACCAAAATCGAAAGTCATTGAGACCTCTACAATTCAGGGACGTATGCAAAAAATTATTTGATTCTGTTTGAATTTGCGGCTGTTATCGTTTGCCATAGAAAATACCCTTGTTAAAAAAACGTTGCTGGTAAACTACCCCTTTCCCTCAACCGATCTTCACCAAAAACAATAGGTCTTGAGAACTCTACAATTTAGGGCTGTATGCAAATAATCTTTTGATTCTGTTTGAATTTGCGGCTGTTATCGTTTGCCATAGGAAATACCCTTGTTAAAACATAAAACGTTACAGGTAAACTACCCCTTTCCCTTAACCGATCTTCACCAAAAACAATAGGTCTTGAGAACTCTACAAATCAGGGCTGTATGCAAAACATTGTTTGATTCTGTTTGAATTTGCGGCTGTTATCGTTTGCCATAAAAAATACCCTTGTTAAAAAAACGTTGCAGGTAAACTACCCCTTTCCCTCAACCGAACTTCACCAAAAACAATAGGTCTTGAGAACTCTACAATTTAGGGCTGTATGCAAATAATCTTTTGATTCTGTTTGAATTTGCGGCTGTTATCGTTTGCCATAGGAAATACCCTTGTTAAAACATAAAACGTTACAGGTAAACTACCCCTTTCCCGTAACCGATCTTCACCAAAATCAACAGATCTTGAGAACTCTACAATTCAGGGCTGTATGCGAAACATTATTTGATTCTGTTTGAATTTGCGGCTGTTATCGTTTGCCAAACAAACAAAATTACCCTTGCTAAAAAAAAACCGTTGCAGGTAAACTACCCCTTTCCCTCAACCGATCTTCACCAAAAACAATAGGTCGCGAGTACTCTGCAAATCAGGGCTGTATGCAAAAAATTATTTGATTCTGTTTGAATTTGCGGCAGTTATCGTTTGCCATAGAAAAAAAATCTACAGACAGACAGACAGACAGACAGACAGACACACAGACACTTTTCGGAAAACGACTTTTTTCATGTTTTGAGTGTAGTAGAATCAGAATCTGCAATAATCTCGAACACGATTTTTTTTGCCATCACCATACTTCCATTCCTTAAGGAATATGGAAGTAAAATCAATAATTTCTTATAGTTAATGTATATTGGCTGAACACCAGTACATTTTAAATTTTTAAATGAACTAATTCTACCTTGTAACATTTGAAATGTTCAAAATATGCCAAAAATGAGAATTTTAGTTTAAGTAAAATGCTTCCCGTTATTAGTGTTCAATTACTAAACGAGCAAACTGAGTTCTCAGTTTTAACATGACCATTTGGCATTTAGCTGTCTATCTGTTTGGGTATATATATCTTATGATAACTTTGGAATGCATTAACAACTTTTTGTAAAACTTGGCACCTGTATCTATACAAATAACCTACAAAACCCTGTGGTTTTTTTAGATTGAACCACCCTCCCCAAAATAGGGTGGCAGAGGCAAAAAAGTGAGGGTCAAAATTTTGAAAAAAATTGCAAAATGCTCGTGCGGAGTATCAAATCAAAAGTAATTTTGACCACAATGTGAATATAATGTTCAGTTTTGTAAATTCAAAATTTTTTGACATCAGGGTTCAAAAACTTCCAAAATTTTGAAAAAATCGCAAAAACCCAAGTGGCATATCAAATTAATGATAATTTTGACTACAGTATGAATATAATGTTTAGGTTTGAAAATTTAAAAATTTTAGAACACCAAAAAACGTATTAAAATTTTGCAAAAACTGTAAAAGTCTGTGCACGTTCTGCAGCTCAGGAAGGTTACTAATATATCTGTTACTAATGGAATCCTTAGAAAATGCTATTTGTCCACCCAATAAAACACATACAAATGACAAGTCAGGACACTGTATGTTGTCAAATTCCAAAACATGAGTTAAAAATCATAGATATAAAAAATATGAATTAACAAAGCTGGCTATAACAGTATCTCATAAACACATGTACCCACATTTACTGAATATGATAAATATTTTGTGAAACGTTAGGTACAATTATTTCAATCGCATACAAACATTATTATACACACAATTTGATTAATAAACATTTTATTTTTTGAAGCTCCATAGAATATTATGTTTTCAAATGTTTGATGGGATTAGCATATCCCAATATTTACCCCTAAATGTGTGTAAACTACATGTACAAAGTTAATTTAAAAAAAAACTAACATCTAGTCAGTAATATCACATTTTTGTGAATACCCACATAACTTTTGGACAAAAAAAATTGCCAAAAATTAGGCCGTGTGGCTTATCCTCAACAAAATTGTCAATGTCATTTTCTCACACCTGTCCATCACATTCGACGCTCCCACAGTGCAAAAATCAACCACTTAAAGCGGCTCTTCAGTAAATCTACCCCTATTGGATGGGCTGAGAAAACACATGTACACACGCCTGCAGGAAAAGTCAAGTAACCGGACACTGATCTTCTGTGTGCATGAATAAAGGATGTTTGGGGGACATATGCCACTTTCATTGTATTAGTAAAGCATCAACTGTGTGATATCTCCAGTATAATTAATTGGATGCAAGGTGATGCTTTATAGACAAAAATGACGACCACGAGAGCTCTACTGACAATGACAAAATACTACAAAAGAAGCACAATGAGCATTAATATTCCTTCAGTTTCGTGTTGCATGACACAGGAAGTGACTGTAGTGTCACTGAAGAATATGAATATCATGGGCATAGGCATATTTTGGGTGTTGAACAATATTCACATAGAAGACTAGATAGGAGACTAGACAGAAGGTGAAGGGGATAAATATTAAGATCACCTATCTCTTAACAACATATCTGTAGAAACACAGCATTAATTATTACCACTTAATACTTAGATCCACCTTACTAAGTAGCTGTATCCTCTATTGGCTGATTCTGTACTGTATACCAGTAGCACACTGACTACTGGAATGGTGTAAAGTATTGTGATGCACCAAGAGAAGAGGAAGACTTGTCAGTCTATTCTGATTGGTTGTGTTCCTTAATAATTATTTAAGCTTTTTAGAGGAGAAAATTACCTTTAAGCAGTATCTGCACAAACAGATAGTAAACTTGAAAACTTGAAGCAAAACTTTCTTATATTAGTAAAAAAAAGACCTGAATAAAATGAGCCGTTACATTTTGTGCTTGGACTTGGATCTTCTTTATCGTGTGGCTATCGCTCTAAACTCTGATCCTTTTAACAGTCGAACATAATGTTACAAGAATGCTACAGCAAGCGGAGAATTATGTACCTTGTGTTAATATAGTCCATAAAAAAAGTCTGTTAACTAAACTACTTGTTAGAGAAAGTTTATGTCGAACTGTACACGTCTGTTCCAAACACTAAGCTCTATTTGCATCTTGACATATAAAAGAACACAATATTGTGGTATTCACGCTGTTCAAATACTTTACAGAACACTTAAATAATATTTAAATTTAATAAATAGACACTTGGTTTAGTTCTACAAATATTTTTGGCATTTGTTTCACCATTTTTGGAAGCTTTAGAGGTTAGATTAGTATATTCAGAGTTACTATATAATAACTCTAATTCAACTCTAACCTCTGAAGCTGGTATAACTGGTGACACAAATGCCAAAAATGTTGTAGAACTAAACCAAGTTCTATTTATTAAATTTAAATATTATGATCTTTAACTGAGTTGGAAATTTTGGGGGGAGGGGTTCAACTTCAAAAAACCCTTTGCCCATGGAAAATATTACAAAGCTACATTTATATTTTGTAAAAGTGCGTTCTTGAAAATCTTTAAACTAGGCCTACACTTTAATTCATTTTTGTCAAATTAAAATTCATGGTGGATATACTGCTCAATGATGCACTGTATTTGTAAAAATATAGTATCTGGAGTCCAAGTATATGGAATTCTAAAGTCATTAACACACTGGCAATCATAACTATTTTGGCTGTTAAAAAAGAAATCTAATTGGCCTTATGAAGAACACAGAAATACTGTGCCCCAATAATTCTCATCTATAATTATAAATCTGAACAATTTTGAATAGAGTAATTCTTCCTCTAGAGTCCAGGTAATTTATATTAAAAGACAGGCAACCCGGTGTACAAACTATAAGACAAACACTTCTCTGTTGATGTTATTGCAGCTGAACAATGAGAATACAATATTTATAAGATCCAGACATCATCCACAGATTTCTCATAGGACATGATTATGACAGATGTATTGCCACTGACCCTACAAATATTTAAAGGTGTTCATATAGGCCTACTAACACATTTAATTTCTATTTTGAAATTTGATAGTTACATTAATACAACTTCTGTTTTCATATTTATAGCTTGTGACAAGAAAGGGGGGCATGGTTATAACACTGTGGGAGTGTTGGCTAACAAAACTACAAGGCTCGAGTCTGAATCTCTCTGGGATTAAAATCCCTCATAGTAATTCCGTACCAGGCATTTAGAGCCATAATTAAACTTGAGTCTACAGGTATCTCTAGCATGTATTATACTCCATAATTCTCTGAAAGAATCTGTGAGCACACCCTTCATAATTACAAACAAAAAGTTACATCAGATTCAATATGAGAAAAGAACTCGAGGAAGACAACTATAATAAGCAAACCCACAGGCTTCCTGATTTACATCACACTTCTAACATTTGCATACTTGAAAACTGAACAGACTTAACTTTCCCACAAACATGTATGTATAACTTGGATCTGACATGTGTGCTCAATGACAGGCAGTTTTTAAATTCAGTGCACGTATATTAAAATGCGTTTAATGTGGAAACTGAAATGACTGCAACCACTGAATATCTTGTTATGGTGGACAAATCCAAGGGTGCAGAGCATATGTAGAAGCCCAGAACCAGGTTTGTAAACAAGGCATGTCCAGTAGGAGGTCATCCATCTGGGCATGCAAGCAAGTCATATCTAGAATACGCGTATGCAGTCAATTCAATTTATTATTGCTCACAGAGAAAAAGTATTATTATAAAAAACAATACAGACAGTCTAGAACTGCACATCAGAAGTACCATCCCGTATTAATTCGACAGGATTCAATGCAGAAAGATGCTCCTTAGTCATTCTCAACGCGCACAAATTTTTACAATAAATATATTTCCTTGTAATATAAAAATAAAATATCCAAAAGCAATGTCACGTCACAGAAACATTCAAATCTATACAAAAAACAAACCTGATCAGTAAATACTTCTTTCACAATGTGGTTCAGAGCGAATGCTTTGAATGTTGTTCTAATGTAATTCTAATTGATAATAACGTTTAATTAACAGTTCTGAATTGCAAGCGAATTGTACAGTATTAAGTAAGTATAACAATAATTGTTTTTGTTAGTTACTTACGTTATTTCACTTATGAACTCGATTCAATAATAAAATACAGGTAAATACAAACAAAGCATAGGGATACCTAAATTATATTAATTACTGATGATAATTAGGCTAATTATTCTTTCTGTAAAATTAATATGCTAGCACATAAAATGAATGAATATTTTCAACGATTTAAAATTATTTTTTCACACCTGTATATCCATCAAGAATAACGCGTTTTCCCAATTACAACTTCGGTGTGTTAATATTTTCAAAACTTCCTGTCGCATAAATTCTAACCTAACTTTATGCTCGTCTAAAAATTATACTACTGTACGCACAGCCCATTGGTAAACAATCTCTTAATAACAACGAAGTAAACAAACAGAAAAGTTTAAATGTCAAATGAGAATGTACGCCTGACTTATTATGTAATAACAAACTGTACACAAAGTGACATTTAAACGGCATATTTTACAAAAAAAGTATACACTAATTTCCAACACTTAATACCACCAGTAAAATACATAAAATTCATTAATTAGAGCTCATAACGTTTAATAATCACATAAACCAGTCAAGAAAAATACTTACAGAAACATTATTCCAAACCTAAATGTAATTAACACTGGCACTGGCCACTGACAAAACCTCAGCTGTTCCTGATTACTTCTAAAACCACTAGCTCTAAGATATCTTTTCTGTATCTAAGACGCCCATGCCCATCTATTACATTTCATAAATACTAGTAAAAGAAAGCATATAAACATTGTATCAATATAATATATAATAAAATGTAAATACGTCCCATCACTTTATGTTTTTATTCAGTAACGCAGATCTTTTGTAAATTTAAACATTTATGAAAAGAAGCTAACAGTATTCACTCTACGAAAACAAAGATCCATTGTAAAAACAACACACTATTTCTACAGGAAATTGAAAATTTTAAAAATAATATTATAGATCCTTAATAATATTACTGACACTCACAAGATTTCAAAGAAAGTTACCGTTCAGTTTAGTTTAGTTTCAAGATATTGTTTAGTTTACCGTTTGACTAGGTATAACAGAAAAGGCGCCATTCTTGAAGTGCGCTCTATTCTAACAGCTGTTTAGAATTTACGTTTTAAAGAATGTAGATACAATAGTTCAATTTGCATAAATTTTCGACTCTATTGTGCATGTAAAACTTTTTATTAATTTCTGAAACCAGTTTGTCAACCAAGAAATACAACTGGTACCTAAGTCATAAACATAATTTCAATAATATATATATATACTTTCACTTATGAACTTACTATTGTCACTTCCCAAACGTTTCAAGATGTTGTTTCTCTTCTTCAGTGGGTTGAGTACTAACTGTCGATTACACCACACACTCCATTCCATAACGGTTATTCTGTAATCGACAGTTAGTACTCAACCCACTGAAGAAGAGAAACAACATCTTGAAACGTTTGGGAAGTGACAATGGTAAGTTCATAAGTGAAAGTATATATATATTATTAAATTAATAAGTGAACGAAGAGGATGCAACAACAAGATAATTCATAATTTCAATTACAACATTAAGAAAACAACACTATTTTAAAAAGAAGAATAGCTGGAAATAAAGTCACACGATTAATCAGTAGTAAGGACGCAATTTCATTTGTAATTAAATGGAACTAATTTTTTATACTTAGACAACAAATTAATTATTCTCATTTATAAAGTTAAAATTCCAGAAATTTTTCTTTTTTTTTGCATTTACACTACCGGTATGTCACACAATGGAAGTTTTCTATTCCAAATATTAAAAGATAACATGTGTTTCCGATGTGAAGTATTATATTAATCACTGAGTGAAAGGTACTATGTGGAATTAGTGTAATGTCACATCTACCTTTTCATCTTCAGTGGATAATGCTACATCCAAGGTTTGACACGAGGTAAAATTCTGCTCACAAAGTTGTATATCTTTTCAGTGCTGCAAAAGATAATATCGGTATGGAGAACCATACATGACTTCCATGTTCTAAGATTTATATTTAAAATCATATTCGAAATGAAATATTTCCATAGAAACTACGTCTTTCTACTTATTGCTTCAGCATTAACCACAGTACTGTGGTCACTAACGTATACCATCTCACGTTTTCGCACTCGATATTCACCGATGATGGCAGTCGATGGCACTGCCGAAAAGTCTGGTTTTGCAGAAAACATTGGACTACGGCTAAAGAGCCCGGGAAGCAATTTTAACAAAAAATCACTTCTTTGTTGCCGATAACGTAGTACACATATAAAAATTTCCCCCTTCCACCTTCAACTATAATTTTTAATTATAGAAAATTACCCCCACCCCGTTCACCTAACTTCTTCATTTATAGATATATCATCTACGTTTCTACAGTGGATTACTATGAGCTTCTTATCAGGATACTTTATTTATAAAAATTAAGTACTTTACTCTTGTTAAATCATAAAATGTTTCAGGTAAACTACCCCTTTATCTTAACCGATCTTCTCCAAAATCAACAGACCTTCCGTCCTCTACAATTCAGTGAAGCATGCAAAAAAATATTTGATTCTGTTTGAATGTGCGGCAGTTATCGTTCGTCATGGAAACATTTCTCTTGTTACAACATAAAATGTTGCAGGTAAACTACCCCTTTCCCTTAACCGATCTTCACCAAAATCAATAGACCTTGAGCTCTCTGCAACTCAGGAAAGGGTGCAAAAAATTATTTGATTCTCTTTGAATTTTCGGCAGTTATCGTTCGTCATAAAAAAACTACCCTTTTTAAAACATAAAACGTTGCTGATAAACTACCCCTTCCCTTAACCCATCTTCAACAAAATCAACAGACCTTGAGTTCTCTTTAGTTCAAAAAGGTATGCAAAAACCTAGTTGATTCTGTTTGAATTTACGGCAGTTATCGTTCGTCATATAAAAAATTACCCTTGTTAAAACATTAAATGTTGCTGGTAAACTACCCCTTTCCCTTATCCGATCTTCACCAACACCAATAGGTATTGAGAACTCTACAATACAGGTCTGTATGCAAAACATCATTTGATTCTGTTTGAATTTGCGGCTGTTATCGTTTACCATAGAAAAAAATTACCCTTGATAAAAAACTGTTGCAGGTAAACTACCCCTTTCCCTTAACCGATCTTCACCAAAAGCGACAGGTCTTGAGTACTCTACAATTCAGGCCTGTATGCAAACAATTATTTGATTCTCTTTGAATTTACGGCAGTTATCGTTCGTCATAGAAAAAATACCCTTGTTAAAACATAAAACGTTGCAGGTAAACTACCCCTTTCTCTTAACCGATCTTCAACAAAATCAACAGACCTTGAGTTCTGTATAATTCAAAAAGGTATGCAGAAGAGTAGTTGATTCTGTTTTAATGTACGGCAGTTATCATTCGTCATAAAAAAAATTAAACCGATCTTCACCAAAACCAACAGGTCTTGAGAACTCTACATTTCAGGGCTGCACGCAAAATATTATATGATTCTGTTTGAATTTGCGGCTGTTATCGTTTGCCATAGAAAATATCCTTTTAAAACATAAAACGTTGCCGGTAAACTACCCCTTTCCCTTAACCGATCTTTACCAAAAACAACAGATCTTGAGAACTCTACAATTCAGGGCTGTATGCGAAACATTATTTGATTCTGTTTGAATTTGCGGCTGTTATCATTTGCCAAACAAACAAAATTACCCTTGATAGAAAAAAACCGTTGCAGGTAAACTATCCCTTTCCCTCAACCGATCTTCACCAAAAACAATAGGTCGTGAGTACTCTACAAATCAGGGCTGTATGCAAAAAATTATTTGATTCTGTTTGAATTTGCGGCTATTATCGTTTGCCATAGAAAAAAAATCTACAGAGACACAGACAGACACACAGACGCACACACAGACACTTTTCAAAAACGACTTTTTTTCATGTTTTGAGTGTAGTACAATCAGAATCTGCAATAATCTCGAACACGATTTTTTTTGCCATCACCATACTTCCATTTCCTTAAGGAACATGGAAGTAATTGTAAATTTGTAATTCATTATGTTTTAATTGTCTCCAAGTCACGTTACTAAATATTTAGAATTAATATTAGGCAATTACCTGTATTAACTTCCGTCTATAGTATTAACTATAAGACAAAGTGCAACAGTTGGTCGTTGGCAACAAGACGATGCGCATCGGACTGTGCCGTGACTGTGTTGGTGTTAAATTATGTGTGGTGTTTTTGTGTTTGTGTGTTTTAACTAGTTGACGACCCCTTTTGGGTGAATTTGATGTTTTTATAGTATTGAAACCTGATGATGAGAATTTATTCTCGAAACGCGTCGTTTTAAGAAAAAACCAAATAAGTCACAAGACGGAAGTTAATACAGGTAATTGCCTAATATTAACTCTAAATATTAAATTTGTAAACATTTTGCTCTGTGCATTATCCATCTGGCAGTAATTTTGTGAATTTTCTTGACTGCTAATGATATTCTTTATTTTTGCAACAGTATTCTAGCTCTTGGACTGTGGCTTTTTATTTGGAAAGGCTAAATTAGACATGTTCAATGTTCTCCAGAGTAATGGCTATTACTGTCATGTATAAACGAGTTTCATAACTAATCTTCTTATCTTTCACCCTTCTTTATAGTACTTTACAACTCAAATGATAAGGGTCTAATGGTTCTATAAAGGGTCAAATTAGACACTTCTAATGGTCGAATTAGACACTTCTAAATGCTTAGAAGGACTACCGTTTGACTAGTTAAAGTCTTTCGGACTTCAAACATTTGCAAATAGGGTTACCTTTGACAAACACAAACTTATTCTTTAAGCATTACGCTCTGGTTATTTTTGCTTGTCTCTGTTTCGGCTTCAATTCGCCTCTTCAGCTAAGGAAGTTGTGATAGCAGTTTTCGCTGCCCACCACTACCTTAGGACAGATTGTGGAGAAGGTAGAATTTCTCTTTTGAGAATTACCAAACTGTGTTTTGGTTATTAAGCATTAGTCAATGTTTTCTTATTGATCTGTGAGTCCATGCTGGAGTTGCTTTCACAATTGTATTAATTAGAGTAACAATTACTGGAAAAGTAACAATTACTGTTAAGCCACTTATTTGAGCTAGAAAAAAGTGCGAAGTGGGACAAAACTTGTATCACAAAAATAGCCTTGTTGAATTGATTTGTGAGGACATCTATATTAATATAAAAAAATGTTTACATTCGTAGGTTTCTTGGAATTTTTTAAGTTAACAATAATAAGTCCGAAATTTTGGTTTTTTGTTAATAACTTTTTAACAGTAAATTTTAGAAGAAAATGTTTCAAATAAATGTTTTACCTTATAAAATTCTCTACATTTTTTAAATTTTTATATGATGAAAATTGACCAAGTTATTGTATTTCAAATATACTGAAAAATTAATAATTTTTTTTGTAACAAAATAGTGCGTGCGTGTTTTAGAAATATCTTGAAAATGAATAGTCTTATACAAAATTTTTCCAAATAAAAGTTGTTGCTTATGGAATCATCTACATTTTTGTTTTGTTTTTCATATTGATTCAATAGAAATTAACTGAGTTATGTTTTTTTTTTAAATATTGCAAAATAAAAAAATTCCCTCTTGTGGCAAGCGTTTTTTCAAAAATATCTTGAAAAATACTAATTACTGTCTGGCCACGACTGGATGATCGAGGTTGCTCTCCCCCACCATGTGGCCGCTTGTAAGCACGGTAGGGTGAAATACGTGTACTAGCCGTTTGGTTTACCCCCACTTAGCCTACCATAGCACCCTGCCATGCTTCTCCCACCTTACACAATGCTCAATCATCGAATCGCGGCCAGACAGTAAATAAAAAATAAAATTAATGAATGTTGTTGCTTATAAAATTGTCAAGATAATCGTAATTTTTTGTATTTCGTACAATAATAATTGACAGAGTTATGAGATTGTTATTATAGTCCGAAATGAAAAATGTAAAAATGTTATCTCACAGCAACTTTTAATACGCGTTTTTTTAAAATATCTTAAAAATGAATCATCTAATAAAAAAATATTTTAAATAAAAGATGTAGCTTATGGAATCACCTACATTTTCGTTTTCTTCATATTGATTCAATAAAAATTAACCAAGTCGTATTTATTAAGGTAGTGTGATATAAAAAAATGTTCTCTCACGGCAATTTTTCATCCACGTTTTCTAAAATATCTACAAAATTAATGATTTTTGCTCTTTAATTACAGACTTGTAACATCCTAAATATTTGCATACAACAAATTGAGTTATTGAGATTGAATAATTTGTGATCGACGCGGTTTAACTATTTTAGCGTGGCGACAGCCTGCGCAGACAAAATATTTGCCTTAAATTTGACGCGATTTTACAAGAAAACTATTGATTCTACAAAAAAATTATAAGGACCATTTGTACTATGAAAAATATAGAAATATCTATATGATTTTTTCTGAAAAATAATTTTTTAACAAGATCATTGCAAAAAACAATATTTTTAAATTGTTTATTAATGTTGTAAAAAATCCAAGGAAGAAATATTTGTAAACATTTCAGAATATTAAAACATATTATATCAGGTTTTGGAAAAACCAAGAAATTTGTGTGATACAAGTTTTGTTTTAGTTGATAGCTTAAATGACTGGCCTATGTATTCTATACACCTAAATACCAATCTCACTCATAGTTACCAACAATACTGTGTCAATAGTTCATGCATTGCAGTTATATTGTTGTAGTACATACCTACGTGCACATACATTTAAGGTTATAAAATGTAATGGTATTATAATTATCTTGTTGATTCATCCTCTTCGTTCACTTTATTAAATTTATTAGTATATATAAACTTTCACGTATGAACTTACTATTCGTTGTCACTTCCCCAAACGTTTCGAGGTGATGTTCCTCTTCCTCAGTGGGAGTACTCTTCCTCAGTGGGAGTAACACTGAATGTCGATTACAGAATAACCGTGGGACACCTATAGTCCGTAACGGTTATTCTGTAATCGACATTCAGTATTACTCCCACTGAGGAAGAGGAACATCACCTCGAAACGTTTGGGGAAGTGACAACGAATAGTAAGTTCATACGTGAAAGTTTATATATACTAGCAATGGTATTATTTATATAGAAAACTTTCTAAAATCATATAATACAATTTGGATAATAATAATTATTTATACATTTGTAATAGCATTAACATATTAAAATAAATAATAATACTAAGTAACTTACTTCCCATCTGGCCTATGTAGACGGGAAGATCTTTCTCTTCAAGATTTTCAGAACACATAAAAGCCCTCTCTAATAACTACATACACTCCGCATTCGCCACGCACATACAGACTGAAAACCACAACTACACCAACATAGAAAGCAACCTGAAATACTACACTACTTATCAAAAAGTAAGAAACTCAACACGGCTGAACAGTATGAAATATATAAACACCACACACTACAACCAAACAACATACTAAATGACCAACTACACTTTAAATCACATGTACTATTTGACACAATCATACAAAAACCAAACAATACTTTGAATCCCAGTGCCAACCCACTTCCACCAATTACCCCCCCCCCCACACATACCACCAACCTGAAAAAATCCGTTACAACTGTTTCAAGACATTCTGTATTTAAACCTCGCTGAAGAAGGTGAATAGCACACCAAAACGTACGAGGACATTAACAAACGTATGTGTTCACAAGGAAAGTTACAATTTATCACCAATATTAAGTGTGTGAATGAAGAGGATGAACCAACAAAACAACTATACTGTTACTATATGTTTTTATGTGTTTGTATATGTCTAGTTATTCAAGTGTGTCTAGTTTTCAACCATTTGTGTTTATATATAAGACTTTCAGTTGTTGACATTTGTGCATGTGTAATATGTTTCAATGAGGTAATTCGTAAAAGTTGATTTGATGGGGGGAGTGTAGTTCCTTGATGTGTTCATTGTATCTCTGTTTAAAGCTGCATCCTATTTGGTCTATAGAGAATTTGTTGTCCCATAAGCAGTTTAATTTGTAAATCCCAGGTACATCAAATTTGTTTGATTCTATGTGTTTTTTGACAGTGTGTACCGTATTTTGTTTGTAGTTCTGTAGACAATGTTATAGTCTTTTTTGAATTTGTGGGCAATTTTTTAGTGCGGTTTTTAATATAGGTCTGTGTTGTAAGTCTGTTTTTGTCTTTTCCATTGTTCATTTAGGGTTTTGTGTATGTGTCTGTGTATCAGTGTTCTATCATATACTGGCTTCGGTTAGGTACCGTACTTAATTTTTTATAGCATGCAATTTTTCAGTGGTATCCAAGTCACTCGTATGAACAGAAAAACTAACCTTTTTTAATCTACCATGTGACTTCTTGATTATGTGGGTTAACTATTAACCTATACAACAGTTTACCTTTTTAAATATAATTATTTCACTACGATTCGGAACACAAAACTTTTTATGGGTAAAAACGTAAAAGTTTTACCTTATAACCTGAACCAGTTTTCACTTTTAAAAAGCTTCTTCAGGTTTTAACAAAGTGAAAACCAGTTCAGGTTTTAAGGTAAAACTTTTACGTTTTTACCCATAAAAAGTTTTGTGTTCCGAGTCGTAGTGAAATAATTATATTTAGTTAAGTAACAGACACGTCATGGACAATGAAATCCAAGAGTTTACCTTTTTATAAGGGAAGCGAATCAGAGTTTACCTGGCATTTAGTACAGACATAGTGACATAGAGAGTAGCAAACAATATAAAATTGTAACTCATATACTTAAGAGGGAGCTTGAAAGTTATCCCTGATCATGTAGAGTTTAAAAGCAACTGTAGCAAAATAAATTATAAGTAAACTAAAAAAAATTGGAATGCAGACACAAATTCAGTTACAAACGCAGATACAAGTGACAAGACATAACATCTCTTATCACTCTGACCAACACAAACTATCAGCTTTAGTATTATTTTGAATGTTCATCACTTCTTTCACAGCACTTAACAATTATTATTTAAAGCACTTTCACTTGTGAAAAACTTACTTGTTGTTATTTCCTCAAACGTCATTTCGGAGTGGTATTCTCCTTCCTCAGTGAGGTTTAATTCCGTAAATCATTCCGCATTTAAACCTCACTGAGGAAGGAGAATACCACTCCGAAACGACGTTTGAAGAAATAACAACAAGTAAGTTTTTCACAAGTGAAAGTGCCTTAAATAATAATTATCAGCTTTAGATCTATGATACACAGACTAAACAGCATTCCACTAGAACAGAAAGGCTATCAGGATGAATTGAATACAATTAAGTATTTAGCAGAAGCCAATGGATACAATAGAATATTAATTAACAAACTACTACATAAAACCCAAAACAAACACCAGGCAAAGACAGAAAAAAACAAATTTATAACACTTACATATAGGCCTACCAATAACCACACTGAAAAAATAGCCCAAAAATTTACAAAAAAAAGCAGGGTACAGCATTGCATACATAACTACAAACAAAACACAACATATGCTGTCAAAAAACTTTCTATAATTGAAGCTTAGAAGATTAATTGTTGTTATTTGTTTTATAAAATTTGTTCTTGTATTAGTTGATGTCATTTGACAATGAAAGCTCAGTGATTGTTTTTAATTACACATGTGTTGTGACTGAATCTGGTTGAAAAGTTAATATTCAATTTGATAAAACAAACAATATATCGTACTTACCTAACAGTGATTAAATGAAATCATACCCTGAGATGTGTTTATGATACTCGTGTGTGTGTATGTGTGTGTGAGAGAGAGTGAGAGAGGGGGGCTATTTACGAGGACGGTCTGAAAAGTTCTTAGCCTAACAATGAAAAAATGAATTAATAATTTCAAAAATATTCTTCTTTTTCAACATAATCTCCTTTTAGCATAACACATTTATTCTACCGATGATCTATTGCCACTATCCCATCCCTGAAATGGTTTTCAGTAAGGTCTGCAAAATACCACTCTACAGCAGAAATCACCATCTTGATCTAATGTAAACCGCTCACCAGCGATAAAGAGTTTGAGGTTTGGGAAAAGATGGAAGTCTGAGGGAGCCAAATTTGGCGAATAGGGAGGATGTTCCAACAATTCATAGTGGAGATCTCTTAATTTTCTCATTGCCAAAATACTTTTGTGGACAGTGACATTGTCTTGGTAAAGAATGATTTTTCTCTTTTGCAAACCGGGTCTTATTTTACAAATTTTGTCATCTAGTTTCAATAAAAGGTTGGAATAATATTCCCTGGTTATTATTGCACCCTTTTCAAGGTAATCGATGTAAAAACAAAACACTTTTATCATCCCAAAACACTGACACCATGACTTTTCCTGCTGATGGAATTGACTTTGTCTTCTTTGGCGCTGAACAACCAGTTTCTGTCCACTGCTTTGACTGTTGTTTGGATTCTGGTATGCAGTGGTGGATCCAAGTTTTATGCAGCGTAGTAATCCTATATACAAAATCTGCTTTGTTCTTACTGAAAAACTCCAAGGACTGTTCAGATATTTTCATGCACATGCATCTTTGATCTGCTGTGAGCAAACACAACACCCACCTAGCACAAAGCTTTTTTATTTTCAATTCCTCATGTAACATGTGTCTGACGTATTCTTTTGAAATGCCTATAATCTCAGCAATTTCGTGCACTGTAATTCGGTGATCGTCCAAAACCATATCATGCACTTTTTCCACGGTTTCCAGTGTTGTTGCTGATTTTGGACATCCTTCATGTGGGCGTCTTCCAGGCTGGTATGACCACGTTTAAACCCGGCAACCCATTTTTAACTGTTGAAAATGAAGGAGAAGAGTCCCCATACATTTTAACGAGCCTTGAATAAATTTCGACTGGTGTTAAACCTTCTTTGACAAAGAACTTTATGACCACACGATACTCAATTTTCTCCATTTTAAGGAATACAGACAACACTTCTGTTTCAAACTGCTGTATAACACATATTTGGTTGAATGACCAGAAATTGCAGTCACATGCTAACAATAGATGTAGTACCAACATAAGAAAAAAAAATTGCAATAGTGCTGCTTGCTGCTGCCTATGGTCAAGACCAAGAACTTTTCAGACTGTCCTCGTATAATCAGATTGACTGTATGAGGATATTCTTGTACTCTAAAAAGTTCGTAGATTAGTACAGTAAGTGAGTAATTAATTCGGATGCAGTTCTGATTCTTTTCTTTTTTTAACTGTGTTTGATTTCCTTATTATATAATAATGTTACACACTATGTAGGCCTACAATAATTTGCACAGTACCGGTATTAGTACGTTACAATATTTGATCATTATAGTTGTAAATGCAGAAAAACGAGTAGTATGTGATTCAAAGTAGACAAAACTAGATAATAACTAGGGAACAGTTTTTTAGGTACTAAGTAAACTGAAAATATTTTTTTTTATATGCTAAAAAACAAAAAAATATTTGTTAAAAAGTTAAAAATATTTTCTTTTAGTTTAACATAATCAAACAGGTTGTAACAGGAAATATGTTCATAACTACTCATCACATTTGGGGTCAACTCATCAGTTCCTTCTTGAAACACACACACACACACACACACACACACAGAGCGCACGATGTCGACTGACTGAGTCATCTACTGGACATCCCAGTACTTAATCGAACTTTATTACCATTATATTTTATCGCAATAAATCCATAATATTTGGATTTTGCTTTAAATTTTAAGAAAAACAATTCCAAACATGGCATAAATACGATGAGAAATACTGTTTACTGTACTGTAATAACTCAAATAAATTGTTTTAGAAAATAATGAACTCTGTGTCATAATTGTGCCATGCTTGGACTCATTCTAAATAACATCACACATAGAATTCAATGCAGCAGTCAAAATGAAGAAATTATTAAAAAAATTGTTGAGGTGCACTGGATGGCGATGCCACTTGGTGATTCACTGACTGGGTATATGGGACAGGTCTGGCGGCCTGTGCATGTATTAGCAAAGGGTCTGCTACTACTTCAGCTGCCCTCCTTGTTGTCTAGCCACAGTATAGTTAATATTTGTAATTCTTGTACGTAATTAGTGTTTGTAATTAGTATGTATTTTGTGCTTAAATACGTAATATAATTTTACAGTAATTGTAGATGTGTACAGTGTATTTTTAATTTTGTTGTGTTAGAAGATAGAAAAATAATGGTTTCCACAATCTCTGAGTGATTGTATTTATAAAGTGACAATACCTGGCTAGTTTATGCAGATGAGGTACACTAAAAACTCGTTTATCTGAATTTGACGAGACTGCCCCCGTTTTGGATAAATGAAATTTCGGATAAACCAAAACTTCTATTTAAATAATAATACATATGTAAGTACAGTAACTTTATTTAATAATAATAATTTAAAAGTTACTTACAGTGAATGTGACACAATAAATTATAAAACGGTACCGCACTGTAAATTATAGTTTCTACAGTACTGGAACAGTCCTATTGCTTGTTTGTACAGTAATCAATCATAGGTTTTGCCTAAGCTTTGAAGCTCATTTGTTGGCTGTCCGATCTCGAAGTCATTTCATTGTTAAAGTTCTGCAGGGGAAGTTTCGTCTTGTCGCTCTAAATACGAAAGGACAGGAAAATGCTTTTCTGTACTTTTAAAATTTACTAAAAATTGTTTCAGATAAACCGGTTTTTCGGATAAATGCGATTCGGATAAACGAGTTTTTAGAGTATGTTAAAAAAAAGAAATAAGATATATTTTACTTTTATTTTATTTTTAAAACTTATACAATGTATTTACATCAAATCATATATACTCTTATATTTACATATTGCAATTATTTTGAATAAAAATATCCACAATCACTCTGTAAATTGGAATTTCTGCAGGGGTTAGAATTAAACTTCTTTAATTTTCTAAGATATGTATGGGTGTTAGATTATGAAACTATTATCAGCACTTTTGAATTGACTTTCATACAACCAGTAGGTTGTTACTACTGTAAATGATATCTAGTTCTGCATAAATGTAAATGACTATATATAAAGAATAGTTCCGCATGTGAAGACCTACCTGAATAAAATTTATAAAATTTTAGATAATAGGAGTTCATAGTATTATGACGTTTTGTCTTTAAATTTTGAGATTTAATTAACTACCTGAGCTCATAATTTTTTGATTTACTTTTGTAACATACTTAGAACAAACTTAGAGATTCAGTAATTCTGTAGTATCTTTTTACTACATTAAAAAAACCCTGCAGATTAAGAGGTAAAATAACATGGGAATGGAGTTCTTAGTCGCATTCTTTAAAGTGATTATGTAAGAGTATGCTTTAGAAATTTTATTATTTGTACAACAAATATTAAAATAACGTTACAAAAATAAATCCGTATTATTTTCTTATTTAAAAAACTCAATCTGTCTTTTATGTCTTTTAGGACTTCAATTCTGAACAGATTACAGGATTTTTGTTTACTAAATAATTTGTAAATTGGCAAGTCTCATTTTTTTGTATAAACATATTTTAAATAGCATTATGTGCAGTGTATTTTACAATGTAGATGGATTGTGACATCAAATTCATGTACAAGTAAATAATATAATTTAACATGTAAATGTACATAAGCTATCAACATTTTTAAACAGTGTGTGTATTTTTTTTTTCAAACTACCACTAGTAGTTTTGGTAATTGATATATTTTACAAAGATATTTTAACAAAGCTGTAAAAGAAGAAACAGTAATAAACTGATTTTTTTATGATCGATCAGACTGTTAAGTCTTGTGAACTCTTGTCATTTACATTGTCATTGACATTCTAAATTTCAATGAATATTGTGCCAGAAATAAGTTTTTTTTTAATTTTCCTCATATCTGCAGTCAATAAAAGAGTACACATTTTGGATGCTGTTGCAATCAGCAGGAATATGTGTAGTATTTGTATTTCATTATTATTATGCTTCATTTTATTGTCATCTTCTGTTCTGAAATAATGAATAGCTGACATTGGGAAAGGCTGTAATTGTTTATACGTCAAACACATCAGTTATAAACAAAATTAAAGAAAAAAATTGAGTCTACATCTATGTTACTGAACACAAGATAAAAGTTAAAAAATTACACAGTCACTTCTGGAATATTCTGTGTGAATTTTAATGAACACTATTGTTCGTACATTTAGGTCACATAATTAAATATATGTGATAACAAAAAGAAAAAATATTCTATTATGAATTAAACATTCCTATAAAACAAACACTTATATATTATATATAGCAGCGGAAACGTATAATGAATGGCTTTACAATGGATATTTACAGAGGAATGAAACTGTAAAATCACCCACAAAAATTTTTCAACAATATTTTATACTCCTGTTGAAACAAAACAAAAACTAGTCTTTACATGAAACTTACTATTTTACCACATTTTTATATTGTGCTATATATGTAAAACCCTATTTAGACAATAGAGAAAATAGCAGTACACACACATGGTAATAAGAGTAGCACAATTCATGGTTGTCGCAATCCTTGTTTTATTAGAACTAAGAAAAAAGGCACAAAAACTCTACATCATGTTTCTACATTCTGTTTTGTGCTCACATTTAAAAACTACTCCTTTCACAGACTACACAGAAAAAAATCACAACACTTTAATTAAACATTCGTATATGTAATGTTGGTCCCTCCATGAATTTTTCACGAGGTTCTGTTTGTTACTTCCTAGAGGACAAATCCCTGTTGTGGCAGTGTATGATGATGCTGAACAATATAATGTCTATAAGTTTATAGCGTAGACAATAGTCAAAAGTTGCCTCTTATCAGTGAAATACGTTTGAAGCAAACATTTATATAGAATTTAAAGAATTTTCACTTTGAGCAAACATTTTACCATTATAATAATGTACATGATAGGATGATTTTTTTTTTTTTTTTTAGCAACATATATATCACAATACATATGTTTGGGAAAACTTACAGTTTAACTTAATTCTGCTAACTGATTATTTAAAACACTGTGAAATACTGCACACATCATCCTTTTTAGAAGTATTTTATCTTTGTTGACATAATAATATATTATTGTACAAAGCTGTAAATCGCTTTTGACAAGAAATACTGAACTATTATTGATACAATAATATTATATTTTTTTAAAGTCTTTTATCTTGAGATATTTTGTCTTCATGCTGCCTTAGGTTGCTGCTGGAAGCCATACACTAAAAATACTGTGTACATAACAAACGCTAGTGTAATTGCTATGAGGGCATACATAAATAAGTTTAACTCAGGCTGTCTGTACCGGTTTTTACGTAACCATTCTAGAACGTCTTCCTCTGATGCAAATTCACCTAAAAAAAAAAGAGAAATAAAATAAAATAATATTAATTTAGTGTTTAAATAAATATTAAATACAAGTATTTAGTAATACTTGCCAGTGAAAATGGGAAAAATAAGGAAGAGATTGGACAAATAATTGGTCTGGGATGGAAGGCAGTTAGGATGTTAAATGGACAAGGAATGGTATAAGGTGGTAGAAAAGGACACATTTACAGTACCATCATTAAAAGTATTAAATGGTGCTGACCTTGGATTAAAAGATAAAAGAAAAATTAGGTCATGGAAGTGGATCCACTGAGAAGATTATGTAGAATATCTAGACTAGATAGAGTTCAAAACAGGAAGATTAGGACACACACTAGATGTGTCACACACTATTTTGTATGAGCCTGAAACAAAACTATTAATCTGGTTTGGACATTTGTACAAAATGGGAGATGAAAGATTGTCAAAAATGACATTTCAATGGGTACCCACAAGTGGAAGGAAAAGACAAATATTTGCTTGAATATGCGATGAAAACATTCAACAAGTACCAAGGATGCACAGTTTAACTGAAGACCTGTGTATTCATTTTTCCTGAAGAAAAATTAATTTCCTTGTTATAGAAATGATTCTTACTTATGTGATATATGAGAAGATTTAAATTATAAATATATGGTAGTAAACATATTGTTACGGCATCACAAACAATCTACGTGTTTGTCGAACGTTCCAGAGAGATCCAGAGTGTAAGCGTGTGGTGTACGTGCTTGTATACGCATCTACAAGAAAGTTCTCGATGCCGCCAGCCGTGCGGACTGTGTCAAGGCCGCAGTTAACTACGGTACACACACTATGACGCAATTAGGAATCGTCTAGATATTCGACTAGCTATAACTACCGGTACTCAAACGACGTTGAGTTTAGTATGAGGTGAATTTTTGACTGTGCGGTTCGAGAGTATTAGTGCGATATATTTACAGAGCGGTTCGAGTTATTACTGTGTACGTTCAAGTAGTTATTAGTGAAGTGTTGCGTTTTATATTTGGACGATATAATTGTAATACAATTGAGTTTTAATATTAGTGGACATTTTATTGCGTGTGAACAATTTTCATTTGATTTGTTGTAGAGACTGTATTGTTAATTATGAACTGTTTTACTGTAACAATTAAAGGTGTGATTAGTGACTTAATTGGTGTCTTGTACTTATGTTGTTTCCACTGTACCTACGAGGATCGAGTAGACCGTCATAACAGTGGTGTCAGAAGTGGGAAAGAACGGTTAACAGTGGATACTTTGTACAAGACGAGTGTGATTCATAATTAATCGGTAAACATGGATCCCACTCAGATGATGGAAGCTTTACAAACACTGCTGCGGCAGACACAGGAAGAAGCAGAAAAACGACAGGATGAGAAATGCAGACAGGAAAGAGAAGAGGCTGAGGAACGTCAGAAAGCACTAATGCTAGAAACAGGAGAAAGACAAAAAGATAAAACGGAAGCTCTCTTTGAAACTATGCAGAAACATTTGCAAGAACATAGTACCGCAGAATTGGGTCTCCTACGAGGTGAGCTTAATAAACAAGTTACTAAAATATCGGAGGTACAAGAATCAATGACATTAAAAATAGCTGAAGTAGAAAAATCTGTCTTGACTGTGGAAGAAACTATGTCAACAAAAATATCTGCAGTAGAAGACTCGATTACAAATATAAAAGAGCAGATTAAAAATGAAGTCGATCAGTGTCTGAAATTACAACCAAAACAACTTTGTGAACAGACTGTACCAATGATAAAGACAAAATAAAGACGCAGAAAATAAGTCAATAGGGAAAGTAACTTTGCCTGCAGTAGGGACAGTTCATGTCAAAGCTCCAAACTTTGACGGAAGCAGTCACTGGGCAATGTACCTCCACCAATTTGAAGCTGCTGCATGCGCAAACAATTGGACAGAGAAAGACAAGGCTGTTTCACTTGTTCTTGCATTAAAAGGACCCGCGGCAGAATTAATACAGAAAGCCTGACAGCCAGAACATCTATGCCGAGTTGATAAAAGCTCTAGAATTACGCTACGGTGATAAACATTTGCGAGAGGTGTACTACGCTCAGTTGAGAACAAGACGACAACGTTCCGGGAAAAGTCTTCAAGAATTTGAAGCAAGTATCGACAGATTGATTAGATTGGCCTATCCTGAAGCACCAGAAGACTTCCGAATAAGGTTTATGGTGCAGACATTTATTGATGGCATCGGAGATTGTGAACTTCAGCAAGTGTTACGAATGGCAAGACACCGAGATAGCTCAGAAGCTCTTGTTCACGCCCTAGAGTTTGAAGCTGCCAAGTCAGCGTCCCGCTACATTAATGGGTTTGTGCCACCACATTGCAGTCAGAAGATCCCTATATTACATTACCGTTACGATGGGTGCAGAAAAACAATGTTGTCGGACAAACAATTCAAGAGTTCAAGAGAGTCGCAACAATTTGAAAAAGACAGAAGACCGAAATGTTACAACTGTAGAAAACATGGTCATCTACAGGTAGACTGTTGGGAGAAGAAGATACCGAGAGAAGAGACTGATCGCACCAATTGGAGAAGTAAACCCCCAGAACAGCACACAGTTTCCACGCTACATAAGATCAGTGGAAACTTGATTGTTAATGGATTTGCGGATGGTAAACCAACATCATTTACAGTTGACATGGGCACAACAGTGTCCATTGTGCGCCCTGACTTAGTCTGTAACCGCCATCCTCTAATTAGTTCTTGTACAATACAGACTGTGAATGGAAGCCCCGACAAGGTGCTAGGAAAGGTAAACGTACGTGTACGCCTGGGTCTTCTTGAGTTTAGCCACCAAATGCTCATTGCAGACATTGTCGATGAAGTGATTCTTGGCACGGACATTATGAATGCCTATGGATTCGTTATGGACTTAAGAGAGAATGTCCTGAAAGTTGGCCAAGAGAAGATAAAGCTTTGCATGGCTAAAATGACAGGGTCTACCAACCATTCGATTAAGCGAGTGGCATTAGTCGAAGAAAAAGTCAACAAGTCTGGTCAAGAGGAACCCTCCTTGTTGCAAGCGGGAATGGAGGAAGAACTAGCAGAGGAAGTACAAATAAGTATAACGACAAAAGAAGTGATTGGAAAGCCAACTATGGGTGTCGAGACAAAACTCTTGCTTGTTCCTGAGCTGATAGAAGCGCCCACGGGTAAAGTGGCTGAAGATGAGGTTACGCAAGAGGTTGTTGACAAGAACCAAACAAACTTGGATCAGCCAGCGGTATTTAGGTCATCAGTACATGACACAACTGGAGTGATTCCAGTGAAACTAGTGGTTGTGCGAAAGACTCGCATTCCTGGGAACGTGATGTTCGGATCACACGAGACTGAATTCGAAGAACGGGAAAATTATCCTTTGCAAGGACGTCTACCTAGATCGCCTGGTCGAGTATTATTTCGCAGACGGTTTGCCAGTTCATCGGGACGAACAGGCTTAAGGAGGGGCAGTGTTACGGCATCCACAAACAATCTACGTGTTTGTCGAATGTTCCAGAGAGATCCAGAGTGTAAGCGTGTGGTGTACGTGCTTGTATACGCATCTACAAGAAAGTTCTTGATGCCGCCAGCCGTGCGGACTGTGTCAAGGCCGCAGTTAACTATGTAGTTCATACGCACGCTACGACACAATTAGGAATCGTCTAGATATTCGACTAGCTATAAATACCGGCACTCAAACAACGTTCAGTTTAGTATGAGGCGAATTTTTGACTGTGCGGTTCGAGAGTATTAGTGCGATATATTTACAGAGAGGTTCGAGTTATTACTGTGTACGTTCAAGTAGTTATTAGTGAAGTGTTGCGTTTTATATTTGGACGGTATAATTGTAATATAATTGAGTTTTAATATTAGTGGACATTTTATTGTGTGTGAACAATTTTCATTTGATTTGTTGTAGAGACTGTAATGTTAATTACGAACTGTTTTACTGTAACAATTAAAGGTGTGATTAATGACTTAATTTGTTTCCACTGTACCTACGAGGATCGAGTAGACCGTCGTAACAATATAATATTGAAACGAATGGAACCACCTAGAATAGCTAGGAGCGTCCTCAACCTGTCCCCTGCCTAGTGTGGCAGGTGTAGCCTCAGTCAAGGCCACGTTCAAGTACGTTCCTGAGTACTCTACAGAACACTTGAATATGCATTAAGTGGCATGTACATTGAGAATGGAAGACTTCTAGAAGGTGTGCGATACCTATAAAAAGCCATAGCAGCCAGGTTGTCAGTTCAGTGGTGTTGAGCAATTTCTTTAGTGTGGATCAAGTGTTTGTAGCAAAGTGTTGTTGTGTTATAATTAGTGCAGAATTCTTTATAGTTGATATTATTATTGTGTGTGGACAATTTTTTACTTGAATTGTTGTAAGAGACTATCTTGTTAATTACCAATTATTAGTTGTGATAATTAAAGCTGGTTATTAGTGATTTCATTGGTGTCTTGTAATTTGTTTTCCACTGTACCATACGATGATCAGTTAGACTGTCGTAACAATTTGTATGTTTGGATAATCTTATTTTCATCTTGGAAATTTTTAATTTGATTTATACAATATTTATTGTTGCAGGGATCAAATTCTATACAGTATTTTGTGATTTGTTAATATTCTGTAGGTTAGTTTATAGTTTACAAAACTGCGTTTTGCATAATTTACACTTATGTGACAAAAAGAAGAGAATATAATATTGTGTTATACTTAAGTACCGGTATTGATTCTCGAGGGTGTAGTTGTGCTTGTGTGTGTATGTGTGTGTGTGTGTGCGTGCGTACACGTCTGCATATTATATTGAAGGTATATATCTGTTTAAGATTGCGAGGGAGAGGGAGAGCACCCGAGTGTGTAATGAGAGTGTGAGAAGGTGTAGTGTGAGTCTAGAAAGAGACAAAGACAGAGAGAGAGAGAGAGAGAGAGAGAGAGAGAGAGAGAGAGAGAGAGAGAGAGGGAGAGAGAGTGAAAGAGCATGAGTGATAGAGATCATGACTACTGACATATACATTGAGCTTCCAGGTGGTCTAGTGGCTAGCGCGGGCGCTTGATTTGCTCGTGGTCCCGGGTTCAATTCCCGACGGAGGCTCCATACGGCGTGCACTCAGCGTCGTGAGGCCGAATTGAGTAGGCGCTGAGATAACAGTGCCGCCTCCTGGCTGTGAATACCGTAACTAGCGGCTGGTGGCCCGTTGTACTAGCCATGCAACCATCACATTGGACACAACAGTCACGCAGTACGCCGTGGTCCTTTCAGGGACTGTTGAGCGGAGGTTTGACTTTGACATATACATTAACTACATGAGACTATGGTACTCTGTATAGACCAAGTTCTAGGTAAATAACATTGTACAATAATGTAAATATTAAGCAATAACTATTTTCATATAATAGATCAGTTATCTATAATGTTGTGTTGTAATAGTTTGTAACTCTTTAACATAAGTTGTTGAATCTACACTGTTATCCTGTACATAATTCTCGATATCATATGATATCGATATCATGTATGATAGAATGATAGTGTAATAGCAATGGTGAGTGTTTTAGCGTGCCATTTATGGAAAGAGACAAGTGAGAGAGAGAGAGGGGGGGGAAGAGTGTGAGAGAGAGAGGGAGAGAGTGAGAAAGAGTGCAATAGAGAGAGAGAGAGTGAGTGGGAGGAAGAGAGAGTGAGAGAGCTATTTCAAGTGAGAGTGAGACGTTGTGAGAATGAGAGGTAGAGGGAGAATGGATGAGAGAGATGGTGTGATTGTGGACATATACATAAATTTACAATATTCTATAGTACTCTGGACTATAATTTACAACAATATGATTACAAGTATCCAATTTTACTTGTCAGATAGATTTACCATAAACTTGTGTTTCTAACATTATGTCAACTATCTGATGTAAGGTCGTAAAGTTCTACAGTTATTGTGTAATTTATATTTTTCTAAATTAATGATTGTTTTTAATACCAGTAGTGAGTGAAACATGTTAAAAATAACTTTTAGTAATTACATAGTTGAACATCCCTTAATCTGTTTTTTGTTATAATATATTTTACTATGCTATATGTTGACTGGTATATGTATAAACCTTTTCTGTATCAATCTAATATCTAATTGTTGATTGTTGCTTTTATAGTTAATTAAAAATATCATTACATATAGTAATTTAAATTGTAATAGTCTATAAATTAAGTTCTATGATATTATAATTTTGTCGTTATCTTAAAGAAAATATTTGAAGATGTAAACAAACTATCTCAACTTCTTCACATATACAATGATACTTACATACGCACAAACATGCACACACACTCACATACACAAACACGTTCACCCAAATAATTCTTCTGTTGTGTTTGACATTTCTTTTGTATTCATACACAGGTCCTGATGATGACAATAAACATTGTTGAAACGTTAACACAAATAAGTTAAAATTTATTGTATACTTTTGTACGATCCTCACAAAATTGACCCTTCACTGAAAAATTCATTGATTGACGGTCACTACCAATTCAAGGATTTAATTCATAGTTTAAGTTTGTTCGAAAAGTATCACCTTGTTGTTTTTGACTATTTGGATCCTAATGACAATAAACCTCAGCACAGTCTGAAAATGCGTATAAACAAATCTCCTAACTTCCTGGCACCACACCCTGCATGCAATGGGGTGTGGTACCAGTGTGAAACCCCTTAGCTCAATTCTACTAATATTTGGTATGAGAGCAATTGGTAGGCTTTTGGGTACAATGCTAAAAGGTTTCCAGGATTTAAAAAGTAGTGATGGTTCTGCACATTGTAACGTCACAGAACATTCCATAATAATAATGAACACCAGAAGGGTGAATGGTACTAATATAAGTATAAATGAGTAACCAGGAAGAATGTAACAGTAAATAGTATGAACCATTAAAGAATGAAAGGAGAGAAGAAATTCAAGTGAACAGTGGTAAATCCACTATCTGCATAATAAGACACTACAACATAAACAAACAGAATGACAAAGACGGATTGACAAGACAAGTTTCCCACATAAACTGTTAAGTGAGCTTAATAAAACTTTTGATGAATAAAGTCAAATAAAATAAGTAAGATAAAAGATGTCACGAATGATATTTCTATAATGTATTGTAAATAGAAACAGCACATTAGCTGACCCATATCAAAGTACTGATTTAAAAGGACCAATATAAAGAACGGTCCTATGATTAGTCACAAACAATAAGAGATAATAAGAAAATCAATAATATATGTTATAATGAATTAAAGATAACAATAAATGTAATCACTGAATGTATTCAGGTAACATTAGAAGTAGGTAAAATATGTAAAGAAAAGTAATGTTAGTCAAGGAACAAAACATTGTAAAGGAATGATAACAAACCAAATATGACACAATTAAGTCATAAAAATAAGAATCAGGTAGAGACCCTAATAAGCATAGGGAAGGAAAATAATGATAATGACAAAAAGAATGTAAAGCACCACTACTTGAGTGATGTTATAAGAATAAGAAATAAGAAAGACCTATTGAACTAGGAATAGCTAAATATGGAAGTTTATGATAAAAAATCAACAAATGTATACTAGTAATTAATATTGTTCAGCTGGATACAGCATTTAAATATAACAATGTGTTCTTTTCATTTAAATAATCATGTTCAAATTAGAAATTAAGAGTAATTAAACGAAGAATAAGAAGAAAGTTAATAGTCGGATCTGCAATATTTAGCAGATGACGCCTGTAAACCATGCATTATTTAGTTTAGAATAAAGAATTGTTAATGAAAGCTATGACCAAACTGTCACCAAGACATGTCAAAATAAAGGGAAATAGACAAGCTTTACAATTCTAATAATAGAACCTGAATTATAATTGTAATAACTGAGATATTAACGTTAGCATCATAAACTTGGTGAATTTCGAATAAATACAATTAAATAATAACAAAAACGACATTGATGGTTCCAATACAATTATGTAATGGCTATAAATAGAATTACGTCATCATGACATCATTTTTTTCCAATCGCGAACGACTTTAGAAACCCGCCAACACTGCCTAGCGGCCTTCTAAGGAAAGTATATATACGATCGCAACTGTAAACAAAGAAGCATTTTGTCTCTTTCCACTCAATCAACAACAACTAATCCAGGCCGAATTCTCATCAAAATTTTATAATCAACCAGAAGTAAGAAGTGTAATTAAATAACAGTGCATCGATATCAGTAGTGACACTTTTACTAGAAGTGCGTGTTAGAGAACGAGGTTAAGTATCATACATAACCATTTAAATAGTCATTCAAGAAGAAAATAAAATCGTTCATGTGGGAAATTAAGTGAAGTGTAACCACGATCAGTGTACCAGATCGTGAGGAGTGTTAATAAATAATCATTGAGATTATTAATCAGGGAGTACTGTGCATATATTTACACTGTTTATGACTAAGCTGTTAGCAGTATCATATAATACACCTGTATACTGACGCAAGAAACAATAATACAATAAGTACTAAACACTGTTTTAAATTTATTTAGAGGAATTACAATATTCCGATATAAGATTTCATGTAATAACGTTATCCTAAATAACCTAAAATTTGTCCAGATTAAACGAACTTTTTGTTAATTACTTTCAATAACTAAAGGTGTCTAACCTAATAATCTAGTATTTTGTAATAGCATTGTATAGTGGAGCAGTGGCGTTTTATTCTGTAAATTAAAAGAAGTCACCCCTGAGATAGCCAATATTTATAAATAATCGTTCGATTAGGGTTAGTGTCGTCATAGCCAATAGACTAAGTTAAGAAAATTGAAAGCCAGATGAACTGTAATCCGTGTGTTGTATTAACCTGAATGTATTTAACTAAACCAAGTATAGAGTGAACAATAAACCAATGAGTTGTGAATTAACAAATAGTGTCAGCAATTATTTAAATAAGTAATTACATCTTTTTTAATAGTCAATGAATTGCGATTTCAAGGCAAGCAATCAGTAAAGTTGGCTACAATTCAGACAATTGAACCGCCAACAATTAAAATCTATTAAACAGATAAAAAGGAAATTAATTCCTGATATTGATTCAACCACTCAATCAATTATTAAATTATAATCAATTTAAATTAATCATTCGATTAATCA
Source organism: Magicicada septendecula (assembly GCA_034769895.1). Classification (NCBI taxonomy): domain Eukaryota; kingdom Metazoa; phylum Arthropoda; class Insecta; order Hemiptera; family Cicadidae; genus Magicicada; species Magicicada septendecula. The sequence continues at coordinate 137,953,647 of CM068372.1, forward strand.
AAAGAATTCTTTTTATGGAATATTTCTCACAAAATTCCATATGGCGCCCAAATAAAATTCATAAGTGCTCACTTAAACAATAACAGCACTATTATACTGTTTTATAGAAAAACTTGACAGTTTATTAATCAACCGAGACCGACTGAACTTCTAGTACAACATCAAAGGTACGTGAAGGTTTGAATTATATACATAACTTTGTCTAAACTATACACTAACATACACAGACAACCTAATTCAACGGGAGTGCGAAGGAACGTCAAGAGGTCTACAAAACTGTTTACATTCAGAACATACGGGGATTACAACCAAGTAATTACTCAAAAGGAATACACAATAATTATTTAAACAAGATAATTAATTTGAACCAATTAAATAATTAATTATTATTTAACAAAAATATTTAACGAACCCGTGTTAATTTATTATACAGAGAGAACGACATGTGACAAGTGAAAATAATAAATTAAACTGTAAACAAAGAGGACGTTAACAGTTAAATATTATAACATTCAATTTTAATAAATCAAGTGTTTTGGATATGCATAGAATGGTCACAAAATTTAAGTAGAAAGTACTTTTTCTTGATGTTACAAAAGACATGTTGGACTGCCTCAAAAGTGATCCTTGAAGACAGTGATCACTAGTACGGATATGCTCCAGGAACTAAGAGTAGGTTTTTGGGGCTGAAATCTCCATCATCTGCAAGACCAAAGAAAGCACAGTCAAAGTGGTAGCGGTAGTGACTCAGTTTTTTTTTTTTACTATTGTGGAGTTGGGTATACAAATAAGCACCACGAGGCCAAACTGTTAACAAAAGTATTATCAAGATTTTCTCCATTGTCTTGTATTGTTGATTCAGCATAGCATAAGAGCATATAGAAGTCACACACCTGACAACTGTATTATGCAACTGATGACAAAGCCTATACTATTATTATTTGCATCTCATCCTGTACTACTTGACAAAGAATAGATTCACTAGAATTCATCAGGTGTCTTAATCTCCACACATGGTTCCTTGTGATTTCTGGTTCTTAAAGTGGAAGAACCTGTTGACAAGGTTCCAATTTGCGAGTTAGGAAGGCATAAATGTAGGTACAACTGATGATGATACCAAAATAAAACATTAAGAACTGTTTTCACAAGGAACTCCTGAGGTAAGCGTGTAGAATCATAAGGGGGCTATTTTGAGGAAATTAGAGTTGGAAGCCAAAAGATAAGCTAGTTCTTCCATGGCGTATGGTTGCACACATTTTGAGCAAATCTTGTGTATAACTGGTATATAAAACTGATTAGGAAAAAAATTGTTTATCTCATTTACGGTACTTTATTTACGTTAATTTCAAAAACTGTCATGAACGTTGTTACGATACCAAAAGCAGCCCAATACCAGAGATTGTATATAAAGTAAAAAGCATGCAGCTAAAGAAGAATTAACAATTTTAGATAAATAGCACGAGAATGACTATAACGTATACAAGACAAATGACTATGACCCAACCCAAGTGATTGGCCCAATGACAAATGAAATGAAATAAACACATTCATTAACAAACTAAGCAAAGTAAATATCATTAAATGTACCATTAATCATGGAAAGTACAAGCCCAAAGAAAAGGTTGTAATATTAGATAAGTAAACAAACAATAAAACACACAGACCATGATACAAAGAATGATACTAACAAAAGTGAAATATAATAAATAATATACTAATATTATTTTGCTAAACATTATGCCACTGATTTGTTATAATATTATTATATACATACCACCAAAATTAGTAGTTTCAATTTTTTTTAAATTATTGAAAAAGGCCTTTTCGAAATTATTATAATTTCATCATCAGTTCACACTAAAATGTTCTTGTTGTGATGCATTCTTTTATATGTATAAATGTTATCTGTGTCCATTATATCTCACTGCACTTCATATTGAATCTTTCACTGCCATCATTATTTGGTGAAACCAAGCAAGTCATATATTGAAATAGTTGATCATTTTCGAATATTGTCTGCTGATTCATCAATTTGTTATATTTTTTATGTAGGTATATATATAATTTTTCTAACTGTGTAGCATGACAGATTATCCACATTATAATGAATGAAAAATGATCATAAATAAATTTAAAATAAAATGAAATCAAGGAAAAATCCAAATACAAACAAATAAGTACCACAGTAAAATGCAATCATAATTTGAAGAAATAAAATAAATTAAAAACAACTAAGCAACACCTATTAGTAATGAAAAATAAACCAAAAACTAAGATAAAGTAAGGAAATACCCAGGTAGGATAGGAGTAAGTAAGGAAAAACCCACAACCAACCGACACCCCTAATATAAGGACCATTTTTGAAGAAACAAGGTAGGATAGGAGTAAGTAAGGAAAAACTCAGAACAAACCGACATCTCTAATATAAGGACCATTCTTGAAGAAACAAGGTAGAATAGGAGTAAGTAAGGCAAAACCCAGAAAATACCGACATCCCTAATAAAAGGAATGAAATTAGAAGAAACCACGTCGTAGAACAAGGTAGAGTAGGGAAATACCCAAAGTAAACCCAGTAATAAAAGGACAAAACCTCAAAGAGAGTATATTTAACTGATGGAAGTATTTTAACACATAAAATAACAAATAATGTAATATAGATATAAACAAAAGTGTCTAAAGGTAGAACTATAAGTGAAGCAGTGGAAGTTATTTATATAATGGAAAAAACAAATCTTCTTAACCCTCTATAAATAAAATTCGTGATCTGATAAGACTAAAAAACTAATTAGAGATAGCAGATAAGAATAACAGGGGACCAGTGCAAGTTATTTTATTATGTAAAATAAACTTCAAGTGTCTGTGTTTAAAGTTGTTAAACTAAGCGTATCTTAAACTGATTGGTACCTTTACACAACTTTAAAGTTATTGTATCAAATACAGAAATAGTATTTTGTAGAATGTTATTATAAAAAATAGACTACAAATGTTTTTAAGAAAGTGCCACGTTTTATCCAACAACATTCATTAAAATGACAGAGATAAAATAAGAGCAGGAAATATTTAAGTGAAGTGAAAAAGGGTACATCCCCAATATAAAACAAAAACAGCTAAGACTGCACCAAAAGTAATTTTAAGAAATGATCTAAATAATGAAAGTACAGGTGTGTTTTGTTTATGTTAAGTTCAATGAACTCAAGGCTGAAATGTCTGGGTTTGAATACAGTTTTTGTTATAAAATATTTGTTAAGAGTTAATAATGGTTATCAATGCTAAATACTCATGTAGTTAAGTAAGGGAATTTTAATTAAAATTGTATTAGAATAGAAAGTCAGAAGGGGTAGAAGCAAGCTGTAATATCCATAAAACATTGTAAATGAACACAGGTAAAATTTAGGCAAATGGTAAATCTCAACAACCTTATAATTGATGAATAAGTCAGGTAAATTAATTAAACTGATGAAATTTGTATAATGTAAATTAGACACAGTGTATTATAACTGAAACTATACTTTAGAAAGATATTGAAAAAAGATATGAAAGATTATTGGAAAAAATGCAAATGTAATAACAGAAAAATCAAAGGGGGGAGTCCCAAATTAAAGAATAATATTTAAAAAAGATAATATATATAATACTTTCACTATGAACTTACTGTTGTCACTTCCCAAACGTTTCGAGGTGTGTGTGGTGGGGGTTGATGGACACACCATTTTTTCGTAACGGTTATTCTGTAATCGACAGTCAGTATTAAACCCACTGAAGAAGAGAAACAACATCTCGAAACATTTGGGAAGTGACAACAGTAAGTTCATAGTGAAAGTATTTTATATATTATTAAATTAATAAAGTGAATGAAGAGGATGCAAAAACAAGATAATTTTAAAAAAGATAACTAATTCATAAAATTACAAGGAATTAAGGAGAAATACACATTTTATTTCAATCAGGAATTTTGTTCAATCATAATTATAACTTCATAAGGATGGTAAACCATTTAATGTGACAGGAAGTAAAATTATAGGCCTACCTGTTAAAAATACAGTAGGCTAAATAGGGCATTTTGAGATGGAAAACATTGTAAAAGTACCATATTTGGTATTAAATCACGTAGAATTAACTAGCGAAAGAGATTATGTATTAGGTATTTAATAAAATTAAATAATAGTAAAAATGTATTCAATCATATAATGTAAAAACCAGTTATGTAGTGGAAATGCTAGAAATTTAAAACAATGTCTTTTTAATATTAAATTGGCTAAGACGTTTCGGATGAAGAAGAAAATAGAACAGTTGATTGTTATACGTTGAACAGTACACATCTAAGCCAGCTCTCACTAATTATTCACACATAGCAAAGGAGTAAAACATGGCGAGAGTCTAACTAAATCGAATAATTTTGAAATCGCGAATTTTGGAAAAAGTTTAAATAACCACTAATTTCAGTGAATTAAACCAACATCACTATTGAAGTAAACTAATACTGAACAGTTAAAGTGTAATAACAATTTTCACACCTATAAACGATAATTCTGAATAGTGAGACGAAACCTGCCATTATCGACCGTATGGCATAAAGTGAATTAAAAACATTATCCAACACCATTTATCGAGGCGAATCACTGAACACTGATCCAGGACAACTACACTATCACCAGAGAAATTAACCACCATTGCTGTGACGAGGAAAACTTGGAAGGGCGACATTTGTTTGAAGAGAATTCCTTGACATGCAGCCTTCGTCAACATCTGTGATACGAAGCAGCCATTTTGGAATCCCATGATCCTCTGCAGGTCCGCTAGCTTCACATCAAACCGAAATTGGTTCGAACAACTTACTTTACTAAACATTATATATTAAAGCTGTAAGATGGCGCTTTTGTATGGCTGTAATCAAATCATGCCCCACTATTTGGGCTAGCCACTTGGTCACCAGACCGCTGTATGCCGGTCGTTACAAAAGAATAAAATGTATACAGAAAATTCACTAATTATAGAATTTTCAAATAATAAAATAATTTTGTTTATGTTTATAGAGGTATGTATAAGAGATAAATCTGTTTTTTAAAAGGTTCTGGTAAAATTTTAATAACAGGTAGGTATTTATTGACCGTCGAGCACTTCTTGAAGATTTGCACCAAGTCTGGAGTTAAATAGATTAACTCCAGGTAATAATCGATTGGTGACTTTTCTGACTGGTCCAATATCTTGCTCAAAATAGAATATATTCTTCTCACTTAATTCCTTCAGCCTTATAAATACCCTTAAATTACCCTGTGAAATAAGTACAGATACAAAATAATGGAAATATAAAGATTTATTGACAATTTTAAATAAATAATCGATATTTTATCGATGGAGAGCAATTATCGACTCTGTCTCAGGAATTATCGATTGTGTCATACAGAACAAAATTTTATGTTATATTATATTAAAAGACAGGTTCTTTGAGCGATTATGGATTAATAGTCAGAGAAGGGTGACGAGAAAGTATAACATTAACAATTAAAAATAAATACCATAATTACTATTCAATAGTATTTAAATAATTTCAGTATATAATATTTGAATATAAATGTTTTGTCAAACCAATGAAGACTGACGTCACTGCGATATGGTTAGCCGACTTCGTTTTCAAGATGGCCACTACTCGAGTTGGTCTTGGTTACTGCATATGCGTCGTGTCAGAAAATTACTATAAAATTACCTTCATCAAGGTCTAAAATGTCCCCGCACTGGTGTAATATGTCTGTTAATCTATTTGGTGTATTCTGGTGAAGTGTTCTGTGTAAACTTGTGTTAGTTAGTTTATTTTCTATGTGTTCAACTTCTGCGGTTAAGTTCTCAAGTTATTGGTTAGGATTTGCAGAATAAATCAGTTGAAATATAGTGTTTTACTTGTTTCTATCACTCGTATTATGTAGTTAAGTGTTTGTTTTCACTATTGTCGTGAATGTATTAACAGCTTTAGCTTTAAAAAGTGTTTATACCGCCTAACTCTCGTTTCACTGATTTCAATGGCTAAACACTAGTATCATTTTCAATTCGATTTTAAGAAACGTTCTTCACACAACTGTCCAGCTTGATATTCAACAAAAGACTAATTAACTTGGTCATAAATCTGGCCCAGTTAATCCTTGAAAAAGTATTGTTAACATTTTTCGACTTCCCATACATATGATAAAATATTACATTATGTATGGAATTTATCTATTTTATTCCTCACTTTTATGAATTATTAACCTTATTATTGGTTTAATCATCTCATTCCCTTTAAATTGATGTATTATAGTCCATATCTGTAGATATTTTGTGGAAATTAACAAATTTCTTTACTTTATGGAAATATAGGCTCAAAATTGGATTTCCGTCTTTATACAAAATTCCCTCCATTTTAAATATTATTACTACTATTATAATAAATTTTAATTAGTCATATTCCTCTTCCTTTCCTTAAATACATATAAATTACACCTTTGAACTGGTTTTTTGTGTTAATCTGTAAATTTGACATTGCTCTTTAAAATTAATTAATTTATATATTTTGTCAATTTACAAAATGTTAAGGTATATTTCCTTATTATCATTTTAATTCATAGGATCATTCCTAGTAGTGGTTAATTGTGTTATCTTATATAAATCTTGGTAGTTTACAGGATTTATAAGTGAATTATACTATTTTATATTGGTTCTCTGATTTCACCAAATGGCCTAGATTTTAGAATTTTATATTTCTTTCTTTCTCAAATAATTTAAACTTAATTCCTCCTCTGACTTTACATAATTACAATTATATGAAAATAACAAGATTTATAACTTGTTGTGTTGTGCAGTAGTTAATTAACACTACATATTTAAAATAAATAATTATGAACATGGTTTAGCAATCTGCACAATTGAACATATTGCAGATATGGTTTGAACATATATCTTTTAACTATTTTTTAGCTAACATAGCATACCTATTAGAACATTATTACTGGTATGTAGGTTATTATTTATCAAACATAATTCTTTTTAAAACACATAACATAAATCTTATTTTCTAATAAACCTTACAAATACATTTATTTAACACATTGATTTTAGGACTGTGAAATGACAGTCTGTCTAAACATGTTACACTTATTCATACTATATTAGTACCAGTCCTTTCTGGTTTAAACCATTATTATTGTGATCCCCTACATCAGTAAACATTAACTCCCATACTCTATTTATTATCATTTTTTACAAATGTCTTGTAAATAAAGATTTACATTAAAATAATAAAATACTGGAAACCTTCCATTTTTTTATTTTATTATGCTGTTTATTATTAGATTTTAAAGTTGTGATATAGCATACTACTAAGTTATAGTATCACCGACTTTAAGTTTATTGCATTTTTTTTTAAAAAACAACACTTACACAAATTCACTTTCACTGTTGGTTCTGATATTTTGAGTCTTATTATCTCAGACCAGACCTTTAGTAATCATGGACCGTTAAGACTAGTTTATTTTCTTTATTACACAATAGCTTTAGCCGGTGCACTTCTTATAACGCTATACAGCACTTTAGTTTTCTCAATAATTACATTTTATAAGATTTTGGGTATGTTATACTTTCTTTTGCATAGTTTTTGTGGGTTTGGGATTGATAGTAGTTTATATAATAATAGGTTTTACTACGGTGTTTCTTTCATACTATTTCTTCCTCTCCTCCTGTCTTCCTTCTTCGTATCTTCCTTCTGGTATTCATTCTTGTCCCTCTTCTAGTCTTCATTCTTGTCCCTCGTCTAGTCTTCACTCTTCTGTTCTTCCTTCCTCATTCTTGGGTAAACCAAGGTACTTGGTGTTATCACGACTGAGGTTTAGTTTGGAGTATTTAATTTATTCACTGTGGCTTTATTCTTCTATATAGGTTTCAGGGTATTGTTTTCTTCCTGTTCACAAACTTTATTCTTCCCTCTTCTTGTTTTTGGGGTATTTTGGTATTCACCACTCTTTAATTGAGTCTCTTTTTTCTTTGATATGGTCTTATATAACTGGTTTACTGCTCTGAGCTTCCTGGGTAACTTACTGGTATTATACTATGAGTTGATGAGTTGCTTCAATACTTTCTTTGGTTTCTTTTAACAGTGGTTTTTATATATTATGTAGTGAGGATTTTTATCTTATTGTGGTTCATTCCTCTGATTTATTTAAATGTCATTCAATATTATTATAACATTTGTTGGTGTAACTAAACTTTATGATTTCATATGACTTAAAATGTAGTGGATTTTCTGTCACGCTACAAAGCATATCTTTGTATTTTTAGATAATTTAGCTTGTAATTGTAAGTGTTATACTTTCCAGACTTTGCCCTTTCTCTGACTAATATAATATAACAGCTCAAAGAACCTGTGAATTAATCTTAATAATTTATATAAAAATAATCGTTCGCCCTGAGAGAACGAGTCGATGTTTTAACTGTTGAATAATCGATTTACAATCGATCCACAATTAATTTGTCAATAAAACTTGGAATTCTGCAAAATTGATTTATATTTATTTCTAAAACATATAAATAGAATAAAATAGTATAATATTTAAATCACGGATTACAAGAAAAGTGGCAATTACCAAAGTGGAAGGAGCATACACTCAGAAGAAGAAGAACCGCAAATCGATTAGTACAGGAGACAATCCTATTAACGCAGAAACTAATTCTAATTACACGAAGTAATATAATTCGACACAAACAATTTCAATAGAATTAAATTTACACCACAACAGTTTAAAATAATTAATCCAAAAACAATTAAATCATAAAACATAAATCTTCAAAAAATAAACAAAATATTTTATTTTGTTTGGGACATAAAATAAACACGAGCGAAGTCTTGTATTGTTACAAAAATTGGCGTCCAACTGAAGCGGCTTTAATTAGTGATTGATAGGACACATAAAATAAGAAGAATTTGCCCAATTCCTAATTAGAGCTAGGCAGCTGTTATAAGGCCAGAGAAAGATAATAAAAATGCCAGAACCAACAGAAGATACGAAAATGGATAAGCTGATGGAAGTGTTCCTACAATGGAGTAAGGATATAATGAAGAAACTGGCTGATATAAAAAATGATAGCAAACTGGTTAGGGAAGAATTAAGAAATAATAGGACCAAAGAAATAAAAAATGATAGCAAACCAGAAATAGAAGAAATACCAAACGAGAAAACAAGGGAACAAATAGTAGTATTATCTGAAAATAAAACTAACAGGAACAAAGAAAATATTAAACACAGGGAAATGAAATCAAAGAAAATGAGAAGAATCCATCCAAGGAATTTAATAAAAACAAAGGAAGAATTTGAGATGATGAACAATGTGTTAATTAATATAAATAATATCCCAATTACCAAAGATAATGATTACCAATCAAATCGCACGCATTATTCGAACACATCTCACCACACACACACAGCTTCAATCTTTCGAATAACTATCCCGTCGCCAACAACAAGACGGACAACGCTACCTATGGCAGCCTCTGATGAAGCCTTCTAAAGGTGAAAGCCGGTTTAGGCTGTAAGGTAAAACTTTACGTTTTTACTTATAAAAAACTTAGTGTTCCGAGTCGTCAATACTTTAGTGATATTTAGTAAAGATAATGAAATCATGAATTCCAGAGAGTATAGGAGGAGGATAGAAGTAATTTCAGAAATGATTTACCACAAAACAGTAGTTTACAACTTAGAGAAGTCCAGAGGTAAATGGAATACGACAAAAGTAGAAAAATGTGGGAAAATATCAATGATATCATTAGTCATTGATGGACCAGTGACGTATTGTTTTAATAAACAATATGATAGGGTGAATCGACTAAACTTTACAGCAAATGAAAGAATAACAACAGGAAAAACAAAGTACAAGGTAGAAGCAAGAGATGTCACAAGTACCGGAATAATTATGAAGAAAATGGTAGTCCGAACAATAAGGGCAACTGAGATGATGGACCATGGCTAAATCAAATACCATGCACCATTAAGAAAAGGGACGGATGTTATGATAACTGACTACGGTGAAAAACCATTTCAAAAGAGAAGAAAAATAAGTACCATTGAGAAGAAATGATATGAATAACGAACAAAGAAACAAAACTGGGATTTATGAAAGAAGATTATATAAGAAACTGAACCTTACAAATGAAGATATGAGCAACTGAGCGACATAATGAAAATTACCAAAAGCTTATCAATACTGGGTATAGAAGAATATATAACAATAAAGACGAATTAAGAGGAAAAAAAGAATTTGAATTTTGTAAAAACCAAAATATAAAAATAAAAAATTCTAAAAGAAAGTAAGAACAACTTACAAATAATTATTTATGAACTTTAATTTTGGAAATAAAAAAATGGAATTTTGAATAAATATAAAAAATTCTAAAGGAAAGTAAGAACAACTTACAAATAATTATTTATGAAAATTAAATTTGGAAATGAAGAAAAGAAATTTTGAAAAATTTACAAAATTTTAAAAAGAGTTAAGATCAACTTACAACAAGTATTTACAGAAATGATTTGAATGAAATAATAAAACCACATAACCTAAAAGTAAGTAAAAACCACTTACGACCGATTATTTATGAGAAATAATTTGGAATTGAAGAAGTTGAATTTAGAATGACCACTACAAAGTGAGATCAACTTATCACAATTATTAACAGCATTTAATATTGAGTAATTATTGAATTACCAAACTCTAAAAAACTATAAGGACAACTGATACAAATAAAATGAATAAACTTGTTTTGCAATGAAAATAATAAAACATTTATGAAATACCAAGAGAAGCAATGACCACATAAATAATATAATTAAGGAATTATTTTGGATGAAAACAAGAGGGACATAAAGATTTTGAAAAGAATAAATATATAATATAACTATGATCATAATTTGAATTTCAATAATAATAAAGACAATTAGAAGAATACTTGTAACAACATGAATCCAGTGGAACAATTCATAAGAACTACGAAAAAAAATAGAATAATATATATGTTACTAATAACCAGAAGAAGATGGTACGAACAATGAAAGAATGAAAGAGAATTCAGATGAAAAAATTTACTCAATAACAAGTGATTATTATATGAACAGACTTTCCAACAATGAGAAAAATAAATATATTAAAAGAGCTTCCAACCATGATAAGAATAAATATATCAGCAGAGCTAACAAATAAGAAGAATAACTGTAAAGAAAAATAACTGAGATAGAAATATTAACAAATCTGAGCGAATACGAAGTGAGGTATCCAAGGATGTTTTTAATAGTCGAAAAATAGACCATTCTTGTATAATTTTTATTAATGACTGTCTGTAGATAATTCTAGCTGTATTATTATGTTTTGAGCAGAGATGAATTTCCTCTGATCTCAATGAGTAGTGTAGTATGGCCAGCAGAGTATACTGTATGTAGCCACAAGTGCCTCTCTGGACTGCCTCAGCTCACGTGTTAGGGAATGAATATCCCAAGGATAAAACAAAACAAAAATAAATAAAAGAAAAACTAAAAGTAAATAATAATAAACCTCAGATAACAATAACTATCAAAGAAAATCAATTTAAGAAAAAAGAAAAAACCTAAGCTCAAGTGTGAAGAAGCAAAGATAGAAATGGAAAGGAAGACAAGAAATATAATAGCTAACAAATATCATAAGCAATTATTTCATACATACTCAAGGTATGGTCTGAACTAATCACTTCAGGAGGAGAGCAATCTGTAGCATGACAGATTATCCACATTATAATGAATGAAAAATGATCATAAATAAATTTAAAATAAAATGAAATCAAGGAAAAATCCAAATACAAACAAATAAGTACCACAGTAAAATGCAATCATAATTTGAAGAAATAAAATAAATTAAAAACAACTAAGCAACACCTATTAGTAATGAAAAATAAACCAAAAACTAAGATAAAGTAAGGAAATACCCAGGTAGGATAGGAGTAAGTAAGGAAAAACCCAGAACCAACCGACACCCCTAATATAAGGACCATTTTTGAAGAAACAAGGTAGGATAGGAGTAAGTAAGGAAAAACTCAGAACAAACCGACATCCCTAATATAAGGACCATTCTTGAAGAAACAAGGTAGAATAGGAGTAAGTAAGGCAAAACCCAGAAAATACCGACATCCCTAATAAAAGGAATGAAATTAGAAGAAACCACGTCGTAGAACAAGGTAGAGTAGGGAAATACCCAAAGTAAACCCAGTAATAAAAGGACAAAACCCCAAATTTAACTGATGGAAGTATTTTAACACATAAAATAACAAATAATGTAATATATATATAAACAAAAGTGTCTAAAGGTAGAACTATAAGTGAAGCAGTGGAAGTTATTTATATAATGGAAAAAACAAATCTTCTTAACCCTCTATAAATAAAATTCTTGATCTGATAAGACTAAAAAACTAATTAGAGATAGCAGATAAGAATAACAGGGGACCAGTGCAAGTTATTTTATTATGTAAAATAAACTTCAAGTGTCTGTGTTTAAGTTCTTAAACTAAGCGTATCTTAAACTGATTGGTACCTTTACACAACTTTAAAGTTATTGTATCAAATACAGAAATAGTATTTTGTAGAATGTTATTATAAAAAATAGACTACAAATGTTTTTAAGAAAGTGCCACGTTTTATCCAAAAACATTCATTAAAATGATGGAGATAAAATAAGAGCAGGAAATATTTAAGTGAAGTGAAAAAGGGTACATCCCCAATATAAAACAAAAACAGCTAAGACTGCACCAAAAGTAATTTTAAGAAATGATCTAAATAATGAAAGTACAGGTGTGTTTTGTTTATGTTAAGTTCAATGAACTCAAGGCTGAAATGTCTGGGTTTGAATACAGTTTTTGTTATAAAATATTTGTTAAGAGTTAATAATGGTTATCAATGCTAAATACTCATGTAGTTAAGTAAGGGAATTTTAATCAAGCTGTAATGTCCATAAAACATTGTAAATGAACACAGGTAAAATTTAGGCAAATGGTAAATCTCAACAACCTTATAATTGATGAATAAGTCAGGTAAATTAATTAAACTGATGAAATTTGTATAATGTAAATTAGACACAGTGTATTATAACTGAAACTATAGGCTACTTTAGAAAGATATTGAAAAAAGATATGAAAGATTATTGGAAAAAATGCAAATGTAATAACAGAAAAATCAAAGGGGGGAGTCCCAAATTAAAGAATAATATTTAAAAAAGATAACTAATTCATAAAATTACAAGGAATTAAGGAGAAATAAACATTTTATTTCAATCAGGAATTTTGTTCAATCATAATTATAACTTCATAAGGATGGTAAACCATTTAATGTGACAGGAAGTAAAATTATAGGCCTACCTGTTAAAAATACAGTAGGCTAAATAGGGCATTTTTAGATGGAAAACATTGTAAAAGTACCATATTTGGTATTAAATCACGTAGAATTAACTAGCAAAAGAGATTATGTATTAGGTATTTAATAAAATTAAATAATAGTAAAAATGTATCCAATCATATAATGTAAAAATCAGTTATGTAGCGGAAATGCTAGAAATTTAAAACAATGTCTTTTTAATATTAAATTGGCTAAGACGTTTCGGATGAAGAAGAAAATAGGACAGTTGATTGTTATACGTTGAACAGTACACATCTAAGCCAGCTCTTGCTAATTATTCACACATAGCGAAGGAGTAAAACATGGCGAGAATCTAACCAAATCGAATAATTTTGAAATCGCGAATTTTGGAAAAAGTTTAAATAACCACTAATTTCAGTGAATTAAACCAACACCACTATTGAAGTAAACTAATACTGAACAGTTAAAGTGTAATAACAATTTTCACACCTATAAACGATAATTCTGAATAGTGAGACGAAACCTGCCATTATCGACCGTATGGCATAAAGTGAATTAAAAACATTATCCAACACCATTTATCGAGGCGAATCACTGAACACACTGATCCAGGACAACTACACTATCACCAGAGAAATTAACCACCATTGCTGTGACGAGGAAAACTTGGAAGGGCGACATTTGTTTGAAGAGAATTCCTTGACATGCAGCCTTCGTCAACATCTGCGATACGAAGCAGCCATTTTGGAATCCCATGATCCTCTGCAGGTCCGCTAGCTTCACATCAAACCGAAATTGGTTCGAACAACTTACTTTACTAAACATTATATATTAAATCATATCTTTGTAGTTTTATATAATTAAGCTTGTAATTGTAAGTGTTATACTTTCCAGACTTTGCCCTTTCTCTGACTAATATAATATAACAGCTCAAAGAACATGTGAATTAATCTTAATAATTTATATAAAAATAATCGTTCGCCCTGAGAGAACGAGTCGATGTTTTAACTGTTGAATAATCGATTTACAATCGATCCATAATTAATTTGTCAATAAAACTTGGAATTCTGCAAAATTGATGTCTATTTATTTCTAAAACATATAAATAGAATAAAATAGTATAATATTTAAATCATGGACTACACGAAAAATGGCAATTATCAAAGTGGAAGGAGCATACACTCAGAAGAAGAAGAACCGCAAATCGATTAGTATAGGAGACAATCCTAATAACGCAGAACCTAATTCTATTTACACGAAGTAATATAATTTGACAAAAACAATTTCAATAGAATTAAATTTACACCACAACAGTTTAAAATAATTAATCCAAAAACACTTAAACATAAAACATAAATCTTCAAAAAATAAACAAAATATTTTATTTTGTTTGGGACATAAAATAAATACGAAAAGAAGATTATTATTGTTACAACTGTATAATGTCATTATTATTATTATTTATTTCTGTACTATTTCCATATTGTTGGTTATATCTGTTATACTATGATTCATATCAGTAAGGTGATCTGCTATATTGGAGAGTCCCGTTTTTTTATTATTATAGGCTCTGATATGTTCCATAAATCTCTGTTTGAAATTTCTATATGTTCTACCGATGTATATGTAGTCACAATCATTACACTTTATTTTGTATATTCCACTTAATTTGTATATATCATAGTCTTTTCTATTTATTATTATGTTGTATATACTTTTATTTGCTTTGTATGCATATTTATATTTTTGTGTTTATCCAATTTTGTATTCTTTATAATGTATTGGAGATCTCGATATGTGTATTTGTAAGTTAGGTATGTTATATTTTCTACTTTTCTGCCTGTATTTATACTGCTTAATGTTGTTCTGTTGTTTAATATTGTTTTTTCCTTGTACTTTTTATTTAATTTGTTTATAAATTTACTGTCATATCCATTTTCTATTGCTATTTCTTTTATGATGTTCAGTTCCTGATATAATTTCTCTTCGTTATTTATGTATTTGTATGCTCTATTAATCATATTATTATATGTATTTATCTTGTGTATCCGAGGATGTGATGAATCTGTGTATTGTTGTATTATTATTTGTTTCCTTTCTATATACATTAATAATTATTTTGTTATCTTTTCCACTTTGAATATCAATGTCCAATAGGTCGAAAAAGCTGTAATAAGTAATATAAATCAGGAATCAGTGTAAAGTAGCTATAACTAAGCAATAAGAAGTTAGTAATAAGAGTAAAATTAAAATAAAAACAATGTAAAAAGGATAGGTCAGAGTAGGTCTAAAGCAATGTGAACCAAAATTGTAAAATATACACAAATAACAGTAAACAGTGAGGGAAAAAGATAAGTAAACATAAAATAACAAACCAAGGAACAATACAAATACAAAATAATTGCAAAAAACCACATAATAACCAAAGTAAGTAAAAAGAATAATAATAGCCAAATGTTAGAACAGGCCAGAAATAACAGAAAACAATCATGTTTGATGTCTAAATAAACTACATCAGAAAAGCTATTAAATGATAATAACAATAATCATATTGGTAATAAGACAAGGAAAATATTTAGTCATTTTGAGCAAAAACCCAAGCTTTATAACACTGAGTACAAAATGCTTTTAACCAATAGAGAGAAGTCTGGTTACCATAACAACGAAACTTTATTAGAGAAAAACTGTTACAAACGAATTAAGAGTCCATTTTTAGCATCAGTAGAGCACAGCTGACAAAATTGTCGATCCATAAAAGTTAGAAAAATAAACCCAACAGATGAATAATAACGAATGGAAATGAAAAGACAAAATTAACAGAACCTTTTAGCAAGATAAATCCAAATTAATTGAGAATTATAAGAAATAAAACCAATATAAGAGAAGGACAACGTGAACACCAGAACTTATGAAAATAATCCATCAAACATCGATGAACTTGTAATGTATAATATTAAATAACTTTACTACACCCACGAGATTAACCATAACACTTAAACGAATTAACGCACAATATCCAAACTTGGTTCAAACACTATAAAACACTGAATAACTATTAAAATATACAATAATCATTATTAAAAGATTATTCAAATTAATTATTAACACTTTGAGAAATAAGAAAAGATTTATAAGCGATTTCTAACTTAACCTATGTTTGTAAAGTGAACTCACTATTGTTTTAAATTCTAAGAAAACTGTTGTAAAGAAAGATCATGATAATTAACTTGATGTCAAGGATTGTACTTTCAAAAATCATTTTGTAATCTTTTTGCTGTAATCAAAAGAACTTTTTGACTGAATAAAGCAGTGGAAACGCACTGCTTAAATTAATAGATGCACAGTCGAACGACTCAAGTCAGCATAGCAAACCGCTGAGTTGCAATTTATTTATAGCCGGAGCCAAAAAGTAATATATTTTTATAATTTCATGTTTTAGTAATTATTAAAAGCAAAACCGACCATTAATAAACCAATTCTTACTTTAATACCTGTTCATTATTTCAATTATTAATCTTTGTGTGTTTACTTCATTAATATAGCCCCGTAAAAATTTTCTACAAGAATTACAGGTTGGTAAGACTGTCGCGGGAACGCAGATTTTGAATTTCTCTGACAACAAGCGGCGAGAGATACGGTTACGTTAAGTGAAGGAATTATAACATTTTTTCATTGTTTTGAACAAACAATTTGGCGCCTAGAAACAGGAAAATCACAAGTAAGTGGAACAGGTAAACAGGTATTGGCGAGGTCAAATACGACGCAAGCAGATCGTTACAAAATATGAGGCAACTTGGAAATTTAACAAAACATAACACTTTTATCGTTATAAATTGAAGACGATCCCAAAGTGAATTTCACGGGACGACAAGATCTCTTCATTACAACGTTTGTGTGTTTATTGAGCGTATACAAATTTTTTTGTGAGCATTAAAACAGAATAAATCAAAGTGACTAATGATAGTTTACCTCTGTAAATACTAGGAAAACGATTACGGAAATAGACTACAGACGGCAGTTTTGTAACACCCCATTTTCTGGCATAACGTGGATCAGACATCTTGACAAAAGTAACATCCATATTGTCAGTTTCATGATCAATTTTTTCCAGTTTTTCTAAAACAGTCATGCTCTCTGTTATACCATCCTCATCTATAAAAAAAAAATACATACGGTAATTATACTTTCAGTAATTGCATAAAATACTGAGAAAAATGTTGGATACATTATGAAGTAAAGAAAGTACTTACAGAAAAATACAGCCAAAAATTCATTTTCATCCAGTAGTTTGTCCAGCATCTTACGATTAACTTCTTCAATTTCATTTCTTAATTCAAAAACTTCTTGTGAAGTCAGCCAGTTTAATATGCGTTCATCATCCATCATGTCACCTGCAACACGGTTTGAATTATTTTTTCAACAATGTTGTAAAACATTTTCTTTAAGTAAATAAGTTTTGTGTCTAAATCATTTGTGTTATAGAGCATAAAATTATTAAGTGAAGCATCAAATAACTGAATATCAAATCTCTGAACTGTCAAATATTTGAACACCATGAAAAAGAAAAATCAACAATTATGACATAATTAGAATTGTTGGCTGTAATTTGTATAATGCATATTGAACCACTTTTACTACTATTTGATTCAATCTTATGTTAAGTATTATCACTTTATATTACTAAGAAGAAGAAACAGGGCACAGGGTATTTAATTAATATTTTTGTAAAATTCATAATATGAATTGGTGACAACTATAACGAATTATCACCATAATATGTATTTACTGTTTTTAAATTAATATTTCTAACATTGAGCTTAAAAACAATGACTTTATCTTGTTAAAACAGTTGAAAGAGTTAGCCGCACAGAAAATATATTCAAAATTATCTATAAACAAAATAAGTTGTTTTGTTTTGATCACACAAGTAACTCATAGGCCTTTTATATATAAACATTAAAATCTATAAGCATGTTTATAAAATATTTTGATTTTATGTTGAACCTTTTATTTATTCTTGTAATATATTTCAAACAATATATAGTCTACTCCGTATTGTCATATATTGTGTTACAATTTTTTTTTATTTTGAATGTTCATCACTACTTTTTTCACAGCACTTTATAATTATTATTTAATGGTACTTTCACTTGTGAAACTTACTTGTTGATATTCCCTCAAACGCTGTTTTGGAGTTGTATTCTCCTTCTTCAGTGAGGTTTGAATACGGAATGTGTCAAGTAGTCGGTAATTTGTAACGGTTTTTTTAGGTGACTGGTTTCGTGTGGGTGTGGCGATGGAAGGGGATTGGTGCGGGATTCTGAATTGTTGTATGCGTTGTGTATTATTGTGTCGAATAGTGTGTTTGATTTAAATTGTAAATGGTCATTGAGTATGCTGTTTGGTTGTGTTTTGTTGTGTTTGTATATTTCGTATCTACCCAAAAGTCACAAACTCAACACCGCAGAACAATACGAAATATACAGACACAACAAAACACAACCAAACAACATACTCAATGACCATTTACAATTTAAATCAAACACGCTATTCAACACAATAATACACAACGCATACAACAATTCAGAATCCCGCGCCAACCCCCTTCCATCTCCACACCCCCACACACAACCAGTCACCTAAAAAAACCGTTACAAATTACCGACTACTTGACACATTCCATATTCAAACCTCACTGAAGAAGGAGAATACAACTCCGAAATGGCGTTTGAGGGAATATCAACAAGTAAGTTTCACAAGAGCCTCCAGGTGGTCTAGTGGCTAACGCGGGCGATTGATGCGCTCGTGGTCCCGGGTTCAATTCCCGGCGGAGGTTCCGTACGGCGTGCACTCAGCGTCGTGAGGCAAACTGAGTAGGCGCTGAGATAACAGCGCCGCCTCCTGGCTGTGAATACCGCAACTAGCGGCTGGTGGCGCGTAGTACTAGCCATACACCGTCACACTAACACAAAAGCCGCGCGGTACGCCTTGGTCCTTAACGGACTGTTGAGCGGAGGTTTATTTTTATTTTATTTATTTAAGTTTCACAAGTGAAAGTACCATTAAATAATAATTACAATTTTTTGTGTGTTTGAACATCTGAAATTTCATATATCCAAACTATCTTCAGTGCCAATTAGTTTCAATAACTGATGTTCTACTGAAAATCTTTCATTGCAGCGTTAAGTACAATATATTCTCAATGATGTTTTATGATAAATGTTTCCATTCCTTTTCCAAATCTAGCCTAAAACATTATAAGTGTGTTAGGATTTTTTATAGTATACATTTTTTAAATATCTCAGACTATTGGTTGTGTAGTTGTGTGTTTACTGAATTATGTGGGGTCGATATTACTCTTGTGTCACAAATTTGGGTTGGTCTTACACCAAATTTGTGATTATTTTAAGTTTTGTGGCATGTAAGTAATGAATAATTCATGATTTACCATCATAAAGCAGTGGCATTCTTTTCCTGAAGTAGACGAGAGATGGTGAATTGACAATGTTGTATCTTGCAGCAGCTTCAGGATCAGATATCTTCACCATGTCAATACCTAGGAAATTGAAAAACAGTCATGAATAACCACTTACATACTAGCACAAGCAGTCACTGTCTCATAAATTTGACATGCATATTTATTATTATTGTATTGTAAATAATATAAGAAATTTATGTTACTGTAGATTCAGGTTAATAAAATTAGAAGTGAAATTCTTTTTTAAATTTGTATAGAGTGTGTTTTTGTTCCACTGATACATAAGTGAATCAGTAGCTCATCTAGAATTTGGCCTTGGAAAGGGGGATCCGGTTGAGTCAGCTTCATACAAAAGAAAAAATAAGTTATGACTAATCAATATTACTATCTTTAAAGTGGTTGAAAAATATGTGATCACATCCTGAAATCAATCTCATTAAAGTAAACAGTAATAACACAACAAAATCACACATTATTGAAATATTGTTTACAAGATACAGTACTTATTAACTAAATTGATTTTTCTTTATTTCATATTTCAAATGCATATGCAAATGTTGTGTAACAAACCTTTTTGTATATTTAAAAAAATATTCACTACTATATTGGCATAAACAGCTGGAAAAAAATAAAACAGCCTAAAAATTAAGGGATTAATAAAATTCCTCATCAGTGTTTTACCCCTTTGAGGGGTTTGGTCCTGTTTGTCTCTCTCCCTCCATCGTAAGTTTACCCCCGAAGTTAATACATTATGATCAGTTATATAGAATACAGTAATACATCAATAATCTGAATGTCAGTAATCTAAATAATCAATTCTCCAAACAGCATCACAAATAGTATTTGCAAAGGCATACCTGCATCAAATAGTATTGCTTGATTTATTGTAAATACCTGCAATTGTATACACTCTGCAATTTAGTTGTAAACACTGGCAAAGTGATACAGATTGTTTATTGTATTTATAACTATATAAATCTAAATCATGTTTAGATTGCATCTTAACAATAACCTAGGTCATTGAAAAGCACAGAGAATATCAGTTGACCACACACTTTATAGTGTTTTGAAAGGCATCTGGTAGAGTGTACAGGGACAGGCTGTGAGGAATAATGGCAAAAAAAGCGATCCCGCAAGACCTCACTAGAGCCACATAACCTTAATGTGGAAAACAAAATCTTAATCATGACAGAAAGACTGATTACAACTCCTAGTGTGGGGTTGATAAATTGTGGAGTACGAAGGCCCCCCATTATCACCTTTTATTTTTAATTAATATATATATGATGTCGTACACAACTGCCAGATAAAACTTTTGAACATTTTATGATTGGTCACTCTGCAGCTGAACGTTGTTTGCTGATTACCAGGCTATCCTACTGACCATGGAAAGCAGCTTGCTGATGGCTATACACTCATTACATTGAATCAACAAGGATTTCGGATTAGAGATTTCCACATTAAAGATGGGAGCTGATCTCATATGAGCAAAAATTTTTGTAGACAGAATTGTTCTGGAGCAGATCAGCAATTCTGAAGAACTGGGCTATAATGTGTCTTATATTACAAACGATGACATGGTAAATAAGTTACAAACCTCAACCATATGTGCAGAATCATTAGGAAAACTATAAAATCAATGAGTAAAGAAACAACCCTGAAGTTCTTCTATGTGACTCTCCCACACTTCTATATGCATCTGAGGATTTGCCTTTTTTAACAAAATCTCAGGCCGGTCATATTCAAGTGGTCAAAATGAGATTTCTCAGGCAAGTGGCAAGGTATACTCTCCATGATCAAAGAAGAAATGCAGATTTACAGCAGGAATGGAATAGTATGAGTAAACGATAGGATTGGCCACAATATCAGCTAAAATGGCTGAAACATCTTAATCCAATGGATAACTGCTATATCTCCAAACAACTATAGAATTATTAGCCGAAACGATAGAGAAGTGTTGAACATACAAAGGAACAGTGGAATGACAGGTCTAGTCTATGCTTGGGAGCAATACAAACCTTTTTTGGTTTAATCCTTGTAGACAATGATGATGACCTATAGTAGCATATTGTATTTCATACAACTGCTTGAACTGATACTGTATAGTACTTTTGATAACAGCAAACAGAATTAAATGCATAATATTGATTAATATCATAATAATTATTAATTAATAATACTAAAGACATTATCATTAATGTCATTAATATTATGTCATTAATAGTTAAAGCAGTCTAGCCATTAATGTCTGTACCTGGAATATTTAAAACTCAAAAATTATAAATAGTTTGAACGAAAAAATATTCTACTCTTAGCAAATAAAATTTGTACTCTGCAGGTAGGCAGGTGTTTCAGCAGGTAGATTTGTAAACTCACCAAATAAATCTGCTTCACCATCAATCATTTCTAACCTTTCCAGGATTTCTTCACATTCTGGACAGTCTTCGTCATCTAAAGGACAATTATAAACAGAAAGTAAATGTTTCTCTTAGAAAATAAAGTGTGTTTTAGAAACAAATTTTCTTTTTTAACTTTCATTTTTAGTTTTCATATACCGTATTTAAAGTATGCACATTTATAAATGAAGAACTGTGTGTGTGTGTGTGTGTGTGTGTGTGTGTGTGTGTGTGTGTGTGTGTGTGTGTGTGTGTGTGTGTGTGTGTGTGTGTGTGTGTGTGTGTGTGTGTGTGTGTGTGTGTGTGTGTGTGCGCGCGCCTGTCTATGGAGCCATGTGCATATACAGCATTCATGTACATATATACATTCTTCCTTCATTATAAGCCATTTAATTTTATTAGAACTCACAGAAGAATACAGCCAGTAGTAATGATTCATCAAGCAGTCTTTCTAACATGCGGTTGTTGACTTCTTCAATTTCATCTGCCAGTTCGCGGTTATCGTCATCTATTAACCATTCAAGTACAGACTCTTCATTCTGTAGATCACCTAAATGAACAAATAAAAGAATTTTTAATTTTATTTATGTGGTGTGATTAGATGCCACATTAGCTGCAACTTTGATAATGAAATGCATGGAAACTCTGGTAACGACAACTGTATGTTAATAGATCTCTGAGAAATAAAACTAACAAATAGAACTTCAAAAATCATATTGTTATGAAGGTCTCACTGATTGTCGTATGGTACAATGGAAAACAAAATACAGACATCAATGAAGTCACTAATCACCAGCTTTAATTAATCACAAATAACAGTTTGTAACCAACAAGTTATTCAACAAGATTACACTTGTACAATAATTTAAATTAAATTTGTCAAATTCTTGGATTTCGCTGTCCATGACGTGTCCGTTACTTAACTAAATATAATTATTTCACTGCCGACTCGGAACACAAAGTTTGTTTTTTATGGGTAAAACTTTTACGTTTTTTCCCATAAAAAAATTTGTGTTCCGAGTCGGCAGTGAAATAATTATATTTAGTTAAATTTGTCAATGTACAAAATAATGTCAATATAGAGTCCCGCACAATAAACACTTTTCACTAATAACCACTTGAGACACACTGAGTAAATCCCCTGACATAAACTGTAAACTAAGTGGCAACTGTTGCCTGTTTATAGCATGCAGAGTCCCATAATATCCATCCTTAATAAGCACTCAAAAACTCTAGACGATACTTGAGTGCGGCCTTGGCAGAAACACGCATCAGCTGGGCTAGCCGAGAAACATGTAGAATGTCACTCCATTGTTTGAGAACGTTCCATAATTGTGTAACAATATAAATCATATCAGCATGATTTCTATAAATAATGAAAGATTCTTTATGAAGATGCCAGGGGCAGATACGGAGAGGTATTTTGGGAAGGGGAAAGAAATAGATGAAGACTTTTTATTCAGATTTTTTTCTTTTAACAGAAATAACTTTTTCTTTGAAATTCAGTTTTTCACTATATATTTGACATTTTGATTATATTAAAAATTAAATAAAGTTTATCTAAAAAAATAAACAAAAATTGCCTGATTTTTGTATTTTAAATAAGAGTGTAATAGCAGTGTAGAAAATGTTTTTGTGTACCTGTATTTGGAAAGGGGACTTTTTCAGATCTCCTTCCACTTTAATCCACCCATGGAAGGTGGAGAATAAAGAAATAACTAAATGTGTACTCAATGAATATCATATAACAAAGTGAAGGAGAATGGAAAAATATTGAAAGAGAAGAATGTAGAAAATAAAGGAAAGGAAGCTAACAGAAAAAGTTGAAATGAAACTTATTAGTAAGTTTGAGTAATAATAGTGTATAGGAAGCAACAGTAAATGAAAATTTTCTGTACATTTAAATTGTTATCAGAAAGCGAAGGCAGCACACAACAGTTTTTTACTCAGCTGGCCAAATGGAATATGTAAACAAAATTTTTATTTATATAAGGTTTTACACCCTACAGTAAAACCAAAACTTAATAACAACAAAGAATGTGATTTCTTTATTTCTGTGATGAACTGTTTTGCTCTGTAGCAGGTTTCTTCTGAAACAGAGATCCTAACACCAGACCTGCACAATCACTTGAATATTCTCTCAGTGGTCCTGCTATTAGGTTTAGAGCATTACACAAGTATAGTTATATTTCTATCATATTATGAATTTCTATCAGTGTATACTATCAATTTTTTACTAGTAAACTGTCTGTAGGTTGTTCGTTTACCTTCAAAGAGTAATGGGTTGCCATTCCTGAAGTAAACAAGTGCAGGAAAAGTTTTGATTGAATATCTTTTTGCTAGCTGTGGGTCCTGTATTTTCACCATGTGGATTCCAAACACATCACACTCATCATCGATTTTTTCCAGTTCATCCAATATTTCATCACATATATGGCAGTTCAGCTTGTCTTAAACAGTATGCATGTGAATAAGAAATTAATTATTATTAATATGTTAAATTCTGATTTTCTGTACTAATAAAAACGTGTTAAGCAAGTGGAATCTCAAGATATTATTGTATGAGTTGTTACAACACTAATAAACCACCCCAATACCAGGGATAAAAACGATGAATCAACTATATAAAATGTTTAAACTAATGAAAATAAAATGACAATGATACGACAAACGACGACGTGACCTAACCCAAGTGATTGAAAAAAGTGATTGAATCAAGTGCTTGACTCAATAAAACCAAATGAGAAGGGGAAAACCAAAATAAAATGAAATCGAAGAAGGAGGAAAATGAAAATGAAACAAAACAAGTATATAGAATAGAAAAAGGAGAAATGGTACACTCAAATATAATAATGGAAACGATACCAATAACTAACCAATGTAAAAGATAATTATTATTATCGATTAAACAATAAATGTAAATGATAATTGATAAAACCCAATAAAGTAATGTGAAAAATAAAAGTACACTAACCAAAGAAATAGAGTTTAAATGTAATGAAGAACTGTATAAAGACATGAACTTATTAATCGTATAAATAACATTTGTAAAGAGAGAGATAGTGAGATAGTGGGAAAGTAAACATAACTAAGTGACAAAGAGAATGTAATGTTAGGGATTACCCACTAACAACACTTAAAATAAAATTTAAGAACTGCAAAAGTGAAAGTGTAAAACCACAAAATAATTAGAAACCCTTTTGATAGGTGTGAACACTTAATAATCTGTGATAAACACTAAATGATTAATAGTGAACAATATTATTTAATAAGAATCTTGTTATTGATAGCATTAAGTTTAATTGTAAGTCAGGGATACAATAGTATTCAAACGGGGGATCCCATGGAAGGTTAATAGTTAGGGTTACCATGGCTAGAAGGTAAAGTTTGTATAAGAAAAAATGTAATAAAGGAAATAAGAGCAAAATAAAATAAACACCCCATGTTCTAAGGGATAATCAATTAAGTAAGTTTAAATGGTGTAATGATGTTTATCACCCAAAAAATAAGAAAGAATGAAACAAATTGTAAGCAAACATTGCATAATAACTGTTAAAAAATTGTTTGATTTAATCTATGAATAGGATATGGCTGAAGGAATTATACAGACCATAGGCCTAGATGTTATGTTTTATGTAATAGAGAATAGTAAGTAATAGCCTAGTTATTAACAATGGCAAAATAAGTAAATAGAAAGAATACAGATCTAATAACACTGGAAAATCAGTTAGGAAATAATTAACAAACTATAATATAGAAACTAATGGGAACATACAATTATTATAAAAACAGAACCAAAACACATCAATAAGTAAACAAATCATTTATAATATCAAAACAAAACATGTATGAGGGTAAATTAAGATGTAATTTGTATAAAATGAGTAAATATAATCAGTTACTACTTAGGCCTATGAAATGCCTAACTGTAAAAAAAACAAATAACTACAAATTGTAAAAAACTAACAAAAATATTTGCAAATCCAAGGCAAGCAACTAGTCAAGGATAATTTGTGAATCAGATTAAAAGATAAATGTTAGAATAAGGACTTAAAATAAAATAAAAAAAAATTAACAAATATCAACATAATTTTCCAAACAATAATACATTAGAAAAGCCAACCTTATGGGATGTCAAAATGATCTTTGAAAGAGAATACGAACAGTAGTGATAATATTTAATACGTAGAGAGGAAGACGGAAGAATAATAGCAATCAGAAGATATACAGTGATTTTGAATAAAAATTCAAATGTGATAACAATGGTCTTAAGTAAAGCTAAGCCAATCAGAAGCTATCAGTTCCCATGACAATGGAACGTTGGTTACGAATTTTCCGTTAAATCTTATTATTCAGTAAGTGACGCTAACCCAGAATAGACGCCAGGACGTGAATAACCAAAATTTTAATATAAAATGTTTAAAAAGTAATCAAAATTCAAAAAGATGAAAACGTAAGAAGCAGACGAAGGACGAGAACATTTAACTGATGCCAAGGACCAATTTAAATAAATTTTAAATGAATAAATCTCTACAACTAACATGAAAAAGATGCCAGACGTACTTAAGCCCCAAGATAATTGAAAATTGACGACTACTGAAGCCACATTCCATTTCGACTGAATGACAGTTCACATCAAGTCAACAGATTTGATAAGTATTGTTAAATTACCCGAATTTCTGAAATAAATTCACTTTAAATTTTTCTCAAAGTAATCTGAACTCTCACTATAAACTGAATATTATTTCTTTCAAAGATTAATTAAAAAAATAAAACACTGAAATTTTGTTAACTAGAAAAATAACCTGTATGAGAATTACGAACTTTTGAAACACACTTTACCACACTTCAGGAACAAATTATAATTACACATTATATTATTTAAGTACAAATAATGTAAGGTAGTGTACTTTATTGTAATCATTATTAATATCTTTTTCGTAATCACAAGAATCCAGATTTCTTGAACGACAAATTGTAAAAAGAAAACATTGTTCTTTAGACGCCATGTCGGATTAACTAACATCGTTCAGTATATAGCAAAGGTACAGTGGAAGGAAGAATGAGTAAAAGGTTAAAATGATCTAGAAAACCATAAAGTGGACAATCCCCAAAAAACATTATTATTAATGTAAGTCACAAGATGACAAAAAAGGTATTTAAGATTGACTGAGAATTGGTCCAGCAATCAAATTAACTGAGCAGATATGATGTTCCTCTGGTCTCAGAAAAAAAGATAGTAAAGGAAGAAACCAGGTACTAAAAAGTTAGGGAAAAAATTATATAAAAGGGAGAACGCACTAATGGAAATAAATAAAAACAAATCTAAATAAAAAGGAATGGAACAAGTAAGAAGAGAAAGAAGAAAGAAGAAATAAACAAGAAGAAAAAGGAAAAATTATATATAGCTGATAAATTCATAAAAAACTATGGTAGTGTTTTACCAAAATGATCAATTTTGAAGGAGAGGCATTATGTTACAACACAAATAAACCACCCCAATACCAGGCATAAAAACAATGAATCAACTATACAAAATGTTTAAACTATTGAAAATAAAATGACAATGACGCGACAAACGACGACGTGACCTAACCCAAGTGATTGAATGAAGTGCTTGACTAAATACAACCAAATAAAATAAAACCAAATGAGAAGGGGAAAACCAAAATAAAATGAAATCGAAGAAGGAGGAAAATGAAAATGAAACAAAACAAGTATATAGAATAGAAAAAGGAGAAATGGTACACTCAAATATAATAATGGAAACGATACCAATAACTAACCAATGTAAAAGATAATTATTATTATCGATTAAACGATAAATGTAAATGATAATTGATAAAACCCAATAAAGTAATGTGAAAAATAAAAGTACACTAACCAAAGAAATAGAGTTTAAATGTAATGAAGAACTGTATAAAGACATGAACTTATTAATCGTATAAATAACATTTGTAAAGAGAGAGATAGTGAGATAGTTGGAAAGTAAACATAACTAAGTGACAAAGAGAATGTAATGTTAGGGATTACCCACTAATAACACTTAAAATAAAATTTAAGAACTGCAAAAGTGAAAGTGTAAAACCACAAAATAATTAGAAACCCTATTGATAGGTGTGAACACTTAATAATCTGTGATAAACACTAAATGATTAATAGTGAACAATATTATTTAATAAGAATCTTGTTATTGATAGCATTAAGTTTAATTGTAAGTCAGGGATACAATAGTATTCAAAGGGGGGATCCCATGGAAGGTTAATAGTTAGGGTTACCATGGCTAGAAGGTAAAGTTTGTATAAGAAAAAATGTAATAAAGGAAATAAGAGCAAAATAAAATAAACACCCCATGTTCTAAGGGATAATCAATTAAGTAAGTTTAAATGGTGTAATGATGTTTATCACCCAAAAAATAAGAAAGAATGAAACAAATTGTAAGCAAACATTGCATAATAACTGTTAAAAAATTGTTTGATTTAATCTATGAATAGGATATGGCTGAAGGAATTATACAGACCATAGGCCTAGATGTTATGTTTTATGTAATAGAGAATAGTAAGTAATAGCCTAGTTATTAACAATGGCAAAATAAGTAAATAGAATGAATACAGATCTAATAACACTGGAAAATCAGTTAGGAAATAATTAACAAACTATAATATAGAAACTAATGGGAACATACAATTATTATAAAAACAGAACCAAAACACATCAATAAGTAAACAAATCATTTATAATATCAAAACAAAACATGTATGAGGGTAAATTAAGATGTAATTTGTATAAAATGAGTAAATATAATCAGTTACTACTTAGGCCTATGAAATGCCTAACTGTAAAAAAAACAAATAACTACAAATTGTAAAAAACTAACAAAAATATTAGCAAATCCAAGGCAAGCAACTAGTCAAGGATAATTTGTGAATCAGATTAAAAGATAAATGTTAGAATAAGGACTTAAAATAAAATAAAAATGTAATTAACAAATATCAACATAATTTTCCAAACAATAATACATTAGAAAACCCAACCTTATGGAATGTCAAAATGATCTTTGAAAGAAAATACGAACAGTAGTGATAATATTTAATACGTAGAGAGGAAGACGGAAGAATAATAGCAATCAGAAGATATACAGTGATTTTGAATAAAAATTCAAATGTGATAACAATGGTCTTAAGTAAAGCTAAGCCAATCAGAAGCTATCAGTTCCCATGACAATGGAACATTGGTTACGAATTTTCCGTTAAATCTTATTATTCAGTAAGTGACGCTAACCCAGAATAGACGCCAGGACGTGAATAACCAAAATTTTAATATAAAATGTTTAAAAAGTAATCAAAATTCAAAAAGATGAAAACGTAAGAAGCAGACGAAGGACGAGAACATTTAACTGATGCCAAGGACCAATTTAAATAAATTTTAAATGAATAAATCTCTACAACTAACATGAAAAAGATGCCAGACGTACTTAAGCCCCAAGATAATTGAAAATTGACGACTACTGAAGCCACATTCCATTTCGACTGAATGACAGTTCACATCAAGTCGACAGATTTGATAAGTATTGTTAAATTACCCGAATTTCTGAAATAAATTCACTTTAAATTTTTCTGAAAGTAATCTGTCTCTCACTATAAACTGAATATTATTTCTTTCAAAGATTAATTAAAAAAATAAAACACTGAAATTTTGTTAACTAGAAAAATAACCTGTATGAGAATTACGAACTTTTGAAACACACTTTACCACACTTCAGGAACAAATTATAATTACACATTATATTATTTAAGTACAAATAATGTAAGGTAGTGTACTTTATTGTAATCATTATTAATATCTTTTTCGTAATCACAAGAATCCAGATTTCTTGAACGACAAATTGTAAAAAGAAAACATTGTTCTTTAGACGCCATGTCGGATTAACTAACATCGTTCAGTATATAGCAAAGGTACAGTGGAAGGAAGAATGAGTAAAAGGTTAAAATGATCTAGAAAACCATAAAGTGGACAATCCCCAAAAAACATTATTATTAATGTAAGTCACAAGATGACAAAAAAGGTATTTAAGATTGACTGAGAATTGGTCCAGCAATCAAATTAACTGAGCAGAGATGATGTTCCTCTGGTCTCAGAAAAAAAGATAGTAAAGGAAGAAACCAGCTACTAATAAGTTAGGGAAAAAATTATATAAAAGGGAGAACGCACTAATGGAAATAAATAAAAACAAATCTAAATAAAAAGGAATGGAACAAGTAAGAAGAGAAAGAAGAAAGAAGAAATAAACAAGAAGAAAAAGGAAAAATTATATATAACTGATAAATTTATAAAAAACTATGGTAGTGTTTTACCAAAATGATCAATTTTGAAGGAGAGGCGTTATGTTACAACACAAATAAACCACCCCAATACCAGGCATAAAAACAATGAATCAACTATACAAAATGTTTAAACTAATTAAAAATAAAATGAAAATGACGCGACAAACGACGACGTGACCTAACCCAAGTGATTGAATGAAGTGCTTGACTAAATACAACCAAATAAAATAAAACCAAATGAGAAGGGGAAAACCAAAATAAAATGAAATCGAAGAAGGAGGAAAATGAAAATGAAACAAAACAAGTATATAGAATAGAAAAAGGAGAAATGGTATACTCAAATATAATAATGGAAACGATACCAATAACTAACCAATGTAAAAGATAATTATTATTATCGATTAAACGATAAATGTAAATGATAATTGATAAAACCCAATAAAGTAATGTGAAAAATAAAAGTACACTAACCAAAGAAATAGAGTTTAAATGTAATGAAGAACTGTATAAAGACATGAACTTATTAATCGTATAAATAACATTTGTAAAGAGAGAGATAGTGAGATAGTGGGAAAGTAAACATAACTAAGTGACAAAGAGAATGTAATGTTAGGGATTACCCACTAATAACACTTAAAATAAAATTTAAGAACTGCAAAAGTGAAAGTGCAAAACCACAAAATAATTAGAAACCCTATTGATAGGTGTGAACACTTAATAATCTGTGATAAACACTAAATGATTAATAGTGAACAATATTATTTAATAAGAATCTTGTTATTGATAGCATTAAGTTTAATTGTAAGTCAGGGATACAATAGTATTCAAAGGGGGGGATCCCATGGAAGGTTAATAGTTAGGGTTACCATGGCTAGAAGGTAAAGTTTGTATAAGAAAAAATGTAATAAAGGAAATAAGAGCAAAATAAAATAAACACCCCATGTTCTAAGGGATAATCAATTAAGTAAGTTTAAATGGTGTAATGATGTTTATCACCCAAAAAATAAGAAAGAATGAAACAAATTGTAAGCAAACATTGCATAATAACTGTTAAAAAATTGTTTGATTTAATCTATGAATAGGATATGGCTGAAGGAATTATACAGACCATAGGCCTAGATGTTATGTTTTATGTAATAGAGAATAGTAAGTAATAGCCTAGTTATTAACAATGGCAAAATAAGTAAATAGAAAGAATACAGATCTAATAACACTGGAAAATCAGTTAGGAAATAATTAACAAACTATAATATAGAAACTAATGGGAACATACAATTATTATAAAAACAGAACCAAAACACATCAATAAGTAAACAAATCATTTATAATATCAAAACAAAACATGTATGAGGGTAAATTAAGATGTAATTTGTATAAAATGAGTAAATATAATCAGTTACTACTTAGGCCTATGAAATGCCTAACTGTAAAAAAAACAAATAACTACAAATTGTAAAAAACTAACAAAAATATTAGCAAATCCAAGGCAAGCAACTAGTCAAGGATAATTTGTGAATCAGATTAAAAGATAAATGTTAGAATAAGGACTTAAAATAAAATAAAAATGTAATTAACAAATATCAACATAATTTTCCAAACAATAATACATTAGAAAAGCCAACCTTATGGGATGTCAAAATGATCTTTGAAAGAAAATACGAACAGTAGTGATAATATTTAATACGTAGAGAGGAAGACGGAAGAATAATAGCAATCAGAAGATATACAGTGATTTTGGATAAAAATTCAAATGTGATAACAATGGTCTTAAGTAAAGCTAAGCCAATCAGAAGCTATCAGTTCCCATGACAATGGAACGTTGGTTTATGAATTTTCCGTTAAATCTTATTATTCAGTAAGTGACGCTAACCCAGAATAGACGCCAGGACGTGAATAACCAAAATTTTAATATAAAATGTTTAAAAAGTAATCAAAATTCAAAAAGATGAAAACGTAAGAAGCAGACGAAGGACAAGAACATTTAACTGATGCCAAGGACCAATTTAAATAAATTTTAAATGAATAAATCTCTACAACTAACATGAAAAAGATGCCAGACGTACTTAAGCCCCAAGATAATTGAAAATTGACGACTACTGAAGCCACATTCCATTTCGACTGAATGACAGTTCACATCAAGTCGACAGATTTGATAAGTATTGTTAAATTACCCGAATTTCTGAAATAAATTCACTTTAAATTTTTCTCAAAGTAATCTGAACTCTCACTATAAACTGAATATTATTTCTTTCAAAGATTAATTAAAAAAATAAAACACTGAAATTTTGTTAACTAGAAAAATAACCTGTATGAGAATTACGAACTTTTGAAACACACTTTACCACACTTCAGGAACAAATTATAATTACACATTATATTATTTAAGTACAAATAATGTAAGGTAGTGTACTTTATTGTAATCATTATTAATATCTTTTTCGTAATCACAAGAATCCAGATTTCTTGAACGACAAATTGTAAAAAGAAAACATTGTTCTTTAGACGCCATGTCGGATTAACTAACATCGTTCAGTATATAGCAAAGGTACAGTGGAAGGAAGAATGAGTAAAAGGTTAAAATGATCTAGAAAACCATAAAGTGGACAATCCCCAAAAAACATTATTATTAATGTAAGTCACAAGATGACAAAAAAGGTATTTAAGATTGACTGAGAATTGGTCCAGCAATCAAATTAACTGAGCAGAGATGATGTTCCTCTGGTCTCAGAAAAAAAGATAGTAAAGGAAGAAACCAGCTACTAATAAGTTAGGGAAAAAATTATATAAAAGGGAGAACGCACTAATGGAAATAAATAAAAACAAATCTAAATAAAAAGGAATGGAACAAGTAAGAAGAGAAAGAAGAAAGAAGAAATAAACAAGAAGAAAAAGGAAAAATTATATATAACTGATAAATTTATAAAAAACTATGGTAGTGTTTTACAAAAATGATCAATTTTGAAGGAGAGGCATTATGTTACAACACAAATAAACCACCCCAATACCAGGCATAAAAACAATGAATCAACTATACAAAATGTTTAAACTAATGAAAATAAAATGACAATGACGCGACAAACGACGACGTGACCTAACCCAAGTGATTGAATGAAGTGCTTGACTAAATACAACCAAATAAAATAAAACCAAATGAGAAGGGGAAAACCAAAATAAAATGAAATCGAAGAATTAGGAAAATGAAAATGAAACAAAACAAGTATATAGAATAGAAAAAGGAGAAATGGTACACTCAAATATAATAATGGAAACGATACCAATAACTAACCAATGTAAAAGATAATTATTATTATCGATTAAACGATAAATGTAAATGATAATTGATAAAACCCAATAAAGTAATGTGAAAAATAAAAGTACACTAACCAAAGAAATAGAGTTTAAATGTAATGAAGAACTGTATAAAGACATGAACTTATTAATCGTATAAATAACATTTGTAAAGAGAGAGATAGTGAGATAGTGGGAAAGTAAACATAACTAAGTGACAAAGAGAATGTAATGTTAGGGATTACCCACTAATAACACTTAAAATAAAATTTAAGAACTGCAAAAGTGAAAGTGCAAAACCACAAAATAATTAGAAACCCTATTGATAGGTGTGAACACTTAATAATCTGTGATAAACACTAAATGATTAATAGTGAACAATATTATTTAATAAGAATCTTGTTATTGATAGCATTAAGTTTAATTGTAAGTCAGGGATACAATAGTATTCAAAGGGGGGATCCCATGGAAGGTTAATAGTTAGGGTTACCATGGCTAGAAGGTAAAGTTTGTATAAGAAAAAATGTAATAAAGGAAATAAGAGCAAAATAAAATAAACACCCCATGTTCTAAGGGATAATCAATTAAGTAATTTTAAATGGTGTAATGATGTGTATCACCCAAAAAATAAGAAAGAATGAAACAAATTGTAAGCAAACATTGCATAATAACTGTTAAAAAATTGTTTGATTTAATCTATGAATAGGATATGGCTGAAGGAATTATACAGACCATAGGCCTAGATGTTATGTTTTATGTAATAGAGAATAGTAAGTAATAGCCTAGTTATTAACAATGGCAAAATAAGTAAATAGAAAGAATACAGATCTAATAACACTGGAAAATCAGTTAGGAAATAATTAACAAACTATAATATAGAAACTAATGGGAACATACAATTATTATAAAAACAGAACCAAAACACATCAATAAGTAAACAAATCATTTATAATATCAAAACAAAACATGTATGAGGGTAAATTAAGATGTAATTTGTATAAAATGAGTAAATATAATCAGTTACTACTTAGGCCTATGAAATGCCTAACTGTAAAAAAAACAAATAACTACAAATTGTAAAAAACTAACAAAAATATTAGCAAATCCAAGGCAAGCAACTAGTCAAGGATAATTTGTGAATCAGATTAAAAGATAAATGTTAGAATAAGGACTTAAAATAAAATAAAAATGTAATTAACAAATATCAACATAATTTTCCAAACAATAATACATTAGAAAAGCCAACCTTATGGGATGTCAAAATGATCTTTGAAAGAAAATACGAACAGTAGTGATAATATTTAATACGTAGAGAGGAAGACGGAAGAATAATAGCAATCAGAAGATATACAGTGATTTTGAATAAAAATTCAAATGTGATAACAATGGTCTTAAGTAAAGCTAAGCCAATCAGAAGCTATCAGTTCCCATGACAATGGAACATTGGTTACGAATTTTCCGTTAAATCTTATTATTCAGTAAGTGACGCTAACCCAGAATAGACACCAGGACGTGAATAACCAAAATTTTAATATAAAATGTTTAAAAAGTAATCAAAATTCAAAAAGATGAAAACGTAAGAAGCAGACGAAGGACAAGAACATTTAACTGATGCCAAGGACCAATTTAAATAAATTTTAAATGAATAAATCTCTACAACTAACATGAAAAAGATGCCAGACGTACTTAAGCCCCAAGATAATTGAAAATTGACGACTACTGAAGCCACATTCCATTTCGACTGAATGACAGTTCACATCAAGTCGACAGATTTGATAAGTATTGTTAAATTACCCGAATTTCTGAAATAAATTCACTTTAAATTTTTCTGAAAGTAATCTGTCTCTCACTATAAACTGAATATTATTTCTTTCAAAGATTAATTAAAAAAATAAAACACTGAAATTTTGTTAACTAGAAAAATAACCTGTATGAGAATTACGAACTTTTGAAACACACTTTACCACACTTCAGGAACAAATTATAATTACACATTATATTATTTAAGTACAAATAATGTAAGGTAGTGTACTTTATTGTAATCATTATTAATATCTTTTTCGTAATCACAAGAATCCAGATTTCTTGAACGACAAATTGTAAAAAGAAAACATTGTTCTTTAGACGCCATGTCGGATTAACTAACATCGTTCAGTATATAGCAAAGGTACAGTGGAAGGAAGAATGAGTAAAAGGTTAAAATGATCTAGAAAACCATAAAGTGGACAATCCCCAAAAAATATTATTATTAATGTAAGTCACAAGATGACAAAAAAGGTATTTAAGATTGACTGAGAATTGGTCCAGCAATCAAATTAACTGAGCAGAGATGATGTTCCTCTGGTCTCAGAAAAAAAGATAGTAAAGGAAGAAACCAGCTACTAATAAGTTAGGGAAAAAATTATATAAAAGGGAGAACGCACTAATGGAAATAAATAAAAACAAATCTAAATAAAAAGGAATGGAACAAGTAAGAAGAGAAAGAAGAAAGAAGAAATAAACAAGAAGAAAAAGGAAAAATTATATATAACTGATAAATTTATAAAAAACTATGGTAGTGTTTTACCAAAATGATCAATTTTGAAGGAGAGGCGTTATGTTACAACACAAATAAACCACCCCAATACCAGGCATAAAAACAATGAACCAACTATACAAAATGTTTAAACTAATTAAAAATAAAATGACAATGACGCGACAAACGACGACGTGACCTAACCCAAGTGATTGAATGAAGTGCTTGACTAAATACAACCAAATAAAATAAAACCAAATGAGAAGGGGAAAACCAAAATAAAATGAAATCGAAGAAGGAGGAAAATGAAAATGAAACAAAACAAGTATATAGAATAGAAAAAGGAGAAATGGTATACTCAAATATAATAATGGAAACGATACCAATAACTAACCAATGTAAAAGATAATTATTATTATCGATTAAACGATAAATGTAAATGATAATTGCTAAACCCAATAAAGTAATGTGAAAAATAAAAGTACACTAACCAAAGAAATAGAGTTTAAATGTAATGAAGAACTGTATAAAGACATGAACTTATTAATCGTATAAATAACATTTGTAAAGAGAGAGATAGTGAGATAGTGGGAAAGTAAACATAACTAAGTGACAAAGAGAATGTAATGTTAGGGATTACCCACTAATAACACTTAAAATAAAATTTAAGAACTGTAAAAGTGAAAGTGCAAAACCACAAAATAATTAGAAACCCTATTGATAGGTGTGAACACTTAATAATCTGTGATAAACACTAAATGATTAATAGTGAACAATATTATTTAATAAGAATCTTGTTATTGATAGCATTAAGTTTAATTGTAAGTCAGGGATACAATAGTATTCAAAGGGGGGATCCCATGGAAGGTTAATAGTTAGGGTTACCATGGCTAGAAGGTAAAGTTTGTATAAGAAAAAATGTAATAAAGGAAATAAGAGCAAAATAAAATAAACACCCCATGTTCTAAGGGATAATCAATTAAGTAAGTTTAAATGGTGTAATGATGTTTATCACCCAAAAAATAAGAAAGAATGAAACAAATTGTAAGCAAACATTGCATAATAACTGTTAAAAAATTGTTTGATTTAATCTATGAATAGGATATGGCTGAAGGAATTATACAGACCATAGGCCTAGATGTTATGTTTTATGTAATAGAGAATAGTAAGTAATAGCCTAGTTATTAACAATTGCAAAATAAGTAAATAGAATGAATACAGATCTAATAACACTGGAAAATCAGTTAGGAAATAATTAACAAACTATAATATAGAAACTAATGGGAACATACAATTATTATAAAAACAGAACCAAAACACATCAATAAGTAAACAAATCATTTATAATATCAAAACAAAACATGTATGAGGGTAAATTAAGATGTAATTTGTATAAAATGAGTGAATATAATCAGTTACTACTTAGGCCTATGAAATGCCTAACTGTAAAAAAAACAAATAACTACAAATTGTAAAAAACTAACAAAAATATTAGCAAATCCAAGGCAAGCAACTAGTCAAGGATAATTTGTGAATCAGATTAAAAGATAAATGTTAGAATAAGGACTTAAAATAAAATAAAAATGTAATTAACAAATATCAACATAATTTTCCAAACAATAATACATTAGAAAAGCCAACCTTATGGGATGTCAAAATGATCTTTGAAAGAAAATACGAACAGTAGTGATAATATTTAATACGTAGAGAGGAAGACGGAAGAATAATAGCAATCAGAAGATATACAGTGATTTTGGATAAAAATTCAAATGTGATAACAATGGTCTTAAGTAAAGCTAAGCCAATCAGAAGCTATCAGTTCCCATGACAATGGAACGTTGGTTTATGAATTTTCCGTTAAATCTTATTATTCAGTAAGTGACGCTAACCCAGAATAGACGCCAGGACGTGAATAACCAAAATTTTAATATAAAATGTTTAAAAAGTAATCAAAATTCAAAAAGATGAAAACGTAAGAAGCAGACGAAGGACAAGAACATTTAACTGATGCCAAGGACCAATTTAAATAAATTTTAAATGAATAAATCTCTACAACTAACATGAAAAAGATGCCAGACGTACTTAAGCCCCAAGATAATTGAAAATTGACGACTACTGAAGCCACATTCCATTTCGACTGAATGACAGTTCACATCAAGTCGACAGATTTGATAAGTATTGTTAAATTACCCGAATTTCTGAAATAAATTCACTTTAAATTTTTCTCAAAGTAATCTGAACTCTCACTATAAACTGAATATTATTTCTTTCAAAGATTAATTAAAAAAATAAAACACTGAAATTTTGTTAACTAGAAAAATAACCTGTATGAGAATTACGAACTTTTGAAACACACTTTACCACACTTCAGGAACAAATTATAATTACACATTATATTATTTAAGTACAAATAATGTAAGGTAGTGTACTTTATTGTAATCATTATTAATATCTTTTTCGTAATCACAAGAATCCAGATTTCTTGAACGACAAATTGTAAAAAGAAAACATTGTTCTTTAGACGCCATGTCGGATTAACTAACATCGTTCAGTATATAGCAAAGGTACAGTGGAAGGAAGAATGAGTAAAAGGTTAAAATGATCTAGAAAACCATAAAGTGGACAATCCCCAAAAAACATTATTATTAATGTAAGTCACAAGATGACAAAAAAGGTATTTAAGATTGACTGAGAATTGGTCCAGCAATCAAATTAACTGAGCAGAGATGATGTTCCTCTGGTCTCAGAAAAAAAGATAGTAAAGGAAGAAACCAGCTACTAATAAGTTAGGGAAAAAATTATATAAAAGGGAGAACGCACTAATGGAAATAAATAAAAACAAATCTAAATAAAAAGGAATGGAACAAGTAAGAAGAGAAAGAAGAAAGAAGAAATAAACAAGAAGAAAAAGGAAAAATTATATATAACTGATAAATTTATAAAAAACTATGGTAGTGTTTTACAAAAATGATCAATTTTGAAGGAGAGGCATTATGTTACAACACAAATAAACCACCCCAATACCAGGCATAAAAACAATGAATCAACTATACAAAATGTTTAAACTAATGAAAATAAAATGACAATGACGCGACAAACGACGACGTGACCTAACCCAAGTGATTGAATGAAGTGCTTGACTAAATACAACCAAATAAAATAAAACCAAATGAGAAGGGGAAAACCAAAATAAAATGAAATCGAAGAATTAGGAAAATGAAAATGAAACAAAACAAGTATATAGAATAGAAAAAGGAGAAATGGTACACTCAAATATAATAATGGAAACGATACCAATAACTAACCAATGTAAAAGATAATTATTATTATCGATTAAACGATAAATGTAAATGATAATTGATAAAACCCAATAAAGTAATCTGAAAAATAAAAGTACACTAACCAAAGAAATAGAGTTTAAATGTAATGAAGAACTGTATAAAGACATGAACTTATTAATCGTATAAATAACATTTGTAAAGAGAGAGATAGTGAGATAGTGGGAAAGTAAACATAACTAAGTGACAAAGAGAATGTAATGTTAGGGATTACCCACTAATAACACTTAAAATAAAATTTAAGAACTGCAAAAGTGAAAGTGCAAAACCACAAAATAATTAGAAACCCTATTGATAGGTGTGAACACTTAATAATCTGTGATAAACACTAAATGATTAATAGTGAACAATATTATTTAATAAGAATCTTGTTATTGATAGCATTAAGTTTAATTGTAAGTCAGGGATACAATAGTATTCAAAGGGAGGATCCCATGGAAGGTTAATAGTTAGGGTTACCATGGCTAGAAGGTAAAGTTTGTATAAGAAAAAATGTAATAAAGGAAATAAGAGCAAAATAAAATAAACACCCCATGTTCTAAGGGATAATCAATTAAGTAAGTTTAAATGGTGTAATGATGTTTATCACCCAAAAAATAAGAAAGAATGAAACAAATTGTAAGCAAACATTGCATAATAACTGTTAAAAAATTGTTTGATTTAATCTATGAATAGGATATGGCTGAAGGAATTATACAGACCATAGGCCTAGATGTTATGTTTTATGTAATAGAGAATAGTAAGTAATAGCCTAGTTATTAACAATGGCAAAATAAGTAAATAGAATGAATACAGATCTAATAACACTGGAAAATCAGTTAGGAAATAATTAACAAACTATAATATAGAAACTAATGGGAACATACAATTATTATAAAAACAGAACCAAAACACATCAATAAGTAAACAAATCATTTATAATATCAAAACAAAACATGTATGAGGGTAAATTAAGATGTAATTTGTATAAAATGAGTAAATATAATCAGTTACTACTTAGGCCTATGAAATGCCTAACTGTAAAAAAAACAAATAACTACAAATTGTAAAAAACTAACAAAAATATTAGCAAATCCAAGGCAAGCAACTAGTCAAGGATAATTTGTGAATCAGATTAAAAGATAAATGTTAGAATAAGGACTTAAAATAAAATAAAAATGTAATTAACAAATATCAACATAATTTTCCAAACAATAATACATTAGAAAAGCCAACCTTATGGGATGTCAAAATGATCTTTGAAAGAAAATACGAACAGTAGTGATAATATTTAATACGTAGAGAGGAAGACGGAAGAATAATAGCAATCAGAAGATATACAGTGATTTTGGATAAAAATTCAAATGGATAACAATGGTCTTAAGTAAAGCTAAGCCAATCAGAAGCTATCAGTTCCCATGACAATGGAACGTTGGTTTATGAATTTTCCGTTAAATCTTATTATTCAGTAAGTGACGCTAACCCAGAATAGACGCCAGGACGTGAATAACCAAAATTTTAATATAAAATGTTTAAAAAGTAATCAAAATTCAAAAAGATGAAAACGTAAGAAGCAGACGAAGGACAAGAACATTTAACTGATGCCAAGGACCAATTTAAATAAATTTTAAATGAATAAATCTCTACAACTAACATGAAAAAGATGCCAGACGTACTTAAGCCCCAAGATAATTGAAAATTGACGACTACTGAAGCCACATTCCATTTCGACTGAATGACAGTTCACATCAAGTCGACAGATTTGATAAGTATTGTTAAATTACCCGAATTTCTGAAATAAATTCACTTTAAATTTTTCTCAAAGTAATCTGAACTCTCACTATAAACTGAATATTATTTCTTTCAAAGATTAATTAAAAAAATAAAACACTGAAATTTTGTTAACTAGAAAAATAACCTGTATGAGAATTACGAACTTTTGAAACACACTTTACCACACTTCAGGAACAAATTATAATTACACATTATATTATTTAAGTACAAATAATGTAAGGTAGTGTACTTTATTGTAATCATTATTAATATCTTTTTCGTAATCACAAGAATCCAGATTTCTTGAACGACAAATTGTAAAAAGAAAACATTGTTCTTTAGACGCCATGTCGGATTAACTAACATCGTTCAGTATATAGCAAAGGTACAGTGGAAGGAAGAATGAGTAAAAGGTTAAAATGATCTAGAAAACCATAAAGTGGACAATCCCCAAAAAACATTATTATTAATGTAAGTCACAAGATGACAAAAAAGGTATTTAAGATTGACTGAGAATTGGTCCAGCAATCAAATTAACTGAGCAGAGATGATGTTCCTCTGGTCTCAGAAAAAAAGATAGTAAAGGAAGAAACCAGCTACTAATAAGTTAGGGAAAAAATTATATAAAAGGGAGAACGCACTAATGGAAATAAATAAAAACAAATCTAAATAAAAAGGAATGGAACAAGTAAGAAGAGAAAGAAGAAAGAAGAAATAAACAAGAAGAAAAAGGAAAAATTATATATAACTGATAAATTTATAAAAAACTATGGTAGTGTTTTACAAAAATGATCAATTTTGAAGGAGAGGCATTATGTTACAACACAAATAAACCACCCCAATACCAGGCATAAAAACAATGAATCAACTATACAAAATGTTTAAACTAATGAAAATAAAATGACAATGACGCGACAAACGACGACGTGACCTAACCCAAGTGATTGAATGAAGTGCTTGACTAAATACAACCAAATAAAATAAAACCAAATGAGAAGGGGAAAACCAAAATAAAATGAAATCGAAGAATTAGGAAAATGAAAATGAAACAAAACAAGTATATAGAATAGAAAAAGGAGAAATGGTACACTCAAATATAATAATGGAAACGATACCAATAACTAACCAATGTAAAAGATAATTATTATTATCGATTAAACGATAAATGTAAATGATAATTGATAAAACCCAATAAAGTAATGTGAAAAATAAAAGTACACTAACCAAAGAAATAGAGTTTAAATGTAATGAAGAACTGTATAAAGACATGAACTTATTAATCGTATAAATAACATTTGTAAAGAGAGAGATAGTGAGATAGTGGGAAAGTAAACATAACTAAGTGACAAAGAGAATGTAATGTTAGGGATTACCCACTAATAACACTTAAAATAAAATTTAAGAACTGCAAAAGTGAAAGTGCAAAACCACAAAATAATTAGAAACCCTATTGATAGGTGTGAACACTTAATAATCTGTGATAAACACTAAATGATTAATAGTGAACAATATTATTTAATAAGAATCTTGTTATTGATAGCATTAAGTTTAATTGTAAGTCAGGGATACAATAGTATTCAAAGGGAGGATCCCATGGAAGGTTAATAGTTAGGGTTACCATGGCTAGAAGGTAAAGTTTGTATAAGAAAAAATGTAATAAAGGAAATAAGAGCAAAATAAAATAAACACCCCATGTTCTAAGGGATAATCAATTAAGTAAGTTTAAAAGGTGTAATGATGTGTATCACCCAAAAAATAAGAAAGAATGAAACAAATTGTAAGCAAACATTGCATAATAACTGTTAAAAAATTGTTTGATTTAATCTATGAATAGGATATGGCTGAAGGAATTATACAGACCATAGGCCTAGATGTTATGTTTTATGTAATAGAGAATAGTAAGTAATAGCCTAGTTATTAACAATGGCAAAATAAGTAAATAGAAAGAATACAGATCTAATAACACTGGAAAATCAGTTAGGAAATAATTAACAAACTATAATATAGAAACTAATGGGAACATACAATTATTATAAAAACAGAACCAAAACACATCAATAAGTAAACAAATCATTTATAATATCAAAACAAAACATGTATGAGGGTAAATTAAGATGTAATTTGTATAAAATGAGTAAATATAATCAGTTACTACTTAGGCCTATGAAATGCCTAACTGTAAAAAAAACAAATAACTACAAATTGTAAAAAACTAACAAAAATATTAGCAAATCCAAGGCAAGCAACTAGTCAAGGATAATTTGTGAATCAGATTAAAAGATAAATGTTAGAATAAGGACTTAAAATAAAATAAAAATGTAATTAACAAATATCAACATAATTTTCCAAACAATAATACATTAGAAAAGCCAACCTTATGGGATGTCAAAATGATCTTTGAAAGAAAATACGAACAGTAGTGATAATATTTAATACGTAGAGAGGAAGACGGAAGAATAATAGCAATCAGAAGATATACAGTGATTTTGGATAAAAATTCAAATGTGATAACAATGGTCTTAAGTAAAGCTAAGCCAATCAGAAGCTATCAGTTCCCATGACAATGGAACGTTGGTTTATGAATTTTCCGTTAAATCTTATTATTCAGTAAGTGACGCTAACCCAGAATAGACGCCAGGACGTGAATAACCAAAATTTTAATATAAAATGTTTAAAAAGTAATCAAAATTCAAAAAGATGAAAACGTAAGAAGCAGACGAAGGACAAGAACATTTAACTGATGCCAAGGACCAATTTAAATAAATTTTAAATGAATAAATCTCTACAACTAACATGAAAAAGATGCCAGACGTACTTAAGCCCCAAGATAATTGAAAATTGACGACTACTGAAGCCACATTCCATTTCGACTGAATGACAGTTCACATCAAGTCGACAGATTTGATAAGTATTGTTAAATTACCCGAATTTCTGAAATAAATTCACTTTAAATTTTTCTCAAAGTAATCTGAACTCTCACTATAAACTGAATATTATTTCTTTCAAAGATTAATTAAAAAAATAAAACACTGAAATTTTGTTAACTAGAAAAATAACCTGTATGAGAATTACG
This sequence comes from Magicicada septendecula, assembly GCA_034769895.1. NCBI lineage: Eukaryota > Metazoa > Arthropoda > Insecta > Hemiptera > Cicadidae > Magicicada > Magicicada septendecula. Next base: position 137,998,196 of record CM068372.1, read on the forward strand.
AACTTTTGAAACACACTTTACCACACTTCAGGAACAAATTATAATTACACATTATATTATTTAAGTACAAATAATGTAAGGTAGTGTACTTTATTGTAATCATTATTAATATCTTTTTCGTAATCACAAGAATCCAGATTTCTTGAACGACAAATTGTAAAAAGAAAACATTGTTCTTTAGACGCCATGTCGGATTAACTAACATCGTTCAGTATATAGCAAAGGTACAGTGGAAGGAAGAATGAGTAAAAGGTTAAAATGATCTAGAAAACCATAAAGTGGACAATCCCCAAAAAACATTATTATTAATGTAAGTCACAAGATGACAAAAAAGGTATTTAAGATTGACTGAGAATTGGTCCAGCAATCAAATTAACTGAGCAGAGATGATGTTCCTCTGGTCTCAGAAAAAAAGATAGTAAAGGAAGAAACCAGCTACTAATAAGTTAGGGAAAAAATTATATAAAAGGGAGAACGCACTAATGGAAATAAATAAAAACAAATCTAAATAAAAAGGAATGGAACAAGTAAGAAGAGAAAGAAGAAAGAAGAAATAAACAAGAAGAAAAAGGAAAAATTATATATAACTGATAAATTTATAAAAAACTATGGTAGTGTTTTACAAAAATGATCAATTTTGAAGGAGAGGCATTATGTTACAACACAAATAAACCACCCCAATACCAGGCATAAAAACAATGAATCAACTATACAAAATGTTTAAACTAATGAAAATAAAATGACAATGACGCGACAAACGACGACGTGACCTAACCCAAGTGATTGAATGAAGTGCTTGACTAAATACAACCAAATAAAATAAAACCAAATGAGAAGGGGAAAACCAAAATAAAATGAAATCGAAGAATTAGGAAAATGAAAATGAAACAAAACAAGTATATAGAATAGAAAAAGGAGAAATGGTACACTCAAATATAATAATGGAAACGATACCAATAACTAACCAATGTAAAAGATAATTATTATTATCGATTAAACGATAAATGTAAATGATAATTGATAAAACCCAATAAAGTAATCTGAAAAATAAAAGTACACTAACCAAAGAAATAGAGTTTAAATGTAATGAAGAACTGTATAAAGACATGAACTTATTAATCGTATAAATAACATTTGTAAAGAGAGAGATAGTGAGATAGTGGGAAAGTAAACATAACTAAGTGACAAAGAGAATGTAATGTTAGGGATTACCCACTAATAACACTTAAAATAAAATTTAAGAACTGCAAAAGTGAAAGTGCAAAACCACAAAATAATTAGAAACCCTATTGATAGGTGTGAACACTTAATAATCTGTGATAAACACTAAATGATTAATAGTGAACAATATTATTTAATAAGAATCTTGTTATTGATAGCATTAAGTTTAATTGTAAGTCAGGGATACAATAGTATTCAAAGGGAGGATCCCATGGAAGGTTAATAGTTAGGGTTACCATGGCTAGAAGGTAAAGTTTGTATAAGAAAAAATGTAATAAAGGAAATAAGAGCAAAATAAAATAAACACCCCATGTTCTAAGGGATAATCAATTAAGTAAGTTTAAATGGTGTAATGATGTTTATCACCCAAAAAATAAGAAAGAATGAAACAAATTGTAAGCAAACATTGCATAATAACTGTTAAAAAATTGTTTGATTTAATCTATGAATAGGATATGGCTGAAGGAATTATACAGACCATAGGCCTAGATGTTATGTTTTATGTAATAGAGAATAGTAAGTAATAGCCTAGTTATTAACAATGGCAAAATAAGTAAATAGAATGAATACAGATCTAATAACACTGGAAAATCAGTTAGGAAATAATTAACAAACTATAATATAGAAACTAATGGGAACATACAATTATTATAAAAACAGAACCAAAACACATCAATAAGTAAACAAATCATTTATAATATCAAAACAAAACATGTATGAGGGTAAATTAAGATGTAATTTGTATAAAATGAGTAAATATAATCAGTTACTACTTAGGCCTATGAAATGCCTAACTGTAAAAAAAACAAATAACTACAAATTGTAAAAAACTAACAAAAATATTAGCAAATCCAAGGCAAGCAACTAGTCAAGGATAATTTGTGAATCAGATTAAAAGATAAATGTTAGAATAAGGACTTAAAATAAAATAAAAATGTAATTAACAAATATCAACATAATTTTCCAAACAATAATACATTAGAAAAGCCAACCTTATGGGATGTCAAAATGATCTTTGAAAGAAAATACGAACAGTAGTGATAATATTTAATACGTAGAGAGGAAGACGGAAGAATAATAGCAATCAGAAGATATACAGTGATTTTGGATAAAAATTCAAATGGATAACAATGGTCTTAAGTAAAGCTAAGCCAATCAGAAGCTATCAGTTCCCATGACAATGGAACGTTGGTTTATGAATTTTCCGTTAAATCTTATTATTCAGTAAGTGACGCTAACCCAGAATAGACGCCAGGACGTGAATAACCAAAATTTTAATATAAAATGTTTAAAAAGTAATCAAAATTCAAAAAGATGAAAACGTAAGAAGCAGACGAAGGACAAGAACATTTAACTGATGCCAAGGACCAATTTAAATAAATTTTAAATGAATAAATCTCTACAACTAACATGAAAAAGATGCCAGACGTACTTAAGCCCCAAGATAATTGAAAATTGACGACTACTGAAGCCACATTCCATTTCGACTGAATGACAGTTCACATCAAGTCGACAGATTTGATAAGTATTGTTAAATTACCCGAATTTCTGAAATAAATTCACTTTAAATTTTTCTCAAAGTAATCTGAACTCTCACTATAAACTGAATATTATTTCTTTCAAAGATTAATTAAAAAAATAAAACACTGAAATTTTGTTAACTAGAAAAATAACCTGTATGAGAATTACGAACTTTTGAAACACACTTTACCACACTTCAGGAACAAATTATAATTACACATTATATTATTTAAGTACAAATAATGTAAGGTAGTGTACTTTATTGTAATCATTATTAATATCTTTTTCGTAATCACAAGAATCCAGATTTCTTGAACGACAAATTGTAAAAAGAAAACATTGTTCTTTAGACGCCATGTCGGATTAACTAACATCGTTCAGTATATAGCAAAGGTACAGTGGAAGGAAGAATGAGTAAAAGGTTAAAATGATCTAGAAAACCATAAAGTGGACAATCCCCAAAAAACATTATTATTAATGTAAGTCACAAGATGACAAAAAAGGTATTTAAGATTGACTGAGAATTGGTCCAGCAATCAAATTAACTGAGCAGAGATGATGTTCCTCTGGTCTCAGAAAAAAAGATAGTAAAGGAAGAAACCAGCTACTAATAAGTTAGGGAAAAAATTATATAAAAGGGAGAACGCACTAATGGAAATAAATAAAAACAAATCTAAATAAAAAGGAATGGAACAAGTAAGAAGAGAAAGAAGAAAGAAGAAATAAACAAGAAGAAAAAGGAAAAATTATATATAACTGATAAATTTATAAAAAACTATGGTAGTGTTTTACAAAAATGATCAATTTTGAAGGAGAGGCATTATGTTACAACACAAATAAACCACCCCAATACCAGGCATAAAAACAATGAATCAACTATACAAAATGTTTAAACTAATGAAAATAAAATGACAATGACGCGACAAACGACGACGTGACCTAACCCAAGTGATTGAATGAAGTGCTTGACTAAATACAACCAAATAAAATAAAACCAAATGAGAAGGGGAAAACCAAAATAAAATGAAATCGAAGAATTAGGAAAATGAAAATGAAACAAAACAAGTATATAGAATAGAAAAAGGAGAAATGGTACACTCAAATATAATAATGGAAACGATACCAATAACTAACCAATGTAAAAGATAATTATTATTATCGGTTAAACGATAAATGTAAATGATAATTGATAAAACCCAATAAAGTAATGTGAAAAATAAAAGTACACTAACCAAAGAAATAGAGTTTAAATGTAATGAAGAACTGTATAAAGACATGAACTTATTAATCGTATAAATAACATTTGTAAAGAGAGAGATAGTGAGATAGTGGGAAAGTAAACATAACTAAGTGACAAAGAGAATGTAATGTTAGGGATTACCCACTAATAACACTTAAAATAAAATTTAAGAACTGCAAAAGTGAAAGTGCAAAACCACAAAATAATTAGAAACCCTATTGATAGGTGTGAACACTTAATAATCTGTGATAAACACTAAATGATTAATAGTGAACAATATTATTTAATAAGAATCTTGTTATTGATAGCATTAAGTTTAATTGTAAGTCAGGGATACAATAGTATTCAAAGGGAGGATCCCATGGAAGGTTAATAGTTAGGGTTACCATGGCTAGAAGGTAAAGTTTGTATAAGAAAAAATGTAATAAAGGAAATAAGAGCAAAATAAAATAAACACCCCATGTTCTAAGGGATAATCAATTAAGTAAGTTTAAAAGGTGTAATGATGTGTATCACCCAAAAAATAAGAAAGAATGAAACAAATTGTAAGCAAACATTGCATAATAACTGTTAAAAAATTGTTTGATTTAATCTATGAATAGGATATGGCTGAAGGAATTATACAGACCATAGGCCTAGATGTTATGTTTTATGTAATAGAGAATAGTAAGTAATAGCCTAGTTATTAACAATGGCAAAATAAGTAAATAGAAAGAATACAGATCTAATAACACTGGAAAATCAGTTAGGAAATAATTAACAAACTATAATATAGAAACTAATGGGAACATACAATTATTATAAAAACAGAACCAAAACACATCAATAAGTAAACAAATCATTTATAATATCAAAACAAAACATGTATGAGGGTAAATTAAGATGTAATTTGTATAAAATGAGTAAATATAATCAGTTACTACTTAGGCCTATGAAATGCCTAACTGTAAAAAAAACAAATAACTACAAATTGTAAAAAACTAACAAAAATATTAGCAAATCCAAGGCAAGCAACTAGTCAAGGATAATTTGTGAATCAGATTAAAAGATAAATGTTAGAATAAGGACTTAAAATAAAATAAAAATGTAATTAACAAATATCAACATAATTTTCCAAACAATAATACATTAGAAAAGCCAACCTTATGGGATGTCAAAATGATCTTTGAAAGAAAATACGAACAGTAGTGATAATATTTAATACGTAGAGAGGAAGACGGAAGAATAATAGCAATCAGAAGATATACAGTGATTTTGGATAAAAATTCAAATGTGATAACAATGGTCTTAAGTAAAGCTAAGCCAATCAGAAGCTATCAGTTCCCATGACAATGGAACGTTGGTTTATGAATTTTCCGTTAAATCTTATTATTCAGTAAGTGACGCTAACCCAGAATAGACGCCAGGACGTGAATAACCAAAATTTTAATATAAAATGTTTAAAAAGTAATCAAAATTCAAAAAGATGAAAACGTAAGAAGCAGACGAAGGACAAGAACATTTAACTGATGCCAAGGACCAATTTAAATAAATTTTAAATGAATAAATCTCTACAACTAACATGAAAAAGATGCCAGACGTACTTAAGCCCCAAGATAATTGAAAATTGACGACTACTGAAGCCACATTCCATTTCGACTGAATGACAGTTCACATCAAGTCGACAGATTTGATAAGTATTGTTAAATTACCCGAATTTCTGAAATAAATTCACTTTAAATTTTTCTCAAAGTAATCTGAACTCTCACTATAAACTGAATATTATTTCTTTCAAAGATTAATTAAAAAAATAAAACACTGAAATTTTGTTAACTAGAAAAATAACCTGTATGAGAATTACGAACTTTTGAAACACACTTTACCACACTTCAGGAACAAATTATAATTACACATTATATTATTTAAGTACAAATAATGTAAGGTAGTGTACTTTATTGTAATCATTATTAATATCTTTTTCGTAATCACAAGAATCCAGATTTCTTGAACGACAAATTGTAAAAAGAAAACATTGTTCTTTAGACGCCATGTCGGATTAACTAACATCGTTCAGTATATAGCAAAGGTACAGTGGAAGGAAGAATGAGTAAAAGGTTAAAATGATCTAGAAAACCATAAAGTGGACAATCCCCAAAAAACATTATTATTAATGTAAGTCACAAGATGACAAAAAAGGTATTTAAGATTGACTGAGAATTGGTCCAGCAATCAAATTAACTGAGCAGAGATGATGTTCCTCTGGTCTCAGAAAAAAAGATAGTAAAGGAAGAAACCAGCTACTAATAAGTTAGGGAAAAAATTATATAAAAGGGAGAACGCACTAATGGAAATAAATAAAAACAAATCTAAATAAAAAGGAATGGAACAAGTAAGAAGAGAAAGAAGAAAGAAGAAATAAACAAGAAGAAAAAGGAAAAATTATATATAACTGATAAATTTATAAAAAACTATGGTAGTGTTTTACAAAAATGATCAATTTTGAAGGAGAGGCATTATGTTACAACACAAATAAACCACCCCAATACCAGGCATAAAAACAATGAATCAACTATACAAAATGTTTAAACTAATGAAAATAAAATGACAATGACGCGACAAACGACGACGTGACCTAACCCAAGTGATTGAATGAAGTGCTTGACTAAATACAACCAAATAAAATAAAACCAAATGAGAAGGGGAAAACCAAAATAAAATGAAATCGAAGAATTAGGAAAATGAAAATGAAACAAAACAAGTATATAGAATAGAAAAAGGAGAAATGGTACACTCAAATATAATAATGGAAACGATACCAATAACTAACCAATGTAAAAGATAATTATTATTATCGATTAAACGATAAATGTAAATGATAATTGATAAAACCCAATAAAGTAATGTGAAAAATAAAAGTACACTAACCAAAGAAATAGAGTTTAAATGTAATGAAGAACTGTATAAAGACATGAACTTATTAATCGTATAAATAACATTTGTAAAGAGAGAGATAGTGAGATAGTGGGAAAGTAAACATAACTAAGTGACAAAGAGAATGTAATGTTAGGGATTACCCACTAATAACACTTAAAATAAAATTTAAGAACTGCAAAAGTGAAAGTGCAAAACCACAAAATAATTAGAAACCCTATTGATAGGTGTGAACACTTAATAATCTGTGATAAACACTAAATGATTAATAGTGAACAATATTATTTAATAAGAATCTTGTTATTGATAGCATTAAGTTTAATTGTAAGTCAGGGATACAATAGTATTCAAAGGGAGGATCCCATGGAAGGTTAATAGTTAGGGTTACCATGGCTAGAAGGTAAAGTTTGTATAAGAAAAAATGTAATAAAGGAAATAAGAGCAAAATAAAATAAACACCCCATGTTCTAAGGGATAATCAATTAAGTAAGTTTAAAAGGTGTAATGATGTGTATCACCCAAAAAATAAGAAAGAATGAAACAAATTGTAAGCAAACATTGCATAATAACTGTTAAAAAATTGTTTGATTTAATCTATGAATAGGATATGGCTGAAGGAATTATACAGACCATAGGCCTAGATGTTATGTTTTATGTAATAGAGAATAGTAAGTAATAGCCTAGTTATTAACAATGGCAAAATAAGTAAATAGAAAGAATACAGATCTAATAACACTGGAAAATCAGTTAGGAAATAATTAACAAACTATAATATAGAAACTAATGGGAACATACAATTATTATAAAAACAGAACCAAAACACATCAATAAGTAAACAAATCATTTATAATATCAAAACAAAACATGTATGAGGGTAAATTAAGATGTAATTTGTATAAAATGAGTAAATATAATCAGTTACTACTTAGGCCTATGAAATGCCTAACTGTAAAAAAAACAAATAACTACAAATTGTAAAAAACTAACAAAAATATTAGCAAATCCAAGGCAAGCAACTAGTCAAGGATAATTTGTGAATCAGATTAAAAGATAAATGTTAGAATAAGGACTTAAAATAAAATAAAAATGTAATTAACAAATATCAACATAATTTTCCAAACAATAATACATTAGAAAAGCCAACCTTATGGGATGTCAAAATGATCTTTGAAAGAAAATACGAACAGTAGTGATAATATTTAATACGTAGAGAGGAAGACGGAAGAATAATAGCAATCAGAAGATATACAGTGATTTTGGATAAAAATTCAAATGTGATAACAATGGTCTTAAGTAAAGCTAAGCCAATCAGAAGCTATCAGTTCCCATGACAATGGAACGTTGGTTTATGAATTTTCCGTTAAATCTTATTATTCAGTAAGTGACGCTAACCCAGAATAGACGCCAGGACGTGAATAACCAAAATTTTAATATAAAATGTTTAAAAAGTAATCAAAATTCAAAAAGATGAAAACGTAAGAAGCAGACGAAGGACAAGAACATTTAACTGATGCCAAGGACCAATTTAAATAAATTTTAAATGAATAAATCTCTACAACTAACATGAAAAAGATGCCAGACGTACTTAAGCCCCAAGATAATTGAAAATTGACGACTACTGAAGCCACATTCCATTTCGACTGAATGACAGTTCACATCAAGTCGACAGATTTGATAAGTATTGTTAAATTACCCGAATTTCTGAAATAAATTCACTTTAAATTTTTCTCAAAGTAATCTGAACTCTCACTATAAACTGAATATTATTTCTTTCAAAGATTAATTAAAAAAATAAAACACTGAAATTTTGTTAACTAGAAAAATAACCTGTATGAGAATTACGAACTTTTGAAACACACTTTACCACACTTCAGGAACAAATTATAATTACACATTATATTATTTAAGTACAAATAATGTAAGGTAGTGTACTTTATTGTAATCATTATTAATATCTTTTTCGTAATCACAAGAATCCAGATTTCTTGAACGACAAATTGTAAAAAGAAAACATTGTTCTTTAGACGCCATGTCGGATTAACTAACATCGTTCAGTATATAGCAAAGGTACAGTGGAAGGAAGAATGAGTAAAAGGTTAAAATGATCTAGAAAACCATAAAGTGGACAATCCCCAAAAAACATTATTATTAATGTAAGTCACAAGATGACAAAAAAGGTATTTAAGATTGACTGAGAATTGGTCCAGCAATCAAATTAACTGAGCAGAGATGATGTTCCTCTGGTCTCAGAAAAAAAGATAGTAAAGGAAGAAACCAGCTACTAATAAGTTAGGGAAAAAATTATATAAAAGGGAGAACGCACTAATGGAAATAAATAAAAACAAATCTAAATAAAAAGGAATGGAACAAGTAAGAAGAGAAAGAAGAAAGAAGAAATAAACAAGAAGAAAAAGGAAAAATTATATATAACTGATAAATTTATAAAAAACTATGGTAGTGTTTTACCAAAATGATCAATTTTGAAGGAGAGGCATTATGTTACAACACAAATAAACCACCCCAATACCAGGCATAAAAACAATGAATCAACTATACAAAATGTTTAAACTAATGAAAATAAAATGACAATGACGCGACAAACGACGACGTGACCTAACCCAAGTGATTGAATGAAGTGCTTGACTAAATACAACCAAATAAAATAAAACCAAATGAGAAGGGGAAAACCAAAATAAAATGAAATCGAAGAAGGAGGAAAATGAAAATGAAACAAAACAAGTATATAGAATAGAAAAAGGAGAAATGGTACACTCAAATATAATAATGGAAACGATACCAATAACTAACCAATGTAAAAGATAATTATTATTATCGATTAAACGATAAATGTAAATGATAATTGATAAAACCCAATAAAGTAATGTGAAAAATAAAAGTACACTAACCAAAGAAATAGAGTTTAAATGTAATGAAGAACTGTATAAAGACATGAACTTATTAATCGTATAAATAACATTTGTAAAGAGAGAGATAGTGAGATAGTGGGAAAGTAAACATAACTAAGTGACAAAGAGAATGTAATGTTAGGGATTACCCACTAATAACACTTAAAATAAAATTTAAGAACTGCAAAAGTGAAAGTGCAAAACCACAAAATAATTAGAAACCCTGTTGATAGGTGTGAACACTTAATAATCTGTGATAAACACTAAATGATTAATAGTGAACAATATTATTTAATAAGAATCTTGTTATTGATAGCATTAAGTTTAATTGTAAGTCAGGGATACAATAGTATTCAAAGGGGTGATCCCATGGAAGGTTAATAGTTAGGGTTACCATGGCTAGAAGGTAAAGTTTGTATAAGAAAAAATGTAATAAAGGAAATAAGAGCAAAATAAAATAAACACCCCATGTTCTAAGGGATAATCAATTAAGTAAGTTTAAATGGTGTAATGATGTTTATCACCCAAAAAATAAGAAAGAATGAAACAAATTGTAAGCAAACATTGCATAATAACTGTTAAAAAATTGTTTGATTTAATCTATGAATAGGATATGGCTGAAGGAATTATACAGACCATAGGCCTAGATGTTATGTTTTATGTAATAGAGAATAGTAAGTAATAGCCTAGTTATTAACAATGGCAAAATAAGTAAATAGAAAGAATACAGATCTAATAACACTGGAAAATCAGTTAGGAAATAATTAACAAACTATAATATAGAAACTAATGGGAACATACAATTATTATAAAAACAGAACCAAAACACATCAATAAGTAAACAAATCATTTATAATATCAAAACAAAACATGTATGAGGGTAAATTAAGATGTAATTTGTATAAAATGAGTAAATATAATCAGTTACTACTTAGGCCTATGAAATGCCTAACTGTAAAAAAAACAAATAACTACAAATTGTAAAAAACTAACAAAAATATTAGCAAATCCAAGGCAAGCAACTAGTCAAGGATAATTTGTGAATCAGATTAAAAGATAAATGTTAGAATAAGGACTTAAAATAAAATAAAAATGTAATTAACAAATATCAACATAATTTTCCAAACAATAATACATTAGAAAAGCCAACCTTATGGGATATCAAAATGATCTTTGAAAGAAAATACGAACAGTAGTGATAATATTTAATACGTAGAGAGGAAGACGGAAGAATAATAGCAATCAGAAGATATACAATGATTTTGAATAAAAATTCAAATGTGATAACAATGGTCTTAAGTAAAGCTAAGCCAATCAGAAGCTATCAGTTCCCATGACAATGGAACATTGGTTACGAATTTTCCGTTAAATCTTATTATTCAGTAAGTGACGCTAACCCAGAATAGATGCCAGGACGTGAATAACCAAAATTTTAATATAAAATGTTTAAAAAGTAATCAAAATTCAAAAAGATGAAAACGTAAGAAGCAGACGAAGGACGAGAACATTTAACTGATGCCAAGGACCAATTTAAATAAATTTTAAATGAATAAATCTCTACAACTAACATGAAAAAGATGCCAGACGTACTTAAGCCCCAAGATAATTGAAAATTGACGACTACTGAAGCCACATTCCATTTTGACTGAATGACAGTTCACATCAAGTCGACAGATTTGATAAGTATTGTTAAATTACCCGAATTTCTGAAATAAATTAACTTTAAATTTTTCTCAAAGTAATCTGAACTCTCACTATAAACTGAATATTATTTCTTTCAAAGATTAATTAAAAAAATAAAACACTGAAATTTTGTTAACTAGAAAAATAACCTGTATGAGAATTACGAACTTTTGAAACACACTTTACCACACTTCAGGAACAAATTATAATTACACATTATATTATTTAAGTACAAATAATGTAAGGTAGTGTACTTTATTGTAATCATTATTAATATCTTTTTCGTAATCACAAGAATCCAGATTTCTTGAACGACAAATTGTAAAAAGAAAACATTGTTCTTTAGACGCCATGTCGGATTAACTAACATCGTTCAGTATATAGCAAAGGTACAGTGGAAGGAAGAATGAGTAAAAGGTTAAAATGATCTAGAAAACCATAAAGTGGACAATCCCCAAAAAATATTATTATTAATGTAAGTCACAAGATGACAAAAAAGGTATTTAAGATTGACTGAGAATTGGTGCAGCAATCAAATTAACTGAGCAGAGATGATGTTCCTCTGGTCTCAGAAAAAAAGATAGTAAAGGAAGAAACCAGCTACTAATAAGTTAGGGAAAAAATTATATAAAAGGGAGAACGCACTAATGGAAATAAATAAAAACAAATCTAAATAAAAAGGAATGGAACAAGTAAGAAGAGAAAGAAGAAAGAAGAAATAAACAAGAAGAAAAAGGAAAAATTATATATAACTGATAAATTTATAAAAAACTATGGTAGTGTTTTACCAAAATGATCAATTTTGAAGGAGAGGCATTATGTTACAACACAAATAAACCACCCCAATACCAGGCATAAAAACAATGAATCAACTATACAAAATGTTTAAACTAATGAAAATAAAATGACAATGACGCGACAAACGACGACGTGACCTAACCCAAGTGATTGAATGAAGTGCTTGACTAAATACAACCAAATAAAATAAAACCAAATGAGAAGGGGAAAACCAAAATAAAATGAAATCGAAGAAGGAGGAAAATGAAAATGAAACAAAACAAGTATATAGAATAGAAAAAGGAGAAATGGTACACTCAAATATAATAATGGAAACGATACCAATAACTAACCAATGTAAAAGATAATTATTATTATCGATTAAACGATAAATGTAAATGATAATTGATAAAACCCAATAAAGTAATGTGAAAAATAAAAGTACACTAACCAAAGAAATAGAGTTTAAATGTAATGAAGAACTGTATAAAGACATGAACTTATTAATCGTATAAATAACATTTGTAAAGAGAGAGATAGTGAGATAGTGGGAAAGTAAACATAACTAAGTGACAAAGAGAATGTAATGTTAGGGATTACCCACTAATAACACTTAAAATAAAATTTAAGAACTGCAAAAGTGAAAGTGCAAAACCACAAAATAATTAGAAACCCTGTTGATAGGTGTGAACACTTAATAATCTGTGATAAACACTAAATGATTAATAGTGAACAATATTATTTAATAAGAATCTTGTTATTGATAGCATTAAGTTTAATTGTAAGTCAGGGATACAATAGTATTCAAAGGGGGGATCCCATGGAAGGTTAATAGTTAGGGTTACCATGGCTAGAAGGTAAAGTTTGTATAAGAAAAAATGTAATAAAGGAAATAAGAGCAAAATAAAATAAACACCCCATGTTCTAAGGGATAATCAATTAAGTAAGTTTAAATGGTGTAATGATGTTTATCACCCAAAAAATAAGAAAGAATGAAACAAATTGTAAGCAAACATTGCATAATAACTGTTAAAAAATTGTTTGATTTAATCTATGAATAGGATATGGCTGAAGGAATTATACAGACCATAGGCCTAGATGTTATGTTTTATGTAATAGAGAATAGTAAGTAATAGCCTAGTTATTAACAATGGCAAAATAAGTAAATAGAAAGAATACAGATCTAATAACACTGGAAAATCAGTTAGGAAATAATTAACAAACTATAATATAGAAACTAATGGGAACATACAATTATTATAAAAACAGAACCAAAACACATCAATAAGTAAACAAATCAGTTATAATATCAAGACAAAACATGTATGAGGGTAAATTAAGATGTAATTTGTATAAAATGAGTAAATATAATCAGTTACTACTTAGGCCTATGAAATGCCTAACTGTAAAAAAAACAAATAACTACAAATTGTAAAAAACTAACAAAAATATTAGCAAATCCAAGGCAAGCAACTAGTCAAGGATAATTTGTGAATCAGATTAAAAGATAAATGTTAGAATAAGGACTTAAAATAAAATAAAAATGTAATTAACAAATATCAACATAATTTTCCAAACAATAATACATTAGAAAAGCCAACCTTATGGGATGTCAAAATGATCTTTGAAAGAAAATACGAACAGTAGTGATAATATTTAATACGTAGAGAGGAAGACGGAAGAATAATAGCAATCAGAAGATATACAGTGATTTTGAATAAAAATTCAAATGTGATAACAATGGTCTTAAGTAAAGCTAAGCCAATCAGAAGCTATCAGTTCCCATGACAATGGAACATTGGTTACGAATTTTCCGTTAAATCTTATTATTCAGTAAGTGACGCTAACCCAGAATAGATGCCAGGACGTGAATAACCAAAATTTTAATATAAAATGTTTAAAAAGTAATCAAAATTCAAAAAGATGAAAACGTAAGAAGCAGACGAAGGACGAGAACATTTAACTGATGCCAAGGACCAATTTAAATAAATTTTAAATGAATAAATCTCTACAACTAACATGAAAAAGATGCCAGACGTACTTAAGCCCCAAGATAATTGAAAATTGACGACTACTGAAGCCACATTCCATTTTGACTGAATGACAGTTCACATCAAGTCGACAGATTTGATAAGTATTGTTAAATTACCCGAATTTCTGAAATAAATTAACTTTAAATTTTTCTCAAAGTAATCTGAACTCTCACTATAAACTGAATATTATTTCTTTCAAAGATTAATTAAAAAAATAAAACACTGAAATTTTGTTAACTAGAAAAATAACCTGTATGAGAATTACGAACTTTTGAAACACACTTTACCACACTTCAGGAACAAATTATAATTACACATTATATTATTTAAGTACAAATAATGTAAGGTAGTGTACTTTATTGTAATCATTATTAATATCTTTTTCGTAATCACAAGAATCCAGATTTCTTGAACGACAAATTGTAAAAAGAAAACATTGTTCTTTAGACGCCATGTCGGATTAACTAACATCGTTCAGTATATAGCAAAGGTACAGTGGAAGGAAGAATGAGTAAAAGGTTAAAATGATCTAGAAAACCATAAAGTGGACAATCCCCAAAAAATATTATTATTAATGTAAGTCACAAGATGACAAAAAAGGTATTTAAGATTGACTGAGAATTGGTGCAGCAATCAAATTAACTGAGCAGAGATGATGTTCCTCTGGTCTCAGAAAAAAAGATAGTAAAGGAAGAAACCAGCTACTAATAAGTTAGGGAAAAAATTATATAAAAGGGAGAACGCACTAATGGAAATAAATAAAAACAAATCTAAATAAAAAGGAATGGAACAAGTAAGAAGAGAAAGAAGAAAGAAGAAATAAACAAGAAGAAAAAGGAAAAATTATATATAACTGATAAATTTATAAAAAACTATGGTAGTGTTTTACCAAAATGATCAATTTTGAAGGAGAGGCATTATGTTACAACACAAATAAACCACCCCAATACCAGGCATAAAAACAATGAATCAACTATACAAAATGTTTAAACTAATGAAAATAAAATGACAATGACGCGACAAACGACGACGTGAACTAACCCAAGTGATTGAATGAAGTGATTGACTAAATACAACCAAATAAAATAAAACCAAATGAGAAGGGGAAAACCAAAATAAAATGAAATCAAAGAAGGAGGAAAATGAAAATGAAACAAAACAAGTATATAGAATAGAAAAAGGAGAAATGGTACACTCAAATATAATAATGGAAACGATACCAATAACTAACCAATGTAAAAGATAATTATTATTATCGATTAAACGATAAATGTAAATGATAATTGATAAAACCCAATAAAGTAATGTGAAAAATAAAAGTACACTAACCAAAGAAATAGAGTTTAAATGTAATGAAGAACTGTATAAAGACATGAACTTATTAATCGTATAAATAACATTTGTAAAGAGAGAGATAGTGAGATAGTGGGAAAGTAAACATAACTAAGTGACAAAGAGAATGTAATGTTAGGGATTACCCACTAATAACACTTAAAATAAAATTTAAGAACTGCAAAAGTGAAAGTGCAAAACCACAAAATAATTAGAAACCCTGTTGATAGGTGTGAACACTTAATAATCTGTGATAAACACTAAATGATTAATAGTGAACAATATTATTTAATAAGAATCTTGTTATTGATAGCATTAAGTTTAATTGTAAGTCAGGGATACAATAGTATTCAAAGGGGGGATCCCATGGAAGGTTAATAGTTAGGGTTACCATGGCTAGAAGGTAAAGTTTGTATAAGAAAAAATGTAATAAAGGAAATAAGAGCAAAATAAAATAAACACCCCATGTTCTAAGGGATAATCAATTACGTAAGTTTAAATGGTGTAATGATGTTTATCACCCAAAAAATAAGAAAGAATGAAACAAATTGTAAGCAAACATTGCATAATAACTGTTAAAAAATTGTTTGATTTAATCTATGAATAGGATATGGCTGAAGGAATTATACAGACCATAGGCCTAGATGTTATGTTTTATGTAATAGAGAATAGTAAGTAATAGCCTAGTTATTAACAATGGCAAAATAAGTAAATAGAAAGAATACAGATCTAATAACACTGGAAAATCAGTTAGGAAATAATTAACAAACTATAATATAGAAACTAATGGGAACATACAATTATTATAAAAACAGAACCAAAACACATCAATAAGTAAACAAATCAGTTATAATATCAAAACAAAACATGTATGAGGGTAAATTAAGATGTAATTTGTATAAAATGAGTAAATATAATCAGTTACTACTTAGGCCTATGAAATGCCTAACTGTAAAAAAAACAAATAACTACAAATTGTAAAAAACTAACAAAAATATTAGCAAATCCAAGGCAAGCAACTAGTCAAGGATAATTTGTGAATCAGATTAAAAGATAAATGTTAGAATAAGGACTTAAAATAAAATAAAAATGTAATTAGCAAATATCAACATAATTTTCCAAACAATAATACATTAGAAAAGCCAACCTTATGGGATGTCAAAATGATCTTTGAAAGAAAATACGAACAGTAGTGATAATATTTAATACGTAGAGAGGAAGACGGAAGAATAATAGCAATCAGAAGATATACAGTGATTTTGAATAAAAATTCAAATGTGATAACAATGGTCTTAAGTAAAGCTAAGCCAATCAGAAGCTATCAGTTCCCATGACAATGGAACATTGGTTACGAATTTTCCGTTAAATCTTATTATTCAGTAAGTGACGCTAACCCAGAATAGACGCCAGGACGTGAATAACCAAAATTTTAATATAAAATGTTTAAAAAGTAATCAAAATTCAAAAAGATGAAAACGTAAGAAGCAGACGAAGGACGAGAACATTTAACTGATGCCAAGGACCAATTTAAATAAATTTTAAATGAATAAATCTCTACAACTAACATGAAAAAGATGCCAGACGTACTTAAGCCCCAAGATAATTGAAAATTGACGACTACTGAAGCCACATTCCATTTTGACTGAATGACAGTTCACATCAAGTCGACAGATTTGATAAGTATTGTTAAATTACCCGAATTTCTGAAATAAATTAACTTTAAATTTTTCTCAAAGTAATCTGAACTCTCACTATAAACTGAATATTATTTCTTTCAAAGATTAATTAAAAAAATAAAACACTGAAATTTTGTTAACTAGAAAAATAACCTGTATGAGAATTACGAACTTTTGAAACACACTTTACCACACTTCAGGAACAAATTATAATTACACATTATATTATTTAAGTACAAATAATGTAAGGTAGTGTACTTTATTGTAATCATTATTAATATCTTTTTCGTAATCACAAGAATCCAGATTTCTTGAACGACAAATTGTAAAAAGAAAACATTGTTCTTTAGACGCCATGTCGGATTAACTAACATCGTTCAGTATATAGCAAAGGTACAGTGGAAGGAAGAATGAGTAAAAGGTTAAAATGATCTAGAAAACCATAAAGTGGACAATCCCCAAAAAATATTATTATTAATGTAAGTCACAAGATGACAAAAAAGGTATTTAAGATTGACTGAGAATTGGTGCAGCAATCAAATTAACTGAGCAGAGATGATGTTCCTCTGGTCTCAGAAAAAAAGATAGTAAAGGAAGAAACCAGCTACTAATAAGTTAGGGAAAAAATTATATAAAAGGGAGAACGCACTAATGGAAATAAATAAAAACAAATCTAAATAAAAAGGAATGGAACAAGTAAGAAGAGAAAGAAGAAAGAAGAAATAAACAAGAAGAAAAAGGAAAAATTATATATAACTGATAAATTTATAAAAAACTATGGTAGTGTTTTACCAAAATGATCAATTTTGAAGGAGAGGCATTATGTTACAACACAAATAAACCACCCCAATACCAGGCATAAAAACAATGAATCAACTATACAAAATGTTTAAACTAATGAAAATAAAATGACAATGACGCGACAAACGACGACGTGACCTAACCCAAGTGATTGAATGAAGTGCTTGACTAAATACAACCAAATAAAATAAAACCAAATGAGAAGGGGAAAACCAAAATAAAATGAAATCGAAGAAGGAGGAAAATGAAAATGAAACAAAACAAGTATATAGAATAGAAAAAGGAGAAATGGTACACTCAAATATAATAATGGAAACGATACCAATAACTAACCAATGTAAAAGATAATTATTATTATCGATTAAACGATAAATGTAAATGATAATTGATAAAACCCAATAAAGTAATGTGAAAAATAAAAGTACACTAACCAAAGAAATAGAGTTTAAATGTAATGAAGAACTGTATAAAGACATGAACTTATTAATCGTATAAATAACATTTGTAAAGAGAGAGATAGTGAGATAGTGGGAAAGTAAACATAACTAAGTGACAAAGAGAATGTAATGTTAGGGATTACCCACTAATAACACTTAAAATAAAATTTAAGAACTGCAAAAGTGAAAGTGCAAAACCACAAAATAATTAGAAACCCTGTTGATAGGTGTGAACACTTAATAATCTGTGATAAACACTAAATGATTAATAGTGAACAATATTATTTAATAAGAATCTTGTTATTGATAGCATTAAGTTTAATTGTAAGTCAGGGATACAATAGTATTCAAAGGGGGGATCCCATGGAAGGTTAATAGTTAGGGTTACCATGGCTAGAAGGTAAAGTTTGTATAAGAAAAAATGTAATAAAGGAAATAAGAGCAAAATAAAATAAACACCCCATGTTCTAAGGGATAATCAATTAAGTAAGTTTAAATGGTGTAATGATGTTTATCACCCAAAAAATAAGAAAGAATGAAACAAATTGTAAGCAAACATTGCATAATAACTGTTAAAAAATTGTTTGATTTAATCTATGAATAGGATATGGCTGAAGGAATTATACAGACCATAGGCCTAGATGTTATGTTTTATGTAATAGAGAATAGTAAGTAATAGCCTAGTTATTAACAATGGCAAAATAAGTAAATAGAAAGAATACAGATCTAATAACACTGGAAAATCAGTTAGGAAATAATTAACAAACTATAATATAGAAACTAATGGGAACATACAATTATTATAAAAACAGAACCAAAACACATCAATAAGTAAACAAATCAGTTATAATATCAAAACAAAACATGTATGAGGGTAAATTAAGATGTAATTTGTATAAAATGAGTAAATATAATCAGTTACTACTTAGGCCTATGAAATGCCTAACTGTAAAAAAAACAAATAACTACAAATTGTAAAAAACTAACAAAAATATTAGCAAATCCAAGGCAAGCAACTAGTCAAGGATAATTTGTGAATCAGATTAAAAGATAAATGTTAGAATAAGGACTTAAAATAAAATAAAAATGTAATTAGCAAATATCAACATAATTTTCCAAACAATAATACATTAGAAAAGCCAACCTTATGGGATGTCAAATTGATCTTTGAAAGAAAATACGAACAGTAGTGATAATATTTAATACGTAGAGAGGAAGACGGAAGAATAATAGCAATCAGAAGATATACAGTGATTTTGAATAAAAATTCAAATGTGATAACAATGGTCTTAAGTAAAGCTAAGCCAATCAGAAGCTATCAGTTCCCATGACAATGGAACATTGGTTACGAATTTTCCGTTAAATCTTATTATTCAGTAAGTGACGCTAACCCAGAATAGACGCCAGGACGTGAATAACCAAAATTTTAATATAAAATGTTTAAAAAGTAATCAAAATTCAAAAAGATGAAAACGTAAGAAGCAGACGAAGGACGAGAACATTTAACTGATGCCAAGGACCAATTTAAATAAATTTTAAATGAATAAATCTCTACAACTAACATGAAAAAGATGCCAGACGTACTTAAGCCCCAAGATAATTGAAAATTGACGACTACTGAAGCCACATTCCATTTTGACTGAATGACAGTTCACATCAAGTCGACAGATTTGATAAGTATTGTTAAATTACCCGAATTTCTGAAATAAATTAACTTTAAATTTTTCTCAAAGTAATCTGAACTCTCACTATAAACTGAATATTATTTCTTTCAAAGATTAATTAAAAAAATAAAACACTGAAATTTTGTTAACTAGAAAAATAACCTGTATGAGAATTACGAACTTTTGAAACACACTTTACCACACTTCAGGAACAAATTATAATTACACATTATATTATTTAAGTACAAATAATGTAAGGTAGTGTACTTTATTGTAATCATTATTAATATCTTTTTCGTAATCACAAGAATCCAGATTTCTTGAACGACAAATTGTAAAAAGAAAACATTGTTCTTTAGACGCCATGTCGGATTAACTAACATCGTTCAGTATATAGCAAAGGTACAGTGGAAGGAAGAATGAGTAAAAGGTTAAAATGATCTAGAAAACCATAAAGTGGACAATCCCCAAAAAATATTATTATTAATGTAAGTCACAAGATGACAAAAAAGGTATTTAAGATTGACTGAGAATTGGTGCAGCAATCAAATTAACTGAGCAGAGATGATGTTCCTCTGGTCTCAGAAAAAAAGATAGTAAAGGAAGAAACCAGCTACTAATAAGTTAGGGAAAAAATTATATAAAAGGGAGAACGCACTAATGGAAATAAATAAAAACAAATCTAAATAAAAAGGAATGGAACAAGTAAGAAGAGAAAGAAGAAAGAAGAAATAAACAAGAAGAAAAAGGAAAAATTATATATAACTGATAAATTTATAAAAAACTATGGTAGTGTTTTACCAAAATGATCAATTTTGAAGGAGAGGCATTATGTTACAACACAAATAAACCACCCCAATACCAGGCATAAAAACAATGAATCAACTATACAAAATGTTTAAACTAATGAAAATAAAATGACAATGACGCGACAAACGACGACGTGACCTAACCCAAGTGATTGAATGAAGTGCTTGACTAAATACAACCAAATAAAATAAAACCAAATGAGAAGGGGAAAACCAAAATAAAATGAAATCGAAGAAGGAGGAAAATGAAAATGAAACAAAACAAGTATATAGAATAGAAAAAGGAGAAATGGTACACTCAAATATAATAATGGAAACGATACCAATAACTAACCAATGTAAAAGATAATTATTATTATCGATTAAACGATAAATGTAAATGATAATTGATAAAACCCAATAAAGTAATGTGAAAAATAAAAGTACACTAACCAAAGAAATAGAGTTTAAATGTAATGAAGAACTGTATAAAGACATGAACTTATTAATCGTATAAATAACATTTGTAAAGAGAGAGATAGTGAGATAGTGGGAAAGTAAACATAACTAAGTGACAAAGAGAATGTAATGTTAGGGATTACCCACTAATAACACTTAAAATAAAATTTAAGAACTGCAAAAGTGAAAGTGCAAAACCACAAAATAATTAGAAACCCTGTTGATAGGTGTGAACACTTAATAATCTGTGATAAACACTAAATGATTAATAGTGAACAATATTATTTAATAAGAATCTTGTTATTGATAGCATTAAGTTTAATTGTAAGTAAGGGATACAATAGTATTCAAAGGGGGGATCCCATGGAAGGTTAATAGTTAGGGTTACCATGGCTAGAAGGTAAAGTTTGTATAAGAAAAAATGTAATAAAGGAAATAAGAGCAAAATAAAATAAACACCCCATGTTCTAAGGGATAATCAATTAAGTAAGTTTAAATGGTGTAATGATGTGTATCACCCAAAAAATAAGAAAGAATGAAACAAATTGTAAGCAAACATTGCATAATAACTGTTAAAAAATTGTTTGATTTAATCTATGAATAGGATATGGCTGAAGGAATTATACAGACCATAGGCCTAGATGTTATGTTTTATGTAATAGAGAATAGTAAGTAATAGCCTAGTTATTAACAATGGCAAAATAAGTAAATAGAAAGAATACAGATCTAATAACACTGGAAAATCAGTTAGGAAATAATTAACAAACTATAATATAGAAACTAATGGGAACATACAATTATTATAAAAACAGAACCAAAACACATCAATAAGTAAACAAATCATTTATAATATCAAAACAAAACATGTATGAGGGTAAATTAAGATGTAATTTGTATAAAATGAGTAAATATAATCAGTTACTACTTAGGCCTATGAAATGCCTAACTGTAAAAAAAACAAATAACTACAAATTGTAAAAAACTAACAAAAATATTAGCAAATCCAAGGCAAGCAACTAGTCAAGGATAATTTGTGAATCAGATTAAAAGATAAATGTTAGAATAAGGACTTAAAATAAAATAAAAATGTAATTAACAAATATCAACATAATTTTCCAAACAATAATACATTAGAAAAGCCAACCTTATGGGATGTCAAAATGATCTTTGAAAGAAAATACGAACAGTAGTGATAATATTTAATACGTAGAGAGGAAGACGGAAGAATAATAGCAATCAGAAGATATACAGTGATTTTGAATAAAAATTCAAATGTGATAACAATGGTCTTAAGTAAAGCTAAGCCAATCAGAAGCTATCAGTTCCCATGACAATGGAACATTGGTTACGAATTTTCCATTAAATCTTATTATTCAGTAAGTGACGCTAACCCAGAATAGACGCCAGGACGTGAATAACCAAAATTTTAATATAAAATGTTTAAAAAGTAATCAAAATTCAAAAAGATGAAAACGTAAGAAGCAGACGAAGGACGAGAACATTTAACTGATGCCAAGGACCAATTTAAATAAATTTTAAATGAATAAATCTCTACAACTAACATGAAAAAGATGCCAGACGTACTTAAGCCCCAAGATAATTGAAAATTGACGACTACTGAAGCCACATTCCATTTTGACTGAATGACAGTTCACATCAAGTCGACAGATTTGATAAGTATTGTTAAATTACCCGAATTTCTGAAATAAATTAACTTTAAATTTTTCTCAAAGTAATCTGAACTCTCACTATAAACTGAATATTATTTCTTTCAAAGATTAATTAAAAAAATAAAACACTGAAATTTTGTTAACTAGAAAAATAACCTGTATGAGAATTACGAACTTTTGAAACACACTTTACCACACTTCAGGAACAAATTATAATTACACATTATATTATTTAAGTACAAATAATGTAAGGTAGTGTACTTTATTGTAATCATTATTAATATCTTTTTCGTAATCACAAGAATCCAGATTTCTTGAACGACAAATTGTAAAAAGAAAACATTGTTCTTTAGACGCCATGTCGGATTAACTAACATCGTTCAGTATATAGCAAAGGTACAGTGGAAGGAAGAATGAGTAAAAGGTTAAAATGATCTAGAAAACCATAAAGTGGACAATCCCCAAAAAATATTATTATTAATGTAAGTCACAAGATGACAAAAAAGGTATTTAAGATTGACTGAGAATTGGTGCAGCAATCAAATTAACTGAGCAGAGATGATGTTCCTCTGGTCTCAGAAAAAAAGATAGTAAAGGAAGAAACCAGCTACTAATAAGTTAGGGAAAAAATTATATAAAAGGGAGAACGCACTAATGGAAATAAATAAAAACAAATCTAAATAAAAAGGAATGGAACAAGTAAGAAGAGAAAGAAGAAAGAAGAAATAAACAAGAAGAAAAAGGAAAAATTATATATAACTGATAAATTTATAAAAAACTATGGTAGTGTTTTACCAAAATGATCAATTTTGAAGGAGAGGCATTATGTTACAACACAAATAAACCACCCCAATACCAGGCATAAAAACAATGAATCAACTATACAAAATGTTTAAACTAATGAAAATAAAATGACAATGACGCGACAAACGACGACGTGACCTAACCCAAGTGATTGAATGAAGTGCTTGACTAAATACAACCAAATAAAATAAAACCAAATGAGAAGGGGAAAACCAAAATAAAATGAAATCGAAGAAGGAGGAAAATGAAAATGAAACAAAACAAGTATATAGAATAGAAAAAGGAGAAATGGTACACTCAAATATAATAATGGAAACGATACCAATAACTAACCAATGTAAAAGATAATTATTATTATCGATTAAACGATAAATGTAAATGATAATTGATAATTGATAAAACCCAATAAAGTAATGTGAAAAATAAAAGTACACTAACCAAAGAAATAGAGTTTAAATGTAATGAAGAACTGTATAAAGACATGAACTTAATAATCGTATAAATAACATTTGTAAAGAGAGAGATAGTGAGATAGTGGGAAAGTAAACATAACTAAGTGACAAAGAGAATGTAATGTTAGGGATTACCCACTAATAACACTTAAAATAAAATTTAAGAACTGCAAAAGTGAAAGTGCAAAACCACAAAATAATTAGAAACCCTGTTGATAGGTGTGAACACTTAATAATCTGTGATAAACACTAAATGATTAATAGTGAACAATATTATTTAATAAGAATCTTGTTATTGATAGCATTAAGTTTAATTGTAAGTCAGGGATACAATAGTATTCAAAGGGGGGATCCCATGGAAGGTTAATAGTTAGGGTTACCATGGCTAGAAGGTAAAGTTTGTATAAGAAAAAATGTAATAAAGGAAATAAGAGCAAAATAAAATAAACACCCCATGTTCTAAGGGATAATCAATTAAGTAAGTTTAAATGGTGTAATGATGTGTATCACCCAAAAAATAAGAAAGAATGAAACAAATTGTAAGCAAACATTGCATAATAACTGTTAAAAAATTGTTTGATTTAATCTATGAATAGGATATGGCTGAAGGAATTATACAGACCATAGGCCTAGATGTTATGTTTTATGTAATAGAGAATAGTAAGTAATAGCCTAGTTATTAACAATGGCAAAATAAGTAAATAGAAAGAATACAGATCTAATAACACTGGAAAATCAGTTAGGAAATAATTAACAAACTATAATATAGAAACTAATGGGAACATACAATTATTATAAAAACAGAACCAAAACACATCAATAAGTAAACAAATCATTTATAATATCAAAACAAAACATGTATGAGGGTAAATTAAGATGTAATTTGTATAAAATGAGTAAATATAATCAGTTACTACTTAGGCCTATGAAATGCCTAACTGTAAAAAAAACAAATAACTACAAATTGTAAAAAACTAACAAAAATATTAGCAAATCCAAGGCAAGCAACTAGTCAAGGATAATTTGTGAATCAGATTAAAAGATAAATGTTAGAATAAGGACTTAAAATAAAATAAAAATGTAATTAACAAATATCAACATAATTTTCCAAACAATAATACATTAGAAAAGCCAACCTTATGGGATGTCAAAATGATCTTTGAAAGAAAATACGAACAGTAGTGATAATATTTAATACGTAGAGAGGAAGACGGAAGAATAATAGCAATCAGAAGATATACAGTGATTTTGAATAAAAATTCAAATGTGATAACAATGGTCTTAAGTAAAGCTAAGCCAATCAGAAGCTATCAGTTCCCATGACAATGGAACATTGGTTACGAATTTTCCGTTAAATCTTATTATTCAGTAAGTGACGCTAACCCAGAATAGACGCCAGGACGTGAATAACCAAAATTTTAATATAAAATGTTTAAAAAGTAATCAAAATTCAAAAAGATGAAAACGTAAGAAGCAGACGAAGGACGAGAACATTTAACTGATGCCAAGGACCAATTTAAATAAATTTTAAATGAATAAATCTCTACAACTAACATGAAAAAGATGCCAGACGTACTTAAGCCCCAAGATAATTGAAAATTGACGACTACTGAAGCCACATTCCATTTTGACTGAATGACAGTTCACATCAAGTCGACAGATTTGATAAGTATTGTTAAATTACCCGAATTTCTGAAATAAATTCACTTTAAATTTTTCTCAAAGTAATCTGAACTCTCACTATAAACTGAATATTATTTCTTTCAAAGATTAATTAAAAAAATAAAACACTGAAATTTTGTTAACTAGAAAAATAACCTGTATGAGAATTACGAACTTTTGAAACACACTTTACCACACTTCAGGAACAAATTATAATTACACATTATATTATTTAAGTACAAATAATGTAAGGTAGTGTACTTTATTGTAATCATTATTAATATCTTTTTCGTAATCACAAGAATCCAGATTTCTTGAACGACAAATTGTAAAAAGAAAACATTGTTCTTTAGACGCCATGTCGGATTAACTAACATCGTTCAGTATATAGCAAAGGTACAGTGGAAGGAAGAATGAGTAAAAGGTTAAAATGATCTAGAAAACCATAAAGTGGACAATCCCCAAAAAATATTATTATTAATGTAAGTCACAAGATGACAAAAAAGGTATTTAAGATTGACTGAGAATTGGTGCAGCAATCAAATTAACTGAGCAGAGATGATGTTCCTCTGGTCTCAGAAAAAAAGATAGTAAAGGAAGAAACCAGCTACTAATAAGTTAGGGAAAAAATTATATAAAAGGGAGAACGCACTAATGGAAATAAATAAAAACAAATCTAAATAAAAAGGAATGGAACAAGTAAGAAGAGAAAGAAGAAAGAAGAAATAAACAAGAAGAAAAAGGAAAAATTATATATAACTGATAAATTTATAAAAAACTATGGTAGTGTTTTACCAAAATGATCAATTTTGAAGGAGAGGCATTATGTTACAACACAAATAAACCACCCCAATACCAGGCATAAAAACAATGAATCAACTATACAAAATGTTTAAACTAATGAAAATAAAATGACAATGACGCGACAAATGACGACGTGACCTAACCCAAGTGATTGAATGAAGTGCTTGACTAAATACAACCAAATAAAATAAAACCAAATGAGAAGGGGAAAACCAAAATAAAATGAAATCGAAGAAGGAGGAAAATGAAAATGAAACAAAACAAGTATATAGAATAGAAAAAGGAGAAATGGTACACTCAAATATAATAATGGAAACGATACCAATAACTAACCAATGTAAAAGATAATTATTATTATCGATTAAACGATAAATGTAAATGATAATTGATAAAACCCAATAAAGTAATGTGAAAAATAAAAGTACACTAACCAAAGAAATAGAGTTTAAATGTAATGAAGAACTGTATAAAGACATGAACTTATTAATCGTATAAATAACATTTGTAAAGAGAGAGATAGTGAGATAGTGGGAAAGTAAACATAACTAAGTGACAAAGAGAATGTAATGTTAGGGATTACCCACTAATAACACTTAAAATAAAATTTAAGAACTGCAAAAGTGAAAGTGCAAAACCACAAAATAATTAGAAACCCTGTTGATAGGTGTGAACACTTAATAATCTGTGATAAACACTAAATGATTAATAGTGAACAATATTATTTAATAAGAATCTTGTTATTGATAGCATTAAGTTTAATTGTAAGTCAGGGATACAATAGTATTCAAAGGGGGGATCCCATGGAAGGTTAATAGTTAGGGTTACCATGGCTAGAAGGTAAAGTTTGTATAAGAAAAAATGTAATAAAGGAAATAAGAGCAAAATAAAATAAACACCCCATGTTCTAAGGGATAATCAATTACGTAAGTTTAAATGGTGTAATGATGTTTATCGCCCAAAAAATAAGAAAGAATGAAACAAATTGTAAGCAAACATTGCACAATATCTGTTAAAAATTTGTTTGATTTAAACTATGAATAGGATATGGCTGAAGGAATTATACAGACCATAGGCCTAGATGTTATGTTTTATGTAATAGAGAATAGTAAGTAATAGCCTAGTTATTAACAATGGCAAAATAAGTAAATAGAAAGAATACAGATCTAATAACACTGGAAAATCAGTTAGGAAATAATTAACAAACTATAATATAGAAACTAATGGGAACATACAATTATTATAAAAACAGAACCAAAACACATCAATAAGTAAACAAATCATTTATAATATCAAAACAAAACATGTATGAGGGTAAATTAAGATGTAATTTGTATAAAATGAGTAAATATAATCAGTTACTACTTAGGCCTATGAAATGCCTAACTGTAAAAAAAACAAATAACTACAAATTGTAAAAAACTAACAAAAATATTAGCAAATCCAAGGCAAGCAACTAGTCAAGGATAATTTGTGAATCAGATTAAAAGATAAATGTTAGAATAAGGACTTAAAATAAAATAAAAATGTAATTAACAAATATCAACATAATTTTCCAAACAATAATACATTAGAAAAGCCAACCTTATGTGATGTCAAAATGATCTTTGAAAGAAAATACGAACAGTAGTGATAATATTTAATACGTAGAGAGGAAGACGGAAGAATAATAGCAATCAGAAGATATACAGTGATTTTGAATAAAAATTCAAATGTGATAACAATGGTCTTAAGTAAAGCTAAGCCAATCAGAAGCTATCAGTTCCCATGACAATGGAACATTGGTTACGAATTTTCCGTTAAATCTTATTATTCAGTAAGTGACGCTAACCCAGAATAGACGCCAGGACGTGAATAACCAAAATTTTAATATAAAATGTTTAAAAAGTAATCAAAATTCAAAAAGATGAAAACGTAAGAAGCAGACGAAGGACGAGAACATTTAACTGATGCCAAGGACCAATTTAAATAAATTTTAAATGAATAAATCTCTACAACTAACATGAAAAAGATGCCAGACGTACTTAAGCCCCAAGATAATTGAAAATTGACGACTACTGAAGCCACATTCCATTTCGACTGAATGACAGTTCACATCAAGTCGACAAATTTGATAAGTATTGTTAAATTACCCGAATTTCTGAAATAAATTCACTTAAAATTTTTCTCAAAGTAATCTGAACTCTCACTATAAACTGAATATTATTTCATTCAAAGATTAATTAAAAAAATAAAACACTGAAATTTTGTTAACTAGAAAAATAACCTGTATGAGAATTACGAACTTTTGAAACACACTTTACCACACTTCAGGAACAAATTATAATTACACATTATATTATTTAAGTACAAATAATGTAAGGTAGTGTACTTTATTGTAATCATTATTAATATCTTTTTCGTAATCACAAGAATCCAGATTTCTTGAACGACAAATTGTAAAAAGAAAACATTGTTCTTTAGACGCCATGTCGGATTAACTAACATCGTTCAGTATATAGCAAAGGTACAGTGGAAGGAAGAATGAGTAAAAGGTTAAAATGATCTAGAAAACCATAAAGTGGACAATCCCCAAAAAATATTATTATTAATGTAAGTCACAAGATGACAAAAAAGGTATTTAAGATTGACTGAGAATTGGTGCAGCAATCAAATTAACTGAGCAGAGATGATGTTCCTCTGGTCTCAGAAAAAAAGATAGTAAAGGAAGAAACCAGCTACTAATAAGTTAGGGAAAAAATTATATAAAAGGGAGAACGCACTAATGGAAATAAATAAAAACAAATCTAAATAAAAAGGAATGGAACAAGTAAGAAGAGAAAGAAGAAAGAAGAAATAAACAAGAAGAAAAAGGAAAAATTATATATAACTGATAAATTTATAAAAAACTATGGTAGTGTTTTACCAAAATGATCAATTTTGAAGGAGAGGCATTATGTTACAACACAAATAAACCACCCCAATACCAGGCATAAAAACAATGAATCAACTATACAAAATGTTTAAACTAATGAAAATAAAATGACAATGACGCGACAAACGACGACGTGACCTAACCCAAGTGATTGAATGAAGTGCTTGACTAAATACAACCAAATAAAATAAAACCAAATGAGAAGGGGAAAACCAAAATAAAATGAAATCGAAGAATTAGGAAAATGAAAATGAAACAAAACAAGTATATAGAATAGAAAAAGGAGAAATGGTACACTCAGATATAATAATGGAAACGATACCAATAACTAACCAATGTAAAAGATAATTATTATTATCGATTAAACGATAAATGTAAATGATAATTGATAAAACCCAATAAAGTAATGTGAAAAATAAAAGTACACTAACCAAAGAAATAGAGTTTAAATGTAATGAAGAACTGTATAAAGACATGAACTTATTAATCGTATAAATAACATTTGTAAAGAGAGAGATAGTGAGATAGTGGGAAAGTAAACATAACTAAGTGACAAAGAGAATGTAATGTTAGGGATTACCCACTAATAACACTTAAAATAAAATTTAAGAACTGCAAAAGTGAAAGTGCAAAACCACAAAATAATTAGAAACCCTGTTGATAGGTGTGAACACTTAATAATCTGTGATAAACACTAAATGATTAATAGTGAACAATATTATTTAATAAGAATCTTGTTATTGATAGCATTAAGTTTAATTGTAAGTCAGGGATACAATAGTATTCAAAGGGGTGATCCCATGGAAGGTTAATAGTTAGGGTTACCATGGCTAGAAGGTAAAGTTTGTATAAGAAAAAATGTAATAAAGGAAATAAGAGCAAAATAAAATAAACACCCCATGTTCTAAGGGATAATCAATGAAGTAAGTTTAAATGGTGTAATGATGTTTATCACCCAAAAAATAAGAAAGAATGAAACAAATTGTAAGCAAACATTGCACAATATCTGTTAAAAATTTGTTTGATTTAAACTATGAATAGGATATGGCTGAAGGAATTATACAGACCATAGGCCTAGATGTTATGTTTTATGTAATAGAGAACAGTAAGTAATAGCCTAGTTATTAACAATGGCAAAATAAGTAAATAGAAAGAATACAGATCTAATAACACTGGAAAATCAGTTAGGAAATAATTAACAAACTATAATATAGAAACTAATGGGAACATACAATTATTATAAAAACAGAACCAAAACACATCAATAAGTAAACAAATCATTTATAATATCAAAACAAAACATGTATGAGGGTAAATTAAGATGTAATTTGTATAAAATGAGTAAATATAATCAGTTACTACTTAGGCCTATGAAATGCCTAACTGTAAAAAAAACAAATAACTACAAATTGTAAAAAACTAACAAAAATATTAGCAAATCCAAGGCAAGCAACTAGTCAAGGATAATTTGTGAATCAGATTAAAAGATAAATGTTAGAATAAGGACTTAAAATAAAATAAAAATGTAATTAACAAATATCAACATAATTTTCCAAACAATAATACATTAGAAAAGCCAACCTTATGTGATGTCAAAATGATCTTTGAAAGAAAATACGAACAGTAGTGATAATATTTAATACGTAGAGAGGAAGACGGAAGAATAATAGCAATCAGAAGATATACAGTGATTTTGAATAAAAATTCAAATGTGATAACAATGGTCTTAAGTAAAGCTAAGCCAATCAGAAGCTATCAGTTCCCATGACAATGGAACATTGGTTACGAATTTTCCGTTAAATCTTATTATTCAGTAAGTGACGCTAACCCAGAATAGACGCCAGGACGTGAATAACCAAAATTTTAATATAAAATGTTTAAAAAGTAATCAAAATTCAAAAAGATGAAAACGTAAGAAGCAGACGAAGGACGAGAACATTTAACTGATGCCAAGGACCAATTTAAATAAATTTTAAATGAATAAATCTCTACAACTAACATGAAAAAGATGCCAGACGTACTTAAGCCCCAAGATAATTGAAAATTGACGACTACTGAAGCCACATTCCATTTCGACTGAATGACAGTTCACATCAAGTCGACAGATTTGATAAGTATTGTTAAATTACCCGAATTTCTGAAATAAATTCACTTTAAATTTTTCTCAAAGTAATCTGAACTCTCACTATAAACTGAATATTATTTCTTTCAAAGATTAATTAAAAAAATAAAACACTGAAATTTTGTTAACTAGAAAAATAACCTGTATGAGAATTACGAACTTTTGAAACACACTTTACCACACTTCAGGAACAAATTATAATTACACATTATATTATTTAAGTACAAATAATGTAAGGTAGTGTACTTTATTGTAATCATTATTAATATCTTTTTCGTAATCACAAGAATCCAGATTTCTTGAACGACAAATTGTAAAAAGAAAACATTGTTCTTTAGACGCCATGTCGGATTAACTAACATCGTTCAGTATATAGCAAAGGTACAGTGGAAGGAAGAATGAGTAAAAGGTTAAAATGATCTAGAAAACCATAAAGTGGACAATCCCCAAAAAATATTATTATTAATGTAAGTCACAAGATGACAAAAAAGGTATTTAAGATTGACTGAGAATTGGTGCAGCAATCAAATTAACTGAGCAGAGATGATGTTCCTCTGGTCTCAGAAAAAAAGATAGTAAAGGAAGAAACCAGCTACTAATAAGTTAGGGAAAAAATTATATAAAAGGGAGAACGCACTAATGGAAATAAATAAAAACAAATCTAAATAAAAAGGAATGGAACAAGTAAGAAGAGAAAGAAGAAAGAAGAAATAAACAAGAAGAAAAAGGAAAAATTATATATAACTGATAAATTTATAAAAAACTATGGTAGTGTTTTACCAAAATGATCAATTTTGAAGGAGAGGCATTATGTTACAACACAAATAAACCACCCCAATACCAGGCATAAAAACAATGAATCAACTATACAAAATGTTTAAACTAATGAAAATAAAATGACAATGACGCGACAAACGACGACGTGACCTAACCCAAGTGATTGAATGAAGTGCTTGACTAAATACAACCAAATAAAATAAAACCAAATGAGAAGGGGAAAACCAAAATAAAATGAAATCGAAGAATTAGGAAAATGAAAATGAAACAAAACAAGTATATAGAATAGAAAAAGGAGAAATGGTACACTCAGATATAATAATGGAAACGATACCAATAACTAACCAATGTAAAAGATAATTATTATTATCGATTAAACGATAAATGTAAATGATAATTGATAAAACCCAATAAAGTAATGTGAAAAATAAAAGTACACTAACCAAAGAAATAGAGTTTAAATGTAATGAAGAACTGTATAAAGACATGAACTTATTAATCGTATAAATAACATTTGTAAAGAGAGAGATAGTGAGATAGTGGGAAAGTAAACATAACTAAGTGACAAAGAGAATGTAATGTTAGGGATTACCCACTAATAACACTTAAAATAAAATTTAAGAACTGCAAAAGTGAAAGTGCAAAACCACAAAATAATTAGAAACCCTGTTGATAGGTGTGAACACTTAATAATCTGTGATAAACACTAAATGATTAATAGTGAACAATATTATTTAATAAGAATCTTGTTATTGATAGCATTAAGTTTAATTGTAAGTCAGGGATACAATAGTATTCAAAGGGGTGATCCCATGGAAGGTTAATAGTTAGGGTTACCATGGCTAGAAGGTAAAGTTTGTATAAGAAAAAATGTAATAAAGGAAATAAGAGCAAAATAAAATAAACACCCCATGTTCTAAGGGATAATCAATTAAGTAAGTTTAAATGGTGTAATGATGTTTATCGCCCAAAAAATAAGAAAGAATGAAACAAATTGTAAGCAAACATTGCACAATATCTGTTAAAAATTTGTTTGATTTAAACTATGAATAGGATATGGCTGAAGGAATTATACAGACCATAGGCCTAGATGTTATGTTTTATGTAATAGAGAATAGTAAGTAATAGCCTAGTTATTAACAATGGCAAAATAAGTAAATAGAAAGAATACAGATCTAATAACACTGGAAAATCAGTTAGGAAATAATTAACAAACTATAATATAGAAACTAATGGGAACATACAATTATTATAAAAACAGAACCAAAACACATCAATAAGTAAACAAATCATTTATAATATCAAAACAAAACATGTATGAGGGTAAATTAAGATGTAATTTGTATAAAATGAGTAAATATAATCAGTTACTACTTAGGCCTATGAAATGCCTAACTGTAAAAAAAACAAATAACTACAAATTGTAAAAAACTAACAAAAATATTAGCAAATCCAAGGCAAGCAACTAGTCAAGGATAATTTGTGAATCAGATTAAAAGATAAATGTTAGAATAAGGACTTAAAATAAAATAAAAATGTAATTAACAAATATCAACATAATTTTCCAAACAATAATACATTAGAAAAGCCAACCTTATGTGATGTCAAAATGATCTTTGAAAGAAAATACGAACAGTAGTGATAATATTTAATACGTAGAGAGGAAGACGGAAGAATAATAGCAATCAGAAGATATACAGTGATTTTGAATAAAAATTCAAATGTGATAACAATGGTCTTAAGTAAAGCTAAGCCAATCAGAAGCTATCAGTTCCCATGACAATGGAACATTGGTTACGAATTTTCCGTTAAATCTTATTATTCAGTAAGTGACGCTAACCCAGAATAGACGCCAGGACGTGAATAACCAAAATTTTAATATAAAATGTTTAAAAAGTAATCAAAATTCAAAAAGATGAAAACGTAAGAAGCAGACGAAGGACGAGAACATTTAACTGATGCCAAGGACCAATTTAAATAAATTTTAAATGAATAAATCTCTACAACTAACATGAAAAAGATGCCAGACGTACTTAAGCCCCAAGATAATTGAAAATTGACGACTACTGAAGCCACATTCCATTTCGACTGAATGACAGTTCACATCAAGTCGACAGATTTGATAAGTATTGTTAAATTACCCGAATTTCTGAAATAAATTCACTTTAAATTTTTCTCAAAGTAATCTGAACTCTCACTATAAACTGAATATTATTTCTTTCAAAGATTAATTAAAAAAATAAAACACTGAAATTTTGTTAACTAGAAAAATAACCTGTATGAGAATTACGAACTTTTGAAACACACTTTACCACACTTCAGGAACAAATTATAATTACACATTATATTATTTAAGTACAAATAATGTAAGGTAGTGTACTTTATTGTAATCATTATTAATATCTTTTTCGTAATCACAAGAATCCAGATTTCTTGAACGACAAATTGTAAAAAGAAAACATTGTTCTTTAGACGCCATGTCGGATTAACTAACATCGTTCAGTATATAGCAAAGGTACAGTGGAAGGAAGAATGAGTAAAAGGTTAAAATGATCTAGAAAACCATAAAGTGGACAATCCCCAAAAAATATTATTATTAATGTAAGTCACAAGATGACAAAAAAGGTATTTAAGATTGACTGAGAATTGGTGCAGCAATCAAATTAACTGAGCAGAGATGATGTTCCTCTGGTCTCAGAAAAAAAGATAGTAAAGGAAGAAACCAGCTACTAATAAGTTAGGGAAAAAATTATATAAAAGGGAGAACGCACTAATGGAAATAAATAAAAACAAATCTAAATAAAAAGGAATGGAACAAGTAAGAAGAGAAAGAAGAAATAAACAAGAAGAAAAAGGAAAAATTATATATAACTGATAAATTTATAAAAAACTATGGTAGTGTTTTACCAAAATGATCAATTTTGAAGGAGAGGCATTATGTTACAACACAAATAAACCACCCCAATACCAGGCATAAAAACAATGAATCAACTATACAAAATGTTTAAACTAATGAAAATAAAATGACAATGACGCGACAAACGACGACGTGACCTAACCCAAGTGATTGAATGAAGTGCTTGACTAAATACAACCAAATAAAATAAAACCAAATGAGAAGGGGAAAACCAAAATAAAATGAAATCGAAGAATTAGGAAAATGAAAATGAAACAAAACAAGTATATAGAATAGAAAAAGGAGAAATGGTACACTCAAATATAATAATGGAAACGATACCAATAACTAACCAATGTAAAAGATAATTATTATTATCGATTAAACGATAAATGTAAATGATAATTGATAAAACCCAATAAAGTAATGTGAAAAATAAAAGTACACTAACCAAAGAAATAGAGTTTAAATGTAATGAAGAACTGTATAAAGACATGAACTTATTAATCGTATAAATAACATTTGTAAAGAGAGAGATAGTGAGATAGTGGGAAAGTAAACATAACTAAGTGACAAAGAGAATGTAATGTTAGGGATTACCCACTAATAACACTTAAAATAAAATTTAAGAACTGCAAAAGTGAAAGTGCAAAACCACAAAATAATTAGAAACCCTGTTGATAGGTGTGAACACTTAATAATCTGTGATAAACACTAAATGATTAATAGTGAACAATATTATTTAATAAGAATCTTGTTATTGATAGCATTAAGTTTAATTGTAAGTCAGGGATACAATAGTATTCAAAGGGGGGATCCCATGGAAGGTTAATAGTTAGGGTTACCATGGCTAGAAGGTAAAGTTTGTATAAGAAAAAATGTAATAAAGGAAATAAGAGCAAAATAAAATAAACACCCCATGTTCTAAGGGATAATCAATTAAGTAAGTTTAAATGGTGTAATGATGTTTATCACCCAAAAAATAAGAAAGAATGAAACAAATTGTAAGCAAACATTGCATAATAACTGTTAAAAAATTGTTTGATTTAATCTATGAATAGGATATGGCTGAAGGAATTATACAGACCATAGGCCTAGATGTTATGTTTTATGTAATAGAGAATAGTAAGGAATAGCCTAGTTATTAACAATGGCAAAATAAGTAAATAGAAAGAATACAGATCTAATAACACTGGAAAATCAGTTAGGAAATAATTAACAAACTATAATATAGAAACTAATGGGAACATACAATTATTATAAAAACAGAACCAAAACACATCAATAAGTAAACAAATCATTTATAATATCAAAACAAAACATGTATGAGGGTAAATTAAGATGTAATTTGTATAAAATGAGTAAATATAATCAGTTACTACTTAGGCCTATGAAATGCCTAACTGTAAAAAAAACAAATAACTACAAATTGTAAAAAACTAACAAAAATATTAGCAAATCCAAGGCAAGCAACTAGTCAAGGATAATTTGTGAATCAGATTAAAAGATAAATGTTAGAATAAGGACTTA
Source organism: Magicicada septendecula (assembly GCA_034769895.1). Lineage (NCBI taxonomy): Eukaryota > Metazoa > Arthropoda > Insecta > Hemiptera > Cicadidae > Magicicada > Magicicada septendecula. The sequence goes on from CM068372.1 coordinate 138,035,272, forward strand.
AAATAAAATAAAAATGTAATTAACAAATATCAACATAATTTTCCAAACAATAATACATTAGAAAAGCCAACCTTATGTGATGTCAAAATGATCTTTGAAAGAAAATACGAACAGTAGTGATAATATTTAATACGTAGAGAGGAAGACGGAAGAATAATAGCAATCAGAAGATATACAGTGATTTTGAATAAAAATTCAAATGTGATAACAATGGTCTTAAGTAAAGCTAAGCCAATCAGAAGCTATCAGTTCCCATGACAATGGAACATTGGTTACGAATTTTCCGTTAAATCTTATTATTCAGTAAGTGACGCTAACCCAGAATAGACGCCAGGACGTGAATAACCAAAATTTTAATATAAAATGTTTAAAAAGTAATCAAAATTCAAAAAGATGAAAACGTAAGAAGCAGACGAAGGACGAGAACATTTAACTGATGCCAAGGACCAATTTAAATAAATTTTAAATGAATAAATCTCTACAACTAACATGAAAAAGATGCCAGACGTACTTAAGCCCCAAGATAATTGAAAATTGACGACTACTGAAGCCACATTCCATTTCGACTGAATGACAGTTCACATCAAGTCGACAGATTTGATAAGTATTGTTAAATTACCCGAATTTCTGAAATAAATTCACTTAAAATTTTTCTCAAAGTAATCTGAACTCTCACTATAAACTGAATATTATTTCTTTCAAAGATTAATTAAAAAAATAAAACACTGAAATTTTGTTAACTAGAAAAATAACCTGTATGAGAATTACGAACTTTTGAAACACACTTTACCACACTTCAGGAACAAATTATAATTACACATTATATTGTTTAAGTACAAATAATGTAAGGTAGTGTACTTTATTGTAATCATTATTAATATCTTTTTCGTAATCACAAGAATCCAGATTTATTGAACGACAAATTGTAAAAAGAAAACATTGTTCTTTAGACGCCATGTCGGATTAACTAACATCGTTCAAAATCGATTTTCGCCAACCTTGAGATATTTGTCTTAATTGTCGGTCCAAATTTGTTGAATAACCAAATATAATTTTGTGTCAAACTGAGTAATTACCAGTCACCAATAAATAAACTAGTACAGAGTGTAACTACTGTTTTTTTATTCCATAGGAAAGTATATTATAAATTATGTATTATTTAGCAAAGAGCGGAGATGACTGTAAGCGCTCACGTCGCAAACTCGGTGAACTAACTGCTCGATTAAGAAGGTCGAACAAAGGCGGGAATAAATTTGAATACTCCATACCGTCATAGCGAAGAACGCTCAATCATACTATTTGTTAATTTAATTGTTTTAATTAAACAATTTGGCGCCACCCGGGATTTATGGACACCTAACGAAGAACAGGTAAGGTTTCCACTCGTGTTGTACTGGTAATTGAAGGATCGCTACGGACATCGTTAGCGCAACATATAAGTGATGACGAAAGTGTGAGGCGAACACACAACTTATACATTTTTATAGAGACGACAGAGTTTCCGCGTCACAGAGTATGAAAATAATTAGAATTAGTAAAACTTACTTTGTATCTTAAAATCTTTGAGTGTTGTTGCTACAAACAGAATTTACTTATGAAAAATATGGGAAGAAAATCATACAGTAAAATGATGGATCTAATAGTAATTAATATTAATAAACTTAAATTTTCAGGAGACATATTAAAGTTATACCACTGTTCAAAATATTGAAATATCAGTAAAACCGTTTAAACAGTTTTTAATATTCAATACGAAATAATTTTTTTGATAATTTACAAATTTTGTATAATATTATAGATTTTTTTACTTATTATCTACTGAAATTAACAGGTGATATAAGTTTTCTAGAATAATTAAATTATCTCAGATTTGTTAAATGAGAACTGTATTTATCTTCAAATACATACAGAAGTATACAGCAAGATACTGAGTCTCCTCAACCATTGACTCCAACATTGCCCTGGTAATCAGTTCAATTCGATCCTCAGTCCGTTGTGTAATGAGCCACTGAAGAACTTCCTCCTCTTCAGACAGATCACCTGGAATTAGTTTTATTGTTGTTGTTATTATTATTATTACTTGAGTATCATATGGTTTAAATTATGTGGTCTGGCATACATGGGACCTTCAAATACTGTCAAGAGTACACAAGCAAGTAACACTACATTTTTATGGGGTGTACAATCAATTCACTCCTGTATCGATTGACTACAATTCTCACACTTCTGGTCAAAACACAACAGACATCTCTCTTTTTTATGTAAGTTCTGAATCTTGTGGATGATACCTTAGAAATGATATAGTGTAATTTAAAAACAACCAAACGCACTCCATTCTGGGGCTGTAAACTTTCAGTTGCTGGAGGAATAAGCACACCTACACATCTACACATGCATATATAAAGTATACCCTCTTGCACATACCAACCTTCAAAGACATTTGGTATTTGATGTTCAAAGTAAACCAATGATGGGAAGTCAGAAACACCAAAATCTGATGCAATATTAAAGTCCTGTAAAAAGACAAATTCATTAGTGCTTCAGGTTTTCTTTCACCCTGTGGTGAGGCAATGTGAACACAATAATTTAAAACTACCACAACTGGAACTCGTTTGATATTTTTTGGTCAAATGTGGTATGTATACAAAGATAATAATATTCCATTTTACTTAGTCATGTTAATTGTTTGAAAATAACATCCCTTAAATGAGACCCATTGACATGCTTTTATTCTTCGAGTTGATTGAAAAACCTTTCCATGACTCTCAGCATAGCTTACAGAATCACCTGAATTTCTTTGGTGATCGATATTTATTGTTGCCTGAGTTGATTTAAATCACATGGTTGTGACTGGAAAACCTTAAACTTCAGATACCCCTACAAAAGAAATAACATGCAGACAGGTCTGGAGATCATGCTAGCCAGGATATTGCTTCAAATCTTGAGATCAAACAATCTTTGAACACAGGCCTCGACACATCCATTGTGTTTTGTGCAGTGTACATGGTAGCTCCATCCTGCTGGAACCAGACCGAGTCAGTATCAATCCTTTGATCTTTTAACAAAGGAAGGAAAACATTGTTCAGCATTTGTACATATTTGTCTGAGTTCACACTGACTGAATTTCCACTTTTGTCTTCAAAGAAATATGGTCCGTAAACACGAATGGAAGAAACTCCACACCAAACAGTGACTCGCTGGCTATGGAGAACATGAAGTTCTTGAGGTTTACTGTCATTCCAGTAGTGCATCTCTTGTTTATTGACATGCCCAGAAAGGTGAAAATGTGCTTCATCTGACATAATCAAATGTTAATGAAAGATTTGTTCTTGATTTTTGAACTCCAATATTTCATTACAAAAACCAACTCTTTTAGTGTAATCATATTCAAACAGTTTTGGGCAGCTTGAATTTTGTATGGATTGAAATAGAGGTCTTGGTGCAAAATCCTTCGCAGAGACCTACTGGAAATCTGCAATTCCATAGCATGCTTCCTAGCATAACTTTTTGGACTATGTGTGACAGCAGCTCTTACCATTTCCACATTTTCTGGCATGTGCACTGTTTTTACACTTCCTCCAATTGTTTCTCTGTTGAGGCAGTGGTTCTAAATCTTCTTACCCAGTTTGATATTGTTGAGCGATGTGGAACTCTTCCATATCTTCCAACATCAAAATGATTTTTGAACAGTCTTTGTGTTGTTATATAGGAATCACAACTTTTAGAAAACATTTCTACAGGAATAGCATGATATTCGTCTTGCCATTGAGCCATGTTTACTGAAATTGCATATTTTAATTGAGGTTATAAAACCATCTGTTTATTTATTGTTGCCATAGTAACCAAACACAAGAATACACAAATTGTGTTCTCATTGCCCCACTCTTTCCTGTTGAAAATATACTGTTTTAATTTGTACTTATTTCGAATAGAATATATTTGACAAAACAAAATACTATGATATAATACGCTATTCTTCTTAATTAGTGTAAATGTTACGCACATTGTAATAAGCATATGTCAAAGTTACTGTTACATGATACCAGTACTCAGGGGCAGCTTTGTAATAAGACATTACATAAAAGTCCATAAATAACACTATTTTTTAAATTAATTATTTGTTTTGATTTAATAAATAAACGCCTAATGTTCAATTTACTATGTGTTTTTATTATTAATTTGTTTAACAGATAATTGTTGTTTTCAAATTTTTTACATTTAAAAGAAATAGATTCATAAATTTATTTAGAGCTAGTGACATCCCGAGGAACGAGAATGTTAAGCTGTTATCATTCTTGTGTAAAACAGAGAAATGGAGGAATGATCTATAAAGACATTTTTTTTGGAGGGGCCGGCCATAAAGGTTGTGCTTAGTAGCAGCATATTTCAAAAGCTGGCCTTGCCAGTACTGATAGTGACCAACCAACATAACTAGTAAAGTGTGTGTATAGTTGTAATTGGGCACAATACAAGAATGACAAACTGCCGTTGTATTTAAAAATTTTAAAAGGAATGTTTCAAATTTATGAGTACTTCTTCCACTCATTTATGGATTACAAACGTGAATTGTAAACATGAGAATGGTAAAGACTGCAGACTGTACAGAGAAGCACGAAAATGTTTCTGCTAAGAATAATAGGAAAATGCATAAAACTAATAAATGGACAATCAGACAATCATGGCAGATGATAGATGAGAATGTTGGAGAACCATTGATCTGGCTACATGAGAAAAGGGCAGATCACCACAAAAGGCCTATGTAGGTTCCAAACAGTAAGTTTCGTTAGAATCATTTTCCTCCATTTGATACCCTATTACTGAACATTTTTGACCCTGAGAATGGGTTATTTGTAATGAGGAAACCATTCTGAATTCACCCTGTGAATATTCTAATCGAATGGTAATCTTAGTACAATCTACAACAAACAAACTTACTGAAACTGGTAAGATTGTACGTTCTGTGTTTGTGTGTGGGGTGGGGTGGAATCTTCAAATGGTCTAGTCAAGTAAATAATCTCTCATTAGCTAATTCATTCACTTTATGTATTTTATTTGAATATATTGGAATGAGAATGAAAAATTACTTTGTGGGTGTTTAAATGAGTATAAATCTTTTGATCAGTGACATTGTGGATACTGAAAGTAGGTGTTGCATAAACAAACTTTGAGAATTTCATTGAAACTGTGTTTGTAAGGAACAAGAACCTCTTCTTACAGTCAGTTGGGAGACAATTATTTGGTAATACACAGATGATTCAGTATCTTACAGTCAACAGGTAAAGAAATGACAGTCAAAGAAGAAGTAAGCTGGAAAGGGAACAGTCTGAAGAAACACTTTATAATTTATCATCCAATGACTGACAGTGGGTAATGATAACAGAGAAATAGTTGATGGCATTATTACAGAAGTGCACTTACAGAAATAGAGTGCACTTGATGAAGGAAACACATACTGGTAATTTTTAAATTACTAAGTTCAAGGTCAGTTTAAGTTAGTAACCAATATATTACTAAAATATGGAAAAAAATAAAAATAATCTACTGTGAGTTTACTTTATAATTCAATGTCTCTTCAAAATTCTCAATGAAAGCCTCTCATAATGATTTAACGTTCTGTAATAAGAAGGCCACAGAAAAACTTGACCTTGTATGTGATAACTTTGATAAAGCATATAAATTTTGAAAGAAAACTGCATCTTCTTTGGATTCTGATTGTATAATAGATAAGTTCAATAAAATAAAGGCTTGAAAATATAATTTAATTTCTATGCAACTTAGCTGTAAATGAATAAACCTTTCATTTATCTTGTTTTTATGCACTTCCTCTTTTTCTGTTTTGTGAAATTTTATAATTACAGTATGCATTTAATATTTCAGTATACATTACTAAAACAAATATACAACATGTATATACTTTGTGATAAAAAAGTCAAAATGAAAGGCCGCTCCCCAGCCCTTGATTAGACTTATAAAAAAGTTTGTAATTGTCAAAAATCTACATTTAATTAATTTTTGTACTGTAGGGCAGTGTTCCACAACCGGTGTGTCATGGCACAATAGTGTGCCGTCACAAGGTGAAAGGTGTGACGCGAACTTTTACCTATTATTGTAATAAATTAATTGTCGATTTTAAGTAAGAAGGTGCTTGTTTATTCTTTAATACATGCTGATAACTGTTATATTTTCATAGAAATTAAATGTAATTTATTTACTCAATATTGTTGTTATAGTTTGCTTAGCTTATCTTAAGTTATTTGTATCCTCGCCTGAAATATTGGGCCGGTTTGATGGGTTACAGGCGGCAAGCTTTGTGTTCACCGCAAAGAAAGCCGCGTAAGACTTTTAGCAAGCCTTTTAGCGGCCCGCACCAATCATACAATAGAGTTTACGTTCTAAACTCTATTCAAGAGAGTTCTTTGTAACACCGCATCTTTTGTGTACGGCTGGCTGTACGTGCTTTTAACTAAAATTGCGTGGATTAGCAAAAATTTCCCTCTCTTTTATTATTTTATTGCCTTGTTTTGATATTTGTGCCTGTTTGTCGGCGCTTCTTAAACGTTATTGCTCTTTTCCTTCTCCGAAGGACCCACACAATTTCAGACAACAATTACAGTATTTCAGTTCAGTTCTATCACAGCTGTGCTCTGCAGTAGTGCGAATATTGTGATTGCTACAAAACTCTTTGGTGACAAAACATGCCCAATCCCCGAGTGTGTTGTGTGTGGTGAAAAACTCAGTAATGCTGCTATGGTTCCCAGTAAATTGAAACGACATTTGTCAACAAAACATTCCTCTCTGTTAAGTAAAGATGTGAATTATTTTCGTCGGTTGTTGGAAGAAAATAAAAAACAAGTGACGCTCATGACTACGTCAGTACGTGTTACCCAAAAAGTACAGGAAGCTAGCTATAAGGTAGCCAAACTTATCGTAAAGGCCAAAAAAACCACACACAATAGCAGAAACGTTGTTAATGCCCGCGTGTAAAGAAATGGTAAAAATAGTACTGGGTTTAGAAGCTGGTACTGAAATTTCAAAAATTCCTCTCTCTGCTGACACAATCAGCCGCCGAGTTAGTGACATGTCCAGTGACATCGAAGACATTATGAAGGAGAAAATAAAGAGCAGTCGAAAGTTCTCACTTCAGATCGACGAGTCCACCGATATTGGCGGTCACGCACAACTTCTTTCCTACATAAGGTATGTTGATGGGGATGTAATTGCAACTAATTTCTTTTTTTGCAAAGAACTACCCGAGCGAGCAACCGGTGAAGAAATATTTCTTACGACTAATGAATATGTGGTCCGTAATGAATTAACATGGGAGGATTGCGTTAGTGTTTGTACAGACGGAGCCGCTTCTATGACAGGCCGAATGAAAGGATTCGTGGGTAAAGTACGCGAAGTAAATCCTAACTTACGAACCGACCATTGTCTCATTCACCGCGAAGCCATTGTTGCTAAGTCTTTGCCATCTCCTCTGAAAATTGTGATGGACGAAGTAGTAAAAGTCGTGAACTTCATCAAATCGCGGCCCCTAAATATGCGGCTTTTTAACGTTTTGTGTCAAGAAATGGGATCAGAGCACACTACACTTCTGCTACATACACAAGTACGATGGTTATCTTGAGGTAAAGTGTTAACGCGAATGTTTGAACTTAAAGAGGAGGTACTTGCATTTTTGACAATTGAGGGGCATGAGTATGCGGATTTATTTGGAGACGATGAATGGGTATCTAAGTTGGCATATCTTTCCGATACTTTCGTACACTTGAATGAACTAAACAGAAAAATGCAAGGTAGAAACGAAAATATTCTGACTAGTATGGATAAGATTCAAAGATTTATTAATAAGTTAAATTTGTGGATACAGACAATTGAAAATGGATCGTGTGAGATGTTCCCAACTGTATGGCCCCTTGCTGACGATAATAAGGTGTTGATGGACTTAATTAAAGAACATTTAGTACTCTTGCAGCAGAAATTCAAAAAATATTTTGGAGAGAGTGTTGAAGATTTCGACTGGGTTCGTGATCCATTCATTATGGATTCAAAACACCTTCCGAATAATTTAGGCTTACAAGAGGAACTGGCAGATTTGAAAGCAGACAGAACATTGAAATTAAAATTTTTCGAAGTGCCTTTGGAAACATTTTGGTTGTCAATAAGCAGTGAATACACGGCTATCTCCGAGATGGCAGTTAATGTGTTGTTACCATTTTCAACTACATTTTTGTGTGAACTGGGCTTCTCGACTTTGACTGAAATTAAAACATCAAAGAGAGAGAAAGACTCAAATCCATCGATGAAGAAATGAGGCTTGCTTTGTCAACGATTCCGCCACGAATCAGCCGTCTGCGTGCAGCTAAGCAGGCTCAAGTATCACATTGAAGGTATGAGTAGAGTTATTTACTTTAAAATTCGTATTTTCTACAGTGAATTAAAGTTAATAAATTGTTAATAAATGCATGAGTCTATTCCTGTTTTATAATAATAATAACAATATTGATGATAATAATAATAATAATTGATTACATAACGACGTAATATTTCGTAATTATATTAAGATTCATATGATTTTGAGGGGACAGACATTTTGGTGTGCCGTGTTGAGTCTGGGGTGTGCCGTGAGTAAAAAAAGGTTGCGGAACACTGCTGTAGGGTATTCCAGTGTGTTTATTCTTCTCATCTCAGTGATTAATATTCTTGACATAAATATGATTTTTGAAAAAAAAAAACAGTACACAGAAGGCAGAGGAGATCCCAATATATAAAAATGCCAGAGAGTATAGAGTTGGGCTACTACAATGAAGGTCATGGATTTGTTACTTGTTTTTAACCCTATTTGTTTCAGCTGGTTAAAGAATTAACGTACACAAAAAATAAGATAGTAAATAAAAGTATTCACCTGTGTTTTAACAAAAGTAATTCCATGCCTGTCACAGTCATCATCTATATTTTCTAGCTCTTCTAGGATCTCTTTACATTGTTCACACTCATCAGCTCTGTCTACAAAATACAGCTAGAGATCATTATATATACAGAAAATAAATTAAAACGGTCAGCTTATTTAAATATGTGTGTGTGTGTGTGTGTGTCTCTCTCTCTCTCTCTCTCTCTCTCTCTCTCTCTCTCTCTCTCACACACACACACACACACACACACACACACACACACACACATAAATACAATTAAAAGCACTTTAAAAACTGATTATAATTTGTAAATAGAAATACAGAAATTATTTGTAAATAATACAAACATTTACATTTATTATTTTTAAATAATACAGAAATATGTATGAAGAAACTATTTTATTAAATTAAAAAATCAAACTAAATCACTATTTCAAAATTGCTAAGCAAAATTACAATATCTTTACTAGTGACTTAGTCAAAAATAGGATTCTGTTGAATGAAATGACAAAAAAAATTCTTTTGAAACAGTTTTTGCTTACATAGTAATTTAGAGAAACTGAACTGAGGGTTTCTTGAATGAACTACAGAATTATCGAGGCTATCACGGCTAGAGTCAGTATTAAAAGAATTAAAAACTACCAGTTTACTGGGCTGTGGTCAAGTACTTGATAATGATTGTAACATTTTTCTTCTCTAGATGTTTCAGCCACCTACCGGAGGCCTTCTTTATTAGCAGAATTGTTTGACAAGGGATGGTAGGCAGAACGTACCACAAGTAGAGGTATAAGCAATGAGTTTTTTGGAGAAGCGAGGTTCCCTATTAAATTACGAACAAACCAGAGAGCCAATCACAACACAGCAATCCATCTTGGTGTCTAAAGCAAGCCATACACAAAACAGCTTCACTCTGATAGGCTCGGGAAAGCAGCATGCCAGATCCTTCTTAAAGTCATAAGTAGTCTTTTTCTTCGGTCCTAAAATTGTTTTAATATACTGTGTAAAACTATATTAAATAAATACAATAATATCACAATTAATGCATTGTAAGTATTAAATACAAAAATAAATAAATAAGTAAAATACAAAATAAATAAAAATAATGATGCAATGGCACAATACAAAAGTATGACAACCTCATAACGGATAGGTAAAAACAGTCCAATATATCTCAATGTTTGTGAGTGAAGTTCCTATTCATCTCATATTATTATTTTTAAATTATTATAAACATACACTTTATACTTGTATGTCATTTCATTCAACTCATTAATTTTTGCAAAATGAGCAATGCTTATTAATACTGTCTATTAATTAATTTTTGTTTGTTTTACCATTTAGTGTATGGTTACCATTAATTTAATGTTACCATTAATGTCTATCTAAATATTATTTAATCTCTTTTTACTTATTTGTTTGAATTACTAAACACTAAACATATTCTTAAAAGTTATCTGCATAATAACAGACATGCAAGGCTTCCAAACTAAATGGTGTTAGGAAAAATGTTATCATGCAAAGCAGTTGTTATGTGCGTTCTAAGAAAAAATATTTTAATAACAATCAACACAAAAGAATATCCAGTTTAAGGGTGTTGAATATCAAGTGGGTTTTATTTGTTGATGAAGAATATAAGAAAAAATCCCATCTAAATAAATAATGATGTGGTAAAAGATTAAAAACAAGTTTACAGCAAACAAGAAGTTTTTTTGTGTTGATAATAAATCTAAAGCTATGGAAAAATGCTAACTCATACTAAACAAAAATGTTTTGCTCAGATTTCTGAAAAAGGGAGGGTCTACCGAGGTCCGTGGTGCTAGGGAAAGGGTCATTCAGGTTTTCTGTCTCACTATCTTCATGGTCCTCTTCTTGACCAGCTCCTTCGCCTTGTTCTGCTGCAAGTTCTTTCTTTTGTCTCAGTTTGCGATAGGTCTTTGTATTGCACAGTTCGCACAGTGTCTTGTTCCCTAAGTGACACCAGCATTCCCATTTGTTTTTAAAAATCGTCACTTAATAAACTACTTTAATGGGTGGGGAATTCTAATGGTGAGGAAAGTTTATTGGTAAATAACATAAAACTACCACATCACAAAATATTCTAAGTTTAAAATCTGTATGAAACAACTACACTAGAAATAGTTTTAGAAGTTCTAACAATTAACACAGTAATAATAAAGTGATACGATAATTTTGGTTTGATTTGTATAATGTTATATTGTTTTAATGGTATTGAGAGTTTGATGTAAATACTAATATAAAGTTTTTATGCAGAATTGAAAATAATTTCAAGGCATCTAGTTGCTTTAGTTTTCATAAATTTGCCTTGTTATGCTTTGGGGAGCAAAATGTCCTGGAATATCATAACAATTTTTGTTATTAATGAGAAAAATGTGATCGTGAATTCAATAGATGATGATGAAATATTGATTAATGATATTCTTGGTGCAGATGAAAGGAATCGTGTAGATTCTTTGTAAAAGCAATAATTGAATGTTACTTTCATCATCTAAGTTCAAGAAAGTTTGTAGTTCATTATGTGTGTATCCTTGGAGCAATTTTGTCTTAGTCCAACCTTAATGTGTGAGGGCCACTTATAAAGTAAGAATTGTTAATCTACAATGGCTGTATAGATCAAAGTTCTAACACCCCGCAAGGTCAACTGTTTATAATACTTTTCCACTAGCTGTGTATCAAGTTTCATTGTTGTAGTGTCACCAGTTTAATTTTTATAGATATTTTTGATAAATAACTTAGTAGAAAATCCCACCAATTGTGAAGTGCACTCTGGAGGGGATGCACTCTTGGATTGCATAGTGACCAATAATAAAATATGGCTATCCTACTGCACACCAGGGACCAAATGACAGTGTCTTGGTCGCACCACTCACATTCTCTAACTAAACCCAAATAGTTCAAAGTGATACCTCCAACCAAAGAAAGTCAAGGCCATTCTTGGGACTGAGGAGGCATTCTACTAATCTGTCTCAAAGTTGAAAGGTACTGTGACCTCAAGAAGGTTATAATGAGCTATACAGAAACATTGGCTTGGCCTGCTGATTAGAGGGTTTGCCTGTTCCACAATAACGAGCATCCTCGCATTGCTGAAAGCGTAGCAGAATTACTGCAACAAATTTGTTAGGAGATTTTTTGATCCATCCTGCACCAGTCAGAACCTGGTGGACTTTCATATTTTCCTCAAATTAAAGGCATTTTTGGGTGGAAACTGCCTGGATCTAATACTGCTACCAAACTTTCACTGACTGGTTCACGAAACGGATGGTGGAATTCTTCAACAAGGGAATTGTTGACCTGTTGTGAAAAGTGCTCAAAGGTCAACAAGAACGATATTTAAAAATAAGTTAGGCATTTTTACATTATAAAAACGATGATTTTGAATTACAATAAATTGTTACCAGTTTATATAAAAACGCGTTCTTACTTAAAAATTCATTAAAAAAAAGATGTACATGTACACTTGAGAAAAGGAAGTACAGAGCGTCCCTACAAGCACTTCCATATACATTTGAAATAATACTACCAAGATTATTACCAATGATTCAATAAGGCATTGTTCAAAATAAGGAATTAATTAGAAAACCTTCCAGTAAAAGTACAATTGTTTTTAAACTATAATATAATGTTTAATAAAAAAAATAATTTTGAAGTACAAAATGCCTTTATAAAGTAAGAGTGTTGTTTGTATAGTAGTCATTCAGTTGAAGTCAAATGATAATTGAGACTTGATCATTTGTTTTAAGTAAATCACCTTTATAAATTTCAGAACAAATTTAATTTCTTAAACCAAATCATTTTCTCTTGCATGTTTTTTAATAACCTCTGTGTTTACTGTGGTACTTTTATAGTAGAAGACAGATTTGTTTACCCCAGTTTGTGTATGTGAATCTTGAATCTTGTTTTTTATGTATTTAGACTAGGATTTACTATCCAGTCTCACAAATGAGGCAAATGATAAGAAAAGATCTCTTTAGAAAAATGTAACTGCTGATCAAATTTGTGGGTAATGCAGTTGAGCGTCAACAAAATGTAATTTATTGAACTCCGCTTTTTGCCTTTGTGTTTGATTTTATGGGCTATCTAAATTGTGCTCTTTGTTAAGTCCAATGAAAATGATTTAACAAAGTGTTGTATATACTCATCTTAATAGTGTAAAAATGTTAAAAACAGAAATATGTTAATAAACCCACCAAATGGAGGTTACATAAACATTAAACTACAATTACACATCTGCTATTAGTACAACAAAAGAAGCTTTTTCAATGTTAAGAAATTTTGAAATACCAAGATACTGTGTTTAATTACAAGTAACTGTTGACAATGAAACAATGGAAAACAGTTAAATGATGCTTATTTGCAGGTTAGTTCAGCGTAGTGATGGGGAATTTACAGTCCATAAAAGTGCTAGATTTATAGGCTGTGGTCAAACAACACAAAAGCTGTGCTTTATTCTGTTGAAATACTGTTTAAAGATATATACTGTTTAAGATAAATTGTAGTCAGTAAATTAGAAAATGTATTCTAATACTAGTCAGTAACAACAATAAAATTTGAAAAGATGTATTGATTTATTGTCTTCTCTCTTTCTCTTTCTCCCATTCTGACTATCTCTTTTTCTTTCCTTTCCACTTTTTCCGTGGACTGAACATCAACATTTATGTGACTTATTATAATATTGTATGGAATATTTAATTTTATTATTATTGATATATGTATATAGTTTAAGTTTAAATAACATTAAAAAATTATTTATGCAAAGAAAAATATATAATGAACGTGAAGAACATGTGTAAAGATGAAATATGAAGAAATGTAAAGGCTGAGAAAAATGTTGTAACTGGGCAGATCAAGGAAGTCTTAACAAGTCCTGACTGAAATATGGTGTAGGAACAATTCGTGAAAAGTGTACAGAATCAGTGTACAAAATTAATCTTATTTTAAGCTCTTGGATTTTGTTGTCTATTATGTGTCTGTTGATTAACTAAATATACTCATGTCACTACCGACTCGGAACACAAAGTTTTTTATTGGTAAAAACCTAAAAATTTTACCTTATAGCCTGAACCAGGCGAAATAAGCGAAAACTGGTTCAGGCTATAAGGTAAAACTTTTATGATTTTACCAATAAAAAAACTTAGTGTTCTGAGTCGGTAGTAACATAATTATATTTATTTTAAGCCTTCCAAACCATAAAACTAAACATTCTGACTTGTGGACATTAACTTACTTAGAATTACAGAAAATATCGTGTGACTGAAAAGAAATTCAGGGGTACAATGAAACTGAATAGGTGTAACTAGAACCTTGTTTAATGAGTGCAGGAATATTTTCTGAAAATTTAAAATCCTTATGGCGGGATGATAGTTACTATCATATCTAGCCACTACAATATTATATAAACAAAAATTATGGATTTCGTTGTCCATGACGTGTCCGTTACTTAACTAAATATAATTATTTCACTATGACTCGAAACAAAACTTTTTATGGGTAAAAACGTAAAAGTTTTACCTTATTCAATATTGTGAATTTGTGGTTTTGGACTATAGCTCGTCTTGCTGAGTTAAATTCTTGGATTTCGTTGTCCATGACGTGTCCGTTACTTAACTAAATATAATTATTTCACTATGACTCGGAACACAAAACTTTTTATGGTTACACGAAATCCAAGAATTGGTATTGGTAAGGAACAAGAACCACTTTTTTTTCTATAGTCAGTTGGGAGACAATACTTGGGTAATACACAGAAAATTCAGTATCTTACAGTCAACAGTTAAAGAAATGACAGTCAAAGAAGAAGCAGGCTGGTAAGCGAACAGTCTGAAGAAACACTTTATAGTTTATTTATCCGATGACTGACTACAATGAATCATACAGAATCAGTGGGTAATGTAACAAAGAAATAGTTGATGGCATTATTGTAAACTTACAGAAACAGCAGGCAGCTGATGAAGAAAACACATATTGGTAATTTTAAATGACTAACATATTAGGAAATGAAAATTATGTACAATGTCCAGGTAAGTGAGAGATTAACAAACCTCTAATGTTTTGATATTGCTGGATAAATTCCTAGGGCAGAATTTTTGTAAGAAAGAAGATTACGACCCAAGAGATTTTAGTAATAATGAGATCACAACAAATTTTAAAATTTATATCTTGTGAAAAATGCATATGATGATACCAGTATAGTGGAAATCTCTTTGATTCAGGATGAAAATGATAACTTGTGAGAATCATAAGATTAGTAGTAGAGAAAGGTAAAGAAGAATTACATAAAGATTATTGTGTCCATTTAAGTAATGAAAAGTAATGAAATGTTGATAACAGTAAGAAAAGTAATCCATATTTTTTTCCTAAATTATATGTACATGTTTGTTATTGTTTAATTTACAAAAATATTTATTGCTCAAAAATTGAAAGGAGACTGCATTACTTGTTAACTTAGTTTTCATAAATTGAAGGGGAAATGTGATCTTAGAAGTGATAAGTGGAAATAATAATGATACATGAATTGTAACAATAATGAATGCCATCTTCAAGATGATCAGAATTGAATATTTAAAAGAACTGTACTGTTCTTGATTTTTGACTATCATTTGGTAGGTATTTGTATAGTTTGACATTGATCTGAGGTTACTGACTGAAAGTAACTGTCTTCAAAATCTATTATAGACTTTAATTATACCTTGTAAATTCCATTAAAGAAGGAAGTATAAAGAGCTTTTTGTTTAATAGAAAACAAGTTATACAACAAGAAGCATGTTTTACAGAATACAAATAGACTAAAAAAAAACTACTGTTGGATTTGATTTGTGTCTTAAGTTGAATGGGGAAGGGAATTTTTAATGTAACAAAATTTATAAAATTGGTCACAAAACACCTACCAGTATCCATTTATAGCTAAAAGCCTATACATCTATTATATTGTTTAGTCATAAACTTTTTGAATATAATTATTTCACTACCGACTCAGAATACAAAGTTTATTATGGAAAAACATAAAAGTTTTACCTTATAACCTGAACCGGTTTTTGCTTTTAAAAAGCTTCTTCAGAGGCTGCCACTGGGAAAACTTTTTAAAAGCTAAAACCGGTTCAGGCTATAAGGTAAAACTTTTATGTTCTTGTCCATAATAAACTTTGTGTTCCGAATCGGTAGTGAAATAATTATATTCAGTTAAGTAACGGACATGTACAACAAAATCCAAGAATAAACTTTTTGTTATGAAACATTTGTGAATACTGGTTCTCATTTCTTGTTTTTAAACCACAATATACTACCTATCTTGAATTGGTACAGCTTTTTTTGAGAGGGATATTTAATCTTCTTCCACAGTCCTAAGAATCCACTACTCAATCCTAGTTATTAAAAAGTTCTAATTATGTTCCTAGTTTGTATGTTTTGTGAAACTAAATTACGTAGTCGCTAATTCTCTATTATTACTTTTGTTGAGAAGGCAGTTAATAAAGTATTCAGAGACTTTATTTTGACTCATATAACTTTGAAATTTTCCTTATTAATTTGTAGTCACACCAGAACATCATTAATTAAAAGAGATGTATGAACTTAAAAATATATAATGTATTTTTTCACTGTTAACATAATAATGAAATTATGTTTCCATTGGATAAGCTGTATAGTGTCCAGTGTATTCATTCTTTATTACGCTTCTTACAGTGTATGCACAGACTGTATAATTTCCCCATCACAACATACATTTCAGAAAGATAGTTGAAGCCCTGATAAGAAGCTGAAGTAACAGTGAGATGAACGTTGTCATGCCTACTCACTTCCGTTTGTACAGACAGAATTGCTACTGTTACCAAGTGTAGAATTATCAATAAAATGATTATGCTGACCTGCAAGTGTAACAACCCACTTGCAATATAAAACAACAACAAAAACATGAAATAGTAATGTCTATATAATTATTTTAATTGATTTGTCAACGTTAAACATTAAAAAAAATATGGATGGTTTGACCCCACTGTTACAAGGGCTTCACCAAGTCCTCAAGTAATTTTTTTTTCTTTGCTTGCTTTTTGTTTAACTTTAAATTTAGCTATTTTGTTAAGGCCAATTAAATTTCTATCTAAACAAGCCAGAGGAAAATTATTAATTATAAAGTAAGAGTGTTTTGACCATAATTTGAAATAAAATTCATGCCACACATATCAGCCAAAAAATAATTTTTGCGTAGCTATTAAATTTAGTAGTTTTTGAAAGACATTATGCATTAAATGGTTTCTTTCTTGATTAATTTTTAATAGATTTGAGTAAACATTTAAGCCAAGAGAAGTTTCATGAAATTAGTAACGTTTGCGCAACTTGACTCATACTTGTAGGATAGTACTCTGAAACGTTTTAAGTAACAAACTTGCTTCAAGCCATGTTTGTACAGTCACCATCCTATACTATTAAGAGAGCAATAATTGTATGTAGCTATTTTTTTTTTTCTTGAAAACGGCTCTAACGATTTTCTCGGAAGTTGGTACTTAAGGGTATTTTGACACCAGGAATCGCTTGGACTCGGTCTCATTTTCCACAAAATTCGTCTAAGAGCAAAATCTGATGGCCTTTATTTTAAAATATCGCGGGACCGATACCGCGCGACAATTAATTATTGCTAGGCAACTGCAATTTCTAACCAGCCGTCGATAAATGCAAACACCGCAGTATCGATATGTTTATATACGAAGAAGAATAAATAGCTGTTGCAATCAATGTAAATAAACAAAATAAGAGTTGAGACGAACAATAATATTGTATACCCTATCTAATAATATTAAGCGAGCAATAACGTATTTAATTTATAACGTGTTCCCTGTATGCTGTTGTGTTTTCTGTGTTCTCTGAGGTAAGCATCATACACGGACACGTCATGAACAAAAAAATTCAAGGATTATATTGAAACGTTCGAAAACGGTTGTTAGTAAGCTAAAGTTAATAATAATTTATGAGTTTTTTGAAACTGTTGCTTTTGCTTCTTTGTGACTTACAACAGAAAGGTACGGTACGTTTTATTATAGAGTAAAACGGTCAGGTTGGTGCGTGCGGTATGTTACCTAAATATGGATCAACTACTTCGTTCTATAGGAAATCCTAATATAGCCTTTGGTGGAAAGATTGTTGTCTTTGGAGGAGATTTCTGGCGATGTTTGCCTGTTCAACTTTGTGCTAACCGCAGTGAGTTGGTAGACTTTCGATTAAGAAAAACAGTCTTTGGCGTCATTTTAACTTCTTTTCACTGACTCCTATAATATTAAGTAAGCAATAATTGTATGTAGCTATGTTTTTTAACATGATAATGTTTTCAGGCTGGGGGTCATTCCACAAAAATGTAATGTCATCGAAAAATGTAACGCTTCCACACTTTCGATTCCCCACAGTCTAGAAATCTTCGGTCTATGTCGTTTTAACATGATAATGTTTGTTATATAGTAAATATATTTAAATATCACTATAATATTGACGACTCGGAACAGAGAGTTTTTTATAAGTAAAAACGTAAAGTTTTACCTTACAGCCTAAACCGGCTTTCACCTATAGAAGGCTTCATCAGAGGCTGTCGTTAGTAGCGCTGCTCGTCTTGTTGTTGGCGACGAGATAGTGTTTCGAAAGATTGAAGCTGTGTGTGTGTGGTGAGATGTGTTCGAATAATGCGTGCGATTTGAATTGTGTCTGTTCGTTTAGGATGTCGTTTTTATTTGTTTTTGTGTGTTTGTATATTTCTAATTGTTCTAGAGTGTCTAGTTTTCGGCCTTTTGTGTGTACGTGTAGTATGTTCATGTTATTGTCGATGTTTTTATATGTGTGGTTTGCTTCAATGAGGTGGTTTGCGAAGGTAGATTCTGTAGTGGTGTGGAGTGCTTTTGTGTGTTCAATGTATCTCTGTTTGAAACTACGTCCTGTCTGGCCTATGTAGAATTTACTGCAATTTGAACAATTTAGTTTATATACACCGGGTAGATCGAATTTGTTTTGTGCTTTGGCCATGCGTTTTGATAGTGTGTGTTCTGTTTTGTTAGTAGTTTTGTAAGCGATTCTGTATCCTGCTTTTTTGAATTTGTGGGCAATTTAAATATAATTTTTTGAAATCCAAGAATTTAAATATATTTGTTATGTAGTAAATATTTGTAATATATAGTAAATATTAAAAACATTATCATGTTTCGGTTTCGTCGAAATTCTTTTTTTTCTCGAAAACGGCTCTAATGTTTTTCTCGGAAGTTGGTACTTAAGGGTTTTTTGACACCAGGAATCGCTTGACTCGGTCTCATTTTCCGCAAAATTCGTCTAAGGGCCACATCTGAGGGCGTTTATTTTAAAATATCGATAGGACCGATAGCGCGCGACAATTAATTACTGCTAGGCAACTGTAATTTCTAACCAGCTTTCTTAACGTACAGATAAATAAATTACAGAAACCGTCGATAAATGCAAACGGCACAGTATCGATATGTATATAGGCCTATATGAAAAAGAATAAATAGCTGTTGCAATCAATGTAAATAAACAAAAGAGTTGAGACGAGCAATAATTGTTTACCCTATCTAATTATATTAAGCGAGCAATAACGTATTTAATTTATAACGTGTTCCCTGTACGCTGTTGTGTTTTCTGTGTTCTCTGAGATAAGCATTAATAAACGGACACGTCATGAACAAAAAAATTCAAGGATTGCATTGAAATGTTCGAAAAAGGTTGTTAGTAAGCTAAAGTTAATAATAATTTATGAGTTTTTTGAAACTGTTACTATTGCTTCTTTGTGACTTACAACAGAAAGGTACGGTACGTTTTATTATAGAGTAAAACTCTGGGGTTGGTGCGTGGGGTATGTTACCTAAATATGGATTACACAATATGGATCAACTACGTCGTTCTATAGGAAATCCTAATATAGCCTTTGGTGGAAAGATTGTTGTCTTTGGAGGAGATTTCCGGCAATGTTTGCCCGTTCAACCTTGTGCTATCCGCAGTGAGTTGGTAGACCTTTCGATTAAGAAAAACAGTCTTTGGCGTCATTTTAACTTCTATTTTCACTGACAGAAAATATGCGTGTGAATCCAGAGCAAAGAGACTTTGCTGAATATTTATTAAAAGTTGGCAATGGAGACTTGCCAGTAAATGCTATGCATGAGATTGAACTACCAGAGGATATTCTTTCCATTGGCAATCTTACTGAAGAAGTATTCGAAGACTGTCTGGCTAAAAACAGATACGAAGGACAGGGCTATACTAGAACCAATAATAAATGTGTTAATAAAATTAATGTAGAAATTATTGAAAAGCTTTCTGGAGAGTGCAAAGTTTACAACAGTTATGATTCTGTCCAAGATCAGCCAGAAGGAGGTCTCGAATTTACTTCTGAATTTCTGAATTCCTTTGAAATGGCTGACCTACCACCACATGAACTGAAACTTGTAAAAAATACAATAATAATGCTCTTGCGAAACTTGGATGTCTCCGAAGGTCTATGCAATGGAACAAGGTATTATGAGTGAATAAACCAAGTAAGTTTAAAATGAAAGTAACACCAATATTAAGAACAAGGTTAATAGTTACTGAGTTGTGTAACAATATTATTAAATCAAAGATTATCACTGGAGAGAATGCAGGCCGAGAAGTCCATATCCCAAGAATCACATTAGATTCTAGCAAAAATCAACTTGGATGTACTATGCAACGGCATCAGTTCCCCATAAGACCTGCTTTTGCTATGACCATCCACAAAGCTCAAGGACAAACATTTGAATTTGTTGGTATTTACTTACTTATATCAGTTTTTATGCATGGAATGTTGTATGTAGCATTTTCTAGAGTAAAAAGACGAAGCAGCTTAAAAGTTCTTTTGCCACCAGAAAATCCTCACCATACACAAAATGTGTTATGGAAAGAAATACTAAATACTAGAAGACTAGAAATACTAGAAGACTTTACTATAACTTTCCAATAATTTTGTATTATACTGTATTTTGTATTATTCTATTTACTTGTATTTTTTATATGTGTATAATGCAATTGCTATTATTTTAAATGTTTTTACAATACACATATATTTTTGCTGTTTACGTTTACAAATTTCTGCTAATGTTTACAAATCCTAGACAATTTAATGTAAAAATAATCTGTATAATATAAATAAATATCAAAACCGAGCAAAGCTCGGTCCTCTGATATTAAATATGTTATAATTGCTATTGTTTAGTGATATTTGATAGTTCATCAAATGCTCTTAATTTACCGACTTTCTGATTTGGTTAATTTAAAATTAAAATTTTTGTTGGTAGTACATATGTTCTGAGTCACTGATAATTTGAAGCAACTAGTATTTAGCAATAGAAGTTGTGAGGCATAAAACTAATATTAAATCCAGTTTTGAAAAGTTGAATTAACCAGTTGATTGATAAGTAAATGTTTCAATAATATGTACAATGCTCAATATTGTGTAATAAATTTAGCATATTAACAAGTACATTCTGATAGTAATGTAGAGTAAATTGGCACAAACATTATAAATTGCATGAACATTCACAAATCATTACTGTTTTATCAGTTACAGCTAATGCAAAAAAGAGTTTCATTATAAAATCTGCAGGTGTGACATTTTTACTTAGTGTCAAAGCACTTATGATACCTATACATTACTAACTTACACTTTACTGATTATTTAAAAGTACCAAAATAATTTGTCTACAATGTGACAGAAATTTTGTTCCTTTGCAGATATACTTAATTGTATAGAGAAAAGTAAAAAGAAAGTCTTCTCTTAAGAAAAATATATTTCAACTTTTTTTATAAAATACAGCTAGATTTTTTACACAATGCATAAAAATTCTACAAGTTTTTATTTTAATCTATAAATCTATCTTAAAATATATAATACTGAACACAAAACTCTATTTTATAAAATAACTTTGTAATTTTTAGTAATATTTTTTTAATAATGTTGTTAGAGAATAATTTTCAATGAATTGTTCAGTAAATTAATTTTTAATTCATTAGAATTACATTCGTATACTTGTTTTAGGCAAGAATGTACATCTGTTCAGCCTGAACAGATTGAATAAACTTAACAAGTTTTAATGTTAGAAAAATAGTTTTGGTACTTACAAAAGTATATAGCTAGTGATTCAGATTTGTGGATGGCTATCAAGAGTTCCTCTCCTTCTAGTTCTTCAATTATTTCACCAGCAGGATCTTTCTGAGTCATCAGCCAATTTAAGATTTCATCCTCATCATACAAGTCTCCTGTGAAATGAAGAACACTCATACGTGTCTATCATATGTGTATCAAAAATGAAAAGAAAAACATTGAAATTTGTAATAAAATTATATTAAAACTGTCTATCAGTTATTGTATTTGCTGTTATTTGTTGTATTTCCTATGTAGTATTGTTTATAAAAATAGGTGAAACATTTTTGTGAGTAACATTATTTAACAGAGAGGGCATGCTGTTTTCATTATATACATTTAAATTGCCTTTTCCTGTACATTTACATAACAATTACTTATTTATGATTTTATTATCAAAATAAACTCAATTTCAATAATATGGGGAGATAGTTACTATCAAACCTAGATATCAATGAAGATTTTAGAAATAAAAATTAGTGTTTTGAAGTATAAGCATGTTGGCAGTTTTCTCTAGGCATCAAACGGGCATGGGCCCAACCTCAGTGCTGCCCGAGTGACAAGCTGCCTTCCGGTTCTCTGGAAACATTCCCTTGAACTAGTTTTCTTGACCATAATGGCGAAAATTTAATGTGGCCGTTTTCATTGTTTTGATAATTTTTAATAAATTAGTTTAAAATTATACTGAAGTGTAGTTAATTGCATAAATATAGATTATTGCATAGCACTGTACAGGAATTTTGATCAGAATAGATGCACAGTTGTTTACTTCACATTGCTCCCTAACACTGTTTGCGTATCAAGCCACCATGACTGACAGAATTCCTGTACATGTGTGAGTTAATTTAAAATTGTTTTATTATTCATTCTGAAGCATACAAAATTGTTTTCTGCCTTTTATAGCAGTGTGGAGGAGACCAGGGCACATACATGACTTGTTTTCCCCATCAAGAAAACAAATAAAATTCAAAAAGTACAGTTCACAAAATGTCAGTACAGACTGGATAAAGAAAATAATATTAATAACTGATGACCATGTCAACACTTATAGAGGTTATTGATTTACCAAGGTCACAGGTAATTATGCATATGTGTAACTTATGTTGTGAGCATATAGGTTGATCAATCGATAAAAAAGCCACTGTCTTACTTCAAAAACAATGTACATATTCAATGTTTATGTCAGCATGTTTAGAAGGGACTAGCAAAATTATATTAAATAAAATTATTGTAGATAAAGCCAGTGAAGTTGACAAATTTACTTTTTTAGAACACACACACACACACACACACACACACACACACACACACACACACACACACACACACACACACACACACACACACACACACACACACACACACACACACACACACACACACACACACACACACACACACACACACACACACACACACACACACACACACACACACACACACACACACACACACACACACACACACACACACACACACACACACACACACACACACACACACACACACACACACACACTGTATAAGGAAAACAACACTATTTTAAAATATCTCACTGTCACGCTTCCATCAGTATTGATGTGCATTGCAAATTTCTCTATGACTCACGGATACTAGAATACACGGTAGGGGTCACGCGCAGGTGGGCTGTGAGCGGTGACGTCACCGCGTACCCACTCGCCTCGCCCCACCACATAGAATCTTATAGGCACACCGCGCGCACATGTTTAACTCATTCACGTTTGTGAATATAATCGAGATTTTTCATGTTTTAGTGTATTATTATTATTACTAAGTTATTTATTAGTTAAATAAACAAATATATTTTTTCTATGGTCGGTGAAATGCTAGTATAAAGCCTCCGAAGGACGTCAACTTCTTTCACCATCTCGGAGGGCACTACTTTTTTTTTGCTGGCGGAAGAGGCTCGCACAGGCTTAGACCACATAGACCTGTGGTACGGAGAAACCCCCAATAATGTCATTTTAAACTCTTTAAAACAGTAAATTTTAATTTATCTTTACAAATTGTACATATCAATTATATTTATATACATAATATAAATCAACTTTTCTACTTTCACACCAAAGCCTTTAACTGTATTAGGCTAACGTGTTTCCTTTTCTTTATTCTGGAAAGTTATGTTGCAGCTTTTTTCATTTTCTTCACTATTTGTCTTTGTTCGCCCTCAGTTCGCTTATTACCTTTGCATTTTTTTTTCTTGTTGATAGCTTTCATTCTGATGAAAGTGCGGGTCCTTACAAAACACATCACAGCAAAGTCCTCTATTCCTGGATATTTCGCGTTTATAACGTCCTTTAATCTTACAAAAACTTTTGGGTTACCATCAATGGAATTGCCGTGGAATTGTTGAAATCATTTTGATCTTTTCTTTCTTCTCATTTCCTTTTGGTATGTGTTTTATTACTCTCATTGTGAGAATGAGGTCATACAGCTTGTCTAACGCGCCATCTTGTTCTGGTAAACAATTTCCGTATGCACTTTTTAATTTATATCCATCAACAGAAGCTCTGGAGTTCAGCAAATCAAATCCATTGTTTATGACCTTTACAGCCTCACCAACATAACTGAACTCAGGAAGGTTATGACAAATGGCTTGTCCTACAGTGAGAGAAAACAGCTCAGCTGCTTTCCTTACATTTTGCCTTTCCGTACCAGCAACAAGCAAATGGTTCATGGTTAGTTTATGAGCGTATTGTAAATCTACGCCGGTGTCTTGAAGTTCAACTAACTTAATGAACGCTTCTTTTGTGAGCAAACTACCAGATTTAAGTCGATAACCATCGTCAAGCAGATGATTCCTTAACAGTTTTAAGGCATGAGGCACATCACAAAAAACTCATACTTTTCTGTTTTGATTTGATGGATTTTCGAATCCTGAGTCATCAAATGTAACCTTTAGATTCCCTATAAGTTTTCTGTTTGATGGCCCCATATCACAAACAAATGCTCTCACTTTAAATTCAACATTTTCTATGACTTTAATCATTTAAGTCAACAAGTCCTTAGAAACGGCCGTGTCAAAGTTATAATAAATGGGCTGCATCCATTTTCCTACTAAACTTCTGATGACCGCAACTTGAGCATTGTTGTGGGGTCCTCTGATAATCTCCTCTACCTGGTCAAAACATAAGTCACTGTTAACTTTCATTTCATCAAAGCTAAGAATTACGTCTTTTTCAAATGTAATTAGTAGCTTTGATTGGGTTTTCATGACAGTAAGGCTTAAATCAATAAAACCTGGTGGAACGCTAAACTGCCTGAGTCTTCTTTTAATAGTGACTTCATTAGGAAGAGGATATTTCAATACATCCCTGACAAAAGATAACGCTTTATAAGATATACAACGTAAAGTCGCAGCCTTTGCAATATCTTCAGATGACCAATTAGTGCACCGTCCTTTCATAACCACTTGTTGTTGACAGTCAGAAAAAGAACCCTCAACCACTTTTAGCGAATGTTTTGTTTTAAGTAACTCATCATTATACTGAGAGAGATGATCCTGTAAATTTGTATTCTTTTGCCTAAGTTCTTTTATTTCTTTCTCCATAATTTCTAATTTTTGACATAAGCCCACAGTGTCGCATTTACAGCATTGTTTGTTTTCATAGTTGATGTTTTCTCTACTAGTAGTTTCTTCATTAGTTGGTAATATATTTTCATCCCGTTATTCTGAACATTTAAAAGCTCTAACCAACAACAATATACACTCCGCATTTGCCACACACATACACACAGAAAACCACAGTTACACCAACATAGACACCAATCTCGAAATTTTACATTACTTACCTAAAGGCCGAAAACTCAACACAACTGAACAATACGAAATATATAAACACCACACAACACAACCAAACAACATACTCAACGATCAATTACAATATAAATCACATACACTTTTTGACACAATTTTACAAAAAACAAACATCAAGTTGAATCCCTGCACCAATCCCCTTCCTCCACACACCACCCCCACTACACCTTCCACACAAAAACCGTTACGAAATGATGGCAGTCTGACTAAAAGCTGAAGAAGGCTACTTAAGCCGAAACGCGTCCGACGAAAAAAGTAAGTTTTTCACAAGATAAAGTTCATTATTAGTAAAGGTATATTTACCTGTAAAATCTCTTCTACTTCTTTACGGTAACTTCGTTTTTGTGCCCGAATTTCTCTCTCATTATTAGGCTCATTACTACCCCGTAAATCAACACTGGAGGATGGGAGATGTAAATTTGGAACAGCATCAGGCTTCAACTTGCGTTTCGGAGGAAGATTCAACAGTTCACTTTTCAAATCCCTTTCATAATCAGAATCAGCAAAATGTATTGAGCACACACGAGCATTATCAACTGAAAACGAATCGGCACGTTTACAAGCATTTATCCATTTTTGTTTCGTCTCATTGTTCTTAGGAAATGTATGAAAATTAATTCCTAACTTACTTCCTTGTCTGCCGTGATTAGTACAACTCGCGATCGCACAACAAACCATTATTTTTTACTCAAAACAACTTCAAACTTACTCTCAAAAACCCCTCAATACACTGATAACTGCAGCGTAACTCTGCACTTAATCGTCAATCACCGATAAGAATTTACACTCACGTAAACAACGTTGTATTCACTCATAAACGCAGGAACAACACAATAGGTTATGGCAGTGGAGCGGTGGCTGGGTTCGCGGTGACGTCAGCGGCACGGCTTGCTACTGCGCACACACCCCGTGACCCCTACCGTGTATTCTAGTATCCGTGCTATGACTAATGAAGCTGTTGGAGACCATGAGAATTATTTCAAATAAGTGTTGTAATTCCTTTGTGTGAGTGTATTCTAGAAACAGTGAATTTGGTAAGTTTGTTGACTTTTCCTATAATAATAAATTGTAAACATATTAATTGAATACACCTACATAATACCAATACCAATAGACTGTTGGTAAATTTGAAGAGATAATAGAAATCGCATATAATTACACAGTACTTAATCGCAGTTCACACAGTACTTAACTTAGTTTCTTAACTGTCTTTTGAATAGTCATAAGGAACACAACAGTAGTTATAACACTGGTATATTAGACCATGATCTAGTGTACCTGCTACATAATGTGTATTACCTGCGTATATAACTGGTTCCTTAGATGTCATCTTGAAGAAGAGAATAGCCGGCAAAGCAAAGACTCCCATTTCTTTGGCCAGCTTCTTGTCATCAATTTTCACAAAGTCGATACCGGCATTGTCAGCTTCATCGTCAATGTGTTCAATTTCTGCCAAAACTCTGTTGCACTGTTTGCAGTCGTCACTGTCTGCCACATATGTGTAATATACATCTAATTCACAGCTTTGCTACATATCGTATTAACATATGTATTTTTGTTACGATAGCTTTTGAGTACAAAGCAGTGTACACTTTTACACTGCAGTCAATTTGTATAAGCTAAGATCTAAGTCATTAGTTTCTATCTGCATTTTGTTTACTATTCATGCTTGAAAACATTACAGTTTCATTTTTCATATGTTATTCCAGCTGTGCGGATTAAATCTTTTTACTTTATGATTAACGTGTATACAGATCTAAGTCATAAACTAGATTTATGACCTGTGAAATTACATTTATCAGCTGAAGGCGAAGTGAGAAAGGATTATTATTATTATTATTAATAATATCATGCAGTTCATCAATCTGTGCTGGACCAATGGTCATATTCCTGATGACTGGCAGATTGCAAAGGTAAATCCCATATTCAAGAAAGGTGATAGTAATGACTGCAGGAACAACAGAGAAGTCAGCCTTCTTAATACTTCATATAAATTATATGCATCTATATTAAGAACACAGTTGAATGCATTAATTAACGAGACCATGCTGTCAGAGGCCCAGAACGGTTTCAGGAAGGGGAGACCATGTTTAGATTGCACATTTACAATAGCCCAGCTCATTGAAAAGTGTAGAGAGTATTAGCTGCCCACATACATAGCTTTCATTGACTTCGAGAAGGCGTTCGACAGGGTGAATCAGAGCGAACTGTGGGCAATATTGGCAATAAAAGACATCTAACATCATCTATGACATCTAATTAGAGCTATACAGAGTTTTCATGTGGAGAATAAAATCTTAATTAAAGCAGGAAAACTGAGAACAGCTCCTAGAGTTGGCCTGATCAATTGCGGAGTACGACAAGGGTACCCATTATTACCTTCTCTTTTTAATTTATATGTTGACGATGTCATACAGAACTGGCAGATGTGTTGTCTGGAGCATTTTATGAGTGGCCACTCTGCAATTGACACTTTGTTGTTTGTGGATAATGAGGCTATTCTGTCAGACTCAGAAAACAGGTTGCAGGTATACATTTGTTAAATCGAATCTCCAAAGACTTTGGATTACAAATATCAACACTCAAGACCAAGGAGATGCCTATTCATTGAACCGATCCCATATGGGCAACAAATGTTATAGATGGTGCTGTCCTGAAACAAGTCAACAATTTTGAATACCTGGGGTACAGTGTATTCATGAAACATGAAACATGAAACATGAAACATATAATACAAGCAACGAGTTCAACCTTATGTGCAGGACCATCAGGCGAACTCTTAAGTCAGCAAGCAAAGAAACATGCCTAAAATTCTACAAGTAGATGACCCTTCCCACACTTCTTTATGGGTCTGAGAATTGGTCCTTAATGAAAGGCCAGGCCAGTCGTATCCAAGGGGCTGAAATGAGATTTCTCACTCACATGGCAGGGTATACTCTCCATGGTCATACAAAAAACACAGATATAGGGCAGGAACTATTATGAGTATACTCAACAGGATTGACCAGTATCAGCCAAATTGGTGGAAACATCTTTGCCGAATGGATGTGTGCTGCATTCCCAAACAACTATGGAACTATAAGTCAAAGGGGCGGAAAGGTGTGGGGCATCCGAGAAGCGCTGGAGTGACCAGCTCTCTAGACTTTGCCTGCTTGAGACCGGAACAAACTATCCTTGGTTTAATCCTTGCAGATGATGATGATGAAGATTATTATTATTATAAATGTATTATTGGTGTCCAGCAAACAGTACCTATAACTGGAGATAATGTCATAACAGCTCCTGAGGGGGGGATGACACAAGCTTCTGGGGAGGGATGAGACCAGCTTGGAAGTTAGATTACCCTTTATTTTATTAATTGACAAAAACTGTAATTCCTTTCTTACAGTTATTTATTAGAATTATTTTAATTGGCTTAGAATTAAGGCTGTGTTGAGTGATATGAAATTTTTCAGAAATTTCGCCACCGACTGGAAATGATGTATAAATAGTTTCTACCTGCATTTTGTGTACTAGTCATGCTTGAAAACATTACAGTTTCTTTTTTCATATTTTATTCCAGCTGTGAGGATTAAATCTTTTTACTTTATGATTAACATGCATACAGAAGTTTCATAAGAGAAAAGTACAAGTTAAATACTCCCAGAATTTAAAAGATACAAGGCCACTGAGTTATCTTGGCTACAAGTCAGTGTTTATCAGAAATCCATTAAGTATCCCCTATGCCTGGATCAGTTGTAATCTTTTCACAAAGCGGCATGTGTATATAAACATCGCCACTTGTAAATAGTCAAAAATAAGAAATATTCTTCAAAAGACTTACAAGCTACACAGGAAAAGAAAGACAGAGTGTAGCCAAGGAAAATTAGCACACAGATACAAAACATTAAAAATGAGATTTTCTCTGAAGGTGGAATGCTCTGAAATACATTTAGAAATGCTCTGTGTATCCTATTTACTACTGCATAAAAAAAGTTAGAGAATCAGGAGTGCAAACACAAGGTGCATCATTCTGTAAAGCAAAAATGTTAAACAATGCTAATGCTGTAGAGATTACTGCAAGAAATAAGAGATCTATAGACAAATCTTTCTGGTGACTGATGAAGCTGCTAAGATAATGGGACTTCGTATATCCAGTCTAAAACCAGTTACATGGTGATATAGAAACCCTGCAGATCAAATAGTTTACCTGCTCTCAGCATTAGCAACTACTGCTTTGAAAAGGTAGACGTATATATATTGAATCCTTAGAATTCTGAGGTAATGATGTAGAAAATTAGAGTCATAGGGGAGTATGGGATGAGATATATTTAGTGTAGGCAGTGATGTATATGGAAGAAAATTAGTCATGATATCACCACTTATAAATAGAAAAACTATAGTCAGGATGGCCATATAGAGTCAAAAATAATATGAAACATTCTTAAACTGGCTATGCCTAGGAAATACTGTCTAGTGGCTGTTTAAGCCACTTTAAAAGTGTAATTTTGAGCCTCCAGGTGGTCTAGTGGCTAACGCGGGCGATTGATGTGCTCGTGGTCCCAGGTTCAATTCCCGGCGGAGGCTCCATACGGCGTGCACTGAGCATCGTGAGGCAAAATAAGTAGGCGCTGAGATAACAGCACCACCTCCTTTCCGTGAATACCGCAACTAGCGGCTGGTGGCATGTAGTACTAGCCATACACCGTCACACTAACACAAAAGCCGCACGGTACGCCTTGGTCCTTAACGGACTGTGGAGCGGAGGTTTATTATTTATTTTAAAAGTGTAATTTTAAATAGGAACACAAAAGTTGGTGACAAAGACTTGCTAAGATCCATATTAACTTATGCATATGATATCAGGGCAATGTCAAAAAATGATGAAAACCAGATAACATGTTTGAAAGATCTTAAGGAGCTACATGAGAGATTGGCCAATAGTGAATGTGAAATATATATGCACTTTATATGAAACTTATAAAGTGCCACTGGCAACTCGGTTTATAAGATCAGTGAAGCTTAAGTTGGCTAGATATATGTCCATAGCAGGAGACCAAACCAGAAAATTAAATCATGGTATTGTTGTTTGAGGAAACTTAAGGTTCAAAAATGGATGATTTTGGCCCTAAACTGTGGCAATGTGTTGGCCATGTCATAGAGGAGGCCAAGGTTCATGAATGGAAAGGCTGGGCACCAGGGAAGGGGAGTTTCAAAATAAATCCATAGTTTTTGTGTTTTGTTAATGCATGTGTAAACTCACAGAAAAATACAGCAACATAGTCTGAAGCCTGTCTTATCTTGTTGAACATTTTTCTGTTGACTCTTTCAATTTGTTCTGTAAGTTCCATGTTGGCTGGATCTGTGAGCCAGTCAAGAAGCTCTTCATCGTCATCAATGTCACCTGTAATCATTTTAATGTAAATTTATTAATGACTCTCTATATAAATTAATATATTCTATACATTTCTTGTTCTCCATTAAAGAGTTCGTCAACACTTAAGTGTATTTTAAGTACAATTTGAACACTAGTCAACATTTTAAATAATACATAGTTACTGTATGGTCTCCAGATCACTGTATATGATTAAATAAATAATTACCTTATTTTATCCACTAAGTGATCTTCTTTTTCTAAATTACAACATGTTTCAGGGCTTATATCCCCATCTTCAGGTAAAAACAATGTATTTTTTACACTATGTATGTTGTCCATTACTAAGCTGTTTTTGATAATTATTTGTTGCTTTTTGGCTACATTATAGCTTGGGGCAGTTGTATAATTTATTAATGGACGTATTGGTATATTAGGTTTGTGTAATCTACCCTATTGTTAGGGTTTCGTTAAAAAGTTCACAAAGACACAAACATATAACACACTTAAATAAATTAACATAGAACATCGAGTTTGCATCGGAACGTGCTACAACCGAACCAGTGCACTGGCCGAAGTCCGACTTCCAACTGATTCGTACACGCTATTCACGGTTTATTTTCATTGCTGTGTCATATAGTTTATTTGACTTGAATGACAATTGTTCATTAAGTACCTGACTTTTATTCATTCTTAAGGCCTTGTATATTTCAAATTCTTCTAGGGCATCTAGTAGTTGACCCTTTTTACCTATATGTAAAGGCTCCAGATTCTCTTTAAATCCAGTGTATGTATGATTCTCATTTATTAGGTGTTGTGCGTAATGCGATACATTAGTATTGGGGAACTTCTTAGATAAATGTTCTTTGAATCTCTCAGAAAATGTTCTCCCCGTTTGGCCTATATAGATTTTATCGCATTCATTGCACCGGATCCTATAAACACCCGAACAATCCTCTAGTAATGCTGTGGTATGAGGCTTAAGTATATTTGTTAATTTATTTGTAGTCCTGAACGAGACAATAATCCCTATCTTTTTTAGTTCATTATGTAGTATATTAGGTAGTACGTTCGTATATCTAGCGGCAACATATTGGGTTTTATCTTTAACTATGTCCGATCGTTTTAATTTATTAGCGTGTTTATATATTATTTTATCAATGATTTTACTATTGTAACCATTCACTATTGCTATATGTTTTATTATATTAATTTCATCGTTTTCATCATTGTCTTCTATGTCCATCGGTATATTTGTCAATCTATATGCCAGTGCGTTAAAAGTTGCCATTTTATGTGTATAAGGATGATTGGAACTAGCATGTATGGCTATATCAGTTGTTGTTGGCTTTCTATATATTTTAAAGCTAAAGAGGTTATTACGTTTATATGTGGTTACGTCCAGGAAATTCAACATATTGTTATACTCTACTTCCATAGTGAATTTAATATTACTGTTTATGCCGTTCAAAAAAGTAAGCAATCCGTCTATCTGTCTAAGAGTACCACCAAAAATTAAAAATGTGTCGTCTACGTACCGTGTGTACGAAATGATTTTATTATATAACTTGTTTTTGTCAGAAAGTATGTACTTGTTCTCATAATGGTTCATGTAAATTTCCGCTAAAATTCCACTCACCAGTGAACCCATGGCCAGCCCATCTTCTTGGATAAAAAACTTGTTGTCGTGTGTAAAGTAATTCTGTTGTATAACAATTTTCAATAAAAATATAAGTTCATCAATTTGTATCTGTTTTAAGACTTTTGTCTTGATTAAAAGTCTCTCGAGAATATTTATCGTCTCTAACACGGGTATGTTCGTATACAAATTCACTATGTCCATAGAGATCAGTTTATGGTTAGGCAGTACTTCAATGTTTTTAACTTTGTTTATAAATTCTATTGTATTTTTTACACTATGTATGTTGTCCATTACTAAGCTGTTTTTGATAATTATTTGTTGCTTTTGGCTACATTATAGCTTGGGGCAGTTGTATAATTTATTAATGGACGTATTGGTATATTAGGTTTGTGTAACTTTATATTTTTGATATGTCGTCTAGTTTGAGCATCGAATAAATTAACACATTTATTCACCGCTGAATTTATGGCTCTTGTATATTTAATGGTGGGGTCATTATTTAGGGTCTTAATATTATTTTCATTTATAAAATCATAACATTTTTGTGTGTATTCAGTTTTATTGATGATAACTACTGTACTACCTTTATCAGCTTTAGTTATCATTGCGTCAAAATTTTCTAATTTGCGTTTGATGTTCTTCGCGATTTTAATTTCATTACTAGACCTCATGTTAAGCGTCCTACCTGACTGTAATGTACGATTTAATTTATAGTTGATTGCCGTGTATCGTTCTGAATTTCCTGGTTTTTTATTTGTTTAATGATGGCTTCTGCATTTACGACTTCTCTTATTAACATGTCTTTCCCATAATCAGATAAATTATGCTGTAAACCCTTAGATAATAAACTACATTCTTCATTAGATAGTTCAATGTTCGTGAGGTTAGCTACACGCTTATAAAATTTGTGTTTACAAATTATGTTATCTGCTTTGTTTTGCTCGCGGTCCAATTTATCATATTTCTTGTTGTGTCTTGATACAATCGAAATAGCAATGTTTCTTATCTGTCTGTGAATAACTTCTAAAACTTCGTTAATTATGATCGGGTGTATCGAGTCCAGGACCCTCAAATGCGCATTAAATAACAACTTGTTCAAATAATTTATAGGATCCGGTGTAATGAATGCGATAAAATCTATATAGGCCAGACGGGGAGAAAATTTTCCAAGAGATTCAAAGAACATTTACGTAAGAAGTTCCCCAATACTAATGTATCGCATTACGCACAACACCTACTAAATGAGAATCATACATACACTGGATTTAAAGAGAATCTGGAACCTTTACATATAGGTAAAAAGGGTCAACTACTAGATGCCCTAGAAGAATTTGAAATATACAAGGCCTTAAGAATGAATAAAAGTCAGGTACTTAATGAAAAATTGTCATTCAAGTCAAATAAACTATATGACACAGCAATGAAAATAAACCGTGAATAGCGTGTACGAATCAGTTGGAAGTTGGACTTCGGCCAGTGCACTGGTTCGGTTGTAGCGCGTTCCTATGCAAACTCAATTTTCTATGTTAATTTATTTAAGCGTGTTATGTGTTTGTGTCTTTGTGAACTTTTTAACGAAACCCTAACAATAGGGTAGATATTGTTTTTACCTGAAGATGGGGATATAAGCCCTGAAACATGTTGTAATTTAGAAAAAGAAGATCACTTAGTGGATAAAATAAGGTAATTATTTATTTAATCATATACAGTGATCTGGAGACCATACAGTAACTATGTAATCGAAACCGATCAAGCAAACGTGGTCTACAAATATAAAACCAAGATACTAAAAACAAACCTCAATATCAGGTTTATCAAGAAATGTTTAAGACATAACGTAACACCTAAATTCGCTACTATAAAAATAAGAAACACGTCAATAGCAGCATCTAACACTAAAATTAAAGCACAGAAGCTTTGGCTTAAGGAAGAAATTAAGGCTTTGTACAAAATGAAAAATTATTTGAACAAGTTGTTATTTAATGCGCATTTGAGGGTCCTGGACTCGATATACCCGATCATAATTAACGAAGTTTTAGAAGTTATTCACAGACAGATAAGAAACATTGCTATTTCGATTGTATCAAGACACAACAAGAAATATGATAAATTGGACCGCGAGCAAAACAAAGCAGATAACATAATTTGTAAACACAAATTTTATAAGCGTGTAGCTAACCTCACGAACATTGAACTATCTAATGAAGAATGTAGTTTATTATCTAAGGGTTTACAGCATAATTTATCTGATTATGGGAAAGACATGTTAATAAGAGAAGTCGTAAATGCAGAAGCCGTCATTAAACAAATAAAAAACCAGGAAATTCAGAATGATACACGGGTGGCAATCAACTATAAATTAAATCGTACATTACAGTCAGGTAGGACGCTTAACATGAGGCCTAGTAATGAAATTAAAATCGCGAAGAACATCAAACACAAATTAGAAAATTTTGACGCAATGATAACTAAAGCTGATAAAGGTAGTACAGTAGTTATCATCAATAAAACTGAATACACACAAAAATGCTATGATTTTATAAATGAAAATAATATTAAGACCCTAAATAATGACCCCATCATTAAATATACAAGAGCCGTAAATTCAGTGGTGAATAAATGTGTTAATTTATTCGATGCTCAAACTAGACGACATATCAAAAATATAAAGTTACACAAACCTAATATACCAATACGTCCATTAATAAATTATACAACTGCCCCAAGCTATAATGTAGCCAAAAAGCAACAAATAATTATCAAAAACAGCTTAGTAATGGACAACATACATAGTGTAAAAAATACAATAGAATTTATAAACAAAGTTAAAAACATTGAAGTACTGCCTAACCATAAACTGATCTCTATGGACATAGTGAATTTGTATACGAACATACCCGTGTTAGAGACGATAAATATTCTTGAGAGACTTTTAATCAAGACAAAAGTCTTAAAACAGATTCAAATTGATGAACTTATATTTTTATTGAAAATTGTTATACAACAGAATTACTTTACACACGACAACAAGTTTTTTATCCAAGAAGATGGGCTGGCCATGGGTTCACCGGTGAGTGGAATTTTAGTGGAAATTTACATGAACCATTATGAGAACAAGTACATACTTTCTGACAAAAACAAGTTATATAATAAAATCATTTCGTACACACGGTACGTAGACGACACATTTTTAATTTTTGGTGGTACTCTTAGACAG
Source organism: Magicicada septendecula (assembly GCA_034769895.1). Taxonomy (NCBI): domain Eukaryota; kingdom Metazoa; phylum Arthropoda; class Insecta; order Hemiptera; family Cicadidae; genus Magicicada; species Magicicada septendecula. The sequence continues at coordinate 138,071,387 of CM068372.1, forward strand.
ATAGACGGATTGCTTACTTTTTTGAATGGCATAAACAGTAATATTAAATTCACTATGGAAGTAGAGTATAACAATATGTTGAATTTCCTGGACGTAACCACATATAAACGTAATAACCTCCTTAGCTTTAAAATATATAGAAAGCCAACGACAACTGATAGAGCCATACATGCTAGTTCCAATCATCCTTATACACATAAAATGGCAACTTTTAACGCACTGGCACATAGATTGACAAATATACCGATGGACATAGAAGACTATAACGATGAAATTAATACAGGGTCCGTCACGGGAACTGCATGTTTTTGTATTGGGTAGTACGGCCGAGCGGTTGGCATCAGTGAGTGTGGGTTGGTCTTGATTTGTTCATTAGAGTGGGAAGTTTAGTTGCCGCCATGTCGTTTAACGTGGAGCATCGTACGTTCACTCTCCGGCGGTTTTTCGTAAACAATGAGTCAGTGACGCAGACACAACATGACTTTCGCACCCATTTTAAATTCTGGTCCGCCGACCTGTTCCAGACCGCAACATCATTTTGAGATGGTTTGAAAACTTCAACACAACTGGCTCCATAATGAAGAAAAAACCACCTGGCCCTGTCAACACAGCCCGTACGCCCGAAAACATCGAGCGAGTTAGGACGTCTGCGATACAGAGCCCTAAACGGTCAGTTCGCAAGCGTGCTGCGAGTTTAAGGATTAACGAGTCAACAGTGCAAAGGATTCTGCACAAAGATCTTCATTATCACCCATACAAAATTCAGGTATGTCAGTAACTTAGTGTAGGTGATTATGAACAGCGTCGTGTCTTTTGTGAAACCATGGTCAATAATGAAAACATGATTTTTCTCATGAGTGATGAAGCCCATTTTCATTTAAATGGGTTCGTTAACAAACAAAACTGTAGATATTGGTGTAATGAAAATCCTCAGATGTTACATGAATCCCCTCTTCACAGCCCAAAGTAACAGTATGGTGTGCAGTTGGGGAGAATGGCATTATTGGCCCGTACTTTTTTGAGGAAAACAACATTACTGTGACTACAACATTCAGAGCACTACATTATGATGCTCCAAACCTTCTTCTTCCCAGAACTTCGACGTCGCAGATGGGCAATGAGGAGGGTATGGTTTCAACAGGATGGTGCAACTGCACACACAGCTCGTAATTCAATGGCTGTCTTACGGTATCAGTTTCCAGGCCACCTTATCTCCAGATATGGCAATCTTCGCTGGCCTCCTTGCTACCCCGATCTAAGCTTATGTGACTTCTTTTTGTGGGGATATCTCAAGTCCCGAGTGTATGTTAACAAGCCACGCTGCCTTGAAGATCTGAAGACGACAATCCAGGAGGAAATCGTTTGTATTCCACGTCAGATGTTAATTAACGCTACTCGGAGTTTTCGGGACCGGCTACAATCATGCATAAACATAAATGGCCAACATCTGAGCGACGTGATCTTCAAAACATAAATGAACAATGAAATTCCCAACATACACTATGTATTGTCATAAATAAAAATATTTTTTAAGCCAAACTGACTATGTACATCTTATTTGAAAACCATGCGATTCCCGTGACGGACCCTGTATAATAAAACATATAGCAATAGTGAATGGTTACAATAGTAAAATCATTGATAAAATAATATATAAACACGCTAATAAATTAAAACGATCGGACAAAGTTAAAGATAAAACCCAATATGTTGCCGCTAGATATACGAACGTACTACCTAATATACTACATAATGAACTAAAAAAGATAGGGATTATTGTCTCGTTCAGGACCACAAATAAATTAACACATATACTTAAGCCTCATACCACAGCATTACTAGAGGATTGTTCGGGTGTTTATAGGATCCGGTGTAATGAATGCGATAAAATCTATATAGGCCAGACGGGGAGAAAATTTTCTGAGAAATTCAAAGAACATTTACCTAAGAAGTTCCTCAATACTAATGTATCGCATTACGCACAACACCTAATAAATGAGAATCATACATACACTGGATTTAAAGAGAATCTGGAACCTTTACATATAGGTAAAAAGGGTCAACTACTAGATGCCCTAGAAGAATTTGAAATATACAAGGCCTTAAGAATGAATAAAAGTCAGGTACTTAATGAACAATTATCATTCAAGTCAAATAAACTATATGACACAGGAATGAAAATAAACCGTGAATAGCGTGTACGAATCAGTTGGAAGTCGGACTTCGGCCAGTGCACTGGTTCGGTTGTAGCGCGTTCCGATGCAAACTCGATGTTCTATGTTAATTTATTTAAGTGTGTTATGTGTTTGTGTCTTTGTGAACTTTTAACGAAACCCTAACAATAGGGTAGATATTGTTTTTACCAGAAGATGGGGATATAAGCCCTGAAACATGTTGTAATTTAGAAAAAGAAGATCACTTAGTGGATAAAATAAGGTAATTATTTATTTAATTTTTAAATTGTCCCAGTGACATTTTAATTCTTGCCTCCTTCCTAAACTTACTTCAGTTGGTTCCAATTGGACATAAACCCACAGAAATAAATATTCTGTTATTGTTTCAAGTTATATATCATTAGTAAATTTTATCTTAATAAACAGCACATCTAAAGCAGTAAAGTTATAAATAAATGAAAAATTAAATTAGATCTATTATTAACATATTATAATGGAATACAGAAAGATTATTATATAACTGAATAGCCAATTTAGAATATGTGGATGAAATTTGTAATGCCCATTATACCAGAGGTATGAAGAAATGCTAACTGAATTAGGAGCCAGCTAAAACAGCGCTCTTAATAATATAAAAAAGACAAAGGAATTAAAATCAAGGGGGTGACAGGAGAGAAAAATGTACATAGAGGATAAAGAAATACAACAGGCAACAGCTTTTGAATACTTGGCCAATACGGAATGGGAGTTTCTTTTCACTTACATATGTATTCGACATACGGTATGGAAAGCAACGCATACTTAATGGTTTATTAACAATTTATTAATATTTACACAGATATGACAACTAAGATATGAATTTTTTATAATAATGTAAACCATTATATAGATCTGTTTATAGATTTGAAAAACTGGCATTATCTGAAAGTCAAAGTAGGAAGTACAAACATTTGTAATAGATACTTAAGACAAACTTTAAAAACTTCTGGCCAATTATAATAACAATGTCAAACTAAGGGAAAGAATGAATTAAATGACGGTTAAGAAGAGACAATAAAAAGAAAGTCGTTTTTGAACTGGTTACATTTTAACAAGGTGAAAGAAGATATCACAAGGACATTTTGACTAGTGGTTACCCTGGGACAAAGAAATGGCCCACAGATATTTGGAAAAGGATAATACAGAGGGAAGTTGGAATAACTTTGAAAAAAGTTATCACAATGGTAAAAAACAAAGACTGAAACATTTTCTAACAGCCTTATTCTTCAAATAAGAGTAAAAGGAAGAACATCATGTATTATTTTAATTTATTAAATTAATAATATTAGAAATAAATAAACAAGATTCAGCTACTGTATAGGATTTAATTAAATTGAATACAAGTATTAAAAAATGTGTGTTAAAATTCCATTATGATGTAGAAACTTGAAAACTTATTACAACATGAGCTTGTAGTGGACAAATCTTCCCACAGTCTTGCCATATTTTTACTTTTTAAATGCTCTCTATTCTACAACCAGAAACATCCAAATCAGTGGCGGCGCTACATTATACTACGAATAGTGGGCCAATAAAATTTTCTTGGCCCACCCAGATAAGACGGAGAAATTTCAGAGGTCAAAGTAAAACTATCTTTTATAAAATTCAACAAGAAATATGTTTTCCACGTGTTTAGAACGAAACTAAAAGATCTTTAGAACAGAAACATGAAACAAACAACCGTCAGAGTGTACACAAACTGTCGGTCGGTCAGTCTTGGTTTCTTGGTTTGTGGTCGTACTTTCGTTTTCGTTAAGTCAATGATTTTATTTTTGTGTCTGTGGTTTTGTGGTTTGCATAAGCAGAGTTAACGTGTTTAACTGCCAATTTTATTTAAATATGGACAGCAGTTTGTCTCATGTTTGATTCTTTCTTTCGGTTTTTATGTTATGTATGTTTCAATACGTTTGAGGTTAATTTGCATATAAACAATAAAAGGTCTCATGACAGTAACCTGTGTTTCGTGTTTGACCGTTTGTGTAGAATATTGTGGGTCTTATTGAAAGAGAATGTGGAAAAGTGACAATAAAAATGGCAAAACTCTTACCTTTTCGGACTTCTTCATTTTGCAAAAAAAAAATTGTTAAACCAAATGAAGAGGACATTACAACGCCTACAACGTTTACACCTGTAACTGCTGAGGTTAGTTTTCAGGATCCTGAAACTGAACCTGAAAAAATTGTGTTCGATGATGATGATATGGAAGTAGGGAAAGAAGGAAAACAGTCAGAAAATGAAGCTACTGATTTATTTTCTATTCCTAGCAGTAGCACCAGCAGCACTAATCCATCTGATTCAATTAGTGATATAGCTACGAAACCTACTGATGAACCAAAACAACCACTATTATGACATTTTTCTTTTCACCAGTTTGGAGATAGAAAAAGCAATTTCCAGCCAGGTTGGTACAAAATCCACCCATGGCTTGAATACAGTATTATAAATGATGCTGCATTTTGTTTTGACTGTCGATTTTTTCGTCCCCAAACTCAAGGCACTTAAAGTGAATTGCTTAGTTTTATAAATGATGGTTACACTAATTGGAAAAGAGCAACAGAATCTAATTCTGGTTTTAAGCAGCATGAGAACAGCTCATCCCACATACATTGGGAGTCTTTCAAAAATTTAAAAAGTAAGTTTGGGTAGGAAGCATCAATTGCTGCTCTGCTAGGTGAAACGTATGCTCTTGAAGTTCAAGAAAATAGAGGATACATTGAAACAATTGCTGATGTATTTCGATTCACAGACCTACAAGGAATAGCTCAAAGAGGCCATGATGAATCGAAACAGAGTGAAAACAAAGGAAATTTTTTAGAATTAATGGAACTTATAGGGAAAAAAGATCCAACTGTTAAAAAAAGCTTGAATATAGAAGAGAAAAATACACTCATCATGGTATTTAAAATGAAATTCTTAGCACCATGAGCAATATTGTGCTACAACATATAACAGATGAAGTAAATAAAGCTCAGTATTTTGCTCTAATGGTTGACGTGTCGAAAGATTGTTCAAAAACTGAGCAATTATCAATAATGATTCATTACTATTTAGATGGGAATATAATTATATGAAAGATTTCTCGGCTTTGAACCTGCAAAAAAATTGGATGCTTCTTCTTTATTAATTTGTATTAAACAAAAACTAGCAAACTGTGGAGTTGATTTAAACTACTGTGTTGCACAAACGTATGATGGAGCTGCAGTCATGAGTGGCTCTTGTGCAGGTGTTCAAGCTCTTTTAAGCAGGAAATTTCCACAAGCCATCTATACACACTGTATGAACCATAAATTGAATCTCATTATAGTGGCAACATGTAGAGGGATCAAGTCAGCTACAGATTTTTTTATGACACTGCAGGGACTGTATGTTTTCATGAGTGGGTCAGCAGTCCATCAAATGTTTATAGATACACAAATGAAAATGAAGATATGAAAAGTGGAATTGAAAAAGTTAAGTGACACCTGATGGGCCTGTCAGTACGCTACATGTTTGGCTGCGAAGAAGACAATTGAAGCTATTATTGTAACGCTAGTAAATATCCAGAGTGAAAATTCAGAATGAGCTGCAGAAGCGTCAGGATTCAGTGCCCAGTTGAATTTTTTTTTTATTTTTCATTTATGCCTGTTCAGACATTTGTTGAAAGAATGCAAGTCACTGTCTGATTTCCTCCAGGGCAAAGATTGTGATATTTTTGCTGCGATCAATTTGGTCGAAACTACAAGGGATCTTTTCAACCAAGTGCGTGAATCTAATACAGGTTTCACTTCTGCGTGGAAAGAAAGTGTAGATGTAGCAACAAAAATAGGCACTGATATTCCCACAGATTCCTCTACTCTTGGCAGAATTTGAAAGTTACCAAAACATCTTGTGGAATATGTTTGTGATATGCCAAATAAAGACAGCTTGAAACCTGTACACCCAACTGATTGCAAGTCTCTAGTATTTGATGAAATTCTACATATCATAGATAGCGAACTTGAAAGACATTTTATTTCAAACTCTGCAATAATTAAAGGAATCACTTGTCTGAATCCCAAAAGTAAAATGTTCCTGAATAACGAAATGTTAATGCCATTGGCACAAAATTATTCATGCAACACTGATTCGTTGGAGGCAGAAATAAAAATATTAAAAAATCTCATCCTAAGGCATAAACAACAAACCAGAGTGGAGACTGTGAATCTACTTGCATTGCTCAAGTTGTTAGAGCAATACAAACTAGCGTTCAATGACTTGTACAAATTGACTCAAATAGCAGTGACGTGACTATTCCAGCTTCTTCTGCATCATGTGAGAGAACATTTTTGTGTATGCAACGTGTTAAGAGTTATTTATGAAATTCGATGTCTGATGAACGTCTTATTGTCGGTGCTTGCAATAGAAAGGACTTTGACCAAGAACATTGACTTGAAAAGAGTCGTTGATGATTTTATGATTTTGCCGTTAATCACAACAATCGAAGAAGTAATCTGTTTTAAAAGTAAGTAAAAGCCTGTTTACTATTTTGGATTCATAGTATTTATTTTGCTTAATATTTCAGCTATTCAGTTTTAGCCTGTCAATTATCATCTTTATTGTCAGCACTGATTTAAACATTGTACAGTTAAGATATTGTCATTTTGTACAAATAATATAATGCGACAGTACAAACAGTTACGGTACTGTGCATTGACAAAGATAATTAAAATAAATAATAAAAATAATTAGATATTGATTAATAAACATGATTCAGATTGCAAGCTGGATCGTATTTAAAAAGGGAACGCAGAATTCCTGCATGGACACGCATATCTGGCCCACCTGTTGCTAGCATTGTGTACATGTGTATTTTGTTTGCGTGTGTGAAGCCTGTCCGTTCCTGAACTGTAACCAACCCTTTTCAAGTATTGATAGATTTTATGTTTTATTTTAATTATAAGAAAAATATGTACAATATTGTACAACGAAAGACACCAGAGCGTGTAGAAAATAAAGGTGAACAAAGGGTTAAAAGACCGTGCCAAAGTGACGGAAAGTGCAATTACTATAAGTAAAAAGTTAATAGCTCTTTTTGTAATTACAATAAAGAAGTGTCATTTACGTATAGTAAACATATAAAAATTAGCGATCGATTGAGCATCGAGTAGTGTGAAACAGACTTCGTAATTCGTGAAGATAGGCGAAATTAGTGAATTGAACCAGAGTGGGGGTAAAGACGCTTCGACAAACTCTGACAAGATGAAAATTGTTCAGACCTGAGTTTTTGCACGACCTGGCTATAAATACCAGGTCGCGCTAATAAAGTTCCTTCTTCTATTTTCAACCGTTGCCGTAGGAGGTTATGTCAGTCGACGACGCTATTTTAAATCTACAGTGAGAGTCACAGGACGAACTGGAAGTCTAACCAGACCAGCAGAGCACCTACGAAGAGGTTCGATGGACTCATGTACGATCCATGAGAGGATACGAGACAACTAGTAAACAGTACTAGCAGTGGAATCCTGGAAGAGGACCAGAAGAACGAGAAGGACACAGACCGAGGACCCAAGGAGGACACAATGATAGTATCGCATCAAATGAGGTGATGAAAACCCATTTTTGTTAATTACAGACAATTGAAAGACTCCAATTAACATAGAATGAAAAACATTCAAACAGTTAATCAATCCTAAAGAAATGTACATAAATTTAATGTAAAAGCAGATTGTAATGTAGAATAATAATTCATATATAGGAATTAGTAGTTGAATCAAACATAAATGCTAAGAGAGAAATATTTGAGTTAAATTAAAATCAATTAAAGTATTGAGAAAGGTTTGTTTGATATGATTTTAAATAAAAAGAAATGAGAGTAATTGATAAAGTCTTTGTTTGATAAAGTAAAATGCATATGCAATAGTAAATAATGAAAGTCAAATAAGATTAAATAAATTAAAAATAACAGTAAATTCAGAATTACAGAAAATAATATGAGATTGCAAAGATAACCATACAATGAGTAAGCCGAGAGCAAAATATTTAATTAATTAAGATTAGATGATAAGGTTTATGCATACCATGTTATATATAATTTGTTAGCCATAAGTCTTGTGCGAATGGTTCATGCAAACGATTAATAATGAGTATTATTTCAATATGCGAAATGAAAGAATTTTGTTTAATAAAAAATAAATAATGGAAAAATTTTTAAACTTATATAACGCATCATCTTCTTATTACGATTACAGCCATGACATCAAATTTGTGTTGTGATGTTATATAATTTGGCGCTCCAAAAGCGTGGGGCTATCCAAATTAAATTATATAACAAATTTGTGTTGTTATAATACACATATACATACTGTAAATATATACAGTAACTACATTCACACAACACAAACATATAAATTCAATCGGAATTACAGTCCAAATTTGGTTCTCAGTCATTGATAAAACTATTTTAAACTCCAAATTTATACCAGCGAACTCAAGGTTAGGCCCACCCATTTTATAACCTGGCCCACCCTCGGCCCACCCATGTGACCTAAGCTAGAGCCGCCACTGCCCAGAATACAAATGAAAAATAAAGAGGATAGACAGTGACAGGTAGATAGATAGACAGATAAATAGAGGGTGTGAGAGATGGGGGATTAGATAGAAAGATTGACAAACAATGAGATAGACAGACAGACACACAGACACAGTAGATAGACAGGGTACACAGACAGACAAAGTGAGAGAGAGGAAGGAAGGTAAAATCTATGTGGTTAGGTGTCCATTATACAACTATATTAACAGTTTTTAATACATATGTGTTATTGGTAACATGCTGTACATGTGTACATTAGGGCTTAACCATCTATTTCTACGAAGGAATTATGTTTCCATCTTTATATCAGCTGAAGGTTTAAGAAGCTAATAGATAGTTTAAATAGGCAGTTTTAATATTAGTTAAATTAAGTTAGTTAGACGGTAATCCTAAATTAAGTAATAATTAAGATTAATTGTTAGTTGAAGCAAAATAACTGTGTATACTGCATGTCTGGTAACATCTGATTGGAGGGCATACCATACAATTTATTACCAGAATTTAAGTTTGCTCATACGTACAAGTACTCAGCATCTAATGCAGTGTCTAAAACTGTCAACGTGCTTGTGCAGATGTTCTAGCATTGAATAGTAATATATGGTTTGGAAGGTGGCCCTCAAATTGGAGCAAATTTGTGGGAGCCACAAATTTTTCTTACAACTTATTGAGAATAAGATTATTCCTTGGTAAACAAATTTACAAACCATCATAATTGATGTATTTCCCTTTGCGAAAGTATGTGACACCAGGTGGTTGTCTGAAACCATATTTTTTTGCCATCAGACGATCATCGCACTTGACAATTTTAATACCATACTCTGCTGCTTCATCATCAATAAGTTCAATATGACGTAACACCCTTGGTGTATCAGAATCACCATCTATGTCTGTAAGAAACATACAAAAATAATGTTGCATTAAAAAATACCATTCTTGTAAAAGTATTGTTGGAATAATTAATTCTGGTTGAGATTAAACCAGTAAACTGGGAGGCAAAACAGGCAATTAAAATTCTGAAGTTAGAAATTTTGTATTAAAGGCAAACAGGATAGTACAAACTTATCTATTTCCTTAAATTTCTAAAGACTACTTGTTGTTTGTAATTATTAAATATACTTACACCAGACAACAGCTAAAAATTCTTTTGTGTCTATGTATTCATACAGAGTTTCTCTGTCAATATCTTCAATGCTTTCATCATTCTTTTGTTTTGTCATCCAGTCCAGAACATCACCTTCATCTAGTAGATTACCTGGTAAAAAAACACAGACACACATTATACTTCTAAGAATAATGACAAATAGTATAATGACAAATAATGATGAATAGAGTTGGTGACAGTGAATGGATTGACTGTTTCAATCAGAATATTAATGCTTTTAAGAAGAATATTATGTAGATACTGGAGTGAGACTTTGACTAGAACATCTAATCATTTTATAAATATGTGTTGTGTATAGATTCATGTTTCTTATTGGTTGTTTTATATATGTGTAGTATATTTCTCTTTCGTCTATGGTATATTGACGTTCACCCTGATATACATCCAGTTAGGTAGAATGACTACACCAAGGTATTCATACTGTCCAATGCACACTCTTCACATCAGAATACAGTCATTCTGCTTCCCTGTTAGATATAAATCTTCAAGGAGGTTGGGATGACTATAAGGGGAGGCAATTACTAAATAAACAAAAAAATAATATCGTTACACAATAAAAATAAATCTTAGTTTACTATGAAAAGGAATTCAATAGCAATTTTCTAGTAATTAAGTTTTATATGATAAATAAATAAAAACCTTGTCAGGATGTAAATTTATAAATATACTTACAACTTAGTAAATTCATATTAATTTTATTCTTTAATTAATATTGTTTGTATTACAAGACGATTGTATTTGATTCTTTACACGATATACATAAAATGTAACAAAATAATCACTCTTCTCATATTATATACTGGAAAATAATCTTACAGATAATTGTTAGTTGTCTAAGATCAAATTTTATTTGAAGTTATTTACACTCTCTTATAATTTTTAAAATTATTTTTAAAATTATGTAATAACATTATTTACAAATCGGTATGGAGAACCATACATGACTTCCATGTTCTATGATTTATATTTAAAATCATTTACGAAATGAAATGTTTCCATAGAAACTACTACTTTCCACTTATTGCTTCAGCCTTAACCACAGTATTGTGGTCACTAACGTATACCACCACACGTTATCGCACTCGATTTTCACTGATGATGGAAGTCGACGGCACTGCCGAAACGTCTGGTTTTGCAGAAAACATTGGACTACGGCGAAACAGCCCGGGAAGGAATTTTAACAGCAAACTACTACTTTGTTGCCGATAACGTAGTACACATATAAAAATTATCCCCTCGCCCTTCAACTATAATTTTAATTTATAGAAAATTACCCCCACCCCATTCAACTAGCCTTTTCATTTATAGATATTTCATCTACGTTACTACAGTGCATTATTAAGATCATCTTATCAGGATACATTATTTAACAAAAATATCGGTATGTAGAACTATACATGACTTCCATGTTCTAAGATTTATATTTAAAATCATATTCGAAATGAAATATTTCCATAGAAACTACTTCTTTCTACTTATTGCTTCAGCCTTAACCACAGTACTGTGGTCACAAACGTTTTTATACGTATACCACCTCACGTTTTCGCACTCGATTTCCACTGATGATGGCAGTCGATGGCACTGCCGAAAAGTCTGGTTTTTTCAGAAAACATTGGTTTAAAGCTAAACAGCCCAGGAAGGAATTTTAACAAACAACTACTTCTTTGTTGCCGATAACGTAGTACACATATACAAAATTCTCCCCTCTCCCTTCAACTCTAATTTTCATATATAGAAAATTACCCCCACCCCATTCACCTAATCTCTTCATTTATAGATATTTTATCTATGTTTCAACAGTGGATTATTATGAGCTTCTTATCAGGATACTTTATTTATCAAAATTAAGTACTTTACTCTTGTTAAAACATAAAACGTTGCAGGTAAAGTACCCCTATATCTTAACTGATCTTCACCAAAATCAAAATAAAAAAATATTTGATTCTGTTTGAATGTGCGGCAGTTATCGTTCGTCATGGAAACATTTCTCTTGTTACAACATAAAATATTGCAGGTAAACTACCCCTTTCCCTTAACCGATCTTCACCAAAATCAGTAGACCTTGAGTTATCTACAATACAGGAAAGTATGCAAAAAATTATTTGATTCTCTTTGAATTTACGGCCGTTATCTTACGTCAAAAAAATTACCCTTCTTAAAACATAAAATGTTGCTGGTAAACTACCCCTTTCCCTTAAACGATCTTCAACAAAATCAACAGACCTTGAGTTCTCTTTAATTCAAAAAGGTATAAAAAACATTATTTGATTCTCTTTGAATTTGCGGCTGTTATCGTTTGCCATAGAAACAAATTACACTTGATAAAAAAAAATTGCCGGTAAACTACCCCTTTCCCTTAACCGATCTTCACTGAAACCAACAAGTCTTGAGAACTCTACTATTCCGGGCTGTATGCAAAACATTATTTGATTCTGTTTGAATTTGCGGCTGTATCGTTTGCCATAGAAAAAAATTACCCCTGATAAAAAAACGTTGCAGGTAAACTACTCCTTTCCCACAACCGATCTTCACCAAAAACAATAGGTCTTGAGTACTCTACAGTTCAGGGCTGTATGCAAAAAATTATTTGATCCTGTTTGAATTTGCGGCTCTTATCGTTTGCCATAGAAAATACCCAAGTTAAAATATAAAATGTTGCAGGTAAACTACCCCATTCCCTTAACCGATCTTCAACAAAATCAACAGACCTTGAGTTCTGTACAATTCAAAAAGGTACACAAAAGAGTAGTTGATTCTGTTTTAATTTACGGCAGTTATCGTTCGTCATAGAAAAAATTACCCTCGTTAAAACATAAAATGTTGCTGGTAAACTACCCTATTCCCTTAACCGATCTTCACCAAAAACAACAGGTCTTGAGAACTCTACAATTCTAGCCTGTATGCAAAACATTATTTGATTCTGCTTGAATTTGCGGCTGTTATCGTTTACCATAGAAAAAATTACCCTTGATAAAAAAATGTTGCAGGTAAACTACCCCTTTCCCTTAACCGATCTTCACCAAAAACAGTAGGTCTTGAGTACTCTACAAGTCAGGGCTGCATGCAAAAAATTATTTGATTTTGTTTGAATTTGCGGCTGTTATCGTTTACCATAGACAATACCCTTGTTAAAACATAAAACGTTGCTGGTAAACTTCCCCTTTCCTATAACCGATCATCACCAAAAACAAAAGGTCTTGAGAACTCTACAATGCAGGCCTATATGCAAATAATCATTTGATTCTGTTTGAATTTGCGGCTGTTATCGTTGCCACAGAAAATACCCTTGTTAAAACAAAAAACATTGCTGGTAAAATACCCCTTTCTCTTAACCGATCTTCACCAAAAACAATAGGTCTTGAGTACTCTACAAATCAGGGCTGCATACAAAAAATTATTTGATTTTGTTTGAATTTGCGGCTGTTATCGTTTGCCATAGAAAATAATTACCCTTGATTAAAAAAAAAAAATGTTGCTGGTAAACTACCCCTTTCCCTTAACCGATCTTCACCAAAAACAATAGGTCTTGAGTACTCTACAAATCAGGGCTGCATGCAAAAAATTATTTGATTTTGTTTGAATTTGCGGCTGTTATCGTTTGCCATAGAAAAAAAAAATCTAAGACACAGACACATAGACAGACAGACACACACACAGACACTTTTCGAAAAATGACTTTTTTTCAAGTTTTGAGTGTAGTACAATCAGAATGTGCAATAATCTCGAACACAATTTTTTTTTGCCATCACCATACTTCCATTTCCTTAAGGAACATGGAAGTAAAAAATAATTTTATGTAAACAATATGTAAAATTATTTAAGTTACATTAAGATGGACAGGCTGAGCACTTTTCAAATATCTATTTTCATTTTCATCAATATAAAGGGCCATCAGCTTGACTTACCTTGTCCTACTTGTTGTATACAAAATGTTTAATATCTTTAGTGTTACAGAGTTATCTTTAGTATCAAACATAACTCATTTGGAGATTTATAATATAAAAAAAATTGTTTGTAAATGAGTCAGTATACAAAGTAATAACATTCAATAATCTAAATGTATATTTTACGTTCAGGTTTGCAGATGATAAAGTTGGTTTTACTGTTTGTTATTGAAGAGAGATGCAGTAAGTCATCATGAAGATGAATGGAGAGGAAACAGAGTTGAATTAATGACAACCAGAAATTATACAGGTAACATAAGTATTAAATGGGAGGAATAGCATTGAGATAGGTAAAGATTTTCAGGCACCTGAGTAGCTCAGTTTCTATTGAAACTGAAGATGTTACATCAAGGAAAGGAGAGCTGAAAGTACCTTTTTGAAAAGTAATGCCTGAGACAACAAGCAAATCATCAGTGGTTTCGTTTTGATGTACATTGCTAGGCTGTAGTAGAAACAGATTTATGCAAATATAAAAAAATCGGTATGGAGAACCATACATAACTTCCATGTTCTAAGATTTATATTTAAAATCATTTTCGAAATGAAATATTACCATAGAAACTACTTCTTTCTACTTACTGCTTCAGCCTTAACCACAGTACTGTGGTCACTAATGTATACCACCTCACGTTATCGCACTCGATTTTCACTGATGATGGAAGTCGATGGCATTGCCGAAACGTCTGGTTTTGTAGAAAACATCGGATTACGGCCAAACATCCCGGGAAGGAATTTTAACAAAAACTACTTCTTTGTTGCCAATAACGTTGTACACATACATATAAAAAATATGCATAAAATTAATGGCTTGTATAAGTTAATGTTTGATCTCCATTAAGTAGTGCTCAAGTTTCCAAAGTTTTAATATTATGATGTCCGTAATTAAAACATCAGAGCAGGTTTAGTGTGTATGAGGGTACACCATGGACAAAAATTTTCAACATTACCTATTGAGCGTTGCTAGAGTAAAGTTGCGAATCTACAGTGTACGTTTCACAGAAAAAACACGCGGAAAAGAAGGAGTGCTCCGAAGTCACTCATGGACCCTCAGCATCCTGCAGAGGGTTCATTCCCTAAAGACGAAAAGTCTGTCTATGAATCGTTCCTCTGTAAACACGTGCAGTTACATTGCCCAGCGATCCACAGGAAGCAAAGCGCTATCCACGCTGGACAATTTTTCGGCTTGCACGCGTTATGTTGGTGTGGGTTTCGGCATTTTCCATTTAAAAAGCGTGCAAATGTAAGAAAATAAACATGAGTGAGGCCAGAAATAACGCGAATTTTGTGTGTGTGTGTGTGTGTGTGTGTGTGTGTGTGTTCCCTGCTTTTTATTGCAGTAATCATAATAATAAAATGGAAACATAAACATTACATAATTGAGATATGGCAAAAAAAAATTGTGTTCGAAATTATTGTTTTCTATGTCACACGATAACAGCCGCAAATTTAAACAGAATCTACTACTCTTTTGCATTTTGCATACATCCCTGAATTGTAGAGTTCTCAAGACCTGTTGTTTTTGGTGAAGATCGGTTAAGGGAAAGGGGTAGTTTACCTGCTACGTTTTATGTTTTAACAAGGGTATTTTCTATGGCAAACGATAACAGCCGCAAATTCAAACAGAATCAAATAATGTTTTTCATACAGCCCTGAATTGTAGAGTACTCAAGACCTATTGTTTTCGGAGAAGATCGGTTAAGGGAAAGGGGTAGTTTACCTGCAGTGTTCTTATATCAAGGGTAATTTTTTTTTGGCAAACGATAACAGCCGAAAATTCAAACAGAATCAAATAATGTTTTGCTTACAACCCTGAATTGTAGAGTTATCAAGACCTTTTGGTTTTGGTGAAGATCGGTTAAGGGAATAGGGTAGTTTACCTGCAACATTTTATGTTTTAACAAGGGTAATTTTTTCAATGACGAACGGTAACTGCCGCATATTCAAACAGAATCAAATAATTTTTTGCATACATCCCTGAATTGTAGTGATCTCAAGGCCTTTTGATTTTGGTGAAGATCGGTTAAGGGGAACGGTTAGTTTACCAGCAACCTTTTACGTTTTAACAACAGTAAAGTACTTGAAAATTCATTTAAACTTTTTCAAACAATGGTAATTGTTAAATATAAAATAATTTTGTTGCCAGGCAATAAAATTAAAATTTTGCATTTTAATGTAAATCATGTATGAGAGAAAATGTATCGTTCGTGGCAGGCAAGCATATCTCAATTATGTAATGTTTATGTTTCCATTTTATTATTATGATTACTGCAATAAAAAGCAGGGAACACACACACACACACACACACACACACACACACACACACACACACACACACACACACACACACACACACACACACACACACACACACACACAAAATTCGCGTTATTTCTGGCCTCACTCACAGTGTGTCATGTCAGATACACACACAGACACTTTCGAAAAATGACTTTTTTTTCATGTTTTGAGTGTAGTACAATCAGAATCTGCAATAATTTCGAACACATTTTTTTTAAGGAACATGGAAGTAAAATACTATAATTTTTTACTTTTATGTTCCTTAAGGAAATGGAAGTATGGTGATGGCAAAAAAAATCGTGTTCGAGATTATTGCAGATTCTGATTGTACTACACTCAAAACATGAAAAAAAGTCGTTTTCCAAAAAGTGTCTGTATGTGTGTCTGTCTGTCTATCTATCCATAGATTTTTCTATTGCAAACGATAACAGCCGCAAATTCAAACAGAATCAAATAATATTTTGCATACAGCCCTGATTTGTAGAGTACTCGCGACCTATTGTTTTTGGTGAAGATCGGTTGAGGGAAAGGGGTAGTTTACCGGCAACGGTTTTTTTTATCAAGGGTAATTTTGTTTGTTTGGCAAACGATAACAGCCGCAAATTCAAACAGAATCAAATAATGTTTCGCATACAGCCCTGAATTGGAGAGTTCTCAAGATCTGCTGATTTTGGTAAAGATCGGTTAAGGGAAAGGGGTAGCTTACCTGCAACGTTTTATGTTTTAACAAGGGTATTTTCTATGGCAAACGATAACAGCCGCAAATTCAAACATAATCAAATAAGTTTTTGCATACAGCCATGATTTCTTGAGTACTAAAGACCTATTGTTTTTGGTGAAGATCGTTTAAGGTAAAGGGGTAGTTTACCAGCCACGTTGTTTGTTTTATCAAGGGTATTTTGTATGGCAAACGATAACTGCCGAAAATTCAACGAGAATCAAATAATTTTTTGCACCCTTTCCTGAGTTGCAGAGAGCTCAAGCTCTATTGATTTTGGTGAAGATCAGTTAAGGGAATGGGGTAGTTTACCGGCAACATTTTATGTTGTAACAAGAGAAATGTTTCCTTGACGAACGATAACAGCCGCAAATTCAAACAGAATCAAATAATTTTTTGCATACAGCTCTGATTTGTAGAGTACTCGCGACCTATTGTTTTTTGTAAAGATCGGTTGAGGGAAAGGGGTAGTTTACCGGCAACGGTTTTTTTTATCAAGGGTAATTTTGTTTGTTTGGCAAACGATAACAGCCGCAAATTCAAACAGAATCAAATACGTTTTTGCATGCAGCCCTGTTTTGTTGAGTACTAAAGCCCTATTGTTTTTGGTGAAGATCGGTTAAGGGAAAGGGGTAGTTTACCGGACACGTTTTTTGTTTTATCAAGGGTATTTTATATGGCAAACGATGACAGCCGCAAATTCAAACAGAATCATATAATATTTTGCATACTGCCCTGAAATGTAGAGTTCTCAAGACCTGTTGGTTTTGGTGAAGATCGGTGAAGGGAATAGGGTAGTTTACCAGCAACGTTTTATGTCTTAACAAGGGTATTTCTTATGGCAAACGATAACAGCCGCAAATTCAAACAGAATCAAACGATTATTTGCATGGAGCCCTAAATTGTAGAGTTCTCAAGACCTATTGTTTTTGGTGAAGATGGGTTGAGGGAAAGGGGTAGTTTACCTGCAACGTTTTTTTAACAAGGGCATTTTCTATGGCAAACGATAACAGCCGCAAATTCAAACAGAATCAAATAATTGTTTGCATACAGGCCTGAATTGTAGAGTACCCAAGACCTGTTGTTTTTGGTGAAGATCGGTTAAGGGAAAGGGGTAGTTTACCAGCAACTGTTTTTTATCAAGGATAATTTTTTTCTATAGTAAACGATAACAGCCGCAAATTCAAATAGAATCAAATGATGTTTTGCATACAGCCCTGTATTGTAGAGATCTCAGTACCTATTGGTGTTTGTGAAGATCAGTTAAGGGAAAGGGGTAGTTTACCAGCAACATTTTATGTTTTAACAAGGGTAATTTTTTATATGACGAACGATAACTGCCGTAAATTCAAACAGAATCAACTAGGTTTTTGCATACCTTCTTGAACTAAAGAGAACTCAAGGTCTGTTGATTTTGTTGAAGATCGGTTAAGGGAAAGGGGTAGTTTATCAGCAACGTTTTATAAAGGGTAATTTTTTTTATGACGAACGATAACTGCCGAAAATTCAACGAGAATCAAATAATTTTTTGCACCCTTTCCTGAGTTGCAGAGAGCTCAAGCTCTATTGATTTTGGTGAAGATCAGTTAAGGGAATGGGGTAGTTTACCTGCAACATTTTATGTTGTAACAAGAGAAATGTTTCCATGACGAACGATAACTGCCACACATTGAAACAGAATCAAATATTTTTTTGCACGCTTCCCTGAATTGTAGAGGACGGAAGGTCTGTTGATTTTGGAGAAGATCGGTTAAGAGAAAGGGGTAGTTTACCTGAAACATTTTATGTTTTAAAAGGGTATTTTTTATGGCAAACGATTTAACAAGAGTAAAGTACTTAATTTTTATAAATAAAGTATCCTGATAAGAAGCTCATACTAATCCACTGTAGAAACGTAGATGAAATATCTATAAATGAAGAGGTTAGGTGAACGGGGTGGGGGTAATTTTCTATTATTAAAAATTATAGTTGAAGGTGGAGGGGATAATTTTTTATATGTGTACTACGTTATCGGCAACAAAGAAGTAGTTTTTTGTTAAAATTGCTTCCCGGGCTCTTTAGCCGTAGTCCAATGTTTTCTGCAAAACCAGACATTTCGGCAGTGCCATCGACTGCCATCATCGGTGAAAATCGAGTGCGAAAACGTGAGGTGGTATACGTTAGTGTCCACAGTACTGTGGTTAATGCTGAAGCAATAAGTAGAAAGACGTAGTTTCTATGGAAATATTTCATTTCGAATATGATTTTAAATATAAATCTTAGAACATGGAAGTCATGTATGGTTCTCCATACCGATATTTAGTATATTGATGTTACTTCCATATTCCTTAAGGAAATGGAAGTATGGTGATGGCAAAAAAAATCGTGTTTGAGATTATTGCAGATTCTGATTGTACTACACTCAAAACATGAAAAAAAGTCGTTTTTCGAAAAGTGTTTGTGTGTGTGTCTGTCTGTGTGGAGATTTTTTTTCTATGGCAAACGATAACTGCCGCAAATTCAAACAGAATCAAATACTTTTTTGCATACGTCCCTGATTTGTAGAGTTCTCACGACCTATTGTTTTTGGTGAAGATCGGTTGAGGGAAAGGGGTAGTTTACCTGCAACGGTTTTTTTTATCAAGGGAAAAATGTTTTTTTTGGCAAACGATAACAGCCGCAAATTCAAACAGAATCAAATAATGTTTCGCATACAGCCCTGAATTGT
Organism: Magicicada septendecula; assembly: GCA_034769895.1. Taxonomy (NCBI): domain Eukaryota; kingdom Metazoa; phylum Arthropoda; class Insecta; order Hemiptera; family Cicadidae; genus Magicicada; species Magicicada septendecula. The sequence continues at coordinate 138,090,977 of CM068372.1, forward strand.
AGAGTTCTCAAGATCTATTGTTTTTGGTGAAGATCGGTTAAGGGAAATGGGTAGTTTACCTGTATCGTTTTATGTTTTAACAAGGGTATTTCCTATGGCAAACGATAACAGCCGCAAATTCAAACAGAATCAAAAGATTATTTGCATACAGCCCTAAATTGTAGAGTTCTCAAGACCTATTGTTTTTGGTGAAGATCGGTTAAGGGAAAGGGGTAGTTTACCTGCAACGTTTTTTTACCAAGCGTATTTTCTATGGCAAACGATAACAGTCGCAAATTCAAACAGAATCAAATAATTTTTTGCATATGTCCCTGAATTGTAGAGGTCGCAAGGACTTTCGATTTTGGTGAAGATCGGTTAAGGGGAAGGGGTAGTTTACCTGCAACATTTTACGTTTTAACAACAGTAAAGTACTTGAAAATTCATTTAAACTTTTTCAAACAATGGTAATTGTTAAAAATAAAATAATTTTGTTGCCAGGGAATAAAATTAGAATTTTTTCATTTTAATGTAAATTATGTATGAGTTAATATCTTTATATATATAATTCTTCTGTACGTGTGTATGTCACTGAACTCCTCCATGTATAAAATAATATATCGTTCGTGGCAGGTAAGCATATCTCAGTTATGTAATGTTTACGTTTCCATTTTATTATTATGCCTACAGCAATAAAAAGGCAGGTAAGACACACACACACACACACACACACACACACACACACACACACACACACACACACACACACACACACACACACACACACACACACACACACACACAATTCACGTTATTTCTGGCCTCACTCATGTTTATTTTCTTATATTTGCACGCTTTTTAAATGGAAAGTGCCGAAACCCACACCAACATAACGCGTGCAAGCCAAAAAAATGGACATCAATTTGCTTCCTGTGGATCGCTGGGCAATGTAACTGCACGTGTTTACAGAGGAACGATTCATAGACAGACTTTTCGTCTTTAGGGAATGAACCCTCTGCAGGATGCTGAGGGTCCATGAGTGACTTCGGAGCGCTCCTTCTTTTTCGCGTGTTTGTTCTGTGAAACATACACTGTAGATTCGCAGCTTTACTCTAAGCAACGCTCAATAGGAAATGTTGAAAATTTTTGTCCACAGTGTACCCTCATTCACACTAAACCTGCTCTGATGTTTTAATTACGGACATCATAATATTAAAACTTTGGAAACTTGAGCACTACTTAATGGAGATCAAACATTAACTTATACAAGCCATTAATTTTATGCATATATTTTATATATATATGTGTACAACGTTATCAGCAACAAAGAAGTAGTTTTTGTTAAAATTCCTTCCCGGGATATTTGGCCGTAGTCCAATGTTTTCTACAAAACCAGACGTTTCGGCAATGCCATCGACTTCCATCATCAGTGAAAATCGAGTGCGATAACGTGAGGTGGTATACATTAGTGACCACAGTACTGTGGTTAAGGCTGAAGCAGTAAGTAGAAAGAAGTAGTTTCTATGGTAATATTTCATTTCGAAAATGATTTTAAATATAAATCTTAGAATATGGAAGTTATGTATGGTTCTCCATACCGATATTTTTTCTTTAACTATGTTATGTGTGTATTGTAACGCAACAGAAATGCTGGCATCCATGTTACATAAAAATTATATTAACAAAATAATAAACAAGTCGATATCTAACCCCATGATAAAACAAAAGTCTAATAATTACATTTATAATTATAGATAAAGTTAAATAAGGATGCAAGGTAGAAATAACGAGAATAAACAAACCTGTAAGTTAGATAATAGTTAATGATTTATGTTCAGTGAAAAGTAAATCAATGTGATACTGATGAGAAGTGTAAGAAGTAGAATAGTACAGAAATTGTCAAAGTAAATGACCATGAAAGTAAACAAAAATGAAACAATAATTTACCTTATAGCAATAGCAAGTAAGGATTTTGAGTTAAATAATATTATTTTGTGACAATGAATGTTATGATAAAGTTTATGTTATGTTATACCAATTACTTGTTGAGTTAATGAAAGGTAATGAAACAAGATGTATTATTCAATTACTGTTGTAGAATGATGTGTGAAGCAGCTAGTTAGCGTTAATAGATTTGAATTTTCTTATATGTGATCCATAGGTCAAGATAAAATTGTCATTAGATATGGAAAAAATAATTGTTTATGTAAATGTTAATAGTTAAGATGTGATTATATGTATGTATTTATGTAAAAGGGCTATAGATGTTTACCAGTTATAAACACAGGTAGGTCTGTTTACAATAAAAGGCCTAACAGCCAAAAACACTATATAACCACTCATAACATAAAGGTTAGGTACATAAATTAATAATAATTAATGAATACGGTTTGAAGAGCTAGGAAAAAACATTAAATTAGTAATGATATATAATAAACCATATCAATTTATACAAATTATGATAATGCCACAATGCCATGATATCGATTGATAACGTTTAATATCGAAAAGGTAGTAAATATAAAAGAAACAGACTCATATCAAAAAACCAGCAGAATATGTGTAGAAAATAATAAACCAACTATCGGTAAAGTTATATTCCGATATGATAGCAAATTAATAAGGAATAGACAAAAAATATATGAAATAAACACTATATACAAAACATGTAGAAGGTAGAAAAATTCTGGGTTGCTATGGACTACAGGAAATGAAGAAGTTGTTGATTTTCAATTATTGCCTTTTATGATCTGAATGTGATGAGATTAAAAATCTAGTAAATATCTCATATAATCGGAATATTCTAAAATATTTGACACAATTATAATAAACAAAATACTAAAGATAATATTCTTGAATCTTGCCAGTAGAGTTTAACCAAACAAGACTATAGTATGAAATCACAATAGAAAATAAATAACTGGGTTCTACAAGGAAGGACTTGAATTGTCCCATACCCGAAAGGAATTGATGATATATTAAACCAAATAGAAAGAGTTAACTGTATCACAACTAATAATCTACACTACCCGAGAACTTATAACCTTTCAAATACACGGAACATCACTAATTGCTTCAACCGAGAGAAGAACGTATTTGGATCCAGGAATTGCAGAAGGAGCATCAATCGGGCTGTAAATCAATCCAGAGAGCTGTATTTCCGAGGTGGACAGGACAAGAATTCCATTTTGTTAAACCGAAGAAAGAATATTGTATGGCATAATCGTCCAGAACAGTAAATTTCTCAATCAACCGCCTACCAGATTCGCTTCGTTATAGTCTGGTAAATTATTATTGTACAAATCATATTAACTACACAACACTTCAAATCTATAAATCTTGCATTTTTATCTATGTATTTTTAATCTTCCCCACAGTTACAAGAACCTTCACACCCTGAATTAAGTTAATTACAAATTAAAACACATTATATAACCGAATCTAAATAAAGTATCGGACTGATTAATAATCGATTCACGCAATCTATAGCCCATGTGTATGTCAGTTAGAACATATCTTATTCAATGTTAAAGAAGTAAACAAATAAAGAACCTTTGTATAGTTGCAAAATCTTGTCATTTGGAGTATGATTTAATGAATTGGGAATAAAAAGTAACTGACTAAGTATAGAATAATTGGTTAAAATAAACAGTGAAATAACCTCTAAGTTTCGTTGCTCCGGTACTACAGCGCTTATAGCGGAATTCTCCGACACCAAAGAGAGAGCGTAAAAGTACAAAATTATAAATAATTCTCTTCAAGGTATAATAGGGTTGAACGAAATTACAGAATAACACATTAATTATTTAAGTTTCAAGTACACTAACACTGATATTTTTTAGAGAGATAAGTTATATTAGTTAATTAAATCATTATATCCCTCAACTCCAGATATCTCAGATATTTAAATAATTAAGTAAATTAAAACGACCTAAGAGAGTAAAGACAGGGGAACATACCCGTTAATAGCAACGACTAGGCTAATATTGCGTGACACATTATAAGACGCAAGTAGTCGTCTTATAACAAATTGACGAACCCAACAGTGGGGCTTAACCCCGTAATACCCGTAATATAACAGTATGCATTACCAATCTGTCCTAGTGAAATATTGTTAACATTCCTTTTTACAGGAATGGGTATGTAGCCTATCACACAACTCCCTGCTTTGGGAATAAAGGGCTTGTATCCAAGGTTTCTTTCATTGGAGAGGCTAGTTTAATTTTCGGCTACTGAACCCGTTGTTAGCTATTGTAGTGAATCTTATATCTTGGTTTATGTAAGCTGTCATAAAATTCAAAAATATATATGCCACTAAACCATCTGCTTGCCTTGTGACCAGCGTCACCATCAGAATTGATCAAAACAATCAACCAGGACCTGCATCATTCTTGCAAGGTTTCCAATCAGCTTTTTAACCTAGACTGTTAATAGGATTATCTATCCGGAGTTACCCTAGGCTTCTAAACGTAACCCCTCCCTGTCATCTTTAATGTACAGGTTGAGTTAGAGATTAGAGACTAAGGCATGTCATAACTAAGAGGCATCAAGGGGATAAATCCTCCCAGAGCAATTAAAAATTTCAGCAAAATTCTATAACCACTTGATGTAGACCTATTTTTTAGCCACTCGTATGTGTTAAAATAAGACTTATAAATAATTGTAGAAATAAAATGAATTATTATATTTGTAAATTAATAAAATAAGAGTTTTCTTAATAATGATAATCACTGAATATTTGGTACGTAACATGCATATTTGCAGTCTTAAAAAACACTTGGTGCACTTGGTGCCAGAAAACGAAGGCAGAGCCTATTAATCTGCCTTTGCCTTTTTTGCACAGACAACCAACCCTTACAAGGTTGCCTATGTCATGACTCCTCTAGTCTAATACCTCTGTAGTTTGAAGTTTCATCTTTGCAGAGATAAAATAGCAGTTTCTTGACTTTAATTTATAAAAACGAGAAGATTTTGTTGTTGGATTTTACATAAAAATAACAGACTAAAAGTTGCTTTAAACATTCTTGGGACAACAACTATAAAAATTAAAGTGCAAAGAGGTATGGGAAGACTCATTTTCACAAGATCTATTGGGAATACAAATTCATAATTAAAATGATTCGTAATGATATGATGTTTATTACCTCTAATTTGAATACAAGTTAATCAAGATGGAATATTTGAAATCAGCGCTTTTCCATATTTTTTTCAACCCACAAACTTCACATTTGTTTACTCAAACATTTTTGAGATGCAAAGAATTTGTAAAATGTGTTTATAAAATTATATGTGAAAAACCTTGAGTTTCTCATTTGTCCTGAGGAAAATGGGGCTCAACCTTCAAACTAGTATCACCTCCCCCCAGGCACAGTTCCTAGTTATGCCACTGTTATAACTTATTTCTAATCCTTGGGTATCCTAGGGAGATTCACGGCAGGTAGACAAGACACTGGGAAAGATGCATGTCATGTGTACAATCATTTTTCAATTTAACGATGAGGATTGTAAAAATATAATTGATAGAGTAAATGTGAAAGAGATTATAGTCAAAATATAGGGAAATTAACAATAATAACTAATTTCATAATAATAAAACGGAAAGTAACTGAAAAAAGAGTACTACTTCTATTAAGAGCAAATATAGAAAAGTTAAAGAAATCTTCAGCTACTAGTGATCCAACACTAAGTACTTTTATGGTGTCTCTGAAAGGAATTATAATTTATTTCCTGGTTAATAAATTTGTATCTTTTAAGTAACAGAAAAAACTGTACATTGCTCCACAGTGTAAGCATTCACCAGCCAAGTCATGTGATGACAATATTTAACACTAGGCTGTGTGTTATAGCAGTGTGCATATAATTCTTATTGTAATTTGGCAACATTTCTATGCATTTTCATTTGATCTGTTTCTGGCACAGTCTGGACTAGCGGTTTAATGGTTCTGAAACATTTCAGTAGTAAAGAAGACACTGAATCTCTTTTGCCACCTACACATTTAGTATATGTACTCTATTTCTGGTAAGCCCAGATCCATTACAAGTTTGAACAGTCTATAATCAGCGCGCTTACAACATAGAAACAAATTGGTGGAGACAGTATTATTATTTTGTGTTGTTGTTTATAATTAGTGTTTTAGATGTTTCTCAAGTGCCTCTTAACAATTAAGTGACCCCAAATAATGCCAGAGTGTTCATCCAGTACAGTGGCATAGTTTCCGATGTTATCAATATCTTCAGTGGCATGTAAATTAATTTTCAGTGATACAGAATGTGTTGTGTGCATATGTGGTTAACTGATATATTACAGAGCACCTGGTTATACATGTTAAACAAAATCTTGAGAAAACTCTTGATCACTTTCTTATAGTTATTATAGTGAACAATTTCTGTGTTGTCATTGATATTTTCCAAACAGCTAGTTACTTTATAATGCTTTTTAGTACTACCAAATAGTTATGACTTAGAAACTGTAGAAACATCAAAAGCCTTGTTCCATGCGAAGCAACTAGCAGCCATTATAAATAATAGATGCTGCTAATGAACTAAATATGACTGAATAGTAAAATGAGTGCATATTGGCTGTGTTAGACAGTGGTTCGAGAATAGATCTGAATTCGCAAAAGTTTTTCAGATCCGCAATTCTACCTATTCACATAACTTATTTTTTCCTGCTCAGGATAAAAATATATACCATTGATGAATTTGATGGTCGTGCAGGACATTTATGTAGCTAAAGAAGACTCTTGTTGAGTATCTTGTTCGCTTAGATCATGCCATATTAAAAGTACATACCTACATAAGAAAAAAGACCACTGGATACAACATAATTTATGTATATTTTTATGTGATTGATGGATCTGTTTTTAATAATGAAACCAGTAGTGTTCTATATACATATATGTTTAAAAGGAAATTTATACGGAATAGTGAGTTTGGTAAGCTTCTGTAATGATTATGTATAATGTGACCCATGCTCTCTAACCTATCAAGATGTACTTAAATTAGACATTTTTAATGTTGAGTTTTTGTGTGTTAATTCTGAAAAGTGCTGTAGTAGTTACAGAACTGTCAATAACTTTTAAAATGCAAGTGAACAATAATTGTGACAGTAAATCGGAGAGTGAGAACAGAGAGTTTTTATTTCACAGAATTAATCCCCAGGAATTAGTGTTTTTTGCTAACACAAATACTAAGTATTTCTTGGATTTCGTTGTCCATGACGTGTCCGTTACTTAACTAAATACAACTATTACATTAACGACCTTACAACCTGAACCAGTTTTCACCTTTAAAAGGGTTCTTCAGAGGTTGTCGCTGGTAGCGCTGTCCATCCTGTTGTGGGCGATGGAATCGAATTTCGAAAGATCGATGTTGTGTGTGTGGGGTGAGATATGGTCGAATAATGTGTGCAATTTGAATTGTGTCTGTTCATTTAGGATGTCGTTTTTATTTGTTTTCGTGTGTTTGTATATTTCCAATTGTTCTAGAGTGTCTAGTTTTCGGCCTTTTGTGTGTACATGTAGAATGTTCATGTTATTGTCGATGTTTTTGTATGTGTGATTTGCTTCAATGAGGTGGTTTGCAAAGGTGGATTCTGTAGTGGAGTGGAGTGCCTTGTGTGTTCAGTGTATCTCTGTTTGAAGCTATGTCCTGTCTGGCCTATGTAGAATTTGTTGCAATTTGAGCAATTTAGCTTGTAACCACCGGGTAGATCGAATTTGTTTTGTGCTTTGTGTGTGTGTTTTGATAGTGTGTGTTCTGTTTTGTTAGTAGTTTTGTAAGCGATTCTGTATCCTGCTTTTTTGAATTTGTGGGCTATTTTTTCAGTTTGTTTGTTGATGTATGTTACTGTTATGAATTTGTTGTTTTCAGTCTTTGTCTGTTGTTTGTTTTGTGTAGGAGTTTATTGACTATTGTTCTGTCATATCCATTAGATTCTGCTAGATATTTTATCGTGTTTAGTTCGTCTTTGTAGTCTTTTTCATCTAGGGGGATGTTGTTAAGTCTATGTATCATGGTTCTGAAGGCAGCTAGTTTGTGTTGTATTGGGTGATTGGAGGAATCTTTCGAAATTTAATTCCATCGCCCACAACAGGACGGACAGCGCTACCAGCGACAACCTCTGAAGAAACCTTTTAAAGGTGAAAACTGGTTCAGGGTGTAAGGTAAAACTTTATGTTTTTACTCATAAAAAACTTTGTGTTCCGAGTCATTAATGTAATAGTTGTATTTAACTAAGTATTTGTCTTTCTACAGCCACAAGATTAGTAACAATGAAACTTCATATAATTATTTTATACCTATTACCTATACTGTTTTTAAACCAGATTGTGGAAAACTTAGATAACCAATATAAGTGTATGTTTGTTTCAAATTTTATCCATCAGTCACTACAAGTTGACTTAAGCCATAACAGCAGTGACTGTTTACTTTCATAGTTCATCCACACTATAGTAAGTCTACACAACTACCATATATTTAAAATAGATTTAATAATTTTAAAACCTCTCTAGCTTAGTCTTTAGACTTGCTATCACAAATGTGGTTTTGTGTAGATCTGTAAAGCCAAGAAACTACATCCTTTTTGAACATTTTGAAGTACTATATGTCTATTATAATTTTTTTATTTTTCACAAAATGCTATAAAATCAGGGCCTAACAGAGAATCATGTAAATCATTACATTGCATGTAATGGCATATTTTTCTTTCATGTATGATACATCTTCTTGCATTAATTTGTGAAAATATTTTTGTTCATTTAGTATTATGCTAATATCAGCTTAGCTTTGGTTTAACAAAGCCAAAATGAATCAGAAGGTGTAATAAGTTTGTGGAGTTTAACCAGATACCTCTTTTCATTAGTGCACACACTTGTATTGAGTTTAAAGATAAAATACTAGCCAATCAGGAATGCACTGCTTAAACCAATTGATAACCACTTGTTTATCAGTGATAACCATTAATGTAGTTTTCATGGGGGGCACGTGTGTTACACATGTCATAAATCCTAATTTGACTTCATTTTTCAATCTAATGTAATTCCAGTTAGGCATACTTCAATGTACATAACTCGATCAAGCAAATATATGTTTTTTAAATCCTTCATGGTTTATAAGTTTTTAGGACTAATTTAATGTTAGGTTGCCATCAACACAGTTTTACATTTGAGATCTGACTTAACTTATATTAATTTGTAATTTTTTATTGAGCAAATCATAATTCATAATTCAAAATTTCTATTCAAAGAACATCCATGATCAGTACAAGGAAGTTCAAGGACGAGTGTTTCCTTTAAATTTAAGAAAGTGCACATCATTTGTTAAAGATATATGGTAAACCATCTAGTGATAGTCAGAACATCTGAGGCAAACTGACTTGCCTTGCCTGTCGAAATCCCATCTACCAAGCTCATATTATGGCTGGTTGAACCAGGAAGATTGTACAGTGAACGAATTATTGAGTAGTATATGTAAATTACTGTTTAATGGAGTTCTCTGATTTTTAATTTTTTTCATTATTCACAGAATGCTATTGCATTCAATTATTTAGAATCCTGTAGCTTTATTCTTATTGCAGAATTAACATATAAAACGGTTCTACTTAAAAATGTTCTCATCAAAGATGTCCATGCACCAAAATGCCCCATTAGTAAGTAATGCCATTGTTCAGTGACAATTAAAAATGTGAGAATACTGACAGGACTCTGGCCAAGTTTGGTTTTTACTTATTTTTTGTTCTAAATTTGTTTTGTTTTATGCATTTTATTTATGCATATATACTGTATTTTATTGTTATGTTTTTATTACTGTACATTATTTGTACTTTTAGTATTTATGAGTTCAAAATATTAAATGATTAGCACAGAATATTGTATTAAATAATACAATTTTGTGTATTTTATTTGTTTTTAAATGTACGTGTACACCACATCTATTTATTTTTATTCTGTATTCAATATATAAGATGTTCATGTTTAAAAGAGCCACTTTTAAAAATGTCACTGTTTTATTAGAATACAAAAATACTCTATTATTAGAATACTATTTGTCAGTGGCGGCTCGTGCGTAGGTTGTACAACCACCAATAATTCCCAAATTGTATTTTAAATTATAGAATTATGAATACAACAACAAATAATAGTGTTTTGAAGCTAAATCATTATAATTAATCATCTGCCGATTGAAAAGCGCAGAGGAATACTAAAAACCATACACGCTCTTGCCGTGGTGTACGGTTGGTGTATGCACCAACTGTGACATGCTTTGTATATGGGGAAATACAATGGAGTAGTGCTCTGGCTGGCTAGATGCGGTTGTTCCTATTACAGCAGTATAGGCTCGCTTGGTGTGATTAAGGACTGCGAACCCCACTTGTACGTCACGGTGCCACCAGTCTGTTGGTAAATAATACGTGGTGCGCCAAGTTGGAATTGTAAGTTCGTTGTTAGTTTCAATCCAATTCATCATCAGATTAAATAATAGTACATGTAAAGGATTAAGGTGTCATAGTGTAAGATATTTATTATATTTAACTGGTAGGACACAATGAATTCTGTTGAAAAACTTGACAAAAACGGCATTTAGTTTAGGTCCTAATGAGGAAAAAATTGAAATTAAGAGAGTAGGTAGGCCTACACCAGACCTTTCAAATTTTAATCAAAGTGTAAAAGCAGGTAACAGAATATTTAATTGTAGATTTAAAAAATATTTATATGATAAATATTTGTGGTTACGTGGGTGTGACATTAAAATTGCAGTAGGCCTATTTTGCTTTCCTTGTGTATTGTTTTGAGAGGAGAGACTTGGACATTTTCTATTCAGAGAATAAAACTATTTTATTCCATCCAACCCATCTGAAACCCCCAAATTTTTCAACCACCAGCCACCACTGCTATTCGTATCTTATAAGTAGACGATCTGGAATGTAATAATAGCCAGATGGTCAAATACACACAAAAAATGAAGCAATTGTGTGTATGGAACATAATATTAGAAAGGACTTGTAATATCAGATTTGTGATGTTCAAAAGATGATTTATTGTCAACTAAATAAGCCAATAAACCCGAGGAATAAAATTATGCTTTGTTGTAAGAACATGAAAGTCTATCAATAAAATAAAATATACAGTATATAATCATATTGGTTTCTATGTGTTTAAGAATAAATGTACAGAATAAAAAAAAAGAAATACATTCATTTGATATTAAATGAAACAAAACTTTTTGTATACAAAATCAGTTAAAAATTGATTTTTTGTCTGTACGATTTGTTTTCCTTCAAATTTTGTATTTTTTTAACAAATACAAGAAATATAATGAATTTGTTGTGAATATTTATTAAATACTCCCCATAAATGATATTGTGTCTGAATTGTTGCTGCTTAAATTGCCCCTGTTAAAAATGTTAATGTATCATTTTTTCAGTTTGTGTTAAAATGTGTTTTTTTAAAAGTTAAAAATAACAGCGATGTTTGAAACAATGGACCACAGTCTTATTGACAGGGATGTTTTGTTGTGGGACATTTTGGATGGTGACATTTTAACATGATAGAGTACCTATACAAAATTTGGTCAAGTTAGGTAGGATGCTAACTGTTAACCTATCTATGAACTGAATTATTTAAAAATATGTTTTGTGTGTAAATGTCCTGTCAGGTCAAAATTGCTGTAGACAATAATTATTCATCTTCTATATTAATAAATCTCTAGGGGGGTCTACGTTTGTCCGTGGTAATCTCAGAATCTACTGAACCGATTTCAGTGAAACTTTGCATGCTGATAGCAAGTACTCAACGGAAGGTTGTCCACTTTATTTGATAATGATAGGTTAAAAAGAACCGAAGTTATTGCAAAAAAACTCATTTTTTTAAACCCGCGGCTTCGATCGCGAATATTTGTGTATGATTGTTGTGGTAACTGTCGAGTTGGTAAATTGCTAATGGTACATTTCTATATAATAAATCTCTAGGGGGGTCTACGTTTGTCCGTGGTAATCTCAGAATTTACTGAACCGATTTCAATGAAACGTTGCACGCTGATAGCAGGTACCCAACGGAAGGTTTTCCACTTTATTTGATAATGATAGGTTAAAAAGAACCGAAGTTATTGCAAAAAACGCCATTTTTTTAAACCCGCGGCTTCGATCGCGAATATTTGTGTATGATTGTTGTGGTAACTGTCGAGTTGGTAAATTGCTAATGGTACATTTCTATATAATAAATCTCTAGGGGGGTCTACGTTTGTCCGTGGTAATCTCAGAATTTACTGAACCGATTTCAATGAAACGTTGCACGCTGATAGCAGGTACCCAACGGAAGGTTTTCCACTTTATTTGATAATGATAGGTTAAAAAGAACCGAAGTTATTGCAAAAAACGCCATTTTTTTAAACCCGCGGCTTCGGTCGCGAATATTTGTATCATACCCAATAACTTTCCATTTCAATTTGAAAGACTCCAGTTTCCAGTTAATTTATGCTTCGCAATGACTATCAATAAGTCATAAGGGCAAACTTTACGTACAGCTGATGTGGATTTAAGAGCTGCTTGCTTTTCTCACGGACAACTGTATGTGGCATGTTCTCGAGTAAGCAGAAGCAGCGAGCTCTTTATTTGCTCTGATAACGGCAGAACGAAAAATGTAGTTCATAACGAGGCTCTGATGTAAAAATTTATATAAAAACTGAGTATACTGGACTATGATACATTTACGTATAAAAGGATTCTACCAAAACGTTTAAGACTGACTTAGCATGTAAGATTTCGACTAACTCATATCAATATACTTATGTATTCATTATTTGTATTATTCTATACGAATAAACATTTTATCTAATTGTGTTACTGCATGTTTGTAAATATCTACTAAATTATCAAATTTTGATTTTACGTATCGAGGAAACATGAATGATGGATCTATTGCTTCTCACTTTTTGGATATTCATAACTTACAATATAAGAATATTATTAATATAGATGTACAATTAGCAATTTACGAACTCAACAGTTACCACAACAATCATATACAAATATTTGCGTGCGAAGCCGCGGGTACCTGCTAGTGTATTAATATAATACTATGTATACCAGTGTACTACAAATTATGATTGTACATACTGAAAGATTTCAAGCATTTAGGCCCTGATATTCCTATGCCTCTGAAGCCAATATCTCCATAAATTTAGCAAAATTTAAATTGGTTTATGACACATTAGAAATATCTTACGAAGAAAGTGTTAAGAAAAAAATAATTAATTTCTGTACAGTAATGGTTGGACAAGCTCTTCTGTGTGGATCAGAAATTTGTTCACAACAGAGAGGCATCTTGTAGCAGAATTTTTGGAGTGGAAATAAAGTTTCTTTGATAATTGGATAGAGGCTGGAGAATTTTTGTTGTCCTGAAAGATTTTTGTTGTGAACTGAGTGAAAGAGCAAATGCACAAATTGCTCAAAACCAGACTGGCAAAGAAAGTGTTCTCAAATACACTCTACAATAAAACAGAGTAGTTAGAAGAACATGTAAAAGATTGGTAGCCCTTGAGAATTGTAATAGGTGAATTCACATAATGTGTGAATAGAGAAGAAGAAGAAGAAACAAATAAGTTTACTACCACACTTTTATTGTAACAATGTTTTGTTATAATATTTATAAATCATGGGGTCAGTGGTAAAGTTATCTAAGTCCACTTAGGTGAATTTATGGAAAACTGATGAAAACTTTCCTGAGAAAGAAGTCACTTGTAATCTCAATATGTATTGACTGCCACAGAAGGAAATAAGTTCATTGTGCTGAAAGTAATCTCATGTAATTTAAAATCATAAACTACAACAGAAGCGAAACTTTGTCTCGAGGAATAAAGCTATAAGAGATGAAAACGATTGCATTTAATTTCAATTAAAGATTTTCAAATGTAATGATAAATCATACAATTATTACACTGATTTTCAAGGTTAATTTTTATTATTGATAGAGTTTTTTATTTGTTAAATAGGTTTTGAAAAATGAAAATAAAAATAAAAATAAAAATTAATACAAAAAAATAAAATGTATCTCTTGAAACATCATTGGACTTAGGTAGTTTTACCATTAACCCCACAAAATATGGATTATACCACAGTAATAATAATAATGATTATTATTATTATTTAGTAATAATGGATAGATCAATAATGAATGGATAAGCCAGGTGGATGGGAAGAAGGAAATAATAATTTTTTACAGATCAATGTAGAAAACACCAAATATATGCATACTACTACCATAATGTGTTACAAACTAATCAGGCATGCTAAAGCCTAACCATAGGTATGAACAACACAGAGTAGGAAAATAAATTTTATGCCTGGAATCTAAGTAAATAGCACTAACATCATGTCAGAAATTAGTACATAGAACACTGTGCATAACAACTAGAACATACTGTGCACTGATAAAGCATCAGTTGTTGTTTCAAGGCATAAACGTAAGCATATAAAATATACGCTTTAGAAAAATATGGCTCACAAATGTTGATGATAACAAAAAGTAATGAACAATTATTTATTAAGTGGCTTTGAGTGAAGATTGTTAAGTCACATCTATAAGGGAATGATTGAGGGTGGTGTTCGGCCCGGACAAATGTTGAGCTGTATCAGCTATACAGCTACTGTGAGGTTTATTAAACAGGACACAGAAAGAATGGAGCAAATATAGCTTACAAAACACCAAGTTTCCAAAGGTTCATGGGTAATAGACCTAGAGGAAGACTGGGAATTAGGCTGAAAGATCAGGTGGGTGAAGACCTAGGAAAGCTTAAGATTAGAAATGGGAAGGGTACTGTGAAGAATAGGAACCGACTCTTGGAAGAGTTCAAGACCCACAAAGGGTTGTGAAACCAGAGCTGATGATGATGAATACTACGTATGTATGATGAGTAATATGATGATTTTCACAGTATGTAGAATGCACTCTCTAGTCTTATGTTAACGATATACAAGTTTATTGCATTCACTTATATAATGTTTACTAGATCTTTCTGCAGTTTACAAAGTACGGTATTCAATAATTACTTGCTACTGGAGCACTAATTTTTTATAGGTAAAAATGTTTAACTTTTACCTTATAACCTAAACAGGTTTTTGCTCCATTGGAGCTTCGTTACAGGCTGCCATTAGGAGCGCTGTCCGTCTTGTTTTTGGTGACAGTGCCATCATTCAAAAGATCAGTATGTGTGTGTGTGTGTGTGTGTGTTGTGATATGTTCAAATAGTACGTGTGATTTAAATTGTGTCTGTTCATTTAGGATGTTGTTTCTATATGTTTTTTGTGTTTGTATATTTCTAATTGTTCAAGAGTGTCTAGTTTATGACCTTTTGTGTGTACGTGTAGAATTTCCATGTTATTGTTTATGTGGTTTGCCTCGATGAGGTGGTTTGGAAAGGTGGATTTGGTGGAGGAGTGTAGTGCCTTTGTGTGTTCAGTGTATATCTGTTTGAAGCTGCATCCTGTCTGGCCTATAGAATTTGTTACATCCTGAGCAGTTTAGTTTGTTCAAACTTGGTATAATCCTACGTTCACAAATGTAAGTAATGTATAGCAATTGCTATAAATTGAAGGTCTAAATAAGGGTAGTAAACTTAAACTAATTTAACTACAGTAAATTATGAAAAGAACTTACCTTCAAGTGACAATATGTTTCCATCAAGTACTCTACACAATTTTTGTCATGTAGACGCCATTTAAAAAGAAGATATTTTTTGTTGAGTTTTACAATAAACCATTGTTCAACATACCAAGATTTTATGTTATGTTTGGCTTTCAATTAATGGATTGGCTAATTGAAACAATTTTAGCAAAGCAAAACATTAAAAAATTTCTTTAACACTAGTATAAGGTTTAAGTTATAGACACAGCACAGGTGTAGTGATAGTGATTATACAGTAATAGAGATAATAAAAAACTTGACTTAATGACAACATTATTTATTTATATTTTGTTCCTGCCTGATGAGTTCTTAATTCAGCTGACAGTGTTCATAGCACATACTTGCAGTCCTAAATGTAGAATCACTTATAACAAAATACCACCTTTGTAACATCACATAAGTTTTTCGAAGGTAAGTTGCAAATGTTTTGGTGCTCCAATGTCTTCATAGAAGAGGGAGCAATCAAACCGTCTTCTTTCTTCACAGTCCATCATTTATATTAAAAACAGTAATGAAAAATTAAACTCCATTTTTACAATGTTTTCAGCATGATGCAGAATTATTTTCAGTCTGGATAAGAATTTTAATTATGGTGTTTGTTTTTTAATTACAATTCTTGTTTTTATGATTACATAATGGATATTAGGTACTGTTTTCTCCCAAAATTAAAGTTATTTTGTTTTTGAAAAACAGAACGTTATTATTGTCTATACCATATGATACTTATTGCTTTAAAGGTAAGGTGTCTCAGAATTATAGTTACTAAATCACGTGTTACTTGATGATATAAGGATTACTAACTTACACCATAAAAACTTAAAAGTCAAAATGTTAATCTGTAATCCCAAAATATAAGTGAAACCACAAAATAATAAATAAGGTATAGTACAGACATGAGTTTTAAAAAAGCATTGAAAATATGTAATACATTTATTATGTGGGTGGAATTTTGAAAATATATTTTTTTTGTCCTTCAGTTGATCAAAGTAGGCTACAGTAGTGTGTTTGATGACTTTTAACAGTTGTTATATGTAGTGATATAAAAAAATACTGAAATACCACATCAAACAACTATTATTTAATAATACACTATGATAGTTATTTCTATAACTATAATAATAATGAATGTAATGTCTTAAAATAATAAATACTTCTGCACGTATAATTTATTGTATTTTCACCTGACATACGTTTCACAGAAATTATTCTGTATCTTCAGAGGTTTTTATATGAATTAATTTGTACAAATTTATATTTACATCAAAAAAATATAAACTTTATATATATATATATAAACCTCTGAAGATACAGAATAATATCTGTGAAACGTATGTCAGGTGAAAATACAATAACTTCCAGAAGTATTTATTATTTGAATAGATTACTAGAAAACCTGCAATAAACTCAGTGAGTTACTTACAAAAGAATTAGCTTTAATAATTTATATATAAAACTTCATGGCTATATAAGACTTATGACTAACTCAAGAACACCGGTTTCTGAAAAGCAATCTAAATTCTTGATTCTGCAGCAACTATAGAATTTCCTTGTTATTTACTAAATCAGCCTAAATATGTATAAACTGAAAATATACTAATGATCAAGCATATTACATAAAATTATTTTTATTTGTAAAATTAAAAAATATAAAGTTTTGTAAAAAATTATTTTGGTTGTTGAATAATTGTATTACAATTCTGTAAGACCTAAACTTTGTTTTGTATCATTTCAACTGATATCTTTTTTTAAAAGATTCTCTGTTTTATGTAGTAAATACATGAAAATGGTTGAAATTTTAGGATCTCTTCACTCACAAGATGTAACTCATATCAGTACATATAATATTTAAGTAATATAAGTTAATATTTCAGTAATTCACATGGAATATTTAGTTAATCCTAAAAAAAAAATAAAATAAAAAAGGAAAAGAAACTTGCGCTCAATTGTTGCCCTATTAGTCCAGTCGCCAGAGATTTTGACTTGATAAAAAATTGGGGCAAAGCAATATTTGGTGCACGTGTTAAATAAACGTTAATAATTAATATAAAAAAATCTTTGCATGTTTACCTTTCTAGGGTTTTCTGAAAATGGTCTGGAAAAATCGTAAAGACAGATTTTCTTAAAGCACTCCGTAAATATGTACAGTTGGAAGAAATAAAAAGGTGTATATTGAAGAGCAAACAATTTCCTTCAGAAAGTCTCCTTACATATTTTTACGTTAATGGAACTGTTTTCCTGAAAATTGGTAATGATGAGCGCTGCGTTTTAAAAAGAGCGTTTGCCCCCGATCTTGCGTAATTCGCTAAATTAGCCAGGCGCGTCTATTCAAAAATATCATAACTTTCTTTAATCTAAGCATAGCCAGTTAAATAAAGGCTAGTTTTGAAGGGGAACAGTATAGCTTTCAAAATTTGTTGATTTTTACATAAATATTTTATTTGAACATAAAGACTATAGTGTATAAATATTTACTGTAGATACAAAAAGAAGTGAAACCACAAAATTACAAGTACTATACAATAAAATTTAAAAAAATAGTAGTTCTTTACTAATTTACCTTTAAAAGAGATAAACTTTTTATTTTATAATAATGAAAAATACTTTTGAAGTTGTTATTTAAAAAAAAAACACCTTTTCAAAAGTGAGTATTTCGACGTATTTTAAATTTACTCGAAAATTCAGAGTTTATCTGCCTTTATTAATCTTAAAAATAGAGATATCGAAATACAAAAAATTGTATTTGAAAGCTGCAAGTGTTCTGCATCAAAAACTATACTCATGAAAATTAAAATCATTTTCGAAATTAAAAAAAATAAATAAAAATTGTGTATACTAAAAAAAGGTGCCTCCTTTGCGTTACATACATGTATCTTTTAAGTGGGTTTATTTGAGTACTTGAAATTAACGTTACAGCTACTACAATACTAAATCTATCTATTCATGTTATTTCTCTTACCTGATTATACCTATACTCTAAAAACAAGACCCTAGAAAACAGGTAAATTTTAAACGGCGCGGCGTTCTATTCCCCTCGAGTGTGAACTGTAAATGTAGCTGCGCGCGCAACACCCATTGTTGTGGTGTGCCATACAAACATCTGCTATACAAGAACGGAGCAGTAACGCAGTTGATATTTCTTCAAAGGTTATAATCAAAACATTACAAATATTTTTGTTTTTATCATATAAAACAGGTAAAAAAATTGCAGTTTAAAGTTTTTATTTACACTTTTTATACATGCTAATATTTATTTATTTGTGAGCACGTGTAGTGGAGTCAAAATAAAAATCAAATGTGAATTGTTTTGGGAGTCGATTTTTTGTGTGCTAAATTGGTTAATGGGATCAAGTTGAGCTAATAGTTAAGTTTTGTGTAAAAACAACCCGTTTATTTTTTTATTAACAATTTAAGTTGCAAAATAGCGTTTTTATAAATATCTTTGGACCTAACAAACCGATTTTAATGTGATTTTTTTTCAGTATTCTATAATAAATTAAGAACATTTCTAGCCTTAATACGGAAGTCGATGTTATTATTATTGTTAATAAATAAATAAAGTGGCGATGGCGTTTATAAACAAATTGCTGTTGTTTTAACGCAAATTAATGAAAGTTGATAAAACTTGAGGGAAAGGTAAACTTTGTGGAGTACTATAAACCCCAAAAATTTCATATTGAAATGTCGAATATTACCTCAAAAAAATCGCAATTCACAAAAAAACTTTGAGTGTTCATAAAGTACGGCAAGATTGTGGCACAAAGGTGTACGACGGCTTAAATTAAAGCTTATTAAAAATACTTTCGGGTGGTTAATTAACAAAATTTTTTGGCCTTTCTGACACCATTTTTTGACCATTAAAAGAAAAAACATAGACATGGATAGCCTCAAAAAAAGATGAAAATGAAGAAAAAAGAAAAATCTTAAAATCTGCAGCAGCAATTATTCGAAACGATGTTAATCTGAAGAAAAGTAATACAGAATTTTATCCTCCAAGTGATAATATATTCCAAAATATTAATGAGAATATCCCAGAATCCCTTCAGTTTCTGATAGAAGAAATAATTTTAAAAAATAAAAAAGGTGATATTAGTTCATATGAAACAAAATGCACAGCAATTACTCATTCAATTATGAGTTGCATAAGACCTAGAACCTTTCTATCACCATTGCAAGTTGGTCTGTCTGTAATGTTGCACAGGAAATTTGCTTCAATACGAATTATAGATATATTGTCGCATCTGGGAGTGTGTTCATCATACACTTTATGAGGATAGTGTATTGCTTAGTCCACGTTCTCCATTTAGATCTGGTTGTTTTGCACAATTGGCATTTGACAATTCAGATATTAACATCAATACTATAGACGGGAAAAATACTTTTCATAGTATGGGAGGTATTATGATTGTAAGTCCCAGAGATTTTTATTATAACAAAGTTCCCTTCAAACGATTGACAGTTAAGCCTACTGCAAAAGAAATTAGCAAAATTGACAAAATACCATTCCAAATTTTCGAAAATATTAATACACATGCACTCCAAAACTTGTTTTTGAAAAAGTAGATAACCCGAGTTTTAATAATATAGATTTTTCTAATGCTGACTTGCTTTGGATTTATGGAGTGACCAAACCAGGCATTACTGGCTGGAATGCCTTTATGTCCAAGCTTTTGGAAAATATGACGTATACATTATCTAGAATTGTTTGCTTGCCTTTTGTACACTCTCCTCCAACTGACAAAAATACAATATACACCGTTTTAAAATACGCTGTAAAACTAGTGAAAACTTAAATCTATTTAATTGTTTTGTTACTTTCGATCAACCTTTGTATCAGAAAGCGTTTAAAATGGTCCAATCCTCACCTGATGATGATATACATAATGTAATTGTTCGACTTGGAGGATTTCATCTGCTTATGTCTTTTCTTGGTTTAATCGGTTATGTGATGGCAGGAAGCGGTTTAAAAGAAGCATTAAGCTGTTACTATGCGCCAGGAACTGTAGATAAGATGTTAGATGGCCATGCTTATGCTAGAGCAGTACGAGGCCACACATTAATTTGGATAGTTTTGTGTAAAAAGATTATTGAGGAAATGAATCTTTCAGAAGTTGAATATTCAAATATGAAATTTTTACTACAAGAATTTTTAGATGACAAT
Source organism: Magicicada septendecula (assembly GCA_034769895.1). Lineage (NCBI taxonomy): Eukaryota > Metazoa > Arthropoda > Insecta > Hemiptera > Cicadidae > Magicicada > Magicicada septendecula. Next base: position 138,111,794 of record CM068372.1, read on the forward strand.
CTTACTTACAAAGAAGTACAAGATCATAATTTTTTTAACATCTTAAATGGTAAATTTCTAGAAAAAATTATTGAAATTGAGGAATGCGGTAAAACTGCAAAATTATGGATACAGTACATACGAATGATCTCTATTGCAAAAGCATTTGCGCGCTCTGAAAAAATGGGTAATATAAAAATTCAATTACAAGTTATTCAGCAAATGTTGCCATAGTTTTATGCGACTGGACATTTTAATTATACGAAATCAGCCTTATTATATGTACAATATATGAATCAATTTATAAAAGAATCTGAAAAACTTTTCACCTCAATGCAAAACCAAAATGTAATTCCAGAAACTACCGCTTTAAAAATTAAAGAACTTCAAAATTTTATAAATAACAGATTTTGTACTGTAAGACGAACTGAGAAATTCTGGTCAGGAACTCATACTGATATGACAATCGAACAGGACTTAATGAGAGTCATGAAAGTTGATGGTGGTATGATTGGACGGGGAGTAACTACCAGTACTGCAAGTAAATGGATTTTAGCGATGCCATATACACATGATATCTGCGAAGAAGTAGAAAATTTTTGTGGTATACAATTTTCTACTTCCGATAGGATGTAGATGCTAGAGATTCTCGAATAAAACGAGATACTGAAGATATTCTCAAAATAAAATCCTGGTTTGATTGTCACGAGACATTTCCTTATCAAGATTCAATAATGTCTATATCTACTGGCGTTACTGGCGGTAATAATATTAACTGTCATAATGCTTTTGAGGTTGGAAAAGCAGGGTTAGAAGAAATTGTTGGTACAAACTTCCATAAAGTTTCGTTTAAACGAAAAAATAGAGTACTGTCATTAAAAAGTGTTAATAGTAGTCTGAAAATTCAAGAGGAAATTGTCCCTATAGATCCAATGTTTATATTTCAACGCATTTGTGTAGCAAGAAAAAGTGACGACGAATTAAAAGATTACATGCGTTATGAACTTGCACCGTACCCAACATCTATGTTTTACGAAGGTGTATTTCGGAAAACAGATAAGTCTAAACTATATGATATGTTTGAAGTGGACCGCGCTGAGATTAACCTTGAAGATTGCATTTACGTCATTGATGGTGGTATGTTACTGCATAGAGTAGTATGGTCAAAAAATGACAAGTTCAAATGTATTTTTCAAAGATACGTAAATTATGTCAAGAGACACTTTGGATCAAAAGTTACTGTAGTTTTTGATGGCTATACAAACAATTCTAACAGCATCAAAGCTATGGAGCGTTATCGCCGTACCAATCAAAATTCCTCTTTAGATATTTTATTCTATGAAGATATGTGTGTCACAGTGACCCAAGAACAATTTCTTTCGAATAAAACTAATAAAACTCGATTTATTGAAATTCTAACGAGATATTTGGAAGAAGAAAGCTAACGTTAAACAAGCTGACGATGATGCAGACTTATTAATTGTGAAAACAGCCTTAGAATTATATGATAAATTATATGCACGTCAAATTGTTACTTACATTGAAATTCCCTTTAATTTGATACCCCACGTGCGGTATTTTCATATTTTCCATTTTTGACATCACCCCTCCGCCAATTCCACTAATTTATTGAGCCCAAAATTTTTAAAAACCAAAATTTTTAATAGTGCGTATATGCATGTCACATATGATATTTCATATTTTCCATTTTTTACACCCCTCCATTACAACCCATTTATTGAGCCCCAGGGCCCAAATGTATTCAATAGTACGTATATGCATGTAAAATTGTTACTTGCATTGAAATTCCCTTTAATTTGATACCCCACAGTATTTTCATATTTCATATTTTTCATTTTTGACATCCCCCCGGGCCCAAAACACCTATCTTATGTTGGTTCTCCCGTTGCATAAAATATTTGTGCTAAGTTTTGTTGAAATCGGTCCAGTGGTTTAGTAGGAGGTGTGAAATATAAATACACACAATGACTTTTATGTATATTAAGATACACATATTTAATAATATTATTCAACAGAGGAAGATTTGTTAAAATTGACCATTCCGTCTATCGATTTAATACTCCTAACGATGAAATAATAACAAAATCGTTATTTTGATTTTATTACTATTAATATTTGAACTATTTTAAACAAAAAGAATGAAGACTTTATCATGATCCAATGGTTTATTTAGTAGTAAGAAAAGAAATTCACGGAATGTAAACGTTTTTATCGATTTTACCGCGCGCTGCCCTTAAATAAGGTTTTTTTTTAAAGCCTGACCTTATAAACATGCAAAGATGATTTTAAACCGATATTTAGACCTTTTTCAATAACTATACCAAATATCACTTTGCCTCAATTTTTTACGAAATTTTACCATTATTTTTACTCTGGCGACTGGACTATATTAGGCAAATGAAAAATTAAAAAAAAAACTAAAAAGTAAAAATAAATTATGGGAATTTAAAAAATCAATTAAAAATTAAGTTTTTAAAAACAGCTTTATTGTAGCAGATTTTGAGTGCACAATGTAGTAACAGTATGTTAATAGAGTTTCACTTCAACAATAAAGTATGTACATACCCTATCATTACAATCAACAATATACAGCATTACAAGAGTTATTGTAATATAGGGCAGCAATATAAGTGTTTTAAACAGAGTAAGAACACTTATTGGTACTTCTTACAAAAGCAAATTATCCCTGACACTTGTAATAGAAATTCAAACAAAACAATTTTAAAGTTTTTTCTGGTTTTTAATCTTTGTCTTGAATACAAAGTTTAATTGGATCACACACGAAAAAATTATTATGGACATCAATACAAATTTATATAGACTATCATTAAAGAACAAATAATATCTAAATGCTTAATTTTCACTGTAAATGCATGTTTTTTTACAGTGTGTGATAAATTATTATCATTATTACATTATTATAAATGTCATATAATATAATGATTTTCCCATACATACGGAAATACATTAGGTATTGTCTGTATAGTATAAATGAGTCCATGTAATTAAATCAAATCAGGATGTATAACACTTATAATACTGATCAGAAGTCATGTCTATCTTATAAACACTTAAGAAATAATGATATTTTGAATTTTTTTAGTTTAATGATGTCTTACATGTTGTAATCTTCTGGTCAGGGATAATTTTGCCCTCGTTTACCATAAGGCAGAATTAGAAAAGAGATAAAACACATTCTTATGTTCACAGTTATGTATTTATTTTTATTTAGGTAGACATGATTTTCAATAACACAGAACACCGATGATTTGAGAAAATCTTCACTGGTGAGTTTATTTTCATCACTTCTAATTGCAAGAAAGTACAGTCTGTTTTCTGTTATCTTAAAAATTATGATCTTATCATACTTCCAAAATAACACTATCTATTTCATTACTACTTTATTTGTTGTCCAGTCTTATTAGTCTGATGATTTACAAAAACATGTTACCAGAAAGTGATTACATGTCCTGATAAATGTTTATGTATGTCACAGTGACATGCAATGAGATGTTTTTCAGGTCTTATATGCTATACAATGTCAGACATTTGAGGGAGTCACAAATTTTCGAAGAAGTCACCGAGAGTAGAGAATTGAAATGCCTCATTACTAATCAAATAGTTAGATAATATACATATTATTACTTATGTTAATAATATAATACACATTAGATAATGTACATATGTTTACTCACAGATTAGTATATTTTAATATTATTCAGTAGAGTTTTGCATTCAACAATATTAATAAAAACAATCACCACCTATACTGGCAGCGAATAATAACTTTGAGCAAATCATTTGTAAATAAAATTTAGACTTTCATAACATATTTAATTTGAAGAGGTATTTAACCAAGTTAAAATTATTTGTACAGTTGATTATAGTAGCATATAATATGTACAATGCTGATATGTAAATGACTAGGTTTTCACAGCTTTCATTAATACTATATCTTCACTGATACTATTCATTAGTTATAATAAGTATTAATTACTAACAGTAGTCACATATAATCAGTCAGTATTACAAAGTAACAACTTTTGAAAAAATTGATATTTACATCATATTTGTATTTTGGAATATATCTAATAATCTATATCATACATGTCCCCAAACATCATTTGATAAAAAAGTCATTTAGTATTAATTTTTTTTTAAAAATATCAATTAACCTTCTATTATTTAAATTATTATTTCTATAATAATTTATTAGCCTTGTTTCAATATATAAGTCTAACCATACATAAAATATGAATTCAAACATAATAATATAAAACTATTTATAAAGACATATAAAAGTTGTTTGGAAAATCTTTTTAGGAAGTGTGTAATAGTATATTTAAGGGATTGAAATTCCATTTATAAAAATTATAAATATAGAAAAAAGGGTTTGAAAAGTTGTTTTAATTCCATGTATAGAGCAACATCTACTCTACGTGTGTGTGTGTGTGTGTGTGTGTGTGAGATTAAAGCAACTAAGCTGTGACTGAGTTAAACTAAAATATTGCTCTGAAAAATCACTAAAGTATAAAAACAATGTTTTATTATAAACAGTTTTTACAAAACGAAGCAAACATCTCATACAAACAAACAAAAAACATACAGAAAAAAAAACAATGAAGTATTATAATAGAAGGTTTTACAATTGTTATTTATATTGAATGTTTTATCAGTATGTAAACTTAAATCAAAATTTAAATGCTCATAAAACTAATCACTATATACATAATGTTTATATACAGTTTATCAGGTGAACAAAACATTGGAAGTTCAAAGAAGAAACTAAAATCCACATGAATAAGTATATTGCCAACAACATAACAGTTTTTTCCCTACTATTTATACAAATAAACAACAAATAATAACAACGGAAACTAAAATGAAGAAACCTAATAAAATTAACACAGACTTAACTAATAGCTTTGCTCTGCTCTATCCTAATAGTGAAATGGTTTAGGATCACAACATTTAAGCAGTCAATGATATCATTGGTAAACAGTGTGATATCAGTTACTAAACAAATTTATTTGTTGCATAAGTATACCATGGGTGTCAATAACCATTAAAATAAATACACTTTATCTAACATATAACTGTCAAAGGTAGAATGGTATTCACTTAAGAACGTTCATTCATACAACTTCAATTCACAAATAATATTACGGTGAGTCCAAACAGTAAGAGATCTTCAAGAGTCAATTAAAAACATTCACACAGATGATTAATATTCATGCTTGATGAATTAATTTCATATTAATAAGAAAATGGATGAGTGACTTTTTTTAGGATATTGTGGTATCGAAAACAAAAAACTGAGGCATGACAATATGAATTTGACAGAAAAATGTTTTATTAATGTGAGGTAAAACAAATTATTAAAAAAAATGAAAAGATTGAATTTTTAACCATATTCAGATACCATTTAGAGTAAATTTAAAATGAAAATGAGTGAAAGATTTTTGTATTGAGTCTATTAATGTATTTCAAAACTAAAGTTTTATTTTATATGAGAGACAATGGAGATGAAATGTACTGCAATTTTAAAACAACAAATTGATGATTTGCAGTGGCCAACTCTTTAATAACTCAGTGGTGTTTTTGATGGTATCACACTGATGTATTGAACATTATCGTTGGGGAAATATATCTGGTTTGGTGGAATGAAGCCACTTGTGTTTACGATGTTAATCTACCACCACCAAATATATTTCCCGCTACCAAAAAAACCCTTCTTTCCTTTGGACGACTTATCTTTAGATGGATTTGATACTGCTGAATTTTTTTCTTTGTTATCTTTGCCATATCCTTTGGTGTCTTTTGATTTCACATTTTCGTCTTTTGATGATGCATACTTTGATGAACCTCCGCCACCTCCATTGTCACCTTTTGCCTTTTTCTTGGGCGGTTCTTCCTTCTTTCCTGATGAGGTAGGAGTAGCTTTTGCAACTTTGGTGCCTTTCTTCACTTTGGTTGGACAGCACTGGTAGGGCTCATACACAGGTTTTGGGACTGCATTTTTTCCACCAAGACCAATGAAGAAACAGCCATCGCCTGCAGCAAAATTAAGCCAAACAGTATTTCTGATTTCATATGAGTGCATGCATTAAATATTACTATGTAAGTAGTCTGTTCATTACAGTGTACTAATAAAGTTATTTAAATATAAAAATTTGGTAATCTCTAATATAAGAAAGTGAGATGTTGTTAAATACAAATATTTCGTATTAATTTTACTAGTTTATACTGGACCTGCAAAATAACTATGTATTTTGTTTTTAATTTCAGCTATGAAATGAACTATGTACTAATTGTAACTATAAAAAGTGTATAGCGTCATCTGATAGACATAGTATATTTTTTTGTGGCAGACAATTTTTTCAGTATGTAATTTATGAAACACCAGTAAGTCGACAAAAAGCCAAAATTGTCTCTTTGGTAAAGGAAAATTATAGATATACAAAGTTCTATTAAAGTGACTGTACCATGATTAATATATCATACAACTTGCTGCAGACGATATGACTGTTTTGTTAATTACTGATTCCACTTTTGCATGCAACAGATTAAGTTAAAAGCACAACACTGATTTTAGTCAGACGTGCAAAAGTATTAATTGTTAGTGAACAACATTGTTTAAAAATTAAACAAATAACTGAAGCGTTCTTCAAACAATTTTATTTTGTTATTACAATATAAGACATTAAACAAAGTAACTATTTCTGTGGAGACACGTAAATATAACACACACACACACACACACACACACACACACACACACATACACACACACACACACACACACACACACACACACACACACACAACATTTACTGTTTTAAAATGAGTTTTCTTATATTTCACATTAAGTCATAATTATAACAGGACAATAATAAGAAGGAATATTTTGATAAATAAGAGTAGTTTATTTGTATTAGTTAATTTAGCTATTAATTGACTGGTTTAATGTTTATCAGACCCTCTCCATCAAACCTGGAAGTGTGTGTAAGAATGTGTGTTTAAATTGTGTTTTCGCGTGTCAACTAGGAGAGAGGTTGTGCATGGTGAAGGGCAAGCCCATCGCCCACTCATGTGCTATGTCTTGAGCTTCCAGTAGAACTGTGCAAGAACCACAGATTTCTGGATGTTAAGGGATGTGGCCTTCTACCGGCTATGCATGTCAACTGTGCCATCACAGTGCACATTTGTGCAATCACATTCAATGAGAATTAAACAAGTTATACAAATTTAAATCATACTTATATAGATACCCGCAAAGGAAGATCCGTTTTGTCATTACTTATGGTGGGGTGGACGTGCATGTGCCATAGTACAGAGTGACTCACTTGCAGTGCATTATTATGTCTTGATCATGTTATTGTCTTATGCTGAATACAAGTGATTTATAATGAGTATTGTAATAAAAAAATCCTGCCAGTTGTGAAGCTTGTACTATAATATGTTGTTTAAATTGTGTTTTTGCATGTCAACTAGGAGAGGGGTTGTGAATGGCGAAGGACAAGCCCGTCGCCCGCTTGTGTGCTACGTCCCGAGCTTCAAGGACCACAGGTTTCTGGATGTTAAGGGGTGTGGCCTGCTACCAGTCATGCATGTCAATTGTGCCTACAGTGCACAATGAACTGTTCACCTTATTGAGAAATTTGGATAGAATGTTTTTGGCCATCCACCCAACCTACATGTCTTTGTAAGTGAATACTACCTGCCCTTCACTTAAAATAATAACTACAATCTCCGGATTTTGGAAACAATGATTAACTGATGCCAATCAGATTGTCGAATTGGTTGACGTCACTGGCAGCGTACTTTTGAATAAGAGTTAAAAAAGCTGGTTCATCAATATACAAAATGCATGAAATTGTGACCATATAAAAAATATATTGTATGTATATTTAGTAATTGTTAGCCATAATTAAAATTTTATTAATTTCACTTGTTTTTATTTAATCCCTGATTGGCTCTTAATTTATGGATGAACCTCATAGTTTAAAAATAATTTAAATCAGTTCAAATAAATAATAATTTAAATAAGATAGTAATGAACAAAATACGGATATGAAGTGAGGAAAAGTAATGGTTCATTAAAGAAAACAGATGAATTATGGAATTTAAAATATCGGTATGGAGAACCATACATGACTTCCATGTTCTATGATTTATATTTAAAATCATATTCGAAATGAAATATTTCCATAGAAACTACGTCTTTCTACTTATTGCTTCAGCATTAACCACAGTACTGTGGTTACTAACGTATACCACCTCACGTTTTCGCACTCGATTTTCACCGATGATGGCAGTCGATGGCACTGCCGAAAAGTCTGGTTTTGCAGAAAAAACATTGGACTACGGATAAAGAGCCCGGGAAGCAATTTTACCAAAAAACTACTTCTTTGTTGCCGATAACGTAGTACACATATAAAAAATTCTCACCTCCACCTTCAACTATCATTTTTAATAATAGAAAATTACCCCCACCCCGTTCACCTAACCTCTTCATTTATAGATATTTCATCTACGTTTCTACAGTGGATTACTATGAACTTCTTATCAGGATACTTTATTTATAAATATTAAGTACTTTACTCTTGTTAAATCATAAAATGTTTCAGGTAAACTACCACTTTCTCTTAACCGATCTTCTCCAAAATCAATAGACCTTCCGTCCTCTGCAATTCAGGGATGCATGCAAAAAAATATTTGATTCTGTTTGAATGTGCGCCAGTTATCGTTCGTCATGGAAACATTTCTCTTGTTACAACATAAAATATTGCAGGTAAACTACCCCTTTCCCTTAACCGATCTTCACCAAAATCAGCAGACCTTGAGCTCTCTGCAACTCAGGAAAGGGTGCAAAAAATTATTTGATTCTCTTCGAATTTTCGGCAATTATCATTCGTCATAAAAAAATTATGCTTTTTAAAACATAAAACGTTGCTGATAAACTACCCCTTCCCTTAACCCATCTTCAACAAAATCAATAGACCTTGAGTTCTCTTTAATTCAAAAAGGTATGCAAAAACCTAGTTGTTTCTGTTTGAATTTACGGCAGTTATCGTTCGTCATATAAAAAATTACCCTTGTTAAAACATAAAATGTTGCTGGTAAACTACCCCTTTCCCTTAACCGATCTTCACCAACACCAATAGGTATTGAGAACTCTACAATACAGGGCTGTATGCAAAACATCATTTGATTCTGTTTGAATTTGCGGCTGTTATCGTTTACCATAGAAAAATATCGGTATGGAGAACTATACATGACTTCCATATTCTAAGATTTATATTTAAATCTTAATATCGCCTGCCAAGCGCGATATATTTTCTCTTATACATGATTTACATTAAAATGAAAAAATTTTAATTTTATTGCCTGGCAACAAAATTATTTTATTTTTAACAATTACCATTGTTTGAAAAAGTTTAAATAAATTTTCAAGTACTTTACTCTTGTTAAAACGTAAAAGGTTGCAGGTAAACTACCACTTCCCCTTAACCGATCTTCACCAAAATCGAAAGTCCTTGAGACTTCTACAAATCAGGGCTGTATGCAAAACATTATTTGATTCTGTTTGAATTTGCGGCTGTTATCGTTTGCCATAGAAAATACCCTTGTTAAAAAAATGTTGCAGGTAAACTACCCCTTTCCCTCAACCGATCTTCACCAAAAACAATAGGTCTTGAGAACTCTACAATTTAGGGCTGTATGCAAATAATCTTTTGATTCTGTTTGAATTTGCGGCTGTTATCGTTTGCCATAGGAAATACCCTTGTTAAAACATAAAACGTTACAGGTAAACTACCCCTTTCCCTTAACCGATCTTCACCAAAAACAATAGGTCTTGAGAACTCTACAATTCAGGGCTGTATACGAAACATTATTTAATTCTGTTTGAATTTGCGGCAGTTATCGTTTGCCAAAAAAAAAATATCGGTATGGAGAACCATACATGACTTCCATATTCTAAGATTTATATTTAAAATCATTTTCAGCCAAACAGCCAGGCTGTGTCTTACCTGCCTTTTTATTGCTGTATTAAATGAAAAATATTATATTACATTAAAATGAAAAAATTATAATTTTATTGCCTGGCAACAAAATTATTTTATTTTTAACAATTACCATTGTTTCAAAAAGTTTAAATAAATTTTCAAGTACTTTACTCTTGTTAAAACGTAAAAGGTTGCAGGTAAACTACCCCTTCCCCTTAACCGATCTTCACCAAAATCGAAAGTCATTGAGACCTCTACAATTCAGGGACGTATGCAAAACATTATTTGATTCTGTTTGCATTTGCGGCTGTTATCGTTTGCCATAGAAAATACCCTTGTTAAAAAAACGTTGCAGGTAAACTACCCCTTTCCCTCAACCGATCTTCACCAAAAACAATAGGTCTTGAGAACTCTACAATTTAGGGCTGTATGCAAATAATCTTTTGATTCTGTTTGAATTTGCGGCTGTTATCGTTTGCCATAGGAAATACCCTTGTTAAAACATAAAACGTTACAGGTAAACTACCCCTTTCCCTTAACCGATCTTCACCAAAAACAATAGGTCTTGAGTACTCTACAAATCAGAGCTGTATGCAAAACATTATTTGATTCTGTTTGAATTTGCGGCTGTTATCGTTTGCCATAGAAAATACCCTTGTTAAAAAAACGTTGCAGGTAAACTACCTCTTTCCCTCAACCGAACTTCACCAAAAACAATAGGTCTTGAGAACTCTACAATTTAGGGCTGTATGCAAATAATCTTTTGATTCTGTTTGAATTTGCGGCTGTTATCGTTTGCCATAGGAAATACCCTTGTTAAAACATAAAACGATACAGGTAAACTACCCATTTCCCTTAACTGATCTTCACCAAAAACAATAGATCTTGAGAACTCTACAATTCAGGGCTGTATGCGAAACATTATTTGATTCTGTTTGAATTTGCGGCTGTTATCGTTTGCCAAACAAACAAAATTACCCTTGCTAAAAAAAAACCGTTGCTGGTAAACTACCCCTTTCCCTCAACCGATCTTCACCAAAAACAATAGGTCGCGAGTACTCTGCAAATCAGGGCTGTATGCAAAAAATTGTTTGATTCTGTTTGAATTTGCGGCAGTTATCGTTTGCCATAGAAAAAAAATCTACAGACAGACAGACACACAGACACACAGACAGATAGACAGACAGACAGACAGACACACACACAGACACTTTTCGGAAAACGACTTTTTTTCATGTTTTGAGTGTAGTAGAATCAGAATCTGCAATAATCTCGAACACGATTTTTTTTGCCATCACCATACTTCCATTCCTTAAGGAATATGGAAGTAAAAATTTCCCTTGATAAAAAAAAACCGTTGCAGGTAAACTACCCCTTTCCCTCAACCGATCTTCACCAAAAACAATAGGTCACGAGTACTCTACAAATTAGGGCTGTATGCAAAAAATTATTTGATTCTGTTTGAATTTGCGGCAGTTATCGTTTGCCATAGAAAAAAAATCTACAGACACACAGACACACACATAGACAGACAGACACACACACAGACACTTTTCGGAAAACGACTTTTTTCATGTTTTGAGCGTAGTAGAATCAGAATCTGCAATAATCTCGAACACGATTTTTTTTGCCATCACCATACTTCCATTCCTTAAGGAATATGGAAGTAAAATTGCAAATTTGAATGAAATTAAAAAGTAATCCAAAGGGAAATCAGAAAAATAACACTTTGCATAACTCAAACTCAAACATATAATGCAATCGTTCCAAGCGAGAAGTAAGGTCTTCAACTTAAGCTTGATAACATACAAACTGAAGGAAAATTGATTAGCGCAAAAGACAAAACTAGCAAGGCACTGCAACTCTGTAGAATGTGGAGATCTGTAGACAAGGTAAACTATGTGAAAACTTATATATTACATTTTAATAATGAAATTAGTATGGAATAAAGGAAAGAACTAAGATGTAGAGGAGTAAAAAGGTGAGATGACAGGTAGGCCTATATGTTAGACCAGATGTAAATATGAGCAAAATCATTCTTGGTAAAAGGATTTTTATCTTTCCTTAATAAAACATTTGTATTTTTTTAAGTGACTCTGTAAAAAACAATACAACATTATTATGAAATGTAGAAGAAAAAACTATTTAGATTTGTGGATGTGAATTCACATTATTAACTGTGTGCTATGGTTACACAGTTGATTTTCTGGAAGGTGGTGGGGTAATTATAAAAAATTCTCTTATTCAGCCACTGTTATGTAAGAACACTAGAATCAGAGACACAGTTATGGTTTTTATGTGTATTCTTCAAGAGAAGACTGGAAAACACATTGATTCTCAAAATATACCAAAAAGCAGGTGGTACACAAAATAGATAGTATTCAATTATATTTTCATTTTAAATGTTTTTGTCCAACTTTTTGCTTTGGAAGAGTACAGAGGTTTTTTTGTGAAGTCTTGGAGTCATTTAATAAGGTAATGACAGATTTATGGTGGAGGAAGTTTCCTACACTAAGAAGGATATCAAATCAAAGACTATAAAACAGGTTAATTACCTTCCGTCACGCTTCTTAAAATCCGAATACAGGATTACTCGAGTTTCAACACATTAAGTGTCATCATCAGATCCTCAATGAATATTGGTAAAACTACATTTGTTGATGTTTGCACATCTCATCAAACGATAAAAATAACACATACATAATAACGAAAATATTTAAATAAATTAGCACACATTAAAAACAAGACAAAACAGAACGAAACACAATACACGCGGCCGCTGCAGACCTGCGCAGGAACACGGTATACAGTAAAATTAATCGATACCGATTTGACCTTCGATAAACTTTATCGATCTGACACGGCTAATATCTCGTTCTATATCATTGACTCTATTAAATAAAATATTATTTTTATATATTGACTTTTCATTTAGGATGCGATCGTAATTTTCTTTAGTGGCCTTATATATCTCAAACCGTTCGAGAGTGTCCAGTTTAAGAGATTTCCTGCATTTATGTAATATGTCCAAATTCTCACTAATACTTTTTATGTTGTGATCTTGTGAGCTTAAATGTTCAGCGAATGTGGATCTTCCTATATTTGACTTAGAGCTTGGGATGCGTTCTTTATAACATATTTGTATATGCAAAAATATACATAGTCAATTTGTACACGAATGTACCAATTAACGAAACATTGGAAATAACAAAGAGTTTATTACTATCAATAGCCACATTAAACCATGAAATAGTTGATGAGATTATCAATTTGACAAAAGTAATTTTGGAACAAAATTACTTTACTTTTGATAATAAATATTATTTACAGCAAGATGGTTTAGCAATGGGATCCCCATTATCAAGTATCCTGGTGGAAATTTATTTAAACCACATCGAAACTAATGAAATATCACCAAAAAACAAACATTACAACAAAATCTTATTTTATCGTCGATATGTGGATGACACGATAGTGATCTATAATGGTAATTGTAGACAATTAGAGATGCTTAATAAATATTTGAATAACATAACAAAAAATTTAGAATTTACATTAGAAACGGAAAAGAATAATAAAATAAATTTCTTAGATTTGTCTTTAACAAAGAGAGATAACAAAGTTAACTTTAATATTTATAGGAAACCGACAACCACTGATCATGCTATTTATGCCTCATCTTACCACCCTTTTTCACACAAAATGGCATTTTTTAATAGCATGGTACATAGATTCCTGTCGTTGCCCCTCTCCACAGAAGACCATAAAAACGAGGTTGACATTATTAAACACATAGCGGTAGCCAATGGATATAAAAGCAACATAATAGATAAAATAATAAATAAGAAACAAAATAGATTAATAAATATTGACGTGCCTAAAGAAAAAGTAAAATATATCGCAATAGAGTATGGCGAAATGTTCCACCATACTTTAAAAAACCAATTGAGAAAACAAAATATTGTATTGGCTACAAAAGCAAATAATAAACTCAAGAACAAACTTAAGTTTAAAAATCAAAATAGGTCTTTCGATGAATACGACGGTACTGGTGTATACAGGTTTAATTGTTCGGATTGTTCAAATTTCTACATAGGACAAACGGGTCATTCGTTCAAATTGCGTTACAAAGAACACATCCCAAGCTCTAAGTCAAATATAGGAAGATCCACATTCGCTGAACATTTAAGCTCACAAGATCACAACATAAAAAGTATTAGTGAGAATTTGGGCATATTACATAAATGCAGGAAATCTCTTAAACTGGACACTCTCGAACGGTTTGAGATATATAAGGCCACTAAACAGAATTACGATCGCATCCTAAATGAAAAGTCAATATATAAAAATAATATTTTATTTAATAGAGTCAACGATATAGAACGAGATATTAGCCGTGTCAGATCGATAAAGTTTATCAAAGGTCAAATCGGTATCGATTAATTTTACTGTATACCCGTGTTGCTGCGCAGGTCCACAGTGGCCGTGTGCATTGTGTTTCATTCTGTTTTGTCTTGTTTTTAATGTGTGTTAATTTATTTAAATATTTTCGTTATTATGTATGTGTTGTTTTTATTGTTTGACGAGATGTGCAAACATCAACAAATGTAGTTTTACCAATATTCATTGAGGATCTGATGATGACACTTAATGTGTTGAAACTCGAGTAATCCTGAAGAAGCGTGACGGAAGGTAATTAACCTGTTTTATAGTCTTAAACGCTCTTGGAGGCAAATAAAATGTTCAAATCAAAGCCATCCCATTGAATGTGTCAGACATGTCACTGAATTATAGGATCCTGCCTAAATAATAATTACACAGCCCCTTTTTAATGGTGAACATAAATTCATAAATTAAGGTGAATCAACATGTTTTAAATCAACTTGTAAATCCATACTTCTTAGTATAGTCTATAGTCTGAGGATAGAGGTGACTACAGATGAAACAATTGCATCATAACACTTAGTGGTTTGACATTAACTTTTGTCTTTCATTCTATGATTGAGGAATACCACATCTCTGCTTTAACAGTATATTTCAAGTACACTGATGATGGCAGTAAAACATTAGGAAGCAACGTGGAATACTATGGGAATACAAATCAGCAACATCTAACAATTTCAGCAGAGAATTTTTACAGACAAGTTTTTTCAAACAGAGAACACAGAGGTGAATTGTAGGTTGCCTTGAATAGACTAAGCAAATATGTGTCCATTGTGAATTAAAAATAATTTTCACCAATAAAGCTTGTTGACAGTACTCCATGGCAACAACCCAGTGAGACTTAAGATCATTATTATGAGTAAACTTGTAAAAAGGTTTCATATTTTAATAATTTTGGATACTGTATCAGTTACAACCACAATCGTAATATTGGAAATAAACTGGCTAAATTTCAGTTTATGGATGACAGTATTTAACAAATTTTTAAGAGAAAAACATCGAATAAATACAGAAAGTTACAAAGTTATGACAAAATCTAGCTGCTTTATGAAAGTGATATAAAGTGTGGGTGAAGAAGGCACATGAGAACTGTATTCAGGGTACAGAATTATGGTGCTGAGATCAGTTAGAAGATTCACAAATTAATCAGGCAGGCTTTTTAATATAGATGTGAGAGAAGAATTTAAAATATTTTCATTACGGTAATTGACAAAATTAATGAACTTGGGAACAGAGCAGTGATGTGGCATGGGTATATAACAGCTGTTGCTGGTTGGTTTAGGCTTAAAACTATGATTAAAAATTAATTTGAATTTTTCTAGTATGAAATATTCTTTTTATAGCCAAAATATTTTTTTAGTGGATTTTCTATAATTTGCTGCCAGAAGAAGATGGTCCTGTTCATCGTAATCTGACTCCATTATACTAACACAGAAAAAATCAGAACACAAATAATCGTCTGATTTAAAAAATAATAAAGAAAAACAGAGAAACACATAACTAAACAAATAAAACAGAAATAGACGCATAGTAACTGGTATATGTCAGTTTCGAGAAAGAAGATAGCCGCTAACTGAGAGTGTGACTGTTTATACTGCGGCAACACATTGGATGGATGAATGTGTCCCCTTCCCAAGTATATAGCCTACAGTGACAACTACTATGAGGTAAATGACCTTATGCAGTAGAATGTTGCCGATATCTGAGCCAGCAACACAATATTAAAATGACAGTACAAGCGCCCAGGATCCGAAATCAATCCTGTGCTTTTCTTCAATTTTCCTGACTAATGTTGTTCACATTTCAAATTAATCAATAACTAAAATATTTACTCTCTGATATAGTTAATATTATTACCACCAGCAACACTGTTACATGGACAGAGACATCTTGACAGAAAGCAAACACCAGAATTATGAAGGTAACTATATTGCTAAGTCCAAAAGAAGTTTAAGTGTAATAAAAATAGTGGCATTAGCAGAAGTCAGTACTGATTGAGAAGCTTCAACCTTGACAGCAAACAAGAAGGAAAAAATTACTTTTGATGTGAAAGTCCTCTAAGAAAATATTTTATGAACTGTTTACAAAATATTAATTTAGGATATAAGCTGTTTGTCAAGTGAGAAAAACAATTAGAGTAAGAATGACGACATCATAATGTAGCAGGGAAGTGCATGTCAAGCATTGAGATAGGTCAGACCGTCAGAACACAGTACTCTCTTACTGAGAGAGAATACAGTAAAAAGGAAAAACTAAAATAATATGCAAGGGCATAAGGTAGCTAATTGGAGTCAATGATATACTATTAAGTGTGAAATGTATTATTGCAAATTTTAATGCTTCCATAGCAGTATGCTTTATGAACATGACAACTGCAGAGTCGCACTTACTTCAGGTTTGTACTGAGCTCTATCAGTTACTGACATTAGACTCCATCTAGCAAGTAATCATTTTTCCATAGAGCTTGTGAAGAATTACACAATTCAAACAAAACTTCTTGCCACTTCAACACTTCCTCTTAAGTTTTGAAAAGTGAAGCTGTGTTTAGTCATTTGGTCGCCTTTATATTTATGTTTATTTATTCCAACGCCTATTTTTATAAAATTAAAAGTTTTATTAACAAGTATATCTTGTATTTCATTGAACTTTCAAGCTGAAATTTTTTACCTGTTGCCAGTTCAGAAGTCAACATGAACTTGCTACTTCTTTTTCTATTTATTTATCATGATTTTTTAAATTTAATGTTATTGATATTATTATTATTATACTATTATTTTTTTACATTTAGGCCAGTTATGAACCACATTAATTCAACTGTTTTATTCTTTGGGCTTTAACTTTTGCCCAGTATGCTTCCATTTTGTTTTTATTATTATTCCTTAATTTTGTAGTGACCATCAATCAATGAATTTTAATGATGAAGGGTTTGTGAGGATCAATCAAAAAAGTATAACACAAAGGCTCTAGCCGGGTAAGATATTCAAAATCCTCTTTCCGGAGATCGATCCTGAAATTTAGGTGTTTTAATTCTCATCACAAAAAACACCTTTATCTAAATTTTTACCCCTTTTGGACATCCCTATCCCTTGTAAACCTTAAAAACGTGATTTTTTTTCAAAAAAATGTTGTTTCTCGCTACTCTTACCTTGGATTGGGCTGAAAATTAAACTGTAGCTAGATATTTTGAAGACAAATAAATAACCTTGATTTTTTTCAATATCTTATGACTAAAAAAAAAGTGATTTTTTGGCCAAATTTTTTTTTTTAATCTCAATTACTCAAGCTCCAAAAGAGTTGCTACTACTACATTTCTTCCAAAATTTGTTTAATGCAAAATTTATCAGATTTTTAAAAGTGGTACAAGTTGGTCAAAAATTGAAAAAACTGTTTTTAAAATGGGGCCCCGGGTACGAGCACTTTCCTCTATAAATAAAAAAAATTGTATATTAATTACAAATTAATTATTTTTTATGTTAGTGTATGAAAATCATAAAAAGAGTTACATTATTTTATTAATATTTCACTAAGTGTAAGAATCGTTAATAGTATAGATACTGATTATATATAACAAAATGTATTGCAATTATTTGATAATAGTGGACATTATTGAACTTGGAGACAGTTTTGTGAACTAATTTTAAATTCATGATTTAGGTGATTGTGTATCTCCATGGCAATGTAGTTGTTTGTTGAGATAGATGAGTTTAAAAAAACAGATTATGTGTTTTGATTTTAAATTATTGTGTTTAATAAAAACGTTTGTTAAGCAAGAAACCTATAACAGTATTTACCGTATCTATTTTCAGATAAATAGATACTTAATGATCTTCAATTCAATCGATGTACCATTTCTTGTAAACCCAAATATAAGGTTTGTCATTTTAATGATGTAGCTTATATTTTCTATTAGTTATTTCATTCAGTATATGTGTTTGATTACAGATTAATTAAAACATGTCTGCTGATGCAAAAACGGGTACGACTTCGAAAAAATTTGATAACAGAAAATGTATAAAATGTTCTAAGTACCTTATAAAAATACCTGGAACAAGAAAAATAATAGAAACTGAAGAAGAAGCTCAAATAGTTACCAATAAAATTGATAAATGTGTAGATGTTGGTGACATACTGTGTAATAAATGCTGAAAAATTTTTAATTTTAACATAAAAAGGCAAAAACTGCAAGAAGAAGTTTCTTCTCAGGAGGCGCTCTGTAGTCAAGAATTTTCAGAATCATTGTCACTTACATCTTTAAGTCAGTCATCAGGCTCCATCGTCGAATATAAGATATCAGATGACGTTAAACATGATTTTGTTGAGTTGCCATTTCCGCGAACTCTTATTTCGCATTGTATTTGCTGTATTTGTCGTTCAAAAACTGATTTAAAGAATGTACCATTTGAAGATAGGATACAATGTTTTACAGTCGTAAGAATTTACATTCATAAAAATAATGTGTGTTGTAAAACACATTTGATTAAAAATCGATTTTATAATGAATACTTGCATCAAGTGTGTATTCAATCAACTTCATCGAGTATTCCAGTCAATGAATTATCAAAATATTTAGAATGCCTACCCGTAAGATGTGATTCGATGTTACTCAACAAAATTGGGAGCCATTCAATATCAGAAAAGGATTTAAAAGTTTTAAATTTTCCCTGTCATGGGAAAATATAAATTTTCTGACACAAATGATGGTATTGATAAGAAATTCAGAATGTCATACCATAGAACAGGCTTTAATTACATTTTTATTTAAATTGCGTACTGTGTAACGCATCAAAAATATCATCACAAATATCCAAATGAAGATCTACCGTGAACATATCTAAGCTAATATAGCCAAACACACCAACAAGAGGAAAGACAATACTAAAATGTCAAAGCCAAACTTGTACATCCAGGAAGAAATAATGTTAAAGAAAATAAGCACCCAAAGGAAGAAGTTGTAATTAAATAAATCATCAATGTTTTAACAAGAGGAAAAGTGAACCAAACAACTACGTTAGCGACCAGGACCCAATAGATCCAATAAGTGAGGGAAAAATATATAAGAAGAGGGAAAATATATAATAAACAAATAAAATAATACTACCAGTGTGAAGAGTACACAACAAGTGAGGAAAATATATTATAAATGAAGAAAATATATGACAAATAAGGAAATAATATTACCAGTATGAAGAGTACCAAGTAAGTGAGGAATAATACCACAACAAGGAAGAACCTGAAAGAAAACAAAGTGACCACGAACAAATCTATTGACAATAATAATTCAATAAGCAACCACAGACAATAATAGTGTGCTATTTACAGTGAATTAATTAATACTAATATACCACGAGCTGAAACAAACTAACACAAACAATGAAAGTGTAGTGTTTATAGAAAGTGAAAATAATAAGTGATAACAGTTGTATAAAACAATCTCAAATAAAACAACACAGAGAATAAGTGTATTATTTATGAGACCAAAGTATAATAAAATAAAACATAATAAAGACTGCAAGTAAACTGAAATTAAGTAAAGAAATAATTGCTCATTTATGAAAGTAAATGGAACTGCTTACCAGTAACTACCATGACTGACTTAAATATAAAATCTTTACAAAATATACATTTAAATATCAGGAGAGTGAAAAGTAAAGTCAATACAGAATGCAATTATTAGTATATCAGAGATAAGACAACCTGTATTAGATTAAAAAACAGTCAACCCAAACCAAATGTAAACACCCAATATGTATGTCAATAACCAATCAGAATTAGATAATAATATGTAAACAAATAGTATATAATAGAATTAAAATAAAGAAAACCATTGTACTAGATAATAGTAATAATAATCATGGTAAATATATAAGAAAATATGCAAGAAACCAAGCTAATGCATATAGACATTGTTGTCATTCAGTAGTATACACATAACCTTAACTGAACAGAATTTGCAACAAAGAATCATAACTAACAATTAGAAAAACACTGATAAAAGTATTCACATGATGCAACAACCAAACTAGAATAAATAATGAACAGAATAAACCCAACATGAACTAAGAAACACAAATATATACTTTAAATTTTATAAACAAGTAATAGCCAAAATACCAAACCACAGAGTGAATGACAGAATTACATGAAAAACTCAGTCAAACCTAATCAGAAAGAGGAAAATAGCATAACAGTAGTTTCAAGGATACTCAATACCTCTTTGAGAACCATTACCAAACACTAAATGCATAAATTTATGTAATAATAATGAAAACCAATAATACATGTCAGATGAAACTAAATGTAAGTAACAGTCCAACAGGAAATTGTGAGTAATTAGCACAGCAGGGAATACTAAATACCCAAGATAAGATGTAGACAAACACTAAAGACAAATTAATGGATGAAAATACATCCCTGATACAGAGCTATTAATAAAATAAGAGTATATTTAGAATTAATATTAGGCAATTACCTGTATTAACTTCCGTCTTGTGACTTCTTTAGTTTTTTTTTTAAAACAACGCGTTTCGAGAATAAATTCTCATCATCAGGTTTAAAAAAAAAAAAAAAAAAAAACTATAAAAACATCAAATTCACCCAAAAGTGGTCTTCAACTATTTAAAATATACAAACACAAAAACACCACACATAATTAAACACTGACACAGTCACGGCACAGTCTGATGCGCATCGTCTCGCCGCCAACGACCAACTGTTGCACTTTGTCTTATACGACCGTTATCATTGCCCGCTGACCCATCGATATCGATGGCCGTGTTGTACAGCAGATTCGATCGGAACGAAACTTTGTCATTAAGTAGCTGGTCCGTTTGTAACTTAGAAGCCCTATATATCTCATATTCCTCCACAGCGTTCATGTATGCACCCTTTTTACAATTATGAAGCAGTTTAAAGTTTGTGTGGAAGTCTGAGTACTTATGATTATACAGCATTAAATGCTGAGCGTAACTGGATCTAGTTTTCGAGATATCACTTTTGGGCAGGTGTTCTTTAAAACGTTCGGCTGACGGCCTGCCCGTTTGTCCTATATAGAATTTGTCACAGTCATCGCATTCAAGCTTGTACACTCCAGTTTTCTCTTCAGTCGGGATATGAGTTCTTTGTCCCAAACGTTTTTTGATGTTATTTGTGGTTTTAAAGGCCACTGCTATTTTACGTTTTTTCAGCTCATTCTTTACAATGACTGGTAGTAATGATGGTCGTAACTGGTCGTGACTGGTAGTAAAGTGCAACAGTTGGTCGTTGGCGGCGAGACGATGGGCATCGGACTGTGCCGTGACTGTGTTGGTGTTTAATTATGTGTGGTGTTTTTGTGTTTGTATATTTTAAATAGTTGACAACCACTTTTGGGTGAATTTGATGTTTTTAGTTTTTTTTTTTATAACCTGATGATGAGAATTTATTCTCAAAACGCGCTGTTTTAAGGAAAAAACTAAAGAAGTCACAAGATGGAAGTTAATACAGGTAATTGCCTAATATTAATTATAAATATTAGTAACGTGACTTGGAGACAATTAAAACAAAATGAAAATAAGAGTGTCAATATGACAGGACACCTAACATGGTGGGATAAAACCATTCAATAAACGAAGCTATGTTAATAAATACAAAGCTGCACAAAAGGTGTAGTATCATTTGATGTACAAACGAAACACAATAGAATTGTGTTAGAATAATATATATGTTAGAACTAATAAGAAATAATGAATGGACATTTAAGGCCTACTCGCCTGAAAGTGCATTATCGAATATTGTTAATATTTAGTATTTAAGGAATAACTGATAAGAAATAATGACTTGAACCATTATCAGTGAGTGATATAAGTATCATGTGATACTATAAAGTGGAAAAAACTTATATTTAAATAAGAACCACTGAAAGTGCATTGATGAAAGGGTAAATAAGTTAATCATGAACGAAATTAGTGCTTGTGTGGACTCAAAATAAAGAGCAGAGCATCCGAAATAACGTGATACCTTTAGTTTCCAAATCGGAGATGTATTAACAAAGTTATAAACAATCATAATTTTTAATCAATTCCAAAAGAATTGATAGCGTCACTTTTAGACTCTCCAACCCAAAGCCAAACGCTGAGAAATAAAATTTAATAATTTCTTATGGCGTATGGGTACGAGATTAATCGATTTTCAGCCAATAAGAAACGCTGATTTCAGCAGACGCCAGTCGAAGTAGCTTAGGAGAGTGACATTAAGAAACTGATCGTCAACGCCGACAGAACGTCTCTTCGACGAGAGTATTTTTTTCAAAATGTGCGCGTTCTCCAGTTAGTAAACAATTTTATCTAACCTAACTTATGTGTTAATAACCTTAAACGTGTGAAGTGTAAACAGTGATACGAAATAGTGAGATATGCCATTGCCAGTGTATAATATCGGCAATGATGAGTGAAATAATAAGGGAGTATTTAGAATTAACAACATTTAAATGAATTTTAAACAATTATCAAATAATAATTTTTGTGTTGATACCACGTTAGTCAAGTACATTCATACGTGACTAACCTCAATAATAATTATGAATTAACACATTATTGAACAAAAGTTCTCAGTTTTATTTTTTTAAATAAAATACTATTAATTTTAAAGAAGAATTGCAAATCACATTATTACTTAACCAATACTAATGTACTCGCACATAGGTGCTGATTTGACTAAAACAATAACGAAAGACAATTCGATTATCAATAATAATTGAGAACTGTCAATAAGGTTAATGATTAAGAAATGTGTCATTAGCTAATATTATGTGTAACTATAAGATGTTACGAAGTTAATTTAAATATTTTTAACAATTCACTTAGAGGAATTTCGCTCTAACCTACCTGTTATTGAAAGGTACACAGATAATGCAGTGCTATGCTTTCAATTCAAGAAAGCCTAAATATTCTTAATTGCACTGAGATTATAAATTAATCATTATATTTTAATTGTTATAACCATTAAAGGGAATTCTATTCCGATATACAACAATATTAATCGTATTGCACATACTGTATCGTAACCTGCAAAGTTGAAAGCAGGCGTGCCTGATACGATAGTTTCCAATATTATAATTAAACTTTTTCTAATATTGTAATCACTCTCCATAATACGTCATTGTCGTATTAAAAGCATTTTTTGTAGTAAGTATCTTGTATACTAAAAGAATTCACGATTTTTGTTAACTATAAATAAGAAAACTAACCAAATCAGGTTAGCGAAATACAATATAAAAAACCAGTGTTACCAGCCCTGAGTTTTAAGAATCTCTGTAACGAGTCAAATTGTTTTTAATGTTTTATGAAATGTTTTAAAAGGTTTTAAATGAACTTTAATTATTCTTAATAAATTACCATTTTTCATATAATCGAGTCAATCCGTCATTTCAAGGTAGATTATAATTACAACAACAACAGAGCATTTATTTTACAAATTGGCAGTAAGGCAAATAAGCGGCCAAGACTTTGAATAATTTCAAAACAGTCTCATATACAGAACAACTTTATTTACTTTATATCCACATACACACTAGTAGTAAATATTGTATGAACTGTGTTGTGTTATTTTCAGTATATTACAGGAAGAAAGGATCTACTTTGGAAGGTTGACACCAGTAAGTAAGTGGTAAGTGACAGCTAAACTAACCAGTGCTTCGAAAAGAGAATTTGAACATTTTTTCAGCTTTCCAAACCTTTTTGAAACAAACAAATCATAAATAATAATAATTTTAAACCTACATATTTGAATCAAAATACACCTAAACTCGTCTAATCATTGAGTGACATCAACAACGTGTGACTTATTACACAATTGAAGAGAGGACATCTAGACACCTCTATCTATCATATTATAACTGGAAATTCCAATCGAGTAATGTTCCGTGCTTGGACTTGCTCGAGGACAAATGGTTTCAGATTTCTGTGAATCCGTTATAAAGTCTTTTTTAGTGGATATTTTACCTACTCGTCTTGGAATTAGTACTGTCAGTTGAGAAAATTTAATAAAAAATGGAACCTCAGATATTACAAATAAAATGTACAATTTAAATAATAAATTGGCTTTAATATTTGACGGTACATACATCCGTCATGAGAAGAGTACAAATAACGCATATAAAAAAAATCCTATTCAAGTAAAAAAAAACTACCATTATGCAAACCATTTACTATTTGCATAACTAATGGTCTATTTGCAGTCGATATTAATGGTCCATTCTATGCTACACAGAATGACGCTACTATAATGAAAACCCTTTTATCAGATCCAAATGGTTTAATAACTATTTTTAAAAAAGGAGATATTGCCTTTGTTGATAGAGGTTTTCATGATGTGAAAATACATATGGAAGCTATGGGTTACGAAGTTCATATGCCAGCTCTTAAAGAAAAACGATCTCAATTGTCTACGGAGGAATCCAATTTATCACGACTGGTAACTAAATTACGTTGTGTAGTTGAAGCAATCCATGACATAATCGGCAAAAAGTATAAACTTTCACATCACCAACTATATAATAAGTTATTAGTTGTCTTGTTTGTTCATCATCTTTTTTCACAGCACTCCACTTTATATAATAATAAACTTTCTCTTGTGAAACTTACTTGTCGTTTTCCGTAGAACGTGTTTCGGCGTCGTGTTCACCTTCTTCAGCTTAGAAACAGACTGGCAGTACTTTGTAACGGTTATTGTTTGGAAGGTATAGTAGGGGTGGTGTGTAGAGGAAGGGGATTGGCGCGGGGATCCAAATTATTGTTTGTTTGTTGTATAATTGTGTTGAAAAGTGTATATGATTTATATTGTAATTGGTCATTAAGTATGTTGTTTGGTTGTGTTGTGTGGTGTTTGTATATTTCATATTGTTCAGCTGTGTTGAGTTTTCGACCTTTGGGTAAGTAGTGTAAAATTTCAAGATTAGTATCTAGTTGGTGTAGCTATGGTTATGTGTGTGTATGTGTGTGGCAAATGCAGAATGTATATTGTTGTTGGATAAGGCCTTTAAGTGTTCAGAGTAACGGGATGAAAAAGATCTTCCCGTCTGGCCTATGTAGAAACTATTGCAGTTATTACAATTTAATTTGTAAACACCTGTTCTATTGTATTTGTCTATTGTCCTTGTTTGTATCGTTGATGTGTTTTTTGATGGTGTTGTTAGTTCTGTATGCTATTTTGTACTTGTGTTTTCTGAATGTGTTGGCAAGTTTGTGTGTGTTGGAGTTATGGTATGTGAGTGTGATGTATTTATTGTGTTGTGTGTTGATGGTATTTTGTGTTTTGTTGTTTTTGTTTTTGATGCGTTTGTGTAGTTTATTATTAAATTGGGGTTGTATCCGTTTTTCATTGCTATGTATTTGATTGTGTTGAGTTCGTCAGTATAATCATGTTTACTTAAGGGTATTTTAGTTAGTCTATGGAGCATATGGTTGAAGGCCGCATGTTTATGTTGTGTTGGGTGGTTTGATGTGTTGTGTATAACCATGTCGGTTGTGGTAGGTTTCCTGTATATTTTGTACGTGTGTGTATTGTTAGTTTTGTTAATTGTTAGGTCTAGAAAATTTATACTATTGTTTTGTTCAATTTCCAGTGTAAATTTTAATTTGTGGTGTACTGTGTTCATGTATTTGTGGAAGTTTTCAACTTGTCTTGTGTTGCCTTTGAATAAGAGTAATATGTCATCTACATACCTGTGCCAGTAAATGATTTTGATGGTGTATTTGTTGTTGTTAATTATGTGGTTCTGTTCTATGTTGTGTATATATATTTCTGCTAGTATTCCTGATATGGGGGATCCTATCGGGAGACCGTCTGTTTGTGTGTATATCTTGTTATTGTATGTAAAGTAATTTTGTTCAGTTATTATTTTGGTAAGTGTGATGATCTCTTGTATGTGTGTTTCAGGTGTGTTGTTTTGTCTGAGTAATTGTTCTAGTGTTTGTATGGTTTCTTGAATTGGGACATTGGTGTATAAATTGGTTATATCGAATAATGCTAGTGTTGAGTTGTGTGGGACAACACATCCACAACAACAACTGAACACATCCACATCCCACACAAAAGTTTATTATTATATAAAATAAGTTATTACCAAGCATGCGATTATTTTGTCAAATTGTGTGTTTTTTAAACAATACGTTTGGAAAGAATTTAGGATCTGATAAAGGAATATTAGACATTATAGTTGAAAGACTGTTACATCCAAAACTTGCGCTAAATACTCTAGCGCAGGAAGTAGAAGATGGTAGATGGGGAAGAAGAAACTCAGTGTTATCTCAATTTTCATCAACTGATATTTTAGATTTTCCAGAAATCAGTGAAGAAGAATTAAAAATATTTTTCACTGGTTCCTACCGACTGGCACAAGCAATTTCATATCTTGGTGAAATAACGGAAGATGATAACTCTATAAAACTTCAGTACTTAAAGATTAATGAAAAAATAATCAAAATCCATGTTAGATCGCGTCATATTAATAAAAAAACCTACAAGTGCTATATAAAATATGAGCCGAATAATAATAGCATAGAAGGTATATTAAGATATGCATGTGACTGTGCTAATGGACTCAGGACCGTAGGCTGCTGTTCCCACGTTGCATCAATAATTTATTACCTTTCGCACGCTAGATATTTAGCAAAGATAGTGAGACTAGCAGAAATTCTGACTAACATTTTTACATTGGAAGATATTGACCCGGTCATGGAAGAAGATAGCGATGAAGATTAAAGATTTTTAGTTTAATGTTTTTTAAGGTTACATGTAAAATTAAGAATATTAATAAAACAAATTATTTATTAGTTTTTACATTTTAATAATTTTGGGAGTAAACTAGTTGTTAATTCACACAGAATGGCAGACAATGTCAATGTGCAAGATTTAATTTTCATGGTAAATACCGGGATTCTGCGCATGGGACTAAGAGATTAATTAACCGAAATCTGGGAAGTCTTATAAATTGGGAGCAGTCCGAAATTGTGCCGCACCAGTACCAGTCAATAAGTGTCTTGCAACCACTACTCAGTAAAATCAGAAAACCGGAATCTTGTACACCCATGACCAATAATAGCAAAAAATCATAACTCTATATCGTATAGAGAACTATTAGTTTAAAATTATTATGAATGATGAGATTATTGACTTGCTTTTTGAATGTGGAGTGATATAGCCTGAAGAGGCCGCCAGGGAACTAGGAACTGTCACGAGGTTTTTACATTTGTATATATCCACTTTCCTATGTGTTTGTAACAAACAGAAAGAAACTTAAATATATACAAGTACGAAAACCGCCATGATAGTTCCTTGTTGCCCTGGCGCCCTCTTCAGGCTTTATCACTCCACATTTGGCCATTCTTACTAGGAGCCAACAATTTCAAGATTCAGTATAAAATAAATTCAAATACATTAAAATTAAATTATTGGATGAAATATTGATTGCAAACATAGCTCAATGCTATGAAAACCAAAATCCGATTATCAAGTTCTAGATAATAATTTCACAATTATGTCTAAATTAAGGTAAATTAATTATAAGAAATGTTGTATTTCAGTTTATTATATTAAATTTCAGTAAAGTACAGCAAATTTAGTTAAACGAATTAACTTGGAAGTATAAAGAAACTATAAATCCACAAAAAACTGGCCAAAAATGAGCAAAAAATCTGTTTTATTTTTATTTTTGACCAATTTGTACCACTTTTAAAAATCTGAAAAATTTTGAGGTAGTAAATTTTGCATTAAACAAATTTTGGAAGAAATGTAGTAATAGCAACTCTTTTGGAACTCGAGTAATTGAGATTTAAAAAACTTTTTTGGCCAAAAAATCACTTTTTTTTAGTCATAAGATATTGAAAAAATCAAGGTTATTTAATTTTCAGCCCAATCCAAGGTAAGTGTGGTGAGAAAAAATTTTTTTATTGAAAAAACTCGTTTTTAAGGTTTACGAGGGATAGGGATGTCCAAAAGGGCTAAACATTTAGGAAAAGATGTTTTTTGTGATGAGAATTAAAACATCAAAATTTCAGGATCGATTTCCGGAAAGGGGATTTTGAATATCTTACCCTGCTAGAGCCTTTTAAATTATTTAAAATTAATAAATTTTATTGTATATTATTATTACCTAATAAATTAATAAATGCTCATATTTTTCTGTTGTATATATTTTATATTATTGTTAATTATAGCAAAACTTTTTACAAGAAAAAATTTTAATATTTTGTGAATTACAATGTTTCGATAGTATTCACCTATCATCATCAGATATCTGTCGAAACTATCACAGAATACTATCGAAACATTGTAATTCACAAAGTAATAAAAATATATTCTTGTAAAAAGTATTCTTACAAACAGACGTAGAACCAGAAATTAGTTTTAAATTTAATAACATACTTCTCTCAGTGCTATGTTTACAATTCTATAAGAGAATACAAATTTCATTTAGTAGTTGTAGTATATAAATCATGTGTGCATAATGGAAAGGATGCAGTCATACAGGGTTCTCAGTCATAATGAGAGTTCAATTCAGGTATTCTGATGCAAATGTTACAGAAGTAGGGAAGTGCCAAATTTAAACTGCTATGGAATCGTATATTGTTTTTGGAACATAATACTTTTTATTTAAGTCCGGTGGAGTTTTCTACCTTGAAACAAATCACTCTCATCATCATCATCATCATCATCATCCCCATCCTCCTCATCACTGTTATCATCATCATCATCGTCGTCGTCGTCATCTTCATCATCATCCTCATCACTGTTATCATCATCATCATCATCATCATCATCATCATCATCATCATCATCATCATCATCATCATCATCATCATCATCATCCTCATCACTGTCGTCATCATCGTCATTATCTGTTTGGATAGTATTAAAAATAACTTGAAATTCTCTGTTTCAACAGACTGCTTTTATTGTTTTACAGTTTTCCTAAGATTTCTTTTTCATAGTAAAACTATTTTCAGTTTTTCTTATTATCAGCTCTTCTGTGGTTTTAAAACTAAAAATACAATACATCAAAACCTTGTCCTGTTTTGTTGCAAAAACAGTTCTTATTCCAAAGTTATCACAATTTTTTTCTAAAATTAATATTATCAATTGGATAGAAATTAATAAAGCATGCTTTTTTTACAATAATTTCAATATATTAGTTAACACTGATTTTCTAAACACTTTTAGAGTCCTACATAGTAGAAATAAAAAACAAAACAAAAAAATAGAGAGAGAGAAATAAAAAATAACACAGAAAAAACGGTGTTATTTTTTCTTTGATCACAACTGAAACACAACTATTTTGCAATATGAAATGTCCAGCATCATGGGAAATAAGAGAGGAAATGAAAAATTTGTAAATAATTATAACTTGACTCTATTCAATTTTAGATACTTATTTTTCATTTTTGCATATTCATATTACTCTTTTAACATGCTTTTTGCAAATTTACATTAACAGCTTTAAGCTTCCCGTGTGATTATTTTTTTAAACTGGCATCACTTTTTACAGACTTCTCTTTACCTATGTTCACATACGTAACAATGCATTGTGTAATTTTGTATTTGTAGTTAATGTACAGTTGGCAACTAGGAAACTAAAAATGGGGTAACAAAATTTGTTAAGGATGAGCAAGATTTTCTGAAAATTATTATATTATAAATCATAAAAGGTTACCAATCAATCACAAAAACATGTCACTAAACAAGTCAAAACCAACCGTCACTAAAACATGTGAATACCACTGATTTGGATTGAAAATGCTACTTGTTAAATTTTTAATTGCTGGTGATTTTTACTACATACCATAAAGTGACAAGTGATGTTTTATTTTATTGCCAGCCCTAGATAATTTTCACATTGCAAATGCATTTATGAACGTAGTGGTTTCAGTTGAGGTCGTATTTGTTTACTCTACAAAGTCCCAAAAAACTCTCTCAAAGAAATATTATAGTTGTGTATTTACTGTAGCAAAATCAGCAATGTCACAAGAACAAATTAAACGTTAACACTCTCTTATTAATACATGAAACAATTACACAAATATTGTTAAACATTTAAAAGTTAAAATAGAGTATATTAATAAATAGTTTGACTTCAACACTTGTTAGATTTTGACATTTTAAACACTAAGCATTGTTTCTTTTTTTATAAACTACAACAGAACTTAGTCTAATAACTAATAATTTATTGTAAAACAAAATACATTATGATTAGAAACACAAAATTTTAAATATTTAACATAAACACATTGAGGAAAGGTGTTATAAGTTCCCAAAGTTACTAAAAGTCTTGACATCTACAAACATTTTGTAATGTAATATTTGCTATATAAAGCATAGTATTTTACACAGTAATCATAGTAATTTTTATAGTAACAATATTAGACAATGTTTCTTTAATTTATATCAAATTTTCAGTATTTTAAGAAGGATGTATACACTGAATATGTTACCAAATCCTATGTGAGGATACACATAAGACTTAATAAATTTATCCTTTGAAACCTCTCTTAGGTTCATGGATTGTTATATATAATAACGATTGTGGAATATAATAACGAAGAAGAAAATAATATAGGGAATGTCTGACAAAATCCATCAACTGGGACAAGGCCCTGTTTATAGAGAAAACACACACACATAAACAAACAAACATGTATATGTACATGTATGTGTGTATACATACATTAAAACTCAGAAAAGAACACCAGTTTGGAATATTCCACTATGATTCTGAATTTCATTGGTCAAAATTTATACTGTACATAAAGACATATTGTCTTGGTATTTGTGTACAACATAACTCCTTAATGGACCTCTCAGTTACTGTCAAATACTTAAAACCAGATTTATTTTCTATGAGTATATAATTTAAAAACAGAGGTTTATTCCATGTTTTGGATTTGATATATGCAGGCTCTCCCTATAATTTGAAATAAATTATAATACGACCCATTCATGTTTATCTTTTACTTAACATATGGTAAAATTAAAAAAATTAAATAACTGTGTATAGATTCTTAATATATTTAATACATAGAATGTGAATATGTCAATAGTACTCTGGACAGCTTATAAAAACTAAAGATATTTTAATAATTAATTACTTTTTGAACTGAAGAAATTAATATAATTACTTCTATATATATAATTACTTATATTATAACATAATATAATTAATTACTTTTTGAAGAAAAAATATTTGATTTCTATTAAAATACAGATCCTTCAACTACGCAAGCTATAATAAAAGTGTAGTTGGTAATTTAACAAACACAGTAGGAACCATCAGCTTTCATTTTATTTATTATAAATGCATCAAAATGCAAAATGAATTTTTTCATGTAAAAGCATTTTATTCTTACAGATATAAATGCGGAAATTAAATTACATTAGATATTTTGTAAAACTAAAAATGTTACACATTTTTATAAAAATATAAAATAATTATTTCACTAACGACTCGGAACACAAAGTTTTTACCCATAAAAAACTTTGTGTTCCGAGTCGTTAGTGAAATAATTATATTTAGTTAAGTAACGGACACGTCATGGACAACGAAATCCAAGTATAAATATATAAACTATATTTCTGTATTTAATCTTTGGGAACTCTCAATTATTTCTATTATTTTGTTAACATTATTCGATTAACATACCTAGAAATATGAATATTTCCACAAAAAATAACATTTAACAATACTAACATGAAGCATATTTTAATATTTTCTGAACACAGAAATGAAAATCAGAACTCATTCTTACTTTTTTGTTCAATTAGCCATTCCAGTACCTTCTTCTCGTTCTTTAGATTGCCTATAAAAATGACGGATCAAATTTATAAAACTGTTTCTACAATTCAAAAATAAAACAAGCTAAAACCATAAAGTGGAATAATTTATACAGTTTGACCAAATTGGTTTTCCATTAAGGTCCGTAGAGTACTTGAGGTCAGAACAAAGTAGAAGCTGTAACTAAATAACTTTATTAACAAAGAAATTATTAAACACAACTTTTCATTTAAAGAAGAGTGACATTAACTTTAGGACTTTATAATTTCTATATAAAATGCTGCAGAAATATAATTAAAATTCATTTGGTAGATTTTGTTACTTCAGTTTTTAACATTTTAAACAGTATTTAACATGTCAATTACTGTGCAATAATTATTTGTAAAAATGTAACTGTCATATTTCAGGACAATTTTTTTAAAAATACATTTTTAACATATTAAAAAAAGTACAATTCAGTTTAATTGTGAAGAACAAATGTGTGATTAATCATACACGTTCATTTTGTCTTCTCTTGCCTACTCTTAACAGTATGGCAATGTTCTTGCTCATTGGATATCAGAGAAATGGTTAAGAATTTTGACACATTTATGTACAGAAATGAATGACAGTTCAAATGGTGTATCTTAAATTTGTAGCAACAATAAAGTTCTAAAGCCATGACTCTCTTTAAAAGAACAAATAGTTATGGCATAAAACAGGAAATAAGATTTTCCACAGTAACAGCGTATGGATAAGAACTGTATAATACTGTATAATATAAAGAAAATTATCCTAAAAATATATAAAAAGGTGAAACAAAAAAAATATGTAATATAAAAAACATCAAAGATAAAAATACATGTAGTGAACGTGTATAATTGTATCTATAGTACAATTGCTTCAAGAACTCAAGAACCAAAATAAAGTACATACGTGAATATTTTTTATATACTTTTTTATTTTTTGAATATTTTGAACATGAATAGGAATATGTACATATTGACACACACACACACACACACACACACACACACACACACACACACACACACACACACACACACACACACACACACACACACACACACACACACACACACACACACACACACACACACACACACACACACACACACACACACACACACACACACACACACACACACACACACACACACACACACACACACACACAGAGTTAAATTCTAGTTATGTCAGACTTAAAAGGCAAATTTGTAATTATGTCAGTGATAAAAATCATTGTTCTAGAACTTCAATTTTAATAATACTAATTTTATACAAAGCAGTGTACTAATGTGATTAAATAAGACAAAATAGTAATAATGACCATTGTGAAAGCGACTCACCATCATACATGATAGGAACACCAGTCTCATAGTACACCAATGCCGGGAAGCTGAATATACCCAATTCGGATGCCAATTTCGAGTCTTTGGATTTCACAAACTGTATTCCATGCTTATCTGTGTCATCATCAATTGTTTCTAACTCCTCCAGTATGTCCTCACATGATTCGCATTTCTCATCATCTGTAAAACAATAAAAAATTATATATGATAATATTAGTATAGATTGGTAATAATTAAGCCCACACACACACACACACACACACACACACACACACACACACACACACACACACACACACACACACACACACACACACACACACACACACACACACACACACACACACACACACACACACACACACACACACACACACACACACACACACACACACACACACACACACACACACACACACACACACACACACACACACACACACACACACACACACACATACACATTCTCTCACTCACTCACTCATATAAGGAACATATATATATATATGAAAATTATCTTGTTGATTCATCCTCTTCGTTCACTTTTTTAAATATTATTATATATATAACTTTCACATATGAACTTCCTTTGGTTACCACTTTCCCATACGTTTCAAGGTGATGTGCCTCTTCCTCAGTGGGAGTAAATACTGAATGTCATTTACAGAATAATGGTTATGGACTATAGGTGTGTGTGGTGGGGGGTTGATGGTGGGAGGGAATTGGCGCTGAGGTTCAAATTGTGTGTTTGGATCAGTGTATCGAATAGTGTATGTGATTTATAATGTAATTGTTCATTTAATATGTTGTTTGGTTGTAGTGCATGATATCTGTATATTTCGAATTGTTCAGCTGTGTTTAGTTTTCTACTTTTTGGTAAGTAGTGTAGTATTTCCATGTTGTGTTCTATGTTTGTGTAACTGTGGTTTTCGTTTTGTAAATGTGTGGCAAATGTGGAATGTATGTAATTTGTGGTGAGGGCTTTTAAATGTTCTGAAAATCTGGAGGAAAAAGATCTTCCTGTCTGGCCGATGTAGAATTGGTGACAATCATTACAATTTAATTTGTAAACCCCTGTTTTGCTGTATGTGTCTGTGTCTTTGTTAGTATTATTTATGTGTTTCCTAATGGTGTTGTTGGTTCTGTAGGCTACTTTATAATTGTGTTTCCTAAATGTGTTAGCAATTTTGTGTGTATTGGAATTGTAGTATGTAAGTGTTATGTATTTACTGGGTTGTGTGCTGTTGGTAAATAAAATACACAACCCCGATTTGGTAAATAAAATACACAAACGCATCCTAAGCACAAAAAGTAAAACACATCAGACCAACAGCACACAACCCAGTAAATAACCCACTTTCTAGTCTTACAAAATGCTACTTAGATGTCCATGAAATGTATTTATGAAATATCATACACTTACAAAAAATACTAATTGACTTAATCTCCATCAAACCTGTTGCACTGATGCACCTGTCCTAGTGTAATTGAAATGCTCAGAAACACTACTGGAAGTCGTTTTCCATCAGGCTCTTCAGCATGTTCTGCACTGTACAATGCAGCATTTTCATGTTTCAGAACAAAATGATCTCATATGGGGGAGGGGGCAAGTCTGGTGGATAAAAAGGCAGGGAATGATAGTGATGTTCATAGTAGTTAAAACTCACATACAATTAAGTGATAATGAATGAGCTGGCATATTGTTGTGATGCAACACCCATGTTTGGTTGGTCCACATCTCAGAATGTTTCTCTCAAGTTTGTTCTTGAAGCTGCTTCAAAATGTCATAGTATAATTGCCCATTAGCCATCTGGTTCTATGGATCAGATTTTTAATGGATAATGCCTTTGATGTCAAAAAACAAATCAACATTGACTTAAAATTTATCTGAGCTCGGCAAGCTTATTTGAGTCTTGGTGAACTTGTTGACATCTACTGATACAATTGATGTTTTGTTTCTGGGTCATACAAATCCATGTTTCATCACCAGTAACATGTTTCTATGAATTGAAGTTTGGATCGTTTTCACAGTGTTCTTTGAGCACACTGCACATGTGACTATTCTTTTTTATCTATTGTTAATGGACAGGGCAAAAATTTTGCTGCAATGTGGCACATTCCAAGTTTTTCCAAGTTTTTTTGATAGAATTCGCTAGCAAGTTCTGTGTGACAGACCTATAACTTTACAAATATTGTGAATTGTTTGCCAATGATTTTCACAAATTGTTTGGATCAGTGATGCCAGTTGAAGGACACCCAGAAGTTTGTAATCTTCAGTGGATGACCTGATAGTTTTGAAGCACTTACAGCACTTGTAAATTTCAGTCTATCACATAGCTTCTCTGCCAAAAGCTTGTTTAAACATATGGCGTGTCTCTACTGCTGTCTTCCCAAGCTCAACACAAAATTTAACATAAACTCTTTGCCATTCGAGTGAGTCATGCCAGTAACTGCAAAACGCCACAAACCTAACTACAAAAATGCACAATGTGAACAAGTATGGCTTTTCACAACAACAATAAACACTAGATCGGTTCATTAGTGACATTGATGGAGGCATTTAGCAGCACATTTCTGCTTCACACTTCTTTTAGTGGGACATTTCAATTTCGGAAACTTTTGTGTCGTACCTTTTATTTGGGGAGGACTGTTTGTTTATTAAAAGAATTCTGTTAACTCTTGGTACATAGGACTCCTAACCTCACTTGTAACTCTTCTTACTCCTAGCCCTTTGCTTGCATGTAAAGTCTACTCTCATCCATTTTGTCAACACAATCATTCTACCTTGTTTGTATTTATGAGGTCTGTAAGTTAAGTAATGAGACTAATCATCTAGCTGTCAATATGGCAACAATGTAAGGTTTCCAGTAACACAGATGGTTAGATAAACAGCTGATTGATATTGAGTATTAATATTTATTGTCTATTGTTGCCATATGAAATGTAAACAAGCTTTTTGTGAAGGAGTTTTTGCTGTGCGTTATAAAAATGAGTGACATCAGTTACAAGCAATGTTGTGAAATCAAGTTTCGTGTTAAACTCTGGCACAATGCTACTGAGACTTTTAAAAAATTGACAAAGGTGATGAAGATTTGTCAAGAGCACACGTTTTCAGGTGGCTGGGAATCAATTAAGGAAGATCCACTCTCTGGAAGACCGTCAACTTCAAGAACTGACAACAATGCTGATCAAATTTGGGGCTTGGTGTAGTCTGACCATATATTAACCATCAGTTAATATTGATTATTAAACTTTCACTTGTGAACTTACTTTGTTTCCTCCCGTACGCGTTTCAGCGGTGTGAGACAGACTCCACACTGCTGACGAAGGCGCACATCACGCCGAAACGCGTACGGGAGGAAACAAAGTAAGTTAACAAGTGAAAGTTTAATAATCAATATTAATTTAGTGCTGTGAAAAAAGAAGATGAACGATCAAAACCATTAACCATCAGAATCATCACAGAACAATTAAATTTGAACCACACTAGAGTTTATAAAATTTTGACAAACGAATAGGGAATGAGAAAAGTTTGTACAAAATTGGTCTGAAAAAACCTCACTCTTGAACAGAAAGACAACAGGATGGAAGTGTGCTGTGATCTTCTAGGATGAATTGAAAATGATCCTGATTTTCTTAAGAATGTTATTACTGGTGATGAATCATGGATCTTTGGAGTACGATCCAGAAACAAAACGCCAGAGTGAGGAGTGGCACACATTAAACTCACCGCATCACAAAAAATCAAAAATGAGCAAATCAAAAATCAAAACCATGTTTATTTAATTGTTTTGATTGTTCATCATCTTTTTTCACAGCAGTAAACTTTATAGAATATTGAAACTTTCAACTTGTGAAACTTACTTGTCTTTTCTTCTCGTACGCGTTTCGGCGTGGTGTTCACCTTCGTCAGCTTTGACACAGAGTATTCTATAAAATTCTATAAAGCATGTTTATTTGTTTCTTTGATAATAATAGCATTATCCATAAAGAGTTTTTGCCTACAGGACAGACTGTCAATCAACATGTTTATCAAGAAATTCTTGAAAGGCTGCGGAAAAGAGTTGCCCGTGTGAGACCAGCCATTGTGAACTCCTGGATGCTGTATCATGACAATGTACCTTGTCACACAGCACTCTTGGTTAATGAGTTCCTGCCAAAGAAAAATATTCCTATTGTTCCTTAGCCCCCTTATTCGCCTGACTTGAGGTCATGTGACTACTTTCTCTTCCCAAGATTGAAGAAACGTTTCAAAGGACACCATTTTGGGATGATAGACAACATTTAACAAATGTAACCGACCATTTGAAGGAGATTCCAGTTTCTGAGTTCCAGCACTGCAATGAAGAGTGGAAAAAACCGTCAAAGCACTGTGTGGCTTCCTAAGGGAACTATTTTAAAGGTGACAGAGTCTAGATATAATTTGATTGTAAATAAAAGGTTTTACTGAATTAGTCTTATTACTTAATCTACAGACCTTGTATTTATTTTGAACTTTATGCTATAAAAGGAAATGATTAGTTAATTTTTAATATATTAATCTTACATTCAGTCTGATATGGATCATATGTTGAAATTCCTCAAGAACCTCATTGTAGCTGTCTGAATTATTTTTCATATTCTTCTGTGTAGAGTATCCAGACCTCATGTTCTTACATTGAAGCAAGACTTTAATTGCCATTAGTTTAAAGATGTTTATTCTTTTTACCTTCTTCATTTTGCTGTTCACGATTTTACTGATAATTCTAAATGTATTCTAAAAGTATCATGTCTATATCAAGATATTTTTTATCTATAATTTATATAAAAAGTGTTTTGTTTAATATTTATATAACACCAGCTGTTATTTAATTGATGTAATTTATACTGGTGGAAGCCGTGGCTCACATATAGCTGCAGCTCCAGAGAAGAATTTCATTTTAGAATACTTACAGAAAAATACAGCAAGATGTTCTACATCATTGATCAGAACTTGCAGTGTCTTCCTGTCAACACTTTCAATGATGTCAGGCTGAGAACTGTGTAAGTCCAACACCCAGTCCAAAATCGCCTCTTCTTGCATTAAGTCTCCTAGAATGAAAAATTATATTTTATCAGTTCTGTTATCATTTTTTATGATAACTCTTTTGAAAACTTTAAATGCGTTGTAGAATTAGATTTCTTAAGAATAAAGTCTCTAAGGCCTAATTATTATGAAGGAAGTATCTATCTTCATATTATCATCACAACAAATTTGTTTGCATTGTAATAATAGTCATACCTCCTTCAGCACTACGTTATTTGATTTTAGAAGGATTAGTGCTTTATCTTCAGTAATTTGAGAGATACTTTGGGCCTGAGAAAGGTAGTAAGGTACAAAGCTGATAATGCAGTAGCTGCAGTACTGGTAATAATACAGGATGCTAAAATTTGAAAAACACCTAAACCATCATGACTCAATTTTATACAGCTGTGTTTCAGACACATAATGAATTGGTAACTATTTTCTTAGATGTATTTGGTGAAATGTGTGATTATTTGGTTTCTGTGTGGGTACTTTGCTTGTCCACTAAACAATAGGATCATGGAAAGCAATTCATTTTCCTTTAGTGTAACTTTGTTAAAGGTAAGTTACTTTAGTATATCGCATACTTAATGTGGAGAATCAGGAAATCAAAGAGAGAATAAAAGCATTGTCAAGAGTATTTCATGGTATGTAAAAATTATTTAAAATAAAATTTAAGAGGAACCAAACTGAGAATCTATAAAACCACCATCAGGCCAGTTTTAGTGTTGTATGAAGTTAAGATATAGACACTAAATAGAAGAATGGAAAACAAAATATGGTGTTTGAAAACAGGATGCTGAGGAAGACATTTGAACTGTTGTGCGAGGAAAAAGTGAAGTGAAGAAAATACAGAGAACATTTTTTGGAATCTCAACACGTTGATAGGAGCTAAGATTACATGTGGCATGGAATATGCTTAAAAGAAGGAGAGGGTTGAGATTGAGGAAGGTATCTGGTTGAGAAGCAGAAGGAAGAAGGCCACTGGGAAGACCAAAGATTAAGATGGAGGGACAGGTGGCTACGAACAGTATTTTGTTTTTTAGTCAATTTTTTACTTTATTTTTGTATATTCTAAATTTATTCAGGAGAGCCATTCTTGTTTGGGTAACAAAAATTAAGCTGTAATTTCAATTAAAAAATGTTGGTATAATTGCAAACTTGATGGCAGAAATTTCTGAAGAAGACCGAGAAATTAAGTAGCTAGTTTCATGATACCCTGCCCTTTTCCTTTAAAGTATTTTTATATTTAAAACAACTACCTTAAGTCACCATATCTTGCACAGTTAAAAATTAATATAAATTATTGTTTACTAAGTTGATAAATATAGAGTTTTCCATGATAGGTGTTTATGATTGTGGCACTACTATCAAACTTGGAAACTTTTAGGATCTATGGAGCCACATTGTGAAGAAATTATAAGTAATCCTGTAGAAGTTCCAGTATGACAGTCTCCAGGAATTCTTAGTGCTACAGTATCATGACATCTGAGACAAGAGATTCTTCAGAAATTATAACAGGTGTATACAAGTGCATACACTGAGCAATACAAATATTAGAACAGGATTGTTCTAATATTATGCTATCAGTTTTTTATAAAGCAAATCACTGAAACTAGATGTAGTAAGTTTTTTCAAAGCAGTTATTACAAAACATGCTATCAATCATTTTATGATATAGGCAGTGGCGGCTGGTAACGTTTTTGACTGGAGGGGCAACATTTTTTTGAACCCATATGTAAAAAAAGTCATAAAAACTAAATTATTGCTATTATCATGAAATAATTGTAAAATTGAACCTTCTGCTTTACTACTAAAAGTATTGTTAATATCAAAAACCTATCTTGAAAACTACCAATATTTAAACAGTGTTTGAAACTGAAATTATTTATAACCCTAAGCAGTTCACATTCCTAAACTAAAATAGGCCTACTTAATAAATTATATATTATTAAATGCATTGATTACTAAATAAAATATATTTGTTCTCTACCTTGGATTAGTTTATTTGCTTGAACATGAAATCCATTCTCCTCTCCTTTTGCTTGGCAAAATGGTCAATAACTAGTTCATTGAAGTTAGGAGTTATTTATAACTTTTTTTTCTATTGAACACATTCTCAGAGCACTTAATCTGTCCTCTTTCATTGTATTACATGTAAATGTTTTAATGCGTTTGAGAGTTGAGAAACATCGTTCGCTTTCTGCTGTAGTCATAGGGATTGTACAAATAATTTTTAATAGTTTTACCAGTTCGGGAAAAACAGTAACTAGATTGTTTATACACAAAATTGAGTAGAACCAATGCGCCAGTTGCCTTTGTGAAGTCGGGCCTGCTGTATAGAACTACCAGTTCATATCTTAATGCAGTTTCATTTAAATTAAATTGTTCAGCAGCAATTTGTAACTGTGTTTCTGGAAAGATAAGCTGATGTTTAGAAAACGGTTGGTTGCAACAAAACTGCTATTGCTAAATGGTTTGAAAATGAAAATCTGTCGTCTATTGGTAACTATTATGTCACAAACTTCTTTAGCTGCAGTCTTCTTGCTTTCATCAAAATGTGACTTTTTTGGATTTTGAAATGATTCTCCAAAATCATTTGTTGCAGACATACTGGCATCAAAATCAATATAATCTCTGACATTTTGAATGTGTGACTTGAATGAGGCAACATACTGGTGTGTTTTAATACTGTCAATTTCTACTTGCTGTAATTGATTAAACAAAATGTCACAGGCTGGTATAATTTTGTTGAAAAATGTTAACCAAAAATTAAAATCATCACTATTTAATGTGTTTTTCAGTCCTAATGCTTTCTGAACAGTGGACTTGTCACTCTCCGTCATCATCTATGATTTTTTCAAGAGCAGCGGAAATGTCATTTTTATGAATAAATACTGTTGTCACACAATGGGATTTAAAATTCCACCTGGTATTAGAAAATTCTGGGACACGTTTCTTTACTACTTCATCAATATGGCAGTTCGTTTGGAAGATCTTGAAAAAAATGTTGTAATGCCATCTAAA
This sequence comes from Magicicada septendecula, assembly GCA_034769895.1. NCBI lineage: Eukaryota > Metazoa > Arthropoda > Insecta > Hemiptera > Cicadidae > Magicicada > Magicicada septendecula. The sequence continues at coordinate 138,153,470 of CM068372.1, forward strand.
TTACAGAGAAATATTTTTACTTGCTTGTTTTGTGATGCAGTGCGCTCAATAATTAAGTTTAGTTGATGGGCATAGCAGTGTATATACTGGACATTCTTGTACACGGCTTTAACTTTTGCTTGAACACCGTTGCTTTCCACTCATTACTGCTGCTCCATCGTAACTTTGTGCAATAATTTTACTAGCCATCTTATCAAGTTCTAATTTTGCTAATTCTTCAAAAATAGTATTACTAATACATTCAGCGGAGTGATCTTGTGGACTGACAAAACTGATAAATCTCTCATGTAAATTTCCATTCAATTCATACCTCACAACTAACACAATTTGTGACAGAGTGGCACAATCCGTGGTTTCATCTGCTTCAATTGAAATGTAGTCAGTTTCATTTATTTCTTTTTTTATTAGTCCAATGCACACTGCATGAATAGAATCCAAAATTTCATTTTGAATTGTTTTAGAAAGACCAACGAAAACCCTATTGTTTGTTTTTTCAGTATGCTCTCTTAAGGTGCTATCTAGGCCTGCCATTAAATTTACTAAGCCCCTAAAAATATCTGGATTCTCAGATGTGTTTGTTTCATCATGTCCCCTTAAAGCTAGTTCAAATAGTCCACAAAACTTTACACAGTCAATTAACTTACTTAGGATGTATCTGTTCTTAGAGACTTCTTCATTATGCTGTTTAATTTTTAATCTATATGCACTGTCTAACTGGCAACTAATATTGACTTTGGCTGACAATGAATATTCAATACAATTTTTGTTCATATGAGTTTCACTAATTTTATGTTTTTTAATTTTTTCTCCCAAATGTTTCAAGTCCTTAATTCCATTTTCAGTCCAGGCTGAATCACTGTTTAGGTTCATCACCAAACATACGTAACAAAAAAAGGAATTCATCACCTCACATCCACATATCCAATCAGCATGTAAGTAACAGTTTCTATTAAATTTTCTTGAGTAGTTTTTTTTACTTGATGCTGGCCTGTCCATTTTATAATTTTGTTGTGTGATATCTAAATTGGGTTTTGGTGGCCCTAATTTTTTTAGTTCTATTTTATTTTCGTAAGTAAGTGAATTTGAAATAATCAAACGTTTAATATTACTTACTGAATTCATAGCCATTTTTTTCATTTCTAACAAATACGCACAGAACACACAGGCTCAGGCCTACACAGAATAAGTTACACGCTTATGTACACAAGGTTCGACAAAAACACTATCTTACACAGAATACACTGCCTAATAAAGAATAAATTATTAGAACATTACGTTTACACAAAAAACACAATAAGAACACAATCAAAACTATATAAAACACAAGAGAAAATATATGCACTTTAAACAGCACCAGAGAAGTTTAGAACAACGCTCCAGTTCTCTATGAAAAGAGCCGCAAAATCAGACAGCTGGCAGAGTCCTCCCTATTATGGCTACTGCTAATTTAAAAGCATAGACATGTGTACACGTCCTCTTTCCCCACTCCCCGCAAGACCCGCCTATGCAGGGAGGGCTGTCGTATTAGCGTCCGCCTGTGGGACCATGCCGAAAACATCGGGTGATCGCTATTAGTCGCCCCAAAAATATCTATCACATAATGATACTACACATTATAGTTATATTATTGACAAGTTTAATTTGCAAATTTATTGGGAGGGCTGCGCCCTTTTGCCCTCCCTGTACGAGCCGCCACTGGATATAGGTGTAATTGGATGTATTATGTCATGTGAACATTAGGTTGTTGGATGGCAAAGAGGAGAATGTTTGACCTGGATATACCATAATTTTGGACACAAAGAGAAAAGGCAGCAGCACAGAAACTATACACTTTATAGCTATTGAAATTATCTAAGTTGTGAAGGAAGACGAAGTAATAGGAAGAAGAGAATGTGACAGTTTTGTACTTTTTTGTTGACTTGTATAAACTGAATAATCTATACTTCCATGATTTATGAGTAAAAGGTTTCACAAAACCTTTTATCCATTTATATTAAAAAATAATAACGTTATTGATATTCTTAACAAAAGACAATCTTATGGTTAATCAGTTACTTTACATTACACAGTTGAAGAACAGAATACCTGTATAAATTTTTCTGAACTTGTTTCTATAGAAAGCAAGTGCTGGAAGAGAAGGCAGGTCATACTCCTTATCGATTCCTTCATCTGATGTCTTCACAAAATCAATATCTTTTTCTTCACATTCATCATCAATGTTCTCTAATTCATTAATTATTTTCTGACTTTTCTTGTCTCCTTCTTTATCTGTTATCAGAGAAATTATTTGAGAACAAATCGAATTATATTGTATAAGTTAATCTATTATAATAGTTTTAATTGATTATTTTCTGTAATTCAGTATAGTGTTTATATTCTATGATACATTCAATTATTTATTTCTGTAATATATAATATGTTATATCCTAGTAACACATTCTGTTTTCTAATCAAAAAGTCACACAAAAAAACAGAAAATAAAAATGACTGATTACCACTTTATGCTCATCGTCAGATCAGAAACATACAGTAAGAAAAAACAAGAAAGAATAAAACAATACCTATATACTATCTACTTGTGTAATGGGGCAGAAAGGGGGATTTTATTTTTATTAAATTTATTTAAACTTTTAGTTGCAAGTCCCATGTGAACTACGGTTGTATTCGAACAAAGAGCAGTAACATAAACTTTTTGGGCAGGGTGTTGTGAGGAATGCGACACTCATTGGTAAATTCAGTGTTTGTCACGTCCGCTGCGCACACACACACACACATGAGACGGGGCGCAGCTACTACGCATAAACATTAAAACCGACGCTATGAAAATGGCGAAGCGGTAAGAGTTTTGTACCATGTGCTTTCGAGACGGCGGAAGTCAAGTGAATGCTCCACCTACAAAAGCTTCCTATATCGTCTACTGGTAACAACATTAGCCATGTGGTCCATTGAAAAGCTATACACCGTGAACGACTACGAAAAAATATATAACCTGAAGGCAGTGCCTTCCTATTCAGCAACCAGATGTAGTGGGAGTTTGTTGGCACTCTCCGAGGCAGTTCGACTAACTACGCTTACCCGGCCAGGTGGACAAAAGAACTCGTGTGCCCCAAATGAATTCTTTTAACTGTTAATAGAAAGTGACAAACTGACATAAATAGTGAAACGGGATCTCAGAAAGCAAAATTAACAATGTGGTGAATTGAAAAACTTCCGGACATACACTCAGTGCGGCGCGAGACGGGGAGGATCGCCGATGGTTAAGTAACACACGACCAATTTCACTGTATCAATAATTTCATTTTAAAGGGCTCTAAACAAAATAAATGGGGTGTCTAAATGTATGAATGTGAGAATGGGCAAGCTGGGTCACCTTACTTAATATAAGGATTAGAATAAGTATACAATGTTGAAATAAATGTTTTGTGTTATTCATATGTGAAAGAAACAGTAATATTTTAATTTTGAGAGAAAAGATGAGTAATCCATAAATTTTAAGGAGCATAAAAAATGAAATAAAATTTGAGTTGTTTCACATAAATGAGAGTCGACCATGTTATTGACATAACCCCAAACCCTGCTTGTATTTCGCCGTTTGTTTGACGGACCTTGGAACTGTAAGGTAAGTTATCCTGGATAAATAATAATTCAAATGTTATAAGTCTCTCAGTAATTTGAAATTGTACAATTGGCGCCTTGAACAGAGACTATTATTGTAAAATAATTTATAAATCTCACCTACAGGTGAATACAAATATGGTTTGGTGGTTGGGTAGAAATACGTAATTTACGTACAAGTCAAGTGATGTGTATGCTATAGTTAAGTAAGACATACAGTATGAATTAATATGAAATATATATAGGACTAAAATTGTTTTAAAATTAAAATCCCATAAAGAATATAGATAATGGCTACTAACGAGAGTGAAATTGAAATGAGTGAATCAGCTATTATGAGCAGCCTTGAAGCCTATTTGACTCCAAATGTGCGTCAAGACAAAATAATTGAATTAAATATAACAGATCAAACAAATGTGACAGAGGATTCAGGGGTTCAATTAACCCCAACCTCAACAAAATGTAGTAGTAAATTTGATAATGATGCAATGAGTATTTTACTGAATCAATTTAATGAGTTAAATAAACGTCTTGATAGTAATGACAAAAAATGCGAAAGTAGTTTCAATGAAATTAAGAATAATTTTGATGAAATTAGAAATGAAATAAAACAAGTTAATAAAAATGTTGAAAATACCAATGAAATATTTGAAAATAACTTTAACAAATTAAAACAGAATATTGAGAGAATGGGAGTATGGGGAATAGATACAAGTAAGAGCAATACAAACAAAAATAAAGACGATCAGATGACATATAATGAGGTAAGTAGGGGTGAGAATTACGATGATATAATTAAACATGTGGTGTTAGAGAGTAAGGTTGTGAGCATAGCAAGTGTTAATGAAAGTGAGAGAGAGTGTGATGAAAGGTTAGGTGGGCAAAGGGCAAGTTTTCCCCAAGTATATGGTGAAACAGAGGTTTCACAAGTGTTATATGAGGACAGAGTTTCCTCCAGTAGTTGTGTGGAAGACGAGGTGTCTTCAGATAGTCCCGTAATTTGTTGTAATATTCTTGGAAGAGCCAAGAAATATAGTAAGGTTGTTGAGCCCTTTGCGTGGTATGAAATAGGTCAGGGGGGTTGTGACAGGTATTATGATGTGGAGAGATATTTGGAGAGAGAGTTGTTCGTAGATGAGGAAATAGAGTTATTTACGTTAAGTAGGAGTTACAAAAAGTTGAAAGAGAGGTTAGAATTGAAGGAAATAGATGATATGAAATACTTACCTTGTGAAATAGATATTGATGATTATTTTGATGATGCTGTTGTAGACGATAACCGCTTATCTGATGATGTAATTGATATAGTGGAGGAGTATAATGATAAACTTACCTTATGTTAACCAAAAATACTGATGGAGACTGGACAAAAATAACTAATGCAGACAAGGTTTATGAAATAATAAAAAGGAATAATCCTATATATTATACTGGTATAATAAATGACATAGAGGTAATGGGTTATTATCTAAATGGTTATAATGTAATGTATGTAGATAAAAATAACTTGGGTTATAAATACATCAGACTATTATATGATGATGGGGGTTAAATAAAAAATTCAGTGAATGGACATTTTAAATATTTTAGTTTATGGTAATGACCTGACTAGATTATGAAATGAGGTGTGGTAAACAGAAAAATTAATGACGGAGAATTGTAAATAAATTTATAGTGAAATTAATTGCGTTTGTGTTGTAAAAGGTATTTTATGTAAACAATGTGTGTATGTAGTAGAAATTGATGTAATAATAATAATATTTTGGCAGACTAAATAAATAACGAGAATAATTATGAAGGCGATAATAAATGAATTGTAATTGTTTTGGAGTAAGGTAATTAAAATAACTTGTGTTTTCAATAATTGATTGAATTAAATAATTTGAGATGAAGTAATTGATTAATTTAAAATGTTGTATAAAGAGATTTTGATAAGGAATATAAATGATTTGAACTTGATAATAAATAATAAATGAATAAATGTAACATGTATTTAGTTGTGGAATCATATGGTTGTTAAAATGTTTCAGAAGATACATGGAGTTATGTACATTATTTGGTGGTTATATTTTGTGTCTATGACAGTAATCATGTTGTATTCAATTACATGAGTGATGTACTGTAAGTATGAAGTTTATAATACAGTTTAAATAAAGTAAAATGTTTGATGTTTGAATGGTAAAGTATAGATGAAGCTCACAGATGTTAAAGGAAATAATAATATAAGCAAACATAGAGTTTACCATCCGAGAATTGTAGTAACGGTGTCAGTGTGAACCTTATATGTCTTTTGGTAGTTTCCCCTACATTTCGGGCGGTCACGGCTTCACCGAACCCTGACCGTGGATTTAGAATGTAAATATATTCTAAATTGGTGAACATAGAAATTAACCGGGGGGGGGGGGGGGGTAACTCAGGGGAACTACATAACTATGGAACAGCGGCTATTATCGAAGGTGGTGATAGTGCCGTAATAAGGGTGTGTGAATCATTATAGTAGGATTACTGGTGTCCTCGGACATCAGTAATGCCAAATTTTATATAACGTTGAACCAAGAACAGTATAGGCAGCGTCTATACCCTATAGAAACTTCAGTTTTTAGGGATGCAAATGGGCGCCACAGTCCACCAGCAGGAAACAATAGTGTGTGTGGAAAAAAAGCTGGCCATTACAAGCCAGGGGCGCAGATAATGCATCTGTGCATAAGGCAAACGCTCGATGCGGTTTATCCGGTGGGTGGTTACCTAATTGTAACTGGGTATAAGGGGGGAATTTAAGAAAACGATGTAGTAGGAGGGTAACTGAGAAATCAGTGAGAGGGTGACGACATCTGTAAACAGAGGGCGATCAATTTCACTTCCTCTATAGAGAGAGTTGGTGGTTGACGACCCAATTTCCTGTTCAGTAACAGTTGCTATAACTATGACTCGATGATTAGTGATGTATTGCCCTTATGAGAGCAAACGATTTTAAGTGCTAGGTTTAATGGTAAGGATTCTAAATCCACCAGAATATTTTATAATGATAATTGTATAATCTTGTGTATGTGTGAGTTATATGAAGGGTGTTGAGAGAAAGGTCATTCATCTGACAGGGAGACATCAGCTGACTACTGGTGTTATATATGTAGCATGTCACTTATAAGTGATTTGCAGATTTTTATCAATATAATTGAATGTTTGAATAATAAATTTTCAATGTGTTTAAGAGGTTTTAAGGTAAATGATGAAATTAATTTGAGATGGTTATGGATTTTCATTGGGTAATGAAGGTTAAAAGTTGGGTGATAACTGTTTAAATAAGACATTTGAATCAGTCAGAGTTAAGGTTAAATGGGTGTTAAACAGAATAAGATTTTTGGGAATAAAAGTAGTATAGAAAACAGAGTATCAATAGTGACATAGTAGTGATAGGGAGTATATGTAGAGTAATGAGAGGGATGTAATTGGAGAGTAATTAGCTGATGGTGGAATTTTGTAAGGGGGGTGGTGTGATAAGGAGTCCTCAACGAAAAGCGTTGTGGCGGGAGGTGAACCGTATGTGCGTTGGCGGGGTTACCTGGGGGAACCAGGAACCAATAAGGGAATGAGCATAGGGAGGGAACACACATCCTAAGTACAAAGAGGGTAGAGGGTATTTTGTTATAAGGGTAGAATGATTCAGGGTGAGTTAGAGTAGTTAGTGGAGATAAATATTTTGAGGGATTGGTGTCATCCTATGTAGGGCTGTTAGTGACTGTTAGAGTCAGAAAGGGGTAAGATTATATTTTAATACCTTTTCAATGAAGTAGATCATTGTGGATAATGGGGGATCACCCAAAATAATTGATAATGAAAATGTTAAAGAGAAAATCATAGTTAAAATGTAATAATAACCGAAACATTTGAAAAATTTAATAGAATTTTGAAAATAAAATAAAGCTGTAAGATGTGTAAATTTTGATCAAAATTAAAGGTGAATTGTTTATTTTAAGGTAATAACAACAATGTTAATGATAAGTGTTCTATGTTTTATTATGTTGTATTATGTTTGAATGTAAAAAATTATAAACATGTGATGTATTTTACCTTGTATAATTTTTGAGATATATCTAGGGCAAGGTCATTCACTTGACCCAGAGAGATCAGCTGATGACTGATGTTTGATATATTGTATGTTTCTTACGATTGATTCATAGATTTTGTTTGTGTAGTCATTCTGAAATGATTAAATAATAAATTTTGTTGACAAAATGATTCTTTTTGGGAATCGAAATTTTTTTGGAAAAAAAAATTATTTTTTGCTTGAAGTATAGATTGTGTTTTTGTGTCCAGGATATATTGTTGATTATATGTTAATGTGTTAACTGATTTATATTATTCATATTATATGTGTTGTAAACAAATGTAATTATAAGTGAATTTATGATTTGTTTTTTATGACTGTTCGTAGCTAGTGAAGAAGAATTGTAGATTCATGTAAAAGATTTTGGGGTTTTGATGAAATTAATGGTAATATAACATTTTGATATTTGATTTAGATTAAATTTTGAACAGAATTTAAATGATTTAATCTGATTTGTTCGATTTATTTTGATTTGAAAAAACAACGTCAAGTAGATGGAATTTGAGAAAAGAAATTGAAAACAGAAATTATTTTGAAATTTGAAAGCAAGAAATGGAATGTAGATGTTATGATCAGTAATAATGAGTATGTGTACACACCCAGTACTTGCTAAAGGCAACCCAGTATGCATGTAAGGGGGAACATATCGGTTGAGGATCTGGTATGGTAGAAGGCCAATCTTTGATTTTTTTGTGGAATGATAGGAGGTTAGGGGTACTATGGTGAGTATCTGTCCGATTTTATGGTGTTGGGATCTCGCATAGAGAAGTCCAGTAATCTTGTTCAGGTGCAGCCACAGTCGCCGAGCTAGGGGGGTAGTTTACCATGATGTGTTTAGAAATTAACGGAGGGTTGTTGGCACCATATTCTCACCAATCCTCCTAGGTTAGCAATGAGAGTTTTTATGCTTTTGGGCATAAAACCTCACATTGGGGGGGGGTATTGTAATGGGGCAGAAAGGGGATTTTATTTTTATTAAATTTATTTAAACTTTTAGTTGCAAGTCCCATGTGAACTACGGTTGTATTCGAACAAAGAGCAGTAACAAACATTTTGGGCAGGGTGTTGTGAGGAATGCGACACTCGTTGGTAAATTCAGTGTTTGTCACATCCGCTGCGCGCGCGCGCGCACACACACACACACACACACGAGACAGGGCGCAGCTACTACGCATAAACATTAAAACCGACGCTATGAAAATGGCGAAGCGGTAAGAGTTTTGTACCATGTGCTTTCGAGACGGCAGAAGTCAAGTGAATGCTCCACCTACAAAAGCCTCCTATATCGTCTACTGGTAACAACATTAGCCACGTGGTCCATTGAAAAGCTATACACCGTGAACGACTACGAAAAAATATATAACCTGAAGGCAGTGCCTTCCTATTCAGCAACCAGATGTAGTGGGAGTTTGTTGGCACTCTCCGAGGCAGTTCGACTAACTATGCTTACCCGGCCAGGTGGACAAAAGAACTCGTGTGCCCCAAATGAATTCTTTTAACTGTTAATAGAAAGTGACAAACTGACATAAATAGTGAAACGGGATCTCAGAAAGCAAAATTAACAATGTGGTGAATTGAAAAACTTCCGGACATACACTCAGTGTGGCGCGAGACGGGGAGGATCGCCGATGGTTAAGTAACACACGACCAATTTCACTGTATCAATAATTTCATTTTAAAGGGCTCTAAACAAAATAAATGGGGTGTCTAAATGTATGAATGTGAGAATGGGCAAGCTGGGTCGCCTTACTTAATATAAGGATTAGAATAAGTATACAATGTTGAAATAAATGTTTTGTGTTATTCATATGTGAAAGAGACAGTAATATTTTAATTTTGAGAGAAAAGATGAGTAATCCATAAATTTTAAGGAGCATAAAAAATGAAATAAAATTTGAGTTGTTTCACATAAATGAGAGTCGACCATGTTATTGACATAACCCCAACCCCTGCTTGTATTTCGGTATTCGTGTGACGGACCTTGGAACTGTAAGGTAAGTTATCCTGGATAAATAATAATTCAAATGTTATAAGTCTCTCAGTAATTAGACAAGGTACCATCCCCTTACTGAAGAGGGGAAAGGTATTTTACCTGCAAGGTTGTTTACAAATTGTGTACACCCGTGATAAGGGAATGGTAGTTAGGTTTAAGTATCATCTTATTCTTGTCTGTTTGTTGTTAATGTGTGTTTCCAATCTGAGGATGAGCTTAAAGGCTTGAAAGCAATAGTCAGAAGTTGTGTATATCGTAGTGTACAACAGTTTTTTGTGTTTATGAATCTTATATTCATTAACAAAAGTTTGTTATTCAAATGTAATAAAAAAGTGGAGTAAACTAAAGTACACCATTCAAACTCAAGATATACATATCTTTTTAGATGTCTTTAATATATAAATAACTACATTATGTATACAAACAAAATTATTTGAATCAAATAAGTTGTAAGACAAATAATGTACTCCAAGCTTCTGTGGCAAAAGGAAAAGAGAAGTCTATACAGGCCATAAATGAAATTATACTAAGGTGAATCAATAATTATCTACAATGTAATTGATGTTTTTTTAACATTGTTTATGTACATATCACCAATTTGAAGAGCTCCATTAATGTTTAATTTTCAAATACATCAGCTCAATTTTTGCTCATGGTCCCTTCACTTTTCATTTGCTCTAAGGAAGAAAAGTGAAAACAGTCATCTGTTTTTGGAGGGGGTATGAATGTATATCATTGTCCAAAAGCCATTAAAATGATTTTCATCTTACTATAGGAACAGTGCTTTGCTACAAAGGAAAGTATATAATTTGATTTTAAAATGATTAAAAAAAATGGTCACACAATGTTTTGCAAGAACAGGTAGTGTTAACCGTGGTGTTGGCATTAATCTGTTAGAAAGACAAAGATTATTATTGATCAAGTGACAAGTCATTTGCGTATCAACACGTGTTTACTATGAAATCATCTACAGCAGATTTGACTTGCGTAGTTATTCAAGGTAAATCCCAAAACAGTCTTGAACCAAGATGTGAAGGATGTTATTGCTACTCAGCCTCTAACATTTTTAGAGGTATGTAGAAGCTTGTGCATTGCTGTAAGAAATACACCGATCAGCAAGGTGAATTTGTTGTAAACTGAGGCTATTTTAAGTTTTCTATTTTCACTGAATAAATTTCTGTAGTAGAATTTCTGATAATCATTGACTCACACTCACATAAAGATAGAGTAATCTAAGAGATTTTTCTGTTCATTGTCACATGGAAAGGTCTGAAGAAAATTAACTCATCAGATTTAAATTTAATTGCAATAAGTTTCAACTGGTTTCTGTCGTAATGTAATGTGTTTGGTACATTAGCAGAAAGCAAAGAGATAACAAAAGAACTTGAAAGTTACAAAAAATATTTTTATGACTTTAATTTTCAGGTACTTACAGAAGAAAACAACAACATTTTCATTTTCAGAGAGAATTTTGTCAAGCATGCGTGTGTTCACTTCTTCAATTTTGCCAGGAATTTCTAACGTATCTTCATCTGTCAGCCAAGACAATACTTCATCTTCATCTTCCAGATCACCTATTAAAATAAAATTAGGTATGTGCAGATTCAGTAAACTAAGCATATCTTTATTTATTACTTTATGCAACCATCAGTTATTCATAAATGTATATGCATGCATACACGTAAACACACACACACACACACACACACACACACACACACACACACACACACACACACACACACACACACACACACACACACACACACACACACACACACATACACGTCTCTCAGCATTAGTGGCACAAGTTCATACACACGTACAAGTGGCAACGTCAAAGTTAAACACGCTACAACATAGATCTTTTACCTCTGATTTTGACAATTTTATTAATTTTTGTATACACACCAACTTATTATGGATACACTCGATATCCATTGTTGTGGCAACCGTGCCACGCTTATTATAATTCGTGAACTCCATACACACGTTGCCACAATACGTTCGTATTCATGTCGTGTGTATACAGCGTTGCCAATTTTCTTCGGGCAAAGCGCGCCAAAACTGACTCATAGCAGCAAGACACTTGCAACTTGTTTACGGCTGATACTATGTTGTTGACAGTCTACAAGAATTTTTTTCTCATTGTCATGCGGGTCTTTGCTTAGTTTGCGTGGTATAACCATTACGCTTACTTTTCTTAAATTTTTTCCAACGAATAAGAGCAAATGTTTTAAAATATTCTGAACATTACTGATTAATAAGCGCATTGTGTTTTGCATATTTTTATTTATTATTTAATCTTGTATTAAATATAACAAAAGCTTATATTGTAAAGTACAAACGAAGAACGTATTTTAGTGGAAAGGGTGCAATTTTTTCAAATTATTGGTTAGTTATAGTGTCAATGACAACTATATTTTTAGATAGTTTTCCGTATAAAATAGTCTGTGCAATTTTTGAATAATATAATGACAATTGTGTTTTTGTCCCCGTTGTTTTATTATTACAACGCTAATACAGAAAAATATTCTCATGATTGAAAATTCAGTGGTACAACGACAGTAGCTTACCGGAAATTTACACTTTAGTTTAGATTCTTTAAGTTATATGCGATTTTCAGATGAAGAGCGTAAAATTTTGTAACTAACTGGTGGTTTGGTGGGGCAATACCGCCAATTTATTGAGAATGTTTAAAGTTATTTCAATGAAATGAGACACAAATTTATTAAGAATTCCTTTCATTTAATATTTCAATAAACTCAGAAACAAACTTTATTCCCACCAGTTTTGCGCTGTTAGTCGTCGGTGATAAAAGTAGCCTAGGTGGTTGCGTCGTTCTTTAACAGTATTTCTGTGTATACGACGTTCTTTGTATATGCCGTATCACCATCTTGGCATAGATCGAGTCTACACTGCAGTAGGCCTACTCTGTCAAAATCCCCTGAAAGTAAACACAGCTCAGCTCTGGTTGATCAGGTTGCAGTTGTCGTTTAACGGACAATCAATAATTCGGGTTTGAGTTTCTAAACATATTATTTTATTTTATTTTATTTATAAACTTATTATTTGAAATAATTTTCATTATTTCCATCCAATTAATTTTGCAAACTATATGGTTAACAACTGAATATTTCTTGCATATAAATCTGCTGGGAATATTAAAAATATTTCCATCATGCTGTGTTTCCATCACAGGAAAAGTATAGTCTCGAAGTATACACCGAACTATACACTTCATTATGTTTCGAAGTAAATGATCCATACTGCTACTGCAGAGATCGTTGACATCTCATCAATTAAAATAACTGACTCTTCGTGTAGAACTGTAGCGTTTCCTGACATAGCCTTAATGGAAGAAACTGAAGAAGGCAACACTGGAACAAGAAGATCAAATAACTAATGGAGTATAATTCCTGCAGCCAAGAATTGCACAGGTTTGCATGTCCATTTTGTTGCTAATGCTAAATGAGCCTGTTCACTAACAATATTCAGAATATTTGCGAATACGTAGGTCATGCTACGTTCTGCTGGGGCTTCTAAGAATAACAGCTTCTCAATTGTCTCGCCTGCTATGGCCCACATAATTTTAATTACAACTAATTTCTGTTTTTCATTTAATTTGCTATGTATATTAGCACCATGACTGGCCTCTTCATTCACATTGCGTACAGGGTTAATAAGCATTGGATTATTTGGTATTGGCAAGCCGATGTTCCTTCACTCCAAACCATTACTTCTTACAATGTAATCTATATCCTGCAATGCTGCATTTCCTTCAAGGGCCTGCGTATCGTCTACATTAGTATTTTGATAATCGTTTACACTTGAAAAGGTAATGTTGGTTCGTAGAAGTAGCACATTAATGAGAACAACTCTCGTAGTTGACACGACATGTACAGTATGTGCTCTGCATTTCCTCCCAACATTTGTGCCAATCTGTGTCAATTTCAAGTAACCCACATGCAAGAGCCGCTCCTTTGTATGGCTTATAAGTTGCGTATGTATTGCTGTAGCTGCGTGGACATGCGAGTGATGTTCCTCCTTTAATATGAAGTAGTAACATACGTATGTAAAATCTGTTATGATCGTTTGGTGCGACAGTGTACATTCTCCCTATCATTTTGCAACCATCTCTCTTTCCTGGAATCCATTTATTATCAGCGAATCCATAAAGTCCTGAAATACCAGTATACAGGAATTGACAACCACAGGGATCGCATTGATTAAAATCAAACCATGATTTCATCAATGTTGTGCGTTTTGTTGCAGGTCCTTGGATTGCATTCTCATCCCCTGCCCTAATACACATTATAATATCCATCTTCAAGCACAGCTAAGCGAACGATTGTATGTGACTGATCATGCATTTATTTTGAATGAAGGCACAGAATATCTGATGAGAGCTAAAGTATGGCATATTCGCGTATGTTATAGTTACAACATATCCAGTTAATGATCGTCACTGACGCTTCTTACGAATTGCATACATGTTGAGTCACATTATTTATACATGTATTGGAATAGGTTTTCAATATTGATGTGAGCATTGTACTGTAGAATTAGGAAGTGATTGTAGAGAACGAATCACGATTATCAAATGATATATTCCTTTTACTTCAACAATTCCGTCATCTCCTCTCCGGTACTTTGGATAACCATTGTTATTTTCAGTAGTTTAATGTAAAACGTTGCTCGGTTATTATGTGTACACATTCCATCAATCATGAAAGGAATATTAGGATTACGAGCTCTACAAGATCCATGTATCATAGTCGAGATAACAATTTTATGAATCCTTGGAAAACTGACTGGGTCAGGTATTTCTCCGCACACAACTTAGGATAAGCATGAGGTAGTGTATTAATCACGTTTCTGGGATTCAATAATAAATATATAAATAATAAATATGTGTAGGATAACAACTGCTCACAATGAGTGATTTTTTAGTGAATCATTTTTATCACTAGTTGAGTTTATAACAAACACTCCAGAAACCTATCACGACGATCGGCAGATTTTTCATTTTCACCAAGTTAAGAAGTTATATCTGTCCATTTCGGATTGCAGGTCATAGTTAAAAACCTGTCCAGTTTTCCTGATTTGCGTACTGTACGATCGCCATCAGATCCTGGTACCGAAGAGTCATGTTACGTAGTCTGCTCCTTCATGTTCGATAACCTCGGCCGTGTAGTGCGTAAGGATTATTAGCTAGAAAGCTGCCAGGATTGTAAGTAACGAGTGTTGAAACTCTTCGTTTTCATTACGAACAATACGTATGTCATATTCTGCCAAAGAATAAGGTTTGTCGCCAGCAAGTGGTAAATAATCGGAAATATATCTGTGAATCTGTCCCTAAATTTTTAAGGAGTAGAAACCTGTACCAGGGATATGATTTTCGTGACCAAAAAGTAAGAGAATGCCCTCACACTATTATGTTTCCGGATGGTTTGGACAAAATTAATGCTGTTAAGAAGCAATTCTTTCAGTTGCGTACTTACCTGAGTTCTGGAAGGGAATTAGGCCGTTATGACATTAGGAATTGGAATAACTGACTCGTTAACGAAACGCAAGGAATGACAGTAAAATCATTAAATATTAATTCCATTCAGACAGTGCTTAAATGTGGTAGATTCTTCCAATAAAAGATTAATGAAAGACAGATGGGCGTACGATGTACCTGCCCCGCGATAACACTCAATACGTGTGTATAGAAATTCCTTCTTTCAAATTCATTACGAAAATCACTGTCGCGTTTTGCTCACGTAACAGTACTCATCGCAAATAGTGTACACACAAGCCGACTCTATGTGAATATGTGAATCTGCCAACAGACAGATGGCAATGTACTGTAATTCTCCCTCCCGCTCGATCGTCTCAGTATATACAATCCAGTACTTTACTTTTAAAAGAATTTGAAGCACAAAATGGAACTGTACAAAACTTATTTTTATATATTAAATACATATATATATAAATAATATTTAAAATTTATATTTACTTTACCTCAAAATGTTATTTTTCCCTTATTTGGAACATGTTTCGTTACCCTTAGTGTTCCCATCATGAGCCTCCTAATTTTGAAAATTGTGGAGTACCTGTGTGCTGGTTGGCGGTTGTTATGACTTCCCGTTGGTTTTTGGTTTTTCAATAAATATTAAATATATTATATACATCAAGAAATAGACTGTAGCAAAAAGTGTCAGCCATGGCACGATGTTTATTAAAACAGTAAATTAAAAATAAATAACTATTGTATGTATTTTTTATTTCCCAGTTAAAGGATTGTCGAATTAGATAAACTGAAGTATTGATTTAGTAAAATACAGTACGGTTTTAAGTAAAAAAATATATGATTTTCTTTTTGAGAGACAAGGTTGAATTTTCGCATTGTTTTTTATGAATCATCATGTCAAAAACATGTCAAGCATGTACAGCTGCTTGGTGACTGATCATACTAAGCAAATGAAATATCTTGGCTTCATAATAGACAGTAAT
Organism: Magicicada septendecula; assembly: GCA_034769895.1. Classification (NCBI taxonomy): domain Eukaryota; kingdom Metazoa; phylum Arthropoda; class Insecta; order Hemiptera; family Cicadidae; genus Magicicada; species Magicicada septendecula. The sequence continues at coordinate 138,169,684 of CM068372.1, forward strand.
CTCTCATGGAAATGTTTTATTTGTAGCCTGAAGAAATAGTTATATACATTCTTACGAAAATTCTATTTGTTACGAGATTTTTGTCCCGAAATAACTATTCCTCGATAACATCCAGACAAGTCCTGTGATCAATTCACGGCCGTGTAACTGGTTAGTTCGAATTGCATACTACAATTTGTCATGTATAAAAGTTTTCGTACTGATGACTAACAAAATTGTTGCATGAAGGTATGCAGCAATTGTTGTCAGATGTGGTATTATCAAGGAGAACTATGTAATAACAGAGATCAGCTTCCTTGTGTACACTATGCACACAAGCCAGTTGAAGACATAATACGCAGTCCTGTTCGAATAAACAAACTCGTATTCATTCTTTTCCGGTCTTGGATATGTAGTCACAACTGTTGCGTGAATATAATCACCAGACAAGTTGAACAAAAGAAGACAATGCTTTATGTCCGCGTAAAAACGAGTGATATTTGAAAGTAATAATGTGCATTTTAGATAATTTATTTACATTTTCTGATAAACCTAATTTTCATTATTAAATTATACGTAACAGTATAACAAGTATTTAAATTACTACTCCTACTTTATTATATATTTACACAAATATATGCATGACAATCAGAAGCCTCTGATGTAATAACTTATTTAATTACGCAGCACTTTCCGAAACTGTATCTATGCGCCAATCAGATTATACCTTTAGTGAGACAAGATAACAGTTTTGAGTACACGTTGCCGCTGTGTAGTCACAATTAGTATTCATGAATCCCAGCTTTAAGTGAATCAGCCTATCGTGTCGTCGTCATTTTGCTGTCGGTATAGTCGTCGTTTAATGATGTACAGTAACATGACAACAACGTAACTACACACATAAATAAATAACCATTGCTCCCGACTGCCATCCTTTTGACCGAGGGTGTATTAGATTTTTAACCGTTTACACATAGGCCTACACAATGATCTTTTTCTTTCTTATTTGGCAATGAAAGTACTGTAATTGATAATTAAGTTCTTTATTTGGGATCAGATTGTAATTTCGTGTAGACCTATTTACGTTTTTGAGATTCCAAAAACACATGTTAGAGTAGAAACACAAGGAAGGAAGAATACCAGGCAGCCCAAGAAGTAGCTGCAGAGAGAGTATAGACTCGGAACTGAAAGGGGCCTTGAGACCACTGCGATAGGTGATTGGACATTGGACATCAGACAATGATGTAGTCTAATACGTATTTTATTTGTGTGTGTGATATATATATATATATATATATATATATATATAGAGAGAGAGAGAGAGAGAGAGAGTGAGAGAAAGTGCGTGTGTCTTCGGCGGGAGGGGGAGAAAGGAACGTTGAAAAACTCTTATGTTATGAATGCTTAAGCTTACAAATTGTTATTATTATTATTTTTTTACTATAAAATGTTCATATTATTTTAACATAACGCGATTTTCTGGAACATGTTTTGTGGAAACGTAAAAACAGACAGCTGATGTACAGTTGCATGAGTTCGGACGTAGATGTGTATATATGTGTCAGCCCAAACAGGTAGTATGTTTTGTAAACATACACGCTGTGCCATTAAAACATTAAGAATGTTATTTGACCTTGCGTAGAGAGTCCTGTTGGAGGGATTCTGATGAATGAGAAATCTTGTCTCTGTGCTGGAGACCTGTGATGTTACGCTGAATAGACAACACATTATCACTCTACACAGCAGTGGCTGACGTGTATTAACCATTTCTGAGTTCGCGATACCACAACTCAGATTAAACTGTGCACAATGTTTGTAGAAAAGACGGACGTGTGTGACGTAAACGCCAGTTTGCAAAATGCATCATCGTTCCCGCCAGATATGTAATCACGTTTCTCGTTTATCTTGTCTCAGCCAAATAAACATTACTATGAGTTTACCATATTCCAGTGTCCTTCATATTTCATAAACACTTGAGAAAATAAAGAGTGAGAGAAAGTGAGAGAGGGCGCGGGTGAGAGAGAGGGGGGAGTGAGAGAGAGAGAGAGAGAGTGAGCAAGAAAGTGAGAGAGAGGTATACAGACAGAGGGGAGCTGTATACATTTTTTACCATACTTCATTTAGTTTAGAAGTCACATGACATAATTTGTATAAAACATCAATTAAACGAGCTGCCAGAACGTCGCATCCTATATATAATGCGACTCAATACGTCACGTTTGTACAGTTCTCATAAGTTCCTTTTTGATAACTACTATATTACTTTTTTGTAATATTTACTTGAGTACGAGCATTAACACACAATTTGCGTACAAAAGTAATTAAATGCGGTTATTTAACAGAATACGAAATTCCTTAAATGATTATAAAATACACATTATAAGATATAATATAACTATTATGAACATGTAGCCATCATTAATTAGTAACCTGATACGAGGCACAAGTAGGCCTACATAGACTTATACCTAGCAACATCAGCGCTCACATTACAGGCCTACTTAGTACTTAAATGAACGATTATAACGCGATGTAACACATTTATTATAAATTATGAAGTATTATAAAATATAAAGTGCCCTGAGATTGTGTGTCATTTGCGATGAAAGAAGACCTTCGCTTTAAACTAAGGGATAAAAGGGAAACGAAAAAACTTGAATTTACATTCATTCATCAGCGTTGTGCACATCCGTATCTTACTGAAATGGAATACACAAGTGTTAATAATTTTCGGTGTTTCATTAAAAAAAAAGGGTATCAGAAAATGTGTTTGAGACTAAAATATTCTTCCGTTATCAATACAATGTGTAAAGTGTGATGGTAATATGTTAACAAATGTAAAAGGATAAAGAAACGTTACCTTCAGATGTGGTAGAAGGAATTGCAGAGCTACAAAAAACATACATGCTTACACTTTTTCGGAATAGCGCGTGTTCCTGCATTATCTGTATTGTGTGTGTACTTGGATTTTGAAATATCAAATTTCAGTCATTTCAAAACAGATCGACATAAACAGGAAAACTACGCAAAAATTAATAAACGAATTCAGGGAGATCCTTACTGTCTGGTTGATAGATAACAGCTCAAAAATTGGCGGCCCGGGAGATACTGAAATTGATGAAAATGCGTTTGCTTAAGGAAGTACAACAGAGGCCGAATAACAAAAACTCGGTGGGTACTTGAGAGCATTTGCAGGAGAATAAAGAAATTGTTCCTATAGGTGGTGGATAAACGTGATGCAAACTCACTAAATTGTGTAATTTTAAATAATATGGAACCAGGAACCACTATAGTTGCAGATATGTGGCACGGGTACAACTCGCGAGTACCCATACATACCCAAATGTATGGGTATATAGGCCTACTTCTGTCTGTGAACCATTCGCTTAATCTTGTATGTCCTCACAATTCTGCTGTTCACACACAAACGATCGAGAACTAATGGTCTAAAGTTAAGCGTGATATGCGGAGAAGAGTCAGCAGAATGTCTATTAGTATATTTCAGATGTATTTGATTGAATATATTTGGAGAAAAGTGTTTTTCTGCAGAAGAATGGTTTAATAAATTTTTAGCGGCTATTGATTATTTTTACACGCAATTTTTAAATTGAATGTACAGTAATTTGTGGTCAATAAATTTAGCTATAGTACAAGTAAATTAGAAAAAATCTAAAAAAAAATAAAATAAAAATAGATGTAAAGCAGGTATCCGACGACTTCTAGTACCCTCAACCCAAAACATTTTAATATTGTGTGTGTGTCTCTCTCTTTCCCTGCCTGCGTCTCGCGTCATCTTGCTATTTAATCTCTAACACAAATAGAACTAATATAATACAAACTTTTATCCTATCTCACAACCCTCTGTCTTCCTCCTCTCCGTCTGTCTCTAACACAAGAAGTAATTATTATTATGTACATTTTTGCCCATTTGATCGCTCTCCTTTCTTCTATCTCTCTCTCTTTCTCCCCTTGTTTATATCTCTTACTAATAAAAATATAAATCTTATTACCAAAAAAATACGTACAGTAGCTTTCTGCCATTGTCTGTGTATCTGACTCTTGACTCCCATTTAGCTCTCTCTCTCTCTCTCTCTCTCTCTCTCTCTCTCTCTCTCTCTCTCTCTCTCTCTCTCTCTCTCTCTCTCTCCCTACTTATCCTCTCTCTCCTAATCTCTTAATTACGCACTTTTATCCTTTTACTATTTCTCTCTCTCCCTCCTCTCTCACTCTTTATCTCCATCTATCTACCTATCTATCTGTCTGTCTGTCTGTCTATCTATCTATCTATCTATCTATTTACCAATCTCAATCCCAAACAGAACTATAGACTATTAACAACTACAGAACTACAAACTAAAATTATAAAATTTTGTTAACCGCAAAAAAGATACAAATAAATGTTTTATAGCATTACTTCGAAATACTGTATGTATAATGATGAATATTGAAAAAAAATATAACTGATTATATTTGTTATATAACTAGTATATGTTTATTACGTTTGGCATTACATTTATTACTTTTGACTGCCAATTGCATAAGAAATTTCTCTAGTAAATGAGATCAACGTTACATTATCGCTCGGTGTCGATGCATGTGAGAAAATATTAACATCCTCGTTAATTACGTTATTTGGTCCGACGAGAAGTGGTCAATTTTTACATAATTCGAAAGGCCAGTACGCTACGTTGGCATGCTTCGTAAAACAAAATAATTATATTACCACGGTTAATAGAATTGGATAGTGAAGTTTAAAAATTGTTGATAAATATTTGACACTACTAGTTAAAATTATGATGTAAAGGTAGCGGGTGAACGAAGGAACAAAAATAACTGCCAGGTCATTCGCCTGCAGTTAGTCACTCTTTCATAAAAACAAATAAGCGTCAACGAAAACTGTGCAATACCCGTGGTTGAAAACTGGCAAACGTCGCTGGAAGCAAAAACGGTGAAATTCGAAAAAGTATACATTATTTCAGATGCTTAATTGTTGGAAAACTGAAAAGACGCCCTATTGTCGTAATTATGAAAAGATGCCATAATGACAGCGTTTTTGTACAAAAAAAATTATTTGCTTATTATAAGAGTATATTGAAATATAAAATGCAAAACAAATAACATATTCACAAGAACATAATGTTACAATAAAATTTCAATATACTCTTCGTTTTCAGGTAGACGCCAAAACGTATACATTTTGAAAACACGCCATTTTGATACATTTTTATAGAAAAATGTATACACACAAACAAACAAACACACACACACACACACACACACACATATATATATATATATACCATTTATAAACATAAAACATATAAACCATATAGCCTTATATAAAAAACAGCTTTTATAAACAATAGATTTTAAATTTGTATAACTATTTCTTTGCACATTCTGTTCCTGAAGATGATAGTAATGTATAATAAAACTGTTGAAACAGTGTAATAAATAGTAAAAAACTTATTCTTGTTGAAACAAAATATTATTTATTTTTTAATGTAAAACTATAAATCTGGTGTTTATGTTTGACATAATGATATGTTCAACACTACAGGGTATCTCCGTACTGTGAAATATGATAGCTATTTTATATTTAATTAAACTTGATACTTTAAGAAAAACTGTATTTTTACCGAGGTCCTGGAAATATGACCTGAAGAATGAGCCACTTCCGAAGGTCGTACGAAGTACATAACTTCCGCAAATTTGTGTCCCTTACTGAACTATAGCCTATATGTAGATTTCCAAAAAAGTAAATTCTAAAAACAAACGCTGGAATATCTTGAATGTACCCATGGTTGAAACTTTCAACATCAGAAGTATCAAAATCAAATGAAAATTTTATGCGCATATATATAAGTAAATACAATAATTATAAATAATAATACGAATGGAGTAGAAGTAATAAAAACAATAATTTTGTTTAAAGGATGGCCTCCACATATCCCCCTATAGCCTTCTTAAAGATTTCTATCTAACAGGGAAACAGAATTTATTCTGATGCAAACAGAGCGCAAGAACACACTGCTATTCTCAATTTCTCTTCAGAGAAGCATCTTCCCCTTTCTGAACATCGAAAATTCTCGCAATGCTGAATCATACTCGTTTTCTTAAACTTTTTATGTTCTGTACTCTTTTGCTTTAGGCATTTTATTACCTCTGCAGTAAACCACTAAACCTTACCCCCTCACGAATACCGACTGCTACGCTTATGTTCGTTTCTTTCCGTAAAATGTTCGTACAGGTTGATTGCGTTTCAGTACAGCTGGCAACCAGACACATACTGAGAAACAAATATTTATTGAGCAACACGATTTTTACGGAACTTCCTTCGCGCCAAACTATGACGTGTACAACTGAATCTTTATTTATGTTTGTATTGTTTAAAAATGCTGACCTCGTTTGTCATTTCCACTCACAGCTGATACGCTCCAGTTACGTAAGACTGTACACACTTCGAAAGCAGTTGATCCAGTATGAATCGAATTGTTCACAGGTGCCCGACAATCATTGGAACGAAAACACATCGATAATTATTAATAAAATGCCACATTATTAAATACATAGTCTTATATGCACATTAAGTACACACGCGCTGAATATTTAATAATTTAATGAATAATGTATAATGATACTTCAACTAACAAACTTAAAAATTATTTAAAATTCTGTTTAACTCTATAACAATCATTTTTTTGCAGCAGCAGCGACAGAGCAGTGTTCTGTATATTGGTTTCATTGGGCTTTACCATAATATTACCATGTGTTAATTTCCTTTTTTTTGGTGGAATCAATTCTCCTCTGTAGCACGATATTTCTTTTCTAAGAAGTCGAACAGCTAAGCACATTTTGAACTGCAACGCGAGAGCGAATTTTGTCGTTTAATCACTTCCAGTTCTTCTAATATGGCTACACTATTAACTAATTCAATTCAATCCCCTTTGTGTGATTCTTTTCGATTGCCCATAGATGTCATAAAACTTTCTCTTTTGCTGACTTGGGATAATATTTCTTGTTTTTCCGTCGTATCAATTTCGTTCTCCGGATGCACAAACAACCGATCGTCACCATCGTCTTCGATATTGTTACAATTCGACTGAAAACTACGCCCTGCTTTGTTAATCCTGCAGGACATCATGAATATGTTTACACATATTCCACTTAATACAAGTTCTACACACGTGCATGAATATTTATGTATACTCACATCACAGTCTACACAGATCAAATTGCATTTTCACTGCACATCATTTTCATGTACTAAATATATGTACCTCTTTCATGCCAGAAGACGACGGTACTTTCCACCCATTGCCTGTTCCTTCTCTGATAATTGAGTTACTGTCGATTTCTCTGATAGGCTTATGTCTTTTTGTAATGTCTTTCAACTTTGTAGTTAATTTGCCTTTTGCTTAAGATAATAGGACTATCAAACAACTTATCGCGGACGAAAGACATTAGAGCAACTATCGCTTTGTCCAAATGTTTTACATTTTTGCCGTGTAAATATATATATTTAATTGTATGATGCATTCTTTCGATGTGCATGTTGGTGTTCAGACCTCCTTGAAGTCGATGGCAGTAGGCCCAAGACTGAATATTTTTTGAGAACGTTTGATCAAAATAAGTGCCGAATTCAGAAATGTCTTTATCATCAAGTAGTCGCCTAATTGCTTCAGGCAGATTTCATTCGAATGCAGAAGAGTCTCTTTCCTGCATTAATGTCCTGACTATTCTACTATAAACGTAACCCTGCTTCTCTTTGCTTTTTACTTTGGAACTAATATTCCTTCTCCAAGCCCTGTCAACGTGCCAAGTGCAGTACAATTTCATTGCCGGAGCTTGCATTGTTGATATCCACGCATTATAAAAGGATTCATCCAAATCGGACATAAACATTTTCGGTAAAACTTCGCCTACTTCTGCCTTGATATACTGAAAAAACAAAGAAAGCACTTTTTCGTCAGTTCGATTTAATATGAGAAAAGCACATGGAAATCCCTTTCTCATGTCGTTTAAAACAAGTAGGATTATTAGTTAAAAACCGTTACTGTTCAAACCGTGGGTGCCATCAATGCATATACAAACACTGCCATATTTCTTCAGTATTTCACTCCGTGCATTGTTCATTATAATTAAACAAAATCGTCTGTTTTTAAAGTTTGGCCAGTTTCTCTGACGACCCCTTGAGGCTTATAAAATAATACACAAGTCTGATCACTGGAAATGACCTCGTTGACCAACGCTTCAACCCTTGTACCATCTTCTTGACGTCTCACCGACTTCGAGCATAAATAATATGCGTGCTCGATGTTGTACAGGTCTTGCTTCGTTAATAAATGAATTCTTTTTAATTTACAGCCTGTCACGGAATCGCACATTTTATTAAGTATTGCTTGAAGTGGTACCATCTTCAGTTTCAGTGACGCGAATGCTTGCCGGACAGACAGCATTGATTTTGTTACTTCCCTTTAATTTTAAGTGCCGACTACCTTTACTTTCAGACACAAATTGCCCGGACCTATGACATATATAATAATGTCTCTTTGTGCTGACGGTAGCAGAATGGGAGCCACGCTTTTTAACGTATCTTGAAAATGTTTCTTTTTCAATGGCTTGTTTTTAATCCAAGAAACTTTCTAAGGATTTAAATTCTTTAATTTCAGACTTTACTGATATGTTGTGCTGCAATTCGAAGTGTTCAAGTTCAATCGCTGCCGCAAGAACACATAAGGGATAAGGGGCACTTAACTTTATTCGGTGCTGATACCCCTGCACCGTGGGATTTGCGTTCATGACGTTTAAATGTGTATCAGTGCTTTAACTGTTTATCACAGATGTTACATTGTTGTGTACGTGACTTCAAGTTGCTCAAAACCGGCATTCCACTGTTTACTTCTTCGGGATGTAATTTCGAATGCTGGTTAAGATTATCTACATTTTCACAATCCTTACCGCACTACGAACATAAGTATTGTTTAAGCTCACTGATTTTAATAAACCAAAAATAAAAAGGAAATAAATACTAGATTATGAAAATCTAAAAAAGATCACAAAAAATTAACAAATGAATATCACACAACAAACTCGATAAACACACGCACGGATAATGTAAATTAAATAAAAATGTATATTATAAAAGAACTACGAAGACATTTGATACTTACAGTGATATTAAAGAATAAAATTATAATTAATAGATGATCGTCGCACACTGTTAATTAACACACGCACAGATAATTAAACTGAAGCAGTAAAGTAATATTTTAAACGTGAACTATTGTCATGCTGGTGTTACTGTACTATAATTATCGACACACTATTACTTAACACACGTACAGTAGGCCTATATTAAACGGCACGTTGTGTCTTTTACGGTACATTTCCCGCCTAATTCAACATCGGAGGATTTCGTACCTGCTCATAGCATTGGGTAAAAATTGGATATTCGCTCCTTACTCAGCTCTACGAAGAGATATGGAAGTAAACGAAGCAGTTGGTATGCGTCAGGGACTAAGGTCTAGTTAGAAAACCAAGCTGGATCCTTCTTTTACAATAATTTCCTTACTGATACGTGCTTTTTAATAATAGCAGACAAGTTCTTGTTTAGATAGTAAGCTGCTGCGTCAATATCACAAGGTGTGTAGACTTTATTCCAGTCAGCTGTTAAACAGCGTTACAGATCTTTTTCGGTAATCTCAATTCTAATTCTCATCGGTACAAGAGATTAATGGATCGCAGTAACTCAGAAAACAAGGCCTTGAAATCAAGTTAAAAGTTTATTTAAAAATTTAAGAAAGTTCCCGCCTTGAAATGAAGACAGAGGCTCGGGCAAAGATATTGAAGGGTAGGGACCAAACGAATTCGGTGAGAGAAGGAACCTTCAACTCTCGCCTGATAGCATCATATCTGACAAACCAGGGAGAGTTTGAGATGTACCAGAGGACCTGGGATTGGAAAGCTTCCAAACAGGCGACAATGTTTGGGCTGAATTATGCCCAAAAGGCAGAGGCTGCAGATGTTAATATTGCTCTGAGAAAGATCAAATAGATGGTGAGTTTAGTGCGCACAGGCACTGAACTCCGATGAGTGAGAAAGGGATATATTTAGGGTTTGACGCCGCAGGCACACTGGAGACTCAGGGAGACGTGGGTTTCAAAGCTTAGGCGCCAGTCAACAGTGACGTCCAAGTATTTTACAGACCGTTTCCATACGATTGGACTCCCTTCTAGGGAGAGAGACTGGAAGCGGGAAGTAAATTTACGAGAAAAGGCGATCGCCTCGGTTTTCTCCACATTGATCGCCATTCTCCACTTCCAAAGCCAGTCTGGAAGTTGGACGAGCTGACGTTGCACCAGGCAAAACTAAGGTTCGCTGAGCTAGCATGAAACATGGCGTCATCGCATAGAGCGATAAATGACTCCAGGCTGTACAGACAGGTCGTTCGTGTACAGAAGGTACAGAACGTGGCCTAGGACAGATCCCTGAAGAATGCCTGCGACGATCGGTCGAACGGATGGGTACGACGCGTACTCTACAGACGCGGTCGCAAAGATACGATCGCAGAAGATGAACGAAAGAGACAGGGAGAGGGGATTGGGCTAGTTTGTAGAGAAGGCCTTCGCCAGACTCGATAGAAGGGTTTACTCATGTCGAGCAATACAGCGACGGAGGACTGACGCTTGTTCTCGGCGTTCGTCAATTGGGTAACAACCCTGACGAGTTGAAGGGTCGTCGAGTGCTCTCTGCGAAAGCCGAATTGCTACTGCCGAATGAAACCATCCAACAGGGGCGCATATCGGCTGTGCAGGTGCCGTTCGAACGCTTTCGAGATGACTGGCAATAGAGATATTGGGCGATGATTCTCGGTAAGTAGCCCTATACGCAGCTTACGAGGTTTGGGAATCATGGCGATTTTTGCACGTTTCCACAGGCTGGGGAAGTGACACAAAACGGACCACAACAACAGTTATAAGTGTCACTTACTGCAAAAATCACACAATCTCAAACACAGTCAACTGTCAGTTAGCAAACGCAAACAAAAAATACTCGCCACAACAATAATTACATTTATCGCTAACGATAAAGATTACAAAACCTCAGCAACACTCAGGTGTCAACCAAAAGGAACTTGCTGCCACAACAACAAATTCGTACGTATTACTAAATAGCAGCGATTACAAAAGTCATCTGTGTATTATCTCAACTTCTACATGACACCAGATACACTGAATGAACTGTCTTTGTTTCAACAGCTGACTCGTGACTAAAGACAATCCGTTGACCTTATAATCTTTGTTTATACACTACCGTGTCTTCATTCTTCTAACTTTAAAAAGTTCAAAAGAAACGTATCGCGTATATTAAACGTTTTTAAAAACTGTAATGTAGCCAACGAATTTATTTAATGTTGGGAGGCGAGGTGTGCGATATGTGATGCTGAGCGATACGAGCGCGAGGACCAAAACCTGCGGAATAAAGGTCGGAATTGCAAATGATACATAAAATTCAATTAGTGGAAAAAAATCAAAGACGGCAACAATTTGTTAAAGAAATTTAGGAACAAGTCAAGGCAACGTAGTGAAAATTATGGAGTCACAATAGTGCAGCGTACAATAATTAAATATGCACTGGACACAAGCGTGAGAGAAGCAATCAATCGCACGAGTATGTTGAGCGAACATGACTAGCAGATAGATGAAAGTTACAAAACTAAAATAAAAAGGTTGTTTGTGAATAGGACATGTTACTAACCCTTTATTTTCCTGTAATGACTCTGTGATGATTGTGTAAGACTGACTAAATGAGATGACCAATTTAGTCATTTGCGGTGTATACAATAATTCATAATTGTCCGCAAGATTACATAATAGAGCTACTAAGCAGATTTACTGAATTATATTATCAACAGCATATGGTAGCAGAAAATATTTAAATAATATTTTGTGTAGTTTGAAAACGCTAGTAACGTGTTTTATTTATCATTTCAACATACGTTTACTTCCATTAGAAATTACACAATTTATAAACTCTTCGTAACAACTCATTTGTTTCTCTGAAATCAGCTAAAAATCCCGCCAAAAAGTAGACTGTGTTTACGTCTACTTGAATTGCTGCTGGCATTGAATGTTTTGTGTATATACTGAGAACGTTCCGTGTTTATCTGAACTGCTCTACTGAATAACAGCTGCTCATTTTACACTTCTACTGTTTCTTCAAAACGCAAATATTGGAGATATAACAGTCTGATTTACTTTGTAAGTTTTGTAAAAGTCAATAAAATTATATAATATGTAATCAATGAACCTTACAACACTGCAGTATCAAAATATGGTTATTAATTTATTATACAGAAGGTTATTATTTGAGTTTAAAACACACGAAGACACTAAAAATGGCTCTACTTCCACTTAATTGTATCTATTTTTTTTTTTTTTTGCTAAACGTTTTAGAACCCACAGTCGTCACATAAAGGTATTTTTATTTTAGTGTAGCAGAGTGATTACGAAATTACACATTAGCAATACCGCTGAAGCAAACGTAATAGTTTATATATAATATATAAGTCATTTATGTAATATGTGTATCTACGTTGTTCAGTTTAAATAAAACACAAACTCTATAAAAGAATTTACTAAGAAAAGATATCCTGAAACGACTATTCGCTGTCATAGAATTTGAAACTACTTGAAATTGATTAATCCGATTAAAGTAAACAAAGTTCGATTTCTTTGCCGATTGATAGTATAGCTTACGTTGATTGGCTACCTTCAGCAACTTATTCACAGGCTTATCTTGATAATTTATTCTCCTTTAAAGTCGAAACAAATTCTACCTTTAAAATTATAATCGCTATTAAGAAATTTTAAGTGTAGTAAATAAGATCAAAGTAAACAAGTTTAAAGCTTACGAATGTTCGAAGAGGCAGCAAATATATCGAATATATGGCAAACCCATAACTGCTGCAAATAAAATTCTTAGGTTGAAACACAAAGAAGAGGTAAAGACAAAGAAGAGGTCTTTTGTAACTTCTGAAAATTAGGCCTACATTCATAGTCATCAGTCAGCTATCCATAGTGTAATGAAGACAATTATCACGGATGTGAAGGCGAGAGTAACATTTAAGTACACGTATATACGAGAAAGAATGATAAAATCCTTAGACTCAACTCTGACATAACGGATATGAAGAGAGTTTTAACAAAGCAAAATGTATCTAGTATGTTTACATAGTGTTAATTTGGAAGAGTTGATGCCTGTAGATGACACAAAAAAATAATAGTGCTCCTTGTTTAAGTGATATCAATTTGAAGCTGTTGAAGTATAAGAAACTAGTTCTATACTAATACTCCATTTTATCAATATGTACTATTGAACACAAGAAATCCACACACATAATTTCTACGGATTACTGTTTTGATTGTACAAAATGGGGATCCAATGAAACCAATATTGTAGAGGAATCAGTCTTCCATCCACAAACGTAACACAAACTTTATACTAAAATAGTAAATAGGCTAGAAGATTAAAATAAGTTTCGTATGTTTTCATATCAGTAATCAGACTGGCTTTAAGAAATAAAAATATTGTACAAACGCAATTTTTATGTCATAACAAGTACTGGAGAAAAGGTTGTAAACTTAGCATAAATTTAAGACCCACTTAGATTTTTACAGACATAGGCAAAGTATTTAACAGTATAAGTGGACCTGTCTTATAAAGATTTTAGACCAGATAGCATTTTTGGGCAATTTAATGTATATTATTTACTGTTTTATATTATTATTAATAATAACAACATTTTTTAGAAGAATTTTTTTGTTTTATTATTTTGTGAATTACAGTGTCCTGATAGTATTCAACTAATATAATCAGATATAAAATTATATTGATAGTGATATAAAATATTATATATAATTTTATATCAGATGATGATAGTTGAATACTAACAAATCATAGTAATTCACAAAAAAATAAAAAAGTATATTCTTGTAAAAATGTTGTTATTATTATTAATAATATAAACGGAAAGCAAAACCTTTCTAGAAGTGTAAATGTCCGCCATTATAGCATTGTGACCAGGCCGGTGATCATGTATGGAGTGGAAACAAAGTGCTTTCAAAACTTGGAACCTCTTCTTAAAATTGAACGAAGAATTCTTCAAAAAAGTAATGGGTACAGGCATAGACCCAAAGAAGAGCTGTAAAGCGATCTGGAAGCTCTATGCTGTGGAAGCGCTATACACCAACATTACTATGCACCACAAAGATAGGGTCAAGACTATCTGATGAACCTTCAGTCACTAAGGAATTGCGACAAGGTTGTGCTATATCACCCGCTTTATTTAAGTTGTACTTGAAGGACAGTTTTATTTATTTATTCAGCTTTGGAACGTTAGCGACGCACCTGTCGCAACATGGAATACTATCAAAGATGAAAAGCTCTTCATTTGCATGGTTACAAACGACAGCACACGTGTAGCAGAAATACAAAATCATATAGGATAAGGGAAACAAGTGACGGGGCAGTGCAGTCCACTTTATAGAGCAATCAACTAAGATTCGAAACAAAAATTTGCGTACGAAGTGTAGTCCGTTAGCTGTGTATTGCGTGTGACCTTGGCGTTGCATAATGTCAGTGGTGCGGGTATTCTGGTCCACTACGTTGTTTTGCGAGAAAGAATTGACACCAATTGCTGCTCAGAAGAGACTTATTGTTGCACAGAGGAAACTGTGTCAATAATAGCCTAAATAAAGAAATTCTTAGACTCACTTGTTACAGACAGAACCACGTGGTTGGCCAAAAATTTCCAGCCCCTTACGGTAAAAGTTAATTACCTGCGGTAGCAGGCGTTACTCTCTTGTTACGCCTGTCACTGCTAATGTTGTATATCTATAGTAGTCTGACATATTTATGATGTGCAAATTCCAGAGCCTTTTTGAAGTCTATGCGACTGTTTGTGTGTTTTGCCACAGTGGTATGATTCTTTGTGCAGTGATGTCTGTGGTCAAAGGCTCTGCAGTACGTTTCGTGTTTTAGTATAGTCTATTGTTTTGTACTTGTGTTTTCCCTCTCCTCCTATCAAGTGTCGTCTTTCAGCTGTATTATTAACTACTTTTGAAAGCTCATAGTTTGCAAGGGGATTAAGAAATTTGTGATTCTCTTTTTAAAAATGTCTTGCATATAAAGAATTTGTTGTTCTATTACCGTCTCCTCGTTTATGGTTAGACAACCTGCATTCAAATTTCCGTCCTGTCTCGCTTAGGTACACTTTGTTACATTTTTTTGCATTTTATATTAAGAAAAACTCCGCTTCTTTGTAAGATTGGCATTTTCTATGTTTTTATTCCTTATCTTACCAAATACTCTTTCACATTTTTAATTGCTACATCTATTCCGTATTTTTAAAACAACATTGTATAATTTTTCTGGTATATGTTACTGCATAGTTCCTTTGTTTTAGTTCATTTTTAGCTTTCTTCCTGTTAATAGAACAGAGATTAACGGTAATACCGGGATAGTACCATCCATTACACTCCCCGTTTAAAAAAAAATGACAGTCGGCATTAAAGCAACTGTTATAAATAGTAAATAATTTTTTTTATCTGACGTCAGTGTAGTTACGTTGTTGCGATGTTTCTGCACATGAATTGGTCGGTTTCATTGAAAACGATAAGCGATAACTGTGGATTTGAAACACCAATCTCATCTTACTAACAGAGGAATCTGATTAGTGTACAGAAGCAGGTTCGAAAAGTGCTACGCAATTAAGAGCACATTGTGACAACAAATGCTTCCGAATATTAACCTTCTGACTGAGCGAGGTTTGTGTGGTGTGTGCACGTAATTTTCATTTTGTGTAATAACGTAATTAAAATATTTTCCCGGGAAAGCCATTATTTTATGAAACTGACACAAACACACATTTTATTTCTTTCCTTCTCTCTCTCACACACACACACACTCTCACTCTTTCCAGCGTTACTACTAATTATCAAAGATTCTAATATTAAAGAGAGTATTTCTTATCGATGAAATAGCACAAAAGTACGGACATGACGTCCTAAGACTGCTCCCGCCGACTACAGCTGTAAGTTAAATTCTATCGCTCTGGTATGGGCACGCTTAGAAGAAAGATGAGATAACGAACGAGCGTGTGGCAAAAAATGAGACTGATAACGTTTCTTTGAATGACGCTGTCCACTGTTTTACCGAGACGACTACGCTAATATGTAAGTTTTATCTTGTTTCTGTCGACATCACAATGGAATGCGTATACTAAGCATCTCGTTGTTGCTGTCCTTCATAATTAACTGTACATTGTAAACAAAGGTTGCTTGCTATACTTTCCAGAACACTAGTGCTGTATGCTGTATTAAACAACAGCATCTCAAAAGAAATTGTTATGAATGAAATTTTTTTGGACCTTGATACCCAGATTGCGATTAAGAAAATGTCAGCGAAGAGTTAGAAGTAGGCTGTGATAGACTGCGACGTTTACTGTTATTATGATTATGGTAATTGTTATTTTCATTATACGTAATAAACACCTTAATTCGTCGCAATTTCTCTTGACAGTTGTGACACTGATCCTTTTGCAATACTGTACTATTGTTCAAGTAGGCCTATAGGCTCCTAATTGCATCAATGAGTGTCTCAAAATACATCTGGCTTATAGAAATCCCCATAAAGTTTTAACTCTAACAAAGGCTTTTTCCGTAATCTATAAAAGCTATGTGTGTTTCTAAATTGAATTGCCGACGTTTTTCAATGTTTTGCTTTAGTATATATACACGTCAATGCATGAACGTCTTTTCTAAAGCCCAACTGTACTTCTAATAATATGTTATCGGAAATAGTTTGCAGCCGTTGATTAAGGGGTCTACTACATATTTTGTAACTCCCATTGGAGAGACTTATGCCTTTATAATAATAGATACATCATTTTTGTTTCCTTTTCTGAAAAGAGATATAACTTTTGTCTTTTATAACGTTAATATCCGCAGCATCTCTCGTTTTTATTCATGCGTTTTATAAGTTTATATACCATATTCTGTCTTTCATGTATATCATTTTTGTGTAAAATGATGTATTAAAATTCCATGTACTAAAATGTGTGGAAAAATAAACAATTGTAATAGTGCATAAACGGTTCCATAGTTCAATTGGTTTGTTTCAAAGCTAATAAAGTACTTAAGTACATGAGTAAAGATATGTTTATCTGATGTTTGTATCCGACTGATGTTTAGATAATCTCTTTAGAAGAATACCAAAATTAATTTTTGTCTATT
Organism: Magicicada septendecula; assembly: GCA_034769895.1. NCBI lineage: Eukaryota > Metazoa > Arthropoda > Insecta > Hemiptera > Cicadidae > Magicicada > Magicicada septendecula. Next base: position 138,186,960 of record CM068372.1, read on the forward strand.
TTTTTGTCACGGGATTAGCTAAAAGTGTTAAGGATGAGAAGTTATATATCATATTTTGTTGTCTTTCACTGTACTCGACACAAAATTTTCTTTGTCCATTGGTTGTCTCCATAACGGTAGTTCCACACTTTTGTCTTCTCTTAGTCCTTACCTGCAGACGTCCTGTCACTGGGTTGTACAGTCGCCGCACTTTTAAAGATTTGTTTCTAAAATTTACTTGCATTTTATTTTTCTCTGTTAACATTGGTATATCCTAAAATACCATAAGCGGATATTGTCATCCGCAACGTGTGAGTTGAAAAATTTTAGGTTGGTAGGTTATTGGCATGTGGGTGAACAATTGATTTTCACACGTGCACGGAAACGGTTTATATAAAATGTATATTACACCTAATTTCATATGTGTTTATTGCCTACGTAACAAATGTAATATATTTGCGGCACTAATTCTAGCTTATTGTTTTATATACTTCATATAAAGTACGTTAAGGCGGTTACACAAGTTTATAAATGCAACCTTAAATATAATGTGTCTAGCAAAAATTACAGTGACTTTTATTGTATAAAGGAACTTGATTCCATTTGGATTATTGGGTTAAAGCGCTGTAATCCAAGAAGGCTTTAATCCAAGAACGCTGTAATGCACCTTCGTTACAGCCACACTACTCAAAGCACTCCGCGTCACTCATATGGCACACAGCGGACAGTTTAGATTTAGTTTCCCGCTAATTTTGCGAATTTCAGCGTGGCAACGTTGTATAATCTGTCTGGAGACCTTGACATTGCAATTATATGATGACAAGAATGCACGCTAGGTTCGTATGAGTACAGTGGCGTGTGCGTGCCACAGATGCGGTGGTTTGCATACACTCACACAACCATGCATTTTCCTACTTTGTGGAACAGTAGTCGTAAAAGCTAGAAAAAATGCTGAAATGCCGAAACGTTACATCTAGGTTACAGTAGGAGTGGTTTTATACTCTTACGAATACATAGGTTACAAAAAAATATTTTAATTTAGGCGAAAATATAACTTTTATTAGTGGCACGCGTTTTACGTTGCCACTAATACTGAGGTTGCTACAGTACGGTCTCAGGTCGGCGGAAAATGCCACAACTAATGACACACACACACACACACACACACACACACACACACACACACACACACACACACACACACACACACACACACACACACACACACACACACACACACACACACACACACATACATACACACACACACACACACACACACACACACACACACACACACACACACACACACACACACATGATTACTATGGACAAGGACTATTCAAAAATTAACTTCTGAAAGCCTGATGTAGAAAATTGAAATAGAGGAAAATATTTTATTATATACAACAGTTACTTTTAAATATTACTTTTATATTTACTTTTAAATATTATTTTTAAAGTTACTTTTATATACTATATTACTCTTAAACTTAATCACCACTCACAAACAGCACTTTATTGTTCTACCAGCTTCTGCAAACTCTTGTTGAAAAACACTGCTGCCAAGATAGTCAACTAAGAGTTGATGCCATAAATAAGATCCTCATTGTTTTCGAAGTGCTGGTTAGCCAGAAAGAATTTACCTTGTTGGTGTAATGGCATCCTTGCTCAGACTTGAGCCAACAGTGTATTCTGTTTGGTCACAAACAAAGCACGCGCACACATGCCAGGTTGCTAGGTCAACCTCCGTGATGTAGTCATCATATGTGTCAAGATCAGGGATTAACATAGCTTCTAGCTAGTTCCAGGGGACTTGTAACTACACAACTCTTCTTCATGTGTTGGCTGGAAAGTGATAGATTTTTCTTGAATCTCAGTGGGGTATAAATATATAGCCAGTGGCCAGCCAAGTTGGTGATATTACAGTCCAGTTTGGAATGATTGTTGTTGTGACTTGTGGTTTTAATGTAAAGTGGTTATTATGTTAATTAGTGCGAAACTGTAATAAGGTGACATTTATTGTTTGTTTGTTTGGACTCTCTTTAAATTGAATAATTGTACAATAGTGTCTTGTTTATTCTTCACAGTAATTAAAGTTGTAATTAACGACTTCATCTAGTGTCAGTTATTCTGTTTCCATTGAACAACACGATCACCTGTGTGATCATCATAACAATATATTTAAATATGAATTAGTCATTCATATTCTGTCAAAACTGTTGAAGACATTATCAGTCTTATGAAATAGAAACAGAGGTCAATGTTACTAACTATATTTGTATATGGACAGACAGTTTACAGTAGAGTATGCAATGTTTTGTTACTTTTATTTATGAGCTGTATACTTTTTTATATTTGAAGATTACTGAACTTAGAGGGTCTATAAATACCCAGCTAGCCAAATTGCTAGTAGGACTAGACAAATATTTGGACTATAGTTATACGTCACAGAAAACATACCCAATATGGATTTAAACCAATATGTTAACTATCACCCCTTCCCATAATTGTCTGTTGTTGTTAACTTCATTTTCATAATTTTGGATTTGCTGGATGCTGATACCATACTGAAAAAAACTCAGGACTGCCGAAGTAGTTAATGTTAAGTGTCTCTACAGACTGAGGTTACCTTTGTATGTTAAAAGTTCCTTGTTTCTAAACAGCACAAGTGTTGGGAAAGTTTTTATGTTGTACTTCTTTGCAAGTGCTGTGTCTTCAGTTGTTACAAAAACGATTCCAGTTTCATCTAGTTCGTCATCAATGTTCTCCAGTTCGTCTAATATGTTGTCACATTCTTGACCCTCTTCACATCGTCCACCTGAACAGAAAGCAATTTAAAAACTATTAGGAAATGAAGTTATTACATTAAATATAACGTTCAATGTTTAAATCAAGGGGCTTAGTAGACCAGTGAGTATGGCGCCTGGTTACTAATCTAGAGAGCCCAGGTTCAATTTCCAAGTACACCATACAATCAAGATGCATTTTCAGTCCCAAGGTCAACTCAGCCTATGTAAATGAGCACCTGGGGTAATAATGGGTGGGTGAAACATAGTGCTGCCTACACTACCTTTCATGAAAGCCAAATGGCTCACATGAGGTACCGTAGTCTACCCTATGTAATTCCTAGACTGCTTATGTTGTGTAAAGTGAACCAATATTATTATGTTTTAATTAAATATTTTCATTTAAATAAGCAACTCAAAATATCTATTTATGGAAGCAATGAAAAAGATATTGAATGAAAAAACAATATTGTAATAGAAAAGTGTAACTTATAATATTTATGGGTAACATTCAATAAGGAAGGTATAGATAAAAATAGAATATAGTGGTCTCAAGACACTAATAGAGGCTATAAAAATAAACCGTGTAACTATGAGAAAAACTGATTTATTGTATAACCTAAGTTGCAAACAGTGATTGAGAGTGATGCAAGAAAATTTATGGTCACCAAAATGCTCTACAAAAGGATGTCTAGGTTAGTGCAAAAGATATGGACTAATCAGGTAAATCATGAAAGCAGACATTGCCATTATCAATGCTATTAAGACAATATATGAATTTTGATATACAAAGAGGTTTTAGAGTTGACTCCACAAGGCAAATGGGAAAGAAAAAAGCGAGTTATTATAATAAACTCTTAAAAATTTGATTATTGTGCTTTTCACACAAATTTCTTAATTTCAAAGCACAAAATATTTTTCCTTAATATTACAATTTTGATATTCTGAAATTTAATTTTCTCTCATGGAATGAATAGAGGTTAGAGGAAGTTTTCAAACCCTTATTCAGTTAAAAATATTAAATGGTAAACTTAATCTGTTTTATCAAAATAAAATGTTACTAAGGCTTCTCAAACCAAGAATATGCTTTGAAAACAACATTCTGGTTAGAAAAGGAGAAAGAGAAATGTCTTAAATGAAGAGAATAAAAAATGTTTTAATAATGATTTTTTTAAAGTTTAATTCTGGTTGTAATCCTAAGTATAGGTCCGCCAGTGATTCCTGAACAGTCATCGGCGCAGACCCAATGTATGAATTACTCCCACTCAAAAAGTACTTGAGAGAGGAGAGTATGCGAGGAAAGTTTTATTTATTAATAATAATAAAAAATATAAACAAGAATAACTGAGCAAATATTAGTTATTATATTTAATTAAATATAAAAATTTGTACTACATTTAAAAAATAATATTGGAGTTATTTAACTACAAAAGCTATTGTACAGTACTTACGTTTGAAGGAAGTTTTCAGTCGCTGTCAGGCAATACCTGTATTCCAGAGATATTACCATCTTCCTCTTCAGCAAAGTCGTCAGAACTGTCTGAACAACTCTCTTCTCTAAGATTAATTATGAAGTGGTCTACTGTTTCATCAACAATAGCTTCCTTTCCAGATATTCTTTTTCAATGCTTTCTACATGTTTGCATCTTTTTTCCCCAATCGTCAGCAGTCAGAGTTGAAATTTTTTCTTCACATAAGTTTTTCACATCATTTAAATTAAACGTTACATTTTTTCCAGCAACACCTTGTTTAATTTCTGACCACATCATCTCTATAGGATTTAGTTCAGGTTGGTAAGGAGGAAGCCTTAAAACTAAATGTCCTCTGCTTTGCAGAATTTGATCTATTAAGTATGTTTTAAAGTTTGATTTATACATTTTAACAACTTCATAAAGTTCTGCTTTAACCATATCAGGACGGAACGGTATTGCGTGTCGTGTTAGCCAGTCTTGCATACCACGTTTCGTAGAATTGGACGTAGGTGTTTTTTCTAGCTGTACATTATGATAGCTGGCATTGTCAATTACCAACACACTGTTGGTGGACAAATTCGGGACCAATTTTTCTTCAATCCAACGTCTGTAGTTGTCAGCGTTCATGTTATCGTGGTAATCTCCTGTCTTTTGGTTAGATTTAAAAATCAGCAGTGCGTTTGGAATAAACCCGTATTGACTGCCGGCATGAACAATAATTAATCTTTGTCCTTTCGCAACTGGAACAGTGTATCCACCAGGCTGAATCTGATCGTTCCAGGTGTACGGAAGTGTGTGGGTGCTATGAATATATGTTTCATCCTGATATACTACGGTTCTGCCTTCTTCTCTAAATTTTTTTATGTTTTGTAAATAATGTATTCTCATAGGTCTTATTTCGTGAATTTCTTTTAACACAGGTCAATTATTTTTAATTTTTACCCACCTAAAGCCTATTTCCTTCAAGATAATTTTTAGGCTGCTACTGCTGCCTTTAAAGTTGATAGATTCTTTTAATCTTTCTAACAGCTTTTTTACCATTGGGAGACACTTTTCTTCAATGTAAAAATTCCGAACTGTTCTCCTAATTACACCTTTATCAATATCGTCAAGCCCGGTTATAGGTTTACGAACGCGGTGTTTCTTTCCCAGTGTGCTAAATGACGTTCCCACTTCTGCATCTGGACTGTGTAGCTCAGTGGCGGCCATAGGGGCAGTGACACGGTGACATGTCACTCCCCAGTGGCATGAAAATAAAATGAGAATAGTTATTTATTGTTAAAAAAATAATAACATAATACATATTATGTATAACAATGTTTAAAAAAGTAAACGAGCAGAGTAAATTTCATTAACAACCTCACTAACGCAACAGCTCACTTTCGAGTGACAGCCACAGAGCGTCTCACGCTGTGGGTTAAGCTGCAGCATTGGTTTCAATGTGAAGTGCGCGCGCATCCTTGGCATTCATATAGGAGGGAGTAACTGGAACACAGGTATTCCATGTGACACGCTAGGCTTGTCACCCAGCCAGCGTTGCTCAGTTGAGAGTGGCTTTCCTCGTGGTGTATAGTATAGTACATAATACGATTTTCCAAATGTTGCATAATGAATTCGGTAGGCGCTCTCCTCAGGACTCCGTTTTCTACACTATCATACGATGATAAATTGAAAGTGAAGCAGTTAGGTAGGCCCGTGCCAAAATTAAACATAGTGTACAAACAGCAAAGTACCAAAGTTGATAGGTGGCGGAAATTTAACCCTGAAGTGTATAAAAAAAACAAATGGTTATGTGGCTGTGATGAGAAAAATGCATTTTTCTGTTTTCCGTGTGTACTTTCTCGTGGAGACTGTTCCTGGTCAAACGACGGTGTGAGCTTATTCATCTCAATGACAAAATTAAAAACCATGAAAAATCAAAGGAACATATGAATGCTGTAATGAGTTTATCTATGTTGGGGAAAGTAAATATACAAACTCAATTAAGTTCGCACTATCAACAGTCAATTGAGAAACATAATGAGAAAGTAAATAAAAACAGGTATATCTTATTATTATTATTATTATTATTATTGTCACTACCAGTCAAATTGTCACCGGCCGCCACTGGTGTAGCTGCTGACCTTCCTTTATTATTCTCCTTACAGAGCTATGAGAAATACCCGTTGCTTTTGCAACACGCTCTTGTACTTTATGGAAATCTAAGAGAGGTTTCCCAGTTTCAGCCTCACTCTTCATTAAATTATACACATTCCACACTACCTCACGAGTCTGGCTATGCAGAGTTTTTGAACTCAATTTGGAACTTTTGGGGGACATATTAATGTACGTTTCACAGTAATATTTAAAACATATGCGCAATTATGAAATAGTTTATTAACACTTTTCTAAAATATAATAATACGTTCTCTAATAAAATGTAAATAGGTAGCCTACAACTAATTTCACTGATTAACACAAATAGTTTTGTTGTCACAGTATAATTTGTAAATGACTATACACCACATTTGCAAAGCCTGATGTGCACATTCCGAAACACTGCACAAAACTGTTCTGCGCATGTACGAACTGAAAGAAAATTTTGTTAGCCTCGTAGCGAGGCGCTTGTCTACTGTGCATCGAGACCTTAGCGTTCAATTTTCACTGTCCGGCCTATACCAGTTTCGTATTTTTTGACATATTTACTATTCGTTCAAAGATATATTCTTTGAAAATAAAATATTCTCATTTCATATTAAAAACTGTATATATATATATATATATATTAACACCTATATAATTAATTTAAAAGTAAAGTAAATGTACTTACTGAAATAAACAACCACATACTCATGTTCTTCAATAAGATCTTTCAAAATTTCATCAGTGACTTCTTCAATAGTAGCTGTGTTTTTCTGTTCTATCAACCATTCTAATACTTCTTCCTCATTTAAAAGATCACCTATAAAATAAAACAAATTCATATAGACTGTTGTATCAAATAAAACTGACTATATTTTTAATGTTTTGGTAACAGCTTCATGAAATGATTTTTAATTATGTGTTACAGGCCTACAAATGGAAGGACTGTGTTACTAAATGGAAACATCAGCCAGAACTACAAGTTTACTCTGGCTGACATGATTATATTAAAAAAATTATGGAGTACATTCTGGCAGGATGACAGGACTATACAGGGTAGCTGTATTGAAATTGACAGCCAATTGATACAAATTAATGATGATGATTGTGAGGTACCATGAACAGGGTTTCTGATTCTTCAAAATTTATAATAATACTGACATGTCAGGAACAGCCAAATTATAAAAGTATGTACATCCCCTCTCCCTCCCAACACAAACAAAACTGTCTATTCTTCATGCATATTTTATAACTTTAAGTTGAAGTTCTGCCTAAGGATTGTTTCTTTGTCTTGATTATTCATCTCTTCTTTCACAGCACTAACACTTAACTAAAAATGAACTTTTTCATGTGAAAACTTACTGATTTTATTGGACGCATTTCGGCTTAGTATCCGCCTTCTTCAGCTTTGGTAACAGACTGCCAGCTTTTTGTAACAGTTGTGTGGAAGGTGAAGTGGGGGTGGTGTGTGGAGGAAGGGGATTGGCGCGGGGATTCAACTTACTGTTTGTTTTCTGTATAATTGTGTCAAAAAGTGTATGTGATTTATATTGTAATTGATCGTTGAGTATGTTGTTTGGTTGTGTTGTGTGGTGTTTATATATTTCGTATTGTTCTGTTGTGTTGAGTTTTTGACCTTTGGGTATGTAATGTAAAATTTCAAGATTAGTGTCTATGTTGGTGTAACTGTGGTTTTCTGTGTGTATGTGTGTGGCAAATGCGGAGTGTATGTTGGACGTATAACAATATCAAGATATTGAGGGAGTGAGATAATTGAGGGAATGAAAGGTGGGATAATTATAAATATAAATAAAATACAAGACGGAGTAAACAAAAGTAGAACTTTGAAGGAGGAGGTAGAAAATAATACAGTTACAGGTGAGTATAATGAAAATAAAAATAATGAAGGTACAAGTACTAAGGTAAGTGACAAATTTGAAACTAGTGGTAATTATGATGATATAATTAAAAATGTGGTGTTAGAAGATAAAATAAATAACAGAATAAATAATAGTAGTGGCAAGGGAGTTTTGATGGAAATACAAAGTGATTATGAGAGAGAGAGAGAGAGAGAGAGAGAGAGAGAGAGAGAGAGAGAGAGAGAGAGAGAGAGAGAGTGATAGAATTATTTAAGCTGAACAGGGGTTATAACGAATTAGCAGAGAGGTTAGATATTACGAGAATTAATAATATTGAATACTTACCTTGCGAAATAGTTACTACAGCAAATGATGATAAAAGTGATAATATTGATTACTTACTTTATGACAAAACTGATACAGCAGTAGATAATAATAATAATGAAACTGTAATTGACATAATTATGACAGATCATACGAAAGGTGACTGGACTATACTCGGTGATAATAGACTATATGATTTAATAACATGGAATAATCCTGTTGGTATTGTGGAGGAATATAAAAATTTGGATAATCTTTACATTAATAAAAATGATATAATAAGTTTAATAAAAAATGAACTGTGTAAACGTAAAACCAGGTTATTGTACGATGATGGGGGGGTAAAACAATTAATGTTTATGAGCATCTAACTATGTAATTAATGGTTTTGAATTGGACTGTTTTATAAAATGTGGTGTGGTAAACAGAAAAATAATGTCAAAGAATTGTAAATAAATTTATAGTGAAATTAATTGTGTTTGTGTTGTAGAACAGATTTTATGTAAACAATGTGTGCATGTAGTAGAAATTGATTTAATAATAATAATAATAATAATAATAATATTATTTTAGTAGACTAAATAAATAATGAGAGTTTGTAATAAATGAATTGTAATTGTTTTGGAGTAAGGTAATTAAAATATGTTGTGTTTTAAATAATTGAATGAATTAAATAATTTGAGATGTATTAATTGATTAATTTAAATGTTATATAAAGAGATTTTGATGATGAATTTAAATTATTTTTATGAGATTGGAACTTAATAATAAACAGTAATTGAATAAATGTAAAATGTATTTAGTTGTGGAATCATATGATTGTTATGTTTCAGAAGATACAATGGAGTTATGTACATTGTTTGGTGGTGAGAAATGTTTATATTTTTGTGTTTATGACAGTAGGTAATCATGTTGTATTCGAGTATATGAGTGATGTAATGTAAGTATGAAGTTTATAATGCAATTTTAATAAAATAAAATGTTTGATGTTTGAATGGTAAATTGTATATGAGTCTCAGAGGTTTTGAACTAAATAAGAATATAACCAAACATATAATGGTTTACCTTCTGTGAATTGCAGTAGCAGTGTCAGTGTAAACCTTGTATGTCTTTTAGTAGTTTCCCCTACATTTCGGGCGGTCACGGCTTCACCGAACCCTGACTGTGGATTTATAATGTAAATATATTCTAAATTGGTGAACTTAGAAATACAACTGGGGGGTAACTCAGGGGAATCTACATAACTATGGAACAGCGGCTATCATCGAAGGTGGTGGTAGTGCCGTATTAAGAGTGTGTGAATCATTATATATAGTAGGATTACTGGTGTCCTCGGACATCAGTAATGCCGAATTTTTTATATAACGCCGAAGCAAGAACGGGGTAGGCAGCGTCTACCTCTAATAAACTTCCGTTCTTGTGGAAGCAACTGGGCGCCACAGTCCAGTGGGGAGTCATAGTGTGTGTGGTAAGGAGGTTACTCAGGGGGCTAACGAATTCAAATCTTGAATGGACATAAACTAAATGAGCTAAGAAGCTAATTAAATGATGTTATTTTGATGCATGAGATAATTACAGTAGACAATTTGTACGAAAGTAATTAATTTACAAGTGTTATACCCTATATGATAATTTTATAAATGACTTTGCTGATGGAAATGATTAATTCAAGGATAGTAGATGTTGTTATGCTTTGTTTAGTATTATGTTATAATGTTTATTATGTTTTATAATGTTGTACTATGTTAGAGTGTAAGAACTATAAATATATGTTATGTATTTTACATGGTATAATTTTGTGTAGTGTATCTAGGGTAAGGCCATTCACCTGACCCAGAGAGATCAGCTGATGACTGAGGTTAGAGACATGATATGTTTCTCTTAGTGACTTATGAATTCTTTTGCTAATGAATGTAGTTAAATAATTTTGTTTCGGGGAAAATTGTTAAAAAAAATATTGTAGGAATTAAATTAAAAAAAAAAAAATCATTTTTGCTTGAAGTACAGATTGTGTTTTGATGTTCAGGATATATTGTTGATTTTGTGTATGGCTAATGTATTAAATGATTTACATGGTTCATATTATATGTGTTGTAAACAAATGTAGTGATAAGGGAATTTCTGATAAAATAAGGTGTTCATTTTATTTTGTTTATTATGATTGTTAGCCGCTAGTTAAGAAGAGTTGTACACTGTTTGTAAAAGATTTTGGAATTTTGAGAGTAAAGATCAAAATCTGTTTTGGGATTTTGGAAATGATCAAATTAATGGTAATATGAATTTTTGAGATTGGACTTAGATTAATTCCTTTAGGTGAACAAAATTTAAGTTATTTAATTTGATTTGTTTGATTTATGTTGATTTGAAACCGTAACGTAATTTTTTTGAGAAAAGGAATTGAATTGAAAATATAAAATATTTTATGAATTTTAAATATGGAAGTTGTGTATAATATAATAATGAGTATGTGTCCACACCCAGTACCTGCTAAAGGCAACCCAGTATGCATGTAAGGGAGAACATATCGGTTGAGGATCTGGTATAAGGCCAGTTTCGATTTTTGGAATTTTTGGATTTTTGGAATGATAAAAGGTTAGGTGGTACTATGGTGAGTATCTGTCCTAGTTTATGGTGTTGGGATCTTGCCCAGAGAAGTCCAGTAGTCTCGTTCAGGTGCAGCCATAGTCGCCGAGCTAGGGGGGTAGTTTACCCATGATGTGTTAAGAAATTAAAGGGGGTTTGTTGGCCCCATATCCTCACTGATCCTCTTAGGGTTAGCAATGAGAGTTTTTCTGTTTCAGCAGAAAACCTCTCATTGGGGGGGGGGTATTGTAAATGGACAATTTTGAGGGGTTTTATTTTTTATTGCAATTATAAATGTAACACAAGGGCTACCCAAACAGGGCCTCAGTTTTGAACAATAAGCATTCCTTGTCGGGGCACCGAGACGCACATTTTGTCAGAGCCCTGCAATAAGCACTGCACTGTTTCTTAAGGCATTGGAATGCGAGTATGTGCGCGGATAATTGCGTTTTCCGTTGGCAAAAAGCACAAACTTTGTGGCAAGCCCCAGGACAGAACAAAAATACCCAGACTCGCTAACAAGAGCGGAAACTGTAATTTCACTAATGACCATGTCATGTGATTTTATCCACGAATCAGAGCGCAAGCTGGTGAGCATGTGGCGGATGTGGCCGGAGTGACGCTCAGAGTAGCGTCAGTTAGTCGACTTAGAACTCCTGACCACGCGGTCCTTAAAACATTGCTCGAGCAAATTAGGGTCGGCCGACCAGCAAATTGTGTGTTTGAGATGTGTAAAACAATGTAAAAAGTTTAAATCAACAGTGAACCGAGTTAAGATCAAGTGAACATTTTCGAAAGTAAAACAATAACCTTTTTTGGGACATAGTGTGATGAAAATGCAGGACGTGGTCAACAGTGACGATGCTCACAAACGTAATTGTATCACATCGAATCTATTATCCAAATTTCACAATATAGATTTCTTGTTTTAAATCCAAATAACTGGGGTAGAAAGAATGAATGAATGAGTGAGTGAGCAAGCTGGGTTGCTTTGCAATAAATATGGTCTAGTTTAATAAATAGGGTTAAGTATATTTCACAATCTATTTTCAATGTAACGTAAAAGAAAGACGAAATTGTTGATGTGGGAGTTATGGTAGTTTTTGACGGCAAAGTAAGATGAAATAAAAATGTGTTAAGTGAACATATAAACATGTATTTGTCAATTGTATTCACCTGTTGTTTTTCTCTGCTAAGTACACCAGACGACACCTTGGTCAATTATCAATAAAGGTAGGTAATACAAATTTCGATATTTTAAACAGTTAATTCACGTGTACTGCTTCAGTTGACGCCCTTAACAGGGGCGAAATTTAATTATTTTAATCACTAATTAAGCTGTACTACTTCAATACGTGATTCTCGACGCATTCGCGAGACTTTTCTGGAAGGCGCCAGCCACGTGGACTCTGTCAAGGCTGCAGTTAATTATGTCGCAGTTTAGAGATAAGACATAGTTTGGAATCTTCTGGTCTGTGCGCGGATGTATAAATATAAGGCGGCAGCAGCCTTAGTTTTCAGTTATAGTTGCGATATATTTACAGTGCGGTTCAGTTATTGTCGGACGATTACAAGCGATATTACTGTGTGCGGGTAATAGTGGATATAAAGTGGATAGTAGTGAAGTGCTGTGTTTCATAATCGGGCGGCGGTGGACAGAGAAAGACAAGGCAGTTTCACTCATTCTTGCACTAAAGGGACCCGTGGTAGAACTACTACAGAAATTGCCACCTGACAGCCAAAACACCTTTGCCGAGTTGTTAAAACTCTAGAACTACGGGATGGTGATAAACATTTGTGAGATGTGTACTATGCTCAGTTGAGAACAAGAAGACAATGTTCCGGGGAGAGCCTTCAAGACTTTGAAGCAAGTATCAACAGACTGATTAGATTTTCAAATAAGGTTTGCGGTGCAGACATTTATTGATGGCATCGGAGATTGTGAACTTCAGCAAGTGTTACGAATGGCAAGACACCGAAATAGCTCAGAAGCTCTTGTTCACGCCCTAGAGTTTGAAACTGCCAAGTCAGCGTCCCGCTACATTAATGGGTTTGTGCCCTCACATTGCAGTCAGAAGATCCCTATATCACATTGCCGTTATGATGGTTGCAGAAAAACAATGTTGTCAGACAAACAATTCATAAATTCAAGAGAGTCGCAACGATTTGAACGATGGGATAAAGACAGAAGACCGAAATATTACAACTGTGGAAAACGTGGTCATCTACAGGTAGACTGTTGGGAGAAGATACCGAGAGAAGAGAGTGATCACACCAATTGGAGAAGTAAAGCCTCAGAACAGCACACAGTTTCCATGCTACATAAGACCAGTGGAAACTTGATTGTTAATGAGTTTGCGGAAGGTAAACCACTTCATTTACAGTTGACACAGGCGCAACAGTGTCTATTGTGCGCCCTGACTTAATCAGCAACCGACAGCCTCAAATTAGCTCTTGTACAATACAGACTGTGACTGGAAGCCTCGTTAAGGTGCTAGGAAAGGTAGACGTACATGTATGCCTGGGTCTTCTCGAGTTTAGCCACCATATGCTCGTTGCAGACATTGTCGATGAAGTGATTCTTGGCACGGACATTATGAATGCCTACGGATTCGTTGTGGACTTAAGAGAGAATGTCCTGAATGTTAGCCAAGAGAAGATAAAGCTTTGCATGGCTAAAATGACAGGGTCTACCAACCATTCGATTAAGTGAGTGGCATTAGTCGAAGAAAAAGTCAACAGGTCTGGTCAAGAGGAACCCTTCCTATTGCAAGTGGAAATGGAGGAAGAACTAGCAGAGGAAATACAAATATGTGTAACGACAAAAGAAGTGATTGGAAAGCCAACTATGGATGTCGAGACAAAACTCTTGCTTGTTCCTGAGCCGATAGAAGCACCTGAGGGAAAATTGGCTTAAGATGAGGTTACGCAAGAGGTTGTTGATGAGAACCAAACAGACTTGGATCAACCAGTGGTGTTTAGGTCATCAGTACATACGCAGCGGGAGTAATTCCAGCAAAACTAGTGTTTGAGCGGAAGACTCGCATTCCTGGGAACGTGATGTTCGGATCACACAAGACTGAATTCGAAGAACGGGAGAATTATCTTTTGCAAGGACGTCCACCTAGATTACCTGGTCGAGTATTACTTCAAAGACGGTTTGCCAGTTTGGGACGAACAGGCTTATGGAGGAGGCAGTGTTACAACATTACAGAACAGTCTACGTGTTTGTTGAATGTTCCAGAAGAATCTCGCTCTAATGTGTGTGGCATACATGATTCTCGACGCATTCATGAGATTTTTCTGGAAGCCGCCAGCCGCGTGGACTGTGTCAAGGCCACAGTTAATTATGTCGTAGTTTAGAGATAGGGCGTAGTTTGGAATCTTCTGGTCTGTGCGCGGGTGTATAAATACAAGGTGGCAGCGGCCTTAGTTTTCAGTTATAGTTGCGATATATTTACAGTGCGGTTCAGTTATTGTCAGGCGATTACAAGCGATATTACTGTGTGCGTTAAAGTGGATATTAGTGAAGTGTTGTGTTTCATAATATGGCGGTATATTGTAATACAATTGTGTTTTAATATTAGTTGACATTTTATTGCGTGTGAACAATTTTTATTTGATTTGTTGTAAGAGGCTGTGTTGTTATTTTTGAACTGTTTAACTGTGAAAATTAAAGTTGGTGATTAGTGACTTAATTGGTGTCTTGTATTTTGTTTCCACTGTACCTATGACGATCAAGTAGACCATTGTAACAATATTGAGGGGTTAGTGGTAAAACTACCCAAGCCACAGTTTGAATGTTGCTTCAAGATGTTTCAAAAATGACATTTTTTATACATTTCTCTTTTTGTTTTTGTTTTTGAACAGCTATGTAATCAATAAAAACCTCTATTAACAATAAAAATTAAACTTTAAAATCAGTTTTATGATTTATCATTGCACTTGAAAACCTTTAATTTTAGTTGTCCGTAATTTAACATGAATGGACTTGGGTAGATTTACCAATAACCCCACTATATATATATATATATATTGTATCTTTTCGGGACGTCCGCCTGTTCAAGCCCCGCGATGGAAGCCACTTTGTAACTTTTCGTCGTGTGTACGGCTACCGTTTTGCTCTGTAAAATGTGGATAATGTACAATTTGTGTGTAATGGGTGTACGTGTCTTCTCGATCCGTAGTTCAAATGCGTGCAACTTCTGTAGATTTCGTTCGTTGCGAACGTACGAATAACCAGGTCTTGATGTTCTTACCTGATGTTCATTAGGGGTATGAAATTCCCGGTGGCGCCAAATTGTTTTCTTAAAACAATTAAAATAACATTCAAAGTTGTATGACCAGCGCAGCTCAGGCGGTTTGAATAATTCAAATATTTCTGCCAGCTAGGCCCACTGGAGCACACAGCAGTTCGATGCGTGCGCTGTGTAAATCGTTAGTCATCTGCTAAAATGTACATAAAATATTGTGCACCTCCTAATGAAATTATAACACCGTGGTTACACTCAATACTTACACATTTTTTATTAGTGATTGTTATTCATTTAATACAACTTATTCTAATACAAATGCTCCGGTTGTTTATATGAGACAATTACAGGGTTTGACAATCGATATTTGAATTGATAACCAGACGTTTAATGATGGCGTCTGTTGAAAATTGTATACAAGTTATTAATGTTGGTTTGTCATAGGTTCTTGAGGTTACGTTCAAAGGATTACAAATGTTTAAAAACAATAAAAATACACACCCTTACATCAAGTAAACTTAACTAACATATTGTGTAGGTATAATTTGTTTAGCGCAGTGTAGTAAAAGTGTTTACAAGTTATGGATCATTAACAACAGTTTATATTGGTTAGTTTATAAATTGTCAGTGACTTAGGATTCTTTTTAATCTTTGAAAGTATTTAATTTCAGTTCAGTGAGATTTCGACCTTGAGTGAGATAATTAACGTGAGTTTATTTATATATTTTGGGTAATTTAAGAGGTACTTATCACTTCCGTAGTTATGGCGAATTCATACGATCTGTTATTCATGGGTTATACTATAATCTTCTTTAATTTGCTGGGTTCAGGACATCAGGCATCTTTTCCAGTTTAATTGGTAGTAATTTATTTTCTTTTTTCATTAATTTGGCCTCAACTTCAATAATATGGCTCCAATCTTTGTCTTATGTCTTGGTATACACTTAGTAATAACTTCTTTTGATATTTTCTATGTTTTAATTGACAATTTTTGGTCACTCGAAAATTAGCGTCTATACCATTAAAGCGTCATACATTCAGTAAAAAAATCTAACGGTATTTTTTGCTTGTTACTCCACAGTTTCCATGGTAACGTAATTATTCTACCTGGTCGATCTCAAAATAAACACATTGTTATCAAACTTTGAATTTTTTGTTTAATTTGAATAAATATTTTATAATGGCTATATTTACTTGGGGATAATTTCAATGGTTGTAATCTTTACATAGATGTTCCTATTTTCTTTCAAAGATTAGTTTGATATCTTACAAGATTGGTCTAAGTCATGTATTAATGTTTTAGTCCAAAATTGATAATACTATGTTAATACATAATTTACTTATTTCTAAGTTTTAATATAATTCTGCCATGTTCCCTTTCGTTACACATAATTAATATATTTTCCTATTATTTCTTATAAAGGTATTGCTATTATTTTCTTTATAAATTCCTTACTTACTTAAAACATACTAACATATTACTGTAAAACTATTTCTTCTGGTATTTATTGCCTTAAACATTAAGCCAATAACTTCTTTCTTTAAATTAACAAATGAACAAATTTGGTGAGTGTTATATCTACACCATCTCTTTTATAACAGTAATCACCCTGGTGATTTTTATACTGAGATAATACTTTTTTTTTTTTTTTTACATTCACAATTATTCTGTGTCTTTCAGTCTAATATACTTAACTTAATTGCTCATTTAACATGTGCTTATATTTTGGGTTTGTCACACTTGTTTAACTCTTTTTTCTTAAGATTATATGCTGTTTATTTTAATTACACTTATCACTTCACTGTTCATCTTTGTCACTCCCTACCTATCTCTAATTACCCTTATATTTCTCACGATCTCACTATTATTACAAAGTTTTTGTATCTAATGAGTTCATGTCTCTTTTGTTAACTTCAGACTGTCACATATCATTTTATAATATGCAAACAACATGGTATTGTAAATACATCTTTCAAATAAAACATAACTTTGTATATATTGTCATTAAAGTGATAAAAATTGGTCTGAAATGTCATAATTAGTAATAATAACAACAATTTAATAATGTTAAAATATATTGTGTTAATTGAAACATACTACATCTGTAGCAACAGCAATAATATTAGCGAATAAATAAACTCTCCAAAACCTTATACTTTCAAACACATACTGCTGAAATAATCTTAGTAAAAGTTCCAAAGTATATAGTAGGATATACAATTTGTTCTCTGATTGAATCACGCACACATTTCTATTCCCTGTCTGTATGAGTGTAATTTTAAACATAACAGCTGACACATCACCTATAGATAAGGATATACATACAATCATATCTACACATGGTTTTTTATGTATAACAATTGCTGAGATACTGTCATTTACAAGTTACCACTAATAAAAATTTAAACATAAATTATTAACAATAATAAAAAATTATGCTCTTTTAAAACAATCTTGTGAGTTAATTGTTATGGCCATGTAATTTTTTATTTTCTTTTTTCTTCACTGTCTTCTTGTCTCGCTTTACTTTGGTTAATATCTGGCCAATCTCTGGGGTTGGGTCAATGTCAGTTGTCTGTCAGTCTAGTTCGTATTTTCTTGTTTTGTGACCACCTTTGGTTGTATTCTTCCTCCTTCACTATTGATTATATTTACTACTTTCATTCTCGTTATCATTTATCTATCAAAATATATGGTTTCTTGGCATTTTTTACATACTTATTTATATCAAATGTGATCAGGGTTTGGCAATGTTATAATATATATATATAATATTTTATTTATAAATTATTTATTTATATAATTTTATATTTATAAATTATATAAATAAATTTAAATTGGTGTTGTTTCCAATTACGATTCTAATTTTTCACTGGCCATGACTGTCTTAACAAACACCATCAATGACCAGTAACAAGCACCATCAACAGACCAGTGTACCATCTTCAAGGATAATGGTGTCATGAATAGGCCTATAGATCATCTTTTAATCTGTAGATATCTGGATCCTGCTAAACAGAATCAAAAGGGCATGCAGGTCTCTTTTGAGAAGCTAGGGAATTGATGGCACAAGCCATATTCCAGCCACTGGACAACAACATCAGCACTTTTTCACTATTTCTATTATACTAACTTGACAAATAGAAACAAATTTCAATTTATGCTGACGTATTTTGTGTCATTAGTCAGATAATCAGTGTGGAATGAATGTCAAAGCATCTATTTGACTTAAAATGTTTCTACTTTCAAGTTATAATAATTGTATAGTAAGTAAATTTTATTTCATGAATTATTGAAAGTTGTTTAAGGCTAAAACACATACAAATTGTTTAACCTGAAACACTGATTAACATTCTAGAATGTGAGTATTAAAAATATTCAGTGTTTGTTTCATAATGTTAATTCTAAAAAGTTAATTTTAAAACAACTTTTATCCTGCAGCCTGAGTGTTTCCAATAGGCACATTTTGTTCTCAGTTAATCTGACTTAACTCTTTGGTTGTGTCAAGTCAATCAGCTGGTTAGCCAATACATTGCATAAAAGGGCTATAGTCATCTTATGCAGTGAAAGGGTGAAAGATAAAATTTAACAACACCATATACAGACATTCACATTTGCTTATAAATGGAAACAACACAGCTTTTTATTGATTAATTACAAGGATAACTTTGAGGTCTGATATGTTGCCACTAAAACAAACTCACCTTCATAAATGGCAGGTATTTTGTTTTCAAAATAAACAAGTGTTGGGAGGTGGTCAAGTCCATATTCTTTAGCTTCTTCTTTGTTGTCCAAACGTACAATTACAATACCTTCTTTTTCCAGTTCATCATCAATGTTTTCAAGTTCATTCAGGATTCTTATATCCTGCTTATCCTCTTTTTCATCTAAAAATAAAATAAAATGAAATTAAAATGTTTTTTAACATTTTTTCTGGATTTTTATTTTTCTCACTCTTTTCCTTATCATGCGCGCGCGCGCGCACACACACACACATACAGAGAGAGAGAGAGAGAGAGAGAGAGAGAGAGAGAGAGAGTATATATGTACATAAAAATTATAAGTAAATAAACACTTATTTTGTATTTGAATTCACATGGATAAAAATCTTTGCTACAGAATATATGAGGGTTATTCAAATATGAACCAGAATTTTTACGTGTGGACTCAGGAAGAGGAGTGAGTGAGGTGGGGCACTTGAGGTAGTTAGGTGGGGATGTGTGGAGGTGAGGGAACACCCAGCTATGCCTGCCGAACATTTTCCCACCTCCATCAGTAGCACAATGTCTGAGCATGAGGTACCTTCGTCTGTTGTTCAATGGGTAATTATCCGTACTGGTATCCGATTTCTTGCCAATGAAGGTGTCAAATCAGCTGAGATTTTGACCAGACTCCAGACACAGTTTGGAGACACTACTCTGTCAAGAACACAAGTGTTTGATTGGGCCAAAAAATTTTGAAGCAGTTGTGATGCAGTGGAGAACACAAGTCACAAGTGTCATCCACTGTCCAACATCAATTCTGACAACAATTGGGCTGTTCGTAAATTTGTGGAAGGTGACTGCTGCATAACTGTTGCTGAAATTGTATCAGAGGGAGTGTGCACACAATTATTGGATTCAGCAAAGCCTCGGCGAGGTGGGTCCCACGTCTTCTCGCTGAGGCACAGAGAAATGTCCAAGAAGACATCTGTCAGCGGCTTCTGAATTGCTTTGAGGAAGAAGGAGAGGTGTTTTTGAACCGAATTTTGACCTGCGACAAAACGTGGGTGCACCACTACACCCCGGAGAATAAGAGGATGAGTATGGAGTGGTGACAGAAAAGTGGAGAGGAGGCGCCAGTCAAGACCAAAACACGCTTGTCAGCAGGGAAAGTTCTGGCAACTGTGTTTTGGTATGTTGCTGATTGATTTCCTTCACGATCGAAAGACGGTGAAGCAGCATACTACTGCCAGCTGCTGGATGATGTCAGGGCTGCTTACCGCAACAAACGACACCAGCAACCAATTCGCCATGTTCTGCTTCTCCATGACAACACACGGCCACATACTGCAGCTCAAACCCGCAATAAACTCATTGAAATTCACTAGACGCTTCTTAAACACCCTCCTTACAGTCCAGACTTATCTCCATGTGACTTCCACATGTTTGGTGTGCTGAAGGAAGGGTTAGGAGGGGAAAAATTCAACAACGATGAAGAGGCTGAACAGTATGTGCCCAATTGGCTGTTGGAGCGCCTGTCTTCTTTTTTTGATGAGGGGATCAAGAAGCTACCTGTCTGGTGGAGAAAATGTATTTGTGTTGAAGGAAACTATGTTGAAAAATAAGATATTTTTTTTTGTAATTTTACTGTCACCAATAAATCTGTATAAAAAAATTTGGTATTTCAAAACATACTTGGAATCAAAGCAAAATTTATCCAAAATTTTATAATCTGTTAGCGAGTTACCATTTTACTATTTTCTGCACAAGCACTGGTTCTATATTAGTTTAGATGCAATGTATTTGGGTAATAAAACGATATGCTATAAGTATTTTTCTCTTAGCTTCAAATTTTTATGCCATCTTCAGATTTTTCTTATTTTTTTTTGTTATGCTTAATAGCTGATACATATGGGTGGTGCCACGTGGGGGGTAAGGGGGGGCCCAGGCTCCCCAAAATTTTTTTGGCCCACCCTCTGGGCTCCCCAGATTGGAGTTGCTAGAGTATGTAATATGATAAAGGTCAATGTAGAAGTAGGAATTGTTTTACTAACAGAAATTTTATACTGTTAAGAATTTAACGTCATTAATAAAACTATATTTACTAAAATATTAGATGATGCTCAGCAGTTTTATAACAACAAAATGAGTACAAAAACAAATGTAACTGATGCTGTAGCAAAGCAATACAGCTTATTGCTTTCAGTGTGTATGCATGTTTTGAAAGCTGAAGTAATGTGTATCTGTGCATCCGGTTGATTTGTGTTTATGATTGTAACAATATTATGTTTCACACTCTGTTTTCAAAATTACTTAGTTCTGATAATCACTTTAGTGGTATACAACAGAAGAATGACACTTTATAAGCAGGTCTTTAGCCAGGGCGTGCCCACTCTAGAATAAATTTTCCCTAACTAACGTATTAAAAAAAAAATTCTCTGACAAAAAAACTGACAATTTTTTAGCCAATTAGGCTATTCTTAAAAAGCTGGTAAGAACAACTAAATACAAAGAATGTGTTGGAAGTTAAAGATGCATTAAGGATGTGTACAGAAGATTGTGGAGGTGGCGGAGGGCTGGCTGGGAAGGTTCAAGGTAGGATGTTCAAGAAATTAATTGAGGACTAACAGAATGCCAACCATGTGAGAAGGAAGTAAGGAAGTTCAGAGTCCTTAATACTCTATTAATTTGTGTATTTTGGAAGTAGAATTAATTGTTACAACAGCTGATACATGTCACTTGAATGGTACTGAAGAGGTTCTAGAATGGCTGTGAACCCAGGACCAACTAGAAAAACAAAATTTGCAGACATCAATGAATGTGTGGATCCAATAGCAATGGATAAATTCTTAGCTACTCTACAATGCTGTAAAAACAGAACATCACTGTGCACTGATGGGTTGAATTTTGAGCTTATGAAGTATGTGCCAGTCTTGCTGAGTGATCGTTTATTGAACTTTACTAATCTGTGCTGGACTACTGGTCATATTCCCGAAGACTGCCAGATGACAAAGGTAGTCCCCATATTCAAAAAAGGAGATCATAATGATTGTGATAACTATAGAGGGGTCAGCCTGCTTAAGACATCTTACAAATTGTATGCATCTATTCTTGCAAGACGACTGTATGCAATAACGGAGACTATACTCTTGGAGGTGCAGCATGGTTTCATGGAGGGCAGATCATGTTTAGATTGTATCTTCACAATAGTCCAGGTCATCAAAAAGTACAGAAGACCCACATACATAAAAAGCACAATATTAGTTGCCCACATACATAGCTTGTATCGACTTTGGGAAGGCATTTGCAAGAGTCGGGCATTTGGGAGGGGCGGGCTGTGCGCAACAATGGCAAAGAAAGAGATTCCACAACACTTCATTATAGCTGTATAAAGTCTTTATGTTGAAAACAAAAAATCTTAATTGAGACAGGAAGATAAAGCACAACTCCTAGTATGGGCCTGATCAATTGTGGAATATGAAAAGATGCCCAATGTAACCTTCTTTTTTTAATTTTTAAATAGACGATGTCACACAAAATTGGCAGATGAACCTTCCAGAAAATTTTATGATTAGTACCTCTGCAGTTGACACATTGTTATTTGCTGATGACCAGGCTATCTTGTCAAACTCGGAAAGCAGCTTGCAGAAGGCTGTACACTCACTGATTGAAACCTGCAAGGTCCATGTTGAAGACCAAGGTCATGGGTTTTTATGGAGCTGACCCCATACAAGCAAAAATTGTTGCAGATGGTACTGTTCTGGAGCAGGTCAGTAAATTTGAATATCTGTAATGTATCTTACGTTACAAACAATGATGTGGTGAAGAAGCTGCACAAGTTCAACCATATGTGTGGAACTTTATCAGGAGAACTCTAAAATCAACAAGGAAAGAAACACAGCTGAAGTTATACAATGTGATGGCCCCACCCACACTTCTCTATGGATATGAGAATAGGAATTTAGCGAAGTCCCAGGCCAGTTATATTCAAGCAGCCAAAATGAGACTTCTCAGGCATGTGGCAAAATATACTCTTCAAGATCGCAAAAGAAATGACGATGTATGGCAGGAGTTGAATATTATGAGTGTAATTGATAGAATTACCCAATATCAGCTAAAATGGTTGGGACATCTTAACCAGATAGATGCTGCCCAAACACTATGGAATTGTAAGCTGTAAGGATGGAGAGGTGTGGGCTGTCCAAAGAAGTCTTGGAGTGACTAGCTCTAGTCTATCTCCTTGGGACCAGAACAAGCCATTTCTGGTTTAATCTTTGATGAAGATGATAATGATGATAGTAAAAAAAGTCACAGATATCTTTTAAAGTATTAACCTGATATGAACAAAAATCTTTGGATTTCGTTGTCCATGACATGTCCGTTGATTAACTAGATATAATTATATCACTACCGACTCGGAACGCAAGCCTCTGATAAAGCTTATAATAAACGAAAACTGCTTCAGGCTATAAGGTAAAACTTTTACATTTTTAACAATAAAAAACTTTGTGTTCCGAGTCGGTAGTGATATAATTATATTTAGTGAACAAAAACCAATAAGCTTTGGCCGCTCATACAGACAAATAATCACTATAATGTTCATCAGACATTGAGTTTTTCACAATTATCACTGAACAAAAGAAATGAGTTGGGTATATAAACAGAAATTCACTATCCTACTAGCACAAAACTGGGTTCTTAGAAGTAAATATTCTCTGTAAATTTTGTCTTGGGTTATATTTTTGCAGCTCACAATCTTTATAAAAAATTGGCTTTCCATGAAAATTCATACACAGGTGTTATATAATTGAAAATCACTTTTCTGAATTTTACCTTCAATATTGTTAAACATTCATTCCCAGGCTGTTTAGCCATGGTCCATTGGTTTCACCAAAAACAGACGTTTTGGGAGTTCCATCGACTGCCATCATCAGTATAAAATTTACTTAAAATTTGTAAGTAAGGTGGTAGACGTCACCACTGTGGACACTAATGTCTACCACCTTATGTTAGCAAAACTTCGAATTTTACACTGACGATAGCAGTCAATGGATTTGCCAAAACGTCTGTGTTTGGTGAAAGCAATGGACCACGGCCGAACAGCCTGTGAATGAATTTTAACAATTCCTCTGGCTGTGTAAGCCTATGAAGCATTTTACCTTCAATAGTTCATGATTGACTCAGAATTATAGTATTTCCAGTTCCTTTAAAACTGAAAATATTTGGCCATAAAATTACTTGCTTTTCTTTTAAACAAGCAGAAGTCTTTAAAAATTTTAAAGTCAGGAGTGTGTAAAACTGAGAGCATGGCCTCAGTTACCAATAAGAAAATACTGTATCCAATTTGGTTAGGCTGTTGGGTAGGTGGAAAACCATAAAACTAAGTACTGACTAACTAGCGGCCCAGATGAGGCTCCAAAGCTGCAGAGAACATCAACCAGAAGGAGCATTGGTATAAAAACCTTTCTTCCTAATTGGTAGTTCAGGAATGCTTCAAATTCATATGGATAGATAACATGGACAAAAGATTCACATAAATAAATGATGTGATTAGTATAAAAATTAAATATATAGCAGTAACAAATGATGATAGGAATAATATATTGAACAAATTAGACACGTTTTTAATCAGTTTTTTAATGTGTTGTTGCTTTAGTTAAGTTAAATAAATTAGAAGAAATTAAGAAAACCTATTCTTAAAAACAGTCGAGTTTAAGAAAAAATGAAAACAAAAATAGTTACAGTCGGGTTAACAGACTGTGACAAAACAAGGGAATTGTGAAACTCAAACTTCACTCTCACTATATAGAAGTTTATCTTTACGTGCTTTGATGTTAATGGATTCCTCAGAACATGTATATATAGGCAGTTCATGAAAAATAAAGTAGCACAAAGTTAACACTCTGAAGTAACAGTAAAACAATACTGTAACAGCAATATAATAAATGTAGTGTACAGTAGAACTCCATTTATCTGAACTCCAGTTATCCGAATCGCCAATTATCCAAATCGTTATCAGGAACTGGCATGGAATAAAATTAATGGAATTTTGACAAAACAACAAATTCAGGAAGAATAAGAAGAGGCAATGAACAAGAAGGAAGAGGAAAAAGATAAAAAGAAAGTGTCGAAGAAAATGAAGCTGTATCAACTGCCATCCTCCAGAAAATCATTGTAAAAAATTCCTGGCTGTTCTGAGTGTGATGTGGATAACATAAACAAGTTTGCAGTGTGATTGACCAGACCCTGGATACAAAATTTTGGACGATGATGGTAAACGATGAAATCTCAGCAGATGGACAAAGGCGATGACAGCGTTTCAGTTGAACCGGAAAAGGAACCTACGGCGAGTGAGGCATTCGCTTGTTTTGACATTGCCTTAAAGTGGATGGAACGGCAGCCTGAATGCGACCATGTGCAGCTTCCTTCCGTCAAGCGATTGCGGGACCTAGCTGCACGCAAACGAGTTTCTACATCAAAACAATTGACTTTGACATGTTCAACTGAAAAATTATAAATTATGTGTGAGTATTATTTTTAATTTTGTTGTAGTACAAGTAAACATGTTGCAAAACACGTGTGACCTGGTTCTTATTAAGATACTGTATTCATGTAATAAAAATAACAAAAGTGATTTTTGAACAATTTTCACGTTTTCTTTCACAACACAACCTTTTTCTTATGTTTGTCCCAATTATCCAAATTTCTGCATATCCGAATTCCGTCTGGGACTCGTTAGTTCGGATAAATGGAGTTCTTACTGTATTTGCAAAACATATTTTGATGCCAATGTTGAATACTTACAGAATAAAACAGCCAAGTAGGGTACTGAGTCAATCAGCTTGTCCATAATCTCATCTGTAATGTCAGCAATCTCACTGTGCCGTTTCTGGTGGATTAACCAACTAAGCAATTCTTCCTCCTTTAGAAGATCACCTCAAAATATGCAAGAAAACAGGTTTCTATTACTACTCGCCGTTATAAAAAATATTTACAACAATTCATTTCAGAAGATCATTGTTTTGAATAGTATATTAGAGACAGCTACCTTCATATACATAAGGAATTCTTTTTTCAAAGTATATCAGTGCTGGTAGTGAGTCGATTCCATATTCTTTCGCTTCTTCATCATTGTCGATCTTAACAAAAGCAATGTCGTTTTGGTCGCATTCATCGTCAATATTTTCTAATTCCACTAGTACTTTCTGGCTCTTCTTCTGGTCCTTATCATCTGTTTTAAGAAATGATAGCAACATTATAACTGTAATATACACAAATAATTATAAAGATATAAACATAGAAAGGTGATTATAGGGTTAAACGTAACACCATATAAAGGCAATTTATCTCATAAAATTTACTAGTAAATGTACACAGAGACTTATAAAAATATTAAATAGTTTGCACCACGTTATTGGCGACAATATAAAAAATAATCAAAGAGTTCCACGTGTTCGGGCATCAATATTAAACAATTTTGAAGCCAGCACTTCATTTGGGCAGTAATTATAATGATTTATACTATTTATGAATTAGATTTAATATCTGTGTTACTAAATACATCCACTCATTATTATATCAATCATTAATTCGGTTGGGCACCAGAGCAGATTATCCCAGGGTTTATTAATAAATAATAACTCAATCCGTTCAGATACTAATATTCTATATTATTTCATTCTTATTACAAACATGGCATCTGAAATTTGATCATAAACATTATGGTTCTAATATACACTGAGATGCTTGATACACAATTTTACAACTAATTTCAAGGTATTAGTATTCACTTGATTACTATTCTTCAAGATTACCATTATTAATTTTATTATTCGGTTTAACGAGCCGCAACATTATATTACACACACACACACACACACACACACACACACACACACACACACACACACACACACACACACACACACACACACACACACACACACACACACACACACACACACACACACACACACACACACACACACACACACACACACACACACACACACACACACACACACACACACACACACACACACACACACACACACACACACACACACACACACACACACACACACACACACACACACACACACACACAATACTCTAATTAACATATAGCATAATATTTCTTAACTAACATGAATTTCTTAATAATTATTATATGCAAGTATTCGACTCGTACTGAATGCTATTCTTATTATATTTTGTTTCATTCACTTGGTTATACAATAATTCTACTAAATACCCTTTCTAGTATGTCATATCACATAAACTGAATCGTTAGTATCTGAACAAGTGTGGGTCTTTTGAGAATGAGATGAGTGACACTTATGGTAGACATTGATTTCTGTGTTTGTACCTTAGAGTTGTGAATTATTAAAGACTATTATACTGTTACTTGTTTGCCGGATTCCACAAGACTCTGGTTTGGGCGTTCTACGTTGCTCATTTCACTTCACTTCCACCAAACATAATTGATTACCACTTCTTAACTTTGTATCACACGCTCGCGTTTTACTTAACGTCACGCACATAAATAAATATACTTTCTCGATTCAACTTTACGTGCACATATTAAATATCTTCATCATACATACTTTACGCGCACCAATACAATATTCTTCTTTATACTTTAACTTGTTCTTTCTCGACTTTTATTTACCGAGCTAATCTATACATTTTAAACAAAGCTAGTATAACGTTCCGTTATAATTATATTATTGAATACTTGTAACGCAGATTTCCCGTGCTTGTCTTGAAATTTAAACTTTAAAAACTTCCTTTTTTCACTTGCTTCTCTCTTTTTATAGTTTGTCTACTGATTCCCTTACCACCATTCTGGTTGATGACACTTTCATTGGCCAGGGTTTGAAATATTCCCCGATGGATTTGAAATTCTCCATTCCGGTATCGTTATTTTCTCGCGCGCAGGACTGATGCTTTTGCTTATTGGTCAATCAGTTCGGGCACGTATTTTTTTACCGCGTGGCTACTTCACTAGCTAAAAACGACGCTACTTTCTAAATTTGCAATAAATATTGGGGTGTCACCTTTTGTCTTGTGAAGGACACCGACCCACTTTCCTAACGGTACTTGCTCGTTTTTTGGTGTTTCTTAGACACAAAACATTTTATGTGTTTAGGTCTGCGCACTGGCCTCACCCTGTCCATTCTTATTCTACATATTACTTACATATATGTACAGTATATTACAAATTCTTATACTACCATATCTCTATAATTACTATTATTATCTTCTTGGATTTCGTTGTCCATGACATGTCCGTTACTTAACTAAATATCACTATAATATTGACGACTCGGAACACTAAGTTTTTATAAGTAAAAACGTAAAGTTTTACCTTACAGCCTAAACCGGCTTTCACCTATAGGTGAAGCCTATGTTATGGATGAAGCCTTCTATAGGTGAAAGCCGGTTTAGGCTGTAAGGTAAAACTTTACGTTTTTACATATAAAAAACTTAGTGTTCCGAGTCGTCAATATTATAGTGATATTTACTATTATTAATTGAGTTTTTAATTATACTGTACACATAGTGACTTAATTTATGTGTTCCACAGTAACGTTATAGACTTTTTTTACACACAAGTAATTTGTTACTTTGAAATAAAAAGAATATTTTATCCTACTTCTTACTCATGCATTAGAAAAAAATTAATGTGTTTTTAATCAAATTTTAAGAAATATTTACATTTATTATTTACATTTAAGTATAACTACAGTTACTTTTTAACTTACTTGTATTAAAAGAAAGTAAATTACTTGTACTTAGTTTTTGTGTAATTATTTTCTTATTAGAAATTGTCAGAGTACTTCAAAGATCATTAAGAACTGTAATTTATTGTAAGTACTGGCTTTTTTGGGAATGGTAAAGTGTATGACTAGAATCTATGATATTTGGAAAAACTAGTCGAGTTATTGATAAAACTAAACATTTTATGTATATAAAATGATGTCTGTTTGAACTGGTTGTGTTTGGCAAAGACCTTCCAGTTGTGTTTGACTTTGGACTGGATGGTATCTTTACCATTTTCAAACTACCAAACTACACCCAACCAAATGGCCAGATAGATTTGAAAATAGAAAATGGTAGAGACACTTTAAGATATTAACCAGTGTGAAGCATCTAGGAATTTGGCTATTAATGATGACAATATTGGAACATGTTAATTCATGTGTTTGGTAAAGGCTTTACCTGAAATGGACCTCATAACACACTAATAGTCATTATCATTATACTAATACAACAGGTAAAATAATTCAGTTGATCTAAATTAATCAGAACTGTAACAGTTATAAAGAAATGTTACTTACAAAATAGGGCAGCAACGTGTGGCATTTTGGATATAATCATATCCAGCATTTCATCCGTGACATCTTCAATTTCATCGTGTTGTTGCTGATGTTCTAACCATGCCAAAACCTTTTCTTCTTCTTCCAGATTTCCTGAAAACATATTTTATTATTAACAAAACTATGGGAATTTGTTTGCTGAGCAAATGCTTACTTAAGAGTTTTACTCTGAGAACCATACATGGACAATGTGAGTTCCCATTGTCTAAAAGGAAGTCTAAAATGTTATTATAGTTTAAAATAAAAAAAAAAATAATAAAATAAAAAACAACTGCTAAACTCAGAACTGTTAAATTAATTACAAATTATTTTTCTTTTTTTTTTAAGTATCAAGAATTTTTGTTCTAATGTTGTGTTACATTGGCGTGTTCACAATCTTTTATTGTCATTTTATTAAAGTATCAGTTCCAACAAGTGTCATTGTTAAGCTCAAGTGCAGGGTACCAATATTAAGGGAGAGAGATATTTTTTTTATGCACAGACTTACAAGTGAGCAGGAAAAGGCTAACAATAATGTTGATAGTACCTTCATAAATCATTGGAATGCCCTTTTCAAAATACATAAGTGTGGGAATCTTCTCAATTCCATATTCCTTAGCTTCATCAACATTGTCGATCTTCACAAAAACAACTCCAAGAGCATCACATTCATCATCAATATTCTCCAGTTCATTTAATACTCTCTGAGATTTCCTGTCATTGTTATCATCTGTAATTACAAAAACCAGAAAATGAATGTTTCATACAAAATAAACATTTTAGTTTATGTATAAAAAGTTTATTAATACACAATAATGTTTTTTAATATACAGTAGTAGTTTATGTTTTATAGTTTTTGTTTCAAATATTAATTTTAATTTTCAGATTTTCAAGAATTATACTTGGGCCACGAAAAAGTTAACATAAAAGTAAGACATATGAAAGTAAGAGAGTATATGTAAGTATTAAAATAACAGCATAGTAGAGGCAATAATAGTTTATGGATCAGAAGTGTGGAATATATTTAAAAGAAACTAGGACAGATTAAGAGCGGTTGAAATGGAATATAGGAGGAGAAGTGGTAATTTAACAAGATTAAACATGGTTAGAAACAATGAAATAAGAAGGCGAACTGGAGTAGGCATAGATGTTGCAGAATTCATCGAGGTAAAGCAATTTAAATGGTTTGGTCACTTAAACAGAATGTCCAAAACAAGGTGGCCCAAGAAAATATGAAATGGGCACCTAACTGCCATGGAGCAGGTGTAGCAGGTGCTATGAGCAGTAGGGGATCCAAATCAAAGATTGTAAAGACAGTGGTTGAATTGCTGGGATGTAGTAAATGTCTGGAGATATAAAATAAGTCGCATAATATAATATATACTATAGTTTGTTTATAAGTACATTGAAAACATCAATTATTTGAGAGTGACAATGAATGAGAAAAGTAAGAGAAGTTTGACCATTTGAACATTGTTGACCATATTCAGGAAATAAAAAACATACTAAAAGTGTCAGACACCCATGAGAAATATCAGCAAAGAAACGATATCTGTATGAGTTTAGAATACACAGCGCAACAGTAAGATCAGATATGGATTCCAAAAGAGGGATACCAAGAAGAATTTCAGGTCTGGACAAAGCTGTTAGAAATAAGGAAACTGAAAAATTAAGAAATAAGGAGATTGTTGAAGTATAAATTAAAAATAAGGAGTATAAAAGCACAGAGCCTAGGGTGGTTTGGACATGTCTAACAAAGAGCAGCAGATGCAATGGTAAAGAAGAACAATAAGGGCTGTTATGGTTCTTCATAGGACCAGTGAGGAACAGACTCAGAGGAAGAAAAAAGAAAAAAGAGAAGATTAAGTCCAGGCTGATGTGGGATAACTGGAGACTGAAAAGTTTGATAATAGGGGTGAGATTGTGGAGTGATTAACTGATGTCACTCAATAAATAGAGTGCTTAATAATTATGCAAAGTGTGAGCTAATAATAACAGTTACAACAAGTATAACAATAATACAAATTATTTGCCTTGATAATGTCTGCTTATGAAGTACTGAAAATTATAACAAGAGGTGACCAATGACAAATTTAATTCTGGTTTTCAATGACTGTGTTGTCAGTACAATTGAATGAAATCTTTATGTTTGGCATTAATCTTTCTTTTTTTTAGAGAAACTAATTTCTTCAAATTAATTTAATCAATTTTATTTTTACACAGTATTCTGAAATGCCATTTACAGAACCAAAACATTCTTCATATAAAATTATAGACATTCCTGTTACTAAATGTTGTAGACCTATTTAAAATTCTCATCTTGGCTGGCAAAAAATATGTTACAGTATTAATATACATATTACCATTTTTGAACTTTGTTCTATAATGTTTAGATAATTATTTTTAATATATTGCTGTAATTCTGTACATACGTTGTGAATTTAATTTATGTAATTATACAGTAGGTTCTATTTAACAGACAATAATTATTCAACAGGTGTACAGTTTGAATTAAGGTAAAAGTTATTTATCAGTTAATCAATTTAAAGTATATTTCTGTATAGCAAGTGAACCGATAATGAAATTTAAAAGCAATAAGAAAACACTAATTCTTGAGAATTTAATTGTATTAGTATAAAAGAAATTGACAATTTCAATATTACAATAAAAGAAGTAAGAAATTAACGCAAGAAAAAATGCAAGGAATCTTACAACTTACAGAACAGCACAGCTAGGGTTTTGCCTTCCTTGACTAATCGGTCAAGCATTTCATCCGTTACATCCTCAATTTCATCTTTTTCAAGTTGGTCTATCAACCATTCAAGAATTTCGTCCTCGTTTTCAATATCACCTACAAAATAAATACTATATGTTTAAAATGTCCTTCAGTAAAATTGTATTGATTTTAATTTAAACCTATAATGTGTGTTGCAAGTCTAAACGGTTAATAGTAATTTATTTGATACATCTGTAAAACATACATAATGTAGGTCTATACATCTTTGTGCATATAAACATACACTGTTACATGCATATTGTTTACAGTATAGTTGAGTATTTTTATTAAAAATTAGCTAGAATCTGATGGCATTTAATGCAGATGTAACATTAGCATGCATAACTAGTTTCGTTTTTACCCATAGGGTGTAAAGGATTGATATCAACATTTTGTCAGGTTTAATTATTATTTTATAATGGGCAGTTGTAAGTTCTATGTATGAAATGCTTGTTGTTTGCATTAATATGTATAATAATGTTATACAGTATAATGCAGATTATACAGTATCTGATATATAGTGCAATACAATGTACACCATATAGTATGTACAGTATAATACAACAGAAGTTTCTTCATTATTTTAAGATTTATGTGTGTTTAATCAATGCATAAACATACAATAAATTAGCGTACTCTGTATGAAATAACCTTAAAATCTGAACTAACCATCGTAGAGATTTGGAATTTGCTTTTCAAAGTATACAATAGCAGGCATATCATCGATGCCAAATTCTTTGGCTGCTTGTGGATCATCAATTTTGACAAATTGTATTCCGTGTCTGTCGCAGTCGTCATCTATCTTCTCCAACTCGCCTAGTACCTGCATCGATTCCTCATCATCGTTATCATCTACAAAAGAAATACATTTTTTATAATGATGTTCATTCCTAAGCAAGATGGTGACAATTCCATTGATATATCCTGTATCTGCAAATACAAAACATTCATATAACAAAAGACATGAAATAAAAATTTAAACATACTGCAAACATTTATATTAAGTAACTTATTATTTTATATTTCCATATTAACAGAATAAATACAACATATTTTAATTCACAGATATGCTGTGAGAATACTGGTTTTGGTACGTAAGTATAATACTGCACAATTTACTATTTTCCATCACAATACATTAGTTACTCTGGTATTACAGGTACTTCACTGCATTAACAGCATCTTCACCTATTTTTTAAATCTATTTTCCTTTAAGGACAATATAGTAAATGTGTGAATAAATTTGAAACTTGAGTTAACAACAGTATGCAGCTGAATGAATGCTTATTTAATCATCAAAAGTACCACTAAAGAAAATACTTTTTCTGGCTTAGATTGGCAAATTGTTTGATCATAATTAAAACACATATAATTAGCTTGTCATCATTAAATTATTAATAATTACCTAGCTCTCTCATATTAACAAATTGATGACTAAGAGATTTTATCAGTTTTGTAACAGTCGATTGGTGTGATATTTCAGGCCTTTCAAAACTGTAACTGTATAATAAAAACTAGTCTCATTTTATTTTTTTAAAGATTATTTTACCTTTAAAATAATTATGTTCCATCATGTATATAAGAGTGTTTGATAACCCTTTGATTGATACCACCAGAGCATAGAAATTAGTTATGAAACATTAAAAAATGTTCAATAAATAATTTTTGTATAATTATGACAAAGAAATATGTAATAAATGTTTTAATGTTTTTAAAATAATTGTCTTTATTTTGATAGTGTTTGCTGAAGTCCAACAAAATGTATATAAAGAAGTTTTTCTAAATATTATGTTAATAAATACATCTGTATAGGTCTATGTATGTATGTACCTGCAAAATGTATTTATGTTATTTATATTATGTATATAATATTTAAGAACAATTAGTGTGTAATGTCTGTATAAAACTGTTGCAGATATATAATTTTGTGGTTAACTGCACATGACTGAATGTCAGAATTATGTTAAATAGTACAGTCTCTTCAAAACCAGAATGTAGATGTTTCTGTTTTATACTGAAAATGTTCAGATTTAAGAAATATACTTACAGAAGAGGACGACCAGGTTATCTATCGATCCAATAAGGGTGTCAAGTGTTTTTGCTGTTACATCTTCAATTACATCATCTTCATCACCTGTTGATTTGTTCTGAACTAACCACTCCAATACATCCTCTTCCCTGGTCAACTCGTCTGCACAAGAAAGCGATAAGTTCATAAAAATTTGTCTATAACAAATATATGTATGAAAAACGTAATATAAACAAGTAAAGTATACATGATTTGTTAAATCTACTTTTTAATATAATTTAAAGCAAGAATAAAGAATTTTATAAAGCAAAATTGATTAAGATATATCAGGAATAGTCTAATGAATAATCTAGTAAATGCGTTAAATTTTCAATTTTCTAGTGAAAAATGTATAAACAGTATATAAAATCCAGTCATCATCATCTTCTTCTTTTTCTTTTTCTAATTTCTTCTCCATACAACAGTTAAGCGATATACTGTAACTTGTTCCAGTCAACAAGTCAAGCATCTTTTCCTTGATCTTCCAGGAGTTCTCTTTGCTTTGAGTTTATAAAAGCATGCTTGTCAGTCATAACTCTTTTCCTACGTACTGCAACCGTCTATTTCAACATTCAACATTCTTGTAATATACTGAAGAAATTTTTTAATTCCCAGTGTATTTTCTCATTACATATTATGTCCTCTCATATACATCCTTTCACATGAAGCAGGAACTTTGTCTAGGAAGTTTGGATCGTATCTGCATTAATTTGAATTCTCAGACCCACAAAGTATAATAGGGTCTATAAAATGTCTATAAAAATTGAGTGAGTCTATATGACTATTGTGAGTTGACAAAAAATTTCATCTGGATCTTTTTTGCCCAGGCCCGGACTGGCCCACCGGCCCACAGGCCGGTGCGCCTTTTCAAATAAAACCCGACCTGCGCCCTCAGCCAGCTCTGAAAATGCTGTCACGCATTTACACGAGACTATGTTTTTGGTAATCGGATCAAATTTCCCGAGGTATTAAAAAAAAAACTATTTTAAATATATTTAAAAACGAATTGCTTAACTGTATTATTAGCAGTAGAGAAAGCGTATGCAACGCAAAATGACGTGTGCGAGTGCGAGTCTGGAAGAGAGCGCTGCGTGGTGAGGGTGTGCGCCGTACATGACGGTCCATGCTGTGCGACTTGGTTTCATCAATGACCTCGACACTGGATATGGCAGTGCCACTGCACCCTTACTCTCACTCTCTTCCTACCTCCTCCGCTCAGGCGCTGGGCAAGTGGAAGTACAGTAGTGTTTTTCCAATAAGTTTAGTGGTGTCATGTTTAGTCTCTGTGTCACGCAAATGTCAGGAATGGTTGTGAGTTGACAGATTGTAGAAGTTATTTGACACGTTACTTATATTTTCGGCTGATTAAGGTAAGAAAATAGAAACTATTTACTACCGTATATTTATGAAACATCAAAACTGTGTTTATTCTTATTTTGGCATGCAGATTATGTTATCACGAGCTGTACAAATGTTATGCAATCACTAATGACATGACTCGCACCTAAACTCTCTCTATCCTCGAGCGCTACAGGCCATCTGTCCATGTAGGCTCATTCCAAAATGTTCACGGCATTTTATCCACATGCTGTTTTTTCATTTATGTGATATTTAATAATAACGTGAAATACTCTACCCTGTTTTTATTAAATATCCGTAACTGCAAATTTTTTTTTACTGTAATTTTTCATTTCTGTAAATGGTGAATAAGATTTTATATTTTGTAAAATAATCGAGCAAATTATTATTTTAGGTTACAATGGGAGAGAGACCAAAGAAAAAACGAAAATCAGGACAAAAGTCAAAAGAGAGAAAGAGGCTAGAGAGAGGGAAAAAGCTGCCCAGTCTTGCCTGAAAATCACAAGTTTTTGTATGCCAAAAACAACTTGTAGTTCAGATAAAACTGTATTGGATGAGGACGAACCACTTATCATAACTACACCATTTACTTAAGAAATCGTAACCAGTATATCAGACGACAGCGAAGTTCCTGTTGCGTCATCATGTACAAAAGTACAGATATCAAAAATTGACGATACTCTGATTGACGATGACGATTGTGATCAGCGCGTTCAATTATGTCTCCCAACTCAAGCTATTACTTAAGATGTGAGCGCTGTTAACTCTGATGTTTGGTTCGAAGAAAATCCATTGCTGAATCCCTACGACTATTTTAAAAGACACGGACCAAAAGACATAACTCCTTCTTTCAATTTCATCCCATTCAACGTGGAAAGCATTTGAACCTTTCTTTTTTGATGACAAGGTGTTTCATTTTCATTCTGGGGACAGCCAAACATTCAAGCTCAATTACTTACCACAAAAACTTACCACATAAGTAGCAAAAACCTATTTTGTAGTGTTTGTTTGGCTTTTACTGATGGATAATCAGTTTTTTGTCAAGGGTTTAACTGCTACAGGCATTTGACATAAAGTATAGGAGAACACGAAAAGTCGAAAGCTCATCTAGACTCTGTGAAGATGTACATTTCTCACAAAGAAGGGACAACAATTGATACCCTGTTATTTGATAAACATCTTAAAAAACGAAAAAAAGAGGTACTTGAACATAGACAAGTTGTATCTGCTGTCATCAACGTCTTTAAATTGATAGGAAAACAAGGCCTCGCTTACAGGGCAAGTGAAGAAAGTGCATACACTCTTGACGACCCTTCTGTAAACCATGGGAATTTTTTAGAAATAATTCTTTTGATATGTAACTGTGACATCAATCTGGAAAACCATGTGAAAAATGTTATTAACACGAGTAAATCAGCTTTGGAAACTTCATAGACGAGTTCCAAGAAAGGATGGAGAGGAAGGGGTGGTCAAGTAACATTTCTCAGCAAAACAACTGTTAATAAAATAATTAACATAATGAAAATGTTGATCCAGAAAGAAATGGCTAAGGAAGTAAAGGAGGCCAAGTTATTCTCAGTGCTAATGGACACAACAAAGGATGTGTCTGGGTTCGATCAATGTGTTACTGTGTTGAGGTATGTGTTTGAAACTGAAGTAAAAGAAAGGATTATTGGTTTGAAGTGTGTACAGTCTTCAACAGTTCGAATACCACAGGAATTGATGTCAAAAACTGCATCGCCAACTCATTTGATGGGGCTGCAAACATGAGCGGTCAGTACAGAGGTGTTTCAACTCGACTTCAAGATGAACTGCCAAACCACAATCACACGTGGTGCTATGCCCACTCTCTGAATCTTGTAATGAAAGATACAGCCCAAAGCGTAACTGTTACAATATCTTTTTTTTGGTCTACTACAGCAGGCACAAGCATTTATCAAAGAATCCCACAAAATAATGAATATTTATTTGGAACAACATCCAAATGTACGATTGAGTCAAATTAGGGCAACCAGATGGAGATCTAAAAGTGATGCCATCTATCAAATATTTGGTGTTAGGAAGAATGATATTTCATGAAGTTATTGCCAGGATGCTGAATAATGATGAGCGTGGACTGTATTTGATACATTTATTAAATTTGTATTACAATTTACATGGCATGTTAAGGTTGGCTATGTCTGAAAGACATTTGAATATTGTATAAACCAAGTCGGTTACGAAAGCTACATGGCAAAATGAGGTGCAAATGTGCAACACTCTGGTCTACATATAAATGTTAAGGCCTAAGGCCTAGATAAATTGTTGTGACAACAAGAAAAAATGAAAAAGACAGAACAAGGCAGCAAATGCTCTGACGTCTGCCGCCCGCCGACGCACGTTGAACTGTGACGATGGCTGAACTTGATAAACGTAATTTAGAAAGTACAGATTAGCCAACCTTTAAATACGAAAATTACCACATTACTGTCCATAACTGCCCGCAAAAAATCAAAAGATTTTTTAATACATTTTAATAACTTATTATACGAAAACAGAATGTGTTCTTAATAATAGATGTCAACCTCAATAAATTGTATTGAACCTTGAGATTGAAATGTTAGATAACAGTTACAACATTAACTGTTTAGAGATAAACTTGAGTGATGATGATAAGAGTTGAGCAGGCCACAGTTGGCTTGCAAACTGATTTATACATGAGTATAAATTAAAAAATTAGCAATGTATTGCTAATATATATTGTATGTATACAATATAAAACAATATAAAACATGAAAAATACATAGTTTAACAATGTTTGATGATGAATAATCAGTGACTCATCACATGATGGGCCCGATACAAATTGCCAATATTTTATGCAAGTCATGATGGTTAGCTTGAACCAGTCAAGGCCAGTTGACCTATACAATAGTATTGAGTGTAAAATGAACAGACAAAAATTATTACAAAATTATACATATAAAAACATAGATTCAGCATAACGCCTTAATATAATAATTGAACGATGCATGCTATACCTGAAGTTACAGGAATGTACAATAAATTGTCATGCGAAAACAGATTATACATTGTTGAATGATTGCAAGCACAAAGTGTAATGACATGTATGTCATAATTAAAAGCATGAATAATAATTGTGCAATACGTGATCACAAAATACAAAATACACAATATAAAAATATATGCGGGGCGTATGGTTATAGACAGTAGATGCGGGTAAAACAATGTGTTTTACATGGATACAAGTTATACATAATAAATACAATAGAAATCGGTTTAGATAATTACAAATACATGAATACAAGGCACAGTAGCATAAGTGACAAGTACAACAAATGTGTTTATACAAAATGTAATACATGTGTTGAACAATTGAGAGTAATAAATTCATAGAGTAATAAAATATCACACATATTGACAAAAAATGTGCAAGAAAATGCATACATGGTTTGTATAGCTGCAGACCATGCGAATATTATATAACAAAATTTTTACATAAGAACAATACTAAGCAAAGACATGAGGCATAAATCAAATGTTGCATACACGAAAATACAAAAAATAATTGAAGCTTTGCATATTAAATAAACTGACACTTGCTTGAGTAAAACAAACAGTTTCTGAATCAAAAATATACAAATTAAAGCTTATGCTAAAAACAAAGGTGCTTATAACTAACAAAATCTTCTCAGAACATCTGATTTATGTGTGTTTGACAAGTATATACAAAGGAAAATAAACTATTTTTTACTGTTCGTCCCTCGCAGGGACCAAACATAACTTATGAATTAGTCTGCGATAGATGTCAGTAGGCGTGCGAACGTCAACTACTCTAATTAAGTTGTCTGGGCCAGGAAATGTGGCGGTAATTACACCAAATTTCCACGCTAATGGAGGTAAGTTATCCTCGATCAGCAAAACCAGGTCACCAATGGAAACGTTTTCCTTAGCGAATTTCCATTTGTGACGTTGTTGTAATTGATTTAAGTAGTCGCGAGACCAAGCCTTCCAAATGACTTGGAAAAACTTCTGGAGAAGTTGCCAACGTCCAAGACGAGAGATGGGAACGTGAGATAAGTCAGGATCAGGCATCGCCGTTAATGGTGTGCAAATTAAAAAATGGCCAGGTGTAAGTGGCACTGGATCATTTACATCCGATGAAACGGCAAATAATGGACGTGAGTTTAGACATGCCTCTATCTGAGACAAAACCGTCGTAAACTCCTCGAAAGTGAGTATAGACTTGCCGACCACGCGGCGCAAATGATACTTTAAACTCTTTATACCGCTCTCCAAAGACCACCAAAATGAGGTGACGAGGGCGGAATAAATGACCATTTAATACCATGAGAGGTCGTAAAGGATTGGATTGATGAGGTGGCATCCTTATTATGCCAAAGATTGTAAAGGTCATGCAAAACGTTGCGGGCCTTCCTAAAGTTCATGCCATTATCAGAATATAACTGGCTGGGTATGCCCCTATGGGCCATAAAACGACGTAAGGCAGCTATAAACGCGTTGGCCGTAAGGTCAGAAACCAATTCCAAATGAATGGCCCTGGTAGCTAAGCAAATGAACAAAGACACTAAGGATTTTGACAGAGTCCTAGATTTCTGCCCGCCATGACGAATCATGAAGGGACCACCATAATCAACTGCGCAGAATAGAAACGGCCGCGAAGGAGTGACTCTAGGAGACGGCAAAATACCAAGCCTTTGAACCTGATGTTTGGTACTAAACCTGAGACACTTGACGCATCTACGAATGATGAAGCGATGGACTATCTGGGCGTTAATGATCCACCAACGTTGACGAAGTGAATGATGCACAAGTTGAGCACCAGCGTGGAGTAGACGAATGTGTTCGCGTTCGATAATAAGGCGAGTGATATGAGCCGATTGATGCAAGACAATAGGATGCTTATTGTCATAAGGTAGTTGCGACTGCTGTAAGCGTCCGCCGACGCGTATGACGCCAAACTCATCAAGAAACGGGTCCAGAGGAGACAACTTACTCCTGATAGAGACAGAAGACCCATTACGAAGGCAATTAAGTTCAGCAGCGAAGTGGATGGACTGGGATTGTTTTATGAAGAAATTAAGAGTGGAATGAATTTCAACGGGGGTAAGAGCACCCGAAATTTTCTCAGCCCTGGAGAGTCTAATATTTTTGATGAATTGAAAGCAATAAGCGTATACGCAAGTCAGACGGTGCAACGAAGAAAAGTCCTTTGAAAGATCAATAGATAGGGTAGATATTAGAGAAAGTTTGGGGGGTTGTTTCTCCTGCGCAGTGCGTTCAGGAGACGACAGATTAGAAGGTAAAAAAGGTGAAAAAAGATTGGACTTGGAAGATTGAGACAAACAAGCGGGACCATGCCACCAAAGCGAACAATCGCGCAAAACGTCGGGATGACATCCCCTAGAAATAATGTCAGCAGGGTTATGTTGCGAATTGATATGATGCCATGTGTACGTTTCAGTGAGACGCTGAATCTCGGCAACACGATTAGCGACGTAGGTCTTCCACCTAGAAGACTGGGCATGAATCCAGTAAAGGGACACCATGGAGTCAGAATACAGGTGAACACTATTGATAAAGGAATGAAGAACAGGGGTGACTTTGAATAAGAGTCGCGATAACAACAACCAAGCGCAGAGTTCAATGCGGGGTAATGACACCTGACTTAGTGGGGCCACGCGAGATTTGGAACACAGAAGGTGACAAGAGGCCGATGAATCTTGATAAATGATTCTAACGTAAACACAACACCCATAGCCCTTTACAGAAGCATCCGCAAACCCATGTAATTCAACTATCTTTGCCTTAGACTTGCAGCGAATACAACGTGGGACAATAATTTTACCGATTAGACATAATTTATCGCATAATGAACGCCAATGCAAGTGTAATTGCCCGGAGATTGGCTCATCCCAACCAAGATTGCACAGCCATAGTTGCTGCATAAACTGTTTGTAAAGAAAAACAATGGGACCGACGAGTCCAAGTGGGTCGTAGATACCCGCGATAATCGATAGGATTTTCCTCTTAGAGATGCTTGATTCAACTGGAAATGACTTGATGTCAAACAAAAATGAATCTGTAGAGTTATTCCAAAGAATGCCCAACGTACGCACATTACCTTGTTTGTTTAATGGGAGTGATAAATTATTATGATCTGCGACCACATTGGGTTCATTTGATGCCCATTTATGCAGAGTGAGGCCGTATTGACTCAACAACGTACCTAAGTCAGATTTCAACTTGGTCAGATTAGAAATGGTGTCTGCACCGGTTAACAAATCATCGACATAGAAATCATTAATTATAGCTGACGCAGCGTCAGGAAAAGAAGCTTCATGATCCTTACCAATCTGAATAAGACAGCGAGTGGCCAAAAACGAAGTACTAGCAGTACCGTATGTTACAGTTCGCAATACAAAATGTTTAAACTGTTCGAGGGGAGAGTTACGCCACAGAATACGTTGATAATGACAATCCTTATCAGATACCAGAATTTGTCGATACATCTTCTCGATGTCGGCGATGAGAACATAGTTGTGCATACGAAATCGCAAAAGAATAGAAAAAAGGTCTTGTTGGACGTTTGGGCCTACCAACAAAATATCATTGAGAGAAAAGCCATTGGTAGTTTTGGCCGAGCCATCAAAAACGATGCGAAGTTTTGTCGTAGAACTAGAATGTTTAAAGACGGCATGGTGAGGCAAGTAGTAGGTATTTGAAACCCCGGAATTGATAGAACAATCGTCGACAAGCGTCATGTGGCCAAGATCCTTATACTCCTGAATAAAGTTTGCGTATTCGCGCGCAAGCTCAGAATCACACATGAACCGGCGTTCTAAACTCAAGAATCTCGCTTCAGCGTTAGCATAGGACTCACCCAACTGGGGATTATCAGACTCAAACGGTAGCGAAACAACGAACCTACCCTCATCATTGTGATGAGTGGACTTGACAAAATGCTCCTCACAAGCTGAATCGTTACTAATGGGTGCATTATCAGGGATGGTTTCGGTCTCCCAAAATTTCTCAAGAGACGCCAAAATTTGACTGTCGTTGTTCCTAGCTAGGAACGAAACAGCAGGACCCTTATAACGGCAGTGTGTGGGCAGATTGCCTGCTAGAATGTAGCCTAACTTTGTTTCTTGTATAATAGGAAAGTGAGAACCGCGTACATATTTGTTATCTAAAATTAAATCTAAATAAAATTGCACTCCTAACAGTATGTCGATATCAGCTGATATGTTGAAATGTGGATCGGCGAGAAAAACGTTATCTGGGACGTTAAAATGATTTATGTCGAAAGATTGTGCTGGCAGTTTATGAGTTAATGCAGATAAGACCGCACATGTTGCTTCAAAGCTGAATCTTTGATAGCGAGAAATAATGCAAATAGACGCCAAATTAGTGGCACAACACGCCGCATTATTAATACCTGTAATCGGTATGTTAGATTTAGTCAAGTTAAGCCGTAATTTCTTAAGCAAATGATTCCATACAAAAATTCAGCTTTGAATACAAAAAATGTTAGATTCCGGCCCGGAGGACCAAAAAATGTTAGGAAGAATGATATTTCATGAAGTTATTGCCAGGATGCTGAATAATGATGAGCGTGGACTGTATTTGATACATTTATTAAATTTGTATTACAATTTACATGGCATGTTAAGGTTGGCTATGTCTGAAAGACATTTGAATATTGTATAAACCAAGTCGGTTACGAAAGCTACATGGCAAAATGAGGCGCAAATGTGCAACACTCCGGTCTACATATAAATGTTAAGGCCTAAGGCCTAGATAAATTGTCGCGACAACAAGAAAAAAAGAAAAAGACAGAACAAGGCAGCAAACGCTCTGACGTCTGCCGCCCGCCGACGCACGTTAAACTGTGACGATGCCTGAACTTGATAAACGTAATTTAGAAAGTACAGATTAGCCAACCTTTAAATACGAAAATTACCACATTACTGTCCATTTGGTTACTACAATACCTAGGCCAAATGTGAAGACGTTCAAGCCAATCAATGTACAAATAATCTAAAATCTGTATACATGGAGTTGGTTGTGTCACTCTTCATTATCGCTAACTCCACAGATTACAGCCCCAATACAAGGAACAAGGCAAATAGCCTGCTTAAGAAATTTCTTTCATTCAAAACTATACTGACTGCAATGATGTGTATGATAATTTTCAAGATCACAACACCACTTTCAGACTATTTACAAACTAGGAACATGGATTATGGACAGGCATGGAGTTTGGTCTCCATGGCACAAGAAAATTTGAGAAACGCCCGAAACCAGTTCCATCAAACTCTGAGTGTAGCACAAAACTTCGCTAAGGCCATGACAGAAGTTCTTGATGAGAAAATT
Source organism: Magicicada septendecula (assembly GCA_034769895.1). NCBI lineage: Eukaryota > Metazoa > Arthropoda > Insecta > Hemiptera > Cicadidae > Magicicada > Magicicada septendecula. Next base: position 138,231,003 of record CM068372.1, read on the forward strand.
GAAGGAAATCCATCTCTTAGAGACATACAATCTTTCCATAGAGAGTGAGCTACCAACAAAAAGAGAAAGAAAGCACAAAAAAAATGCCAGATGAAACAGCTGATGAAAAAGCCATATTCAGTGCTGAAGATAATTTTAGAGTACAAGTTTTCAATGTTGTCATTGATCAAATAAACCAAAGTATGGTTACAAGGTTTTCTGACCAAAAAAGGTTATATCAAGACCTCTCATGCTTACATCCACGAAGATTCCCTGAATTGAAAAATGGCGTACCTGAAAACGCCTTGGAAAAAATATGCACTCTAATTCCGACTATTGACACAGAGAAGCTAAAAGAGGAATTAGAGTCATTCATTGATCAATGGCCAAGTATTTCTTCAACATTAAAGGAAAGTTACCTAGAGCAAGAGGAAAAAGATTCTCAAAGTGGTTCAGAAGACGAAAGTGTACAAACATCCAACTGTGACGTAAAAAAGTCTTGCATCAAATGTGCCTACAAGTTGATTCACAAGTACAATATGTATTGTGTAATGTACACCGAGCTCAACAAAGCTCTTGACAATAATAATTTGCCCTTGACAAAATTTGTAAGCTCACCGAGCTTATAAATATCTCTTGACAATTCCTCTTACTCAAGTAAGTTGCGAGAGAGCTTTTTCAAAGCTAAAACTAGTGAAAACGCGGCTTCGCTCTTCAATTGCTAATGAAAACCTAGAGGCTCTTCTCATGATGCAGTCTGAGAGAGAATCACTTACAGCAATTGACAACAATGTCATCATAAATGAACTCTGCTGTCAGAGTGAAGAAATGCAAGGCCTACTCTCCTACTGAATACTAAATTATTAGAGTCAGACATTGTAAAAAGTGTACTATCCTTAGTTATTTATTTTCGTTTTTGCCTCATATTGTAACCATTAATTAGGGCTACGTCCTTCTTTTGTAAAGCCCCGCGTTGGGTTCATCAATTTGTAACGTAGATAAATGTGATCAATTAAATTTATTGTTGGTTTTACAATAACCAATTTGTAACCAACTTATGTTGTAGGGTTACTTCGGATTCGTCAACTTGTAACGCGTGAATTAAATCGTTACTTCTCACTTAAATGTCAATTTATAACACTTATTTGTGTTACTTAAATGTTATGTTGTGTGCACTTAAATTACATACACCGCCCGTAGGAAGTGTCAATTTGTAACAAATAAATAATGTAGCGACTAACTCGCACTGGAGTCGTCAATTTCTAATTATTAATATGTTATGTTGAACGGCGAATGGTTTTGTAATCTGCCGCTCGCTCCCACTATGCCGCTCGTTTCCGTGACGTCACTCAACGTTGCCAACTGTCATGGTGTCCGCTGAAATCTGTGAACTTATTTCCTAAATGGAACAGCAATAATAACGACGCAAATATAACATCAAACATATATCCTTACAGAAATCCTTTATTCAGAAAAACACTGGTTAACTGTTTCTTAAATTTGATTAGGATAATCACAATTGTGGCGCAAATTATACGTCTTCTTTTTACCAGTTGGTAGTAGTAAATATTCAGTATTTTGTCTGATCAAAAGAATGCTTTCGTTAATGTTTCTATTAAAAATAAACTATCTCAGGGCGTATATGGTTCGGGGATTACATTTAAACAAAATATTATTCTATAAATCAAAATACAAGTTTTACAGTTAAAGGATATTACAATGTACAGTGTAACGTGCACACAGGCAGTCGTATAGTGGTTACCAGTTCTGATAGGTTATGTCCAGTTTAGGCGTTTAATAATTATTATGTAAATCAAAGGTTCTTGTGGTGTTTGAAAAGGTGTCAATCTCAAATCGTGTTATTAGTGAGTGTTCTTAGTGTTGGTGTGATATGGTGTCTGTAGTTTTAGTTGATTAGTATTTAAAAGGTCGTGTATACAAATGTGGGTGTTGATGCACAATATAATAAGATGTCAAAATCACCAAATCCTCTTCTTTGTATGATTCCTGGTTGAAGATAGGGCCCACGTCCACTTCAGATCTTCTCCCTGGTTCTTGGGTCTTCTATTTCATATAATGGTTGTTCTTCTCTTGGTGTAAAAAGTTCGTGTTATGTACCTCTAACTGTATTAATATGTTTGTATTGTTTTTTCACAGTTTATTTTATATTATGTAGGACGTTTTACAAACGCGTCTATCCGCTAAGATCGTTGTCAAAGAAGTCTCCTTTTATTTATCCGAAATTTCTGGTTGCTAAGGGTAAACTTGGAATCTGGTTGGTTGATTCGGATATACATTGTCATATACTTTCATTATTCCAAAGTCTAAATTTGTTCAAAATCTTTAAATTAACATAACTTTTCTGTACTGAATGGGAATTTAAAACCATTATCAGCATTATTTTGATCTTTACATTTGTTACATTTAGACACTAAACATGCCTACTTTTACTTAAGAACTACAGCTGTTACAATTTTGTTATTTGAAATTTTCTTAAATAACTTGAGATGTATTATTTTGTTTCTATATTCGTTGTGTACACTATTACCTATAAATATATTTATCCTTCCACCTTTGTTTTACAAAATCCCTAACATTATTATCTAAAATTTACAAAAGTTGGTTTCACCTGGCCTATGTACTGGTGTTATTTTCATCACCATGTTTAAAACCTTTAACAGTTAAATTATCTTTTAACAATCATAAAAACTGTTTAACACATAACATTATTTTAACAAAACAAAAGATATACTATTCTATTAGTTTAAATTCATGCCCACATGGCTATGATTTTACTGAACCTTTGCACAAATAAACTGTTTTTTTACTCAAACTGTACAATTGTTTGACACTTAGCAATAACATCTTTTTATAGTCTATTTTGCTTTGCCAATCAATTTATCACTGTTTAACACCAGTTCTATGGTTATATTTGTTAACATAAAAAAATGAAATTAATATCATTTAATTGATATTCTTTTAAAACAACTGTTTCACCTGCTACATACAAAAACAACACAAATACCATGATAATAAAACAATGTGCTAAAACATAATAACATGCACATTTTTATAAAATAAATTCTGCACTAATTAATTAGTCTTTTGTCAGTTAATTCATTAATTACTCTGACACTGTCTATGTTATGCTTCACATTACTTGTCACTATGTTTGTCGTTTACCCTATTCACTTAACACTTAATAGGTTGTATTTATAAACATACTTATTGGGTTTTATAGGGTTTTTACATTTTATTGTCATTAAAAGGACTTCACTCTTGTTATAAAAATGTTATTGTGAACAAGTTATTATTTGTTGTTTTCTGGACAATCTTATGAACACTATTTGTTACAATTAGTTGTATGGTTCATGTATCTATAATAAGGTTTGTTTATATTTTCATTACATCAATTAACTTAATCATTTACTAATATTTCTTTTACATAATATTACATGTTTGGGCCTATTATCCCTCAATTTGTATTTTGATTATCTTGATATTATGATACTTTGAATGAAACCATTTGTTTCTTTATAGTACTGGTTCATAAGCCGTCTGTCTTTATAATTATTTCTTTTGGTCATTATTGAAAGTTCATGTCATAATTGGGGTTGAAGGTATTTTGCATCACTTAGCCTAAATCATTAATTTGGGTACGGTCAGTTGTCTTACTAGTCAGTCTAAAATGGTTAGTCATTCCTCTTCACTATCATCTTGGAAGATAATGTTCTCCTTGTCAGCTTCTTAACCAAAGTCTTCATTAAATCAAGTACGATATTAAGTTGTTCCAAATGTAATGTTACAATATTTGCAATCTCCATTGACTTTTTTTCCAGGTTAGCAAAATATAAAGTCGGCAGCAAATTAGTAAAAGTTTTGTAGCTTGTATCTGAAACTTACCTAGACTTAAATAATAATATTTTCTTAAGTTTACAGCCTCCTTACAGATTCAAGTTAAAACTTTGTTTTTTATATTTTATTATTTATTGATAAAAGAATGTGTACAGAGTAGATCCTTTACTGATTTTTATGTATTAATTTCAAAATATAACTATTACATTAACGACTCGGAACACAAAGGTTTTTATAAGTAAAAACATAAAGTTTTACCTTACAACCTGAACCGGTTTTCATCTTTAAAAGGCCTCTTCAGAGGTTGAACCTCTGTGTTTTTACTTATAAAAAACTTTGTGTTCCGAGTTGTTAATGTAATAGTTATATTTAGTTAAGTAACGGACACGTCATGGACAATGAAATCCAACCTATTAATTTCAGTATTTTACTTATAATGCTGGTAAGATCTTGATAGTTACATTGATCCTTATTACACACAAAATGTAGTATTATGTTTGATTTTAAAGGTATTTTGTTTATGTACAAAAATATCAATCAAAACTTCGTCTCCATTCAAAAGTAATGCTCTATTTTTTCTTTATTTTTGTTGTAGCACAAACACACACTTGTAACATGAAAAATTTTAATTTTAAATTGCTTAATAAATTGTTTCTTGATAACAAAAAGTTGTACAGAGTAGAATTTTGGTTCACTGATTATGTATTAACTTCAGTGTTTTATTTAAAACGCTGGTACCGTAATTTCTTAAAAGTGACACTGATATTTTTTGAACAAAAAATTTAACACTACGTTTTATTTTTAAAGATATTTTAATGTACAAAAATATCTATCAACATTTGATTTCCATTGAAAGCTAATGTTCTATTTTTCCTTTATTTTTATTTTTAGTACAAACGTTTGTAACATTAAAGAAGGTTTAATTTCAAATTGTAAATTATTTCAAATACCGTACTTTATCTTTTTTTTAGATATGCAACTCTTGTGTGTCTGTTCTTTATTATTTCGTCCTCAGCTTTATAGGAGTTGCCTCAGGAGCTGGTATTTATTGCTAGTAAATATTAACACTCATTGTCAATAGTAAAACATTAACGGCAATCAATAGTGAACTATACAAAATCAACAAAATGGTATTCTTGGCAAAACGGTGTTGTATGACGAGTTTTTCAGGTTGGGATTACATTAAACTCCACTAGAGGGGTATGTCCTCAAAAACCTAAGGTCTGCACCTTTTCCTGAGGGCCAGTCCGGCCTTGCTTTTACCTAAATTTTTGTTTTGTACACGAATTCAGTCATGCAGGTTAAATTGAGCTGACACTTTTAGCATCTATACTATCGCCTTAGGTGATGTCATATCACAGACTTGTCATAGAAGTGGGATACTTGTTTAATTGCTGTTGGCTTATTATTATTATTGATCTGACCAGATCCTTCCTTCTTAAAGCCATCACTGTGTTTTACCTATTGAAATTCTGAAGTATTCAAAAATATGTGGCTACTTATTCCACAAAAATTATCTTAGATATTATCTTCTTTTTCCAGCTTTTTGTGATAACATCAATGTGTAAATTAAGGTAATAGGGTCAAACTACATACTTGCCTAACATCTGTATGATCAGTATGTTTTTCAAGAAAGAGGCATCAATAATAAGCAATCAGTATTATTGGTTAAATTATTAATAGTAGTATTCACAAATATTTAAAACAATAAGCTGTATTAATTAAGAATATTGAGATAGATAGTTAGATAGATAGTTAGATAGATAGAATGATAGATAGAAAGATAGGTAGATAGATAGATAGATAGATAGATAGATAGATAGATAGATAGAGGGAGAGAGAGAGGGAGAGAGAGAGAGAGAGAGAGAGAGAGAGAGAGAGAGAGAGAGAGAGAGAGAGAGAGAGAGAGAGATTATATATGTGTGTGTATAGAAAAGCAGTGAGAAGAGAGATTAAGCAGGCTTGTCGACAATTATTCTACTGGAATATGAGATGCACAAATATATAGACATAAAATATAAATAGTGTGAGTCTATACATAGTTAATCTTAGTGTTTGTGATTGACATGTAGAACGTCTGCTAATTAGTAGTTGTTCACAATGGAGCAATAATTATTTGTAGTATATTTGTAGATGAATAACATTACAAGTATATAACACTTACTTTCATAAATGATGGGTATTTGATGCCTATAGTAGACAAGTTTTGGTAACTCTCCCAGGTTGTATTCGTCCGCCAGTTCTTCATCTGATATCTTGACAAAACCAATACCCAGTTGATCCGCTTCGTCATCTATGTTTTCCAGCTCTTGCAATGCTTTCGAACATTTCTTGCACTGTGGTTTATCTAAGCAGAGCATTTTATTGTGACCCAACTTTTATATATGTATATAATACACAATTTAATATAAAATGGATCACTGAAGCCAAAAATGTATTATTATGTAACTAATTTTATTATTTGAAAAATCTACAAATTATTATGATGAAATTCATAAGAACAACCAGGATACATATACAGTTCATTTCAAGAAAACAAGTCATTCTACTGTTGGAGTACCAATAATTGTGTAGTACTAGTAAACTTTAGACTTCAGATGATGAGATGGTAAGGCAGAAAGATAGTAGTTCACATGAAGTTAGTGGTTTGGTATTCCCTCTAATAGACTGACAATAACTATATAGATTGCTATTCCTATTAACAGTTTGCTAGGTTGATTAATTTTTTATCAAGTAGAATATATTTGTAGTATACATTGAGTTTTTATTTTTATCAATGCCATGTTATTTTATTATATATATTGTAACGTTCAGTTACAAATATAATCCTCCTTATGTATCCAGTGAATGTGGAAGGCCACACTTCTGAGAAGCTTATATGTAATATCAAAACAAATTAGTATCTCTTACTAATAAAGTATAACCTGTTTTATTTTTAAATAGAGGATTATTCATCTGAACCTCAGGGTCAACATACAATTTACATATAGAACAAACAATACAACTTTGATGCATGAGACTCGGTATTACAGTGTTGTTAATGTCTGTTGAATGTTTGTGGGTCCTTTTAAACTACTATTAACTATAACAAAAACTCTTATTATTAATGACTATTGTATACTAGTGTACAAAAATAATTCACAATTATAATGTTTTTATATTGTTTTTTAGTTATTGTTTTTGTTGTAATTCAATCTTTACTGTCATAATGTTTGGTCGAATATTTGATTTAGTCATGGAGTGATCTCACCAATCTAGCAGTTTTCTTAACGGATTTATTGGTTGATTCTTTATTCCTGGACATCTGGTTTTTTGGTCTCTTGATTAAAACAGCATTCTTCTAGGTTTTGCATTTTTTCCTGTTCCTCTCATCTTTTATTGGTCTTCAATTTGTATCCAATTCAGGAGTCACACCTTAAACGTTCTCTTGCAATTCACAATTTTTTTAACAATAATCATCTTTACTCAAAACATTAATTTCATTAGTTAAAGGCCATGGCTATATTTTTTATGGGTCACAGGTTCGGTTTACCATTTCTAATTAGTAATATTCTGTTGACCTTTACTTTATTTTTCCTTCGTAACTATGTTATTATAAGTTTTTTAACGTAAGAGTTTCTATCTTTTAAATTATTTACACTTGGTTTAATCTCACTATATGGGCTACATAACTGCATCATATAGATTATATGTTTCATTCAATGCTTATATTATAGTAATGTTTAATCACATTCCTTATATCTGATTTTTTCCTTTTTAAAGTCTATCACTGTTATTTTCACTTTCTAGCACTATCACACAACCTAACTTACATAATTATAGTTTGATTTATTATATTTGTAAAATCTATAACATTCACTGTTTGTAGTTCAATGATACAAAACAACTGTCTGAGGCACGCAGACCTCCTCATAGTTTTAATCTAATGCTTATGAACTAACAAATGTCTTTTTACTTATTTTCTAAGTTTAACATTTGTACCTTATAATTCTATTAATTAATTATTATTTACATGTTAACGAGTATGTTATGTTTTATGTTTAGTGAAACGACACGTTACATAAAGCCCCCCGTTTAAGACAAGTTATTTCAGTAATGGTGGTTTTAGGAGTTGCTGAAATAAATGGCAAAAATCTACAAAAACTGTCTTCACTTTTCATAAAACCTCTTTATCTCGGTTTGGTTATATATTCCTTGGGGTATTGCTACAATGGGGTTGGTAATTGACAAACTACTCTTTCCTATAATATCTTCTTTTATCATGAGCTGGATTTACTTTCTTACAGCTTTCTTGAACAACTGTTTAACCTGATATTATTTAAATTCTTCGCTTTATTCGGTGAGTTTGGAGAATACGATGCAGTAGTTATTGTAATTGTTCACTAACCTCTTCTTTTGTGCCACACTCATGATCTCTGTATATCCTTTTCCTTGGAATGCCCTGATTTCCTGCAGTCTTTCCTGCCATGATTCTGGTCTGTTACGGTTTATTTGTTTCCTATGGGTACCCTAACATTTTCCCTAACTTAGTATGAATTCCTGTCCTGAGGGGCACTTGTGCTTCCTATTATCTCAGCGGATCATTCATAATTGCAGAGTGGCGCCGTAGCATACAACACTCTGTTTATACCTTAAAGAGTAACCCTTGGGTTACTAATAACACCATAGGAATTCCTATTCCTTCTCTCGTAACATTCAGGTTTATTTGCTGCTTTTGGGTTTTAGATTATTTACCTGTGGCTCCTATAATTGTATCTGGTTTATGGACAGCGTGCGTATTCTCTCCGTTTTATTCTCCTGCGTTTCGTTTCATTCCTGAAGTGTTCGCTCATGTTTTAATCAAGACTGTTGTCAGCACCCCTTGTAGTGTTTACTTTGATGTACTCTATGTCTCAGTTTGTTTTCGCTTTACCCTGTTTTCTTTCTAATGAATCCCTTGTTATATTTTTCTAAATAATATTTTGTCTTACTTAATTGTTAGTTTAATACTTTTTTTCCTTCTTATTTTTCTGTTTATATTTCCCTTTTGTTCCTTATCAGCTTTTTCTTCAGTTTTGGTTATGTTTTCTTAATTATCATTTTAAGTCTAGAGTGATTATTTATTTTATTTTTGTTTTAATTATCATTATTTTCTTTAAGTCTAGAGTGATTATTTATTTTATTTTTGTTTTAATTATCATTATTTTCTTCTTCCTTTCTTAACTGGTTTGCCTTGTCGGTAGTCAGAAAATCAGTCCCTTTTTACAATATTGTTCCTACTTGGTTTATCCGTTTTCGGTATCTGCCACGATCCGGGTTCTTCTGGTGTGCAGAACTATTTCCTTCCTTGTGGTATAGATCTCTGCTACCTCATACACCAATTCTTCTAATACCACCTTTTCACTAGTATCCAGTCCTATATTAATCACTCTATCATCTGTTTTCCTAAACAAATATGTCGATGGTATATCAACTATTGGTGGTATCACTGATATCTTATCATGTATTTTTATTTCAAGTATATTTACCTTGAATATCAATTTTCTGAAGTCCTTACTCACTGTTTTATTGTGAGTCCTTTCTATAATTTCTGTTAAGCTTCTCCTACCATTTTTAAAATTCATTATCTCTCTATGGTCGGTAATAGGGAGATTAAGTACATTTACTAGTCCACTGTTTATCATCTCCAAATTTTCTCTTGTATTTATTGGTTTCTTTGGATGTATTCTTCTTATTTTCTTTATCTTCTTTTCGAGTGGCTCCTTGTTCCTGTTATGTTTATTTTCAGGTAATAATTCAATTGTCTCTTCTTTATTTTCTATTTCTTTACTACCTTCTATTTTCTGGCTTACACTACTGTCCTTTTGCTCTCTTAAAACATCAATTTTATTTTCTAAATGTTCATTGGCCCTTTTTAAAGTCCCATCAATGCATTCAATTGTCTCTGCAGTTGGCTGTGTTACAGCTTCATTGCGCTGGTCACTTTTCTGGTTAAGTTTATCAATGTGTTCTATTTTTTCATTGAGAGTTTCCCTTAACTCCTTGTTAGCGTTCTCAATTTTCTTATTAATTTGCCTAAAATCTTCCTTAGTACCCTCTTTAATACTGTCCATCTTTTCATTCATCTGTCTTAAACTTTCTTCATTTCGTTCAAACTTTTCGTTTTGTTTTCTAAAGTTCTCATTATTTTCTTCATTCATTTGTCTTAAACTCTCATTAGTTTCATCTTTATTCCTATCCAATCTTTCGGTTATTTTTTCCTCCTGTCTCCTAAAGTTTTCATTAGTTTCTTCTTTATTCCTATCCAATCTTTCGGTTATTTTTTCCTCCTGTCTCCTAAAGTTTTCATTAGTTTCTTCTTTATTCTTATCTAATTTTTCATTTATACTGCTCATCATTTCCATGAATTTATCCCAATCCGGTCCTCCTCTGGCTTCTTCTTTATCACCCGCCTGCTGTTCCATTTCGGTGTCCGGTACTGTTTCTGTTTCTTGTTCCCGCCTATCTTCTTCTGTCTCTGGCTTTTGTCCTCTCTTCTGAGAAGCTTCTCGTCGTCGCATTTTTTCGTCTTCTAGCAGTTGCCAGCTAAAATTAGGTCAATCATTATTTCACTAATTGTGTTTCGGTTAGTTGGTTTTGCCTAATTTCAGCTCTACCGGTTGGGTGCCATTTTGTAACGTTCAGTTACAAATATAATCCTCCTTATGTATCCAGTGAATGTGGAAGGCCACACTTCTGAGAAGCTTATATGTAATATCAAAACAAATTAGTATCTCTTACTAATAAAGTATAACCTGTTTTATTTTTAAATAGAGGATTATTCATCTGAACCTCAGGGTCAACATACAATTTACATATAGAACAAACAATACAACTTTGATGCATGAGACTCGGTATTACAGTGTTGTTAATGTCTGTTGAATGTTTGTGGGTCCTTTTAAACTACTATTAACTATAACAAAAACTCTTATTATTAATGACTATTGTATACTAGTGTACAAAAATAATTCACAATTATAATGTTTTTATATTGTTTTTTAGTTATTGTTTTTGTTGTAATTCAATCTTTACTGTCATAATGTTTGGTCGAATATTTGATTTAGTCATGGAGTGATCTCACCAATCTAGCAGTTTTCTTAACGGATTTATTGGTTGATTCTTTATTCCTGGACATCTGGTTTTTTGGTCTCTTGATTAAAACAGCATTCTTCTAGGTTTTGCATTTTTTCCTGTTCCTCTCATCTTTTATTGGTCTTCAATTTGTATCCAATTCAGGAGTCACACCTTAAACGTTCTCTTGCAATTCACAATTTTTTTAACAATAATCATCTTTACTCAGAACATTAATTTCATTAGTTAAAGGCCATGGCTATATTTTTTATGGGTCACAGGTTCGGTTTACCATTTCTAATTAGTAATATTCTGTTGACCTTTACTTTATTTTTCCTTCGTAACTATATTATTATAAGTTTTTTAACGTAAGAGTTTCTATCTTTTAAATTATTTACACTTGGTTTAATCTCACTATATGGGCTACATAACTGCATCATATAGATTATATGTTTCATTCAATGCTTATATTATAGTAATGTTTAATCACATTCCTTATATCTGATTTTTTCCTTTTTAAAGTCTATCACTGTTATTTTCACTTTCTAGCACTATCACACAACCTAACTTACATAATTATAGTTTGATTTATTATATTTGTAAAATCTATAACATTCACTGTTTGTAGTTCAATGATACAAAACAACTGTCTGAGGCACGCAGACCTCCTCATAGTTTTAATCTAATGCTTATGAACTAACAAATGTCTTTTTACTTATTTTCTAAGTTTAACATTTGTACCTTATAATTCTATTAATTAATTATTATTTACATGTTAACGAGTATGTTATGTTTTATGTTTAGTGAAACGACACGTTACAATATATATAACAATTGTTTGACTAAAAAATGTAATACCGGTATCTAGTAAAAACAATGAACAATATGGATTGGTAAATCAGATCTCTACTTGTTTAGAGATGTTTTATTATAGAAGCGATATATGTGAAGTAAGCTGACATGCATATTTCCTTTGCTTTTTATTGCTTTATTGTAGGCCTTTGTGTTTGTGTCCTACCAACCTACCTTTCAAAGAGTTATGATGTCATGAATATGATAGTATTTTTGTTATAGTGCAAATGAACAAAATTGTTTGGTATACTTCCTCTATTTCCTTATTCTATAGAACTAAAGAAAATATTGTAATATCTCAAACGGTTAGTGGTAAAACTACTCAAGTCCAATGATGTTTCAAAAAATACATTTTATTTTTTATTGATTAATTTCCATTTTTCTTTTCATTTTTAAAAACCTATGTAATCAGTAAAAACTATTAATAATAGAAATTGACCTTTAAAATCAGTTTAAAAATTGTATGATTTACCATTGCCCTTTAGAACCTTTAATTTCAATTTTATGTAAATTCACTTAAATGGGCTTGGGTAGTAGTAAATACCACTAACCACATGATATGATGGTGTGCAAAATAACTGACATTAATTCTGTGTTCTGTATATGAATCAAAATACATGATTTATTAATTCTTCTTGATTTTTCTCTCTATTTACAGACAAAATCACTTTCTGTTTAAAACAAGTTTTTGTATCACTGTTTTTCTTGTAGGATTGTTTTTTATTCATAAGGTACAAGTCATTGAATCCAATCACATTTCAGTGGTGTAGCCAAGGGGCTGCCCTATAGGTAAATTGAGACTTGTAGGTAAATTCTGCAGGGAGGGAGTGGCAGCTCTCTATGTCATGCAACATATGTTGTGAGCTATAACTGACAAATTCTGCTCTACCACCAACATCTCTCCCACTCATATCATCAGAAATAATTCACCACCATAGGAAAATCCTGGTGTATCCCTCCATGAAAAAATCTTGGACACGAACCACTCCTATGGAAAAAGTCAGTTTGTGTTATTGGTACCATAGTACTTGATATTTTGTGACTTCAGGGAAAGTAGGTATTCAGAGCTTGTTATTTGGTCTGAAACTGTATGTAGGTATGGATAATATTATCAGTGCAATTAATATCTCTACCATATGATACTCTAATATTGAATTATTTTTACAGAAGCTGATACTTCCGGCATTGCTTTATTATATTAACACATTGACTGCCACAGCAGACTGACTTTTCTATGGAGGCATGGTGGACACCAGTGTCCGCTGTCTATTCTTGTACTAAATGTGCTCTTGCGTCAAGTACTTCACTGTCTTTTACTTTGCTATAGAACTGGTGTCCGCTATAAGTGTTTTAATATAATTATTTAACAAATATGATTTTCTAATTTAAACTGATACAGGGATGTTTGTTGTGCTACAAGTGAGCGAAAAATTACTTTGGAGTGTAGGGAACAGTTTTTTAATTTGGATTGGCAGTCAATGTGTTGAAGTATGGTTTCAGCTATGAAAGTAGCTTCATATGAATATGAAATTTGTCAACAATGAACTCCACTTGATAAAGATCGCCTTTTACCAAGTAGTCTTTCTTAATCGAGTGCATACTAAGAATGTCTGTTAATTTTCACTTGATTTGATATTTATGGGATAGGATGGCCATTTTATGGGTCAGCTGGTAGTCAAGCACTGGCTAATACCTTGATAGTTGTTGTTATTATTTGAACAGTATTACGCAAGTATGGTAGTACATATTTTTATAAAGGAGATCTAGAAACAGGTTTAATGTAGCATTAGCCACCCAACAGCGGTTGAAGTTAAGATCAGAATGATGTATGTCCCTTAGCTATTTTAATTATTTTCATAGATGTTGAGGGAACAGGTATGTGCATGTAAGTGATAACTCCCTTAAGGTATCTCATCGTGGCATGAGAAACCTCGTGGGATGAGGTACCTCATCACAACACTCATCATGGCCTATCCACTTTTTTCATAAAAATTTAACACTGTATAAATATAAATTTCTCTGTATTTTTGACAGATTGAAAATACTTTTAACCAGCATTGTATCATGGTTGTTTAAATATAAAAATTATTACTATACAAAAAAAAAGATAAGAATTTGGTTAAACTTCAAATAAAACTAGCCAAATGTACATGCATTCAGAGAGTCTTGCATACAAAGTGATGTTTGATACGTTAACTATAGAGGATGCAGAAAAAATAACGCATTAATGCAATACAAGCTACAAACATGAAAGTTACACAGGAAGCATATACATTTTCATACAAAAAATGAAAACGTTTAAGTTATATATTTGATTATGTTAATTTCTGTTATATTCTCGTACACAAATGCATAGAGACAATACACAGTTATACATAAATATGCACACTTATACACAATAATCCAAATGAATCACAACTAAAATGTGTAGTTTTCAGCTAAAGTAATACTTATGTAATAAACATATATAATGTACCAGAGTTTACTTACTGAAAGATTTATCCAGTGAAGTACGTGTTTCTGAAAATGACAAATGTTTGTAAATTTTATGTGAATGCTCTGGTAAATGTCAGCCAGTCTGTAGGATACAGATACAGTGTCAAACTCACTGTAGAATAAACTGTGAAAAGAGTCTCTGCTAATATCAAGAATGTTATAGGTCTAAACTGGGGTCAAAACAATTTCATTAAGGACAGTTTGAGCAGCTGAGTATCTAATACATGGTCAGGAGTAATGAATATGAGACGGTCACACACTAAAGAATACTCAGAATAGAAGAACTTGGTATCAGTTTGTTAAATAATGTTTGAAACAATACAAACTGGATGGACCACATAGGAAGAATACTGAATCACAGATTGCCAAAACAAATGGTTGCACTGACACCATAAGGGAAGACAGCATTGGGAAGCTCATGTAGCAGTATCTAGGACTTTATCAAACTCAGAAGGGCAATTTACCTAAGCCAAAATGCAAAAAGCTGCTGCCCATAAAGTAGAACACTTTGGCTCGATTATTTTACTTAATATTAATAGCTTCTCTTACTCTGCATACAAAAGCTTGAAAATGTATGAAGCTGTAAAATACATAAGCTTTAATATATAAATAGTACATAAAAATTATACAAAATGTCATGCTATAAAATGTAATGTTATTTTGAGCTATACAAAAATATGTTTGTAATACAGATATATTTTAAACAAAAATAGGCAAAATTATAAGCAAGCATTTATAAACAGCTTGAGAGTAATACAGTTTTACATAAGCATTCAGTACAGTTTTGTCTCGTATTGAAGAGTACAGTAGTACAAGTAACACAGATGATGTCAGACTTTTCACATATTTAGCCATTTGTAGATTATATTTAATTATATATAAACAACATCAGGTAGTTACACTGGTTATTAAACATGAGAATATTTATGTGGTGACTGGTGATATTAGTTTGTTCAGTTGCATAGTAGTAGTTTCTTACTTACTGGAGTTGAGTCCACCGCACTGATTTGGACCTAAACCAACAATCTGCTTTATAATCTGTTTTGATAACATATACATGTGACTTTCCAAGCATTTTAGAGCTTGTAAAAGTAAGAGTAGGAAAAGTCCTTAAAAATTATAACTATATGGTAAAGAATCAGTTAAACGGGCATGAGTAGACTACAAAGATTTTACAATAATCTTCATTTATTAATGATTTCACTTTATAATACAGAGCATTTTATGTATAGTTGAGCTAATATATAACTGCGAAATAATTTTGGTCAGCATACAAGTACAGTAATACTATTGAAAGAACAATTAACGTTTAATGACTAATTACAGTGAAGATTATTCAAAAAATTAAGAATTGGAGAAGAAAAGTTTGAGATATATTGATACTGACAGGTGTACATAAATTTTACCAGAAATAAAATAGGATGAATTCAAAATATTATAGTAAGCTAAAAATTTCTATTACGAGAGAATGGTTTTCGGCAATCTTCTAAAACCATTATCATCTATGGTACTCAATTGAACTAAAGAAGTTGTCTTTTGTAACTGATGTCATTCAAAGATTCAATCATTGTACAGTATACTGTATATAAAAATATGTTCACATAAAGATAATTGAGATCTCTTTATATTTATGAAATATCTGAGAGTAGTTTAAATAGAGAAATAAATTAATTTTTATTTCTAACATTATCGGTTTTAACGCATTTTGATTTTATATGAATGACACTTGATTGGCTAAGGATGTCATAATACAAAACATAGAGTTAAGGACTGAAAGATGTAGAGAAAGAGGAAACGGAATAATTGAAAAGGTTTAGCTTTATGAAGTAAAAAAGGCTGTACTAAACCAATGGGTGGGATTCCAACTTTGTCTTGCTTATTTGTTGAACTGCTAACTGTAATGTTCCAGACGATTCCTTTCAGTGTCTCCATCATTACCAAGTCCAAAACCATGACCTAAGTAAGCAAGTCCTAAGTCATGGTTTTGGACTTGATAATGGTGGAGACACTGAAAGGCATCGTCCAAAGCACGACAGCTTGCAGTTTAGCAAATAAACATGACAAAGTTGGAATTATGGAGACTGCAAGCATACAAATAACATGATGAATAATGGGTGGGAACTTGAAATGAAGAGCACGTATGAAGGTAACCTCATTAATGGACAAACAAACATTAACATGTCAAATAAATTAAGCATTTTAAAATTCAGCAGGCTAACTGCATCTACTAATGTAACACCTACATACAAGTTGTTTAACTAAATGTAAAAACTTTTGCATTTCTACAATGGAAAAAAAATCAGCGCTTGGAAAAAACTAAAAAAAATCTGCAATCAATGTAACTTTCTCACACATCTAATATAAATATTTTACACATTGAAATAGTAACTTTAAGAACTACAAATAGTATAAAGAAATGTATATTTACTGGTTTACAAATTAAAAATTAAATGTGAAGGTATTATGTAATCACTTAGTTTTTCAAGTTTTACTAAAATTCTATGTTTAACTAAATTAGTTGCACACAATTAATTAAAATAAAAAAGTGTACCCACTTACCTGAAAATACAAAACACAAAACACAGATTCGGGTTTTTGAAAATACTTTGAAAAAACAATTACAGTACCAACAAAATACAAACAAGGATAGTAAAATGGAAAAACATTCTTGTCTCAATCAGAATGTTAGAGGAGATAAATAAAAACAGGAAAAACAATAATTACAGTATTTGCAAAAATACATCAAAATGCAAGAAAATAGAAAAAATTAAAAAAAATGTTTGATCAATGATCACTATACACAATTATTACTTGCACCATGTACGTAAATAAAATTCAAAATTTACTGATGCCTTTCTCAGTTCAAATTAATGACTACTTAACTTTTAAAAATATCAATATTAATTTTGTGGCTATGTTAAGTTCCACCTTATCAATTAAGGTTTGATATCAGTGAAGTTTGTGGCTAATAATTAAAATAAATTAAATATATATGGTAACTGTAGAATTGTTTAAGAAGTTGACTTAAGCTTATATTGACAGGAGTCAGATTCATGTAAAGTCAATATGAATTTATTCAAGTTTATCAACCAGGTGACTGAAAGCAACGATTTGTTTTATAATTTGTTATTCTTTTTTTACTTCTTTTAAAGTAGAAAATGTTATCTTGTTGTTGCATCCTCTTCGTTCACTTTATTAATTTAATAATATATATAAAACTTTCATTAATGAACTTACTGTTGTCACTTCCCAAACGTTTCGAGATGTTGTTTCTCTTCTTCAGTGGGTGTAATACTGACTGTCGATTACAGAATAACCGTTACGGAAAAATGGTGTGTGTGGTGGGGGTTGATGGTGGGAAGGGATTGGCGCTGAGGTTCGAATTGTGTGTGTGGATCAGTGTATCGAACAGTGTATGTGATTTATAATGTATTTGTTCATTTAATATGTTGTTTGGTTGTAGTGTGTGATATCTGTATATTTCAAATTGTTCAGCTGTGTTTAGTTTTCTACTTTTAGGTAAGTAGTGTAATATTTCCACGTTGTGTTCTATGTTTGTGTAACTGTGGTTTTCGTTATGTAAATGTGTGTCAAATGTGGAATGTATGTAGTTTGTGGTGAGGGCTTTTAAAGGTTCAGAAAATCTGGAAGAAAAAGATCTTCCCGTCTGGCCGATGTAGAATTGTTGACAATCATTACAATTTAATTTATAAACCCCTGTTTTGCTGTATGTGTCAATGTCTTTGTTAGTATTATTTATGTGTTTTCTAATGGTGTTGTTGGTTCTGTAGGCTACTTTATAATTGTGTTTCCTAAATGTGTTTCCAATTTTGTGTGTATTGGAATTGTAGTATGTAAGTGTTATGTATTTGCTGGGTTGTGTGCTGTTGGTCAGCTGTGTTTTACTTTTTGCGTTGAGGATTCGTTTGTGTAGTTTATTTATTAATTCGGGGTTGTATCCATTTTTGACTGCTATGTATTTAATTGTGTTTAATTCATCTTGGTAGTCATGTGTGTTTAGGGGTACTGAAGTGAGCCTATGGAGCATGTAGTTGAAAGCTGCATGTTTGTGTTGAGTTGGGTGGTTGGATGTGTTGTGTATGACCATGTCTGATGTGGTGGGTTTTCTG
Source organism: Magicicada septendecula (assembly GCA_034769895.1). Lineage (NCBI taxonomy): Eukaryota > Metazoa > Arthropoda > Insecta > Hemiptera > Cicadidae > Magicicada > Magicicada septendecula. The sequence continues at coordinate 138,249,404 of CM068372.1, forward strand.
TATATTTTGTATGTGTGTGTGTTGTTTGTTTTGGTGACTGTGAGGTCTAAGAAATTTATGCTGTTACTTAATTCTATTTCAAGTGTGAATTTTAATTTATGGTGTATAGTGTTAATGTATTTGTGGAAATTTTCTATTTGTCTTTTGTTGCCATTGTAAAGGAGTAAAATGTCGTCAACATACCTGTGCCAATATATTATTTTATCAGTGTATTTGTTGTTGTTCAGTATGTGTTTCTGTTCTATGGTGTGTATAAATATTTCGGCTAGTATACCTGATATAGGGGAGCCCATGGGTAGTCCATCTGTTTGTGTGTAATACATGCTATTGTGTGCGAAATAATTTTGATCAGTGATAATTTTAGTTAGATGGATGATCTCTTTTATGTGTGTTTAAAAGAAACCATAATTACATTAGAACAATTACTAAAAATAAATAACACACCTGAAACACACATCCCCTATATCAGGTATACTAGCCGAAATATTTATACACACCATAGAACAGAAACACATACTGAACAACAACAAATACACCGATAAAATAATATATTGGCACAGGTATGTTGACGACATTTTACTCCTTTACAACGGCAACAAAAGACAAATAGAAAATTTCCACAAATACGTTAACACTATACACCATAAATTAAAATTCACACTTGAAATAGAATTAAATAACAGCATAAATTTCTTAGACCTTACAATCACCAAAACAAACAACACACACACATACAAAATATACAGAAAACCCACCACATCAGACATGGTCATACACAACACATCCAACTACCCAACTCAACACAAACATGCTCCATAGGCTCACTTCAATACCCCTAAACACACATGACTACCAAGATGAATTAAACACAATTAAATACATAGCAGTCAAAAATGGATACAACCCCGAATTAATAAATAAACTACACAAACGAATCCTCAACACAAAAAGTAAAACACAGCTGACCAACAGCACACAACCCAGCAAATATATAACACTTACATACTACAATTCCAATACACACAAAATTGGAAACACATTTAGGAAACACAATTATAAAGTAGCCTACAGAACCAACAACACCATTAGAAAACACATAAATAATACTAACAAAGATATTGACACATACAGCAAAACAGGGGTTTATAAATTAAATTGTAATGATTGTCAACAATTCTACATCGGCCAGACGGGAAGATCTTTTTCTTCCAGATTTTCTGTACATTTAAAAGCCCTCACCACAAACTACATACATTCCACATTTGACACACATTTACATAACGAAAACCACAGTTACACAAACATAGAACACAACATGGAAATATTACACTACTTACCTAAAAGTAGAAAACTAAACACAGCTGAACAATTTGAAATATACAGATATCACACACTACAACCAAACAACATATTAAATGAACAAATACATTATAAATCACATACACTATTCGATACACTGATCCACACACACAATTCGAACCTCAGCGCCAATCCCTTCCCACCATCAACCCCCACCACACACACCATTTTTCCGTAACGGTTATTCTGTAATCGACAGTCAGTATTACACCCACTGAAGAAGAGAAACAACATCTCGAAACGTTTGGGAAGTGACAACAGTAAGTTCATTAGTGAAAGTTTTATATATATTATAGAAAATGTTGTTATAAATGACTAGTATGCTAACTTAATATCAAGTGTTCTGTTATAAATTACAATACATTTTAATGAAAAATTATTATGTATATTATTTGTGAATTTATGGTAACTCACATTTCATTATAATCAATTTTCAGTTCACACACACACACACACACACACACACACACACACACACACACACACACACACACACACACACACACACACACACACACACACACACACACACACACACACACACACACACACACACACACACACACACACACACACACACACACACACACACACACACACACACACACACACACACACACACACACACACACACACACACACACACACACACACACACACACACACACACACACACACACACACACACACACACACACACACACACACACACACACACACACACCCACACACACACACACACACACACACACAGTATGGCAGAGATTATTTCTGGCAGAAATTGTATTAATATAATGTTTGTTTTCTAAGATAGGTAACACACTATAATATATCATTCCTGGATTTTGTTGTATGTTACATTAATTAACTATATATAACACTATTGAACCAGATCACAAATTATTATTGATAAAAATGATAAATTTTTACCTGATGGCCTAAACTAGCCTCTGACGGAAATCTAACAGAGCGAAAACTAGTTTAGGCTATCAGGTAAAAATTTATCATTGTTATCAATAATAATTTGTGATCTGAGTTGGTAGTGGTATATATAGTTAAACAATACATCAGTTTTGTAGCAGCTTTAACATGTTTATAATTAATAAAATAGCCAACCTGTTTTTTCTTTGTTATAAATACAAGAAGAAAAATTAATTTGTGTCCTAACTTAGCATGAAGCATATTATCAGTTCAATATTTTTTAGTAACTACTGGTAGTCAAACATTGTTGGTCATACTAACAAGTTACAAAAATGCATCACCAAATCGATTTTTATTGTGGTAACTGCTTTTATAATGGTACTAATTATGAATAGTTATCATTAATAAATGGCTCAAAAATGCCTAAAACAAAAATAACAGTAAGTTAAGTGAATAATTTCAATATAATACTGTATTTATAAAAATACAAATACACAATACTATCATTAAAAAAATATTAACCTGTAAAAAAATATTTTAAAATGTATTAAACCTTGTCATATTAATGATATATGTGTTCGCATGTTATTATGACATAACAAAATGAAAAACTATTGACCTTCATAATTACATTTTTTTTTGTTAAATCCAAAGTAATAAAAGTGATAAAATTATAAAGTTTATAAGTAATAAAATATTATAACTTTTATCATTAATAAATAAAATTCATTATATTATAATCCTTTAAATAATATATTAAAGAACTTAATTGTAACACACACACACACACACACACACACACACACACACACACACACACACACACACACACACACACACACACACACACACACACACACACACACACACACACACACACACACACACACACACACACACACACAACAGATACACTGTAATAATAAATATGTATTATGATTTTCATATCACAAATTTTAATTTTTTGAATTCAACGACTTGAGTTCAGTGCTGGATATTATTTTTTTTTTTTATTGTTTTCTAAAAATAATATGATGAAAGTAGGTGGAGAATCAATTTGTAAATTGTTTGCATGTAACACATATATTTAGTTTTAAGATATGCATACATACATATCTGACATATCTGAAAGGAGAAGTACTGCCAAGAATGTGTAATAAACTTGTAATAACACTATACTGAAAATAGCTTCCAGGAGTTGCGGTGGCAGTATTCCTAGGACAATACTGTATGATGTTACTGTGTAAATTTTACACTTTGTTCTTGTTTTATTTCTTAATATAAATCATATTTCTAGTGTGTTTTCATACCACTGATTATGTAATGGAACCTTATACATGTAATGTATGGAAGTTTGTACACAGCAGAATGTCTACTAGAAATATCAGTGAAATTAAACTGGAATATTTCAATAGTTTTCAATTACTTTTAAAAAAATATTAATGTATTTCTTTATATTAAAGGAGGTGTTGGAACTTCCTATCTTACTACAATAAATTTAATGTCTTTTTGAGATCCATTATGTCAGAAACTGTTAAGCTTAACAACTTAAAATTTTGGCTGTGTTTGCTCCTTAGAATGAAGTTGATCTAGATAATGATCTAGAATCATGATGATTGGATGTAAAAAATACAAAATTTTCAACTATATTACTACTTTTATAATTTCTTACAATGAAAAATTGATATATAATTTTCTGTACAGTACATTTACTATGATTCTAGATACACATCCCCTTTGTTTGCTCTAACTCCTAAAAAATTTTCAAATGACTAGAGCAAATAAATTCTGATAAATGTATAATTTGTCTAAAAAAAAACAAGTTTTGTGAAAAAACAAAGTTAAAAAATTAGGATATTAATTTTTCATAAAAATAACTCTGCTTAGAAGCTTCTTGCTAACATGTTCATCAAAATGAATTGTTTTCCCCTCATTTTCTATTTTTTCTATTTATTAGTTAATTTAAAATATTGCTTAGAAATGTAACCTTTCATGACAAATTCATCTACATCCTTTCGAGCACGTAATGTACTTTTACCAAAGTCTGTGAATCTTTACTCTTTCATCACTCTCAGTTTCCCAATATTCCCATCATTAAATCTAATTACTTCAGCCAAAACATCTATTGCAACAGTTTTTCTACTAGAAAAGGATTTGTATTTTACAGGTGTCCTGTAGGTCATCCTAAGTGTCTGAACAGAACAAGAGGCTAGTGAACATGATGAACAAGTACTTATTTCTCTTTCAAAACAAACCACAATCTTCTAGGTAAATTCTGCAGTATGCTAGGTCATAATGATTTGCCTATCAGCATGGCAACAATGTTGAAATGACACATAATATCAAAAAATTGTAAAAAATATTTAAAACTCATCAAATTGGTGTAATTTATAGCAATTCAGATTACTCAGAAATTACAGAATTTTAGTGTTACATAAAAAATAAATTTTCATGTTAAAATTTCCGTCGATATATTTCTCTTGAACAATTTTTTAAAATCTTTTCATGATTAAAGACTTTTTCTAATTTCAAAACATTGCAGTAGCTAAACCAACTATTCTAACCAACACTTTCAATTCCTATGCAGTCTTTCAGTTAGTTAATAATATTGTTTAATGTGGTACTGGCATTTTAAGGTATCATTATGGCTAATATCATGTACTCAGAAAGAATACAGACATTTCTAATACAGTAAGTAATGACCATTGGTCTTCTTGGTCAATAATATTTGAGTTATAATACTTGTAAGAAAATGTTTTTTTTTTAGAAACTTGGTCTCTTCAATTATTTCTTCATTATTTTGTATTTCAGCTTGTACTTACAGAATAGTACTGCAACATAGTCTGTGTCTTCAATAATCTTGGAAAGTATCCTTGCGTTTACATCTTCTATCCTGTCAGGAAGATCCATGGCTTCTAAACTTGTTAAAAAGTCCAAAACAGCTTCCTCATCCATCAGGTCACCTGTACAGAATTGCATACTTTTCTATTTATTAATATTCACATACAAGTGTGCGCGCACACACTCACATACACAAATCAGATCACAAGTTCTATGATTTGTTTTCTCCATCAACAAATACTGACTGTTATTTTCAGTAATCTTCATGAAATAAGTAATAATTTTTGTTTTAGATTTTGTTTGTTACTTTTATTTTAGATGTAATTGGAAAATTTTGCTTCTGAAAAGTTTCATATTACTCACATTACATACAGTTAACATGAACCAACTGATTTCATACATTTTTAGCAAGTTATTTTATGTGTTTATAAAGAAGTCTAAACCTTCCTATTTTAACTAATAGACTATTTACTTTATTTTTTGTATATAATATCTTTGTAGTCGAATATTACTATATCATTTATTTTAACAAACTAATTTTATTTTATAAATACTAATTTATAAAAATTTCAACATTGATATATATTAGCAAGCTCCCTGAACTACAGAACTGACTCAATATTTTTAATGAAGTAGATTTATTATTAACATGTTGTCGTTGCCACGTTGGTCATAATGACCAAAAATGGATGAAACCAATCATCCTACATTGGTCATTATGACAGAAGAATCACATTATATTGTGTGTAACAAACAAATAGTTGGATTTCGTTGTCCATGACGTTGTTTATTTAGTTGATTAACTAAATATAATTATACCACTACCGACTCGGAACACAAAGTTTTTTATTGGTAAAAACATAAATGTTTTACCTTATAGCCTGAACCAGTTTTTGCTTATTATAAGCTTCATCAGAGGCTGCCACTGGGAGTGCTGTCTGTTAGGATGTCGTTTTTATGTGTTTTTGTGTGTTTGTATATTTGCAATTGTTCAAGAGTGTCTAGTTTTCGGCCTTTTGTGTGTACATGTAGAATATCCATGTTATTGTTGATGTTTTTGTATGTGTGGTTTGCTTCAATGAGGTGGTTTGCTAAGGTGGATTCCACACAAAGGCACTACACTCCACTGCCGAATCCACCTTTGCAAACCACCTTTGTTAAATAAAATGATGTGTTAAATAAAATCAGATTAATATTTTTTTTTTAAAGCTGTCAGTAGAATTCTTTGTATGTATGATTCTTTGCATTAGGCAAGAAACACCATGAGGAGGTGACCATATGTTGTCACCACGGTTAATGGAGATTCAGCTGTACTGTAAAAGTTAAAAAATCGAAGAAAAACTACAAAAATCTCAACTATAAACACTAAAGATTCTAAACACTGCATTGGCTTTTTTAGTTAATTTATAACTGTCATGCCTAAATGACTAATAATTTAGTCCTAGCTTTTATGTATGTTTCTATAGGGACCTATAGTCCTATATATAATACTTTTCACAAATGTATATGTAACTGATACCAATATGTAAAGTTTTACAAAGGTGGTCCAAAATTTGCAAGGAATGCTGACATATATTAATTTTGTCAAATTATTAAAGATAGTCAGTTTTGTGCTTTGAATAACATTCTTCATAATTTGGTGCCCTACATAATTTTACAATTTTTTCCAAATTTTGATTTTCATTTTTGCCCATGTGTTCCTAAAAGTAAAATACTTTAAATGTAAACACTGTATTTGGAGCTGAGTTAAAATTCTCTTTTGCTGGTTCCTGGCGTGCATTTTTATGATTTTTAAAAAAGTTTGGTGTACTTTTTGGGCCATAGTGCCTCAAAATTTTGAAATTTCCAAGCCTCAGTATTATATTCAGATTGTGATTTAACACGCTCTGTGCCGTGTTGATCATAATGTCATAATGACTGAAAAATAACACTACATTGTAGACAACCAAAAACTCTCCAGCAGAGGGGGATGGATTGACCAAAACACGCTGGCAGAGAACATGTTAAATTCTTTTAAATTTGATACCCCACATGTCTTTTTGTGACCTTTTTTTTGAAAATTTTGATCCTCCTAACATTTTTGCTCTGCCCCACCTCCCACTTTTGAGAGGATCACAGTCAAAAACAATAAGGCCATGTAGTGCAAAGTCATGGACATGCATGTCAAATTTATGAAAATCAATTGATAAATTCAGAAGTTATCGTGAGACATACCCCAAATAGATAAATATAGACTTGTAGACATACAGACCAAATGGTCGTGTTAAAACTGAGAACATGATTTGCTCATTGAGTTATTTATCAACAAATATTTAATATTTTTTTATTAAAAATTTATAATAATTTGTCTACTGAAGATAAATGTATACTGAAGCATCTATGGTTAGTAGTTCACTGAAAAACATTTTATGGTACCTATTTATTTCATGTAGCTGTATTTTACTTATTTTTTCTGTCTTGTTCTAAGAAAAACATTTGTGTTCATAAGCAACAGAAATAAATGTAGGTAATAACTGTTAGCTACAAAAATATATGAAGTAACCTGAATGAATTTCTTCAAAATTTTTAAACAAACATATAGTTTAAATTAAGTTTTATCATTTAAAATATGTTTTTAATTAATAAGAACTCAGGGTTCTATTGTTCTTTCCTAGATGAATTCGCTGGCTTGAATCTGATACTATTGTCATGAGCTTGGGAATCCGTATAGATGTTACAGCAATGGACTAAAAAAATACTTCTTGTCAATGCATTGTTGATCTAAATAAAAATAATCTCTTATAAAGAAAGGAAATGGTATGATATTATTGACTATATTGCCGTCAGTTAATCTAGCTTAATTACGCTTGATTACTCAAAGATGAAACTTTTAGAGTAATGGTGTTTAGAATATATTCAGAAATGTGTTACAAAAACAGAAGAGCAAAACACACACACACACACACACACACACACACACACACACACACACACACACACACACACACACACACACACACACACACACACACACACACACACACACACACACACACACACACACACACACACACACACACACACACACACACACACACACACACACACACACAGAATAACAGAATATATACCATGTAAGTAAACAATAACACAGAATACATAAGAAGATCTGAAATGATTTCAGTAGTGTGAAAGATTTTAGTATAGTGCCCTGTTTAATTGGCTTTAAATTCTGAATACAAATAATCAAATTATATTAAAAAATTATACTTATTATCTATAAAAAAACTAAATAAAGTAATCTATATTGACAGAACTGTGATTTTTAAGACTATTTAAAAATGAACCTTGCAAGTAATTAGTACTAATTCACAATTGGCTATCCAAAATTGGTTATTTCTTCCACTTTCACAGTTAACTTGGTTCTTAAAACACATGTTACTTTGAGTATGTAAAGCTTGTGCTGAGTAAAACTTGGTATTGGACTGAGTAATATAAAATTCATAATGTTTTTATTTGGGTTAGTATAACCCCTTGGTTTGTGTATGATCAGTGCATGTGTAGGCATAGTCCTACATTTTCTCACAGCATAGATGTGTTTATTTAAGTTGAAAAGTTTTGATAGTTTCAATAGAAGTTGAAAAGCAGTTGCTGACAGGAAAAATTTTGCGGGGAAGGTAACTTCAGTCTCTACCTAAACATTGTGGTCTATGTGTCATGGCAAGCAGAAAACATTGGTTGATTTAGTGCATGGGAATGTTATTTAGTTTTTGTATTAACGTCTAGATAAGTTCAACAATACACTACTTAATGCCAAGTGACAGTTATTAATAGAAAATAAATAAAACACTTGTACTGACAACATTCAACCTGTTGTATGTGAACAACATATTTGCAGCTCGCATAGTAGTGATGTCATGATGTAGTAGAGATTTTGTAGGAGGGGTTTTACTACCATAGATACGATAACCCCTCTCATACACTTTTATGGTTAAAGTTAAAATTACTTTACTATAATCTGGCAGATCATAGATCAAGGCAATATAGCAAATATATTCAGAGTAAAAAATTGTTATACCAGCAAGACTGTTAAAATCAGTACAGATTAATAATTTTTTAAACTGTTCCAGTCTGATGACAAGCTGAATGGCTCCAAAGTGATAATTGGAAATTGGGATTTGTTTATTTAGTGGTGTGCAACAATTTAATTTCTATTTGTTTGTCTTTTTGTTAGTACAGTAGAGTCTCGATTAACCGAGTTAATGTGGACCGCGGCAACCTCGGATAAGCAAAATCTCGGATAACACGGATAGAATAAGAAAACAGGTTGTCTACTTTGAGATACATAAAATAATTACTTTAGTAGCAATAAGGAGACAACTCTTTGTTGTTTTAATCGTGTTAGGGCTAACAGGACATTTAAAAAAGTACTGCAAACAGTTATTTCTTGATAGAGTACTCCAGTTTATTTTACAAGAAAAATAAGATCGAATTACAAAAATAGCAGTTGTATTACTGTACTGTACGATGAAAGGACTAATACATACTAAACATTATTTACATTACAGTACATACCTTAAACACACTTGAAAATAATTGATTTACAGATTTTGAAAAAAGTTTTTAACAGTCTTCTGTTTCATTGCACTGCCTCGCTTCTTGGACGCCATACTGCGTAGACGCCGCAACATAATGATGTCAGCTGGTGCATGTCATCTTGTTGTTCTATGTAGAGTAGTGCCTTCTCGATAGCACTCAAACCCTCAGTGTGACTGATTCTGCTTTCCAGGCCTCCCTCTGTTGATGTGTCGTCATCTTCGTTGTCACTGTTTTTGTTTTGTGACACTACATTGGCAATAGCCTCGTCAGAAAGTTCACATTGCTCGTCATCGTTCATCCAATCGTTTACATCTTTCTCTGTGACTGTTTCTGTAAATGGAAGGATATTTAAAAGGTGGTTTAGGGGCAAATCATCTTCGTCATCTGAATCGTCTTGGTTTTCAGTTGGCCCAATGGTATCATTTTTTGGGGTGATGTTTTTCCAGCTTTTCTTCAGTGTAAATTCTTTCACATCACTCCGTGACTAGCCCAACCAGTAAGTGACATCTTTGAGGTTAATTTTCTTTAGGCTTTCAACAACGGTTAGATCATTTTCTAGGTCCTCAAGCAAATGTTTCAACAGTCTTTTCCGGTAATGGCGCTTTAGATTTTCTAAGACCCCTTGGTCAAGGGGTTGAATTAAAGAGGTAACGTTAGGGGGCAAGAAAAGAGCTCTTATATCACCACTAACCAATTCGCATTCATCTGGGTGAGTGGGCGCATTGTCCAAAAGGAGAAGAGCTTTATGTGGAAGATTTTTTTCATCACAGAATTTTTTTACACTTGGCACAAACTGCTCAAAAAACCACGTTTTAAAGACTGAAGATTCCATCTAAGCATTTTTTTGGTTTGTGTACTTTACAGGAAGATTATCCATGTTCACATTTTTGAAAGCTATAGGTTTTTTGGCCTTGCCTATCAATAAAAGTTTAAGTTTGTGGTTGGCGCACTGATTAGCACACACTAGAACTGTAATTCTCTCCTTGCTTCTTTTGCAACCGGGAGCTGATTGTTCCTGCTTAGCTGCTAGAATCTTGCTCGGTAACATTTTGAAATTGAGTCCAGTTTCATCACAATTGTAAATTTGCTGCAGTCTTAATATGGTTTTCTTAACTATTCCATCCAATTTACTTACGAAAGAATCAACTGCACTTGAATCGGCCGACAAAATCTCGCCTGAAATTTTTAACTGCCTTATGCCATACCGCGTCTTCCAGCGATCTAGCCAACCTATGCTAGCAGTAAATTCTTCTTCTCCATCTTGAAAACGCTTAAAAAGCTCTAAGGCTTTGGTTTGTAACATCAGACCAGATAACGGACTACCCTTATCTCTCATCTGCTGGAACCATAAAAACCACGCCTCCGATGTTTGTTCATAATCACTATTTTTCATTGTTTTCCTATTTTTTACGACGTTTTAATCTCCCGTTGATTAAGCGCGTTGAGTCACCCACTCTTCAATCTGTGCCCTTTTCCTCCTCCAGTCACCTACAGTCACTTCACCAACACCCAAATCACTTGCCACTTTTTTTAAGGTTTCACCCCGATCCAAACATTTAATAGCATTAAGCTTATCTTCCAGAGAAAGAACAACGCGTTTCCTTTTCGCACTCATTACTGTACTTTTAACAATCACTGGACAGATGAACCCTTCATTCACTCTGGTTGACGCTTGACAGACAACTGAAAGGGATCAAACAAAAGCGGGTAGAAGTGGGGAGCTGAAGGGAGGGGGTGTGACTCACGCGGTCAAGGATCTCGCGTACAGTCAGGTGCAAATTAAAGTAGGTCGGCAAATTCTTTATTTTAATTTTTTCTGTTTTAATTTTTTCTGGTTTAGGCTTGGATAATACGGAACCTCAGTTAATCAAAGCTCGGTTAATCGAGACTCTACTGTATATGTGATCCCTTTTTACAATTTGTAGTTACAGTGAAACCTTGATATAACGCTCTTCTGCGGACTGGCCAAAAAGCGCTTTATATCGAAGGTTGGTTTATATAAAGGTCCCAAGTTTAACTATTTAATTGCCGGGACCGTGAAAAATTAGCGTTACATCAAGGGTTGCGTTATATCGCAGGAGTGTTATATCGAGGTTCCACTGTATCTCCCTAGAGAACCTCTAAATTTTCCTCTGGAAGCACTACTGGTAAAACTATGCTTATTATTTGTGGTTAATTAAATTAAAAACAAGTAATTTCAATTGTTTAGTTATATTATTAATAAGTGGAATAAAAAATGTGTAAAGCAATTATTAAATAATACCAGTGGTAACTAACCTTCGTAGATGATGGGCTCCTTTTCTCGGAAATAGGTAAGGGCAGGGAAATTCTTGATGCCATAATGTTTGGCAAGTCGTTTATCGTTAATCTTGACAAAGTCCACACCGAATGTATCTGTGTCATCGTCGATTTTCTCTAATTCTTCTAATACTTTATCACACGTTATACAACTTCTTGTGTCTGTAACAAAAAAATTAAAATGAAGATATTAAAACATCCAGTGCTTATATAAAATATATATTTAAAATCTATTGAACTAATTAGTGTACCGATAAATACTGCCTACAGCATTGCAAACATAATCGAACAGGAGGTACAGGAGGTAGACAATATCCAACTTATTTTTCATGGTCTACGGATTTCTAAAACAAATATAAATTTATTCGCATCATCATGAACTTTATGAACATTACTACATGGACATTATTAACACAGCCAAATTAATTTCATAATATAAAATGCAAAAGTAGGCAGAAGTCAAAGCCTTCCTTTCAAGTAACAGTCTTGATGATGTTGTACTTATAATGACAGAATATTTAATTTCACCTAAGTAAAAGTTGTTTATGTATTTAAGTTCTTATCATATTGTATTATATATTCCATAGGATTAATATGATAGTGGGAAATTTAATTATTAATAATAATATCATAAGTAAACAAGAAGTTCAAATTAAACAATTTTACTAATAAATTCTTGGATTCCGTTGTCCATGACGTGTCCGTTACTGTACTTAACTAAATATAATTATTTCACTACCGACTCGGAACACAAAACTTTTTATGGGTAAAAACGTAAACGTTTTACCTTATAACCTGAACCGGTTTTCGTTTTAAAAAGCTTCTTCAGAGGTTGCTGCTGGTAGCACTGTCCGTCTTGTTGTTGGCGACGGAATCGATTTTCGAAAGATTGATGTTGTGTGTGTGGGGTGTGATATGTTCGAATAATGCGTGTGATTTGAATTGTGTCTGTTCGTTTAGGATGTCGTTTTTATTTGTTCTCGTGTGTTTGTATATTTCCAATTGTTCTAGAGTATCTAGTTTTCTGCCTTTTGTGTGTACGTGTAGAATAACATGAACATTCTACACGTACGGACAAAAGGCCGAAAACTAGACACTCTAGAACAATTGGAAATATACAAACACATGAAAACAAATAAAAACAACATCCTAAATGAACAGACACAATTCAAATCACACGCATTATTCGAACATATCACACCCCACACACACAACATCGATCTTTCAAAAATCGATTCCGTCGCCAACAACAAGATGGACAGTGCTACCAGCGGCAACCTCTGAAGAAGCTTTTTAAAAGCGAAAACCGGTTCAGGTTATAAGGTAAAACTTTTACGTTTTTACCCATAAAAAGTTTTGTGTTCTGAGTCGGTAGTGAAATAATTATATTTACTAATAAATGTTTTGGGATTAAGTTGAAATTTTGTTGTCTAATGGACGCAGTCGTTTGTACACTAACATTTCAATGTGTAGCCAGTTCCAGAACTCCTAACAGTTTAATATTAAAGAGACTTTTTGCTGTATTCGTCATTACCAAATACTAGTTGGTTAGGACTTGCTTATGGTAGAGATACCAAAAGGCCTCATTTAGTGTGAATCAGTTAGCAATTTAGCAACTGCCTGTGGCAACATTGGAATAATGAAGACTGCTGACAAATAGTGTGAGTAGGTATAGTGGTTCTTTGATGTTGCTGCCTCAGTGGTGATTCTCCGGCCTTTTTTGTCCTAAGCTACAGGTACTTGTACAGCTTCATGTAGGCCCACGCATGAAGTTGATCCCATTTGACCCCATTTCATATACCACCCCACTTGATCTAACCATTGAGCAGGCCCCTGTCCTCTCTGCCACTTTATATTTAATTTCCAAGAACTATAAGCTTTTCTAAATTATTCATTTGGTATATTAAGTGACTCAAGTCACTCATATAACTTGGTACAGTTTATAGTATTCTCAGAGAAATGTTACAACTAACAGTATCTCTAATACAGTTCAAAATTAAATCAGTAGAATGCGATTTTTCATAGAAAAACTAAACTTTTTATGATATTGTAAATCTTTTAAACATAAAGACCTCACTGGAAAGATTTGCAGTGTTTTATCGAAGACTACTGTGCTCAATTTGTGAAACATATGATGCCTCTTTATGTAAGACTATCACTTTACAATTTATTATAGTGGTGTTTAAATAAAAACACAAAAATACAGTGAAAATTTTGACAGCTTAAATAGGTACAAAAATGTAAGGATTTTTTATACATATATTATATATTATTATTATATATAATATATTATATGTATACAATACATATCAAAAAATGGTTGGTTTTAGTAAGTTTTCTTAATAACCAACTTAATTGTGTACAATAATAATAAAATACTTTTTAAAGAGAGAGACATCATTGAGTGTTGCTATTTTTCATTTTTTAGCCAGATACAAGCAACAAATAACCAATTTTTAAAGTTTAAAACAAGGTTTGATCACAAAGTTGGCCAGTTGATTAAAATTTCCATGCTAAAATAAGTGATCCAAAAACTGATTTGATGCTGGTGCATCTGTCTGTAACAACTATCTGTCTCTGACTAAAACTATTAGAAGAGTAGCTCAGATTTTACAACTAATTTAATAAGCTGTGTTTTGGAGTTTTCGTGGTTTTTATGTTCTACTGTAGGAATTTTTCCAGAACTCGCATTCAGTATTATGTCATGAATGAGATAAATTACTTTAACATGGTGAATCAATTGAAGAAGGGTTTTAATAGGTTTGGTATGCTTGAACACGTGATTAACAAGAGATGAAACACTTCCAAGTTGGATGTCAATTGGTTGAAGCATCATCTTCCAAGATGAGATTCTGCTTGCCCTTTTCCTCTGATTGAGAATAATAGAAACTAAATACAGATTAAAGTTTCAGAGCTGCTGAAGATGTAAACCAAAAATTACTGAGAGAGCTCAATGCTTCCCTCATATGAGAAAATACATTCCAGAAATACTGTGAAGACAAAAAAGAAAATGTTGATGTGTGTTATGTCTGACAGACATAACATATTGTGATAGAACACAGTATCATGATAAGCATGAACTATGTCTTATGCATGGGTGACGAACCATCCTCATGTTTAAATTTGTTTCTTGTTCAAATTAGTTTTTTAGCTATAGTTTTTGTATTGTATTACCGATAAGAATTTAGAATAGGTCAAACTCTTAAAAAATTTATTCGTCCTTTTTGTATGTAATGTGTTTGTGAAAGTGTGCGTGGGTGCGTGAGTTATTAACGTTTTTCTCCATTGTGTCCGCTATAATTATCCGATTTACACGAGACTTGAACAAGACATAAAATTTAATATTAGCTACAATTTCCCTATATTCTGTGATCTTCAAATAACTGTTAAGTGTGCATTTTTGTTATATGAAATCTCTATTTAAAACTCACTCAGGTGTGAAGTAATAAAATCCCAGATAATTATCTGTGCAGGCTTTGCCAATTTCATGCAAAGTGTTGCATGAAGAACTATTAGTGCCGTGTGCACAAATTATCATGTGACCGATAATTGGCCAATTAGAATGCTGTAAAATCATTGAACAGATCAAATTAGTTCATCTTGAGCATTTGTCTACTAAACGTGCGGTCCGCGTTCAAGAAGTTTCTCTTGCGTGAACACGTAAACAGTGCAAAAGGTGTACGAAAACTTGGAACTCTGTGTGAGTTATTCTACAGACCCAAGTAATTCAGTTTTAATAAATAATAGTGTGATTTACAAGTATCCGTGTTAGTCAAGATGTCCTTGTAGGAAGATCTACTGACTGCGGTAGATCTGTGTGACGCGAGGACACTTGAAGACGTGCTGGAAGGTGTACGCCTATACACCGGTTTTCATTAAACACCCACGTTACACCTTGAGATACGTAAATAAACTATAACAATATTAAAACATTTTAAAAACCATTAACAATCATAATCAGTGTTATCGCAGCGAGGCAGTGTTGCAGTTCATCAAGCAAGTTCAGGGTGTTTGTCATCAGGACACCATCCCAGCAGAATCCACGAGGGAAGGACACGTGAGATATACACATCGCCATCAGCCATCTCGCCACATCAAATTAGAATATCTTCATTCAAGTAACAAATTCAGATCTGAACTTTATATAAACTGTTTTCAAACAATATTTCAAAATTTATAACATCTGTGTATGTTTAAAAATATATCGTATGAACTATAAAAATTTCTAACTAACTTTGTAGAGAAGTTAATTATGAGAAAATGGATGTTTATAACGTCTATTAAACATAAGAACAAATTTGAGAAATTTGACTTTAACTAAAAACAAAACAGACCAAAATGCGCCAGAAAAGTGTTACTCGCTAACGAACCATTTTCGGACCTATGTTCATATGACATTTTTTTCTTATTTTTAGGTATAGAATCGGGTCCCGAGAGATTGCCATGCAATTTTGTATCACTCTGTATAATTTTGGAATAAACAAATATTGCACGAAAATGTTTGCCAAACCTCATATATTAGTTATTTTCTCTATGTTAGCAGTCTTCATAACAACTTTGTCAAATTTTGTTGCTTCCCTGCTATATACACTTTTTCCTCGAACGAGGCCTTTCGGTTTCGCAACCATTATCAAGTTCTTCCTACAACAACTTGAGGAAGAACTTGTTGTTGTAGGAATTATTCATTTTTTATACTAGTGTAGAGGTAATTATAAGTCTATCAACAACAACAACTACTACAGCAATAATTAATAATAGGAACAAAGACCTCTCTTTGGAGGAATTGTGACACACACACACACACACACACACACACACACACACACACACACACACACACACACACACACACACACACACACACACACACACACACACACACACACACACACACACACACACACACACACACACACACACACACACACACACACACACACACACACACACACACACACACACACACACACACACACACACACACACACACACACACACACACACACACACACACACACACACACACACACACACACACACACACACACACACACACACACACACACACACACACACACACACACACACACACACACACACACACACACACACACACACACACACACACACACTTTTCGGAAAACGACTTTTTTTCATGTTTTGAGTGTAGTAGAATCAGAATCTGCAATAATCTCGAACACGATTTTTTTTGCCATCACCATACTTCCATTCCTTAAGGAATATGGAAGTAAATATCGGTATGGAGAACCATACATGACTTCCATATTCTAAGATTTATATTTAAAATCATTTTCAGCCAAACAGCCAGGCTGTGTCTTACCTGCCTTTTTATTGCTGTATTAAATGAAAAATATTATATTACATTAAAATGAAAAAATTATAATTTTATTGCCTGGCAACAAAATTATTTTATTTTTAACAATTACCATTGTTTCAAAAAGTTTAAATAAATTTTCAAGTACTTTACTCTTGTTAAAACGTAAAAGGTTGCAGGTAAACTACCCCTTTACCTTAACCGATCTTCACCAAAATCGAAAATCATTGAGACCTCTACAATTCAGGGATGTATGCAAAAAATTATTTGATTCTGTTTGAATTTGCGGCTTTTATCGTTTGCCATAGAAAATACGCTTGATAAAAAAACGTTGCAGGTAAACTACCCCTTCCCCTTAACCGATCTTCACCAAAAATAATAGGTCTTGAGTACTCTACAAATCAGGGCTGTATGCACAACATTATTTGATTCTGTTTGAATTTGCGGCTGTTATCGTTTGCCATAGAAAATACCCTTGTTAAAAAAACGTTGCAGGTAAACTACCCCTTTCCCTCAACAGATCTTCACCAAAAACAATAGGTCTTGAGACATCTACAATTTAGGGCTGTATGCAAATAATCTTTTGATTCTGTTTGAATTTGCGGCTGTTATCGTTTGCCATAGAAAATACCCTTGTTAAAAAAACGTTGCTGGTAAACTACCCCTTTCCCTCAACCGAACTTCACCAACAACAATAGGTCTTGAGAACTCTACAATTTAGGGCTGTATGCAAATAATCTTTTGATTCTGTTTGAATTTGCGGCTGTTATCGTTTGCCATAGGAAATACCCTTGTTAAAACATAAAACGTTACAGGTAAACTACCCGTTTCCCTTAACCGATCTTCACCAAAAACAATAGGTCTTGAGTACTCTACAAATCAGGGCAGTATGCAAAACATTATTTGATTCTGTTTGAATTTGCGGCTGTTATCGTTTGCCATAAATAATACCCTTGTTAAAAAAACGTTGCAGGTAAACTACCCCTTTCCCTCAACCGATCTTCACCAAAAACAATAGGTCTTGAGAACTCTACAATTTAGGGCTGTATGCAAATAATCTTTTGATTCTGTTTGAATTTGCGGCTGTTATCGTTTGCAATAAGAAATACCCTTGTTAAAACATAAAACGTTACAGGTAAACTACCCCTTTCCCTTAACCGATCTTCACCAAAATCAACAGATCTTGAGACCTCTACAATTAAGGGCTGTATGCGAAACATTATTTGATTCTGTTTGAATTTGCGGCTGTTATCGTTTGCCAAACAAACAAAATTACCCTTGCTAAAAAAAAACCGTTGCCGGTAAACTACCCCTTTACCTTAACCGATCTTCACCAAAAACAATAGGTCGCGAGTACTCTGCAAATCAGGACTGCATGCAAAAAATTATTTAATTCTGTTTGAATTTGCGGCAGTTATCGTTTGCCATAGAAAAAAAAATCTACAGACAGACAGACAGACAGACAGACAGACAGACAGACAGACAGACAGACAGACAGACAGACACACAGACACTTTTCGGAAAACGACTTTTTTTCATGTTTTGAGTGTAGTAGAATCAGAATCTGCAATAATCTCGAACACGATTTTTTTTGCCGTCACTTTGCATGAAGAACTATTAGTGCCGTGTGCACAAATTATCATGTGACCGATAATTGGCCAATTAGAATGCTGTAAAATCATTGAACAGATCAAATTAGTTCATCTTCAGCATTTGTCTACTAAACGTGCGGTCCGCGTTCAAGAAGTTTCTCTTGCGTGAACACGTAAACAGTGCAAAAGGTGTACGAAAACTTGGAACTCTGTGTGAGTTATTCTACAGACCCAAGTAATTCAGTTTTAATAAATAATAGTGTGATTTACAAGTATCCGTGTTAGTCAAGATGTCCTTGTAGGAAGATCTACTGACCGCGGTAGATCTGTGTGACGCGAGGACACTTGAAGACGTGCTGGAAGGTGTACGCCTATACACCGGTTTTCATTAAACACCCACGTTACACCTTGAGATACGTAAATAAACTATAACAATATTAAAACATTTTAAAAACCATTAACAATCATAATCAGTGTTATCGCAGCGAGGCAGTGTTGCAGTTCATCAAGCAAGTTCAGCGTGTTTGTCATCAGGACACCATCCCAGCAGAATCCACGAGGGAAGGACACGTGAGATATACACATCGCCATCAGCCATCTCGCCACATCAAATTAGAATATCTTCATTCAAGTAACAAATTCAGATCTGAACTTTATATAAACTGTTTTCAAACAATATTTCAAAATTCATAACATCTGTGTATGTTTAAAAATATATCGTATGAACTATAAAAATTTCTAACTAACTTTGTAGAGAAGTTAATTATGAGAAAATGGATGTTTATAACGTCTATTAAACATAAGAACAAATTTGAGAAATTTGACTTTAACTAAAAACAAAACAGACCAAAATGCGCCAGAAAAGTGTTACTCGCTAACGAACCATTTTCGGACCTATGTTCATATGACATTTTTTTCTTATTTTTAGGTATAGAATCGGGTCCCGAGAGATTGCCATGCAATTTTGTATCACTCTGTATAATTTTGGAATAAACGAATATTGCACGAAAATGTTTGCCAAACCTCATATATTAGTTATTTTCTCTATGTTAGCAGTCTTCATAACAACTTTGTCAAATTTTGTTGCTTCCCTGCTATATACACTTTTTCCTCGAACGAGGCCTTTCGGTTTCGCAACCATTATCAAGTTCTTCCTACAACAACTTGAGGAAGAACTTGTTGTTGTAGGAATTATTCATTTTTTATACTAGTGTAGAGGTAATTATAAGTCTATCAACAACAACAACTACTACAGCAATAATTAATAATAGGAACAAAGATCTCTCTTTGGAGGAATCGAAGGATTCATCATTGTCATGCACAGTAGAGTATTACTACAAAAAACTATAAGAAGTATACTGAAAAATTATACCAAACCACAAAAATATCTGTAGGACATGCAAGAGAGTGTTGGATACAATCATAGGATGCTGTAGTTTATTAGCAAACACCGAGTACTTACAAAGGCAAAGCTTTAACAGCAAAGAAAATCCACCAACCTTCCAACATAAACTTATGAAGGATGAAGAACCTTATTATACTTATCAATTTCATGCAGTCTTAGAGGAAACCAATGTTAGACTATATTGGATAATTCTGGATGGTATGAAAAAAAAGAAAGCATTACATGTCCAGCAGTTCATACACATAATATAAATAAAGCTGATAGGGAGAAGGAACGAGATATGGTCCACTTGCCGGTGAATACACGAAGATTAAGAAATTACAGTCTATTGAAGTAATACCATTATTATTACAGCAACAGGTCATGTAAATAAAAGCCTGGTAATTAATCTGTCTAAGCCACTATTAAGTGCAAAATGTATTAACAGCTACAGTTCAAAAGTTCAGTTATCCTGGAAACATGCTTAACAGTCCAAACATGCCAGCATTGGAACCATCTAATAATAATAATAATATCGGTATGGAGAACCATACATGACTTCCATATTCTAAGATTTATATTTAAAATCATTTTCAGCCAAACAGCCAGGCTGTGTCTTACCTGCCTTTTTATTGCTGTACTAAATGAAAAATATTATATTACATTAAAATGAAAAAATTATAATTTTATTGCCTGGCAACAAAATTATTTTATTTTTAACAATTACCATTGTTTCAAAAAGTTTAAATAAATTTTCAAGTACTTTACTCTTGTTAAAACGTAAAAGGTTGCAGGTAAACTACCCCTTCCCCTTAACCGATCTTCACCGAAATCGAAAGTCATTGAGACCTCTACAATTCAGGGACGTATGCAAAAAATTATTTGATTCTGTTTCAATTTGCGGCTGTTATCGTTTGCCATAGAAAATACACCTGATAAAAAAACGTTGCAGGTAAACTACCCCTTCCCCTCAACCGATCTTTACCAAAACCAATAGGCCTTGAGTAATCTACAAATCAGGGCTGTATGCAAAACATTATTTGATTCTGTTTGAATTTGCGGCAGTTATCGTTTGCCATAGAAAATACCCTTGTTAAAAAAACGTTGCAGGTAAACTACCCTTTTCCCTCAACCGATCTTCACCAAAAACAACAGGTCTTGAGAACTCTACAATTTAGGGTTGTATGCAAATAATCGTTTGATTCTGTTTGAATTTCCGGCTGTTATCGTTTGCCATAGAAAATACCCTTGTTAAAAAAACGTTGCTGGTAAACTACCCCTTTCCCTCAACCGAACTTCACCAACAACAATAGGTCTTGAGAACTCTACAATTTAGGGCTGTATGCAAATAATCTTTTGATTCTGTTTGAATTTGCGGCTGTTATCGTTTGCCATAGGAAATACCCTTGTTAAAACATAAAACGTTACAGGTAAACTACCCGTTTCCCTTAACCGATCTTCACCAAAAACAATAGGTCTTGAGTACTCTACAAATCAGGGCAGTATGCAAAACATTATTTGATTCTGTTTGAATTTGCGGCTGTTATCGTTTGCCATAAATAATACCCTTGTTAAAAAAACGTTGCAGGTAAACTACCCCTTTCCCTCAACCGATCTTCACCAAAAACAATAGGTCTTGAGAACTCTACAATTTAGGGCTGTATGCAAATAATCTTTTGATTCTGTTTGAATTTGCGGCTGTTATCGTTTGCAATAAGAAATACCCTTGTTAAAACATAAAACGTTACAGGTAAACTACCCCTTTCCCTTAACCGATCTTCACCAAAATCAACAGATCTTGAGACCTCTACAATTAAGGGCTGTATGCGAAACATTATTTGATTCTGTTTGAATTTGCGGCTGTTATCGTTTGCCAAACAAACAAAATTACCCTTGCTAAAAAAAAACCGTTGCAGGTAAACTACCCCTTTACCTTAACCGATCTTCACCAAAAACAATAGGTCGCGAGTACTCTGCAAATCAGGACTGCATGCAAAAAATTATTTAATTCTGTTTGAATTTGCGGCAGTTATCGTTTGCCATAGAAAAAAAATCTACAGACAGACAGACAGACAGACAGACAGACAGACACACACACAGACACTTTTCGGAAAACGACTTTTTTTCATGTTTTGAGTGTAGTAGAATCAGAATCTGCAATAATCTCGAACACGATTTTTTTTGCCGTCACCATACTTCCATTCCTTAAGGAATATGGAAGTAAAAATAATAATAATAACAAGAAGAAGAAGAAGAAGAAGAAGAAGAAGAAGAATGGCTCCTTTTTGCATCACCTATATAGTTTAGAAGTTCTAGGCAGGACAGGTTTGGTAACTTGAGCATTGCCCATGAATATCAATCATGTATCAAATTACGTATTGCCTTATCAGGTGGATAAACTGTATATTTAGGTCCACTGACATCTAGCTGAGCATGAACCAATGACAGGAGAACAGAATTCACTGGAAGAAATAAAACTGAGTGATAACTGAACATACTTCACATTCCTGAAGAAGACATTGGAGAAGGATGTTGAAACATTAATAGGAAGATAAAAACTAACACACAAAAATCATAATACACTGGACTGTAGAAACCTCTAAGATAATTGTAGTGCACATATACTCAATTCCCCCCTACACACACACACACACACACACACGCGCGCGCGCGCGCGCGACTGTGATACGGTGTATGTATGGATAACAGACGTATAAGATAGCATTTTGCTCATAGGCAATGTTATGAATTATTAGGAAGTTGTATATTAGAAAGGCTTACAGATAACATTCCTGAAGAAGCATAGACACATAACATGGACTAATACTAATCATTTTTGTCATCACCTGAATTTTTACTTCCATATTCCTTAAGGAATGGAAGTATGGTGATGGCAAAAAAAATCGTGTTCGAGATTATTGCAGATTCTGATTCTACTACACTCAAAACATGAAAAAAAGTCGTTTTCCGAAAAGTGTCTGTGTGTGTGTCTGTGTGTCTGTGTGTCTGTCTGTGTGTCTGTGTGTAGATTTTTTTTTTGGCAAACGATAACTGCCGCAAATTCAAACAGAATCAAATAATTTTTTGCATACAGCCCTGATTTGTAGAGTACTCGCGACCTATTGTTTTTGGTGAAGATCGGTTGAGGGAAAGGGGTAGTTTACCTGCAACGGTTTTTTTTTATCAAGGGAATTTTTTTTTTTGCAAACGATAACAGCCGCAAATTCAAACAGAATTAAATAATGTTTCGTATACAACCCTGAATTGTAGATTTCTCAAGGCCTATGGTTTTTGGTGAAGATCGGTTAAGGGAAAGGGGTAGTTTACCTGCAACGTTTTATGTTTTAACAAGGGTATTTTCTATGGCAAACGATAACAGCCGCAAATTCAAATAGAATCAAAAGATTATTTGCATACAGCCCTAAATTGTAGAGTTCTCAAGACGTATTGTTTTTGGTGAAGATCGGTTAAGGGGAAGGAGTAGTTTACCAGCAGCGTTTTTTTTAACAAGGGTATTTTATATGGCAAACGATAACAGCCGCAAATTCAAACAGAATCAAATAATTTTCTGCATACCACCGTGATTTGTAGAGTACTCAAGATCTGTTGTTTTTGGTGAAGATCGGTTAAGGGGAAGGGGTAGTTTACCTGCAACGTTTTTTATCAAGCGTATTTTCTATGACGAACGGTAACTGCCGCAAATTCAAACAGAATCAAATAATTTTTTGCATACGTCACTGAATTGTCGAGGACTCAAGGCCTTTTGATTTTGGTGAAGATCGGTTAAGGGGAAGGGGTAGTTTACCTGCAACATTTTACGTTTTAACAAGAGTAAAGTACTTGAAAATTCATTTAAACTTTTTCAAACAATGGTAATTGTTAAAAATAAAATAATTTTGTTGCCAGGCAATAAAATTATAATTTTTCCATTTTAATGTAAATCTGTACATAGTATAAAGTAATGTCGGTCCGTTTGCTCTCTGTGTTTGAAATCGCTAATCTCAGGAAGTACTGAACGGATTTTATTCAAGTTTTCGCCAATAGATAGAGTGTCTATCGAGGAACATTTATGTGTATAATTAATACATATATGTTGTACATTAGCTTAGCTATCACGGTTTATGTCAAGTAAGTGGTATAGTTTACATCTTATATATAAAAATGAATGTTTCTTTGTTTGTCCCGTATGCGTTCCTATACCATTCAACCGATTGCGATGAAACTTCGGTGAGTTGTTGTGCGCACGTCCGCGAAGGTTTCTTCCACATCGCCTCCTAAACCACTGGACCGATTTCTACCAAACTTGGCACAAATATTTTACGCAAAGGGAGAACCAACATAGGACAAGTGTTTTTTTCGATACGATCCTTTGGGGGGTCCTTTGGGGTCTTCCACGTCTCCACCTAAACCATTGGACCGATTTCAACCAAACTTGGCACAAATATTTTACGCAACGGGAGAACCAACATAGGACAGGTGTTTTTTCGATACGATCCTCTGGGGGGTCCTTTGCGGTCTTAAAAAACTATTAGATCTGGTTACTATGGCAACCCAATAGAATAGATTCTGTTCTAAATATATTATCGCATTAAATTGAAGACCACGCGAACGAAGTTGTGGGCAACAGCTATTTATTTTTAAGAATCCTACTTTAATTAAACTTTATTAATTAAACTAACATTTTCATTACGTACAACGTAAAACTCCGTAGCGAAGCACGGGTATTCTGCTAGTCATGTATAAGAGAAAATATATCGTGCGTGGCAGGCAAGCATATCTCAGTTATGTACTGTTTACGTTTCCATTTTATTATTATCACTACCGCAATAAAAAGGCAGGGAAGACACACACACACAATTCGCGTTATTTCTGGCCTCATTCATGTTTATTTTCTTACATTTGCACGGTTTTTAAATGGAAAGTGCCGAACCCATACCAACATAACGCATGCAAGCCGAAAAAGTGTCCAGCGAGGATAGCGATTTGCTTCCTGTGGATCGCTGGGCAGTGTAACTGCACGTGTTTACAGAGGAACGATTCATAGACAGACTTTTCGTCTTTAGGGAATGAACCCTCTGCAAGATGCTGAGGGTCCATGAGTGACTTCGGAGTGCTCCTTCTTTTCCGCGTGTTTGTTCTGTGAAACGTACACTGTAGATTCGCAGATTTATTCTAAGCAACGCTCAATAGGAAATGTTGAAAATTTTTGTCCACGGTGAACCCTCATACACACTAAACCTGCTCTGATGTTTTAATTACGGACATCATAATTACAAACTTGAGCACTACTTAATGGAGATCGATCATTAACTTATACAAGCCATTAATTTTATGCATATTTTTTATATATATGTGTACAACGTTATCGGCAACAAAGAAGTAGTTTTTGTTAAAATTCCTTCCCGGGATATTTGGCCGTAGTCCAATGTTTTCTACAAAACCAGACGTTTCGGCAATGCCATTGACTTCCATCATCAGGGAAAATCGAGTGCGATAACGTGAGGTGGTATATGTTAGTGACCATAGTACTGTGGTTAAGGCTGAAGCAGTAAGTAGAAAGAAGTAGTTTCTATGGTAATATTTCATTTCGAAAATGATTTTAAAAATAAATCTTAGAATATGGAAGTCATGTATGGTTCTCCATACCGATATTTTTCATTTATAATGAAAACAAAAATATCCATGCGCTAAATTTGCACACTAATTTCTATTAGTTTTACAAAGGAAATGTCATGACAGTCTAACCACATAGTTAACTACCAATTAACTACTACCAAGTTAACTACTGTCTCCAGTGCATTATATACAACAGATGATTACAGATACAAATATAAGAAAATAGTAGCTGCATTTATTAGAGAAGAAATGTAAAAAATATCGGTATGGAGAACCATACATGACTTCCATATTCTAAGATTTATATTTAAATCTTAATATCGCCTGCCGAGCGCGATATATTTTCTCTTATACATGATTTACATTAAAATGAAAAAATTTTAATTTTATTGCCTGGCAACAAAATTATTTTATTTTTAACAATTACCATTGTTTGAAAAAGTTTAAATAAATTTTCAAATACTTTACTCTTGTTAAAACGTAAAAGGTTGCAGGTAAACTACCCCTTCCCCTTAACCGATCTTCACCAAAAACAACAGATCGTGAGTACTCTACAAGTCAGGGCTGTATGCAAAACATTATTTGATTCTGTTTGAATTTGCGGCTGTTATCGTTTGCCATAAGAAATACCCTTGTTAAGACATAAAACGTTACTGGTAAACTACCCCTTTCCCTTAACCGATCTTCACCAAAAACAATAGGTCTTGATAACTCTACAATTTAGGGCTGTATACGAGACATTATTTAATTCTGTTTGAATTTGCGGCTGTTATCGTTTGCCAAAAAAAAAATTTTCCCTTGATAAAAAAAAACTGTTGCAGGTAAACTACCCCTTTCCCTCAACCGATCTTCACCAAAAACAACAGGTCGCGAGTACTCTACAAATCAGGGCAGTATGCAAAAAATTATTTGATTCTGTTTGAATTTGCGGCAGTTATCGTTTGCCATAGAAAAAAAATCTATAGACACACAGACACACACACACAGACAGACACACAGACAGACACACACACAGACACTTTTCGGAAAACGACTTTTACTTCCATGTTCCTTAAGGAAATGGAAGTATGGTGATGGCAAAAAAAATCGTGTTCAAAATTATTGCAGAATATGATTGTACTATACTCAAAACATGAAAAAAAGTCATTTTTCGAAAAGTGTCTGTGTGTCTATGTGTCTGTGTGTCTATGTGTGTCTGTAGATTTTTTCCTATGGCAAACGATAATAGCCGCAAATTCAAACAGAATCAAATAATGTTCCGCATACAGCCCTGAATGGTAGGGTTCTCAAGAGCTGTTGATTTTGGTAAAGATCGGTTAAGGGAAAGGGGTAGTTTACCTGCAACGTTTTTTGTTTTAACAAGGGTATTTTCTATGGCAAACGATAACAGCCGCAAATTCAAATATAATCAAATACGTTTTTGCATACAGCCCTGATGTCTTGAGTACTAAAGACCTATTGTCTTTGGTGAAGATCGTTTAAGGGAAAGGGGTAGTTTACCGGCCACGTTTTTTGTTTTATCAAGAGTATTTTGTATGGCAAACGATAACAGCCGCAAATTCAAACAAAATCATATAATATTTTGCATACAGCCCTGAATTGCAGAGTTCTCAAGACCTATCGTTTTTGGTGAAGATCGGTTAAGGGAAAGTGGTAGTTTACCGGCAACGGTTTTTTATCAAGGGTAATTTTACTTCCATATTCCTTAAGGAATGGAAGTATGGTGATGGCAAAAAAAATCGTGTTCGAGATTATTGCAGATTCTGATTCTACTACACTCAAAACATGAAAAAAAGTCGTTTTCCGAAAAGTGTCTGTGTGTGTGTCTGTCTGTGTGTCTGTAGATTTTTTCTATGGCAAACGATAACTGCCGCAAATTCAAACAGAATCAAATAATTTTTTGAATGCAGCCCTGATTTTTTACTTCCATATTTCCTTAAGGAATGGAAGTATGGTGATGGCAAAAAAAATCGTGTTCGAGATTATTGCAGATTCTGATTCTACTACACTCAAAACATGAAAAAAAGTCGTTTTCCGAAAAGTGTCTGTGTGTGTGTGTGTCTGTGTGTGTGTCTGTGTGTCTGTGTGTCTGTCTGTGTGTCTGTAGATTTTTTTTCTATGGCAAACGATAACAGCCGCAAATTTAAACATAATCAAATAATGTTTCGTATACAGCTCTTAATTGTAGAGTTCTCAAGACCTTTTGTTTTTGGTGAAGATCGGATAACGGAAAGGGGTAGTTTACTGGTAACGTTTTATGTTTTAACAAGGGTATTTCCTATGGCAAACGATAACAGCCGCAAATTCAAACAGAATCAAAAGATTATTTGCATACAGCACTAAATTGCAGAGTTCTCAAGACCTATTGTTTTTGGTGAAGATCGGTTAAGAGAAAGGGGTAGTTTACCTACAACGTTTTTTTAACAAGGGTATTTTCTATGGCAAACGATAACAGCCGCAAATTCAAACAGAATAAAATAATTTTCTGTATACAGCCCTGATTTGTAGAGTACTCAAGACCTGTTGTTTTTGGTGAAGATCGGTTGAGGGGAAGGGGTAGTTTACCAGCAACGTTTTTTATCAAGCGTATTTTCTATGGCAAACGATAACTGCCGCAAATTCAAACACAATCAAATAATTTTTTGCATACAGCCCTGATTTGTAGAGTACTCACGACCTATTGTTTTTGGTGAAGATCGGTTGAGGGGAAGGGGTAGTTTACCTGCAACGGTTTTTTTTATCAAGGGAAATTTTTTTTTTTGGCAAACGATAACAGCCGCAAATTCAAACAGACTTAAATAATGTTTCGTATACAGCCTGAATTGTAGAGTTTTCAAGACCTATTGTTTTTGGTGAAGATCGGTTAAGGGAAAGGGGTAGTTTACCTGTAACGTTTTATGTTTTAACAAGGGTATTTCCGATGGCAAACGATAACAGCCGCAAATTCAAACAGAATCAAACGATTATTTGCATACAGCCCTAAATTGTTGATTTCTCAAGACCTATTGTTTTTGGTGAAGATCGGTTGAGGGAAAGGGGTAGTTTACCTGTAACGTTTTATGTTTTAACAAGGGTATTTCCTATGGCAAACGATAACAGCCGCAAATTCAAACAGAATCAAATAATGTTTTGCATACAGCCCTGATTTGTAGAGTACTCAAGACCTATTGTTTTTGGTGAAGATCGGTTAAGGGGAAGGGGTAGTTTACCTGCACCGTTTTTTTATCAAGCGTATTTTCTATGGCAAACGATAACAGCCGCAAATTCAAACAGAATCAAATAAATTTTTGCATACATCCCTGAATTGTAGAGGTCTCAAGGACTTTCGATTTTGGTGAAGATCGGTTAAGGGGAAGGGGTAGTTTACCTGCAACCTTTTACGTTTTAACAAGAGTAAAGTACTTGCAAATTTATTTAACCTTTTTGAAACAATGGTAATTGTTAAAAATAAAATAATTTTGTTGCCAGGCAATAAAATTAAAATTTTTTAATTTTAATGTAATATAATATTTTTCATTTAATACGGCAATAAAAAGGCAGGTAAGACACAAACACACAATTCACGTTATTTCTGGCCTCACTCATGTTTATTTTCTTACGTTTGCACGCTTTTTAAATGGAAAGTGCCGAAACCCACACCAACATAACGCGTGCAAGCCGAAAAAATGGACATCAATTTGCTTACTGGCGAAGCTAGTAGTTAATGAATGGGTAGGCAAAAATCTTATCTTAAATTTTTTTTAAGGAATCACTAAAAGGACGGTGGGTCAAATCGGACGCTGAGGTAGAGTTTGCTGTAACCGAATGGTTCCACAAACAGCCGTAAGAATTTTACTAGCAGGGAATCTACAGGTTAGCGCAACAGTGGAACTCATGTCTTAATGTTATTGGAGACTTCTTTTAAAATCGTTGAATAAAAAATGCTTTACAGCTCTATACGTGTGTCTATTGAACAATCCTTGTATTAGTCATACACAATAATACAACTGATTGAACTTCAAATTTTTAAACTTGGTTAGTTTCTATATATATGTTTAATGTTACAAATAATTCAAATAACAATCTTGATCATCTGTTAGTTCAGCGGAATAACAGTGACACTTTTAATAACCGCATAAAATAAACACTTAGTAACAACACAGGCGCTTTAACTTAACTGTTTGGACCACAGAAGTGAGGCTTGCCTCAACGCTCTATGTGTACAGCGCGGGACAATCCCCCCTCCCTACACTTCCCTCTCACACCACTACATTGCTTACATACGATGTATACAAAAAACGCTGAGGCAAGTTCAGGTTGCCTCATTCGATTTAAACGAACTATGCCGAATCTCACCTGTCACCATCTAGCGGTCGCTCAATAAAGCACGTTTCGGTTTAATAAATTTGACAGTCACAGTAACAATGTATAATCTTTACGTTATGTAGTTCATACGTATTTATAATTTTTATTCTACAGAATTTGTTAGGGTAGGCATTGCCTCAATTGCCTCCATGTAACTTCGCCACTGATATATATGTGTACAACGTTATCGGCAACAAAGAAGTAGTTTTTGTTAAAATTCCTTCCCGGGATATTTGGCCGTAGTCCAATGTTTTCTACAAAACCAGACATTTCGGCAATGCCATCGACTTCCATCATCAGTGAAAATCGAGTGCGATAACGTGAGGTGGTATACGTTAGTGACCACAGTACTGTGGTTAAGGCTGAAGCAGTAAGTAGAAAGAAGTAGTTTCTATGGTAATATTTCATTTCGAAAATGATTTTAAATATAAATCTTAGAATATGGAAGTCATGTATGGTTCTCCATACCGATATTTACTTCCATGTTCCTTAAGGAAATGGAAGTATGGTGATGGCAAAAAAAATCGTGTTCGAGATTTTTGCAGATTCTGATTGTACTACACTCAAAACATGAAAAAAAATAAAAAAAGAAATTTAGAGGTGTCAAGGGACACCCGGATGGAACGAAGTTCCTTTCGATTAATTAGTGAAGGAATTGTAATAAAATTTTATTTTTTTTAAGTTATAATAATATTTTTTTTATTATTAACAAATATAATGTAATATAAACTTAATCAGTAGGCTCAATTTTAGTAATAATTGGCTTGTGGTAACTGAAGTAGGAAACATATGTTTGGGATTCTATTTTATTTAAATGTCTTGAAAAAACTTCATCAATGGTAGTATTATATTTTGTTGTTGATTCTGCTGGATTATTGTTAATTCTTAAATCAAATTCTTCCTCTAGAAACTGTAGCAATGGTTTTGATTTTTCATTACTGAAGTTGATGTTAAAATCACCGGCTAAAATGAGTGGAACTTTATCTAAATTTTTGTTGTATCTGCTAAGCGTTCGAGATACATCTTTAGAATACTCTAGTTGGGTAGAAATAACGAAATAGAAATGAAAATATCTGGCTTGCTTTCTATAAGAGAGAGAGAGAGACAGACAGAGAAACATGCGCACGCCGCACAGCTTACAATAGCTTACTATAGCAAAAAGTGTCGTTACAACGAGTGTGTATATATATAAATATATATATATATATACTCTCTCGACTTCGTAAACACAACAGCGTATAGGTTAGAACACGCACGGCTTGCTAAATACATACGTTCTGATATTGTAATATTAAAATATGATTTGCTTTTGAATTTATTAAAATTATGACGCGTACACTTGCTAAACACACAATAATGGAGAGATTATAATGCGTATGACTTGGTTAGCACAATAATAAAGAGAGGATATAATGCGTACTTGCTAAAAATACAAAAGCATTTATTATTGTCTGTATAAAATCTCTACTTACCTAACTCCATCAGCAATATCCGGAACTTGTGCAGAAACACTGTCAGGATTCATTATTATTATTATTTTTTATTATTTATTATGTACAAAAAACCTGTATACACTCAACAAAAATAATCGTCGCGACACCACACTGTTCAATGCGAAATAGAAATGAAAATATCTGGCTTGCTTTCTATAAGAGAGAGAGAGAGACAGACAGAGAAACATGCGCACGCCGCACAGCTTACAATAGCTTACTATAGCAAAAAGTGTCGTTACAACTTTTCGTGAGAATTTTTTCCGTCTAGCCCCCTTTCACAACGCGCGATAAGGAACTTCGTTCCAAAAGTCGTTTTTCGAAAAGTGTCTGTGTGTGTGTCTGTGTGTCTGTGTGTGTGTGTGTCTGTAGATTTTTACTTCCATATTCCTTAAGGAATGGAAGTATGGTGGTGGCAAAAAAAATCGTGTTCGAGATTATTGCAGATTCTGATTCTACTACACTCAAAACATGAAAAAAAGTCGTTTTCCGAAAAGTGTCTGTGTGTGTGTCTGTGTGTGTGTGTGTGTGTCTGTGTGTCTCTAGATTTTTTTTCTATGGCAAACGATAACTGCCGCAAATTCAAACAGAATCAAATAATTTTTTGCAGACAGCCCTGATTTGTAGAGTACTCACGACCTATTGTTTTTGGTGAAGATCGGTTGAGGGAAAGGGGTAGTTTATCAGCAACGGTTTTTTTTTATCAAGGGAAATTTTTTTTTTTTTGACAAACGATAACAGCCGCAAATTCAAACAGAATCAAATAATGCTTCGCATACAGCCCTAAATAGTAGAGTTCTCAAGACCTTTTGTTTTTGGTGAAGATCGGTTAAGGGAAAGGGGTAGTTTACCAGCAACGTTTTATGTATTAAAAGGGTATTTTCTATGGCAAACGATAAGAGCCGCAAATTCAAACAGAATCAAATACGTTTCTGCATACAGCCCTAAATTGTAGAGTTCTCAAGACGTATTGTTTTTGGTGAAGATCGGTTAAGGGGATGGGGTAGTTTACCTGCAACCTTTTACGTTTTAACAAGAGTAAAGTACTTGAAAATTCATTTAAACTTTTTCAAACAATGGTAATTGTTGAAAATAAAATAATTTTGTTGCCAGGCAATAAAATTATAATTTTTTCATTTTAATGTAAATCATGTATAAGAGAAAATATATCGCGCTTGGCAGGCGATATTAAGATTTAAATATAAATCTTAGAATATGGAAGTCATGTATAGTTCTCCATACCGATATTTTTATGTGGCAAACGATAACAGCCGCAAATTCAAACAGAATCAAATAATTTTTTGCATGCAGCTCTGATTTGTAGAGTACTCGTGGCCTTTTGTTTTTGGTGAAGATCGGTTGAGGGAAAGGTGTAGTTTACCGGCAACGGTTTTTTTTTTATCAAGGGTAATTTTGTTTGTTTGGCAAACGATAACAGCCGCAAATTCAAACAGAATCAAATAATGCTTCGCATACAGCCCTAAATAGTAGAGTTCTCAAGACCTTTTGTTTTTGGTGAAGATCGGTTAAGGGAAAGGGGTAGTTTACCAGCAACGTTTTATGTATTAAAAGGGTATTTTCTATGGCAAACGATAAGAGCCGCAAATTCAAACAGAATCAAATACGTTTTTGCATGCAGCCCTTATTTCTTGAGTACTAAAGACCTATTGTTTTTGGTGAAGATCGTTTAAGGGAAAGGGGTAGTTTACCAGCCACGTTTTTTGTTTTATCAAGGGTATTTTGTATGGCAAACGATAACAGCCGCAAATTCAAACAAAATCATATAATATTTTGCATACAGCCCTGAATTGTAAAGTTCTCAAGACCTATCGTTTTTGGTAAAGATCGGTTAAGGGAAAGTGGTAGTTTACCAGCAACGGTTTTTTATCAATTGTATTTTTACTTCCATATTCCTTAAGGAATGGAAGTATGGTGATGGCAAAAAAAATCGTGTTCGAGATTATTGCAGATTCTGATTCTACTACACTCAAAACATGAAAAAAAGTCGTTTTCCGAAAAGTGTCTGTGTGTCTGTCTGTGTGTCTGTCTGTCTGTCTGTGTGTCTGTCTGTCTGTGTGTCTGTCTGTCTGTAGATTTTTTTTCTATGGCAAACGATAACTGCCGCAAATTCAAACAGAATCAAATAATTTTTTGCATACAGCCCGGTTTTGCAGAGTTCTCGCGACCTATTGTTTTTGGTAAAGATCGGTTGAGGGAAAGGGGTAGTTTACCTGCAACGGTTTTTTTTTAGCAAGGGTAATTTTGTTTGTTTGGCAAACGATAACAGCCGCAAATTCAAACAGAATAAAATAATGTTTCGCATACAGCCCTGAATTGTAGAGTTCTCAAGACCTGTTGTTTTTGGTGAAGATCGGTTAAGGGAAAGGGGTAGTTTACCTGTAACGTTTTATGTTTTAACAAGGGTATTTCCTATGGCAAACGATAACAGCCGCAAATTCAAACAGAATGAAAAGATTATTTGCATACAGCCCTAAATTGTAGAGTTCTCAATACCTTTTGTTTTTGGTGAAGATCGGTTAAGGGAAAGGGGTAGTTTACCTACAACGTTTTTTTAACAAGGGTATTTTCTATGGCAAACGATAACAGCCGCAAATTCAAACAGAATCAAATAATTTTCTGCATACAGCCCTGATTTGTAGAGTACTCAAGACCTATTGTTTTTGGTGAAGATCGGTTGAGGGGAAGGGGTAGTTTACCAGCAACGTTTTTTATCATGCGTATTTTCTATGGCAAACGACAACTGCCGCAAATTCAAACAGAATCAAATAATTTTTTGCATACAGCCCTGATTTGTAGAGTACTCGCGACCTATTGTTTTTGGTGAAGATCGGTTGAGGGGAAGGGGTAGTTTACCTGCAACGTGTTTTTAACAAGGGTATTTTCTATGGCAAACGATAACAGCCGCAAATTCAAACAGAATCAACTATTGTTTTGCATACTGCCCTGATTTGTAGAGTACTCAAGACCTATTGTTTTTGGTGAAGATCGGTTAAGGCGAAGGGGTAGTTTACCTGCAACGTTTTTTTATCAAGCGTATTTTATATGGCAAACGATAACAGCCGCAAATTCAAACAGAATCAAATAATTTTTTGCATTCATCCCTGAATTGTAGAGGTCTCAATGACTTTCGATTTTGGTGAAGATCGGTTAAGGGAAAGGGGTAGTTTACCTGCAACCTTTTACGTTTTGACAAGAGTAAAGTACTTGAAAATTTATTTAAACTTTTTGAAACAATGGTAATTGTTAAAAATAAAATAATTTTGTTGCCAGGCAATAAAATTATAATTTTTTCATTTTAATGTAATATAATATTTTTCATTTAATACAGCAATAAAAAGGCAGGTAAGACACAGCCTGGCTGTTTGGCTGAAAATGATTTTAAATATAAATCTTAGAATATGGAAGTCATGTATGGTTCTCCATACCGATATTACTTCCATATTCCTTAAGGAATGGAAGTATGGTGATGGCAAAAAAAATCGTGTTCGAGATTATTGCAGATTCTGATTCTACTACACTCAAAACATGAAAAAAAGTCGTTTTCCGAAAAGTGTCTGTGTGTCTGTGTGTCTGTCTGTCTGTCTGTCTTCTGTCTGTAGATTTTTTTTCTATGGCAAACGATAACTGCCGCAAATTCAAACAAAATCAAATAATTTTTTGCATACAGCCCTGATTTGTGGAGTACTCGCGACCTATTGTTTTTGGTGAAGATCGGTTGAGGGAAAGGGGTAGTTTACCGGCAACGGTTTTTTTTTATCAAGGGTAATTTTGTTTGTTTGGCAAACGATAACAGCAGCAAATTCAAACAGAATGAAATAATGTTTCGCATACTGCCCTGAATTGTAGAGTTCTCACGATCTGTTGATTTTGGTAAAGATCGGTTAAGGGAAAGGGGTAGTTTACCAGTACCGTTTTATGTTTTAACAAGGGTATTTTCTATGGCAAACGATAACAGCCGCAAATTCAAACATAATCAAATAATGTTTTGCATACTGCCCTGAATTGTAGAGTTATCAAGACCTTTTGTTTTTGGTGAAGATCGGTTAAGGGAAAGGGGTAGTTTACCTGTAACGTTTTATGTTTTTAAGGGTATTTCCTATGGTAAACGATAAGAACCGCAAATTCAAACAGAATCAAATACGTTTTTGCATACAGCCCTGATTTCTTGAGTACTACAGACCTGTTGTTTTTGGTGAAGATCGTTTAAGGGAAAGGGGTAGTTTACCTGCCACGTTTTTTGTTTTATCAAGGGTATTTATTATGGCAAACGATAACAGCCGCAAATTCACACAAAATCATATAATATTTTGCATACAACCCTAAATTGTAGAGTTCTCAAGACCTGTCGTTTTTGGTGAAGATCGGTTAAGGGAAAGGGGTAGTTTACCGGCAACGGTTTTTTATCAAGGGTAATTTTACTTCCATATTCCTTAAGGAATGGAAGTATGGTGATGTCAAAAAAAATCGTGTTCGAGATTATTGCAGATTCTGATTCTACTACACTCAAAACATGAAAATGTCGTTTTCCGAAAAGTGTCTGTGTGTGTGTCTGTCTGTCTGTCTGTAGATTTTTTTCTATGGCAAACGATAACTGCCGCAAATTCAAACAGAATCAAATAATTTTTTGCATACAGCCCTGATTTGTAGAGTACTCGCGACCTATTGTTTTTGGTGAAGATCGGTTGAGGGAAAGGGGTAGTTTACCTGCAACGGTTTTTTTTTATCAAGGGAATTTTTTTTTTTTTTTGCAAACGATAACAGCCGCAAATTCAGACAGAATCAAATAATGTTTCGCATACAGCCCTGAATTGTAGAATTCTCAAGACCTGTTGTTTTTGGTGAAGATCGGTTGAGGGGAAGGGGTAGTTTACCGGCAACATTTTTTATCAAGCGTATTTTCTATGGCAAACGATAACTGCCGCAAATTCAAACAGAATCAAACAATTTTTTGCATACGGCAGTGAATTGTAGAGTACTCAAGGCCTTTCGATTTTGGTGAAGATCGGTTAAGGGGAAGGGGTAGTTTACCGGCAACCTTTTACGTTTTAACAAGAGTAAAGTACTTGAAAATTCATTTAAACTTTTTCAAAAAATGGTAATTGTAAAAAATAAAATAATTTTGTTGCCAGGCAATAAAATTATAATTTTTTCATTTTAATGTAAATTATGTATATATTAGAAAATATATCGTGCTTGGCAGGCAAGCATATTTCAGATTATAAATCTTAGAATATGGAAGTCATGTATGGTTCTCCATACCGATATTTTCTATGGTAAACGATAACAGCCGCAAATTCAAACAGAATCAAATGATGTTTTGCATACAGCCCTGTATTGTAGAGTTCTCAGTACCTATTGGTGTTGGTGAAGATCGGTTAAGGGGAAGGGGTAGTTTACCTGCAACGTTTTATGTTTTAAAAGGGTATTTTCTATGGCAAACGATAAGAGCCGCAAATTCAAACAGAATCAAATACGTTTTTGCATACAGTCCTGATTTGTTGAGTACTAAAGACCTATTGTTTTTGGTGAAGATCGGTAAAGGGAAAGGGGTAGTTTACCAGACACGTTTTTAGTTTTATCAAGGGTATTTTATATGGCAAACGATAACAGCCGCAAATTCAAACGGAATCAAATGATGTTTTGCATACAGCCCTGTATTGTAGAGTTCTCAATACCTATTGGTGTTGGTGAAGATCGGTTAAGGGAAAGGGGTAGTTTACCTGCAACGTTTTATGTTTTAAAAGGGTATTTTCTATGGCAAACGATAAGAGCCGCAAATTCAAACAGAATCAAATACGTTTTTGCATACAGCGCTGATTTGTAGAGTACTCGTGACATATTGTTTTTGGTGAAGATCGGTTGAGGGAAAGGTGTAGTTTACCTGCAACGGTTTTTTTTTATCAAGGGTAATTTTGTTTGTTTGGCAAACGATAACAGCCGCAAATTCAAACAGAATCAAATAATGCTTCGCATACAGCCCTAAATAGTAGAGTTCTCAAGACCTTTTGTTTTTGGTGAAGATCGGTTAAGGGAAAGGGGTAGTTTACCAGCAACGTTTTATGTATTAAAAGAGTATTTTCTATGGCAAACGATAAGAGCCGCAAATTCAAACAGAATCAAATACGTTTTTGCATACAGCCCTTATTTCTTGAGTACTAAAGACCTATTGTTTTTGGTGAAGATCGTTTAAGAGAAAGGGGTAGTTTATCAGCCACGTTTTTTGTTTTATCAAGGGTATTTTGTATGGCAAACGATAACAGCCGCAAATTCAAACAGAATCAAATGATGTTTTGCATACAGCCCTGTATTGTAGAGTTCTCAGTACCTATTGGTGTTGGTGAAGATCGGTTAAGGGGAAGGGGTAGTTTACCTGCAACGTTTTATGTTTTAAAAGGGTATTTTCTATGGCAAACGATAAGAGCCGCAAATTCAAACAGAATCAAATACGTTTTTGCATACAGCCCTGATTTGTTGAGTACTAAAGATCTATTGTTTTTGGTGAAGATCGGTAAAGGGAAAGGGGTAGTTTACCAGACACGTTTTTAGTTTTATCAAGGGTATTTTATATGGCAAACGATAACAGCCGCAAATTCAAACGGAATCAAATGATGTTTTGCATACAGCACTGTATTGTAGAGTTCTCAATACCTATTGGTGTTGGTGAAGATCGGTTAAGGGAAAAGGGGTAGTTTACCTGCAACGTTTTATGTTTTAAAAGGGTATTTTCTATGGCAAACGATAAGAGCCGCAAATTCAAACAGAATCAAATACGTTTTTGCATACAGCGCTGATTTGTAGAGTACTCGTGACATATTGTTTTTGGTGAAGATCGGTTGAGGGAAAGGTGTAGTTTACCTGCAACGGTTTTTTTTTATCAAGGGTAATTTTGTTTGTTTGGCAAACGATAACAGCCGCAAATTCAAACAGAATCAAATAATGCTTCGCATACAGCCCTAAATAGTAGAGTTCTCAAGACCTTTTGTTTTTGGTGAAGATCGGTTAAGGGAAAGGGGTAGTTTACCAGCAACGTTTTATGTATTAAAAGAGTATTTTCTATGGCAAACGATAAGAGCCGCAAATTCAAACAGAATCAAATACGTTTTTGCATACAGCCCTTATTTCTTGAGTACTAAAGACCTATTGTTTTTGGTGAAGATCGTTTAAGAGAAAGGGGTAGTTTATCAGCCACGTTTTTTGTTTTATCAAGGGTATTTTGTATGGCAAACGATAACAGCCGCAAATTCAAACAGAATCAAATGATGTTTTGCATACAGCCCTGTATTGTAGAGTTCTCAATACCTATTGGTGTTGGTGAAGATCGGTTAAGGGAAAGGGGTAGTTTACCTGCAACGTTTTATGTTTTAAAAGGGTATTTTCTATGGCAAACGATAAGAGCCGCAAATTCAAACAGAATCAAATACGTTTTTGCATACAGCCCTGTTTTGTTGAGTACTAAAGACCTATTGTGTTTGGTGAAGATCGGTAAAGGGAAAGGGGTAGTTTACCAGACACGTTTTTAGTTTTATCAAGGGTATTTTATATGGCAAACGATAACAGCCGCAAATTCAAACGGAATCATATAATATTTTGCATACAGCCCTGAAATGTAGAGTTCTCAAGACCTGTTGGTTTTGGTGAAGATCGGTTAAAGGAATAGGGTTGTTTACCAGCAACATTTTATGTTTTATCAAGGGTAATTTTTTTTATGACGGACGATAACTGCCGTACATTAAAACAGAATCAACTACTCTTCTGCATACCTTTTTGAATTATACAGAACTCAATGTGTGTTGATTTTGTTGAAGATCGGTTAAGGGAAAGGGGTAGTTTACCTGCAACGTTTTATGTTTTAACAAGGGTATTTTTTCTATGACGAACGATAACTGCCGTAAATTCAAAGAGAATCAACTAATGTTTTGCATACAGTCCTGAATTGTAGAGTTCTCAAGACTTTTTGTTTTTGGTGAAGATCGGTTAATGGAATAGGGTAGTTTACCAGCAACGTTTTATGTTTTATCAAGGGTGTTTTCTATGGCAAACGATAACAGCTGCAAATTCAAACAGAATCAAATAATTGTTTGCATACAGGCCTGAATTGTAGAGTACCCAAGACCTGTCGTTTTTGGTGAAGATCGGTTAAGGGAAAGGGGTAGTTTACCAGCAACGGTTTTTTATCAAGGGTAATTTTTTTCTATAGTAAACGGTAACAGCCGCAAATTCAAACAGAATCAAATGATGTTTTGCATACAGCCCTGTATTGTAGAGTTCTCAATACCTATTGGTGTTGGTGAAGATCGGTTAAAGGAATAGGGTAGTTTACCAGCAATATTTTATGTTTTAACAAGGGTAATTTTTTATATGACGAACGATAACTGCCGTAAATTCAAACAGAATCGTCTTGGTTTTTGCATACCTTTTTGAACTAAAGAGAACTCAAGGTCTATTGATTTTGTTGAAGATCGGTTAAGGGAAGGGGTAGTTTATCAGCAACTTTTTATGTTTTAAAAAGGGTAATTTTTTTTATGACGAACGATAACTGCCGAAAATTCAATGAGAATCAAATAAGTTTTTGCACCTTTTCCTGAGTTGCAGAGAGCTTAAGGTCTATTGATTTTGGTGAAGATCGGTTAAGGGAAAGGGGTAGTTTATCTGAAACATTTTATGATTTAACAAGAGTAAAGTACTTAATTTTTATAAATAAAGTATCCTGATAAGAAGCTCATAGTAATCCACTGTAGAAACGCAGATGAAATATCTATAAATGAAGAAGTTAGGTGAACGGGGTGGGGGTAATTTTCTATTATTAAAAATTATAGTTTGTGGTGGAGGGGAGAATTTTTTATATGTGTACTACGTTATCGGCAACAAAGAAGTAGTTTTTTGTTAAAATTGCTTCCCGGGCTCTTTAGCCGTAGTCCAATGTTTTCTACAAAACCAGACTTTTCGGCAGTGGCATCGACTGCCATCATCGGTGAAAATCGAGTGCGAAAACGTGAGGTGGTATACGTTAGTGACCATGAACATGGAATCTTGAACATGGAAGTCATGTATGGTTCTCCATTCCGATATTTTTTCATGTTTTGAGCGTAGTAGAATCAGAATCTGCAATAATCTCGAACACGATTTTTTTTGCCATCACCATACTTCCATTCCTTAAGGAATATGGAAGTAATAAACACCTCTTATTTTTTTACCACTTGTAAAAATTAATATTTTTACTTCCATATTCCTTAAGGAAATGGAAGTATGGTGATGGCAAAAAAAATCGTGTTCGAGATTATTGCAGATTCTGATTGTACTACACTCAAAACATGTAAAAAGTTGTTTTTCGAAAAGCGTCTGTGTGTGTCTGTCTGTCTGTCTGTCTGTGTGTCTGTGTCTGTCTGTCTGTGTGTCTGTCTGTGTGTCTGTGTGTCTGTAGATTTTTTATCTATGGCAAACGATAACTGCCGCAAATTCAAACAGAATCAAATAATTTTTTGCATGCAGCCCTTATATTTACTTCCATATTCCTTAAGGAATGGAAGTATGGTGATGGCAAAAAAAATCGTGTTCGAGATTTTTGCAGATTCTGATTCTACTACACTCAAAACATGAAAAAAAGTCGTTTTCCGGAAAGTGTCTGTGTGTGTGTGTGTCTGTGTG
Source organism: Magicicada septendecula (assembly GCA_034769895.1). Classification (NCBI taxonomy): domain Eukaryota; kingdom Metazoa; phylum Arthropoda; class Insecta; order Hemiptera; family Cicadidae; genus Magicicada; species Magicicada septendecula. Next base: position 138,290,828 of record CM068372.1, read on the forward strand.
TCTGTGTGTCTGTCTGTGTGTGTGTCTGTAGATTTTTTTTCTATGGCAAACGATAACTGCCGCAAATTCAAACAGAATCAAATAATTTTTTGCATACAGCCCTGATTTGTAGAGGACTCGCGACCTATTGTTTTTGGTGAAGATCGGTTGAGGGAAAGGGGTAGTTTACCTGCAACGGTTTTTTTTATCAAGGGAAATTTTTTTTTTTGGCAAACGATAACAGCCGCAAATTCAAACAGAATCAAATAATGTTTCGTATACAGCCCTGAATTGTAGAGTTCTCAAGACCTTTTGTTTTTGGTGAAGATCGGTTAAGGGAAAGGGGTAGTTTACTTGTAACGTTTTATGTTTTAACAAGGGTATTTCCTATGGCAAACGATAACTGCCGCAAATTCAAACAGAATCAAATAATTTTTTGCATACAGCCCTGATTAGTAGAGTACTCGCGACTATTGTTTTTGGTGAAGATCGGTTGAGGGAAAGTGGTAGTTTACCTGCAACGGTTTTTTTTATCAAGGGAAATTTTTTCTTTGGCAAACGATAACAGCCGCAAATTCATACAGACTTAAATAATGTTTCGTATACAGCCCTGAATTGTAGAGTTTTTAAGACCTATTGTTTTTGGTGAAGATCGGTTAAGGGAAAGGGGTAGTTTACCTGTAACGTTTTATGTTTTAACAAGGGTATTTCCTATGGCAAACGATAACAGCCGCAAATTCGAACAGAATCAAACGATTATTTGCATACAGCCCTAAATTGTAGAGTTCTCAAGACCTATTGTTTTTGGTGAAGATCGGTTGAGGGAAAGGGGTAGTTTTCCAGCAACGTTTTTTTAACAAGGGTATTTTCTATGGCAAACGATAACAGCCGCAAATTCAAACAGAATCAAATAATGTTTTGCATACAGCCCTGATTTGTAGAGTACTCAAGACCTATTGTTTTTGGTGAAGATCGGTTAAGGGGAAGGTGAACCTAGCCTTAGTTTACCTGCACCGTTTTTTTATCAAGCGTATTTTCTATGGCAAACGATAACAGCCGCAAATTCGAACAGAATCAAATAATTTTTTGCATACTTCCCTGAATGGTAGAGATCTCAATGACTTTCGATTTTGGTGAAGATCGGTTAAGGGGAAGGGGTAGTTTACCTGCAACCTTTTACGTTTTAACAAGAGTAAAGTACTTGCAAATTTATTTAAACTTTTTGAAACAATGTTAATTGTTAAAAATAAAATAATTTTGTTGCCAGGCAATAAAATTAAAATTTTTTAATTTTAATGTAATATAATATTTTTCATTTAATACGGCAATAAAAAGGCAGGTAAGACACAAACACACAATTCACGTTATTTCTGGCCTCACTCATGTTTATTTTCTTACGTTTGCACGCTTTTTAAATGGAAAGTGCCGAAACCCACACCAACATAACGCGTGCAAGCCGAAAAAATGGACATCAATTTGCTTACTGGCGAAGCTAGTAGTTAATGAATGGGTAGGCAAAAATCTTATCTTAAATTTTTTTTAAGGAATCACTAAAAGGACGGTGGGTCAAATCGGACGCTGAGGTAGAGTTTGCTGTAACCGAATGGTTCCACAAACAGCCGTAAGAATTTTACTAGCAGGGAATCTACAGGTTAGCGCAACAGTGGAACTCATGTCTTAATGTTATTGGAGACTTCTTTTAAAATCGTTGAATAAAAAATGCTTTACAGCTCTATACGTGTTTCTATTGAACAATCCTTGTATTAATCATACACAATAATACAACTGATTGAACTTCAAATTTTTAAACTTGATTAGTTTCTATATATATGTTTAATGTTACAAATAATTCAAATAACAATCTTGATCATCTGTTAGTTCAGCGGAATAACAGTGACACTTTTAATAACCGCATAAAATAAAAACTTAGAAACAACACAGGCGCTTTAACTTAACTGTTTGGACCACAGAAGTGAGGCATGCCTCAACGCTCTATGTGTACAGCGCGGGACAATCCCCCCTCCCTACACTTCCCTATCTCACCACTACATTGTTTACATACGATGTATACAAAAAACGCTGAGGCAAGTTCAGGTTGCCTCATTCGCTTTAAACGAACTATGCCGAATCTCACCTGTCACCATCTAGCGGTCGCTCAATAAAGCACGTTTCGGTTTAATAAATTTGACAGTGACAGTAACAATGTATAATCTTTACGTTATGTAGTTCATACGTATTTATAATTTTTATTCTACAGAATTTGTTAGGGTAGGCATTGCCTCAATTGCCTCCATGTAACTTCGCCACTGATATATATGAGTACAACGTTATCGGCAACAAAGAAGTAGTTTTTGTTAAAATTCCTTCCCGGGATATTTGGCCGTAGTCCAATGTTTTCTACAAAACCAGACATTTCGGCAATGCCATCGACTTCCATCATCAGTGAAAATCGAGTGCGATAACGTGAGGTGGTATACGTTAGTGACCACAGTACTGTGGTTAAGGCTGAAGCAGTAAGTAGAAAGAAGTTGTTTCTATGGTAATATTTCATTTCGAAAATGATTTTAAATATAAATCTTAGAATATGGAAGTCATGTACGGTTCTCCATACCGATATTTTACTTCCATGTTCCTTAAGGAAATGGAAGTATGGTGATGGCAAAAAAAATCGTGTTCGAGATTTTTGCAGATTCTGATTGTACTACACTCAAAACATGAAAAAAAGTCGTTTTTCGAAAAGTGTCTGTGTGTGTGTGTGTGTGTGTGTGTGTGTGTCTGTAGATTTTTACTTCCATATTCCTTAAGGAATGGAAGTATGGTGGTGGCAAAAAAAATCGTGTTCGAGATTATTGCAGATTCTGATTCTACTACACTCAAAAAAAAAAAAGTCGTTTTCCGAAAAGTGTCTGTGTGTGTGTTTGTCTGTGTGTGTGTGTGTGTGTGTGTGTGTGTGTGTGTGTGTGTGTGTGTGTGTGTCTGTGTGTCTGTAGATTTTTTTTCTATGGCAAACGATAACTGCCGCAAATTCAAACAGAATCAAATAATTTTTTGCATACAGCCCTGATTTGTAGAGTACTCACGACCTATTGTTTTTGGTGAAGATCGGTTGAGGGGAAGGGGTAGTTTATCAGCAACGGTTTTTTTTTATCAAGGGAAATTTTTTTTTTTGGCAAACGATAACTGCCGCAAATTCAAACAGAATCAAAAGATTATTTGCATACAGCCCTAAATTGTAGAGTTCTCAAGACCTATTGTTTTTGGTGAAGATCGGTTAAGGGAAAGGGGTAGTTTACCTACAACGTTTTTTTAACAAGGGTATTTTCTATGGTAAACGATAACAGCCGCAAATTCAAACAGAATCAAATAATTTTCTGCATACAGCCCTGGTTTGTAGAGTACTCAAGACCTGTTGTTTTTGGTGAAGATCGATTGAGGGGAAGGGATAGTTTACATGCAACGTTTTTTATCAAGCTTATTTTCTATGGCAAAGGATAACTGCCGCAAATTCAAACAGAATCAAATAATTTTTTGTATACGTCAGTGAATTGTAGAGCACTCAAGGCCTTTAGATTTTGGTGAAGATCGGTTAAGGGGAAGGGGTAGTTTACCTGCAACCTTTTACGTTTTAACAAGAGTAAAGTACTTGAAAATTCATTTAAACTTTTTCAAACAATGGTAATTGTTGAAAATAAAATAATTTTGTTGCCAGGCAATAAAATTATAATTTTTTCATTTTAATGTAAATCATGTATAAGAGAAAATATATCGCGCTTGGCAGGCGATATTAAGATTAAATATATATCTTAGAATATGGAAGTCATGTATAGTTCTCCATACCGATATTTTTCTATGGCAAACTATAACAGCCGCAAATTTAAACAGAATCAAATAATTTTTTGCATGCAGCCCTGATTTGTAGAGTACTCGTGACATATTGTTTTTGGTGAAGATCGGTTGAGGAAAAGGTGTAGTTTACCTGCAACGGTTTTTTTTTATCAAGGGTAATTTTGTTTGTTTGGCAAATGATAACAGCCGCAAATTCAAACAGAATCAAATAATGCTTCGCATACAGCCCTAAATAGTAGAGTTCTCAAGACTTTTTGTTTTTGGTGAAGATCGGTTAAGGGAAAGGGGTAGTTTACCAGCAACGTTTTATGTATTAAAAGAGTAATTTCTATGGCAAACGATAAGAGCCGCAAATTCAAACAGAATCAAATACGTTTTTGCATACAGCCCTTATTTCTTGAGTACTAAAGACCTGTTGTTTTTGGTGAAGATCGTTTAAGGGAAAGGGGTAGTTTATCAGCCACGTTTTTTTGTTTTATCAAGGGTATTTTGTATGGCAAACGATAACAGCCGCAAATTCAAACAGAATCAAATGATGTTTTGCATACAGCCCTGTATTGTAGAGTTCTCAATACCTATTGGTGTTGGTGAAGATCGGTTAAGGGAAAGGGGTAGTTTACCTGCAACGTTTTATGTTTTAAAAGGGTATTTTCTATGGCAAACGATAAGAGCCGCAAATTCAAACAGAATCAAATACGTTTTTGCATACAGCCCTGTTCTGTTGAGTACTAAAGACCTATTGTGTTTGGTGAAGATCGGTAAAGGGAAAGGGGTAGTTTACCAGACACGTTTTTAGTTTTATCAAGGGTATTTTATATGGCAAACGATAACAGCCGCAAATTCAAACGGAATCATATAATATTTTGCATACAGCCCTAAAATGTAGTGTTCTCAAGACCTGTTGGTTTTGGTGAAGATCGGTTAAAGGAATAGGGTTGTTTACCAGCAACATTTTATGTTTTATCAAGGGTAATTTTTTTTATGACGGACGATAACTGCCGTACATTAAAACAGAATCAACTACTCTTCTGCATACCTTTTTGAATTATACAGAACTCAATGTCTGTTGATTTTGTTGAAGATCGGTTAAGGGAAAGGGGTAGTTTACCTGCAACGTTTTATGTTTTAACAAGGGTATTTTTTCTATGACGAACGATAACTGCCGTAAATTCAAAGAGAATCAACTAATGTTTTGCATACAGTCCTGAATTGTAGAGTTCTCAAGACTTTTTGTTTTTGGTGAAGATCGGTTAATGGAATAGGGTAGTTTACCAGCAACGTTTTATGTTTTATCAAGGGTGTTTTCTATGGCAAACGATAACAGCTGCAAATTCAAACAGAATCAAATAATTGTTTGCATACAGGCCTGAATTGTAGAGTACCCAAGACCTGTCGTTTTTGGTGAAGATCGGTTAAGGGAAAGGGGTAGTTTACCAGCAACGGTTTTTTATCAAGGGTAATTTTTTTCTATAGTAAACGGTAACAGCCGCAAATTCAAACAGAATCAAATGATGTTTTGCATACAGCCCTGTATTGTAGAGTTCTCAATACCTATTGGTGTTGGTGAAGATCGGTTAAAGGAATAGGGTAGTTTACCAGCAACATTTTATGTTTTAACAAGGGTAATTTTTTATATGACGAACGATAACTGCCGTAAATTCAAACAGAATCGTCTTGGTTTTTGCATACCTTTTTGAACTAAAGAGAACTCAAGGTCTATTGATTTTGTTGAAGATCGGTTAAGGGAAGGGGTAGTTTATCAGCAACTTTTTATGTTTTAAAAAGGGTAATTTTTTTTTATGACGAACGATAACTGCCGAAAATTCAATGAGAATCAAATAAGTTTTTGCACCTTTTCCTGAGTTGCAGAGAGCTCAAGGTCTATTGATTTTGGTGAAGATCGGTTAAGGGAAAGGGGTAGTTTATCTGAAACATTTTATGATTTAACAAGAGTAAAGTACTTAATTTTTATAAATAAAGTATCCTGATAAGAAGCTCATAGTAATCCACTGTAGAAACGCAGATGAAATATCTATAAATGAAGAAGTTAGGTGAACGGGGTGGGGGTAATTTTCTATTATTAAAAATTATAGTTTGTGGTGGAGGGGAGAATTTTTTATATGTGTACTACGTTATCGGCAACAAAGAAGTAGTTTTTTGTTAAAATTGCTTCCCGGGCTCTTTAGCCGTAGTCCAATGTTTTCTACAAAACCAGACTTTTCGGCAGTGGCATCGACTGCCATCATCGGTGAAAATCGAGTGCGAAAACGTGAGGTGGTATACGTTAGTGACCATGAACATGGAATCTTAGAACATGGAAGTCATGTATGGTTCTCCATACCGATATTTTTTCATGTTTTGAGCGTAGTAGAATCAGAATCTGCAATAATCTCGAACACGATTTTTTTTTGCCATCACCATACTTCCATTCCTTAAGGAATATGGAAGTAATAAACACCTCTTATTTTTTTACCACTTGTAAAAATTAATATTTTTACTTCCATATTCCTTAAGGAAATGGAAGTATGGTGATGGCAAAAAAAATCGTGTTCGAGATTATTGCAGATTCTGATTGTACTACACTCAAAACATGTAAAAAGTTGTTTTTCGAAAAGCGTCTGTGTGTGTGTGTCTGTCTGTCTGTCTGTGTGTCTGTGTCTGTCTGTCTGTGTGTCTGTCTGTGTGTCTGTGTGTCTGTAGATTTTTTATCTATGGCAAACGATAACTGCCGCAAATTCAAACAGAATCAAATAATTTTTTGCATGCAGCCCTGATTTTTTACTTCCATGTTCCTTAAGGAAATGGAAGTATGGTGATGGCAAAAAAAATCGTGTTCGAGATGTTTGCAGATTCTGATTGTACTACACTCAAAACATGAAAAAAAGTCGTTTTTCGAAAAGTGTCTGTGTGTGTGTGTGTGTGTGTCTGTGTGTGTGTGTGTCTGTAGATTTTTACTTCCATATTCCTTAAGGAATGGAAGTATGGTGGTGGCAAAATAAAATCGTGTTCGAGATTATTGCACATTATGATTCTACTACACTCAAAACAAAACAAAAAATCGTTTTCCGAAAAGTGTCTGTGTGTGTGTCTGTGTGTCTGTAGATTTTTTTTCCATGGCAAACGATAACTGCCGCAAATTCAAACAGAATCAAATAATTTTTTGCATACAGCCCTGATTTGTAGAGTAATCACGACCTTTTGTTTTTGGTGAAGATCGGTTGCGGGAAAGGGGTAGTTTATCAGCAACGGTTTTTTTTATCAAGGGAAAATTTTTTTTTTGGCAAACGATAACTGCCGCAAATTCAAACAGAATCAAAAGATTATTTGCATACAGCCCTAGATTGTAGATTTCTCAAGACCTGTTGTTTTTGGTGAAAATCGGTTAAGGGAAAGGGGTAGTTTACCTACAACGTTTTTTTAACAAGTTTATTTTCTATGGTAAACGATAACAGCCGCAAATTCAAACAGAATCAAATAATTTTCTGCATACAGACCTGGTTTGTAGAGTACTCAAGACCTGTTGTTTGTGGTGAAGATCGATTGAGGGGAAGGGATAGTTTACCTGCAACGTTTTTTATCAAGCTTATTTTCTATGGCAAAGGATAACTGCCGCAAATTCAAACAGAATCAAATAATTTTTTGCATACGTCAGTGAATTGTAGAGGACTCAAGGCCTTTAGATTTTGGTGAAGATCGGTTAAGGGGAAGGGGTAGTTTACCTGCAACCTTTTACGTTTTAACAAGAGTAAAGTACTTGAAAATTCATTTAAACTTTTTCAAACAATGGTAATTGTTGAAAATAAAATAATTTTGTTGCCAGGCAATAAAATTATAATTTTTTCATTTTAATGTAAATCATGTATAAGAGAAAATATATAGCGCTTGGCAGGCGATATTAAGATTTAATATAAATCTTAGAATATGGAAGTCATGTATAGTTCTCCATACCGATATTTTTCTATGGCAAACGATAACAGCCGCAAATTCAAACAGAATCAAATAATTTTTTGCATGCAGGCCTGATTTGTAGAGTACCCGTGACCTGTTGTTTTTGGTGAAGATCGGTTGAGGGAAAGGTGTAGTTTACCTGCAACGGTTTTTTTTTATCAAGGGTAATTTTGTTTGTTTGGCAAACGATAACAGCCGCAAATTCAAACAGAATCAAATAATGCTTCGCATACAGCCCTAAATAGTAGAGTTCTCAAGACCTTTTTTTTTGATGAAGATCGGTTAAGGGAAAGGGGTAGTTTACCAGCAACGTTTTATGTATTAAAAGGGTATTTTTTATGGCAAACGATAAGAGCCGCAAATTCAAACAGAATCAAATACGTTTTTGCATACAGCCCTTATTTCTTGAGTACTAAAGACCTATTGTTTTTGGTGAAGATCGTTTAAGGGAAAGGGGTAGTTTATCAGCCACGTTTTTTGTTTTATCAAGGGTATTTTGTATGGCAAACGATAACAGCCGCAAATTCAAACAAAATCATATAATATTTTGCATACAGCCCTGAATTGTAAAGTTCCCGAATTGTAAAGTTCTCAAGACCTGTCGTTTTTGGTAAAGATCGGTTAAGGGAAAGGGGTAGTTTACCTGCAACGGTTTTTTATCAATTGTATTTTTTTCTATGGTAAACGATAACAGCCGCAAATTCAAACAGAATCAAATGATGTTTTGCATACAGCCCTGTATTGTAGAGTTCTCAATACCTATTGGTGTTGGTGAAGATCGGTTAAGGGAAAGGGGTAGTTTACCTACAACGTTTTATGTTTTAAAAGGGTATTTTATATGGCAAACCATAAGAGCCGCAAATTCAAACAGAATCAAATACGTTTTTTCATACAGCCCTGTTTTGTTGAGTACTAAAGACCTATTGTTTTTGGTGAAGATCGATAAAGGGAAAGGGGTAGTTTACTAGACACGTTTTTTGTTTCATCAAGGGCATTTTATATGGCAAACGATAACAGCCGCAAATTCAAACGGAATCATATAATATTTTGCATACAGCCCTGAAATGTAGAGTTCTCAAGACCTTTTGGTTTTGGTGAAGATCGGTTAAAGGAATAGGGTTGTTTACCAGCAACATTTTATGTTTTATCAAGGGTAATTTTTTTTATGACGGACGATAACTGCCGTACATTAAAACAGAATCAACTACTCTTCTGCATACCTTTTTGAATTATACAGAACTCAATGTCTGTTGATTTGTTGAAGATCGGTTAAGGGAAAGGGGTAGTTTACCTGCAACGTTTTATGTTTTAACAAGGGTATTTTTTCTATGACGAACGATAACTGCCGTAAATTCAAAGAGAATCAACTAATGTTTTGCATACAGTCCTGAATTGTAGAGTTCTCAAGACTTTTTGTTTTTGGTGAAGATCGGTTAATGGAATAGGGTAGTTTACCAGCAACGTTTTATGTTTTATCAAGGGTGTTTTCTATGGCAAACGATAACAGCTGCAAATTCAAACAGAATCAAATAATTGTTTGCATACAGGCCTGAATTGTAGAGTACCCAAGACCTGTCGTTTTTGGTGAAGATCGGTTAAGGGAAAGGGGTAGTTTACCAGCAACGGTTTTTTATCAAGGGTAATTTTTTTCTATAGTAAACGGTAACAGCCGCAAATTCAAACAGAATCAAATGATGTTTTGCATACAGCCCTGTATTGTAGAGTTCTCAATACCTATTGGTGTTGGTGAAGATCGGTTAAAGGAATAGGGTAGTTTACCAGCAACATTTTATGGTTTAACAAGGGTAATTTTTTATATGACGAACGATAACTGCCGTAAATTCAAACAGAATCGTCTTGGTTTTTGCATACCTTTTTGAACTAAAGAGAACTCAAGGTCTATTGATTTTGTTGAAGATCGGTTAAGGGAAGGGGTAGTTTATCAGCAACTTTTTATGTTTTAAAAAGGGTAATTTTTTTTTATGACGAACGATAACTGCCGAAAATTCAATGAGAATCAAATAAGTTTTTGCACCTTTTCCTGAGTTGCAGAGAGCTCAAGGTCTATTGATTTTGGTGAAGATCGGTTAAGGGAAAGGGGTAGTTTATCTGAAACATTTTATGATTTAACAAGAGTAAAGTACTTAATTTTTATAAATAAAGTATCCTGATAAGAAGCTCATAGTAATCCACTGTAGAAACGCAGATGAAATATCTATAAATGAAGAAGTTTGGTGAACGGGGTGGGGGTAATTTTCTATTATTAAAAATTATAGTTTGTGGTGGAGGGGAGAATTTTTTATATGTGTACTACGTTATCGGCAACAAAGAAGTAGTTTTTTGTTAAAATTGCTTCCCGGGCTCTTTAGCCGTAGTCCAATGTTTTCTACAAAACCAGACTTTTCGGCAGTGGCATCGACTGCCATCATCGGTGACAATCGAGTGCGAAAACGTGAGGTGGTATACGTTAGTGACCACAGTACTGTGGTTAATGTTGAAGTAATAAGTAGAAAGAAGTATTTTCTGTGGAAATATTTCATTTCGAATATGATTTTAAATATAAATCTTAGAACATGGAAGTCATGTATGGTTCTCCATACCGTAATTTTTTCATGTTTTGAGCGTAGTAGAATCAGAATCTGCAATAATCTCGAACACGTTTTTTTTGCCATCACCATACTTCCATTCCTTAAGGAATATGGAAGTAATAAACACCTCTTATTTTTACCACTTGTAAAAATTAATATTTTTACTTCCATATTCCTTAAGGAAATGGAAGTATGGTGATGGCAAAAAAAATCGTGTTCGAGATTATTGCAGATTCTGATTGTACTACACTCAAAACATGTAAAAAGTTGTTTTTCGAAAAGCGTCTGTGTGTGTGTGTGTCTGTCTGTCTATAGATTTTTTTCTATGGCAAACGATAACAGCCGCAAATTCAAACAGAATCAAATACTTTTTTGCATACAGTCCTGATTTGTAGAGTACTCACGACCTTTTGTTTTTGGTGAAGATCGGTTGAGGGAAAGGGGTAGTTTACCTGCAACGGTTTTTTTTTATCAAGGGTAATTTATTTGGCAAACGATAACAGCCGTAAATTCAAACAGAATCAAATAATGTTTCGCATACAGCCCTGAATTATGGAGTTCTCAAGATCTATTGTTTTTGGTGAAGATCGGTTAGGGGAAAGGGGTAGTTTACCTGCAACGTTTTATGTTTTAACAAGGGTATTTTCTATGGCAAGCGATAACAGCCGCAAATTCAAACAGAATCAAATACTTTTTTGCATACAGTCCTGATTTGTAGAGTATTCACGACCTTTTGTTTTTGGTGAAGATCGGTTGAGGGAAAGGGGTAGTTTACCTGCAACGGTTTTTTTTTATCAAGGGTAATTTTCTATGGCAAGCGATAACAGCCGCAAATTCAAACAGAATCAAATAATTTTTTGCATACACGCCTAAATTGTAGAGTTCTCTAGACCTATTGTTTTTGGTGAAGATCGGTTAAGGGAGAGGGGTAGTTTACCTGCAATCTTTTACGTTTTAACAACAGTAAAGTACTTGAAAATTCATTTAAACTTTTTCAAACAATGGTAATTGTTAAAAATAAAATAATTTTCTTGCCAGGCAATAAAATTATAATTTTTTCTTTTTAATGTAAATCATGTATGAGAGAAAATATATATCGTTCGTGGCAGGCAAGCATATCTCAGTTATGTAATGTTTACGTTTCCATTTTATTATTATGACTACCGCAATAAAAAGGCAGGGAAGACACACACACACGCACGCACGCACGCACGCACGCACGCACGCACGCACACACACACACACACACACACACACACACACACACACACACACACACACACACACACACACACACACACACACACACACACACACACACACACACACACACACACACACAATTCGCGTTATTTCTGGCTCCATTCATGTTTATTTTCTTACATTTGCACGCTTTTTAAATGGAAAGTGCCGAAACCCATACCAACATAACGCGTGCAAGCCGAAAAAGTGTCCAGCGTGGATAGCGATTTGCTTCCTGTGGATCGCTGGGCAGTGTAACTGCACGTGTTTACAGAGGAACGATTCATAGACAGACTTTTCATCTTTAGGGAATGAACCCTCTGCAAGATGCTGAGGGTCCATGAGTGACTTCGGAGCGCTCCTTCTTTTCCGCGTGTTTGTTCTGTGAAACGTACACTGTAGATTCGCAGCTTTACTCTAAGCAACCCTCAATAGGAAATGTTGAAAATTTTTGTCCACGGTGTACCCTCATACACACTAAACCTGCTCTGATGTTTTAATTACGGACATCATAATATTAAAACTTTGGAAACTTGAGCACTACTTAATGGAGATCAATCATTAAGTTATACAAGCCATTAATTTTCTGCATATTTTTTCTATATGTGTACAACGTTATCGGCAACAAAGAAGTAGTTTTTATTAAAATTCCTTCCCGGGATATTTGGCCGTAGTCCAGTGTTTTCTACAAAACCAGACGTTTCGGCAATGCCATCGACTTCCATCATCAGTGAAAATCGAGTGCGATAACGTGAGGTGGTATACGTTAGTGACCACAGTACTGTGGTTAAGGCTGAAGCAGTAAGTAGAAAGAAGTAGTTTCTATGGTAATATTTCATTTCGAAAATGATTTTGAATATAAATCTTTGAATATGGAAGTCATGTATGGTTTTCCATACCGATATTTTACATGAAAATGTAATATTAATATTATATATTTTATTATCAAATAACAAATAATGACTTCTTGGATTTCGTTGTCCATGACATATCCATTAATTTTACTAAATATAATGAAATCACTACCGACTCGGAACACAAAGTTTCTATGGGTAAAAACGTAACAGTTGTACCTTATAGCCTGAACCAGTTTTCACATTTAAAATGCTTCTTCAAGGGCTGCCGCTGGGAGAGCTGTCCGTCTTGTTCTTGGCGACGGTATCGACTTTTGAAGGATCGATGTTATGTATGTATGTGTGTGTGTGTGTGTGTGTGTATGTGTGGGGGGGGTGATATGTTCAAATAGTGCGTGTGATTTTAATTGTGTCTGTTCATTTAGGATGTCGTTTATGTGTTTTCGTGTGTTTGTATATTTCCAATTGTTCAAGAGTGTCTAGTTTTCGCCCTTTGGTGTGTACATGTAGAATATCCATGTTATTGTCCACGTTTTTGTACGTGTGGTTTGCTTCAATGAGGTGGTTTGCAAAGGTGAATTCAGTAGTGGAGTGTAGTGCTTTTGTGTGTTCAATGTATCTTTGAAGTGTTCAACGTAATTTTGAAGCTACGTCCTGTCTGGCCTATATAGAATTTGTTGCAATCTGAGCAGTTTAGTTTGTAAACACCAGGTAGATCGAATTTGTTTTGTGCTTTGTGTGTGTGTTTTGATAGTGTATTCTGTTTTGTTTGTAGTTTTGTATGCAATTCTGTATCTTCCTTTTTTAAATTTGTGAACTATTTTTTCAGTGTGGTTATTGATGTATGTTAGTGTTATGAATTTGTTGTTTTCTGTCTTTGTCTGTTGTTTGTTTTGTGTTTTGTGTAGGAGTTTATTGACTAAAAAAAAAGTTATTACCCATAAAAAACTTTGTGTTCCGAGTCAGTAGTGATTTAATTATATTTAGTTAACAAATAACGAATTACTTTTGCCAGTTAATTTTCTTTTTTTTGCTATGTTTGGATCTTTTTGTTTTTATCACTATTTTTGTACATATATTTTATTACTATATTTGCAAGAGAAATACACTTGCAAATGTAATTCGTTATTTGATAATATAATATATAACATTCAAATACTGTAAGGAGCATCAACAGTTACTTATAAAGAAAAGAACTATTAATCCATATTGAAGCGTTTGCAGTTAACAGTAATAAAATTCGAAGTAACGATAATGCGTAACAATAAAGGTCTACCAATAATGAATAGTCTTACTGTATAATTTTATGTACATTTTGGCTTTTATAGTTTAAGTAGATTATTAATACAAAGCATTTATCCAAATCATTTGGTTAAATTTATATAATAGAAACAAGCCAATGATATTTTGCCTGGAGATGAGCCAGGAAATTCATCCAAGCTAAAATTATTAACAACTATTAATCTGCCAATTAATTCACGGAACTGTTATTAATCTACAAACAAGTAAACTGATTCATACTTAAGAAAAATAAATACAAAATTAAATGTACAAATATTGGTTCTTTTTACATAATAATAATAATAATAATAATAATAATAATAATAATAATAATAATAATAATAATAATTATTATTATTATTATTATTATTATTATTATTACTACTGGCTTAGTAGAGGACTGGGTATTGTGCCTATCTAGTAACCTAAATATTGTGGGCTCAATTCCTAGGCTGCATCATCATGTGCTCAGCTTGTGAAAATGAATATAGCTGCCTTATTTCTCCACGATACCAGTTAGCATCAAAGCAACTGTTATCAGTTGTAAATAATTTTTTATCTCCTATCAGTATAGTTATTGTTAACATGTTTATGCTCGTAATTAAACAATGGGGCTACATAGACAGCAGGATGTCACTAAGGTCTGATCCTTTGACAGGGAGAAGCTGTTATTGAACACTACTTAGTAGGGCATCAAAGTATTCTGTCATCCTTTTGGCCTATGCTGTATAACCTGGGATAACATCCTGCGTTAATAATAATATTCTTGGATTTTGTTGTCATGACGTGACTGAGTGTTATCACTAAAGTATTCCGAAATAGAGTATTGTAAAGTATTCCGACCCGGAATACAATTATTTTAAATAAAAATTTAAAATTTTTTACCTTACCGCCTAAACTAGTTTTCACTCGTTATGAGCTTAATCAGAGGCTGCCGCTAAGAGCGCTGTCCCTTCTGTTTTTGTTGACGGCGCCGTCGTTCGAAAGATCGTTGTGTGTATGTTGTGTAATGTTATAATACTGTATAGTATGTTTGATTTAAATTGCGTTTGTTCGTTTAGGATGTTGTATCTACGCGTTTTGTGTGTTTGTATATGTCTAGTTGTTCGAGAGTCCCTAGTTTTTGACCTTTTGTGTGTATGTGTAGAATTTTCATGTTGTTTTTAATGTTCGTGAATTTCTATACAAAGTATCGAGCGTACTTAAATAGCGTAACCATTTTCGTCGTCAGGTCTCCATGTGTGGTCTTCTCAATGAGATGGTTTGCAAAGGCGGACTCGGTGGTGGAGTGTAATGCTTTCATGTGTTCGATGTAGGCCTATCTCTGAAGCTGCGTTCTGTCGGACCTATGTAGAATTTGTCACATTTTGAGCAGTTTAATTTGTAAATAACTCAAATTTATTTAGCTGTTTGTGTGTGTGTTTTTTTGACAGCACTGCATACAGAACTACAAATTTCTTATTTGTTCCACGAAAATGGAGGATCACAGAATTTGGTACTTGTCTACTGACTCAACCACTAGTTTTCCAAATGTTTTGGAACGAGCCAGTTTTTTACACAATTAACGAGATTTCTCACTACAATAATGTCGATGTAACTTTCAGTATTAATTACTATGCTACAAATAATAATTAAATAAGAATAACATCCGTAAGGAATAAAATCAGAACAAACTAAAAACAAAAATATTGGTTAGAGACTTTGCCAGTTGACCAAGCAAATCAGATTTTCGAAAGACTTCGGACTTTTAACTCGGAGCCGATTCATTGCGGCGAAAGATTTACTGTTTTTCGATGGAACAAATTTCATATAACCCACAAGTTGTTTTGCCTAACAAATAAGGTCTACATGAATCATTCGCGCTTTCTAATCTATTGCTATAGCGACAGCAACGAAGAAAGTAAATGTATAGCTAGGTTTGTAATTTAAATGAAAATAAAACTCGACTACTGTTGTTAACTGTTTCCACCTGACAAACCCGGAAAAACAAGATTTTGACTGTTTCGTTACCCTAATTTGCCGATTCTATTGGCAAATACCAACTGCCAAACGAATAGTTTTTGACAATAAAGTGAGTCACAGAAGCGATTCCCGCCATTAAATTGATGATAATATAATCTCTGTTAATACTCAGTACAGTATAACAATACGATTTGCACATCAAAGTTATCCTTAATTATAACATATCTTTCTATTACACACACACACGCACACACACGCACGCACACACACGCGCGCGCGCACCACAAGTATATAGTGGGAAAATGAGGAGGGGGTGAGGTCGTTAGTTTTAAATCAATCGTAAGTGAAGTGAACGCACTATGTCAGCGGTTTTTTCTCGATTGACCTACATAAGCGACGAAAGCTTAAAATAAACTGTCACGCTTATTTTCAAGCGAACGCTAAACGACTACGCCTTTTTATAGACAGCTAGAAATATAAATGTATCGTGATTTCGACACCCTCATTTCGATTTACTGTTATTGTGTTTTTGCAGCTTTGTAGCGCTACTAATAACTACGAAACATATTTAGGTACACAGAATATCCATTACAAAAAATGCAGTTTGGTTTGCTGCCTTTGTTTTATTAGTCTTGTAGAATACTGACTATTATTTCGACTCCTTAGTTTCCAGATGTGAAACCACTGTGTTATGAAGTCTGTACGTAATATTTTTTTCTGCGTAGCCAAAAGTTGATAAATCTCCCTACTATGGAAGTGATAGTAAATTCGCATTTTTTAGTAGTTTGTTTACAAAGTTTTCATTGTTTATTTATTAAGATGTATATTTTTAAAGTTAGAAGTTGCTACTCAAAGATATAACATTGCTTTTTCCAGTAAGTTAAGAAATCAGAAAAAGTTGACAAGGTATGGTCTAATGGATATTGCTGTATATTTTATAACCTCTTTAGGGACAAATTACTTAACACCCTGTGAAACCTTAGACTATGTTCCTTCTTTTGTCCCAATTATATATATTGTACAGCTCTGAGAGGATAGTTTTTTTTTTTAGAAGGAAAGTAGTGAAGTGTTTATTTTATTTGAACGTATGTGTAGCTTTACAGGGTGATTTACGAAGATTTACGCTCATTTTTAGAGCTTATTCTATGGGGTAAAATAAACAAGTATATCGTCTAAACGTATGTCCGGAAACGCTTTGTTTTCAGATTACGGCCAATTGAAGATTTTATCACTATTTTGTCTTAAAGGTAAAAGACACTTTTTTGTCTCAAGGTATGCTTATGATCTTTTGTGAAAGATCTTCATCATGTAGGTCAAAAGTGAAGACACGAGACATTTAACTCTCTCTTTCTCTTCACCTCTCTATTTCCACATGGAGAAACATAGGACAGACTCTTTGCAGAGGGGTGGATCAAGAGGCCAATCGTTGAATTTGATAGACTTCACTCTAATATCAGCTAACCAAGATGTTGAAGGAAGACTCAAAGTCCATAACTATGATAAAGTAATTTAAAAATCGGAAATAATAATAAAAAGAAAAAGGCACGATCAAGGCCAACGAGATAATAGAAAATAGTTATCGAAACATGTCTATGAAGTCTGTCTATTCATAAGTCAGATTGAAGATGTAAAGTCGAGCAAGGCACGACGAAATGGTTGATGATTCTGTTATGAAACCAAAAGAGTTTTATATAAGTACTTGCACGTAATTTTAGTAATTAGCAAGATCAAGCAAGAAAAATAAACAAAATATTTAGGGAGGGAGAGACAACTTTCCCTTGGCGTTCCTCGGAAGGTAAAGAGTTTCTAAAAATCGATGAAAAAGTTAAAAGAATTTTAACTTACATAAATCAGTTGAAATGATCGTTTTCCATACAAGGGTAGGGTGAGAAGTTTCAGGCCTGAATAATACAATATTTTTTGACTAATCTGCATTTATTTTCAATATAATCTCAATTTAGCTCGATTCCTCAAAATTTACAACATCGCGACATTGTCGTCCACAAACCTTTTTATCGAGCTGTTTTTGAGGTTAGGAAAGATATAGAAGTTGTTCACGGCTAAATCCGGCGAGTTTGGGGGGGGGGGGTAAGAAAGTAATCGGTAGCCATCGCAACAATTGATTGCGAGCTGGTGCATTGTTTTGGTGAAACATCACTTGCTTTTTCGCTAAATGTGGGAGTTTTTCTGGATTTAATCATTCAAGTGCTGTAATAAGTTCATCACGAACTGTATTTTTCTTTTCAAGGTAAAGAATGAAGACATTCCATTTCACACGCATTCCAAAAAACCAGTCGCATAACCTTACCAGCAGATGGAATTACATTTGCCTTCTTTGGAATTTGTTTGTCTTTCGTGGTCTATTGTTTTGACTGTTTATTGGTATCAAGAGTCTCGTAGTGGACCAAAGTGTCATTACGGTTACGGTTATGACTCGACGCAAAAATTAGGCTGAATTAGGCTCATAGAGTGTTAAATAATCGGTTGAAACATCCTTTCGACACTGGCTTGGATAGATGTGAGCAGATTGGACACTCATCTAGCGCCATAGCTTTGTCATACCCAAACGTTCCTGTGTAAAATATTGCCCAAACGTTCAATTTATATACCAGCAGTCTTTAATATCTAACTCACGTTCACTCTACGGTCCGCCAAAATGATTTTATAGAGTGTTTCCGATTTTTTCTAACAGTCATTTCAATGAATGTCTACTGCGTGGTTCATCAGTAGACACCATTCGTCGACCCATTGTAAATTCAGCAGTCCAACGGATTGTTAAATTAATAATTAACAGTTCATTGATTTGAAGCGTCGAACCTCAGTCTACGAAGGTTGAAATCACACAACACGATCACAATAGTGCGCGTAGTGACGCCACTATGTGTGACGCCCGGAACTTTTCACCCTACCCAGGGACAAGATTTTTTTCAGTTGATCCATCTTAGGATTGAATATGAAGAAGCCTACTAATATTTCTTTCACTGTTAATTTTATTTTGTTTTAGGACTGTGTTATTTTATCATCTATGTTTTACTGTGTAGTAACTGAATTGATTTGGAAGAGTGAGTTATTTTTGCTCTTAGCAATTTGCTGCATTTTGTTTTAGTGGAAATAGTCATAGGACTTGCATCCATTTACCTTTACGTTTAAAAGCAATGTAAATCGGATAACCCATGTGGATCCGTAAACAAATTGGAAAGATAGATAAACGTATTTCTTTTGTTTAAGAACAAAAGAAGGGAATATTAAAAAATAATTGAATGTTTAAATTAATTTAAGGTAATAAACGTATCAAATTTAGCGAGTCTGATAAATTACAAAAATTTATTTAAAAAATTGAAAATAAATATTCTAAAAGGTAGAAAGCTGAAAAGTTATTTAAAATTTAAAAATAACAAAATATAAACAAAAAATGTACAAATATATAGTTTAAACAATCCATTATCTTAAAAAAAAAAAGCCAATGTAAAAACTCAAACGTATCAAGTTTCAGCCCTAAACTAAGGTGCAAGCGAAAGCTGCCAAGAATAAAAACTAAACAAAAGTAAAAGAAGAACAATGATAATAAATTTTGCGATTTTAATGACTGTCTAGGGCACTATCATCCGCAAGAACATGTGTACACTTACGGGGCCAGTTTTTGTTAACTGCAATACGCTTGTCACGATGTAAGGCCGTAAGAACTACTGGTTTGGATTGTAATGGCTCACGGATACTGTAAGAGACTATTCGTTAACTATCAACATATTTTCACAATGGGCGCGTACACCATACTGTACGAATTATGCGTAACACGTTTCACATACACTAAAATGAAAATATACTGACATGAAATTTGTGTAACACGTAGTTTGTGTCTTGTAGTTCAGGCTTCTCTAATCCATCGTAACACCGGTACTGTCATCTTGTTACCTCATCATGTCGCTATTGGAATGTCTCACGATTCTACGTCCCTGTCCCTGATCTTCATCTGAAGACCCTGACATTCCATCTATTCAATCCAATCCGCGCTTTATCTTGTTTCAAGCCCACTACTCTTAGCACGTTGGGCACTCTGGCATCTGGACACTCTCTGGCTTTCTCTGGACACTCTGAAATTCATTTTCAGTCCCGGCCATCTCATTGTTCTTTGAGCGATTCTAAACTGTTTAGTATCTCTCTGTACGGTAGTAGTGTGCTCCCTGAGCTGCAGAACTCGCTCACTATTTTGTGTATTCATTGTTCCATAAATGTTGATATTAGACAATTGTATAATTATGGGGAAAATTACAATAATTCCTATTAATCTCATATGTTTTTAGGAAAATAACAAGTGTAGAGCACAATAAACACTAAACATTCGGATTTTGGTTACCATCCCTTTGAGTCTGACACCCTGCTGGATTTCAAAATTTTTTCAAATTTTTTATTCTTTTAGATTCTGGGGTCCCAAAATTTTGAAATTTTTAAAAATAAACACTATATTCAGATTTTTGTTAAAATTCCCCTTAATTTGGTACCGCACATGAGCTTTTGCGATTTTTTCACAATGTTGACCACCTCATATTTTTACCTAAACCCAGTCTTTTGGGGTACGTAGGGTAAAAGTGTGGACACGTATGTCAAGTTTTACGAAAATCGGCTGATGCGCTCAAAAGTTATCGTGAGACATACAGCAGATAGGCAGACAGACAAATGTCAAACTGTCGAGTTAAAACTGAGAACTCGCTTCGCTCGTTCAAAATAATTTTGAACTTTTTTCTTAAAGAAACTCAAACTTGCTAGATGCAAGTTTAAGCCTAACGTACCTGTTGCGCAAACCTTACCGGTAATGGATGTGATTTTTTGATTATGTTTGGTGTTGAATTCTGCTTTTACTTCCATGTTCCTTAAGGAAATGGAAGTATGGTGATGCCAAAAAAAATCGTGTTCGAGATTATTATTTTATTACTTTAAAATTCTGAACATTTTTAGTATCTTAAATACGACTTATTAATTTTTTCGTAATAACGTTTCTTTCCCCCTCCTTATCAAAACGTAGTTTTAAAAGTGTTAACATTTTTCCCGTTTTTTATAGTCCATCTTTTTATTCAGAGTTCCATTTCCTTCTATTTTAACCCCTGATAACTAAAACTCTTTACTTGTTCTATACTTTGTACTTGTTCCACTTTATTTGTACAAAATAAATGAACAAAGTATTCTGTTAGAACAGTAACATAATCTTCTACAGCAGATCGACTTTAGATTACATCCAGCAAAACATTTTTTTTATTCGCTAATGAGGTATTTCATGAATGGCGGCTCAGTAGGCCAGTGGGTATGGCACCTGGCTACTAATCTAGAGGTACTGGGTTCGATTCATGGGCCCGCACCATAAAATCAAGGTGCGTTTTTCAGCCCCCAGGTCGACTCAGCCTGTTGAAAATGAGTACCTAGAATAATCCTGGGGATAATAATGGGCGGCTGAAGCGTAGTGCTGGCCACACTGTCTTCCTTGTATGCTGTACGGCTCGCATATGGCAGCCTACCCTGCCTGACTCCTAACCTGCTTCGGTGGACACATGGGAGCCATTATTATTAGGTATTTCATGAAACGTTTATAAACGAACGTCATTTGCACTTGGATGCCACTGCCGAGCGATCGCTTCTCCAGTCGTATTCCAACGATTTCCAGAGCGAATGTTGTCTAGTTCACGGCACCACACTAATCATCGAGCCGTTGTGGTTTCTTCATGTCTCCAACCTAGCAACCATTGTGTCTAGCTGCCACCTTCTCGGGTCGCCAATTGTCCTGGCGCAACTCCATTTTATATTCTGTAATCCTGTAAATCATATCGTCAGTCTCGTTTGCTTTGTGCACGTTTCTTCGAGCGGATTCTGTATCGTGCTCGGGTTGTTTTGTTGAAGACGATTTGTTACGTTTTCGTGAAGGTAGTAAAAAAACAATATAGTAGGCGCGCAGATGGATTTGTCTGTATGTGCGGATTAAACATGAATAAATGTAGGCGCAAACACACATACACACCCAACCATATATAATTCATAAATGCGTAATTTATTTATTACACTGTTACAGCCTGTCAGTATGTACGGATCGTTGCTTTCGTACACGTCAGTAAATGAAATGTGCACAGTGAATGTTCTATTCATAAATTATTTTTAGTACAATTATATTTAGCATACACGTGGATGTATTTCGTTTTGTGTGTGTGTGTGTGTCAGATGTTTGAGTGGAGGCGCATGCGCGTGTAGTAGGTTTGCGAAAAGGAAGTGGAAATTGACAGAGATTTATACACTCTCTGAAGAGGGTGTATCACACACACACCGCAGTCCATGCAGTACTCCACCTGTTAGCGTGTTAATTTGTAACTGTTCGTTCGGTTGCGACTGTGTTCGCTCCATCTGAAACTTACCAACCTATTAATTACTTCATCGAATAAGTAGGCTCCTATTTTGCCGCCTAAGCAGTCTAGGAGTTAGGTAGGGTAGGCTGCTTTATGTTAACCGTTTGGCATACAAGGAAGGCAGTGTGGCCGCCCATTATTTTCCTAGGTACCCATTTCCCAGACTGAAAACCGCACCTTGATTTTATGGTGCGCCCGGGAATCGAATCGAGCCCTCTAGATTGCTAGGCAGGCATTTGGCGTTGTGTGTGTGAGTGCGCCCACACGTGATACAAATTTGTCTACTTTGTGGTCGAGTAAGGTAAAAGGTACTTTACAGTAGGAAAATCGAGTCGATTTAATTAGACTGTTTTCATTTTCTTCACACACACACACACACACACACACACACACACACACACACACACACACACACACACACACACACACACACACACACACACACACACACACACACACACACACACACACACACACACACACACACACACACACACACACACACACACACACACACACACACACACACACACACACACACACACACACACACACACACACACACACACACACACACACACACACACACACACACACACACACACACACACACACACACACACACACACGCACGCACGCACGCACGCACGCACGCACGCACGCACGCACGCACGCACACACAGTTTTTTCTCTCCCTTTCCTCTTTTCTGCGACGTGCGTGGTGAGGTGAAGTAGTGGCAACTGAGATTTTGAGATAAGACGGTGATAACGGTGGCGTTGATGAAGATGATGAAATACCACTAAGAATAACCCACTGGAAAGTGTGGTGTATTTTTGCACGTCTTATTCTGGTGGTAATCTCAATAGTGGTTTTACGAAGTTCTCTCTCGCTCACTCTCTCTCTCTCTCATGCCTTCTCCCCCTCTATCTTTCTCGCCCCCCTTTCTCTTTCCATCTCTTGATGACGTTCTCTCTGTTTAACCTACCCGTGTTACGTAAGCAACACTGTATAAAATCACTATAAAACTTTTTAAATACGCTACTTTTTCTGCAGAATCGTCTTCCACAAACTGAACACAGTAATCCCAATAACTAATAATTTTGCACAGAGTTATTAAAAGGAGTGAGAGAGAGGGAAAATGAGAGAGTGTGGGAGAAAGGGGGAAGAGTGAGAGAAACAGAGAGGGAAAGTGAGAGAGTGTGTATGAGAGAAAGGGGGAGCGAATGAGAGAAATATAGATAGATAGACCAACAGATAGAAAGAGAGAGAGATACACAGATACATAGACAGACAAGAGAGATATGGTGTGATGGAATAGGGTGGGAGCGAGAGAGAGGGTGTTACTTGGTTTTATGAGAGCTTGTGTATGGACAGTTTTCTAACCTTCACTACTAAATCTATTTCTACCGCGTGCGTTTACTGAGGTTCAAATATCACACGCCCCTCCAATGACTGCATCGTCCGCCCTTCCTCGTTTTGGTGACACAATTTATTAAACTGCCAAAAAACTGCACAGTACGCGGAGTCCGTCATAACTTTTTTATGTCGAAAAATAGGTCGCGCAAAAACAATACCGGTAGGGTGTCTCCATTGGTGTGTGTACGCACAGAGAACTAACGAAGCAGCAAAGGGGTCTAATTAAAATCTAAACTAACCACTAAAACGTCGTCGTGGTCGCGGGTTTCTGCGCCCGTGTGTATCTGTGAACACAGATCCATTCTGAAATCTTGCCCGGCCGGCCATTTTTGGAGATGGCACAAACAGGAATAGCCAGCAGAGGAGGTGACTGCGCCCATCGCCACGTAACGTTCGCGTACTGCGCGAATAAAAAACATCGGCCGGCCGTCGTATGTTATTTAAATAATTTTAGTTTGTAAAAAGTCGATTGTTACTGTTTGCTAAGATGCAAAAATTTCTTAGCAGCAGATACTTTTTTCACTGTTTGTTCTGTCACAATAGTGAATAAAAAAACGTTTATTGTAATCCGGTAATAAAATATGGACGGACGGAATGACGGAAAACCAAACAAAAATGGAAACCACTTTCTTTGGATCGCAAGTACAGTGAAATGAAAACATTAGGAAACGGAACGTAAAGACCGACAAACGGCAAGAAGTATGTTAAACGGCCTTTTTGGAGGTATATTAAATGAGAGGGAGAGGGAGAAAGAGCAAGATAGAGAGAGAGGGGGACAGAGAAAGAGAAAAAATCGTGCGTGCTCGCGCGCATATATATATATATATATATATATATATATATAGAGGGAGAGAGAGGGACTGTAAGACAGGGAAGCCTAAGAATAACAGGACCGCACAGGGAGGCGACAGGTAGACAAACAATTATTTGTTAGTAGACGGACTCATAAATATTACAAGGAGTTTGTGCTACATAGACTCTGAGCATTGAACATAAATTACATGTCAAAATAACACACTCGATGAGCCATCATTTCACAGTTATTTATTATAACTCTAATCCGCGTGTTAACCTTTGCAAAATGACATTAAACTTTGAGAAGAAGGCTGTAAAAACCCAAAATATACTTAGGGTTATATAAAATAATTTTTTTTTTTTTTTTTTGGACGGAGTGTTCGTATCCGCCCAAACATTGTTGGCGGTCGTGCTGGCTATAATTGTTTTATGAACTGTAGCTTGTAACTGTAATGTTCTAATGTTCTACTCTGAGAGTCGTCGTTTTGCGTTCTCTAGGCCGTTAAATATTCTGCCCATCTCCTACCCACTTGGTCTTGTATTACCAGCTGGGGACAACGATAAAAACTCGTGCTGGGGGGGGGGGGTTCTTGTGTTTGGCATAAGAAAAGTTTGACAGACTTTAATTATCCTTCCAACGCCTGGAGAATTCGATTTAAGACTTTCTCGTTTACCATTATGAAGACATAACTGGTCGTATTATAATTAATCATCATCATCTTCACGGATTAAACCAAGGATGGTTTGTTCCGGTCTCAAATAGGCAAAGATTAGAGCTGGTGACTCCAGCGCTTCCTCGGACGTGTCACACCTCTCCGTCCCCTCGGCTTATAGTTTCAGAGTTGTTTGGGGATGCGGCAGTCATCCGTGCGTTCCCACCAATTCAGCCGATACTGGGCGATCCTGTCGAGTATACTCATAACATTCAGTTCCGGCCGTAAATCTATGTTTCATCTATGATCATGGAGAGTATACTCTGCCACGTGCCTGAGAAATCTCATTTCAGCCGCTTGGATGGGACTGGCCTGGCCTTTAGTTAAAGTCCAATTCTCGGACACATAAAGAAGTGTGGGAAGGGCCTTGTAAAATTTTAGGCGTGTTTCTTTACTTGCTGACTTAAAGGCTCGCCTAATGGTCCCGCACATAAGGTCGAACTTAAGCAATTTATTCACAACGTCGTTGGATGCATAATAAGACACACTGTAGCCCAGGTATTCAAAATTGTAATTAATGATTATGTTAATTAAAAATGCAATTTTTATATTAAATTTGTAGATTTTTCCATTCATACAAAGTGACTTAGACGAATAGACAGCTTGGATTTATCGTGCTAGTAGCAAACAAATAGAATTAAAATAAAAGTACCTCGTACGGTAGACTCGGGACTATTTGGTTCCCGATTACCCGTCTCTACTCGGCACGATTAATAACAAACTGGAAAATTTTGAGTTTACAAATTAAACGTAAAAAACAGTTGATCTGACAAGTTTTATCTCGTCCACCTAATCGTAAGAACTCGGCGACGGAAGCAGAACATAATTTATTGCCTTTCAAGCTACAGTTTTATACACAGTAAGTTACTGCAATTTTAGTATCTTTTCGTATCAGAACGTCACATTTCGGTTCACAACCACGTTTTATCGGTATCGTTGTGAAGTTCACACGTTTCGCCCATTCTGCGATGTGGCATCGTCAGTGCTGAATATGACGCCACATTATAAAATGGGCGAGGCGTTTGGTGTTCATAACCAAACCGTCGAAAAAGTGTTGTTATCCAAAGTCCCGACCATGAAAGTTTGCGAGTGAAAACTCTTTTCGTGTTGTTAAATTTTAAAATAAAAATGGCATTGTCGTAACATATTTAAAATTTATATTTTAAATGGGTGAGGAACCATTCACCAGTAATCCTGCAGTAGGAGGAATGCATTTATTTGCGTAGTACCTTATCAGCTTATCAACATCTTCCTCTCGAATACCAATTATCTCAACTTTTAGATATTTTTGCCCCAACGATAGTCTCCGTGGTGCAAAAAAAAAAGAGTAGTAAAAGTTGAAATATGGAACTGCGAGGAACACAGTACAGACTGAAGACGCTAGACGGAATACCAGGGTCCTCAGTTGAAGACTTTGGACGACGGGAAAGAGAAGACGAGATAGATTGATAAGGAGATGTGTTACGATGAAGAGAGTCGCAGGGCTATTACAGATACCGTACATGAAATGGAATGGCGACCTGCGCTTGACACTTGGCGCAACAGGGCTGAAGATGAAGACTGGGTGGATATACCGTACTTGTAAACATAACAGAATTATCGTATCACGTGAAATGGTCTTTAAAATCTGAGCGCAAGTCTTATATTGTGAATAACTTCTTAGTAAGCATTCTATGTGTCGTTACTTAATAATACGGTATAACACAACACAACAGGAACTCTGTATTCTGTCCAGACGTGGATCCACGGTTGGGGATGGAGGAAATTTCCCCCCGAAATGGTAATTTTAGACGATAGTTTTTCATCGTCTTGTGATTGTAGAATGGTTTTGTGATTGTTAATGTGATACAAAATTCATATCTCGTTATGTAGGCTTATAGTTTTACTCTTAAATTATGCAATTATATGCGAATGTAGTGTTGGTTATGTTTGTGTTGTATTGTGTATAAAGAAAAATACTTAGCATTTCAGGCCAATACTTTTGTTTGTTAGCATTGTTTATATAACGTAAATGGCCGATATAGTTTTCTTGTTGAACGCACAAATCAGCTTTAAATCGTTCGTGACATGACATCGGACCAGGACACATATTCTATAACAAATACGTTTATATTGTTCGTAACGTTTCTGACAAAAAAATACTCCTCAATTGACCTATATTACCGAAACATTAATTTATACAATTAAGTTGTCTCAAATCAGTGGGGGGGAAGGGAGGGAGGCGTTCGCTGTACATTATGAAATTGGCTCATGATTTTGAGGTTGTCATAACCTCCGCGCTGCTATTTATAGTGACCCGACCCAAAATCTTACGCGCTAAGGTCAACATATTAATGAACGCTGTATTCGCATAACAATAATATCGCAACGTCGCCGTCGTTTGACCTGATGCCAATACGTACCGAAGCAACGGTAGACGTTGCCACTTCTTTGGGGGCTTGAGGTTTATTCGCGATAATTAAAGTTCACGAGCAAAACTAGACAAATTTATTAATTGCTCCAACGTGGATGGTCCACCTCCCTGCTCTTACCTTTCCTCGGAGAGATTGTCACTCATATTACTACTGACATTATGAGTTTAACTTCAAGATTTATGTAGGCTTACATTTCTCCTCCGTAATGTCGATTTATTACATTTTATAAGAAAAAGGAGAAGAAGAAGAAGAAGAAGAAGAAGAAGAAGAAGAAGAAGAAGAAGAAGAAGATTGAAATAGATAGAGTACGTTGAGAAGCTGGCTACAAGAAAAGGTAAATTTTATGACACCTCGCCCAAGGAAGAACAGAGCTTAGAAAACGCCCTGAGTGGCTTAGAAGAACAGAGTGGCTATAGCCCCGCGCTTAAAGGCACATGAGGAAAAAGAAGAAAGAAAAAGAGAGTACTTTGTACTCAACAAACCAAAGTTATGTAAGCAACCAAATAAAAATGTCCTTCAATCCTCAGGACGGAGCCGTCAGAATTGACCGTACGGGAGAGGATAGCATAAAACTTAATAAAATTAATCGGCAGGGACGAATTAACGTGTAGTACAATACAATGGAAATCAGGCAGGCGAACCCGAACAACTTGCGTGTCGATTACAGTTCCAATTAAGAGGAAAATGAAGTTCCTCCGATCTGTTAAGGGTCGCATTAAGGGAGCTCACTTAGGAATGATGTTGTTCGGGAGGAGCTCAACATTTTGTACTTAGTCGAGCTAGTATATGTTTATCGTAAGCAATGATAAGATCACGTGTTTAAGGATGACGGACGACGTATTGCCAAAGCTAGCTTTCCAGTGTACACTTTTTGGAAGCCGCAGTAACGGCCGTCCGAAGTAGAGGTGAATTGTAGAGCCGGAACAGGCCACAAGGCCTTAGGACGACGATGCAAATGAATAGTCTTGTATGTATCACATCAAACCAACCGTAGAAACGTAATCATGTCAGTTACATCGAAACACTAAACGTCCATTACAGTAAATTATCCGGTTTGTAAAGTTGTACCCCATTCACACTCGTTAGACGTTTCACCCGCCAAGTGCAGTCGTCATCTTCTGTAACGTACTGATCCTGCTTTGTGACTGCAAGTAAAGAAACGACTCAGTACGTCACACACGTCTGATGATCACGACAATGGGGCCTAACCTTAATGTTTCATTTTTGTCATATAAGTTACAGTTTTTGTCGTCAAATGGTGTCAAAATTCAAACCTACGATTTGAAGGTAGCTTTCGTATATCACCGAAGACACATTGTTTTTCAAAGTTGTTTAAACAATATTACAAGGTTATTTAATATGGTATTAAAAAATACCTTGTTGCCTGATATGATATTTTTGATTGTGTAAACTAGTATTGTCCAACGTGCAGCCCTCGATAAGGACTCAGAAAAATATGAAATTTTTGTTGCTTGTTGCTTAAACTGAATTAAATGCAAATTATTCTACAATTCAATGTCAAAACACAATTGAAACATTATATTATTCCCGTATTGAATCAAATAATCTTCCGGTTTCTAGTAAATAAAATGTCTTCGTTATTTTAAAGGAGCATGTACTCTTTAACTTCAAAATTTTCGATTTTTTAATAATAGGCCTAAAAAATTCTCCTGTAAATCTGTTTAAGAAAATATATGACATTACATACCTTTATAATAATTTACTGGGTGCAACAAATTATTAATGACATACCTGCACATCTTGGGCACGCGGCTGGGTAGGTGGTGCCGACGAATTCATGGAATACAACTTCGTACTTACTTTATTGTTACAAACAACTTTCATATAATACAGATTTTAAGCATGAGCATTCACTGCCAGAAGCAGTTATGGAGGTGATCAAGCCTGTATTCAAGGACCTACCACACCCAAACTTACCGAAACGCTGCCTGCACGGAAAACGAAAAACCCTAATGAGAGCATAAACAGTGTTATTTGGAACAGAATGCCAAAATCAACTTTTGTGGGATGTCAGACATTACAACTAGGAGTTACAGATGCAGTGTTATGTTTTAATGATGGGTCAGTTGCAAATGTAATGTGTTTGAGAGGTTGGGCATAAAACCAGGAAAATTCATGGTTGAAGGACAAACATGCTTTCATGCTTACGGAAATCGACAAAAATCGAATTAAAAAAGCAAACAAAGAAGTTGAGGAGGAAAACAAAAAGAAGATGATCAGAAGGAGGTTGTTAAAAAGAAAAAGAGAAGACAGTGATAGTGCTGATTATTGTCCTGGGTGCTTTCAGTTCAGTTTAAGTGTTAATCCAACTTCAAACTTAATTTCCTGAAAGTGCAGTTTTTTAAACTTTAGGTACCATTTTTGTAAAAACTAATGCGCCCACGCACTTTAAATTTGGAACAACTCTTCTTCATTACTTGGCAAGTAAAGTGTACCACTTTTGTTTAATTAAGTTATGTGTAACCTAAATATTTATATATTAATAAATAAAAAATTGCTGTAAAGAAATTACAAAAATGAATTATTTTTTTATCCAAAAGTATAAATTGTTTTTTGCTGAATGTGCATCATTTTAAGCAGGGATATACTTGTAATAAGTGTTGAAAATTTCAACTCAATCTATCAAGTAGTTTTTGAAATTATGCTACCGAAGTCATGCGATGTTTGCTCATTTAAATTTAAAATACATTATGACCATAAAGGGTACATGCTCCCCTTAATGAAGAATGAATCATCCAATTTTACCAACCAATTAACATTTATAAAACATTTGAATGTATCAGAATAGTTGAATTCACATGTAGGTGTTTAAGAATGGTAGTGCACGTAAGCATATGAGCGGGTGGACGTATGTGTGTTTGTTCTATAGAGAAGTTCGATAATAGAAATATGATCCCTGGAATTTATGCTTACAACATAAGTGGCCCTCTGGCACTACGCAGTTGGACAGCCTTCATGTCCTCTTTCCAGGAGGGATTTAATTTTCATTACTTCGGTATATTTTTCTCACTTTATTCTAAATTACGGCAGTATATTTTCTTTAAGATTAGATTTAGGCTATTTAGTTGCTTTAAATTGTAACCTTCTGCTCGGCCACATGTTACAGGGGAGCGACCAATTGGTCGCAACGAAACTTAGTCGTCACGGCAACTAACAGGATTCTGACCAACAACTCTCTACAGGTGACCGAATTTTTTCAACATTGAACGTGTGAAGAAATCTCGAAATCAATTAATAAGAATGGCGACCAATTAGGGTATCTCGTACACGTATAGAAAGCGATGAAACCAGATCATCGACACGATGACTATTAGTCGTGTAGTCAAATACAGCGTAATGATACACCCTCAATGTAAAAATATATTTCTCAGGATTTCACTATCAAGAAAAGTAATGAAAATGCTTTTGCTGGAAGAGTCCCGTAGTGAAAGCACAAATATTTAAAATAGGGTCACTTGTGGCAGCGACCAATGAAACGAGAATTGGAGTATCGGTAATTCGAAAAATTTTCGTTGTTCTCTCTAAAAACTCGTCCATTTGTCTTATAGTTTAGTTCTCGTTGCAGCCGTTACGTCAGTTATCCAAGTAGGAAGACACGATCAAATATCTGGTTCGGGTCAGTTGGTTTATCATATTAATTCAACATATCGTCCTAAAGGTTTGGTCAAATGACTTGACGACTCGTCCTTTCAACACTGTGCTTCAGCTACGTTGTCGTTCTACACTTACCGCACCGCCGTTTGACGTATTCGCCCATATTACATAACGTAATGCAAAAAGGAGAATTGCCAATTGGCGTTTAAGACCGAGAAACGTCATCAGGTTTTATAATTTACGTTCTTACGTTGCGTGAAGGCGTGTTCGAATAAATAAACACGTTTTGAAATGTTGACAGTTTCAATACCAGTACAAAAACCGTTATTGTGAGTTTGTGTAATATCTTCCGAAGCGAATTTGCAACCAAAGTATACACATAGCGATTTCATTTGCCTAAACTTACAACCACTAACGGCAACGAAAAATTTCATATTTTTTTGCGAGTCAATTAAATCAATAAATTGCTTCATATTACTACTGTGTTATCTCCAATCATTACAAAGTAAATAAAACTTGTTCATTATTTAGGAGCTAATGATTTTCTGGCTCCTATAACTGTGATCGATCTGTAGGTTTTTAAATATAGGTATATTATGTACGTAACAGCATGTGAGCATGTGTTTCATTATTATTATTATTATTATTATTATTATTATTACTTACTTACTTACTTATTTACACTCTTGAACGTTATGTGTTAAAATAATATCCCCCTTTCATTTATAGGAGTTACATATTTTTCTTTAGTAGGTGCTTTTAAAAAGTAATATAGCAATAAAATGAAACACATGCTCACATGCTTCGCAGGAAATCATTAGGTCATAAGTAATGAACAAGTTTTATTTACTTCGTAATGATTGCAGGTAACACAGTAGTAATATGAAGCATTTTATTGATTTAATTGACTCGCAAAAAAATATGAAATTTTTCGTTGCCGTTAGTGGTTGTAAGTTTAGGCAAATGAAATCGCTATGTATATACTCTGGTTGCAAATTCGCTTCGGAAAATATTACACAAACTCACAATAACGGTTTTTGTACTGGTATTGAAACTGTCAACATTTCAAAACGTGTTTATTTATTCGAACACGCCTTCACGCAACGTAAGAACGTAAATTATAAAACCTGATGACGTTTCTCGGTCTTAAACGCCAATTGGCAATTCCCCTTTTTGCGTTACGTTATGTAATATGGGCGAATACGTCAAACGGTTCGGTAAGTGTAGAACGACAACGTAGCTGAAGCACAGTGTTGAAAGGACAACGAGTCGTCAAGGCATTTGACCAAACCTTTAGGACGGTATGTTGAATTAATATGATAAACCAACTGACCCGAGCCAGATATCTGATCGTGTCTTCCTACTTGGATAACTGACGTAACGGCTGCAACGAGAACTAAACTATAAGACAAACGGACGAGTTTTTAGAGAGAACAACGAAAATTTTTCGAAGTACCGATACTCCAATTCTCGTTTCATTGGTCGCTGACACAAGTGACCCTATTTCAGATATTCGTGCTTTCACTACAGAGTGTCCCAGCTAAAGTACTTGCGTAATAACACCGTAAACCACTTACAATACTTTTCTTAATTGTACTTTTCTGGGGAACATACTTTTACAGTGGGGGGTGACTCAGAAAACTTGGCCTAGGGCCTGAAAAATCTTAAATCCGGCACTTAGTAGTAGTAGTAATAGTAGTAGTAGTAGTTGTTGTTGTAACAGGATCAACTAAATCAGGAATAATTTGTCGGAAAGTAAAACATTAACTAACGGAAGACACACAATCCGACAGCAGCGCGTATTGTCTGCCAACTTGACTAAAACTATAAATGTCATGCCGCGAAACGTCTACTTTTTCAATGGTAGTACTGACCAAGGCCTTGAGTAGACGAAACACGTAAACAACCCCTAGGTCCTGATGACGACGCAAACAAACTTTTTTCGCCATTTCAATCGAAATTCTAAGCGGTTTTCCGATGTTTACGTACAGCATAACTTTTCACATAAAAAGAGAGCCAACTTTACGTTCCTGTACCAACTTACAAGGAGGAAGCGATCAACACTTATATATCCTCCCTTGCTGGGGTTTTCAAAAATAACAAACAATAATGTTAGTCGTTAGGGCAGATCCTGTCCAGAACAAATATTCACTCTGAAGTCAGTAATCCGTCACAGGCTACTGAATTCAAAGGAGATTGTAGTAACATTTGTTGATTTGAAAAAAGGCCTTTGATTCTGTTGATAGAGAAACTGCAGATAAAATAATACGAGAATTTTGTGTTAAATCTAAATTGGCAAATCTAATCCGTGAAACCCTTACGGACACAGTCTCAAAAATAAAATTCATGGGAGAAATATCTCAGCCGTTCAAAATAAATACAGGTGTAAGACAGGGTGATGGTTTATACCCAATTCTTTTCAACTGTGTCCTGGAGAAAGTAGTGAGAATTTGGGATGAAAAATTAAAGGAATGCAAAATATCACCAATCATGTTGGGAAGAAGGAACAAACGTAGGCCTATTGAAATAAACTGTTTGGCATTCGCAGATGACTTTGCCATACTTCCTGAACATCTGATATCTGCAGTAACAAAAGTTAATTTTTTAGAGACAGTAGAACAGGCATAAGAATTTCTGCAGAAAAAACAAATTTCTCACGAACATTAAAAATGCGCCAAATTCCTGGTAACAGATGTTGGTCGATTAGAGAGGGTTCGAAAATTTAAGTATCTAGGAGAAATAATTCAAGAGAATGGTTTAGAATAATCTGCTATAGAAGAAAGGATTCATAAGATGGAAAGGGCATATGGTATAACTAAAGATATTTACAATAAAAAGTGCATATCTAAAAATGCGAAAATAAGGCATTACAGTACAGTAGTGAAGCCAGAATGCCTATATGCAAGTGAATGTCTATCATTGAATTATAATTTAGACAAACTAGAAATATTGGAAAGACGAATTATTAGGAAAATATTAGGCCCATGAAAATAATCAAATGGTTGGAAATTAAGAAGTAATGATCAAATATACCTATCAAATTATAGAAAGTATAACAGAAACAATGAGAAAAAGAAGACTATTATTTTTTGGGCATTTGTATAGAATAGACGACAATAGGTTAACAAAGCAGGTCTTCAAATATCTGTGGGGGAAGAAGTCAACATCAAGTTGGATTAAAGAAGTCCAAAAGGATTTAGACAAAAAAAATATACACGCTGAAGAAGCAAATGAAAGAGACGTTTTTCGGGCAAAAGTGTTAAAAATGGAAGGAGTCCAGGGTAGGAGAGAGAAAAACGTAGGTTCAAAGTGGATTGAAGACAGGAAGAAACACAGTGAAAAGATAAAAGAATATTGGAGAAATAGAAAAAGAATGAAGAATTGAAATTGGGATGTGGACCTTAGATGGCCGATATAAAAAAAAAGTTAGTCCTTATCATTATCACCATTATTATTGGTTTCATTACATTGTGGTCTCAGCTATTATGCTGGTTATTCTAAGGTAGAAGGTCTATACGACAAATTCTAGTTCAGGGGTTGTCCTGACTTATTTAAGTGTGTCTGGTTATTTGGCATGTTTCCAGGATGACTGATTTTGTAAATGTAGCTGTTATACTGTACTCTTTACATTTAATCGCATGTTAGATAGATTCGTTTCCAAGACCGGTTGCTGTGATTACCAGTGGATTACGTCTACAGATAGTTTTCTGCATCTTTTTGTGTTCAGCGGCAAGTTCATCATATTTCATTATATCCTTCCGATTTATATTATGATCAACAGTATGAAATTGAACCACTAAACCTGAAAATAGTTAATCAGTTTAAATATTTGGGATGTTGGATGCCAGAAGACAATGAAGAAACAATGAAATAAGGAAAAGGATACAGGCCGCAAATAGAGCATATGCTTCGTTGACATCTATATTCAAGACAAGTCATCCACCATCAGTCCAAGGTCACATTATATAAAGTTATGATTAGACCGGTGATAACATATGGCAGCGAGACTTGGACTCTGAACAAACAAGCCGCTAACATAGTCAGTACTTCTGAAAGGAAAATTTTGAGGAGAATATATGGGCCAATCCAAGCCAATGGGATATGGAGAATGCGTCACAATGAGGACCTATACAACCTGTATAAAGACAATGATCTGGCCACCACCATTCAACTGCATAGATTGCAATGGGCAGGACACATCATTAGGATGGAAGACAACCGAATACCTAGGACAGTACTGTTTAGTCAGATCGAGGGTAGAAGGCCGGAAAACCCAAGACACGCTGGATTGACGCAGTGGCGAGGGATGCTGATATTTTACTTAAAATAAATCGATGGACATCGATCGCCAAGGACAGGGAAAAATGAAGGCGGATGATTATGGAGGCTAAGGTTCGACTTCGAACTGTGACGCCATAGAAGAAGAAGAAGATATTATAATCTACTAAACGAGTAGACAGGCACAAATCTGCAATGAAGAGCAAACGGTTGATCGTTCGCGACTATCCATGATGTGGCTGAATGAAGATGTAGCCCTTTTCTGTTGGCAAGCAAGAAGTTAAGCAGATAGTTTGAATAAAATACTATGATCATAATTTCTGTATCGATTATAAAAGGAGTCATATCAGTATAACGACTAGTGCAGTTATTTCACTTTATAATGGAGGCATATTGTTTTAGAATTAACAAATTATAATTATTTTTTTAAAATTTCGTAGTCAAAATAAATAAATAAATAAATGGGGATACCCAGAGTGCCACGTACGCACCTACTCCAGTAAGGTTATTTTTCTGTGTCGTGTGCACTGTGACGTTGTCAACACGATCGTAAACGTGTGCCTGTGTTTGTGTAAACATCGTAAAGGCGGTGGATTTATGCGTTCTGCCAACCACGCTGACACAGTTCGATCCGCGTCGCGGCCTTTCAGTCGAAAATAAACTTGTTAACGTTTATACCGTGTATACGCGCCGTCACGAGTATTTTTAATTTCCACAAAGTGTTATTTCGCTTGTTATTTATGCTCTACCGATTCGCCGATAGGTATACTGCAATACATGAGCGTAACTTGGGGCCTAACTTTGGGGGGGGGGGCAGGGTAAAGCTTCATAAATTCAAGTGTGTAGTGAGACCATCTATATAATAAAATAAATAAAATATATTATATACAAAATTATAAAGTTTAGTAGTAATTCTTAGTTAGTAAACGAGGGACAATTTCATTGTTTAATGATCAACAAACTTTTCTTCATAAGTTGTACTTCCAGTTATGTTTACCTAGAACAAATATACTGTAGGCCTATAAACATAAACAATTTCAGTTCATCCAATTCTTATACCCAGTTTTCGTAAACGCACCTCTGCCTTAGGCACACTGTCACAAAATGCTCGGCAGTAGTAGGAGTAAGCCGAATCAGTCACAACACAAAGAAATTTTCAAAAAGCCAGTCAGGCAATTTTCAAAGAAATTAAGCCGTGTTACTCCTTTGCGTTTCTTATCACCCATTTCCCAGCACTTATCAACACAAAAAACCAAAACAATAACCGTTTGTTTTTTCGAACAGAAATATTATTTTGACGTATATCATTCAAATCTGTCAAACATTCTCCTTACAAGTTTCTTCGAAAGAAATAAGAATAATAAATTGATGGCAACTAGTCGTCTGATAACAGTACAGACGTTGATAAATAGTACTTACTGTGCTCGCAAACGTAGAAACTGTCTCCTGTTTGAATATTTGTTAGTTTTTATTTATAAACAACTGGAAACAAAATTTTTAAATGCTCGGAACATTGGGGGGGGAATGCCCCCTTGCCCCTCCCAAGTTACGCCTATGCTGCAATATATAGGCCTACATAAATACACGTACGCTTATGAAATACACATAAATAGATAGTCTACGTACGTAAGGAAAAGTTTAAATGGAACGACAGGTGAAGTCCGGAATTACACGCAAGGAAAACTCTGTAAATAAATGTAAGGAAAAGTTTGCGCAAGTAAACTCTGACTGCAAACGTCGATGTTTGTCCGAAAAATTCCGAAATTTTATTTCGGGCGACGGACAAAATACTCTAAGTGCTGGACACACTTCTGTTTTTCATTTTCTTCTTTGACTTTCACCCCTTTGAGCTTAGTTGCTGTTGATAACAACTCGGTCAGCTTCCCCGATTTCTATTAAGCTTTTCTCGTCCGTCGCTTTCGTCCATCAAGAAAACGTTTTAAGCTTCTCTTTACTTCTCTGAGGACTTGCTCTCATATTTTGATAGAACGTACTTTCGTTACACTCCGTTATACCTCATAGTTTGATAGAACATACATGCGCTGGGAACGTTTGGAAGGAAAATATTGAGACAAATATATGGGCTAGTGAAGGAGGGAGGCATCTGGAGAAAAAGAACTAATAAAGAGTTGTATAACCTACTACACGACATGAGCGTAATCAAAGAAGTAAAGATACCACGGCTTAGATGGACAGATCGTGTTGTCAAGATGGACCCACAGGACCCTGTAAAGCGCCTCTTCTTGTATGACCCAAATGGCAAAAGGAAAGTGGGAAGACCACGGCTGAGGTGGCGAGATGGAGTGCAGTAGGATCCAGAAAGAGCAGGAATCCGCAACTGGAGGATGTTTGCATCGGACAGAGACCGTCGGCGAGGTCTTCTTTAGCGGGCCAGGATCCCGCCCAGGGTTGTAGCGTCCCTGATGATGATACCTCCATTACATAATTAGCGTTGTTCTTCGTGCTCTCATCTTTAACACACGTTTTTGTTGACACAGAACGGTTTGCTCGTTCTAAGACAGTTTGATTTTTAGCGTGCCTCTTCCTTGAGGCTCTGAGGGCGAGTCATCATACAGCGGGAGAAACGTTCAGCGTTACCAAATGAAATCTTCGTTTAATCCCAAAATTATGATGTTTTTCAAACAACAGTCTTTAATTTTATAACGACAAAATTTCTAATTAAATTTTTTTTTATAAGTGAACGTTGTAACTAGGGTTTGCTGACAGCTTGACAAAAATATACGATGGCTCGGTACCATGTGTTGCCCAAGACAAGGGAAGGCAGGGAGTAGAAGAACAATGCCTCTGTCGTAGCAGCTGTTCGGTTAAGCGAATTGCGGGTGACGCGCTGGACCTAAGCGAAACAAAGGAGAAATGTATCGCTAAGAAGAGACAAAGAAAGGCTGACAAGGCGACATAGCGACGCTATACGAGAAACAATAACCCACGTGCGTTGAGCTGAACATCAAACGCGGTGTTACATTGCCACAATAGACAGGAAAGCCCCGGCTTGAGTGACGACAATACGTTTGCACAATTAACGAACTGCGGGACGTCCAGCTTTACCAGAAGGGTGCGCAGCTAAGTTCTCAATACTTGGAGAGCAGATGTAGCAGCTGTATGGGATACTCCGAATTGACCACACTAGTCGTGAGAACAACTAGGAGAAGCTGATAGACAATGCGAGCATTGGTCACGGGTAAGCAGCAGTACACGTGTTGAACAATAGGGTAGATGAGAGGCCACACAGCAATTAAAAGCACTTTGTCTGAAAGGACAAGACCCCAAGATACCAGGGTGATAGACAGGCGTTAAATTGGTCATCCGCCTCAAACGATGGGTGGAGTCAACCAGGAACTTTTAAGGGTAGGAAATCCGGAAGCCTATCAGAGTCGAGAATTGAGGAAGGCGTTCCTACAAGAAGAGGTTGCCAAGAAGATGAGCAGGATGAACGAATGTAAACGATGCCAGAAGAAAATCTAGAGTTTTAAGGCAGAGTTTCCACCAGAAAATAACTAAAAACCAATAGAAGCGAAGAAGTTGAGTGGGAAGTAGAGAATGTAGTGGGATTCGGGGTATAAACTAGAGTGTTTACCGCGAGCGAGGGTCTTAAGTTATTAGTCATATATCGGAGAGTATGATCTCTTAAGTTTTAAGTCTTTCTTTCATATATCGGAGAGTATGATCTCTGGAGTCTTGTATCGGGAGTTTTATATCTTATATCTAATAGCCGAAGTCGAGAGTCTGATATCAAGAGTCTTATAACTTATATATCGGAACTGTCGGGAGTGCGGAAGCCGTAACGGAGTAAAGTCGTATCGGTTGAAGAGTCGGTGTGAATTTATAAGTACGAACAGTCGAGAATCGGAAGCCGGTAATGGGACTTAGTGATTAAAAGACATGTCGAAGTATAACTAAAATCGTCTTAGTTGTGTCGTCTAGAGTTAATCTTATAACCAAAGACGCTAATCCGAACTGAAGTGCCGTAAAATGTGTAAGAGATAGACATAATGTCGTAATAGTGATAGCAAAAGGGAACCGGTAGTTGAACTAATTACGGTCATGATATTAAAGGCAATTATAACTATTAACACCATTAAATATAATCAAATGGCATGTTAACAAAATTAATCCGCGGGAGAACAGTGCGAATAAAACACAGAGCATACAACACTTAGTATAATTCCAAGAAACCCTTAACATACTCAGCATAATTCAATGACACTTGAGTAGAAACAAGTCATCAAAATTTAGAGTTATCGAATAACATGTATTAAAATTTGAGATTCCAATCACAAGAACTAAACCAAAAGTTATATACATGTGTCGGAGTGCGAGAGGAGAAGTGATTAGTACGAGTGCAGTCTACGAGGTGAAAATGCCAGCCGCAAGGATCTCAAG
The DNA here is from genome assembly GCA_034769895.1 of Magicicada septendecula. NCBI lineage: Eukaryota > Metazoa > Arthropoda > Insecta > Hemiptera > Cicadidae > Magicicada > Magicicada septendecula. Next base: position 138,330,544 of record CM068372.1, read on the forward strand.
GAACGTGGAGACAGAGAGAGACAGAATGGCAGCGCAGAGGACTCTTCGCCGTAGTATGGATTAACGTACCATCAAGTAAAATTTATATTCATGCACTACTAATTAATTAAAACACTGTCTGTTCATCTGAAAGAACTCATAAATAATAATATTTAAAGAAATTAATAACTAGTAGCTAGTCAGGGTAAATTCATAAGACAACTTTTACAGATGATATTAACTTATATCCAATACTTTATGAATCCATTTATTAGGAATCGTTTAATATAGAATAAAAGGTATAATTAAGATTGTTAATGTCTAATAAGTAACTAGAAGAAGAGATTATAGGAGATTAAGCAAGTGTTAACAAAATAGTAAATGGTAGATTGATGTAGTAAGTAATATTGCAAGATATATGTTGTATTTCTTTTCAGGAGATCATGAAAGTGATACCAATGCTATTAATTGTAACAAATTAAGTTTTAACCTTGTAAAGCCTGGTGTATGTTGTCAATTATTTGAAAACACCTAAAGATTAAAATTTAGTATATGACACCAAAGGAATTGAATAACGACTCCTAAATCATAATTTTCTAACAAATATATATCCGTAATTAATAACAATCACAAACAAACTATTATTCTATTTGACACTTCACCTAGGAAGCTTAAGAAGATTATAAATCATAACTCAATACTTAATAACTTGTGATGTAGTTAACAAACAAATTAATTAACATCAAATCACTTTATTCGATATATTTGACATCCCATCACGGGATATTAATTACTAATAGATTATAATTGTTAAATTGACGCTCCAGAACAAGGGGCATAACAAAATATTGTTATATTTTCCGCCCACACGCACGGCTTGACAAATAAGTCACTAGTATTATTGTTAAGCGGGCAGAGAACAGACAGTGTGCATGGTAGTTTATTAGTTGTTTAGCAATAAGTTGCAATAGAAAAATATCATACCCTAAGTATTATAATGACAAAATTTCTAATTAAAATTTTTTGTAAGTGAACGTTGTAGCTAGGGTTTGCTGACAGCTTGACAAAGATATACGATGGCTCGGTAACATGTGTTGTCCAAGACAAAGGAAGACAGTGAGTAGAAGAACAATGCCTCTGTCGTAGCAGCTGTTCGGTTTAAGCGAATTGCGGGTGACACGCTGGACCTAAGAGAAACAAAGGAAAAATGTATTGCTAAGAAGAGACAAAGAAGGGCAGACAGGGCGACATAGCGACGCTATCCAAAAGACAATAAGCCACGTGCGTTGAGCTGCACACCAAACGCGGCGGTACAGTGCTACAATAGACAGGAAAGGCCCGGCTTGAGTGACGACAATACGTTTGCACAATGAACGAACGGCGGGACGTCCAGCTTCACCAGAAGGGTACGCGGGGAAGGAAGGCCTGGAGAGCAGATGTAGCAGCTGTCAGCGATACTCAGAATTGACCACATTAGTTGTGGGAACGGCTAGGAGAAACTAGTAGACAATGCGAGCATTGGTCACGGGTAAGAAGCAGTACACGTGTTGAACAGAAGGGCAGATGAGAGGCCACACAGCAATTAAAAGCACTTTGTCTGAAAGGACAGGACGCCAAAATACAAGGGTGATGGACAGGCGTTAAATTGGTCCTCCGCCTCAAACGATGGGTGGAGCCAACCAGGAACTTGTAAGGGTAGGGAATAAGGAAGACTATCAGAGTCGAGGATGGAGGAGAACGTTCCTACAAGAAGTGGTTGCCAAGGAAACAAGCTGGAGGAACGAATAATGAGGCCAGAAGAAAATCTAGAGTTTTAAGGCGGAGTTTCCACCAGAAAACAACTAAAAACCAATAGAAGCGCAGAGGTTGAGAAGTTAAGTGGGAATTTAAGAATATAATGGGATTTTTGGGGTATAAACTAGAGTGTTGACCGCGAGCAGGGGTCTTAAGTAATTAGTCACATATCGGAGAGTATGATCGCTAGAGTTGTATATCGGAAGTCTTGTATCGGAAGTTTTATATCTTATATCTAATAGCCGAAGTCGAGAGTCAGATATTAAGAGTCGTATAATTTATATATCGGAACTGACGGGAGTGCGGATGCCGTAACGGAGAAAAGTCGTATCGGTTGAAGAATCGGTGTGAGTTATCGGTACGTACAGTTGAGAATTGGAAGCCGGTAATGGAACTTAGTGTTATTTTTAAAGATATGTCGAAGTATAAATAAAATCGACTAAGTTGGTCGTCTTGAGTTAATATCATTATCAAAGACGTAAGTCGATCTGAAGTGCGGTAAAATGTGTAAGAGATAGACAAAATGTCGAAATAGTGATAGCAAAAGAGAACCGGTAGAGAACTAATTACGGTCATGAAATTAGAGACAATAAAAACTACTAACACCATTAAATATAAACAAATGGCATGTTAACAAAGTTAATCCGCGGAAAACAGTGCGAATAAAAACAGAGCATACAACACTTAGTATATTTCAAGAAATCCTTAACATAGTCAGAATAATGTAATGACACTTGAGTAGAAACAATTCAGCAAAATTTAGAGTTATCAAATAACATGTACTAAAATTCGAAAGTCCAATCACCAGATCTAAACCAAAAGTTACATATCTGTGTCGGAGTGCGAGAAGAGAAGTGACTAGTGCGAGTGCATTCTACGAGGTGATAATGCCAGCCGCAAGGACTTCTAGAAACCTGGAGAGACAAGGAAACAGGGTGACAGCGCAGAGAACTTTTTGCCGTCGAATGGATTAACATACATCAAGTAAAATTTATATTCATGCACTACTAATTAAATAAAACACTGTCTGTTCATCTGAAAGAACTCATAAGTAATAATATTTAAAGAAATTAATAACTAGTAGCTAGTCAGGGTAAATTCATAAGACAACTGTTACAGATGATGGTAATTTATATCCAATCTTCATGAATCCATTTATTAGGAATTGTTTAATATAGAATAAAATGTATAATAATGATAGTTAAAGTCTAATAAGTATCTAGAAGAAGAGTATAGGATTTAAGCAAGTGTTAACAAAATAATAAATGATAGATTGATGTAGCCAGTAAAATTTCAAGATATATGTTGTATTTCTTTTCAGGAAATTAAGTAAGTGACATCAATGCTATTAATTGTAATAAATTAAGTAAGTGACATCAATGCTATTAATTATAATAAATTAAGTTAACCTTGTAAAGCCTTGTGTATGTTGTCAATTATTTGAAAACACCTAAAGATTAAAATTTAGTATATTATAACCTCTTCTTTAGAGTTATAACGGAGGGAACCCAAAATAATTGGTTCTGCCAATTATTTCAGGCTGCCTTATTAGAGACGAGCTGAAATTTAAATCAGAACAACACACAGTAAGACATACAAGGAATCAGGGAAGGTGAAACTGTTGATTTATATACGCAGTATATGTGTGTAACAAGAAGACTTGCTTTATTAAACATTAGAAATATAACATTTACTCCAAAGAACAGATCCCATGACGTTATTAATTAAATTAGTAAAATTAAGTGAAATGCTTTATTTAGAATATGGGATCACAATAAATTTATCTAGCTATACCCCCGGATCCGGGTAACCATTGGTATTTAGTCTCTAATCTTTTAATTATATTTAATTCAAAATTTTTATCTTGCAAGACTTTTACCTTTTTGCTTCATATATCTTCCATTAGAAGAATGGTATTAATAACACTACGTTACGTTAATATATAAATTGTTACAATTGAATGATATTGAATAGTTACAATTAAATTCTCAAATTTAAGTTTTTATATTCTTATAAAATCAATCGTCTCTGTAAGTCTCTTAAATAGAGTATTGTGTTACAAAAATATTATCATTATTCCTCGATAGACGTGCTATCGAGTCACCTCTATTTTTTGGATGTAGTAATTGCCTCCATGTGGTTCCGTCTTGGGAGTCCTAAAACGTCGTCCTCGTCTTGGTCTGGTCTCTGTTGTTCATGGCTTAATACGTCTGCAGGATAGGTAGAGTCTTCTACACAGATACTCGTTGATTCACAGATGTCTCGAACTGCATCATCGGTAGGGTATACTAGAGTTCTCATTTAGATGGTCCATGACCACAGGTCAGAGGTTGAAAAGATTCGTCCATCGGTGAAGATTGCAGTCATCGTTTTTTCTTTAACACTCGTCGTTTGTAGTTACATCTTTCTTCTTGTTACAAAGTTTTTGGAATTTTCTTTTTGTTAACGTTACATGTTACACTTTTTGTAACGGTTAGTAAAATACAAAATAATAATTAATTAATCCACACTAACAACAAATTGTATAACTTTTGAACAGAGCATTTTGCTCGTGCGTCTGCACAGCTGGGCGTCGTCATCGCAAGAGAGCGATTTTTCGTCCGCTACCCTTGTACATGACGAGAGAGAGAGTGGGGTGTTTATTCCGCGAGCATATATAGTTCCTGTTTTCTCTTTAAATAAACTTTTTATTTATACAAACTATCGCTAGATAAAAAATACATCATTTAAATTAATTGTTTTAGTTACTATCTGTGTCTACAGATACTTTAATTATTAACATTAGTTTACTCTATTATTTTTAATTACAGTAGACTCGGAAAACAGGTCGAGTCCGGTATCAACAGGTAGGCGCTTGATAGCAAGCAAAGGGTTAAATACGAACATAATAATTATTTACAATATGCCTTTTCTTTATGGATACTTTGCCCTTATTAATTACTTCTTCCATTCACACTTAGTACCTACATGTTTTTATTATTATTATTGTGAGATTTAAATGGTTAATTGTACGCAACCTTAATTAATTAAATTTTTTTTTTATTCTGTAAATGTCACAATTTAAATCGTCACATACTCCGCCTCCTTACCAATACAGACTCCTAAAATTTTGGTCAGCTATGTACCGAGAGTATGCTTGGGGAGTTCCGTGTGAAATTTCTCTCACCCGTTTCTGGCTGTATATAATTACTAGCACCATAAGTCATTCTTGACTGGCTGTTTCTTACCATCTATACATATACTTCATGTTTTACACGCTAATTCTATTACTACATAAAATTTACATTATAAAGTATTTTCAACATTCTACATTTCCTTAACTCTACTACTTATTACTACTACCGGATTTTTCCTTTTTCTTTCGAGAGAGTTTTTCTTCGTTATAGAATTTACTGTTTAATTACTCCATTACTTTTATTGGATGTCAGCTGACTTCTTGCTTTGCTCTACTTTCGATGAAGAGGATTCAAGGTTGATCAGGCCTCGTACCTACTTATACGACAAGGTAGCCAAAGGTTACTCAAGTACTTTTGCGGTTGAGTACTAAACATTGTTTTCACATTTACTTATTTAATTAACTGGCACTCTACTATTTTCTTCTTCAAGATAACGTTTTATCTGTGAAATATGTGTCCTTCGCACATATTTTTGAGTAGAGGGTTCGTACAGGGTCACAGTTACCGGAGTTAAGTATTTGTGAATTTGATGAGGACCGCACCATCTGTAAGATAGCTTGGAAGTTGTCTTATCGACTGCACTACTCGTTGGGTGCGTGTTATACATAACTAAATCTCCGATTTGGTATTTTACTTTATTATTCTTATTCTTTTGCTCGTAATATTTCCTTGACTTCGCTAAGTTTGTTCGTAAATTAGCGCGCGCTTCGTTCCATATCTTCCTAATATTTTTATCCCTAATTTCAAGGGGTAACAATTCATGTATTTTCCACTTTGTGGATAATGGGTGGTTAGGTTTATACTTGAACAATAGTTCGAATGGGGTAGACTTATGTCCTTCATGATATGCCGAATTAAAGGCGAATTGTATCCAGGATAGGTTCTGGTCCCACGAAGTATGGTCGTTAGCATGGTAGGCAATTAAAGCAGATTTTAGGTTTCGCAAATACCTCTCAGCTATATTACCTTGCGGACGATACTCGGTAGTGGTAATGTGGTTTATACCTAGTTTGAAACACATGTTCCTGAATTCCTTAGACTTAAACTGTGGTCCGTTATCCGAAACTAGATGGACTGGAATACCGAAATCTTTGAATAATCTATTCTGTAAAATGCTTACTGTTGTCGTAGCTAAAGCTCGCCGCATGGGGTACATCCAGACGAATTTACTAAACGAATCTACGCAAATTAGTAACATAGTATTTCCTGACTTGGAACGTGGGTAGGGTCCAGAAAAGTCTAAATAAATTTTGGAAAATGGGGTGGCAGGAATCTCAGATATTAACTGACTTATTTGGCTGTTTCTCGCTGGTTTGCTGAGTGCACACAACTTACACCTTTTTACAAAGTTAGCTATCTCACTGTTCATATTTTCCCAGTGATATTCTCTCCGAATCCGATGTATGGTTTTATTTATTCCCATATGTGCTCCAATGGTGGAAGAGTGATAATATTCCATTAGCATAGGTTTAATAATATCCGGGGCGATGATACGCAAATATTTTCCGTTAGCTATTCTACAACATAATACTTTCTTATTTAATAGGTATTTTTCAGACTTGTTTCCTTTTTCAAGTTGTTTGATGATCGGACTCAAACGTGGGTCTTGTTGTTGGTAATGGGCTAAATCCGTAAATGCAAGAGGAAATTCGGTAATTAACGCATTAATAATAGGTGTCTCTCTACTCTTGTTTTCGTAATTATTACTACTAGGCTGGAACATACGTGACAGGGTATCGGCAACTACGTTTTGGGTGCCTCTAATATGTTGTACTTTGAATTTAAAACAATTTAATCTCAATACCCATCTTCCGATTCGACCTAATTGTTTTGGGTGGTTTAGTAGCCAGGATAAAGCTTGATTATCTGTTTCTAGCAAAAACTCTTTATGTTCTAAAAATGGTTTGAACTTCTCAAACGCAAAAACGATAGCTAAGCATTCTAATTCGTATGCGGAGTATTTCTTTTCTTGGTCCGTCAGGGTGCGTGAAGCGTAACTAATTGGTAATCGAGAGTTATCTACTTCCTGATAAATTACTGCACCTAGGGCTACACTTGAACTGTCGGTTTGCACAACAAACGGTTTACTAAAATCGGCTAATTGTAGTACGGGGGGTGATATGATGCTTTCCTTTAATTTCTCAAATGCGGTTTGGCGTTGTTCATTCCACTCAAATTTTACTCCCTTCTTTCTTAAAGTATTTAGTGGTGCTGCGATTTCGGCTAGATGTGGGATATACTTGTGGAAATAATTTATCATTCCTAAAAATCGAGCAATTCCTTTCGCATCCCACGGTGGTAAAAATTCTCTGATAGCACGGGTTCGCTCTGGGTCTATGCTTACCTTTCCGTTGGCTTTTACGATGTGACCTAAAAAGGAGAATTATGTCACAGCAAAATTTACTTTACTGGGGTTTACAGTTAATCCAGCTTTCTCTAATCGTGATAATACTTCACGTATATGTGCAAGATGTTGTTCCATTGACTCGCTGTAAATAACAATATCGTCTAGGTAGTGGTACACATATTTAAACTTTATGTCGTGAAATAATTTTTCTAACAATCTGCTACATACAGAACTACCTTGGGAAATACCAAAAGGTACCCTAGTAAATTGGTATAGGTTGAAAGGCACGGCAAAAGCGGTGAGACGTTTCGATTCTTCTGAAAGTGGTATCTGATGAAAAGCCTGATTCAAATCCATAATGGTAAAAATTTTTGCTTTCGTAAAATAATGAAAAGCACTGTGGATGTCGGGAAGTGGAATGGATTCAAATTCTATTCGTTTATTTAGTTGTCTATAGTCTACAACTAATCTATGTTTATCGTTGCTTTTGGGTACTAAAAACGCAGGGGATGAATAAGATGAAGTAGAGGGTTCGATGACTCCTTGTTCTAATAGTTTATTAATTTGGTTCCTCATTACTTCCATTTTTGGCGGTGATAACTTGTATGGGGCTAAACGTATTACTTTATTATCGCTCAAATTTATCTTATACTCTATCAGATCCGTCAGTCCTAACTTGGGGGTGAGCACATTGGAGAATTGATTTATTAACTTTTGTATATTACGTCTATCTTTACTTTCCAGATGACCTAATTCACATTCGTGATGCTTTAGATGAGAAGAAGTAGTGCTAGTACTTTCTCTGTTATTTGAATTATCCTCTAAGTTATATTTCCGTGAACGATCGAATCCAAAGTAAAATTTCTTATCATGAATATTTAGAATTATTCCTGTTTTACTGATAAAATCGGCTCCCAATATTAACTCGGGTCCTAATTCGTCGCTTACTAACATTGGAAAATACCACGTCAAATGTTTTATTTTAACTTTACACGTGATGATAAGTTTTATTATTAAGTTTTGTTTGTTAGCGGTTGAGCATTTAATGTTTACAGATTGACTGCGTTTTACTAAATTATGTTTAAATAACTTATTGGCGAGGTCATGACTAATTAAACTTCGCGTTGATCCGGAATCAATTAAACCAAGGGTGGATGTTACACCAAGGTCAACTTGTACATAAGGTAATTGACACTTACTGAAATTGCACTTATTAATAGCGTTACATTTATCTATAAATTTTTTTAAATAGGGGTCTAGTTTTCTTTTGTTATTATTATTATTTTGTTTTATTATGTTGACTCTCAGGGGTTTACCTTCTTTTACGATGCTGCGGAAGACACAGGGTTTTGGATCTCCCTGCCTTACATGTTTTTTGGATAAATAGTTTTTTGATTATACCTTTTTTGTTTACAGTATCTACTGAGATGTCCAGATTTTCCGCAGTTATAGCACACATATTCTTTACGTTGTGTCTTACTGGTTTCCTGGAGTGGTTGAGCCTCCTGGGACTTACCATGGCCATTGGTTGATCTTCGAAATGGTCTTCTTTCTTGTATACTTCTTGCGTCAGATACTAAGGCATGCATTTCTTTTCTATTTTGTGTAGCGGATATCGATGCATGTCTGTGCTGATCTGCGTACCAAACATTGGAAGAATGAATACTACATTGTTCAAAGTCCGCGAACGTAAGGGGTCTACTTATTAGTGCTAAACGGGAGCGTTCATCAGGAGACAAGCCTACTAGGATCGTATCGACCAATTGTTTTTCAGTCCAGTCGACTTGTAGTATACGTGAAGCTTCTCGGATATCCGCAATATAGTGGGCCAGTCTTTCGCGAGCTCCTTGTACTCTACGTACAGTACTTCTTTTGATATCCTCATAAATTCCAGTGGGGATAAAATATTTGATTATATTCGTATGAAGATCTTCTACTGAAAGACTTGAGTTTAATGTTTCTAGTACACGATCTCGTAATGGTGGTTTACATTTGGGTAATATTACTTGCAGTATTTGCCGATCGTTTAATTGTTGTAAATCTTTTATTTGCAGCAGGTATTTTATAAAAGTTAACAGTATCGTTATACTTAACCCATCGGTGTAAGGAATCTTATTAATTATTTTCTCTACTGGGTGGGAAATCTTTCCGTAGAGTTCAACATTCAAATTTACGTTTTGTATTTCCTTCGAAGAATTAGTGGTCGCATTTTGACTAGTACGAGTACGCTGAACTTTAGGGGGTGGGGGTTCTTCTACATTAGGGGATTGAACAGGGGAGATATGTAATTTTTGTATGTATTGCTCAATTTCCTCCATTCTCGATTCATCTGACTTTCGACGTAAGTCGTTAATAATTATAGGTAATTGGCGTAATGCCTCGTCTGCAAATTTCTGCACATCGGCGGGGACGACGGTGACGTCGGGCCAGCTTAAAAAATTATTTAATCAGCGGGTTAGATGTTCTATACGTTGTGTAACGCGCAAGAGTTCCGTGGGTGATTTCTTGTCCTTTAGGTTCTGAGATAATACTATCAGTTCCCGATATTTCGCATAACAGGTTTCTCGTTCGCCGTCATAATCGAGTTCACGCAATTTATCTAACTGCGAGGTTGTCTCTGATCCGGTTTGGCGTAATGATTTTCGTAATTCAGACACGGTTACATTCACGTGTTTTAGACCTCGTAAAAGTGCTTCGTAGCATAGCTCATCTTTTACTAATAAATCAGGATTAAATTCAGCCATTTTCGTAAGGTGGCAAGAACTAATTATTCTACAATTAGTATTTACTACTATACAACGCTATATCATTTTACACAAACATAACAATATGAATAAATCGTATTCTTACACGTTTATTAATAAACAATTAAAATGAGATGACAAAGGTTGTCATATTACATAGAAAGAGAGAGAGAGAAATCTCACACATGTTTACAGATGCTTACGGCAAAAGATTCCCCCTTCGGTTATCAACACATGAACAGACACGCTTCAAATAACAATACACCACACAAGAGGGTGACCGATTGTTCTCACTCTAACTGGGGAGACCGACTACGATAATATTAAACAATCGCCAACAGGAAATTTACACTAGAGTTCTCATTTAGATGGTCCATGACCACAGGTCAGAGGTTGAAAAGATTCGTCCATCGGTGAAGATTGCAGTCATCGTTTTTTCTTTATTAACACTCGTCGTTTGTAGTTACATCTTTCTTCTTGTTACAAAGTTTTTGGAATTTTCTTTTTGTTAACGTTACATGTTACACTTTTTGTAACGGTTAGTAAAATACAAAATAATAATTAATTAATCCACACTAACAACAAATTGTATAACTTTTGAACAGAGCATTTTGCTCGTGCGTCTGCACAGCTGGGCGTCGTCATCGCAAGAGAGCGATTTTTCGTCCGCTACCCTTGTACATGACGAGAGAGAGAGTGGGGTGTTTATTCCGCGAGCATATATAGTTCCTGTTTTCTCTTTAAATAAACTTTTTATTTATACAAACTATCGCTAGATAAAAAATACATCATTTAAATTAATTGTTTTAGTTACTATCTGTGTCTACAGATACTTTAATTATTAACATTAGTTTACTCTATTATTTTTAATTACAGTAGACTCGGAAAACAGGTCGAGTCCGGTATCAACAGGTAGGCGCTTGATAGCAAGCAAAGGGTTAAATACGAACATAATAATTATTTACAATATGCCTTTTCTTTATGGATACTTTGCCCTTATTAATTACTTCTTCCATTCACACTTAGTACCTACATGTTTTTATTATTATTATTGTGAGATTTAAATGGTTAATTGTACGCAACCTTAATTAATTAAATTTTTTTTTTATTCTGTAAATGTCACAATTTAAATCGTCACAATATGACATCAAAGAAATTGAACAACGACTTCTAAAACAATAATTTAATATTACATAGGTATATGTAATCAATAACAATCACAAACAAATTATTATTCTATTTAACGCTTCACCTAGGAAGGTTAAGAAGATTTTAAATTACAGCTACATACTTAATAACTTGTGAAGTAGTTAACAAACCAATTAATTATTATCAAAAACTTTATTAGTTATATTTGACGCCCACACTGCGGCGCACACACTATAATTGTTCAATTTGGCACCAAAACATGGTGGGAATTAATTAAATAGAGTCATTAATTAATAAATTAATTAAATTAAAAGAGCAATAAACTCCTTTATTGTTATAGTATATCTGAATGATTACGCGTCAACGGGCTAAAATGGTTACAAACGAGAATTCGGAAAGCCAAGAATTCGATATTAACAACCAATTAGGGGTCGAAGGATTAGAAAACAACACCGTGAACAGTAACGAAAGTAACAACACCGTTGAAGGACATAGCCGAAATAGGCCAGGAGACCATCCGACGGTAGCGATATGCCCATCGTTATGTTAATGAAGTTCATCAAAAATCGAGGTGAGGAAACAAGAAAACAACACGAAGAAACAAGAAAAAAGATAGAAGAAGCGAAAAAACATAAGGAACAACAGAATAAGGAAATGAAAGAGGAAATAGTACAACGTAACGAAGAAACAAGAAAAAATATTGAACGACAAAGCGAAGAAACAAGAAAACAGATTGAACAACAGTAAGAAGAAATAATAAGAAAGAATGAAGAACAAGTTGGGAAATTAGAAGAAAAGATTAATAAAAAGCTAGAAGACAATATTGCTATAATAAACGAAAAATTCCAAGGCCAGATCAATCAGGTAAATATTGAATTGCAAGAACAAACCAAGAAGTGGGAAGGAAAACTTGGCGAGTTGCAGAAGAAGAGTGAAAGTGGGATGAAAGAAATCAATAAAGAATTAAAGAAACAGAATAAAGAAAATAAAGAATTACGCGAGAAGGTCCCCCGAGAATGGGAAGAAGCAATTAATAAGACCCAGGATCTGAACAAAAAACAAATCGAAGGTGTCGAACTTCAGGTAAGGAGTCTGAAAGACGCTCACAACAGCACAGAAGAGAAATTAAATGTGGTTTCAGTACAGAAAGGTAGGAGGCTGGATGAGATGGCGAGTAATCTTTCAACAATACGGGAAAATCAGCAAAGAGTTCAGCAGAGGTTGGAAGAAATGGAACAATGACCGGCCGTCGCAACGGAACTCATAAACGGAAATCATGGCAATAAAGAAATCACATTCGATGGTGAAGATAGTTTCCCTATGGATTCTTAAAAGAACTAAAGGAGCTGCAAGAAGCGTACTACCCAGCAGAAAACACGAAGTGGATCAGCAGACATTTGACTGGAGAAGCAGCCATATGGTGGCGTATCGTAAGAAGCCAGATTAACACTTTCCAAGAATTTGAAGAAATATTCGTAGAGAAGTACTGGGGAGCGACACAACAGGAACGGATTCGTGACCAGCTTGAATACGGTCGGTATAACCCTCATGGAACCCTCAGCACGATACAGTATATGGAAAGGTTTGTACTACAGTGTCGTCAATTAATACCAATCATGTCGGACCGGCACCTAATTAAGAAGTTAGCGCGGCACTAAAATAGGGAGATACAAGTAGCCGTAGAAACAAGAGGAATAACAACGATCAATAATTTTGAAATCTTACTACGAGAATACATGAATGTAACAAGTCGCGCACATAATGACGCTCGAAAGGCAGAAGAACGTGTACCCAGAAAGGTCAACGAACACAACAACTTTCCCAAGCAGAAACAATGGAACGATGAACAAAGGCGGGGTGGCGAAAAGATTACGTAACTAAACCGAAAGCTGAGAACGGGCCGCCAGTCATAAATTCGTTAGTTGTTGACAACCAGGCGTCAGGTAGTAAAAGCAGTGGGGCGGGGAACACAAAAATGCACAGTAATTGACAACTAAGTAGGTCAACGATCCCATCTGTTTACCATCAGACCGAGAGGTTTAACGAAGTCGACACAAAAATAAATACCTTGTTTCCGGACTTACGATACGAACTATTGGAAGAACCGGAGCAGAACATTTAACATATCGTTTGCAAAAAGTCCCGAGTTAATTATTAGCATCAATAAAATAAATATAAACGCCTTAATTGATACGGGCAGTGCCATTAATGCCTTATCGGAAGAATGGTATAACAATAATAAAGATAAAATCGGAAAACACGAAATACTTAGCGTGAATAACACTACGATAATTAGCGCCATGGGCAAACGGTCTAAGCAAGTTAGAAAACAGATATTTTGTGAAATTCACGTCAATGATAATGTTAAATATGATTGTGTGTTTTTAATCGTCCCAGGACTTGCGCGAGAGTGTATCTTCGGAATGCAATTCTTGAAACAAACACATAGTAAAATAGATATCGAAAGAAACAACATACTAATGAAGACCGATGTAAATGCTTTCGATAATGAAGAATCTTTCGAGATACCGTTAATGGAAGCCAGGAAAGAGATCTTTTAAAATCCCGACGAGTTAGTAATTAAGTTAGATAATATTAGGTTAGCATACCTTAATTAAAAATGGTTGTGTGAGAACGCACCAGCCGAAGAAAATAAATACGAATATAATATGAATAGAATAAAATAAATGTTAAGTGAACATTGCCGTGAAAATACGGTATATTAATGAATATAATTAATAACGCATGACGATTTAAGAAAAGTTATACGAAAGGGCGGAAGGAAATTGATCATTAAGGAATGAAGGTCACGAATGGATAAACAAATGGGGGTTATGCATACCCAGGAAATAATTGGTTCGGATTGAAACGAAGATCACCACCAGGGCATGACAACATAATGAACCCGAAAAAATGGGATTTCCTCGACCAGAAAGCACCAGAAGGCTGAAGTAACTGTGATTAGGTAATGCTTGGAAAGGGATTATTAAAATACAGTATACCCAAAGCACCGATATCCAATCTCTGGGAACTGCAAGTAAACGGTACGGGGTTATGTAATAATGTCAAGATGCCTGGTAGGTAGATCGTTTGAAATACCAGGAAAGTAAATGGTTTATCATTCAGAATACTTAGTGGAAATGATAAATTGCCTTGAATAAAAGAGAAATGTTATATTAAAATTTATGTAAATGTTTATACTTCGTATTGTTTAAATTAGCAGCCATCCTTACTATTTCTTTTATGAATTTGTTAACTGCTATAATTTTTTATTGTTCGACTAAGCTTTTCGTCATTACTGACATCTTCAGGTCTTAAACAACCTGAAGATGTTTAAAGACTCAGGTTGTTTAAGACCTGAAGATGTCAGTAATGACGAAAAGCTTAGTCGAACAATAAAAAATTATAGCAGTTAGCAAATTCATAAAAGAAATAGTAAATGTTTATAGTCAACTACTGAAGTATGAACTATCAGTGTGAACGAATCAATTTTGTGTCATAATTAAATAGTAAGATAGTAGTTGGGGTAATAAGGAAATTCTGTGTACTATTATAAACTAATTAGCAATAAATTGCTAACATAAGGTTGGACTTGACTATAATTTACATTGAATATTAATATGATAGTATGACAACATGAATGATCATTATTATTAATTTTGTAATTGTATCTATTTTACTGCTAAATGTTAACAAAAGTATATGTGCGTTAATCATAATTAACTCAAAGATATAATATAAAAAGGTAATTAATTTAATAAAAAGGGAACTAATGTAAGTAGTGAAATTTTGTGAAGCAACTTCGATATTCATGTATAGCTTTAAGAATGTACGAAACTTTGTAAATGGACGAGTAATCAAAATATGTGTATCGCTAATAATACTAAATTAAAATGCATATCATATGTTATTATCTTTGGACAAACAACCAAAGACACATAAAGTTAGTCTTAATTCAAATTTGTGAGTATTGTTGAAATTATAATGAGCATATAGTTTATTTTTTTTATCATAATATGTATAAAATATTGATTAAATTAAAAGGATGATTAGCTACAATAAATTCATAGATAAGGTAGCAATAAAATGTAAAAATAGTTAAGCTCATAGATATTTAATTAAGTAGAGATTTATGTAAAAAATGGATTCATGAAAAGGGGATATCAGCAATAAATTCAGTATAGGGACCAAAACCACCAACAGTAAGGTGTCACCAGATAGTAGGTCAACCCAAGAAGATGACAATTCTGCTACACCCTATTCATGGAAAGATGAGCACTAAAGAATACCAGAGATAACGGGCGTAAATTTGGCTCCATTTGATCCGGAAGATTGATCAATCGACCCAAATTGGGGACAATTATAACGACAAAATTTTTAATTAAATTTTTTTTGTAAGTGAACGTTGTAACTAGGGTTTGCTGACAGATTGAAAAAGATATACGATGGCTCGGTACCATGTGTTGCCCAAGACAAGGGACGGCAGGGAGTAGAAAAACAATGCCTCTGTCGTAGCAGCTATTCGGTTAAGCGAATTGCGGGTGACGCGCTGGACCTAAGAGAAACAAAGGAGAAATTTATCGCTAAGAAGAGACAAAGAAAGCCTGACAAGGCGACATAGCGACGCTATACGAGATACAATAAGCCACGTGCGTTGAGCTGAACACCAAACGCGGCGTTACATTGCCACAATAGACAGGAAAGGGCCGGCTTGAGTGACGACAATACGTTTACACAATTAACGAACTGCGGGACGTCCAGCTTTACCAGAAGGATGCGCAGCTAAGGAAGGCTTGGAGAGCAGATGTAGCAGCTGTATGGGATACTCCGAATTGACCAAACTAGTTGTGAGAACGAGAAGCTGATAGACAATGCGAGCATTGGTCACGGGTAAGCAGCAGTACACGTGTTGAACAAAAGGACAGATGAGAGGCCACACAGCAATTAAAAGCACTTTGTCTGAAAGGACAAGACGCCAAGATACCAGGGTGATAGACAGGCGTTAAATTGGTCATCCGCCTCAAACGATGGGTGGAGTCAACAAGGAACTTTTAAGGGTAGGAAATCCGGAAGCCTATCAGAGTCGAGAATTGAGGAAGGCGTTCCTACAAGAAGAGGTTGCCAAGGAGATGAGCAGGAGGAACGAATGAAAACGATGCCAGAAGAAAATCTAGAGTTTTAAGGCGGAGTTTCCACCAGAAAATAACTAAAAACCAATAGAAGCGAAGAAGTTGAGTGGGAAGTAGAGAATGTAGTGGGATTCGGGGTATAAACTAGAGTGTTTACCACAAGCGAGGGTCTTAAATTATTAGTCATATATCGGAGAGTATGGTCTCTTAAGTTTTAAGTCTTTCTTTCACATATCGGAGAGTATGATCTCTGGAGTCTTGTATCGGGAGTTTTATATCTTATATCTAATAGCTGAAGTCGAGAGTCTGATATCAAGAGTCTTATAACTTATATATCGGAACTGTCGGGAGTGCGGAAACCGTAACGGAGTAAAGTCGTATCGGTTGAAGAGTCGGTGTGAATTTATAAGTACGAACAGTCGAGAATCGGAAGCCGGTAATGGGACTTAGTGATTAAAAGACATGTCGAAGTATAACTGAAATCGTCTTAGTTGTGTCGTCTAGAGTTAATCTTATAACCAAAGACGCTAATCCGATCTGAAGTGCCGTAAAATGTGTAAGAGATAGACATAATGTCGTAATAGTGATAGCAAAAGAGAACCGGTAGTTGAACTAATTACGGTCATGAAATTAAAGACAATTATAACTATTAACACCATTAAATATAATCAAATGGCATGTTAACAAAGTTAGTCCGCGGGAGAACATCGCAAATAAAACATAGAGCATACAACACTTAGTATAATTCCAAGACACCCTTAACATACTCAGCATAATTCAATGACACTGGAGTAGAAACAAGTCTGCAAAATTTAGAGTTATCGAATAACATGTATTAAAATTCGAGATTCCAATCACAAGAACTAAACCAGAAGTTATATACATGTGTCGGAGTGCGAGAGGAGAAGTGATTAGTACGAGTGCATTCTACGAGTGAAAATGCCAGCCGCAAGGATCTCATGGAACCTGGAGACAGAGAGAGACAGAATGGCAGCGCAGAGGACTCTTCGCCGTAGTATGGATTAACGTACCATCAAGTAAAATTTAAGTAAAACACTGTCTGTTCATCTGAAAGAACTCATAAATAATAATATTTAATGAAATTAATAACTAGTAGCTAGTCAGGGTAAATTCATAAGACAACTTTTACAGATGATATTAATTTATATCCAATACTTTATGAATCCATTTATTAGGAATCGTTTAATATAGAATAAAAGGTATAATTAAGATTGTTAATGTCTAATAAGTAACTAGAAGAAGAGATTATAGGAGATTAAGCAAGTGTTAACAAAATAGTAAATGGTAGATTGATGTAGTAAGTAATATTGCAAGATATATGTTGTATTTCTTTTCAGGAAATCATGAAAGTGATACCAATGCTATTAATTGTAACAAATTAAGTTTTAACCTTGTAAAGCCTGGTGTATGTTGTCAATTATTTGAAAACACCTAAAGATTAAAATTTAGTATATGACACCAAAGGAATTGAATAACGACTCCTAAATCATAATTTTCTAACAAATATATATCCGTAATTAATAACAATCACAAACAAACTATTATTCTATTTGACACTTCACCTAGGAAGCTTAAGAAGATTATAAATCATAACTCAATACTTAATAACTTGTGATGTAGTTAACAAACAAATTAATTAACATCAAATCACTTTATTCGATATATTTGACATCCCATCACGGAATATTAATTACTAATAGATTATAATTGTTAAATTGACGCTCCAGAACAAGGGGCATAACAAAATATTGTTATTATACATATAAACTTTCACATATAAACTTACTTTGGTTATCACTTCCCCATACATTTCAAGGTGATGTGCCTCTTCCTCAGTGGGAGTAAATACTGAATGTCACTTTACAGAATAACGGTTATGGACTATAGGTGTATGTGGTGGGAGTTGATTGGTGGGAGGGAATTGGCGCTGAGGTTCAAATTGTGCGTTTGGATCAGTGTATCGAATAGTGTCTGTTATTTATAATGTAATTGTTCATTTAATATGTTGTTTGATTGTAGTGCGTGATATCTGTATATTTCGAATTGTTCAGCTGTGTTTAGTTTTCTACTTTTAGGTAAGTAGTGTAATATTTCCATGTTGTGTTCTATGTTTGTGTAACTGTGGTTTTCGTTTTGTCAATGTGTGGCAAATGTGGAATGTATGTAATTTGTGGTGAGGGGTTTTAAATGTTCTGAAAATCTGGAGGAAAAGGATCTTCCCGTCTGGCCGATGTAGAATTGGTGGCAATCATTACAATTTAATTTATAAACCCCTGTTTTGCTGTATGTGTCTGTGTCTTTGTTAGTATTATTTACGTGTTTCCTAATGGTGTTGTTGGTTCTGTAGGCTACTTTATAATTGTGTTTCCTAAATGTGTTAGCAATTTTGTGTGTATTGGAATTGTAGTATGTAAGTGTTATGTATTTACTGGGTTGTGTGCTGTTGATCTGATGTGTTTTACTTTTTGTGCTTAGGATGCGTTTGTGTATTTTATTTACCAAATCGGGGTTGTATCCATTTTAGACTGCTATATATTTGATTGTGTTTAATTCTTCTTGGTAGTCATGTGTGTTTAGAGGTATTGAAGTGAGCCTATGGAGCATGTAGTTGAATGCTGCATGTTTGTGTTGAGTTGGGTGGTTGGATGAGTTATGTATAACCATGTCAGATGTGGTGGGTTTCCTATATATTTTGTATGTGTGTGTGTTGTTTGTTTTGGTGATTGTGAGGTCTAAGAAGTTTATGCTATTATTTAGTTCTATTTCAAGTGTGAATTTTAATTTATGGTGTATAGTGTTAATGTATTTGTGGAAATTTTCTATTTGTCTTTTGTTGCCTTTGTAGAGGAGTAAAATGTCATCAACATACCTGTGCCAATATATTATTTTATCGGTGTATTTGTTATTGAGTAGTATGTGTTCCTGTTCTATGGTGTGTACAAATATTTCGGCTAGTATACCTGATATAGGGGAGCCCATGGATAGTCCATCTGTTTGTGTGTAAAACATGTTATTGTGTGTGAAATAGTTTTGATCAGTGATGATTTTAGTTAGATGGATGATCTCTTTTATGTGTGTTTCAGGTGTGTTGTTTAATTTTAGTAATTGTTCTAATGTAGTTATAGTTTCTGTTATGGGAACATTGGTGTATAGGTTTGTTATGTCAAATGATGCTAGTGTGGAATTGTGTGGAATGTGGAGATGTTGAGTTTTATTCACTAGATCTGAATTATTTTTGACGGTGGTGTTGTTTGTTAAATTTATGCTATTCCTGATTAATTTATCTAAGTGTCTAGCTATTTTGTGTGCAGGTGCTTGTGTGTTGTTTATAAGTGGGCTGATGGGAATATTTGGTTTGTGTAGTTTCGGCATAAAAGAGATCATCCATCTAACTAAAATCATCACTGATCAAAACTATTTCACACACAATAACATGTTTTACACACAAACAGATGGACTATCCATGGGCTCCCCTATATCAGGTATACTAGCCGAAATATTTGTACACACCATAGAACAGGAACACATACTACTCAATAACAAATACACCGATAAAATAATATATTGGCACAGGTATGTTGATGACATTTTACTCCTCTACAAAGGCAACAAAAGACAAATAGAAAATTTCCACAAATACATTAACACTATACACCATAAATTAAAATTCACACTTGAAATAGAACTAAATAATAGCATAAACTTCTTAGACCTCGAAATCACCAAAACAAACAACACACACACATACAAAATATACAGGAAACCCACCACATCTGACATGGTTATACATAACTCATCCAACCACCCAACTCAACACAAACATGCAGCATTCAACTACATGCTCCATAGGCTCACTTCAATACCTCTAAACACACATGACTACCAAGAAGAATTAAACACAATCAAATATATAGCAGTCAAAAATGGATACAACCCCGATTTGGTAAATAAAATACACAAACGCATCCTAAGCACAAAAAGTAAAACACATCAGATCAACAGCACACAACCCAGTAAATACATAACACTTACATACTACAATTCCAATACACACAAAATTGCTAACACATTTAGGAAATACAATTATAAAGTAGTCTACAGAACCAACAACACCATTAGGAAACACATAAATAATACTAACAAAGACACAGACACATACAGCAAAACAGGGGTTTATAAATTAAATTGTAATGATTGTCACTAATTCTACATCGGCCAGACGGGAAGATCCTTTTCCTCCAGATTTTCAGAACATTTAAAAGCCCTCACCACAAATTACATACATTCCACATTTGCCACACATTTACAAAACGAAAACCACAGTTACACAAACATAGAACATAACATGGAAATATTACACTACTTACCTAAAAGTAGAAAACTAAACACAGCTGAACAATTCGAAATATACAGATATCACGCACTACAACCAAACAACATATTAAATGAACAATTACATTATAAATAACATACACTATTCGATACACTAATCCAAACACACAATTTGAACCTCAGCGCCAATTCCCTCCCTCCAATCAACTCCCACCGCACACACCTATAGTCCATAACCGTTATTCTGTAAAGTGACATTCAGTATTTACTCCCACTGAGGAAGAGGCACATCACCTTGAAACGTATGGGGAAGTGATAACCAAAGTAAGTTCATATGTGAAAGTTTATATATATAATAATATTTAAAAAAGTGAACGAAGAGGATGAACAACAAGATAATTAAAATATTGTTATAATTTACATGACGTTTGATGGGGAATGTGGACATAAACCACTGCAGGCAACTATTGTATAATGTACTAATTTAGATAAAATATTTTCCAAGATTTTGTTGTTTTTACTTTCATTTGACAAACTGATATCTTCGTATTAGGAGGCTTCAGTAAAGAGTGACGTGAAACACTGATTTCTCTAAAGGCCTTACGAATATAAAAACCGTATAAAAACGTTATTTTGAATGTTCATCCTCTTCATTCGCAGCACTTAATGAAAATTAATTACTAACACTTTCACGTGTGAAACTTACTTTTTTATATCCTCGTACGCGTTTTGGCGTGATCCTCGCTGAGAAGGCGAACATCACGCCGAAACGCCTACGAAGATATAAAAAAGTAAGTTTCACACGTGAAAGTGTTAGTAATTAATTTTCATTCGTATAAAAACCGTACATTCTTCTAAATACTTCATCGTCCTGCAGTACTCATAAATGGCTGCAAACCAATAGGAAACCAATTATGGCACTAACAACAAGAGAAGACAAAAGGGAAGAAGGAAGAGGGTGCTGAGTAAGAGAAAAGAAAAGAATTAATGTACTGAGAGAGAGAGAGCTTAACACTTGGTTGGTTTTTCTCGTCCCGAGAATGAAAAAGAAACTATAAAAGAACAATGTTCTACGATCGTTGAATACAAAAACAAAAATCATTCAAGCGAGTTGAAACTGTACCAGAAACTGTGCATTTTAAAGCCTAAAAGAAACGTTGGCACAAAGTATGTTATATCAGGCGAATTTCGAGAAGGAGGCGAATGTTAATATGAAGGGTACCTCGTAGCATAGACGAATAAAGATATCATTTTTCATTTAAACAAAAAATTCATGCATTTTTCGGTAGGAGTTCAATTACGAGTTCCGATGCTCAGCTCTCTCCGTTCTGTTGTGCTACAATTCATCTATAACTCTATGCGTGTGAAGCGCGCGCGTGCGTATTACCAGTTGGTAAATTATAGTTAAAAGCAATGAAATGCATTTTTTGGAGAAGACTGTCGGGAGAATCAAGAAGGAAAAATAACAAATAAAAATCATAAGAGAATAAACGAATAAAACAATGGTTGTTGGAACCACAGACATATCAGATGACCTTAAGACCAAAATAATTAATTACACTCTACAGAATGCTCGCTTGGCACTTGGTTAAACATTTTTAATATTATTTGAATTTAATAAATGAACACTTGGTATAGTCAGTTCTACAGATACATTTGTTTTTCCTGACAATTGTTTCACCAGTACGGCAGCTTCAGAGGTTAGATGTGAACTGAGAGATTTGAAGCGTATCAAAGGCGGGGGAGAGGTGAAGGTAGTGTACGACAAAGGGGATAATTGGAAAAACTATCTGTAGATTTGGGAGAATCTGTAGAACTATATCAAGCATTTATTTATCAAATACAAAATAATTAATATGGGACGGATGTGTACAGAGGATGACAGATGAACGGTTATCTAAAAATATGGAAATCGATAACAGAAGGACGAAGACGAAAAAAAGAAACCGGTACAAACCGAGGACGAGATGGAGAGAAGGCGTCAAGAAACTCATAGTGAGAGAGAGGAGAGAGAGAGAGAGAGAGAGAGAGAGAGAGAGAGAGAGAGAGAGAGAGAGAGAGAGAGAGAGAGACAGACAGACAGAAAGACAGACAGACACAGACAGAATTAGAGGAAGATGTGTGAGTTGGGAGAGAAAGGGCAGGGTGAGAATATCCTTACATTATAAAACGATATATGGATGTTTAAAAAAAATTGTAGTGTAATGCTATTTAAATTTTAACATTGAAAATGTTTATAAGGACGTGTCGCACGTCGCACATTTGCGGCCGATCGCTGGTGCGTGATCGAAAATGGGAACCGGTGAGTTTCCATAGAAACTACTTCTTTGTTGTCAATAACGTAGTACACGTATAAAACTTCGCTTATGAATGCGACTACATTTAACTTATAATCTGTACATTGGTAAATGAAGAATGAATTCATTGATTGGTGAATGAAGAATGAATTCATTGATTGGTGAATGAACATAAATATATATATTTTTTAGATTGATTGAATGTAAATTTTTTTTTAAAAAGGCCATTCCCGCTACTTCCTCAAACACATGTTGAGCGACAGTTGGTGGACACAATCTTAATTTCTAAGCACTGATCTTGGTCATTGCTTATTGTTTTAACGCGGCGTTTCTAAATCCATCACTCCTACGGTACTTGGATATTTCTAGCATAACATTTCTAACGATCGGCGAGCGGTGCGGCATTATGTGGGACCTGTTAAATATCTTATCGATCTATGTCGGGAACCAAGATGTTAATTATATTAGCTTTAGAATGAAACGATATCATTTTCGTTATTCATTAGCCAACAAATAATAAATCAGAGCAAATGGTATGGTCCTCTATGTAAAATGTTCCAGAGGTAAAATATCCCCTCAGTCGGATCTCCGGGAAGGGAATGCGTCGAGGAAAAATACCAAAGGAAGTAGAGATAACAAAGAAGAGGGCGTAGAATAATGAAGTTAATAGATAGGAGTAAAATCAGAGGGTGTTACGAAGAAACGAAAAGACTGGCTTGTGATAGTACAGCTTGGAGAACTTTTACCATTTGAAGACCTGCCTTAGGGCAGAACACCACCAAATATATATTAGCCAATAATTCCGTTTAGTTAATTGACAGTTCAATTGAAGCGTATCTAGAATTTGGCTTGGGGGGGGGTCTGTGGTTGGATCGGCTTCACACAAAAGAAAAAACAAGTTAAGACTAAACAAGATTACTATCTTTAAAGCGGTTGAAAAACGCCTGATAACGTCCTGAAAGCAGTCCTATTAAAGTAAACGGTAATAACACAATAAAAATAAGCTTTATTGAAACATTGTTAAAAGATACTTCCTGACTGAATTGATTTTCCTATATTTAATATTTCAAACGTATACTTTAATGCTGTGTAATAAACCTGTTTTTAAATTAAAAAAAGAAAACTAACTGTACGGTCTGAACTACTATATTAGCTACACAGCTGAAAAAAATAAAATAAAACAGCCTAAAAATTAAGAGATTTACAATTCGTCAACTTTTTCAACTCTCTGGGGGGGGGGTCCCGTCCCGTTCTCCTCCCCCCCCCCGATGTCATGTCTTTCTATACTGTGAACGTTTCGAAGCACAGTTACCAAAGTGGGTCTTTATATAACATGTAAGGAGTTCGTTCAATGATGTAACAGTGATCGAGTGCAGATTTTGAAAACAACAGTTTTTACGTACGACATTTTGATTAAGATGATGTGTAATAATTATAATTAGGCGTATTCACATTTTTCAATAAATGTCATCTTTTAAGGAAAAAGTATAAGCCGGTAAGTGGCAGAGGCCTAGTCATTTAACACAAATCATTATTATACAAACCAAATATTATTATTATTCAAAATATCATCTAACTGCTGTTAAAGAAAAAAGAAAAAGAGCTGAGCGTAACAGTAACTTTATTTTATTTTATTTAGTTGCTTTTAGTCAACAAAAAATTTGTATTTATTTTAATGTAGGCCTACTTAAGCAAAAAATAAATAAATAAACTAACGCAAATTAAGAATTAATCCAGTGACGTCACTGTTTTTTCTGTCCGTCCATTTTGACAGACTTGCACAAGTTTCAGTCTCTGCTGTACACTAATTATTACACTCAAACATTACACTAACTCAAACAGTTTAGTTCTTTTGAGCCCTTGCTACTAGTTGCTGATTATCGTGTATTCTTTGCTCTTTTTTTTGTGAAATTTGTAATTTCTTAACTTCTCTTTCTGTTGTAAGCGGCCTCAGGTTTACTATCATTAAAATCAATAGGGAGTCGAGAAGGATCGACAATTACTGCTCGAACCATCTTGTATGGCTTGTTTATTAATAGCAAACCTCAAAAGTCTAGAAAATAGATTTAGGAACGTAGCAGTTCACATGAAAAGACAAGTGAGGTTAAGAAAGGAGCAAATACGATAAGTAATATGGGAAAGAGATGTCGTTTAAAAACACAAAGGTCAGTGTTCACGAAAACACTGATGAAGCGAAGCGCACTTGGCAGTGACTAAGCGTTGTCACTGCAGCCAGATGTCCTAATCCTTGTATGCCTCTTCATTTTCACATCCCACCTCACTGACCACACTTCTTAAGTACTACAAACTAGGCCACCCTGGCATCTCCAATACCCTTTCTTCATGAATGTTTTGCGGAGTAGGCTCGTATGTCCCCAGAATGTGTAAAGATGTGTATGCCCTTGCTCTCGTAATGTGTAAACTGTTTAGCAAAGTCATTTTCTTCTTAAATTCATTCAACATCTCTTCCCTTCCACATTATTTTTGTCAGTGTTTTCCGAAAACCACATTCCGCAGCTTAAAACCTTCTCTCTTGCTCCCCTCCGAAGTGCAAGAACCTACACATCAAAAAAGGATTTAATAAAAGACTTCCTAGTCAAAATTATAATATATTTATTGTGCAGCAAGGTCCTTTTATTCTGCAACCCTTTCTTTGCTACAGCTGTTCTTCTTTTAATTTCTGGAAGGCGTTTATGATTAGTAGCGGTTGCATTGCCTAGGTAAGAGAATTCATTAACGCTTTCCAAAACAGGTTACCTAATTAACAAGAGTTGAACTTATAAAACACGAAAGTTTTGAATAATGATTGACACAATAGTTCTTGGGGCACGTTTCGTTTGTTAGTTGTAGTAAGCAAAGGAGTGTTTTTTAATCGAATGCGTTCGTGAATTATTGTGATGAAGCTGACAGTGTGTATTACATTCGGTGGCGTAAGACGGGTGAAAATGTGAAACGTCGGGGTAAGTAATTTCGGAAGCTCAGAGGGGAAGTACAATCGGAGACATTAATCGTCATACTTTAAGAACAATTTGGGAGATATTATAATCGATCCTATATATGATAACAGAGAAAAGAGAGAGTGGGAGGGGGGTCAATGATTCGGGTCACGCGCTACAACGATGTGACTAGAGGTGGGCCGATATACATACTTATAACAGGTATTTTGGAACGATATTTTTGTGGAACGGATATAACAGTGACTGAAAAGTTGAATAACCTATTCCGATTCAGCGATAACTGAAAACTGAAAAGTCGAAATACCCCTTCCGATTACTCGCGGCCTCGCGGTTCCGAGTCGCGGGACCCCCCTACGCTACTAACGAATAAACAAGTAAACGAGTACTACGAGTATTACAAGTACACGAGTACAAAGCCACTTTTCGGTGCTGAATACTTCATTCTGCGCATGTGGCAATTGCTATACAAGTACGAAACGAAGCAAAACACCGAGGTTCAGGGTATCTCTATGCCAAAGGGACGAAGCTGTTTTTATTAAATGAAAAAAATTCATACTGATGTTACATTTATTCTCGTGTGTTATGCAGATATATAATACAGATTATAATAACAAATTGTATATTATACTAGTCACCAACTTGATAAATTTTGAAAAAGCGAATTACATTATGTTATAACCTACAGAGAGGCTGATAGGGAACATAGTACTTTTCGTTAATGTGATTTCGGAGATGATTTAACTTCACTGCACACCTCACGTAAATTTTGTTGACATTCTTTGTTGTGCTATTACGTGTATTCTAAATTTAATTGTCTGAGTTTCACAACTGATTTGTCTAACCATAATGGAATCAATAATTTAATATTAAATCTGTGTCATTTTTTTTACTCCTAGTGAAAACTTAAATTAGTATTCCCAAAGGGAGATAGGCCTATAAATTCTCTTGTTTCTTATTTTCTTTTAAACAGTAACAGCTTAGTGAAGTCACAGTATACGCTGTTAATACTTTTAGTTTTAATTTATTTCTTATAACAAATTATATAATACAGGTATATGTATAATAACAGGTATTTGTAGGCCTAAGTATTATCTTTTTTGTAACGGTTTCGTTCGTACCTGTTATTTTCAAATACTAGTTTAGCACACCTCTAGACGTGACTGACACTAGTGTCGCACGCCAAGTTAATAGTCTCTGCCTTACGTATTCTGTGATGACAGTGGCGGTGGAGGACATCCGTAATTATTTAGAGAATCTAACTGTAATATTTTTGTTAGAGTGAATCATATGAGTTTGGCGAAATTAACTGTGAACTCTGCCCATTTGGAGTGAGTTGTAGGCTAAATTAAGTATTAAACTCACTCCTTCAGACGTGCGTTGCTAGACACTGACTTTTAAATTAGTCCTAATGACACACCGTACTACCGTCAAGTTGGCGATTTATTTTAAAAGGCGGTAAAGGATCACGTTGTTAAAGGACGTGTAATGAGTAAATAATGAGATTTTATCGTAAAGTTAGGTTAATCAACTTACATATTCTATAAAGATGTAAAAATTGTACGTGTGTGTGTCTGTGCTCGCGCGCACGAACTAGATTAAGTCTTCCATATGTGAAAGATTTTCTGGGTAGTCGAGTAGCCGAAGAAGAACGGTATTTCGCTTTCGTTTAGTCATTCCTTTCGATTAGTCATGAATTGTTTTCGAAGAATATATCTGCCATTGGAGCACCATCAAATCAGGCGATAGATAAGTTTCACCTGGCCGAGCAGCATTGACCTCAAGACCGCTTCGTTGCCAAACGTCTGGCTATCTGATCGTCGCGTCGAGAGTAGTTCTGCGGAAATAATTAAGTGTAAGATTAGAAATATAATTACTCGGAAATACGAAACTCTGTGTTTATTTGGATCTACGACAATTTATCAATTGAGGACAGGGTTCCTTCAATTGTACCGTTATTATAAGTTTAGTTTAAAGATGGTTTCTTTTCCAGCAGAAAAGTAATTTTAAATTAATGAAGTGATGGAAAACATCCATTTAATAAATGTTTATATGTAGCAGATGTGCCACGGACTTATTGAGAACATAGATCTCTGCCATATACGAGAATTGGATGAAAAATCCCGAGCCTGAATAAGAAAATATCCATTTTTTGGTTAGATTTGCATTTCTTTGTCAACATAACCTGCACCTAGCTCGACACGATTTTTCCGGCGATTTCTGTACCGGGTATGAAAGACGGATAAGTCGATTTGTCGAGATACTCAAAATAGACGCTCTTCGCTGGCTTGATTTTCGCTGCGAATTTTTTTTCACCAAGCCATTTTTTTATGTTAGTAAAGAGACGGAAGTTGTTCGGTGCTAAATCTGGCAAGTCTAGTGGGTAAGGAATCAAATCGATCTTTAATTCTTTGTTTTAGCCAGCGCAACAATCAGTGTGTAAGGTAGTGTATTATTTTGGTAAAACAGCACTTCTTCTTAAATATAGCCATTTTTACTTGATTTTATCGTTTAAATGTTGGTCATAACCTTACCATCATATGGATTGTCTTCTCCTTTTCGTAGAAATTGGTTTGCTTTTCGTAGTACATTGTTTTGACTTTTGTTTGGTCCCAGTAGTGTTGTGGTGGACCCAAGTCTCATAAACGGTTATGAATCAACGTAAAAATTAGGTTAGCTTGTGGTTATAGAATGCCAAACAATAAGTTGAAGCATCTTTTCGACACTGCTTTTGTCAGGTGTGAGCAAACGCGGCACCTATCTAGCGCACAGGTTTCTCATTCCAAAAATGTTCGTGTAAAATATTGCGCACGCATGTCATTGAAATGCCAAAACTCTCTAACATCTCACTTTACGATCGGCTAAAGTCCTGTTGTAGATTTTTTCAATTGTTTCTAGCATAGTCACTGCATAGTTCATCAATTTGGCTTGTCCGATCCATTTGAAAGTAAAGAATCCAGCACTTAACTATTTACTCATTTACTCGATGAGGAAGAGTCCCCAAATAATATGGAATCCAGGCCATTTTCAATTCTTTGCACTTTAAATTTTCAAAAAAATGTTTAATCACGCAAAGAATTGCCTTTTCTAAGCAGTGTTATTATGCGCTTATTGTGATGACAAACTAATACAGTACAACTCATTGATTTGAAATATCGACTTTCAACCTAAGAAGGATGAGATCGTACAACACGTAGTTGCGCGCCGTCTCTATGTAAGGCCCGGAACTTTTTACCCTACCCAGTTATACATACACAAGTCGCACATAACTGGCCTGGCGATTTGAATCGGCCAGACTTAAAAATTTTTATCTGATTCGTCGTAATATTTGGTTTTGATTTTTACTTTGAGTAAGTTCTGTTAAAAAATCGAGTCTCGTATTTATTCAAAGACGTATTAAATTCTACCGTTTTCAATCTAGGACATTTTTATGGTCGTGTGAAACTACTTTGATCCTTATATATCTGAGACTAACCGAATTTGACACACGCTTTCTTAAAATACATGCGAGAAAAGTTTATTTAGTGGTTTGCGGCTAACTAAAAGATTATGCAAAACTGAAATTTCAACTGCCCCGTGATTGTGGAAATGAATATACTAATATACGCTTTAATTACAGACGTTGACGTCAATGAATAATTATAATGTGTACAGTACTTGTGAATCATCAAGTGTTTACCTAATTGTGCTCTTGGCGGAATTTTAGTCAATTCATAATATTATTTAAAAAAATACTCATTAATGTAAAACTATGGCACATTTTTGTAAAATATTTGTTAGTATGCGTAGGTTTACATGTAAATTTGTCTCACTGCTGTTGACGAAGCTTCACAGAAAATCAACTCAATCTACACCGTTTATTTCTAATATACTGTTACGTAATGCGAAAAAATGTTACGTAATACGGAACGTTCTATACGTATCTCGAATATTCCAGTTGTAACGTGTGTGTGTGTGTGTGTGTGTGTGTGTGCGCATAATGCTGCTACTTTACGGTGAAAGACAATTAGGCGTCAACTATGGAGTCTATACCGGACCATACCGGTCAGCGCAGTGTGTTCAAGAACACTGATTCTAGTGGATTCTCGAGAGCGCCTGTTTGTTTAACAAAGTGGCAGATTATTCTGGAAGTCAGCGTGGTATAAGTACAGCCATTCAGCGACGGTCAAGTTAGTTTTTGTCGGGCGAGTACACAGTGCGTTTGAGTGGCGGTTTACACAGTAAGGTTCGATGTATTGTGGCGAAGTGTTATGTGTTTTATAATCGTGTGAGACAATTGTAATACAATTGTGTTTTATATTAGTTGACATTTTATTGCGTGTGAACAATTTTATTTGATCTGTTGTAAGAGACTGTCTTGTTCACTACAAACTGTTTAATTGCGATAATTAAAGCTGGTGATTAGTGACTCAATTGGTGTCTTGTATTTTGTTTTCCACTTTACCATACTACGATCAGTAGACCGTCGTAACAATACAAACAAAACGTTTGTAAAAGCAAGTGCATTCATTGGATGTGACTTGTCCTATGTTGGTGAGATAGATGAGGACAAACAAATAGAGCAGTTTAATCACATGTGTGGTACGATAAGAAGAAACTGAATGGAAAGGTCCGAAGAGATAGTCGTTCGAAATTTTATAAAGTGACGGCAGTGCCGTGCGGCCTTTATGGCAGTGAGACTTGGACACTGAAGGAAAAGACCCAAAGCCGGATACAGGCTAGTGAAATGAGATTTTTACGATCAGGAGTATCACGGAGTGATTGGCTAAGAAATGATGATATAAGGAACATCCTTGGAATATACA
This sequence comes from Magicicada septendecula, assembly GCA_034769895.1. NCBI lineage: Eukaryota > Metazoa > Arthropoda > Insecta > Hemiptera > Cicadidae > Magicicada > Magicicada septendecula. Next base: position 138,361,271 of record CM068372.1, read on the forward strand.
ACCTAAACGAAAGGTTAAGGAATACAGACAGGATTGGACAGATCATGTTGAAAGGATGCATAAGAACAGGGTATAAAAACAAAAAGGATGCATAAGAACAGGGTATAAAAACAAATTTTGGTTTATAATCCGAAAGGACGGCGGAATATTGGAAGACCAAAGAAAGGATGGTCGGACCAAGGAGTGCGCAAATCGTAAGGTCCACAACCTGAAGAAGAAGAAGAAGAAGAAGAAGAAGAAGAAGAAGAAGAAGAAGAAGAAGAAGAAGAAGCAGAAAGTTTGTAAAATATTAGTCTTAAATATCTTGCTTTAGTAATAATAATAATAATAAATTATATAATCATATAGGCCTATTCGTAATAATATTTTCGTATCACATATTTTTCAATTGGTATCTTGTATTCACGTCACTTCATTAAAATTTATCTTACACTCTGAACATTCAGAGTTCCAAATTATTATCCTTTCCCATATTACATATTAATTTATTATTAGGTGACTCTTGTTTCTTGCTACATACATTTTAAACAGTATAATTTTTACAAGAAAGTGTTGCTGGCTGATTGCTTAACCGTCTACTTGAAGCGCAATGGTTTATGACGAAAGTTCGCTTATAACAGTTCCTCTACAACTAAGGAGCCGTATCTGACCCGTCTTTTGCTTCAATTCGTTTCTACCAATTCTAGGGGCCACAGGTTTTTGGCTGGGCTTAACATTCTCCAAATATGACATAAGCGAGATTAAATTACCACGGAGAAAAGTCACGCGCCAGTAAATTCAGTACTACAGAATGATAAAGTTGAAAAATTAACACACACACACACACACACACACACACACACACACACACACACACACACACACACACACACACACACACACACACACACACACACACACACACACACACACACACACACACACACACACACACACACACACACACACACACACACACACACACACACACACACACACACACACACAGAGGGAGAATATCGGAACGCAGAACATTACTCTCTCCAACTTTGGGGTGTTTACTTGCTGAACTGCTACTTGTCATTGTCACCGCATTGACTGTCTTTTGAACGAACTGTACAAACTCTATGGTTTCAGTTCTAAAGGGAGATAAGGTTACACTACGGAAAGTAACATAATACCTTTCTTATCGAAAAGTTTAATGATGAATTTTTTAGAATTTATCGATATCTATGTTGAATAAAATGAATAGCCTATAAGTCAATAGAAATTAGTAATGACTGGGGCCCACTTACTTTTTAAAAACTGCACTACTAGCAGAAAAAAATATTAATATTTAATTAACAAACCTAAGTTGGTGGATAACAAATTTCGCAAATGTACACACTACTTGTGAATTTTTTTCGTTATGAAGGTGAGTTGAAATACTCGAAAGCCCTTACGTAAGACCTGAAAACAGTCGAATACAACAAATAGTGGTAGAATGTAAAGTTAAAGTGCAGAAAACCGTGTCGTGTTCGTTCACAACTCGAACTGGACCCCGACAAGGAGTCTGTCATGCTTGTTATTTAATCTAGCACTAGAAAAAGTGATAAGAGACTCCCAAATAAACACAAGAGTTACGATCCTAAACAAAAGTATACAGCTCTTAGCATACGCAAACGATATTGATCTAATTGCCAGGACAAAACGAGATCTCATTAGTGCCTTTACAGCATTAGAGGAAGCCTCAAGTAAAATTGGATTGCAGATAAACTTTGAGAAAACAAAATATACGCGACATATTTTCTAACAGAAAAAAGTGGAATACCCGAAGTAGATTCAAAGACCAGATAGAGGAGGACCTCGGAAAGCTGAACATAAGAAACGGGAAAGCCAGGGCACGCAATAGGGAGGAATGGAATTGACTCTTGTAGCAGGCCAAGACCCACCAAGTGTTGTATAGCCTCGGCTGATGATGATGATGATGATGATGATGATGACAACAAAAGGTGTTTGTGTATGAGAAAAACTATTAAACTTAGCATCCCTCTTCTCGTTACATCTTAACAGTTTTATCGAGAATAAGTTAAACTTGTTTTATAGAAACTCTGAAATGGAGTGAGCACTCACTCCCTTGCCCTTCACCTTCACGGTGACAGGTTACCTTTTTTTTTAGGCAGGAGGAATTCTTCTAAAAGACACCGGGGGGGGGGGGATTTTTACCGACTCCTGGAGCCGCTTTAGATGTTAGAGTCCAGGTTACTCTTGAAAATTAAATGCCGCCTTTTGCCCTTGCCCTTGACGGAGACAGGTAACCTTAAGCCTTTACCCCAAGTACCCGGGAGAAAGCCAGTTCATAAAGCAAATCTTACAAAAAAGTTAGAAGGTCCCAAAATTTGTGTGAAACAAAAAGTCTATATATCACATTACTGCTTTAATTTTCGATGCTAGGATAAGATATGTCTTAAAAACTACTTTAAAAACTGCAATTAAATATTAAGACTTTGATTGATAATTTGCATAAAACATCTTTACCAGTTAATTATTTACTTTTTTATCTTATAAAAGCAGAGTAAGCAGTTTGAATAATAGGGAAGAAAATTCGATTAAAAGAAATTAATTAAGAAAAACTTTTGGTAATCAGCTTTATTAGAATAATGGTTTCAATATACTAATAGACTCTGACTTTTAATCAATCTATTTGCATTATATAAACAATATAGGAATATAATAATTTGAAAGATAAAAACTGTATAATTTGAATATTTTGTTTTACTGATTACTAATATGAGAACAAAGTAAAAATATATAAGTATTTAGGTAATAAAGGTCAAAGATGATACAAATATAATAAAACAATTATAATGCCATTCTTCTCTCAAATGGTACCATTTTTAAAAATTCTTTTATGATATTCTCATCATCCGCATTCACAGCAAGCTCTTGTTCGATGAGGTTTTCTAGACGGTCTTGCAGCATCGTTGAGCGAAGTTTAGATTTTACAATAGCGAGCTTTGAAAAACTTCGCTCACAAGTGCAGCTTGTGACGGGAATGGTAACGAATTTGGTCATTAGCAGTTTGAAATTCACAAATGTTAACTCTCTATTATGCTTAGATAGCCACTCTAACCAATCAACAGCTTTTGTAGGAGGAAATTTGTCACTTTTTTTAGTGTCTGTACTCCGTTGTTGTTGTTGTTGTTACACAAGGAATCTTATCGCAAAGCGACACTATGTTATCGCTTGCTTACTCACCAGTACACTGCACACTCACAGTCACAGTACCTAAGGTTTAGGCCTTAGGCGATTTTTGCGGAAAATGAGACCTAGCCCAATCGATTTGTAGGACTCTCTTTCCCCCAAATTTTGTGTTCGATCCAAATTTGGCGCCTCTCCAAAGTTTTTTGTGGGTGCCGTGGAACCCGCGGCACCCGCTGTGCGCACGCCTATGGGAGTGAGAGTGATCTAACTAAGCAACAGTGTAACCCAAAAGGTGGAACAGGAAAAGGTTATCAGCGGGATAATTATGCAGTCACTTTACGTTGCCTTCCCGTTGCAAATAATGAAACGTAAACATTGGAAAGACCAGATGTTCGTAAATGCAACAGTTTACGTCAGGTAAAGTAAACTAACACAGAAAAGTTAAGTTTACACCGGCAAGCGTCTTGTTAGTTTATTAAACGAGTTTTCTGAAAAAATATTGTTCGATCAACGCAGACTTCTGACGTCATTGTAAACTTGAAACGTTGTGTTAAACTGAATGCAGTCGGTTCGTTTTGCTGTGTAAGCGAGTATATTGAGAATCGAATCTTTACCCTCTGTTCTTACGCGTATAGAGCTCCTCGGCCTCCGAGCCACCATGTGGTTATCCATCCAAAGTTTGTATTCACGCATGTGGCGCTTGACTTCTCGAGCGGTCTTTATACAAGAGACTGAACACTAAGAGGAGAATCGGGCCTTATTGCCAGCCTTATTGCGGAAGGGAACAAGATCCTAACGAAGAAGATGAATAATAACAGTAAGTAATAGGAAAGAAGAAGAAGAAGAAGAAGAAGAAGAAGAAGAAGAAGAAGAAGAAGAAGAAGAAGAAGAAGAAGAAGAAGAAGGAGGATAAGAAGGAAAAGGAGAATAAGAAGAAGAAGGCGACGATGATGATGTTGGTGATGCGGTGGTAATGATGATGATGGCAAAGAACAACAATAACAATAAAAAGGATTGTTTTCCTGGAAGAACACTTGTATTCTTCAGTATAAGCGAATTAAAAAGCGAATTAGAAAGATATTAGTTTGTAAATTGAATTGGGAATGACGTATGAGTGAAGAACGTAGTGAGAGAAAGAAAGAGGGGTAGATGAGAGCCTGGGAGAGAGAGAAGACAAGAAAGACAGTGAGAGAGAGGCTAAGAGAGAGCGAGAAGGAGAGAGGATGGAGAGAGTGAGAGAGGAGAGAGAGGGAGAGAGAAAGAGATAGAGATAGAAAGGGAGAGGAAAAAGAGGGTGAGAGGAGGGAGACATAGAAAGAGAGGGGAAAAGAGGGAGAGAGAGAGAGAGAGAGAGAGAGAGAGAGAGAGAGAGAGAGAGTGTGTGTGAAAGAGAGAGAAAGAGAGAGAGAGGACAGTGGTGCTTTGATAAGGTCTTGTAAACTGCCCGAAAGTAAGTTATTGCCTGCTGACAAATCAGATAACACCTTACAGTATGGAACGCGTTTATCGATGATTATGTCATGTTTGTTACTAGAATTTGGACTATAAATACACGCGTTGCCCATCTCGTTTCATCACTCTCACCGTGTGTTTATGGAAACAAGGTTACCTGCAGCCGATGATGGTTTCCATACAAGTCTCAGCACAAGATACTACGGTTCAACGTGTACACGGACGCGGCGGCTGTTGGCACGGTGCCGGTCACACACACACACACGTACGCGTGTATACGTTTGCCCGATCGCGACACGAACAATATGGCATACAGTACAGCTGCTAATATAGACTCCGTGTGTACTCGCGCATGGGGGGGGGGGCTCTATAGTTCATTCATTAAGCTTCACAGTCGGTAGTAAGCTATGTTAGTGGCGTATCTAGAGTTTGGGCTGGTCCGGGGTCAGGTTGGCTTAATACAAAAGAAAACCCAACTTAAGACCAATGAACATCACTATCTTCAAAGCGGCTGAAATCAGCCCCATCAAGTTAAATGACAATAACACAATAAAATACGCGATATTCATACACGTTGTTTACAAGATACTTATTGGCTAATTGATTTTCCTATATTTCATATTTTAAACGCATACTGTGTAATAATGCTGTGCAATAAACCTGTTTGTATATTAAAAAAACCTACTATTATATTAGTGTACACAGCAGAAAGAAATAATAAAACAGCCCATAAATTAAGAGAGTAAGTAAATGCTTCAACTTGCTCCATCCTCTACCCCTCTACCCCTCCAGAACGTTCGTTCTCCCCCCCTCGTTAATACGCTCCTGAACTATGTAACTACTTTATCAACATTGTGAGACGTACTCGAAGAATGAACGAATTGAAGAAATTATATACGCATGGAAATATATAAATTCGGCATAAAAAGAAATCAAATCTTCCTCTTCTTCTCTCTTGCAGGATTAGGCTTGTTTCGGCTGCAAAGGAATTCTCCTCTCATTACTCCCACCGTTTCCGAGACTACCATTGATTTCCTACATCTGTGTCTATGAGTCAAAACTTCCTTCGGCATCCTCACCACAAGCTCTTTCCATTTGCTCGTATTCTTCGCCTCGTCTGTTAACTTCATCACTTGAGCAAGTTTCAGATTCATTCCTTATATCCTAATTTCTTACTCTACTCTTCTTGGAATACCGCATCATGTCTCGAAGGGATGCATCAACCCTACAGTAATTTTACTCGAATTTCGGAGCGAGAGCACCCGTATTGCCGACCCAGTAAGTAACGCCGGAATCTTCAAAAAGTTTTACAGTCGCAATTCGTATTCCTTCACGTTTTCCCTTGAAGATTCTTCCTATTTTTTTTTTGCGAAAGCTGGAGATCTATTTGATTTTTTTCATCTTGATCCCTTTTATAACTAACATTGCATCCCGGTTACTGAAAATGTGAAACTTGCCCAATAGTCTTATCACTTATCATTATTTTACCATTGATGGAACCCTTCCCTTTTAAGTGCTATAGCCTTAATCTACCCTGTTGTGAAATCTACTGAATTAAAGGGCCGTTCAATCGTGTGTAACTGATTGCAAACAGTCTTTGATTCCTGAACGGTCACCTGGCCATCTGCAAAGAGTAGGTTTTTATGTGGGGGCTGCTGTGGAGACATTCGGAAGCAAACTGATCTCTGTGTATTCGGATGTGGTCAAGGCACTGTCAATCTAGCTGCATTTCAACATAGGTCACATTTACTTGAGTCAAAGTTGTTTTGGGCTATGAGCTGGTAATGGTGTTGGAGACAAAAGTCAGTTGAGATTTTAAAGTTGCTGTGCTGTATCCTGTATTACTGGTAGCGGGGTTTACAAATCCCCTACCGGACTCTAACTCCTCATGGACTGGGGGGCGCCATGAAGTAAAGTATTCGAGCTGCACCAAAATTAGCAATAGGTAATGGACAAAATGGGTTCATCAATTGGTGAGATCTACCAATCTCTGATTTCTGGAAAAGAATATAGCCTGGAATAGAGTATTCATAGTACTGGAATCCATTACAGGAGACTTAGAAGTGAAAAATGAACAAATTTGAAATATGGCTACATCTAAGAGAAATGAAGTAGAGTCGCGTGTAGAAGGGTAGAGACAAGTGTTAAACAAATGAATTCATATCTTGGTACTACAGTAGACGCAAATGGAGAAATCTCTGCTTTCTCTCCTCTAACGTTAAGGACAACACGACGATCTTCAGTGGGTCTTATTTGATTAATTTATTATTGTTTGTTCTTATTCACTGAGTTCTTCTGCTTGTTTCCTCTGCAACGCTATCTCTATAAGCTGGTGGTAGGATTGTATTCTTTAAAGGCATCGATGAAGTGCTGTCGAGGTCTTCCTCTTGAAGATATTTCTCCCGTCATCTTGCCCTCAAGTTACTGTAGTGGACCAAGCTAAATAAATAAAGGAAACGGGAACACAAACAAGACTAGGAGGAATTTCAATTGAGGTGTGAAACAGATAATTAACTGAAAATATAATTAATCCATTGGTGCACTACTAAACTCCTAAACAAAGCTGAAATATTTAAATAGACCTAGATAAGAGAATACAAAATAGTATATTACAACCTTTACTAGCAGACATTGGTTGCTAAACGACAGGTACAATCTGTGCTATAAATTTTGATCTAGCTGATCCACATAGCTAAAAGAGCGTAAAATGTTCAAAAATGCAACGAAATTATTATCATTAGCGGTCGGAGATAATCTTAAAGCGATGGAAACTGCACATCAAAGACGCGAACGAACATTTTTTCTAGAAACGATTTCATGAATTTTTTGCGTAGCCGTTTATCAAGCATCACTATCTTCGCAAGACGGCGTAGGCCTGTTCCGCCTTCCAAGATCCTCCAGCCATCTCTTCCTCGAACTACCCACACATCTATAAGTTTGTATTTCTAGAATTATTTGGCCAGTCTGGAATCTGACCTTCTTTCTAAGTGTTCTTTTCACAGTTGTTTGTAATCTTTTAATTTTTCATTCAAGTTGAAAACTTGTAACTCTTCTCTTATGGCCTCATTTCTTATACGGTCAAGTTTAGAACACATTTTAAGTCCTGTTAAGAATGCCACTTCCGAGGCCTGTATTTTACTGGTTTGTTTTTGTTCGTTGTCCACAATTCACACCCACGGGACAGTACAGGGACAGCCATAACTTTGTAAAACTTTAACTCTGTATCTCGACGCACCTTGTTTCTAAAAATACGGCTGAATGTCCCACAGATCGTCTGCAACTTACCTAACTTTACACCAATATCATAATTACTATCATAGGCTATTATTTATGAAGTTGATTCTCTTAATCCACATTTAGACCTACATGCTTTTGTACTAGCCATCACCGTTTCAAGAAGAAATACACAGTCGACGTTCGCTTTTGTCGTAAAACTATCGCTGTTGCCTTGAGGCGACCTTCTGTCGACTGAGAGACGATCCACCTGTTTTAGAGGCAGTAGTGCACAGTGATCAATAAACCCAGTTAGGAAACGCGAGTATAAACAAATATAGCAAATGCGTAAGTGTAGAATATTTGGTTCTATTAATAGATGTATGACGTTGTACTAACGGCAACGCTACTGCGCGCGCGATGTTGAGCGATAATCATTATATCACGGTTTCTGGTCAGAACTGATTTCGTGTTCATCGACTGCTCAGCTCTCCGGTCCTCAGTGACTTCAGTGTATCGGTTCTGTCTTTTCCCATAAAAAAGGTTTCATTTTCTCAATCACAAATAATCCGGTCCTCTCGTCCGATCCTTCAGAATTTCAGAATATAGACAGTAATATAGTGCCTGGCGTTTAAAAGAGAAAAGCTGAGTGAAGTAAGAGACATCGCAGTCATCAGGCAACATGTAGTTTCTCCTCTCTGATCTTTAAAAAATAGTCTGTTAGTTGAAACCGTTTTATTTATTGTATAGAATAAATTTATAAGTTTATCCGATAATAATTTGAAAAAAATTGTGAAAATTCAGAAAGGTGTCAGACTAAAAGAAATTGTAACCCAAATCGGAATGTTTCGAATTTTTAGTGTCGATTGTATGATTGTGAGCTCCACAATTGTTATATTACTAAAGAAATATTAGAAAAGTCGGGATTTTATAATTTTTCCCATAAATGAAAAAATATCTAATACTAAAATTTATGCAATAGTAAATGTACTTCGTTTAAAATAGTGAGCGGATTCTGCAGCTCATAGAGCATATTCGTCGTTTACTTTAATGTTACTGATTAAATTTGATTAATCAACCAACCGAATTGTGTAAACACGATTTCAGTCTAATACATTTTTAGGCGCCATTAATATTGTCACTAAAAATAATTAAAATAATAATTGTTAATAATAAGAATTTAATAATAATTAAATTCTTGTGGCTGGTAATTAATTCGTTTGGTTATAATATAAAACCATAAGCGTTTTTATTCAAAGTACGAATGTCATAATCCTAAGTACTATATTCCAAATTGTAACTTAATAAATGATTCATATTAACCGTTTGTGAGATAAAGTGCTGTTTGAAAACATATGTTTTAATTAAGTCTTTCTTACTTTGACATGCCGTTTTCTAATCTATTATTTCTAATCTATTACCTCTTAGAGTACGTTTACCACAGGCATTGTCAGGAAACGCATCCAATATTCAATTACACCTAATATATTTCTGTTTTAATGTTTCATCTGAATGGAACAATTTGTTTATTATAATAAATTAAAAAAAAACTAAACGCAAAAAGTACTAGAGACACAACAAAATGAGAAAAAAATACAAGATAAAATCTTAGTGAAAATAATTTTCGTGATGTAGTCGTTAGTGAGAACTTAGTCATATACATCGTAAGTCGGCGAGGAACTTGGTTTTTGATACAGGATGTATAAAAGAGTCAGATATTGAACACTAGGTAAAACTATTTCGTTAACTATGAGACAAAAAGATACTGAACAGAACGGCCCCACCTTAAGTCATAAAGTCGTAGCAGTTCCAGATTTAATGTACAGAAGCGAACCATGGCTTTTCCATAAACAAGATTTTCAAATACACAGGTGTACAGGTTTCTGAATCTAAACTGTTAAGAGCAGTGAATGGTTGTAGCTCGATGGACTGTCTTAATAATAATGACATCAGGAAGGATTTGAGAGATATTTTTAGGTGTAGACACGTTACACAAAACATTTTAAATGTTACAGTGAAACGAATAATAGAGGCATGTATTTTTTTGACCAGTTCTAAGCTGCACGCTAGCTCGTATCAGGGTTTGAGGTAGATGGCTGAAAAAACGATCCAATATCCGAAACCATATGAAGTCGAAAACGACCGAGTCCAATCCGTGAACTGAAGATAAAGGATACAACGTAAAAATTGAATGCTACTCAATTTTACTCAGATTTTATATACGAGTAGAATAATGATTAGTAATTGTTTATTAGACTAAGACATACAAGTAACGTTGAGTTGAAGTACTGTTAGCACCAAGCCTAGCGGTGTTTCTTCAAAAGAACACACCCTTGTCGAGGCGCCTGTCTGACGGGGAGAAAACCATACAACAAGTCACTTACAGGGTGAAGAATCATAAAATGTATTGTACTAAAAAAAGCAATAAAGTTTAAGTGAAATCGAGAGAAAGCTGAGTGTTTAGACAATACAGTCCGTTAGAAAAAGAGTGAGAAGTAGAGCGAGCGAACATTAGGTAGCGTCCCTCCCCCTTAGTTGTATAAATTTGGCACGCGCTGTTTTTTGGCGAATGAAAGAAAGCGTCATTTTTTTAATGAGTGAAATTAGCTTGTTGGGTTGGAGGAAATCAAATATCGCGATACTTGAAACCAATGGGAACGCGATTTGTAAATATTGAGTGGGGTAAAGGATTGTGTGTGTATAAAAAACGTAGTTCGGAAATTTGTCAGAAGTCTACGGAGAACATTACAGCTATCAGACTCGTTACCGCGTATTAAGATTCTTATAACTAAAACCTGCGATAATTAGTATGAGTACAATATTCGTGTCGTGCATTAATAGTTTTAAAACCGTTATTGCAGTGGAAGAAATATACTAAAATCAAAGTAATCATTGTGATAAATATACTGTAACTTGGCGAAAAACTATCGAACTCCATATGAACGATAATCTAACGCGTGAATCGGGAAGTTACGAAGCGTTGAAGTGTATTCGGTATGAATTACTGATATTGTGAGCACTCAGCTTAATAACATATTTACTAAGGTGTCAGAATAAATAGTAGTTATACACTAATTACATGCTAAATCAGTAAGTAGATGCGAGCTGTGTAGTGAAGGTGAAACCGAGGTAATTAAAGTGTTAGTGTCAACGAGTGTCGACAACAGGATCGTCCGAAGCGCCGACGAACGCAAAGCTCCAGGATCGCAGACTCCGAGGGAAGGAATCACTGACACAAACGGACTTCAACAAACAAGTAAAACAAAATTTGAACATTAAAACTGATAATAATTCATGTATCTTTTGTTAAATCTATTACTATTGGCAATTCAATCTGTCTAAGAACCTACTTTCAAATGCGAATTGATGAGAAGCTATAATTTCAATGTTGTGAATCATTTTAGGATTGTATGTAATTTGTAAAGTGTAAATGAAGAGTTTATTAAAATTAGGATTCATTCAATTCAAATTGTGTTAATAGTCATTTTGATACCCTGAGATAATTTTAAGAGTCGCCATCAAAGCAAGAGTTGAGAGCTTTGTATTAGTGAATTACACATATCTTTTTCTAGCTCTAAACTGCGAGGGTGGTAAGGAGAACCGTCATAAAATCAATCTTACATAAGCGCGACCGTATGAGATTAGATAAAATTAAATTTCCGAATTTTGTCTATCGAATACAAAACTAGTTCGTTCTATTTTAGGAAGGACAATCAAGAACGAGTCCGACACGTGTCGAACTAGTACGAACTGCCAAGTACACAGATGTATCGTTAAGCAATGTTATTTGTTCGTGTGGGGAGCTGTTTTTAATTAGTCGTTCGTGGGAAAGTGTATAGATGGCTGGTGTGAATAAACATCCAAGCACATACACGCGCGGCGTTCGAAAAGTCGAATACGATTTGACGCGTTTCCTGCCCACTTCGAATTTCTTGGATTGGATAAAATCGATGTTTTAAAAGTTTTTGCTTTAAAGTTTGTCTTAAGCTGGGCGGTTAGAAATAGAAGCACAATTTCAATCTTATATTGTACTTAAAAAATTTGACACACACACACACACACACACACACACACACACACACACACACACACACACTTTTATTTATAAAAGTGATGTTTTTATATCTTGGTTATTAAATGATCAAAACGGGGTCATGGCACCAAAACCCTCTTCACAACTATTATGACTACGACCGGAGAGAAGCACTGAATTGTTATGTCAATTGGGTTGTACCTGACATCCTACAACTGTTTCAGATGGGTTATACCATGGCCGGCTCTAGTAGAAGGCCGGAATATTAAACGTTGCGTCCAAGGCCTATACGCATAGTGTAATAAAACAGCTAAAGTGAACATTTTAAAATTTATTTAATTTCATAGCATTACTAAAAATCATGAGCTGGCTATTATTATTGGCATATATTAAAAATATAAATTATAGGTCTGTGCATACTTAGTACTATACGTTTAAGTTGAAGAAATTAGTGAATTAGTGTTAGGCCTAATGAATTAATTTTGTTCGAATTATTGAATTCGTATTATATGAATGAGTTAATTATTATATTTCTTAAATAATGTAACAGTATTTTACATAATAAAATTTTAATTAGCAAAAAATGAAGAATTATAAAACTGCTGTTAACCGGTAATTAAAAATGACGCGATTTGATAATTGAAATACATAAATTACGAGATCGTCTAGTCGCCGTCAAATATCAGCGTGCCAAGAGTCAAGATTTGTCATAGAATGCGTAAACCTGTGTTAAACATTAGCGGAGGTGACTAAGCACTGGCGGAAGGTGACAGACGGGATGCGGCTGGCAGGTAGACGCGCCAAATTGTTGGCACTCGCTGCCTTGTTTGTTTTAAATAACATATTTCTGGTGTTTTTCTAATCAATCGGACTGTTAACTCCGACAAAACGGACGGTTGTGTTCTTAGAGTAGGAAAAGTAGGTCTTCGAAACAAATTTTATAGGTCCCAAATCAGTGCAGAGCATATTTTAAGGAATTTGCAGTAGGCGGCACTAACTAAACCAACCAATGTATGTGCATATATATATATATATATATATATATATATATATATTGCAACGATACAGCCACAGCTGTATTAGGCATTAATTTAAATAAATGTAAATTTTGTATAATTTGTATAAGTTACGGGTAAATGGACAAGTCTGAGATTGCAGAAATATTTCATTGTTAGATTAGGGTAGCAATTAACCTGTTCCGACACGCAGTGAACACCTGCTCAATTGTATGTGTGTTACACGTGTATCTTGTGTGTGTGAGTGAAGCAAGCATAGACAGGAAACTCAGCAACCCGCCCCAAGTAATTAATAAAATAATTGTTTTAATTCACTGTGAGAAAACTAATTAATGTATGATCAAACCAAAGGCATCAAAGTGTGGGTAAAAATTATAGTTATCCCCAGTGAAAAGATGACGTTAATAAAACACGTTATGCGAAGACAGTGCAAAATAAACGTGCTAAAAAATACGCAAATTACCCTAAGACGCTCAACTTCATATAGTGAGTGATTAATCGAAGTAGCTACGATTAGTGCTATCTCGATTCTGTGCAAAACAGAGCTATTTGCTAATAATTGCAAATAGATGAAAAGGTTCGGTAGTGGGGGCTATCACGAGATACGCAGGTATCGACAGGACGATTTTGGAGCCGACCAGCGCGGAATCTCGAGAGGGTATAAATTAAGGGTTCGACCAAAAACCCTTCTCTTCATTTCAAGACTCAGTTGCAGCCGGACATGCTGTCCGTCGGCAAAACAGTTTATTTTTATCCTATTACAAGTCGCAGTAACAAACGAAATGACGTTTATTAAAGTCACGACAAGATTACGGGAAAAGTAAATACAGCAATAGTTAGTCTATCAAGAGTATATCCAGGAAATATGCTGTGGATCGACGCTGGACTCTAGACGTATCCAGACGTATCTTTCAGTAATAAATGAAAGAGAATTTAAAGTAAAGAGAGTAGAGTTTATTATCAAAATAAATAGTAAAGTAATTAGATATTTGAAGTATAGAAAGATTAATTTAAAGTTGAATATTAAAACAACAGCCAGTCTACAAGAAATTAATATAAAGTTAAATTGAAGTCAAAACATTGGTATAGACTGAGCGAGTAGAGGTCAGATCTGAGATAAGACAATTTATTTCAATATAAGAATATTTTAATTTTATAATAAATTAATAAAAATTATTTAAGATGTTTAGATATAAGAATTTTTTAAATATGTGTAATATTGCATATCGTAAGATATAAACATTAAATAATGAGCAATATCGTGACCGACAAATTAATGATGTTTATGAATAATTTTAATAATGAAAAAATAATAAATATGAGTTTTAAATACTGATAAATAAAATACTCTTATTATATTTACACCTGAACCCCAAATACACGTACATGTTGTTAGTAATGTTATATAAAGTGTATGAGTTCAATTAATGTACCAATTAAATTGCACAAAATATATAACTTGTTACATTTTTGTCGCCCTTGACGTGTGGCACGATACGCTTATATTTAATAACATTGTATCGTTGTATAAAAAATGGCGCTCCAAGATCGTGGGGCTCCACAAATTTAAATTATATAACAATTTGTTATAATATATATATATATATATATATATATATATATATATATATATATTATAACGATTCATATTAGCGTCCTAACTGAGCGTTATATGAAAGTGTCTGAAGGAAGGAGTAGAGCCGCGTAAGCAAGCGAGAGAGCGTACAATCACAGCCATCTCACTCTAACCTCGTCATAGCGACATCAGATACGGGTACGAACATGAAATTTTACTCAATACAAATTATCAGTTCAACATGTGATAACTTAAAAACTAGTAAATATACGGGAATTCTGAAAACAGCATTGTATTCAGCAAGTGAAGCTTTATAAGTAGCCGCAATCTCAGTTAATATAATTAACAATTGACGAAGTTATACGGAAGACGTACGCCAAAAGGAATAACGAGAGAATTATTCTACGTAGGAATTAGGTGTTTTCACACACACACAGATAAAGACCTAAGCAACAATATTCTGTGATCAGATCTTTGAAAACACGTTTGCAAATACCTGTAATCAATCGATTTGCAAACACAGGACGTACGATTTTAACTAGAAATTCTCTGCAGTTTGAAACCTGTCACGGGGTGTTTTGTCGACCTGTTCGAGATTGTCGAAACTGGAAAAACGCATGATTTATTTGAACAACCAATCAGCATCCAGTATTTAAAACTGACGCCAACTCAAAGCGAGGGGTAGCATCACTCTTCGGTCGGATCTTCAATACGCTAGACGTGTATAAATTACGTACAGAAATTTTTCAATCACGCAAAAGTATAATTTAAGCATCTAATTCGAGAAGTAGTCCGCAGTGAAGACGAACTAATACCGTTCAACAACTCTCGCTGCGTAAAACAACTTTAATTAATTAATTTATTAATTAATTAATCATCAGCCGTGAAGGACCTGTGCGACAGTAGGCTACAGCATCTGTAATTGCCAGGGCATCTTCTACAGCATTGATCAACATCAGTTCTTCTGTGCAAAACCATCAAAAGGAGGACCTCTACGAATTCCTATCTTCGGTCAACGCATCAAACAGTAAGAAATAGATTCATTGATCAATGAAATCAACACTAAACAAATAATAAAAGCAATAAACAATTTTTTAAAAGACACTAAGCATTTCACACTTTGTATTTTAATTATAAGATTAGCTTTAACATAGTATAGGAGTGTTGAATGGAAAGTGGGGTGTAGTATTGGACGTGCAAATTATTGCAGACCTGTTCTTTAGCACTGGTTTTGGAGATAGCAATCTCTTAATCAAACCAGATAAGAGCCATAGGTCGTTTGAACGTCTTAATCGTTACTTTTCACACTCACTCAGTAATTATAAGTGTTAGGGTAGAAATAAGTCCTACCATTAGCCTAATCAAGTTTAAAAGTAATTAATTAAAACGTTAATTAAAAATAATCAAGCAAATATTAAAGTGTTATTTGTAACGATTCCCCTGGAAAACCACAATCACTGAACGAATCCTGAGAAAGAGTGTCTCCATGCGCTGAGCTAAGCTGAAACCGTGTCATTTGTATCTGGGATTTGTTCTGGCGCCCAGGTAAAGTAATATCACGGGTAAGTAACATTTTATCTAACATTACAAATATTAGATAATTGTGTTAGAGAAAAAAAGACGTTGTAATATATATACATATGATTTTTATATAATATTGAAAATGTGTAATTTGAAGCTCTTTTTCTCCATCTATTCAAATTCCATCGGCAATCGGTGAGAATTTCGTGAATTTGTTTGAAGCAAGTTGAACACTTTATTCCGTTTTTTTCCGTACCCTTACATAACAGGGGTATGTCTTTATTAACCAGGATGAATCTAATTTAGCCCCTACTTTATATCACTATCGTATATATCATATCATATATCGTATACCGGTAGTTTTTATAGTGTCAGAGGCGGAGTCGGAGTTGGGCTTGGAAAAACTTGTAGATGGTTGGGACGCTTCAACAGTAATTGAACTTGTAGATTCTTTAGTTTCACTTGATTGCTAATAGATCCAATATCTTGAGAGGACTGATTGGACGCGGTCACCGCTATATCTAAAGCGCTAAATAAAGGATATTTATTTTGATAAGTTTGTTCTGAGTCGTCTTGATCATTAACACTATTTTTTTGTCTCTTATTAGATCCCAAATTGAAAAAGTCTGTTATTCTTTTGGACATTTTGGCACCAGAATCCTGTAAAAAAAACTAAAATTATATTTGTGGTTACAAAATACCGGTGAAAACATGAATAGGTTTATAATTTTTTATATATGTTATAGTGTTTATTTTGCAACTAAAAAAAAATAACAAACATCTTAAATAGGTCTGTTTTCATACGCAATAGTTTTTAACATTAACACTTTTTTAACCTAGCCTCAGCATCGTGTTAACCTGGGGGTTACGTTGGGCCTTAAATCTACAAGGGTTTTAGCATTGTAAAAAGTGTTTTGTCTATTTTTTATTTTTTACAGAAATTTTTTTTCTCCTTATTTCTCACTTTTAGGCACCGGCACTAATACCTGCCACTAGGCGGCACAGTGCCGCCTAGTTTATTGCTTAAAATGTGCTCTGAATCAGTGGCAGTAACTACTAAGTAATTTTAACTGAGGTGTAAAATGTCAAAACTATTGAATGTTGTTAGTTTCTAGATTAAAGCTCTCTGAGCTGCAGAACTCGCCGAGACTTTAACAGTTGACATCATTCTCTTTAGTTTGATGTACAGTAGCGATTTTTACAATTTTTCAAAACCTTTATACATTTTTGGACTGTGGAATCCAAAAATTTTTAAATTCCCAAACATAAACATTATATTCAAATTGCAATTAAAATTATCAATTTGATATCAATCATTAATTACAATTTAATATCCCGCTTTGGTTTTTTGCGATTTAAAAAAAAACCGTTGTACATCTTCTTGGGCCCTGGTGCCCCAAAAATTAAAAACTTTGTAAACTGAACACTATATTCAGACTGTGGCTTTGATACCTCACGTGGATTTTTGCGACTTTTTTCAAAATTTTGACCCCTCACATTTTTGCCCGTCATCCTATTTTTGGCGGGAGGAATAATTAAAAAAAACAATAGAGTTCTGTAGGTTAAAGGTGTGGACAAACACGTCTAGTTTTACGAAATCGGTTGGTGGATTTAAAGCTTATCGTGATACATGCGCCGAGAAGATAGACAAATAAGCAGACAAATTAAAAATGGTCGAGTTAAGACTGTAGGATTTGGTTTGCTCGTTCAATAATATAATGTTTCATCAGTAAGTTCGTGCAATTTTTGTATTTATCGCGCCAGGAATATCAAAATTCTTTTTGTGATGTTGTTGTCTCTAACAATTATCCAAGTTTTTAGCCATTGGATTGTCTTTAGATTTTTGGATGACTGAGTAAGTTGTGTTTTTGTGTACCAGGCGATTTTTTAAACAGTCTGCAATGTAAGATCAAAGAACTCGTATTAAATTTTGTGCAAACGGCTCTAATTTGGCATAAGTATTGCAGAAGTCTTTTCGCGAGTCTGCAAGCCTGCAAGAATTAAAAATATTTGCGTTGATTGATAAGATTAATGAGTATAAGCAGAAATGAAGACAATATCCCACCAGAATTCAAAGCACTAGAATGAAGCATCTGTCTAGCTTCTGAGAGAAAAAATCTAGGGAGTTATAAGATTTACTTATATCACAGTGGCGATAACGGAAGTCGCCTCAGATCTACTGGCCTAAGCCTTAACAGAGAAGAAGAAGAAGACTACGACGACGAAGAAGAACAAGAAGACTTGGGAACTACACAAGCACATGAAAATTTCGTTTTCTGTAAGTGATAACTTCATTATCATTTAGAGCATAAATGATGTTATGTTGGTTTCTTCAAGACAGAGCTTCAAGAACGTACACCACAACTGTCAATGCAGACCGCTACACACACATGGTCAGAACATTTTTGATGCAACAGCTCCCTAGGTTTCCGGAAATTAATTTTTCCCAGCAGGATGGGGCCACAAGTCATACTGCTCGTGTGTACATGGCTGCTTTAAGAGAACTCTTCCCGGACGGACTCATATCCAGATATGGCGACATCTCGTGGCCTGCAAGATCCCCAGATTTGTCCGCATGCGACTTTTTTCTTTGGGGATTTCTGAAGAGCAGGGTGTACATTGATAGACCGCACACCATACCGGAATTAAAAACGAATATCAGACAAGAAATTGCACGGATTCAACCTGACCTGCTTCGTCGAGTGATGGAAAATTTTCGGTCAAGATTAGAAGAATGTTTACACAGAAATGGCTCTCACTTGAGCGGCGTTATTTTTAAAAAGTAAAATAATTGCATACTTTACTCAACTCAAATCTGTAAAAAAAATTCTGATAATAAATGTTTCATGAAAAAATTGGGTACTTTTAATTTTCCCGCTTCATTGGCGGACCCTGTAAATACACCACTATTACAATTTGTTGTATAACCTACTACAAATTAAATTAAATACCACTTTAGTATTATTAATATGTTTTAAGCTGAAAGTAAAATTACTCTAATAAAAAACTCTTAGTTTAAATAGTTCTACACTAAATATACTCAAATACGGTATATACGTATTAAATTCAGTGACTTCTCATCTAAGAAAAATGTAATTCAAAATATGTACAAACATGATTCAATTATATAAAACACACACAGGCACAATTATGATTACAATTTCTTTAAAAGTAACTCTTGATGTGTGAGTTTCTCGCAATAATTGATTGTTAGCGCCTATATATTATAACAGAAAATGTAAAGTACCGTTTACCAAATGGTAAAAGCTTAAGAGCATGATAATGTCTTTCAGCCGCCAGCTAAACGCAACATTATTATGGTTACTGACTGACTGATTGGTTACATACCTATCTACAGCTATGCAGTGTTGTTTGCTTGTTAGGTCTTTAATCTGCGACGGACGTTAGCACGTTAGCGGTCGCGGTTTTAGTTAACGATTCCCGGCTGGTAAATGATGACGTCATGCAGCGTGATGCGTTACAGAAATTTTCAAATGACCCCCAGCCATAAGACATTATCATGTCAAAATAATAAATTATATACTTGCAGAAGAAAGTTTATATTTGCTAATATAATGTATAATAATTATGGTATATTGCACATATTTTTATATTATATTAAAATATGATATTTAATGACTTAGTGACTTTAAAAGTAGAATAGTGTGGTTGTAGCATATTGCGGGCTTATTAAAATATTCATGAACATTTAATTACGAGACACCACCCGTACTCTAAATGTCTTATAAATGTAAATAAATGCTATAAATAAATATGAGCATTTCTAATAAATTTCAACAGGACGAAACTGTCGTTTTCTGAATTAAATATGGTTGCAATTCAGCTGATGCTAACAACATTTGAATATTAGTTTTTTACATTTAATAAATACAGTATTTCCTGACTAGCCTACCGTGTTTGAAAAACAGTTCTAGTTTGGAGTGGTTTCATGTTAGTGAAATATTCAGAACAACGAGAATTAAAATATTTTGCCGCATAGTTGTTTGTTATTTCGAATATTCTAGTAATATGTAGTGAAGGATCAGTTCCACGGTCACACAACAGCCGCAAGAGGACGCTATTGTAGAAACTAAGAACACGTGACGTAGTTTTGTCAGATTCATGTCAAAATTCATAATGTCAAAACATAATTCATGTTTTGTCTTGCACGAAAGATTGTTAGGCCTACTTCGTGTACGTTTTAATTTTTAATGCTAATATTTGCAATTAACTAACTTAAAGTGTTCGTTTGTTGAGTTTTACAAGATGATACTGGGTTCTGAAAAAAAGATTGCACGTATGTTTTAAAATATCTAAAGGTAAATTCCACCATAACCTTTGCAAAATAATTTTGTCTAGCCATTTTGTACATGTAGATTTCAATTAATGTATTTAATTCTGTACACGTATTTTCAGACCTCTCCTAAAATTGTTATTTTACTAAGAAGGTCTTTGAAGAAACACGACATGCAAAACTGTGGTTTATTTATTTTTGTGAGTAGGCCTACTACAAGCATGTATAATAGCTGAAAACTAATATAGCCCCATACAACAAAAGCCCATACCGTTCTGAAGAAACATGCAAAACGGTTTTTTTACTCTAACGTTTTTACACATTTTTTTGGCAACAACATACATTTATCTGAAAAAAAACAACTCTTAATTTTGTGCAACTGGCTATAGGATACTATTTTAGGCTACATATTTGTGTTTTTTGCAAAACTACTACAGTTGTTCCTGTATAATTATCCCTAAAATATGAACAGTTAGCCATACTAACCTTATCTAAATTTTTTTTTCTTACATTAATTTAGTGTGTAAACTACTAAATTTTTGAAAAACGAATTAGGTAGTTTGCATGATGCCAACCACACTTAGCATGTGTCGTCTTTATGTGAACTTCTTTTTGGCAACTTTAACAAAAAAAGCAAACATCGTAATTGAAACAATGTATACTGGCTGTATCGCTAAATTAACAACGTTATTTTTCCGCAATGTGATAGCAAAATCAACGGGTTTTCTCTCGGCAGATCGTCGTTTACGCCTGTAGTATACGGAAAAATATAAAAACGGTTTTTATAAATTTTCTGGCTCTCAAGAGCCAGGCGATGACTTTGAACTATTATAAACAAAATTATATAAGCTTCTACATTTTTAGAAAATTCAATAACTGCCTCGTGAAATAATGAGCTGTGTTGTGTTGTTTATCATATTGATATAATTGATCGCGTTGATTAAACGCAGGAAGATATTTGGGACATTTCTTGTGTGATGAGAAATACAACGTCTTGCGACTTATTCTGAAAGGAAAAATTCTTGGACAACGGAATAGAGGGAGAAGACGACAACATCAAAGAGTGGATTGGGGCAGCGAAGTATTGCTCTATCGCCTAGCAGAAAATCGTTAAGCTCTGGGTGTAGTGGTCGTCAGAGTCCAGGGGACCGGGGAAGGCACACAGAAGAAGAGGGCCGCTGTACATTTCTGGAATCGGAACAGAAGTGGAAGTAACTTACTAATTGTTTCTTCAGGAGACGTTTGTGAAGTTCAAATTCACTCATGACCAACAAATAGAATGCTAAAACTTTTGGGTTGTCGTTCGCAAGATTAACCATTCATAATCATGTTTACAGTATTTAGGGCAGAGAGCCGACGAATGAAAATGTGATAGCCGACGTTACCTCGAAACAGCTCAGCTAGGCTAGTATATATGTTACCGGCAAAGTACAAAATCAAGCATTTTATAGAATTCCTAGGAATTTTATACAATGCCTGAATCCAGCCGGGAAAGTATGAAATAAAACACATTTTTATCTCATGAAATAAACACCAATAATATCAAATATATTTTTTAACTAGATTGGTTAAAAAAAGTTCTTATACAGTATAATTTTAAAAAAATAGTGTCTGAACATAATTAAGTAGAGAATAGATAATCTCGCAATGTCATAAAAAGTCCTCCTTTGTGTAAAATCAAATAATTTGTGTGATTTTGTAATAAATTTTTTTCATTTTGAACGTAGTAAGCTTATTTTACACTTTGCCTAAAGAATCACTGGCATTATATAGAATGCCTAGGCAATGTACAGAATACCTGGGAAAAGTATAAAAAACATTTGAAAAGTATTCTATTGAATACTTTGCCAAAAAACTCCAGGCATTGTATGAAATGCCCAGGTATTCTATAAAATGCCTGGATTACATAGTTTGCCGGTAACATATATCAATCTGTAAAACTTGTACGTGAAGCTTGGGTACTGGGTGCGCGGACGACTCGGTCTGTGGTCGGGTACTGAAACACGTTACAGCCAAGCACAGTTTGGCTAACGGAAAACTTTCTACGAGATTACGTTCGTAAATTCCGAAAGTTTCGCGTAAAACAATAGAAAAAACCAATACCCGTTTTGTATGTGTTTTGTCGAACGAACCGGCCTGTGCAATTAATTTAAAATATTGCAGACGGCAAATTAAGTAGAGACAAAAAGGTTTATTTTTACATGCAATAGTTGGCTTGTTGAATTACTGGCGTAGCCAGATCTAGCGCTAACGTGCCCAAACCACACACACACACACACACACACACACACACACACACACACACACACACACACACACACACACACACACACACATTCCTTTTCTTCTCTAATAATATATAGAAACGATTCGTGTGTTTTTTTTTTAATATAAGTACACGACGGAGAAAAAGTTATTTGCATTTATTTGAGGCTCAGTTAAACAATACGAGGTTCTCGCACGATCGCCTAATCAGTAAGCGCGCTCTACTGTACCGAATTCTCGTGCAGTCTGTGTTATCATAGAGTGTCATTCCAAGTCTATAGTCCTTTATGTGAAAAAAATATGTTTCAACAAAAATCCTATTTCTTTGAGTTATTACAATACTCAAAATATATATACCAGCGCACAAGGAATTGTATTTTCATTTTTCTATTTAATTATGCTATTTTACGATTAATCCGCTCCAGCCTCGCTCTCAACCCACGACGTAAGGAAAGATCATTGTACTCGCCATTCTAATAGAAGAACTACAGACACTTTCAGTCCTTAAGTAACATCATTTATTTCACACCTTAAAATCTAATTAATTAAATGTTAAGAAAGAAATATTGCACTTACGCTTCGTTTATACTTTTCCCATAATTATATGTCACACGTACAGTCCGACAAAAATACAAAATATTTCGAATTAACATATCAAGCACATATCTTAAAGAAAACGGACATAAGGTAGATACGAAACAATTTTCTTTATTTATGACCAAAAACCCCAAAGTCGGGGAAAGGCCTCCCGCAGTCTAGTACAGTGTGTACAGTCACACAAAACAATATTGGTTTCTCCAAACACGATCTTTATATATGTAGAAAAGCGAACTATTTTAAAAATAAATCGAATTGTTCAGTATTTCTGTGCTCCGCTACATTGACCTTGTGATGTCATCAACAGCTAATACAAAACGTTCGTACGCTAAATAGAATCAATGAATCAGAAAAAAAGCTTGGTTCAGCAAACGCTTATGACTGACTGCATCAAAGTGTATTTATATAAAGTATGCGGTAATTTTTTCAGGACGAGATATCACCAACTGGCATAACTTTGTAACAGTTTTAAATTTTGGGGAGGTGTTATTATTGACAGAATATTAAACTGCAACATTAATGACTGAACATTAAACGGGAAGCCTTTTCCAAAACTCAGTTCAACCTATTTGTTAATTTGGAATTAGAGAAGTTTTAGATTAGTTTATAGTTTAGTTTTGTTATTTTCATTTACTGTGAAATTTTCTAACTTTTTAGACTAAGGTAACTCGCAGTGTTAATGTAGGGCCTTCATAATGCAAAGCACGATTCAAGGCTAATTAAAAATGTGTACGGGCAAAATGTAGACGTTTGTTTGATAAACTTGGAATTTTTCCCCTACCTTCACTGTACGTATTCGAACTATTAAAATTTATGAAACGAAATTTCCATTTATAAAGAACTAAATAATTTCCATAATAACTACACATAAAGACATTTTAAGATGTCCCAAATATTATACGATAACTTTAGGAAAAGAGATCAAGCGTGCAAGTAAAACAGTGATAATTCTTTACACTTTAAATTGATATAAAGTGTTTGAATAGGAGTAAGTATTTTTAAAAGTACACTTATGTTATATGGAGGAGTTTCTTGACTTTTGTTTAAAATTAGGTAAAATGTTAATTTGATGAAACCGTTATCTTTGCAAAAAGTAAAGATTAAGAAAGAAATTCTCTTCTTTTGCATTTAATGGTAAACGTTGTAAGCCTACTTATATGTATATTCGTTGTAGTGTTGTAGTATAAAGAAACACACAACGATTGGTATCATAAGTATCGTGAGCGAGTTAATTTAACTGACGTATCTCGTGCAAGTATCTCAGTTGCAATTATAGCCACTTACAGGGTATTCAATGTTATGAAGTATAGTATCATTAATGCCACTAAAGATCTTATTATTTAAATGAATACAGGAAGAAAAGTTAACATTACATAATTAATACAAGTTAAATTTGTAGAATCAAATCTATATTTTTACAAAGAAAAAATAAGTACCTTCAATTCAATTCCTGGCAGGATAGTACGCCAAGGTAAATAAACATAACCATTAACTACTCTCCAAAATATTTAAAATATGTTGGGATTTGAAAGTGCGCCACGTAGGTAGAAAAATGTGAAACAGATTATTGTTAACAGGAATGGGCTTTTTGGTTGCTCTGTAGGAACTTCATGACTCGTAAACATAAACATTGACTTGACACCTAGTCCTCAAGACTTGACTGTTTTTCAGGAGGTCTCTAATATTCTTTAGACGTGTAAATCGAATTAATAACGCACATCAAAAATAATATTCATACTGTTGAATTTGTGTAAGATTTCTCCTGGGAAAATGCAAAGATGGCGTATCGTTAATACTTGGCAAACACAATCACAAAAGCAATGCCTCAGAGACCGAAATTCGCACTCTGAAAAATATACCAGCTTAGAATCTAGTCGGCGATTTTATTTTCTTAAATTACAATAATTAGTTATTTTCTATATTACAATAATCGTCTCGATAGGTCGAGTTGGATGAAATCTTCTTACGAGATACGTATCGAAATTTGGAAAACGAAAAACTAATTACGAAAAGAACGAGAAGTTTTACTTTAGGAAATTCAACTGCAGTAAGGAAGAAGGTTACTATTAAAATTACCTGAGTTTTGTAGATGCATGAAAACGCGAAAAGGATAACTCTGATTTGGGGTTCTGACCGATTCGGAGTTTCTCACTCCCACTGACAACAGTGTCTGAGAGTTATACAAAATACACTACGTAATTAAAAGGTATCTATAATGATGTTGCTCTAAGGTTTTCACGGCCGGCGTCAGTGTTGTTAAAATGAGTATTAGTCAGGCTGTTAGGGGTGGTCTCATGTTGGAAATCCAGATGTTTGGCCTTACCATCGGAGGTCACCTTCAGTGGTAAAAAGGTTTGGCAGTAGTTACCCAAAAACTCCAGCACTGAGGTATGCAACCTAACTGTTAAAATCCAATTTAATTCTCATTTTAACATCTATATTGCAACAATACATATATTCGCATATTTGCCCAGGGCGGTACGTTTTATATTTTAATTAGTGTAAATAGAATAAGGAACAGTTTTATACAATTTTGTGCAGGAAAATGCAGGCTCTGTCCTGTCGAGAGTGAACCTGCTTCGATAGTTAAAAATACGGCGTGTGTGTGACGCCAGCTGCAACAAGAATATGGGGTGACGCGTACGAATTGTTTGTTGTCAATTAATCAGGTTTTAACAGGATTAAAATAAACTTAATTATACGTTTTAAACCTGTAAGCAAAGACTTACGCCCATTATAAAGACACCATTACATAAAGGAATTTTTGATGAATATGGTGATATAAAATTTATTGCCAAAGGTGTAATATTAAAGATGCTAACTAATTTATATTAATTACTAGTGTAATTGAAGACTAATTAATATGTGTAGTATATGTGAGTGACCAGAAAAAATTACGTAAACAATGATATCGCTCATGTGACGAGTATGTTCATGAGTTCGCGATAATTAACAAAAAAGTGAGTGTAATAAAAAGGACGCTTTGACGCGAACTGACAATCTTTAACATGTCGAAAACAGGTCTGTACCTGTCAAATCGCCACCAGTGTAAATACCACTGGCAATTTTGGGCGATCACACACTCAGACCTAAGGAATCTACACACGTCACGCTGCCCGTTTGCAGATCGACCAGGACACACACACTGTACCACACTCACACCAAGACGTAAGGAGGAACTCTGGAGCATCACCAACAGCAACAACCCTTAGAGACAACGAACACAGCATCAATAATAATCATCATCATCATCATCATACTCTCAGGATTCTGGACACACACAAACACGTGCGCGCGCGCGCAACGGTTACGGCAGATATACGCAAGTGATAAAAAACAATTATATATTTTTTTATTGTGAAGAGAGAGCTCTCGAAAAGAACTTAAATCTGAACACTTAATAATTAGAGTTTTAAAGTTAATAGTACAGATAAGAGAGTTTAATTTAACAAGCAAATCTAGAAAAGAAACACTAATCGTTTGTTGTATTTTTGGGTGTGTCAGTATAAATCAATAATAGATTGGAAGTAAATGTAATATTTTTATTTGTGTATAGCAACAATAAATTCATTCTTGAAACTTAATATTATTTTATTTGTAAACGAGTTGCTATCGTTATTTAAATTTCGAGTTAATTTCAGACACACCAAAAAAAAAAAAAGAATTTAAACAACTTGTTTAACATGGTTGTTTAGTTAGTAAGATTATATGGGTGTTTATTTTTGTTGTATGTTATGAATAGCATAGCAGGTTACAGTATTTGTAAAGTTTATAAAGGTAAATATTTATTTGTCTAATGTTTGAAATTTTAATATTTAAATATTTTTCTATAAATTAATAAATCTTAGAATGATTATTTTGAAACGGTTTTAAATGATTATTTCATGTCAACAACATCTCACTCCTCTTAAAAAAATTATTTAATTATTGTGCAACTACATATACTTGACGCAACGAGAAACAAATCCTGCGACCTGGCCGGTGTAATACACTTTATAGTTGCGTTGAGTACATAGTAATGTATTTGTATAATTGGTGTAACGTTGCAATATATAATAATTGCGTAATTCATATACCGATACGTTCTATTCGATCTATACTGATATCTACTATCGATATCTGAATTACCGCCACTATACTGTAATGGTTAAAACTATTTTCGATCATAACGATACATAAGACCACAATCGCGTATTACATTACATCTCTTATCGACCTAGAGGTATGATATTATTCCATCATAGAAATGAAAACCCGTACGATGTCACACTTTTACTTTATTAACATACCGATTAAACTATTTTTCTAAAAAAAATCTGTTTATCTGAACCGAACCCAAACAGAAGCCTTATTATCGTACGTATGTTTAACGTGGTCTAACGATGGTGGCCAGAACCGACGAGACAGTTGTGCCGCCACGTTAATAATATTTGATGCGACAGCATCTTGCGCGTTTATATTTCCACTTGAATTCATCAAAAGTTTCGAATTACGAACAACAATAATTCACAATGATTCCCCTCTATCGTAGGGTTTGCGCGAAACAGTTATATTCTATTACTAAAACCGTGGATGCGATGTTTTCAGTTGAGTTAGTAGGGTGCCAGAGAATGCCCCCTCTTGGCGTGGTGTGCTCGTGGCGCGCTTACAGTAACACCTTTGGCACATCTCAGTTGCGGAAAATAAGCACTGTACTCCAACTCGGCGTTCGAGTACTGACGGACAGCTAATGACCCCTTGTAACATCGGTCTCTTTATCAGTCGTGAGACTACCCAGTGTGAATATGTTGGGACAGAATTATCTTGTTCAATACAAACATTGTTTCACTCTCATCAGTGATTGGAAATACTTAAACTTATTATATTTTTAATTAAACACTTTATCTCGAGAAAGTTCACTGAATTATTTTATACTACAATATAAGTTTTCTTACGAGATCTCACAGAGTTCTAATGTTTTATAGTAATGAAAGACAATGGTGATAGTATAATTGTACTGGTTCGTCCAGGTAAAAACGAAGATTCTGTGCAGTTTTACACCAGTACTACGGTTATTTCGGACACGATTTCCTGTGATAATAAACACACGCATTAGGAATCTGCAGAGATCTTTACCATCTACCTTCTGGTCGTCAGTCTTCTGACCGGTTTAATGCGATCCTCCAGCCACCCCTATCCAGCAGCTAATCCACACAACCCACGTCATCAATAATCTGATTCACGTATGCCAATAGTGGTCTTCCTCTATACCGTTGGTTCCCAAAGTGGGGTCCGCGGACCCCTGGAGGTCCGTGGACACTTTTAAGACAAAATAGACTACCGTAATTTTCTACGATTTTTTGTAGTCTAACATCTAAATTTTAAAATCTTAAAACAATTAGTAGACGATTCCAGTATTTTTTTTTTTTTTGGGTGCAAACTAATTGTAATTGTAAAAGTAATCTGAAACTAGTGGCTTTAATAACGTCTTTAAATCATTCTTATCTGTCGCGTAGCAGATCTGTTTGCCAGCCGAACTGACTAGAGCGCCGCATCAACGCAGAACTGATCGCGCTGTTTTAGTCCACGTATAACCACTGTATCTCGCGTATAAGGATTGTATCTAAGCACAACGTTCCGTGTAGCTGGTTTTACACCTAAGTAGCTAGATTTCGACACGTGTGGCTGGAAAGATAGAGCCGAGGCTGCAAAGTTAAGAAATAAACTTGATGTCGAGAGTGACTTAATATTGAAATTATCAGACATTAAACCTAATGTTGCAGAGCTAATTGTTCAAAAGCAGCTTCATTGTTCACATTAATATTATAATTTTGCAAGTTAAAAGAATTTTTATTTTAATAAATTTTAATTAAAATATAAGAGTTTGTATCATATTTACTGTTTGTTTTATTTTATAACTCAGACGGGGTCCGTGAAATTTTTAATTTTTTAGAGAGGGTCCGCGGACTGAAAAGTTTGGGAACTACTGCTCTTTACTGTTTACCATCCTCTGTCCCCTCCACTAGTTCACTAGTTTATTAACTAAGCACGGGTGCCTCAGAATGTGCATTATCAATCTATCCTTTCTCCTGATTAAGAGAATTCAATAAACTTCTTGTTTTTTTTCCAGTTCCATACAACATTCCTCACCTAGCTTTTCCACTTGATCCTCAGCATCCTTCTGTAGCAACACGTTTCGAAATCATGAATTCTCAGCCTGTCTTGTTTTTCAAAATCCACGCCTCGCTGCTATAAGGGTCACACTCCATACACATGGCTTAGAAAATTGTTTGGTAACGTTTCAAACCCATTCTTTAGCAACGTAGAAGTTAAATATACTAAAATAAGAAAATAGTTAAAAATAATTAAACAGTTAAACACTTACAATTATATTTTTCAAATTTAAAACGTGAATCCTAATTATTTCTGAAATGCGAACGCTGAATCCCAATAAATAGGATCGTCTGTTGGGACAAAATACAGAACAAATATAACTCGCATTTTATTTCTTTGTGTAGGGGTGGACTTGCCTGTTCAGTTGGCAGTGATCGCCGTTTTGAAGCAGGCAGCACGGTTCTGAACGGGTTTGCTGCTTTGTAGTCGTCACTAATGAACTCATTTGTAATGCTAGTGTTTGGCAGTGCGTACTCGCACACACATATTTAATAATATTTAAAGATTTTCAAAGTTGCCTTTTAAAATTAGGAAGTCGAATCAAGAGACCACTAGAAGTTAAAAACTTATTAGCTTAAC
Organism: Magicicada septendecula; assembly: GCA_034769895.1. Lineage (NCBI taxonomy): Eukaryota > Metazoa > Arthropoda > Insecta > Hemiptera > Cicadidae > Magicicada > Magicicada septendecula. The sequence goes on from CM068372.1 coordinate 138,391,132, forward strand.
AGTATTTTATTAATGTTGATCTATCCTACAGACTTTTTTGTGTCCCAAATCATATCACATTCAGAAAGCTGAATATTTTGTAATGGATTTGATTCCTAAAAATAATTAATTACTGGCATTTTAAAATTATGGTTTTAGTTTTTCGAATATTTTTCCTTAAAACACTATTGAAGATCTGCCAGCAAAACATTACACAATGAAAACTACAGAAAATTCGTGATTTCTTTTTATTAAAAATGATACTCTTATTCCTGAAGAATTTTTGCTTGTCAATAAGCTTTTTCAGATTTTATGGTTTCTTCTCTGAAACTTAACATCACTATCGTGAGTCAATGACTTCTCAGGTTAAGATAACGAAAGTCGACTTGAAGCTTTACTACCTTCTACCTTATGAATGGAGAGGCCATCAGTCCCCGAGCGTCACCCATCTACATTTTGTATTCGAGAATGTTCCGCTTGACAAACAAACTCACCTTGCTTTAATATCATCATGACCATATCGTCAGGTTTAAGATAACACGGTCTGCTAAAACATTACTGCATTCTTGCATGTTGTTAAGTGGTTTTAGTGGAATATCATCCCTGAAGGGGGGGGGGAGTTAAACGGCTGAAATCCTTTTTAGAACAATATATACCTGGGAGTATGTAATGCCTTTATAACATAAAATTATAAAATTAAAATTATTTAATTTAATTTATTTAAATAAAATAAATATTTTAAAGCCTCACGGTGTTTTAATTGTGAGGGATCTTTTTGTATAGAGTAATTTATTACACATCAACTTATTATGCATCCTCGGGAGGTGAGTGATGGTGGTATTGCGGGGTCGTCTGCATAATAAAATAAAATATTAACTGACATAATATTATATTTCTCTTATGTAATTATGCACTGGTATATTCTGCATTTTGATCGATTTTCAATAGCATCCTTATCAGGCAACGGAAAATTCCTACAATTGAAAAAAGTAAAAGTTTAACAAAAAAAATGTACCTTCCCACAGAAATGCTTATAATAATGTAATTGTTCCGGTCATTAATTTAATGACGACGTACACTTGCATGTAGACAGGCATAATGGGTTTGTACCGATGGAGGTTTTTCCAGTTACCACCTAGACGCGTCGAAAAGTTGAACTTTATGATGAAAACCCAATCAACTGGTCACCATCGTCTAGAGTCAGCATAAGAAGAAGATAAACTAATCAGCATTTCTTCTCCATAAACTTTACGACTGATAATAATAGAGAACTACCCGATCTTCAGTGGATCATCGAGATTTGATTTACCAACTCGTGACGCTTATAGAAGGGAACACCTGTTTACAGTATCAGTTTATCATAAGGGATTTAACATAGCCGCTCATTTAAGTAACATTTGTTTTTATTTAATAACTTCGAAGCGTGCGGAATTATTGTGTTTCGCGGTATTGGCAGTCTTCCAATTCAGACAGCTGTTCTGGTTCGAGTGAAAACGTGTGTTTTGGTCATGTCCTTTTTATCGCTAATCCCGTCCAAACATCGCTGTGCCATTATTTATTAAGAAAAGATTTTTCAGCGGTTAAGAACCCCTTTCACTTATCAGAATCTGCTTCAAACCATCGGACAATGTCCTCTGTGAACAAGGCTTTCTCCCATTATATTAAGGACTTTAAATTACTGCTGTAAGAATAGTCATTTTCGGTTCTCTACTACCCTAAAATTTTTTATTTTGTTAAGACAAGGTTTTAATTATACGTGCTTTGAATAAAATCTTGAGTAATAAATTAATAAGTTATACAATTAATGTTAGAATTTATAAAATCTGAACCAGGGTAATCAGGCTGAGAGATTTCAACAGATCGGTGCAGCTCTAGTATAATAAGATTATAGGACCAACGTTTGTTAGAAGGATATGAAGCTGGAAAAAAACAGATAACTATATACGTTTTACGGGGGTCGTAGAAATAACTTTACATTGGTTTACACAGAACGAAGAGGATGGATCATATCCTGAGAAGAGTGAGAAGATGTTGTATAAAAACCCATGGGGTATGTCACGGGTGGAGCAGCTGGAGGTCCCTGCAGCCATGCAAATTGGGCGCCGAACTACAGGGCGCGCAACACTCAACATGAAAGAGCGCAGTCGAAGAGTTCGCGGGGGAGGTATAGAATGCATATAGGACTAACGGTTCTGTAGAGATATAACCATCTGTGTGGCCTCAACTATTTTAAGAAAAATATTATTTGTAATAATAAATATTATAATTTAAATTATGTATTTACACTTATATAATTTTTGTGCCATAGGGGCGTAAAACAAAAAAAAATATGTAATAATATTTCTTATTTTTGTTTGCTTTTCAATGGAATTTGTGTTAGCGTAGCCCACAAAATATTTTTTCTCATAGTTGGGACTGGGAGCGGTGCCAAGAACTCTTAAGGAGAAGTCTGCACAGCCTTGAGACTATCCATATCATCCACGAATTCCATTTGGTTGTGAATGTTTATGCAGAATATTTCCCAGCCGGATGACAAAATGTGAACATTTTTTAAATTGTACTGTTTTGATAAATTAAATTCAAATCGTTTCTTCTCGCGAAACGATAGAATAACGTATACTATCGTTATTCTTCTTTTTTAACGTTTTTAAATTTATACTATCATATTGTTTTCAGAAAATCCACAACAGCTAAATGCTTTCTGACCGATGACCGAAATGTCAAGGTAAAATAAAATTAACAACGATGGCGAATTCCTGTGCGTTGTACCATGCATTGGATAGAAGTTTTAAATGAAATTTTATTTATAACTCACCAATAATTTTGTTATTAACAGCATCAATAATAATCATTATTATCACAATAGTATTTTTTTATCGGCCATCTAAGGGCCACATGCCAATTTCAGTTCTTTATTATTTGTTCTTTTCCTTTTCTCCAATATTCTTTCATCTTTTCATGTGTCTCTTCTTCCTGTCTTCAGTCCATTTAGAACCTGCGTTTTTCTCTCTCCTACACTGGACTCCTTCCATTTTTAACACTTTTGCCGGAAAAACTTCTCTTTCAATTGGTTCTTCTGCGTTTATATTATTTTTCTCTAAATCCTTTTAGACTTATTTAATCCAACTTGATGTTGACTTCTTCCCCTAAGATATTTGAAGATCTGCTTTGTTAACCTATTGTCGTCCATTCTATATAAATATCCAAAAAATAATAATCCTTTTTTTCTCATTGTTTGTGTTATATTTTCATACTTTGATATATTTGATCATTACTTCTTAATTTCCAACCTTCTGAGGTTTTTCGTGGGCCCAATATTTTACTAATAATTCGTCTTTCCAATATTTCTAGTTTGTCTTAATTATAATTCAATGCTAGACATTCACTTGCATATAGGCATTCTGGCTTCACTACTGTACTGTATGCCTTATTTTCGCATTTTTAGATATGCACTTTTTATTGTAAATATCTTTAGTTATAACCTACCATATGCCCTTTCCATCTTATGAATCCTTTCCTCTGTAGCAGATTTTTTTAAACCATTCTCTTGAATTATTTCTCCTAGATACTTAAATTTTCTAACCCTCTCTATTCGACGAATATCTGTTACCAGGAATTTTGGCGCATTTTTAATGTTCGTGAGTAATTTGTTTTTTTCTGCAGAAATTCTTAAGGCTGTTCTACTGGCTATGTCCTCTAAAAAATATTAACTAGTGTTACTGCAGATGTCAGATGTTCAGAAAGTATAGCAAAGTCATCTGGGAATGCCAAACAGTTTATTTCTATACGTTTGTTCCTTCTTCCCAACATGATTGGTGATATTTTGCATTCCTTTAATTTTTCATTCCAGGACACAGTTGAAAAAATTGGGGATAAACACCACCCTGTCTTACACCTGTATTTATATAGCAAAATCTTTATTTTTGAATACAATCAGTTCCCTAGTTGAAGCTCTGATCGATTCCAATAACAAGTAACGCGAAAGTCATAACAGGCCACGTTTTAGAACGCGACGAAAGAAGAAAAAGTAACAACAGTAACTGAACGAGTGAAGCGTGTTCTCTGATTTGCCTCGATCGTTTGGCATTTGTCTGTCCGTCTACTCAAGGTATGTCTCACTACAACTTTTGAACGCATCCGCCGATGTTTGTAAAACATGGCATGCATGTCCATTTTTCCCCTACAGAACCCTATTGTTTTTGACATTAGGCAGCCAAAATTGTGAAAAATCGCAAAAGCCCATGTAGACATCAAATTAAAGGGAATTTAAACCACAATGTGAACGTAGTGTTCATTTTTGAAAATTTCAAAATGTTTGGACTTCAGGACGCAAAAAATAGGCGACAAACGTGTAAAATCGTAAAAATGACTGTGGGATATCAAATTGAAGAGAATTCAAACTAACATCTGAATGGAATGATACGTTTTAGGAGTTTAAACATTTTGTAACCTCAGAGCCCATAAAAGAGATTTTAAAAGTTGTGAAAATCCAGCTGGGTGTTATAAACTAAAAGGAACTGTGACCCAACTCCGATGTTTCGAATTTTTAGTGTACATTGTATGATATTATGCTCTAACATTATTGTTATGTTACTAATGACATAGTAGAAAATCGGAATTTTTGTAATTTTCTTCACAATTGAAAAATGATCTAAAGCGGTATTGAAAACCATGAAATAATGAATATACCCCGCTGGAAATAGTGAGCGAGTTCTGCAGCTCAGGGAGCTTACTTTGATAATAGCAATAATAACATTTCCAAATAACAACAGTATCAACGCTGATAATAACAATTCGTAATAGGTAACAAAGAATAATCATTGCTCACATATGAAAACAAAAATTTCATTTCTGTCAGAATTAAGGACCTGTTAGTTTTGTAACCTATAGTATTTACTATATAACCCAGTGTTAATTTGTGAGGAGACAAAAAACAGCAGCAGCAGCAGCAGCAGCAATGTCATAATAACACAGTTTATACTTCCAGTACATGTAATTTTTGTCTTAGGCAATGAAAACATCTCGGCAACTACGCGAATACTGTATAAGAAAATAAAAGACAATAATAGTAATAGCAATGATAACAGTAATAATAATCTTATTATTACTTTTATTATCACTTATAAAAATTATATTAAAAACATTTTTATACTTTAAATAAATTTTGTCATTTAGAGAGCTATACTCTTTGCCGCAATGACGGAAACTTCAACAAAATACAATAATATTGTTTTGTTATATGAACATCAGCGTTAGAAAGCGTAATCAGAAAGTAATGTTTTTAAAGCAATAACTTTTGAAACACTGTTTTCTTTTCTATTCTTTATACTACGTAGAAAGAATAACAACTATCTTCAAAAACATTTTAACTGCCAACTTTTTATTTTGTGTAATCTATGCATATTACATATTACAGTTGGCGTGGACCATTTATCGTGTAAACTATCTAATGTGTTTACTTTTAACACGAAGGAATTGTTTATTGCTTTATTATTTATATATGTGAGAGTTAATTTTTGTGTATAAAAAAAAATCATTATTATTAGAGATGAGGGCTGAAGAGGGCTGTGAATGGGTCCTTTTTCTACCCTTTCTTCCACAAATGACTGACATACCCTATTATACTGACTCGTTGGAGTCGATAGCCAGTATTCTCGTATTTCGATTATAAATGGAGATCTGCACGGGACCAGTCAACAAAGAAAGACTAAATAGGTAGCCGCGATATGCAGCGCCACAAGATCGAAAAGGTCAGAATAAGTACTGGAGACTAAAGAACAGGGGAAAAATTGTCAGGAAAACCCGCTCGTTCGGGAAAAATCGTCAGAGAGCTTACCTTAGAATGGCCGGTGGAGTAGCAGGTAGAGTCTTGTGTTTATTAATGTGTGATTATATAGGAAGTAGCCTATAGTATAATATATATATATATTAGAATAAAACACGCACGATTGTTCAGAATAACGTTTCTGTGTTTCTTTTTCTGATTCAGAGAGGCCAGAAAGTAGACAACCGGTTGGAAAACGATGGGTTCATACTAGAGACAGTTGGCCGAAAGTCTGACGTGCGACTAAGTGCAGGGATATGATGATGAGGGGTATGTAGCCGAAGCCAGACTCTTGCTGTAGGAGTGTTAAGTACGCATAACAAAAGATAAGTAGACCGCGACTCAAGTAGTAGCTCGATGTTTCTTGGAAGTTAACTCAGCAATTGCGGATATCAAGAATTATCATATATCCAAGCCTATGTGTTATCTTATATTTAATACTTTTTGACTGTGTATGTATACGTCTAGTATTGTATAACATTATTCTTTATATTAATCTATAGGTAACACTCTGTTTCCCTCACTGTGTACATCCACCTGTACATTAATATATTAATTAACGTCTACATAAGAGTGTAAGCGGCATCGGAAGTGTACATTTATCCATTCCTGCAGTACATTTTCGATGTTTTATATAATATGCGATTGTATCGATATATTACGATGTGGAAAAGAAGAAGTGTACTAATTGTAAATTGTCCTATTACTTAATGAAAAGCAAAAATACGTGTTGTTTTCATTTGTGAGGTTAGGTGACAACGGTTTTTGGTTTTTAGTTTACTGCTGAAATAAATAAAAACCATGGTTGAGGAAAACATAACGTTCAATATGTTATACAATGCTTCTAACACAGTAACACTTAAAATAAAGAATTTAGCGTTTTTGATTTAACAGGTACTTTATAAATATCTCCAAAGGCTTTATAAACGGGTACTTTTAAATCTCCAAAGGCTGTTGCACCAACATAATAATTTAGTACAAGTTAAAATAGTACAAGTGATGAAAACAGCTTTGGAGAGAATTTGACTGATGAATACAAAATTGTTATACGAGCTGACAGAACGCCATATATACATAAACAATAAAAATTATATTAAAATACTTATTAAAAATCAAATATTCGCGTGCGAAGCCGCGGGTAACAGCTAGTAACATTATATTTCTGTAATGTAATGGTGAAGTTGTACAAAGGCATCGTCTTCAAGCGATTGAAATTTTCCAAAATAGAAAATCAGTCTTAAACGAAACAAAATACAGGAAATTTTCAAAATTAGAAAACAATATAGAAGATACACAAAAACAGATATTTTTGTATCTTTCCACAAAAAATTAACTTTATATAATTGTCGCGATCATTACATAATTGAAGACGCATGTAGGCAGGTTGTGCCATTGAAGGCACTAGTGATTTGCAATCGCTGAACACGTATAAACACAATAATAGCGTATTGTACTGACGTGTCAACACACTGGCAGAGGAGATAGCCTACGTGGGCAAGCTGACGTCGGCGTCGTCAACGCGGGGGACGGCGCTCTCTCTCTCCTTATAGCGTCGGGACGCGCCAACACTATTTCCGAGCTGGCCGCTCAACCCTATTATACATATCAAGTTGCATATTTTTTTGGTCCTGCATACGGTCTTCAGAGCTTTAACTCTCCACAGTCAGTGCGACAGACATACGACTCATTGACGAAGGAATTACTTTCTACACAAACTCGCGTGTGCGCAGATAAAATCTCTACGAAAGTATATTTTTCATAAAGACATTATTTTGTTTGGTTTGCAGACCTACTCAGAATCGGACTAGGCACTTCGTTTTCGAATTTGCATAATGTGGCCGATTAGGACTTGACAAACGGACCAAATTTCAATATCCCCCAAAATTGAAAACTGTAGATGATAATTATTATAGGTTATTTTGATTTGTACGTAAAATTTATTTAATTATAACGTAGTATTTTCCTCATCTAGCATCTACGTAGGGCGAAAAGAGGTTTTGTTTCTTTGCACATCGAAATACTAATTTTTAATATGGCCACTGCTCAAAGAATGTCCGAGGTAGCATTAATTATTTACTATTAAAAAGAGTCTCTATGGAAACATAATTGTCGATCGATTGCTCCAGAATAGATTATTCCCTACAGGTTATAACAGGGCTTGAAGTCACTTTTAATAAAACGAAAAAGGAGGTAAAAAACAGTTAGTTTTCGTGGTATTCTGTCTTCCCCATCCTGGCTACATGACTAGCCCACCTTAGACGCTGTAGTATTATGTATTGTGTTAGCGGTGGTTCTTTATACATTTGATACAATTCAGAGTTATATCTTATTCTCCAGTCGTGTACGTCATTAACCGGTCCCAGAATTCTTCGTATATTTTTCTTTCAAAGATATCGAGAGTGTTTCCTGCTTTGAAGTTCAGGATACACGTTTCGCAGCCGTAGGTTAGGATGGGTCTTATTATTGATTTGTATATCCTTAGTTTCGTGTTTCTGTGGATGTCTTTGTCTCTGAAGATACTTGATGTGGCGAAATACAATACGCTTTATTGGCTTGGACTATCCGGTTTCGGATTACGGCTTCTTCTGTGCCGTTTTTTTGTAATATGATTCCTAAGCATTTAAAGTTGTCCACCTTTTCGATATTGTCGATTGTTCCGCAGTTTCTTTGTCTTCTAGTCTGCACTAATATTTTTGTTTCATCTATGTTGATTTTGTGGTCTATATTGCTAGCATTTCCTTTGACCTCTGCTGCGTTTGAAAACAGTTGATATTCGAACTAAATTAGCAAAGCATTGTTTGTTCATATTTAATACCATTGTCTGTCGTATAAGTTCCGTTGCATTATAACGTGAAGTCGGTAACATGTAATGTTAGTAATGTATAACGTGAAACAGCTTCCCGTAAAGTAGGTTAGGTACGCTATACGATTATGATACTACGACTATTACTCGAATATTTATTAACATGTGTGTTATACCTATCCATGTGTTAACCATTTGTTTTACGTGTTCAAAGCGTCAGAGTTCTCATAATGTGTTAGGCTTAAGATAGATTTATGTAATCTAAAATGTTTATCGTACTTTAATGTAATGTATATTGTTTTGTACAACTACAGGATGTTTCTGGAAATTCCTGCCGTATTTCAGGGACACATTCATGTCATCAAAACAATGAAGCGACGTGTATATTCACATAGGTCTGTTAACACCCTGTTTTTCTCTTATGACCAACCGAATATTTTCGTCTTTTTTTGATCTGTTTGGGAAGAATGGAAAACAACGCAATAGTTAATCTATAATGGTTAAATTAATGATACGAAATGTATGCTTTCAAATGAAATTTCATTTAGTTAAAAAAAATCACTTTGTTCCAATCCGTAATTTTTTTTTTCTAAAAACGAAAATTCGTAAACGACTACCTGCATTTTTACACTGTTTTTAGAAACGCGCCATTAAAATGCTTCAAAATAAACAAAATTTCCCCAAGTCTGTTAGTGAATTACTGAACAGTATGATAAACAACAACGTAGAAAAATGGTTACAAAAACTGGTACTTTTATCCAAAATAATACGGGATTGATTCTGGTTATTTATTCTTTTACGTACTTTTATGCTACGTTATTTACACCAATTTATTAATAATTAAATTTTGTCAGATTTAAGAAATAACTATTTCATTCTGAAGAACTTTAATAACGATATTTTATAAAAAAAGGTGAACACTTCAATTGTCTGATCTTCTCTTATGGCTTTTTGTACGTTTTCTTAAAAGCCATACAATTTACAAACTTGGCACTAATTGTTTAAAAATATGATAGTTAATAGGGAGAGAGAGAGAGAGAGAGAGAGAGAGAGAGAGAGAGAGAGAGAGAGAGAGAGAGAGAGAGAGAGAGAGGGAGGGAGGGAGAGGGAGAGAGAACGTGCAAGAGATAAAAAGTTAAGCGAGAAAGTGATATTAATAACCATTAGTATTCTAATGATATTAAACATTAATAATATTAAATTGTAATAAAGAGTTGTTTATAGTTCGATTACTAACTAAAACTTGTTTTAATACTTACTGGTTTATTTAATAAAGCATGTAAATGTAGATTTGGTAGTAATTTCACTCAATTAACTAAATATGTTTGTTTATATTTACTGCGTGTTCACACACTTGTATCCAGTTTGTTTATGTAGAGTTTTCCATGAATTTCTTGCTCCTTGTTTCACACGTAGGTTATAATAAAGTTTACTTTTGTTTGAATGCTAATTGTTTATTGCCCACTAACATTTACATTGTAGTACTGTTTGTTTGAGTTTTATTTGTTGCGTTTACAAAGTAGTAAACAGGCTGAAAAGAATTATAAACTATTTTGTTCAAAGCATATTACATCAGATGTTATTTTCACAGAAAACAGGAATTTAAAAATATCTCTCCACAATTATACATCAAATAATAATATGATTTATTAATTCGCTTTTCCTACAAGGTGACTGCCGATTTTGTGAAGTAGCATGTTAATTATAGTATTTGGGAAACTTATGAAAGAAGAAAACAAAGTTATAGAGAAAACATTAAAAAGACAGTGAAAGACCAAAAAAAAAGTGCAGGCTAACTTTAATTTCTCAAAGTTGTAATTTTCATTTTGAAAAGCACGGTTAAAAGCCTTTCATTTACATTTGTACTTAAACAATTCTGATAACTATGCACTTACTTTATAATTGATTTATTTTATATCATGTAGCTTTATTAAAAACTTTGTGGTGCGTAAATACGCATATTTAAAAGTAAAATCTCTCATCACATAATTGTAAATTTTTATAATTTGTACAGCCTACTACAGACTATTAAAAAACAAAAGTTATAATAAAAAGAAAAGTTAATGAAGATTAAAACGACGGCAGAGTTAAAGGTTAAATTAACCTTTAACTTTTTAATTTAATTATAATTAATTTATAATTGATAAAGGTAAAGGTAAATGTAAAAAAGCACTTCAACACAGGATTTGAATGCATAGAAGTTAAAGAGGATGAAGGCAGCTCCAAAGTGGGAAATAGGTAAATTGAGGAAAGATCTTGCCTTAAATGAAATAAAATGTTTCCGTGTATCTAAATACTAAAGTTCTGCCTCAGGGATTCAATTCAAATTGAACTGTTGTTATATCGAAGGTGCTTATTGGTTGCTATAATAAAGGTTGCTTTCTAAAAGTACTGGAGCGGCTAGGGAATTCTGTGAACTACGGAAACTGTTTAATATGTACTGTTCTGTTGTTCAACACCTAGGCCTACATAGAACAGCTGATCAATTTTTGCAAGAAGGATTTTAGCGGTGTGAAAGTTGGCTGTAGGCATATAGGAATGGTAAAATTAGCATGCCCCCATTTGCAGACGACATAGCATGTGCAAAACAGCTTGCTTATAAGGAAAAAGATTACAAGAGCTTGATATGAAAATTAAGAGGAAAAGTCTAAATTAATGCTTATAGGAATCCTCAGAGCAATGACAAGCAGTGGTAAAGTTGAGGCGGTAAAGGACTTTCAAGTATCTGGATAACACAGTTTCAGAGGATGGAGGACCTGCTTTTGACGTTACATCTAGAGTAACTATAGCAAAAGTGACCTTTTGTGAAAAAGAAGAGGATGGTAAATTTTAAGAACATTAACTGGTGTCGATATTAGGAAGAATCTCTTAAAATCTCGTTCTGTGTTGGATCTGAAACATGAGAAATGGGAAAGGGCTAATGAATAAATATTGACCTTTGAGACATAGTGCTGGAGAAGGATGCAAAAGATAAATGAAGAAGAAGATTATGGGAAAACATGTTCAGAAGGAATCCTCGTTGATTGGGGCATATAACTAGATATATTAGCTATATGACTACGATGATAGAGGGGACAATTGACGGAAGGATTGCTAGGATTAGACCAACGTAAAAGTACCCGGATAGGTAGGCTTGACAGGATACAGATGCTTCAAGGAGAAAGTATTTAACCGGGAAATGTGATGACTTCAGAATATGGCCGCCCACCAACATTAGGAATGAAGATAGAAGAAGAAGATAACAAACGTTGTGAAAAATTAAATTAAGTGAAAAGAGTTAAGTACAGACAATCCTTGAATAGTAGAAAACAAAGTTGAACGCATAAAGAAAGGAAGAGCTATACTTAGGAACAATTGGAAAAAGTAATAGAAAAGCATGAAAGAAAAAAGAAGAATTATTGACACTAAGACAAAATAAATAAACGATAATGTGTAATAGAGGGGATATAGATAAGCTTATGGATTAATTAGAACGTATTTGGAGAATACAGCCACAAGATAATAGAAAAGTAGAATCAACAATTACTGATCTACCTAGAATAAGACGACATGTAGGGAATTTCGATTATGGTAAGGAGTTAGGATCTGAGCATTCAGAGCTGATAAATGTGTGGAAGGGAATGCTTTGATTTTTCTATAAAAAAAGATAGATTTGGAATTCAGCTTGAGATAAAAAAAGAGGTGACATGCAGATCAACATTGTGGGTGACCAATCTTTGTGATGAAGAGGATTTCAAGGGTGTGAAATTTCGAATAGAATATCACCATATTCAGATTTGCAGACAAACTAACTCTGTTGGAAGATTGTGAGAGTGGTATACAGGACAATGGAAAGGAGACATCGTCAGTTTGGTACGAAGGGTATGAAAAGATTCCAGAGACGGCGGTGACTGGAAATGACACAAGATACATAAATCTTCACAGTGATATAAATTTGAAATACAGAGTTATTCAAATACGTTGGTAGCAGCGTTCCAACGGATGAAAGAACTAACAAAGATATTATATCTATAGCACACCCAAAACGATGAAACTACTAACCTTAAGAAACACTGGACTCGATTCGAGGATAAAGCTTATAAACTCATTTGCGTGGCGTGAGACCATTTATGTACCGGAGTACAGTTTCGCGTTGGGCTACTCTTTTCCCGATGGATGTGTCAGCATAAACAATGACCCAGGAGGCCAGGAACAAAACGTGAAACTTGTGACGGACTTTCTTCAAGACGAACGTCGAGAGAAAATATCACAAACTACGTGATTCCACCAGCATCAGTATTTAGAATTTTAACAAACGATTCGCAGAAACGAAAAATTTGTGTTGATTGGTCCGTCACTGCTAGACTCCTGAACGCTTTGACGATGCAACATTATTGAAAGAAGGATCTGACGTTGAAGGTCAAGCACTTCTGCCTCGAGTTGAGATATAGGTTACAGACTTTGAACCAAAGTTGAAACCGCAGCCAAACGGGGAGAAAACCCAAAACATTTGACGAACTTAGTAAAAGGTCAACCAAATGATGATCTTTGCTTATGATCATAATTATATCCTATACATATAAACTACCATGTCTATAATTTCGATAAAGTATATATATATATATATATATTACGTAAAGAAAATAATATTAACCTTGGACAAATGACAATCTTTGCGTAAAAAAGCGCCCTACAATTTAAAGGAACTTAAGCTGGTGAGAAACGTTGACGATACGCGTTGGCGCTGACTTAAGCTTTGGCGTTGACGACACGCGTTTATCCTGCAGTCAGAATTGGGGATATTACGGTTACAATAAACACTGAAATAAGTTACCATACAATATGAATACTTATATAATTTACGTAACGATACATATATAATACATGGATACATATATACTTTACCGAAATTACAGAAATTTGTACTTTACATGTATACATATATGAAATAGTAATGTACAATTTGATGTGTATGTGTGTGTGTGTGTGTGTGTGTGTAGTAGAGTAGACGTATGTAATGGTAATGATAATTATGATAATAATAATAATCTCATTATCATCACATCAACATTCTTATTAACATAACATACAACCTATAGACAAATTATACTGGTGACATTCATAATTTTGTTTGCCGGATTTTAAGAACCATGAAATTGTTAGGCTTAAAGCCAAAATAAAACAACTTATTATTTAGATTAAATGTCACAAATGATGACAAACTCGGAGACGAGGTCGTCACCGTTCGTGAAGACGATAAAGTTTTGTGAAAACAAAACTGTAAATGCAGCGGGTCGACAGAGTATTGAGCGCAAGGCATTCCGCTGAATTAAATATACATCGAGGTTGTGAATCATTATTAAAGAAGACACCACAAATATTCTATAGCAGGCAAGAGGGAAGGCGCGTGGGAGTGAAAGCTGGCAAAGCTTAACTATTAACTGTGGCTTGGTTTACACTTTCGTCCGTCTTGTCTAATAAATACCCACCCCGCCGGCCTCGCTATTGCCAATATTGCCGATAGACGATTCAAACAAACAAAATAAATTAACAGATTAAAATTTGTTAATAAAAATTTAATTTCAACAAATAAAAATAGGATAACCTAATAAATAATTGTAGGCAAATCTATCTGAAAAGCAGGCAGTTTGTGACACTCTTAACGTTTGGAAATAAAGTTCGGAAGACATGCAGTAATGAAATTTATAAAGTAACGGCTGGAGTACTGTTGTGTGAATAGCGAAAGTTGGGTTTCTAGAGTCACAAAAAATCCAAGAAACTGAAATGAGTATTTTAAGGCGGGTCGAAAAGTGCACAAGAGAAAACTGAATGAGAGAATGAAAACGTTTGAAGTAATTGGGAAGGGATGGAGATTACTATATCTGTGACAGAATAGAATAAAACAAAGTTCACTGAAAACATCATGTAGACTTGTATCGGACGATGAAATAAGATTATCCGAAAATGTTAACAATTTTAAACCGAAGGAGACAAAAGCTGTATATAGACCATACAAAGCGATGGCATTAAAAAGAATCAAACAGAAAAACTTTCAAATTCCAGAAGCAAAGAGAGAAAGTGATAATAAAAATGAATAGATAATAAATAATAATATTACAAAATAAAAAAACGAAATTAATAAACAATAAGAGAATATTGAAAAACAACTTAATACTTTTAGGCGAATAGGGGTTTTATTTTGGCTAATACTATCTGACACTTCACTCATATTCACGAAGCTTCAGTTTCAATGTACGCTCCGAGGCTATCGGGCGTATCGTAAATCGAGTTACATAATTGTCTAGCATGTTAGTCAGAAACAGAATAAAATTTATGTTTTGTAAAAGAAACGAAGAAAATTAGGTTGACTATGAAAACTATTAAATAATACTAGTAAGATTATGAAATCTTGTACGTTCATGTGACCATTTATACGTTCAAAATGTATTTGTACAACAAGAAACACATTTTGCGGCATATTCCTTTGCCACAGTACTGTGGTTAACTGGCGAAGACCGTGTCAATTATCGAATCGTTTTTGCACTGAAGATGGACTCCACAGGTGAGGCCGAAACATCTGTTCGTAACACCAGGAGTGTCCCACAGCCTAATAGACCGGAGATAAGTTAATCTGATTCTAACACTTAGATTTTGTATTTGAAAAGTACAAGTATCGGTATGGAGAACCACCATACATGACTTCCATGTTCTAAGATTTATCTTTAAAATCATTTTCGAAATGAAATATTTCCATAGAAACTACTTCTTTCTACTTCTTGCTTCAGCTTTAACCACAGTACTGTGGTCACTAACGTATACTGTACCACTTCACGTTAGCGCACTCGATTTTCACTGATGATGTCAGTCGATAGCACTGCCGAAACGTCTGGGTTTGTAGAAAACATTGGCCCACGGCCAAATAGCCCGGGAAGGAATTTTAACAACAAACTACTTCTTTGTTGGCGATAACATAGGACACATGACATGTAAATACAAATTTTATCCCCTCCCCCTTCAACTAGCCTTTTCATTTATAGATATTTCATCTACGTTTCTACAGTGGATTATTATGACCTTCTTTTCAGGATACTTTGTTTATCATAATTAAGTACTTTACTCTTGTTAAAACATAAAATGTTGCAGGTAAACTACCCCTTCCCCTTAACCGATCCTCACCAAAATCAATAGGTCTTGAGTCCTCTACAAGTCAGGCACATAAGCCAACATTATTTGATTCTGTTTGAATTTGTGGCAGTTATCTTTCGTCATAGGAAAAAATTACTCTTGCTAAAACATAAAACGTTGCAGGTAAACTACCACTTTCCCTTAACCGATCTTCACCAAAATCAATAAGCCTTAAGTTCTCTACAATTCAGAGATGTATGCAAAAAATTACTTGATTTTGTTTGAATTTGCGGCAATTCTACACACGCACAGACACGCACACACACACACACACACACACACTTCGACAAATGACTTTTCTTCATGTTTTGAGGGTAGTAGAATCAGAATCAGCCCTTATCTCGAATACGATTTTTTTTCGCCATCACCATAGACCTACTTCCATTTCCTTATGGAAGTAAAAAGACATTTATCTTTACCCATATTTTGACTTTCGTACTTACATTATGATAGTAACTACCCTCTTCAAGTGCCGTGTTCGAATGGACGTAGGTTAGTTCGCTGCACATTTTCGTGATATTTCTGTAGATGTTGTTTCAATAATATATTGACAAATTACATTTTACTGCCGGCTACGAACAGATAAGTATTACTAGTCAGGGATACAAATCGCTGGTTTGCTATCGCCTTTGAGAGTCGACAGTGGCCGCCTAAAACACAATTTGTTTTTTCCCGCGGCGGGAAGCGAATCCAAGTCCGCAGCTTGTCAACACACTATCGATTATACCATGGTCTCTACGAAGATAACAAGCGATTATAAAATATTACGTTTCGGATGGAACACTTAAAAGTGTTTTGTCTAATATAGGATGCGCGAGGGTTATGAGCAGTACAATCGGAGTAACCGTGACGAGACGCTGTCAAAACATTTTTAGAAAACACCGAGCGAACACAAACAAGGCGCGGTGAAAGCTGTTTTATTTTTTTCACCTCATTTATTGAAGACTGATGGGGTTTACGCGGCCGCAACCTCTTCCTCATCCATCACCGGCCTCTGAGATGTCGTGGCAGCAAATGGAAACGACGTGTTTACTAAACACTTGTGTTATAACAGCTGGAGCACCAAACTTAACCGATATAAGACGAACGCGAAGTTTGTCAGTCAGCATGCGTCCTGACAAAGCAGCAGCGTTGATGAAAACGGACGAAATTAATGAAATTTATATGAAATTTGGTGGCAAATGTGTTGTTAGCGGTTTCTGCGCAATTGTTTTCGTTGTTTGTTTTCGAAGTCGTAACCAATTTTGGGGGTATCGTGAGGCTAGAGTATCATAGTTGCGCCGCGTGACGCAGTATCACGGAACCGCTTAAATCTATAAGTGATTACCGTCAGTGAGCATTGGGTGTCGAGTCTTATGAAGTTGTTTATCAGTAGCCCCAAACCTGTAATAATTTATCTGATGTCTTATGCCATGTCCTAAGTTTATCAGGGCGTGATTATATGACGAAACCTTATTCGCACTGATCTTGCAAGAGCCTTCCGCCAGCCACTGGAACGCGCTATGTCGGGTTGAGGACTTACCCACGTCAACCCGTCCTGCTTGAAAATAAGGGCAATAACTACCCCACTATACAGGAAAGCTGAATTAATCTCGTGTTTTCCGCGCGCCCAAGTAGGCGCGTTTAAGAACGTAGCGAGTACTCCTTCCTTTTTTTAACCTGTTCCAATTCAGAGACCCCTATCCTCTATCACATACCTCTTTACACTAACTAGGAACCTCTTTCTACTCTCTTATGAGCCTCTTTTCTTTCTGGGTTCAAGAACATGTCCTCTGTGTAAAAAGCTACCTCGAGCACCATCTTTTCTTACAAATTCCTCTCCAGAACGAGACCCCAATATAAGGAACTCGTACAAAGAAAATCTTCACTTCCTTTGTCACCTACAATAGACTGCATCCCACTCTCTTTAAAAAACCTGGCTCCTGTTCTGCAAACCTGTTTTATGAATTCATATTTTTTTTACAAATAATACAAGTTTCTTTACACGGTGGCATATATTTCTTCCATAACGTCGTATTTACACGCCTGACAAGGCATCTAGAATTTCCGTGCCTTTGTATGTGACTGTAGTCCTTAGCAACTCGTAATAAGAGGTTATTTGTTTATTATGTATTTATGTGGTCCTTATTTTATGTTTTGTTTTGTTTCTGCTTTAACACATTCTCACGCGCGTTACGAGCGGGAAACTGTCGGTACAAATGTTTACGGAAAACGGCTTGCGAAGAGATACCGGTACGTAACGCAAAACTTATATTTAGTTTGAAGCAGTTGGTGCTCTACCGATAGGAAGAGTCCAAGTCTAAGCGGTCGCGTGTGATACATTGATAGGGCGGTAATACTACTGTACTGAGAAAGTGTCTATAGGCGAGGGGGAAAGAGAGACAGGGAGTGAGACACATAGAGGGAGACGGTTCGAAATAGGCTCTGGCTATTATTGTACGGACTGGCCGACATTCCTAGGCCCCAATCAACGTCATCCCCTCCATCGCCACCTGTCTGTGCCTGACCTAATTCGCGTTCCCTACCTTTTCTTATAGCCTACAGTCACCACGTGGACGTCACACGCGTCTGTTGGTTTTCATTGACAGTAATATCGTCATCGTCTACGTAATCCAAAATGATCCTTTACAACAAACCGTACCCTTGTTTACGACGGGTTTCTATTTTGCAGTCCGCTTGCTGGGGCATCGTATGTTTTCTAGTTAAACAGATACACGTATGTATTTTAAAGGACTTTCATTTTTCTGTTTACGTTTGACGCTCAATAAAACTG
Source organism: Magicicada septendecula (assembly GCA_034769895.1). Taxonomy (NCBI): domain Eukaryota; kingdom Metazoa; phylum Arthropoda; class Insecta; order Hemiptera; family Cicadidae; genus Magicicada; species Magicicada septendecula. The sequence goes on from CM068372.1 coordinate 138,409,675, forward strand.
AACCAATCAGCTGTGGCTTAAGGGAACGACTAACGAATTTCACACAAATAGTAGTGTAATACTGTAAAATACAGCGTTTTCTTTCTGCAGACACCATCAGATGGGTACAATCTCTGGCAAGTATTATATGGGTTAGGAGCGTCAGAATATCTCAAACTGATTTTAATAAATGAAAAAAAAATCAAACTGACGTTACATTTATTGTCGTGTGTTATTCAGATATATAATACAGGTTATAATAACAAATTATATATTATACTAGTCACCAACTTGATAAATTTTGAAAAAGCGAATTATGCTGTGTCATAACCTACAGAGTGCCTGGTAGGCCATACAGTATTTTTGTTAATGTGATTTCGGAGACGATTTTAATTTCACTGCACATCTCACGCAATTTTTTTTTGAAATTCTTTGTCGTGCTATTACGTGCACTCTAAATTTCATTGCCTGAGTTTCGCAACTGATTTGTCTAACCAAAATGGAATCAATAATTAAGTAATATTAAACCTATGTTAGTTTGTTTACTCCTAGTGAAAACTTAAATTAGTATTCCCAAAGGGAGACAGGCCTGTAAATTCTCTTGTTTCTTATTTTCTTTTAAACAGTAACAGCTTAATAAAGTCACAGTGTAAAGCTACACTGTTAATTTATTTCTTATAACAAATTATATAATACAGGTATATGTATAATAAGAGGTATTTGTACGTATTATTTTTTTGGAACGGTATCGTCGGTATGTTATTTTCAAATATTAGTTTTGCACACCTCTAGTGCTGAATTTCTTTCCGATTATTATTATTATTATTATATTATTACTAAGATTATCATCACTGGAGGACCTCTCCTTTCATAGTTTATTGCACTTTCTATAGCTCTACTTACCATAAATTTCTCTACAAAATTTCTCTGTAAATCTCTCATTATTACGAACAGATTGTAAATATTGAAATTAATAAATACTTCCCAATTAATATTTTTTGCTTACTTGAGCACAATTTATGTTTTGTTGGTAAACAAACAAGTAACGTTTGTTAATACGAGTAAAGAGAAAAGACGGCCTAATTATTCGCAACTGAAATTAAAAAATCTGGCACGTTGATACAATTGCACTTAAGAATAATTTGTACACATAATGTTTTACAGGCTATTACGGCCGGAGTTAATATTCATAGAGTTTAAAATTTCCGGACTATTGGGCCGTGGTCGATTGCTTGTTTCAGATGTCATTTTACTTTGTGCTCTAGACGTTTCGGTCACCCACCAGAGGCCTTCTTCAGTAGAAAAAATATCCAGCATGCCAGATCTTACCGGAGCCTTTACCGAGCCTAACGGAATAAAGCTGTGTTGTGTGTGGCTCGCTGTCAGCACCAAGGCGCAGTCCTGCTTGTGACTGGCTATCGTGGCGCGTCGTAAGTCATATAGGGTACGCCGTTTCCACGGGAACTTATTGGCGCCGTTTCGCCTCAGTTTTGGGTATGTTTGGCCTACCATCCCTTGTCGAACTATTTTAATTTTTTTCTACTGAAGAAGGTCTCCGCTGGGTGCTCGAAACGTCGAGTGTATAAAATAAAATGACATCTGAAACAAGCAATCGACCACGGCCAAATAGCCCGGAAATTTTAAACTCTAAAAATATAATATAACGTTTTATGGTTTTTGGAAACCTAACGGTGCCATCGTATAAGACTACCTGCCTACTACGTTAACAACCTTCGAAAGGGTCGCCTATTGTTTATTTTCATTGTGCCTAAGAAAGTCGTCTACTCATACATATTTAAGGAAATCCCTAACCAACGTGGTCCCGTCTAGTTTCTTAAAGGTCATTTTATTTATACGGTGTACAGTGTTCTATTAACATGGTGTTTTCTTGAAGCGTAGAGCATTAAAACTACAGTGTGTAATCCAGTGCCAATGCGCTTTGTCACATCAATCAGTGCGTTATTAAAATATCAACTAACTGTGTAAAGTGTGGAGAAAACATGCATATTAATCAGGGACAAAATGAAAACTTGATTTACAGATTTGAGGCAAAAAACTGTAGAGTGAAAAAACATAACGGGAGAGTAGGCCTACTGTCTTTGGACTTCACGCGTTCTTCCCGTCACCCTGTCCGTTTTAATTGCATGGATTTTGAAGTATCCTTTTTCTGTTATTGTGAGAGAGACTGGTTTGTCACAACCAACGGCAAGAAAAGTAAATAAATTATTGCAGTGAAATTCTTGTTGTGTAGCTGATTGAAAATTCTTGTAAAATTGGAGGCATAGGGCAAACTGTCGATATTGATGAAAGTGCATTCGGTAAAGAAAATACAATCGCGGGCGACTAAGTACGATTCGTTGGGTGTCGGTGGAACCCAAAAATAATCAGTATCTTTCCATATTATCTTAAGTGGCTAGAGATACATTCTACAGAAGCGGGTAAGAAAAATATATGATAAGTACTTAAAGACATTAGTCTTATTCTGATTTTGATAGGACAAACAGTAACAGAATAGTTACTGTTCAATCCGAGTACGCTCATTTTATTTTAAAATGTAGCCTACCTCAAACAATTTCACGTGCCATCCTAAATTTTACCTGTTATACAATAAGCGACCCTTTTAAGGTCGTAAATGTTTATGACTAAAGCAGGTAGTCTGACTAGATGGCCCCGTCAGGTTTCCATAACCCCGTTTTATAGTCTCGTGCGATCTATATTAATCGATGCGATCGCGCACTGTTTATATACGTGCGGTTGCCGCTTATGTAATTTTCCCCGCCCACAGACCGTCGCACAAACAAGTGAAACACGAGAGCTTTAATGAGTCGCACTCCTACATGCTCACAGCTGATGCCAAGTTACATAAGTCGAACGAATGTCAAAATATGTTAGAATAATCACAGCGTGTGACCATTGTGTTTTGCACACTTCACGCCTTGCTGTTGCTGTGCGCTCTCCTACACCCGTCGTGAATCAACACGTTACTGCCTGTAAATATGTTTACTTCACAACTGTGTTCCGTTAAAATATTATTGAGGTTCGAATACAGTAAAACAATTTAATGGGATGGTGAAAACGCGGTTGTTAATTGAAAAGAGTTTTTTCAGCCGCACAAATAAATTTTGTTTTCCTTCACTATCTCTGGTTTCTTCGTGGCTTTCTTTGTTCACTTTCTTGTTTGATTAATGTCGTATGTCAATTTGATACTAAGATTCCTATTGTTTCGAAAAACGTTTCTGATTCAAGCGGAGTAGAAAATCAAAAATAAAAAATTCGACCTTTCTACATACTAGTATGCTCTATATATACTAGTATGCTTTATACATACTATATGCTAGTATGCTGAGCTGCAGAACTCGCTCACTATTTTGAACGAAGTAGATTTATTGTTATATAAACTTCGATATTAGAGATTTCTTTAATTATAGGAAAAATTACGGAAATTCCGATTTCTCTACTATTTTCTTAGCAGTATAACAACTGTAGGGCACACATCGTACAATAAACACTAAAAATTAGGATATTTTATTCGGATTTCGGTTACAATTGCTTTTAGTCTGACACCCTGCTGGATTTTCACAATTGTTTCAAATTGTTGATTTCCTTTTTGGTCCCTGGGGTACAAAACTTTTGAAATTTTCAAAACTTAACGCTTCCAGACATTACTTAACAGTTCCTTTTAATTTGATAGTGCCATATGAATTTTTACGATTTTCAAAAATTTTCACCCACCTTTTGGGCCCTTACGTCCAAAAGTATTAAGATTTTCAAAAATCAGTATCATATTCAGAAAAAAAAAATAGGGTTCTACAGCACAAAATTTGTGGACAGGCATGCTAATTTTACAAAAATCGGTTGACGCGTTCAAAGATTATCGTGAGACATACCCTAAATAGACAGACAGATGCCAAACGGTCGAGTCAAAACTGAGAACTTACTTCGCTCGTTGAATAAGTTGAATTAAATTTGCTTTTTGTGTGGTGTGGAACAAGCAACAGGAATCGATGTACCATGAAAGAACAATTTGACAGTGGAAGTTGTACTTAGTGCTTCCGAGGTTTTATTGCCCACAGCGCTAAATGCTCCCGACTATTCACGAGGATCCTGTAATAGCATTTTCAAATCCCCAGAATCACCTCTTTCAATTAGCAGAGTGGCTGGCTTTGGAAGTGAAACATCAAAATTGACGAATCTAAATCTCAGCATGTAACTTTCATCACACCAATGTCCGCCGGTTTTTATAAATAATATAGGAATTCCAATATCGCCATGCGTTAAGGATTTTGAAGTCAATCTTGGTACTGAACTCGGTTGAAGAGAACATGTTATAAAGAAGCGTAAGCAGATTTACTTTGAGGATGAAATAATTATATAGGTTAATTAGTAGAAAATTAAAACTCTGATTAGAGATCAAAATTATTTTTCAAAAAACTGTAGTTACGTCTACCTGAGCATACAGCGTAGAATTATGGGGTGTGCCAACAACTCCAGCATTGCCCATACTTCAACGTGCACAATTGAAAAGCCTTCGTGCAATAACTGATGCGCCATGGAATCTTACAAACTAGATACTACACCTAGACCTCCGTATACCAACGGTACAAGACGTTATCCACAAACGAAACGGACATATCATTTAAAGTTAGAAACGCACGACAATCCTCTCACCCAGTCAGTTGTGCAAGAGAATCGCACCGGAAGATTGAAATGAAATTGGCCAATCCACTTAACGTAGGATAAAAGAGATCTTCTCACTGGGAAAGTTTTGTCACCTTAGAAGAGGAGCTAAACACTGAGTCTTAAGCCACCAAAGTAGCTTATAGAAATTACGATTGTAATTTATGATTGCTGTTGTAAATAAATAAGTAAAAAGAAACGATGTATTATGAGAAATATTGCCACTACAAATATTATAATCTTTGTGTTCAGATCTATTCACTACTTGAGTATGATGTAAAGGTACACGTCGAAGACACGTTTAGAATCTTGTTTCGAAACAGGAAGGTAAGAAACTAGAACTATGTTTACGTCATAAGATGATGACGCACATTGGCACAATCTCTTCTGCCTACGTTTTGCGGTTCAAAGCTATTTGTTTTAAATGTCTTCGTTCCGTTTACACGATTTCTAACCTACGCTTTTGCTGTGAATTTTGCAAGTCCTCAACAAACGTCGCTAGTATCTAAGCAGGTGCGACAATTTTTCCCGACGAGGAATAAAATTAATTATCAATATACGTATTCTTGTGATTCCAAAAACCTCAAAAATAAGATTTTTGAGTGCGGTAAACGAACGTACAAGACTAAGACTGGCTTCAAAATCAAGAATTGAAAACTTTGAAAAAGAATTGAAAACTGTATCCAGTAACAAATTATAAATGGCCAAATATAACTGTTACCAGATACGAAGTAGCGTTATGAGATAAGAATTTAAAGTATTTTGTAGTGATTAAGGTGGTTTGCAAACTTCTATCTTACTAATGTTAATTTAGTCAGTTTCATGTACGTTTTTCTCAAGACCAGTAAGAGCTTCAGAGCTGACATTTTGCAGCCACTTTTTCTCATGAAGACATTTTCTTAAAAGCTCTGGGTTTGCCAAACCTTTGAAAACTGGTTTTATTTCCTGCATTAACTCAAAAAGGAGATGGAAATGTTTACTTTGGTTATATGTCATTTTATTTTCTTCAGCTTGCCTGAAGTTACACCAACTGTCTTTACCAATGGGGTACAGGCCATGATTGGGCTGATCGTCGCTGGAAGAAATGTCAAAGAATTTTGCCCACACTGCACGCTGCTTAGCCGTACATACCATCACAAAACATTTCAAAAAATCCATTTCCTGTCACAAAACTCTAACTTATTATATACCAAATTAAACAGGAAGAAACAAGAAATTTATTTTAGCAAACAAACAATTAAAAATTTTTTGTTGTGTTTGCAAACCCCCTTAAAAAAATTAAAAGAAAAGAAAACAATAAAATCTCAAAGACAAAATTCGTTGGTCAACAGTGTCGAAGGCGGAGGAGGATCATTTCCAACAGCGGAGAGAGCGGAACAGCCTAGGAGGTGGGTCTCCGAATGAAACACAGGGCAAGTCTGGGGGGTCGAAGGTGAGAGCCGCACCACCAGACTTTCCTGCAGTCGGGTTGGTAGTCTATTCAGGGAGACTTAAGCACCTTCAATCGTCTATAAAGGAAATACTGGACTGGAGTCAAGTATTTTAACAAGATGGAGGGATAAGTTGTAACAACGAACGTAATAGGCTTTGAAGCTTATACTTGCAAAGGAGAAAAAAAAGAACAAGATAAAATTCCCTTATACGAGGGTCATTCAATAAGTAAACAAGCAAACAGCTGTGGAGCAAAAACTTTTTATTCAATCGATACAATTTTTTTTTTTTTAGTTTTCAACGTAATCTCCAGCAACGTCTATGCACTTGCCCCATCTCTTTACAAGCTTTTTTATTCCCTCAGCAAAGAATTCTTTACCTTGATGTCGAAGCCAGTTTTGACTTTTGCTTCACTTCTTCATTGCTGTTGAACTTGACACAACGCAAAGTCTCCATGAGTGGGCCAAACAAAAAAAAGTCAGATGGGGCCAGGTCAGGGCTATAAGGGGGATGAGGCAGCATCTCTCAACCTACTTTTTTTATTGTTTCGAGCGTCAGGTTTGCCGTGTGTGGGCGGGCATTATCGTGAAGAAGAATCACACCTTTCCTCTGCCATCCCGGACATTTCTTCTTCAATACAGGCTTAACTTTGCTTATAACCATGTCAGAATAGTACTGACTATTGATGGTACGCTGGTCTTGTAGGCAATCACAGAAAATTTGGCCTTGGGAGCTCCAAAAGATGGTTAACATCACCTTACCAGCCGATGGCTGGCTGGGTTTTGAATTTCTTTTTGGCGGGTGAACTGGGATGCTTCCACTCCTTGCTTTGTCGCTTTGACTCAGATTCAAAATAGTGAATCCAAGTTAGTGGTTATAGTGGTTCCAAATCCAAAAATCTTATAACAGAACGCTGTTCTTCGAAAGTACTGTCCTCAAGAGGACACGCCATCGTAAATAAAACTGTATTGGTTACGTTTATGCAATATATTATTGAACAGCTGATCAAAACTCACAACGACGTTGCCAGGTAACACTCCTGAAAGTTTCAATCAGCTGCTACAATTAATTTCTTTTCTACAACTGTTTGTCTGTTTACTTATTGAATGACCCTCGTAGTTAGGAACAAAACTCTTGGACAAATAGGAACCATTGCAGTAGCGGAATTCAGCACAGTCAAATCCCTCGTAGGAAAGAAGAACAGAATAATTTTTGAGTTTTTGTACATTATTATGCGTAGCCGATTTCGTCGAGCAGCTTGCAACTTGAAACTGAACTCGAACAAATTTGAGGACTCGTTTATACAGTTAGAATTTTGAGTACGAGCTATCTATCAATGTATTGGATACGGCTACTTAGCGTGTGACGTTAATCCATTTAGTTAACGTAGATTAACTATGAAATACAGTATTTAGGTTCATAAAACAAGTCATCACACAGGTATACAGCATTCTATCTCCGTATTGCAAATTCATTAATTTGAAGGGTTCACAAAATGAAGGAACAGTCAAGTGAAAAGATCAGGAGTAGTCGATATTCTTCCAACGAAAGAAAAAGAAACTGAGGTTAATCAGAAAGTACGAATATGACGCCATATTTTCTGGCCACAAAGTAGATCAACTCTTCTTCGTTTATTTCAAATCATTCCTTTTTGTTGCTTGAAGGATATATTAGAAGTCCGTATGAGTCAAAGGATGTACGCAAAAACCGTTGGACCGGACATGTTATGAGAATGGAGGGTGGCAGGAACCCTAAGAGGTCTTTGCTGGGTACATGGGAGGGAACGAGACCTAGAGGTAGACCGAGGAAGAGGTGGGAAGATGGCGTTGCAGAGGACGCGAGAGACATGGGGATAAGAAACTGGAGGAGGGTTGCAGTGGATAGAGTGGATTGGAGGCGGAGATTGGTGGAGGCCAGGGCCCGACTTGGGCTGTAGCGCCATAGGAGAGAGAGAGAGATGAGTCAAAGGAATCAGAAGTAAAGGTTTTAATTTAAAACGTAATACATTTAAATATTCGAGACTTAAGTGTAAAATATACACAACTCGGTTTAACCATTAACCGTATATGTCCTGATTTTGGTCAGGCATTTTATAAATTTAAAATTACCGATTGTTACACACGACTTGGCATTTACAAATACTACCATTTGTTATTATTTGTTCCCAGAGTATATTCATACACTAACTGGCAACAGTTTTTAATTTATAATTGAGGTTAAAATTTTGGCAAAGCTTGTTAAAGAATTTTCTATTGCATCACGGGTGATACCGACGAGTTTATACCGGTTTATTTCCAAGTTATGGTCGTCAGTTGCAGACCGTCACTGAGCATGCGTTTCTATGAACGCGAGTGATGACGTCTTCAGTTCAGTGACGTCATCAGTTACGCTCAATTTTTGTGGCGTCAAGAAACAGTCGTTTGGTGGTAGGGCACGCAGCAATGCACTTCAAACGTTCTAAGGCTACCTCGCGTACACGTTAATTCCTTAATTAATGAGAATAGCGAAGACGGACAAAGAAGAAGATTATTGTGTTCATCGGACTGCGACCTGCAAGTCTAAAGAAGTTCTTTTTCCCATAGCTACATCTGTCTGATCACTAGCTAAAGAACGGTTCTTCCGAATGAGACTAAGCTACCTTCCCTCTTCGGAGTTATAGGTTACTACTGGCGTTCCCCGTTGGTATTCATGAGCTACACGTCAAACGAGCCAAAAGAGAAATTGGTAGGTTTGCGTACGGCATGACAAACGCCACGTCAAATCCAGCCAAATTTCAATCATTGTCTATTGGAAGTCGTTAAATTTTGCGTTCGTGTTCTAATTTGCTTACCTGGAACGAAGTTAGGGGTCCAAAGGGGGTGTGATGCGAACATATGCTTTCATAGAAGAGAAATGCACCAGCCTCTCCACCCCAACTCCACTCTCACCTACACGTCGGTGGGCCCTGTTACGCCGAGCAATCCACTCCAAGGTTGTGGTAACCAATCCCTTCGGCGGAGTGGATCCGTAAGAAAACGAGAGATGGAGGTTCTGTCAGGACAGCCTGGGGGTATCCTGGGTCCTGACCGGGCAGGATGGTGCACATCGGCAGCAGGGTGTGCATCTAGTGTGGAGGTGGAGGAGGCTATAGTAGCCCAACGGCTGCACACATGGGGTGAGTCAGTTAGCCTACTGCGACCGGGCAGAGAGAGCTCGTCAGCTGAGGTGAAAGCAACTCTCTACCACACTAAAGCATACAACTGCCACTCCAAACACAAAAGCCGCGCGGTGTCCCTTGGTCCTTAACGGACTGTAGAGCAGAGGTATGGTATAGTCGTAACCACAGTTATATTCATGAAATAGTTTTCAAAAAGGATCCTCTACTTTTTCTCTTCACATTTTGCCTACGACTGAGAATTCGTGTTCTCAAACAGTCAGCAAATAATTCAGTACAGCGTTTCTCAACCTATGCGACGCGACCCACTGCTGAGTCCCGAGGGAAAGCTTGGTGGGTCGCGAAATCGGGCTCAAAAATTTATTTACCGCGTCTTAAAAATCTACTACTTTTAATGTTAAGTAGAATTAAGTATGTGTAATTTGTAGGACTTAAAGTACTCGATGTTAGCAAAAATATGATTAACCGCCACTGGATGCACACCACTACAAGTAATTCTGCCGGCGCCTACGGGTCTCATGAAGTGTAATATACCCTTCAAGGTGGGTCCCGGACTTCAAAAGGTTGAGAACCACCGGTTTAGTAATTATGAATGTGACAATGAATTGCCAGTTTACATTATTTTACTTTCGCTTACAATGGCCGCGATTTAATTCATGACAACCAGGCTATTTTTCCTGGCAGCCCAATTGTTTCACTAAAGTATTCCGATCGCAGATATTATAGTGGCTGTGAGTGCACTTTCCTATTCTTCCCCTTTTAGTGTCTTCTTGTATTATTATTTCCCTCGAGGTGTATTTATTGTCTTCACTGGCGTCAAAATTAGGCAGTGCAACCATACGTTAAAGAAGAAAGCAAAATTATGTTACAGCGAATTGCGCAAATCGGAAGAAACGAGGAGGTGAAAAGTAATAAACTCATAAGAGTACTTGAAGATTTAAATTTTGCGTAAGAAATTAAATACGAAAATTCACTACAATGTAGTGCAGAGTATGTTTTATAATCCAGTAGCGTGTATTAAGCTGCCAATGATTTTGTACTACTTGGACACCCGCCAGCGATGAGCAATCTTCTGCCAGATTCAGAAATAATGACCCTGAGCGTGATTTCGAGTTCTACTATAAAACATGTTTGTGTTGAGTTGTCATCTTTTCCTCAGTGAATAGTGGTCGAAGACGATGTTAAATTTTAACACGCGATTCTTAAAATAAATCTCAGATTGATGTGAAAACATAATGGAAATATCGCGGATTATGCAAAAGACAACAGTCTCGTCATTTGTCACATGTCAAAAACAGTCACTGTCAAAGCCCAGTTTTTACGAGGATGAAAATGAGGAAACTGTGTATGAACGTAAATATAATAATAATGGCTCCCCTTTTTACAGCCTAATCAGTCTAGTTATACAGTACAGGGCTTCCTTATGTGAGCTGTTGGACATACGGGGAAGGTAGCGCGGTTAGCACTGCGCTTCAACCGCTCAGTATTATCCCACCATATTGTCCCAGGTACCCATTTTCACAGGGCGAGTCGACCTGGGCCCAAAAGCGCACCTTGATTTTATGGTGCGCCCGGAATAGAACCCAGTCCTCAAGATTACTAACCAGGCGCCGTACCCACTGGACTACTGAGCTCCTATGTAGCATATGAGTCCAAGTATTAGCGTATCTGGTAATGTAAAATTTAAACTGTTTACCGCTTGGCAAAGGAAAATAGTTTTTCGGAAGGCATAGGGCCATGCAGTGGATTAGAGAACTAGCGTGTGACAACTGTAGATCCGTAGACGCTCTATCGTGAAATCTCATGGAACCAATAGATAATATGTTTAGATGCCTGTAACGGCAAAGCCGTTTTGCGAATAGTGTTTGAGATAGATCATTTTCCCACTTACTGGGAACGCTAATACTGAAATGCAAGCGAAACCGGATACTATATGAAGTCTATGACTTTAGTACGAAGCACTCGTGCCATGAGTACAGACAAATCCGTATGTGTGAGGTTCGACTTGAAAGTAAAGAAAGGACATTATAATAACTTTTATAATAATAATAATAATATAAGTAATATTAATAAATTCACGTTTTCCACGTTTTTTAAAAAATAGTTGCAAACTAATCGTGCCTCCTTTTAAAAAATAATTTAAACGCATAAGAGCAATTAGAAAATTAATATATGAATTCAGCTCACTCAGTGATGTAACATAAACATAAACCCGATAAAATACAGTAACTCACTACACACTCTCATAATATACGGTAAACAACGTTCAGAGCGAATTAAGCGAAAAGATTATTTAGCAATTACCAATGTTTGTAAATATTTTTATAAATGAGTGTAGTAAATGTTTATAAAATATTTACAAACGAACAGTATAACTACAGATGTACCAGTTTATATAAGTACGTGTCCGGGAAATTGAGTTCACTGTTTTATTACAGTTTTGCGCTGTAGTACCTTAAAGTCGAATATACTGTCTAAAAGAACTACTGTACACCAGTATACACTACTATATATATAGTAGCAGGCTTTGGGGTACATCCGTGTATGTAATGCTTATATTACCGCGGTTTCGTTCCGTAATCCCGGAACATTTTCAAGGCGTAGGCCTACTGATGTTAATTTTACTACGCTGTGCGTTTTATATCTTGCTTCCCTTGTGATTTTTGCCGTGGGAGCGTTAGGGGGTGGGGTGAGTGTGTTGTGGCCATATGTTGTTTGTTAATTTTTGAACTGTCATTTAGGAATTTCCAAGTTGTCGCTAGTTTTGTACATTCGTTTCTGTCGTTGACCGCTCCCCCTCGCAACCGGTATATTTCAGTATATCAGTATGTTCAGTGTTTGCAAAAGTTACTGTTCACATTTCCAACTGACGCGTTTCCTTTATCGGAAAACGATAGTCTTTAATTTGTATTATTGATGTCTTACTTCGGGTACTGATTAGCCCATTTGTGGTCCTTTTAATAAATGAACGTATCTAATGTTCCTAAAAATGCGGACGACTTGTATAAGATGCATATTCGTAACAGTTCTTAGAGTGGAGCCCTTTTAGATTTCTGTTCATTGATTGTACACAGAAAACACATGTTGACAGCGTAAATTTCTTAATCAGACGTTTCTTTATTTTGTCAGAATTAATATATTATTTTTAGATAAGTAGGTATTCTACCGCGTTTTCCTCAAAAGCTAATTAAATCTAGGGCCGCTTTAAGAAATACTACTCGATACTGTTTTCAGTGAACTGTAAGAAAAATAGATGGCACTTAAAACTATTCTAGATTTGAATTCTTTAAGGAAATAACACGATAAAGTGAAATAACTAATACAACGATTTTACCGCCGAAGAAAAACCACCAGAAGATCAAGACGTGTAATAGCGAATTATAATACTACATTGGTATTATATAATTTTAAATTATGGTAGTATTACTGAATCTGTAGTATGCAGTAACTGTTGTTACTGACCAGATAGCTGTGGTGTGATTTTATTTCATTAGTAACAGGTGTGTAATATTTGTACCTAAAAATTAACAGCTGTGAGAGAAGCCGTAAAGTGTTTGAAATATTTTTATAACGTTTTGTGAAATGTTATAACAATTACAGAATAACGAGTCAGTAAAAAAGAGTACTATGGATCTCAGCTGAAATCATGAGGCTGGTACACAATACAAAATGCATGGCTTCCGTCAGAATTACTATAAGCAGTTACAGTTGTAATGTAAAAGACTTTACAAGCCTAACGTGTATTAGCTATAGATTCTGAAAGTAAGATCACGTGAAGAGCTGCTTTCACTGTACTTTATGGGTTTAGTCGCAAGAAACTTCATCGCTGTTAAACAAGTGACAATCTACACCGTTTTATCACATTTACACTTAAACTAACAATTACCTGTAGTGTTTCATTTGCATGGTCGACATTTTGCAACAAGAAGAGTTTTGTGGTTTACCACTGTTTTGTTTATGGAAGGTTTAATAAAATAAAAGCGACACTTGATGTAAATACAGGCGATGATTTATTTAGTATACAAATACACAGAAAACTGATACACTTAGTCTGACCCACAATTGTTAACTTGAACTGAACTGCACTAAAGATCGACACTTTATATACCTTTTCTAAGACAACCAGAAAGATCCAGAAATCTCTATAGGTATACATACATCAATGACAAAAATGTTCCCCACTACAAAACTCTAGACACTTCCACACTACAAAGAAAAACGCCGGCCCAATCAGAGCCTCACGGCACGCCCACGCGCCATGCAAGCAATACAAAAACCCTATTTAGGCCTACAACTTTGTTTACTAGATGGATGGAGAGTTTTCGAGATCTTTCTCTTAACACCCTCCCTAAAACTCTGCATCCTTACAATAAATATCATCTTTATTAGTAAGTCCTAACTTTTCTTTCAAAAATTCGAATTTCGGTTTTGGCAATGCTTTCGTAAAGATATCTGCAATTTGCTCTTCACTTTTTACATATGTTACATTAATTTCACCCTTTTGGTAATTGTCTCGCACAAAATGATATTTAACATCGATATGCTTACTTCTTTGATGAAATTCCGGATTTTTAATTAGTTTAATTGCGCTCATATTGTCTATATATAAATTATAAGTTTTTATATTAATTTTACATTCATTGAAGATTTTCTTTAACCAAATTATTTCTTTTGTTACTGTTGCAGCACTAATATACTCAGCTTCAGTTGTCGATAGAGCTACGCATTGCTGCTTTTTACTTTGCCATGTTATTGGACCATTCGCAAATTTACATACAAAACCAGAAGTAGATTTTCTTGCAATTTTGTCACCTGCGAAGTCTGCATCGCTATAAGCTTCGAACATACCATTTTTACTATATAGAATTCCAACATTAATTGTACCTTTCAAATATCTCATAATTCGTTTGACTAAGAGCCAATGTTTTTCGCTAGGATTTTCTAATTCACGTGATACAATATTAACAGAAAAACTAATATCAGGTCTACTTACAATTTGCAAAAACATTAAACTTCCTACTGCTTCTCGATAAGGCAGTTTATACATTACTTTTTCAGATATAATATCATAAAAACTACAATCAATTGGAGTGGAAACTGGATTTGCTGAGGACATATTAAACTTTTCTAAAATTTTTGCAATATAACTGCTCTGATGTATGAAAACGGAACCATCTTTTAATCTCGAGATTTCTATCCCCAAGAAATTTTTAACGTCTTTAATACTCTTTATAGTAAACTCTTTGCTCAAATCATTTAATATTTTATCAATTAATTCAATTTTCGACGCAGCTAATAAACCATCATCTACATAAATTGTAAGTAAAATTAAATCATTCTCTTTTCTGTAAATATAGAAGCACGGATCAGCAGTACTTTAATAAAAACCCAAGTTTAAAATTAAATTTTTAAAATGATCTGTCCAACATCTAGGAGCTTGCTTTAAACCGTACAAACTTTTCTTTAATTTTCAAACGCGATTTGTACCATCATTAAAGCCTTCAGGCTGTTTCATGTATATATCCTCTTTAAGATTACCGTGTAAAAAAGCTGTTTTCACATCAAATTGACCCAGTTTTAAATTAAAAAGTGCAGCAATACTTAACATGAATCTGATGGTATCAAATCGTGCTACTGGACTAAAAGTTTCATTGAAATCTACGCCTGGCTTTTGGGAATAACCCTTAATGACTAAACGCGCTTTGTATCTATCAGTACCATCCGCATTGACTTTTCTCGTATAAACCCATCGATTATCAATAATTTTACGATTTTCTGGTTTATCAACTAGTACCCAGGTTCCATTTTCATACAACGAGTTTATCTCATCCTGCATTGCAGCTAACCAATTACCTTTTTCATCATTCATTATTGCTTCATTATAATTATTTGGTATATTTTTCCCGAGATGCGAAAAATGCGCAACAGGGAACCCATAAAATTCAGTTTGTTTTCTCTGAGATCTATTGCGCAATTCTCGCCCTCCCTGATTGTTATCTTTCACCTGAACAGATTGTACGGGTTCTTGCAAAGTTTCTTCAAGTTTGTAATCATTATCTTCGCAACTGTTATTAGTGTTTTCTACAATATTACCATTCTCATTTTCATTTACAATATCTTCTATTTTTTCATTATTCAAAGGAACATTAACCGAACTATTAGATACTTTTTCAGGCTTAAATAAAACATCTCTACTTACAACTACATCTCTTAAACTTGGAACATACACTCGATAAACTTTAAAATTTTCGTGATAGCCAACAAGATAGCCTTCAATTGCTTTTTTGTCTAACTTTTTACGTTTCTCGACAGGTATATGTACAAAGCATTCGGTTCCAAAAATCTTTAACTTATCAACATTTGGTTCTTTATTATACCACAACTCATAAGGCGATTTTTTATTATCATGTCTTGTTGGTGCTGTTCGATTAATTACAAATACGGCCATGTTTATTGCTTCTGCCCATAAATATTTTGGCAAATTCGCGTTCGCATGCAACATGGAACGAGCAGCTTCTACGATAATTCGATTCTCGCGTTCCGCAACACCATTTTGTTCAGGTGTATGAGTATTGACTGTCACTTTAATGCCTCTTTCGTTCAAAAAACGTTTTACCCATTGATTATCATATTCTTTTCCGCCATCCCGATGAATTTCTTTTATATTTCTTCCGAATTGATTTTCAACTTCCAAACAAAAAATCTTTAATTTATCAACTACTTCCGATTTATGTTTGATAAAATAAATATATCTTTAAATCCGGAAAAATCATCTTTAAATGTAACAAAATATGACTTCTTGCCAAGAGATTCAACTTCCATTGGACCGCAAACATCTGTGTAAATTAACTCTCGAACTTCTGTCGCACGATCAGTTTTCGCGTGAAAAGGTAAACGGTGTTGCTTACCGTATGCACAGGCATCACAAAAGAAGTCATCATTTATAAATTTAATATTCGCATTTTTCAGAAAATTTCGTACATATTTAACGTTTTGGTGACAAAGCCGCTCGTGCCATAATTGCAAGGAATAACAATCATCCGATTTTTCGATTTTTCTGTTTGATTTTATAATTTGTTCAACCGGTTCTATTTGTTTACTAAAATTACATGCTTTTGGAAGTTTTACACGCACATCTAATTTTAATAAGTTTCCAAATTCATGGCCTACTGCAATGATTTGTTTATTTTTCATTAAAAAGCATTGCTTACTGAAATTTGTTATCAAACAATCTATACCTTTCTTACCCGCACATTTAGTAGAAAACAAGTTATTAATTAAATCAGGAGTATATAATACATCCTGAAGCGTACATTCTAATCTATTACCATCTACATAAGATTCTAAGTCTATGTTACCTATTCCATATGCTGCCATGTAATCACCGTTGCTTATCTTCACATTTACTGGATGTGCGAATTCTTCATACGATGAGAACCAATCCCTTCGATGTGTCATGTGATCCGTTGCTCCTGAGTCCAATGCCCACATATCTGTTTTTTGGTTTTCTCCTTTGACTCCTAGCAGTGCTATTCTGGGAGATGATCCCGGATGCGATGAAGATACTTCATTTTCAACTTGTAGCGTTATATTGCTACTCTTCTTCTGGCGACAGTTGTAGCTCCTGTGACCCTTCCTTTTGCATTCGAAACACCTGAAGCAATCCCTTTTCAAATGATTGGTCCTACCGCAGTTGATGCAGAATAATCCTTCCTTTTTCTTCTCCGGATAATTTTTAATATGTCGATGATACTCTTTTTTCCGTTTTTCGTTGCCAACTTTTAATTTTGACATCAAAGCCGTTGATGGCTCACATGTATCGTCCTTTTCTTGAAGTCTAGCTTCTTCAGCCATTAATCGGTCAGTTAAATTTCTAGATTTTTCTTACTCTCTTCGACTGAATCCCAGGCACTGTGAAAGTGGTTATACTTTTTGGGCAAACAAGACAAAATTCGAGTGAGAAGCATGCCTTTAGGTAGTGAACTTCCAAGAGTGTGCATTTTCTTCGATGGAATTTCAAGCTTTGAAATATTTTGGGCAACACTTTCACTCTCAACCCACTTATAATCGAAGAACTGTTTTTGCACAATAGACAGAGTTTCATCGGATTTTCTATCGTATACCGAGCTTAATTTTGATCACATTTCTCTGGCGCTTGTGCAACCCATAATCAGCTCCAATGGCTTGTCTTCGATCGTAGTCACAATCAATTTCCTGGCAGTTTTGTCAGCCTTCAAAAACTTTTGCAATTTTTCTTCATATTCATCTTCTTTTGGGTCTTCATGTGGTCTTTGTAATTTTCCTTCACAAACAGCTAGCACATAGTCGTCATCTTCTAGAACTGTTCTTATAACGAAGTGCCACTTGTGCCAATTTTCTTTATTTCGCAACCTCTCAATTTTTAGATTCGAGATATCCATTTTGCTTCTTCAACTAGTTAGCACTTTCTTCTTTTTTTTATATATTTGTACACACATTTGATTTCACACTGCACTACACTCAAGCAAAGCCTGGGCCCATAACCTATGGAAGGTTTAATAAAATAAAAGCGACACTTGATGTAAATACAGGCGCTGATTTATTTAGTATACAAATACACAGAAAACTGATACACTTAGTCTGACACACAATTGTTAACTGAACTGAACTGCACTAAAGATCGACACTTTATATACCTTTTCTAAGACAACCAGAAAGATCCAGAAATCTCTATAGGTATACATACATCAATTGCAAAAATGTTCCCCACTACAAAACTCTAGACACTTCCACACTACAAAGAAAAACGCCGGCCCAATCAGAGCCTCACGGCACGCCCACGCGCCATGCAAGCAATACAATAACCCTGTTTACAACTTTGTTTACTAGATGGATGGAGAGTTTTCGAGATCTTTCTCTTAACATTGTTGATATCATTGTTAACATCAAACGTCGCGTCCCTTCTATGAAGTGGTATCTTCACTAATAAAGCTGATAATCTCATCTTTATCTCGAGGATGTTACATCATAGGATAGGAGAATTATATGGTGTTAGTAATAATATTTTTTTGTAATGCAGGGTTCCCACCCACCGAGGAACAGAAGGGAACCCAGCAGAGGAACGGGGGACAAGCATGATAGAAGGGTTCATTAAAACCTTAGTATACCACACTTGAAAAATACACAAGCTAAGAGATTTTGTGTGCCAAGTAAGAAGACAATTGTGGCAAGAAAGAACAGAAGACATAGTAAATTCTAAGTACCACGCCTCTAACAAGTCACGCTACAAATTTAATGTGGCAGGTCAAACAAGTGCAGTCAGAAAATCTCATCCCTGACTGCCTGTCGAAACTTCATTCTGACACTATCTGGACTGTACACGGAATCTTGGACATGATCCTGCACGTCCAACACCAATAAACCTGAACTTTACACGAAGTGTGTAGGTAGGGACCTTCAAGCCAGTGGTCATGGCCAATCCACTAAGTTCAAGAAGAACTCGATGAAAGAAGAGCAGCTCTGTATGAATTCTTCTAGTCAAAAATGAAGGAAGACCAAGAACTATAATGACATTCACATCAAGAACCATTCAATAAGGAGAAGCTGATGGTCATCTATTACAAAAACGTTTCTGAACTCTCTCAATGGACTAATCAGTGTACTCACGGTTCCTTTTCTATTCGACTAAAGCATATTCTAGATGGGTTCGGAACAAAGATTTGCTTCGACCACGTCCCTTATCCATACTGTTTACTTCTACACGGAAATTACCTACCTACTAACACTTTTCTCCACCATGACGTCCTTTGATACTGATTTCTCAAGTATCAGGCTTAAACCAATTTGTATAATGTCCTTGCTTGCTTGGTTCAAGGAAAAACGTCGAGTGTCCAAACATTACGATGGAGACAGTCCGAATAAGAGGACTCACCAGATTGAAATAACCCATCCTTTAAGAAATTCAAAATGGAAATACCTCTAACAAACTACTTCTCGTATATTTATAAGTGGTTTTCACGGGCTCAAAAACCATGACAATAAAAGACTAGAATTGCCAACCCCCTAACAATTTTCTCTCCCTGTGATGCTAAACCTTTGAATTTTTAAATATTTCAGGTATAATAGTCACTATTGCCTTCTGCATTAGGGCCATGACCTGTTGCAGCCTCTGCTACCACCGCCATATAGACAAACACGTGCTGTCACGGCGGGAAGGTGTTTACGTTACGGCGTTACGGCGGGTGTTATGTGACGCGCGTTCTTACTGACTGAGGTCCATTTATCACAACCGGACTGTTGTATGGCCGCACAGTAGTTAGCAGTGGGTTGGATTGACTGGACCCACAGCACAGCACGTTGAATGGACGCCACGCAAATTACCCCGTCTCAAGTGTAATAGAATGCTAACAAAAGTTCGTAGACATTCTGACCGATAACGTCTCAGTTGTTGATTGATACAAGCGACAGTTGTGCTTAGTCGTCTGCAGTTTGCCTTGCAATTACTAAAATCACTAATTTCCCACTGCTAATACACAGCGACTACATAATACACGTAACCCTAGTTGCTCTTAGACCAGTGATATACGACCAACGCACATGTAAACTGAACGTTTGCAGTGAAGAAGGGGTAAGTGTACAGTGTTGCCGAAGTGCGATATATTGTTGTAACCTATCGAGTGGCTGCTAAGCTACAACTGTTTGTTTGACGTGGTTCCGGAGGTGAAGTTGAATCATTAGAATTTATTCGTTCTTCTTGAAGACAATTTATTGTGATTAGCAAAATACAAACGAACTTTTACAAGTTACTTTATACAACTCTTCTTGACAAACTGTAAGTCAGTTAATTCAATTACTGTTTTAAACTCTAAGTACCTTCAGTTACTAGTACTTAGTTCACAAATTAATGTAAGTTACTTCAAAAATTACAAAGACAACTATTGACAACATCTGGTTTTCCGGCTCTCTAAGAACACCTTGCAACACAGATCAAAGTCAAAATAAAAATGAAAAAAGATGCGTAAGTTCTCTCGGACCTCTTGCACAATCAGATCTGACTTCTCCAGCGAATGCTAGAGTTTTTATAGTACATCATCGTGGGTGTAACCCTTAGTTTTAGTGGTGGGACTGTTCCCTACTCTTAATTCTAAAACCTTAACTATGATAGGCTAAATCTATTGGAAGTGAGGGTAAATATCTTATAATTTTATAAGAACTATCACTATTTGTCAGGACACTGCATCATGTGACCCTACGTCATTTTCTGGGTATCTTCCCACTAGTATTAAAGTTCTCACGCAAATACAACACCTGTCTTCACACCTGAGACCAATTTATTTGACTTCACCCCCGAAGAGTATCAACTTTATGTGACATTTTATATTTCCTGTCTAACTTGTGTCCTTCATAAGACTCCCTCTGATTTTCATAAATCTGTCACCCTTTCATCTAAGAGAGTGGCTTTTAACCTCCCACAGCTGCATCCGTCTTAAGTAACTTGGGGTTACCCATAAACTAAACTTTACGATTATTGCTTCCTGACACCTGTTTTTAAGAAAGAGGGTGAGATCTAATTAACAAACCCTGGGAAAGTTCCTAAAACTATTTTTATGTTCAAAACATCTGCTAGCTAAATGACAATGTTTCTCCCTCTCACTTCAAAGTACAATTATGATACAATTACAGTAAGTACAATTGACAATTACAACAATATGTTCCGCGGACATTTCAAGCCATAATTGAGCATGAGGGAAACATGGATATTTCATACCAAATCTCTTGGCGGGGAATTTCAAGGTATGCCTATTAAGAACTACTTATTTATCATATCAGTAGACACTTGCTTAGTAAATATAATAAAACATGTAACCCTACACTGTATAGTCTAGTAATATAGGCATGTGACCCTGATAACAAAATAAATTGTAATATGCATAAATATAACAAAATCCTATTCAGTGTATTCCACAGTCTGCGACTCACACAGGGTACTTTCCACAGTGGAATTTACAAAGAAAGTTGACAGGTTATCTTACGGAGGAATCGAGGAATTACACAAGAACCTACTCCAAATCCAGCTCTTGTGTCGGTTTATGTGAAATGTGTCAGTTCCTTGCTAATAAACCAGAAAGTGTGTTCTAGAGTGTGTTGAAGGTAAGTTAAGAGTGCAGATTGTATCTTTTCTCTCCACATTTAACTCATAAGAAAAGTAAAAATCAGTTATAATAATCATTACAAAATCATTTAAAAATTTTAAAAATTAGAAAATAATGTATAATTTACTTTTTACAAAACTTAAGGAATTACTGGTTTTTGTTGTATTTATAGGCCTATATTGCGTTAGTTAAAACAAAATTCAGGTTTTTCTTGACTATTTTATATTTTATTACTACAAGAATTAAATATTTTTATAACGGTTGTTACCAGGCATCACTGTATACGTTTCTCAATGACATAATGCTATTTGCTATTTTTGTGTTATACTGTTAGTATCAAGAAGCAGAATGCTAAAAGAAAATAAGGAGTTATCAAAATAAGTATTAACAAAAATTATACGTTACTTATAATGTAATTATGATTAAATGTGAATGTAATTTACATTTGTGGCAATTAATTATTTAATTGTGTTTGCCGTGCCCCACGATCTTGGAGCACTATTTATATATAATGAAAAATTATATAATATAAGTGATATCAAATCGTTAAAATTGATTTGTAACGTCTTACGTACTTTGGGCGTTATCAATATAATGATATTTTATTATATTGATTTGCGATAGATAATATGTATTTACTTGCTTTAATTGATTACTTTCATGCCGTGTGTTATACGACCATTTAATACTATGTATGGCTATTCTGATTCTTATTAACAAATACTTGATATCATTTAGTAAATTAGCGTTATCAATTCATTTATTTTATTTGAGCATATGAAACTCTTGAAAGTCTATTTTATCTTTCTCCAAAATTTAAGTTAATATCTGGGATGTAATTGGTAATAATGAACGCATATATATGATCAACTTAAATTGCTAGTTTATTTATAATTCACAACAAATTAAAATTGTACATATGATATGTCGCTGTACCTGAAATACATACATATTTTATAAGAACAAATTCATGTTTCAATATATGCTGAAAACAAAGAAAAACATACATACATATATAAATCAAATAATATAACAATTCATATTCTACTTATTTAATGCGTTCATTAAATCCCAAATAGGCTTTTGTTAAAACATTCCTTAATTACTTTTTATTCAGATTTATCCATTGCGTTTCTTAATAATTTTCTCAGGGATGAATTCTTTGAAAGAATCAGGTCAGTAGAAGTAACTAATTAGAAATGATTAAAATAATGGTTACTTGATTATTGAATATCCATTAGTTGTTGACGAAGTCTAGTTCCGGTGATGAAGATGACTCGTAGACACATTTCGTCGGATGCCGTTTTATCACAATCACTTAACACTCACTCTTCCGGTCACTCGCGTTGGCGTTTGTTTATGTGAATAATTGAAGTTTAGTGTTCAATCAAATGTTCCATCTTACGGTGTATGTTGTGTGTTCGTTTTGACGTTAATGTACGTCTGGTTTCACTTATCGCTGCTTCTTTAAATATTCGTATAATTTGTTAATTAGTTTAATATTTCATGTTCATTATGTTGTTAATAAGGTGTAGTAACACTATATTAAGTTCAACTGTTTAGTATATCGTTTATGTGGTGATATCTGTTCGTGTAACGGTCTGATTGTTCACTTTATATAATTCTTATCTAAGTCCGTTACGACACACTTCGAAATACACTCTTTAAAAGTTTACTAAGACTTACTATCGTGACGTGAAGATATTACTAAGTCTTTTAAGTTACAGGTTAACGTACTAAGTCCCGTACTCGAGTTAATTCTCCGCACGATTAATGTACTCTTGTGAACTTAGAATAAAACTAACTCCGAACACTTAGAATAAACTGTTTGAAATCTGAGTATCAACTGTTCCGTACTTGAAATTAACTAACTGAAAAATTTGAGTATAAAACTGTCTGAAGATTTGAGTAAAAACTGTTTCAAAAATTGAGTATAGACTGTCTCTCCTCCGTCTTGGACAGATTAATTCGTCCCTACTCAAAATTTTGTCTCTGGCGCAGTTCACGCCTACTTCATTTTGAGATTGGTCAGTTTTGAATTTCCATGTCGAGATCCTACGTCATAGTTCTTCCGATAGGTCTTCCGTTTCTGTTGCTATGGAAACACTCCTCACCACCAATTTTCTCCCTGGCTGAAGGCATCTGATAGGTTCTTAGGCGTCCCCCGATTTTGCTCTGACGAACATTGACCCTTTTCGTAGAAACCACGGCTATTAGACACTTGTCTATCAACCTATTGTCTGAAGTAAACTCTGTGTTTCTCTAGATTGCCATTATCTGTACTTTCGGTCTTCCTGGCGTATTGTTCTATGTTATACCCCTTTTTTTGTGGCTATTAGTAATTTTGAACATCTGCTGGCTGGTGAAGTCACCCCAACTTTCCACTCGTAAATCCTGTCTGTCACTTAGACGATAACTCCAGCTGCGTAACATGACTTGAGTTTTTGTCAGATCTATCCTACTGTATTGTTTCTTAAGGTGCAGTGCATCCGTACCATTGTAATATGTAGTTTCACTCGTTTTTGTCGTTTATCGTATACTGACGTAACATGGTCAAACATCTGCCACAATTCTCGGTACAAGTGTGAATGTCCTTGCTTACTTTGTTACAGCTGTAGTGAGCAATAATTCTGGACTACACTTTCCCTGTCATCTTGTGCCACCAATTTCTATAGTCGTATCGTATTTAATGTCTTTCTATTGTCAAGCTAGCGACGCTGTACTGACATCTTCTCATTACGCTTTATTTATTGCGCCAACTATAAGTCGTTGACACAGCCCCGTGTGAACGTACTCCGTCGAGGTGAAAATTTAAAATTTTTAAAAATTTTTGCTCGTTACAGTGTCCTCAATTTTGATTTGACGATGTGACCTAAAGGAACAACTCAAATCCAAATTCTGCGCCCTGTACGTCGCTTCGCCATGTTCATCTTCTTCAGGGGAAGGTAATACATGATGACCTACTCTTAAAGGCTTATATTGCAATTGGTACACCCCCTTTTAAATTTAATTGGTTCCCTGAATTTATTGATAGCTATTTGGGATGGTTGAACGCATTTCACATTATCGTATTTACATATAAATACCCTATCTCTAAATATAAGATAAATCATAAATTCAATGAGCAATTAATTAATTTAATCAATTGAATAACATTTTTCACAAGATATTATCAAACAGTCAATTGGTTTAATGTAACACTTTACATGACACTAAGAAATCTTCTATACATACACATTTTGTGCATTACTAATAGTCCTACCAATAAAATCCTTTTTAAAATGTTATTTAAAATCAGATTAGTAATTAACATATTCGCTACGTTAGTTACAATTATTTTGATATTTTATACATATACGTAATACATTTTGTTAATGAGTTATCTACTTCATTCTAGTATCATTTACAATCCTAGTCTATTAATTATATACACTCACTTTATTAGAGTTCATTTACGATATAGTTCTTTGAATAATATCACTTATTTGATTTTAAGTGTCCTTTTTTTTTCACTTTGCCCCAACAACTTATTACTATGAGAATCAAGTAATAGCAATTAAAATGTCCTTTGCATTCACTGCAATATTCTATAAAATGTCACTCAAAATGTTAATTTATCCTTATTATCTAACATTAAATTAGTGCTTAATTAACTAAATACCCTTTTATGTTATGTTTGACAATTAAAGTACATAATTTTCTTGGTTAAGCCAGCTTGAATGAGATCAGCGCGTCAATTACCCTAACGCAGATGACTCATCACCATCAGCTAACTTATTATGATAGATTCTTCAATTTCTTCCTCTTCCTTCATCTTCAATTTTCTGGTTCATGATATTTTTTCATTTGTCTGGCATTAAATTTCCCACGGAGTTTACTTTCGTCATCGCAATCGACCAGTAGATATGTAGCTTCTCCGAGAATTTGATGCACTTTGTATGGTCCGCAGTACAGTTCGCAAAATTTTTCAATCCTTTTCTGGACCGCGTCCGATTGATAATAGGTTCTGATTAACACCTTCTCACCAATTTTGAATTTTGTAATGGTCTTGGTTTCATTACACAACTTCGCTTGTTTTTCCCTCTTCTCTTTCATTTTGACGAATATTTGGCTATGGTCAGCTCCTTTAACTAGAAGTTTGTCCTTGTTTATGTATTTTTCCCACGCTCTGGTAGGTTTCTTCCCGAGCTGTGCCTCGTATGGTGTTACTTCTATAGTCTCGTGGTACGTCTCGTTAATACAACTCTCAATGATTGTTACATAACGTGACCACTTTGTGTGTTGGTTACCAACAAAGATCCTAAATAAATTCCCAAGCTGTCTGTTGATTCTTTCAGCCAGATTCGCACAAGGGTTCCTTATTGCGGTAAATCTTGGTTGAATATTTAATTCATTTAACCCGTCTAACCATTTTTTAGAGGTAAATTGCGTTCCGTTGTGTGTGATAATTATTCTAGGAGATCCCAGCTCCTTACAATACTGGTGTATTCTTCTCAACGTAGCTGCGGTCGTTGCCCTTCGAAGTGTGAAAAGTCGTACGTATTTGGTAAAGTTGTCAACCATAACAAACAAATATCTCACTCCCGCGGACGAAACAGGTAGTGGCCCATAATAGTCGGCGCTCACTAGGTCACCCTTCCGTAACGGTATAATGGCTTTCGTTCCTCCGAACAAGTTTTTGTTGCCTGAGTCCTTCTTCCTTTGACAAGTGTCGCAAGTTCGTACGTAATTTTTCACCCTTTTCAACATACTGTCTATGGTAAAATGCTCCTGCAATAATTTAATACATTTCTTAGCTCCGGGATGTCCATACATACTGTGAATTTCAGCAATTATTTCGCCGGACACACTGTTCGGTATGTACAGTTTCCATTCCCTTCTACGTAATCTATACAATTTCTCATCGACGAACCTATAAAATTTATTTAATTCCTTATCTAAACACTTTTCCCTAATCTTATCAATAATAGTCTTAAGCTTATCATCTTTAAATTGGTACTTTCCAATATCCATTATGATCTTGCTTACCTTCTTATCCATCCTGATCGTCAGGTGATTAATTAAGTATTCGGACATATTGTCACTAATTTCTTCTAACGTGGCATCTTCTGGGTTTCTGCTTAGAAGATCAGCAATAATATTGTCCTTGCCCTTACAATGGACAATGTCGAATTTGTACTCTTGGATACTTAAGATCCAGCGTGTAATTCGCGAGTTGTTTAAATGACATTTATTCATAAAAGTCAGTGCCTTATTATCAGTAATGATAGTTAAAGGTTGCCCTAATATGTATATACGGAACCTTTCAAGACATCGTACGATACTCAAAAGCTCTTTTTCCGTAGTGTAATAATTTCTTTCTGCACCCTTGAATGTCTTGCTAGTAAAAGCTATTACTCCAATTTTTCCTTCCTCATCCAGTTGATATAGTTGCCCGCCATATGCAAAGTTGCTGGCGTCGCACTGCATATAATATCTTTGATTAATTCGAGGAAACTTCAAGATGACTGTTTCTACGAATAACCTTTTAACTTGCTGAAAACATTCATTTAATTCCTGTGTCCAGGTAAATTTCTGTCCTTTCCGTAATAATTCGAGTAATGGTTTAGTGGTTTCAGCGTATTTATCTGTAAAACGGTTGTAGAAATTTGTCAAACCCAAGAAACCCTTTAATTGCTTTTGGTTCCGAGGTGTTGGGAATTTCATAATGGCATCAATCTTCTCGTCCGTTGCTCGTATTCCTTGCGTAGTTAATCGATATCCAAGGTACGCGATTTCTTGCCTAAAGAATTGCGACTTCTCTAAATTGATGGTTAAATTCGCTCTTCTTAAGTTGGATAATAATAAATCTAAATGTAACAAATGCGTCTCTAGATCTCCTGAGTAACATAGGCAATCGTCGACATAAATAATGGTATTTTCTTTAACTTCATCTTCCAATACTGTGTCCAATCCCCTGGTTAATGCAGCAGAACTGGTACTCAGTCCAAATGGCGTAACTGTAAAACGATAACACTTGCCCTCGTACATAAAAGCGGTGAAGTCCCGGCACTCCGGCTTCAGTGGTACTTGCCAGAAACTGCTAGTTAAGTCTACGGTAGATAAATATTTCATCTCGCAACATCTCGCCAAAATGTCGTTTATCGGTGGAGCACCCTCGTAGTCCGGGATAGTCACGCTGTTCACCTTCCTCGCATCCAAACACAATCGTACTCTACCGTCCTTCTTAATTACAGTAACGAGTGGGTTGATATATGCGCTGTTGCATCTCTCAATGACCCCATACCGCAACATTCTCCTAATCTCATCATCTACCTTCCCTTTATATGCTAATGGGACAGGCCATCCTTTCTGGAAGTACGGTGTCCGGTCGGTGACTTGGAACTCGTGAACGTACCCTTCGATTCTTCCGGGACACTCTCTGAATAAACTTCTATTCCTTACCAGAATCTCCCTTAATCTCTCCAACGTTCCTTTATCTCCGCAGTCAATACTCTCCACTTTCTTGTCAATGTTCCTGATGATCTCTTCTTCTTCTTCTATGTCCACCACTTCTATATGCATCATTGGCACCGTGTACGCCGCTTCGTCAGCCTCTCCTCTTAACTCGACGATCCTTCTTCCCATGTCAATGAGACATCCTGTTTCCTGAAGAAAATTGGTTCCTAATATACAAGGTTTTATTAAATCTGGTATGATGAGAAAAACACATTCATATTTAATTTCTTCGATATAGATATCGCATAATATTTGTTTTCTTATTAACTTTGACTTATTACCAACCGCGCTAACTATTAATGTGTTAGTCATCGGTAATATTTCATAAGGTGTTATGTTATGTTTGTTTTGATTAAACCACGATTCGGACAATCCGGCAATAACGGATCCAGTATCAAGCAACGCTTGTACAGTAACATTACCGTTAAACTTTATATTTATCTCTGGGCACCTAATTATTCGTTGTGGAATCTCTTCATCATCATTACATAATAAATCACTTCGTAATTCTGGTAGGATTATATTCGTCTGGTAGTCATTCGTTTTATCGGCTATCTTCGTTAATGAGTAAAGGGATTTTTTTTCTTCTTCTTCTTGTTGACGGACCCTTTTGGGTTGAGTGCCCGATGCACCGGCAGCCGTGTTTGTAAACTCCATTGTGTTGACTGCGCGTCGGTCCGCATTACGGTGTTGTTGTGTATTTATGGCCGGTCTGTCACCCCAAGTCTTCTTCTGCATTCCATTTACTTTGTTCGGACCGCTTTCACTTTCCTTGTAGGGATTCCTCCTCTCGTTCGCCGACACATAGTTTGACTCTCTATTATTTCTTGGTTGAATCTGTGTATACTCTATGATTAAAGATTCGAAATTTGGGATCGTCACAATTCCTCTTGTGACCACAGCGAGCTGAATCTCGCGCCCAAAGTGACGAGATATCTTACGTATAAGTTGATTGTCAGTCAGGGTAGGTGTTAACTGCCTACTTTCCAACAAGATACGTTCAATATACTGAATAGCAGTAACTGGTCCATGCCAATCAAACCTGCCATACTCCAAATGGTCCCGTATACTATCTTGTCGTTCTTGTCCCCAATATTTCAGTGAGAACGCTTCCTTGAATTCTTCAAAATTTGATATTTGGTTACGTATCACCCGCCACCAAATACCTGCGTCTAATTCCAAATGTCTACCAATCCACTTGATATTGTCAGTGGGGTAGTATAACTCTTGTGTTTCAGACAACTCCTTAAGGAATTCCATAGGGAATCTGTCCGTACCATTATATTTAAGGTCATTGTGGTTAGGTCCATTAATTCGGTTTAATATACCACACTCACCTTCCATTAACTGTCTCTGCAGTCTTTCCTGGTTTTCTCTCACTTTAGTCAAATGTCCTTTTAATTCTTCGATCCGCGTCGTCTTTTCTTTTGTAGTCTCGTCCAACTTTTGTTCTGTCGAACGTTGTCTACCATCAACTTCTTCCAACTTCTGTATAATATTATTGTTTGTTCCGTCTTGCTCCTGTTGCTTCTGCCGTATGGTGTCGTGTATCTCGACCTTGAGTTCTTCGTGCTTCTTATTGTAATCCTTGACGTGAACATCGAATTTATTATTAATCTTTTTAACGGTCGTCTGGGTAGTGTGTATTGCTACCATCCATTCTTGACGATCATTTTCTCGTGTTTCTTGTATTTCTTCGTACTTCTTGTTTGCTTCTTCTCTCAAGTTTTTCACGAGATCATCTGGTTTCTTCTGTAGTTCGTCGACCTTTCCTTCCCAGGTCTGCTGGTATTCACGTATCTTGGACCTTATTTGCATAATCTGTTCCGCTGTTTGACGTTTAATCTCTTCTTTATGCTGGTCGAGTTTTTCATTTTGTTTTTCTAATTTTTCACTAATTAATCTAATACTTTCTTCTTGTTTTCTGTTGCTTTCTTCTTGTTTTCTGTTGCTTTCTTCTTGTTTTCTGTTGCTTTCTTCTTGTTTCTCACTAATTAATTTGTTAATATTCTCTTCTTGTTTTTCGCTCTGTTGACGGATGAATTCCATCAACATTTGTAGACTTACATCTCCTATTTTTGATGTCTGTCCTCGCGCCCTATCTTCTGGACTCTCTACAACGCTACTTGGTTCGCTAGGTGTAGTATTCTCTTCTGTATTTACTGTACCTAATTGGTTATTGACGTCGAATTCTACGCTATCGGAATTGCTCGCCATTTTTGCCTTCCTACGCGTAATCATTCAAACTGACTTATAACACTAATACTTATCTTACTTCTATTTCTATAACACTACTTTATCTACTTCTTCGACTGCCTGTTCTTTGCCAAAGCTGTACGTTTTAACAATCTTTGTTACTACGTATCATGCCGTGCGGGTGGGCGCCATTTTTATATAATGTAATTATGATTAAATGTGAATGTAATTTACATTTGTGGCAATTAATTATTTAATTGTGTTTGCCGTGCCCCACGATCTTGGAGCACTATTTATATATAATGAAAAATTATATAATATAAGTGATATCAAATCGTTAAAATTGATTTGTAACGTCTTACGTACTTTGGGCGTTATCAATATAATGATATTTTATTATATTGATTTGCGATAGATAATATGTATTTACTTGCTTTAATTGATTACTTTCATGCCGTGTGTTATACGACCATTTAATACTATGTATGGCTATTCTGATTCTTATTAACAAATACTTGATATCATTTAGTAAATTAGCGTTATCAATTCATTTATTTTATTTGAGCATATGAAACTCTTGAAAGTCTATTTTATCTTTCTCCAAAATTTAAGTTAATATCTGGGATGTAATTGGTAATAATGAACGCATATATATGATCAACTTAAATTGCTAGTTTATTTATAATTCACAACAAATTAAAATTGTACATATGATATGTCGCTGTACCTGAAATACATACATATTTTATAAGAACAAATTCATGTTTCAATATATGCTGAAAACAAAGAAAAACATACATACATATATAAATCAAATAATATAACAATTCATATTCTACTTATTTAATGCGTTCATTAAATCCCAAATAGGCTTTTGTTAAAACATTCCTTAATTACTTTTTATTCAGATTTATCCATTGCGTTTCTTAATAATTTTCTCAGGGATGAATTCTTTGAAAGAATCAGGTCAGTAGAAGTAACTAATTAGAAATGATTAAAATAATGGTTACTTGATTATTGAATATCCATTAGTTGTTGACGAAGTCTAGTTCCGGTGATGAAGATGACTCGTAGACACATTTCGTCGGATGCCGTTTTATCACAATCACTTAACACTCACTCTTCCGGTCACTCGCGTTGGCGTTTGTTTATGTGAATAATTGAAGTTTAGTGTTCAATCAAATGTTCCATCTTACGGTGTATGTTGTGTGTTCGTTTTGACGTTAATGTACGTCTGGTTTCACTTATCGCTGCTTCTTTAAATATTCGTATAATTAGTTAATTAGTTTAATATTTCATGTTCATTATGTTGTTAATAAGGTGTAGTAACACTATATTAAGTTCAACTGTTTAGTATATCGTTTATGTGGTGATATCTGTTCGTGTAACGGTCTGATTGTTCACTTTATATAATTCTTATCTAAGTCCGTTACGACACACTTCGAAATACACTCTTTAAAAGTTTACTAAGACTTACTATCGTGACGTGAAGATATTACTAAGTCTTTTAAGTTACAGGTTAACGTACTAAGTCCCGTACTCGAGTTAATTCTCCGCACGATTAATGTACTCTTGTGAACTTAGAATAAAACTAACTCCGAACACTTAGAATAAACTGTTTGAAATCTGAGTATCAACTGTTCCGTACTTGAAATTAACTAACTGAAAAATTTGAGTATAAAACTGTCTGAAGATTTGAGTAAAAACTGTTTCAAAAATTGAGTATAGACTGTCTCTCCTCCGTCTTGGACAGATTAATTCGTCCCTACTCAAAATTTTGTCTCTGGCGCAGTTCACGCCTACTTCATTTTGAGATTGGTCAGTTTTGAATTTCCATGTCGAGATCCTACGTCATAGTTCTTCCGATAGGTCTTCCGTTTCTGTTGCTATGGAAACACTCCTCACCACCAATTTTCTCCCTGGCTGAAGGCATCTGATAGGTTCTTAGGCGTCCCCCGATTTTGCTCTGACGAACATTGACCCTTTTCGTAGAAACCACGGCTATTAGACACTTGTCTATCAACCTATTGTCTGAAGTAAACTCTGTGTTTCTCTAGATTGCCATTATCTGTACTTTCGGTCTTCCTGGCGTATTGTTCTATGTTATACCCCTTTTTTTGTGGCTATTAGTAATTTTGAACATCTGCTGGCTGGTGAAGTCACCCCAACTTTCCACTCGTAAATCCTGTCTGTCACTTAGACGATAACTCCAGCTGCGTAACATGACTTGAGTTTTTGTCAGATCTATCCTACTGTATTGTTTCTTAAGGTGCAGTGCATCCGTACCATTGTAATATGTAGTTTCACTCGTTTTTGTCGTTTATCGTATACTGACGTAACATGGTCAAACATCTGCCACAATTCTCGGTACAAGTGTGAATGTCCTTGCTTACTTTGTTACAGCTGTAGTGAGCAATAATTCTGGACTACACTTTCCCTGTCATCTTGTGCCACCAATTTCTATAGTCGTATCGTATTTAATGTCTTTCTATTGTCAAGCTAGCGACGCTGTACTGACATCTTCTCATTACGCTTTATTTATTGCGCCAACTATAAGTCGTTGACACAGCCCCGTGTGAACGTACTCCGTCGAGGTGAAAATTTAAAATTTTTTAAAATTTTTGCTCGTTACATACTGAATATGTTTATTAAACATTAGGTTGGTAATTTTGATCTATAATTTAACCGCCATAAAACTTTATAGTAAAAAAAGGTGAGGGAAATGGCGGGATTTTTTGTATCCTTATCAAAGGTCCAGCAACACTGGATCAGTGTTATGTGTGATGAGGGGAAACTCAGGATCCACGCTCTCAACTGCACGTTACCGTAAAATGTTGGCGTTTGTGAAGTTTTTATGTCTGCCGGCTGCAGAAACATGTGTTATCGTTATTGTATTTGAAAGAATTCCCAACACACGAAACGAACAAGATTTACAGTGTTTTTATTACCCGACACCAGGAAAACTGCAGCGACCTGAAACATTTTTTTTAGCGGTCAAAGTAAACTTCTGGTCACGGATCGGTAGCTGAGTTTGTAAACGTGTCGGGGGATGCCAAGAGTGGGCGTATTTTATTGCGATCCAAGTATAGATCATTCATTTGTTTTATTGACGTTTTTCCTGGTTTCGTCTGGGAAACCGTTCAATTGTGTAGGTCGGCTAAGCGCTACGATGTTTCTAAATAAAAGATTTAATCAACAATCCGTACAATCGTTGTCGATCCATAGTTGGTAATAGGCAACATCCCTTATTACGAAATCGTATTTCGTCGTCGAACTTTATAAATCTACGCATTCCGAACAATATGGAAACACTCTAATAAATGTTTTCAGTCCACCTTACGGTATTTAGCAGAGCTCATGTTATACGATTAAAAATTGGCTATCAATAAATATAGAAGTAGTGTTATCAGACCGGCAGTATCTTTCTTATTTTGACAGGTTTTTAGAAAATCTGACAGTAACTCGCACTTATATGAGTGATACCAGTCTACGTACTGAATATGTTAAAAATAAAAATGGATACGTCGGTGTCTCTTGAGCGGTGTTTTAAGAAAGCATTTTTGAACAGGTTATACATCTCATAAGTATTTTAGTGATTTTGAACTGTGTGAAGATTGCCTTTGGGAAACTTGTTCCGACTTTCAGACTTGTTATATCGCTTCTACATAGTGTCTTTTATACCCGGAGCAACAGAATTTACAACTTTTGGGAAAATCTGAATCGTTAATTTACTCTCGATTTTGGGGGCAATGTGTATCATATACTCTCGAGAGGCGGGGGGCCGAATCGGTTTGTAACTCATTCCCCATTATCGCATAGCTGGGAATCTCACTTCCAATATCTGGGATATGACGTCTCCTAAGCAGCGATAGTGGCGCAGATGCATAATGCCATTTAGTCTTTGGTCTGTCGCGTTTTGATCTTCAACCGGATGTTTCGACTACAACTGTGGGGCGATGCGAATCCGCTGACTTAAAGCTGGTTGCTTCCATGCAGCCGATGTAGCTGTACTACTGCGATTGTATCCGAAACATCCGTGAAAAAGATCGTCGAAACAACAACAGATCACGCCTAATACCTGGAAACCCAAAAAGGTACTACGATTAAACTCGGGCCGAGAAAACCACGATATTAACGACATACATAATTCTCTTAAATTCCTGTTCGTCTTGTTCACTTGGCACGGTCGTTACTAAGTATTGCCAGTAAATCGCAGAACATGTAGTAACAGAAAACAGTGTTTAAATACTAAAGAAAATTTTAAACTAAGTAACTTTATGGCCACTGAATTCCAGTTTATTACAGTAAGTGTAATTATTACGATTTAATTATTCAATTTAAGTGCACTTCAGTCCACCATAGTTGTCTTGACTTTCGGCCTTCAAAATGATAATTCTGCACGAACGAGAGTACAGAGGATGGCGCAGTGGTCTGTGGGTTGTGCATGACGAAAGCGGGCTACGCTATTGCCCGTTATTATACACAGCAATTCTGAAGTCTGACATAGACTTCTAAGCCTTTAACAAAAAAAGAGAAATTACGACGACGATCGTAATATTTGTATTAGAAAAATTGTTGTAACCGAACAGGTGTGGTGTTTATAAAAACGATTATTTTCTAAATCAAAAACGAAAACTTACGCGTTTGTCTATACTGTAAGTACATGTTAAATATATCATATGTTAACAAATCAGAAACATGTTAGGATTTCAGAAAGTGATCAAATAGCGGGATGATTCGATAAAGCGTAGACAATTGTAAGAGTAGGCCTACTACTGTTTGGGACCTGAGAACTTGATTCGGTAAAATGTCTATGTAAATTATCAGCCTGTTAGACTTAACTGTGTTTATTCTGTTCTAAGCAGTATGTTTTTTTTTCAGTTGGTATAACCGTGAATAATTCCAAACGTTCCCTTCAGACAGTACCCAACAACCCTTGAAACACATGCTGCTTCAAAATGGCATTTGCTCGTTTATCGTCGCAGTATGGTGACCTAATCGCCTTTTCAAACGTTCGTTTTCAAGTATTAGAAAATTAGCTATACAATCAGAAGTGTAAAATATGCGGGTATTAATTTAATTAAAATAATTTAAAACCCAGATATATTTTAAACCCAGAAATATGAGGTCATGCCCAGTATTAGTATATCTACCACTTTTATTTTTACTGTAAATTGTCCACTTGCTGTCTAAGAAGCACGTTTACCTTAATATTTTACATTAAAATAATAATAATGAATAGCTATTAATCTCATGGACAACAACCAAGAAACATTACAGTAAAATACAAGCCTCGGGAATGGCGTTCTTAAGAGGAGTTAAAATGTGTTCTAAACTTGACCGTATAAAGAAAGAGGCCACAAGAGAAGAGTTACAAGTTTTTAACATATATGAAAAATTAAAAGATTACAAACAAACAACCGTGGAAAGAACACTTAGAAAGAGTGTCGGATTACAGACTGGCCAAACCTATAGGACACAAGTGTGTGGGTAGACCCAGGGAGAGATTGCTGGAGAATCTTTGACGGCGGAACAGGCAGCACCCTGCCTATGCCGTGTCGAAGATGATGAGCTAGTAATCTCACTTTTTTATCACTGCTGTTATCTAGTTATCTTACATTGTCGTGAATTGTCAATGGACAATTTTTCCCTCAAAATATATTTTTATTTCACGATATTATTTTATACAATTTCAGTACATTGTAAACTAACAAAAATAAATCTTTCTACTAAATATTAGTATTTCTACTAAATATAAACCCGCAGTATTCGAACGTTCGAACCATGGTTTTCGATAAACACAGTACAAACCGACCATTAATCGGATAATGTCTGTTTTCATTTGCCGCGAACAAAACATCGCTAACAGGTTAATTATCGATTGATGTGTGCAGATTCGTCGCGCGACAAGATATCGTGGCTGCAGTGGTTCGGCTTCTATTGGAATATAGATCAAGCCTGAAATATTTGACAAATTCTGGCCGGGGTCCAGCGCCTGACGTCATCGCCGAACCAAGATAGTCGGCACTGTCCGCTGCCCGCCACTCCGAGCATATTTCATATTACTAATTTTGTTTGACCGTTATTTTAAAAGCGCCTACGTAACACGTTAACGGACGGCATCTCGCGGAGACGACGGTTAAGCTTAATTCGAGTCGAGTGATTTAAACGCTTTATTTGCGTACGTCTTGCTTAGTCACATGTATAAAAAAATAAAAAATAATTTTCCACCACCTCGACGAGACGTTTTAAAATACCCAGTTGTTTACAAACCGAACAGCGGTCAAGAAAATATTAATTTTCTTTCTCTTGTTTTTCTCATCGTCATTCGTTGCACGAAATCGTACGGTGTCACCCATAATTTTGACTGTTAATTCTCCACCTACTACTAAAGGTTACTAAAGGTCACGTCTCATTCCTCGCCGTTTTGCCTTACATACGTAAGGTATACGCTTTCAATTAATAATAAGAAAACAGTGCTTTAATGACATATGCTTTCTGTTGGTTATGTGTTTACTTCTTTTAGTTCCAATAGGTTTATGCGATTTGGAAGTCAGTATCAAATCTTATCACTAGTTCCTTCATAAATGTCCAAATCTTCTGTATTAGGTACTTATTCGTTACAATTTTCACGTTATACAGGACTTAAACTTTTTAATTCACAAAAAATTGTAATTTTGTTATGCATTTTCTGCATTATTATTATTATTATTATTATCATAATTATTGTTACTGTTTTTTAATTGATTAAAGTCTTGAATTTTGAGAAACTGTTTGAAACAAACGTATAATCTTAAACTTGACTAAATATTTACAGAATTTCACTAACCGTATTCTTTCCTTACTTAGTGACTTAATTAAGCACGCGTTTGACTGTGTAGCCATCAACTACAGGGGGTTTGTATATTTTAGATGCAGTCAAAAGCCTATAAGGTTATAATACTTTATATTAAAGGCCATAATCTACAGATGTTACTCTACCCTAAATTACAGACCATAATCTACAGTGGTTATTCTATATGGTTTACAAGTAATAATTATATAATTATAAAAATTATACACATTGGATACGATTATACACGGAGAATTATAATATGGAGAATCAGATGCATGTATGCGAGACATATGGGATACCCCTTATTGCAGCTAGTTAGCAGTACCCCCAGAAATTCTGAGATATAAAAGAATATATAAAGTATTTGTGTTATACGATTGGCAAATGTACTCAATTTATATTCCTATATTTAAAGTTATTAAATAACGGTGTCCGCACCGAGTTCCTGTTTAAACTGCCACCGCCTGCTCCGAATGTCGTAGGTTTACATTCAGAGTGAGGTCGTTTGAGTCTGTAAGTAGCAGTTTCCTTAATACCTCACGCAAACTATTGGTGGTACGGTACCTAACCGACTATATCAGAGTCAGGTGACTAGTCTGAGGGGGGTTGAGGGGTATGCCACAGCTAAGCATAAGAGTGGGTAACAGAGCAGAAGAGCAATTGAGATTGGTAGGTAGCATATGGCGAGCTACCTACAGGCTGGCAACATTACATTATGGTTTCGTTTGTCACTGGTCAGTTAAAGTTTATTTGAATGTGTCCTGTGCTTGTAGTGTTACGCAGAGTCAGTTGTTAGTGACTTAAACGTTTATCTGAATAAACAAACGATTATCCATTTGAATTATATATTGACAATTAATTAGGTCTAAAATATTTTAATAAAAACCTAAAGTTGTTCTTGTGTGAGGCTTAATTTTTTTGTGCACTACCAGATTTTTTTGGTCACGATCCGCCACTACCTTCTTGCAATTACTAGAGACAGAGTAAAGGACTTCTAGTCAGACATGGCGGCTGGCAAGTAGATGCGCAGTCGTCAACTCTCCCTACACCGTTCGTGAATCTGAGCTGCCACATCTGACCAGAATACCTTCTGATAATCTAGAGTGATTATTTTAAATTTCAAACCATTTACAGAGGTTAATAAACTACAGTTTATAGACCATCATCTGTTAATTACTCTGCTGTAGATTAAAGTTTATCAGCAAAGTCTATAATTTATTAAAAGTTTATTGCTGTTTATGGAATCAAAATTTTATTTGTAAACAAAAGAATTATAATTCTTTTGTTCGTTTTGGATTTATAAATATAAATTTTCTACAATCGTAGCGACGAGCTATTCTGAATCAGCACTGCAAAATGAGTTGCATGTAAAGTTCAATCAGAGATGTAAAACGTGCGGAGAATTTCGTTGCTGGTTTACCACTTACTTGCGAGGGTAATCAACCGAAGAGCCCAGACGCACACAATGCAAGGCCGTCACCCTTGGTCTTGGTGGTGCGTGAATCAGTCCTCGATACACATCGGCGTACTAATCTTCATAATACGCCCATCCATTCATTTACTTGTTTGAAAAAAAAAATTACGTATTTTATTTTGTCTGTTTATATCGCCAGTACTAAAGTAAGAAGACTTACAACAGTTTCTTTTAATTAATAGCAACAATTTTTCCGTTTTCGTAGGCGGCGGTATACATGCGATAGGAACAATCTCAGCGGTTAGGTCTTTCAGCCGCCACTCAGAAGGAAGAAAGTTTTTAACTTACATCATTTTGTGGTTAAGCCTTATATGATAATTCTGATTTATGTTCGATTTGTACTTTCATGATAACACTTTTGGTATTTCGACAATATTTTGTTTTGTGATGTTTTTTGCAACTATTTTAACTCTTCTTTTAAGCTTGTGAAGACGACCTTAGGTGGAAACGTCAAGCGTAAGACATAACGACGGAGGCAATCCGAATAGAGACTTCCTGCAATTGGTTGTGACTATAGGCTATCTTTCTGACACTTTTCTGCTATACTAACTTAGCAGGCACGTGCGATAACAGTATAAGAACCATCCCTGACCTATTCATCATCGTGGACATTATTCACATTGTTGTACGGCAGCGAGCCAGACGGTGGAGAAACAGTTGTGTGCGTGCATTACTTATCTAGCCGAGGCACATCAGATAAGATGTCCGCATTATTTGCCTCTAGCGATAGGGGTGGGAAGGCCATCGATGTATACTATCTATATTATAGTATACATAAATGGGGAAGGCAGACTTATAGTCCATTCAACTAAAGAAGATCGGTGACTTTCAAAGCCTGCCATTTACACAAAAGTAGAGCCAAAAATTAAAGAAACACATAGTTATAATCGTCAATCGCTTTTCTTTAAGTGGTTCATATTTCATAATTTTACAGCTAAGCGTTTTTTCACGGTAAAGCAATATTTAGAAAAAGTCACGGTTTTTTCATTGTTTTACCGTAACTGCCAATTTTACGAATTTATTTCTTAGTAAGTAATGCCTTGAAAAATTTTCTTGTTAAAGGATTGTTGACCCACTCATTCTACACAACATGTAAACATTTCAAGTTCATATTTTTCTTTTTTCACTAGTTACTAATTTTTTTCTAAGATCATGTTTTTTCGTAATCTAGAAACGTTTAACAATCAAGTGTTATACCGTTTTGAAGCTTACAATCCCAACAGGTTGGTTAAATTATTGAAATTAGTTTAAGATGCTTTACTGAATTTTAACTGTGAGATAAGTTTAGAGCGAAAGGTCAAGCGACGCGTACAGTAACAGGCGTGGCGTAGTAGACCACAGCGCAGCAGGTCGGCCTCATAGCGCCAGTTAGGTGTGCTGAATGCAGGGGCCTTCCGTAAGTAGGGAATGCGTTTGTAATCTGTTTGCGGTAAGCCTATATTAACCTAACAAACGAGGCTTTTCAGCCTCCCTGTCGGAGATATGAATAAACTGCCGACATTTTTTTTATGATGCGCTTTAAATATTTTTCCAACTTTAATTACCCGTGAAGTGCATTATGAATTATTAAAGAAAGTAGTGATTAACCAGATGTCTGTTCGTATGTTCTGGTGTCTGAATTATGTGTCCCAAAACATTGAAGTGACCAGAATTTATATATTTTAAGACCTACGGCTACATAAACGTTTATATTTTTGTTAATGTCCTCAATAATATTTTAAATTATTGTTACGAAATTTAACTTTTTATATTTTATAACAATTAAATTTCAACGTATTTTATGCGTTATAAAACAATTCAGGCAAAATAAAATTTCTTAAACATTAGAAAAATTGTACTTCAATATTAATTACATAATTATATAGACTACATATCGTGACCTTGACTTTATTTCACGAGCGCAGCACAGATGTTGTGATTGAAGTCCCAAACGATACGACTGTGAATAGAAGATTGATAAACGCATGGGGGCTTTCAGATAGAAGAGAATGAGTGAAACCGAAGCCAGTGTGGAAGAGTATATGAAGGAAACAATGTTGGGCAGGCAAAGGTGGACGTTAGGTTGCGAGAGACGGTGCCGACCGTTAAAAAACTCACAACAACAACAATAATAATAATAAAATTGGCGATACAAATTTTGTGGTTTAAAATTAATCTTAGACTAAATATTTTATAGTTTAACGGAGAAAGAGATGATTAGACGAACTGGAAGAGGACCTGAGGGAGACAGATGTGAGAAAACGAAAGATAGTTGGAGAGAAAAATGAGTTTGGATTAAGGTTGCAGAACCAGTAGAGTCCATCTACTGGTAAGTAAATGTAAACTTCGTAGCGAAGACGAGCAACTTTATAAGACGGAGATATTTATTACATGTACAGAGAAAACATGTTCAATAATTGTAATAGCATGTTTAATACTTTCTCTGGCAAGTAGCCTCACTAGGAAACCACCCCTGATCCAGTGGCCCTGGCCAAGATCATGTGCGGTGAACCCTAGTAGCAAATGATGCCTCCACGTGGGACGCCTCTGCAGTGGTGGGAGAGGGCCGTGCAGGGAAATTCCGCGGGGTGACTGAACCCCGCCAAATGGGCTGCGGGGTTCGGCCGAGGGTTTATAGGATGGGCTATACCGTTGATTAGCGGTGGCCTCATTCCCTTCCGTTGACCCCCACCCTGACGCACACCGCCTTACGGGGCGTGGGGTTATCCGATTTTAGGTGGTATCAGTAGTGATAATCGGGACAAAGTGTGCGTCCAGCGTTGGGAAGCGCGGCTCCAGAGTTCAAGTCTATGCAACCTACGCTGCAGGAGCCTGTACCTGACTTGAGTGCGGTGGCTGACCCCCCCCCCCCATCGTTCGCTTGTCTGGGTACCGAAACGGCGCCTCCTCGAGGCCCTCACTGGACAACGTTGTGTTTTGTTCGGACATTCGTGTCTTTACATAATACAGCGGCCAAGTACGTTAATCTCCTCGTGAGAGAGGGTTCCAGCCCCGCTGGCTGACGTATCCGGCGGACGGTGAGCGGGGATTATTCCCATTTCTCTTCCTTGGTTGTTGTTCGTGGGTAGTGGGTAAACGGGATTTGGTATGGGGGCTTGCCCCCCCGGGGAACGGTTGAGTTGGCTTGCCAACTCTTCCGACATTATATGACCTTGGATGCCAGATTTATCAATAAAGTGGTAAGTACCATCATTTCAATAGAAGATTACAGGCGATATTAATTTAATCGAAACTATTTGTTTTGATTTCCCCTGTGATTAGTGACTATACAACGAGGTTTGTCTGCTGTGTATATTTGTACCCCTACCACCCCAGAACCGCTACACGAATTTTGATAAGTGTCAAAATCCATTCGATTCGTTTTGATGTCTAGTTAAACGACATCTCAGAATATTAAAGACTGCGAACACTAGATGACATATTGTTGAAATATAAAAGAAAGAAAGTATCTTTTTCACCCCCTAGCTTTTTTAAGTTACGCAGGTTACTGCTTATGTAAAATAATTACTGTATTATTGTTCTTGATGAATTTTCATCATCACACATACATACGCGAGCTTAGATTTTTAAAGAAAACGGTATTTCCCGAAGTCGAGGTTCTGTTTTAATAATAGTAGCTTGATTACACTCATTTCAACGCTACACATACCCCCGCGCGCTACCAGTACTTACTGTAATTGACGTAATACATAAAGTATTAACAATCTTCTATTTTATATGTATATATGCTCATTTATTTATTCATATGTTTGTAACATATCATGGAGTAATTAAATTGCAAAATGAGTCAGTAAGTTTTGCAAAGAGTAACGTTTGACAGAATATTAAAAGTTTTTTTTTCTAAGTTAGGATCGTAAAAAGAGTATCATAGGACAACGAAGTCCTGTTTATCATAACGCCGACTTTTTAAAATCTTTATTTCGAGTTCACACGTGGCTGGAAAATATCTAACCTCTGTGTCGCGAGGATCGAATGCGCTAATCTCTGGCACGGAAGTCGTATTCACCGTTGTGCAGTTTGATCAACAACTGCATTTTGCTAACCCACTTTATTATATAACTCTGTCGGCTGATTATTTTATCCGCTAATTGTTGTTATTATAATTTTATTAATACACACTTTGCGAAAAGCTACAAACAATTCCATTCGAACATTCAGTGCGGTTTGTAGATACTGTTTATTAGTTATCAACAAAATCGATGGAGAATTCACTTCACAGTAGACAATACGATAGACGCTTCTAGTAGACGGTCAAGTTTCAGTTCACTAACTGACGTCAATTGAAAACAAACAGCTGCCGTATTGCTGTCTCAGATATGTTTTGTGATTGTTACGAAAACAATCGATGACTCACATCTAAAAATGGGTCACGGATACTCTTTGGTCTACCTAAAGTTAGAACATAAAACTAGTGGGCTAGTTATAATTGACATATTATTTAATTAATGAGTTGTAAATTAATCATTCAGGCCATTGGTTAAAATAATTATTCCAATACACAAAGTTTACAATTAATTGTAAATATTTATTAATAATAAACAATTAATTGTAAGTAAATTCATGCGATAAGAAATACAATGTTATTAATAAAATAAATATGCTAAAACTACTTACGGACATGTTATAATA
Organism: Magicicada septendecula; assembly: GCA_034769895.1. NCBI lineage: Eukaryota > Metazoa > Arthropoda > Insecta > Hemiptera > Cicadidae > Magicicada > Magicicada septendecula. The sequence goes on from CM068372.1 coordinate 138,452,679, forward strand.
ATAATAATTATTATAATTATATTAGTATTAGAAAAATTCAACACACATACACTTTTCGAAAAGTGGCTTTTCTTCATGTTTTGATGTTAGTACAATCAGAATCAACCCTTATCTCGGACACGATTTTTTCGCAATTACCATACTTTCATTTCCTTACGGAACATGGAAGTAAAAACAACGGAAGTATATTTTACTACAGCAGTGAAGTTTATTAACCGAAATAATAGTACACTGGAGTGTATTTTTAACATACAGTTGAATTGTTTTGATGTTTCGACACGGATTATCCCGTTGCATTTGAAGATTTATTCCATGCATAGGTTTTTTTGAAACTGAAACCTTAAACGCTCTCCAAGACCATTCTACGGGACTATTCGTAGCAATGAAGTTAGTAATCTAAATTTTTAATAAGTCTGTCTGTCTATTGTATTACGGAATTAGAAAAGAAAAGTATTATTGTTTGCAGTGTTTGTCCCTCGAAATACACCTTTTGAAAATTAACCAATTGAATGACACAACGACGTTTTGAAACCAGGTCATTAAAAAAACGCCCCTATCATATTACAAGCTAACTTGAGTCATCAATGTCCACTGTCTGTTACAGATATCTTGTATTAACTTTGAAAAAAGTCAGTGAGCATATTTATTTATTTCCTCTTTGTGAGACAATAGGTTATTTACAGGCGATGTGAGATGTTTGAATCCTACATTATTTGGATTTCCGTATGTAAACGTAGGTAAGTATACAGGCGAAGTGAGATGCTTCCATCCTACATTATTTGCATTTCCGTAGGTAAACTAGTACAGGTTTAACATTTTTTAAGTTTATTTACGAAATAAAGTTCGTAAGTACTAGTGTTAAAAAGAAAGCATCACTAAGGAGAATTGGTATCTTTTTTCACTACTTCCTTAGAAGTTATCTGGTGTAATGAAAACCAAGAGATTATCTTAATAATAATAGTAATAAAATAATAATGACATTAATAAACGTAATACTGTTAGTAGTCCCCAAAATATTATAATTTAATATAATAATGTTTACGCCCCAAGAATTAGGCATAGATAGTCTTCTGTCCTACTGTCACAATCGTCTTCAATTGATAAAATACTGTCAAGTACCGGTGTGGTTATATAATGCCATTTTCATTAATTGGACGCATCTGTGATAACAGGGGGTCTGTTAAATATAACGAATATTCAGAATTTACGTCTGTTTATATAAACACTAGTTTTTCATAAATATACCGGCTTATCGACCCGTGGTCTTAAAACTCTAGACGTTTCAACTCCAACTGCGAGAGTCATCCTTAGTGGCCATCCAACCGGACGCCGGAGGAACAACAGTTGATTCAGAAGAAATTGCCACTGAGGATGACTGCCACATTTGGATCTGAGACGCCTGAAATTTTGACAAATGGACCACGGTCCCCCTAGCCCAGTAGTTTTATTTAGTAGGCCTAATCACACCGGTCTGGAAAGCTTGAACGTTGAATATTTTTTAAGTCTATATATATATATATATATATATATATATATATATATATATATAAATCTATAGATAAAGCTTTTCACAAAATTGTTCATAAAGAGGCCGGATATTAATTGCCATCAGCCTTGGCCGACTAAGAGACAAAATAGAAATCAATCTATAGGTAAGTACTTAAAATAACAACAACAAAAACACGGAAGATATGAACAATACGTAGACGAATTAGCGTGTATTTGTATCAATAAGTTTTTTTATGAACACAAAAATTAAATACGTGGTTATTTAAATGCACCACGACAAAATGTTTTCGACATTTTAAAACTGCAAAAAACGATTAGTTCATGGGCTCTATAGAATCAACTTCGGGATCAGCTTTGGGCCGCGGGCCGAAGTTTACCGACCTCTGGATACTAAGATTCTGTCTTAATGATATAATGATAGCCTATATGTACATAACTGTTCTGTTCGCGAAAATATAGGCTTATAACAAAATTTATTAGACTAAGTAACCGAACACTAATTGTTATGGTTACAATAATTTATTAAATAATTACCGGTACTTTTTTATTATGTTATTTAATGGTTTCATAGTTTCTGATTCCTAATTATCTTATGACATATGTATTTTATGTGCTTCGTATAATGCTATGAAGTAAGTCACCGATATATTTTTACTGCTTTCCGTATTCTAACAAACATGTTGACTTTTAATGATCGTGTCAGATTTCAATACTGACAAGCACCGTAAAGGAGCAACACTGGTCATTAATAGTATTGTTAACATGGGTGTTTGTTTTTGAACCAACATGTGAACACATTGTTTCTGCTGGACACCTCTGTTTGTCCTAATTCAATTATCACGTTTTTCCTTCCTTTTCACTCCCTTCTTCTACCTTCCACTTCCCCAACGCTCCCTCCAACTACCTGTTTCTTTCATTCTCCCCCTCCCCGCTGACAACGGACTGTCGTACAAAAGTTTGGGAATCTCATGTCGTTACGCGTTTTACGTCTTAGTCGTGCTTAGTTTTTTTATAAAAGTAACATTATACAGCTCGATTTATTATAATAATTATATTCATGTAATTAAACAAATATTATATAGATGTATAACATATTTAGATGTATTCATGAATATTATAGTTCCATTTTACTGAGATAAGCATAATAATATAGGCCTACATGAGTAATTATTCTTTATGTAACATGTACACAAACACACTACTGATGTTAGTAATAATTATTTCTGTATTTTTCAAATACGGGTCGTGATGACGACAATAAACATTGTTGAAACGTTGACACAAACCTTTTAAAAATAGCGCCTTATTAATGACCGATTTCGCAAAACGTTTCGTCATTATTTATTTACTCACGTTCACAACTAAACAAGGATTAATATTTACACTTTTGTTTTCGTTAATAACTATGTTTAAAAAAAAATATTGAAAAAATCCGAACGAGAACTTGTGTTTGTAGAGTATTACAGAATAACGTGCGATCACACTTAGAATTAAATATTATCCGGAATTCTGACAAACGTGGAGCAAATCGTTACGGTTTAATTGAGGCTTACAGTGAATGACAGTGTACCGTAAAGGGGAATAGATTTCTTATCAAGCAGAGTGTCTTCGGTTGGGTCTTATAACAAATTAAGAGGGGGGTTGGAGTAATAAAGTAATTTTCAGTTAGAATTGACAAATCGCTTAATTTTCCATACATTATTACCGTGTTTTCTGAACAACAGTTAAGTAAGGAAGCTTTGCCTGTATTTAAATTTTTGTCATCCGTCCTTATTGAATCCTCCAAATCGAGACAAGGTCCCGACAACAGGAGAAACGTAATTGGATTAAAAAAAATAATACAAAAAACTAAATAGCTATGACAAACAAATGCTTCCTACTAACCCCCACCACCGAAATAACTACACACGTATACAGACATCGAAAAATGTAATGAAAAATTAGGTAATCTAAAAAGCTATTCAAAACTATTAATCAGTGATATGTAAAATAATATGTAGTAAAGAAAGATTCCTCAAAACGTATTTTTGTAGCTCGAATTAAACAGCTGTAATATTCTTACTAGAAAAACTTTTTTTTTTCGAATAAATAGTACCCTCTATATAAAATAATCTTTCTTTATTTTTTTCCGAGTGTTAAGGGAGCCATTTTGTTGTTTCTAAACGAAAATTACTATGTTTGTAGAAGTACACATTATGGTCCCCCCCCACACACACACACACACAACAGCTGTTTTCCCAGTAGGCCTACATTTAGATTATAATTTTTTATAAATGCGGTTGTTACTAATCAATACAGATATAATTATCCCTTTTTTAGTTATGAAAATATATACCATTACATGTTAATGAATTTGTGATTTACTGCGAATCACACACACACACATTTACGTGTGTAAAATATGTAGGATACGAAAACATGCAACATCGCGTTAGTAAGATATTTAGCTACACACACATAAATATCTTAGCTAAAAATCTCAATAACGCAGTGTTGAATACTTTCGTATGCTATATATTTTGACTCACACACAGAGCAGATGTACACGCAAAATATGCGTATTTGGCTGTGTGTATTTTTTATTGTGTGTGTGTATATTCGAGACGTTTCTTTAGTCTCACGTTTCGCGATGAAAATAACACGAAGGTCGTCGCGCTCTGCCTGACGATGGTGGTGTAGTCTCTTTGCAGTCGTAGTACGAATAAAAATAACAATCGTATAGGGTATTACGTCATTATTATACAATAGGCTTAACATCGCGGTACAATGTGATTATAACCGATTTAGCACGGAGTTATATGTGTGAGCGTACACAACAACCTTGTAGCCAGTTCCCAGGATATTGTTGTCGGTATTTTTAACATTTATTCCGATAGTTTGAAATTAATCAGTTGGAGAATAACAGACGCACGCGTTCCATCTATCTTACATTTGCTATGACAGAGAATGTCCGGTAAAATTCAAGTAAATGACTGTTCATTCGATTATATATTTTTTTACAATTGATATTTAATTACATTAAATTATGTCATTCAGTAAAACCCGATGTGTTATTTTGTAAGGTTACGTATTATCCAATTGTCTATAAGCTCCAAATAAACTGATAAGTCTGTCTAATCGATCTAATCGATTACTACCAATCGGTAGTAGTAAACTATTGTGTAATATTATTTTAAACACTTTTGCTAGTTTATCTATTATCTATTTCTTGATGTATATAATATATTTAATAGTTATAATAACTTTACCTCAAGATGTTTTTCCCCTTATTTGGAACATATTTCGGGACACTTATTGTTCCCATCCTCAGGCTTCTTAATTTTGAAAGCTTAACTTTGAAGATTCAAAATTAAGAAGGCTGAGGATGGGAACAATAAGTGTCCCGAAACATGTTCCAAATAAGGGAAAAAATATCTTGAGGTAAAGTTATTATAAATATTAAATATAATATTATTTTATCATTTACATTATTTAACTATGATCAAGACGTATTACCCTACGTGAGATCTGTTTAGGGCATTATTCTGTATGGATATCGTTAGCCACGTTAAATAACTCTAAAGAATATCGATTTATAAACATTATCTTAATACAGTATCAAATATTCGCTGTTTGTTTACGGACGAGTAAAGGTCACTGTGAGTCTACGAATGTGAAATATTAGGGAAACTGCGAGATGTAAAGCATTCCGTGGATTATGGATTCGATAAAAGCGATAACATTTTTTTTTAAATAGCGATTTAATAGTATTGTAAATTTAAATTTTAATTTTAATGATAGTTTTTTTACATCTGAAGACGAAAGTATGACTGTGAATTAAGTACGTATATATAAATAATGCCCATTTTCTTTCATTAATTGAAAAAAGTTATCCTATTTAAAAAAAATAATTATACAGTTCCGCGCAGTATGTGTTAAAAATTTGAAAACGGCCGTTAACTATCACTGATTCAATTCATTTTTTTTAAACCGGCGATGGCTACCTTTCGATTTTCAAATTCAAACACAAATATTCAGTCAATGTTAAAGTTCAAAGACGTAATCCACAGTTATGTAGTGCTTTCTGCAGACATAGGAAATATCGAATTCCGATTTAACATAATCGATTCGTATAAAAAGAATTGGACAACAACGGACTTCCCTCGTAATCTCGTATACAGGGGGGTCACCATTCGTTTGACTTTACGGCGCGCACTAATGAAACGTAATACTAGAATTGATAACGCGTAAAGCGGTGATAAGAAATAACTTTCCTGCTCTTAGAGGTCACGTAGTTTCTTCAGACGAATTACAAACGATAATTAAAAAAAAAAAGAATATACAGATACATTTGTTTACAATCGGGGAAAACTTTCACACTGATAATGAACTGATAACAACACAAGAGACAAGACAAGGATGGAAAACCAAACAGGCACAAAACTAAAACAACTTACACCAAAACACGGCAACGAAGTCCTTCTCATTTAGTACGCGCTCCAGCTGTTTGGCGGTAACTTCTTCGATAATTGATTCCGTGTACGCTTCCTTCAGGTTCTGCTGTTGTTGACCCTTGCCGCCTCCGGTTAACGGCGGATTCTTTACGCTTGCTACGGGGTCTGCGGTCTTTTTGGCAGCGTCCACAAAGAGGACCACTAGGGCCACTGTCCAGAAACATCGTAGCATCGCCTGGCCTCAGTATTATAAAACCACACCACTCACTTCTTCGCGCGCGCGACCCCGGCGAGTGGAGACCCAGATAGTACACTCCACTGAGCTTAGTCGCGCACACTTAGCAGACGCGATCCCGGTCTAAAAATACCCTCTCGCCCTCCCCTCACCTCTCTCTCCTCCCCTACTTTCTACTTTGCCTAGTATACACCACCTCCTTTAATTGGATTCGAGATGCTTTATATCTTAGCCGCTGTACTTACAGTTCTAAACACATTTTCAACAGAGTTTTTTTTCGAGAAAGGAGTAAATGCACTATAAACTAAACAACTTACGCTCTCTCTTCGTACTCAGTTAAAACGAAATTGTTTTAAGTTTTTATATTTCTAAAAAAAAGAGTGTTTTAATTAAAAAAGAACTATTATTAGCCACTTCTGTTTGCAATCCGTGCATATACATCTACAACGTTACAGCTGGTACGAACAACTTGACAGATTTTATATAGGCCTATGGTGAGGGTGTATGTGTGTGTATGATTATAAAAAAAAGTTTTTTGTTCCACAGCTATAAAGCTTTTAATAAGCGTAATAAGAAAATAATAACTAATAGTAGTACGGGTTGAGGTAGACTGCGAGTGGAGGGCGCAGAAATGAAGCTGAGTTCTTTTACAACACAAATCTCAGATAACAGAAACGTGGTAAATGTAATTACACATATGTAACAGAAATGTAATTATAGCTTGTTGAGTGTGAGCAGTGGGGGGTGGGGGTTGTAGGGTTTGGTTTCACGTCTGTTTGTTCATTTCCGATCTGACGATGAGCTGTGAAGCTTGAAAGCGCTAATCGGAATAATATTTTTATAGTGGCGTGCAACAGTGATAATTCTGTTTGTGATTTTAACCACTAACACAACTTTCTTAATTAAAATTAATTGATGCTTAACTGCTTAAAAGTGATAAAGAATGAATTATACACTATAGGTAACATTAGTTACAAATTATATTTTCAGGATAGAAGCATTTTTGAACCAAAACTAACATTGAACACTTCACTAATGCTAAAAACTCAATTCGTGTGTAATGGAACCAACGTTTCAGTGAGAAAATTATTTTGCTAATTCAGTTTAAGAAAAACGAAACTCCATTTCTTTCCACGTTTTTATAGAATGGAAGAAAAACACTTTCATTCAAGTATTAAGAGAAAATGCTTGTGCCAAAAAGTCGTGTTCGTAGAACGAATGTTGCATTTGGGACAGTTCAAACTGCACAAACCTAGTTTTAAGATTTACTCACAATTATATTGATATTTAATTAGCCACGCTGTCTATTACGTAAAACGACCTATACGACCAGGCGCATAGGTCAACACATTCAACGGACGCTTGTGTTGTGCAGTTATCAAGACGGCCGCCTCCAAACAAAACCGACGTCACAGTAACGAGACCACGGTGTATATTACATTGCACTCGCTACACACGACACCGAGTTTCCCTTACGTAATACGAGGTCGCGTGCTGGATACGGCTTCATTTACAGCCTATCCGTGGAACTGATACCACTCGCTAGTACGGCTCAAATCGTATTATGGAGAACCGTAAAGGTTTAAAGGTGATCATAGTCGGAGGCGGACTGGTAAGCGAAACTATCTCATTAACTGATTTTTCTTACTTAAGAATTATGCGTGTGAGAGCGTGGTAGTGTTTGAAGTTTTTTTATTGGGTTATTTTACTCGGTCCTTAGACTGCCAAAGTCGAAAGAAGAAGAAGAAGACACTAAAAAAATGAAATCTTCACAAAAAATGACTTAACCTTTACAACAGATAACATAAACATCTGTTTAACCTTTGTCATATTGTACATACGCCTATATAGAGTCAGGTAACATTACATAAAGGAAAACTCTTAAATGTGAATTTTCACAATACTATTTTTTATGCACATTTACCCCTCCCCAATTTTTTGTCATCTCACTTTTACTTCCATGTTCCTTAAGGAAATGGAAGTATGGTGATGGCAAAAAAAATCGTGTTCGAGATTATTGCAGAATATGATTGTACTACACTCAAAACATGAAAAAAAGTCATTTTTCGAAAAGTGTGTGTGTGTGTGTGTGTGTGTCTGTAGATTTTTTTTTTTTTGGAAAACGATAACAGCCGCAAATTCAAACAGAATCAAATAATTTTTTGCATACAGCCCTGATTTGTAGAGTACTCGCGACCTTTTGTTTTTGGTGAAGATCGGTTGAGGGAAAGGGGTAGTTTACCGGCAACGGTTTTTTTTTATCAAGGGTAATTTTGTTTGTTTGGCAAACGATAACAGCCGCAAATTCAAACAGAATCAAATAATGTTTCGCATACAGCCCTGAATTGTAGGGTTCTCAAGATCTGTTGATTTTGGTAAAGATCGGTTAAGGGAAAGGGCTAGTTTATAGGCAACGTTTTATGTTTTAACAAGGGTATTTCTTATGGCAAAAGATAACAGCCGCAAATTCAAACATAATCAAATAAGGTTTTGCATACAGCCCTGATTTCTTGATTACTAAAGACCTATTTTTTTGGTGAAGATCGTTTAAGGGAAAGGGGTAGTTTACCTGCCACGTTTTTTGTTTTATCAAGGGTATTTTGTATGGCAAACGATAAAAGCCGCAAATTCAAACAAAATCATATAATATTTTGCATACTGCCCTGAATTGCAGAGTTCTCAAGATCTATCGTTTTTGGTGAAGATCGGTTAAGGGAAAGGGGTAGTTTACCTGCAACGGTTTTTTATCAAGGGTAATTTTTTACTTTTTCTATGGTAAACGATAACAGCCACAAATTCAAACAGAATAAAATGATGTTCTGCATACAGCTCTGTATTGTAGAGTTCTCAATACCTATTGGTGTTGGTGAAGATCGGTTAAGGGAAAGGAGTAGTTTACCTGCAACGTTTTATGTTTTAAAAGGGTATTTTCTATGTCAAACGATAAGAGCCGCAAATTCAAACAGAATCAAATACGTTTTTGCATACAGACCTGTTTTGTTGAGTACTAAAGATCTGTTGTTTTTGGTGAAGATCGGTTAAGGGAAAGAGGTAGTTTACTAGCAACGTTTTATGTTTTAACAAGGGTATTTTTTTTGTGACGAACGATAACTGCCGTAAATTCAAAGAGAATCAAATAATGTTTCGCATACAGCCCTGAATTGTAGGGTTCTCAAGATCTGTTGATTTTGGTAAAGATCGGTTAAGGGAAAGGGCTAGTTTACAGGCAACGTTTTATGTTTTAACAAGGGTATTTTGTATGGCAAACGATAAAAGCCGCAAATTCAAACAAAATCATACAATATTTTGCATACTGCCCTGAATTGCAGAGTTCTCAAGACCTATCGTTTTTGGTGAAGATCGGTTAAGGGAAAGGGGTAGTTTACCAGCAACGGTTTTTTATCAAGTGTAATTTTTTACTTTTTCTATGGTAAACGATAACAGCCACAAATTCAAACAGAATAAAATGATGTTCTGCATACAGCTCTGTATTGTAGAGTTCTCAATACCTATTGGTGTTGGTGAAGATCGGTTAAGGGAAAGGAGTAGTTTACCTGCAACGTTTTATGTTTTAAAAGGGTATTTTCTATGTCAAACGATAAGAGCTGCAAATTCAAACAGAATCAAATACGTTTTTGCATACAGACCTGTTTTGTTGAGTACTAAAGACCTGTTGTTTTTGGTGAAGATCGGTTAAGGGAAAGGGGTAGTTTACCAGCAACGTTTTATGTTTTAACAAGGGTATTTTTTCTGTGACGAACGATAACTGCCGTAAATTCAAAGAGAATCAACTAATGTTTTGCATACAGCCCTGAATTATAGAGTTCTCAAGACCTATTGTTATTGGTGAAGATCGGTTAATGGAATAGGGTAGTTTACCAGCAACGTTTTATGTTTTAACAAGGGTAATTTTTTATATGACGAACGATAACTACCGTAAATTCAAGCAGAATCAACTAGGTTTTTGCATACCTTTTTGAACTAAAGAGAACTCAAGGTCTGTTGATTTTGTTGAAGATCGGTTATGGGAAGGGGTAGTTTATCAGCAACGTTTTATGTTTTAAAAACGGTAATTTTTTTAAGACGAACGATAACTGCCGAAAATTCAATGAGAATCAAATAATTTTTTGCACTCTTTCCTGAGTTGCAGAGAGCTCAAGGTCTATTGATTTTGGTGGAGTTCAGTTAAGGGAAAGGGGTAGTTTACCTGCAACATTTTATGTTGTAACAAGAGAAATGTTTCCATGACGAACGATAACTGCCGCACATTCAAACAGAATCAAATATTTTTTTGCATGCTTCCTTGAATTGTAGAGGACGGAAGGTCTGTTGATTTTGGAGAAGATCGGTTAAGAGAAAGGGGTAGTTTACCGGAAACATTTTATGTTTTAACAAGAGTAAAGTACTTAATTTTTATAAATAAAGTATCCTGATAAGAAGCTCATAGTAATCCACTGTAGAAACGTAGATGAAATATCTATAAATGAAGAAGTTAGGAGAACGGGGTGGGGGTAATTTTCTATTATTATAAATTATAGTTGAAAGTGTAGGGGAGAATTTTTTATATGTGTACTACGTTATCGGCAACAAAGAAGTAGTTTTTTGTTAAAATTGCTTCCCGGGCTCTTTAGCCGTAGTCCTATGTTTTCTGCAAAACCAGACTTTTCGGCAGTGCCATCGACTCCCATCATCGGTGACAATCGAGTGAGAAAACGTGAGGTGGTGGTGGTATACGTTAGTGAGCACAGTACTGTGGTTAATGCTGAAGCAATAAGTAGAAAGCCTTAGTTTCTATGGAAATATTTCATTTCAAATATGTTTTTAAATGTAAATCTTAGAACATGAAGTCATGTATGGTTCTCCATACCGATATTTTTTCTATAGTAAACGATAACAGCCGCAAATTCAAACAGAATCAAATGATGTTTTGCATACAGCTTTGTATTGTAGAGTTCTCAATATCTATTGGTGTTGGTGAAGATCGGTTAAGGGAAAGGGGTAGTTTACCAGCAACATTTTATGTTTTAACAAGGGTAATTTTTTATATGACGAACGATAACTGCCGTAAATTCAAACAGAATCAACTAGGTTTTTGCATACCTTTTTGAACTAAAGAGAACTCAAGGTCTGTTGATTTTGCTGAAGATCGGTTAAGAGAAGGGGTAGTTTATCAGCAACGTTTTATGTTTTAAAAAGGGTAATTTTTTTTATGACGAACGATAACTGCCGAAAATTCAATGAGAATCAAATAATTTTTTGCACTCTTTCCTGAGCTGCAGAGAGCTCAAGGTCTATTGATTTTGGTGAAGTTCAGTTAAGGGAAAGGGGTAGTTTACCTGCAACATTTTATGTTGTAACAAGAGAAATGTTTCCATGACGATCGATAACTGCCGCACATTCAAACAGAATCAAATATTTTTTTGCATGCTTCCCTGAATTGTTGAGGACGGAAGGTCTGTTGATTTTGGAGAAGATCGGTTAAGAGAAAGGGGTAGTTTACCAGAAACATTTTATGATTTAGCGAGAGTAAAGTACTTAATGTTTATAAATAAAGTATCCTGATAAGAAGCTCATAGTAATCCACTGTAGAAACGTAGATGAAATATCTATAAATGAAGAGGTTAGGTGAACGGGGTGGGGGTAATTTTCTATTATTAAAAATTATAGTTGAAGGTGGAGGGGAGAATTTTTTATATGTGTACTACGTTATCGGCAACAAAGAAGTAGTTTTTTGTTAAAATTGCTTCCCGGGCTCTTTAGCCGTAGTCCAATGTTTTCTGCAAAACCAGACTTTTCGGCAGTGCCATCGACTGCCATCATCGGTGAAAATCGAGTGCGAAAAAACGTGAGATGGTATACGTTAGTGACCACAGTACTGTGGTTAATGCTGAAGCAATAAGTAGAAAGACGTAGTTTCTATGGAAATATTTCATTTCTAATATGATTTTAAATATAAATCTTAGAACATGGAAGTCATGTATGGTTCTCCATACCGATATTATTTACTTCCATGTTGCTTAAGGAAATGGAAGTATGGTGATGGCAAAAAAAATCGTGTTCGAGATTATTGCAGAATATGATTGTACTACACTTAAAACATGAAAAAAAGTCATTTTTCGAAAAGTGTCTGTGTGTGTGTCTGTAGATTTTTTTTCTATGGCAAACGATAACAGCCGCAAAATCAAACAGAATCAAATAATTTTTTGCATACAGCCCTGATTTGTAGAGTACTCGCGACCTATTGTTTTTGGTGAAGATAGGTTGAGGGAAAGGGGTAGTTTACCGGCAACAGTTTTTTTTTATCAAGGGTAATTTTGTTTGTTTGGCAAACGATAACAGCCGCAAATTCAAACAGAATCAAATAATGTTTCGCATACAGCCCTGAATTGTAGGGTTCTCAAGATCTGTTGATTTTGGTGAAGATTGGTTAAGGGAAAGGGGTAGTTTACCAGCAACGGTTTTTTATCAAGGGTAATTTTTTTCTGTGGTAAACGATAACAGACGCAAATTCAAACAGAATCAAATGATGTTTTGCATACAGCTCTGTATTGTAGAGTTCACAATACCTTTTGGTGTTGGTGAAGATCGGTTAAGGGAAAGGGGTAGTTTACCTGCAACGTTTTATGTTTTAAAAGGGTATATTTTATGGCAAACGATAAGAGCCGCAAATTCAAACAGAATCAAATACGTTTTTGCATACAGCCCTGTTTTGTTGAGTAATAAAGACCTGTTGTTTTTGGTGAAGATCGGTTAAGGGAAAGGGGTAGTTTACCAGCAACGTTTTTTGTTTTATCAAGGGAATTTTATACGGCAAACGATAATAGCCGCAAATTCAAACAGAATCATATAATATTTTGCATACAGCCCTGAAATGTAGAGTTCTCAAGACCTGTTTGTTTTGGTGAAGATCGGTTAAGGGAAAGGGGTAGTTTACCAGACACGTTTTTTGTTTTATCAAGGGTATTTTATATGGCAAACGATAACAGCTGCAAATTCAAACAGAATCATATAATGTTTTGCATACAGCCCTGAAATGTAGATTTCTCAAGACCTGTTGGTTTTGGTGAAGATCGGTTAAGGGAATAGTGTTGTTTACCAGCAACATTTTATGTTTTATCAAGGGTAATTTTTTATTTGACGAACGATAACTGCCGTACATTCAAACAGAATCAACTACTCTTCTGCATACCTTTTTGAATTATACAGAAATCAAGGTCTGTTGATGTTGTTGAAGATCGGTTAAGGGAGAGGGGTAGTTTACCTGCAACGTTTTATGTTTTAACAAGGGTATTTTTTCTATGACGAACAATAACTGCCGTAAATTCAAAGAGAATCAACTAATGTTTTGCATACAGCCCTAAATTGTAGAGTTCTCAAGACCTGTTGTTTTTGGTGAAGATCGGTTAATGGAATAGGGTAGTTTACCAGCAACGTTTTATGTTTTATCAAGGGTGTTTTCTATGGAAAACGATAACAGCCCAAATTCAAACAGAATCAAATAATTGTTTGCATACAGGCCTGAATTCTAGAGTACCTAAGACCTGTCGTTTTTGGTGAAAATCGGTTAAGGGAAAGGGGTAGTTTACCTGCAACGGTTTTTTATCAAGGGTAATTTTTTTCTATAGTAAACGATAACAGCCGCAAATTCAAACAGAATCAAATGATGTTTTGCATACAGCCCTGTATTTTAGAGTTCTCAATACGTATTGGTGTTGGTGAAGATCGGTTAATGGAAAGGGGTAGTTTACCAGCAACATTTTATGTTTTGACAATGGTAATTTTTTATATGACGAACGATAACTGCCATAAATTCAAACAGAATCAACTAGGTTTTTGCATACCTTTTTGAACTAAAGATAACTCAAGGTCTGTTGATTTTGTTGAAGATCGGTTAAGGGAAGGGGTAGTTTATCACCAACATTTTATGTTTTGACGAGGGTAATTTTTTTTATGACGAACGATAACTGCCGAAAATTCAATGAGTATCAAATAATTTTTTGCACCTCCTGAGTTGCAGAGAGCTCAAAGTCTTTTGATTTTGGTGAAGATCGGTTAAGGGAAAGGGGTAGTTTACCTGCAACGTTTTATGTTGTAACAAGAGAAATGTTTCCATGACGAACGATAACTGCCGCACATTCAAACAGAATCAAATATTTTTTTGTATGCTTCCCTGAATTGTAGAGGACGGAAGGTCTGTTGATTTTGGAGAAGATCGGTTAAGAGAAAGGGGTAGTTTACCTGTAACATTTTATGATTTAACCAGAGTAAAGTACTTAATTTTTATAAATAAAGTATCCTGATAAGAAGCTCATAGTAATCCACTGTAGAAACGTAGATGAAATATCTATAAATGAAGAAGTTAGGTGATCGGGGTGGGGGTAATTTTATATTATTAAAAATTATAGTTGAAGGTGGAGGGGAGAATTTGTTATATGTGTACTACATTATCGGCAACAAAGAAGTAGTTTTTTGTTAAAATTGCTTCCCGGGCTCTTTAACTGTAGTCCAATGTTTTCTGCAAAACCAGACTTTTCGGCAGTGCCATCGACTGCCATCATCGGTGAAAATCGAGTTCGAAAACGTGAGGTGGTATACGTTAGTGACCACAGTACTGTGGTTAATGCTGAAGCAATAAGTAGAAAGACGTAGTTTCTATGGAAATATTTCATTTCGAATATGATTTTAAATACAAATCTTAGAACATGGAAGTCATGTATGGTTCTCCATACCGATATTTTTAATTTACATTGAAGTCGCCAAACGTTTCTGCCGTAGATGTTAGTCGAGGGCTCCAATATCCTGACCATGCCATCTCGGTGCTTCGAATCGTAGGAGAAGTATTTTGAAATTTTTATATAGATTCTTTCGGTGAAATATGTTTCTGAAGTCAGCGGTATATCTACATTCTGTGAACTTAAGAACACTTCTATTCCTTTTAGATGCTGGGATACCCTGTTGGCAGTCCGTGGTGCTATTATGTTAGTGTGAGTCGTTACGGAGGTTTGTTGAGTTGAGAAGGTAAAAGATTGGTATGCCCTCTTGTGTTATGATAGTCAGGTTAGTATGGGTGCAGCAGGTTTTGTAAGTGCATTATTTCCTCCAGAGTAGTTCCAGTTATGGTATCTCTTTGTGGTATAAATACGGCACTACTTTCGACAACCTGTGTATATGTGATTCCTATAGTTATACATTACGCCTTGCTTCAGACCTTCTAAATGCATTATATTTCCTCCAGCGTAGTTCCAGTTATATTATCTATTGGTGGGTTTAAATACCAGTCGTGGTTTTCACAACCTGCGTATATGTCGTTCATCTGTATTTCGCCGTGATATCTGCTTTAAGACTACCTATTTTTGTAGCATCTGGAATGTAGTTGTTTATTACAGGTCGGGATGATGAAAGTCTGATTTGTACAATTTCTTGATATGATCAACAGCCACGGTACCTAGCTGGATTTGCTTCATCGCAGTGGAGATATTTTGCCAGACTGGTTATAGGAAAAGTACATTTTTAGTCCTGTGCTTTTTGCTATATTTTACTCCCTTCAGGTTACGTGCATAATTGCCCTTTGTGTGAAACAATACTTGACAGTTCTTTCATTGTCGATGTTTTTGTTCTACAGATGTTCTATCTTGCATATGTATCACTGCTTTGTTGGGTAGTTCGAGGTCCACGAATTGGACAGACAGTGGTTGTCCAGCAGCTCTGTCTTTGATATTCCATGCATTTCCTATTTTGCAACCCACTTGTTTTTCTTCTATTTATTTGACTATGATCTATAGATTTCTGTATATCTAATTTCTACCCTGTAAGCTCGCTATTGGCGGGGTTGATATGGCTGAAATTCGGCCTTTTCACCTTTAAAAAAACTCGACCAGTATTTTATGACATTCCAGATTGATTAATTTAATTCTGACTTTGTCGTTATTTGCTTTCAGCGAGAAGTCTTCGCTATTAAGTACGGTACGTTGTCTAACAACACTTGGGCCAGTCTCTGATGTTTATAATTCTGGAATCGAAGATTGGTCCTATTTCCTTTAGGGGGATTTTCCTGGGTTTCTTCTAGATTGAATGGTCCAGTTTAGTCAAATGCTACGGCAATATTTTGATCATATTTTGCATCTTCCTTTTCTTCCTTCGTCCCATGATAATAGACAATCGCTTTTTCGATTAATTTTTTTTAGGTTAAAAATAAGGTGTTAGTGAGGTAGAGGGTTAGAACTCTAATACATTACAATAAAGGTTGCTACGTGCGATGTCTGTAGATTATACTTGAGGTGCTGCCATACTGTCGTTGTGTAATCATTTGTTTCCTAAAAGTGTGCTTTTTTCTGTAGGTTGATCTGCCGCTGATACTTCAGATATGTTTTACTACATTAGAAAATACATCGTTTATTAACTAGTTTCGTATTATCAGAGTATAGTGTTCACACACACACACACACACACACACACACACACACACACACACACACACACACACACACACACACACACACACACACACACACACACACACACACACACACACACACACACACCACATCTATCGGTATGAGTGGTTAGAAAGTAAACAAACAATTACAGATTGATTCATTCAGACAGTTAACAGAAACAAGTTAAACAGAAACAAAACATTAACACATATAATGTACACAAAACATTGATAAGATAAGCGCACTGAACACGGTGGCGATGACGAAAACTGTTAAAATATTAACATTTTTGGTGATGAACATGAACTACGAAATCGCTAACGCCATCAAGGAATTAGTGCTGATAAAAGCGCTTCCATATTTACAGCAACGGAATGACATTCTTTTCCGTAGTTTCATTAGAGTAAAAAAGTAGCGCCATAATTTCAATTAACATAGAAATATATGATCCTATGCATATCCAATTCATAAAAATATGATCCAATCATTGTCTGTAAGTGTAGACTTCCATTTTATTTATAGGCGCGTCCCGTTAGGGAAGCCACTAATAAAGTTTGGTACTCCGTTGTTCCATATTACCACAGAGTTTACACAGAATATATAAAATATTAATGTATTAAAAGAAAAATACTAAAAATTACACACATGCGCGCGCGTGTAGGGATAACGTTATTTATTTATTTATACAAGAACAACGTATTTACATACAGGAATACGTAATTTATACAGGAATGTACGAACCTACATATACGTGTATAGGCGCATACGTTCAAAAGATGGGCAGGTCCTCATAGTGTCCTATTTGAGTTTGACGTGGCAAGTTTAACCATTTATCTTTGTTCTACTGATTTATGGTAAATTTCGTTCTTGAAGCTCCTC
The DNA here is from genome assembly GCA_034769895.1 of Magicicada septendecula. Classification (NCBI taxonomy): domain Eukaryota; kingdom Metazoa; phylum Arthropoda; class Insecta; order Hemiptera; family Cicadidae; genus Magicicada; species Magicicada septendecula. Next base: position 138,470,171 of record CM068372.1, read on the forward strand.
CTCCAGATAATAAATTTGCTCGTTGCTGTTCATTGTAGGCACCGGTAGCCTACAATGAATGAACGTGTGTGTGTAAATGTTGAATCTCGTTTATTTCCTACTTTTTTAAATAGTAATTAGTGTATGTAAATAGTTTATGTTTATAAACAAGTACTATTTTTGTTATCTTTTGATAAATTGGTCTCCCAGTGCACCTCTGATGGAGGACAGATGTTTTCTGTTGTTGATAGGGACAACGACCTTCGTGATTTTCCTACACGATTAATAAACTCTGTCTGCTACTTTCGAAATTTAAGAGTGGTTAACTAAATAGTCGTTAATTATATCCATATTTAGGTAAACAATTTGAGTCAACGAATTACGTGACCTAATGAGTACTAAGTGTTTCTAAAGTTGCAATTAACGCTGACCCCCCTCCCCGAAAAACAGCCTGCATTTAACATAAATTAAACGTCTTTTGGATAATAATTTAGTAAACACCATTAATTGTTACACAATGTTTAAAATAATTTTAGTGACGATGGGAGTAACACTTGATCCTGTCTTAACACTGTCGCTGTTATTTAACCTCGCGCACTGGTCGTCGCTGTGTACGGGACGAGGCCTTTGGGTTCGTCTATCATTTTCAACTGCTACCCGACTACAGTAAAATATCCTACATCCGACTGGGAGTTTGCGTCTCGAGTAGTGCATTGTCCCGAGTTTCCAAATGAATTCCTGTCACTGGTACACGTTGAGTTATAGTTATATTATTTTACTATTTATGGGATGACAGGAAGCTTACCTTGATTGATGTATTATACCACCGAGGCTACCATACGGGGTCGCTTCCAAGACTCACCTGACCTTGGAGTCTATTTGCCAAATCCGACATCAGGGGATAGTGAGTAACTCGGGCCGCCCGAACATAGAATCTACGCGCCAGGCATCTCATGGTGTCGTAAACTGCACCCAGTTTCCAGTTCCCAGTTCTCTTCAGAGTGCACGTTAAGCGCGATTTTAAGTCCCCGGTATAGAACTCTCTGGAGCGACTTTCTGTGCCAGGAGGCCAGATGTCCCCAGGCGGGATAGACATAGGTAATCACCGGCAACATATATTGTAACAACCCGCTCTTATCGTCTATGAAAAATGTGTATGTTCTTGTGTGTTCGCCTCACACGTGTGGTCGTTACTTTATGTTCACTCTGACGATGTCCGTAGCAATCTCTCGAATTACCAGTACACGCGAGTGGGAACCTTACCTGTTCTTCAATAGGTGTTTATAAATCCCGGGTGGCGCCAAATTGTTTAACTAAAAACAATTAAATTAAAAAATAGGACGATTGAGCGTTCTTAGCTATGACGGTATGGTGAATTCAAATTTACTCCCGCCTTCGTTCGACTTTCTTAATCGAGCTGTTAGTTCGCCGAGTTTCCTACGTGAGCGCTTACCGTCACCTTTGCTTGTCGCTAAAATACACAAATAATATAATGTACTTTCCTATGGAATAAAGAACAGTGGTTACAACTCTGTACTAGTTTATTAAATTGTGATTGGTATGTATTCAGTATTATACAAAATTATATATTGTTATTCAACAAATTTGCACCGACAGTAAAACAATTAATCTCAAGGCTTGGCGAAGCGATTCTGAACGGATTATTTAGTCAGACATGGCGCCTGCAACAGTTTGTTTTCATATCGTTCAGTTATCCTGGATTATTGTGATTACGAAAAAATATCAATTTGATTACAACAAAGTACACTACCTTAAATTAATTGTACTTATATAATATAATGTGTAATTATAATTTGTTCCTGAAGTGTTATAAAGTGTGTTTCAAAAGTTCGTAATTTTTATACAGGTTATTTTTTCTAGTTAGGCCTAACATAACTTTAGTGTTTTATTTTTTATTAATCTTTGAAAGAAATAAGATCATCAGTTTACAGTGAGAGTTCAAAGTGTTATGAGAAAAAAATTAAAGAGAATTTATTTCATAAATTCGGGTAACTCAGCAATACTTATCAAATCAGTTGACTTGAGGTGTAATGTCATTCAGTTGAAATGGGTTGGGGTCTTCAATAGTCATCAATCTTCAATCATCTTGGGATTTAAGTATGTCTGGCTTCTTTTTCGTATTAGTTGGTTGAAGTTTATTAATTTTGAATTTATTAATCTGGTATTTGGCATCAGTTGAATGTCCTAGTCCTTCATCATCTTGTTACTTCTTCATTTTATCAAATTTGGATTACTTTTGAACATTTTATATTAAAATTTTGGTCATTTACGGCTTGGCGTCTATTCCTTTTGAGCGTCAATAATGGACTCATAGTTTCTAACGGAATATTCGGACTCATAGTTTCTAACGGAATATTCATAAATAACGTTCAGTTGTCATGGTAACTGATTGATTCTGATTGGCTGTACTTGACTTAAGCTCATTGTTATAATATTTGAATTTTTATTCAAAATGACTGCATATCTTCTGATTGCTATTATTCTTCTGTCTTCTTCTCTATGTATGAAATATTATCACTACTGTTCGTATTTTCTTTCAAAGATCATTTTGACATCCCACAAAGCTGGGTTTGCTTATGTATTATTTTTTGACAATTATGTGGATATTATCTAATTACATTTCTTTCTTATTTTAAGTCCTTAATGTAACATTTATCTCTTAATATGATTCATTAATTATCATTGACTAGTTACTTGCCTTGGATTTGCTAATATTCTTGTTAATTTCTTACAATTTGTAGTTATTGGTTTTATACAGTTAGGCATTTCATAGGCCTAGGTAGTAATTGGCTATCTTTTCTTAATTTATACAAATTACATATTAATTTACCTTTGTACATGTTTTGTTTTGGTATTACAAATGATTTGTTTACTTGTTGAATTGTTTAGGGTCTGTTTTATAATAATTGTATGTTTTCATTAGTTTCCACATTATGGTTTGTCTATTATTTTCTAACTGCTTTTCCAGTACTATTAGATATATATTAATTTATCTTTTTACTTATTTATATTGCCATTGTTTATAATTTGGCTATTATCTACTATTCTCTATAAAATATAACATAACATTTAGGCTTATGGTCTGTATAACTTCTTCAGCCATATTCCTAGTCATAGATTTAATCAAACAATTCTTTAACAGCTCTTATGCTACGTTTGTTTACAACTTGTTTTATTCTTACTTATTTTTTGGTGATAAACATCATCACATCATTTAACTTTACTTAACTAACTATCCCTTAGAACATAGGATGTTTATTGATTTTTCCTTCCTATTCTTTACTACATTCTTTCTTAAGGGGAGTCGCTACTGAAAATTCTAAAATCTTAAAAAACGGTATTTATTTTTTTATTTGATTTTTTTTTCTAGTTAAATGGTGTCTAAAATGAATACAAATATACATAAAATTATTGTTTTTTTTGTTTTGGGTACCCCAAAAAAATTTTTTTCGAAAATGTTTTAACATTTTTTGAATTTGATGTATCTCAAGATTGGATTCACCAATTATGCTGTTTTTAGTGTCATTTTAAAGCTAATAAAATTATCTAAAAATTCATGCATTTTCATGACTGTCCATTACTTAGGTAACTGACAATTATCAAAACTACATAGCAAATGAAGTTTTTTCAAGATTTTTTTCCAAATATAAAGTAATATTTCATGACCAAAAACTCAAGCCTAAATAAAAATACAAGAAGTCTTAGATAATTATATGTAGAATAACCATACAAAATATCGGAGCTCTACATTGTATGATTTTTTAGATATATCAACTTTTGTATCTAAAACAGTGATTTGCGGAAAACGCCAGTTTTATAAAGTACTAACAACCAAGTGGTAAAAAGACATAGTTATCAATGTAAAATGGTTACCTTTATATTTTCTAGGGTATAGAATAGGTTTAAAAACTGTAGCTTACACAAAAATACAAATACAACACTCTTTATTTTAGATGAAAAATGTACATTTGCAAAGTAAATGCACATTTTCTCACATAACACTGTTTTACAATGTTTTCAAAATTCACCAGATCCATATGATAAACCCTCTTTTTCTTGTCTTTTTCTTCTTCCTTCAGCAAAGCTAATTTCTTTTTTTTTCTGAATACTTCATACTTAGTTGATTTCCTTTTCTCAGCTAGATTTAGTCTCATTTTATCTAGTTGTCTAGCAATTCTTGCCATGTTTGTTCCAGGGCTTAGGCCACTTGCGGTTTGAACGTCTGCAACTGTCTTCAGATGCCCTGTATTGTATTCACAAATGACGATACTTATGGCCATTAGAAGTGTGTTTTTACATACAAATACAGTTTTTTGACACTTTCACCATAGAAGACGATGCAAATCTTCATTGGCATTTTGTGTCTTCCCTGACACACATCTATTCAGTAAACTGTCTGATGCTAACCTCTGATATACAGGCAAGATTCTAGCAGCAACGTTTTCAGTAAGAGAAATTTTCATTTTCTCATTATGTGATTCTGGAGTTTCATTTCTTGCAACATTTACTTACAACAATTGATTTAGTTAGACACTCAGGACAAGGAAATAAACATAAAAATGAAGACAACAGTTTTGTATCAACTAATGCATAATGAGGAGCTTCACTATTTATACGAAGTATAAATATCATTTTGATACCTATTATATAATGCAAACCAGTAGGAGGATTTTAATTTTCAACTGGACTTGCAGTTTCATCACTAACATCAAACCTCAAAGTTGAATCAGCATTACTGTCTACACAACACATAACCTCACATTTTTTCTTCACTTCTTGCTACATTCTCACGGCTGATGTTAGCCCACCTCCTAGCAATATTTGTCTTATTTCTACTTGATCTTTGCATTCTTTCTTCTACGAATTATTAAATTTTTGCAAATAAAACACATAATGTATGTAAAAAAAAAAAAAACTACCACACGCTTGTAAATACTAAAGTAATTCATAACGGATTTGAAGTAAACAGCTGATTGTTTTTAAAGGTAAACATGCTGTTTCTATGGAAACATTCCTACACAGAATGGAATAAACAGGCCTACTGTATAAAAAATGCATACTGAAGTTGTTAGATGTGAAAAATAGAAAGCAATAAACATTTTATTCTCAGACACCATATCTGCAAATTTTTCACGCTGACACCACTTCAAACAATTGAATTTTTCACACCTAAAAAATATGATAAATATTCATCTACCATTTTTTTTTTTTTAGATAAAGGACGACTTAAAAAATAATATAAGTGAAAAACAAATTTTTTCAATATTTGTTGACTTTTGGTGATTTTTCAGTAGCGACTTCCCTTAACTAAACTTTACTCTCTAACCATGGTAACACCTTCCCTTAATACTATTGTATTCCTCATCTACAATTAATCTCGAAGCGGGCGGCAGTCCAACCACCCGCCTCAGCATCTACGGCTCTTCCTGCGGCACCTGCCGCTGGAGGAACCATAACTTACGCTGCAGCGGCCGCTACGGCGCCCTCTGTGGCCCCCAGAACCTCAGCACCTGCCGGAGTGCCATCTCAAGCGGCAACGCTGATGGCCTGGGTCAGCGGCATTGTCCCGCAAATTCTTGCTGCTCGGGATGTCCCGACAATACTCATGGCGATCCTAACATCGCTGATCGCCCTGATTGTCCCCTCATCTAACCATGGCTAGATAGTTTCGGTTCGTCGCGTGGAATGCAGATGGTATTCCGGCGCGTCGGGCCGAACTGGCAGCTTTCCTTGTCGAGTACGACGCAGATGTCGTACTCCTCTCTGAAACTCATCTTGCCCCTAACCGGCGATTCTCCCTGCCAGCCTATGCTTGCTACAGGAAAGACAGGAATGGTCCCGATCGCCACCGCGCATCTGGCGGAGTGGCGATCTTAGTCCACAGGCGACACTCTCATAGAGAACTCCCTGCCCCTGAAACTACCCTCATCGAAGCATGTGCTGTGGCGCTGGATGTTGCCGGCCTGGAGGTGCGCTTTGTTTCTGCGTACCACCCGCCCGGCCATCGAGTTCCACCGCATGAGGATTGGGACGCCCTCCTAAACAGCGATCTCCCAACCATCGTAGCCGGAGACCTTAACGCCAAGCATCCCTCTTGGAACAGCAGAACGTCAAACCCCTACGGCAATTCTCTCCGTAGGGCTGTCGAAGATGATCCCAGCGTCCTCATCATCGGCCCGTCCGAACCAACACACTTTCCCACTGCGGGTTATCCGCCGGATGTCCTTGATATTGTAATTGTCAAGGCCATCCCCTTTCATCTACAAGTCAGCGCGGTGTCGGACCTATCGTCCGATCACGACCCCCTACTTGTAACTGTCTTGCTGCCGTCGGTCTCACCCCGACTTCCCGATCATCCTGTTAGGAGAGTCAATTGGCGTCAATGATGATCTGGCCAGGCAGTTGCCATCTGTCCCTCCGGACCCACTCGTCTCTTGTGACGACGTGGACCTCCGGGTACATCAGCTACAGGACCTCGTCCAGTCTGCAATGGACAAAAACACCTACACTGTTCCGGTGAGTAATAAACGCTCCGACCTTCCTGCGGAAGTTCTCCAAGCCATCCGATTACGGCGCAAGCTCCGCCGCAGATGGCACCATACCCGTGACCCTGCCGCTAGACGGCGCTTTCGAGCCCAGTCGGAACACGTCTCGCAGCTTCTGCTTGACGTAAACGCGAATCTATGGGACTCCTATTTGGAGTCCTTGGAAGTCGACCACGCCTCCGTATGGAGAGCCGCTGGTAGACTAAAAGGCGGAAAGAGGACTCGCCATCCCTTGAATACCCCGGACGGTACTGTATACTCTGCAGAAGGCAAGGCGGAAGTCTTCGCCGACTGTATTGAGGAACAGTTCACCGTCCATAGAGGCATCTCTGACCCGGCTCATTTGGCCGTCGTCAGGGATTTCCTATCTGAATACTTTTCTGCTCCCCCCAATGATCCTCCTATTTCGGTCGACGAGGATGACCTAGCGTCTGTCCTAAGCCGACTGAAGAAGAGAAAGGCCCCTGGCCCCGATCGCATCGGCGCCGCTGCGTTGCAGAATCTCCCGCCTTCGGCAGTTGACGTTCTTCTTGAGCTCTTCAACTCCTGTCTCCGGCTGAGTTACTTCCCTCGCCTGTGGAAAACCGCAAACGTCATCATGATCCAGAAATCTAAAAAGCCGCCCACGCTACCTGGAAGCTACCGCCCGATATCACTATTGCCAGTAATCTCGAAGGTATTCGAGCGTCTTCTCCTGGCCCGTATTCGGCCCCTGGTGGATGGTTTCATCCGCGAGGAGCAGTTTGGGTTTAGGCCGAGGCACTCGACTACTCTTCAGCTAGTACGGGTTGTCACCTGTCTAGCCGACGCCGCCAACAATCATCAGGCAACAGGCGCCGTCCTGTTGGATGTGAGCAAAGCCTTCGATAAAGTCTGGCACGAAGGCCTGCTCTACAAACTGGCGCATTCGCCAATCCCGACATCTATCGTCCACTTGCTCCGATCCTACCTGACGGATCGCACCTTCAGGATCAGCGTAGATGGGGCGTTCTCTCGGGTTCGCCCTGTCGCCGCTGGCGTCCCACAAGGACCTGTCCTCGGCCCCGTTCTGTACGTACTGTACACGAACGATCTGCCTGTTCATCCCGGGGTCACGTTATCTCTATTTGCCGACGACGCGATGTTTCATTTTAGCTCGCTTTCGCCTTGGCGGACGAGCGTAATGTTACAACGCCAGTTGGCTATGCTTCCGGACTGGCTAAGGAAATGGCGGGTAGCGATCAATACGGAGAAATCCGAGGCGATCTGCTTTACGCATAAGTCCATTTCCCGATGCCAATCCCTCTCCTTAGAGGGGAGACCCATCAACTGGACTGAGACGGTGAAGTACCTAGGTGTTCGGTTTGATCGGCCCCTAAACTTCAACGCCCACGTGACATCAACCCTCAACTTGGCTCGTGGCGTCAGAGCCAAACTATCACCTATGCTTTCGCGGAACAGCCGCCTGGCTGTCCGTACAAAATTAACATTGTATCTACTGTTCCTCCGAACAGTACTCACTTATGCGGCACCTGCTTGGTGGCCCCTCCTGTCGGCCACCAACAGGCATAGGCTGACTACATTTCAGAACTGGACCCTACGCTCCCTCACGGGGTCCCCGTGGTATGTGCGAAATTCCGCCATACACCGGGGTCTCCGTGTTCCCACCCTAGAGGTCTTCGTCTGGTCCCTGGCAACGAATTTGTTCGCCAAGGGCGGCGAGTCCCCTTATCCGCACCTCCAAAGGCTTAACAGCATGGAGAATGCACCGCCCCCTCGCCGCGTCAGGTGCCCTAGGCCGCTGTTAGACGACCCCCCCTAAGTTCATCACATGAACCCCCCCAGAAACGAACCCCCCAACCTTCTGGAAATCTGAACCGATCACCATCAATCACTACCTGCGCCTGCCGAAACTGTAGTCAATCATGCTGTGGCAGATTGAATGGATAGATTTATTGCCAGCATCGGCTTTGCCGATTCGGCAGGGCTTTGATCCGGGATTGGGCTCTCGCGAGGTTATGCAAATGCCTTCCTTGCGAAAGCCGACTGGCCCGGTGACAAGTTCCGTCGACTCGGCCGCTGCCTTCGGGCGGACGAGCCTCTTGTCCTCGCCAGCGCGTCTCTACGTTTCCGTGGGCTATGTCCCGGAGACCAATGAGACGCGACCAGGCGTTGCGATTGGCTGAAGCCATGATCACGACTAAGATCCCCGTCAGCACCTGCTTTACTGATTTGGCAGGGTAATGACCTGAGACATGAGCTCCCGCGAGGTTGTGCAAGTGCCTTCCCTGCGAAAGCTGGCTGTCTCGGTGACATTACCTACCATTTCGGCCGACGCCCTAGGGCGCTCGAGCTTCTTGTCCTCGCCAGTACGTCACTACATTCCCAAAGGCTAGCCTGAGGGGACCAAGGTGTCGCGCCTTGGCCGGACAATTGGCTGAAGCAAAAGCTTAAGCTTGCCACCGTGGTGGCCATGTAATGTATCATGGACCCGCGGACTGCACCATAACATCCTTGAGCAGAGCAAACGACCGCGCTGACCTGTTGGCACCTGGCGTTCATCAGGCTTAGGCCTGGACAACGCACACAAATTAGGGCGCAAGACGCCCGTGCATCATCCATCCATCTACAATTAATCTTAATACTAACAATAACAAAATTCTTATTTAATAACACTTTTCACCAATAAACCTTTAGTGTTTATCACTGATTATTAGGTGTTTATACCTATCAATAGGGTTTCTATTTATTTTGGGGTTTTACACTGTCACTTTGCACTTTTTATATTTTATTTAAGTGTTACTAGTCGGTATTCCCTAACATTAAATTCTCTTTGTCACTTACTCATGTTCACTATCTTTTTATCTCTCTATCTCTCACTTTACAATGGTTAGTTATACTGTCAACAAGTTCATGTCATTATAGAGTTATTTATTACATTGAATCTCTATTTATATGGTTAGTGTACTTTGTTTGTCTTTACTTTATTGGATTTTAACAATTATCCTTTACATTGATTATTTAGTCGATACTAATAATTATCTTTTACATTTGTTATTTATTGGTTTCTTTTTCATTATTATATTTAAGTGTAACATTTCTCCTTTTTCTGTTCTATATTATTTGTTTGTGTCTTTTCATTTCTTTTCATTTTATATCATTTATACTTCGTTTGTTTCATTTTCATCTACCTTCTTCTTCGATTTCATTTGATTTCATTTTATTTCAGTTTTCCCCTTCCCATTTGGTTTCATTTTATTTGGTCAATCACTTGGGTTGGGTCATGTAGTCGTTTGTCGCGTCATCGTCATTTTATTTTCTTTAGTTTAAACATTTTATATAGTTGATTCATCGTTTTTTCCCTGGTATTGGGGTGGCTTGTTTGTGTTGTAACAATATTTGTTGACTATGAGCTTACCTAGCCGGGGGGGGGGGGGGGTCATAGGCGAACTCGAAAACACGGATCAAAGTCTACTGAGTTGCGCCGAAGTGCGTTGTTGGACATTTCGTATGTGGGTTCGCCAGGAGTCGGGAGTCTAGGTGAAGCCTGAGGTGCTTCACGCTATTGGTTCAGGGAAACTCGACTGGTCCTACGGTTAGTAGGGTACGAGGCCTGTTGAGGCAATTCGAGTATATTACCGCCGCCCTCTTAGCAGCGTGAACGGCAACTCCCCATAGGAGTTCTCGGCCTACCATATATACGCGTCGAGTTGGTGCTGGAGCTGGATGGCCGCAAAATTTGCCCTATGATCAGCAGCGAAGGATGCGGTGTCATCGGCAAAATAGAGATAGCCATAATCAAGCTACCCGGCGTGTGTCGTTGACGAACACCGAGAACAGGAGAGGCCCAAGGACGCTGCCCTGAGAGACACCAGCGGTAATACGCCTCTTCCAAGAGAGAGCGTGGTCTACTCGCACTCGGAAGCTACGGTCTCGCAGAAAGCTGCCGATCAAGCGAACATAGCAATATGTGGACTTACTTAGTTGTACAGGGCGTGCAACACGCGGTAGAAGACTTTCTTTACGTCTACGAATCAAAGTGGCTGTCGTTGGCCATACAGACATCTGACTATGGACAGAACATACATATCTACAAATTCTGTATATAATGTATCTAAATATAAAAAATATGAACTTATGAAAATATATTTTTACTAGTAGAATAATTTAAAATATGAAGACAAGGAACTATACCAAGTTACACATGCGCACGTTAAATCGTTGACTTAGTGAGTTGGAGAAGTTGGATGACAAGAAACCAACTTGCAAAAACAAACATTTCGTTGTCCACAGTATGAAATGTGTAAATATAAAAAAAATTATTATTGTTTATATTTAGCAACATCAATTTATCAATTTGCTTTCACTGGTAGCGTTTGTTTTTATTTTCAGGTGGGTTCTCTGAGCGCCTGTTACTTTGGAAAACGAGGACATGAGGTTCACTTGTACGAATACAGAGATGGTAAGCATTCAGTTGTTTCATCAGTGTCAATGATAGTCACAAGTAAGAGACCTCGTATTTATAACACACTAGCTGTTACCCGGGGCTTCACACGCGAATATTTGACTTTTAATAAGTATTTTAATATAATTTTTATTGTCTATATCTATATGGCGTTCTGTCAGCTCGTATAACAATTTTGCACCGTTAGTCAAATTCTCTCCAAAGCTGTTTTCAACACTTGTACTATTTTAACTTCCACTAAATTATTATATTGGTGCAACAGCCTTTGGAGATTTAAAAGTACCCGTTTATAAGGCCTTTGGAGATATTTATAAAGTACCTGTTAAATCAAAAACGCTAAATTCTTTTTTTAAGTGTTACTGTGTTAGAAGCATTGTATAACACATTAAACGTTGTTTTCCTCAGCCATGGCTTTTATTTATTTCAGCAGTAAACTAAAAACCAAAAACCGTTGGCACCTAACCTCACAAATTAAAACAACACGTATTTTCGCTTTGCGTTAAGTAATAGGACAATTTACAATTAGTACACTTCTTCTTTTCTACATCTTAATATATCGATACAATCGCATATTATATAAAACATCGAAAATGTACTGCAGGAACGGATAAAGGTACAGTTCCGATGCCGCTAAATAGAATTTGTTTATTTACTTATTACTGTGGTAATTAATTCTGGTCTCCATGGTGTTTCTGACATCTTTATACGCGTCAACGAAAAGGCATAATTAAAAGGGCCTAAATCGTGCGAATGGGGGCACAATATCAAATTCCAAGTTAGACAATGTTTTTCACCTTGTGTCAAAGGTTACCTATGTAAAATTTGGTGGCAATCGGTGTAACGGTTTGGATTTGTATTCAGTACACATAAGTCCTCAGACTTTGAGTTTTATATATGTATAGATTAAAGTGGTCTAGGAGACATTCTAACGCAGTGGATTCAGTTATTCTTTGTATGCTTTCCTGTTCTTATAGAGACCTTATAACGTGTCTGTTATTATGGAATCTTGTGTACACGTCTAGTTTTAACTAATGTTAGGTATTTAAAGAATTAAATGTTATAATTTTAAGTTATTTCTGTTATTAGTTTAATCCTGATGTAAACAAACCCACGTGACAAATCTGAAACGCTGTCGGTCAGAGGCGATGACACTGTTCACACAGTAATGTGTTATGCGCATGTGCAAAATGTCTGTGTAGTCATGTGAGAGTTATGTTCCCACTTAAATCCTGGCAGGTCGTTTAAAGGCTTCGTCCTTATCACTGTATTCTGAATCCTATTGAATTAATATGGAGCCAGTTGAAAGAATATGTTGCCCGTCACAACATAACATATACGAGGTGTGATAAAAAAGTATCAGGATTGATTTTATTTACATAAATATACAAGAGTTACAGATTTTTAAACTTGTCTCCTTAAAAATAGTCCCCTTCTGCAGCCACATACGTCTTCCAGCACTTTCCCAACTGTTCGAAGCATATCTTAAAGTCATCTTCTGTAAGTTCTCTCGTCGCATTTTGCTGCATTCAAAAGTTATTTTGAGACATACCCTAAACAGATTGACATAGGTACAGACAAACGGCAATAGGTCTAGTTAAAATTGAGAATTCAGTAACCTGCAGGTCGTTTCTTATTACTGAATGTATAACACGTTAATAGTAAAACTAATAATATCGTATATTTCATAGACTAGAAATGAAACAGCAGAGACAAAATAAACAATAAAGTTGTAAGTAATTAAGGTGTTTAGAAAAGTATGCTGAAAGATAATAGAAGATCGGGGCAGAACTGAATCGGAAACATTTTAAGTTAATGACATTGGAAAGAGGATAATAAAGAGAATACAAAAGTGTAATGGTCTTATGATAGATAGGAAGAGGATGGAAAGTGAAAATCTGCAGGGACATGAAAACAAGGATTGATTGAGCCAAGAAAAGGTGGGAAAAACTTTCATCTGGTTTAATGGACAAGCCGTAGGCTTATATTCGAAGAAGAAGTAAGAAGTATAAGAAAGCATAGTTACTAGATATGATTATAATTGAAAAGCGTTAAGAACAAACAAAATGGCTTTTTGAGATAAGTAGTTCAAACGTGTAAAATAAGAAGGAAAAACTGGCGGATACGTAATATTACGCATTGAATAAAAGATAACAACGGGGGGGGGGCTCAGTGGTACGGCGTTCGCTTTGAACGGCGTTCGTTCTTCATGCTGTACTGTGGATTCGGCTCAAGGACGAGTCAATCCATATCCGTCTACCTACTGTTGGGGCAAATACGACATTACAGTAAGCGGGCCTTAGTCAGTAACAACTCGGCATATACATGTGAAGACACGACGCTGTGCAGCTCGCTATTTCACGTGGTTAAGTACAGATTGCATCCTCAATATGAAGCACTTCTACAGAACTCCAATCCGCTTCGACCATTCCTATAATAACCACGAAGTGTGTATGCAAGTATTTCGATTACACTCTCACCTGGCACAACCACATCGAGCAGTCACCACCATTCATGCCGACGTCTCCGACCGCTCAGGATCCTCAGCTGAGGAAACAGTTGCTTCAGCCTGAGACCTTGAGCAGGATCTACACGCCGTCCCTACGTTCAATTTTGACATACACACACCCGATCCTCTTGACTTCCGCTCCCGACCGTCTGGACCCCTTCAGAATAAATCAGTACGACTGGCACTCCACCCGATACATCGCCGACCACGCCAAACCCGTATAATACCACCGTCCCCTACTCCCTTGATAGACTTTCCCTGACGTGAGTACTTCCTCAGGAAACGTAACCGCCGGTACATCCCTCCAGCCTGACAATTGCAGATAAATTGCTCCCTTAATAAACTGCGTTAATAAACTGCGCCCGATCAGGAACTACAAACGTCCAAAATCCCTCATCAGCTGTTCTGTGTAACTGCCTAATCCTCCACCATGAGACATAGTATTGACGACACCACGTAGAACACAAAACCATAAGGATAACGTCTCCTCTGTAAATCCGCTTAATTCATCTTTCCACCTAACCCTTGACGCTACGCTCTGAACTCTGCCAAACATTCCACTCTCTCTCTCTCTCTCTCTCTCTCTCTCTCTCTCTCTCTCTCTCTCTCTCTCTCTCTCTCTCTCTCTCTCTCTCTCTCTCTCTCTCTCTCTCTCTCTCTCGCTCTTCTCATCGTCCGGGCCGCACTGACGTCCGTAATCCCCCCAAAACATTACCGGTACCCACTGGCTGAAGGTGATTGTCTCCAAAGCAGTCCGGAACTCGTCTATCAAATTCGACTACATTCCAGGTAATGAGATTAGAAAAAAGTGGGCCAGGTAAAATACCAGCTGACGTAATAAAATTATGGCACGTTGAAATTGGTTAATGGCAGCAGGTAGGTAATTCGCTCAGAAAGATAAGATACTCGACACTACTGTTAGAAAATAAAAAACACGGAGCTGCAACAAGTGAAATTACCTTGTTGTATAAATCATTCTGCTGTCCGGGAGATTTATGAGAGAGTTAATCGAATTGAGTTAGGCCTACTGACTTATCGATAGCTGTCAAGAGACTCAAGAACGCTATGGATCTAATACTGGAAAAATGAGGATAAAGAATTTATTATTTAGAACAGGCAGTGGAAATAACCCGTAGAGGGAGGTACGCACGCTGCTTACAATCTTCACAAAGTTTTGGTGTACAACGTGTGGGAATCGTTAGGAAGAGCGGCGAGTATCTACAATGTATAATAATAAAAACAATGAAAAAATTAAATGAAGACAATGTTATAATAACATTTAATAAATTATTTTCACCGGGTTTTACTTACCAAACGACATAGAGAGAGCTGTCTTCTGCTGCCTAAAGCTTTGCGTTCTTTGTCAAGGACACCTTGAACTATTGAAAAAAATTATTAATATGGGAATATCTAATTATGGTAAAATAACATACACAGGCAAATTACGGATGACCAAGTCGCGTTGGCACAGGAGAGGGAAGAGGTTGTAACAACCAAAAAAATTAAAAAATTTAACAACCACTCACGATAATTACCGACAATAAAGCATTAACATTTATGCAAAAGTGTCACTTAAACAATTCCAGAATTACGAGATGGATTCTCGCCATACAGGAGTACAATTTCGACATTATCCACTGCAAAGGAAAGGATAATGTCGTTGCGGACATGCTGAGTAGATACCCGGCTGACACGGAACAACACGAGACAAACGAGGAAACGCACGAATATTTGATTAATCACCTAGTTATTAAAATGAGTCAACAATTAGGTAAAATAATTAGAGGTATCGGCAAATACCAAAATGAAGATGCCAAACTCGGAACGCTCATAGATAAGATTAAGAATAACGATGTAGATAATAAATTAAGTAAATTTTATAAAATTGTTAATGATAAGTTGTACCGACGACGACGTGGCGAATGGGAACTATACATTCCTGACAGCGTGTCGAAGGATCTAATTGCAGAGATACACCAAATGTACGGACACCTAGGCCCAAAAAGGTGTATAAAAATGTTACAAGAGCACTTCACGATCGACAGCTTGATCAAGAAAGTGAAAGTATATATCCAAACTTGTGACTCTTGCCAACGGTACAAGGATACGAACAACAGGATGCTTTTTGGCGGAACAAAGGCCATGATACCATTAGCTAGAGGTGACATAGTAAGCGTCGATTACTATAGACCCTTACCAACTGGTACAGGAGGTGTCAAATACTTACTTGTCATGGTGGACAACTTCACAAAGTTTGTCAAACTATTCACACTAAGAAGTGCGACAACCACCACGACACTACGACGAATCAACGACTACTGTACGAGGTTTGGACGACCGAGAGTCATTTTAACCGACAACGGCACGCAATTTACCGCCGAAAGATGGGTTAAAGGTCTCGAGGAGCTGGGAATACAACCAAGATATACCGCGATAAGGAATCCCCGAGCGAACTTAGCGGAAAGGATTAACCGCCAACTGGGAAATCTATTCAGGATCCGGGTACACGACCAGCATAGCAAGTGGTCAAGATACGTCGGAGTAATTGAGACATGTATCAATGAAACGTACCACGAAACTATAGAAATAACACCCCACGAGGCACACTTAGGAAAGAAGCCGACCCGCGCATGGGAGAAGTGGCTGGACAAAGATGTCATCAACAATAAACACAATTCCAATATTAACGTGTTTGTAAAAATAAAAGACAAAAGAGAGAAATATGCTAAACGTATCAATGATGGTAAGAATATTACTAAATTTGCTACCGGCGATAAGGTGCTGTTGAGGAGCTACCACCAATCCGACGCCGCCATGAAAAGGATTGACAAGTTTTTCGAGTTATACACCGGACCATACAAGGTTAATCGCGTCCTTGGTGACGCGACATACGAGCTCACTGAGTGCGATAGCAATGGGAAACTGAGGGGTATTTTCAACGTACGGTTGCTGAAGAAATACTTTGAGACGAAATCACAAGTCTCAAAGGAAGACGAAAGTGCATCGACAATCAGTTAGACTAGTGGACTAGAAGACGGATCAACACATAAGGTGAATGTCCCGCGAAAACCGGTCCAACTAGCTAATCGGTATGATGTATATCTTATTAGTGTATAATGTAAAGATTTTGTACAAGGAGTTCTTAAGTCACGATGTGGCAACCTAACGACGTTAATTACATGTGTATAGCCAGCGTTAATGGAAATTTAAATAGAAAAGACACTTATGATGTGAAAAGTTCAATTGAATGTGTAGCAATAAATTGCGAAAAGACGTTATAACGAGTTTTATAGACACACGATGATATTAGATTAATTAATCAAATCTGAGTGATATAAAACAAAGTTATCTATAATCATAATGATTTCAAGTGAATTGTTAATTGCTCCTAAATAATGTATATAAATTTATAATCAATATAGTCAGTATAGATGATAGTAACACGTATTGTGAGTGATACTCAATAACAATTAGTGAATATATCAATGTGTATTTACAGGTCGTAAATTGTATTTAAAATGTTCAAGATAGACTAAGGACATTAGCTATCGTAATGATATTTAAACGATACATGAATAATTGCATTTCATGTCGAAAACCATTATTTCATGTGTTAGGTTATAAGCGGACGGCACAGCCATCCACAGCTATTATTATTATTGTAAATAATCCCATACCTAATTAGATATGCAAATGTGTAAAAATGCGTTCATCCTTCCTCAGATGCACGGCAATAAATTCCCAGAGGTAGTTTACAACCAAATGTAGGGAATATATACCCGTATACCCCAAGCAGAGGAGAGTAGGTCAACGACCGCGGCTTTATCAGAGGGGACTCCCACAACAAACACAGAGCGCAGAAATCGGATTAGAGTGTCTTCCGCTAATCCAACATCCAATCCGATTTGGGGACCTATGTAACAACCAAAAAAATTAAAAAATTTTAGTATGACCGAAAAGACGTTACAT
Source organism: Magicicada septendecula (assembly GCA_034769895.1). Taxonomy (NCBI): domain Eukaryota; kingdom Metazoa; phylum Arthropoda; class Insecta; order Hemiptera; family Cicadidae; genus Magicicada; species Magicicada septendecula. Next base: position 138,487,635 of record CM068372.1, read on the forward strand.
ACAGCTAGACACACCTACTCAGGCCACGAGCAATAAATAAAGAACTGATAGACGAGGTGTCAAGTGAACGTTTGCTTCAGACAATACAAGTACGTTTCACATAGCTGTACAATAGGGAACAAGGTTGGCCGTGACAGACTCGACTCAAACACGAGATTTACAGCCTGCAAATGTAAGATAAAAGAAACTGTGTCAAGTACCAATTTAGAGGAGAAACTGTGACGGACACACTGCCGGTTAATTTGAAGAGTACCAGTAATAAGAAAAGGGTGTAAGACACACAATAGTATATACCCTATACGAGGACGGACATCGATACCTAAAATAATAGAATCGAACTTGTAAACAGCAGGGGAACGACTTACTGGCGACAACGGATATTCACGACAGGCAGAAGGAGTGCCGTTTCGGAAACGACGTCACGCTGTGCCAGGACAGCGTTCTGGAAAAGGGGTCATGCACAACGAAACAATAACAAAATACGACACATTGTTTGCGTGAGAACTGCAGCGAGACCTGGAGTACGCTTAGACAATGACTTGATAGACGACCATGAAATTGCTCCTGTTCTAGGAAAAGAGTACGGAGGCTTTCGACGCGAACTCGTGGGGAGACAGGATATCCAATCACAACCCAGCATCTACCCAGAGAACTGGTGGAGAGGACCGTCGCCAGCATAGCAACGGGAACGTCGAATGAGAAGTGAAGAACGATGGTCTGACAGAAGAGTAGGAGATTTTCCGTCCTATCATGTTCAACTTGAGGCGTGTTTTCCAGAAGGGTGCATTGTGGTACACGATGCTTGATAAAAACCGTTTGCAGAGCACGCGGGGGGACAGTCTTTCATAAATTTTCAATCATATACTTTGAACAGTCTTCACGTACTTTTAAAACAGTCTATTTATAACTTTCAACAGTCGGTCGTCAAAGTTCGATTAACATACGGACGGCAGTGGGACTTTGAAACTTTGCCACGCGACATACAACTAAGAGACTTAGACATTCCGATATTGGCGCGTATCCGGCGATAGTGTACTTACAGTGTCTAAAAACATGCGACATACGCCAGTGCTTAACAATTATAGAATTCTTTATTATACTCTAATTCAGAATTGAACTAACCAGGCACACTTACATCAATAATCGACGCGTAGAACTATCGTTGATGTGATACCGGACGACGAAATCGTAACATTATACAGTGCGGCGGAGCGATACAATATCATTTGGAACAATTACACCGCGGCATCAAAACACTAAACATTAATGAACATACCAGAAGTTGAACAATAGACAGACATATATATACACCATAGTTAACGATGAACTTATCTTCACGACACATAATTTCATGACTCGAACAGTAACGGCAGAATCAACAGAATACACACACACAGCGCGAGTGAATCTGTTTCGCGTGTGTTAAGTGTCAGTGACAGCACAGCTACGCAGCTTCCCACACATGGACCAGCAGAGAGGAGTTACGCCGATGGAAATATCGGATAATTCATCTAACAAGTAATCTTTATGCTATTCTTATCATAAGAAACTCTACTGTCCTGTCTCTTTTTCAAGAAACACCCCTTGAGCATTTAAATTAAACATGATAAACATAATTAACGCCATCCATCTGAGGCAAACGATGAACGCATTAGTATAGGATTTATTGTTTGAATATTTGTGTTTATATATATCGATTGCATTATATATGTATGTGTATGTTTTCCAGCAAACAACGTATTGGATTCACCTTGTAATTTGATGTATAAACATGTGTTCTTTTATGTTCTTTTTATGAGTTTATGAATGTATTTACAGGGAATCATCCATATTTTATATATTGAATTTAATGAGTGATATAATGTTAAATAAATAAGTGTTTATTTTATCATCCAGAATATATGCGTTCATCATTGTCAAATTACCTCAGAACAAGAAAGTAATGGCATTTGAGTGATTTATAGTATTTTATTTTACTTTATTTATTAATACAACAACTAGAGTCTCCAGGCAATAGTTATGCTAACGTAAAGTAATTAACGTGTTATTTAATTTCAATCAGTTCGGTTGATATGAGCAACCTAATTGATTACACGAGCTCATTATGCAAATAAGTATATTTACATAATTAATCAATCACAGATTAATTAATACAGTAGCGTAATAGCATAACACCCCACATTGTTGTATTTGGCGCCCATCGCACGGCAAAGAGCAGGCAGTAGAGATAGGATAAGCGTATATATTAATATTTCATGTTAGTAGTTGTAAGAACAAATATTATTAGTGTGAAGCTAGTTGGACTGGGACAGAATGTTAACGCGGAGTAAAGCTGCAAAAATGACTACCAGCAGTACCGATTCCATGGATTTCGACATTAATAACCAACAGGGAGTTCCTGATGTCGAACGAGAGGAATCACCAACTTATTCACAAATGACCGAGGAGATGTCAAACGTCAGAGCGCGGGGACAGGAGTCCCAACAACAACCGCAGGAAGAAGTGACAATGCGTTCACTTATGGACCTCATGCGGGCACAGAGTGAGAGCCTCAAGATGATTAATGAAAAATTCGAAAAGCAAAAGGAAGAGATTAATGAAAATTTTAATAAAAAATTCGAAAAGCAAAAGGAAGAGATTAATGAGAATTTTAATAAAAGATTCGAGAAATTAGAAGAAAAATTTGATGAAAAATTCGAGAAGCAAAATGAAAATTTTACACAAATACGCGCAGAAATGCGTGAATATATAAATAATTGTGACAAGAAGATAGACGAGGTTCAGAAGCAGCAGAACGAGATCATAAAAGAGTTAAAGGAGGACACCGACAAGAAATTCGAAGAGGTGCGAGAAACAAGAGAATTAGACCGACAGGAACTAAAGAGTGTTGCCCAAAATACTCAAACAAGCATCAAAAAGGTCCACAACAGAGTTGAGACACACGCAAAAGAAAATCACAAGAAGCAGGAGGAATTGAGAGTCGAGCTATTCCAAACAGTAAGACAATTACAACAGGAACAGGGAGACGTAAACAACACAATGCAACAGAAGATCAATGAGGTAGATGGGAGACAGAAGTCGACGGAACTGAAAATAGATGAGCACCAGAGAGAAAACTCGAATCAACGAATTAAAGTCCCAGATAGAACGACTACAGCGTCAGCTAATTGAAGGTGAGTCGGGAATAATCAGTAGAATTAACGGACACACACATACAGAGTTAAAGTACAACGGCACTGACAGGTTTCCAATGGAGTTCCTGAAGGAATTGACAGAGATCCAGGAACAGTACTACAACAACGGTGACATTAAATGGATCGGAAGACACTTGGAGATGGACGCTGGAATATGGTGGCGCGTCATACGGAATCAAATCTCCACGTACGAAGAATTTAAAGAAGCCTTCACCTTGAAGTACTGGGGTCAAGAACGCCAGGACAATATACGCGACAATCTGGAGTACGGCAGATATGAGTGGAATGGACCAATCACAGCTGTCCAGTATGTAGAACGGATTTTACTGGAAAGTCGGCAACTGTCACCAGCATTAACCGACACTCAGCTGATACGAAAACTAGCTCGCCACTTTGGTAAGGACTTGCAGCTCGCCGTGGTCACACGTGGTATCACGAGTATACCAAATTTCGAAGCGTTGATTACGGAATTTACAAGTATACAGTCAAGCGGAGATAACACTCGCAGGCCACATTATAGACCTTACAACGAAGGGAAAAACAACCTGAGAGAAAGGGAGACACAATACAATAACAGTGAAAATGACCGGCAGCCGCCAAGGGGTCGGTATGACAACAAAAACTACGTCAATACGGTACAGTTTACACCAGCTGAGGCGGGACCTAGTAGTACGGTCGTTGCACTACCCCAAGGGCAAGCGGTAACAGCGACAACAATAACAAAAAAAAAAATACGTCAAACGAGGGAAGGAGATAGATTTTCTAAGCGACTTACTTCCGAGTGAGAATGTAAATATATTGTTACCTGATTTACGAAAGGACCTACTACAAGAGGATGACGAAATTGTTAATAAACAAATATTGAAATGTCCCGAAATTACTATTAAATTTAATAATGATGTAATAGTGGAAGCCTTACTTGATACTGGTTGTATCGTTAACGGGTTATCGGAAACTTGGTTTAATAACCATAAGAAGAGTATAGAACCATATGAGACACTACCCGTAACGAATACATTTATAATAAGTGCTGTAGAAAGTAAATCCAAATTAGTTAAGAGACAAATATTGTGTGACATTGAGATTGATAGTATCCGATATGAATGTGTGTTTTTGGTAATACCAGAATTAGTGAAACCGTGTATACTAGGAATTAGTTTTTTACAAGAAGTTGGGTGTCGCATCGACATCGGAAACAAAGTAGTTAGTTTAAAAAACGATACTGATGATGAGGAGCACATTATACCAATCATGAATATTGACGTGATAAACAGTGAAGAAGAAGAGGAAGTACTGCGAAGCATCGATGAGAAGATTGGGAGCATAGACTGCGTGGATGAAGGAATACTGCAACGCCTGAAGGAGATTTTGGTAAGGAACCGGAAGGTTTTTAGGGAGTGCCCGGGAAGAATAGAGGGTTACACGCACGAGTTTCACGTTACGTCACGTGTGCCGCTTGCCTACAGAGACAAGGTGAACGAGGAGATTAACCGGATGTTACGATATGGAGTAATCGAACGTTGCGCCAGCCCGTACGTCAACCCAATCGTGACAGTTATCAAGAAGGATGGGAGGGTTCGCCTATGCCTTGATGCAAGAAAAGTGAACAGCGTGACCGTGCCCGATTACGAAGGAGTGTCCCCGGTAAATGAGATATTGGCTAGATGTGGTGATATGCAGTACCTGTCGACAGTCGATTTATCCAGTAGCTTCTGGCAAGTCCCATTAAAACAAGAGTGTAGGGATTTCACTGCGTTTATGCATGAAGGGAGGTGCTACCGATTCACAGTGACACCATTTGGACTCAGCACCAGCTCTGCGGCGTTGACACGTGGTTTGGATGTGGCCCTCGAGGAGGAGGTCAAGAAGAACACGATCATCTACGTGGACGACTGCTTGTGTTACTCCAATAATATACAAACACACTTAAATCATTTAGAAGCGTTGCTAAACAACCTCAATAAAGCAAATATAACTGTCAACCTCATCAAGTCACAATTCTTCAGACGAGAAATCTCCTTCCTTGGTTATCGCCTTACAACAAAAGGGATACAAGCAACCGATGACAAGGTAAAGGCGATTATGGATTTCCCAGCACCGAAGAATACAAAACAACTCAAAGGTTTCCTTGGTCTTACCAATTTTTATAATAGATTCTCGAGTAAATACGCAGAAACAACGCAACCTTTACATGAACTGCTGAAAGGAGGACGAAAGTTTTCATGGACAAGGGAAGTGGACGAGTGTTTCCAGAGAGTCAAGAATTTATTTATAGACACAGTAACTCTACGGTTCCCACGGCCGAACCAAAGATACTATATTCAGTGTGACGCTAGTAATTTTGCGTATGGTGGCCAGCTTACCAGATTGATGAAGATGGAGAAATCGGCGTCATCGCTTTTACAAGCAAGACATTTAAGGGAGCAGAACGCAATTATTTCACGACGGAGAAAGAGCTCCTAAGTATCGTTAGATGTCTGGATAAGTTTCGTATGTACATACTTGGACAACCACTCACGATAATTACCGACAATAAAGCATTAACATTTATGCACAAGTGTCACTTAAACAATTCCAGAATTACGAGATGGATTCTCGCCATACAGGAGTACAATTTCGACATTATCCACTGCAAAGGAAAGGATAATGTCGTTGCGGACATGCTGAGTAGATACCCGGCTGACACGGAACAACACGAGACAAACGAGGAAACGCACGAATATTTGATTAATCACCTAGTTATTAAAATGAGTCAACAATTAGGTAAAATAATTAGAGGTATCGGCAAATACCAAAATGAAGATGCCAAACTCGGAACGCTCATAGATAAGATTAAGAATAACGATGTAGATAATAAATTAAGTAAATTTTATAAAATTGTTAATGATAAGTTGTACCGACGACGACGTGGCGAATGGGAACTATACATTCCTGACAGCGTGTCGAAGGATCTAATTGCAGAGATACACCAAATGTACGGACACCTAGGCCCAAAAAGGTGTATAAAAATGTTACAAGAGCACTTCACGATCGACAGCTTGATCAAGAAAGTGAAAGTATATATCCAAACTTGTGACTCTTGCCAACGGTACAAGGATACGAACAACAGGATGCTTTTTGGCGGAACAAAGGCCATGATACCATTAGCTAGAGGTGACATAGTAAGCGTCGATTACTATAGACCCTTACCAACTGGTACAGGAGGTGTCAAATACTTACTTGTCATGGTGGACAACTTCACAAAGTTTGTCAAACTATTCACACTAAGAAGAGCGACAACCACCACGACACTACGACGAATCAACGACTACTGTACGAGGTTTGGACGACCGAGAGTCATTTTAACCGACAACGGCACGCAATTTACCGCCGAAAGATGGGTTAAAGGTCTCGAGGAGCTGGGAATACAACCAAGATATACCGCGATAAGGAATCCCCGAGCGAACTTAGCGGAAAGGATTAACCGCCAACTGGGAAATCTATTCAGGATCCGGGTACACGACCAGCATAGCAAGTGGTCAAGATACGTCGGAGTAATTGAGACATGTATCAATGAAACGTACCACGAAACTATAGAAATAACACCCCACGAGGCACACTTAGGAAAGAAGCCGACCCGCGCATGGGAGAAGTGGCTGGACAAAGATGTCATCAACAATAAACACAATTCCAATATTAACGTGTTTGTAAAAATAAAAGACAAAAGAGAGAAATATGCTAAACGTATCAATGATGGTAAGAATATTACTAAATTTGCTACCGGCGATAAGGTGCTGTTGAGGAGCTACCACCAATCCGACGCCGCCATGAAAAGGATTGACAAGTTTTTCGAGTTATACACCGGACCATACAAGGTTAATCGCGTCCTTGGTGACGCGACATACGAGCTCACTGAGTGCGATAGCAATGGGAAACTGAGGGGTATTTTCAACGTACGGTTGCTGAAGAAATACTTTGAGACGAAATCACAAGTCTCAAAGGAAGACGAAAGTGCATCGACAATCAGTTAGACTAGTGGACTAGAAGACGGATCAACACATAAGGTGAATGTCCCGCGAAAACCGGTCCAACTAGCTAATCGGTATGATGTATATCTTATTAGTGTATAATGTAAAGATTTTGTACAAGGAGTTCTTAAGTCACGATGTGGCAACCTAACGACGTTAATTACATGTGTATAGCCAGCGTTAATGGAAATTTAAATAGAAAAGACACTTATGATGTGAAAAGTTCAATTGAATGTGTAGCAATAAATTGCGAAAAGACGTTATAACGAGTTTTATAGACACACGATGATGTTAGATTAATTAATCAAATCTGAGTGATATAAAACAAAGTTATCTATAATCATAATGATTTCAAGTGAATTGTTAATTGCTCCTAAATAATGTATATAAATTTATAATCAATATAGTCAGTATAGATGATAGTAACACGTATTGTGAGTGATACTCAATAACAATTAGTGAATATATCAATGTGTATTTACAGGTCGTAAATTGTATTTAAAATGTTCAAGATAGACTAAGGACATTAGCTATCGTAATGATATTTAAACGATACATGAATAATTGCATTTCATGTCGAAAACCATTATTTCATGTGTTAGGTTATAAGCGGACGGCACAGCCATCCACAGCTATTATTATTATTGTAAATAATCCCATACCTAATTAGATATGCAAATGTGTAAAAATGCGTTCATCCTTCCTCAGATGCACGGCAATAAATTCCCAGAGGTAGTTTACAACCAAATGTAGGGAATATATACCCGTATACCCCAAGCAGAGGAGAGTAGGTCAACGACCGCGGCTTTATCAGAGGGGACTCCCACAACAAACACAGAGCGCAGAAATCGGATTAGAGTGTCTTCCGCTAATCCAACATCCAATCCGATTTGGGGACCTATGTAACAACCAAAAAAATTAAAAAATTTTAGTATGACCGAAAAGACGTTACATACAGCTAGACACACCTACTCAGGCCACGAGCAATAAATAAAGAACTGATAGACGAGGTGTCAAGTGAACGTTTGCTTCAGACAATACAAGTACGTTTCACATAGCTGTACAATAGGGAACAAGGTTGGCCGTGACAGACTCGACTCAAACACGAGATTTACAGCCTGCAAATGTAAGATAAAAGAAACTGTGTCAAGTACCAATTTAGAGGAGAAACTGTGACGGACACACTGCCGGTTAATTTGAAGAGTACCAGTAATAAGAAAAGGGTGTAAGACACACAATAGTATATACCCTATACGAGGACGGACATCGATACCTAAAATAATAGAATCGAACTTGTAAACAGCAGGGGAACGACTTACTGGCGACAACGGATATTTACGACAGGCAGAAGGAGTGCCGTTTCTGAAACGACGTCACGCTGTGCCAGGACAGCGTTCTGGAAAAGGGGTCATGCACAACGAAACAATAACAAAATACGACACATTGTTTGCGTGAGAACTGCAGCGAGACCCGGAGTACGCTTAGACAATGACTTGATTGACGACCATGAAATTGCTCCTGTTCTAGGAAAAGAGTACGGAGGCTTTCGACGCGAACTCGTGGGGAGACAGGATATCCAATCACAACCCAGCATCTACCCAGAGAACTGGTGGAGAGGACCGTCGCCAGCATAGCAACGGGAACGTCGAATGAGAAGTGAAGAACGATGGTCTGACAGAAGAGTAGGAGATTTTCCGTCCTATCATGTTCAACTTGAGGCGTGTTTTCCAGAAGGGTGCATTGTGGTACACGATGCTTGATAAAAACCGTTTGCAGAGCACGCGGGGGGACAGTCTTTCATAAATTTTCAATCATATACTTTGAACAGTCTTCACGTACTTTTAAAACAGTCTATTTATAACTTTCAACAGTCGGTCGTCAAAGTTCGATTAACATACGGACGGCAGTGGGACTTTGAAACTTTGCCACGCGACATACAACTAAGAGACTTAGACATTCCGATATTGGCGCGTATCCGGCGATAGTGTACTTACAGTGTCTAAAAACATGCGACATACGCCAGTGCTTAACAATTATAGAATTCTTTATTATACTCTAATTCAGAATTGAACTAACCAGGCACACTTACATCAATAATCGACGCGTAGAACTATCGTTGATGTGATACCGGACGACGAAATCGTAACATTATACAGTGCGGCGGAGCGATACAATATCATTTGGAACAGTTACACCGCGGCATCAAAACACTAAACATTAATGAACATACCAGAAGTTGAACAATAGACAGACATATATATACACCATAGTTAACGATGAACTTATCTTCACGACACATAATTTCATGACTCGAACAGTAACGGCAGAATCAACAGAATACACACACACAGCGCGAGTGAATCTGTTTCGCGTGTGTTAAGTGTCAGTGACAGCACAGCTACGCAGCTTCCCACACATGGACCAGCAGAGAGGAGTTACGCCGATGGAAATATCGGATAATTCATCTAACAAGTAATCTTTATGCTATTCTTATCATAAGAAACTCTACTGTCCTGTCTCTTTTTCAAGAAACACCCCTTGAGCATTTAAATTAAACTTGATAAACATAATTAACGCCATCCATCTGAGGCAAACGATGAACGCATTAGTATAGGATTTATTGTTTGAATATTTGTGTTTATATATATCGATTGCATTATATATGTATGTGTATGTTTTCCAGCAAACAACGTATTGGATTCACCTTGTAATTTGATGTATAAACATGTGTTCTTTTATGTTCTTTTTATGAGTTTATGAATGTATTTACAGGGAATCATCCATATTTTATATATTGAATTTAATGAGTGATATAATGTTAAATAAATAAGTGTTTATTTTATCATCCAGAATATATGCGTTCATCATTGTCAAATTACCTCAGAACAAGAAAGTAATGGCATTTGAGTGATTTATAGTAGTTTATTTTACTTTATTTATTAATACAACAACTAGAGTCTCCAGGCAATAGTTATGCTAACGTAAAGTAATTAACGTGTTATTTAATTTCAATCAGTTCGGTTGATATGAGCAACCTAATTGATTACACGAGCTCATTATGCAAATAAGTATATTTACATAATTAATCAATCACAGATTAATTAATACAGTAGCGTAATAGCATAACACCCCACATTGTTGTAAGGTGAATTCTTCGTGATTAAAGAGGAACAAGGGAGTACTGGGTTACGCCAGAATTTAAATAGGGCAAGATATGTATATTTGGAAAACTAAACGTCAGCTACATTTAGGACTCAATGAGACATTACAATCTGTAACAATTAAATGCACTTCAGAGTTATAATTTATGAACACAGGCCGGGCGAAAAAAATAAGTGAAGGGGGAAAGGCTATAAATACATTAAACGTTTTAGTGGAGTAAAGAAAATCAAAACACAGGAAATACCATCTAGAGCACAGTTACTAAAAGCACAGGTGTAGAAACCTGGAAATATGGGAAAGCAAACGATAAGGGATTAAAGTGAATACACTTTCGTGAAGATTATAAATATGTTTTAGTTTACTTATTAGAGGTTACCAAACTCTAGCTAAGTACTTAGGTGGTGGGGCTGCTAACTTCAGGTATCCTAACAGACCTGTTTTCTTTTATGTTTTTAAAATCTTCTTCCGGTATGGACCGCGTCAAAAACGTATGACAACGTTTCACTCATTTTACAATACTCAATCCTCAGGTCTAAGTGACAAAAACGTAATAGACACCGGCCTCGGAAGCCTACATGAGAACACAGACCTGTTTCCTTTTGGGGTTGTCTCCCCTAGCCGAAGGTTTCAGTTTTAACGGGCTGGAAACTCGCCTTTCAGCCTCTTCTAACAGTTGCATAACGCACATCCATTGTACGCCATGCATTCCAGGCGCCACGCGGCTTTCGCCTTCGAGGACGTGGAAGTAGGCTTTGCTGGCAGAGCTGACTTGATTTCTCAAGTTCCGAATTTTGTCGGAACACGATTCGTCGAGGCAGTGACACAAGCTCCGACCATTTCCTGGGTATAGCTAAAATAGCGTTGTTAACAACATGGTAAAGGATCCAATGGAAAGGTAAAGAATAATAAAAATAAACCAACCGATGAAGCGTTTAAAGTATATTTATTACAAGATGACGACATAAGATATCTTTACCAACTGAGACTATTAGAATATTTAGAAAAGCAATCAACTCATAACAATATAAATACAGAATGGAGCAATATATAAAACTGCATAAAACAAGCTGCGACAGAGGCAATAGGAAAGAAGAAAAAATATAGGAAGAAATGCAGTCTCAAAATATGGAAAGATAAAACTGGAAACGCTATTAAACAAAAACACAACGCTTACGTAGCTTATCTCTCTCCTATGGCACTACAGCCCTTGTTGGGCCCTGGCCTCCTTCAATTTTCCCCCCATTCTCTTCTGTCAGTAGCCATCCTCCTCCAGGAACGCACTTTCAATATTTCTTTTGCATCCTCATCCACCGCATCCTCCCATCTTCTCCTTGGTCTTCCCACTGGTCTTTTTCCGTGGATTCTGGTATACAATAGTTTTCGTGGTATTCTGTCTTTTCCCATCCTGACTACATGACCAGCCCACCTTAGACGCTGTAGTTTTATGTACCGTGTTAGCGGTTGTTTTTTATAAATTCGTTACATAGCTTATATACAATGTAATTCAGAACAAATCATGTCAAAATATATAGAGGCACGTAACTATTCGAAGGATGTGATAAGGAGAGCTAACCAAGAATCTTTGGATAGATTAATATCCAATATAGAGACAGATATCCATGGCAGACAGGAAATAGCATACAAGTTAATGAAACACCTTAATCAACAACAAAAAGGTACGGCACGATTACATATAACGGAGAAGGAAGTGAAGAAAGAAAAGACGATGAAGAAACAACCACAATTAAATAATTAAATACAAATAAAAGTATGTAGAAGGGGGATGAAATAACACTAGATGAATGAAAGGAGGCTTTGAAGCAAATGAAAATAAGAAAAGCTGCAGGTCCAGATGAAATAACTGTAGAACTAATCAAATATGGTGGCCTTACGTTGGAACTCAGAATGTTGCATCTCTTAAATCAGTCCTGGAAAAGGGAAGATATACCGACTGCATGGAATACTGCAAAGGTAATATCACTCTATAAAAAGGGAGACAGAAACGAATGTGAGAACTACAGAGGAGTTAGTTTACTTAAAGCTGCGTACAAAGTATATGACCGAACAGTGAATAATCGACTAAAGAAGATAGCTGACACCCTATTGCTAGAAGAACAGAACGGATTCAGGAAAGGAAGACCTTGTATGGACAATGTCACAATAACATAACAGATGATAGAAAAGGGGAGAGAATATAATCTGGAAACTTACAAGGGTTTCATTGATTTCGAGAAAGCCTTCGATCGGGTCAACAGAACAAAACTATGGGAAATTATCGACAAACTAGGGTATCCCAAACACTTGATAGGAGTTCACAATTAATAGAGGGGTACAACAAGGGTGTAGGTTTGTGCGACAATGGAAGGGAAAAATAAACACCGGAATTAAATTGACACCATCCAGTCAGAGTATTGTTATTTGCGGATGATCAGGTTGTTATGCAAAAAACAGAAAAATATCTCCAGTTAGCAGTTTTTCACGTGAGTCAAATATGCAAAGAATGTAATCTTAGAATATCAACCCAGAAAACAAAAGTTATGGCCTTTAGACGAAAGAAACCGATACTTTCCAAGATATTTATAAACAATCAGTTTTCTAGGGTACGATGTAACTTATGAGTACAACAACGACATCGATATAAAAAAAATAGATTACAAATGATATGCGGTACTGTACACAGAACACTTAAATAAGACAAGAAAAGACACCAAGATAAAATACTATAAAGTAATGGCAACACTTGTTTTAACGTATGGAAGTGAAACTTGGACTATGACGAGAAATGATGAGCAAAGAAGACAAACAAGTGAAATGAAGTTCTTCAGAAAAACCAAAGGTTGCACCCTTAGAGATCAAATACAAAATGAAGATGTAAGAACCGAGTTAAATGTATATTGTATGGCCAACAAAATACGGGAAGGACAAATAAAATGGAGACAGCATTTCACGAGAATGGAAAATATGAGACTACCTAAACAATTAATAAGGTACAGACTTCAACGAACACGAGTATAGGTAGGCCAAGGAAGAGATGGCTTCAATGAAGGCGGAACAGGCTGTAAACCTGTACCTTTACGTGGAGAAGAAGAAGAAAAAGAATGAATACAGTACAGAGATACTGCAGAATATCAAGAACTATCAGAATACCTAACGAAAGAATGAAAGAATTAATGGGTCACAAAGAAAGGCTCAACGAATACAATGGATAAGTCACCTAGAGTGGATGGATGATCAGCGTATGCCAAAGAAAATCTTGAGGGCGTAAGTCTATAAAAGTAGAAAGAGGGGCCGACCTAGGATAAGATGGTTGGGTGATGTGATGGATGGTATAAGAAGAATGGATGTGAGGAGTTACGCTGAGATGGCAAATGGATAGGGGACACTGGAAGCCAGAGCTCACGTTGGGCTGTAGTGCTGAAGAAGAATGGGTACAAAAAGGTAACGAATTACAACATAGAAAGGAAACAATTATGGTTCTGACACGTGAAACAAATGATCGACTCTAAAAAGTCTAAAATGACACTAAAGGGATAGAACTAAACCCGGGATATAATATAGTGGAATAAAGAAGTTAGAACAGAACTAAAGGAAAAGAAATTTACGAGCAGGAATGTGGGGGGCCAGAGAGAATTGAAGGAAAGTATTGGAATAGGAGCACCCGTCGGATTCTATAAAACAAATACAACACTGTTTCACGGGGAGAGGACAGAATAATATTATATTCCGCATATCAGGGAAGATCGGACAGAGCATCAACTGGAGCATCCATAGCCTAAGCTGGCTAGGCTACTCGTGAACACGCTTGCCCCATCCCCCCAAAAACCTCGATATTTTATATTGTTTATTATCGAGTATATTTTATAACTCTTATCCAAACGTTTGTTGATATTTTCCCATGACTTTCAGACCTTGACTCCAAGTTTCGTTTATCACATTTCAAACCATTGCTGAATCTTTAACATCGACTTGAGAACGACTGTATAAACAGGACGTGACATCTTGGTCTGAATTTTCACAACGAGTTGGCAACGTCAATTTTTGAAAACTCTGTCGGCCATACCTAATATCAATAACCTAAAGATCCAACCAATCTTAAGACGTAGACAAGCCAACATACACACAAGCTTCCATGTTAAAGCCGGTTAGATCTGGCTTCACAGTGTCAGCTTCTATCAGAGACGTAGATTGCTTTTGCGTTCCGAGGCATGCTGATGGCTAATTTTGATAATATTGGCTCGTCTGTACTGGAGCACTCATAAAAATATCAAATCTTTCGCATACTCTACAACTGTGTTCCTCTTGCAGTCTTTCTTGCAGGGCGTTGTTCTCCGGTGGTAGTACGTATCCAGTCAGAGTTGGATTGACAGATTTTATTATTTTGGTGTTTGGAATATGTGGGACGACTCACATGTATGTTGTTTCCCGTGCGCCATATTTTGAAGCCTACTATTATAAAGCGCAATAGTTTTTATGGACAACACATTAAACAAAAAGTGCAAGCAGCATTCTAATTTTCAGTCGGATTCACCTTACTAGAAGCTTTTGTAATATTTTAAATATTGTTGTATGTGTTCTAGAAGTCCATAAGTATCTAGAAGTCCTGAACAGCGACAATGAAAACATTTTATATAACTCTAGACGTATTTTAAATAATTGTTTGTTGAATTATTTAATTGCTTATAGACATGCTTAATCTTCAATTTTATCTATAATTTTTACTAGCTTTTCACTTTTTTGGCTAAATCACAAATAATATTGTTCTTAATTTCGCACACTTTGGTGTTATATATTTATGCATGCATTGTTTGTTAAAACATACTTTTCTAAGAGTTTTATTTAACGTTACTTTAGTTTTAAAATACAATACGCGCCATAACAAAGGACACTGAACACTGAAATGTAGGAAATTTAGAAGATTATGAAATATCGAAAGATATGTTTGTAACAATGGTCGTTATAGAAACTCAACATTTTGTTTATCGGAATGAAATGTCAAAAAGATTCTTGTTGCTAACAACGCAAGAAAAAGTTTGTATTCTTGAACATTATTTTCTCTCATACGGAACTGGGCGAACGAATAGACCTAGTTTGTTAGTGGTTGCCAATAAATTTAGAGGAGAGTTTCAGAAGCCACCAACAACTCTCAAGGATTTGTTAAGAGTCGGAGAATTTCGACCCACAGGAAGTGTTTTAACAAAACGCGAAGGCGTCCAGTTACCGTTACAACTAAAGAGAATCAAGGAAGGCTCTTACAACAGGTGTTAGAATCTCCAAAGAGAACTCTCCGCCGAACGCCTATGAAAACGAATTTGAGTCTACCCGAAGAATCTACCCGAAGAATGTTTAAGAAAATCGGGGGTTTTGCCTATAAAATACAGAGTGAAAACGTGTGAATAACACAGAAAGCAAGATAGAGTTGTGTATTGTACTTTAATGTTAGCAATGGTTTACGATGATCGTTTGGTTTTCTTTCACTGCTTGGTTTGGTTACAATTCCTTTCGAACGTTTGGTTTCCTGACGAATGCCACGTTCATCTGAATGGATTTATCAATCGACAGACAACTCGTTTTCTTTGTTTTCAACGGCCATACGTCATCGTAGGAAAACCCCTTCATAGTAAGCGTGTAACAATTTGGTGTGCGTGTCTTCTAACGGCATACTGGGTCCTTATTTTGTGAAAGATGAACGTAGAAATGCTGTTACTGTGAATCAGGTGCGATATAGAGTACAGATTCTAACACCATTCCTGAGAGATCTCAGAAGATTCTGCCGCGCGAGAAACATTAAATTCGATCCCCAGTGGTTTCAACAGGATGAGGCTGCTTCCCACACAACAAGAGCATCCCTTGATCTGCTTCATGAGAATTTTGGGACAAAGCTGTGCGCTAGATGGGTGACGCGTTTGCTGACACTTGACCAAAAACAGTGTCGAAAGGATGTTTCAGCAGATTGTTTGGCATCTATACGTGCAATCCTATCGAATTTTTGCATTGATGAGACTTGGGTCCTGCACAACACTCCTGAGACCAAACAACAGTCAAAACAATAGACCACGAAAGGCGAACCAACTGGTTAGGTTCCTTCTGCTGGTAAGGTTATGGCGACTGTTTTTTGGGGACGACCGTAGAGTAATCTTCATGACTACTTAAAAAGGGGAAAACAATTAATGGTGAGTACTATGCGAATCTACTGCACCTTGTAAACGACGAAATCAAGAAAAATCGGACACATTTAGCAAAAAAATATTGTTGTTTTACCAAGACAATGCACCATCTCACACGCCAATTGTTTCGATGGGTAAAATCAAAGAATAAAGTATGAATTGCTTCCTCATCTACTATACTCGCTCTATGTAGCCCCGAGCGATTTCTACCTCTTTTCTAACCTCAAGAAATGGCTCGCTGGAAAAAGATTTACTGATGACAATCAAGTCAGTGATGCTGTAAATAGCTACTTTGAATACCTCGACAAATCGGCTTTATTAGTCTGGCATAACTGCTTTAGAACATCGTTGGAAAAAGTGTATAGAACTAAATAGAGATTATGTTGAGAAATGAGTCCAAGTTAACACACAAAAAGTCTTGTTTTCTTATCCAGACCGTGAAATTTTTATCTTACTCTTGTACTTACACATCTCAATACACAACGTGCCCATTCCATTTTTATACGAAGATAATACTTTATGTTTTGGAAGAGGTGGGTAGATTCTGATATTTAGGCCTTTACCTTCTTCCGCTTCTTGTAACTACCAGTATAGACATATTGACCGTTCTTTTTCAATACTCTGCTCGAACACCATCTTTCCACTTATGCTTTGGTCAGCCCATGCTCTTTTGAGCAACTGAAAACTTAAAAACATTGCTATCGTCACTACTCTCCCTACTGTCATTCGGTTCACACGATCTTCCCATTACTTTTTCCTATTTGAACCTAAAGTCAGTGTGTGCAAAAGCAAAGTAATGGTTATAACCAAGAAAATTAATGAAGAGCTCCTCAATATTAACTGAGAAGGAAGACTGATGTATCAGGTCAAGAGGTTTGTGTATCTGGAACAGTAATCACCTTATATGGAAAGGCTGATGAGTAAATAGGCCACGAGGTATAGAAAGGAAAACTAAATGTATCACCAGATTTATAATGTTATTGTGTGTGAAAAGCAAATCATGGAAACGCGCCCAGACGGAGGCAAAAGAAAAGGAAAACTAAGATTGGTGTGGTCGACTGTATTGTGAAACTGA
This sequence comes from Magicicada septendecula, assembly GCA_034769895.1. Taxonomy (NCBI): domain Eukaryota; kingdom Metazoa; phylum Arthropoda; class Insecta; order Hemiptera; family Cicadidae; genus Magicicada; species Magicicada septendecula. The sequence goes on from CM068372.1 coordinate 138,505,237, forward strand.
TTATCAAACGCCTCATCCGTGATAGAAGGGAGTATCGAAAATGGTTGAAGGACTCTGACGCTTGAGGCTAGAAGGCGATAAAAAAGCAGAAGATGGAAAAAAAGAAGAATCTGAAGTGATGTTAGCTCTATTTTCAAATCCTCCCTTATTATTTCACTTCTAACTTCTGACTCTTAATGTTTTATTTGCTATTAAACTCGAAATTTTTATTTAGCCTGTGTGCTTCACTAGTGTCCAGCCTGGTTCTGCTCGTATTACCTAACTGACTTGACAAGTGATTTGTGTTTTTTAACTTCTGCGTCTAATTTTAAATATATGTTTTATCCCAAGTTTTCCCTCATATGTCATTCAATATTATTATATTATGATATGTCATTTGTTGACATTATTTATTTGGTTAACTTTTTCTTTAAACTTTTACAGACGTCCAAATATCTGAATTTGACATGAGGTCACTAATAATAGTAATATCCATGTTATGTACGGGCGCAGTATATCATCTACTCTTTTTAACATTTATATTGACGATCTATTAAGGATATGAAAATATCTAGTGAACCCATTTATTAAGATGTCACGAGACATATATTTGAATGTGCTGTTGTTTTTGCTGATGACTTGCTTGTAATTCAAAATACAAAACCTTCGTTACAAAAATCTTTTTTTAAGCTTCATCAGATTTGCAAACAATACAATATGAAAATCTCCGCTACAAACACAAAGGTAATGGCACAGCGAGGCAAGGAACCAATACGAACAAAAATATTGATTAATGATCAAATTGTAGAACAGGTGAGCCATTTCAACTATTTGGGAAATGATATGCGCTATGATAAATGATATTGATGATATGTTATGTAAGTTTCCAGACGATCTGTGAGACAATCAACCGTATTTGTAGAAACAAGGTACATCGAGATAGTAAATTAAAGTTTTACAAAGTTATGGCGGTCCCTGTACTCTCCTATGGGTGTGAATTATGAATAACAACCAAGAAACAAGAATGTAAAATACAGGTCTCAGAAATAGCGTTCTTAAGAGGAGTTAAAAGGTTCTAAACTTGACCGTATAAAAAATGAGGCTATAAGAGAAGAATTCTCAAGTTTTTAACTTGAATAAATGACGAATAGATTATAAACAACGATGAAAAGAACGCTTAGAAAGAATGTCAGATTCAAGACAGTCTGGAAATGTAAACCTATAGGACAGAGGTGTGTGGGTAGACCCAGGTAGAGATGGTTGGAGGATCTTTGAAGGTAGAACAGCAGCACCTTGCCTATGCCGTGATGACGGCGACTTCCATAACTAACTTGTATCTCATGAGGTTTTGAGAGACCGCCATAATTCTTGTTCTACAGATGACTATTTATTATTACAGATTACTATAATTCTGTATAGTAGATGCAACAGTATTGAAATAGATTGCTATCATGTTAATACGGTTATGTGCGCGCTTCAAGTTATCTTCATTCTCAGCAAACAAATCCGGGTCATCAGCATAACACAGAATTTGTTTTCCTTATTTCCAGTGCATTAGCTTTATTTTTGCGTCTCGACGGGGATCAAGGAGTCACTTTGTCTAATCTTCATTTTGTTTTAAATGTCTCCAAGTCACGTTACTAACTATTTAGAATTAATATTAGGCAATTACCTGTATTAACGTCGGTCTTGTGACTTATTTTGGTTTTTTCCTTAAAACGACGCGTTTCGAGGATAAATCCTCATCATCAGGTTTCAATACTATAAAAACATCAAATTCACCCAAAAGGGGTCGTCAACTAGTTAAAACACACAAAAAACACAAAAACACCACACATAATTTAACATCTACACAGTCTCGGCACAAGTCGATGATGTTAAATTATGTGTGGTGTTTTTGTGTTTTTTGTGTTTTAACTAGTTGACGACCCCTTTTGGGTGAATTTGATGTTTTTATAGTATTGAAACCTGATGATGGGGATTTATCCTCGAAACGCGTCGTTTTAAGGAAAAAACCAAATAAGTCACAAGACGGACGTTAATACAGGTAATTGCCTAATATTAATTCTAAATAGTTATCTAATCTCTTCCTGTACGTGTATTCGAGTACTCAGTTTTCCTTGTTGCTTAATTGCAATTGCATTATCGGTGTAAACATTTTTAGTCTTATTGTATGTAGAGAAACGTGTAGTTTGTTCATGGAGTGTGTGTAAGATTACTAGTGATGACTAAAAAAAAATAGATGTAATTTTACTTGTAGTACACAATAGATCTGGTCTGCGAGTGCTACGGAAAAGTACCGCGTTATACGGCACAGTTCACAGAAAGGAACCGAACGGACATAAACCAGATCACCGTTTATCAGACAAATATACATGTATAACGATAACAGTAACAATGGTCGCAGTGGGCTACAGGAATAAGGCTGATTCTGAGAATAGTTCAAGCTTTATGTTAGGATGGCAATGCTGTTATAAATTTAAATTGACTGGCGTATACATTTAAACAGATTAATACCTTAATTGTAAACCATTAGGTATCACAAAGTACTTACTATATTATTCAGTAATTTAATTAATAAGTAAAATTATTTAATATTTTAATTTCCATATTGTATAGTTTATACACTTAGGCATTAAATATTTTTGTTTAATAATAATAATATCTTTATTCTCATTATTAAAATTTACAATTACTTCACAACACTATGAATCACGTGCTCACCACAAATTGTGAGCAGTGACAAGTTAAGGTTTATTAAGGTTCTTGTTATACATTTAGTTCAACAAACAAAATCATTGATAGGTTCGATTAACTCTTATCGCCAACAATTGTTGTCACATATTTATCGTGGAGTCTCTGAAACCTTATGCAGACTACAGCAATTACTAACATATACTAGACATAACTGTATATTGTAACAAATGCCTTTTCATTGTCTGTTGGCTGAGTGCTAAATTTCACATTTAAAAGTGTTTCATTGTGATGTAGAATATGAATTTAACAACAAATTTTAGATAACATGATTATATTTACGTCAACAACTTTTATTTTACACAGTCTTAATTTACTTCAGTTTTCTCTTATTTAGAAATGAACATGAATTAGGTCTAAGTATTTGTGCCATGAAATTTTAAGTCTGAAAGTCTGTTAGCAATCCTGTTATGTAAGATGGCTGCTAAACTTCTCTTAGATGTGTTTATAACCAAGTTTTTACCCAAAGTTTACAAATTGGTCAATTAATACTTGACCTTTTGATTATAATATTTTTTTTACTTATTATTGTCATTTAATTAGTTCGTTTTACAATTGCTATAAGTTCTTTGTCTAAGATTTCTAATGAACTTTTCTAACAGAGTAAACAGTTACATTACTTGAAAAGGGCTGATTTCTTCTTCCTTGTCTGTTAACGATGTTTCTAACTTTTCAAGAGATACTGCTGTCTCCAGATAATGTGGTTCTCTCTTGCGTAATTTAGGTAGCTACTACAAACATCTTTTCGCTGATTATATATAAAAATAATCCACGTTAGTTTACCTAACCCTAATATTTAAACACTATTTTTTTAACATTTCTATCATGTCAGAATCGATATTACCTTACTTGGGCAATAAAAAATTAGTTGTACAAAAATATTTTACATATTAGTGAAATATAATCTTAATTAGAGTACAGAAGTGATAAGAAATTAGCAAAATACAACTAAGTCTTTTTTACAACACAGATTTTTAAATCTTCTTCTTCAAAGTTCAGCAACTTGTTTCTTTTCATCTTAATTCTTTGAGGAGTTTTTATTCCCAGTTTTTAATGTGTTTTATTCTTTCGCCTCCGTTTTTCAGATACTGATTCAGGATTGTTTGAATCGCCGCGGTAATTTTCTTAGTCCCACTAGCTTTATCTGTCACTTTTTGCTTCCCATCTCACTTGCCGAACAATCGTCTGCCGGGTGACACAATCTTAACAAAATTTTAAGTGCCTCAGGGTCTCAAGTGTAGGCACTTAACTGTAATGTATAATATTACATGTACATAAAGCGAGAAGGTTTAGTGATGATTCACCAAAGTAATATGTTAATGTCTACTGAAGTACACCGTCCAAAATATTAGTGAAAACATTTATGTAAAACTTTCGTATTACCTTCCTCAGTAGCTGGTCAAGGGGTAATACACATGTATGCACATATGCGTGTGCATGCTTATGCTATGTGACTTTATCTGCATCATAGTTACATTTTTTAATTATATATCTTTTTTAAATATATAAACGTTGGCTAATGCACATAGCAGTTGTGTTAACCCGACTGTTTAATAAATTACATTTTATCTAACAAGGTAGGCCTAATAGAACAAAGGATTAAAGATATTAAAAAGTGACGTTGAATCGTCAAATAAGACTTTAATAATAAAGTTAGTAAAAATTCTGACCAAATATTTAAACTATTTTCAATAATTGAACCAAACTTAATAAAATTCTAAATCCGGTAAAATCGTTATGTTAACATTATTAGAATCCTTGGATTTCGTTGTCCATGACGTGTCCGTTACTTAACTAAATATCACTATAATATTGACGACTCGGAACACAAAGTTTTTTATAAGTAAAAACGTAAAGTTTTACCTTACAGCCTAAACCGGCTTTCACCTATAGAAGGCTTCATCAGAGGCTGTCGTTAGTAGCGCTGCTCGTCTTGTTGTTGGCGACGAGAAAGTGTTTCGAAAGATTGAAGCTGTGTGTGTGTGGTGAGATGTGTTCGAATAATGCGTGCGATTTGAATTGTGTCTGTTCGTTTAGGATGTCGTTTTTATTTGTTTTTGTGTGTTTGTATATTTCTAATTGTTCTAGAGTGTCTAGTTTTCGGCCTTTTGTGTGTACGTGTAGTATGTTCATGTTATTGTCGATGTTTTTATATGTGTGGTTTGCTTCAATGAGGTGGTTTGCGAAGGTAGATTCTGTAGTGGTGTGGAGTGCTTTTGTGTGTTCAATGTATCTCTGTTTGAAGCTACGTCCTGTCTGGCCTATGTAGAATTTACTGCAATTTGAACAATTTAGTTTATATACACCGGGTAGATCGAATTTGTTTTGTGCTTTGGGCATGCGTTTTGATAGTGTGTGTTCTGTTTTGTTAGTAGTTTTGTAAGCGATTCTGTATCCTGCTTTTTTGAATTTGTTATGTACATAACACTAACATACATCAACAAACAAACAGAAAAAATTGCCCACAAATTCAAAAAAGCAGGATACAGAATCGCTTACAAAACTACTAACAAAACAGAACACACACTATCAAAACGCATGCCCAAAGCACAAAACAAATTCGATCTACCCGGTGTATATAAACTAAATTGTTCAAATTGCAGTAAATTCTACATAGGCCAGACAGGACGTAGCTTCAAACAGAGATACATTGAACACACAAAAGCACTCCACACCACTACAGAATCTACCTTCGCAAACCACCTCATTGAAGCAAACCACACATATAAAAACATCGACAATAACATGAACATACTACACGTACACACAAAAGGCCGAAAACTAGACACTCTAGAACAATTAGAAATATACAAACACACAAAAACAAATAAAAACGACATCCTAAACGAACAGACACAATTCAAATCGCACGCATTATTCGAACACATCTCACCACACACACACAGCTTCAATCTTTCGAAACACTTTCTCGTCGCCAACAACAAGACGAGCAGCGCTACTAACGACAGCCTCTGATGAAGCCTTCTATAGGTGAAAGCCGGTTTAGGCTGTAAGGTAAAACTTTACGTTTTTACTTATAAAAAACTTTGTGTTCCGAGTCGTCAATAGTATAGTGATATTTATTAGAATCGTATGCAACATTAAATATTGCACGTCATAATTATTATTATGCAAAGGGATTTCTTTCTTATGGGACTACTATATCTAGTAGTGCAGTGTTGTAATCATATATGGTTTATATAAATCACTGCTTATAATATAATTCTTTGCAGACATTCGAAGATCGCAGTTATCTGTCGGCCGGTCGATTAACCTGGCTCTGTCTCATAGAGGACGAGCGGCTCTGAAGATTGTAGGCCTCGAAGACACCGTTCTTCAGCATGCTATTCCGATGAGAGGCAGGATGATACACGGAAAGGACGGTACTCTGAACCCGATACCCTACGATCCTGTTTACAATCAGGTATTAAGTTAACAGACACGCACGCACACAAATCTAATATAACTGTACTAATGTGGGAATTGACAGTATGTGAAAACATAAATCCGGTGGAATATAGATAAAGACTGCCAAAACTTTGTCTTGATTTTATTTTCTATGGGACCGAGAACGAACAAATAAAAATTAAAGTAGCGAAAGTATGATCATAGACAGACACACTGTGACTTACTGGTACAGTATACTGAACACTTTCCAAAATGCCTCACACAAGCTAAATTTAGTATTTTTAACTAGTAAGTAGGCCTACACAAATACATAATGAAATACGCGTAATACGAGGATTATGAATAGAGATAATTGTTGATACAATGGTTTAGTCTACTTCCTTAATTCATCTTCTTCTTCTGGCATCACAACCCAGTGTGATCCACGGTCTTATCCTGCTCATTGACTTTCTTCCATTCTGTCCTCTCACTACACAATTTTTCCAGCCTTCTCAAATCATTCTGTACATCATCATTCCATCTTTTCCTACACCTTCCTCTAATTCTTCTGCATATTGATTTCCAGGCCGCGATCCTTTTAGATGTTCTTCTGTCATCCATTCGTCTTACGTGACTCACCCATTCTAATCTTCTGCTCTTTATGAACCGGACTAGGTCAGCATCGCGTATTAACTGATACAGTTCGTAATTCGTTCGTATCCTCCAGGACCCATCTTCTGTTTGCTAAGGTCCAAAGATCTTTTGCAAGGTTTTACACTCAAATATTCTTAGTTGTTGTTCATCCGCACTAGCTAATGTCCAGGCCTCGCATCCATATGTCACTGTTGGTCGCACATCTGTATATGGTTAGCTCTAGTTGTTTGCTTAGTATTTTGGATGTCGGCAACTTTTCACAAGAGTAATAACAACTACTTCCCCTTAACATATGGAACTTTATTTCATTACTACATGAGTTAGTATGGGTTATCTGTGACTTTATGTAAGAAAACTGTTATTTTTTGTATTTCTTCGGACTTCCATATACTTAGTTTCACCCTCATCTATTTTTAGTCCCCTCTTTTGTGCCTTACTTTCTAGTGTAACTTAATTCTTTTCTAATCCTCTTTTATTTCTGCTGATTATAGCTGTGTCATCAACGTAGCCGCACATCTGTATTGTTTTAACTCCTGTGTACCCAGTTGTACCTGACTTTTTAATGGCTGTTTCCAAAACCAGATTAAACAATGTAGTGGATAGTGCATCCGCTTGTACCCCAGCATTCACATCAAATGTAGCAGTTAGATATCTGTTAACTCTTACTGGATCTTTGGAGACCGTTAAAGTTGCGTCCACCAATTTTATATATATAGTTTGATGGTGTACCCAGAGTGTGAAGATCATTTTGCATTTCTTCCTAGTCAGGCTGTCAAAGGCTTGTTCGAAGTCTACATACAGAATATGTAAATCTATGTTATACTCACATGATTTGTCTATTTCCTTAATTAAGAGAGTAAATATAAATTTCACTTACGAACATTAAACTTTTTCTTTCTTTTACAGGTTATATATTCTGTGAGCAGGAAAAAACTAAATGAAACTCTTTTAACAGGTATTTATAAGCCTTTACCAGATTTCAGTAATTTAATGTAAACAAAATATTTGTAACATTCAGTAGCCATGTTGAATGTGAGCGCGCGCACGTGTAATCCTTGACTTTTACCATTTTCCACAACTTGAGTTTGGTTTTCGCCGTAAGAATTAATGATCAAAAGAGCTTTGCGCACGAACTGTGTCCTGCTATCGTCGTGAAAGGCAGCGTCCAGATACGGGCGCCACCTCAGGATATGTTGATTCATTTCTGCGATACTTCTACTAAGTGTGTAGTAGCAAAATATTGTACAAATAATTCGTTCGTTTGTAATATATGACGATAGTAGTTTTATCGTGAAAACAGTACAAATAAGAAAAAAAATAATTTTTAAAAACTAAAAATCTTAACCACTTTTTTGTAGTTTCGTAAAAGTCCACCAGCGTCATGTATACGAATAAGGATCCTGAATCTGTTCCGGGAGAATAGTCCAACATACAGTCATGGAACAAAATTAATTCTATGTAACTGTGTAATGGAGAATCGCGGAAAAATATTATCAATTACTTTTTAGTACAGAATATTCTAAAAACATGGTTACCACCTCTCAAAATTTGCCCTAATTAACACGATGTCTATAAATACTTTATAGATGAATACAGAGTGTAGGGATGTTAACTATTTGTACTAATTTCAATATACATTCAGTTATAATTGCATCTGTTGTTATTTGTAATTATTACAAAGCGATTATTATATTATCAGTATATTAAATTGTAATATAGTATTAATAACATTGACCGATCCCCGCTAAACCTTCCATCGCTAAACATTTATTGATTGACGACCACTAATAATTTAGGGATAATATTTGTAACGAGAATTTACAGATAACTTATGTAGTTAAGGGGAGCAGGTCGTGGGCGGTACTCCCATGTTAATCATATGGAGAACACATCAATGCTTAGGTGCCATTATTTAAAAAAACTATTCAAGCTAGTGACTTGAAATGTTTTACATTTACTTAGCATAGTAACCTGCTCAGTTTCACGCTAAATGGACAAAATAGCTTAAATAGTCGTTGAGAAAACAATTATTTATTTTAGTTTTATTTTGACGCACATTTTTAAATATACAAAAAATTTTCAAATATAGTAAAAGTTAATATATTTTTTGAAAATGTATGAAATTACTCATCATACTAAAGGATGACGTGTGCCAAATTTGAAGTTGATGGGTTTAGTAGTTTGTTAACAAATGCTACCTAAAGACTAAAAAACTGTACTTTCGGAGAAGTGAATTTAAAAGATTGTCAACAATTTATACTTAAACTAAAATGCTCCAGAGCAATATTCTGCAATGTCACTTTCCTCTCTTTCCCTCTTCATTAGCCTTTTCCTTATACTTTTCTTTTTATGTTCTGCTCTCGCCTCCTTGTCAGCTTTTTGTATTTTTTCCTCATCAATTTTCATCAAGCCTTCAACCATTAGTTTGCCTGGTCGGAAGCCCAAGATTTCAATCACATTTACTTTTGCTACAGAACCATCATTAAAACAGAGGACAGTATTTGTTGCTCCTAGTTTCTGTACCTGATGGCCTACAAAAACTGTTTTTTGTACCGTTTGCCAAATGTCTCCATTTACACTTTCATTGGAATTTTGGGTTTTCCCAAGAAGGCAGCGTTTTAGTAGGTAAGCATTTGATATACCTGCATATTCGCTTCAGAACATCCATAACTGCCCCTGGTAATGAATGTTTATGTGTGTTTTATTTATATTTGTGTTGGCCTTTATTATATTTATACCATGTTTCACTGTGGGTAAGGCATAATTGATGTTGCGGTTTCTCGTCTGACGACAATTTATGGAACAAATCATCCAGATCACCTTCTTCATTGCTTCAACACTAATAAGTGTGCCACGTTACACTGCTGAGACCCAAAAAACGCAACACACAGAATACACTTAAAATAATCATAGTACTTATTACTATTTATGTCTCTCTGCACATTACAACCTACTTCTGAAATAGCCTTAAAGTTTAAGATAATTCCAAAAGGGGGAGGTGTGTGTAAAAAAAATTTCAGTACCGCCAGTTAGTGAGCAGAGTCGAGCTCGCCCGTTTATTTCAAAATAAAATGAGCCTCGAAATTTTACGTAATCATAAGTCAGTCAGCAAAAGTTAATTACTGAGTTAATTTAACTCAAATAAACTAAATATTGAAAAGATTAAATACTGAATAAATGGTTTTCTAAAATTCAATAATTGTATAAATTACATACTGGCTAAACTGATTACTGAATATGGAACAATTGCATAAATCAATACTAGTTTACAGTTAATGGTGTTTAGCGTACAAGCTGTGATCTGTTCATGAAAATTCTAACACTGTTCTGCATCACAAAATATTTGTAAAAAAAATTTTAGTTCATGTCACATAAGGTGAGGAAACTGGTTTATCTCTCTTTTTATTAGTAATTGTACTGTAACTTCCACTGAAAGCTGTGAACGGTTTAAGTGTTACTTGGCAATCCGGAGAGGTTCGCTCACAGCCTGCTGTAGCTGGTCGCAACGGGTGCGTGTTCCTCAGATCATGCCCTGGACCGCTGCTGTGTCCATGGTGGAAGAACGTGTGAAGAAAAAACTACATCGGCTCCGTATTCTTGTATTTTCACTCCCGTACGTCGAACCAAGCTTTCAACTGAAAGTTCCACATCTTTTAGTAGCCTATACTTTACGCACCCACACAGTTTAGTTAGCACGCACACATTCATTCATACAATGCGTAATTGCAAATTTACAAAATTACAAAATTACAACTTCGAATATATATATATATATATATATATATATATATATACAGCAAGTACTGACATTAAACTTTACATATATTTACTTTTTTCTTTAAATTGACTGACTGAAAATTGGTTTTAGTCGAGGCTGACTATTACAAACAAGATACGCCATGGTTGGTTATGAATAACAATCTTTTTACAGAAATTACAAGTTTCCTTTTTTTTTACAAACGTAATATACAAAAATTATTCGCCACTAGCATTGATTTATGATAACACAAAAAATCATAGTTACCTTGGTAATCGAGGCTTCTTATTTAATGTGCTGAACGGACGGCTCTGCTCACAAGGGCGGTCTGGTGTTCGACTGACGTGATCTAACCGAGCGAACGGCTTCGTTAGTTAGAAAAAGGCGTGACGTCAGAGATACTTTGACCGATCAACGGGTAATCTTCGGTCGCGCGACTATTTAAATTTTACTATGTTTAAATTAGTATAAACGGTTGTTGCATTCGGCAGGAGTGCCGAATAACTGCAACATAAGGTTTTGCCTAATAGCTAGTCCGTAGTACTGTTGCAGCTGGTCTATTCTTCATCAGTGAACCTCCCTTTACCTGCCAATACTTTCCCATCTTTTAGTTTTACTCCTTTCATATCTTTTTTTAGTCCCCGCAATCTAGAGCCTACATGCTTTTGCATCTGCCAGACTGCAAACAACCAGCTGTTGAGTCTGCTTCTTGTAGGTTAGGTAACATGAAAAATGAAATAGAAACATGAAACATGAAATAGAAAAGTTAGGTAACATGACTTAGAAACAAAAACTATATTACAAGTGTAAGGTATAACGGGGAATGTAGTTAGTAAGCCCCGCTAGAGTTGCACACTCAGTTCACCCGTTGCATACAGTGCACGCTTCTATTCAAAACTTTATTCCTCCTATTAAATGGCGAATTAAGTATTAAGTACATTTTCTGAAAGAGAAAAAAATGGAGAATTCTTTGGTATCATTTTTGAAAAATTGATTTTTTTTTTTTTACCCTGCCAACGACCTGCTCCCCTTAACGACCTAGTAATATTGTAAAACTCCTCATTTACATAGAGGATGTAATTTTGTTATAGAAGGCATTAAAGGCTTGTTTAACAATATGTTAGTAACATACCACTTCTTTTATTTTTAGACGCAGAGAAATATCCAAACGTAAGAACACACTTCCGATGTAAACTGGTCAGCGCAGACCTGGATGCCGGAGTCGCCCGTTTCCTACGGTACGTGGTGATTCTTTACATGAAGTACCGTATACTTAGTGATTTACAGATTTCACTGAAAGTTCATGAAATTGATAATTTAACCCCAATGTAAATTTTTAAAATGTTTCTTAGTAGTAAGCTTATATACAGGTTAGATTCTAATAGAATTGATACAAAATACAATAATACGTTATTAAAATATTTAAGGAAATATCTTGCTCCCCCACACGCTTTTCGTCCGTCTGTTATCATTAATTCTATGTAGATGACCCTGTTATCTGAGTTCTTTGCGTTGTGTATACTCCGTTTGGTGTACTCCCAAATGGCGTCTTATTTGTACATTTTTTTTTATAGTTACCTCTCTCAGGTGTCTAAAATATTTCATTTTTGTAGCCTAGATCCTACTTCTCTGATTCTTATTATTGACCGTGTTTCACATCCATACGCCAATACTGTATACGCCAATCACATCCATACCTGTTATGTATACTGTGTTCTATACGCATTTAATATTGTACCGCAGAGAAGGTTTTTCTGCTTAGAAATCTATTATTCAACGCTAAGTACGTCTTAATTGCTTCTGAAATTCTTTTATTGATTTCTATTTACTGTTTTCCTGTATCTTCTACTATTGGTTGGTTTAACTGTGTTTTTAGTTCGCGCTTTTCCCCTTTTACTGTCATTACTTTTATTTTCTCTTGTTTATCCTCATTCTGTGGCTCTATAAATTTCTTTCCGCCCGAAAATAAAAAAATCTTGTAAATTTCTTTTCTTGCCAACCGTTATTACTACATAACCATAAACATAATGATTGCGTATGTGCAGATTTTTTTAATTAAAATCTTTTATGTCTTGATTATTTCATCTACAAACTCCGTAGAGCTTAGTAATTCACTTTCTCTCTTGTAAAATACGTATCATATCTCCTATTGCTTATGATAATTCATCATATTTCTGTAAATACATTTTACTGGCCTAATTAGCTTACTGCTTATTTCCATTTTCTTAGGATTTCTCGTTCCTTCTTTCTGGGAATTCTAATTAACGTTTTCTCCATATCTCTAGAGCAAAGTTAGGTCTGTCCCCTCTCCCTTTAGTCACATTTTCCTATACCGTAGTTCTTTGATCACTTCTACCTTTCCAAAAGCCGCGTTACGCTTCTTGTAAAGTAGTATTTATCACGCCTCTAAAGTTTACCTTTCATTATACGTTCGTATAATTTCAGCACTGTTAAAAAGTATTATTCCTCTATAATTGTTACTATAGCGACCTTTAATATCACTTACGAGGCTCAGTTGAAACGTTCGCGGAGCGACAACTGTAGCTTAGCGGTAAAACAAAAATTTTTCCTGTGCTGCAAGATATATATTTTATGTAAACCCCTGTTAATTTCCAAATCTATCTATCGATTTATTCATTGTCTAGAAGCTGTTTAAAAGTGACGTGTTTTGAAAAAACAGACAAAATCAAACATCGATGTGATTCTTTGTTAAAAATTGTTTAGCGCCAACGGAAATTCAAAATGAAATTGTAAATGTGTCAGGAGGAGATGCCGCGACTTCAAAACCAACGGTTTGTAAGTAGACACTTGAGTTTAAACGTGGTCGTACGAGCACTGAAAACTTCGTTGCACTGCACGCCCAAAAAATGCAGCAACTCCAGATGCGGCAGCCATCGCGGACAACGCTTATTCACACCAAGTTCTTGAGTTAAAGTATGATGCACACGCTCATATGAGGTGCCTGTGATTTTATCAACGTCATCCATTCCTCAATCTGCGGTCTTCCGACACCCAATGCAATTTTTTCAATAATGCCATTTTTTTTGCACTTTTCGGACGTCCACCTCTGGGATAGTGTTCAGTGCTTGTACGACCACGTTTAAACTCGAGTGTGCCCCTCTGCGTTGTTTCTGAAGGCGCAGCATCTCCTAACACATTTACAATTTCGTTTTGATTTTCCATTGGCGCTAAAACGTTTTTAACAGAGAATTCATCACAACACGATGTTTGATTTTGTGCATTTTAAAAACACGCGTGACAGGAAAATTTCAAACAGCTGGTAAAAAATAAATAAATTGACAGATATATCTGGAAATTAACAGGTGTACACGCGAAACATACGTCTTGCAGCACACGAAAGATTTTAGTTCTACCACTGAACTATAGATGTCGCTCCTCGAACTTTTCAACTGACCCTCGTACATATTGGTCCTATCATACACACTCCCTCTTTGTTACTTGTTCCTAACTTCAGGCTTTATTTATAATTTCTTCAGGGATTATGATACCTTTGTCTAAATAAGAGTACGGAAATTTAAATTAAAGTTAAGTGTACTATTATTGATAGCGAGACATAAATAAATACTTTCCTTACTTTATCGTTACCCTATTTACACATGTTGGTATATACCGCATTTATGTTAGATGTAAGATGCGCATCCACCAATTCTTACGTCTGATTTTTTTCTACAAGACACCGTTCTCGTGCGTTTGTCAATAGGTCAGTCAACTTTTAAGCATTATTAACCAGGCCCACCCACAGGAATCCGGGCCCCTGGGCAAACCAGATTGTGGGCCCCCCAAACGAGACAACTGTCTGATCCCCGAAAAGTATGCATGTATATGTGGTTTTATATACACGAATTTATATATATATATATATTATATATATTGTTTATATATTATAAATATTACATATTATATATATATACTTATAATATAATATTTCGGACACAGCCAGTAAAGAAGAAGAAGAAGAAGAAGTAGAAGAAGATGCGAACGGTGACGGACAGCGACAGCGGCACCGCGCCGGTCTAGTGCTTCCGTTCGGAGTATCTGTTTTCAAAGCAATTAGCGATGTAATTTAATAAAGAAAACATTGATCAGATGATCAAAAGAAAATATCTTGAATATAAAAAGGTGTCAATACTCTACTTATCTTTTTTTTATATATAAAAAAATATAATGAAAAGTAGTTTTAAAAGTCTACAGAAAATCATATGTAAATCGTTTTAAAAATGAACCTCCCGTCCCGGGCCCCCTCCAGAGACCGGACCCCTGGGCAATGCCCCCTTGTCCCTCCCTCTGGGCGGGCTTGCTTTTAACGTCTTAAGTGTTTGTAACAGTATGCTGTTTCTTGAACTTTCTTGTTGTTTATTATATTTAATTAGTATTGAGTTTGTAATTGAAATTTTAACCCAATTTTGTAGATTATATCAATGAAAGCGAGTACAGGATTTCAGTAGAAAAATTCGCCTCAGCAGTCTGGAACGACAGCGAAATATCATTACCGGCTGATTTCACCGTTCAAAATATTAAAAACTGTATAGCCCTACTACAAGAATTTAGTTTTCACTGTTTTGCATCTTTCAGCTAGGCGTATTTAAATTGGCTTAAATGGTACCTTAACCTTACAATGATTTTGCTAATGCAGAGTTTGTCTCCAAAACTGCATTTTTTGTGGCATTTTATAAATGTTATTACGGGGTTAGAAGTGGTACCAGTTTATATTTACACCATTTGCTGTTTGCTGACAAGGACGCAAGAAAGCAAGGATTACGCAAGACGGGGAGGATGCTAATTATATGTGGAAAAATCAGTGGAGGAATACAAAAATGAGGTTTGAATGTTAATTACAGTAAAACTGAGTACATGACGATTGACCCAGATAATTTATATATTAATGGAATGGGAATTCGATTAAAAATATGGAAAGCTTGTTATTCAGGTGGCAATAATGGAACTGGACGGGTCATCTAATATGGATATAAGGAAAAGAATTTGTGGAAGCCGAAGAACAGTGGGAATGTTAAATTCGATTTTATAGTGTAGGAATGTAATAAATAGAATCAAAGCAATGAGCTACAAGACAAAGTTGAGAGTACAATGCTATACGGAGCAGAAACGTGGACGATGAACATACAACATCAGGAGAGGTTGCTTACAACAGCAGTCGATTAGCCTACTGGTGAAAAGCGGCTAGGAGATCCAGGATGGAAAAAAGTGTGGAATTAGGCGAATAATGGAAGTGAAACACACAGTTGTGGAAATGATAGAACAGTTAAGATTGATATGGAACGAGCATCTCAGAAGAATGGATGGAAAAAGATAGAATCACCAAAACAGTGGCAGAAAGGAAACCAGAGGAAAGAAGCAGGAGGGGGAAGTCCAGGAAAAAATGGATTGACACTGTACTGAAGGGCAATAATGGCGTTCAATTAGAAGATGCAGAAGATAGAGATAATTGGAGAACCACGATTAAAGGAGAATGACTGGCCGTGTTGGGAAATTCCTGTGTAGCCTACGTTTAATGTGTCGAATACAAAATTTATGACTGTAGTTTATTAGTAGGAGAAACTCTCAGAATTGAAGAAATTCTTTAATAAAAAAATATCACGGGTTGTAAAATGCAATTATAAATGTATAAAATTAAAATTGACGTTATTTTGTATATGAAAAATGTTCTCTGTTCGTATTATTCTTGTTAAGTATTTTTGTGTTACTAACAATCAAACGTGATACAAGCGGGCTATCATTAAAGCTTAAGAGCACGGTCAGCTGTGACTGGTTGATGTTTGTCCACCAGGTGCGACAACAACGAACAGTTTACGGAGACTGCGGACCTGATAGTGGGCGCGGACGGAGTTTACTCGGCCGTCAGGAAGGAAATGGTCAAACGTCCAATGTACAGCTTCAGCCAGACTTACATCGAACACGGTTACTTAGAACTGTGTATCCCGCCCAACGGACACAATGACGTAAGTAAATATGTAGGTGTGTGTGTCTGTAAGCTGAAAGTTTCGACAAGTAGATTTGTACGAATATGTAAGATTTATTAATATTTTTTGCCTTGTTCCTTGAGAAACTGATACACGCGAATGTAGGTACGGTTTATAGGTACTTTTCTCCTCCTCCTCCTCCTCATCCTTCTTCTTCTTCTTCTTCTTCTTCTTCTTCTTCTTCTTCTTCTTCTTCTTCTTCTTCTTCTTCTTCTTCTTCTTCTTCTTCTTCTTCTTCTTCTTTGCCATCTTTTCCTTGTTACTATTTTTTCCTACTTCTTCTTACGGCCTGCCATAAGATACGGTGATGTTAAATGGAAGACTGTCAATGAGACGGCCTCACAAACAGAGGACATAGGATCCCAGGATATCTGGCACCCTAATGGATATTTGCGTTGACTGGGTCTTAGCTGGATGAGCACCAGTCTTACAGTGTCGTGTGTGCGCTGTTCAGAAGAACGTTCGCGGCTTGTTGTAACTACACGCAATTTGGAATGGCCAGAAAGGCGCTGGTATTGTGGCCGTACGTGACTGGCTTTCATGTCTGAGCCGACAGCTCTGCGGCTATCGATGGTCCGCTGGCGAGACAGTGTTCAGCAAGATGCCGAGACTGTTCTACAGGTGAGAAACTGGTAAGCAAGAAATGAGAATCGTTAGAGGCAAAGGATAAAGGAAGTCTAGGCTTAGCACGAGATGTAAAATGTTCAGTTAAACAATGAATTGGAAGGGGCCGAAATAAGACAAATAAATTACCAAAACCATAACATAATAATCGTAATATTAATTCCTTATGGTGCGATCATAACTTATTAAGAAGAACAAGAAAAGAATTGGGCAGAAATCGAGGAATCGACTTTTACCTATAGTTCTGAGTTATTGACTATACACGACAGTTCTAAAAGAATATTGGCCGCTGTAGAAATGGTACGAAAATGCGGCTGAAGCATGAGAGTATAAGAAGAAGAAGAAGAAGAAGAAGAAGAAGAAGAGAATTTACTAGAAAGATTTTAACGTTTCATTATGCTGACATATAATTAAATGTTGTCTCTAACTGTTCTAGAATATCTACTATTCCGTGCGAAATATTTATCTGGAGCTCCACTAACACGTAATGGTTTTCTGTTACTAGTGAATTTTGTATTAATCAGGTCACTTTAGAAAATAATCATTTTTAAACATTTACTATAACTTTCGGATAGTACATATTTTACAAACCGATAAAGGAGCTAAGTCGCACGGATATAGATAGTGTTAAGAATAAAGTAATTAATTATATAGTTTTCTAATCAAATATTTAAAATTATTAATTTTAATCTATACAAAATTTTAATATCTTAAATTCATCATCATCTTCACATCACGGCATAGTCAAGGTGCTGCCTGTTCCGTCCTCAAAGATCCTCCACCCATCTCTTCCTAAGTCTACCTACACACCCAGGGGTATTTTATTTAAACAATTTCTAAAACACTTTTCTCTTTGAATTTTAAAATGTTCAACACAGTATGACATTTAACATCGAGCTTATCCTCAGACATAGTGGAATCGATCTCACAACGCACTTGAGTGAGGACTCTGATCTGCAAACTCCGATACAATACTTTTTGCTTTTTCAGTTTGCAATGGCGTGTAACTATCTGCACATTTGGCCGAGAGGTACGTTCATGATGATCGCGCTGCCGAATCAGGACCGTTCGTGGACAGTGACCCTGTTCATGCCTTTCGGTATGTTCTCGTCGCTGAATTCGCCTACAACGGTGTTGAAGTTTTTCACCCATCACTTCCCGGACGCTGTTTCTCTTATCGGCAGCGACCGACTGATCAGAGACTTCTTCTCTGCTAAACCATCGCATCTAGTTTCAATAAAGGTACGTGTGAAGCGATTAGTGTTGTAAGTGGTAAAAATCGGTTAATATTCCGCATCATGGTGGTCAATTTAAACCTTTGGTGTAATTTTAAGAGGAAAGAATATCTAATAGCCACTCAGCCTCGATGCTGGAAAAAAAGTAAAGTTTCTAAAGGTTGTGTGATATTTCATTCAATTTTGTTTATAAAATTTGTAATAAAGTATAATTAAATCAATATTTATATATTAGTTTATTTATTGCATTAACTGAAAACCACTTTCTCAAAGAATGTTTTATATTGCAGAGCCTGCAGCATCCCCTTCATCAGTGCTTAGCTTTAGTTTTCATGTTGTATTTTTCTGAATTTCTGTTTCTGATACAATTAGTAAAGTTTTTGTGTTATTTTATGGGATTTATAATGTATAGTGTGTTTATTACTTAGCAATTTTATTGTCTGTTCATGTAATGTTAGTGTTTGATAAGTTTACGACTTATAACGTAAAAATTGCACACTCAACAATTTTACGGGGACAAAGTTATGTTGTACTCACAGAAAAATATAAATTCGTAGAAAGCGGGGAGAAAATAAAACTAAAACTACCGTTAGAGCGGTGGTGCTACAAAGGAATCAGTATTAAAATGTTGTAGTAAGGAGCGGTAGTTGTTCATAGAGACGACCTTGAGTTGGCGCCTGTAAGACGGCTAAAATTATGAAAAAGTCACATAGCGGACGAACCGTCACAAAATTGTATTATTTTCAAGGGTGTCAGAATTCTGCCCTAAGATTGTAAAAAGTTAAGTGCATTCAACAAAGGAACCGTTAGATTAGACAGAGAGAGATGAGAGCGAGATGGAGATAGACGCTAAGTTTTCCCACTACGTTTACACGCGCAAATAATTGACGAATAACGGAACGCGTCATTTTTTTACGCGGGACGTTTTCACTAGACAGATTGGGTAAATTTGAAATTAGCGGTATGTCAGACCAATCGGCGTGTATTTTGTAGATAGTTGGTGAGGGTAGTTCTAAGCAATATATAAAAAACGAAGTGGTAGGAATTTAAGTTAGTCTCCAGAGATCTTACACTTAAAAGACTCGTATCTAGTGCGTTAAGAAATTTGTCGGTAATTTAAATAAATATATTTCAATCGCAACGAAAAAGTCAGTTACGGTAACGCGATATTACGTATGGTGAAAGCTACATATTATAAACTTTTAATAATCGTTTACAAGAATAACGTTCAGAGAAATTAGAGAAGATAAGTTAAAATCGAGTAACATATCCAAGTTTTAATTAGTACAACATCAAGCGTTGAATGTCGAAATACATCGCGAAAATTAATGTGTTAAATATCACAGTACGGGACAGTCGGTCGGTATTTGTTATCAATCCGGTGTTGGACGCACTTAGCTTTAAATAAGAATATACTATGTATTCAACAAGTGTATTAGCATACGGCACCTGTGTAGTTATCACTAAGTTGTCAAAGTGAATGGTGTTTAATACCTGTGAAACAAGTGTATAAATTAGTGCAAAACTAACAAGGATAACTGCTCAACGATTAACGTCAGACGACCCGCCTGGAACGTGCAGAATTGATTACATCGCGGCGCAGAGTGGATTCAACATGCAAGTAACTAATAAAATGAACACTCAATTTTCTGTTGTCTATTAAATTTAAATGTAGGTAACTCATATTTGGTGACTCAATTAGTCAAAGAATCCATAGCCAAGAAATAAGCACAAACAAATTTTATAGTAAACTTATTAAAAGTAATGATCTACAAATTTTGTAATATGTAAATACAAATTAGTTATTAAAAACTAAATTAATAACAGTCAAATTGTGTTTATTTATTACTGGCGCCCTGGGATAATTCTTAAGAGTCGGTACACTAAAGTAAGTGTTACATTCTGTTGCTGATAATTAGTATGTTATAAATATTAATATTGTCATTGGGTAAATTAGCTTGATAAACCCTTACTTTGCACATGCTCGTAGGCCAAGTGTAGTATGTATAATAGTAACGTGAAATTATTATTAAGGCCTATTAAAAGTGTATTACATTCTGGCGCCCAACGTGGGACTATTGAGTCACTAATAGAATAGTAAAGTAAGAATAAAATAGAATTAGGAATAACAATAATATAAGACATTGTTGTATGATTACGCGGAGTAAGAGTAGGAAAAACAGAAACACACAGAACAACACTAACGAAGTAGACAATAACATGAATACAGAAACAACAACCCACGATAGCGAAATGGAGTTCGATATAAACAATCAACTAGGAGATCCTCAGACGCTCGCACACATTTCAATGGGGAATCAAGGGTCAGGGACGCGGGGACAGAACGACGAAGATGCAGAAACACAACAGATTACAAAATAGACACTAGTAGAGGTTAGAGAGAGACCGGTATATGAGACATTACCAGAGACAGACAAAGACACCGATACATATGCAATACTCCAACGACTGTTACAACAAACACAACGAATTGAAGAACAATCGAAAGAAACAAAAGAACAGGCGGAAGAAACATCACGACAGATAGCACAGCAAGCGACACAACAAAAACAACACGAACAAAAATTAGAACAAGCGTTACAACAAATGAAAAAACAAATACAGAAACAAACGGCACAGCAAATACAACAAATATCAGAACAAATCCACAAGCAAAATATAGAACTAAGAAACGAAGTAACAGTGCAACTTAATCAAGAAAAAGCAAATAACCAAAATTTTCTCCAGAAGTTTAGAATAGACAGTGATAATAAGATCCAAGAAAATTTTGATAAGATTAATACCGAGATTAGTGCCAATACAAAACAACAGATTAAAGAGCTTGATGAAAAGCACAGTAATAACTTTAAAATAATTACTTAAACAGTAAGTGTAAACAATAAAAGATGTGCAGATAACACGGCAGCTATAAATGAATTGAAGGTCGAAAAACTAAAAGAATTGGAAACTAAAATTGATAGCAAGTCAGACGAGACCCACCTTAAGTTACAACAAATACAACGGGAAGTCAGAACTAAATTAGCGTCAATAAGCAACCCACCATGTAGTCGGAGCATGACGAATGAACAAATTAAAGACATAAAATATAATGGTACGGGTGATTTCCTGATGGAATTTATTAAAGAGTTGAACGACATATACAGAGAACATTATCAAGATGCTGGAAATATCACGTGGATAGCGAGACACCTTGAAGGAGAGGCCGCAGTGTGGTGGAGACTAGTAAAAGATAGTGTTAACAACTTCGTCGGTTTCACTGACACATTTATCAATAAATATTTGAATGATGTCATTCAAAAGAGAGTAAGAAATGAACTGGAGTTTGGAAGGTATCACGCAGAGAATGGAATGAATATGATCCAGTATTTAGAGCGTAAACTATTAGAAAACCGCCAATTCATTCCGCCAATACCAGATAAATATTTAATTAGGAAAATCTCTAAACATTATCCACACGAAGTGCAAGTTGCAATAATTACTCGTGGTGTAGCTACAATCGATGACTTCGAGCAAGTATTGCTAGAATTCATGAGTTTCAGAAACGACACGAGGGCAGCGAACCGGGTGTATTATGAAGGCCGGCGAGAGCACAAGCCGTGGGCGCGGGGTGAAGAGGAGGGAGAGCGAACAGCTGAACAAGGGCGTGCTAACGAGAGTGAAACTACGTCATCTACGCAGCACTATCCCAAGAGGCAGAACCGGTTTAAGAATGAAAACGACGCTATTCCGTCTACCAGCAATGCTAATAATAACAAAATTAGTACCGCTATGCCAAAAAACTAGATAAGCTATGTAAATACAAAATAGACTTAAGTACTATTAATAAGTATATTAACACTACCTTTCTAGATTTAAGAGATGATCTAATAGTTAATGATGATGTCAACGTAATATGTCGAGTTAACAAATGTCCGGAGGTAAGAATCACGTTGAATGGGGTGCCTACGTATGCCTTGGTAGACACTGGGAGCCAGGTAAACGCCATCTCGGAACAGTGGTTTAAAAACAACAAAAGGGAGTTGGGGAATTTAGAAATGTTAAAATTGTCAAATACCGTAATTAAGGGTGCGACCGGCAATAAGTCAAAAAGGGTCACGCAACAAGTTTTGTTAACTGTCCAGATCGGAAGTTTAGAAGTCGATAGTGTCTTTGTAGTTGTGCCAGAATTAATAAAAGACTGTATATTAGGCGTGGAATTATTAGAAGAAAATGGGTGAGTGATCGGCCTGAACAACAAACGATTAATAATTCAGGAAGATCAAAACCAGGAAGGAACCACACCAGAGATACTACGAGTAGAACTCTCATCTGCAGGTGAAGATATCAAATTGATTCAACAGAAGGTGCAAGCTATCAGAGAGATAACCGATGCTGAACGGAGCGAGCTACAACATACTTTAATGGACAATAAAACGGTGTTCCGGGATACACCAGGTAGAATTAACACATATCAGCATAGATTCGAAGTCACCGATCGGACACCTTACTGTCAGAAAGGATGGCCGGTTCCGATGAGATACAAGGAGGCAGTGAAGGCAGAAATCCAGAAGATGGAGGCGCATAGTATCATTGAAAGGGCCCAAAGTCCATACATCAACCCTATGGTAACTGTCATAAAAAAAGACCAGACGGTTAGATTATGTTTGGATGCCCGTAAACTAAATTCAGTAACAATTCCGGACCATGAGGGAGCCATTCCAATTAATGAGATACTGGAAAAATGTGGAAACATTAAAGTCATGTCCACAATTGACCTCCGTAGCTCATTTTGGCAAATTCCATTGCATCAGGAATGTCGAGATTTTACTGGATTTTTGTACGAGGGCAAGTGCTATCGGTACACTGTGACGCCGTTCGGACTGAAGACTAGTCTAGCAAGTTTGACTCGTGGGTTGGACCGGGTATTATCGGAAGAAGTGAAGGCATTTACTATCTTATATGTAGATGACTGCCTATGTATCTCGGATAGCGTGGAAGAGCACCTACGACACTTAAAATTATTACTGCGTGATCTAAAACAAGCCAATTTAACTGTCAACTTTAACAAATCACAACTGTTTCGTAAAGAGATTGATTATTTGGGATATCACTTAACAACATGGTATTACCGCCGCACCGGATAATATAAGAGCCATTCAAGGGTTTCGAAAGCTAAAGAAAGAATCAAAAACAACTCAAAGGGTTTCTGGGCTTAACCAACTTTTATAACAGATTCACGAGTAAATACGGCGAGGCTCCGCAACCGTTACTAAACCTATTAAAAAAGTATACCACGTTTAAATGGACTAAGGAAATGGACCAGCATTTTCAGAAGGTCAAGGAGTTATTTATCGAAGCAGTGGTTCTTAAGCACCCTGACCCCAGCAAGCGTTTTTACCTACAAACGGATTCGAGTCTCTATGCGCTGGGCGGACAGCTTTACCAACTAGACAATAACGACATCGGAGTGGTCGCATTTACAAGCCGCGTGGTACGGGGAGCTGAGCGTAATTACTTCACTACAGAATTAGAGCTACTGAGTGTCGTCCACTGTTTACAGAAATTTAGGACATACGTACTGGGTAAGCCTCTAACGATAATCACAGACAACAAAGCATTAATTTTCATAAAAAAATGTCACTTAAATAACTCCCGCATAACGCGATGGATTCTCGCAATACAGGAGTATGATTTCGACATCATTCATTGTAAGGGGCGAGAAAACATAGTGGCAGATATCCTGAGCAGACATCCTGAGCACGGACGAGGAGCAATCAATCGATCTAACCAAGGAATTAGAGATAAATCTTATCAACATCCGTATTAGTAAGGAGGCCAAGGAGCAGCTCAAGAACATAAAAGGTTATCAACTAGCAGACACGAAATTGAAGCGAATTATCGACTTAATACAGGCAAATAAGCAACATAAACTTGCCCAAAAATACATTTGGCGCAATGAAAAATTATACCGCAAGGAAAAGGGGATATGGAAACTCGTGTTGACCGAGGAACTATGCCGCAACGTGATTTATGAACTACACCAGGCGTACAGTCACGTGGGGAACCGGCGTACGTATCACCTATTCAAGGAATATTTCACGGGGGACTCAATCAACAAGATCACGAAATTAATTACAAGAACTTGTCAAACCTGCCAGAAAAGCAAGGATCATTTTAAAAGAATGGTAGGCGAAACGCAACCTGTGATACCCAAAACAAGAGCGAACTAATTAGCATTGATTACGATGGACCATTACCGGTGTCTACAGGCATGGTCAGGTACATACTAACTATGATCGACAATTTTACCAAATATGTAAAATTATATAAATTAAGGCAAGCCACCATGATCGCCACTATAAATAAAATTAAGTTATATTGTGGAGAAATGGGAAAGCCGTCAGAAATTTTAACTGACAACGGTACACAATTCACCAGTCAACGATGGACCACAGCATTGACAGAAATGAGTATTAAACCAAAATATACCGCAATTCGCAATCCGTGCACTAATTTGGCAGAAAGGATCAATAGACAGTTAGGCAATATGTTTAGGGCGTTGACATCCGAAAAACACGCAAAATGGGCACAATTTCTAAATCTAATTGAAGCATGTATTAATCAAACGTACCACGAAACTATTGAAACCACCCCGTACGAGGCACAGTGGGGAAGAAAACCGGAGCGTGATTGACCAAGTATATCGACAGGGAAATTATGCCGGCAAGCCAGCCAATTAACTACCACAATATTTACTTGCGCATAAAAGAAAAAGGAGAGAAGAGGACTGATCAAATCAACGCTGCCCATCAAATCACAAAATTCCAAATAGGAGATAAGGTGTTGCTACGTACGTATCCGATATCCGATCTCAATAAGAAGATAATAGGGAAGTTTTGTAATTTATTCGAAGGGCCATATAAAATAACGAAAGAACTCGGAACAGCAACCGACCAACTAGAAGACGCGCAACTACCAGGATTTATCCGGGGAAATTTTAATATACGGCAATTAAAACCCTATTATGAGCAATGACCCATTGTTACACACACGAACACTGACACAACACATAAACTAAAACAGATTATAATAGCACACAAACGTCTATGTATGTAATATTTGTAAGAGATTATAATACCGTTGTAATGATAGGATGAACTTTGTTAATTACTCAACTGTATAGTAAGTCCAAAAGGTATTAACATAATTGTTATAAATTTACTACATTATAAAATGCGTTAAGGGAAACTAGAACGTAAACAAACACTAAGGCGAAATGCCATTGTAAAACGTTGTGTTAGGATGAAAGTGAAAGGGAACCGAATACCCTAGCTCAGTAGTTTGACCAGTTATCAAGGGAGGGGCGGAGACTTTGTTTGTAAACAAACATTGAAATGCCGTTGACACTTAGGGTACAACAACAAGTAGTCAGTAGATATGTTACAATGTTATGTATTATAAATTAGAACCACTTAATATAAAGTGATGTATAAACAATTGTATATTCTAGCAAATTGTTAGACTAATCATTAATAGTAAAAATATAATTAGAATGGAATTAGGGACGCGTCAATAGAATCAATTTCAAATTTTAATATACAAATTTGACATAATCCTATTGGGGGACGATATAACGTAAACATTGCACACTCAACAATTTTACGGGGACAAAGTTATGTTGTACCCATAGAAAAATATAAATTCGTAGAAAGCGGGGAGAAAATAAAACTAAAACTACCGTTAGAGCGGCGGTGCTTCAAAGTGTAACGACCAAGAATTAAAAATTTTTAGTATGACCGAAAAGACGTTACATACAGCAAGACACCCCTACACAGGCCACGAGCAATAAATAAGGAACTGTGTGACGAGGTGTCAAGTGAACGTTTGCTTCGGACAATACAAATACGCTTCACATAGCTTTACAATGGGGAACAAGGTTGGCCGTGACAGACTCGACTAAACCGAGATTTACAGCCTGGAAAATGTAAGATAAAAGAAACTGTGTCAAGTACCAATTTAGAGAGAAACTGTGACGGACACACTGCCGGGTTAATTTGAAGTGTACCAGTAATAAGAAAAGGGTGTAAGACACACAATGGTATGTACCCTGTATGAGAACGGACATCGATATCTAAAAGAATAGAATCGAACTTGTGCACAGCAGGGGAACGTCTTACTGGCGACAACTGATATTTACGACAGGGAGAAGGAGTGCCGTTTTGGAAACGACGACACGCTGCGCCAGGACAGCGATCGGAAAAGGGGTCGAGGACAGCGAAACAATAACGAAATACGACACATTGTTTGCGTGAGAACTGCAGCGAGATCCGGAGTACGCTTAGACAAAGACATGATGGACAACCAAGAAATCGCTCCTGTTCTAGGAAAAGAGTACGGAGGCTTTCGACGCGAACTCGTGGGGAGACAGGATACCCAATCACAACCCAGCATCTACCCAGAGAACAGGTGGAGAGGACCGTCGTCATCATGGCAACGGGAACGTCGAATGATAAGTGAAGAACGATAGTCTGGCATAAGGGTAGGAGATCTTCTGTCCTATCATGTTCGACCTGAGGCGTGTTTTCCAGAAGAGTGCATTGTGGTAAACGATGCTTGATAAAAACTGTTTGCAGAGCACGCGAGAAGTCAGTCTTTCATAAATTTTCAATCATATACTTTGAGCAGTCTTCACGTACTTTTAAACAGTCTATTTATAATTTTCGACAGTCTTTTTATAACTTTCAACAGTCGGTCGTCATACACTTTTAAGAATCTTCATACATTTTATAACAGTCTTAATACAAAGTTCGATTAACATACGGACAGCAGTGGGACTTTGAAACTTTGCTACGCGACATATAATTATGTGACTTAGACATTTCGATATTGGCGTGTATCCGGTAATAGTGTACCTACAGTGACTAAAACATGCGACATACGCCAGTGCTTAATAATTATAGAGTTCTTTATTATACTCAAATTCAGAACTGAACTAACCAATCGGACTTTCATCAATAACCGACGCGTAGAACTATTGTTAATGTAATACCGGACGACGAAATCGTAACGTTGTACAGTGTGGCGAAGCGATACAATATCATTTGGAACAATTACACCACGGTATCAAAGACACTATACATTAATGTACACACAAGAAGTTCAACAATAGACAGACAGACATATACACCATAGATAATGATGAACTTATCCTCACGACACATGATTTCATAACTCGAACAGTAACAGCCGAATCAACAGAATACACACACAGCGCGAGTGAATCTGTTCCGCGTGTGTTGAGTGTTAAGTGACATCACAGCTACACAGCTTCCACATATGGACCAGCAACGAGAAGGAGTTACTCCGATGGAAATATCGGATAAATCGCTTTACAAGTAATCTTTATGCTATTCTTATCATAAGAACTCTACTGACCTGTCTCTTTTCAAGAAACACCCCTTGAGTATTTAAAGTAAATATGACAAAATAATTAACGCTATTCATCTGAGGCAAGCAATGAACGCATTAGTATAAGATTTATTGTTTGACTATTTGTGTTTTCTATATATCGATTGTATTATATATGTATGTGTATGTTTTCCAGCAAACGACGTATTGGATTCGCATTGTAATTTGATATATATACATGTGTTCTTTTATGTTCTTTTTATGAATGTATTTACAGGGAATCATCCATATTTTATATATTGAAGTCTCTTTATTTAATGATATGATGTTAAATAAATAAGTGTTACTTTATCCAGAATATATGCGTTCATTATTGTCAAGTTACCTCAGAACAAGAAAGTAATGGCACTTGAATGAATTATAGTAGTTTTATTAACGTATACAACAATTAGAGTCTCCATGCAATAATTATGCTAACATAAAGGAACTAACGTGTCACTTAGCTTCAATCAGTTGATATGAGTAACCTAATTGAGTGATTACACGATCTCATTACGCAAATTAGTATATTTACATAATTAATTAATCACAGTTAGCATAATAAATTAACCCCATTAAAGTTGTATTTGGCTGCCCAACGCGTGGCATATCTTTGTATTTGACGCTCTAGAACACGGGGCGTAATAGGGATTAACTCCCACATCTTTGTATTTGGCTCCCAAAGAACGTGGGGCTCGGCAATCACAGATTAATTAATTCATTATTGTTAGCATAACTTCCACAACATTGTAAAAGGAATAAGTATTAAAATGTTGTAGTAAGGAGCGGTAGTTGTTCATAGAGACGACCTTGAGTTGGCGCCTGTAAGACGGCTAAAATTATGAAAAAGTCACATAGCGGACGAACCGTCATAAAATTGTATTATTTTCAAGGATGTCAAAATTCTGCCCTAAGATTGTAAAAAGTTAAGTGCATTCAACAAAGGAACCGTTAGATTAGACAGAGAGAGATGAGAGCGAGATGGAGATAGACGCTAAGTTTTCCCACTACGTTTACACGCGCAAATAATTGACGAATAACGGAACGCGTCATTTTTTTTACGCGGGACGTTTTCACTAGACAGATTGGGTAAATTTGAAATTAGCGGTATGTCAGACCAATCGGCGTGTATTTTGTAGATAGTTGGTGAGGGTAGTTCTAAGCAATGTATAAAAAACGAAGTGGTAGGAATTTAAGTTAGTCTCCAGAGATCTTACACTTAAAAGACTCGTATCTAGTGCGTTAAGAAATTTGTCGGTAATTTAAATAAATATATTTCAATCGCAACGAAAAAGTCAGTTACGGTAACGCGATATTACGTATGGTGAAAGCTACATATTATAAACTTTTAATAATCGTTTACAAGAATAACGTTCAGAGAAATTAGAGAAGATAAGTTAAAATCGAGTAACATATCCAAGTTTTAATTAGTACAACATCAAGCGTTGAATGTCGAAATACATCGCGAAAATTAATGTGTTAAATATCACAGTACGGGACAGTCGGTCGGTATTTGTTATCAATCCGGTGTTGGACGCACTTAGCTTTAAATAAGAATATACTGTGTATTCAACAAGTGTATTAGCATACGGCACCTGTGTAGTTATCACTAAGTTGTCAAAGTGAATGGTGTTTAATACCTGTGAAACAAGTGTATAAATTAGTGCAAAACTAACAAGGATAACTGCTCAACGATTAACGTCAGACGACCCGCCTGGAACGTGCAGAATTGATTACATCACGGCGCAGAGTGGATTCAACATGCAAGTAACTAATAAAATGAACACTCATTTTTCTGTTGTCTATTAAATTTAAATGTAGGTAACTCATATTTGGTGACTCATTTAGTCAAAGAATCCATAGCCAAGAAATGAGCACAAACAAATTTTATAGTAAACTTACTAAAAGTAATGATCTACAAATTTTGTAATACGTAAATACAAATTAGTTATTAAAAACTAAATTAATAACAGTCAAATTGTGTTTATTTATTACTGGCGCCCTGGGATAATTCTTAAGAGTCGGTACACTAAAGTAAGTGTTACATTCTGTTGCTGATAATTAGTATGTTATAAATATTAATATTGTCATTGGGTTAATTAGCTTGATAAACTCTTACTTTGCACATGCTCGTAGGCCAAGTGTAGTATGTATAATAGTAACGTGAAATTTTATTAAAGCCTATTAAAAGTGTATTACAGACTTCTGGGTACGACAAAAATGTGTGTTTTTTTCAGTTTTTTGTTGTTTCTAGCGGAGTAAAGTTCTCTACTTGCCAAGCATGTGAATGACGGCTCCCGAAAGAGATCTGCAAAGTAAAAATATAAGTTCTTTGAGAAAGTGGTTTTTAAATTATACAATAATTTATTTGAAGAATGGCGGAAGAAAGCGTATTGGAAAAGCGTGAAACAAAAATTAATATATTTGTATTGCACACACACACACACGCACACACACACACACACACACACAGGCACACACACAGTATTGATAATGTGTGTGTTTATCGCGACTCTTCTGTTTGTTGCAATTATGATATAGAATAGCATTACAGATTTTTTTCTCCAAGTATACTTTTATTGTTATGCCTTACGCTATACATAACCTACGACTTGCATTTGCGTATAGCCATCATGAATTCGGTTGTACAGCGAATGAGGACGATAATCCCTTTCTTCCCTCTAAGATCTCTCTCTCTCTCTCTCTCTCTCTCTCTCTCTCTCTCTCTCTCTCTCTCTCTCTCTCTCTCTCTCTCTCTCTCTCTCTCTGTCATAGCTTTCACTATTTATTTACTCACGTTCTCGAGGGCGTGCTCTTCTTTTTTTTTATCTGTTGGTATTCATTGCATAATAGTATTTTGGAAGTCTCTCATTCCCATTTCTATGACGGCCTACATGTCCGTACCGTGTAAGTT
Source organism: Magicicada septendecula (assembly GCA_034769895.1). Lineage (NCBI taxonomy): Eukaryota > Metazoa > Arthropoda > Insecta > Hemiptera > Cicadidae > Magicicada > Magicicada septendecula. The sequence continues at coordinate 138,535,987 of CM068372.1, forward strand.
GTTTCCGCTGTTTGTCTCTGTTGTTGATGTACCCATCGTCGGATACCTTCTACTCTAGTTTAGTCAATCGTCTGTAGACAGTAGTTTACTCTCCATTTGATTACTGATTTGCCATAATTCACAAAGGTACATTAATATTCTTTCCATTATTGTTTCGTAGATGAACAATAAGAATGTTTTTTTTTTTATTAGCGGGGTCCTACAGTCTATGCCGCATCCCGCATTTCGATCGCCATTTCTCCCTATCCTTCCAGTCACCATCTTCAATAGCTCGATCTCTCATGCTTTTCCTAATTCCTGTTCTCCACTGTGTTGTCAGTCTTCCTTTTCTTCTCCTGTTTTGTATTGTGTAAGTCAATGTTTTCTTTGGTCATCGCTTCTCCTCCATCCTCATTACGTGATCATACCATAGCAACTGTCTGGATTCTATTCCTTCTGCTGTTGTAAATACGCGCCCTGTTTTCCTTCTTATATCTTCGTTTCTAACATGTTGCATTCTAGAAATATTACACGCTCTTCTTAAGAAGTCCATTTCCACAGTTTCTATCATCTTTTTCTCTTTATCTGAAAGTTTCCAGCATTCGCAGCCATAAGTTAAAATGGGCTCCACAATAGTTGTGTAGATTGTCATTTTAGTTTGAAATTTCATTTTGTTCAACCAAAGTAACGAGTTTAGCAAACGAATAGTCTTTTTTCCCTGTTGTATCCTATTTTTGATGTCATTTTTTGTTGTTTCATCTTCTGAAATAATGCTTCCCAAATATTTGAATTCGCTACACTTTCCGATTCTATGGATTTGCAGATCTGGGTCTTCTTTTGCGTGTCTCCTATTTTCAGATATTCTGTTTTAGTAGTGTTTATGTTTAGACCCCATTTCTCGTACTCCTCTTTCAATTTTATAATCATATAGTCTGTGTCTCCTCATCACACGCTATAATTACCTGATCGTTGGCATGTGAAGGAGAGTTGTTAAGCACTGCTCATCCAGTTGAATTCCCATTCCTGATGTTTTTCTTTTCCAGTTACTGATAGCTTCTGGAATATATATTTTAAACAGGGTAGGTGACAATCTGCACCCTTGTTTAAGCTCTTTTGTGGTAGGAAACAATTCTGACAGGACATTTCCCACTCTCACCAAACTCTTTGAGTCCTTATATCTGTTCCAGACAGCGAGAACATAAATTTTACTCAGTCCAAACTTTGTTAATGTTTCAAAAAGTCTTTTTAAGGGTACTGTGTCGTAAGCTTTCTCTAAATCGACAAATACGAGGTGCATAGACAGATTGCGAGACTTTCGTTTTTCAAGTATTTGTTGTAATTCAAATCTGTTGTTAATACATGATCATCCTACACGGAATCCAGACTGCTGTTTTATGTCTTCTATATTCGTTTCAATTCTACGTTTTAGTATTTTGCCGTACGACCTCCCCATTGCACTTGTCACGCTTATGCCTCTATAATTTTGGCATGCCTTATTATCGCCCTTTTTACAATATCACCTCGCCTCGGAATGAGGATGGATATAAACGTTTACGACCTATCCTAAGGAAAACGACTATGAAATTTGCGACACGGAATTTACAAGGCTTGAGAACGAAACAAGGAGAGGTTTTCCAAGAACAATAAAAATATACCAGTAAAAAATTCTGTTGTTTTTATGATAATACAATATTGTGTGTGTGTGTGTGTGTGTGTGCGTGCGTGCGTGCGTGCGTGCGTGTGTGTGTGTGTGTGTGTGTGTGTGTGTGTGTGTGTGTGTGTGTGTGTGTGTGTGTGTGTGTGTGTGTGTGTGTGTGTGTGTGTGCGTGCTATTATTTGGATCTTAAAATGTTTACTCGTTAAGATATTACCTCTTATTCAAATGTTCAGATATGTAATTTGATATCAAGTACAAACATAAACACGCGCCCGCACGTATTTGTACTGTAAAATGTATGACTTTTGTTTCAGTGTAACCCGTATCACGTCGCCGATAAAGCTGTATTGATAGGAGACGCAGCACACGGCATGGTACCGTTTTACGGACAAGGAATGAACGCGGTACGGTAGGTCGTTTTCGCATACACATACTCTCGATTTTCCGTGGCGAGTGACTGTGACTAGACAGTCGAAATTTATTTAAAATATTTCTCACAGTCACATACACTAAGATCTGTTTTTATTTTCTTCCGATTCGTTCAAACATAAAACACTGTGGCAGCGCTTATAGGTATAGCCTACTGCTACGTAGACAACAAGCTCTTTTGCGTAGAAAATTCCATTTATTACCGGAGACAGGAAAACAATCACCAGTCATTTTAAAAATTTTCATCCAAATCACAGTTCATTAATCAAGCCTTTTTTACAAACAAATCCATTATCACCTTCTCACTAAATAACAAATCATAATTATTAAAACAAAAACCCTGATTCCATAGACATCGTAAGAGGACTGTTCAACAGAAACACGTTTAAAGCTGTACAGCATTTTTTATTCAACGATTTTAAAAGAAATCTCCATTAACATTAAGGCATGAGTCCCACTGTTGCACTAATCTGTAGATTCCCTACTGGTAAATTTTTTGCGGCTGTTTGCGAAACCATTCGCTAACAGCAAACTCTACCTCAGCGTCCGATTTGAACCGCCGTCCTTTTAGTGATTTCTTTAATGGGCCAAAAACATGATAATCGCACAAGGACAAGTCGAGACTGTAAGGTGGATGTTGTAGATGTTGTAAGACTTTCCACTTTATACGACCAAGCAGATCTTGAATCGTAGGCTACGAACATTTGAATAATCGTCGAGCATCATCATGCAGAAAAATGACACCATTTGTGAGCTTCCAGGGACGTTTATTCTTGATGCTGACTCGTAAGCGTTTTAAAAGCTTTGTATTCTGGTTCGTAGTGAAACGCAAATTTTTCTGCTCGTCAGTAAACAGTGCTGGAATCCACTGAACAACTTTGTGGCATATCATATTTATGATGGAATGAACAGTTCCCACACTGATGCTCAACATTTGAGAAGGTTCTCTAACTCTGATGCGCCTCTTTGCGCGTAAAGCAGTTTCCAGATGCTGCAACGCGTGCAGGTCCAGGACGGGCCAAATCTTTAATGGATTCTCTTCCTTGTCGAAATTTGTTGCACCATTCAACCACTGCCGTATGAGAATAACTATAGTCACCATATACAGCTTTTATTCTCGTATAAATTTCCATTGGCTGACCCCTCTCAGCGGCCAAAAACTGAATAACGGCACGTATTTGGACGGATTTTCTATCATAGATGCCATTTTTCAACCCAGTCACAACGCTTAGAAAAGAGCAAACTGGAAATATTTTGACAGATGCATCACTAGTACTTAAACAGTCAATATAAACAAATGAATTTCTATTTCTTTTATGAATTTGCTAACTGCTATAATTTTTATTGTTCGACTAAGCAACTTGTTTAAGACCTGATGATGTCAGTGATGACGAAAAGCTTAGTCGAACAATAAAAATTATAGCAGTTAGCAAATTCATAAAAGAAATAGTAAGGATGGCTGCTAATTTAAACAATACGAAAAAAATGAATTTCTGTTGCCATGGCGACGAAGTCACGGCTGCGCAGATCAAACGTGTTTCTATGGAACAATCCTCGTATTTTATTATAGAAAGGAAAGGATTATCAAGAATAACGATAGACTAATTCTTTGACATTATATTGATATAATAATTAATAATATGTATCCTAGATTAGTTTAAAAACTAAACAGTTTTCCTCAACGGATGAATGTGTACCGGTCGCGAGTAGTATGCTAGACAGTATTAAATAATTTTAGTTAAAGTGATTACAGTAAACGAGACCTGTCGGACCAATTCATTATGCCAGAACTTTTAAGTGCGTGCCGAGTTTACACGAAAACATTTCCAGCGAGGTTTTGTTTTCGTACTTGCCACAACAAACGGTTACAGATTAATAAACATGTGAATGAGTAGGTTTAACCTTAGTTGATGTTTACTTTGCTTGGAAACAGCTCTAAACATCAAAATAGATTAAGATGATTTATTCCTCACGATAACACGTTTATGGAAAAAAATTATATTTCTATTCTCGTTTGCAATCGGTTATTATTCCACAGCTGGCCGTTTATTATTACATGTAAACATTTATAGTAATGTACTATTAGAAATATCTTTAGTAGACTATACATAGGGCTACGAAAAGAATTTTTAAGGCTTTCAAGTCCAGCGTCAACACTGTTGATATTATTCTCTGCCGATTTATTAGGCCGTGGTCTACTACTGACATGGCCCCCACATCTTTCCTGGGGCCCCTATTCCAGACCACCTCCGGGCCCCCCTTCACCGTTCAAAACCCCTCTTGTTTTAAAGTCTTAATAGGTTAATAAATGCTAAATGCTAAAAATGCTAAACAGGTTAAAAATATTTTTATTAGATAGAAAATTTAGACACATCGCTTTAAAGTAAAACAGAATTAACAAACCAATTAGAGTACTTAAAATCTACAACGTTTCAAATTTTAAGTTCCTAATCAAATCAAATAATTAACTAATTTTTTACCTCAACCATCTACTAAAATTAACTTATATAAGACAAAAAATAAACACAATCTACGTTTATCAATACATAAGTGATAGGCCTAAAATTGTTATAAAAATAAACAAAAAAACAATAATATGTCTAAGATCATAACCAATGATAAGTGAAAGAGAAAAGAACCTAGCTTTTAAAATGGCTTAAGTAGTGCAAAGTTTTTTTCTTGCTTTCATTTGAGCAAACTGGTCAGTAGCATAAGAAAAATCAATACTCTTTGCCAATTCATTTTCAGTAGCTAAAATTGCCAAATTGTAAAGCCTTTCTTGGGAGGTAGTACTTCTCTGCGAAGTTTTCAGTGGCAGGTTTTAAAATGTCGTGGTCTTTTGTCCTTATACTAACCAATTTACTATATTGTTGCTTTATCATTATCAACGCGATTTATTTAGATTGTTCTTTATATATAAAGGAAAATAATAATAATCTCTAAAACAATTTTCGACCACAAATTTACTTAAATCGGTCACATTTTAAAGTCACAGTCTATGAATGTTGTTGATTTTGAATTCTTTTTTTCCATTGACCCGGCCCCCTGAGGCCCGAACCCCTATGCCACGGCATACGCTGGCCCTCCCCTTGTGGGCGCCATGACTACTGACATTACTTACAAACGTTTCGGCACCATCATTTGAATCCATCTGCAGTGTATCAGAATGGTTGAGTAATTGGAAAGATATTCGCCAATTACTTGGTCATTCTCATACACTGAAGATGTCCCCCAATGGCGAGGCCGAAACGTTTGTGAGCAATGCCAGTAGTAGACCACTGCCTTATTGCCCGGCAGAGAATAAGGTCAACTGTGTATTTACGCATTAGACATATTATTGGTTGTATATTATTTAATTTTTTCCTGTTTACAGGGCTTTGAAGATTGCCGCATCCTAGACTCGTTGCTAGCGAGTCACATAGGCAACCTGCACACTGTTCTTAGTGAGTACTCAAAGACACGAAACCCGGACGCCGAAGCCATCTGTGATCTCGCTTTGTATAATTACACTGAAGTAAGTAGCACTTTACACTTAGTGGTTTTATACAAAAGTTAATAGCAATCTACTCTTCTTCTATGGCTAGCTAGAGTCCAGTCCAAGTAGGTCTTGCAGGTGAAAGAAACTAAAATCATAATTTTCGACGTAATGATTATCTCCCAGACTCTTCAAAATACAGTGACGATATTATCGAACGTGGTGGGATAAAAATCAAGAGCTCATAAAATTTAGTATGTTACTTTAGGAACAATGCCTTACCAGAGTCATTTTGAAAACGCAAAATGTCCTCCAAGGCGTTATTCACGCATCTGAAATAACAAAGACTTATAAGTTTAACGTTTCTGCAAACGTGTAAAAGAGACGTCCAAACCTGTTCAAAAAATTATTGTTTAGGAACAAAAACTCGGTTAATCTAATAACTACATTTTTTCTCGGAGTGATTTATCTAATGTTACAATGATAGGAGTGTCAGACTAGAAAAAAACTGATCTTTTTGCAGAATAGTAAAACGAACTTTTAAAATATGATGTATAATTTTCTGACATTGTATAAGATTAGGGGACGTAAAAGTAGTAACATGAACAAACTAAAGTAGCAGAGAAAAACTGGAAGACCAACTAAATTTAATCCAGTCTTCCATTCCTTCTTATTAAAATGAAAGAGACACAATTTATTAATGTACTGTTTACGAACTTGCTTCCGAACTTCTTCCAGTTTCCCACGAACAAATTCCATAGAGCTTGTAACAAAAATACTTACTGCAAAACGTGAGAAGATTTTCTCTGTTGATATTCACTAACAGTATATCATTTTCAATTCGGTTTTCACTATCATGAATAAAAATTGTCGATAAACACGCCAGAACGTTTTGCACCTGATGTAATAAATATAAATAGTGGGTTAACTGTCGTTATGTTTTTGCGGTTTCGGTAGTGAAGAGAAATTCAAAAGAGTGAGGAAAGAGTTATGAAAGAACGCGATAATGATAATAGTTTCTAATGGGAGAGAATTTCAAACACTGGACGATTCGTTTGCAATTAAACTGAAGAAAAGCTGAAGTCCCCTTTCGAGAAATATGTACAATTTTATTAAACCACTGTGTAATTATCAAAATTTTAAAATGAAAAGTGTGTCCAATAAATTAAACATTTAAAACGCTGGGAAAATAAAAAAATTCATACCAAACAGCTGCAAATATATTTACCAGATTTGTGTGACTTAAAGGGTGACTTCATGATTTTTCGAAATTACGATTATACGAAAACTATGAATCTGAACGTCAAATCGGAACTGCCAAAAATCCGAGTTATATTGAACTTAATGTTTTGTTAAAACCATTTCCGCATCTAAAATCATCATCATCACTTTCGCTACATAGTTTAGGCGTATGTGTCGTCACATGACGTCACGTATGTGATTATCTTTTTATTGGTCGTCCCTGTGGTCCTTCTCCCTTTTGCTTTTATTCGAGAGCTTGGTTTGACAAATTTTCGTATCCAAGCTTTCTGTGATCTTTCATTTTTACCGTTGACCTTTTATTTGTTCATTCTTATTATTTTTCTTCTTGCACTCTATAACTTACTTTATATCTCACGATCTGCAGCACTCATTTCCTATTTGTTAAAACGCTGTCGTCCTATCTTTTCCGAGCATTTTGCCTGGTTTTCTTCCACCCCACTGCTCTTGAAAAACTCTTGTCGGAATTCTATTCTCGTCCATATTCACTACTTGTTTCTATCCTTGACATTACATACTTCAATCTTTGAAGCCAGCGGTTTATTGCTCCTGAAACGGAATCTCCGCAATTCCGTTTCTTTGACTGGTTCCAGTATGCGTCATATAATTCATTCTTCAAATGTAATGTTTTCTCAAGTTTTTTTAATACAAGTCTTGTGTATAAACTGGTTGTTGGTGTGCAGTCTGAGTTGTATTCTTCTTATGTTGTTTGTACACTATTTAATTACAGGCCTGCTACGTACGAATATAATAAACAATTGAGGCTGTTCCCTTGCTTCATTTCCATTAAAAATTCTCTCCAAGTTTGGTCGTTAATTCTAACTTTTCTTTTAAGCCTTCTTCCAGATTCTTGATGGCCCTTACTAGTTTCGAGTTGATTTCTAGTTTTGTTGGATGTTTCCACACATATTTCTTTGTTGGCTCTTTATGAAACGCCATTTTAAGGCTGAGGAAATGCTATCAGTGTTCTGATTTAATAATTTTTTTACTTTTTGTATTCTAATGCGGAGTGTGTAGACGTGATCCTGCGCTTGTCTACCTGGGAGGAGGGAGGAAAGGTACTTGATCATCTCTAGATTGTTTTGAATTTGTCTTCTGAGGCCAATTTCGATTATTTAAAGCACATCTTTATTCCAACTTCGTCCTGTTTACTTGCTAAACTTCTATCTGTCGTGCTCCGGACGAGGTCTTTCATTGCCTCCACCATTATCAAGTCCTAAACCACAACCTTAGTTTTTAAATATTTAAATTCTTAAATTTAAATTGAATTTTTAATTAATTCACTGATTTAAAAATATTTCTTATTTTGAAAGATGCCCAACACCACAAGCACCTCCCTAGGAGCACCGCTGCACCACTGAAAGTGTTAACAAGGAAATTTGTACGTACAGTAAAACTGAATCAGTAAGATAAAATATTTCTTATTTTGAAAGATGCCCAACACCACAAGCACCTCCCTAGGAGCACCGCTGCACCACTGAAAGTGTTAACAAGGAAATTTGTATGTACAGTAAAATTGTATCAGTAAGATAAAATATTTCTTATTTTGAAAGATGCCCAACACCACAAGCACCTCCCTAGGAGGACCGCTGCCCACTGAAAGTATTAACAACGAAATTTGTACGTACAGTAAAACTGTATCAGTAAGGTAAAATTTTTCCTTTTTACAATTCCTTATTTTTATAATAATAACATTTTCTTTGGTTAACTTGAACTTCGTAATGAGAACACAGATTGAAATGAATGTTTCAGGCAAGTTTGTAAGGACGCGGAAAGCCAACAAAGTTTAGGAATCACAGCTTGAGATTTGCGTTAGGTGAACAATTTTGGTTGACGGTTTCAGATGAGAGAGCTGGTGACTCGCCGACTCTTCCTGCTGAGGAAACACGTGGACAACGTGCTGTACAGACTGCTGCCCGGCACGTGGATACCTCTGTACAACTCCGTCACTTTCTCGCACATGCCCTACAGCCAGTGCGTCCGCAACAAGATACGCCAGGACAAGGTTCGTCTCTCTCCTCCTCTGAAATATAAATATACATAATTGGCAGCAAGGCTAGAATGTTAGTGGACGTTAAGCCTACTAGAGGCCTACTAGAGTGACTTCTTCCGTCACTCCTTTTGTGGATATAAAGCGACGTTTCGGCTACGCAACAAATCTGTAACCGTCTTCAGGCAAAAACAAACACTAAAACATCACAAATAAAAAATAAACGATACTCTGACTCACAAACAACCGACAGAGAGTCAAAATACACTAAAATATTTACTTAACAAACAAACAAATAAATAAATAAAACTTAGCAACTATGGAATCTATCACACACACACACACACACACACACACACACACACACACACACACACACACACACACACACACACAGATATTACACGCATAAAACTCACCTGAACCCGCACGCCTCAAGGTCAACTGCAAACTGCGATAGGCGCCACTAAGTCGCACCCCTTTCTATAGTCAACCGGAAGACGCTCCTCTCCGGTTAGTTGGTGAAGTCGGCTATAGATTTGTTGCGTAGCCGAAAAGTCGTTTTATATGCACAAAAGCAGTGACGGAAGGAATCCGCCCCTCTAGTAGGCTTAATGTCAATAACCCATCACAGACGTCTTTTAATGGAAGAAATTTAATGAAATCAAAGAAATTTTAATTGAATTAATTTGCGTTTCAATGGTTTAAAACCACCGTGAACATAAATATAAGACTGAAATTTGAATTACAGTATTTTTGGTTATATTTAAGAAGTTTTTATTATTAAAAACTTTTGGGACATATTTTAATGGAATTAATGTGTCTCTATCAGTACATAAAAGTTTATTTTATGAAATCGCTACTAAATCGACACAAAAATACTTATACACGTACAGTAATATATTACTGTTAAGCCATGCCACTATTAATGTTAAATTAGTAACTCTGTGTGTGTGTGTGTGTGTGTGTGTGTGTGTGTGTGTGTGTGTGTGTGTGTGTGTGTGTGTGTGTGTGTGTGTGTGTGTGTGTGTGTGTGTGTGTGTGTGTTATGTTTATATATAAACTGTTTTAACAATAAATGAAATCAAAATTTTTATATAATTTTTTCTATATATCTTTATTAATGATGACGTATATCACATGAGCTAGTCTTATGGAAAGAAAACAATTTACAGGCATTGCACAAATGCAATGCACAGAGAAGGGCATTGAAAATGCTTCAATCAATCTAATATATATATATATATATATATATATATATATATATATATATATATTTATGTTCATTCACCAATCAATGAATTCATTCTTCATTTACCAATGTACAGATTATAAGTTAAATGTAGTCGCATTCATAAGCGAAGTTTTATATCTGTACTACGTTATTGACAACAAAGAAGTAGTTTCTATGGAAACTCACCGGTTCCCATTTTCGATCACGCACCAGCGATCGGCCGCAAATGTGCGACACGTCCTTATAAACATTTTCAATGTTAACACCATTGGTGTCACCTTTTTAAATTCTGGTAAATCTTTAGTTTTCGACAGCGGGGTTTATCCTTCAGAGCTTCTACTTTTCTTTGGGATGTCTTGGTACGATATTAAAGTAGACTACTTTTCAGTCATTATTTGATCACTTTCTCTTGATCAGCCGCTTGACTTATAGAATCTATATTCTTATTACTAATAAATAAAATTAAAACAAATTTTTTTTTGCGTGTGGAACGTTAAAGTTTGCATGAAAAGCTTGGTTGGACACAATCCATGGAGCGGTGACCATTGTTCTGAAGGCCTTGAACTGGAAGCGCTGAATTGTGTTACCACTGAGGTAGTTGCATATCCCCATATGTGGCCAACTTCGACACATTGTAGTTTTGTAAAGCGTAAACTGTTCTTCAGAGTAAGCGATGAGTTTTTCCCCAAGAGCTTGAACATATTTTCATTCGTAAGTTCTTCTCTCCTCGTGTATCATAAATACGTTCATCCAGACGTATCCCGTACATTAATACGTTCATCCAGCCGTATCCCGTACATTCAAATAAACAAATAAATTCATAAATTAAAAAACATTGAATCTTCAGATTTCTAATTCTTATGATAATGGTATTAGCGATTCTACAATCACAAGTTTTCATTCAAGTTTTAATACAATGAAAATTTTCATTCCATATTGCAGCATAGAGATTTTGTATATACTTAACACTTTTCTTTAGCTTAACGCTATATTTTTAATGGCTTCGATTTAACTACATTAATTTTAATGTTGTTAGCTATTTCTAGTAGTATATGCAAACTGTTTAAACAAACGGTTATTCAACTTTCCATAAAGAATCCAAGAAATTTATGCTCTCTTAGAGGGCAGTTGTAAGGAATATTTCACATACCCTATTTAAAATGTAAAATTTTAGATGAATTTTAAATGATTTTGCTGTTCTGAAGCATTAGAAATCATAGCCCAATTGACATTTAGTGATAAAATAACGTAAATATTTTATAGTAGTGTGTAACGAAATCACTTATTAATGTTTGTTGACAATTTTTACCTTTATTTCTATCGTATTTTAACTTTGGCACGTAAACTATAAAATTAAAAATTATTCATTTGTTTCACTAATTATCCCCCCCCCCCCCGTAAGCGTACTTCCGTAACCGATAAAATATAATATGCCAAAGAAGTATTGTACCCTGTGTTTCAGTGTTCCACGGCCAGTTTAGCAACTACGTCACGTAAGTTGCATATACAGTAGGCGGGCAATCCGTTGACTCGTTTGGATTGATAAACAATTGTGTTGTGTGTGGTGGTGTCAGGCGCGGATCCAGAGTTTAATTGGGGGGGGGGAATCAAAAAATGATAGGATGGCTACACACACACACACACGTCGATCTTAAACCCCCTAATGCCCATAGGAAATAGGCGCGGATCCAGACGTCAAGTTTGCTCTTTACCGAATTTCCCCGATTTAATAAAAATAAACAATTTCATTCATTGTATTTCATTATATAACAATGTAGTTCTGATTATAATTTCCATTATATTTATATAATTTACATTATATAAATGTGTATACTGAAGATAACCATAGTTTAATTGAGCTTAATTAACCATGTATAATAAATCGCAAAAGTTGCTAGCTTTATCATAACACTAATTATGACTAAAGGACAAAGGACTCAATGTCTCAAATAAACCACTGAAAAGTATATTATTAATAAGTTAAAATGACTAAAAATTAATTTGTTTTGGTTAAAGAAACTTGATTCTTTAAACTACAAAATCTAATCGTCGATGAGATTTTCTTGAATACCGATCTATAACTTTCTCGACGTCAATATCAATGTCTCTATGAATGTTCATTAGAGCTAATCCTGTTAAACGTTCTTCTCCCATACGGGATCGTATCCACGTTTTCAGCCTTCTGAGGGTCGAGAACGATCGTTCAGCACTTGTCACACTAGCTGGAAGAACCACTAAAACGTGGAGAAGTCTTTTAATTATAGGCAATACATCTTCGTCACATGCATTGTAACTTAGGATTGCATTTCGAGGAATGTTGTCTTTGTTATATTCATATATGTTTTTCCACATGAGAAGTTCACCCGTGATTTGCTGTTCACCTGCAGCGATGTTAATGTCAAAAGTAGAGCCAAACTGAGCAATGCAATTTAGTAATCTCTTTAATATTGCCCTCTTGTTGTTCTCATCAGTCAGATCTTCTGATACAATCATTTTGGGTATTAAAGTTGTCAAGCCATAGATTTGTAACGATTCTTGTGAAAAACACACCTTCAGATCTTGCGTAATAGATTCTATTATTGGTATATAAACTGATATTCTGTAATAATCATCTTGCTGACTCATACTCACAGGAGGGTTTGATCTGTGCTTCTGACGCCCAACCAACCGGGGCATCTTTATTTCTTTGCCCCTGTTTGCACTCTTTGAATAAAACGTCAAATTGTTTTTCAAAATTAATTCTTTTTTCATCCAAAGATTTTATTGTACTCTGTACAAATTCACTTGCTCTGTCCAAATTTACTTCCTCCTTTTGTAAATAACGGCTCAGAGGAAGCGTAACTGATAGAACATCACTCAGGCTAACTATACTGATAATGAATTCACTCTCAGAGAGAGCAGCACTGAGTGATCTTGTTTTTGATGCCGTTTCCAGTTCTTGCCATTGTGAAATTATTTCTAATACTTGAACTACTTTTTGGAGGTCTGCGCGAAACTGTAGCAGTGTTGTGTATTTCTCCACCCACCTCGTTTCACTTTGAGCGCGTGATTATAACATGGGCATCTTACGGCGTTTTTGGCTTCCTTCTGTATTTCGTTTACAGCCCCAGTGGCTTCGGAGACAATCCATCAGTGCCGATCCCGACACAGTTGCTTAGGTCGAGGTCAAATTCTTTTAGAATGTTTGTGACAATTTCCCGAGATATTCTCCCGATAACACAGGTTCGTTTACACTTCCCACTTCATTGTATTCATCTTGTAAATATTTATAAGCATCTGTAAATTTAATAAAATCCTCCCTCACACATCCTTCGTCGATGTAACGTATTATCAAACTTAGCTGCGAGATATGAGCTACATCTGTTGTCTCGTCGAACATGATGCTGTACAATTTGCTTTTTCTTATTCTTTGTAGTATTGTTGATAATATTTCATCTCCGATACACTCGATCAAATCATTTTGTGTAGTTTTGCTTATATACGTTGCTCTGGAGTTGGCTGTGTTTAAATGATTTTCTAGGGTTTTATCTCCAGCCTCAACTCTAAAACGAAGGAGCTCCTTAAAGTTTCCTTGATTTATTGGACTTTCGTACGAGGCTTCAGATACTTCAGATGATAGATTTATGTTTCCTTCATCTCTATGTCCTCTTAAGGGAATATTTTGTCGCCCAAGAAATATCGGAGTTTTTATAATGGGCTTTAGTCTTTCTCTGTTTTCTTTTATTTGCGCCAATCTGTGAGAACTGATTTGGTTGATAATTTCTTTTTACAGTACAACCCCTTTTCACTAGGCGAAATCACTAGCCAGGGATATTTTAACAAATGATCACGTCTAACAAATCTTCTTTCGTACGTACCTCCCTTTTTATGCACTGAGAAAGGGAATTGGTAATTTTCTGGAGGCTGCCAAGGTGATTCTAAAAGCTGACATTTAGTATGGTCATCGATAGGTTTACCTATGAAGATGGCTATATGATTTTGGAAAGTTGTGATGTCTGCTTCACTTATCGGTATTTGAGATGATGTTGATGGTCCGGGTGAAGATTCAAGAGACGTGCCGGTACTATAATTTCCTTCCGCTGAAGTTTTAGAATGATCCTCAATATCCTGTGACGGATTTTTTTCGTCAATTGTTCCAGACTTCCCGAGTTTAAGAGGTACTGGATGAAAAAAGGAATCTATCGTACTGGCAGGGCGCTTTTTACCGCCGGAAGAACCACTGGCCTGGAAAAAAATATTACTTGACGGACATTTTATAAAGTATTTTAAAACGCAATTTGGAAGTTGTACAATTTTAATTTTCAATAAAAAAGTTAATTAATAAACATTCCAAATAATTATGTGTTTATTAGCTTACACTTAACGCTAAACGTTAGTGATTTTTACAACTCAAAATAATGTAATAAACTGCACACTTATACAAAAAAGTTTGCTTTAACTAAAATTCAAATAACAGAAAATTAAAAAAAAGTAGTAATTTATAAAATTATTAAAAAATCAAAACATACATGTAATAAAACAATGTACACAAAAATGGAACTCGAGTACTCGCGCAATGAGAATATCTCTCACACTAGACTACGTAAGCTGACAAAATACCACTGGCACAGCTGAAATGCACCTAATGTCACTGATACTGTTACCAGCTCTAGTGAAGGTCATAAAACTCAGCTAGAGAGTGCGACGATCGTCATTTATAATTGTGAACTAAAAAATCGCTCTTTACGTCGGAACGTGAGAGAAAATCTCATAGGCGCGAGTCTCACAGCTTAATTAGTATGATTTCAAATGTCACTTACCATGATACAGTTGTTGACGATTAAGAGTAATAACAGACTCGAACTATTAATGAACTATGCAAACGTAGAGACAAAAATCAACTATAGTTGTGGTGAATAATTAAGCGTGCTCTGTACCACAGTTTATACAGCTGCGACACTCCATACTCTGAACTGAAAGCGTCCACATTTTTCACTTGAGTCTGTAGACTGACAGCGTGAAGCCACTCGGGGAACTTCGTTACTGTTCGTCCGCCGCTATTGTCTACTCTCTCGTCAACCCACACTCCACACTTAACGTGTATAACGAAATCTACGTATTTTTATGGAAATCGGGGTTTTCCTGTGTGCATAACGGATGAATTGAATATTAAAATGAATATTGATTGTGGTCACAGTTAAATATTAAAACAAAATATAGTATTAATTTAACCATATCGTTGTACTCCATTTACTACCCTGAATTGTAGTTTTTGTTTTAACCTTTGTTCCCTCCAGAAACAAACACATTTCACTGGCTCCCCAGATAAATATGAACCTTTTGACTACATCGTCGCATTAGTATATGAAATATACGTTTATTAAGAAAACTTATTTTATACTGTTTTGCCGGTTTTTAAGTTCAGTTTTTGTACTCACAATGTTGGTTTTGATATACAGTATATTACTGTAATCAGTTGTGGTACTTGTGGTAAAACTCCTCTTTACCTGTGCAATGCACTAACTTCGCAGGTTGGTTTCGTATTTATCTGGAGTCAATTTAATCAATTATTTTTGTTTCTGGAGTGATAAACGCTGAAACAAAATATACAATTCAGGGTAATAAATGTAAGAAATGGTATGATATGAATTTATTCTCAATTGTGTTTATTATTTATCTTCGAGAATTATATAATTACCTTTACAACATAGGAAGTTAAAATTTGTACAGTTATTCAACTAATTTGACAATGCTTCCAATATGTCAGGAAAGTACTCAGCTCTACAGGCACATATTAAAGAACACAGTCCAAGTGCGGTTTATATACCTTGTGCCCGTCACTCTTTAAATTTAATCGGAAATTTCGCTGCAGAAAGTTGTAGCGCTGCGATTCAATATTTTGTGTTTGTACAGAATTTATTTGCATTTTTTTCTGCGTCAACCCATCGCTGGCAAGTTTTGTGCAAAAAGCTGGAAAAGTGTGAACTTGCCGTCTCAGTGAAGAGAGTTTCAGACACAAGATGGTCAGCAAGAGCAGATGCTGTACAGGCTATAAAACTTGGTTACACCTATATAAAAGAGGCTTTAGCTGAAATCTGTGACTCAAAAGAAGAAAAAAAGACCACAATAGTCGAGGCAACTTCGCTTATGAAAAAAATGGAAAAATATGAAACCACCCTGATGACAGTGATTTGGAATACCATTCTACAGAGAATAAATGCTACTAGCAAATCACTGCAATCAGTGGAGTGTGAACTATTAAAAAGCTCTATTCTACTAAGGTCACTAATGAATTTTATCGAACATTTCAGAGAAGAATTTGGAAAAGCTGAAAAAGAAGCAACTGAGTTATCAGGTCTATCATTTGATGAAGAAGATGGACAAGCTCGTAGGCCAGAGAAGAGAAAAATGTTTTTCGATGAAAGCAAAGAAGTCGGTCATGAATTTGCAAGAAGGGAAAAGTTCATTGTCAATTCATTTTATGTCATATGCGATAGCCTATCTCGAAGAACTCAGACGTATGAAGCTGTTGTAGAACATTTTAGGTTATTTTTTGATCAAAGATTACCAACTGAAGCAAAAAAGAACGCTATAAAAAACTGAAGGATATTTACGAAAATGACATTGATATTTCAAATTTTGACTATGAACTGGACCAGTTCCACCATACCAGGAACCAGGACCAGTTACTATTTCTACAAGAAAACAAAGATACCATCAAAACCGCCTCAGAAATTTATCGAGCTGCAAGAGAAATGTCTTCAACTTTTCCTAATGTAGAGATTATTTTGAAAATATTTTTAACAATATTGATATCAAATGCATCAGGTGAAAGATCTTTTTCAGTTTTGAAACGCGTTAAAAACTATTTAAGGAGTACAATGGGAGAAGGCAGATTGAACAACATGGCCATATTATACATAGAACAAGAAATTTTGGACAAAATAGATACTGCAAAAATAATTGATGAATTTGCCAAAGAGAAAACAAGATGCAAATTCATATAGAAAACCTTTTTTAAGCACTCAGGTATCTTAGTTACTGTTAAATTTTTTTGAATAAATTTCTGATTTTTCTTGAAACATTGAGTTTTATTATTAGCTACATATTGCTGGTTTAAGCAAGTCATTAAAAGTCTAATACTGAAGTCTTTCCGAAAAAAGCCATCACTTCCTTACACTATTTTTGTTTGTTTTGGGGCTTGAGTCTAAGGGCCTCGAAATTTTTACTGCCAGGGGCCTCCAATCAGCTTAATCCGCCTCTGCTCGTATGTCTCACAACAATTTTTGTATGCATCAACCAACTATGGCAAAACTTGGCATGCATGTGCATACTTTACCGCACAGAGCTCTATTGTTTTTGAGATTACACCTCTCCCAAAATACAATGGCAGGGGAAAATGCAAAAGGTCAAAATTTTGGAAAAATCACAAAAATCCATGTGGGCATATCAAATTTAAAAAAAATTTAGCCAGAGTCTGAATATATTGTTAAGGTTTGGAAATTCCTAAATTTTAGGACACCAGGTCTCAACAAAGTATAAAAATCCAAATTTTCAAAAAACTATAAATGAATGCCCTTGTACCAGACTAAAGGGAATGAAAGACTTTTACCCATCATCCTCTCTTTGTAAGTACAATATTTCGTTATCTTCTTAATTTGTAGCAGAGTAATAAGTGTTTAGGTAATGTTGCTTATAGATATATTAAGTAATACTTATTTATTTATAAACTGAACAGATTTATTTAAAACTACATGAAAGTTTGAAAGTTTTCTGTTTATTTGTTGATGCATATAATTACACTAAGCACTACCATTGTATCACCCTACAATTGACACTTTGTTGTTTGCGGACGATCAGGCTGTTCTGTCGGACTCTGAAAAAAGATTGCAGATGGGTATACATTTGTTAAATCGAATCTGCAAAGACTCTGGATTGGAAATATCCACACTTAAAACCAAGGCGATGGCTTTTCGGGGAACTAATCCTGTAAGGGCAAAAATTGTTATAGATGGTACTGTCCTGGAACAAGTTAACAATTTTGAATACCTGGGCTACAGTGTGTCTTATAATGCTAGCAATGACATTGTGAATAAGTTGCATAAGTTCAACCTTATGTGCGGGACCATCAGGCGAACCCTTAAGTCAGCAAGTAAAAGAACACGCCTAAAATCCTACAAGGTGATGGCTCTTCCCACACTTCTTTATGGGTCTGAGAATTGGACTTTAACAAAAGGCCAGGCCAGTCACATCCAAATGGTGAAATAAGATTCCTCAGGGATGTGGCAGGGTATAATCTCCATTATCATAGAAGAAACACAGATTTACGGCAGGAACTGAATATTATGAGTATACTCAACAGGATCACCCAGTATCGGCTGAATTGGTGGGAACATCTTTGCCGAGTGGGACTGCCGCATCCCCAAACAACTATGGAACTATAAACCGAGGGGACGGAGAGGTGTGGGAGGTCCGAGGAAGCGCTGGAGTGACCAGCTGTAATCTTTGCGAATTTGAGACCATAACAAACCATCATTGGTTTAATCCTTGAAGATGATGATGATGATGATGATGATGATGATGACTACCAACATATGTTCAGTCACCATGTACCCTCATTTTTAGTTCACAAAAAAGGTCACTATTTGCAAATTTTGGTTAAAATGCTCATTAATTTGATACACAACATGCGTTTTTTGCTATGTTTAACAAAATTTTGATCCTTCAAATTCTTACCTTCTGGACTCTTATTTGGGATGGGGGATTTTAAAATTTTAAAAACAATTAGGATATGTAGCATAGAAGTGTGAACATGTATGGTAGGTTTTATGAAAATCGGTTGTTGTGTTCAAAGTTATTGTGAGACACTTCTCAATAGCAACTAAGGAGAAATATGATTTGCAACAATGATGGAAGTACAACAATTTGTGCATTTGGCACAAATGCCAAACAGCTGAGCAACAACGAGAAATTGTTTCACTCATTATTAAATTTATCATTACTACATTACAAAATTTATATAATACAGATTAGAAATATCGGTATGGAGAACCATACATGACTTCCATATTCTAAGATTTATATTTAAAATCATTTTCGAAATGAAATATTACCATAGAAACTACTTCTTTCTACTTACTGCTTCAGCCTTAACCACAGGTACTGTGGTCACTAACGTATACCACCTCACGTTATCGCACTCGATTTTCACTGATGATGGAAGTCAATGGCATTGCCGAAACGTCTGGTTTTGTAGAAAACATTGGACTACGGCCAAATATCCCGGGAAGGAATTTTAACAAAAACTACTTCTTTGTTGCCGATAACGTTGTACACATATATATAAAAAATATGCATAAAATTAATGGCTTGTATAAGTTAATGATTGATCTCCATTAAGTAGTGCTCAAGTTTCCAAAGTTATAATATTATGATGTCCGTAATTAAAACATCAGAGCAGGTTTAGTGTGTATGAGGGTTCACCGTGGACAAAAATTTTCAACATTTCCTATTGAGCGTTGCTTAGAATAAATCTGCGAATCTACAGTGTACGTTTCACAGAACAAACACGCGGAAAAGAAGGAGCGCTCCGAAGTCACTCATGGACCCTCAGCATCTTGCAGAGGGTTCATTCCCTAAAGACGAAAAGTCTGTCTATGAATCGTTCCTCTGTAAACACGTGCAGTTACACTGCCCAGCGATCCACAGGAAGCAAATCGCTATCCACGCTGGACACTTTTTCGGCTTGCATGCGTTATGTTGGTATGGGTTCGGCACTTTCCATTTAAAAACCGTGCAAATGTAAGAAAATAAATATGAATGAGGCCAGAAATAACGCGAATTGTGTGTGTGTGTGTGTGTGTGTGTGTGTGTGTGTGTGTGTGTGTGTGTGTGTGTGTGTGTGTCTTCCCTTCCTTTTTATTGCGGTAGTGATAATAATAAAATGGAAACGTAAACAGTACATAACTGAGATATGCTTGCCTGCCACGTACGATATATTTTCTCTTATACATGACTAGCAGAATACCCGTGCTTCGCTACGGAGTTTCACGTTGTACGTAATGAAAATGTTAGTTTAATTAATAAAGTTTAATTAAAGTAGGCTTCTTAAAAATAAATAGCTGTTGCCCACAACTTCGTTCGCGTGGTCTTCAATTTAATGCGATAATATATTTAGAACAGAATCTATTCTATTGGGTTGCCATAGTAACCAGATCTAATAGTTTTTTAAGACCGCAAAGGACCCCCCCAGAGGATCGTATCGAAAAAACACCTGTCCTATGTTGGTTCTCCCGTTGCGTAAAATATTTGTGCCAAGTTTGGTTGAAATCGGTCCAATGGTTTAGGTGGAGACGTGGAAGACCCCAAAGGACCCCCCAAAGGATCGTATCGAAAAAACCACTTGTGCTATGTTGGTTCTCCCTTTGCGTAAAATATTTGTGCCAAGTTTGGTTGAAATCGGTCCAGTGGTTTAGGAGGCGATGTGGAAGACCCCAAAGAACCCCCAAAAGGACCCCATCGAAAATACCTATCCTATGTTGGTTCTCCCGTTCCGTAAAATATTTGTGCCAAGTTTGGTTGAAATCGGTACAGTGGTTTAGGAGGAGATGTGGAAGAAACCTTCGCGGACGTGCGCACAACAACTCACCGAAGTTTCACGCAATCGGATGAATGGTATAGGAACGCATACGGGACAAACAAAGAAACATTCATTTTTATATATAAGATGTAAACTATACCACTTACTTGACATAAACCGTGATAGCTAAGCTAATGTACAACATATATGTATTAATTATACACATAAATGTTCCTCGATAGACACTATCTATTGGCGAAAACTTGAATAAAATCCGTTCAGTACTTCCTGAGATTAGCGATTTCAAACACAGAAAGAAAACGGACCGACTTTACTTTATACTATGTACAGATTTACATTAAAATAAAAAATTATAATTTTATTGCCTGGCAACAAAATTATTTTATTTTTAACAATTACCATTGTTTGAAAAAGTTTAAATGAATTTTCAAGTACTTTACTCTTGTTAAAACGTAAAAGGTTGCAGGTAAACTACCCCTTCCCCTTACCCGATCTTCACCAAAATCAAAAGGCCTTGAGTCCTCTACAATTCAGTGACGTATGCAAAAAATTATTTGATTCTGTTTGAATTTGCGGCAGTTATCTTTTGCCATAGAAAATACGCTTGATAAAAAACGTTGCAGGTAAACTACCCCTTCCCCTCAACCGATCTTCACCAAAAACAATAGGTCTTGAGTACTTTATAAATCACGGCTGTATGCAAAAAATTATTTGATTCTGTTTGAATTTGCGGCTGTTATCGTTTGCCATAGAAAATACCCTTGATAAAAAAACGCTGCAGGTAAACTACCCCTTTCCCTTAACCGATCTTCACCAAAAACAATAAGTCTTGAGAACTCTGCAATTTAGGGCTGTATGCAAATAATCTTTTGATTCTGTTTGAATTTGCGGCTGTTATCGTTTGCCATAGGAAATAACCTTGTTAAAACATAAAACGTTACAGGTAAACTACCCCTTTCCCTTAACCGATCTTCACCAAAAACAATAGGTCTTGAGAACTCTACAATTTAGGGCTGTATGCGAAACGTTATTTGATTCTGTTTGAATTTGCGGCTGTTATCGTTTGCCAAAAAAAATTTTCCCTTGATAAAAAAAACCGTTGGAGGTAAACTACCCCTTTCCCTCAAGCGATCTTCACCAAAAACAAGTCGTGAGTACTCTACAAATCAGGTCTGTATGCAAAACATTATTTGATTCTGTTTGAATTTGCGGCAGTTATCGTTTGCCATAGAAAAAAATCTACACATAGACAGATAGACAGACAGACACACACACAGACACTTTTCGGAAAACGACTTTTTTTCATGTATTGAGTGTAGTACAATCAGAATCTGCAATAATCTCGAACACGATTTTTTTTGCCATCACCATACTTCCATTTCCTTAAGGAATATGGAAGTAAAACCAGAATCCTCACAAACAATGACAGACACTCACATAAAATACTATATTGGCACAGATACCTTGATGACATCATAATTCTATACAGGGGAAACAAAAGACAATGCGAACAGTTACTAACTCACATAAACAGAATACATAAAAACATAACCTTGACTGCTGAATACGAATACAACAATAGCATAAACTTCCTAGACCTCTTCATCACAAAATTTGAACACAGACACAAATTCAGTATATACAGAAAACCCACTACAACTGACACACTAATACACAACTCCTCCAATCACCCAATACAACACAAACTAGCTGCCTTCAGAACTATGATACATAGACTTAACAACATCCCACTAGATGAAAAAGACTACAAAGTCTAACTAAACTAGATAAAATATCTAGCAGAATCCAACAGATACAACAGAACAAAAATGTTGTTCCGAATCGGTAGTGATTTAATTATATTTAGTTAATCAATGGACATGTCCTGGAGAATGAAATCCAAGAAGAAAATCAGTATTATTAAAGACATGTTAGCTGCAGCTAACTGCAGTCACTATTAAAATGAATTTAATTTTAGTAACAGTCATAGCAAGTAGGCCTACATAAGTTGGAAGAACATAATTTTACTAGTAAGCTCCTTGAGACACAGAGTTCACTCGTTATTTTGAAAAAATACACTTACTATAAGATAAATTTCAGTAATATTTCAATTATCAGTAG
The DNA here is from genome assembly GCA_034769895.1 of Magicicada septendecula. Classification (NCBI taxonomy): domain Eukaryota; kingdom Metazoa; phylum Arthropoda; class Insecta; order Hemiptera; family Cicadidae; genus Magicicada; species Magicicada septendecula. The sequence goes on from CM068372.1 coordinate 138,558,711, forward strand.
AAACTCATTGCTTTTGTTTTAGTAAAATACAATTATGTGTAAAGGAGGCAATCCTACTATAAATACAACAAATTCTGAACTAGTGCATTGTTTTTTTAGCTAAATTTACAACTATAATGCCCAAACAACAACTTAGTTCTAGCTTTTAAGTTTATATATGTTTGCATAGATATCTAGAGACCTATATCTAATACTTTTCACAAATATACATAACTGATAACGATATGTAAAGTTGGTTTGCAAAAGCAGCCTACTAACATTTTGAAGGCAGTTCAAAATTTACAAGAGGTGTTGGAATACATTAACTTTGTCATATTATTACAGATACTAAGTTTGTATTTTGAATAAAATTCCTCAAAATTGATGTCTCATATAGGCTTTTAGAGTTTTCTTAAATTTTAACTTCTTGTTTTAGCTTATGGTGCTTCTAAAGTTAAAAAAAAAGGTTAAGGTAAACACTATTTTAAGGTAAAACGATAAATTTTGGAATGGTAAAAATTGATAAATCAGCCTCTGATGAAGCTCTAACAGAGTGAAAGAGTGAAAGTTAGTTTAGGCCATAAGGTAAAAATTTGTAATTTTTACCAATAATGATTTGTGATCCAAGTCAGTAGTGTTATATATATAATTAATTAACAATGGACACATCATGGACAACAAAATCCAGGAATCAAATTTTTTTATTAATTTTTGATTTTTGTTGTGGAACTCTTGCTAAAGAAATTATTATAAAATCTTATCATTTTATAAAAAAATAAATATGAATATTAAAAATAACTGATATTAGTTACATAATTAATTATGTATATATAAAACACTACTGACTCAGATCACTAATTTTTTATTGGTAAAAAATGATAAACTTTTACCTGATAGCTTAAACTAGTCTTCGTTCCATTAGAACCTCATTAGAGGCTACCACTAGAAGCGCTGTCCATCCTGCTTTGGTGATGGCACCGTTGTTCAAAAGATCGATGTGTGTGTGTGTGTGTGTGTGTGTGTGTGTGTGTGTGTGTGTGTGTGTGTGTGTGTGTGTGTGTGTGTGTGTGTGTGTGTGTGTGTGTGTGTGTGTGTGTGTGTGTGTGTAATATGTTTAAATAGTATGTATGATTTAAATTGTGTTTGTTTGTTTAGAATGTTTTTATGTTGTTTCTATGTGTTTTGTGTGTTTGTATATTTCCAGTTGTTCAAGAGTGTCTAGTTTTCGGCCTTTTGTGTGTATGTGTAGAATTTCCATGTTTTTATGTTTGTGTATGTGTGGTCTGCCTCAATTAATTATTAATCAACAAACGCATAATGGAAAACAAAATGCAGGAATTAAATAATTAATACATATTAACACATATATTGTACAATTTTCATAATGTTGAGTGTTTATCTGTTACATGTGTTGTTTTGGCTGTTTCAGATTCTGACATGTATGGCGACAATGACAACAGTAACTGTGATAGCAGGTTTAGTCATCGTTATGTCCAGGTGGCAGAAGACAGTATCACTAACACATGTTTACACATTCATGTCTGAGAGGATAAATAATCTACTTTAGACGAGTAAAATTAATTAGATACATACCTTTGAGCTTTGTGTGTACATGGATAAATGCAATGTCCAATACCAAGTAACCATAATGGATAATGGATAATGTATTGGATAATAAGTAACAATTCCGAGTCTAGAACAAAGTAGTTAGTCCAATTTTTAAAATCCCGAATCCACTTTCACCATAACATTTCCAGTTTTGCACAAAGTAAATGTGAACGCCTCATATTATAACATTCATCTTCCTGGGAGATGAAGTAGATGAGAAACTGTATTACTTGTAATTATTAGATAATACTTACCTAAAACTTGCATACATGTCAAATCATATTTATTTTTCATCAGGATTGCAAAACTAAAATGGTTAATGGTTATTACAGGCTTCTGTGTATACAGTTTATTTTAAAAAGTGAGTATGCTTATAGAACATTATTTATAATTATGGTGACAAAATAAGTCATATTCTTACTTACAAATGAAATATTTAGTGATGTTAAATCAGTTACTTTGACACCTAGACACATCCGGTTCCTTGAGTATTCTTTTAGAATATGATTGACAATTATAGTGGCCAGGTAACTTGGATTGTTACTTCATGTTAATGTGTTGGTTAATGAAATGTTTAGTCATATTAAGTCAGATACTTGGACACAGTTTTAAATTTATTATCATTACCAAAATCTATGAACAGGGCAGTAGATAGAATTAATTAATGCGCACACCATACGTATTTCTTAAATAGTATCACTGAACCAGTATCATAATGTTAATTAGTTTTTTGCAGTGTCTTTTTACATGCTCTGAAAGAGACAATAAATTCTGTTGATTTGCTGATGCAAGTACTTTAAACTGTACCTGCAGCTTTGAGTACATCATAAATCAAGGTCTGCTTTTCAGCTCCCAAGTCAACTCAGCCTGTAGAAACTAGTCTCTATCAGATATGAACATACCTGCAGTACCTATATATTATGTGTTGTGTGAATGTTCTGTGTCTCAGGAGGAAATAATGCTCTAGCATTATTAGCAGTAGTTGGTTCTTTGCATGAAGACAAGATTTGAGAGTTAATTATAGATTCTATAGTCTACCTCTGTAAATTATCAAGTACACTACCTCTGTATAGTACTCAAACTGCTCCCACTTGGTATCTGTGAGTAATAAATGACAAAAAGGATATGAACTTTAGAGTAGATACTCAGGATCAAAGAAATATTGCAAAATAATGTTTTAATTTTTTTAGTGCTTTAATCAACTGTAGCACCTAACCTAACCCCTTAATGCTTATAGTTCACATTATCTATTAACTGTCTTTCTCTCGTTTATAACTACATTAAACATATAATTTTACCTTAACATGAAGTGCTGCTCTCTTTGAGTGACCACATACAACCACTACTGAGTGAAACTACGAATATGCAATCATAAATATCAGTAGTGTAGGCCTATGCTCCCATAAAATTCAATTTTTATCAGACAAGTTCACTAAGTACAACTTTCATCAGAGTCACATATTTTTTACTGAAATGCAAAGTTGCAGCAGCAATTATGGTTACTGAAAATGAAACAAATAAAACAGTTAGGGCCTTTAACCAGTTTAGGCAAAAATTGGTAAGGAAAAATCAAAATAACTTTAAAATTATTTATGGATGACAGACTGCGCTTTCGAAATTTGAGAAAGCCAAATATTGTTTAATATAAGAGGGCACATATGTGAAATTAATTCCCAGAAAAGAACATTTTATTGCATACTAAAGAGTTTTAATGGTTTAACACCAGAAGTGTCTAGAAATGATGAACTGATCAGCATACCACATAATATTAAAGAACTGCTAGGTAATTAAAACTAATTAAAATTGATTTTTCTTTAACAATTGAATCATTTATTTGAGAAATCCCACACTTTTTTTAGAACAGACAAAAACTACCTTTTTGTTCAATTCACTGTTATAATTTTGTTTTTATATACACAACAGTGTGTGTAATTTATTATTGTTCTTAAATGAGTTCTGCTTTGTCATGTTTACCATAAATCAATATTTTCATTCTGTAACTATGTGATGTTTCTCAAAAAGTGCACATGCGTGTTAATAAGTTCATACTGTTTTCATTTTAAACACATTTTATTCAATTTTTTCGTAGTCCTTCAGTCTTACGACTGGTTTGTACCCTCCCCACATATACCCGTGGTGCGTGTGGTACTGAGTCTCTCACAGGTATATGGGACCTACAGTTCAACGCCAGATCCGAACGGCATAGTTGGGGAAGGTTTATACTAAGCAGGATACCTCTCGCTGGTTTGCCATTGCCTTGTGAGGGGGAACGGTCGTATCTAAATCAGATGGCCCCCAGCGGGAATTGAACCCGCGCCGACAGCGTAGCAGCGCCACACGCTAGCCACTATGCCACGACCGCTCCATTTTATTCAGTATTAATGAATAATGGATAATGGATTGGATAATAAGTAACAATTCCGAGTCTAGAACAAAGTAGTTAGTCCAATTTTTAAGTAGTTAGTCGGTTGAAGAAAATTCCTTTTTGTTGTAAATTAAAAGTATATGTGTGTGTGTGTGTGTGTGTGTGTGTGTGTTTTAGGAAAACATTTAGAAATGGTTTTTCTATTATTTATAAAGCCTGCAATTCTGTTTCTTCTCTACCTATGGTAGACCAATTAAAAATCTAATTGTAAAATTCCTCAATCTCATCTTCTTGCGGGACATTTTTTTTTTTTTAATATCCTTATGTCATCAGTCATACTGATATTGACTGTCTTAAATTTATTAGAATAGGCTTTGATGGTTGTAAAACATGGAATATTTGTCAAAATATTTAAACATTCATCAACATGCATGGAACCAATTGCAATTTATGATGGCTGGTTTGATTGTTGCTAAATCTAGCACATTTTTGCTACTGCATTAATAATTGTTCTGTTTTGTAGCATTGAAGTAGTTTAGGAGTTAGGCAGGGTAGTTGTCCTTATGTGAACCGTTTGGCATATAATATAGGCAGTATGGTCAGCACTACGGTTCAGCTGGCATTATTACTCCAGGATATTATCCCAAGTACAATTTTCCTTAGGGTTAAGCTGGGAGAGGGGAGCAAAAAACGCACCTAGATTTTATGGTGCATCTGGAAATCAAACCCAGAACCTGTAGATTAGTCACCAGGTGATATTTGTACTATATGTTACTTCTGTGACCAATTCCCAAAAGTTAGCAGGCCTGTAAGTATTTCAAAAAATATGAAATAATCTATATGTATGGACAAAAGCAAAACACTGAAAGAAACTATTTAATTGTAAAAAGGATTAGTTGGACTTGGAAAAAAGTTACTAACTTGATCAACATAGAAAATTTATCAACAGAGGAAAATACACTTGTTTGTAAAAAAATTTGGAATGACGTTTTATGAATTAAACCATTTTTAGAGTTATTTACTACCTACTCTGTCGATCTGTGAGTAGACCATAAAGTTGCATGAACAAAATTTTCAAATAAAAAAAATAAACATTTTATTGGAAAGTGTATGCAAACAGAAGATTCTCAAATGATATACACTGGCAAATGTAACAAACACTTGAAGAATCGTTGTAAAATGCAATGTAATAACTGAATTCTCTGTTAAGTAAAAATATGTATCATGATAATTAAAATTCACAAATTAGAAAGAATTAGGAATGTCAAAAGAGAATAGAAAGTAGTGACATATGTGATGATAGAAGTTTGACCTTAAGCTCACAATTACTCCAAACAACAAACTGTATGGTAGTCTGATAATATGGTGTGTGTGTGTGTGTGTTGTGCACACATGTGTAACACCTGTATGTGTTTCTTTCCAGGTAATATGTCAGATCAGCTAAAATTTTGTTTACAGACTTTGGAAAGAATGCAAAGTATTGTTCATTAAGCAACAGTTTCTTAATCAGTTGTAAAATTTAATGGCAACTGAAATTATTGTTCATACTCAATTCATTTTTTATTTAATGTACATTTCAAGGGGCCTAGTGTCAGAGAGTGTAACTACAAAAACACTGTTTTGAGAAAATGAACAACATACACTTTTACTTTCACACTCTTGTCAAATACATAAGTGTTAACAACTGTTTGCAAAATGATATCTGTACATTATAAAAGCTAATATTATCTTAATCTATCTAGCATTGTACAGCATTTATTTACACACACACACACACACACACACACACACACACAAACGCGCGCGCGCGCGTGCAGGCACACAAAGAAGATAGTCCACTCTTACATCTTTCTGACATTAACACTTTAATGAACTTTCTATAGGACCTTATTCTTACATCTTTCTTACACCATAGATATTTAAACAATTATTTTAAATCACGAAAACTAAGTGTCAGTCAGGGGCGGATCCAAAAGTTCATGTCGGGAAGGGCAAACTGGTGGTCGGGGGTTCCCCCCAAAATATTTTTGTAAACGTAAGTCAATTTATAAGCACAGTTTATTGTCTACTTATACATATTAAAATCATGTATAAGCGTAAATTGTATTAATTTTTATGACATATATTACTTTTCTTTATTATCTAATACAAGTGTTACACAAAGAGTGTAGTATATGCTTTCCCTTCATAGTGTTATTCTTCAGTAAATTCCCACTCATTTTGTAGATCACGGTAATAGCTTAATTACCTTCAAACCTATTTTTATAAAAAATAAAGTATTACATACTTAACAGCTATAGAATGGGATGGAATGAATCATAATAAGTTCTATTTAATAAAAGAAGAAATATCGTTTTTTTTTATACCATTATTAAATTAAAATTTTACAGATACAAAATTACTATTAAATGGATGGTGAACATATTTAAAAAAATAATAAAAATCAAATACAGTGACCGGCGCTAAATGTGTTAACAGTTACTGGTACCGATTTATTCCTATGCTGTTTAATGCATATAATATTTTCCACTTGTTAGAATCAGGCACTTAATAGAATCAAAGTCATTAGTGGCTACTGTATATGTGTAGAAAAATACATTTTTAAATATTTTAACATTATAAGATATGACGCATAAAATAAAGTCACAGTGCTGTTCTTGTGAAACAGCCACTTGGTTACCAACCTACTAAAAATTCATTATGTGTAAATAGGGCTATTGTTTACCAAGTAAGATTCTTGCAGGGGGGGCAATTTCCCCCCATTGCCCCCTTTCTGGATCCTGGTGTCAGTGTGGTGTGTGTAATACTTAGTAGATAAACTTTGGTCTCAGTTTACGTTTTCTGAATCTGATGTACTTATACCATTATTAGTATCATTTCTGCCCTTTAAGCAGGGGCGGATTTACCATTTTGCCACCTGTAGGCAGTATAAATTTGTCACCTTTCCACAAATCTCTGTTGGGGGGGGGGGTTGATTTTACGGGTTTAATTCAATCCTTCATATTTTCAGTTACCCTAAAATTTGTTCTTTATATATTTCCTTCCCAATATTCTTAATACATTTCTATAGAACAACTTATATAATGTACTAGGAAGAGTACAATAGACATTAAATTACCTACTGTAGTTGTGTTTGTCCAAAACATTTTAACTGAAGTCTGAATCAACAAACTAAATAATAATAACTGAAGAAAAATATATTAATAAGTAGAAAAACACATGAGGGGGCGGTGATGGGGTTAAGAAAAGTGATTAGACGACTCACACTTTACGCAGAAGTACACACCACACCAAAAATTTATGCGGTGCCGGTCAGAGTTGGGTACGAAATTATTCTACGCTCACAGTCTATGACTTTTATAGTCATGAAATTATACCTCTTTTATAGTGGCATCTATTGACATTCACTCACACATCAAATTACAGAGTCAGTAAAGGATGTTCGAAATTTGAATGTAAACGAAGTAATAGTTAAATAATTAATTAATACAATGGGATTATCACATAGAAAATGCATGTAAATATGATCTCTTTATGTAATAAGCCTAGTTACTAAACAATTTATATTTTTAAAAGTTTCTTATCATATTGGGACAAATGAAGCGGCATTTGAAACATCTCTTAAGTATAAAACCAACATAACGGCCATCAAATTTCACATTTACATTTCACATAATAGTAATCACTGAAGCCAAAAAAAAAAATAGAAATTGCAAATTAACTGGCTTCTACAAGATTTTTTGCATAGGGCTAGATAAAAAGGTAAGAAAGAATTTTAAAAAAAGTTTACAAAAATTCAATTGCGGGTTTTCGAAAAAAGGTACAAAAAATTAATTTTTCGTGATTATCGAAAAAATATTAAATTTATGAGAAAAATATAAAATACCAAAAAGAAAGAGCATAAAAGTCTGCATAAAAAAGGTTACTAACATTTTTTTTTGTCAGAGCGATAGTTTTAGTAGTAGAAACTACATATTTAAAAATCGATTTCTTCTCCAATTTCTCCAATTTCTTGAAAAGATTCAGAAGTCAAGTCTTCTAATTCTATTTCTCCCTCATCATACACAATATTTGAAAAATTTGTGCACCAAAATTAAATTCTTTAATAAAATTACACAAAATCAATAAACCTATCAGACCTTTAATAAACGCTAGAACCGCACCAAATTATAAAATATCAAAATTACTAACACAAATCTTAAAACATAAAATTGAACTTGCAGCAAAATACAATACAAAAAATAGTACCGAACTCACGGAACATTCAATATCGAACTGCATTAATTCAATATCTGTATGCGCATGTACCAACTGTCCTCACTCTCCCTAAAATTCTTCAACTTTCAGGGTCTGTTCTTTTTATGCCCATGCACGGATATAAATTCTCACTATGTAGAAGAGAAACCTCAAATATTGTAGTTTTACATACAATAGTTACATATTAATATTTATTTTTCACAAGCAGAATGATCACTGTTGCACACCACTATATAAAAATTTTCCCGATTAGCGCTTTCAAGCTTCACAGCTCATCATCAGATCGGAATTGAGACAAACAACATGGAAACAAACCCTTCACCTCCATCTCACCCCACCCTACTCACACACAACAACCTATAATTAAAATGTCCCTTCCCCACCCCCTGAGCCCTGTCCCTCCATCTGGACAGTTACATATTTTTCTAGCAAATTCCTTGTGTTTCAGTGTTTTGTGTGTGTGTGTGTGTGTGTGTGTGTGTGTGTGTGTGTGTACATTCCTTTTAAACCTACCCGCCTTCCTCTCCACACACGTGGGTCAATCACACACCCTTATTTTAAAACATCCAATTAGTACTATGCAATTTAATTCTTAATCTTATCTATCTGTCCTCTATCATTTACTTCTTAATTATGTTATAAAATATTTCTTCATTATCAAATTTAATTTTAGTATTAATTAAATTGTCTAACCCTTTTTCTCTTTCTTTCAATATTTCTAACTCCTCTTAAGCTTCCTTTCAACTGTGTTATTTACTACTTTTACAATTTCGTAGTCTTCCAAAGGATTAACAAACTTATAGTTGTCTTCTATGAAATGTCTTGCATATAACGAATTGGTTGTTCTATTACCTTCTCCACGTTTGTGGTCAGACAACCTTCATACGAATTTTCGTCCTGTCTCACCTAGATACACTTTGTTGCAGTCTTTACATTTTAATTTATAAATTCTGCTTTTCTGTAATACTGGAATTTTTACTATATTTTTATTCCTTATCTTATCGAATACCATTTCACATTTTTTAATAGCTATATCTACTCCGTATTTATTAAAACATTTTATGATTTTTCTAGTATGTGAACCTATGTATGTCAATGACCCTGCATAATTCTTTTGTTCTGGTTCTATTTTAGCTTTTTGTTCTATTTTAGTTAACCCTTTTCATAACTTTATCCACTATGTTGGTGTTATAATTATTATTCCTTACAATTCCCTCTATCGTTTTTAACTTCCTATCTTTTGATTTGGTCTCTTTTAAACACTTCTGAGCTCTGTAACAAAATGAATTAATTGGATAAAGGTTATATATATATATTTTTTTAGATTTAAAGTACTTTCCAGACATTGTTTATTACTATCTTTGGGGGCTCAATGAGATGGAAGAGTTTAAAAGCATTTAATTTGATCTCTCATTTAAATTTTTTACTTTCGTGTCTCTTTACAACTGGCAGTGGCGGCTGGTGGTTGAAAAATTGGGGGGTTGCAGTTGGGTTGGATGGTATTAAATTGTTTTATTCTCTGAACAGAAAATGTCCAAGTCTCCTCGCCTCCAAACAATATACAAGGAAAGCAAAATAATGCAATTTTAGTGTCACACCCACATGACCACAAATATTATTTATTGTATGAATCTTTTTTAAATTTACGATTAAATATTCTGTTACCTGATTTTACACTTTGATTAAAATTTGAAAGGTCTGGTGTAGGCCTACCTGCTCTCTTTAATTTCAATTTTCTTTAATAGGACATAAACTGAACAGCGTTTTTGTTAAGTTTACAACAGAAATAATTGCTTACTACCAGTTAAATATAATAAATATCTTACACTATGACACCTTAATTCTTTATATGTACTATTATTTTCATTTAACGATGAACTGGACTGACACACTTAACTGACACTAACAACGAACTTCCAACCCGGCGCACCATATTATTTACACTTGAGTCTGCAGACTGACGATTATGAAACCGCTCGGACAACTTCGGCTACCTTCGTTCTCAGCAAACTGACTGGTGGCGCCGTGAGGTACAAGCGGGGTTTGCAGTCCCTAATCACACCAAGCGAGCCTATACTGCTACAATTGGAACAACCGAGTCTAGCCAGCCAGAGCACTACTCCATTGTATTTCCCCATATACAAAGCGCGTCACAGTTGGTGCACACTTGCCATGTACACCGCAGTAAAAGCGTGTACGGTTTTTAGTAATTGCTATGGTTTTTCAATCGGCAAATGTTTAATTACGATGCTTTAGCTTGAAAACACTATTATTACTTATTGTCTTATTCATAATTCTATAATTTAAAATACAATTCGGGATTTAATGGGGGTTGTGCAACCGTGCAACCTAAGCACGGGCCGCCACTGACAACTGGAGTATGCCATTCTCTGTTATATGCTTTTACTATGTTGTTATTTCTGTTAGCAATTATCAAATCTGTGAATTTAGCAGATAAATTAAATGTTGCCAAAAAAACCTTTACATGCCTACAACTTTTTATTATCTTTACTCAACAAATACAATTTAGTGTATTTACATCATGAAGACTCTTAGAACAATCCTAAGCGATTTTTTTCTTGTTCAGTTAAACTACATATATATTGTTTTTGCAAGCCATTATTTCCTATTGCCCACTGTTGCTCATTTAACAGTTTCCTATCTTACATAGGCTGTCATGGCAGTAGCCATTATTTAAAGAGTTTAAACTACCAGGCAATTGAGTTGTGGTCAATTGTTTGTCTGTGTTATCATTTATTCACTAAATGTTTTGTCCACCCATCGAAGGCCTTCTTCAGTAGCAAAATAGTTCTACACGGAGTGGTAGGTTAAACATACTCTACGCTTTTACCTCGCCTTATAACCTCAAATGAAGTAAGTAAAATGGGAGGAATGTAAGCAGTGGCATAGCTAGCCTTTTTGGCGCCCGGGGCAAGGAGATCGTCGGCCTCCTCACCTTCACAATTAAAGGGGGACAAAAGAGCAAAAATGAAGGCTCATTCAGTGAACAAAGTACTTAATAAATGCAGATGTGTAGATTTTTGTATGAAACGATGTCCAGCAAATGTCTTAACAATATTCGTTAAGTTAAAATTAAGAAATTACATATTATAATACTACCGGTATTCAGTTTGTATACATTTATTATTAACAAATGTAGACTATAAAAATGTATTTATTCTTCGTATTGTTTAAATTAGCAGCCATCCTTACTATTTCTTTTATGAATTTGCTAACTGCTATAATTTTTTATTGTTTGACTAAGCTTTTCGTCATTACTGACATCTTCAGGTCTTAAACAACGTCTATCAACTGTACGTTGTAAGCTTTTATACTTTAGGCCCCTCCCCTTATGTCATCGCCCCTATTATTGGTTCAGCTGCTACCGCTCTTCACGGGAACTTTGTCTACCTTTTTCCGTTAGGCATTTTTCTAACGTCCGTCAAATTGTTTTAAGAATCTCCCGTTAATTTCTTCATTCTTGACTTATAATTTTTTTGTAACCTTTTACATTTCGTCATTTTTTAGTGTGTTATTCTTATTATTTTAATTTATTTTTGTTTATTGTTTAATATATAATAAAATATTTCTTCATTTGTAAAATCTACTTTTATATTCATTAATTTATTTTTATCTTCTTTTTTAACTTTAAGTATTTCTAGTTCTTCTATTAATTTTCTTTTTTGTGGATTGTTTTCTATTTTAATTATTTCCATATTTTCATTGGGATTTATGAATTTATGGCCTGATTCGTTGAAATGTCTTGCATATAGTGAGTTCGTTACTCTAACCCCTTCTCCTTTTGCGTGTTCATTCATTCTAATTTTAAATTTTCTTCCAGTTTCTCCCAGATATATCTTATTACATTCCCCACATTTTAATTTGTATACGCCGCTTTTTTCTGTTAATGGAATTTCTTCTGTTTTATCATTTTTTATATATTCGAATACATTTTTCGTTTTCTTTATTCCTATCTGTATTTCATATTTTTTGAAACATTTTTGTAACATTTTTGTTTGATATCCTATGTATGTTATTGAGCAATAACATACATAGGATATCAAACATCCTCTTCTTTTATTTTTAAAACATGTAGCTGGAATTTTCTAACCTCTGGCACAAAATTATGAAAAAACCAATCGCTGGAAAATTTCTGAGTAAACCATGCAGTCTTGTTTGCTTTATAAATAACTGGTAGGCTTTCCGTAATTTTTTTAATTGCTCTAGGCTTAGCTGATTTTCCAACAACGACGGATGTTAGACGGTGAGACCCATCTGCGTTTGCACATAAAAGAGCAGATAGTCTTTGTTTATTTACCTTTCGGCCTGGTGTGGAATTGTCCATTCTATAGGCCCTGAGTATTCTGAGGAATGGATCTCCAAAACAAGCCTGTTTTGTCACCATTATAAATTTGGGATCATCAGTAATTACTGCTTTAAGTCTTTGGCGAAACAGTTCGACACTAGAAACATCGGAACTTAAACTTTCCCCAAATATTTTCCGGTTTACAATGGAATGCCGCTGCCGAAATTTAAAAAGCCATCCTGTACTAGCTTTAAAATCAGTTTCACCCAATTTTTGAGCAAATCTTTCTGGCGCTGCCTGTAATTCTACACCTCTAACTGGAACACCAACTGAAATTTCTGCTTCTACTAAGTGTATACAGCATCGTCAATATTACTGAACTTTGCTGCAGTCGTTCGTTTTCTTTTAACAATATTCACATTTGGCGTATCTTGCTTTAAAACAAAATTGGAAATTTTTTTTCTGTCTTTTTATATATGATAAAACGTAGACTTACTAATTCCAAACCCGTTTAAAATATTCTGCACAGAATAACCAGCGTCTATTTTACTCAACACTTTCATTTTGTCTTCTAAAGTTAAAGTCTTGTATTTACCTCTAGCACTCATATTGTAATACAGTACTGTAAATTAATACTAAACAGTGTTTGAAGAAAATGTGGTCTGAAAAGCTGTACGCAACTAAGAAATAACTTCAGTACAATAGAACGCACACGAATACAATAACAATGACGCACACACTACCAAAGCAGCAGTTGAAACTGGACTAAACCCAGTCGGGGTGGGGGTGCGTATCGCACATTTTGCCAATATAACACTTTAAGAAATCCCTAAAGGTAAATGTTTTCACAAAGAATTCACAAAATTAATTTTTTTTGTGAATTATAATTTTTTTTAGGGAGTCCGAATTATCATAAATTCCGAATTAGAGAAGTCCGAATTAGAGAGGTTTCATTGTATTAACAAAAATGCTGAACTGAAAGTTTTGTTAGGTTAGGTCAAGAAGGATACCCAATGTCTATGTAGGATGAACCAATGTTTCAGTCAAAAATGAATGACAGGGCATTCCTAATGAAATAAGCTGGTCGGTAAAGTTTTTGTATAATGATTTGAGCATGTGCTATCATGTTACAGATGATATTACAGAAAGGCTTGTATAAACATTACACACAGTAGGACTGTAATCAGTCTGTACAGAGTGAAATATTAAAATAAAGAGGCTAAAGGTATGTAAGTTATTTAAAGAAATATTATATTTGCTTTTTGGAAGAAAACCATACTTTTAACTTAAAGCTGACTATTTCACAATCCCCAAAAGTTGTAAAATAACAAAAAGACCACTACAGATATTGGGAAGATAACAAATACAATACATAACATGAACCCATGTATGAACAGGTGCCTAAAAGAAAAGATATAAAACCCATACCATTTTAAAAATATTATTTACAGATCTTTAACTGACCAATACTTAAATATCAAATTCTAATTTTTTTGATGTACTACCACCATTGTCCAGATACTCATTTAAGCCTGAGAAACAGCTTTTGTACCCCCGACTCATAAGTCATCCAGTGACCACATTGCAACCTCATTTTCACAATTTCTGGCCAGGTATTTTTTGAAGATGTGAGTGAAAAATTAACAGAAGGTTTATTATAAGAATGAACAAAGTATGCCGTTCTAATCAAACAGCCAAGATTAGCATAAACGTGTCTCTATAAATCAAATGTACAACATAAATAAAACACAAATAGTGTAACTCTGAGTTTGTTGACTGTGTAACGTCACAAAACGTTCCATAAAAGGAAATCATTTATATAGTAAGTTAGCATAAGAGGAAAGTGAGGTGAACAGTATCGAACCCAAGTAGTCCCAAAAATTGTGTAATTTTGTATAATAATTATTTCTATCAACTTGAAAAAACGACCAAACTATGACTAAGACAAAACCCCATATATATTATTAAAGTGAATAAGAGTGAAAAAACCATAAGACACTATAAGAGAGAGAAATAAATGAAGTCAATAATTATTAAGTTTTATAACTATGAATAGAGTATTAAAAACTATTTTTTGTGAATAAATGGACATGATCCATTATTATATTATGTGATGTAAATAAAATAAATGTATTAAATGATTTAAATACATTATTAGAAAGAGTTTAAGTTAGAATAAAAATGATATATTTGTTATGACAAAAAATATTAATGTGTTGGATTTGAGACCATACACCAAGATTTCATGAAAAAATTAATTATTATCAGATTTAAATAAAAACTATATGTAATTGTCAAGCCGACAATAGTGAACAATTTATCTTAAATAAAGGAAGCTGTCAAATGAATAAAAAGCAGTCAAAATAGCCAAAAACAGTGTTAACTAAAAACATGTAATAGGCATCTAATATTGTATAATTTATGAATTTAATGTTGCCAAAATGCAACCAAATTGCATTAGAAAGCTGTAATATGATATAAAGCAACTATACTAATATACCTGACTAACTTTAACATTGTAATAGTCAAGTTAGCAAAATATTTACTTATACCATGTATGGCTGGAACCAATCATCCAGTACAAAAATAATCATAGCTGGCTAAATACTTACATAATGCTAACAAAAATAAGATAGAAAGGTACAATACATCAGTATACCTTAATAAGAAACAAACTCAGTTGAAAGTAAAGTCAATTCTAAAAGAATTTAACTAATAAGAGTGAGATTTGTCACGCCATAAAAAAGGACATCTCTAGACCAATCAATGATGCTATGTCATCTTGTGATAAATATAATATATGTACAGAGTAACCAGGTATCACAAAAGATAGACAAAATAATAAACTCTGTGTGTACAGTAGTGAAATAATACATATATTAAAGAAAAAGAGTAATCATTGTATTAGAAAACTGACAAGAATCTAGGCCATGAGCAGAGGCCATATAAAATTGTATTTATTTGTGTTTTATTTATGTTAAAATTTGTTTATTTTGTTGTAGGAAGGTAGTAGTATTAGATGTTCAGCTTGTGGAAGGAACTTAGCAACTCCACAACAATTTTTGTTATAAAAATTGAGTTTTCAATGACAACAACTCAAGGTGAGGGTTGTATATTGTATTGTTTATTAGACTTAAGTTAATTAGAAACCAATCATATTTAGTATCGCTAGATTCAGTTAAAAACAGGGAATCTAAATGTATTAATGGCATACAAATTGTGAGTACTAATGTAAAACTGTTTGATAAATACCAGAGTAATTTTTGAAATATCCTTTGTATGAAGAATAAGGAATTCGTTCTAAAAGCTTCTACGGAAGTGAAAATTGTTCTATGACATTCCATTTCGTTTATTCTCGAACAATCTAGAAAGAATTTTTACACAAATATACCGGAAGTCGATGTAAACAAGCAGCCTGAATTAGTATAAAAGAGAGACCAAATCCGACCGAAAGACACTTGAAACTTGAACTCCAGAACTGATGCATCACCCACAACACTGATCAACACAGCTAAGGCGAAACCGAAGAGGCGAGAAATCGACAAGACACGGAGAAAGGCTTTTTCCCGTACATAGACATACCGACTGACTTAACCTCAACGAGAATCTACGCCAAAAGTATCGCTGAAATAGAGCAGCGATACGGCAAATTTTAATAGAAATCACGCAGCCAGAACGTCATGCGGCCCAGGAGGGACCAAAAATTTAAATAGAGAACGAATTCTGCTGTGTTCGCATAGACTGACTAACGTGACAATAATTCCCCCTAACGTAAACAAACATATACCCAACAAGCCTTTCTTATCGACAACATGGGAATCAGCGCTACGGCGGATAATTTCTGAATTAACGCGGAGCAGCTGATGAGCTTTTGGCGGCGTTTGAACGAGATTCTACTGCCAAACGTTTTTACAAAAGTGCGGAAAAAGTAAACGATCGCAAAATTTGACTTTAAATAGATTCAGTGTACACCCGAAGAGGCGAGATTGAGAAACTACCCGAAAGGAGTGTCCAGTGCGAGAATAAATAACCATTGGAACGTGAGTTACCAAAATTAAAGTCATTTGTTACCTGGTTACATTTTATCACGCAGTTGTACTTCACACGCCACACATACACCTTCAAATCACTTAGTTTTTTCTTGTAAGGCATCTAATTGATATGTCTTGGTAGTTCAAAGGAGTCACGTCCTGAGAGTAAAGATTTTTTCACGTATTAAACTCATGCTTTTCAACTGAGTCAAAATCTGAAATATGCTAGCCGATACTTGATTGGATATATAAAAATAAAAAATTGTTAATAATAATAACTTGTAAAATTTTTTCTCTGCAATTTTATAATTTTTTTCTATGAATGTTAGTCCTTCAGACGATTTGTTTGTTTTTGAAGAATCATTAAACTTAACTGATTTTTCCAAGCTAAACTGACTTGTTTAAATTTTTTCGTAGATTTAAAAATTTTATCAATCACATTTTTTTCTTGGAACAAACGCTTCCAAGTGGCGCCCACAAAAAGCATAGTATTAAGTTGTGTTACAGGACTACATCACTGCAGAGGATCCAATCAACAGAGTAAGTAACAAAAGTGCGCGGAGGTAACGCCCGACAAATTACAACACCATTACTTTACACCCACTACTTGTCTTACCGTTATAAATTGGCAGCCCAACTAGTGAGGCTTGAAAAAGACGGAACAAGCCCGGCAACTACCAACATATTAAAATGCCGCAACCTAAGGGAAAAAAGGTGAAGAAGACTGTGGAACCCGAGTTAAGTGTGGAAGACGGAGAGGCAGTACAGGTCGAGGAAGTAGAGCTAGAACCGCCCACACTAGAAGTGGAAAGACCGGTACAAACGGCAGACGAATTAGAAGAACAGACGGGAGAAGAACCCATACAAATGGTAGAACAAACAGAGAACCCCGAACCAGAGAAAATAACAGGGAACGTTGACGCTAATGTAATAATGATAATGTTCCAAACGCTAAACGAAAATATGAAAAAAAATGAGAAGAATAGACAGGAAGATAAGGAGGAAATAATCAAATCCCTGAAAGAGGATAT
This sequence comes from Magicicada septendecula, assembly GCA_034769895.1. Taxonomy (NCBI): domain Eukaryota; kingdom Metazoa; phylum Arthropoda; class Insecta; order Hemiptera; family Cicadidae; genus Magicicada; species Magicicada septendecula. Next base: position 138,576,288 of record CM068372.1, read on the forward strand.
GAATAAAAATAGACAGGAAGATAAGGAGGAGAATAATAAAAATATGGGGAAATTAGACAAAAACATAGAATCTTTAAGGGAGGATATAACCGAGAAAATAAATGATAATGGGAAAAAACTGGAGATATTTCAGGAGGAGAACAAAAAAAGCATAGAGTCCCTGAAAAAGGAAATTAGCATAAAGTACGAAACAGTAAACAAAACGATCAATGATAATAAGATCGATAGTGACAGGAAGGTCGAAAACATGGAGAAACAATTGGAAAGGTTACAGGAGGGAAACAATACACGTTTCGAAAATCTAGAGGAACAAACAGTAGAGACCAAACAAGATGTTAGAAATCTCGAAAACAGGGTAAGGCAGAACCAAGACGCCATCATGCAGGAGGTGGGAGAAGTCCAGAAAGACGTTAGCGAGAGGATGCAGAAAACATATGACATCGCTAACAGGCTGGACGAACAGATAAAAACTAACAAAAATAGTATACTGGAAATAGACCAGAGAGAGAAAAACCTGCAGGAAAGATTAGAGGCGCTGAGAGACACACCAATACTAAACACTCATACGTGTCATGGTGAAAACAGGGAAGTAATCAACTTCCAAAACTATCGACGAAACCCAATGGAATTTTTAGAAAGAATGGAAGAGTTTATTGGGAGAAATAGAGAAACAAGGTGGGACAGGATAAGAGAGATGCTTGACGAGATGTTTAAAAATACTAAGGATAACTGGTGGATAGCGGTACGACCCGAAATCACAAATTTAGCAGAGTTTAAACGCCAGTTTAAGGAAAAGTATTGGTCAGAGACCGCACAAAACCGGGTAAGAATGGACATTTTCTATGGCAAATACGACGCGTCCTATGGACAGTCCCCGACGTCTTATTTCCTGGGAAAGGTATGTTTAGCACGGAAGTTGATACCGCCGATCCCAGAAGAATGTTTGGTAAGGCAATTAGCTGGACACTACAGCTATGGTATCAAGGATGCCCAATTATACCAACAAATTAGCAAAATAGCCGATCTGGCCAAATTATTGGAAAATTGCGAATCCACAGGAAGGTTCCAGGATTACCAACCCCCCAATCGTAAGGTAGAGTAGAACAACAATAATAACGGACCAAACCGGAATGGAGGTGGGAACAGTAATAATCTAATCACCAATAATCAGAATAATAATATCCCACCAAATGGCCGAAATGATAACACTCAGGGCCCAATTAACCGCAACTATCCGGGACCAAACAGAGGTAATTACACTGGGAATAACTACGGTAGGAACTTCCACCAGGGAAACGGTTATCGCGGGAATAATTATAGAGGAAATAGTTATGGTCAATGTAATGGTTATCGCAACGGGGGAAACCAAGGAGGAGGCGATAGGAGAAACCAAAATGAATATAGGCCCCAGGTAAATTATACAATGGCCAATAACCGACGGCCATATCCACCCAATGTACCCACTTACATGTTTTACCCACAACAGGCGCCAGGTAGCCAGGGTAACACGGCGAATAGCCAACCTATTAACGGTAATCCCGAGGTCAGGCAGAAAACACAGACGGGTCAGCAACCCAATGTTCCGGGAGACCGGGCCAATGAGACAGTGGCTCATTTAAACTAAACGCGGCAGTGAAAAAGGAAAACCGCCCTTCACTGAACCAATATTATGGGGTGAAAAATGACGAACATAGACAGGACAAAGAAGGGACTAGGATAAGAATAAATAATTACCTTAAGGATATTAGAGAGGAGTTATTAGAAGAAGGTGATAATATCATTAAAAATAGTAACCAAGGGAATAATAGTATCGTGCAGATTAAAGCATATATCAATGACATAGAAGCGATACTACTCATTGACACGGGGTCAAATGTGTCACTTATCGATAGCATTGAGTTAGAGCGGATTAAACAAAATAGTAATTTACCAATACCCACTCTACCGATAAATAACATTATTTTAGTCGGAGCAACGGGGAGGCAAAATAGATCAATAAAGAAACAGGTGTCATTAGAGATGACTAGTAATGGGGTAACAATACCAATAGGGTTATTAGTGGCGAGTAATTTACCCATGAGTATACTAATAGGCTGCGATATACTTAGGCCATACAATGCTGTAATAGATTTGGAAAGTAAGGTGATAACTTTTAAGACTAACAAGGGGATTTGGACCAATAATTTAATCGATGTCCAAGGAAGTGGTACAGACAATACACCTTATCAAGCGATAGTGAACCATTATTATTGTACCGATCGTCCAATCAATATGCCATTATATCAGGAGGAAAACCCAGAGTTGTGGTTAGAAAAGTTAGAAGAAATACGGGATTTCCAAAGGACGAAAGCAAGGGGTCTGATCAGCGAAAAACAGGCGGAACAATTAATCGAGGTATACAACCATTATAAACACATATTCTCGAACGCTCCAGGTAAAGCCAGAGATTATCAGTGCACCATAAAATTCAAAACTCCGGTGGAATTTAACAGGAAATCGTACCCGATCGCATACTCGCTAAAGAATGAAGTCAGGGAAGAATTAAACAGGATGATAGAGGACGACATAATCGAGTATAGTCATTCGCCCTTTACCAGCCCAATCATAGCAGTGCCAAAAAAGAACGGAAAGGTACGTATATGTCTCGATGCTAGGGAGATCAACAAAATGATTGTTAACGACCGCACATCACCTGGGGAGATAGAGGAGATATTAAAAAAGTTCCACGGAATCAGATATATAAGCTCATGGGATACAGTATGCGGATACTGGCAGGTAGAACTCCACCCTGATAGTAGGAAATATATGGCATTCATATTCGAGGGCAGAAACTATCAGTTTAAGCGGTTACCTTTTGGCTTAATAAATTCTGTGGCGGTGTTTGTAAAGATAATGGACAGAATATTGGGGCAGGAAGTACTGAAGTTTACGACAGTATACGTCGACGACCTACTGGTAACTTCAGCGAATTGGGACAACCATTGTAATAGGGTTGAACAGGTGCTAGAGAAATTATCAGAGAATAATATCACCCTCAAATTAGACAAGTCCCAATTCATTGCAAATGAGGTGAAATTTTTAGGATTTAATTTAACAGAACAAGGGATTACTCCATCCAAGGAAAAGGTAGAGGCCATACAGAAGTTCCCCACCCCAAGAAATAGGAAACAGCTGCAGTCATTTTTAGGAATCTGCAACTATTACAGAAAGTTTCGGTCCAATTACTCAGAACTAACTGCCAGGTTCCAAAAGCAGTTATCAGCTAAAGACAAATGGACTTGGGGACCAGAGTAAGATGGAGTGCTCAATATCATAAAGGAAAAGTTTTTAGAAACCATAATGTTGCATCATCCCGACTTTACAAAACCATTTTTTCTAAACTGCGATGCCAGTAACGTGAGTTTAGGTGCAGCCCTCTATCAGGAAGATCAGGACGGTAACCATTTAGTAATTAGCTTTGCTAGCCGCGTGCTGAACAGTTGCGAACGAAACTACAATACTACCGAAAAAGAACTGTTGAGTGTAGTTTTCGCATGCGGTAAATTTAGGACATATATATTAGGGTACCCCATAACAGTTAGAAGTGACCACAAATCTATATCATTTTTAAAGCATTGTAAACTGAACCACGGAAGGCTGACTAGATGGGTTTTGGCCTTGCAAGAGTACAATATCACATGGGAATATATACCCGGCAAACAGAACGTAGCCGCCGACGTCTTATCTCGCGTCAATATACCAGACCAAACCTTTGACGGCGAAAAGGAACAATTAGCCAAGGTTTACCACATTATTAAGAGCAGGGAGGATTTAAAAGATATTTTGCACGAAATAAAGTCACAACAAGAGGCCGATCCGAAATTAGGAGATATTAGAAAAAGGGTACAGGAAGGCGATGAGGTCATAAACAGATTTTATTGTATACACGACGACACTTTGTTTATTAGGAATACCCCGCAACAAGAGAATTGGAAATTAGTGATTCCACCAGCGATAGAGAGACCGCTAATAATCGACTATCACGATAGGTACGGACATATGGGTGCCCTTAAAGTAAGGAAGGCATTGGAAGAGCAAACATACATCAAGGGGATGAATAAGAAGGTGCAACTGGCGATACGGTCGTGCGATATTTGTCAAAAAGTAAAGTGTGATAACGAGAGGAAGGAAGGGGTCATGATACCCATATTATCTACCGAAAAATTGGAAAAGGTATTTCTCGATATCTGCGGACCCTTTCCACGCAGCGCTGGGAGACACCGATATAAATTTATCGTAATCATTTTCGACCACTTTAGCAAGTATACAAAGCTATACCCAATAACTAGGGCAACGACCAGGAAAATAATAGACATAATAATCAAGCGTTATATAATGGAAGTGGGCCGACCGTATTCTATAATTACGGACCACGGTACTCAGTTTAGGGGAAAACTTTGGAAGGAAAGCTTGGGAGAACACGGAATAAAAACGTACAAGACGTCCGTATATCACCCGAATAGTAACCCAGCCGAGAGAGTGTTAAGGGAGGTAGGACGGTTACTAAGAACATACTGCCATAACGAGCAGAAAAGATGGCATGAATATGTAGCCTCTACCGAGGATTTTCTCAATTTCTCGCATCACAATACCATCGAGATGTCGCCATACACGGTTATGTTCGAAAGACCCCCACCACGAGAGATAAAAGAAATTATTAATTTTCCCGACGAACCTGCATACCAATTTGAAGGGGCAAAATTTTATAATAAGGTGTTAGAAAAAACAGAACAGCAGCGGAAAAAATATATCAAATCACAGCCTAAGGCAATTAAATATGAGGTAGGTGAAAAGGTGTTAGTTAAAAATAGAGAATTGCCCAGTGCTATACAAGGCATAACGAGGAAATTGCTACTCTTATATACAGGGCCTTTCACGATAACCAGAGACAATAAAAACAATACCTACGAGGTAACTGACACAATTAGGAACAAGGTAAAAGGTACGTATAACCAGACTTCATTAAAAAAGTACCATGATTAAAAAAAAAAAATCGCAAGTCGAATACTCAATCAGTGACCAAGTACCATGACCAAAAACCAAAGTAAAATACAGCATCCTAGAGAAGGTACCTTGACTAAACATGTTAACGTGAATTTTTTAACTTAGCCATAATTAGAAAGGAGGTAGAGATTATTAAATAAATATAAATATTATTGTATTATGATTATTATTAATAAATATTACGAGAAGGACACCTTACACCAAAGGCATAATGATATATATATAAAATATAGATTTATTTCCAATAGCCATGTCAACGTATATTTACCAGCTTACCCGTACTTAGAGAAGGAGAGAGATTATTATTAATAAATATTACGAGATGGACACTTAGTAAAGGAGAAAAGAAGGAGAAATATTGTATAGAGATTATTATAAATAAATATTACGAGAAGGACACCTTACACCAAAGGCATAATGATATATATATAAAATATAGATTTATTTCCAATAGCCATGTCAACGTATATTTACCAGCTTACCCGTACTTAGAGAAGGAGAGAGATTATTATTAATGAATTTTACAAGATGGACACTTAGTAAAGGAGAAAAGAGGGAGAAATACTGTCATATATTTGATACTAAATGGAAATGATAAATGGAAAAAAAAAAAAAAAAAAGGGAAAACAGTGTGTTACATAAGGAGGTAATGATGAATATAAATATAGCTATTAACATTGAATGATTTTAAACGATAATTTAACCTGCGGAGAACGATATATTAATATAATTGTGAATTAATCAGAAGAGTTTAAGAAAGGGAATTTATGTGTAGGAGCCTATGATCTTTGAATATTGTATTTTTTTATTATTATTATTATTATTATTATTATTTGTTGCAAAGGTGCAATTATTATTTTCTGAACAGGGAAGTGTTGCCTCTGATTTCAGTAGTTATGGACAGGAAGGGACAGAGAATGTATGCCATAGCGAGCCACTCTGACTCCCAACCCTCTATGTAAGTTAGGGAATTGATAGGGAATTATATCAAAGATTAATTAAATAACATCAAGGTAAAAAGGAAAGGAATAGGTGATACGACCAAGAACGAAATAGGAATATTGAGTTGGATTAATATATTAAAGGAGTAGTACAGGAATTTAATTATAAGATAAAAGAATGAGATATAAGGAAGCTAATAAAGGGTTAATATAGAGATGATAATTTCATAAAAACCAAAGATATGTTTTTCCAAAATTATCAACTTTAACGGAGAGGCATATGTAACGTCACAAAACGTTCCAGAAAAGGAAATCATTTATATAGTAAGTTAGCATAAGAGGAAAGTGAGGTGAACAGTATCGAACCCAAGTAGTCCCAAAAATTGTGTAATTTTGTATAATAATTATTTCTATCAACTTGAAAAAACGACCAAACTATGACTAAGACAAAACCCCATATATATTATTAAAGTGAATAAGAGTGAAAAAACCATAAGACACTATAAGAGAGAGAAATAAATGAAGTCAATAATTATTAAGTTTTATAACTATGAATAGAGTATTAAAAACTATTTTTTGTGAATAAATGGACATGATCCATTATTATATTATGTGATGTAAATAAAATAAATGTATTAATGATTTAAATACATTATTAGAAAGAGTTTAAGTTAGAATAAAAATGATATATTTGTTATGACAAAAAATATTAATGTGTTGGATTTGAGACCATACACCAAGATTTCATGAAAAAATTAATTATTATCAGATTTAAATAAAAACTATATGTAATTGTCAAGCCGACAATAGTGAACAATTTATCTTAAATAAAGGAAGCTGTCAAATGAATAAAAAGCAGTCAAAATAGCCAAAAACAGTGTTAACTAAAAACATGTAATAGGCATCTAATATTGTATAATTTATGAATTTAATGTTGCCAAAATGCAACCAAATTGCATTAGAAAGCTGTAATATGATATAAAGCAACTATACTAATATACCTGACTAACTTTAACATTGTAATAGTCAAGTTAGCAAAATATTTACTTATACCATGTATGGCTGGAACCAATCATCCAGTACAAAAATAATCATAGCTGGCTAAATACTTACATAATGCTAACAAAAATAAGATAGAAAGGTACAATACATCAGTATACCTTAATAAGAAACAAACTCAGTTGAAAGTAAAGTCAATTCTAAAAGAATTTAACTAATAAGAGTGAGATTTGTCACGCCATAAAAAAGGACATCTCTAGACCAATCAATGATGCTATGTCATCTTGTGATAAATATAATATATGTACAGAGTAACCAGGTATCACAAAAGATAGACAAAATAATAAACTCTGTGTGTACAGTAGTGAAATAATACATATATTAAAGAAAAAGACTAATCATTGTATTAGAAAACTGACAAGAATCTAGGCCATGAGCAGAGGCCATATAAAATTTATTTATTTGTGTTTTATTTATGTTAAAATTTGTTTATTTTGTTGTAGGAAGGTAGTAGTATTAGATGTTCAGCTTGTGGAAGGAACTTAGTAACTCCACAACAATTTTTGTTATAAAAATTGAGTTTTCAATGACAACAACTCAAGGTGAGGGTTGTATATTGTATTGTTTATTAGACTTAAGTTAATTAGAAACCAATCATATTTAGTATCGCTAGATTCAGTTAAAAACAGGGAATCTAAATGTATTAATGGCATACAAATTGTGAGTACTAATGTAAAACTGTTTGATAAATACCAGAGTAATTTTTGAAATATCCTTTGTATGAAGAATAAGAAATTCGTTCTAAAAGCTTCTACGGAAGTGAAAATTGTTCTATGACATTCCATTTCGTTTATTCTCGAACAATCTAGAAAGAATTTTTACACAAATATACCGGAAGTCGATGTAAACAAGCAGCCTGAATTAGTATAAAAGAGAGACCAAATCCGACCGAAAGACACTTGAAACTTGAACTCCAGAACTGATGCATCACCCACAACACTGATCAACGCAGCTAAGGCGAAACCGAAGAGGCGAGAAATCGACAAGACACGGAGAAAGGCTTTTTCCCGTACATAGACATACCGACTGACTTAACCTCAACGAGAATCTACGCCAAAAGTATCGCTGAAATAGAGCAGCGATACGGCAAATTTTAATAGAAATCACGCAGCCAGAACGTCAAGCGGCCCAGGAGGGACCAAAAATTTAAATAGAGAACGAATTCTGCTGTGTTCGCATAGACTGACTAACGTGACAATAATTCCCCCTAACGTAAACAAACATATACCCAACAAGCCTTTCTTATCGACAACATGGGAATCAGCGCTACGGCGGATAATTTCTGAATTAACGCGGAGCAGCTGATGAGCTTTTGGCGGCGTTTGAACGAGATTCTACTGCCAAACATTTTTACAAAAGTGCGGAAAAAGTAAACGATCGCAAAATTTGACTTTAAATAGATTCAGTGTACACCCGAAGAGGCGAGATTGAGAAACTACCCGAAAGGAGTGTCCAGTGCGAGAATAAATAACCATTGGAACGTGAGTTACCAAAATTAAAGTCATTTGTTACCTGGTTACATTTTATCACGCAGTTGTACTTCACACGCCACACATACACCTTCAAATCACTTAGTTTTTTCTTGTAAGGCATCTAATTGATATGTCTTGGTAGTTCAAAGGAGTCACATCCTGAGAGTAAAGATTTTTTCACGTATTAAACTCATGCTTTTCAACTGAGTCAAAATCTGAAATATGCTAGCCGATACTTGATTGGATATATAAAAATAAAAAATTGTCAATAATAATAACTTGTAAAATTTTTTCTCTGCAATTTTATAATTTTTTTCTATGAATGTTAGTCCTTCAGACGATTTGTTTGTTTTTGAAGAATCATTAAACTTAACTGATTTTTCCAAGCTAAACTGACTTGTTTAAATTTTTTCGTAGATTTAAAAATTTTATCAATCACATTTTTTTCTTGGAACAAACGTTTCCAAGTGGCACCCACAAAAAGCATAGTATTAAGTTGTGTTACAGGACTATATCACTGCAGAGGATCCAATCAACAGAGTACGTAACAAAAGTGCGCGGAGGTAACGCCCGACATTTTACAACACACCCACAGCTTGTTTTTCTATAAATTGACGACTCCAACGTGAGGCTGTTAAAGAAGGAACGCTATCATCTACAAACACTAAGTCTGTTTTTCTATAACTGTTATAATTATGTGATATAACACTAACATAAAATGTATTAGTTCTTATTCAGTACAAATAAAAAACAACAACTTTTATGAAAGCATATACTATTCATTACAATTACAAGTACTACTCATTAGATGGTGAATAGCTAAATAAATTTGATAATCTTCTTGTATATATTTTCAAAGTAGGTGTACAGTTTTATATTCTAAAGCGTGTCATAAATATCCAATACCTTAACCTTTGGTTCTCATTGTTTATCATACAATTAACACTTATCAACTACAGTTGCTTGCAGTTTGATATTACAAAAGCTAATTTTTAGAGTTTTTAAGCCAGTCACATGTTATTGTTTTTATGTATAATTGCATTTACAATGCACATACAGGTGGATAATGTTATCTTAGTCTTTGGTGGGCATTATTTATATTGAATTATTTCCAATGAACACTCATGAACTTGTGAAAGTACATGTGAATCTTTTATGTATGTTGAGTACCGGTACCCAATAATATCGACCTTATTGTCTAAAAACCTGCTTCAAAACAAGTATAAGACAAATAGTATAACCATATACAGTAGACTGTCAATAATAATCAGAATAGCATCACAAATAGATTTTTGCTTAAAGGCAGTTTAATTTGTTTTAAATGTATTACACTTCTGTAAAATGTGTTGTAATCTAATACGTCTGCAGACACTATTAAATCATGTAATTTTGTTTTATTGTATTCACAATATAGTAACCAACTGTTCAAATAGTATATTTTAAATTTTATTATATTAACTGTAATCTGATTGCAAGTTGTTTTTGCATTGTATGTTTTCTTCAACCTAACAATTAAAATACCTAACAGGCATGTAACAGGTATTAAATACTTATATAACCTCTTGGTTGTGTAATGAATACAAATTAATTTTTGATGTGCTGTATGTAATATACTGCAATTGTAATAGTTTATGTCAAAAAACCCAAACAAATCAAACTATGCCTGTCCCAGTTATTTCTGATTATTGATTCTGTACTGTATCTCTATATCATGCAAAACACAATGCATATTGTCTCTGTTTACAAATAACCTATTACTGGTATATTAGAAACAGTGGTTTACCCTGGATTCCTTCTGGGGGAAGGGATTTTTAATTATTATAATTAAAAATTACAAAAATAAAAATAAAAATAACTGTTTAGTATTGTTTATGGTCAGAAAGGCAACAGTGGGAATGTAAGAGTTATATTATTATGTTATGTAACCATAAGTCATGAAATAATAAAGATGACATCTTACATTATAGAGTATAAGAAAATAAATGGCACCAGGGAACTGACACACACTTTTTACAATCTTTTGCAGATGCCAATTGTTTTAACAGATTAGTACAAATTTTTGAAAACAAAAATCAATCCTTTAATACTCCTTCTGAATATGTGTCAGTAAATATTTTGCAACAAATAGAATTAAATCGGTATATTCATATTGCCAAAAAAATGATTAAACAATTTTCAGAAAATGGGTGCCACAGGCCCTCAGAAATAAACATTTCAAAACCATGCTCTGGAGTGCACAAATACATGGCTGACCACATATTTTGTTGAAGGCACTATATAAATCAGTTCACTAGAAGCTGTCGCATTTTCTGACCACTGTATTTGGCAGAGGCGGCTGGTATTATGGTTGCAGCATTGCACAACAACCAATATAGAATAACTGATAGTTGATTTAATTGTTCATCTTATTTTTTATTTTTTCACAGTACTAAATAATATAGAATATAGAACTTTCACTTGTGAAACTTACTTGTTTTTTCTTCCCGTACGGTTTCGGAGTGATGTGCGCCTTTGTCAGCAGTTTGAGACAGACTGGCCAGTAACTCGTAACAGTTTTTATTTGGAAGGTTTAGTGGGGGTGGTGTGTGGAGGAAGGGGATTGGCGTGGGGATCCAAATTACTGTTAGTTTTATGTATGCTTGTGTCAAAAAGTGTGTGTGATTTAAAGTTTAATTGGTCATTAAGTATGTTGTTTGGTTGTGTTTTGTAGTGTTTGTATATTTCATATTGTTCTGCTGTGTTAAGTTTTTGACTTTCGGGTAAGTAATATACATTCTCCGTTTGCCACACACATACACACAAAAAACCACAGCTACACCAACATAGATACTAATCTTGAGATATTACACTACTTACCCAAAAGTCGAAAACTTAACACAGCAGAACAATATGAAATATACAAACACTACAAAACACAACCAAACAACATACTTAATGACCAATTAAACTATAAATCACACACACTTTTTGACACAAGCGTACATAAAACTAACAATAATTTGGATCCCTGCGCCAATCCTCTTCCTCCATACACCACCCCCACTAAACCTTCCAAATAAAAACCGTTACGAGTTACTGGCCAGTCTTTCTCAAACTGCTGACGAAGGTGCACATCACGCCGAAACGCGTACGGGAAGAAAAAACAAGTAAGTTTCACAAGTGAAAGTTCTATATTCTAGAATATCTAAACTGTAAAATAATATACAAAAACATTAACCAGTTAAAAGTGTCATCAATTTCAACAAAAAGTATATTAGATTATATGCAGTAATGTTTGGGTACAATTCAAATGTGGGGTGTAGGCTAGTGGTTGTAGGCCGCTTGCAACTTCCAGTAAATGGCAGAGCTTAATACACAACATATGGGAGATGTGGGTTGCTCTTCACAATTGCCATATGTTTCGTATGTGTGCTTGGTGGTTGCAAACCTTCTGCAATGCTCCAGTAGTAGCATTGTAGCACATCCTTAGTTGTGTCATGAAATCAGCACAGCCTTCTTGATTTGTGAATTGTGTCAGGTTTAGTGTTTATGTTGGGTCAAGGTAAGCGTTATACGTTGTTTGAGGTTATAAAATTACAGTAATAATTTTGTACAACTGTAATTATGTTAGTTTAATGCCTTTTAACCCCTCAACCACCCACCCACCCATTCAACCAACTACTTTAACCACCAAAGTTTGGAACCACCAGCTGCCACTGGTATTTGGTATAATGATGTCTACATCTATGTGGAGTAACAGACATGTATTGTCTTCTAGTTAAACTAAGTACTAAACTAAAAACAAATACAAAAAATACTAAATACACGTGGTAACTGACAACATTAAAAAGCCAGGTACAACAATAGGCATATCTGTATAAGATTCCAAGAGTGAGTAAAAACTACGTAATACACAAATTTTCAAGTTACTATGGAATAAGTTACTATACTATCAGCATAGAAAAACAAGATAGATACGTTGCAGGCCAAATAGTCTAAAGATTCAAAGGCTATGAGTCCATGATTGTATCTTCCTAACTTGCTAAGATGACATAACCCCAAAAATTAGAATAAGTATTTGAAATAGTCCTACTCTTCATAAAAATAAACTCACAAGATGACTATTGCAATTTATATTGTAATAAGACTGTAATTAATAATGTTCATACTCACATAATTACACATTTATTTGACTTGTGTGACTAGATTTTACCATCACATTATTGCAATTTTTAGTATTTTTATTTTCTTTAATCCTCTTGGAGGGAAGAGGTTAACCTCCAAAATCCCCTTCCTGCACCACTGTAGAGAAATAAATTCGATATTACAAGCGCAGATTATGACAGAACTTTACTTAAGAATAAGGAGTTTCAGGAAAAGAATTTGTTTTATAAGTTGCACTAAAAAAAACTGTATTTTCTTATTATAAGTACAATATAAACATACTAATCACATGTAATGTAACAACAACATTATTAGTTAAGAATATCTTCTTCTAGTACTATATGTCTTTTATATAATTTGTTCACTATTTTTTTTAAATAATTTTTACTTATCACTGGATTTTTAGATCCCAAATATTTTTTCATATTCTTCCATTTTTCCTTTGTTTACCGTACACTTACTAACATAAATACTCGTAACAATAAATAACAATATATTTACAACACAATTCAGTCTATTGCAACAAAAGTCCATAAACACAATTCTTATTGTGTTAAGTTTATCATCACTGATAACCTTAGCAATCACATATAGCTACATCTATTATTCATCATATGAATAACAATAAAAATGTATTTACTTAACAAACAACAAAGCAAATGTATCAGGTACTATTCAATCACCAACGTAGCTTTCTGTGGATCTTTTTCATACTTGTGTTTGTTCTCTTCGAACAGACTGATCAGTCCTTTCGTGAAGGTCTCATGAAGTGCGTTGATCTGTTCAGTTGTTGGGTTTGTCACTTTTTCAACATATATTGGTTTACCAACTGTAAAAAGAAACATGTACTATGTGTTACATTGTATAAAAAATAACACATTAACATAAAAATCAGAAAATTAAATATTCTGACGTTTAAGATACAGTTAACGGCTCTTACTTAAATACTGTTGGGTCTGACTTACAAACTGTGGTGTGGTTATGTTTGTGTCAAATTGACACCAAAAGACTTCAGCCAGTATTAAAGAGTGGCCAGTTTGGCAATTAATTAACAGCAACAAAACTTGAAGAAACAAAAAAAAAGTATGAGAAATTACAATTTTTTATTTGTGAATACTGTCAAGGTAGCTGGGTTTAATAATTATTATTTTATAAAATATATTCATAGAGCAAATCAAGAAGTATTTTATTTATTGCTGACTTTTTGAAACCCAACGAAAGTCCAAATTCTACTTTGTCCAATTAAATGTGAATATTTATGAAGCCAATGTATGAATATTTACACTGATAATATATATCACTTACCATTCTTAACTGTTAATGTTGATACAATATAATTAATTACATTTACTAAGTCACTAGGCGTTCAGTATTTTTTACCATACTTGGTGTATGGTACCATTGTACAATTGCCAATGCGTATGCATACAATTTTTCTGTTACTAAATTTGATGACTCTTTCTTAAAAAAACCCTTTTTTCATGTTAAAAAGCCAAGTTTATTATTTACAGTGTTTCTCTATTTCTCTACAGCAATTAACCTGTTTAAAAGATAACATTCTGTACCTTATTTATAGAGATCAGAAATTGCAGTTGTAATTTTTAATACGGTAACACAATTGCCTTGTCAAAAAGTTTTGACAGTTTCAAAATATTAGTCACATTCCAATAATATATATTCAACTTCTTTTTCTTCTACTTTTATTATTATTAATATTATTGTTGTTATTACCATTGATAGAAAACCTTTGTTAAGCATGATTCTGGTTCTCTAAATGTATAAAATAATCGTTATCCGAAAGTGGTGTACTTACCAACAGTATGTACTGGGTGCCTATGAGGAACTATTCCAAACGAATACTGAAACATGCCTCGGCCAAGTGGTATACACGGTGCAAATCCTACTACTTTCCTGAATGCGTTTTGTATGGTATATATCCAGGATCCTGGTGGATTATCAACTTGGGTGAATAACATGGTCTCGCCAAAGGAAAACACTGGTACTAGGGGTGTTCTGCAGAAAAAAAAACAGAAAAATTTGTGTTTGTTATTAATGCAGTTTTGAACAGTAATTTTTAAAAAGGCTTAAATATCTGTAAATTGGAGCAGATAGTAGGAACTTACAACTAGAATACAGGACACAAACAGGCAAGCACGATGACTTAAGGTGTTTGAGTGAGTATTGATTTGATATGAAAAATGAAGACAACATTAAAATAAAAAACTGAATAATGGAGAGTAGAAATGTTATAGGTGCACTAAAGGGGATATTTCACACACACACACACACACGTGCGCGCGCGCGTGTGGTGTATGCAACTGATGTGGCCAAGTCCATATCATATTATTTTGTGAAAACAGAATTTGAAGTTTTTCCAACTCAATTCTTTCTCCACAAGATAATGAACTGGTCTCTGGTAGGAGTTACTATATAACTAATGCATTTGGTTTGTTATGGCTAAGCATAGTATGGGATCTGTTGCATACACTGCAACTTGTAACTAAAATTTTGTGTAAAGTGAACTTGGTTCACTATAATATAACAGTCATGAAAGTATTAACTTACAAGTCGAAAAATACGCAATGATAGATAGAAACAAAAGCCAAATGCTGACAAAAGAAAATTAAAAACAAAAGAAATAGACACGTTAAAACAATAGGCAAGAATCTCAGGATTAGAAAAAAGCAAAAAATTACCAAGTAAGAGTAATGAATACAATGAATGTGAATTTGACACTATGGTGATAGAGGAAATAACGCAAAAGCAGTTGTAATGGTATGGATTTATGCATAAGATGGGCAATAGTGGGTTCTAAGACAGATATTAGTGTGGTCATTGCAAGACAGAAGTCAAGTGGGAAAGCAATGGAGGTGGAAAGAAGGTGATAAGACATCACATAAATAATGAAAGAAATCTAAATAAGGCATCAAAATCATTTTAATGTGATTACATACATGTGATGTATAACACATTTCTTGAATATAGCTTTTACTAGGTTAATTAATTCAACTTGTCATATCAAAAATAAGTAAATGTGTCTTTCACTTTAGCTAATTTTGTTATATATCTCTGAGTTATTAAATTCTTGGATTCTGTTGTCCATGATGTGCCCACATATCAATTACTATGTAATACACTTTTCCAATGTTGGAATGCTACATTTTGAGATACTACTTCGATTAAATTTTGCTAAACCTAAGCCAGTTATAACTTGATTACAAGTTTCAACTGAAAATAATTTATACTGGAGGCCTTTACTTGATGAAAATCCATTATATTAAAGCATTAAAGAAAACTAAACTTGTTTTCGTGATTTTCACTCGTCAATTTTTTTTTTTTTTTTTTTTTTTTTTTTTTTTTTTTTTTTTTATAATTGACGAGTGAAAATCACGAAAACAAGTTTAGTTTTCTTTAATGCTTTAAGTTTCAACTGAGCCTATAAGCAGCTTGTAAGCAAGTCAAAGCTGGGGCAGGCTTAGATGAAATTTATAATATTCAAAGTGCTACTTCTAACTATGGAATTCTTAATTTAGATAATTTTTTTCATACAATTGTATTTTTACCTTTTATCTGAGCTAGTTTTTGCTTATTGTAAGGTTCACCAGAGTCCCTGATGGAACTTGCAGTACAGCAAAAGTGATAATCTTATTTAAAAAATGTATCTTCAGTAACAGGACAAATTTTATCAATGATTTTATAAGAAGCGGACCACAGCTAACAGCCCAGAAAATAAGTTTACTGAAGTTGACTCTGGCTATGAAAGTTTTAATGTGATGAAAATTTTCTCTAAAAATTAGTGTTCTGTAGTTGGAAATAGTGCATTACATTTATTACACTCAGCCTCATCATGAACAATTATACTATCACTATTAAAAATTATATCTAAAGTATAGTGTTCCAAAGTCATAAAAGGGTATTACACACTCAGTTATTAAATCCTTTTCACTTTTAAGAAAGAAGCAGTTTTTATTATAAATAACAAAATTTAGTAAACTATACAGCATATGTATGTATACGCTCCTGTACTTTAGTTGATATGTTATTTTAAGTAAATAAATTTACTGGATTTTCTGATTACAAAATACTAGAGATGTCTTATCACTCTATTTAGATATCTAGTGTTCAATGGATAAAAATTGCATACGTTCTTCTGTGCATTATTATTAATTACTTTAAGAAAGTGAATAAAGAAAATAATTTCATTCAAATGATTGTTGGTATCCATTTCACAACCATTTAACTTATTAAAGTCACTTCTATTTGTAATAGCATAATAGATTACTAAAAAATACATGAAGTATAAAAACTGGTGGTTTAACTCCCTTGTATAACTTTTTACTGTAAATGGTGCCAATATTATTACATCAACAGACACAATGACTGAGATCACACAAGATCCCAGAGATCTAATTCTTTTTATGTAAATGTATTGAGAAAGCAGTATTTTCTTTATAATTGGTAATAAATGTTTTCTTTTTAATCTCTAGCATTCACTGTAATACACTGAGGATTCTGCAAGTATAGTAGTCTACCAGTTGATATTTTCCTCATACGTTGAGTATATAACACAGTTTCCAGCGTGAATTCAAGTAATACACTTTCAGCTTTCTTTTTTTATACAACAATAGCATTCCTTGCAATCTGTCACATAACAGATTTCATGTCCAAGTGATATAATTCCATTATATCATTCAACAATACTAGACATGTAGTATCTCTATGAAATGATGTCATGTATTGCTTTTTTTTCTAGCAGGCCTACTTTTTCTTTACTATACATAGGTTAAAAAGTGTGCAACTGGTTGAAAAAATTTCATAATTCCATTTTGTTACCAGTTAAAAAAAATTTGTAACTCTCTCCCCACTACCAAGATGATGTTGGTCGAACAATATTTTTTCCTCGTTCTACTTTCTGTACACTTCTGTTACACTTCTGTGCACTTACCTATTGCAATAGGTAATTTTCACATCATAGCATTTCCTATTCCATTATGAATATCATCATGCCAGCTATTATATTTTTCATTGAAAGCTACTATCTTGGTTTCATTAATACAGACACCAAGCAATGTTTACTTTTCAAATCTTCTGTTTCATAATCAGCATACAAACCTTTTGTAGAGCAAAATAATGATATGGCAACAATAATAATAATTATGTTGATGACAGTACATATAATATATAAGAATAATGAAGTAGTTTTTTACATAATTTTAAATTCTATTTATCTATATTTATTTTAGCTGTTTCTTCTGATTATTTGTTTTAAATAGATATACAATAGATTCTGGTTAGTGAGGCCTCCAATTATTAGGGGCAGGTGTTTTACTGAGAAAATATTCAAAACACAGAAACAAATCAGTGTTACACATAGAACATTTCTGATAATGAGTCCAGACCACCACTTGCTCAGTCCAGTAATGACTCAATTTTCTTTTTTTCAAACAGGAGAAAGAATACTTTCTTAGATTTTTTTCAGTACATAATTTATTTGAGTAGAGTGTAGCAGTTTATTTAATATTTATCACGTTTATTAATATAAAATTTACAAATACCTATGTCATAATGTAATCAGTCTGTGATTTTCAAACCATATGTTAGCAGTACTCAATTAGAAATCAATTAATACATTTTGTTTACAGGAAAAATTGAATTTGACACTCAGATTGTTTTTGCCTTGGTTTCTTAGTGAAACTAAAGAATCAACGACTACAGACATATATACATACGAATTCTTGGATTTCGTTGTCCATGACTTGTCCATTAATTTAACTCAATTTTAGGGTTTTACCCATAAAAAACTTCGTGTTCCAAGTCGGTAGTGATTTAGTTATATTTAGATATATATGAAGTAAACTGACATTTTGTCTATCCTGACGTAATGCTTTGCCAATGTACAGATGTATTACACCAGTTTCTTGGGCAGTTTAAAACATTTTAATAGAAATGTAGAAGCTGAGTTAGAAATTCTCTTATAACCGTTTGACAAGTTATGTCATTGTATCTGTTGTATAATGTTTCAACGTCCAGAATCTGGGATTATTTCCAGAAGCTGATTGGTGGTTGAAAGACCCTGTTCTTTGTTAGGACTTTCAGTCACCACTCACAGCTTCTAAAGACTCCAGATTCTAGGGTTGAAATGTCAAGTGTGAAAATATTACACTGGAGGCAGTTCGAGTGTTTGCAAATATATGAATCAATTGGAAGTCTTAGAGAATAGAAACGCTCTTTACAAACACTACTCCACTATAATCTGTGCATTGGGCAGCACTTGTTATAGTATAAAGTCTACTTCTGACATCTCCTCACCCGATCTATATCAGGATGGTAGTCCACCTGTCCACCACAGACATGGTTCTCGGTAAGAAACTAATACAACATGGCAAATGGTCATGGAAGCTTCAAAAGTATGGCAGAACTGTAAACTTAAGGAACTCCACAATATAGGAAAAGCTATGGATTGATGAAGATCTGACTGACCTCTTACAGCACTTTAGATCTCATGCAGAAAAAAATGGCTTTTATGGTCAGCAAAAAAATACTAATTTAAATAAATATTTAATTTACTAATTAATATTTTAAATATTATAACTGTTTTCAAAGTCTTTATTTTATATAAATCTTATTTGCACTCATTTCCTTAAAATAAAGTTGACTATATAATTCTTTAGACAGACTTTATACGTACATTCTATCAAAAAATTCGAAACTTGGTATTTTTATTGTGTTTGATTATGTTGATACAATAACGTAATTATATTTTGTAAAGAACTTAAAATATACTAAATATAAAGCTAAAGTCGGTTAAGGCTATAAGGTAAAACTTTTACGTGTTTACCCATAAAAAACATTGAGTTCCGAGTCGGTAGTGAAATAAGTATATTTAGTTAAGTAACGGACACGTCATGGACAACGAAATCCAAGAATTTAAAATATACGTTTAAGGGAACCATATCTGAAATTAAAATAGATATTAATTTTACTAATTAAGTTTCCCTTCGAACATAAATTCTGTTAATTAACTTTCCTTCAAGACTAGGTGTTTATACTCTTAATTAAACATGGTTGTAGATAAAGATAAGTCCTCATTTAGTTATTTAAAAATTTACTGTTAATATATCACATAAACTAAAGTTTCAGAAATATAAACTACAGCTTCAAATTAATATTATTTGTAAGGAAGTGAAAAGTCGTGACTGATACTCATTTACATGGAGAATCTGCCCCGATCAGTTTTCACAGGAAAAACTATTGTAGAATGCCGCGATGTTGTTACAGATGGCCATGAATGCCACAAAGGCTTTTAGGAAACACATCTGTTTAGTATAAAACACATCCAATTTTGTCAGTGCTAAAAAAGCGAACAAGGACATAAGCAGGAGTCGAGCAGAGACGATGCATGTCTGGGGGTTACCAGAAGATCCCTCTATATACCGATATTTTGTGAAACAATTTTCTCAAATCTATTTACGTTTTCAAAATATATATTTTAAATTTTAAAAGATTTTATTATTATGTTTAAACTGTTTGTCACACTATAGCACGTACCCAGTTTCCAGCGCTATTCGTATGAATCCTTTACGTTTCTTCAGTATAACCCTGTAAGGACCCGGTCGGCAGTAGAAAGCTTCGGCAGCTCCGCCCACAACTACTCCAACGGCTCGATGCTGAGTCTTGTCATTGAGCAGGTAAAGTAAGCTCTCACGACTTGCTGAACACCCACCTGATACATGAAAACACAAATAAATCTTTTTGACATGTAATGTCCACTAAAATAAGAATTAATACAGACACGGATATTAAATAATCGGTTCCGCAGATGTGCAGTAGGCTAGATACTTCTCCAGTGCGCATGCGAAACCATGACATTCATTCGTAATCGCCAGTTGCGGTCAGTTTTCGAGTTGCTCCCACTTTAATTGCGAATGCAGTTTGTTTCTCATATGTGCAAAAATTTTATTAACATCAGTAAAAATTCACCAAAACACTGCCATGTCCATGTCTGCCTGCGCGAATGTTGTGCAGTTGTAATACAACGTGGGAAAAAATTATCACATTACGAGTTTTATGTACATACATACGCCCACTGCTTAATTTTAATGAAGAAAAAAATATTGATTATAGAAGCTTTACAGGCCGAAGAAAGCAAAGAGAGCTGAGAAACGAACAACAAAGAAGGGATGACTTTAAAGCATGGTTACACCTAAGATCGTGTGGAGAATGACAACACTCGGCAAAAGCTCGAGTTAGGTAGAGAGTTTATGGTTCAAGCAATTTGCAGACTCGACAAAGCTATTCCTATTCTCCTATGGTCGTACGCACATTTTGCTAACTTACTATCGCAGTCTATTTCACCTCCATATGAGATGTCATATCCCAGGTAATTAAAATGAAAAATTATATCTAAGATTATAAATTTCAAAATACTGTATTATTTTTTTGAATTAAACATAAAATTGGTAATCAGAATACATTTTAATTAATTCATTCATAAAATTTAATTTGTAAAATGCATAGTGGTTAAATAATATGTCTAAAAGTACTTTACGGAGGCCTAACTTTCACGTTTTAAAGAAGTATTTAGAAGACGTTTGTTTCTTGCTCTTAAAGAAGCGTGTTGCTTCCATCTGTTGCATTTACAGCACTAAAATGTCACAAAGATTGTTGTCTTCTTCCTTCCACTTCAGTCCAAAGTCGTCACGACTTCATCACAAGAACACTGGATTAGTAGCTGTTTCCCTTTGCAGTTCGCGTTAGGACAGGTTACTGTAATCTTGCTATCCCTCTGAGCAATGCAGACTAGTGCGAAAGTGTTGGACTGACAAGCATAAAATTAACGCCAGCGTTCTGTGTAAGATTTTTCCTTGTTTCGAGTCCAGAGTCCCTTAATGATATCAGCCTCTCTTCTTTTTTTTTTAATTCTTTTCCTATGCTAGTAGTAGATAGATTTAATGGTTTATGTGGGTCTTCCACTCGCTGAGACCCTGTTACTCATTTGACAATCTTACCAGGCATTTTAAAGTATTTAACTTTACACTTCTCGACTGAATTATAACGAACAATTTGAGAAATTGCTAATTTTACTCAATCAACTGTGCTGAACGCTAAGAAATGGGTGTGTTTTAGAAAGCGGAGAGGTATTGAGACGCCTGAACCGTTAGGCGGCATTACTTAAAGAAATTAATTTGTAAAAAAGCTGTAGAGTAGAGCGGCAGGTTAATAACGCCGGCCTTGGGGCTGACGACTATAATGAAGGTAATTTTAGGCTGTCACGTTTTGGGACAGGACAGTCATAAAATGTATTATTCGCTAAGATAGTAAGGGTGTTCGCCAACGTTGTAAACTTAAGTGCATGTAACAATAGATACCGTTAGACGAGAGAGAGAGCGATGTGTGAGAGAGATAACTGTAGACGCTAGTTTTTTAAGCATGTGGAACACGGAAAAACGTTGGGCGAATCAGAAAAAGCGTCATGTGTTGCGCGGGAGGTTTTAGTTAAGCAGATTGGGCGAATTTGTATTTAGCGGTAGTTTAAATCTATAGGAACGTTTTGCTGTAGATCGTAGGTAAGGGAAATTCAAAGCAAGTATATATTATGAACTTAGAGAGAAATAAGTTAGTCTTCTTTACATCGGCGGAATTACCCGAAGAGACTCGCGTACGCTGTTTTGCGTTAACTATATATTTTAATAAGTAATGTAAAGAATAAGTAAATTCCCAGAAGTAACAGAGTACGGGAACGCGATAATTACTAATACTAAAGTTATAAAGTTTCATAAATCGTAATAAGTAAATGAGTGGATGATCGGAGTAATAACAAACAACAAGAAGTAATAATACATATAAAGTTCCATTAATTCAATACGTTGTGGTAAATCACGGAAGAAGGCGAATTAGTTCGGATTAAAGTCACGACGGTGTGAGATAGTCGAGCCGCACGCGACGCGAATGTGTTAGATGCACTTAAGGTCAATTCAATAATCTTTGTGTCCAGAGTGGATAATTATATGACATAGTTATATGTATAATCAATATGTCAAGTGTAGTGTACATCTGTGATAAAGTGAATTAGTGCAGTTATACCAGGATTAACACGCAACAAACGGCTGCTGACGACTCACCGAACTGCAACATCTTCAGGACTAAGCACTTCAGAAGGATTCTTACGCAAGTAACGAATAAATGAACTTTTGATTCTATATTGTTTGATAAATATATACGTTTGTATTCAATATAGTGACTCAATTTGTCAGAAAAGAACTCATAGCTATTTAATAATATTCAAATTGTAAGATAAAACGATCCAAGTCATATTAAGAAATTTTGTAATACATAAATGCAAAGGATTCATTAAAAGTTGATTGAATATTTTAATTTGTGTTTATTATTACTGGCGCCCTGAGGTACAATCAAGAGTCGGTACACTGGAGTAAGTGTTGTAGACTATTAAGTAAATATTAATATTACCAGTGATCAAAATAGTTTGTAAAACTTACTTCTCACATGCTCGTAGGCCAACGTAATATGCAAATGATTAATTTAACTCTTTCATAAAGGCCTATCAAGAAGTGTATTACATTCTGTCGCCCGGAACGTGGGACAATTGAGTCACTATTAAACTAGTTATAAATTAAGACTAAGTAGAAGTTAAGAATAGAAATAGTAAAAAACATAGTTTATGATTACGCGAAGTAGGAGTAGGAGAGACAAAGACATACAAAACAACAGTCACAACCTATACAATAACATGAGCACAAATACAGATACCCAAAGCAACGCTATGGAACCTGAAATAAATAATCAATTAGGCGATCCAGACACGCTCGCAGACATTTCAGAGGAGGATCAAGCGTCAGGGACGCGGGGACAAAACGGACAGAACGATGAAAACGCAGACACACAACAATTTACACCAACAATAGTAACAGAAATTCGAGAAAGACCGATATGTCAGACACCACTAGAGACAGGAAAAACACTGATATATACACAATACTACAACAATTACTAGAACAACAGTCGAGAAATACAAAAGAACAACTGTCACTTCAAACAAAACAGCTCTCACAACAAATACAAGAAGAATCGAGAATTACTAAAGAACAACTCGCACAGCAAACACAACAAATACAAGAATTATCACAACAGTCGAGAAAAACCGAAAAACAATTATCAGTTCAAACAGAACAAATACAAAGACAAGCGGAACAGCTGGCAAAAACACAAGTACAGATAGAACAAAATGAATAAGACTAGAACAAGCAGTGCAACAAATGAAAAAACAAATCCATAAACAACACATAGAAATAAGTAACGAAGTCGCCATACAATTAGAACAAGAGAGAACAAACAACAAAAAACTGTTCCAAGACTGCCAAGTAGAGACTAACAACAAAATACAAGATAATACCGATAAGATTACTGAGCTTACTATTAATACTAAACGGCATAGCAATAACATTCAAATTATAAGCGAAAAAATCGAAGTAAACAACAAGAGATGCGAAGACAATACGGTAGCAATCAAAGAGTTACGAGCCGAAAAGCTGGAAGAAATGAAGAAAGTGAGCGAAGATATAAATGTAACTGACCGGCAAATACAACAGATACAACAAGAAGTTAGGAATAAATTAGCCTCAATTAGCAACCAATCGAGCAGCCGTAACATTACGCACGAACAAGTCAAAGATATAAAGTACAACGGGACTGGAGACTTCCCAATGGAATTTATGAAGGAGATGGAAGATATCTACATGGAACATTACCAAGATAACGGCAACGTCGTATGGATCGGAAGGCAGCTAGAAGGAGAGGCCGCAGTGTGGTGGAGGTTGATCAAGAATAGCGTGACCAACTTCGCAGAGTTTAAGGAAGTCTTCACGAACAAATACTGCAGTGATATGATCCAAGAAAAGGTCAGAAACGAGCTCGAGTTTGGACGTTATCAGATGGAGAGTGGTATGAGCATGATACAATACCTAGAACGGAAGTTGTTGGAGAACAGGCAGTTAATTCCACCGATACCTGATCAATACCTGATCAGAAAAATTGCTAAACATTACTCTCAAGGGGTACAGATCGCCATTATTACTCGTGGGGTTACGACTATTAATGAGTTCGAGCAAGTGTTATCAGATTTATGGATCTGAGAAGTGAAAAAGGGCAATGACCTCCGATAAGCACACCAAATGGGCGCAGTTTCTTAAACTCATTGAGGCGTGCATAAACCAGACCTATCAGGAGACAATTGAGACCACCCCTTTTGAAGCGCAGTGGGGAAAGAAACCAGAGCGAGATTGGATAAAATACATTGACCAGGATATGATACCTCCAGACCAACCCATCAACTATCACAACATATACTTACGTATTAAGGAGAAGGGAGAGAAGAGGACAGATAAACTCAACAATACTCACCACATTACTAGATTCCACTTAGGAGATCAGGTCTTGTTAAGGGCATATCCAATGTCGGATTTAAATAAAAAGATTATAGGAAAATTCTGTAACATATTCGAGGGTCCATATAAGGTGATTAAAGAAATCGGAACAGCGACCTACCAGTTGGAAGATCCACAAAGACCAGGACATATCCGCGGGAATTTCAATGTACGACAACTAAAGCCTTATTACGAGAAAGGAACCCAAATTTTACACACACACACACACACACACACACACACACACACACACACACACACACACACACACACACACACACACACACACACACACACACACACACACACACACACACACACACACACACACACACACAGAAACCTCACATGAAATTTGAGAAACAAAATGTAATAGCACACATCCGAATATTGATGTAGTAGTCGTAAGTATCAAATTAAATGTAAGGGTATTCAATGTAATAAAGTATAATGAAAGTTAGTCATGTAAGAAATTACGAATGTTTAGAAAAATAAGTAAATGAGAAATGTAACAAAAATGTTGAAAGGGAAATTGCTGTAGGTAAACAGTTGACAGTTGTTATTGAAAGGGAAAGTGGGCCAGCCACATTTAAAAGTAGTTTGACAAGTCAGGCAGAGGGGACGGATAGTGTATGTTTGTAAACAAACCATAAACCGGCTACCAACCCTGATGTCTAGCATTCAGTAGTAACTGAGTGATGTTGTAAAAATGTACTCACAAGTTAGACTAGCAAGCAATTAAATTGAATGCATTGTCAATCTTATTTATAATGAATGAATTTATAATTATGTCAATTTATTAAAATAAATGAACAAGGTTATTATAATTATAATAACTTTAGGGACGCATCAATAGAACTATTCCAATTTTGATAAAATTGTAACACTACTTCTATGGGGGGGACTTATATAACGAAAAATTTGAGCAATTGCTAATTTTACTCAATCAACTACGCTGAACGCAAAGAAATGGGTGTGTTTTAGAAAGCGGAGAGGTATTGAGACGCCTGAACCGTTAGGCGGCATTACTTAAAGAAATTAATTTGTAAAAAAGCTGTAGAGTAGAGCGGTAGGTTAATAACGCCGGCCTTGGGGCTGACGACTATAATGAAGGTAATTTTAGGCTAAGTCACGTTTTGGGACAGGACAGTCATAAAATGTATTATTCGCTAAGATAGTAAGGGTGTTCGCCAACGTTGTAAACTTAAGTGCATGTAACAATAGATACCGTTAGACGAGAGAGAGAGCGATGTGTGAGAGAGATAACTGTAGACGCTAGTTTTTTAAGCATCTGGAACACGGAAAAACGTTGGGCGAATCAGAAAAAGCGTCATGTGTTGCGCGGGAGGTTTTAGTTAAGCATATTGGGCGAATTTGTATTTAGCGGTAGTTTAAACCTATAGGAACGTTTTGCTGTAGATCGTAGGTAAGGGAAATTCAAAGCAAGTATATATTATGAACTTAGAGAGAAATAAGTTAGTCTTCTTTACATCGGCGGAATTACCCGAAGAGACTCGCGTACGCTGTTTTGCGTTAACTATATATTTTAATAAGTAATGTAAAGAATAAGTAAATTCGCAGAAGTAACAGAGAATGGGAATTACTAATACTAAAGTTATAAAGTTTCATAAACCGTAATAAGTAAATGGGTGGATGATCGGAGTAATAACAAACAACAGATTATTAATTTTAACTGTATTATTTCCAGTTATCATATTTTCTGTTTCCTTTCCTTCGTCTTCACACTAAACTCAAGAAATCTTTTCAAAATATTTGGATTTTCCTGTAAAAGTAAAACAGCTTTATTATCTCCAAATCTGAACACAGCGATTATTTCATCCTCCATTTTCAGTTTCATAAATTCTTCATCATTACAAAGACGGACAACGTGCTCAATCTAAGCAGTAATATAGTAGTGAGGTTAGTCCCGCCGTATCTTCTTTCTTGTTTGGGTTTCAGCTTCATAAACAATCTTATTTAATCCTTAACACCCCACATCATTCTTAATTGAAAAATTATTTTTAGCGCTTAAAATTACAAATTTACAGCACTTAAATTTTGTAGCTACTCAAGTTAAAATTCAAATTAGCTATTAAAAACTCAATAATTTTTTAGTTTAATGAAGGAATTAACCAAACGTACAACTGAATAAAGGTTTTTAACAATGTGGTCGTAACGAGATTGGCGTTACTTTACGGAGTGAAGTTTGTTATTCATTATTAAACAAATTTAAATTACGTTTAAATTAAGCAAAATTGTGTATTTTTCGGTTACCGTATTAGAGAAAGCTATTCTTTTTAAAACAACTATTCAATTAAGAAAGAAATTATACCATTACGCTACTATACGCGATAGTTACTACGGGATCGATTCCACGGCCAACCAAAAGTAACGAGTCTTTCCGCAGTGACAAGAGAACTTTTTGTGAACGTATATCAATGTCCCAGAGATCAAGGAATATGCTGCGGATTAAGACGCAGCCATGTTTGTTCCTGCCCGTAAGACGGTTGGTTTCTTTTGTGGCTTCGTTTCAATTGAACGTTTTATTCAGTCAAGTGAACTGAACTTTTTGAGTAAATATTTTGAAACAAAAGTGGGCGACATCACGTAGTTACAGGTAGATTCTTTTTTCATATTTACAAATAAATATTTTGTGTTAAGTTATATTTCAAATAGTCGCAGATTGTCGAACATAAAGTTGTTAAATTCTGTATGTTCTGGTATTTCCATCAGTAGGCCTAGTCATAATACATTTTGATATGTCAGGATCACTTGTTAAGCCATGGCTTTGTGTATATTTTGGCTGTTGTAAATAATCACGTGTATTCCTAAAGTGATACATAATTGATTGTAGAAAATGTGTAATTTCACATACATTCAAAACACAGTATTGCAAGGTTTAATTGAAAAACAAACACCATTTTAATGGAAGTCGTGTGTGTTTGTGTGTGTGTGATAGAAAAATTCCAGTGATACACAAATTAAATATTAATACTACGCTCACCATGGATTAATGAAACCAGTACTGTTCAATGGAGAAGGCTCCACGTAAATAATACATTGATAAATTATAAATGATATTACAATAACGTGATATTGTATTATTTAAATATAATATACTGAAATTATGTTATTGAGAAACAGATAGTCTATGAAGATTGCTTAATAAGATTTCGGTCTCACAATAAAAAAGCTTGTTTTTCAATTTAACATTAATTCTTCCTTTTAACATAAATCTCCTTTACATCAGTACACTTATTCTAGTAATGCTCTAGTGCCATTATCCCATCCCTTTAATGACATCCAGCCAGCAACGCCATCTAATAAAGCCGAGAGTTTATTGGACAACCTTCGTACTATTATTTATTTTTCTACTAGTAATTTTGTACACACCACTATGTTGTCTTTGGTATTGACGAGCGCTTTCGGCAGTCAAGCCATCTTCAGGTCATTTACCAACCTGAAGATGGCTTGATGAATGGTAAATGATCTGAAGATGGCTTGACTGCCGAAACCGCTCGTCAATACCAAAGATAACATAGTGGTTTGTATAACATTACTAGTAGAAATATTTGAGACCACTAACACTCCAATACAACAATATATTATTTATTTATTATTAAATAATACGGGGTCCTTCTTGCACCCGTTGTAGATGCAGTCGTCTTACGTCGCATACAACTATATATGCCTGCCTACACCAGTGATTTCCAAACTCATGTCGCGGCACCTAGAACGCGTTATATTTTAGAGCTAAAGCATTAAAACGGGAATTCTGTAAGTATTTTGTATAATCTTCTACTTCTTCTTGAGGTAATAACCGTGGTGTGATGTAATACCTTTAACGGCACCTATCCCCCCAGTCTACCCACATTCCTTTTACCTTCTTATTTTCTCCTTCCTTCAAGCATTAGGCCTGCGGCCTCTTGTGCCCCTTGACCATGGTACAACTCATGTTCCATGAGCTTCAAAGAGAAATTAGCCATCTAGTAACCACGTGCGATAGACAGCCGCATGGTGGAGGGAGAATTGTGAGTGCGCGCCCGCCCGCCCGCACGCCCGCACGCCCGCACGCCCGCACGCCCGCATTTGCTACTGTATTGTTTGTCCCCAGCGATAGGGATCTTGACCTTGATTCGATATCACGACTGCAGCACGACCGTTGCTATTGTGAGTCGCAAACGAAACCACTACGGCGGTCCGCGCCATTCCCTTTTCCTTCGCTATTATAATTCAGTCTTCTACGAGTTGACCGAGTCATGTTCATTATACGAAGGCGTTATTTCAATTTTTCTATTTCGCTTAATTCGCACATTGATGGTAAATATATTTAGTTTACTTCTTATATCCTTGTTTCTGTATGTGTCAAATCGTGTGCAACCTATTACTCTTCTAGGGAATGTCGTTTCTTGTTTCTTGTGTTTGTACTCGTTGTCCATCTGTTTTCGTTATTGTATAGACCATGTTTCACTTTCACAGACGAAAGTTGGAACCGCAATTTCGCACGTGAGTTTGGAACTTCAGTTCCGGTCTTCTTTTTTCTGTGTTAATTTTTCTTTTTTTTAGTTTTAATTATTGTTCTTACAAACCTATTAACATTAACAGTAATACCGCCGTTACTGCCATACGATATAGGCCTGCTACACCCATGTGTGAACCTGACGACTTCTGATAAAGGTTGCAAGTGTCATGATAGTTAGGCCTATTACTACAGTATTTTAGCTGTTACTAGGACTAGCCTTTGTTTTTGTCTGTTTGTTTTTTGTTTTTGATACCCTTATGTCATACGAATACACAGTAAGAATTACTTTACTGTCTTCTTTATGTTTACAATCTGTTCCTTTTTCACCGTTGAATATCATTTTCGCAATTTCAATTAACATATGTGATAGGGTAGCATAGTATTTAACGCTAGTTTGGAAGGGTGCTGAGAAGTCAAAATGTCTGGGAAGATTTAGTACTTTCTTTTTATTTATAAAGGTTAGGCTGCGATATTTTTGATACGTAATATTTATCCGCAAGGTTAAGTATGTAGTTTCTTATTTTGTTAAGAAAGTAAAAATATTTTAGCATGTGAATGTAGAAGTATGTTTTATTTGTATTAAATTTGGAACATATTAGAAATATTAGAATAATGGGAAGAAAATTTATAATTTCCTTCAAAGAACTCCCACCCTTATTCGCTATAGTAATCGTAGAATCAAAAAGTACTGTAAGTTTGAATCCCAGACGTAACAGTCTTTAAAACGGAAAAAGATTTCTTAAAGCATACATATGGAGTGTGGCCTTATATGATTGTGAAACGTAGACTCTTGGGATTGAGGAAGCGCGAAAGCTGATGTCATTTGAGATATGGTGCTACAGGTACACGCTAAAAATTAAGTCAACCGATAAGATAGCAAATGATGAGAACGGGTGAGTAGAGTAGGGAAGTCTGTGGAAACCCATCGCACATAGAAGAGTGCAGCTTAATGGGCAATTAATTAGACATGAGGGACTCCTAAAAACAATAAAAGAGGGATACGTGAATGAAAAGAGGTCTAGGATCACGACTACATTGTATGGAACAGATTGTGAAAAGCGTGAGATGCAAGAGATACGAAGAAATAAAAAGGAAGGCGGAAAACATGAAGAATTGAGAACTGCCACCGAATGAACTGCTGCCATTCAGTCTTCGGATTGGTCACCAAAGAAGATTCGTTGAATGGGGTATAAGACAAGAGACAGAAAAAGACCCCTAGACACAGTACGGATTGCGTACAGCACATACACTTACCAAGGCCAAGCATGAGCTCTCTGGTGAACGGCATGAAGAACTGCATGTTGATTGTCACGGCGTTGACGGTGAGCCCGGGAAACAGTTTGGCGAAATTCGAGTAGTTGCAGCCGAAGTTGCCGAACATGCCGGCACAGAGCATTCCGTGCGGGAAACAGCACAGCATGTAGCTGCGGTCCGGCGGCAAGTCCTCCGTCTTGTGCAGACTGAGCGGGAAATACTGGCGGTAGTAGTACCACCAGCTCCAGCTGCGCATCCATTCGCTTCTGCAAGTGAAACAACATTGTTAGTCTGCTGAGCGTGTAAACTAAATGGTCAACAAAATCTTTATATACAATAGAAACAATTACTGTAACTGTAAGTGGATACGTTGTCTCATCAGATAAACAACGAATACGGAAAATAATAACGCGATGTTAAGTAATCATGTTTATTACAACTGCATAGTCTAAGTCCGTATTACCGTATAAGGAGTCTGGCTATAATGTAACAGCTTAATATACTTGTGTATGTTGTTCGGTGTACTCATTCGACAGGCTGAGTTGACCTGAGGGCTGAAAAATGTACCTTGATCGTACCGTTCTATGGCCTTCAGGAAATGTAACCTTAGATATCTGGGTTAGTAGCCGAACCTAATCAATCCACAATCCGACTAATGGTCGAAACCGCAAGCAGTGAGTGAAACAACGTGCGACACTTATCGACATATTTTTTATATTCTGGCGGTTCCACTTCACCGAAACTTAAAATCGTCGCCTCTTAACACGTAGTTTGATAACGATATCTAGACAGTTAGGCGATTACTTTTATCTTGTGTTTGTGTTTCCTTGTGACAGGCGTAAACACAAGCATACGCAGATGGATCAAAAAGTTCGAACAATTTTTGTTTATGTAAAAAAAATATGCTTCGATTCATCTACGTTCATGAAATACCCCCTTCATCTACCCGCTTCAAAGTAGTCTCAGTCGGATATAATACGATTATGGCGATTTTTTTTAGTCTAAAAAATTCTCTCGAATTCACTTTTTAATACAGCCTTGAGCTCCCTCAACGATTTATGTTTTACGTCTTCGACAGTCGCGAAACGTCGTCTTTTCGCGGTACTTTTCATTATCGTAGCGGAAAGAAAGCATTGGACATATCTGGCGAATAAGGCACTTGAGGTATCATCACGATTTTTCCCCTAAAATTCTTGAACAATCACCAACGTGCATCGTGGTGCATTATCGTGTTGCAATTTATATAAATTATCCTTTTTGTTGGAAATCTTACAGTTATATATATACAAATAGCTTCACACAAGTTGCGTAAAATGGCCGAATAGTAAACTTTATTTACCGTTGTGCTTAGTGGTGAAAATTCACGAAACTGCAATCTTCATCTGGGATATCGCGATCTTCAACGCAATCACGACAGTTTTTGAAGATTTTTTATCCCTTCTAAACCGGTAGTCCATTCATATCAGACTTGCTCTCCGCAACACTTTCACCACGACAGAGCAGTTAATTTCGTTCTTTACACAAAATTTAATCCATGTTGCATTGCAGAATGTCACAAATCGTCTAATATACCAAAAGAGAATTTTTTCAATTAATTGACAAAATAAACTACGCATCCAGAAGGTCCAAAATTTTAGACGATTGTGTATACCAATATGACGTAAAACTAGTTTTTAAGTTGGCCACTTGTAGCACGGGAAATGCTAAAATGAACCTGTTGATCAAACTACGTACGCCAAATTTGTCCGTAGTACCAGTAGCAGCGTCAAGAACGCTAAACGTTTCCTCTATACCACTAAAGTAATTCGCTGTAGGTACCAGACTTAGGCAAGTCTTATCGCAATTAAATCAAAGAATATGCCTCATCACAATACGGTCGAGAGAAATAATCGGTAAAATACAAATAAAACGTGTGTTAAAATCTCAAAACAGTGACGTTCTCAATAACGCAAACTATAATACTGAGAGTTATAATAACAATTGATGGACTCGACTATGCAGCAGGACAGTTTTATGACGTATTATATTATGTTTAGAGTATATTATGAGCATAGACCCTTCCACAACCAAATGCCTTTGAAAAACCTAATATTCTAGAGAGGACACGATACTAGCAGCCATCGGAGTCATTCCGGGCACAGCTACCATTAGCGAGCCCCCCCCCCCCACATTAGCTATAGTAACTAGTGAGAAAACTATAAAAATTACGAAAATTTTAGAGAATTATAAACAGCCATTTCTATAGAAGTAGATAATATATCTGCCACATATGTTAATCAAGTTCAAAAGGGAATACTGACATTTTAGTAAAGCTTGGAACGCGTCGCTCAGATAATGTTGCTTTGATACACGATTTTTTTTATTTTATTAATAAACTTCGGTTCTGAAATTCAATTATTATTGTGTGCGGCAGGGGCGGATCTAGATATTGTCTCCGGTGGGGGGGAAGGGCACATATGACATCTTAAAGTCTGTAGTATGCACACATTCCAAGAAGTCGTGGAAGAAGCAGCAGAAGAAGCAGTTGTAGCTGTACAGTACTTTAAAAATAATTTTACAATTTTTTGATTTTAATGAAAAAATTTAGATATTTCTTTATTCTGTTAAAACTTTTTAAAATCGTAGAAAATATAATAAATAACAGATGTTGTCGATATGGGGCCATATAATTTACAACCGGCATTGACAACTTTGAATTTTCCTAGCCGAAATAGAATATCACTAACATTGAAAAGTTAGATTGGTAAGTTAGAAAAATCTGTAAAACGATGTGACCGTAAACACCAAAAAATACACAAGTCTTTAAACACTTAGAACTGTATTTTCCAAATCGCAGGTTACAAAACTTTCAAAGTACGGAGATAAGAAAACGGTATATCGATCTATTTGTAGACCTATACGGATAACGCATTTGAAGTAAGGAAAAGGAAGTTTTCATTTCTGTCTCGTCGGAACTTCTTCGGCTGAAATATAAAAAGCAATATCCCGATGGACGTGGAGGATAGTGTCCCTTTATTCGCTCTTCAGCCATACGTTTTAAATCGACGTATGACCGAAGTGAAATTTCTGCTGTAACTGGTAATGTACATATGATTAAAAAACACACTATGGTATTGGGTAAATCTGATACGAGTTTGTACGCTTCTGCAGGATATACGGGAAAGTTTTCTGATGTTGATATCACATCTGCTTCCAGATCTTAAAAGTGGTCGTACATTAAGTATTCAGAAGACGCTTACTCATAACTTACGTGTTAGTTGTTGACTTGTTGGAATTTAAGCATTGGGAGACGGATTGACTTGTATTTAATGAATTCAAAGTTGGGTACAGCAAAATAAATATTATCTTAATACGGTTATAATTTCTTGCCGACAAAAAAGATTGATTTACCTTAAGTCAGTAAACCTTAGTCCCGTGTTATATTTGAAGTATCTACCGGGCTGTCTGGCCGTGGTCCAGGGTTTACAATCAAACCAAACGTTTCAGCAGCACCACTGGCTGCCATCTTCAGTGGAATTTGAGTCTACCTAACGGGGGGTGTCATACGTCAGGCCTACAGTACTGTGGTGAAGGCTAAAGATGTCCAGCGATGCTACCTGTACTTGTGGGCCTGACGTATGACATCCAGCGTTAGGTAGACTCGAATTCCACTGAAGATGGCAGCCAGTGATGGTGCTGAAGCGTTTGGTTTGATTGTAAACCCTGGACCACGGCCAAACAGCCCGGTAGATACTTCAAATATAACTGACACCGGCCGTGAAAGCCTTAGAACAATATTACTTAGTTCCGTGTGTTGGGCCTTCTGGTGGGCACGTGCCTCTGAGCGCACTCCCCTTTAATCCGCTAGTCCTGTGCGGATGCACGCGCGCACCTAAAAGGATATATAAAGCTTAAGTAAGAATTTCCTGAACCAGGCTTTAAAAAAAACTATTATTTCCATCGAAGCAAGACGATAACATGGATTTTACGTGGACATTTTACTGCGACGTGAACTGCACAAAACCGATAACAATTGAATTAGTCATACAACTGTTGACGTGTTTGTAAATATAAATAAGTCGAAACTATGATAGGACCACTTCACGATAAGATAAGAGGTAATCGTTGTACTGAAATTTAGTCACGTTACCTTCACCACCTCAAGATAATACACAACATTATCAAACCTGTAGTGTACTTCCGTGCGGCTTTTTGACCTTATAATAGATTACGTTTTGGACCGGTTTCAAAGGACACACCTCAATGTTCTGTAGCTACACACCGTTTATATCTCGCCTCTTCGTCTGTCCCTCTGAGTCTGTAAGAGACAGTTCAACAAAATCTGACTGGACTTTACGTATCTCTGTATCTCTGTTTCTCGCAAGGTACGCCGTATCTGTGGTAGCCGAGGTTATATACCAACTTTGTCGTGTTTACTTCATAAACTGCTACTTGTCATGTTCCGGACGAGGCCTTTCAATGTTTCCACCATTTTCAAGTCCTAACCAAGTCGTGGTTTAGGACTTGAAAATGGTGGAAACATTGAACAAGTAGCAGTTTAGCAAATAAACACGACAAAGTTGGAATTACAGAGACTGCTAATTCAAATAACAAAATGAACGAGGTTATATAGGTAACATTGTGTTACCGGCCGCCTGTTGCTTGACTCGGTAAAAGTACTCGGGTATTGTTCTGTTAAGGTCTGCCGTACGTGTGTTCGCTCTGAAGAAGGACACCAGGTACTGCCTATCTCGCCCATGTTAAATTTGCCATTTTCTGGTACACTTTTCTCAGAAACAGGTAACAATATCTTTATACAATTTTTAACAGTAATTTCTTTATTGCCTTGACAACAATAATAAGAAATATACAAGGATTTGGTTGCCTAGTGTTTATTTTATGGTCAATTATACAACACCTTTAAAAAAGCGTAAAAAATCTACATATAAACCTACGTAACTTTTTTATTTGATAATATAATGACTAAATATTTTTTATTATTATTGGTGGCAATACGAAGAGCAAGCTGTGAAAATTTCATGAAAATCGGTTGAGTAGTTTAGAAAATAATGGTGCCGAAGAATGAAAAAAGTAAACTTTCGGAAAACTCAATTTATTCTAAAACTTACACACATATATTGAGGTAATGTTATTTTATTGTCAATTAGTGAGCTCCATAACTATAATCTGGATCACCAGAGTAATTCTCATTCTCCTGCAGTCTTCTTTTTATAGTTTCTCTGGCCTGACGAGCTCTTTTCTTGATTTCCTTCATCGCCTTCTCCGCTTCAAAGATGCGCAGCTCATCTTGTCGCTTCAATCCAACGGTACAGTTTGCACCACTCTTGCCACATAACTTTTCCAGCACTCTCACCTTCCTCAAAACTCCTTCACTGTAACAAACTACAGCATTATACACTCCATTCTTTAGTGTTGTAAGTCCAACAAAGTTATTTTTTGAAATTCTGGTCCAAACCATATTGTTGAATGATTCGTTTTGGTTCTGCGTCTTTCCATGTACGCATTTATGCAACAATTTAGGATCAGCCAAGTCTCTGTATATGGGCTTTTTAGCTTCATGACTACATTTGGTAAATTATTAGTAGGCTGTGGAGGGGTCATATGTTTAGTAGAAACAAAACATAACCTGCAAGGCTCCAAAATACTCATGTAATAGCGTAAAACTGTTTGCCATGCTCTCACGTAAAGTCAAATAAAATTAATAAATAATCATCGGAATATTTGGTATCTATAGATTCAGAAGATGTTGCAGAATAAAAATAAATAATAAAAAATTTTCTAAAAAAAATTATTTTTTTCAGTACCTGGTTCCCGTAAGATCCCCGGTGGCTGGGATTGAAATGTAAGCCGACTATGTCGCAAATTATCAGCAACCGACGACCACGGCCTAACAGCCCAGTTATCAATTTTATATTGTATTTATTGTTCATAGCCTAAAGGTACCATACATACGATTTGCAATAAAATTTGTATTAGGCCTACTCACATTCTTAAAAACGATCGATTTCGGTCACAGACCATCGTCAGGTCATATACAGCACACTTGCGGTCACAATATCGTAAAACAGCCACTATTTACAAAAACGAATTCGTAGACATTGATTAATGAACGTGATACGTACGTAGTTGTCCAAAGTTTCCAGAGAACTGATTTTTTTACAGAGTGTTTATGTTTACATTCCGTTCTATATATTATATCAGCTGATTACTGAATGTTGATTTTCATTTTGCTGCAATATTTCAAATGTGATACGATTTTTGAAGTCCGTCATGATGTTCAATAGATTTTCATGGCCCTCTTCTTTTACATTTTTGTATATTCGGTATTGTTCATATATATTCGATCTTATTTCAACACTGCATGTTTTCATACGTTTAAATGTTGCTGTATTGGACCATATTCACAAGACTGTTGTTTTATGTGTTTGGCTACTGTTGAGTTCGGATTTGAGTGTTGAGAATGTTTGGTATGTTCAATATATCTGTGTTTAAACGATCTTGAAGTGAATCCTATGTATTTTTTGTTCCACCGTACATTACATTCTGTCGAGTTAGCAGGCTGACATTGATATTGGTAGACTCCAGCTTTTTCATAAATGCTATCCTTTTTTGTACTGCTTATTTTCAGATTGTTGTAGATGTCATTGCTTGTTCTGAACGCTAATTGATAGTCGTATTTTGCAAATGTTCTAGCTAATTTTTGAGAGTTGTCGTCAATGTAATGTGCAGGTATATAGGTTTTCTTCCATTTGATTGATATGTTATTTGTTTTTGATTTATTTCTTTTTTGTTTTTCAATGATTTTATCGATCATTTGAGGCTGATATCCATTGCTTTGAGCTATTTGCTTTATGATGTGTATCTCTTTTTCATACTGTTTCTTGCATAGAGGATATGTGAGGGCTCGATATACCATGCTGTTGTATGCAGACATTTTGTATGAGTAGGGATGGTTGCTCTCTGCGTGAATGGTAATATCTGTTTGAGTATCTTTTCTGTATATAGAGAAATGTTGTTTGCTTGCATAGCGTTTTATGGTAAGGTCTAGGAAGTTTATTTCGCCTTTATTCTCTATTTCTTTTGTAAATTTAATGTCAGAATTGATGGAGTTGATGTATGCTAGAAGTTGCCCGATTTGTCTAGCAGTACCTACAAATAAACAGATGACGTCATCCACATACCTGTACCAATATTTGATGTGTTGTATAAATGGATTTTTGGTTGTGAGCATAAAATTTTCTTCTAGGTGCTTTTCAAAAACACTAACATTAGAATGCATGACACCAAAAAGTTTTAACATTTTTTATCGGTTTTTATATTGAAATTATGTGACATAAACAATTTTTGAAAACTATATAAATATATTGTATTTTTGTTGAAAACCACAAAAAAGAGTAAAAATCGAGCTTTGTTAGACATTCTTATTAGAAAATTTATTTAAAAAAATTCAATCTATGTGTTTCGAATAAGTTAATAATGTAGCCTAACACACACTTAAATTCGTAGTGACCGTCAATCAATGAATTTTCGGTGAAGAGTTTGTGAGGATCGATCAAAATATAACACAAATTTTAACTTATTTGTGTCGACGTTTCGACAGTGTTTATTGTCATCATCAGGACCTGTGTATGAATACAAAAGAAATGTCAAACACAACAGAACAATTATTTGAGTGAACGTGTTTGTGTATGTGAGTGTGCGCGTGGGCACACGCGTTTGCGTGCGTATGTATGTATCATTGCATATGTGAAGGAGTTGAGATAGTTTGTTAACATCTTCAAATGTTTTCATTAAGACAACGAGAAAATTATAATATCACAGAACTTAATTTATACGCTATTACAATTTAAATTATTCATAATGTAATGGTATTTTTTAATTAATTATAAAAGCAATAATCAACAATTATAACAACACAAAGACCGTTCAGAAATCATTTCAGCGTTGGGAAACATGGTAGAGTTCCAGATCGCTCAACAATATCGAAATGGGTAAGAACATTTAGAACCACTGCCTCGACACAGAAGACAATTAGAGGAAGTGTAAAAAACAGTGAGCACAACAGAGCTGTTGACATGCGTAGTCCAAAAAGGTCTGCCAGGAATCATGCTATGGCACTGCATATTTCCAGTAGGTCTCGGCGGGGAGCATTTTACACCAAGATCTCCATTTCCATTCATACAAAATTCAAGTGGCCCAAAAACTGTTTGAACGTGATTACGCTAAAAGAGCTGATTTTTGTAATGAAATTTTGGAATTCAAAAATCAAGAACAAAACTTTGATGATCACGTGATTATGTCAGAGAAACACATTTAAACTTTCCGGGCATGTCAAAAAACAAAACATGAGCTATTGGAGTGACAGTAACCCTCAAGAACTTCATTCCATACCTCTTAATAGCCAGCGAGTCACAGTTTGGTATGGAGTTCCCTCCCTTCGTGTTTCTGGTATCTTATTACCTTTGTATTTATACCATATTTGACTTTTAAATATTCAACGAGTTCCTGTTGTGATAGTTATAAATTGTCGTGTTTTCATTGCTCCACCCTGTGTACCATAATTATTTTGTTTTACTTTAATTTACTCGAATAACTAAACAAAATTCAGGTACTGGCGCTCAGCTCGTATTGGCGAGGACCATATTAGAAATCGCAATGGTTCACTATTTCCCTGCAGCCAGTGAATGCTATTTCACCACTTGCAAAACATTTTTGTACGACTTACAACAACGTTTCTATTTAAATAATTTAAAGTACCTATGTTTTCTTATAACCTTCCGATCTTTTCAAATTGAACGTCCGATGTTTATTTTTTAAATACGGCAACACTGGGAAGACATGGTCACTATAAACCGGCTTATTGCATTTTACATATCACAAAATAAAATGTTGCTTGAAGTAGAATTAGAATAAAAGCAAAAACTGAAAATACATGATTCGGTAAACACTAATACAACAACCAATTACTTTTTACGAGGAATAGGAAATTTTGCACCAGACATGATTTTTCACACATCTTTATCAGCGACCTAAAAAACATGTTATCTCAGGTTTTATTTAATTTTATAATAATTGTTAAAAAATGAGTAACTGTACTGTTACGGTCGGCCGTCATTGTGATTTTTTAAAATCAGACTTCAATCCGTGATCTCAAAGACCATTAAACTTTGTAATATTTCACTTTTAAAGAGTTAATGACAAAATGTAAGCAATTTAAGGGTCATCGTCGAGCACATTAGACCTGACATATCGAATTTTGTCTTTTCTCCACATATTCAGATTCATATCCCAAAATCTCTTTAATTATTATTTAAAAGAATTTTTGGTATATGATTTTATTAAGTTATATAATCTTTAAAAATATTTTGAGAATTTATTTTTTGAAATGTTTAAAACATTTTTATTTTCACACTTTAACGACGCATAAATTTTGCTATTAATGGCTTTCAGAAGGTAATGCAAAAGCTTTCATTCCGTTTTAAAGAGCCAAAACGGATTCTGAAGTTTGACCTCTTGACTGGATTAGACTTTTAATGTATGTAAATAGAATTGGCAATTAATTAATTAATTAGGTTTGCCGTGCCCCACGATCTTGGAGCGCCATTTATATTTAGTGCAATTATGCTAATTATTATTATTATCGAATTATCCAATTATAAATTGGCAAATTGGGTCTAATTAAATTCGTATACTAATTATATGTAATCAAACAGGGTTGTAATTGACACTAATATTTAACACACATATGAAAGTAACTTATTTTTGTCGGATTAGACTCAGACTCAATATAGTTATCAAATCAATATGATTTGCATGAGCCTGTTAATCTTGACATTTCAATGGTCGATTTGGTTGTGTCCATTGATAATTAGCATAACTCTGAGACTCTTTATGAAATTACTTGGAACATGATAAATTAATTGTCAAGGTTAATTTGCAATAATGAACGCAAGATTTAAGTATATAGATAATCATTACTTATTTATTATATTGTTGGTTAAGTAAATTACTATGTCCTGCAAATACATAATTAAAACACATAATAACAAATTACAATAATATTCGTTCGTTGTTTCCTGAAAATAAGACATACAGTACATTCAAACACAACACAATAATATACATATACAAACAATAAGCAATCAAATATATTTTATCCCTAGCTAAATGCGTTCATTATGCTCAGATGAATTACTTTAATATTAACATTATAAGATTTATGATTTATATAACTTTACAAAATCTCTCGGGAGTAGCTCTTTGAAAAGATGAGACAGTGCAGTAGTATATGTATCACTAGGATTTAATAAACATAAAGGCTTATCTTGCAAAAGGGTTTATCCAAAATTCCATCGGTGTAAGATGACATCCGCTGGTGGATTCCTCGTACATCCTAATCACTGTTAATCGAAGAACACTTCACTTCACTTCACTGATTTCCACTCTCGTTATGTATAGTGTGGTGTTGTACACTCCCCGCTGGTGTCAAGTGTTTTTGAGTTCAAGTGTTAAGATGCCAACATCGTCATTAAAATGGTTTACTCTTCGAGTTTGCTGTGTGCGTGTTCATATAGTTAACTATTTCCTCTATCTTGGACGTAGTGTATGCAATGTGTGTAATAGTGTTCGTGTTGAGTCATTCAGTTCAAATGTTCAATATAGCGAATCATTATGGGGGAATAGTGTTTGAACTGTCACCCACTGTTTTACTCTCGGAATGTTACTCACTTGTATTATTATGTTGCGTGTCGGTCGTAGTTTAGAGTCACGTACACACTGATATTTAACGTTAGTTATGTCTATTCGCACTGTTGATTATCGGAACTCATATAACTATCGAACGTACTTTTGTCATTTGAGATTGACTTGAATGTCTAAGTTCACTTAAGACCGCGACTTGGTTACGATTTCACTGAGTTAAAAGTTGAGTACGTCGCGTAAACTATTTCAATTACTACCGTTATTACCGCTCCAAATACTACTATATTATTCCGTCTTGCTACATAACTACTGTAACTACTATTACTCGTCTTCTACCGTATTACTACCATAACTACTGTGTTACTGCCGCTCCGCGTCCTCGCAAACAGTTTTTATCAAACATACTACCCAGAAGGCAAATTCTATATTTCCACGCCTTATGTTGTTGCTGATAGGTTCCTTTAAATTCCTACCACCTTGTAGATCTTGTCACCGGTTTCCCGATTCGTCGTTCGAGTCGTTATTACTCTCTCCACGAGTTCTTTAGGAAGATGCCCAACGCTGGTTGGTCGCCGACATCCCCGGAATATTCCAGCGACGAACGTTGTGCTGATTCTCAGAAACTAGGGCAATTCTCTCGCCTGTCTGTCAACCTTTGTTTCCACGTTGTCGAGGTACTCTGACTTAGCTTTTGTTAAGAGTCTGCAGTGTCTTGGTCAATTGTTCATTTTACCCTTCGCTCGTTCCGCCGATTATCAACTCTTCGTTGGTGACATCCCTGGTCGAATCCCACGCTTTCTAGTTGTAAATCTAGTTAGATGTCAGGGTTTGTTTTCATGCTGGGCTGTGCGTACCTCCAGTATTCACTGAATGTCCGTTTTATTGTCTACGTATTTGTCGAGATTTCTCTGTACCCTTTGTTGCTGGGTGTAACGTTCTTATGTGTGCTCGTTACAACACACCCCCACAGCATGTGTTCCATTTCATTTCTGCGTAACCAGGCAGCTGGACTAAGCCATTGTTTCCGTACGCTAGGTGCTGTAAATTGTAACTAACTTTGAGCTGTCAACGACGTTCCTTAGATTCTTATTGTGTCGTGTACTCAGCCGTTCTTATCATTGTCTTCGCACTGGCGTCGGGTCTGGCGTGTCCCTAATTCGTCTTTATTTACGACCCGGGCTTGTGTCTGTCAACTCGAGTGTGTGAGCGTGCCACTTGATCGAGAAATTATAAATTTTTTTAAAATTTTGATCACTATAGACTCATAACAAAGGCGAGTACAGATTCTATGAATGTAAAAAAGGCTGCTAACCTCAAGAGCTAAGAAAGAACCTCAAAGCAAATAAGTGATATGAAACGGCTTTTGCGAAGTGATATTAAGTGATATCTGCGATTTAAACATGAATTACTATAGTGAGCAGTATTGTTTGTGGAGAATGACGCGAAATTGATTAAGGACTGTAGAATTTAACGTGATTTAGATAAAATGCTCTTGTAGTTGTAGCATTGTAGACTTGCAAGGTCAAGCGTCATATGCCTGGACAAGTGACCACTCGACAGCTGGAGACCTCTACAGACGAAAGGCTAAACAGACGGAGACGATTAAAAAAAAAAACTAGATAAAATCTTTAATTTATTTGCCCCGGGGTGTCATTCACTCCTACCATTCCACGGTCGTTATCTACGTAACAGTGTTTTCGATAATATATAGTTAAAAGTAGAACGTGGTATTGTGGAAAGGTTGTATGATAAAATTGATTGATCTCAGCCTTGATAAGAAGGTATACTTTATGGCGAGGAGACAACTAAACTGACAAGGCCGCTTCACGAAGCCATGCAATGACGGATTGTTAGAAGCGTAGATTACCGTTGTGTAATTGAAGTCATGACTGCACGACCAGTACTCATATAGAATCATGTTAACATACCTTCGTGTAAGTAAGCACATAAATATGTATACGAAGATGTATATTTATTTATATGTGTGTGCGCGCAGGGGGGTATTTACGGGGGGGACGAACGGGACCGGAGCCTACCCAGAGGACTGAAAAAAATTGACAAATTTTGTTAATCTCTTAATTTTTAGGGTATTTTTATTATTTTTTCAGCTGTGTACGCTAATATAATAGTAACGCTTTTTAATAATACAAACAGGTTTATTACACAGAATTTGCGTAGACGTTTGAAATATGAAATATAGGAAAATCAGTTCAGTCAATAAGTATCTTGTAAACAATGTTTCAATAACGTTGTTATTGTGTTATTACAGTTTACTTTAATGGGATTGATTTCGGGATGTTATCACACGTTTTTCAACAACTTTGAAGATAGTAATGTTGATTAGGCTTAACTTTTTTTTTCTTTTGTATGAAGCCGTCTCGACCGGACCCGGTGTGCCAGAGTATATTCGTATAATGTAAAACATTATAGTGTCATAAGTTCATAAACGTTATGGATATATGCCAAAACTGAAAATGTGTTAATACTATTTATAAACAGACTTGCAAACAGGCTTCAAATATTTAAAATTTGCGTGTTAAAGAAAATGAAGATAAATAAGAGTTTTAATTTTGATGAGTTAAAACACTAAAATATTAGTGTTGGAAAACAAGGACGAGGAAAGTATGGTCCATCAGCTAAGAAGGAATAATATAATTTCTTGACGAGACGGAAGAGATTCTTCTCCAACATAAAAAAGTAATGTCCATTCATCGATGTGAGAGCTTATACAATGCTACCAATGTCTCTCCTTCCTGCATACCAGAGGCTTACTTGTTGTAAGCCCCTTCTATTCCATCTCATCGTGCATGTCCTCCTGCCACGATCTACTGGGTGTGACTCGTTTCCGGCGCTTAGTTGGAACCCAGTTTAACAACTTTGTAGATCAACGATCATCAGACATCCGTTCCACGCGGCCATACCATATTAGACGTTTCATATTTATGACGTCCAAATTTGTTTTCTCAACACGAAGCAAAATAAGTATTGCGTAAATAAAAGTCCAAGAGAAATATTTGACTGGTACGTGGAACGAATGCTAGGACGCAGACGGTAATTTCTCGGTTTGGTGATAAATGGTCGAGGAAGGAAAGGTAGACC
Organism: Magicicada septendecula; assembly: GCA_034769895.1. NCBI lineage: Eukaryota > Metazoa > Arthropoda > Insecta > Hemiptera > Cicadidae > Magicicada > Magicicada septendecula. The sequence continues at coordinate 138,620,962 of CM068372.1, forward strand.
AAGGTGACGCTCGCTGGAGTACGTGATGAAGAACTTGAGGATTATTTGAGGATTATGGGAATATGTGACTGGAGGCTGTCAGTGAGGTGAAGAGAACATTAGAGGCAAGTTGGGGAGGAAGCTCAGGTACTCGCTCGACTGTAGCGTAGGAATAAGTACTGTAAGTAAATAGAGATTTATAATATTGACGGAACCGAACTATTTCATGAAGGTCAAAGTTGAATAAAAACATTCCATCCTGTTCCACTGTTAGGTATATATACGAATGTCAGGTGTTAATAACCTGCTGTTTTGATGAATTAAACAGACAATACGGTGAGGTGGCCGTACAAATCGATTGAAGTGGTCGCGCCAATAAATTAATAAATAATTGTTACGAGATGTATATAGACGAAAGGCAGTAAGTGACAGGCATAAGTTCAGTTTTCCTTCTCAGTAAGATATCTTGGGGTTAGTTATTTAAAGTCATCCTTTTATCATATGACATTTTGGGGGAGGGGGTAATGGCTTCATCCATTATCAAAGCAATGCGGTACTCAAACAAGGCACTACGCCTTGATCGTCGTTTTACTTCTTCAGCTGGCGAGGTCAGGTAAAAGTTGGTGGGGCGGTAAATGACCTTAAGAAGAATAAAATTAAAAACAAAATAGTGTAATTGATATTTTAGTTGTCTATCTGTTATATGGTTGTTATTTTTCAATTGTATTTCTTTTCTTCTTCTCATTGTAGTGCCATATCTGCTCGCTGGGGTCAGTTATCATCCTTGAGATAGTTCATTTATTTACTGCTGTTCGAAACATTTCTTCACATGTTTTCCCATAGCGTTGCATCAGATTCTCCAACCAGGAAGTCCGTGGCCTACTTGAACCCTACTTTCCTTTGATCTTCCATGTACAGTGAGTCGCGAAAAGTTACATTAGTGATATCTCATCACATAGCCAAAAACGCCGATTTTCGTGTAGTTTTCCCGTTCTCTATATTTGTTTTCATTTGCTTCTGCCCTTCAAAATTGGTAACGTATCTGGCTAACTGATTCTGAGTGTACGCCCACATTTCAGATATCTCTTATCCTTTTGCTTGTCGCTTTCATCAGAGACTAAGTTTCCATAACTCACAGGATTAAGAGAGTGTGTTTTATTAATTTTAGTCGAAGTTTGAGACCTTAGACATGAATTGAGAATACACTTCTCGTACTTAGTAACGCGCTTCTCGAGTCGCCGGTGTATTTGTTTGGAATTGCCCCAATTATCACTCAAAAAACATCAAAAATATGCTAGCTGGTTAACTTTTCCAGATTGATTTTTAACCATCATTTCTTCTTGATTGTGCGGAATTTTGTCTCTTGTTGATAGCTATGTAGATAATTTTGGACGTCTGTCTTATTTGCCTACCTTATTTCATTTAATTATTTTGAATTTTCATAATGATAAGATAATCAGCCTTTTTTGTGCTAAGCTATAAGTACGAATTTACATACAATTCGTGGAGCGACTGTAGTGTAATTGGGTAGGAGAAGGCGGGTATGCATAATACATGTAATACATAAGTAAATATTCGTTTAAAAGTTTTATTTCCCGTTCACGAATCCAATGTGCATGAAATCGAATACGGTGTTTGTAAATATTTAATTACTCGAAGTCACAACGAAATAAGACAAATTGCGTGAGAAATGAAACAAAATTCAGAATTCAATGTGGAAATACATGATGTTACACACACAAATGCTAAATGACAACGCCCCTGTTAAAAGAAAGAATTAAATTTAAAATACATAAAGGGCCTAATTCGACTTGTAGTCACTTTAGAAAGTGAAACCTGGACTTTGACAAGTATTGATGAACGGCTGTTGAGGATAGGTGAAAGAAACGTTGTTAGGAAGCTATATGAGCCAGATGAGACAGGTATGGTTCGTGGACGAAGCACGATCTGAGCCAGCCCATAGGGGATGACGACAAAAAAACAACAACAAAAAGTTTGTTCTATTCTGTTGTTTTTATTTCCGATCTGACGATGAGCTGAGAAGCTTGAAAGCGCTAATTTGAATAATTTTTCTATAGAGGTGTGCAACAGTGATAATTCTGTTTGTAAAAAAAATAATTAAAATGCCAAAACACAGCTCGCGTTGTAGTGCTAAAATACAATACAATGGAATGATTGTAAACACGAAATGTATAGTTTCATAGCAGTGACTGCGTATGCGTAAAGACGTTTTTGTGTTTGGATACACTAAAGTTATAAAAATTGTTCAAACCGCGCGCAGACGTAAGCAAATATTAACAGCTGTTCAAATTGAAACCGCGATCCTCTAACCGCGTATACAAATTCAATGAACTGTTCCCGAGCACTGCATTGGCGATACATTTCTTTTTGTACAAATAACATGTGTCCGTATTATAGGTTTGTTTAATTTTTAATTTGTTACCATTGTTTTTCTTGATACACTAAATTATTAACAATACAGGGTAAAACGACATATTAACAAGATACGCGTGTGAGATACTTACGTTTTGTGCGTCTATCGTCAAGCGCTTCGCTTTTTGATAATACGTTATTCATTTTCTTAATATTTTCGTGGTGCCCTTTTCCGGTTTCGTTCATTAGACCTGTTCCGCTTTACCAACTTTTCGATGGAACTTTTATACTGCATCATGCCTAATGTTTGTAGCTAGTAGAAGCTAGCGTCCGTTATCATCCTCCTCTCTCATCACGTATTCTTCCTAATTCGTTTCGTGTGCCTGCACTTTCTTTTATAGCGGTTCTACATTCAGTACGTTACGTATGCTTTAGTTTCTTATTCTTCGTTCTCATAATAAAACATTCGTATTTTTATTTATATTATTTTCATAATAATATAACACGCATAATTTTATACTAGATGAAATTATTAAGCTAGACAAACAGAAGTACACAGAAAGAAGTAACAAAATTGCGACAAACGATACAATACTAATTTAATCAGGTGTAGGCATATTCTCTGTAACCGCAAAAATCGAAGAAGGTGCGATTGAAATGAGTGGAATGTATGTGTGAACTAGAAGTGAAAATGTACAAAGATGACGGAAAATATGAATTAAAGTAGGTCATATAGTCTTACTGTTGTTTTTTCATCAACTATTATTGCAGGAAGGAGAAGACGGAGAAGAAGACAAAGAAACAGAACAATAAGGAGGAAGAGGAGGAGGAGGAGAAGGAGGAGAAGGAGGAGGAAGTGGTGGAGAAGGGTGAGGAGGACGATCAGAAGGGGAGGAGGAGGAGGAGGAGGAGGAGGAGGAGGAGGTGGTGGAGGAGGAGGGCGAGGAGGAATAGGGGAAAGAGAGGAGGAGGAGGAAGAAGAGGAGAAGAAGAACAAAAACAACAAAGTTATACCTAATATTAAATAGTGCGCAGTTGGTCCTCATGTGAATACAGACCATTTATTTTTTATGTAAGTAACAGACTAAATATATTCACGTGTATATTAAAGTTTAAGTGGTTCAGGAATTAAGATTTCAATGCAAGTATTGCTGAAGTACCGTTTCAAGCGAGTAACTGTGGAAAACCAGAATAAAATATGCTTCACAGCTATTCCAAGTATAGGTAAGATGGCGGAACGGTATTAGATATAGAAAGGAGGTTGGATCGACATATTAAGACCGTACTGACAGCAACGAGGAAGATAATTCCTAATATAGACGCTTCGAAAGTCTGGGAAACGGGAGCAAGGTAAACTGATTACTACAAAACAATAGGAACCGCCGGAAGATAGTATCACCCAGGGACTATGTTCTAAAGAAAGCGGAAGGTATTGATCAAAATGGTTAACGTAACGACATTAAAAATGAGAGACTAAATATACGTTAACGGGTCAGCACTTTGTCTTTTTGAGGTATTTACTATTATGAATGTCAATAATAGCAGTAACAAAAATAAATATAAAAAAAATAACAATAATCATCATCATCATAATAATAAGGTAAGGAATAACTATTATAAATATTCGTGAAAAACAAAGGAATGAGTAAGAACGCCGAAGTGAAAAATATACAAAGCACCAATAAGATGGACGGTGACGTATGCGGGCTGAAAAGAACCACTAAAAGAAAAATACAGTAAAGCTAATAAATGCCCAAAGAATTCGCTGGTATGTGAAGAAGGGAAGCTGGAACAGTTTTAAGGAAAATCTCCAACTGGAAGTCTAGCGGAATGAAGGGAAGAGGGGGGGAATAATAAATGGGAAGACGTAATGTGAGGGATGTGAAAAGTGGTAGTTGTAAGATGGTGGGAACAAGGGGACAAATAACGGACAGAGAATGTCGGAACAGGGCAGTTGAAGATGGAAAGGGCACATGTAAATTTATAGGGGACTGGATGAGAGAAAACGTAGTCACCCACACAATAAATGGATCTAAGGAATTCGAGACCGTAAGTGACCAGTACTCCATAAGGAAAGTACGGTTTTATTATAGAAACAAATGTTATTCAAGTTCAGTAGTACAATAATAATAATAATTATTATTATTATAAATTCAAAAGAAGTTTCAACGGGCAGTAAGAGTTGGAATCTTCTAATTACACGTATTTGACCTGACACATTCATTTTGTGGCGTGACTTGTTAGAGGCGTAGTACTTAGAATTTACTGTCTTCTATTTCAATTTCATCTTGTCATAGACGTCTTCTTACTTGACACAATAAATACCCCAGAATTTTGTCTTTTTCAAGTGTGATATAAGGATCTATGACCGTTCTATCACACTTGTTACACGTTCATCTACTGGGTGTCATTCTGTTTCAGTGGGTGGATCTGCAGGATGTAGAGGTGTGTGGGAGCCGCGCATTAAAAAATTACCATTATCATCACACACCGTTTCTTTCCCTGTCTCTGCCTCTACGTTCACAATATCCGTCTTGATGTGACATCTTTTCCACAGTTTCGTCTACTCAGAGCCTTCGAGAGTTACTTCTTATTCTTCCTGCGGGTTTCTAATTCATTACTCGTGATATCCATCTATTCCTATTACCTCTTCTGATGTGTCCGCACGTCGACCTATTCACTTTAATGTTATTTATTAGTTTTTTCCACCCCATTGTTTACCTAACTATTTCGTTATTAACGCGTTTCGTTCTTGAAAATCCGAAATTTTTTCCCATGAAGTTTACTTTAGTTACACTTATTTATTAATTTTTTTCTTGCATTGTTTTTTATTACCCAGTTTTCGTTTCCATACTAGAACTGAATAGTAGACCATAATACTTCTTCTTATCATCATCATCAACATAATGTTGTTATTATTATTATTATTTATTTTCGTTGTTAATGTCTTCTTCTAAGTTTTCGCTATGTGTGAAAAACTTTACTAAACACGTCAACAGTGTCACTTATAATATTTTATTTTAAGGCTCGGGTTATACAAACATTTTCTCTAAATTAACAAGTGTTTAATAATATTTCTTCTTGAATCGTTACATAAAACGATTATGTTAAGGTGTATCTGCTGCGTTAACATATTAAAATCATTGCTTGAGAGTCTTTTATTTTTATTTTGACCTAAAGCGATTGTTTCAAACTGATGCTGTTCCAATCGTTGTCGATAACCTGCGAAGAGATGCCAGACTCGTGCAGTCGGAATAACGGTGGATGCGCGATCCGGCGTTTGTATTACTCAAGCGTGAAGAATGTAAACTGATCGTAGCTCCTGAGCCGGTTTCTTAGACAGCCACAGAACAAAGCAAGAGTAGGAAGATAATCTCGCTCCGAGGTAGAGATCTAGTACTCGGCCAGCGTAACCTTGACGTAACTAGGACAGGTAGACGAGTAGCAGAAGGTCTCTGTAAGCTACATACTGTTTCCTTCGAGCACGTAATTAGTTCTTCTTATAGTAAACCCACGTCAAGAAATACAATGCATAAACGTTCCTGTACCTGTGAACGACACGGAGTAATCTGCTTTGGTTGCAACGTGTTGTCCCATTTTGTGAACGACCGGAAAAATAACATGTTCATTCATTTAAATCTAATTTTTTGAAAAATGAAGTTCTAGTTTCTAAATTTACTAAGTTCTTATACAAAATATCAGTATGGAGAACCATACATGACTTCCATCTTCTAAGGTGTATATTTAAAATAATTTTCGAAATGAAATATTTCCATACAAACTACTTCTTTCTTCAACCTTAACCTCAGTACTGTGGTCACTAACGTATACCAACTCAAGTTAACGTACTCGATTTTCACTGATGATGCCAGTCGATGACACTACCGAAACATTGGTTTTGGAGAAAACATTGGACCATGGCCAAACAGCCCGGGAAGGAATTGTAACAACAAATTACTTCTTTGTTGCCGATAACATAGTTCACACATAAATTATCCCCTTTCCCTTCAACTATTATTTTCATTTATAGAAATTACACCCTCCCCCTTCAGCTACCCTTTTACTTATAGATATTTCATCTACCTTTCTACAGTGGATTATTATGACCTTCTTTTCAGGATACTTTATCAAAATTAAGTACTTTTGTTAAAACATAAAACGTTCCAGGTTTACTCCTTCCCCTTAACCGATCTTCACCAAAATCAACAATCTTTGAGTCCTCTACAACTCAGGCACATATGCAACAAATTATTTGATTCTGTTTGAATTTACGGCAGTTATCGTTCACCATAGAAGAAATTCTACACACAGACACTTTTCGGAAAATGATTTTTATTCATGTTTTGAGGGTAGTATAATCAGAATCAGTCCTTATCTCGAACAACATTTTTTTCGTCATCGCCATACTTCCATTTCCTTATGGAACATGGAAGTAAAAAATGACTTTTTTTTCAAAACTTTATTACACGCTGCATCTACTTCCATGAGTTTGTAATGTCATTTGCTTTGACACCGTGTATTAACTATAACTTTCCTGCATTAAAAATCCGATGATAATTTTGATTTAATGCTGAATATTTGACAAGTGTCTGTCTAATTTATAGGTGAAAAACAAATAAATTGGCTTAATTTTCTCCTATACTTTATAGACCGGACTTAAGAGCTTCCGGTTCCAAAATTCGGATCATTATTTTCATGGGGGTCTGAAACAACCTCTTAGCGTCAGGTTTTTAGTTTAGAGCGTGTTTTTAGCAATACGTGCATCCGTTATTTGGTGACGTAGAAATTTAAATCTTCTCATGAATTTTATTTTATGTAGAAATTTATTTTATCCTGTTTATGAATACCTCATGGTAATCCTTGATATCACCAACCTTTACCAAATAATCGTTTTCAAATTACGAATCATTTTCACAGATCTTAACAGTTTCATTTCGGAGGCCTGTATTTTTTAAATAAGTTTTTGTGAAACACTGGCGTAGCCAAGGGAAATTACTGGGGGCTACAATCCCTCTCGATTAGCTAAGTTGCCAACGAGGTCTTTAATGTAACATACACAGTAACCTCTAAATGACGAACCCCCTACTGTCGCCAACATCTCTCCTCTAGATTATCATCGATAACCCGTCACCCCGGGAAATCCTTGGTTAAGAATTTCTCCGTGGTAAAATCTTGGCCAACATCCCTCCCCGTGAAAAATCTTGTTTACGTCACTGTTCTGAAAAATCTCTTTCATTTCCATACGTAAAGACTGGAGCAGCATGACGTATAAACCTTCAGCTGTGTCATTATCTATGTCTAATTCTTTAATATATTTTCATAAGATTTCGATTGTGCCACACAAAAATTAGTCTACTTAATGTGTACAACATATCCCGATTTTTACAACGCAACCCAAATAATTACATTTTTGTGTATACATTTTGTCTATATATCGCCATTTCCTTTTTTCGGAGGTTTTACGTCAGGAACTGCACTATTTTTCTTCAGTTTTAGACTTAACATTTAGTTTTCTTTTTAAAGATTCGATGTTTAGTTTTCTAATAACGTCTCCATTTCTTTTCGGATCTAGGGGGGAATAACCTTGGTTATTTCTTAAAAATTTAATTTCAGTAGCTTCAACTTTCTTTTCTTTCTTTTTACTGAAGGTTCATGTTTCGCTTGCATACAGAATACGCGGATAGTTACCGTTTTGTAAAATTTCATTTAGGTATTCATTTTAGTTTTATTTGTCATCATCATTATTATTGTTGTTGTTGTTATTGTGGCTTCTATGGAACCGTTCCAATGACGCTTCTCAATTTTGCTATCTTATTATCCCACTCGATACTATAGTATGTAAGATATCACACCACACGTAATTAAAATTAACTTTTCTTTTAATTTGCACACGAAGACAAGGGACAATGCGAAGAGATTTTGCGAACACGCATATTACCAGATTATCAGAGGCGGTAATATATATAAGAGATATAAGACTGACTAATAGAAAGATATATTGGTAACCGAGGAACAGACCACCTAGAGTCTAATCTTTGAAGTGGAGAAGAAATATAAGATCTTTAATTTATAAAAACGTGCTTCTCTTTTTGTATTATCGTCTACATCGTTCGTAACGAAAGAAAAACACAAATTTACTTTTTTTAAGTTAAAGAAAGGAAAGAATCCTTCTCTCAATGGATCAAAACGTTAGCAACTATAATCAAAATTATACTTAACAATTAGATTGGTGGACCTGAGTGGGATTACAAAACTTCTCGGAGCGGATAACAGATAATACCCCGATTGTTTCCGTTTGTAGAAGACTTTAAAAATATTTTATATATGTCGGCCACAAAACACTGCTGAGTCAGTGTAAACACTGCCAGACGTGTACGACGCTAACCCACTGCTACAGGAGACTTTAACGAGACAATCCGTTACATAATTACACGGAATTCTGTTTCTCGCCAAGATATCAACATTTTAGGCAATGAAAAGTATGTCGATGTATTTAAGACAAAAATGTTGTAGCGATGAAATTACAAAATTACACACGGAGATGTAACGATATTTTTTAAACGGCAGATTGTTTGCAATCTCAAAATGTTTGTATCTCAAAATGCAAAATGTTTTATATCTTCCTTTCTTGCTAACGTCTTAAGAAAGACAACATGTTTTTGAGCGACAAGATTTTACGGCGTTACAGCCCGTAATACCGTTGATTGAAAAGTTAAAGGAAATACCAAGTACTTTACTTAAAAATAAAACTTTGTAAGGACATATAATTTTAACGTAAAGTTGCTTCACCTGTAATACTTTGAGAATAATAAAAACTCCTGATTCCAGATTTTTCCTTGCGGTTTTATTTGAACAACTTGTTAAAAATGAACATCTTGTGTGTAATAATTTTCAGATACACAAGTTTGAGCGACGCTTCTATAACCTTGCTGCATGCAAATTTTTCGTTAGGTTTTGAAAAGAGTGGAAATCTTAACGTTGCCGTTTTAGAAGAAACATTTGATTTATAGGAATTGCGAAAAAATTTCCTTAAATTTTTTGGACTGAAATTTTTTGGATCCCCAACCTTATTTTAGCCAGTCCTATAAAATTGTATCCTATGAGAAAGCCACACTCAGTGTTCAAAAATGAGAACATTTTCGTTTTTCCTGTATCCTTTTGCCGAGGGTTAACTCCTCCCCACCGCGTAATAAAAAACTCCCGCTGCACCACTGTAAAGAACGTCTTTGCCTGAGACTATACTATATTCATGTTTAATGTGTTATACTTAACTTACTGACTGTCCCAATCAAACACAAAGATTATGTAACTCTTTTGTTGGTACAGTATCCAAATATGTTAAACGTGATTTACTGTTTAAATTCTGCGAGACTCCTTACCACGCGCTCTGCTGTACATACATGAAACGTGCGTTATTATTATTTATTACTAGAATTATTTATTAATTATTAAAATAATTGAGATGAATGGGAATTATTCAGATTAATTATTAAAATGAGAATTAATCTGATAAATTATTTAGTGTATTTACTGTTATCTGGAACCGGTTCTTATTCACTCCGATGAACGAAGGTTAGAACAAGTAATCGCTACATCGATGAATAAACTTTCATTTAAGAAAATAATGGTTCAAGTGTTGTGTATCGTGCAACTTTCAGGTTTCTTTCCTCCGAGAGATAAAACTCCTAATTTTTAATTATTTTCGAATGCTTATAATTTTATGTATGAAACCTGAAAAATAAACACTCTATTTTTCGAAAAAAAAAACGAAAAATCCAGGTACATGGAGATTAGGTCACTATTTCGTTACTCTTGTTACAGTCATATGTTTTAGTCTGCTCTGAATATATATTTCTCTAAGGGTGTTTTTTTTTCAGTATTCCACAACGAGAAGTCTGATACTTAAATGTTCTTTACTTGTTGCCTCCGACAGCCGGTTCTTAATCCGTTTCCTGTAATTTCTTCAAGGTTACTGAAAATATATTTTAGCTATTAATAAACTAATTAGGGTAATTAGGTCTGTTTTATCTTGTAATTAATTCAAGGTGAAATGACCTAAACAATTATGATTCTTAACTTTCTTTACAGTTTCTTTACGATACAATATGATATGCGGATCACACGCTATATTTTGCAGTCAATTATGAAATATTCGATACACAAATTTTGGTCAGACTAATCAAACCTTTATGTTCCAACTTGTTATTTGATGACAACAGTAAACAATTTAAAAAAATATTGTGTCGTTCGGACTTCTTTTTAATCAGTTAATTCCAATTCTGGAAAGACTATAATACAATTTTTCTGACGAGTTTACTGTCACCAAATAATGAGATTCTGATGCTTAAAAGTCTATTTGTCGCAACTTTACACTTTCCGTTTAACTATTCGTTTTACCTTTATCACCTCCAATTACCGTCACTTTGCTTTTCCCTTTTCTTTCGTCTCTTTTTCATAACGAGAATGCTGTCCTGAAGATCATTAGATTACTCCCACTTTCAGACACACGAGCGTATACTTCTGAAAATCTAAATACGATAATTATTTGAACCTTCTTGAACGTACCTTAAGTTTAAAGGTTTTACGGTTCAACAGGTTTCAGCGGTCGAAACGCTGTATTTCTAAGCATAATGTCTAAAGGCGTGTCTATGATCATACTGTCAATAGTAATAATAACATTGCATAGCTTACTGAAAAGCATTCAAATAAAACTTTACAAAAACTTTGGACTACCACAGATATTTAACTTGATAAATCGTACAAACCAAGTCATAATTATAAATGTAACTACTGTATATCTCATCTAAAAAGTCGGAATGGTTCTTAGCCTGCTATGACACTGATTTTTGTTTCTTGTCGTAATAGTAAGACCTCGGTGAAATTAAAAACGCTTGTAATTGGTCGTCAATTACAATGGCCAGCCGTTAATTATAATCATGATTTAAAAAATGGCTCAAGGTTTTTCACAAACTTATAAGCATACCAAGGACTAAAGCTGTTGCAACATCAAAAAAACCATGACGTCTCTAATTGTTATAATTAAAAAACGCTCAAATATAGACGTGTTTTCAAAATGGTTGTTAATAGTTTGTGTTGCCTTTTCGTCCATACGTTTAACACTTTATTTGTTTGATTGTTCGGTTTGAGCCGCCCGGGACGGAATATTTTTTGGCGCTAACATGATGAGAATTTATTTGGCTTTTGGTTGTTAATTAATTGGAGGTGTAAAATTTTCATTGTTTTACGTACATCAAAAAAAATTTACGCACGTTTCATGTATGTGCAGCAGAGCCCGTGGTAAGGAGTCTCGCAGAATTTAAACAGTAAATCACGTTTAACATATTTGGATACTGCACCAACAAAAGAGTTACATAATCTTTGTGTTTGATTGGGACAGTCAGTAAGTTAACATATTAAACGTGAATATAGTATAGTCTCAGGCAAAGACGTTCTTTACAGTGGTGCAGCGGGAGTTTTTTTTTACGCGGTGGGGAGGAGTTAACCCTCGTCAAACGGATACAGGAAAAACGAAAATGTAAAAAAAAGTCTGGTAAACTAAATAATTAATTAGTTTTGTGGGTATGACAATATTATTTGCGATACGTTATAGTCGTGTTATGAGTACGAAATCATTTCGTATAAACATTGCTGATCTGCTGGTTTAAATGTGACCATATTTTGAAGGTGTGCCCTCTTAACGAATTCGTGGCCCTCGTATATTCATGGCCTTCGGATGTTTCATCAGCCCGCAGTGTACCTACCTTCTTTTACGATATTTCTAGTGCAAAATAGGCTATATTAGGCCTACATAGGAAATTTAAAAATGTATATATTAAACAGTTTTCACTTTTTATTGAAATCCTATACAGATGTTTTTTGTATAATATTGAAATGTTGCACAGGTAATATTGTTTATAATTTAGTGTTTTAGTTAAAATTTTTTGTCTTTTATATTGTGTACTATTTCGAGCATATAAGATACTAAACAATTAAACTCCCTGAGCTGCAGAACTCGCTCACTCTTTCGAAGTAGCTAAATTGTATTATTACACTATGTTAGTAGATTGTTTATATTATTAGATAAATTTCGATATTAGAAATCTTTCAATTATCATAAAACTTACGAAAATCCCGATTACTGTACTAATTTAAAAAAATAAAATAACTATTGTAGAGTAGCCAATAAATACTAAAAATTTCAAACATTCGGTTTTATGTTAAAATTCCGCTCAGTCTGACATACGAATGTTTAAAATTTTTTCAACATCGACTTAATTGGTTCCTGGGGTCCAAAAATGTTGAATTTTTTAAAACTGTACACTATATGAAGATTTTGGTTATAATTTTGATAATATGACATCAAATTATCAAAATTATTGGTTATAATTTTGTACACTATATGAAGAATCTTAAATTTGACACTCCACATGAAATTTGCGATTTTAGATTAATTTTTGACCAACTTTTTTGGCTGGCGTCAATAAATTTGAAATTCTCAAAACGTGACATTGCATTCAGATTTTAGTTAAAATTCCGTTTACTTTGATACCCCACATGAAATTTTGAGATTTTTTTACTATTTCAACCCCCAAATGTTTGCATCTCGTCAATTATTTTTGGAGGATTAATCTAAAAAACAATAGGGTTCCGTAGAATGAAGTTATGAACATGCATGCCAAGTTTTATAAAAATCTGTTGACGCGTTCAAAGGTTATCGTTAGACATACCCTAAACAGATCGACAAATGCCAAACGGTCGAGTTAAAACTGAGAACTCGCTTCGCTCGTTCAAAAATCTAAAATATGTGTTCGTTACTCAGTACAACGTTAATTATAACGCACCATTTACAAACGCTGAACAGCCTCTCTACCAGTGAACTGATTTTATTGCAGCTTCAACATAATGTGCGGTCAACTATGCGTTCCGTACCCCGATTTTGAAGTGTTCGTTTTTGAGGGCCTGTAGAGCCCATTTTATAAAAATATTTGATGTCAGATTTCTGTGGCTAAACGACTAGACCAATTTAATACATTTTTTGCTAAATATTATCAGACATGTACCCAATAATGCTAAGTTTGATCGATAACGGTGATCACAGTCTGCACAGGCTCGGATAAAGTTTGTGCAGATTCTTGCTATCCCTTATATTATTTACATTGTAACGTACGATGATGTTATATTTAGTGTTCCTTGAATTTGTTAAATTTTAGATATCTAATAAGGTAACCCTTTTGTTTTCACACCCTTACTTACCTTCTTGAGTATAACAAAATATGGTAGTGACTAAAGGGTTCCAACAGTCCTCTTGCGTGAGGTCTCTTACACTCACAGCGTCTTCAATATATTTTCTCCAGGATCGTCTAGGCCAGCAGTTTCGATTCAACCGATGTTTTGAAAATTAAAAAGAAATAAATACTAGTAAGCTTGCCGAACAAATTAACTATTATTATCTCAGCACGGTTGCGGAGTAACCTTTTAGTAAGTTTTGAAAAGGGTGATTTATCTGTGTTCCCTCCTCACCCCTATTTTACTGCTGTATTGAGAATCCCAATCAGCGTTGTTTTTAGTCAGGAGTATCTTTGCATTCACCGAAGTATACGATTTTACAAAATATTTCATATTAATATAGCAGAGCAACAATAGGTCCATTATTATAAATTTAAAGTCGCCTGTAACCACGGAAATAATAGTAACATTTTTAAAACATATTTCGGAAAGCCGGCAGCAAAAATTTGTACTCTACGAAAATTCTTCGTTATACCAGGTTCCCAAGCGTTTCCCACTAAGTCAAGTAACATAAGTTGTTTCTACACGAATATCAATACTTGAACGATACAGAAATACCCTGCTATGACGATACAAAATAACCCGACTGTGACAATATTTTGTGGCGCCGCCTGAGAGAGGGACGTTTGAACCCAGGCACCTCCAGAGGGTCCTTGAAGCATTGCGGCTTTGAGGGCCGCTAAGACGGAGGAACCTGGGCGCCTTCGGAAGACTTTCAGCGGAATCTCTTCGTCGAAATCCGGCTGAGAGGGACGCCGTCGACGTAACGCGAGGGGATACCTACACCAGAACAACCCGACTGTGACAATATTTTTTCTGGCGCCGCCTGAGAGGGGGACGTTTGAACCCAGGCGCCCCACAGGGTCCTTAAAGCATTGCGGCTTTAGGGACCGCTAAGACGGAGGAACCTGGGCGCCTACGAAAGGCTCTCAGTGGAATCTCTTCGTCAAAATCCGGCTGAGAGGGACACCGTCGACGTAACGCGAGGGGATACCAACACCAGAACACCGGCCTTGACAATTTGACACCGCTTCGCCTGCCTCCCACGTGGCTGTGGGAAGTGATACCAAAGTCGACAAGAATAGCTGTATCAAATTTGGACTTGAAACAATACAGGAACAACCTTATTATCTTGTGGGACGAACATCAATTAATCGTTTATTTATTTTTTGTTATGTTTTGCATTACTCTGAAGAAACAAAATTAATATACAAAATTTTTAGTAATTCTCTTGTGTTACTTTTATTTTTAGAAGATTAATATTCATTTTATCCATCCCCCTACACACACATTTTTCATAAATTTATTCCTCATTGCATAAATTTTCATAAACTTATTCCACAAGTTGATTTTATAAATATCACCTTTTTGTTCTGCTGCACCTCGAAACTTAATTCCCCAACTAAGAACGAAATACCCGGCTCTCTTACGAACGTAACGCATCTGCGCTTGCACGAGAGAGATCTGCGACATGCAGGATTTGTGAGTTGCTAATGTTCGTTCTCTGCAACGTTGCGAATTACTTAAAAAAGTTCGAGAAGTCTAAAAGGGACACACTGCGTGAAATTGGACTCTGCGTGAACCAACCAATTCACAAGTTTCACCTTAACGTTAGTGAGAATTATGAGACGACTCCCTGTCCATGAAGATGTTATGGGGACAAACCCGACGTCTACGATCTATTAGCTCCCACCTCGTGTAGAGAACGTGACGTGGATGTATTTATTTTATACAATCAGAACTGAAAGAGCACGTTTATAAAACGGACATTCATGCTGTAACGGAGCGATTTTTAACCTATGTTATTATCAGGAACTCTTCAGAAATCTGTACTCCTCTGAGCCGGAGCGATAGAAGCAGTTGAAATTACGTTTTTCTTTAAATTATACAGACTACATCATAGAACGAACCACATCGCACCGATAATTCCAACGAACTAAGCAGTAATGACCATGTACGGATTAGCGATAAAACATCTTTCCTCAGGTTTGAGAACCGTTCCTTACACTGCTGTGGACTTCCTGTGGTTCATAAAAATCCCAATTTATATCCCATAGTGTTCTAGTTAATTATAAAATTAATTTGAGTTTTTACGATTCGAAATACAATCCTGTTCCATTGTGTTTTCTCAAGCTGAAAATGTTTTCTCACAAACGGTACATTTTTCATTGTAAAATTCAGTTCTAGATTAAGTGGGTAGTGGCACTAGACCTCAGCTTCACTGAGATTCTACTTGGCTTTTTGCTGTCTGCGGATGCTTACGAATAGACTTGAAATAATAAAGAAACACAGAAGAACTTTAAAAGGCATTAGAAAAATCTACGCAAATTGTAAAATTCCAATCTGTTTTATCTCTAATTATATAATAATTTCCACACCTTTATTATAGCGTATGCAAAATTTCAAGGAAACCGGTTGAAAATGAAGTAGCTATATAGCAACAAAAGTATAAACTTTTGGTTGGACACAATGTATTGCAACAATACAGATATTTGCATATTTGCCCAGGGCGGTATGATTGTAAATATTTAGCATAGAAAATATGTGATGAACAGTTTTTAACAATATTATCCAGGCTAAGAATTGTCAGAAAGCGTACACCTGCCCCGCGAGTGAGTACAGCGCTTGTGTGTGTGAACGCAAGCTACGACAGGCAAGAGTCTACGATGGGGTGATACGTACGAATTCTCTGTAATCAGGTTTTAACCGGATAAAAATAGACTAATTAATACATTTTAAACCTGTGAACAAAGACTTACTCCAATTATAATTATAAATTTACCTTATTTCCGTCTTGTGACTTATTTTTCTTGTTGTTTGTTACTGACGCGTTTCGGAGCTCTTCAATGCTCCATCCTCAGAAAATCCGTTGCTATACTTCGTCACGTTAATATTAAAATTTTTTGCATTGAAAACATATGTATAATATTAAAACACGTATACACTTATACGATGGTCACATATATAAAACTACATAGTTCGGGTGCACCCAACACTGTCACATGCCAGACTGTCCGGTATCAATTACACTGTGTCTCTTAGTTTTATTCAAGATTGTATCATATAGATAGTGCGATCTAAAGTCCAGTTGCTCGTTCAAAACATTGTCTGATTCAAACCTGAATGCCTAATAAATCTCGAACTCCTCAACAGCATTCATGAATAGTCCTTTATCACATATATGTATGGCTTTAAAGTTCGATTCAAAACTATTGTAATTATGGCCTTCAGATATCAGATGCTTTGCGAATTGAGAGCGGTTCGTGTAAATATTATTTTTGGGTAGATGTTCTTTAAATCTCTGTAAAAAACCCCGACCTGTCTGACCGATATAGAATTTATCGCAATCGCTACAATTTATTTTATATATTCCGGTTTTTTCAGCAGTAGGTTGACGTGATTTAGTTCTTAGTAAGTTCCCTATGTTATTGTTTGTACGGAATGATATTATGATATTTCGTTTTTTGAACTCGTTTACAAGAGCTAAGGCAGTTCTTCTTGAATAAAATGTTGATATGTATTTAATTTTTGTATCTCCGCTTTTTTTATGGTTGGTTGCATGTTTGTGTAACAATTTATCTATTAAAGTTGGTTGGTATCCATTGGCAATGGCAATATGCTTAATGTTGTTAAGTTCTTCTATGTAATCGTTTCGTTCCATCGGTATTGTTGCCAGTCTGTGTGTAAGACTATTAAATGCCGCTATTTTTTGTATATATGGGTGATAGGAGCTGGCGTGTATAACCATATCAGTGGAAGTTGGTTTTCTATATATCTTGTAACTGAGTTTGTTAATGCGCCTCATTAGAGTTAGATCCAGAAAATTTAATTCATTGTTGTACTCAACTTCAACAGTAAATTTTATGTTGTGATTAATACTGTTCATATACGTGAGTAATTGGTGTAGTTGTCTTTCTGTGCCATTAAATATTACTATAGTGTCATCAACATATCTTTTATATATTTTAATGTGTTTGTGAAACTTATTATTTGTTGATAATAGGTATGTGTTTTCATAGTTGTTAATGTAGATTTCGGATAAAATAGCGGATAACGGTGACCCCATTGCTAGCCCGTCTTTTTGGATGAAGAAATTTCCGTTGAAAGCAAAATAATTTTGTTTCAAAATGATGTCTAAAATATATATTAATTCGTTTATCATCTGTTGGTCCATTACTTTGGTTTTCAATAGGTTATTCTTTAGTATGTTTAAGGTTTCTTGAATTGGTATGTTCGTATATAGGTTTACTATGTCGAACGATGCTAGTTTGTATTGTACTTCCATATTGAAATTTTTTGTTATATTAATCAATTCTAAACTGTTTTTAAGGCTATGGTCGTTTTGTATATTTATATTATTTTTTATTATTTCTGATAATTTCTTTGCAATTTTATAGCTTGGTGCTGTGGTAAAATTGATGAGCGGTCTGATTGGTGTGTTAACCTTATGTATCTTAGGTAGACCGGTGAATTGTGGAGCACTTGCTTTCATTTGTTTTAAGTGATGATTCGACTTATTGCCGAGAAGTCGTGTACATTTGTTAATAGCATTATTTATAATACGAGTAAACTTCGTTGTAGGGTCGGTACTAACTTGTGTTATATTATTATTGATGATAAATTCATACACTTTATCGATATAAACATTATTATTAATGATCACAGTGGTATTGCTTTTATCAGCCTTTAATATTAAAGCGTTATTTTCATTTAATTTGTCTCTAATTTGTTTCACAATTTTATATTCATTCCTGTATTTCATGTTTTGTTGATAATGAAATTCGTTTGTTTCAATTGATTTGTGTAATTTCTTATTGATCAGAACTCTCATTTCATTCTGCGAATTTAAATTTGGTAGGGTTTTTATAACCGCTTCAGCTCGGACAATTTCTTTTATTAAATTCTTATTATTATTAGAGTAAGGTAGGTTATATTTTAATCCTTTGTTGAGTAAATCGAGTTCATTCTTATCGAATTCTATGTTGGTTAGATTAGCTATACGTTTATTAAAAACATGTTTACAATTTATATCGTCGTAGTTATGTTGTTTCGATACGAGTGCATTTATTTTCTTATCGTGTCTACGTATTATTATTGTCATGCGTGATGTGATACGATTATCTATATACTGTAATACATTTGGTAAAAGTGCTGGGTGTATAGTATTCATCATGTGTAGATATGAATTATACAATCTTGTGTTTAATTTGGTCTTTTTGCTGTACAACTGCCTAATTTCTTCTTTAATCCATAGTGATTCAGCAATTTGCTTTGTTTTTATAGCAGCTTTAGATTCGGTTCTGATTTTTATGGTACAATATTTGGGTGTTACTTTTAATTGGAGACACTTCTTGTTAAATTTAATGTTCAAATTCGTTTTCAATACTTTAATTTTAATATCAATATAATTGTTTACCGTTGATGCCTGACAAGCAGTTACTTTTAAGTATATCATTATTAGACGGTAACCAAGTCACAGATTTAATTATAAATTTACCTCATTTCCGTCTTGTGACTTATTTTTCTTGTTGTTTGTTACTGACAATATTACAATACTAATTACAATAGTTTTGAATCGAACTTTAAAGCCATACATATATGTGATAAAGGACTATTCATGAATGCTGTTGAGGAGTTCGAGATTTATTAGGCATTCAAGTTTGAATCAGACAATGTTTTGAACGAGCAACTGGACTTTAAATCGCACTATCTATATGATACAATCTTGAATAAAACTAAGAGACACAGTGTAATTGATACCGGACAGTCTGGCATGTGACAGTGTTGGGTGCACCCGAACTATGTAGTTTTATATATGTGACCATCGTATAAGTGTATACGTGTTTTAATATTATACATATGTTTTCAATGCAAAAAATTTTAATATTAACGTGACGAAGTATAGCAACGGATTTTCTGAGGATGGAGCATTGAAGAGCTCCGAAACGCGTCAGTAACAAACAACAAGAAAAATAAGTCACAAGACGGAAATGAGGTAAATTTATAATTAAATCTGTGACTTGGTTACCGTCTAATAATGATATACCCAATTATAAAAACACCATTACATTAAGGAATTTTTAACGAATATCGTGATGTAAAAGTATTGCAGAAATTTGCAATAATAAAGACTAGGTAATTTTATGTTAATTATTAGTGTAATTAAATAGTAATTAATAAGTGTGTTATATGTAAGTGAACAGAAAAAATTACTCAAACGATGATATCGCTCGTGCTACGAGTATGTTTACGAAATCGCGAAAATGAACCAAAAAGTGATTTGTAATTAAAAGGACGCTTTGCACGAAGTGACAATATCTAACAGGTCGAAAACAGTCCTGGACTTGTCAGATCCCCGTCCAGTATAAATGCCACCGGCAATTTTGGGGCGGTCGTAGACTCAAGATATCTTCACACAACGTCACTGCTGCTGGTATGCTGAGCGATCGAACCGTTACCACACACACCAAGACTTATGGAGGAACTCTGGACCATCACAAACAACAAACCGTAGAGACAGAGAACACAGCATTAGCATCATCATCAACAAATTTTCAGGATTCAGGACACGCGCGCGCGAAACGGTAACGTCGGCAGTACGCAGGTGATGAATAAACAATTATATATATTTTTTTTTTGTAAAAAGAACTCTTAAAAAGAAACTTATATATGAACAGTAAAGACTTAAAGTTTTAAATATAATCACTGTACATAAATTTAAATGGTAGTTAAATAAAATAATTTAATTTATCAAGAAAATTTAAAAATACTAATATTCTGTTATATGATAAAATTTGGGTGTGTCAGTAGATATAAATAATAGGTTGGAAGTAAATGTGATTTTTTATTTTGTTTATAGCAACAATTAGTTTTATTCTTGAGTTTTAATATTATTTTTGTTTGTAAATGAGTTGCTAGTATTATTTTCAATTTGAGTCAAAGTCAGACACACTGAAATAAAGTGTTTAGATAATTTGTTTAACATGTCTGTTTAGCTAGTAAAATTATATGGTTGTTTATTTTTATATGTCATGAACAGCATAGAAGGTTACATTGTATGTTTGTAAACTTATAAAAGAGAATATTTTTATTTGTCTAAGATTCGAATTTTTAATATTTGCATATTCTCTATTAATATTAATAAATCTTAAATTATTTTGAAACGGTTTTAATTCATTATTTCATGTGAACAACATCTCACTTCTCTTTGAAAATTATTTAATTATTGCATATACTTGACGCAACGAGAATAAAAATATCCTGCGACCGCCGGAGTAATACACTTCATAGTTGCGTTGAGTACATGGTAATGTATTTGTGTGAATTTTTGAAATACACTTGTAACGTTGCAGTATAAATATGCTTATGACAATCATATTTCATACGTAGGACTACGTTTTTGTAATAGTATCTATAGGTCCGTATATCATTTATTTGTCGGTCAATAAATTCCATTTATGTCATAAGTATTCTAAAATTAACGTAAATAAAATTCTGTGAGGCTGTAAAGCTACTCAGTTAACAGTTACAATAATCAACAGTACGAATAAATTAGAGAATACAAAATAATTTAATTGAAATATTTCTTTCTGCTCTTCTCTTCGGCAAACTCTGCTATCAGACCATTCAAATCAAATGTTTTAAATAATCCTGTTTCAATAGTTAATCTTGTTAAATTAGTTAAGCGGCTATTAAGCATTGTTGATCGATACATGTTCTTCATTCTTTTAAGAGTAGAAAATGATCTCTCAGCCCCGCAATTCGCTACAGCAATAGTGAGAAACAATCGATACGCTATATAAACATTTGGAAATACATCAATAATGTCAGTGTTAACTATCTAATTTAAAACAGACAGAGGATACAGTGCATTATCATTTTGAGCTTTGTCTTTTCGATTTGAAAATAGCCTTGGGGTTGCAACTTCAACACTGGTATAAATTGTTCTAGTTCAAAAATTAAACGATCTTTTAAATCCTGGGAGTAAACCTCTACAAGTTTCTTTGCACTAACTCGCATTTCAACAATATTAATATTTAATAGCTTTGAAATAAATCCAAATAACATAGTTATGTCATTGTAAGCCTCAGTTATTCTTGTTAATTCTGTCACAAGTTTATCAATCATAACAAAAAAAGTGTTGACTCGAAATTTTACTGCGTTAAACTTTACTGCTTTGGCTTTTACCATAACATTATGTACCTAAACATGTCCCTATGTTTCATTTAAATCCGTGATCCGCACTTCAGGTACTCTCCTTGTCAGTGCGGTTTTTAATATTTCGCTTGCTCGGAGCAAATTTTATTTATTCGTTCGAAAATGAGAATTTTTAAATGATCGGGCATGAGGCTCCCCGACAAGCGGTGCCCTAGCTCCCCCTAGGTCTTCCTCCTTGATCCGGCACCGGTCACAACCTTACCTTTCGAAAAAAAGAAGCGTGTGATTTATCGTACTGAAAATTTCATATAGGCTACCATAAGGATTTTTTTAGTTAAAATGTTTGATAGTGAATTACATCAAACTGTAAGCAAATGAGTATTATTCCAGTAATTTCAAGATATTAGTTTTGATCAGAAGTCCTTGAACGTGCAATGGATATGTGACTTCGTACATATCGTGGTGAATTTTGCATAAATATGGCTGTTAATCTATGAATAAGACAAAACAAAGGAGTAAAATTCTCAAATAGTACTCTTTTATACTATAGTAGCCTATGCATTGCTAATAATCTTTAACAACGGTAAGAATTCATATATCACAATACCACAATCTTCATTTTACTACCATTGTCTTCGGCTCATTCACGACCGACTTGAAACCATTTTGTACCGTTTGTAAACAGTTCGTTAGTGCATATGAGAATCATTAAAAGGCGTCTGCAACTTTATTACCGCCCACAGCAATTTCTTTCATTGTTAAAACAAAATTTAATGCAAGTTCTTCGATAATGTGTGCAAAATGTTAAAAAGATCGCCTAATACTCAGAACTGTACCTGTCAGATCTATTCTGTGCATCCGGTATGGCTAAAAGTTACACAACTGTCAGAAGCATTTGTACCAGCGCGTTATTTTCGTATGTATTTCTTGTAACTTTATTCATACCGATTTTTACGACCACTTTATTTGTCTGTTTTCTTTTACATAACGCTTTTCAATTTAAATAACTACTACTACTCCACGGCGCTACAGCTCATGAATAACTACTACTACTCCACGGCGCTACAGCTCATGAATAACTACTACTACTCCACGGCGCTACAGCTCATGAATAACTACTACTACTCCACGGCGCTACAGCTCATGAATAACTACTACTACTCCACGGCGCTACAGCTCATGAATAACTACTACTACTCCACGGCGCTACAGCTCATGAATAACTACTACTACTCCACGGCGCTACAGCTCATGCCCTCCAGAATGACGTGCCTCCACTCCTCTCTATCCTGTGCGACTCTTCGCTACCTTCTGACCCCCAGTCTTCTCATATCTTCATCTACATCGTCCATCCATCTTCTTCTTGGCCTCGTCTCGCTCTTCTTCCTCCTGGTCCTCCAATGAATACTTTTTTTCACTGCTCTTTCCTCTGTCATTCTTTGTATGTGACCTGCCCACGTAATTCTGCTTTGTTTTATTGCTGTGTCGATGTCCGGTTCCTTGTATAGATCGTACAATTCGGCGTTTGTCCTCATACGCCACATTCCAGTATCTAGTACACCTCCATATAGCCTCCTCAGAATCTTTATTTCCCATCTTCTGATCATATCTTCTTGAGCTGGAGTCATGGTTCAGGCTTCTGAAGCATATAATACTACTGGCCGCAATACAGTTTTGTAAATCTGGACCTTGGAGGTTCTAGAAGTGTTTCTGGACTGTAGGATGGACAGAAAAGAAAAGTAACGCCTATTTTCCACGGCAAGTTTGTCTTGAATTTCCATTGTCATCTGATTTTTTGACGTCAAGAGGGACCCAAGATATCTAAAACTATCCAGCCTCTCAAATTCATTGGCATTGACTTTAATTTTTGGGACTATTTCTTCTCGGACATTCTTCTTCATCAGCATATATTGTGTCTGTTGTCTTTTCACTTGCAGCCCTAGGTTGGTCAAAGAATGTCACAGAGAGGTGTACGCCTCTCCCAGTGCCTGTTTGTTTCTTGTCACGAGAAGAATATAGTAAATATATTCAATGCACTGTGACCTTCTATTCATAATTGTGCCATCAGGGTGTATTGGTAGCTGCCTTACTTACTCATACTTTCTCTAGGCATATATTGAAAAGGATGGTAGACAAAACATCCCCTTCTTTTACTCCTCTTCGAACTTGGAAATCCTCTGTTAATTCTCCTTCTACTTTTACTTCGCATCTTGTATTTTTCTGGGTCATGTGAACCAGGTGTATTAATTTGTTGGGTATTCGGAAGCCTTGCAAGATGCGACATATCTCCTTTCTGTCTAAGGAATCGAATGCTTGTTTGTAATCAACAGACAGGTTGTGCAGTTCGACATTATGTTCATAAAATTTCTCAAACATTTGTCGCATCATAAATATTTGATCTGTGGTGGAACGATTTTTCAATTTAAATAAACCACCTTTAAACTACCAATGCTCGCTAAATATGTAGCAAGCACTGCCAATGGAAAACGGTTTAATGAACCCCAAACGCGTTCTGTAGAAGAAAACGGACAAGTGAAGTGTGCACTTCGCCGAGGAACTGTCGTCACGAACCTGACCCCACGTACTCCGAAAGTTCGCACTTGTGACAACCGGATGACAGCGTGCGTTCCCTGCCCGTTACTCCACGTCTGAGCAAGGGTACAACCGCCCGTCTCACCAAGATGAAGGTCTGCCTGATTATTAAGTGTTTTGAAACCAATAAGGAGAATGTTACTAATGGCATCAACTCATGGCTAGGCACCTTAGCGGCAGCGTTTTTCAACGTAAGATTGTAAACGCAGCGCTGGAGCTACGATACAACAGGTGCTCGTACGTAGGTGGTGATTATGTGGGAAAGTAATACAGGTTTGTCCGTATCTTTTGTCTTTTGTGTCTAATCTGGCGTCTACTCCTGGTGGATACGAGTTTAGCACACCCGATGTACCCTAGCTGGATTCTCATCTTGCTACAACCTGTCTTGGGTGGAATGGTGGTGTCTTGGTGGTGAATTTTTAATAAATTTAAATTAAATTTCAAGAGTTTTATTCAAAAAATCTAACCCCCCCCCAAATATGAAGCCCTGGCTAACTACTACCAGAAGAAAAACGTGACTGCTCCCCTGGACAAGAGTGATGATTTGAAATACTGTTAATACCTTTGTTTGTAACCGGCTAGATACTTTCTTATCGTGGATAATATCTAGTCGCTGCTGCCAATATTTTTCGTACCAAGGTTGTACTTATTTACACGTAAAGCGGAAGTAGGTCATAAGTATAGTCGTTATGAGTCAATGTCATTATAAGAATTTTGATACGGTAAAATAATAAGTATCGTCAGTGGCTCACCTTCTTCCACCTGTACTGGCGGTATTCCTGTCGTAGATAATCCAGGCAATGTATAGCAGCATTAGGTAAGATAGTCTTGTGAAGAACAACAGGTATAGTGAGCCAAAGAACGCTACAAAAGGTCCCATGGCAAACGTGACGAACCAGCAACAGGCCGCCAGAGTCTGCAGCCTCCTCTCCAGCGGCACGTACAGCGGAGCGAACTTTATACCCATCACTTGCATCCTACGGAACAAACATCGTATTATTAAAATTAACATTAGTACTAGTTTATTGATCACTAAACAAATGTTACCAAATGTGGACGTAATGTAGCGATTAGTAGCCTAGGTATGATAAATAGTATCTCCCAAAGCGTGCATCCCTGGTGGCTCCCAAAGCGAAAATGACTGGTGGTTCGCAAAAGCAGTGCCAGTATTAATATGAAATCATCTACATGAAGCAAGTAATAGGAGTTAACACTTGGACGGATGGACAAGTAATAATTATTTGTCCATTAAAAAGACTCAATTTAGTTCTACTGTAAGGTCAAGTAAACTAAAATGACTCATGACATACGACGGAAACATGCCTGTTTTAATGCAGGAATTAATTTATTGTTGTAATCTATGTGGAATTCCATATGCTTCATACTGATAACTTCTTTCATGTTGTTGTATGAACTTGTGTTCATAAAGTTTGCATACGAAACTTGATGAACTCTGGTAAAGGTGTTGTTTAACATTGCCGGTCGCAAACCCGGGCCTCATCTTGCAAATGATGAGAAAAGAGGAGCGGGAGGAGTATTGACTTAGTTAAAAACCTGGGCGATAGCACCCAGTTATATGGCCCCAGCGTAGGGTAACAAATGACAAATGGTCAACGGTCTCGAAGGCGGAGGAGGAAAATTCCCAGCGGCGGAGAGAGCGGAAGAGCCTAGGAGGTGGGTCTCCGAATGAAACCCAGGGCAGGTCTGGAGGCTCGAAGGTCGCAGTCCCATCACCGGATTCCTGCTATCGGGTTGGTAGCCTATTCAAGGAGTCTTGAGCACTTTCCACCGTCTAAAAAGATGGAGAGATCAGTTGTAACGACGGACGACGTAATAGGCTTCAGCTTTATACTTGCAAAGAAGAAGAAGAAGAACTTTATGATGACGTGGTTAAATATTTTTTTTTAATTCGCTATAAAAATAAGTTTATTGGATGTAAATATAATAAACAAAATTAAATAATACGAATCAGAAGACAGCGTCAAGTCTTAATACTGGAAATGGATTAAAGGTAAAAAAAAGTGATAAAGAATATACGTACTTTGGGAGGGGGGGGGTGAAAGTTTCACTGGAAAAAACATTGGATACATTGGAATCGAAGAGAGTTTACTAAACAATATGCTAGGCTACTACAGTATAAACAACAGTATCATCACAAAACAAAAAAGTGGAGACTGAAAAATGTCAGTAGACGATGTGAACCGTCCGATGAAGACGATGATGATGATGAAGAAGAAGGACGAGGAGGAGGAGGAGGAGGAGGAGGAGGAGGAAGAGGAGGAGGAGGAGGAGGAGCAGGAGGAGGAGGAGGAGCAGGAGCAGGAGGAGGAGGAGGAGGAGGAGGAGGAGAAGGAGGAGGAGGAGGAGGAGCAGAAGAAGAAGAAGAAGAAGAAGAAGAAGAAGAAGAAGAAGAAGAAGAAGAAGAAGAAGAAGAAGAAGAAGAAGAAGATTATGATGATGATGATAGATGATGATGTAATGTATCGACATTGTATAGTAATGCATTATATTGTATTGCATTGTATAGATTATGACTATTTGTATAGTAATAACGGAAAATATTTGCATGAGGTTGATGATGATGATCATCATCATCATCATGCAAATATTTTCCGTTATTACTGTACAAATAAATAATTAATCTATGTTTAACTTCTTTTGACACCTGATTTTATTTCGATTCAAATATTTTATTTCTTCGCATACTGGTTTAAAGCTGTAAACCAGCCTCCTTTGTCTTATGTCAAACGTTTTACCTCTGGAAAGCTTCCAGACCCCACATCCAGAACAATTCATCTCAAGTATTCCGGCTTTTGTCTACGGCCCAGTCGCTTTTCCTTTCTACAAGCACTGTACGCACTAATCATGTACGTCTTAATATATGCCGTATAATTATGATACTTCTCAAATTCTTCGCATAACCTCTTCGTTTTATGGTTCCACTTAATTTCCAGCAACTTCCTGTAACACCACGATTCAAGCACTTCCAACCTCATCTTCTCCTAACCCTATTGCCCAGCTTTCATTCCCACTTTCACCCTCCGTACTTTTAATAATACTTTCGATTACTAAAACCCTTTAATAATTTTGTAGTTTAGTATTGTCATATACATTTCTCTTTTTCGAAATAAATTTTATTTTCCGTTGCCATTCTTGACTTTACATCCTTCCTAGTCCTTTCGTCCTGTGTCATCTAACTTCCCACACAGCGATGTCAGGTCCTTTTCTGAACTTTGTTATATTTCTACAGTTTTTTATTACTCGAGTCTTATACTCGAGTACGAATGCCTCTTTCAGTTGCACGCCCGTCTAGTCTATACATTACTGAAATTCTTTTCACGCCAGAAAAAATTCCGTCTGTAAATCTTGACAGCATTATTTTTTAATTACAAAGTTGTGTTAGTGGTTATAATCACAAACAGAAATTACACTGCTGCACACCACTCGAGAAAAAATTCCCGATTAGCGCTTTCGAGCCTTTCAGCTCATCATCATATCGAAAATATACAATAATATCACCGAGATAATTCCTCTATAAACTAGAGGTATAAAGAAGATAAAGAGGAATAAAGTACTGTAATTCTCTTGTTGTTAGTATTGTATATTTCCGATCTGATGATGAGCTGAGAGACTGTAATCGGGAATTTTTTATGCAGTGATGTGCAACAGCGTAATTTCTGTTCATTATTTTTTATCCCTGTATTTTCACCTGATTTGTATACTACTTTCTTTCACCTCCTTCAGCCGCTTGTTCTATATACACCGGTTGAAGTAGAGCGGTAACAGGTCACATCACTGGCTCGCTCCCTTCCTTATGAAGGTGCCTTTCCTGAACTTTTCTATACTCTTTCCGTTCTTAATTCAATCCTAATGTAAACAAACTCACGTGGCAAATCTGAAACGCTATTGGTCAGGGCCGTTGACACTGTTCACACAGTAATGTATTACGCGCATGTGCAGAATGTCTGTATAGTCAAGTGAGAGTTATCGTGCCACTTAAATCGAGGCACGTCGTTTTAAGACTTCCTCCTTATCGCTGTATTCTGAATCGTATTGAATTAATATGGAGCCAGTTGAAAGGATATGTTGCCCGTCACAACACATTAGCTGCTTGATATAAAACAATTTATTGCGAAGGCAGTAAATGAAACAACGGCGGACAAGTGCAGTCATTGTATGCATCATGTAATCAAGGAAAATGATAAGCTATGGCAACTGTCCACATTACCGACGTCGTTGTGGACAATGGACAATCTTATTAATAATAACGCTGACTCAAGTGATGATACAAGTTCAGACACAGATATGTAAGGCATTGAATTACTCTCTGACAGCAACTGATAGTATTCAGTGCACTGGTAATTATCACAGCTTCTATTTTCGTTTCAAATAAACTTTACTTTTTTATTTGTTGCGATATTTAAACGGTTAATAAAAAAATCCATTAACTGGTGTTATAAAATATTTCACTGTCGGTCTGACACTGTCACACAAATTTTACTTTGGTCAGGACAAATTATTGCAATTTACTTGTGTTTATACAGTATCAATATTATATGTACCCTGACTGTACTGCTTCCATTAGATAGCGTTTCAGATGTGCCACGCCTGTTTGTTTACATCAGGATTAAGCTAAGAATGGAAACAGTTTAATTATACTTACTCGATCTTTATAAAGGTTATAAAGAATACGTCTAGTCCTGAATTTAAGTCACAACGTTTTTAAAATTCTTCGTGTGACGTGGAGAAACGTTCGCGTACGTCACAGTCCGTGCGTGCGTGCAGAAGGGGAAATGTACTCTACAGTTGAATCGACACGTAACACGATGATGACGAAAGTAGTAACGCAACCAGATCAGCATGGGGTACTTCCAGCCGGTTACTGACGCCATACAACTGCGGTCTGGTATAATATTCTGTTTAGTCACTGCTTACACAATTTCTCATCGCCACTTTCTGTCAGTTATTATGAAGTACCCACATTTTTTTGTAATTTTCACGCGTAAACATTGCTGTTATTTTGAAGTAGTGTAGGTTCCACGATCAGGTGTTTCTGCTGTTAACAGGGCAAGATTATTACCTTCCATAACTTTATAGAAGTTAATATTATCTTCCATAGTCTCATACTAGTAAGGTATCTGTAATGCAGAACTCACTCACTATTTTGAACTAAATACAGTACATATATTATTAAATATAATCAAACTAATTAATTATATTTTTTTAAGCTGTGAATAAAGTTGTTTGTACGTATTCGCAACGTCAAACGAGAAACGCTACGAGGAAGTGACGGTACGACTTTATCACGGTTTTTTATCTTAGAAACTAAAAAAACCAAAACAACAACTACTCTACTATTTTTATTGTTGTTGCAAAATAACAATTGTAAAGCAGACAATCATTATTACTTTTTCATTATCATGAATACAATAAACACTAAAAATCTCGAGCGGTTTTTTTTTAGTTCAATTTATAGCTATCTATAATGTCTAAAATGACAAACAATTTAGTCCTAGCTTTTAAGTTCATGTAAGTTCCCCTAGATATCTAAAGGCCTACATGTAATACTTTTTACGAATATGTGTAACCCATAACAATATGGAAATTGTGTTAGAATAACATTGACTGTCTACGTGCTATTAGGCCGTGGTTCACTCCTGCTGTTACGGACAGATATTTCGGCCTCTCCTCCGAAGGCCATCTTCAGTGTGAGAAATTAGTACAATACAGTACTGTGGTTAATTGGCGAAGACCGTGTCAGATACCGAACCGTTCTCACACTGAAGATAGCCTCCGGAGGAGAAGCGTAATGTCTGTTCGTAACACTAGGATTGGACTACGGCCTAATAGCCCAGGTGACGCCGGCCGTGAAAGCTGTAGGTACAGAATGTGGAAATTCTTTTTAATAGGTAGCTTAATAAACTTTACGAAAGCGTTCCAAATTTCCAAGGTGTTAATGAGTATTAATTTTGTCAAATTACGAAAGATACCAACTTCGTATTTTGAATAAATTTTCTCATAATTTGATGCCCCACCACATAGACTTTCACACGTGTTTCCAACACGTTACTTCCATTTTGCCCCGTGGTACCATAAATATTAACAAATTTTCCGTGTAAAAACTACATTCGAAGTTAGATTAGTCCTCTTTGTCTAAAACTCAGCAGGAATGTTTACGAATTTTGCAAATTTTGTATACTTTCCCTTGTTTGGGGGGGGGGGGATTAATCTCACAAACAAAAGAGCTCTGTAGGGCAACAGTATGGATGCACTGATGCGTTCGAAAGGTATGGTGAGACATATCCCAACAGGTAGGTACACAGACAGACGGGTAGGTAGACAAACCAGTCAGAGAAATGTCACACTGTCCAGTTAAAACTGACAACTCGCTATGCTTGGTCTATTATGAATGATACTATAAACCTAATGGCTTTTTATGCTTCAGCTTCATCTCTCAGATGCATATTCTGAAATCGTCACCTTGCCTTCCTTTTCAGTGTCCTGTTGTGTACGTAATACAGCAGTATAGCCCATTCCATTCCTCAAGCACGATAGTTAATTGTAAGAGTCTATGGCAGGGGCGTATTTATGGGGGGACCCCCCCCAGAGGGTCGAAAAAAGTTGACGAATTTTGTTAATCTCTTAATTTTTAGGCTATTTTATTATATTTGCAGCTAATATAGTAGTAACTTTTTTTATGAAATATTCAAATAGGTTTATTACACAGCATTAGCGCATACGTTTGAAGTATAAAACGTAGGAAAATCAATTCAGTCAATACCAGTAAGAATCTTGTAAACAATTTTTCAATAATGCGTATTTGTATCCAGTTATTACCTTTTATTTCAATGAGACTGATTTCAGGATGTAATCACACGTTTTTCAGCCACTTTAAAGGTAGTAATGTTGATTAATCTTAACTTGTTTTTTTATGCATGAAGCCGACTCGACCCTGAACCCTCCCCCATGTCAAATTCTAGATACGCCACTGGTCTATGGATAACATAGTTTGAACAAAGAAGAATTGTTAACTACTGTTTCTAGTCGTTTATAGTGAAAGCTTATTTGAGTGAATCCGACCCCCAGATTGAATCCGTATGTCCACATGGGCGTCATTAAGCAACGCTATTTGTTATGTAGGCCTATACGTGTAAGAAAGTGGAGGTTGGAAAAGTTACATTGCAAAAGTCAGAACAATAGTTGGTGAGAACACTATGAAATCTTTAAGCCTGTTTTTAAGTATTATACGACTTGCGTGCATTCACAGTATAGAGTAAGTATTCTACAGAATGTTGTGTACAAGCGGTAGGTAACTTTCTAAAATCTCAAAACAGCGGAAGGTGACGAAACGTTGTCACTGTCAGCGAACTAACGGATTAAATCTCAATGTGAAAGCGGTCAAAACACAGCACGTTAATCGAATGATACAGACCGCCTTAAGGAAACCGGAACAAATTACAGAAGACATTTTTATATCTACAAGAGTTCAGAATATAATGTTCAGAGCTTTACTGATATAATGATAATAATACATTTATTTCAGCACTTTAAAATCGTCTGGCAGCAACTTGGGACCGAAAAAAGTGTCTGGCAATTGTATTTTTTAATTTATTATATAATCAAATTCAATACATCAAAAACCAGAATATTGTTATAACGTTTTACTTATTCATTTTTTAATCCGTTGAGGCCTTGAGGGCGGTAAGGGAACCGGTAGCAAGTACTCAGACATTCCGTTTCTAGCAAGTCATGATGAATGTCTCTACAAAGTTTGAAGCGTACTGAAATACCGTACGCATTTTCGTTGTCTCTCGCTCTATATACTTTCGCAAGAATACAAAACTGTTAACAATGTGTGAAATTTTTTTGTAAACATAGCGTACAAACTTCACTAAGGCGATCAAAATTTGCAAGACGTTTTAAAAGATATTAATTCTGGCAAATTATCAAAGATACAAAGTTTGTATTTTGAATAAAACTATTCATAACGCAATGCCACATATCATGGTTTGTTGTTTTAAAAGTATCGATTTAAAAATATGTTGACGTGATCTGTTTTAGACCACAGCGCCATCTGTAGCACCATCCCCTGTGTCTACCGCATAAACGATATTTTTCCACGTCTGAGGTGAAAACGAAACTTTTCCACTTTTCCAAGTTCTCAAACGTAATCGCACCATTAAAGACGCTTGTGATAAACTCTTAAATGTAAGGTAATTAGTAGTTTAGATTAGATTAAAATTGCCCATTAGTCATAGCAATGAACTGCGATAATTATATAGGCTAAACTGCTGATTTACTCTTTATAAAAAAAGTTATCATAAATTAACTTAAATTATTACAGTAAACTCATAACAATTGCGTAATGAACCGTGGCATAGGATAACAGTAAAAAAAATTAATAGTGGCAGTCGATAATGTAATACTGTGTGTCCGGTTAACAACTAACAATTAGCGACTACGCTCAAGGTCGCATCAAGCTGTCTACTTGTTTAATATTAAAATAACAATACATTTATAATGTTTATTTATATTAAACTGAAATTAATATACATTTTTATTATTACTAGCTCAGATGGTTTGATCATGTGGCAAGAGAACGTATGTGGAGACAGAACGGCGAAAGCGATTTGAGAACGAGAAGGGAAAAGTGGTGAAAGACGTAGAATGATGAGCTGATGGCATCGTGAAGAAGCGAAAGTTCTGACGTCAAGCGAAGAAACAAGAGACAGGAAGAGACGAAGAGGAATAATTGCCTCGCGTCAGCAGGAAGAAAAAGCTAAGGATGAGTAAGTAATTAAGTAAAGTACCTACTTAATTTGTTTATATTAATAAATCGCTGTCCTATATATTTTACTCTTATACATATAGTTTACTTTTAATATATATTCATATTTACTTATCTACTCGTGGAGCTGATCGAAAGAGCAAAGCGATTTCTTAGTTGTAACTATGCCATTTGCCTTTGTCTGTCTGTCAATCTGTTCATCAGTTTGGGAGATGTCTCACGATATATCTGCATTCATCAAGAGATTTTCGTAAAACTTAGTTGGGCGCCCATATTTGTACCCCACAGATCCTTATTGTTTTTAAGATTCATTTTAAGTGGAAAAAATTAGTTAGCAAAATTATAAAAAAAAAATTGTAGAAATCACGGGGAGTAGGCTATCAAAGAGAATTTTAACAAAAATTTAAATGTAATGTTGAAATTCGGGAATATAAAATTTCAAGACAGCAGGGTCTAAATTTGAGAGTGGGATCAAAATTTTGAAAAACTTGTTAAAATCCATGCCGGGAACCATACTAAAAAAAGTTGTTACCCAAATCGGACTGTAGTTGTTTTTGAATTAAAAAACTTTTAAGAGCTCCGTAGGCCAAAAATGAAAGTCACAATTTTTAAAAACACGTAAAAATCTGTAAATTGATGTGGGGCGTCAAATAATGAGAAATCTGTTCAAAATATAGACTAGATATTTTTATCAATTTGACAAAATTAATGTCATTCGACAAGCCTCGCGAATTTTGGACTTCTCAAAAATTGTTTAGTAAAAACTTTATATATTGTTAACGGTTATGTATTTTGCGAAAAGTTTTAGATATAGGCCTATAGGTATCTATGGAAACATAAATAAACAAAAAACTAGGACTAAATTATTTGTCGTTTATGCATTATGGTTAGAAATTTATACAGTGTAAAAACAAATGCAGTGGTCACAGACGACTACGGTGCCTTACAAACTGTAAAATTTTTATTTTGTAGGGACAATAATAAACCTGATACTTAGCGTACTACTTGTAACCTCTTCATTTGTATATGCATACAAAACATACAAAAAACATGAAAAGTAAAAATTAAAATTAAATATAATAGAGGAGTTACGATGTATGGTCCCCTCTTTATGATGTTTCTCAGCTAACGGTAAGTTTCATTCATACGAAGAACTTTATTCATTGCTTTAAACATTTAAAATTTATTAATTTCATTAAAGGGAGAAGTGATCGGTGGAGCATCTCCCACATGACATATATTTTCTTTTTTCGCTTTCATTCATACATTTTGCTTAATGTTACCAAGCGTTTTTGTAACAGACCGGAACAATAAATAGGGCTAAATAAATTTTGATTTTAGCCAGGGCTTGATTTCAGGGGGAACGCGGCGGAACGGCGTTCCGGAACCTCTTGGATCCAAAAATAAATTACCGAAAAAAGTATATGAAAAGAAAAAACTAATTATTACAAAAATTTACTATTACTTTTTAAATATGCCCCTCGTCAGCCCCATTAGAAAACTAAAAATTTGTCAAAATCAAACAGCAGCACTAATCTTTATCTTAACTACTATCGTTCAAAAAATGTCCCAATAACCTATGGAGAAAATGAAACAAAGAAACTTGCCTTAAAAATTAAAACTACATGAAAAACAACTGATTGGGAGCTTCCGAGAATATGTGCATTCCAGAATTTTTCCGGAGAGTCTCTCTACCTTGAAGTATGCTATTGAATCAATAGCAATAACTTCAAGTGAATGTGAAAGGGCTGATTTCTGGCCGTCATATAGCACTGGACACAAAGAGTAAGGAAAGGTCAAGAAACAAACAATATGACGACACAATGATGAAACTATGGAAACTTTTTAAAATGCCCGAACCACCGAAACAATCACTTAGAGTTTGATTGAGGCTCCGGGATGACGCCATCATGAGTGACATGTTTCCGATTGTCGTGCGGCTAACCTGACGATGAAGCTCTTTCGAAATATCAGTAAAGTTTATTACCTTTTTAGATACAAGTTTATACGTATGTTATATATTTTATAAGACTTTAAAAATGTAGACCTGCTTTGTAATAACCTGATGTAAACTTATACGCTAATATAAATGTAAGTATATTTGTGTCTGTACAACTTTTGAATTGATTCGTTCCGGCACCTACAATTTTAGAAATCAACCACTGATTTTAGCTAATAAACGAATTTCGTTCAAAATACTGCCCGCTTTGTGCAGCTCAGGAAGCTTGCTAGTTTTCATAGTTCGATTACGGAAAAACGTTTAACAATGACAGTCATTATACACCAAGTCATTACTGTATGTCAGCCGACAGAAAGAAGATTAGTGACAACATCGTAATTAATGTTGCACGTTTCCGTCAGAAGTTATTAAGCACAACAGGAGTCATGCGGTATGACAATGCAAAACCGGTTACGCGTTTGAGGAAAAACAATTACGGTTACAGAGGAACGAGTAAGCGTTTGTACCCCGGTAGGTGAAAGGTGCTGTGAGGAATTACAGTCCTACTTATGTTTTTGCTAAGTGTAACTCGTGAGTTTCTTGCAGACGATCGTCATAAAAACCACTGTTTTCTAATGCAATTATGTCAATAAAATTGCCTGACATACTTTCCAGTGTATCACTAGAGACGTAATGTTTTATTATCAGCGTTTTAATATGAACCACTCCCGAAACGGCCGCATTATTTTGCTCATAAACAAGTTTAGAACGTTTTAAAAATTTATGGACATTATAACCTTAACTTAATAAAAAATGTCATTAAAAAATGATTACGGCTTTTAAAGGAAAATAACTAGAGCTAAAACTAGACCTACGTAGACGTAATACGATCGATCACTAACATCTAACCTTTGGACCAAGCAAATAATCTAAATCTATCAGTAATATTATACGTTTTAGTTCAGAGATGGATACAGGATGGTAAAATACATTAATATTGAATTATACGAGAGTCAGTTGAAAAGTTCGCGGAGCGACAGCAGTAGCTTGACGGTAAAACTAAAAATTTTCGTGTGCTGCAAGATTTGTATTTTATGTGAACTCCTGATAATTTCCAAATTCATCAAGCAATTTATTCATTGTTTAGAAGCTGTTTAAAATTGACGTGCCATGCGTGTTTTGAAAAACGGACAAAATCAAACATCGTGGTGTGATTCTTTGTTAAAAATTGTTTAGCGCCAACGGAAATTCAGAACGAAATTCTAAATGTATCAGGAGATGCAGCGACTTCAAAACCAAAGGTTTGTAAGTAGGCACTTGAGTTTAAACGTAGTCGTGCGAGCACTGAAGATGACCAACCCCCGAACTGGACGCCCAAAAAACCCAATAACTCCAGATGCGGCAGCAAACTTGCACAACGCTTTTCACACCAAGTTCTTGAGTTAAAGTATGATGCACACGCTCATATGAGATGGCTATGTCATCCACTCCTCATCTATATCATCTTAGCAACGTCATCCACTCCTCAATGTGCGAACTCCCTATGACATTTTTTCAATAATGTTGCATTTTTGGACGTCCACTGATAGGATCGTCTTCAGTGCTTGTACGACCACATTTAAACTCCAATCTACCCCACTTACCGCTGTTTCTGTTCCTAACACACTTACAATTTCGTTTTTATTTTCCATTGGCGCTGAAACGTTTTTAACAGAGAATTCATCACAACACGATGTTTGATTTTGTACATTTTAAAAGCACGCGTGACAGGGAATTTTCAAAAAGTGAATAAATTGGCAATAGGCTATATCTGGAAACTAACAGGTGTTCACGTGAAATATACGTCTTGCAGCACACAAAATATTTTAGTTTTACCACTGAGCTATAGATATCGCTCCGAAAACCTTTTCAATTGATCTTCGAATGTAGAACCGTCAACAGAACACTTAAAAACAAAAATTCGCCAGATACTAAAATTAAATTTTACAAAACGGGGAGCTATACTTGTTTTACTGAATGGTAGTGTCGCGTGAGTTACGATCGCAGGAATTGAAACTAAATATAATTACGATCCACTTCCGAGGTGGAGTTTTTAGGAGGCGTAAGCAGACAAAATTAATAATCAAGACATTCGCAAAGAGCTAAATACGCATAACATTAATGAAATATCGGTATGGAGAACCATACAAGACCTCCATGTTCTAAGAAGTATATTTAAAATCATTTTCGAAATGAAATATTTCCATAAAAACTACTTTCCTTCCGTCTTAACCACAGTACTGTGGTCACTAACGTTTACCACCTCACGTTAGCGCAATCGATTTTCACTGATGATGGAAGTCGATGGCACTGCCGAAACGTCTGGTTTTGCAGAAAACATTGGACCAAGGGCAAACAGCCCGGGAAGTAATTTTAACAACAAACTACTTCTTTGTTGCCGATAACGTAGTACACATAAAAAATTATCCCCTCCCACTTCAACTACCGTTTTCATTTATAGATATTTCATCTACCTTTCTACAGTGGATTATTATGACCTTCTTTTCAGGATACTTTATCAAAATTAAGTACTTTACTCTTGTTAAAACATAAAACGTTACAGGTAAACTACCCCTTTCCCGTTAACTGATCTTCACCAGAATCAATAGGCCTTGAGTACTCTACAATTCAGGCACATATGCAAAACATTATTTGATTCTGTTTGAATTTGCGGCAGTTATCGTTCGCCATAGAAGAAATTCTACACACAGACACTTTGCGGAAAATGACTTTTCTTCATATTTTGAGGGTAGTAAAATCAGAATCAGCCCTTATCTCGAACACGATTTTTTCGTCATCACCATACTTCCATTTCCTTACGGAACATGGAAGTAAAAAATAATCTTTTGTAGGCAAACATCGGAAGAGGAAGTAGAAAACATGACTGTTTGAAAGACTGACTGAACAAACTGGTCGATACGAAGTAAAAGAGAAAAGAAATGTAAGACGACCAAAGAAATGACGGAATTATGGTCTACAAAAAAACGTTTTTGTTTAACATCAATGAAACTAACTAGTTCTAATTGTTTTCGCTGCGGAAACGGAAATAAAAACAAAAGTGCAACACGTTATGAACGAT
Source organism: Magicicada septendecula (assembly GCA_034769895.1). NCBI lineage: Eukaryota > Metazoa > Arthropoda > Insecta > Hemiptera > Cicadidae > Magicicada > Magicicada septendecula. The sequence continues at coordinate 138,659,194 of CM068372.1, forward strand.
AATCAAGCATTTGGTTTTAACGACATTGTAAAGGTCTTAAGAATGGAAAAAAATAATAACCAGAACACTCGTTTTATTAAGACTTATCGGGAAAGCATTTTTAGCAACTCTATAAGCATATGTTACTACATAACATAAGCATATGTTATGTAAAATGAAAATAATGTTGACATACCCTAAATACAACAGCATTTTCATATTTTTTCCTTTTATTTGGAGTCAGCTCTATCTTTACAAACAACAGCAGTCACCCATCCTTTCTGGGTACCAGCGGCCTTGGTATCAGGTGTCTGTGAGCCTAACGTTCTGGTAGAATCTCTCTCTCCTTGTTCATCGCTAACTGTGCCAAGATTTTCCAGAAAGAAAACGATATGCAAATGAAGAAAATACTTTTCTAGGGACGTTCGACACTCCATGGCTTCGTAGGATTTAAGAATGGTTTTATAATTTTCTTCTTCTTTGCTTCCTAAAAGCCATTTTTACCACCTTTACAAACGATTGCGTGTTGGTAATTCCTTTTGATTGAATTTTCCTTCAAAAAAAAGTCGCGAATCACTTTTCTAATATCAAGTTTCTCAGCCACTTGTCTGACAAAATACTGACGCCCCGAACGCTGTACCAATACAGAAATGCGGATATTTAGTTAACAGTACCAATACAATACGTAACACAATATGAGCTGACGAATTGCGTCACGTATTTGTTCTATGAACTATTGGCACCATCTATACTGTTTCCGTTCTTAGTTTAATCCTAATGTAAACAAACAGGCGTGGGACAACTGGAATGCTATTTGCTACTTGAATTAGAGGCGTGTCACTCTGACAGAAGGAGTACAGACAGGGTACATATAATATTGATACTGTATAAACACACGTAAATTGTAATAATCTGTCCTGACCAAAGTAAAATTTGTGACAGTGTCAGACCGACAGTGAAACATTTTATAACACCAGTTAATGGATTTTTTTATTAACCGTTTAAATATCGCAACAAACAAAAAAGTAAAGTTTATTTAAAACGAAAATAGGAGCTGTGATAATTACCAGTGTACCAGTGTACTGGATATTATCAGTTGCTGTCAGAGAGTAATTCAATGTGTTCCATATCTGTGTCTGAACTTGTATCATCACTTGAGTTAGCGTTATTATTGATAAGATTGTTTACTGTCCACAACGACGTCGGTAATGTGGGTCAATTGCCATAGCTTATCATCTTCCTTGATTATATGCTGCATACAATGACTCCACTTGTCCGCCGTTGTTTCATTTACTGCCTTCTCAATAAATTGTTTTATGCCAACCAGCTAATGTTGTGTTGTGACGGGCAACATATCCTTTCAACTGGCTCCATATTAATTAAATACGATTCAGAATAAAGTGATAAGGAGGAACTCTTAAAACGACGTGTCCCGATTTAAGTGGTAAGGTAACTCTCACATGACTATACAGACATTCTGCACATGCGTGTAATACTTTACTGTGTGAACAGTGTCAACACCCCTGACCAACAGTGTTTCAGATTTGCCACGTGGTTTTGTTTACATCAGGATTGAACTAAGAACGGGAAGAGTACAGGCTGATTCACTCAGTAGTCTAATTATACAGTCTGCAATGTGAATACAGTGCGCGTCTATAATATTGTGGTTGCGTTCTTTCTGCTTTACATCTGTAAATTAGTCTTACAGAGATCATCAGATATCAACTGTTTACTTTCTCTCTATACAGCATAGATCGTAGACAGCAACAGTGCAGATTAATTTTAAAGTTTATGGGGATTTTACATTTCCCAAAGGTTTCCTGACGAAAGTAAACCGATGTAAATTAAGATATAGTTCACCTGAATCTGTAATTCACGTGTCGCTTCACTTGTACACCTACAGTGAAAATGTTAAGGCATATTACAAGACTGCGAGGTTATTAGTGTAGACTATTCATGATAACTCAGATTTCGATTCTCAGTAATACGGCTTAATTCTTGAAACTACAAATGGCTTAATAAGCAAAACATCCTTAATACTCCTCAATAAAGGGCACGAAACTTACACGTTTGACACAGCATTACCAGAATAATATTAATAATAATAAAACAATTTAAATTCTGTACGTTTCCATGACAACTCTCCTGTCATCCAATATTCGTCAAGTGAATACGAAAAAAAAAACAAATATTCGTCTGGTGAATAATTTACTTTTATTATTGATCTAACTAGTTTATGGGTATTTTTATACTCGCAAGGCGATGTAGGCTACGTATCTATATCTATAAAAATGAATGTTTCTTTGTTTCTTTGTCCCGTATGCGTTCCTATACCATTCATCCGATTGCGATGAAACTTCGGTGACTTGTTGTGCGCACGCCCGCGAAGGTTTCTGAATTTTTTTCGATGGGGTCCTTTGGGGGGTTCTTTGGGGTCTTCCACATCTCCTCCTAAACCACTGGACCGATTTCAACCAAACTTGGCACAAATATTTTACGCAACGGGAGAACCGACATAGGACATTTTTTTTCGATACGATCCTCTGGGGGGGTCCTTTGGGGTCTTAAAAAACTATTAGATTTGGTTACTATGGCAACCCAATAGAATAGATTCTGTTCTAAATATATTATCGCATTAAATTGAAGACCACGTGAACGAAGTCGTGGGCAACAGCTATTTATTTTTAAGAAACCTACTTTAATTGAACTTTATTAATTAAACTAACATTTTCATTACGTACAACGTGAAACTCCGTAGCGAATCACGGGTATTTTGCTAGTAAAATATAATTTTTCATGTAAAGAAATATAACATATTGTTACGACGGTCTAACTAATTGTCGTATAGTAGGCCTACAGTGGAAAACAAAATACAAGACACCAATTAAGTCACTAAACACCAGCTTTAATTATCACAATTAAACAGTTTGTAATTAACAAGATAGTCCCTTACAACAAATCAAATAAAAATTGTTCACACGCAATAAAAATGTCCACTAATAGAGTATCGCACATTTATAAAACACATAATACTTCGCCACAATACTTCAAACCAGACTGTGTAAATCGCCACTTAAACGCACTGTGTAATCGCCCGACAATAACTTAAGGCCGCTGACGCTTTTTATTTATACCCCGCTCAGACACCAGAGCATTCCACATACTACGCATTAGCGCTACACTAGGACGTAATTGATCGCGGCCTTGACACAGTGCGCGCGGCTGGCGACGTCTAGAAAAGTCTCGGGAACGCATGTTGAAATCACGTACGCAAACAACATTACAGCCGGATTCCTCTGGAACATTCGAGAAACACGTAGATTGTTCTGTAATGTCGTAACAATATTTATTTAAAGCTGCATTAAATTTTACATGTGAATTTCAGAAATCTAAAAAATTAGTACTGCTGGATATACGCATACTTGTGAATTCGTTTGACAATATTATAGTTTATATTATATGTAATTAAAATTTGGCCTAAACAAATTCTAGTATATTTCTTTATCGGCACTGTCTTATTCACCATTCCATGAAGGTTTGGTGAAGAGGATGTGAATGAAGTTGTAAAATAGTTACATGAATTTTTGTTGTTATATAGTTATCGTGTTTTCGGTGTTTTTATTATGTTCAAAAGAGCTTTATCGAGAACGTAATGTGTGTAAATCTGGCTTTTCGATAACGACCGATTTGTGAAAGAATGTTTCAGTGCTCGGAACCTGACCTCACCGTTACGGCCTTGACCAATGTTGCGCCCTTGGCGTTCTCAAACCTGTCCTCTGTGCTCTCCCGATTTTCTTAGCCCATTACGTGCACTTGCTTATGTAAGCAAACGTTATGCAGTGCGACCTTGAGCGGTGTCGCTAATTGTGACAGCTATTAACGTACACATAGATTAACATTATTAATCACCACTATTAGTTTTATCGTTATTATCCACACAACTATTATGATTGAATTATGATAATTTGAGTTAATATAACGACTTCAGTCAGCATCAGTCACAGCAATTAAACTAATGAATTGACTAATGTTTTGATTTCAGTTTTAATCCAGATTACTAATTGGATTAAATAACTCTACTAAGAGTTTGTCATTACTGTCCTTTAAGGCGCGGTTTCGCTTGAGCGATCGTCACATGGGCGTGGGAAGTCTCGTTTATGCGGTAGACACTTGCGATGATACTACAGCTGGGGCTGCGGTCTACAGTGGCTCTCGTCAAGAACAGAATTGTTAATTGGCTCGTGTGAACAACAAGAATGTATTGTCAGAACGATGACTGAAACACGCGAAAGGAAGAAAACCTAAGAGTTTTCTTGTACGAAAGCGCCACGAGGATGGCTACCATTCCGTGTTGATTTCAAAGTATTTTATAGACCTGACGATAGATTTCGAACAGTCGCTTCCAGATGGGCAGTAGGCAAGTACGTCGTTGTGACGCTAACAAAATTGTCTTTCATTTCGCACGTGAACACAAGTTTTGTGCAGTGTTTCATACTGTGAACATCGGCTAGTGAGATCAATGCAAGCATGTGTGTGACAGAGAGAGAAAGAAAGCGAGAGATAAAGAGGGAGAGAGAGAGGGAAAAGAGAAAGACAGAGAAGGGGAGAGAGAAATAGTTAGTGTGGAAGTGAGACAGCTAAGTATTACTCTGTTGCCTCCCCTCACTCCTCTCTAGACAACTCGGATGTACTTTAAGTGGGGTAATTAATTTACTGGGTCGGCGTAGCTCAGCGACCAAGAAAGGCTGAGAAGAAGCCGAGAAGAAACCGAATTTCCAGGATTTTCCAGGTTCGAGAAGAAACCGAAGAGATGACAACAAAATTGAAGCTCTTGATTCAGAAAGCGTTTGTGTACGAATAAAAACGAGATTAGGTACTAGTTTAGGACTCTAACATCTTTGAACAATTTCCTTCCATGACAGATTTCGTCCAGATGTCAGCGAAAATGTTCCAAAGGAGATCCTCAACGTTATTAAATCTCATTTGGAGCAACTGCACTTGCAGCTAAGGGAATATTTTCCCGTGATGGATGATAGTGACATTTGGATAAGGAATCCACTTGATGATGGGGTGTCAACTAACCTCTCTCTTACACTACGGGAAGAAGATTCATTGGCAGAACTTTCAACTGACAGTTCATTAAAATTACAGTTTTTGCAATTACAGTTAGCTGACTTGTGGTTATATCTAATAACTGACTATCCTGAACTCGCAAAAAAATCTTTGAAGTGTTTAACTGTGTTTCCCTCTATTATTTGTGTAAAAAAACCGCAATCTCACGCACTTGAAGTCACAGTTAAGAAATAAACTTAATTTTGAGAGTGACTTAATATTGAAATTATCAGACATTAAACCCAATAAAGCAGCTTCATTGTTCACAGCAAAAACTAGGTTTGGTATCACTAATTTTATAATTTTGCAAGTTAAGAGAATTTAGATTATAATACATTTTAATTAAAATACAAGACTTTGTATCATATTTACTGTTTGTTTTATTTCAGAACTCAGACGGGGTCCGTGAAATTTTAATTTTTTTGGGGGGTCCGTGGACTGAAAAGTTTGGGAACCATAGGTCTAGAGCCCAGTTTAAATATATTTTAACTGGCACCGGGTTTATGCAGCACCTTGTTATACATCTACCGTCAGTCATTCATCTCAATTTTCTTACCAAAGTACTTGCGTGTATGACATTTCAACACGGCAACTTTGAATTGGGTTATTTAGGATTTAGTTTATTTTGTAAATCAAGTTTGTTTAGTTTATTTTTTTTTCATTAAAATGCCTTCTCCCACTGTTTATAAACCATCATTTATTGCGTCAATATTTAAAAAAAAAAAGGTGGTCACTTAATGGCATATTTACGGGAGGGGGATGAACGGGATCGGACCCCTCCCCGTAGGATCGAAAAAGTTGACGAATTTTGATAGTCGCTTAATTTTCAGTCTATTATTGTTTATTATATTTATTTTTTCACTAATATTTATTCACGCTAATATAGTAGTAACTAACTTTAAGCAGACGCGACCCCCCCCCCCCCACTAAGGCCAAATTCTAGATACGCCACTGATAACATGACATGTTTTCCTGTACTTATTGCCGGACCCCATTCCTTGTGTTGTTCTTGTAGTTTCCCCAGGATGAAACCAATGTCCATCTCAACCTCAGCGAGTACGATCTGATCATCTACAAACTCTAGTGAAGATATCTTTTCGTCTTCAATAATTATCCTCATACTGCAGCACTTCCTTCTCCAATTGTCCAGAGACCAGTTTAAATATATTTCAACTAGCGTGTTCATGGAGCACCTTGTTATAAATCTACCGTCAGTCATTCATGTCCATTTTCTTAACAAAGTAGCCTACTTGCGTATATGGCAATTCAACAGGGCAACTTTAAATTGCGCTATTTAGGATTTAGTTTATTTTGTAAATAATTTCATTAAAATGGCCTTCTCCCACTGTTTGTAAACCATCATTTATTTCCGCCGTCAGTATTCTTAATAAAAATCGGGGGCCACGTTATAAGCTACACGTTATTATTACACAGTACGACGTAACGATATGAAACGTTCATAAAGGTTCCAACCGGCAATGAAGGTGAATGGTCGAAGGTCATGTTCAAGGAAGACGGTCGGCAGTGTTCTGGTTCGTAAGTCGGTGACAAGTTGCGACGGCTGAAGTGACTTAGTGTTCAACTGAAAATGTGTACAAACAGGACGTGTTAGAAAGTCGTCGTACATGGCAAGGGTCACCAGCCTTGAAGCAACTAACAAGATCACGGTCACTGCAGACTACTGTTTTATGAAACGCATGTGTGGCATAATAAGTTGATAAACTGCTTGTTAGATCACAGAACGCAGCGACTGCTTTCAGTTATTTGCAGTTAGTCTAGTCTATATGTTGTTTAACTATTCATAATCTGAAGCATTTCCGTTGAAAGAGAAATGCACAATACAGACGGCTTTACTTTATTTACTTTATTTTCGCTTATAGTAATTATTAAAAGCGATTTCCCGTCTAATTTCTCTTACATGTTATCTAAATTAAATAATTACATATTATAATAATTATTCTTTCCTCACTTCAGACGCTTTTTTTTTTAATTACATTTTCTGATATTATCTTAGTTCATTACAAACGAGGAGGTCGTTTCAGTTTTTTTTTAAGCGAGAAAGGGGATAAAAATTTACCTATCGCTGCCTCATTTTTAGTTATTTCTTAATTCACAATTTTACACAAAGGGCAGGCTTAGTAACAGTTACTCACCACAGATTTATTTAATATGAAAACAAGAAAGGAAACTAAGTGTATTACTGATGTGTCAGCGTTGCAAACGCCACCCCCCACGCATCCACGCACCTTACAAATATAGTTAACTAGCTGCTACCCGCGGCTTCGCATGTAAATATTTGACTTTTAATAAGTATTTTAATATAACTTTTATTGTCTGTGTCTATATGGCGCTCTGTCAGCTCGTATAACAATTTTGTACTCATTAGTCAAATTCTCTCCATAGCTGGTTGGTTTCAACACTTGTACTATTTTAACTTGTACTAAATTATTATGTTGGTGCAACAGCCTTTGGAGATATTTATAAAGTACTTGTTAAATGAAAAACGCTAAATTATTTATTTTAAGTGTTACTGTGTTAGAAACATTGTATAACACACTAAACGTTATGTTTTCCTCAACCATGGCTTTTATTTATTTCAGCAGTAAACTAAAAACCAAAAACCGCTGTCACCTAACCTCACAAATGAAAACAACACGTATTTCCGCTTTGCATTAAGTAATAGGACAATTTACAATTAGTACACTTCTTCTTTTCCACATCGTAATATATCGATACAATAGCATATTATATAAAACATCGAAAATGTACTGCAGGAATGGACAGTTCTGATGCCACTAAATAGCTTTTGTTTATTTACTTGTTACTATGTTAATTAATTCTGGTCTCCATGGCATAACATTTGCCATAGAAAAAATTCTACACAGACACACACAGACAATTTTCGAAAAATGACTTTTTTTCATGTTTTGATGGTAGTACAATCAGAATCTGCCGTTATCTCGAACACGAGTTTTTTCGCCATCACCATACTTCCATTTCCTTATGGAGCATGGAAGTAAAAAGGAAGAAAAGAAAATTCAAGCGGCTGTGTTAAAATTTTTAAGAAGCAGAAAGAATTTCCTATTCTCTCCCGGATAAGAAGAGGAATGAAGATATTAGACAAGAACTAAAAATCGAATCTTTGCACAAGGAGATTAAAGACAGTATGAGGAGATGGTGCCAACAGTCGGTTAACTGGACTGCAAGCCAAAAAACCGATTAACAGTGGCAGCCTTAAAATACGAACATAATAGGAAAAGGGATGTTGCTCGACCGAGGATAAGATGGGTTCTGGAACAGGTCAACTAGGGACTATAATCCTTTGAATAAAGAAGAACAAGAAGAAGCAGAAGAAGAAGTATTAAAACCAATTCGGATATACTGGGTGCAGCCGTGGGTTTGTGCAAAATCATTCAATAGACATCATGCGGAGATTCCATTCGAAGGTCCTCGCGCACCGGTCCTCTATACCTCAGATGACTAGGAGCTACACCACTGAATCGTAGCTCCTTTATTGTTCTTATGCTATCTTATTTCATAACAAATTCTCTGCAACGATATGTTGTAAAAATTTTCAGTGTTCAATAAAAAAAAAAATAACTAGTGAGCAGCATCCATCGGCACCGAGTACATGGTAACAATTTTTCTTATGAATGCGTATAAGCACAATCTTGCTCTACATAGCCTATGTGGTGAAAAAAAGATGACGCGAAGACACTGGAAGAAATACATCTGAAATTTTATAAGGCTACGTCGCGGTAGATGTATCTACTGAGATCACGTCGTGGTAGATGTTTCTACTGAGATCACCTTTCTGTCAAAAGGTACGACCAAGATTATCGTATTTGAATGGAACATCGTCACAACTAAAAGACGAGGTCAATCAATACAGACTAATAAATAAGAAATATGTTGAGCACAGGAAATCCAAACGACTTGTGCGATACGTCATGAAACACGATAACTTATTCACGTTCCTTGAGAATACAGGGATGGTTGTGAAAGTTATACATAACCTCTAAAAAAGATATGCCAAAAACGCTAAATCAAAGCACATAAAATTTACGGAGATTCTACTGTTTTCATGGGATGTATATAAAAAGAATAACTGCTGTAAGAGTAACTACTGTGTTCGACAAGGATGCGTGTCCTTCCGATATTTGATAATTATTAACGTATTTATGAATATTTGTCTGATGATGACATAAATTCTGCAAGGAGGGGATTCAAAATAAATGGGGTAAATATGCGTATATCAACTGCGGCTGGCACATTACTGATTGCTATACTGATACAGGAGTACAAAATGTAATAAATACAATACTGTAGGCTAACTGTCAAAAACTTTCAACGCACATAACAAAAGAAAAGTCATGTCAATATCTCGGAGCCAAAATGTCCCTCTGCTGAATTGTTAGACCGATAAATTATTGTAAACACAATGGATCGCCAAACAGAGCAAAGGATAAACAAATTCTGTATGGCCAATTTAAAATGTATTCGGACACCAAAACAGAACAAGACACAAAGTAATTTTGTTCGGTTAGACGTGTGTTCTACAATAACCATTTAATTTAGATATCAATACAAAAAAAATAAAATAAAATAAATTTGAAAAAATAATTAAATGTCAATCTCCTTACGGGAAACTGGAAATGCTACGTTTGGTCCACTCAGCAGTACACAGTCGAAACGTGGACGTTGACGGTGAACTGTGTGAATCGATTAGAGATATTTAAAATGTGAACGTACCGTGTAAGATTTTTAAAATGCTGTGGATAGTCACACGCCAAATGAGTAAGCCCTAAAGGCGGGTTTACACGCTACGTCTTATCGTACGTTTTGTCTGATAGGACAAATCGTATCAAGTAAAAGGTAGCGTGTAAACAGCAAAACGTACGTCTTGTCGAAACGGAATGAAATCCAAGGTCAGATCGGAGAACTGACGGCAGGAGCATCATTTTCCGAGAACTGATACGACAAAACGGAGCGTGTAAACACATCTACAGCTTCACGTCCGTTTTTCTCTCAGTTCGCTTCAAACTCAGCCTCATTCGGGTTCTTTTTTCTTGTCTTCTTGGCTTTCCGACATGTCATCGGACTTAAGGCTCACGAGAATTCCTCGCAGAGTTCATTGAACTATATAAGAGTTTTCTTTGTTTATGACAGATTAAAAACAAGGAATATAGTGATCGTAATAAAAAAATCTCGCGTACGAAGAGCTGGTCAAGAAATATAAAGAAGTAGATGCTGTGGCTAGCAAGGAGACGGTGACGAAGAAAATAAATTCCTTGAGATCAGTTTTCTAGAAGGAGCTTATTAAAGTAAACAAATCGGAAACCTCTGGAACTGGAGAGGAGGAGGTATACAAACCTTCATTGTGGTACTTCGATTTGTTGCATTTTTTAAACGATCAAGACGTACCAAGAACGCCTCGAGAAACGATTGACGATGACGACGAGTCTGCTTCTGTTGTAATGGAACAAGAGGTAGGTGAACGAACTTTTTCAAAATGAGTAAGGAATTATATTTTTTAATAATATAATAATAATAATACATTTATTAATAACATCGGACTATGCATAGGAATGTCAATAATATACATAGGAATGTCAATAACTTATGTCAAGTTATTGTGTAACAATTAATGCACTACATCATCACTTTCTTGTATTAACGCTACTTCATATTTGAAAACTCCTACTAATTGACAGTTGACTGTGGTGGTAAAGAAATCATGTTATCCTGCCAAGGTACCGGTCCTTCTTGATTAAAATACTGATTAAACTTATCCCTTACAGTCTTGGCGCTGGCTAATAATTGACCCCTTATACCGGGCTGTATGTTATGGAGCACTGCAGGGTCACATCTTCCACCTAACTGTACGACGTTGTCGACAATATTCTCACTGTCAAGGCTTCCCGGAGGGGTATAATTATCGGGTGAATTTCTGCGCAAGAAGTTGTGCAGAACGCAACAAGCCGAAACCACTGTCTCTACGTTTTCGACCATTAAATTAATAGGCGTGTGAAAAATGCGAAATCTAGAAGCTAAAATTCCAAACGTGTTCTCAACTACACGACGTGCTCTTGATAAGCGGTAGTTGAAAATTCTCCTATCCTTATTTAGCGAGTCTCCATTGTAAGGTTTGATGAAATCGGGACGCATTGCAAAAGCATCATCACCCACAAACACATACTCAAGAACCCGACTCGAATTCGAAAGTTGAGAAGGTTCTTGAATTTTTAATTCATTGTTGAATTAATTTATTTGCTTCTCATAAAATCTGGTGTGATTTATCACACCACCATCGGAAACACGGCCATTAGTAAGTTACGTACACTGCAGTAAATAAACTCACAGTTTGCATTTGCTATGGCCATCAGAACTATACTATGAGTTTTTTTTGTAATTAAAATAGTAAGATCCACTGTCCTTAGGAGGAACAATCAGAATATGTTTTCCATCTATAGCGCCTAAGCAATGGGGAAAGTGTCATTTGTTTTCAAAGCCAGATGCGATGTCCATCCACTCCTTTGAATTTTCGGGAAACTGAAAAAGAAGAGACAAATTTAACGAATACCAAACCGTAATAATTAAGTAGGCATCTACCAAAAAAAGTGCTTAGCATGAATTCTTTTAAGTTGGTACACAATAATTCTAACAAATTGTAACTAGAATTTTTAATAACTTTCCTTTTTTTCTAGAGTGCTGATAATGAGGATCCAAGCGATAAAGAATTTGGTAATACTCCATCTATTCCAGAACGAGATTCAGGTAACCGGAGTTCTTAATCAGGCTCAGCAAATCGTTCGCGGGGCTCATTTCGGAAGAGACAGGCACGTTCCACCGATGAGCAAATACTGGATGTTTTGTCAAAGGCTGAGAAACGATTGGAATCTGCCACCGCTGATGATTCATTCGACAGATATGGAAAACACATCGCAGATCGACTTCGGCACATCAAACCGAACCAAATCACATTCGTTCAAAAACTTATTAGTGACGTATTATTTGAGGGTGAAATGGAGTCTCTCAATAAGAACTGGAAATTAATGAATTTAGGGCAGAAAGAAGTTCAATCGAGGACATCTCTGCAGGAAACCTACCCACCTCATTTTGAACAATATAACATTTCACAGTACGAACCTCCTCGGGCGTATCAATATATGGATCGACAATTTCAACTTGTGAATCAACCTGGTGTCCATGCTACAAACCAGCCCGAAACAAAACTTGCTGAAATGGGACCACCAATTACCACTTCTTCGTTGGCAGATTACATTACAAATTTTTCAGTCTCAAATGCCTGAGCTTCCTGTTGTTTGACTACGAATTTCAAGAAATGCATACGGTGAGTCATATCACTTCACTTCGATATATATACATTTTTTATTGTTATTAAAAGAGATACGGAAGTCTTAAAACTGAATGCTTGTAAATTATACTGCTTCTTCCATTTTCTCGAATTTATAAAAATTTTTGAAGATTTCGAAAAACTTGTAAAATTTAAAATTTATTCGTACTTTTTGTAAAATTGACTTCACTGTTTTTTGAAATCAACCAATAAAAGAACGTACCGTACGTTTTTAAAGTCTATTATACTAGAAACCTATACCTAATACCCATAGAAATTTAACAATTACTTACCTTTAAGTAGTTCTTTTTTAAAGCCAAGTAGATTGCGTTACAGGTTTCAGGAATTATTTTGCTCAATGCTGGTTTGGATATAATGGTTGTAAACTCCAAGTCCTTATAGCTTCTTCCTGTAGCGAGGAATCTCAGAGTGGCTGTGAGCCTTTCATGGGGTGAAATGGCTTTTCTCATGCAGGTGTCCTCTTTCTTTATGTATGGCGTTATCAACTCCAGCAATTGACAACACGATCTAGCGTCCATTCGCAAATAATTGCGCCAGTCGTCAGGTTCGCCTCTCAACTCTCTCAGTAGTTTAATGTGAGAATAGTGGCTTCTTTTTAAAAGCTACGCCCTTGACCATCTTGTCTTTTTCCAATTTAGCTTTCCCTTCTCAAAAGTTGTTGCACCCGTATGAGGGAAACAATTGTAAAAAACAGCAACAGTGTTTCTTTCATGTTGGACACTGTATTGAAACTGACGTGGAAAACGGAAGAAAAGACGTTACCGTGTGAACGCTTCACGAAACGTACGTTTTGTCGTACCTTTTATATGACCGATAAAACGTACATTAAGACGTAGCGTGTAAGCCCGCCTACATTCAAGAAGAGTGAATGTAAATAAAAAATTTCTCTGTATCGTAAAAACTAGGAAATGTCCTATTTTAACGACGTATCGTAACACACTTGGCTATGCCCTTCGAAGTGAGAAATATTTTGCCTTCCAGACCTGTAATCATTGGCAAAATCTAGGGTAAACGCTCGACTGGAAAGAGAAAGTTGTCGCGGCTGAGTAATATTCATAACCGGACCGGTTCTAAATTTCGAAGGTCCGATAAGAACTACCCAAATCGGAAAGGAATTCACTCCTGTCAAGTCAAGACAGAGCCGTCAAAAAAAGGTACATTGAAAGGCCGCGACAAACGACGTGTATTCGTGAAACGGGCACAAACGTTAGCACCTGTTCAACTCAGGTTGATAATGAGTTACGGCAAGCAAATGACATGATTAAATCAGAAATGTCGGTGTCGTGACTGTAATGTTGGCGCCGTTTGTAATATATTACTGAGGCGAGGACTTTCTTTCTCAGAATTAATTAAAAACGATAAGTTTTATCTTGTTCCACTGTTAAGTAATTATCGGTTATAGACTCGTCGGCTTTTTTAAAATAATAGATTATATGTGTACGTTTGTTAACTGGAAATGCAAGTTAACGAACTGACAGTGAGAAAATTAAGAGAACTCAAAATTTTTGACGTTATACATATTTCTCTACTAAAACAGAGACACATTTTATTTAGGTTTTTGTTAGAGAATGAAATTGCATTCAGTAAGTTTGTAAGACATCCTAAATGTAACGTTCCGTTTCATTGTCGAGCGGATCCCGTTTTATACAAAACAATTGTTGAAGGAAACACACTTTTGTGTGACTCTAAAAGGAGCAGGATCTGTCAGATCCAAGCAGTGAGACACTAGAGCACCTCAATTAATTGCAAAATGTTGTTAAGCCCGAAGGAACAGAGATCCAGATAGTGGATCAAATGACTCTAGCAAACCATTAATAGAAAGCTTATAAATAACGTAGCCAACGAGGGTTCGAAAATTTAAGTATCTAGGAGAAATAATTCAAGAGAATGGTTTAGAAAAATCTGCTATAGAAGAAAGGATTCATAAGATGGAAAGGGCATATGGTATAACTAAAGATATTTACAATAAAAGGTGCATATCTAAAAAGCGAAAATAAGGCATTACAGTACAATAGTGAAGCCAGCATGCCTATATGCAAGTGAATGTCTAGCATTTAGACAAACTAGAAATATTGGAAAGACGAATTATTAGGAAAATATTAGGCCCACGAAAAACTTCAGAAGGTTGGAAATTAAGAAGTAATATTGAAATATATCAAAGTATAGAAAATATAACAGAAACAATGAGAAGGAGAAGACTATCATTTTTTGGACATTTGTATAGAATGGACGACAATAGGTTAACAAAACAGATCTTTAAATATCTGTGGGGCAAGAAGTCAACATCACGTTGGATTAAAGAAGTCCAAAAGGATTTAGAAAAAAATAATATACACGCAGAAGAGGCAACTGAAAGAGACGTTTTTCGGGCAAAAGTGTTAAAAATGGAAGGAGTCCAGGGTAGGAGAGAGAAAAACGCAGGTTCAAAGTAGACTGAAGACAGGAAGAAGAGACACAGTGGAAAGATGAAAGAATATTGGAGAAAAAGAAAAGAACAAAGAATTGAAATTGGCATGTGGTCCTTAGATGGCCGATACAAAAAAAAAATTAGCCAACGTTGAGATATGAAAACTAATTTTACGGAAAACAATGGTTGCTGCCGTTTTACTACTGTATAAAACAGTATAACTGGTACACCAATGGAACCTGGGACACGATCACAAATACAGTCCAACGACAACAAAAAACAACTTTGAACTACAGTTCTTTAAACTCTACTGCTGCACAGATTAAAGGAGGCACAAGACCCGCCAACATTACAAATCACATATCCACGACGAGTTAAATATAGGCTACACTCAGAGCAAAAATGGAAATAGTATTTAGTGTTGCAGTTATTCGGCATCGCGTATGTCGTTATTATTATTAATCTAAACAATGATGAGTCCGTGACATATCGTATCGGGTTGGTAGTGTAATCTTCTAAGGTTTGTTTTTGTCGTTGTTCGACGTCACGCCCTCACCTTTTCTTTACAAAACTATTCAGTACTCAGCCGGTCGACCTTTTTTTTGCTCAGTTAGCTACTGGGGTCCAAGCTCGTAATTGGGTGAGCAGAGTCAGGCAATTTTCTTCAAATCTGCCCTTTGTGCTCGAAACTCGATATATCAAGCATCGGCTTGGCTGAAGAGTACCGGCAGTTTTGATTTTCTCCAGTTTTGATCCGTCGATGTAACCTGCACGTACTTAAAGAGACGGAGGCTGACAACTCGTGAGAGTGCCCAGGAAATACGTCTCTACGACAGGCCCCCGCACGACACCGTCGGCGACATCATGCTTCGAGAGGACACGCCCTTTGTTCCTTCAAGTAAATTAATTAATTACTAATTAAAGCGCATCCTGAACTCCAAGTTTCTAGCACTCCAGACAGAAAAGAAAATGAACTAAGTTTATTCATTTATGTGACACAAAAACTTTTTTATTATTAAGGAGTTGTTGGTAGCATGTATGTAATAGATTTTGTAAACTGACATTGATTGATGCATCGACATTGATTCTAGTCCGCTAGCTGACTTAATTTTTTTACACTTAAAGATGCTAATCTTTATTATACTAAAATAAATAAATGCTGATTCTGCTCACTAAAACTTACTATTAATTATTTTGTATTATGCCTTATTAATAAATTCAGTGTAAATATTACAGTTATTGGTGCCGAAATATTTTTGTGTTACGCCTGTTTAGGCCCAGCAGCTCATCATACAATTTAATACACATAGCACGTAACATTAGAAACAACACTGGGAATGTTGTAATTAAAGGATGATTAATGGAAGAGTGCCTAAAAAAAAGCATTCGAGTAAAAGCAAGAAAACAGAGAAATGTTGGACTGTGTGAAGAGAAAATGGTTGCGTACTTAAAGACTGATTACATAAACGACTAATTCGTATATGGAAGATAAAAAAGAAAACATGTTAATATACTCCACAAGGTCGGAATGTTTTCCGCATCTTACGTAAGATTCTCTTCTACATCGAACAAGATTTAATGCACACGATCAGGTAAACGTATGAAAAAATGACCATTAAAAACCCAACAGTTACGAAGGTAAAATAAATAATAATAAATTTCATACAGGCTTCGGTTAAAATTGTTTAGTGGGTTTGTGTTTCAGACTTCATTGCTATACGTATGTAACGTTTATGTGATACGTGATACGTGTTAAATGACACGTTTTTGCGATACAAATTCAAGTTAGTCTTGAAAACGTCTCTAAGTTTACCGTGATAATTATGAATATTAAAATTGGAAAAAAAGGCCATTCACCACCGAGTCGAATAAGAGATGTGCATTAAACCTGAATCGCACTTCTAAGGCTTCTCTTCCGCCTGAGTGCACTGACAGTTACAATTTTTTGCTGGTATTAGTGACAACAAAAACCTGTATTACACAACAAGATTCATGAAAGACAAGTTGCTTTACATTAATATACAGTACTATGTAATTAGTATTGCATACTTGAATTTTCTTCTTCTTCTTCTTCTTCTGCTATCAGTGACTAGGCAAATCCCTATTCCAGTCCTCAAGGAATATATCCACTTGACCACCGCTTCCTAGGCCTTTCTATGTTTCGTTGTCCAACAGGCTTATATTGCCCCCAAACTTCCTTAGGTAACCTGCCGTATGGCATCCTACTTAGATGAGCAATCCACCTCTCTTTGCCCTCTGCAATACGATCTTGGATATTAAAAATGTTCAACTATTTACGACCGTCTTCGTTGTAGAGTCTGCCTCTTCGTGCGCAGCCTTTAACAGATCCCAATAATCTCATCTCCAATTATGTAATTTGATTTAGTTCCCTTTAATTTACGATCGCTAAATTAGAGACACTGCTTTGTGGAAAATTTTGAAAAAGAAAATATAAATTACTTGAAACGGCTTTTTGTATTTCGTTGATAGTTTAGAAACAGATTACGAAGTTATGTTCGTTAACGTTAGTGTCTTCAGGTCTAGGCGTTGATTAGATAATTTGAATAATAATAATTAATACACAGTAAGTTACAGATGATGATGTAACCTCATATCCTACTCGTATGTTCAGATGTTTATTCGCCGGAACGTAAGTTTCAGAACCATACATAACACTGGCACAGCCATTCCCTTATAAAATTTTAGTTGAGTCCCTTCTTTTGTTTTTATCGATAAGACTCGACGAATTGCGCCGCGTACTGACTGAAACTTAGCTAACTTGTGATCAACATCATAATCCACATCACAAGTGACGTAACAGCCAAGACAGCGGAAATGTCACGCTTACTCTATACATTCTTATTTGACAAGTGGTATTTGTCCATAAATGCTGTATCAGTTTTAGGCTCCTGTACAGAAATTTGTAACTTTTCTGTACAGAAATTTGCCTGTTTTCATGTTGTAATTATACTTGTATTTTAAGTAACTTTTCTCATACCACTGTATCACTTGAATGATAGAGTACTGATTAAATTAATTTTAGGCGTCATGTTTTAGTATCACGTTTTGCACTGAATACTGCCGCCTATTTCTTATGTAGCCCACACCATGCTTTTTAAATTAGTTCACTGATGACGAATGTCTATTTTCAAATATCAGTATACGTTTTGAGACATGACTTCCTCCATTACACCTTCATTCACTTTTTGCAGCGGTGGTGATGGAAACTTTCTTTACTCCGGCGCATCGCCTCAGAACACACAAACACACACAACCTGGCCTAGCACAATTATTAAAACTTTTTCCTACAAGAACGTATTTATTAAATTTCCTTTTAAATACATAACCAGGAAATTCGTAACTTGAGTCGTATGTTAAATGGATGTTAAAATAAGTACGCAATTACAGATACGTTGGTACTACATTAGCGTGTGTGACTTAACCACGTGAAGTAAAACAATTATTGATACGAAGTTCGCGTCATTTAAATTTGCACCGTAACAGGAAAATATATGAAGTGGTTTATTATCGTACAATGCCGTTTCAATTGTCTACAGTTGCTGCTGACAGTCAGCTGATCTGCGTTGTAGGTCTTTATACGGCTTAGTTTCATGAGTTAAAATAGTTAATTCGTTTTCGGTATTTTTAAAAACGATATCAAGATGCTTATTTTTGTTATATAGATTTTAATTTTAAAAGAATGTATTTATAATATGATACAACATTTACAAAAATTACAAATGTGACTTCTAACATCTGTAGGCTAACTAGACACAGGAAAATCCCTTTGCGGCTGACAGACGTCAGCTAGATTCTTACAGTCATACATTATAAAATAGTTTACACTTAACAAACTTTTGTATTTTTATTATTTATTTCATTTTACTAGTTTATTTAATTATTCAGTATAAATTGTATTGAAATAAAGACAAGCATAGGTCCATCCATTATCAGTTACATCATCTTAGTTCTGAAACTTTGCCTCGCTATTTACGTCCACCTGATTTGTCAAACGCGTTTGACCACTTACAAAAGCAAATATAAACAAACAAGCTTTACTGAACGTTTAATATCATTATTCGAATTATCTAATCAACGCCTAGACCTGAATGCACTAAAGTCAACGAACATAACTTCCCAAACTGTTCCTAACCCATGAACGAAATATAAAAAGCCGTTTAAACAATTTATATTTTCAGTGAACGTAAATTAAGGGAAACTAAAATCCACGCCATCCATGAGGCCTGCCTGCATTATCAATAGATAGTGCTACGGTTTCCAAACTGCGTTCGCAAAAAATATTTGACGAATCCAGAACAAACAATATTAACCTGTGTAACGTCAAACATTGAAGTGACGTATGGACGTGAAACAGATATTTGCTCTTCATATTTCATTGAGAGTTCTGTAAATAATTATTAGTCCATTAAAAAGGCTTTGCTGTAATTAAATCGGCTCTATTGTTATGCCAATTAAGTAAAAAAAAATATGTCCATGTTTATATAAAAACGTTATTATGCGTTAAATTGCGTTTAGTATTAGTTACAATAACAATTTTCGCTACTACTGCAATTCGAATGACGTTATTTCATCATGACTTTACCACTACATCATAAACAAAATGTTTCTATATGCAAATAGTTTTCTATATGAATAAATGAACATATTATGTCTTACGTCCTTAAATTGCAAAAAAATTTCCAAAGCTATCGGTGGGTCAATGTGATGACAATTTTTATCACGACATAAAAAAATATGTTTTATATTTAGTATTTATAATGACTTTACCTCAAGATGTTTTCTCCTTATTTGGAACATGTTTCGGGACGCTTTGTGTTCCCATCCTCGACCTTCCTAATTTTGAGTCTTGTGAAGTACTTGTGTGTTGGTTGGCCGTTTCTGTGGTTTCCTGTGGAACAACCAACTAACACACAAGTACTTCACAAGACTCAAAATTAGGAAGGCTGAGATGGGAACACAAAGCGTCCCGTAACATGTTCCAAATAAGGAGAAAATATCTTGAGGTAAAGTCATTATAAATATTAAATATATTATATACATCAAGAAATAGACTGTAGCAAAAAGTGTTTAAAAATATATTTATATGACATGAATATGACATACTTATATGTATCAGATGATACTAGGAATAGAAGCTTAAAGTACTTTGGAATGAAAAAACTAATTTTAAAAATCAATTGTTATTCCCGCTTTACTACTGTGTAAAGCAGAAACGACATAACGGAAATGCAGAAGAGCCTAATAAAGGGAGGCAAAAGTCGTTTCCAACAATGCCGTATTTTACAAACCATGAAGTGGTGAAGAAGTTACATACGTTCAAGCATGAGTGTGGGACCATCAGGAGAACTCTAAAATCAACGAGTAAAGAAACACGCCTGAAGTTCCACAAGGTGATGGCCCTCCCCACACTTCTCTATGGGCCTGAGAATTTGAGTTCAACGAAATCCCAGGCCAGTCGTATTCAAGGGGCCGAAATGCGATTTCTCACGCACGTGGCAGGATATAGTCTACAAAGTCGCAAAAGTAATGAATATTATGACCATACTTGATAGGGTTACCCAATATCGGTAAAAATGGTTGGAATATCTTAATCGAAAGGATGACCGCCGCATCCCCAAACAACTGTTGGATTATAAGCCGCAAGGACGGAGATGTGTGGGACGTCCGAAGAAGCGTTGTAGCGGTCAGCTCTGGTCTGTCTGCTTGGGACCGGAAGTTTTGTATCGCTCATCTTTTGATATTATCCTTGCTGAAGATGATGACGATGAAAAGCCGAATCGGATGACACGATTTTATGGATGATCAATGGGAGCTACTTTCACCGTAAAGACAACACACACCTATCGTAAAGTGAAAATTGTTTAAATCGTACGCCATTAAAATGCAGGAATTTTTGTACATTTTGGCACGAATTATAAAAATAACAATAACCAAAGGACTATGTTTTTTATTTGAAATAATCAGTAATTTTCATACAGGTGTTTTCTTCACACGGTTTTTCTACTACGATAATATCGGTTCAGCCGAGTTTCGGTTACCAGAGTTCGGTCAAGCCACGCTTACTATACCTACTGTAGGTTTTATAGACACTGCCGAAAACAGACTAGATTTGACGAGCTTACATTAGAAGAAATTTTTATAATTATTGAACGAGCGAAGCGAAGTCTTAGTTTTAACTCGACCGTTTGGCATTTGTCTGTCTATCTAGCCATCTGTCTAATTGGGGTCACGATAACGTTTGAACGCATTAACCGATTTTCGTAAAATTTGGCACGCTTATATACACCTTTGTCCCACATAGCTCTATTCTGTTTGAGACCGATCTCTCCAAAAATAGGGGAGGGGCAAGGGACAAAATTGTGAGGGTAAACGTTTACAAAAAAGATAAAAAAGTAGCAGAAATCCGTGTGGGGTATCAAATTAAAGAGAATTTTAACAACAATCTGAATATAGTTTTCAGGTTTGAATATTTCAAAATTTTGGGAAACTAAGCCCAAAACGTATACCAAACATTCGAAAAAAAAACGAAAAAATCCATGCTGGGTATTAGACGGACGAAACCAAAATCTGAATATAGTTTTTAGGGTTTGGAATATAACAATTTTTGTTTACCAGGACCCAAAAAGGTACAACGATTGCTAAAAAATATAGAAAACACTAAATTCAGGAGTCGGACTAAACGGAATTTTAATCCAACCCCGAATATCGTCTTTACACTAAAAATTGTTTAATTTTGGGGGCACCACGTGTCAAAAATAGAAGTGAATATTTTGAAAAAAATTATAAAACTGAATCTGGAACACCAAAATGAAGGATTTTATTCAAAATATGAACTCGGTATCTTCAATCATTTGAAAAAATCAGTATCTGTTATAATCGCTTATGCTTTGGCAAAATGAATAGCCTACGTGTTAACGTCACTTGAAAATCTTGGACCGCCTTCAAAACGTTTGTAAACTACGTTTGAAAAAAAAACTTTTTTATTGTTATCCGTTACATGTATTTGTGAAAAGTATTCCACACATACCTATAGATATCTACTGAAAGACACGTAAACTTAAAAGCCAAGAATAAATTATCTGTCACTTAGTCATTATGGTTGTAAATTTAATTTAACAAAAATCAGTTCAGTGTTGGCGATTATTAATGTTTATTGTATTCATAATAATAAAAAATAATAATTATTGTTATTTTACTAAAAGAGTAAATATTATATATAGCCTACTATACTATTATTTCAACACTTTTTGCTATAGTCTATTTCTTGATGTATATAATAAATTTTATATTATAGCCTAGTAACTTTACCTCAATATGTTTTTCTTTATTTGGAACATGTTTCGGGACATCCAGTGTTCCCATCCTCAACCTTCTTAATTTTGGATCTTGTGCAGTACTTGTGTGTTGGTTGGTTGTTGTTATGGTTTCCTGTTGGTTTTTGGTATTTTAAATTGGTATTATTGTGTGTGATTGTGGTGTATATATTAGTACTTTGTGTATTTTCGATGTTGAGTGCTTTGAAAATTGTGTCATGTTTTGTATTGATTTGGATTTGTTCAGGTATTAGTTTGTTTTGTGTTTTATGTTTGTATATTTGTAAATTTTCCCAAATGTTCATTATAGTGCCTTTGTGTGGTACGTGTTTTATTAGTGTCATTTTGGTTATGTCTGGGAATTCATGTCCAGTGTTTATTGCATCTGTGGCTAAATTAGATTTATATATTTCTGTTTTTTTGTATGCATTTAGATGTTCAAAACAACGTTTTTTCAGTTGTCTTTTGTTTGTCCTATGTAACATTTATTGCAATCTTGGCATTTAATTTTGTATATACCATTTGGTTGTTGTATTATCTTTGTTGCGTAAGTTATTTAGTTTTTGTAAACAATTTTTATTAGTTTTGTATGCTATTTTAATGTCTGTGTTTTTAAATAGTTTTGTTAGCTTCGTCATTTTATTATTTATGTATGTGAATGTGGCCCATTTTTTATTGTTGTTATATGTGTTGTTCATTTTGATTAATTCTCAATTGTTCAGTTTTTATTTTATATTTGATTTTATTTTCTATTTTGTTTACAGTATTTCCGTAATTTTTCTTTTACATGTATAAAAAAGACTAATAATCTTGGTAACGACAACGATGACTAGTCATTCATAATGTTTCTCAGTTAAAGTTAAAAAAGTTAACAAGCTTTATTAACTTTAATAAAATTTATTAACTTGACTTTATGTAATAATAACTGCATTCGTTCAAAAGAGCGAGCGAGGTCTGCAGCTCAGGGGACTTCTTAGTTCAATTATGTCAACCTACGTTTTCTCCATATCAAATTTTATCCTATGTCAAATTCCCAGTTTAGAAAAATATTATGTTATCGTATCATTTTATCCGTGAATTTTTTAAAGAGAAGAATTCACGAACAGTAAGCTTAAACAGTAAACTTGTTTGAATTTAATAGAAAACATTTATCGGATCGAACACGTTGAGTGAAGAATATTACGAAATGAACTGTAAATATAAATGTCAACTACTTACTTGTACGGTCGATCGGATCTTCCAACTATTCCCTGACGACGATCTCAAACTAACTGTCCATTCACTACAGATAACTGTAACTATACTGGCAGTTACCTGTCACTAACACAAAAACACGTGCGCTCCTCGCTATCAAACCGACACAAACTATCGTGATCAGACACAACACTGCCTGCGTGCACGCACACACGATGACTTCCCCACCACCTGGTACGGATAACGACGCAAGCCATTGTCGTTCGTATCGCACGCTCTCCGAAGGTCCACAATCCTGTGTCCTAACTTTCCCGCTACAGACGTGGAAAAAACTTGTCACGGGGCGGAAGACGTTATTTTATCTTATTATGTTTCATCCCTTTAAACAGTCCGTAACTGCCCCTGCGCGCGGACTCAGGCGCTTACTCAAACTTAGTTTGACAACCGAGAGTACAAATTAACGTTGTTGTGTGACTGACTGGCCGTTTACCAAGTCGGTTATTTTTTATCTTAATTCGAGACATTAAGTACGCTCATTCAATTGTTTTTTGTAACAGATGTCTATTTGGCAGATGATACGCGTTTACTTTTGCCGTCTGTATGTAATATAAACGTGTAACACGTCTTATTGACTGGTAGACCTTAGCTCTGAGCTGCAGAACTCGTCACTATTTTGAACGAAATACGTTTGTTATTAGATAAAATTAGATGATTACATTAACGTTTACTTTTTATTATATGTATATTTATAGAAGAGATTACAAATGATACGCTAACAGTGGC
The DNA here is from genome assembly GCA_034769895.1 of Magicicada septendecula. Classification (NCBI taxonomy): domain Eukaryota; kingdom Metazoa; phylum Arthropoda; class Insecta; order Hemiptera; family Cicadidae; genus Magicicada; species Magicicada septendecula. Next base: position 138,683,381 of record CM068372.1, read on the forward strand.
GTGGCGTGGGTACATAACACCTGTTACCGGTTGTGGTAGGCCTAAAACTTAACCTAAAAATTAATTCAAATTTTGTCTTGTACCAAGTGTTCTTTTTAAAGCATTTTCTATCATTCGCTGGAAGAAGAAGAGGGTCCCGGTCCAACGAGATCTGAATCTCATTATAGGCCTACTTACACAGAATAAATCAGAACACAAATCGAATTAAAAATAATAAAGACAAACAGAGAAACACGTGACTAAACGAACAAAACACAAATAGGTACGTACGTAGTATCTGCTGCACGTCAGTTCCGAAAACGAACATACCTGCTAACTGAGCGTTTTGCCGGTTTATACAGCGGCAACACATTGGGTAGACGAATGTGCCCCCTCTCCACAGTTTGTATAGTGACAACTACTACGAGGTCAATGATCGTACGCAGAAAAACATTTCCGATGTCTGAGCCGGCAACACAAGACGGTGCCAGTGCCCAGCAGTTCGAAAGCAATGCTACGCTTTTCTTCAAGTTTCGCTACTATTTTTTTTCGGATTTCAAATCATTTAATAAACTAAAGTATTTATTCTGTGATATAATTAATATTGTTTTCTCTTATTTCCAGTACTGTTGCCGCCGGCAACAGCGGTTACATGTCCATGTTGACGCCACGCTACTGTAACGCTAAGTATAAAAGTTAATTATGTTATATTATATACAAAACAAAATTCTTTTGGCGCTGCTTTGCACTGCAGTCGTCTTATAAATACTACACACTCTCATAATTTTATCAAAATATTGACATCCATTTTTGGCCCGTGGTGCCCCTAAAGAAAAAATTCAAAGTAAACACTACATTCCAGTTTGGGTGAAAATTCCCCTTCCAATAGATTCTACAATTTTTTTAAATTTTACTCTTTTTTGGCCTTGGTGTACATATATATCCAAAACTGGATGCTATTTTCAGATTTTGGTTAAAAGTCTCTTTAATTTGATATATGGATTGATCACATGGATTTTGCAATTTTTTCAAAATTTTAACATTTTACATTTTTGCCTCCAGCCCCCTTATTTTTAGAAGGTTCGATCTCAAAAAACAATAGTCGTCTGTGAGGTAAAGGTATGAACACGCTTGCTACGTTTACAAAAATTGGTACGTTCCAGACAGCTAGAACGATGGATAAACAGTCAAAACTGAGAACTTGCTTCGTTTGTTCAATAATAGAATAAGTGCAAAAAAAATCCAGTCCAGTATTAATTTATAACCTGCTAACATACGTGTCAAATCTTATCCACTACCACCTGGTGTTCTAAATTTTTAGATCTCCAAACCTGAATGTTATGTTCACATTTTATTTAGAATTCTATTTAATTCGAATTTTCGGGCGATTTTTTTTCAAAATTTTGACCCCTCACAGTCTTGCCCCTGTAATTTTTTTTTTTAGGATTACTCTCAAAAACAAAACAATTTTGGAGGGCTCCAAAGAATTTTGGAGAAGAAGAAGAAGAAGAAGAAGTTCATGATACATTTAAGTCTTTTATTGTGGCAGTAATACAGTAATTAATAATTGAAATAAAATCGATTATTGGTTCGTTTATATTGTAATCTCTGAAAATACATATTACATCTGTGAGATGTGCGTCAGTGTGTATATAGATATAAAAAATTAAAACTTGAAAATACAGTACACTTGCAGAAGTAATATGTTTGATAACATAGTAATATATAATATACAAATACTACAAGAGTACTACAAGAAACTCAGACATCAAGAGTTACTTACAAATAAAAATTTAGGTCTATCCTATATACTGAAATTACAGTTTTAAATGTGAAAATATAATTTAGATACTCTGAGATAATCACGTGTGCGTGCGTGTGTACGTTTTAAATTAGAGTTTACGATGGTAGAAGCACGGGAAAAGAATTACGATAATAGAATGCGTTCCAGATAAAATTATAAAAATTCTGAATTTTTTTTGCTGAGATTAGTCTCATTTCTTCGTTTTTAAAGATTAATGACAGACGTTCCCGTTAAGTATTTTTTGAAAGGCTACAAAAAGTCTTCATGTCTGTGCTTACTTATTACTAGTAACCGAAGCGTACCCCTTTGCGTGTTCAAAATCCTCAAATACCTATACTTAGTTTCTACCAACTAACCTTTAGGAAACAATAAAATGAATTTGCAAAATATTTGTTAATAACTCTTAACATCTGCTGTGCTTATATAAATTAATAATTTGGATTTCATATAAATATTAAACCTATGATAAAAAATCTCTCATGTATTCAATAAAATTATTTTTGTAAACGTTACGGAGAGCTAACTGGTTGTAAGATAAACAAAGATGATATCACAATTGTAACATTTGTAGATTACTCTATTTGCATTAAACACAGGTTAAAGAGTCACTCGTATCACTGTATTAATTGGAATAACAAAGATTTTAATTATACTTTTTAGTGTATATAGTGGAAACGTCTATTAATAAATTATTTTGTTCGGGTTAACCTTACCTTAGGTACAATGCCAGCTGAATTGTTAGAAAAGCGCTGTCAAAAACACATAACAACCGTACGAAGTCAATACTTCGTTAGTCGAATTAAACATTTAGTACACTTCATTTACATGAAACAATGAACTACTTCCTGTCTCCGAATCAATGGCAGCTGTTCCGAACCCACGACCACGCTGTGGTACGCTCGCTTTTAGTGAACACGACTACTTCTGCCGTGTTCTGTTTTGCTTTCTCTTTTTATTTCATCGAGTACACACGACCTTGAGTAAGGTTCCTGCCAACCAGTTTTCGCTAAGTCTCAGCATCAGACAGTTCAAGCAACCCATATGATGTATATTGTTTTGTAACAATAGATTAGTTTCTTTCAAAAATACTTTTAATTTTTGTAAAGAAGTACAATTTGTCTTTTAATCAAGAAGTTAAATTTACATTTATTTACATTTAAAGTAAGTAGATATTTTAACATTTAAAAAAATAACATAATATAAAAAACATTAAATTTGCGAAGTTTGGCAAACTTATAAGATAATACGCCTGGCTAGTTATTAGTAATGGGGACTGGAGTTCGATACCGACAACAGGATGGCGAAGGGGTCACGGGAAGCGCCGAAACCAGACATCGATTATACTGTTCGATATAATTTAAATATCGGTATGGAGAACCATACATGACTTCCATGTTCTAAGATTTATATTTAAAATCATATTCGAAATGAAATATTTCCATAGAAACTACTTCTTTCTACTTATTGCTTTAGCCTTAACCACAGTACTGTGGTCACTAACGTATACCACCTCACGTTTTCGCACTCGATTTTCACTGATGATGGCAGTCGATGGCACTGCCGAAACGTTTGGTTTTGCAGAAAACATTGGACTACGGCTAAACAGCCCGGGAAGGAATTTTAACAAAAAACTACTTCTTTGTTGCCGATAACGTAGTACACATATAAAAAATTCTCCCCTCCCTCTTCGACTACAATTTTCATTAATAGAAAATTACCTCCACCCCGTTCACCTAACCTCTTCATTTATAGATATTTCATCTACGTTTCTACAGTGGATTATTGTGAGCTTGTTATCAGGATACCTTATTTATCAAAATTAAGTACTTTACTTTTGTTAAAACATAAAACGTTCCAGGTAAACTACCCCTTTCTCTTAACCGATCTTCACCAAAATCAAAAGGCCTTCAGTCCTCTACAATTCAGGGATGCATGCAAAAAAATATTTGATTCTGTTTGAATGTGCGGCAGTTATCGTTCGTCATGGAAACATTTCTCTTGTTACAACATAAAATTTTGCTGGTAAACTACCCCTTTCCCTTAACCGATCTTCACCAAAATCAACAGGCCTTGAGTATCCTAAAATTCAGATACGCATGCACAAAATTATTTGATTCTGTTTGAATTTACGGCAGTTTTCGTTTGCCATAGACAAATATCGGTATGGAGAACCATACATGACTTCCATATTCTAAGATTTATATTTAAAATCATTTTCAGCCAAACAGCCAGGCTGTGTCTTACCTGCCTTTTTATTGCTGTATTAAATGAAAAATATTATATTACATTAAAATGAAAAAATTATAATTTTATTGCCTGGCAACAAAATTATTTTATTTTTAACAATTACCATTGTTTCAAAAAGTTTAAATAAATTTTCAAGTACTTTACTCTTGTTAAAACGTAAAAGGTTGCTGGTAAACTACCCCTTCCCCTTAACCGATCTTCACCAAAATCGAAAGTCATTGAGACCTCTACAATTCAGGGACGTATGCTAAAAATTATTTGATTCTGTTTGAATTTGCGGCTGCTATCGTTTGCCATAGAAAATACGCTTGATAAAAAAACGTTGCAGGTAAACTACCCCTTCCCCTTAACCGATCTTCACCAAAAACAACAGGTCTTGAGTACTCTACAAATCAGGGCTGTATGCAAAACATTATTTGATTCTGTTTGAATTTGCGGCTGTTATCGTTTGCCATAGAAAATACCCTTGTTAAAAAAACGTTGCAGGTAAACTACCCCTTTACCTCAACCGATCTTCACCAAAAACAATAGGTCTTGAGAACTCTACAATTTAGGGCTGTATGCAAATAATCTTTTGATTCTGTTTGAATTTGCGGCTGTTATCGTTTGCCATAGGAAATACCCTTGTTAAAACATAAAACGTTACAGGTAAACTACCCCTTTCCCTTAACCGATCTTCACCAGAAACAATAGGTCTTGAGTACTCTACAAAGCAGGGCTGTACGCAAAACATTATTTGATTCTGTTTGAATTTGCGGCTGTTATCGTTTGCCATAGAAAATACCCTTTTTAAAAAAACGTTGCAGGTAAACTACCCCTTTCCCTCAACCGATCTTCACCAAAAACAATAGGTCTTGAGAACTCTACAATTTAGGGCTGTATGCAAATAATCTTTTGATTCTGTTTGAATTTGCGGCTGTTATCGTTTGCCATAAGAAATACCCTTGTTAAAACATAAAACGTTACAGGTAAACTACCCCTTTCCCTTAACCGATCTTCACCAAAATCAAAAGACCTTGAGAACTCTACAATTCAGGGCTGTATGCGAAACATTATTTTATTCTGTATGAATTTGCGGCTGTTATCGTTTGCCAAACAAACAAAATTACCCTTGCTAAAAAAAACCGTTGCAGGTAAACTACCCCTTTCCCTCAACCGATCTTCACCAAAAACAATAGGTCGCGAGTACTCTGCAAATCAGGGCTGCATGCAAAAAATTATTTGATTCTGTTTGAATTTGCGGCAGTTATCGTTTGCCAAAAAAAAAAAATCTACAGACAGACAGACACACAGACAGACAGACACACAGACACTTTTCGGAAAACGACTTTTTTTCATGTTTTGAGTGTAGTACAATCAGAATCTGCAATAATCTCGAACACGATTTTTTTTGCCATCACCATACTTCCATTCCTTAAGGAATATGGAAGTAAAAATTACCCTTGATAAAAAAAACGTTGCTGGTAAACTACCCCTTTCCCTTAACCGATCTTCACCAAACACAACAGGTCTTGAGTCCTCTACGATACAGGGCTGTATGCAAAAAATTATTTGATTCTGTTTGAATTTGCGGCTCTTATCGTTTGCCATAGAAAACACACTTGTTAAAACATAAAACGTTGCTGGTAAACTACCCCTTTCCGCTAACCGATCTTCAACAAAATCGACATATCTTGAGTTCTGTATAATTCAAAAAGGTATGCAAAAAAGTAGTTGATTCTGTTTAAATTTACGGCAGTTATCGTTCGTCTTAGAAAAAATTACCCTTGTTAAAACATAAAATGTTGCCGGTAAACTACCCCTTTCCCTTAACCGATCTTCACCAAAAACAATAGGTCTTGAGTACTCTAGAAATCAAGAGTGTATGCAAAAAATTCTTTGATTCTGTTTGAATTTGCGGCTCTTATCGTTTACCATAGAAAATACCCTTGTTAAAACATAAAACGTTGCTGGTAAACTACCCCTTCCCCTTAACCTATCTTCACCAATAACAATAGGTCTTAAGAACTCTATAATTCAGGGCTGTATGCGAAACATTATTTGCTTCTTTTTGAATTTGCGGCTGTTATCGTTTGCCATAGAAAAAAATCTATAGACAGATAGACACATAGATAGACAGACAGACACACACACAGACACTTTTCGAAAAATGACTTTTTTCATGTTTTGAGGGTAGTACAATCAGAATCTGCAATTATCTCGACCACGATTTTTTTTGCCATCACCATACTTCCATTTCCTTATGGAACATGGAAGTAAAATGTTACACAGAAATAATTCATGTCAAAAGTTGGATCTTTTACTTCCATGTTCCTTAAGGAAATGGAAGTATGGTGATGGCAAAAAAAAATCGTGTTCGAAATTATTGCAGATTCTGATTGTACTACACTCAAAACATGAAAAAAAGTAATTTTTCGAAAAGTGTGTGTGTGTGTGTGTGTGTGTGTGTGTCTATAGTTTTTTTTTATGGCAAACGATAACAGCCGCAAATTCAAACAGAATCAAATAATGTTTTGCATATAGCCCTCAATTGTGGAATTCTCAAGACTTCTTGGTTTTGGTGAAGATCGGTTAAGGGAATAGGGTAGTTTACCTGCAACATTTTGTTTTAACAAGGGGTAATTTTTTCTATGACGAACGATAACTGCCTTAAATTCAAACAGAATCAACTAATCTTTTGCATACCTTTTTGAATTGTACAGAGCTCAAGGTATTTTGATTTTGTTGAAGATCGGTTAAGGGGAAGGGGTAGTTTACCTGCAACGTTTTATATTTTAACATAGGTATTTTCTATGGCAAACGATAAGAGCCGCAAATTCAAACATAATCAAATAATGTTTTGCATACAGCCCAGAATTGTAGAGTTCTGAAGACCTGTTGGTCTTGGTGAAGATCGGTTAAGGGGAAGGGGTAGTTTACCAGCAACGTTTTTTTATCAAGGGTAATTTTTTTCTATGGCAAACGATAACAGCCGCAAATTGAAACAGAATCAAATAATGTTTTGCATACAGACCTGAATTGTAGAGTTCTCAAGGCCTGTTGGTGTTGGTGAAGATCGGTTAAGGGAAAGGGGTAGTTTACCAGCAACATTTTATGTTTTAACAAGGGTAATTTTTATATGACAAACGATAACTGCCGTAAATTAAAACAGAATCAACTACGTTTTTGCGTACCTTTTTGAATTAAAGAGAACTCAAGGTCTGTTGATTTTGTTAAAGATCGGTTAAGGGAAAGGGGTAGTTTACCAGCAACATATTATGTTTTAAGAAGGGTAACTTTTCTGATGAAATATAACTGCCGTAAATTCAAAGAGAATCAAATAATGTTTTGCATACGTACCTGAATTGTAGAGATCGCAAGGCCTGTTGATTTTGGTGAAGATCGGTTTAGAGAAAGGGGTAGTTTACCTGCAACGTTTTATGTTTTAACAAGATTAAAGTACTTAATTTTGATAAATAAAGTATCCTGATAAGAAGCTCATAATAATCCACTGTAGAAGCGTAGATGAAATATCTATAAATGAAGAGGTTAGGTGAACGAGGTGGGGGTAATTTTCTATTAATGAAAATTATAGTTGATGGGGGAGGGGAGAATATTTTATGTGTACTACGTTATCGGCAACAAAGAAGTAGTTCTTTGTTAAAATTCCTTCCCTGGCTGTTTGGCCGTAGTCCAATGTTTTCTGCAAAACCAGACTTTTCGGCAGTGCCATCGACTGCCATCATCAGTGAAAATCGAGTGCGAAAACGTGAGGTGGTATACGTTAGTGACCACAGTACTGTGGTTAAGGCTGAAGCAATAAGTAGAAAGAAGTAGTTTCTATGGAAATATTTCATTTCGAATATGATTTTAAATATAAATCTTAGAACATGGAAATCATGTATGGTTCTCCATACCGATATTTTTGAAATGCGGCCGCATTTCTTAAAACACTTTCTTCTAAGTTATTCACAAAGGAAGTCGCTTGTGTTATCTATGTGTACGCTGTCACAGTCACCCTTTGCAAGTTAACAAAGAAGGCATTATTCCTGGAACACAATTATTGCTTGCCACGACTTTTCAACATTTACAACATTTAACAGTGAACCGTGCCGGACAGTGAACCGTTTAAAGTTGGTCGACCCCAAAGCAGCGGTCGGTAGCCAACGAATTGAGTCTTATGGACGTCAGCAAATCAACGCAACGGAAAAACAAAGAAGAACTTCGTCGAGAAAGACGCTACTTGAGTGTATTAGTTATATTTATTTGGCTCAATCCTGCGTGACTCATTGTTGTAGTGGCCGGAAACAGACGCGTTAGAACGAATTTTTAACGACATTAGAGCAACAGAGTACAACAATAGGTTAGGTTGTCTACGTTACACTTTTATATTCGAAGGACATGTTACCTATTTTAGAAGAATATTTATTTATCTGTGTTTTGTTAACAGTGGGTTCTTACGTACGGGTTGTGAGTTGTATTGCGTAACTATGGGGGATCATGGGGATCAATTTCCCGACAGAAATATTAAACATTTCATCAAAATTCCATCATCAATTAACGCAGGCCATTTGTAAGCTAGTTGCGTGTGTTAAAATATGGTTTACGAGTAACTGTAGAAATATTATAAATTATATTAATATTTGTAAATTAATTATTTTTCTTAACAACGACAATTAGTGTTGTGGTAAATAACATCCGTATTTTCAGCAGATCTCATTGGTGCCTTTACAGCATTAGAGGAAGCCTCAAGTAAAATTGGACTGCAGATAAACTTGGAGAAAACAAAATATATGTATGGTGCCAACAACTACCATTAAACCCAATCCTTCAAAACCTTGAAATAGGCACAAAAAATATAGAGGCAGTAAAAGAGTTCATATATCTTGGCTCCCGGATAAACAGCACTAACGACATCAACACTGAAATAGGAAGAAGAATATGTCTTGCAAATAAAACATATTAAAAGAGCACCTGACATCTAGCTTCATGTCAAGAAGCACGAAATGCAAAATCTACAAAACACTTATCAGGCCAGTGCTGACATATGCTTAAGAAACCTGGACAATGACAAAAAATAGCGAGAAACTTCTAGGTTGCTGTGAAAAACGGATTCTAAGAACAATATTTAGAGGAGTACAAGAAAATGGAATGTGACGCGGGCGCTATAATTATGAACTATACCATCTGTACAAAGAACCGGACATTGTCAGGATAATCAAAATACACAGGCTAAGGTGGGTTGGGAACATAGAGAGAATGCAGGAAGGACAGCCTGCGAAACATATTTTCTACCAGAAACCAATGGGTAGTAGAAAAAGGGGAAGACCCAGAAGTAGATTGAAAGACCAGATAGAGGAAGACCTCGGAAAGCTGAACATAAGTAACTGCAAAGTCAGGGCATGTAATAGGGAGGAATGCAATCCACTCTTGGTGCAGGCCAAGACCCACCAAGGGTTGTAGAGCCACGGTTGATGAGGATGATTTGCAGTATTGAAAACAATTATGCATCCACCAGAAAACAAAAGCAGGACTTTATCTTTTCCGCCCAGACCAGGCAGACTTCCCTTTACGCGTTTGTCTGTGCCATAACTCATCTAGTCTAATGTCTGTACAGTTTGAACCGTCATCTTTGCTTGGGTAAACTAATAGTTTACTGACTTTAGTTAGGAAAATGAAAAGATCTTGTTGCTGGATTTTACATTTAAAAAATAATGCATTTTTAACACAAACTACAGGTTACTTAAAACATTCTTGGTACAACATGCTTAAATTAAAGTGCAAAGGGATAATAAAACAGTGTTTTTAAAAACATCTTCATAATGAATATTTCACAAGATTTGTTAAGAATACAGATTTAGAATTAAAGTGGTAACTACTGACATGAGATTCAGTACCTTTAATTTGAGTAGGCCTCATAATTAATCAAGACAGAATATTTTGAAGTCAGCGCTTTTCCATCATTTTTTCCAACCCTTATACTTCACGCTGGGTTACTCAAAACCTTTCAGACGTAAAGAATTTACAAAATGTATTCATGAAATTGTATGGGAAGGATCTTGAGTTTCTCATTTATCCTGAGGAAAATGGCGAGTTCTTCCCGGAACGGGTCCTAGTCACGCCACTGGCGGAACGTAATACATTATTATAAAGATTAGTCAGTGATGATGAGTTGCAGTATTCTTTACATCGTTTAAATCATATTTTGTAAACGATATGATTTTAAAATATCTAAGCAGAAAACTAAAATCCTCCTATGGGTGGGGGGGGGGGGGGGGAGGGTAGTATCCAGTCAGATAAAAAAAAAATTGTTCTTGAGGAAACAGTTTTGGAACAAGTCTCTGACTTTAATTAACTGGGTTTCACTATCAGTATTGGGAATGACACAGGCCGAGATATCACTACAAAAATATCGAAGTTTCAGATTATGTGTGGCGTCGTACATAGAACGTTGAGCAAAAAGACAAGGAAAGAGACAACGCTTACATTTTATAAAACAATGGCAGCGCCTGTTACTATATGGGTGTGAAACATGGGTTCCTACAAAGAAGAATAAAAACCAGATTAAAACTTTGGAAATGAAGTTTCTGAGAAGAAAAAAGTGTTGCACGAGACAGGATCGTTTACACAATGAGGATATTAGAGAAGAGCTACAGGTATTCTCCATAAATGATAAAATCCAGACACATTGCAAGATATGGTTACACAGCATCTGGACAGAATGGAGGATGGACGACTACCTAAGGCTGCGTTTCGATATCGACCCTTTGGTGCAAGAGATGTAGGAAGACTTAGAATGAGATGGAGAGATACTCTGTAAAGACGGAACAGGCGAATTGCCTACTCCGTGAGGTGCAGAAGAAGATAGTAAAGTCAGTTTATACAACAGTTATTATTAATAAAAACTTTGGCTATCTTATGTAAATAATATTGTAGGAAATGGACGAATTCCAAAAAATCGAATAGAAGCTACGATACATGACGCAGAAGAAGAAAGTGGTTCCGTGTGATAATGTGTTTAGCTTGAACACATGATGCCGAGTGGAATGGTTTTGTATCTCACATTTATTGACTCGTATGATAGCGTTCCAGTATTTGTATATTATAACGAATACAAAACGTGATTAAGCGACGTCAGTAATAAACATTCTTATAAACAGAGCAGCATCGGTCTGAGATCTGAGATCTCATCAATGCGCGATGTATGTAGCACTTTATACAAGGAATAAAGGGATGTATGGCTGTATGAAACAACTGATAGATGATAATCCACTGACACCTGAGACTTCTTGTGACTTAATCTGTACTACAACAACGTGCTAATTTTCTCTTTCACTTGCTCACTTACTTACCAAAGTATCCTTCAATGTTATAGGCCCGATTACCTTTCCTGAACAGCGCCGACCCAATGCATGAATTACCTCCACTTTCAAGTATACCCAAGTTATCTAGAGAGAAGAGAGGGGAGACAACGCTATAACGTTCACTGTCTCACCCCCACATTATTTCCCTCTCTGTCACATACATGGTTCCGTTGTTCTCGCCAGTCTTGTTGCAGCCGATGTTCACGCTATGAAACACTCCAAAAAACTGTTCTGCACATGTGCGAAGTGAACGAAAATTTTGTTAGCCTCGCAACGAGGTGTTTGTCTACTGCGCATCGAGGCCCTTCTGCATCGTCCTGCCTCTAGGTTCTTTTATAACCTGTGACATAAATGTCCTGTAAAAGGCAATTTTAAATTATCAATACCCAGACTTCTTGCTAGAAGTTTACTTCAAGTTGCCTCAATTCATATAATAATCCACATACTGTAAAAACAAACACTCTTCTCTACACTGATTGCATGCACCATAAAATTTTTGATTCAATATATAGTGCACGAAATATGGATGCGATCTATGGACCTGTTTAGATTCCACAATGAGTGTGAACCACCATGAGAGAGCTATGCTTTTCTTTTGTTGAAAGATTATTCCTATGGTAGGGAAGGCTTAGGTTCAGGTTTGTAAGCATTCTAATGTAAAACCACGTTCATTAAAATTAGTAGTACAAAATGTCGTATAATATTTCAAGGCGATTTCAAGGAGATAGCTGAAAATATTTTTTGTACATCAAAGACCAAAACAGTATCCTGAGTAGTGGTTTTAACGAATCTTTCGCCGAATCCTCTTGACTCGATGTCAAGGACTGTTGAAATCTTCTTCTAAGAAATTATTTTGTAATAAATTCTCCCTAAAACTAAAGGCAATTCAAAGAAGACGTTCTTTGCTAGTGTCTCAAGTTTTAACATATAGCTTGATTTCTTTTCTTACTGAGATTTAATACTTTGCGGTCAACCAATATTTTCATCAGCCTACACTTTTGGAACCGCTGTTATAACACATAATTCATTTACGGCTGATTGATCCTGAGAATTAGATCTACGCTTTTACATTTCATTTTCACTGTTGCTTATATGCTTCTTTATTATTATGTATATTATTTTCACTTCTGTTCTTTTTGTTTCTTAAAAACTGGTAATACAATTAACGTATCAGAAACTAAAAAAGAAAATATTTATTTTCTTTCGTCTTCTCCAAACAAAATCCTTACACTAAGAAATACCTTTTCACATGTTTGAGGTAACAAACGGTAACGATGACGGAATACTTTCAGATCGATTAAACATTGCTGGATGAAACATGTGAAACCAAACACACCCGCTTCGAGCATTAGAAATGTGAAGGAAAACTGACATTGTGCCTTTTGTGAGAGAAGAGAAAGAATTGTGAAGACTTTGCCTGACCGTTCTCTAAATAAACCTTACTTTCGCCATCGACTCGGATGTACTTTTACTACAGAATGTGGTAAGACACTACAAGTTGTTGAAGACAGACCGAGCAGGGGGGGGGGACAACAGAAACAAGTTCTTGGATTTCGTTGTCCTGTTGTTCTATTTGAACACAGACACAAATTCAGTATATACAGAAAACCCACTACAACTGACACACTAAATACACAACTCCTCCAATCACCCAATACAATATAAACTATTTTAGCTACCTTCAGAACTATGTACATTGACTTAATTACATCCCACTAGATGAAAAAGACTACAAAGACGAACTAAACACGATAAAATATCTAGCAGAATCCAACGGATACAACAGAACAATAGTCAATAAACTCCTACACAAAACAAACAACAGACAAAGACAGAAAACAACAAATTCATAACACTAACATACATCAATAACCGCACTGAAAAAATAGCCCACAAATTAAAAAATCAGGATACAGTGTCGCATACAAAACTACAAACAAAACAGAACACACCCTATCAAAACACACACACAAAGCACAAAACAAATTCGATCTACCTGGTGTTTACGAACTAAACTGCTCAGATTGCAACAAAATTCTACATGGGCCAGACAGGACGTAGCTTTAAGCAAAGATACATTGAACACACAAAGGCACTACACTCCACTACCGAATCCACCTGTGCAAACCACCCCATTGAAGCAAACCACACATACACAAACATCGATAGTAACATGGGTATTCTACGTGTATACACTAAAGGCCGAAAACTAGACACTCTTGAACAATTGGAAATATAAAAACACACAAAAACACATAAAAACGACATCAGTAGGGGGAAAATGACAGTTCTACCCCGGAAGTGACGTCACACGGCGGGAAATTCAAAAATTGTGGTGGTGGGGGTAACCATGCGGTAGTTGTCTTTCGGCCATGTTGTCGTCGTCGCCGCCTAAAGTGGGGTTAATGTGTGCGTTGATTGGCGGAGGCGTGGCTATGTTCGCCGTTCGCCGTTCGCCGTTCGCCGTTGACGTCGTCGTTGACGTCGTCATCGTCGCTGGGCGGCGGCCTGGTGGTGGCTTGATGGCCGCCCGCCGTGGTGGGGCGACGGCGGCCATGTTGGAAAAGCTGCGATGTTGTCAAGTGGTGTAAGAGTGTAGTGGTTAAGGTACGGCCGGGTTGCCGATTCGTGCGTGTGTTATAGTGTATGGTTATGTATATGTAAGGGGGTTTTCCGGAAGTTCGGCCATGTTGGAAAAGCGTCGGTGTTGCCAACTGTTGTCGGCTCGGTGTTATAGTGTACGGGTTGAATGTATGTTTCGCCATTGTTGCCAACTCGGTGTTATAGTGTACTGGTTTCGTATATATTTACCCTGCCGTGCCGATATCGTCGATGTTGTGTATAAACATGGTTACTTCCACCACCACAATTTTTGAATTTCTCGTCGTGTGACGGCCCGGGCTAGAACTGTCATTTTCCCTGTAAGAAACACACATGATATTCAGTGTTCGATTCACTTATCTGAACGATTGCATTGTTGACAACTGTGTGTCTATGTGTTAAGTAAATTGTAGTATGCGAAAAGGATAGTTGAAAATAAACACTTATACAATGAAAAAATATGTACAAGTTTATTACAAATATAAACATAAAAGAAAAAATATCTACTTTACAATTAATATTTACAAATATATAAACATAAAAATATTATACAAATTTATACAAATATAAACATAAAAGAAAAAAATATCTACTTTACAATTAATATTTACAAATATATAAACATAAAAATATTATACGATACAAAAAATATATACAAATTTATACATTTCACAATCAGGTATTTTTTTTTTACAAGTCTCCATCCTGTGGTTAATTTCCATCTGTAACAAAAAAGTAAGAGTATTAGTGACATGTGGTTGTTACAAGTAGGATGGATTACTAAAACCTTTATTAACACTGTAATATACCTTAAATATGCATACGCCCATAAAACGTACGATTCGGCTTTCCGAATACGTACATCCTGCATTGTGGGCATGCGGGTGGTGTCCCCTCCATCGCTACCGCCTGGAACCAGTTGAGGACGCATCGTTAATGGTATGTATGGCCGCATACCAAACCGAGGAGCCTCTGCCCGTCATTGTATGATTCTATGCATATACTGCATGTATTGTGTGGAGGAATCATACCTTGAACAGGACAGGGCTCACCGCGACGCCAACACCATGTCGGTAGACTCCTTCTAAGAAGGAGTCTCAATGTTGTTGGGTCATCGTGCGTCCTCGGTTCGGTTGCGTGTAGCACTTCAAAGAAGACGGGTAGCGCGTCTTCTGGAGGGGTCCACAAACGGGGATCTCTGCGCAATAGTTGCTGCTGCTGTTGCTGATAAATGGGCTGTGGGCGTGGTTGAGGTTGCATCTGCGGTGGTGGCGGTGGTGGTGGTGATTGTGGTGGTGATTGTGGTGGCGTAATCGGTTGTGGTTGTGGAGGTGGCGGCGCTGGTATCGGGCGAATGTCACTAAAAAAAAAAAAAGACAACATAGAAATTATGTATAATCGCAAATAAAACAAAGCAGTATGTACGCATAAGAAGATGACTTACATATTTATGTCGAGGACTTCTACATCGTCATCATCACTGTCACTATCATCATTACCGTTATGATTTAATTCAAGCGTATCAGCATCGCTTTGATTGTCCTCCACCTCCATAACTTCACCTTCTTCTGTGGACTCGACATTACTGAAACAAAAAAAAAGGAACAATTTTAATACCAGATTTAAACGCAAGAGAACAAATGAATGTTAATTAAAAACAAACGTACCGACTCGTACCGGGTCGAGGGTGAAATACCGCCACTCCTGCAGCTAGAGCATCGCTGAAAAAAAAAGTATAAATTGAACACATGAGGTAAACGCAATAGTATAAGACTTTGTTGTTAATGAAAACTGACTTACCGCAACACACTAGCCTGTAATCGAAATAACGCACGTTTAAAACATTGCAGCCTGTTTGGAGATAGGGGACGACGACAATCTGCAGCAGCAGCAACAGGACCAGTCGGAGCGTTGGCATCACTTAAAAAAAAAAAACATGTATGAAATGAACACTGGAGGTAAAACGTAAGAGCACAGGAGTTTATTAATGAAAATTGTCTTACCGACTCGTGCCAGGTTGCGGAGATTGGGGACGAATTACAGCAACAGCGGCAGCAGCAGCATCATTGCTGAAAAAATAAATAAATTGAACACCGGAGGTAAAAAAAAAACACAAAAGTACAAAAGTTTATTAAAATGACAATTGTCTTACCGACTCGAATCGGGTTCTGGAGATACGGGAGAATCAGCGGTGACAGGTGCCTCGTCGGTATCACTGAAATAAATTTAAAAAAATATAATTGAACACCGGAGGTAAACGCATTAGGACAAGAGTTTATTAATGAAAACGGTCTTACCGACTCGAGCCGGGTCCTGACAAAGCACGACGTAACCGTTGTGAACTATAAAAAAAAACACATCAATCGAATGGAATATTCTTTTTGTGCATTATAAATAAAGAAAAAAATGTTATATTTACCATCGTACTCGACGTTGCTCTGCTGTCCTATTTTTCATAATTTTCTTGTTGTTCATTCTGTAAAACGTATCAAAAGTTGTAAAATAAGTAAATAAAGAACATAAAGTTAATGTGTGTGTGTGTGTGTGTGTGTGTGTGTGTGTGTGTGTGTGTGTGTGTGTGTGTGTGTGTGTGTGTGTAATGCTGAACATCATCTTTACCGTTAGTTATCGGTCCGTGTACTTTCTCTTTTTTGCCTTAGGACCAGCAGCGTCGTTGGTTATTGCTGCTATCATGTAATGCCCGTACGCGAGTGTACTTACACCGTCGTCCAGTACATACCTCTTATCATCATAAGGAGACAGGGAAAGTTTTGTTATACGTTGCGTGTACAGCTTATGATGATTGCTTCGTATACAGTCAGCAGAGGTGAATACGGTACGACTGTCAAAAAGACACTCGCTGTACAATTGATGTCGTAACCTTTTTTTTATTGCCGTCCTTGGCACACCTTTCGCCACCTTTTTGTCGGTGCGGTCGGACAACAAGAGCGAGTAACACTTCGCCCTGAGTCCGACAAATTCCCTGATTGGTTTTCCATTGGTCTCATCCTTGAACTTCCCCACGACTTTTTTGTTGTCGTCGCAATGACAAGGATGATCCACGGGATAGTCCGATGTGTCAAAAAGGTGGAGATCCTCTTTCATATCTGAGTACAAATCGTCAGTCTGAATGCTGTAAAGCAAACTGTCTGTGTCAGTCATTAGTAAGGTCAATCGTTGTCCGTACTTGGCGACAGCGTACCGATAATGAAAATTGTACATTATCAATTTGCTGACATCGAGTACTGTGAAGCCGACGTACACCGGACGGGAAAGGAATATCGTCCTATTTCGTAAGGCCAGTCCGACCAAGTTATCGGTGTAGCGGATCATACGCTTTAGCCGAGGATTGGAAACAATTTTCTGCAGCCGTTGTTCGTTAGAGACTAGTTGGAAGTCTATTCGTTTCCTCACGTTCTCCAGCGATTTGCCATAGACGGCGTTGACCATCAGTTTGAAAAAATCCTTTTCGAAACTGTTGGTGGCTGCTGCTCTCTTTTGCGTGTTGAAATCGATAAACGGTTTCATCCACGCTCTCTGTTTAAAACTCAACACCCTATGTATCGCTTTCAATTCTAAACCGAGACTCAGATACAATTTTAAATTTCGAAAATGGAGAACATACTTTTGCTTGTCGTCCAAAGTCGTCAGCAACTTGGGAACGGACGACGAAGGCGTTTCCGATCCGCTATACCCTTTTGTATAGTGCAGTCGTGTGTGGAGTCGTCGAGAGTACGGTGAAAGTACGTCAGGATGGACACAGGAACGGACGGGTGCCAATGGATAATCGGAATGGAGGTCATGAAGTTCAGGTGGATAGTGTAAGTCGACCTCGAGTATGTAGCCCATGTCACCGTCATCGCACAGAGTACGCACGTCCAGTGAGTTGATCTCGTTACGATCTAACCATCTGAAGTCGGCGTAAGGGAGCGGTTGTGACATGGCTGCACCGTAAAGGTTGTTGCAGTCCGTGTACAATATGAAAGAGGTTGGCTTTGAAGCATCGTACTGATCGACAATTAGTGGGTTGTTGGCCTTGGCGTGGCGGTTGGGTACCATGCTAACGCCACCGCGAACAGCCGATTCTATAAAGAGATGCTGATCTATATCCGTCAACAGCTCCAGTCGCATACGGGTCATCTTTAACATCGCATGCCAAGCGACACCAGGAAGCGAGTAAAGATGAGCCGGATCGATCTGGTAGTACCGCATGGCCATCTCACGGAACGCCTCGAAGACGTCGGCCAGTAGCAGCACGTCTGTTTTAAGATACAGATCGTGATATTCGCCCAGTGTACTGATTCCAAAAGTACGCCACACGTTGTGCGCGTGAGCGTAATCTTCGTCAGATACTTGCGATTCACTCAACCTGTTGAAAAAGTGTTCGCGTGCGGGCAGACGTGTTTCGTTGAATTTCTCGCTACCCGTCATGTAATCGTAAGGGTACACGCCCTTACGTAAGAGTAGCTCGAAGTGTTCTTCGAAACATTGCTTCGTTAAATCGAAATCCGCACCGCTCGCGTGCAAGTTTCCAACAAGTGTGTCCAAGGACGTGTTCAGAAATTGAAGCGTGTCTACGAAACGCAGACGACCCAACGAGACTGATACGAAGCGTTCGCTAGTGGTAGCGATACAAGCGAGATCGTCGTATTTACCCAACCCTTGTACTAGGTGATGTGCATCGTAACCTCGTAAGTTGTGAAAAAATACAGGTATGTGTCGTGGAGTCTTGAAGTTAAGGTTACAGATGTTGTGAGCTGCGCCTAGGTATCGTCGTGTCAGATGACAATGGTTGCGCACTTTGTCGATTTCGTTCAGTGGTTCTTCACAGAGATGACATACGAGGGCATTTGTGAAAGATAACAAATCACGGTTACTCATAGTCATAGGGACAATGGATCGGATGATTCTGAAAAGTTCTCGCTCTTCAGCGACCAGTCTATTGAGAAAAACGTCTACCACGTTCTCACCGCGATAAACGACCTGGGGTTTGAAAATGTTACGCTCGTAGTCGACTATGAGGTAGGAGAAACCTGAAGGAAGATGTAACGACTCCGTTGTGGTGGACGATGTGTGCGGAGGAGCGTCGCAGCGATGGCAAGGGACGATAAATGATTCAAAATCTGCGTATATCGCAAAAGGGACCTTATGGCAGTATGTATAATTTCTGAAACACATCACATTCTCCTCCTCCGCTGTCGTGGGTAAACGAATTTTCTGTTCACCATATGGTGAACAGTGGGGGATATGTTCGGTAAGGAGTCGTTCTTTGCAGAATCTATGCAGACAGTAATTGCAATAGAAAGAACGCCCGTCGTGGTTGCTTAGTGAAGAGAATAAGCGACTTGTATTTTTTATTAAACAGTAATGTTTTCGGTCGTCAGCGGTAAGAAGTAATAGATTAACGTGATGTTGTCTGCCACTGGAAGGAGTTATTCTTAAAGGGTAAATTTCATATTCTTCGTAACCGAAAACATTTATAGAAACGTTAGGATTGTCTCGTTCGAACTTCACAATGTCGGATAGACGGGTGGGGTAAGTTATACCAGAAGTATTGATACTGCAGATATGCGGCTTGTATTTGGATACACGATCGTTGTGTGAGTGTTGTGGAAACAGAGCGGCCAACACTGACCATACGAAACACATTTGATCGCCTGTATTGTTCACGTTGATGATGGATTTAGTACGAGACAATTCAGGAGGTGTACGAATGAAACTGGAGGCGGTTAGCGGTTGGTATCGTGAGAGAACGAGTTCTAAGGAGATTATGCGGTCTAACACCCAACCGCTACCCTCGCGTGTGAATTTATCAATCGATTCAATGATCTTTTCGTATGAATCTTCTAAACGATCGGGCAATACATCTTGGTCAGCGATCAGTGTCGTATGACATCGTCCGTGAAAATAAGCTTCAGTCGTCACTTCTTCGTCCTGGTCCGTGTCAGCGTTTACGATGTACTTGACAAATCTCGCTTTAACCGTTATATGCCACTTTATAGAAAGCAAACGTGTCAGTTCGTTTAGAATGTCCGTACGTAACGTATCGTGCATTTCATCAAAAAAGGTTATGACATCGTTGACACATTCTTCGTCATCTGTGATAGGCGTGTAAACGCGCAATACCAACGCGCCGCGTAACGAATATTTACATTCAACAGCAAATGACTGCATTATCAACAACAATGAAAACACGAAACTTTAACAATTACTTGCTCGCTTGAAGAACAATTGAATACTGATACGAAATTAGAAAATAAGCACTATTTTATATGCGACACGTGAAAGTTACACTGCGCGAGACTTGAAGGTGAACGCTGGCGGTGATCGTCGCTCTACTTATACTATCTATGACAGTAGCGCGCGCAGCTATCCGCTCCCACTACCGAACTATTACCGCCGACGATCCCCCACTACCAACTGCGCGCGCAGCTATCTGCTCCCACTACCGTGCTTTATTTCATACCGACCAATTGACGACAGCCATCCCCACTACGGATGCGCGCGCAGCTATCGCTGAGGAGGTGAAATGCAACGCGACAAACCAACATTCTTGCTTCAGATATGGATGTGTCCACATATTCTTTTGCAAGCCGATTAAAAAGCTTTTACAACATTAGTCGTCGTGGTTCATAAATTTCCGAATGCGAACGTAAAAATTTTTGACCTAGCCAAAGCTGGGTTTATTTACGAAGACGATGGTGATGTTGTAAGATGCTGCAAGTGTAAAATACGAATTATGGATTGGGCAGTGGGTGATGATCCCGCCCAAGTCCATAAGGCGTCAATGCCCGCATGCGATTTCGTTCGTGAACACTTGTAGAAGTCGACGCACGCAAAAACGGCTCTTTTCAGAGCCAACATAAACTCATGTACAAACATACCCGTTTGGGTAGTACTAGGTGTTACTACTACTACTACTACCGAACGACAGTATTCACTCCAAAAGTGTGAGTGAAGACACATAAAAAAAATTACTCAAACAATATGCGTATACACTATAAATATCATGATCACGATTAATAGCGTATCACTCACATCGCAGATCATCGAGACGATGGACGTCTATCGATATGATGATGGGAAACATTTCACAATAACCAAAGCTTTACGAAGCGCGATACGGTCCAACTTATGTTCCATGTATTTTGTGAAGAAAAGACGATTTTGTGGCAACTACTGTACACGTTACAAATTCGGTGTTGACAAATATCACCCACGTTGTTGGCGTCACATAAAAAAACACCGCAGTGATTTGCCACCAATCGTGCTGTTGATGATAGTATCCGATCGTATACACAACAAATCACGGTGGCTTCAATTTATCGTAGAGTGCGAACAAAATAACGTACCGATAGAACTTGTGGTTTACGAAAAGAATATGTTCAAGTGTACCGTACGTCACGGATGGAATTTTCTTTCACGTTTCCGTCCGATTCCTGAACTCTATAACGCTGTTCAGCGTGTGCACGGCTTACACGATTCACACGGACAGATGAACTACGCTACTGTATACACGGACATGCTCGCCTACGGAAGTTCGATACCACACGCTTCTTGTTGCATCGTCCTTACGGAGCGCACTATTCCGATACGCACACCGATGGAAATATACAGAAGCGTGATGATGATAGTGCCAAAGTGCGCACTGGATCCTAGCTACAACGTAAGTTTTGACCTGCACTGCCCACCGTCCTCGTTACCGTCACTAGCGAGAGGGAAACAGTTCGCGTTGGTGAACAACAAGGCGCAGGGATTATTTTCGGTAGCCTTTCTGAAGGAGGCATTGCCTACACTCCGCAAGTATTGCGAATACTTTGGTCTGCGGTATTCGCACGAACAAGGGTACACGGTGAAAGACCAGCGTTTGTACGAACAGTGGCAGCATTGCACGGGCTCTATGGCGGACGAATTTTGGTTGTTTAACTCGTATCTGATACACCTGCATACGAAATCGAGAAGTCAACGCCCAATCGCTGAACTCAAAGCTAAACACATGTGCGAGTGGCTACCTGAGAACGATAACGTCATAGTCGCGGAAATGCACGAGTACCGCGACAACGTTATACGTAGCGTCATGTTCAAAGAGATGAATTCTGTTAAGACCGTAAGAGCGTTGGACTCGAAACAACACGCGCTCCCGAGATACTACATCGGTATGAGCCTCGTGCGTAATGGGCGTATGAAAATCAGTTTAGCTCATGTTTTAACGTACTTGCGCAATCGGAAAAAGAACGCGATGTTCTTCCGTTCGGTCGAGATGATATAAGCGGGTGTGGAGCGGTGACGGTGTGACAGTCGCGTGATGGAAGGTGGACGTGCCAGAACGGCATCGATGAGAATTACCTTCAGCACCGAGCCGACAGTTTACTACATTCCAGCGTATTGCGAATCACGGTTCGCACGACGACACGAGAATGAAACGAGCTGTGAAGAATATACACCAGAGCGTTCGCAAGACTATCGCGACGGAGTTACACAGACCGGTAAGAAGGAATTTTCCGAGACGCGCGGTCGAGTTGAAGGGACTTCACGACTTGTACCAAGCAGACCTGGTAGAGATGATACCGCACGCAAAGGCGAACAAGGGATTCAAGTACCTTATGACGATGATTAACGCGTTTAGCAAGTACGCCTACGCCGTTCCATTGAAAACGAAGACGGGTGTAGAGGTCGCACGAGCTCTGGAACCGATTCTGCGTGCTAATAAAATGAAATATCTGCAGACGGACAACGGGAAAGAGTACTACAACAGTACCGTAGAAAAATTGCTGAGCAGATATGGTGTCACACTCTATTCCACGTACAGTGAGAAAAAGGCTTCCATTGTGGAACGCTTCAACCGTACGTTGAGAACGCACATGTATCGCGCGTTCAGCGAACAAGGTCATTACCGTTGGTTGGATATGTTACCGGAACTAGTCAGCACGTATAACAACACTGTGCACAGAACGATTGGAATGAAACCACAACAGGTGAACGAATCCAACGAACGTACAGTGTTACGCAGGATTCGTGTGAACACAGCGAGGAGCATCGATTATAAACGACCGAAGTTCAAAGTAGGCGATCGTGTGCGTATAAGCAAACACAAAATGACGTTCGCTAAAGGATACACACCGAATTGGACAAACGAGATATTCTTCGTTCACACAGTGCGTACCGGCAGCGTACCCGTCACTTATTCGCTAAAGGATCATACAGGAGAAGTGTTGAAAGGTGGTTTTTATGAACACGAAATCAGTAAATCGAACGTTGGTGACGTGTACTTGGTAGAAAAGATCGTACAACGTAAAGGCGATCGTGTGAAAGTCAGATGGTTAGGATTCGATGGTAAACACGATTCGTGGATACACAAGAAGAACTTGGTATAACAACGATTCGACTCGAGGAAATAGAACTAGTATGCGTCGATGCGTTACGATGACAACATGCGCGCTGTGTACAGTGTAAAAGACATTGTGTCACATCCTGGTTACGATGAGTACATCGTGAACACGACCGCAAACGACGTTGAACGCATGCGCAGGATCTTGACGGTGTACGAGTACTGGCAACGGGTTACCAATCGCGTGACGAGGTTCCGACTCAGCGAAATAGTACCAACCGGCACCGGATTCGATCACTACAAAGAATGTGTTTGGTCGGATCCGAACTGTGAAACGGGTCCGGACACATGTGTATGCAGTTACATATCTACCGACTGCTACGATATAGTGCGACTATTAAATAGACTGTGCGTAGAACGACAACATGAAAATATTGCAACAAGCGCACAGACTAAAAATACAGGACGTGGACTATTCGAAATTGTGCGACGATGGTGGGAGTGGCAGAAAAAAACGTAAACACGGACGTCTTCTGCCCGATACCGTTCGTTCGATCATCTGCGGACCTTCCGCGTGCGGAAAGACAAACGTCATGTTCAACCTGTTGTTCGATGTAAACGGATTGAGATTCGTGAACTTATACGTGTTTTCTAAATCACTATTTCAACCCAAATATCAGATGCTGGAGACCCTGATGACACGACTTTCCGACGAAGGAATGGGTTATCACGCCTACAACGATAACGAAGAGGTACCACCTCCCGACGAGGTCGATCCCAATTCTATTATGGTGTTCGATGACGTGTCTTGCGAAAGGCAACACAACATACGCAAGTATTTCTCTATGGGACGACACAGCGGTGTGGACGCGTTTTACCTTTGTCAGACGTACAGTCAAGTGCCAAAACAGTTGGTTCGTGACAATGTCAATCTAATAGTGTTGTTCAAACAGGACGATCGCAACTTGAAACATGCGTACAACGATCACGTCAACACGGACATGAAATATGACACGTTTAAGAATATGTGCGCTGAGGCGTGGAAAGATCGTTACGGCTTTCTCGTTGTGGACAAGGATTCTTCTATCGACGCTGGCAGGTATAGAGTCGGTTTTGACCGTTTCATAGTAGTCGCGCCTAACGATTAAACAAAAAAAAAGTCACACGTTCAGCTAAATACACATGACCTGCTGTCAACGACTTTAGTTGATGTTCTGCCGTTTATCGAGATGGACGACAAGAATAAACGACTAGCACGTGATATCGACACGATCAGTGATGATATACGGAAGAAATACCGTGCGTTAAAACATGGGATTCGTGAAGAAGAAGCATCGTTATCCAAAAGTTACAAACCGATTCTAGAACCGTTACAAAATATTTCACAAACGTTGCTTGAAAAGAAACGTAAATCAACAAATGAAAAGCCTTCAAGAGTGAAAAAGATGAAACGTGAAGAGGATGAGGAAGAGGAGAAGGAAGAGGATCCGACAGGTGCAATTAGTAAAATCGATGCGGGAACACCATCTCGTTCCCGAACGAAGCCACCGCGTTTCCTGAAAACGCCCGTGATAGCCGAAACATTGGACGATGATGATGATGATGATGAGGACGATCCCAGTCTCAACATTGAAAAAATGCTAGACACACCGGAAGGAAGACGTGAAGCGCGTAGATATTTTCAGGACAAATATGACAGTGAATCATTAGCGAACAAGTACATGCGTATGATCGTTTCGTCCGAACGCGATCGTCTGATGGACTATACGTACGGTGTAAGACACGAAAACGGAAAATGGATGATCGGTGATTCACAGTTCGAAATCGATACGGACGATTCGATTCTTATCAACGGTAAACGATACAAAGGTACACCAGGACTCTACGAACTAGTGTTCATGAAGCATCCTAATGAAAATATTTACAAGGAATCAGATCTGAAAGCGTACAAAGATATACTGCGTAACACCAACGCGCATAAGCAGTATTACTTAGCGAACGCACAGGTGAACGCGAACAGAGGTGTAAAGTATAAACGAATAATATCGCAACTGTTTCCACCGAAACGTACAGGACAGGGGCATAATAATATTGATACATCGTATATGACGTTAACGAGAAAAAAAGACAAAATCGATTACGTGCACTGGGACGATCCGAACGAACTGGTGGACAGATTGCGACTGTTAATGGCATCACAACGTGTTGGAAACAGTGGGCACACGAACGAAATCGTCTCCATAGTGGATGAACTACGTGAAGCAGGCATAATCGTATAATAAGAGCGGTTCGATTTTGAAAGCCGATAAAGTGTATAAATAATACTGTCGTACATGCGCCGGGGACATTCCACGTTTGGTTGTGACAACATGGATATCGTGCTACTGTTTATTATCGTGTGCACAAGTGCCGTTGTCGCATCGAGTGTTAACGCTAACGATGTTGATTTCGCTATAGATTACTTGGTGCGATACGGTTACGTGCCCGACGATAGTTTACGACTCACGGACAACGCCACCATCGATATGGACGCCTACCTTCGCACGTTTCAAGTGAATTACAATTTAACCGTAAATGGAGAATTGAACAACGAAACGATGAATCTGATGCGTGCGCGGAGATGCGGTAACGAAGATTTCGTGTCGTACACCTTACGAACACCGTGGGCCAAGAGACGTTTGTCGTGGCGGTTCTTTCACGGTAGCGCCAGCGCTATAGAAGCGTCGCGACAAGCGTTCGCTGTATGGCAGAAACATTCGAACCTGGAATTCGAATATCGACCCAACGACATAAACGCCGACATGGTCATTGCTATGAAATATTTTAAACACAGGTGTCTGACTTCCAGGTGCACGATCTGCGGGTACGATTTGGACGGACGAGGAGGTATACTCGCTCACGCTTACTACCCGCCCGATTTACCGTATAACACTACCGAAATACACATGGACTACTACGAATCGTGGAATTATACGAACGCAACCGAAATACCGGACGATCAGACCAGTTTTCTTCAGGTGTTAACGCACGAAATCGGACACGCGTTAGGACTGTCTCATTCCCTCGAGAAGGATTCGATCATGTACCCGTTCTACGTACCACGCTCGAACGGTCCGTTCTACCTGAGAGACGACGATATAAAAGGCATTCAACGCTTGTACGGGAAGCCGCCGCCGCCGTCGCTGCCAGCTACGACGACGACGTCAACGACGACGTCAACGACGACGGCGACGACAACGAACGACACCGTTCGGACGACGGATTTATGTCGGCTAAAGAACGTTAATCAATTTTTAATAATCAACAGACACCTCTATATTGTGCACGATAACTTTTTGTGGACATTGGATCTCGAGTCGAAGCGATCGAGTCCGTCGTCGCCGCTTCTGTTGACGGATTGGTTGACTTTCTTACCGTTGACGTTCACCAACGTTTCAGCGATGTACCAGAGACCGCGATCCGAAGAAGTGGTGCTATTCATAGACAACTACGTATACATGTTCGATATACACAGTCTGCAACCGCTGAACGGGTATCCGCGTTCGATTACAACGCTGGGTGTTCGCACGATGACGAAAATAAACGCTGCGATACACACGTACACGGGTCGAACTCTTCTGTTGTACAACGATATGTATTACGGCGAAATAGACGAGTGCACGTTCACGATCAAGAAACACGGATACGTTAAAGATCGTTTTGTCGGCTTACCAGAAGCCGTCGACAGTGCGTTCCGATACATCGACGGAAAGATTTATTTCTTCAAAGACGCACGCGTATACGTGTACGATGAATTTCTAAATACGATCGTAAAAGGAAAACATAGCGACGGACTCTCCGTTGTCGGAATAAAATGCATAGACAGTACGATCGTATCAAAACTAATCGATTTATTACGCGAGTACGTATAAATGCCGTGAACAACGGACGAGACGCATCATTCACAAGATGAGTGTTGACAAGTTCGGCAGACACCAGAGCGCTGTCAGAGCGCGAAGGGAGACGCGTCGCAGTCTACGGGAGGATATTGGTATCTCGATGACCGAGGACGGGCACTTCGACGTAGCGGGGAAAAAATACACAACTTGGGCGAACCGCAAGACGGTAACGATGCCGTTCCACTGCGCTTCGTGCGTGACCACTGTCTGTTTGCCAACGATCCGTCGTCGACGACGACGACGCAAGGAATAGACGCGAAAGGTCGTAAGCTCGTCAACGTCGGCGCTCCCGTCGATCTCGGGGACGCTGTCAACAAGCAGTACGTAGACTACTCGTGCTTACGTTTCACACAGCTGGTACCGAACAAGAAGAACGGAGCTGTCGTCGACGCGCGGGATCATCGCATACAGTCTCTGAGGGAACCGATTCGTGCGAGAGACGCTGCGACCAAAGTATACGTGGACTCGAAAATCATACCGAAGGATACGAACTCTAACCTAATGGTCGGCAACGTGCGGATAACACAGTTAGCGCCGCCAGTCAACAACAAGGACGCGGTGAATTTGGAATTTTTGAACCGACACACGATCACCGCGGTAAACGACGCTTATTTCAACGCACAAGGAAAGACTATTCTAAACGTCGGCGACGGTGGCGCACGGGCTACGGACGCGGTGAACGCACGTCAATTGGAGGAGGCGAAGCGGTACGCGAAGAGCGAAACGTACAAACTCGCAAAAGTGTTCCAACATCGTTGGGAGAAAGTGGTATCGTATATCTATAAATTGCATAAGCACGCAGCGCGTACTTCACTTGGTGCCGAAGAGCCGGACTTACTACTTACGAACAAGTCGGAGACGAACGAGTTGATTAGTGATCTGGACAAATCTAAGGACGAGCACGATTGGAGATCCCTTTATCGAGAGCAAGCGAAACAGTAGTCATGTACGAACTACGTAGCCGAAAAAAAAAGGGAGGGCGTGGTCTTATCGAAATAGTTAAAAGCGCGGTACCATTCGTTGCGAAGTCAGTACCTACACTGATCAATCGAGCGGTGGACGTATTACCGGTGGAACTACATCTGCCCGGCTACAGGTTCTGTGGACCCGGAACGAAACTAGAGCAGAGATTGGCTCGCGGTGATCGAGGAATCAACGAGTTGGACGAAGCTTGTCGTGAACACGATATCGCTTACAGCAAGTACAAGGACAACGAACGACGACGTGTAGCGGATCGTGTGCTAGCCGGTAAAGCGTGGGAACGAGTGAAAGCTTTGAATTCCGGCATCAGTGAAAGAGCGTACGCGGCAGCCGTAGCAGCAGCGATGAAGGCGAAATCAGCGTTAGGCAGCGGGCTATGCTGCGGTGGCGGTGTGCGTAAACGTCGCACCAGACGACGCAAGCCGGTTCGACGCACGATAATCAGGAAGAGGAGGAGGAGGAGGACAACGACAACTGGGGCAGGACGTCGACGAAGACGGGCCGATGGTAAAAAGGCTTCAGGACTATACCTTCGACCGTACCGAAAAAACTAATCAAAATACCCGTGCGTCCGTTGTCCGATCGAGATCTTTATGAGTACACGAAACTATTGCGTATACCTTATTTCAGAGGCGTGTACATGCGCGACACACTTCCTAGTACATCACCGTGGGAGAACGAAAGCGCAATCGTGAATCTGGACGACGCTACCGGACCGGGCACGCACTGGGTATGCTACAAGAAGCGAGGCGACAGAGTCTGGTACTTTGATGGATTCGGCAATCTGCGCCCTCCTGTCGAGCTAATACGGTACTTTGGATCGAACGTGACCGACATTCATTACAATTACGCACAGAAACAGCAATCGAACACGGTCATCTGCGGACATTTATGTTTAGAGTTTTTGACATCGAACGATAAGTAAACGACAAGATGTCTTCGCTTACGGTCACTGTCACAGGAACGGATCCAAGCGCACTGGTTTGTGACTTTTTTCCACCGCTTGAACTGACGAACGGTGAATGGTACGCGGGACTGCTGGACTTTACCACGTACAACTCTATACCGAACGTGGAAAGCGGAAGAAATAACATCTTTCCCGTACTAAAGGGAGCACGTAAAACGTTAGAACTCGTCAATATACCGACCGGTGTGTACGAAATCAGTGATATCGAAACATACCTGAAGAAAGAACTAGCAGACCCAAAATTTTCTCTACGACCCAACAACAACACGTTGAAATGTGAAATTTATTGTTCATACGACATCGATTTCGGATGTACGGAACACACGATCGGTACCATGTTGGGTTTTCCCAAGAACAGAAAGTTAGAAGCGTATATATTACACACGTCGGACGTGCCTGTAAACATTAACAAAGTGAACGTTTTGGAGATAAGGTGTAACGCTGTACAAGGCTCGTACAAGACGGGACGAAACGAGCATATACTGCACTCGTTCTATCCAACGGTTGAGCCAGGATTCAAGATAGTAGAAACGCCTAGAAACGTCATTTATTTTCCACTTAACGTACTACACTTGCGTAACGTTACACTGTCCGTACACGATCAGGACGGTGATATTGTGAATTTTCAAGGCGAAGTCATCACCGCACGTATACATTTGAAACGTGTGTAGTAATCATGGGAATTTATTTCACCGATACCCCCGTGATGAAGAGTGGTGGCGGCGGCGGCTCGCACCACGAGATAAAAGAGGTCAACACTTTTGGAAAAGGTATCAGTAGACGTTCGTCGTTGACACGGTTAACAGCAACTAACCGACGCTACCTGATTTCATTAAGATTCAAAGTCAAGAAAAACAAGTAATATGGCGGACAGCGGTATCGTCTTATCGGTAGAACGTCGACCATTCTTCGAAGACAACATCACGCATTACGAATATCATCCTCATGCACCGTACGCGTCAGCGTCACGATACGGAAATAACGATGAGATACGCATACCTATACTGCAACAGGAAGTCTTCACTTTACCGATGGAAAGTTTCCTGTACGTTGAAGGCAAATTGAGCAAAAAGACCGACAGCACCGGTAGTGTGAACGTGAAAATGATCAACAACGCGATCGCGTTTCTCTTCGAAGAAATCCGTTACGAACTGGCCGGTGTGGAAGTGGATCGTACCAAGAGCGTCGGCATCACGTCCACTATTAAAACCATGCTATCTGCCGGCAAGCAGGACATTGTTTCGATGCAAAACGCCGGTTGGGTTGCTCCTACAGCTAACGAGATAACACCGACCGGCCAACACGAGGAATTCAACTTTTGCATACCGTTGAGGATGCTGATGGGATTCGCTGAGGATTTCACGCATGTTATTTTAAACATGAAACAGGAACTTATACTGTTGCGCACTTCCTGCAACGTTAACGCTTTGTTCTCGTCCACGGATGCGCCCGCTAACGCCGATATAGAACTGACCAAAATCTCTTGGATGATTCCGTTCGTGTACGTGAACAACGAAGTACGGATACGATTGTTGGATATCATACGCAAGGACCTACCGCTATTCTTACCGTTTCGTAGTTGGGAACTGCACGAGTATCCGGCTTTACCGACGACTGACAGACAGACTTGGACAGTGAAAACAACTACACAACTGGAGAAACCACGGTACGTGATACTCACCTTTCAGACCGCCAGAAAAAACAATCTGAAAAAACACGCAGGTGAATTCGATCACTGCAATGTGACAAACGCGAGACTCTTTCTGAACGACAAATACTACCCGTACGATAACCTGAACCTGGATATCGATAACGGACGTTACGCATTGCTGTACGACATGTATACACGATTTCAAAAATCGTACTACCACAGAAGTCAACCCAACGTACTTCTAACACCTACAGAGTTCATAGCAAAAGCACCGTTATTCGTCTTCGATTGTAGCAGACAGGACGAATCGCTCAAGTCATCACCAGTCGACGTCAGATTGGAATTCGAGTCATCGACCAATTTCCCCGCTCAGACAGCGGCCTACTGCTTGATACTGCATGATTCAATAAATGTGTACACTCCGTTATCCAACACGGTGCGCAGACACAATTAAACGCTTACTATATATTAATGTTTTTTTTTACTGTAAATAGAACTTTGCTTTTTTAGAATGTAATTTTTAATTAAAAAAAAATGTAATCAATTTTCATGTATTTTTATTTTATTTTGAATAGAATGTAATGTAATCAATTTTCGTGTATTTTATTTTTGTGGAGGGGGAAAACGATTCTCCTCTTCTCCCTATTCTTCGTTCAGTGTTTCATCAGCACGAGTCGCGAGTGGACGTACAAGATGCTTTCACACGATATCTATGTTGACGATATCAATCACAACAGCAACAACCGCTATTTCAAACAATGCGGTGAAGCGGCAACGACTACATCAATCAAGTCTTTATCACCGGACGATAAAGAAGTACAGGTCATCTTAATTCAAAAAATCACATCTCCGTACCCGCGTTACAGAAACTTGGAAAACCGTTTAAAGAGTTTTAAAGTATGGCCTGTATCGTTAACGATAACACCTAAAGAATTATCAGAAGCGGGTTTCTTTTACACCGGATGCAACGATAGAGTGATTTGTTTTTGCTGTGGAGGCGGATTAAACAAATGGGAACGTGGAGAATATGCTTGGATGGAACACGCACGACATTTCCCTGCGTGCTCTTACGTAATGTTAATGAAAGATAAAAATTTTATCCTCAAGGCACTGGGTATTGTTACCGAGGCGCAAGCACCAACAGCTGTAGCAGTGACAGCAAAGAACGAACAACGCACCGACACGATCAAGGAGAATATAAAAAACGTAGAAGAAAGCTCGAATCGTGATACGATGTGCAAAGTCTGTTACACACAAAACGTGGAAGTTGTACTTATTCCCTGTCGACATTTTATGACATGTGTGAATTGCGCCATAACCCTACATAATTGTCCCTTATGTAGAACCGCATACACTGCTTACATGAGAGCGTATTTCTAGTTCGTTTTCACGCGTCTATTGAACACCAGGTTTGAAAATATATATATATATATATGCTGCTGTGACAAAAGTGTTTTATACAACCTCCGCTAATATCGCATACCTCAGTGTTTGAACAGCACGCGTTGAAGACGGACGCATGGAGCTGCTATCTCTGTACGAGTACATACGCTGCAGTGACTTAAAGCATACAGTACTGTACCCTATAGAAATTTTTGTATACAACGTTCTGACATGTAAATTTGTTGCACTGATCCGTGACGAAAATATAAAGTACAAAATAAACGTTCCGAACAAATTCTTTACGAGCGTTTCACAATATACAACGTGTCTGTTCCGTAAGACGGACGGATCTGCAACGTTCCTAGTAAAACCAAACACGTTGTATATAACGAAAAAAGGATGTGCGAGAATAAACTAGCAGTCATAGTTGACTTTCACTGTATTATCGACAACGATGGAAACGAACTCGTTAAGGAACTAGCCGTTATGGACGTCACTGCATTTGCCAGCAGGCATTGGATATTTACACATCCAGTAGAGACGATTGTTTCGAATCACAAGCATGTGAGGACAAACAGATGGTTAACAGACCATTATCATGGACTAACGTGGACGGACGGGGACACATCGTACGAACATCTTGTACCGATATTAGAAAAGTATACGTTTCCTTTTAACTTCGTGTTCGTAAAAGGATTGCAAAAAAAAAAGATTTCTACAGAAGCGTATCGTGCATTTTAATATTATAAATTTAGAAGATTTCGGATGTCCCAAACTCGATCAATTACAATCAATACACGGAACAGCCTGTCTCACGCACCGCTTATGTCCGGAAATATGTACAAATAGTAGAGTACACGCTTTACGCGAGTGGGTTGTGTCAGATTTTAGAATAGTCAATACGTTTCTGATAAATTACTAAAATTATTGTTTAGCGCTTACATAAAAAAAAAAAAACAGTCGTCGCCTTTCTATCGATTACATCATCTGTCTAAAAATAAATTAGTGTGTTCAAACAAGCGCGACCGCTGTCTAGACGTATAAAAAAAAATAACCGACACCCCTCTTCCCCACCTACCCATCGAACCGTGAGAAATCAAGTTACATCCTGTTCACACAGTTAAAAATAAATTAACGTCGGCGACATGTTCGAACAAGCACAAGTGCTGTCTAGACGTATAAAAAAATAACCGACTCCCCTCTTCCCCACCTACCCATCGAGCCGTGAGAAATCAACTCGTGACCTGTTCACACGGTTAAAAATAAACGCTTACTGTGCGTTGAGTGGTTTCCCCCCTCTCCGGTTTCCACCTCCACAACTACCTCCCTATATATTCCACTGCGCACAAGCGTTATTCGTTCATTCGTTGAGAGACGTGCCGCAAATTATTATAAGTTCTTTATTTTAAAATGGCATCATTCACTGAAAAGTTTGCTACTATTAGCGCAATCGAGTATAAAAAAATAAAGGAATTGATAATCGGTGTAAAATATCCGATAGAAGAAATGCAAAATATAGACGCAAAATACCGTAAAACTATACTCGTCACTCTTCAAGATTACAAAGACCCTAGACTAAAATATCGTGTATATCTACCAAAGAGATACGCAGGTGTTTTTGAAGATGAGGAATTAAAAAATTTATTACCGTGCTCGCTGCAACTAATTTATCGCGGAGAAAAGGATAGAGCTTACATAGTAGAAATTGTACAGTAGTATCGAATGGACATCTTCATTTGTCACGTACGATTACATATATATATATATATATATATATATATATATATATATATATATATTAACATGTACTTAGTTCTATTTCATTTAATTATAAATAATATATGTGATTACACATATTTCATTTGATTATGCCTAGATAATAAAACAAGGCTTACATGTTGTACACTTTAGACATCTTCAGAATTAACAAATATATTTGTACATAATTGTCATTGCACACGTTTACCAATAATATTTAAAATAATGTGCTTACACATAATTCATTTGATATAATTGTATACAATTGTATTTTTTTTAATTGTCACTACTGTGTGTGTGTTTATTTCATTTTTTGTACATATTTGTCATGTCATAGTGCACTGTAATTTTCACTACTGTGTACGTTTACATATTATGTATTTTAAATTGTAATATATTTTGATTACTTTCACTACTGTGTGCGTTTACATATTATGTATTTTAAATTGTAATATATTTTGATGACATGTATTTTAATTATTTGTAATTAAACAGTATTGCTTTAACCTTTTTATTGTTTTTTTAATTTCAAAATTCCTTGGAACATTAACACTATTCTAAAAAAATCAATTTTATTAAACAACAAGTGTATGATTATAATATGCTTTAGAAATTAAAGAATATTTAAAAATCAAACTGACCTTATACAAGTTCCACTTGAGTCTCGCGACGAACTATGTGTCTTGGAGAGCAGTTCGTACAGGCTTATATATAGTATTTCAAGGATGTACACGAAAGAGATGGTAACAACAAAAAAAGCTCCCACACACACACACAAAGTCATGAACACGCACTTAGCTCGGTTTGCGTTCTAATTCCCACACGCTGTGATAACAGATGGTGTCAGACATCCTGTTTGTTCTGTTATTAAAAAAAACTTTATGTACGACCACGTTCACACGCTGCGATAAACAGATGGTCATACAGACGGAGCCGATTACATCATCAACAAAAAAAAAGTAACAGCTGCCACGCATACTTAGCTTGGGTTGTTCACACAATAATTTATGTACGCCTTTAAATTCGTTCACACCCAACATTAACATATGTTCAGACAGACAGCGACAATTAATTATACGCTCAGACAGACGGCGACAACTAACAGATGGCGGCAATTAATTCTACGCTCAGACAGCCGGATGCAATTAATTTAGCGACTCGCTAAACAGATGTCTAGACAGCTGCAAAATGCACGTGGGAGTCAACTGCTACATTCAAAAAAAAAAAAAAAAAAAAAAAAAAAAATGCATGTGGGAGCCAACTACCGCTTGTCCCTATTATATTACATACACACCAGTAATAACGAGTGGTCTGTCAGCATTCTGTTGTAAAAAATAACTCCACATGTGAAAAGCATGGATTTTTTTTATCGTATAATATTTTTATTATTTTCAACTATCCTTTTCGCATACTACAATTTACTTAACACATAGACACACAGTTGTCAACAATGCAATCGTTCAGATAAGTGAATCGAACACTGAATATCATGTGTGTTTCTTACAGGGAAAATGACAGTTCTAGCCCGGGCCGTCACACGACGAGAAATTCAAAAATTGTGGTGGTGGAAGTAACCATGTTCATACACAACATCGACGATATCGGCACGGCATGGTAAATATATACGAAACCAGTACACTATAACACCGAGTTGGCAACAATGGCGAAACATACATTCAACCCGTACACTATAACACCGAGCCGACAACAGTTGGCAACACCGACGACGCTTTTCCAACATGGCCGAACTTCCGGAAAAACCCCTTACATATACATAACCATACACTATAACACACGCACGAATCGGCAACCCGGCCGTACCTTAACCACTACACACATCCACAACCCGACAACGTCGCACCTTTTCCAACATGGCCGCCGTCGCCCCACCACGGCGGGCGGCCATCAAGCCACCACCAGGCCGCCGCCCAGCGACGATGACGACGTCAACGACGACGTCAACGGCGAACGGCGAACATAGCCACGCCTCCGCCAATCAACGCACACATTAACCCCACTTTAGGCGGCGACGACGACAACATGGCCGAAAGACAACTACCGCATGGTTACCCCCACCACCACAATTTTTGAATTTCCCGCCGTGTGACGTCACTTCCGGGGTAGAACTGTCATTTTCCCCCTACTGACATCCTAGACGAACAGACACAATTCAAATCACACGCATTATTCGGACAGCATTATTATCACACCCCACACACACAAGATCGATCCTTCAAAAGTCGACACCGTAGCCAAGAACAAGACGGACAGCGCTCCCAGTGGCAGCCTCTGACGAAGCTTATAATAAGCGAAAACTGGTTCAGGCTACAAGGTAAATCTTTTACATTTTTACCAATAAAAAACTTTGTGTTCCGAATCGGTAGTGGTATAATTATATTTAGAAACCAGTTGTAAGATTTTGATTAATTTTTCTGGTAGGCTTCTATGATACGTTGCAAACACGAGAAAGAAAAATGCCAGAAGACCAGACGAAACGGTGGTCATCAAACGGGCTCTACAGCGAGTGAACGTCCAGCCTACACATTCGTACCACCCTTTCCCGTTCTTCTCTCTGACGTAGCTTTCTTGATTACTTTTAGCTACTGGTCAAAGAGTGTCATCTTCTTTATTTGCCGTGGTGCCCATAGTATTAAAAATTTTTCAGAAGCCTATACTACAACCAACTTGCATGTCTGTAGGCCTACTACACAAGTGTTTCCGCTGTGGGAGTTTTATTATTATTTTTTTCTTTGTGGATCTTTCGGATGTCTTTATCGACATGTCGTCGAGATGAAAGAAAATTACGTAGAGGCAGAACGATGTAAATAGAACACTCAGGTCTCGATGCGCAGTAGACAAACACCTCTTTGCGAGGCTAACAAAATATTCATTCACTTCGCGCATGCGCAGAACAGTGTTGTGCAGTGTTTCACAGCGTGAACATCGGCTGCAACAAGACTGGTGAGAACAACAGAATCATGTGTGTGACAGAGAGGGAAATAATATGGAAGTGAGACAGTGAACGTTAATCGACGTCTCCCCTCTCTTCTCTCTAAATAACTTAGTCATACTTGGAAGTGGGGATAATTCATGATGCATTGGGTCGGCGCAGATGACTATTCAGGAAAGGCTGGCGGGCCTATAACGCTCTTGATAATTCGAGATTGGCTTTCAACGTTTCTCGACTAGCCTACCGCATGCGCTCGGCACGCTGCGTTCAAGGTCTGACTTTGACAGAGTCTCCAGATTGTTCTAGCGCTTGTAACTATGCAAATTGTTCTCGCCGTGCAGCCTGGGAAATGGAAGATTATTCTGGAACCTCTGCGACACACACACACACACACACACACACACACACACACACACACACATATAAACGTCAGCGTTCGGCTTAGCAGTTTAGTTACATCTGGCGAAGTTAGATGTGCGGTTCGGAGTTATTGTGGCAGTTTAGTGGGAAGCGATCATTGTGCTAATTAGTGCGAAACTGTATTAAGGTGACATTTATTGTAGTTGTTGGACAAATTTAACTTGAATTACTGTATAAGTGTTTTGTTGATTTCTGACTGTTGTTTGTGTCTAATTAAAGTGACTTCATTGGTGTCAGTTATTCTGTTTTTACTGTACAACACGAGGATCTGTGTGACCGTCATAACATACAGTTCTATTAATCTGGATTATCTACGTGATAGTCCAGGGAAGTCTATTTCTATCGACAATCGTTTCCTATCCATATTTTTAATTATTTGCCGTACTTAACAACTGTACCATTAAGGTTTCATGGTGTGCATCTTGATCTTACCTTTTACACTTGTCTGCCAAAGCATAGCATTCATGGCTACTATGATTTCCCTAGCTCTTTTGATTCTCTCATTCATCATTACCTCACGTGCCGCGATTTTATTGAGTTTTATTAATTTGTATATCAACATTTCATGGGTTTAACTCTTTGACGGTTAAACCGTTTCCATTAAACCAAACAGGGGTGCCTACAGGGGGGGGGTCGTGTCGCCATTGGTGACATTTAGAAAATTTTGGGGGGATTTTTTTTTACTATTGCATGAAAAATCTTCCCCGATTTTACAAAACTGTAAAAAACTTATAACGGACACGTATTAGACGCACAATAAATCTACCCAGTTGACTTTTTCGAGCGGGCTGTAGGCGCGGTGCGCACAGAAAAAAGGATCTAGTCTTCTACTCGATGCTTCAAACAGGCTACAGATCGAGTTCAAGGTGTCTCCGTGTGGCGGCTTATGGCAAGCACTGAGGATGCCGAACGTCGATAAGGAAGCTGAGGAACATATAAGAGAACTGTGAGAAGTTTAAGTTGCAAAACTAAGTATCTTTTCAATAAAGTACTGGTATTGTAAAACAAATCACGTTTTACTAAAAATATTAATTTGTGATTTATTATTTGAAATCCTTATTTTTTTAGTTTGTAACTACCTGCAATCAATATATCGTTTCGGTAAAAGGTAATGTTTTGTAATAGTTCTGAGTTAGAAAGCCCCGGCCTTTGCTCGATTAGGTAAGAAATTTTACTGTAAAAGAGAGAAAAGGTCTTGTCAGAAAAGGGGGGGATTTTTTTATAAAATTGGGGGGAACCGTCAATTGAAATAAAGAATTGAAATTGGCATGTGGTTCTTAGATGCCCGATACAGAAACAAAAAATCTCTCTCTCTCTCTCTCTCTCTCTCTCTCTCTCTCTCTCTCTCTCTCTCCCTCTCCCTCTCTCTCTCTCCCCCTCTCCCTCTCACCCTCTCACCCTCTCACCCTCTCTCCCTCTCACCCTCTCACCCTCTCTCTATTTATGCACCTAAGCATTCAAAGAATTTCGACGAAACTGAAACATCGAAGTATGATAATGTTTTTAGGCTTTTTTAGGGAATCGAAAGTGTCGAAAAAATATAGTGTTAACATCACCTGGAGCGTTATATTTTTCGATGACGTTACACATTTTGCATCACACATTTTGTAGAATGACCCCCAGCCTAAAAACATTATCATGTTAAAACAACAACGGTAAACGATACGGCGTATGACGTGGAAGGTTGTTGTGTGGGCTGAATGTAAAAGCCGTGGAATCGATTCTGTTGTTCTATAACTGAACTACGCGCTGACGCTGTGTTTGCTCATCATTATAAAGAAAATCCAGGTAACGTAAGCGTTGTCGCGTCGTACTTGATATTTGTTGATTTATGGAAAATACGTTTCTTCTTCTATGGCGTCACAGTTCGAAGTCGAACCTTAGCCTCCATAATCGTCCGACTCCATGTTTCCCTCTCCTTGGCGATCGATGTCCATCGTTTTATTTTAAGTAAATTGTCAGGCCAATCAGCATCCCTCGCCACTGCGTCAAACCAGCATGTCTTGGGTCTTCCGACAGGCCTTCTACCCGCGATCTGACTAAACAGTACCTTCCTAGGTACTCGGTTGTCTTCCATCCATGATGTGTCCTGCCCATTGCAATCTATGCAGTCGGATGGTGGTGGCTAGATCATTGTCTTTATACAGCTTGTATAGCTCCTCCATTATGACGCATTCTCCATATCCCAGTGACTTGGATTGGTCCATACATTCTCCTCAAAATTCTCCTTTCAAAAGTATTGACTATGTTAGCGGCTTGTTTGTTCGGAGTCCAAGTCTCGCTGCCATATGTTATCACCGGTCTAATCATAACTTTATATAATGTGACCTTGGACTGATGGTGGATATTCCTTGTGGGAAATACGTTTGGCCGGTCCGAATCACGGTTTCCAGCCTTCTGGTGTGGTGATAAGCGAGATGAACCAACGAAACTTACGTTTCAGACATTAACAAATATAATGTAATTTTCGGTAATATCCTTTCAAATATAATATACACCTCATAGAGTGAATAAGGACAAGCTGTGAGCAATAATGCAAAAAAAAATGATCCTCGTAACATCTCATTATGGCCAAACAAAGACTCTATGTGGAAATCAAAAACTTAATTGAAACAGGAAGACCGAGCACAACCAGTGGCGTATCCAGAATTTGGTCTGGGGAGGGGGCC
This sequence comes from Magicicada septendecula, assembly GCA_034769895.1. NCBI lineage: Eukaryota > Metazoa > Arthropoda > Insecta > Hemiptera > Cicadidae > Magicicada > Magicicada septendecula. The sequence continues at coordinate 138,723,400 of CM068372.1, forward strand.
CGTTGGAGTCGCCTTCACACAAAAGAAAAAACAAGTGAAGACTAAACAAAATTAATATTTTAAAGTAGTTGAAAAACGTGTGATAACATCCTGAAATCAATCCCATTAAAATAAACGGCAATAAAACACGTTATTTAAACGCGTTATTGAAACACTGTGTAGAAGATTGACTGAATTGATTTTATGATATTTATCCTTTGAAACGTTTATGTAAATGCAGTCTAATAAATCTGTTTGTATATTTAAAAAAGAGTTACTTCTATATTATCGTACACAGCTGAAAAAATAGTGAAACATTAAAATAATTAAAAATTAAAATATTAACAAAATCCGTCAACTTTTTTCAACCCTCTGGGGGGGGGATCCGGTCCCGCTCGTCTCCCCCCTGAGCACAACACCTAGTGTGGGCATGATCAATTGTGTGGAGTATGACAAGGGTGACCATCGTCACCTTCTATTTTTAATTTATATATATATATATATATATTACTTTAATATTTATACTAAATTTACCTCAAGATGTTTTTTCTATTTGGAACATGTTTCGAGAGTTCCTGTTCTCTCATCTTCAGCCTTCGCCATCTTGTTTCTGGTGAAGTATTTGTGTGTTGGCTGCTGGATGTTATTAAGGTTGTTTGTTGGTCTTTGGTCTTTTAAAGTTGTATTATTGTGTGTGGTTGTGGTATATGTTTTTGTATTTTGTGTATTTTCGATGTTGAGTGCTTTGAATATTGTCTCATGTTTTGTATTGATTTGTATTTGTTCTGGTATTAGTTTGTTTTGTGTTTTATGTTTGTATATTTGTAAATTTTCCCAAATGTTCATTATGGTGCCTTTGTGTGGTATATGTTTTATTAGTGATACATTGGTTATGTTTGGGAATTCGTGTCCTGTGTTTATTGCATGTGTGGCTAAATCGGATTTATATATTTCTGTTTTTTTGTATGCGTTTAGGTGTTCAAAATAACGTTTTTCAGCTGTTTTTTTGTTTGTCCAATGTAACATTTATTGCAATCTTGGCATTCAATTTTGTATACACCATTAGTTGTTGTATTATCTTTGTTGTGTGAGCTATTTAGAATTTGTAATTTATTTTTATTAGTTTTGTATGCTATTTTTATATCTGTGTTTTTAAATAGTTTTGTTAGTTTTGTCATTTTATTATTTATGTATGTGAATGTGGCCCATTTGTTGTTGTTGTTATTATTTATGTGTTGTTCATTTTGATTAATTCTTAATTGTTCAGTTTTTATTTTGTATTTTATTTTATTTTCTATTTTGATGATAGTATTTTTATTGTATCCATTTTCATAACCAATTTGGTATATTATATTTCTTTCTTTGTCAGTTTCTTGTTTGTTTAGGGGTATTTTGTACATTCTGTTAAATAACGAATAAAATGCTGCCATTTCATGTTGTGGTGGGTGGTCAGAATGGTTAGGTATAATGATGTTAGTGGAAGTTGGTTTTCTATATATTGCATATTGTATGTGTTTGTTGTATCTTGTGATGGTTATGTCTAAATAGTTGATTTTGTTATGTTTTTCTTTTTCTTCTGTGAATTGTATTTTGGGATGTATGTTATTGATTTGTTTCAATATGTTCTCTGCATTTGTGTTTTTGTTATTTGATACATATAGTCCATCATCTACATATCTTATCCATATGCCATTTGGGTCATGTGTTTTTATGATATTTTGTATTTTGGTGTCTATGTGTTGTAGGAATATTTCTGCTATTATGCTTGATAATGGTGATCCCATTGCTAAACCTTCTTTCTGTTGATAAATTTTGCTATTAAATTCAAAGTAATTTTGTTTTAGTATTAGTTGGAGACTATTTTTTATTTCGGTTATATATTGTTTGTTTTCATTTTGTTCTTTTTAAGTTTGTTTATTATTATGTCAATTGTTTCTTCTACTGAGATATTGGTATACATGTTTGTTATGTCATATGATGTGAAAAATGTATTTTCATTTATATTTATTATTTTTAGTTTGTCTATTAATTCGTATGTATTTTTTATGTTATGATGGTTATTTGTTAGATGGTTACTTTTTAGTTTTTGTGCTATTATTTTTGCTATTTTGTATGTAGGAGCTTTTTTGAAATTGATTAATTGAATATATATATATATATATATATATATATATATATATATATATATATATAGATGATGCTATATACAACTGGCAGATAAAACTTCCCGAGGATTTTATGACTGGTCAGTCTGCAGTTGACATGCTGTTATTTGCTGATGACCAGGCTATCCTGTCGAACTCGGAAAGCAACTTGCAGATGGCTGTAAACTCATTACATAGAATCAGCAAGGATATCGGTTTACAGATTTCCACATTGAAGACTACCGTGACGGCTTTTCAGGGAGCTGACCCCGTACAAACAAAAGTTGCTGTAGATGATACTGTCCTGGAACAGGTCAGCAATTTTGACTATCTGGGCAACAGTGGTGTCTTATATCGCAGACAATGACGTGAAGAATACAGTGAAGGTACATGGTGATTATAGTAGTGAATACAGTGAAGTGAATATGGTGAAGATACTTAATGTGCGGGACCATCAGGAGATTTCTTAACCAACGAGTTAAGAAACACGCCTAAAGTTCTACAACTCGGTGGCCTCCCTACATTTCTCTATGGGCTCAGAATCTGACTTTAACGAAATCATAGGCTTGTAGAGATCTTTCAGGCACGTGCCAGTATATACTCTTCAAGATTGTGGAATAAATTCAGATATACGGCAGGAACTGAATATTATGAGTATAATCGATAGGGTTGTCCAAAATCGGCTTAAATTGTTGGAACATCTTAATAGAATGGATGACTGCCGCATCCCCAAACAACTATTGAATTGTGACGACGTCCTAAGAAGCGTTCGAGTGACCAGCGTTCCGGTCAATCTGCTTCGAACCGGAACAAACCATTTTTGGTTTAATCCTTGTAGATGGAGAAGAAGAAGATAATCATAATGATGATGATGATATAATGTGAGTCGCCTTGCCCTTCCAAATCCTTTAAAATCGTTTAAAATCTTTTTTTTCGCAACGTTCTAGCTTATTAGCTTCTATGACTATGTTGGCTATTACAGATTCCACCCGTGAGATAGCCATAGCCATAACCTTTGTTCTTGGGCCTGAGATTTTCAACATTAGATTATCTGTTATTTATTTACCAGTTTGTATAAGCTCTCTGTAACTCATCGCTCCGCTTTCGGGTAACGTCATCTAAATTGCGTGGGTCATAGAAGCAACCGTCCTACCTTTCTATTACTAATGTATTTTACACACAAATAAAATTAATTAAAGTAATTAATTAATTAATTTATTAATTTAATTATTAAAGTAAATTTCACCAATAAAAGATTGAATAATCTTCCATCATTGGTCGTGAGTGGAACGGTAGCTCCTTATGAAAACGAAGCCAAATACCTGGGTATGACATTTGATACCAAACTGAGATGGAAAGAACATGTAAAAAAAGAAAAAAGAGAAACTTAACATAAAATTCCGACAATATAAATGGCTCATATGAAAACATTCCAACCTGTCTTTATACAGTAAAACTCTGATCTATAATCAGATAATGAAACCAACCTGGCTGTATGGAATCCAACTCTGGGGGTGCGCGAAAGACAGTAATATCAGGATAATACAAATATTCCAAAACAAAGTTTTGGTGAATGCACCATGATATGTTAGAAACACCAATACCCACGAAGCTCTAGGTATTCCAACAATTAAAGAAGAGATTAAAAGGTTTGCGAAGAAGCATGAAGAAAGGCTTCATTTTCCACCAAAATGCAGAAGTTCTTCAGCTGCTGGTCAATCAACACGTGTTCCGAAGACTGAAGAGAACAAAACCATTGAACATGTGTAGTGTTTTATGTTATAAAAGCAGAGCATTGTGCGCAGGTGAGAGTGTTTAGTTAAGAACACCAGAACTAACTAAAGAATGTCATTAGACTTAATTTGGCTGATATGTATTTAGTATTAAGAGGTGTTAGAGATAAGTTGATGGTTAGTCTTACAGACTTGTTTTAACATGTTAAATTTAATAATAATAAAAAATTTTTAAATTAAAAATTTATAAAATGAGACTTTACTTTCAAATTCTGTGCACCGCATTGTTTTAGTCGAACTGAAGTTGACAGCTCAATCTAATTGCTATCGTCGTTAGAGTTGCTTCTGAGGAGAAATCACTACGAAAGCAATTAGTTTCAGCTGTCACTTTCAGTGCGGCAAGAATAGTCCGATGTAGATACACATAATTTGAAATAAAGTATCATTTCAGAAATGTTTAATTTAGTTGATGCTCCAAATTTTATTTGTGTTTTTGTACTGAGAACTTGTACATGGAACTGAGAACTCGCTTTGATCTCTATGAGAACTCACTTCCATTTGTGTTTCAGTTTATCGCTATTTCTGTTCAGACCGTATCCTTCCCAAAAAAGTTTTTTTTTTTGGGGGGGGGAGGTAAAATCTTCGTTTGATAAATGTTTCTTACTTACCCTCTCACTTAATTTCCACTCACTTTTCGTGTGGTACGTGGAGGAAGCTTACCAAATGCTTGCCAGGAAAGAGTACAAAACTTACGAACTGCTGATTTAGCACCACTATCGTTACTTAACTGTTGACACATGAGTACGCTGTCAAAACATAACACGAATGAATCAGCTTTTCTTTCGGAATTTAAAAATAGATTATTCACCATTGTTAATGTTGACCTTGTTACATCAACAAGGCCAGGCCAGATCACTGCAATAACGCTTAGAAATATAAATAAATTTTAATCCAAAGAGTGTGATAACGATAAATTAAGAAGCATGTGGTTAATTGGAGTGTTGTGATTATCAATGTGGTTATCAATCAACGAGCGGAGAAAACACGTGTAACTTGGCACAATACTGTAGCCGTGCTCTATGACCCACAAACTGGGTCACTGCAACGCAGTGCTGTTCTAATTTGCCTATGCTGTCGCGTCGTCTACCTATATCAGACGTAAGCGCACGCGCTATTACACCCTACGTCAATTCGTTAGCAAATTATCGCAGTACAACATAGCAAATGTTCTTTAGCCTTAGCTTAGCAATATCGTATCCAATATTTCAGGGTCTACTACCTCTTTTTCGTCTGACTTTCCCTCTTTAGGCTTTTATTCACAGACGGGTTGGAGTAGTCCTCCATATGGTTCGCTTTTGTGTCTTCTGTTTCATTTCTTCGTAGGAATTGCTATTTACATTATTATTATTACTTGATTATTACTCTCAAGCCTTGTTCTTGCTATAAATCCCGTCCATTAGATATAATCCTCATTTTTCTTCTCATCATTTAACGATTTTGCTACGGCTATCGCCGCTTGTCACATCCCAGCTTCCACCGACGCCGATCCAAACCGTCCTCTTGCGTGAGGCCTTTCGAAGTCTCGCCGTTTTCAACACCTTTTCTCCAGGAATAACTAGGCCTTCCTCTTTTTCTTCTATTGGGTGATGTCGAGTCCCATACATTCTTTGGCCATCACTGACATGATATGCGCTTTAAGTGTCTGACGCAATTTAAAGTTTTCACCTCTACAGTTTCTATTATGTCTACGCCAATGCCCATTTCCGCTCTTACATCTAGATTCTTAATTCTGTCCAATCTAGTTCGTCTACAACATCGTCCAATAGTTCCTTCTCCATAGCGTTGATTCTGGATGTGTTTCTTTTGTTTACCTGCCACAATTCTGCCACACCTCTATAACCTCTATATTCTCTACTATGGTTTCATACATCCTAATCTTATTAGTGATACTACATCCCTCATTCTTTATTTTTGGCAATTCCCTCGTTCCGTAAAACGTGGCTAATGAGTATGTCTCTCAGCTTTAAATATTTTTCCATATTTTCCTTCCTCATTCACTTATTTTACCAGGCTCTTCTGCATTGCTTGTTTTGTTTGCTTTGTGGTAGCGGGGGGTGTCTTTGAACCCGTGGGTTGATTGTAGTAGGGGTGGGTTTCTGAGAGGGTGCCTAAAACTAGGAAGGGACACGCCAACGCGATTATTCGCTAGATGGCGCCGGAATTGTGACGAGACAATTTTGAATGCAACGTCGTCACCCCAAGGGCGTTTAACCCTGATTGAGGGTGGAGGTTCAGACATACTGATGGTGTGTAGGTAAGGGAAGGAAGACGTCGCTACCGAAGTAAAGAGACTTTTGGCTAACGACCAGACAATGGCAGCAAGAGTAGAAACTCGAAGGCGTCCACGAATTACATCATTCCTGACAAACTATGGAAATCCCGACAAGGAACGGAGGTTCTGGACTGGAACTGTTCCAACTTACACTTGTTTGGTGGTGCTGGTGGTCCAGTTTGCAAACGAAATTAGGCTTTCTTTGTCTTCTGACCCTACTGTTCAGATTGTGAAGTGAATAGGAATCTTTATCTTGTTTCCAGGTTTATTTGTTTAACAGTCAGCAACTTGTACTTACTGCTGATGCAACTTTCGCCTGTCCAGTTCTACTCAAAATATCTTTCTAGCTTCGCCTATCCTTATTGAATATATAGCACGATTCGTCTGCTTGTGAGGATTTAATTTAATATCTTGTTTGGTCACCATCCATTGCTCACCGTCTTACGTGGTCATATCAGATCAGATTGTATTCGGAATCAAATTGTATCAGTGACATTCTCTTGATTTTGTTTTTTTCTGGAATGATTTTATTTCTTGTGTGGCCTGTTCACTCACTTCTGCTTACCGTATTTAATTTATATTGTAATATATTGTTACGACGGTGTGCTGATCATCATATGGTTCAGTGGAAAACAAAATACAAGACACCAATTAAGTCACTAGTCACCAGCTTTAATTATCACAATTAAACTGTTTGTAATCAACAAGGTAATATTTTACAAGGAATCAAATAAAAATTGTTCACACGCAATAAAATGTCAACTAATATAAAACACAATTGTATTACAATTGTCCAGCACAACTTTAAAAACACATAACACTCCGCCACAATACTTCAAACCGCACTCAGATATATCGCCACTAAAACTCACTGTGTAATCGCCCGATAATAACTGAACTAAAATACTACGATTCGCATTACAATAAATCGCAACTCAAACTGAACTGAGCGTCGCTGGGTACTTGTATTTATACCCCTCCGAAAATTATATTATTCCATACTGCGCGTCAAGAACGCTACTAGAAAACAACAGTACGTAATTACTTGCGACCTTGACACAGTGCGCGCGGCTTCTGTAAAAGTCTAGCTAACGCGTTGAGAATCACGTACGCACACACATTACAGCCGGATTCCACTGGAACATTCGATAAACACGTAGACTGTTCTGTAATGTCGTAACAATATAATATATTAATTTACTTATATTTCCCTTCTCAGTCTTGATTTCTACTTACAAGAAAGTTAAGTAGATGAAAGGAAAGATTACGTCGACTTACAACTTGAATCTTTTGATAAAGATATTAAATCCCAATGGAAAATTCGGCCTGCAAGTTAGGGGTTAGAACCATAAGGTGATGTCTTATCATTCAAAACGTGCACTTTTTAAATTAAAAACTTTAATTACAATAATGGAAACGACAAATGATTATGATGACGTGGAGTAATAAGAAAAGGAAGCGTCAACAAGGGTTTAAAGAGATGACAGAATTTAAAGCAGCTACCGTGGTATTGACTCAATCAAAACGAAAATGAAGATTATATAAATTTCTTCAGTACCGAGTTAATATTAATTGCCGATAGATGGATATTTTCCGTCACACTAGTTTTTATACACTTTACCACGTAAGAATCTGAAAACACCAGAAGCCGTCATCAAACATGTTGCGCTCAAGTAATGGAGACCAAATCAAGGTTCCCTGTCAAGAGACTTGTTCTGGTCTCTAAAATCACACCGTATTTGTTAGAGACCATTAAGTATCGGTAAATGCTTTATGATTTGTTTTGGTGATATTATGTTTACTATACGAGACGGAACTACCTACTTGGCGTGATATAAGTTTTCATGGATCTGGTTTGGAACCGCTGGCCCACCTGAGTGACATTACTCCGGAGTCTTTAAACTTTTCTAGATTTCGTACTTTTGTTACTCATGTTTAAGGGAAAATACAATTTACTTAAACTTTAGCTGAAATCATGCCCTTTCGTTATTACAATCAACAATATTTTCCAATTATTGTTAATTTTACCTTGAATGTACACACACACACACACACACACACACACACACACACACACACACACACACTAATAGAGAGTGTATCATGTTTCCAACATTGTTTAGTATATACGCTGAGTATATTACGAGGGTTGCACTCGATGATGCACGAGTATCGATATATGATTAGAAAAATCTTTATTACACCATCCTTATCGCTACTTCTGAAGCTGAATTGATAAAGTGGAAGCCACTAACAAAGGTGAAGAAAAGCTCTTGAATCTTACTAAAAAAAAAAAAACAAAAGGAACAACCAATACAACAACCATAAATTACAGGTTTTGACATTGTTAACGGTTGTGCTTATTTAAAACAAGGGAGATTGAGCGGAAGAGATAAGGATAGTATGTATTTGTATGGTACTAACCACTTGGTGTGAATAGGGGCGTATAATACACGACAATACTGATAAAGTGAAGTTAGTCCATTCCTCTGCACAGGGGTGCCCATCCCCCCAAGGCCCAATGCGCAAATCCCCCCCAAAAGTCTCAGCACTCCCCCCCCCCATTTTTCTTTGTACACTTGTGGTTGCAAATTTGTTAAGGATTTCTTCGTTTTGTATCTGGCTCAGAACGTTGTTGTCACAGGATAGAATAAACAAACTTGACAGCCAAGAGTCTCCCATGCTGTTCCGAAGCCGATTTTTCACTATTTTCAAACGGCTCATCGTTCTCTCTGGAGAGCAGCTGGTCACGGCAAGAGATAACAATATTCGGTACATCACTGTCAGATTAGGTAGAGCCGAAAGGTTAGCACACGCACACATTTTTACATTCATGATTTATTATTCACGGACCCTTTGACTCACTGAAAGGATGTTGCTGCAGGCTGCCAGGGTCAGTTTTCCAAATTCTAAAACAAAACTTACTACTAGTTGTAGCCTACTGGTAGAGACATTTATGCCGCCAGTTAGTTAAAACAATCATAAAGATATGCAATTGCTTTCGTTTTTACTAATAGCTTAGTTTGTTGCACAAACATGGTAAAAATTTCCATCAATGTTGGATTTAAAATGTTATTCTTGAAAAAATCCCCCCCCCCCAAAATCCTTAAAATACACCCGAAAAATCCCCCCCAAAAATTCTCAATGCGCAACTTGCGCTATGACCCCCCCCCCCGTGGGCACTCCTGCCTCCGCATTCCTATACGCCGCAGAGACTTGGACACTACTCCCAAGTGACCGCGAGAGACACGAAGCTTTCGAAATGTCGTGTTGCTTCTTACAGAGTTCTTAACGCTTTGTATGCGAGTGGAAATACAATCTGTAAGGCAACGAAAATTTCTGCATATGCTGATGATGTGGTATTTATTATGGAAACGTGCAAGAATTAACGGAAATATTTGACATTTTGTGGAGTGATGAAACGAAGCTGGGTTTCGAGGTCAATGAATGACAGACTAAGTATATTTAAGGTGCCAGCATCAGAGAGTAGTAGGCGTGTGAAGATTTGGATATTGGTGGTGGTACTAGCTCTGAAGGTATGAGAGTGTTTAAGTATTTGTGGTCAGTGATCAATTCTGAGAACAAAATGCACGAGGAAATATGCTACAGACTGGCGCCAAGAACTAGAGCATGTTACGCCAATATTAGACTTATGAAATCTACAAGTAAACCTATATCTACATAATAAAACAAGACTATATAAGACATTAGACAAGACCTTAAGCATAACCTATAAGATATTAGCATAACCTATGGGTCAAACACTTGGCCTTTAGCTTAGACGAAGACGATATTTCAAGGTCATTGAAATAAAAGTAATAAGAAGAATAATAGGAGCAATGAGAGAGGGTAAGAAGTGGAAGACTATAAATAATGTTGACGTAGTACAATTTATAAAAAATGAAGACATAGTGCACATCATAAAATCGCAAAGATTTCAATGTTTGAGTCACGTCAAAAAAATGTCGGACGGAAGGCAGGTCAAGAATTTTTTTAGGGAAGAATGGAGACAACGTTTTGTTGTAAACGGAAGAAAGGAGGACAAAGAATAATTGTCCTTGAGGAATTGGGAGAAGTTTTAAAGAAAATGAGAACTGCCAATTGGTGGAACAGAATGGAAAGAAGGGGAATTGAACGGGAAGGACTGTACCGCTAGAAAGTAACTGTTGCTTCGTATAACATGGGTAGCCCGTTGCACATAAACCTGTAGCATATACCGACTGGAAGAGTTAAAATCGTAATTTACAAGAAAAGAAGGTGGACTAGAAAAGTAATAGTAAGACACATAGCTGGCAAAAGGCAAGAGGTCGTTTGTCAAGTGGGTAGGTGAATCAATTAAAAAGTGCAAATCAAGCACATGTGGCTGCATGTATGTATCATGTGGAGGTGAAGAATTGACCGGATTATACTGATGCGTACAATTTTCCAATATTGTATGGACCGTTAAAGAAGTGAGAAATTTTCTTTTTAATGGAATATTTTAGCTGAAACTGTTGGTATGTGTATAAAAAATGTAAATAATTTCGGTTTTGAAAAGTCTTGTCATTAAATTTCAGTGTTTTTAAGTTCTTCCTGAGTAGCGTTTCTACATGCAGGTCTGGAAGTAGGCAAGTTTCCTGTCTATACGAGATAACACAAGAGATAATAGATATAACTGTTTGAGGGCTGAAAATTACTGACGGTCCCGAAACGTGATTAAAAGTTACGAATTTAGGTCGGTTTGGTCGTTTTCCTTTAAAGGGGCATTACTTTTGATTTCATATTATACATGATCAAGTAATTCATGTTATTTTGCAAAACACATCCTGATCTCTGCGAGCGCTCTTCTGAATAATTAGGAGAAATATAACACTTAGTTAAATGTGCTATTCGCCTTAAAATTAAGTACAGCCTATATTTCTGTATCTCTTCCACTTACCGAGTCGTCTGTGTATGAACATGCAAGGGATGAGGTATTGCACCAAATTGCATACCTTGAGTTGTTCCTTTTCTTCATGTAAATTCTCCCCGTTACTGGATTCATATAAAAGTTTATTGACTTTACGCGATGCTCGAAGTAATTTTTGTTTATCCCTGACAACATCGTGTAAGTTCGTTCTTACGAAAAAGATTTAAAACACGTCACTTCTTAATCACTGCTTAAAATTGAAAACATTATTATAAACCAAACGGAAACTTTAACTGTTGGCTCCAATATAAAGGCTTTTAATGTTTTTTTTTTACATTTATAGGAACTATAAAATCATTTTCGGGTGCTCAAAAAATTCCGAAAAAATATATTTATACCTGTAGCTCACGTGGAGAAAGTATAAGTAACAGTTATCGGAAACGACACAGGCCAAACGAGTATTCAACTAGCTGATGCTGAGAGGGACTAAGACTTTCATGTCCTTGGGTAGTTAAGTCGCAACGTATAACAAATCCACAGAATACTATAAAAAAAACTGGAAAAATTATTTAATGAAAAATAAGAGGCTGGCAATTTTAATAAATACTGAACTAAAAAAAATGTTTCATAAAGTGATTGACGCTGAATCATGGATTTTGGAAAGAGAAGCAAAAAACAATTGCAGGATTCTGGGGTATACAGCTAGAGATGATTGCAGGAGAGTTGCTAGTTTGAGCTGTAATGAAGTGTTTAAGAAGATGCATAAAAAATATATATTGTGGCAAAACATTTCTCTTTACCTTGTCTTCACCTCGACCCTCTTAAGTTGGTAGACCTGCAACTTTTTCGTTCCGGATCAATCTCTTTACTTCCTTCCCTTGTCTTGGATATCATATTAAACCCATCCGCCGTTACTTCAAAGAAGATACTGGACCAGCTAGAATCTCGGAATAAATACCAAGGAGAACACTACGTAAGAAGGAATCATCCAAGATTGGGACACTTAATCACAGGTACAGAACATTGTATTAGAAAGAAAGGTTGATGTGAGAAATGCTAGGGAAAACCATAAAACAGGTTGTGAATGAAATGGTTACAGAATCGGGCTTGAACAAATACAGCGATTTTTAATAGGTACGACAACAGAATGACTTGACGACATTAGGAAACGGCCACTCACTAGTCTCACGGCACGCTACCGAAATCTTTACGACGGAACATAATCCCTTGCATTTATTTTTGTAAAATTTACAATATTTTGTTATTATCGCAGAGGAAACGTATTAACTCTAATTTAAACCGACAGAAAAATATAATTTTTTAAATTATTTTTTAATGAGAAGAACAAAGTCTAAGCAAATGGTACTTACAAGGACGTAACGACTTTCTAGATTCTGTGTATGGAATCAAACCATAAAATATTAGCCTAAATCTAGAATTTTCTATATGTAAATTAAGGATTGTAATAATAAAGTTTATCGTGTAATAAGTAAACATGATGACTGCAATGAAACTATTCGTTTTCCAACTGACATTGTCCTATGATTTACCAGTGAAGGAGAACTACATAAAGCACTCCCCAAGAAAACTGTTATTCACAGAGATTAATGTAGTATGAAATTATTAAGTAATCACACTTGAAGGAAATAAATGAATATGAAGAAAATAAATAAGAAAATACGAAAAATCATGAGTATACAAAATATGGATAACATAAAGCTGAACCATGATTAAAAGAGAAGAACTGATGTAGGCTCCTACTTCCAAGTATTTAGGGAGTTGATATAACATCGGCTGGCAGATGTACAGTAGATATAAATATTAAAACACACAAGCCTTGTGAAGCATTTTCCAAGACGAGAAATTTGTTGACATCTAAAAGTGTTCCTTCAGAAACGAGAAAGATATTTATAGAAAGTTTCATTTGGAGCATTTATATTTATGCTTCAGAAAACTAAACTCTAAGAAAATCAGAAAAGAAAAAGCTTAAGGTCTTTGAGAAGAGGTACTGCAGAAAATTACTGTAAACCCAATGGACAAAAATATCAAATAAGAAAGTTATGACAAGAGTGGTTAAAAGGAGAACGCTGGTCAAAACGATTGTGGAAAGGAGACACAATATTGTCGGTCTTTTATTGCGACATTGAAACATTGTTTGAATGAATAATGGAGGAAAAGGGAAGCATTAGTGGAAGACCAACACAAGAGTGTATGGATAACATGAAAGCGTATAAGGAATAATATGATGATATGAATATGTAATGATAAAAATATATGGCTCGAAGAAAATATAAGTAAGTGAAGTGATCAGCTCTAGATTGAAATAATTTGTAGGCACACTATCTGAGGAGGATAACAAGAAGAGGCAAAAGAAGAGGCAGAAGAAGAAAAAGAAGAAGAAGAAGAAGAAGAAGAAGAAGAAGAAGCAGAAGAAGAAGAAGAAGAAGAAGATGATGAAGAGAGTGAACAAGAAGATAATGGACTGCATGCTGCATATAAAATTTATTTTTTACAATAACACCTGGTGCTCCTGTAACTCAGAGTCTATTTTGTTAACCATACTATACTCCAGAATTACAATTGCAATTGTAACATTCTATTATTAAAAATGTTTGTCGTTATCTATTTCACCGTTAAGAGTATAAACAATAAAAATATACCATTAACTTAATAGCAAATGTTTTTTCTTTTAAGAAAATATAGCTGCTAACGCATAACTATCCATCTATGTGACGTTATATGGTAGAGTACACGTAAACATTAACATTTGTTTATTACCCTACAAATAAATCTGTTTTTATCTATTTGAGTGGTAACTTGTTAACAATAGAAATTATTAATATGAATTAATCCTATGTAATATGATACTATTTATTTAATGATGAACACAGTACAATGTCTTGATTATTCTCATTATTGAATTTACGCTGCCGTATGTCCATAACTTCTGTTGTATTGTACGTATATATTATTGCAGTGCTTTGAGTTTCAATACATTTTTTCTTTATATTTACTCCTTCCATAACTTACCAATATAACGGATTTACCATGTCTTTCAGTTGCTTACCACGTAAACAATACGTGAACTCATTTCCAAGTTTCTGACTTAGAAGTAAAATCAGGTAGACTCAGTAAGAGTGAATGTAAGGCTAAGAGTACTCAGTAAAAGTAAGATTTTTTTTTAAGCCGAATTCTTAATGGAAACTTGGGGTTGTTGATAATATAATGTCTTTTGGGGCCATCGGAATCCTGGTAAGGATCAAAGCATTTATAACATTAGATATTGTCACGGACCAAATTATTAATATATTTAATACGGAGTGGGCCGTAAGTCGCTTCGGAAAGTGCATAGTTTGATGATTTACAGTGATGAAAGGTTTTTGCGAGGGTTTCAACGTTCCGACAAAATTGTTTGTCATAGTCAGAACCTGTATATGGCAAATACGGAAGTTCTTAACATACGTAGAATGAGTATGAACATTAACGGAACATTACAACCGACCTGTGTCTTATTAATATACGAATAATAATATACATGTCACATTTATTATTATTTTTTGTGTAATATGTTTACACATTCACACAAAAAACATTTGTTATACGTGCAGGCCTTTTAAATACGTAAGTTCTCTGTAACCAGTGGCACAGCGGAGGAGGTTTGGGGGTTTGACCCCTTCTGGAAGGAAAATAATTTCTTATTATATAATATAAATATTATATTATAAGAATGTCATTATTACAATATAATAATTTCTATTATTATTATATTAGGCAATATTACTTAAAAATAATACTCATTCATTTACTGATAAATATCACTGCTGTAAACATTCAGCCCTTTGTGCTTAAACGAATGCATTAAAGTACGAGACTGATAAATAACAGAAGACTGATGTAACAATTCTAACATTACATATGAAGAATCGGTATACAAATTGTGCGTGACAAGAAATGAAATCTGAACTTTTTTTTGTGAAAATTAATACAGCGCGAATGCAAAAAAACTGTTTGGCCTAAATACCACATACTTGAACTTTATTGAGCAAACACTTTAACCAACTTACAAACATTACAGTAATAAGTTGTGGAGTGTTTGCTACCATGTAATTTCGGCAACAAGAAATACAAATGTCTTACATAACAACAAAATGGTGTAAGGGAAATGCATAATTGAAACTTTGAGATGTTTTAGCTATAATATCGTGAGCAATAAACGCTTTTTATCTTTTACTTTACCTCATTATTACTCTCTGTAACCACTGTTTTGAAGGTTTACGATTTTATTTTCGAGACACAAACACCTCTTGTAATCATTTTTTAAACATTCAATACTCAAATCAAGTCAGCACATCCGCAAGCTTTTTATATAGGCCTACGAATGTATCTTTCAGTACTGCAGAGAATCCAGTTAGAGGAGAGAATTATGTCAGCATCTCAAATATAGCTTAATAGGAAGAGACACAATAAACAATATCGATTTACTATCGTCTGAAGACGATTGTTAAACAAAATTTAATTCTGTTTATACCTTCGTTTACAATAATCACCGCTTATGGCAATAGCAGAAGATACGGATTAGTCGGATGTATGCAATGATCCCAGGATCAAATCCGTTTTCTTATGTTTCTGAGACTTGGAAAGTCAATAAAGCTATTACCAGGAAATTTCAGGAGGTATTTATAAGCAGTTATCTATACAGAATTCTGTACATTTTGTAGTAACACCAGATAGTCAGCAGAGAACTCTAGATAAGAATAAACCATAAACCGACTGAAAAAGTCTAGTCGAAAGTGGGGTTGGTTGGGTTACGTCCTCAGAAACCGGTAGGCAACATTTCGCAACAAGTCACTGAAGATTCTAGCACCAGTAGGTTCGATGCACACACGCGTGGCTAGCAGTCACCCAGCCGCAGTCGGCAGCCAGGTTTTGCCACATATAGCCATGCATTTACATCATAGAAAAAAGTGTAATGTTCTCTTATTTAGTGCACAGACATTTTATTTGGAATCGGAGACGTTTTTGGGTGCACCCATTTACAGATTCAAGACTTATTAAAGGTAGATTTCGTATGGCTTTTGGTACTTTAAGAACAAATTTGTATACATTTTTCAATTACTTTGGAATGAGTGTTCATTTATTTGATAAGCTTGAAGAGAAAATATGCGGCAAGATAAAATCCGAAGATAGGTGGCTGAGACTGTACCTCCACGGGAAATGTTAGCTATAACTCTTTAGGTTAGCTATGGATATTTTTATTTAAAAAAAATGAACAGCTCTATGTCCAAAAGATCTTTAGAATTTGATATAGCCACAACTACGATTTCGTCAGATCACCGGATGTGTGCACTGCTCAATAGACAACAATGTACTGAGAGCCGGAGTAGTGTGTGCGGCGCCGCTGCGGTAAGGAGGGGAACTGCGATACGGTGCCGCAGCGTCGCCGGAGGTATGTGTGCAGTGACTCGTATGACTTCCAGTACTCCACGCCGCACTTGCGGGCACGCAGCGGCACCGCACGGTAAAAAACTGGATGTGTGCATCGAGTCGTAGACGACCTAGTACGACATGGAGAAGACCAATTCTCGAGGAGGTAAAGACGCTGGAAAAATCGTGTGGCGAAATTATACAAACCACCAACAACCGGGTCAGATGGAGACAACTCGTAGACTCCCTCTGTTCCGCGATGGGAAGACAGGTTTTTGTTCAAGATCTGGGTACAGCACTCTTAAAAAATGACACCAGCTGCGTGGAAGATGGACAAAACAGCTCAAGAAAAAATTGAGTTATACATCGGCTAACTATAGAGATGTACAGTGAAAAATGCATAAATCGTCACCGTTGAAGTCATTCTTGAAACTATTTTTCAAAAGCACTGTTTGAAAGTACATATATCTTCCAATGAAGAATAAATAAACCAACGTCGATAAAAGACGTTGGAGAACATTTGCGGCAGCTCAAGGCATTTAAGACTGTAAATAAAACATACCTTCGGCGATGAACGTTGACAAGTGGACAAAAGATCCTGAAAAAATGGACCGCCAACAAAAGAAGGAAGAGACTACGTTCCTGAAGATCCTAGAACTTGTAGGTCAAAAAGACATGTAAAGCAGGAAAGCCAATAAAAGATTACTAAAATAAACAACTTACTTTCTAATCTGTTTCAAGGCTTGTAGCTCCATCTTTCTTCGTGCCCCACGTTCCGAACCATACAACAATTTGAGTACAGCCCTCAGCTTCTAAAATCTAATTTACTTCTCCTTTTGGTAGTTTTCCTTAAGCTTGTTCGTAAATTTATGTTAAATTTTGTTGTATGTTAATTGTCAAGTCTTTAACTTTTTCGTAAGTAAGATCAAGGTTATAAAGCCCATCATGTAAGTGTGTTCTGTTCTAGCGCTTTTTTTTATGATACCTACCTTTGGCCTCGCCAATAGATATCTACAAATATGTGCCTTCGGTATGGTTATTATTAACTTTGCAGAGTACATGTATCGGTTTGTTTTGTTGCTTGGCGTCTGGAAATTGTTTATTTTGTTATTATGTTATTTGGAAAAAGAGGCTTGGCCTGTCATAGGGACTTAGTCTTGATTTTAGCAGTTACAGTAGGTAACTGTACCACACATTCTCGAGATCTTCAAGTGGGCTGGTATTGTGTCATTGCATCATTGTTAGCCACCCTTCCTATTTTCTGATTTCTACCTCCAATTTCGATTCACATTGTCCATTCACTTTTCCTTGGGATTAATGCTGTGTTCCTCCTGTCTAACTCATTTTCTTTTTTCTTACATCTCTATTTTCACAAATTCTCTGAACGTGTCCCAGCCAACTGAGCCTTTCAATTCTAATTTGTTTTGTTATTCTTAGTCTATTGAACACGTTTTCTGACTTTTTTTTGTATCGGCCATCTAAGGACCACATACCAATTTCAATTCTTTATTCTTTGTTCTTTTCTTTTTCTCCAATATTCTTTCATCTCTTCACTGTGTCTCTTATTTCTGTCCTTAGTCCACTTTGAACCTGCGTTTTTCTCTCTCCTACCCTGGACTCCTTCAATTTTTAATACTTTATTCCCGAGAAACGTCTCTTTCAATTGCTCTTCTGCGAGTATATATATATTTTTTAAATCCTTTCGAAATTCTTTAATCCAACTTGATGTTGACTTCTTCCTCCATAGATATTTAAAGATCTGCTTTGTTAACCTATTGTCGTCCATTCTATATAAATGTCCAAAAAATAATAGTCTCCTTTTTCTCATTGTTTCTGTTATATTTTCTATATTTTGATATATTTCATCATTACTTCATAATTTCCAACCTTCTGAAGTTTTTCTTGGACCTAATATTTTCCTAATAATTCGTCTTCCCAATATTTGTAGTTTGTCTAAATTATAATTCAATGCTAGACATTCACTTGCATATAGGCATTCTGGCTTCACTACTGTACTGTAATGCCTTATTTTCGCATTTTTAGATATGGACTTTTTATTGTAAATATCTTTAGTTATACCATGTGCCCTTTCCATCTTATGAATCCTTTCTTCTATAGCAGATTTTTATTCCTTTCTTCTTATAACGTCTCTTCTGTCTGAGACATTATAACAGAGGGAACCAGTTTAATTGGTTACTTTCAACCAAACCGGCTGCCGTTGTAGTACAAATTACTTACCAACAAATTTGAAAATATGTAGAACAGGAATTAGGATTAGGTTACGCAATTTTACTCACTCTCTGGATATTTAGCAAAAACATCTCTTTATTATAGTTTCTTGAATAATGATTTAAAAATAATTGTTATTTTTGTTTTATTACTTAAAAAAAAATAAACTTCTCAAAGATTCTGCATCAAATGCTCTTATGCCTTTTTAAAATGTTACTCTGGTGAGCAAAAATAAAAAATATATATTTATTAACTACATTAAATATCCGGGTTTTAACTTAATAGTACTCTAAAATAAGTCAACATTATGCAAGCTATTAGAAGATTAGTTTGCTCAAATTTCGAATTACCTTTTACCTTTAACTATCATCAGATTACTATTTCATTATTGTAATTAGAGACGTTACTATGTTAACATTTACATGATTAGAATAAGTCTTTGCAAAAATGTACTGTTTTTGTTGCCATTGTTAGAAAGATAATGGTTTGGTTTCACCTTGATATCATGTGTATCAGCGGCTGGTTCTCTTGTTGTTACTCTTCAGTTGGGTTTCCTGGAAGTTCTACGTTGTCGTTCGGGTGCCTCCATTTATTTGGTAGATTCTAAGTTGCGATCATGACGAAAGGATTCTGTTACCTGGAGCTCGTGAGGTTGTCGTTGCTTCACTCCTGATGTACGGTGTTCACCTTTTTTTTTACATTTTACTTTTAACTGCACCAATGTTACTCTTTAATATTTGGATAGAACATACTTTACAATTTAAACATTTCGTTTCTTTTTTAAAGAGATGTGTCGGCTAAGTTAGTTACTTTTAGTTATTTCACTACATTTCAACTACATAACTCGTTTTACTTTCACCACCTTTCAGTTACTTGTGGAGTCTGTCACCACGAAAGATTACTTTCAGTTACATCGTTTTTTTTTTATATATTATATATTCACACGTTTTTCTTCACGAGACATGGTAAGCTGTTACCTTGTCTGAGATTCTGGCTCGACTGGGGCTGGTTTAGCGGCGGTAGGTAGGGAAGAGGGAGCATTTCACGCGGAGAGAGAAAAGTAGTTCGTGCTTTATTATTATTATTATCATCATACTAATTAACTACTATTAATAATCCTACATTTTATTTATTGAGTTAGGTATTTTTATTATTATTATCACGTCTATTTATTTAATTATAATAATTATTAATTTTCGCTTCAATACAGAGTAATTTTCATGTCCGTACTAGATTTTTGCAAGTTGATACAGGCATATAAGTACACAGGGGAGGGTTAAATATTTTCTCACATGTTATTTTGAATACAAATTATTTTGTGCTATTTAAAATTCTGTTAAATCGTCACATTCTGACTTTTTTATTCTTTAGTTATTTGTATTCCGCAGTACGTTCGTCTTCCAGAAGAAGAAGAAGAAGAAGAAGAAGAAGAAGTCGTTCATCAATATTTGCTTCTTCCATTTTGTACGACTTCAATTTAGCTGTTACACATCTTACTTTTGCTGCACACATAACTGTCGGTCAAATCAATGAAATATATAACTTAGTTTCGTTTTACTGAGAGAAACTTTGACTTTTCCAATCCTTCTAATGTTTAAAAGCGTTTGTTCCCCTTCATAATTTTAGATCCCACATAGGTTTCTTAAGTTTCACATATCGTTACAACTTTTGTTCTTTTCTGTACTAACTGAAATATTTGGTTCCATCTTGTCGAAAGCAAATTGCTTACTATTCGAGATTAATTTTGTGTGTGTATGTTTATACATGTAAATGTTTGTATATCAATAATTTTGTAATCTGTATGCAGTCACCTCACACTTTGTATCACAGTACAACCTCGTGAACCGCACAGAAACTTTATCACTTATCGGCTTTTGTTGTTAACGCTCATGGTTTAGTTTCCAAAGAAAACGTGTTTTGAAATGTTTATCCTCGACACCACGTCTGCTTATCTGCTGACATACTAAAAGAAATCGAGGGATAAAAATAAACAAAACCGATTAGTATCAATTGAAACGATGTTCTTATCGAAACTGAAGTAGAAAGTAAAATGAAAATGTTCAGATTAATTAATTAATTAATTAGAGGCGCACGAAGTTTTCGTTTGTACTTTTGTTTGGAAACTTATTATTATCAGTATCAAAAAGAACATACGGAGCCAAAGGAGAACCTCAACAAAAATATTTCCAGACATAAAATGTAAAGACGAACTAATTACATAAATGGAAAGATAACTAGCACAAATATAAATTGAAATAAATAGGTATAAAGACAAAATATAAATAAGCATCATCATCATCATCATCATCATCATCACCTTCACGTCAAGGTGTTACGTTGCTGTTTACCTCAGTCGTTTTCAATCTAGCCAAATTAGTCTGAGACTACCATCTTCTCTCTTTTTATAGTTTGTGTATATCATGTCCACTAACAATTTTAGTTGCTTACATTTGTTTCATCTAGTCTCTCCTTAATATTGTTCCTTTCTCTACTTCTCGTCCATTGGATAATATGAGGTTTGATCAAAAGTTCGGGCAATTTTGGTATTTCCCTCGCTACAAATGTTTGATTCAAAATCTGATTGTTGTTGTTGGTACCTGTCAGAGCTGTCATGCCGTGGGTATAAACACGTGTCTATGACAGTTGTTTATAGCCATATTGGACGGATAGTTCAGCTTTGACAGGTAATTGAGTAAGTTGTGTTTTGGTGTTTACCGTTTTTTACAATTGTATTCTACAATTCAGGATTTAAGAAGTTACCTTACGTTGTATCTGACGACCGAGATAAACTGCTTTAGCGAGGAGAAACTTTCGTATAAAGGCTTTTGGTGAGTCTGGTATCCAAGAACTAGGTGTTTACAGTTGTGAATGGGTTGGAGATCGCGATAGTAAATCGATTGACGCATTGAGTTTCACGAATATGTATTACTAGTTGTTATGGTTAATAAGGAGTCGACTGTTTGCCCATTTTATGTCACTTGCCTGAAGGTATTAATAGAAAACGTCAGATTTATGGAGGGATAATTTACGGAAACCGCATCACGATAATGCACCAGCATAACTGCTTGTTCAAGGAATTTTTGTCTACAATAACACCATTGTGATACCGAACTCGTCGCTGCCGGTTTCACCAATGTGGCTGAGTGCAATTTTTCCCCTTTCCATGACTAAAAACAATCATGAAAGAACGTTTCGTGACTGTTGTAGCATGAAGTAAAAACGTTAAGCAATGTCCAGGTTATACCACAGGTTATGTCTAGTGCGTTCCAGAACTATTTAAAAGTCTGGAAAAATGTTGGCATAAATATTGCTAAAAGAGACAACTTCGTGTGACTTATAATATGTGTCAACAATCGAGGCTGTTCCAGACCGTATTGCTCGACGCAGAATGTTCAAGGCCAGACAGTTTCTAACGTTCTAACGGATATTCCAGACCGCCTGTAATACGCAATTTATTCGAGACGTCATCCGGAAAGTGACAGATTATTCTGGAATCTCTGCGGGGATAAATATAAGCATCCAACGGGAGTCAGCTCACTTAAGTTACACTTGGCGATTTTAGAAGTGCTGTTCAGAGTTATTGTGGCGTTTTAAGGGGTAGTGATTATTGTGTTAATTAGTGCGAAACTGTAATAAGATAACATCTAGTAATATTTTTTGGTCATATTTATTTTGAATTATTGTATAAGAGTGCCTTGTTGATTTATAACTGCTGTTTGTGTCTAATTAAAGTTTGTAATTGTGATTTCATTGGTGTAAGTTATTCTGTTTCCACTAAACCCACGACGATCTTCGTGACCGTCGTAACAACATGTTTTATCTGAAAGGGATTACTTTCAAGGAGATAATGTAAATGTACAAGGGGCAGTCAAATAGTTTGTTGCACTTGCATAAAAAAAACATTTGGAATATTTATGAGTCTTTTATTTATCTGACGGTACAATTGAAGATCTACTTTTATGCAAAATATTTAAATGCTTATTCATCAGTGTGATAACGCCGCTTTGGAAGGAACCCTTTAATAGAGCCGAACACGTGAAAATCACACGGAGCAAGGTCAAGACTGTAAGGAGGGTGGTCCCATTCCTCCCCATTCAAAGTTTTCAAGAAGTTCCTTCGTGACGCTCGCAACTTTTCACTAATGCAGACTCTCAGAGGTGATGTACTGCATACTTCCCAGTTCAGCAGCCGCAGTTTTGTCCACTGTGATTCGCCTGTTAGGAAGCAACAGTGTTGGTGAACGCGTTCGACGTTGTCATCCGTTGTCGAAGTTGATGGCCTTCCCTGCCGGTAACCATCCTCGATATACATTTTCGAACAACTCGTACCATATTGCGATGGCCTGTTCACATGGTGGCATGAAAATGCTGTCACCATACACGTCCCTCAACTGGCGATGGGTTTCAGTAGGACTACACCTCCGTGGCCACAGAAAAAATCGGCGGGGGCTGTGTCGGAGCCACGGCCGCAAATCTTCAGAGCGTAGAATACGTCTGTGTGCTTTAGGGTTGCTAATGTGTGATGAATAAAATGAACAAACACATTTTTTTACAAAGTACAAAATTTTATTTGCAAAATCATCACACAAGTTAATTAGTTGGTTCAAGCAAGACTTTATTTATAATGGGCCTATGATAGGAGAAGTAGCTGATATAAGGTAAGATATCAACGCTGATATTTCTGGTGAAAGTCAAATTGATGTTGGTGTTACCCAGCATAGTCGGTGGCGACGGCACGTGGTCTAAATTGAATTGTTCCTTCATGAAGTCCAGCGCAGGTAAATTAGTCTGTGCGTCGACGTTGAAATCCCCCATGATCACCATTGGCACTTCGGTGTCTATGCTCACATCATCAAATATTTTCTTCGTTCTTTCAGAATATTTAATCATATTACCGTATAGAAACATCTTGAGATTGGAAATGGTGACGTTCGGGTGGATGTAAGCGCACCCGAGTACGAATGTCGATTTCCCATTTAGCGTGATATCCACAAAACACGTTTCCAACATCGGTATCGATCATTTGTTTCTTGTTGTTCAAGTTGATGTCAATCACTCGACATTCGGTGGGACTGCATATATTTCTATAAATTGCGACACCTCCGCCCGTCCGTCGCCGCTTTCTACTGTTGGGCGACACTGACTGCGAACCGTTGTCTCTTTGCTCCTTCAATTCGAAGCCTGACAATTGAACCGGGTTGTCTAAATCCATCCATGTTTCCGTAATCGCGAGATAGCCCGACTTTAGAAGTTGACTATCGGATGCGATGTCAGCAGCGTGTGCGACCAAACTCTGGGCGTTAATGTTGATGATTATAACCGTGATCGCGCTTTCTTCTGACTTTCGGCATTGGTCATTTTGGGTTTTTTGAATTCCCCATGATTTTCTCTACTCTCCTGTATGCGTTTACGATACTTTTGAGCACGTTTAGCATCCATATACCGCGACATTTTGTCCGAACACACGATTTTTACAACTTGAATTACGATTATTCAAACCTCTTAATAATATCACCGCTATTACGCCACACTATATAGATATTACTCGATGAGACAATTTTAACGACACCTCATTCAACGTTCTATCGCATCGGAAACCGGAGAAATACTAATTTTAGTGCGCGCCGAGCGGCGCAAAACATTTCTATTTCTCACCCCCCCCGCTCTCCCTGCGCTGAGTGATGCAATAGACCGCTTACATTGTGGTATTTATTATCTTTGTTTCGTTATCTGTCGAATGGTACCTCATATAAGCGTGAATCTTTTGTCGTTTAGATGATATTTCAATTCCAAACGTGACGTGAAAACGTAACGCTCGATTTTCTGGTTGGGGGTGCCTATTGCTGGCCTGAAAGGTAAGACGTATTCTACGTCAAAAGAGTTACTGCGCGAATTTCTAATTCGGAAGCTAATTTCAAAATGGCGTGACATGTTTCGCAGTTACACAACAGACTAACCGTTCCTACCAAGTGGGAAACGGTACTACAGCTGGCGGAAATAAAATTTTCCTAGTGTTGCCAACAATTTTCATCAAAATAAAATTATTCTTTTACCAGTTTTAACATACAAACAAAAGAAAATTATGATACAGTTTTAACATTGAACATAAATGGATACGAAAATTAGCAGTTTGTATTGACCGCAAAAACGATGATCGTCATGTTATAACGAGGCGTTTGTGGACACATGGAAAATCTTAGTTCACGTGTTTCTTTTTTATCGCTTCCACCTTTCTCTTTTGTGCTTTCTGATGTAAACATCGCTAAGTTAACATCGTGTTTACTGCTGATGTACTGAGCTGTCTAGCGTTGCCCATTTTAATTTTTGTCTCCTATTTTTAACGGCCGACAAAGGAAATAATTCATACTGAAATGGTAACAGGCCATCATTACGTTAAAGATAATAACAGCGTATTCTATTATTTACAACACTCTTTTTGTAACAGTAATCTCAATTATTATATGTTAATTTCATATCCAATAATCTCGACACTGAACATGGTTTGATGGTAGCGTTTGTGAGGTGCTGTGTAATAGAGGTAACAAACCAATGGCCAGCGGAAGTTCCGGTGGTGCCCACAGTTACTAGAAAGCTCCCTGACCTGCAGAACACGCTCACTATTTTGACTGAAATAAATTTGTTATCAGATAAAACGAAATTAACTAAATTCTTAGCGTTAGCCACGCAACACCACGAGGAGGTAATCATACATCGTTGCCATGGATGATAGAGATTTTGCTGTACCTTAAAAAGTAAAAGAAGTAAACGAAAAATTATGAAGGCACCCGACTACACCACTACTTTTTTTTATTAAAATAACAACTGTACCAGCTGATGATTTTTTAGTTTTTTTTTAAATGGATACATTGAACATTAAACATACCGAACACTGCATTGTTTTTTCAGTTAACTTTCTAACCACAATGCCTAAACGACAAATAATTTAGACGTAGTTTTTAAATCTATGTATGTTTCCATACATATAGGCATTTATGGAACACTTTCACAAATCTGTGTATCTGATAACAATAGGTAAAGTTTATTTGAACATAGCTTATGATCTATTCAAAGACAGTCCATAATTTGCAAGGGAAATTGACAGGTCATGATTTTACCAAATTATTATAGATACCGAGCTCGTACTTTGAATAAAATTCTGATAATTTGGTGCTCCACGTAAACCTCTATAATTTTTTCAAAATGTTGAATTCCATTTTCTATTTTTAGTGACCCTAAAAGTAAAAATTTCAGCATAAACACTACGTCCGGAATTGGGTTTTAGAATTTTTGAAGGTTTGCAATACTGATGCCCGGCACTGACTTTTGCAATTTTTTGAGAATTCTTATACTACTTTTGGGCCCTTGTGTACTAAAATTTTGAAATTTCTACAACTCAAGATTATATCCAGATTCTAGTTTAAATTCTGTTTACTTTGATACCTCCACATGGATTTTTGAGATTGTTCTTTAATTTTGTACCCTTTTGGACGCTGGTATCCCAAAATTTTGAAATTTCGATCCCAAATATTATGTTCAAACTTCGGTTAAAAATTTATTTTTAATTGGTTACCACCACATGGATTTTTGCGTTTTTGTTTTTCAAAATTTTGAATCCTTAACCGTTGCCCAAAAAATATCCATATTTTGGGTGGGTGGATCAATCGAAAAAAAAAAAATATATATATATATATATATATTGCAACGGAACACAGGATGATAAGCTATGCTGTTTGTATCAAAGCACATGGATGACGAGCATTTTCTTGTTTAAATTTGTTTTATGTAATATTTTGTCTTTTAGCCGTAAGTTTTGTATTTAGAAATGGATAAGCACGTAAGGTATACCAAACTATTCATAAAAAGGTGTTCTATATTGTCATGTATTTTTTGAGTGAATTTGTGCGCGTGTGCGCGTGTGCGGGTGTGATAATGTGTGATCGCTATAGTTTCAGTGGTAGTAAACCGATTGACGTGAAACTTTGACAAGGAATTATTTAGGTAAATAGCTTCAATTTGTGTATACTCTGAGGTTCATAACTATTTTAAAAATATGGTTTTTTAAGTGAAGAAAAACTCAATTGTAACTCTTATCAATGATAGGGTAATAAAATTCGTAGATAATTTCCATGCAGGCCTTTGCTAAATTATACAAAGTTTTTCAGGAAATTCGTATATCTGTTTGTTCCATCAATCATGTGATTTGGGCTTAGACAATCAAAATACACTAAATTCAGTAAGATTCATTCGTTGTAGAGTTAGGATGGTCACAGTTCTGCTTTAGCATCTGCAAGGGGAAGTTGTGCCCGGTGAAGAGAGTTGTTCTCTTACGAACACAGAAATATCATATAGAAAATAAACCTTGGTAATTCTTAACGAAGGTTTGCGCTAAGAACCGAGTGGGTAAAATAGTTAGATAAAAGTTATAATATAATATAGTGCTGTTTCGTGTTAGTTTAAGATATCCGCTTAGGGAAGTTAAGGACACTTCAAGATATCGTGGAAGGTGTACGTTTAATGCACCGCATTAATTAATACCCATATTAACCCTGAGATTAAGAAAATATAAAGTATAAATTAATAATAAACTGTACGAGTGAAATTTATAATCATTGTGAGTGAACAATTTATGAAGAAACTAATTAGTGTTAGCAGTCAAACATAATAACAACGAGACTCATTGAAATATCGCCGCTGGAGCCGCCTGCCGTAGAAAAGGACGACAAGACGAAGAGGAGACCAGGAAGGAGTGACGCTGAAGAAGAGGACGCCAGGACGGGAGCGACGAGTGGAGAGGAGGACGCTGCAGCAACCAAGTACAATCCATTTATATTATCGAACAATACAAACTATTATTTCTATTATCAATACATGACAATTTATAATACAATATACATCTTTTAAAACAATATTTGTGTGTATAATAAATAATTTTTCATCTCCTCCATATTGACGTGTTTGTACGAAATTTGACGTAAATTTCGCACACTCACCATATCCTTATTAGTACAATCAAATTTGAACTGTTGCAATATATATATATATATATAGAGAGAGAGAGAGAGAGAGAGAGAGAGAGAGAGAGAGAGAGCTCAATGGGGTAAAGGTATCAGCACGCATGGCAAGTTTAACAAATATCTGTTGATGATAAAATTATCCCCCTCATCACACATAGACAATTAGATAGACAGAGAAATAAATACGAGTCGAGTTAACACTAAGAACACGCTTCGCTCGTTCAGTTGGCATGTACAAATTGATTGAATATGAGATGAAATGTTAAAAAAGGAATATAAGACGTTAAAACGTTTAGTATTTTTTAATTTTTGTGTACTTTGTAATAGTACATATCTTCACAATAAAGTTAACAACAAAAGATAAAGAATGAAGCGCTCATAAACTAACACTAGAACACCTAAGAAAGGAATGATAACCGAGTAACTGTGTACAAAGTATTATATAAGGTTCAAGAACTCAATAAAACAATTAATGTAATTAACTCAGTAAACCAAAGATCAATAAGTAGTGATAAAGAAGAAAGTATAGAAGACAACTTAGTAACGTGATAAACCCAGTAGATATGGTAAGTGAGAGGTATAAACAAGTCTAACAACGAAACCACGAATTAAAATAAAGACATGCTAAGCAACAAGACAGTGAATACCACATTAATTACCAAATAACTTAAATGCATGAAGAACTGAAAAGAAACAAAATTAACAAAAATAGTCATTTTTTAATAGAGGTCAGAATATTTCACCTCACAGAGCCCACCAATTACATAAAAAGCCTTTTTCTATGTCAGACAATATATTACTTAAAGATAATTAATATTTTCAAGGAATACAAAGAAATCGAAACAAAAAGGGAAATATTATCATAAATAAATCATTGGGGAATAGGGAAATAGAGAATGCAAATTTAGGAATTAAATAATGCAAATAACCTGACAAAACAATAACTGATGATGACAAATACCCAGAAGAGACGATCAAATGACAAACAATGTAAATAGTTATTAGTAGACATAAATATAATGTACAAATGTTCAACTTAGTATGTAAGAAATAAGACATTGAGTATAGCCTTAGATTAAAACTATGAGGAGGTCTGCGAACATCAAACAGTTATTTTGTATAAGTGAACTACAGACTGTAAGTCACATAGAATTACAAATATAATAATATTGAACAATAATTGTAAAAAGCAGGTAGTGTAACAGTGTAGAAAAGTGAGAACAACAGTGATAGGCTTTAAAAAGTAAAAACAGTGTATAGTGTAAGTGAATAAACATATTTACAATATGAACATTGTATGAAATATGTAATTTATATGAAACAACAAGGTAACTAATATAGTGAAATAAAACCAAGAAATAATTAAAAAATAAAGAATCTTCCTTTACAAACTTATAATACAATAGTGACGAAGATACAATAAGATTCTATGGAATCATATTAATTATAAATTGTGAAATCGAACCTGTGACCCATAAACGTATCACTGCCAAGACCTGAAATGAATGAATTAGTGTTTTAATAAAAAGAAGGTATTGTTGGAAAAATATTGAAACCAGACAGAACATGTCAGTTTTACTGCTGGATTTTATACAAATTAAAGACAGATACGAGGCGAAATAATACAGAAAAACTATGGAAATAACCAAAATAAGGATGTTTTAATCGATGGCACAAAAAACTTGAAGTCCAGGAGCGAAGGATCAAGAAATAAGCGTGTAAAGAAAACTCCAAGATTGGTGAGATTACTCCAATGATCAACCACGATATTTGAAAACATTTTAACATTTAAAGATCGAGTTACAGCGATATACTATCACAAAAACAATAAAAACTTTATAATAGTGAATACTAATTGTACAAAAATAATTATTAGTATTAAGAGTTTCTTTTTTCAATTGTTCATTTGTTCTTTTGTATGATCCAAAGAACCCACTGATACACAACATACATCAACAACACCTAATAAACAAACATTATTTAAATATCACTATTACATTAACGACTCGGAACACTAGGTTTTTTATAAGTAAAAGCATAAAGTTTTACCTTACAGCCTGTACCGGTTTTCTCCTTTTAAAGGTTTCTTCAGAGGCTGCCGCTGGTAGCGCTGTCCGTCTTGTTGTGGGTGACGGAATCGAATTTCGAAAGATCGCAACATGGATTACAACATGGTATGCATAGGAAACGTGTAGCTATTTGGTAACCGTTCTTTATTTTTAAGTAGACCTATATAAGTACAGTATTTTCAAACTTAGTTTTCAGCGGTACAGTATCTTAGTGCGCAGTAAGATTTGAGAAAAAGAGAAACCTGCTGTGTGTGTGGGGTGAGATATGTTCGAATAATGCGTGCGATTTGAATTGTGTCTGTTCGTTTAGGATGTAGTTTTTATTTGTTTTTGTGTGTTTGTATATTTCCAATTGTTCTAAAGTGTCTAGTTTTCGGCCTTTTGTGTGTACGTGTAGCATGTTCATGTTATTGTCGATGTTTTTATATGTGTGGTTTGTTTCAATGAGGTGGTTTGCAAAGGTGGATTCTGTAGTGGAGTGGAGTGCCTTTGTGTGTTCAATGTATCTCTGTTTGAAGCTACGTCCTGTCTGGCCTATGTAGAATTTATTGCAATAGCTTGTAAACACCGGGTAGATCGAATTTGTTTTGTGCTTTGTGTGTGTGTTTTGATAGTGTGTGTTCTGTTTTGTTAGTAGTTTTGTAAGCGATTCTGTATCCTGCTTTTTTGAATTTGTGGGCTATTTTTTCAGTTTGTTTGTTGATGTATGTTAGTGTTATGAATTTGTTGTTTTCTGTCTTTGTCTGTTGTTTGTTTGTGTTTTGTGTAGGAGTTTACTGACTATTGTTCTGTCATATCCGTTAGATTCTGCTAGATATTTTATCGTGTTTAGTTCGTCTTTGTAGTCTTTTTCATCTAAGGGAATGTTGTTAAGTCTATGTATCATGGTTCTGAAGGCAGCTAGTTTGTGTTGTATTGGGTGATTGGAGGTGTTGTGTATTAGTGTGTCAGTTGTAGTTGGTTTTCTGTATATACTGAATTTGTGCCTGTGTTCTAGTTTTGTGATGGAGAGGTCTAAGACGTTTATGGTATTGTTGTGTTCGTATTCGGCAGTAAAGGTTATTTACAAACATATTTATAAATATTATGTTTTATGATATGTTTACGATTTGTATTATACTTTGACATGACTAATCAATGAACCCTTAGATTGAGATTTTTCATGCTCTACAACAGAATGAGTTTCGAAAAGAGTAATAAAAAGAATTGAATGTAAGACAAGAACGAATAAGGAGTTGATTATTTATTTTAGAATAAAGAGTCTAATTTTACAACTTTTGTACTTCAGTTTTAACGAATCGGTGAAAAGGTGTATCTGAAGTTTCACCTAGTGCGTACTGATTCCAGTGACCTCACTTTTGTTGACGTTGATTTTGGTGAAGATCGGTAAAGGGAAAGTGGTAGTTTACCGGAAACATGCTATGTTGTAACAAGAGAAATGTTTTCATGACGAACGATAACTGCCGCAAATTGAAACTGAATCAAATATTTTTTTGCATGCATCCCTGCATTGTAGAGGACTGAAGATCTATTAGAGAAAGGGATAGTTTACCAGCAACGTTTTATGTTTTAACAAGAGTAAAGTACTTAATTTTGATAAATAAAGTATCTTGATAGGAAGCTCATAATAATCCACTGTAGAAACGTAGATGAAATATCTATAAATGAAGAGGTTAGGTGAACGGGGTGGGGGTAATTTTCTATAAATGAAAATTATAGTTGAAGGAGGAGGGCAGAATTTTTTATGTGTACTACGTTATCTGCAACAAAGAAGTAGTTCTTTGTTAAAATTCCTTCCCGGGCTGTTTAGCCGTAGTCCAATGTTTTCTGCAAAACCAGACTTTTCGGCAGTGCCATCGACTTCCATCTCAGTGAAAATCGAGTGCGAAAACGTGAGGTGGTATACGTTAGTGACCACAGTACTGTGGTTTAAGGCTGAAGCAATAAGTGGAAAGAAGTAGTTTCTATGGAAATATTTCATTTCGAATATGATTTTAAATATAAATCTTAGAACATGGAAGTCATGTATGGTTCTCCATACCGATATTTATAAAATAAATCAGGGTTTATATATGTTCAGTAGGTATAACTTACGTTAACTATAGATATATTTATACATTTCAGTCTCCAACATACCGGTTGTATCCTCCGATAATTTTTTCAATTATTGTTTGACTTTGAAAAAGTAAATTAAAAATTTAATGCAAATAATAAAAATAGCAAAAACTGTAAAATAAGTGTTTTCAAAGTAACGAATAGATGTATTACTATGTTACGCGTAATTAGTAAGATATATATATATGTGTGTGTATATATATATATATATATATCCATCATTTTCTATATAAGTAACTCGATGTTTCTTGTTATATATATATAACAATATATATATATATATATATATATATATATATATAAAACTCAAAGTCTGAGGATTTATGGGTACTGAATACAAATCCACACCGTTACACCGACTGCCACCGAATTTTGCACAGGTAACCCTTGACACAAGGCGAAAAATATTGTCTAACTTGGAATTTGATATTTTGCCTCGTTCCCCCACGATTTAGGCCCTTTTAATTATGCCTTTTCGTTGACGCATATAAAGATGTCATCAATACTATGGAGACCAGAATTAATTACCATAGTAACAAATAAATAAACAAAACCTATTTAGCGGCATCGGAATTGTAAATTTATCCATTCCTGCAGTATATTTTTGATGTTTCATATAATATGGGATTGTATCGATATATTACGATGTGGAAAAGAAGTGTACTCATTGTAAATTGTCCTATTACTTAATGCAAAGCGAAAATACGTGTTGTTTTCATTTGTGAGGTCAGGTGACAACGGTTTATGATTTTTCGTTTACTGCTAAAATAAATAAAAGCCATGGTTGAGGAAAGCATAACGTTTAATGTGTTATACAATGCTTATAACACAGTAACACTTAAAATAAAGAATTTAGCGTTTTGATTTATCAGGTACTTTATAAATATCTCCAAAGGCTTTATAAACGGCTACTTTTAAATCTCCAAAGGCTGTTGCACCAACATAATAATTTAGTACAACTTAAAATAGTACAAGTGTTGAAAACAGCTTTGGAGAGGATTTGACTAATGAGTACAAAATTATTATACGAGCTGACAGAACGGCAAATAGACGTATACAATAAAAATTATATGAAAATACTTATTAAAAGTCAAATATTCGTGTGCAAAGCCGCGGGTAACAGCTAGTTGTAGATAAAGTTAAAATGTAAATGATATCTGACAAGACTATCAAAAGACTATAAATGTTTGTGACTTTAAGGTCTACCCTCCTCAGGTATCAGAGTGACTCACTGTCCGGACTCTTCGCAACATTCCTGTTGTCCGAACACTTTGCTTTCCGCACTCTTCGTGACACGATTCGGCTATTATAATGGAAATATCTTTATTTTGGGGTGAATATTATTAATTAAAATAATTATTAGTAAGGTAATTCACTACTAGTGAGAAGCTTCAATTTTCCAAAATATAGAAAAATTTGATGTAAACATTTCTGTAAGCTTGTCTTAAGTGAAAATTAAAACTACAATTTTTTGTTAGAAAATTGTATGTGATAAGAAGTTTTGGTGTGATTTTTCAGTTCAGTGGTTAAAAGTATATAAAGAAAAGTTAAAAAAGTTTTTTCCATCGTTGATACCAAACGTACAGAATTGCATACGTCTAAGAGACACCGTGTAAGACGGTTTTGTTATAAATTGCCAATCCAAAGTATCTGCTTGGAATCTGATTTCACGAACGAGTCGTTCTACACACTACTACCTATTTTCTTTTAATCTGATTTAATTTTTATATACTTTGTTTGTTCTTCAGTCCATTTTTTAGATAAACTTTCCTAAAGAAATTTGTGAAAAATTTTAAGAATTTTGTGGTCAGTCCTAATGTCATCTGAACGCAATGAATAACAGGGCACTTAGATATACTGCTTCAAAAATGAATCTCTATAACGAATTGTTTTATGCACATAGAAAAGTTTTCACACGTTAAAGTAAATGGTATAAGCGTCTGAAAAGCCAAGCCTTCTGCTGCTACCAATATTAATAAGAAAACTAGCTTGACAGATCGCAAGTAAACCTTCAGTTCACTTTACTAATTATAAATCCCTTTGTATACAACTAAGTTCACGCTTGAGTTGGTAGACACTTGAAGAGTCATCGATTGGTTAAAAACGCAATTTGAAGCAAACTTTATGAACTAGTTTAATCCTTTAAAAGAAGTTAACATTTTGTTGTTTGGTTAGTAGAACAGTAGTTATTAAGCGCTACTACAAGGTAATAAACGATAAAACTTTTTAGTAGATTTTATGGGAGCTTAATTTAAAGTTATAAATGTTAAAACATACATGTTAATACATACATACATAAATGTTAACAAATTAATATTCTCTACGTGGTCAGTGAGTGCACCTTCCTCGGTGTCTGGTGAAAGGCATTGTGACATTTTGGCTATAGGATTTTCCTCGTTTCTTCTTATGAGATACACTCCTGACTAGAGACTATCACCTTTATCACCGAGAGACCTTACCACGAAAAACATTTCTATCTATGTAACTTGTTACGTTCCTTTGCTCTATGTTATTCTCCTTATCTTCTTGTTACTGATTCGGTTAAATCATTCCAATGATACGTTTTAACCGCATTAATATTATTTTTGTATGTCTCTAGTAACATGTTTGTGCCATAGTATTGGATTCAACTGTTCAGTTCAATTTCTGTATTATCCTAATCCGATTTTGAATTACTTTTCCTCTTGTTCCAGTTATTCATAACATATTACGCTTAAATAAATGCTCCGGCAATTAAGAGGTTCTCATAGCGATCAGTGTTTTATTATTGATCTTACTATATATATATTTTAAACTTTATTTTAATAAAAACGTGGTAATGAGATCGGAAGTACACTACGCGTTTTCACCGTTGTGATTAAACCGGTCTGGTTTGACAGTGTGTATCCTGAACTCCAAAGCAGCAAACACTCTCGATATCTTTGAAAGAAAAATATTACGAAGAATCCTGGGACCAGTTAATGACGTACTCGGCTGGAGAATAAGATATAACTTTGAATTGTATCAAATGTATAAAGAACCACCGTTAACACAGTACACAAATCTACACCGTCTAAGGTGGGCTGGTCATGTAGCCAGGATGGGGGAAGACAGAATACCACGAAAACTATTGAATACCAGAATCCACGGAAAAAGACCAGTAGGAAGACCGAGGAGAAGATGAGAGGACGCGGTGGATGAGGAAGCGAAAGAAATATTGAAAGTGCGTTCCTGGAGGAGGATAGCTACCGACAGAAGAGAATGGGGGGAAAATTGAAGGAGGCCAGGGCCCAACAAGGGCTGTAGTGCCATAGGTGTGTGTGTGTGAGAGAGAGAGAGATAGAGAGAGAGAGAGAGAGAGAGAGAGAGAGAGAGAGAGAGAGAGAGAGAGAGAGAGAGAGAGAGAGAGAGAGAGAGAGAGAGAGAAGAGAGAGAGAGAGAGAGAGAGAGAGAGAGAAGTTTGTCAGTGTGAAAACAACATTCAGAAGAATTATTCAGTCCCTAAAACGTTTTTGTCAAGACGAAATACTTGAATTTCCTTCTTCACACTAATATCAACTTAGGGCCTATCTCCTCAAAGTGTGGTGCACCCTTCACAGGATTTGAGTGAGTAGACTTAATGCTATGAGCTGCAAACTGCTAACCAACAGAGAAATATGCCCTCAAGAAGAACCATCCAATACTACAAAAGCATCGAGCAACAATTTTCAGAATCACCAACTTCCTTCAATCCCCACGGTTCATCGGAAATGTCTAATAATTAATAGGACTATGACTTCCCTATGCCATGATAACTTGAACAGTGTATTTATTTTTGGAAAATAAGTACGATTCCAACTAACAAATAGTTACTACTTCTGTAACTACTTAAAAAATAAAATGTTCTGTTTTGCAAAAATTTTACTGTGATTTTACGTACCAAATTGTCACAGCCAACATTTGTTCTGGCTAGATGCATTCCCTCACGAATGTGTTCTGACGCTGAAGGGAATCTATACATAAGGCTTTCACGGCCGGTATCAACTGTCTTAGAATGTAATTGACTTGTCTCAGGGGTATTAGACCGTGTTCCACTCCTGCCGCTATGAACAGACGTTTCGGCTTCTCCTCTGGACGCCATCTTCAGTGTATGAACGATTCGGTAATCGACACGGTCTTCGCCATTTAACCACAGCACTGTGACAAAAAAGTGATCGGGTGGTAAAAACAATTACGCGAAAGCTATAACTAGACTTAAACGGAACTGTACCTTTATGCGTAGTTTTTAATATGCGATTGTGTCGATATATTATGATGTGGAAAAGAAGAAGTGTACTAATTGTAAATTTTCCTATTTCTTCATGTAAAGCGAACATACGTGTTGTTTTCATTTCGAAGGTTAAGTAACAATGTTATTGGGTTTTTAGTTTACTGCTAAAACAAATAAAAGCCATCATTGAGAAAAACATAACGTTTAATGTGTATGTACAATGCTTATAACAGAGTAACACTTAAAATAAAGAACCTAATGTTTTTAAGTTTACAAATTGGCAAAAACTACAACAGCAAATATCAACTGAAAAATACAAATATGTATGGTTAATGGGTAAAAGCATAATCTATTAAGGAGTGACAATATACGATCTACATATTGTACGTAATGGACGTTTGTTTTCGATTACCTACAAAACGAGTACTTGTTGGAAAACGAATATTACCGAAAAAACGAGTTCCCCACAAAAAAGTGACATGTATAGTAATAGGCAAGGGCCACCCCGCCGTACTTTTGAGTTTGGTGGCTTTCCAGTGATCTATTCACAGAACGAGTATTAATGAAAAAACGAGTACTACTGGAAAACGAGTTCTACTGAAAAACCGAGATCTCCCACAAAAGGGAGACATGTACAGTATAGTAACAGGCAATAATTACTATACTTACTTTCGAATTGGGGATTTTCGTGGTTTTCGAAAAAAACGAGTTTTACATTACAGATGTCTGTAACCAATTACAGACGTATTGGTTTCCATGTGTAATTTCAGTTGTCATGTTAACCCCTAACAACATCAACTTTTGGCGTCACAGGCACGCGCCGGTGATATATTATGCTAAAAACATTTTTCATTAAAAAAATGACAAACAAAACCAACTGCAATCGCCAGCCAACTATTTTGCAACATACGAAATTAAATTTTGTATAATTCTGTCACCTACATAAAATAGATATTCACTACATATCGAAGCCAAAAAATCGCATAATCGAAATATCTAAAATGACTGCGGGTACGCATAAAGGTACAGTACTACTTAAACATCTATAAACTGACAAATTAGAAAGTACAGGCATCAGATGGGATGAAACACGCAAAACAGAGTAACCAGAGTGTAGCCAGTGTAAGTGGGATCGTTACAAATCACAGACTTATATAAACGTTAATGTGACGTAATGTTACATAAACATACAAGTGACGGGAAAACGATGGATTACATGGTTTATTTGTGACGGTGCTGAGCGACATCCAGTCTTCGTAATGCTCAGTAAGTGTCCTCTGCTTCAAGCCCCATGTTCAATTTCTTGAGCACACGACAACCTTTAAAACAAGTTTATTTTGTGTGATTATGAAATTTATATGTTTACGTTTATATTTGTTATTCTTCAATAGGTATACACTACACGGTGTATTTAGTTTATTTGGTAAATTCAACTGTCTCTAAATAAACATATTTGAATTTTACTTAACTGATGGCAGGTAAACAAATGTAATTAACAATTAAAAATACATAAAAAATTGTTTAATAAATTTGGAGTATAGAACATGCTTAATAAATCTGGAAACTCGCATTGTAAAAATTGGATGTTCACTACAAATTACAAGATTGTCCCCAAAAGCTATGTGTGTGAATGGAAATATGTTAGGTTAGTGCGGATAGTTATACAAATTACCGACACTATTTTCACTAAATTATTACTTTAGAAAAAAAAGGCATGTTTACAAGAAAAGAGAAAGTCTAGTTAAGTTGGTTTAGATTGTCACACTTAGAACTTATACTTAGAAAAACTACACTTTCAAAAAAACGTTTAGGCTACAAGAAAGCGATTGGTTATGCACGTTCGTGTAGGTTGCTAGTTATACAAAGTTTTATCTCGTTTTAGCAACAACAACAAAATTGTAAAAAATAACACGCAAAGATTTTGGAAAACCGGAATATATAACATAAACTGATTAAGTTTCTTTAAATTGTTTGTGCATATTTTTCAACGAAGTCCTAAATGTCACGAAATGACGAGTCTTTATTGAAAGCACATTGTTAACGCCCATTATGAACGTAGAAATGTAAAAAACGCCGATTTTTTTTAAAATAAAATAAGATTGTGGTAGGTAAACCTAAGCGGCAAACATTAATAACCAACCTGTTTAGTTTACACTTTGACAACTTCGAGTTAGGCCTTTATAGTAGATAAGATAGTAAATTGTAAAGATTAAAAAAAGTATCTTCAGAATTTTCAGTAGTGTTGCCAGCCGTTTTTCATCACCTCACCTTTCCAACGGGTTTAGGTTTAGGCAACATACCTGTTTCGCCTTCATTACGGCAAACAGCAATCTTTTCCATTCATTTCTCCTTTCACTCTTTTTTGTCAGGTTCACGAGCCATATTTTGTTGCAGGTTATGTAGGCTATGTGTTTATATGTCCCGTCATGTATTATCCATATATTTTGTGTGCAAGTCGCTTCGTTTTCATAACTTCGTCCCTTTCTGTAAAATTCCACTAATGTACATTTTTGTAATCGTTAAGTGCTTTAGAAATATTAGTAAAAACACAAGTACAAAAAAAAATTAAAGAAATTTCGACGAAACAGAAACATCGAAGCATGATAATGTTTTTAGGCTTTTGAAACGTGTAATGTGCACATAACAAATATTTACTATATAACAAGTATATTTACTATATAACAAACATTATCATGTTAAAACGACAGAGACCGAAGATTTCTAGACTGTGGGGAATCGAAAGTGTGGAAGCGTTACAATTTTCGATGAAGTTACATTTTTGTGGAATGACCCCCAGCCTAAAAACATTATCATGTTAAAAGAAAGAACAAACGAAATGTCGTTAGACAAAGCTCTTTGACAAACCCACCTTCGGCAGTAACTAAAATATACATGGCCGTCGTTTGCCCATGGAATCGATCCCATAATACGATTCTTAGAAATTACAGTATACAAATAGCAAACGTATCTGTTCTGAATTAATTGATTATTTGTTCCCACATTGCGTCATTCTCAATTGGAACCGCCATAAGGGGATCAATACGTACGTTATTAAAAAATGACGAAGTTATCGTAAAATATAAATTGTTTAACTCCTGAACAAACGCAACCTTTGTGTACGGACGTCATACTACAGAAATAAATATTTATTCGTCAGTAAAGTCTGTTACGTTATTACGTAACCAAAATACAAAAATCACGAGGGGTTATTTTCTTCGAGAATACTCTGAGGTTAACGAAGCTGTTAAAAAAAAAGGCTTACGATTGGAATAAGGAGTTACCAGGAAACGCGTACAGTACTGCCCATAAGCGAGAATCTTTACATTTTAGTGTTATGGAAGTTTTACAAATAACATTCTACAAAAATCGATTTATTAGTCTCTTCATACCATATACAATCCACTCGGGTCTATTAATATTACAATAGGCCTACGTTTGCAAATTAACGCCAGAAAGTTTAAAATTGTTATTGTACACTAAAGCGGTAAAAAACTCATAACGTAGCTTACAGGGGTCTGCAACGTTCTACTGTCACAAATACGTACTTATAAAACACAGGTTAGCCGACAGTAAACACGAACTCTTTCATACACAAAACTGAGATGACTAAATATTCTATATAGTCATGGATGGATTTATGTGAGCAGAAGGATAGGGGACTAATTCAATGCGTACCTGATTGGTCCAAAGCTGAATCACTTTATTGGCTGTAGTTATTGTAGTACCATAGGGCCTTGATGGTTGCTTATTCCAAAAACTTAACTGTGAAGTATGTGTTGTATTACATGTTAGTGTATGTTAAAATTATATGTTGTAGGCCTAAAATATAACATACTGTTAATTTGTTTCCGGCAAAAATTATTTTAATACAATACAGTAAATTATTACTGAACGTGCGAAGTGAGCTCTCAGTATTAACTCGACCGTTTGACATTTGTCTGTCTATCTGTTTGAGTATGTATCACTATAACTTTTGAATGCATCAGTCGATTTGAGTATAACTAGGCATGCGTTTCCGTACTTTAGTCCTATAAAGTTTTTGAGTTGATCCTCCGAAAAATGAGCCGGTGGCGGGAGCCAAAAAATGTGAGAGGGTCATCACTGAAAAAAAAATGGCAAAAAATCTATATGGGGTAAACAATTATAAGAAACTTTAAGCGAAATCTGAATAGAGTGTTCATTAAAAAAATGTATTTATTGGAGGCCAGGTTCTAAAAAGCGGATTAAAATTCTGTTCAAGTTGCTATAATGTCTGTAGAGTATCAAACTAAAAGTAATTCTAATCAAAATCTGAACATAGTGTAAAGTTTTTATGGTTACACACATCAACTACACACACACAGTTAGTCAATTGGTAAGTATTCATAGAGTATATGTCGTAATTTTTCGTTTAAAATAAAGTAGTGTCAGTTTCTTTTGTTGTTAGCGTTTAAGTGCTTGTTTATTTGTATATTAAAAAAGTGCATTCTCATTCAAAAAGTAAAACATCAATGGGAAGCTGAAAACTTGCAAAGATCTTCTTAAGGGTGGGCACACAGAAAGTGTACTGACGTGTTGGTTAAAAAAGAAAAGCGATTCTGTATATAATTTTTTCATTTACTTTTTGATTAACGATTAATGATTATATTTGATTGATTACTGATAATGCTAATTATTAATGATCAATACTTTTATTTAGAACATATTTATTACATATCGTAAAGAAAATGGTACAATTTTATAATTAATAACTTTAGAGTATAGTATATGTATGAATTTGTGTATTAATAATAAATGTTAAGGGTGTTTTATAAAAAAAACGTTATGTTTTTTAAACCATAAGGTCATTTTGAAGATCACTTTTATTTTTTCAACACCATAGTAATTTTATTATGAATGAGATGCTAATGTCCTCTTTCTTCTTCCGATGTCACCACA
Organism: Magicicada septendecula; assembly: GCA_034769895.1. NCBI lineage: Eukaryota > Metazoa > Arthropoda > Insecta > Hemiptera > Cicadidae > Magicicada > Magicicada septendecula. Next base: position 138,764,471 of record CM068372.1, read on the forward strand.
GTCCGTATAGAGCTCTAGTCTCCCCATGTGACCTCTCGCACCCATCCTGGTTCAGTGCCTTTCCCTACCAAACTCTAGAATTTGTCATTTTTTTTAATATACCCCATTAACCGATAATCATGTCCATTTTCGTTTGCCATGTCTATTCCCATTAAGACACATCATATATGTCGGAATTTTTGTTTTATAATTATAGATATCATTTTAATACAAATTTGTCCTACGACTTGATTTAACAGATGACAACCCTATTTGAACGAGCGAAGCGAGTCCTCAGTTTCATTCAGCTCAGCTGTTGGCATTTGTGTGTCTTTCTTTGCGGTATGTCTCACGATAACTTTTGAATACATCAACCAATTTTTCTAAGACTTGACATTCGTGTCTATACCTTTACCTCACAGAACCATATCGTTTTTGAGAATGATCCACCGAAAAAGGGGGGAAAATGTTAGGGGCAAAATTTACAAATAACAAAAATCCATGCGGGATATGAAAGTAAAGTGATTTTTAACCAAAATCTGATACAGTGTTTGGTTTTGAAAATTTCATAATTTTTGGACATTTGGACACCAGGGCCCAAAAAGTTACCAAAATCTCGAAAAAATTCTTAAAATCCACCTGGGTAATCAAACTAAAGAATCAGAATATAGTGTTAAGGTTTGGGGACTTAAAAATTTTGGAACGCCAAGGTCAAAAGTGTAGCAAAATTCATTCCAGGTACCAAATTAATCAGATTCTTAATCAAAATCAGAAAACAATATTCATATTTTGACATTTAAAATATTCGTGAAAAGCATTAGATAGGCCTATATACCTGTAGATATATATATATATATATATATATATATATTACTATAATACTTATACTATTTTACCTCAAGATGTATTTTTTCTTTAGGGACATGTTTCGGGAGATCCTGTTCTCCCATCTTCAAACTTCGCCATCTTGCTTCTGGTGCAGTATTTGTGTGTTGGCTTCTGGATGTTATTATGGTGGTTTGTTGGTCTTTGGTCCTTCAATGTTGCATTATTGTGTGTGGTTGTGGTATCTGTTTTTGTATTTTGTGTATTTTCGATGTTGAGTGCTTTGAATATTGTGTCATGTTTTGTATTGATTTGTATTTGTTCTGGTATTAATTTGTTTTGTGTTTTATGTTTGTAAATCTGTAAATTTTCCCAAATGTTCATTATGGTGCCTTTGTGTGGTATATGTTGTATTAGTGTTACATTGGTTATGTCTGGGAATTCATGTCCTGTGTTTATTGCATGTGTGGCTAAATTGGATTTATATATGTTTGGTTTTTTGTATGCATTTAGGTGTTCAAAATAACGTTTTTTCAGCTGTTTTTTTGTTTGTCCTATATAACATTTATTGCAATCTTGGCATTCAATTTTGTATATACCGTTGGTTGTTGTATTATCTTTTATTGTGTGAGTTATTTAGATTTTGTAATTTATTTTTATTAGTTTTGTATGCTATTTTTATATCTGTGTTTTTAAATAGTTTTGTTAGTTTTGACATTTTATTATTTATATATGTGAATGTGGCCCATTTTTTGTTGTTGTTATTATTTATGTGTTGTTCAGTTTGATTAATTCTTAATTGTTCAGTTTTTATTTTGTATTTGATTTTATTTTCTATTTTGATCATAGTATTTTTATTGTATCCATTTGCATAACCAATTTGGTGTATTATATTTCTTTCTTTGTCAGTTTCTTGTTTGTTTAGGGGTATTTTGTACATTCTGTTAAATAACGAATAAAATGCTGCCATTTTATGTTGTGGTGGGTGGTCAGAATGGTTAGGTATAATGATGTTAGTGGAAGTTGGTTTTCTATATATTGCATATTGTATGTGTTTGTTGTATCTTGTGATGGTTATGTCTAAATAGTTGATTTTGTTATGTTTTTCTTTTTCTTCTGTGAATTGTATTTTGGGATGTATGTTATTGATTTGTTTCAGTATGTTCTCTCCATTTGTGTTTTTGTTATTTGATACATATAGTCCATCATCTACATATCTTATCCATATGCCATCTGGGTCGTGTGTTTTTATGATATTTTGTATTTTGGTGTCTATATGTTGTAGGAATATTTCTGCTATTATGCTTGATAATGGTGATCCCATTGCTAAACCTTCTTTCTGTTGATAAATTTTGCTATTAAATTCAAAGTAATTTTGTTTTAGTATTAGTTGGAGACTATTTTTTATTTCGGTTATATATTGTTTGTTTTCATTTTGTTCTATAAGTTTGTTTATTATTATGTCAATTGTTTCTTCTACTGGGATATTAGTGTACATGTTTGTTATGTCATATGATGTGAAAAATGTATTTTCATTTATATTTATTATTTTTAGTTTGTCTATTAATTCGTATGTATTTTTTATGTTATGATGGTTATTTGTTAGTTGGTTATTTTTTAGTTTTTGTGCTATTATTCTTGCTATTTTGTATGTAGGAGCTTTTTTGAAATTGATTAATGGACGTATTGGGTTGTTTAATTTGTGTATTTTTATTAGGCTGTTCATTTTAGGTGGTTCTGGATTATTGTTTATATATATGTCTATGTTTTTATTGTTGAAAATGTTTTTATTTGTTTTTATTAGTTTTATTGTTTGTTTAAGATAGTTTTCTGTTGGGTTTTTATCTAGTTGTACGCATTTATTATTGTTGATGAAGTCTTCGGTTTTTTTGATGTAGTCTGTTTTATCAATGATTACTGTTGCTTGACTTTTGTCTGCTTTAGTTATTATTAAATTATTGTTCTTTACTTTATTTTTAATTTCTTTTATTGTTTTATTGTTTTTCTTTTGTTTATCTTTGTTTTTCATTTCGCTAGTGATTATTTTTTTAATTATATGTGCTGCTTCTGTTCTTTTTTCTTCTTGTATATTGTCTTTTATTAGGTTAATGGCAAATTCTGTTTCTACTATTAAATTTTCTAGATTTTTGTTTGCATTTTGGGTTATGTTAGTTTTTGACATATTGTTTAAATATTCTGTTTCTTTTTTGTTAAATTCTGTATTGCTAAGGTTAATGGTTCGAGGGTAAAATGTGTGTTTATTTTTGTTTTTTTGGTTTATACAGTGTTTGGTTTTGAAAATTTCATAATTTTTGGACATTTGGACACCAGGGCCCAAAAAGTTACCAAAATCTCGAAAAAATTTTTATAATCCACCTGGGTAATCAAACTAAAGAATCAGAATATAGTGTTAAGGTTTGGGGATTTAAAAATTTTGGAACGCCAAGGTCAAAAGTGTAGCAAAATTCATTCCAGGTACCAAATTACCTTAGGAACCATTAACCTTAGCAATACAGAATTTAACAAAAAAGAAACAGAATATTTAAACAATATGTCAAAAACTAACATAACCCAAAATGCAAACAAAAATCTAGAAAATTTAATAGTAGAAACAGAATTTGCCATTAACCTAATAAAAGACAATATACAAGAAGAAAAAAGAACAGAAGCAGCACATATAATTAAAAAAATAATCACTAGCGAAATGAAAAACAAAGATAAACAAAAGAAAAACAATAAAACAATAAAAGAAATTAAAAATAAAGTAAAGAACAATAATTTAATAATAACTAAAGCAGACAAAAGTCAAGCAACAGTAATCATTGATAAAACAGACTACATCAAAAAAACCGAAGACTTCATCAACAATAATAAATGCGTACAACTAGATAAAAACCCAACAGAAAACTATCTTAAACAAACAATAAAACTAATAAAAACAAATAAAAACATTTTCAACAATAAAAACATAGACATATATATAAACAATAATCCAGAACCACCTAAAATGAACAGCCTAATAAAAATACACAAATTAAACAACCCAATACGTCCATTAATCAATTTCAAAAAAGCTCCTACATACAAAATAGCAAGAATAATAGCACAAAAACTAAAAAAATAACCAACTAACAAATAACCATCATAACATAAAAAATACATACGAATTAATAGACAAACTAAAAATAATAAATATAAATGAAAATACATTTTTCACATCATATGACATAACAAACATGTACACTAATATCCCAGTAGAAGAAACAATTGACATAATAATAAACAAACTTATAGAACAAAATGAAAACAAACAATATATAACCGAAATAAAAAATAGTCTCCAACTAATACTAAAACAAAATTACTTTGAATTTAATAGCAAAATTTATCAACAGAAAGAAGGTTTAGCAATGGGATCACCATTATCAAGCATAATAGCAGAAATATTCCTACAACATATAGACACCAAAATACAAAATATCATAAAAACACACGACCCAGATGGCATATGGATAAGATATGTAGATGATGGACTATATGTATCAAATAACAAAAACACAAATGCAGAGAACATACTGAAACAAATCAATAACATACATCCCAAAATACAATTCACAGAAGAAAAAGAAAAACATAACAAAATCAACTATTTAGACATAACCATCACAAGATACAACAAACACATACAATATGCAATATATAGAAAACCAACTTCCACTAACATCATTATACCTAACCATTCTGACCACCCACCACAACATAAAATGGCAGCATTTTATTCGTTATTTAACAGAATGTACAAAATACCCCTAAACAAACAAGAAACTGACAAAGAAAGAAATATAATACACCAAATTGGTTATGCAAATGGATACAATAAAAATACTATGATCAAAATAGAAAATAAAATCAAATACAAAATAAAAACTGAACAATTAAGAATTAATCAAACTGAACAACACATAAATAATAACAACAACAAAAAATGGGCCACATTCACATATATAAATAATAAAATGTCAAAACTAACAAAACTATTTAAAAACACAGATATAAAAATAGCATACAAAACTAATAAAAATAAATTACAAAATCTAAATAACTCACACAATAAAAGATAATACAACAACCAACGGTATATACAAAATTGAATGCCAAGATTGCAATAAATGTTATATAGGACAAACAAAAAAACAGCTGAAAAAACGTTATTTTGAACACCTAAATGCATACAAAAAACCAAACATATATAAATCCAATTTAGCCACACATGCAATAAACACAGGACATGAATTCCCAGACATAACCAATGTAACACTAATACAACATATACCACACAAAGGCACCATAATGAACATTTGGGAAAATTTACAGATTTACAAACATAAAACACAAAACAAATTAATACCAGAACAAATACAAATCAATACAAAACATGACACAATATTCAAAGCACTCAACATCGAAAATACACAAAATACAAAAACAGATACCACAACCACACACAATAATGCAACATTGAAGGACCAAAGACCAACAAACCACCATAATAACATCCAGAAGCCAACACACAAATACTGCACCAGAAGCAAGATGGCGAAGGTTGAAGATGGGAGAACAGGATCTCCCGAAACATGTCCCTAAAGAAAAAATACATCTTGAGGTAAAATAGTATAAGTATTATAGTATTACATACATCAAGAAACGGACTGTAGCAGAAAGTGATTGAAATATATATATATATATATATATATATATATATATATATATATATATATATATTAGGTAACGTACATAAAATAAAAAGCCAGGATTAAATTATTTGTCGCAAAGACATTATGATTACAAATCTAACCAAAAACCAGTGCAGTGGTTTGGATTGTTAATGTTTATTTTATTCATAATAATAAAAAGGGATAAAAATTGTCTTTTTTACAATAGTTATTTTACTAGAAAGGGAGTAGAGGAGTGTTTTTTTTTGTAATTTTTTTTTACTTTTTTGCAGGCACAGATACAGCAAAACCTCCAGCGACTGTGGTAATGAAGTACGGTTGCCACCATAAATAAATAAAATTTATTGTATGTAATTATGTAATTTGTAATTATGTAATTATGTTGCAGGCTCTGGGCGACAATCTGGAGAATCGTTTAGTGGAGTGGGGAGACATAGCGCAGTTCGATAAATGGCTTCTACTATTTTATAATACGGTATTGCGAAGCTGGTATAATGCAGGTGCGTTCCTTCGTTCAAAAGAAAAGAAAATTACAAATCGGTTTGCGGGCTCTTCAAACCTTATCGACGGGCGCAGGGTTGCCGACTACTGGCCTAGAGCGTCATGGACAATCCGATAAACAGAAGTTTTGTTGGTCAAGTATGTATACAATATATTTTAGTTTAATGCTTTGATCGATTACCAAACGTTCTCTAAACATGCAGTTTAAGGTCTCCCTGTCGTTTGACGATCTTCGTAATGTATCTGCTAAATTTTTGTATTTACACATTTTTGATACCTACTATTTTTGTTTACCTAAAATTTTTTGAGTAATTCTTGCACCCTATATAATGCTATATATGTATCAACTGTTTAAACCAGGGAACGATAAAATATTCTTCTCTGCTGTTATTTATTTCCACATATCTTTCTACAACCTTCTCCAGTGTAACTTTGAACAATATCCTAAACAAAACGTTCCCGTACAAGATTACCGCCAACTTTAGCGTTTCTACTTTTAGTGTCATCTTCCACCTGTATCATCAGGACCGGCCCCAACGCTTCTGCCGCCTTGTGCAATATTTATAAGTGCCGCCCCCCACCCTATTTTAACTCTTAACACATTCATGCACACTAGACCTACTCTAAAGATACCGCGACTGTCTTCAAATGACGACTAGGAATGTTTGCATTCTTGTGTTTGTCAAATAATTAGAACTTTTTCGCGTTTACGATGAGGCGAACGGTTACAACAAAAATTGTAGAGACAGCACAAGGAATCGTGAGACAATAAAAATGTATGCCTATGTGATGACTTAAAATTAAAATACTAACTGAAATTAAAATTCATTATGACTGAAATATAACAAAAGTAATGTATCATATAACTTAGTTAAAAAATACTCATCAAAAATACAGCTAACTGGTGTTCTGTAGATATAGTCGCCAGACCACTCAGGCGAGTCTCGGACAAACTCGATCTGAGATAAGTTTTAATAAGTTTCAGCTTTGAAAAAGTCAGGTTTACGTTCTCTCGTTCACGAGTTTTCGGCTCTTCGTTAAACTCCGCTGATTTTATACATAAAGTAATTCTCACCGATCTTACATATTGTGATGAAGTTAAGTAAATAATTTTATTTTTTCGCTCAATTTCAAAACTTAACATCCCGGAATCTGCCGCCCACAAATTTGCCGCCCTGGGCGGTGGCACGGTCGCCCCTGCCTGGAGCCGGGCCTGTGTATCATGATGTACAATCATGTAGAATATCTACATAGCCGAACACAAATAAAAGTAATTATGTAACAAGATTATTTTTTAAACTTTTTAAGTAAAATACTAAAATTAATATAGAAAAAATAGAAAAATAAATTAAGAAGTTAGATTAATTTGAAATTAACTCAGAGTTTACTCTGTCAAGTTGTTAATATAGCAGTTATATTAACAACGACACAAGTATAAATCAGTAATCATGAAACAAAATATTTTTTAATTTTATAATATATTTTCAGAAAACTTGTGTTATTTTTCCATTTATTTTGCGTCTTCATTTATTTGGCTAAATTTATGATGTACGATTTCATACAATCACAAGCAGTGACACAATCTATTTGCAACCCAGCTGCGTTAAACGTTTGATGAAAGTTAAAGATTTCACAAGCAGATGGCGTTGTACGATATTGTAGTTTTTATCGATTGTTTTGTCATATTTTCATATAAAAGACACGATAGTTAGTAATCTCTGTTCTTCTATGTCAGCTTAATTGTATATAGCAGTACATTTAATTACTCAATTATTGTATTCAATGAATACAAAGCAAATAACATAATACAGGCGCAAGAAGAACATTTTTACTTTATTTCATTAGTAAAATAACTTTAAACTTGTAATCTTTCTGAGATGCAGAACTATTTATTTATTTTGAACGAAATACATTTATTATTAGATAAAACAAAATAAATAAATTTTATTTATTTATGGTGGCAACCGTACTTCATTACCACAGTCGCTGGAGGTTTTGCTGTATCTGTGCCTGCAAAAAAGTAAAAAAAAAATTACAAAAAATCCAACTCCTCTACTCCCTTTTTAGTAAAATAACTATTATAAAAAAGACAATTTTTATCCCTTTTTATTATTATGAATAAAATAAACATTAACAATCCAAACCACTGCATTGGTTTTTGGTTAAATTTGTAATCATAATGTCTGTGCGACAAATAATTTAATCCTGGCTTTTTAATTTTATGTACGTTACCTAATATATATATATATATATATATATATATATATATATATCTAATGCTTTTCACGAATGTTTTAAATGTCAAAATATGAATATTGTTTTCTGATTTTGATTAAGAATCTGATTAATTTGGTACCTGGAATGAATTTTGCTACACTTTTGGCCTTGGCGTTCCAAAATTTTTAAATCTCCAAGCCTTAACACTATATTCTGATTCTTTAGTTTGATTACGCAGGTGGATTTTAAGAATTTTTTCGAGATTTTGGTAACTTTTTGGGCCCTGGTGTCCAAATGTCCAAAAATTATGAAATTTTCAAAACCGAACACTGTATCAGATTTTAGTTAAAAATCACTTTACTTTCATATCCCGCATGGATTTTTCTGATTTGTAAATTTTGCCCCTAACATTTTCCCCCCTTTTTCGGTGGATCATTCTCAAAAACGATATGGTTCTGTGAGGTAAAGGTATAGACACGAATGTCAAGTCTTAGAAAAATTGGTTGACGCATTCAAAAGTTATCGTGAGACATACTGCAAAGAAAGACACACAAATTCCAACAGCCGAGCTGAATGAAACTGAGGACTCGCTTCGCTCGTTCAAATAGGGTTGTCATCTGTTAAATCAAGTCGTAGGACAAATTTGTATTAAAATGATATCTATAATTATAAAACAAAAATTCCGACATATATGATGTGTCTTAATGGGAATAGACATGGCAAACGAAAATGGACATGATTATCGGTAAATGGGGTATATTAAAAAAATGACAAATTCTAGAGTTTGGTAGGGAAAGGCACTGAACCAGGATGCGTGCGAGAGGTCACATGGGGAGACTAGGGCTCTATACGGACTGTGGTGACATCGGAAGAAGAAAGAGGACATTAGCATCTCATTCATAATAAAATTACTATGGTGTTGAAAAAATAAAAGTGATCTTCAAAATGACCTTATGGTTTAAAAAACATAACGTTTTTTTTATAAAACACCCTTAACATTTATTATTAATACACAAATTCATACATATACTATACTCTAAAGTTATTAATTATAAAATTGTACCATTTTCTTTACGATATGTAATAAATATGTTATAAATAAAAGTATTGATCATTAATAATTAGCATTATCAGTAATCAGTCAAATATAATCATTAATCGTTAATCAAAAAGTAAATGAAAAAAATTATATACAGAATCGCTTTTCTTTGTTAACCAACACGTCAGTACACTTTCTGTGTGCCCACCCTTAAGAAGATCTTTGCAAGTTTTCAGCTTCCCATTGAAGTTTTACTTTTTGAATGAGAATGCACTTTTTTAATGTACAAATAAACAAGCACTTAAACGCTAACAACAAAAGAAACTGACACTACTTTATTTTAAACGAAAAATTACGACATATACTCTATGAATACTTACCAATTGACTAACTGTGTGTGTGTAGTTGATGTGTGTAACCATAAAAAACTTTACACTATGTTCAGATTTTGATTAGAATTACTTTTAGTTTGATACTCTACAGACATTATAACTTTTTAGAACCTGGCCTCCAATAATTACATTTTTTTAATGAACACTCTATTCAGATTTCGCTTAAAGTTTCTTATAATTGTTTACCCCATATAGATTTTTTGCCATTTTTTTTTTCAGTGATGACTCTCTCACATTTTTTGGCTCCCGCCACCGGCTCATTTTTCGGAGGATCAACTCAAAAACTTTATAGGACTAAAGTACGGAAACGCATGCCTAGTTATACTCAAATCGACTGATGCATTCAAAAGTTATAGTGATACATACTCAAACAGATAGACAGACAAATGTCAAACGGTCGAGTTAATACTGAGAGCTCACTTCGCACGTTCAGTAATAATTTACTGTATTGTATTAAAATAATTTTTGCCGGAAACAAATTAACAGTATGTTATATTTTAGGCCTACAACATATAATTTTAACATACACTAACATGTAATACAACACATACTTCACAGTTAAGTTTTTGGAATAAGCAACCATCAAGGCCCTATGGTACTACAATAACTACAGCCAATAAAGTGATTCAGCTTTGGACCAATCAGGTACGCATTGAATTAGTCCCCTATCCTTCTGCTCACATAAATCCATCCATGACTATATAGAATATTTAGTCATCTCAGTTTTGTGTATGAAAGAGTTCGTGTTTACTGTCGGCTAACCTGTGTTTTATAAGTACGTATTTGTGACAGTAGAACGTTGCAGACCCCTGTAAGCTACGTTATGAGTTTTTTACCGCTTTAGTGTACAATAACAATTTTAAACTTTCTGGCGTTAATTTGCAAACGTAGGCCTATTGTAATATTAATAGACCCGAGTGGATTGTATATGGTATGAAGAGACTAATAAATCGATTTTTGTAGAATGTTATTTGTAAAACTTCCATAACACTAAAATGTAAAGATTCTCGCTTATGGGCAGTACTGTACGCGTTTTCTGGTAACTCCTTATTCCAAACGTAAGCCTTTTTTTTTAACAGCTTCGTTAACCTCAGAGTATTCTCGAAGAAAATAACCCCTCGTGATTTTCGTATTTTGGTTACGTAGTAACGTAACAGAGTTTACTGACGAAGAAATATTTATTTCTGTAGTATGACGTCCGTACACAAAGGTTGCGTTTGTTCAGGAGTTAAACAATTTATATTTTACGATAACTTCGTCATTTTTTAATAACGTACGTATTGATCCGCTTAAGGCGGTTCCGATTGAGAATGACGCAATGTGGGAACAACTAATCAATTAATTCAGAACAGATACGTTTGCTATTTGTATACTGTAATTTCTAAGAATCGTATTAAGGGATCGATTCCATGGGCAAACGACGGCCATGTATATTTTAGTTACTGCCGAAGGTGGGTTTGTCAAAGAGCTTTGTCTAACGACATTTCGTTTGTTCTTTCTTTTAATATGATAATGTTTTTAGGCTGGGGGTCATTCCACAAAAATGTAACGTCATCAAAAAATGTAACGTTTCCACACTTTCGATTCCCCACAGTCTAGAAATCTTCGGTCTCTGTCGTTTTAACATGATAATGTTTGTTATATAGTAAATATACTTGTTATATAGTAAATATTTGTTATATGCACATTACACGTTTCAAAAGCCTAAAAACATTATCATGCTTCGATGTTTCTGTTTCGTCGAAATTTCTTTAATTTTTTTTTGTACTTGTGTTTTTACTAATATTTCTAAAGCACTTAACGATTACAAAAATGTACATTAGTGGAATTTTACAGAAAGGGACGAAGTTATGAAAACGAAGCGACTTACACACAAAATATATGGATAATACATGACGGGACATATAAACACATAGCCTACATAACCTGCAACAAAATATGGCTCGTGAACCTGACAAAAAAGAGTGAAAGGAGAAATGAATGGAAAAGATTGCTGTTTGCCGTAATGAAGGCGAAACAGGTATGTTGCCTAAACCTAAACCCGTTGGAAAGGTGAGGTGATGAAAAACGGCTGGCAACACTACTGAAAATTCTGAAGATACTTTTTTTAATCTTTACAATTTACTATCTTATCTACTATAAAGGCCTAACTCGAAGTTGTCAAAGTGTAAACTAAACAGGTTGGTTATTAATGTTTGCCGCTTAGGTTTACCTACCACAATCTTATTTTATTTTTAAAAAAATCGGCGTTTTTTACATTTCTACGTTCATAATGGGCGTTAACAATGTGCTTTCAATAAAGACTCGTCATTTCGTGACATTTAGGACTTCGTTGAAAAATATGCACAAACAATTTAAAGAAACTTAATCAGTTTATGTTATATATTCCGGTTTTCCAAAATCTTTGCGTGTTATTTTTTACAATTTTGTTGTTGTTGCTAAAACGAGATAAAACTTTGTATAACTAGCAACCTACACGAACGTGCATAACCAATCGCTTTCTTGTAGCCTAAACGTTTTTTTGAAAATGTAGTTTTTCTAAGTATAAGTTCTAAGTGTGACAATCTAAACCAACTTAACTAGACTTTCTCTTTTCTTGTAAACATGCCTTTTTTTTCTAAAGTAATAATTTAGTGAAAATCGTGTCGGTAATTTGTATAACTATCCGCACTAACCTAACATATTTCCATTCACACACATAGCTTTTGGGGACAATCTTGTAATTTGTAGTGAACATCCAATTTTTACAATGCGAGTTTCCAGATTTATTAAGCATGTTCTATACTCCAAATTTATTAAACAATTTTTTATGTATTTTTAATTGTTAATTACATTTGTTTACCTGCCATCAGTTAAGTAAAATTCAAATATGTTTATTTAGAGACAGTTAAATTTACCAAATAAACTAAATACACCGTGTAGTGTATACCTATTGAAGAATAACAAATATAAACGTAAACATATAAATTTCATAATCACACAAAATAAACTTGTTTTAAAGGTTGTCGTGTGCTCAAGAAATTGAACATGGGGCTTGAAGTAGAGGACACTTACTGAGCATTACGAAGACTGGATGTCGCTCAGCACCGTCACAAATAAACCATGTAATCCATCGTTTTCCCGTCACTTGTATGTTTATGTAACATTACGTCACATTAACGTTTATATAAGTCTGTGATTTGTAACGATCCCACTTACACTGGCTACACTCTGGTTACTCTGTTTTGCGTGTTTCATCCCATCTGATGCCTGTACTTTCTAATTTGTCAGTTTATAGATGTTTAAGTAGTACTGTACCTTTATGCGTACCCGCAGTCATTTTAGATATTTCGATTATGCGATTTTTTGGCTTCGATATGTAGTGAATATCTATTTTATGTAGGTGACAGAATTATACAAAATTTAATTTCGTATGTTGCAAAATAGTTGGCTGGCGATTGCAGTTGGTTTTGTTTGTCATTTTTTTTTAACGAAAAATGTTTTTAGCATAATATATCACCGGCGCGTGCCTGTGACGCCAAAAGTTGATGTTGTTAGGGGTTAACATGACAACTGAAATTACACATGGAAACCAATACGTCTGTAATTGGTTACAGACATCTGTAATGTAAAACTCGTTTTTTTCGAAAACCACGAAAATCCCCAATTCGAAAGTAAGTATAGTAATTATTGCCTGTTACTATACTGTACAATGTACATGTCTCCCTTTTGTGGGAGATCTCGGTTTTTCAGTAGAACTCGTTTTCCAGTAGTACTCGTTTTTTCATTAATACTCGTTCTGTGAATAGATCACTGGAAAGCCACCAAACTCAAAAGTAAGGCGGGGTGGCCCTTGCCTATTACTATACATGTCACTTTTTTGTGGGGAACTCGTTTTTTTCGGTAATATTCGTTTTCCAACAAGTACTCGTTTTGTAGGTAATCGAAAACAAACGTCCATTACGTACAATATGTAGATCGTATATTGTCACTCCTTAATAGATTATGCTTTTACCCATTAACCATACATATTTGTATTTTTCAGTTGATATTTGCTGTTGTAGTTTTTGCCAATTTGTAAACTTAAAAACATTAGGTTCTTTATTTTAAGTGTTACTCTGTTATAAGCATTGTACATACACATTAAACGTTCTGTTTTTCTCAATGATGGCTTTTATTTGTTTCAGCAGTAAACTAAAAACCGAATAACATTGTTACTTAACCTTCGAAATGAAAACAACACGTATGTTCGCTTTACATGAAGAAATAGGAAAATTTACAATTAGTACACTTCTTCTTTTCCACATCATAATATATCTACACAATCGCATATTAAAAACATCGAAAATGTCCTGCGGGTACGCATAAAGGTACATTTCCGTTTAAGTCTAGTTATAGCTTTCGCGTAATTGTTTTTACCACCCGATCACTCTTTTGTCACAGTGCTGTGGTTAAATGGCGAAGACCGTGTCGATTACCGAATCGTTCATACACTGAAGATGGCGTCCAGAGGAGAAGCCGAAACGTCTGTTCATAGCGGCAGAAGTGGAACACGGCCTAATACCCCGGAGACAAGTCAATTACATTCTAAGACAGTTGATACCGGCCGTGATAGATTCCCTTCAGCGTCAGAACACATTCGTGAGGGAATGCATCTAGCCAGAACAAATGTTGGCTGTGACAATTTGGTACGTAAAATCACAGTAAAATTTTTTCAAAACAGAACATTTTATTTTTAAGTAGTTACAGAAGTAGTAACTATTTGTTAGTTGGAATCGTACTTATTTTCCAAAACTAAATACACTGTTCAAGTTATCATGGCATAGGGAAGTCATAGTCCTATGAATTATTATACATTTCCGATGAACCGTGGGGATTGAAGGAAGTTGGTGATTCTGAAAATTGTTGCTCGAAGCTTTTGTAGTATTGGCTGGTTCTTCTTGAGGGCATATTTCTCTGTTGGTTAGCAGGTTGCAGCTCATAGCATTAAGTCTACTCACTCAAATCCTGTGAAGGGTGCACCACACTTTGAGGAGATAGGCCCTAAGTTGAAATTAGTGTGAAGAAGGAAATACAAGTATTTCGTCTTGACAAAAACGTTTTAGGGAGTGAATAATTCTTCTGAATGTTGTTTTCACACTGACAAACTCTCTCTCTCTCTCTCTCTCTCTCTCTCTCTCTCTCTCTCTCTCTCTCTCTCTCTCTCTCTCTCTCTCTCTCTCTCTCTCTCTCTCTCTCTCTCTCACACACACACACCTATGGCACTACAGCCCTTGTTGGGCCCTGGCCTCCTTCAATTTTCCCCCCATTCTCTTCTGTCGGTAGCTATCCTCCTCCAGGAACGCACTTTCAATATTTCTTTCGCTTCCTCATCCACCGCGTCCTCTCATCTTCTCCTCGGTCTTCCTACTGGTCTTTTTCCGTGGATTCTGGTATTCAATAGTTTTCGTGGTATTCTGTCTTCCCCCATCCTGGCTACATGACCAGCCCACCTTAGACGGTGTAGATTTGTGTACTGTGTTAACGGTGGTTCTTTATACATTTGATACAATTCAAAGTTATATCTTATTCTCCAGCCGAGTACGTCATTAACTGGTCCCAGGATTCTTCGTAATATTTTTCTTTCAAAGATATCGAGAGTGTTTGCTGCTTTGGAGTTCAGGATACACACTGTCAAACCAGACCGGTTTAATCACAACGGTGAAAACGCGTAGTGTACTTCCGATCTCATTTCCACGTTTTTATTAAAATAAAGTTTAAGATATATGTATAGTAAGATCAATAATAAATCACTGATCGCTATTAGAACCTCTTAATTGCCGGAGCATTTATTTAAGCGTAATATGTTATGAATAACTAGAACAAGAGGAAAAGTAATTCAAAATCGGATTAGGATAATACAGAAATTGAACTGAACAGTTGAATCCAATACTATGGCACAAACATGTTACTAGAGACATACAAAAATAATATTAATGCAGTTAAAACGTATCATTGGAATGATTTAACCGAATCAGTAACAAGAAGATAAGGAGAATAACATAGAGCAAAGGAACGCAACAAGTTACATAGATAGAAATGTTTTTCGTGGTAAGGTCTCTCGGTGATAAAGGTGATAGTCTCTAGTCAGGAGAGTATCTCATAAGAAGAATCGAGGAAAATCCTGTAGTCAAAATGTCACAGTGCCTTTCACCAGACACCGAGGAAGGTGCACTCACTGACCACGTAGAGAATATTAATTTGTTAACATTTATGTATGTATGTATTAACATGTATGTTTTAACATTTATAACTTTAAATTAAGCTCCCATAAAATCAACTAAAATGTTTTATCGTTTATTGCCTTGTAGTAGCGCTTAATAACTACTGTTCTACTAACTAAACAACAAAATGTTAACTTCTTTTAAAGGATTAAACTAGTTCATAAAGTTTGCTTCAAATTGCGTTTGTAACCAATCGATGACTCTTCAAGTGTCTACCAACTCAAGCGTGAACTTAGTTGTATACAAAGGGATTTATAATTAGTAAAGTGAACTGAAAGTTTACTTGCGATCTGTCAAGCTAGTTTTCTTTATCAATATTGGTAGCAGTAGAAGGCTCGGTTTTTCAGACGCTTATACCATTTACTTTAACGTGTGAAAAATTTTCTATGTGCATAAAACAATTCGTTATAGAGATTCATTTTTGAAACAGTATATCTAAGTGCCCTGTTATTCATTTGGTTCAGATGACATTAGGATTGACCACAAAATTCTTAAAATTTTTCACAAATTTCTTTATGAAATTTTATTTAAAAAATGGACTGAAGAACAAACAAAGTATATAAAAATTAAATCAGATGAAAAGAAAATAGGTAGTAGTGTGTAGAACGACTCGTTCGTGAAATCAGATTCTAAGCAGATACTTTGGATTGGCAATTTATAACAAAACCGTCTTACACGGTGTCTCTTAGACGTATGCAATTCTGTACGTTTGGTATCAACGATGGAAAAAACTTTTTTTAACTTTTCTTTATTTTCTTTTAACCACTGAACTGAAAAATCACACCAAAACTTCTTATACATACAATTTTCTAAAAAAAAATTGTAGTTTTAATTTTCACTTAAGACAAGCTTACAGAAATATTTACATCAAATTTTTCTATATTTTGGAAAATATAAAGCTTCTCACTAGTAGTGAATTACCTTACTAATAATGATTTTAATTAATAATATTCACCCCAAAATATAGATTATTCACCCCAAAATAATGATATTTCCATTATAATAGCCGAATCGTGTCACGAAGAGTGCGGAAACAAAGTGTGCGGACAACAGGAATGTTGCGAAGAGTCCGGGTAGTGAGTCACTCTGATACCTGAGGAGGGTAGACCTTAAAGTCACAAACATTTAACATGCTAAGTGTGCGGACACCACCAAAACTTGCACGCTTCTGATTGTCTTGTCAGATATCATTTACATTTTAACTTTATCTACAGCTAGCGGTTACCCGCGGCTTCGCATACGAATATTTGACTTTTAATAAGTATTTTAATATAATTTTTATCGCATATGTCTACTTGCCGTTCTGTCAGCTCGTATAATAATTTTGTATTCATTAGTCAAATTCTCTACAAAGCCGTTTTCAACACTTGTACTATTTTAAGTTGTACTAAATTATTATGTTGGTGCAACAGCTTTTGGAGATTTAAAAGTAGCCGTTTATAAAGCCTTTGAAGATATTTATAAAGTACCTGATAAATCAAAACGCTAAATTCTTTATTTTAAGTGTTAGTGTGTTATAAGCATTGTATAACACATTAAACGTTATGCTTTCCTCAACCATGGCTTTTATTTATTTTAATAGTAAACGAAAAATCATAAACCGTTGTCACCTAACCTCACAAATGAAAACAACACGTATTTCCGCTTTGCATTAAGTAATAGGACAATTTACAATGAGTACACTTCTTTTCCACATCGTAATATATCGATACAATCCCATATTATATGAAACATCAAAAATATACTGCAGGAATGGATAAATTTACAATTCCGATGCCGCTAAATAGGTTTTGTTTATTTATTTGTTACTATGGTAATTAATTATGGTCTCCATGGTGTTTATGACGTCTTTAGTAGTAGTATTAATTTATTAATATATTTCATTACTTATTCATTGCATCATCAAAAATACCTATAAACATAAATTTTATAATCGTTTAAGACAATTACAAAATATATAGACGTATCTGTAACAAAAATTACAAAAGATATCGATACAATCGCATAGTAAAAACTGCAGGAACGGATAAAGGTACAGTTCCGATGCCGCTAAATATCATTTGTTTAATTACTTGTTACTATGGTAATTAATTCTGGTCTCCATGGTATTGATGACATCTTTATATGCGTCAACGAAAAGGCATAATTAAAAGGGCCTAAATCGTGGGGGAACGGGGCAAAATATTAAATTCCAAGTTAGACAATATTTTTCGCCTTGTGTCAAAGGTTACCTGTGCAAAATTCGGTGGCAGTCGGTGTAACGGTGTGGATTTGTATTCAGAACCCCTAAATCCTCAGACTTTGAGTTATATATATATATATATATATATATATATATATATATAGATCTTACTAATTACGCATAACATAGTAATACATCTACTCGTTACTTTGAAAACACTTATTTTACAGTTTTTGCTATTTTTATTATTTGCATTAAATTTTTAATTTACTTTTTCAAAGTCAATCAATAATTGAAAAAATTATCGGAGGATACAACCAGTATGTATATGAGACTGAAATGTACAAATATATCTATAGTTAACGTAAGTTATACCTACTGAACATATATAAACCCTGATTTATTTTATAAAAAATGTATGGGCAATTTGTACTTAAAATTATATGAAAATGTTACTCTTTATCTTCAAAGATATTCTTAAAAAAACAATGACTTAACTATAAATGTTGGGCCTAATTCTTCATTATAACAATATACAGTAAAAAATATAGGTACTTTCCCAATACCCGTATACACATTACGTTTTCGAAGTTGTGAATATGCGGTTGTATAGATATACCACTATATGAAGAAGAAGAATGGTAATAATTTTAAATTAATCTATTTCTCAATGTAAAGCAAAAATACGTATTGTTTTACTTCCATGTCCCATAAGGAAATGGAAGTTTGGTGATGGAAAAAAAATCATGTTCGAGATAATTGCAGATTCCGATTGTACTACCCTCAAAACATTAAAAATATCGGTATGGAGAACCATACATGACTTCCATGTTCTAAGATTTATATTTAAAATCATTTTCGAAATGAAATATTAGTATAGAAACTACTTCTTTCTACGTACTGCTTCAGCCTTAACCACAGTACTGTGGTCACTAACGTATACCACCTCACGTTATCGCACTTGATTTTCACTGATGATGGAAGTCGATGGCATTGCCGAAACGTCTGGTTTTGTAGAAAACATTGGACTACGGCCAAACATCCCGGGAAGGAATTTTAACAAAAACTACTTCTTTGTTGCCGATAACGTTGTACAATATATATAAAAAATTGCATAAAATTAATGGCTTGTATAAGTTAATGTTTGATCTCCATTAAGTAGTGCTCAAGTTTCCAAAGTTTTAATACTATGATGTCTGTAATTAAAACATCAGAGCAGGTTTAGTGTGTATGAGGGTACACCGTGGACAAAAATTTTCAACATTTCCTATTGAGCGTTGCTACAGTGTTCCTAGTTGCAGCGTTCCTATCAAGCTGCGAATCTACAGTGTATGTTTCACAGAACAAACACGCGAAAAAGAAGGAGCGCTCCGAAGTCACTCATGGACCCTCAGCATCTTGCAGAGGGTTCATTCCCTAAAGACGAAAAGTCTGTCTATGAATCGTTCCTCTGTAAACACTTGCAGTTACACTGCCCAGCGATCCACAGGAAGCAAATCGCTATCCACGCTGGACACTTTTTCGGCTTGCACGCGTTATGTTGGTATGGGTTTCGGCACTTACCATTAGAAAGCGTGCAAATGTAAGAAAATAAACATGAGTGAGGCCAGAAATAACGCGAATTTTGTGTGTGTGTGTGTGTGTGTGTGTGTGTGTGTGTGTGTGTGTGTGTGTGTGTGTGTGTGTGTGTTCCCTGCCTTTTTATTGCGGTAGTCATAATAATAAAATGGAAACGTAAACATTATATAACTGAGATATGCTTGCCTGCCACGAACGATATATTATTTTATACATGTATATTAACTCATACATAATTTACATGAAAATGAAAAAATTATAATTTTATTGCCTGGCAACAAAATTATTTTATTTTACTTCCATATTCTTTAAGGAAATGGAAGTATGGTGATGGCAAAAATAATCGTGTTCGAGATTATTGCAGATTCTGATTGTACTACACTCAAAACATGAAACATGAAAAAGTCGTTTTTCGAAAAGTGTCTGTGTGTGTCTGTGTGTCTGTCTGTGTGTCTGCTGTGTGTGTGTCTGTCTGTCTATCTGTAGATTTTTTTTCAATGGCAAACGATAACAGCCGCAAATTCAAACAGAATCAAATAATTTTTTGCATACATCCCTGAATTGTAGAATACTCACGACCTATTGTTTTTGGTGAAGATCGATTGAGGGAAGGGGTAGTTTACCTGCAACGGTTTTTTTTATGAAGGGAAATATTTTTTTTGCAAACGATAACAGCCGCAAATTCAAACATAATCAAATAATTGTTTGCATACAGCCCTGATTTGTAGAGTACTCAAGAACTATTGTTTTTGGTGAAGATCGGTTAAGGGAAAGGGGTAGTTTACCAGCAACGTTTTTTTATCAAGGGTATTTTCTATGGCAAACAATAACAGCCGCAAATTCAATAAGAATCAAATAATTTTTTGCATTCGTCCCTGAATTGTAGAGATCTCAAGGACTTTCGATTTTGGTGAAGATCGGTTAAGGGGAAGGGGTAGTTTACCAGCAACCTTTTACGTTTTAACAACAGTAAAGTACTTGAAAATTCATTTAAACTTTTTCAAACAATGGTAAAATAAAATAATTTAGGCAAAATCAGGGCTGTAGGCAAAAAATTATTTGATTCTGTTTGAATTTGCGGCTGTTATCGTTTGCCATAGAAAAAAAATCTACAGACAGACACACAGACAGACACACAAGCAGACAATTTTCGAAAAACGACTTTTTTCATGTTTTGAGTGTAGTACAATCAGAATCTGCATTAATCTCGAACGCGATTTTTTTTGCCATCACCATACTTCCATTTCCTTAAGGAACATGGAAGTAAAAGTAATTTTTCGAAAAGTGTATGTGTATGTGTGTAGATTTTTTACTTCCATATTCCTTAAGGAAATGGAAGTATGGTGATGGCAAAAAAAATCGTGTTCGAGATTATTGCAGATTCTGATTGTACTACACTCAAAACATGAAAAAAGTCGTTTTTCGAAAAGTGTCTGTCTGTCTGTCTGTGTGTGTGTCTGTGTGTCTGTGTGTCGGTAGATTTTTTTTCTATGGCAAACGATAACAGCCGCAAATTCAAACAGAATCAAATAATTTTTTGCATACAGCCCTGATTTGTAGAGTACTCACGACCTATTGTTTCTGGTGAAGATCGGTTGAGGGAAAGGGGTAGTTTACCGGCAACGGTTTTTTTATCAAGGGTAATTTTTTTTTGACAAACGATAACAGCCGCAAATTCAAACAGAATCAAATTATGTTTCGCATACAGCCCTGAATTGTAGAGTTCTCAAGACCTATTGTATTTGGTGAAGATCGGATAAGAGAAAGGGGTAGTTTACCGGCAACGTTTTATGTTTTAACAAGGGTATTTTCTATGACAAACGATAACAGCCGCAAATTCAAACAGAATGAAAAGATTATTTGCATACACCTCTAAATTGTAGAGTTTTCAAGACCTATTGTTTTTGGTGAAGATCGGTTAAGGGAAAGGGGTAGTTTACTGGCAACGTTTTATGTTTTAACAAGGGTATTTTCTATGGCAAACGATAACAGCCGCAAATTCAAACAGAATCAAATAATTTTTTGCATACAGCCCTGAATTGAAGAGAACTCAAGCTTTTTGATTTTGGTAAAGATCGGTTAAGGGGAAGGGGTAGTTTACTTGCAACCTTTTACGTTTTAACAACAGTAAAGTACTTGAAAATTCATTTAAACTTTTTCAAACAATGGTAATTGTTAAAAATAAAATAATTTTGTTGCCAGGCAATGAAATTAGAATTTTTTCATTTTAATGTAAATCATGTATGAGAGAAAATATATGGTTCGTGGCAGGCAAGCATATCTCAGTTATGTAATGTTTACGTTTCCATTTTATTATTATGACTACCGCAATAAAAAGGCAGGGAACACACACACACACACACACACACACACACACACACACACACACACACACACACACACACACACACACACACACAATTCGCGTTATTTCTGGCCTCATTCATGTTTATTTTCTTACATTTGCACGGTTTTTAAATGGAAAGTGCCGAAACCCATACCAGCATAACGCGTGCAAGCCGAAAAAGTGTCCAGCGTGGATAGCGATTTGCTTCCTGTGGATCTCTGGGCAGTGTAACTGCACGTGTTTACAGAGGAACGATTCATAGACAGACTTTTCGTCTTTAGGGAATGAACCCTCTGCAAGATGCTGAGGGTCCATGAGTGACTTCGGAGCGCTCCTTCTTTTCCGCGTGTTTGTTCTGTGAAATGTACACTGTAGATTCGCAGCTTTACTCTAAGCAACGCTCAATAGGAAATGTTGAAAATTTTTGTCCACGGTGTACCCTCATACACACTAAATCTGCTCTGTTGTTTTAATTACGGACATCATAATATTAAAACTTTGGGCCATTAATTTTATGCATATTTTTTATATATATGTGTACAACGTTATCGGCAACAAAGAAGTAGTTTTTGTTAAAATTCCTTACCGGGATATTTGGCCGTAGTCCAATGTTTTCTACAAAACCAGACGTTTCGGCAATGCCATCGACTTCCATCATCAGTGAAAATCGAGTGCAATAACGTGAGGTGGTATACGTTAGTGACCACAGTACTGTGGTTAAGGCTGAAGCAGTAAGTAGAAAGAAATAGTTTCTATGGTAATATTTCATTTCGAAAATGAATTTAAATATAAATCTTAGAATATGGAAGTCATGTATGGTTCTCCATACCGATATTTTTCTATGGCAAACGATAACAGTCGCAACTTCAAACAGAATCAAATAATGTTTTGCATACAGTCCTGAATTGTAGAGTTCTCAAGACCTATTGTTTTTGGTGAAGATCGGTTAAGGGAAAGGGGTAGTTTACCTGCAACGTTTGATGTTTTAACAAGGGTAATTTTTTCTATGACGAACGATAACTGCCGTAAATTCAATCAGAATCAAATACTTTTCTGCACACCTTCCTGAATTATAGAGTACTCAAGGTCTGTTGATTTTTGTGAAGATCGGTTAAGAGGAAAGGGTAGTTTACTTGCAACCTTTTATGTTTTAAAAGGGTAATTTTATTCTTACGACGAATGATAACTGCCGCATATTCAATTGCATACATTCCTGAAGTTTTAAGTACTCAAGGTCTGTTGATTTTGGTGAAGGTTGGTTAAGGGAAAGGGGTAGTTTACCTGCAACATTTTATGTTGTAACAAGAAAACTTTTTCATGACGAACGATAACTGCCGTAAATTCAAACAGAATCAAATAATATTTTACATATGTGCCTGAGTTGTAGAAGACTCAAGGCCTATTGATTTTGGTGAAGATCGGTTACGGATAAATGGTAGTTTACCGGAAACATTTTTTTTGTAACAAGAGCAAAGTACTTAATTTTGATAAATAAAGTATCCTGATAAGAAGATCTTAATAATCCACTGTAGAAACGCAGATGAAATATCTATAAATGAAGAGGCTAGTTGAAGGGGGTGGGGGTAATTTTCTATAAATGAAAATTATAGTTGAAGGGGAGGGGATAATTTTTATGTGTACTACGTTATCGGCAACAAAGAAGTAGTTTGTTGTTAAAATTCCTTCCCGGGCTGTTAGGCCGTAGTCCAATGTTTTCTGCAAAACCAGACGTTTCGGTAGTGCCGTCGACTGCCATCATCAGTGAAAATCGAGTGCGATAACGTGTGTTGGTATACGTTAGTGATCAAAGTACTGTGGTTAAGGCTGAAGCAATAAGTGGAAAGAAGTAGTTTCTATGGAAACATTTCATTTCGTAAATGATTTTAAATATAAATCTTAGAACATGGAAGTTATGTATGGTTCTCCATACCGATTTTTTATTTTTCAGATTACGTAATAATGGTTTCTGGTTTTTAGCTTACTGTTCAAAGAAATAAAAGCCATGGTTAGGAAAAATATGACGTTTAATGATACACCCAATGCTTGAAAGAGAGTAACATTAAAAACAAAGAACATAACGTTTTTTTAACAAAAAAGATAACAGAAAATATAAAGTGAAAAATACAAATTGTGACGATTTAATTGATAATAAAATCTTTAATAAAAAAAAAATTAATTTAAAAAGCAATTAAGTATTTTTAAATCGCACTATTAAACCTAAAGCCCCTGTACTAACTCAGAATAAGTATGAGATGTAAATGGAAAACCTAACTAAACAACAATAAAAAAAAATCGAATTGTAAAAAGCTATTAATATCACAGTTAACCCTTTTGCAAGTCATCATGCGTTGACCTGTTTAATTCCGGACTCAACTTGTTTAGCGAGTCGTCTGTAACTTAGGAAAGTATAAAAATCATAATGTTTGTAATTAGTAATTTGAAGGCACGAGTAGTAGTTAAAATAATTCACGTAAATTATATATGTATAATTAATGTATTGTTTCTTGTAATAATAATGTCAGTTTAAATAAAAATAGGAACTATATTATCGCGGAGTACTCGCCCCGCTCCGTTGTAATGTGCCAGTCGAATCGAGAAGTGAGTGACAATGCAGCCGTCAGACCGTACACACCTACGAGCGAGAGCTCTTCAAAAATGCATTGATTAATTTTAAGCTTAACTGTTAGCTACCACTACTAAACGTGGCGAGCAATGTTTAATATATAAAATGTAGAAAGTTGTGTTAAGAAATGTAATAAGTTAAACAAAAAAAAACTAACAACACGTAAGCAAGATGACGTCTCCCCTCAAGAGGTAAATTCCAGTACAACTTTACATATGAAGATGTGACCTGCATAAACTTCACATGTGGACGTATACGAACCATACGACGCTGACTAGGACCTACGTGGAATAACCAGAATAACTTCAATCTCCTCAGTGAACCAGCTATCTAGTACTCGCCGAAGACACGACTCAGATGACGACGCCGACATCCAGAATTCCCAAGAGTGACACCCCAGGACGAGGTCACCACGACTTATTGTAAAGGTGACTCGATAGCTTGCCTATCGAGAGTTAATTATATTTGAGACATAACTTACAGATCAAAGAGACTTTTCAAAGACAATAATTTTCTTTAAATTATAAATGAGACCAACTAAAAGTATACTGTAATATTGAATACCATACGTTGTAACGTTAATATGTAAATGTAAATTATAATCTCTTTAGTAAATAATACCATTCTTCAAATGGTAAAAGAAGTCTTGCACGCACCTAGATGAACATAGTAATACTCAGACGTCTTTGCAATATATTTAAAGTAAACTCGGATCCGAGGTAAAAAAGTACATGATCATTATGATCCCTAGTTTTTCAGAAAACCCTTTGAATATTTTAATGTAATTAATTATGTGATGGGATCTTTTCATATCATTTGTTAATAAAGAGAAGTCATCTTATTACACATGGAAATGAGTGCATATATCAGTGAAATACCTTCCCTTGTTTCCTAATAATTAGCTTAATTAATTCTGTTAATTGGGTTGAGTTTAATTTCAGTTCGTTACAACGTAGGCAGCCCATATAATTGGCTGGTGTCAATTAGGATGGGTTCCCTGGATTTGTAACGTGGCAAAGAACGTTACAAAATATTTCTGAATAGTAAGATTAAAACGAAAAAAAGAACAACATATTAACAAATGAAAACAAGATTTGTTATTCGTTAGGTGATCATATTCTTTTATGTTGTTCACTAAAATCTCGAAAACTTCACTGGAAGCGCATTTTGTGCGAAACACAAAAAATGGAAGGGGTGTATAGCATCCCTTAGTTCCTTTAGTTGTTTGTTTTTCAGTGATGTGCACAAAACCGAATATTAATTATAAAACAAATATTAGTGGAAAACGACTTCTGCCACAAAAAGTGTGATATGTATTATAACAGGCAAGCCTGTGCCACTTCACCTTACTTCGGGTTGGTTTTTTTTACCTCCATGTTACTTAAGGAAATGGAAGTATGGTGATGGCAAAAAAAAATCGTGTTCGAGGTTATTGCAGATTCTGATTGTATTACACTCAAAACATGAAACAAAGTCATTTTTCGGAAAGTGTCTGTGTGTGTGTCTGTGTGTGTGTCTGTGTGTCTGTCTGTCTGTCTGTCTATCTATCTGTCTGTCTGTCTATCTGTAGATTTTTTTCTATGGCAAACGATAACAGCCGCAAATTCAAACAGAATCAAATAATTTGTTGCATCCTGCCCTGATTTGTAGAGTGCTTAAAACCTATTGTTTTTGGTGAAGATCGGTTAAGGGAATAGGGTAGTTTACCACCAACATTTTATGTTTTAATAAGGGTAATTTTTTTTATGACGAACGATAACTGCCGTAAATTTAAAGAGAATCAAATAATGTTTTGCATACGTTACTGATTTGCAGAGACCTCAAGGCCTGTTGATTCTGGTGAAGATCGGTTAAGGGAAAGGGGTAGTTTACCTGCAACAATTTATGTTGTAACAAGAGAAATGTTTTCATGACGAACGATAACTGCTGCACATTTAAACAGAATCAAATATTTTTTTGCATGCATCCCTGAATTATAGAGGACTGAAGGTCTATTGATTTTGGTGAAGATCGGTTAAGAGAAAGGGGTAGTGTACCTGCAACGTTTTATATTTTAACAAGAGTAAAGTACTTAATTTTGATAAATAAAGTATCCTGATAAGAAGCTCATAATAATCCACTGTAGAAATATAGATAAAAATATCTATAAATGAAGAGGTTATGTGAACGGGGTAGGGGTAATTTTCTATTAATGATAATTATAGTTGAAGGGGGAGGGAAGAATTTTTTATATGTGTACTACGTTATCGGCAACAAAGAAGTAGTTCTTTGTTAAAATTCCTTCCCGGGCTGTTTAGCCGTAGTCCAATGTTTTCTGCAAAACCAGACTTTTCGGCAGTCCATCGACTGCCATCATAAGTGAAAATCGAGTGCGAAAACATGAGGTGGTATACGTTAGTGACCACAGTACTGTGGTTAAGGCTGAAGCAATAAGTAGAGAGAAGTAGTTTCTATGGAAATATTTCATTTCGAATATGATTTTAAATATAAATCTTAGAACATGGAAGTCATGTATGGTTCTCCATACCGATATTTTACAAGGATTTCACAAAAAGTGAGTATTATTTTAAAGGCATATTGGTTTCTATGTGTAATTTTAGTTTGCATGTTAACCTAACGTTAACTTTTGGCATCACAGGCACGTAGGCCTATCGGAGTTGTATGATTGCTACAAGGATTGTTCAATAGAAACACGTTTGATCTGCGCAGCCGTGACTTCGTCGCCATGGCAACGGAATTCATTTATTTATAGTGTCTGTTTAAGTACTAGTGACGCGTCTGTCAAAAAAATTTGCAGTTTGCTCTTTTCTAAGCGTTGTGACTGCGTTGAAAAATGTTATCTATGATACAAAATACGTCCAAAGATAATCTGCGTGCCGTTTTTCAGTTTTTGGCCGCTGACGGGCGTCAGCCAATAGAAATTTATACGAGAATGAAATCTGTATATGGCGATTATAGTTATTTTCATACGGCAGTGGTTGAATAAATTTTGAAAAGGAAGAGAATCCACTAAAGATTTGGCCCGTCCCGGACCTGCACGTGTTGCAGCATCGGATGAAAATGTGAGACAGTTGGAAAATGCTTTACACGCAAATAGCAGCATCAAAATTAGAGAACTTTCTCAAATGTTGAGCACCAGCGTGGAAACTGTTCATTCCATCATTCATAGTCTTGGCTATCACAAATTTGCTGCTCAGTGGATTCCATGACTGCTTACTGATGAGCAGAAAAATTTGCGTTCGGCCTTATCATTACAGCATTTGATGCGCTTTCAACAATAAGGTAATGCCTTTCTACACCAAATTGTTGCCGGTGATGAGTCTTTGTGCTATCACTACAAACCAGAATCCATGCAGTGGAAGCATGCACAATCTCCGAAGACGAAATAATGTCGGTCCCAACCTTCGGCAGGAAAAGTAATGCCGTATTTTTTGATTATCAGGGTGTGCTGCTCTTAGATTTTAAAGAACCTGATGTCAACATCAACGCTGAGTGATATGCAGACAGCTTAAAACGCTTACGGGTCAGCATCAAGAATAAACGTCCCGGGAAGTTCACAAATGGTGTCACTCTTCTGCGTGATAACGCTCGACCCCATGTAGCCCAGACGATTCAAGATCTGCTTGGTCGTTTGAAGTGGGAAGTCTTACAACATCCACCTTACAGTTCCGACTTGTTCCAGTGCGATTATCATGTTTTTGGCCCATTAAAGAAATCACTAAAAGGATGGCGCCGGCGGTTCAAATCGGATGCTGAGGAAGAGTTTGCTGTTAGCGAATGGTTCCACAAAGAGCCGCTAGAATTTTACCAGCAGGAACTCTACAGATTAGTGTAACAGTGGGACTTATGTCTTAATGTTAATGGAAAATTCTTTAAAATTGTTGAATTAAAAGTGCTTTACAGCCTCTAAACGTGTAAACGTGTTTCTATTGAACAATCCTCGTAGTAACATTTTTCGTAAAAATATGACAATAAAACAAGACTGCAATCGTCAGCAAACTATCTTCTAACATACACAAGTACATATTCACGATTTCTGTTATCTAACTAAAATTAAATGCGATATTCACTACATTATCGATGCCAATAATCGCATCATCGAAATATGAAAAATGAATGTGGGTATGGTTATCGGAAAAGTACCAAAATATCATAGTAAATGTCACTATCACAAAAGTAGGATGGAACTGAAAAATACTTGTAAACTTACCGTGTGCTGGAATTCATTGACTTGTATGTTTGATAACCCTCGTGTTTTTCCGTAGACTGAAAAAACGCCAGTAACTTTATAAATGCTTATTACCAATTAAAGTACAAAACGTAAATCAAACGTAGGGCTATATTGTTTGTAACTGGTTAGGCAGGATCACTTTTTTCTTCTCTCACTTTCTTAAAAGACAAAACAATCCAAAACAAACCACGGTAGCCATACGAACGAATGGTCTGGCGTCACATAATGCAACCAAATAACGCATCATGCTTTTACAAAAACGTTACAAACTGAGTACCTATAGTTTTCCAATGAAAACGTTTTTGTTAGTTATATCTAAAGATAGTACTATGTTATCAGCACATAAAAGTTGTACTTTCTTTCATCAATTTGGTCACAAAAGTGCATTAATTTTGGAATCGTGTGTAGACTCTCTTCGCTCGTCTCAATTATAATCCTTAAATAACTTAAATAGATAATGAACAGAAATCTGCCCACTTCTATAAATTAATTAACCCTGAATTCTTCATATGACAGTTTAAGTCAGGAAGTCAAGTAGTATTACCACAAAAAATAACAGCCTTTAAGGTATTAGAACGTATTATTACATAAACAAAATGCAGATCACAATACAAAATAACAGATTACAAATTTATTTTATTTTCATCTGTCACATAATCTCGTAACAATTATTGCAGGTCGTAGAATCGCGTTGCACCATTTTCCATCAGCTACTCCCTGTGCGTACAGAGAACATTGCCCGGGAGTCACGAACTTGGACGTTGGAAGTAGGATTTGCTGGCAGAGCTGACTCGAGCTGGCTAGCTCGAGCTCTGACTCATTCGTCAGTAGGCCTATCAGTGGGCATTAACCGAACCCTCAGTTCGGTACCCATTACCAGCCTTTGACTCCCAAAAACAGACGTACGTGTACCTGCATACATAGGTACATATCTCATTTTTTAGATTTAAGCACATATATATTTGTTTGCTTTATTTTTTTGTGTGTTTATATATACCATATATATGCAGTACGTCATACGTAAAAACGTATAAATACAAATAAATAAATACAATACATAAACAATACACAATACAATATAGGCTATAAATACTAATCTAACGCGAAGGGTCGGCCGTCTTCCTTTCGTGCAGCAATCGTCTTTCCTTCCGTGACGCGTCAGACGGCTCCCTTTCCATGCAGTGTCGGTACGTGTAGCTCGGTCGGCTCCATCTCTGTGTAGCGTTGGACGGCTCCCCTTCCGTGCAGTCGGGTTTCCTTCCGTGACGCGTCAGACGGCTCCCTTTCCACGCAGTGTCGGTACGTGTAGCTCGGTCGGCTCCCCTTCCGTGCAGTCGGGTTTCCTTCCGTGACGCGTCAGACGGCTCTCTTTCCATGCAGTGTCAGTACGTGTAGCTCGGTCGGCTCCATCTCTATGTAGCGTTGGACGGCTCCCCTTCCGTGCAGTCGGGTTTCCTTCCGTGACGCGTCAGACGGCTCCCTTTCCACGCAGTGTCGGTACGTGTAGCTCGGTCGGCTCCCCTTCCGTGCAGTCGGGTTTCCTTCCGTGACGCGTCAGACGGCTCCCTTTCCATGCAGTGTCAGTACGTGTAGCTCGGTCGGCTCCATCTCTGTGTAGCGTTGGACGGCTCCCCTTCCGTGCAGTCGGGTTTCCTTCCGTGACGCGTCAGACGGCTCCCTTTCCACGCAGTGTCGGTACGTGTAGCTCGGTCGGCTCCCCTTCCGTGCAGTCGGCTTTCCTTCCGTGTGACGTCGGTACGTGTAGCTCGGTCGGCTCCATCTCTGTGTAGCGTTGGACGGCTCCCCTTCCGTCCAGTCGGGTTTCCTTCCGTGACGCATCAGACGGCTCCCTTTCCACGCAGTGTCGGTACGTGTAGCTCGGTCGGCTCCCCTTCCGTGCAGTCGGCTTTCCTTCCGTGTGGCCTCGGTACGTGAAGCTCGGTCGGCTCCCCTTCCGTGCAGGGTCGACTAGATGACGCTTCAAGCGGTAGCACCACGTTCAACAACAGCGGAGGTAGTCGGGACGAACTTACAACAACTGTTAAGGACAGAAACTTAGGAAACTACAGAAAAATACGACTTAAGTGGAGACGCATGAAAAGACAATCAAGTGCGAAAAACGTGGAAAATAGATAGGTAGTAGAGGTCGAAGAAAACCTAGAAATTGCTGGGGAGGTAACAAACGGAGCAAACTGATGAAGAAGTGATGAAGGTGACAAATTGGTAAGCGATTGCTTAAGATTGGTCTTGTTGGAGGAACTAAAAGAGGCTAGACTCAGAAGGCCTGTTAAAGCAAGGGAAGAAGAAGAAGGTCCAATACGCCTATGGAGTTTTCATGACACACCGTTGTGCCTATGGTGCAGGACAAGTGTTACTATTTTGGTCGTCCAATTGATTACTTCATAAGTTACTGTGATTTGTAATTAATCAGATAATAAAATATAAATAGGCCTATATGAAGAATATAATGGAAAAATATCCACAAACAAATCTAAGATATGGTTTTCAAATGAAAGGAACCAGCCAGATTCAAAATAATTATTAAAAACCCTATCATTGGATCAAGCAAATTACTATAGCTACTTGGGTAATATTGCTAGTCTGATAAAAAGAGGGACATAGATACTGAACTACAAAAAAAAAAATGATATGTGGAACCATCAATATTGCGACCAGGTACTACAATTAAATTTTTTGATAGCTGTCCCTCTTATATTGTACGCTAGTTAGGCAGGTTTATGACCACGATACTGAAAACAAAATACAATCTTTCGAGATGAAAGTCCTACCAGACTTGAAAGAATGTACGAGAGTTGATAGAATTAGAAATCAAGACATAAAATCATTTGCAAAAAGTAAGATAACTTTAACAAAAGAAACGAGCGCTTGGAAAAGTTGGATAAGGAACACGCTTTCAAAGATAAAACAAAAAGGAAGGAATTAGAGGACGACCAAAGAAAAAATAAAGATGATCAGATACTTACCTGAAGGCGAAACACAGATGTCTAACCCAAAGAGCAAGCATGATGATCGACCCGTGCCATTTTCGAAAGTAAAGTGAAAAAATTGAATTCGTATCCCTAGTTACGTAGCCTAAAATTTAAGGTATTGTTGCTTAATAGTAAATAAATAATTTATAAACAGAAAGTAAATTAATGAAGAACTTACAGTCGTAATAAAACTAAAACATACTCTTACGCGAGGACTCAAATGAATTGTAAATCCATTTGTTGTCCGTTTGCGAAATATGTTGTCCGTTTGCGTTTGGAGACGGGATTAGACGAGGACCATACAGTATGTTATTTACTGTTGTTTATTATGGCTATTATTTACTACAATAATAGCAATATAAAAAACACATTTAAGAGTTTGTTGCCCACACTATGGCGGAATCAGCGGCCTTCAATTTGGCCTGCGACAGTGCTGCTTATGCAACGTCTGGTGTCTAAGATATTCAGTATCTACTATCAGCAGTTCACCTTTGCTACCGAACAAGTAATGTGGTGACGTATGCCATTCCGCTGCACGCATCACTGTAATACTACACATTTAAAATACGTTTAACACAGTTTCGGTGTGACTTGACTGTCTCTCACAAGGTATTTCTTGTAGCGAATAAAAAACACACTTTAACAAAATATTCAATAAATTACACTTACATATAATGTACGAACGTTCAATCTAATACGCACACAAAATTACAACTAAATACGTATGAATAATGTTTTCAGAACCAGTTATACTCCACCAACACAAGCACGCACTATCATTCCGTAGACCCCCCGCTCCTTAGGCGTCTCAGCAGCAAAACTGGTGTGCGTACAGTATATGTACGGGAAGGAAAAAAAGAGGAAAGATGGGGGGAAAGTATAAAAAGAACAGTTCAAAACATGAAGAAACATACGATATCAAGATACCAAATCATGATTAAAAGCTATTTTTTCTTTCAAAAATGGGGTATGTAGATCTTGAATTTATATGTGTATACTTATAAATTAAGTATAAGTTAGTATAAGTAAATTAAGTATACTTACATATATAGGCTATACTTAATAATGTAACGGATACAAATTTAAAAAAATTAAAGATTGAAAATATAACAGAACAAAAATACAAAAATGTAACAAATAAAAGAAGACGCTCAAAGCTGGTTTTTAAACACACAAAAATTATTGTCTATTCTATCACTTTGTCAGTCCAAAGCCTGGCAAATTGTGATGGGAATCAGTTTTTAAAAACGTAAAGGAGCTTCAATACAATGGATCTGATATGATATAAACAAAAAATATTCATTTCCTCCCCCCTCCAAAATGGTGTCCGCACACTTCGCCATGTAAAATGTTTGTGACATCGCAGTGTACCCTCCTCAGGTATCCGAGTGTTCAACTGTCCACACTCTTCATTAATCTGGCAGAATGTTCACTGTGTATGAGTGAGTCTTTTTTTTGACTTTAAGATTTGTGAATAGAAGTTTGAGACCAAGAAGTTTATTTCTGTAGCAATAACTGTGCTTTGACATATGCTAATTTAGCTTCAACAGTGAAGTTTGCTTTGTTGCTTTGAGTTGTTGTGTAAGTCGTTCAGAAAGGTTTTGTTATATTGTAGTGAGTCTGTGATCAAGAAACATCAAAGAAACGTTGCAGTTTTATAAGGAAAGTGAACCACCTTAGAAAGAAGCTGGGAGGACAGGATAAACAATGGCCTCCTTATAAAATTCGTTATGTTCGAATTAAGAATCTAAGGAACTGGTCAATAAGTGTCAGATGTATTTTAGAGATTGTATTCTCTGACTTGCAGGGAGCCAACAAGTACTTTCAATGATTGTTATTTCTGGTCTTGCGACTTACATGTCTATAAGACTGTAATAACTAAGGATTTATTATTTTACAAATTTCCAAGTCTTCCAGCATCTCACCAGTCTGTTCCTCATGATGCAGAACTTCCAATTTTTATTCCTTTTAAAATATTACAAGATCTACCAGCTGATTCGAATCTGAATCATAAAAATCAGAGTATTCAATTGTTGGGGAATACAAGCCCCCAAATTGGTCAGCCAATTCGAATAGAATGAACGAGTGAGGGGTTTATCATTAACCCAGAATCGTACTAAGCGTTTAGACTCAGGATTAAAGGAAAAGAATTTATTGCAGCAAAACAATTATTCTGTTTGTATAGAGATGTATAAAACGAGAGTACTTCCTACTTCTCACAAGAAGGTGACTCCGGTGGATTGGAGATGTTGTCGCACAAGAGGGAAAGCTCTGGTTTTCTTTTACAAGGAAAAGAAAAAGATTCTATGAAGTCTCCAACTAAGACAACAAGGTTTTAAGTTATAACATGGAACTTTTAAAAAGTCTAAACACGCTTGCCTTATTTAATATATTGTATGTAATAATTACATTGCGATGAATACTCCTATGTAAAAATGAACTTGCTGAGTGTGAAAAATAACTGAATATGATAGAAAAACCTAAGATCGTTTTTGAATTCACCAATATAAAAAACTGTAAAGTCAAAGTAAATTAAAAAACGTTTTGTGTACCTAAATTTTTCGGTAATGTGTTACCTATCTATGATTTGGTTGTCCTATGAAATAGAGCTTCAAATGTTAGCTATATAGAAATTGTATATCTTTTAAATGCATTAAGATAGAAACTTGAAAATAAAATGAAATTGATTCTCATGATTTCATTTGCTTACACTAAGTACCTACCTGGGATAACAATACATTTTCTCATAGGAAACTTTATCATGCCGTTATTAGAAAAATCGTAACCAAACGTTATAAATAATTTTTTCTTAAAACATATAAAAAATGCAGAAAAACATTCACTATTCCTTTGCCGTACGGATACTTTAAGCTAAAAATTGAAGTAAAAATGAACCGTTTACATCAACTAACAACGAAAATACAATGAGTTAAGTTATAAAATTCACTAAATTGTTAAAATGTACTATTTATTGGTTTCATATTTTTTTACGGCTTTTTTATGGCAAAAAAAAAATTAAAAATTTGTGAAGCGATGGAGAATGACGGTTTTGACAATACAAAAGTTTAAAAATTATAATTCTCTATCTTTCGTTTTTGGACAAGTAAGTTTTCTAGTCGCCCAATACATAGGAGTGAAAATCCCGTATACGCAATGTATTTCCCTGTCTTCCCCTCTGTGTCATGTGACTTTTGAATGAAAAGTAGAGAACAACCATGTCGCGACCCCCTCTATCTGACACACACACACACACACACACACACACACACACACACACACACACACACACACACACACACACACACACACACACACACACACACACACACACACACACACACACACACCATTATGTACAAATAATACTTTTGAACTGGAAAGTCTGTGTTCTTGATTTCCCATTTTCAATTTGAACGCATACTCGACGTCAGTTTGTTTGAACTCCATCTTCTTGTCATTCTCGACTTGGACTATATCATGTTTTTACACAGTAAAGAACTGCATCGACGAAGACGTACCGTTGAGTTTTGTGAGCACGTAATCCGTGGCACGCCACTTTGTAGTCTTTTTTTTCTAAGAGAAGCCAAACAGTGCACGATGCAAAACATTACTGAAGTTTCTTTCCTTAACAAGATTCGGGCTGCGTTTTACATTCTCTGACGTATTGTGTAGCCATTTTAACAACGTTCTGCAGCTTAAATCAGTAAAATCAATCAAGATAACATCGACAATTTTTCAGCTCGTATCTGCAAGCCGCAGACACAAGCGACTTATTCGATCGCAGGACAATCATATTGACATGTCCGTCAACGTAAATAGCCAAAACGATACAATACATGAAGTAACTGGGTTGAGCCAAATGATGTTACCTTGTAAATCCAAGGATACAAACTTGTTATTGCAAAATCTCTGACTTGGGGTGACCGAAGAAGCGCTGGGTACCGTAACAAGCAGTCTGCCAAACTCGTCGAGCATAGAAGGAAACGATATAATTTCGTGAGAAGAATGGCTGTTACAATACGATGTAACAGTGCTAACTCTGAGGTGCCAATAAATAAGGTACAAAACGGTTTTAGAAAAGAAAGCATAACGGGTTGAGGAAAACATAACGTTTAATGTGTTATACAATGCTTCTAACACAGTAACACTTAAAATAAAGAATTTAGCGTTTTTGATTTAACAGGTACTTTATAAATATCTCCAAAGGCTTTATAAACGGGTACTTTTAAATCTCCGAAGGCTGTTGCACCATAATAATTTAGTACAAGTTAAAATAGTACAAGTGTTGAAAACAGCTTTGGAGAGAATTTGACTAATGAGTACAAAATTGTTATACGAGCTGACAGAACGCCATACAGGCATAGACAATAAAAACATTTTATTATAATACTTAATAAAAGTCAAAAATTCGCGTGCGAAGCCACGGGTAACAGCTAGTATGGAATAAAGGCAATATGAGTATCAAAATTGAATTCTCTTCTCTCCTTAGTCATCTGTTTCAATAGAAAAATAGCATCAACAGTAGTATAGCGGCCCCATCAGGCCCCCATGCTACCATCCGGAGCGAGATGGACCCAGGTTTTTACTCCTCCGCGTCGTCCTTCAAGTCTTGCAAGATGAGGCCTCGGGATTGCCCCCGGCATAGCGAAGTTACTTTACACTTATATTTTAAGTAAGATTAACTAAAATATTTGATAGTGTATGAAAGAGTACGTAAACTTTCAAATCATCCTCAAAGTTTAAGGTCAATTTGTATCGTAGAAAATATCAAAGAAACCAAAATAAGGACAATAATTGTACAATTTATAAAAAATTTGTTCGTCGATTTTTTTACAGAGTTGTTATTTATCAAGTTATTTGTCCAGTAAGTCATATTTTTAGTAGGAGTACAAAGGCTTCCCGTCTTTAAACCACTGTAAACTGATAAAATTTCATCGTACACAGGTGGATAAGAAACTAATTTAAGGCAATCTCATGTGTGGTGAAGTACTGTTACTTTGCTTTTGGTTTAAAAACGCTTAGGCAACACTTTTTAAACCCTGCTTTCGCCACTCTCTTACATCGAAACATCACAGATATCAAAGAAGAAATGAAAAAGGGGGAGGAAGAAAGAAAAAGGGAAAGTAATTGTCAGGGAATAAAGATAGAGAGAAAGGCAAAGGGAGGGAAGGGTAGATAAATGTAGTTCGCATGCACTTATGTTTTAAGGGAGCGTTAAAATTCTGGAACACGCCTGTCTGTCGTAGAGCAGGAAATAAAGGAATAAGTAAAATATTTCACAGATCAGTACGCGCCTGGCAGAACGAATGTTTTATATTTAGTTCAGCCGAACAAAAATTTGCATGTTTACGATTAAGTTGACGTGCAAAGCGAAGCGACAAGCAGCGGAGTTGGGGTTGGTGGAGCATGAAGCAGGGAGTGAACGCTCCTCCCAGCTGTGTGTCTGCGCGTCGACCATGAAAACACGAACGGGACCTGCATTCTTCTCTCTGTTCTGTTTACAGCCTTATTCATGAACTATAATTAAATTGTTGTCACCAAGAAAATTTAGAAAAAAACAATTAATTGAATTAAACTGTTAACGGGGTTTTAAAAATGGCTCTGTTGATCGATAGTTGACAAATATTCGGCGAATAATTTTGAAACGAAGGCGTAAACCGGAATCATCTGTCGGAAGCGGAAGACCGATTGAATGGGAAATTTAACATGTTTATTTCACGCACAAACCAGTAGGCCTACGGTCTGCCGCGTTTCATTGCGCGCGCACGCACACACACATGAGCACGAACACTAGCACGTGCGCGTATTCGCCGTCGAGTTACTCCCAGTCAAATGCTACATTTCCTATTTCACAGAGGGGAAACTCAAAAGTGTACGTATCTTTATAATCTTCGATTGCTTAAGCCTTAAAAACCTATAAGATTCTATCGTTATTATCATTATCTACATAAAGTAGGGCCTGTAACACCGAGTGACCCATTCCATGTTTGTGCTGACTACTCTCTTCGGCGGAAAGCAGAGAAAAGAAGAGGGTAGGGCAGCCGGGGGGGGGGGGGTAATTTAGGACCTGGCCTGGCAGGATGGTGTACACTGGTAGTAGAGTGTGGAGGCAAAGGACCTTCTAGTAGGTCAAAGGTTGCACGGATTGGCGGGAAAAGAGGGCTAGCAAGCCGAGGTACAGGCAGCTGATCTAGAGGAAGAATAGCCCAATTAAAAATTCCTGGTCCTCCAGGTTGGGGTTGTGCGTATCGCCAATTCCAAACTATGTGAAAAAGTACCACGAGCGTTGAAAAGGAAGAAACAGGATAGATCCCCGATGGATCATCAGGGAATAAGAAGGCCAATGACTTGGGTTTTGTATTCATTGCAAGGCCGCTTTATAGACTTGTTCCACAAAAACATTTAATGGACGTAGGCTATCGGGCCCGGAGTCAACATTACTATAAGTATTAAATCCTGGGCTGTTTGGCCGTGCTCGATTTCTTATGTTTGCGTGTCTAAACGTTTCGGCCACACCTTTGGAGACCATCTTCATTAGAAAAAGGAGAACGAAAGGAAAGAAACGTTCGTACGGATTACAGGCCGAACGCAGTTCACAGTTAAGGGGACACGCAAACATTAGCAGTCGACCACAACGCAGCAGCCCGGAATTTAATTAGTAATTTTAGTGGACATTTTAGATAAATATATTGTTGAGATAAGAACTTAAATGGATGGGCCGTTGAATATGAGAGAGACAAAAATACTCAATATATTACAGTTGCTACCGACAGAAACAAAAAATTTGAGACTGGATTCATTGTTAGTAACAGTATTAAACGATTTGAAATAGGTTTCCAGCCAATTAACACAAGATTATGTAAACTTAGGGTACAGGCCAAATCCTTTAACTACACAATATTCAGTGCACACGCTCCACCAGAGGAAAATGATCTGGACAAAAAGGTGTTGGCCTATAAGGTGTATGAGAAACCGAACAAATTGTACAGGAATGCCCCAAGAAAGACGTTAAGATAATAAAGGTGTCTTGAACGGTAAGATTTGGCAAAGGAATACACACTAATTATAAGGAAACACAGACTTCATAAAGTGTCTAATGATAACAGAACCCAATTAATTAATTTTGCAGCTAATAACTATGATAACCAGTAATCACTTTGCCCAGAAAAGCAATCTTAAAGCAATCTGAGTTTCCCTAACCGAAATATAGTTAATCAAACCCAACTGAGCATTTTAGCGATATTTTAGCATTCAAATCAAGTTGGGGACAGCAAACATGGACTCAATCATTAGTTGGTCCAGGTGAAGAGAAGAATCTCTATTATCAAGAACAGGAGAGAGAGGGAGAAAAAGTTGAATGTGGTATTGTGGAACGGATGAAAGATCCAGAAATGACACTAAATATCAGAATATGAGGATTGAAGAGAAGATTGGAAATCCAGCCAGAACCAGTATGGAAAACATAAATAAATACTGGTAAACGTGTAGGACTGTAATAGATGAGACAGCTTAAGAGATGACTTCAGTAAGAGACAGCATAAAACAAAGCGGAAACGGTTTGATAAAAAATGTGGAAGTGCGACAATAAAGAAAAACGAAGCTTAAATGCAGAAAAAAGTGACAGGATAAACGGTCTGGATAACCGAAAGAAGAATAGAAGGAATAGAGAAGACATGAAAAAGGATTCACAAGAAGAATATTTACGCGACTACTGCTTCCAGAACTAAAAGAGGTAAATCAGAACAAAACAAGAGATTATTATTAGGAAAATCAACAACGATATAAAAGAGTTCAAATCGGTACTTAGTATGTGTATGAACAAAAGTGGCGATATATTTCAGAAAATAAAGGAATCCAGGAAATATGGCCAGGAAATTTTCATGAACTACTGAAAAGAAAAGTTCCACGTAATAACAAAAGAGAAGTGTTTTTCGTTATTAAATGTTTACTTCTTCTACAGCAAACTTGGATTAAGCAACGGTGGTTTTCCCGGAAAGCACAACTTCCTTGTATTAAAAACCACAGATCCCATAACCTCGCTGTTTATGACCCGTGAACGCACGAGGTCTCCAACTCGTCCTCTTGAGATCTCAACACGGTTTCCATTTAACTCCTTTCATTTTATCTCATTTAGTTGTCTATAGATATATAATTTAAATTGTCCATTAAATACACAATCGTTTCCGTAGTAAATCAATCCGTTAGTGGGGGGTTACAACTCCCCTC
The DNA here is from genome assembly GCA_034769895.1 of Magicicada septendecula. NCBI lineage: Eukaryota > Metazoa > Arthropoda > Insecta > Hemiptera > Cicadidae > Magicicada > Magicicada septendecula. The sequence goes on from CM068372.1 coordinate 138,804,576, forward strand.
ATTTGGTAGGTAGCCAATTAGGGTTATACGTAAAACATGCAGGGAGGCAGTGCCATTCCATTGGCAGCTGTAATGTAATATACAAAGTGGGCTATAACTGGGCTGTTTCCTGCGACTGCTAACAACTCTCGCCCCGTTTATCGTCAGTAACTCACTAACTAGAAAAACCCTGGTATGTAACTCCTCTCTATGGAAGACCCATGCGGTCAATAACTCCGCATGGAAAATTCCAGGCTACGTTACTGCAGTCAATTCACCACTACGGCTGATAGGGTTGGTAACATCCGTTCAAGATAAACTACCGTAGTTGTGGTTGGAGATCAAACAACATAACGCGGCTTAACGCCTGAAAAACAAACGAAGTCAAGTTTTAACCCTGGAATTAAAAACTTATGTTAATGAAGGTACTTTATGTTGGCGATGTTGGTTGTTCGTGTTCTGTTTTTCTTATAATAGTAATTTTAATTTATTACTGTGTACCGTGGTGAATAAGTGATCAAGGGATAAACTAATAACTCTCATTTATTTTCATTAACAAAAGACTTTATATAGATGCAAATGGTAAATTTTATTAATATCAACTTCTATCTTGTTACAAGGGTAGCATGGAGCAGTGGGCTTAGAACAGTAGGATTACTGTATTAATAAATACCAGAGTAAATGACACAGTTTGTAATACACTTCTATTAAAACAATCGTACACCTGTTACATTAATTTTAAGTGTCCATTATAGGTGTATATCACGCGTTGTACACAAGAAAAGTCAACGAGTTCACGATCGACACAGCAACAAATAAACACTTACTAAATATAATATACACACTAAATATAATATACACATTACACACTAAATATAATATTTACTAATCAATATAAAACCTCCCCCAAGTAACTCTCTGTTCACTGCACTCTGTTTCATATAAATAGGTAAGGTCACAATAAAAATAGAAAGTATTAGACATATCTACATTAATAAGAGAGTTTCCTAAAATGCCAGCGTATACTTCTTTGTGTTAGAATATACGCGACTGTTTTGTATATTCTAGTTGTTTAGGTAAAACGAGATGAGCATCAACTGCAAATTGCGTAGACTATACCGATTACAAACGTATGAGTAGTAAGTTGCAAATTTAAAAATTTTACGAGGATTGTTCAATAGAAACAGGTTTGATCTGCACAGCCGTGACTTCGTCGCCATGGCAACTGAATTCATTTGTTTATATTGTCTGTTTAAGTATTAGTGACGCGTCTGTCAAAAATATTTGCAGTTTGCTCTTTTCTAAGCGTTGTGACTGGGTTGAAAAATGGCATCTATGATAGAAAATTCGTCCAAAGGTAATCTGCGTGCCGTTATTCTGGCCGCTGACGGGCGTCAGCCAATGGAAATTTATACGAGAATGAAAGCTGTATATGGTGACTATAGTTATTCTCATACGGCAGCGGTTGAATGGTGCAATAAATTTCGACAAGGACGGGAATCCACTAAAGATTTGGCCCGTCCCGGACCTGCACGTGTTGCAGCATCAGATGAAAATGTGAGACAGCTGGAAACTGCTTTACGCACAAATAGGCGCATCAAAGTTAAAGAACTTTCTCAAATGTTGAGCATCAGCGTGGAAACTGTTCATTCTATCATTCATAGTCTTGGCTATCACAAAGTTGCTGCTCAGTGGATTCCACGACTCTTTACTGATGAGCAGAAATATTTGCGTTCTGTCTTATCATTACAGAATTTGATGCGCTATCAACAACAAGGTAATGCCTTTCTACACCAAATTGTTGCCGGTGATGAGTCTCGGTGTTATCACAACGAACCAGAATCCAAACGTCAGAGTATGCAGTGGAACCATGTACAATCTCCGAAGGCGAAAAAATGTCGGTCCCAACCTTAGGCAGGAAAAGTAATGGTGACCGTATTTCTTTATTATCAGCGTGTGCTGCTCTTAGATTTTAAAGAACCTGGTGTCAACATCAACGCTAAGCGATATGCAGATAGCTTAAAACTCTTACGGGTCAGCATCAAGAATAAACGTCACGGGAAGCTTACAAATGGTGTCACTCTTCTGAATGATAAGGCTCGACCCCATGTAGCCCAGACGATTGAAGATCTGCTTGGTCGTATGAAGTGGGAAGTCTTACAACATCCACCTTACAGTCCCGACTTGTCCCCGTGCGATTATCATGTTTTTGGCCCATTTAAGAAATCACTAAAAGGATGGCGCCGGCGGTTCAAATCGGACGCTGAGGAAGAGTTTGCTGTTAGCGAATGGTTCCGCAAACAGACGCTAGAATTTTACCAGCAGGGAATCTACAGATTACTGCAACAGTGAGAATCATGCCTTAATGTTAATGGAGACTTCTTTTAAAATCGTTGAATAAAAAATGCTTTACAGCCTCTAAACGTGTTTCTATTGAACCATCCTCCTATAACAAATATTTTTAATTTTATATTTAAATTTGTTACTTAAACAATTTAAAGGAGTTTATCATTTAACAGGCAACAGTGGAAGCGCCTTTCTGCAAGCTTCACTGTTTACTAATCCGTTTACGGAAACAGAAATTGCGTAATTGTTCGCGATGGAAACAAGCGTCTTATGACCGTAGGCTTTTCTCAGTGGACTTATTGATTATTCCTCTACTGTGAGGTGCGTTCGGTTTACCGTCTATTTGAACGCGTGTCTACTGAAGATGGCCCCGGGAGGTATGGCCGAAACCTCTTGTAAAAATCAAAATGTAAGCAATGGAGCATGGGCCAACAGGAAGATGTGTGATTAGTGTTGACTCCGGCCGTGGCAGCCTGGTGAATTGACTGTAGTAGCATAGCCAGGGGGTTATTGATCCCCATGGGTCTTCTATTGGGGGGAATTACAGACCAGGGTTTTTCTAGCTCGTGAGTTACTGATAAGAAACAGGGCAAGAGTTGTTAGCAGTCGCAGGAAACAGCTCACTTATAGTCCACTTTGTATATTACATTACGGCTGCCAATGGGCTTGCACTGTCTCCCTGCATGTTTTGGGTATAGCTTCAACTGGCGAACTACCAAATGGGGAGAGTTGTAACCCCCCACTAACGGATTGATTGACTACGGAAACGATAGTGTATGGAATAGACAATTTAAATAATGTAAATAATGTACACCTATAACGAACACTTAAAATTATTGTAACAGGTGTATGATTGTTTTAATAGAAGTATTAATACAAACTGTCATTTACTCTGGTATTTATTAATAATCCTACTGTTCTAAGACCACTATCCATGCTACCCTTGTAACAAGATTAAAGTTGACATAAATAAAATATACCATTTGTATCTACATAGTCTTTTGTTAATGAAAATAAATGAGGGTTATTAGTTTATCGCTTGATCACTTATTTACCAGGTACGTAGTAATAAATTAAAATGACTAGTATAACAAAAACAGAACAAGAACAACCAACATCGCCATCATAAAGTACTTCCATTAATATAAGTTTTTAATTGCAGGCTTAAAACTTAGCTTCGTTTTGTTTTTCAGGCATTAAGCCGCGTTCTGTTGTTTGATCTCCAACGACAACTACGGTAGTTCATCTTGAAAGGATGCTGTCAACCCTATCAGCCGTAGTGGTGGTGAATTGTATGCAGTAGTGTAGTCTAGAATTTTCCATGGGGAGTTACTGACCCCATGGGTCTTCCATAGAGAGGAGTTACAGACCAGGGTTTTTCTAGTTCGTGAGTTACTGGTCGAGAGTTGCTAGCAGTCCCAGGAAACAGCCCAGTTATAGCCCACTTTGTATATTACATTACGGCTGCCAGTGGGCTGGCACATGTTTTACGTATAACCCTAATTGGCTATCTACCAAATGGGGGAGTTGTAACCCCCACTATCGCCCCTTGGCTTAGCCACTGATTCGCTGACTTACGCTAGATATTTATATCGACCGAGTCGGCTGGCGGTGTTACTAACTGCCGATCTTCTACAATCGGAAGCACCACCATTGGTGATAGCAGGGTCGACAACATCCACTGAAGCTGAACTACCACAGTGACAGTGGCGTAAGTATTTTTTCTAGGCCCCCGCAGGAATCCTTTGCGGCCCCCTACTATGTTTACTTATTTTCAGCCATTGTTCCCTCTTGAATACGAACCCCTCCTTGTAGCTGCGGCAGCTACTAAAATTATAGGCCTATAATGTAAACAGAGTACGATATCCTCAAGACTCTTTAAAATCTCTTCTTATAAACCTGTACCACTTCCATAGGTTATTTCTTCAAATCGTAAAAAGCATTCATTAATTTTTACTTCCATGTTCCACAAGGAAATGGAAGTATGGTGATGGCGAAAAAATCGTGTTTGAGATAAGGGTTGATTCTGATTGTACTACCCTCAAAAAATGAAGAGAAGTCATTTTCTGAAAAGTTTCTCTCTGTGTGTGTGTGTGTGTGTGTGTGTGTGTGTGTGTGTGTGTGTGTGTGTGTGTGTGTGTGTGTGTGTGTGTGTGTGTGTGTGTGTGTGTGTGTGTGTGTGTGTGTGTGTGTGTGTGTGTGTGTGTGTGTGTGATTTTTTCTATGGCGAACGATAACTACCGCAAATTCAAACAGAATCAAATAATTTTTTGCATATGTGCTCGAGTTGTAGAGAACTCAAGGCTTATTGATTTTGGTGAAGATCGGTTAAGGAGGAGGGGTAGTTTACCTGCAACGTTTTAACACGAGTAAAGTACTTAATTTTGATAAATAAAGTATTCTGAAAAGAAGGTCATAATAATCGACTGTAGAAAGGTAGATAAAACATCTGGAAATAAAAAGGGTATTTGAAGAGGCAGAGGATTTCTTTTTAATGTGTACTACGTTATCGGCAACAGAAGTAGTTTGTTGTCAAAATTCCTTCCCGGACTGTCTGGCTGTGGTCCAATGTTTTCTGCAAAACCTGACGTTTCGGCAATGCGATCGACTGCCATCATCAGTGAAAATCGAGAGCGCTAACGTGAGATGGTATATGTTAGTGACCACATTACTGTGGTTAAGGCTGTAGAAAAAAGTAGTTTCTATGGAAATGTTTCATTTTTAAAATGATTTTAAATAAATCTTAGAACATGGAGGTCATGTATGGTTCTCCATACCGATATTTAAGTTGGGTGGGTCTTGCTGCTTCATCTTCAGAAATTTAGAAACATCTGATTATTTGACTCAGTTGATCTTTTCTGTTAATGCCTTGTGTAATATCCATTATTACAGAGAAAAACTAAGCAGATTCAATCCGTTTCAAAGTATATTGTCAACTTTTATAAATAAAAGCTGAACGAGTTCGTTTTGAAATTTGGGATTCATGAATTTCTCCCTGTTTTTGGATCTGTTCTAAAGGCTACGTTTGGAGCTTCCAATGTCAAAATAACATTTAGAACTCGATCCAGTACTTTGGCCCATTTATTAATTTAACTTTCGTAGCTCATAACGAATCATGATGCAGATGGCCTCGGCGCATTCTTAACAGAAATCACCGCTCTATTGTGTAGTTAACCAAAAAAATGTATACTCTCAAAGTACATTATTAGGCACTGGTAAAGTAACAGTAATAAAATAAATGTATTTGTTTTTTATGTTAAATGTATACGGGTAAATCTGGTTTTACTTAAGTTCAGTGACTTATACTCATTCATAAAAAATTAAGGGGAATGTTTGTGCGGACCCCCCTAGTCCTGCGGGCCCGGATGTTACGTCATTGCATAGTTATAGCCTAATCGCCTGGCTAAAGACCAAACTACAGACAAGACGTTTGATCTTCTGCAAAAAACAACCGAACACTCATAAAGTTTTTTCTTTGTTAGAACGTAACAAAATTTAAGTGGTATTTAAGAAACCCATAAGGGGCTCTTATAATGGGGGAGTGATACGTAATATATGGCCTGCATACAAGAGCTGGTCACTAGCCTCTCCTCTCCAACTCCAACTCTCACCTACAAGCGGTGGGCCCTGCTAAGTCGAGCAACCCATGCTAAGGTTGTGGTAACCAATCCCTTCAGCAGCTTGGGTAGGCGAGCCAACGAGAGATGGGGGTCTGGGCGAGGTGGCCCTGAGGTAATCAGGGACCCGGCTTACCAAGATGTAGTGTGTCGGCAGCAGGATGCATGGCGGGGTTGGCGGCGGAAGAACATAAAAATGTCAACGGCGGCGCCCATAGATCTAGTGAGTATGGTCTACTGCGGACGGGTGGATGAGACTCGTTAGCTCAGTGAAGGCAACTCATCTAAGAGACGGGAACTCTAAACATAAACCCCCTGGTCCTCCAGGTTGGGGGTTAGGCGTAGGGTTAACAACCCACCCCATAAAATAATATTGTTATGAAACCAAGAGAAAAAGGAAAAGCCGGACGGATTAATGGAACTGGGACTGGATCGTGGAAAAGGGACAAAGATTTTAAACTTGCGACGTGGAACTTGCGTTCCTTATACAGACCTCGAGCCTTGAAGATATTAATAGGAGAGGTTCTCAAATATAAGATAGATGTTTTGGCTATGCAGGAGATGAGGTGGAATGGCGATGGAATCATGGATCGAAGGGACTACTCGGTGTATTACAGTTGTCAGAACCGGGACCATGTGCTTTTAACTGGCTTCTTGGTAAGCCGTAGAATGAAAGCAGATATCATTGATTTTAAACCCCTTACACCTAGAATGTGTAAAATAAGACTTAGGGGAATCTTCTTTAATTATACTATAATAAACGTGCATGCACCAACTGATGATAAGCCTGAGGAGGAGAAAGATGATTTTTATGACTTGCTGGAGAATGCGTATGCTAGCAGCCCTAGACATGACATAAAAATAATCATAGGTGACTTAAATGCCAAAGTGGGAAGCAGCCATGCTTGTAGTAATATAGGAAAGTATAGTTTACACTCTGAACACTCAGACAATGGTTTCCGACTATTGAACTTCGCAGTTGGTCAAAATATGATCATAGGAGGGACTTTCTTCGACCACAAAGACATACATAAGGCACATGGATCTCTCCAGACGGGAGAACGGTCAATCAAATAGATCATGTCCTATTGGATGGCCGCCATAAGTCAGACTTACAAGACGTTAGAGTTTATAGAAGTGCTTACATGGATAGCGATCACTATCTCGTAGTTGCAAAACTGAGAGCTAGAATCTCCAATAATAGAAATGAAAAAGGAATAAAGACTGTTAGATACAATACAGAAATACTAAAGGAAGAAGAAATAAAACGGAGGTTCGAGGAAGTTACTAATGAGAAAATCAGACAGTGGAGACTTGAATGCCGTGAGGAACAAGATATAGAAAACCACTGGCTTAATCTAAAAAACATATTAGTGACCACGGGAGAAGAAATCGTTGGTTTGAAGAAGAGATATGGGCGAGATGAGTGGTTTGATAAGGAGTGTGAACAGGCAACTGAATTCAAAAACAAGACATACAAATTTATGATCCAAAGGAAATGCACTAGGGTTGTTCAAGAGGAATACAGGAAGGCCAGGCGGATGGAAAAGAAGATTCATAGAGGAAAAAAGAGGGAGTATATCATGAGACAGATGAAAAAGATAGAGGAATATAAGAGTAAAAGGCTGAGCCGAGATATGTACAGGAAGGTGAATGATATGAGACAGGAATTTCAGCCTAGAACAAATGCCTGTAGGGATAATAATGGTGGCCTTGTGAGTGATACTGCTGGCGTAATCAGGAGATGGACAGAACACTTCGAAGTGTTGCTAGAACAGTTGGGGAGGCTTCGATGGAGGCATCTGAGAATGAAGAGGAAGCAGGAGAATTCGAGGATGATAGAGAGGAGTTGGTGCCATCCTATGACCAGGTGTATGAAGCTCTAGAAAAGCTTAAAAATAACAAGGCAGCAGGTTCCGATGGTTTACCAGGGGAACTATTAAAGAGCGCAGGATGAGATTTCATAAAGGAATTTGCCCATCTCATAGAGCGAATATGGCTGGAGGAGGTAATGCCTGATGAATGGAACAATGGGGCGGTGTGTTTAATACATAAAAAGGGTGATCCGCTCATATGTAAAAATTATAGGGGCATCTCTCTACTTAATACAGCATATAAGGTATTGTCCAACATCATATTTTCTAGGCTGCTTCCCTACGCTCAGGAAAACATAAAAGAATATCAATGTGGATTCACTAGGAATAGGTCAACAACAGACCAAATATTTACACTAAGGCAAATCCTGGAAAGAACGTTGGAATATGGAGTGGCCACTCACCATCTCTTTGTGGATTTCCAGTCGGCATATGATTCAATCAACCGGAAAATGCTATATAGAGCTATGAAGGAGTTGAATATACCATCTAAGTTGGTGCGTATGGTTGGAGTAGTTATGTCCAATTCTAACTGCCAAATCAGAATACAATCAAATCTATCTAACTCCTTAAAAACATTGAAAAACATTCAAATAGAAGGGATACTTACGAAAACTCATCGTTGGGCAAGGAACATCCTTTTTACACTATATTTAATCAAACGCACAAATATAACATTAAAAAAAAACTATTTGAAATCACAATCACAAATTATGTAGAACTTTAACTACTCAAATCATAAGTATGATAAGAAAACAATATATTTTTCAACAACGTGATAACGTTTTTTAGAGGCCATGCTTCTGATTCTGTTTAGTAACAAAAGTTTGGTAGTAAAGTACTTGGGCTGCTGTTCTAGCCAAAATATCGCAGTCTCTATTGCGTAGTCTTATCAGCGATGTCTTCACTATCGTCATTTTGGTTACGTCACGGGCTCGATTTCAATTACAGTGTTAATTATTTCATGAATATTTAAAGCTGTTACCCGCGGCTTCGCACGCGAATATTTGACTTTTCATAGGTATTTTAATATAATTTTTATTGTCTGTGTCTATATGGCGTTCTGTCAGCTCGTATAACAATTTTGTACTGATTAGTCAAATTCTCTCCAAAGCTGTTTTCAACACTTGTACTATTTTAAATTGTACTAAATTATTCTGTTGGTGCAACGGCCTTTGGAGATTTAAAAGTACCAGTTTATAAGGCCTTTGGAGATATTTATAAAGTACGGTACCTGTTAAATCAAAAACGCTAAATTCTTTATTTTTAGTGTTATTGTGTTAGAAGCATTGTGTAACACATTAACCGTTATGTTTTCCTCAACCATTGCTTTTATTTATTTCAGCAGTAAACTAAAAACCAAAAACCGTTGTCACCTAAACTCACAAATGAAAACAACACGTATTTTCGCTTTGCATTAAGTAATAGTACAATTTACAATTAGTACACTTCTTTTCCACATCGTAATATATCGATACACTCGCATATTATATAAAACATCAAAAATGTACTGCAGGAATGGACAGTTCCGATGCCGCTAAATAGCTTTAGCTTATTTACTTGTTACTATGGTAATTAATTCTGGTCTCCATGGTTTTGTTGACATCTTTATACGCGTCAATAAAAGGGGATTTTTAAAAGGGCCTAAATCGAGCGAACGGGGCAAAATATCAAATTTTAATTTAGACAGTATTTTTCGCCTTGTGTCAAAGGTTACCTGTGCAAAATTTGGTGGCAATCGGTGTAACGGTGTGGATTTGTATTCAGTACACATAAATCCTCAGACTTTGAGTTTTATATAGGCTATATAGCTAATATATAAATTTGATATCCATGGTCATTGTGATCACGTTGTAACCATTTGCTTGCACAGTGTTTTTGTCACGGTCTCCGAGACCTGGCATTAACTTCAATAACGACGTAACGTCTAACTTCCACTCTTAAGTTTTCGACTGGATATTTTCTCTCTGCTTGAAGAACTAATTTGAACAAGTTCGCGTAAATTCCCTATCTATTGGAATCTTGAATTTTTATATCGGTGCCGGCTAATCTAATTTTTCTGTGGACGAGTCCGAATTTTTAAGACTCAGGATTGTTGACGTTTGGATTATAGACCGTATTGTATTGATTGTAGGCTTATATCGTATAAGACTGAATAAGACCTCACAGAATGTCACATAAAGAGGACTTAGATGAAATCACAGACAAGCAGAACCTCCAGGATGAGACTGAAAAAATAGAGACAGATGGAAATAACGGATGAAAGGAGCAGTGGCATATCCATTCTAGAATTTGACCTTGCGGGGGGGGGGGGGGTCGAGTCGGTTTCATACAAAAGAAAAACAAGTGGAGGTTAGTCAACATTACTATCTTTAAAGTGGTTGAAAAACGTGTGATAATATCCTGAAATCAATCCAATTCAAGTAAACGGTAATAACACAATAAAAATACACGTTGTTGAAACATTGTTTAGAAGTTACTTATTGACTGACTTGATTATCCTATACAGGGATGCAGATCCCCCCCCAACCACAATGACGCTTCCCCCCAATTTTACAAAAATTTCCCCCTTTTTCTGACAACACCTATTCTCTCTTTTACAGTAAAATTTTTTACCTAATCGACCAAAGGCCGGGGCTTTCTAATTCAAAACTATTACAAAATATTACCTTTTACAAAACGATATATTGATTGTAGGTAGTTATAAACTAAAAAAATAAGGATTTCTAATCATAAATCACAAATTAATATTTTCAGTAAGACGTGATTTGTTTTACAATACCAGTACTCTATGACTTTATTGAAAAGATACTTAGTTTTGCAATTTAAACGTCTCACTTAAATCTTTTTTTTATCGACAAAATGCTATACAAATTTCAGTCTGTTTTTGGTCCTTTTCGTAGTGTACTAAAATGCAGCAGAAAGCAAGATAAGTAAAAAATATAAACACAAAGTTCTATTGCACACTGTACTTCATTAATACAGTAAATAAAAAATAAAATGTATTTCAAAATTACATTATCATAATATGAACAGTGTAATATTTTAAGCTTACAGTGACAATATTTGTGGTATCTGAAGTTGAAACATAACTTATAAATTAAAAAAAATAATAATAAGTAAGTGTTTTTAGCTGTTCAATAATATTTTTTATTATCGGCCGCTCGAAAAAGTCAACTGGGTAGATTTATTGTGCGTCTGATACGTGTTCGTTATAAGTTTTTTATAGTTTTGTAAAATTGGGGAAGATTTTTCATACAATAGTAAAAACATCCCCCCAAAATTTTCTAAATTTCGCCAATGGCGTCACGATCCCCCCCTCTGTAGGCATCCCTGAGAGGAGCAGTGGCGTATCTCGAAATTGACCTTGTGGGGGAGCGTCGAATCGGTTTCATACAATGGAAAACAAGTGGAGGCTAATCAACATTACTATCTTTAAAGTGGTTGAAAATTTGTGATAATATCCTGAAATCAATCCCATTCAAATAAACGGTAATAACACGATAAAAATACACGTTACTGAAACATTGTTTAGAAGTTACTTATTGAGTGAAATGATTTTCCTTCATGTCATATTTCAAACGTTTACACAAATGCTGTGTAATATACCTGTTTGTAAATATAAAAAAAGAGTTACTACAATAGGCTATTAGCGAACACAGCTAAAAAAATCATAAAATAGTCTAAAAATTAAGAAATTAACCAAATTCGTCAGCCTTTTTCGAACCTCTGGGTGGGGAGTAAATACGCCCCTGAAAAGTATTGGAGAAATACTGTAGTGAACACTACTCCACCCTACTCCGTTTTATGTAATAAAAAATTAACCCGCGTTAATTACTTCACGCACTAACCCCTACAAACAGACTACCGATAATCCTCTGTCGTTCAGCCCTTGTTTGTTCTTGAGTCTGGCCGAACGGTTTAGTTTAGAGAACAGTTTGATACATCTGCGTAATTCGTCCGTGTCCAGTTTATTCGATTCAATCCAGTATTGTCACCAGTGGTATATCTAGGATTTGGTCTGGCGGGTGGGGGTCCGAGGTCGGGTCGGCTTCATACAAAAGAAGAAACAAGTTAAGACTAATCAACATTACTATCTTTAAAGTGGCAGAGATCAGTCTCATTAAAGTAAACGGTAATAAAACAATAAAAATACTCATTATTGAAACATTGTTTACAAGATACTTATTGACTGAATTCATTTTCCTATATTTCATATTTCAAACGTATACCCTATGCTGTGTAATAAACCTGTTTCTATATTTAAGAAAGAGTTATGAGGTTTAACCGTTACTGTATTAGCGTAAAAACAACCTACAAATTAAGAGATTAACAACATTCGTAAATTTTTTCTACCTGGCGGGGGTCGGGTCCCGTTCGTCTCTCCCGTAAAGACCCTTCTGATTGTCACTACCATAAATGTATATTTACATTCATAGACATTAGCTTGTAAAAAAACAGTAGTTGCGGTTGCAAGCAAAGCGGCAGGTACTGTTTACGACGCGCTAATAACATTGTGTTCCGGTAACAGCTGTACGTGGCAGCGTCTAGTTTCCACAAATCGCCGCTACGTAGTTCCAGCTCTCCAGTCGGCGTTGCGCTCAACCGCTGTCAGTTGTGTTGTGTCGTGAACTGTGTGCGCGTATCCTGTGACATACAAAGGTAGGCTTGCTTACTTTTTCACATTACGTTTGTAGAAAATAAACTTTTAACTGTCTTTGGTGACAGCGATGTTGTTATGACAGCCGTGCGGTTTGATAGACGCGTTAATAGTTCACGGTAGTGTGTTGTACTATCGTTTGGTAACGTTAACTAATATCAGCTGTTTTACGTACCGTACTAATAAGAGATTATGTTTAGTTTGTATTAATGAATGAATCAAGATACTTAAAGTACGGTATTCGATTAAAAATATTAAGAGTGTCACTCAGTGAGTCATTATAGTTTTATAAATGAAATCATGACTTCGAGATGTTATGTATTATTACAAGAAAAATGTATATTCTGACAGAAGCTTGTATTAATCGTGTACACATATGTAATTACATGAATGTTCGTGTAAATTTTATGAACCGTTAAAAGTTGTACAGCGTGTGGTTAATTATTATATAGTTTAATTCAGAGGTTTCTTAATGCCCGCGTAAAATAACCGAACAACTTAATCATCGCTAGCTACCAAAAATTAGGAACGTAATAAACGACAGCTAATTTTGCTGTCCGTTGGGTAAGGTTATGTTTCACGTTGAAGACTGTTCACTAACTCGACTGTGAACTGTAGCTGCAGTTTCTATCTGGTTAATGTGTGTGTGTGGGGGGGGGGGGAGCGTGTGCCCGTTTATTATCTGATGATAGAAAAACATAATTTTTTTGGTTGTGGTTTGTGTACATTCTGTAGTGGCGTACTTACGGGGGGGGCGTACGGGATCGGACCCCCCCCCCCAGAGGGTAGAAAAAGTTGACGAATTTTGTTAATCTCTTAATTTTTAGGTTGTTTTAATTTATTTTTTTCAGCTGTGTACGCTAATATAGCGGTAGCTCTTTTTTAAATACACAAACAGATTTATTACACAACATAGTGTATACCACCTACGTTTGAAATAAGAAATGTAGGAAAATCGATTCAGTCAATAATCATCTTTTAACAGTGTTTCAATAACCCGTATTTTTATTGTGTTATTACCGTTTACTTTAATGGACTAATTTCAGGATTTTATCACGCGTTTTTCAGGTACTTTAAACATAGTAATGTTGATTATACTTAACTTGTATTTTCTTTTCTATGAAGCCGACCCCCCCGGACCCCCTCAGCCATATTGTAGATACGCCACTGACATTCTATATTTGTATACATTGTTATGAAATAGTCGCTATGAAACTATACATTAATAATTAGTTTATATAAATTATAATGTGTGTGTGTGTGTGTGTGTGTGTGTGTGTGTGTGTGTGTGTGTGTGAAATATAATTTATTTAAAAAACGAAGTGTGTGAAATTAAACAAATGTAATTAATGGTTATAGTTGGCATAAATCTGATTGCGCATTTACCCGTTTTTTTTTTTTTTTTTTGGTTTTGTGTTGGTACTTTTTTTTATTGTTAAAGATATGATAACGAGAGTGAAAAATAATTTTTCGTGAAGCACATTTTCTTTACGTAAACCACAGTCTGAAACCCTTTGCGCTATATGACTAGAAAATTAAATTTGTTGTACTCGGGTTAGTGTCGTTTGTTCAGAACTTGGGGAGTTTCCGATTATTCAGCGTACGTCACGTATTTGTTTGGCGGTAGGAATATAGGTTACCGCCAGTGGGACGGAGAGTCAATAAAACGATATGAGGCCTTCCTGGAACAGCGAGTGTGTTGTGTGCGCGCAGTGTTGCCTTGCGAAGGTAACCCCAGCGTGTCCTTGAGAGCGTCTGCCTCTACCCCAGCCCGACAGTTCTGAATGCGTTTGTTGTTGTTCACACACTATGTGGTCTGCCTGCGTTTGTGCGTGATGGTAAAGCGTGTAATTTAATAGTTAAGCATGGAGTTAATGTAAAAATTATAGACTCGAACGGATCTTCAATTTGCGCTAAGCGAGGGAAGATTATTGGCGAGTGCAGGCGGAACTTTGTATACACTTTCAAGATGTTACCAGTACCGCGGTAATCAGAAATGTTGGTGGTTTTATGAAACCAGATGAGGTAATCGATATAATGACACACATTACATTGCATTATACGCTGCATCGATTCTACGCTACATCGATTGTAGTTTATTCCTGGAGTTTGTTGAAATTGGTATAAGTAAGTTCCTGGCTATCCACGTCAGGATCGTCTAGCTTGTTGTTAACCGTCCCTTCCTTATCCTTCAGGCATCTGTTAAATCCGTTCTTGCGGAATCAGTTTTTTTTTTCAATAATTTCTCGTGTGTTACACGATCGTCAGAATAACATTCTGCCTTATTCGCTTCTCTTTCAACTATTCACTCCCTTCTCTTCGGCCATCCTGTTTCCTGTAATATCCTGCTGTACTTGCTTACCACATTCTATAGACCACCAAATATATATATTTTCTCTCTCTCTCTCTCTCTCTCTCTCTCTCTCTCTCTCTCTCTCTCTCTCTCTCTCTCTCTCTCTCTCTCTCTCTCTCTCTCGTTTTAGTCTTCAATCGGTTTTCAGTCTTGTCGATCGGCTTGTTACAACATTGCTTTACAATATTGTCCTACTTTTCTTCTTTTCTCTTTCAGTACAGGGATTAGGCTTCCAGCCAATACCGGCTTCAGAGTTATTTTTTTCCGCCCGTCGTTTTTTTGGCCTTTCTAAATCTCTTTGGCCTGTAGATCTGTATGCCAATGTTCCCTTAGCGTTGCGGTTGCAATCCGTCCTATCCAGGCCCGTCCGTAGACATTCCGGCACCCTCTCCCATTGAAAGGCCACTTCACTGTACTCTAACCTTACTCATCTCTCTCCACCCCTATGAGCACGTGAAATATTATATACTTATTTAGAGGCCATAAATAATAGTGTCTTAAAATTGTTCATTGATCTGGTTAGTACATTTCTTTTTTTAATTGTAACCCTTATTTCTTGTTGAAATTTCTGTTATTTTTTTTTACATTTTGGATGACTAGAAAAATCAGACGTACCTTATCTTATTAGCTGAAAATTGGCGCAAAAACGATAATTAATGTAATTCGTTGATTTTTTTATTGAATTTTCACTTCTGTTTTGAATTTGTACAAATAAATTAGGGACGCCCGGCGGTGCTCCCATCTCGCACCGATCGGGATGGTCCGCCTTTAGGATGCCCTAATCCTATCGACCTATTAAAGCAATTTCCCTCGAGAACGGCTGACTGGTGTTCTAACGATGAAACAACAATTTCATCCCGTACATCATCAGTCCTTATTCAGTCGAATTATATGCAGCCGTTTACTGATTCGGCGAACTTCATTTCAGTAGCTTGTACTGTCGCAGCAGCACCTTTGCTACCGAACAAGGAATGTGGTGAAGTATGCCATTCCAATTCACGCATCACTGTAATACTACACATTTAAAATACGTTTAACACAGTTTCGCTGTGACTTGACTGTCTCTCACACGGTATTTCTTTTAGCGAATAAGAAAGCACGCTTTAACAAAATATTCAATAAATTACACTTACATATAATGCACGAACGTTCAATCTAATACGCAC
Organism: Magicicada septendecula; assembly: GCA_034769895.1. Taxonomy (NCBI): domain Eukaryota; kingdom Metazoa; phylum Arthropoda; class Insecta; order Hemiptera; family Cicadidae; genus Magicicada; species Magicicada septendecula. The sequence continues at coordinate 138,820,571 of CM068372.1, forward strand.
ACAACATTACAACTAAATACGCCTTCTGAACGTCTGAATAATGTTTTCAGAACCAGTAATACCCCACCGACACAAGCTCGCGCTATCATTCAGTAGACCCCCGCTCCTCAAGCGGCAAAACTGATGCGCGTACAGTAGTTTACGCTTCAGAGTCTAAGTCTCCTACCTACCCACGTAACAGAATAGCCACCGTTATCACACTATAGAACCTTACTTGCGTCTCTGTTTTTCAGGGTTGTATTTATTGTACAACCAAGCTTTCATCTTTTAGGTCAACTTCGTTACCCTTAATACTTTCATCTTATTGAGTAGGCCTACCTATAGTCCGTGACTCTTTAGTTAAATTATTTATCAGATCAGACTTAATATCTTCTTCTAATCTTTGCTTAATAGACTGCTATCAGTTTTCTGTGTCATTTACTGTATCATCGACATGTATAACCGGATCAGTAAGTATACAAACTTAAAAATTTGCTCCCATCCATATTTATTATAGAGTAATTTATCTAGAATGGAATCGAAGTAGACGCCCGTATCAGAATGTGAACGTAGGCTACAATAGGTCTACCTATGGGAGGATACTTGAAAGTTTGAATTCTAACAACATCATAGTATCTTAGAGCCTTGTCCAAGGTACTCTAACAGAATCGAAATAATATACGATATCAACTTCCTTGTAGCAACACGTCCAGTAGGATAATGGGAACCTGAGTTCATTATCTCGCATCCAATTTTATTAACCGTATCAAAAACCATATCTCTCGTAAAGACGCCTTTTAATGATATTAAAATCACTACATTTTTCTTCTAGCTCACCTAGAATTAATGGTTTTATTTCCATTTTTTCAATATTTTCTTTAATATATTTTAAAGTGTTCAAATCTATACCAGAATCTCTTACGCCTGAGAATTCTTTATTTAATCAATCGAAAATATTTGTAACAACCCAAATATCATAACCAATTGGAGACAACTAATAACCGTCTTGAAACTACTAATATTTGAGAGGTTATGTAGCCTATTTACCGGGTGTACACATCTTTCATAACAAGTTATAGTTGTCGAATAAACCACATGCGCGTAGAGATTTGCTGAATTGTTAGTTTACATCTTATGGACGCAAAGAGGAGCCTAATTTTTAGCTTTAATGGAGGTTTACATCATTTTATTAGCCTTAGTCTTCTTATGGGTTGAAGATATAGAATTCTTGACTGAGTCTTCTGAAGCAGGACAGGTTAGTATTGTTATGTAATGCGGAAAAAGTGTTACACCATTACAGAACATTCTACGTGTTTCTCGGATGTTCCAGTGGAATCCGGCTGTAATGTTGTGTGCGTACGTCATCTCAACATGCGTTAGCGAGACTTTCCTAGACTTCGCCGGCCGCGCGCACTGTCTCAAGGCCGCAATCAATTACGCTCTAATGTAGCGCTGATGCGTAGTATGGACGAGTCTGGAATTTTACCGGGGTATAAATATAGGTATTCAGCGGCGCTTAGTTCAGTTATTGTCGGGCGATTTACACAGTGCGGTTCGAAGTATTGTGGCGAAGTGTTATGTGTTTTATCATTGTGCGGGACAATTGTGTTTTATATTAGTTGACATTTTTATTGCGTGTGAACAATTTTTATTTGATTTGTTGTAAGAGACTGTCTTATTGATTACAAACTGTTTAATTGTGATAATTAAAGCTGGTGATTACTGACTTAATTGGTGTCTTGTATTTTTACCACTGAACCATACGACGATCAGTAGACCGTCGTAATAGTATTATAAGCAAGCCCCACATCTTTTACTGGGAAAAACGGAGGGAATAAGCGCGTTTTAGTGAAACAATGAGGTCGATATTTTACAATAATATTAATACAGTCTGAACTTAGGGAAAGCGTTCTAATGCAAATAGGTGGGAGTTACTTCTGAAAACCCGCTCACATGTAGCAACTGGTGTGTTTGTGCGACCAAACTAGACCGATACGGAACGAAAAACGTTCCGGTGAATGCTACACAGGAAAGTAACCACACAAACACACACAAAGAGTGGCATATAGTGAAATTTATTCTGACGATTGGTCCGTCCCCCTTTCGTTTATCGAAACAGTCTGAGCGAGGCGGTTCCGTCTGTATCCGCGTGGCTACCTCCACGCGTAACATTCATCGGAATAAACAATGAGCCAGACATTGTGCGCGTGACCACCCTATCAGAACGGTCTGGAACTGATGGCCTGCCGAAAGTTCTGATTTTGATTACGTGGCAGCTTGATTTTCGATTGTGATATGACGCCAAACGGATTTGCCAACAAGGTTTCTGACATGTAGGCCTATTTTGAATGTAGATACGCGCCCACTACAGCTGGAACGTTAAGACATTAATAGTGGGTGACTACATCACATTTTAAATCCTGACCAGTCTGCACAATGCAATGCCAGTTGGTTTCTTATAGCTGGAGGAGCTCATTATACTTGGTTTATAGAGATAGCCAAGTATAAACAAAAGACAATAATATTACTTTAGTGATACAGCGATATGGCAAAATTTTAATATACTTTAGAGTATACGTTTTTTAATGCAGTGTTCTATATCAAGGGGTGTGGGGTGAAGGTATGCCAAGTTCTAAAGAATATTGGTTGACCCACTCAAAAGTTGTCACCTGACGTACTCCAAACAGGCAGATAGACAGACAGACAAATGCTAAACGGTCGATTTGAACCGAGAACTCGCTTCGTTCGTTCAATTATACGAATAGAACAACATAATTCGTAATTATACAAACGTAATTAAGTTGTACATTACACAGATACGGTACTTTTGGCGTAGCTCTGCGAGTGTGTAGACACAAGTTTGACGTTCTGGTCGTTAAATATCTACGCTTTACACAGTGAGTGAGGGAGAAGCGATTGAATTGTGGCGTATTTGATCGATAAAAGTGACAAGGGTTGGTTGGTACACAAATTCGTGATAACGTATAGAAGTACTACCAATGATAATTCGACTGATAAATGAAGAAATAATTTAGAGCTAAAGCGCTCTACTTCAAGAAAAATACGTCGCTTTAGAAGTCCGATACACGTTTATAGGCATGAAGTTCAAATTACAATAAATGAATCAATTATAGGAATAAGAGAGTGACTAATCGGTATAAAACCAAATCTTTTCCTCGAGCTACTAAAGATTTTTTTAAAGTTGGTTACATTAACACCTCCATGTGTATATCTGCTGTTAATCAATATAAATCGCTTGACACTAGAATTTCTCCTTAGTTTGGGTAGTGACAGTGAATTAATAGACGATGAAAGATTTTGTGAGGATCGGTCATTAACTAGACACAATTGAAAAATATTTGTTTTGACGTCTCGTAGTAAATATTACATATGTGTATTATTCGTATAAGATTTGTTTATAATATTGACACTCTTTATGCGCATTAGTTATTCCTGTATTCCTTACATACAGGTCCTGATAGTGACAATGAATTTTGTCTAAACATTGGAAATAGTACGCACCTTGAGCTGCAGAACTACTTTGAAAGAAGTACTTTTATTACTGGATAAATTTCGGTATTGGATAATTTTTCATTTACGGTTAAAGTTACAAAAATCCTGATTTATATAGGCTACTATTTCTTTAATACTATGACAATTGTAGAGCACACAATCGTACAATAAACATTACAAATTCGAAACATTCAGGTTTCGGTTACTCTTACATCCAGTCTTGACACCCTGCTGGATTTTCACAATTTTTTCAAATTTTTGAAATTTAGGGTCCTGGGGTCTCCCGAAATTTTGAAATGTTCGAAACTTAACACTGATTCATATGTTAGTAAAATTATCTGTAATTGTCACTCGCATATGAACTCACGCCCACATGAATTTTTGCAATTATATCAAAAGTTTCACTCACATTTTGGGCCCAGACGTGTAAAAATTTTGAAATTAAAAAACACTATGTTCAGATTGTGGTTTTCAAATTCATTTTAATTTGATATCGCTTTTGCGATTTGTTCACGATTTTGACCGCACACATTTTTGCTTCCCTCCCTCTATTTTTGGAGTCTCAAAAACGATAGACTTCTGTAGGGTAAAAGTCTGGACACGCGTGTCGAGTTTTACGAAAATTTTTGATGCGTCCTAAGTTGCCCCAAACAGATAGATAGACAGACAGACAAATGACAATCGGTCGAGTCGAAACTGAGAACCCGATGCTGGAAATTTATCTAAAAGAAATGTTATACAAAATCTGTAAATTGGTGTGCTGTGTGTGTGGGTTTTGTTTACTAATTTGCGCGGGCTTTCGAGAACATTCGTGAGCGAAAGGAAAATGAAAAATCGACGACGAATCGTCATTCGTTTAATTAAGTTATGTTCGTGAGGATTAAATAAAAATTCAAAACGTTTTTCGGTAACACTCACAAATTTATTTCTTAAATGCACACACTAAAATTTAAAATAACATATAGCAGTATTAAAAATTGTACTGTATGTACATTTGAAAACAAAATACTTTTCAAGAAACTTACTTTTTAAAAAATGAATCAAGAGTTTTTTTTTGTTAAGCCTTCGTACAGCATTAAGAGTTTTTTGTTTTTGAGTTGACGATCCTTTTCTGGTACTAACATCCCGCCATTTTTGGAGTACATATTATTTTTCTACCGGAGTATCTCGAACTATACGGAATCTCGAACTATCGAGACTTTACTGTATTGAATATAATTAGGTGATCTCTTGACACAATTGTTCGAGACGTGTTCCACGATCATCCGTTGCTCTCAGGTATTACGAACCAAAGATGTTTTCAGCCTTTCCTTCTGTTGCTGTCTGGTTCCAACTCTATCGAGTATATCCTAATTTAATTTTTTGCCATTCTGTTAATCATTTTAAAATTCATCAGAATCTTCTGGTGTGACTTTGTGCTGTAAGTGCGTTTACTTGCAATAAATCAACGTTAGGAAATTCTCAATTTAACTTTTATTTAAATCTGAATCTGGTGACTGAGGAAAAATTTACGCAAAGCGTTTGGCCGATAACGTCTCATAATGGCGTTTCCAATAAAGATATTCGGACGGCCGTTCGTGATAACAGCTGGCTAATGAGAGATGACGAAATGCTGGTAACCTGTGTCGTTTGACATCGATTGGAAGCAATAGGCATAATCGCGTGAAACGTGTATTCCTCGATCGATGCTGTTATTCTATAAACGGTCTCGTCAGTACTTGCCTCTATGAAATATTTACTACTGCTCGACCTTGAATTTTAGTTTACAACCGTTTGTCGCTACATTTCGTGCATCAGCACTTGAGTGCTTATTGTGGCTGAAATCAAATTGATGGAAAGTAAAGCTTCGGAAACTATTGTCAATAGAACAATAGTTAGGCGTACTGATTGAGTTAAAGGTAGGCGCCGTTCATTGTTTTACGTTAAACTGTTTGTATATGACCTTGGAAGGTATTAAATTTCTTGGAAGCGCGGGTAAAAACAGATTGTTCGAGTTCGTTGCAAGTTTTCCGTACAAATTCTTTTCGATAGAAACTTCAATGAACTTATTTAAAACAATAATGGATAACAGTTTCCGGCCTTATGCCAAAATTGGTCAGCAGAGTAAAGTAGGAATTGAATGTTTGGATAAAATTTGACGTTTGATAATATCCTTAAATGAAAATAACTTTTTAGTGAAAATTTGACCTCGTCATATAATATGTGCTCTTAGCAGGGCCGGCCCCAGCGCTTCTGCCGCCCTGTGCAGTATTTATGAGTTCCCCCCTCCCTATTTTAACTTTGAACACATTCACGCACACTAGATCTACTCTAAATATACGGCGATTCCCTCCAAATGACGACTAGGAATGTTTGCATTGTTGTGTTTATCAAATAACTAGAACTTTTTCGCGTTTACGATGCGGCAAAAGGCTACAATAAAAATTGTAGAGACAATACAAGGAATCGTGATACAATAAAAATGTATGCCTATGTGATTACTTAAAATTAAAATGCTAACTAAAATTGATTATGATTGAAATATAACAAAAGTAATGTATCATATACCTTAGTTAAAAAAAACTCGTCTAGCTTTTGCACTGGCAAACTCCTTTATGACTTCGTTGTAATCAGCTAACTGATGTTCTTTAGATATAGTCACCAGACCACTGTAGATCGAGTTGTCGGACATACTCGATCTGAGATAAGTTTTAATAAGTTTGAGCTTCGAAAATGTCAGGTTTATGTTCTCTCGTTCACGAGTTTTCGACTCTTCGTTAAACTCCGCTGACTTTATACATAAAGTAATTCTTACATATCTTACATATTGTGATGAAATTAAGTGCATAATTTTATTTTTTTCCCTCAATTTCAAAACTTAACATCCAGGAATCTGCCGCCCTGGGCGATGGCACGGTTCGCCCCTGCCTGGAGCCGGGCCTGGCTCTTAGAATTAAAAAAAAAACGTAAAGGTTTCGAATTAAAATCGTGTTTAAAATACAAAAAGGTTATTTGATAAGTTGTGAATATAATAACCCAAAGCAGCATAGCCTACTTGGTAAAGTCATATCGAAAGAATAGCCCAGACACGAATACCAGAGTGAAGGAAAGATGGAAAAACGAGATCGAAAGGAAAGAAAACAAAGAACTCGGAAGAAATAAATATGTGGAGACATAAGAAAGAGTTAAGGTATGGGAAACTGGCAATGGAATATGCAAGTCGCAAGACAGCAGCAAACGTTTCACACACACACGCGCGCGCGCACAGGCTGACGACACAGTGAAGAAAGTCGGCTTGTGACACCGCATGGAGTGACTTATTGTTACAATCGCGTTACTTTATGGTGGCCGCTTCATAGCTGCGCGAAAATTGAGGGTAGTGGGGTGACTAAGTGTGCTCAGTTGTAACACTTCATTTCAAAAACGTCCGTCTTTTTACTGTTGCTACAGCCAGGCTTTAAGTGTGCCTTAACTATTTAATTATTACAACTCGGGTTTTACACATTGTTGACATTTCCGGATTTCATTCAACTAACTAGTATTTGTAACTTTACTCAGTATTATTCGAAATTGTATCAAATATGTAGCCTATTTCTAATACCAGAAGAATGTTATTTGTTACATAATGTAAATAATAAATTATTACTAGTATTGGCCGCTTTTCTGTCCTGAATTGTTTTATTTTCCTGAGATATTCAATTCTTTTGCCCTTATCTCTTGACGTTTATTTAATACACTTCTATTATTTCTAATCTTCTTCCATTTAAACCCTAAGTTTATAATAACTTTCCTTAAACATGATAAACTACCGGTACCTTGAAAGTTGACACTAGACTTAAGAAGTTGACGAAGTTTTCGTAGCGTAGGATATGTTTTTCGTGTTGAAAATAATAATTAAATGAAATACAACGACTATACGGTAAATGTTTTTGAAAACGCATCAACAGTTACGCACTCAGTGAGATGTGCCGTTACACTGACAAAAAACAGGGTTCTGCGCATACATTTTCACCAAGGTTGGCGGCCACCATAAACTACACAAGTAGTACTCAGAATTGTAGTCGAATTATAGGCGTACAAATAAATAAGCCAAATGCGTGAGTGCGCGCGCGCGCGCATGTGTGTTATAGAAGCTTCCATTTTGATAAGTTATTCTAAATTACTTCTAAGCCTTACACGGCCGGAGTCAAAGTTGTTAAATTGTGATCCAACCGGGCTGTTTGGCCGTGGTCCAGTGCTAAACGTGCCATCATCAGTGCAAATATGAGCTTGCGCTAACGTAGATGGCACACGTTAGTGACCACAGTACTGTGGTAATGGCCACATGGTGGTACTGTGGTAGTCACAGTTACATCAAAAGATTTTAGAATTGGACTACGGTCAAACAGCTCGGGATCACAATTTAACAAGTTATTCTAAACTCTGTGTGTGATATAATAAGTTTATATAATATATATGTAATAACGTTTCAAAACTCAAGCTTTTATTTTATTAGTTTGGTAATGTGCATTTCGGTATATTATTTACTACCTAACGTTGTAAGAGCTTTTTTAAAATGTTCAATTTCTTTTTGTCCGAGTTACAAAAAGCTCTAACAAAATGTATTTCAACATACAAACTGAACGAACGAAGCGAGTTCTCGGTTTTAACTCGACCGTTTGAGATTTGTCTGTCTGCCTGTCTGTTTTAAAGCATCAGCCGTTTTTCGTAAAACTTAACATGCGAGTCCGTACTCTTACCCTACAGAACCGTATTTTTGAGATTGATCCCCAAAAATAGAAGAGGGCGGGTGGCAAAAATGTGTGGGGGGAAAATTGTGAAAAATCTGATAAGCTCATGTGTGGTATCAAAGAGAATAAAATAAAATAAAAATATAGGGATGAATATAGACTTCCTCCTTTTTTGAAGTAGGTTAATGAAATTATTACCGTTTTCTTCACACAATAAATTAAAAACCAACACAGTCCTTTCTAACCTCACACATGAAAACATTACTTATCTTTCGCATGTAATTAAGCAATACAATCTTTGTATTAGTACACTTCTACTTCTTCTCCGTCGATACTAACGCTTAGCAAGACATCGAAAACGTAGTGCGGATACAGTTCTTGGGAAAATACCACACAGCCCTATACTACAGCTGAAATATAACGCGCCTAAGGGAACTTATTATTCGTAAAGGATTTAACGAATTAGACGTAAAAAAAAATTGAAAACTCAAGACACTTGCCTACAACTGAGGCACATATTTGACTATCAGATTTGGCGTTGTGGAGGCAAAGAGATTTTAATATTTTAGGTTATCTAAAAGAATTTAAAGATCTAAAGAATTTTAGATCAAATAAATTTGATCTCTGTTTTCTCCAAAATGAGAGACTTAACCCTAACTTTTGACTTTTCTGTTTTTCTTCTTCACCCCAAACCAGAGGCTGATGGGTTGCAATTTCTTCCTTTCTGTAGACAGCCTCTTGATCACCATATACGTTCTTCCCTCTTTTACCCCATCCATTTACTCCTGCCTGGGTTTTTCTCTTCCACTACGGCCTATGCCCCTTTTAAAGTTTACGTATTACAAAAAAAATCACTATTAAAATTTTAATTGTTGAAATTGTTAACAATAAATTGGCTGTTTCTAAGCAATTGATCGAAATTAATGATTTTATTTATTTTAATTTAAACTGACTACGACTAAAAACGTATTCCGTTCGTGTCTCTGCAAATAAATCCATCTCGTGGTCTATTTACTCACTGTGAAATACTCGAGGTACACGGGGGTTTTGCTGCTTTGACTGCTACGATTAGGACACGGGCATCACACTCACACGCACCCGTCTGGCGGATAAATGCTGCCGCGCGCAGTTTGCGTGTTTCGGTTAAGCGAGCTCGCGCGGCTTGCCTTGGCTCCAGCACGCATTTTGGTGCGCAGGCGTGTAACGCCCACGCGTACAGACTCACCGCACCGCTTGAGCTGACATGTACCACGTTGCAGTCTGCGTGTTGGCGGTCAATGCGAGCGCGCGCGGCTTGCATTGACTCCAGGACGCACTCTGGCACACGCGCGTGCATGTTGCTCTCGCGGTGTACACACATGCTTTGTCGTTTTGATCGTGGTACTCGGAGTAGTAAATCTTTCCAACCCGAGTATTTTCACATTGGGCAAATACAACCAGGGTTGTATTTATTGCAGACACGAAACATCAAAACTCGTTACTATGCAGTCACATATCTTCAAACGAATATATGAATAGCAGCAGAATATATGTAGCAGAGTTTCAATTGTGAAGTACTGAGTGAATGCCTGAGTTGCAATAATGTAAAAATCATTGTAGATGTGAAAAGTAGAATAGTTTGTAAAAAACCTTCTGGTCTTTTTACACTTAATCCACTCATTTTCTTTGTCTTTCATTAAACTATCCCATCCCCCTCTCCTCTCTCTTTCTTACACGCGCGCGCGCGCGCGCGCACACACACACACAGAAAATTCGAAGTCGGCCGTGTATATACGCAGCAGTGGGTATTTGGGGCGTATCTGACGCGAAGATAAACATGAGGATGCCACTAGAGTTGCTTAGGGATGTGCCAACCCCATCGCCCGGTGGTCTGTACCAGTGCAATCAGCCTGCTCAGAAGTCTAACTCCTTTTCTTTACATCTCTTATGTCTGTCATTCTAGACTGCATTCTAGCTTACACTTACTTGTTTCAGTCTGTTTGATCTGCCTTATGAGGTCTCTTGTGGCTATCTCTTGTTTATTCAAGCTCTTAGAATACTGGAGAGCTAGCGGCGTTCTTTTTTTTATTTGCTTTATATGTTTTCCTTCCTAGGGTAGCGAGTGAAATCCTCCAATGAGGCTCTTTCACCAAGGAGTTGGCGGCCCTTTCTCCGCTAGGTCTGTAAGCAAGCTCGATGTGTCATACCTGGTGGAAGAGCGCCATGTACAAGATTTAAGTGGAAAACCCTCAGCGGACCAGAAGAAGCACCTATTCTTAAGGGGACAGACGTAGAGATCCATGTCCGGGACAATATGTGGATAGTTCTTGACGGTCCAATAATATCCGAGTGGAAGAAGCATTCCTCCCAGCGGGACGGTGCAATGATGTTCTGATGATGTACAAAAGACATAAGCCCTGACTCCAAATTATCTCAAGATGTGTTAGTAACAATACCCCGAATGCTTCAAAGGAGTAATTTTTGGATGGATAAAGTTGTTGCAGAAACAGTCAACTATTGTCGACAACAAAAACTTCAACATGCGGGCAGGAATGATAGCAACCATCCCCCGTTCCCCCTAGAAAATACTGGCCTACAGATCTTAAGGTCAAGAGATCTAAGAAGGCCTAGAAAACGCTACGCAGGTCAACTTTGTAGTTAGGACAGGCTGAAGCATAATCCCTGAACACACACAAAAAAAAATAATAAACATCCGAATGTTGTGTTAAGTTATGGAAATTTCAAAATTTTGGGACCCCACGGCCCAAAGAAGAGATCATAAATTTGTAAAAGTAATTGTGACCCAAATCTGAATGTTTCGAACTCTTAGTGTTTATTGTAAGATTGAGATCTCTACAATTACTTTTCTTTAGTACTTATTCCTAAAGAAACAGAAAAATAATCCGGATTCTTGTAATTTTTCCCGTAAGTGAAAAATTATCTAATACGACATTTCTGTAATAATAAATGTACTCTTCAAAATAGTAAACGTGGTTTGAAGCTCAGGGATCATACTAGTAAAATAAATAAACTGGTTTTAATATTTTTTTCTAAATAAAATGGAATGAATATAGGCCTCTACAATGTATGATTATAGAGGGCTGTAAAATGAAACAATAATTTTAAGAAATGCAGAGCGAGAATGAGATAGCCGTCTGAACCTTGAGGCGCTTTATTCTGCAGCACTTCGTAGCTTGCGTTAATCATTAGTGAGGAGCGAGCAAACGGAAGACTGACTCCCAGTGTGACCGTGTCAAATCGCGCATTGTTCTGTATTGTCCGTTTCCTCGATCTCTTCGTCAGAAGATCACCTGCTATTTGTAATACGATTTGTTTTGCTTCAGTTATAAGTGCATACTTCTGCTGTAGCCGATATGATTTGTTCAATGCAGCTTGGCTGAGAACACGTTGTGTAGAGAAAAATTCTACTATATGCATGAGCATGGTTTGTGATAGTGTATCGTTGTCTTACATCAAGGTTATAAATAATGTTACCTTATTATTTAGTACCTGAATTATTAAAATTACTATCCGAGCTGTAAGGCCGTGGTCTTCAGACGTTTCGGCCTTACTCCTGGATGCCATCATCAGTGCAAGGAATTAAAGAACTGACACGGTGTACGTCAGTACAACCACAGTACTGTCGCAAAGGCCTTTAAGATCAACGCAACCACAGTTCTTTAAGTACTTACACTGAAGATAGCCTCCAGAAGTGAGGCCGAAACGTCTCGTCGAGTAATCAACACTTTTCGACACGGAGACCACAGCCTTACACAGCCCGGATAGTAATTTTATTTAATTACGACGCAGCCCGTAAATTCCTAAGAAACAGAATTTTACTGGTGTCGTTTTGTTGGGAAAAGAACGAATCTCATTACCAACAACAGTTCATATTTTACACATCTCTGAAGATAAGAAGACTCTTCTTTTCAGCTTGTTTGACTATACAACGTATCTGTTACAGGTCTGTAAAACAGCTTGATAGCAACCATCCCCCGTTCCCCCTAGAAAATACTGGCCTACAGATCTTAAGGTCAAGAGATCTAAGAAGGCCTAGAAAACGCTACGCAGGTCAACTTTGTAGTTAGGACAGGCTGAAGCATAATCCCTGAACACACACAAAAAAAAATAATAAACATCCGAATGTTGTGTTAAGTTATGGAAATTTCAAAATTTTGGGACCCCACGGCCCAAAGAAGAGATCATAAATTTGTAAAAGTAATTGTGACCCAAATCTGAATGTTTCGAACTCTTAGTGTTTATTGTAAGATTGAGATCTCTACAATTACTTTTCTTTAGTACTTATTCCTAAAGAAACAGAAAAATAATCCGGATTCTTGTAATTTTTCCCGTAAGTGAAAAATTATCTAATACGACATTTCTGTAATAATAAATGTACTCTTCAAAATAGTAAACGTGGTTTGAAGCTCAGGGATCATACTAGTAAAATAAATAAACTGGTTTTAATATTTTTTTCTAAATAAAATGGAATGAATATAGGCCTCTACAATGTATGATTATAGAGGGCTGTAAAATGAAACAATAATTTTAAGAAATGCAGAGCGAGAATGAGATAGCCGTCTGAACCTTGAGGCGCTTTATTCTGCAGCACTTCGTAGCTTGCGTTAATCATTAGTGAGGAGCGAGCAAACGGAAGACTGACTCCCAGTGTGACCGTGTCAAATCGCGCATTGTTCTGTATTGTCCGTTTCCTCGATCTCTTCGTCAGAAGATCACCTGCTATTTGTAATACGATTTGTTTTGCTTCAGTTATAAGTGCATACTTCTGCTGTAGCCGATATGATTTGTTCAATGCAGCTTGGCTGAGAACACGTTGTGTAGAGAAAAATTCTACTATATGCATGAGCATGGTTTGTGATAGTGTATCGTTGTCTTACATCAAGGTTATAAATAATGTTACCTTATTATTTAGTACCTGAATTATTAAAATTACTATCCGAGCTGTAAGGCCGTGGTCTTCAGACGTTTCGGCCTTACTCCTGGATGCCATCATCAGTGCAAGGAATTAAAGAACTGACACGGTGTACGTCAGTACAACCACAGTACTGTCGCAAAGGCCTTTAAGATCAACGCAACCACAGTTCTTTAAGTACTTACACTGAAGATAGCCTCCAGAAGTGAGGCCGAAACGTCTCGTCGAGTAATCAACACTTTTCGACACGGAGACCACAGCCTTACACAGCCCGGATAGTAATTTTATTTAATTACGACGCAGCCCGTAAATTCCTAAGAAACAGAATTTTACTGGTGTCGTTTTGTTGGGAAAAGAACGAATCTCATTACCAACAACAGTTCATATTTTACACATCTCTGAAGATAAGAAGACTCTTCTTTTCAGCTTGTTTGACTATACAACGTATCTGTTACAGGTCTGTAAAACAGCTTATGTTATTCTTGACTTATATCGTGTATTTTCTAGGGCTGTATTCCAGTGAGCGTTCCATAAATAATATGGAATTATATTTACAAAAGTCTAGTCTTTAGCAAAATCCAATTAAGGCAAACCATACACACCTATATGTGCATTGATACTGTTCGTGTCGATTCAGAATGTAGCACTGAGCATTCAAGACAAGAAACGTATGGCTGGCGAATTAGATTGCTCGATATTGTATTTTCTGACCTACGAGCTTTTATCTGTTTCCTCTTATTTTGAAACCCACTTTTCCCCCCGTTCGTTGAAACTTGGGTCGGTGCCCATTATCGAACACGCGAGGAAGGTCCAGCAAATTCCAATCTCTTTTGATTGGAGAGGGTAGCTACAATCTATGTTAATACCTTTTGTAAGCTTTACCTATCTGTCTATAATAAAACGGTGCTAACAACTTTAATCCGTTCCAGAACACAAATTGTGTTACATATTACTTGTTGACCAAAACGTATTGCTGCAAGAGCCCATATCATTATACCAGAGCTGTAAAATTCCTTTTCGTTATCGCAGGGGACTGGTGCTATTTACCGTAATACGTAAGGAAAAATCATAAATAAATAAACGTAAATATAACATAATTAGGTTGGCAAAACAGATCATAAAATGGCTTAAGTCATTGAAGGCAAACAACTGATCCAAGTTAATCGTTTGAAATATTTAGGTAAGATAATGAAGAAATGAAAGAAACTGCCAATGGTCAGTTAAAGAAAGGATACGGTTTTGTACGTGATTTCTAGCAAAGAAGAAAGTTAAAGTGGAGTTGAAAATTTAGGTGTGCAAGATTTTTGTAACAAGAATGGCCCTTCATGAGAAAGAATGTACGTTAAAAGCAAGAAAGAAAAATACACGAAATAGGGATACGACGAAAAATTTAGAAAATAAAATAGAGCCACCACAGAGTAAGTAGTGAAGGCTTTCTAGTAAAGACAAAGGAGGAAACGTAATATTGATAAAATGAATCTATGTTCTCAGAAGGGACTCAGAATGTGATTTAAAAAGTAAATTTGCTGATTTGGGGTTACGGTGAAAGAATGGTGAAACTGATCAAGCCAAGAAGAACTTCTTATTAAAGAAAAATGCTAGAACAGACCTGCCTAACAAATTCGTAGATAAAAGACTCTAAAAAGATTATTTACTTGAAATCTCTTAAGTAAAAGCAACTGGTTTTCGTAATAACAGTCTTCTTTTTGTACCAGCCAGACGATTTGGGCGAGACAGGGTAGGCTGCTTGAGCCGTGCCTCCCGCGTACATGGAAGGTAGTGTGACTACAACTACGCTTTACGGCCAATTTACACGGTTCCAGTAACTTACTGCAGTAACTAAAATTTAGCACTGGATTTTAGCATTTGCCGTTTGTAGACACACGTTTTAGTACTAATCTTTAGTGAATCGTACAGTAAATATTCCAGTAGAGGGAATACGATCCTATTTCCTGAGTTTTAGTAGATCCAGTCCAGACACTTGTACTGGACTGTCTACTGGTGTAAAGCTACCGATTACCAGTGTTTTAGTGAGCTAGGTTAGTGTATATAGCGTACGTATACATTTTGCGTCAGAAGTGTTTGTGTAAATTTTAAATTTGCGTTTTAAACTGGTTACCAAGTGGAATGAGGATACCACCATTAAGCTCATGGAATATTACAGAGAACATGAGAGTGTTTGGAACGAGTCATTCCAACGTATAAAAACAAACAAACCCGTGGAGCAGCCGTAGAAAAATTGTAGAAGCAATGAGTCTTGAAGGTTTTCGATCAACAGATGTAAAAAATGACGGCTTTTCGTGGAACTGATCCCGTACGGGCAAAAATTGTTATAGATGGTACTGTCCTGGAACAAGTTAGCAACTTTGAATACCTGGGCTACAGTGTGTCTTATAATGCAAGCAACGACGTTGTGAATACGTTACATAAGTTCAACCTTATGTGCGGGACCGTTAGGCGAACCCTTAAGTCAGCATGTAATGGAACACGCCTAAAATTCTACTAGGTGATGGCTCTTCCCACACTTCTATATGGGTCTGAGAATTGGACTTTAACGAAAGGACGGAACTCAGGCCAGTCACATCCAAGCGGCAGAAATGAGATTTCTCAGGCACGTGGTAGGGTATACTCTCCATGATCGTAGAAGAAACACATATATACGGCAGGAACTGAATATTATGAGTATACTCGACAGGATCGCCCAGTATCGGTTGAATTGGTGGGAACATCTTTGCCGAATGGATGATTGCCGCATCCCCAAGCAACTCTGGAACTATAAGCCGAGGGGACGGAGAGATGGAGTGACTTCCGATGGAGGGGACGGACTTCCGAGGAAGCGCTGGAGTGACCAGCTGTAATCTTTGCATATTTGAAACCGGAACAAACCATCCTTGGTTTAATCTGTGAAGACGATGATGGAAAAATTTAAGATCGACTTGTGCGCAGGAAAACATGAAAATAAAAACGCCAAAATGTTCTGGTGCGGGTACAGATTTTGTTTATACGCCGAAACTGAAGTGGTTTCACCTCATGCATTAATTCCTGCAAAGTATGAATAAAAAGTGGAAACATTCACAAAGATTTTCTACGTGTCGCCACTTTCTTATCCAAAATCTTTTTTTTTGGTTTAATTCCTCCAGTCAGATATCTATCAGTTAATTGGAAAGCAGTTTTCTCACACTTTTAACTGCTATTTTAGCTGGAATACGTTCTAGATTCATTTTTAAAACTGTCGTCTGCGCAGCACTAAATCCAACTTAACAATTTTACTTACCTCGTGTAAACACTACTATCTTACAAAATGCTTAACTTCAGTACTAAAACAAAATATCGGTATGGAGAACCATACATGACTTCCATATTCTAAGATTTATATTTAAAATCGTTTTCGAAATGAAATATTACCATAAAAACTACTTCTTTCTACTTACTGCTTCAGCCTTAACCACAGTACTGTGGTCACTAACGTATACCACCTCACCTTATCGCACTCGATTTTCACTGATGATGGAAGTCGATGGCATTGCCGAAATGTCTGGTTTTGTAGAAAACATTGGACTACGGCCAAATATCCCGGGAAGGAATTTTAACAAAAACTACTTCTTTGTTGCCGATAACGTTGTACACATATATATCAGTGGCGAAGTTACATGGAGGCAATTGAGGCAATGCCTACCCTAAAAAATTCTGTAGAATAAAAATTATAAATACGTATGAACTACATAACGTAAAGATTATACATTGTTACTGC
Organism: Magicicada septendecula; assembly: GCA_034769895.1. NCBI lineage: Eukaryota > Metazoa > Arthropoda > Insecta > Hemiptera > Cicadidae > Magicicada > Magicicada septendecula. The sequence continues at coordinate 138,837,435 of CM068372.1, forward strand.
GACTGTCAAATTTATTAAACCGAAACGTGCTTTATTGAGCGACCGCTAGATGGTGACAGGTGAGATTCGGCATAGTTCGTTTAAAGCGAATGAGGCAACCTGAACTTGCCTCAGCGTTTTTTGTATACATCGTATGTAAGCAATGTAGTGGTGTGATAGGGAAGTGTAGGGAGGAGGGGATTGTCCCGCGCTGTACACATAGAGCGTTGAGGCATGCCTCACTTCTGTGGTCCAAACAGTTAAGTTAAAGCGCCTGTGTTGTTTCTAAGTGTTTATTTTATGCGGTTATTAAAAGTGTCACTGTTATTCCGCTGAACTAACAGATGATCAAGATTGTTATTTGAATTATTTGTAACATTAAACGTATATATAGAAACTAATCAAGTTTAAAAATTTGAAGTTCAATCAGTTGTATTATTGTGTATGACTAATACAAGGATTGTTCAATAGACACACGTATAGAGCTGTAAAGCATTTTTTATTCAACGATTTTAAAAGAAGTCTCCAATAACATTAAGACATGAGTTCCACTGTTGCGCTAACCTGTAGATTCCCTGCTAGTAAAATTCTTACGGCTGTTTGTGGAACCATTCGGTTACAGCAAACTCTACCTCAGCGTCGATTTGAACCACCGTCCTTTTAGTGATTCCTTAAAAAAAATTTAAGATAAGATTTTTGCCTACCCATTCATTAACTACTAGCTTCGCCAGTAAGCAAATTGATGTCCAGTTTTTCGGCTTGCACGCGTTATGTTGGTGTGGGTTTCGGCACTTTCCATTTAAAAAGCGTGCAAACGTAAGAAAATAAACATGAGTGAGGCCAGAAATAACGTGAATTGTGTGTGTGTGTGTGTGTGTGTGTGTGTGTGTGTGTGTGTCTTACCTGCCTTTTTATTGCCGTATTAAATGAAAAATATTATATTACATTAAAATGACAAAATTTTAATTTTATTGCCTGGCAACAAAATTATTTTATTTTTAACAATTACCATTGTTTCAAAAAGTTTACATAAATTTTCAAGTACTTTACTCTTGTTAAAACGTAAAAGGTTGCAGGTAAACTACCCCTTCCCCTTAACCGATCTTCACCAAAATCGAAAGTCCTTGAGACCTCTACAATTCAGGGACGTATGCAAAAACTTATTTGATTGTGTTTGAATTTGCGGCTGTTATCGTTTGCCATAGAAAATACGCTTGATAAAAAAACGTTGCTGGTAAACTACCCCTTTCCCTTAACCGATCTTCACCAAAAACAATAGGTCTTGAGTACTCTACAAATCAGGGCTGTATGCAAAACATTATTTGATTCTGTTGAATTTGCGGCTGTTATCGTTTGCCATAGAAAATACCCATGTTAAAAAAACGTTGCAGGTAAACTACCCCTTTCCCTCAACCGATCTTCACCAAAAACAATAGGTCTTGAGAACTCTACAATTTAGGGCTGTATGCAAATAATCGTTTGATTCTGTTTGAATTTGCGGCTGTTATCGTTTGCCATAGGAAATACCCTTGTTAAAACATAAAACGTTACAGGTAAACTACCCCTTTCCCTTAACCGATCTTCACCAAAAACAATAGGTCTTGAAAACTCTACAATTGAGGGCTGTATACGAAACATTATTTAATTCTGTTTGAATTTGCGGCTGTTATCGTTTGCCAAAAAAAAAATTCCCTTGATAAAAAAAAACCGTTGCAAGTAAACTACCCCTTTCCCTCAACCGATCTTCACCAAAAACAATAGGTCGTGAGTACTCTACAAATCAGGGCTGTATGCAAAAAATTATTTGATTCTGTTTGAATTTGCGGCAGTTATCGTTTGCCAAAAAAAAAAATCTACAGACACACACACAGACACAGACACAGACAGACACACACACAGACACTTTTCGGAAAACGACTTTTTTTCATGTTTTGAGTGTAGTAGAATCAGAATCTGCAATAATCTCGAACACGATTTTTTTTGCCATCACCATACTTCCATTCCTTAAAACTGGCGCCTTTTACTAAACTGCTGTATAAACACTATAGTAGCCTACTCGATTTTAGTTACTGCAGCAAGTTACTGGAACCGTGTAGATTAGCCCTTAGCCGTATATTATTACCGTATGTGTTATAATACCTGTGTTATAATAGGTATTCATTTCCCATGCTGAGTCACCAAGGAACGCGTTTTTTATGCTGCGATCCCGTTAAATAGCCAAGAACCTTAAATCTTGGTCTATTGAAACCCTTATAATTATTAAAAACTTTAAGCAAATCGTTAATAGATTTTATATAAGGTTTAAAACACTTGTATGAAAATCATAAATTACAGAATTCATCCTAATGTGAAAATCATGAATAAAACAGTGAATCCGTTCAAACAAAAATGCGTTAAAGGAGTATTTTTACGAGTATAAACACATAGAAAGACAAGTGGAAACGATATGCTGCTGTTTTGTGAATTCGTGACATCCTGAGACTGTACAGGAAATTGCTTAATTCGGAAAACCGAAGCGAATGTTGACGTAACAACCACCGGCATTGCTAAAGGAGGGCCCAAAGCAGAAATAGCTGAACGACACAAAAACGGTTGCCTTTGTCAGGTGCGGTGTAAATTTTTGTTTCGATTACTACCCGGACTGTAGTGCTTCAGACAAAGTGAGCACTTTTCTTCCTCATCGTCCTCCATAAACGAATGTATGTAGTGTTTACAGCGTTTTCACGGCTGTCCCACATTTCGTCGACCCTTTCGGCGGTGGAGACTGGCAGTCTTTGATCTCAGTCGTTTTACATGTGCTAGACACCTCCAGTCTACTATACCATATTTAATAAAATGTGTATAATCTTTACTACAAAATCGTTTATAACGTAGAAACCCATAACTCTACCCCGAACCATGAGATTTGTTCAGTTCATGGCAATTACATTAATGAAAATACGGAAATAATAACCTAGATTTATTTTTCAACAAATCTATACAGTTTGAAGAAAACAGTTTTCTGTCTATCCTTTTCCCATGAGAGCTATATACATGGGGATCTTGACATCGTTTCAAGCGGGCATAAGGAATGTTGGTATGAGAGTGTTTGTACTGAACAGTTTAATGTATTCTTTGATCTATCGGTTATTACCATAGTGATGCCACACAGCACTCTAAGAAGTATAACCGCAATACATGCTGAAAGACTATTTGTCAGAATCCTTATGGTTTAAAACCGGTGAGAGATTGTTTACCTCAGCAATATCAAGTCGTTACAGCCGGTTTAATCGTTATAAACGAAAGTTGTTCTCTGAAGGTTGTACTTATGTATGTTAACCAAACGTATGCCACGAGTAAGGTCGTTATAGCCAAGTCGTCGTTACAATCGATATCGTAGATAGTACGGGTGTTTTAGTGGAAGTAAGGAGGAAGTGGTCGAGATACTCGAAGAGCTTGACGTGAAATGTGAAGAATATTTTATACGACAGTTTATTGTTGACTTTGTTTATTCAAACTGTAATTAAAGCTGTAAATAGCGATTTCTCTGGTGTCAATTATTCTGTTTTCAGTGTTCGAAGCGGCGATCCGTGCGAGCGTCAAAACATTTCGGGTTGGTCCGGAAGCTGGGACAACAAGAATTGGCTCTGAACATAATGCAACTTTTTAAAGTCCTGAAGATTTGATTCGACTTCTGACACAAATTTCGTTGCAGTACATAATACAAGTCACCAATTACAGACGCCCTCACACAGTAGTGCGCGAGTCAGTAGTAAGAATTCCGAAAACGCATACCAAATCGCAACTCAAAACTAACACTCTGGCTGCTTTTGAGCCTAACTCGGTACCCGTCGAGGTTCGAGATGAATCTGTCGTTTTCTGAGTCATGCAGTGAGAATAATCGCGTAGTTGAAGGCGCTCTAGAAAACACTGGAACGCCCTACCACATTATCGCTGACCTTTTACACATCCCTATGACATAAGTTGTAACTCATGGTCGTAAGAATATGGAATGAGAATTAATAAGAAGACGAAGAGTACGAAAATAGGCGGGAACGGAGACAGGGTAAATATTGCGTTGAAGGGTGAGATGGAGCAAGTGAGACAGGTCAGAAACACGAGAAAGCAGTGTGACTGAAGATATACGTAGCACAGTAGAAATTAAGATTGAAGTAGCGTTGGCAAAGGACGGCTGTAATAGGAGGCGGGCGTTGCTCTGTGGACAATTGAATAAGACGTTAAGAAAGAGTCAGGCGGAGTGCTTTATGTGGAGAACAGCGTTGTTTGGTGCTAATACGTGGTCATTAAGTAGGGAGGTAGTGGTGATGTATATGAGGCGGAGAATTGAGGGAGTCATGTGGGAAAGAAGTGTTGGTAAAGATTGGTGTAGAAAGATAGATACTCAAGATTGTAAGAAAAAGGAGGAAGATGCATTGCTGAGGTATTGGATAAGGAGAGACCGGGCTGAAAGCGACAGTTGAGGGAACGGTGAATAGGTTGAGAAAGAGAAGGAGGGGTAGTGCCACTCCAGGAAGACGGATTTGTGGAGGACATAGGAACAGTAAGAAACTGACGTAGAACCGGTAGGTATGACGGGCTGTCGTGAAGACCGGGAGGAAAAAGTAGAATACGATTGATTGATGGCGTATGGATTTCATACGCCAATCGATTGTATTCAGGTTGAGTGTAAATAATCAATTTACACGGAATTTGTTAGTAATATTATGATTACTGCTTTTATATGTATAACCCAAAACACGTATAAAAACGATTTACCGTTTTTTAATATATTTATGAGTCTGTTCGACGAAGGGCCAATTATATACGGTTTACGATCGAAACAAGAAAAAACGAACGTCTGGCAAGGAAGTGGGCAGTAGTTGACGTCATGTTATTATATCGATTATTAAATTAAACAGGAGATGGCTGTGCGGTCGCTGGTTCGTGACCTACAGTAGTATGCGGACGATATAGTACCGCTACTCTTCGTAATACTGTCACGTACTGTAGTTGCATCGATCTTAAGACGTTCGTTGACTCATCTTCATAACGCCACGCCAATCTGTTTGTATCCGAATACGGCACATTTCAATCAAAGTTAACGATCGCTTTTTGTTATCGTGTTGTTGGCAACACTTCTACATTTCGTGCACTCTTTGCCTACATCTTTTCTTTCCTTCCTTACTCGTTTACTTTAACTGCTCTCTCTCTCTCTCTCTCTCTCTCTCTCTCTTTTTCTTTCTCCCTCCTCTCACTCTCTCTTACACACGCGCGGACTCTCTCTCTCAAATTTTCCGTCTCTTTCTCATTTTCTTCTTCTCTCTGTTTCCCCTTTCTCCGTGCACATTTTTTTTTGTACCGCTCTCAGCTCTGTCTGTCTGTCTGTCTCTCTCTCTCTCTCTCTCTCTCTCTCTCTCTCTCTCTCTCTCTCTCTCTCTCTCTCTCTCTCTTTTCAGTTAGTGTGAATTGCCACCGTTTATCCGGTTTGTGCTCTTGCCTTTTGTTCGAAGAAGATCGAAGAATTCGCGAGCGGTAACTGGGTCCGTTGCGTAGATCGGCTTCGGATCTTTATTGTTTCTAGTTGGCGTTTCAGACTAATTGATGCGCTATACTGTACTGCACGAGCACAATCTGTGCTACCGATACGCCTGAAGAGCGGGGGGGGGGTCTACTGAATGATAACGCGTGCTTGTGTTGGTGCGGTGTTACTGGTTCTGTAAACATTGTTCAGTAAGCTGTATGCAATTAGAAATACAGTGCGAGAGACAGTGTTAAACGTATTTTAAAATGTGTAGTAGTACCGTGATACGTGCAGTGAAATGGCAAACGTCACCGCATTCCTTCTTGGGTTGCAAAGCTTAACACATGATAGTAGTAACTATGGAGTCGAACTTTTCGCTGCAATTTGAAGTGTTTTTGTTTGGTCGACGAACAACTTACCGCCTCTTTTAATCTGTTGGTAAACACAGCACTTGTTTTTAATAATGTTTTACCTTTCTGAAACATTTATATTTCAATAAGAGTAAGTGAAAATTATCTTCACTAAATGGTGTTTTTTATGACAACTAGGTTCTTCGTCGTCTGAACAATATGAAAAATTTTCAAGTACTTAGCCTAATTCAGGCGACTGACATGATCATTTTATCTCGATCCAGTTTGTATCGATACTGCTATCAAATATATTAGACTCCCTAAACTACGGTTAGAAGCCTTGTTGACTGTGCTGGGAATGCCAGTATCGTTATGCATGAAGAGAAACTGAAATTGTGAGCGATTAGGTTCCATTTCCACGTTGTATTTGTCTGACCATAGAAACCATAAAAATAGGTGCTGTGGAATTTAACGGTTTGGGAAGGTACCCGGACCGATTGCGGGCGGCATTGAACAACACTTATGTGTTCGACTGACCGTGTAAGTGAACGTCTTGAGGTTCTTGAAAAGAGCTACAGTACAAACATAATTTTAGTAATATTTACGCGTCTTTTATTCAGTAATTATTCTACATATAACTCTTAAATTTTTACCATTTATGTTTTCTGTTTTTTATCATTTGTTGAAGGGAATTGTTCCCAAAGCTTTAAATATATATTTGATTTGTTTTATTTTAACAGGAAATGCATTTTTAAAATAAAATGTCAACACTACGGTGAAGCCTACTGACAAATTTGTGTAATATTGATCATAAAGTCGTTTAGAAAATTTTATCTCTCTGTTGTTAACGGTTTGTGAAGAAGAGGTACATAAACACATTTTTATGGAAAGCCATGATTAATGTCAGAATCGTGTGTTGTTTCGATTACAGGCGTTTACATTATTAGGGACCAGCACAATGCGATGCTTCCGAGAGGTATAAAACTCTTCTAGCTTCCTTTTGCCTTCTCTTTAATTGTCGAGTTTTTCCTTTGGATCTCTTTAATCTGTTTTCCTGCTTTGTTAACGTGTTGTACATAAATTTTGTGACGGCATTTCTACTCAGTTTTTGTCTGTGGTCTCAGCCACCGTTTTGTAAACTTGTCGCTCAACTATATTTTTCGTATTAAAAGTTGACACTACATCATACGTAGACTCCCAGACTCCCAATTTGATTGTTTCCATTGTTTTGGAAGGCGAGTCCAGATGACAGGATCAGTACCATTTAGATACTGATTTTTGATAATCAGTCATTATGTGGAGTTCAGAATTACTCGGTTGTGTGAATACTGGTTTGGTTACCTCCGTAATAACTGGTGGCAACTGTAAATGTCCAGTGTGATTGTAGAGCTCATTTCCTGACTGTGACTTTCTATGTAACACACAAAACGAAGCAAACAAGAAACAAAAAAGGGTAAAACAATTAATAATAACCGCTCTGGTCATCCGTTTTAATAAAACTTGTGTATTTGTAAAGTCATAAAACACGGATGGATACCCGAATGAAATTTTATTAAACTGTGGCTGTCCCTACATTCCCGTATGCTAGTGAGACACGGACTCTTGGTAAAAGGGACGTGCAGAGGATTCAGGCAGCCGAAATGAAATTTCTAACAGGGACGCTAGGTTGTTCTCTCTTGGATCGGAAAAGGAACGAGGATATTGGACGCGATTTAAACATTGTATCATTGCACCAGAAGATGAAAGACCACAGAAGGAGATGGTGTGAACCCTTGAATCGCATGCCTGATATCCCAACCTGTGGCTTCCTTGGATTATCTCACTCTACTGGGAAGAGAGATGTCGGTAGACTGAGGAGGAGGTGGGTTCCGGAACAGGTCTAAGGCCTAGTCGTTGGAGTGGTGATGATGACGATGGTATTTGTAAAGTTAAATTATTGTGGACTCAAAACGTACAAGAGACAAATTATAACATTTTGGTTTCCAGCTGTCCTCAGACAGGCCCAATGCGATGTCGGTGATCTTGTGTGTTTGCTATGAACTGATGTTGCTGACTCGGGGTACAAGAGTGATAAAAGTGAATAAGATAAAAGTGGTTTAGTGGGAATAAATAATTGTGACAGTGTGGAATTTGAGTGATTTGCGTTAGGTTTTTTGTTGTATTATTTAACGTTTACAATTTGTGTACGTGTATTGCTTTTGAGTAACCCTTCATTTCTTTTACCTGTTCTCCGATGGTAATGACATATAAAAAGTGTATGTACTTTTTGGTACCAACTATTCAGCATATCAGTCCTAACCGTGTATCACACATTATATAGTTCTTCATACACGTGTTTATATTATATGTTTATATGTAGAAATACATTTTTCTCTGAATCTTAAACGTCTATTTAAAGCTTTTTATGTTTAAAAAATTAAAGCAAAATGTACTTAATGCTTTTGTGTATTATGTATTTTGTAAAAAACCCACCTAATTGATATTAACCTTTTTAACATTTATCATTATTTTTTCGGTTTGAGCCACACACACACACACACACACACACACACACACACACACACACACACACACACATTTATATTTATAGATACAGATCAATTTAGACAGATAGATAAAACACAATAGTTATACACAGCACTTTTGTGAAGTAGGCCTATATATATCATCGCCCACTTATTAGAGAACGGTAGATTAACTGTCATTGGAAAACCAAACCAATGACTGAAGAATATGCTTAGAAAAAATTGTTACATCCGTTTAGTCTTCTCGAATTCTCAACCTGCTTCCGACGACTGATCGGATGAATTTATATCGATCCGTTTCTACAGGTGTTGCTATGAAATAATTTTTTTAATGAAATAATCAGAAATAATTTTTTGCTTTTCCAGCATTCGTTCCCAGGTGCCCTGTCTACGGTCTATGAACATTTGAGATAGATGTACAAGGTGCAATAGAAAGAACAGGATCAGGACTAAAAAGCATAGCAGCAATTGTCAAAGATATCGAATCTTGAAGAAATTTTACGATGTTAAGGTTAAAAAGATGTTGATATGGATATGGACATGGATATGGTTAGTAAACGAATGATACGTGGATTTGGGAAAAGGGAAGACCGATGTGAAGATGTGTCGCCCACGTGAGCGACTAAAGAGAAGTGATTGTCGGAGAACAGTGTGTGTGATCGAGTTAAATGGAAGAAACTTGTTAAACAAATTAACCCACTACAACGCGTTAAGTGGAAGAGGTAGTGTTCATGCTAGACAGGAATAGAAATCTGTGGGCTCAAAGCTTTTGCGAGTTGTTCAGGTGTATTTGCTTGTCCGTTGGTATCCAGTTTGTTGCTCCGACATAGATTAGTTTTACTCCGGTGTTGCCGCTCGTGTACGTGCGCGTATATTATGACTGCCGTCAATTTCAAATCAATTGTTTGAAAACGTAACAATGTGAATTAGACGTTGGCGGTCATTGTTTTGCCACTTCCGCTTTACCAACAGTTCCCCTACTTCCTGTTTCCACTGTCACCTTCCCCTCTCACCTTACCGGAACTAACTGCAGCCGGCGGCTGTTGTTTGTTTTGTTTTGTTTATTTTTATTTTCATGTCAGAAATACTTGTACGTGTTTTGCGCAGTGTACAGAGTCCACTTTGTTTATGACAATAATTGCTCGTGTATGTATGTGATCCGCACGCACGAACACGCAATTTCAAATAACAGCTTAGTTGTTACGTCATACTGGCACACGCCGATGATTCCTAAGAGTTTTTGGACAGATTTAAAGCGGATTCAGAACTTCAAATATGGACCATTAAAATTTGTCTTCTTCTAAAGTTTTATCAGACCCCATCAGGAACATCGCCGTGAATAAACGACAGTTACTGCTTGAGAGGCTAGAAAAAGTTACTTGTTTGGTATCCTCAGAAGCCTGGGACAGTGATTATCGAAATGAAGTTGGAGCAAGACTTATAGAATTTTTATTTTTAAATCGCTTTAAAACTAAGAGTTTTTACTAGTAATACAAACGTCTTATCTGTAAAGCTGTGAAGAAACACATTATTGGTAGACTATACAGGCAGTCGCCTGCTGGACTACCAGAAGGACTCTTGTACAGAGCCTTGCGTCCTTCCAGCAGAACGTAACTGGCTTATGACAAATTGAGAACTGTCCTTCCGGCATGACGCATCCTTCCTGGCAGTACTAGACGAGTTGGAGCGTAATATTTTCAGTGATAGAAATGACGGAACGCCTTGCATCTCTTTTAAAACAATGTATTATACAAAATACAAGACGCTTAGTTGTATCATAATCACTGCCATAATTCGCACTACTCCGTGTATTATGTCAGTATTGGGGGGGGGGGGATTTGTTTGCGAAACAAATATGCCGTCATCCGTTCTTTTATCATGGTCGGCATTACTGAGCGGACACTCGTACCAATTTCAAACTTTTATGGGCTAATTCATCACTTATCGCTCTTTCAAATGAAAATATTTGTGATCTAGCTGGCAGGACATAAAGGCCTCTCATAACCCGTCAAATGAGGACGGTAAGTTCTGCCGGGAGTGCTTTGTACGTTCTATCATTAACGTATACTTCTAAAACGTGAGAAATACTAAATATGGACTCTAAAACAAAATTAGAACATATAAACATGTTTGGCAGCAAGATCTTTAGGAGGATTCTGGGAGCTCTATGTAAGAATGGCCTGTGGTGGATGCGTTTAACCGTTGACTTATATAATATTAAAGAGCCATCGACAGACTAAAATCGTTGAGACTTAAGTGGAGTTTATGGAAAAGAGCGAACCAGAATCTCACGTTCGGACACCGAGACCGACGAAAGTTATTAGGGATCCAAACTAAAGTGGATGATGGAGTTGAGCTTTCGAAATTGGATGGCGTTGACACGGACCGTTGTTCAGTAATTACGTGCCATAAGTAAGGCGAAGGCTTACGTACAGCTGTTTCGCCAGAGGAGAAGTTGGTAATGACGATATCAATAAAAACGTGGTTGTCATCCATAAAAACGGATTGTTATTAAAAATTCGTACTACGCAAGTTTAGATTTTAGTTAACAAATCTTTGTTTTTAAAACTAAAAAGATTTTAGTTAGTTTAAAGCATTAGTTTGAAGAGCTGAAAATAACATATTTTTTTACAATGTGTGTCCGGAAAGTATCCAGCCAGATATTTAAATAAAAATACCGTTAGCACAATGGGGTCTTAGTCCCTTTATACTTCATTTAGAACTTCACTTAGTATACTTCACTATACAACTTCACTTTCGACCAACCCATCGCTTACCGAATGTATTATTTAAACGGTTATCAAATCACGACAGTAGTGAGCAGATGCACCATCATTCAAAAACCACGTCTGCACTCTATCTGCAAGTGGAATATCTTCCAAGAGTTCCATCAGTCGTTTTCAGAAAATGTAAGTATTGTCTTCCATTAAGCATTGGTGGTAAGAAAAACTGGCCTAAGAGATTATCACCAAGAAGACTGCACCACACATTAAATGAAAAAGTATGTTGGTCCTGTCTTGGGGGCAGTCTCGTGGGTTTTCGTCTGCCCAAGTGTAGGTGTTTCGAAAGTTTACAATGCCATTCCTGTAAATTGTAACACTTTTCTGGCGCATTTTGGTCTGTTTTGTTTTTCATTAAAGTCAAATTTCTCAAATTTGTCCTTACTTTTAATAGACATTATACATATCAGTTTTCTCATAATTAAATTCTCTACAAAGTTAGATAGACATTTTTATTTGTTTATTAGCAAATTGACGAAGTTATTTTATCCCAAATCTAAAAATGTGTGTTTTCCATTCCACTTTTTTGTGTTTTACCCAGTTTTTCTTAAAAACTAATTAAAATAGAGGTCAGGGACCTCTTTTATTCAATTTTTCAGATCAAAAACTATAAGAAGCCACCAAATTTACCCTTCACTTTATACCCCACGGATTTCAGTATGGCGTCATTTTAGCGTGGGACCAGAAATCAGTGCGAACTGGTTCGTGAGCCGTAACTCGATAACGAACCGTTTTCGGACCTATGTTTATATGAACTTTTTTTCTTATTTTTACATGTAGAATGAGCTCCTAAAGTCTCTGCATATCTTCGTGAATCACCCTGTATAGGCCAACTCCGTTTGGATTATTGAAGAAGTTGTGAAGTTGTGAGAAAATTGAATGTTTGGAAAATACCACTAACAGAGAGACGTAGGCTATAAGCCGTATCTTGAGGTATGGAGTATTGGGATACATTAGTGGAGGAATAAACTACAGGGTAAGACAAAGATTGAATTACTCGAAGCAAACTGTTATGAAGTAAATTGCAGGGACGAACGAGGGTAGCGGTTTACTCCAATACTGTTAATGAGACAAAAAATCATGATTAATAAATGTACAGAATATCGAGGTTTCAGTGATTTGTGGCGTCATGCATAGAACGTTGATGAAAAAGACAAAGAAAGAGACAAGGCTTAGATTTTATGAAACAATGACAGTGCTTGTTTTACTATATGGATCTGAAAAATGTGCTCCTACAAAGAAGATTAAAAAGCAGATTCAGTCTTCGGAAATTAAGTTTCTGAGAAGAAGCAAGGGCTACACGAGACAGGATCGTTTGCGCAATGCGGATATTAGAGAAGAGTTACAGGTATTCTCCATAAATGATAAGATCAAGACATATCGCAGGAAATGATTAGAGCATCTGGACAGAATGGAGGATGGACGATTACCTAAGGTTGCGTTTCAATATAGACCCTTTGGTACAAGAGCTGTAGTGAGATGGAGAGATCCTCTGTGAAGACGGAACAGGCAAAGTGCCTACTCCGTGAGGTGAAGAAGAAGAAGAAGAAGAAGAAGAAGAAGAAGAAGAAGAAGAAGAAGAAGATAAATGTACAGCAAAAGCAGTAGCCGCAGGGAGTGTAGGAGATCAGTGGGTAAGGTACAGGTCTCGACTTTAGTTCCTGAGCTCAGCATAAAATCAAAGTGCATTTTCAGCCTCTAGGTCGACACAGCCTGTGGAAATTAGTATCCGGAATAAACCTGGTAGTAATAATGGGCGGCTGAAACTTAGTGCTGTCTACGCTACATTGCATGTAAGCCGAACTGTTTACTGAGTAGTTAGGTAGTCTACCCTGCTCGCCCACCGTGGAAAGTATGGCTACATGTACAGGCAAACTCAGATGTAATGAGGAGAAAAGTTGGAGAACAATATATGGTTTTGCGACTTCAGTCAAATAAGAAATATAGAAATTACAAAAAGAGTTCAGGTTGATATCAATAGACAAAAGGTTAATACAGTTATTCTGTTCTATTCTACGTTTAAATTAAATAAAAAAAACCTAAAGCTTGGGCTTACTAAAATAAAATTTAAAAGTATCTGTGGCTTCTATGCAGACGACTTCTGTTTGAGTCAAGAGGAGTCGATCGCTTAAAACACCATACAAAGATTATATACTGATGAAATGGTGATAATTATCTATTTCTTTAACAAGGATTCTCTTAATTCAGTGGCGTGACATGTGTACGTACCACCTGTTGCCGGCCTAAATAGGCCTAAAACTTAACCTAAAAATTAATTCGAATATTTTCTAGTTCCAAGTGTTCTTTTTAGGACCAAAATATTCTTTTTAGAGCCAAAATATTTTTTTAGAGTATTTTCTATCATTCGCTGGCAGAAGAAGGGGATCCCGGTTCAACGGGATCTGACTCCTATTATACTTACACAGAATAAATCAGAACACAAATAATCGAATTAAAAATAATAAAGACAAACAGAGAAACACATAACTAAACGAACAAAACAGAAATAGGTAGGTGGTAACTGCTGCACGTTGGTTCCGAAACGAACATAGCTGCTAACTGAGCGTTTTGCCGGTTTATACGCGTACAGCGGCAACACATTGGGGACGAATGTGTCCCCCTGTCCGCAGTTTGAAGCGTAACAACTACTACGATGCCAATGACCGTAGCAATAAAACATTGCCGATATCTGAGACGGCAACACAAAACGGTGCAAGTGCCCAGCAGTTCGAAAGCAATGCTACTCTTTTCTTCAAATTTCTTTACTAATATTATTCGGATTTGAAATTATTCAATAACTAAAGTATTTATTCTCTGATATAATTAATATCATTTTCCCTTATTTCCAGTACTGTTGCCGCCGGCAACAGCGGTTACATGGACGCCTCGCTACTGCCTTAATTAAACTGTTAAAAGTGAAACGTGAATTTTACCGGCAGTGGGACAGATAAAATCGAACGCCTACCAGTATATCTCGAGTGATAACTTCGTTCCAGTCGGTGGTTCTTAATCTGTAACCGATACGGGTACTTCTCACTCCTAACAGCAACGCCGTGTTCCCCACCAATTTAGGACGCTCTGACCTCCCGATTAAACGCGATCCAAAGTCTACTATTACCGTAATTACCGGTGACTTCTAGCCGCGTATGCTAATTAATCTACGCACCGACATAATTATGGTTGAAAATCTGAATTAAACCGCGCGCACATTTACAGAAACGAGTGCATCCAACGAGACCGACAGCTCGCTCTACCAAAACTTCTATCTCTGACGTGAAACGAAATTATCTGTTAAAAATCTGTGAGTAGAGTTAATAGAAACGCGTAAACAATGAAGCAATAATTAATAATAGTGTTTATACGCAGAAAGCCTCGAATTACAGCCACTAGTGAAAACTTTAAATACACGGTACGGTTCGATATAATCAAAAACAGAGACTGCAGTTCTCTTCATATCGTATGGTATGCGAGTTGAACTACACAATCCGGTGTTCTGCAGAACCCAGCTTCCACTTCCGTCAATGTTTCCCGTCTTTTTATGCCAATAGATGACTATCGATGGCTTTCTTAACTCCATTTCCCCACGAAAACTCTAGTCGACTGTTTTCCCTTTTGTTGTGACCATCAATATTTTGTTTAGTGGCTATCTTTCTCTCGGCGATTTACCAGTCCTATTACTTTACCTTTACTGTTTAGATAATATTTATTAGCTTAGACGCGAAATCTTCCGTAAAATAAAACAAGATAAAACACAATTGTGAAATTAAATTAACCTGGTCATGTTGGTGTCTTTTTTCGATTTATATCATTCGACTTGTTCTTCTTCACAGTTTCAATGGGCATGGTACAGTTCGGCAACTGTCAGGTTCTAGCGACGTAAATTTTTTTTTTTTTTCGCGATTATCATCAATTCTGTTCAGGTATTCTTGCCAATTCGCCTTGTATGTCTGTTCTACCGGTTACTCGTCCAATATTGTCTGGTTTCAGATCCTCTCTCCTTTTAGATAGGCATATCATTTAAAATAATGACCACCAAAACCTTTAAAAAAAGAGTGTATAAATAGAAGTGCCACAACGGGACAGAACAGTCTTTGTTCGTATTCGTTCGCGGCTGTTTGCGATCTGTGTTCCCGCCACTGAAGATGTCCGTTATGGATACGAACGGAACGTGGGACAGTGCATGTAGACTACGGACTAACAGCCCGCCAAATTGTAACAGTATACTCGTTTATTGTTTTGAGAAACTTTGTTTTAACACCATGTTTGGTGTCATTGTTCGTTTCCTTTTGTTGATGTCCACGTTTCGCTCCTGTGTAGCACTACTGTCAAACTCTTCTTCTTCTTCTTCTTCTTCTTCTTCTTCTTCTTCTTCTTCTTCTTCTTCTTCTTCTTCTTCTTCTTCTCCTTCTCCTTCTCCTTCTCCTTCTCCTTCTCCTTCTCCTTCTCCTTCTCCTTCTCCTTCTCCTTCTCCTTCTCCTTCTCCTTCTCCTTCTCCTTCTCCTTCTTCTTCTTCTTCTTCTTCTTCTTCTTCTTCTTCTTCTTTATTATGAGTAATTTAAATTGTAATAGTGTATAAATTAAGTTCTGTGATATTATAATTTCTCGTTGTCTTAAAGAAAACATTTGAAGATGTTAACAAACTATCTCAACTCCTTCACATATACAATGATACATACGCACGCAAATGCGTTTGCGCATACACACTCACATACACAAACACGTTCACTCAAATAATTGTTTTGTTGTGTGTTGAGATTTCTTTGTATTCATACATAGGTCCTGATGATGACAATAAACATTGTCGAAACGTCGAGACAAATAAGTTAAAATTTGTGTTATATTTTTGACCGATCCTCACAAACCCTTAACCGAAAAATTATAAATACATAAATACGTATAAACACTGAAGATTTTAAGAAGTAAATTTTAACACTAATGTAAGCGTTACAGGACAATAAACACGTGCGGTAGCTGCATTGTGTTGCGGATTACAATCGCGTGTGTGAATGAACACGTTGATTCGTGTGCCCGTTTGATACAATTGTGTCTGGAACCTGTACATTGTATCTCGCCCTTACACTTCATGCCACTGCCATTTCACTTATTACCAAACGTGATACTCGTTGTTCCAGCTAACAGATGTTAATGTTTGGCAAGATCAACGCACGGTGTACGTGGATCACATTAAACGATAAGTATAGGTAGTTTTTAATGCATTTGTGTGTATGTTTCTAACAAAACGGTATTTGCACCTTCAGAAAATTGTACAAAACACCCTACTATTTAATGGGTACTTTGCCACCACAGAAATGTAATTTAAGTGAGAGAATCACAATCAGATAATGTAGACTAAATTTTTGCTTACTCTAGTCAAAAATAGTTCTAAACCTGCTGAGAAATTATGTATAATTTGATATTCTTTTTATGGCTTTTCAAGTATGAGCGATACATAGAATTAAAAAAACAAAAAACGTATTGAAACCCAGAGAATAATACATTTAAATACAGCAAACATTCTTGACCAAGTCTCATCTCGAAATCTTAATCAATTAGGGCTCTATAATGTTTTTTCCCAACTAGCGTCTACGCGACACAAGCACACGTCACATCGTAACTCGAACTTTTTATATGAAAATGAGAATCGTTCAAGATATACAAATCTTGATATACCGAACTACATATTTGCACTACAATAATTTATTTCTAAGTCTAATTAACAAAATTTTCAAAGCGCATGCAATAAAAAAATATAGCCGATATTGCAAAGCCCGCGCATGCGCGTGTTTTACCGTGTTATTCTTTTGTATGGTACACCTATTTTCAGTGCTTCTTGTCTATTTCACATTTTTTAATTTTTATGTATATTCTGCGTGAGCGTGTGCTTGTAATGTGTCACTATTTATATTGTCTTCTATGTTTTAAATACTCATATGGAAGTTATTAATTATCCAAAACCCTCAGTACTTATTAATATCAAATCTCGATACACTGATCAAAATCTTGATTATTGGCCAATGGTATGGGAATGAAATTATCCGTAAGTCTATATTTACTGACAACGAATCTCGATACCGATATCGCAGTTATTTAATAACAACGATACAGGAATTATACTTATCGAGAAAATCGATTGCGGTATTGGTATCGAATGTCGATAACGAAATCGTAATTTTCGATAATAACGTATTTTTTTAATTATTATATATCGCAAATTCACGTTGGAAGTTGATGCTAACGAATGGTATAGGAAATACCTAAAAAATTGGTTTCAAAGTTTGTATCGATTAGATTTTCTAATATTATTAATGTATCCACAGGTTAAACATCGTTGCGATCGTTGTAAAAATACGGAATGCCTGTCGTTTATCCCGATAGGTTTGCTTATATTCCTATTTTTCATGAACGTTATGTGGTTCCTATCTTAATTACTTTACCCAAGTCGCAATTAATATGTAGGCTGGAAGTCTAATAAACTTATTTTATACGATGCTGGCTTTCCAGTCTTTGAGTAGAACGAAGCTAGAACGTAAAAGGAATGTTTCCATACTACAAGAACTGCTGATAAAAGGTAGGTTAAATAAAACAGATTAACAGCACATAAACTAGAAGAATAGGCGGAAGGAAAATAGAGGACAAAATGGCAAGTAAAAGAACTAGAGGTAGGTCTTCCATAACATAAGCGAAAGACTTTAGGAAGTAATTGGACATTGACTGTAGAAGGCCTATACAGATGTTGGTTTTCTGGGAAAATTTATGGGATTTGGTAATTTTAATTAAATTTATATTTAAAAGTTCAGTTGAGGAAGGTATTGAACATAAGGTTGCAAGTCATGCGGGGAGACGTTGATTGATCAGCTGATTTAATAATTTTCGTACATCAAGTGTGTCGCGTTTTCCCGGAAACTTCTTTGAACTTTCCTTGGTTATCAGTTTCGATAGATTGAGTGTTTCTGTTTGCAATTTATTTCAAACTCATTCTACCGTATGGCATTATTATTGTTTTGTGTCTGCAATTTAAATCGAATTAGTGTTATAAAGTTTGACGACATTCTGAAACCGTAAATCGTATTAGATTTTTCCTCGTCAGATACCATTTATGAAACCGTCGCGTCGCACGCAAACAGATCAAATGTTTATTTATTTGGCTTCTTTTTTATACCGTTTGCTTGAAAATTGCTTGAAAATTACTACGTCAAAATTGTTGTGTCAAATCAGGACTTAAAATACGCTGTAATTTTGATTGTTTCAGTGACGTCATTTTTGTGCGTGTTCGTACGTGCTTACGTCACAGATGTAGGCTAATTATACTACATAGCATTGAAATTCAGCAAGATGGGTTCCTTGAAGTTCAGCCCTTCGTGATTTTTAAATACCGCAACTTTGGTTTGTTACAATAACGAGTCAATAATTATGCAGTAACATCGATTTTTCACGATAATTCACGCTATAATCTGAAAATTAGTTTTAAACGTAACTTTGCGTAGTTGAAAGTTGAATAGCTGTCTCTCTTAAATTTTGAGCAGTATGACTCTTCTGTAGGATAGGCTGAATGAATTTTTCTTAATGAGAACTACAAAAAGTAACTTCGTCAATACTTATAAATGCAGAAACAAAAAATAGATCTTATAATTGATTTAATTAATTTGACAATATTATGATTATTAAGTATGTTAATGACTGCAATAATTAACAATTTTCAAGTACATTCTTTTTCCACTGAAGGATATTTTTTTTAAAGAATATATTCTGGACTAAAACCCTAAAAAGGTTCTTTAATACTGAAGACAATAATTTCAAGGTTGTTTTTTTTGTAAATATAGATTTCATTTTGAAAACTTAAATTATGTTATAATAATTGTTAACTATGATACAAATTATAACAACACAGATTGAATCAATCGTCTCTGAATCGGTAGAAGGATGTAATATATTTTGGTCAGGAGTAAAATATACAGCAGTGGCACAAGCCGGCGTGGTAATAATAGTAAAGCCAGAATATTTGAAACAAATTGTAGAGATGAAAGAAGTAAACGATAGGATATTTACCTTAGTATTAATAATGGATAAACAAAAATATCATATAATAGTAGTATATGCACCAAACGACAACGCATCAGCAGAGGAAAAAATAAAATTTTGTTAAGACGTTCAAAAAGAAATAGATGCAGCAGAAAATAATAATATAATGGTCATGGGGGATCTAAATGGCAGAGTGGGAAATGATAACACGGGAATAGAAAATTAGCTAGGAAGAGAGGGGGGAAACATAAAAAATAATAATAGAAGAAGAATAATTGATTTGTGTATGGAAAATGATTTAGTTATCGGAAACACAAAATTTACACATAAGGACATACACAAATTTACGAGGGAAGAAAGAAATAGAAAAGAACGATCCATCATAGATTATTATTAACTAATACATAGGGAAATATGGAAGTATGTAAAGGACATAAAGGTTAAGAGAAGTCAGAAATAGGGAGTGACCACTATCTAGTCAAAATGATATATAAAGTAATGCAAGAAGAAATAAAAGATAAAAAAAGAAAAATAATAAAAGAAAAAATTAAAGTGTATAAACTTAAAGAACGCTCAACAAGGGAAAATTATCATAAAAAACTAGAAAAATTCCAGAAGAAAACAGTATACCAAAATTTGGATGAAAGATGGGAGAATTATAAATCAAGCCTCAAAGAAGCAGCGAAAGTTAGTTGTGGGGTACAAAAATAGGAAATGGGGCTACAAAGAGGACAGCATGGTGGACAAAAGAGATAGAAAAAGCAGTAAAGGGAAAGAAAAAAGCGTGGAAAACGTATCTGAACAATAAGACACAAGATAACTATGACAAATATAAGACAGAAAGAATAAAAGTTAAAAACCAAATAAAAACGAGTAAGGAAAAAACATGGACAGACTTCGAGAATAAACTTACAGAAACATATAATGAAAACCAGAAATTATTCTACAACACATTGAAACAAATGAGAAAACCCAAAACGAATATGCTATAAAATTTAAAGGACAAAAATGGAAATATCCTAATGGAAGAGACAAATATTATGGAAAGATGGAGAGAATATTTTAAAGATTTATTAGAGGAAAACGAAAACGAAGATAACGTTGAAGAGGAAGAAGAAGAAAAAAGAGAAGATACTGAAAACATGCTACAAGAAGAGAATTAATTACAAAAAGAGGAAATAACAAGAGAAGAATTCAGTGAGGCAATGGAGAAAATGAAATTAGGGAAGGCACCAGGACATGATGAAATAACAACAGAAATGATTAAATACGCAAACATGGAAAGAAAGGAGGAACTCCTAAACATTTTTAACCAAGCATTGAAAGAAAGAAAAGTATCACTTGACTGGCAAATAGGAATTATCGCGCTGTATACAAAAAAGGAGACAGTAAAGAATGTTCTAATTATAGAGGCATTACTTTAGCGAGTAGGAAAACTGTACGGGAGGATTCTAGAAAGCAGGTTAAGGAAAAAAGTAGAGCACACCTTGGAAGAAAGCCAAAGTGGTTTCAGAAAAAAGAGAGGAACTGTGGACCAAATCTTCATAGTAAGACAGTTATGTGAGAAAGCTGCCAAAGTGGGAAGACAAATACATGCATGTTTCGTGGACATGGAGAAGGCGTCCGATAGTATACGAAGGAAGGACGTATGGAACATATTGAAGAGGAAGGGAGTAGAACAACAGCTTATTGAGGGCATAAAAAGCCTATACGAAAACACCGTCATTTACGTAAGAGTAAGAAACGAGGCATCAAAAAATTTCACCAGCAAAATAGGTTTAAGGCAGGGGTGTATTTTAAGCCCCCTGCTATTCAACCTGGTGTTGGATGATGTTGTCAAAAAATGTAAAGAAAGTATGAGTAAATATAGAATAGGATACTGGAATATGAAGATAATAACAATAACAGAATTATGCTACGCAGAGGATTTAATAATTATAGGAGAAACAGAAAAACAGTTACAGAATAACATAAAGGTATTTAATGAAGAACGTAGAAAGAAAACATGAAGATTAATATACAGAAGAATAAAACTATGGTAACAGGAAATTCAGAAGAGAAACACAGTATAGAACTTGATGGAAAATATTTAGTACAAGTAAAAAGTTAGAGGACAAGCAAAGGGAATTTAGAGGAAGAAATAAATGAAAGAGTAGCGAAAACAGGAAGATTATTCAACAGTATTAAATCAAGTTTCCTGGGTAAAAAAGAAATACCCATAGGATACAAACAGAAATAGTCAGAAAAATCATGAAGCCAGTATTAACTTACGGAAGCGAAACATGGACAACAAATGAGAGAATAAAAAGCTAGCTAACTAGTATTGAAATGACGTTTCTTCGAAAAATAGAAGGGAAGACAAAAAAAGATAGATTTCGAAATGAAATATTTAGGAAAAAGTTAGACATTGTTCCAGTAGCAATAACAGTAGGACAGGCACAACTTAGATGGCTGGGACATGTAATGAGGATGGGGGAGGAAAGACTGGTAAAGCAAGTGTTTGAATCCAGAGAAACAGGTAAAAGAAAGAGAGGACGACCGAGAAAGCTCTGGAAGGATCAAGCCCGCACAGCTGCAGAAAGAAGAGGAGTAAAATGGGAGAAAATAAAGGAGCTCGCAGGAGATAGAAAGAAATGGAGGGATATATGGAAAAAGACGACCTCAGAGGACTCAACTCCAACATAGTTTTACACCGAAAGGTAGAAAAGCTAAGGATTAAGTAAGTAAGTAAGTATCTCTGAATCGGCGGCTGAGGACCAGCATTGGCCGAGAGCTGAGAAGCTTATTCAGATTATGTGCTATTTTGAGTGTTTTTTTTTCAAACGGTATTTTCGAATTTGTCCAACTTCATTCATAACTTCCTGTGAATCAAGTGTTAACTGGATAGTAATGTTTAGGTGGAATAGATCATTAAATAGCAGAGAATTCAACCGAATTACAGGTTTTATCAACACGTATGAAGAAAAGTCGAATTTTAATATAATGATTCTGGTATGAACTATTACAGGTTAACTATATTTACAGTTAATTATACAATACATAATTTTATATAATAAATCAGTTACCATTATGTAACGTACGCCTACTTGTTTAAATATAATTTGTGTTAAATTTAGTACGTTATAGGATTATAAACAAAATAAATTTATTAGCCGCAATTAGAAGAGAAATAAACACTAAATGTTAGTTGTGATAGTCGTATGCATTCTAATCGTTGCAAAACCACTCGCTAGCTGACCAACTATCTGCCATGCTTTGCTTTTATAAATGCCTCCTTCAAGGTCAACGACGACGTAATAAACGGGAAGTCGCGAGAATTGTTTACTGAATTTTCTTCAGCTTTTCATACGTTTCTGCATCGTAGTCTTTTTTTATACTTGACAAGATTGGAATTTTCATCATCTTCACAACACGGCATAAGCAAAGGTGCTGCGTGTTCCGCCTTCAAAGATCCTCCAGTCAATGTTAAAAACTTTAACCCTTCTCTTGTGGCCTCAGTCTTTATGCAGTCAAGTTAAGAACAGCTTTTAACTCCTCTTAAAAGCGCCATTTCCGAGGCCTATCTTTACTGTCTTGTTGCTTGGTTTTGTCCATATTTCACATCCATAGGACGGTACAGTACAGGTAATGCCATAACTTTGTTAAACTTTAATTTTGTATCTCGACGTACCTTGTTTCTAAAAATAAGGTTGATTGTCCCACAGATCGTCTGCAACTTACCTAACTTAACACCAATATCGTAACTACTATCATAACTACAACATTCATAACAATCATAACCACCATCATAATTCGTATCAGTATCATTCCACAAATAATTAAAATGGCTCACCTGTTCTACAATTTGATTATTAATAATTATTTTTGTTCTTGTTGGTCCTTTGACTAGAAGTGTCATTACATTTGTTTTTATAGTGGAGCTTTTCATATTGTATTCTTTGCAAATCTGATGAAGCTGCAAAACAAATTTTTGTAAAGCAGATTCTGTATTTTGAATTACCATCAAGTCGTCAGCAAACGACAGCAGTCAAATATCTGCCTCCTGATATCTTAATACCAGGGTTCACTAGGTGTTTCCATTTCCTTACTTAAACGTTGAAAAACGGTGATATACTGCGCACTTGTCTAACCCCTTGGATGACAGATATTTGTTGCGGTATCCTGCAATTACTTTTAACAGCGTTTCTTGTTCCGTCATACAGGCCTTATATAGTTCTTATAAGATGTTATGGGTATCACTGTTCTCCTAATATTTGCCATAGTAAATTTCTATCCACCCTTCAAAAGCCTTCTCAAAGTCAACGAAAGCTATATGCGATTCTTTATTGAATTCACGCATTTGAATGTTCTGTCTATTTATAGTTGTTTATGCGCAGAGTGCGCTCCGTGTAACCTATTGCCTATGTTAAAATATGTAACATACAGGTGTAGACCGATGCATTTTATGTAATTACTTTACGTGAAAGATATTATATATACACATAAGCTGGTTAAGTAGGTATCAGCAGAAAGCATTTAGCTTCGCCTCCTTGACTCTGCTCTCGCCTATATTGCGATGGGCCCATGGAAATCCGATGATACGATTGCAGCATGGTGGTAACAATCTATATTTTGTAACAGTAATTGAGCCCCGCTAAGCAGCTTGGGCCTTGCCCTGCCAAATGCAGACTTGCCGGCAGCAAGAGTGGTACTGTGCTAGGTGAAGCGGTTTGCGTAGAGACGATCGAAAGCGACGAGAAACGCCGAAGAATATAAGCTACGAAATCGGTGAAGAAACTTGTGGACACATAATGATGTGCATTAGTGATAGAGTAAACATAAAAAGAGGATATATAATAAGTTGAAAGGAAACTACCGAGGGCATACGTTAAGGAAAAGGATAAATTACGCAACAGAACCGTAAGTACGAAACCGTAGCCAAGAGGACCTAAGAAATTCGTTAGAAAACTGTGAAATAAAAATAACCATAGTTGAATATGAGAGTGACAATTGGCGAGAAAAATTTTGTCAATATAGACAGTAGACAGATTATCAAAAAACTCAAAATCCTTAACCTTTAATTCTGTCGAAAGTATTAATGTTTAATATCTTTAAAATTTTAATCTTTAATCTCCAAATCTTTAATACTCTCGGATACTATTGAAGGGATCACGGAAAGATACAATGTAAGCAACAATAGTTTGGCATCTTCGTAATCATCATAACTGAACTAGCTGAGAAACCTTGTGTTATCAAGTGGGTTACTTTGACTTTTCATACCTCCGTAACACTGGTAGATTTATTTTAGATTCCACAGTTGTAGTATCGGTAGTGATAAACAGTAACAGTGACTCAACGCAGTCAGCAGGTTGGACTACGACTTAGGCTAACCCTTTATAGTAGTTTCGTTTTCTTGTGAATTCCTGTCTCCATCTGAGGCCTCGTCGAATGACATCGGTTACAGCGACAGGCGTGTTGGTTTCTATATTATGTACATATATCGAATTTTCAATAGTTTCGTCATTTATTTATTAATTAGTATATAAATTGTGGCACGGTCAGTTTAATCGGTTACTTATAATGTTGAAAGATGTTTTGTTTTAAAACTGTGAAACTGATTTTATTCATTATGTGTTTTCTACCCAACTGTAGGCCTTACAGGGGATGATCTCTTCGTGCTTTCATATCGTGCGCTAGTCTTGTCATTTCATGACTTTAACAAAGAGTATAATTAACATACTGTTAGATTACAGACATCACCATGCTCTTACTGCCCCAGGGCAGGTATTACATGTCATGCTCCCTCCGTGTTTTCTATCCTGAGCTAGTCTCTTCATTTCATGGTCGTCTGTTATCTGGTCTCTCGTCCGTCTTCTATTCCGCTTTCCATTTATCAGCCCCTCCAGTGTTTCTACCATCATAATATCTTGTGTTTGCCACACACACAATGTCCTAGCCAATTACTCTTTCAGCCCTTGGTGATATCCAACACTCTCCTCCTCTTCTAGGCACACCTGCTCATTCGTCGCTCTAACCTTCCAGGAAATCCGTTCCATCCTTCTCCATAACCCCATCTCGAATGCCTGTAACCTCCTCTCCTCTTCTTTCCTCAATGTCCAAGTTTCTGCTGCGTATAGGAGTACGCTCCAATCAAAACACGTCACTACCCTCTTTATCAGTTTTATGTCTAGTACCCGCATACTAATCTTCTCTTTCTACTAAAAGGGCTTCACTAATTTTATTAAGAGCTCTTATTCAAAAGAAATTACAGTTTTATCCTCTTACCATGGGGTTAGGGGTGGGAGAGTTATTGTAAGTGAAGTTGCATTCATTGTTTTACAAAATACATGTAAGTTAATTTAGCTGCGAGCAGTCACCCAATCCTGTGATCCAGCATCATAATTCTAATATCATCATGGTATCGAAGGCTGCGTACCAATAAATTCCTTTCACATGTATTCGAACGTACATCGTTCAACTCTATAATAAGTATTATCTACTCTGCTACTCAGATTTGAAAAATTTTATTCTTCGCGTTTCAGGCGTTTACCGACGGTTTAGTAAAATCATGGTATGAGTTTTGTTTGTAAGAGTGTACAAGGTGAAACGGAGAAAAAGATAGTTCAAACCTCAGCCAGACAGAACAGGCGTAATCTAGTACAAAGCTCCCGGCTTGGAAGCTAGCTTATATTGTCGTTTACAGAGCCATACGAAGCAGTAAGAGACAGGTAATCCTCTGCTGACAACGTGTGGTACAAAGAAAACATGACAACTCGCATAACAGTTCCAAGTAGCCTGTATCCGTAGTGTAGTTGTTACTAAACTGCATTTGAATTTGTTGTATAAACACGAATTTTCTAGTCGACTGAAAGTAAAACAAATTTCAGATTAACAGGACTAACATCAATAAATATCGGTATGGAGAACCATACATGACTTCCATATTCTAAGATTTATATTTAAAATCATTTTCGGAATGAAATATTTGCATAGAAACTACTTCTTTCTTCAGCCTTAACCACAGTACTGTGGTCACTAACGTATACCACCTCACGTTAGCGCATTCGATTTTCAATGATGATGGCAGTCGATGGCAGTGCCGAAACGTCTTGTTTGGTAGAAATCATTGGACCAAGGGCAAACAGCCCGGTAAGGAATTTTAACAACAAACTACTTCTTTGTTCCCGATAACTTAGTACACATAAAAAATTATCCCTTCCCCCTTCAACGATCATTTTCATTTATAGAAAATTACCCCTCACCCTTCCACTACCCTTTTAATTTATAGATATGTCATCTACCTTTATACAGTGGATTATTGTGACTTTCTTTCCAGGGTAATTTATCAAAATTAAGTGCTTTACTCTTGTTAAAACATAAAACGTTACAGGTAAACTACCCCTTCCCCTTAACCGATCTTCACCAAAATCAGTAGGCCTTAGTCCTTTACAACTCAGTCACATATGCAAAAAATTATCTGATTCTGTTTGAATCTGCGACAGTTATCGTTCGCCATAGAAAACATTCTACACACAGACACTTTTCGGAAAATGACTTTTTTCATGTTTTCAGGGTAGTACAATCAGAATCAGCCCTTATCTCGATCACGATTTTTTTCTCCATCACCATACTTCCATTTCGTTATGGAACATGGAAGTAAAAATAAGTATCTTTATTTTAACAATTCGTTTTGATATTTTAAAACGTTAAATTATCAGTTCTGTAACGTTTACAGGTCCCACCCGTATACCCTATTGCGCATTAGTTGCTCAAGCTTTGAGATCACCAGAATATATTCGGATCACGGTCAGTTTTGACCGAGGTGAAAACTTGAACTCGTTAAATTGCCACCCGGCCAATTGCGATCTGTAACTTCCTATCAGCTACAGGGTGCATGTATATCAAAGGCGTGTGAAGACGTGAAGGCTCACGATTGGAATAGTAGCAGTGCTTCCGGTTGTTTCCAATGTTTATATACTGTTGTCACCAATCAAGTAAGGGTGGCGGGGGTAATTTTCTATAAATAAAATGGTAGTTGAAGGGGGGAGATAATTTTTTATGTGTACTACGTTATCGGCAACAAAGAAGTAGTTTGTTGTTAAAATTCCTTCCCGGGCTATTTGACAGTGGTCCAATGTTTTCTGCCAAACTAGATGTTTCGGCAGTGCCATCTACTGCCATCATCAGTGAAAATCGAGTGCGCTAACTTGAGGTGGTATACGTTAGTAAACACAGTATTGTGGTTAAGGCTGAAGAAAGAAGTAGTTTCTATGAAAATGTTTCATTTCGAAAATGATTTAAAATGTACATCTTAGAACATGGAAGTCACGTATGGTTCTCCATACCGATTGTTTTAGTAAGCCGAAACCTTAATATATGTCGTATAAACACCCGTTGAATATGTCGGGTAGGCGTAATATGTACAATTGTTGGTGGCCAGTATGTGACGGCCATGAGGTATGTGGGATAGAATTGATTTGGTCCGCTGCTTATGATGGTCATGAGTCACATTGAAGAGGCTTATCCATAAAAAAAAACTATTCTGCAGCTAACAACGATGACATTTAAGCAGACTAACAATTTTAATAAAATGTACCTGTATGATAGAAAGCGAAGAATCTATTACGCTGTTAATTATATCGTGTATGAATTTAACGACAAAATTGTTTGTGCCTGAGGTTGAAAATACGAATATTAATTTCTGCTTCTGAAAAGATACTGTTGTGGAAACGTTTTACGTAAGCGCCCAAGCAGCACTAAATTTCCTTAACGTATCGATTTTCAAACTACTCGCGCCCGATTGTTGTAACTCAGCTGCGCTAACACGTGAACGCTGTAATCGAATCTGTGACCTGTTAAACAAAATGGCTTACAGCGAATGCATATTCAAAACGTTAGTTTCTCTTTTTTAGAGCGGTCGCAAGGATAGTGTGCAAAATAAAAATTTAACGCAAAATTTATCTCGTGTTTTATGAATCCGTTTTTGCGCTGGACTGTAACTAGCAGAGGAATTCCCTTAACGTTTTACACGGAGTCTGTGTGTGTGTGTGTACGCTGTGCAAATCTCGTTTAAATTAAAACGCCATTACGGATTCAAATTAGCAGAGAGTTGCGGTACCAAAATGTATGTGTGTTATGTATACGTGGAACAATGCTGGTCGGTTACGCCGGCTTATAGAGTAATTACTGGGATGTGAACCCAAGGCCAACCGTTTTACAATATCCTCTCCGTGCGTCATATTCACATCCTCGCGTGCTGCGACAGAGAGAGAGAGAGAGAGAGCGAGAGAGTGAGAGAGAGAGGTAAATGACATTGTCTTTTGTTAAATGTGACATACGCTATTAATAATACGTTATTTTATGGCGGTGCTTGTCACCCACCGGCATATGTACACATTTTAAATTAACTTTGAGGTAGTGAAACGACTGGGTGTCAATAAATGTATTTCTACTTAACAACCGACAATGTTTTAAACTTGTAAATACGTGATGTTATTGTGTTCTGGTTGCCACGTTTGTAAGATTGTAGTATTCGCGGATGCGATTCCGGCTCTAGTTCAGTTATGCAGAGATATAATCGTCCCTGCCAACGTAGAATAACGGAGAAATGGTCCGATTTTAGAAGTTATTATGCATCAGTCCAGTGTGTGTGCGTGTTTGTTTTTTGTCTGTTTTCAGAAGTGTATCTTATCGTCAAAAATCCACTATCCTTAAATAAAATACAACGGTTTGCTCCTGATAATACCAGGGACATTCACAAAAAAGTTAGTTGTGCTAACATGAAGAAAACATTACTTATGTGCAATATTTATGAAACTTTTCTATTTATCTAAAATTAAAAAGGACCCCCTCCCCTCCAGAGGGCGAAAAGTTGACGAGGAACTTTGTAATTTCTTAACTTTTAAGGTGTTTTAGTATTTTTTTCATCAGTATAATCTGTATAATATAGTACTAAGTCTTTTTGAAATATACAAACATTTTTCATCATCATCATTATCTTTACGGATTAAACCAAATAGACAATGTTTAGAGCTGGTCACTCCAGCGCTTCCTCGGACGTCCCACACCTCTCCGTCCCCTCGGCTTATAGTTCCATAGTTGTTTGGGAATGCGGCTGTCATCCATTCGGCAAAGATATTCCCACCAGTTCAGCAGATAATGGGCAATCCTGTCGAGTATATGGGCATACTCATAATATTCTGTTCCTGCCGTATATCTATGTTTCTTCTATGATCAAGGAGAGTATACCCTGCCACGTGGCTGAGAAATCACATTTCAGCCGCTTGGATGCGACTGACCTGGCCTTTCGTTAAAGTCCATTTCTCAGACCCATAAAGAAGTGTGGGAAGAGCCATCACATTGTAGATTTTTAGGTGTGTTCCCTTGCTGACTTAAGGGTTCGCCTAATGGTCCCGCACATAAGGTTGAACTTATGCAACTTATGCACCACGTCGTTGCTTGCATTATAAGACATTACAAACATTTTTATTACACAATATTCACGTATGCGTTTGAAATATGAAATATAGGAAAATCAGTGCAGTCAATATATATCTTGTAAACAAGTTTCAATAATGTGTATTCTTATTCTGTCATTATCGTTTACGTTAATAGGATCTATTTCAGGATGCACACGTTTTTCAGCCACTTTAAAGATAAGTAATATTGACTAGTCTTAAGTTGTTTTTTTCTTTTGTATGAGGCCGACTCGACCGGACCCCTCTCCCAAACCCATATTCTAGATACACCACTTTGCCAGGGCCTCTTTTATAAATCACACGGTGCAAGGTCTAATTGTAAGGAGGGTGATTCGAGTCCTCTCACTCCAAGTTTTCAGGAATTTCCATCGTGACGTGTGCCAAATGATGGGCGTAAATTTCTTGACTTGCAGACGCTCGGAGGTGATGTAGTGCACACTTGACATTGCAGAAGCTCGGAGGTGATGTAGTGCACACTTGACATTGCAGACGCTCGGAGGTGATGTAGTTCACACTTGACATTGCAGACGCTCGGAGGTGATGTAGTGCACACTTGACATTGCAGACGATCGGAGGTGATGTATTGCACACTTGACATTGCAGACGCTCGGAGGTGATGTAGTTCACACTTGACATTGCAGACGCTCGGAGGTAATGTAGTGCACACTTGACATTGCAGACGCTCGGAGATGATGTAGTGCACACTTGACATTGCAGACGCTCGGAGGTGATGTAGTGCACACTTGACATTGCAGACGCTCGGAGGTCTCGGAGGCGATGTAGTGCACACTTGACATTGCAGACGCTCGGAGGCGATGTAGTGCACACTTGACATTGCAGACGCTCGGAGGTGATGTAGTGCACACTTGACATTGCAGACGCTCGGAGGCGATGTAGTGCACACTTGACATTGCAGACGCTCGGAGGTGATGTAGTGCACACTTGACATTGCAGACGCTCGGAGCTGATGTAGTTCACACTTCAGTGCAAAAGACCCAATTGAACCGTAGTTTTATTCACTGCGATTCGCCTGTTTGGAAGCAATAATTGGTGAACGCGTTCAACGTTGACGTCCTTTGTCATAATCGACGGCCTTCCCTGCCGGTGATCGTTCTCGGCTGTCCGCGGGGTTATTTTAGAACACTGACTCGCTATTCTACGATGACCTGACATGAAAACGCTATGTCACCGTATAGTTTCGTCAAATGGCGATGAATTTCAGTGAGGTTACAGAAAACGTGACACTGCAGGAATTTATAGGCTAATTTGGTCGTTACTTACGAGGATTGTTCAATAGAAATACGTTTGATCTGCGCAGCCGTGACTTCGTCGCCATGGCAACGTAATTCATTTGTTTATATTGTCTAGTGACTTGTCTAGCAAAAATATTTGCAGTTTACTCTTTTCTAAGCGTTGTAACTGGGTTGAAAATGGCATCTATGATAGAAAATCTGTCCAAAGATAATCTGCTTGCCGTTATTCAGTTTTTGGCCGCTGACGGGCGTCAGCCAATGGAAATTTATACGAGAATGAAAGCTATATATGGTGACTATAGTTATTATCATACGGAAGTGGTTGAATGGTGCAATAAATTTCGACAAGGAAGAGAATCCACTAAAGATTTAGCCCGTCCCGGACGTGCACGTGTTGCAGCATCAGATGAAAATGTGAGACAGCTGGAAACTGCTTTACGCGAAAATAGGTGCATCAAAGTTAGAGAACTTTCTCAAATGTTGAGCTTCAGCGTGGGAACTGTTCATTCCATCATTCATAGACTTGGCTATCACAAAGTTGCTGCTCAGTGGATTCCACGGCTGCTTACTGATGAACAGAAAAATTTGCGTTTGGCCTTATCATTACAGAATTTGATGCGTTATCAACAACAACGTAATGCCTTTCTACACCAAATTGTTACCGGTGGTTGGTGTTATCCAACCAGAATCCAAACGTGAGAGTATGCAGTGAACCATGCACACTCTCCGAATGCGAAAAAATGTCGGTCCCAACCTTCGGCAGAAAAAGTAACGGTAACCGTATTTTTTTTTATTATCAGGGTGTGCTGCTCTTAGATTTTAAGGAACCTGGTGCCAACATCAGCACTGAGCGATGTGCAGACAGCTTAAAACGCTTACGGGTCAACATCAAGAATAAACGTCCCGGGAAGCTCACAAAAGGTGTCATTCTTCTGTATGATAATGCTCGACCCCATGTAGCCCAGACGATTCAAGATCTGGTTGGTCGTATGAAGTGGGAAGTCTTACAACATCCAGCTTACAGTCCCGACTTGTCACCGTGCGATTATCATATTTTTGGCTCATTAAAGAAATCACTAAAAGGACGGACGGCGGTTCATATCGGACGCTGAAGTAGTTTCCTGTTAGCGAATGGTTCCGCAAATAGCCGCAAGAATTTTACCAGCAGGGAATTTATAGATTACTGCAACAGTGGGACTCATGCCTTAATGTTAATGGAGACGTCTTTTACAATCGCTGAATAATGAATGCTTTACACCCTCTAAACGTGTTTATATTGAACAATCCTCGTACAAACGATGTGAGACATGTTTCGCGACCAACAACGGACTAACCGTTCCTACGAAGTAGAAAACGCTACTGCAGCTTACGGAAACGGACGTTTACACTGGTGTCAACATCTTTCATTAAAACATCTGTTCTAAAAAAAAAGAATGTGGACAAGTGGAACTAATTTTTTGACTGCCCCTCGTATGTAACATTATTAGATTACATCAAGTGTGACATAAAAAGTCATAATGAAAACACAAGGGTTAAGTGAAAATGAATGCGCCCTATAAGACATATAGAAACACAGAGACACGCTGTGGCATCTATAAAATTGTGTGTGATGATTGCGACAAATTTTATGTCGGCCAGACTGGGAGACGCTTTGAAGAGAGGTTCAAGAACACTTGCCCGTGAAGAATTTAGTGCACAGTAAATCGACGTACGTAACATCTAATTGATTGTAATCATTGTTACACTAATTTCACCGTTAATTTTAAGCCCATACATTATTGTTAAAAGGGCCGATATATGAATGCATTAGAAGAATACGAGATATACAAAGCGGCTACAGAAGGAGTGCCTTTTGAACGATATGGTCTCGTTCAAATCTAACGCCCTCTTTGATACTATAATACACAAGCTAGCACAGACATGAGGAATAATACCGACATATCTCTACACTGGATTTTATACAGCCAGTACAGTTTTATTTTCTCGACGATGCGCATCGTGTTATCGCGCGATATGTGTATATAATGAATTCAGTGTTTCTATGTTCGTGTTATTTGTTTTGTACTGACGAGCTCACCTCGAGAGATTTTTACTGAAGATGGGGCTGTGAGCCCGAAACGCATCGTACCTAACGAATGAAGTTGCATGAAAGACAATATACGAGTAATAGAAACACAACAGGTAGATACCAATTATCGAAATTTGTATGGTGAGAACTTATTCTCCCTCTCTCTCTCTCTCTCTCTCTCTCTCTCTCTCTCTCTCTCTCTCTCTCTCTCTCTCTCTCTCTCTCTCTCTCTCTCTCTCTCTCTCTCTCCCCCTCTCTCCCTCCTGGAGCTGCAGTCATATGTGAGCCTTGGCCTCCTACATTGGTTACAGAATGTAAATGTGGAAACCAACACGCCACTATTAATTACAGAATAGTAATGATTCATTACGCCACTGTAAGTTACAGAATCGTCAAAGGGTGTCTCTTTCATTTTTAATTAGGCCTATCCTAGGAGATAGTTAGCCAGTTACTGTAGTTAGGCTGTCATAACTAGTAAGCTGAATTGTTAAAGAAAATAGTGGTTATTTTAAGTTCTCCGTAGCTTTTCAGGGCTGACTCTTTTCCCCTACTTTACGAACAAGTATTTCTTTATTATACTTCTGTACTTATGACGTCCGGTTGTACAGATCAGATCCATCTTTGATTCTACGCTAGACGAGAACAGTTATAGAAAAAAATCAAGGAATCGATAATGCCAGTGAGCTAACTATACGTCTTTGTAAGAGAAATCATGAATTAAGACATTTTGTGGAAACCGTGTGTTCATCCTGGCAATGTTTGGAAACCTTCAAGTCTTGTCAAACGTATAGGCCTACAGTAATAATTTTGTATTTATCTTTATTCGTGTTTTAAACCGATGTTATTTCGGCACCTTTGCTATCTTTTAATTATCTTTCAAGTTACATGGATGAATTAACACTCAGGATACCTGCAGCAGACACCTTCTCTGTTGTATACATACCTGACTAAGTTTATCAGTAGTCTACATTTTCAAAATACTTCATCTTGTATACAGAACCTAGATTTTCTGTACATAAAATTTAACAACGTTGCTACTGACATAACTTTCTCAGTTTATAAACAATATCTTCTTGCTTAATTTTCCAGACACCTAATGTAAACAGTCGTTTTTTCTAATATATGGTAAGTCAGGCGCGCAAATAGAATAAGACGATTACTTCAGATAACGGCAAAAGAATAGTAACCAGATAGACGTTACTGTAGGTTAGTTGCCGTTCCTCGGGCCTTGCACAATCCTTGATCGATAGGGCGGGAATGACAGTAACAAGTCAGCTGATTGGAGTAAAGGAAGCACGCCCAATTAAACTGAAAGACAAGCAATTAGCAGTAAATAAACCTCGGCCGTTGAGCACCATCAATTCAAAGTTTTGTAAAGAATTAAAGAAGCGTACATTCCAGAAACAAGAAATTGGATTTTTCTTCCGCCAATTGTATACAATTATCTTGACCGTTATATATTTTAAAATGTCATGAATACTCTAAACAATTATACATCTTATTGTTTACAATTCTGCTTATAATTTCCGTACTGCTACGTCCATCATATGTGATTTTACTTCCTATATAGTCATATTCTTTAACTGTCTGGAGAACATTATTTCCAAGTTTATTCTGACTGGATCTTCTTCCTTCCTACTACAGACTATCATTTATTTTCATATTGAATTCATTCTTCATTACTTGATCCATTGTGTCAAGAATCTTTTGTAGATCTTCGTTGCTCTTTGCAGTCACTGAAATGTCATCTGCGAACCTAAGTTTTTCCACTTTCCCCGTGTATTTTTACTCCGAGATGGGTGTCTTCTTTTACTCTAGCGATCGCTTCTTGGACGTACAAGTTAAACAAACATGGAGACAGAGAACATCCCTGTCTTACTACTTTCTCAAACAAGAGAACAAGGGAGCCAATTTTGGCATTAAGACAGAGAATAGGAAAACGACTGAGGAAAGACAAAGCGAGATTTATAGCTTTTGTCGACCTAGAAAAGGCCTTCGATAACGTTAAGTGGAACAAGCTGTTTAGTGTTCTACCCAAAACAGGAGTGTCGTACAAAGAACGAAGATTGATCCAGAATCTTTACAACTAGGAGACAGGCATAGTTCTGTGTGGAAACCATCAACAGGAAGCGAACAACAATGGGGTGACTTCAGAAATATCCGATGTAGATGATGTCATCAAAAACCAAGCCACAGGTAATAAAGATGAGGACAGAACAGACGAATCACCTCTCACACGCCAAGAAGCCCTCGCAGCGCTAAGATTGATAATACAGTTGAGAAGAGCTTCTTCTAACGAAATGTCAGGTGGTACGAATTCATGTAGAAAACGTGATTATTTATTGCACAGATTCATATACGAGCCAAGCAGCTATAAATGAATTTTTTGCGAGAGAAATTACTGAATATTTAATGTCAAGTGAAATAAGGTAAATAAAATAAGTTAGAGAAACAGATTTGAATTCTTCGCTTAAAATATTATTCTTAAATGAAGTATTCGATAAAAATGTTAGTGTATATGTGAAAAATATGAATATACGGTAATACAGTATATATCTTTGCTACTTGGTCATCTCCTGTTTAATACGCGGTCCCTTGATGAGCGTTATAACGAGATGTTACTGTGTGCGTAAACAATCAAAAGTCTGGCAATCACCTACTTTAAGAATAAATTTCCTTTTTTATGGCTATTCGTTTGTATTAATATAGTTACATATACACACTGCACAATTATATTATTGTTACGACGGTTTCACGGATCGTCGTATGGTACAGTGGAAATCAAAATACGGACACCAATGAAGTCACTAATAACCGGCTTAATTTTAACACATTCGTAACAACTCGTACAATAATTCAACTTAAATTTGTCCACACGAAATAATAATTCAACTATAAAGAATTCCGCACTAATTATAACACAACAGCCACTTGATATCACTTGACAAATCGCCCAACATAAACTGACTTTCAAGCGGCAGCTGTTCCCTATTTATAGCCTGCAAGGTTCCATAATATGCGTTCTTAACAAGCACTCGAAAACTCTAGAGAGTACTTTTGTGTGGCCTTGGCAGAAACACGCATCTGCTGAGCTAGCCGAGAAACGCGTAGAACGACACAATCCATTGTTAGAGAACGTTCCTAATTGCGTAACAATATTGATTCTATCATTGCATTACAGTTGTTATTGTTATTTCCGATCTGACGATGAGCTGTGAAGCTTGAAAGCGCTAATCGGAATAATTATTCTATAGTGGTGTGCAACAGTGTTAATTCTGTTTGTGATTATAACCACTAACACAACTTTCTTAATTAATTGTAATTTATAGTTCATAAAAGAACAGTAAACGTAAGGCATCACCAGAGAGACGTTGACACAGAAGGAGGGTCCGTGTTCGTACGAGACTGGAAACGAGTATTATGCAGCGTAACGTGGACGGTCGCGTTTTGCATTATTTAAAGCGAAAGTGTGAAACTGCCGTTGATATGCGAACTAGCAGAGATACATACCGTTTGTGATTATGACAACCGGTTGGTACCGGTACTACTGTGTTTATGTAATCAAACACGTTTGCATCTTGTTACCGGGTTCTTTGTGACAGGACAGGGATATTAACCAGTCTGACTGGGCAGAAATATTAAACGTTGTCACCGCGCCTTGCTTCTTTATTGCGGATATCACATTGTTGCCGGTTGCTACTGCCGGCCGGCTGCTGCTGTCGATTTTTTTGTCTCGTTCCTCTCTCATTTTTCCATCTGGTCTTTTTTGCTTCATTCCGTTATTGAAGTTTTTGTTTAGTTTGTATTTATGTAGTCGTTGTTACCGATGTTATAATCATATCATTACTTTATTAATTTAGTTATGATACGTACAATCAAGGCTTGATTTCAGGGGGAACGGCGTTCCGGAACCTCTTGGCTCCAAATATATCCAGCCTCACATTTGTAAAAATCAATGGACCTCCTCTCCGTTTATTTGATCCATCAAAGTACGTGAATTCGTGGCTAATTTCGGGCCATCATACAGCATTGGACACAAAGGAAAGGTCAAGAAACAAACAATATGACGACACAATGATGAAACTATGGAAACTTTTATAAAATGTCTGAACTACTGAAACCATTACTTAGAGTTTGATTGAGACTCCGGGATGACGCCCTCATGAGTGACATGTTTTCGATTGTCGTGCGGCTAATCTGATGATGAAGCTCTTTAGAAATGTCAGTAAACTTTATTTTCATTTTAGATACAAGTTTATACGTATGTTATATACTTATGTATAAAACTTTAAAAATGTATAAGACTTTGTAATGACTTGATGTAAACTTATACGCTAATATAAAGCATATTTGTGGCTGTACAACTTTTGAATTGATGCGTTCCGGTTCCTATAATTTTAGAAATCAACCACTGTGTACAATGACGCTTTAAGTTTATTACTGATAAATCGTGTTATCAAATTAATAATCAAACTGTTAGTCGAATCTGGCCGTACGTACATCTGTGTACAAGATTTGTCTAAAAACTAACAAGACAAACTAATAAATACAAATTATTATCAGATTAACTGCAAACGGTGTTATCTCAGAGTAGTTCCCATGAGAAGCCATGAGTTTAGGGCGTCTCCGTTCCCATTGATTGAAACAGTACTTGAAGTCTTCAACTCTCGATGCTTTAGTTGGGTCGTCACAGACTTTTCGATGTTTACCAGACTTCTAAAATTGTCGCCCCAAAGTTGACTTTGGTTTTTGAAAACAGGAAATAATCACGCACATCGATTAAGATCTGGGGAGTGACGGATTGGGGCACCTCAGGCGACAGTATTTTGTCCAAATACTTCTTTACAGTATACTTGTTTACTTGTAGCACTTCAGTATCCAGCAGACGGCACTAATCTGTGGTTGAATCGATGATTTCAGAAAGGGCATGAGTGAGCAAAACAAAATTTTTCAGGGAACGCTAAAAACATCCTATAGCCTATAACCTCCTGCGGAGCGTCCATAATTTCAAGGAGCAGCCGTAGTAAAATTCAAAATGCGAGATAAGATTCCTTTGGAATACTTAAGATTGTACTTTCAAGACAGACAAAGAAATGAGGGTACAAGGGAAGAACCTGTGGGAGGACCAAGACGAAGACGAAGACCGATCGTGGGGCAGCTAAGCTGGACGTGCCCCAGTGGTTGCAGTGTCCGGGTAAACCCGATGACTGCTTGATGGTTCTGAACTTCATGAGTAGCCATGTACCGGTATTAGGATGGAGCTGTCCTACATGGAGGAATGGAGGCTGTTACGGGGAGCTGAACTGTAGAGTGATTCGTAACGACTTTTTTTAAATAAAGGAAGAGGGAAGGGAGCGAAGGTGAAAACAATTATAGTTGTTCTTGTTGGAGTGAAACCATGAGGGATATGATTAGGAGTTTCACTTTTGTCACTAGGAGAGGAAAGAATAGATGATCAAGAGTCGCAAAGGCGGCGGTGAGGGGCAGATAAATGCTTATGGGAGGGGTCATCGAGCAGGGCTCGGGGACGTCGGAATTTGCGTGGAGGTGGGCCGTCATCTGTACTAAGGCGGCGGATGTGTGGGTAGGATGAGGTAGAGGCTCGTGCGAAGAGTTTGAGCGCCAGAGAACGCACGAACTCATCAACGGAAGGAACCTTCAACCCTCGTCTGATAACGTCATTGCGGACGTACCAAGGAGAATTGAAGATGTAACGGAGGGTGCGAGATTGGAAAGCTTCCAAGCGCGCAACAACGTAGGGCGTCCAGAGATGGGGCTGCGTAAGTAGGATGGCTCTAAGAAAAAACAAGTAGGTAGTGAGTTTAGTGCGTACACGCACTGAACTCTGATTTGAGAGGAAGGGAAATGGCTTGACTTTGACGCCGCGAGGTTTCTGGAGACACTGCGAGACATGGGCTGCAAAGCTAAGGCGCCGGTCAAGAGTGACGCCCAAATACAGTACTTCACAAAACGTTTCCATTCGATCGGGCTCCCGCTGAGGCAGAAGGACTGGCATAGGGAAGTAAGTTGATGGGAAAAGGAAAATCGCCTTGCATTTCTCCGTATTGACTGCCACCCGCCATTTCCTGAGCCAGTCCGGAAGAAGGGCGAGCTGACGTTGCAGCACTTAGCGGCATGACCGACTGTGGGAGGAGCCCGTGAAATCATGTTGAATTACAGAAGAAGACGGTGCCAGGACCTGCAATTAATAGCGGGTCATAGATTGAGTCTAGATTCTAGACCTGGGAGAAGAAGAGATGTGGGACGTCCGGCAAAGAGATGGGTATCGGATCAGTTTAACGATATACTGTACTGCTAGTTATGTAGGGAACATAATGTTATCGCACTGGAGAGATATGAGGGAATATTTAAGTTAATATACGGGCCGAAGGTAATATAAGATAGATTTGTAGTCAAGGAGGGAGGTAGAGAATGAACGTGAGTAAAGGAGGGAGGAAGAGAGAGAGAGAGAGAGAGAGAGAGAGAGAGAGAGAGAGAGAGAGAGAGAGAGAATAAAAGTAGATCGATAGACAGATAGGCAGTAGAGAGATGCATATTTTCAAGGCACTCGATGTACTTTGTAGTGAGTATTAGGAATGAGATGAGTTAAAACATGAATAACGTTGATAATAACGTGTCTGTGGTATTACTCTTATTACTGTTGCAACAATAGCCACTCGGAAAGACACCGTTTTGGAAATCTATAGGCATGCGTGGCTATACAGACAACACGTACAGCAGTACAGACAGTCACGTGAACGATGTTCCTTTGCAGTACAATCGGCCATAATTGAGACGAACAATCGGCCTGATTTCTGCATTGTGTTTAAACGACTCGACTCGAAGGCGTGTCTGAGCATCGCTTTGTTTCATCATTCCGTGTACAAATTCGTTATGCAAACTAGCTGCGACTGTTAAGAAAGTGAGCGTACTGTTGTCAGTACTTTACACAATAAATATACCTATGGTAGTAGACATTCCGGTTTAAGTTATTCCCTACCAGTGAAACCGGTAGATTTGAAATCATAATTAATTAAATATAATTATTTCACTACGACTCGGAACACAAAACTTTTTATGGGTAAAAACGTAAAAGTTTTACCTTATAACCTGAACCGGTTTTCACTTTTAAAAAGCTTCTTCAGAGGTTGCCGCTAGTAGCACTGTCCGTCTTGTTGTTGGCGACGAAATCGATTTTCGAAAGATCGATGTTGTGTGTGTGGGGTGTGATATGTTCGAATAATGCGTGTGATTTGAATTGCGTCTGTTCGTTTAGGATGTCGTTTTTATTTGTTTTCATGTGTTTGTATATTTCCAATTGTTCTAGAGTGTCTAGTTTTCGGCCTTTTGTGTGTACGTGTAGAATGTTCGTGTTATTGTCGATGTTTTTGTGAAAACAAACAGGTGTTTAACAGGTGTTCACGCGAAATATACGTCTTGCAGCACACGAAAGATTTTAGTTCTAGCACTGAGCTATAGATGTCGCTCCACGAACTTTTCAACTGACTCGTATGTGTGTGTTTAATTGTATGGTAAAACTGTGTGGTCCGTAAAGGCCAATACCGGTTACTCGGATTCGGATTCACGTTTAGTCACTCGTGGTGAAGCTGTTGGTTGAAGAGTAGTTATCATTCATAACAGTGTTAAAAAATCGGTATGGAGAACCATACATGACTTCCATGTTGTAAGATTTATGTTTAAAATAATTTACTTGAATTCGGTTCGGTAATTTCTAAAAAAAATATCGCCCACCCTGAAACTAATTTCACTATTTATAGATATTTTTGTTATTATGGGGTAGTCGTTTAATATAATGTTATTTTCAGTCACTTTATCCATAAAAATTAGGTAGGCTTACTTTATTCTTATAAAGAAACCGAACTGCGCAGATAATCATCCCTCCTCCGAAGCGCTCCGAAGTCACTTATGGACCCTGAGCATCTTGCAGAGGGTTCATTCCCTAAAGACGAAAAGTCTGTCTATGAACCGTTCCTCTGTAATCACGTGCAGTTACACTGCCCAGCGATCCACAGGAAGCAAATCGCTATTCACGCTGGACACTTTTTCGGCTTGCACGCGTTGTGTTGGTGTGGGTTTCGGCACTTTCCATTTAAAAAGCGTGCAAATTTAAGAAAATAAACATGAGTGAGGCCAGAAATAACGCGAATTTTGTGTGTATGTCTGTGTGTGTGTGTGTCTTGCCTGCCTTTTACTTCCATATTCCTTAAGGAAATGGAAGTATGGTGATGTCAAAAAAAATCGTGTTCGAGATTATTGCAGATTCTGATTGTACTACACTCAAAACATGAAAAAAAAAAATCGTTTTTCGAAAAGTGTCTGTGTGTGTGTGTGTGTGTGTGTGTGTGTGTGTGTGTATAGATTTTTTTCTATGGCAAACGATAACAGCCGCAAATTCAAACAGAATCAAATAATTTTTTGCATACAACCCTGATTTGTAGAGTACTCACGACCTATTGTTTTTGGTGAAGATCGGTTGAGGGAAAGGGGTAGTTTACATGCAACGGTTTTTTTTATCAAGGGTAATTTTTTTTTTGGCAAATGATAACAGCCGCAAATTCAAACAGAATTAAATAATGTTTCGCATACAGTCCTGAATTATGGAGTTCTCAAGACCTATTGATTTTGGTGAAGATCGGTTAAGGGAAAGGGGTAGTTTACCTGCAACGTTTTATGTTTTAACAAGGGTATTTTCTATGCCAAACGATAACAGCCGCAAATTCAAACAGAATCAAAAGATTATTTGCATACAGCCCTAAATTGTAGAGTTCTCAAGACCTAGTGTTTTTGGTGAAGATCGGTTAAGGGAAAGGGGTAGTTTACCTGCAACGTTTTTTTAACAAGGGTATTTTCTATGGCAAACGATAACAGCCGCAAATTCAAACAGAATCAAAAGATTATTTGCATACATCCCTAAATTGTAGAGTTCTCAAGACCTATTGTTTTTGGTGAAGATCGGTTAAGGGAAAAGGGTAGTTTACCTGCAACGTTTTTGTAACAAGGGTATTTTCTATGCCAAACGATAACAGCCGCAAATTCAAACAGAATCTTAAAACTTTTTTACATACGTCCCTGAATTGTAGAGATCTCAAGGACTTTCGATTTTGGTGAAGATCGGTTAAGGGGAAGGGGTAGTTTACCTGCAACCTTTTACGTTTTAACAACAGTAAAGTACTTGAAAATTCATTTAAACTTTTTCAAACAATGGTAATTGTTAAAAATAAAATAATTTTGTTGCCAGGCAATAAAATTATAATTTTTTCATTTTAATGTAAATTATGTATGAGTTAATATACATGTATAAAATAAATATATCGTTCGTGGCAGGCAAGCATATCTCAGTTATGTAATGTTTACGTTTCCATTTTATTATTATGACTACCGCAATAAAAAGGCAGGGAACACACACACACACACACACACACACACACACACAATTCGCGTTATTTCTGGCCTCACTCATGTTTATTTTCTTACATTTGCACGCTTTTTAAATGGATTAAAATTTTTAAATTTTTAAACTTTATTATTAATTAAACTAACATTTTCATTACGTACAACGTGAAACTCCGTAGCGAAGCACGGGTATTCTGCTAGTCATGTATAAGAGAAAATATATCGTGCGTGGCAGGCAAGCATATCTCAGTTGTGTACTGTTTACGTTTCCATTTTATTATTATCACTACCGCAATAAAAAGGCAGGGAAGACACACACACACACACACACACACACACACACACACACACACACACAATTCGCGTTATTTCTGGCCTCATTCATGTTTATTTTCTTACATTTGCACGGTTTTTAAATGGAAAGTGCCGAACCCATACCAACATAACGCATGCAAGCCGAAAAAGTGTCCAGCGTGTATAGCGATTTGCTTCCTGTGGATCGCTGGGCAGTGTAACTGCACGTGTTTACAGAGGAACGATTCATAGACAGACTTTTCGTCTTTAGGGAATGAACCCTCTGCAAGATGCTGAGGGTCCATGAGTGACTTCGGAGCGCTCCTTCTTTTCCGCGTGTTTGTTCTGTGAAACGTACACTGTAGATTCGCAGATTTATTCTAAGCAACGCTCAATAGGAAATGTTGAAAATTTTAGTCCACGGTGAACCCTCATACACACTAAACCTGCTCTGATGTTTTAATTACGGACATCATAATATTAAAACTTTGGAAACTTGAGCACTACTTAATGGAGATCAATCATTAACTTATACAAGCCATTAATTTTATGCATATTTTTTATATATATGTGTACAACGTTATCGGCAACAAAGAAGTAGTTTTTGTTAAAATTCCTTCCCGGGATATTTGGCCGTAGTCCAATGTTCTCTACAAAACCAGACGTTTCGGCAATGCCATTGACTTCCATCATCAGTGAAAATCGAGTGCGATAACGTGAGGTGGTAATGTTAGTGACCACAGTACTGTGGTTAAGGCTGAAGCAGTAAGTAGAAAGAAGTAGTTTCTATGGTAATATTCCATTTCGAAAATGATTTTAAAAATAAATCTTAGAATATGGAAGTCATGTATGGTTCTCCATACCGATATTTTTAAAATCGATTCTTTCTTTCTTTCTTTCCATTCGTCTTCTGAATTCCAGAACGACGATTCTGTTTACCCGTATAATTATAAATTTCTCAGCAAAACATTTCTTCCTTAATACGTTTGTGTCTTCTGTATAACACCCACCATTCTGATCCATGTCATAACGCTATATTCCACAAAGGCTAGTAAATAACTAGTCATCAGGGAGGTCAAAATATTTTCTAGGAGGGGCAAACAATTTTCCAGAGGTGAAAAATATGTATATATTTTTCATACATACACACATGCACATACGAGGGTCATTCAATAAGTAACGAGACAAATTACTCTAGCTTAAAACTCGCTTATTGAATCAATACAAAATGATGGTTACTTTTCAACATAATCCCCCCAACTGTAATACACTTATCCCATCGTTTTTCTAACTTCCGAACGCCCCTGGCATAAAATTCTGTGGGTTGCTGACGGAGCCAGTTTTGCACATGAATTTTGACCTCTTCATTGGAACCATTTTTAAACTGTTCTACCCATTTGTAAATGTTCGAACGGTGCAAACAATGATTTCCGTACACTTTTAACATCCTTTCATGAATTTCAGAAGGTTTGACACCTTCTGCGACTAAAAATCTAATCACTGAACGTTGTTCTTCCGCGGTGCAATTATCAAGCGGACTCGCCATTGTTGACTGAGTAAATTAGAGGTTATGTTTATGAAATTTTATTAAACAGCTGATCAGAAGTCATTACAAGGATGCCAACTTGTACTCCTGAAAGTATCGTATTGATTTATCAAGTAGTTTTTGAGCTACAGCAATTTGTCTCGTTACTTATTGAATGGCCCTCATATTAGTTTGTAATTCTTATATTATAACAGAAATAAGTACACAGATTGTATAAATTTATTAAAACATTTATTGATTCAAAATATACATAAAATTAA
Source organism: Magicicada septendecula (assembly GCA_034769895.1). Taxonomy (NCBI): domain Eukaryota; kingdom Metazoa; phylum Arthropoda; class Insecta; order Hemiptera; family Cicadidae; genus Magicicada; species Magicicada septendecula. The sequence continues at coordinate 138,881,880 of CM068372.1, forward strand.
TGGCTTGTAAAAGTTAATGTTTGATCTCCATTAAGTAGTGCTCAACTTTCCAAAGTTTTAATATTATTATGTCCGTAATCAAAACATCAGAGCAGGTTTTAGTGTGTATGAGGGTACACCGTGGAAATAAAATCAACATTCCCTATGGAGCGTTGCTCAGAGTAAAGCTGCGAATCTACGGTGTACGTTTCACAGAACAAACACGGGGAAAAGAAGGATCGCTCCGAAGTCTCTCATGGACGCTGAGCATCTTGCAGAGGGTTCACTCCCTAAAGACGAAAAGTCTGGCTATGAACCGTTCCTCTGTAAACACGTGCAGTTACACTGGTGAGCGATCCACAGGAAGCAAATAGCTGTCCACGCTGGACACCTTTTCGGCTTGCACACGTTGTGTTGATGTGGGTTCGGCACTTTCCGTTTAAAAAGCGTGCAAACGTAAGAAAATAAAAATGAGTGAGGCCAGAAATAACGCGAATTGTGTGTGTGTGTGTGTGTGTCCTGCCTGCCTTTTTATTGCAGTAATGACAATAATAAAATTTTGGGAACGTAAACATTACATATTTGAGATATGCTTGCCTGCCAGGAACGATATGTTTTCACTCATACATGATTTAAATTAAAATGAAAAAATATAGAATTTTGTTAAAGTGAAATGAAATGTTTCCATAGAAACTACTTCTTTGCTGTCAATAACGTAGTACACATATAAAACTTATAAAAATTTACTTACTCCATCATCAACAACCATTTTAATTTATAAAAAAAGTTACCTCCTTCCCCCTTCAACTACCCTTTTCATTCATAGATATTTCATCTATCTTTCTACAGTGGATTATTATAACCTTCTTTTCAGGATACTTTATTTATCAAAATTAAGCACTTTACTCTTGTTAAAACGTAAAAATTGCAGGTAAACTACCCCTTTCCCTTAACCGATCTTCACCACAATCAATAGGCCTTGAGTCCTCTAAAATTCAGGGCTGTATGCAAAAAATTATTTGATTCTGTTTGAATTTGCGGCTGTTATCGTTTGCCATAGAAAAAAATTCTACACATAGACAGACAGACACACACATAGACACTTTTCGAAAAATGACTTTTTTTCTTGTTTTGATGGTAGTACAATCAGAATCTGCCGTTATCTCGAACACGATTTTTTCGGCATGACCATGACCATTTCCTTATGGAACATGGAAGTAAAATGACTTTTTTTCATGTTTTGATGGTCGTACAAACAGAATCTGCCGTTATCTCGAACACGATTTTTTTCGCCATGAGCATACTTCCATTTCCTTATGGAACATGGAAGTAAAATGTCTGTTTCTAATACGGACTGACGTGACTCAGCGTAGGCTCCCTACAACAGCCATTCATTGGCATGCAAAAAGGTCATAGTGTGGCCTGCACAGCCGCCCGTATTACTCAAGTATACTCCTCAAGGTACTTATTTCCGCCTGACACAGGGATCGATATAAATGTTAAACTTATATTAGTAATATGGGTCTGCCGGGGATATGTCGATACGGGATCTCTAGGTTGATAGCCAAATAAATACCAAACCCACCGGGTTACCTAGCCCGGTATTAGGCTAGTAGTAACCAGCAACCAGTAACTCGTTATACCAGCATTCACTACTGATTATAAAAATAATTGTTATTGGAAGGTATTATATAAAATACATTAAAATTAAAGCAGCTCAAACTAATTAGATAACTCTTTTATTTAATCTTGTACATTGTTTTACATAAACAGAACTGAATGTAAACAAATAATAAAATTACAAGCCATGTGTTGGATACTGGTACCAGTGTTGTAGTTAAAACATTTAAGTATAAAGTGTAACAAACATCTGATCCGGAAAATCACATCTTCAAGGATTAAACCAAGGATAAACCAAGTAAACTCCTTAATTTCGGTCCAAAAATATTCAACGAAAAAGAAATACAAAATATACACACGACATGATTATACAAAGGTCATCATCATCATCTTCAAGGATTAAATCAAAGATGGTTTGTTCCGGTCTCAAATAGGCAAAGATTAGAGCTGGTCACTCCAGCGCTTCCTCGGACGTCCCACACCTCTCCGTCCCCTCGGCTTATAGTTCCATAGTTGTTTCGGGATGCGGGAGTCATCCATTCGGCAAAGATGTTCCCACTAAGTCAGTCGATACTGGGCGATCCTGTCGAGTATACTCATAATATTCAGTTCCTGCCGTAAATCTGTGTTTCTTCTATGATCATGGAGAGTATACCCTGCCACGTGCCTGAAAATTCTCATTTCACCCGCTTGGATGCGACTGGCCTGGCCTTCCGTTAACGTCCAATTCTCAGACCCATAAAGAAGTGTGGGGAGAGCCATCACCTTGTAGAATTTTAGGCGTGTTTCTTTACTTGGTGACTTAAGGGTTCTCCTAATGGTCCCGCACATAAGGTTGAACTTATGCAACTTATTTGCAACGTAGTTGCTTGCATAACAATTAACAATTTTGGCCGGTTTGGTATCAGTTCCACGAAAGCCATCACCTTGGTCTTAAGTGTGGATATTTGCAATCCAGAATCTTTTGCAGATTCGAATTAACAAATGTATACCCATTTGGCTGTGTGGGAAGACACCCAGACAGAAAATCGGGCTGGACGTTAAGCCTGAAGATGGCAAGCTCACTATACGTCTTATCCTGCTATACGTCTTACCCTACATATCCAGGGGACATATTCACTACTAAATTGTCTCAAATAAGTATTCTGAAAATACAAAGAAATATATATATATATATATATATATATATATATATATATAACAGAAAGCGTTATTGATACACCATCTATGAAAAGTCAGCCAGCGTTTTATGTTCGTTTACGGCACAGAGCACAAAAGGAATTGTCTTGTTAGCGAATAACTAGCTACTGTTATTTACAGCCGTTTATTCGTTGCGTTGTGTTAGTGATAGTTGTTTGAGCGTTTTCATACGCCCTTTCGTTCGCCCGTGCCGTTGTGAGCACACGCCTCGGGGGACGCTTGACAGTACAGCTCGTCTGGCCACAAGAGCGTTCCCGTCTAAACAGCCACCGTAAACATTTCACCACTTCCTCTGTTTTAAAATGTTTTTATACACAACCCTCACACCGTCTGTAAGCCAAGCCGGCTGCATAATTTGTCTCCCAGCTAAGCTGTGAATAACACTTTATTTATGGACAGACACACGGAGGAGAAGAAAAAGGAAGAAAAAGGGAGAGAGACAGATAGATAGACAGACAGACAATGAGAGAGATAGACAATCAGACGAGGAGAATCGCTCTAATATCGTTACGGCACTTTTTCGTCGGAGACGATAATTATCAAATAATAAGTGTACAATGTTTGATTGTGAAGACTCAACTGATTCTGTTTAACCACTGAACACCACCACCACCATGAGCAGCAGCAACAGCATCGTCATCACCATTATGATCATTATTGTGTGTCTGTGTTAACGTTTATATTGCGAGTACATTGTATTAAACACGTAACTAAGATAACTGTAGACATCTTGTAGGGATACACACGTGCTTGTTCTCCAAACGTCTCTATCAAAGGCATGCTCTTCTTCTACGTTTGGATTCTCCATACCATTCCTGATTGCCTCATTCCAAGGTCGTCCTCTTTTTCTTCGTTCTAGGTGTTTGTTCTATTTCTGCCTTAGATATTCTGGCGTTCTCGGTATATGTCAACGATTTTAACCCTTGCCTTTCGATTCGATTACCTCAAATATTAGTATTTGTTGTGCTGATAATGGTTCTCACCTGTTCGTTGGCCCTCCGTTGGAGACTAAAGACGGTAGGCGCTTCGCCTTTTAAGGATATCTGTTTTTTCAGCGTTCAATCTTCTATTAGAGTTCATGCCTCGGAACTACAAGTGCGTTCCGATTTCACAATCATCTGTCCAGTTCTTTCCTTGTTTTTTCTAGATAATTTAAAGACACGACTACAGAGAATTAAGACGTCATGTTACTTTCGATTCTGGTAATTCTTTATCGTATTTCAGTCTATCCCAAATTATTTTTGTCGGTCATTGACGTAGATACTTGAATTCGTAGACTTGTTTTGCAGCGACATCGTCGTGAACGAGCTCCGACTTCGATAAGCTTAGTTTAAGACCTCATTACTCGGTAGTTTAGGCTTCTCGGTATTATCATCTTTATTCCTTCCTGAAATAGGCACTACAGGATATAATCCTTCTGAAGTCTCTTTATTTTAATACCATCTTGTTAGATGTTCGCTTTCACTTCTTCACTAGGTTTACAATCAGTCATTACCTTTTTTTTTCAACAAATAACAATAATTATAAGTATAATGGTTATTATACATTTTAAATTATAATATCCTAATGTTTTCCCACTGTAGTCAAGGACTGCACGCTATCCGTCGATATATGCTAGTTTCGAAACTTCAGTTTCAACTATCCTTAGTTACCTATATTCTGAAAGGCATAAAGATTCTTTTGAGTAATGAAAACACATAGTGAATATACAATAATGGAAAATAATAAGCGAGCAAACTATGATTCATGTTAAATTGTCTCCGATATCCCTTCTATTTGAAGTAGCGATTTTGTTTGTATATTCAAGAAGCTGGGCAAATAGATAGTCCAGATTGGGTTAATCCATTACTCACAGACTGGGATAATCCAGAATAATTTCTCGTCCCTTTACTGTATTTCCAGAGTGGCTGGGGAAACAAACATACACACACACTTGCACATGGATTGGCAGTGTATGCAGAAGGTACGACTGTTTATAATCAACCCGCATACACATCACGCAGAACTGCCCCTTTGTATGCGGGTAGGCCTATAGGATAGTTGATGTGTTTTCTGCGTTATACGCTAAGCGTAACGCGGAGAGAAGTTGATGTGAACGCTGGCAACGATGGTAGCGCCAAACTTCGTCACGACAAAAACACGTGGCGATACTCTTCTGCTCGTGAATTCCTTTGTTTTCGTACTACACCGCTAATGGATTGGCCCCCAGAGTTCTCAGTTCCGTAGGGACCACAGAACGATTTTGTGACAGCTTCTCACGACCAGCCGCCACGGCGCCCCGCTGCAGTAATGCGTTGAAGAAACAAATCGTGACACGTCTTCTGGTCACGTTTCTGTGTCGTCCAGTTTAAAACGCGTTTTATACAGAGTTTTGTGGCGGTGTTGGGTGTAATTTTCTTGACAAACAGTACCTCTGCTATATGTACTGTATATTCGTGTGTTCCAAAATGAAGTGAAACTGTTGTTTTGCCGCAATACTAATAATAATAATCATCTTGTTTTACGCTTGTTCCTGAACGGTGCTTGACACCAAACGTTGTAACGACTCTTTTTGCTTCCATGTTCCATAAGGAAATGGAAGTATGGTGATGGAGAAAAAAATCGTGTTCGGAATAAGGGCTGATCTGATTGTACTACTCTCAAAACATGAAGAAAAGTCATTTTTCGAAAAGTGTGTGTGTGTGTGTGTGTGTGTGTAGGATTTTTTCTATGGCGAACGGTAACTGCAGCAAATTCAAACAGAATCAAATCATTTTTTGCATATGTACCTTGATTTGTAGAGGACTCAAGTCCTATTGATTTTGGTGAAGATCGGTTAAGGGAAAGGGGTAGTTTACCTGCACCGTTTTATGTTTTAACGAGAGTAAACTACTTAAATTTGATAAACAAAGTATCCTGAAAAGAAGGTCATAATAATCCACTGTAGAAAGGTAGATGATGTCTATGAAGGAGTTGAATATACCATCTAAGTTGGTGCATATGGTTGGAGTAGCTATGTCCAATTCTAAGTGCCAAATCAGAATACAATCAAATCTATCTAACTCCTTAAAAACATTGAATGGGCTGAAACAAGGAGATGCCTTAGCGTGTCTGTTGTTCAACATAGGCCTAGAAAAGGTCATCAGGGATTCGGGAATTCAAACTAGCGGACACATATTTCACAAGGAGGTACAGCTTCTGGCCTATGCCGATGACATTGACGTCATAAGTAGGTCTGAATCTGGCTTAAAGGAAGCCTTTCAGGAACTGGAGTTGTCCGCTAAGGCTATGGGCTTGGTTATAAACCAAAGCAAAACTAAATATATGGTTGTAGGTGCCAACACTCGCGCCCTGTCCCTGCGCATTAATGATTACGAATTTGAAAAAGTTCAAGGTTTTCCATATCTCGGGTCATATGTGGACTCTGGAAATTACTCCTCTAGAGACATTGGAAATCAAATATTATCTACTAATAGGTGTTCCTACGGACTAGTGAAACATTTTAAATCAAAATTAATAAGTAAAGAGGCAAAAGCCACGCTCTACAAGACCTTGATCAGACCAGTTATGATGTATGGCTCGGAATGCTGGGTGCTGAAAAAACTAGATGAGGAGAAACTAGCCGTGTTTGAGAGGAAGGTACTGAGGAGAATCTATGGCCCTGTGAAGGAAAACGATATTTGGAGGCGACTGGATAATCGAGAGTTGTACGAAAGGTTTAAAGATCTTCCGCTCGTGCAATTCTTACAAATTAGCAGATTGCGTTGAGCCGGACATGTGCAGAGAATGGCGGAGGATAGAATCCCAAAAAAATCTTGAACTATTTGCCGATGGGCAGGAGAAGGAGGGAAAGACCGCGTACAAGATGGCTGGGCCAGGTTGGTAAGGGGGCAGTGAGGCTCGGTGCAGCAAACTGGTGGACATTGGCCGGGAGTAGAGACCAGTGGGGACGATTTCTTTTGGAGGCCAGGGCCCGGACTGGGCGCCGAGGATGTATGTATTATCCTGAAAAGAAGGTCATAATAATCCACTGTAGGAAGGTACATGAAATATCTATAAATGAAAAGGATATTTGAAGGGAGACGGGGTAATTTTCTATAAATGAAAATGTTAGTTGAAGGGGGAAGGGATAATTTTTTATGTGTACTAAGTTATCGGCAACAAATAAGTAGTTTGTTGTAAAAATTCCTTCCCGGGCTGTTTGATCGTGGTCCTGTGTTTTCTGGAAAACCAGACGTTTCAGCAGTGGCATCGACTGCCATGATCAGTGAAAATCGAGTGCACTAACGTGAGGTGGTATACGTTAGTTACCACAGTACTGCTGTGGTTAAGTCTGAAGAAAGAAGTAGAAAGAAACAGTTTCTATGGAAATACTTCATCTCGAAAATGATTTTAAACCTAAATCTTAGAACATGGAAGTCATGTATGGTTCTCTACGCCGATAGTTTACAATACAATGTGCACTCGATTGCCTACTGGAAAAGGTCAAGTAGACATATGAGCGTTCGCTATTCAGACGCCCAGCACGTGGAACGTTTATTAATATTTTGCTAGAAGGATTTGCATTGATTTCCTACCAACTGTTTCATCTGCATGTTGGCCTTATCGTTTCTGAATAACCAACCCTTCGGCTGATGAAATATGTTTATATCGGTGAAATTATGGTAGAGTTACAGCTGTGCCGTAAGGTAGGCGTGGCAGTTAGTTCCACTTGATTAATCGCCACATACTTGCAAAAGCAAAAGCGGACAAGCTGTAATGTTGAAAAGAATATTATTGTATGATTGGATCTGGTAACTTGCGGGTTCACCTTGAACGTTATGATTGATTATAGGGAGTTAGGTGTGCATTAGATACTTTTTACTTCCATGTTCCGTAAGGAAATGGAAGTATGGTGATCGCGAAAAAATCGTGTTCGACATAAGGGCTGATTCTGATTGTACTACCCTCAAAACATGAAGAAAAGTGTCTGTGAGTATATGTGTGTAGAATTTTTTCTATGGCAAACGGTAACTACCGCAAATTCAGACATAATCGAATATTTTTTTGCATTTGTGCCCGAGTTGTAGAGGACTGAAGGCTTATTGATTTTGGTGAAGATCGGTTAAAGGAGAGGGGTAGCTGCAACGTTTTACGATTTAACAAGTGTAAAGTAGTTAAAAATTCATTTAAACTTTTTAAAACAATGGTAATTGTTAAAAATAAAATAATTTTGTTGCCAGGCAAATAAGTTCCCCGAAAATAAAGTCATATTAATCCACTGTAAGATGGTAAATGAGATAATTAAAAATGGAGTGGGTAGTTGAAGGAGGAGGGGTGATTTTTTGATAATTGTTGTGCTGAAATCAAGTAAAGTACGAATATTTAATTTTGAAGGATAAGATTCCTTAGAAATTACATATCTACCCTTTTCATTTAGAGATATTTCATCTACCTTTCTACAGTGGATTATTATGATTTTCTTTTCATGATACTTTATCAAAATTAAGTTCTTTACTCTTGTTAAAACGTAAAACGTTGCAGGTAAATTGCCCCTTCCCCTTCACCAAAATCAATAGGCCTTGAGTCCTCTACAACTCGGGCACATATGCAAAAAATTATTTGATTCTGTTTGAATTTACATCAGTTATCGTTCGCCGTGGAAAGAATTCTACACACAGACAGTTTTCGGAAAATGACTTTTCTTCATGTTTTGAGGGTTGTACAGTCTGAATCTGCCCTTATCTCGAACACGATTTTTTTCGCGATCACACTACTTCCATTCGTTGCGGAACATGGAAGTAAAAAAATTCTCTAAAAATTTATGTACATAGTAATTAAGACGTGTACAAGACTATTCCAAAATGAGTATATAAAATATTTGGCGACCTTTCTTGGAAAAACTATAGACAAATTAAACTTTGAAATTGCTCTTCTGGAAAATTGTGTTTTGGACGTAGGCTAATAGAAATGTGTATTTTTTTTAATAGAAATGTTAATACTGTACTTTAACTTTAGCCTAATAACTACCACACGTTTGTCGGGCGTATGTGTTTAAGTTTGGTTTTGAACTGTTTCTTCCACTTTCTTGAATTAGTTCTGCATTCATCAGTACAGACGCTCCCGTTGTTATATTGTACGTTTTTGTTTCATGCACTTAATTACATTAGCACTTGTTTAATTCTTGAAATGTTCATTTTAACTTTGGTTGGAACTGTTTATGGTTAATATACCGTTTGGGGTTTCACTTTCCTTAAACGTTTTCAAATTAAGTGTTCGACTTTGATAACAACACTAATTTATCAAAGCTAGTAACAATGTTTCTAGGTTTTACGTATTTATTGTTAATAACGTAGGCTATAGTAAAAATTCTACAAACACTGACAGAAGGCGAAATAATTACTCGTCTCGTATAAAAATCTTCTGTAGTTTACTGTAAACTTTTGTTTTAACGAAAATAATCATTGTTAACTTTCTTTGCAAAGTATTATGATTTAATAAGCTAATCTACGCAGGAAAATGATAAAAACATTTTTTTTTTTCTTGTGTTATGTTCAATGAAGGATGATGTGGACTGATAGGTACGTTTATATAATATTTTAAAATTTAAATTTAAATCTGTATACGAGCGAACGTTTCAGTTATTGTAAACAAGAAATATTTACGTACAAACAATTTATCACAGTAAAACACAGCAGCATTGAAATATTATTTTCGTTTTATTTTCGAGAAAATTAAATAAAAGTTGATTAACAAACAAGAAGTGTCCAATACGTGGTTCAAAGAAACAGAAAAAGACATAGAAGAACTCCAAATTACTCAAGAAGACGTTGAAGAATGCTTGCCACCCAGAAAGAAATTTAAAAAGGGCCAAGGCTTTCAGGAAAAACGCAAGAAGAGGACAAGTGTCGTCTGGACTGACGAAAGGAGGGAGGGACATCGATCAAGAATGAAGGAGATGTGGAAGAGCAGGAAGAGAGAGGAGAAGAAGGGAGAAACCAGTTGTATCAAACGTAGTCCACAGTGGCTCATACCCCCCCCCCCAAAAAAAAAAAAGAAGTGAAAAATAAGGAAAATGAAGGTTTGAACAAGTGAAACATGAGAATCTTGCTGCAAATATAATTAAATTAAAATGTAGAGCTGTACGTATTAAACAATTTTTTATTTTCCGTCGGAAGTTTTTTTTTGTAATAAATATTTGTACGTTTTCAAAGTATCGTAACCGGGTCCCATGATATATATAGGCCTAGCTGGGGAGACAGAGTTTTCAAATTTACGGAAAACCGCCGTCTAAGAACTGTAGGATGGGTTTGTGGGCAGTAATTCTAGCACATTTGCGAAAACTAATCATTACATAAGTTTTACAAATAAGTTTTTTTTTAAATCTTACTAATATGAAAAAGTGTGTGTAGAAAAAGTTAATACCACACGCTGCAAGTATAACACGATATGCCCATGTTAGTTTTCTCCGGTTAAAATCAAGGCATATTTTAGTAGGCGTATAATAAAAGACAGGATCGTAGACGTACCGGTATCGTTTTATTGGACATTGTTTCATTCATATCGTGTTTTAGGAGATGCGTTAAGTAGTATTTAAGACGTTTTTTAATTACAGCTACACGCCAGACGTGTAAGTGTAATACAAACGATTTTTTAACATTGAAAATGTTTATAAGGACGTGTCGCACATTTGCGGCCGATCGCTGGTGCGTGATCGAAAATGAGAACCGGTGCGTTTCCATAGAAACTACGTCTTTGTTATCAATAACGCAGTACAACATATAAAACTTCGCTTACGAATGCGACTACATTTAACTTATAATTTGTACATTGGTAAATGAAGAATGAATTCATTGTTTGGTGGATAAACATAAATATATATATATATATATATTTTTTAGATTTATTGAAGCATTTTCAATACCTTTCTCTGTGCATTGCATTTGTGCAATGCCTGTAATTTTTTTTTTTTTTTTTTTTTTTTAACGTAGACTCAACTTTTAAACCACAAGCCAGCGTGGGAACGCTTAAATAAATATGACCTGTATTAATTATCGCATTTACTCTTTTAAGTAGCTTCCTTCCTGTGAAATGAATAGGTTTCTCTTGTATTTTTACGACTCAAGCGTTGTTAAGAGAGGCTACGAAAGGCGCGTTCCGTCTAGCGGTACGACCGTACGTGTGCGACGTATTCGGGTTAACTGTCACAATAGAAATATCTGCCGTCTGTCATCCGCCGTCTGTCATCCTAGCAGCACGTCTGTATACAATCTGTGACACACATGTGTCGTACATTGTGTGTATTGTGACTGAAATATTATTGTATGTGTGTGCTGCTAAAAGAAACGTTTCTTACGTGTACGATCGAATAGATGAGTTTCTCTGTCGCTACTGTAGACAGAGTTCTGCGCGAGTTTGGCTAAAATATAACGTTTTTGCTAGAAAAGTCGCGTATTCACAACAGTAGCAGCAGCAATTGAGCCGGGATATTTGCCGACCAGTGTCTCAGACTGAGTAAAGGAATGTGTTGAAAACACGGTGGACCGGCAAGTTCTCGACAGAGCAGACGAGGTGAGAGAAGCATGGGTAAATACTGTGTAAACTGAAGGAACGAATTATTGGCCGCATTATATGGCATGAAGGAATTATCAGAACAATAATAGAAGAGGACACGATACCTAGTTGAGCACAGGTCCAGAATACAAATCAAGTAAAGGTAATGTAAATTGCGATTCTTACAAAGAAATAAATCTGTAGCCACAAGAAAGTTCCATACGCTGATCGGCTGCCAACCATCAGTAAACCATAGGATAGAAGTTTTGTATGATTTTCTTTGATTTATAAAATTTATCGTACGTATAAATACCAGGGTTTAATTTCATTTTAAGACAGTTTCAGAACTTTAAGAGCGGCGAGAAACTTGGACAGTGAAAACGCGTTGTGAATGAGATTCAAGCCTGTGAAATGATTCTCTTGAAACACAATACGGATGGAAACGAAATCTCCGTATTAAAAGTTAAAAAGGTAAAACGGGCAGTCAGAATTACAAGCCTTCAGCGCCTGCAAAACATCTGTAGCCCCGTTGACAGCTTATGAAAGACATGTGCTTAAGAAAAAGTAGCGAGATAGTTTATGGAATACGTCCGGTGTCCAAGGACATCGGAACGCTACGAAAAACTGGCGCGATTTTTGAAACTGGAACACGTGTTCGCACTTTATATTTGTAAGTAAATGACAATGATGGTGATGATTTTGGCCGTGTTTTAACTAAATATTTTGTTCTTGCTACATTTACTAGGCTGTTGAGACTTACCAGGTGCAGTAAGTTAGTGCAGTCAGAGTTGAACGATTCTTTGTAACCGCAACGATGAGTACGGTGCCAGCGAACTCTTTGTCAAGTCTCACGATCTAATTATTGAAAACTCTGTTATTTGTAGGTATCATTATTTCTGTTGATGTCTGAATTATTTTTTGTCGGACACGTTTTTTTCAGTCTTATTAAAGTCTGTAATTTTCAAATTGCTTTTGCTACGCGGGGACAGGTGAAAGTCGGTAGGTTTTACCAAACGCAATGATCTTCCGCTGCATTTATTATATGTGTCCCAAATAGTGGCATCTTGTTTCTTCTAACTTGAGCCCGCCGACAAGCTACGCTATGCTACGTTCGTGATCGCCGTGGTTGTTTGTCGTCACGTGTCATCCCCGAGGGCGGAATGGGTCAGATCGGAGTAACGATCTTGAGCCGAACTAACAACCACTTGGCCACAATCATACGCTATCCACCATCGCACTCCACTATAGGTCGCATTAAAAACCGTGTACTGTGGGAAACGTTTAACACGAAAACGGTTAAAGCGAAATATCGGTTAACACGAAACATGGCTTAGGTCCTGATCCTTGCTTGTTGTTGCATGATCAACGCTCTCGAATATTTCTAGAGTTAGTATTTCCCATGCGAAGTGCTGCTGGATTAAGGAATCGGAAATGTGTTTTTTTTTTTAAATGAAGAAGTGGACTGTATCAATTTGAGTTAACTAGCCGTTTATTGAAGAAATTACATAATAAAGCGCGTGGCCCATGCAATTACGTGTGGCGTACATTGCCAAGATAAATAACGATAGAAGAATGAAAATTGTATAAAGAAGTCAAATAATTAAATTTCACATCGCCGCGGCTAGCAAATAGGAAAAGAGTATTGAGCGGATGAAGGCTGAGTTTTAACTATCTACTGTCGCAACTCACGACTAGCGAACTGTACTTTAAGCGGATGACGTAATTGCGTGGGCTGATTGCGCGCGGGTATACAAACAAATACAAAGGTTTAACACTTGTATTTTACAATTACAGTTTCTAGTTGCTTATTATTACTTGTTTGCTTAACACAAAAGTTTTGCCTACAAAATATCAATTAACACGATTGCGTAATAAATAAATCCATATATCCACGCACCAAAACAGTGCTGCAAGTTAAAAACTGTGAAAGTGTTGACAGCGCCGACGAACTTGACACGGAAAGTTTACGAGTTCCTACCGCTACCGATATGCTCTCGTTGCTGAGCCGTGTCGTCGACATTTAGAAGCCAACTTGGAAGGTGACATGTTTGACCACATTGATAAATTAGAACAATCCGTTGAAAATAAAGTAGTGCAGAATTGTGTGCAAAAGAAAATCACTGACTATTTTAAAAAGAATAGAACATTGTCACTATAGGGACTTTAAAACACACATCACATTACTGTACAAGAAAACTAAATCGTAAGACTAAGTGAAGAACAGCAACAATGCGTGTAAAATTTAAGAAAAATTAACCATATTTTTTCAAAAAATTACCCAGAAATTATCCAGGCGAATAAATAAAATATTTATACGTTAATACCTTGTGAATATTCTTTATTACTCTACTTTACTACTAATGAAGTAAGTAATGTATACAGTGTTTGTTAATTTCTCTCATATTGTTTCACTTTTTGTCCGTTTAACACGGAATTCGGTTAACACGAAGAAACAGCTGGTCCCCATCATTTCGCGTTAAGCGTTTTCCACTCTGTTTTATTAAATTTTCCAGCAGATAGATCAGGACGGGAGTACTCTGCTGAGACTTGAAGAATCCTAATTGTTTTTAGTGGTGCTGTAGGGACACAGGTGTACATGTCAGGTTGTGTTGGTTAATTGCGGTAAGAGCCGCTGGAAAGTCTATATAATTTGCCTAATAATATAATACTGAAAGCTAATTCTTGTAATCGTAAAGGGAAAGGTTTTAGCGCGTTACACACTTCAACTGCTCGTCGTTGGTCTGATCTAGTGCGCTGCCTTTCACCGTTGCATTCCGGTTTGTACGCTAACTTGTCTTTACAACGCGTAAGAAACGTACATTTGCCAGTCACAGCTAACTTTTTCGTCTTTTCACACAACCGATTATTCACGCTATCCGCTGTTGTCTTTGTAGCTGTTTCCGTGTAAAGTGTACCCTTAAAACTCTGAGTGTGCCGCCGACCTTGAAACATAAAAGTTTTCTGTCGAAACACTGTAATAAAATAAAAAAATATATTCTTGTATACAAAAGTGTTATTTGTTATTAATAACAGGAAATAACGTATTGTTACGCCATTACAGAACGTTCTCCATGTTTCTCGGCTATACCAGCAGACCCCAGCTGTAATGTTTGTGTGCGTACTGACATTTAAAATGCGTCAACGAGACTATTCCAGACCATACCGGTCGGCGCAATGTGTTCGAGGCCGCAGTCAATTAGGTACGCTCTAGTGTTTTCGAGTAGTGTTGACGCGTATTATGAATTATTCTGGAATCTCAGCGGGGTATAAATATAAGCATTCAGCAAAGCTTAGTTTCAATTATTGTCGGACGATTTACACGGTGCGTCTCAAGTGGTGTGTTAGTGATTATATTGCAGAATTTTTTATAGTTGACATTATTACTTGTGTGGACAGATTATCTTGAATCATTGCACGAGTATAATCATGTTGAATAACTTGTTGATTGTTGAACTGTTAAATGAAATTAATTAAAGCTGGTGATTAGTGACTTCATTGGTATCTGTATGTATTTTGTTTTCCACTGTACCGTACGACGATCAGTGAGACCGTCGTAACAATATATACACTTTTATTGAACGAGTAAAGCGAGTTCTCAGTTGCGACTCGACCGTTTGGCTTTTGCTGTCTCTGTATATTTTGGATATGTCTCACGGTAACTTTTGAATGCATCAACCGATTTTAGTAAAACGTAGTATGCGTCTCCATACTTTTACCCTGCAGAACCTTGTTTTTGAGATTGATCCCTCCAAAAATTGAAGGTGGGAGGCAAAAACTTGGGGGGTCAAAATTGTAAAAAAAAAAAACACAAAAGCCTACGGGGGGGGGTATCAAGTGAAAGGTAATTTAAACCACAGTCTGAATATAGTGTTCACTTTAGGAAATTCCAACATTTTTAGACGTCAGGGCCCAAAAAGTGGGCGAAAAGTTTGATAAAATCGCAAAAATTCCTGCAGAGATTCCTGGGGTATCAAATTAAAGTGAATCTAATTGTGTAATGGACAATCTGATTATAACTTAGTGTTAAGTTTTTAGAAATTTCAAAATTTTGGGACCCCAGGGCCCAAAAAGAGCTAAAAATTGTGAAAATCCAGCAGCGTGTCAGACTAAACCCAAATACGAATGTTTCAAATTTTTAGTGTTTATTGTATGATTGTGTGCTCTACAGTTGTTACATTACTCAAGAAATAGTAAACAGGCCTAAATCGCGATTTATGTAATGTTTCCCATAACTGAAAATTATCTACTATGGACGTTTATGTACATTAAATGTTCGTTCAAAATAGGGCGAGTTCTGCAGCTCAGGGAGCATACTAGTGAATCATTATAAACAGGTATATAATTTCACGTTTTACTTTTATTAAATTGCAACGTAATTGTTTTCCATAAAAATAGGAGTAATGAACAAGAATTTTAGTTAAAAATTTCATTATGGTGAGCGAATTGTGCGGTACACGTAAACTACTCTACTCTGGAATTGGGTACACGTGACCGTTTACTTTTTGAAGTTCAATTAGGCGTACATTAACAAAAATAAAATTCTTAAAAATTTGTTCAGAACTCGAAAATATAATGACAGTTTTAAAATGCTTACATTGAATAAGAATGACATACCTTAAATAAATTGAAATACCTTAACTGATATACTAAATAAATGATGTTTGGAAATAAACTGAAATAAAATGAGCTTCGTATGGCAAATCCGCTGACCACCTGAGAAACACTGGTCTATGAAAATGCATAGGGGTGGCGTATGCAGCAGATACTTTCCAGTGTGTTTCGCAAGAATTGGAGAGGAAAAGCTGGAAACCTTTGAGAAAGGAAACTAACATGAAGAATCAGTGGTCTAGCAAAACCATTTAAGAACACAGAAGCATAATGTATACTGAAATTGATGAAGAACGTAGCGCATTTTTTTAAAGGGTTTGGGCCTCCGTTTACAGGAAACTGTGAGAAGGACTTTAAAGCATTATGAGACAGAAGCTAGGAGTGCGGAGATGAATAGAGCAAGTTACGATGGTCACAAGGCGGGTGGAATCTGAGGGGCAGAGAGAAAACACCAACTGGGGAGAAATCACACACACAGAATAAAAACATAGCAGTCTGTTTGAGCATGGGCGAAGAGTAAAGGAAGCAGGGCGATCTGCTGCAGAATAAGAGTGTTTGAAGAGCTCTTCAAAGAGAGGTCACAGTTCTTTGTATTCTTTTTAACGACAACGAAATCTACCGTTATCCGATCAGAAATCTCCATTTGTCACTGTTTTCAGCACGTTTATCGTTAGCCCAAATTTTTCATCTGTTGTGTATTATGATCCCGCGCAATTAAAGATTGTCTTCTTTATTCCTCCCTCAATGTACGAGATTGTGAATTGCCTTAGGTTCCCCCTCCTTTTTTCTTATTTAGTCGTACTGTCTTTATCTGCTTTGTTCTGTTACAGTTTTCCGGCTACCGTTAATCTTCTCGTTAATTCTACCTACCAGCCGCTCTTTTCAAGAGATCAGCTTCTCCACACAGTGTTGAGTGTTCTTTTTTCACACCACTGCCTCATAAGCACCATGCATTTTACGTTCTATTTATAACTTATACGCGCTTATTAAATGTTTTGGTTTATTAATATTGCTCACGGATGTACGCAGAATTTCAATCGTTGGGTCAACGAAAAGTGTAGGAGTAAATATTATAGTTACCCGTTTCATAACAAAATTTTTTCTCCAGGACCTAAAAAAAGTATCAACAAATTGGAAAAAAATACAACCGGGTGTCAGAGTAAAGGGAATTTTAACCCAAATCCGAATGCAACTTTACTATGAAAATTATTTAACTATAAGGGCATAACGGGCCAGAAATTGAACTCAAAATTTTACGAAAATTGTAAAGAGCTACGTGGGAGATGAAGTAATGAGAAATTCAATCAAAATACAAGCTCGGCATCTTTAATCATTAATTTTGAAAGAATAACCTCTCAAATATTGCTCCTTGCAAATTTTTGGTTCTTCTTCAAAACGTTTGTAAGGCTTGTGTAGAAAAAAACTTTATTGTTATCAGTAGTGCAAGTTTACGAAGAGTATTAGTTATAGGCCTATAACAGACATAGTTATAGTTATAGGTCTATGAAAACAGACATAAGCTTATAAGCTAGGACTAAATTATTTGTCATTTAGGTATTATGGTTATACATTTAACTGAAAACCCGATGTAGCAGTTCGGAATTTTTAGTGTTCATTGTGTGATTGTCTGCATTACCGGTGTTATTTTAATACGACAAAATAGTTTGTAATATTTCTGATAATTTGAAAAGCATCTAATACTGAAATTTGTCCAGTAATATATGTATTTCGTTCAAAATAGTGAGTGAGCTTTGCAGCTCAGCGAGCTTGCTAGTCTAAATTTTAGTTGAGAGTATTTCGTATCCAGTTAATGAGGCGACTCGATCAAGTACAGTAATGTGAGAGCGGATCACGTGTAAGAAGTGCATGTGCGGTGAGGGTGTCACTTTCGCCGCCTTCGCATCGCATTACACGGCCACGAGAGAAACTTGATGTTTTACTTTCTAGACATTCTATACGCTTCGACGTGTGTTTATCTTTTTCGACACACGTTCGTTTTTTTTTCTGCACGGAGACTTGTTTTGGATTCACGGCTCAACGAACCCTATCCGGTTGCCAGTATCGGTTACTGTGTATCACGTTCGATGAGCTTCAGTGTAACGTTGTCATTTCTTCCAGCCGATGATTAGACTTTTCCTTTTGTCTTGTGTTGCTTTCATGATTTTCATGCTTCTTTGTTGATCTCGACCCACTGATTCCAGGACGACTCTAATCTAATGATATTTTCTGTGTCGATTCACTCGACTTTCTGAAAAGATGTCAAACCAAATTAACTTTCGTAACTTTAATAATCGTTTTGGCGGGGGCCGGTATAGTGATAACCGGCACACAATAGGTTCGAGACTCACAATCTCAACGGCTGTGCTGTGGTCGAGGAATCGAATTAAGGTCACATGTTTCTAGCCACAGCAAATTGTTACTAGTTGGTTGATTTCTTTGTGGCGGTGGTGGAACGCAAGTTGTACTACGGCCAGGGGGCGTAATAGGCCGCAAGTTCAATTTTTGCGGGGGACAAGAAGAAAAAGAATCTTAAATTGGTTCTCAGTTCATGGTTTTCGCACAAAGGTTCATGGCTTGAAATACATCCTAGCCATTTTAAATTGACAGTACTCCGTAAACATCTGTTTGGGTACTTTCTAGATCTGAAAGTTTCGGTCTTACGTAGAGAAGAGCGGACTCTTTTTGTTTCCCGCCGTGTAAACTTGCCAGGTTTCGAGACATGCATTCTTTTTTTTCTGTCGATGAAGTTAAACAGCCATTTTCGATATTTGGCTAGAAGGAAATGTAGTATTCATAAATTTTTTCACGTAACTAAACAAGTTTAACAGGATGTCCAAAAATAATTACCACAAAATTTGTGTTATTTTTCTTAAATCGCTGCCTGCGATTATCTACTTCCCGGCCGATATGAAACGGCTCACGCTTTCAACAAAAAGAAGACGTTAATATGACAGCTGTGCGAAGAATTGCAAACACAATAAAACTTCCATTTAATGTATTTAATGTTCGCTCTGAGTGAATATTTCTCGCTTACAAACGTCTGTTTATACTTAAATGTAAACCTATTGAATCAACAAGAAGGGAAATATTGAATTCAAATAAACAGAAATTGCTCTATAAAAGAAACGAATTCGATTTTAATTATGTCGATTCCTCTCATTTTTAAAACTGTATTTTGGTAGCAAGTCGTTTTAGTGGTACCTAGCTTCGTCCCACCAATCACTTAAGTTTCCGATGGTGAGGATTATGGCCATAAATAATTATTTCGTATGTTATGTTGTAATTATGTATTTTTTGTTTTGAATATATTTATAATACAAATAAGGAGTTGAGTCCAGTTTGAATAGCATCTTTATAGCTTGCGGTGTTTAGGGTTACACCTTTGTATAATGAGGCAAGCGGCTGTTTGCATCCATTTGTACTTGCAGCCGTCTTGTTGCCATGTGCATATATGTCATGTCCGTGGTTCTCCTGGCAAAGCGTAGATCATGCACGTGGCAGGGTATACTCTCCATGATTATAGAAGAATCACAGATATACGGCAGGAACTGAATATTATGAGTATACTCGACAGGATCGCCCAGTATCGGCTGAATTGGTGGAAACATCTTGCCGAATGGATGACTGCCGCATCCCCAAACAACTATAGAACTATTAGACGAGGGGACGGAAAGGTGTGGGACGTCCGAGGAATCGCTGGAGTGACCAGCTCTAATCTTTGCCTATTTGAGACCGGAACAAACCATCTTTGATTTAATCCTGGAAAATGATGATGATGACCTTTGTATAATCATGTCGTGTGTATATTTTGTATTTCTTTTTCGTTGAATATTTGTGTACCGAAATTAAGGAGATATATTATTTTTACGGCTGACCAGTGGCAACATCCAACCATCGAACCTTCCCGGAACGGACACCGAAGGTTCGTTAGTCAAAGTGGGCTAGATACGGGTTATCAGATTTAACCGTATCTAATATTTGAAGCTGGAAATACTATTTGGAATGAGTAACTCTCTAGTGAGCTTGTTTATACATCCGAAGACACCCGAGCACCCCATTACATCATCATGAGGGGTAGGTTAGGTTTCTATAGGCAGCTATACTGCGTGTTAGTCTAACAAAGACTAACTTTGTTAGTCAGTTCGTGCTGAAAAGAAATATGACAATGATATGTTTAGACGGTTCAAAAAGATAATTAAAAGCTTAAGAATATTTTTAGTAAGTTTACTATAACTTTTGTTGCATCCATTTGCATACAGGTAAAGGATTTGTACTTGCAGCCGTCTTGTTGCCATGTGCATATATGTCATGTCCGTGGTTCTCCTGGCAAAGCGTAGATCAAAGAAGATCGGCGAAAAACATAAAGAGGTTTAAGGAATACAAAAACAGCCTAAACAATAAAGGAGGGTTTATTAAGTTTCAGTTAACATTATTAAGGGTGAACAATAATATAAGGTTTATTAAGGCACAAGAGATAATCGAAAATATCGGTATGGAGAACCATACATGACTTGAGTTCTAAGACTTATATTTAAAATAATTTTCGAAATGAAATATTTCCATAGAAACTACTTCTTTCTTCAGCCTTAACCACAGTACTATGGTCAGTAACGTATACCACCTCACGTTAGCGCACTGGATCTTCACTGATGATGGTAGTCGATGGCACTGCCATAACGTTTGGTTTTGCAGAAAACATTGGTCCACGCTCAAACAGTCCGGGAAGGAATTTTAACAACAAACTACTTCTTTGTTGCCGATAACGTAGTAGATATTAAAAAATTTATCTTCTCCCCCTTCAACTATCATTTTCATTTATAGAAAATTACCCCCTCTCCCTTCAACTACCCTTTTAATTTATAGATATTTCATCTACCTTTCTACAGTGGATTATTATGACCTTCTTTTCAGGATACTTTTTTATCAAAATTAAGTACTTTACTCTTGTTAAAACATAAAACGTTGCAGGTAAACTACCCCTTCTCCTTAACCGATCTTTACAAAAATCAATAGGCCTTGAGTACTCTACAACTCACGCACATACGGAAAAAATTATTTGATCCTGTTAGTATTTGCGGCAGTTATTGTCGGCATAGAAAAAATTCCACACACACACTTTTCGGAAATATATGGCTTTTCTTCATGTTTTGAGGGTAGTACAATCAGAATCAGCCCTTATCTCGAAAACGATTTTTTTCGCCATCACCATACTTCCATTTCCTTATGGAACATGGAAGTAAAAAGGGTTTGGGCGCATTGGAAACCAGAAATATTGTGAACGAAAGGAGATCAAAGGAAAGATTGAAAGACAAAGTTGTTAGAGAATAAAGAGGTGGAGTAGAGGACTAGAAGTGTTAGTGCTAAGACAGAAAGAAATTATGTGAAATTTAAGGAAATAAAGACGCATCTATAAGCCAAGTAAAGTGAGAAAATTCCAGTTATTGTCCTGCAGAAAAACATGATCTGAAGAGCTCTCAATAGCCACTATAATTCTTTTATGTTGTGTCAGGTATAAAAATTTTTGTCACAGTGTAAGTTAGTGATTAAAAACATTTCATTCAAAAATTACTAAAAACTCCTTGAAAATAATACATATAACCTTTTATTTCACAAACAATACGTACAAAGAAATATAGACCTACACCACAATATGTGTATAATGTAATTAATAATCCTGTTAACCTATGTTCCACAATGGAAGCAGCAGAAAATCGCGTTACAACCTCTTCCATCAGCTACTCTCTGTATATACGAAAGGCGTTGTCGGGTAGTCACGAACTTGAACGTTGAGAGTAGGATCTGCTGACAGAGCTCCCTCGATTGCTTGACCTCTGACAACTTCGCCAGTATCATTGGACGTTTCCGTCATCCTTCCACTCCTCTTACCAATACAAAAATGTGAAAACGCCCCAAATGTGCGTGCGTGTGTGTGTGTGCGTGTGGAGCATAATTTAATTTGTTTGTGTGTGCGTGTGTTAATTTATTTGTAAAACATACACACATACATACTTACAAACATACTAAATTCTAACCAAAGGTAATAATGAACCACTCTCTCTCTCTCTCTCTCTCTCTCTCTCTCTCTCTCTCTCTCTCTCTCTCTCTCTCTCTCTCTCTCTCACACTCTCTTTTTCTCTCACATATTTTGTTACGTTCAGCGTCGATGTCAGCTTCACACCCTGGCCCTCTTGACTCTTCAGCAGCTTAACCTGCAATATCTTCAGCAGCTTCTTTTGCAGCATCTTCAGGAAGGTCTTCTGCATCTTGTTCAGCAACCTTGTCAGTATTATCCAGTCTTAAGACTTACTATCCATCACGAAATGTGGGCAGTGCTGTCGTTGGCTGAGCGCTTCTCTCATTATACAGTACAGTTCTGAAGACCGCCTTAGATTTCGAAACCAAAACGTCAGGAGAAATTACATTAAA
Source organism: Magicicada septendecula (assembly GCA_034769895.1). NCBI lineage: Eukaryota > Metazoa > Arthropoda > Insecta > Hemiptera > Cicadidae > Magicicada > Magicicada septendecula. The sequence continues at coordinate 138,904,224 of CM068372.1, forward strand.
ACGATGCTTCGTAATTTTTGCTTTCACTAAGTAAATCGGTTTATGTTAATTATTAACGTTTCTTTCTACTGACCTTTTTTAGATAAAACAAATCTTAGTCAGTACTGCCCTATCACCATACTGTGGAATGCTATGCGCTTCTCCATTTACTTAAGAAAATGGAGATTAGACTGCCTTTAAAAGAGTATTTCGTAATAGTATTAAGCAAGTTCTGACCAGCATCTGGTCTCTACGAATTTTTTAAACAGAATGAAAAATGAATATTCGTATCCTTGGTTACACAGTGTGGAACGAAATGTATTGTTACTGTTTTTAATATTTAATTTTTGGTCTAGAATAAAATTATACCATTAAAATAAATGACAGAAAAGCGGAAACGCTTTTGGTCTAAGTACTCGGACTGATACCAACGCGGTCGCGTTTTATACCGTTCTTGTCACAACAGCTGTACCACAGGTGTATCAATGTATGGAAGATTTTTTCACTAACTTTGACACTACTTATTGCCACACTGGTAAATACTTCGTTCTTGACGAGGCCTTTCGGTGTCACCACCATCTTCAGGTCGTAAACGATCAGGTCTGTCGGGTCGTTTAAGACCTGAAGATGGTGGAGACACCGAAAGGCCTAGTCAAGAATAAAGTATTTAGCAGTGTGGCAATAAGTAGTGTCAAAATTGGTGTTAAGATGGCTGCTAATAAAACTAACAAAAATGGAGAAGATTTTTTGTGTACTTTAGGAAAAATAATACAAAAGATAGCGATCGTATACGACTTCGTAAAACTTAAATTTGATATTGCTTACCGATATGTAACAATTTATTCCTCACAATCAAGAAAGAGGAGAAACTGGAAACTTAGAAAGGGAAATAATAAAAAGAACCAATTGTCCAAGGATAGTGTGCGAGCAACGGGGATTTAGGGGATTTAAAGGTAGAATTTTATTTGCTACTCGATTGTGATAAGTTCTAGTCGTAAGACATTTCATTACATCAAGCGATACGATACGTTTGTACAGACGGAGTTTTAGCTAAGGCAAAACTGAATTAGTACTGGGAAAACGAATGGTAATAGTACTTTTTGTATTGGTTCAGAAACATAAGTAAAGGAGTGAGAATATTTAAACGACTTGTAACCAGTCCATAATTGTACTTACAGCCTTTTGTTAATACTGCCTTCACCAGTAGCGTGGAGTCCATGTAACCGCTGCTGCCGGCGGCAACAGTACTGGAAAATAAAATAAAAATATCGGTATGGAGAACTATACATGACTTCCATGTTCTAAGATTTATATTTAAAATCATATTCGAAATGAAATATTTCCATAGAAACTACGTCTTTCTACTTATTGCTTCAGCATTAACCACAGTACTGTGGTCACTAACGTATACCACCTCACGTTTTCGCACTCGATTTTCACCGATGATGGCACTGCCGAAAAGTCTGGTTTTGCAGAAAACATTGAACTACGGCTAAAGAGCCCGGGAAGGAATTTTAACAAAAAACTACTTCTTTGTTGCCGATAACGTAGTACACATATAAAAAATTCTGCCCTCCACCTTCAATTATAATTTTTAATAATAGAAAATTACCCCCACCCCGTTCACCTAACCTCTTCATTTATAGATATTTCATCTACGTTTCCTACAGTGGATTACTATGAGCTTCTTATCAGGATACTTTATTTATAAAAATTAAGTACTTTACTCTTGTTAAATCATAAAATGTTTCAGGTAAACTACCCCTTTCTCTTAACCGATCTTCTCCAAAATCAACAGACCTTCCGTCCTCTACAATTCAGGGAAGCATGCAAAAAAATATTTGATTCTGTTTGAATGTGCGGCAGTTATCGTTCGTCATGGAAACATTTCTCTTGTTACAACATAAAATGTTGCAGGTAAACTACCCCTTTCCCTTAACAGATCTTCACCAAAATCAATAGACCTTGAGCTCTCTGCAACTCAGGAAATAGTGCAAAAAATTATTTTATTCTCATTTAATTTTCGGCAGTTATCGTTCGTCATAAAAAAATTACCCTTTTTAAAACATAAAACGTTGCTGATAAACTACCCCTTCCCTTAACCGATCTTCCACAAAATCAACAGACCTTGAGTTCTCATTAGTTCAAAAAGGTATGCAAAAACCTAGTTGATTCTGTTTGAATTTACGGCAGTTATCGTTCGTCATATAAAAAATTACCCTTGTTAAAACATAAAATGTTGCTGGTAAACTACCCCTTTCCCTTAACCGATCTTCACCAACACCAATAGGTATTGAGAACTCTACAATACAAAGCTGTATGCAAAACATCATTTGATTCTGTTTGAATTTGCGGCTGTTATCGTTTACTATGGAAAAAAATTACCCTTGAAAAAAACCGTTGCTGGTAAACTACCCCTTTCCCTTAACCGATCTTCACCAAAAACGACAGGTCTTGGGTACTCTACAATTCAGGCTTGTATGCAAACAATTATTTGATTCTGTTTGAATTTGCGGCTGTTATCGTTTGCCATAGAAAACACCCTTGATAAAACATAAAACGTTGCTGGTAAACTACCCTATTCCATTAACCGATCTTCACCAATAACAATAGATCTTGAGAACTCTACAATTCAGGGCTGTATGCAAAACATTAGTTGATTCTCTTTCAATTTACGGCAGTTATCGTTCGTCACAGAAAAAATACCCTTGTTAAAACATAAAAGGTTGCAGGTAAACTACCCCTTTCCGTTAACCGATCTTCACCAAAAACAATAGGTCTTGAGATCTCTACAATTTAGGGCTGTATGCAAATAATCATTTGATTCTGTTAGAATTTGCGGCTGTTATCGTTTGCCATAGAAAATACCCTTGTTAAAACACAAAACGTTGCAGGTAAACTACCCCTTTCCGTTAACCTATCTTCACCAAAAACAATAGGTCTTGAGAACTGTACAATTTAGGGCTGTATGCAAATAATCATTTGATTCTGTTAGAATTTGCGGCTGTTATCGTTTGCCATAGAAAATACCCTTGTTAAAACATAAAACGTTGCCGGTAAACTACCCCTTTCCCTTAACCGATCTTCACTAAAAACAATAGGTCTTGAGTACTCTACAAATCAGTGCTGTATGCAAAAACTTATTTGATTCTGTTTGAATTTGCGGCTGTTATCGTTTACCATAGAAAAAGTAAAAAAAATTACCCTTGATAAAAAACCGTTGCAGGTAAACTACCCCTTTCCCTTAACCGATCTTCACCAAAAACGATAGGTCTTGAGAACTCTGCAATTCAGGGCTGTATGCAAAATATTATATGATTTTGTTTGAATTTGCGGCTGTTATCGTTTGCCATACGAAATACCCTTGATAAAACAAAAAACGTGGCTGGTAAACTACCCCTTTCCCTTAAACGATCTTCACCAAAAACAATAGGTCATTAGTACTCAAGAAATCAGGGCTGTATGCAAAAACGTATTTGATTATGTTTGAATTTGCGGCTGTTATCGTTTGCCATAGAAAATACCCTTGTTAAAACATAAAACGTTGCAGGTAAACTACCCCTTTCCCTTAACCGATCTTTACCAAAATCAACAGATCTTGAGAACCATACAATTCAGGGCTGTATGCGAAACATTATTTGATTCTGTTTGAATTTGCGGCTGTTATCGTTTGCCAAACAAACAAAATTACCCTTGATAAAAAAAAACCGTTGCAGGTGAACTACCCCTTTCCTTCAATCGATCTTCACCAAAAACAATAGGTCGCGAGTACTCTACAAATCAGGGCTGTATGCAAAAAATTATTTCATTCTGTTTGAATTTGCGGCTGTTATCGTTTGCCATAGAAAAAAATCTATAGACAGACAGACACACAGACACACACACAGACACTTTTCGAAAAATGACTTTTTTTCATGTTTTGAGTGTAGTACAATCATATTCTGCAATAATCTCGAACACGATTTTTTTTGCCATCACCATACTTCCATTTCCTTAAGGAACATGGAAGTAATAATATTAGTTATATCACAGAATAAATAGTTTAGTTATTGAATAGTTTGAAATCCGAACAATATTAGTACGGAAACTTGAAGAAAAACGTAGCATTGCTTTCGTGCTTTCGAACTGCTGTGCACTTGCACCATCATGTGCTGCCGGCTCAAACATCGGCAATATTTTACTGCGTACGGTCATTGACCTCGTAGTAGTTGTCACTGTACAAACTGGTGAGGGGGGACACATTTATCCACCCAATGTGTTGCCGCTGTATAAACCGGCAAAACGCTCAGCAGCTATGTTCGTTTTCGGAACTGACGTGCAGCAGTTACTACTAGTACGTACCTATTTGTGTTTTGTTCGTTTAGTCATGTGTTTCTCTGGTTGTTTTTATTATTTTTAATTCGATTATTTGTGTTCTGATTTATTCTGTGTAAGTATAATGAGAGTCAGATCCCGTTGAACCGGGACCCTCTTCTTCTCCCAGCAAATGATAGAAAATGCTCTAAAAAGAACAACCCTTGGTTCAAGATAAAATTTGAATTAATTTTTAGGTTACGTTTTAGGCCTATCACAACCAGGAAGAGGTGTTATGTATCCACGCCACGCCACTGGCCTTCACCAAAAGGTTAACAGTCGGTAGCCTTCGATGTCCTGTTCAGTTCTTAAACTGTAACACAGTGTCGACACTGTTTCTGCGCACCAATCAGATTTTATTGTCAGTAAAATGACATTACCATATGGAAACGACGTTGCCACGAAATAGTATTCATCTACTGCAGCTTATCACCTTCAGTGGAGCCGACTCGTCGTATCGTCGTCGTCATCCTGTTCTCGGTTTAGTGATGTGCAGAAACAAGTCATCACCTTAACTATATTAGTGGAGATGAAACAATTAATTGCTACTGATAATAGATTGCTAACGTTAACGGTTTGAGCCAGGGAACTATAAACGAAAGACAGCGTTTGATATCCGTGGCGCCCTGAGCAAAGTGTAGTCCAAGTCGGCGAAAAACAGAAGATTAATCGGTGCAGCAAATAGATCAAGTGTTAAAATAAGGAGAACTATGTCACGATTAAAGCGACCAGCAAGAAAAGTGATTGTAAGGTATTTTGTGATTCTTGCGTTCGCTGGGAAAATAACGATACCCAACATTAGCATCAGAAACTGATTAAATATTATCGTTATCGGTTAAATAATTGAATTTATTCTTACTTCCATATTCCTTAAGGAATGGAAGTATGGTGATGGCAAAAAAAAAATCGTGTTCGAGATTATTGCAGATTCTGATTGTACTACACTCAAAACATGAAAAAAAGTCGTTTTCCGAAAAGTGTCTGTGTGTGTGTGTCTGTCTGTGTGTCTGTGTGTAGATTTTTTTCCTATGGCAAACGATAACTGCCGCAAATTCAAACAGAATCAAATAATTTTTTGCATACAGCCCAGATTTGTAGAGTACTCACGACCTATTGTTTTTTGTGAAGATCGGTTGAGGGAAAGGGGTAGTTTACCTGCAACGGTTTTTTTATCAAGGGAATTTTTTTTTTTTGGCAAACGATAACAGCCGCAAATTCAAACAGAATCAAATAATGTTTCGCATACAGCCCTGAATTGTAGAGTTCTCAAGATCTATTGTTTTTGGTGAAGATCGGTTAAGAGGAAAGGGGTAGTTTACCTGTAACGTTTTATGTTTTAACAAGGGTATTTTCTATGGCAAACGATAACAGCCGCAAATTCAAACAGAATCAAAAGATTATTTGCATACAGCTCTAAATTGTAGAGTTCTCAAGACCTATTGTTTTTAGTGAAGATCGGTTAAGGGAAAGGGGTAGTTTACCTGCAACGTTTTTTTAACAAGGGTATTTTCTATGGCAAACGATAACAGCCGCAAATTCAAACAGAATCAAATATTTTTTTGCATACAGCCCTGATTTGTAGAGTACTCAAGACTTATTGTTTTTGGTGAAGATCGGTTAAGTGGAAGGGGTAGTTTACCTGCAACCTTTTACGTTTTAACAACAGTAAAGTACTTGAAAATGCATTTAAACTTTTTCAAACAATGGTAATTGTTAAAAATAAAATAATTTTGTTGCCAGGCAATAAAATTATAATTTTTTCATTTTAATGTAAATTATGTATGAGTTAATATACGAGGTGTGTTCATAAAAAGACCAAACTTTTTGAGTAACACATCAATCCGCACAAACAACGCGCCGCGACTTTGCGCGCACCTAGCGATAGTTTTTGACAACAAACTACCACGTATTGTGTTCCGCTATTAGCAGTAGTCTTTGAGGTATATCACATTGAGTGGGGACGTGCACACGCTGGCCGGCGGATTAGTGACAAAGCGATTAAGAAAGACCGCGAGAACAACGTGTACGTATGAAATTTTGCAGCAAAACTAGGTTAAAACTTTTCAGAGACATTCTGGTTTTCAATTAAGCATACGCGGAAGCCTGCGTGAGGCGAACGATTAGTTTAAGAATTTTTAAAGAGGGAAAAACAATGGTCAGTGCAGATCAAAGCGATATCGAAGATCATGGGAAGAGAGCTCGTGATGTGGTAATTGTAAATCATCGTTTAAATGCCGATACTTTCTGACAGAATCCATTTAAGATCGTAAAATTAAATTTTGATAGAAAAACTTAAATGTATCGTATCACTGAAAAATTCTTACTGTGTTTGTTGACGACGATCAGAAAGAGACCCGTTTTGAAATCGGTCAACAACTGCGTACCAATGCAAATGGTAATGAAAACTTTGGAAGACAATGGAAATAGCTCTGTAAAGATTTTACGAAGTCAGCAGCAAAATTTTATACACACACGTTGTGTTAAGATCTTCATTCTCACTTCGTTATAAATCCGCCGGACGGTGTGTGCCCGTGCCCACTACAGCGCGTGTAGCTCGAAGACTGAAGATCGTGACGGAACAGAGAAAACGGCATTCAGGCGTCAAAACCTGTCGCTAGCAGCACTTAATTCTGCAGCTCGCTCTATGCGCTAGTTGACGTGCTACACAAATAGTTCGGTCTTTTTTTGAACACACCTCGTACATGTATAAAATAATATATCGTTCGTGGCAGGTAAGCATATCTCAGTTATGTAATGTTTACGTTTCCATTTTATTATTATGACTACAGCAATAAAAAGGCAGGGAAGACACACACACATACACACACACACAATTCGCGTTATTTCTGGCCTCACTCATGTTTATTTTCTTACATTTGCACGCTTTTTAAATGGAAAGTGCCGAAACCCACACCAACATAACGCGTGCAAGCCGAAAAAATGGACATCAATTAGCTTCCTGTGGATCGCTGGGCAGTGTAACTGCACGTGTTTACAGAGGAACGATTCATAGATAGACTTTTCGTCTTTAGGGAATGAACCCTCTGCAAGATGCTGAGGGTCCATGAGTGACTTCGGAGCGCTCCTTCTTTTTCGCGCGTTTGTTCTGTGAAACATACACTGTAGATTCGCAGCTTTACTCTAAGCAACGCTCAATAGGAAATGTTGAAAATTTTAGTCCACGGTGTACCCTCATTCACACTAAACCTGCTCTGATGTTTTAATTACGGACATCATAATATTAAAACTTTGGAAACTTGAGGACTACTTAATGGAGATCAATCATTAACTTATACAAGCCATTAATTTTATGCATATTTTTTATATATATGTGTACAGCGTTATCGGCAACAAGGAAGTAGATTTTGTTAAAATTCCTTCCCGGGATATTTGGCCGTAGTCCAATGTTTTCTACAAAACCAGACGTTTCGGCAATGCCATCAACTTCCATCATCAGTGAAAATCGAGTGCAATAACGTGAGGTGGTATATGTTAGTGACCACAGTACTGTGGTTAAGGCTGAAGCAGTAAGTAGAAAGAAGTAGTTTCTATGGTAATATTTCATTTCGAAAATGATTTTAAATTTAAATCTTAGAATATGGAAGTCATGTATGGTTCTCCATACCGATATTTTTAATTAACGTCTCTTAGTTCTTTACATTACTTTCACACATTTTGTATTTTCTTTTGTTAACAGTAGGTCTGAGGAATGTTCGGAAGGGAATTTTTTCTGTTTCCTATTTAAAGTCCGAAACCTTTTTGTCGTGCTCATGAAGGTTCACGGCTTAGGTGAACTTTTCATAAAAATGTAGGGTATGATAATTCTATACAAAATAAATCGTTTTGTTTGTAATACACTAGAGTATCGATTATCCGAATCTCTCGGGACCTATGCCCGTTCGGATAATCGATATTTCGGATAATAGATCGTAAATTGAAAACATTAATTCCCTTTACAAAAACAAAGGGTTTTATTACAATATCATTTCTAACATACTGTTATATAATTACAGCAACCTTTATACTGTACTGTAATGTATTACTAAGTCTAAAAATTACTGAATTAAAAGTGAGTGTAATTAATAAAAACCAAAAGTTAATTTAAACAAAATTAGAGTTTAATGACAAACGCTGTACTATCAAATTAATTAAAAGTGAAAAATCAAAACAAAACATACAGTACTATGCAGTGTATGCAGCGTTTTCTCGCTGCTATCAGACTGAAGTCGTTTAAGATATTCTAAATACAACCTATCTCGTCTTCTGGTTCGCCCCACTTTAGAACAGTCTCAAGTCCGTCAAAAATGTTTGCTGCCGTCGGTGGTTTTGCATTAGTAGCATTCTCTCCGTCTTCGTATGCTGTAAGGCTGTGTAGCTACAGCGTTTATTTATTACTGTACAGTACTGTAATAATTTATAGTATACAATTTTTTATGTTCAATAAATATCCAATACGCCTACACGTGTCCAATACATTACTGTACAGTAGAGTACATAATTTATTGTACTTTTTATTGAGTTCGGATAACGGATGTTCGGATAATCGATACTCTACTGTATAATTGTTTATGTTCTTTGATAATTATTAATAATTATTTACATATATTTTTGTTATAATTTATTGTGCCTATTTTATAATGCACAATTAGTGCGGTCGAGTTGTTTGAAAACAAAAAGTGTACAAAAGCATTATTTTTACACGACACACTCACACACGCCCATTCGCGCACACTCAGCGCACGCAATCGTGCACGACGCGGCGCTATGAATAATAATTAGTGATAAAATGTAGTCAGCTTGTAACAAAAAACAACGCACTGCGATAACGTATCTAATTTTGATAACATGTTGCAGGTATTGAAGTGAAGTGAGTTGTGAAGTTTGTGGACTGTATAACGCTGTACAGTAATACAGTGCGACGGACTGTGGACTGTGAGACTTCAACGTGGTGAGTACATAAATATAGACCTTATTTTACAGCAATATTTTGTTCTATGTTCAGTGCATCATGTCGTGAATGTTTAATTGTGACGAATTATTTTATTCTAGTTAAACGGTGAATATAGATTGTAAACGTTACAATTTATTCAAATAACAAAATAAGTACCCTACAATGATGGAAGAAAACAAGTGTCGTACAATAGATGTAATAAAATTGTAAAGCTGGACCATTTGTCCAGAGTAATGGAGGTAACGAGATCACAGAGTTTTATCAAAACCACGTGTAATCTGCGAACTTCTTTCTAACAATTTTGTGGTAAAAGTTAGGTTATATTTCGGAAAGAACAATAAAGTTTTAATTGTTCGTAATGATGTTTATTTCACGAACATTTCTCTTTTCTGTATAAATCTTTTCAACGCTATAAGACACAGTAAATAAAATATCGGTATGGAGAACCATACATGACTTCCATGTTCTAAGATTTATATTTTAAATCATTTTCGAAATGAAATATTTCCATTGAAACTACTTCTTTCTACTTCTTGCTTCACCTTAACCACGGTACTGTGGTCACTAACGTATACCGCCTCACGTTGGCGCACTCGATTTCACTGATGAGGGTAGTCGATGGCACTGCCGAAGCGTATGGTTTTGCAGAAAACATTGGACCACGGCCAAGCAGCCCGGGATGCAATTTTAACAACAAACTACTTCTTTGTTGCCGATAATGTAGTACACATATAAAAAAATCGGTATGGTGAATCATACATGACTTCCATGTTCTAATCAATTATCAAATTATTTTTAATATGTACATAAAAATTCAGAACGAAACCAAATATACCAGCATGCTTTTGGTAAAAACCCTGAGACAGATAATCAAAATACGAATTGTACCTAGTTGTTAATATTTAAAAATGAAGAAGTAATTTGATTTAAATTATCTTTTATTTAAACAACGCGAAAAAAGTGAATACCGCCCAGCGTTTGTTTTCTGTGACTTTGTGAAATAAAGTCATATTACGTAATTGAGATATGCTTGCCTGCAAGGAACGATATATTTTCACTCGTACGTGATTTAAAGTAAAATGAAAAATACAGAATTTTGTTAATGTGAAATGAAATGTTTCCATAGAAACTAATTCTTTGTTGTCATTAACGTATTACACATATAAAACTTATAAAATTTACTTCCTCCATCATCAACTACCATTTTAATTTATTAAAAAAATTACCCCCTCCCTCTTCAACTACCCTTTTCATTTATAGATATTTCATCTACCTTTCTACAGTGGAGTATTATGACCTTCTTTTCAGGATACTTTATTTATCAAAATTAGGCAATTTACTCTTGTTGAAACGTAAAACGTTGCAGGTAAACTACCCCTTTCCCTTTACCGATCTTCACCAAAATCATAAGGCCTTGAGTCACTACAACTCAGGCACATATGCAAAAAATTATTTGATTCTGTTTGAATTTACGGCAGTTATCGTTCGTCATAGAAAAAATTCTACACATAGACACACAGACGGACACACAGACACACTTTTCGAAAAATGACTTTTTTTTCATGTTTTGAGGGTAGTACAATCAGAATCAGCCCTTATCTAGAACACGATTTTTTTCGCCATTATCATACTTCCATTTCCTTATGGAACATGGAAGTAAAAACTCTGGCCTATGTTGAAATGACTCAAACGAAATTAAAGTTTGTACCGTCAGTAAACGTTCGGTAGTGGAGAACGACGGTAAAATATAGTTTGTTTTCGTGTTAACTTGGATAGAACTTTAAAATAGTATTTTTTACTACCATCAAAACATGAAGAAAAGTCATTTTTCGAAAAGTGTCTGTGTGTCTGCCTGTCTGGTGTAGAATTTTTTCTATGGCAAACGATAACAGCCGCAAATTCAAACAGAATCAAATAATTGTTTGCATACAGCCCTGAAGTGTAAGAGTACTCAAGGCCTATTGTTTTTGGTGAAGCTCGGTTAAGGGAAAGGGGTAGTTTACCTGCAACGTTTTATGTTTTAACAAGGGTTATTTTTTATAAGACGAACGATAACTGCCGTAAAGTCAAACAGAATCAAATACGTTTCTGCATATGATCCTGAATTGTAGAGAACTCAAGGTCTGATGATTTAGGTGAAGATCGGTTAAGGGAAAGGGGTAGTTTACCAGCAACCTTTTGTGTTTTAACAAGGGTAATTTTTCCTATGACGAATGATAACTGCCGTAAATTGAAACAGAATCAAATACGTTTTTACATGTGTACCTGAGTTGTAGAGGAATCAAGGCTTATTGATTTTGGTGAAGATCGGTTACGGGGAAGGGGTAGTTTACCTGCAACGTTTTATGTTTTAACAAGGGTAATTGTTTCTATGACGAACGATAACTGCCGTAAATTCAAACTTAATAAAATAATTTTTTGCATACGTACCTAAATTGTAGGAGGCTCGAGGTCTTTTGATTCTGGTGAAGATCGGTTAAGGGGAAGGGGTAGTTTACCTGCAACGTTTTATGTTTTAGCAAGAGTAAAGTACTTAATTTTGATAAATAAAGTATCCTGATAAGACGATCATAATAATCTACTGTAGAAACGTAGATGAAATATCTATAAATGAAGAGGCTAGTTGAACGGGGTGGGGGTAATTTTCTATAAATGAAAATTATAGTTGAAGAGGGAGGGGATAATTTTTTATATGTGTACTACGTTATCGGCAACAAAGAAGTAGTTTGTTGTTAAAATTCCTTCCCGGGCTGTTTGGCCGTAGTCCAATGTTATCTGCAAAACCAGACGTTTCGGCAGTGCCATCGACTGCCATCATCAGTAAAAATCGAGTGCGATAACGTGAGGTGGTATACGTTAGTTACCACAGTACTGTGGTTAATGGTGAAGAAAGGAGTAGTTTCTATAGAAATATTTCATTTCGAAAATGATTTTAAATATAAATCTTAGAACATGGAAGTCATGTATGGTTCTCCATACCGATATTTTTAATAGATTAAAATATTTGTCAACACTGTAACAAAATTTTTGTTTTTTTTTTGTGGTTCGCTTTTTTTTTAGATCGGTAGGCGTACTACAAGCAGTTTTCTCATTGTTAATGTATCAGGTACATCTGATTGTCCTCTTCTCTTTCTAGATACTTGATTGAACCCTCAACACAAGTCAGCGCTGTTCATGATATTCTGGATTCAGTAAACCTCTCTTCTCCGTTATCTCGTTTATCCGCTTCATTTTCATAGTGTTTTTAATACATTCCCTTGAATTTCTTACTTTCTCCTGACTTGGCACTGTTAAACCGAAACTGTCGCCCAAATAATAATCGGAAGTCAACTGCAATAAATTGATTAAATCTATGGACGGAATCCAACGCGATCTACAGACTTATTGGCGTTGATGAAAGTTCACTGGGTCACTGTCCTTACAAGTTCACTGCCACGTAATTTGTGTGTCTGTCTCAAACCGTTCCTGTTACTTTTTTACCATGTGCATAATATTTTGCTATTATACACTATTCCGGTACCGCGGTCCAGCTGAATTTTGGTCACAAGTTTTGTTTTGCCCTTAAGTTGTTCGAGGACTTCTGTTTTGGAATGTACGCGTTTACACGTTTAAACGCGTGTGGTAAAAAATTGATTATCAGTATTGTTAAATATGAATTATATTTGCTGACGTTTTTATGGTTGACGTTCGAGTCGCTTGCATTAGAGTTGTAAGTTCCTTGTACACTGGTTTTTATATCCGAGTTCATAACTGAAACTAACGATAAAGGAACTTCGATTAATAAAGGCGCACCAGGTAGATTTACTAGGGGTGGGTAGCTAAAGGTGGAAGGAGGTTATTCTGCTTTGATTCCCAGTGACAGCTGGGGGACAGTATATCAAATGTCAGGTGCTGAAACCACCCCTTCTACTACCCTCCGCATTCTGTTGACATAAAAATTGCAAATTACCACGATGACCTTTATACCACTGTTCTGTTACTGGAAATATCATGTGGCTTCAGGTGACAAATAATGAATTCGCCGTTGTTTTCAAACAAATGGCGACAGACCGTTAAGTAAGGTTATTATGTTACTTGAACTGTACACACACGCCAAACCCGGAGACGAAACAGATTTCATCAGATGTGGTTTGCTCGATACTATGCAGTAATCTTTTTTTTTTTATATATATTAATGAAATGAACGCCAGATGACCATAAACCCCGGATGCAGGGATTCAAATGAACGAAGAAAGGTATAAATTTTAAACATATTCTAAATTACTGTGCAACTAAATGCAAGATACACGTTAGTGAACTTTGAAAAATAGTTTGTACTAATTTCTTCACACTAGAATGAATATTCAGAAACGATACTTTCCAGGTAGATATTCGTTGGAAACTTGGTTGTTGACCTGCGAAGAGATTGGTTGTCCCCAAAACGACAGATTGGTTAAAATGACAGCTCTACATTTGTTGATAACTATTTTACTGACGCTAGAAGTCGAGATCGTCAGAGAAAATCTCGGGATATGGAATTCCGTTTTTAGATTTCATAATATTCCCTCGTTTAAAGACTAGCCCAGCCTAAGTGTGCCTTCTATAATATATTTGCCAAAGCCCACTCACTGACTCATCACTGTATCTCAACAATGACAAGGCCTAGAAAGATGAAACTTTACATAGATATTCACTAGATACTGTAGATGTGCAATAAGACGTGGTTTGACAAAATTCAAAATTTAAGGGGGGTTTTGGAGGGGTCAAAGTGACCGAATATTCTCATACTCACTCACTCACCCATCACTGTATCTCAACAATGACAAGGCCTAGAAAGATGGAACTTTACATAGATATTCACTGGATACTTTAGATGTGCAATAAGACGGGGTTTGACAAAATTCAAAATTTTAGGGGTGTTTTGGAGGGGTCAAAGTGACCGATTATTCTCATACTCACTCACTCACTCATCACTGTATCTCAACAATGACCGAATATTCTCATAAGAAATACATGACAGTTAAAACGTGACAACTGTTAGGCAGCTTCTAGATGAGATAGAAACATAAAATTTGTTCTACAAGTTAACTTAACCCTCTTTTAAAGAACACAAAGGTCAATCTTAAATAATTTTAATTAAAACTACCCTAAAGAAATCTATAATATATTTGCTAAATACCACTTACTCACTTAGTCATCACTGTATCTCAAGAACAACAGGGCCTACAAAGAAAATATTTCCGAATAAATTGATTCAAAGTTGTAAAAGGAGCGTAATAAATGTATAGAAAACATTTGTCGGTAGAAAACAATATTATACGATATATTAACTATTGTCTTAAATAAATATTAATTACTTATGAACACATGAATTTTAAGCATTCCTGCGATAAGAACGTGTTCCCAGAAGTACTGTCACACAATTTACGTAATATATTTGTTTACGTTGCAATGTAGTCCATAAAGAGTTGTTATGTTTAGTCTGGTGTGGACACAACTCAGACACACTTGCGTCATGGGGTTCAGTCTAAAGGCCACTGATAACAGGCCAGAATGCTGCTTTGTTCAGTTGTCAGTCGCTACACTGTCACTGCACACTCCTGCTACTTTGTTTAAGACGATTATTTTGTTAGTTTTAGTTTGAGCAGTGGATATTCTTGATTTTTTATTAGTTTGTATCTTATTTTTTAGTTTATTTGTCAAGTTTGCAAGTTTGACTATTTTTCTTATTTTTGCAGTGTAGATTCCACTTTATTAAATAGGTTTTTGTTCTACCGCCGTTGTTGCTCTTACAGTTTTTGTTAAGAAGAGAATAATTTTGTTTTAGTTTGTTTTAAATAGGCTTTCTTTTCTACTTTTTACATTTGTTTTATTAGTTTGTATCTTATTTTTTAGTTTATTTGTCAAGTTTGAATATTTTTCTTATTTTTGCAGTGTAGGTTATAACAAAAAGAAATAGTAGTGTAAAAGTGTTGTATACTGTCGGGCGTTACCTCCGCGCACTTTTTGTTACTTACTGTTGACTGGATCCTCTGCGGTGATGTAGTCCTGTAACACAACTTAATACTATGTTTTTTGTGGGCGCCACTTGGAATCGTTTGTTCCAAGAATAAAATGTGATTATTAAAGAAATTAAAATTTGTAAATCTTGCTTCTATGAAAAAATATAAACAAGTCAGTTTAGCTTGAAAAAAAATCAGGTAAGTTTAATGATTCTTCAAAAAACAAACAAATCGTCTGAAGGACTAAAATTCATATAAAAATTATAAAATTGCAGAGTTACTAAAAAAAAAAATTTTACAAGTTATTATTATTGACAATTTTATATATCCAATCAAGTATCGGCTAGTGTTTTCAATTTTTTACTCAGTTGAAAAGCATGAGTTTAATACGTGAAAAAATCTTTACTCTCAGGACGTGACTCCTTTGAACTACCAAGACATATCAATAAGACGCTTTACAAGAAAAATTAAGTGATTTGAAGGTGTATGTGGCATGTGCAGTACAACTGTGTGATAAATGTAACCAGGTAAAAAAATTACTTTAATTTTGGTAACTCACGTTCCAATGATTAATTAATCTCGCACAGGACACTCCTCTCGGGTAGTTTTTTCAATCTCGCCTCTTCATATGTGCACTGAATCTATTTTAAGTCAAAATTGCGATCATTTACTATTTCCGCACTTTTTGTGAAAACGTTTGGCAGTAGATTCTCGTTCAAACCCCGCCAATACGCATCAGCTGCTCCGCGTTGATTCTCAAATTGGCCGCCGTAGCGCTGATTCCCATGCAGTATCGAGAAAGGCTTTGTGTGTGTATGTTTACGTAAAGGGAATTATTGTCAAGTTAGTCAGTCTATGCGAACACAGCAGAATTCGTTCTCTATTTAAAGTTTTGGTCCCTCCTGGGCCGTTGCCGTTCTGGCTGCGTGATTTCTATTAAAATTTGCCGTGCTGCTGCTCTATTTCAGCAACACATTGGCGTAGATTCTTGTAGAGGTTATGTCAGTCTGTTTGTCTATGTACGGGAAAAGCCTTTCTTCGGGTCTTGTCGATTTCTCGCCTCTCGGTTTCGCCTTAGCTGCGTTGATCAGTGTCGTGGGTGATGCATCTGTTCTGGAGTTCAAGTTTCAAGTGTCTTTGGGTCGAATTTGGTCTCTCTTTTATACTAATTCAGGCTGATTGTTTTCATCGACTTCCGGTATATTTGTGTAAAAATTCTTTCTAGATTGTTCGAGAATAAACGAAATGGAACATTATGGAACAAAATTCATTTCCGTCGAAGCTTTTAGAACAAATTTCTTATTCTTCATACTAAGGATATTTCAAAAATTACTCTGGTATTTATCAAACAGTTTTACATTAGTACTCACAATTTGTATGCCATTATTACATTTAGATTCTCTGTTTTCAACTGAATCTAGTGATACTAATTATGATTGGTTTTTAATTAAATTAAGTCTAATAAGTAACACAATATACAACTCTCACCTTGGGTTGTTGTCATTAAAATTCAATTTTTTTAGAACAAAAATTGTTGTGGAACTATTATGTCTCTTCCACAATCTGAACATACAACATTACTATCTTCCTATAACAAAACAAACAAATTTTAACATATATAACACCTAGATAATTACAATTTTACCTGGCCTCTGTTCATGGCCTATGTTTTTGTCAATGTTATAACACAATAATTAGTCTCTTTCTTTAACATATGTAATATTTCACTAGTGTACACTCGGAGTTTATTATATTGTCTATCTTTTGTGATACCTGGTTACTCTTTACATGTATTATTTTTATCACAGGATGACATAGCATCATTGATTGGTCTTGAGATGCCCTTTTTCATGGTGTGACAAATCTCACTCTTATAAGTTAAATTCTTTTATAATTGATTTTATTTTCAACTGAGTTTGTTCGTCTTTAAGGTATACTGAAGTATTGTACCATTCTATTTTATTTTTGTTAGCATTTTGTAAATATTTAGCCAGATATGATTATTTTTGTATTGGTTGATTGGCTCCAGCCATACATGGTATAGGTAAATATTTTGCTAACTTGACTATTACAATGTTAAAGTTAGTCAAATATATTAGTATAGTCGCTTTATATCATATTTCAACTTTCTAATGCAATTTGGTTGCATTTTGGCAACATTAAATCCATAAATTATACAATATTATATGCCTACCACATGTTTATAGTCAATACTGTTTTTGGCTATTTTTACTGATTTTTATTCATTTGACAGCTTTCTTTATTTAAGATAAATTGTTCACTTTTGTCTGCTTGACAATTACATATAGTTTTTATTTCAATCTGATAATAATTAATTTTTCATGAAATCTGGGTGTTTGGTCTCAAATCCAACACATTAATATTTTTTGTCATAACAAATATATAATTTTTATTTTAACTTAGATTCTTTCTAATAATGTATTTAAGTCATTTAATACATTTATTTTATTTACATTACATAATATAATAATGGATCATGTCCATTCATTCACAAAAAATAGTTCTTAATACTCTATTCAGAGTTATAAAACTTAATAATTAATGACTTCGTTTTGGTTGATTCTGACATTATTCGTCTCTCTCATAGTGTCTTATGGTTTTTTCACTGTTATTCACTTTAATAATATATATGGGGTTTGTGTCTTAGTCATAGTTTGGTCGTTTTTTCCTGTTAGTGGTAATGATTATTAGACAATATTACACAAATTTTTTAGGACTACTTGGGTTTGATACTGTTCACCTCACTTTGTTCTTATGATAATTGCTATGTAAATGGTTTCCTTTATGGAACGTTCTGTGACGTTACAAGGTTCCACTTTATTCAATAGGTTTTTGTTCTACCGCCGTTGTTGCTCTTACAGTTTTTGTTAAGAAGAGAATAATTTTGTTTTAGTTTGTTTTAAATAGGCGTTCTTTTCTGCTTTTTATATAAATTCTATATTCCTAATACATGATGGAACAAATTGAAGTTGATGGGATCATGGTACCTCACCGTATTGTGCCTGTGGGTGCAGATGGGTCGTGCTTATTTTACTCCCTGTCTTACCTCATGTACGGTACTGTCTCCCATGCGTTTCAAGTGCGAACAAGCGTTGTACAGTACATTTGTAACAACTGGCAACGGTTTGCGGAGCATACAATGATGGCGTGTGGTAACATTTATAGAAGTTTGGCTGAATACCGTGCTCACATGTCTCTGTACACCACATATGCCACCCACTGTGAAATTCAGGCTGCTACCGAAATATACCCTTACCATCTGGTGGTGTATCGTGATGGTGAGGTGATTGTAAAGCCTGATGAGTATGAGGAGGGAAAGCCCATATTGCGATTCAAGTGTTCTGGACCCATGATGAATGCCCACTTTGAACCTCTTAGTCCTCAATACATTCCTCCTCATACATCAACTGTTGTTAACCGTCCCATCTGCACCTCGCTTGGTACTGAGAGCCTAGAAAAAATCGTTGTCGAGCAAACTGCCCAAGACCAATCCGACGATGATATACCACTTACTGTTGTTAACCGTCCCATCTGCACCTCGCTTGGTACTGAGAGCCAACAAAAATTCGTTGTCGAGCAAACTGCCCAAGACCAATCCGAGGATGATATACCACTTATTTATTTGCTAAACTCTGCTAAACGTGATATCCAGAACCGTTGTGTGACGCCCCCTACTGACCTAATTTCGAAAAGAAGAAAAAATCGACGTTCAAGAGTTAATGACAGAATCAAAAGACACAAAAATAGGGAGTCCGTAAGAAAATACAATAGCAAAAATCCTGAAGTTCATAGAGAGGCTGTTAAAAGATACAACAAGGCAAACCCTGACGTTAACAGGGGTTCAGTTTCTCGATACTCAAAGAAACATCCGGAAGTTAATCAGGAAGCTGTTCGAAGGTACACTGAGAAGAGGCAACTGATCCCATGGAAAACAAAGTCTTTATCAGGATTTAAATATGACCGTAGTACAGACTACAATAATGACAAGTTGTTTCTCTTGGCCACCACATTGAATGCAAGTGGTGCCATGTGAAAAAGTGGAAAGAAGAGAGCCCTGGCTTATGCTGCAGCAATGGCAAGGTTCGTCTTCCTTCTACTCAACAGCTTCCTGAGCCGCTCCATAGTCTTCTTACTTACAGTCACCGTCAGTCTCAGCATTTTTAATCAAATACCAGAAAGTATAACGGATGTTTTCAAATGACTTCATTTGGAGCTAAAGAGGTGCACGAAGGAAATTTCATGCCAAATTTTAAAGTCCAAGGGCAGGTTTACCATAGAATAGGAAGTTTGTTACCTTCTCCCCACCAAGACCCCTCTTTTCTACAAATTTATTTTGTTGGAAACGATGAAAAAGAAACAGAAATCAGATCCAACCTCTTTACTGTGGTTAAGCCTTGGTTAGTTGGCCAACTTCAAAAATGTCTGCATGATAACAATCCCTACATACGAGATTTTAAAACCGCAATGGAAAATGTTCCGGAGGGGCAGGAGTTCAAAGTTGTTATTCATGCAGACAGGAAGCCTGCAGTTGAACATAGGGGTCGTTACAACGCGCCAGCAACAAGCGAGGTAGCTTTGGTTATTGTGGGACAGGAGTTTGAAAAGAGAGACATAATTCTTCACAGCAGAGACACAAAGTTGGTACGGATCAGCGAAACTCATCGTGCATACGACGCTCTCCAGTACCTCTTATGTTCTGCCGTGGAGAAGACGGCTACTCTATCAATATTCCACAATATGATCCAATATCTAAAGCATCTCTCAAGAAAACAGTTTCCGCTTCAGACTTCTACGCTTACAGAATAATGGAAAGACAAGGTGAA
Source organism: Magicicada septendecula (assembly GCA_034769895.1). Classification (NCBI taxonomy): domain Eukaryota; kingdom Metazoa; phylum Arthropoda; class Insecta; order Hemiptera; family Cicadidae; genus Magicicada; species Magicicada septendecula. Next base: position 138,924,332 of record CM068372.1, read on the forward strand.
GAAAGTTACCTATTGGTGTATCGTAGTCTTTTCAACCAGTTTTTGGTTGATATGTATGCCAAGATAGAGACAGAAAGGCTTAACTTTATAAGATTCAACCAGAGTAAGCTGCGAGCGGAAAACTATGTTCATCTTAAAGACGCCATGTGTAAGGGGGATGCTAACGTTTCAGATATGGGAAAGAGGGTCGTGTTACCATCCAGTTTTACTGGTGGGCACCGCTATATGCACGAGAGAACTCAGGACGCCATGACATATGTTCGTCACTATGGTCGTCCTGATTTGTTTATCACATTTACATGTAACCCGAAATGGTCTGAAATTGGAGCTGCCTTAAGAGACAGACAAAAGCCTCAAGACAGACATGACATCATAGCTCGAGTGTTTCATTTGAAAGTTAAAAAACTTATTCATCTTTTAACTAAAGGTTCCATTTTCGGTCAAAGTAGGTGTTACATGTATATTGTGGAGTGGCAGAAGCGTGGCTTGCCTCACGCACACATCTTGCTATGGCTGCAGGACAGGATCATGGCCGACCAAACTGACAGTGGCATAAGCGCAGAGGTACCTGACCCTGAAACGGACCCTGAACTTCATGAAATTATTAAGTCGACAGTGATTCATGGCCCTTGCGGAAGCTTAAACAGGAACTCGCCCTGCATTGTTAACGGATCATGCTCCAAAAGATATCCACGTCCCTTATCTAAAGAAACCCAAACTGCTGACGATGGCTACCCCCAGTACCGTCGAAGGTCTCCTGCTGATGGTGGTTTTACAGTCAACATCAGTGGAGTAGACCTAGACAGTCGGTGGGTGGTACCGTACAATCCTGTTCTGTCACGTACCTTTTTGGCACATATCAATGTCGAGTTGTGTAACTCTGTCAAATCGATAAGTATATTTGCAAATACGTGAACAAGGGCAGTGATCAAGCAGCTTTTGTGTTGGAAAATGAGTGGGACGAAGTGTCCAAATATGAAGCAGGCCGTTACATAAGTAGTTCCGAAGCGGCATGGCGTATATTTTGCTTCCCAATCCATGAAAGATATCCTCCCGTAATGCATTTGGCTGTACACCTTGAAAATGGCCAGAGAATTAATTTTAATCCCGGAAACGTTCAAGACAAAGTTCAAAATCCACCCAAAACCACTCTACTGGCATTCTTTGAACTATGCAAATCAGACAATTTTGCCAGAACCATAATCTACAGTGAAGTACCTGCTTACTACACCTGGAAAAACAATAAGTTTAGTCGGCAGAAACAAGGCAAAGCCGTTCCCGGACATCCAGGAGTGAAAAAAGATCAAGTGCTCGGTCGGGTTTATACTGTACACCCTAACAATGCAGAATGTTACTACCTACGTCTTCTCCTTCATGAAGTTAAAGGGCCTACGAGTTTTAATGATCTTAAGAGGGTATCTGGCATAGTTCACTCCACTTATCAGTCTGCCTGCAGAGCGTTGGGTTTACTTCAAGATGACAATCATTGGGACATCACCTTGGAGGAAGCTGCTCTGTCGGAGTCACCACAGAAAATCAGACAACTGTTCGCTGTCATTTTGGTGTTTTGTCAAGCAGCGGATCCCTTAGTGCTGTGGGAGAAACACAGAGACAGTATGTCAGAGGACTTCAAGAGACAGATGGAGTATGAATGTCCGGGCTTAGAGCTTGAACTACGGAACAACATCATTTACAACAAATGCCTACATTCATTAGAAAACTTAGTCTCTTCAATGTCCAATCAATCCCTCCAACAACTCGGTCTTCCTTCTCCAAGTCAAGAGCCCAACAGTTCTGCAGTCAACCGCGAGTACCTGAAAGAACTCTCTTACAACACGGTCCATCTATCTGAATTGGTTGCTGAAAACGTGCCTAAACTGAACGACGAGCAGAAAAATGTCTACAATGAAGTAATTGCGAGCATTGAATCAGAGGCTGGACGACTATTTTTCCTTGACGCACCAGGTGGTACAGGAAAAACCTTTTTGATTAATTTAATATTAGCCACGGTAAGACAAGATAGGAAAATTGCTATATCTGTGGCTTCGTCAGGTATAGCAGCAACGTTGTTGGATGGAGGGAGGACAGCTTATTGTGCTTTCAAACTGCCTCTCAACTTAAATCACTCTGAGACCCCATTTTGCAACATATCAAAACAAAGCGACACAGCGAAGGTACTTAAGGATTGTAAGTTGATAATTTGGGACGAGTGCACCATGGCTCACAAGGGAGGAATTGAAGCTTTGGATAGAACTCTACAGGACATTAGAAGCAATAAAAACCTGATGGGTGGAGTCACACTTCTAATGGCCGGAGACTTCAGACAGACTTTACCTGTTGTACCTAGGGGAACTCGAGCAGATGAAGTTAAAGCCTGTCTAAAGAGTTCTGTCCTGTGGCCTAAAGTCCAAGTTCGTTCCTTGAGAGTCAACATGCGGGTGCATCTTAAAGGCAGTTTAAAGGCAGACGAGTTTTCAAGTTTACTTTTACAGATCGGTAATGGAAATCTACCTGAAGAAAATGGCAAAGTCAATATTACAAAAGACTTATGTGAAGTTGTATGCGACTTGACAACGTTGGCTGAAAAAATTTACCCAGATTTAACTAATTTTTACTTGAAAGATGTATCTTGGCTGAAAGAAAGAGCTATCCTTACTCCAAAGAATGACACTGCTGCAAATATCAATAACACATTATTGGAAAATCTGCCAACTGAGATTGTCCAGTACCAATCCGTGGACTCTGTGGTGGAAGTAGAAGATGCGGTCCATTACCCAGTAGAGTTCTTGCACACGCTTAATCCTCCAGGCATTCCACCGCACAATCTTTGCCTTAAAGTTGGAGCTCCAATAATGCTGCTACGAAACCTGGTACCGCCGAAGCTTTGTAACGGTACTAGGCTGCAGATTAAATCGTTGCACAACAACGTCATAGAAGCAACAATATTCACTGGATGTGGTCAGGGGGAAGCAGTCTTCATTCCACGCATTCCCTTAATTCCATCGGATTACCATTTTCAGTTTAAAATACTCCAGTTCCCTGTCAAGCTCTGCTTTGCTATGACAATAAATAAATCACAAGGGCAGTCTTTGAAAATGGCCGGTGTTGATCTGAGGGAAGACTGCTTCTCCCATGGTCAGTTGTATGTTGCTTGCTCACGAGTTAGCTCTTCTGAGAGTTTAACTATCCTTCAGCCACAGGGTCAAACAAAGAACGTTGTCTACAAGGAAGTTTTATAAGTGCCGTATTTCGTTTCACAAAACGATTTCAGTAGACTTAGTATTAGCACCCATTTATGCTTTTAAAAATTTGTAAATATTACATTTATACAATGTGCTAGGTTACCCAAGGTTAAAAAAAAAAACCACCGAACCAATGTGTTTATTCAGTAAAAACCGTAGCGAAGCAATGAATGCAATCGAGAATTTAAAATTTAACTTTGCAAACGAGTCAGAAATACTTAATAGTACATTCGTTCTAATGTGTGGAATGAAACCGTTAACTGTAATTCACTACATGTGTAAGAAAATAAACGCATTTGAGATAAAGCGTTAGTTACGTACATCATGGGCCGATCGAGACAACAGACCAGTACATTGGCGTACTCAACAAAAGTTCATGACAAATCAAATATACCAGTTTTTGCAAATGATTATTCAAGGAAAAATGAGACGGAAAAGGGGTTCGGATCATAGAAGAGAGATCTGGTTCAACAAGCTTAGAACAAGGTACAACAAATCGATAATAACTTACCTGGTATAATGTAAAGTTCAGATTTTCAGGTTCAGTTCCAACTTAGTTTAAAAATCGCGTTGGGTGTATAAGAGATTGTTCAAGAAAAAGTGGAGAAAAACTTAAGTGCCATCATCTATACACTATAATCATAAAATTTCAAGTTATTCAAAAACAAAAATATAAAAATTGCATATTCATAGATCCATCCTAAGCGCTAAAGCCCATGTAGTCCCTGGTTTTCTTTCACAACACGCCCACATTCCCTTCTGTCCTCCGCCACTCGTCTCCACCTACGGACTCCCAGTCTTTTAGGCCCTTCTAGAGACTGCCCAGCCGTCTTTTCTTTGGTCTTTCACCTGGCCTGCCCTGGAATACTATTTTAGGAATTCTTTTTTCTGTCATCATTTGTAAGTGACCTGACCACCTAAAAATTATAAATTTATAAAAAAATAACTTATAATAGTAATGAAATAATGAAACAGATTTTTGACAGAATCAAAACCCAAAACGGCTAATATAATTCGTAATTTCAATGGTGTATGTAAAAATTGAATGCCCTGATTGTAATGAATTATATGTAGGTCAAACTAAAATCGTTTAAAAGATAGATTTATTTAACACAGACATTCATTCTTAAAACCAGAAATTTTCAAGCCAAATTTAGCTACTCATTCGATTAAAAGTAATCATATATTCCCAGATTTAGATAATATTTCTTTATTAATATATATCTATAGGTCTAAAAATATAACCTTCAGAAAAATCTAGAAACATACAAAAACAAAATAAATAATAAATTGATAGAGGAACAAATCCAAATTAGCTCAAAAGATGATAATATTTTTAGAAATATTAGTTTGATAAATAAATAAATTGTAACTACCGATTTATTTACATAACATATTGACAATATTGATACTCATAACATACATTGCATAGCCTACATACGCATCAGCTGTTATTAAACAATTTATTTTAAATTTACTTAATTAATTCCTTATACATTGTTACTACGGTCTCCTTGATCGTCGTATGGTTCAGTGGAAAACAAAGTACAAGACACCAATTATGTCACTAATCACCAGCTTTAATTATCACAATTAAACAGTTTGTAATCAACAAGAAAGTCTCTTACAACAACCAAATAAACATTGTTCACACGCAATAAAATGTCAACTAATATAAAAGACAGTTGTATTACAATTGTCCCGCACACTTATAAAACACATAACATTTGGAAAACAATATTCGAACCGCACTGTGTTAACCGCCCGATAATAACTGAACTGAGCGCCGCTGAAGTGTAGTATTTATACCCCGTTGAGATTCCAGCATATTCCATAATATAATATGAGTGTACTAGAAAACACTAGAACGTAATTGATTGCGGCCTTGAACACAGCGCGCGCGGACCGGTATGATCTGGAAAAGTCTCGTTGCGGACGCGTGACAAGTGTCACGTAGGCCTAATTGTCTTTCTTCTCAAAGTAGCAGCAATACGTACGCACACATACAGTACAGCTGGACTCCGCTGGAATACCCGAGAAACAGTAGCATGATCTGTAATGTCGTAACAATATTTAATATCTGAAGATGTCAGTACAGAAAAACTGTCGAAACAGTGTAATGTAAAATACAAATAAAAAATATATTCTTATAAGACAAATATTATTTGTTATTAATATTCATTATTAACAAGAATAATTGAGTAATTATGAATAATTTCACAAATTAAAGACCAACAGTTATGAGGCATGAAGGAGGCCTATAACATACCTTATCTTTTCCATCTGCCGGCTTTGAATTTTGCAGAAACTTTACTCTTTAAATTAAATAAATCAGAAATCCGTCTCACATGCAACAATGAAAAACCTTTAAATTGAGAAACCGACGCGACAGAATATAAAGCATAATAAGGAAACTGAAAGAATTAAAACGTTTTATCTCAGTTCGATTGCACAAATTATGTAACATATTGAGGAAAACGATTTCAAGCGTTGGGTTTTTTGTCTCATTGTTGCAAGTGGCGATTGAGTGTAATACGTTTTGGACTTTTCATGGTGATGCCGGTAAATGTAGCATGTGTAATTAATAAAACTTGAACATTGAAAGTCGACTAGGCAAAAGAAAAATAACATTAGTGCTTAAGAGAAATTTATTTCAAACCAGATTTGAAGTTGCTGCCTTAGTCATAAGAGGCATTTATATATATAAATTTCCTCGTTACACATATTCTCCAGTGAGTAATTGTTTACATACCTGTTAATCACAGCTGATTGCTTATCGTCGTTCTGACATTTACTGGGCCGCTGATATGGCGGCAAGATAGCTATTTATGTTAGGATATCTCTGTGAATCATATTTTGGTTTCATATTTTTATATGTTCCTTTCGATTGCTGATAGGAATTTCTTTTAGTTCGTCGGGAATTCCGCGATAATTTGTGTAATGCAGGAATTTGTCGTATGAAAAACGTGGAAAACATCTCACGGATAAGGCGAACGCGATAGTGTCAACGCGAGAGACCTGAAGATATTGATCCGAATGTACTTGAATAGATTGAACTATTGGACAGTGTGTACAAAACAATATTAACGACATTATTAGTAATTTCTTATATAACAGTCTCTGTAACTTAATGTAGGCATATAGAAATTGGTATTCCATTAGTTATCTTTCCAGGTTTAGTCATCGTTACCTATCCCGAAATTCATATGGTATTTGTTTAAAATTTAAAGTAACCTGGCCATAGCCCAATTCTAGGTGTCCCCCCCCCCAAACGTTTCGACTGGGTCTGCGGCAGTTATCTTCATTACTGTTGCAGACGAGATTGTCCCAGCTTCTTAACCCGGTCGAATGGCAATCGAACTGACGAAGATTTGTTGGTCCGTGCCTACTTCTCCGCCAACCGGATGAGAACATTGAGACATCGTCGGCGGCGCCAACACTGAGGATGATAACCGCGGCTTCAGTGAAACATTTGAAGAGCAAGACGAATTGGGCCATTATCGTACAGAGCCCGGGTATTATAATATTGTAACTAGTGTGAAAATCTGCAAGTTAACATTTATCGAATGGTAATTCTATCGTAGTTCCCTTTCATTAGGGGTATAACCATTTTTTGCCACTTTTCATTCGAAAAGATGCACTTTTTGTTCGAAGAGGGGACTCTGAGGCGCTATTGAACTCCATGGTAATATAAGGAACATGGTAGGTATAACGTAATACGTATATGGAATGGTAAAGCAAGGAATTAGCTAGAGCTTTTAAACTTCACCACATTTTTTTTATTGTTACTTTTTATAAGTGCTGATCCGTGGGATTTAAATCTGTTTGTTAGTTTTCTGAAAAATAAATTTTTCTCACAGAACAAAAATGCAAAAAGCGACCTTTATCGACTGAAACATAGTAACAATAATTGTTTGTATTTTTCCCGGGCCAAAAAAGGTAAGAAAAGTCGTTCCTGAAAATTTATTCAAGACACGCCATTTGGTTTTTAAAAAATGTACCTTATGTGCAGAAAATATTATTTTTCGGAAACGAAGAAAATCATCAACGCTAACAGTTATCTAATTGAAACGTTTCACCTTTATATTCTGACAGGCCTTGATGCTCTTCCTGTCGTATTATCTCTTGGCCAATCTTTTTTCGATCTTGCTCAGCAACGTACCTCGTGAAATAATTTTATGGGCTTCTCTCGTTTCTTGTCCTTCCAGTACCAGTCTATTTGACAGTCTTTTCTGTTTTACAAGCTTTACTCTCAAAATCGCTGACTTATTTTGCTGAATTCTGAATTCACTGTCAAGTGCCTTTACAGTTCTTACAGCTTAGAAACAAGCCTTCAGAGCAGTCTTCTAGAACTCTACATTTTAATATATTCCCCTTGTCGAACAGATCTACAGGATGAAATACTAAACTGTAGATAATACAGTCTCAGAAACACATTCTTTGACAGTTTTGTTTGTGAGATGCTGAATGACTAAATTTGAGTCTTCCAGTATTTGGCGAAGAGCCTCGTATCTGGAAGGTAACGAAGGCGCGGTGGAATCCATCACAGCATGCGGAACGGTGTGTAGGCTTACAAGGTCTTCAGCTTGTATTCGCTCTTATGTCATCGTCACGTGTGTCCTTCCTTGAACTCCGTCATGCCGAAAACGCCCTACTAAAATTTTTGAATGTAAACGCCGACGTTATGTAAAATAAAACTTAAAAATAATTATATAACTAGTGTTATAAAAAACCTGCCTTCTACAGTAGAGCGGACGTCAAGAGTCCGGAACTCGTCCACAAAAAAATTAGATTCGTCGGCAGCGGTATCAAAATTCGAATTCCAATAGACCGGAAACGTTATGGTCAAGCTTGCTCAAATTATGTCTTTAAGCAGCTATAAGAAAAACTAGTCGTCAACGCAGGGGCGGATCCAGCAATCGATTTGGGCAGGGGGAAATATTTGACTTTGTACGGGGGATATGAAAAGTTGGACCATTTTTTAATGGTAAAGTACAAGTGATATGAATCACTGAAGATAAATGTACAGTGTTATTATCAACACAATAAGTTTATTAACATACAAGTATAAAATCATATGTGTTTGTCAGTTCATTGTTCTTTTAAAAATATTCGCTTGCAGTTTAAGATACACACTACTCATTTAAGTTATATATCCAACAAAGCTAACGTGAGGTAAGGTACAGTTACAATTTAATATAATTTTAGCGTAAAACCACGACAGATACTTAACGTGATATACTTTTTTATCATATTCACAATCACAAAACTATTCTACAATCGCAAGACAACGAAAAAAGTTTCGTCTGAAGTAACCGTTTGGGGGGGGAGGATTTCCCCATTCCACCCCTCCGCTGTAGATCCGAGTCTAGGTTAACGAAAGAGTAGATAAAAATGTTTTAGATGAAGTTATTTCGTTGGGGGGAAGTTAATGCTAGGATTCGGCGCAGACTGCGGTGATATGATGCCAAAAAGTGGTTGGGAACGGATCAGATTGACCGTATATTCAAACTGTAAATAATGAAGAATTAATTAACTGTGTAGCTGAGTTTGAGCTCCCCGATGATAACAAAAGTGGCGAAAATGAAGACATCGCTGATAAGTCGTCCGCATTCAACGCATTTGGAAGTTGCAATTTTTGGGTGGGGGAGGGGGGTGAAAAGCAGCAAAAGTGCTCTACTGTCCAATGTTTTTAATTACACGTGGCTTCTAAAACACTCTCTTCAAGCCTTGTTCAAAGTCAGAGATTTTTCTCGTAGTTCTGATTTTCGAAATGAAATTTCTTCAGAATTTGTGAATAAAACTGTTTTTTTTTTAAATGTTTGTGTATTTTAATTAAATACAGTTAAAATGATCTTTGTATCGTAGTGCTGAGTTTCGTAAGTGTCCCTTCTACGTGGGGTAATGATCCTTTTTGAAAAATCGGATAAATCGATAACCCGGTCTGGGTTAGTTCGGACTATCGACTTTCTATTGTACAAAATTTGTTGTAATATTTAAAACAACATATTTTTATAGTTATCAGAATTTGTAATCCGCGTTTAAAATTCACAGAAGATAACATCATTGCGTAAAAGAGAAGGGGTACAAAGCAAGATTTCGCAAGACAGAATAATCAGCAGAAAATAATCATAACAATCAGCTGACAGTCGGAAAATAGGCAATTACAAATGCACTTCTTTTCCTGTACAGGGTTCCCTTTTACTTTTTTCATAAGAGATTAGATATCGTTTATGGGAAGACGTAGTTATAAAAATGAATTCTTTTGTCGTAACGAACAGTGAAAAATATTGTCCTCCGTTGAAAAAGCAGATACAGTTATTAATGCCTTTCCAACATTAATCGTCAGCTGTTCGAATGCTGTTTCAAGAGTTTTTGGAGACCGCGGTACAGAAGCGATTAAGGCTCTTGATCTGTTTCACAGGCGGAAGTACATTTATAGATAGAAAAAACAAGTCGTTCGCGTAAGACTGTGTGGCCTTGAATCGTCACATGTCGGGAGGCACGACAACGAACGTGACCACGAGTCAGCTGATCGTTAGCATGCAGCCCAGAACGCGCGTTTAAAGCAATAATTTTCAACGTTCTCCGACTCGCAAATTGAAATCTTTGCCCGGTAAAACGTTATTTCGTATAATTTTTTTGTTTATGTGCCATGAGGTAGTAAAAATTTAGTTTTCTATTGCGATCGTACTTTTCATTTTTTTTCTAAGTGCTTTATTTTTCAGACGAAAAATCGAACTTCTGAGTATCTAAAAAATTCTATATTTATCATGTCTTACGTAGTAACCACAGATATGTAAAATTATAAAATCATAGTCATAGACTGGAGTCATGAACATTTCAAATATCGGTATGGAGAACCATACATGACTTCCATGTTCTAAGATTTATATTTAAAATCATTTTCGGAATGAAATATTTCCATAGAAACTACTTCTTTCTACTTATTGCTTCAGCCTTAACCACAGTACTGTGGTCACTAACGTACAGTATACCACCTCACGTTAGCGCGCTCGATTTTCACTGATGATGGCAGTCGATGGCACTGCCGAAACGAGTGGTTTTGCAGAAAACATTGGACTACGGCCAAACAGCCCGGGAAGGAATTTTAACAACAAACTACTTCTTTGTTGCTGATAACGTAGTAGCATATAAAAAATTATACCCCCCTTCAAATATCATTTTCATTTATAGGAAATTACCCCCTCCCGCTCAACTACCCTTTTCATTTACAGATATTTCATCACCTTTCTACAGTGGATTATTATGACCTTATTTTCAGGATACTTTATTTATCAAAATTAAGTACCTACTTTACTCTTGTTAAAACGTAAAACGTTGCAGGTAAACTACCCCTTCTCTTTAACCGATCTTCACCAAAATCAATAGACCTTTAGTCCTCTACAACTCGGGCACATTTGCAAAAAATTATTTGATTCTGTTTAACTTTGCGGCAGTTATCGTTCGCCATAGAGAAAATACACACACGCGCGCGCGCGCACACTTTTCGGAAAATGACTTTTCTTCATGTTTTGAGGGTAGTACAATCAGAATCGGCCCTTATCTCGAACACGATGTTTTCGCCATCACCATACTTCAATTTCCTTATGGAACATGGAAGTAACAAGCAAAACCAAAGCTCTGGTTCTGTCAGTGCCAGTGTAAGCTGACATTTAGTCGAGAACAAACTAGTTAAACAAGTGGTGAAGTGGGATTAGATTCTTCATCCGGGAGTGGAGTTGTCGAAACAACGTATGTTACTGAGTAAAGCAAAAACCTCCCAAAGGGAGAGCATATGTTTTTATACCGTGTGCTTAGTTTGAGGGAACAAATATTTAGACACGAACAGTAAAGTTAAAATATACAGTAGGCCAGTGGTTCCCAAACTTTTCAGTCCGCGGCCCCCCCATCAAAAAATTAAAAATTTCACGGACCCTGTCTCAGTTATGAAATAAAACAAGCAGTAAATATGATACAAGCTCTTATATTTTAATTAAAACGTATTAAAATCAAAATAATCTTGACTTGAAAAATTATAATATTAATGATATCAAACATATGTAAACAATGAAGCTGCTTTTGAACAATTATCTCTGCAATATTAGGTTTAATGTCTGTTAATTTCAATATTAAGTCACTCTCGACATCAATTTATTTCTTAACTTTGCCAACCTCGGCTCTGCCTATCTTCTATCAGTTCGGCTGACAAACAGATCTTTTACACGACATGATTTAAAGACATTATTAAAGCCATTATCTTGAAATTACTTTTACAACTACAATTAGTTTGAACCAAAAAAAACATACTGAAATCTTCTACTAATTGTTTTAAGATTCTAAAATTTAGATTTTAGACTATAAAAATCGAAGAAAATTACGGTATATTCTATTTTTCTTAAAAGTGTCCGCGGACCCCCTGAAACATTGTCACGGACCCCCAGCGGTCCGCGAACCCCACTTTGGGAACGACTGCAGTAGGCTATAGGCCTACAGTTTACGAAGCCGAAACAAGGGAGGGTACTTACATAAACAAAACAGATGCTGAGGGCAGCATAAACGGATACTTGTAGAATGGTTATCGGCAAAATTTACATGGGCAGACAGAAAAGCCTGTAGGTTGGAGAAGTTTAACGACGGATACACGTTGTACCTAAATTTTATGTAACGCAGTGAGTAAAATATTGAAACGATCATACAAACATTGTATTCTATTATTTCTATTAAGTCCTTAAATTCCTAGGTGGAACAAAAGGCCTCGACGAAATTTTTCCAGCGTGTTCTGTCCATTGCCAGGATCTTCACCTCCCTCCATGTCTTGTTGACACCAGCCAGCTACCTTCCACAGTCCTCTTCCAGGTGTTCATCGGTCTTCCACGTCTGCGGCTACCTTGCGGATTCCAATTCAGTGCCAGTCTAGCGATATTTTCTGGTTGTCTTCTCAGGGTGTGCCCGATCCACCTCCATTTTCTTCTCTTTATCTGTAGTTGGATGGAACTCTGACTTGTGGCCTCCCATAGATCTCTGTTCGAGATGTTCTTGGGCCACCAAATTCTCATTATGTACCTTAGACAACGGTTTATGAAAGTCTGTAACCTTGTGGTGATATTCTTTGTTACTTTCCAGGTCTCACATCCATACAGCAACACCGATTTGACATTTGAGTCAAATATTCTGAGTTTTGTCTTCCTGCGAATATGGGGGTGATCTCCATACTGGTCGTAACTGTGCAAATGCTCCTTGTGCTTTATTTATACGACTTATCACATCCCTAAGAGCACCTCCATCCTGACTAACCATGCCACCCAGATAGCAAAATTCCTCTACTCTTTCTATAACTTCCTCATACAAACATATTAGCTTAAAATCCACCAACCTATGTGCGAGTGCTTTTACACCTATTCCGGCTCCGCACCCTGCACACCAGAGGTTCCGGGTATTCCAGCCAGCACGTTGCAAGTGTCCTTTCCCCATTTCATCGTGTATGCCCTCCTTCCACTATCTCCCGGGACTATCCCCCTTTTCTCGTCTAGGTGGAACCCAGATTAACAACTCTTTTTTTTTGGAGGAGGGGGGTTAACGATCATCAGGCATCCGGTCTACGTGGCCGTACCATAAGAGGCGCTTTGAATTTACGGTGTCTAAAATCGTTTTGGCTACACGAAGTTGCCTCCGGATAGCTTTATTGTAATGCACTGAAGCTTTGGAACCCCATAGGGCGTTCTCAAGACGTCCGTTACCACTACTTGGAGCCTTCGAGAGTTTGTTTGATTTGTATCCCAAGTTTCAGAGTCACACACAGGTGACTATACGTTCTAAGGTGGTAGAGTATTTCGTTTTGTTTATTATTTTGTCACTCCAAAGCACAGAATTCAGCAGTCTTATCGTCATTTTCCATACAGGCTTAAAATAAGAATAAAATTAAGAAAGATTAAAATACCGATACATTGGAAACCGCGGGATCGTTGAATTCTGGATAATCGAAGAAGAAAATAATCCACGGACTTGTAAAGAAGAATAGACATTGTGCATATTGTAAGCGGAAAATAAGAAGACGAGTAAAGTCACTAAGTTCCCGAACATTGTTCGCTTCATCAGAGCATGTAATTTGCCTGATAAATTATATAAACTTGACAGTTCGTGTGAACTGTTGCTGAGATGTACAAGCAACTAATAGGCATACTGTTGGATATACTACAAGCAACTTGGGATCATAACGTTACTTGGTTGCCAGTAACAAAACATTACAAAATTTGTCGATACACACGTGGCTACAGTGCCGTAACTCCTGTACGGGGGGGGGGGGGATCAGGAGAAAGGCTTATAAATAATAGTATAAATAACACAGGCCTGCGATGAAAAAACTGTTTTCATAATTTATCTTCCCTTAATGTATTTTTTGGCGCAGAATTCAAATCGTGTCAGAATTTTCCCGTCACGTAGGATTTTCTCGAAAAACGCATATTTTCAGTTTTCATATAACAAGAGGTTACTCATGGTTTACATTCAACATTTGTTAAATTCTGGCTAAATTATAGAACACGTGGTTAATAATAACTAATAAATAAATCAAGTATGATTCAGTACCAATTGGCCACTCAGTTCACTCGAGATTAAGCTATGAGAATTTAGAACTGGCTCTAGAAAAGATTGAATACAAGGATCACGGCTAGATGATGTGTGGAGATGTAAAAGTATTAGCCATACTTCTAAGTCGGCAGGGTGGTTATACTAAGTATCCATGTTTCCTCTGTGAGTGGGACAGCCGAGCGAGAAATCAGCACTGGGAGAAGAAAAACTGGCCTGCAAGGAAATCTCTTGAACCTGGAAGCAAGAATATTCTATGTAAAAGTTTTGTCGACTCGAATAAAATACTTTTATTTTATTTTATAAACATATAATTTATGGCCCAAGATATCATTATAATTTGCTTGTGACCGTGAATTAATAAATGACGAAGGGTTTTGTGAAGGTCGCTCGTTAACTAGACGCAATTTTAAATGTATAGACGTTTCTACAAAATGCTTTGCTATTACCAGCACCTGTATACAGCAATAGGCTACAGAAATAGTTACCGGTCCTACACATCATAATGAGTGTTTTTCTCTCTGTGTGTGTGTGTGTTACATGAAGAATTATAGTAACTATCACATGTATATTATTCTTATTCTAATAAGAGACAGTATTCTATAAATTGTATGGCAAATACTAACTACGTGTGTATTAATTGTTTCTGTATTGCCTGTGTACAGGTCCTGAACACATGACCTGAAATACATTTTTGTCGAAACGTCGTTGCAAATGTCTCGAAATTGAGCCTAGTTAATGAGCAAACCACAAAACCTTTCAAAGTTTGTTATTAAAATTTCATTTTTGTTAAGCGATATATGGCCCAGCCTCTGTAATAATGCATGCCTGTAATCTGCTCGTAATACCTTAGAGATCCAATCGAACTTTCACCCTACCTTACGGAGGTAGCGTCTCCGAGCACCGAGCCGCTACGTAACCGTAGCAGATTACTATTTTGTACGATTCAGAACTGTAATGAAATTCTAATACCATTCTTATATTCAGTTTTCCGAGCTCCTCCTCTATCTGGTCTTTGAATCTAGTTCGGGGTCTTCCCCTTTTTCTACTACCCATTGGTTTCTGGTAGAAAATATGTTTCGTAGACTGTCCTTCCTCTATTCTCTCTATATGTCTAACCCACCTCAGCCCGTGTATTTTGTTTGCCCTGACATTCGATAAAAGCATACTTGCACAAATTTTTCAAAAATAATCTCGAATATATTTTGCGAGCAATACGCTTTGAAGGGTATGGCTGACTGATAATTGGTAGTGTGCGCATCCCTATTTGATTACGTTCTCCGTGGCACCAATCTGCGACAGTTTTGTCGGACAGATCTACTAGCTGTCGCAGCTCTGCGACTGTCGGGATAGTGTGAGCATTCCCATTTATCACAGCGGTTCTCGAACGGAGTGAAACTGTCGTGCAACAGTCCTGCGACTGTTTTGCGCTATACTTGTATTTGAAATACATTCAGTAGTTTCTGTGCAAGAACAAAGAGAAAAACGCTAGTCAGCGATCAAATAACAACAATATACAAATTATGCAATTTTCTACTCTCCAAATTAATCGTCAGATTCGTAATTACGACTGCAGAAGCAATGGAGTTTTGTTTGCTTAACCTAGAAAGGTAAGAGGATTTCAAAACGTGAACGTCGTGATGAGAATTACTCGTTCCCAGAGTAAACGGTGTAATTGAGTTTGACATTTAAAAGGCACTTGTTTGTTAGTTTAACGTCAGTTAACTGAAGCGTTGATGTCATCCGGTAAACGAGTTCAGGCCGTGTCTTGTTGCATGTTCTATGAACGATGCAACATTCCATTAAACAATTGGCAGAGTTTGTTGATTTATAATTATAACATAATTTATAATATATATTATAATATAATTTATAATATATATTATAATAAAATTTATAATGTTTATTATAATATTATTTATAATATATTATAACAACACAAATTGCCAATTTAAATGTAATTTAAATTGTGTAGCCCCCACGCTTTTGGGAGACAATTTATACGACGGTATAAATTTGTGTATATAGGTTGCAAATACAAATTTATTTGTGTTCGAGGAGCCCCACGTTCTTGGGACGTCAGAATTTTATAACACTACAAATTGATATTTATTTAATTTAATTTAAATGTGTTATATAACATAACAAATTCAATTTAATTTATCGAATTGATTTCATGCGTGTAATCATATTAAGAAGATGATACGTTATTTAAGTTTAATATTGTTCCATAATTTATTTATTAAACAAAATTTTTCACTTGTAAAATAAGTAATTATTTTAAGCAATAAGTAACTTATTGCTACCAAATTACATACACAAGTTATACACAAATCTTATTATCTAATTTTAATTACTTTAAAATATTTATTTTGCTCTCGGCTTACTCATTGTGTGCTCATCTTTTTGCAATTGCTGATTCATTAGCTTCAAAACTGAATTTACTTCTATTCAAATTTCTTTTATATTACTTTGTTTTAACTTTCTACTGCATATGCATTCTCCTTTATCATCAAAGACTTTACTAATTACGTTAATTCAAAATTTAAATATTTCTCTTATCATATACGTTACTAATTACTAAATTTGTTACAAGAAATATTATTCTAATTTTTATTCTGCTTTTACATTGATATATAATTTATTTATTTTAATATTGGTTGAATGTCTTTCATTCCAACTTTAATTAGTGTCTTTCAAATGTTTATAATTACAATGGTTTTTTATCACCTCATTTGACGTGGTTATTCATCTGTACGTCCTCCTTCTGGTCCTCTGGTCGTGTCCTTCTGGTCCTCTGGTCGTGTTCTCCGTGTCCTTCTGGTCCTCTGGTCGCGTTCTCCGTGTCCTTCTGTTCCTCTGGTCGTGTTCCACTGTATGTGCTGATTAATAGTCGTCTCGTCTCACGTCATATGCTGCCGATGGGTCCATAGACCTCATCGTATGTATTCTGCGGCTCTGGTTGGACATCTACTTTGTCCTGTGACTCTCACTATAGACGTGAATTGGCGTAGTCGACTGACATAGCCTCCTGCGGCAATGGTTGAATCGAGAAGAAAAAACTTTATTAGCGCGACCTGGTATTTATAGTCAGGTCGTGCAAAAATTCCTGTCTGAACAATATTTGACCTGTCAGATTCTGTCGAGCGTCACTTTCCCCACTCTGGTTCAAGTCACAATTTTCGCCTATTTTCGCGAATTACGAAGTTTGTTTCACACCACTCGATGCTCAATCGATCACTAATTTTTATGTGATTACTATACGTAAATTGCACTTCTTTATGGTACTCACAAAAAGAGTTATTCATTTTTTACGTATAGTAATTGCATCTTTCTTCACATCGATACGGTTTTTTAACACTTTATTTACCTATAATTTCTATACATTTTGGTGTCTTTTATTTTATCCTATCGTACATAGTTTTCTTATAATTAAAATAACCATACAACTATTTTGCTTGAAAAGGATTGGTTACATTTCAGGAACGGACAGGTTTCACACACACCAACAAAATACGCGCGTACACAACGCTAGCGACAGGTGTGTCGAAAATGCATGTCCATGCGTGAATTCTGCGCTCCCTATTTTTACTACGATCCAGCTTATGCAATCTGAATCATGTTTATTAATTTATATTTATTTATTTTTATTATTTATTTCATTTATTTTGGCAATGCACAGTGCCGTTAATGTTTATACTGTTGCAGTATATTATAATAATTTATAATTATTATATAATATAATTATATAATTTATATTTATAATTATAATCCGTTATATGAAAGAAAACAAAGAAAAGACCGGTTCGTAAATTTGTGTCTATTTACAGTGTTAATTTTTATTGACTACTAAAGCTTTCTTTACGTTTAGCGTTGTAACTTCAGGATTTTCACCCAGATACACCTAACCTTTTCAGTCCATTTGATTCATTTAAAGTACCTGTATTACCATGTTAGTTTCCCTACACTGTTATACGTTGACGAAAATTTGACTTTAAAAACTTGGATGTAATGAACCTAGAGAGTCTTCTGAACTGTAGTGTTATAAGAGAATTTTAAATAGAGGCCAATAAATTTGCCTGTACACTCTAAGAATAGCGATCTTTAAAGATTTTATATTTATTATATTTGAAAACGTAATCTATATATATATATATATATATATATATATATGTATAACTCAGTCTCAGGATTTCTTTGTATCGAATACAAATCCACACCGTTACACCGATTGCCACAAAATTTTGCACAGGTAACTTTTGACACAAAGCGGTAAACACCGTCTAACTTGGAATTTGATATTTAGCCCCGTTTACAAAATTTAGGCCCTTTTAATTATGCCCTTTTGTTGGCGCGTATAAAGATGTCAACAACACCATGGAGACAAGAATTAATTACCATAGTAACAAGTAAATAAACAAATGCTATTTGGCGGCATCGGAACTGTACCTTTATACGTTCCTGGAGTACATTTTCTATGTTTTTAATATGCGATTGTATCGATAAATTACGATGTGGAAAAGAAGAAGTCTACTAATTGTAAATTGTCCTCGTTCTTAATGCAAAGCGAAAATACGTGTTGTTTTCATTTGTGAGGTTAGGTGACACAACGGTTTTTGGTTTTTAGTTTACTGCTGAAATAAATAAAAGACATGGTTGAGGAAAACATAACATTTAATGTGTATATACAATGATTATAACACAGTAACAATTAAAATAAAGAACCCATCGTTTTTTAGTTAACGGGTACTTGTGTTTACATAATTTGAAAATGCAGATCGAAGCAATAAGAAGATCGAGAAGCTGTGTTTTGTAACTCAAATTGTTTTGAGTGCATGGATCCCACCCATCTCATGTTTTTTTCAAAACTTTTGGTTTTTGCACTAAAAGTAATCTTCAAAGATTGAAGTAATTTTGAATTTGATGTAGGCCGATTAAAGTTTCGCTAGCCCCACAGTAGCTACTGAAAAACCTCTATGTCAGTTTCCACGTGTCGGCATATTGGCTTGTTGAGACTCGCGGCTTGTCCGTGTTTTTGACGTTTCTTGCTCCTGCATTCACAATAACGCTGTCGATGAATTTTTTATTACTAATTTTAGATGGCACGTAGTAGCAGGAACGTATCTTGACAGACCTAGTCTCTGGTATTTGTTTCGTTTGCAATAGGTCACGTTATAAAAAATGTAAAATGTGGTTGTAATGTAAACGGTGTAATTGAGTCTGACATTTAAACGGCATTTGTTTGTTAGTTTCGCTGAAGCGTCGATTAATTGAAGCATTGATGTCGTCCGGTAAACGAGTTCAGACCTTGTCTTGTCGCCTCTTCTATGCACACGACAATATTCCATTAAACAATTGGCTGATGATTATTTAGAATTTTTTGAAATTTTTCGAAGTGGCGCATTTTGAAATTTTCAAAATCAAAATTTTGAATTTTGGTTTGAGCAAATTGTTTTTCTCTTAAACTATTGTCTTGTAAATTATATTAGAGGGCATCAAAATGCTACAAAATGACACCTCTCCCATCTCTCTAGCTCAGGAGAGTTGTAATTACAATTTTAAAATATGTCGGTCAAGCGATTTTGGAAACTTTACGTAGCCATATTTTCAAAACGGGTTGGTATATTGTGATGAAATTTGATAGTTTGCTTAGTATATGGTGGTTACGTCTGTGCAAAATTTCATTAACATCTGAGATGGTAAGCTAAAATGTTTATTAAAATTGTGCTGTGATGACGTGGAAAACCCCTCTGTTGTTGGCTACCAAGTAAAGTCTAAGATTTTCACGAACTGAAAAGGCCCAGTAAGCATTATTTTCCGTGAGAAAAGTTATTGTACGAGACCTGCCTAGAGAGGGTAATTGTGGTAGATAAGGGAGCTATTTCGCATTCCGATTAAGTTGGTCACAGGGAAGCCATACGTACATTGCATCCGACACGTACTGTTTTTTATTCTGTTCTAATGAGTTTCTCAGGTCACGAATGTTTCATTTGTTTTGAAACATTCGCTAACATTAAAAAATTCACGTTTTTAAAAATCATTACTTACTAATGCCAATGGTGTATTAAATTAAGTATACTTAGTAAATCGCACTTGATAAAACAAGAAATGAGCATTTTTCCGTAACGTACGGCGTTTTAACCTCTCTCAAGTCTTTCAGCTTCCAATTTGTGGGACGTGGCATTTTTGTTTCATCGCGCTAGTGTCATCGTCATATTCAGTATCGCGTTCATGGCGTTCTAGTTTACATATCGTCTACATATCGTCGGTTGAGTCTACTGGCCTCAGCGTAGACAATGCAAATCACAATGACTTGTAATCTCAGTCAAACAGTTAAAATAAAAAAATGTGTACCAACGTTGTATCGTCGACAACTATTTTCGTTCTAATGGGATACTTACCAAAGGAAGCCATGGTCTTTGATTTAGAAACAGAGACTGGCAACCCATACCCCTACAAGACATTACTTAAATACTGATCGGTATAAGTGACCTTCTGTCACACGCATAACGACTTTATCATCCGCGTAGAGTAGGGAATTTAAATGAATGTTAACACTAAGGAGTACTCCTGAATCAACTTGCGCCTTCCATATTCGAAACACGTCGAATAAATATAAATATAATATAATAAATTTATAGTGGTTTGAATACCAAAACTGGAACGGACACTTTCATGGACTTTTATAAAACACTGTCTGTTCCGACATTCCTGTATGGCTGCGAGACGTGGATCCTCGGGAGGATAGGAAGATTCAGGAAGCAGAAGTGAAACCTGCGAGAAGTGTTCAGGGGTACATCCTCCTAGACAAGAGTCGTAATGACGAAATCAGATAGGAGTTAGCGATCCAGTCTTTAAATGAGATCGTCAAGGAGTATAATAGGGAATACTGTGAACATTTAAACCGCATGTTACCGTAAACCCTTTGCTGCAGCTGCGACTTCAACCGTCCCTTACCTAAGGGACCATCAGCACCACGAACCTCCACCACCGATTGGGGTCAAACGCCCTCGGACGAGAAACCCCCATAAAGACCCGTCATAAAGATGTCCTCGTCTTTAACTTCTTGTCCCAGCCCTAGAGTAGCCACCGTAAACTGTCCTTTCTTCGTTCCTCGCACGCTGACCATGCTGCTTGCTGCTGTTACCCCTGTCACCGGCACGGAGGCTCTCTGCCTCGCGGAGAGCGACCGACGCCTCAACGGGTCTGCTTGCTGGGCTTGAGACACCTGTCGCCTGAAACGGTTCCAGGAGCAGTGCCATACATTAGTGTCTTCTTCCCCCGTCGTATTAGAGGTTTTCCAGTCCAGTATTGGGCACCTGTCTGCTGTCCCAGCACTGTGTTTATCATCTGGCAGCCATTGAGCTCGACGACCCAGATGCTGCAATCCTGCCACGGGTGCAAAGACACCCCGCTACAACGACGCAACGCAACAAAGTCTACCAGTAACAGTCTTACCGTACCGGCCGATTGGAAGACCGAGGTGGAGGCAATTCCCCCCGAGAAACTTACTTGGTAAACAGTGGCCCTATTTACACGTAGTAAATTTTTAGTAGGTTGGTAACCAGCTTACCAAGTGCTTGTTTACACAAGCGTAGCACTGTATCTTTATTTTATAAGCGATATCTTATAATGTTAAAATATTTAAAAATGTATTTTCTACACATATACAGTAGCCGCCAATGATTTTGATTTAAGTGGCTGATTCTAACAAGTGGTAAAATATTATATGCATTAAACGGCATAGGAATAAATCGGTACAAGTAACTGTGATCACATTAAGCGGCGGTCACTGTATTTGAATTTTATTATTTTTTAAATATGTTCACCGTCCATTTAATAGTAATTTTGTATGTGTCAAAATTTTAATATAATAGTGTTATACATAAAACGATACTTTTTCTTTTATTAAATAGAACTTACTATGATTCCTTACATCCCATTCTACAGCCAATAAGTATGTAATTCTTTATTTTTTTTATAAAAATAGGTTTGAAGGTAGTAACCAATTAATCTATTATCATGATCTACAAAATGAGTGCGAATTTACTGAAGAGTAACATTATGAAGAGTAAACATATACTACACTGTTTGTGTAACACTTGTATTAGATAATAAAGAAAAGTAATATATGTCATAAAACGTATAAGTAGACAATAAATTGTGCTTTTATGACTTATGTTTACAAAAAATTTAAGGGGGAACCCCCAACCACCAGTTTGTCCTTTCCGACCTTACCTTTTGGATCCGCCCCTGGGTGGAGGTAGGTGCCGGAATTGGTCAGTTAGGGCGTATTGCTCATCGTCATGGAGACGATGATGTTTTTCATTTTGGCACTTGTTCATACCCGTACGACTATCCATCAGTTGGGCGTATGGTCAAGCATAAAACTATCATTTTCGTTGTCCTTGCAATTTATACGGTACATTGTCAAGCATGGTTGCTGTCACAGGCGACTTCCGAAACGTCGTCATATACCGAATTCCGTTGTCATGGAAATAAATTGTCTTCGAGTTCGAAAGTAATACAAAATAACTTGTCTGTGAGAGAACTGAGGCGTACACGTTTTAGTGCGTTTGGCACCTGCGTAATTTCCATAGTGAAATTAAACTGTAGCTATTAAATGAGAGTTGTTATTGAGATGTGTGTGCGAGCGGTGGAGGCAATTGGGGGAGAATCGTAATTGTGTTGTCGGCGTAATACGATAGCTTACGCACGCACCACCTCGCACACAAACACGCCCTCGGCTCTACAATTGAGTTACTTTTTACTGAAGCCTGTGAACATTTTTATGAACGCAATATTTCTGGTAATTAGTTTTCGCCTGTCAGTTTAACGACGTTTTTATATCGCTTTGTAGTATGTGACAAACTGCATTTAGTTTTGAATTGAAAACGATATTTGGGTACAAATGAAACAGGTGGAAGAAATTTTTACATGGTGAAATGTTACCGTTTCTGTGCTGACTGATAACTGATATCCAGTAGTTAGATAAGAAGTTAAGATCAATATACTGAAAGTGTTTTTGCAATGAAATTTTATGGAAGGGGTAAATAGACAGTCCAAATTTTTTGCCAAAATCCTTGGAAAAAGTATTCCTTGAAAGCCCATGGCCGTAACCCAGACCCGTTTCCCTAGCCTCTTGAGCCCCAATTTTAACCGTCCAAACAGTATTGAGCATTTAATTAAAGATATTGAGATATTTAATTAAAGAAGGAACTAACTGTCTACATTTCTTACTCGCCAAGACACACGCAGCCTGTAACAAAGAAAATGTGTGATAAAATCCGAATTGAGAACTAAATTATATGGCTATGGGTCACGTATGAGGTTACGAGAAGGATGCAAGCGGCGTGGACAATAACCAGCAGATTGGAGGACCGAAGTTTAAAATAAAATACGGACCGGAGGTGTAAAATACGTGTTTAAGATATTTTTAGAATATGCATTAACCATGTGGAAACAAAAATGCCATGGAATGGAAATACCGATACGAAACGAACACCTGTACACACTATGCTTCGCCGATTCCCAGGTAGTTATAGCCCAGGATGAAGAAGATCTATTGCTACATGGTCAGAAAACTGAATGAAGAATACACAAAGATGGGATTTGAAATAAACATAAAAAAGACAGAATACTTGGCAATTAGAGATGAAGAAACATCAGATTTAGAAGTAGACGAAAATGTTAAAATAGAGGAACAGACAAATTCAAGTACCTAGGATTCACACTGAGTTAACAAGGCACAACGGAAGAGGAAATAAAAAGTAGACTAGGGCAGACTAGAACAGGGATTAGACAATTACACAGTGTTATATGGGACAAAAATATTAGAAAAAGTGCCAAAAAAATGATATATCAGACCACAGTCCAAAGCATTATGATGTGTGCAGCAGAAGTATGGGTTATTAACAAAAAGAATGAAAGAAAGATTCTTGCAACAGAGATGGAATATTGGAGGAGGTGCTGTGGAGTAACGAGAGCAGACCGAATAACAAACGAGGAGATCAGAAGAAGAATGGAAACGGAAAGAAGTGTAACTGACTACATCGAAGAAAAAAGATTGGTGTGGTACGGTCATGTCCGGAGAGCCCAAAATAGGTGGATCAACAAAGTGGCGGAATGGAGTCCATTAGGAAGGAGAAAAAGGGGAAGACCGAGAAGATCTTGGAGGGACGAAGTGGATGAATCTATGCGACGTATAGGATTTGAGGAAGTCAATAGGAACATCGGGAGAATTGGAAAGCCAGGTTGAAGGAAGTGAGACGGCACTAGCTGTAGCAACCGTATCTTATATATATATAGGTGTAAAAAAAGCCACTTAAACAAATCCAAGAAAGCAGATGGACAGAAAAGATATCTGAGTGGGCCTGAAAAAAGTGAATTAATACAATGCAAGAATTGATTTTATCGTGGATAGAATGAACAAGGAGGCTTAATTTCAGATGACTACTGGGAAATTCCAGAAAACTTTAACGTCTAAAAGATCAACTATTTCCTAACGGTTAGAGTCAAAGTAGGAGAAGAACTACTTCTCACACATTTATTTAGTTCGTTTTACTCCGATCATTGTTTAGTTGTACTAGTTCCTGTCAGAAAACGTCACTAGAACTCTGAAGAGCCTTTGCATAGTACAACAATTCAAAATGACTGTAATTAAATATTAAAGGTGACACAGAGCACAGGTTATGTTGCCACAGGATAATATGGACACGATAACGCGCTTTCATGCTTTGAGGGCAATAGCAGAGCAATTGATTATTAAGCGAATTTTACATTTTGCATTTGGACTATACATGACCTTGAATTTTCCATTCCTCTGCAATTAATGTTGTCATCTCCCCCCAGTCTCAACGAATTTCATGCACAGAATTTCATGTACCCGAATTTGACCCGCTAATAACTGCCGCTGGATTGTTTACAGCTAGGGCACGAGTTCTCTGATAACCATCGTCGTTTGTCATTTCGCATTTCGAAGCAGAAGAGTTGCTCTCTGGATGGCATCTATATAACAAAAGTTATAGATTACTAGGATATTGTTACGTCATCACAGAACAATCTACGTGTTTATCGAATGTTCTAGAGTTTCTAGAGGGATCCGGAATGTAATGCGTGTGGCGTACGTGATTGTCGAGCTGTAACAGAAGCCGCGCGGACTGTGTCAAGGCCGCAATTAATTACGTCGTAGGTAGAGATAACGCGTAGTTTGGAATGTTCTGGTGTGTGAGCGGGTGTATAAATACAAGGCGGCAGCGGCCTTAGTTTCAGTTATAGTTGCGATATATTACGTGGGCTTCGAGTTTATTGCCGGGCGATTACAAGTGATTACTCTGTGCGTTCAAGTGGTTATTAGTGAAGTGTTGTGTTTTATAATCGGGCGGTATAATTGTAATACAATTGTGTTTTATATTAGTTGACATTTTATTTCGTGTAAACAATTTTTATTTGATTTGTTGTAAGAGACTGTGTTGTTAATTACGAACTTAAACGATAAATACAGTTTAGTGGTTAAGTCTAACGTTTGCGAAACTTGTGTTGCTACCAGGTTGTTTCCATCTGAAGATGAGCCAAGAGGCTTGAAAGCGCTCATGGAAGTGTAAGTGAGTATTAGTGGTAGCAACACAAGTTTAGCAAAAATAATTACGAACTGTTTAACTGTGATAATTAAAGCTGGTGATCAGTGACTTAATTGGTGTCTTGTATTTTGTTTTCCACTGCACCTACGGCGATCAAGTAGACCGTCGTAACAATATCTTATTTCATTACTGAGTGAATGTGAGAGAGTTCCAAGAACAGTTCTATCGAATGGACCTCCTGCGATTTTATAAGAAATCTTAAGCTTAACAGTCAGAAAGGAAAAGAACACCTTGTAAGATGGATTGCTATGATAGATTGATAGATTTATTTCTTACAAGATATACGTTTTTCACAGTGGTTTTCGATCGAGGCTTATTTCCTGATCTTTCAACACACGGTTTCTCTCTATCTCTCTCTCTCCTCCCGGTTCGTCCCACCCTTACGCACACACACACACACACACACACACGCGACACACACACACACACACACACACAAATAACAATTCATTTTTTGCTATTTCTTTAAACTTGTCTGGAAACCAAAGTTGTTGTACTTTCAAAACGGTAGGATTACAAAAAACTGTGCAACAAATTTTACTAAAACTGTAGTATACGTTTTATTGTTTTCAACTTTTAAAAATTATTAAACTTTAGACACAACAACTGTCGCTGGAATTGTAAAACGAAACCAATTGTAAAGTGTATAATTGTGGAACGAGGAAAGCGAGTTAGGCCTACCAGTTTTAACTCGACGGGCGGCTTTTGGCATTTGTCTGCTTATCTGTCCGTCTGTCTTTTTGTTTGGTGTATGCCTCACGATAACTTTTGAATTCATCAACCGATTCTTGTAAAACATAGCGTGCCTGTTTATAATTTTACTCTACGAACCCTATTTATGTTTTTTTTTACATCGATCCCCCAAAAATAGGGAGCGGTAGACAAAAATGTGAGGGGTAAAATTTTGAAAAAACATCGCAAATATCTCAGTGGAGTATGTGGAGTATTAATTGAAAGGGAATTTTAGCCAATATCTGAATATAGTGTTCATTTATGGAAATTTGTATCAGAGTCCAGAAATTGAGTAAAAACTTTAATAAAATAAAAAAAATTCATGTGGGGTATCAAATTAAAGATAATTTTAAGCAAATTGTGAATATAGTGTACAGTTTTGGAAATTTCAAAATTTTATGAAACCAGGGCTCATGAAAGGGTTAAAAATTTTGAAAAAAAACTGTAAAATTCCTGCAAGCTTAAAAGGCTTATAATTCGTTTACGTCTTCTACGAATTCCTGTGTCATTGAGCAGCCTTGATGCTTCCTCTTAGATCAATTTTCCGAATAGGTCAGGAATGCATACGACAGGAGGATTAACTGTGAATCGGTGTACTCTGCTCTAGAAACTTGTATAACCTTCGTATTATTCTGATAGCACAGGCCTGACAATTTGACAATTGGATATAGCTTCCGCGATGCTATGCGATAAGTTCCGCAGATTTGTGTCAGTCCACTAATAACTCAGTTTACTATTTTCTTGTTAACAAAAGGTAATTTTTTTTAGGTCTGCGTACACAACCTACTGCTTTTTTCTACACACTTATTTTTTTCAAATACAGTTTTTCTTTAAATCGGTCCCAAAACGAGAATAACTAGCCAGACCAGCCCATCTGATTTTTCTCGTTTTTTTCGGAAGCAATCATTTGTAAACCACTAATTTTTGAGATAATCGAGTTGAAAATTTACTTTACTACCACTGGAAGTATAGTTACGACTTCAAATATATTATAGTGTTATAGTTTTTCTGGTCAAATTCCTTCAGTCAGTTACATAGACTATGGCGTCCAGTATTAAATAAAAGTTAGTGAACCTCCCTCCTCACCGAGAAACAAAGAAGGACTCTCGTTTGTTTTACTCGTTTAGTTTATGGATTGTTAAACCGTGACGGACGTTGTATCATACCGTACTGCTTGTTGTTTGATATAAAAATAAGCAGGTAATAATTGTCTCGTTTCTTAAGAACCGTAAGAGTAATAAGCGTGTAATGGAAGCGTTTTATTGTTATTGTTGACATAGATTATGCAATAAGGAACTGCTGTAGCCAGTGGAGCGTGCTGAATGATTACCGCGCGTACAGTATAGTATAGCGTAGGAAGCTGGAGAGCGTTTCCTTATCTGGTCGTGGCAGCTCGCGTTCTGATTCATCTGTTTGGTGAACAGCCGTTTTTTTGCTCAGCAATTTCACAACAAACGGATCGCGTCATTGTACCATTCCGCGCTTGCGCACGAACGTGCGAACCGTTTCTGGTAGTACAATCGAGTTAAGTCGACTTTGTCAGCCGCGAATCAATTAACCTATTTACGGATAATTTGACGTTTTTGAGCAATTGGGAAAGTAAGTAGAAATGGCGCGTTAGTGATTCAGAGTTGTTATTGTATCGCCTTTAGTTTCTTTCGTATTCTTTACCAGGGGCGAACCTAGGATTTAATTTCGGGCGGGGGGGGATTTTCAACCACATATCGTTTTCTTAAAATATTGTTAAAATATTGTTTTTCTCATGTTATAATTAAAATCGTACTAAAAATTAAAACTAATAGACAGATAATAGGTGTCATTCACTAATTTCATTAAAATAAATTAAAAACCTTTATCAGATAGGCGAGCCTAATAATAACTTCCTGTGGAATAACTTTAAAGAGAACGTTAAAATTAAGAAAGTGAAGACAATTAGTGTTATCAGCATGTATATAATTGCTGTGGATATAAATGTATCCAACAGGGTTGTTGATATTGATTTTACAGCATGTAAAAATGTTAAATAATTTAGTTAAAAAAATATAATGATTGTCAAGTCTTTTTCAATTAATTACATTAAAAAAAACACAACCAGTTTAACATTTTTGCTCCAACATTTTCGGATTTCGGGGGGAGGGATATATCCACCATATCACCCCCCTAGGTTCGCCCCTGTTCTTTACATTTAATTTGTAATGTTCTAAGGATCACTTTTATCATAATCAGGGTCGGAAAGGCAAAAATAATAAACTTATAGGTTGTTATCGCGATGTTCAAGGGTCAATTTGCATGAGTCTGAATCAGAGTATTGTGTTATGATCAGTGTGCTATGATGGTCTCGTCTAGACGGTCCAATATTGCTTCCTAATGTTTTCTTGCTTGAATTCGCTTTAAATTTGGGTGTTATACGAAATGTAAAATTCCCTGGCGGTTTCACTTATCACGTGATTTGAAAACCTTGTACCTTAAATTGGGAATCAACGTGTTACGTTAATGTTGTACTCAAGCTTATACAGCGGGTGTTATTTTGATTTAAATTATTTCCCGGGCTGTTTGGCCGTGGTCCAAAGTTTGTGACAAAACCAGACGTTTCGGCAGTGCCACTGACTGCCATCTTCAGTGGAAACGATTTGGGTGTATAGCGTTGAATCGATTCCACTGAAGATGGCAGTCAGTGGCACAGCCGAAACGTCTGGTTTTGTCACAAACTTTGGACCACGGCCAAACAGCCCGGAAAATAATTTCAGAAAAACGTGTTACATTGTTTTGAAACTCTTTTCTTACTGTTCCGAGCAAAACACGCATGTTCCAGTTAAATAATCCTCTTTACTAGGTGTCATTAGATTTTCACGCCGTGAGCAATACGTCTCGATGATGAACTAAGAACTACTTTAACTTTCTCAGTCTGAGTAATTTGAAGGAAATCGGTAAGTGAAACAGTCGAAATGTGCAGTTTTTTAATGAAGAAAGTTGTGTTAGTGGTTAAAATCACAAACAGAATTATCACTGTTGCACACCACTATATAAAAATTATTCAAGACATTTATATGCAAGACATTTCATAGAAGACAACCATAAGTTTGTTAATCCTTTGGAAGAATACGAAATTGTAAAAGTAGTAAATAACACAGTTGAAAGGAAGCTTAGGGAGGAGCTAGAAATATTGAAAGAAAGAGAAAAAGGGTTAGACAATTTAATTAATACTAAAATTAAATTTGATAATGAAGAAATATTTTATAACATAATTAAAAAGTAAATGATAGAGGACAGAAGTAGTAGAGGGAAAATGCCGATTCTGGCTCACAAAGGAATGCCGCCTTTCCCACGGCCAGAGATTTTTTCCCACGCTCTCCCCGCCTCCGCTGGACCGCAGCATCCCGATGGACCACAGCATCCGCGAATTTCCGCGAATACATTTTTTTATTTTTTTAATATTATTTTTTTATTTTTTTAATTAAATTGATTTGGTGGGATGAGGTTCAATGGACCACCAGCATCCGTGAATATAATTTTTTATTTTTTTAAGAAAGCTGATTTGCATATCAGTGGGTGGTTTTTTTATTTCATATCAGTGGGTGGTGGTGGGTGGGGGGTGGTTCCAACTCGATGCATTATAGTGTATATTAAAA
This sequence comes from Magicicada septendecula, assembly GCA_034769895.1. Lineage (NCBI taxonomy): Eukaryota > Metazoa > Arthropoda > Insecta > Hemiptera > Cicadidae > Magicicada > Magicicada septendecula. Next base: position 138,954,161 of record CM068372.1, read on the forward strand.
TATATGATCAGGTGTACCAACCTTTGCATGAGTTCAAATTTGTTGTGTGTTATAATGTATATTAAATCTATATGATCAGGTGTACCAACCTCTGTGGTGGTGGGTGGGTGGGGGGTTCCAACTCGATGCATTATAGTGTATATTAAAATATATGATCAGGTGTACCAACCTTTGCATGAGTTCAAATTTGTTGTGTGTTATAATGTATATTAAATCTATATGATCAGGTGTACCAACCCCTGTATTATTATTATAGTGTATAGATATTTTATATGAGCAGGGTTGTCAACATTTTCTGCGGTGGGAGGGAGGGAAATTCAAATATGTGTTATATAGTGTATATATTAAAATATATGATCAGGGTTACCAATCTTACATTATTGTGTGTGTGTGTGTGTGTGTGTGTGTGTGTGTGTGTGTGTATAGAGCAGATCTGCCAACATTTCGTTCTCTTCTGTGGTGGGAAATTCAAACTATATATGATCATAATTGTTACTCTCTCTGTCTCTCTCGTTGTCAAACGTTATGCTCACCGTTTCCCTCCCTCTCACTATGTACATGAGTAGAGTAGTCGGTGTGTGTGATGGTTAAATAATGTTCTCTCTCTCTCTCTCTCTCTCTCTCTCTCTCTCTCTCTCTCTCTCTCTCTCTCTCTCTCTCTCTCTCTCTCTCCCTCTCCCTCTCGTTGTCAAACGTTATGTTCAAACCGTTTCTCCTCTCTGTGGTCATTACCGTACATGTATATGATTTTAGAAAGTTTATATATTCGACAAATATTAACTGTGTACGTACTTACAACGCCCGCTCTCTCTCTCTCTCTCTCTCTCTCTCTCTCTCTCTCTCTCTCTCTCTCATTCGTTGTCAAAACGTGGACTTCATTGTTCATTGTATTAAATAATTAACTATGTGTGCGTGTGTGTTGTCAACTACTTACATGCGCGTTCTCTCTCTCTTAACATAACGCTTCGTGTGAAGCGTTTTGTAGAGCAGGTTTCAACTGTGGAAGGTTTCATACCGTCCTCTCTCTCTCTCTCTCTCTCTCTCTCTCTCTCTCTCTCTCTCTCTCTCTCTCTCTCTCTCTCACTCTCACTTGTTTCAACTGTGTCAACAAATAGTAACGTCCTCTCTCTCTCTCTCTCTCTCTCTCTCACTCTCTCTCTCTCTCTCTCTCTCTCTCTCTCTCTCTCTCTCTCTCTCTCTCTCTCACGCGTGTCAACTATGCAATCTCTCTCTCTCTCTCTCTCTCTCTCTCTCTCTCTCTCTCTCTCTCTCTCTCTCTTACCGTGTACATTGAGTAGTCGGTGTGATGAGTAAATAATTTTTAGCTCTCCCTCTCGTTGTCAAACGTCGTCTTCATTTTCAATGTATTAAATAATTAATTAATGCAGTCAGTGTGATTGATCCTTGTTAGAAATATGAAAAAATAATTTTAGCTCTCTCTCTCTAGGTTCAGTGGTGTATAGCGAAATAAATTAAAATTATACACACACATGAAAACGGTGGTTGAAATTCATAAATAATTTTAGCTCTCTCTTATTGTCAAACGACGTCTTCATTTTTCATGTATCAAATAATTAATTAATAGTTTATAATGCAGTCAGTGTGGCTGAATTGTAAGCGTGCGAGCCTTCAGTGTGCATACAACGTCTAGCATTTAAGGGTACGTGTGTGGACAACGCTCACTAGTATGTTTGTTGCAAGTAAGTATACATTATGGTGGGTGGGTTATACAAATAATAATAATAAAGTGTGTACTATATACATTTATTAAAATACATACACAGCTCCAAGATTATATTAAACTAGTTTTACAATTAAAAATACATGCACAACTCAATATTATATTGTTACACGTATTAAAATATATCTAAACTAGTTTTACAATTAAAAATACACACACACACACACACAGCTCCAATATTATAATGTTACAAATATGAAAAATATATATATATTTAAAACTAGTATTTACAAAATGTGTATAAAATAAGACTTAAACACGTCTATGTACTGCGTTGGACAATGGTGTATATTCTACAACGTATCATGTAGTATCATACAGTAGGCAGTCGTCTGTGCAGGAAAATTCATTGACGATTCAAATTCTAAACGTACATCAACTGCTGAAGACTTAAGCGCATCGTCCTGTTTGCTACAATCGAATACAAGTAGCGGGGCTTTTGATTTGAATAATTCCGGTGTCAGTACTGGGCTGACGTCTAAACGGTGGTAATACGAACTATGAAAACTGACGTACATATTGTACAATAATGCAAAACGGTCTTTCCCAATATCCAAGTTTAAATTATCGTAAGGATAATACTTGTCGTTTAGAAACAGTCTCGCATTGATTACATTACAATGATCAAATTCATCAGCGTGTGCCGTCAGTACATTCTTTCTTGCTGTCTGAAACGCTAACACAACAAAGCGTGGTTTTTCTAGCTGACTCGAGGTCTTGACAATCCAATTCTGCCTTTTAGTCTGTGGTAAGGCAGGATACTCATGCAACTCCCAGGTCCTAAAAGGCATAGTTATCGGGTGGTCATTCTCTATGAGTCGTAACAGTGGTAATCTGTACGCATTAGCTACATGTACATAAGGCATTTTCCAGTAAACTTTATCTAGTTCAAGAACACAATTAGCAGTCGTTTGTCCGCTTGTTAAAACCATAGCGTTTATGTCGGTAGATGTGCGTAGGAGTATAAGTTCTTGTTTCACGTTCAGCACGATGCGTGTATAGTCTTCTGCGAATCCCGTTAGCATTTTCAGTGGAATACAAAAGTTGAATTCCCCGTCATCATTCACTTTTAATACGTTTGTGGTCGGCGCCACCCAACCTGCGTTTTTCATTGCGTCACGTGTGTTGTTGTTGAGTGATAGAAAAGTTTTAATAGTTGACGTAACACCGACGTTTCGAGTATGGTCCACTACCACACCGGCCAACTCGTAACGAATCTCTTCAAAGAGAAATGCTATAGCATTGTTCACCAGTTCCACATTCAACGCAGTATCTGCAGCCACACTAGGGTTTTTAACCAACTTGCCTTCGATGTAGAGGAAACTTTCCGACGGTAGTGTAAAGACGTCCTGTTGTTGTATCGGCACACGTATTTCATCATTGTTTCCATATCTTGTTGTTGCGTACGGTGCGTGTGAATGAAATGAAAAGTGGGTGATACTGTCTTCAAAGAACGGTTGCTGCTCCACAGATAATATTCCACTCGCCATGTTACTTGTTTACAACAAAACCCAATGAAATCAGAAAACGGCGGTTAACTGATGTTAATCGTTTCAGTTTCGAACGAGTACTGATGCGTTTCCTAGCCGATCTTTCTTCTTCTTCTTCTTCTTCTTTTATTGTCGACGACTGTGGTAGCAGCGGTGGCGAAGAAACAAAGTACAAGCCCATGTCTATAGTCGTTTTAGATGTAAACGCACAGTGATGACTTCGCCGCGAAAATCTATTACGTCACCGTCCTGGTCGTGTAAAGATAATGTTATGTTGTCCAAACGACTCACATTCACAGGTAGGTATATGACGTTTGTAGGTGATTCAATTATTTTGAATCCTGGCTCGACTGACGGATAGAATGAGTGCAGAGTGTGCTCGTTTTTACCGTTCTTGTATGATCCGTGCGCTATATTGCACCTTATCAATATACTGTTCACTTTTATAATGTTAACTGTAGCGTCAGACGTATGAGTTTTATTCGCTTCAAGCAGACGCTTTTCCTTGAAACCCAACATATCACCAATACCGTACACTGTTTGTTGAAAGTCAATATCCAGTGCACAAGTCAGTTCACATTTCAGTGTATTATTGTTAGGACGTAGACTAATCTGTGAGTCTCCTAACTGCTTTTTGAGGAAGGCTTCTATGTCACCGATTTCATAAGCACCTGTAGGTAAAGTTATCAAGTCCCACGTTGTTCCGTCTCGTAGTACTGGAAACACATTGTTTTTCCTCTCAACCACGTTCGGTATACTGTTGTATGTAGTAAAGTCCAATAGACCTACATACCATTCCCCGTTTGTTAGTTCGAGAGGTGGGAAAAAGTCACATACAAGAGCAGCAGCATTCGTACCTGTTAAGGTGACCGACAGCGAAGACATCTTGTCGCTTACTGATCACTCACGCGTTAAGAAGTCCAAACATAAATGCCCACAGATGACTGTGTGTGACGACTGTTCACGCTCGTAATTGTAGTAAATGGCAGTGTCGGTTCCAAAATACTGTGTCAGCTCAAGAGGTGGTCGCATATTACCATACGCATCATAGTAGTAAACTCGATTGTTTCGCTTCTTGTAGCAAACCCAGTGCGTACCGAGTCCTTCTGCACTGTCCAGATTAACAACTGCACTCTCATTCTTCCATGGTCGTCTGCGTGGTAAAGTGTTACGCATAAAAACACCTCTGAAATAAGGTATTTTCAAAAGTTTTGCGTACACATACAAATCACTATCGGACAATGCACGCACTGGTATGCAAATTAGTTTTTTTGTCTGTAAGGACGTAGGTATAGACCTGACGCTATTTTTGTATTGTTACGTTTATGTCTTGAGACTGTTTTGCGTTTGCCCACGGATTGATGTTTAATTCCTGAACCCTTCTTCTTTTTTCTACAACCACTACGCGAACCCCCTCCACCCACTGCTGATTTCGCTTTCATTGCAGCGGCTACAGCTGCAGCATACGCTCTTTCACTAACACCGGAATTCCAACCTTTCACTCGTTCCCACGCTTTGTCGGCAAGAACGCGATCAGCTATACGTCTTCGACTGTTGTCTGTGTACCTTGCGTAGGCGATATCGTGTTCGCGACAGGCTTCGTCCAACTCGTTGATTCCTCGCTCGCCACGTGCCAATCTCTCTTTGAGTTTTGTTCCGGGTCCACAGAATCGGTAGCCGGGTAGGTGTAATTCTACCGGTAATGCGTCCACCGTTCGATTAATCAAAGTAGGTACTGACGAAACGATAGCGGGCACAGTGTTTTTAAGTATTTTTCCAATTACACCGCGCCCCATTCTTTTCTTACGAAGTACGTGCATTCTTGTAAACAGATCTCCAATCCTTGATTTCCGTTTCCGTATCGAGAACGTCTATTAAACGTCCCACCTCTTCAATATATTCAGCCAGAACTGAACGCTGTGTCGCGCTGTCTTGATATTTATAGACAAACTTTATTAGATAGATTATATGAGCGTGAAATACCTGAGTGACCTTGTACAATTCGGTCTTTATATGTAATTTTAATTCGTGCATTTGTCGTACAGTGACTGCGTCTTAGTCATTGACACCGTTCGCTATATTCGTAATTTTTCTTCCGGCAGCGTAGAAAGCATCGCTTTGCAAACTGATTGGGTGTGCATGTAAAAATTCCAAATTCACTGCGTCTTTGAAGTCAACAGGCGCTTGCACACGTGTTAGTCGGCAGTCATTAACGATTACGTTACCTGCACGATCTTTTTTCAAACTCTTCTCGTCTACGTATCGTTTTGTGGCTGCATCTCTTGATTTAAGCGGATCGTTTAGCATTATTATTCGATGATCTTTTGCGTCTACGGTAGCGTCGTCGTTCTTGTACTGTAAGCATGCGTCCTTTACGTACTGTAAAGAAACAACATCGTGCAGCTCTTCAGGATCACCCAAGTTGCATATCTTTTTGTTTTTTACATCAAAGTGACCGTCGTTAGTCACTCCTAAACCGATATCCTCACGCAGACTTCGATGAGTTTCTTTTCGCACTCTTACAGCGCTGTCGTGTCTACCGAACTTGTCTACACTCATATTTATGAAGAAGAACTGGTGGTTGTAGAACGGTGCGTCTGCTTTTATATGATAATGCCGGCTTCACGTAATTCCTCCAATATCGACATGATTTCATTCCTATGACCAGTATGTCCACTATTTTGAGAAGCCATTAACAGTCTCAATCTATTAACTAACTCGTTAGGATCATCCCAATGCACGTAATCGATTGTAGTGTTCGGTTTCATCTCCATATACCCACTCCCTGTACGTTTTCGTGCACTCGATGCAAACAATTTAGATATTACTAGTCGGTACTTGACGCCACTGTTACTGTTTATTCGTGTATTGTGTTTATATTTTTGTTTGTGTCCGTTGGTTGCTAGTAGTATGGACTTATATTTCCTCATATCGTCCTTATTGTATTTTTTCGGTAGTTTCATAAACAAAAGTTCATACAGACCAGGCGTACCCTCGTAAATTTTTCCTTTGACATGAAAGTTGTCGTTATCATCGATTTTTACATTTGAATCACCTATCATAAATTTACCGCCTTCGTATCGAACACTATACATACGATCTATAATCCGTTTACAGTCCGTCGATTCGCACAAACGCACATATTTGTTTGCTAATGAATCGTCACTGAAATGTGAAGTGTTAGGGTTCCATGCGTCCTCGTCACTGTAATGAGAAGCGCTATGACTCTGCACGTCACTTTCGTTTTCTGTTATTACGTGTTGACTCTGCATGTCACCTTCGTTTTCTGTTATTACGTGTTGTGTAGGCTCTTCTTGTTTTATCTGCTGCTTCTTCTCCTCCTCCTCCTCCTCCTCCTCCATTATATCACCACTTAACTTTCGTGAAATAGCTTCTAACGGTTCCAGAATCGGTTTGTAATTTTTTCTAAACTTCTCGTCGCTTTCTCTGATACCGTGTTGTAATGCATGATATTTTTTCCTTATGTTGTCACTTATCGTATCTATATCATACACAAGTCGTTCCTCCTTATTCATCGCCATCGTGTGTTAGCAAGAGGACTGATGACATTACTACAGTGCAACCACTTTTATACCTCGCCGGAAACAATTATGAATCGATCAAAGCCGATTCTATATCTACCTTCATTTATTGACGAGACTTTGTCTATGACTAGAAATCCATAACGATCCTTCCACGCTTCCATGCAGACGTCTTTGAAAGCATCATATTTTATATCTATGTTAACGTGATCATTGTATGCATGTCGTAAATTTAGATCGTCTTGTTTGAACAATATCAACAAGTTAGCGTTGTCATGTACCAATTGTTTCGGTATCTGGCTATATGTCTGGCATAGATAGAATGTGTCCACACCGCTATGTCTCCCCATAGCAAAATACTTTCGAATATTGTTTTGTCTTTCACACGATACGTCATCGAATACGATAACAGAGTCGAGACCAGTGATTTCACTCGGTAGCGGGACTTCTTCGTTCTCGCTGTATGCATGATAACCTAAACCTTCATCAGCGAGTGATTTCATCACTGTTTCTAGCATTCTGTATTTTGGTTGAAATAATGATTTTGAAAACACGTATACGTTGCGGAAACGTAGTCCGTTGGCATCAAACAGTAGGTTGAATAGCACATTTGATTTCCCACAGGAACTTGGGCCTGTAACGATACAGCGAATACTGTTCGGTAATAGCGGGCCATGTTTACGTTTAGCACTGTCTTCGTCACCAGCCAAAAAGTCCATATCCTTTATTGGTAATTTGTTTGCTTGCTGTACAATCTTCATCTTTGTGAATACCGAAAGCATACTGTTTTCATTACGTGCTGTCACCTTTTTTATATTAGATCTTTCTTATGTATCCATGCATCGTGTTTACCATCGAAACCAAGCCAACGAACACGCACTCTGTCACCTTTGCGTTGTAACACCTTTTCCACTAGGTATACGTCGCCGACTTTGGACTTACTAATCTCGTGCTCGTAAAAACCACCTTTCAACACTTTGTTTAGATGGTCTTTTAGCAGATAAGTGACTGGGATGGTCGTGGATTGTACTTTATCCACAGTGCATATTTCGTTAGTCCAATTCGGCGTATAACCTTGGGCGAACGTCATTTTGTGCTTACTTATACGAACACGGTCACCGACTTTAAATTTGGGTGGTTTCGTTGGACTGATTTTAGGCGCTGTGTTCTTCCTTATTCGTTCCAACACTATATGTTCGTTGGCGTCATTCTCTTCACTAGGTTTCATACCAATGGTTCTGTGTGTTGTATTGTTGTACGATTTCAGTAATGTAGGTAGTAGATCCAACCAGCGGTAGTGTCCTTGTTCGCTGAAAGCTCGATACATGTGTGTCTTCAGTGTGCGATTAAAACGTTCCACTATGGAAGCTTTTTTCTCACTGTAGGTTGAGTAATGTTTCACATTATACTTTTTTAGCAACGCTTGTACTGTGCTGTTGTAATACTCCTTCCCGTTGTCTGTCTGTAAATACTTCATTCGGTTAGCGGCTAGTATAGGCTTCAACGCGTTCGTCACTTCTTTCCCGGTCTTCGTTTTCAATGGTACAGCGTACGCGTACTTGGTGAACGCATTGATTACAGTCATCATATACTTGTACCCTTTGTTCACTCGAGCGTATGGTATCATTTCCACAAGATCCGCTTGGTACAAATCGTGCATACCCTTCAGTTCAACCGCGCGTCTAACGAAATTCCTTCTCGCCGCTCTGTGTAGCTCTTGCGCAATATTCTTGCGTGCGTTGTTCATGGTTTAAGATACACTAACATAATACATGCGGTTAAATAAAAACTATGTATATATATATAAACGTCATCATCATCTTCTTAACGGTGTTAGGCTTTAGCGGCCTGTTCCTATTCCACAGTCCACCTTTTCTTAGATCCATCAACTTTTCTTCTGCTTCTAGGGTTGTAATCTTTCGCCATCTTCGGTATTCTACTTTCTTCCATTCTATTGATGTGTTGAACAATTTTTTTCAGTACTCTTTAATCTTTTCATTAACTGCAAAAATATCTATATGACTTCTTATCTCTTAATCTCTAATATGATCTCGTCTATTACACCTTTTAATTGATCTAATAAATTTCATTTCTGCTGTTTGCGTCTTCTGTTCATCTATTTTTCCTTATGACCCAAGTTTCGGAACCATACGGTAGTGTAGGTATTGTTACTGTTTTATAAAATTTTATTTGGGTTTCTTTTCTACATTTATTTCCCAACGTTCTCCAGATCGTTCAACACATTCTAGTGAAATTCGTCACTTTATTTTTAATATCTCTATCTTGATCATAAGTAATGTCACGTCCAAGATAGTTGAAATGCCTTACTTGTTCTATGCATGTGTTGTCTATGCATATGTTGGTCCGAACCGGTTCATCTCCTATAAAGGCCATTACGTTTGTCTTTGATTCAGATATGTTACAGTTATATTCTTTTCCTATTTTATATAAAATGTATATTGCTCGATGGACAGCGTCTTCTGAATTGAGAAATATAGATGGGTCATCCGCGAAGAGAATGGTTTTCGATTGATTTTAATACCATCAGGGAATTGTTCTTTCCATTTTTTGAGGAGATCATCTAGGTAAAGGTTAAAAAGTAATGGTGGCAGACAACAACCTTGTCTTACGCCTTGGTTAGTTTCAATCGGGATAGATTCTTCTCCGTCGTCTATGATTATCGCGGTGTGTCTATATAAACTCTTTATGGACTGAATTAGGTGTTGTGGTATACCTTTATTTTCAAGTATGTCCCATAACTTCGGTCTGATCACTCTATCGAAAGCTTTGTTGAAAACAATAAACGTAAGATGACGAATGAGAAGGCACATCACGTTCGAAACACGTTTAACGGGACATACATTTACACCAGTCATTGTAAGCTGCAGATCCGTCCGGAGATAGTGTTCCTTTAATCGTGTCGAACGACATTTGTTCCGCCTAGTTAGGTGAAGTTTTTATATTGAATGTCTCGTAGAAAGACGACACAGCGTACGGCGAATAGCGTAACGTTCAGTTTGTACGTCAAACGCCCGTAATTGCGTTAAATGATAATACAGTAAGTATTGAAAAGTTTACGTGTGTTCCAGTAGTTGAGTGACCGTGTATCAACGCGACCAGAGACAGCTCCGTTCTCCGAGTTCTTGTTAGATTCATTTCCCATTACTACATATTCAAAAATAAAACGATATCATCTTGTTTCATACATAAGACAGATTTATTATCATTACACATACAAACATAATTATACATATGAATTAAAAAGAAAGACAAGCTCTGTAATCATCATTATAAAGATATCGAAGTAACTCCATTCTTTTATTATTAAACAAATTTAATCTTTTTTAACTAAACACTCAGATTGTAACGAAACACTTTAATCTCAAAATCTAAACTGATTATCAATATCTCCCACATTCAAAACACATAAAAATGGAAAACAAGCTCTTTCATCTTCAATATAAAAAAACAATATAATTCTATCTTATAATATCAAACGTTTCCTTCTTATTAATAATAATTATAACTATGAAGTCTCAAAATTCAGGACTTTGTACTAAAACAAAATTTTTTGTAATAGAAACAAGGAAAATCCTAACAAACTCCGGACAGGCCGGACATGTTTATTTTTAATGGGACTAAACTGTAAAAATCCAGTCATGTCCGGTTAAAGCCGGACGTCTGGCAACCCTAACTGCGACAGTACGAACCGGGGAAGAGTCAGGAAGATCTCGTGAAAGCGGGTTTCGTTTCCTTTGATCTAGCCCGTGCTGTAAACACACACACAGCCTTACATCGTTTCACAGTCGCCTATGCGCTTGTCGAGCAACCTGATAATTGAATTATGAGATGTTCCCCTACACACCTGTCGAAATGAGGAATACTGCATTCTACAATTATCTGTATATAACGTGACTCGCTCTACAACGATAATTATTTCTCGTCCGCGCGGTATCTTTGTATCGAGATTTCAATTGATACCATCACTGTTAATTTTAACGACGACGATATTTCTTATAGTGCAGATCTGAACTGTACAACGTTCTTAAACTTTACAGGCGTGCGAATAAACCTATAAATAAAGCAGACCCTGTTTAGATTCCTCTCTTGTCTTTTTATTTAGTGAATTCAAAAGTATACAGCCAGGCGGTGCGCAGTTCCCATCATTACACGTAGGACGGCGGGCGACGCTCGCATCCGGCCTGAAGTGAATATGAATTGATGAAAACTTATGATAAATCCTCTGGTCAACGGCAACGGATGCTGTCTTGTCTCCATAATAATGCAGTGATTCACGTCCTCCACGCGCGCTTACGCACAGCTGCTGCTGCTGCTACAGTAGCTGAAACACAATGTCGCTTCCACGGATGACTGATGACTTTCGGGTGCCGTCAGCCTCAATCGAGGTTAATGCCTATCGTGTTGTGGTTTCCGCTTTAAGGATTAACTACTACTACGCTGTTGTTAGTACGCGATTTCGTCGTTGTTCTAATGACTTATTCTCTCAGCTTAGACCGCACGTCTCATTGTGTGCCTTAGATACAGAATTTTACTGCCTTTTACGATGAGTACTGTTTCTGTAGAGTTTTCGACTTTCTCTCTAATGTACCGATGTGTATCCCTTATGGGCCCAGTTTGTTCGAAGCAATTACGGTACTACACATCTCCAAAGCCTGTATTTTGATGTGTCTTCTTTTAGAGAGTCCAAGTGTTACACGCGTAAACAAGAGAAAGCAGACGCGCTGTGTTAGTATTCACCAGTGGCTCCTCAGCAGAAATCCCTTACGGGTCCTCCTACTATCCTTAATCCCTCCTACTTAATTCATGCTTTTGTTTCCTCTTGAATAATAACCGCACCTTATAGCTATTGCAGCTACTAAAATTATATAACGTAAACGGAATAACTGTTATTTCTTGTACGATGTATACTCAGTTAATAAAATATAACATTTATTTCATATAATATAGCACAAGGATTAAATTTTATAAGACAATTGCAATACCCACGTTGATTTATGCGAGTGAGGCGTGGGTCTGGACAAAAAAAGAAAGCGGCAAGATTCAGAGTGCTGAAATGCAGTCTCGTCGAAATACTTTAAATTATATATTGCAAGTAGAATACTGAATGAAGATATCAGAGCAGAACTCGAAGTAAAGTACATAAATGAAATTATGTCAATTTATAGAAGACAATGGTGGGATCATCTGCAAAGGATGACAGAGGATGGATTGCCGAAAGCTGCATTGAACTATGAAGTCATTGGTAGAAGAGACGTGGGTCGTCCGAGGATAAGGTGGGTGCCGGAAAAGGTTTATAGAACCTAATCCTTGAAGACGAGAAGAAGAAGATTTCACATTAAACAGTACTTTAATTTGTTATTTAATATCTTTTGTCTTTGAACAATGTTAGAAAAAAACTGATAATCAGACTTGTCACTAGAAATGGATTATAATATTCCATATTTAATACACTAAGTCCACTCAGCCTTTTTTGGGACATCGTGCTACGCAGATAATCAATTTCAGTTTGGACAACGTTGTTCGCTCGGTCGAATTATGGTGGCCTCAGTGCATCTTAAGTGGAATCAGTGCTCCATTAACCAGCTAGTGGAATAGCTAATGCTAATGGAATAATGCTAATGCTAGTGCACAATAAGTGGAATAGTTAACCAGCTAATGTATACTCTTAAAATATGCCATTAGATACTGGTAAAATAACAATATAAAAATAAATGTAGGTATTTGTTTTGGGTGTTAACTACGTACGGGGAAATGTTTTGACTTACTTACCTTTTACTTGGGAATGGTGTCACAAAGTCACAAAACAATGTAGGTATTTGTTTTGGGTGTTAACTACGTACGGGGAAATGTTTTGACTTACTTACCTTTTACTTGGTTTTACTTAACTTCAATGATTTATACCCATTCCTAAAACATTAAAGGAAATGTATGCGCGGGCTCCTCTAGTCCGCAGGCCTCCCCTCGCTTTGCGAGCCCGCCAGTTACGCCACTGGTATTCGCAGTCCAACGAAATTCAGAATATAATAATCATGGGACATTTTTATATCAATGAAGCAGTCTAGTAATTGGGCAGGGTATGCTTCTGTATGTGAAAAGTTCGACATACAAGGAAAGAATTGGTGGCCAGCACTAACTCTAAGTAATGCCCATTATTACCATAGTATATTACACCAAGTATTCACACCCCTCAATCTGAGTGGACTAGTGACTTGAAAAACTCACCTTGATTTTATATTTCGTCCAGTTATTGAACCCAAGACTTTCATGTTAGTAGCCAGCCTTAACACCCACTGTTGAAGGTTACTAAGCCTACGAAGTTCAGAATATAGTAATCGTGGGACCTTTTTGTATGAACGAAGCAGTCTAGTAACTGGACAGGGTATGATTCTGTATGTGAGTAGTTCGATATACAAGGAAGGAATTGGTGGCCAGCACTAACTCTAAGTAATGGCCATTATTACCATAGGATATTACACCAAGTATTCACACCCCTCAATCTGAGTGGACGAGGGACTTGAAAAACTCACCTTGATTTTATATTTCGTCCAGTTATTGAACCCAAGACTTTCATGTTAGTAGCCAGCCTTAACACCCACTGTTGCAGGTTACTAAGCCTACGAAGTTCAGAATATAGTAATCGTGGGACCTTTTTGTATGAACGAAGCAGTCTAGTAACTGGACAGGGTATGATTCTGTATGTGAGCAGTTCGATATACAAGGAAGGAATTGGTGGCCAGCACTACTCTTCAGTCGCCCATTATTACCACAGGATATTATACCAAGTATTCATCCCCCCTCAAGCTGAGTGGACGAGGGGTTGGAAAACTCACCTTGATTTTATGCTGCGTCCAGTTATCGAACCCAAGACTTCCATATTAGTAGCCAGGCTTAACGCCCACTGTCGTAGGCTACGAAATTCAGAATATCGTGTGATAAAATAACTGTTATAATTGAAACAACAAGTACCTTTTGGCAATTGGCGTTTGCCTATGTAATATTATCTCATAACCAGAACTGATCAAATAAAAAAGTATGTAGACAATCGACCGTGGGAATCGAACGTAGGCCTACTAGCTCGACAAATTTGTGTATTGTCACGATTGCTGTGGACTGTTACACAGGCCGTTTGCTGTGGCCGGTTTCGACTCGATAGACCGAGATTCGATTGTCTCGACGTTACGACAAAGCACTTCCTTTCACAGCCCCCCTAATTACAGGAGTCACCGGTTCGATACGTGTTTGAGATTGTATTGTACGATTGGAGCATTCTTGTACAGAATCCGGGCTGTTCAAGTGCTTTTGTAATGAGAGGGCTCCAGGTACGTGATTGTTTTACGAATTAATAGCCTCTGTTAATTGTAAACGTGGTAAGACGTAAATAAAGCACTGGCTGCGATAACAGTGATAAGAAGGGACACAATAACTCGTCTGAGGGTGGACTAATGTTATTTCTATGCTTCCACCTCAGTTAAAACGTTTAGTGCCGACCTGTAAAAAAACTATTTACATTACTAAACCGGGGATTTTTAAAGTTCTTTCAGAATTATATAAAGTTACTTAATATATAAAACTATAGTCGAAAGTATAGGCCTATATGAAGCAGAACTGTGGGAAATTAATAAAAGAAATAAATCCATAATAAGAGCTATGGGGATGGATTACTGGCGTTGGTGCTGTAGACTAACAAGATTGGATAGAGTGAGAAATGTAGAGATAAGACAAGCGATGGGAATCGACCTTGACATTATAAAAACTATGGAGGCAAGAAGAGTGAATTGGTTCGGACACCTAAAAAGAATGTCGGATGAGAGATGGCCAAGGAAGGTATGGGAATGGACTCCACCCTCTAGAAGAAAAAAAGGAAGACCTAAACATTCATGGAAAATGGACGTCGAAGATGCAATGAATGCAAGAGGACTTAAAGAACAGGCCTGTTTAGACTGGCGCCAGTGGAAGCTAGGATGCGGGAGGCGGGGCCAGCCGTAATTAAATCGCCTAAGAAAAAAAAATCAGAATTAATTCATTTAATCTTTGGTCAATGTAATGTTCTAAAACATCAAAGTAATGAATTGAGTTTTCTCTTTCAAACTGTATGGAACATATACAGATATCAGTAATAACTAGGGAACGGATTTTCGTGTAAAATAAAAAGCCAAATATGTACATATATATGTAATTATTTTTTCACAAATATGTAACAAAAAATTAGAAATATTTAAGAAAAAAAAGCCTGAAAGTTGCTGAAAATTTAAAAAAAAGATGCATATTTAAGAAAAAAAAGCACAAAAGTTACTAAAAAGTTTAACATTTAAAATTATTACTAATCACATGATATTTTAAATTTTCAAATGTGAAATGTCGCCGATCAGGTCTAAGAATAATTTTGTATCGGCTGAAAGAACGTTCTACATCTACCGATGTAATAGGAGCATATTTGAAAGACGCTATGTCCATTGGAGTCAAATCGACATCAAATTATCCGTTGATCTCATTTCCGGCATGGATGTCTGCGATGAGTTTCACATCCTTCCACCCAGGGTTTTTCTCCAGACAGTCATTCATTTTTTCTTTATTTGATTTCCATTTTCGCCCTTTGTTTCTTCTAACTTTTTGATTGCATCCTTGACAATAAAAACGCTGTCCACTAATGATATGTTCTGAGCCTCCAGGTTTGTTATTGTAAGTGCTAAAAAAACAGCGTTTGAAGAAATATAAGCCAAATCGTTCTTCAAACCATGTTTATCCATTACATATGTCGCTATTTGTATTGCTTTAGCTGAATCAGGATCAAGTTTAGAAACAACGTCTTTTATTTCATTAAAATTGTCACAATAATACTGGGCTGCTTCCAACCAAGTGCCCCATCGTCTAATTACTGGTTGAGGGGGTAAACATAATTCTGGATAATTTTGCTTTAAAACTGCAACTCGGCTCGGAGCTTTTAAAAATATTTTTTTAACAGTTGATATCAGTAAATCGACATCAGGAGGGTACATCGCTCTCACAGTTTCAGCAACTCTATGCATTGCATGGGCCAAGCAGGTTAGATGTATCATTTTTGGGTAAAACACCCTCAGTGCATTACCCGCTTTCACCATGTAAGGTGCAGCGTCCGACAAAAATAGTAAAACTTTTTGTCATGTAAGACACCATTTGGCCATGGAGTCATTAAAAAATCGTGATATGGTTGCATGGTTACATTTTTCCAAAACTTCACAATTTAAGAGAAATGGTATTGACGGTGTGTCAGAGCATAGTTTTCCAACAATTATATTTGCAATATATCTGCATTCAACATCTGTCGTTTCATCAATCGAAACCCAAACAGTCCCAGTTTTAATGTTATCTCGAATTTTATTAAGAGTTTCCATGTAAATATCTTTTAAATAGGTTTTTCTCAGTGTGCTTTCATCAGGCATTTTTTTATTAATATATTTTTCTAAAAAAGACTCTTGAAATCAGGATTGTTGATTTTGTGAATTGGTATATCTGCTCTGATTAAAGCTCGGCACAGATCTGTATTAAAAGTTGACTTACCACTTCCTGTGGAATCAGTGGAAGAAGCTGTTATAAAAGTTTGTTTCAGCCTTGATTTTCTCTCTTTGTTCTCCTTGTGCTTCGCGGTAGCGATATGTTGTGTCGCTTGAAACCGTTGCGATACAGAAACCACCTTCACACAACACGAACAGTATAAAAGATTTGCATCACTTACAAATGTTTCGTTTGGAAACTCGCGGAGGTATTTGTCCACTAGGTCTCTTGATTTTGCTGCTGTTTTTGGCATGTTGTAGCTGTAGCCGAACGACATTACACTTAAGGAGCTAAACAGTAATTGAACTGAAGGGAGTCAGTGAAGGGAAGAGGAAGGGACAAGAGTGATCGTGAGATAGAAATGTAAAAGTAAAGGGAGGGAAATTTCTGGAAATCAGAAATGACTCACTCCGACTGGTATAACTGAAAAACACGTGCCACTTTTACAAAGTCGTTTCGCGGAATCTCAAAGAACGGGCAGTTAAAAGAATGAGTAGATCACGGGTAAACAACAGAAGTATTTTATTGTTTTACTGGTTAAATAATATCTTTCTCAAAACTCATAAGTTCGACTTTTTGAGGTTTGCAATTCCACATAAACTGTAAATACGTATGCATTTCTAGTAAAAAAAATTTATAATACAATAAAAACAATGAAATATGTAACAAACAACAGTGATAGGGCGAATATGTAAAAATATGTATTTATACTAGAAATATGTAAAATAAAAATGGGTTTAAATGATTCAGAATGCCATAAAACGTCTAAATCGAGCTTTTAAATGGCAATCCTTAGCTCAGAAAAAAATATGTAAATACATATAAATCCGTTCCCTAGTAATAACTAATTAATTACTATCACTAAAACTAAACCGTGCGTTTTATACAATGCCGTAGGCTTTCACGGCTGCCGTCAACATTGTTAAAATTACGATTAGCCGGGGTGTTAGGGCGAGGCCTACTGTTGTGTTCAAGACAAAGGTTTCGGTCCCACCGTCTGTGTTAGAATTACGATTAGCCGGGGTGTTAGGGCGAGGCCTACCGTTGTGTTCAAGACAAACGTTTCGGTCCCACCGTCTGTGTTAGAATTACGATTAGCCGGGGTGTTAAAGCGAAGCCTACTGTTGTGTTCAAGACAAACGTTTCGGTCCCACCGTCTGTGTTAGAATTACGATTAGCCGGGGTGTTAGGGCGAGGCTTACCGTTGTGTTCAAGACAAACGTTTAGGTCCCACCGTGTGTGTTAGAATTACGATTAGCCGGGGTGTTAGGGCGAGGCCTACCGTTGTGTTCAAGACAAACGTTTCGGTCCCACCGTCTGTGTTAGAATTACGATTAGCCGGGGTGTTAGGGCGAGGCCTACCGTTGTGTTCAAGACAAACGTTTCGGTCCCACCGTCTGTGTTAGAATTACGATTAGCCGGGGTGTTAGGGCGAGGCCTACCGTTGTGTTCAAGACAAACGTTTCGGTCCCACCGTCTGTGTTAGAATTACGATTAGCCGGGGTGTTAGGGCGAGGCCTACCGTTGTGTTCAAGACAAACGTTTCGGTCCCACCGTCTGTGTTAGAATTACGATTAGCCGGGGTGTTAGGGCGAGGCCTACCGTTGTGTTCAAGACAAACGTTTCGGTCCCACCGTCTGTGTTAGAATTACGATTAGCCGGGGTGTTAGGGCGAGGCCTACCGTTGTGTTCAAGACAAACGTTTCGGTCCCACCGTCTGTGTTAGAATTACGATTAGCCGGGGTGTTAGGGCGAGGCCTACCGTTGTGTTCAAGACAAACGTTTCGGTCCCACCGTCTGTGTTAGAATTACGATTAGTCGGGGTGTTAGGCGAGGCCTACCGTTGTGTTCAAGACAAACGTTTCGGTCCCACCGTGTGTGTTAGAATTGCGATTAGCCGGGGTGTTAGGGCGAGGCCTACCGTTGTGTTCAAGACAAACGTTTCGGTCCCACCGTCTGTGTTAGAATTACGATTAGCCGGGGTGTTAGGGCGAGGCCTACCGTTGTGTTCAAGACAAACGTTTCGGTCCCACCGTCTGTGTTAGAATTACGATTAGCCGGGGTGTTAGGGCGAGGCCTACCGTTGTGTTCAAGACAAACGTTTCGGTCCCACCGTCTGTGTTAGAATTACGATTAGCCGGGGTGTTAGGGCGAGGCCTACCGTTGTGTTCAAGACAAACGTTTCGGTCCCACCGTCTGTGTTAGAATTACGATTAGGCGGGGTGTTAGGGCGAGGCCTACCGTTGTGTTCAAGACAAACGTTTCGGTCCCACCATCTGTGTTAGAATTACGATTAGCCGGGGTGTTAGGGCGAGGCCTACCGTTGTGTTCATGACAAACGTTTCGGTCCCACCATCTGTGTTAGAATTACGATTAGCCGGGGTGTTAGGGCGAGGCCTACTGTTGTTTTCATGACAAACGTTTCGGTCCCACCAACTGAGGCCATCTTCAGTGTCAGAAACGATTGAAACAATTGGCAAGGTGCCCGCCAATTCACCCCAGTACTGAGGCAGAGATTATCACCCTGTGGTGAATTGGCCAATTGTTTCAATATTTCTGACACTGAAGATGGTCTCCGATGGAGGGGCCGAAACATCTCGAACAGTTGCAGACCACGGTCTAACAGCCCGGCTAATAATAATTCTATCATGTTTTTTATGTTGAAAAGGTTTAACGTATGTTACGACATTACAGAACACGCTACGTGTTTTCGGCTATTCCAGTGGAAGCCGGCTGTAATGTGTGTTCGCGTACGTATTCCTGCTACTTTGAGATGAAGGACAATTACGTGATACTTCTCACGCGTTCGAGACTGATCCAGATTTCACCAATCCGCGCGCGCTGTGTGCAAGGCAGCAATCATTTACGTTCCGGTGTTTTCTAGTAGCTTTCTTGACGCGTAGTATGGAATATTCTGGTATCTCAACTCGGTATAAATACAAGACTTCAACGACGCTTAGTTCTGTTATTGCCGGGCGATTTACACAGTGCGGTTCGAAGTATTGTGGCGAAGTGTAACGTGTTTTATCATTGTGCGGGACAATTGTAATACAGTTGTTTTATATTAGTTGACATTTTTATTGCGTGTGAACAATTTTTATTTTATTTGTTGTAAGAGACTATCTTGTCGATTACAAACTGTTTAATTGTGATAATTAAAGCTGGTGATTAGTGACATAATTGGTGTCTTGTATTTTGTTTTCCACTGTACCATAGGACGATCAGTAGACCGTCGTAACAATATGTTTTGTTACAATTATGCGAACTGTTTGTAACTGTAAAACGCTTTTGTACTAAATTAAGTAGTTTTAGTATATATTTTCTGCCATAAAACAGCAAAGTACATCAGCGATCATTTACTGACAACAGTTTTCACTGCGTGGTTCGTGTTAGATTACATAACCAATAAATATGAACGCCAAACAACACATAATGATACAGATTATTCACATCGATTGTATTGAACTAAAAACTTCAATATGGCACAATCGACTAAACACCCAGTTCGTGGTAGACAAGGGGATGGCGCTGAAAGCGTTACAGATACTTTCAATTTGAAGTGTCTCAGAAATACTAATTGTTTACTGTTCGGGGAAGTGATTTAAGAAAATACGATATTATCAAGATGTGGGCAGTCATATTTTTTGTACACTTTTTCCGCACATTCTCGACGCTTTTCCGTTCTTCCGGTCTAACTTCATCAGAGGTGTTATTCCACCCTTCTTTACATCCGCCTGAACCGTTTTCTCCAAGTGTCTACCGGTCGCCCTCTGCCTTGAAGATGACACCTACTTTACGCGAAGCTTGTAGTGTCTTCCTTAAAGAGTAGCGAATCCGTCGCGCTATTTGTCGTGCGCGTCATGTCCGAACATGTCAGCTATACACACAGTGGCTGTATACTTGTGAATTCATAAATAAAAAGACAAGACGGGAAATAGCGTTTACTTTATTTATAAGTTTATTCACTGGTCTGTAACGTTTAAAAACACTGTTCGTAGCACATTTACACTATAATTACACTGCGATAAAATTCTTTTTGTCCCAAATGTGAAAATGAGCGAATCTAATACCATTTTTCGAGCTGAATTCAGATATGATTTCAGAATTTTTCTATCACGTAAGGATTTTTAGAGACAAATATTTTAATTTTACAACATTACGTATTTAAAATGCATATTCAATACAATATTATCTTACTACGCGTTGGATTTTTTACGCCCTTTTGCCTCATGAACATCTCTCTTTAGGATCCAGTCCTAGTCAGCTAGCATGCTCGGAGTCCACTTTGCCCTGGTACCGCTTTTCCATGTCCGAAATATCCTGATAGAACCGTTCACCATTTTCGTCGTTGACTGCTCCTAGATTTGGTGGGAAGAAATCTAACCGTGAGTCCAAGAAGTGAATCTTCAGTGACATGTTGCATCCGATGATTTTATAATATTTTAAAGATCATTCACTATTTCTTTGTAATTTTCGGATTTATGGTTTCCTAAGAAGTTCTGGCAAATGCTCTTAAAAGGCTTCCATGCAACTTTCTCCACCTCGTTTAACGTACTATCAAAGTAGTTATCTTTAACTAAGTCTCTTATTTGAGGTCCTTCAAAGATTCCTTCTTGATTTTTGCGTCACTGATCTTTGGAAACTTGTTTTTTAAGTACGCAAATCCAAGCCTTTTTCGATCCTATGCTTCACTAAAATTTTTATAAACCCCAGCTTTATACATAGCGGAAGTAAATAAACTTTTTTTGAATGAACAAGTGGTGCATTAACAACATTCTTCTTTCCTGGAGTTAATGATGTTCGATTTAGCCACTCTTTCTGTACGTAATGATTTTTTTTCGGTCTCTGCTGTCCCACTTGCAAAGAAAACAATAGTACTTGGTGAAACCAAGTTGACCTAACAAGAGAGCAATTATTTTTAAGTCACCACAAATATTCCAATTAAATTCTTTACACTTCATATTATCCAGCAGAAGTTTCATGTTCTCTTAAGTTTATTTTACATCCGTAGTATAAGGTAGTGGCTCTGATGGAACCTTATTCCCAATGTGCAGAAGCATAGCTTTCAGACTAACTTTAGAAGAGTCAATAAACAAATGCCACTCCTCTGTTTTATACTCATGACCAGGTGATTCCATTACGGATAAAACGTTATTACAAAAACAAGTCCATCTTCAAATGAAAAAAATTCTTGAAGTCATTATGCCTATTTCTATTATTTTAGAATTGCATCATCCAGCACTAATATTGTTTATTGTTCTATGCCATTTCAGACTTTCTTTCATATCAAACTGATCATTCTTAAATGCTTAATCCATACAAATCTTTTATTCATTTATGTAGTATAAATAATACCATAACATAATTGCATAATTTCCATAACATATAAACACTTAAGAGGGGGTAACTTGAAAACTACGGGTTATAACTAAATTCTGTTAACATTTTTTAATTGAGGGGGAATACATATAAAAAACGATGTTACTTGCTCTGGGACAAAATCTCTGTTTACCAGTATTATTAAACGTAAACAATGATGGTATACAATGCAATTCCATTCTAACATAATAATGCATTAGAAACTTCATAGAGTTGTCTTTGTATGGGCCTACATGTATGGTAGAGTAACCTATTCTGTTCCTTACGTCAACCGCAACATACGATGTCTGCTTTCTATTTGCGCTTCGTGGACTTATTCAGTACCCTTTTTCGGGTTAACAGAAAAGGTAATATTTAAGATTTCATTGCTGAAATAGGAGGACTCATTTTAACAAGCGCGTGGCTACTGAGGATAACTAGCATCAAGCAGTCTTCTGATCTGCCCGGACACTGCAACCACTGGGACACGTCTGGCTGCTGCCCCTACCATTGGATTGGATTGGATTGGTAAAAAATCATTTCGTTCTAAGTCATTAAAGAGGTATCTGCCTAAAGAAGGCAGAGATGGATCTGCCGAAACGCTGCGGTAAACGGTGGAACACAACGTGGGACTCAACCCAGGAAAAGTTCACATCATACATATCAGACTGGATTCAATCGTTTCTATTTTTCATTCTCCGCCCCTGGGACCTTGCCTTTCCATCGCGTCGTTCGCTTCATTTCTACAGGACCAACGGGCCCTTCTTCTTCTTCTTGAAGGATTCTAGTTCAAGACCGTTGCTATCCGTCTACTATCATAATTAACATTTCGGACTTTTCAAATTACAGTCCTGTTACTCAAATTACCCGCATGCGCAATAGTTTTGAAAGAATATTAGTGTGGAATATAGTCGATGTGTAAAGTTTGATCTGTACGAGCCTTTCAGTAGCACAGTATGATTCAAAGCTTTCTAAGCGCAGTATTGACAGCGTGGATGATAATGCGAGAGAGAGAGAGAGAGAGAGAGAGAGAGAGAGAGCGGAGAGAGCGAGTATGAGCAGGTACGTATTGCGTAATTAG
Source organism: Magicicada septendecula (assembly GCA_034769895.1). Lineage (NCBI taxonomy): Eukaryota > Metazoa > Arthropoda > Insecta > Hemiptera > Cicadidae > Magicicada > Magicicada septendecula. The sequence continues at coordinate 138,976,925 of CM068372.1, forward strand.
TGAAGATGTTCATCATGCATTGTGCACTCGGTCACGACTGTATGCAAACGCTGAGGTCGTTCGCCTCCACCGTTACTTTCTCTGTCAGATCGTGGCCAATTCGACCTCCCCGTTTGTTCCTCTATGCTCGTATCTAACCAGTGTGTATTTCTCTGTCCCACACGACTTTTGTTCTCTCATTTCTTTCGTTCTGTAATGATCGTAGACAGTCGGGACGGTCTTTTGTCTCTATTTGCAGTTCAGAACCACCAGATTATTCTGTATTAATTGGCGTACATGTCTGGTTGAATCTTGATAACGACGTAATGTTTAAATTAAAGACAGAACCGTACACCGATGTCTCAGAGCACAGGTAGGCCTACCTCGTGTACGTGTAAGAGAACTCCACATTACAGACAAGAAGCAGCTACCAAACTGATAAATGAAAAATATTAAGCCTCGTCACACATTCGAGGAGGTGGTAGTAAAAAGCATTCATCGAGGGGATAGAAAGGGGGGAAGAGGTTGGTTTGGTCACCCCGCAGATTCCTCGACCAACTGTCAAACTTCACAAATGCCTCAGTACCCGAAAGCTAAAGGACCGCTGAAGGTAGACTCCTCTGGGCGGGATATTCATCAGCACTATCGTATACTCTGTTCAAGGCTCGGGTAAGACAAGGCGAGAGTCAGACATTGAGCGTATCTGTTTTACGTTGTCTACTGCTATGTGACTCTAAACAGCGACTGTGAAAAGCGAAGACGAAATAAGCCTACGAAATGCATACCCGCAAGCATTAATATTCTGATTCCGCCTGTTTCGAAAAAAATTTAATCCTAATTTAAGTAAATTTAAATAACAAAAACTAATAAAACAATCCATGTCCGATTTAGTATAATTTACACATCACAAAAATTAGGATAAATATTACTGTGATGTCTGTTATGCGTAATGAACGTTCAATTAAAAGTACAACCCCGAATAAGTAAAGTACTATCATTCGCCCATCCGTTTCGAGTCGTCTGTAGCTTCTACCGTGACCCACATCCTGCACACCATAGGCTTCTGTTGTACCAATCACCACGTTGCAAGCCTCTGTCCTCCAGTCCTCCATCTCATCGACTACGTGTTCTTTCAAAGATCTTCTGGGTCTACCCAGTTTCCGGCGTGTAGGCAGGGTGTATTTACGGGGGGGGGGCAACAGGACTGCCCCCCCCCCCCAGAAGGTCGAAAAACGTTGACGAGGAATTTTGTTAATCTCTATTATTTTTTCAGCTAATACACAAACTCGTTGTGTACGCTGTGTAACTCGACTTTTAAATATACAGACAAGTAATTACACAGCATTTGCTTATACGTTTGAAATATGAAGTATAAGAAAATCAATTCAGTCAATAAGTATCTTGTAAACAATGTTTCAACAGCGCGCATTTTACCGTGTTATTGCCGTTTACTTTTATGGTATTTATTTCAGGCGTTATCACACGTTTTCAGCCACTTAAAGATAGTAATATTGATTAGTCTTACTTGTTCTTTCTTTCTCTTGTATGAAACCGACTCGACCGGACCCCTCCCCAGACCAAATTCTAGATACGCTACTGGATATAGGTGGAACCTAGTCTAACAACTTTTTGAGCCAACGATCATCAGTTGTGCACTCCACGTGGCTGCACCATACACGGGGCTTTGTACTTTTATGTCTTCATAAATAAAGTGTATTTCAAGTCATGTTAATTAGAAGTGTTAAGTTAAATTATAACACTTGGTTTGCAACGAATGTTGTAAGTTCTGTACTAATGCATTAACAGTAGCCTAAGGTGTGCGGCGCGTAGGAAACGGACAATGCACGCACGACAGCTGCAAGACGTTGTATGATACGTTCAGTAAGTTGGGAACTAATAAGAATAGACCATTGAGAATGCGGTGAATACTTCCAGGAATATTTCTAGCAGGGCAGTTGTATGATATTCATAGCATGTTTGTAGCGCGGCTTCGTCTGATATTCCTAGACCTAGAAGACTCTGACTCATGTCTGCGGGAGACCGTATCTGGTCTGCGAGGGACATAAGATTCTGAAGTAACCAGTATTAATAGTTAGCGTGGATTGTTGCGTCAGGAATGGATTACTGAGTTTGCAAATGTTTGAGTGTATGCGATAGGGGGAGGAATGGAACCTAGGTAGATGGATAGAGGGATAGATAGAGAGGAGAGAGAGTGGGAGGGAGTAACTGACCACAAGGGACGGATAAGAAAGAAAATTAACGATATAGACAGACAGTCAAAGAAAGTGGTGTTGTTTATAGTGAAAAAAAGCCGAATGCTACACTATAAGAACTATTCGCCTTATGACCTCAGAAATCAAATTTCGGTTTTTCGTGTACGAAACGTATCTACATAATTGTCTGCATGCATTTACTTAGAAATACGGAGAAATCGAGCAGCTTAGGTACAAACATTCTGTACATAAATGGTACAAATGTCCAGTCAAATTATATACAAACATAAGGCGTAATAGTAAATAGAAATATTGTGTACATAAAGAGCGTGTGGTGTAAAGAGTGAAAGTATTATATTTACTCCTACGTCTCTTATGATCTTATATCCGACCTCTGATAAAAAACAAATTTCAGTTTTCATTGTTGTAAATGACCGGTAGTCGCGGGCTAGTTTTTCTGAATCGGTAAAGGTTATGGGAAAATATGGCCGCGAACTATGAAAAACTTTGTTAATTATAGGATGATGATGCCCTGAAACTATTGGGGTTATCCTCTCTCAACACGAGACGAATGAATCAGATCGCACCATTTGATATCGTGAACACTCAACACGAGTGACTATCTTATATACTTGATCGTAGTATGACAGAAGTGTGGTCAGTATTACGTGACTCCCGTAAGCACAAGAATTATAACTTTTAAAATTTAGTTTTCTTATTATAACTGCTTTATTTTTAAACATGTGTAATTAATTTTTTGAAACTACTTATTGAGAATCTAATGGTCATAGCTCTTACCTCTTTTCTCCTACGTTGTGTATTTGATAGCCACTCTCAGTGGTAACAATGATTGTTTGAAGATTCATTCTGCAAATCAAGTGTACTTCGTCAGTCTTTTCATATCCACTAACATGGTACTTGACAAATTTGCGTGAGTCATCCCTCTCTCGTTCTAGTAAAGGATAAGGCATGAGTGAGGAATCTTATTTGACTAACAAAAGAAACGAATTCCTAAATTGTCAGTTCGTCAGCCTGTCAACCTCGACATTCTCCATAATAGCCTATATGAAGTCAGATTCACCCACCACATCGGGATCATATTTTTTTAAGGCGCATAATACCGTCAAGTGACAGACGCTTAAGACCGTCTGCCACTTAGGATCAGACTTTCTGTCGATCTAGACGTTTAGGTCTATGATGTTCAGGTGTGTCGCCACTTGGGGACGGAATGAGTTCCCACATTGTCCTGTATGCGAGGCGGATCTATAAACCGCGAAACCGGTTCAAACGTTATATCTTTTAATTGCAACAACTTTTACTTCGGTAAAAAATTCTCTTTCATTTCGAGGTCACAATAATCGTGGGGAAACTATGATAGCGATGTTTTATTCCTCGTCTACTTGCAGTGTACGCATAATTCATGAGTAGTATATTTATAACGTGATATCGTAATTAGAGTGTACACGATTTTTTTTTAATTATGTACACAAATATATAGTATACTCGATATTATTTGTACATAATTATTGTTTGTAAAATATAAACGGTGAAATGTGAACCTGTTTCTATTTCACCGATTCAAGAGTATATTTTGGTACAGATTTGTAAAAAAAAACTTAAAAAAACCGATTTCCGTTTTTGAAAACTAATCGCCTGCTTTCCATCAGACATAAATATGTTAACGACATATTTGATAATACCTTATTAATTAGACCATCGAAGTTGAAATTTTGTTTAAGACCTTTGTACAGTAATATTTTAAACGTTATGTCAAACATGTGGAAGAAATTGGCGGCTGTAAGACACGAACGTAATATTCGCAGGAAGGTACAATTTTTTATTGATGTTTTTGTGAACAGACTGCAGCAACGCGTAAGTGGTAATGTAATGTAATTCCAACTTTGTCGTGTTTACTTGCTAAACTGCTACTTGTCGTGTTCCGGACGAGGCCTTGAAAATGGTTTAGGACTTGGAAATGGTGGAAACACTGAAAGGTCTCGTCCTTTTAGCAAGTAAACACGACAAAGTTGGAATTACAGAGACTGCTAATTCAAATAACAAGATGAATAATGTAACGTAGTTCCGCTAAGTGAATACTCCTTTACAGCAACATCATTGTAACATGAAACTGGGAAGTGCTGGTTGAGTATGTTGTGAAACCTTCTGGGCAGTATGACGGTCTTCTGGTCTTCTATCCTTTAAACAAGCCTTGTATCCTTTCAAAGTTGTTTCTGTATACACTTGACCAAAAGCACTTTTTTCTTGAACCTTTCTCTCTAATACGATGGGCACTATTGTGGCGTTTAATAAATTATCATAACCATTCATGTTTTCTTCTGATGGTGCTAAATTTTTTCTCTTATATCTTTTCCCAACACATCGTAATTGCTCACTCGATTGTGAATGAAATCCCAAGTAACTACTGTAATTGGAATATCACAAGTTTTGTATCAAAGGTCATTCTTTACCTGTCTGTTTCCCCTATGGCTTGTGATTCAGAACCGTACAGAACCTCGCTCATTAGATTGTTCACTTTGCTTTTGGTATGTAAAGAAATATCTTTACTTAAAGAAATGAGGAGCTAGAAACGAGTATTCGTAGTCGATATTACAGGGTTTTCACAGCTGGTGTTTAACCTTGAGTTCGTTTTGTTTTCCGGATAGCTGACTAGTTTTGTTAGTTGTTGTTTGATCTTCGGCTGCAATTACAGTGGTTCGTCTTCAGTGGCTGTCTTGACCCTGTGAGTGACAGTGGTCAGTTGTAGCTGAGGATCAAACAACAACAACAAACAAAACTGGTTTAATATTCGGAAAACAAAACGAATCCAAGACTAAACTCCGGCTGTGAAAACCTTATATATTGACTACGAAACCTCGTTTCCGACTCCACATTTCTTTAAGTTAGTAGTCTCGTCATTTTAGAAGCTTAGTGTGGGCTGTCTTAGGTTTAGTGTCTTCGATGAATCTGCATTCCAACGAGACTGTGTTTACTATATTAAACACTATATTTTAATGCAGGGTTGTACATCGTGCGGCCATCGGCATCCCCGATAAGAACGATATCAGAAATTGATAGAAAAACACGACGTTACTGTCTGCGTGTTGTTTTGTGCAAATTATTGCTTACTTGTGAATTTTTAAATATAAACTGTAATTTAAATGTAAATTTAAAGTGATTTGTTTGTATTCGAGTAAAATGTACTGAACAGCTTCATAAGTAATCTGTAATACGTACGTTATTAATGTGTGCTTTTATTCAAAATGAAGTTTGACAGTAATTTTATTTTGTAAAATTAAATTTAAAGAAAAAATTAAATTACATAAATCATATACTCTACATTACCTGTACTGAATCGAATAATCTTCCTATGCGTAGTTAACAAAAGGTCTTGCATCATGTAATTTTAATACATTTATGAAACATTTATTGAAGAGGATTTCTGCTAGTGTTGCGCAAGGCAGTGTGCTGGGACCCATCTTGTATCTATTGTACACGAGGGATTTGCCTAATCGTGAGGAAGTTACCGTGGAAACATTTGCTGACGATAGTGAGATCCTGTGGGCGACGATGTTGAAGCAGCAGCGTACAAGCTCCAGAGCTCTTACGCAGAAGTATGTGCATGGACCAAGCGGTGGAGAATCAAACTTAATGAATCCAAATCAGTTCATATCAACTTCACCAACAGAAAAGTAGATCCAGTAAGGGTTTACATTAATTGGTTGGAAGTGCCATATGCTAACACAGCAAAGTATCCAGGTATGACGCTGGATACAAAGCTTAAGTGGAAAGAGCATGTAAAAAACAGAAGGAGGAGCTCAGCATAAAATATATTGTGGGGCTGTACAAAGAAAACAAAATTAGCAAAGACAACAAACCTTTCAGAACAAAGTACTCAGAAGCATAGTGAATGCCCCTTGGTATATGCCTCCACTCCTTTCTATCCTGTTCTATTCTTCGCCACCTTCTTCTTATATCTTTATCTATATCGCCCACCAATCTTCTTCTTGGCCTCCCTCTTTCTCTTCTTCCTCCTGGTCCTCCAATGAATACTTTTTTCACTGCTATTTCCTTTGTTATTCTTTGTACGTGACTTGCCCACCTAATTCTGCCTTGTTTTATTGCCATACGATGTCCAGTTCCTTGTATAGTTCGTACAATTTGCATTTACGTATAGTTGTCTAACAATGCATGCGTTAGTGAAAATACGCATGCATACCTGTATGTGTGTCTATACTGTTGTGTCGGTAGAAATATGACAAAACAAGAATAGGCCTACATAAGGGTGGACCTGGAATGCTTGCTTACAAAATAAATGGCTTGGCACGAAGTTGGACAGGCCTGGTATGGGGTAGCCGTACTGGCAAATTAGCATACTGGTAAATTGGCGTATTTTTTTAAATCGATGTATTATTACCAATTTGGTATATTACCATACCTGTCATCGATTAGACGTTGAAGAACACAATCATCCCCGTTCAAGATACGGAATACATTACGTGAAGTTTGTGTGACGTAAAGGATTAAGCTGTCTGTCTGCCCTAGTTGTGTAAGCTCTTTACAGTAGTTGTGCTTAACAGGCTTCCACTCGTACAACCCCCTTACGGACAAAAGGCATGTTACAGTTATTTTCAGTCCCCAATGCTGTCTTGAAGGAAACATTTCAGCTGATAAATACTCGTACCTTCCTTGACGATCGTATTTTAGTAACTTAGAAATTGACATTTTTTCGTAAGTTTAGGAAATCCATTAACTGTTGAGTATCCCATAAATATAGTCTCTAAGAAAATGGCCCATAATGTGATCCTATATCACAATAAATGTTTCATGGTACAATTTACATTTTAAATAGTAACTTTGTATAGTTATGAATTTTACTGTAGTTGTTGCAATCGCGTGATCATATTGCTTTGCAAACGTGGAGTTTTAAAGCGATTAGTAATCATCGCGTGTTTATTTGTTCGTAACGACATTTCAGATGGGAGTCACGGCGACTGATTTTGTCAACCGCATGCTAATCAGGTTGTCGCTGAGCAGCGTGGGCAATGTGATTCACACACAGTCATTGGCCTGCCAGCATTACCCACGGGCTACAACAAAACCGTTTCGCACTTGTTTACTTGCTGGCAAACTTTGTGTGGAACCAAATAAGTTGATAATCTCGCAACAGGACCTAGTATGTTGGCCGCCCGAGGTACGAGCAGTGGGATGGATGTTAAATTTAAGAAGAAAAAGTAGTTTATTACCTCTTTCTTTAGTAAAATTGTATAAAAGGAAAGAAATAAGAAACAGATTGAGAGAACGGAGGATGACAGAAGAGTGAAACTTGATTCCTCTATCGAATTAAGAATCGTGCACTTGTGATAAAATTCATAGAATAAAATTGCGAGATATAAACTTACACTCTTCGTATCAGTTGTTGCTGAAAGTTGGTAAGTGTATATTTATCTAACCTTTAATGTAAAATATCTTGTGCTGTAATTCTTCCCTGTTAATCTCTCTAATTTAACGGAATTTCCCGCTGTCTCATTCTCTCACTTAACGGAAACTGTAAGCTGAAAGCAAGTTATTTGTGTATCACAATTTGTACATTTTCCTGCCTTTCACTTAGTTTCCCATCAGTTGTGGTGATTATGTTTAAAAATAACTTTTTTCTAATCAGAGATTCTTGTGACTAGACTGCTAACACAAGACAGGAGTTCTATAATTCCATTCTCTTTAATAAGATTCTATTCTCCTTGTCCTCCTCATCATCATCATGATAATCATCATCATCATCATCATCATCATCATCATCATCATCATGGTCCTAGCCGTATGTCAATGGCAAAAAGGGGTGGGAAAACATTCTGCACTCTCACAAGAGTCCATTGTCAGTCTAATTTACTTTTTTGTCCCTTCCTTCTCATTTTTTCCTCCTTATTATAATTTACTGTTGTTCTCATCCACGTTCTACGTGTCGTCGTGTGGTTCACTACTCACCTGGTTTGCTTCTAAATCGTTACTTTTGATTCTTTTTCTTCTATCGTTTTCTGTGTATCACATACAATCCGCTGTGCGGATGACTGACAAAGCGATCGTTTCCTAAACAGTAGTGGATAACCCGAGATACCGGGCTGTCAGCGAACTTAGCTACGACTCAGTTAAAAGCGACTGCTGAGATTTACGTAACGAGGGGAGTGAGAAAGAGTCAGGGAGATCGGATTAACGGTTATGTATGATTCCATGAGCAAATGAATTTACGTCTAAATGTGCACCAAAAAATATATGCGCAATTGAAATGATTACAAATAGAAATTTAATGAGTTATGACTATAGAACTATACAATTTTATAATCTAAGTTGAAAAGGTGGTCCCCACAGTGACCAACCTGGGGAATGAGTAGCTACGATAATTTGTTGGGAGAGTTTATTGAGCAGCTGAAGCTTTGTGCTTCGTCACACAGTCTTTTTTTGTTCTCTTAACCCACTTCATTGGCACAAAAAGGAACTATTATTATTATAAAGATGATAAGTGTAGAAGAGTCTGAGTTTCGCAACTATTCGAACGACGTACGTTTTGTCCAGGAACTCCAGGTTAGCACTGACAAATTAATGGGAATCATCACGAATCATTATTCTCTTCGGCACTAGTAATTAAGAAATTTACGTGTGATTACATTTTGTGTCGACTGTGTAATATCTTCTTTTAGCCTCCTATCTCCCAGTGTAAATCATGTGCTTCTCTGAGCTCCTTTTATCATTTTGTGTCCTGAGCTGTTCTCGTCCAGGACAGTCATTCTGTTTTTTTATTATATCATCGTATAATTATGATGTTGCAGGTCGTCCTATTTATTCATGGCCGATCTTTTTTCCATCCAAGGTTTCACTGCACAATTGTTTTGTTCAATTTTTCATCTTTAATTATGGGTCTATGTCCCACTTACTCCAATTCCAGTCTTGCTGCTCTTTAAATATGGGAAACCGCGAGATTTACAAGTGCCTAATTGCGGGGCCCATTCGCCCTGGCGTGGCAACCCATTGTTACGGCCGACTCGCCTACGAGTAATCGAGCCTATCGACAATACCAGCGCTTCTCTAAACTCCGCGGGCGATGCCCTAAGGAGCCGCGGAGCCGCGTCTCAGGAGTGGCGATCGGCTGAACCAGAATCCGAACCTGGAGAATGAGTACCTGGGATAAGAGTTTGAGATAATAATGGACGGCTGACGCTTTGTGCTTCGTCACACTGTCTTCTTTGTATTGGCTGCCTAGTTCTCTTAAGTAGTTCTTTCGTCGGGACAAAAAGGAGCCGTTATTGTTATAAAGGTGATAATTTTAGAAGATTTTGAGTTTCGCAGGCGTTCGAACGACGAACGTTTTATGCAGGCACTGTGATAGCGCTAGCAGATTAGTGGGAAACATCACGAATCATTATTCCGTTCGGTGTTTGGATACATTCTCTTTCAAAATTAATTTTGTCAGTCATTGAAACTGACCGTTGCAGTTTTGGTTGCAGGACTTAATCTCTGAGGTGTCCCCATAAAGAAATCCATTGCTGTGTACCAGGTGATGAAGTTCCTCCAGTAACGTGTGAGCGGTAGTGATAAATGAGGTGGCGCTGCTAGTCTATTAGTCAGCGTATCCAATCTGTAATCTGTCACACAGGCTGGCTAGTCATCCATCTCTAAACTTCTCTCTCCTTGTTATATCTAACAAGGTGTGGTTTATATAACTTTTATAAATTACCGTACGTAGCTACAGATCCTGTGTAGGGTTACGAAGATCATTAATAATAATAATAATAATAATAATATGTGTATATAGGTCTGTACACGTAGTTGAAAGTTATTTGCTTCACATAGAGTTGAAGGACTGATTTACATGTAATTGCGGGGTACTTAATGCTTTGAAAGTAATGACGAAATATTTATTGGACGAGAAAAATAGAATTTATTAGGTAAGGTCAAAAGTCTCATCAGGTTTTCCTTTTGGTTTGAACAAAATAAATCGGAGATAATACAACAAAAACTTGAAGAACCAGTGTTGACATACAGCCCAAAGTGCTGATATTTGTTCTTAGGGAGAGAACGAAATCGAGGCGTTATAAATGGGTTTCCTGAGAAAATCACGCAGGCCATTGAGATTAGAGCATGTGGCGAATGAGGAACTAAACAACGTACCGGAAGAATACTCAAAAGAGACATGATAGAAGCAGGAAATCTAATAAGAATGTAATAAATATGAGAAAAGAGATCTGGCTTTGAAGAACAACTACTGTTCAAAACAATATAAGAGGAAGAGGAAAAGCTGTGTTAATATGGGTTTGTTAATAAGATCAGTAACTATAGATAGAGGTATCGATGGAGAAGAAGGATGATGATATGCGGCAGAAGCCGTAGGGCCGTCAGAAAACATACGAGGTAAAGGGACAAATGAAACTTGTGGAGCATTTTATGATTGGCCACTCTGCACTTGACACGTTGTTGTTTCCTGATGGCCAGGTTATCCTGTCGTACTCGGAAAGCGGCTTGTATTTGGCTATGCACTCATTACATCGAACCTGCAAGGACTTTATATTACAGATTTCCACATTGAAGACTAAGGCGATGTCTTTCTTTGCAGCCGATCCAATACGAGCAAAAACTGTTGTAGATAGTACCGTTGTGGAGCAGGCCAGCAAATTTGATTATCTGGGCTGTAATGCGTCTTAAATTACAATGACGCGGTGAATGAGCTACATAAGTTCGACCACATGTGCTGAAACATCAGAAAAACTGTAAAACAAAGAATAAAGAAATACGCCTTAAGTTTTACGAGGTGATAGCCCTCCCCACACTTCTCTGTGAGTCAGAGAATGGGAGTTAACGAAATACCAGATCTGTTATATTCAAGCGGTTGCAATGAGATTTCTCAGGCACTTGTAAGGTATACTCCCCATGATCGTAGAAGAAATAAAGATTTATAGCAGGAACTGAATATTACGAGTAGGGTGTATACTCGATAGGATTGCCCGATATCGGCTAAAATGATTGGAACATATTAACCGAATGGGTGACTGGCGGATTCCCTAACAACTATGGAATCTGAAGCCGAAGGGACTGAGAGGTGTTGGAAGTCCGAAGAAGCACTAGAGTGACCAGCCGTAGTCTCTCTGTTTGGGACCGGAACAAACCATTTTTAGTTTAATCCTTGTAGATGATGTTGTTGTTGTTGATGATGATGATGATGATGAAGAAACAAAATAGTTGTGTAAAGTTTGAAATGATATCTTGTAATATTGTAGTGTTCAGAGATATAATATTAAGTGGCCTCTGATAACCATATCTTCCCTTGTGCAAATTGAGGTACGGTTTTCACTAGAAACTTACAAGATATCACAATGATTTTTTAAAACAGTATATTTAGAATATTGTTTTCTAAACGTTACACGTTATGTAGTGTAGCCTCTAGGTTACGTTTTGTCATCGTTATGAAACATAACCGTCGCTGTCATTACGCAAAGAAGTTAGTTGATACTGTTACGTAATAGCGTTTCCCAAACGATGTATCGTGCGAATTGTCGTTATTAAATACGCGCAGACTCCTTTCACCGCGTATTCTACGCTTTCTTGTAGTTAATTGAACGTTGACAGCGACAATTGTTCTGTCGCGTCGTTGCTAGTTCAGCACAACGCACCAAAGCGATGTTTCAGCCGCGTTACGAGTAGACTTACGTAGGCGTATATGTTGGGGCGAAAGTAGGAAAACGGCCAGTGACCAAAATAAATCCGATTATTGCCCCCTTTAAACTACCTGATTCCGAAATATGCATAGTATAAGGCATTGATCGTATTAAATGACCGATGTTAGGTTTTTAACCAATAGCTCAAATTAAAAGGAGGGTGTAGACTTTCGTGGTATGCGTATGTATAAGAATAATTTAAGTTTTATATTTGATTAGACAGTAACGACACCAACACTGAAATAAGAAGAAGAATATATCTCGCAAATAAAACATATTATGGATTAAAAAAAGTACCTGGCATTTAGCTTCATCTCAAGAAGCAAAAAATGTAAAATTTTTAAAACAGTGCTGATGTGTGCTTCAGAAACCTGGACGGTGACAAAAAATAGCGAGAGACGTCTAGATTGCTTTGAAAGACGGATTCTAAGACCAATATTTAGAGGAGTACAAGAAAATTGAATGTGGCGCAGGCGCTATAATTATGAACTATACCATCTTTACAAAGAGCCGGACATTGTCAAGATAATCAAAATAAACAGGCTAAGGTGGGTCGGACACATATAGAGAATGGACGAAGGACAGCCTACAAAACATATCTTCTACCAGAAACCAATGGGTAGTAGAACAAAGGGAAGACCTCGATGTAGGTTCAAAGATCAGATAGAGGAGGACCTCAGAAAGCTGGACATAAGAAACTGGAAAGCCAGGGCACCCAATAAGGAAGAATGGAGTCGACTCTAGGAGCCGGCCAAGACCCACCCAGGGTTTTAGAGCCACGGCTGATGATGACGAAATACAGTTATTCAGATTTAAAGTAGATTGCCTTATTAAATGTTGCAGAATATAAAAATAACGAAAACTTATAAAATGTGAAGTAAACAAGGAAGTCCCACAAATCTGCTTCTAATAGGTCTGATTAATTTATAATAGACCTTAGGTCAGTTGAAAAGTTCGCGTAGCGACAACTGTAGCTTAGCGGTAAAACTAAAATTTTTCGTGTGCTGTAAGATTTGTATTTTGTGTGAACTCCTGTTAATTTACAAATCTATGAATCAATTTATTCATTGTTTGACATTGACATTGACGCCTTTTAACATTGACATTTCATGCGTGTTTTGAAAAATGGACAAAATCAAACATAGTGGTGTGATTCTTTGTTAAAAATTGTTTAGCGTCAACAGAAATTCAAAACGAAATTGTAATGTGCCAGGAGAGCTCCGACTTCAAAACCAACGGTTTGTAAGTAGGCTCAAAGTTCTTGAGTTAAAGATGATGCACACGCTCATAAGAGATGCCTATGATTTAAGCGTCATCCACTCCTCAATCTAGGGTCTTCCAACACCCTACGAAATTTTTTCAATAATGCCATTTTTTGTTGCACTTTTTGGACGTCCACTGCTGGCATAGTCTTCAATGCTTGTACGACCAAGTTTAAACCCGAGTGTGCTCCACTTACCGTTGTTTCTGGAGGCGCAGCATCTCCTAAGACATTTACAATTTCGTTTTGATTTTCCATCGGCGCTAAAACGTTTTAAACAGAGAATTCATCGCAACACGATGTTTGATTTTGTGTATTTTAAAACCACGTGTGACAGGAAAATTTGAAACAGCTGGTAAAAAGCGAATAAACTGACAGATATAGGCCTATCTGGAAATTAACAGGTGTTCACGCGAAATATACTTCTTGCAGCACACGAAAAATTTTAGTTCTACCACTGAGCTGTAGATGTCGCTCCACGAACTTTTCAATTGACCCTCGTACATCTGTTATAGAACGTCTTGAAATAAACGTTTACAATTCTTCCAGTCACCTGTTCTACAATTTGAAGAATGAAACTTGGGATTACACTTAACTTTATTTCTGTAACAAAAACACTTTTCTAGTTTTGTTAGTTTTATTAGCAGCCACCTTAACACCAACTTTGTCACTACTTATTGTCACGCTGTTAAATACTTCGTTCTTGACGAGGCCTTTCGGTGTCTTCAGGTCTTAAACGATCTTAAACGACCGTCGTTTAAGACCTGAAGATGGTGGAGACACCGAAAGGCCTCGTCTAGAACGAAGTATTCAGCAGTGTGGCAATAAGTAGTGACAAAGTTAGTGTTAAGATGGCTGCTAATAAAACTAAAAAAACACTTTTGTTAAAATTATTATTGTTCATAGCCGAACTTTTAGGCCGTGGTTGCTGTTGTCGTCGTCGTCATCTGTGACAGACGTTTCGTCCCACTATCGGAGGCCATCTCAGTGTCAATAGTGTTTAGCAGGCTTCACCAATTCACCCCAATACTGAGGTAGACTAAACACTAGTCAAAACACTTTTGCTGCAGTTGACACCCATACAAATACACTTTTGCTTTTCCACCCATACCTGACATAGACTGGAGTATTTGAATCAAAACTGTTTCCCCTATTTCTACAGGTCAAAAATTTTTATTGAAGTTCTTAGTGCACAAATTTGCTGTTATGTACAGTATTATACTTACCGTGAATTTTTACACCTTATGTCTAACTTTAACCTTTTGCACTATGCACAATTCCACGATTGGCCTTCCAAAGTTCGATATCAATGCATATTTGGACTTTTGGTTTTAAAAACGGCAGTCCTAGGATTGTGTTTATTTCTGCCAATGACTCTGCTCCCAACATCACACCGCGTTCAATTCCTGTGTACAGTTTTGTACAGTTAACGGTTGTCATCCTTGTCTGATTACATTTAATTTTTCGAGATATTGAAAATTTTTTTAGGCCTACAGTGAAAAGAGGAGAATATCATGATATTGAGTTCTTCAATTAATTAATTAATTGCCTTTATGATTTTACTATGAAAAACATACGTATTTACTTATCAAGATCTGTAATCGTATTTTATTTTTGAAAGGAAGATTTTGAGAAGGAATTTGGCAGCTACACGTGAGAACACGGAGACGTCTTATTCCTGAATTATATGAAACTTATAAAGGACAACGGTAGGGAAGCGAGCGAGAAAGGAAATAACAGTGAGGTGACCAGGCGGGCTAAGGAAAAGAGGCAGACCCAAACTGAAGTGAATAATTTCAGCTGAACGTGATCTGAGGAAGGTGGGTGCTCGAAATTTGCTGACGTTGACACGGAACCGCGACCAGAAGCGACGCTTGACCAAAGCTGATGTTGGGCTCTCTCGCCAGATGGGGGGAGTCGTGTATTGTTCATGTAACTCGTGTTTTACAATGAGGAAAGTAAACATCGACGCCAGTATACTTTTCTTGAGTAATGTTCAGATATTACGGGCTGGCTAGTTTGGGTAGTTTGGGTGGTAATGATTTACTGATGGATATTGATGGGGAACTCTTCAAGTTTGCGACCGTCGTAATAATCGACTGTAAGAACCAGCGAACGAACGTTTTAATATTGTAGTCAGAGAATTTTGCAAGAATACTGAGCCCCCGATATTGCCATCGACACCAGCACAGATAGACCTCAGAACACGGACTACACATTTTTACATTATCTTTCAGCCTTAAAGTTGCTTGTACTAAAGCCAGGGGCGTATTTACGGGAAGGGGCGAACGGAACCAGACCCCCCCCCAGAGGGTCGAAAAAAGTTAACGAATTTTGTTAGACTCTTAATTTTTAGGCGGTTTTATTATTTTTCAGCTGTGTACGCTAATATATTAGTAACTCTTCTTTAAATATACAAACACGTTTATTACATAGCATACCGAGTACATTTCAAATATGAAATAGTGGAAAATCAACTCAGGATCTTGTAAACAATGTTTCAATAACGCGTATTTTTATTGTGTTATTACCGTTTCCTTTAATGGGACTAATTTTAAGATGTTATCACACGTTTTTAAGCCACTTTAAAGATATTAATGTTGACTAGTCTTAACTTGTTTTTTCTTTTGTACGAAGCCGACTCGACCCCGGACCCTCCCCTTCCTAGGCCAACAGTCTTTTTTTAAACAACGATCTAACCAATTCCTTTTCCTATTTTCTATTACCTTCAGGATTCTTCTCTCTTCCCCTATTCTTATTAAAACTTCATCATTCCTTAATTTATCAATCCACCTCACTTTTTCCATTGCTCGCCAAACACACATCTCAAATGCTCGTAATCTTTTCTCATCCTCTTTCCTCAGTGTCCATGTAAACCAACGCTCCACACATAACATTTTAAAAGCAGCAAATGATGATTTTAAAACGCTCCACGCCAATGACAAAAGCAGCAAAATTCATGACGATTATATAAACATAAAAACGAGTATTATGCGATCACAGATGTGAGCGTTTCAAACCAGCTGTGTTATGTGCTGTATGGAATGAAGAATGCAGAACTTAACAAGTTTTGCAGCCAATTCTTTCTTCATACAGAGAAAAATATATTATTTATTGGTTTCGTACAAACGTTTGTCATTCTACGACTTCCAACGGATCATCAACTCGTAAGACGGTTATACAACTTGTCTTGTTTCCGTGCATTATTTTCTCCGGCTTGTGGTTTCTTTTCCAAAAGTGTAGGGTGACAAACCGAATCTGAGCGTGTATCTAATCTCGTTAGTTGCCAGACACGCTGAAACGTGTACGCATAACAGCAGCTCGTATATAAACACGTGTTCACATACTATTTTCCTGTATTGCAAAGCGTTAGATATCAGAAATACACGGTGCGAGTCTGTGTGCAGGAGAAGTATTGATCTACCGTTTGCTGTGTTTATATATTTAGTATAAATCGATAAAACCAGAATTCCGTAAGAGGTGGCAGGGTTGTGTTCGTTATTGTTATTGTGTCTGCCCCTCGTTGTGAGAACTCGTAAGTTGATTTATTATTATTACGCTGTAATATAATAAGTTTTTCCATTTTCTAGATTATATTTCTTAAATTTTATTATCGTCTGAATAAATTAAATTATATTATTCTTAAAATCTATTACACATTATATATATAGCTCAATTTAACGAATATCATCAGACATTTTTCATAGTTGCTCTAATATTAAATTATGTAGCTCTTCATATTGTTACGACGGTTTCACGGATCGTCGTATGGTTCAGTGGAAACAAAACACAGACACAAATGAAGTCACTAATTCCCAGCTTTACGTAATCACAAGTAACGATTTGTAAGAACAAGGTACAATACTTCAAGTTAAATTTGTCCACATGAAATAATAACGTCAAGTAACAGAGTTCCGCACTAAGTATAACACAATAATCACTTTCTAGTAATCCTCAACAACCACTCGATCCGCACAAAAGAAATCGCCCACTGTAAGTAACTGGGAAAGCCAGCCGCTGTTGCTTATATAGGTCCCGCAGAGGTCCCAGAATAACTTTCCATACTTTTGGCGGCGTACCAGAATAGTTTGCGTATTTACAAATGCTCTCGAACAATCTGCAAGGTACTTTTGTGCGGCCTTGACTGACACGCTGAGCGTTCCGTAATTGTCGTGACAATATTTTCCCCTATATCTTCAGTTCCATTTTTTTTGTTCATTGAAAAGCTTAAAATTATAAAATGTAACTATGCTATAGAGCCGTAAATTTCCGTTGCCATGATTGAGACTTTAAAAAGATGTGAACAACATAAAAATTCTAACGACAGACGTAAAATTATAACGCAACAGTTATATTACGGAAATGTCATTGGTAACGTCATCGGACATTTTAAAAATAAAATGCAGTAAAACGGTATTAGCGTTGTTGCTGTAAGTGATATGAAACTAAAGTTTTAACGATTTAGTAGTAAATCTTATCATCGTATACGAGTACACTTAATATCAATAACATCAGTAATCTCGTGCTCCTAACGTGTAATAGCTAACCATAAATGTAATAATGAAGAATTGAGAATTCTTAAGTTATTGTTTCAGTGTTGCTGTTAAGAAGTTCACTTGATGAAAGATACAATACTCGAACGAACCGTGTATTCTGCGAATTGTAAATCAAAAGAAAATTAGAGCATAAATTAGAGTATTTAATTGTCGCTTACTTAATTTTCAGCGTTTTATTTTGTAACATCAGGTATAATGATAGGTTACGTAATTATTAAATTAAGTAGGGCACCTAAGGACACATGGGCCCTACCTGCGATGTCTTAGAATAGGGCGCTGTTTCTCTACACTCAGGCAGCCATTAGTATATACATCGTAGCAGAATAGTAAGTACAACATAATGGAGGTTACTAGTTTCATGAGATTTTGTAGGTAAACATTGCTAGTTCTATTGAGTAAGTACAGTGCGCGCGTTGTATTAATCAATAGGCCTATCTCAAAACGAAAATTGCAACTAAATATAATTAATTCACTACCGACTCGGAACACAAAGTTTTTTTTATAGGTAAAAACGTAAAAGTTTTACCTTATAGCCTGAACCGGTTTTCGCTTTTAAAAACCTTCAGAGGCTGCCGTTGGGAGCACTGTCCGTCTTGTTGTTGGCGACAGTATCGACTTTTGAAAGATCGATGTTGTGTGTGTGTGTGTGTGTGTGTGTGGGGGGGGTGATATGTTCGAATAATGCGTGCGATTTGAATTGTGTCTGTTCATTTAGGATGTCGTTTTTATGTGTTTTCGTGTGTTTGTATATTTCCAATTGTTCTAGAGTGTCTAGTTTTCGGCCTTTTGTGTGTACGTGTAGAATGTCCATGTTATTGTCGATGTTTTTGTATGTGTGGTTTGCTTCAATGAAGTGGTTTGCAAAGCTGGATTCTGTAGTGGAGTGTAGTGCCTTTGTGTGTTCAATGTATCTTTGTTTGAAGCTACGTTCTGTCTGGACTATGTAGAATTTGTTGCAATTTAGTTTGTAAACACCAGGTAGATCGAATTTGTTTTGTGCTTTGTGTGTGTGTGTTTTGATAGTGTGTGTTCTGTTTTGTTAGTAGTTTTGTATACGATTCTGTATCCTGCTTTTTTGAATTTGTGGGCTATTTTTCCAGTTTGTTTGTTGATGTATGTTAGTATTATGAATTTTTTGTTTTCTGTCTTTGTCTGTTGTTTGTTATGTGTTTTGTGTAGGAGTTTATTGACTATTGTCCTGTTGTATCCGTTGGATTCTGCTAGATATTGTATCGTGTTTAGTTCTCTAGACACTCTAAAACAACTGGAAATATACAAACACACGAAAACACATAAAAACGACATCCTAAACGAACAGACACAATTCATATCACACGCATTATTCGAACATATCACAGCCCACACAAACAACATCGATCTTTCAAAAGTCGATACCGTCGCCAACAAGACGGACAGTGCTCCCAACGGCAGCCTCTGAAGAAGCTTTTTAAAAGCGAAAACCGGTTCAGGCTATAGGCAAAAACATTTACGTATTTACCTATAAAAAACTTTGTGTTCCGAGTCGGTAGTGAATTAATTACATTTAGTTAAGTAACGGACTCGTCATGGACAAAGAAATCCAAGAAAATTTCAAGTGTTCCTAATAAATAAAAAATTAAAAAAGGAGTCAACGCAGTTTATTAAATTTCGAAACGTAATATCTGACGTGGGTCACCTTAATTCCGGAACCGTCCGCGGGGTCGTTACGTTCACAAACGGGTCTAACACAAACCTGTAGTGTCTAGAGTTCATTCTAACGAGTCGGTAATCACACAGAGCTTCAGCGTTTCGTGTAACTTTTGTTTATTTCTGTTTGAATGGACGCTTGACTGACAATCGCGTCGTTTAAGGTTAGTACATATTTCTCTGTATAAGTGATCGCGCTCGGGAAGTCTTTGTAGCCCTACTGCAAACCTTATGCATGCATTGGTTCAGCTTTTATGTGGCTGTTTACATCAAATTTCGTATTCGTTTTGTGAATGTGAATTTCTGATTATAACGGCGGGGTAGCTCGGTAGAAGAGGGCTCGCGTCTTGTAGAGGCACGTGTCTAATGTTTCCTGTCGTGTTGCTCTTTACGAAAAACTTCGACATGATAACGCTATCGTCACGAAAGCTGATAAGAGCAACACGGTTGTTATTATTAACAAAAATACATATACCAATAAAATACAAGAATTCATAAAAAACAATAGTATTAAAAAGCTACACAAGGATCCCACCAGCGCCTATGTCAAGGAATTAAACAACGCTATAAATAAATGCCCCAATCTCCTCAACGAAAGCACTAGACGTTGTTTAAAACCCATAAATGCCAGGGCCCCAGAACTTACGGGTTTACCCAAAATACATAAAAAAGATATGCCAATACGCCCGGTTGTAAATTACACAACTGCCCTTGTTATAGGGCGGCTAAACGATTAGTAAAGATTATAAAAGAGAACATTGACATAATAAATAACTACAGCATAAAAAACAGTTACGATCTCGTTGAAAAAAAATTAAAACTATTAAATCAGCACCACAATATAGGTTGGCTTCATTTGATATAACTAATCTGTACACCAATGTACCGGTAGATGAGACGATGATAATTCTCAGAAATAGCTTAATTACAACAAATAGGTTAAGTACAAATGAAATTGATGAGCTTATGCAATTGCTAAAAACAATACTTAAACAAAATTATTTCTCTTATGATAATGAATATTTCATGCAGGAGGATGGTCTACCAATGGGGTCACCTTTATCGGGAGTTTTAGCGGACTTATACTTGAACCACTTTGAGAATACGTTTTTAATGTCTAGTTTTAATAAACAGCGAGATAAAATAAAATTTTACGTACGTTACGTTGATGACACTTTTATGATATTCAATGGAACGAGTAGACAAATAGAAAATTTGAAAGGATATATGAACAGTATAAACATGAAAATCCAATTTACCCTGGAAATGGAGAACAATAACTGCCTGAACTTCCTTGATCTCACTAATAGCAAATATAATGACCAATTTAGATTCAAAATTTATAGAAAGCCCACCACTACGAATATCACTATTCATGCTGAATCGTACCATCCATATTCCCAAAAAATGGCAGTCTTCAACGCGTTTGTTCATAGAATGCTTGCTATTCCCCTTGAGCAAAAAGACAGAGTAGTAGAGACTAATATCATCAAAAGTATAGCTGTCGCTAATGGATATAACGGTGAAATCGTAGACAAGCTAGTAAGAAAACACTCAGTAAAAATCAATAGTAAAAGCAGATTAACCGGCCCAGCTAAAAAAGATACTAAGTTTATAGTAACTGAGTACACGAATGTACTACCAGTCATTGTAAAGAATGAGTTAAAGAAACGTAAAATAACAGTGGCTTTCAAAACCACAAATAACATCAAAAAACGTTTAGGACAAAGAACTCACATCCCGGATGAAGAGAAAACTGGAGTATACAAGCTTGAATGCGATGACTGCGACAAATTTTGTATAGGACAAACGGGCAGACAATCAGCCGAACGTTTTAAGGAACACCTACCCAAAAGTGATATCTCGAAAACAAGATCTAGTTACGCTCAACATTTAATGCTGTATAATCATAAGTACTCAGACTTCCACACAAACTTTAAACTGCTTCATAATTGCAAAAAAGGTTCATACATGAACGCTGTGGAGGAATATGAGATATACAAGGCTTCTAAGTTACAAGCGGACCAACTACTTAATGATAAAGTTTCGTTTCGATCTAATCTACTGTACAACACAGCCATCGATATCGATGTGTCCACGGGCAATGATAACGGTCATACAGGATAAAGTACAACAGTTAATCGTTGGCAACGAGACGATGCGCATCGGACTGTGCCGAGACTATATCACAGTAAAATTATGTGTGGTGTTTTCATGTGTTTTAAGTAATTGACGACCCCGTTCGGGTGAATTTGATGTTTTTGTAATATTAAAGAAGATGAGGATTTATCCTCGAAACGCGTCGTTTTAGAAATTAAAACAGATAAGTCACAAGACGGGAAGTTAATACAGGTAATGCCTAATATTAATTCTAATTAGCCTAGAAGTAGGTTATATCACCGTGTACCAGATGGTGTGACGCGTATAATTTGCCGTAAGCATTGACTTAACGTGTGTCGACGAAGGCGTTGTTAATAACATCAAATCGTCAGTCGTAATGTAAACATTGGATACGCGTAGACGGAACGCTACTGGTTTGCGGACACAACATCGCGTGAATAACGGTGTAGATGATTAGCGAAATTCGGCTGTCATAACGCGTTGCGCCTGACTGACAATAACTTGACCCTTCTCGGCAGGCCAGCGCCTTCACCGCTCTATCCTCACTAATCTGTTACATCCATCACCTCCTCCCCAAACAGAAAACACGTTTTGTTTGCCGCCGTTTGAAGTCTTAGTGGCGCTATTGGCAGCATGTAGTGCTGTTTGAGCGGAGTGTCTTCGCACCCGTGACTTGATTGCAGCTTCCTTGTCGAGCCCGTTACTGGCAGACAATATCCAATCCAATCGTAACGCTGGACGTGTCCCAATCGTTGCAGTGTGCGGGCAAACCCGACACTCAGTGTCCCGGGTTACCCTCAGGATTGCAGAAAATGTTCAGATCCCTGAAATTTCCCCCGAACACAATTTTATCGGTAGAAAATTTCCCCAAAACTAACGCGAGGGTTTATTATGTTTTATACTCCTAGTTTGGAGAGATGTAGGCTGTTATTAAGGTTCTGGACCGCAGAACGATCCGTAACGGCTTTTTTGGTAGATAGCAGGCCAAACGGGCAGATAACGGGTATGGCTTTCTTACGTGCATATGATTCACGTTATTTCGGTTTCTTAGTTATGGTAACTAATCAGTCATTACTGGTTACACCCAATCTGTGACGCTGATAACGTTATCTGTTCATTTGTTTGTACAAATATGTCTTCAGTTCCCTGACAATAGTGATTGTCGTGTCCAGTGATATTAGCGTGTTCTTCGTAGCAAATACGGCATTGCTGTAAAGCTTATATATACCGAAGGAGAGACATAAAGAGAATGCATGTGGGTCAACTATTTACAATAGACGTAAACTAGAGTAATCATTAACAATTTCTAGTAAGATTATCAGCCCCCAACAATCAAGGTGACCATAATCCGTAGTTATGGGAAAGTACCAAAAAATGGTCCTTATTATCGAAAGGACCATCTTACGAAGCGACATCCTGTAGATGAAAAGGGAGTGATCGTGGTCAGAAGGTGTTAACAATCTTCTGTGCAACGTGTAAACCAATTGCCGAATTCTCTTGACCTATGTACAACGTCTGGACTCAATAGATGACTGGCTACAAGAGTTTGGGGAGACTGTCATGAAAAATAATGCGCAATTTGACGAAACTGTCAGAGATTAGTGCTCGTAGATTAGGTGAGGGTTCTTTAGAACTGAATAGTGGAACCATACTGTAACCTTTAACAAAGGTATTCGAAATGGAAATTCTAGACCAGTGGTTTCCAACTTAAAAACGCCTGAAGGCCACACTTGAAATCAGGAACCTCGGGCCGCATCATAAACGATCAGTTTTCTGTACCTCTTGAGTTACTTTAAAATAATTAGTTCATCTTCTATCATGCCTTTGCATAATGTGAAAAGAATATTCTCACTTATTAACAGCGAGTGAAAAAAAGGAAGAAATCGGTTGTGTTGGACTCAATTACGTGATTAGTAACTGTAAAATATCCACTTTAATACAGTTATTAACCATTTCAGTCATGAACGTTTTTAGATAAATAAATTATTATTTTAATGAATTTATACAAATTATACGTTCTAATGTACTGACATTTATTTTCATGTATTCCATTCTCAACAATTAATTTTTAAAATCGTATGCAACTTTATGAAACTAAAATGATTATAAATTTTCCTGCCCATGAAATTTGTGTAAAATAATTTTGTATTTCTTCTTCTTCTTCTTCTTCTATGGCGTCACAGTTCGAAGTCGAACCTTAGCCTCCATAATCAACCGACTCCATTTTTCCCTGTCCTTGGCGATCGATGGCCATCGTTTTTTTTTAAGTAAATTATCAGCATCCCTCGCCACTGCGTCAATCCAGCGTGGGTTGGGTCTTCCGACAGGCCTTCTACCCTCGATTTGACTAAACAGTACCTTCCTAGGTATTCGGTTGCCTTCTATCCTAATGATGTGGTCCTGCCCATTGCAATCTGTGCAGTCGGATGGTGGTGGCCAGATCATTGTCTTTATACAGCTTGTATAGCTCCTCATTGTGACGCATTCTCCATATATCCCATTGTCTCGGATTGGTCCACATATTCTCCTCAAAATTCTCCTTTCAAAAGTTTTGGCTATGTTAGCGGCTTGTTTGTTCAGAGTCTAAGTCTCGTTGCCAAACAAAACAGCTGTATTTAGCTGTTACCAAACAAAAACAAAATTTCCTACTTTTAAAATTTTGCATCTGTTAACCCTACTGAGAGCTTACTGTATTGCTTCCTATTAAATGTCCGATTGTTTCTCTCTCTCTCTCTCTCTCTCTCTCTCTCTCTCTCTCTCTCTCTCTCTCTCTCTCTCTCTCTCTCTCTCTCTCTCTCTCTCTCTCTCTCTCTTTTTTCCACTCACACACACGCACTGGAGATTACTTCTAGGTCTTTCACTTTCTACTATAAGATTTTCTAATACGTTGGTTCTTCTTCACATAACTTCTAAATAAATGAAAGTGTTAAGTGAGTTATCAGATTTGACTCGACCATTTGTCATTTGTCTCTCTGGTCTATTTTGGGTTTGTCTCACGATAACATTTGAACGCATCAACCAATTTTCGTGAAACTTGACATGCATGTCCAACTAAAATGGACTGTAATCCAAATCCGAATGTTTCGAATTTTTATTGTACGATTATGAGTTCTACGATCGTTATATTACTAGAGAAATAGTAGAGAAATCGGGATTTTTGTAATTTTTCCAATAATTGAAAAATTATTTAATATCAAAATTTATATAAAAGTAAGTGTACTTCGTTCGAAATAGTGAGCGAGTTCTGCAGGTTAAGGAGCATACTAGATTAAGTATCTGATATTGATGTTTTAGTACCTTGTCTTTTAAGTGAAGTCACCATCATCATCTTCAAGGATTAAACCAAGGATGGTTTGTTCCGGTCTCAAATAGACACAGATTAGAGCTGGTCACTCCAGCGCTTCTTCGGACGTCCCACACTTCTCCGTCCCCTCGGCTTATAGTTGTTTGGGGATGCGGCAGTCATCCATTCGGCAAAGATGTTCCACCAATTCAGCCGATACTGGGCGATCCTGTCGAGTATACTCATAATATTCAATTCCTGCCGTATATCTGTGTTTCTTCTATGATCATGGAGAGTATACTCTGCCACATGCCTGGGAAATCTCATTTCAGCCGCTTGGATGCTACTGGCCTGGCCTTTTGTTAAAGTCCAATTCTCAGACCCATAAAGAAGTGTGGGAAGAGCCATCACCTTGTAGAATTTTAGGCGTGTTCCTTTACTTGCTGACTTAAGGGTTCGCCTAATGGTCCCGCACATACGCTTGAACTTATGCAACTTATGCACAACGTCGTTGCTTGCATTATAAGACACATTGTAGCCCAGGTATTCAAAATTGCTAACTTGTTCCAGGACAGTACCATCTGTGTGAAGTGTTTTGAGTAATACGAAACCATTTGTTCTTCGTTCGGCCCCTGTAAAAGTCTGTGACGTGTTCTTCAAACTTGTAAGTTTCAGACACGTAGGTGTGGCTTCTTGGGAATATCGAAATGGTTTAATCGTTATATTGTGGCCACAACGAATATTGGTTGCAGATGTCAGTGAACTTAAGGAATTAGATTTGTTATCGCTTCTGATTTTCTATTCGATTGAATTTGATTGAGTTGTTGCTGAGTTCGTCTACATGGCTTTTATCTTGCATCGATTCATTTCCAAACCGTAATCTGCACTGATTTTATCGTTAATGCGTCTGTCTAATTTTATCATTATTACTGTTATAATTCTATTTAGTCGTGTTCAAATAATTTATCGGATTTGTTGTTAAGCCCGGGTATAGCGTAGTTGTACAGTATTAAAAACAAGAACAAGGACAGTGTGCGTTTCCTTTGCCGTATATATGCTAATGAACTATATAATTTTCCTGTCATTAACTCTATAGTAACGAATGTTCTAATCGTTAGTCATTAATCATACCTGTCGTATCAGTGTAAGGTTACCAGCGTGCCGACTTAATCGTAACTGGTATTTTACCTATGCTGTCTCAATTTTACTTCCATGTTCCATAAGGAAATGGAAGTCTGGTGATGGCGAAAAAATCGTGTTCAAGATAACGACTGATTCTGATTTTACTACCTTCAAACATAAAGAAAAGTCATTTTCCGAAAAGTGTGTGTAGAATTGTTTCTAGGCCTATTGATTTTTGTAAAGATCGGTTAAAGGGAAGGGGTAGTTTACCTGCAACGTTTTTATATTTTATTAAGAGTAATTTTTTTATGGCGAACGATAACTACCGCAAATCAAACAGAATCAAATAATTTTTTGCATATATACCTGAATTGTAGAGTACTCAAGGCCTATTTATTTTTGTGAAGATCGGTTAAGGGGAAGGGGTAGTTTACCTGCAACGTTTTATGTTTTAACACGAGTTAAGTACTTAATTTTGATAAATAAAGTATCCTGAAAAGAAGGTCATAATAATTCACTGTAGAAAGGTAGATGACATATCTATAAATGAAAAGGGTAGTTGAAGGGGGAGGGGATAATTTTTTATATATGCACTACGTTATTGACAACAAAGAAGTAGTTTGTTGTTAAAATTCTTTCCCGGGATGTTTGGCCTTGGTCCAATGTTTTCTGCAAAACCAGACGTTTCGGCACTGCCATCGACTGCCATCATCAGTGAAAATCAACTGGGCTAACGTGAGGTGGTATACGTTAGTGACCACGGTACTGTGATTAAGGCTGAAGAAAGAAGTAGTTTCTATGGAAATATTTCATTTCGAAAATGATTTTAAATATAAATCTTAGAACATGGAAGTCATGTATGGTTTTCCTCACCGATATTTTTAGGTGGAAGTCGGAACACAGAATGTACCGGTTTTCAGTTTTTATAAATATCTGTTTCAATCGTTATGAATATTTGTTATGAACTAGCGTTGCAGTAATGCTAGCTGAGCAGCTTAAGGATAATAACTTATGGTTATAACTCATGTTAGTAAAAGCTTTAAAGTAATAGACATATCAACTAGTAAGCTCTCCCCCAGCTGTACAACTCGCTCACCCTTTTGAATGAAATACATTTATTGTAGGTAAATTGAAATTAATAAAGTTTATTTTCCCAAGGGGTGAGTAAAGTTCTTCGTATCTACAATTCTTAGCATAAGAATTCGTAACCGTCTATGTATATAAAACTGAAAGTCTGAGGATTTATGGGTAGTGAATACAAATCCACACCGTTACACCGATTGGCACCAAATTTTGCACAGGTCTTTGACACAAGGCGAAAAATACTGTCTGACTTGGAATTTGATATTTTGCCCCGTTCGCACGGTTTAGGCCCTTTAAATTATGGCTTTTCGTTGACGCGTATAAAGATGTCGACAATACCATGGAGACCAGAATTAATTGCCATAGTAACAAGTAAATAAACAAATGATATTTAGCGGCATCAGAACTGTACCTTTACCCGTTCCTGCAGTTTTTAATGTTTTTAATATGCGACTGTATCGATATATTTTGTAATTTTGTATACATATACGTCTATATATTTTTTAATTGTCTTAAACGATTATAAAATTTATGTTTATACGTATGTCTGATGATGCAATGAATAAGTAATGAAATATATTAAATACTACTACTAAAGGTGTCAACAATACCATGGAGACCAGAATTAATTGCCATAGTAACAAATAAATAAACAAAAGCTATTTAGCGGCATCGGAACTGTACATTTATCCATTCCTGCAGTACATTTTCAATGTTTTATATAATATGCGATTGTATGGATATATTACGATGTGAAAAAGAAGAAGTGTAGTAATTGTAAATTGTTCTATTACTTAATACAAAGCGAAAATACGTGTTGTTTTCATTTGTGAGGTTAGGTGACCACGGTTTTTGGTTTTTAGTTTACTGCTGAAATAAATAAAAGCCATGGTTGAGGAAAACGTAACGTTTAATGTGTTATAGTCTTCTAACACAGTAAGACTTAAAATAAAGAATTTAGCGTTTTTGATTTAACAGGTACTTTATAAATATCTCCAAAGGCTTTATAAACGGGTACTTTTAAATCTCCAAAGGCTGTTGCACCAATATAAGAATTTAGTATAAGTTAAAATAGTACAAGTGTTGAAAACAGCTTTGAAGAGAATTTGACTAATGAGTACAAAATTGTTATACGAGCTGACAGACCGGCATATAGTCGTAGACTATAAAAATTATATTAAAATACTTATTAAAAGTCAAATATTTGCGTGCGAAGCCGCGGGTAACAGCTAGTAATTCTATAATCCTTAACCGAAAATACCACGATGAGGGGTGCCGTACGTCATTACCACGGTTTTGGTGCTAAAAATAGTTATTACTTTACTATTTTTTACTAAAATAACAGCTGTAAAGGAGACAATCATTATTTACTTTATTATTATTATGATTACAGTGAACACTAAAACTGTGGAACACTGCATTTTTGTAAGTCAGATTTATACCCATAATGATTAGTGCTAGCCAAATGATTAATTACACCCAAATGATGTAGTCTACCTTTTACGCTTACTAATGTTTCCGTACATATGTATAGACCATATACATATATGTATATATGTATAGTACATATGTCTAATGCTTTTCAGAAATGTATGCAACTGACAAAGCTATGTAATTTTTTTTTGCAAACATAGCTTAAACATACATTTCTTGAAGGCGATTAAAAATTTTCAAGAGACGTTGACAGATATTGACTTTGTCAAATTATATTAAAGATACCTATTCCTGTTTTTGAATACAGTTCTTAATGATTTGATCTTCCCACGATAGCCTTTCATAATTCTGTCAAACGTTTGACGTCGGTTTTTAGCCCGTGGAGCCTCTAAAGTTAAAATGTTTCCGGTGTAAACTTTACATTTAGAATTTAATTTAAATTGCCTTTCTGCCTGATATCCGACATTTGTTTTTGCAATTTTTTTGAAAATTTTTATACTCTATATTTGAGTGTTCTAAATTTTAAGTTTCCAAAAGTGAACACTATATTCAGATTTTGGTTAAAATTCTGTTTAGTTTGGTACCCAGCACTGATTTTTTTTTTTAATTTTTGTTCACTTTTTCGAGGTCTGTCGTCCCAAAATTTGAAAATTGAACCTGAACAATATATTCAGATTTTGTTTTTAAATTCTCTTTAATTTCATACCCCCATATGTATTTTGTGAATTTTTTCAAAATTTTTTTCCACACGTTTTGTCCTTGTCGCCTTTTTTTGGGTATACCAATCTGGAAAACAATAAGGTTCTATGGGATAAAAGTATGGAGACGTAAGTAAAGTTTTACAAAAATCGGTTGATATGTTGAAAAGTCATATTGAGACATACCCCAGACAAATAGACAAATGTCAAACGGTCGAGTTATAACTGAGACTCGCTTTGCTCGTTTAATTAATCTGTAAAATTAGTCTTAAAGAGTATCGATTTTCATAAAAATAATGTGTGATGAAAATCTCTAAATCAAAAGATATCTAAAACAATGGTCGAAGCACAGTACACGTAAAGTGGTTTTATGGGTGTGTGCTTAAAGCAACTAATTTTTAGTTTGGTTGACTAATGTCTTGCTTTCATGATTTTGAATTGCCAGATTCCTGAAGCAGAAGTATGGTAACCTTTCAGTGGAACTGTAGAAGTCATAATTTGTTAGTTTCGTAGGCTACGCGGTAAAGTGTTTATGTTGTGGAAGTGTTAAGTAGTGACGTAGTGGTCGAGCACAACGGTAGGACGCCGGGAAACGAGTACTGTAGTGTGTAGTGTCGGTTACATTCATGTACGTAGTAATAAGCGTGAATTACTGCTATCCAACAGCTGTTTGTCATTACTGTGAAGTAGTTAACTCTGAATGTAGGACGCCTTGCGGTAACAGATGTTGCAATTTGTTGTCGGTTTTTTTTTTAAACGTGCATATAATTTTAACATCCACGACACTTCCCACTTGTGCGCGCGCGCGCACACGCACACACACACGTACAATCAAATGTAAACATTTTTCCGAAGTAGTTTAGAACTACCGCTCCTCAGCGACAGTCTCTGTCAGACTTTTTTTGACGCACGGACATCGCGTATGATCGTATGATGGACGGCCACCGCGAGTTAGGCAACTGTCAGTGTTTGCTCACATAGATCGTCATTTTTTATTCTGATGGTTGGACGATCTTCCTGCCGCCATGGACACGATTGTGGCATTTAACTAACATATAGTAAGATCTGTTAAAGTGTTTAAAATAATCCAGAGCAGCAGAAGGATCGGGACAGTACGAGTTTCAAATTCCTCCCGTATTAATCGGGACGTTTCACTTATTACTCTCGGGAATTTTCACTTCTATCACACCTGGATAAGGGTTTCTTCACCATCGGACTGACGAGACTGACAATTACTATCCAACATGTGCCGTTGAGCGGGCAGCCTCGTCGTTCCTTCAAAAATGTTGCCCATATTTTCTTGTCTTCTGCGATGGGAAATTTATCTGGATCCTTATTCCACTACCGACGGGTCTGCGACAATCCCCTCGGTAAAATGTCGTGAAAAAATAGAACATGTTCGACTTTTTTTTGTTTCTCCGACTGTTTCAGTAGTCCGTTTAGACCTACTGGGGCCGACTGAAGTGTATTATCCATTTCGCTCGTGTGCGGTGAACCTTACGCACTGCCTGCTTTCCGGGTACCGTAGTTGACTATATCTATGTGCGTTACCAATTTATTCTTTGACTTCTTCAATTTAAACCCGAAGTCGTGGAGTTGATTGATCATTGCGTTGGCCATTAAAACCCAGTTATGCACTCACATGATTCAAGAACTTTTTTGTGTGGTCTTTCCCTAGCTGGTGCTGGCTTAAATCAGCTGATACGCTTCTCAGCTTGACGTACCTGCAATTTCTTATGGAAGAAAGTTGTTTTCAAATTTAAATTCAAATATTAAATAGACGAATCCTCGGTAGCAATTCTGTCTGTCCGACCAGCAACTTCTTCTCAGAAAACTTCTCATATCTCTGGTGTCTTAGTTTTGTTTATCATCCAAATCCACTCTGTGTGTCATAATGCAAGTACTATAATGCTAGTTCCGTAATGTTTTAATTCTTATCTTGGTGGTTTTTTGTGATACGTCTATTTTAAAATTGCCATAGTTTCATATGATGAAATGGGGACACCAGTTGACAAAAGTAAAAGAGGTCGATGTAATTGGTAACAATGTTATTTTTATGTTTAACTTACATTCCTTCACATTTTCGTTTTCTGGACTTTAACGTCTGTCCCACGCAGGCTTAAAATAAAGTCGTTGAGGGGGCGGAGTAGCCCTGCAACAGGCCTTTTGTTGTTTTAAAACTGATCTGTCTGATTTCATAGTTTTTGTACAGTTTTCCCGTATTCTGGAGGAAGAGGTAGACCAGTCAGTAATTTGAATTTCATACGTAGGAGTGTGTTTAGTATATCTTCATATGAATTCATACCGAATGAAGCTGAGTTTTTGATATTTTCATATAACGTTTTTGAAAGGAAAAATACATTCACTTTTATAAATTTCTGTTTTACGTTGATAAATTGTTGCGTTAACGCGTGGAAATGTGGACAATGCTTGTTAAGGAATTTAAGATTTAAGATTATGCATTCTTCAGACACAAACTTAGATGAGAAACACTTGCAATACTATAACATTTATAATCACACAATTCCAGTTGCCAATTTCGTTCTCTGCATTTACGTAGTCAATACTTCAGACGTTACTAGACATCCACCCAACCGCACTTCGTTTTAAGGCTTGTTTGTCAAACTCTATGCTTGCATCATCTCTATTATGGCCCACACATAAACTCACATATATTTTCTCCGGGTTTTGAGAATAATGTATAGGACTTTCTGCCAAATATGGCAGAAATGAATAATTCATGCGACTAATAAAATGTTAATCAACGTTAATTTCTAGTTATGTTTCCAGGGTTATGTTACCAGCTATTAGGTAAAATTAAACCGTGAAATATGTCATGAAATTATAGCGTTCCCGTTTCTTAGTCAATTCTTTGTTATTGTACTTCAGAGGGAAGTTTGCTAACCGTTAAGCAAAGCGGCTTAAGAAATATTTTAATACACACGCCGTCGTTTCTTACGCGTTTTGTTTAAAAAATGTTTACATGAAAATTTTGTTCGTATTTGTATCAAATTAAAGATTTTTTGTGATCATCAAAGCACGGTAGCGATAACTTATGATAATAATACTTATAATAATAATTGATAAAATTTTATTTTTGTCAGGTCATTTTAATTTTGACATTGCTTTTTCTTCAGTAAATAAAGCCTTCATGTTGGATAAAACGGTGATAGATCTTGGAAGCTCTTTTTGTTTCTTCTTCGTTGATAGGTAGAGCCTATATGTTTGCAGTGCCGTATAACGGGGGATCATTTCCCCCCGCAGAGCTATTAAAAATTTCAATGAAATTCCATAACCGCTTAGCATAGGCCTATGCGTGTGTTAAGCCAGTTGCGTATTGTAATGAGAACCCTCTCGAACAAGCGAGCGCGTCCTCCACCCGTCCCTCCCCTAGTCGTACATGTGTAGCCTCAGTCAAGGCCGCACACAAGTACGTTCCAGAGTACTCTAGAGAGTACTTGAAACAGGTATTAGCTGACACACCACATTGAGGATGGAAAATTCATTCTAGTACACGTACGCGACCTATAAAAACCACAGCAGCTTGCTTTGTCAATCAGTTGATAGTGAGCGATTTCTTAGTGCGGACCGAGTGTTTGTCGTAGTATTGTGAAAAATGTTATTGTGTTTAATTAGTTTGGAACTCTATTATTTGACATTATTATTGCGTGTAGACAAATTTAACTTGGATTATTGTACAAGTTGATTACAAACTGTTATTTGCGAGTAATAAAAGCCGGTGATCTGTAACTTCATTGGTGTCTGTATTTTGTTTTCCTCTGTACCATACGAATATCAGTGATACCGTCGTAACAGTGTGTTAAAGTAAGGCTTATAAATAATTGTATAGTTATATGGTAAGTATCGTGAATATCTCATTTGTCCTAAGTCCAACATCAAGCTAGTCTCCCCCCCCCCACCAGGAGCAGCTTCTAGTTACGCCACTGGACGTATATTTTTCAGTACGAGACGGAAAAGTAGTTGATTGCTTAGGTTGATGTGTATGATATTCTGTTCGCATTGCTTCCAATGTATTCACTCGGCTATAATTAAGACATTGGAAGAAGTGACTGTTGATGACTGTATTTTGACCTTATCATTATTAAATGCTTTGACTGTGTATTTTGCAGGAGCTATTTCACCTAGTAAATTTATGAGTAGTGTAATTGCTTCCCTCCTCCAACTAATATTGGTGGCGGTTTAGGGTCCTTGGGATCATTAGATTGATTTTCTGAGGCCCTGGCTTGATTTGATTTTTCGAATCTATTATACATATACTTATTACATAGCGTAGCCAATAATTTCCTAGTCTAATCATTTTATTTATTTCAACCGGACTGCGAATCCGCTTGTTATCGTGTGATATGTGCCAGTCGTTATTCGAATGATACGGCAAGGGCAAAGGCGGGAAGCTTATTCGTGAAGGCATTTGGGTATGTGTTGCTCTTTATATTATTCGTTAGTCGTTTGTGGAATCTGCAAATTGAAGTCGCAAGATACCAAGGGCCAGTGGCGTGGCGTGGGTACATATCAGCCGTTGCCGGTTGTGATAGGGCTAAAATTTTGCCTAAAAATTAATTCGAATTTTTCCTGGTACCAATTGTTCCTTTTAGAGCGAAAATGTTCTTTTTAGAGTTAAATATCTTTTTTAAGTTGTCATTTACTCGTACGTAAAGGTTGTTGTTGTTGTTGTTGTTGTCGTTGTCGTTGTCGTTGTCGTTGTCGTTGTCGTTGTCGTTGTCGTTGTTGTCGTTGTCGTTGTCGTTGTCGTTGTCGTTGTCGTTGTCGTTGTCGTTGTCGTTGTCGTTGTCGTTGTTGCCGTTGTCGTTGTTGTCGTTATTGTTGTTGAACGTTTTCGTTAGGTTGTTATTCTGTTCTACAAGAATGCTTATCGTACTATGTGCTGTCGCGACACCTTCTTATGGACCCTCGACTCTCCTCTTGGTTGACACTCATCATCATTTGTACCGATTGGTACACAACATGTGTACCAACATCACAAGAAGCTGCTTCTGAATCGGACATATCTGTTTTAATTGCACGAAATTTTTATCGTTGCTTGTACAGTTAAAATTTCTATTGATTAATAAGCAGTTATTGAACCCATCGATTATCTTCATCATCTTATTCTTCAGCAAGGATTAAACTAAAACGGTTAGTTCCGGTCCCAAGCGGACAGACTAGAGCTGGTCATTACAACGCTTCACACCTCCGTAGTTTCCGCTTATAATTCCATAGTTGTTTGGTGTGCGGCAGTCATCCATTCGGTCAAGATGTTCCAACCGTTTCAAACCGATGTTGGGCAATCTATCAGGTATAATCATCGACATTTGTTTGCGACCTTGAAGAGTATAGGCCTGCTCTGGCACGTGCAGAGAAACCTCATTTCGGCCGCTTGAATACGACCGGCTTGGGGTTTCGTTAATGTCAACTGTTCGGACCCAGAGAGAAGTGTGGGGAGGGTCATCACCTTGTAGGAGTTCAGAGTTTTCCTGTTGCTCCCGCATATATTGTTGAACTGTAGTTTATTCACCACGTCGTTGTAATACAAGACACATAGCACAGGCATGCAACATTACTGCCCTGGTCGGTTGACAGTACCTTGGCTTTTTTACCAGCCTTGTATCGTCCAATCTGGAAATGTGTTATTCCACAACCTTCTGTTTCCGGGAGGCGTAATACTTGTGTCCGTTACGTTGCGTGTTCCCCCGTATTACTGTTGCCAACCTATTGTACCTCGTCTTTCCTAGTAATTTCCATAATATATTGTTACGACGGTCTACTGATGGTCATATGGTACAGTGGAAAACAAAATACAGTACAAGACACCAATGAAGTCACTAAAAACCAGCTTTAATTCTCACAATTAACAGTTTTTAATCAACACGTTGTTCATCAAGATTATGCTCGTACAATAATTCACAATAATTCAAGTTAATTTGTCCACACCAATAATAATGTCAACTAATAGGGTCCCGTACAATAATGATTGTTCACTAATAACCATTTGAACGCACAGAGTAATCGCCCGAAGTAAGCTGAAAACTAAGCGGCAGGTATGGGGGTATTTATAGTCCTTAATATGCGTCCTTAACAGACACTTGAAAGTTCCATATGATACTCCAGCGCGACGTTGGCAGAAACACACACCGGCAAGGCTAGTCGAGAAGCTTGTAGAACGGCAGCATCGAACGCACGAGACGTTTCGCATTAGGTAACATTGTTGACGCGTTAAGTGTCACGTACGCACCAAACATTACAGCTGGTCTCTGCTGGAATAGCCGAGAAACATGTAGAACGTTCTGTAATGACGTAAGATATTAATTTTTATTTACTGTGGCGTTCGGCGAGTAGCCGCTGTATCTGGCTCTAGTGCTGGACTCTGGTGCGTAGGAAAATATCTTGTTGTGCTTTTGTAAACCCTAGTTTATGCTTGTTGAGTGACGTAAAGATTGAGATGTGTAATTAAGAATCGTAAAACACACGCTACCGTTTGTCTCCGACGCGACGTTACATTGCGTCACGCGGTATCTGGGGTCTCTGTCCAAGTTCTCACAAACTGGGCAATTCTTTTCATTGTGTTGCTATCTCGTGTCCAGCGGCTCGCGTTGCGTACGTTTGTGGGAAGTGCAGTGAAAGTGTTCCGTTGTCTTGTTGAATAACCGGTGTCTGCACAGCGTGAGACAGTTCTGCAGTGGGAACTGTGCCCGTCTCGCGTGGCGGGTCCACCCTGGACACCAGTTCAGGACACGTGAAAGTTGAACCCATCTTGACTTCCATGTTCCATAAGGAAATCGAAGTATTGTGAAGGCGAAAAAATTGTGTTCGAGATAAGGGCTGATTTTGATTGTACTACCCTCAAAACATGAAGAAAAGTCATTTTTCGAAGTGTGTGTGTGTGTGTGTGTGTGTGTGTGTGTGTGCGTGTGTGTGTGTGTGTGTGTGTGTGAAAATTTTTCTATGGCGAACGATAAATGCCGCAAATTCAAACAGAATCAAATAATATTTAGCATACTTGCCTGAATTGTAGAGGACTCAAGACCTATTGATTTTGGTGAAGATCGGTTTGGGGGAAGGGGTAGTTTACCTGCAACATTTTACGTTTTAACAAGAGTACATTGCTTAATTTTGATAAATAAAGTATCCTGAAAAGAAGGTCATAATACTCCACTGTAGAAAGGTAGATAAAACATCTGGAAATGAAAAGGGTATTTGAAGAGGGAGAGGATTTTTTTTTTTAATGTGTACTACGTTTTCGGCAACAGAAGTAGTTTGTTGTTAAAATTCCTTTTTACATCGCTGCGGGGGCCTCTAAATGAGGTGTACCCGTGGAGATGTTGTAGGCTGTTAAATCCTAGATAGTAGATATTCCGAACCCCACGGAGGGAATAGAACTGCACGTCTCGTATTCCCAGGGATACCGGCTAGTTCATCGTCGGGCGCTTAGTCAGCGTTTTAGTTAGTAGACTCCACGCCAAGTGTTGTAGATAGGACCTGGGTCCTGGGTCTTCCCTTGTAAAGCAACGGTCTTTCTTCTTCTGTGTGTGTAAATGCGCCTTTATTACTTATCTAGCTGAGACATGCCAGGCAAGACCGCTGTATTATTCCCGGCGATGGGTAGGCAGGCAGACCGAATCATGACCTCGACTCGATTTCACGACCGCAGCAAAGCCGTTACGTTGTGTAAATCGCAAACCAAACAAGGGTGTCCCGCGGCTTTTGTTTACACCATACACAGATTGAGAACTCTAACAAGAAGTATATTCCCATTAAAAGAAATATCGGTATGGAGAACCATACATGACTTCCATATTCTAAGATTTATATTTAAATCATTTTCAGCCAAACAGCCAGGCTGTGTCTTACCTGCCTTTTTATTGCTGTATTAAATGAAAAATATTATATTACATTAAAATGAAAAAATTATAATTTTATTGCCTGGCAACAAAATTATTTTATTTTTAACAATTACCATTGTTTCAAAAAGTTTAAATAAATTTTCAAGTACTTTACTCTTGTTAAAACGTAAAAGGTTGCAGGTAAACTACCCCTTCCCCTTAACCGATCTTCACCAAAATCGAAAGTCATTGAGACCTCTACAATTCAGGGACGTATGCAAAAAATTATTTGATTCTGTTTGAATTTGCGGCTGTTATCGTTTGCCATAGAAAATACGCTTGATAAAAAAACGTTGCAGGTAAACTACCCCTTCCCCTTAACCGATCTTCACCAAAAACAATAGGTCTTGAGTACTCTACAAATCAGGGCCGTGTGCAAAACATTATTTGATTCTGTTTGAATTTGCGGCTGTTATCGTTTGCCATAGAAAATACACTTGTTAAAAAAACGTTGCAGGTAAACTACCCCTTTCCCTCAACCGATCTTCACCAAAAACAATAGGTCTTGAGAACTCTACAATTTAGGGCTGTATGCAAATAATCTTTTGATTCTGTTTGAATTTGCGGCTGTTATCGTTTGCCATAGGAAATACCCTTGTTAAAACATAAAACGTTACAGGTAAACTACCCCTTTCCCTTAACCGATCTTCACCAAAATCAACAGATCTTGAGAACTCTACAATTCAGGGCTGTATGCGAAACATTATTTGATTCTGTTTGAATTTGCGGCTGTTATCGTTTGCCAAACAAACAAAATTACCCTTGCTAAAAAAAAACCGTTGCAGGTAAACTACCCCTTTCCCTCAACCGATCTTCAACCAAAAACAATAGGTCGCGAGTACTCTGCAAATCAGGGCTGTATGCAAAAAATTATTTGATTCTGTTTGAATTTGCGGCAGTTATCGTTTGCCATAGAATAAAAATCTACAGACACATAGACAGACAGACAGACAGACAGACAGACACACACACAGACACTTTTCGGAAAACGACTTTTTTTTCATGTTTTGAATGTAGTAGAATCAGAATCTGCAATAATCTCGAACACGATTTTTTTTGCCATCACCATACTTCCATTCCTTAAGGAATATGGAAGTAATATATTGTATTAAATATGGCGTCCCGGTACATCCAGTCTTCGGTCTCTTGCACCATGCATACTATTGGCATTTATTCGGGTTTAGGACTGTAAGTGTTTAAAGCTGTGGGTAATTTGTGAACGCCTTCGTTCAGACGTTCGGCTACAACTATGGGAGTTCTTCTACAGCTGTTGTTTTAGGCTTTCCAGTGACAGTGGCTTGTGTCAGTCATGCGGCGTATTATGTTTGCCAATTATTAAATTGGTTTTAAGTAATAGAGTATAAATATAAACTTAGTAAGTAGCGAAGTAATATAAGTAATGTAGTAACGATAAAATAACATAATTGTTTACAGCATAAATTACGTTTGCTTTCAGGGTTGGCCGGTGCAGTTAGAAGCGACTTGACGGGCCGCCGGTTGGGATGAATACTTCCTTCATTATTTACACACCATCGACATTTAGTTCCTAAACATCGTTCCCGAGCACCGGCTGTTTAAAAGACGGTAAGTTTATTTATTTATTTATTTTTATCATTTCTTTTGTAGACATGGGTTGTTGAAATTGCTAATAGCAGTACTTCCTTCAAACAGCGATTGAATTTTCTTCTTCTGCTTTTCCCGGATATAAGCCTATCGCTTCTCCAACATGCCAGACGAAAAGCTTTCTTTCCATTTTTTTTCCTGGGACGACCGGCTCGTCTATTTAGCTCCTGATTTCGTATCCCTCCAGATTTCCCTCGTCATCGTGTTTCCCTCTATTCTATCAGTATCATCATTTCTTTCTTCTCTTCTCCTTATTGTCCAGTTTATAATACTCTGATATCGCGATTCCTTTCCCGATATCTATGTTTTCCACATATTTTTTCAAAATACCGTCATTTCCGACACCTCTGTTGTTATTTTTTCTTTCGCTGTTCCACTCCTTGTCTCTGTGGTATGTAACGATACTGGTAACAGTGTTGGCAATGAACTCCGCGCTATTGGCCCATGGTCCACTACTAGTAGTGTTGTTAATCACAAACGTTTCGGCCTCACCTCCCTGTGGTTAACTGACGAATATCGTGTCAGCTGGTGAATCGTTTTTATGCAGTGAAGATGGTCTCCAGAGATGATGCCGAAATGTATGTAATTAACAACATTAGTGGAGCACGGCCCGGTAGCGCGGAGCTTATTCCCACCACTGTTGACGCGGCTGTGAAAGCCTTAGATACGGGATACTAGTAAGCTCCACGAGCTGCAGCACTCGCTCACGATTTGCAACGACATACATTTACTGTTAAATAAAATAAAATAAATAAATTAAAATTTTTTCAAAGCTGCGAGTAAAGTTATTCGTTCGTATGATTGTTCCGATAAAAACCATACGAGGAGATAACCATATGTCGTTTTTCATTTGTTTTTTTTATTAATTTTTTACTTTTTATGTTTTTGTATACACTTACAAATGAAGAGGTTATGAACACTACCGGAAGTAACAAAGTTATACAATGTAAATTATGATTAAATGTAAATGTAATTTACATTTGTGGCAATTAATTATTTAATTGTGTTTGCCGTGTGTTATACGACCATTTAATACTATGTATAACTATTCTGATTCTTATTAACAAATACTTGATATCATTTAGTAGATTAGCGTTATCTATTCTTTTATTTTATTTTATTTGAGCATATGAAACTCTTGAAAATCTATTTTATCTTTCTCCAAAATTTAAGTTAATATCTAGGATGTAATTGGTAATAATGAACGCATATATATGATCAACTTAAATTACTAGTTTATTTATAATTCACAACAAATTAAAATTGTACATATGATACGTCACTGTACCTAAAATACATACATCTTTTATAAGAACAAATTCATGTTTCAATATATGCTGAAAACAAAGAAAAACATACATACATATATAAATCAAACAATATAACAATTCATATTCTACTATTTAATGCGTTCATTAAATCCCAAATAGGCTTTTGTTAATATATTCATTAATTACTTTTTATTCAGATTTATTCATTGCGTTTCTTAATAATTTTCTCAAGGATGAATTCTTTGAAAGAATCAGGTCAGTAGAAGTAACTAATTAGAAATGATTAAAATAATGGTTACTTGATTATTGAATATCCATTAGTTGTTGACGAAGTCTAGTTTCGGTGATGAAGATGGCTCGTAGACACATTTCGTCGGATGCTGTTTTATCACAATCACTTAACACTCACTCTTCCGGTCACTCGCGTTGGCTTTTGTTTAGGTGAATAATTGAAGTTTAGTGTTCAATCAAATGTTCCATCTTACGGTGTATGTTGTGTGTTCGTTTTGACGTTAATGTACATGTCTGGTTTCACTTATCGCTGCTTCTTTAAATATTCGTATAATTTGTTAATTAGTTTAATATTTCATGTTCATTACGTTGTTAATAAGGTGTAGTAACACTATATTAAGTTCAACTGTTTAGTATATCGTTTATGTGGTGATATCTGTTCGTGTAACTGTCTGATTGTTCACTTTATATAATTCTTATCTAAGTCCGTTACGACACACTTCGAAATACACTCTTTAAAAGTTTACTAAGACTTACTATCGTGACGTGAAGATATTACTAAGTCTTTTAAGTTACAGGTTAACGTACTAAGTCCCGTACTCGAGTTAATTCTCCGCACGATTAATGTACTCTTGTGAACTTAGAATAAAACTAACTCCGAACAATTAGAATGAACTGTTTGAAATCTGAGTATCAACTGTTCCGTACGTGAAATTAACTAACTGAAAATTTTGAGTATAAAACTGTCTGAAGATTTGAGTAAAAACTGTTTCAAAAATTGAGTATAGACTGTCTCTCCTCCGTCTTGGACAGATAGTTTTATTAATTCGTCCCTACTCAAAATTTTGTCTCTGGCGCAGTTCACGCCTACTTCATTTTGAGATTGGTCAGTTTTGAATTTTCTTGGAATATTCTGCCCCACCATGTCGAGATCCTACGTCATAGTTCTTCCGATAGGTCTTCCGTTTCGGTTGCTATGGAAACACTCCTCACCACCAATTTTCTCCCTGGCTGAAGGCATCTGATAGGTTCTTAGGCGTCCCCCGATTTTGCTCTGACGAACGTTGACCCTTTTCGTAGAAACTATGGCTATTAGACACTTGTCTATTAACCTATTGTCTGAAGTAAACTCTGTGTTTCTCTAGATTGCCATTATCTGTACTTTCGGTCTTCCTGGCGTATTGTTCTATGTTATAACCCCTTTTTCGTGGCTATTAGTAATTTTGAACATCTGCTGGCTGGTGAAGTCACCCCAACTTTCCACTCGTAAATCCTGTGTGTCACTTAGACGATAACTCCAGCTGCGTAACATGACTTGAGTTTTTGTCAGATCTATCCTACTGTATTGTTTCTTAAGGTGCAGTGCATCCGTACCATTGTAATATGTAGTTTCACTCGTTTTTGTCGTTTATCGTATACTGACGTAACATGGTCAAACATCTGCCACAATTCTCGGTACAAGTGTGAATGTCCTTGCTTACTTTGTTACAGCTGTAGTGAGCAATAATTCTGGACTACACTTTCCCTGTCATCTTGTGCCACCAATTTCTATAGTTGTATCGTACTTAATGTCTTTCTATTGTCAAGCTAGCGACGCTGTACTGACATCTTCTCATTACACTTTATTTATTGCGCCAACTATAAGTCGTTGACACAGCCTCGTGTGAACGTACTCCGTCGAGGTGAAAATTTAAAATTTTTGCTCGTTACAGTTAATTATTCTATAGGCCTATACAAAACAATAATATTATACAACCTTATAAGGTGCTCTAGTCTCACATAGACTTTTACAATTTTTTCAAAGTTTTTATTTCCATTTTTGGCCCGTGGTGTCTATAAAGTTAAAAAATTTTCAAACACCACATTCGGGGTTGGCTTCAAATTTTTTATAATTTGATATCGCACGTGGATTTTTGGGAGTTTTTCAAAATATTTACACCTCACATTTTTACCTCCCGTTCCCTCGTTTTTGCAGGAGTCAATATCAAAATCCGTAGAAATATGTGGGGGGGGGGTAAAGTAAACGCGCTTGCTAAGTTCTATGAAAATTGTTTGATGCATTCAAAAATTGTCGTGAAACATCCCGGAAAAGACAGACACACTGATGGACAGACAAACGGTCGAGATTAAACTGAGATTTCTCCTTAATAATAAAGAATTGGCCTCGGTTCTTTTTCAAATTCTTACATCAATTTTCCAGTTGAAATGTGCTAAGTAACACCGGCTAAAGGTGTTACAAAAAATAATACGTACGTCTGATTAATATATGAAATTAAGAGAAGGTTAATGTAGAGCGTGCTGTGAGAAAATAAACCTTTTAAGTAGAGTCCCGTCATATAGTAACATTTGCGTAGTACTGCGATTTAATGATAATAAAATGCATGAGATACCAACGGTTATGCCAAACCGTGCGTCACTAAGATACAAAGTAATGTAGTAAAAATAAAAATGATGAAAACCAATGGTTGTGTCTGTTTAGTGCCTCATTACCGTGGACTTGTATACCATGAGCCGAATATTGTATTGTACTGTATTGTGTCATACAGAAGTAACAATCATAATGAAAAAAAAGAGTGTTCTGGCTTATTAAACAAAGACTATACTGTATTATCACAATTAAGTGTACAGTTTATTGGCTTTCTTTATGTTCACTAATGTTACATATTTTTTTCGTTTCCCCTTGCCACTGGTAAGACGTATGATTTTCCATGTAAAATAAGAGCAACCGAAAGTTTCCTTGCCTGATTTAGACTGTCTCGCTACATCAAAAAACTGCAGATGTATGTTTTTTAGTAGGCATCGTATTTCTAGTTCTAAAGAAGACAAGTGATTTGTCCGTGTTTAGTTTCTTATATTCTAAGTGAATCGTTAAATTTGTAGGAAATTCACTCAAAATCTGTCGAATAAATCGATAGTTATTTTTTATTGATTATGAGGTTCAATTACCGGGACATCCGTTAAAGTGACAGGCGAGGCTCAGGTGCCAGTTGTGGGTTGTGAGCCCGCGCACCACGTGAGACGTGTAGCCGGTTCCATCAGCTGGTCGATCAGCGGTTGACCTTGAGCGGCGCTGACCTCCGTTCACGCCAGGTGACTTGGTGATTTATTGGTTGTGTAGTATTTTCTTTCTTTTACCGGTCTGTTTGTGTTATGGTGATAACATAAACGGTGGTGTTGACTTCTATTGTTTAATTAAAATCGCATTTAAGTGTTACACATGACAAGCGATGTATACTGAAGTGAATCAAATCTCTGCAACCTAATGTTAAACAATCGCAAGATTTGTCTGTTCTGTTTTACAAATGTAGGAGCGTTAATAAATAAACTTGAGAGAAAGTAGAGTATTCATGTTGGCCATTAACCTGGTAAGAGGAAACTCAGCGTGCATCAACATATATAAAACTGTTTATTTCGTAAAGGCTTTTCCTTTGAAAGACGTTTTTGATTTTTGGCGTATGTTTAAGAATAAATACGGATCGTATCCGTTGTGTCCACAAACGAAATTACTGGAATAAAATTATATGACTAGGATTAAAAAACAAAAAAAAGCAAAAAAACATGTAATTATGACTGAATATTTTAGCCCCTCAAGGACGTGCCGTATTTCCGTCGACGTTCGCACGCGCGATTTGTTTTGAAGTGAACATGATTTATATATAACAGACCTTTGTGCGCTTGCCCTACATAGTCATCAAAACAACTGCCTTCGGCCACTTATCGATTTACCGGTTACTAAAACCATCACTCGTGTGTCACAGACGTCGAAGCATTAGATAGATCGCAACGCTCGGCCCTTAGGAGCCGTTTCTGCTGCCCCGCTTACCCTAAAGAGGATATCACATGTGAAACCACCGCAAAACAAAACGCGCGCCTGTGCGTACGTCCAGGAATATACGGCGCGTCCTTGAAGGCGATACAGTATACAGTCAGAATTCAGTGGCGGCTGGTGTTATGGTTGCAGCGTTGCACAACCACCAATATAGAATAACTAAACTACAAAATAATATACGAAAACATTAAGCAGCTAAAAGTATCATAAATTTCAACGGACAACGTATAAGATTCTACGCGGTAATGTTCACTAACAACTCAAATGTTGCGCGTAGGCTGGTGGTTGTAGCCCGTTTGCAACTTCAGCAGTATATGGCAGAGCTTACTACACAAACATATGGGAGGACGTGCGCTACTCTTCACAACTGCCCTATGTTCCCAATGTTAGCTAGGCGGTTGCAAAGTTTCTGCAACGCTCCACTAGTAGCGCTGTAGCGCAACTTGTGTCGTGAAATCAGCACAGCATTCTTGATTTATAAGTTATGTCATGTAGTGTTTACGTTGGTTCAAGGTAAACGT
This sequence comes from Magicicada septendecula, assembly GCA_034769895.1. Classification (NCBI taxonomy): domain Eukaryota; kingdom Metazoa; phylum Arthropoda; class Insecta; order Hemiptera; family Cicadidae; genus Magicicada; species Magicicada septendecula. Next base: position 139,021,432 of record CM068372.1, read on the forward strand.
TATCCGTTGTTTGAGGTTATAAAATTATAGTAATAATTTTCTATAACTGTGATTAAGATAGTTTAATGTCTTTTACCCGATCTGCCATCCACTCAACCAACTACTGCAACCACCAAAATTTGGAACCACCAGCCGCCACTGTCAGAATTACCTAATCGTTTTTTGTTTTTGGTTTTTTAACCCGGTTATGTTATTTTATCCAAATAATTCCGTTGGTGACACGTAACGAATAATATCCCAAAATATTATTAAGTCTTTTGATTTTACTGTGGCATTGAAAATTTTTAATGCCACAGACATGGATGTCTGGATACCCATGACTCTTAACGAATAAAATGTTAAATACGTGCAGGAGCTGTGTTCGTCTATAGATAAGACATACTCAAGTAAAGGCTAATCAAAATGTTAAATACGTGCAGGAGCTGTGTTCGTCTATAGATGAGACATACTCAAGTAAAGGCTAATCAAAATGTTGAATACGTGCAGGAGCTGTGTTCGTCTATAGATGAGACATACTCAAGTAAAGGCTAATCAAAATGTTAAATACGTGCAGGAGCTGTGTTCGTCTATAGATGAGACATACTCAAGTAAAGGCTAATCAAAATGTTAAATACGTGCAGTAGCTGTGTTCGTCTATAGATGAGACATACTCAAGTAAAGGCTAATCAAAATGTTAAATACGTGCAGGAGCTGTGTTCGTCTATAGATGAGACATACTCAAGTAAAGGCTAATCAAAATGTTGAATACGTGCAGGAGCTGTGTTCGTCTATAGATGAGACATACTCAAGTAAAGGCTAATCAAAATGTTGAATACGTGCAGGAGCTGTGTTCGTCTATAGATGAGACATACTCAAGTAAAGGCTAATCAAAATGTTAAATACGTGCAGGAGCTGTGTTCGTCTATAGATGAGACATACTCAAGTAAAGGCTAATCAAAATGTTAAATACGTGCAGGAGCTGTGTTCGTCTATAGATGAGACATACTCAAGTAAAGGCTAATCAAAATGTTAAATACGTGCAGGAGCTGTGTTCGTCTATAGATGAGACATACTCAAGTAAAGGCTAATCAAAATGTTAAATACGTGCAGGAGCTGTGTTCGTCTATAGATGAGACATACTCAAGTAAAGGCTAATCAAAATGTTAAATACGTGCAGGAGCTGTGTTCGTCTATAGATGAGACATACTCAAGTAAAGGCTAATCAAAATGTTAAATACGTGCAGGAGCTGTGTTCGTCTATAGATGAGACATACTCAAGTAAAGGCTAATCAAAATTGAATTTTGAATTGTTTAAACGCAGTGAGTAGGCCTACTGGTTACAATTTGTCGTATTGTAAAATATAAGTACGACTATAAGAAGAAGAATCTCAGATGAATTTTCAAGACAAGAAACAGTTACTGGCTCATTCTATGGCAAAGCATACTTGGGGAAAACGTTTGTTTAAAAACAAAATAAAAATAAATGAAACCTTTTTAAACCTAAATACAGTGCCGGTCTTAATAGTAAGACGCACGAAATTTTCCACGAACAGAGACCAACGATACACACTTGCCCCGAATTGTTTTTTCCAATCATGACTTTGAGCATTTGGTATACGAGGTTATAAAGGCGTAGACAACTCGTACTCCATTCCACAGGCGGAATTATAGATACAGAATTGTTTTTGCACTTAATTACAGAAATATCTTCACACACGTGTTTGTCATTACCATCATCATCAGCCTCAGAGAGTAGGTCCATGAACCTGATCTGGCTCAGTACTCCATATCTTCTCTGACCTTTCAGATTCCGCTTTTCCGCAGATATTTTTTCAGCACATTCAGACATCTTTTTTCGATGCTAATTCTTTGCAGCCGATAGTTCCAATTAATTCTGTTCACTGGATCCAATCAGTCATCCACCATACCGTACGCTCCCTTTTTTCCCAGTCTTTCGTTTGGATACACCTTAGAAGGTGTTAGACTGACCACAAGACTTTCCCATTTCCGCCGATTGACATCCTTCTTGGTCAGTATCCACGATTCATTGGAACGGCCGTCGATTTATAAAATTTCGTCTGTGTATCGTTCGTAGTTTTACCCTACTCTGCTCACTGTTCTTTTTATTGTAGCACACATCGTTTGATACTTTGACGTTTCATTACGAACCTCGTGTTCATACTCATAAGACAGGTTCCATCCTAGATAAGTGAAGTGTGATACCTGTACCAGTGGCTTTCTGGTTAATAAGATTTTAATCTGACTGGTTGCGAAGTTTGAGTTTTTACACTGCGAAAATTACTTGGCTAATTACGTTAAATACATACATTAGGACATTTAATCGGAAAATAAAATGAATTCTTTACAGAATATAACTACTGTCCTTATATTTACATACAGAGTAAAATCTATAGTATGGAATACGTTAAAGCAATTGATTAAGTCGATTTAAATGGAGACGTTTTACACACCTGACAGTTTTTAGTATAGCTCACTACCCTGATGTAGGCTATATGTACGAGCACGCTACATATAGGCTATAGCATACATACGTGTACAGTACAGAAGTAGGTTAATGTGGTTAGCACCAAAGTTAGAGTAGACGCCTTTAAGTTCGCACAAAGACGATAAGACAGAATCCTCGTTGTAAAGTCACAAACCTGAAATTAATTGACAGACATTATGTTACGCACAAACGTCATTTATTAACGACATCTGTAACAGATGAGATGCTTCACGTGTACTGTCAGTTGAAAACGTCAGGTAAATATTTTCTACCCCTTGCTCACGTACGATTGGCAAATGGGTATGTGTGCAAGAACCGGAGTGGAACTCGCTAAAACCCGTGTTCAAATCACCCGAAACAATTTATGATTCAGGTGGCATCGAAACAGCCATCCAGTAAATAGAGCACGTGATAGGGAAGGCTTCATGGAACAGAACAACAGGCTGATTCACAATGTGCAAACGGTTTATCTGTCCAGGTAATTCAATTTAGGTTTCGGTTTCGGGCTCAGATAAGAAGAGAAGTGAGGCAGGCCTGACCCTCGTCACCGCTACTTTCAGGTAGATGAGTACTACTTTATACACTGACGTGATCCTCTCGCTTACACCGTGGAGCTGTCGCCAATAATAAAAAAGTTGCTCGCTTATCGAATTTTTGCCCTCAATACTGAAAAATCCATGAGTCGAAAATATTGTAACAACCTACTGTAGACAATCTGTAACAAAATACTTTTTCTTTGCTTCAGTCAATACATTAATCTAATTTAATGCCAGTGTAGTCTCAAATATACATAGGCCTGCAACCACAAAAAAAATAATTTAAATGTATGGCTTCCGCTGGCGAGTTGAGTTTCTAAAATAACTAAAACTTCTGTTTTTCTCAGTATAGCAATTTTTAGTGTTTTTATAGTCATATTTGTAATTGTATTTTTTTTAAATAACCCAAAAGTCAGAAAGTAACATTATTTATAACGCTTGAGAATATTTTATGATTATTTTGAAATTAATTTTTCGATTACAAAATTTTCAAGTTAGCTAGTATAGGCAAGCGGTTTCTCCATAAGAACAATGTATTACCCCATCTCGCCCATAGTCTCATGTGACTGTTAGACAAGGTATAGGACTATCGTACCGTTTCTACAGTAGAGCACGTCAGGAAAAAGAGAGCCACGCGAAGTCGGTAAATTGTTTTAACGATCTGGTAACAAAGACTGCAGCGTTCATTACACTATCGAACGAAAATATCGCAGTATGTTTGAGGCAAACAAATGCTACATCCTTTGAATATGTCTGATTATCAATCTGCGAACGATATCAGAACAATAACTTTGTGTTCTATTATGGAATAGTAATTAACTTTATTGTATGGAACACGCTTGTGGGGATTAAACGAGCGCTGACACTCGGCTGAATGCTACAACGATCGGTATGGGGCCGAATTGAACCTGATAATTGAACTGGAACCACTGAATAAGTAGGCGACCACACGCAACTGTGGTAGGTCAGACAGTATCGTTGTTGTCAGTCATATGTTGGTATATTTTTAAATTTTTATTAGACTTTATAGCATAGTCGGTTGTTGAATATGACTAAAAAATTATAATATTTATTAATAAAGTTGTGGTAATGGTTATAATCATAAACAGAAATAACACTGTTGCACACCACTATAGAAAAATATCATATTTCCGATCTGATGATAAGCTGTGAAGCTTGAAAGTGCAACTCGGAAAACATTTTTCTATAGTGGTGTGCAACAGTGTTATTTCTGCTTGTAAAAACGTTTAGTGTAAATTTTTATTGTTTTTGTTTGTAGTAAATAAACATGAATTTCTGGCGTCATGTTAATGATTATATATAATGATGAACGAAAGAATATAGACAGACGGAAATAGGGGGTCAGTAAGTGAAATGAATGCTCAACGAGGATGCTTAAAGTTATGATAGGTAAAGACTCGAATACCAAAAATCAGAAACCAGTGGGTGGAAGATTACAGAAGATATTAAATCTACTGAAAACAGGAAGTGATAACCACAAGAAACAGTGGAATGAAATCAAGAAATATCTCGTGCGACGTGTGATCAAATAGTTATGCAATTTCGTTTTTATAAAAAATTATATCTTTATTGAACTATATTTTTACCGCCCCCTTTAATGTAATTTCTATCGCATATAACACGGTTATACGAACGTTATTATCCTGTGCTCTCTGTGATGTCGTATGTGCCTTGAAAAGAAAGAAGTGCGGCTGCGATGATGAATTTTGGAATAGTCGATGGCGCTTGAATCGGGAAAGGCAGAAGACAACGATGAAAAAATTATTTATACCCTTGTATAAATATTTGCTTTTACAAAAAATTTCCACGGTAATAATTAATGACTTAAAAAAAATGACCGGTACACATTCGACGGATTTATCTACTGCGGCCAAAAAAGCCTTCTGTGTCTGCACACTATTCTCTGAGTATCATAAAGGTGTTCGAATTTCATTACCAACGGGAAAATGTAAGGCAAATTTCAATATGTCAGTTGTCATAAGATAAAAATATTATATTTCACGATCTGTTGATAAACAGAAAGAATATTAAATCAAATAAATAACCTTATAGTTCAGCTACGCTAAGGGAGCTTAGGTATAAGCTACTTTAGGTAGTAGCTACCTTAGCAGTAACGTTCAGAGTTAAAAGTGTATTAAGTGGCAAAACCCTAGTTGTACAAGTTAAAAGGCTAGGCGTCGATCTCCAACAAGGCAGAAGTCCAGTTAACGAAGCAACTGGACATTCGTACAGTTAGCTCAGGTCGGAGGGTTCTGGAAGGAACAAATAATGTATTGAAACTTATATTGTCTGCCGAAACTCCGCGCGAGAATGAGAATAAACACAAACTTGTACGCAACGCCACAATATTTTCTCTACGGATAATACGCTGTGCACAGAGAATAACGTTTACTGCATAATCTTCTTCCTCACTCCTCCGCCGCTAACACGTCAGAGACGCCATTTCTAGACAGAAATATCTTGTACGTGACAATGAATATTTTTCATTAAGAGTGCGTTTTCATTTTCCATGAGAATGGACGTGTCTCGTTTCTGTTTCTTTGTATTTTTTGGAGTCGTCTTACAGTATTGTATTTCTCATATTTTATGCAGTGAGAAATAAAAACAAAATATTAGCAACGCGAATTAAGCCTTTGTGTTGCAATCGCTTTCCGCCGGGCTATTGGCCGTGGCTTACTGCTTCTGTTTGTGACAGACGTTTCGGCCCAACCACCGTCGGAGGCCATCTTCAGTGCCAAACGATCGAATTGGCGAACACCGTGCCAATTTATCGATCGTTTAACACTGAAGATGGCGGGACCGAAACGTCTGTTATCAATAGGAGCAGTCGACCACGGCCTAACAGCCCGGCAGAAAGCAATGTCACCAATGATGACGCCTGCCGTGAAAGCCTTAGCAATTCCTTAAGGCTTTGGTTTTTCATTAACGTTGTTCTTTACAAAAAAAGAAAAAAGCAGGTCGAAGACGTACCAATTGTTATGCTTTATTATAGAAAACACTGTATTCTGTATAAGTTATGTTTGCAACAAATTCCGTTTTTAAAGAGAAAACGTATAATAAACGTATCTATTTAAATGAGTAATAAGCGGACAGTTTATTGAAGTAATTTAGGAATTTTTGTAGTCAAGTAATCGTGTAAGTTGTTAATTAAACGAATTAATTAATCAATTAACGTATTTATATTAGTCAGACATAGAAAACGTTGGTGATTGTGCGATATGTGTATCGTACACAACTCAGAGGCGACCTTGACGTGACTTTCGTATTACACCAGGTAATTTTCTACTGCAGTATATCTGATAAGTGATTATCGTTTTCATCAAACTATAACAAGCACCACAGTAGTTTCAAGCAACGTAGTAATTATTTCGGCGTACGTGTTCCTTCTAGGATCACGTAGGTGGAACTTTGAGTTGTACGAAACCTAAGACCGTAGATTAAAAAAAAAAAGAAATTTTTATACCATACACTGTTAAATTAATCAGTTATTATATTAACTACAAGCAGCGAAGTATATTTTACCTGAACTCTTTTGGACGATAGAGAGCTATTAAGCTTTTCGTGATTTAGTTCATTCCCGGCGCGCTCTCCATTAAGCGAGAAATCGATTGTTCGAAAGCGGTCAACTAAACACCTGACCAAGGTTTACAAGTCTTACCGTACAGCGGGGAAAACGTATCGACCCTCCAGGTGGCTCTATCGCTCTCTGCCCATTAGGGACGTCTATGATCAGTTCCTCTTATCCCATCAGCAATAATATAACGCATTTATCTGTTGTGTCAGATAAATGCACATTTAAATATTACATACATAAACCAGTCGTACAGTTTCGGAAACGTCGGGAGGGGGCATTAACGGCCAAAAGAGAAGAGTAGCGAGTCCATCACCGCTTTACATGCTATAGCTCCTTGCAGCGACGGGTGGATCCAGTCAGTCCGCCTGTCGATCAGGGTGTCCGGGCTCACATCTCTAGGAATTCGGGCTTGAGCCTTACATTGGATGCACACTTTCTGTCTCGTAAAAGAATTCGAAACTGACAAAGTGCGGCGTCCTCGTTCGCACCGCTTTGGGGTAGGTGTACACCAGGATGGGATTTCTGGCGAACTGGAGAACCATTGGCAATCGATGGTGTCGTCCTTCCGTCTGGGTCATGACCCCGGACTTCTTAGAGATCGCTTCTGAACAGCTCGATAACAACCTCTCAGAAACTATCCCCTTTCCTATGACGTGTGCAATCTACGTCTTCCAGGACCCGGGTCCAAAACGCGCAAGCAGTTTCATCGTTTACTCGAGAACGGCGCCAAATGAGTATTGGCGTTAGTGTCTGGATCACACCACCTGAGGAATCCTCGCTGCTTCTCGGATCATGCTGTTTATAGACCTCTTCTTTTATCAACCCCTTAAACAGGTGAAAATCAATTGCTTAGGGTTGGCGGCTGCTGATTTGTACACGAAAGATGTGTGTGTAATGTCATGTCTCAGTGATTACATGAGATGCTGTAAATTCTGACGCTCTTACTGAAGGTCTGGTGTTATGTAATAGACTCGTGAAGGAGTGGTTACTAGTCGTAGCAAATGTAGTTTCAGTAGTTCATTACCATCATCAGCAATATTATTATCTTGTTTTTGTTCTTCGGTTATATTGTCGACATTATTGTGCTCCTTCTCTTCATACGTTTCCTGATCGTCATCGTTATCGTCGTCGTCGTCGTCGTCATCATCATCATCATCGACAGCATTATCATCGTGTAAACAAAAAAACGGTCATTCCGACATTTCGTCGGCCCGTTGATTCTATCGAACTAGGATGACGCGCTAGGGCGACAGTCCGTTTAGCCTACGTTATAAATTTCAGACCATTGTCTGGGGTTCTGTCAGTAGTAACAAGAGGCGTTAATATAATAGGTTGTACGCGTAATAATATAACACGAAGCTTCTCGTTGGTTGTGAGGATTGTGGCAGTAGCGTCGGATAGTGTACCATAACTGCGCTCAGTGACGTGTGACGTCTTCGTTGACAGCTTTGTTATATTGCCGGGCAGGATGTAGTTCTGTAGGAAGTCACATTGACGTCAACCGTGAGAAACGTCAAACGGCGCTAATAGTTTCCCGGTTACCACATCACGGCAACTGCTAATGTACACTACCGGAATTTACTTCGACCGTTTTAAGTACATGCAATACCGTTTTAAGGGGAAGACAGCGTCTTCAGATATAGGAAGCTGACATGTTCTTGTATAGTAAATGTGTATGTGCGGGCGCGCGGGGACGTTTTCAGTTTCAATATTTTTAACAGTGGGCATTCATCGTTGTTATCAAATTTCTCTTAACGATTCCCTTCTCATTTGAACGCGATCTGTACAGCGTCTCGCCGTCATTAAGTGCCATCGTACACTTTCCGATCCGCTTCCTTCCGTGACGTCTCTCACATCAGTGGCGTCTGTGGTTCCAAATTTTGGTGGTTGCAGTAGATGGCTGAGTGGGTGGGGAAGAGGTTAAAAAACGTTAAACTATCATAATCACAATTATGCGAAATTCTTCTTATGTTTCTTCTTCTCTTCAAGGATTATGTTATATAAACCTGTTCCGGTACCCATCTCATTCTCGGACGACCCACGTCTCTTCTACCAATGGCTTTATAGTTCAGTGTCGTTTTCGGCAATCGTTGCTCTGTCATCCTTTTGCAGATGATCCCACCATTGTCTTCTGTAAATTGAAATAATTTTATTTATGTCCCTTACTTCGAGTTCTGCTCTGATATCCTCATTCCTTATTGTATCTTCAATGTATAATTTGAAGTATTTCGAAGAAATTGCATTTCACCACTCTGAATCTTGCCGCATTATTATACAAAAATTATACAAAATTATTACTATAATTTTATAACCTTAAACAACGGATAACGTTTACCTTAACACAACTTACATATCAAGAAAGCTGTGCTGATTTCATGACACAACTAAGGATGCCCTACAACGCTACTAGTGGAGCGTTGCAGAAACTTTACAGCCACCAAGGTCACATGGAACAGCGAAATTGTGAAGAGTAACGCCCGTCCTTGCATATTGCATATGTTTGTGTATTAAGCTCTGCAATTTATCGTTGAAGTCCCAAGCGGCCTACAACCACCAGCCTGCGACCCATATTTCAATTGGACGCGAACATTACCGCATAGAATCTAATACGCTTTCCGTTGAAATTGGAGACACTCTTTAGTGTTTAATGATTTCGTATCTTATTTTATAGTTTACTTATTCTGTATTGGTGGTTGTGCAACGCTGTCTCACATCACGTACCAAGATCGTTGCGCGTTTCCTCACTCCGTCTTTTGGGTGGTGTCCACGTAGATCATCCCCTATTCTCATCACATGATCAAACCAATTAAGCCTTTTTTCAGTCTAGCTACTATGGTCTCTCCCGCTGGAATCCGTCTTTTTAGCTCCTCATTCACAATCTTTGATTCCTTAGCCGGGATTACAATCTTTGTAATCCCGGCATTGAGTCTCGAGTAATCCATGTCGACAGCATTCGGTACTATTTCAGCTGCAGACTTTACTTCCGATCTGTAGCTGAACATCGACTCCACTATTCCAATGTGTTTTTTAATCTCCATGGAAATGAGTTTGTCCCAACATACGGAATTTAATCTTCCTATTATTTTACGACTTTGATATGCTTGCTGTTTTATTTTCTCGTTTCCTTAACCTTCCTCTGTCTTCATTACCCGTTTCACGTGTTCTTCATCCTTAATTAGAATTGTTAAGTAAGCATTTGAATTTGACACCAGGTACTATTCTCTTTTATCAACATTAATTCTAAGCCCGTTTGTTGACAGGAATTGTAAAGTCTGTAAGCACAATTTCAATATTAAAATGTCTTGTTCCATTACCAGACGGAAAATGTTCCATTTAGACAATCGTCCGCAAAATCGAGTATAAACAGGTGGCCTTCTCCAGTAGCTATGCTCATCCTCTGACAAGATGTTTTCCACGGTGTTAGTGTTACCTTCAGATACAGATGACAGTAGCGGGAAAATGACGCACCTCTGCACCTCTGCGTCCTTTTTTGTGGGTATCAGTGGGTAAGGATATGTTACGGGTTTTGTGTTAATCAGTTTTCCACGTACCTTCAGTTGTTGTGGTGCTTTCCGTACGTGACATCTTGGGATATAGTTCAATGGGACAACCTTTCGGAGATCGATAAATGGTAGATGGGGTTTTTTTTAAGCTAATCGAGCCTCTTTTTTTCTAGAAGTTGCTGTATTATAAATAAATTACCTGTTCGTAATATGACCTAACAGAATGCGCTCTTTTTATCGCGTATAATTCTCTTTGTTTTCTCTACCAGCTTTTTTTTACGATTTTCCCCCCAGTGGAAAAGTTTTCTCATTGTAGTGGTCACACTCAATCTGCGGTAGTTATTGGGCTAGTTTCTTTGGACCTTTTTATAAACGGGAGACGTGGGCTATTGGTGTATCTTTTAACGTTTCGACTTGTAAATCTACTGCTGTCATCAGAATCGCTTGTATATTAACCGAAGTGCAGCAGATAACAACATAGCCCACATGGTGCATGTCAATGTAGAAAAACTGTTCCATCATTGGTGTTGCCGGATACGAGTTGTAAGAAATACATAGTTTAGTTTGCGGGTACCTTGTTTCATATTGTAAACAGACAAATTTAAGACCTAGCTAAATGGTGTGTAACTTTTAAAAGTAAAGACAACATCGTTGTTGGTAATAACGATGCAGGGACGTTATTGGTTAACGTTACTGGTAAATCAAAAGCAGTGACCGATATGGGTTTTAGCACACTGTCACTGTGGTGATGCACTGGTGTAGTGAGTTGCTGTCTTGACTTTGAAATGATACCAGCCTTATCATCATTTTGACACATTAATACCTTTCAAACAATCCTGATAATATCGTTTTAACAGTAACATAATGGAGTCGGCTAGTGGGAAATTATAATGATTTATCGTCTATTATCAGAAGTAATAATTCTGTTCGTCTATTATCTGTTGGCTGGCTCTTATCGTAAAAAATCGTTTTACTTAGTTAAGATTATAAAAATTGTTTCGTCATTCTTGCACACATATTAAGTTAAACAATGTGTAATTGAATAGCTATATCTAAAATAAAATTAACTTTTTTGACAATACAATTATTACAATCCACTTTCCAGGTAGCAGTTTATTTTTATCCTCTTACTTAAAATATGAACTGAAGTAAATAATGAAAAATTATTATTACGTATTTTTAGTACGATTGCTAAATATGTTTAACTACCATCTGCGTGTAGAGCTACAGGCACTTATCACAATGATTTACGTACAGTAGGCATATATGCGTGAAACATACTTTTATCATTTCATTTAAATACATTTCCCGGAAAGTCTGCTATCTAGTGCAGACAAGACGTCAGATCGCACGTACGAGTCAAATACAAAGCGTACAGATGCATGAAAATAAAGTTTTAATTTAAAATTCGTAACCAGAAATCACTATCTCACCCACGGGCTAATGGCACAAACGTATTTTCCAGCTGGCGTAGTAAAGAACGCTAAACAAAATTCTTTTAATGCCAAGTACCAAGTATTTTTCAATAAATTTTATTGAACAAATAGTAAACAAATAGAAAGCATAAGCTATTTTTTTCCGACCAAGTTAAGGTGATTTTACTTTATTAAGATTATTTAGAAAATATATCGTCTCTTCTCTGACGAACAAACCTAAAGAATGATGGATGACTTTTTTCATGCTCGCACAGTTTCTGCACATTGCTAATTTCTTCAACTCCTAATAACTCTCACTCTTAGCTTTCTATTCTCCATTGCACCTTCCATACACTGCCTAAATATAGACTACAGATGGATCGAACATGTTAAACGTATGTCACCGTTTTTGTATTCAAGACGCATAATGAATTAGTAACCATTCAGAAGAAGACGTGTTGGCAGGCGTTGGAGGGACGTTGGAGAACGTAACAGGCAGCATGCCTAATCCCTGATGAAAACGAAGATGATGCCGAAAATGACCAACGGGCTACAGAAACGATATTTAATAATACAGGGATTTTAAACAGAGAGTGACCCGACGACCTTAGAAAATATCCGGGTTAGAGGGCGAGAAAAGAGTGTTTATTACAGTACATATTGCGATGTTCTAAAAAATTAACGAACTCAATTAGGCAAAAGTTAATTAACTAATTGAACTGAAGGTGACTTAATTAATTTGTATGGGCCTAATTGAAGAAGAAAATCAGCTTCTCCTGTATTACTGTGAAAGGTCAATTTTTAAGTCAGTGTTGTCTACCTGGTGTGAATAAAGTGTGTGTGAATTGGGCATGCGTTGTATACACACACGACTACAGTTTTGTAGTGTCAAGTGACGTGACGACAGGATTGTTCAGACACACTCCCACGCGCCCGCGCACGCACGCACACAATCATTGTGCTGGAGTATGCAAATTTCCGTTATTATGTAACACAAATATGTACTGTAATACTAACAAGAACAGACTTCCGCACACGTGATGTGGTCACAAAACAATGAGACCGTGCGCCGTATCGCCTCGGCAATGTCTGTGGGAATATGAGCATTCGAGACCGTATTAGCATTGAAAATTAACACTTTCTATGAGCTGAATTTTTCTCTTGAATGTGCTATTCTCAATAGTCGTCGAGTCGTTTTGAGGTCCTTGTTTAACTGTTTATTAGTTTTTTCTTGTCATTGCATCTTCAATCTTTTGTTAGTACGTTGTTTTTATAAAGGATGAAGTAAATCATTCCTGTGTGATGATAATTTTCCATGACATGTGGTAGTCCTTTCCTGGATTACTTCCTTACCAGATATATTTTTAGATCATTATCGTTGGTAACCTTGCTGTACCATTCAGACTGGTTCACCACTATGATCAAGGGACGTAGTGGTTGAGGTAGGCACAGGTAGGAATACATGTGAATGGGGTTAAAGAAAGAAGAACGTATGTGGTGATCAAGAGACAGTCCACAGAAAGGAAGAAATTGCAAGCCCGTGCGTAAAGGGTGGGTAAGAAACGTTTAGCAAAACAAATCCTGCACTGGACAATAGGGGAAGAAGACGAAGGTGAGCATTTCGGAGGATTTGGAGGGATGGTATTAACGCCGAAATGGAAGAAAGAGAATTAGAACAAAATCAGTAGCTGGGTAGGAATTACTGGATATAAGGTATCGGAAGATGTTCGGAAAGGGCGTTTTGAATCGATATCCGGGTGGTAGATGGGTTATGTAAGGGACACTCGAAATAATACGTAGAATCTTTTGTTGACTCCTCTGCATGATATCTACTGGATTTGCTTGCGCACTCCGATAGTTCTATTCCGTAGTTCCATATCTGATACGATGACGGATCCTGAGTAGGAGCCAGTGGCGTAACTACGAGGAGGATCAGGGAGATCAATCTCCCCCAGAGCTACTAAAATTTCAGTGTAAACCCATAACCACGTAACGTAAACCTATTTCTAAGTTAGTTACATATTAAAGAAAAGTTTATAAATAATTGTATAAATAGGTCTAATTATATGGGAAGTATCTTGAATATCTCATTTGTCCTGAGTTAAATGGGGGAGTCCAGCCTTCAAGCTAATCTCGTCCCCCCCCCCTAGTAACTAGTCTCAACCCCTCCCATAGTAGCAGCTTCTAGTTACGCCACTGATAGGAGCAGTGTATTTTATTTTCTAATGATGAACGTGAAATCTATAAACGTAGAATAGCCATAGAATCCTTATAACTCTTTGATAAATGTTTTGCTTTTTAATCATAAAAATAGATTTGAAAGATATTCAACACGTTTATTACTTTTCATCGAATCTACTGAAACTAAAGTTCGCTTTTACGATTGAAGTAAGTTTAACAAAGTATATGTAACCACTTTCTATTGTATAACAATAATAATAAAAATAATAATTTCTACGTTAATTTAATATGGTCCAACAATCACACGTCTATACTTCATTCACTTAGACTACCAGTGATAACAAGTAGCTCACGTGATCACTGCCGTTCCCGTTATTCCAGTTCTCAGAACGTGGGTAGTATAAAGTGATAACTCGGTCGCCCAGAAAGTTAACATTCTGAAGTCTTTTATGTAATAATACGTTCTTAATAGCGCGGCACTTTCCGACACTGTCTCTGTGCATCATTCAGGTGGCACCGTTACTAAGATGAGATTACCGTTTTGAGTCCACGTTGCTACAAATATTATTCATCAACCACAGCTTATCTCCTTCAATGCAACCGACACATTATGACGGTCTCACAGAATTTTATGTTGTATAGTGGAAACAGAATAACTAACATCAGATTAGTTACAACTTTAATTAGAAACAAACAAAAAGTTAGAAAATAACAAAGACACAATTATACAATAATTCAAGTTAAACGTATCCAACCCGCAACAATAAATACCAGCTTATTGCAGTTTCGCACTAATTAATACGATAATCACTTTCTACTGAACTGCAACAATCACGTCGATCCGCACTTATAATATCGCCAGGTGTAATTGAACTGAACTCGACCGCTTCAAAATCCAGTAACGATACTTCGGTCGAAGTTTGCGAGTACAGCGGGCTTGGCTGCCGGTGTGGAAGGTGATCTCGACTTATCTAGTGCGTTACGTAATTCTGCCGCGTCTGGAACAGCTTCTTGCGCTGCCGCGTGCCAAGAGTCACGTAGCCTGTATTGTTATTTTTCAGCTCAACGTAGCATATGCAAAACGTGTCAACAACGTAACTACACCGATACGAGATAAAAAATTATTTACCACTGAACAGTTGCTTTGAGACCGAATGTCATCAACCTGACCGAGAAAGCTACAAATGTTCTTGTTTTGATTTTTTTCCTCAGCTCGATGAATTAGGTATCGATTAGGCCTATTATTAAATAAGTTTGTCTACAGTAGTATTAACAATATCTTTCGTGACTGATAACTTAGTCGATGCTTACATATGAGTAGAACGGTATTAACGATGATTTGATCAAAAAGAAAACGGACGAGAAAGTTATGCGAACGGTAGAAAGAGGAAGACAGCCGGACAGACAACTAAACGAAAAAAGAGTAACGATCGTTTTTTCCGTGTTGCAGCATTGACATAAACTGAATACAGTTAAATCTTAATCAGGTTATTTTATGAAGGAAATAGTTTGTGAAACTTCGACAGATGGTGTCAAGTTGGAGAAATTGGTAGACAAGAGTGGAGGGTTTCCATGTCAGACGTCTCAGGGTTGAAGGGTCAGAGGAGATGGTGAGAGGCAGGGATAGGGAGAGGGAGGTAGGGAGGTAGATTGAGAGAGAGAGAGAGAGAGAGAGAGAGAGAGATTGAAGGATAATAGCAAAGACGGGGCTGTGTATCACATGACTACATTAGTATTAATGTCGTTATAGCGTCTACTCTGCAAGTACGATGTATCATATACCTACTCTTTGTGGCAGCACTTAAATGATAGCCTTTCATTTGGAAAAAAGTACAACTCATAACTCTGCGTTTCATACATTGTAATCATACTGTGTCTGCAGTGGAGAGAATATTGCATTGCACTTCAGTCTACACAGGTATATTGTGAAAGTTGAATGATGCTTTTATTGTAGGTGAATTACGTCTTCTCTCTACCTAATGCAGCCACAGCTTTTTTTTTTAATTTTTTATCAAGCCGCGACGAAACATTCTCTTTGTTGTAGACGGAAAACGCAGCTAAAGTTATATAAGTTAAAACCTATTAAATTATCTACAATTAGTTGTTTTCTATCGTTGCACAATACCAATGATTGCTTGCGCAGGACTGAAAGTGAAACATCAAACATTTTTGTACATAGTTATGTTTGAGTGGATTCAGCTCAAATTTCAACTGTGTGTCTGATTTCCGTATTTCAGCTCTGATATTTTTTTAAATGTAGTGCCCCATCTCTCTTTCCCTGCTTCCTCCCTCTCTCTTTACTTCAACTCTGAGACGTCTGAGAGAAACCCTCCATTCTTGTCCACCAGTTTCTCCACCTGGACACCATCGGGGTTGGAGATTCGAGGTTGACTGCATCTTTTTATGGGGTTTGAGTCTGTCGATTAGACAGATTAGTTATTGACACTTCAATTCACTTGTGACTCAAGGCGATACTAACCACCTCTGGCGAAGGAACCCAGTAAAACCTGAACCAAACTATTTGAAATTCTATAACGTGTGGCTGTACCGAGTCTTCTACGTAGGTGGCGACACCGTTACAGAATGTAGGCTGTGCGAAATTCTATAACGTGTGGCTGTACCGAGTCTTCTACGTAGGTCGCGACACCGTTACAGAATTTAGGCTGTGCGAAATTCTATAACGTGTGGCTGTACCGAGTCTTCTACGTAGGTCGCGACACCGTTACACAATTTAGGCTGTGCGAAATTCTATAACGTGTGGCTGTACCGAGTCTTCTACGTAGGTCGAGACACCGTTACAGAATTTAGGCTGTGCGAAATTCTATAACGTGTGGCTGTACCGAGTCTTCTACGTAGGTCGCGACACCGTTACAGAATTTAGGCTGTGCGAAATTCTATAACGTGTGGCTGTACCGAGTCTTCTACGTAGGTCGCGACACCGTTACACAATTTAGGCTGTGCGAAATTCTATAACGTGTGGCTGTACCGAGTCTTCTACGTAGGTCGAGACACCGTTACAGAATTTAGGCTGTGCGAAATTCTATAACGTGTGGCTGTACCGAGTCTTCTACGTAGGTCGCGACACCGTTACAGAATGTAGGCTGTGCGAAATTCTATAACGTGTGGCTGTACCGAGTCTTCTACGTAGGTCGCGACACCGTTACACAATTTAGGCTGTGCGAAATTCTATAACGTGTGGCTGTACCGAGTCTTCTACGTAGGTCGCGACACCGTTACAGAATGTAGGCTGTGCGAAATTCTATAACGTGTGGCTGTACCGAGTCTTCTACGTAGGTCGCGACACCGTTACAGAATGTAGGCTGTGCGAAATTCTATAACGTGTGGCTGTACCGAGTCTTCTACGTAGGTCGCGCCACCGTTACAGAATGTAGGCTGTGCGAAATTCTATAACGTGTGGCTGTACCGAGTCTTCTACGTAGGTCGCGACACCGTTACAGAATTTAGGCTGTGCGAAATTCTATAACGTGTGGCTGTACCGAGTCTTCTACGTAGGTCGCGACACCGTTACAGAATGTAGGCTGTGCGAAATTCTATAACGTGTGGCTGTACCGAGTCTTCTACGTAGGTCGCGACACCGTTACAGAATGTAGGCTGTGCGAAATTAAAATTGTTGTATACGTACCGTATACTGTGAGATCAGTAAGGGAAGGTTGCTTCCGATAATGCTCGTTTGAAGTCCAGAACATTTGTGAAGTCGGTGTTCGAATTTTTCGCTTCGGACCAAATGGAGACGTCGTGTGCACAGAATGCGTGAAAGAGCAGACTGTTCAGACTTTTTTGTGTGTATATTCGAAAGAAAAATAAATAAGAGGATTGTTCAACAGAAACACGTTTATTGAACAATCCTCGTAGAAATGTACTCGAAGTTATTAAATACCGGGCTATTGCTGTATAATCTGGACACCGTCGGCAACGTTTCGTATCCCACCCTCGGGGGTCTTCTTTAGACCGCAAGAAACGACAGAGTGTTAAGAAACGGTTACGGCAGATCCTGGTCGAAGGATAACCGACAACTTTTTTCGGGTAAGAACAACCGAAGAAGGGTTGCCGCCGGTGTCGAGAATTTACAGCAACCGGCCACGGCCTAATTAATGATTTAATAATTAATGATTTATTTAATCATTTTGAAAAGAATTAACACTGTTGCACACTACTATCGAAATTATTCCGATTAGCGTTTTCAAGCTTCACAGCTCATCACCAGATCGGATTTCCGATGATGAGCTGTGATGATGATGATGAGATTCTAATGATGAGCTGTGAAGCTTGAAAGCGTTAATCGGAATAATTTCCATAGTGGTGTGCAACAGTGTTAATTCTGTTTGTGATTATAACCACTAAAACAACTTTCTTAATTAATAATTTTGAGTATACTGACACCGACCGTGTAAGCTTAAGACAAAAATTAAGAAATAGAAATGTCGAAATACCACGTTAGAGTTGGTTACACCGTATCATGTGTCGAGGATTGAAGTAGGTAAATGAAACTAATCGTCGAATGAAGAAGAAAAAGATTACGGTGATACGTAGCATCTGTGGTTAAACTATCCGTTTGGTAAGATAATGATTTCGCGTTAGAAATGAAGTACAGATGAAGTATCTGTCCTTCATATGCAATTTGACCTGGTTAAAGAGCGTTGAATCAAGGAGACCGCTAACAATATACTGTAGTAGGTGTAGAGTTAGTTTTTCATTGTCCACTAGGTGCTCGGAAAATACGCCACCACAATGCTCATTAACCCATGACTAATTAGAAAGAAAAATAAGACGCTCGGTAAGTTCGTGAGAAGGCTGGCGTTCGAATCCACTCCCGGAACCAAGAAATCGATTATAAATAATTGAAAACTTTAACTATCTACGCCGTGTCCTTATGCGGTAAGCCCGTTCAGACGCATCGCCAACAGAGAGAAAGAAGAAAGAACGGTGAATCACAGGAGCACAATCTATACAGACCGCGTAGTCGCTCGAAACCGGTATATTTGAACCATATAAACCGCTTGTTTCTTAACTACAGTGACTCACATATTTGAATACTAACGGTCACACCGATTGGTGCTGCAGTAATGACATCGTTTAGATTTAAATTATGGGTGCGGTTTGAAAGATTATAGTTGTTATAATTGAAGAGGGGATCGCATATTTATTTATTAGGCTAAGTTTATTAAATGTAATCTGCGTACATGTGGAAAACTATGAGCCGAGTCGTTCGTCGTGACTTCTACAGGGAAGCGTATAGCTAATCGGTGTATTCCACAAAACTGTTTTAGGAGAGATGACCATGGTCCGTCGTTTAGATGTGTCGGAAACCGTGAAATTAGCCCTAACGTTGTCTCGCGCGGTAAGTTATTGAGCTTGTAGTTTTTATCGTATTTTTGTATGGTTGGAGGCTGTCTGTTTACGAAAAGTTAGACAAGTTAATTATTGACACTTGTAATACTGCCTCGACCAAAAAGAAGAGAGTCGGAAATCTTCGATGTAATAATGTATTCTTAAATGAGAGGAACCTCCCGACATTGTCTCTGTTCACCGCCCAGATTCCACCGTTAGTAAGATGAGGTTACCGCTTTTGAGTCCACGTTGCCGCTGCGTTGCCACAATTCGTATTCACCAACTGCATCTTATCATATTTAACGGAGCCGGCCCATCGTGTCGTCGTCATTCTGCTGTATGCACAGCCGTTGTTTAATGATGTGCAGAAACAAGTCAACAACGTAACTACACAGATCCGAGATAGAAGAAATTAATTACCACTGATAACGGTTGCTAGATGCCGACTGCTACCCTTTTGACCGAGACACTGTCACTGCAGGACGATCTTTACCTCCTTTAAAGTTGTTCCTTGGGAAGCCACAGGGTTAGAAAGACGTTGTTCCCATTAATTGATATATTGCTGTGCTGAAGCCTGTCACAGTCTACTGGATGTTCTCCACGCTTTAGTGGTCTCGTAGTTTCTGATTTTTATAAACAGGAAATAATCACATGGACTCAGATGAGAGGATTAAGGGGGTTAGGGTACCGCAGGATCCCTGTTTATGCCAAATTCGTGTTCATACAAACTGTACAAAATACATAGTTATACATTAAGCGTTATCGTGATCCATCCACGATTCCACAGACTCCAGGAAGATCCAAAAGTTCATGAAGTAATCTTCTTCTTCTTCTTCTTCTTCTTTTTCTTCTTCTGCTGCTTCTTCTTCCCCTTCCTCCTCCTCCTCCTCCTCCTCCTCCTCCTCCTCCTCCTCCGCCGCTGCTGCTGCTGCTTCTTTGGGACTACCATTTCCCAATACTACAGTTATTGACATACGGTTGTTCTAATGGAAGAGCAGAGAGACAGGAACGTAGAACATAAAAATGGTAGTAAATTGTTGATACTCATGGATGATTCGACCGCGGGATCTCGTGAATACCAATTCTCACGTTACTCTTTGTACCAAACCTCAGTCATAATTTTTTCTTGTGATGCAGTTATTTACTGGGCACATTTGTATGTCGTCTGTTGTCGATAAATAGGTCTAACTGAAGTGTTATCGTAATATATTTAATTGTTGACAAACGCATAATCCATGTTTGAAAAAAAAAATGATAAAACATTTAACGAGATGTACGGCTATGTAGAAATGTAAACTGAAAAAAAACATTGAATACGTTAAGTCAAATAACTTTCCTCCTAAAATATGACTAATGCACCCCAGTTTTTTTATCAGGTGGGTTACATTCTTTATCGCCAAAATGAAATAAGGTCGTACAATTTTCAATACATAAATGTCGGTTCATAACCATGTAGAGACACATGAAGATGTCATTTAGAAGCGAAAGTTCCATAGAAGAATATAAATATTATAATAAAACAAATAGAAATAATCGTAAAATTTTAACAAACATGTTGTACACCCTTTTAACTGTCCTGCTGTCTTAAATAACGAATGAGGTAAACGCTAAGATCATCATATACTGTATACAATTCTCTATTTTTCCTCCGTCGCCATATCCCATGTTAGGTATATAATCCTCCTAAACAAGTTTGTTTCATATCTGTCCAGCAGCTTCATTGACTTGTCTAATTAAGGTCTTATACAACATGAACTTCGTTGACTGGCTTACTGTCCTACTCTTCAAGATTTTATTAAAGGCAAAGTATACTCTGTTTCCGGCTCTTCTTCTTCTTCTTCTTCTTCTTCTTCTTCTTCTTCTTCTTCTTCTTCTTCTTCTTCTTCTTCTTCTTCTTCTTCTTCTTCTTCTCTCTCCTCCTCCTCCTCCTCCTCCTCCTCCTCCTCCTCCTCCTCCTCCTCCTCCTCCTCCTCCTCCTCCTCCTCCTCCTTCTTCTTCTTCTTCTTCTTCTTCTTCTTCTTCTTCTTCTTCTTCTTCTTCTTCTTCTTCTTCTTCTTCTTCTTCAGTGGAACCAAGGTACTGGAAACTAGAGGCTGTTTCAAAACAGTAATTACCAATCATGTAACGGTTCTGATATTACTCATACCTCTGCCTTCTTGACACCATTGTTTTCGTCTTACCTTCCTTTACTTTTAAGTCCTATTTTGTGTGCCTCTTCATCCAGTTTTAGGAAGGCTTGTTTTAACAGAAAGCATAGATCTACCAAATAATTACAACATCTGCATATACAATCCTAGAAAACCTACAGCCGCCAATTGATAGTTATAACTGTAGTCTATAAGATTGTAATTCTGTCTCTATTTTATATATTGCAAAGTGTATCTTATTATACTTTTGCTTACGATATTTTCGCTTCAATTTTTTCTCTGGCAATTA
The DNA here is from genome assembly GCA_034769895.1 of Magicicada septendecula. NCBI lineage: Eukaryota > Metazoa > Arthropoda > Insecta > Hemiptera > Cicadidae > Magicicada > Magicicada septendecula. The sequence continues at coordinate 139,042,932 of CM068372.1, forward strand.
CACAGGAATTAGCCTGTTAAATACGTGATATAAATTATATTCACAAATCAGTAATGAGCGCTTTAAATTTGCCTCTGGTGCACTTTTATAAGGAGAACAAAGTGGTTTTATAATTGGACGATCCTGCAGAGACAATACTTACAGTAAAGCAAATAATTGAAAGGAGACGCGCCGTTAATTTAGAGACAGGCGTGGCTTTTATCGATTATGAAAAAGCCTTTGTTAGGTTACGTAGAAATGCATATGGGATATCTTTAAATGTATAGAGAGTTTTCACTCCACCTAAACTGCGTTTTTCAGAGCCTGTATGCAGGAACAAGTATTCGAATAGGTTTAGGTTAGGGAAGATTATCACAATAAGTGGCCAGACAAGGGTGTACCCTCTCTCCAAGTTATTTAGTGTGCATATGGACGACATTTTGGGAGAATGGATGACTGTTTTACAGGAATACGAATCTCAGAGAAGTGTTCAATTAACGCATTACTGTGTGCAGATGACGATATAATTATAGGAAAAAGGGAAAATGGGTTAAAAAGATAAATTTATACAACGAATAACAATCTGCCAGAAATACAGTTTTAAAAAGTTTAATACTAAAACAAAAACAGTGGTCTTCCTAGGGAAGAATCCTGTAAGAACAAAAATTGTAGTTGATAATAACGTTTTGGATTAGGTATTATTATTTTGGGCATTTTAATTATTTGGGCTGTGATATCACGTATAGGAAGGACCAAGATATTGAGAGAAAATTAAATAATTTTAGTTATACTTGTGGAACATTTAGACGACGCTTAAAGAATAAGACGCAGAAGGAGATACAGCTAACGTTTTATAAAGTCATGACAGTGCTGACTTTAATATTTAGTAGTGAAACGTGGAGTCTCAAGCAAACAGATAGCGCAGTTGCAAAATAAAAGCCTCTGAAATTAAATTTGTAAGAGCTGTTAGGGTATGTAGTTTGAAGGACCGTCTTCGAAATGAGAGTATAAGGAAAGACCTCGAGGTACCGTCATAGAATAAAGAAATACAGGCAACATTGGAAGTCTCACATTCACGCGTGATTGGAAGTCTCATGGTAGACACGCATATTCCTAAACAAGGCTGAAATATAGACCAGCTGGTAGGAGGAATCGTGGGAGATCCTGGAAACAATGGTCAGACACTATGATTTGCTTTGCTTTGAATTATGCTTCGCTGGGTAAGGAGTCGTCTTTACACCTGTGGCAGTTTCCGGGACGTGCCCAATAACTACTAGATGAAAACGGTGCTGTACTTTCATTAGAAGGGTTCTTAAAACTGGGAAAGGACACGCCAACACGGTTATCCGGAAGATGGAGCCGGTAATTTTTGAACAGTTGGCAAATGGCAACTAGGCCAAGCAATGTGGTATTGACATGCTTGAGGAAGGATGTCTCCCAAGAGCGAAAGCGAAACAGAAAGGGAAGGAAGATGCTAGTAGCGATTTAGAATAGCGTGGGGAGGTTGGCTTACGGGGGGTCATCAAGAATCGCCCGAGGGCGTTTGACCCTGATATGGGGAGGTGGTGCAGACGTACTGATGGTTCTGAGGTAGGGGAAGGAAGAGGTCGCTGCAGAAGCAAAGAGAGTTTCGGCGAGCGACCGGACAAATGCAACATGAGAAGGAACTCGAAGGCCTTCACCAATTACATCATTTCTGACGAACCAAGGAGACCCCGACAAGGAACGGAGGGTTCTGGATCGAAATGGTTCCAGCTTACACTTGTTAGTGGTCGACAAGAGCGACCGCTAGGCGGGGAGCAGCGTAGGTCAGCACTGACCAAAGAAACAAGACATAGATGGTAATTTTAGTGCGAAGAGCTAGCCTGACGCTACGTGGACTAGGAACAGGCTATAGCCCACTCCACGGAGTGAAGGAGAAGCAGAAGGAGGAGGACTCTTTAATTTTAAACCACGTCACACTATTTCGGAGTCTCCGTTTTAGACGCGCATTGAGTCTAATAAGATTAGAACAGACATGCGACCGCAGCGAGTTTGGTGCAGAGTAGTTGTCGACAAAACGTGCTGTGCAGCGGAGAACGAAAGAGAAAGTGACTGACATTACCGCGTTGTGCGGAATGCGATGCGATTTGTGTACGACGACCTTCACAGTTCCAGCAGTGTAATTCCTGTACTGTACAGTAGTGTCGGCCGACAAAAAGACGGGTCACGGTGCACTAACATTTGACAGGTGCTTTTTGAAACACCAGAAACGACAAAAATTGTATTCAAAAAATAATTAATAAGAGTCAATTTCGTCCGTGACATTTAATTCGGTCGCGAAGGCGGCAATCATACCGCGTCTGACTATAATTATGCGCTCGGAATTCTGGCAGCGTGTTCGACCCGAGCACGTACAGTACATGCACAGAACGTGTCTGCGGACTTGTTATGCGCCAATTCTTGTCATAAATATTAATTATTAACGAGGACTGTGCTCGCAGAAATGCATAAGGCGTTGTTTTCTGTACAGGCTGAATAGAAGCCATACGTGGCAGATGTTCTACGTTTGTTTCTTCTTCCGTTTGATTTAGTAATCGATCTCTTATATCGACTTCAACAACTGATCTTTACTAGTATGCTCCTTGAGCTGCAGAACTCGCACAATATTTTGAACGAAGTAATTTATTATTACGCGACGGTGAATTAAATCTTCTTCACCGTGTGTATAAGACGTTAAACACAGTAATATAAGACAGCGAATATTTGTACTTTTTACTCAGTAATTTGGAAACCAATAAACGTAGAACACTGGGAGTTAGATTAGAATTGAAACTGAATCTTTCTGCACAATTCTCTCGCGTAATGTATCTTAGATAGGGAAAACGTTTTTCGTAGGCTACTTTTTATGCCTCACGGATGAAAAAAATAAAAATTTGATATGAGATTTTATTTTTATATTGTTATTACGAGGATGCTATTAAATTTAATTGGCATGTACGTGATCTGGACTACATGTACCAAAAAAAATATTGTTAAGGAGCAAGAACATCCTGCGTAAGAACAGTCTACGTATATTGTAATACGTACTAAGCCGAGTGTGCAATGATTTTATCAGATTTATAATTTTTACCAACTCAGTTTTGTGGGTAAATTTATTTAAAATATACCAAAATATGAAAATTTAAAATACTGTTACTACTCTGTACAATGTTAGCCGTATCTAATACCTAATTTTTATCTGTCGAAGATTGGCGAAGTCGCGTAATAGTAGCGAACGTAAAACCTATAAGCTCAATGTATTTCCCTACCTCGCCCGTTGTCTCACCCGACTGTGGAACCAAGAATACATACATTCCGATATTAGATCATTTTTCTAGTATGGGAAACATTACAAAATCCCGATTTTCCCACTGTCTTTAGTAATATAACAATTGCAGAGCACACAATCACAGAATGACAACTAAAACTTCGAAACGTTCGGATTTGAGTTACAGTTCCTTTCAGTTTGACACTCTACTGGAATTTCAGAAGGTTTTCAAACTTTTGACCTCATTTGGGCCCTGGGATACAAGAATTTTGAAATTTCCAAAACTTAACACTACATTCAGATATTAGTTAAATTATCTTTAATATGATAACACATACCGCACTTGTATTTTTTGCGATTTTATCAAAACTTTCACCCACTTTTTGGGCCCTGACGTCAAAATTTTTTTTTAATTTTCAAAAATGAACGCTGTATTCAGATTTTGGTTTAAATTCAATTAATTTGATTTTGGTTCAGTTTTCTTAATTTGATACTCCACATGGACTTTTGCGATTTTTTCACAATTTTTCCCTTCACATTTGTGCCTCCAACCATCCCTGTTTTCGGAGCAATCAATCTCGAAAGCAGTAGGGTTCTGTAGGGTTAAAGTATGGAGACGCTTGCCAAGTTTTATGAAAATCGGTGGTTGGGTTTAAAAGTTATACACTAAATGCATATAAAGACAAATGCCGAACGGTTGATTCAAAACTGAGAACTTGCTTCGCTGGTTCAGTTATTGTTTTCGACTAATACTTTAATAGCGGCACATGTGAGCTCTCCGCCTCGTCCATACTTCCTACTTACGTTACGGTTGCGTTAATTTCAGATTCTCTGTGAATTACCACATTGTGAACATGACTCAGGTTTACATAGTTTTAGTGTCTCATAAAACAGCAATTCTGCTGCCTTCCCACGTTAGAAGTGTCCCATTTAAGCAGTATTAGTAAGCACTTTTGTTCACCTGTCTAAATGTTTACCACGTTTAGCGCGTAGTTTAGATTTGACAGTAACTTGTGTTTTGTACATTAGGCAACTTTAAAAACATTTTATAGTAGGCCTACAGCATCAAAGAATTTTTTTTCTTGTATCGGCCATCTAAGGACCACATGCCAATTTCGATTCTTTATTCTTTGTTCTTTTCCTTTTCTCCAATATTCTTTCATCTTTTTACTGTGTCTCTTCTTCCTGTCTTCAGTCCACTTTGAACCTGCGTTTTTCTCTCTCCTACCATGGACTCCCTTCATTTTGAAACACATTTGCCCGAAAAACGTCCCTTTCAATCGCTTCTTCTGCGTGTATATTATTTTTTTCTAAATCCTTTTGGACTTCTTTAATCCAACTTGATGTTGACTTCTTCCTTCACAGATATTTGAAGATCTGCTTTGTTATTGTTAACCTATTGTCGTCCATTCTATATAAATGTCCAAAAAATAATAGTCTTTTTTTCTCATTGTTTCTGTTATATTTTCTATAGGCCTACTTTGATATATTTCATCATTACTTCTTAATTTCTAACCTTCTGAAGTTATTTTATTTATAAATGATGTTATTTTATTTATTTTTTTTTAATAACGAGACAAAGAGCTCTCACGAGGTGAAAATGTTTGCAGACGTGGATTTTGATAAGTCGTGAGAAGGAGGTTTACAAATAGTGCAAATGCTTCAAAGGCAGTCGTGAATCCGCTGAAGACCGCATTAGGCCTATGTAATACTCCAAGATTCTCACAGTAATAAAGAATAGTTTGAAACGTTAGAAAAGACTACTATTAGGGCACTTCATGTCGCTTAACATGGAAACACTGTCAGTGTAAGGGTAATTTATGGAAATTGCTCCACGATAATGCACCAGCTCAAACGTCATTGCGTGCTTAAGAAGGTTCGGCAAAAAGAAATACTAATACGTTAATAATAAGACTTTAGTGGGACTAATAAGGTCTTGATAATACTGCAGTCACCGTATTCTCTATATATTGGCTCTATGAGACTTTTTGTTTTTCTAGAAAATGTAAAATTCAAGGTAATACCGCAATATTCATTGCAGACCTATTTTGTAGACTAAAAAAACTTCGGCGTAATTGTGTTCCGTACGATAAAGATAACTTTGGAGGCGAAAATGTAAATGTAGGTAAATAAAGACATAGAATCTTTGAAGTAAACAAAATCGCATGTCCTGTCAAAGTTTTCCAAACTGTTAGGCCGTAGTTCAAAATGTGTATAATTACTGCCAGAGGTTTCGACAGTGCCAGTGACGGACATCTTCATTGCCGCGGGAACAGATATCTCGAAAGCCGCGTAGGAGTGACGAGCAATGTCCATCATGGGTACGGTCGGAACGTCTGATAGTATTTATAGACACTTTTGACTACGGCCTAACAGCCTGGGAAATTTTGACAGTATAACCACCGGTTGTGAAGGATGACGTTCTCCTAAAAACTGCATGTATTATACAAGTCATTTCCATATATGATACTTTATCTCGGTGTATAAATTTACTGTCTTTCGTACTGGGTTACTTTGCTACCTCTCTAATTCACGTTCAACTTGCACCAATCATCTGTCATGTCCACGTCACTTTCTCTCTTCTCCTACGTATATAACTTTTTCATCTTACTTCTTGTTCTCATTTCCTGACAGTGTCGGTACATCCTTCGTCTTCATGTAACTTCCTTCATTACGGCTGTTTCTGTATCCGCTCTTCTTTCTTCGTTTGTTAGGCTGGCTCTTTTGGGCGCTTCTCCACAGTGTACATCCAGTTTTTAATTTCCGTTTACAGAATTTTTAATTTTTGAAGTGCGAAGTTCATATACGGCACTCCCGTATGGTCCCCGGCTCACTCCCGTACACATCGCGCTACTGGGCCAGTAAACTGATTCAACGCGTCAGGAAATATCTGAAACGAGAAAGCAGTGTTGCCAGGTCAATTAAACCTGTTTTCCCCACATAGCTTTCCAAAATCTCGTACTGCCACAAGTCGTGTGCTTTAAACAAAGCGTTATATTTTAAAGAATGCCAGCATACTCGAAATGTCTAAATAGTATTACAGTGAATAACTTAAATATTAAAATTAATTTTATTATTTAATTAATCTGTTTGGCATTTTATCACATTTTATTACAAGATATTTAACATTTACTTCAGGACAGCCACCAGACCGCATTTCTTTCATCATAGTGTATCACTTTACATTAGCGTTAACTTCATGTCCACCAGAGAGCAAACACCAAACAAGAATTGGTGATAACGCCTCAACATAATTGAAACAATAATCCATTGTTTTAATTGAATTATAATACTTCGCATATCACATTCTACTTTTCAACAAAATATTGCGTAAATCACATTGTTACATTGAAAAACAAAACATTTTTTGTTTGTTATATATGTGTACTCATATATACGACGTGTGATGATTTTATGTACGTTCACTATAAATATCGATTTCTTAGAATAAAATACATAAAAACACTACTATGCGCCCGTGTCGTTTAAGTATCCGTTCACTTTTATTTGAATCTGAAGTCTTTGTATCAAAATATCTCTTACTCCAAATACATACGAGCAAGCTTTTACATGTTGAATCAGTTCACTCGCCTCTCGACACTGAAGTAGACGTGGGCCTATATACCTATAACAGGTATTTTGGAACGATATTTTTGTGGAACGGATGTAACAATAACTGAAAAGTTGAAATACCTGTTATTCGCGGCCTCGCTGTTCCGAGTCACGGGACCCCCCTATGCAACTAACGAGTACACAAGTAACAAGTAAACGAGTACTACAAGTATTAGGAGTATTACGGATACACTAGTAACAACAAGTAAACGAGTACAACAAGTGTTAGGAGTATTTCGACTACACGAGTACGAAGCCACTTTTTGGTGCTGAATACTTTCTGCGCAAAGAGACGAAGCTGTTTTTAATAAATGAAAAAAAATCATACTGATGTTACATTTATTCTCGTGTGTTTATTATACTAGTCACCAACTTGGTAAATTTTGAAAAACCAATTATATTGTGTTATAACCTATAGAGTGGCTGATAGATGATAGGCCATATTATACTTTTTGTTAATGTGATTTTAACTTCACTGCACATCGCACGTAGATGATGTTATTGTTGTAACTGACATTTATGCACTTTATCTAGTCCTGTTCATTAAATCTTTACTGTTCTGATAAGGCTACCCTAAAACATAAGGTGTTTTCGTAAATTTGTTTCTTTTATCTAAACTGCTGATTTTGAAGTTTTGTCTCCATCTACTTATCATTTGACTAATAGTAGTTTCCAAGTTTCCACTTAGTAAAGAAATAAAAGTAACAAACTCCATAACAGATAACACGATTAGATGTAAATGGTCAAACTACAGCCTAAGATAAATACACGATCCGATGAAGATAAGAATTTACTAAACTTATTAGAAGGCCATCAATAAAACAAAGAGGTGACAAGAAGAGAAAGCTATAAGTATATCTGAATTTCTTGGAGACTATAAAACATTCGTGAGTGATTTATGTTATGGATCGAAGTTTCCATTATGCCCAACTTGTGCTTTTGCCAGGACCTATCAGTTGCACAGTAGATCTACTAGCAGTGATTCCCACCCTTTCCGGACCCGCGTACCACTTCGGTCTGCCGCGTTCTTTCCGAGTACCACTTGATAAGAAAATAAGATAAGAGCAGGCATCGAATGAAATTTTACCGCACACTGGTTAGGTTGTGTTTTTATAAGGGCGATCGGTTTAAATCATGTCCGATGAAAATTGTTTTGAACATAAATTTGTATTTTTTTTTAAATTAAATACTTTTTCCCTAGCTAGGTCTTATTACTTACCACCGGTCGGGAACCCCCGTACTATGGGAAGGCCTTTTTAAGTATTGCTGTCCACTGTGACTGTTGTCAGTTTTGCTAGGTTATGTTCGTTATGCTAGGTTATGCCCTATAAATTCTCATGTTTCTTATTTTCTTTTAAACAGTAATAGCTTAATGAATTCAGAGTGTAAAGTAACACTGTTAATACTTTTAGTTTAAATTTATTTCATATATCAAATTATATGATGTAGGTATATGTATAATGAGTATATAATAACAGGTATTTGAACCTTTTATTTTTTGGAACGGTATCATTCGTACCTGTTATTTGAAATACTAGTTTAGCACACCTCTACACTGAAGTTCTCACTTCTGGCGCGTGCCACGACACACTCATTTATTTTAACGAATAATAGTACAATTCAACTGTGTTAATACAATTAGATAATGAGACGAATTTTGGTTTGGTTCCTTTTTTTTTATTTGGCACTTAGAGGCCTGCTGCGCAAACCATATTACTTTGTACTGTGAACAACTTTACCGTTGTGTTGTGATTAGTGCTAATAGAAATCTACCAAATACGCTGCGGTAGTGTGTGTCAGAAAGTCGCTCGCTGCAAATTCATTCTGCCGCCCTGTAATGATGCTAGTAGCTGATGTTTCTAATCGAATGGGATGATTATTATTATCATTATTGCTGACCACCAAGTACAAACTGGAACACGTAATTCAAGGAAAACAGTGCTGACACGTAAAGGTTATGTAATAAGAACGTGTACGGAAACTATGAGCATTGTTGTTACCGCACGACCTTGTCAGCGTGAAGATCACTGAATAGAACTCTACAAAAACACGCGGTGGTATAAAAAAATAACGCTATTACATAATACCGCTACAAGTGCACACGATCAGTGATAACATTAATCCGGTGCGTTTTCAAGTAATTTATCGTTTGTTTTGTTACACTAGATTATTGTCTCTCCGAGTTGAGAGAGTTTCCGTCACTTGTCTCGGCGTTCTAGTTAAATCATAAATTACATGATGATGTCTTCTATATTTTTCATGGTTACGGTTTATTGTATACTTACCGAGGCTGTGGCACCTTGTTACTAGAATGGTCAAGACAGCCACTGAAGCCAGTGTACATCAGTCCGGAAACAAAATGAAAGAGCGTTTAGACCGTATTTCTATGGAATCGTCTTTTAACATATAACCTCATCATATTGTTTTTCTTTTTCTTTTACTTCCATGTTCCATAAGGAAATGGAAGTATGGTGATGGCGAAGAAAATCGTGTTCGAGATAAGGGCTGATTCTGATTCTACTAACCTCAAAACATGAAGAACAGTCATTTTCCGAAAAGTGTCTGTATATCTGTGTGTCTGTGTGTAGAATGTTTTCTATGGCCAACGATAACTGCCGACAAGTTAAACAGATTCAAATAATTTTTTGCATATGTGACTGAATTGTGGAGGACTCAATGCCTATTGATTTTGGTGAAAATCGGTTAAGGGGAAGGGGTAGTTTACCTGCAACATTTTACGTTTTAACAAGAATAAAGTACTTAATTTTGATAAATAAAGTATCCTGAAAATACTGTATTTCCTGTAGGATTTCTACAGTCATAATAATCCACTGTAGAAAGGTAGATGAAATATCTATAAATGAAAAGGGTATTGAAAGGGGGAAGGGGGTAATTTTCTATAAATAAAAATGATAGTTGAAGAGGGAGGGGATACTTTTTTATATGTGTGCTACGTTATCGGCAGCAATGAAGTAGTTTGTTGTTAAAATTCCTTCCCGGGCTATTTGGCGGTGGTCCAATGTCGTCTGCAAAACTAGACGTTTCGGCAGTGCCATCGACTGGCATCATCAGTGAAAATCGAGTGCGCTAACGTGGTATACGTTTGTGACCACAGTACTGTGGTTGAAGAAAGAAGTAGTTTCTATGGAAATATTTCATTTCGAAAATGATTTTAAATATAAATCTTAGAACATGGAAGTCATATATGGTTTCTCCATACCGATATTTAATTAAGTAAACGGATAAATATCAGCATACAAAAACGCTCCAGAACTGAAACAATCAAACGAGGAGTATCCGTGAGGCCTCTGTTATTTGACACTCGTGTTGTTGATCACCCGCTTTTATAAGTTGTTTATAATCAGTAGAAAACAAAACCTTAATTGGGACAGAAAGGCGGGACACAACTCGTAGTGTGGGCCTGATCAATTGTGGAGTACGACAAGGGTGTCCATTGTCACCTTCTCTTTTTAATATATGTATAGATGATGTTATGCACAATTTGTAGATGAACCTTTCAGAACATTTATGATTGATAAGTCTGCAGTTGACTCGTTTTTATTTGCTGAAGACCAGGCTGTCCTGTCAAACTCGGAAATCGGTTTGCAGATGGCTGTACACTCATTGAATCGAATCTGCAAGGATCTCGAATTACAGATCTCCACAGTGAAGACCAGATGATGACTTTTTATGGAACTGATCACATACGAGCAAGAATTGTTGTAGATGGTATTGATCGGGAGCAGGTCAATAATTTCGAATGTATGGACATAATTTTGTCTTACATTACAATCAATGATGTGGTAAAAGACCTACACAAGTTCCACCATATGTATGGTACCATCAGAGGAACTCTAAAATCAACGAGTAAAGAAACACGCCTGAAGTTCTATTGATGGCCCTCCCCACACTTCTCTATAGATCTGAAAATTGGACTTGACGAAATACCAGGCCAGTCGTTTTCAAGGGCCGAAATGAGGTTTCTCAGGCACGTGGCAGGATATACACTTCAAGACAATAAAAGAAATGTATATGTACTGAATATTATGTGTATATTTGATAGGATTGTCCAGTGTCGGTTAAAATGATTGGAACATCTTGACCGAATGGTTGACTGCCGCATCCCCAAACAGCTATTGAATTACGTATAAGGAAAGGTGTGGGACGTCCGAAGAAGCGTTGTGTGACCAGGTCTAGTCTATCTTCTTGGAACCGGAACAAACCACTGGCTGATGATGATGATGGTGATGGTGATGATAATGATGATGATATTCAGTGGTTTCATTAAGTTCGTATTAATCAATAGAAATTTTAATAGTACAAGATACGATCAAAAAGTTCGTGCAATTTTTGCATAGCTATGCCCAATTCAGAAGGTTCTTCTTGTGATGTTGGTGCACAGGTCTGTGGCAGTTGTTAAGCATGTGTGTAAGTTTGTTAGCAATATTAAGTGCACTGTTTATTAGACAGGTAACTGAGTGAGTTGTGTTTTGGTGTGTCAGGCGATTTTGTCTACGATACGAGAGGAGTGTACAGTAAATTTTATGTAGAGAACGAGATAAATATTGTTCTAACGTGGTGAAAGTGTTGCAGAAGACTTTAGGCGAGTCTAGTAGGCCTACGCACGATCGAGAGTTTTAAAAATGGTACGAAAGCTTCAAAGACAGTTTCGAAGGAGCTGACAGTAAGGTGAAGATTGTGGTACTGTGTTCTACGAATTTATATCACTAGTTGCTAATGGTGATGAAAAAAAGTATTTTTGAGGATTTTACCTCATTTGCGTGAAGGTGTTCATGAAAACGGCCAGGTCAGTGGAAGGTTAATTTGTGGTAATTGAACGAGTACACACGTCATTGCTTGTTCAAAGATTTTAGGAAAGGAGACATCGTAATTGAAAGAGCGAAACGAGTCCTCCGTTTTAGCTCGACCGTTGGCATTTATGTGTCTGTTTATCTGTGTGTCTATTTAGATATGTTGCACGATAACTTTTGAACGTAACAACTAATTTTCGTGAAACCCTGCATTCATGTCCATACTTTCACCCTACAGAACCTTATTTTTCTTTTTATTGATCCCTCCAAAATAGGGGACGGGAGACAAAAATGTAAGGGGTGAAAACTGAAAAAATCGCAAAAGTCCATGTTAAAAGGAATTTAAACCACAATCTGAATATAATGTTAATTTTTGACAACTTCAAAGTTTTTGGACGTCAGGGTGCAAAGAGTATGCGAGAATTTCGATTAAAACGCACAAATTTATGTGGGGTATCAATTCTACGTGTTTGGTCCTATAAAAGATTCCCTTGCGATGCGGCGATATCAGATTGATGAACTCCAAATGCATCGCGTTAATGATTATCAGATAAGTGACGGGAATAGCATCGAAAAAAGTTTTGTGACGCCACGATGAGTGTTTAAAATATTATGGAGAACCATCCATGGCTTCCATGTTCTAAGATTTATATTTAAAATCATTTTCGAAATGAAATATTTCCGTAGAAACTACTTCTTTTTTCAGAAGTACTGTGGTCACTAACTTATACCACCTCACGTGAGCACACTCGATTTCACTGATGATGGCAGTCCATTCCATGGCACTGCCGAAACGTCTGGTTTTGCAGAAAACATTGGACCACGCCCAAACAGGCCGACAAGGAATTTTAATAACAAACTACTTCTTTGTTGCCGATAACGTATTACACATATAAAAAATAATCCCCTCCCCCTTCAACTGTCATTTTCATTTATAGAAAATCACCCCCTCCCCTTCAACTTCATTTATAGATATTTCATCTACCTTTCTACAGTGGATTATTATGACCTTCTTTTCAGGATACTTGATTTATCAAAATTAAGTACTTTACGCTTGTTAGAACATAAAACGTTGCAGGTAAACCACCCCTTCCCCTTAATTGATCTTCACCAAAATCAATAGGCATTGAGTCCTCTACTACGCAGGCTTATATGTAAAAACTTATTTGATTCTGTTTTAATTTGCGGCAGTTACCGTTTGCCATAGAAAAATTCTACACATAGTCACAAAGATAGACACACAGACACTTATCGGAAAATGACATTTCTTCATGTTTTGAGGGTAATACAATCAGAATCAGCCCTTATCTCGAACACGATTTTTTTCGCCATAACCATACTTCCATTTCCTTATGGAACATGGAAGTAATAAAATTAGTGATTTTATATAAAAGTAGATATTCGACAACAAACAACAAAGAATGACATAAAAATAGGATACAGCAGGGAAAAAGCTATTCGTTTGCTAAACTCATTACTTTGGCCGAACAAAATGAAATTTCAAACTAAACTGACAGTCTACACAACTATTGTGGAGCCCATTTTAACTTATGGCTGCGAATGCTGGCAACTTTCAGATAAAGAGAAAAAGATGATAGAAACTGTCGAAATGGACTTCTTAAGAAGAGCGTGTAATATTTCTAGAATGCAACACGTTAGAAACGAAGATATAAGAAGGAAAACAGGGCGCGTATTTACAACAGGAGAAAGAATAGAATCCAGACAGTTGCTATGGTACGGTCACGTAATGAAGATGGAGGAGACGCGATGGCCAAAGAAAGCATTGACTTACACACCACAAAACAGGAGAAGAAAAGGAAGACTTACAACACAATGGAGAACAGGAATTAGGAAAAGCATGAGAGATCGATCTATTGAAGACGATGACTGGAAAGATAGGGAGAAATGGCGATCGAAATGCGGGATGCGGCATAGACTGTAGGACCCCCGCTAATAATATAATAGATATTCGATTGTACTTTCAGGCGAACGAAAAAATGTTCATAAATATTCCACGTTTAGTATTTCTTATGGTAGTACAACTAACGTTTGGACAGTCCCTCGTATCTGTGTGCTCTGATCCCTGAGGAAGGTACGTCTCCCAGTTTACCTCGTCTCTCAGATGTAAATTCATCTTATGTGTGGACTATCGAGTTTTATAAATCTGTACACTGCCCATATGTTTAATTCAAGGTGATGATCTCTTGGTATTGGTACCCTACACTTTTACACGTTGGTCGCCACTGTAAAACGTGAAAGCTTTGCTATACTGAGGACTGTCCACTTTCGTTTCGTAACATCGTTAAAGTCTGGTGTTGCTACTAACCTCCGTGATTGACTAAATTAAAGATAATTTTAACTAGAATCAGAACTTAGTGTAACATTTTTGAATTTTCAAAATTTGGAATCCTAGGGCCCACTAAAAAGGTCAAGAATGTTTAAAAAATTGTGAAAATCGATCAGGGTGTCAGACTAAAAGCAATTATAACCCAATTCCGAATGTTTCTAATTTTTAGCGTTTATTGTATGATTGTGTGCTCTAAAATTGTTATGTTACTAAAGAAATAATGGGGATTTTTTCTAATTTTTCCATAATTTAAAACATTATGTAATATAGAAATTTGTGTGATAATAAATGTACTGCGTCCAAAATAGTGAGCGAGTTGTGCAGCTCGAGACCGTACTATTGATAGTGCAACCGTCATATTCGCTAGACATGTCTCATGTCATCTTTAACTCTTCCCAAGATTTGGAAAACGTGAAAGGACGACGTTTAGCGAGCGTTGGAGATATTAAAATAAATTCGCTGAGCGAGGTTAAGGCTATATAAAAAAGCAAAATTGTTTTGAAACTGAAGAAACGTTGACATACTTTATTGTACTGTTCTCTGATGGAGGTTATTTTAAGGGGGCAGTATAAATATAGTTGAATAAAGAAAGAATTTTGCAAACAAAAATTTACAGGCATTGCACAAATGCAATGCACAGAGAAGGGCATTGAAAATGCTTCAATAAATCTAAACAATATATATATATATATATATATATATATATATATATATATATATATATAATTTGTGATGTTTTCAATTTGTTTCTTCTGCAAGTAGATAATATTGTATATTCTTTTTAAGATTCTTTGATAAAAGATTTATCAAATCTTTGATTTTAAGATTCTTTTTAAGATTTTTTGTAAATTCTTTTTAAAAAGAATATACAATATTATCTACTTGCAGAAGAAACAAATTGAAAACATCACAAATTATATAATTACTGCAAGAAACATCGAGTTACTTATATAGAAAATGATATATATATAATTTCTGTTCATTCACCAATCAATGAATTCATTCTTCATTTACCAATGTACAGATTATAAGTTAAATGTAGTCGCATTCATAAGCGAAGTTTTATATGTGTACTACGTTATTGACAACAAAGAAGTAGTTTCTGTGGAAACTTACCGGTTCCCATTTTCGATCACTCGCAAATGTGCGACACGTCCTTATACACTTTTCAATGTTAACAAAAATTGCACGACATTTTTGTTGACCTTCGGGTTATTCCAGTAAACAGGTAACACGAAGTAATACGTATTTTTTAAATTGAAACGTTATTAAATTTGTTACTTCAGTGCCACGCGACCATATTGATTGTTAATTGGTGGACTGACCATGTGACGGTCACAAGAGAGTACAGTTTCATCGATATCAGCGCAGTGCGTGATCACCATCGTCGCCGCCCCCCATCATCATCATCATCAAATTCATCTGTAAGAAGAACGGGAGTTACATTTTAAAAAATTGGTAAAGTTTAATGAAATCGATTCTAAACTGCTTTTTTTCCGAGCTCTTCATGAATAGCGAGTAAGTAAATCTAATTTCACTACACAGTAACTTGATTTCTATTACTTTGTTGTGTCTAAATACAAGATTTACTCAGTTACGCTTTGAGCAAGGATAAATCATCCGTCATGTCATTATATTTAAAAAAAATGAAAACAGTAAAGCCAGAATGCAAGTGAATGTCTAGCATTGAATTATAATTTGGACAAACTGGAACTATTGGAAAGACGAATTAGGAAAATATTATGCCCACGAAAAACCGAAAACTTCAGAAAGTTGGAAATTAAGAAGTAATGATGAAATATATCAACGTATAGAAAATGTAACAGAAACAATGAGAAAAAGAAGACTATTATTTTTTGGACAGTTATATCGAATGGACGACAATAGGTTAACAAAGCAGATCTTCAGATATCTGTGGGGGAAGAAGTCAACATCAAGTTGGATTAAAGAAGTCCAAAGGATTTAGAAAAAATAATATACACGCAGAAGAAGCAATTGAGAGAGAAGTTTTTCGGGTAAAAGTGTCAAAAATGGAAGGAGTCCTGGGTAGGAAGAGAAAAACGCAGGTTCAAAGTGGACTGAAGACAGGAAGAAGAGACACAGTGAAAAGTTGAACGAATATTGGAGGAAAAGAAAAGAATAAATAATTGAAATTGGCATGTGGTCCTTAGATAGCCGATTAAAAAAAAAAAATTAACATGTTTTGACCTTCATGATTCACCGAGTTAACGTCAGATCAGTTTCAAGTGAGTTAGTTGTCGGAATGGAACAAGCAGAGTACACGACAGCACAACAAGGGCGACTTTAAGTTAAAGGGCGTGTGTGTGAAAACGTTCGTCAAAAATGCGCAAGGTGATGAAGGTGAAGTTCGAAAGAGATGCGCTTTACAGAGTTGCGTTAATATTGAACTTCAGATAATGAAGTATAGACCTAAACAAGGATTGGAACGGACGGAAAAAATTAAACTACCGAATCGAGTTTCTGAATATAAACCGAGAAGCAAGGACGTCAGAAAAAAAAAGATTACTTCCGGAACAAATTCAAGGAATAACAAAAGAAAAACTAGACAATACACAGACATACATACGACATACACATACACAGTATTAGCCACACGACAATACATTACATGTCGCTACTGAAACTGCATTTGTGTTATTCGAAATGTGTATCTCATGCTGTGGAACTTGTCTGGTCCGTGGTAACTTAATTCTACCAACAGGAAGCAGCTCGATTAGTTCTCTGTAGCTTAAACCCGGACTACCTTATTCGTTGTATGAGTCATAACTGCGCGCGCGCGCGCGCGCGCGTGTGTGTGTGGCACTCACACGCGCAATTTCCCGGTAGTCGTGGAGTTTAGCTAATAAATCCGTTTGTTACAGTCAACGTAAAACGCAGCGGAAGGGAATTAAAAAACCTATTACTGAACGCGAAGCGTTATTGCATTTGAATATAATTAAAGCTGACGGGTATTGCTACGGTGTAAAAAAATTTAATTACACCACGATTGATGTAATCTGTAACACGTATTGTAATAATTTGTAGTACATAATTCGATATTGATGACTGGATTCTAAACAGGAGGTTGAAGAGTACACGGTCTGTGAAGTGGTGTTTAGATTGAGGACGGATGCGTGATTATCCACGTGGAGCGCAGGATTCCGAACATGTTACATGTAATCGTAGATCGTGTTTAAGACTATTGTGGGCTATTGTTTAAGAATTTAATATTTCATCATCTTCATCAAGGATTAAACCAAAAATGGTTACTTCCAGTCCCAAGCAGATAGACTACAGCTGGCCACACCAGCAGTTCTTCGTACACCCCATACCTCTCCGTCCTTTCGGCTTATAATTCCATACTTGTTGAGGGGGGGGGATACTTGTTGCTGCAGTCATCCATTCGGTTAAAATGTTCCAACAAGTTTAGCCGATATTGTGCAATTCTATCAAGTATTCAGAATATATTGGGCAACTCCTAATATTCAGTTCTTGCCGTACAACGACATTTCTTTTGCGATCTTGGAAGAGTATATACCCTGCCACGTGCCTGAGAATTCGGCCGCTCGATACGACTGGCCTGACACTTTGTTAAAGTCCAATTCTTAGACCCATGGTGAAGTGTAATGGAAACACTGAAAGGCCTCGTCCGGAACATGACAAGTAGCAGTTTAGCAAGTAAACACGACAAAGTTGGAAATACAGATTTAGCAAAAGCAGCCCATGCCTTCAACTTCCTTTTACCTCAACATCTGTGGTCTCCTTTCTCATTTGAACTGAATATACCTTCACTGAATATTGTTGAAATCAGGGGCCGACCTAGCAATTTTGCCGCCCTGGACAGAACGGTTGTTTGCCGCCCCATACTAGGTGAAGAGATTATCAAATTATTCCACGAAATAAAAAACACATTTTAGGTATTCATTTATTGGTTTTGCATCCTAAGATACAAAAAATAACATCTGTACAAAAAATAACATCATCATGCAGTGTTGTATTAAAAAATATTTAGCTTTCGAAAATAAAAATGTTTTAGAAATCTTTTATACAAAATAGAATCTTTTATACAACATTTAGAGAAATATTGAAATAATAAGAAATGTAGAAGAACGAAAAATAAAATTTTCAAAAAAAAAATATAATGTAGACTACGTATAAAAATAACTCAATTATAAAATATCCTGAAAGATATAAAAACATAACAATTGAATATAAAAAAAAGTTTTCAAAATATTAAACACAAACTTAAAATACCTTTTTCCTAACCTTTATTTCAGCAAACTCTTTCAGTATTTGCTTGAAATCAATTTTATGACATACATCGTATTCTATTGCGAGAGTGGCCAGACCACTAAGTCGCTCTTGTGTTATGGTTGACCTTAAATAATTCTTTATTATTTTTAATTTCGAGAACGATCTCTCGCCACTGGCTACAGTTATTGGCAGCGTTAAAAGAATTCTAAGCGCAATGGCTATGTTGGGTCCAAAGTTTAATTTTATTATGAACTCTAAAACCTCTTTGGGCGCAAGTTTTTCATGTAGGAGTGTAGAGAGAACAGATAGCTTATCTGCAAGGTCCACTCCATCAATATCTGATGAAATTTGATCTGTTAGAATCAATGCAAGGTCCTTGCAGTGAGCTATCAATTCATCTTTAGGCATTTTCTTTAAACCGTGAATGTCGTACAGAAACGAAAAATATGTATGATGTTCACTGATTTGCGAAAAACGTAAATCACGTAAAACGTAAAAGCGTAAAATTGATAGCGCAGTCCAAAGTGTGGAAAAAAATTCAATTTTATACTTTTCTTTTGCGTCCATTATGGGCTCGTCAGGGCTTTCATAATCAAATTGTTTTTTTTTTTAGATCTTGCCCGATGTCTAATTGTGTTTTTAAAACTTGCTTCAGCGTAAATCTCATCAGCTAATTCTCTAGCATCTACAAGTAATTGATTAAAAAACTCATCAGACCGACAATTCTGAAAAAAATCTTTAGTAGTCGTCTTCAGCAAATCCATTACCAAAGATAAGTCAAAGTCTAGTTAATTCAAAGTTTATTGTATACTTAGTATAGTGTCTCAGCAAATTTAGTTTTAAATCTAACGAACGCAATATTGATATTTTGTAATTGGGCGTATGTTGATTTGAAATTGTACATAAGACAAATATAAATATTTGAGATAAAGCTCGTGTAATCAAAATTCAAATATTTCTAGAAATTTCAAAAGATTTACGTAATTGCATAATACGCTAATTTATAAATAAAATAGAGTTAATTAAAGTATAAAATAGCATGTAATATTTAAGATAGGAAAACATTAGTGTATATAAACTGCGAAGGTATGCAAGTAAAGAACCATACTGATAATAATTTTTGGAAATGTTCTAGCGGCAACGGTGACAGTTTTATAGGTCATCCCTATAAATAGAGGACCAGGAACAACAGTCTTCAGATTAATGCGAGCCGCGACTGAAAATTGTACTTAATATTTTGTTTAATAAAATTGAGAGAAATATATACGTTCATATATTTAATTTCTTTTACGACAATAAATATAATAAGTACTCGAATCGTCATTGTCAGCTTATTGCAAGTCGACTGACGTATTTGGGTATTTTAAACCTAATAATTGTCCCAGTTGATTGACCCACTTTGGTACAATCTGCAATTTCATTTCGAGTTACTCCAGTAACGAACTCCGTGACATTTCCTATACTTATATAGGAGTGCACGTGAGAGGTTTACTCCGCGATCAAGTAAAGATTTTGAGAAGAATGTAAGTAATCTTACTGAGCTACATGTCGCTATGATCGCTACTAACCTTAGGTTCGAAGTACAATAACTTTGTTAAATGACTAATAAATGCATAAAAGTTAAAAATAAAACTTGTAAAGAATTTAATTCTGAGAAAAATGGTGTAAATAAAGTCAATAAAAATCAACAAAAAATTTCAATTGTTTCCAATTTTCCAAAATTTGTTTTTAGGCAAAGATTTTTCTGTTTTACGTCGGATATCATGAAACTTATGGGAGATACAGTTCTGCGACCTGTTTTATTCAATTTGTCAGGTCAAAAACCATAAGAAACAGCAGAATTCGCCCCTTCCCAGAATTTCAGAAAGTCTTCATTTACCCGGGGGAACCGAAACCCGGGCAAAATCTTTCGCTAGCTGTAACTCGCTAACGAAGCATTTCCGGACCTACGTTTATATGAACTTTTCTTCTTATTTTTCGATGTAGATTCATCTCCCGAAGTATTTCCGTTTCTTCGTGAATCACCCTGTATATATATATATATTTTTTTTTTGGTAAATATGCCGCCCCTAACAATCTGCCGCCCTGGGCAATTGCCCAGTTTGCCCATACCTGTATCGGCCCCTGGTTGAAATGTTAGCTTTAAAGCAGCTCGCTTAGATTTATGTGAGTACAGTAATTAGCTACGTTTGAATATGAAAAATCCAATTGAACAGTACGTCGCGGCCGTACTTTGTCGTAAAAGGAGCTGTCTAGAAAAGTGTTTGGCTTTCAGCGCTGTGACGTAGCTGCGGAGTTCAAAGGCACCGCCACGCGTATTGGAAAATGTTTGTGTTGCGTTGCGGGAGGGCAGGGCGGAATCATCCCCTAGTTTTCTCAACCCTGACCCAATTCTCAAGTTTTCGTCTCTGCTCAAATCCCTGCTTTCAGCTGTTTCATCTGTATTTAGGTTGAAGTTTTCTTCATCGTTCTGTTTACGTTTTGTACTACTCCGTACACCGATCGTGTATGTTATGTAACACACACAATATTTAGTTATAATAAGTCATTATTTTCTTACGAAAGATTAAAATTCTTCAGTATTCAAACAGGGGGATACTTACGATCTATACTCCACGGCAGACGGACAGAGAAAAACGAAAATTTAAAAATATAATTACCAAAAAAATTCGTAGAAAATTTTGCGATTAGTTTAATCGTACTTCAGAAGTGATATTTTGAAAAGACCGCGAGCTCTTACCGCGTTGAGAATAAAATTGTTAACGTAAATATGATTTGGATAAAAGTTAAGACTACCGACTGTTGTACTGTATCTGTTATCAATTAGTTCCCCGCACATTCAGATCGCAATCCACAAACTGTATTCTGAAATAGCATATTTTTTTACGGAAGTTTAGTCTGCAAGACTCACATAGGCCAGCCATTGCAGATGATGTAATTTGACAAACTCTGTTTGGATAAATCAGGGTGTTGTTTTATCACTTAGCCTATTTACATAATGTGTTGATGACAGTCCGTAATGATGAATTAATATTTCAGAAGTGTGAAGACGCTTTGCAAAAATCTGTAGGCCTACACCGGAGCGGTGTAGCACCCAATTAGGCCTATGTGGGGCATATCATTTTTTAATATATCTCATAAAAAGACTTTATGGTTATGTCTTTACGGGGGAATTCCCAATACATTCCAAAAAAGTTAATAAATAAATAAAAAACAGAAAAAGTAGTTGAGGATAAAATTTTAGAACAGGTGTCACATTTTGATTTTATAGGTTGTGAAGTAAGTTACAATACGATGATTATAAAAATAAATGTCAGGTGGTGTGTCGAATGATTCAGGGATCATTCAAAAATAGGCCTAATACGAAAACAGACCTTTATAAAATAACGCTATTTACTTATGTTAGTGAAACTTGGACGAAAAAGGGAAGGGAAAACGTGTAATGCGAACAGCTGAAATGTCGAGTATACGGTTACCGACTAATATATGGGAAACATATGAAGATGTAATTGTCAAATATATTTTATATGAGTAATTAAATAGGAGAAAGAAAATAATAGTGGATGGAACACGTTTACAGAATGAAATATCAGTGAGTAGTTAAGATGGCAGTAAACTGTATATACCAAATTGGCGAAGATTATTGTAGAGATGATTGAAGATGAGACACAATATGCTGTTATATGCTGTAAGCCTATAATATAGAATGAATGCAGGGACGAAGAGGAGTAATCCATACATGGAAACAAGTTTTGAAGAAGGAAAAGATATAGATCCGAACACAACCATTAATTTACTCATGTATACAGCTGATCGGACTTCAATACCGTAAACAGAAAAAAACTCGAAGCAGGAATTTTGAGGTTGTCAGATATGCACAAAATACAGTACGACATGACATAATAATAAAATAATAACATTTATTATAGGCAAAGCACCAAACTCGTCGTTGACAACAGGAAACTTGAGCAAGTAAGCCACTTTATTTATCTCTCTTAAAATATAACGTACTAGTAGTGTAATGAATATAGCGTATGACTACTAAAACTAAACTAAACAAATTCACCCTAATATTGTCTGAAACTGTAACGAAAATACTGAAGATAAGGTCTGTAAAGGAATATGAAATGATCACATTTCAGTCACTTGTGCTTGGAACCGATAGGTAGGAAACAACGGAGAAAATCGAAAGTAGGGTGCGAGCTTTAGATATTGTGTTTGTAAGAAGAGCGAAAGTTCGTCGGAACTGAATAAGAAAGAGATTTTTAGTAAATACTTACAAATATTCAACTTAACGATTGCATTCAACAAGACCTAAGTTGATGAAATGAACACACTGTGAGGACGAACAACAGCAATTAAAGAAAAATATAGGTCTAAAACAGTTTAAAGATGCATCACCAAACTGCGGAGAAGATGAGTACCATTACATTCTCCGAGCCTAATAGTGAAATGCGGAAGAAGAAGAATGGTTTATCCGTTTAATTGTGTTTAATCATTGTTTATTTTCTGTAGTACTTGTAGTCCTATAGTAACTGTACTTTCGTGTTGCGAATTTCATGCAAAGTAATGAAAAAAAAAAACGGAAAGCTTAGCAGTTGATCAATATGTGGCGCCCCAGGTTCATTTCCGATGACCATCCTAAAATCAGTGCGCGTTTTTCAGCCCCATGAAATTAGTAGTTGGGGTAACGTGTATATATTGCGATTTTCGGACAACATCTAAAGTTGTTTTTCGCGTCCAAGCTTGCAAACTTTACGATTTTTCTAGTCACGCTTCTTCATATTTCTCTGTAATTGCATTACTTCTGTACTTTGTATCGAAGTCTCTCGTGGCCTCCCTCTTTTCCTTCTTTCAGAAGGGGTCCGTTTTATTAATTTCTTTGACCATCTATCACTGACCATACATACGCCATATATGGCCGTACTGTCTTAATCTTAATACTCATCCATGTATGTATATTCATTCTTTCTTTTATTTCTTTATTTTTAACCATATCCTGCAGTGTAAATCTAAAGCACCTTACACTGTCCTCCAGGTTGGCGGTTGGAGGTTAAGCCAGCAACCCTACAGCAAATAAAAATTTGTTACCGCTAGAGTCATCATCATCACAACACGGCATAGGCAAGGTACTGCCTGTTCCGTCTTCAAAAATCCTCCATTCCTGGGTCTACCCACACACGTGTGTCCTATAGGTTTGTATTTCCAGACCTGTTTGGCTAGTCTGGAATCTGACATTCTTTCCAAGTGTTCTTTCCACCGTTGTTTGTAATCTTTTAATTGTTCGTTCAAGTTAAAAACTTGTAACTCGTCTCTTACGACCTCATTCTTTATACGGCCAAGTTTAGAACATCTTTTAACTCCTCTTAAGAACGCCATTTCCGAGGCCTGTATTTTACTTTCCTGTTTCTTGGCTGTTGTCCATAATTCACACCCATAGAACAGTACAGATGGTTCCATACATTTGTTGTTGTTGTTCTTCTTCTTCTACACTTCATGGTATAGGCAGAAATGCCTGTTCCGTCTCCACAATGTCATAGTGTCATAGTTGGTCCCATCTTGAAAAAGGTCTTCCAACGTTACGCTTTCCCGTTGGTTTATAAGATCTTATTTGTTGTGGTAGTATACATTTGTCCATGCGGTCGATGTGTTCCCGCCATTTCCGTTTGTAATCATCTATTCGATGATTCAAATTGTAGATGTTTAGCGCGTTCCGGACGTCGTCATTATGTATTCTATCTAATCGTGTACAGCCCTTGACTCTTCTCAGAAAGCGCATTTCAGCTGCCTGAATCTTTGATCTATCTAGCTTTGAAGGAACCCAGGTCTCACTGCCGTACGTCAGAATTGGGACAACCATGGTTTTATATAACTTTAATCTTGTCTCCTTACGCGTTTTATTTCCCAACGTTCTATTTATCGTGCCCCCTGTGTATTCAAATCTCTGAAGTTTTCTTTCTATATCATGTCCTTTTAGATAGCTGACATCCGATCCTAAATAGCAAAAATGTGATACTTGTTCTACAGGATGTCCATAGACAATTATTTTTGAGCGTACTGGATCCTTCCCTTTAAATGCCATAATTTTAGTTTTCTGTGCCGATATTTCTAGGGAATATTCGTTAGCTATGGTTTCTAATGTGTACACCGATCTTTGTAGGCCATCTTCAATACATACATTTGTTAAACTTTAATTTTATATCTCGACGTAACTAAAATTCGCTACAATCTTAGTAAGAAATATCAGCCGGGCGGATTTCATTGTTGACGATTAGCTGGGGTCATAATGAAGGCCATACGCGGAACGACTTACAGTAGTCAGACACGGTATTCTGCCTCTCCGTAACTACTCTGGCGGTAGGCTACTACAAGGAGCAGTTATTTTTATTAAAACTTTCCCTGCTGAGTTCCGTACTAATTTTATTTCGTAAAACGTTTTTAAAGGAAATATCTCGGCCACTACCGGTTGCCTGGACTGTAGCCGCGGAATGTATGTGGCTCTCGATGTATCCAGTCTCGGACGAGTTCTGCGCAGCTTGCAATTATGTCGTGCCGCAACAATGGTATACTTGTAGTACCAAACGAAATTACAGACACGCCGCTGGCAGACGTGAAAAACCGGCCGACGCGGCAAGAAAGGAAGCTTCACGATAATGCAGAATTGACCAAGCGCCATTTAATTAATAAAAATTGTAAAAAATTACTGTAATTTGCACAGAGAGTAAGTTATTATTAGCGTTAATAATACACGTATATTACACGCGCGCGCGCCTGTGTGAGAAGTGAATTAATGAAAAACCGAAGCTCATTTCTAACAGTGAAGTTGTTTGCTCCCGGTTTTCCGGTGAGACCGCGCCGTCGTCCGCGTCGATGCAGACGTGGAAGACGAAGGCGTCGAGAGCGCGCGGAAGCCTCGAGATTAACATTAATTTCTCGTGGTTCACGCGTTCACATGAAAAGGAAGCAGAGGTCCGTTCCGTTTGCCGGGAAGTATGCAGTTATTGCAATTAGTTGCAAAAACGTCGTGTCCGTCACAGATTGGATCGTCGTATAATGGCCAGCTGTCGGTACAGAGATTCCGTCTGTAGGTTTAATTTACTTTTTGACAGTAACATTGCGAACAGAGCCGCCGTGAGACTGCGAGTTGTTCCGAACTGTCTGTAGCCTAGAGAGGCAATTGTTTCTATGGTAACTGTTGTCTTTAGCGCGATTTTAATTGAGCACTATAGTATTCATATAACTTTATTGAAATATGTTTATTGAATATGGTTGTATACAGACGTATAAAAAATGTTCATGCAAATATTTATATAGACATACTCATATTTATTGCCTGAATTTTAGGATACATATTGAACTACCCTTGCGTCGGAGACATGGAGGTTGCGAGTAAAATAACTAAAATTCCTATAAATCCGTATGGGTTACTTTCGAATCTGTAGAATCGCTAGATATTCGTAGAATTATGAGTCATAACTCTGAAAATAAATTAGGCAGACGAAATCGCCAATCAAGGAAAGAGAGATCCAGTAATGCACATAGCAGGGCAGGAATCGTACTTACAGTCTGAAATTGATAGGCCACGTAAT
The DNA here is from genome assembly GCA_034769895.1 of Magicicada septendecula. Classification (NCBI taxonomy): domain Eukaryota; kingdom Metazoa; phylum Arthropoda; class Insecta; order Hemiptera; family Cicadidae; genus Magicicada; species Magicicada septendecula. The sequence goes on from CM068372.1 coordinate 139,068,813, forward strand.
TAGAAACAATAAATTTGTTTTAAGTATTTTAACAGCCCACACGGTATAAGGTAAAAAAGGATTGGAAAGACTCCGGGTGGGGTTTTGTAAGTAAGTAATGCAGAACGTACAAGTACGATATAGCCAGAAATAGAGACACTTGCGTGCATAAAATCAGAAGGAAGGCCGGCAACCGATCAGTAAAGTTGATAGTAAGATAGTACAACAGAATGATAGTATCTTTAAGTGTCTCTAAAAAGTAAGGGGAATGAAATTTTACCCATAAAGTAGTAACACTGTGAGAGATCAAGAACAAAGGGGGATATATTTTTGGTAACTTTCTTAAAAATGTTCAGTACTAGTACTAACCATACCAGGTTTGACTGTAAATGTTTTTGTAATAAGCCATAGTTTTTGTAAATGTTTATTTTGTCTTATGTCAAAAAAAAAAAAAAAGATTTCAATAACGTTGGGCAGCTCTATACAATCAAATTCACAATTCAAGGGAGTGCAACAGAAACATTTAACAAATCAAAACAAGCTCCTAGAACAGAAACAAGGACCGAGAACAGCTTCTAGAGTTGGCCTGATCAATTGTGAAGTACGACAAGGGTGTCCATTATCACCTTCCCTTTTTAATTTATATATTGACGATGTCTACAAAACTGGCAGATGTGTCTTCCAGGCCATTTTATGATTGGTCACTCTACAATTGACACTTTGTTGTTTGCGGACGATCAGGCTATTCTGTCGGACTCTGAAAATAGATTGCAGATGGGTATACATTTGTTAAATCGAATCTGCAAAGACTCTGGATTGTAGATATCCACAATTAAAACCAAGGTGATGGCTTTTTGTGGAACTGATCCCGTACGGGCAAAAATTGTTATAGATGGTGCTGTCCTGGAACAAGTTAGCAGTTTTCAATACCTGGGCTACAGTGTGTCTTATAATGCAAGCAACGACGTGGTGCATAAGTTCAACCTTATGTGCGGGACCATCAGGCGAACCCTTAAGTCGGCAAGTAAAGGAACACGCCTAAAATTCTACAAGGTGATGGCTCTTCCCACAGTTCTTTATGGGGCTGAAAATTGGACATTAACGAAAGGCCAGGCCAGTCGCATCCAAGCGGCTGAAATGAGATTTCTCAGGCACGTGGCAGGGTATACTCTCTATGATCGTAGAAGAAACACAGATATACGGCAGGAACTGAATATTATGAGTATACTCGACAGGATCCCCCAGTATCAGCTGAATTGGTGGGGACATCTTTGCCGAATGGATGACTGCCGCATCCCCAAACAAATATGTAACTATAAGCCGAGGGGACGGAGAGGTGTGGGACGTCCGAGGAAGCGCTGGAGTGACCAGCTGTAATATTTGCCTATTGGAGCCCGGAACAAACCATTCTTGGTTTAAACCTTGAAGATGATGATGATGAAAATAAGCTTACTACGATGACGCCGTCTGCTGCTGGGTTCGGGTCTGCAGGTAGCACAAAGGACTTTAACGTAACCATATAATACAACCCCTTGAATACAAACCTTGTTCTTGGAGTCCAAGCACGGTGAAAATTCATCGAAGTGAGGACCTCATTCGTTTAATGATATCAGCAATTGTTTATAAAGTAAAGTTAAGTCATCAGACGCTCCATGAATTTTTGATGCATGATTTGAATCAGAGATTGGCCAGAGGTTGTTGACTCCTGAATGGTTCGTCATCGCCACGATAACGCTCATATCATATCACACATTTGAAAAAGGTATGTCATAATAAAGAGCATTTCTGTGATACTCCAGTTCAATTACTCTGCTGAGCTTAGTCGATGTGATTATTTTCTTTTTCAAAATATCAGAAGCCACCTTTAAGGCTTGTCCATTTTTAAACTGTAAAGATCAACCAAAACATTATGGTGGACCAGGTAAAGGCACTGTCAGCTAAATTTCCGGCGTTATTTCAGTCAATGGCAATACCGTTTCCCTAAGTGTATAGCTTCCTAATTGAACTACTTTGAAAACGATAACATTGTTTTGTAGTTAGTGTGTCAATTAGACCTATTAATTTTTACAGTAGACAAAAGAAAATTATCTGTACTAAGCGAAATTGTATTGCGATAAAATTTATTTTACATCAGTCTACCTAATCTGTGTAATATATAGATACTGTATGTGGCTGCTATAGATAGGTGTAGTACTGTATATCATCATCATCGTCGTCGTCGTCGTCGTCGTCGTCATCGTCGTCATCGTCATTATCTTCTTCTTCTTCTTCTTCTTCTTCTTCTTCTTCTTCTTCTTCTTCTTCTTCTTCTTCTTCTTCTTCTTCTTCTTCTTCAACAAGGTTTAAACCAAAAATGACATGATCCGGTTCCAAGCGTATAGGCTGGAGCTGGTCATTTCAACGCTTCTTCGGGTGTCCCGCACCTCTCCGGCTTTTCGGCTTATAATTCAATAGTTATTTGGGGATGCGGCAGTCATCCATTCCGTTACGATGATCCAGTGTGTTAGTCATACACTCTGGTAAGGTGTTCCAACCGTTTTAGCCGATATTGGGCAATCCTATCAAGAAGTATACCATAATATTCAGTTCCTGCCGTATATCTGCATTTCTTCTGCAGTCTTGAAGAGCATACCCTGTCACGTGGCGTAGAATCCCATTTCGGCCGCTTGAATACAACTGGGTTGAGACTTTGTCAAAGTCCAATTATCAGATCCTGTTGAGAAGTGTGGGTAGGGCCATCAATTTGTAGAATTTGAGGCGTGTTGATTTGAGAGTTCTCTTGATGGTCCCATACGTTTGATTGAACTTATGTAGCTTCTTCATCATGTCATTGTTTGTAATGTGTATAATTATAGCTCAGATTACTGACCTGCTCCAGAACGGTACCGTCTACAACAATCGTTTCTCGTATGGAATGAGCTCCATGGATAGCCACCACCTTGGTCTTCAATGTGGAGATATGTAATCCGATCCGATGAGCGTACAGCCATCTGCAAGCCGCTTTCCGAGTGCGACAGGATAGTCTGCTGCACAGTTACCAATCATGAAACGCTCCGGAAGTTTTGTCTGTCAATTGTGTATGACATCGTCACAATATAAACTGAAAAGAGGATGCGATAATGGGAACCGTTGTCGTACTTCACGTTTGATCGGGCCCACACTACGAGTTGTACTCCTGTGTAACCTTTAAACCTGAGCTCCTGCAGTACTGTATATTCTTTACTCATTTGACATGCTGACTATATTGGTATTTAGATACTCAGTCACTAGTAACGTAGCGACTGTTATAATGGTGCTTACCGGCCACGTCTTTCTTCTAAGTAAGTACTAAGTAGGCCATTGAAATCGTATCACCATTCCAGTAGATAACCTTTCTGCTAACCGTACACTAGTTGCGTCAACCGGAGCTGGGATTTTCTTTTTCATGGGAGAGTAGCGCGTTGTATAGATCGAGAGGTTACATATCCACAACTAGTTGCCACATGTGGTTGCCGCGGTAGTGGCGTATCTGGAATTTGGCCATGGGGGAGGGGGTCCGGAGTCGGGTCGCTTCATACAAAGGAAAACAAGTTAAGACTAATCAACATTAGGTACTATCTTTAAAGTGGCTGAAATCAGTTCCATTAAAGTAAGCGATAATAACACAATAATGGGTCTGTATACGCATTATTGTAACATTGTTTGCAAGATAATTAATGACTGAATTGATTTTTCTATATTTCATATTTCAAACGTATAGGGCTACTCTATTGCTGTGTAATAAACCTGTTTGTATATTTAAAAAAAAACGAGTTATTTATATTAGTGTACACAGCTGAAAAAATAATAAAACAGACTAAAAATTAAGAGATTAACAAAATTCGTCAACTTTTTCAACCCTCTGGGGGTCCTAGTCCCGTTCGCCCCCCCGTAAATACTCTCCCGTGCCGCGACAATATCTCGTGATGGCTAATACAACGGGGATTATCCTGCCAACAAATGCATCTGCTTGTGATATACGGGAGAGAACGAGGACCTATAGATATTTTGGGCGACCATTCATTCGCCAGTGTTTCCACTCGGAGTATTACCTACAAAATCGTCTTAGTCAGTTTTAAAACTGCCAAAACGCTGGCATACAAAAGCCGTTACATCTAGTTTTGCCGCTAAACTGAAACGTAAAGGTAACACGAACCGATACGTTTTCATTGGCTTCTGTACGCCAGCGTTATGGCAGTTTAAAATTCGTCAACACGATTTTGTGATATTTGTGAGTAGAGAAAAAGAATTCTGACTTTTAGAAAGTGTAATTTAATTTTTCATACAAAATCTTCAGTAGCATCTAACCGCTATTAAGTGGTATTAATATATGACTAACACCGCGCATTAGCCATAGTTCTGTCCCGTTCAGTACATCCGAGTAATTATCAGTAATTGTCGGCTCTCCCCTACACACAGTGTACTGTGTGCACAGCACTGCACTGTACCATTTATTAAACTAGTTCAATTTATTGCCCGTAATTATGGTAATTTGTACGTTTACTAGTTAGTTGGTAGTCCGGTACCATCCATCACAACCGGCTAGCGTGTCTTCAGCATTATATAATTCTAATATTTACATATGTATGAATTTTATATTAATTGTCCGAATCCTAAAAATAGTCGTTATTAAAAGTAGCCTACATTGTTCTGTTGCCTCGAATTCAGTATTCCACGTTCGGCAGTAGTTTTTTGAAGCAGACTTTAACAACGTCCGATTTTCTTGCTTTAGAGGATGTCGCTGAAGATGTAAAGATGATATTAAAACTGTCATAATGTATGCAGCGCCTTAGGTTTACACAGTCGGCGTCAACATTGTTAGAATTATTATTAGCCGGGCTGTTAGGCTGTGGTCTACTGTTGTTAAAGACAGGAGTTTCGGCCCCAGCAACGGAGGTCATCTTCAGTGCCGGAAAACCCCATTGGCAAGGTGTCCGCCAATTACTTTGGCGGACACCTTGCCAATCGTTTTATCCGACACTGAAGATGGCCTTCGATGGTGGGCCGAAACTCCTGTCTTTAACAACGGTAGGCCACGCTCTAACACCCCGCCTAATAATAATTCTGATAATGTAATAATGCATGTTTTAGAAACGTGATCTCACTACAGCTTATTTTAGGATGAGCAATTACTTGTCGAAAAACGAGAAAAAACGTTCCTCAAAAGTGGCACCGGGAATGGAACGATACCAAGAATGTGTTACGAATAACGACAGCATATGTAATAACTTATTTGTATATATAAACGGGTGTAATACTAAGAAGATTAAACGAGTACATTATAGGTTGGGTCAAAACAGAAGAACTCGAAGTGTTTGAAGGAAACTCTGAATGGTATGCGAGTAAAGAGGAAAACGAACGAAATGGCAAGTAATGTAGATGTAGCCTTAAGAAAGATAGGACATGGTAAGTATTAAGGACACAGTAACATCTATTATCACATGTAAAACTGGCAAATGTGGTGCACATTTTTCTTAAAAACTGCGGGAGGTAATTGGATAAAATTTTTACCACGTATTCTTTGCTTCTTATTGCACACTTTAACATAGGGAGTTTGTTATTTGACTTTTTTTACAAAAATATAATTGTTTTAATGTAACTGTTAAAATTTGCAGTTAACGTTTGTAAAATTTATTGATTACACATTTATAAAAAAATATTATGTCTCAATCAAAAAATCACTGTGTTACAGTGTGTACCAGGTTGTAAAGAAAATGTAAAAATTTCATCCTGTTATCTTAATAAGTTTTTGAAAAAAAGTGTGTACCAATTTGAAAAAATAACAAGTTTTGGAAAATCGCGATAGAAAATTGCGAAGCTAATAATAGCATGAAACTTGCTAAAAGCGTTTTTTTTTTTATTTTAAAAAGTCTCAGCTCCATAGGTTGGATTATCTGGATCTTTTTCTTTATCTTCTAGCCTTCTTTTGGCGTGCCTCTTTGCTTGTCTTGTTTTTTTATTCTCCGCAATTGCCCGTAGGGAGTTTCGCATCCTTTCTTTGTCAATCGCTTTCATTGATTCAATTGTACTCTTTCCCACATCTATTCCTAACTTACTTAGAACTTCACACGTAGTAATTTGTCCACAATTAAATGTAGATACAGCTTTTCATACACTCCAAAATGTTGGGTATTGATTTTTAATAAATCCAGCCTTCGGCAGTCGTGCCCAAATCATACCATTCGGATTCTGTCTTTGTTTGTGCAAACGCTTTTTTAGTAGATCTGTTTCAGATAGGCTTCTGAAAATGGGGTTGATGAATTTCATAATTGCTTCTGGAGTACTGTTTTTGTGGTTATAAGTTTGACCTGTTGCTATCGCTTTTTGATACTTACACCAACTTTCTTTCCCTTTCGGACACAAGCCACGCTGGGGGTTATTTCTGTTGATGTCTTGTGAAAATATAGGACACAAATAGCCTGTAGACGTATAATTTCATTTACTGTTTAACTTGTGCATATGGCAAGACCATAATATGTTTAATGTTGATCAATCACCCCGGATGACCTCCTAACGTTGTACCATCTGACAACTTCAGACCCTTATTTTCCGCTTTTAGCTTTCTTAGCCCAGTGTCCATTCTTTCTGAATGTGGCCATTGCATTCTAAATTATTAACAGGTGTTTCATTTCCATATGGCTTCAGCTCTCGTATGGCTTGAAAGCCTCTCATACGTTTGTTTATAAACTATTCACTATACGAACTAACGACGTTCACTGCATCAAACTCCACGTCTCAGTCTATGTTTTCACGTGCACACCCGATAAATAATATTTTTTCAGTACTGTAGGCCTACAGCATATTATACCACATATTATGTATACAATACCACATATTATATATCAAAATGTTCAGAAAGAAACATTCTACAATTTTAGAGTTATACGTACTTATGCGGATTTCAACGTTTAATGATTTTTCTAAGATGTGAGCGATGGTTGGTAGTAATTACAATGAAGGCTGCCACAGATACTGCTGGCGAGGTTCTGAAGAGTACACGTCAACAACCAAAGTGGATGAAAAATTGAGTTTTAATATTACTCGTTTCGCGTTAATCGTCGTCTCGTATTCATTCTGATAATGAAATACGTAATTATATGCAATACACGTGTAGAGATGTACGTATTTACACGCTGCTTGCCTCAAGTATAAAATGCAAATAGACTACGTGAGGTAGATCTTTAAAAGAAAGTGTAATTTGCATAATTTGTGCTGCTGTACTCTACTGTTCCTGCATTCAAACGAATTCACGACAAAAGCGCCCAGCGACATAAGCGCACATGCTGAAATTTGCGACATAAGCGCCCAAACTACCCCTCCCTGCCTCTAGCTACCTGCGGTCAACACCCTCGCTGAAAAACAATGAAGTGGGAATCCGGAAGCTCCAACCCCCTACCTCGCCGACACTTGCCAGCCACTGTTGCTTTAGTTTTTCGTTTATTAAGACGTGTGTGGTGGTGCGGTGTGTGCTACATAATTTTGCTGGCTGGTGAAATGGAACTTACGACGACAAATAAGGGTAAGCCGTGCGCGCTGTACGGAGGCTACTCGTATGTCTTAAAGCGGCAGAATGTGGAAGGGGCAATATTCTGGAGGTGTTCAAGAGAGAGGTCTACAAGATGCCGAGGACTTATGAAGAGTAAGTCTGGCGAAGTTTTGAGTACTAGTGAACATCAATGTGGCGCTCCAGCGAAGCACGACTGGAAGTCAAAAAATCACTTCAAAAAGCAAAAAAGCGTGCCCGTGAAGAGGAAACGCAAATCTCGAGAATCTACAATCAAGAGTTGGGTGAACTTCACAACAAAGGTTTCGATTTTGTCACAGAGATTTCAGCTCAGGCCACGACTAAAAGAACTCTCCAACGACAGAGATGTAAATCACAAGGGAATCAATAAAGTGAACAGCACGTTTCAAAAGCCACGTCCTAGAGTTAAAGATTTGGTCCAAACTTTGAAAATGGAGGCCGAAAACTCAGCTGTGATCTACATTAGAATGCAATTGAACCTGGATGGTAAGCGAAGAAAACTGAAATATAAGAAACTGGACAAGAGCATCGAAAAAACAATCAAGCTGTATGAAGAAACTGGCAATATAAGGCAATGTCTTCGCACGCTCTCTTACCTTCAAAAGTTGGAGTAAACTTATAAAAAACCGAAATGACGAAGCTTTCTTCAAGCTGATTTTAAAAAAGCTAAAAACTTATAAAAAACCAAAAATTACAAAACTACAAAAAAAGGATGTACAAAATGACGAAGCTTTCTTCAAGCTGATTTTAAAAAAGCTAAAAACTTATAAAAAAACAAAAATTACAAAACTACAAAAAAAAGATGTACAAAATGACGAAGCTTTCTTCAAGCTGATTTTAAACACGCTTAAGTGAAAGAAATCATAATAATTGGTTTCTCTCATTTAGCCAGTCCAAAGCCTGGATAAAGTGTGATGGAAATCAGTAATCATTATTAAAATACTAAATGTTCGTTTTTCCTAAATATGCAGCCTCACTCATTCACTCGCACCCCTTTCAACCACTATCAGTTGTGCGCTTATGTCGCTGGGCGCTTTTGTCGCGACATCATTCAAACACACATACTCACACAAAATTCATCTTTGTCCCCCCCCCCTCTCTCTCTCTCTCTCTCTCTCTCTCTCTCTCTCTCTCTCTCTCTCTCTCTCTCTCTCTCTCTCTCTCTCCCGGTACGCGTTTGTGCGTAGTATCGTTTTGCAACATTTGCCATTCTTCTCCAGCCCACTTAATTGCGATTGTAGGCACGCGACCTCTAAGTGAACAACCAATTATTGCTCTTTTCCTTACGCACTTCACAGATGAGGCAAACGTCTGTTTTCTGTTTCATCTTCAGAGATTCCATGTTTTAGTTTTGACCGTATTTTTTCTTTCGAGGAGTTTACGATTGTAGGCATTCTTTCTATCGGACTTCTCCACCTTTCCTTGTAATTTCATTTCGGTTTTGTCATTTACGCTTTGGTTTATTTGCCGTATGTCTTCCATTTTTATCTTCTTCCATATTAAATTCGTCTGCCATTTGCCATCACCAAGTCCTCAGTGTTGTCTGTGACAGTCAAGGTTTCACTTCGATACGATTGGCCTGTAGAATTCTTGCAATGTAGAAACTTTCCTTCCTGACTCTGTTTCTAAATATTCAGTCTATTGTTCCGCATATATATTTAAAATTGGCCGATCTTATTTTTTAAGTATTTATCGTAATTATACGTGTATCGATATATAAAGATGTAACATTTAAGTGCCTATTCAGTTTTTAGATTCAATTTAAGAATTTCAATGTTTAGAACAAAACAAAACGTTTTATTGGCTTTCAATCTTGCAGACAAATCGACCTCATCACACGTGTAAAGTATAAATTACGCAAGGCCGTATATTACAATAAATGTGTATAAGGATAAGCATCGGTGTTTTCCAATTCGGAAAATATATATTGTTTGTTCACACAAATCACAGAAAATATCACAGTTAAAACGTATATTTTTACGATAACAAATAAAATCTTTAGTTAAATTAAAATATTTCTGTTTGAAAATTAGTGTCACTAAATGTACTGCTGTCGTGAGGGAGTGGTGATGGTATAGCGTCACTACCTCACTATACCGCATGGCTCTAGTTCGCTTCCCGCTGTGTGCAACAGAATCCGGCCCTCTCAAACCAGCTAGTGGTATTCCTAGGCCTGTATTCCTATCTACAAAAATCTTTTTAGCTACAATACTGCTCAGCTTACGCCTTTGGAGGAGACAATACACTGTATTTCCCAAATTGTTGGTAACACACCCATCATGGTTACATACAGCGCCACGGTAGGTAAAAACAGCAAACTCCCAAGAGGAAAGATGCCGAAGAAAAAGAAAAAAAAGTTTTGTTTACGTAAAGTTCACATTGAGCCTAATATATATCACTGCATCTTACAGTTTATACTTACGAAGTTTACTGTTTGCTTCAGCCTAAATATGCAGCAAAGGAAACATTGATAACATTGATTAGCTAGTAGAATTCTGTCTAGTATTAGGAGGGTAACATTTCTGACATTTTTTAAAGGGATCTGGAAGCCGAAGTGTTTGGAATTACTACTTTGGAATGAAACAAGAAATAATAAAATATGCATTCATTTCAATTTCCCTACGTATAAAAGAAATTGTTCTATGGGATAAAAGCTTAAAAAATAAGATTTGATTATAATGAATACGCATTCGCATACAAAGTAATGCGAGAAACATGGTTTACCTAGCGAACAAAAATATTTTTCTTACAAAGACCTGATGTCAAGGTGCAAATGTACAAGCGTGGTCGCTGATATTGGATTGGCGCGAAAGTGAAACATCCATGCTATCCAGACGTGAAAGAGGATTTACATTCGAAGTGTTTAAATTAACCTTTAAACAAAACATTACTTGAAAACCAAATACTTTATGATGTAAATAACACCTCTGATGTTTTATCACAGACCCATCGATGTTCTTATCGTACGTGTAACATTGATGTCGTTCGATAATGAACAGCGGAAGAAGAGCGAGTCGTTTGCGCGAAAATAAATCAGTACCAGTTAGTGTACTCCACTAAATACAATTTTATAATCCGCTGAATGTAAATTAACAGGATCGTTTACTGTTACAATTGAGTAAGAGTTGGTCGTATGTTTAAGGTGTATCTGTCTGTCTGTCTGTATTGTGTATCGACATATTTTTTTATGAAGAAATCGGAACATTACCACACTTCAAAATTCACAAAACTAGGACACCGGCCTAGTAAAGAAAAACTTAGTACTGCAGTCCTCTACTGTTTGCTGGCACTTTTCTGATGAACGACTCTTCCTTCGGACCTTTCTGTCGCAGCATTTCGTAGAAATCGATAGCCTACACGTGTAACCAAAGTGCTGATACACGTGTAAGATTGCTTTGTACTGACAGACGAGTTTCATCGTTTGTCCGTAAGTTGTTTACGGGCGTTACTATATTGGTGGTTTACATCCACGACGCTTACTTGGAATAAATATTTATGCAAAACGAAAATCGGGACATATTTCCTTTGCGTTCTGACTGTACTGATGTAATTCCTCCTCCCCCTTGTTAAAAAAAAAAATGGAAACTGTTAAAAAAAGTGAAGGGACCATTGGCTGCTGGACCTAGGAACTGTTCCTATTCCGAGAAGGGGGTGAGTCGCTTGAAGGCAGGGGCGTATTTAAGAGGGCGAACGGGACCGGCCCCCAGAGGGTTGAAAAAAGTTGGCGAATATTGTTAATCTCTTAATTTTTAGGCTGTTTTATTATTTTTTCAGCTGTGTACTCTTTTTTTAAATATAAAAACAGGTTTATTACACAGCATTTGCGTATACGTTTGAGATATGAAATACAGGAAAATCAATTCAGTCAATAAGTATCTTGTAAACAATGTTTCAATAACCCGTATTTTTATTGTGTTATTACCGTTGACTTTAATAAGACTGATTTCAGGATGGTATCACACGATTTTTAGCCAGTTTAAAAATATTAATGTTGACTATTCTTAACTTGTTTTTTCTTTTGTGATTGGATAGTGGATGGGAAATGTGGAAAACGCTGTTTTCACAATATTTTATTTTTGTTATTGTTAGTCAGTTTGAAGCTAATAAATCTCATGCCATTAAGAGTGGCAATAATTCTAAATTTCTGAAAACGAGTCTTCCTGAAGACATTTTGAAAAACTCAGATTATTACCCTTTCACACTTTAATTTAAGGATATTGCGCCAAGAATGTTTAATGAACTTATACATCGTATTAAAGAACGTTATGTTTTATGTAAAATCCAGCAATCAAAATATTCTCGTTTTTCCGAATGAAAGTCAAGAAACAAGAAACCTGTGCAAAGACGATGCCATCTGTTCAAACCTTAGCGATATTTAGACTAGAGGAATCGTGACATAGACAGCAGTATCAGGGGAAGTGTGTCTGGGTGAAAAAAGATAAAGGTAGATTAGTAGACTTTGCCTTCGTTTTCTAGCGCGTGCTTAATTCTTTGTTTTAATGCTGCAAATACGTACATTATTTACCAAATGTTGAGTGATTGATGTTATTAAGAAAATTCTAACTTTATTAATTTACAGACATTTCAATTCCTTTTATTTCTTCGCTTATTTATAAACCTTATTTTACCAGACAGGCAACTGGCTCAGAAGTAGACCTGCGTTAAGTGCTTGTGCAAATTTCGCAGCTTTAGGGGGGAGGGGTTGATCCCCTGATCCCTACCGTGGTTACACCACCGGCCCTGGGAAAATTAGGACGTCAGGCAACAGCAAATCTGTAGATACGTCACGTGCATTCTGTAATACTGTAGCGTCGTTGATAAAAATTATTCTATGGTTTTTATTTCAATGTAGGTTATAGAGAACGAAGTTTTGAGTCGATTATATATAAACCGGTATTTCGTTACGATAACGATGTTTGTGATAATGGGATGAAGTGATGTGTCATATCTTCAATCCGACATTGCTCGGTACTGGTTTGCACGGGTTACCGAAACTTCGTCGGCGAGAAATTAAAATCTGTTATCATACGTATTCAGCGTTCCTGTAACGTTCATTGTGCTACGAGTTAACAATGGAATTTGTATAATCGGTTTCGTAGGAAATACGCGTATAAATAATGATTTGTTCGTTGAAGAGACGCGCGGTGAACTGGAAATACCCATGCAGGTAGGCCTCATTGAGGTCAGTTTTCGCTTCACTAATCTTATCTCGGAAAACAATTACGTTTATCAGTACATAATGTCTGGTTGCGTTGCGTCACATGGCAGTCAGTCGGCGTTCTGTTCCTAGGCAGCAGTCACCTGCTTGCCGTGTGAAAGTTACGTTGATCAGCTGATCGCTTTTGTGTCCGTTAAATGTTGGATTAATTGGTCTCTGTCTGTCGTCGTTGGTAAGTGGAATTTGATGTATTCTGCGGGTAAACTCCAACACTCTCGGCTAAGTATTCACACGAACAGGTAGGCGGCAGCGGGTCTCGGGATTCGAATTTCTACCGTGTGACTCGTCAGCTACGAAAATTGTTGTGATTGTGGAAGGGGAGGTATGCGCGCGCTTAGTTTTCGATTTAGATTGCTAACGATTTTTTTTAAAATTTGATCACTACGTGAACGTCAAAACGGGTCGAGTAGTGTATTTATTTCTGTATTGTGTTAGCGAACACAAAGGAAACTTCAGTTTGATATACTATTAGTTCAACGCGTAGTGGTATTTGTGTTGATTTTACATTTTTTACTATTCTCTGTTACACGCAGTGCAGTATACAGTGCATATGGACACGAATTGTTGCAGTATCGATATACATTATCACTTAACACGCATTTACTTCAGTTAAATTTACTTACCCAGTAGCCCTATTGTCTTTTAGTGATACCTACCCTCTATGAAACCAAAGTATCACACGCGCGCACATACACACATACACACACACATCATAGCAGTCAACATAAATCGAATTATCTATTAACAAACTCTCTTCAGTGTCTTACAAAGTCACGTAACAGCAGGTTTGCCACTTGCAAGGAAATCTCTTGATATTCGGTAGTTATTTCAAATAATGACTGAGAATTTCGGAAAATCTATCTATTGCATTTTTTAATACTTATGTGTGTCTAAAAAATAAAAAAAGATTAATCTCATATTAAAAAATTTACAGGCATTGCACAAATGCAATGCACAGAGAAGGGCTTTGAAAATGCTTCAATAAATCAAAAAATATATATACTGTATTTATTTATGTTCATTCACCAACCAATGAATTCATTCTTCATTCGCCAATCAATGAATTCATTCTTCATTTACCAATGTACAGATTATAAGTTAAATGTAGTCGCATTCATAAGCGAAGTTTTATATGTGTACTACGTTATTGACAACAAAGAAGTAGTTTTTATGGAAACTCACCGGTTCCCATTTTCGATCACGCACCAACGATCGGCCGCAAATGTGCGACACGTCCTTATAAACATTTTCAATGTTAAAACTCTTCTTACCGTGCAGTCGTCCATGGTAAATTTTACTGCACTTTTCAACCTTGTATATAAATTTTTGTGGATTTTTCTCACCTTTGTCATTGTCTCGGCTGCATCCTTTGTTACCCATTTTGCTCAAAAGTCTTGCAATTGATTGTTTACCTGGTTCATCTAGAGCTTTCCCTTCTGTTATTCTTCGTCATTTTCGCTTCCGGGACTGATCTAACTAGCTTTGTCTCCTTCCGTTCCTATGTTTATACCCCCATCAGGTCAGAATATTTTCTTTTTCAAGTGTTAAATATTATGCACTCTACGTTTTATGGAATCAGCTCAATATTTTGACGAACAATAGCGACTGGTGGTTTTTTAACAATTCGAAATTCGTAGTGATTACTATAATTTGTTAAAACATTAAATTCTTTTAAATCGTAGAACCTAAGTATATTACATAGATTTTAACACTTGTACTCGTATAAGAAAGTAGGCTACTAATTACTATAACAATTGTAATAACTCTTATTGTATATATTTATTTGTCCCATATAAATCTATTTTATATTTTATATAATTACATAATAGTGTGTATATTGTTTCTTTTCTTTATTATTAACCTTTTATGTCGGTTAATTAGTAGTTCACATTATTTTTTATATGTAGACTACCAGTGTAAGAGATAGCCTATGTAGTTACAGTTCTTAACAGTAAACATACGCAAACGCGCGCGCGCAGTTTCTCCCGTACGAAATGTTATCTTTAGTTTTCTATTTTACTTTGTTTTATTATTACGTCTAGATAATCAGTTTTATAACTGTGCATCGCGTAGGAAAAAGTTACTTATTTGTTCCGATTGCATACTGAAATTAAGGTCGTCTCATAGCAGTCTTCGTACTGGAATCAACCAGTATAAACGGCATCTGTTGTTCACTATTATTTGAAAGTGAATGCAGTTCTAGGTATTACACATGCAATTTCGGTGTCTTAATTAGGCCTACAGTGAAGGACATTACAGTCACCGTGAATTCCGTAGTATTATTCGGTAGGGTGAAGGTAACAGTTTGTTATGTATATTATACAATATACAGTTCTGTCAGTTTATAAGAAGAAATTAGTCTATGCGAAAACTTTATTCCTGTTTACAGTTGAATTTTAAACTTTTATTGAATTAAGAAGCGAGTCAATATACAGGTATATTGAGTTTCGTTAATTTTTTCCCATATGAACATGAAATGTTCGAAATACTCTTAAATTAGCGTAGGCCTATACGTTGAAAGTGTTAAATACAGGTACTTACATGTTGAGCCTCTTCTGTTACACCAAAAATTCATATTATTTTTAAGACTTGTTTTCTAGAAGAATATATTTACTTTAAACATGTTTTCCTTTGCACAAGTATTATGCGCTGATTTTTATGTAGGCTATTTTTCGTGCCGACTGTAAATCGTCTCATATCACCAGAACAAGTTAAATTAATGAAATTCATTAAAAGAATATTTGGGTGAAATTAGTGTAATATAAAAAGTAAATATTTCGTCTCCCAGCGGGGGTTCCGTAGAATTTAATTCTCTTGAATAATAGAGTCAGACTGTTAGTATAACGTTAACGGAAAATTTCATTTCGGAAGGGAGATTCAACAAAATTGGATAAATATTAAGGTTACTCGTCTTTTAACAACATTCCTGTACATATACACAGAACTAATTATTATCTCTTATTAAAAAAATAATGTTTACACCTACTTGACAGGGAAAATCAAACAAAAAATTATTCTTTTTTTAGGTGAGAGTAAAATTTCTGGCGAGTTTCAACCCGCATCCCCCCACCTTGTGTAAGCCCATACTCACACGTTTGTATTCATATTTACTGTTGTGCCAATCAACAAGCTTTTATTGTAATTTACTGTTTTGAGTTCATCACTCTGGTCTACATATTTGTATGCGTATTTATCGTAACGCACCTATGCTCCAGTAATGTAGCACTATCTAAGGAATTCTTGTTGTAAAACGTGGCGTTGTCGATTTTTTTTACCTGTACGAGATTAAAAGCCATTAAATAGTTTTTTATTCTAATCCGAACGTTGACATTCCGCATAGTAGGAATGCTCACTTAGAAGTCGCGTGCCTGAGACCGCGTTAAGTGGGCTGGAAAAGTATGTAAAACGATAAACTTGCATATGCAGAGAGAGAGAGAGAGAGAGAGAGAGAGCGTGGTGGGGTAGAGAAAATATAAGAACAAGTAGTAACACTTCTAGACAGTAGGCCTACAGTTAACCACTATCTCCTTTCTTATGCTCAGTTACACACACATAACACAGGTAACTGATGTGTTTGGCTCTCACGGCCGGCGCGGCGTCAACTCTGTTAAAGTTATGACTCACTGCCAGGCTATTAGGCCGTGGTCCAGGGGTGCCCATAAAGGAGGTGCATGGCGCAAGTTGCGCCATCAAAATGGGGGGGGGGGCATGTTTTTACAGCATTTTTTATGATGGGGGGGGCAAATAAATAAAAGACTATTTGAAAAAAACTTGAGGGGATAACTGAATTTGGGGGGGGGCATGCGCCATAGCCTTTGGGGGGATGGTCACCCCTGCCGTGGTCTAATGCTGTTGAACTGAACAGACGTTTCGGCCCCACCAGTGGAGGGCCATCTTCAGTGTAACGATTAAACCCCACTGGTACGATGTTCAACCGTTTACACAGTACTATGGCACCAGTTGAAAGAATCTTTGCCTCAGTACTGTGGCACCAGTTGAAAGAATCTTTGCCACAGTACTGTGGAAACTGTTGAAAGAATCTTTACCACAGTACTGTGGAAACTCGCGAACACTGTACCAGTTACCTTTTTAATAGTTACACTGAAGATGGGCTCCAATGATGGGTCCGAAACGTCTGTTCAATTCGACAGCATTAGATCACGGCCTAATAACCCGGCAGTGAATCATAACTTTAACAGAATAACACAGGTAGCTTAGATTTTTGTCAGTGATTTGTTACTACACTTGATCATATAGTATCATCTCATCATCATCGTAATTTCCAGTCTGGAGTATAGGTCACTAACCTGTTGCATCTTCTTTTCCATGTCATCCCCACACATCTCCAGATCAGTTCCTATTTAAGGACTGACTTGGTAAGTGGGGATTTGGGGATTCTCTCCACTTTAAAGAAGGAGAACAGAAATGAATGCAAGAACTACCAAGGTGTAAGCCTAATAGACACACCACAAAAGATTTATACCAGAATTGTGTGCACTAGAATGCAAGTAATAAGTGAAATGCTTTTTCCAGAAGGGCAGATCCTGCATAGACAACATGTTTATTATAAAACATCTGATAGAAAGGAGATGAGATTTCAACAGTGAGACATGCTTATAAAACACTTATAAAGTACTGTTCACTTAAGAAATGATCAGTCACTTCAACAGGTTTTTTAAAAATAAAAATGTTTTATTTTAAACATAACAATATTATGAGTTTATTGTGGGAGTCATAGTAGTTTTCCCAAATATTCATGACTTAAAATAATTATTAGTTTTCTTAATTATCTTTAAAATAAGTTCAAATTATTGTGCTTTAAATTATTATACTTATAACATATTACTATAAAACAGACCTATTACAAAAAATACATTATGTATTTCAGACATAAGCCTAAACATTTCTTCAAATGTGTTTATTTCCTACAAATGGTAATATAAAAAACAGGCTCAAAACTTTCTGACAAATACCTACAAACCATGATGTCAGACAAGGGTATCTAGTTTGTCCCACGCATTGTTAAAATTTACAAAAAATAACGTCTCTGTAAATAATATGTCAGTGTTTACCAATAATAATGAAAAAGTAATCTTGATTTCTGCATTACACATTTAATGTTATTTATTAAAAAAATAATAATATAACAAGTTTTTGTAGTAGAGGTTTTCATATTTTTCTTTTACTTAAGGTAAAGCAAAGGTACAGCAAAAACTCCATTAACCGTGGTGTTTCTCAGTTAACATAAAGAACCATATGAACAAAAAACTTCAATCATAGATTTAAAAAAATAAAACCTACGTATTAATTCAATTTTATCTAATAATAAACGAATTTTGTTCAAAAAAGTGAGCGAGTTCTGATGCTCAGTGAGCTTACTAGTTATGCTGTAAGGTTGGACAGTGGACAAAAAAAAAAAAAATTAAAAATGGTTTGGCATGTCACTGTTTGGCCACTAAAAGACAAGTAAAGTTAGTCATACAGTTGTAGTATGCAAGCTGTATAGTAATTCAGTTGCAATTATTGTGTAACGTAACATTTTTGCATTAAACGTAGCTGTACATGAGGCACTCACTAATAGTGTTGTTATCTGCTGCTGATTAGTCTATCTTCCAACAATTAATTAATGTAACCACTTTAAGCTTACATCACAGTGTATATGTAGTTCCTTTGGTTGGTGGTCTAAATTATATTTTTGTAATCAGTGAGTTTTACACAGTATTGATTAACAGGTAACACGCGATTCATAGATGTAAGATTTCATTTTTATATCATAAATGAGCTGTCTGAATTTCTAGTCCAAGGAGCTATAAGTACTCTTATGTTAGTGTGATGATGTTCGTCTCAGATGGAACAAGATGTTTCTTTCATAGTATAAAAATATTAATACCCAAGTGAAGAAATTATTGTCTTGAACTTTACAAAAAAACTATACATCACGTACACTTGCCATCATTAATAATTTAATACTGTAATTACAATATTCCTGTCGCTAACAATCTTTGGTTGCCTTCAGGTGTGCTAATAAAATTAAATTAAACAGCAGAACAAGCTGTCAAAATATTGTTGAAGGAGTTACTTAATTTTAATTAAATTTTTATCTTACCTGAAGATGATCGTAGATTGTTGTTATTAATTTAAAGATTGTGGTTTTAAATTATTAATTATTGCAGGTGCTGGAACAAATAATTAATAATAATTTTATATCACCAGATCTTAGCTTTCATGATATACATAATCTATATGATCTCAGATAGAAAATCATACAAGTTGAAACAGATTGGTATATTCATAACCAAACCCTGTTCAAGCACTTATATATAAATATTATTGTAAACTTAAGAAATGGTCAGTCATTTCAACAATTTCTTTACATTGAAATATTTCATTTTAAACGTTATGACATTATGAGTTCATTGTGGGAATCATAGTAATTTTCCTAAATATTAATGACTTAAATTAATTATTAGTTTCTTAGTTATCTTTATTGAGTTTAAACTATTATTCTTTAAATTATTATCTTTATTCCACTACTAATACAGACCTATTGCAAAAGAATAAGTTATGGATTTCAGACATAAACCTACACATTTCTTCTAAGTGCGTATTTCCTACAGATGGCAATATAAAGTTTTGACAGAATATAATCTAAAATTCGATCCTAATTCATAATGAAAGTATAATATACACAGTGTAATGTTAGTTAACAAATACAAAACGTTAGAAGATTTACTTAAAATTGTAATATCAGTATAATAATTATTGTACTGAGACATTCAGAACACATTTTTGAAATAACCATCCAAACAGCCGTTTCAGTAAACAACATTACAAGAATGGAAATAATTTAAAACTCAAATTGCTCATTTGTTGTGAAGCGTTTTAACCTCTTGAGGTATGGTACAAGAGCTTGTGATACATGTCAACCACTATAATTATAAAGATTATGGAAGACAGTGTGTGTGTGTGTGTGTGTGTGAGTGTACGCATAATATATAATATGTACAGTATGGTGTATGAAGATTAAGTTACACTGATAATTGTGCTGACAACATAAGTCGAAGCCATTCACAGTACAGTATTATTAAACCTGATTAGTTTGCATGCACTTTGTAATCCACTTATTATAGTGTTGTATTGAATGTAACACCTATGATACCTACATTGTAAATCATTCCTTGCCATAAAGTTTCTGGCACTCTTTCAGTATTTTGTAATGTTTTCTCCTCAGAAACATTAAACTAAAAAACTCTTCTGTTATTTTCTTTAACATTATACAGAACTAAGTAATAGCAATAACATGATATTTTAAAATGACAGCTGCATATTTTGTGGAATGTATGTCGATTAAACACAATAATCAAATACATTTATTTATTATTGTAAATATCAAATACAATACAAAAATTATAAAGATTGTCATAATTGTTACACAGTGTTTAGGAAACTATAAAGGAGTATAAAAATTAGTGGCTTTACATAAAATTATATCCAGTTTTTATTCTAGCATGGGTACACATATATAAATAGCTACAACTATGAATACGGTATGCTAAGAAAGTATGCTAATTAAAAAGTCAGTTAGCTCGTAACTTGTGACCAAATAAAAACACAAAACAGCTATGACATTTAACTCTGCATTATTACTACTCATGTCTAAGAGCACAATAAACCTTATCAGTTAAGCCTGTCACTGTTACTCAGAGGTATTCCTTCTCTGTTTAAAATAAAATGTTGCTTGCTAAAGAATACATCTGTTTTTTTTCAAGATTGTGTATAAGTTAGTGAACATGAGATCTGTTATTTTTTAAGAAAATTGGTTATTTTTGTGCTCCAAAGAAAGTAGTCTATGTATCAGTAGCACAAGAACATTACTAATGACAGTGATGATGATCGTGTTGACTATGACAATGATGATTGTGACTACATCAACAATGCTGATTCTGTTGCTGATGCTGATGATACATGTGTTCTTTGAAGATCACAATCAAATGTGTGTTTGTGAGGATGCGTTAAGTGTAATTTTGCCACAGAATTTGTGCAATGTATGAATTGTAGTCCCGATAAATGCTTTTGTCTTCTCCTACTCAAATGGCAACCTCTCTTGCATGTATATGCTTCAGATAAAAGTAAAACTCTGATTATTGATTATGTTGTTGTTGTTTCCAATGGCTCAATTTGGCTCACGCCATTCTTGATCTAGTTTCCCAATAAAGACGTAGTAGGTCTTTTCTATTCTGTCTTTCTTTATCCAGTTTTTTGCAGACCAGGAGGTGGTCCTTGCCCATTTTGTTTCCAGGGCATTCGCAAAGAGTGCACGTTCCAGAAGGGAGGATGTTGATTCTGTTGAGTTGCCCTGCTAAGCAGTCGTGTCCTGTGGCCGTGCGGAAATTGGCAACCGATGATCTTCTTGGAAGTTCTGTGTGGATATATTTTCATGTAGTTTGCCTTTCAAGTTTTCTTTGGTTCTGTGATGGAAGGAAGTCCAGCAATGCTCTTTAAGTTGTTTAATCCTTCTATCTATTGTACTAAGTCTTGAAGGTTTCTGTTTTATAGAAATGCCCTTTTTAGCCAACTCGTCCCCTCCAATTACTGAGTATATTTATGATAGAAGAACGTCTCTCTAACAGGTGTGAGTGCCCCTTAGGTGGATCAGTGTATGGATAGAAAATTAGAGACCACCTTGATATGGAGTGCAAAATTGTCAAACGTTTTCATTAACATGACAAAAAGAAGTCAATAAGAAAACACTTTACTGAAGATGTTTAGGACACCTTGTAGGCCTGCAGTCAAAATGCCGAAGGCTCTTTAGTTGGCCTATTTGTTATTGTAGAGTCATTCGACAATTGTCAGGAAAAAGTTTAACACGTTGAACGCCACAGCGGACACCGGTGTCTGCTGGCTGACTTTCCTTTGGGGTCATGGCGGTCACCGGTGTCTGCTGTACATTGTTGTAGAAAATGTTCTTTACACGCCATGTGTTCATCAATACACTTTCTTTTACACAAATAATGTGTCCGCTCGGCCTCAGAGGACATAGTGCTGCCATCAGTTTTCGATATTTACCTCGTATAATAGCATAGTACGAAATTACAACTGACATGAACATTGTGTCCGCTGTGGCCTGGGGGACCAAAAATTGTTGCTGCTTTCTTATGGAAAGCAACATTTTGGTTATATAAAATTCTGTAACGTTATGATAGAAATAAATAAGTTAGTACTAAAAAAAACTATGATTTGCTAGTAAAATTTGTAATATTTTACATGAATGTAATCTCAAAATAATTTTATATTCCCGCTAGCAGGAATTGTCTTTTACTTTGAAATGTGTTCATTCTCACTTCAGAGGACGTATTGGTGCCATCGGTTTTCGATACTTACCTCTTATGAAAATGAAATACGAAATTACATGTTACCTGAATCTTGTGTCCGTTGTGTGGAGTGGAAGATCAAATATTTTTTTGCTGGTTTTTTTATGAAGAGGATCTTCTTCAGCTGTACAAAATTTTAAAAACTTATGTATGTAAATAAATAGGTTAGTTTATGAAATAAAAATCTGATTTTTAGTAACAAACCATTTATGTATAACATATATGTAGATCTAA
Organism: Magicicada septendecula; assembly: GCA_034769895.1. Taxonomy (NCBI): domain Eukaryota; kingdom Metazoa; phylum Arthropoda; class Insecta; order Hemiptera; family Cicadidae; genus Magicicada; species Magicicada septendecula. The sequence continues at coordinate 139,091,158 of CM068372.1, forward strand.
TAAATTAATTTTTGTTTGTAGACAGTATAAACGTCCTATTTGTGTCTCTCATTGAAACATTCCAAGCAGTACCTTGGTTATTCAAGACAGTCCTTACAAAATGTTTTAACCTTTTTAATTCTGTTCTTTTCAATTTCTCCATGAAGTTTTCTTTTACAGAAGCCAGCACGTATCTGCTGCCTTCTCTTGCAGAATACATTCTTCTTATTATTCATATTTACAAAAATTCGCTACTAAACAACTTACTTAAAAATATAAATAACTCAAACTAACATAACACACAATCAAGGAAATGGTAACTTTTACTCCAACGCACATTGGATTATATATGTAATGGATTGTGTTGTCCATGATGTGTCTGTTAATTACCTAAACATAATTAAATCACTACCGACTCGGGAACACAAAGTTTCTTATGGGTAGAAACTTAAAAGTTTGACCTTTTAGCCTGAACCAGTTTTCGCTTTTAAAAAGCTTCTTCAAAGGCTGCCGCTACCCATAAAAATCTTTGTGTTCCGAGTCAGTAGTGATTTAATTATATTTACTTATTATTATCTTACTTATTGTATTTTGTAATTCATTTGGAATGCTGCCCTTGTAACGATAAAAAGGAGCCGAAAATATTCAATACATAAAATACACTACCAGGACTTACCTGCACGCAATCACAACTTACCTGTTACTTGAATTTTACCAGAAGACCAAGGTCGCCACGATTATTTTTTCATAGGTAAAATATCGAAAACCTTTACACTCCACCTTAAATAAAAAGGACAATTTTGCAATCTGACCACACCCAATTTATAATTCAGAAAGATTCCGGAACGTTTAGACGAATCTCGCAACACAGAAATGAGAAGGTGGTAATGACGAAATAACTTAGTCTAACACATGATTATATTATGAATTAAATCGCTTTAATGAATTAAGTCAATTTCCATTATTATTATTACAAGAGAATTAGTTATGAGTAATTATTATGATTACAAGAATTAGAGTACTACAGAACCAAATTTTTATTTACATTTAATTATATTTACATCTAAGGCAGCCCAATCTGCTCACGCACGCTTCCATACCTTTTTTTTTATACATTACCCTTGGTTTATTAAAGTTTATATATTCCGTAATGGTTACGCGAGATACCCGTCCACGAACGCGTTGCCGGCCGAACACGTGCTCAGTCCCGTAACTCCAATGTCCGTACTTTATCACTTTAATTCCCCCACATCACTGTCCCGATTTATCACTGCGATATGTTCATTAATTTCTGGGGTCCCGGTCGGTCTTATTGAATTAATTACATTTACGAAAACTCGACCAACCGGGCCCGAAACGAAACTTTAGGTGTCTGTAGCGGTACGCTGTTTTTCGTAGACCGCTTAGCGTCTCTGCCTAATGTAGACTGTGTTTGGGCGGTAGGAAACTGCCGTTCACTGCCACCTGATGTTCGTCGTCGTTCAAGCTGAATTTGTTGTATCGTATTCACTCTATGCATGGAACATACTCATTATATCCGCCAAATGAGTAGACGATATTTGCTTCTGCTATACTGACGTCACTAGCAGTAGGCGTGGCTTAAATACATTTCCTGTAGCTGGCTGGTTGGTGCTACAAACTGTTCATTCCAGCGCCATTTTTTTGCAGCGACTTTGGAGTTTCACGGCGTCAATTCGGCGCCCCGGCTTGAGATGTTAAGTGCGGGCGTCGTCACACACATACAGAGTTCTGAGAAAAATTAGGGTGACGCGAATTCCTTGCCGCGTTACTCGACAACTGCGTCTTACTGCTTTGTTTCACCACTGTTTCTTACCACGTGTTTTGTTACAATAGAGTTAAAGTTTGCACAATAGTTTTATAAAATCCCGCAAAAAATGAAATAAATAAAAATGCAAATACCCCATACTGTAATGAATAAAATAACCCAATTTTTGACACGTTACAATACCCCCTCAATGAGAATTCTGCTGTCCAAAACAGAAGAAATCTCATTGATAAACCCCGAAGAGGACCGGTGAGGAACTGGTGCCAACAACCCCCTCTTGTTCTTACTCCTCATGGGTACACGACCCCCCTGGCTTGGCGACTATGGACCCATCTGAACGAGATCACTGGACTTCTCCATAAGAGATCCCAACACCGAGAAATCGAACAGACAAGTACCACAGCGCACCTCACCTTCTAACATGCTACCCCAAAAAAATCCTCAATCCCTGGCTTAGATTATTCCAGATCCTCAGCCGATATGTTCCCCTTATATGCAAGCTGGGCTGCCTTTGGCAGATACTGGGCTCACACACACTCACATTACATATTATACATTGAAAAATTCTTTAAAATTTACTATTCCATCTAAGAAAAAAATTCAAAATTCAAAATAATATACTTTACCAAAAAAAATTCTCTTCCTTGTTTTCTGTTTTTACTTGAAATAAGTGAATTTAAACATTTCTTATATTTAAACATATCCTTAACCTAACATGTGAATACTTATAGTCTAACAATACAATTCAATACAAAATTAATCAATAAAAATAGACATGGTTAATACACACATAATAAAATAATCATTACTCAAAAATATTCATTAACTGGCAGGCGGAAAATCAAGATTTTTTTTTTTCAAAAATTGTTTCCTAAAAATTTTAAAATTCAAAAAAAAATTTATATTTATGAAAATGTTTCCTTTATATTTAGACATTATTTAAAAATTGGTTTAAATTGATTAAATAAACAAATTCAATTGACTTCCATACTATAAAATTATATGACCTTACCATCAGCTGATCAAAACTAGGTCAAGTTCAAAACCTTGACCCACATGTGTTATGTATAAGTTCTATCTGACAATACATTTAACATCTGTAATATCCTACTTGAAACACAAAACATAATAAAATAAAACATTTAAAATTAACAAAATATTATCATAAATAATAAGCAAATTGACATTTAAATTATTCAAAATAAACACCTTATATCTTTACATTATCAAATTCTCTCAAAATTTTGTCACTGGTTTCAAAAATAAAATTTTTATATTTTTTATTATAAATCTCTCTCTTTGTTTAACAATCTTATTCTCCATTACTGTGGGTGATGTAAATTATTTATTCTCATTTAATTTACTACTTGATCTGTATACACATATAATCTTTATCTCTCCTTGACTCTAACCACTAACAACTGTAACTCACATGACACCCATCTCTATCAAAATCTCTACTAATCAAGACACTCTCTAACCCCAACTTATCCTTAAACTCATATCGCCACCTTCTCTCTATATATATAAAAATACTCTAACCCTTTGTACATAGGATACGTGTTTCCCCCCCCAAAACTCAATTCCCTTATCTGGCCCCTGGATTCTACCTAAGGCGGCCCCTTCTCACTAAAATCGATCCCAATCCCGTCCCAACTTATCATTATGTTGCGGACTCCCACATTACACTACCCCCTACTACAAAATTGCCATCCCCAAAATCTCAATCTCATTACCTTACTACAGCTACAACAAAATAACATCATTACTTATAAACATCAATATATCACTCAAAACTCTCCATATATTCTCCATTACTACTGTGTCAACATCAATACATCTCAAAATTCTATAACATTACATTAACTCAAAACAACATTACATTACTTCAAGACAATATTTCGATCTTTACTACTTCAACTCTAACTTTGACTTTAACTTGGACAGATCTATATGTCCCACAAAATATTTATCACCCAAAACTATCTCTTGTTAACTTGCATAAATTATTACTTTATTTCTCATTACCTTATCAAATTATTTTTATCATTACTTTAAAACATCTGTAATACATTAAAACATTACATTGAACATTAATTACTTGGAATATTTATAACCAATATTAGTGACATTTTATTGCTGATCAGCTGATATCCCTAACACAATGAAAACACATCTCAAAATTGAACAAGTTACATGAAATATATATATATCAATACTTACTTCTATTATGTTAACTGCCTGCCAGACAGTTTAATTATTGGCTCAGTTTAAAATATACACCCACAATGAAAACACGTATTTTTATCAATACCTATATCTAACGTACAACAATAAAATAATACATTTAAAATTATGGAATGAACACCTTATATTGAATGTCTGAGCAGCTAGTTATTTAAATATTTAAATGGAACACAAGCATTTTTATTGGATCAAAATTTGAATTAGCAAATTTTTTATGTTGTAAAATTTAAATTCGTGACTCCCTGGAGTCACCTCCCATCCACACACAAAAATTTCCAAATTTATTATTAAGAATTATTATACAGTATATCATTTTTCAGTAATTATTAAATTTTTTAATTATCATTTTATTTGAACACAATTATTTCAAATAATCTCACTATCGAATTAAAATCTTAGTTACACCTGTAAGCCTTTTTATTATACATGTAAAAGTTCTATACTTACAGTCCATTTAACATGATATACACAAAACATATTCACCATACCACATTACTTTCACCTCATCTCTGAAACATTTTACACAAAAATTAGTTTAAATCCAACAATTCATTTAATTACAAAATTCATCTCGTAAAACCATTTGACTTCAAAAAAAATTCAATTATATAACTTTTAAATCAATCAAAATATTTTAAACATTTCAAATTGTTTCAATTAAATTCATTATTAAAATATAAATTCCATTATTATTGTTTGCCATTATACAAATTAGCCAATTACTGTTTCCAAAATTACTGTTATTATTTCTTTAAATTGCAATTATTATTACAACAATTATCTACCTACATACACTGTTCCCTTAACCCTTTACAACACATACAATTGAATTCACTACATATTTATTTACAAATCTACTTCATTATTTATTCAGTTATCATATTTCAATGTTCAAATCAGCTAAGTCAAAACCCTTAAAACAACATATACTGTTTTATGGTTTAGCCTCCATCGTCAAAAAGATATCTCACATATTTATAGACTAAATGATTTTTGTCTACCTTAAATTTATTATTACTATCTTCATGAACCATTATTTCTAAATTCTTCATCGTACCATTTATTATTTCATACAACCTGTCACGATCAGTTAATTTTATCCAGTCTCCGTCAGTAAATTGTCTCAGTACCCAGTCAATTATTTTATCATCATTTATAACGGTTTTATTCCAATATTCCTCTCTCTCTGTTTCATCATCTCTCTCAATATCTAACACCTGCACCAACACCTCATAACCTCTATTAATCTCAAAAATTTTTATTTCTCTCTCCCTTTCATTACAATACCTCTCATAACCATACTGAACTCTCTCATTCCATGCAGAGGGCAATACCACAAAATTATTTATATACCATCTGGCCCTACCAGATAAACACAAAAAACTTATTTTACCTTCTGAAGAACTCTCGTCTTCTACAAAAATTATCGAGGAACTCTTGTCCTCCATCAACACTTGTGAAGTCTCTGCTTCACATTTAACCCCATAAAAATTTGCCCCCTGTTCAACTTCTACACAACTACTACTATACTCCCTTTCTAAATCATAAACACTAACTAACAATCCATAATCAACCTCAACTCTCATTCTACTCTCTTTTTCACTATTGTCTACTGTATCAATTTTTGATACCCCATTTTCAGCTATACAATCATTATTCTTGTTATTTACCATTATTTCATCATTAGAACTAATTATACCAACATCACCACTTACCTCAAAATTGTAACCATCATAATTATCTCCACTATTCAACACTATTTCTTCCACTATTTTGTCACTATTATTGATTAACTCATTATCTTTATCACTCACCTGGTTAATTATTTCTTCACTATTATCAAAGACATTATTACCACTTACCTGTGTTAACTCAACTTCTGTACTCTCTTTTAATTGACATCTATCTTCCTCCCCCTTCTCGTCTGGTTTATCAGTAGCATTTTTTACTTTATTGAAACCCTCATCCATTATTTTATTCAGATTATCAAAATGTTTGTCCATCATTTCCTCCCTCTCATCAAACCGTTTATCCATTATTTTGTCCCACTCGTCAAAACGTTTATCCCACTGTTTTTCCATTTCCATTAAAAAATTCAGCACATCCTCCCATGAACGCTCCTTTTTTACTACCCCCACACTGTCGACATCATTATCACTAGGCCTATTTTCTGTCTTATTCTCTACCACTTTCATTTCAGCTATCTTACCTTCATCATTGGTCATCTCCCTATGTTTATTGATTTCTGCGAATATTCCTTCTTCCTGTTCTTCCATTTGTGTTAATCTATTGTCTAAATTACTTCATTCCTCGTCTGTCATCTCCCCCACAACACCTCGAAATTCTTTCTCCCACTCATCCCACGCAAAATCACTATCATTACTTTGTATTATAGACATTTTTAAAGTTCGTTTGTATAACACTCTTATATATAAAACTACTATTTTTCTATACTCAAAACGCCTAATAACTACTGTGAATCACACCACAAGCATAACCTACTCACTCGTAAATACTTATTCTCAATATTGTTTACAAATTCGTCATTACCACATCCTATTTTCTGTGTATTAAAATAGGTCTATCTCGTATCAAATTACAATTAAACGACATTTGTAACAATAAAAAAGAGGGGCCGAAATATATTAAATTAAAATCCACTACCAGGACTTACCTGCACGCAATCACAACTTACCTGTTACTTGAATTTTACCAGAAGACCAAGGTCGCCACGATTATTTTTTCATAGGTAAAATATCGAAAACCTTTACACTCCACCTTAAATAAAAAGGACAATTTTGCAATCTGACCACACCCAATTTATAATTCAGAAAGATTCCGGAACGTTTAGACGAATCTCGCAACACAGAAATGAGAAGGTGGTAATGACGAAATAACTTAGTCTAACACATGATTATATTATGAATTAAATCGCTTTAATGAATTAAGTCAATTTCCATTATTATTATTATAAGAGAATTAGTTATGAGTAATTATTATGATTACAAGAATTAGAGTACTACAGAACCAAATTTTTATTTACATTTAATTATATTTACATCTAAGGCAGCCCAATCTGCTCACGTACGCTTCCATACCTTTTTTTTTTATACATTACCCTTGGTTTATTAAAGTTTATATATTCCGTAATGGTTACGCGAGATACCCGTCCACGAACGCGTTGCCGGCCGAACACGTGCTCAGTCCCGTAACTCCAATGTCCGTACTTTATCACTTTAATTCCCCCACATCACTGTCCCGATTTATCACTGCGATATGTTCATTAATTTCTGGGGTCCCGGTCGGTCTTATTGAATTAATTACATTTACGAAAACTCGACCAACCGGGCCCGAAACGAAACTTTAGGTGTCTGTAGCGGTACGCTGTTTTTCGTAGACCGCTTAGCGTCTCTGCCTAATGTAGACTGTGTTTGGGCGGTAGGAAACTGCCGTTCACTGCCACCTGTTGTTCGTCGTCGTTCAAGCTGAATTTGTTGTATCGTATTCACTCTATGCATGGAACATACTCATTATATCCGCCAAATGAGTAGACGATATTTGCTTCTGCTATACTGACGTCACTAGCAGTAGGCGTGGCTTAAATACATTTCCTGTAGCTGGCTGGTTGGTGCTACAAACTGTTCATTCCAGCGCCATTTTTTTGCAGCGACTTTGGAATTTCACGGCGTCAATTCAGCGCCCCGGCTTGAGATGTTAAGTGCGGGCGTCGTCACACACATACAGAGTTCTGAGAAAAATTAGGGTGACGCGAATTCCTTGCCGCGTTACTCGACAACTGCGTCTTACTGCTTTGTTTCACCACTGTTTCTTACCACGTGTTTTGTTACAATAGAGTTAAAGTTTGCACAATAGTTTTATAAAATCCCGCAAAAAATGAAATAAATAAAAATGCAAATACCCCATACTGTAATGAATAAAATAACCCAATTTTGGACACGTTACACCCTTCTTATGTCTCCTATCGTAAATCTCATCATGTCACTTTTTGCATGTTTCTACCGTAATTCTGCTAACACACTCCTCCATTTCTTGTTGTTTTAATACATGCAAATGCATTTGCTTTTTCATGTGACCTCTGTAGATTACCACTACAAGCTGAAACTTCTCCTACAAGGTGTCAGTTGCATACATTCCCCACATGCGGTCGTCACATTCCCTACATATCAGTCTAACAAAACCCCACCTCTCTGGGCAATGAAGTCCAAGACTACTGGATTCCATATCCGGACTCCATATATTACCTTCTCCCCTAAAAAAAGGTCAATGACTGCCAATAAGTACTCAGCCTGAGTGGGAGTACTTTGAGTACCGGTACTTGGAATAATAACAGGTGGTTGAAGTGTGGTGTGTGTTGTTGGCTGTGCTGCCTTCCTTGGATGTCAGATAGCTCACTTAGCCAACTAATCCTGCCTGGCAAGTAACTTACTTCAATGGTACAAAATTTAAGCAATTATTATTGTTATAAATTGAAGTGAACAGCAAGGGCCAGCTTGTGTTTTCAGGTAATTGTTATAGAGTTGGTATCAGTAATAATAACATCAGGCAGTGCTGATTCTGAGAGCACTTAGCAGTCCACCCTCCGGGTTTCATGTAAGTTCATTCAAGACCATCAATTGGCCACTTCCCATTAAAACTCTCGTCTAAAAGATTTATAGTGCTATATAAACTCCAGAAACTTAATGTTACCTAATTTCTGTTGAAATATTTAATGATATGGTCCTTTGATAGCAATAAAATGGAAAAAGTAACAGTATGTAATTTCTGAAGTAAACTTTTTAAAGAAAATATAGAATGGGTCACGTTTCTAGGAATATACAGTACTATGTGTAAACGTCCTCTATATTTCTCTGTTTCCCTATTATGAAAATTTCTCTGTAACAAAACAACCATCTGGTCCTTTCAGAATTTCTATACCAAAAATGTATGTATTTCAAACTCTCCCTGTAACAATATTTCATGTAAACATATTTTCATGTATAACTTGTAAATTATGTCATTTCTGGTTTCCATATGGTGTACACTGTTGGTACATTGTTGGTCTACATTCCCAAAATACACTGTTACTGTAGTAATGGTGTTGGTAATATGAAGTGATGGGTGTTTTGCATTGTTATTATTTATAATTTTTGTTTTGTTTTATGCATCCAATAAAAATTATTAACAAAAATTAAAAGTTTTCACATGTACACAAACAAGATACATAAACAGATTTTCCTTATTGTTTACAATGAAACTGACTAAAATTGAACATACAGCTATGTAAATGTTGTAAGATAAGCTTTATTGATACACGTGTTGAATCATACTGTAACCTGATTTGTTTAATGACAGTGATAGATTACCAGTTTTAATAAAAACTATTGTGGCAGTAGAAACACATTGCTTTGGCCAGAGGGATTAACATACTTGTAACTGATAAAAATTTGAAAAAAAATTCATGTATGTTATTGGACCTGTGACATGCACAGATGATGTTTATGTAACATTGTGGTTTTTTGTTTTGTTTTAATGAAATACTCCTGTTGTTGTTTTAGACAGTGTATCTGGGGACATATGGGCTACACGATATGTCACTATTTTTAAAGACACTTGTATCTGGAGTGATGAACCTTGAAGTATGTTTGTTGATAAGTACTCTATAGTAATAGTGGACAACGTAACTTGAAATTTCTCATTACTTCTTGGCCCAGTGAGGAAAGAAGTATACGATTGTTTAAGGATTACAGGCTCAGTTTGTCAGTTTTGGGAGACCTGAAATTTGAAATGTCACAAATACGGTATGTGACAGATGTATTTACCCAAAGTACAAAGAAGACTGTGACAGACTGAGCAATAGCTTGTTCTTCAAGTTGTTGTTCCTAAACAGAAATACTGAAGTGCACTGAACACATTTGTGAATTATTAAGAAAAATACAAAAAGGGAGGCCACAGACAAAGGCAAAGAATAAATCTTGGTGCATAGGGCATGACTATGGTTAAAAAAAGCTGGAATCATTTAAAAAGGCCAATCGTTTTTAATAATGGATCACTTTGGCCCTATAAAAACTTCTTCCTGTGCAACGAAGATGTAAAAAGAAAAATTGGAAAGGAAGGAGAGTGTGGAAGAGCAATATCCTGGTAACGTCTGAATACTTGATTGGAAGGTGACTAGGACAGACAAAGGCATTTGTGTGGAAATTTTTAGTGGCCCAAGACCTGATGAATTGTTGCACACATGGTGATTAGGCTATAATGATATACTTCACATTAACCATTAACAAGCCCAAGGTAGCCAGTCATACAGATGAAGATAAAATCAAGAATACCATCACAGACGCATTTAGACAATCTAAATTAATGTTTTGTTATATAGAAAATATTTTGTACGTTTTGGAAATAGTTAAAAATAATGTTCTTGTTTTTAGTTCTCAAAAGAGTTAGTAGAAAATTTACTTTAATTCAACTACAGACAGTAATTAATTTTTCCAAAATATTAGATTGACTTTTTAAGGTTATTTTGCTGTTGGGTCATGTGTTATGAAATCACAAGTTATGACTTCCTAAACCATCTGTTTTGTAAATAAATATTTTTATTTTACAATTTTAATTTGTTTTGTCCATTATGGTTTAGTGTTTCAAGTGGAAGCAGGAAACACAAACACAGCAATACACACATGTTAATTGAAATTCTAACAAACAAACATTTTAGACTTGGTAAACAGATAATCTGTAAATTGTGGTATATAAAGTAAAGAAGAGGATGTTATGTGTTGTAATTAAATTTCTGAAACAAAAGGAAAATATCATGGTAGAATGACATTAGAAATATGACATTATGTTTGGGCACGGGCCAATGAACAATATAACAATAGTAACATTGAAAGGACAGAAGGGATGCTTGTTCACAGACATTGCCTACTCCTGTGGTGAATGACCTTATCCTGAAAAACACTATTTGCTGTAAACATAAACATCAAAACAAAAAAAAGTTCAAACGGTGGAGAATTTTTTTTACAAAAGTTTCTTTTGTTTGAATTAATGAAACATGTAATATATGTATGACATTCTGACAAAACTTGTAATAAGCGAAAACTGGTTCAGGCTATAAGGTAAAACTTCTACGTTTTTAGCAATAAAAAACTTAAGTGTTCTGAGTCAGTAGTATTATACAGTAGAGCATCAATTATCTGAACCTCTAGGGACGAGGGCCCGTTCGGATAATCGATATTTCGGATAATAGATCATAAATTGGAAACTTTATTTGTCTTTACAAAAACAAAGGTTTTTATTACAAAATCATTTATAACATACTGTTATATAATTACAGCAACCTGTATACTGTACTGTACTGTAGTATATTACTAAGGCTAAAAATCATTGAATTAAAACTGAGTGTAATTAATAAAAACCAAAAGTTAATTTAAATGACAAAAGTTAGAGTTTAATGACAAACACTGTACTAAAAAATTAATTAAAAAACAGACATTCGGTGACATAGACTTCTGTTGACACAGTTTGTTTATCGATTGTAAATGTGTTTATCGAAGTTTGCTGATGTAAGTGTGTTTATGGATTCAAGGCTGTCTAGCTACAGCATTTATTTATTACTGTAGAGTACTCTAATAATTTATAGTATACAATTTTTTATGTTCAATAAATATCCAATACACCTACACATGTCCAATACATAATACTGTACAGTACAGTACATAATTGTGCTTTTTATTGAGTTCGGATAATAGATCGTTCAGTTAGTGGATGTTCGGATAATCGATGCTCTACTGTACTTGTAATTAGTTAATCAATGGAGATGTCATGGACAACAAAATCCAAGAATATAAGAATTATTATTACTTATTTACTTAACCCTCTTCATTCCTTCTGGAACGAAGAACAGCCACCACCATGTGCCTCCATTCTGTCTTGTCCTGCACTACTGCTATAATTTCTGTCTAAATCAGACCAGTAATCCGTATTTCCTTCAATATATTCCCTTTAATACATGTCTCTTCCATTATTGTGCAGGTCCACCTTGTTTCCTCTTTCTCGATGGTTGATGTTCCAGAGCTTGTTTGGTGATGTCCTTACACAGCACATGACCAGTACATTTCCATTTCCATTTATTAAGTACTCTAAACGCATTGTCCTGCTGCATTCTGTTCGATATTCAGTGTCTGAAATTTTGTTTGCTCAGAGTATTATTCAACATTTTTTGAGCATTTAAACATCGTGGTTTTCTCCAGGTTTGAGAACCAACAGTAGTACAAATGTTTTGTACATTACTGTTGATAATTTTTATTTTAGTTTGCAACTTTAATTATTGAGTGTCTTAAATGATCTCTGCTTTTCCAAAATGTGTCACTATATCTTTATCAGTTCACCATTTAAATTTATTGTAGGTACTTCCTAGATAGTTACCACTTTCCACATTTCTAAGTCTATTGTCTTCTAACATTACTGCAACTTCTGTTAGTGTGTTGATCTTCATAAGCATTTTTTCATTTATTCTCAAGTTACCTTCCCCAATTCTTTTATCACTTTCTTGGTCTTCTTTTCCATGTATTGCCATTCTTCAGCATACAGCAGATTTTCTTAACATATTCTGACATGTATCTGTTTCTCCTTTCGTAGCCTTTTGTGTGACTACATCAATCAATATATTTGACAAATAATGTGGGTGAGAGAATGCAGCCATGTACGCATATCACACCACTGTAGATGTCACTTGATCTATTAATTTTACTATTTCTATTATATTACTTAAATTCAGTATAATATTATATTATTTTATAATTAATATAGATAGTACAATAAAAAAAGTTGTATATTAATAAAAATTAGTAATTTTGTTATAAAGCGCAGTGGCGTGTAGGATATCTACATTGTTACGACGGTCTACTCGATCGTCGTAGGTACAGTGGAAACAAAATAGGTACAAGACACCAATTAAGTCACTAATCACACCTTTAATTGTTACAGTAAAACAGTTCGTAATTAACAACACAGTCTCTACAACAAATCAAATGAAAATTGTTCACACGCAATAAATGTCCACTAATATTAAAACTCAATTGTATTGCAACTATACCATCCGATTATAAAACGCAACACTTCACTAATAACTACTTGAATGTACATAGTAATAACTCGAACCGCTCTGGAAATATATCGCAGCTGTACTAAACTGAACATCGTTGAGTATCGGTATTTATAGCCAGTCGAATATCTAGATGATTCCTAATTGCGTCTTAGCGTCCGTATGAACTACGTAATTAACTGCGGCCTTGACACAGTCCGCACGGCTGGCAGTTTCGAGAACTCTCTCGTAAATGCGTCTACAAGCACGTACGCCACACGCTTACATTCTGGATCTCTCTGGAACGTTCGATAAACACGTAGATTGTTCTGTGACGTCGTAACAATATATATTGTCTTGGATTTTATCTATATTAATGTAAATTAGTATTTGATTTTTTTACATTTCATCATGTCTTAAACATATTTTTTAACATTAGTAATTAAATCTGCTGGGACATCTAGTTGTGGTATATTTCTTAAAAATGGCTGAAATTCCAACTCCAACTGTGGGCATCATCCTCAGTGGGAATCCTCTTCTGAATTAACTGTTGTTCTGTCAGCATCTGGGACAACAGTCGATTCAGAAGACGATTGATGCTGAGGATAACTCCTGCAGTTGGAGTTGAAACGTTGGAGGACACGTCATGGACAACGAAATCCAAGGACATAGACTGCATCTCAACAGCCTGGTAGTTTTATCTATCAATGGCATTGGTCATGAAGCTTTAGTGATATTTTTTAATATTTATCAAAGGTAGAGTTAAGAGAAAGTATGTTTTTTATTTAAATGAAATCCAAACAACAAAGATACACTAAACTTTCAGAGTTTATTGAATATGTCAACAGCTGTGAAGGATACCCAGGTTATTTTTTTGAGTAAACATTTTTTGAGCTTTCTAAAAATGTTAAGTGGACTTTTGTGTATCAATTTTGGCTGTACAGCACTTGTAAATAATTTTACTGAGGAAGCTGTTACAATTTGTTTGATGAACAATGTGATGTTAATATGATAACCTGGGTAGCTATGGAATTCAAGCTTTATGTTATTAAAGTCAGTGACCAGCATTCAACTTTCCTTCAAGATAACCACTTAAAAGCTGACCTTAACAACTATGAGCAACTATGTACCTTAGTAGTATGAACTGAGGCTGACAATATTACACATGCTTAGGGAAGTCTATCCATTGAGGAAAGATTTGCGAACATGTGTACGTACCCATGGGAGTATAAACACAGACAGTGTTAGATAATTCTCAGTTGATGAAAAAAAATCTTGGATATCTGATATGAATAAAGCCCCAGAAAATCTGGAAAAAAAAGGAAATGTGTTACTTTTTGTAGCTAAGATCTCCATCTGGCAAACTTTATCATGGACAATTTTCTGTAAATCATCATGTCTGATTACAACATTGGTGTATTCAGTACTTCGATGTGAGAATATTTTCCTCTTTGAAACAGATGCTACAACTACAACTAGTCCATGACATTTTTGACTTATACAAAAAATTATATTCTGTGAAGATATTGTTACATCATTACAGAACAATCTATGTGCTTCTCAAATGTTCCAGAGGAATTCGGTTGTAATGTTGTGTATGTACGTGATTTCAACATGCATTCATGAGACTTTTCTAGATGTCGCCAAATGGACACACTGTGTCAAGGCCGCAATCAATTACGTCCTAGTGTAGAGCTGATTCCTAGTATGTGGAATGTTCTGGTGTCTGAGCGGCGTATAAATACAAGGCTTCAGCGATGGTTAAGTCAGTCATTGTCACACGATTACTCTGTGCGTTTTAGTGGTTATTAGTGAAAAGATAATTATTGTGGTGAAGTGTTATGTGTTTTATAATCGTGCAGGACAATTGTAATACAATTGTGTTTTATATTAGTTGACATTTTATTGCATGTGAACAATTTTTATTTGATTTGTTGTAAGAGAGTATCTTGTTGATTACAAACTGTTTAATTGTGATAATTAAAGCTGGTGATTGGTGACTTAATTGGTGTCTTGTATTTTGTTTTCCACTGTACCATACGACGATCAGTTAGACTGTCGTAACAATATATTTTCAAGAAACAGTGTATGTAAACTTGGAACGTATAGTAATCTGCAAGAATTGTTTTTGTTATATGTAACAAATATTGTGTTCGAATTATTGAACACTGGTGCATAGATAACTCGGTGTGTGTGTGTGTGTGTTTTATGAAATAACACTACCTCAAAAGATTTATTTCAGTAGCATCTAAATAAGGAAAAGTGACAGTAAACAAAAGATATGAATCACTTGATGCTGCAATTAGTAAAACATAAATTCAGATCTAATACTTAAACATCTGTGTTACCAGTTTTTAATTGTTAACATAAATACATGATTCCCAGTAATGTATAATTAATTACTATTTTCCATCAAAACTTTTTCATACAAAAGACAAATTTTGTTTCATTCTCAGTCGAATGAAAAAGCCTCTTCATAGTATGGGCAAAATATCTGGTTTTAAATTAAGAAAATTATGTCTGTTAAACCAAAACAGTTGTTATTAATAACAAAAACCACAAAAGTTTATGAGCGAAATTTTGGTTGTTGGTAATGTTCATGTCAGTGAATTCATAACTTTCACAATACTTAATTCATATAAAAAAATATTCAAAAATAGGATCACATTGAAAAGAGTACTAGTGTTTTGTAAAAGATTTTGGGTCACAAAATTTGTATAAAACATTTAATGATTGTAGTTACACTACAGTTTTCTATATAAATAAGTCAGTGAGACCATTAATATTTATTCCATTTACAGGTGCCATTTGTTGTAATTGATTCATCCTGTTACTTTGAATATCATAATTTATTGTAATGAAATTTTCTTAATTAATAATAGATGCTTTTTTGTACCATTAAAATGGCAAAGGTGGTTATTTTTATTTTAATAATATTAATTACTAAAATGTTTATTAGTTTAATACTCTACGTTGAAATACATCTGCCTTGTTGTTAATTATGATTATTGTTTTACCTCCATTGAATTTTATCATTTGATAACTGTAACACACTTTATAACACTATGTTCAGTATACACACCGTATACTGTGATTTTGTTGGAATTATTAATAGCAGGCTGTTTCACCGTGGTCTAGTGTTATTCAAGGCCACTTCAACCCTACTGAAGTTAGTCTCCACCTCAGTATTGGGGTGAATTGGCAGACACCTTGCTAATTGTTTCAGTTGTTTCTAGCACTGAATATGGCCTACGATGGTGGGGGATGAAACGTCTGTCTTGAGCAACAGTAGACCACAGGCTAATAATAATTCTAACAATGTTGACGCTGGCTGTGCAAGCTGGAGGAATTGTATTGTGACAGCCTAAGTCACACTTAATTATTCAACAGTCCTCTTCACAATTTCAATAACCAATTACACATAATTAACAGTAACAGAAATACTTAGTTTACGTAAGTTGTTGACACTTAAATTACTTTGTACTAATTACAGTGGTTAAATTAATGACCAGTAAACAATTTACTAACTATTGGGCTCTTCAATACACCTACAGTTTGTATAGATCACGGCAGACATCAACCATGATGCAAAAACATCTCCACCCACCCACCAGTAATTTTCTCAATATGTCTAGGAGCTTCAAGTGTGTAGATAGTACGCTCATTACATGGCACATTATGAGATGTTGTCATGGTGTAGGTGTCATGTTGTCATGTTCCTGTATGCAATCAGTAATATACTTGACATTAATAGTTTTCTGTCTTGCTGTGACACTATATAATTAGACACATTCACCAAATAACAACCATTGAATAATTAAAAACTTACAACTAAATGAAATACTATCACCTCCAGGGAAATAATATACATTCAGAACTAAGCATAATGTAGACATTGAAATACAGTATTACAATTAAATTTTCAAAATAGTTCCACAACCCACCATCTTACAGATAAACACCAGTGTACTATGTTAATATGTATATATACATGTACGACAAGATTGTCTGCAATGAAGTACAGGCAAGAGACCAAAATACAAACACAGAAAGCATAAATCTTTTTATAGCAATGATCCTGTATTTAACAATTGTAATCATTGAAATGAAACGATTGACAGTAATGTCTTAGACGGTGTAGAATGAAAATGTATGATCACAATTGATAGTGAAAAAAATGTTTTTTATGTTTATTGTAAAAAAATTATTACCTGTAATGATGAAGTGTGTGTGTGTACACAACGAGTGAGTTATGTGAGAAGTTTAGACATAACAACGGTACATTATTGTATTCAAATGTTATAACTCCTGGCCATTTAATGATGTTTTGTCACGTTCTACTCTCAACTGCCAATAAATAGGGGTTTAGTTATTTCTATTTACTTGAATGACTTGTCTAACAAGCACCATAAAAGTTATATTTTGATCCGTAGTACTGTAGTTCTGTATATTTATGCATATACGGAAGACTTCATTTTATGTTTCGAATTGTTTCAGATTATAACACAATGGAACACCAAAGGGTATGGGTGCCAGACCCTGAGGAAGGGTTTGTGGTTGGCAAGATTATTGACATAGGTCTTGATGAAGTCACTGTCCAACCACTGGAAACAAAGAAACCTAAGCAGACGTGCAGTTTAGACCGTCTGTATACGGCTGAAGAACATGACAACAAAGATGTAGAAGATAACTGTAAGTTATTAACACCATTATTGTATTATATAATATTATATAAGAGATCTGCAGGAAACTCAACGAGTTACTTACAATGGAATAATATTATAAAATATATTATATATTATTTTTACAATATATATTCATATATATTGTAGTAAATCTTTTTATTTTTGTTTAATTGTTTTCAATCAATGCCCACGTTGGGTTCGTCACTTTGTAATAAAACGTTTAGTGGGTGATTGTAGATTGTTTAATTTGTGTTTAATTTATAATTAGGTTTGTCAAAAATAAAGTTCAGAACGTTTGTTAAAAAAATGTGAAAATTCTCTTGAAGCACTGGTAGATTTACCGTTTCACTTACCAATGGTGATTGTTGTCAGTCTTCCAAAATAGGCCCTGTAATACACTGAAATGTCACAACACAGTTTATAATATGTCACAGGTGTAGTGTGTATGTACAGTAAATAATCTGATTCTGTATATTCGATACTGCTTTAAAAATTCGAATATTGGCCGCTCTTTTGTCGTACTGCCACTTTGAAAATAATTGCTCTGTAAATAATTTTTTCTTTCGCCTACTTTGAAATAAAGAAACTGATTCAAGGTGAGAAAATTATTACTTTATTAATAATAAGTTAATTTGAAATTAGTATCCTTTTAAACAATTAATAATCATAAAAAACAATTGAAATAGGTATTGAGAATCTTACGGCTCAGGGCTGGTAATACTGATTATCGTATATCGCATAACTGTTAATCTAGTTTGGTTTACAATTACCAAAATTCGTGTGTTCTTTTAGTTAACATGATACAAGGTACAAAAATGTTGAAATATAACAATAATATATAATAGAGAGTATTTAAAATTCAAGAAAACCAGTTTAATTACGATATTGGAAATTATCGTATTATGGTACCACTGGTGTCAAATTACCAGCTAGGTAGTGAGGTGTATGACACGATTACAAATGCTGTGTGTCAAAATAATATTACTTGGATAAGCATTAATAATGAAATGTATTATAATTAAGTCATAAATTCTTATTAACTGAGTATATCAAGTGATTATAAAGTTAAAACATGACTCAGTATGGTTATTCAACTTTCGTACCATATAGGTTAGATTGCCTATTACTCAAAGTGAGTTAATAAAATATTCAATTGATGGCATTTAAAATCTTAAAAGTATACATAATATTTATTATTGGTAAGTATTTTGTTCATTAACTGTAATGACTGTTCTCTGTTATTTTTCAATAAATGATCTGATTTCGTATTAATAGTAATCAAGTTAGCGTCTATATTCGATATTGTTTACATCGATAGCCATTATAATGTTATATTCATTTGTCATTTCCTTCTAAAAATTAATAATATCTTATTTAAATTAATAAGATCGAGAACTTTTATTCAAATACTGGTTAATTAACATTTATAAACTAGTTTAACCATGTACGATTGTACTTGGCTAAAGTAGTACCAACGAGAAAACTTTTGTTGGTAAACATTAGTTTTGCATTAAAAAATTGTTAATAATAAGTACTCCCTTAGTTTCCCACTCATCATCGCCTTTATTATACACTGCCGATGGATGGATTGTTATTACACTTCACTCGTCGCACTTCACTCATAAGGGGTTATATAACTTTAGTGAGGTTAGCTTTGCTCGTTTATACTGGAGGGCGCGCACATTTTTTGAAAATCTGCTCTCGACGAACATACGTTCCGTTCACTCTGATGGTCAAAGAACTATTAATGCTTTCCTTCGAAGTTGCTGTCGGCGTCTCTTGAAATCAGCTCTTCCTATTGGTTGAGAATTTGATAATATTGACCCCATATGCCTTAATAAAGTCAAAAATTTTATTTCTTAGCATCGGTCTTTGGGTTCAAGAGTATGCTATGACGCGTTCAATTCTTTTTGGAATTGAAGGAAAACTTTCAATTGTTTATATCTTTCTTAATATTTTTCGAATTAAGACGTGAATGGTATCATCATCTTGCGGACGCTTTGCTCATTAATTAGAGTTCACACAAGCTATAAATCCGTCCAAAATTAACCTACGTCACTTCTTGGTAATTCACTTTTCGTGGTTCTTAATCACATTTAAGTCCTTTCCACTTTATTATGA
This sequence comes from Magicicada septendecula, assembly GCA_034769895.1. NCBI lineage: Eukaryota > Metazoa > Arthropoda > Insecta > Hemiptera > Cicadidae > Magicicada > Magicicada septendecula. The sequence continues at coordinate 139,111,052 of CM068372.1, forward strand.
TATATTCTTATTCTAATTGTTTAGAGTCCATTTCTCTTTATAATTATTTCTAAATACTAAAATATTAACACTTTTTGTCAAATGCTCTTTAGGCGTATAATCCCTACTTTGACGATTTAAATGGTAAACCAAATACCCCTGAACTAACTCATAATAGTAATGAAAATTAAATTAAGAAAATCTAACTAAATAAGTAATTAAAATCTGAATTTAAAAGTTAAGAATAATACAGTTAACCCTTTAGTAAATTTATCATGCGTTGACCTGCCTATTCCGGACACAATGTGCATACCGAACCGGCAGTAAATTAGAAATATCTGTAAATCGTAATGTAAATAATTAATAATTTAAAGTCACAAGTAGTAGTAATAATAATCCCTGTAAACAAGATAAGTCTAGATAGTTTATTTTGTCTTACTATAAGAATGTATTATTAATAAAGAGTTGGAACTATATTATGGCGGAGTACTCACTCCGCGTCGTTGCAATCTACCTGTTGTAACAATGCAAGAGTAACAATGCGGCTTTCAGACTGTAAACACAAAGCGAGGGCTCTTCATAAAATGTTTTGTTATTCTTTTTGATTTTTAATTGAGTGTTAGCTTCCACTAAAAGCGTGGAGAGCTAGTTATATATTGAAGATGTAGTGAGGAATTTGTTAGAAAGTGTGATAATGTAAAAGAATTCGTATATAAGGTGATGTCTCAAGTTAATTAAAAAACGAACTCTCGAATATTGTTCGAGTAATATAATTCAGATATTAATGTAAAAAGAAGATGCAAACTCCAGTACTACGCTGCCAGTAAATATGTGACGTGCACAACTGCAGATACGGACGACTACCACCTAAACAACACTTACCAGAACCGCCGAGGATCAGCCCGACTTCACGCAGCATAACATCCATCTCCTCATTAATACACCCAGAGGACTTTCACCGGAAACACTACCCAGATGACTACCCCGACTAACAGAGTACCTAAGATTCATGCCCCAGGACACGGACAGAAAAGCGTATCTAAAAGGTGACTTGGGAGCTCGTCTACCGAGAATTATGTACATTTAAAATATAAGTTTTCATACATGCCAAAGACTTTTCAAAAGACAATAATCATCTTTAAGCATTAAGTTTTAGAAAAATGTAACCAGTAATTTCTAAAATCATACGTTGTAACATTACTCTTGAGATATAACTTTTAATCCCTTAACTAAATAATACCATTCTTCAAATGGTGTTCATGTAACAATGCAACCTTCTTGATAAGTAAAGTAAATTTCAGACGTCTTTGCTAGATTTAAAGAGACTCGGATCCGAGGTAAAATACATGATCTGTTTGATCGTTTGACAGAAAACCCCTTTTAACGATTTCAGTATGAGAAAATTTTTATGTAATGGGATCTATATATATATCATTTGTTAATAAAGAGATGTCATCTTGTTACATATTGAAGTGAGTGCATAAATCAGTTAAAATACCTTCCCTTGTGTCCTATAATTAGAGTAATTATAATTGTTCTAAGTGTTGTGTTGATTTTCAGTTGTTACAACGTAGGCAGCCTGTATAATTGGCTAGCGTCAATTATCACGGGTTCCCTGGATTTATAACGTAGCCCGGAACGTTATAAAGTTGCGCAACTCTGCTTTGTACAAAAGAATTGATCGTGTACAGAGTGTCACATATAGAATTGCGGCACTCTGCTTTCGTGTGAAATAATTATTATGTAGGAAAAGAAAAATAGATAACTCTCTGCTGATCTATGCACTCAGTTAATGTATTTCATGTCACCCCAAAAAGGGTAAGTTGCATGAAAGAAAAATAGCGACAGTATTAATTTACCATTGTGAATTTATTTTGTGTAAGATTACGCACGAACTTGTGTATAATCTATTTAACATACGCAAAATAATACAAACTATCATTGTATTACACCAATGCAAGTACCTACATGATTTTTAGTGCTTGTCAAACTGTTCAGTCTTTAACAGGTTTCTATTGCGACAATTCAAGACCTGTAGTTTCCTGAATATGCCTGCATAGAATGTAAGTTGTATGTCTGTTGTCACGGTGAAACATATAAACTATTGACTAAATTAAACCAGGTTAATTACGTGTAAATAAATTCGTAAGTTTAATTTTGCTACTAGAGAGAGAGAAAAAAAAAGAATTACAGAAATTAAAATTAGAACGTAAGACAATTAATAACTAAACTCAGCTTATTACGGGCTGTAACTTGTGTAAAACGTGTATCATTGCCTCGCACTCACCCCCGTGTTGGAGCCAGTTGAAACCAGTCGATAAAGATAGCCGTCAACTATTGTTGTATAGAACAATAACATCCCTCACCCCAAGTGTATTTCTCGCGTTCATACAACAAGTATGCCATTGTTTACAAAGAAAACTAGTCTGACCTACATTCCAGCGAACAGCTGATCGTTGACAATACACTGACGTCTGTGTGGAATTTTTGTTTTTATCTGAGAAGAGAGGTTATTCCCTTACGAACAATGCAAATGCTTTAACCATGAATTAAATTGTCTATGTAATAAGTGTATAGTGTAGTAAAATAAATTTAGATACATTTTAGTGTGTTAGAAATAAGGTAAAAAAATGGCACAATTTAATCCAGATTTACTATTAAAGGACGAGCTGTCTTATGAAGCTCTTTTACGTGGTCTACCCCATGCGAATGTAACAGTTGCGGAATTGCGCAAGTCTATACGCGAAAGTGGATTTGATACACCCGCGCAGTTAAGCAACCTAAGCGGACTCGATTATGAGAGCGAGAGAGAAACTTGTAATGCCAAGTATAGTGAGTTGACTTGATTGTCCCAAACCCTCCAAGACGAGAAATCTCCTGCGGTAATATTGCGGACAACTCAAAGGATAGAACATTTAACCCGGCGAATGAAAAATTTGTTGAACTGGCCTAACCTTACGGAAATACCTCCTGAAGTCCAAAGTTTTGCAGATGAAGCTTTACGTCAATTACCCACTATTATCAGGGAATTACGAAGAAAATCTGACTCGTTCCGAATGGATGAAATTGAGAAGTCCTTGAAGAAACTACACATCTCCTCAGTTCAATCCCCTACGATAGAACACCCTCCACCCAACATGGATCGGGACTCACCCGCCGTATCGCAAATACAACCTACTCGAGAGCAATACCCAAATAAAGATTTAATTGCCCCGACTATATTTGAAGCCCCTCCTCCCAGTGGTTTCCAGATTCGCCCCGGATGCACGAATTAACAAACCCGAACGCATCATCTGGTCCTCCTAAAGTGATGCCACATGTAAATTATAACGCAGACCTCTATGAAAAAATCACGCATCCCGTAGAAAAACTCTTAGCTGAAATTCCATACACTGATGGTTTAAATGTCACTAAACTACTGAATTTCATCAAATATCTCCTGCAGATAAAGGATCTACAGCAGCTAAATGACTGGCAAATTTTGCAAGTCCTCCTACCTAAATGTAAACCCCCGTTAAAGAATCGTGTGCTAGGATCATTAAGCTCTACCCTTCCAGTTGAAGAACTGCATACCACAATAATAAAATATTTTATTCCCACCGGCATTTATGAGGAACTTAAGAGAAAGACCGTACTACGAGTACAAGGAAATCATGAGAGATTGGCCCATTACATGTCAGACATCAGGGAGTCCTCTCGACTACTGCAAGTAGATTGGAATGAGAGACAGATGGTTGACACCATTTTAGTAGGATTGTCTCCAGAAGAAAGATCTCGTTTAGCGTTGATAAATCGACCCAACACCTTTGCGGATCTAGAACAATGCAGTATCCACTCTTCGAATGTATGGTACTCAGATCAGAACAGACATGCGATGAAATCAACCGAAGCGAATAGAAATGAATTGCAAGCCCTAGTGCCCGATGTGACAACTCAGCGTGAAAGGCGAGTATTCAATAGACCGCACAATTTGCACAGCCCTGGTAAATCAAATGAAAGACAACCTAAAACGGAAGCAAGGTACCCTCCTCGTACTAAGAATATGTGTTATAACTGCGGTAAGTATGGATACATACGTAGAAACTGTAACAACAAGCAATACGAACGTACACCCTAATCCAAAAAACATGTAAGGCAGGGAGACCCGAAATCCTGTGTCTTCCGCAGCAACTTGAGATCCGGTAAGCCCAAAGAAATGTACGACCATATAAAAAAAAGGAAGGAAAAGAAACACTAGAGAAATAGATCCCTATGTTAGAAAGTTTATTGAAGGATGTAACGCGATAACTAAATGTGATTGGACTAAAAGTCTATTGCCCTTAATACAAATTGACCTAGGTATTACCTCCACCATCGCATTAATCGATTCAGGATCTACTAGAACCTTAATCAGTCAAAAGTTAGCAGATAAATTATTCGAACACAACCTAGTGAAACGCAGTCAAGCTGTGAATATAAAATGTGCTACAGCCAATAAACAGAATATAGTGATAAAACTTAGCTTCACCACTAAAGTAAAAATCAAGAATCTAACGTGGTTTTTTACAATGTTAGTATGTAATGATTTAGGACCCGACTTAATATTGGGAGCTGACTTCATAAGTAAAACGGGAATAATTCTTGACATCCATGAGCAGAAATATTATTTTAGATTCGACCGTACACGGAAGTATAATTTTGATTGTAAAACTGACGAACAAGAAAGTACTAGATCATCGACTGCACACATAGTACACCAAGAGTCTGAATTATCTCATCTAGGAAATAGAGATAGGCTGAGAATGCAGAAATTAATAAACGGATTTTCCACCGTTCTTACACCTAAGCTAGGACTTACGAAGCTAATCGAATATAAGATCAATCTGAGCGATCACAAAGTAGTACGCCTACCCCCATACAAGTTGTCGCCTCCCAAGATGGAAGTGATGAGGAAGCATATCAACAAGTTGTTAGAACAAGGAGTCATTGAACCCTCTACGTCTCCGTATTCATCACCCTCCTTTTTAGTACCAAAAGGTCACGACAAACATAGACTAGTTGTGGACTACCAGCAATTAAACAAACGAATAGAATTTGAATCTATCCCGCTTCCAGACATCAATAGTGCTTTTCATGACTTCACAAAAGCGAAAGTCTTTACGGTAATGGAACTAAATCAAGCATTTCACCAAATACCCCTTTCGGAGGAATCCAAACGTCTAACCGTGTTTGCTGTTCCTTTCAACCTGTACCAATTTACTAGAGTACCCTTTGGAATATCTCAAGGAAGTTCCGTATGTAGTAGACTATTAAAAAGAATATTTCATGATATTAAATTTAAATATGTGTATCACTACCTGGACGACATCGTAATCTATAGCGAATCGATGGAACAACATCTTAAACATCTACGTGAAGTGTTATCTCGATTACAAAAAGCAGGATTAACAGTTAACCCTAAAAAGGTAAATTTTGCAGTCCCAGAATTTTCATTTTTAGGTCACATCGTGAAAGCCAACGGAAAGGTAAGTATAGACCTCGAACGAACCCGTGCAATCAGAGAATTTTTACCCCCGCGAGATGCAAAAGGTATAGCCCGATTTTTGGGAATGGTAAATTATTTCCACAAGTATATTCCCCATCTTGCCGAAATAGCAGCACCGCTGAATGCCTTAAGAAAGAAGGGAGCGAAATTTGAATGGACTGCACAACACCAAAATGCGTTCGAACAACTAAAAGAAAGCATTATATCTCCCCCAGTATTACAACTAGCCGATTTTACGAAACCTTTCGTAGTTCAGACCGACAGTTCAAGTGTAGCTTTAGGTGCAGTCATCTATCAGGAAATAGAAAACAGTAGACTACCGATTAGTTATGCTTCACGAACATTGAATGACCAAGAAAAAAAATATTCCGCGTATGAATTGGAATGTTTAGCCATTGTTTTTGCGTTTGAGAAGTTTATACCCTTTCTAAAACATAAAGAATTCCTTTTGGAAACTGATAATCAAGCATTATCTTGGTTACTGAATCACCCTAAACAGTTAGGACGTATGGAAGATGGGTATTGAGGTTAAACTGTTACAACTTCAAAGTGCAGCATATTAAAGGTACACAAAACGTAGTCGCTGATACCCTGTCCCGTATGTTCCAGTCGCCCACTAATACTCCCGAAACCAAGGAGAGTCTGGAAACACCCATTGTTAACACCGTAATTACTGAATTCCCCCTTGCGTTTACCAACATTTCTCAATATCAACAACAAGACCCTCTTCTTAAACCGATTATAGAACAACTTGAGCAAGGAAGTAAATCAGAGAAATATGTATTAAGTAAAAGAATACTATGCCACAAAATAGGAAATGGAAAGGAATTAAGGATAATCGCCCCTGATGTAATTAAGCCCATGCTGATGGAGTACTTCCATTCATCCACCATTGGAGCCCATATGGGAATCAATAAAACAATACATCGTATTCGTAAGGAATATCATTGGAACAATATGAACAGCGAAATAGCTAGTTTTGTAAAAAAGTGTAATTTATGCGCTCTCAGTAAACCGGCAAGAAACAGTCAGGTAAGCCAATTAATTTCAGAAATCCCTACTACCCCTTCCTCTAAACTTTATTTAGACTTTTCAGGTCCCTACCCACGATCTAAATCAGGTAATACTATGCTACTCATATGTGTAGATTCGTTCACCAAATTTGTTTGGATGTATCCCATGCGGCGAGCGTTAGCGTCGACGACTGTAAAAATATTACAGGAGAGATTATTTAAAGATTATGGTACACCTGTACGTATAGTGTCAGATAACGGACCCCAATTTAAGGCGAAGGAATTTAAGAATATGTGTTTCAAGTTAGGAATAGACCATATTACCACGACGGAGTATCGACCGCAAGGCAATATTGCTGAAAGGTATCTGCGAAACCTCAAATCTGCATTAATCGCCTACCATGCGAACGATCATACGTCTTGGGACCAGAACCTATCCTGGATACAATACGCCTTTAATTCAGCTTATCACGAAGGACATAAGTCTACCCCATTTGAGTTACTGTATAAATACAAACCAAACCATCCCTTGTCCACAAAATGGAAAATACATGACTTGCTACCTCCGCAAATAATGGATAAGCAGATTAAACAAATCTGGTTAAATAGCTCGCGCAAATTTAAGAGTGAACTTAGAGAAATCCCGAAAATACCACGAGAGAAATATTCATAACAATAACAATGTAGTTAGGTACCAAGTCGGTGACTTAGTAATGTACAAGACACACCCGACTAGTAGTGCAATTGATAAGACCACCTCTAAACTATCATACCGATGGTGTGGTCCTTACCAAATCCAGAAGTACTTAACCCCAGTTACCGTAGCCCTGTACGAACCTGCGACTCGAGAATATGTACGAAGAACACATATTTCACAGAAATTGTATAAAAGGATAAGAGGAAATAGCATCGCCAAAAATAAAAAAGGTAATACTAGGTAAACAAGTTATCTTGTACCTCAGTAACCATGCTGAGTGTTAATCGTAGAATTGGGAATGAGGCCTGATCAACCTTAGATCCTGTTCAGCGAAAGATGAGCAAAATGAGTAGTCAGCTGACCACTAACTGACCACTAAATGAGAAATTATTTAGAAAGTAACTCTATGAAGAGAGTAACCAAAACCCAAAGAAAGAAAAAACCGGTAGTAGATTTAAGTAATAGAAATAAGAAGAAGTTTTGTGTTTTAAAATGTAGACCTTAAGTGTGAATTTTATGTAATAAAAAAAGTAGTTTGTAAGAATACATATACAGTAAAACCTCTCTAATTCGGATTATAAGGGGCGGAGCCTAGTCCGAATTAGAGAAAAATCCGAATTATAGAATATTTTATAGAAATTCATACTACAGTATAGGTAAAGTGCTGTAAAAATAAATATTAAAACTACCTAAATATTAATGGAAATTTAAATTGATTTTACTTACAAAATGGATAACTAAATTCACATAAACAACAATCTTTCACCATCAATGTTTTCAAGTTAAGTTCGCACGCAAAAAGTTTATAAGTAATGCACACCTGCAATTATTAATGTACGTAAATATTAATGGAAATTTAATTTTATTGTGAAATATTCGTCCATCGGCTAATACAACAAGCACAAGTATATAGTGGCACGTAATTTTTCATTTCCCGTAATCTACTGTTACAGATTTGGTTCCCTTTTGGTCCACCGTAAATATACGTAAATAAAAAATAAAAATACGGGCGTTTCATCGGTATTTCCCATGTGTTGAAGTGAATAATTATACTTCTTGCATAAATGAACGACAAACCGCTGATACTGTAGGAGTTTTTCTTCGTAGTCACTCGGTAGTTTTAGCGCGAGTGATGTACGTCATTTAAACGCAAATCCATTTCGCCGCATCATTCGTCTTATACACCCGAAGCTGGCTTTGAAACCGGAGACTTTTAATTCTGCGATTTCTAAAGCTTTTAATTTTAAAACATGTCTAATGACAGGGGGTCCTTGCCTTCTTAAAAGCCGTACGTATTCACAGATGCTGGACTCTACTGCTACAAAACGCCCAACTTGAGGTCCCGCGAATGCTCGTCGCGCAGTATTTGCATGTAAAAGTCGTTCCTTCTGTTTTCTCCATTGTCGAATACAGGATTCATCAATATCGAATTTCCTTGCGGCTTCGCGATTGCACGTTTTTTCTACATTTTGAATCACAATTAATTTTATAATTCGCATCGTACGGGTTACGTTTAATTTGATTTGACCGCGTGCCTTTAGTCTCCACAATATCACTCATACCGCAAACGCACTACAAAAACGCCGAATGAAAACAAAGTACAGATAAGCGATGTTGTCGTTGTTACAATAGAAAACCACACCCGTTAAGTTCAGTTTACCCGTTATTTAGAAACATGTTACTCACACCCCCTCTACTCATCCTTTGTCTTGCTGCCTACAGAAGGGTGCGAGCACGCGCACGTGCGCACGCACTTACACTTTATCTTCCTATTCTTTCTTCAGTTTGCTGTTAAAACATTCGGTTGTAGTCATAAATCATAACGCCAGAGTTAACTACAGCCAGGCAAACTGCTGTCGCTTAAGCAGTTAACAACTCATAGATACCAAAAGCGTTCGTCCCGCCAGAATTCAGTTATAACTTCGAATTTCGTTAGCGTGCGAATGCAATCTGCAGGACAAATTAGCGACCATGTTTTTAGGAGAAAAAGTGTGGCTTGTATTCGGAACAATACGGTATTTGCATGATATTAATAGTATTAAAATTTCAAGTGTTATAGGCCTATTTGATTTAAATATATCCTCAAAAACAAAATTTGCGATTTAACGGACTTTCGATTTTACGGACACCCCTCAGCCCCAATTAGTCCGTTAAATCGAGGGTTTACTGTATTTACCTCTAGCACTCATATTGTAATACAGTACTGTAAATTAATACTAAACAGTGTTTGAAGAAAATGCGGTTTGAAAAGCTGTACGCAACTAAGAAATAACTTCAGTACAATAGAACGCACACGAATACAATAACAATGACGCACACACTACCAAAGCAGCAGTTGAAACTGGACTAAACTGGGGGTGCGTATCGCACATTTTGCCAACATAACACTTTAATAATTCCCTAAAGGCAAATGTTTCACAAAGAATTCACAAAATTAATTTTTTTTGTGAATTATAATTTTTTTTAGGGAGTCCGAATTATCGTAAATTCCGAATTAGAGAAGTCCGATTTAGAGAGGTTTCACTGTATGTATATTGTTTTATACTCAGAAGAAATAAATGTGTATAACACATGCCAATAACTAAGTGAAAGAAAAAGGGAAAAGGAGGAGAGAAATTCCACACAGTAACGGCAAGCATACTCCCAGTACCCCACTTTCGAATTTTCCTTATTAAAATTCCCCCATGTCGATTTTAAGCGGCGGAGTATGTGACGATTTAAATGGTAAATAAATAAAAAAAAATTAATAATAAAAATATAAAAAAACGGAAAGTAAGTAAGTACTTTAAATCACACTATTAAACCAAATACCCCTGAACTAACTCATAATAGTAATGAAAATTAAATTAAGAAAATCTAACTAAATAAGTAACTAAAATCTGAATGTAAAAGTTAAGAATAATACAGTTAACCCTTTAGTAAATTTATCATGCGTTGACCTGCCTATTCCGGACACAACGTGCATACCGAACCGGCAGTAAATTAGAAATATCTGTAAATCGTAATATAAATAATTAATAATTTAAAGTCACAAGTAGTAGTAATAATAATCCCTGTAAACAAGATAAGTCTAGATAGTTTATTTTGTCTTACTATAAGAGTGTATTATTAATAAAGAGTTGGAACTATATTATGGCAGAGTACTCACTCCGCGTCGTTGCAATCTACCTGTTGTAACAATGCAAGAGTAACGATGCGGCTTTCAGACTGTAAACACAAAGCGAGGGCTCTTCATAAAATGTTTTGTTATTCTTTTTGATTTTTAATTGAGTGTTAGCTTCCACTAAAAGCGTGGAGAGCTAGTTATATATTGAAGATGTAGTGAGGAATTTGTTAGAAAGTGTGATAATGTAAAAGAATTCGTATATAAGGTGATGTCTCAAGTTAATTAAAAAACGAACTCTCGAATATTGTTTGAGTAATGTAATTCAGATATTAATGTAAAAAGAAGATGCAAACTCCAGTACTACGCTGCCAGTAAATATGTGACGTGCACAACTGCAGATACGGACGACTACCACCTAAACAACACTTACCAGAACCGCCGAGGATCAGCCCGACTTCACGCAGCATAATATCCATCTCCTCATTAATACACCCAGAGGACTTTCACCGGAAACACTACCCAGATGACTACCCCGACTAACAGAGTACCTAAGATTCATGCCCCAGGACACGGACAGAAAAGCGTATCTAAAAGGTGACTTGGGAGCTCGTCTACCGAGAATTATGTACATTTAAAATATAAGTTTTCATACATGCCAAAGACTTTTCAAAAGACAATAATCATCTTTAAGCATTAAGTTTTAGAAAAATGTAACCAGTAATTTCTAAAATCATACGTTGTAACATTACTCTTGAGATATAACTTTTAATCCCTTAACTAAATAATACCATTCTTCAAATGGTGTTCATGTAACAATGCAACCTTCTTGATAAGTAAAGTAAATTTCAGACGTCTTTGCTAGATTTAAAGAGACTCGGATCCGAGGTAAAATACATGATATGTTTGATCGTTTGTTTGACAGAAAACCCCTTTTAACGATTTCAGTATGAGAAAATTTTTATGTAATGGGATCTATATATATATCATTTGTTAATAAAGAGATGTCATCTTGTTACATATTGAAGTGAGTGCATAAATCAGTTAAAATACCTTCCCTTGTGTCCTATAATTAGAGTAATTATAATTGTTCTAAGTGTTGTGTTGATTTTCAGTTGTTACAACGTAGGCAGCCTGTATAATTGGCTAGCGTCAATTATCACGGGTTCCCTGGATTTTTAACGTAGCCCGGAACGTTATACTACATGTCCTTGCATTTGTATTCCTTATTTCTAGTACATTTTTTCATATTAATATATTTCTTAGGTGTTTAGGTTGTACCTTAACTATTTTTACACCTTTAGTGCAGCTTTGTTTCCACTTATTGTGCTTCATATATTTATATTAGATGGCTTTAACACACCATGTCATCATTCTGTTATTTTGATATACATAATTTATCATTAATTGTACTTAATGGATGTGTTTTAATCCATTAATGTGTACCTAGACCTTGTACATTGTTTGTCTATAGTGTATAACACTTTTTTGTTGTGTCCAACATTCATAAATTTCAGTAAGATTGCTCTTTACATCTAGTCTCATGGGTCATGTATATTTGTTTATTATTGTTTACATATATATTTATGTATTTAGTGTTTGTTAGAGGTTCTCATAGAGTTACAATATATATATTTATTAATTTACATTTTTATTTTTTAAATGGATAAAATCACTATTATGACTTAATAAGTAATAGAAATCACCATTCATTAAAATCACTAGCTTAGCCGTCATTTTTTCATGACTAGGTTGTTGATAAAAATTGTACAATGGGTATTGGGGATTGTTGATAAAATTTTTAGATCAGACGTTTTCCATGGTGCTGGGTTAATTGTGATAAACAGAGGTAGAGAAGCTGATGATGGAAGGGAATTCACTAATTAGAGCCTATTGTCTATATTGCATAATGGCTATTAGTATTGTCTGCTTTCAGTTTTTACCTATATTGACAACCTAGTTTTTCTTATCGACAACCTACCAGACTGGACTGGTACCAACTTGGCACGGAGTCATAACCTCATTCAAATCCCCCCCCCTTTGTAGTCACTGCTGATTATTATTAAGATTGTAGACTCCTGTTTTTACAATCTTAAGCCTGGCATATTTTCAAGTTACTAAGTCATACTGTTGGGAACTCTTTGTTTAAAATCTGTTTGCCAATAGCAGCTATGTATTGAAGAAACATTTCTTTTCCTTGCATTGGTACTTCTCCTATCTTCTTCTGCTATATCCTATCAGTATTTCTTTATAATATTACACCTTGAATTTCATGCTCTTTTTCTAATACATAATGCTTCCAGATTCAGTGTTTAAGGACTTATTAAGAAAAACACATTCCTGTATGTTTCAATAATTTCCATAATTTAGCACAAAAATTAAGATGATGAATTTTATATATTTTCATTTGTCAGTAAGATATTGCAATGATAAGGAAATAAATAGTATCATATCACTGAATGCCTATGCGACTCTTTACCATGCTGGGGCATGCAAGGCTGTTCCAGTCGTTTGGATATCATTGTGCACGGCAGAGTTTTGTAGCGTTCTAGAGTCTTCGAGATTGTCCGTGCCCCTTCCAGACATTTTCTACCAGCATCCAGGCCTGCTATCTCACTACAATGCAAGGTGGTGGTGGTATAAATTCTGGATTTTGAAGTGGTCTAGTTTAGTTAAACCTGGCAATTTTACAAGTTCAGTTCATAGTGATTGTTGCAGTTTATTGTAAAGTGATTATTGTGTTAAATTATGCTCAACTGTAATGAGGTGAATTGTTGGACAAATTTAACTCAAATCTATATATATAAAAGAGAAATACCACTGACTCACTGATTCATCACGAAATCTCCGAAACTATAACACCTAGAAACTTGAAATTTGGCATGTAGGTTCCTTATGTGATGTAGGTATCCGCTAAGAAGGGATTTTTGGAAATTCGACCTTTAAAGGGGGAAAAGGGGGGGGGAAGTTTGCCTGACTGACTGACATAGAATCAACGTAGAGCAAAAACTACTGAATGGATATCAATGAAACTTTAAACATAGCTTCATCATAGGTCTTAGGTGCTCACTAAGAAACGGTTTTAAAAACTTTCACTCCTAAGGGGCAAACCCCCCCCCATTGTATCTATGTATGTATGTTCCACATCTCCTCCTAAACCACTGGACCGATTTCAACCAAACTTGGCACAAATATTTTACGCGACGGGAGAACCAACATAGGATAGGTGTTTTTTTCGATGGGGTCCTTTGGGGGGTTCTTTGGGGTCTTTCACATCTCCTCCTAAACCACTGGACCGATTTCAACCAAACTTGGCACAAATATTTTACGCAACGGGAGAACCAACATAGGATAGGTGTTTTCTTCGATGGGGTCCTTTGGGGTCTTCCACATCTCCTCCTAAACCACTGGACCGATTTCAACCAAACTTGGCACAAATATTTTACACAACGGGAGAACCAACATAGGATAGGTGTTTTCTTCGATGGGGTCCTTTGGGGTCTTCCACATCTCCTCCTAAACCACTGGACCGATTTCAACCAAACATGGCACAAATATTTTACGCAACAGGAGAACCAACATAGGACAAGTGTTTTTTTGATACGATCCTTTGGGGGGTCCTTTGGGGTCTTCCACATCTCCTTCTAAACCAATGGACCGATTTCAACCAAACTTGGCACAAATATTTTACGCAACGGGAGAACCAACATAGGACAGGTGTTTTTTTCGATACGATCCTCTGGGGGGTCCTTTGGGTCTTAAAAACACTATTAGATCTGGTTACTATGGCAACCCAATAGAATAGATTCTGGTTACCATAGCATCGGTGGAAGTCTCCCGCGTAGGAAATAGCGCGGGAGTCGTCCGACGGGCCTTCCCCGGAGTTCATCCACGGAACCCGGGGAGTCTTAGGACGGATCCCGCGAAAGACGGCGGGGCCAGAGTCCACGATTCTTATAAATAAAGATATAGGTTATGATATCAAAGGTGGTGTATGCATCTTAAGAAACTTCTTAATATTGTGTGAATTCAGAGTTGTTTCAGTTTGAATTTAAAAGTGGATAAGTTAAGATCGAAGTAAGTTATAAGCGAGTATAAAAAACAAAGTTTTGATAGTGAATGTATTCAGATCGTAGTTTTCAGACAATATAAATGCACTTGCTTCAGTTTGAATTTAAAAATTGATAAGCTAAAATCTATAGAGGTATTGTATTGTTAGAATAAGTTTAGGAGACACTAATTTAACAAATGCCTTATTTCAACATTAACACAATGAATTATAAAACGACAGTTAAATACGCAACGCGTGCAAGTACTGTAGACATTTTATTGAAAACTAATTTAGCTGTTCGCCCTCTCCCAGAGTTAGAAATCGAGCAGGAGCATCACGCGCAACAGAATTCTTCTCCAGATATAAGAATACAGTTTATGACAAGTTCTGAAACAGGTGCGCTACAGAGTATTCCTCCAGTGAGAATGCGAACGTAACAATATAAGGAAGATTATACAATATACAAGTAATATAATGTTAGAACAAGAATAGGTGCCTATGAGCCTATGAATAAATTAAGAACCCGAGCAACGCTAGGTAAATCGGCTAGATATAGATATCTATATAAGCCAAATACCACTGACTGACTCACTGATCACGATATCTCTGAAACCACTGAATGGATATCAATGAAACTTTGAACATAGCTTCATCATAGGTCTTAGGTGCTCACTAAGAAACGGTTTTAAAAACTTTCACTCCTAAGGGGCAAAAACCAAATACTGAAATTTATCGCGGGAATTGCATACTTGGTAAATGAAGTGGTTGACATCTTAGTTTACTGGAAACCCCGAATACATTTAGTCCTGAGTTTTTAATCATTGTTTTAAATTGAAAAAAACTTCGTTGTTTGCAGGTTCTTATAGTCGAGAAAATATCAAAGTTCAATTAATTAATAAATGTATGTCTTTTTTTCTCGGAAACGGCTCTAACGATTTTCTCGAAATAAATAATAAATAGCTGTTGCTATGAATCTAAATAAACAAACTAAGAGTTGAGAATTTGTACAATCTATCTAATCCTATACTATTAAGCGAGCAATAATTGTACAATTACGTACAACGTGAAACTACTCCGTAGCGAAGCACGGGTATTTTGCTAGAGAGATAGCAAGTAAAAGTAGGGCAGAGTAGTGATACATTCACTAAAAGTTAAATCATAAATAAACTAAAATAAAAGAAATTAAATTCGAAAAAGTCAGTAGACAAGTTTAAGTAAAGACAAAAAGAAAAATCGTATATAAATGAAATTTAACTAAAACCAAAATTTGTAAAGAATTATTTTTCTAAAAGAAGAAACAAAATAATAACAATAATTATTAGCCTATTTACAAAAAGGTATCTAGGTTACCTAATAAAAAAGTATAAACATTTATTGGTTACTAGGAGTAACTGACTAACAAGAAATATTAATTGTTAAATGCAATTCAATGTGAGATGAAAAAGTGTAATGTCCTATAAAAGTTAAATAAATTTCAAAGAATATTCGGAATTAACCACTTCTACACTACATCATAATCAACTTCTACACTACTATATTCGGAATTAATCAGCACTAGACACTACATCCGAGATATCCATTGGAATAAACTGATCCACACCAGAAAATCGATGAACAAACAATAAATTCTGCTAATATCAGCTCAATCCAGACGTCATCATTGAAAACCTTTTGGTGAGATCGTTTCTGTTTACAAGTTAACTAAATTACACCTCAACTACAAATATAAAACACTAGAAACAGCACCATCTCTGTAAATTCATTATTGTGGTTAATAATACATGGTTAATAACATTATAGCCATACTAAGTAAATAGTGTTTGTTTTTTTTGTCAATGAAGAAACGTAGTCTGCGCTCTAGCGGGAAACAATCAACTGAATATTACAGATTATACAAATTTTAACATAATTTATGTAAAGTTTGATACAGACCAATATACTAAATATAATAAAATAACAGTAACATAACAATAATAGTAATAATAACATAATAATAATTTAACATTATTATGTTAAATATAATAAAATAACATAATTACCTACGCTACGCTAAGTCAGTTGGTCTGACCGGTTTGTGCACTCTTGCTTTTTTAGTTAAGTACCTAAGTAAGCAGCTACGAATTTTGATACCTATTAGCTAAATAAACGTTCTATTTTGAAAGTAGAAAATGGACGAGGAAATTGAGTTTATAATAAGCAACGGATTACAGATTCCTTACCGAATAGTAAAGATAAGTGGTGACGGCGCGTGTCTCTTCTCCTCCCTGTCCTATCTGGTACACGGCGATGTTTCAAGGGCCGCTCAAATTCGTGCAGAAATAGTGAATCACGTGTCCAATAACTGGCAAAGGTTCAAATGCTTTACTCACCAGCGGTCTGGAGCTGCTTATGGTACCAAACGTCTGTACCTCGCCGAAATGTCTAGGCCGTACACATATGGGACTACTTGCGAGCTCAAGGCTGCTGGAGAAATATTTCCTTATGAGTTTCAGGTGTTTCAAGGTGGCTCTATTCTTGCTATTTTTGGGGAGGCATTACAGGGAGTCAAAAGAATTCGGTTCACTGGAGATTTCAATGAAGGGCATTTTGATGTTTTAATTCCCTTGGTCGAATCAACACATAATACAGTTAACTTAGAATCCCCGAATACCAATAACCCAGCGGAATGTCAACTGAATTTGTCTTGCACTGTCTCCCAGTCCCAATCCTCTCCTTACGTTGACCTCTCCAGTCCAAGTTCAGACAAATCTGTTGCTTCGACTGTAGCATCAGTCAAAGGGAAAAGAGGAAAAAAACGCAGAAAAAGGTTTACAAATGCAATCAGGAAAAAACAAGTAAGGGAAGCTGCTACCAAATATGCCAAAAACAACCCAAAAGTTCATAGGGAGGCAGTCAAAAAATATACTGATAGTCACCCGACAGTTAACCGGGAGGCTGTAAAAAAATACAATGAAAATCATCCAACAGTTCATAGGGAGGCCGTAAAAAAATACAATGAAAGTCATCCAACAGTTAATAGAGAGGCCGTAAAAAAATACAATAAAAGTCATCCAACAGTTCATAGGGAGGCTGTTAAAAAATATGCATCTAATAACCCCCATATCAATCCAGTAGCTTCTGCGAAATATAATGAAAAGAGAGCACATAATAGATTATTGACCTGGGATAAACTTTTGTCCGGATTTCAATATGAACCGGAAATAGATTATTCCACGGACAAGTTTGTTGAGCTTGGAGTTCGGTCACCATGTAACTGGTGCCGTGCACTGAAGTGGAAGGATGAGACTCCTGGTTTGTGTTGCAATAATGGTAAGGTCCAGCTTCCTCTCCTTGAGCCCTATCCTGAACCCTTACACAGTCTCCTCAATCACCAGCATGCAATGACTGAGCACTTTCTTCCTGCTACCCGGAAGTACAATGGATGCTTCCAAATGACGTCTTTTGGAGTCAAAGAGGTAAAAGAAGGAAACTTTATGCCAACTTATAAAGTACAGGGCCAGGTCTATCGCAGGATAAGGAGTCTTATGGCTGAGCCTGAGCAACAGCCTTCATTTCTCCAAATATACTTTGTTGGTGATGATGACAAAGAGAGGGATATCCGTTGTGGAATATACCCTGGCGTCAAGCCAGGATTGGTTAGTCAGCTGCAGAAATGACTTCATGAGCACAACAAGTATATTTTGGATTTTAAGGCTGCTGTTGATTCTGTTCCCAAGGACCAGAAGGAGTTTCAGGTAGTTATTGAAGCAAATATGAAGCCTTCTGGAGAACACCATGGTCGTTTCAATGTTCCAACAACTAGAGAAGTGGCAATTCTCATTGTCGGCCAGGATTTTGATAAAAGAGATATTGTTCTCCATAGCAGAGACAATAGATTGATATGAATCAGTGAGACGCACCGTGCCTATGATGCTCTTCAATACCCTTTGATGTTCTGTCGTGGAGAAGACGGCTATTCTATAGACATACCACAGCGCGACCCAAAGACAAAGGCTCCTCTCAAGAAAACTGTGTCTGCTACTGACTTTTACAGCTACAGGATAATGGAGCGTGATGGTGAACAATGCAACCTACTGCTGTTTCGCAACCTTCTCAACCAATTTCTGGTTGATATGTATGCGAAAATTGAAACTGAGAGACTCAATTGGATACGTAACAACCAGAAAAAGCTGAGAAGTGAGAATTATGTCCACCTGAAGGATGCCATGAGTAGAAAGGACGGCCAGTTATCAGAAATAGGCAAGATGGTTGTGCTGCCGTCCACTTTCACTGGAGGACCCCGATACATGCATGAGCGAACTCAAGACGCGATGACGTATGTGCGCCATTTTGGACGACCGGATCTGTTTATTACGTTCACTTGCAATCCAAAATGGCCGGAAATCACAGAGATATTGACACAAGGCAAAAAATCTCACGATAGACATGACATAGTAGCGAGGGTTTTCAACATAAAAGTGAAGCATATGATGAAACTCCTCACTAAAGGTTACATCTTTGGCCCTACTAGGTGTCACATGTACTCCGTGGAGTGGCAGAAGCGTGGGCTCCCTCACGTTCATATCCTTCTGTGGTTGGAGGAGAAGATAAGGCCAGAGTCCATAGATAAAATTATCAAAGCTGAAGTACCTGATCCCAACCTAGATCCAGCCCTCCATGAGATTGTCAAGACAAATATGATTCACGGACCATGTGGACCGCTTAACAGGAACTCACCATGCATGGTGGATGGCGCCTGTAAAAGAATTACCCACGGCCATTCTTAAAAGAGACTCAGACAGGAGAGGATGGCTATCCTAAGTATTGCAGACGGTCGCCGGCAGATGGCGGATTTACAGTAAAAATCAATGAGGTTATTCTTGACAATCGCTGGGTAGTTCCGTACAACCCCGTCCTGTCTCGCACATTCTCAGCCCACATAAATGTTGAATATTGCAACTCTGTCAAATCAATCAAATATATCTGCAAGTATGTGAATAAAGGGTCTGATCAAGCAGCATTCACCGTTGAAGATTTGGACGAGGTGACAAGTTATGAAACAGGACGATACATCAGCAGCTCTGAGGCAGTCTGGCGCATCCTCTGCTTCCCTATTCATGAAAGGTTTCCTCCTTTATGCACCTTTCCGTACATCTAGAAAACGGTCAAAGAGTTTATTTTACGGAGGACAATGTCATTGACAGGATAAATAATCCTCCAAAAACAACACTTTTGGGATTTTTTGACCTGTGTAAAGTTGATGCCTTCGCAAGGACCCTTTTATATTGCGAAGTTCCGTCCTACTACGTGTGGAAAAGCAATCAATTCTGCAGGAGGAAGCAAGGTAAATCTGTGACAGGCTATCCAGGGGTAAAAAAAGATCAGGTGTTGGGTAGAGTATACACTGTCCATCCCGGCAATGCTGAGTGCTACTATTTATGCCTCCTCTTACATGAGATCCACGGTCCTGTATCATTTACTGCATTAAAAACTATCGCAGGGGTAGTTCAGCCAACATTTCAAGCGGGGTGTAGAGCACTTGGCTTGCTGGAGGATGATGCCCATTGGGACCGTACTCTTGAAGAAGCTTCTATCTCTGACTCTCCTAATAAAATTCGTGAGCTATTTGCCATAATGTTAGTATTCTGCCAAGTGGCAGACCCCCTAAAATTGTGGGAGAAATACCGAGACAGTCTTGCGGAAGATGTTAGAAGGCAAATAGAAAGAGAGCGCGGAGACGTCCAATTAGTCCAGGACATTGTTTACAACCAATGCCTTAAGCTTCTTGAGGATACTGTCATATCCATGTCGGGTAAAACACTCAAAGAGTTCGGTCTTCCAACACCATCACGACAGCAAGAAGTTATCAGCAACCATCAATACCTGAACGAACTGTCCTATGATTGTGTTCGGTTGACTGAAACAGTGGCTGTAAATTTTCTAAAATTAAATCAAGAACAAAAAGATGCCTATGACAAAATCGTTCACAGTATTAATTGTGATTCTGGGAAATTGTTCTTTCTGGACGCTCCTGGCAGCACTGGGAAAACGTTCTTGATAAATCTGTTGCTCGCCACAGTTAGGCGCAAAAGGAATATCGCAGTTGCAGTTGCTTCATCAGGTATTGCAGCTACCTTGATTGAAGGAGGAAAGACTGCTCACCCTGCATTCAAGTTACCACTTAACCTGAATCATTTTGAGTCTGCACTTTGTAATATTTCTAAGCAGAGTGATATGGCACAGGTGCTTCGTGAAGCTAAATTAATAGTGTGGGATGAGTGCACTATGGCTCATAAAAGAGGCGTTGAGGCTCTGAACAGAACACTCCAGGATATTAGAGACCGCAAAAGCCTTATGGGTGGAGTTACAGTGCTTTTGGCTGGTGACTTCAGACAAACATTGCCCGTTGTTCCACGAGGGACACATGCGGATGAACTTAAGGCCTGTCTAAAGTCATCCACTTTATGGCCTAATGTCAAAATACTGTCCTTAAGAGTTAACATGCGTGTCCACCTTCAACATGATTTGAGAGCAGAGGAGTTTTCTAAATTATTACTTGATATTGGGGATGGAAGGATTTTAGAAGAGGAGGATGGAAAAATAAATATTCCGAATAATCTTTGCTCCGTTGTAAGAGATTTAACAAGCCTGACTGACAAGATCTATGGAAGTAATATTCAACAGAGTGTTGCAGATTGTATATCATGGCTCAAGGAAAGGGCTATTCTTACTCCAACCAACGATTCAGCCAATTCTATCAATAATCTTCTACTAGAGAAGCTACCTAATGAACTCATGAAGTATGAATCTATTGACTTGGTAGTGGAGGTACAAGATGCGGTCCATTATCCTGTAGAGTTTTTGCACACACTCGATCCACCAGGAATCCCACCACACGTCCTCTACCTTAAGGTTGGTGCTCCAATCATGCTTTTGCGCAATCTAAATCCACCCAAACTCTGTAACGGCACTAGGCTTCAAGTAAAAAATCTGTACAAGCACGTGATTGAAGCCCAGATTTTCACAGGCGTCAGTCAGGGAGACACTGTCTTCACCCCCCCCCCGAATTCCAATGATCCAATTGGATTACCATTTTGAGTTTAAATGTCTGCAATTCCTGGTTAAAGTTTGTTACGCTATGACGATTAATAAGGCGCAGGGACAGAGTTTAAAAGTGGCTGGTGTGGATCTCAGGAGTGACTGTTTCTCCCATGGCCAGTTGTACGTGGCGTGCTCGAGAGTCAGTTCATCTGATAGCTTGGTCATCCTCCAGCCAGAAAGGAAAACCAGGAATGTTGTTTACAGAGAGGTCTTGGAAAGATAGCAACTGAAAATCATAGCAGTAGAATTAAGGAACTGAAAATCTTCTAACTTACTTTTTAAGTTTCTTGAAATATGCGGAAGGACATAGGTACTTTAGACAAAAATATTCTTCGACGCGGACGAAGTCGCGGGCAATAGATATAGCTAATATACACAGAGAGTATACGAGTACACCGAGAGATACATTAATGTTTATAATTTTCATGAAAACTGAATGATTTTTTATAATTATGTTATCAAAAATTATGTTATATTGGGATTATGTATCAAACTATTAGAACCTTTGTACTCTAAAAACACTGTAACCATAGAAAACAATACTAAGTGTAATTATAAAAGTGCAGTGTACAAAGTGGAACATAGTATGTTATGTGAAAGAGTTAAAAAACATTGCATTTCACAAATTTGTGAAACAAATACAATTCACAATATGTTATATAAACTATAATATTAATGATAAGTTGTAGTAATTTTGTTTTGTTTAGGCCACAAAGGCAATATAATTGTAATTTCTATGTTATTTTTATTTATGTTCAAAGGAATCCAGGGTTATATGTATAAAATAATAATAACAGCCAGATCAAACTATGTCAGAGAGATAGCAAGTAATCACGTAAATTTATTGTATTAAACTACAAATAATGTATGGCATTGATGAGGAAGTTGTTATTTAATCAGTCTGTACTCTTTTTGCGGGCGAAGCCACGACGGGTAGTAGTGCTAGTGATTGTATAAGAGTGCTTTGTTATAACTGCTATTTGTGTCTAAAGTTTGTAATTAGTGACGTCACTGATGTCAGTTATTCTGTTTCCATTGTACCCATGACTATCTGGTGAGACCATCATAATACTGGTGTCAAAGTAGTATAGTACCCTTAACAGTGGAAACAGAGAACACTGCATAAAAGAGTAGTGTGGACGGTAATTGATTTACAATAATGGACAGAAGTCAGCAATAAGCTATGACAGAATCTTTCCATTTGTTGTTTCACTCTCGAAGAGTGAGACGACAAATGCTAATGGGAAGAAGAAGAAGCAGTAAAATGATAGGACAAAAAACATAAGCATGAAAGTGGGACAACAGAGAAATAGCAAAAAGAAGAATTTAACTAGATTTAACTACAAGAAGTTGTTGATGAAAACCAAACCGACTGAGAAGGCCTTTGCACTCTGAAAAAGAGAATCGATGATGCCGTTCATGGTTATCCATCCACCTAGATTGGCTGGCCAAGTATTACTGCAGAGACAAGCTTATTAATTATATATCAGACAATTATAAGTTTATATATTCAAATATACAAGCTGTTACTACCTTTTTGTTCTACACTAAAAGTAATGTTTGCATTTTCAGGTGCACTGATGTATTTAAATGAGGCAACACTCCTGAATAACATCAGAATACGATACAGTAAAGATAAAATATATGTAAGTATTTTCAGTTTTTTACAATTTTCAGTGCTGTTGTACATGTCATCTGCTTTGTAGTGTCGATATTTACTTTTGCTTTCATTTACTTTATCAGAATTTACTTTGTCTCTGCAGACTGATTTGTATGTTCATATTGTTGTGTTGTGTTTGTTGAGCATTAATGATAGTAAATGTTTTGTTTCAGACTTATGTAGCAAATATTCTTATAGCAGTTAACCCTTATTATGAAATCAAGGATATGTATTCTTCAAAGACAATTAAGAGCTACCAAGGAAAATCGCTTGGAGTCATGCCTCCACATGTCTTTGCTATTGGTAAGGCATAATTGAATCAAATTTTGGAATAAACGTTTAGTAAACGTTATTAATTACTAAAGTTAACACTTGCTCAATTAAATTATTAATTCAGCATATTCAGTGTTTATTTTAAATAAAATTTGATTGAATTTAAAGCTATTGTTTTAATAGCTAAAATTTGTATTATTGACCGATGCTCACTAACCATCCACTAAAACATTAATTTAGTATGTTGATCATCTTCAGTCCTAGCAATAGTGTCTCCTGCTGAACATAGCACCATTAATTCTGTCACTTCTAGTCATATGTAGTTGAGCATAATTTGTTTACAAATGTTTTTCAAATCATTGCTCAATGTCTACCTCTACTTCTGTATGTATTTGGCCTGGGTCACAATTACATGATTTGTTATGTCCATCTGTAATCCAGTAATTTTTTCAGTATGATCAGCTCAAGTAAATTTCAACCTCATTCACTTTATCAGTTGTAACTGTAATTGTAACTTTTATGAAACAATTGTTTCATACCTTGAGTTTCTTGTCTATTGATGATGGATCTATATTGTAAATGTTTATCATTCCATTGTTATTTGTTCTAAATTATGCATTTTCTGCATTACCTTTTTGTTGTTGTGTTGCATATCTTGATTTTAATTTGGGCAAAACTTGATTTTTCAAAGGGCAAAACTTTTCTTCATAGACCATTTTGTTTGTTTTTTCCATTACAGAATGTCTTTTGAAACATGTGTTAATTTCTCTTGCCTGTTGCAAGAGTTAGTAGGCAAGAGTTAGCATTCACTTTTTCATGGGTGCAAATTTTATTTTGAAATTAAAAATTTTTGAAACATATCGTATCAATACATTATTGTACTATATAAGGTAGTTAAAGTTACTAATGAATTATTTTCCAGGACATGTTATATTTTTAAACTCATTTGCTTGTGACTTTGAAATGTATAAGAAACAATTTAGGCTGTTATGATGATGATACACCTGACTTAAAAAAATTTTCATTTTTTATTTTTATTAATGACAGTATTATTCACAAATATTTAGCTATTCAGAATAATAGTATATAAATGTGAAAGAGAGAAAAACTAGGTAGAGCATTCATTCTATTCGCACTCTCTGTACATTTCTTTTGATCATGGTGGACATGAAATTAGGTTGTTTTGCTAAAGTACACTATTGTCAATGTGTTCTTGACATACCAAAGTATAACAGCTAGAGCCAAAGCACATGTATGATTTATCCCACGCTTCTGAGTTCATTCATTAAATTTATTTTGAAAAATTGTATTTGTGTATACAGGAAAGGTTACTAGTTTATTTTACTAGTTTATTAAGATTAGTAATTTATTTTTTTTATATAAACTCAAATATAATGTATAGTTGAGCATGAGCTCAGTAATTTGATTAACTGGTGTGTATGATTTTCAGCTGATAAAGCATTTAGAGACATGAAAGTGCTGAAACAGTCGCAGTCAATAATAGTCTCAGGTGAAAGTGGAGCAGGCAAAACTGAATCCACCAAGTACTTGCTGCGTTACTTGTGTGACCTTTGGGGTTCTGCAGCTGGCCCCATTGAACAGAGGATATTGGACGGTATGTTATATCAAGCTATTATATGAACAATAAGATTAGTTAGACTTCTCATGTATGCATGGCTGTATATCCCTGCACATCTGTGTGTGTGTGTGTGTGTGTGTGTGTGTGTGTGTGCGCGCCATAGTATTTTTTATGGGAAAAGCATTTTTAGAATTGAATTAAACTATACATACTAAGTTACAAATATATCAGCATTTCAAATCAATAAGTTTATTATTATTGTTTATTTTGAAACTATCAGAATAAAGTTATTAAAATATGAATGTTATGGTATCAGTTTCAATCATTGTTACTATTATAGGAAGCTTATAAGTAACATATTATTGTTATATATCTAAAAAATTAGTGAAAGCAATGGTTTGCGTTCTGGCCACATTCTAGAATTACTGACCATAAATGAAGTTTTATACATAAAAAACTATCCTGATGGCTGTCCACAAGTGCAATGTGGAATTTTAAGTGGTGGACACTAAGGGCAGAATAAATTCTTGGATTTCGTTGTCCATGACGTGTCCGTTACTTAACTAAATATAATTAATTCACTACCGACTCGGAACACAAAATTTTTTATAGGTAAAAACGTAAACGTTTTACCTTATAGCCTTAACTGGCTTTCGCTTTTAAAAAGCTTCTTCAGAGCCTCCGAAGAAGGCTCTGAAAAGCCTCTGAAGAAGATTTTTAAAAGCAAAAACTGGTTAAGGCTATAAGGTAAAACTTTTACATTTTTACCTATAAAAACTTGTGTTCCGAGTCGGTAGTGAATTAATTATATTTAGACAGAATAAACATGGAGGTAACAATAATCTAAGAAACAAAAAACACTCAGATAAGTATAAAGATAGCAATTGATAAATAGTAAAAGTGTAGAGCCTGGTGAGTTAAGAGAAGAATTAAAGTAAATAACTAAATAACTATTCCAAGAAAATAGAAAAAGAAAGTTATAAGCAAGATGGTGATGGCAACAGACAAGGGCCCTGTAAGAGAAAATTCAGTTGAATAAGGTCAGTCAACAATTAAGAAGAAAACTTATGAAAATAAAAACTGAAGCACTACACAGTCTAATGGCAAATGCATTAATTTGGAAGGTAAACAGAATAATCTCAAAAGCGTAATGCTAACTCCACCAGTAGTGGAAATTGATGGAAACTGAGCCAAAAATAGTAAACAAGAAGCACAAAGGTATTTCAGACGTGTTCTTAACACCTGAGAATGTTCCACTGCCACATGGGAAACGGGAAGAAAACATTATATTAAAAATACAGTGGAATGAAGTTATTAGGTCTATTTGACTAGCAGACATGAAAAAGGAAATATAAAATACACTACCCTAAAGGAGCTCAAGGGCTGATTGTGATCTGATAACTGAGATGTTGAGGCGATCACCAAAGAAGGCTATAGTAAAATTAAACTATCTCGTCAATGCTGCGTTTAGTCTGAAATACAAGGCGTGACTGTAAATCAATTGGATTGATGTAGTGAATTTATAGGTGGTGCTGGTTATACTACCTAGAAATATTAATTATCAATGTAGTCCCCTCCCCAATTTCGACACCATTCCACTTGAATTTTATACTGTTGGAAATACTGTTATCTTCTGATAGCTTCTTCATTAGCTCTGCCCACTTATGGCTTCACTGCATCCGCAGATTCGATGTGTGTTTATGCACATGAACATTGGGTTCCTTTTTTTGGAAACAAAAAAGTCACATAGCTCTAGATCATGTAAGTCTGGTGGTTGTTTCAACACCAGTATCCTGTGCTTTGCCAAAATACATTTTGACAGACAGCACATTGTCTCAGTGGAGAATTCATGAGTCTATCTTCCACATTTCAGACCTTTTTCTTCTTGCCCCCTCATGCAGAGTAGCCTAATCAAGATGCCCTTACACTAGTCCTGATTAACAGTTTGACTTTCAGGCACTCAGTCAATGTGAATGATTCCTCATATATAAAGAAAAATCATTTATTTAAATTTCAATAGGCTGATTCATTCTTTTTTATCTTGTTGATTTTGAGATCTTTCGTATTTATAGTGTTGCTTAAATTTTGGGTTGTACCGAAAAAAAGCATGTTTTGTCATAAGTTATTACATTGTATAAAAAGTTAGGATCATTTTCATTGTTTTTGAAAACATATACCCAGTTTTAATTGGGTACCTTCAGTACCTTCATTGAGCACAATTTTGAGTTTTATGTATTGATCAAACAGTTTCTTCAGTTTCTTTATCGATGCTAGCCAATTCAGCAGCTGCTCAAATGTCCAGGTGGTAAATTTTTCTAACTTCAGTGACATTATGAATGTTATCATCTGATTTTGATGTAGAAGGATGGCCAGGGTACAGATTGTACTAGGATTCTGGGCAGTTTTAGTTTATATAAAATTACTAGAATGAGTTCATCAAATATTTGAAATACTCAAGTATGTGGCAGTGGAACATAGCCAAGTATGCATAATATAAAAATGCATTGATATATTGTTTAAAAGCCATAAACCACGTTAAATAAAAAATATAAAGTATGTGTTTGTGTGTTGCTACTGTAGGACCTGTTCTAACAATATCTTGCCATTGTAAGATATATTCTAAAACACCCAAATGAACTACACCTATTTTCAAACAAAGTTTTGTCATCATAATCTTTCATTTATAAACTGTTCAACAGGTTGCCCCATATGATATTAGACAGTATCTCCTAAATCTTTAGGAGCTCCTAATTTAGCTTTATATCTCCTAAATATTTCTGACAGGAGCTTTCAGAAAATAACGTGTACAACTTAATGAAATAAACTTAGGTTTGGGATATGTGACCAAAAAGTTTAGGCTTGGGATGCAAAGTATTAACATTGTGACAGCACTATAAAAATAAACAGTAAATGAGCATTGCTGATATGTGTTGTGGTTATTAGGAACAGGGATACTGCAAGTATACTGCAGAGACCTGTGAGTTGCAAGTAGTGAGGCTTACAACAAATGAATTCCAAAGAGTTGGAAGCAAACATGAAAAAAAGGTATACAACATAGAAATGGTACAAACAGTCGAAAGAAGAACAAACTTTTAGTAAATGTAAAATTTAAAGTTTCGAATCCAAAATGTTAAAGGAAAACACAGATATGTACTGCTCAAGATAAAAGTTCATCTAAGATTTACTAATAAAATTAAAGCAACATTATTGAGAAACTCTTAGATATAAATTTAAGCAGTAGTGTAAGCTAAAAAAAAGTTGTCATTAGTCTCAGAATTGTTGAAACTATAGTGGCTGGTTATAAGTCATGCAACCCAGAATTTCAAAATATACCTCTCAACAGTAGGAATGTATTGGGAAATTGGAGTTATGGTGTTTACTAACACTGAATCTTTATGTTACTGTGGCATGTGTTTCCAACAGTGCATTGCATTTGTTATACAGTTAGTATAATTGTTTTGTGAAATGTGTAGGCCTATTGTCTAAAGATATTATTACGACGGTCTACTTGATCGTCGTAGGTACAGTGGAAACAAAATACAAGACACCAATTAAGTCAGTAATTACCAGCTTTAATTTTCAGAGTTAAACAGTTCATAATTAACAACACAGTCTCTTACAACAAATCAAATAAAAATTGTTCACACGCAATAAAATGTCCACTAGTATTAAACACAATTGTATTACAATTATCCCGCCTGATTATTAAGCACTTCACTAATAACCACTTGAACGCACACAGTAATTTTACCCGATAATAACTCTCGAACTGCACTGTAATTTATTGTGACTAATACTGAAAACTAATGCCGCTGCCGCCATGCATTTATACCTACCCTCACAGACCAGAACGTTCCAAATTGCGTCTTAGCGCCAGTGTGTACTACGTAATTAATTGCAGCCTTGATACAGTCCGCGTGGCTGGCGGTTTCGTAAACAATCATAAAAAAAATTTTTTTTTTTAATTTTTAAAATAAATTAAAATTAAAAATTTTTTTTTTATATTTGTATACGAACAAGAGAAATTAATTATTTGTAACCACCTACCTGTTACAAATTGGTGTCCAACTGAAGGGCTTCAATTAGCGATTGAAAGGCCACAGTAATTTGCCCAATTACTAATTAAGCTTGGCAGCGGTTATACAGTCGGAGGAAGAAGCAACATGCAGCGTCGTGCGACTTCAAAGGAAAGGGTGGCAGAGGCCGAAAAGGAAATCGATATGGGAGACAAGGAGGCAACACCCGTGGAAGATAGAGAAAGGTTATTACCCCCAGTGGAACCTAAACAACCCGCACCACTAGAAAAACAACCGGAAATACCAACACAACCAGGGGAGGTCAATCTCCAGGAAAAGGAGGTAGAGAAAGCCAAGGTAACAGAAGATAGTAAAATGGAC
Source organism: Magicicada septendecula (assembly GCA_034769895.1). Lineage (NCBI taxonomy): Eukaryota > Metazoa > Arthropoda > Insecta > Hemiptera > Cicadidae > Magicicada > Magicicada septendecula. The sequence continues at coordinate 139,140,408 of CM068372.1, forward strand.
AAAATAATGGAAATGTTCCTGCAAATGAGAGAGGACATTGGAGGAACCAATAAGAAAATAGAGGAAAACAGCAAGGAAAGGAAGGAGAACAACCAAACATTAAATAAGAAGATGGAAGAAAATAGTAAGAAATTGCAAGATTTGAAGGAGGACAACCAATCCACAAAGGAAGAATTGGGCCGTAAGATTGAAAATACCAATAAGAGAATTGAGGAAACCAGTAAGAAGATGGAAGAAAACAGTAAAAAGATGGAAGAGAAGATGGAAGAAACCAGCAAGAAGATGGAAAGCGACAACCAACAATTGAAGGAAGAATTAAGGGAAAATAACAAGAAAATGGAAGAGAAGAGGGGGAGAGGTTGGAAGAATTGAGAAAGGATAACCAACTACTAAGAAGAAGAATTAAGGGAAGTCAACCAGGAAAACATGAACAAGGTAGACGAGAGAATAGAATTGGCAAAGGAAGAATTGAGCAGGAAAATCAATGACAATAAGAGATTGATAAATAAAAAATTGGAAGAAGAAACAATAATAATAAATCAACAAATCAGGGAAGTTGACGAAAGATGTCGCCAAACTGAGTGCGAAGTACAGGAAGTCAAGGAAGTAGTAAATACCAAGATAACCAAGATCGAACATCAAAAGAAATTGGAAGAAAACCGGAAGGAAACACAGGAGGAACTAAGTAAGGTGCGTAACCAAGTTACGGAGAGGTGTGATGGAATGGAGGTAGCCGTGACGAATATCACCGGTCAAGTGCAGCAGAGCCAGGAAGAGATGGAAGTGATCCGAAAACGACCAAATAACTTCACACATTTCCCCATAAATGAGAATCGAGAGTGGTTAAACTTTCGGCAGTATAAAAGAAAGCCCATGGAGTTCTTGGCCCGAATAGAGGAGTATATTGCCAAACATAGGGGCAACAGATGGGTCAACAACCGGGAGCTGTTAGATGAATCATTCCGGGAAATGACAGATCATTGGTGGATGGCCAACCGGAGCGAAATCGAGGATTATCAGCAGTTCAAAAGCTTGTTTAAAGCAAAATACTGGTCTGATCTGGTACGACAGATCTACTGTGTCTACAAACCACAGATCGGTAGCTCAATGACTGCATACTTCCTCGGCAAGATATGTATGGCTAAACATTTGGAACCAGCCATACTAGAAGAGTGCCTCATCAACAAATTATCGTATCATTACGATGAAGAGGTAATCTGAGCCAGGAGAGGCAGCCAAATCAAGACGATACAGGCTATGACCGAACTGCTCGAAAATTACAAGAATGAGGAATATTACAGACAAAGCCGGAGGAGGAATGATCGGCCAGAACCCAGGAACCAGCAGTACACCAACAACAGGAATAACAACAACAGTAATGGCTACCAGGGAAACCGTGCCTATCCACCGAATAATACCAACAACAACAATAATAATAATAATAATAATAACAACATTCCTACTAACCAAAATAACAATCGAACGAATAACGGTTACCAGGGTAATAGAAACTAGTATTACCCAAACCCCAACGTTAATAGTCAGAGAAACCCCAATTATAATAACACGGAACGTTATTAACACAAGTACCATTAACTGTTTGAAAGAATTGTTTGATAACCATCTAATTTCAAATGGAATGTAGCCCGCAGGTCTCTTGATCTCATGTCAACCAGACTTTTCTCTCTGGAGACAAATACTGTGTGCAGCAAATCTTCTTACAAATGGAGAACTGACAAATAACATAAAAAAGTGAACTAAGAAAATTACAAATGGTGTGTAACTTTAATTTATTTGTTACTTTTAATTATTTGGTAATATAATAATTTAGAAATTTTATCGGGCGCCATGTTGCAAACTGTACAACAAAATATGCAAACTTACCTAGGGTGAGAATTCGTGTTAGCGAACCAGTAATTGCGGAATGTATTACCTGAAATAACTCACTCTGGCTTATATTGTTTACCAATGACATTACCTTTTATTTTCAAAAGACTCTAATTACATATGAAAATGACTCTACTGAACTATGTGCAAAACACGCACTTTCTATGCCTCGGGGCGTAGTTCCATTTATTTTGTAAACCTATAATATCCCTTAAACATTTTATGAGCCCTCCAAAATAACATGTTTTATACTTATTACATAATAAACATAATCTATAGTTATTAAAAAAATGATTTCACAACCCAGCACTTATTAATTATGGTAATTAAATATTCTCTCTCTCTCTTTCACTCGCACTCTCATTCATGTTAATTCTTCCCCAAAATTGAGCTCATTTTAATAAATCGGATTTTAATGAATAGAAAAATTGGATAGCCCTTAGTTTGACTTTTGGACTTAGCTGTAAATTCATCGAAGATGTCCCATCGCTGATCTCACGCTCTCGATGTTATAGTGTCCCATCATTGATCTCACGCTCTCGATGTTGTAGTACCCAGAATTTGGGGTTTACGTCGAACTGTTAATATATAACTGTTAAATACTGCACTTTCACATCTTTAATAAACTCTTGGTGGTGTAAAATTTAGATATATAAAGCTTTGTGAATTTGCCGGCCGGCACCCTTCACTGACGAGATAAAAATGGCAGCGTTTTGTAACTGAGCAATGCTGAGGTGGGGCAAAAACTACGTCACTGGTCCTTTGTTCGACACGCCAATCCCCGTTGCTTACAAATGTATTTTAATGCAGATCGCATTCCTGTAGCTGATGTCATCACTGGGTTAAGCTTGTTTACTTCAATATGACGAACTGTTGTTTGCTAATTACTGGGATAATTAGCCCAGCTCTGACCTCGACGCAAATCCTGTCCGCTCAATATTACGTCGTTGAAAATTCTCAATAAAACTTTACCAATTTTTTATATGGGACTTTAAAATAAAATACAACAATTAGGCTTTAGAAGAACAATTATTTCCCAAAAATATTATAGGACCAGAATTGTACTGTTACAAAACCCCCTCAATGAAAGATTTTATGCCGAAGCATAAAAACTCTCATTGACACATTCGTACTTCCTAAAGGGATCAGCTAGGATATGTCGCCACAACCCCCTTACTATTTATGTGAAAAGAATACAATAACTCACCCGTGGTCCGATGATGGTGACAGTACCTGCATGACCCTACTGGACTTCTCCTACGAGATCCCAACATCATAAGGCCAATCAGGCACTTTACGCTCCTGCTCTGACGCGCTGGCCAGCTCAGGACCGCCGTCACAACATCACCGAACACTGAAACAATAAATCAAAAATATCAAAATAGTGGCTTGGTATAATACCATATCCCTTACTGATCTGTTTCCCCTTAGCTATGTGCTGGTTTGTGTTAAGAAGCACTGGGTTTGCTTCAACAAGAATTATATAGAAGTGCCATTCTCTTCATTGACTACCCTTAACATTATAAAATTTTTTCGATTCCCATCGATAATAATTAATCCTTTTTTGTTTTCATAATTAATATAATTATAGAAGAAACACAAATCTTTATACTACAATTGAAACATATAATCCAAAATTTATGGATACAATTACCAAAATCTCCTTCTTCCTAAAACATTTTATATAAAAAAATTTACTATTATTATTAATATTATCATTAACAGTAAGTAATCCAGCGCTGTTAACAATATTTACCCCTCTTTCTCCTCCACACACACTATTTGTTATACATACATATGATTCATGTTCAAATTCCTATGCTAATACATAATAAACATAATACATAATAATACACTCATTATTAACGTTGCAAGTATTACAGTAAAATAAACAATTCACATTTAACTTTGATTAAAATTTACACACCCTACATCTTTAAATATGCGTATAAAATTATAACATTACATTTTAATTAATTAATTAATTAATAATTTTAATTAAACTTTTATTAATTAGCCATCAATTATTTATCATTTACTACCATTTAATTCTTCACAATTTCAAATTTATTATTAATATTCATATTACATTATTATTATATTTATATTACATTTCTTATTACCTTTTTACTATGAATTTTCTACTCAACCCTTCATATTTTTATCATTGATTAGTCTGGGTGACTCCTGTATTCACTATGCTTTCAATTGAATAGACATTTATAATCTTACTCCCTTTCTTCCTACTAACAACCAGATTTACATATCATGACACCAATCTCTCAATTATAAACACCTTCACTAATTCCATTTAAATCCTCTGGCACCGCTCGTCTTTGTACAAGGATGTGTGTTCCCTACCTGGCCATATACATTCATAATTTTTTGCCCTTCCAAAATATCGGCAAACACTCCTTTAAACTACGCTATTACCTGCCACAATGCTATACGTTGGTCACTCCTTACACCTCACCCCCACTACAAAATATCATCATCAACAAATATATGTTTACCCTTTACTTTACTCACCTCTCTACATATAATCACTACTACTGTGTCCCTAAAATATCTAACACTCTCTTTGTGTGCTACTGGTATTTCAAAATTCTTATTTATCTAACTCCCATTAACTTTAATTGACTAACTCAAATGCCTTCATTTTAATAATTATCACCCAATCTCTATTCCCTTTTTAAACACTTTACATTACTGTAATCATTTACAATTGCATTAGAAAATTCATCCCTCACCTACTAATAACAATACATCTCAATATTCAAATATATATTATATGCTTAATCATTTATTATTCATTATTAACTTTCTTCCGTACAAATTAATAATTTAACTACATTACACAAACTTTCTTTTGTAACATTAATTAAGTAATTAATCTTCAATTATTTAATTAAATTATTTAAAATTTCACCATAACTTTCAATTGTTTAGTCAAAACAAAAACATGTTAATTGTTATTATTAAATCAATTAAACTATAATTTACTGTTACATACATGGTGTACATAAAATTTACCTGTAATACACAACATCAAAAACACACAAATACATTGACATTAATACACAAAAAAAAATATACAATCCAACTTATTATTTTATCATTGACCAAAATCAGTTCATATACAGTCCATTTCAAAACCACTGTTCACATATATTAATGTTCATACACAATAAAACAATCTATCCTCCATCATTGAATAACAGTCGAATCTTAGGTCTATATAACTTACTTTTTATTAAATAAATGATATTATTATTATCAATATAATATTTATCTAACTTTTTATATTCTTCCACAATCTCGGTTGAATTAATAGGTTTATTCCATATCAATTTATCATGTACCATGTCATCATCGGGTATGGTTCTGTCTACCTCAGTATTATCTGTCATAATCATGTAAGTTATCAAGTCATTACTATCGTCATCATAATTATCTACTACGACACCCATTACTTCCCAAGGTAAGTAATTGTTATCATTAATACCACCATCTACTATTATTGCTATCTCAGCTTCACTACAAGGTATGTATTCACTATAATTATCTACCACCTCTACTCCTAACCTTTCTACAAATTCTCTATACTTTCTATTTATCTTAAAAATCTCTATTACTCTCTTTCTCTCTCTCTCTCAATATATTTCTCACCATAACACCAAGCTACACACACTCTCTCTCTCCAAATATGCAGGGGTCACTAACTCATAATTACTACACCACCTACGAGGTGCACAAAAACACCAGGGAACTCTATTTGTAGACCTGTCGTCTCCCAAATATAAATCTAAGAAACTCTCGTCCTTCTTAAACATACGTGAAGACTTTGCTTCACCCCCCCACTACAACATCAAGGGAAAATTCTACCCCCTGCATCCCTTTTACAAATATACTTTCTCTCAGCTCTCTCTCTGACTCAACACACACAAACATCTCATTTTCACTCCCATTATTCTCATCATCATTTTCTAACACCATGTTCCTAATTATATCATTGTTACTACCTGTAAACTCATTATTCAAATTATCATTGTTACTCACCTTATTGATTAGCACTTTGTTTTTCGTCATATTTTCACTGCTACTTACCTTCTTATTCTTTATTTGACTTAATCTCTCATCTAACCTTTTATTCACTTCGTCACATTGTTTATCAAAATTATCTTTTCGTTTTTTAATTTCATTTTTTATTTCGTCAAACTTTACATCTAGCTTGCTGAACTTCTCATCAAATTTATTACTCTGAGTCTCAAATTTCAAATTGGAATCTCTTTTTTGTTCATCGTCTAACTTTAACAGTAATTGCATCATTGCACTAATCTCATCTGTTTTATTTTCATGACTTGAGATGGATGTTGCTATTACTGTCTCTACCTCTACAGATTCAGTCGCACTCGACCCACCAATCTGACTAATTTGTGTTAATGGAACATCCATCTCACTAGTCAAATTTTCATCAGTTACACTGATTTGTATTGTTTTATTGTCATTGGTACCCATTTTCTTTGTTTATTATATCTCTAACACATACTATACTGCTAACGCATATCTGCGTATAGCCTTGTAACTTAACCCTACCTTACGCACGTGTTTACATACTTTCAAAATTACTCGAGGTAATTATTCCGCTTTTCTGGTAGGCACACCCCACATAAAATTATATTTTATGTCGAGTCCATGTTCGGCACGCGCCAATGTAACTTTAATTTCTTATTTGTTACTTTTAATTATTTGGTAATATAATAATTTAGAAATTTTATCAGGCGCCATGTTGCAAACTGTACAACAAAATATGCAAACTTACCTAGGGTCAGAATTTGTGTTAGCGAACCAGTAATTGCGGAATGTATTACCTGAAATAACTCACTCTGGCTTATATTGTTTACCAATGACATTACCTTTTATTTTCAAAAGACTCTAATTACATATGAAAATGACTCTACTGAACTATGTGCAAAACACGCACTTTCTATGCCTCGGGGCGTAGTTCCATTTATTTTGTAAACCTATAATATCCCTTAAACATTTTATGAGCCCTCCAAAATAACATGTTTTATACTTATTACATAATAAACATAATCTATAGTATTAAAAAAATGATTTCACAACCCAGCACTTATTAATTATGGTAATTAAATATTCTCTCTCTCTCTTTCACTCGCACTCTCATTCGTGTTAATTCTTCCCAAAAATTGAGCTCATTTTAATAAATCGGATTTTAATGAATAGAAAAATTGGATTGCCCTTAGTTTGACTTTTGGACTTAGCTGTAAATTCATCGAAGATGTCCCATTGCTGATCTCACACTCTCGATGTTGTAGTGTCCCGTCGTTGATCTCATGCTCTCGATGTTGTAGTACCCAGAATTTGGGGTTTACATCGAACTGTTAATATATAACTGTTAAATACTGCACTTTCACATCTTTAATAAACTCTTGGTGGTGTAAAATTTAGATATATAAAGCTTTGTGAATTTGCCGGCCGGCACCCTTCACTGTCGAGATGAAAATGGCAGCGTTTTGTAACTGAGCAATGCTGAGGTGGGGCAAAAACTACGTCACTGGTCCTTTGTTCGACACGCCAATCCCCGTTGCTTACAAATGTATTTTAATGCGGATCGCATTCCTGTAGCTGATGTCATCACTGGGTTAAGCTTGTTTACTTCAATATGACGAACTGTTTTTTGCTATTACTGGGATTTTACTCTGACCTCGACACAAATCCTGTCCGCTCAATATTACGTCGTTGAAAATTCTCAATAAAACTTTACCAATTTTTTATATGGGACTTTAAAATAAAATACAACAATTAGGCTTTAGAACAATTATTTCCCAAAAATATTATAGGACCAGAATTGTACTGTTACAGGTGTAATATGAAAAAGTTAAAAAAAAATATGATTACAAGAGTGGAAAGTTGTCTATAAGTAGGGAGAGGACATTTTCAACAATTATTATAAAATTCTTATATAATATGCCTGTTACAGTTAACTGTAACAATTTTATATATCTGCTAACTTGTTACACATTGTTCAGTGGTTAACATATCATTTATTTTATCTTGTATGTTTTGAGTTAGATGACTTTTTACCCACTTTGTAGTAAGTTCTGATTGAGTGCTGGATACAAACTAAACGTATACCAGTAGTCTTGTTACCTACCATCTTAAATTTATGTCTGTGTGTTATCTGAAATAGCACACAATTTTGGGGCAATTGCTGTTTACTATGCCTGTGCTAAAGCCAGTTTAATTTGAAGTGAAGCACTTCCTTTCTTTACTAACAGTGAACGCACCACAAATCATATTTGTAATAAACTATATTAGCTTTTATATAGCTGAGTGTTTGTCATTATATGTAAAAAGCACTTAATGAACTTGTAAGCTAAACATTTGAGAAAGCAAAAAATTGTGTGTGAAAGATAAATGAGAATTACTTTTTACAGTATAATGATTATAATCCTACATATATTATGGAAATAATTGGTAAATAGTAGAAGTTTATTATGTAGTACTGCTTATATTTACTATATAATCGTGTGTCTATCATATTTTTATTGCTTATTCATTTGATTGCAGCAAATCCTGTGCTAGAAGCATTTGGTAATGCAAAGACTACACGGAATAACAATTCTTCAAGGTTTGGGAAGTTCATGGAAGTCCACTTTGACTCTCGTTGTGTAGTTGTGGGAGGCTACATCTCACACTATCTTCTAGAGAAGTCTAGGATATGTACACAGAGTCCAGAGGAACGCAACTATCATGTCTTTTATCTGCTTTGTGCTGGTGCTCCTGACCATCTGCGGACCAAGCTGAACCTGTCCAAGCCTGATGATTTTCATGTTAGTGTGTAGACTATGTTTAATTTATAATTATTTAATGTGTTTATAACATTAAATTCTTTGCTATCTGAATAAAATTTTGTCTGCACTTATAACCAGCCTATTTTGTGTAACCCAGAGTTTGTTACTGATTGTTCTGTATTTCGTCTGAAGCTTGTAGACAATTCTCAAGTTTCTCTCTTTATGTTATCATTATGATTATGTTAAGATGTTATCATAGTACATATACTTAAATGTCTGAAATTTTTCTCTTACCATCCATCACCTTTATTTCTTAGTCTAACTGGCAGTGTATTTTATGTTTAGAAAGTGTGTACACTTTATTATGTCAAGTCACTATAAATCAAATATGTGTGTGTGTGTGTGTGTGTGTGTGTTTTTTACCATATTAACTTTTAATTTCACTTTTGCCAGTTTATCTGTCTATTTCCATAACATGAAAAAAATATGTAACAACTTCATTGCATAATTAAACTTATGTAATTAAGTTTAATTACTTCTACTGTAAGTATGTTTTGATGTGTAAATACTTTGTTTTTAATATTGGTTTTCTACATCAGCTGTTCAGTTGTTCCTGAAATTTATTAACTTTATTTTAATTTATTTTGTAAAACAGAAACAATACTATCCATGAATCTCAAATTAATAAACAGTTAATAAACAGTTAATATAAATTTATCTCGTGTCCTAAAATTTGCATTTGTGCATTAATTAATAGAGCTTGTGTTCATATAGGTTTCCCAATTATTATGCATTTGACATTTGTCTGTATGTTTTATTAATCTGACATTATTTAAATCCATCCATTCACAAATATGTGCATATTTGAATTTCTAATTATTGGTTTAACTTGTTCATGTGTGTACAGTAGAAAATTATTTGAACAATTCTAGTTTGTTCATCACTATTCATTTTAGTATTCATACTGAATTTGACATATACCTCTGAGATTATGTGCTATTACATATTTTTAATTTTGTTATAAGTACATGGTTAAGATAAAGTGACCAATTAGTTTATTTATAATGTTTGTTGTTAATTTAGATTTTATATAATTTGTTCAAAATTCTAGTGTATTGTTACAAATAATTTGACACTATATTCAATTTTTTTCAAAAGCGTTTTTTCAATTATTATTAGAAGTTTTTAGTCTTTGAAAAAGTTTCAAGTATTTTTAAGAATTTAATACTGTTACAACACTGTTACATGGATCATCGTATGGTACAGTGAAAACAAAATAGAGAAATCAGTGAAATCACTAATTACCAGTTTTAATGTGTCACAAATAACAATTTGAAATCAACTAGATACTCTCAGACTAACTCAAGTTAAATTTGTCCACACACAATAGTAATGTCAACTACAAAGAGTTCTGCACTAATTATAATACAATAATCACTTTGCACAACAACCACTTGATCTGCACTAAATAAATGTCCAACATAACTAACTGACAAAGGCAGCTGCTGTTGCTTATATAGGTAGTGCAGGTGTTGCAGAATAACTTTCCATCCTTTTGGCAACGTGCCAGATTAATTTGCATATTTTCAAGTGCTCCGAAAAGTCTGGAAGGTACTGATGTGCTACATGAGTCTTGACACAGATGAGGCCTGCTGGGCTAGTCGAGACACTAGTCGACTTTTCGAGAGTGTTCTGTAATGTCATAACAATACATTTAGAAATAAAAGTTCCCATTTGTAACTAGTAGGTTTCAGTGAATATAATCACATTGTTTTTATGCATTTTATAAAGTTTGTAATCATAGTTTGTTTCATTTTTAAAATGGCTTTATGTGAAATCTCTCAGTTTTTAACAAGCGACTATTAATATTCTGTTAATATAACTGTTAATTAAGCATCTCTGCCAGTACCTACTCACAAGTCCTTGTATGATTTTATTATTAACACATTGTGACACTAGAGATGTTCAATCAAGTTCATATTGCAGTTGTATGTTTATACTGTGAATGATTTCTTTTAGTACCTGAGACAAGGTTGTACACAGTACTTCACTAATAATAACACAGAGAAACGGCTCAACATGAATCAAAAAAGTGAAATGCACAGGAAGAAAGGAGGCCTCCATGATCCAATGCTAGATGACATACAGGATTTCACAAACATGGATGAGGTAAGCTGTATTATTTTTATCTATTGCCATTGTCACTGTGTGTTTATTTCTGGAAATTGTTCTTAAATAATGTCTGATATTATATTTAAACATTTTATTTGCCTCCAAAAGCGTTTAAGACTATAAAACAGGTTAATTACCTTCTGTCACGCTTCTTAAAATCCGAATACATGATTACTCGAGTTTCGACACATAAAGTGTCATCATCAGATCCTCAATGAATATGGGTAAAACTACATTTGTTGATGTTTGCACATCTCGTCAAACAATAAAAAAAACACATACATAGTAACAAAAATATTTAAATAATTTAACACACATTAAAAACAAGACAAAACAGAATGAAACACAATACACGCGGCCGCCGCGGACTTGCGCAGGGACACGGTATAGATTAAAATTTATGTATACCGTACATCAATACATCCTGCGCAGGTCCGCGGCGGCCGCGTGTATTGTGTTTCGTTCTGTTTGTCTTGTTTTTAATGTGTGTTAAATTATTTAAATATTTTTGTTACTATGTATGTGTTGTTTTTATTGTTTGACGAGATGTGCAAACATCAACAAATGTAGTTTTACCCATATTCATTGAGGATCTGATGATGACACTTAATGTGTCGAAACTCGAGTAATCCTGTATTCGGATTTTAAGAAGCGTGACGGAAGGTAATTAACCTGTTTTATAATGATATTATATACCTTGTAAAGGATACAGGACAAACTCCTTACAGGCAATTATAATATAATTCATGCTGCAAACATATACATGCATGCAGATATAGTAAAATCCTGATTATCAAAAATAATAGGGGGCAGAACAATTTTAGAACCAGAAATTTTGGATAAACTAAGCATTCTAAATCATAAACAATGAAAGGTGAATTTATTGAAACAACATTTATAGCCCAGAAAACTTTTTATTTAAGTGGCATACTATGGCTAAAAAATAGTCTTTTTCTTTTAGCATCCTGCCTAATCAGACATTGATGACTTCCATTTCAGTTATGTCTTTATATTTTTCTTCAGAAAAAGTTCTTCAGCAGTTAGGCCTGACCACTGTCGGAGGTTATGGAGCCAAGATAGTTTTTTCCGACCAATCCATTTTTTACCTTCTGTTTTTCCACTTTAAAATGAGGTACTAGGGCATATTGGGGTTATCTTTGAATATGCCCCAAATATGTAAATTTTCTTCTTTTGATAGTCACAACTAATTGGGGCTTGTGACCCGTTGTGTTAATTGTCTCCCATTGTGTGTCTAGCATGGCCTGCCCCCTCTCTAATATAATTCTAATTACTTTTTTGGAAAATGTCTGAAATTTTCTTTTGAAAGTTTCAATTATTAGTATATCAGCAGGTGATAATGCGTCACTTTATTCGATAGACCAGAATGAAACCTATAAAAACAACATGTATGGTGTGAGAGAATTTGAATGTTTAAGACATGGCCTTGTAGAAGAAAAAAGACTTCTTAAATTATTTAAAAGTAATTTTTACCTCCAAAGCCTCCTTAGCAGGTTCCCGGTTTTCATCTTGAATGTTTTCATCCATGTCCTCCATCCTTGACTTCTAATTCTTCTATTCATAACTCAGCAGCCAGTTATATGAAAAAGTTATTTTGTGAATACTAGACAGTTAATACCATACATGGTGCTTGATTTTAATTTGTTCCTTCCTTTTCTTTTAAATTATGTTGTTACAAATCATTTTATTTAGTGTTGTTAAAAAATACATATATATTTTTTAATCAACCTGGTTTTTGATTAATCCATATTTGGATAACCAGGGTTTTACTGTACATAATTCCTTGTGTGCACGTGTGTTTGTGTTGTGTCTGTTGTTTATTAAGTTAGTTTTATTTTTCAGTTTGTTTATATCGCAAACCAATTTATTACTAAGTAGAAGTACATAACTTCAAAATTTTAATTCATTCTAAGTATGCTGTTATTTTTTGAACAGCATAGGTATAAGTTTTGTTTTTTGAACTTATTTTATAAATTGTTATCTCAGTTGTTTTTGTAATTAATGAATATTTAAATCTTGAAATTTAAAATGTGCATTTAGTTTTTAATTTGTTGTACAAAATATTAAATTTTATATTGTCAATAAACTATGATGTCTGTTTCTTAGGCTTTCATGGCTGGCATCATAATAATTAAAAATTTTATCCAGGCTGTAAGGCCGTGGTGTTCCAAATTCTTCATGCTGATAGGTGTTACGCGCTCGACCTATTGGTCCTTACACTGAAGATGGGCTCCAGAGGCGAGGCTGAAAAGTCTGGTTGAGTGATTAACACCTGTGAGCATGAAGAATTTGGCCTTACAGCCTGGATACCAATTTTAATAAACTATGATGTTTTTGACTAATTTTTTATTTGTGCATTAATGTATTACTTGGTCATGTTATAAAGTTTCAAAATGTGATACTTTTATGGATGTCTTACCTTATGCGCTTGAATATACAAGAAAACTGTAAGTTGAAAATCATTTTTGTTAAAAAATCAGTGTAAATATTATTATTAAAATTAAGATAATTTTAATACCGCCAACACAGCGTATTACATCCACAAGTACAGAAATGTTAGATTACAGATAACGAAAACCTCCTTGAACATCGCGTACAACAAAACTTTCCATAAACACAACATTATACCCACACATGCACAAATCACAATAAAAAATAATACATATGCAGCAACAAAAACAAAACGTAAAGCCGAAATAATACACCTAGACAATATCATTAATGATTTATACCATAAAAAAGATACACTAAACAAAACGGCATATAACCTACACGTAAAACTCACACAAATATTACACCACATTGAATTTGAACACATAATACAACATACATGAAATATCATAGAAAAAATCCAAATAAAAATACAGGAAGTACATAACAGAAAAATCAATAACCTAATAGCACGCAGGAACGTAACTGTCCCTACACCGACACATAAATTTCACACACGTACTGTAAATACAACGACAACCAATTTCACTAACGCAGAAATAAACCTCTTAGATAAAGGTCTAAAACACAATTTAGGTATCAATACAACTAATAACGTTAATAGTAAACATACACGTGACATAGTCCTAGACGCTGAAACAGCCATACAACACACACTAAACCAAGACCATGATACCATACGTTATGAAATAAAGCGTAAATTACAACACACACAACAATACGAAAATAAACAACACAATAATGAATTCCAAACACTAAAAAACATAAAACATAAATTACATGAACACAACCTAACCATACTTAAAGCAGACAAAGGTAATATAAATGTCATAATGGAAAAACAGGCTTTAAATAACAAAATTGAAACATTTTTTAATGAAAACAACATCACTAAATTAAATAAAGACCCCACCCCTAAATATCACAAACAAATAAACAAAACCCTAAATAACACAAAACACATAGTATCACCTGACAACATCAAATATCTAAAACAAATTAAACCAAAAGCCCCTACACTAAATGGACTACCGAAATTACACAAACCCAATATTCCCATCAGACCACTTATAAACAACACACAAGCACCTGCACACAAAATAGCTAGACATTTAGATAAATTGATCAGAAATAGCATAAATTTAACAAACAACACCACTGTCAAAAATAATTTAGATCTAGTGAATAAAACTCAACATATACACATTCCCCACAATTCCACACTTGCTTCATTCGACATAACAAACCTATACACCAATGTTCCCATAAAAGAAACCATAATTACATTAGAACAATTACTAAAAATAAATAACACACCCGAAACACACATAAACGAGATCATCCATCTAACTAAAATTATCACAGATCAAAATTATTTCGCACACAATAGCATTTATTACACACAAACAGATGGACTACCCATGGGCTCCCCTATATCAGGTATACTAGCAGAAATATTCATACACACCATAGAACAGAAACACATACTGAACAACAACAAATACACCGATAAAATAAATATTGGCACAGGTATGTCGACGACATTTTACTCCTTTACAATGGCAACAAAAGACAAATAGAAAATTTCCACAAATACATTAACACTATACACCATAAATTGAAATTCACACTTGAAATAGAATTAAATAACAGCATAAACTTTTTAGACCTTACAATCACCAAAACAAACAACACACACACATACAAAATATACAGAAAACCCACCACATCAGACATGGTCATACACAACACATCCAACCACCCAACTCAACACAAACATGCAGCTTTCAACTACATGCTCCATAGGCTCACGTCAATACCCCTAAACACACATGACTACCAAGATGAATTAAACACAATTAAATACGTAGCAGTCAAAAACGGATACAACCCCGAATTAATAAATAAACTACACAAACGAATCCTCAACACAAAAAGTAAAACACATCTGACCAACAGCACACAACCCAGTAAATACATAACACTTACATACTACAATTCCAATACACATAAAATTGCAAACACATTTAGGAAACAAAATTATAAAGTAGCCTACAGAACCAACAACACCATTAGAAAACACATAAACAATACTAACAAAGACATTGACACATACAACAAAACAGGGGTTTATAAATTAAATTGTAATGATTGCCCACAATTCTACATCGGCCAGACGGGAAGATCTTTTTCTTCCAGGTTTTCTGAACATTTAAAAGCCCTCACCACAAATTACATACATTCCACATTTGCCACACATTTACATAACGAAAACCACAGTTACACAAACATAGAACACAACATGGAAATATTACACTACTTACCTAAAAGTAGAAAACTAAACACAGCCGAACAATTTGAAATATACAGATATCACACACTACAACCAAACAACATATTAAATGAACAGATACATTATAAATCACATACACTATTTGACACACTGATCCACACACATAATTCGAACCTCAGCGCCAATCCCTTCCCACCATCAACCCCCACCACACACTCCATTCCGTAACGGTTATTCTGTAATCGACAGTTAGTATTAAACCCACTGAAGAAGAGAAACAACATCTCGAAACGTTTGGGAAGTGACAAAAGTAAGTTCATAAGTGAAAGTATATATATACTAGCAAAATACCCGTGCTTTGCTACGGAGTTTCACGTTGTACGTAATTGTACAATTATTGCTCGCTTAATAGTATAGGATTAGATAGATTGTACAAATTCTCAACTCTTAGTTTGTCTATTTACATTTATAGCAACAGCTATTTATTATTTATTTCGAGAAAATCGTTAGAGCCGTTTCCGAGAACAAAAAGGACATACATTTATTAATTAATTGAACTTCGAAATTTTCTCGACAAAAGAACCTGCAAACAACGAAGTTTTTCAATTTAAAACAATGATTAAGAACTCAGGACTAAATGTATTCGGGGTTTCCAGTGAACTGAGATGTCAACCACTTCATTTACCAAGTATGCATTTCCCGCTATAAATTTCAGTATTTGGTTTTTTGCCCCTTAGGAGTGAAAGTTTTTAAAACCGTTTCTTAGTGAGCACCTAAGACCTATGATGAAGCTATGTTCAAAGTTTCACTGATATCCATTCAGTGGTTTCAGAGATATCGTGATCAGTGAGTCAGTCAGTGGTATTTGGCTTATATAGATATCTATATCTAGCCGATTTACCCAGCGTTGCTCGGGTTCATAATTTATTCATAGGCTCATAGGCACCTATTCTTGTTCTAACGTTATATTACTTGTATACTGTATAATCTTCCTTATATTGTTACGTTCGCATTCTCACTGGAGGAATACTCTGTAGCGCACCTGTTTAAGAACATGTCATAAACTGTATTCTTATATCTGGAGAAGAATTCGTTTGCGCGTGATGCTCCTGCTCGATTTCTAACTCTGGGAGAGGGCGAACAGCTAAATTAGTTTTCAATAAAATGTCTACAGTACTTGCACGCGCTGCGTATTTAACTGTCATTTTATAATTCATTGTGTTAATGTTGAAATAAGGGATTTGTTAAATTAGTGTCTCCTAAACTTATTCTAACAATACAATACCTCTATAGATTTCAGCTTATCAATTTTTAAATTCAAACTGAAGCAAGTGCATTTATATTGTCTGAGCTCTATGGTCTGAATACATTCGCTATCAAAACTTTGTTTTTTGTACTCGCTTATAACTTACTTCGATCTTAACTCTTAAACACTTTACACACTTTTTAACATTTTTAAACTCAAACTGAAACAACTCTGAATTCACACACTATTAAGACGTTTCTTAAGATGCATACACCACCTTTGATATCATAACCTATATCTTTATTTATAAGAACCGTGGACTCTGGCCCCGCCGTCTTTCACGGGATCTGACCTAAGACTCCCCGGGTTCCGTGGATGAACTCCGGGGAAGGCCCGTCGGACGACTCCCGCGCTATTTCCTACGCGGGAGACTTCCACCAATGCTATGGTAACAAGAATGTATTCTATTGGGTTGCCATAGTAACCAGATCTAATAGTTGTTTAAGACCCAAAGGACCCCCCAGAGGATCGTATTGAAAAAAAAAACACCTGTCCTATGTTGGTTCTCCCGTTGCATAAAATATTTGTGCCAAGTTTGGTTGAAATCGGTCCACTGGTTTAGGAGGAGATGTGGAAGACCCCAAAGGACCCCCCAAAGGATCGTATCAAAAAAACACTTGTCCTATGTTGGTTCTCCCGTTGCGTAAAATATTTGTGCCAAGTTTGGTTGAAATAGGTCCAGTGGTTTAGGAGGAGATGTGGAAGACCCCAAAGGACCCCCCGAAGGATCGTATAGAAAAAACACCTATCTTATGTTGGTTCTTCCGTTGCGTAAAATATTTGTGCCAAGTTTGGTTGAAGTCGGTCCAGTGGTTTAGGAGGAGATGTGGAAGACCCCAAAGAACCCCCAAAGGACCCCATCGAAGAAAACACATAGCCTATGTTGATTCTCCTGCTGCGTAAAATATTTGTCCCAAGTTTGGTTAAAATCGGTCCAGTGGTTTAGGAGGAGATGTGAAAAACCCCAAAGAACCCCCCAAAGGACACCATCGAAAAAAACACCTATCCTATGTTGGTTCTCCCGTCGCGTAAAATATTTGTGCCAAGTTTGGTTGAAATCAGTCCAGTGGTTTAGGAGGAGATGTGGAACATACATACATAGATACAATGGGGGGGGGGGTTTGCCCCTTAGGAGTGAAAGTTTTTAAAACCGTTTCTTAGTGAGCACCTAAGACCTATGATGAAGCTATGTTCAAAGTTTCATTGATATCCATTCAGTAGTTTTGCTCTACGTTGATTCTATGTCAGTCAGTCAGGCAAACTTTCCCCCCCTTTTTCCCCCTTTAAAGGTCGAATTTCCAAAATTCCCTTCTTAGCGGATACCTACATCACATAAGGAACCTACATGCCAAATTTCAAGTTTCTAGGTGTTATAGTTTCGGAGATTTCGTGATGAGTCAGTGGTATTTCTCTTTTATATATATAGATTATTAAATATTATTCTCATGTTTCTGTCCTTTTAGATGTTACTGCAATACTCTCATATTACTATTATTATTATTTTTAATTCTATAATATTATGTTTATTTGCTCTTTGTATGTTTCACTTGATCTTGTTTAAACTGAGTTTATACCTCTTGTAGAAACTGAATAATTATAAACTATGTTGCTTTGTTGTAGGCATTGAACAGACTAGGATTACAGAGTGCTGAACGCTTTGAATTGTATTTAATGGTGGCAGCAGTGCTTCATCTGGGCAATGTTGCTTTTGAAGAAAACCATGAAGGTAGCAAAGGTGGTTCACGAGTATGTGCAGGGTCAGAAAACAGTCTCAGGATAGCTGCTGGATTGATGGGTGTAGACCCTGAAGAACTTCGCCAAGCGCTAGTGTCTAAAGTAATGCAAACCAATAGAGGTGGTTTAAAAGGAACTATTATCATGTAAGTAGTGAGAAAAGCCACGTTAAATAGTTTTAGGATAAAATGTACAGAAAGAATATATGTGTTTGTCACAATTTTGTGATATTAACATGATGTAGAGGCAGGGGAATTTACATCTGGATATGTACACCCGAGTCCACCAATGTTTGGAAGGAAAATTAATCATAAGAAGTGGGACTGAAACCTGTATTTTATGTAGTTTTCTAAGAGTGGTGAGATTTAAAGAGTAAAGTAAATAAATTCACCTGGAATAAAGAATATTATAATAATTGACGTATTTGAAATATTAGAGTTGGTATATTAAAATTATATGAAATACAGATAATTAAAAAAGTTGATGTTATCTTGTATTACATATTTAAATGTATATTCAACTAAACATACATATCTTTATACAACAAATCTTTTGTAAAAAGCAAATTTAGATTATTAATGACCTATACTTAAAGTTATCTTGGCATTCATATGCTTAACATTCATTTGACATCTAATATTTTAACTAATAAATGAGAAACATAAGAGACAATGTTACAACCCTATTTCATATTTTGGAGCCTAAATTTAGAACCTCCTTGATGTATTCTTGTATAATCTATATTCTTAAATGTAATCTGTAATAATCTGTTTTCTTTCTAAATATGAATATCTTAATTCTTTTAAATCATATTTACTTACGCCCCCTCCCCAAACCAGTCAAAACTTCCTTCATATGACTATTTCACATCCCAGTTGTGTATTGCTGTTTTTGTAGGCATGATGCTGAACTACCGAGTTAGGCATACCAGCCACTATTCCTTTTCAGCTCACAGGTCTTATATAACTTTTGTTATAATAACAAATATCTTAGGGATATTACTGGCTACATTGTCATTGTTCTGTGTTTTTACACAAATCCTGTAGGATAAATAATATATCTGTTTTTAATACTTTCATTGGATAAATCGACTGTAGTCCTTTTATGCCATTTATTGGCTAAACAGCTGACTGACTTGACACAGTGAAAGGGTTAATACAGTTGTTGTTATAAATACATAGAAAGTTTTCTGTGGGTGTGTTTAACTCTATTACTGTAACTCTGCAGACACTGGTAGACCAGTTAGTTGGTATTGTTTTTTTGTTTTTTACAATATTGCAATCCGAGGCTCCAGGTGGTCTAGTGGCTAGCGTGGGCGATTGATGCGCTCGTGGTCCCGGGTTCAATTCCAGGCGGAGGCTCCGTACGGGGTGCACTCAGAACTGAGTAGGCAGAACTGAGTATCTAGTATCTGACTGAGTTAATAGCGGCGCCTCCTGGCTGTGAATACCGTAACTAGCGGCTAGCGGCATGTTGTACTGGCCATGCAACCGTCACAGTAAACACAAAAGCTGCACGGTATGCCTTGGTCCTTCAGGGACTATTGAGCAGAGGTTTTTTACAACATTGCAGTCAGTAGTTCTCAGTTAAAATTGCTCTGGTAAGTTTCGTAAAGATTGTGTATATTATTATATTGTGTAATTGTGTAAATTATTAATTTATTGAGAGGTGCGTGTATTAGCGCATATTTTTATGCATACAGTGTTACTGGTACTGTGTTTCAGGGTACCTCTGAAAGTGTATGAAGCTAACAATGCAAGGGACGCTCTGGCTAAAGCTATCTATAGCAAACTGTTTGATCATATCGTTGCACGTATCAACAAGAGTATTCCATTCAAAGCGTCCAGTTATTATATCGGTGTGCTTGATATTGCTGGATTTGGTAAGTAAATTATTATAACTTCCATATCATTATGTACACCTAGACAGTATAATTTTACTATAAATGTGGTAACATTAAATTTGAAACATGTATTAATTACATTAATGCACGCATTTACACTTTTATTTATGCTAATGAAATATGATTAAAAATAAATTAGTGTTTGATGATAGACTAGAATTTCCTTAGCCGTCTTTTCACTCATGGCTGTTGGCCTGATTCACAAATCATAATGTATATGCATATGAAAACACAGTTAAAACTTTACTTTGATGAGTCACTTTGGAGGAGTTTTTACATAACAGTAAAGTTTTCTTAACTAATATAATTTGTGTAATGATGTTTACTGTGTTTTGTTGATACCTAGTAGACAGGAAAGACTGGGTTGGCCAAATTATGGCAAATTTTTTTTACTATGTTCGATCAAAAGAAGTCTATTCTGTTATATTCATTTATTATATTCATTGTTATTATATTCATTTGCTCTTCAGTTGTGTAAAATCTTGGATAGCCTCACTCAAAAATACTTCAAACCACTATGGAAGTGATAAATGTTGTATAATAATGTGATTACAAAGATTACTGAACCCCATAAGTGATTAGTTCAGCTATAGAAAGTCTCAGTGATTAAGTAATTCAGGAAGTCTCAGTTAGTTCTCAATGAAACAAGGCATTCAAGATAAGACATCATTTATTACCAGACTAGTTTTGACTTTCAAGTGTATTCCACAAGCTGTTTAAATTGAAGGTGATACAGCATAATTAAAATAACAGTATCAGTAACACTAAGAATAAATAATTAAAATTTGACAAGATAATTTTATATTTTGTCATGAAGTGGTCTATGCAGAATGGTACACAACCAGAAATCCTGTTGTGAGAAAACCTAAATGAAAATTACTTTGCGTTTAATTGTTTTCTTATTTTTCAGCTCAGCATTTCATTTAAAGACACAATAAACATTTGACGCATCATGGTAAACATATACCGTAATTAACTTAGCTTAAACAACTTAAATTTCTATAACATATGAGCTGCATTTTTATGCAGAGCTAACCTAAGGAAATATACTGTAATAAGCAAGATTTAAATTCAGTTCTTAATAGATTAAGCAAAATGTTTGTAATTGATAAACAGACAGTATGTAAAAACAGTTAATTATTGGTGATAAAAAAAATATTTCAGGAAAATAACATGACAGGAAACAATACCTTTATTTTTGATTTTGTGGAGTTGTCAATGAAAACAATGCAATATTTTCCATATTCTAATTTATTCTTATTTACATATAGACATGTATTTTTGTTGGATTTAATAAAAAACTTTGTGTTCCGAGTCGATAGTGTTACACTTATAATTATGTAATTTTGTATGTTTTCAGAATATTTCACGGTAAACAGTTTTGAACAGTTCTGTATCAACTACTGCAATGAGAAGTTACAGCAGTTCTTTAATGAGAGAATATTAAAGGATGAACAGGATCTATATCAAAGGGAAGGCTTACATGTTCGCAAAATTGAATTTGTTGATAATCAGGACTGTATTGGTGAGTCTGTTAACCTTCATTCAAATTTTTATCACATTTTCTGTATTTTTCTTCTGTACATTCTGTGCTATTTCTATAATAATTTTCATGTTTGCAATTAATTAGGTTTTATTTGTCATCAGAATTACTCTGTAAAGAGCAAAAGAAAGTACTAAACATGAGTTTAATGTTTGTAACTTTTTATATTTAAACGACTTCCAAATCTATATTTTGATTGAAAGTGCAAATCATAGTATTTTGATGATTTGTAATATCCACCCCCTCTGTATTGTTTTTAGTAATTTGAGTTATGAAATTAAAAATAATTTTATTTTTGTGATGTACAGTCATAATATGAATTATAATTTTCTTAATTTGCCCCCAAATGTCAGATTATATAACACACACACACACACACACACACACACACACACACACACACACACACACACACACACACACACACACACACACACACACACACACACACACACACACACACACACACACACACACACACACACACACACACACACACACACACACACACACACACACACACACACACACACACACACACACACATGTGGAAATGTAAATAAAACTCAAAGCTTTGTCAATTTCATTTCGTCCAATTTATAAACTGAGCTAAGCAACTGTATATAAATATATGTTACAATTTATTTCATAGGTACTGTTATTACCATCCATATGTTATGTTGTGATGTGCTTGAAATCAAGTGACTATTAAATGATTATTATAGTAACTGATAGCTGTGTGTCTAGCAATAAATATACTATTAATTGATGACTCATTGGGCACTTGGTGAAACATATTAATACAAAGGTTTTGTAAAATATATAAACACTTGGTACGTTTCACAGATTTTATTTAACTCTGACAGCTGTTTTGACTACCTAAGCCATTGTCAAAGAGACGAATGAATGAAAACCTAAACACAGGATGTGTTAGTAAAGGTGGTGGAGGTGACCATCTGTTTAGAGCGTATCTGGAACATCTGTGAGGATGTTGAGATGGAGAGGGGGGTGTGCAAGAGACTATGGAAGGTCAGGTGTCTTTTAAAAACTAAATACAATCATGAATGCAAAATATAAAATTAACTAAACTAAATATAATCTGAATGCAAAATATAAAAATTAACTGAACTAAATATAATCTGAATGCAAAATATAAAATAAACATAACTAAATAACAGATTTTAATAAAGGGAAACACAGAATTCAGTTTGTTGATTTGTTAAATTTTTGTAATTTTTTATTGCTTTTTTAATTTATAGAATTTCTAACAAATCCATTTTTTTACCTTTTTGTATGTTGTGGAGTAGTGTTATGTTTTTTGTATCTATGAAGTGATTGTGTTGTAAGCATTGAGTTGTGTGCAGATGCAAAACCTGTATTGGCTGTATTGAATAATATCTCCTTCTTATGTTCAGAAATGTGATGTTTCTGAACATAAGAAGGCGATTTTAACTAATACAGCCAATACATGTTTTGCAGATCATTGCTTACAACACAATCACTTCATATATACAAAAAACATAACACAACTCCACAACATAGAAAAAGGTAAAAAAATGGATTTGTTAGAAATTTTACATTTTACATTTTGCATTCAGATTATATTTAGTTTAGTTAATTTTATATTTTGCATTCATGATTGTATTTAGTTTTTAAAGACACCTGACCTTCTCTTGTCTCTTGCACACTCCCCCTCTCCATCTCAACACCCTCACAGATGTTCCAGATACGCCCTAAACAGATGGTCACCACCACCACCACCTTTACTAACACATCCTGTGTTTAGGTTTTCATTCATTCGTCTTTTTGACAATGGCTTAGGTAGTCGAAACAGCTGTCAGAGTTAAATAAAATATGTGAAACATACCAAGTGTTTATATATTTTACAAAACCTTTGTAATAAATATACTCCTCTCTCTCATGTGCAGACAGTACCCGTGTGACGTGTGGGTGCGTGCACACACACACACACACACACAATAAAATGTTATGAAATTGTGAGAGAGGATAATGTTTTTAGAAATTTGTATATGAGGTTAACTAATTTTAATAAAATGGTTAACAGATTTAATAGAATCCAAGGGAAATGGAATATTTAGCCTGCTGGATGAGGAGTCAAAGTTACCAAAGCACAGTGCTGATCACTTTACAACTGAGGTCCACAGACAGTGGGGCAGTCATTTCCGTCTGGCATTGCCTAGAACGTCACGACTAAAAATGCACAGAGAAATCAGGGATGATGAAGGCTTTCTTGTCCGGCATTTTGCAGGGGCAGTTTGTTATGAAACGGTAAAGTAGAATTTGTGTTATTAATAAATGAAGTTTGCCTTATTGTGGACTTAATCAAGTTATACAACAAATGAAATGTCCTCAAAAGATTCAATGTGGGGTATAATACTATTCTTATTTTATGAATTGTTTCCATCATGAATTTATTTTATAAAACTTTAAAAACACTAAAATTTTAGAATAGTTTGAAGATATTTTAAACAATGATTTAATCATTAAATTGTACTTTATTTTTATGTTAATATTTACATTATGTTTATACATTTTAAAATTCGTCATAGGACAATACTTTATTCACCTCATTACATTATTTCAGTTGTGTGCGAAAAACAGTAGTGTCAGATGAAGAAATATATCAAGAACTAATTGGAAATTATTTTATTTATCACAAACTTTATTTTAATTATAAGTTTTAAATATTTACAGAGCCAGTTTATAGAGAAGAATAATGATGCACTACACGCTTCCTTGGAGGGCTTGATCCAGGAGAGTCAAAATAAATTTCTACAAAACCTGTTTTGTAGCAACAGTAATACTCTGAAAGGAAAACTGACTTTTATTAGTGTGGGTTCAAAGTTCAAGACTCAGCTTGGAGAACTAATGGATAAGCTGAAGAGCACAGTAAGTGAAATATGACTCTTATCGATGTTAGTAATTTGATAAGTGACATAAACAACAAAAATATATTTTATACAACAATTTATAATTCTAGTATAAAGGAGTAAATTTTGTTACCAGTTATATTTTCTTAACAGTTGTACATATTGGTGGACTGTTTGTATTATAAATTTTAAATACATGTCAGCTTTTATTTTTATACAGATTAATTCTTATTAGAAACAAAAAATCAAAAATACAAACAGAGTCAGACTGTAAAAGATTTTAGTATTAAAATTAATACAACTGTTTAGCATTTTAAATATTGGGTTTATATTTAATGTATTTCATTAGAAACATAATTTATTTGCATCACAAAATGGTGCAAGTTGTTTGAAAATGGCCACATGGATATCAAAGATGAGTACCGGCAGGGAAGGCAATCAATTTTGACAAAGGATGATAACGTTCACCAATTGTTTCATGTAAATAGGTGAATCACACTGAAGAAATTGTGGCTGAGTTGGGTATTTCATATGGAAGAGTTGTGCTACATTATCTATCAGCATCTGCAATGGTAAAAACTTTACGCTCAATGGGTTCCTCTTTTATTGACAGAAGAATATAAGTGAAAACATTGTTAGTCAGCTTCAACATTTTGGGATCATTATAAAAAAGAGGTAATGAGTTTTTGTAAAAAATTTTGACCAGAGATTGTAGGATTGTTGGGTTCGTCATTTCTCACCATAGTTGAAATATCCTCTAAAAAAGTGTCAAAAGGTTTGTCAGAAAGGTGATGTTGACCGTTTTTTTCAAATCAAGATGTTGTGCATACTGAACTTATGATGAAGGGCTCTACAATTAATGTAGAATCATCATGTGAAATATTGAAAATGCTGAAAATGTGATTAAAGACTGATGACCCTGAAAAATGACAGAAGGCATTGTTCCTCTGCATGACACTGCAGGTACCTCATTCGCCACGTGTCATGAAGGGACACCTTGAAAAATCTGAGTGGGAGGAGTGGTGAACTCTCTCCTTATAACTGTGACCTTGCACTGTGTTATTTCCACATGTTTAATCCTATGCAAGAGACCTTTGTGAATCGGTGATACCCAACAGATGAAAAAGTTCAAAGTAGTGTGGGAATGGTTAACGGATGTCAGATGGGAATACTTCAAGAATGGCTTAAAAGACTTATGTCACACTGTGATAAATGTTTAAATAAACCCGGCGATTTTATAGAAAAGTAGATCTTCAATTGTACTTTCAGATAAGTATTGTAAGTTTCATAACTAGATGAGCGGAAACTATCCGTTTTTGAGAGGAGGGTACTGAGGAGAATCTATGGCCCTGTGAGGGAAAACGACATTTGGAGGCGACTGCATAATCGAGAGTTGTACGAAAGGTTTAAAGATCTTCCGATCGTGCAACTCATACAAATTAACAGATTGCGTTGGGCTGGTCATGTGCAGAGAATGGCGGAGGATAGAATCCCAAAAAGAGTGATGAATTATTTGCCGATGGGAAGGAGAAGGAAGGGAAGACCGCGTACAAGATGGCTGGACCAGGTTGGTCAGGAGGCAGTGAGGCTGGGTGCAGCAAACTGGTGGACATTGGCCGGGAGTAGAGACCAGTGGGGAAGATTTCTTTTGGAGGCCAGGGCCCGGACTGGGCTGTAGCGCCGAGGATGTATGTATGTATGTATGTATTGTAAGTTTCATAAGTATTCCATGTATTCCTTTTTTACACTATTGCAACTAACTTTTTTACTGCTCCTCATACAATTTTTCACAAATACAAATTGTCAATTAAAAAAATTAATGAAAAAATTGTTATGAATGGATATACCGTACTTACTTCTTACTTCTTGGAGCGGATTTCCAGGGTCAAGTGACCCCGATGGTCCGATGTCCATGGTATACCACAGCAGCGAGTGCCCAAAAGCACTTGTTCCTGATAATCTGGTCCAGGCCACTATTCTCTCCCATCATGGCCCTCAGGGTCTCCCTGGCTGGGTTCTGTACGGAGCATCTGAGCAGAATGTGCTCAAGAGTTTCCTCCTCCATCTGGCAGCTCCACAGGTTGGGGAATCTCTCAAGTTGAATTGATGCAGGTAATGTCCAGTGACAATGTGGCCAATTCTGGCCCTTGCTGCAAAAGTAGCCATGGCTCTTGCCACGTCGCGGTATAAGGAAGGGTCTGCAGGTTCTTTCTGGAGTCGAAAAAGTTGTCTCCCTGTAACTCCTCCGCACCAGCGCACTGTCCATTCCTTTCGTATCCGAGCAGCTGCAGCTTTCTTGCATCTTGCCAGCGAGTATTGGGGGTGTTGGACTGGTCCCAAGTTTACAGATTATGAATGGATATGAACAAAATAAAATAAAAAGTTACAAATATCTCTTATACTTGACAATCTGCAGAGCAAACTCACTAAGTGCCAAACACCGTACTTAACTAATGTACATAATATACCTGCAATTACAGAAATGAACTGTCACACCAAATATTAAACATTAACTGAAACCAGAAGTTAACAAAATTGAAATACAACAAAAAATAAATTATTAAAATAAAAATATGAACACATTCTTACTATTATATTGACTTGACAAGAAACATTTTAATTAACAGACGGGTTTCATGACATTTGTCACATTGTCAATGTGGGACTGGTACTTTATATCTGCTGTGCTCCTGGTGGGTTAATGATGTGTATATACGAGGTGTGGCTAGAAAAAACTGGATTGGTGTTTTAAAACTTTTTAATTATCATCTTTTACAATTTTGATTTTATCACCTTCAATGTACTCCCCTTTATGATCCCTACACCGTTCCATACAAATTTTCCACTGTTCAAAGCAGTGCTTCAGGTCATCTTCTGAAAGCCCTTTCATGACCTCCACCGCCTTTGCTTTTACCGCATCTACAGTTTCAAATCTAATCTGGTCCCTTTTAGAGCTGACTTGACTTTAGGAAATAAAAAGAAGTCACACGGGGCGAGATCAGGTGAATAGGGTGGGTGTTCCAAGACAGTGATTCCATGCTTGGCCAAAAACATCTTGACAGACACTGCGTTATGGGCCGAGGCATTATCCTGGTGAAGAAGCCATGTCTGGTTTTTTCACAAATCAGGTCGTTTCTTCCGTACGCGCTCACGTAGAGTAGTCAGGACACGTTTGTAGTATTTTATAGGCTGACTGTCTGACCTTCGGGTACCCAATCAACGTGCACAATCCCTCTGATGTTGAAAAAAACAATCATCATTGCTTTAAATTTTGATTTGCTCATCTGTGCTTTCAAGTTTGCCGCAAAAAATTGTGTAAGCGACAAACACTCATCACCGTACACTTGCAACATTAAATAAGTTTCCGTTGTGGATTTCTCAAGTTTGAAAAGGAATTTCATATTAACACGCTGCTCCTTGTGAACACTTAGCATTTTTTTGGCAAAGCATAACTGCACAAACCACTTCTAATGAAGGCTATGGCCGAACTAAGCGATGCACTGCGTTAAAACTCGAGTAGACGGTGGAGGGGGTAACATGTGACACTGCCACGCAACAGTCGTCTTTGACGTGCTTGTCGTCCGCCGTAAAAAAAAAACAGTCCGGTTTTTTTCTAGCCACACCTCGTATATAGTTTTTTAATTTCCAGATATACAGAAAACAAATTACAACAGACATTGGTATACATAACACATCAAGTTCAAGTCACCCAACACAAAACAAACACGTTGCTTTCAAATCTATTCCACACAGATTAATGAAATCCATGAAACAAGAAGACTATGCTGCTGTATTAAAGAACAAAATGGCTGTGAACATATTTTAATAGACAACATACTAAAGAAAAGCAATCACACACAAACCCAAAACATCTCACAAACTGTAAGTACATCTGTATTAAATAAACAACACATACTACAACCTACCATAACTGTGGCTCACAAAAGTTGCATCATCCTTCCACAAAGTCAATTACAAAGTTATGTGTAAAACTTCCATAACATTCGACCACACATGACAACAAATACTCACTCCTTGTCATCAAAAATCCAGTTGGAAAGGCTGACCCAAGTTCTATATTAGACAGACAGGTAGGTGCTGCCACATGCATTATACTGAACACATAAAAAAATGTTAAAAACACATCAAAATTGCAGTTTTGTCACTCATAAGAAAACTTGCAACATATGTACACAGATGTCAATACAAATTTACAAGTACTACATGTTATGAGCATGTTATAAACAAAACAGAACAGAACTATTTGAAATATTTAAATGTTATGTAAACCAACATCAGCTAATCCAACACTGCTCAGAGTCTACGCAATAAATTATACTACATTGTTATCTCATCACAAGCACCAAGAGCACACCAGACATCAGGACCAGTTTCGTACTTGCAGTGTATGACAGATATCACATAAAGCATCTATACAAGTTAAAATATTTCTAATTGTCAATTTAATATAATAATAATAGTGAAAAAGTAGAATCAAAACATAACAAACATGTAATTTGAAACAGTGTAGGCCTACTATTAATACTTGAACAGTGTACATATTTTTAATTTTAACAAGGGTAATGTTAAATTTTTTGTCTTAACACTTGCAGGTGATCACAGGCTTAAAAAATTGTGATTTTTGTTTAAACTAAACAGTAGTTAATATGTGACTCAATACTGTACCATTAAAAATTGCTTTTATGTTTAAATATTGTGTGATGATATACTTAGATAAATGCTTTTTTAAAATGATCATTTACAATTTTGTGTTTAGGGTACCAACTTTGTAAGATGTATAAAAC
Source organism: Magicicada septendecula (assembly GCA_034769895.1). Classification (NCBI taxonomy): domain Eukaryota; kingdom Metazoa; phylum Arthropoda; class Insecta; order Hemiptera; family Cicadidae; genus Magicicada; species Magicicada septendecula. Next base: position 139,170,229 of record CM068372.1, read on the forward strand.
CAAACCAGAAAATGGTTGACCATCACTTCGAGGGAGGTTCCATTCTGTCACAGTTGCAGTGTTCAGGAATGACCAGTGTGCTGGAATTGATGCAACAGGGTTTCCCATCCAGAACACAGTTTTCAGATTTGTATTCAATGTATCGTAAATTCTTGCCTCCTGAACTAGCAAGGTTGGAACCAAGAATGTTCTGCAAAGCACTGTTCCGTGCACTGGGTATGCATGAAAATGATTACAAATTTGGTGTGTCAAAAGTATTCTTCCGACCAGGAAAGTTTGCTGAGTTTGATGCAATCATGAGGTCAGATCCAGACAATCTAGCCAATATGGTAGCCAAAGTGAAGAAATGGTTAATTGCCTCGCGCTGGAAGAATGCTTCATGGTGTGCATTGTCTGTTATAAAGTGTAAGTCTGTGCATATGTGTTTCTTTGTAGCATTGTGTTTCTTTGTAGAATCTTTTAAAGTAGGTATACAGTAAGTTATATCAGTAGTTAAAACATAATTTTTTAATCTGTACCAATACATTTTGTATTGTGTGAAAAAAAAAAAAATCCAGGCTTAAAAATAATCATGCATATTCTTTAAATTACTGAACAAACTCTCATTGGAAACAAAGAAAAAAATCTTTTGGTTATGATGTAACCAGGAATTACTTAGCGTACAGTGCTACATTTGAAAATATTAGTGAGGGTAATAGCTGTCCAGAAAATGAACTGAAAATTAAACCAATTAAGTTGTGAATTCTCATTTACTTTTTGTGAATTCACAAGGTTTTAAAAATATTTAACATTTTTTTTACTATTAAAGTAAGTATTAATAAAAGCAAACAAGAATTCTTATCACCACTTCATGTGGTGGAAATAACTGTGTTTGTAAATTAAAAAAAATTGATTACTTTAATAATTTCAGTACGTTGCATAATATGTAGGTACACAGTTTGCACTAAATGGAATGCATTGTAATATTGTAAAATGTAATTGTCTCCCTCTGTTTACAAGTGCAAGAATTCAATTATATCTTTTTTTAATAATATCTGTTTTTGACAGTGGAAACAACTATTTTGGCTAAAATTTAAGTGTATGGATTTAAGCATAGTGAAAGTTTTAGTTTTGCTGTTAGTAAAATGTTATTTCTTACAGAAGGTGTGTATTGTATATAAGTAGATGTAAAGATGTTATATATGTAACCATTATATTCTTTTATTTCAGTGAAGAATAAAATTTTATATAGAAGACAGTGTCACATCACTATTCAGAAGAATGTGCGTATGTACTTGGCAAAGAAGAAACACCGTCCAAGATATAAGGGTATAGCAAAGATAAACAGTCTTCAGGTAAATGTCATTATTTTTAATTATATGGTATGTACATAGTATGAGACTTTTAGTTTCTTTTGTATGTTGATAATTTTCTTGACTTTCTTCCGTACCTTTTTATAGTGTAACAAAATGATAACGGTTGAGTAAGTAAATAAAATATGTAGTAATAAGTGAAAGTTAATGAACTGGAAAGGGAAGAAAGTCACAAGATTTGAAAGTGAAAATTTGGTTGAATGTCCATATTTTCAAATTCGTTACTGTGTTTTCATATTGATATGTATGCTACTAAATGTAATCAATTGAACCTCATTCACTTCTAAATGAATCGAGTCTGTTCAAAAGTGAGTACAGTAAAACATCAATAATGTGGACTAATTGGTGGTCAACACATTCGGTTTGTCAGGCTTTTTGAACACATACAAAAAAGTCAGCACTTCAAATAGAAAAGATACAAAACTCAGTGTTAGGCTAGGAACATCTTTTTCACTATATTTAAAATACAATTAGTACACAAAAAAACTTCTTTAAATCACAAATTCTGAAGAATGATATTTAGAGCCCATGTCTCTGATTCTGTTTAGTAACAAATTGGTAGTAAACACTTTGCTGCTTTTCCAGGGTATCACAGTTTCTATTGTGTTGAATAAATCAACATGTGTGTCCTGTGAATATATCATTACTGATGTCTTCATGTTCATTATTTTTGTTATGGCAGGGGCTCGATTTCACTTGTAGTGTTAATTATTTGTAGACTATTTAAAATATGATATCTAAGGTTATTTTTATCACTTCATAATTTTTGTGTTGTTTTTGTTACAGCCTTCACATTGTGATATTAACTTCAATAACAAACTGTTACCTTCGCCTTCTTTTTTACCTTTTACTAATAATAATAATAATAATTTTATTATGGTACTTACCATATAATTCATAACACATCCGGTATACTCTCGTGGCATGCCACACTACTTTTCTCACTAAGGGTCCAGAGTTCTTTATTAAGCGAGAAACAGAAACAGTTTGGGATTTTTTGAAATAATAATAAGTCAACAGCATTTGGTTAAACAAAACTTGTGGTTTAATTCAGAATTGCAATTATTAATATTCAGAAAACAAAATGGAGTTTTATACTCCCAAAACAAGATGGCGGCTACGTACTTCCACCCAATAATTATTCATTAATTTTCATTATTTAATTTTGTACTTAATTTGCCACAAAAACATTTCAAGTAGACTGCAGTTAATTTTGAGTTGATTTACTAAATCTTTTAAAACATAAACCAATGCTTCATTTCATTTACTTAAAAATGCCGGCACACACACACACACACACACACACACACACACACACACACACACACACACACTATCTTTCCCCCATGTATTAATTATTGGTACATTTTTGTTTTATTTTAATTATAATTTAGAGCTCAATTTTGATCAAATTAATAATGGTTATCGGGTTTGTGACTTTCCTGAGTTTGTAGTTGGAGTTTCCACTCAGACGTTCTTCATCTCAAGCCAGGTGATCGGAGAACTTCACTGTTTAGTCTGTCCTTTTGTTGCACTGAATTTATACCACCATTGTATGCTGCTGGTTACATTACCAGTTACTAATTACTGGTTAATCACATTTTAACTGTTCACAAACACTTTTACTGGCAGAACTTTGCCAGCGAAAATCTTAGCGTGTTAACGCTCTGATGGTATGCTGCAGACTGGGGAGACATCTTTGTGCAATTTACCCAGGTAGAAGGGGTTATTCCGTCATCATTCTTTTGTTTAAAATGGATGACGGCATTGTCTTACGTCTCTGTTGTTACGATTTTCTTATTTGTTATGACGTTTTAACATAGTTCGAGGTCTGCTGGGTCCAAATATGTGTTGAAAGTCACGTACGCCCATGACCTTGAAGTCAAGTTACTCTGGCGAACTGCGTTGTATGTACAATATTGGAAAAAGTTAACCTAACCATTTTAACACATGAAAATACAATAAAATTATTTTCCTGTACCACTAAATCCTTAGATGGACTTATTTACCTTTGTCTAACTTCAATCCTTAATTTTTGGTTGGATTTTTTTTTACTTAAATATTTGAACAAGCTGATGTACATTCCCAATCTATTCGAATCTTGAATTTTGATATTGCTGTCGATTAATTGAATTTTTCTATGGACAAGTATGGATTTTTGATGTTCCAGATTCTTGATGTCCAGATTATTGACGCTCTGCTGTATTGTTTTTTTTATTTATTCACTATTAATGCATTATGCATTAATGCATAAGAAATTTGTGATACTTTTGTACACTTCGTGATACAGCATAATTTGTATTTACTTATAAAACAAATTATAAGGATATTTATGTATAATGTTTTTATACATCATGTGTACTCCAAAATCTGTTACAAAAATATAAAGTTGGAAAATGCTTAACATTGAAATGAGCATGTGGAGAAATAACCTCTTTTTTAAAGTGATGTTTGGTGTTCCAAATGCTTTGTGCATATGATGACCATATTTGTTAATCATATTTCAAACTATTCTATTCTATTGACATTAAAAACTATACAATTCAGCCATTTATGATATATCCTTATCAGTGGAAGTGAGTTTTCTAACAAAGTGTCTTGAGTTTATCAATAAGAAAAAGTGATTATCAACTGGAGAAAATGATTATGTTAAATAGTTTTCTGTAATTGACTTAATTAAAAACTGGATTCAGTAAAGTGATGGGTTTCTATTATACTTGTGTAAATTATTTTTAACAAAAACAAATTTCATGACTAAAATTTGCTTTCAGTCAATGTTAACACGAATGGAATCTGTAATCAGCCAGATGAAGAAAGAAAAGGAATCTAGTACAAATGAAGTTAGGGCATTGCAAAATGATATGAAAAATGCAATCCACAAAATCAAGGTATGTTAAACTATCCCTGTCTTGAGTCACCATAGAGATTAAACTTAAAACACATGTTTACATTATTAATTTCAATATGGTCCTTCATATTTGTCAAAATGTTGCTGATAGATTAGTCTAAAGTTAATAGGTAATTATTTAAATGTAAAAGTTGAAAGTTAGTGTCTTAAACAAAATGAATAATGAATATTTGGAACTCTAGCTTCTAAATATCACTGCCTGCTTTCATGTGACTCTGGCTACCAGGTAATAACATCTAGCAGCTTTCTTCCATCATTTCTGATGTTATCCTGCCAGTGTAACCATAATCTTCTTTCATTCCTTCTTCCCAGAAATTGTCACTTCGTCACCCTCTTTGGCATTACCTCCTCTTCCATCATGTTCGTATGTCATGATCTCTGACAAATATCTGCAACTTGACAGAGATTATAAGACTGAGATCCTTGTACAACTGCTTCAGCTTGTGATTAAAGCATATTCTCCAGATATTGTTTTCTGTAAGTGGACCCTATAACTTTCAAAAGACATTCTTTCCAAAAACATCAAGCACTTCCTCAGTCTTATCTGTGTGTCCAGTCCAAGTTTCACATCTTTAGGTAACTGTTGTTTTGATGGTTCATCTCTTCATTCACAGCACCTAATGAATATTAATTGTTAAACTTTCACTTGTGAACTTACTTTGTTTTTTCCCGTACGCGTTTCAGCGTGATGTGCACCTTCTTCAGCGGTGTGAGACAGAATGTCCAGAACTTGTAACGGTTTTTTAGTTGGTAGGTTATGTGGGGAAGGGGGTGGAAGGAAATTGGCCCGGGGATCCGAATTATTGTATATTCTATGTATAATTGTGTCAAAGAGTGCGTGTGATTTAAAGTGTAATTGGTCGTTAAGTATGTTGTATGGTTGTGTTGTGTAGTGTTTGTATATTTTATATTGTTCTGCTGTGTTAAGTTTCCGAATTTTAGGCAAGTAGTGTAATATCTCAAGATTATTTTCTATGTTGATGTAGCTGTGGTTTTTTGTATGTATGTGTGTGGCGAACGCGGAATGTATGTTGTTGCTGGATAGAGCTTTTAGGTGTTCAGAGTAACGTGAAGAAAAAGATCTTCACGTCTGGCCTATATAGAAACTATTACAATCGCTACAGTTTAATTTGTATACCCCTGTTTTGTCCTATGTTCGTGTTTGTAACATATCAAATTAAACTGTAGTGATTGTAATAGTTTCTATATAGGCCATACAGGAAGATCTTTTTATTCACGTTACTCTGAACACCTAAAAGCTCTATCCAGCAACAACATACATTCCGCGTTCGCCACACACATACATACAAAAAACCACAGCTACACCAACATAGAAAGTAATCTTGAGATATTACATTACTTGCCTAAAAGTCGGAAACTTAACACAGGAGAACAATATGAAATATACAAACACTACACAACACAACCATACAACATACTTAATGACCAATTACACTTTAAATCACACGCACTCTTTGACACAATTATACATAAAATATACAATAATTCGGATCCTCGCGCCAATTCGCCCCCCACTCAACCTACCAACTAAAAAACCGTTACAAGTTCTGGACATTCTGTCTCACACCACTGAAGAAGGTGCACATCATGCCGAAACGCGTACGGGAAATAATAAAGTAAGTTCACAAGTGAAAGTTTAACAATTAATATTCATTTAGGTAACTGTGGGTCTTATTACTGTGTTATATGATGTCATGTCGGCTTTCTATCGAGCTGCACTAGCGTGGACTTGATAATTTTATGGTACCATCCTTTTTCACCAGGCTGTATCTTATTTCCTGTATGATGACATTATTGTCATTGAACTTGCTGCACAGATACACAAAGTTCTTAACCACTTTGATGATGTCATTTCCTGGTGATACATTTTGTCAATTTCTATCCGTTGTTCTTGTAAACATCTTAATCTCATTTTTGTTAATTTTAAATAAAAAATAGAAAATAATATTTGAATATTGCTATTTCCATTCAGCAGAAATGTTGAAACAGAAATTTTGATTTTATATGGATTCATTTTTATTCTTTTGTAAAAGATGAATAGACAGATGGGTTAAAAAAGATATAGATACAGTATCTGTTACAAAACATTTTAAAGTACTAGAAAAGAAAAAAGAATAAATTTTCTTTTAGTTATACCATATTTTTTTTGGTTAGATTACCATTGTAAGCTAAATTATTTCAATTAAGAGGTAGTACTGAAATGTTCTGAGAGTAGTGCTGTAGCATGAAAACAGATGACAGTATGGGTTACAAGCCTTTCATTAGTTAGTATGCGAAGTGGCATCATTCTGGAAGGTGTGGTACACAAGTTTTGTGACCATCCACAGAGGCAATTTAGCAATTAGCAATTTCAAAATGGATTGTAAACTAGAGCAGACAGCTAACATCAAATTTTGCATCAGACTTGGTAAAACTTGATTTGTGGCCTTTCAAATGATCATTAAGCATATGGCAATGAAACAGTGAGCCATGTGAAATGTTTTTTTAATGACAGAACTTCACTGGAAGACAATGGGAGGTTAGGATGACCTATGAACATAACACTGAAAATGTTGACAAAATAGGGAGTGCATGAAGATCGTCAGAGAACCATTCACAATTGCTGACATCATTGATACGTCATACGGGACAATTTAGGCAGTCCTTATGTCTGATTTAAATATCCAGCTTATAGCTGCAAAGTTTTTGCCTAAATTAAGGACCAGTACAAAAAATGCACTGTGTTGAACTCTGTAAAGATCTTTGTCAGCAGGTTGTGGATAACCCAACATTCATGTTGATGGTCATCACTGGGAATGAGACTTATGTTTTTGGCTATGATCCAGAGACCATACAGTAGCCTTTACAGTAGAAGAGTCCAGCATCTCCAAAACAAAACAAAAACAAAAAATGAGGCAAATTAAGATCATAACAAAAAGCATTCACAACCAAGCTGTGAATTTGTCCAATTTCACTGCAATGTTCTGAGATATCTTAGGTAAGATATTCAGTGAAAAAGATCTGAACTGTCAGGTGGAGGTACTTGGATGCTCCACTATAACAACGCACTAGCTCACAGAGAATTGAAAACACTGCAGTCACAACAACATGGTCACCATTCCTCACCTGCCTTGTACAACCCTTCCTGAAATGAAACTGAAACTCAAGGGTTGCTGTTTTGAATCCAGTGATGAGACTGAACACAGGTGGTGCTTGGCAGGCCTTCCAGGAAGGATTCCAGAAGTGGAAAGTGCACTAGAAGCAGTGTGCCATTGCGTAAGGAGACTACTTTGAAGGTGATGGTGACCAGACATAAGTAAAGTAAGTTTTTTATTCAATGTAGGCCTTGTCTCAGAACTTTTGATACCATCTTGTATATACACCATTCAAAAAATGTTTTTAATTTTCAGTTAGTTTTTAATTTTCCAAAGCTTTAAATTCTTTTATTATACTGTACTAATTTTTATAAATTTATGTGGCTTAATTTTAATGAAACTGTGTTTTGTTGCTGTATAGCTTATCTACATTTGTGATAATGTACCTCTCTAAACATTTTCTGAATGACAAAAAATACATTTCAAATGCAATTTTTAGAATTAGATATATTTTACAGGCAAACCCCAACATAAAAGCAGATGAGATAAATATGTTATACACACAGTTGATGAACAAAGCCAACAACCAAATGGGAGCCCTTCAGAAAAAGCTAACAATGCAGAAAAATGCAGAAGAACAGGAAAGATTAAGGAAAATACAAGAAGAAATGGAACGGCAGAAGAGGATAAAGGAAGAGGAGGAAAGGAAAAAGAAAGAAGAAGAAGAAATCAGAAGACAGTGAGTTTAATGTTTATATCATTTATGTTTATTGAGTGATCCCAGTACATATAATTTTTTAGTTTTTATGTATTGACTGTTAACCATGTTAACTGATAATTGTCAGTACCATATATAATTTTTATGAACTGTAAACAGCTGATGTTTTTTCTGTTCATAGAAAAATGGAAATTGAAGCAAGAAGGAAATTGGAAGAGGAAGAGAGATTAAGACAAGGAGAGGAGGACAAGAGGACTGCTAAAATATTACAAGTATGTAAGCGTAGGCTGTGGTAACAGTGCATGTGGTTGGTGTGAGTTTTAGTTTGGCCCTGTGAAGTAGTCCTAGTGCTTACTTTTGTGAGTAAGTCACGCTCATAAAAGTAGATTATCTTAGTTACAGAGCTTGCAAATTCAAGGTTAAACTCATACTTAGTCTGATGTATTGTAAAGACAAAACAAGGAAGTTTGCTTTTGGCTATCACTTGTTACAGTAACTGTAATTTTTGGTAAAATAAGATGTGGATCTAGAATGTTTAATTAACTTTGTAGAACTAAGAAGGCCCTTACTAATTTCTTTAAAAAAAGTACTATGATAGAGATATTGGAAAGAAACTGGAATGAAGTAGCATGTAATTTTACAGATGTAACAATAAAATATTATTCCTAATGACTAAAATTTGTCCAACATACAAAAAATGTAAATAAATAAATAAATAAGTAAATGTAAAAGAAATAGTAATTTAGCCACTTCCGAATGAGAAAAAATAAGAAAAGGAAGTTTCAGAAGTTAAGTGAGTATTATTCATTCAGCATGTCTTCCACTTATTGAAGCCTACTAATCCAGTACAAAAATTAGCATCCATGACCTATTAACTACAATTTTGAGATGAATTTGTATTATGTATTTTACATTTTCTGGTAAAATTTAGTTTCAGGGTGGCTAATTAGACTGTTGAGATATTTTTTTGGTCAGTGTAAATCAAAATATTAGAAAGACATGTTTGAATTGGTATCCAAGTCACTTATTGACAAAATCTGTATAATATTTACCGTATTTCTTCCGTCGTGTGACTTCGTGTTGCTTTCGATTGATTAACGCGTTTCAAAACATATGTTTCGTCTTCAGAAATAAAAATTCACTCTTAGCGAGGTCGTTACATATTAAAATTGCAAATATTGGAAAACAATTCCACACATATCCGCGTTACATGAGTGCGCACTCGAGTCGGACCAATCGGACACTGACTATCAATAGCTATTGTGTAAACAGGTTTATTGCGGTATCATAGAGTGGGTTTGATTTGAAATTTAAATGATCGTTTAGCACGAAGTCACGACTGTGTACATCATTGTACGCTCTATATATATCGAATTCTTCCAAGGCTATTTCATGTAAGTGCCTTTATTACAAAAATATATGGGTTTCAAGTTGGAATTAAAGCTTGTATATTTATGATTTTCATTTATCAAGTGACGTGCGTAGTTGGATTTTATGTTGGATAGTGTTGTCTGACCCTTCAGATTGTGCTTTGGTGTGTGTTCAATTAAACGTTTTTGGAAACCCCTTCCCGTCTGGCCGATATAAAAGCATTCACAATCGTCGTATGATAATTTATACACCCCCGTTTTTTTTTCTAAAGGGATGGTTATTTTATTACGGAGTATGTTCATAAGATTATTGTTGGTTTTAAATATTACGGTTCTATTATTATTATTTAACACATTAGTTAAAATTTTGGCATTATGTTGGTGTACGTCATTGAAATAAAAATGGTTTTTGTGTCTTTTTCCATACGAGGTTTAGATAGCTTGTGCTTTTGTTTTCTGAGGAGGTTGTCAATCAAGGAACTATTGTAGCCATTGGCTTGAGCTATGTATTTTATTATGTGTAGTTCATCATTAAAATCCTCGTCATCAAGAGGTACTGTTAAAAGTCTGTGTGTAAAGTAATTAAAGGCTGCCATTTTTTGCGAAAAGGGGTGATGTGAGTCGACAGGTATGGTTACATCGGTGGTGGTTGGTTTTCTATAGATATTGAATTTCAGTTTATCAATGTGTTTAGTAACTGTTAAGTCCAAAAAGTTTTATTTATTATTTGTTTCAGTCTCAAGAGTGAACTGAATGTTTGTATTTATATTTTTCATAAAGTTTTTAAATTTTCAATCTGTCGCAAAGTACCTTTATATATTATAAATGTGTCATCATCATAACGTGCATAAAATATGATGTTATTTTTGTGAATGTTGTTAGAAAACATAAATGTGTTTTCATAGAAATTCAAATAAATATCAGCAAGCAAACCAGACAGTGGCGAGCCCATTGCTAAACCATCACTTTGACTGTAAATTGGTCATTGAAAGTAAAATAATTTTGTCCTAAAATGACTTCAAGTAGGCCCATTAGCTCTTCTATCATTTGAGCGTTTAATTTGTTACTTTCAAACAAGTTATTCCTTAGAATCTGCAGCGTTTCCCTAACTGGTATGTTAGTATACAAGTTGATAATGTCAAAGGAGGCCAATTTATAATTAGGGGGTAACTTAACATTCTTAACCTTATTTATAAAGTCAGTGAGATTTGCAATAGTGTGGTTGTTTTTTATGTCTATACTGTCCCTAATGACTTTTACAAGTTTTTTGGCTGCACAAAATCCAGAAAAATTATTACTATATAAATAGCAGTAGCATTAAATTAATTTCTTACTTTTTAAGGCTCAGATAGAAAAGGAAGCTCTGGAAGATGCTCACTTCAGAGAACAGATGGAACAGGAGAGGCGAGATCTTGAACTAGCATTGAGACTAGCTCAGGAGACGAACGGTCAGGTTGAAGATGTCTCACCGCCTGCTCGCAGGTATTGTAGTGTAGTTTAATATGAAAATAGCATTAATTAATATCTACAATTATATTTATAAGCGTGGACTGAAGTTTTTTAGCTTATCTGCATCAAGTTAGTTTATTTAAAATTTAACCATTTCTATCTACTGAAAGATGGCTTGTACAATAGCATACAAAATTTATTAGCTGTATAAAAGTAATATGTATGTAAATACTTTCAATGCGTGTCACAATATAGGTGTAAGTGATGTTATATTATTTTGTGCGCATGCGTGTGTGTGTGTGTGTGTGTGCACCTATTTGTGATAGTAAAGAATAATTGTATAATTACTAAAAGTACTATTAACTACATATTACTATATTAAACTAAAAAAATCATATAACTAGTGGTATTCACTAGTGTTCTGAAATTTATTGTTAGTTCCATCATGACGTAGTTAGTTTGTGTTGTTAATCTGTTAATTGCTTACACTTGGATGAGGTCTTTCAGTGATTTCACCAGAATACTAAATTAACATCACTATCAGATAACAATTTTGTTTTTCTAATAACAAATGGCTAGCTTAACAGAGTCACTGTTTGTCTGCTCCAAAATTAATTTAAAATATATACTTACTAATAATTAAACTCTTTTTTAATGCCATTAAGTATGGGTGCCATAATTAGTTACTATAACTTACTTACTTATAAATGTGTATTATCGTGATGCATACTTGATATAAGTTTATAGGTGAACATGGTTTATTAGAAGGTTTTGTATTAACTTTATTGCATGGAATGCCTCCTTAGTGTAATGTGTGATTAAAGTTTTCATTATTTTAAAGATTCACCTAAAAAAATTTAGTGGAACCAATGGATTCAATTTATTTTGTAATATTTATACAAACTTGTAGCCATGGGAGGCTGGTTGGGTGCTGCTTACTGAACAATACAGTTTGCCTATTCTGACATCATATTTAAAATTACTAACAGTTTCATATAAATAGCCAAATCAACTATTGCAGTAACAGTTTTGTATATACAGTAAACCCTCGATTTAACGGACTAATTGGGGCTGAGGGGTGTCCGTAAAATCGAAAGTCTGTTAAATCGCAAATTTTGTTTTTTGAGGATATATTTAAATCAAATAGGCCTATAACACTTGAAATTTTAATACTATTAATATCATGCAAATACCGTATTGTTCCGAATACAAGCCGCACTTTTTCTCCTAAAAACATGGTCGCTAATTTCGCCTGCGGCTTGCATTCGCGCGCTAACGAAATTCGAAGTTATACCTGACTTCTGGCGGGATGAACGCTTTTGGTATCTATGAGTTGTTTACTGCCTAAGCAACAGCAGTTTGCCCGGCTGTAGTTAACTCTGGCATTATGATTTATGACTACAACCGAATGTTTTAACAGCAAACTGAAGAAAGAATAGGAAGATAAAGTGTAAGTGCGTGCGCATGCGCGCGTGCTCGCGCCCTTCTCTAGGCAGCAAGACAAAGGATGAGTAGAGGGGGTGTGAGTAACATGTTTCTAAATAACGGGTAAACTGCCAGTGTGGTTTTCTATTGTAACAGCGACAACATCGCTTATCTGTACTTTGTTTTCATTTGGCGTTTATGTAGTGCGTTTGCGGTATGAGTGATATTGTGGAGACTAAAGGCACACAGTCAAATCAAATTAAACGTAACCCGTATGATGCGAATTATAAATTAATTGTGATACAAAATGTAGAAAAAACATGCAATCGCGAAGCCGCAAGGAAATTCGATATTGATGAATCCTGTATTTGACGATGGAGAAAACAGAAGGAACGACTTTTAAATGCAAATACTGCGCGATGAGCATTCACGGGACCTCAAGTTGGGCGTTTTGTAGCAGTAGAGTCCAGCGTCTGTGAATACGTACGGCTTTTAAGAAGGCAAGGACTCCCTGTCACTAGACATGTTTTAAAATTAAAAGCTTTAGAAATCGCAGAAGAATTAAAAGTCTTCGGTTTCAAAGCCAGCTTCGGGTGTATAAGACGAATGATGCGGCGAAATGGATTTGCGCTTAAATGATGTACATCACTCGCGCTAAAACTACCGAATGACTATGAAGAAAAACTCCTACAGTATCAGCGATTTGTCATTCATTTATGCAAGAAGCATAATTATTCACTTGAACACATGGGAAATGCCGATGAAATGCCCGTATTTTTTATTTGTTATTTACGTATATTTATGGTGGATCAAAAAGGAACCAAATCTGTAACAATAAAGATTACGGGAAATGAAAAATTACGTGCCAGTGTAATGCTTGCTGTATTAGCCGATGGACGAATATTTCACAGTGAAATAAGATATTATATTGATCAGTGTTAGTAGTCGTGATGTCTTCCACTGAACGTGTGCGACGCCTGTGTCAACGACAACGTAAAGACAGGGATCATGAAGAATTAAATGAATTCTTGATGAATACTCCGTTCTCATCAAATACAATTGAAGATGAGAAAATTTGCGTGTTTCAAAACAAGAAACAAGAAGAAAAGAAACAAAAGAATGCTGCGATAGCCAAGCAATATCGCCAGAACAGGAGAGTCTGCAGTTTATGCACATTATACGTTTCAAAAGCCTAAAAACTTTATCATGCTTCCCCCCCCCCCATTAAATCCGAAGTCCTTTAAACTGAGGTCCGTTAAATCGAGGGTTTACTGTACTGACAAATGACTTTATTTTATGTTTTACCAAGTTTGTATTCATGGTAAGAAAGTGAATTATATTTTGTATTTGGAAAGCGAATCCAGTAACAAAATTAATTGTTTTTACTATTTTATTTAAATTAATTTTATTTTATTTTATTAAATCAATATGAAATCTAAAGACGGACCACCATGGTTAACAAGGCATACTTCGCATTGCTGCCATCGTTTAGGTCTGGGGATGTGCACAGGGAAACAAAAATGAAAATATATAGGACTGTCATCAGACCGGTGCTATGCTACGGATGTGAGGCATGGACAATCACACAGAAAACAGTCGACATAGTAGACACCTTTGAAAGGAAAATCCTCAGATGCATTATAGGCCCAATACAAAAAAATGGCTCATGGAGACTGAGATACAACAACGAACTGTATCAAATATATAAAGAGATACCAGTCTCAAAATTTGTAAGAATACAAAGATTGCGTTGGGCCAGACATGTTATGAGAATTGATGGCAGGAACCCCAAGAGGGCTTTGCTGGGTACATGGGAGGGAACGAGACCTAGAGGTAGACCGAGGAAGAGGTGGGAAGATGGCGTTGCAGAGGACGCGAGAGATATGAGGATAAGAAACTGGAGGAGGGTTGCAGTGGATAGAGTGGATTGGAGGCGGAGATTGGTGGAGGCCAGGGCCCAACTTGGGCTGTAGCGCCATAGGAGGAGGAGGAAATCAATATGAATATATACTTTAAAACCTAGCTGACTTTTGGATTATCTTTTCAATAAAGTCAAGTCTTAATGGAAAGTATTCAGTTGTTTGCCCTACCTGGAAAATGTTTTGCCCAGGCATGGATATATTTTACACTAAACAAAATTGTTATTGGCATACCATTAAAGCCAAAATCACCAAGAGATATATTCTTTAAAGTAAAGGAACTCTTCAGTGAAAATCTGGTTGCGATGAACTTGTTTTCTGTAAAAAACAAGCACACACGAATGTTTACCATATTTTGAAGCAGTGTAGTGGTGTGGTGATCATTACTCTAACTTTGTCATAGTTTGTTGCTGAACTGCTAGCTTCCGCATCACGTTGAACAAGTTCTTTTGGCTTCACCACCAAATTAAACATGATAGTAGACATTCGGTTGTTTTGAACTTGATGATGGTGGTGACACCAAAAGGAAGTGTTCAAAATGGCACAGTCGATAGTAGGGTAGCAAGCAACAAAGTGAAACAAACATGGAGTGATGAAAACTGCAAATAAAGAAAAGCAACTGAGGTGATCATTATGGTAAATTTCATTTAAATAAATGTGTCAGAGCCAAAAAGGGTGGAATAAATAGCAACATAGTTCTATGAAAGAGTTGTGTAATGTGTAAAAGGGAGAAATATGAAAAAAATTAAGAAAATTATATGGTACCTTAATTTTGTAGTTGTGGCTACAGGTTTGTATTTATTTATATATTCTAAGGATTATACATGTTGTGTATATAGTGGATGCCTGTCCTACATTTGTGCAATTCTCTTCTTGTTTCACCTTTTTCCCATTTTCCTTTGTCATCTTGTTGAATATATATTTTGTTTCAAACTATTTCTCAACTCCCGCCTACTCTTATTACCATTCTTCTTTTCACAATGGGTATATCTTCTGTGAACTAAGTGAAGTGTGTGTTTGATTTTATTCTGTCAACCATGTTGTTATCTCTTCTCTCTGCTTTTAGCTCTTTAGTTTCTTCAAGTGGACCGGAGAATATTATATTTATACAGTCATACCCCGCTTGCGCGACTCCACATAACGCGAATTCGCTATAACGCGTTTTTTTTTCTAAGAAAATATTTATTATACATATTAACAATTACATATACAGTACCAATAATATTGTATATATATGTATCATCGTAAATATAATGAATATGTAAATTTTGAATTTAACAACTAAAGTTTGCGTATTTTATTTTGAAAATGACAAATAAACACATAATTACATTACTGTATTATTTAATTTGTAAGGAGTACAAACACGTCAGCCTACCAACACGTTTGGTGGAAACGTAAAAACAGACAGCTGATTTGTACAGATAAATAAGAGGTTGCATTAGGTCAGACATAGATCTGTATATATAAGTGTCAGCCAAAACAGTAGTACGTTTTGTAAACATACATGGCTGTGCCATTACAGATTCTGACGAATGAGAAATCGTATCTCTGTGCTGGAGACCCATGTTGACTCTGAATAGACACAACATATTTTCACTACACACAGCAGTGGCTGACGTTTATTAACCATTTCTGAGTTCCCGATGCCACAACTCAGATTAAACTGTGCACAATGTTTGTAGAAAAGGTGGACGTGTGTGACATAGGCGATAGTTTGCAAAATGCATCTTCTATTCCCGCCAGAAATGTATTCACATTTCTTGTTTATCTTGTCTCAGCCAAATAAACATTACTGTACTGTATACGTACTAATTTACATTCTTGGAATGGTAGTTCGGGTTAATCCATCCTTTTTAGGGCCCCTTGTTGAACTTAAGTCTCGGCCAATTTCCTGGAAAACCATTCACTCCCCCCCCCCCCGTTATTGTTTCTAAACATTGGGAATACGTTTTCCTTTCAGTTTAGTTCGAACATTCAATTAGAACGGATTAACAATGTGCACTGATAAAATGTCAAAATTAGCAGTTAAATCGTTGACTCTTGAAGTTAAAATGAAAATTTTAAATCGTATGGAGTCGGGTGTTGGTGCTACAGAAGTCGGTCGTGAGTTTGACATATCGGAGTCAACCGTACGTACAATTGTAAAAAATAAAGAAAAAATTGTGCTATCCAGTCAGTCCGTGGGTACATCTATTGCTGCTACAAAAGTGAATCGGTCTAGATCCTCTATTATGAAAAAAATGGAACACCTACTGTCAGTTTGGGTTGAAGACATGAACCAGCGGCGAATGCCTTTAAGCCAGGCTGTTATCATGGCTAAAGCTAAGTCCCTGTTTGACGACATTAAAAAAAAGGAGGAAAAATTTTCGACCATTGAATTTAAAGCAAGTCAAGGTTGGTTTGATCGATTCAAACGTCGCTCAAACCTTCACAGGCTTCGACTTCAAGGTGAATCAGCAAGTGCCGACATGGAAGCAGCTGATAAATATCCTTCCACATTTAAGGATTTGGTGAACAGTCAAAGCTATCCCCCTAACCTTGTTTTCAATGTGGATGAGACAGGGTTGTTTTGGAAAAAGTTACCTTCACGCACTTTCATTTCTAAGAGTGAACGACAGGCCCCCGGCTTCAAAGCAGCCAAGGATCAGCTTACACTTCTATTGGGGGGTAATGCAAGTGGAGATTTGAAATTAAAACCTCTTTTGGTGTACCACTCAGAAAATCCACGAGCGATGAAATTTTATAAAAAAGAAAATTTGCCCGTCATATGGACATCAAACAAGAAGGCTTGGGTGACAATGGCTGTGTTTAATGATTGGTATCTTAACCCCGAAGTAAAAAAATATTGTGAGGAGAACGACTTAGAACATAAAGCCCTGTTAGTTCTGGATAACGCGCCCGGTCATTCTGTTACCTTGAAAAGCCTCCAAACTGATTTTCCTGTTGATGTTGTGTTTCTTCCTCCCAATACAACTTCATTATTGCAGCCTATGGATCAGGGAGCAATTGCTGCTTTTAAAGCGTATTATTTGTGCTGCACATTCAGCCAATTAATTCATGAAACAGATTTAGCAGACAAGCAGTCAATGAAAGAATGGTGGAAATCGTTTAACATTATGAAAGCCATTGAAAATATTGATCTTTCATGGAAAGAAGTTACGCAACATTGCATGAGTGGTTGTTGGAAAAAACTGTGGCCGGGCGTGGCCAAAAATGAAGAAAATAAAGTTTTTTCAAATTTAGTGAATGACATCACACAGCTAGCCAGCACAGGGAGGCTAAGTGAAGAATCCATAGAAAAACAAGACATTATGGAATTGATTGAATCCGACGCGCAGCCTTTGACAAACGAAGAACTTCTGGATTATACAATCTCAAGATGAAGCGGAAAAAGACGAGATCATTCCTGAAGAAACACCGCGAATTTTGTCAACTAAAATTGTATATTAAAAAATAAAACAATAAAATAGTTTTAGTGATTTTCACTCGTCATTTATTAAAATTATAATCCATGACAGCTGTTTCGGCAGCACAGTGCCTTCATCAGATGAAGGCTGTCATGGGTTAAATTTTAATAAATGACGAGTGAAAATCACTAAAACTATTTTATTGTTTTATTTTTTAATATAATTTACAATGGATTTTCACCAAGTAAAGGCATCAAGCATTAATTAACTAAAATTTTGGAGGAAGGTTTAATGTTAATTCAAACAGGATTAAACCTCATGGAGCAAAATGAAGTTGATTAGTTGATTGGGAGAGAATCGCGAAAGTCAAAAAAGTTGTCAATGATGGAATAGATTGTTATCAACAACTATTAAATGAGAGGAAGCGAAAAGCATCACAACCAACTCTACACACATTTTTCAAAAAGGCTGCGACTGAGAAGTCACATGAGGAACCTCAACCCGGAACTTCTCAAGGATCTTCTTTGTGATCAATTGTAAGTGAATTATGAAGATGTTTGTATAAATTATTTTTGTACATATTTGTTTGTATGTATATCTTTTAAATTAAAATGCCTTTTTTGAGATTTCGTATTATGAATATTTATTTATCAAAACCTTTGTACGTACATACGTATTTTATTATGTTTATAACACATTTTGACAAGGAAAATCATATAAAAGGAATAAAAACTAAAACAATGAGGTATTGGTCGGTAAAAAATAGGAAACCCCGCTTAGCGCGATTTTCGTTTTACGCGAATCGCCGAGGAACGTATCACTCGCATTAAGCGGGGAATGATTGTATTACTAAAAATAAAAAATCTTTTTACTTTTACAAAATGATGTAAATGATATGCCACTAGTTTTTACAGTAGCTTTTTGAGTACGTGAGAGAAAATTAAAGTGTATTAACTAAGGATTAAAATTACATGTGTCCTAATTTTGTATGTGCAAAGAACATTTTCTTTTTTTTTTTAATGTGACATTTTCCATTTTTTTTTTTACAATTTTTGCTTTGCTCACTACAGTCCAACAGGAGTAGTGCAGATGAAGCTTTCCCCATACAATAACAAACTAGTCAGGTACTGGAACTACTTCTTATTGTACTCTGTATGGCACACATGACCTGAACTTTGCACCCATGACCTATCCTTGCACTGTGTATTAGAAAGAGCTTCTTTATGAATGTTTTACTCACTTTTGCATTTTGTTTTTGACCTATTTGTGTGCTATTATTTGTAAGATATTCACATGTTAACGATGACGTATTATTCAGCAATATAAGATTGTTTATATTTGGAATGTTTATTGTTTCATGTTTGTGTCTTGGTAACGTTTATTACCAAAGGTTTAATATTTATCATGATTTTTGTTGTAACGTCTGTTAGAATTAATAGCACATTCTAAACATAGAATGAATGATTCTTAGCAGTTAAGCAGATCATTAGTTAGCTCACTAGATGTTAGTGTCAATAATTTGTAAAATAACTAGTAAATAATTGGTTAAAAGCTTAGTATCACGATAATGTATTCTTAATTGTATCCAATTAGTGTTGTCAAAAGCAAGCACAGGTACGATATTCAAACAGACACATTTATGTGATACTGTTTAGGCATATGTTATAAGTGGAAGTTGAGAGACAAGATCTGTTGTGTGGCTTTGAGTTATGCAGCAAATCAGTGTTACTTGGCATGGAGGTGGAATGTAATAAAAATTAGTTAGAGAGAGAATGTGGATTCAATTCTTCATACTTGTCTCTCTCCCAACTAACCTCCTGTCAAAACACCTCTTCCACATGTGATACAATAGGTCTTGTCTCTCCAGTTGTAAAGAAACACTATAAAAGACAATTAAGCTGTGATGTGTACTTCAGAGGGACCAAGTTAATCCAGTACAATAAGTTTGGAAGACTATGTTGAATAAATGTTAAACTAACTCCGTTTTGTGATAAAAGAAATGTAGAAAATGGAAGGGAACAGTTTTATACAATTGGTGTATCAATGAAATGATATGGATATGGAAATGATATGCTTTTTAATTAAAATCAAAATAAGGGAACAGCTATATACGCTTAACTCCAACTTGTAACCAAGTTGTTCATACGTTACGTATTTATTCTGGAAACAGAGTAATTAATGTGACTTCTTTGGTATAATACCGTCACAGTGTATATGACCATCAACAACTTGATCATTCCTTCCTATAAAATTCTTATGAGTGGTAAGAATAGAGATATAATAATAAATTATCAACGTACAATTATTTGTAGATACAAATGGGTGAGTGATTTATAACTCACAAAGAAGCTAAACTAAAATTCTGCTGAATATTAAATCAAGGAAATGAAGATAATCATTAGTGTTACTAATGAAATGAATCATTAGTGAACTATTAGTAAAATGATTTTATTTATAATAATTAAGAAATAATTTATAATTATTAATGAAGAGGATTTGAACCTAGATTAAAAAATGATGAATGTGATTAGTATTCATTAAAGATAGGCACATTGTATAATTCTAGGACTAGAATAATGAATAAAGCTAGAAATCACTAAACAGATTTGTTACTGGTTCAACAATGAAGCGGAAATCATAAGAGAAATGGTATAGAGTACAAAAATACTTCATACAAATAATATGGCGTGAACTTGCTCAGAGGATGATAATGGAATGGCATATACAAGAGAGAAAAAAGAAAAATAGTTTAAGACCCAGATCAATGAAAGAAAATGTTACATGCCAGAAAACAGAAGTTGTGGTTGGAACAACAAAGAGAAAACAAAATTAATCAAACTTTCTCACCATTTATCTAGCGTGTGTTGTAAATTGTGTAAAAATTGACTACACTTCAGCTAAAGGGAGCTGTCATTTATTTTAGATGGTCCTCAGATAGTCATTTAGATGTCTTCTGCATTTTCAAAATGGTGGCCACAGGGTTATCTTTTCCTTTTTGGAAATAGGAAATAATTAGATGGACTAAGATCAGGAGAATAAGGTGTCAGGAGACCAGAAGAATGCCTTTTTGGCTAAATACTTGTTTATAGAAATTTCAGTATTATACATTTGGTAGAGAAATTGCAGTATTATACATTTGGTAGAATAATATGGACTGTTATTGTGTAACAGCCTCTGACCAGATATGAACAACTTTTTTTTCTGAGTTTTTAAAGAAAATATCTATATATATAAAACTCAAAGTCTGAGGATTTATGTGTACTGAATATAAAACCACACCGTTACACTGATTGCCACCAAATTTTGCACAGGTAACCTTTGACACAAGGCACAAAATACTGTCTAACTTGGAATTTGATATTTTGCCCTGTTCGCACGATTTAGCCCCTTTTAATTATGCCTTTTCGTTGACACGTATAAAGATGTCAACAACACCATGGAGACCAGAATTAATTACCATAGTAACAAGTAAATAAACAAATGATATTTAGCTGCTTCGGAACTGTACCTTTATCCATTCCTGCAGTTTTTAATGTTTTTAATATGCGATTGTATTGATATATTTTGTAATTTTGTATACAGATACGTCTATATATTTTGTAATTGCCTTAAACAATTATAAAATTTATGTTTATACGTATTTCTGATGATGCAATGAATAAGCAATGAAATGTATTAAATACTACTACTAAAGATGTCAAAAACACCATGGAGACCAGAATTAATTACCATAGTAACAAGAAAATAAACAAAAGCTAATTAGCGGCATCGAAACTGTACATTTATCCATTCCTGCAGTACATTTTCGAAGTTTTATATAATATGCAATTGTATCGATATATTACAATGTGGAAAAGAAGAAGTGTACTAATTGTAAGTTGTCCTAATACTTAATGCAAAGCGAAAATACGTGTTGTTTTCATTTGTGAGGTTAGGTGACAACAGTTTTTTGTAAGATTCACAGTAGGACACATGTTGTAAGATTGTAGACACCTGTTGTAATTGTAGACATCTATCTACCAGTTTTTTCATTGTTTATCAGCTATTTGAAATTTATGTGTCAGGCATGTATTGAAAAATTGACAAAACCAGGTATCATGCTGTGATTAAATTGTTTGTGAAAAAAGGTCTAGCACCAATGAAAATTCACAAAAAAATGGTAAATGTGTTAGGATATGCTGCATTTAAAAAAACAATGGTATGTAAGTGGGTTCTCAAGTTTAAACGTCCTCATATAAGCACTGAAGATGATCCCCCCAGTAGATGCTCAAAAAGTACAACAGCTTTTTGGGATATCATAAAACAAAATTTCGTATATGGTGTTGAACTCTGGGGATTGAGAGTGGATAACACTGCTGAGATCACAGACATCTCACATAAGTGTGTGGATCATATTTTAACTCAGGAACTTAGTATGTAAAACCTTTGTGCAAGCTGGGTACAAAATTTGAATAGTCACACTTTTTGGCATCCACTGCAGGCATCATCTTCAATGCTTGTACAACATACTTCAACTCAAGTGTCCACTTGCAGACTGTTGTTTTGGAGGTGAAGCATCTATTAACATGTTTACCATTTTTGTATATGAATTTCTATTAGTGCTAGGCCTTTTTTTAACAAAGAATTCATGATTTTTCCATTTTTCAAGATATAACATCTTTTCTAGTGTTATAACTTGGGGAACCCGAAGTAATTGGTTGTGCCAATTATTCAGGCTGCCTTATTCGACGAGCTGAAATTTAATCAGAACAACACAGAGTAAATCTAAAAGGAATCAGGGAATGGGAAAACTGTTGATTTATGTACTCAGTATATGTGTGTAACAAGAAGACTTCTCTTTATTAAACATTTGAAAAAATAACATTTACTCAAAAGATAGATCCCATGACATTACTAATTGCATTATTAAAGTTATTTGAATTCTTTATATAAACTTTGGGATCACAACAGATTTTATTTAGCTATACCACGGATCCGGGTAACCTTAGGTATTTAGCCATCAAACTTTTAATTATATTCAATTCATGATATTAGCTTGCAAGACCTTTAGTTTTATGCTTCATTATTATTCCATTTGAAGAATGGTATTAATTATACTACGATACATTAAGATTTAAACTGTTACAATGTATGATGTCTGAATAGTTACATTAAATTCTTAGAGTTAATTCTTTTTAATCTTTACAAGTTTAATCGTCTCTGAAAAGTCTCTCTTTTAAAGTGTATTGTGTTATAATTATAATTATTATTTATTCCTCGATAGACGTGCTATCGAGTCACCTTTAATTTGGTATGTAGAAATTTCCTCCGGGAGTGTCCGTCTTGGGAATCCTTAAAAGCGTCGTGCTCATCTAGGTCTGGTCTTAGTCGTTAAAGGCTTAAACGTCTGCAGTCTAGGTCGAACCTTCTACGATGGTAGGCGTAGATTCTTTGATGTCTCGAACTGCATCTTCTGTCGGGTCTACTAGAGTTGCAAATTCTGGTAGTTCACATCTCCGGGTAGGATGTTGAAAAGTGTCGTCAGTTGGTGAAGTTAGCAGTCATCGTTATTAATACTCGTACTTTTGTTGTCACATATTTCTTCTTGTTACCACGTTTCTGATTTTTTAATTAATGTTACATGTTACACTCTTTTGTGTAGCACTTAATAAACTACATTTGAAATAAGCCAAACTAACAACAAATCACACAACATTCCAACAGAGCTTTTGCTCGTGCGTGTGCACTGCTTGGAGTCTTCATAGCGAGAGAGAGATTTTTCGCCCGCTTCCACTGGTACTGCACAAGAGGTAGTGGGGTGTTTATTCCGCGAGAATATAGTCCCTGTCTCTCTCTTAATAAACTTTTTTATTTATACAAACTATCCCTAGATAAAAATACATAATTTAAATGAGTTATGTTAGTGACTATCTGTGTCTTCAGATTCTTTAATTATTAACATTAGTTTTTTATTTTATTCATAATTACAGAAGACTCGGAAAACATGTCGAGTCCGGAATCAACAGGTAGGCGCCTGATAGCAAGCAAGGGTTAAATACAACAATAATAATTATTTACAATATGCCTCTTTATTACAGTTTCTTTGCCCTTATTAATTACTTCTTCCTTTCACACTTAGTACCTACATGTTTTTATTATTATTGTGAGATTTAAATGGTTAATGGCTCGCAACCTTAAATTTTTTTTCTTTCTTTCTTTTTTAATCATGGTTACAATTTAAATCGTCACAAAGACACATGTGACACACAAATTTCA
The DNA here is from genome assembly GCA_034769895.1 of Magicicada septendecula. Lineage (NCBI taxonomy): Eukaryota > Metazoa > Arthropoda > Insecta > Hemiptera > Cicadidae > Magicicada > Magicicada septendecula. The sequence continues at coordinate 139,194,130 of CM068372.1, forward strand.
AACAGCTGGTAAACTATCAATAGATTGAAAGATAGATTTGCAAATTAAAACAGGTCTTTACATGAAATATGAATCTTACAAGACATGCAAAAGTTTAGTTTTACTGCTAAGCGTGTTGGTCTGCAAACTTTTCAACAGCCCTCATACTCCAATCCCTGTAATCTGAATTTAGCTAGTCAGAGTATAGTTGTAACCCGAAATTATTGTTATTATTTTTTGAAGAAAAGATTTCTGTAATTATTATAAAAAAATTTCATTACAATAAATTAAATTAGAGGTCAATTTTAGTGAATATTTTATGGTTCCTATAGTATATTAATATAAGTTTCTGGGGTAACAATCCTCCATTTTGTAAATGTTTCTTTTTGTTTGTTTAGTCATTATTATGCTTATTGCATAATATTAAATTATTAATATAAATTGAACACCTTAAGTAACTTATTAATATTTTTCAGTGATATGAAAATCTCACTGGTCTAAATGGTTAAACAAATTAATTTAACCGTTTATTGTATGTATTTTCACAGACAGCCAAGAGTCTTTGGCTCCTGAAGTTGGATGAAGTTACATGTCTGAACCCAATCACCACAATTACACTTTTCCTTGTTGGTTGTTATTTTTACTTATTTTGGAAGATTAAAAAAAATGCTTTTAAGCTGTTAAGAAGTTAATTTTTAATATCGTTATTATTAAAAGTGTTGCTAATTATTTGTTGTGAGCAAAACATGTAAAATAAAGATATAATTGTTTCCTGTTATGATTGCTTAGTATTAGTAACATAGTTATAAAATCTTACTCCCTTATTGTATAATGGTGGTAATGATGATGATAATGATGATATTAATTTATCATTGTTGTTGTAGTTTCATTATTATTATTATTATTATCATTTATATTATTATTATTATCATTATTATTATTATTATTGTAGTAGTAGTAGTAGTAGTAGTAGTAGTAGTAGTAGTAGTAGTAGTAGTAGTAGTAGTAGTAGTAGTAGTAGTATTAGTAGTAGTAGTGGTAGTAGTAGTAGTAGTGGCGACAGTAGAAGTATTGGAATAACAAGATAATTTCTTATGATACTCAATAGAAATACCTTTTTATCAAGGAAAAATTACTGTGTAAATTGTTAACAGATTTCTAGTGTTTTATATTTTGAGGACTATTTTATCTGCATGTGCATCAATATCTTAAAAAATTTCAAATGATGTTTAGGTTAGGTTATAGGAAAATATAATATAGGCCTAAATAATATTATATAAATATATATTACAAAAAAATGTTAACAATAGTAATTATAATTATTAATATTGTGGAATATACAAATTACTACCAGATGTATGGTTTATGTTTAAGTTATTTACATAGCTTGTAAAATAAATTACTACCTACTTAACAAATTAAGGTGTTATAATTTTACTGTTTTTGTTCTATTTTATAGGTCCGAGAATGTACGAGCACAGCAAGCAGCTCAGAATAACAACTCTAAATATGACTTATCCAAATGGAAATATTCTGAACTTCGTGATACAATAAATACATCCTGTGATATTGAACTCCTAGAGGTTAGTTCTATTTGTGTTTTATTTTGTTTTATTATATTTGATAGTGAAAACATTTCAGATACAACAGAAATTCCTTTAATTAATTTAACTTTAGATAACTTTCTATTTTTTATCTCTTTTAAAACTAATTTACATAACTTGAGGGGCAAGACTTGTCATACTGATGTGCAAGAGGGGTTTTGACAGAGGTTGAACAGAAGAGGTGACAGGTGCAGAGAAAAGGATTTACATTCACTCTAACTGTATTCACATACCAGCCAAAACCAGGTTACTGCACAACTCAATTCATGGGTGCTTACTAATCTAGAGACCCTGGGATCAATTCCCAGGTGCACTATAAAATTAAGGTGCATTTTTCAGCCTTCATATCATCTCAGCATATGGAAGTGATACCTAGGACAACATCCTGGGGTAATAATTGGCAATTGAACATGGTGTTGGCGCACTACATGTTACCCTGCCTAGCTTCTAGACTGCTTAGGTGGCAGAAAAGAATCCAATATTACTCTTATATAAACTGCATGAAAGAAAATTATACAGTGATGTACTCAGAAGTAACAGTATGGTATCCTGTATATTTTTGGATTAATATGAGAAAGAGGTGATACATTTTGAATGGCGGTATATTTATTATGTAAGTACCGAGGCAGAATAACAGTCTGCATAGTGCAGTTTCTCCAAAAGTGGAAAAATTGAAGCAAACAAAACCTGAATGAAAGCTTCTAACTACTGGTTCCTGTTTCTTGGTCCAAGTAGGTGTGTAGTTTACACAGAGTATGGGAACAACAGTCATTTAAAATCGAGATGTTCCTTTCAGAAGTACTGGCATGAGTGGTGTTAATAAATAATTTTCTTCTCAAGACAACACGGACACACTCTTGTTCCTTATGCTGTCAGAAGACCCAATGGTTTCTAAGGAAATTTTGTAAAATGTATATAGTATAGACTATACTAAAGTGATTTTCACATTTTTCTTTCAAAAGTGGCTTAGTTCTCAACAGTTTGAGGAGAATAAGAAATTGAAAAAGTTTAAATAATTAAGCTCATATTTCAGAAATAAGTTTTTATGCTGATCCCACACTTCATTGTGATACAGAAAACGCTTACAAATCTATGGTGTATAAACAGTTTGAACTATTAATACAAGTTTTCCTTAATTCGTTTATCTAATGACCATATTACATATTGCTCAAAGTATTAAACAAGATTATATAGTAATAGTTTCTTCTGTATACTTATTCAACAAAAGTAATGTTTTACTTCATTGTCTCGTGCAGGCTTGTAGAATTGAGTTCCATCGGCGTCTTAAGGTTTACCACGCATGGAAGGCTAAGAATCGCAGACGTACCACAATGGGTGAGAATGAAAGAGCACCACGGTCAGTTATGGATGCAGGTATGCAGGATCAGTTCTGTTTGGGGACAACTGATTACATTGGTTATAAAACATTTTCAAAGTATGTACTTTTTTAGTATTAACATAAACATTATAATTTTCACTGATGTGGGCAATTTTTCAGTGCTACACGCCAAACGCATCAGGCCCGTGTTTTTTTAAGTACTTTGATCAATTCAATCAACTACCAAGTTTCTGCATGTTGTAGTTCAGTCATTTATTATTAAATATTGTTGGTTTTTACACCACTGTAAAGAGACATTGCTTTTTATACACCAAAAAAATGTTTATTCTTTGTCCATGAGACATTGAACATGTGATTAACATTGAACAACATGTGACTGATTAAGCTGTGGCTGGTTACATTTTTGAGAGTTCATTTGCAGGGTGTGCTGTGCTGTTTTTTCAAGCTATTTCTTGATTCAAAAACAAGTAAAACTATCTTCAACTTGAAGAAAGAGAACAGTTATTAATTGGAGTGAAATAAAAAGTGACGTAATGAGTAATTTAATGAAAATACTGGTACCAAGTTACAAAACAGTAACCATGGCATTTGTAGCCTATAAATAGTATTATTTATATTCAAAAGAATCAATAAAAGATTAATTTATAACTACATTTGACAATTTTGTTATAGATTTGTGAAGGAAACAATATAATTTATGAATTCAATGGTTTTCAGTACCATAATCAATAGTTTTATGTAGGTTTCCTATGTGGAAGTTTGAATTATTTGTATGTTGTAAACTCTATTTTACAATATTATTTCTGTAAAATTAAAAAGACAATTGAGGAAAACTATGGAATGTGGATTAGATATTTGTATTTATATAAAATGTCATCTATATATCTTTAATATTATATGTTTATTGAATGGAAAACACGTACATCAAGAAATCAGCTTGGCAGATCCACTGGCTCTATAAGTGATCAGTTTTAAAGTTTCAATAATCTGAACTCTGAATGCATTAAAAATAATAAAGTTATGTAACTTATTGTGACATGACTTGTATTTTATGTTGAATTTGTTAGTTTTAATAGAGCTTCGAAGTCTTTTCATAGATCTTTAGGAGAAAAATAAATTTATAGACTAATTTGTTGTTAATATTTTGATGCCGATGGACATCGATTGACATCCTTTGAAAACTTCTGAGAATGTTGACAGACATCATTTGATGGCCTTCAGTGTAACCGTTTTTTTCTGTATGGTGCCATGTGTATAAATACATCCTTGGAGCCACTTTGAAACAAAGTCTGTTCTTATGTTACTCAAATCATCTGCTAGTTTGCATCTGCATTCACTTGTATAACAACAGCTGATGAGAATTTAGTGCATGTTACATTTAAAATTTCATTGTGCTTAGAGTCATGTTTTAAATTATTTCATTAAAAAAATATTAAAAACATAACTTTACAAAACTGATTATAGTAGAAACATTATGCAACATATTGTTGAATGTGTGTTTAAAAAGTAATAATTATAACACTGTGAGTTTTTAGAAACTAATGTATCTAGGCCAATGTCTTATTTTTCCTAAAACATTGATTTTTTTTTTAAAGCAGTTACAATCCAATATGTGACATGTAAATCATATACAGCACATAATGTTTTAATCAGGATACTTAGACATTTATAAATATATAGGTAACACATATTTTTACTGTATCATTCAGAAGCTACAGCATTTTAAATGAATACAGTTTAAAATGGGGCAGTACAGTTTAAACATTGTAAACACTGTATTTTTGGGTATGGGTTTTAATAAAAAAAGTTAAATTTCAAGAAAGGATGGCACGTATATTGAACAACTGGTAGGAAGCCATATTAATATTTACATAAGAGAAGGTTTCTGGTCAGTTAATATCAGTATAAATTGTTTCAGCTTCTAAAACTCCAAGAGTTCCTAGCAAGTCAACAGTGGCACCAAACGCACAGCGTTATTTTCGCATCCCATTCATTCGACCGGCAGCTCTTTCCAATGGTACTGCTGATAACCTAGCTGACACAAACAAGCGAGGCTGGTGGTATGCCCACTTTGACGGGCAGTATGTTGCCAGACAGATGGAACTACACCCTGATAAACCTGCCATTCTTTTGGTTGCAGGTAACTTTACATCCATACATAATACTTGGTTAATGCTGCATTAAAATGAGATTTTTTGACAAAGTAGCAATAATTTATTTAATTAATGACTTATTATGTTTTTGGTGTTTTGTATAACATAAAGTGTGCTCAGAAGCAAATACTAATTTGTTTATATTTCTAGTATTTTGTGCATTGGATATGCCATTATGTCTGTGAAGATGCATTACATCTGGATTGGTTTAATCCAGGTGGTTTTCGATTTACTTTTATTTATTATTATTATTCTTTATATGGTATTTCTTCATCAAGAAGTAAGATTTTTTGCTTATTTCCTTTTTTAAATACAATGTTTTAATACCGAGATAATTGTCCTTTGTAAACATAATAATTTAGTATGGACGTTAATACAATAGGCTTTTAACATGTTGATTGTAATGTGGTGCAGGAATAGATGATATGCAGATGTGTGAATTGAGTCTAGAAGAAACAGGTTTAACAAGAAAGCGTGGAGCTGAAATCTTGGAAGTTGAATTTCAAAGAGAATGGGAACGATATGCTGGCAAGCCATACATCCGTCCAGCTGATCGTGTCAAGTAACCTTAGTGCACGATTAGGATATTGACTGTTGTACAGTGGTTGTGACAGCGCCTGGTTAACTATTATTTGTAACTAAAATTATGTATTTGTTTACATATATTTTATTATTTTTTATAAGGACATAGCTGCGGAATGAGCAGGTTTTGTGTTTCCATATAATGTAAGATATTTATTTTCAACCAATTGCATTCCTAAGATCTTACAAACATAGATCTTAAACAAATTTAGTAAATATTACAATTAAAGTGGAGAATTGATTTTGGCATTTTAACCTTATTTTGGTAGGTTATTGTGAGTTGTATTTGTAAGGAAAACTGTATGACAGATTAAGCATTTTTATTTTGTGAACAGCTATTTCTCTAATGGTACAGTAAGAGCTTTTTGTTTTCTATTTGTGAGGAGTTTTTCAAATGAGTTCAGTTTATGGAAAATGTGTTCTTTCCAAAAAAAGTATTTTCTTATTTATTTAATATTTAAACATGTGTCTACTATTGTTTACATTAAGAGTTGTTATTATTTATATGGTGTTTATTACTTGTGAAAATGAAATGCTTAACTCTAAAAAGAACTTTAATGCCTCAAATATTTATACCAACTTGTAAACATATTTGTAACAACTATCTCCAGGGGTGGCACAGCATAGTGTAATGGTGCAAGTTGCACCACGGGAATTTTTTTTGGGGGTTTCAAGGCAATTTTGTAATCTTTTTTCTTTCATAATTCCTTGTTGGAAATAGAAATAACATGATTTTAAGCCAGTTATGTAACCAGAGGCCCCTTACAAGCATCATAAATTAAACAAATCAGTGAAGAAAAAGAATGCAGTTACAAAATCAAGTTAGATTATCTTGATAAGTCCTAATGTACTACTATATATGTTAGGCCAGGTGTGACCAGGCTTTACATTTCTCATAATTTAGTTGTTGATTAGCCATACTAGAAAACCATTCGGTATTGATAAAAAGAATAACATTAGCCTTTTTATTCCAATAATTGTGTAAGTGGCTTTAGTTTTTCACAAATGTTTTGATAAAGCCCCAAGATCCACCGTTAACTGGGAGTTATTACATACCCCTGCATTGTGATACACCCTACCCACGAAATCAAATTTTGGGGGGAATTTTGGAATACTGGGGGAGGGGGATTCCACCATGATCTTTGGGGGGGGGGATGGGCACCTCTGACTATCTCAGCAATGTAATGATACAAAAACTGAAAATGTATGTCTCATTTGTGCATTTGTACCATTACAGGCCATATGAAATCTTGATTTTGTTCTGTGGCAGAAGTCCTGAGTGTGCAGTTTTTACTGAGAATAAATGCTATGAATCAGAATAATAATGCTCTTCTTTCAAGGTGTACACTGGCTCCAAATGGTATATATTGTTCTTACTATCTTTAGCTCTTAGAAACAGAATTTTGTTGTTTCCAGTGATATGTTCTCTAATCTGATAACAGGACAAGTGATCAAACATTTTAATTTCAAACACTAAAAAGTTGTCAGTCTATTTAAGTGGATGATAGTTTTCATCTTTTATTACTTATAAGATGTTAAAAGTGAATGCTTTTATGGTAAAATATTTATTTGAAAATAATAATAATAGTAATAATGATAATATCTTTATTCCTATTGTTAAAGTTTACAATATTCATTACATTAACAACACTGGGAATTACCTGCTCACCACAAATTGTGAGCAGTGACAAGTTAAGGTTTATTGAGATCATTGTTATGTTTTTAATTGAACATATAGCAATCTTTCATATGTCCGGTTAGCTCTTATTGTCAACAATTTTTGTCATATATTCACTGTGCAGACACTGAAACTTTATACAGACCTTATACAAATTGAATTCTTACTGAAATAATCCTTTATTAACCTTAATCCACAGCAAATATTACAATTAACAAATATTATTAATTATTAATATTATAATACAAGAAATTAACCTAATATTTGGCAGTTATGACAATTTTCAATAATATATAAATTGTGAAAACTTCCACATCACAACTAAATCTAGAAGTACCCTTTGGAAATAAAACAAAATTATTTATGACAAAATTCAACTTTTATTAATTACAACTTTTAGTAATAAACAAATCATGAATAATTTCACATCACAGCTAAATGTATATATACTCTTTACAAATAAAATGAAAACACAAATTAAATTTCCTTGTGTTAATGATAGATTAGCGACCTAGCAATAGATTTAGTTGGATTCTGATGAGCTTTTGCTTATGCATGCAAACTTATTTCTTTATTCACTTGTACTGCTTGTAAGCCAGTTGTACGCACATTTCTACAAATAAATTATTATTGTTGTGTACAAAAAAAAAGAAAGTTCAACATCTTCCAAGGTGTCATTATAAATGATTTCATGTGGTAATAAGAAACACTCTTCAAAATACATAGGTACTACAATTAGGCAGCAAAATATTATTTTTATTATAAATTATTATTTCATAGTCGTTTGCATGTGATACAAAAATATATGGTTAATTAGTTGTACTTTTAACTAGAGAGAAATATGGTTTATTATCTGTTATCAATAAAGGCTGATCCTTTTGAAGTGGTTTTGAAATAGAGTTAATTCTTACTGAGTGTAAGAAGTGTAGAGACACAATTTACTGAGTGTCCACTGAATCAGTGTCTTGTTGAAAAACCCCTCTGTTTATAAAGCAATGAGTTATGTTATAGCATAGTCATGTGTTAAAGAATATACCAGACTGATGGATTACTTTTTAAACCATCAGAAAAACTAGTTGTGTTATTTGTAAAAATGTCCAGTATGTAAGAGTGGAAGAAGAGCCTGTGCCATATGTGATTTGTCTGCTATTCTTCGTTTAATGAAAATGAATTTAATGTTAACACCATGTACTTGATCAGTGCAAGAAATTACTAACTTTTCTCAGCAGAATTAAGGATTAAAAAGTGGACAATTTCCAGTAATATTCAATACCCAGAATCAAGCTGATATGTTAATTATTACATTATTTATAAAAATGCAAGATTCATATGAATTTACGTCTTCTGTGTCCATGTAGAATTTTTTTCAGAAATTTTATGAAGTCCACAGACATACTAAACATGGGATGTTTGGAAACTTAGCTACTTTCATTCGTAAAAAGAATTCTTGGGTTCTGTTGACCAGATCGTGTCCACTAATGATTTGTATCACTATTCTGACATGGAACATTAGTATTTTAGATAAAACTTTAAAAAAGTGTTTACCTTTTTACCTGAGGCAGTTTTTGCTGATTGTGAGCTTCATCAAAGGGAGACACTAGAAGCGCTGTTGGTTCCATTTTTGGAGTTAGCGGCAGCGTTTGAAATGGTTGCAAGATCATTGTTCTATGTGCATTGTGTAATATGTTCAAAAACACAGTTTAAATCACATGTAGTCTTTGAACTCATTGCACAATGCACACACAACAATGATCTGTCAACTCATTCAAACAATGGCACTAACTCCAAAAACAGAACTGACAGTGCTCCTAGCAGCTACCTCTGATGAAGAGCTCACATTGAGTGAAAGCTGACTTAGGCAAAAAAGGTAAACATTTTTTTCTAAAATACTAGTTTTCCATATTGGAATAGTGTATAAAATCATTTATAAGAAACTTATGAGCAGTTGTGGTGTAGTGGCGTGTGGCGCTGCTATGCTGTCGGCACGAGTTCGATTCCTGCCAGGGTCATCTGTTTTAGATACGACTATTCCCCCTTGCAAGATGATAGCAAACCAGCAAGAGGCATCCTGCCTAGTATAATCCCTCCCCAACTATGCAGTTCGATTCAGTGTTAAACTGTAGGTCCCATATACCTGTGAGAGACTTTGTAACACACCACCATGGGTATATGTGGGAGGGTACAAACCAGTCAAAAGACTGACAACTCCAGGAGGAGAGGAAGAAACTTATGTTTTTTAGCCCAGTATTAATTTAAACAAACTAGCTAAGAAAGAGCTGTTCTGGATGTACTAGTGCACCGAACTTAAACCAGTTGAAATGCTCCTTCACATTTTAGCAGCAAACAGTCAGAAAAGAAATGTAACTGGTTATATCTCTAATTTTGACTAGAATTTTGTTCTTAATTTGATATGCAGCTCTAATATTTCTATTCATACCATTTTTATATTTCTTGTAATGATGGTTTAGTTGCCTTTATCATTTTGATCAGTGGGTTGTTGATATAAACGCAGTTTAGTGTTTTAGCTGCCTTTATCATTTTGATCAGTGGGTTGTTGATATAAACACAGTTTAGTGTTCCAGAAACTTAGAACAGAACTACATAGATATAGATCTACAAAACAGCACTAAATTATCACCTTTCTCATGATCAAATTTGAATAAGTAGTATGTAACTAAATGTGTAGTAACTCTTATGTTCATCAAGACTGCAGAACAGTCGACCCATTTTATGTCTACAGCCCAGGCTGTGGAAATAACCTCTTAAATATATTTTATTTATGCATATAAAATATATGGTAAAGTATATACAAAAACTTCAAGTTACATTTGTGACAAGTGCTGAATTTGTTGTGAAGCTTTGGATATTCTCACTCTCACATGTAGTGGCTTTTTCACAAATGATTTCTGCCTAAAGTTGTAAATTTTCTTGTAATATGCTTATGTTGAATTTACTTAAATCATACTGAAATGAGTGGAGGTGTAATAAAAACAATAGTGAGATATATTAAAATCTATTTTGAACTGGTAAAATACAGAGTGTTGCTTGCACTTATAATTAAAACAAATACATTTTTTTCAAGCAATTTGTGGCCCACCTGTATATTGAGGTACATTGAATTATATGGAAATGTACTGAGATATAATATATATAGGTATAATAAAATATATTGGGATATAGTAAAATATGTTGATGTCTATCATAATATATTGAGAAATACTTAATGTATTTACTTCTGTTAAAATACATTGAGCTGTATAAAAATATATTGATATATTTTTATATATATATTGAATTGTTTAAAAATATGTTTAGATATTTTGAAATCTGTTGATACATTTTTAAATATATTGAGTTATATTAAATTAAAGTCAGATATACTAAAATATGCTGAGATATATTTTACATAATATTAGAATATCGTAAAACAAAATATTTATTCAATATATGAGACTCATCTTTTTGACAGAATCTGGTGAATTATAAACAGCAGTCATTGCTAAATAGTAATAGTTTGGTGTTATTACTATATGATTTCATAATGTAGTAAAAATTGTAATACTTAATGTCTATAGTGTAAACAATGTTCCAGATTATGAATAAGTTTGGTTTGTCAACAGCATGTAATATAACTAATATCAAAATTTCTTGTTGTTATGTGCTAAGAACTTACTAATTTCATGGAAAGGAACTGTAAACCTGTGCAATCATAAATGATTTATGTTCAGTATACTAATAAGCAAAAGGATTGTGTATTCTTGTTATACTAATCATTTTCAAAGTATGATTATAACATTGCATATTCTTGGATTTTGTTGTCCATGACGTGTGTCCGTTGATTAACTAATTATAAAAAAAATACTACTGACTTGGAACACTTAAGTTTTTTATTGGTAAACATTTAAAATTATATATTATTTTTACCAATTGTATAGACATTTTTACCAATAAAAAAATTAGTGTCTGTGTCAGTAGTATTATACTTATAATTGTATATTTATTGACGAACTTACAGTCTTTTCCGAGACTGAAAATTTGTGTATAAAATATATTCTGCACTATTTAAGTAAGATAATGTGACGAAATTTTGGGCAATGTTTATAAATTAAAATGTGTTAAATAACAAAGTAATTGGTGCACTTTTTCAAGTTTGTATAAATGAAAGCTTAGAGCATTGTCATATTATTGCTGCAGTAGTAAAAATATTGTTGATGTTGCACAACAAAATGATATTAGTGTGTGTTAAAATCATAGTGTAAAATATTTAAATAAATTAATATGTTACTTTCTGAATATATTAATTATGGTAATCATTTTTTGTCAAATCACAATAAAAATCTTTACTTGACATACTGTCAATGTCATTAGGTAGGTAAGCCAACCACTGTAAATCTGTAATTATTTTTTAGGCCAGTTTTTCATGTGTGTTACACATTGAAATTATTTGTAGTTTTTAATCTTTTGCTAGAAATAATCAAGCCATATTTTTAAGGAAAACTGAAGATCTTTATAAATACAAATTCTCTGGCAGGAATATCTTTGAAGGAGTAAACAGAACTGACAAGCTTACTAAGTTACTGTCAGTAGATGTTGAAATAGTTAATCACTAACCAAAATTTGTATGGTGTAAAATATAAATAAGGTAAATGCAGTTACATGTATAGGAATGGGACTTATTATAATTCCGAGTCACGGTGTAAACACATTCATTTACAATTTTTATCTTGTTAAGCCACTCTCAAAGAGTTCTAAAGAGCTATTGTTTGTAATTTGTCGAAGCAGCCTATGAAGCAGAAATAATAGTGAATTCAGAAGTTATTAATTAATAACATTATTAAAAAAATTACTGGTGGTGGGAGGACTACAATGAGGACACCAATTAATTAGTTAGGTTGCCAACAAGGTCTTGTATATAAAATCCACATACATGCAGTACCACCTTGCTAGCGACCATAATGTAACATACACAATGTGATATAACTGGCAGATTTTCTGTTACTGCCAACCTCCCTTACACTTATCATCAATAGCCAGTCATTGTGGAAAAACCTGACCTATAACCCTCCCCCACAGGAAAATCCTGGCTACACCACTGCTGAAAGCATAAAATTATTTTGTCTAATCAATATCTAACACAATTATATCTGTATCCTTGGAGCTGAAAGATTCATTAAGTAAGAAGCCTGTATTGACAAATGTGTATTACACAAACCATTTTATAATTGTTGGGAAACTAATTTTTTATGCTAAACTATATGTTAAATTATATGTTTTATTTACCTACATTGTATTCTGGATCTGTTTTGAAGTATATAAAAACTGAAGTGCCTTATTTATTTGTCGCATTGTCAGTTCTCAGTATGACAAAAGTAAGGAAAGACACTGAGCCATTAATAGCAAATATATCTGATGAGTCTAAATGTCACAATAATAACTTTTACATTAACGAACACCATGTCAAAAAATAGCAGACCAAAGTATATTGAAATGTGTTTTAATATATGTTATGTTATGGATATGTAGTATGTATAAAAGATATTTTATGGATATAGATGTAATATATAAAAAAAACAGTAATTGTTGTGAATTATGTTTGCACTATATGTGATGTTATTTAAACCAACAGTTCTCAGTCTGTATGCCAAATGATTGTTAGTGAAAGTTAAAAAAAAATTAGTTCAAGACAACCTCCTTACAAATTACTTTATTTAAGTTGTATTTCTAGTGTATCTGGATAAAGGTTGTAATTACAGTAGAATCCTGTTAATTCCTACCCGTGAGGATGAGATCATACCCAGTTTAGGTTATTAAGAAGTCCATAAACTAATTTAAAAACATTTTTGAATAATAATATAACAATGTAGTAAGTAAAGAGTTCTCTAGATGCATGGAATTTAATTTTTTTTAAAGATTCGTTTATGAATTTGCAAGTCTTCTACAACTACTGCTGTTTCTTGCATCCTGCACACCAGATACTTCTGTTGTACCAATCACCATGTTGAAAGCCTCTTTTCTCAACCTCATCAAGTATGTCCTCCTTCCCTGATCTTCTGAGCCAACAAACATCAGGCATCCATTCCATGTGGCCATATCATACAAGGTGCTTTGTATTGATGGTGTCTAAAATTGTTTCATCAACATGAAGTTACCTCCTGATATCCTCATTTCTAATGCACTGGAGCCTGGACTCACCACAAGTCCTTCTCCAAAATTCTATTTTCACTGATTGCCCCTTTGTGAGTTTCTTTCACTTGTCTCACAAGTTATGTATTAAGATGGCGTAGTAAATCTTTCTAGTTGTGTGTGTATGTTCCACTTCAAAACAGAATTCAGCTGCTCTATCACCATTTTCCCTTGTTTTATTTTGTAGCTGGTACCTTTATCACTTCTGCTATCTTTTGATAATGCCACTCCAAGATACCTATATAATAGTATATCAGTAATATTATGGACGATTCTATAATTTTTTATAGTATGTTAATTTTTAATGTGTTAATTCTTTATTTTATTTAAAAGATTCGAGTGGAAGAAGATGTAAGTTCATCCTAGACAGTGCGATTTTTATGATTATTCATTTTGATCAGCATTTGTGTTTGTATTTTTGTTACCAGGTACTTATTAAGTTGATGAGGAGGTGTAGTTAAATTGAGTGAAATTGCTGTGTGCTATACAAAGTATTTGGATTGGTGTTTTAAAAAAGTTATCAACTTCATTGAAGTTACAAAAAAGTTCCTGTAACACTTTAATCACAACTGTAAGATGTCACATCAATTAGTTCTTTGGTTGCAGCATGGCCACCAAGAAAAAGCAATCATAATGGAAATTCATACTGGTAAACACTGTACATTGTTGTCTGAAAAATACCCATTCGGTTATTTTTTAAATTCTATCCATAAGTTACTTTCCTGATAGTAGTTTTGTGATGAAAGGAAATTTGAAATTTATCAATTTCCAGTTAATCTCAGATTTAGTTTAAACTAAAACTATGAATCATGCTGGATAATTTGGCTCTACTGTGTTATTTGTTATACAATTCAACTTTTGTCTTTAATGTCATTGTTTTATACTCATTTTTATGCAGTAAGAAACTCTGTGATATAAGATTCCGAAAATGTTACCTGCTTAAAGGTACAACAGCAGGATCATCTAGAATGTTGGTTGATTTAACATAAGGATTACAGTATTAGTTTTCGATCAGAGTAACATATTATGAAAGTTAGAAAAATATTTGGCAGGTAAATAACTACAAAAATTTATGAATTATTTTTTTAAATATTTATTTGACATAAATTAAAATCCAATTTTATCATCTTATTATTTCTAAAAAGTATGTTTAGAAAAGGATAAAAATAAGCGAGTAGACAAACTAAAAAATAGAGCAATACAATTTTGTGTAGACATTCCTGAAGATTGCTGAGAGAAATTTATTTTATTTTCAACGACTTTTTTAAATTGTAGTACTTAATGCCAACGATGTTTACAACCACAATTTATTATTTAGTGCAATATCTTCTTCATGTACCCCAGGAGTGCATGGTGCAATGTTTGGAATCATATAGAGGACTGAGAACTACTCTTTTAATCTGAAGTATGTAGTTATTTTTGTGCCTTGTAACACATAATAAAAACAAAGACACCAAACACTTGAAGGGACAAGCAAAAAATGAATATATACTTCAAAATATTAATTTATTTTTGAAAAAAAAAATGGCACTGTGACGTTGTATGATACAAAGAGAATTGTATATTTTTAAATGTAAGAATTTTTGTAATTAAAAAAGTTTATTTATTTGTGTAGACATTGTAGAAACATTAAATGAACAATTTATTTTTTCTATGGAGTAAAGAAGAAAGGTTTTAGTAGCCAGCTGTGAATAACATGATACTACAACAACTGTGAGATTACTGATTTTATAGTTATGAACAGTTTTTAATGTAGAAATAAATGTTTGATTTAAAATAATAAGTGATAAAAATAATTAGTAAAATAAAATCATTATATACTTTTATCTGTTGTTAATGTGTAATTTCTATCTAACCTCCATCTTCTCTTAAAATAAGTGGAGAATGTCAGCAATATCCATCTGTTTCCTGTTTTTGTTGGTCACTTTTCTGCAGTTGTAAGTGGTAAGTGTAGTGACATGCATACGCAATAGCCTATTATATCTGTAGCGACAAGTGTTCTGGTTTTCTGAACATAATTAAATTTTTATTATCTCTGTGTATAATAGTGAATGAGCGAGTGATACTGAATACTGAAGAGGCTAGTTAGTTTACTATCAGTGTGGTTACATTTTGAAGGCACTTTGCATTTATCAGTGCTCTACAGCATGTGCTCTTCTCATATGTTACAGGTATAGCACCCCAAAATGATATAATATCAGTTATAATGACCTGGTGGGAGGTTTACCATATTAGCTAAGAAATGTGCTTTCTCTTTTATAATTGGCTCTGACATGGAGTGACCTAATGAAGCCAGTTATAATAAAACCATATCAGTCTAAGTGCTCATTAACAAGATTATCAGTTATCAAATCTGGATAGTACTAACAGTATGAAAATTTGTGACTTTGGAGCATGTAAATATGTGGAAGGAATATTATAAAAACAACTTATAAGTTGTTTTATGGAATTTTATGACCAACACATTTTGGTCATACAAGGGTTGATCAAATATGAACCAGAGTTTTTATCTTATATTTTATTGAACCAATAAAAAGGTACAAAATTATTATATTTTTCTACATAATCTCCTGATTTAGAAACACATTTTTTTCCATCGAATTGGCGAATTTTTGATTCCTTCCTCGAAGAAGAAGCAGGCCGTGTTTGCAGCCAGTTACACACAAACTCCTCTACTCTTGTATCATTGTCAAATCGCTGTTCTCCCAGTGCTTCTTTAAGTAGTCCAAACAAATGGTAGTCGCAAGGCAATAAATATGGACTGTAAGAGGATGCTCTAGAGCCATCCAGTGGATGATGCGTTAATGCAGCGGTATGGGGCCTTGCATTGTCATAAAGAAGAATAACATCACACATTGGTCTCCGACATCATTTGTTGTGAAAGACTGCTTTTTCATTGTGCAGAAGCTTACAGTAATAAATGGCATTCACTGTTCTTCGTTTATGAAGAAACTCTATCAACAGAACGCCCGCGGAGTCCCAACATACGGTTGCAAGCACCTTTCCAGCTGACATGTGTGTTTTGGCCTTGACCGGCGCAGCTTCCCCTTTCTTCTGCCACTCCATGCTTGCTTGTTTTGGTTCAGGGATGTAGTGGTGGACTCATGTTTCATCACAAGTCAGAATATGGTGCAAAAAATCCTCCCCTTCCTCCTCATAGTGAGTCAGGAGGCTTTCACAACCATCCAGATGAATTCATTTTTGTTCATGGGAAGGAGACGAGGAACCCACCTGGCAGACACTTTCTGAAAATTCAAGTTATTGCTGATGATTGCATGAACACTTCCATAGCTTACTCCTACTGCGGAAACAATTTCAGAACTCTTTATGCGCCGACCTGAGTCAATAAATTTATGAACAGCATGAATGTTTTCTTCTGTGACACTTGTCCTTGGTCGTCGTTGGTGGGGTTGGTTTCCCATCCAGAAAACAAATTTTGTGCCAATGGAACACTTGCGTCTTTGAAAGTGTTTGTTTACCATATTGTGCTTGAAGTCTTCTCAAAATTTCGGCAAAATTTCTGTGGCAAGAAATTTGATTATGATGCATTGTGCAACGGACAAATGTACCTCTTGCTCAGTCATTGTACTACTGACGAGACGTGAGATTTTCACCAGGAGTCCAGGAGAGGGGCTAACTTCAGACATCTGCTCAAGGCGCACAGTGTTCTGTTCACTTACTGAGCCACTGGACAATAATTCCAGTTCATATTTGATCCAGCCTTGTATGCATACATAACCAATGATTCATTATTACTGAACAATAGCACACTTTTGTGTCCATTTTGGAAATCATATGAAAAAACAAAATATGTGCACTAGTACTTTGGTGTTTTAGCTACACCTACAGAGGTATGTGCAATTCAACACTATAATAATAGAAAGGAACCGTGAAGACTTTGGAAAACATGCAGTACTTATGACTTGTCTCATGTTACTGTAAGAGCTACTGGTACAAAGCAAATAAGTTATTGATGTACCTTTTAGTACTAGTGAATACAAATGCAATCATTTGATAATATTTTCTGTGCCGTCATCATGTTAAGTTACAGATGTCAGCAGGACTCTCCAAAGTTTGGAACTGACACAAATAAACAGACTAGGAGGAAATGTTATTATATGCATATTTGTTTACAGAACAGAATTGTATAATCAACGTATATTTTGAGTTCTGATCCTAATAACAACTGTTTTAAGTTATATAATATATATTTCCACTACTCCACCATAACCTTTATATGTGAGGATAGTCTCAAGGCCAGACCAGTGGAATGATATCAAGATTGTAATTTAGTATTTTAGTATGTGTGGAGGAGCATTCCCAAAGTTTTGAAGGTGTGATAACTGTTTCTATTATTTTTAGAGCAGAATTTTAGAGATTGAAGGCAACAGCTGTTGCCTTGAATCTGAATAATAAGCTCACAATATTCATCCTCATTAATAAAGGGATGTGACAAAGTGTAGAAAATATAACAGAAACAATGAGAAAAAGAAGACATTTATATTTTGGACATTTATATAGAATGGACGACAATAGTTTAACAAAGCAGATATTCAAATATCTGTGGGGGGAAGAAGTCAACACCAAGTTGGATTAAAGAAGTCCAAAAGGATTTAGCAAAAAATAATATAGATGCAGAAGAAGCAATTGAAAGAGGTTTTTCGGGGAAAAGTGTTAAAAATGGAAGGAGTCCAGGGTAGGAGAGAGAAAAATGCAGGTTCAAAGTGGACTGAAGAAGGAAGAAGAGACAGTGAAAAGATGAAAGAATATTGGAGAAAAAAAAGAACAAAGAATAAAGAAATGAAATTGGCATATGGTCCTTAGATGGCCAATACAAAAAATAGGGATGTGACATGTGCATACCCCGTATCGTCTACTCTTTTTAGTATATATATTAACAACATATTTTGAGTATGGACATCAAAATGGATCACAGAAGTCAACTGATACCATCCCAGAATTGCATATGTTACAAAAAGGGTGTTTGTTCAAGCAATATTGTAGCACAGTGTGGTTTAAAGATGTCTGCCCCAAATTAATAAATTATGGTTTTTACAGGTAAACATCTTGTACAAGGGTGGGGTGAAAAGTTCTGGGCCTCACACAGAGATGGGGCCGCTATATTCATTATTTCAATCAGTTGTATGGTTGCATCCCTTGTAGGCTAAACTTCGAGTCTTCAAGTAATTTAACTGTTTAGTATTAGTTTGACAGTCCACTGAAATAAGCGGCTTAAGCATTGTTTTAACAATGGACAAATTGGAAATTTGTGCCATGATTAAATTTTGTTTTGAAAGGCTTAACTGCAACTGATATAAAAAAGGAGTTGGATTCAACATTGGGGTACTCTTCTCCATCGAATACAACTGTTAAGCACCGGATTGCTGAATTTAAAATGGGTTGGACGAGCACAACTGATGTACCATGGATGACAAGTTATCAAAAATTAGAGCTATCTGTGGAGTCCATACATAAAACAATTAAAAACAAAAGATGGAGGGGAAACATGTAAAGCTCTACAGATTGATGGATAATCCTAGTAGTAGTATACACCAATGAGATGTAGGCTGCAACAAGAGGAGATGAGCAGATACATTCATCAGAGATGAGTTTGATAGACATACTCCATAGGATATACAATTTAAGGTAGGGTAGATGTAACAAGAAAGGTAAAACTACAATTTTTGAATGAAGCAATAAAAGAAAATGGTGTGCCATCGGAACAAATACCACAGTATAGACAGCTCAAAGTGACACTGAATTATAGACTTAAAAAGAGAGAGGATGTAGCATGGCCAAGGAAATGTTAGGTACCATAGCAGACTTAGTCACTGCATACTTCTTGAAAATGAAGAGGAAAATAAAAGATACACTAAAAGAATTTTTCTTTAATTTTCTAAAATAATTCTTTCTGTGTTGCGTATGTTTCTCTTAAGTATTCTTTGCTTATGCTGGAATAAAAAGAATATTCTGAATATTTTTTGTACATTTAATTTTTATTTTCAATACAAATATTAGTAACATAACTCATGTATTATAATAAACTAAAACTAAAATGTATGATTCATCACAAAAGACTTACTACAGACCTGCAGCTGATATTTTTGTCATTAATCTGCATTATATGCAAAACTTCTGTAGTAATGCCTCATTCACATTATGACTTCATTGTAAAATATAATGATCATTAAGTATCCACATAAGAGCCAATCAAATCAGAAATTAATACACTTTATATTTGTTTAGCATATTAGTGTTTTATACAGTTTCATTGTTTAGTGCTCAGTTTTGTAATAACTAACATTTGAGGTAAAATTTGATATAATACAGAAAACTATTTCGTTTGTCAGGTATCTTCAAATCTTTAGTTTGGAAACAAAGATAACTTATAGGAATAAGTCAAGAATTAACTATTTTACTCATCCAAATACATTTATTTGGATCAAAATAAATTAAATATTAGAGCAGCCCAAGGGTGCCGATCCCCCAACCACTATGACGCTTCCCCCCAATTTTATAAAAATAAAGGTTTTGTCCCCCCCTTTTTCTGACAAGACCTTTTCTCTCTTTTACAGTAAAATTTCTTACCTAATCGAGCAAAGACCGGGGCTTTCTAACTCAAAACTATTACAAAATATTACCTTTTACCGAAACGATATATTGATTGTAGGTAGTTTCCTGTTCGATGCTCGACAAGAACACGTTGTAAGTTCGTATCTCTCTGGATACCTGCCTATGAATCAGGCATCACTTCCATGATGGGCATTGGTTGTCTCGATGAATGGCATTGACTGTAACAAAGTACGTCTGTTATCCCTATAAGATTCTCTTATATCTTCCTTAGCTTCCTTATAGACGTTCGCCATCCTCAGTGCTTGCCATAAGCCGCCACACGGTGGCACCTTGAACTCGATCTGTAGCCTGTTTGAAGCATCGAGTAGAAGATTAGATCCTTTTTTCCGTACACACCGCGCCTACAGCCCGCTCGAAAAAGTCAACTGGGTAGATTTATTGTGCATCTGATACGTGTCCGTTATAAGTATTTTACAGTTTTGTAAAATTGGGGAAGATTTTTCATGCAATAGTAAAAAAAAAAATTCCCCCCCCAAAATTTTCTAAATGTTGCCAATGGCGACACGATCCCCCCCCCCCTGTAGGCACCCCTGGAGCAGCCAGTTACAAAACTGAAGGTGGAGGAGGTATCCAACCATCATATACTCTTTCAAGTTCTTTGGCTACTGCTAAGCATAACCTGTCTTGGTATGGTGCTGCTACTACCTGGTAAGAAACAAGCAAGAGAAACAAATTGTTTGAGTTAAAAGAATTAATTAACATTGCTTATGAAAAGATTGAAAAGATCGATATTGGGACAAAATTGTACATCTTGTGCATATACAAATACAACTGAAAAGTACATGAAATGAGTTTCGAGTTTCAGAGAAATTAGGTAGGGTAATGAAGACAATGTACAAGAATATTACTTAACTTCTAAACCCGTGAAACTCTAGTGATATACTTCTTTGTTTTGACTTACTTGAATTCCCACAGGCAAGCCTCTTTTTTCTGCGAGTCCCATTGGCACATTAGTAGAGGGGAATTCTAAAGCATTAAAGATCTCAGTAAATGATGTTCCAGACATCATGAGCAAAAACTGGTGATGATGGTATGCCGTTGTGGGGTATGTTGGGTAAAGGAATATTCCATCTTCGCCAAGACATTCCTGTAGAAATAAAGAGCATGCTGAAAATAAATACTTAAAACACGATATCGTCAGTTGCCAAATCCCAAGTGGACTTGTAATTTGCCTCAGCAAGGAAATACACACACACACACATGCAGCCTTTTTAATTATTTCTACATTAGTAAAATAAAGTACATATACAAATAATAGGGGATTTGAGTATTTAAACTTGCAGCTTTAAAACAGTTGATCACCTGTTTGCCAAAAAAATTCTAAATTTTACTTTAAATGTAATTAATGTGAGAACAATACTGTGTTTGAGTTTAACACATGTTTAATTATTTTTGTGATCGCCAAGGTACTGGCCAGTCTACAATGAGGCTTCTCAGTGGCTATTTACCACAGTCTAGTCTAGATCAGTTCTCAGCCTAGTCTCTGGGATATCTAATCACAGTATAACGAAGCATGTAATGATCACAAAAACACAAATTGAACTTGTGCTAAGCCTAAAAACTGTATTGTTCTTAATAATGACAACCACAACTCATGTGGCTGTGATAATTTAAAGTTAGCTTGGCTTTTCTAAAACTACTCTAACAGTGTGGAAATTAAGAACTTGCTACTCTTAACAGATTTACAATGTATGTTTTGTCAAGCTTGTTTAGAGTGTGTTAAAAAATTGTGGTCTCTGCGTTATCTATTATTATGTAATCTAAGGATACAGTCTTTTTACACTGTAAGGGTGATTGCTATAAATCTTATTTAAAATTGACTAGAAAAAACCATGTTTTTAGTTGTAAAATCGCTGACCGATCAAGTTAACGGGTGGTGTGCGTGTAGATTAGGCCGGGCGGCCACCAGAAGCGGAGTTGAGCGGAGTGGAATGAGCTTGTAAAATCGAAACAATGTTGTTCAATGAAAGGGCGGCCACCGAAAGCGGAGCTGAGTGGAGTGGAGTGAAGCGATGCCCCTCGGGTCAACTCCGCTCAGCTTTGCCTCGGCCGAGGTCTGTTTGGAAGCTGACTCCGCTTCCTCCACCACACCACCTTCCCACTGACAACCATAGGACAATGATTCTTGTTCAACAATTTTTGTAACTTAGTAATTGATTTCTGTAAATTTAATTTGTTGTAATTAATATATAAATAAAAATTACCTTAAACAAATTGCTAACTTCTCTTTTGGTCCTATTGCCATCCAGTAATTAGTATCACATGCTGTATATCATTTATGAATAATATCGAGAAGTTTGTTAAACTGGTCGCATGACATTCTGAAATAATTTTTAAATTGATCAGCGGTCAAATCATCAAAAAGAGTGTGAAATTCACCACAGTTTGAAATTTAGCACGTCTGACATCGCCGAGGATATAAACGCAATTCAACTACACTCCGCTTTCTATTGCCACCCCCTAAGTGACTCAACTCAACTCCACTGCAATCAACTACACTCCGCTCCGCTTCACTCTGCATCTGGTGGCCACCTAGCCTTATGCATGCTGACCAGGTCACAGCACCATTTTATGGTTTTGTAAGTTGTAAATCATAGTTACATAATATGACAATTATATTTTATTATACTTACTTTCATTTTATGTTGTAGTGATTGTTTTATCAGAAGATATTCTTTACGCTTTGACTGGGTAATGAGTCCATTTGTTTCCACGAATAACTTTTGTTGAAGTGCTCCATAAGTGTATTTTGACAGACCAACAATGCTCTTTATCAGTTCTACCAGCAGAATTGGCTTTGCCTTAAAGCAACATCCAAATTAAATTACTACGTTTTTAGCTATATTTTAGATTCTTATGTAACATTATTAATTGCTCCAACTTATGCAAACATACTTTTTTAATTCTGGAAATAAAATATTAGTAAAGTAATTATGATTTAAATAATGTTTCTCAGTATGTTATAAATATAATTTAATGTAATTTTTGTGTGGAGGAAATGACAAGGATGAGAGTAAAACACCTACAGTAATTGGTTTTCAGTAAATGTAGTCTAAACACAAGTAATTGCTCCTAAAACTGTGTTGATATTTTGATAATACGTTTTTATTTGTGGTGTTTTCCCAGAAGGTTATAATGTTGGTTATGTGAAGAATGCAGACAGTGAAGTGTGTGGACAACAGGAATTTTAAAAAGTGTGCGGACAGTGTGACATTTGAATACCTCAGGAGAGTAGACAAACTGCGATGACACAAACATTCTACATACGAAGTATGTGGATTCCACCTTTGACTGGCGGGTGGAGGGTGGGGGAGAGACAGTGAATATTTTTCGTTTAGACTATATCAAATCCATTGTATTAAAGCACCTTTACATTTTTGAAACTTCATTTTTTAAAAATTCCAATTACATCTGTCCAGGCTTTGGACTGGCAAAATGATAGAATTGACATCATTTTGGTGTGTTTAAAAATAAGCTTTGAGCCTCTTCTTTTTTTAAATTTTGTATTCTTGTTCTTTTTTATGTTATTAATACATTCTCTGCCATGTCAGTCATAATGAGTGAAAATTGGTCTGTGCTATCATGCCGTGTTGGTCATTATGACCAAAGAATCAGCCTTATGGTTTATGATGTGTATCATGCCATCGGTCACGCGTATAACATTACCGTTCATAATGCATGACCAACAACGTATGTACTGTTGAATGCACATATTGTTACGACATCACAGAACAATCTACGTGTTTGACGAATGTGCCAGAAAATTCTCGCTCTACTGTGTGTGGCGTACGTGCTTGTAGACGCATTTGCGAGAGTCTTCCCAATGCCGCCAGCCGTGGGGACTGTGTCAAGGCCGCAGTTAATTACGTAGTTCATACGGACCCTAAGACGCAATTAGGAATCGTCTAGATTTTCGGCGCTATAAATACAATTACTCAGGGACGCTCAAGTCAGTATAGCAACAATATATTTACAGTTCGGTTCGAGAGTTATTATCGGGCGACATTACTGCGTACGTTCAAGTGGTTATTAGTGAAGTGTTGCGTTTTATAATAGGGCGGTATAATTGTAATACATTTGTGTTTAATATTAGTGAATTTTATTGCGTGTGAACAATTTATATTTGATTTGTTGTAGTAGACTGTATTGTTAATTACGAACTGTTTAACTGTAAAAATTAAAGCTGGTGATTAGTGACTTAATTGGCGTCTTGTACTTATTTTGTTTCCACTGTACCTACGACGATCGAGTAGACCATCGTAACAGTGGTGTCAGAACTGGGATAGAACGGTTGACAGTGGAAACAGAGGACACTTCATAGAAGAGTGGTGTTAGTGGTAGTTGATAAAAATAAAATGGATACCAGTCAGATGACAGAAGCATTCCGAGTAATGCTACGGCAAACACAGCAACAACAAAAAGAAGAATGAAGACAAGAAAGAGAAGAAGCAGAAAAACGACAAGACGAAAAACGTAAGCGTGAAAATGAAATACGAGAGGGACGAAAAAAGAAGAATTTAGCCGTCAAGCAGACGACTTTAAGACGTTCGTACAAGAGGATACCACTGCAAAATTCGTCCTGTTACAAGGTGAGCTGAACAAACAAGGACAGAATATCTGAAATAGAAAAATCTGTGTCAACTATAAAAACAAGTACAGTATGTCAAGTTTAGAAGATTCTATTACAAATTCAACAAAACAAATTAAAAAGGAAGTCGAACATTTAGTCAAAGAAATAGTTGATAAAGAAAAACCATCAGTAAATGCTGATGAAGATCCAAAATATCAGAGAAATCAAACTGTAGTAGGGCCAGTGTTCGCAAAGGCCCCAACGTTTGATAGAAGCACTCATTGGGCAACTTATATTCGCCAATTTGAAGCTGCCGCTCGCTTAAATAAATGGACGGAAGAAGAGAAAGGACTTTCACTAATTCTTGCTTTAAAAGGGCCTGCCGTACAACTAATACAGAAAGTGCCACCTGAAAATCAGAACGTCTATGCTGAATTAACTAAAACTCTGGAATTACGGTACGGTGACCAGCATTTGTGCGAAGTGTACCGTGAACAACTTAAGGCGAGGCGACAGCGTTCAGGGGAGAGCCTTCAAGAGTTTGAAGTGAATATCGACCGACTGATGAGATTGGCTTATCCCGAAGAATCGGAGGACTTCCGGAAGTGGATTTCTCTCATTATGTTTATTGACGGTATCAGAGATAGTCAATTACAACAAGTGTTAAGAATGGCACGGCACGATAATAAATCAGACACTCTTGTTCATGCTCTCCGTTTTGAAGCTGCCAAGTCGGCGACCTACATTAATCAAAGTATGCCATCACGTTGTAGCCAAACGGATCCAATACCACAGTATCGTCGTAGCGGACGGCATAAAGAGACGATTCAAAAACAACAGTTTAAGAAGTCAGCAGCGCCACAACGATCTTTCGAACCAAAGGATAAAGACAGAAGACCGAAGTGTTACAACTGTGGGAAACGTGGTCATCTACAGGTAGACTGCTGGAAGAATAAAATACCGAGAGAAGAGAGCGATCGCACCAATAGGAGAAGTAATGCCCCAGAACAGCACACAGTTTCCACGCTACATAATACTAGTGGAAACCTGATCGTTAATGGATTTGCGGAAGGTAAACGAACATCATTTACAGTTGACACGGGCGCTACAGTGTCTATTGTACGCCCTGACTTAATCAGCAACCGACGGCCCAAATTAGCTCTTGTACAATACAGACTGTGATTGGAAGCCCCGTCAATGTGTTAGGAAAGATAGACGTACGTCTGGGTCTTCTCGAGTTTAGCCACCAAATGCTTGTTGCAGACATTGTTGATGAAGTGATTCTTGGCACGGACATTATGAATGCCTACGGATTTGTTGTGGACTTAAGAGAGATTGTCCTGAAGGTTGGACAAGAGAAGATAAAGCTTTGCATGGCTGAAATGTCAGGGTCTGCCAACCATTCAATCAAGCAAGTGGCATTGGCCGAAGAAGAAATCAACAGGTCTGGTCAAGAAGAAGCTTTCCTATTCCAGGCGGAAATGGAAGAAGAACTAGCAAAGGAAGTACACGTACGTTAAACAGCAAAAGAAGTGACTGGAAAGCCAACTATGGGTGTCAAAGAAAACCCCTTGTTTGTTCCTGAGTTAATAGAAGCGCCCAGGGGAAAAATTGCTGAAGATGAAGTTACGCAAGAGGTTGTTGACGAGCTCCAATCAGACTTGGATCAGCCAGTGGTGTTTAGGTCATCAGTACATGACGCAATGGCATGACTCCAGCAAAATTGGCGTTTGGGCGGGAGATCCTTCTTCCTGAGGACTTAGTGTTCGGATCACCTGAGACTCAGTTCCAAGAGCCGCAGAACTATTCCTCGCAATTCGAAAACCAACTGCGAGAAATGAATCGCTTGTTAAGAGACGGCTGAAGATTGCCAGTGATAAAATGAAAACTCGGTATGACATTCGCAGCAATAGTGTGGGTTTCCAAGAAGGAGATCAGGTCTGGTTGTTCAATCCAAAGCGCCGCCTGTCGTCGTCGCTCACCTAAGCTTCAGTCTAACTGGGAAGGACCCTACACTGTGAAAAAAAGAATTAACGATGTTGTTTATCGGATTCAACAGGAAGGACAGCGAAAGTTCAAGGTCGTCCACCTAGATCGTCTGGCTAAGTACTATTTCAGAGACGGTTTGCCAGTTCGGGATGAACAGGCTTAAGGAGGGGGCAGTGTTACGACATCACAGAACAATCTACGTGTTTGTCGAATGTGCCAGAAGAATCTCGCTTTACTGTGTGTGGCGTACGTGCTTGTATACGCATTTACGAGAGTCTTCTCGATGCCGCCAGCCGTGGGGACTGTGTCAAGGCCGCAGTTAATTACGTAGTTCATACGGACGCTAAGACGCAATCGTGTAGATTTTCGGCGGATATAAATACAATTACTCAGGGACACTCAAGTCAGTATAGCATCAAAATATTTACAGTTCGGTTCGAGAGTTAATATCGGGCGACATTACTGCGTACGTTCAAGTGGTTATTAGTGAAGTGTTGCGTTTTATAATAGGGCGGTATAATTGTAATACATTTGTGTTTAATATTAGTGACATTTTATTGCGTGTGAACAATTTATATTTGATTTGTTGTAGTAGACTGTGTTGTTAATTACGAACTGTTTAACTGTAAAAATTAAAGCTGGTGATTAGTGACTTAATTGGCGTCTTGTACTTATTTTGTTTCCACTGTACCTACGATGATCCGAGTAGACCATCGTAACAATATGAACTTTTTAATTTTTTTTTGTGAATTAATTTTTAAAAAATAATTTTGTTGGGGTACAAACTTTATTTCACAAATAATAAAAAATATTTAAACATAAAATAAAGTGTAAATTAATACAAAACGTATCGAAAAAATTACAATTTATTAATGTATTCTATGTCAGGAACCGGTATTCAAACATGTTAAGCAGATGAAAAGCTCTTTTGGACACCCTGAGCAAAACGTAGTAAATTTTTTTACTTTTATTCTTTCTCGAGGCTCTTTCCCTTCTCGTACAGTTTTTTCGAAATGTCCTTTACACTGGTTCCTCACTTCCACTGCTCTTCCTTGAGTTTTGACCAACTCATGGCAGCACAGTGATGACCGAATTGTGGTGTGGGATGACAAAATGCTGTGTCAGTCACATTGACCAAAAACTCTTAAGATCATAGTTCTTGGATTGTGGATTTGATAATACCAACCGACCTCAATTTAGTAGCCTAATAGACACAAAATGATCAAAAAACATTTCGGCCCAGGGGGATGGAATATGCTAAATGCGGCGGCAGAGAACATGTTAATCTTTTACTTTTTTTATCTTTATCTGTTACATTTTTAAGTATCCATAAATTCAACATCGACCTACTCTAGTTCTGAATGAATGAAATAACATTTATGTATGATTTGATAACATCTATTTCTTCATAATTTTGAACTGTTCTTTGTTTAATTTCATCCATCTTTCCTCTTCTTTCCTTTCCTTATAATTATGTATTTGATACTAGAAGTTGCATAAACAGCACTGTTGCAGGCCAAGTTGAAGGCCACTGATTCCACCATAACGTGGGCAACAAACTTTTAAGAGTGTGTGTCGTATTGATATTACTGTATTAAACAATCAAGTAGAATAATGTAATCATGTGCAGCATTTTACTGTACAAATTGATATGGTTGCGAGGATGAGAACGTAAGATAAATTACATTTCAAAGTTAGATTCGAGCAAATTTAAAATGTTTTGGTAATGGTAAACTATTCTTTGCTTTGAAAAATAATGGAATTAAAGGCATTTTGCGTCTAATGGCAATATGCTTATAAAAAGCTGGCTGGATTCAATAAATTTACAAAACAAATTTATGTAATCTTTTCTTGGTACAAAAATGTAAACTTCCATGCATACTTGGTGTGTAAATATGCATCTTTATATACTTACAAAATACTGGTATATGCATTTAAGTTTATAAAATAAATATACTTATTATTATTAAATTCATAATAATAATTAAATATATATATATATATAAGTATTTATGTACATTGTGTGTGTGTGCGTGTGCGTGTGTGTGATTAATAATGAATAATATATATTTTTTGTTTTTTATTTATGAAATAAGGAATAGAATTACTGAAACTAACCAGAAGGTTGAGAAAACCGAGGAGAATTTAAGTCAATTACGTGAAGAGGTGATAAACAAAATAATTGAAGTGGAGGATAACAGTAAAACCAGTCTTGTTATACTTAACAAAGATACTCAGGAGCAATTAGAGATACCACAAAATAAGGTAGGGGAACAATACAATCAGGCAGAAACCAAGATAATACAGGTACAAAATCAAGTTACCAACAACAGGGAGAAAATAGAGGAAATTCAACAGAAGGATATAAACAACCTTAAGGAAGAAATAGAGATACTAAAACATAGACCAATAAACTATGTACCTACACTAATCAGAGAAAATAAAGAAGTTACAAATTTTAAAGAATATCGTCAAAACCCTCTAGAATTTTTGGAAAGGCTAGAAGAAGGTTTGAATGGAACCAAAGAAAATCGGTGGCCAATAATAAAGAATCTTCTTGATGATAGTTTTAAAAATATTAATGATAACTGGTGGAAGGCAGTAAGAAATGAAATTACCAATTATAATGAATTTAAACAAATTTTTAAGGTAAAGTATTGGTCTGAGTCCATCCAAAATATAGTTAGGGACAATTTGAGCACTGGCAGATATGATGCTGGAAGAGGACAGACAATGACTGCTTATTTTTTGGGTGAAGTCTGGGTGGCTCGACATTTACAACCAAAGATCCCTGAAGAGTGTCTCATAGCCAAACTGTCATATCATTTTGGAGAAGACATTGTACGGGCTCGTCGGTGTGGACAGATAAAAACTATTGGAGAGATGGAGGCTCTCTTAGAAGGTTTTGAGAGGGAAAATTATTATTACAGGAGTCGAAGAAGAAATGAGGATTGGAATGATAGGAACCAGGAACAACCACACGACAATCGACAGCCAATAAACCACGTACGGACAGATGGATATAATAGAAACCCGAATAACAGGCGATTTCAAGGAAGAAGTCAGGACTTTAATCAGGAACAAAATTATGATAGACGAGATGGGAGAAACAACAACAACAGGAGACAATGGAATGATAACGGTGAAGAATATCGGAGGTCCAGAAGTGGGGATAGAAATAGGGACATACCCTCTGGAAATCCACCAAATAACAATCAGGGAACCAGTCAAGCCCAAGTGAACTATATAATGGTGGAGGAGGTTGATTCGAGGAAAAATGATGAACAGCGACAAAGAAAGGTGGACAAACGAGTCAGGAAAACCAAGGACATGATCCTGGTCCCAGTAATAAAGATCGAAGAAGATATACCTATGACAACATTGAAATGTATGGGAGTGATCCACAATGGGGCAATCCCATAGCAAGATTTGTCGACGAGTTCAACAGACAAAATCCACGAGAAAAACGTAATAGTGGGGCAATCCGGATTGTGGATGATACCGAAAATGGTTAAACGTATTCAACCCAAACTATAGAAAAAAGGGACTGATTATATGATTACCGACCAGGCAAACTATTGGAGAAATGAGCAGGAAAAATAATGAGAATGTTAATAACAAATGAAGATTCAGAAAACATAAATAAATAGAAGAGAAAACCCCAAAATTCTAAATTAAGTAAGAACATCTTACCATATGTTTCAGAAGAAATTATTTTGAATCTATTAAGAAGAAAACCCCAAAATTCTAAATTAAGTAAGAACATCTTACCATATGTTTCAGAAGAAATTATTTTGAATCTGTTAAGAAGAAACCCCCCCCCCCAAAAAAAGTAAGATCATCTTACAGGATACTTCAGAAGAATTATTTAATTATTTTGAATTAATTAAGAAAAGAAGATAACAGTTAATAACGATAATAAGGTGATAATAATGAAAAGTAAGTACTTAAAACAAATAAAATAAATACGGTAATGAACTTGCAGAAAAAAAGAATTGATGTTTATAAATAAATAGAGTAACAATAACTATAGTTGTAACTGCTGAAAAGGGGTATTGGAAAAGAAGATGAATAAAATAGTGGCAAATGAATTAATTAACGACGAAATGAAATTAAATAGAAGAGAAAAAAATATACCAAGGATATTACCAAAACTGAAAAGAAGTTACATGAAAGTAAGGGGAACTGCTGGGATGCAATTTATAATAATGAGAAGAGGTAAGAAGGCAATATGATTCTGAGGGGATATTTAAAGTAACGCAAGAGTTACTATTATTTTTGTAGAGTGTAGAGAGCTAAGGCGCCACTCAAAAGTTATTATTATGGGCAGGGGCCAACGAGCACTGTACCATGCATGGGGTGAATGGTAGGGTGAGGATTAGGTTAGAATAGTGCCACTCACAGACGATATGCATTCACCGTGCCATTTAAAGTTAGGGAGGAATTGATAAACCCAATAAAGGAATCCACAGGAACAGGAGAAATCCCAGAGAAAAGAAGAAATCAGTTGGTAACCACTTATTTAAAGGAAATGAAGAAAAAATAATATATTTTATAGATTCGGCCGAGATGAAAAAGAAGTTGTTAGTAAATGATTATATAATAACACAGCTTATGAAAACTCATCAACACCCAATACCTGAAACAATAATGAAGAAGAGAAGGAAAATAATATTTAAGATACAATGTAATAGAAAAGGTTTTATTAAAAAGCAGTCATTTTACAAGTTCTACGAAAGCAATAGCAAAGGTGATTAAAGAAAATTGAGAGAAGTACTTATGAGATAAATCAGCTTATTTGAGCAATCTATTTATTACAAAAATAACCTGTTTTCTGGGGGGTATTATGTTACATGACATTTTTACCATGCCCTTTTAACATAAATATACTTTGATTATAAAAAAGTAATAAAAAAGTACCAAGAAACATAAGATTTTTAAGAAATCAGTAATGAAAGACTTGATTGAATATGGTTTATTTTAATTGTTTAATGCATGTTAACGAAGATTGTGATAGTTGTGTTTATCATAGTTAAAATGATGTCAATGATGATAAGTAAGAAGGACAATGTTAATGAACTTACTTATGGAATTTTGTTTTATTTGTGCAGACTGTAAATTTATAAATACAGTCAGTTAAGGGGAATTATAATATATTACTAATAGTTATTAGTAATTAGTTTGGGTCACATTAATTAATATTATATATGATAGTGTTAATAACACTAATGTTTTTCTTAACAAGAAAGTACCAAAATAATAGTCATAGATTTTTGTAAAACTAGGCATATTGAGCCTAGTTATATGAATAAGAATTTCTATTAAAATAATCATGAAACAATGTCAGGTTATGTTAAAGGATTACTAAATGTGTCAAATAAATTTATGAAAGTGAAAAGTACAAAAAGAAATAATAATAAATAAGTTTGGAACAAATAGAATAAAAAGTGTAAATTAATAACTCAAGAAATATAGAACAGAAGATAGTCAAAAGTGGTGTCAAAATGATCAGTGTTTCATCAGAAGATCAAAGAAACAAATAAAGTGAAGATTAGAGCTCTTATAAAAAAGGTATATCATTTTAAAGAAAATGACATAAAATAGTAAGAGTTTGTTTATGTTATGATTATGATATTACCAGGGTGACATAAAAATGTTACATTGGAAACCAATAAAATAGCTGATATAGGCCTTAGCAACTAATATGTTATAATAAATGAAATAAGATTGTATTATTGGATCTGAATGAAGAAAGGCTGAATTAAACACCACATAGTGACAAAAGTAAATTATGAGACATTTTATATCAGTGCATCTAAATAAAACAATTAAATAATCATCCTCAACAAGACTAAAATAGGAGAAGAAAGTGCTACAGGACTCTAAAGAATTAAACCAGTATATCTCTGAAGAAATTGAATCAACTGACACAGGAAGAGAAGTATTTTTTGATATAAAATTAATCTGAACCATTCCCTGTTAAGCCTAGACTATAGGTTTCAAAGACATTGATTACACTTTCATAAAAACCATTTTGGAACTTTCACTGAGAACAATATTAATGAATAGTATTACCATAAGTATAAAAAAACCATTGATGTATAGTGTTACTATAATCTAAAGTGAATTAAGTCTAAAAAACATTTTACTAAACATAACCTAAACACTGAACTTTGTTAAACTATTTATATAATCCTGTTAAGGCACATTGTAACTATTTATAATCACATGTATTTTGGTACTTTCCCTATAAAAACTGTTGTTTATATCGTAGTCAAAAGGACCTAACTTAACACCTTATATTTGTATTTTATTCATTAAATATAAAATATGAAATGTTTATGCCCTGAGGTATAAGAGTTACTATTCCTACTGCAGCCACTCTGAGCATATTTAAAATACAGCTGGCCAAACTTTGTTAAGAATTATATTTGACTTTTAAAACAAGATAAAGAATAAATAAAGGATTTGAGTTTAATAAATACAGCTAAAAGGTTTATTCGTTTCTTTCTTTCATGAATACAAAATGAGTATGATATACTAAACAAGATATCTGGTAGTGTGAATTGACTTC
The DNA here is from genome assembly GCA_034769895.1 of Magicicada septendecula. Taxonomy (NCBI): domain Eukaryota; kingdom Metazoa; phylum Arthropoda; class Insecta; order Hemiptera; family Cicadidae; genus Magicicada; species Magicicada septendecula. The sequence goes on from CM068372.1 coordinate 139,227,414, forward strand.
AGTAATTAGATTAAGGTGGCAACACTCCTCATTTGAAAGTCATGGCAGATTATTCAAATCTGTTTTGATGAGCATAAGATATCACATTCATCGCTGAAAGAAAAGATTAAAAGAGATTTAATTACAGCTGATAAAGAAACCATATAATATCAATTTATAATTGATATTTTACAAATAAATTTTATTTGCAACCGGTGATTGCAAATTGGCGCTCAACAAACATTCCCCTGAACAGATACTCATCCTTATAAACTATTAACAAAGTATACACATTAAATAACCTGTAATAAACCCTTTTACACATTACAATATATACAAAAGCAAAATACCACTCACTTATTCATACACTCACTCATCACGAAATCTCCATAACTATAAAGCCTACAAACTTGAAATTCGGCACGTATGTTGCTCTTGGCTTCTAGGTGCTCGCTAAGAAAGTGTTTTAAAAAAAAAGCCGTTCTTTTTCACTGGAGGACCCCGCTACATTCATGAGCGAACTCAAGATGCTATGTTGTATATACGCCATTTTGGACGGCCGGATCTGTTTATTGCATTTACCTGCATAGGCAGTAGCACTCAGCATTACCGGGATGGACGGTGTACACTCTGCCCGAAACCTAATCTTTCTTCACCCCCGGATAACCTGGCACAGGCTTCCCTTGTTTCCTCCTGCAGAACCTGTTGACTTTCAATACGTAATAATTCGGAACTTCGCAATATAAAAGGGCCCTTGCGAAAGCATCGACTATGCACAGCTTGAAAAAGGCCAGAAGTGTTGTTTTCGGAGGGTTATTGATCCTCTCAACGACATTTTCCTCAGTAAAATAAACTCTTTGACCGTTTTCGAGATGTACGGCAAGGTGTATAACGGGGGAAACCTTTCGTGAATAGGGAAGCAGAGAATGCGCCAGGCTGCCTCAGAGCTGCTGATGTATCGTCCTGCCTCGTCACCTCGTCCAGATCTTCAACGGTGAACGCTGCCTGGTCAGCCCCTTTGTTAACGTACTTGCAGATGTATTTTATGGATTTTACAGAATTGCAGTACTCATCATTAATATGGGCCGAGAGAAGGTGCGAGACAGGACGGGGTTGTATGGCACCACCCAACGATTGTCAAGATCGACTCCACTGATGTTGCCAGTGTACCCACCGTCTGCTGGGGACCGCCTGCGATACTGAGGATAACCATCCTCTTCGGTTTGAGTTTCCTTGAAAAGGGACTTCTTGGTATTTCTTGGTCCAGGCTCCATCCACCATGCAGGGTGAGTTCCTGTTGAGGGGTCCACATGGGGCGTGGATCATAGTTGTCTTGACAATCTCATGGAGGGCTGGGTCTAGGTCAGGATCTGGCATTTCAGCGCTTATAACTTTGTCAATGGACTCTGGTCTTATCTTCTCTTCTAACCACATAAGAATATGAACGTGGGGTAGTCCACGATTCTGCCATTACACGGAGTACATGTGACACCTGGTAGGGCCAAAGATGCAACCTTTAGTGAGGAGCTTTATTATATGCTTCACTTTCATTTGGAAAACACTCCCTACTATGTCATGTCTATCGTAAGACTTTTGGCCTTGTTTCAAGAGGTCTAAGATTTCTGGCCATTTTGGATTGCAGATAAATGTAATAAACAGATCCGGCCGTCCGAAATGGCGTATATCCGACATAGCATCTTGAGTTCGCTCATGCATGTAGCGGGGTCCTCCAGTGAAAAAGAACGGCTTTTTTTTCAAAACACTTTCTTAGCGAGCACCTAGATGCCAAGAGGAACATACGTGCCGAATTTCAAGTTTGTAGGCTTTATAGTTATAGAGATTTCGTGATGAGTGAGTTTATGAATAAGTGAGTGGTATTTCGCTAGGTGCTGTGTTTCACCAGCATTGAAGCATTTGTAGTACAATCGAAACAGGATTTATTTTGTTTGCTTGAACGTTTTTCAGATGCAACTGGCCAAAGAGTGTCTCCGTACCCTGTTCGGAATATATATGCCGAATTTTGCCAGATTTTGTTGTGCAAGAGTTTGTATTGTGACAATGACCCGTTCGAGGATTTCTTTCCATGTCTTAGCTGCTTTATTTATTTGTTCCTGAAGTAGACCATCAATAAGTCCCACTCTGCTTAAAGAACGTTCCAATTCCTTCCATTCCAAAAACGCAGAGCGATGAGCAGGACTAATTTCATGATACTGAATACGGGGATTTAACTTTTGCAACGACGAAAATCCATTTTCACTATTGAAATGGATTTTTTGGTAGTTTTTGTGTGGAAATAAATTGCAACAAAAGCAAAATAGAGACTTTGTAGATGGAGAAAAACACATCCAAGTGCGATTTACCTTTTCACCATTTTACAAGGTTTTATCAAACCAATACTTGTTTAAGGATTGTCCAGCTTCAACTTCAGGAAAATGGCTGTCCTTGTTCTGCAACAGACACGTTCCTCTATTCACCATTATATCTCGGAAGGATTAAGATATCTCGCTTGGTCAAACTCCCATAGCTTGTAGAACAGCATCAGGAACATGGTCTACATTGTTGCTGGTAATTTTCTGTCCTTCATTGCCTGTAATTTTAAGACTGCACGAGGCACCGTCATCCATGGCACTAGAGCCAACTGAATCTTGTAACTGTACTTTGACAATTTCACAGTTTGAAGCATTCACGTCGTTAACTTCACTGTATTTATCAACAGTCTCATCGCTATCAACATCCATTTTATGATCGCAAGTTAATTCCTTGTTAATTGTAATATTTTGACACTCATGGTTCGATTTTCCTTGAGTAAAAGACTTCATAAACTTTTGGAACTTGTTGTAGCTCTTAATCTTTCTTCCCTCCTCTTCCGAAACTGGGCGCCACTGAGTTTACTTCGTTTCATATCAGCTTCAAATAAAATTCAAATAATAATAATTCAGTATTAGTATTAGTATGCTGACATACACGTGAAGTATTATAGATATACCCACAAGACGCACAAACCAAAAACAAAGCACACACTCAAGATACTCATAAACAACTGATAATCAACACAATCGCTGCATCGAACCGGGAAGAATTACACATACGTAGCCCACGTAACTTTTTTATACGTTGTAACATTACATAACCCATGCCCAATACCACTAATAAATAAAGAAGGATTCATATAACCATAAGAATAAAATCAGTAATTACCCATTAAAAAAAGTCAGAAATGGGGATTATGTATCACACTATAAGAAACTTTGTACTATAAAACACTGTAGCCATTGAAAACAATACTAAGTGTAATCATAAGTGCGGTGTACAAAGTGAAACATAGTATGTTATGTGGAATTGTTAAAATCTTAAAAAAGACATCTCACAAATTTGTGATGCAGATGCAAGAAGCAGTATTATAGTAATAGACTATAATACTAATGACAAGTTGTATTTTTGTGTTGTGTAGGCCACAAAGGCAATATAACTATAATTAATATTTTGTTTACTATAATTATTTTTGTTTATGTTTAAAGGAATCCAGGGTTATATCAAACTAATAATGGCCAATTAATACTATATTAGAGAGATGGAGTGGAAAACAAAGTAGAGTAGAGTAAGAATACATTAACTGAAGAATAAATCATAAATAAACTAAAATAAAAACCATTAAATTATAAAATACCAGTAGCCAAGCTTAAATAAATAGGTGAAGAAAAACCTTAAATAAATTAAATTTAATTATAACTAAGATTTGTAAAGGAGTATTTTTTTTAAAAGAAGAAATGAAATAATAATAATTAATACTAGCCTATTTACTAAACGGTACCTAGATTAGCCAATAAAAAACCATCAATTTCTTGGTTACTAAGAGTGACTAACTAACAAGAAATGATTGATTGTTCAATGGTATTAAAAAGTGAGATGATGAAAAAATGTAATGTCCAATAAAATTTTAAAAATTTAATAACGATTATTCGGAACAAACCACTACAAAATTTATGATACGAGTCAGCACCATACACTACATCAGAGACGTCCTTTGAACTACAATAATTCACACCAGAAAATCGATGAAAACCAAAAAATCCAGCTAACGATATCTCAGTTGGACATCGGAATTGAAAATCATTGGGTGAGATCGTTTCCTTTTAATAACTAACTAAATTACACATCAACTATAAGTATAGAACACTAGAAACAGCACCATCTCTTTCAATTCATAAGAAAACAAGGTGAACATAATAAACTTTATTTAATTAACCAAAAAACAGTAAAAATGTGGATTCACTAGGGACATTCCGGCAGCCATCATTATTAGAGTTCGTTTTCTGTGAAGATATGTAGTCTGCGCTCTGGCGGTTTAAAAACCAACTTAATTAACTAGATTTAAAAATAAACAAATAATTAATGTAAAGTATGATACAAACAAATATGCATTTCTGACTTTCTTAAAGTTCAAAGAACCTAAAATAACCCTGGGAAATATAATTAATTAATTTTTCTTTATAAAAAACTGTAATAAAAAACATTTGTTGTGTGTTATATGTAATGTAAAACTAAGATCGAAATAACGTTGTGATTTGAGAAATAATCGATTGTCAATCTATGTTTTGGAGACCATAGTGTCCAGTGAATAAAAAATAAATTCACTGAATGCCTTGCGTTTAAATAATAAAATGTGTATTATTTCTGGTAGATAATAGTTTGTTACAGAAAATAAGGAAAAGTCGAGAAGAGTAAGGAAATCAGTCCGGTCATCAGAAAATTATTAATTACTGCAAAAATAACTTAACCTTAAATGGGTTCGTAAAAAATAGAAAACAGCTGATGCAACGAGCGGAAAAATTTTAAAATACTAGATTGTATACAAAGAGAGTAATTCTCTTTCGCTCTCTTTCACTCTCTCCTACCTATTTTCAAACGACGGCATTGATTTAATACGAAAATTAAGAAAAATTGGTCAATATTTTTCATAATCACACACTCTCAATAAAAAAAAAAATAAATATTACTATTAGCATACAGACATTGTAACTATTACAGGCGATCGTAGAGTGAAGATAAGATAGGAAGCTCGCGAGACGTTACAAGTGACGATTCCAAAGCGGGGCGATATAACTCTTAGGAAACTCGCGAGACGTGACAACGTTTACAAATAATATATTCGTCTGTATACGAATATCATTTAAGAATATCTATACAAAACTAATACCGTATGACTATCAGTTCTTTTTTCCGGCACAACAACTCACTGCAAAGTCCCAAAAAATATTGGAGACAAGTGAATACAAAGAGCACACATGAACACTGATAAAAGCCGTACTGAATAAACGTCTACTCAGTCACTCGCACACAAGATAACAAAACTCATTTAAAACAGCATCCACTGCTTAGAAACATCAAGATAATGAACCAAATTGACTAAACATCGCATAGACCAACTAAGACATAATGAACACGGAGAATGAAATACTGTATTGTACAGAGAGGGACAAAGAGCCTCTGTTACAGTGTAATTTGTTATCACAATGAACTTTAATTACAATGCTTGAGCATAAGTAGACTAATACTGTTTACCACTTATGACAACATGCAAACTGGCTGGTTATGCTTCTTGTATGAAAGGAATAATCGTATCAAAGAAACAAGTTGTTTGTAGTTTTATAAACTGAAAACAATTTTTGCAAGTCTATGCTCACTTTGCCGCCCTCCTGGCTATGCCGCCCGGGGCGGCTGCCACCTTGCCCCCCCTAGCTACGCCTCTGCCTGTACCCCAATCTTAAGGCAGTACTGAGGGATGCTGGAGGGTTGAGGGTGTGCAGAAATTGACAGGATAATGCACTGCATTGGCATATCCCCATCACTGAATAAGAAAGAAAACTGAACCATTCAAGAATCGACACTTAATGTGACTTCATTATACACTAGCCTCTGTTCGGAATTAAGTCTCGCTTCATTTTCAACAATCTCGTGGTTCAGCTCATTGATATCTTAGGCCAGCTCTTAGACATTCGGGATTGGTCGCAGCAGCCTCCTGATCCCATATTGCTGCAGGAAGGCTGTAGTCCAGTAGAGGTTTGCTAGTCATATGAAGTACGACATCCTTGAGCAGAACCGGGCATTTGTTGTAAATGAGACTCGAACTTTTAACTTTATTAGATGTCTATTCCCAGGCAATCAGTCTCCATCTGCCTTTTACGTCCTCTGAAAGATATCTTTACGCTCTTCCCACAGAGTTAAAGGATTGTTTTTAACTCAACAGTGAATGCCAAAAGAGTTGTTTTTGGAAGGTTGTTAATTTTTTCAATTAGGGGTTCACTTATAAAATACACTCTCTGGCTATTCTCAAGGTGATCAGTGAGTTATATAACAGGAGGGAAGTGCCTATGGACGGGGAAGTACAGTATTCACCAGAAAACCTCTGTACTGGTGATATAACAGCCTGCCTTGTATTTTATCACTTCCTTCTTTTTTCCTATCATGAAAAAAATTATTAATGTAATTTATTTTCTATCAGCTTGTAAGGTTTCATAGGAATTGGTTGACAAAATTCATCAGAAAGATGATTTTTCTAATGTGGAGGGGGAATCCTACCAAAACCCCCCTTAGAAGATTTCTCAGCACACACCTACAGCCTAAGTTTTGTACGAAATTTCATGTTTGGTTTGTGGTTTCAGAGATTTCGTGATCAGTCAGTCAGTGTTATTTCTATTTGCTTTTGTTCTCAAGAAATTAACTGAAAAACAACTATGCTTCAGGCCTGAAACTAAAGAGATGACATAAAAATTAATTAACTAACTGAAAATAAATTTTGTATCAACCAAACAATGAAAACTTGAAACTTAAAAATATAAAGTAAAGTATATAGTTTTGTTCTGAACCAATAACTCAGAAACCAGAAAAACGCTGTTTAAACCAAATAACAATAACCTGACACTTGAAAAAATAAAATAAAAATGCAACAAATTCTAAAAATTAATGAATAATCTGAAAATGAACTGTAGACAAACCAACGAATAGTTACTTGAAACTCGAAACTCGAAGGAATAAAGTAAAAACGAAATGAAATGAAATTTGTAGTTAAAAGAACAGCAAAAAGATAAGTAAGGATGATCAAACTAATTAAAAATAAATTACCAAATAATATTTTTAAATAAACACTGCAATAATAATACTGAAACAAGTAGAGACAAAAGTTTAGAGTACTCAAGTCAGAGTCAGAATTGACAACGTACATCAAAAGCAGGTTCAGTTTTTAGGCAAGTCATGTATTTGTTCGTATGAAAAATTTGAATTCGCGCGTTTAGTTGTCTACACTATGGCGGAATTCAGGTGCTTCAATTGTGCACGCCGCTGGTGGAACTGAGGCCATAGCGTGCTACACGCTCGACTCTGCATTAGTTTTAGAAGGCCTACATAGTTTGAAATAATACCACGTACAACAATCCCTCCAAACCCAGAATTGATCTGTTCCCAGTAAAACAAGATGATCACTGATGTTGAGCATCGATCAACGGTCGTTACCAAATCGGCGAAGTACCTGGGAATTCCGCTAGACCATCGCCTCCTCTTCAATCATCAATGTTACATGAATGATCAACAAGTAATGCAAAAACTGAATCTTCCAGTAATGCAGCTTTACTTTTTAATACAATTTGCATTAATTGGATTTAGCAGAAGAAACAAAACAAGAAATGAAAGACAAAAATAACAAAAATGACTGCGTTTAAGTCATTCAGGACTTTAAAAATTGATCGGAAAAACCTTCAATTTAATTATGATAAAATGTTAAATGATAGTGGCTTAGAGGATTTTTGGCGTTTTTCCAGAAGTAGGCCTACAGATTGTGACTATTACTAAAAAAGGTCTTGTAAATTTTATGTGAAAATTTATTTTCAGTACTGAGTGGTTAATGAAATCGTAAGAGAATCTCACAAGAGAATCTCGTTTTTTTTAATAGAAGTTTATGTCTGACTTTATATGAACTACGAGTTAAAAATGTTATACTCGTACTTAATGTCGACCGATTCAGGATTAACATGCTTCACCGTAACAAAACGCATGCTAAATCATCAGAGAGTATGATTGTATGGTCTTTGGCTAATCCCATCCCCAAATGCAATCGGACAACATATTTAGCTTGTAGGATTTACAATTTATTTGTGTCCTAGCGTAAGCGTTTTTTTTAATTTTATTACGACTGTACGTTATTCATTAATTTACTTTATATTTATAAAATTATTTATTTACTGTTAAGCAACAATACATTTAATTTTAGGCTACGTAACTAAGGATACGATCTCGATTTTATTTACTTTATTTTCGAAATTGGCACGGGTTAGTCATCATCATCTTTGTTCTCTGCCTTAGGCATTTGTGTTCCGTCTTCAAGTAAGTATCTGATCATCTTCATCTTATATTTGGTAGTCCTCCAGTCATGTCTTTTACTTTGTCTTTCAGAGCGTGTTTAGGTAGTATTCGTTATCCAACTTTTCTATGTGCTCTTTTCTTTCGTTAACGATATTTTATACTTTAGCATTCAGTTTATGTTTTCATTTCTAATTCAGTTGACTCTTGTATATTCTTTCAGGTCTCGTAGGAATTTCATCTCGGAAGACTGTACTTTGTTTTCAGTATCGTGGTCATAAACCTGACTCACTAGTGTACAATACAAGAGAGACAGTTATCATAAAATTTAATTATTGTAGTATCTGTTTGCACTTTATTCTTAAGGGTTCTGTTGATGATTCTACGTAACACTTGTTTTCTTTTTACATTTCATTATCTATATCCTTCTCTTTATCAGAATAGCAGTATCAGCCAAATAGGTATAGTAATTTGCTTAATCCAGTGTTTGCCTGATAATAATTGTTTTGAATCTGACAGGTTCCTTTCCTTTGAAAACCGTATCTTAGATTTACTTATGGAAATTTTTACATAATATTCTTCACATATTTATATTTTATTATCTGATTAATTACAAACCACAGTGACATATGAAGTAATCAATTGGACGACCAAAAGAGTAACACTTGTTCTGCACCATAATCACCACGGTGTGTCATGGAAGACTCCAAAGGCATATTGGACCCTTCTTCTTCTTCTTCTTCTTCTTTGCTTTAACAGGGCTTCTGGGTCATGGCTTCATTTAGTTCTTCCAACAAGACTAATACCTAGCCATCGTTTACCAATTTATCACCTTCATCAATTCTTCATCAGTTTCCTTCCTTTGTTATCTCGCCACCGAGTTCTAAGTTTTCCTCGACCTCTACTGACTATATCTTCGCTTCTTATACCTTTAACAGACTTGATTATTGTCCAAACTTTCCACGCGTCCCCCACTTAAAACGTATTTTCCTGTAGTCCGGATGGTTCCATAACCTTCTGTATTTTTCTGTCCTTAAATGGTTGTTGTAGTTCGGACTACCGTCACTATTGCTGAACGTGATGCTACCATTTGATGAGTCGTCGAGTCGACGCTGCACGGAAGGAGAGCCAACTAATGCTACACGTACCAAGACTGAGAGAAGGGGGGAACCGACGCTACACGTACCGACGCTGCGAGGAAGGGGAGCCGACCGACGCTACACGTACCGACGCTGCGAGGAAGGGGGACCGACCGACGCTACACGTACCGACGCTGCGAGGAAGGGGGGTCGACCGACGCTACACGTACCGACGCTGCGAGGAAGGGGGACCGACCGACGCTACACGTACCGACGCTGCGAGGAAGGGGGGTCGACCGACGCTACACGTACCGACGCTGCGAGGAAGGGGTGTGACGATTTCATTAATAAAAAAATATAGTAATTAATAAATAGGTAATGTAAAAGCTAAAAAATTTTAAATTTCAATAAAATCGCACAATTAAACTAAATTTTATCGCTATCTTAAAATTTATAATAATATTTAATAAAGAGTTTTAATAATAAAATAAAAAGAAATACGAGTGTACAGATAGGGTAAACCTTGTTAATTAACCCTGCACAGACATGCGCTAACCGGAATTAACTTGAATCCCGACCCCTAAACAAACTAATAATACTTGTAAATTTGACATTATTTAAATAATTAAACAAGACCACAGTAGTGTACTTTAATAACGTTTGTAATTAAGAATATCTCTGAATAATTAAAAAGTCAAACTTTAACCATTTAAATAAAGGATAAATGTGGAACTATTTCGCTGCGACGCGTAACCTCCGCGCGATTTACTGACCCTTCCTACATAGTTACAGAGCAGAGATGATGCGTCGTTCAACCAGTAAGCAGCTCAAAGCCGAGCGCTGTACAAAATATATACTTTTTGTTAAATGTGGTTATTAATTTCAAATAACCGTGTGAAGTGTTATACAACGAGAATGTAGTGTGTAACAAGAAAAAAGAAATGTAGAAAATTAAGTGCGTAAGGTGACATCTCCCAGTAAGAAATATAGTTAAAGTTATCTTAGTGTTGTATATGTAAATTCAGATACAACCGTACTATTACCAAATGTGATGTGCATAACTGTAAAATGTGAAGACGAAGACTTCAACTGTATTTACTAAACCACCGAGAAACAGGACGACTTCATGACACCGTAACATCCGAATCAACATTAGTTGAATCCGAGGACCTTCTCCAGAAAGACTACCACGATGACAACCCACTACAGAGAGAGGACCGAAGAAACACTCGTGGAGGACTAGGACTAAAACCCTTAACAAAGAGGTGACTCGGAGGCTTGTCTTCCGTGGATATGTATCTTTTGAAATAGAAGTAATTGTAAACTAAAAGACTTTAATATGACAATCTCTAAAGTTTAAGAATAAATGTTGTAACAAGTAACTTCAGTAACCTTAAGTTGTAAAGTAACAAGTGTGATGTAGCGTTGGAACATTGCACTACTAAATGAACCATTCCTCAAATGGTATAAAGAGTAATAAAGTAATTCATTAATGGAGTAGAGTAAACTTTAAATTCCTAAGTAATACATATAAACTCGGATCCGAGGTAAAATGCGCTAACTGTATTATAAATCTTAACGTAGAAAACCCATTACAATTTTCACTGTAAGTTAAAAGTTGATATGTTATGTGTAATCAAATAGACATAAATAAAGAGATGTCATCTTTAGTACAATACTAAATTGAGTGCATAAATCAGCAGACCCCCCCCCCAGTTCCTTGTATATTAATTGTTTTAGTGATTTGATTAATTTTCAGCTTGTTACAACGAAGGCAGCCTGTGTAATTGGCAGAACCAATTAATACGGGTTCCCTATGTTATAACGCAAGTAAAGATGTTATAAATTGGGCCACTCTGCTTTGCTCTTTTTGTAAAAAAAAACAGGTAATTAATTTTATTATTAACATGCGCCACTTTGTTTTGTTTAATAAGTAATTTTGTAATATTGTGACACCCTGTTGATCTATTCACTCATTTACTCTAAAATGTGTCTAAAATTTTAAATAAAATAAAATGATAATTATTATTATAATAGTATAGTAAATAAGTAATTTTAATTATGATTTAGATATAGGAATGTACATAATGTTAACTTAACACGCCACAAGAATACGAAACAACATCAGGTACGTGCTTGTCAAAAATTTCATTCATCAACATGTCGGTTTATAAACAAAATCTGACCGGTTAAATTCTTGTCCACGCCTGTGTAAAACTGTCATAGTTACCTCCCGCAAAGTTGAGTTAGACAATACGCAACCCTCTTCGATTGTTCTATTGTTATAAGAAGCGTGTATTATCCTGTGTTTAATAACCGAGAATTCCCCTTCGTTGAACGTATATTGACGCCTGTGTGAGATTTCGCTCTCTTACTACCAATGTAAAATGATTAAAGTTCACATTTTAATCGTTTAAGTGTAATAAAAAAAAAAAAAAGAAAGAGTAGTATAGAATTTAATGCGAATAGTAGAATAAGTATTTATAGCCACTCACATTTCAAAAATGGCTGTATTTAACCCTGATCTATTATTAAAAGATGAGCTGTGCTACGAAGCTATTTTACGCGGTTTAAAACACGTGAACGTAACAGTGTCTGAATTGCGCAAATCATTACGCGAAACCAGATCAGATATACCCTCGCAGTTAGATAGATTGCGTGAACTCGATTATGACAGCGAACGAGAAACCTGTTATGCGAAGTATAGGGAACTGACGTTATTATCTCAAAACCTTCAAGACGAAAAATCACCTACTGTAATATTGCGCGTCACGCAACGAACAGAACATTTAACCCGCCGGTTGAACAATTTATTAAGCTGGCCCGACGTCACCGTAATCCCTGCCGATGTGCAGAAATTTGCGGATGAGGCATTACGTGAATTACCCATAATTATCAACGAATTTCGACGAAAGTCAGACTCATCTAGAATAGAAGAAATTGAGCACTCCTTACAAAAATTATATATTTCCCCGGTTCAATCCCCTACTTTAGAACACCCTCCCTCCACCTCGAACCACGAAACACCCACCGTATCGAAGATACAACCGACTCATGAACAGTTACCTAGTAGAGAATTAAATACCCTAACGATATCAGAACCCCCACAGCCTAGTGGTCACCATACTCGCACTAGTCGATATGCGATTACGACTCCTAATGCAGCCACAAATCCTTCGAAATATATACCAAATGTAAATTTTAATGTAGACCTCTACGGAAAGATTCTCTACGGACAACCCAGTAGAGAAAATAATTAATGAAATTCCTTACACCGATGGCTTAAGTATTACGAAACTGTTAAATTTCATCAGATACCTCCTGCAAATAAAAGATCTACAACAATTGAACGATTGGCAAATCCTGCAAGTAATCCTACCCAAATGTAAACCACCATTACGAGATCGTGTACTGGAATCATTAAACTCGACTCTTCCAGTAGAAGAACTTCATACTACCATAATAAAATATTTTATCCCCACGGGAATTTACGAGAAGATTAAAAGAAATACCGTACTTCGAGTACAAGGAGCCCATGAAAGACTGGCCCACTATATTGCAGACATCAGAGAATCGTCACGACTACTGCAAGTCGACTGGAGTGAGAAACAATTGGTCGATACTATTCTAGTAGGCTTATCTCCTGAAGAACGCTCCCGTTTAGCACTAATAAATAGGCCCCACACTTTCGCTGATCTTGAACAATGTAGTATTCACTCTTCAAATGTATGGTACGCAGATCAGAACAGACATGCATCGGTATCCACAACACAATATAGAAAGGAAACGCAAGCCCTAGTCACAGATGCAAGAACTCTACGAGAAAGACGACCATTTCGGCGACCAACCTATTTTCATGGCCGTGGTAAGTCCAAGGAGCCTCAACCACGACAGAAAACCAGTGAGACCCCACGTAAAGAAAATATATGCTATAACTGCGGGAAACCTGGACACATCAGTAGAAACTGTAAACGGAAACAGTACAATCAGAAAACCCATTATCCAAAAAACATGTAAGGCAGGGAGATCCGAAATCCTGTGTCTTCCGCAGCATCGTGAAAACAGGTAAACCCCTGAGAGACAACAAATTAAAACAAAATAATAATAACCAAAGAAAATTAGACCCCTATGTTAGAAAATTTATTGATAAATGTAACGCGATTAATAAATGTGATTTCAGTAAGTGTCAATTACCGTATATACAAGTTGACTTCGGTGTTACATCCACCCTCGGATTAATTGATTCCGGATCAACGCGAAGTTTAATTAGTCAAGAGCTAGCCAATAAATTATTCAAACACAATTTAGTTAAACGCCGTCAATCAGTAAATATTAGATGCGCTACAGCTAATAAACAAAATTTAATGATAAAACTTATCATCACGTTTAAAGTAAAAATTAAAAATCTAACGTGGTATTTTCCAATGTTGGTATGCGACGAGTTAGGACCCGAGTTAATATTGGGAGCTGATTTTATCAGTATAACAGGAATAATTTTAGATATTCACGATAAGAAATTTTATTTTGGATTCGATCGTTCACGAAAATATAACTTGGATGATAATGCAAATAACAGAGAAAGTACTGGAACTACTTCTACACATCTAAAACATCACGAATCTGAATTAGGTCATCTGGAAAGTAAAGATAGACGGAACATGCAGACATTAATAAAATAGTTCTCTAACGTCCTCACCCCAAAGTTAGGACTGACGGACCTAATAGAGTACAAAATCAATTTGAGCGACAATAAAGTAATACGTTTAGCCCCATACAAGTTATCACCTCCAAAAATGGAAGTAATGAGGAACCAAATTAACAAATTGTTAGAACAAGGAGTCATCGAACCCTCATCTTATTCATCACCCGCGTTTTTAGTACCCAAAAGTAACGACAAACATAGACTAGTTGTGGACTACAGGCAACTAAATAAACGGATAGAATTTGAATCTATACCGCTTCCCGACATCCACAGTGCTTTTCATTATTTTACGAAAGCAAAAATTTTTACCATCATGGATTTAAATCAGGCATTTCATCAAATACCCCTTTCGGAAGAATCAAAACGTCTAACCGCATTTGCCGTCCCTTTCAACCTGTACCAATTTACGAAGGTACCCTTTGGTATATCCCAAGGTAGTTCTGTATGTAGCAGATTATTAGAAAAATTATTTCATGATATAAAATTTAAATATGTGTATCACTACTTAGATGACATCGTTATCTACAGCGAATCAATTGACCAACATCTTAAACATCTACGTGAAGTACTATCCCCATTGGAGAAAGCTGGATTAACCGTAAACCCCAGTAAAGTAAATTTTGCTGTCACACAATTCTCATTTTTAGGTCACATCGTAAAAGCCAACGGAAAGGTAAGCATAGACCCCGAGCGAACCCGTGCTATCAGAGAATTTTTACCACCGCGGGATGCGAAAGGAATTGCCCGATTTTTAGGAATGATAAATTATTTCCACAAGTATATCCCACATCTAGCCGAAATTGCAGCACCTCTAAATACTTTAAGAAAGAAGGGAGTTAAATTTGAGTGGAATGAGCTACATCAAACCGCATTCGAGAAATTAAAAGAAAGCATTATATCACCCCCCGTACTACAATTAGCCGATTTTACAAAACCATTTGTTGTGCAGACAGACAGTTCAAGTGTAGCCCTAGGTGCCGTAATATATCAGGAAGTAGATAACTCTAGATTACCTATTAGTTATGCTTCACGCACCCTGACAGACCAAGAAAAGAAATACTCCGCATACGAATTAGAATGTTTAGCTATCGTTTTCGCTTTTGAGAAGTTCAAACCCTTTTTAGAACATAAAGAGTTTTTGTTAGAAACAGATAATCAAGCACTATCTTGGCTACTAAATCACCCAAAACAGTTAGGTCGTACCGGAAGATGGGTATTAAGATTAAATTGTTTTAAATTCAAAGTACAACATATTAGAGGCACCCAAAACGTAGTTGCCGATACACTGTCACGTATGTTCCAGCCGACTAGTAAAACATACGAAAACAAGTAGAGTAGAGAAACGCCGATTATCAATATTTTAATTACCGAATTTCCTCTTGCATTTACGGAATTAGCCCAGTATCAACAACAAGACCCCCGTTTGAGACCAATTATTGAACAACTCGATAAAGGAAATAAGTCAGAAAAATACATATTAAGTAAGAGAGTGTTATGTTATAGAATAGCGAACGGAAAATATTTACGAATAATCGCCCCTGATATTATTAAACCTATGCTGATGGAAAACTATCACTCTTCAACCATTGGAGCACATATGGGAATAAATAAGACCATACATCGAATTCGTAAAGAATATCACTGGGAAAATATGAACAGTGAGATCGCTAATTTCGTGAAAAGGTGTAAGTTGTGTGCACTCAGCAAACCAGCGAGAAACAGCCAAATAAGTCAATTAATCTCAGAGATTCCTGCTACCCCGTTCTCCAAAATCTATTTAGACTTTTCAGGACCCTACCCGCGTTCTAAATCAGGAAATACAATGTTACTAATTTGCGTAGATTCTTTCAGCAAATTTGTCTGGATGTACCCCATGCGGCGAGCATTAGCTTCAACCACCGTAAGTATTTTACAGCATAGATTATTTAAAGAGTTCGGTATTCCCGTCCATTTAGTGTCGGATAACGGACCACAGTTTAAGTCAAAGGAATTCAGGAACATGTGTTTCAAATTAGGAATAGACCACATTACCACTACAGAGTATCGTCCGTAAGGTAATATAGCTGAAAGGTATTTGCGAAACCTAAAATCTGCTTTAATAGCCTACCATGCAAACGACCATACGTCTTGGGACCAGAACCTATCCTGGATACAATTCGCCTTTAATTCAGCCTATCATGAAGGACATAAGTCTACCCCATTCGAATTATTGTTCAAATACAAACCTAACCACCCATTATCCACTAAGTGGAAAATACATGAGTTGCTACCCCTTGAAATTAGGGATAAAAATATAAAGAAAATCTGGAATGAAGCTCGCGCTAATTTACGAGCAAACAGCGAAATCAAGGAAATATCACGAGCGAAATAATAATAATAATAATGAAGTAAAGTACCAAATCGGTGACTTAGTAATGTATAAAACACACCCTACGAGTAGTGCAATCGATAAGACAACCTCCAAGCTATCATACCGATGGTGCGGTCCTTATCAAATTCACAGATACTTAACTCCAGTAACTGTAGCCCTGTACGAACCCTCTACTCAAAAATATGTACGAAGAACACATATTTCGCAGATAAAGCGTTATCACAAAGAAGGAAATGGTAGAGTGCAAGCAAAATAAATGTAGTAAAAAGGTATATGTTTTGTACTCAACTGCTAAAGAGTACTTGAGTAACATTTGGCTACCTAATCGTGTAAATAGGTACGAGGCCTGATCAACCTTGAATCCTATTCATCGAAAGTAGAGAAAGATGAGAAGTCAGCTGACATCAAATATGAGTAATAATTAAGTAACAAATTACTTAAGGAGTAATTCTATAACAAGAATAACTCACAACTAAAGAAAAATCCGGTAGTAGTCGTAAGTAGTAGAGTTAAGAAAAATTTAGAAGGTTTACAATATATTTTATAATGTGTGAATTTTATGTAGTATTAGAATTAGTCTGTAAAGTATTATATTTATATATTGATAGTAAGAATAAGCAAGTCGAGAGTGACTTATGCAGCTCGTAATTTTATACAGAGAAACGAGTGAGAGAAATTTCACACGGTAATCCCCAAGCATACTCCCGGTACATTCTGACCAAATAAGCCGGAGTCTGTTTTTAAGCGGCGGAGTATGTGACGATTTCATTAATAAAAAAATATAGTAATTAATAAATAGGTAATGTAAAAGCTAAAAAATTTTAAATTTCAATAAAATCGCACAATTAAACTAAATTTTATCGCTATATTAAAATTTATAATAATATTTAATAAAGAGTTTTAATAATAAAATAAAAAGAAATACGAGTGTACAGATAGGGTAAACCTTGTTAATTAACCCTGCATAGACATGCGCTAACCGGAATTAACTTGAATTCCGACCCCTAAACAAACTAATAATACTTGTAAATTTGACATTATTTAAATAATTAAACAAGACCACAGTAGTGTACTTTAATAACGTTTGTAATTAAGAATATCTCTGAATAATTAAAAAGTCAAACTTTAACCATTTAAATAAAGGAGAAATGTGGAACTATTTCGCTGCGACGCGTAACCTCCGCGCGATTTACTGACCCTTCCTACATAGTTACAGAGCAGAGATGATGCGTCGTTCAACCAGTAAGCAGCTCAAAGCCGAGCGCTGTACAAAATATGTACTTTTGTTAAATGTGGTTATTAATTTCAAATAACCGTGTGAAGTGTTATACAACGAGAATGTAGTGTGTAACAAGAAAAATGTAAAGTACCGTTTACCAAATGGTAAAAGCTTAAGAGCATGATAATGTCTTTCAGCCGCCAGCTAAACGCAACATTATTATGGTTACTGACTGACTGATTGGTTACATACCTATCTACAGCTATGCAGTGTTGTTTGCTTGTTAGGTCTTTAATCTGCGACGGACGTTAGCACGTTAGCGGTCGCGGTTTTAGTTAACGATTCCCGGCTGGTAAATGATGACGTCATGCAGCGTGATGCGTTACAGAAATTTTCAAATGACCCCCAGCCATAAGACATTATCATGTCAAAAAGTAATGTAGAAAATTAAGTGCGTAAGGTGACATCTCCCAGTAAGAAATATAGTTAAAGTTATCTTAGTGTTGTATATGTAAATTCAGATACAACCGTACTATTACCAAATGTGATGTGCATAACTGTAAAATGTGAAGACGAAGACTTCAACTGTATTTACTAAACCACCGAGAAACAGGACGACTTCATGACACCGTAACATCCGAATCAACATTAGTTGAGTCCGAGGACCTTCTCCAGAAAGACTACCACGATGACAACCCACTACAGAGAGAGGACCGAAGAAACACGCGTGGAGGACTAGGACTAAAACCCTTAACAAAGAGGTGACTCGGAGGCTTGTCTTCCGTGGATATGTATCTTTTGAAATAGAAGTAATTGTAAACTAAAAGACTTTAATATGACAATCTCTAAAGTTTAAGAATAAATGTTGTAACAAGTAACTTCAGTAACCTTAAGTTGTAAAGTAACAAGTGTGATGTAGCGTTGGAACATTGCACTACTAAATGAACCATTCCTCAAATGGTATAAAGAGTAATAAAGTAATTCATTAATGGAGTAGAGTAAACTTTAAATTCCTAAGTAATACATATAAACTCGGATCCGAGGTAAAATGCGCTAACTGTATTATAAATCATAATGTAGAAAACCCATTACAATTTTCACTGTAAGTTAAAAGTTGATATGTTATGTGTAATCAAATAGACATAAATAAAGAGATGTCATCTTTAGTACAATACTAAATTGAGTGCATAAATCAGCTGACCCCCCCCCCCAGTTCCTTGTATATTAATTGTTTTAGTGATTTGATTAATTTTAAGCTTGTTACAACGAAGGCAGCCTGTGTAATTGGCAGAACCAATTAATACGGGTTCCCTATATTATAACGCAAGTAAAGATGTTATAGGGGGACCGATCGATGTTACACGTACCGACGTTGCGAGGAAGGAGAACCGACCAACGCTACACGTACCGACGCTGCGAGGAAGGGGGTCGACCGACGCTGCGAGGAGGGGGGCCGACCGACGCTGCACGTACCGACGCTGCGAGGAAGTGGGGCCAACCGAGCCTAAACGTACCGACGCTGCGAGGAGGTGGGCCGACCGACTCTACACGTACCGTCGCTGCGAGGAAGGGGGCCGACCGACGCTCGGTAGATTAGTATTTATGTATTGTATTGTGTATTGTATTATGTATTGTATTTATATTTGTATTTATACGTTTTTACGTATGACACTGCATATGTACGGTATATATAAACACACAAAAAATAAAGCAATCATATATGTATATGCTTAAATTTAAAAAATGAGATATATATCTATGTATGCAGGTACGTCTGTTTTTGGGAGTCAAAGGCTGGTAACGGGTACCGACCTGAGGGTTCGGTTAATGCCCACTGATACTGACGAATGAGTCAGAGCTCGAGCTAGCAAGCTCGAGTCAGCTCTGCCAGCAAATCCTACTTCCAACGTCCAAGTTCGTGACTCCCGGGCAATGCTCTCTGTACGCATAGAAAGTAGCTGATGGAAGAGGATGTAACCCGTTTCTACGACCTACAATATTTGGTTACGAGATTATGTGACAGATGAAAATAAAATAAATTTGTAACCTGAAATTCTAATTGTGATCCGCGATTTTGTTTGTGTAAAAAAGAGTTTATTGATTTTAAAATTTCGATCTGCATCTTCACTTTATCGTAGTTTTGTTTATGTAATAATAAGTTCTGTTATTTTAAAGGATATTCTTTCTTATAGCAATACTACTTGACTTCCCGACTTAACAAGCTGTCGGGTCAAGAACTCAAGGCTGGTTAATTTGTATAAGTGGGCAGACTTCTGTTCATGAACTGTGTAAGTTATTTAAGAGTTATAATTGCGACGGGCGAGTCTTTATAAGTTCGAAAATTTATGCACTTTTGTAGCCCAGTTGATGAAGGAGATAGAACTTTTATGTGCGGATGACATAATATTATGTTTAGATATAGTTAACAAAAAGGCCTACATTTTCATTGTAAAACTGAAGGTACTCAGTTTGTAACCTTTTCTTTCCCGAAAGCAGGATGCATTATTTGGTTGTAGCTCGCTAAAGAATTCGTTCGTAAGGTTACCTTGGTAACATAATCGTTTGAATTGATTTGTCTTTTTGTTCTTAAGAAAGTGAGCGAAGAAAAAATGTCTCGCCGGTCACAATGTAGCCCTACATTTGGTGTACGTTTGTACTTTAAGCGGCAATATGCTGTCACCGGATAAAAGGCTTGTCACATGACAATCGTACAACTCTTCGTCTTGTTGTTTGTTCCGCCCGAGCCGCTCTGAGATGTTCGGCGGCTGCGCCCGCTGTTCGTGGCGTACTGCAATCCTCCTTTTCTTTCGGCACCGGTTTGTAGAGTCCGCTGCCGGCCCAGCGAAATCCATCGCTGGCGCGGTACAGGGCGAAGAATTCGAAGAACGTCCGTTCTACTCTTCGGCTGTTCTTTCCGGCTGGCTGCGTGTCGATGTCGTCCGATAGAGGAGAGGAGATGAAGTGCGTCCGATGGCGTGGTGATGGAGTGCGCCAAAAAATTCTAGCGGCGCTCTTTTTATGCCTTGACCGGGATCCCTGATTGGCTCTCTGCGAACACGTCAGATGTCACGCGCCGCCAGGTGTTCGCGGCTGGTACCGGGGAGCAGATGTTTTTACCTCGATGCCGTCACAATGCCTTTACAAAGTCATCTGCGGTTTTTCGGTCTACGGAAAAAACGTGAGGGTTATCGAACATACGAGTCAATGAATCCTAACACATACTAAGTTTGCAAGAGTGCTTTTCAGTTTCATCCTACTTTTGTGATGGCGACTCACATTTACTATGATATTTTTTTATATATCTATCTTTTGTATTAGAAATACATCTCAGTTAAGCTGTAGAAAATGTAATCAAGAGTTTCCTGTACTTAGAAAAATACTTTAAGAAAACCAGACACAAATAGTGTGACAGTGTGATAAATAAAAAACAATCAAAATCAACTTCCTAGTTCAGTAGTTGTCTATAATCTACCATTATATCTTGTGGTTTCAATGCAGATCTTTCTATATCTGATACTTACAAAAAGTTAAGAAAATGGTATATTGTCAAATCGGGAATTAATTTTTTTATAAATATAAAACATATTTTTTGATGTTACATGCATTACTGCTGTGTTAGCAAACAAAATATTACCTTGGGATTGGCAGGATCAGTTTCATTGAATACATTTGTGAGAACATTTCCATCTAGAAATGAAGCAGTACTTATTTCTGAAGCCAATTTAAGCTCTTCAAATTGAACCTGTAATATTAACAAAAATAGTAAAAATAATTTAATAATTATAGTAATAATAATAATACACAATATGTTTTATCTGTCAGCTTAGTTTTTTATATACATTTAAATATAAATATATTCTGTATTTTGTTGTCCATGACGTGTCCACATGCGCGCGCACGCGCGCGCGCGCGCACACACACACACACACACACACACACACACACACAAAACATAAATCTTTTGAACGAAGGAATAGTAATTTTTAAAAGTATTTTGGTGTAACTAGAAGTGACAAAGATATTAACAACAAGGAAAAATGTGATAGCACACTTGAATTCAGTACTTTGGAGTGGGGAAATCACCTACAAAACCAAACCAAGCAGATTATTTACTCTGCGATTTTGGAAAGTATAGTCTCTGAAAGATGGGAGATAAATCAAAGAAATTCCTGAAGGACCAAGCAATGGAAGTGGATTTCTGGTCTTGTCGAGTATCCAGGCTCCAATGCATTAGAAACGAAGACTCAGGAGTCAAATTTGTGTAGACAGAACAACATTAGACATCATAAATATGAAGTTTCTTATATAGTATGGTTATGTGAAACAAACGCCTGATGATTATTGGCCTAAAACATTATTAAACTGGATTCCACATAGAACAAGGAAAAGAGATGCGTCCAGGAGATTGTGGAAAGAGAATATCTATGAGGAGATGAGGAAAAGGAGAGATCTACAAGAAGAAGAATGGGATGACAAACAACTCTGGTGAGCAGGGTACAAGAGACACCGGTAGTTACACTACCCACTGTTTTGTTGAGATTTAAATTACTATTGACTCAAATTTGAGGATGAGTTAAGGAAATGTGATAATTACAGTAACCCTCCATGCAGCTATGTTACAGAAGAAAGTGCTCATTACAGTAACCCCCTATGCAGCTATGTTACAGAAGAAAGTGCTCATTACAGTAACCCCCTATGGAGCTATGTTACAGAAGAAAGTGCTCATACAGTAACCCTATATGCAGCTATGTTACAGAAGAAAGTGCTCATTACAGTAACCCCCTATGCAGCTATGTTACAGAAGAAAGTGCTCATTACAGTAACCCCCTATGGAGCTATGTTACAGAAGAAAGTGCTCATACAGTAACCCTATATGCAGCTATGTTACAGAAGAAAGTGCTCATACAGTAACCCTATATGCAGCTATGTTACAGAAGAAAGTGCGCATACAGTAACCCTCTATGCAGCTATGTTACAGAAGAAAGTGCTCATTACAGTAACCCCCTATGCAGCTATGTTACAGAAGAAAGTGCTCATACAGTAACCCTATATGCAGCTATGTTACAGAAGAAAGTGCTCATACAGTACCCCTATATGCAGCTATGTTATAGAAAAATGTGCTCATTACAGTAACCCTCTATGCAGCTATGTTACAAAAGAAGAAAGTGCTCATACAGTAACTCTATATGCAGCTATGTTACAGAAGAAAGTGCTCATACAGTAACCCTATATG
This sequence comes from Magicicada septendecula, assembly GCA_034769895.1. NCBI lineage: Eukaryota > Metazoa > Arthropoda > Insecta > Hemiptera > Cicadidae > Magicicada > Magicicada septendecula. The sequence continues at coordinate 139,250,349 of CM068372.1, forward strand.
CAGCTATGTTACAGAAGAAAGTGCTCATACAGTAACCCTATATGGAGCTATGTTACAGAAGAAAGTGCTCATACAGTACCCCTATGTGCAGCTATGTTACAGAAGAAAGTGCTCATACAGTAACCCTATATGCAGCTATGTTACAGAAGAAAGTGCTCATACAGTACCCCTATGTGCAGCTATGTTACAGAAGAATGTGCTCATTACAGTAACCCTCTATGCAGCTATGTTACAAAAGAAGAAAGTGCACATACAGTAACTCTATATGCAGCTATGTTACATAAGAAAGTGCTCATACAGTAACCCTATATGCAGCTATGTTACAGAATAAAGTGCTCATACAGTAACCCTATATGCAGCTATGTTACAGAAGAAAGTGCTCATTACAGTAACCCCCTATGCAGCTATGTTACAGAAGAAAGTGCTCATACAGTAACCCTATATGCAGCTATGTTACAGAAGAAAGTGCTCATACAGTACCCCTATGTGCAGCTATGTTACAGAAGAATGTGCTCATTACAGTAACCCTCTATGCAGCTATGTTACAAAAGAAGAAAGTGCACATACAGTAACTCTATATGCAGCTATGTTACATAAGAAAGTGCTCATACAGTAACCCTATATGCAGCTATGTTACAGAATAAAGTGCTCATTTCTTTGGGGCGGAGGGGATCAGTTTTTTTGTTACCATGAAAGCCAGATCAGTGGCATCTACAGCTAAAAATTGTCTGATCTTGTGAGAATGGCTCTTTTTAAGTGAAGAAAGAAAGAATTAAGATTTGGTGTCGTTAGCAAGGGCAATAGAATTGGCACAGTTATTAAGGAATGTGTAAGACCATGATTAATGGGAATGTGGGGAAAATATATAAATATTACATGGATCTTTAAAATATTTCTGTACGGTATTGAAATGTGAATTAATATTAAAAATTGGCACAATTGAATCTGCTCGTGGAGGATTATGGAAAAATATACTATTGGTGCCATGGGACCTACATTTTACAGTATTGGTATAGAACAATCTGTCACAAATTTAATAAACTCCCAAGTACAGGTTAGTCATTTGTAATTTCTATTTTCTTCTTGGATTTCGTTGTCCATAATGTGTCCGTTGATTAACTAAATATAATTATACCACTACTGACTCGGAACACAAAGTTTTTATTGGTAAAAACATAAAAGTTTTACCTTATAACCTGAACCAGTTTTCGCTTATTATAAGCTTAATCAGAGGCTGATACTGGGAGGACTGTCCGTCTTGTTCTTGGTGACGGTGTCGACTTTTGAAGGATCGATGTTGTGTGTATGGGGTGTGATATGTTCGAATAATGCGTGTGATTTGACTTGACGTTGGCGTGTGTTCGTTTAGGATGTCGTTTTTATGTGTTTGTATATTTCCAATTGTTCAAGAGTGTCTAGTTTTCGGCCTTTTGTGTGTATGTGTAGAATATGCATGTTATTGTCGATGTTTTTGTATGTGTGGTTTGCTTCAATGAGGTGGTTTGCAAAGGTGGATTTAGTGGAGTGTAGTGCCTTTGTGGGTTCACTGTATCTTTGTTTGAAGCTACATCCTGTCTGGCCTATGTAGAATTTGTTGAAATCTGAGCAATTTAGTTTGTAAACACCAGGTAGATCGAATTGTGCTTTGTGTGTATGTTTTGGTAGTGTGCGTTCTGTTTTGTTTGTAGTTTTGTATGCAATTCTGTATCCTGCTTTTTTGAATTTGGGGACTACTTTTTCAGCGTGGTTATTGATGTATGTTAGTGTTATGAGTTTGTTTTCTATCTTTGTCTGTTGTTTGCTTTGTGTTTTGTGTAGGAGTTTATTGACTATTGTTCTGTTGTGTCCGTTGGATTCTGCTAGATATTTTATCGTGTTTAGTTCATCTTTGTAGTCTTTTTCATCTAGTGGGATGTTGTTAAATCTATGTATCATAGTTCTGAAGGCAGCTAGTTTGTGTTGTATTGGGTGATTGGAGGAGTTGTGTATTAGTGTCAGTTGTAGTGGGTTTTCTGTATATATTAAATTTGTGTCTGTGTACAAATTTTGTGATGGAGAGGTCTGGGAAGTTAATGCTATTGTTGTATTTGTATTCGGCAGTGAAGGTTATGTTTTGGTGTATTTTGTTTATGTGGGTTAGTAACTGTTCACATTGTCTTTTGTTTCCCCTGTATAGAGAATTATGATGTCGTCAACGTATCTGTGCCAATATAGTATTTTCTGCTGTAATAGTTCCCCATTACATGGGGACAGACATTATAATGATTATATAATAATTGTGACATTAACAATGTTGATAACAATTAGAGGAAGATCATTATAATGCTTGTAGTGTTCTTACCTCCTGTGTGACACATCTGTGATTGTGTTTCAGATGGTTCACTGCTTTGTATATTGCCCTCTTTACTTCATCATCCAATGATATTTGTCCCAGTGGGCTGTGCTTTTCATCAGTGTAGAACACTTTGATTTTTCCAATGTTCACCTTAAACAGATATACTATAAGACTACTATTGTATAATTATGTAAGATTATGTTATTATATATAATTATGTTATTGTAAGATTATGTTATTAGTAATCTAATAACCATAAAATTACTATTACTAAAACAAATCAACAAGGATAGTAATAACAATAATAATAATGTCTTGAACTAGACGACGAAAAGGAACAAGATGGAAAGTAAGAAAAGAGAATTCACATATTAAAAACAGTGTGATAAAAAAATATTAATAATTTATGTCTTATTTGAATGTCTTAATCTTAATGTTCAATGTAAATATAAAATTATTAACCTTTAAGTCTTAACATATTGACTTCACTTAGAAGGAACATCATTTTTTGATATAAAATGTTAGCACATGTAGACTAATGCTCGAAACTGTAACATTCATTCTTGCAGGATACAAATACTTCTGGTAAAATCTAATTAATCTTAATTGGACTCATGGCCCACTGTTACTCCTTTTTGGAGTGATGCCTCACTGTTTACAAATTGCTGTTACAGATCATTAGAGAATTTGTTTTGCTAGCTTTAGGTTGAAGACAGAGTCATAGATACTCACATCTGTACAAAAAAAGAATTGAAAATATGGTATGTTCAGAAAAAAATCTTATGCATGTCCAAACTATAGAAAAATCCATTATATCTCTGTAACTATCACTTTTAGACAAATTTGTAATAATTATAAAATTATTAAATACTGGTATTAAATCATAAACAGTATTATGAGAAACACCCAGGTGTTTGGACTCCAGGGATTCTATTATTTATAATTTTTTTATATAAAAACAAGATTAATAAATTACCTTTTTGTCGAGTCTAAGAGCTGGAGCCGCATCACCTGCCATAATTTTCAACATCAAAGGCAAATCTTCAGCGTACCTTGTGAGCGGACCAATCGTTAAGTGTTTTGAATGAGGTTTTTCCGCTGATGGTGGATGGTGGCCTTCTGTGGAAATTATGCCTAAAAATTGCACACCTAGCGATAATAAGATACTGTTCGAGTGTGAGAATGTTATTTGATTCAATTTATTTAAATTTTAGAATTTGTAAATATATACAAAAAAGCGCCACTTCGACACATATGGTGTAAAACTTCTTAAATATTAATGGGATATATCATACTTTGTTGTAACTGTCAGTTGTATGTAATATTGTTGTAAGTGAAGGTACTGAAACTATCAACAGTAATTAGATGTAGTTGTTAAATTATATGCCAGGCTAGCAGATGTTTTTGTATATAAAAATATGTTTAAGAAACTTTCTTATAGTAGGGGAAAGATCAAATACATATTTTAGTTAAAATGGGTGTCAATCCAGGAAGCTATAGTTTATGTGCTGTCCAGCTTTACTCCAGTGCATTATCAGAACAGGAAGGTGTTAAGGGACAAAAATCCAAGAAGTGTTAAGATGACAGAAGACGGATTCATGGAGAACAAAAGCAAATCTTGGGGAGCATTATCAGAACATAAAATAAGAGCTAACTGTGATAAAGTCTAGACAGAAAACAAAAATATGAGCTGTAAAGTAGAGACACTTTTGGATTATGTCAATTAATGGATCATGTGTGTGGTTCCTGGAAAACACGTGGTGTACTCTGTGAGAAATTTAATCTAAGTACTGAAACCCCACATAAATCCACCTTGTAAGATCAAATGACACAGTCATTAACAAGAAGCATTAGTAAAAAGTCTTGCTAAAAATGTTAAGGAACTGTTCCAACTCAACTAGTTTTAGCCTTTCAGAATTAAGGTTTTAGAATTAAGAGAAGGAAATAGTATCAACAGTGTAGAATAAGGGCACAACCCACATTTTAGAGTGTAAATGATGATGCTTTTCCAGCGGATTTTAAGTGTTCTTAGAGAGCTTATGTGTGGCTCACTTTGAATGGTTCTTTGATCTGTGTTAGAAGGTGTTCTAAGAGAGCCTCTTTAGCCAGTGTGAGTCAGTCATAGTTTTTGTTCTTTGTCAGTTTCTTTAAAGAGCAACTAAACGTAGTAACTATATTTTGTTTGAGAATAATTAGGCCTACTAGTAATTCAAAGTACTTATAGTTGAATTAATTAAAGTAATTGGAGAAATTAAAGTAACTGAAGTAATTGAATTAATTAAAATAAGTAAAATTCAAGAAATTGTTTAAAGTAAAGAAGAATTGTTCTAAGAACAATATTTAGAGTAGTAAAAGAAAATGGAATGTGGTGCAGGTGCTATAATTATGAACTATACCATCTTTACAAAGAGCCAGGCATTGTCAGGATAATCAAAATATACAGGCTAAGGTGGGTTATACACATATAAAGAATGGCGGAAGGACAGCCTGCACCAAAAACCAGAAACCAATAGGTAGTAGAACAAGGGAAGACCCCAAAGTAGATTCAAAGACCAGATAGAGAAGGATCTCACAAAGCTGAACATAAGAAACTGGAAAGCCAGGGCACGCAGTAGGGAAGAATGGAGCAAGCCAAGACCCACCAAGGATTGTAGAGCCATGGCTGATGATAGAAAGAAAAATTGTATTGAAACTTACATTATTTTGTAAAAATAAGCCATCATCAAAGAATTGTCTTCAGTTTGAAATGAAATGTAAAGAACGTTTCATATCAACGATTTAATTTTATGTCCAAAGCCATAACAAAGAAGAATTATATACTAGCAGCCACTTGTTAGGTTATAACAATTTATGCTCGGATGGTACAATTAGTTTTCTATATGTTTTTCTTTTCAGAACCCTTTTTTCTGGGCTGTACTGTTGTGCTACCAATGTCCAGTTGCTTCTAAATAGCAGTGTACCTATCTCATAGGAGACCTGTCTTCAAATCTTTAATTTTTATTTTACTACTACTATCAGATTTTTTCTATTTTATCTGAACTTGTTGTACGGTCTACAGGGCATGCAGAACGTCTAGACGCCAGCATGTACGAAATTAAGCTATCAGACAACGAACATGGAAGAGACAAAACAAATAGAAGAAAGAAAAGTAGATCTAGGCTTACGTGGATACAAGGTGTTCAACAACGAGCAGAGTAGGCCTCTGATAATGATAATGATTTGGAAAGCTACAGTACTCATGTACATTTTTGTTCATTAGTTCAGGTTATTAATTTATTCAAATCCTTATCCTTTTCCAGGGTCCTACTGCCACAGTTTCCAGACCTTACTCTGAGGCTGCTTTGGGTACTACAAGTATTATAAAGTTTTACATGAACAGGTCACTGACCTGTTGTACAATCCCCTATCAGGAGGACCAGAGACTCTTCTGTCACGGCTATCATACCTTAACCGGAAGGCCCCTGTTTTGGGGCGCAGGAGATTCGCCTTCACCCTTCTACAATGGTGGGATCATCTGGAAAGGATGACAAAGGATCGATTGGCGAAGGCGGCACTGAACTATAAAGCCATTGGTAGAAGAGACGTGGGTCGTCCGAGGATGAGATGGGTGCCGGGACAGGTTTATATAACATAATCCTTGAAGAGAAGAAAAACAAGAAGTTCAGGCTATTCAGTTAGTCGCTGTTTTTTATACAGAGTCAGATGCATCACACTCGGAATCAGCAGCAGTCATTTTCCATCACCACAGGCCGCGATGTTCAGCTAAGATTCATCTCTGCCTTAAAGAAAGAATGAAGGGTCAACTGTTTTGTTGGTTTCTTTTTCGCCTTCTTTTCAGTAAATTTCGTGGTGTCCCTCAGGCTGTATATTACGTTGCGCCGAAGTCTCGAGGAGCACGTACGAACCATCTTCAACACCCACAATCTGCAACCGTTCCTCAATAAGTTGAAATGGGTTAGCTAACTCATTTAGTGTTAAATGTCGCTTAAGTCCATCTTCTTTCTTATCGGTTTGCTCTTATCATCAAGATTTTGCGAGGGTTCTAAAAATTCTCATGAACAAGTTATTCCATATGACAGTGAAACAGGTCTCCGATGCCGCCTGTTTCTAGTCCTGGAAACCTGTCACTGAATATTTACTGAAGTGTTACAGAGTCGGTGATGTTATATCGAAATTACTGCATCTTCATAACACGGACTGGCGCATGCAGGTACAACATGTTGTTACACAGGATAACGTGAGCACCTGCTGACGCGTTCAGTGCAAATACAATTGGAATTTTAACCGACGGCGACCTCTACGAGAGACTTTTTAAGATCTGATGATGAAGCATATGCTTTGAAACGCGCTATCAACTATAAACAAGAAGTGACAAGGCGGTCTGAGAAAGGTTAGTTTCACTATTCATACAAGTGACTTAGAAACCATTGAAAACATGCCACCATTACTAAATTGCCACGGATTCTTCCTGCGGACATCTGTGAGGAGAAGTGTTTGAAGCCCACGGCGAGATTGTAGACCGACGAGATTTTATAATCGCCTTGAAACTATATGAATGATTAAAGAAACATCAGCTTCACGCCTCATGTCACTTGGAAGTTTACTGAACCCTGCTCTCCCATTTCTTTTACATTTCTGAATAAACAAACGGTTAATCTAATTAAATTACCTTATTCGGTCTACCTTAGTGACACTAGCTTCTTTCGTTCAATGACGCGTTTCGGGATGAAATCCCATCTTCAGATACACAATATCAATTCAAAACGTAAATGTATATGCGGTACAGCGTGCATGCATGCGAGCGCTCCGAGCGATTCAGTTGTTACGTTTTGTATATTTTATTTAAAAGATTTAAAAAATTTTAAATTATGACATAACCACAAAATGTGGTATACATTTACGTTTTGAATTGATATTGTGTATCTGAAGATGGGATTTCATCCCGAAACGCGTCATTGAACGAAAGAAGCTAGTGTCACTAAGGTGGACCGAATAAGGTAATTTAGTTATATTAACCATAAAGTGACTCGGTACGTAAAACATGAATAGATTTAAAAACGGTTAATCATCCAGTCATCGGTGTTATTTTTGTAGGCATACCCGACTTAGGTCTCTCCTAAACGGAATGATCTCTCTAACTTTTTTTTGTTTAATTTGATCCCCAAATGTTTTACTGATACTCGAGGTCTTTGCTATTTCTCTAAGACATCTGCTTGCTTTGGACATAATTTGTCCAATAACTTGCTATTTAACATTTTTACTAACTATTCCACGAGGCATTCCTGTAAATTTTTTATAACGGCCAAGTTTCGACAAATTATCCCAAATATAGTCGCAAAACTAAATAGGTAACATTTGTTTGAAGCTATGGTTACTAACCTAAACTTAGATGGTTGACTTTGAAAATTATGTCAGCTGATTCAAATCAAAGATATATTTAATGGCTTTGAAAACGGCAATGAAGTAAAATAGAATTTAATTAATTTTTCAGAAAAATTTGATTGAACACCAGTCCTTCAAAAAGGTTTTTTACTTGTGGATTTATTATCCACAAAATGTTAACTGCTGGAAATTGTTATTCGGGCAAATTTGAATGTTTCATCTCAAATTGTTTTCAAAAATGAGTAGTTTTTATGTTAAAAGAAATCACCTTTTTTGCATGCGCAAAATTACGAAAAAAGGTTATTAAATTCTTCACACTGTGATAAGGTCTAACCTTCACGAAAAAAAAGTTTTACTATTTTATTATGAAAGCTATGTGTTACATAAGATTTATTCTCAAAACTTTAACAACTTCAAACTAAAAGCTAAATAGAGGTGTCATACTTTTGAGACTGAATATGCAGTAAATATAGACGTCACTACTTAAATGCGTGCATAAATTAAGTTATTATTTTTTTTTATTTTAGCCTTCCCTGTCGACTGTTTTGATCGTTGAAAGCTGACATAATAAATTAATTTTTCGTGTTTATTGTATTGTGTGTGTTATCATACAAATAAATCGTATATTTGTTTAAATGCACTTTGCCATGGGCTTAGAATTACGATTCAGATTTACGATTGGAAATACGATTCAGCTGCTTGGAGTATTCAGATGCGTCCCCACAAAACGTTTGCATGCATGAGACGCTCGAGTCGTCGAAATAACGACAATAAAAACGATTATTTTTATAGCAAGGGTGGCTGTTCTCCCCGAGTTGCAGTCTGTGGGGAATGATTTCACGTTCGGCATGAATGACAGGGTCAGTGCTGCAGTAACAACATCTTTATCCGTCGATATACTTACATACAACTCAAATTTCAAAGTAACGCTGCATTTAAAGTTCTATTGTGACGTCGTTGTTAGAAAACTGTTAGATCACACTGAACTGAATGCATAAAATAAAATTACGATCGTTTTTAAGATAATTGCTGTTTGAAAAATTAACATCACGAACCTTTCTTCAGCTCATACCTGCCTGTGAAAATGAGTTCATACGGTGAATTACGTCACCGTTTTAAAGTAGTGCATTCCTTGTTTTATACTTGGCTTATAATGCCACTAAAGAACAAGTTAGGAAAAAAAGAACTTGGGACATATGTGTGTATTGGCTTCTGGGGAGAAATTCTCAGTTGTCCATTACAGGATGTAACGTAGAAGTGTCCTCACTATATATATATTCAGATTTTCTGCGTCAATATAACAAAACACGTTTCTATAGACCTAAGTCCGAAAACGTCTCGTTGTCCATCTAGGCGCCATTTTGTGATTTTTTGAAAGAAAACTTTATTATTATTACAAAGGAACCAAAGATTACAAAGTTGATTGGATTCCCATCTTCCACTGCTGCTTGTCCATCCAAAGATCTTCATCAATTTCTCTTTCCCTCAATATAGTCTGAATTTCTTCAATCCAGGTCATAGGCGGACTTGCTCTTTTCCTTCTTCCTGATGGGGTCCATTCCATAACTCTTCTTGGCAAACTTTCTTGTGCCATTCTTTTTGTGTGTCCATACCATTGCGAGGAAAACTTTATATTTCAAGAAAGAATTGAGATATCTTAATGAAATTTGGTACATATATTTATATTAATGTCTTTTAACAAATAAAAAAATCATGAATATTTTGTAAATTAAAATTTCAAAATGGCTTTAATTAATAATTGTTCACTTTAACTAATTGAACAGTAATAGGACTGTAAATTGTAATGTTATCAAATTTTCTTATTAAATAAAATGTTAAGCATTATGTTGTGAACACAATGATATGTTGGCTATTTAAATCCGATAACAAGTGACCGATTTATTGCGGAAAACAGATTTCTCATAACTTCTGACTATTTGTTTTTTTTTTGTGCCGGACTTCTTTCAATTCCTCAAGTACAGGAAAATCTATTTAAAGTTATTGCTGTTTTTTCAAACTAGCTCAGTATCAGTAATAAGAAAGTAGAGGATCGATTTTCAATTAAACTAACAACTTTTACCAAATTTAACTACAAGTGTTTATACAACATAATATAAATCACAAGAATTAAAATAGTTGGAATTGATAGAAATATTAGCATGTTTCGATTAATCATCTGTTTGCTTTAGTGAGTACAGCCATACCATGTGTGTAGTTTAACTAAATAATATCGTCAGTTACTTTTCTTAAACACGGGTTTTAACTTCATATGGTTGTGTTTCATTTACTATGTAATTTTTATGTTTATTAAATTTTTATCATGTAATTGCTCGACAATGCCGAATTACAGTTTGGTTCAAATGTCAGATGTGTGTCTAATGTATGAACTTTCAATTGGAAAGACGCACGGTAGCTTTACAAGTAATAATCACGATTCTTCTGATTCAAATTATGATATGTACATAGATGTAGTTAAATTTTAATGTAATTAATTAATTGAAAAATTGATCCTTTACTTTGTTATACATCACTGTTCCTGAATTAGTTTGAAAAACATAGTAATAACTTTAAAACAATTTTTCCTATACTGGAAGGATTACAGTTTGGACAAAAATAAAACAAGTAGTCAGAATTTATGGGAAGACTGTTTTTCACCAAAAAAATATCTAAAAGAAACACAAAATTTGCCAGCAAACCTTGTTTCTCCTAGCATCATAGTGAAGCCTGAATGTGTCAATTATATTAACACACTTAACAATTTGTGTGTATATGGGGGAGGGGATGTTGTAAAAGTTTACATTTACATCCTTTCTAGACGACAAGATATGAAATTTACCCTGCCCGATGGGGACGTAAGTGTCTTTTAAAAAGTTTGCTTTTTACGCTGTCTAGGAAACTGTTGTATTGTTTTCATAATATAAACGATTATACATAAAATTATAAAGTTGTATTTAACAGTAAGTGGAAATTACTGACTTCTAAAGAAATAGTCCTGGAAACAAGAAAGAGGTTCTTGAAGACTTACATATGAAGCACAGCTCTATATGGATGTAAGATGTGGATAATTGGAAAAGAGGAAAAAAAAGACTTGAAGCACTGGAAATGTGGTGTTACTGGAAGTTACTGAAAGTAAGATAGATCGACAAGATTAGTAATGATGAGATTCTGACTACAGTTGCAGAAACAAGACGTTTCTGTCAAAATAATGTGAAGTGAAGGGTTGAATTTATTGGCCATATTATGAGCCACGAGAATTTGATAAAACAAAAATAGAACGTTACATTGAAGAGGAAAGAGGAAGAGGAAGAGGAAGACTGAGACTCCAATATATGAAACCGATTACTGGTGATGTAAGTTGTAGTTGCTATGACGAGATTAGACGGAGAGTACAGAGGAGATCGGTGTGGAGAACTGCTACAAACCAATCTGCGGATTGCTAACTAAAGAAGAAGAAGACATAAATTTAAAGACATCTGCAGAATAGTATTGCTATTTTGGAAAATTTCAGTTGCGTATTCCTGCATACCCTACTTTTTGAATTGCTCAAACAAATAGAAGCTTATTTACTGTGTTTATTCGTGTATAATAATTTTTTATCACAAAATCAAAAGCGATAGTTGTTTTTAGACCATATGTTTTTATTTTTAAATTACTCTTACTTTCTGGCCGTTGCTTGTAATACCAGAACATTTCAACAGTGGTCAGCGTTGGTGTACATTACCTGATGTCGGTTTGTGACCAAACACTCCCGCAAACATTGCGGGGATCCTAATGCAGCCGTGAATGTCCGACCCGACGCCGATTACTGAAGCTGCTGATCCAATTACGGCCGCCTGCACATAATTCACCATTAGTAAAACAATAGTATAACGATCATTTGAAGATAATAATTTTAAGGAATAAGAAATATGATAATACGATGATAGTAAGAAAAAAACAATATTAACGATTGTTATGAAGATGATAATTTACAAGATTCTTCTTACTACAAAAAAAAAAACATACAAGTATACTGGTGAAAAAATGAAATTTAACCAAAGGCCAGCCGTAAAACGATTTTCACCCACCTCCAACTTGTTAAATTATCTTTAATTTGTTTTTTGTTACGTTTTTGTGTGGTAATAATTGACCGAGTTACGATCATTCGGATTAACGGTTTTTCGTTGTCTGTAAAAAGAACTCGACTTAAAAGCTTAGTGTTTTAGGAATAAGTAAAAAATCGTGCGCTTTAGGAAACATTTATAATTGTTTTTATGGCGTAGAGAATTATCTTTAATTTTATTTTTAATTCAACGGCCTACAATAAAAATTAACTGATTTGTGGTAAATTAAACATATATTATGGATCAAATCAAAGAAATGAAAAACCAAATTAAAGATAATTTTACAATTTATAAAAAAAATGTAGTACATTTTTCTCTAACTTTAGTAGCTTTCAGATTAATTGAGAAAAACGCAATTTACCAGCTTTTCACTCCTCTGAAAAAATGCCCACTCATTGTACATAAGTAAACTTTTTAATATTTAATTAATAAAGTTGTGTTAGTGGTTATAATCACAAACAGAAATAACACTGTTGCACACCACTATAGAATAATTTCTCGATTAGTACTATCAAGTTTCACAGCTCATCAGTGGTGTGCAAGAGTGTTACTTCTGTTTTCTTTTTATTAATCAGTATTTTTTGACTCGACGTATTCAGAAATATTCATTCATACTGTGCTGTTAACTTGACTTTCAGCATGGCGACTGGGCTACAAATAAAAAATGTAACGTAAAATGATACACGATACACTTTAAATTACAATATTGCGTGTAATACTTATTGTTGTTGGCTGGCCTTAAGCGTTATAATCTGGCATAACAGCACAGAAATATAGCTACAAAAGTGTGAATTTATAAAACGATAGGGTAAAGCATAGCTTCGTACAGACGTGAGATTTTAGACTGTTCAGAACGGTACCGAAACAAGCTGAGGGTAATAGAAACGGATTTCTTAAGAAAGACAGCGGAACGATCCAAACGGTAGAAATAGAAGCGAACGGAGTTAGAGAGGTTGTGAATATGAGCCAAGAGGTAATTGAGAAAACGAGAAGAAAATTGATACAGTACGGACATGTCCTAAGTACGGAACGTTGCCAGAACATGGCAACGACAAAGAAAAAAGGAAAGGCACCAAGAACCGGATCAACGCCATAAATGGTGGACAGTAATGTGGGAATTTCATATTCAAAGGTTGGCTAATCTGTACGCTCTGGCCTCACGCTTGATGCGAACAGGCTAAGACACAGTGCAATGTACGTCGGCGGGCAGCGGACGTAATCGCGTTTGCTGCTTCGTCCTGTCATTTCTTCATTTTTACTTGTCGTCGAGACAATTTATGTAGGCCTTAGGCCTACAACATTTTCATGTAGCTTTGAGTGTTGCGTACTTGCGCCTCAATTTACCATGTAACATTTTTTTACCCGACGTGGTTTTTCAAAATTCAAAATGCGTATCAGACTTAGCCAATCTTACAATTCAACTTAAATTGTACAACGGAACATCAATAAATGTATTAAATTACAGTCCACGCTCATCATTATTTTCTGCATCCTGGAAAATACATTTACAATATTAACTTCCTAACATGTTTTTGGTCGCTCCGTGCCTGGATTCATCATTTTACCTTCTTTCAACTTATACCAGAGCGGCTTTCATCATTTTTTCCACCTCAATTTCTGGCCATCACGGGCGATTCAGCATGTTCGCTGATCCGACCGTGTCGGGAGTTATTCAGCGTTTCTTTCGTCGCCATTGAGCCTCGTGACAACACCACTACAAGACCATCCATGTGTTGACGCCTACACACCAGATTGAGCAGTCATCTATCCAGTCCGTGCGTGTCTGCCATCTATTCCACGGCCTCGACGCTCCAGGACATCTCACAGAAGGTACGACATCAACGACATCACTAACAGGTGTGTAGAATGGCGGAAGGAGGCCTAAAAGTGCTGGTTAGAAAGAGAGGCGGTTTAAAGTCTGCCATAGTGCGAATCAATTCTGCTATAATTAATTTTGATAAAAGCAGTAACACTAAACATTTTTTAACTGTTAGATTGGAAAGTCTAAAGAGTTTAGCAACAAAATATGATGAGGTACAGTCTGAAATTGAATTAATTTCTAAGGACATAAACGCTGCTCAAGAAGACAGAATTGAGGTTGAAGAACTTTTATACTCAACCGAAGCTAACATCTTGCAATTAATAGAAACTTTCAACGTTCAGACTGGATCTCAAGTATTAACTAGCAATGTGCAATTAAAACCTATAAGTTTGCCCTGCTTCACAGGCAACATTTTAGAATGGCAGCACTTTTATTCAATATTTCTGGACTTGGTACATGCCAGATCTGATCTAACTTCAGTGCAAAACTACATTATTTGTATTCATCTCTCAAAAATGAGCTATTAGATCTAATTAAGGCCTTACCTATTTGTAATGAGAACTATTCAATAGCGTTAAGTTTGCTGTCCGCTAGATATGATAACAAATTCATATTAGGGAAATATTATATTCAAAATTTACTAGAAGTCAAGTCTACAATCAAAGACTCTGTACAGAGCTTAGCAGAATTTATAAATACAATAACGTCTTCTGTCAATTCGCTGGCAGCTATGCAATTGTCAGTGGATTCATTTGAACACATTACTGTGCAACTATTGTCAGCAAAACTTGACCATTCCACGTTTAAATTATGGAAGGAGTCTATAGATCCCGATAATCTTCCTAACTTTCAGAGCTTTACTCAGTTTTTAAACGCACGTAGAGAATTATTAGAAAATACATTACCGATAGACGCTGGACAGCAGCTTAACAAGCCGACTTTAAATTTTAATAATAAGTCTGGAAAACATAAATTACGAAACTCTGCTGGCAGCACTGCATTTAAAAGTTATCATTCAACTTCAAATAATTATTTATGCCCATGCTGCAAGGCCAGTCACCCAATTTATATGTGTGACAAATTTCGTGAATTAAGCATATCAGAACGAGGGCAATTTATATTAAAGCATAAATGCTGCACTAATTGCTTAAGACCAGATCATTTTTCACCTAATTGTAAGACCAAACAATCATGTAAGATCTGTTCAAAACGACACCATACATTGCTGCACATAAATAATGTGTCAAAACAAGGTTCTGCCAGCAGCAGTAATTATTGTTCATTCAAGCTTCAATCAGCAAACAATGTTCTCTTGTCAACAGCAGTCGTGTTCGTCATCGACCGTGCTGGTAACAGACAGCTTGCAAGAATTTTGTTAGATGCCGGGTCACAAGTGAACTTTTGTACTGAATCATTTGCTAAAAAATTGCAACTTAACTTGACTGAATCTAACATACCAATTACAGGTATTAATAATGCGACATGGTGTGCCACTAATTTGCCATCTATTCGTATTGTTTCTCGCTATCAAAGGTTCAGCTTTGACGCTACGTGTGCAGTCTTATCTGCATTGACTCATAAACTTCCAGCACATTCTGTCGACATAAATCATTTTAATATCCCAGATAACGTTTTCCTTGCTGACCCACATTTCAACGTATCAGCTGACATAGACATACTTTTAGGAGGGCAGTTTTATTTAGATTTGATTTTAGCTAACAAATATGTACGTAGTCCTAACTTTCCTATTATACAAGAAACAAAATTAGGCTACATTCTAGCAGGCAATCTGCCCAAACGTTGTCATTCTAAGGGTCCTGCTGTTTCGCTCTTGGTAAGAAACAGCGACAGTCAAATTTTAGCGTTTCTTGAGAAATTTTGGGAGACCGAAACCATCCTTGATAATGCACCCCTTAGTAACGATTCAGTTTGTGAGGAACATTTTGTTAAGTCCACTCATCGCAATGATGAGGGTAGGTTCGTTGTCTCATTACCATTCGGGTCTGATAATCCCCATTTGGGTGAGTCCTATGCTACCGCTGAAGCGAGATTTTTAAGTTTAGAACGCAGGTTCAAGCGTGATTCTGAGCTTGCGCGTGAATACGCAAACTTTATTCAAGAGTATAGAGATCTTGGCCACATGGCGCTAGTCGACGATTGTTCTGTTAATTCCAGGGTTTCAAATACCTACTATTTGCCTCACCATGCCGTTTTTAAACATTCTAGTTCCACGACAAAACGTCGCGTCGTTTTTGATGGCTCGGTCAAAACTACCAATGGTCTTTCTCTCAATGATATTTTGTTAGTAGGCCCAAATGTCCAACAAGATCTTTTTTCTATTCTTTTGCGATTTCGCATACACAACTATGTTCTGATCGCCGACATCGAGAAGATGTATAGACAAATTCTAGTGTCTGATAACGATTGTCATTATCAACGTATTCTGTGGCGTAATTCTCCGCTTGAACAGTTTAAACATTTTGTACTGCGAACTGTAACATACGGTACTGCTAGTGCCTCGTTTTTGGCCACTCGTTGCCTTATTCAGATTGGTAAGGATCATGAAGCTTCTTTTCCTGACGCTGCTTCAGCTATAATTAATGATTTTTATGTCGATGATTTGTTAACCGGTGCAGACACCATTTCTAATCTGACCAAGTTGAAATCTGACTTGGGTACGTTGTTGAGTCAATATGGCCTTACTCTACATAAATGGGCATCAAATGAACCAAATGTGGTCACAGATCATAATTTATCACTCCCATTAAACAAACAAGGCAATGTGCGTACGTTGGGCATTCTTTGGAACAACTCTACAGATTCATTTTTGTTTGACATCAAGTCATTTCCGGTTGAGTCAAGCATCTCTAAGAGGAAAATCCTGTCGATTATTGCGGGTATCTACGACCCACTCGGACTCGTCGGTCCAATTGTTTTTCTTTATAAACAGGTCATGCAGCAACTGTGGCTGTGCAATCTTGGTTGGGATGAGCCAATTTCTGAGCAATTATATTTGTATTGGCGTTCATTATGCGATAAGTTATATCTAATTGGTAAAATTATTGTCCCACGCTCTATTCGCAGCAAGTCCAATGCAAAGATAGTTGAATTACATGGTTTTGCGGATGCTTCTGAAAAGGGCTATGGGTGTTGTGTTTACGTTAGAGTCATTTATCAAGATTCATCGGCCTCTTGTCACCTTTTGTGTTCCAAATCGCGCGTGGCTCCACTACGACAGGTGTCATTACCCCGCATTGAACTCTGTGCTTGCTTGTTGTTATCGCGACTTCTATTCAAGGTCACCCCTGCTCTTCATTCCTTTGTCAATAGCGTTCACCTGTACTCCGACTCCATGGTATCTATTGGATTCATGCCCAGTCTTCCAGCTGGAAGACCTACGTCGCTAATCGTGTTGCTGAGATTCAGCGTCTCACTGAAACCTACACATGGCATCATATCAATTCGCAACATAATCCTGCTGACATTATTTCTAGGGGATGTCACCCCGACATTTTGCGCGATTGTTCCCTTTGGTGGCATGGTCCCGCTTGTCTGTCTCAATCTTCTGAGCCCAATCCTTTTTTACCTTTCTCACCTTCTAATCTATCGTTTCCTGAATGCTCTGCGGAGGAGAAACAAACCCCCAAACTCTCTTTAATTTCTACCTTACCTATTGATATTTCAAAGTACTTTTCTTCATTGCACCGTCTGACTCGCGTGTACGCTTATTGCTTTCGATTCATCAAAAATACTAGACCCTCTAGGGCTGAGAAAATCTCCGGTGTTCTTACCCCCACCGAAATTCATTCTACTCTTAATTTCTTCATAAAGCAATCCCAGTCCATCCACTTCTCTGCTGAGCTTAATTGCCTTCGTAATGGGGCTTCTGTCTCTATTAGGAGCAAGTTGTCTTCTCTGGACCCGTTTCTTGATGAGTTTGGTGTCATGCGTGTCGGCGGACGCTTACAGCAGTCGCAACTACCCTATGACAATAAGCATCCTATTGTCTTGCATACATCGGCTCACATCACTCGCCTTATAATCGAGTGCGAGCATATTCGTCTCCTCCACGCTGGTGCTCAACTTGTCCATCATTCACTTCGTCAACGCTGGTGGATCATTAACGCCAAGATAGTCATTCGTTCCATCATTCGTAGATGCGTCAAGTGTCTCAGATTTAACACCAAACATCAGGTTCAAAGGCTTGGTATTTTGCCATCTCCTAGGGTTACTCCTTCGCGGCCGTTTCTATTCTGCGCAGTTGATTATGGTGGTCCCTTCATGATTCGTCATGGCGGGCAGAGATCTAGCACTCTGTCAAAATCCTACGTGTCTTTGTTCATTTGCTTAGCCACCAGGGCCATTCATTTGGAATTGGTTTTCGACCTTACGGCCAATGCGTTTGTAGCTGCCTTACGTCGCTTCATGGCCCGTAGGGGCATACCCAGCCAGTTATATTCTGATAATGGCACGAACTTTACGAAGGCCCGCAACGTTTTGCATGACCTTTACAATCTTTAGCATAATAAGGATGCCACCTCATCAATCCAATCCTTTACGACCTCTCATGGTATTAAGTGGTCATTTATTCCGCCCTCGTCACCTCATTTTGGTGGTCTTTGGGAGAGCGGTATAAAGAGTTTAAAGTATCATTTGCGCCGCGTGGTCGGCAAGTCCATACTCACTTTTGAGAAGTTTACGACGGTTTTGTCTCAGATAGAGGCATGTCTAAACTCACGTCCATTATTTGCCGTTTCATCGGATGTAAACGATCCAGTGCCACTTACCCCTGGCCATTTTTTAATTTGCGCACCATTAACGGCAATACCCGATCCTGACTTATCTCACGTTCCCATCTCTCGTCTTGGACGTTGGGAACTTCTCCAGAAGTTTGTCCAAACTATTTGGAAATCATGGTCTCGCGACTACTTACACCAACTGCAACAACGTCACAAATGGAAATTCGCAAAGGAAAACGTTTCCATTGGTGACCTGGTTTTGCTGATCGAGGATAACTTGCCTCCATTAGCAAATGTGGGGTAATTACCGCCACATTTCCCGGACCAGACAATTTAATCAGAGTAGTTGACGTTCGTACGCCTACTGGCACCTATCGCAGACCAATTCATAAGTTATGTTTGGTCCCAGCAAGGGACGAACAGTAAAAAAGAGTTTATTTTCCTTTTAAAATTAAATCTATATATTTGTCAAACATGTGTTAAATCAAATGTTCTAAGAAGATTGTGTTAGTTATAAGCACTTTATTTTTAGCATAAGCTTTAATTTGTATATTTTCAATTCAGACTGTTTGTTTTACTTAAGCAAGTGTCAATTTGTTTAATATGCAAGGTTTCAATTATTTTTTGTATTTTTGTGTATACAACATTTGATTTATGCGTCATGTCTTTGCTTAGTATTTGTTCTTATGTCATAAATTTTGTTATATAATATTCACATGGTTTTGCAGCTATACAAACCATGTATGCATCTTTCTTGCACATTTTTTGTTAAAATGTGTGCCATTTTATTACTTTATGAATTTATGTGTTACTTGCAATTGTTCAACACATGCATTACATTCTGTATAAACACATTTGCTGTACTTGTCACTTATGCTATTGCGCCTTGTATTCATGTATTTGTAATTATCCAAACCTATTTCTATTGTATTTTATTATGTATAACTTTGTATCTATGTAAAACACATTATTTTACCCGCATTTACTGTCTATAATCATGCGCCACGCACATATTTTTATATTTTGTATTTGTATTTTGCGATCACGTATTGCACAATTATTATTCATGCTTTCAATTATGACATACATGTCATTACACTTATGTACTTGCGATTATTCAACAATGTATAATCTGTTTTCACATGTCAATTTATTGTGCATTCCTGCAACTGTCAGGTATAGCATGCACCATTTAATTATTATATTACAGCGTTATGCTAAATCTATGTTTTTACATGTATAATTTTGTAATAATTTTTGTCTATTCATTTTACACTCAATACTATTATTTATAAGTCAACTGGCCTTGACTGGTTTAGGCTGTCAATCATGAATTGCATAAAATATTTGCAATTTGTATCGGGCCCATCATGTGATGAGTCACCGATTATTCATCATCAAACATTGTCAAACTATTCATTATTCATGTTTTATATTGTCTTATATTGTATACATACAATATATATTGTAACGTACCAAATTGGCAGTTGCATAAGATAACTACCTAATACGTCAAATAAAAGGATATCATGAAAATATTTCAACGTGCATAAAAGAAGGAACAGGAGAATATAAACAAAGTGTGTATCTACGAACGTATATTATTGAAACAACACAACAACGAAGAAGGAAGAGTAATAAGGATATCATCGAGTATAGAAGAGAGAGAAAATGACAACGAGCCAATATAATATGTTAGCATCCAGGCCCAATACATCCAAAATAGTGAGGGGATATGACGAAAATAATTACTAAAATAAAAAGGATACGAATCAAGCACAACCACAATGATGATAAAACAAACGAATTTGTTTATTAGTATAAAATAATATGGAACAATGATTACCATAACCACGAATAAAAATATGGAAGAGTATGACAAGACTAAGGAAACATTGATTATCACAAATAACGTGTAACCCAGGAGAACACCGATAGTGAGCAACAATTAACCAGAAGAAGAAAAGAAGAAGAAGAGGAAAGGAAACATACCACGAAGAATGAAGATAATGTATGAACAGTACAAGGCATCAACATTCACAAGATATGCAAGGAACTAAAATTAATATAGTGACCGGAAGAAGTGTAATGATTATTCGAAGATCAATGACAAAGAAACCAGTGTTTAGCATCATTGAGTGATCACGAACAATAACAGTGAAAACTTAATATGAGTGTAACAACCTGTGATATGATAACCATTTTACCCCAAATAAACACTACAAACAATACAAGTGAAAATGTTTATAACGGAGGAAAATGATTAACCATTATAAGTGAAAGAATCCAAGATTAACTAGTTAAAATGCACAGACATTTAGTGTGACAAGTTTAATCAAGATTGTAACACAACATAGATAATCATTAAGACCACCAAAAGAAATATGAGACAGAACAGTAAATTAATTGTTCATAGGGACTGATAATAAAAGCTTTGTAAGCCTTAAAATGAAATGTGCCTGAATGCCATAGCAAGACAGGACAAAATATAAATTAATTCCAGAACAAACAGTAGCAAATAAGCTAGTTTGTTAGGTATAAAACAATCAATGTACCAAAAAACTAGGGGCAACCCACCAAGAAATGTAATATTATTAGACTAAGAATACCTGTGTTATTGTTTCAACAAATAGTGTAAAAATGTGTATAACTTAATAATTAAACCATTGTAGTAGAATGCCATAATGAGATGGAAATAGTTGAGTCAAACACTGCATAAAAATATGTTGCACATTGTTGTCAGACAACTGACACATAACCTCACAGAAAATGAACCTATAACATAAAATCATGTACATTAGTTAAACCAAGCAACTATCCACAATTGTTTCAAACAAAGGATAGTTAAGAATAATAATGCAAACCAATAAATGCCATATGTACTGAAATACACAGCAAATGAATCAGATTGAATATGATATCATAAAGCAAAATGAACAAAACCCCAATGTGACAAGATAGTTAATAAAAAAGCATTATCAAAACTTATCAAAAGATTGTGACAAATGTTACCAGTAGTTAGAGAAATGTCTAATACTGCTATGAGAACACATCACAAATGTAATAGTAGTAGTTTAATAATTGAAATATTATAAACTAACTAACTGCAATTGTAAAACCAGATGTAAATAAACACCATGCTATAACTTGGAGAGCTTTCAGATAACGAAAAGTTAATAAATACATTGAACCAACAAGGTACAACAATTGTACACTATTTTAATTACTAACATTATATCCTTTGTGTAATAAAATAATAAAATAAGTGACAAAACGGAGAAATGAGAACAGAAGGTATTTTGATCATACTATAAGTATATAAAAAAATAACAATTTTAGCAAAATAAAATGTGAACAAATGTAAATAAATGTACATATTAGTGTTAGGATGTCAAACATATGTAATAGGATAAGGAATAATAGCGTTACATGTAAATATAAACAATCGAACATGGTCGGTATGGACGCCATTAACAGATATTGTTTAAACTGTAAATATAACTATTTTATGTACTAACATGAAGGAGAAATGGACTCGAGATGTTTAGTAATAAGTATTACAGTGTAATTGTAACGAAATATGGTGAAACAGACTTATTTATATTAAGAATCACCATATGGGTTTTTGAGATGGCCAAGTGAATTAATAATGAACGGATTTAGTGCTTGTTTAGACTTAAAATAAAGCCACAAGTGTCCGCGATTTAATGCCACTACCCAACCGACGATACGACAAAAGATAAGAAAGTTATGACAATTATAAACTTTTCAATCATTTTGAGTATCCATGCATACGTCACACATAATCTCGAACCCACGCTTAGAATTGTAAAAAATTAAAAGTTTTATTTGACCAAAGTGTTTTGGGGTTGAGAGTTTGACCTTTTGAACCAATCAAATAGCTTAAAATGACCAGACGAGAAAGAGACGCTTTGGCGAAAGAATCATTCGTTCTGCATCACTCACGACGAGAGGTCTACGCAAAAAGTCAGCAAGATAATTTTGAAATGTGCGCGTCACCTACAGTAATACGTAAACAGACACTAACCTATACACCACAATATATTACCGAGTGTCCAGTGAATTAAGTGAACAGTGAAATAACACGACCAGTGTATAATAAGGGTCATGTTTTGTGTATTCAATCAGGGAGTACTATATTTTAATTATTTTAAAGAAGTTAATGAAAATAATAATTTTCGTTGATGAACGAAAGATATTGTTTTGGACTGCACTAGTCATAATGCTTGAGTGCTTAAACTGTGATGGACAATTATCAGAGCTTAATAAATAAATTGTAGCACAATAATTAATTCAAAAATAATTATTTTACAATTAAAGAATAATTGAGAAAGGCGGAATTAACTTAGATACCGCTCATCAGTATATAGTATATAGTCGCTTACTTGACTACGACTTTTGAATGAACAAATAATTATTTTCTTGTGCAAATATTTTAATAACTGATAATTATACGTCAAATGATTCATAAATAGAATGTTTGTGATCATATCATTAAGAATTTAATAAATAACATACTTATTCTAAATAATCACTTACGTGTACTAGGTAAACTAACCTAGAATCGATGAATGTAATTTTGTCACAAAGAAACAATTCTGTTCTTGAATAATTTTACTGAAATGAAAGCTATAACAAGAGTTTTTTCTCTAGATTTTTACTCTTGCCAGTACATGGTTCTGCTAATTAATGAATAAATCATAATAATATTTTTAACAGTGCAAATCTCAGAGCACGTGTTGACCACAACTGCTATATACGTTTGCATAGCTACGATATATCGGTTATGGTACCGAGTTTTATAATTTTAAATTTTGTTCTTTTTTATAGTAATAGATAATTAAATATTGTTAATTAAAGTCACATCTTGTAATCTGGTATCATGTATCTTCAAAGAACTCACTAATTTGGTAATATAATTGAGTAAAGTGAACCTAACCTCGTTCACCAAAAACATTGTACCTTACAGCAGTGTTACCAGCCTTGAGGTACAGAGATCTCAGGATTTGTTTAAATTTGTTATTGTTTGTAAAAAGATATTATTAATTGTTTTTAAAAGAGTTTATTGAATTTAATAATTGTCAATAAATCCCCAGTTTATTTACCAGTGGAAACAGAGTTTTGATTTCTATACAATAGATGAAGTAGTTTAATTTTTTCATAAACAGTTCTCTCATAAGGTGGCGGTAGTATTTGAATGACTGATATCATTCGAATTACAATTGAACATTTAATTTATTTTTATTGTTTATGTGCATTCTTTGTGATATTCAAAAGGAATATCTATGTATGTATGTTAAGTGTTTTTACAGTAGAAGAAGTCACCATCGAGAATATTGAAGACATCCACGTATGGTAAGTAGGGAGGTTGACACAGTGAAGTGATAAATACTCTTTTAAACTACAAACCTTTAAACGTGAACATTATCCCCAAATTTAATAATCAACTACACAATAATAAACAATTATAATAATAATCTAATCTTAACGTTGTAAGTTTTGTTACAATATTAGCAATACATTGCTAATTCATGTATTTATACTCATGTATAAATCAGGTTGTAAGCCAACTGTGGCCTGTTCAACTGTTATCATCATTATTCAGGTTTTATCTCTGAACAGTTTAATGTTATAACTGTTGTCTAACATTTCAATCTCAATGTTCAATACAATTTACTGAGGTTGAAATCTATTATTAAGAACGTACATTGTGTTTTCTTATAATAAATTATTAAAATGTATTAAAAAATCTTTTGATTTTTTGCGGGCAGCTATGGACAGTAATGTGGGAATTTCATATTCAAAGGTTGGCTAATCTGTACGCTCTGGCCTCACGCTTGATGCGAACAGGCTAAGACACAGTGCAACGTACGTCGGCGGGCAGCGGACGTAATCGCGTTTGCTGCTTCATCCTGTCATTTCTTCATTTTTACTTGTCGTCGAGACAATTTATGTAGGCCTTAGGCCCTACAACATTTTCATGTAGCTTTGAGTGTTGCGTACTTGCGCCTCAATTTACCATGTAACATTTTTTTACCCGACGTGGTTTTTCAAAATTCAAAATGCGTATCAGACTTAGCCAATCTTACAATTCAACTTAAATTGTACAACGCAACATCAATAAATGTATTAAATTACAGTCCACGCTCATCATTATTTTCTACATCCTGGCAAATACATTTACAATATTAACTTCCTAACAAATGGGATAATGTTAACCACATCATCAGGAGTAGTGGAGACTGTCTCTTGATGGATGGAAAGTCAAACAAGCCATGAAGTGGTCATTAGGCACTGCTGCTTAAAAAGTTCATCCATTAGACCCAGACTCAATGACGCTGACATAGTAATCTAAGGATCCCGACTGAAGGTGTTTTCAGGAGATAGATCAAGCCATCGTGTTCAAAGTCTGTGATGGCTAGGGGTTTCACGATTCGATGTAGGAGGGAAGGGACCCGATAACGTATCACTCATGAATATATGGCATGTCTGTTCTCTTTAATTCATTTAGGTGCTGGTATAATGATTCATTGGTCTTCGAGAACGTAAAGTCAGCTAAGGAGCAAACAAAGTCTGCAAGATGGGCGTTCGGCTGAAATATGAAATACTGAGCTAAACTACAATAAGAACTAACGGATTCTGAAAGGCAGTTAGTTAAACCTAGTAGCTATACGTTTTCTGCTCCAATGGCTCACGCCAAAGTTAGTTGTCTCCTCCTTCTATATTCCTCTCTCTCTCTCTCTCTCTCTCTCTCTCTCTCTCTCTCTCTCTCTCTCTCTCTCTCTCTCTCTCTCTCTCTCTCTCTCTCTCTCTCTCTCGTTATTTTTGGCGTGACAATAGAATTAATATTGAAAGACAAAGGAAAAGCATTTATTAACATGATGTACAAAATAAAACATCGATAAAATGAGTTGTATGTTTTGTTTCGTCAAAGTTTTGTTATGAGGAATGTAAATATGACTCTTATCCGTTTAATAATCACGACTCGCTTGCACACACATACACACATATTTATTCACACTGACTTATGTATTTATGTAAAAGTAACAGTACAGATAAACCTGTATGTACATAATTGTGCCATTTATTGCATATTTCTACTGATCCAGGTTACTAAAACGTATGTTATGCTTTATAAATGGATTCTACGAGTTTACTTAATAATATACTCGTATTTGTCTTAATAATGGGAACAGGCTATTAATATATTTTAAGTAATTTAGATCAGGGGAGTATTTACGAGGCGACAAACGGGACCGGACCCTCCCAGAGGGTAAAAAAAGTTGATGAATTTTGTTAATCACTTAATGTTTAGACGGTTTTATTATTTTTTCACATGTGTACGCCAATATAGTATGAAAACTCTTTTGTAAACTTAATTTATAATCTTTTGTAAATTTTATAAACTCTTTATTTTGTAACTATTTTTTAAATATACAAACAGGTTTATTACACACCATTATCATCATTATACCTTTGAAATACGCATGAAATATAGGAAAATCAGTTCAGTCAATAAGTATCTTGTAAACAGTGTTTCAATAACGCATATTTTTATTTTGTTATTATCGTTTACTTTAAAGGGACTGATTTCAGCAATTTAATGATAGTAGTGTTGTTTGGTCTTAACTTGGTCTTTCTCTTGTATGAAGCCGACCCGATCCCGGAACTTCTCCCACTCCAAGCCCAAATTCTAGATACGCCACTGATTTAGGTGTCATATGTTAAGTGCTAAAGTAAATGTATTCTTTTCAAATGTCGACTTGGAAGTTTAATTATAATATTATAATTTACAAGTGTAACAAAAAACCTTTACGTCTCTACAAAATGATTCTAAATCATCACGATGTATACACCTGACTATAAAGAAACAGGATTACACACACACACACACACACACACACACACACACACACACACACACACACACACACACACACACACACACACACACACACACACACACACACACACACACACACACACACACACGAGTATAAAACGAATTATTCCCCTATATTTGAAGAATGGGACGATCTACAAACTTCTCAAACTTCTTTCACTGGATGTCAGGGTTAAGGTTAATGCTTGAGTTGGCCTTTAGCGAAAGTAGTATTACCTATGCAGTGCTAAAAACTACTCAAATCAAATTTCCTCTGAGAATTTACACCGACAAACATATGACTAGTTAAGTGTTTAAATGATTACCTCTCCTCCGGAAGAGCCGCCGACAGTGCGACGCTGGTTGTAGGGGTTCTTCGTCAACCCATAGAGGACGTTGTTGGTCTCGGCAGGCGCGCACAGCTCCGACTGGTTTGTCACTGCCAAGGGGATCGCTCCAGCTTGACGCAGCAACCTCACCGCTTCTCCGTCACATTCTGCCTTGTTTCCCGCTCGGAGTGCGCAACCGGCAGCGAAATTCATGCCTGCAAAGTCAAAAGGTTTAACAGTTCTTTAATTTTTTATAATACAATATCAGGTTTAGACAATATCAGGTTTAGACCATTGCACATGGCGATTGGCTACTAAACTAAAGGCCCTCAGTTCGCCTTGTTCAATTTTCTGGAGACATCCTGGAGGTGACCAGGATCTAATTTGTGCTGTAATAGGAAAGAACAAGAAGGCTTGTTTCAGTATCTAGCATGAGAACGGGCGGTTGAGCGTAGTCCTGGCTACACTAGCTCTCTTGTATTTTGTACGGCTAAAGCTGGAGAAACTGTGTTACACAGCAAAACTATGGATGAGAACCGTTCACACTCAGATAGACAATCTTAGGAGGTAAGGCTTTTTAAATTTTATTTTAACTTAGTTTAATTTTATTCATTTTGATTATTGTATTCAATTGTTTCAACAATGTCTTTGCTTTTTTATAGATAC
Source organism: Magicicada septendecula (assembly GCA_034769895.1). Taxonomy (NCBI): domain Eukaryota; kingdom Metazoa; phylum Arthropoda; class Insecta; order Hemiptera; family Cicadidae; genus Magicicada; species Magicicada septendecula. The sequence continues at coordinate 139,277,628 of CM068372.1, forward strand.
TTTTTTGTAATATTTAATTTTACTAAATCCTACAGGTTGTTACTAATCGAAACGTTGTGATTATTAATGAGTCCGAAACTACTTAATACTGTCCTATGGTAATTCACTCGTATCTGTATAAGTCTTCATGTTTCGCTCACATATTAACAATCTCATTCAGATTATGTACTGATAGTTCTTGTATGGAACATATGCGTAATGCGGAAAAAGTGTACGCCATTACAGAACAATCTACGTGTTCTCGGCTATTCCAGTGGAATCCGGGTGTAATGTGTGTGTGTGTGTGTGTGTGTGTGCGTGCGCGCACGTGTGTGTATGTGCGTATAGATTTCTGCTACTTTGAGATGAAGGACACTAATTAGTGACACTTGTCACGCGTCCGCAGCTGAGAGTGATCTAGATTTCGCCAGCCCGCGCAGACTGTATTCAAGGCGGCAAGCAATTACGCTCTAGTATTTTCTGGTAGCGTTCTTGGCGCGTAGTATGTACTATTCTGGAATCTCATCGGGGTATAAATACATGTACTCAGCGACGCTTAGTTTCAGTTTTAGTGCCGATTTATTCCAGTGCGGTTCGTAGTACTGTGGCGAAATGTTATGTGTTTTATAATTGTGCGAAACTATATTAGTTGACATTATTATTGCGTGTGAACAGTTTTTATTTGATTTGTTGTAAGAGACTATCTTGTTGATTACAAACTGTTTAATTGTGATAGTTAAAGCTGAATTGGTGATTAGTGACTTAATTGGTGTCTTGTATTTAGTTTTTCCACTGTACCACACGACGATCATTGACCGTCGTAACAGTATGCTCCGCATCTTTTGGAGGTTCAAAAGGGTACTATCGATAGGAAAAGAAGCCTTTTTAGAATGAAAGGACCTATCTGCACGGTAAGCATATTAGTCTTGAGACTAGGAAGTCTTTCATAAAGTCCTTTGTCTGGAAAGTATTGTTATGTGGGTGTATGTCTTGAACTTTGAGGGGTGGCATAGGAGACGAGAAAGCTTGAATATGCGTAAATGTTGTTTTGGAGGAGACTCACCAAAAGAAGTTGGGTGGAGAGGTGTAATAATGAGGAAGTTTGAGTAGAACTAATAAGCAAAGGCATTTGCTAAACAGTGTAGGCCTTAGGAGTGCAAGGTTTGTGGTGTGTACACTAAGGAATGAGATTCTTGATGACGAGGTGTTGAGCGAGAGGTTACGGGGCGACATGGTTAATCGTACTTGAGGAACTTGATCAGTGAGGTAGGATGGGATGTGGCTCTTATATCGAGATGAAGAGGGAGAGAGAGAGAGAGAGAGAGAGAGAAAGAGAGAGAGAGAGAGAGAGAGAGAGAGAGAGAGAGAGAGAGAGAGAGAGAGAGAGAGAGGGAGGGAGATGGGGAGGGGGGAGAGAAAGTATGTGGTTGCAGTGACAAAACTTTAGATTTAGACCTTAGTAAGTAATACTTAATACGTATAGTAATAGTAAGTAAGTAATAGTAACAGTAATAGTTATGAGAATATGCTGAGTGAATCATTTGCATTTAATAAGGAAGTTAAGCAAAATTTATCGGTCACCCTCTTTACTGTTGCGCTACACTATGCCATTAAAGACATAGATCAGCGAGGAACAATATTAAGTAAGACAAGCCAAATATGTGCTTACGCTGACGATGCTGTGATAATACCTATATTAAGACAACGGCTAGTTGCGTTGTACAAGGAGCTGAGTAAAAAATCCGCTACATTGGGACTGAATGTAAATATCATCAAAACTAAATACATGCTCATTTCTAGATCAGAAATAAGAAGAAATCGATATAATTTATGCATAGGGGATAATTCATTTGATGGAGTTAAAAAGTTCAAATACCTGAGTAACATGTTAGATAATGAAGGGCCCATAAACATGAAAATACATGACAGGATACAAGTAGGAAATAGGGCATATTATGCCAACGGTAGACTATTGAGAAGCAAACTCATTAATCGTAACACAAGAGTAAAAATGTAGGCCTATAAGACACTTATCAGACTGTTGTTACTTATGGAGGTGAGACATGGAGATTAAAAAAAAAGGAACTAGAAAGACTAAGAAGGCTTGAAAGAAAGATTGTAAGACGTGTTTTAGACCCGGTTAAAGAAGGTGATGAATGTAGAATAAGAAATAACTAGGAAATATGTGAGCTATTGAAGCATGAGGACATTGTAAGATTCGTAAAGGCTCAACGAATACAGTGGCTAGGTCACCTAGAGCGGATGGATGATCAGCGTATGCCAAAGAAAATCGTGAGGGCGCAAGTCTGTAAAAGCAGGAAGAGGGGCCGATCTAGGATAAGACGGTTGGATGATGTGCTGGAATATCTAAGAAGAATGGGTGTGAGGTGTTACGCTGAGATGGCAATGGATAGGAGACATTGAGGAAAATTGGTGTTGGCTCACGTTGGGCTGTAGTGCTAAAGAAGCAGAAGTAAGTAATACAAAATAATCCATCACTGAAACGTTAATTGTCTCTAACCAACATTTACATGTAATTACTAACACTAATTATACATCTTAGAGGGTGTTTTTAACATGTTTCAAAGGTTTTATGAAGAAAAACATGTTCATTTCTTCTGCGCGCGCGTATTTGTGTGTTTTGACACAATTCGCAAACTTATAAAAGCAACGTATGTTTATCAAAGCAGAAGCGTTATTGTGTAATACAGAAATAAATGTAACAGACTTAGCAAAGCTCATCGCTAGACGTAAGTCGCTTTAATAAAGAGAATATACTGCTAAATTATACAAGTCGGAGCAATATCAATCGTTTTGTCGTCGCAGATAGCAGATGTTAGAGGAGACGACACGCTCACTGTTCTCATATAAAGAATGAGACGTCATCTTTCATCCCGGCTGACAGTTAATAATAAAACAAAGGAAGGCGACCAAAGCGTTCGTACGTCGTCGCATGAAATATCTCTGTTGAAACAACTGGAACAACGAGTCTCGAGTCCGCGTTCTCGTTTTTGTCGCTACCCGTTCATTAAGTTCATTTTATAAAACGATATATCTTGTTCAAGCAAGACGGTAGTAATCTTATTCATTTCACGAGAGTTCTGCTTCACATCGCTTATGAACTCGGTCTGTTCCGTTTTTGTGTTTGGACAGTAATCCGTCCTCATCTTTTATGAACGTTTTCTACTGTTGGTTCTCGTAGTCTTTTTGGTTTCTGGGCTACATCTGAAAAACTAATACCTTACGGTAAAAAGGAACTGTTCACGTTTACAGGTAACTTAGTAACTAGAAAAAGTCGGTAAATAGGCAGCTGTGCAATACTATGTATGACAAGGAATGTTTATGATAAAATGAGACAAAATAAGTTAAAAAAAAAAAAAAAAATTTGTTGAAACGAATATGCGTCTGTTACGTTCAGATTCCTCTGAGGGTGGGGGCCTGGGAGTTTCAATCCCTGGAAGGGAGCAAAAGGGATCTGTACCACCGTCCCGGTGGCTTCCCTACCTTACATCCCCCGTCACATCGCGGCCTGGGGTTTCAGCTGGATTAGAGCCGATTGACACCGTCCTAAGGTGGGTGTATGGTGAACGGTAACCAGGCATTCGACGTCCCTGGCAAGTAGCCGCACTAGAGAACCACTTCTGCCCCAGTGGTCCTAGCCAAGATCGTGTGCGATGAATCCTAGTAATAAACGAAGCCTCCACGTGGCGCCCCTGTTCTGGTGGGAGAGGTCCGTTCAGTGCGTAACGTTGCGTGCCTGGCTGAACCCCACCAGGTGGGTGTGAGCCTTGCCCTAGGGGCAGGATTGCTAGGTGTGGGGATATTTCCCCAAACTGGCGAAATTTGAAGCCTCAAAATGGTAAGTGGGGAAATGGTGGGGATTTGTGTAAATGTGGCGAATTGGTGGCGGTTTCAAATAATTAAAATTTCAAATAATGCAGATTTGAACAAACTGCAGTACAGAAATCCTGCAAAGTTTACAAAACTATAAAATATGTATGTAGGTGCTATAAGAGCACTGTGATTTTGGAAAGTAAAAATCTTGAGGAAATACAACATTTCAGAGTAGACTGCATAAACGTTTATGTTGAATGTGCGCACCAAAACAGCCGGTTTCCTTTCAACTATGTTCAATGCTTAAAACATCTAGAATTTCTAGATAGGAAATAAATTAAAGACAATTCAGTCACTGGCTTCAGCAGCAGCAGCCTTTGAGAAAAGTATTGAAATAAACATGGTAAACATAGACAGGGAATAGAGAGTTCTTAGGAATACAAGTATTAACATCAGTACAGATGAAAGTTTATTAAGCTTTTAGAGAGAAGTTAAAAATACAAAGAATGTGAAAGATACTGAGGCTTTTCCAAGTTTAAATAATTTTGTGACGGAATCTATTTACTTTGCCACATCATAGTAGGTGTGTTGAGAGGATTTTTAGTGCAATCAATATTAATAAAAACAAAATCAGAAGTAAATTGGGTTTCTGAGACACTGTCTGGCCAGGTGCATACGAAAAACGTTCAAGCAAACAAAATAAATCCTGCTTAGATTGTACTAGATATGTTTCAATGCTGGTGAAACACAGCAACTATATATTAACTACCAATAGTTCATATTGGTATAGTATATACCAATTTTAGTATATGAACTAAAAATATCGGTGAATGAGTGTAAATTGTTTTTGTGAATTAAACTATTGGAAAGTTGATAAACACAGTGTAAGTGTGAATATTGACTCAAGCCTATAATGAACTAAGTGGATGAAAAGTATTTCAAAAAGTACTAGGCTGACCTCATCAGGTGAGAACATTTTGTTTTATCATACTTAAAAAACAAGTTTTTAATGTTTATATTATTCTTGTAATAGAATTTAAATATTCAGAATAAACTCAGACTCTATAAAATGAGACACTCTGCATAAAGTACACGGATTTATGGCAGGCAGTGGGGACTGTGATGGCAAAGTTGGGAAATTTTGGGTAGCCATGTGGGGAAAAGAGGACTGATTGATCTGGCAACACTGCCACGAGGTGAGTGTGAGGCTTGCTCAAGGGAGGTCGTTAGTTGGGCCTATACCCATGACTACCTATGGCTACAGGTCCTTTCGAGACCTCCACCCTGGCGCACGCTGCCTGACCGGGCGCGGGGATACCCGATTTTCGGTAGTATCTGGGGTGATGGTCGGAATAAAGACTGCATCCAGTGTGGGGGGCGCGATCCGAGGTCTCGGGTCTGTGAAACCTGCGCTTCCGGACCCCTTTTCCTCAAATCTGGACAGTTGCTCTGTAGCCTATCTGAGCTCGTTCTGCAACGTGTTTGACATGTTCTTGGTGTGTCCCACGTTTTATTGGCGTGTTCCTCAGCATACGTCAGTGATAACTTTGATTAAAAAGCTCATTATTTTTTATTTGCAAACGTCCTCTGTAACGTTCTTTAATATTACTATACAAACACATACCATATGTGCGGCTAAACATTTTGTAGCATAAAAATGTTTAGTAAAAAAAATTATGTTAATGCTGCAAAATTAATTTGATGGTTATGTTGCTAACAGAGATGAAAGAAAAAAGTATTAAGTAAATTTGTATTATTTGCTTTAATTGCAGACTTGTTACGTGGTCGGAACTTTTAATAATAACACTCCTTCTGGTTGACAACCATGTTTTATAGATATTACCGCTAATACTAGTGGCACAAGAAAGATATTACCACTAAGAGTAAGAGGGTAACACATCAGAACAGGCAAGTAGGAGAAGACGTTTGGTGTTAATGACATCAATAAACTGTGGTTGTCAAACGAAAAGTGTTTTTACTTCCATATTCCTTAAGGAATGGAAGTATGGTGATGGAAAAAAAAATCGTGTTCGAGATTATTGCAGATTCTGATTGTACTACACTCAAAACATGAAAAAAAGTCGTTTTCCGAAAAGTGTCTGTGTGTGTGTCTGTCTGTCTGTCTGTCTATGTGTCTATCTGTGTGTCTGTAGATTTTTTTTCTATGGCAAACGATAACTGCCGCAAATTCAAACAAAATCAAATAATTTTTTGCATACAGCCCTGATTTGCAGAGGACTCGCGACCTATTGTTTTTGGTGAAGATCGGTTGAGGGAAAGGGGTAGTTTACCAGCAACGGTTTTTTTTTTATCAAGGGAAATTTTTTTTTTTTGGCAAACGATAACAGCCGCAAATTCAAACAGAATCAAATAATGTTTCACATACAGCCCTGAATTGTAGAGGTCTCAAGACCTATTGTTTTTGGTGAAGATCGGTTAAGGGAAAGGGGTAGTTTACCTGTAACGTTTTATGTTTTAACAAGGGTATTTCCTATGGCAAACGATAACAGCCGCAAATTCAAACAGAATCAAAAGATTATTTGCATACAGCCCTAAATTGTAAAGTTCTCAAGATCTATTGTTTTTGGTGAATATCGGTTAAGGGAAAGGGGTAGTTTACCTACAACGTTTTTTTAACAAGGGTATTTTTTTTGGCAAACGATAACAGCCGCAAATTCAAACAGAATCAAATAATTTTCTGCATATAGCCCTGATTTGTAGAGTACTCAAGACCTGTTGTTTTTGGTGAAGATCGGTTGAGGGGAAGGGGTAGTTTACCTGCAACGTTTTTTATCAAGCGTATTTTCTATGGCAAACGATAACTGCCGCAAATTCAAACAGAATCAAATAATTTTTTGCATACAGCCCTGATTTGTAGAGTACTCGCGACCTATTGTTTTTGGTGAAGATCGGTTGAGGGGAAGGGGTAGTTTACCTGCAACGGTTTTTTTTATCAAGGGAAATTTTTTTTTTTTGGCAAACGATAACAGCCGCAAATTCAAACAGAATCAAATAATGTTTCGCATACAGCCCTGAATTGTAGAGTTCTCAAGACCTATTGTTTTTGGTGAAGATCGGTTAAGGGAAAGGGGTAGTTTACCTACAACGTTTTTTTAATAAGGGTATTTTTTATGGCAAACGATAACAGCCGCAAATTCAAACAGAATCAAATAATTTTCTGCATACAGCCCTGATTTGTAGAGTACTCAAGACCTATTCTTTTTGGTGAAGATCGGTTGAGGGGAAGGGGTAGTTTACCTGCAACGTTTTTTATCAAGCGTATTTTCTATGGCAAACGATAACTGCCGCAAATTCAAACAGAATCAAATAATTTTTTGCATACGTCAGTGAATTGTAGAGGACTCAAGGCCTTTAGATTTTGGTGAAGATCAGTTAAGGGGAAGGGGTAGTTTACCTGCAACCTTTTACGTTTTAACAAGAGTAAAGTACTTGAAAATTCATTTAAACTTTTTCAAACAATGGTAATTGTTGAAAATAAAATAATTTTGTTGCCAGGCAATCTGAAAATTTCAGATTTTGTACCACAAAATCTGAAAAGATTATACGATAGTTTATGAAATGGTTAATAATACGTCAGTGGAAGGTGTAATGAGAAATTAGCAGAAATGGAAACCTGGGGAATGTTAACTGTTCTGTAGATACAATTTTGTCAGAATGTTTGGAAATGATCATCAACATTGAAGAAAAAGTAAGCATATTAAGAAACATATGTAAGTACTTATTATAAATATCGGTATGGAGAACCATACATGACTTCCATATTCTAAGATTTATATTTAAAATCATTTTCAGCCAAACAACCAGGCTGTCTTACCTGCCTTTTTATTGCTGTATTAAATGAAAAATATTATATTACATTAAAATGAAAAAATTATAATTTTATTGCCTGGCAACAAAATTATTTTATTTTTAACAATTACCATTGTTTCAAAAAGTTTAAATAAATTTTCAAGTACTTTACTCTTGTTAAAACGTAAAAGGTTGCTGGTAAACTACCCCTTCCCCTTAACCGATCTTCACCAAAATCGAAAGTCATTGAGACCTCTACAATTCAGGGACGTATGCAAAAAATTATTTCATTCTGTTTGAATTTGCGGCTGTTATCGTTTGCCATAGAAAATACGCTTGATAAAAAAACGTTGCAGGTAAACTACCCCTTCCCCTTAACCGATATTCACCAAAAACAATAGGTCTTGAGTACTCTACAAAGCAGGGCTGTATGCAAAACATTATTTGATTCTGTTTGAATTTGCGGCTGTTATCGTTTGCCATAGAAAATACCCTTGTTAAAAAAACGTTGCAGGTAAACTACCCCTTTCCCTCAACCGATCTTCACCAAAAACAATAGGTCTTGAGAAATCTACAATTCAGGGCTGTATGCGAAACATTATTTGATTCTGTTTGAATTTGCGGCTGTTATCGTTTGCCAAAAAAAAAAATTTCCCTTGATAAAAAAAACCGTTGCAGGTAAACTACCCCTTCCCCTCAACCGATCTTCACCAAAAACAATAGGTCGTGAGTACTCTACAAATCAGGGCTGTATGCAAAAAATTATTTGATTCTGTTTGAATTTGCGGCAGTTGTCGTTTGCCATAGAAAATACGCATGATAAAAAACGTTGCTGGTAAACTACCCCTTCCCCTCAACCGATCTTCACCAAAAACAATAGGTCTTGAGTACTCTACAAATCAGGGCTGTATGCAGAAAATTATTTGATTCTGTTTGAATTTGCGGCTGTTATCGTTTGCCATAAAAAATACCCTTGTTAAAAAAACGTTGTAGGTAAACTACCCCTTTCCCTTAACCGATCTTCACCAAAAACAAAAGGTCTTGAGAACTCTACAATTTAGGGCTGTATGCAAATAATCTTTTCATTCTGTTTGAATTTGTGGCTGTTATCGTTTGCCATAAGAAATACCCTTGTTAAAACATAAAACGTTACAGGTAAACTACCCCTTTCCCTTAACCGATCTTCACCAAAAACAATAGGTCTTGAGAACTCTACAATTCAGGGCTGTATGCGAAACATTATTTGATTCTGTTTGAATTTGCGGCTGTTATCGTTTGCCAAACAAACAAAATTACCCTTGCTAAAAAAAAACCGTTGCAGGTAAACTACCCCTTTCCCTCAACCGATCTTCACCAAAAACAATAAGTCGCGAGAACTCTGCAAAACCGGGCTGTATGCAAAAAATTATTTGATTCTGTTTGAATTTGCGGCAGTTATCGTTTGCCATAGAAAAAAAATCTACAGACAGACAGACAGACACACAGACACACAGACACACAGACAGACACACAGACACTTTTCGGAAAACGACTTTTTTTCATGTTTTGAGTGTAGTAGAATCAGAATCTGCAATAATCTCGGACACGATTTTTTTTGCCATCACCATACTTCCATTCCTTAAGGAATATGGAAGTAAAAAAATAATGTTTGTTTTTTGATAAAGTCATTTTGATTATAAAATATAAATATTTACAACAAGAAAAGAATTTTCAGTTTTCAAAATTTAAATATATTTTTATAAAACAATGGGTTCTTCATTGAGGTGGGGACCATGTCACTCACTCCATCTCAAGCCTCCTCTCCCATTTTGCAGAAAAAGAGGACCCTGTCAAGGCTGATACTTTGACGACAGTGACAGGGCTTTCCACCAAATTCAGCAGAGTGACAGGTAGGCCCAACTCTGATTGGCTCCTCAGATTTCCCCAGCGTTAGTAGGTTCTATGAAAATATTTTATTTCAAAAATGATTTTAAATATAAATCTTAGATATGTTTTATAAATCTCATGTTTTATGTTTTAACATGGGTAATTTTTTATATGACGAACCATAACTGCCGTAAATTCAAACAGAATCAAATAATTTTTTAGATATGTGCCTGAGCTATAGAGAACTCAATGTCTGTTGATTTTGGTGAAGATCGGTTACGGGGAAAGGGCAGTTTACCTGAAACATTTTTTGTTGTAACATGAGTAAAGTACTTTTGATAAAGTATCCTGATAAGATCTTAATAATCCACTGTAGAAACGTAGATGAAATATCTATAAATGAAGAGGCTAGTTGAACGGGCTGGGGGTAATTTTCTATAAATCAAAATTATAGTTGAAGGGGGAGGGGATAATATTTTTTATATGTGTACTACGTTATTGGCAAGAAAGAAGTATTTTTTTGTTAAAATTCCTTCCCTGGCTGTTTGGCTGAAAATGATTTTAAATATAAATCTTAGAATATGGAAGTCATGTATGGTTCTCCATACCGATATTTACTTCCATATTCCTTAAGGAATGGAAGTATGGTGATGGCAAAAAAAATCGTGTTCGAGATTATTGCAGATTCTGATTGTACTACACTCAAAACATGAAAAAAAGTCGTTTTCCGAAAAGTGTCTGTGTCTGTGTGTCTATGTGTCTGTGTGTAGATTTTTTTTCTATGGCAAACGATAACTGCCGCAAATTTAAACAGAATCAAATAATTTTTTGCACACAGCTCTGATTTGTAGAGTACTCGCGACTTATTGTTTTTGGTGAAGATCGGTTGAGGGAAAGGGGTAGTTTACCTGCAACGGTTTTTTTTATCAAGGGAAATTTTTTTTTTGGCAAACGATAACAGCCGCAAATTCAAACAGAATTAAATAATGTTTCGTATACAGCCCTGAATTGTAGAGGTCTCAAGACCTGTTGTTTTTGGTGAAGATCGGTTAAGGGAAAGGGGTAGTTTACCAGTAACGTTTTATGTTTTAACAAGGGTATTTCCTATGGCAAACGATAACAGCCGCAAATTCAAACAGAATCAAAAGATTATTTGCATACAGCCCTAAATTGTAGAGTTCTCAAGACATATTGTTTTTGGTGAAGATCGGTTAAGGGAAAGGGGTAGTTTACCTGCCACGTTTTTTTAACAAGGGTATTTTCTATGGCAAACGATAACAGCCGCAAATTCAAACAGAATCAAATAATGTTCTGCATAGAGCTCTGACTTGTAGAGTACTCAAGACGTACTGTTTTTGGTGAAGATCGGTTAAGGAAAAGGGGTAGTTTACCTGCAACGTTTTTTTATCAAGCGTATTTTCTATGGCAAACGATAACAGCCGCAAATTCAAACAGAATCAAATAATTTCTTGCATACGTCCCTGAATTGTAGAGGTCTCAAGGACTTTCGATTTTGGTGAAGATCGGTTAAGGGGAAGGGGTAGTTTACCTGCAACCTTTTACGTTTTAACAAGAGTAAAGTACTTGAAAATTTATTTAAACTTTTTGAAACAATGTTAATTGTTAAAAATAAAATAATTTTGTTGCCAGGCAATAAAATTGTAATTTTTTCATTTTAATGTAATATAATATTTTTCATTTAATACAGCAATAAAAAGGCAGGTCACACACACACACACACACACACACACACACACACACACACACACACACACACACACACACACACACACACACACACACACACACACACACACACACACACACACACACACACACACACACACACACAATTCACGTTATTTCTGGCCTCACTCATGTTTATTTTCTTACATTTGCACGCTTTTTAATTGGAAAGTGCCGAAACCCACACCAACATAACGCGTGCAAGCCGAAAAAATGGACATCAATTTGCTTACTGGCGAAGCTAGTAGTTAATGAATGGGTAGGCAAAAATCTTATCTTAAATTTTTTTTAAGGAATCACTAAAAGGACGGTGGTTCAAATCGGACGCTGAGGTAGAGTTTGCTGTAACCGAATGGTTCCACAAACAGCCGTAAGAATTTTACTAGCAGGGAATCTACAGGTTAGCGCAACAGTGGAACTCATGTCTTAATGTTATTGGAGACTTCTTTTAAAATCGTTGAATAAAAAATGCTTTACAGCTCTATACGTGTTTCTACTGAACAATCCTTGTACTAGTCATACACAATAATACAACTGATTGAACTTCAAATTTTTAAACTTGATTAGTTTCTATATATATGTTTAATGTTACAAATAATTCAAATAACAATCTTGATCATCTGTTAGTTCAGCGGAATAACAGTGACACTTTTAATAACCGCATAAAATAAACACGTAGAAACAACACAGGCGCTTTAACTTAACTGTTTGGACCACAGAAGTGAGGCATGCCTCAACGCTCTATGTGTACAGCGCGGGACAATCCCCCCTCCCTACACTTTCCTATCACACCACTACATTGCTTACATACGATGTATACAAAAAACGCTGAGGCAAGTTCAGGTTGCCTCATTCGCTTTAAACGAACTATGCCGAATCTCACCTGTCACCATCTAGCGGTCGCTCAGTAAAGCACGTTTCGATTTAATAAATTTGACAGTCGCAGTAACAATGTATAATCTTTACGTTATGTAGTTCATACGTATTTATAATTTTTATTCTACAGAATTTTTTAGGGTAGGCATTGCCTCAGTTGCCTCCATGTAACTTCGCCACTGATATATATGTGTACAACGTTATCGGCAACAAAGAAGTAGTTTTTGTTAAAATTCCTTCCCGGGATATTTGGCCGTAGTCCAATGTTTTCTACAAAACCAGACATTTCGGCAATGCCATCGACTTCCATCATCAGTGAAAATCGAGTGCGATAACGTGAGGTGGTATACGTTAGTGACCACAGTACTGTGGTTAAGGCTGAAGCAGTAAGTAGAAAGAAGTAGTTTCTATGGTAATATTTCATTTCGAAAATGATTTTAAATATAAATCTTAGAATATGGAAGTCATGTATGATTCTCCATACCGATATTTTTTATTAAATTTATTTATGTTATTTATATTGTGCAATAAAACTTGAATTACATTTGTTATATAATAATATCGTAGAACTTAAACGAAAGCTATACAAAATTAGTTGTTATATTTTTCAGATCTTTATCAAAAGGATAATTTTAACATTTTATACGTTACACAATATTTAGCTGCAATTATGGACAGGTATTTGCTGTTGTTTGTCATTTGGTTATGATAAAAGAAATATTTGTTTGTAAGCGGATTCGTATCCTAGGAAATAAGTTTATCAATTCTGCCTATGTTTAGTCACATATTCAATAAATTTTTTTAACATTGCGTTTATAGATTGAAATAGACTCAAAATGGACACCAAAACAATAAAACAATTAGAGGTTTTATTATTAGAATACGGAAATCAAAAGTGGAGCACATAATCAACTGGACAAAGAGTACTTTTAAAACGATGCTTTTTGCAGATGATAAACTTGTCGTCCAGACACGTGAGGTTAGGTTACAAAAACTTGTTTATACTGTGAAATATTTTAGCGTAATATGGCTGCTGTAACATCTAAAACCATAAACATTTGTAAATATAAATGGGGGTTCCATAATTCGGTATCTTCGTGGCCGTTTCGATGCAGAGGGACGGGGTCTGTGCGGGACGAAGGGCATGCCCGTCGCCCGCTCGTGTGCTGCGTCCCGAGCTTCAAATAGAGCTCCTGCCGCAGGGACCACAGATGATCTGGATGTTTGAGTGTGGCCTGCTACCGGCCGTGGGTCTTTAATTAGTTACCTAATTGAGGGTGAGTGTTCGCCGAGGCCGGTTCAAAGATTCACTTGGCACAGATTGGTAGCGACCGAGGGCGCTAATAAGATGGTTGTCCTGGAAGCGGGTGGTGCGGCGATAGAATTTTCGGGACAGTGTCCGTATAGTGGCGTCCAGAGAACGGACACGCAGAGATTCTCTGATGATTTCGTTAGATGTCAGGCAGTGGGCTTTGCAAGTCCAGCGCAATCCTCGGTCCAGGAGAGACTGAAGCTTTCGCTTGGCCAAGTAGCCCCATACGGGAATCGCGTAGGTAACCATCGGCACCTCATAGGTGGTAACGATAAGCTTCCCTAGGCGGCGGGTCATAGAGTTGCTGCAAAGCGGGGAACGGAGTTGATATAGACGATGGGCGGTCTTGCGGCTACTTGCTCGAAGTGTGTTCGCCAGGTAAGAGCAGAGATACGGTTGGGTAGCCGTTTGGAGGCTTACTATAAGTTGGCGTGTGGGGGGGGGGTAGTACTCCCATAACTATCAGTACTTAGTGTTCTGCTACTGGTATATCACGTCCCGTTTCCAGTTATCAACCATCTTCGGGTAACCATATGAACATGTTTCTCGAAATTTATCAAGAAATATTATGCGATGTAGGCCAGAGGCGAAGCGTCCATATACAATATGTAAGCGGCGCTTACAATTTAAAAATGGTTGGTAAGAAAACCGTTTTTAGCTAATTCGACTGATTTCTTTATAAACAATGTTAAATCCGGTAGTTTTCTATATGGAAAAAGGTAAATATAGCGGATCCGTTTAAATTAAGCGGGATTCGAGTGCTTATTCAAGGAAAAAATTTTGCATTTGAGTTTTTTCGTGTACGCTGTTCACTGTGCCGCGTGTTAAGCGCTAACGGCTGTCATTGGCACAGAGTACGAATATATTCCCTCGACTTACCAGCGTAGACAGCCAAGTGATGCTGGTGGTGGGGGAAGCCTGTCTGCCCACAGCGCCTAATACGCTACGATAATAACAGCGTGTCGCTGTTTAGTTCGCTATTAAAATTTGCAGTTTTTTTCTGCGAAAATGTCTGGTTCTACCGCTCCCTGTGATTATGTTGCAGGAACTCCTGTTTCTTGCGTCAGTGAGTGTAATTGTGTTATTGAACAATTATTAGTAATTCTAAACGAAACTAAGGTTTCTATTATTTATTCAGACAAAGACTTCTGCGAGAAAAGTTGTGTCAGACTTAATTGAATACTTATACGTATCAGATCTTTGCGATACCCGACTTCAAGTGCTTAAACTCGCCCAAAGCTAATAGTTACGACTCCTGTCACAAGTGCGTCATCGGAAGTCGTTCTAGTCCTTAAAGAGAATCAAAACATACCTTCGAAACTCCTACGGTGAAAGCAGACTGTTTCCACTTTCAGTGATTTCCACTGAAAAGAACCTTCTACCGGTAATTAAAGAGCAGTCGAACTTTCACGACAACCTTATCCATTTATTTGTTGCTACGAAATCAAGAGGTCTAGAACTCACATTCAAACGATAAAAAGGAGGTGTTGTACATAGTTTTTATAAAAGTTAGTGATAATTTTCAATTTTTATAATAAATTATTTAATATTTTTGAAGGTACAGTGTGTTGTGACTATTTAACAAATATTTTTTCCTTCCTTCATTTTCTCAAAAAAACAGATGTTCAGGAGCTACGATACATCCATGGTTGGAATTGAGTCAAATATATTGAATTGTTGGGGGGGGGGGGGAGACCAGGTGCTATTTGGGCGCTTACATATCACGGAAGTGCACGCTTCGCCACTGATGTAGGACTATAATTTGGCTTGCATAAAGCTAAAGCATAAAAGATTTAAGGGAAGGCATCAAATCAGCAGAGATGATAACTTTTGAAGAAGGTGGTACAGTCGAAACAAGACAAGACAGAATACGTTACGATGCTATAAAATATGAAGTGGGAATTCATATGACAGAAGACAGATGACCTATTCCGGTAGGAAACTGGGCCCCAAAACAAAGGAGAAAAATATAAGGGGAAAACATATGGAATGAAGGCGTTAATGCTACAATGGCGAGTAAAGACCTACGGACGAGGATTGGAAAGCTAAAGATGGAGACAAGGTGGGAGGAAAAGGGAGCAGCAGTAGACAACTCGCTCGAATAAACAAAGAAATAAGTAAATAATAATTAATAAATAAGTAAATAAATAAATAATTCATAATTGAGATTTTGCAAGAATTCACTCAGCTCTAATACACGACCTAATATGTGCCTAATAGACTACATGAAGTTAGAAGACAATAGCTATGCAGAGCTACATGGCTACATGGCTAGTGTGAATTCGTGTAGCTGAGTGTCAGTTTCACAGATCTAATAATATGTCATTCACTTACCGTTTACTTTGCAGCCCTCCTTGACGGTAAACGGTACGCCAAGAAGTGGTGTCTCCTGTTGGATCTGTTCAGGGCTTCTTGTGTCCGTCGCTAACAGTTCGTCGACTTTCCTCGCTTCGCGCACAGCGGATTCGTACCTCTCGTCGACTATGGCGTTCAACCAAAGGTTCACTCTTCGGCAACGGAATATGAACATGTTCACCACTTCTTCACTGGTCAACTGGTCAAACAGACGCTGGTTATTGCAACGAATATTAAAATTTCTGAATATCTTAATAATTATGAATTAGTTATTATATTATAACGGGGAAGCAAAAAAAAACGAAATGGAACAACTGTTAACACCTAGCTTGTCGTTGTTGCGGAATGGATTATGTGCGACATATCAAATAATAATGTGATGCGTTATCAACTGTAAACATTACAATGTATTCGGGAACGTTTTAGAGCAAGCTTATGCATAACAGAAGATTGATATTAATGGCGGGATCCACTTATAAGGGCAAGGCAAATTGTACAGAAAAAGTGGCAAGGGGAAGAGAACTACATAGTATGATCTTCCCTGATATAATTAAAGCAAATAAAACGGGCAAGTGAATAAATTATGGAAAGCACTGGAAAAGAATAGGATGAGAGAACCATTAGTGAGTGCTGCGAAAAACGTATATAAAGATCAAAAAGCTCAGGTGAAAACTGGAGATGTTAAAAAACAAAAGGCTTGAGGAAGCCATGTTGTATACTTCAAAACAAAGCTAGTAAAATACAATTGTCTATTTAAAGATATACAATAATTAATAAACGAATGACTAAAACACTGAAAAAGAAGTCACAAGAGAATAGGGATGATACAATAACACACTTTACACTACAGAGCGTTGATGACCAACTTTTGATGGCACCCACATATGGGGATCTGTATTATTGATAAGGAATGTTAAAACATGATACCAAAATTAGGAACTTAAACGATATATTGAGGTTTATATATTCTTAGAGGAATAGTATTTGTTTTGGTGTATTCATTTAAGATGATCTTAAATAAATACAGTACACACTAAAGTACAGTACATAAATTTAGATTTGTGAGAAATCGTGCGCGCTTAAAAGAAGAATAAAGGTGTCGTTGGGTATTCTGTTGTAATGAGTTCGAGACTTTGACTTCTGTGAGTTGATTTCTGCGGTCGGTCAACAGTTGCGTATTTTGCGTGACATGTTGCGAAACGAGTAGCCTCCATACATTGTAAACTGTCGCTTTTACATAGTACGACACGATAAGACGGATTATAGCAATACGATTGAAAAATGGATCTTCTGTATGAGATTTATACAGAAAATAAAATATATATGTATACAATACAAAATAATGTTATATTATTAATAATAAAAGAAACTTTTCGTACAAGAATATATTTTTAATATAACACTGTTTCAATGGTATAAACTATCATCCTCAGATATACAAATTAATAAATTTTAAAAATCAATTGTTCAAAACGACTGTTTTATATGTAGACTAAATTTAATGTTTTACATATGTATATAAAAAATATTATATAACTATTTGTAAAATATAATATAAATACTGTATTTTTTTACCGTACTGGCCATCTATGGACCACATGTCAATTTCAATTCTTTACTCTTCGTTCTTTCCTTTTTCTTTAATTTTTTAATATTAATTCATTAATTTATTAATTATTATAATTTATTTAATTTTTTATTTTATTAAATTAGTAATTTTGAAAATACTATCATTTTTCGTATTAATCTGAATTTGTTCTGGCATTAATTTATTATTTGTTTTATGTTTAAATATTTCTAAATTTTCCATAAGCTCCTTTTTGGACCTTTGGTAATGTGTGTTAATAAAGTGATATGTTAGTATAATCATTTGTAAATGAGAACAAGTGGGAAAAAGGGAAGGATACAAAAATTACTTATCACAGTCATAATTTGTTCCATGTAGGGTAATTTTTATAAAATTAATGAAGCTTTATATAAAATAAATCTTCGTGTAAAAAACAAATACATTTTAGATACTCTGTTATAACTTTACAAGAAGAAGATGTTACAAGAGAAAAATATTGATGCAGTGAACAAACGAAAATGATGACAGTAAAAGTTTATAAAAAAATTCCAGTTATTAACATCTAATATGACTAGAAGTTTATAAAATTATAATTTAAATTATTTCTGCCTGTACGAAATTTACTTGAATTATATTTTATAGCATAATTATATCAAGTATGTATCAGACAGGACTTGTGCGAATTACAATCAATAGCTAAATAAAATCTAAATGATTTTGCCAAAAAGGAGAAACATGGCTTCAACAGAAAATTACACAACGAGGCTTACGATTAAAAAGATCATAATAATTAATAAAGCTATCCACATAATGAAGTTTTAGTTAATGAATTTTTTTGTTATCTTTATCTTTTAAGAAAAAGGAATTGTCTCGATCTTTTTTTTGTCTCTTATTTCTCGGCGTTACATTTTCTTATGTAGGTCTGCACAAAAATACTTTATCCTCGGCACGCTGTTGTTTTTGCCCTACAGAAATGCTACTGTTATGAATTTCATTTCTTTTGCTCATATGACCAGCCATTTATCACCAGCCGCTTGATCTCTTTCGTCTTCTTGTTCCATTTACTATTTAAACCTTAGCGTGTCTTGTGTCAACACTCTCTTATTGTTTTAACAACACTGTGAGAATATAGAGATTTATGTGTCATGTATAAACGTATATATACGTTCACGTGTGAAGGCGTTCAAATTCTAAAGCCTTATAATCAGTCTCGCAGTTAAAATTTTTTTCTCTTTTGAAAGTCATTGTCACCATCAACAAGGATTAAACCAAAAATAGTTTGTTCCGGTCCCAAGCATATAGACCAGAGTTTGCCACTAAAACGCTCCTCAGACGTCTCATAACTCGTTGTCCTTCCGGCTTATAATTCAGTAGTTGTTTCGGGATGTGGCAATCATCGATTCGGTTAAGTTGTTCTAACCACTTTAGTCGGTACTGGACAATCCTATCGAGTATACTCATAACATTCAGTTCCTGCCGTAGGTCTGCATTTCTTCCGGGATCTTGAAGAGGACATCCTGCCACATGCCTGAGAAATCTCATGTCAGCCGCTTGAATACGACTGCCCTGGGATTTCGTTAAAGCCCAGTTCTCAGACCCGTAGAGAAGTGTGGGGAAGGGAGTGCTTACTAAATATCTGTAGAAGGCTTTAAAGGAGTCATGCTCGCCGATAGTTACTGGCTCATTTATGGCGTTATTATGGATTTTATATCTTAATGTATCTACTATTTTCGGTAAATACATTTTTCCTTTTTATCAATATTTACAATTTCTTTAGTTACTTCGTAACAGGAAGTATGCGTCAACATAAATGAACTATGGAAAGTATAGTACCGAGAAAAGAAAGGACGTAAAATAAATTTATTGGAAAGCTTAAATATATTAAGATATAAAATACATAACTACACAATATGCTTGCTAGATTTAGACGAAGATGACACATTCAAAGCCTTCCAAAGTCATTTAGCAAGCACTGCGAGTTGAGAACTCGCTTAAATAAATCGAAACGCGTTCTGTAAAATGAACCGAAAAATAAAACGTTCAGTCACGGGAAAGTGTAAAAATATTTGTTACAGTTAACAATGAAATTTCTGCGTCAAAAAATTCAGTTTTCAATTGACGTAAGTTCAAGGCAAGCGACGAGGTTGTCACTGGAGTGAAAAGAAAAGGGGGTTTAAGTTCATGATGATAACAGCGAATTGATATGTGTTCGCAGAGTTTCGCCAAATTTTAGCCAGATACAAATTAAACCGATAACAGAACACGTTTCGTCTGTAATATGAGACAAGAAGGGAAGCGGCCGACAAATAAATTAAGATTAGAACAACCAAACACGAGGGAACAAACGGTGACATGTAACAAAGGAAATCCTGACATTTACGAGACATGGCGGGTCATTGACATTTATAAAATTAAATCAAACGTGGGAGACAGAACACGTCGAAGAAGATTTGCAGTCAAAGTATATACCGGAAACGTTTTACAGTAGTATGTGTTATCGATGTTGAACAGTGTCAGACCGACTGTGAAAGCTGGTAATGATTAGCGAATTATGATTATGAGTGTGCGACTTGAAGGCCTCATTACAAGCGGAACGTTTCCTACGATTGGATTCAGACCGAACTGCCGTTACGCCCTGGAACACGGTACATAAACTGCATCGTGCAGTTATTTAAAACTGCAATCAACGAGTCGTTAGCGTTTCGGTAAAGAAAAGGAAGTGACGTATGGCAAACGTGAGTCTGATGTTTGCACTTTCTCCTTGTATGATTTGAATAATATTTGTTACTGTATATAAGTGTCTGCAGATTGTCGAGACAGATCCGTTGCTTGTTCATCTCCGTCGGAGTCGTCCGTGCCGATTAATTTAGCCCCACTAATCGCCTGCATTTCTCTTAGCGATGATTTTACTTCGTTACACAACAATGACGCAGCCTGCATAACGAGAACCCATTGTTAATGTTTATTGTTGTTGTTAATTATCCCGTGTGTGGGCGTGACTTATTACTCGACAACATTTCAACGACTCCTGCAAAGTTATTACAATAATTCGTTTCACTGCATATAATTCGTATTTGACTTTTTTACGCCAGTGGTAACTCTATCTGTCACTGAGGTCGAGCGAAGGTTAGTCAAGAGGTACTTGTGACACATTACTTACATTCTGACCTGAGGTTGAGGCAGGTCGACCAGTTTAGATTAATAACAGCGCCAACGCAGCTAAGATTAATCGTTATAATTTAAATTATTTTAATTAACCATAATATTCATCATGTTTTATTACTAAAAATTTTAAGCATTTTAAGCCTTTTGAAACATATCTTAAAAATATAAAAAATGAGCTCTCGGGTTTATTATTATTTATTTATAATTTGAATTACTTGAATTTTTATAAATATTAAATATGAGTACGTAACGTATGTATGTATGCATGTATGCGCGCGCGCGCGCGCGCGTGTGTGTAATAAGCATTATATATTTGAATATAATAAATATGTAAATGTAACGAATAATATATATCGTACATAATACACTGAAAATGTAATAGATGTTTAGTTTTGTTTATTAATTATATATCAAGCATAATAAAATTTGTATTAATATTAAACCATTAAAATATCGTAAAAGGTCAAAAACAAACCTTTGGTAATATCTGAGAATATTTAAACACAAAATAATAATGCATTAATTAAATTAAAATAACACATATAAACAAAATATTAAAAGGTCAAAAATTGATATATGTGGGCCCCCAAAGTGTTCCTTGCGCGAACAATAGGCCTGCAATAAACGTGACCCTCGAGAAGTCGTGGGCAACAGTTCTACAGCCTCTTTTCCTAACTGCAAGTAGGCCTATTTCTTTACACTCATGATTTTGGAAGCGGAAGAACTATAATTATAGTTCCTTGTATACAAGCCGATACGTCTGAATATAGATCTTTGTTGAGATCACGTACACGTATACGCACTTTTGCCGTTTACAATGCGCACATTTACGTAGCTTCACCTCTCTCTCTCTCTCTCTCTCTCTCTGTAATGTATCCACTAATAGTCTCACGTCTAACTTCAACTACCAACACCCTAATATGCATGTAAAGAAAAACATTTATCCGGTATTCCAGTACGTTGTTTTTGTTCAAACTAATTGTAATTGTGAAAGTAATTTCAAACTAATGGCTTTAGTAGGTCTAATACTCGTGTAGCAGCTCTGTTTGTCAGCCGAACTGACTAGAGCGCCGCATCAACGCAGAACTGATCGCGCTGTTTTAGTCCGCGTATAAGCACTGTATCTAAGCAATACGTTTTTCCGTGTAGCTGATTTTACACCTAAGTAGCTGGATTTCGATACGTGTGGCTGGAAAGATAGACCCGAGGTTGGCAAAGTTAGGAAATAAACTTGATGTCGAGAGTGACTTTATATTGAAATTATCAGACATTAAACCTAATATTGCAGAGCTAATTGTTTATAAGCAGCATAAGCAGCTTCATTGTTCACATTAAACTATGTTTGATATAATTAGTATTACCACGTTGCAAGTTAAGGGAATTTTGATTTTAATACATTTTAATTAAGATATAAGAGTGTATCGTACTTACTGTTTGTTTTATTTTATAACTCAGACGGGGTCCGTGAAATTTTTTGTTTTTTGTGGGGATCCGTGGACTGAAAAGTTTGAGAACCACTGGTCTATACTGTACATTTGTATTTAAAATGAAACGCGCGCGTGTGTGTACTGTTCATGTGGACGTGTGTTGTGTAGGCCAATAGAACAATATTTGTGCTGCAATCGTTAACTTTTTTGTTAGAGGTTGTGTGTTTTTTGAGTGTGTGAACCCCGCACGTGCTGTTGAGCATGAATTGTGAACTGTTAGTTTGAAACGACTCAATACTGAAACGGTTTCTTACAACAATGACTGTGGGCAGATGTGTCAGGTGTAGAGGAGGTTGTAAAATACCCCTCTTGGGGTTAATTTTATTGCACCGTAATTGCTCGTTCGAAAAATTCTTTCTGGCTCCATACGTGACTTTTACCCGTTAAAAGTCTAATGTACATTAATTTTGATTAAAAATGATCTAATTTAGCGATGTACAAACGAAAACTGATATTAATTTTTGTTTTGGAGTTCATGATTACTACAGTTTTAGGCACGGAACACATAGAGTTAATTGATGACTCGTTGGGCACTTGGTGAAACATATTAATACAAAGGTTTTTAAAATATATAAACACTTGGTACGTTTCACAGATTTTAGTTTACTCTGACAGCTGTTTCGACTTCTTAAGTCATTGTCAAACAGATAAATGAAAACCTAAACAGAGGATGTAAGGGTGGTGGTGGACATCTGTTTAGGGCGTGTATTGGAACATGTGTAAGGTGTGAAGATGGAGAGGGGGTTGCAGGAGCTAAGGGAAGGTCAAGTGTCTGTAAAAAATAAATATAATCTGAATGCAAAATATAAAATTAATAAAAACCCTTTTATTAAAAGCTGTTATTTAGTTTAGTTAATTTTATATTTTGCATTTGATTATATTTAGTTTAGTTAATTTTATATTTTCCATTCAGATTATATTTGGTTATACTCGATACCTTTTAGAAAAAAGGTAAATATATTTATTTATTATTTGTCATTATAAGTGACCTGGATACCGACAGACATGGCATTAAAACGATTTAAATACACCGTCAGATTTTCGATATTTATGGAGAAAAAAATAAGTGAGCGATCAAGGGTACAGTACCAAGGTGGATACGACTTTTTTGGTTAGTCCGATCCAGAGTAAGCGACGTGGGATGCTTACCCGGGACATTGCGATGAATCATGTCACTGCACACACACTGCCGCTGCAACGCAACATCTCCTCACAGAGTTTAGCTGCCAACAATTTGATCATCCGCCTTAAAACCCAGACCTCACGCCAAGCGAATATCACCTTTTCAAGCATGGAAAAGCCTACATTGGTGGCCAACGACGTCAAACAAGCTGTTAATACACAGTAACCTTTATGTATTCAAATCACAGGCGGGAAATTTGTACGACGAAGGTATACAACGCCTGGTGCCTTGCTACGAAAAGTGTTTCAAAAATGACGAAAAGTAGCTTAAGGTGTGTACTTCAAATAGCAGTAAACATGTTTTATAATTATATATTCTTAGTTTCCTTTAATACCTGATCGGAATGTACTTTCTGAATAGCCCTCGTAATTCATTTAATTTTTTTACAGTTGTTAATATAATTCTTTAACTGGTTTTGACATACTCCAATAAAGTGCACATTCTGACATAGCGTGTAGCGTGTATACAAGTTGCAACACTATTTTGCTCAGACGTATGGTTAAAATGACACCATAAGATGCTGACGATATGTCTTTGGTATGCAGTAAATTTACATCCAGTTAACTAAATGATATGGTTGCCCTGTACAACGAGAATTAGCGCTAACGTTACGTTCCGGGTATTGTTTGGATCGGCAGTAGGTAATTATCGGAGAAGCTATTCGTGTTTGTCCTGGTTAATTGTTGTCTAACCGCGACCGATAGTAAAGTACAAGCCGACGTTACTGGACCTCAACCTACTGCATCCGTGTTAATGAAATGCCTTCCATTAGCAGCCGAACTATTGCCTGGGTATGTTCACTTCAACAGCGGGCTCGAATAGATTACGCGTTTACGTACTAGAATAACAGAGGAGTCTCTCGGTCTTTTTAACCCTCTGACACACCCTTAGCAACCGCACAAGGAAATCACGCCTCGCCCCTACACGTAATACCATGCGAATAAAAATATTTTGTTTGGTCAGCGTGTGTACTATTTTAGGGCACATATATGTGTAGGTATAATTTAATATTTTGTAATAAAATGAAGAAATCATAATTAAATCTTAATTAAATTCTTTTGATAGGTATCTAAACACAAATTTCTAATAATAGTTATTTTGAATAAAGTTAGTCTATAATAATTCAGATTTAATAAATCATGATTTTTAACACATTATATTGAGACTGAAAACTTCCTGGTTTAATTCTATGCCAAAGGATCGGGTGCGATGAAAAAAAGAGATTTTAAACGTTTGTAGCTCGGACGTAACAATCGGAGGGGGGGGAGACAGCGTTATTACACGGTACGTGCGCCGTGAGCGGCGATTCATTTTGCTGACGACTTTAACACGACGCGACGTCGGGAGTCCTGTTATGTAAATGATAAAATAATTTATTTTTCCAAACAGAAATTACGCTGTTGTACACCACTAAAAAATTCCCGATAAGGGCTTTCGAGCCTCCTCAGCTCATCATCAGATAGGAAATACAAAATATAGATTTCTCAGGCTTTCACGGACGGCGTCATAATTATTCAGATTAAGAACCGGGCCGTAAGGCCGTGGTCTACTATAATTACCCTGCTGACGGATAATTAGACGTTTTGGCCTCACTTCTGAAACGGTTTTGAAACAACTGACAGTTCGTCAGTAAAGTACTAAGGCGTTTGCCACAGTACTGTGGTTTTACTGATGACGCCCTTACACACCGAATCTTAATTTGAATAATTGGGAAATTTAGATATCAGGGAACCTCTCCAGTAGGGGTTTGAACCATAACACAACTTTATTAATTTTATTTATTTTCCACTATTCGGACAGTCGTAACTGGGATAGAAGGGGAGGGGGGAGACGCGCACGCCGTGTACTCTAATGTAACTCACACGCTTGCAGTTAATTGTTGTGTTTTGGTCATGCTGTTGTTTTTTACTGAATACGCGTGATTTGTAATTAGTGCCCTAATAAAAAATCCCGCCAGTTGTGAGGTTCAAGGTGTAATACAGTTTTTGCTTGCAAAAAACAATACTGCTGGCTGCAGAAATTCATAGACAACTCTGTGAGATTTATGGTCCCAAGATAATGAGTGACAGTAAGATTTATCTTTGGTGTCGTTTGTTTAAAGAAGGGCGGACCAATGTCCATGATGACAAACGCAGTGGCCGGCCAAGTGTAGTGACAGACGTCTTAGTGGAAAAGTGAATCCAAAGGTTCACAAGAATCGCCGATTCACAATTACTGAACTTCAATTCAGTTTCCTGAAGTTTCACGCTCACTTATTCATAAAATGTAACTGAAAAACTGGGCTATAAGAAACTGTGTGCAAGATGGGCACCCAAAATGCTTACAGATGTCCACAAACAGCAACGTGTGGAAACAGGACAAAACGTTTTGCAGCGTTTCGAAAATAAAGGAGAGGAATTTTTCTCCCACTTAGTGACTGGAGATGAAATTTGGATTTCCTATACAAATGTTGAATCAAAGCAAAAATCTATGCAGTGGTGCCACTAATCGTCCCCAAAAGCCAAGAAGTTTAAACAAGCACCTTCAATAAGGAAAAATGATGGCTACAGTTTTCTGGGACCAAAAGGTGTGCTGTTTGTAGAGTTTCTCGAACGTGGTGTCACAATTAATGCCGATGCGTACTGTAAAACCTTAAAGAATCTTAGACGTACCATTCAGAACAAAAGACGTGGAATGCTGTCATCTGGAAGTGTGTTTTTGCATGAAAACGCTCGGCCTCATATTGCTCGATCAACTGTTCACCTTATGGTTAAATTTGGATGGGATGTTTTTGATCATTCACCCTACCTCGCACCAAGTGACTACCACCTGTTCCTATACTTGGCATGTGGTCTATAGATGGCCGATACACAAAAAAGTTAATATTATTGTGACATTCTATTCAAATAGTATTCTTGAATCTTCTTCAAACTAGAACATTCTGTTTATTTACAATTAGTTTCTACATATATAACAATGAGATGAATTCTCAACAGCACAGTTAAGGTAGTGAACAGTTTTCTATATCACAGCGCGTAACAAAATATTCTAGACTTCTGATGCCTCCAAGTGAGTTTCCAGTTTGCGGTTGTACCTATGATTCACTAGCAAGTAACGAGACTGCGCGTTATATTTATAATCAAACCAATGTAGTGGGCTGTAGATTTATTGAAACAATAAATATTTGCAGCCACAAAACACTAGTTGGCGACCGCAGTGGATATATTTTACATAAACACGAGGCATGTGTTGAATAAACCAGCAGTAACGAAACGTACACCCACAATAAAACCGTTCATTAAAAATACTTACAGCTTATCATGCCTGAATTTTCATTTTGTACTCAAAAATTGCATTCATTTATGCTCAAAGAAATTGGTCGTTTGTGCCAGGAAACTTGTCAGTGATAGTTCAGTGAAGTTACGAAAGAATGACCTGTTAATGGTGTAGTGAATTGGCCTAGTTTTTGGTCCAGTGGAAGAGGGGGGAGCCTGGAGGTAAAGATATAATTTAGAGCTCTATAATTTGTATGATGAACCTGATGTGGTCACCTTTATTAAATTAAAAAGATTAGATTGGGCTGGACACGTTACACATGCTTGTGAAAGCAGAGCTATTAAGAAGATATTTAATGCAAAGCCAGAAGATTTAAAGGAAAGTTGCAGAGCTATTAAGAAGATATTTAATGCAAAGCCAGAAGGTAAAAGGAAAGTTGGAAGGAAAAAACTGAGATGGAGGGACGGGGCAAGGCAGGATATCATTACTCTTGGAATAAGAAAGAGATAGAATATGGCTATGAATAGAGAAGAATGGCGAAATCTTCTGAAGAAGCCCAGGGACCACAAAGGGCTGTCGAGCCAATGATGATGATGATGATGAATTGGACTAGAGACAATTCACTCTGGAGACAATTCACTGAGCTATCGGCAGTAAAATGCTAATTTGCTAATACTAACGATGGAAATGATTTGTACACCAATCAACGGACGTAAGGCAAGAGTGGATTGTGACAAATGGGTGTCGGGTCACCGGTGTCTGGCATCGCGAGGTTACTGGTATCATTTATCTTCGTTTTAAGCTTGAGACGAGACATCGGCTTTGGTTAAAGTGTAATAATGCGCTTTGTGACCTTCGTGCCACTACTTAACCTTTCCGATATCTCCGTGCTGGTGTTCCGTCGCTTTCCCAAACTTTGTCCCCAATAGCACTTTCACCCCGTGTACAACCATCGATGTCGCATCCCAGGTATACACTCTACTTTGAGTTCCAATTTATTTATAGAACACCCAGATTTTGTGTATTTGTTTATTTATACTGACAGAAGAGGAAGTTATTAAAAGTACTGTGAATGTAAGAATGAGCGAAGACGTTTTTCTTAGAGAAAGTGAATGTAGAAAAATATGGAAGAACACTGTAAAGAAACAAAATAATTTGCCTCATTGTGCAAATGCAAATTACCAGAACAATAAATGAGAGTTTAATTGAGAAAGACAAAAAATTCGGTATATAAATAAAATAATAAACTATGTAAATTGTGGTCACTACGAAGAAATGTAATGGAAGGCAAAAAGCGATCATGTGCAGAATACCTGAGAACCAATCTACAGACTAGGGCAAAGGAAGAAGAATCTGCATGCATTTAGGCTTCGCAACAATATTTTTTCACGTTAACACAGTTAGTATTATTATTGTTTACTAATTTAAGTCAATTGTTTTTTATGATATTTTTGTTAGTTCTCTTAATGCCATATATTCTGTGAACAATTATGCTTATTGTTATGTATTAACAAATTGCGTAAATAAAGGTATTAAAAAAATTTCCCTCGGTGGATCCGTGACTGCTTGACAAAAATGCATTTTTTAATAACTTCAAGATATGAAAGGTTTTGTGAGGCTCGGCCAATGACTGTATACAATTTAAAAATATTTGTGTGAACGTTTCAACAGAATTTATTGTTATTACGGGACCTGTGTGTACTGGCAGTACGGAAATAACTGTAACAAAAAAAAAAGTATATTCATAAGTGTAGAATCTTATTAACATAAGAATAATAATATACGCGTAACTGTTATCATTATGTTTTTTGTAACACATACAAACCGTTTATAAAAAACTCATTATTTCTGAATTGCCCGTATAGGCCTACAGGTCTACTGATGAGTCAATGAAATCTATCAAAAAGTCGAGAAAAAATGTTTTAACAACAAAACAACTCATTGTCACTAGTAAACTGAAGAAAACTTTTTTTCGACCATACTGTAGAGTACCTATTTTTCTAACCATGAGTTTTATTTTCTTTAAGCAATAAGTTAAACCGGAACATTATTATCTAACCTCACGCTTTAATAGATTATGTATTTTCGCATTGCAATTAAGCAATAAAATCATTTATGAGTGTTACACTTCTTCCTCCTACGTTGTGTATCGATACTGTTGTGTCCTCAAAAACATCGAAAATGTAGAGTAGGTAAGCTTATTTGGAATCTACCAAAATAAGTGATGTTCGAGTGTTCTTGTTGAAAACGTTGGCTTCTTTAGATTTTCATTTTTATTACTTCCCTTCGGCAAATAAGTTTAAATAATTGAAGTATGTCGTATGTTGCATATATACTACACTATGAGTGTAGTGTTCGTAGTGATTGTAGACATCTACTGTTACTGGAAATTTGATTAAGTTAATTCTAAACTTTCAACGGGTATGTTCATATTTATTATGTTTATAAGATTGTATTCGACTGATATTACATAGACAAGCCTAGATATATAAAGACTTAATAACTTAGTATCATAACTTAAAATGTTCGTTATTCGTTAAAGTCTTCTAAACATCGTTTCTTTTAGAAGTAACGTTGGTGTATGAAATTTGACAAGAAAAAGCTGTGACAGTAGACATTAGAATAAAAATAGAACGAAAATTCGGATTTATAACAGACTAAAAGCTTTATTTGAATCGTATCGTTGCTAAGAATTGTATTGAGTGGATCGAATCCAGTGGTCAACAACAGACATCAGTCGGTAGAGTACGCTTCATGGTAGCTTCGAGTGTAGGAGTTTTGCGTATTCAGGCGACATGTTTGCTCTTGAACATAATGTGGTCCGTTTTTCACGTCTACATTAATGTTTATAATTATTGGCGTGTGTATTAGTGTGACTTTTAGAAAGAAAACATGCATGATAACGCAAGTTACAGCATTTTAAAGGTACGTTATTTGGTAATTTTAACAGAGATTTTATATTTAATACATTTTTAAGGAAAATGAATGTTTCGATTTCGTAGACGTGATTCCATTACGGAATGTATTGATAAGTCTGTGAAATTTAAAGAACGCTTGTACTAATTTTGTTTAGCATTATAAAAAAAAAAATACTTTTTAAATCTTTGCTTTTTTGCACTTATTGTTTTTACGATTGAATGGGAAAACATATAACGTTCAACGAAGTTGAATATACACCACGTGAAAAATAAAGAAGAAAGAACTAATATATAGTTAGAAATTAATATTTTACGCCAATTGAAAACTTCATAACTGGCACTTATTCTGTAGTTGCTACATGTTTGTTCTGATATCATTACATCAGCAATAACAACAACAACAGCAACAACGATAACAACCACTAACCGTGATAACAGCGGTATCTGATACTACTACTACTACTACTGCTACTACTACTACTGCTACTGCTACTACTACTGCTACTACTACTACTACTACTACTACTACTACTGCTACTACTACTACTACTACTACTACTACTACCAACAGTCTACACCAACTTGTGAACAAGCACTATATTACGTGTTAGTATAAAGATTGGCGATCAGCATTGATATGCCATGCCATTCCAAGCTTATAAAATATTCTATAAAAACGGATTTGCATAACAACTTTGTCACGTATCTAAGGTGAAGGTATGTGACTTGGGACGCAATCGTTGGCCACTTCAGTGCTATTTAAGTTGTAACTTAGGGATGCATTATAATGAAGTTCATAAAATACCTTATTTTACGAAGAAACAAAGTTTTTTGAACCTGCGAGACAATTCGAAAATTGGAAACTCGTGTATTTATAGGGAACTACAACAACGCATATCTATAAATTTATTACACAATGAAGAGACAAACTGGCTGCTGAGTTAGCAGTATTTGAATGAAAGGAAAGTTTAAAATCCTTAAACGGTTTCTTGAATCCAACTGATATTTCTTTCTGCATAACTGAACTCTACCTTGATGTTTAATTTAGTCGCTAGTTTTGTAATGATGCTTATTTAGGATCGCATATGGTGAACATAAGTTATGGAATAAATTCTGAGTGTGAAACGTGTTAAATTGTCAACTCTAAAATCATAATTTTTATGTTGATTATATTATAAAAATTATAGTTACAAGAAATAACACTACATCCGTTTTTAGGACGACAAGGATTAATCCCTATATTATTAGGCCTGAGAATGAGACAATATGGTAGTTAAGGGTTCTGAGACAGTTTATGTACAACATTGCAAAACCAAGGAAAATAATATAACCACGAGACGTCTCTAAACTTGGTGAATTTGACAGAAACATCTACATTTGCTCTTAAATGGGAAGTCACTGCTTTTGAAACGATCTGTCTGAGTATATGCATACGTGTGCTGGTACCGAGATAAATACGACAACATATTTTTTCGAAATATTGGCTTTGAATTGTAACCGTTAACTTTTAGTAATAGCTTATACATTTCTGACGATTTTACAGTAAGTTGCAAAAACAGAATAATCAAATTTTAAGTTTTTCTCTCAAAATCGTTCATTTTTTATAAATTTCATATATTTTGTTTAAAATTATTACTTTTATTGAACTTTTGATGTTATTAATTTATCAGTTTGCGTAGTAAAGTTATCTGAGGAGTCGTCGTACTAGAACAGTAATGCCATGTACTTCAGTAACATGGCAGCCGCTATTAGCTTAGACTAGTAATGTTTGTACATTAGTAAAGGGCTAGAAGCAATGTTTGGGTTTTTGTGTGCCCTGCCTTGAGAATACAAGGAATTACGAGGTACTGCACACTCTAAAAACATGAAATTTACAGACATCCCTCCTGAGTATAATGAGTACTGAATTTTAAGGCACGGAATACTGTCAATAAGCACGGAATATTGTGGTTTCCTTGTGAGCGAACGGATATCAGAAACTTCTACGTAAAACAATTCACATACAATCAGACTACAATGTAGTTTTGTTTCCACTTCCAGGCATGGCTAGCAAGCAATATTTAGAACTCAGCTAGATTGAAGCTGTTGTAAACGGTCTTTATTGTTTTCATATTTTATTGATTTAGATGGTAATATAGATATTGTACAACTTTCACCATATAGATTGGGTCAACTGTCAGGTTTATAAGATATTAGTGAAGACATTCTTGACGACAGTGTGCTAAAATCTGTTCAAAGAAAAATTTAATTACACTGTCATCTAAACGAATTTGTACCTACAGAACAGTCAGTCACAAATAATTGTAAACAAAATACATTAATTGACTCCACTGTTCTTCAACATTACAGCAGTAAAAAAATCCTCAGTCAAAAAAAGGAAAAACAAATTCAGATTCCAAAGTTAAAAAACCTAACTTAAGTTCAAATCACATAAAAAATTATAAATGAAATTTTTAAATTATAATAATGATACAATTTTTTCTATAAATGGACAATATTTTGAAATTGAATTAAAACAACGGCAAAGAAGGTTGTTTTTTGTAAATAGGATTTTTATATTGACGGAAGCGCTTGTTGAAGTAACATTTCTTCTTCAGAACTACAGCCTAACATGAGCCCTGGGTTCCAACACTAGTCTTCTCCAAAGTCTACTATCCATTGCCATCTCAGTGTAACCCCTCACATCCATTCTTCTGAGATCTTCTAGCACATCATCCAACCATCGAAGTAATGTTTAATCGCACATTAATTAATACTGACCTCCGTTAATTAGATTTATAAATTTAGTTTTTTTTTTAATTTTTGTTTTATTGTACTAACAGATATTAAAAATTGTCAAATTCTGATTACGACGGCTAATGCCTGGCAATTTACCTTTTACAAACTGATCTGTAAAATATACATATCAGCTTACATACCTTCCCTCTGGTCCGATTAACATTTGTACCAAGTTGAATAGTAACCGCTTGACACATTTGAAAAGGCAAGGGCGGGTAACGCTTGGCATTCCTTATTTTTAAACTAACTTATAGGCTGTGAGTGTTGGAAGCAAATAATAATACAACTTTTTTAGATTATTGATGAAATTATAAAACAAACTACAACTATAAAGGTTTTATGCACGCGCTCGACCGCGCGCGTTTACACACACATATGAAATAAATACTCTGTCTCTCTCTCTTTCTCTCTCTCTCTCTCTCTCTCTCTATATATATATATATATATATATACATATTATAACATAACAAAATTATCACACTAAACATTTGAATTAATGTTACATAAATAAAAGAGAAAGTTCCATAGTGAGTGAGAAGAATAAATTGTTTAAGGATTACACTAGAAACTGTATAATTAAGTCTATAAAATATTAATAAAAATGGAAGATAATAAAGAAAACCATTAACTAAAATAACCTACTATGAAAAAACCAGTTAAACCAGCAGTATACCCAGTAGATTGGGGAAGCAGTACAAAAAGGGAAGAACCATAAAAAAGGAAATAATCTGTCATGAAACCATTTTAATAAGGAAACTACTAATGTGATATTTGAAGAAGGGACGAAACATATCAAGATTCCAACAAAGAGACCAGAAACAGGAAGAGATATGCCAAAACAAAATGTTAATCATATAATAAATACCATGAGACAAAATTGAAACCGATATAGGTAAACCCCAAACAAGTTACAAGATACAATACTATAAAAACAAATTGTATATTAGTTGTAAGTGTAACATGTCAAAAAATATGTCAAAAGAGACTACCATAGAGTAGAACTCACTAAAAAGACTACCAGAGTGTAGAATACAATAAAGTGAAGTGAGATAACAAAATTAAGGAACTACAGAGTGTACAGTGAGAAACATAGTTAAAAAATCTATGAAAAAATCTTCAATGAGGTTTAAGTATTATAAAAAGACTACCATGAGTGTAGAATAATAATAATAAAACCATTGAAATGAAAGACGGTCTAAGGACTGACAACATTACTGGTAATAAGAGTTTTAAATTAGATATAAGAAGGACTATTACATATAAAATGTTTTCTTTAATTATAACTAAATAAATGGTGAGGACAAAAATACCAAAGGACAGTTCATAACTGAAGGTATGCCTAATATTAAGATGTTTATTATTTATTATTAATTAAATAATATTTTAGATGTAAGGTGTAAATAGATACACGAGGTTTTTTATCACAGTTAAAGTGTTTTCATAAGAATAATACATACACAAGACAGTTAGTGACTGACAGTGTTACTAGTAATAGGAGTTTTTTATGTTTTCTAATTAAATTATGTCTAGGATAAGCTATGTTGTTATCATTTGATGATACAGGAAAAAATAATAGGAATAAGATGTTTTTGTTAAAATTAGGTGATATATGGAAAATAGTTGATAATAAGATGTTTTTGTTAAAATTAGGCATAAGATGTTCATGTTATGGTTCAATGATGTTATTAGTATAAAGAAAGTTTAGTAGATACAAGATATTCTATTGTAATTAAAATCATGTCATTTAATTTTCCATTGTGTAAGTCAGAGAGGCAAGTAGGGCATAAAAATGTAATAGTTTTATTCAAATCAGTAAACCATGTATAATGTACAAACAGACCCACCAAGACACTATGTTTGTAAACACAGAATGGCCTATAAACCAAAAAAACTATCTATCAAAGAATTAATCTATGTAATAGGAATAGAATTCAATACATACAATACAGAAATTGAAAATATAATTAATACAGATACAGTTAATAGCAAATAGAATGACAAAAGAAAGAAAACTAACTTCTTTTGGAAACAGTCAAAAATAGGCTTATGATAGTAATCAAATCAGACTAAACAGCAAATTAATCAATATTGAAATGTTTTAATAACCAAAGTATTAACAACAAAGTAATTACGGAGTTATTAGGGGTATTCCATGGAAATATTATACCGAAAAAACAAATAAAAACCTTTAAAACACTGAATTTGTACAAAATATGGGGAATACAATTATTATGTAAAATTGTAATTTTTGGGCTTAAATGAGTTTGAAACAAACCCAGCTATATATCAAAAGATGTAAAATTAAATAATCAATATTACTGAATAGTTAGATTCATGTAAAATTAAGAAATATTGGAAATACAGTAAAAAATAAGAAAACTTGTTATGTATAGTTAGATAGTGAAACAAGTCTTAGACAGATATTTTATAATTAAACAATATGAAGAGGAAAAAGACATACCACAAATTGCCTTAAAACGACGACGTTGCGTCGTTTAGTCTATTGTTAATCGCAAAGCTGAACAGTTGAAAAATGTATTAGTGGAGTTTTGAAAACCAAATAATTTATATTAAAACCAAGTGTGGTTATGTGGCGTGTAACGGAGATGAACTAACAAGTGAAATAATATTATCTATCTATGTCTAACACTTCACAAGTTTCCAAAAACACAGAATAACACCATAAAAACGCAACACCAGAAATCGACAGCCATTTTTGAACAATTTTTGGAACGAATTCACACAAAACCAACACGCATATTTGAACACTACACTACACAAGAGATCCATCCAGAATTCGACATCGCCGACGACGAGGGGACATTCAACACGATATTTTGGACCAACACCACTTTGCAGAAAAAGGGAACATCATTTTATTTCTGTGGGAGAAGATCTTCAATTCCAACGGCGTCATAGCAGTTAAAACGAGCAGACGGCGGCCATTGCTGAATTTCTATAAAGACGACCGGCCAGTGCTGCCTGGAGCAGAGTGACGTCATTTCTTCGACTTGGTTCGAAATTTAAATAATTTCTTTCTAATTGACAATTGTAATAATAATTCTGTTCTATTTCAGATATTAACATTTAGTTTAAGAATACCTGTTAAATGTATCTTGTTCCTTGCCCTCTGACCATTTCGACTCGTTAAAAGAACCATAAATTTAAACTTGTAAAAAATATATTTTTTAATCTTTCTCACTGCCGACTGTGGCGAATGTTAGCCAGTGCCTGGGACATGCGCAGTTTGACTGGCGCACAATTTTGAATGAATAAACGCAAATCAGTATTCAGTTACCAGCATTGTTTTTATTTCTACCATTAATGTTATTATTATTTTTTATTAAGAAAAAACATAATTCACATTGAGAGAATAGATATAGGAGGAAATTACAAACTCAACTAATTAATTAATTATTAATTAATTAAATTAAATCATTCAGACAAACTCTATACAAGAACGAGAAAAAATATTTGCAGAATTTTTAAAGTTTGATGTATTTATTATTTATCAATCAAACACACCTAGTTATAACATATTCTTATCATCAATATTTCTATATTCTATTTATTATTACATTTGAAATTATATCACAATTTGACTAGCCTAACAGTGGGACTTTAAGGAGTCAGACTGACCCAGTGATAAACAAAATATCAATACGTATCAACAAGTATCAACACAAACCAATTCAATTATTTTTAATTTATATCTTTAATTTTTATATTTGTAATATTTTTATTTATATTACAAATTGGCGTCCAACTTAAGGGGCTTTAAATAGGAGGTAATAGTGTTATAAAATAAGGACGATTGTCCAATTTCCTATTTTTAGCTTGGCAACGGTCAACAGGTCGGAAGAGGGAGCGAGATGCACAGGAGAGCTACATCAAGAAAAAGGGCTATGGAGGCCGAACAGGAGATAGACATGGAGGATAAAGAAGCGACACCAGTGGAAGATGTGGAGTTAATGTTACCGCCAGCAGAACCAAATAAGCCTGCACCACAGAAGGAACAGCCGGAGGAATCCACCGCAAAGGAAAATACAAAACTTGATCAAATGATGGAGATGTTACTCCGTGAATTTAAAACGACCAAGGAAGAGTTGGGTAATAAAATGGAGGAGAATAGTAAGAAGATGGAGGAGAAGATGGAAGAAAATAGTAAGAAGCTGGAAAATGATAACCAACAATTGAAAGAGGAATTAAGTAATAAAATTGGAGATACTAGCAAGAAGATGGAGGAGAAGATGGAAGTAAACAGCAAGAAGATGGAGGAGAAAATGGACGAATTAAAAAACGAAAATAAATTATTAATGGAAGAAAATATCCAGAAAATTGAGGAGAAAATGGAGGAAATAAAGACTGACAATAAACAGTCGAAAGAGGAATTAACCCAGATAAGCCAAAAACTGGAAGAAACCAATAAGAGGATGGAAGAAACAAATCAGAAAATGGAAAGCAATAGTCAGCAATTGAGAGAAGAATTGAAGGAGACAAACCAAGAGAACATGAACCGGTTAGACGGAAGAATGGAAATATTGAAGGAAGAATTGAGCCAGAAGATAGCTGAAAACAATGAGACAATCAGCAAGAAGGTAGAAGAGGAAATAACGGTAATCGAACAAAGGGTTACCAGAGCTGACGAAAAATGGAGTCAAACCGAACAAGAAGTACGGAGTATCAGGACAGAAATAAATACGAAGGTTAACACCATTGAAGAAACGACTAGGAAGACATTGGAGGAAAAACTAAAGGAAACACGGGAAGACTGGGAGCGAGTGCAGGACCGATTCACAGAAAAATGTGACGGCATAGAAGCTGCTGTGACCAGTATCAACAGTCAGGTACGACAGAACCAGACCGATATAGACCTATTCCATAGTCGACCGACAACCATTACCAGTTGTCCCAACAGTGAAAATCGTGAAGGGATTAACTTCAGGTTTTATAAAAATAAACCCATGGAATTCCTAGCAAGAATTGAGGAATACTTTGCCAAACACAGAGGTAATCGCTGGAGGGAGAATAAAGAGGTGCTGGACGAATCGTTCAAAGAAATAGCAGACAATTGGTGGATGGCGATAAGAGACGAGGTGACCGACTATCAACAATTCAGAAGGCTATTCAAAGCCAAATATTGGTCGGAATCAACGCAAAATATCGCCAGAGACGGGATATGCCATGGGAAGTACAACCCATATGGAAACCAAACCTTAACGGCGTACTTTTTGGGAAAGGTGTGCGTGGCCAAACATCTAGAGCCCCGAATACCGGAAGAATGCCTGGTCAGCAAACTCTCATACCACTACGAGGAGGATATTATCAGAGCCAGACGAAACAGTCAAATAAAAACGGTGCAAGCCATGACCGAGCTTTTAGAGATGTACGAGCACGAAGACTATTACCGTCAAAGTCGCAGGAGGTATGAAAAGCTGGAACCAAGGAATAACAGCAATAATTTGAATAATAATAATAATCGACAGAATGTGGGTAATAATAATAATTATAACTCCGCAAATCGGAATAATGCCGAGTACAATTATAACCCCAGAAATAACAATAATTTGCCCCGTTTTAACAACAATAATAATAATAGTAATATTCCTCGTATAAATAATAATAACAACAACCACAACAATAATAATAATAATAATAATAGCCGTCCACAAAATAACAACGGTTATTATAATAATAATAGTAACTATGTTCAAAATGGTCAGAGGAACCCCAACCTTTCTAATAATAATAATTATCATGGTAATTATAACCGAAATTACCCAAGTGGAGGTAACCACAATTACAGGGCATATCGACCTAATGTTAACTACATCCGAGCAGAAGGCAGTGGACACAGGAGGTACCAGCCTCAACGAAGGAGCCGATACTACGAGTACGAGACTTTCCAAGGAAGTCAGGGAAGTAATAGGTACAGAGAGTACGAGCCCAGACGTAGTTCCAGCCTGGATAATCAGCGAAGACTACCTGTAACAGAAGCCCAACCAGACGATCGAGCAGAACCAAACGAAACAGCCTCAGGACTTCAAGCTGACGCTTCCAACGGCCTGACCCGTAATGAAGCGGAACATTTAAACGAACGGAGGCAGTAATAAAACCCAATAACCCTTTACTGCTCCAATCTGCTGGGTTTAATCAAGTAGGTATGAATGTGAAGAAAAACAGAAAAAATTTTACCATAATATACAGCAATTATTTAAAGGACATCCGTAAGGACCTATTAGAAGAAAGTGAGCTTAATATTAAAAATAATGATAATGAAATAATATACATAATCGCAGAAATTGAAGGTATTTCTGTTCCTATAATGATAGATACTGGAGCCAATGTCTCCATAATAAATCGAAATGAATTGGACCGGATACAGCAGGAATGCCACAAAAACTTACCGGTACTACCTATTAATAACATTGTACTTGTAGGAGCTACCGGCCGACAGAACAAGACCATAAGAAAGCAGGTATCCCTCAACGTCAAAAGTCAGGGCATTAGTGTGGATATGATATTTCTTGTTGCAGCCGGATTACCTTTCAACATCATGATAGGATGCGACATATTGCGCCGAAACTCAGCAATTATCGACTTGTGCCGAGGAAGGGTATCACTCTTTGCTGAAGGTTCAACCTGGATAGCCAATTTAACTGATAACAAGACTTTAGACTCCAAACGACTTCTCGACCACCAAAATAAGGTGAATTACTTATCCAACCACTCAACAAACAACAAGCCAGTACATCAAGATTCGGAGGAAGACCTATGGAAACAAAAGATCCAAGAGATACGTAACTTCCAGTGCCACAATACTAACGAGCAACTAACGGAAGACCAGCGGAATCAATTGGTAGAAATATATGAGAAATATCGAGCTGTATTTTCTGACGAACCTGGAAAGATCCGGAACTACCAATGCTCAATACGATTCAGAGAACCGGTAGAATTCAACCGAAAGTCATACCCAATAGCACAATCTTTGAAAGAAGCCGTACGATCAGAGATCCAGAATATGATCCGTAGAGATATCATCGAGAGCAGTCAATCGCCATACACTAGCCCAATTGTGGCCATACAAAAGAAAAATGGGAAGGTAAGACTTTGCCTTGACGCTCGGGAGATAAATAAGATGATAATAAACGATCGTACCTCACCTGGCGAAATTGATGAAATTTTGAAGAGGTTCCACGGAACACGATTCATTACCACCTGGGATACGGTATGCGGCTATTGGCAAGTGGAGTTGCACCCAGCAAGCCGGCAATATATGGCGTTCATCTTCGAAGGGCGCAATTATCAGTTTAAGAGGTTGCCCTTCGGGTTGGTGAATTCAGTAGCTGTTTTTGTCGCCTGTATGGATCATATACTAGGACCAGAAGCGCTCCAATTCACAACTGTCTATGTTGATGATCTCCTAATAACATCAACCAGCTGGGAGGAACACTGTTATCGTGTGGAGTATGTTTTGAAGAAGCTTGCTGAAAATAATGTCACCCTTAAACTGGACAAGTCCAAGCTTATAGCGAAAGAAGCGAATTCCTGGGTTTCCAGCTAAACAGTCAAGGAATAACACCATCAACAGAAAAGGTAGACGCCATACAACGATTCCCTACACCAAAAAACAGAAGGCAACTACAATCATTTTTGGGCCTATGTAACTATTATAGGAAGTTCCAGAATAATTATTCCGAACTAACAGCCCAGTTTCAGTACCAGTTATCGTCCAAGAATAAATGGCGATGGGGTCAAGAACAAGACGAGACCTTCAAATCAATTAAAGAGAAATTCTTAGATGCAGTAATGCTCAACCATCCAGATTTTAACCGACCCTTCTTTCTAAACTGTGACGCTAGTAATATTAGCTTGGGTTCAACACTGTACCAAGAAGATGAAAGTGGAAACCATCTAGTAGTGAGCTTTGCTAGCAGAACCCTTAACCAGTGTGAGAAGAACTATAATGTGACGGAAAAAGAACTGCTAAGTGTAGTCTTTGCCTGCGGGAAGTTTCGGACGTATATCCTCGGATATCCGGTGACCGTCCGAACAGATCACAAGTCAATATCATTTCTAAGAAGATGCAAATTAAGCCATGGTAGATTGACCAGATGGGTACTCGCCCTACAGGAATACGATATACAGTGGGAGTATGTTCCTGGAAGTAAAAATGTAGTAGCCGACGTATTGTCAAGAGTGAATCTAGAAGAACAAACATTCGAAGGCGAAAAGGAGAGCATTTTGAAAATCTATAACATCATTAAGGACAGATCCGATTTAGAGAAGATAGTGCAGGACATCAGCAAACACCAGCAGTCCGATCCGAAGTTAAACTCTATTAAACTTCGTCTCTCCAACCAAGATGACACAATAAACAAATTTTATTGTATACATAATGGGATTTTATTCATCAAGACATCCCTTGACGAAGACGTTTGGAAGATCATGATCCCTACTACAATCGAAAAGGATATCATCCTGGACTATCACCTACGATACAG
The DNA here is from genome assembly GCA_034769895.1 of Magicicada septendecula. Lineage (NCBI taxonomy): Eukaryota > Metazoa > Arthropoda > Insecta > Hemiptera > Cicadidae > Magicicada > Magicicada septendecula. Next base: position 139,318,263 of record CM068372.1, read on the forward strand.
TCACATGGGAGCCATGAAGGTGATCAAGGCAATAGAAGAGAATTGTCACATAAAAAGTATCAATAGAAAAACTAGAAACTACCTTAAAACCGGTATGATATGTCAATTGGTGAAAACCAACAATGAGAGAAAGGAAGGTATGATGATACCAATTACCTCACAAGCCAAACTGGAAAAGGTCTTTCTGGACATATGTGGTCCATTTCCCCGCAGTGGCGGACGCCATCGATACAAGTATATTGTTATTATGATGGATCATTTTACAAAATTTACAAAACTATACCCTGTGAACAGAGCCACCACTCTGAAGACTCTAGAAATAATAACAAGTCATTACATTCCAGAGGTAGGAAGCCCGACATCCATAATCACCGACCATGGAACGCAATTTAAGGGTTGGCGGTGGAGGAACACTCTGAATACATTGGGCATTAAGACATACAAGACGTCTGTCTACCACCCCAGCAGCAATCCAGCGGAGAGGGTACTGCGAGAGGTCGGAAGAATATTACGGACTTATTGCTATAATCAACAAAAGAAGTGGCAAGAATATTTATTAGCGACTGAAGAATTCCTTAATTTGTCGTATCACACCGCTATTGGTACCACGCCATACACGGCAATGTATGAAAGACCACCTCCGAGAGAAATACAAGACATAATAGAGTTCCCCAGGAGTCAAGAATACAAATTCAATCGAATTAGATTCTACAATAAATTGGCTGAAGACCAGGAAAGGCGCAAGAACAAATATCAAAAGGCTGTTAAGAAAATAATAAGATATGAAGTCGGAGAAAAGGTACTGCTAAAAAACAGGGAATTACCCAGTACTTTGGAAGGCATTACCAAAAAGTTATTACTGCTGTATACCGGCCCATACCTGATTGTTAAAAACAATAATAACAATACGTATGTACTAAAGGATATCATTTCGAATAAAGTAAAAGGAACCTATAATCAGTTATCTATTAAAAAATATTTGGAGGACTCAGAATTATAAGTTAAAACCATTATGAAGAAATTGTGAATTTTGATAAAAAAAAAATTACTAAATTCAAAAATATCGTAAGTACAACTTACACCAAATATTCGAACAATTGTGAATGATGAAACAAGAATTTTGATAAGAATATAATTACAAAATTCAAAAAGCTAGTAAGTACAACTTACACCAAATATCTGAAAGAATATTGTGAATGAAAAAAGAATTTTGATAAAAATAGATAATTACAAAATTCAAAAATATAGTAAGAACATCTTACACTAAATATCAGAAAGAATATTGTGAACGAAATAAGAATTTTGATGAGAAAAAAATTACAAAATTCAAAAATCAGTAAGTACAACTTACAACAAAACATTTAAAAGATTATTGTGAATAAATAAAAGGAATTTTGAACATAATAAGTTTCAAAATTCAAAAGCAATAGTAAGTACAAGCTACACAAATATTCAAAGACTATTATGCAAGTAAAAAGAATTTGGATGCAGATAATAATTGTCCAAATTCAAAATAATTAGTAAGTACCACTTACACAAACATTCAAAGACTATTATGAATGCAAAAAGAATTTTGAGGAATAATAATTTCAAAATTCAAAACAATAATAAGTACAACTTATACCAAAATATTTGAAAAACAACTATGAACAAGAAAGAATGTAGTTGAATAAAAATGTCTAAAATTGAAAAAAAAACATTAAACTCACATCATTACTCATACAAATGGTGAGAAATAACTCTGAAATATGAAAAAAGATTTTGTAAGAAAGAGATACAAAATCCTAAGAGAGAAAGGAAACCAGAATGTCATATGACTTAATCGAACAAATTAACCAAACTCACAAAGAAAATAATTTAATAAAAATGGAACAATGAAGAAGGACCAGCTCACTAAAGACCAAATAGTGAGACCAGAAACCAAAAAACAAAAACCTGATACTAATAATGATAATGCTGTTACAACAACCACTGTTATAGTGAAAGTGATAAAGAATTAATTCATGTTATACCATGAGCAATAAAAGTAACTCAATGGATACCAGATGGTAGAAAGAGTAAATATAAATACTACTTACTATGTAAACATGATGAAATGTATATGATACCACATACCTAAACCACCTAATATGGAATAAGCTTTAAGAGAGAAGAAGAGTCAAGTGTATAAAAGTATTAATTAATATAACGTATTATGAAGTGAAGAATCTAAAGATGTTTATTTTAGTCAAAAATGACTACTTTTACTGTTTATTTATTTTTATGACTGGATGTAGAAAATGCCATCAATCTTATGTGTTGAGCAGAGATGATAATACCTCTGGACTCAATTGAAGTATTGGACAGCAGGGATTGAAGCCAAAAGTGCCACTCTGAACTGTTCCGATTAATTTGTTAGGGAATGTTAGGGAGTAAACATACTGGTGAGGAAGCACCAAATAAGAAGGAATATAAAATGATAATGTTATACACAAGATTGAAGATCACTTATCAATGAAAAAAGAAACTAATGAAGGAGATACACATCAGCTGAGAGGAAGCAATGGTGGAAAAAGAAGGTATATAAAGTGAAAACATGTAATCACGGAGAAAATGTAAATACAAAAGAATTAGTAGTAATTATTTCATCCATACAGAGTATGATCTGAACTAATCACTTTTACAGGAGAGCATATATAACATAACAAAATTATCACACTAAACATTTGAATTAATGTTACATAAATAAAAGAGAAAGTTCCATAGTGAGTGAGAAGAATAAATTGTTTAAGGATTACACTAGAAACTGTATAATTAAGTCTATAAAATGTTAATAAAAATGGGAGATAATAAAGAAAACCATTAATTAAAATAACCTACTATGAAAAAACCAGTTAAACCAGCAGTATACCCAGTAGATTGGGGAAGCAGTACAAAAAGGGAAGAACCATAAAAAAGGAAATAATCTGTCATGAAACCATTTTAATAAGGAAACTACTAATGTGATATTTGAAGAAGGGACGAAACATATCAAGATTCCAACAAAGAGACCAGAAACAGGAAGAGATATGCCAAAACAAAATGTTAATCATATAATAAATACCATGAGACAAAATTGAAACCGATATAGGTAAACCCCAAACAAGTTACAAGATACAATACTATAAAAACAAATTGTATATTAGTTGTAAGTGTAACATGTCAAAAAATATGTCAAAAGAGACTACCATAGAGTAGAACTCACTAAAAAGACTACCAGAGTGTAGAATACAATAAAGTGAAGTGAGATAACAAAATTAAGGAACTACAGAGTGTACAGTGAGAAACATAGTTAAAAAATCTATGAAAAAATCTTCAATGAGGTTTAAGTATTATAAAAAGACTACCATGAGTGTAGAATAATAATAATAAAACCATTGAAATGAAAGACGGTCTAAGGACTGACAACATTACTGGTAATAAGAGTTTTAAATTAGATATAAGAAGGACTATTACATATAAAATGTTTTCTTTAATTATAACTAAATAAATGGTGAGGACAAAAATACCAAAGGACAGTTCATAACTGAAGGTATGCCTAATATTAAGATGTTTATTATTTATTATTAATTAAATAATATTTTAGATGTAAGGTGTAAATAGATACACGAGGTTTTTTATCACAGTTAAAGTGTTTTCATAAGAATAATACATACACAAGACAGTTAGTGACTGACAGTGTTACTAGTAATAGGAGTTTTTTATGTTTTCTAATTAAATTATGTCTAGGATAAGCTATGTTGTTATCATTTGATGATACAGGAAAAAATAATAGGAATAAGATGTTTTTGTTAAAATTAGGTGATATATGGAAAATAGTTGATAATAAGATGTTTTTGTTAAAATTAGGCATAAGATGTTCATGTTATGGTTCAATGATGTTATTAGTATAAAGAAAGTTTAGTAGATACAAGATATTCTATTGTAATTAAAATCATGTCATTTAATTTTCCATTGTGTAAGTCAGAGAGGCAAGTAGGGCATAAAAATGTAATAGTTTTATTCAAATCAGTAAACCATGTATAATGTACAAACAGACCCACCAAGACACTATGTTTGTAAACACAGAATGGCCTATAAACCAAAAAAACTATCTATCAAAGAATTAATCTATGTAATAGGAATAGAATTCAATACATACAATACAGAAATTGAAAATATAATTAATACAGATACAGTTAATAGCAAATAGAATGACAAAAGAAAGAAAACTAACTTCTTTTGGAAACAGTCAAAAATAGGCTTATGATAGTAATCAAATCAGACTAAACAGCAAATTAATCAATATTGAAATGTTTTAATAACCAAAGTATTAACAACAAAGTAATTACGGAGTTATTAGGGGTATTCCATGGAAATATTATACCGAAAAAACAAATAAAAACCTTTAAAACACTGAATTTGTACAAAATATGGGGAATACAATTATTATGTAAAATTGTAATTTTTGGGCTTAAATGAGTTTGAAACAAACCCAGCTATATATCAAAAGATGTAAAATTAAATAATCAATATTACTGAATAGTTAGATTCATGTAAAATTAAGAAATATTGGAAATACAGTAAAAAATAAGAAAACTTGTTTTGTATAGTTAGATAGTGAAACAAGTCTTAGACAGATATTTTATAATTAAACAATATGAAGAGGAAAAAGACATACCACAAATTGCCTTAAAACGACGACGTTGCGTCGTTTAGTCTATTGTTAATCGCAAAGCTGAACAGTTGAAAAATGTATTAGTGGAGTTTTGAAAACCAAATAATTTATATTAAAACCAAGTGTGGTTATGTGGCGTGTAACGGAGATGAACTAACAAGTGAAATAATATTATCTATCTATGTCTAACACTTCACAAGTTTCCAAAAACACAGAATAACACCATAAAAACGCAACACCAGAAATCGACAGCCATTTTTGAACAATTTTTGGAACGAATTCACACAAAACCAACACGCATATTTGAACACTACACTACACAAGAGATCCATCCAGAATTCGACATCGCCGACGACGAGGGGACATTCAACACGATATTTTGGACCAACACCACTTTGCAGAAAAAGGGAACATCATTTTATTTCTGTGGGAGAAGATCTTCAATTCCAACGGCGTCATAGCAGTTAAAACGAGCAGACGGCGGCCATTGCTGCCTGGAGCAGAGTGACGTCATTTCTTCGACTTGGTTCGAAATTTAAATAATTTCTTTCTAATTGACAATTGTAATAATAATTCTGTTCTATTTCAGATATTAACATTTAGTTTAAGAATACCTGTTAAATGTATCTTGTTCCTTGCCCTCTGACCATTTCGACTCGTTAAAAGAACCATAAATTTAAACTTGTAAAAAATATATTTGTTAATCTTTCTCACTGCCGACTGTGGCGAATGTTAGCCAGTGCCTGGGACATGCGCAGTTTGACTGGCGCACAATTTTGAATGAATAAACGCAAATCAGTATTCAGTTACCAGCATTGTTTTTATTTCTACCATTAATGTTATTATTATTTTTTATTAAGAAAAAACATAATTCACATTGAGAGAATAGATATAGGAGGAAATTACAAACTCAACTAATTAATTAATTATTAATTAATTAAATTAAATCATTCAGACAAACTCTATACAAGAACGAGAAAAAATATTTGCAGAATTTTTAAAGTTTGATGTATTTATTATTTATCAATCAAACACACCTAGTTATAACATATTCTTATCATCAATATTTCTATATTCTATTTATTATTACATTTGAAATTATATCACAATTTGACTAGCCTAACAGTGGGACTTTAAGGAGTCAGACTGACCCAGTGATAAACAAAATATCAATACGTATCAACAAGTATCAACACAAACCAATTCAATTATTTTTAATTTATATCTTTAATTTTTATATTTGTAATATTTTTATTTATATTACAATATATATTATAACATATATCTCTATATATATTATATACATATAAAACTAAAAGTCTGAGTATTTATGGGTACTGAATACAAATCCCTACCGTTACACCGATCGCCACGAAATTTTGCACAGGTAACCTTTGACACAAGTCAAAAAATATTGTCTAACTTGGAATTTGATATTTTGCCCCGTTTTTACGATTTAGGCCCTTTTATTTATGCCTTTTTGTTGACGCGTATAAAGCTATCATCAACACCATGGAGACCAGAATTAATTACCTTAGTAACAAGTAAATAAATAAATGATATTTAACGGCATCAGAACTGTACATTTATCCATTCCTGTAGTATATTTTTGATGTTTTATATAATATGCGATTGTATCGATATATTACGATGTGCAAAAGAAGAAGTGTACTAATTGTAAATTGTCCTATACTTAATGCAAAGCGAAAATACGTGTTGTTTTCATTTGTGAGGCTAGGTGACCACGGTTTTTGGTTTTTAGTTTACTGCTGAAATAAATAAAAGCTATGATTGAGAAAAACATAACGTTTAATGTGTTATACAATGCTTCTAACACAGTAACAATTAAAATAAAGAATTTAGCGTTTTTGATTTAACAGGTACTTTATAAATATCTTCAAAGGCTTTATAAACGGGTACTTTTAAATCTCCAAAGGCTGTTGAAGCAACATAATAATTTAGTACAGGTTAAACTAGTACAAGTGTTGAAAACAGCTTTGGAGAGAATTTGACTAATGAGTAAAAAATTTTTATACGAGCTGACAGAACGCTATATAGACATAGACAATAAAAATTATATTAAAATACTTTTTAAAAGTCAAATATTCGCGTGCGAAACCGCTGGTAAAAGCTAGTTACAAATAAACATATGTATAGTAAAATTAATAAATTATTTATCTTATTGGAAATTTACGGAATAAATACTACAGCAATTACGGACACTGAGGGTTTTGTATGAAACCACTATTAAATTTGTATTTAAGTAATTGTTTGATTTTAAATTAGATTCCTTTTCATAAATCGTTCTACATCTCAACGTAGTCTTGTATTTAATAATTTAATATTTTATACCAAATGTCGATGTTGGTATGTACTTATTTGATTTCAGTGTTAATTTAAAATTTGAGTTTATGCGAATTTAAATTAATAATATTAAGTACAATATTCTCTACAGCTGTTATTTACTTTCTAAAAATGGTAATTTTAAACTGCACAGATAAATAAATGGAATAAATAACCAACGGTTATTTTAATACAAATTACGCTTCTACCTCTAAAAAGTACTTCCTGCTTCTCTCCGTTTTCACAGAGTGCATTGAAGGAGTTCAATCGCTTGTCGTTCTTAATATATTTACCCTGTTTGGATTTTCTATACGTCACGTTTCCATATATGTTTCCTACTACAGTCAGTATCTACTGACTGGTCTTCTTCTTATCCTCTTCAAGCATTAGGTTATATAAACCTGTTCCGACACCCATTTCATCCTCGGAAGACCCACTTCTCTTCTACCAGTTACTTTATAGTTCAGTGCCGCTTTCGGCAAGCGATTCTCTGTCATAGTTTGCAGATGGTCCCACCATTGTCTTCTGTAAATTGAAATAATTTCATTTATGTCCTTTACTTCGAGTTCTGCTCTGATATCTCCATTCCTTATTCTATCTTGCAATGTATAATTTAAAGGATTTCGAAGAAACTGCATTTCAGCACTCTGAATCTTGCCGCTTTCCTTTTTTGTCATGGCCCACGCCTCTCTTGCATAAATCAACGTAGGTATTGTAATTGTTTCATAAATTTAATCCTTATGCTGTGTCTTGTTTTATTTCTAAGATTTCTATGAATCGTACCACAAATATTCCTAAATTTATTTATCTTCCCTCTTATATCATATTCAGATTCATAACTTATTGCACAGCCGAGATATCTGAAACGGCTCACTTGATCTGAAGTGCTGTTGTTTATAACTATCTTAGTCTTCAGTGGATATTTACCTTCAAAGGCCATGGTTTTGGTGTTTCTTACTGAAATTGTCAGTGAGTACTCTCTTGCCACTTCTTGTAACTGAAACATAGCTATTTACAAATCATCCTCACTTTCTTGAATAAGAACTACATCCGCATATAGCAGGGAACCCATACAAATTGATTTGTTAAGCTGTATTCCCGAAGTCACTCTGGATTTCCATGGTCTCGACATGTCGTCAATGTATATATTAAACAAGGTTGGGGAAACACATCATCCCTGTCTAACTCCCTTATTAGGAAGTCCTGGCCTATGTTAGGTCATGTAATTCCTCATTGCATCCTATCTCTATTTACTCTACTCACTCCTTCTATATATTTCTTGTTTTCTTCATTGGGACATTAGGAAAACTTCACAAGTTTGTTGTTGTATCTCGCGCCACTGACATTTTGTTGTCAAAGGATAACCCTGCAATTACTTTATATTGTGCTGTAACGGCTGTCATAAAAGTTTCGGCAATACTGTTATAAAGTATTGCTAATTTCACCATGTTCCATCAAAATAAGTGAATTTCGCCAGACGTTATTACATTTCTATTACCGTAATCTCTTATCCCCACCAAGTATAAACGGCTACTTTCTTATTTTCGCATATTTAATGTAATATTTTTAGTATTCCTTATCCTGTCCTTCCTAGATAGTGCAAGTAACTTATCCATTTCTCCTGTGAACATATTCTGCCCAAATCAACACATTATATTGTGGACTTGAAGTAGGCTATAAGTAAATATATTATTTCTGTCAGGTTAGGAACATTCAGCTTGCTAAAAGTATAGTACTGAATTGTACTACTATTGTAGTAGTACAGTTGTAGTACTACTATTGCTATTGTAGTACAGTTGCTTAACGGTTTCAGTATTCCGCACCAGGAATTCTGTTTCTTTCAAATATTGACTTAACCTAACAGACGGTTTACGACTAAATAGTGTTTTATCCGTCATTCGTATTGCATTCCAGATGCACGTATTTGTTTATTTATAACGTATAAAAATAACATTATCGACAATAAATTGATTTTTAATTTTATTGCTATTTATAGCTCTTAATTAATGGTATTAGGTTTTGTCCTAATTAATTTCTTAAGTTTGTTTTAATTAGAACATGTGTAAGTGAACATCTTTTAGTTTTTTTTTAAAGAAAATGGTGTCGCTAAAACAACTAATTTTTAAGACATAAGAAGTAATATAATATTAATTGTATTTAGGAACATTATATGAGTAGTCTAAATTGGATGTTGTAGTCTAAATAAAATGAATTCTTGGACCTTTTATTCTACTGCAACTACAAGGACAAAGACTGATCAAGACTGATCTTTTAAGTATCGCCTTTGTTTGTTATTTCATTAATATGAAGTAATTGTTACGCTTACTTAATATTATTACACATAGTCGTAATTGAGAGCTGTGTGGAAAGGTAACGGATCTGTGACTCTGTTGAATCTGCAGAACTGCATGTAGAAATTATATTCAGATTGCAGTGCTACAGATAAATTATATATGTGCCTAGTTTCTTTACAGCTTTGTTTTAACAAATTATTAGCAAGTTTTATGCGTGTTTTTAAATCTATGTACATTATGTTTTAAAACTATGCATGCAGTAAGGAAACGTTTTCATGAAACAAATAGGCCTATAAAACGGTATAAACAAGGCAATTCATGACATTGCTTCGAGTGGTATTGTATAGATGGATCTTAGAAGTTAATGCCTCACTAAAGACATTGGAAGGTAATGTAAATTTTGAATCGTTTATATAATGATTTAATAGGTACATAGCGAATTCGCTGATTTAAAGACCTCTGTATAATCTGTCTGAATCGTGTTCATAATATTAAGTAACCATTATGAATTATTTAAGCAATCATTTGTTGTTTATACAATTTAAATTACTATATTTAAAATAATCATTATAAATAACAGTTGAAGGAATTTTAATTTTTTTGTTAGTTTTCTTCGGCTGTGAACGAATATTTACTTTTGCATCACGGCATGCGAGGAAATTTTTGTACAGACTTCAAATGATTTGATAACATAAATTTCCGTAGGCCTATAGTGGATTTATGTAACGTACTTAAGAATGCATACAAAGTTACGTCTCGTCGTGTAGTCAGTATTCAATTTTTTTTTGTACTTTTACGTTCGTAAGTAATTACGAAGGAGATTACTTTACTTATGATCTATTAAACGAGACTAAATTGTTCTTGTTAAGTTTCAATAATAACGGGACTATGAATTGGGCTTAATACTAACTAAAGAGTTATACATGAGGTTTATTGTTATTAGTATACGATCAATTCCAAGAATCGTATCAAGATATCGAGTCTGTGGTTAACCAACAGTCTAGTGTCTTTCTGTCGTTAGCCTGCAAAGGACGCTCTCTGATGTTCTGTGTGCCATGGCTTTGTGTTGTGACGCTACGTTCATGTTTGTTCTTGTACGAATTTCAGTTGCTTGTTCAAATAATTATTAAAGTGTGTAGTTTTGTGAACCGTAAAAGTAAAAACGATTTGTTTTACATTTATTGCTGGCAAGTGTTGTTGAAATGTTTATGGTAAGTCCTTTGACAATTATTTAAGCTATTTGAGTCAGATTTAACAGTGCAGACTTAACAAAAATAAATAGGCTATTAGAGATCCTAGCTAATTTGTGCCAGATTTAATGACTGCTAAAGTTAGAACGGAATAGAATTTTTTACGGAATAAAATGTAAAATGTAAATTAGAAAGAAAAACAAGCCGAAAAAGAAAATAAAGAAATTATACACGAATGTATGAGAATAGCCTATACAAATTTGTACGTGTCATCTATCTGTGTCCGTCCGCCAATCTATCTACCTATCTCTCTCTACGTGTTTTGGCAATATTGTGTTTATTTAACAATATAAATATATGTATGGGTGTGTGTATATATGCCTGTGTTTACAAATTGTTTAAACACGAGCTAAAGGTAAATGATCAAAGACAAACTTTGAATCCAATTAGCATAAATTGTTTGGAAATTTAAACAGACAAGAGAGTAGGCATCACTGTAATAACGAATATTAATCAAAAGTAAAATTTTTCGAAGAAACACTTTTACGTCTGAATCGTAAAATTTCTTTTTACTAAAACCTGTTCTCTGTTATTTTGTCTTTGCATACTGATCTGAATTTACATAGTTTTTATTACGTATAATATGAAAACGTAAACGAAATAAGTTTTTAATAAATATGTAAATATAAATTTGCGTGGTTTGAATTAAAATTCTCTCCTTCTCACTCGCGCATGCACACACACACACACACACACACACACACACACACAAGGATAAGGAAATAAGGACAGACATAGGGAGGAGATGGCAGGCGAATATCATGATGAATAATGTAATGTTGAAAATAAGGTAATGTATTAAAAAAAGCAAAAATTATTAATTATTGCAATCTGTAAAGCAAGAAGTATATTATACAGAGAATTAGTACGATGTATTAAAATTTACAGCTATTAGTATATTAAATAATTTTCTGCATTCATATTCGCTTGCTAAAATCAAATTTTTAGTGAGTAAATATAACCATTACAGAGTACGTTATGTGTAAAATTATTAATTTAAAATCTAAATAGGTTTGTAACAAAATAAATTACAAAGGCACATATACAAATGTTTAAGAACCAAATATTTATTCTTAGTTCATATGGTTAATACGGATGTTCAATTTTAGTTTAGCAAGATTCATCAAAAGAAATTTAATTAAAAATTAGTTATTCATAATCATAACTTACAGTTATTTGCTTTTTATTATTTTCACTGCAGTTGAAATGATTGCGAGAAGTACGTATTTATATTATGAAAATTATTATACCAGTACATTACTTCTTTACTCTACTTAACTCGTACAGCAAAGTTTTCTAGATTTTATATTTTTCTAGTTTTAACTTCCCATGTTATATTTAATATACATTATGTTCTTTACAATTTAGTTGTTGAAAAAGTAGATCTGTGTAACAATAAAACTTTGGAATTGCGCGCGCGCGCACGCGCACGCACACACAACTTTGTAAACCTTCATAAAAAGAAATAAAATCATAGCAGTACTTATTAATTAATCTATATAATGAAGTATTGTATTTTGAAACGGTTCCATTAACTCCGATTCGTCAAAATAAAAAGATTAAATTTGTTGTAATAAAACTTGGTGCTTCGTGTCGGTGGGAAGTTTTTGCACCCCCTCCCCCGGTCGTTCCTTTCGAATCTTTTACCTCAATATGACAAATGTAACAAGCATAGAATAGAGGTTTTGAATTCCCTATTAAGTCTGTACGATGGTCATGCAGAATGAAGAGGATAAACGGATATAGAAGTTTCTTGCAAGTCGTCATAGCAACTAAGGCTAGAAATACAATATAAGCTTAGTGGCTAGATTGCCATTAAATTTTCCTTCATCCGTACAGAGCCGTCTGGCAAGCCAAGATCAACGCAGCTGACCTGTTAAACAATGATCTAATCCTACGCATGTGAATATATGTACAAATTAAAATAGTCAGGTTTTTAAATACTAAAGTTGTTGAATTTTAGCTATATTCAATGTATGGGAATCATGTATAAAGTTGACTCTTGATAACTTGAAATCCTTGATAAATCGAATATATTTTCTGTTCCTTTGAGAAAACTACATAATTAAGAAAAAAAGGACTATACCTCGAAGTCGTTTTGTGGCTAAATTTTACTAACAATTTACGAAATAACGAAATTCTTACTTCTATAAACGCGACGAACGACGTTTAAATCAAATTTTTTAAATGAGTTATTTCTGTAAGGCGAAGAATACCTCTTTAACTTGAAGTTTTGTTCTAGTTATAACTCGATATCACAAAGACGCGGTTGGAGCGGTTGCTGAAACACGTTGCAACGTGTTGCTCAGTAATGCATCATGTGATGTATTCGTTCAGTTGAGTGGATTATAACACAGATTACCGCGATATTACCTTGGTGATTTTTTAAAGTGGTAGTGGCAGTGGTAACTATTTTTTTTTGGCCTGCGTAGGAATCCTTTGCGGGCCCCTTCACTTAATTCCTGCCATCGGTCGCTCTTGAATACTAACCCCTCCTTACAGCTGTGGCAGCTACTAAAATTATATAACGTAAACAGAACACGTTCTCCTCACGACTGTTTAAAATAATTTTTTCTAAGCTTAGGCCAGTTTCATGTATTTTTATAAAAACTAAGAAGCTTTCGTTATTTTTTAATTTGGTGAGCCTTCCTGCTTCATCTTCAGAAATTGAGAAGATATATCTGAATATTTGACTCAGTTATCGTTTTTGTTAATATCTTGTGTAGTATTCATTATTACAGAGAAACTGAGCAGATTCAATCTGTTTCAAAATTATATTTTCAATTTTTTTTTATAAAAGTTGAATGAGTTCCTTTTGAATTTTGGGACTCATATACCTCTTCCTGTTCTTTGGACCTCTGATTATGTTTTGCAAAAATGGATCGTAGGTACTCAAAAGATCGATAACTGCCAAAACGTTTCCGCTATTGGTCTCTAAATTTGAAACTGGCAATGCCAGAGTAACATTCACAACACGGTCCAGTATTTTGGGGCCATTTATTAGTTTCCTTTCGTAGCTCATAACGAATAACGGTGCAGGCCTGGTCGGTGGCTTCGGAGCATTCTTAACTGGAATCACCGCTCTATTGTGCAGTTAACCAAATAATCTGTACTCTCAAAGTAGAGTATTAGGTATTGGTAAAATAACAGTAATAAAATAAATGTATTCGTTTTTTATTTCAAACGCATACGGGGAAATTTGGTTTTACTTAAGTTCAATGGTTTATACCCATTCTTAAAAAATTGAGAGAAATGTTTGTGCTGGTCCCTTAGTCCCGTATTGCGGGCCCGGGTGTTACGCCACTGAGTGGTGGTTTAAAATAAGACGTAAAAGGAAACTAAACACTAGAGGCCAGCAACATAAAACAGACTACTTTGCAGACCATTGAGCTCATGTCTAAATGTAGAATGTAACGTACTTACCATGCTATTGTACGTAGTACTGTTTTAAAGTTATACCATACATTAATCAAGGAGAACTGTATTGGGTGTTAGTAATTATAGTACAGTTTTACCTATGTAGCTTGAATTACGGTTATTTAAACCTTTTTATCTGCAATAAATTTGATACTTCTATAATTCGAAGTTTACAACAGCCAATCTCAATAACCCGAAACATTTATAACTCAAATGGGCTGTAACTCGAACTAATTCTGTACTCCTTTGAGATTCAAGTTATCGATCCTGTATATGGTAACAACCCTTCCGGGTTTAGGAAAGTGATATTTCATGTTCAACGCCGATAAGATGTACATAAGAGAAAATTAGGCGTAAAAGAGAAGGCGTGTAACAAACCTGACGTTTGCGTATCTTGTCGGCGAGCTGCGTGGCGCTCATCATCAGGATCTCTTCGCGTACAACCTGTACCGGCGTCACCGTCTGCAGAGACGACAGGATCCAGTAGACGGCATACAGAAGCACTGCCAGACACCTCTGGCAGAAGCGGACCAGCACAAACAGTAGCTCCATTTCTGGAACATACAGGAAAATAAAAATGTTTTCAAAAGTGTATATCCTTTGCCAGTGGGGTACCTAGAATATGGCCTCTAGGGGGTCCGGGATAGGTCGTCTTCACACAAAATAAGAAACAAGTCAAGGTTACTCAACATTGCTATATTTAAAGTGGTTGAAGTCCCATTAAAGTCAACGGTAATAACACAATAATAATACGTGTTATTGAAACGTTGCTTACAAGATACTTATTGACTGAATTGGTTTTCCTATATATCATATTTCAAACGTAGGCCTATACGCTAACGCTGTGTAATAAACCTGTTTGTATATTTAAAAAAGAGATAATCCTATTTAGCGTAAACAGCTGAAAAAATTAATACAACAGCCTGAAAATTAAGAGATTAACATAATTCATCAACTTTTTCGACCCTCTGGGGGTGGTACGGTCCCGTTCATCCCCTCCGTAAATACACCCTTGTCCTTTACTACAGTACAGAGTGGGCTAAAATTGCACGATAAAATGCATTTTTGATAACTTTAAGAAATGAAAGATTTTAGTGATTTGACTACACACAATTTTAAAAGATTCAGCCATTGACGTTTTGATAAAATTTATCACCACCAGAGTCTGTAAGGAGGCGACAGAGAAATAATTAATACACATATAATAAGTATTAATATATTTCAAGTATAATAATTAGGCCTATAAATTATTAATATAAGAATAGTAATATATGTATAATAGTTATTATTATTTATGTAATACAAAGACTTGTTTTTACAATTCTTTTCTTGGTGTGTAAATAACTTAATAAGTATTATACTAATATACAATCAAGATTTTTTAAAAAATTTGGAACATGTTTCGAGGATTAATTAGTATGCTTACCATCAGTCATGTTGGTTCTTAGTCTAGGGAAGCATCTGTGTGTTGGCTGGTTTCCGCAGTTACTCCTGTTGGCTTTTGGTGACTGAATTTTACTGGTATTATTGTGATAAACTTGTTTTTCGAGTGTTTCCAATGTTTAGTGTTTTAAAAATTATGTCGTGTTGGTGGTACTGACTTGTGTTTGTTACGGTATTAGTTTGCTTTTGTCTTATGTTTACGTATTTGTAGGTTTTACCAAAAATTCATTATAGCCTCTTTGTGTGGTACAGGTTTTATTAATGACATGTTGTTGATGTCCGGGAATTCGTGTATTTATTGGGTGCGGGTAGATTGGATTTAGAAATGCTTTGTTTATTTGTATGCGTTTAGATTTACGTGTTTGAACTAAACGTAACTTTTAACTTTCTATTTTGCTTAGTGTATTTGTAGTATTATATAATATATGTGATATTACATATATAATGTAGGTACCAATATGTAATATAATATATTCACACTCACACCAACATCTACATCCACGTGTGTGTGCGTATGCGCGCGAGCAGTTTCCCGCAGCCCAATATATCGGTGCTTATGAATCTTCGTTACGTCAGTTTTTTGTGTTTCTTTTGACGTTTCGACATTCTTGTTACCCGGTGCTGCGTCAGGAGTGAGGAAGGTGAAAGAGACATCGGAGAAGAAGAGCTCCGATCAGAAACTAAGTTAGCAACCGAGGGAACCGGAAAGGCAAGAACCCGATAAAATAAATAAATAAATTAACATAAAAGCGCACGTGCGGATCCATGTGTATGCGAAATTATGATGGTCCAACAAAAGTAATGCCTCCTCCCCCATCATCGCAACATCATTAACGAGCAGATACAGGAACACGAGTTAGACAGATTGTGGCCTGCACTCTCCTGTACATGAAGTTTTATTCGAAAAGCCACAGTACAGTTTTCATACAGTGTACTTTTCGAGTCACTGACGAACACCGTGTCAGAATTATTAACCGAATTAAAACCGTGTTTCACTGAAGATGGCATCCAGAGTTGAGACCGGAACGTCTGACAACAACGTCAGTCAGGACCACAGGCCAACAGCCCGGATCTTAATTTCAATAATCATGACTCCGGCCATGAAAGCCTTAGAAACAGGTTAATCACTATTTTTTCAACGTGTTTACGTAATCGCCGAAAAAGTACGAAATTCAGTTTGGAAAAATTCTGGATTCTGTATCGTCACACACGACTTTAAAGCTGATGTGATCTCATCCATGCCGTCGAGTCGGAAACCGTGTAGGCAGTTTCGAATGGTTTCGAATCGGAAACCAACTCCTCTATAAAAATGTTTATAAGGTCAAACTAGTAAAAATCAAAAGACCCAAATTGAGGCTATAGGGAGCCGAAGCACCACGGCTCTATCTGAGGCTATAGGGAGCCGAAGCACCACGGCTCTATCTGAGGCTATAGGGAGCCGAAGCACCACAGCTCTATCTGAGGCTATAGGGAGCCGAAGCACCACGGCTCTATCGTTTTAGCAATAGTCTGGATGACGAACGTGACGTGTACGGTCTTGCGATGTCGTGACGGAGCTCTGTGGTATACATGTCTTTGTGCAGTCTTTTCGACCTGATGGCCTACTTTTCGCTGTAGATCGTGTGATGCCTTTCGGAAGAATCAGTGAGAGTAACGCTATGTGTGTGTCCTAAAACACTGCTGCCATCACTGTCTGTCTTGACCTGTCAGTGACTGAATTTTTGAGGACATGGAGAGCCACTATGGGTGCAATTCCTTGGATTAAACCTTACTTTCTGAGTCATACGGATCTCTCGTCTCGACTTCAGTGGCTGATTCTGTAGACGAGTCAAACTAGGAATGAGTCTAGTTTTGTTGATTTTAAGTGGGAATCAGTATTGATTTAGGAGAAAAAATCTTTGTTCCTGGGCTTCAATTCCTTTGGTTATACTGCTCAACTATTGTCTTGGTTCTCTTTTCTGTGTCAAAATATTTTGCTTTTGTTTCGTAGGTTTAGGTCCAGCAATCATTCCCTCGTATTTCTTCTCCATTGCCGATTTTCCTGTTTTAAGGGCTTTAATAAATTTCCATATAGTTGCATGCTAGCAGGGTATGAGCATAGCGAACTGGCGATGCCATCCTCAGTTGAATTGTTTATTTTCGGCAGATAGTCTTTACAACCGTCATGGCAATTCAAAAGACGAACTGGGAACAATGGGTCTGTTTTTTGAAGTCTTTGATTTACCGTGTCTATCCATGTATCCAAAGTGCAGCCAACTGCCGTATTTGAAGGCAGAAGTCTGGAAAAAATTAGTGATTCATAATAATAAAGATCACATAACATAGTGTTACTGGAAAAATAAATAAAACTTTATTATAACGACACTTGAATTGCTCGGGTCCCACCTACGAGGGTCATCTCAAAAGTAAGTTTCCCTGATTCAGGAAAAATAAAAACACATGTAAAGATTAAAAAGAAAACTACACTTTTAGTCAAAAACATGTACTTATTTTTCAATATAATCTCCAGCCTTGTCAATACATTTTCTGTAGCGTAAAAACAGTTTTTTAGTTCCTACTTTGAACCACTGCGTGCCAATATTTCGGAGCCAGGCGTCAACCGCCTGTTTCACTTCCGTATCGGTTTGGAAACGTTGTCCTCCAAGGTGTTCTTTGAGATGGGGAAAACTATGGAAATCACTCGGAGCCAAATCGCGTGAATGTGAGGGATGGTCTCAAATCTCCTTTCGAAAGGACCACAACAAATTCTTCGTGACTCGCGAGGAATGAGGACGTGCGTTATCGTGGAGCAGAAGAACTTTGCTGCTCAAGAAACATTTTCCTTCCAAGAAGAATGTATGCCACCAGCGGACCATTTGAATGTTCGTGCACTCATGTCCGTACACAGAAACTTAGTGACGTTGAATCTCAGCCGCTCATTCATTTTTCGTAGCAAAACACCGAACACACTACGCACCGACTCACACTTTAACATCATAGAACATCATGATTTTAAATTTCATGTTCTTGTTACGTTGCTACGGAACGGATGAAGTTTTGGCACTACTGCCACTACACACAAATAAAAGTCCTCCAACCTTCGTCAGCCTGCTTGCGCCATTTTCCTTTGAAAGAAAAAAATAGGGAAACTTAGTTTTGAAATGACCCTCGTACTTCAGCTTCCACTGGGAAGCAAGTGAGCAATTATCGCGGGGAGCAATTGTCCGGGGAGGAATTGTCACAGTGGGCAAATATTGTCGAACAATTGTCGCAGAACCAATTTATAGACACGGAGGCTTTACTTTTGATATGCATTTATACTATAAGTACGGGCTTTGGTCATTATTAAGTTTGAAGTGTTAAAAATATAAATATCATATCTTTAAAATTTTAAAGTGAATGAAAATCAATGTTTTTTTGTTTCCCATTATCGCCGTGTAGTGAATCAGCATTGTTTTAACGTCGACTCTTTTGTTTTACCTGCGTTTTTAAATATCTCAACAACAAATTATTTTTAAAGATATATGGAGGTATTTTCTCATTTGTTCTGGGCTTCAGGTCGCGGAATTTCAAAGCCGTACACAAATTCGTCTAACAAAAAAAAATTGTATTCAATTGTTGTGAATTCCCGACACTAGTAAAGGACTGTTCTGTTTCCTTGAGTGGGCGAAATTTACCAACGCTGTGCGTTATGGTCGACGGTTTTTCTGTTTTATTTATTTATTTTTTAACTCACGATGGGTACAGAGAGAATTTTTTATAACAATACCACGAACAACGATATTATTTTTGTTATTACAAATTTTTAAGTGAAAAGAGTAATAGGCTACTAAAAATAAAAAAAAAACAATGAACAAAAGGAGACGTTGTGTAGGCGTGTGTGTACGTGAGCTTTCACCGTAGCCGCTAACGGTACGCGCTCAGCAGCATGCGTAGTTAATTATAACATCCGTTGCGTAACACGTGCTTATATTCTGGTTGTTTATGACAGCGCGAATAAACCTGTTTTGTGCTAAAACCGAGCGACCACTTTCTTTCTTCCAGTCGAAATTAGACCTTTAAAGAAATACTATCTTCACACACATCTGTTGCACCAAATATTTATTTTTTTGATAAATTAATGAACATTTCGGAGACTATTTAGAAGTTTAAGGCAGACATGAATAATTAAGATTTATTTATGGATTTTCATTCCTTTATTCTCTCTCTCTCTCTCTCTCGCCCCTCACTCTCCCTAACTCAGTCTTCTATTGTGGTGTATTCATTGTTTATAACCTAAAGATACCATACATGTGATTTTTAATAACAGTTTTAATTACTCACATCCTTAATTTCGGTCGATTTCGGTCATAGACGGTCGTCAGGACACATACACAGTGCACTCGCGGTTACAATATTGTAAAACAGTTACTATTTACAAAAAACGAATTCGTAAACATTGATTAATGATCGTGAAAAGTACGTTTGTGTCCAAAGTTTCTCAAGAATATTTAAATAGTATTTAAATATTAAAAATTGTTACAATACGGTACCGTAAATAGTAACTGTTTTACAATATTGTAACCGCGAGTGCACTGTGTATGTGTGTCCTGACGACCGTCTATGACCGAAATCGACCGAAATTAAGGATGTGAGTAATTAAAACTGTTATCAAAAATCACATGTATGGTATGTTTAGGTTATGAACAATGAATGCACCACAATAGAAGATTCAGATTATATATACCATTAGTAAGCAATAAGTGTGTGTATATTGTAAATACATCACATTATCATTAGTCTCCCCAACTCTTCCGTTTATTCACCGTTAATCTAAAGTAGACTATTTATGAAATTTATTGCGTCATTGGGGACTGATACCCATGTTTGTTCTTGTAGGTAACACGGACGGTTTCCTTTTAAATAATTACTAAAATACGTATGCACGTGTATTTTAAAAATAGAAAGGAGCGGCAACATGTTGAAATATTAAAGATAAAGCCTTTTAGTAGTTTTGGAAACATTTTGAATCAGATAACAGACGCAAAGTAAAAGAGTTCATATATCTGCGCTCCCAGATAAAACGGCACTAACGACATCAAGACTGAAATAAGAAGAAGAATATATCCCACAAATAAAACAAATTATGGATTAAAAAAGCACCAGACATCTAGCTTCATCTCAAGAAGCACGAAATGCAAAATTTACAAAACATTTATCAGGCCATTGCTGACATATGCTTGAGAAACCTGGACAATGACCAAAAATAGCGAGAGACTTCTGGATTGCTGTGAAAGACGGATTCTAAAACAATATTTAGAGGAGTACAAGAAAATGGAAAATTACGCAGGCGCTATAATTATGAATTATACCATCTATACAAACAGACGGACTTTTTCAGAATAATCAAAATATACAGGCTAAGGTGGGTTGGACACAGAGAGAATGGAGGAAGGGCAGCCTACGAAACATATTTTCTACCAGAGACCAATAGATAGTAGAAAAGGGGGAAGACCTCGATGTAGATTCAAAGACTAGATAGAGGAGGACCTCGGAAAGCTGAACACAAGAAACTGAAAAGCCAGGGCATGCAATAGGGAGGAATGGAATCGACTCTTGGAGCAGGCCAAGACCCACCAAAGGTTGTAGAGCCACGGTTGATGGCGATGAACAGACGCAGTACTACGAAGATGAATGTTAGTCCTCCTAACTAATTTCTATTAAAAATATAGAACTTTCTACAGAATAATAAAGTAAAATGTAAGTTAGGAAAATAAGTCGCATAAACAAATAAATTATTCATATATAGTGCAAGAAAAATAAGCCTAAAAATATACGAACCTTGAAAAAATTAGTACAAGCAAGGAATTTGGTGGAGATGTTGCAGTTACCATCTTATTGAATATACTAAAAGTCCCCTAAAATCTAAGCTGTGCTACGCCCGCCATATTGAAAAATGGCGGTTAATTATCAGATTTTTGTATATAAATCCTTTACCGTTTCAGATAGGAAAAAAGTTTCAAATAAAAAATGTAGGCAATAATAAATCAAACAATTTTTGATATTAACATTTTTTCTCTAAATCGAACGGTTTTTAAATTATGAGCTGTCCTCTAAACACTTTGCATTGTATGGATACTTTTCTCTTTTGTTTCAGATTAACAAGATAAGTTATGGATGCTGGAATATGTTTTCTTTGCTGTAAAAGCCTTACAGAAGGAGAAGTGGTTGTCGTTGGAAGGGGGCTACCCACGCTCATTCATGCAAGTCAGGAGAGGAAAGATGAAAAACATAAAATCATGGCTAATGCCAACGAACTTACAGTTCACGCGTTGTGTCGGAAAATCTATACAAGGCCTAGCTCCATCAAGGCTTTTTCTAAGCCTGTAACAACCAAAAATTTAAAAAATTTTAGTGTGACTGAAAAGACGTTACATTCAGCATGACACACCTACTCAGCCCACGAGCAATAAATAAAGAAATGTGTGTAGAAGTGTCAAGTGAACGTTTACTTCAGACAATGCAAGTAAGTTTCACATAGTTGTACAATAGGGCACAGGGTTGGCCGTGACAGGCTCGTCTAAAACACGAGATTTACAGCCTGCAAATGTCAGATAATGGAAACTGTGTCAAGTGCCAATTTAGAGGAGAAACTGTGACGGACACACTGCCGGGTTAATTTGTAGAGTACTAGTAAAGAATAAAAAGAGTGTAAGTCACACAATAGTATATACCCTATACGAGGACGGACATCGATACCTAAAATAATAGAATCGAACTTGTAAACAGCAGGGGAACGACTTACTGGCGACAACGGATATTTACGACAGGCAGTAGGTGTGCCGTTTTGGAAACGACGTCACGCTGCGCCAGGATAGCGTTCAGAAAAAAAGGGTCAAACACAGCGAACAATAACAAGAGACGACACATTGTTTTCGTGAGAACTGCAGCGAGACCCGGAGTACGCTTAGACAATGGCATGATAGACGAACATGAAATTTCTCCTGTTCTAGGAAAAGAGTACGGAGGCTTTCGACGCGAACCCGTGGGGAGACAGGATATCCAATCACAACCCAGCATCTACCCAGAGACCTGGTGGAGAGGACCGTCGCCAGCATAGCAACGGGAACGTCGAATGGGAAGTGAAGAACGACACTCTGGCTTAAGGGTAGGAGATCTTCCGTCCTATCATGTTCAACTTGAGGCGTGTTTTCCAGTACGGTGCATTGTGGTACACGATGTTTGATAAAAACTGCTTGCAGAGCACGCGGGAGGACAGTCTTTCATAAATTTTTACTCATATACTTTGGACAGTCTCTCATAATTTTTCAACCATATACTTTGGACGGTCTTTCATAAAATTTTACTCATATACTTTGAGCAGTCAGTCGGTCAGTAGAACAGTCTTTATAATTTTCAACAGTCGGTCGTCAAAGTTCGATTAACATACGGACGGCAGTGGGACTTTGAAATTTTGCCACGCGTCATATAACTAAGAGACTTAGACATTTCGATATTGGCGCGTATCCGGTAATAGTGTACTTTCAGTGTCTAAAAACATGCGACATACGCCAGTGCTTAACAATTATAGAATTATTTATTATACTCTAATTCAGAATTGAACTAACCAGTCACACTTACATCAATAATCGACGCGTAGAACTTTCGTTGATGTAATACCGGACGGCGAAATAATAACATTATACAGTGTTGCGGTGCGATTCAATATCATGTGGAACAATTACACCGCGGCATCAAAACACTAACAGTAATGAACATATCAAACGTTGAACAATAGACAGACATATATATATACACCATAAGTAACGATGAACTTTAATACGAACACACAGCGCGAGTGAATCTGTTTCGCGTGTGTTAAGTGTCAGTCACAGCTCAGCACAGCTTCCCACACATGATCCAGCAGAGAGGAGTTACGCCGATGGAAATATCGGATAAATTCACCTAAACAAGTAATCTTTATGCTATTCTTATCATAAGAAACTCTACTGTCCTGTCTCTTTTTCAAGAAACACCCCTTGAGCATCTAATTTAAACATGATAAATATAATTAACGCCATCCATCTGAGGCATACGATGAACGCATTAGTATAGGATTTATTGTTTGAATATTTGTGTTTCTATATATCGATTACATTATATATGTATGTGTATGTTTTTCAGCAAACAACGTATTGGATTTACCTTGTAATTTGATGTATAAACATGTGTTCTTTTATGTTCTTTTCATGAGTTTATGAATGTATGTATTTACAGGGAATCTTCCATATTTTATATATTGAATTTAATGAATGATATAATGTTAATAAATAAGTGTTTATTTTATCAATATGCGTTCATCATTGTCAAATTACCTCAGAACGAGAAAGTGGCATTTGAGTGATTTATGGTAGTTTATTTTATTTTATTTATTAATGCAACAACTAGAGTCTCCATGCAATAGTTATGCTAACGTAAAGTAATTAACGTGTTATTTATTGATTACACGAGCTCATTATGCAAATTAATATATTCAATAATTACTTAATCACAGATTCGTTAATTCAGTAGCGTAATAGCATAACACCCCACAGTGTTGTATTTGCCGCCCAAAGAACGTGGGGCATTACAATTATCAAAAACTCCCAATATAAAGAAAATCTTGTATTTGGCTGCCCAACGCGTGGCAGATGTTGTATTTGGCGCCCACCGCACGGCAAAGAGCAGGCAGTAGAGATAGGATAAGCGTATATATTAATATTTCATGTTAGTAGTTGTAAGAACAAATATTATTAGTGTGAAGCTAGTTGGACTGGGACTGAATGTTAACGCGTAGTAAAGCTGCAAAAATGACGACCAGTAGCACAGATTCAATGAATTTTGACATTAATAACCAACAGGGAGTACCTGGTGTCGAACGAGAGGAATCACCAACTTATTCACAAATGACCGAGGAGACGTCAGACGTCAGAGCGCGGGGACAGGAGTCCCAACAACAACCGCAGGAAGAGGTGACGTTGCGCGCATTAATGGATTTTATGAATGAAAAATTCGAAAAGCAAAAGGAAGAGATTAATGAAAATTTTAATAAAAAATTCGAGAAATTAGAAGAGAAGTTTGAGAAGCAAAAAGAAGAAATCAATGAAAAGTTCGAGAAGCAGAATGAAAATTTCACACAAATACGCGCGGAAGTGCGTGAATATATAAATAATTGTGATAAGAAGATAGACGAGGTTCAGAAGCAGCAGAACGAAATCATAAAAGAGTTAAGGGACGACACCGACAAGAAATTCGAAGAGGTGCGTGAAACAAGAGAATTAGACCGACAGGAACTAAAGAGTGTTACCCAAAATACTCAAACGAGCATCATAAAGATCCACAACAGAGTGGAGACACACGCAAAAGAAAATCACAAGAAGCAAGAGGAATTGAAAGTCGAACTATTCCAAACAGTAAGACAACTACAACAGGAACAGGGAGACGTAAACAACACAATGCAACAGAAAATCAATGAGGTAGATGGAAGACAGAAGTCGGCGGAACAAAGACTAGACGAGAGCACCAGAGAGAAAACCACCCGTATTAACGAATTAAAATCCCAGATAGAACGACTACAGCGTCAGCTAATTGAAGGTGAGTCTGGAATAATCAGTAGAATTAACGGACACACGCATACAGAGTTAAAGTATAACGGCACTGACAGGTTCCCAATGGAGTTCCTGAAGGAATTGTCAGAGATCCAGGAACAGTACTACAGCAACGGTGACATTAAATGGATCGGAAGACACTTGGAGATGGACGCTGGTATATGGTGGCGCGTCATAAGGAATCAAATCTCCACGTACGAAGAATTCAAAGAAGCTTTCACCTTGAAGTACTGGGGTCAAGAACGCCAGGACAATATACGCGACAATCTGGAGTACGGCAGATATGAGTGGAATGGACCAATCACAGCTGTCCAATATGTAGAACGGATTTTACTGGAAAGTCGGCAACTGTCACCAGCATTAACCGACACTCAGCTGATACGAAAACTAGCTCGCCACTTTGGTAAGGACTTGCAGCTCGCCGTGGTCACACGTGGTATCACGAGTATACCAAATTTCGAAGCGCTGATTACGGAATTCACAAGTATACAGTCGAGCGGAGATAACACTCGCAGACCACATTATAGACCTTACAACGAAGGGAGGAACAATCCGAGAGAAAGGGAAACGCAATACAATAAAAATGAAAGTGACCGACAGGCAACAAGGGGTCGGTATGACAACAAACACTACGTCAATACAGTACAGTTTACACCAGCTGAGCCAGGACCCAGTGGCACGGTCGTTGGCACTACCCCAAGGGCGAACGGTAACAGCGACAACAATAACAAAAAAAAAAATACGTCGAACGAGGGGAGGAGATAGAATTTCTAAGCGACTCCTTTCCGAGTGAGAGTGTAAATATATTGTTACCTGATTTACGAAAGGACCTACTAAAAGAGGACGACGAGATTGTAAATAAACAAATATTGAAATGTCCCGAGATTACTATTAAATTTAATAATGATGTAACTGTCCAAGCCTTACTTGATACTGGTTGTATTGTTAACGGGTTATCGGAAACTTGGTTTAATAACCATAAGAAGAGTATCGAACCATATGAGACACTACCCGTAACGAATACATTTATAATAAGTGCTGTAGGAAGTAAATCCAAATTAGTTAAGAGACAAATATTGTGTGACATTGAGATTGATAGTATCCGATATGAATGTGTGTTTTTGGTAATACCAGAATTAGTGAAACCATGTATACTAGGAATTAGTTTTTTACAAGAAGTTGGGTGTCGCATCGACATCGGAAACAAAGTAGTTAGTTTAAAAAACGATACTGTTGATGAGGAGCACATTATACCAATCATGAATATTGACGTGATAAACAGTGAAGAAGAAGAGGAAGTACTGCGATGCATCGATGAGAATATTGGGAGCATAGACTGCGTGGATGAAGGAATACTGCAACGCCTGAAGGAGATTTTGGTAAGGAACCGGAATGTTTTTAGGGAGTGCCCGGGAAGAATAGAGGGTTACACGCACGAGTTTCACGTTACGGACAGGACACCTTACTTTCAACGAGGGTGGCCTGTGCCGCTTGCCTACAGAGACAAGGTGAACGAGGAGATTAATCGGATGTTACGATATGGAGTAATCGAACGTTGCGCCAGCCCGTACGTCAACCCAATCGTGACAGTTATCAAGAAGGATGGGAGGGTTCGCCTATGCCTCGATGCAAGAAAAGTGAACAGCGTGACCGTGCCCGATTACGAAGGAGTGTCCCCGGTAAATGAGATATTGGCTAGATGTGGTGATATGCAGTACTTGTCGACAGTCGATTTATCCAGTAGCTTCTGGCAAGTCCCATTAAAACGAGAGTGTAGGGATTTCACTGCGTTTATGCATGAAGGGAAGTGCTACCGATTCACAGTGACGCCATTTGGACTCAGCACCAGCTCTGCAGCGTTGACACGTGGATTGGATGTGGCCCTCGAGGAGGAGGTCAAGAAGAACACGATCATCTACGTGGACGACTGCTTGTGCTACTCCAATAATATACAAACACAGTTAAATCATTTAGAAGCGTTGCTAAACAACCTCAATAAAGCAAATATAACTGTCAACCTCACCAAGTCACAATTCTTCAGACGAGAGATCTCCTTCCTTGGTTATCGCCTTACAACAAAAGGGATACAAGCAAACGATGACAAGGTAAAGGCGATTATGGATTTCCCAGCACCGAAGAATACAAAACAACTCAAAGGTTTTCTTGGTCTTACCAATTTTTATAACAGATTCTCGAGTAAATACGCAGAAACAACGCAACCTTTACATGAACTGCTGAAAGGTGGACGAAAGTTTTCATGGACAAAGGAAGTGGACGAGTGTTTCCAGAGAGTCAAGAATTTATTTATCGACACAGTAACTCTACGGTTCCCACGGCCGAACCAAAGATACTATATTCAGTGTGACGCTAGTAATTTTGCGTATGGTGGCCAGCTTTACCAGATTGATGAAGATGGAGAAATCGGCGTCATCGCTTTTACAAGCAAGACATTTAAGGGAGCAGAACGCAATTACTTCACGACGGAGAAAGAGCTCCTGAGTATCGTTAGATGTCTGGATAAGTTTCGTATGTACATACTTGGCCAACCACTCACGATAATCACCGACAATAAAGCATTAACATTTATGCACAAGTGTCACTTATATAATTCCAGAATTACAAGATGGATTCTCGCCATACAGGAGTACAATTTCGACATTATCCACTGCAAAGGAAAGGATAACGTCGTTGCGGACATACTGAGTAGATACCCGGCTGACACGGAACAACACGAGACAAACGAGGAGACGCACGAATATTTAATTAATCACCTAGTTATTAAAATGAGTCAACAATTAGGCAAAATAATTAGAGGTATCGGCAAATACCAAAATGAAGATGCCAAACTCGGAACGCTCATAGATAAGATTAAGAATAACGTTATAGATAGTAAATTAAGTAAATTTTATAAAATTGTTAATGATAAGTTGTACCGACGACGACGTGGCGAATGGAAACTATACATTCCTGACAGCGTGTCGAAGGATCTAATTGCAGAGATACACCAAATGTACGGACACCTAGGCCCGAAAAGGTGTATAAAAATGTTACAAGAGCACTTCACGATCGACAGCTTGATCAAGAAAGTGAAGGTATACACCCAAACTTGTGACTCTTGCCAACGGTACAAGGATACGAACAACAGGATGCTCTTTGGCGGAACAAAAGCCATGATACCATCAGCCAAAGGTGACATAGTAAGTGTTGATTACTATGGACCCTTACCAACAGGTATAGGAGGTGTCAAGTACTTACTTGTCATGGTGGACAACTTCACAAAGTTTGTCAAACTATTTACACTAAGAAGAGCGACAAACACCACGACACTACGACGGATCAACGATTACTGTACGAAGTATGGACGACCAAGAGTCATTTTAACCGACAACGGCACGCAATTTACCGCCGAAAGATGGGTTAAAGGTCTCGAGGAGCTGGGAATACAACCAAGATATACCGCGATAAGGAATCCTCGAGCGAACTTAGCGGAAAGGATTAACCGCCAATTGGGAAATCTATTCAGGATCCTGGTACACGACCAGCATAGCAAGTGGTCAAGATACGTCGGAGTAATTGAAACATGTATCAATGAAACGTACCACGAAACAATAGAAATAACACCCCACGAGGCACACTTAGGAAAGAAGCCGACCCGCGCATGGGAGAAGTGGCTGGACAAAGACGTCATCAACAATGAACACAATCCCAATATTAATGTGTTTGTAAAGATAAAAGACAAAAGAGAGAAATATGCTAAACGTATCAATGATGGTAAGAATATTACTAAATTTGCTACCGGCGATAAGGTGCTGTTGAGGAGCTACCATCAATCCGACGCCGCAATGAAAAGGATTGACAAGTTTTTCGAGTTATACACCGGACCATACAAGGTTAGTCGCGTCCTTGGTAACGCAACATACGAGCTCACTGAGTGCGATAGCAATGGAAAACTGAGAGGTATTTTCAACGTACGATTGCTGAAGAGATACTTTGAGACGAAATCACAAGTCTCAAAGGAAAACGAAAGTGCATCGACAATCAGTTAGACTAGTGGATTCGGAGGCGGATCAACACATAAGGTGAATGTCCCGCGAAAACCGGTCCAACTAGCTAATCGGTATGATGTATATCTTATTAGTGTATAATGTAAAGATTTTGTACAAGGAGTTCTTAAGTCACAATGTGGCAACCTAACGACATTAATTACATGTGTATAGCCAGTGTTAGTGGAAATTTAAATAGAAAAGACAATTATGATGTGAAAAGTTCAATTGAATGTGCAGCAATAAATTGCGAAAAGACGTTATAACGAGTTTTATAGACACCCGATGATATTAGATTAATTAATCAAATCTGAGTGATATAAAACAAAGTTAGTTATGATCATAATGATCTCAAGTGAATTGTTAATTGTTCCTGAATAATGTATATAAATTACTAATCAATATAATTAGTATAGATGATAGTAACACGTATTGTGAGTGATACTCAATAATAATTAGTGAATGTATCAATGTGTATTTACAGGTCGTAAATTGTATTTTAAATGGTCAAGATAGACTAAGAACATTAGATATCATAATGATATTTAAACGATACATGAATAATTGTAATTCATGTCGAAAATCATTATTTCATGTGTTAGATTATAAGCGGACGGCACTGCCATCCACAGCTATTATTATTGTACATAATCCCATATCTAATTAGATATGCAAATATGTAAAAAATGCGTTCATCTTTCCTCAGATGGACGGCAATAAATTCCCAGAGGTAGTTTACGACCAAATATAGGGAATATATATCCATATACCCCAAGCAGAGGAAAGTAGGTCATTGACCGCGACTTTATCAGAGGGGACTCCCACAACAAACTCAGAGCGCAGAAATCGGATTAGAGTGTCTTCCGCTAATCCAACATCAAATCCGATTTGGGGACCTATGTAACAACCAAAAATTTAAAAAATTTTAGTGTGACTGAAAAGACGTTACATTCAGCATGACACACCTACTCAGCCCACGAGCAATAAATAAAGAAATGTGTGTAGAAGTGTCAAGTGAACGTTTACTTCAGACAATGCAAGTACGTTTCACATAGTTGTACAATAGGGCACAGGGTTGGCCGTGACAGGCTCGTCTAAAACACGAGATTTACAGCCTGCAAATGTCAGATAATGGAAACTGTGTCAAGTACCAATTTAGAGGAGAAACTGTGACGGACACACTGCCGGGTTAATTTGTAGAGTACTAGTAAAGAATAAAAAGAGTGTAAGTCACACAATAGTATATACCCTATACGAGGACGGACATCGATACCTAAAATAATAGAATCGAACTTGTAAACAGCAGGGGAACGACTTACTGGCGACAACGGATATTTACGACAGGCAGTAGGTGTGCCGTTTTGGAAACGACGTCACGCTGCGCCAGGATAGCGTTCAGAAAAAAAGGGTCAAACACAGCGAACAATAACAAGAGACGACACATTGTTTTCGTGAGAACTGCAGCGAGACCCGGAGTACGCTTAGACAATGGCATGATAGACGAGCATGAAATTTCTCCTGTTCTAGGAAAAGAGTACGGAGGCTTTCGACGCGAACCCGTGGGGAGACAGGATATCCAATCACAACCCAGCATCTACCCAGAGACCTGGTGGAGAGGACCGTCGCCAGCATAGCAACGGGAACGTCGAATGGGAAGTGAAGAACGACACTCTGGCTTAAGGGTAGGAGATCTTCCGTCCTATCATGTTCAACTTGAGGCGTGTTTTCCAGTACGGTGCATTGTGGTACACGATGTTTGATAAAAACTGCTTGCAGAGCACGCGGGAGGACAGTCTTTCATAAATTTTTACTCATATACTTTGGACAGTCTCTCATAATTTTTCAACCATATACTTTGGACGGTCTTTCATAAAATTTTACTCATATACTTTGAGCAGTCAGTCGGTCAGTAGAACAGTCTTTATAATTTTCAACAGTCGGTCGTCAAAGTTCGATTAACATACGGACGGCAGTGGGACTTTGAAATTTTGCCACGCGTCATATAACTAAGAGACTTAGACATTTCGATATTGGCGCGTATCCGGTAATAGTGTAATTTCAGTGTCTAAAAACATGCGACATACGCCAGTGCTTAACAATTATAGAATTATTTATTATACTCTAATTCAGAATTGAACTAACCAGTCACACTTACATCAATAATCGACGCGTAGAACTTTCGTTGATGTAATACCGGACGGCGAAATAATAACATTATACAGTGTTGCGGTGCGATTCAATATCATGTGGAACAATTACACCGCGGCATCAAAACACTAACAGTAATGAACATATCAAACGTTGAACAATAGACAGACATATATATATATACACCATAAGTAACGATGAACTTTAATACGAACACACAGCGCGAGTGAATCTGTTTCGCGTGTGTTAAGTGTCAGTCACAGCTCAGCACAGCTTCCCACACATGATCCAGCAGAGAGGAGTTACGCCGATGGAAATATCGGATAAATTCACCTAAACAAGTAATCTGTATGCTATTCTTATCATAAGAAACTCTACTGTCCTGTCTCTTTTTCAAGAAACACCCCTTGAGCATCTAATTTAAACATGATAAATATAATTAACGCCATCCATCTGAGGCATACGATGAACGCATTAGTATAGGATTTATTGTTTGAATATTTGTGTTCCTATATATCGATTACATTATATATGTATGTGTATGTTTTTCAGCAAACAACGTATTGGATTTACCTTGTAATTTGATGTATAAACATGTGTTCTTTTATGTTCTTTTCATGAGTTTATGAATGTATGTATTTACAGGGAATCTTCCATATTTTATATATTGAATTTAATGAATGATATAATGTTAATAAATAAGTGTTTATTTTATCAATATGCGTTCATCATTGTCAAATTACCTCAGAACGAGAAAGTGGCATTTGAGTGATTTATGGTAGTTTATTTTATTTTATTTATTAATGCAACAACTAGAGTCTCCATGCAATAGTTATGCTAACGTAAAGTAATTAACGTGTTATTTATTGATTACACGAGCTCATTATGCAAATTAATATATTCAATAATTACTTAATCACAGATTCGTTAATTCAGTAGCGTAATAGCATAACACCCCACAGTGTTGTATTTGCCGCCCAAAGAACGTGGGGCATTACAATTATCAAAAACTCCCAATATAAAGAAAATCTTGTATTTGGCTGCCCAACGCGTGGCAGATGTTGTAAGCCAGAAGTCGGCGAGCCGGCCCATAAAGTGCCGCGTTTAAGACCTCGAGAAGTGAGATACGATTAGACGAAAAACTGCATATTTTGTGGTCAGGTGATGAAGAGTGTTAATATTAATTTGCCTAAAAACCGAAGGAGACAAATAAGAGAAGTTGAAACTAATGAATTAAAAGATTCGATTCATCAAATTTGTGCCGTTCGCAAAGATGAATTGGGGGAGATAATTGGTACTCGTGTAACAGCTTGGACAGATCTTGTGTCAGAGGAAGCAAGGTACCATTTAGACTGTTACTCAGAATTTCAAAAATATAAAGCTGTTGATAAGTCTGGCAGACCAGTAAACAAATCGCTTGAAAATCTGTTCTGTTTGCTTTTTGATTACCTCGAGGAAAACACTGAATGCCAATATACAGCAACAGAACTAAGAGACATCATTAAACAATTGCCTGGAGGAGAGGACGAAGAAATTAGCGATTATTTACTGAAGACACGGCTAAAACAAAAGTACGATGGAGGAGTAATTTTTACAGAGATGAACGGAAAGCCAACAATCTTTAGTTTCCTTGGAACAGCACATCAAATTTTACCTGAACAGTGGTATCAGAACTGAGAAAAGTCCGAAGTGAGTGAGAGACTCAGAATTGTTCAAACTGCCGCAGCTATTATAAAAGAAGACATAAGAGCCAAAATTTATGATACTAAAAATTATCCGACATTTGGAGACATGGAAAGAGGAGGCACAGATCTTATTTCAAATAGCCTTCAACTTTTTATGAAATGTATGACCTCTGGGGAAAAATAACTACGGAAGAAGGAAGTCGTCGACGAGCTACCATTAATCATGCCATAATTTCGACATGCAGACCAAGGTCTTTCATCTCCCCGCTCCAGCTGGGGCTGTCAGTACACTTGCAATCAAAATATGGGTCTAGATACTTGATAGACACGTTACATTCTCTTGCTCTTTGTAGTTCCTACAGTGAGACAATTCGATATATGGATTGTGCAGGATCTTTCATACAGCCTAATATAGAAAGCAGTGCATTTGTTCAGTACGTGTTTGATAACGCTGACGCAAATATTAACGCGCTGGATGGATCTGGGACCATACACATTTTAGGCGGCGTTAGATGCGCAACGCCAAAAGACGTAGTTACCATCCCTCATGTAATTCCGCGAAAAAAGGTCAATGAAGTTAATAAAGCGCAACTAATACCTATTAAGCCATACCCAAAGTCACTGAATTCGGGCCTGAAATAGATAATCATCATCAAAGATCTTTCTGCTTCTGCAAAGGATATTCAAGCGGTTCAAAAAGGGTTCACACTGGATTCACTTTGGATGACATGCTTCGTACATTCTAATGATCAGCTGCCAAGTTGGAATGGTTATATGCAAGAAGCAACACAAGAATCAGGCAGCTTTCAAACTTCTAGAGTAATGCCACTGCCTTTCGTTAACTTACAAGCAAGTAATTTAACAACACTTCACTCAGCCCTTTTATTTGCATCGGCAGAATGTGCTAAAAGAAATCAGACGTGCATAGTAACATTTGACCAGCCCTTGTATTTGAAATCGTCAGAAATAGTGGCAGCAGCCGATAAAAACAGCCCTTTATCCTCCATTGTTGTGCGTTTGGGAGGATTTCATTTCCTTATGTCTTTTTTAGGATGTATTGGACAAAACATGGAGGGTAGCGGTTTAGAACAATTGTGGGAAACTGTGTATGCTAAAAACACCGTACCACATTTGATAACAGGACATGCATATGCCCGCAGCCTGAGAGCGCATATTCTAACTTTAATTGCATTGTACAGTATAATATGTGTGCAATTTCCTAGTTTACAGGATTCAGTAAACGCATTGCTACAGTTGGGTGAAGAACTGTTATCTAACCAAATATCACCGGAAGATGCAAACTGTCTAGTGACGTTATAAGCTTTCAGAGTAAATTTGAACCATTATTGGAGGAAGCTAAAGCCAGCGGAAGAACTCCAAAATTGTGGTTTCAATACTTAGAACAAATGGTACTGGTTCTCCCAGTTTATTAGAGCAGAGAGAATTGGGAACTGGAACCTTCATGTCCTTACCGTTGTTAAGATGTTACCTTATTTTCACTCTGCAGGGCACATACTTTATGCGAAATCAGCTCATCTATATGCCCAACAGATGTCTGAGCTGGAGTCTCATCTATCACCAACCGAATTTAAGCAATTCACCTCTAACGGCTTTTTCACTGTAAGACGGTCAGAGAGATTTTGGAGTGGAACCTGGACTGATATGATTATCGAGCAGTGCCTAATGCGAAGTATGAAATCTATTGGAGGTCTCACTCATGGTCGAGGAATAACAGAAAATACTCTAATGCGATGGGTTACTTGTGCTCCCGTTTCCGTAGAAGTTTGCCTGGCATTTCAAAAATTTTCTGGCCTTTCTTCCTACACTTCAGAACAACACGTTGAAGAAAGATCAAGTCGACAAGCTAGAGACACCCGCGATAAGCAAACTTTTATAAACTGGATGCAACAGCATAATCCTTTTAACCAGCGTTGTGAGAATTTGGTTAGCTTATCTTCAGGGTTACTAGCTGATCATACTATAGATTGCGATCAAGCACTTCAGAAGGGTCTACGTTCAATGTCGTCAATGGTTGGGAACAATTTTTGTGAGATCGTAATTCGAAGAAATAACAAAGTAAAGGCTATGTCGTCAATGAACTTATCAATCAAAGTGAGAGAAAACATTGTTGCTGTGAACCCACAACAGTTATTCAACCGAATTGTGTGTGTAGTTAAAGGAACGAAGGAGCTAAAAGAATGTTTCAAACATGAACTCGCACCTTCTCCTACTTCTTTTTCAATGAGGTTGGTATGAGGAAAGGCAAGAAATCATCACTTGTCTCAACTTATAAAATGGAGGAATCACCAGAAATAGACAGCTGTATTTACGTCCTAGATGGGGGACATATTCTTCACAGTATTGTCTGGCCCAGGCCCGCAACCTATCAAGAGGTCATTATCAATTACACCTCACACGTCATTACCCGGTATGGCGGTAATTGCGTTGTGGTATTTCACGGTTATCCTGTATACCCAACAACGAAGGGAAACGAACAAGAAAGAAGAGCGGCAAGAAGGACATCAGCAGATATAAACATAAGTGAGAATACTTTGAATACTGTCACCAAACAACGCAAGCGGAATTTCTTGCAAACAGTGCAAATAAAAAACTTCTTATAAAATATCTAGCCGTCCAGTTAAGAAGTCGGGGTGTCCAGGTAGAAGAGGCCGAAGCTGATGCTGATGTGTCGATCGTAGCAGCAGCTATTGACAAAGCAAGGGATGGTTCTCGAGTAGTTGTTGTTGGCCAGGACACCGACTTATTAGTCCTCCTAATTACTTTGTCAACAGATGAGATGCATATTTGGTTCATTCGGCCAGGGTCAGGGAATAAAAAAAGCTCAATTTTTTACATGCCAAAGCAACGAAATTTGCACAGGAATACATTAAACTGTCTGATGTTTACACATGCTGTTACAGGTTGTGACACAACCTCAGTGCCCTTTAGAAAGAGCAAGATTAAAGGCTTATGCCTTTTAGAACAAAACCCGAATCTGCGACAGACTGTTGCATTATTTACGGAGGATGTTGTATCCCAAGATGACATTGCAGCTGCAGGGGAAAAATTTCTACTTGGCTTTTATGGGGCAACAAAGTCCCAGGCGCTCGATGAGTATAGATATTTTTCCTACAATCGTTTGATCAGTAAACAGCAATTACATTCCACATTTAACTTGGCAGTGTTACCTCCTACAAGTGCAGCAGCTGCCAATCACTCATATCTCACATACCTCCAAGTCCAGCAGTGGATGGGTAATAATTTAGATCCGACTGCCTGGGGTTGGCAGTTAAGCCATGAGGCTTTGAAACCAGTTTTGACACGTTTAGATCCAGCCCCTAGCAATTTACTGAAGCTCATATCCTGTGGTTGCAAATCGGGATACACAAAACGTTGTGAGTGCTCATCAGCAGGGTTAAAGTGTTCTGCCATGTGTGGATATTGCCAGGGATTATCTTGCAGCAACTCAGAAGGTATGTTATCTGACGACGACATTGATAATGACGAACTAATATCATAACGTATTTTCGTATTTTTATTCTATATGTTATAGGCTTCATAATTACAGTATATTTTCTTCTGTAACGGTAATATACCTAAAAAAATGTTTTTTGTTTTATTTTTGAACCTATCAACACACATTTTACAGTGTATTTTGTACAAAATTGGGATTTTTGAAAATTCAATAACATTCTGCAGCTCATAATTCAAAAACCGTTCGATTTAGAGAAAAATGTTGATATAAAAAAAAATTGTTTGTTTTATTATTGCCTACATTTTTTATTTGTAACTTTATTTCCCATCTGCAACGGTAAAGGATTTATATACAAAAATCTGAAAATAAACCGCCACTTTTCAATATGGCGGGCGAAGCACAGCTTCGATTTTAGGGGACTTTTAGTATATTTATTAGGATGGGAAGTGGAACATCACCGAATTCCTTGCTTGTACTAATTTTTTCGAGGACAAAATTTATTTTTCCTGCACTAATAGGCCTAGGTATTCAGACGTATGTAT
Organism: Magicicada septendecula; assembly: GCA_034769895.1. Lineage (NCBI taxonomy): Eukaryota > Metazoa > Arthropoda > Insecta > Hemiptera > Cicadidae > Magicicada > Magicicada septendecula. Next base: position 139,355,183 of record CM068372.1, read on the forward strand.
AAGTGCCCCCTCACTCTCCCATCACCATTTATCTCCTCTTTTACCGTCTCTTTCTTTCTTCTTATTACTTAGTCAACACAGGCTTTCTTCATTTCCTGTTGTACTTATGATGCTTATCTGTTGTCGTTTTCTACTTTCTCTGTCTCCACCACTCTTCCTCTTTCAAACAGTAACACATACACACACAAGCCCACTCGCAATAACTGGCTCACACATAATAACTTGTTGTTGTAATATATTCTAAACATTTTATAACATATTATAAACAACATGTATTAATTAAGAGACAGTTTAAATGAAAAGTTAAAAACCATAATTTTTTAAAATAAGTTAATTTTTATATAAACGTTTATTTGTTTTCTTTTATTCTAAACTGTAAATTAAAACAAGGGAAGAATGTAATGTAGACAGAAAAGAATGTTGTAACTAAAACAAGAATTTTATAACTCTACAGTATTACTAAACCCCGCCTGTGTTAAATGAAAATGTGTGGATTGAGTAACACATTGGATACCACTGCCGGTCCCAAGCCCGGATAAAGGAGGAGGTTGGTGGACAAGGTTAGCCACCTATCCACTGGAATAATATGGATAGCTCAAAGAAACAACGGACAGCCTCAGAATTGAACGGATGATATGGTACTGATCATAGCGAGAACACGTATCAAGAATGGACGACAAAAGGCTAGTGAAAAAGGCAAGAGATAGCCAATGAAACACCAAGAGGGGCGTTAGTCGGCCAAGGAAGAAGTGGAGTGACAGCATGTAGGACCGTTGTTATAGAACAGGACAGAGTCCTAACTAGGAAGTTAAAGAAGAAGGAGAACAGACAGTGTTACCAAATTTAGTTGTTTCGTTATAAGACATAACAAGTACAAAACCGGAATGTTGTGAGCCATAAAGATGCAAGACTAAATGTTTCAGGACAGGATAATAATTTATAATCCGAAAGCTTGACGAATTATACACACCGACGTTGATCACCGTTGACATGATTCTCTGCAATCAAGATGTCTAAAATATTCTGTTTAGTCACTATTACTAATAGAGATAACCTGAATTTCATATCTTGGCTGGTCTTAAACACTAGAAAGTGTACAATTTGACTTACATGGCATATATATTTTTAGTCTTGTAATGTTTCAAAATGTTGCTGTAATTAGTGATGGACGTAAATCGCATTAGTTGTTTGGAAATTGCTCTTCAGCAAATTAAAGATGGAAATGTAAATTATTTCTAATTAATAAGAATATTATCTTATCGACCACAAAGTTTGAACTCCAAGTCATTCAAAAACAAGGTAAAATAACCTGCCGTGTGTGTGTGAGATGTTGATTCCGTTATTTTCATGGGAGACGGATGATAGGTTCAAGCCTTCTAGAGGAGTTGAGTGACATTTTAGTTGAAAAATAACCAAGAGCGAGGGGAAAATTGACAAGAAATGACAGCCTGGTTTTCTAGAAGATAGCGACTTTGATATAGTTGGGTTATTTATAATAATTAAATCCTTCTTCTTCAACTTCTTCATATTAATTTCCAAGTCGAGTTTATTAAGTATGTTCTGTTATCCGCCCACACTACCCACCTATTTCTCAGCCTGTACTACGGGTTACACTGTGGAGTAGTACAATAATACTCTGCCTATCTTCTAGAATTTTTCAAGTTTCTGTTATTGTATTTTGTTGTCCTTCACACAGAAATTGTATACCTAATTTTTTCCCGTTGTTTTCTTCTACGAGTTAAACGTTTCCCGTTGTTACCTAAGCGTGTACATTCTAGGGCATTTCTTCTGTTTGATTACGTATTTTCTTAACACTGCCCGTGCCTTTCTGTCTTGGTTGCTATTGGAAAAACGATGGCTTTTGTAAAACTTCATGCGTTTTTTTCTTTGCCTGCTTTAATTTGAAATATTCTGTGTATCGCTACACATATTTTCATTGATTTTATTGGTTTGTTTATGTTGTTATCATAATTTTAAGAAATTCGCATCACACATACTAAAATTTTTATATGCATCTTGCATTTCGACTTATTTAATATTCAATTTCATTCTGCGTGTTTGTTCTCGTAAGGAATATACCCCTATAAGCCAATGGTTTCAGTTTTCAGGCTGAGGCATTAAATTCCCGCTGTTCTAGGATACGATTGTACACATTTTTTTTAACTTGTTCACATTTGTACAGATGACTTTATTTTAATCAGAGCAAAGAATTTATAAGCATATATTTTATCTCAGTTAAATTTATGATTCTAATAACCCACATATTACAACGAATAATATTGCCATATTAGTAATATTAGTATTGATTCATTATTATTAGTTATCATTAGTATTATTTAATAATAATAATTAGTAATTGTAACTAATAATTCGTCATATTAGTATTATAAATACTAATAATATAGTTAAATTTATGAATTCCTTTTCCTAAACATGTTGTCAGTTTGTACATTACAATCAAATACCTTAAAACGGGCCCGTTTTTAGTCTTTATAGATGGAAGTCTACGTCCTGAGTTTATTATTTTTTATCAGGACAATAGTTATTTAATTGAATACCCTATATATTGTAGGGTTGTCATTAGATGGTATGATATGTTAGGCGATCAAAAACTGTTTGCAACAGCTGTACTGAACTATCAAATGTTTCTCTATGTCCATACGATATAGCCAAGTTGCTATTACGTTGAAAAAGTCTTTTTTTCAGCTACCGAAAATATTCCTCAAGCAGTCGGCGGTATCACATTCGTCCATTCGACTTTCACTGTTTACAGTCTAATTGAACTGCAGTTGCCACAGGTGGTTAATTTCTTTTATCTACTATAAAACTGTCACACGTTGGCGTAACGGAGAAAGTTGAGGGCGCACGGGACTCCACTTAACAGAAATTTACACTATAAAATACGCTGTACACGTGAATAGCCCAACTAATTTGTAAACACGCGGTAACTACTTTCCTAAAACACTTTATTTTGTCAGTTTCCTACTTTCAGTTTGTTGAGTGCTTGTTCGGCCTCTCCTATGTTTGTACGTATGTAATAAGCACTTCCAAACGTACTATACGATATTAAGAAGTAAAATCGGATTGCATGTTTATAATACTTTATGACAAAATACTTATTTTATTGTACTTTGACAGTTTAAACATTTTTTAAACTTGTGTTTGACATGCAACGATACAGTCATAGTAAGAGATAATATTCAAGATCCTCGACACCTAAATTCTGTTCTTTCTGTGATGGGATTAAACATAATCGTAGAAAAAACACAAACTTTATGGCCTTTAGTCGTCACAGATTCTTAGGCACAGAACCGAAAATTACGTAAACAAACATCGATAGTCACTGTATATCGGTATTTATATTCACTGAACATTTTGAACCAGAGAAAGAAATAAAACGCCTATTGTACTATCACGTCAAAAATTTACAAATTACAAAATTTTTGTAATGATGACATTAATTTAAAACTCCGTCAAAAAATTATTATTTGCTATGTACAGTCTGTGTTATTGTATGCAGAAGAAGTAAGGACGCTGAAAGTTACAATGATCAATCGCTTGGAGGCACTTGAGATGTGGCTACACAGAAGCACGCTTAGAATTCCTTGGACAGCTGTGGAAAGCGGTGAGGTTATCTTAAGCAGGGCAAATGGAGTTCGAGAGATATTAAACACTGATAACTGTCGGAAACTAGCATATCTTGGGCATAAACTGAGAGGGGATAATATATGCTCCATGTGACAATGAAGAGTAAAATAGAAGATTGTAGAGGAATAGGAAGGAGAAATTCTTCATGGTAAACAAACATTCTCGACCGGACCGAAATACACAGCCCTGAACAAATATTCAGAATAGCTGAAAACAAAATCAAGTCTTCATTGTAATCGCAACATCAGGGAGAACTAACGTGGTAGGAGAAGAAGAAGGAGAAGAAGAAGAAGAAGAAGAAGAAGAAGAAGAAGAGGAAAGAAGAAGAAGCAGAATAAGAAGAAGAAGAACTCGTTTAGTGATGACAGAATGAATATGAAATTGAACCCACATTTAAACAAAAAGAACTAATCACTGCGTTAATATCATCCATACTTGTGTTAAGGTTCAGTGCTCATAAACAAGTTTTATTGTGAGTAATCAAAATTAAAAAAAAATAATTATTAGTGTTGACATATTAGTTCTTTTATACTAATGGCACATTGACGTACAGAAACTACATAGGGTCAATGAATAAATTTTTGAAAAATTGAATTTTTTCATGTACGTTAGACATTTTAAAGAAAAAATTACAAATTTCTAATCCAATTATTAGTATTATTACTGTTATTATTAAACTGCGATGAGATGACGTTTTATACGTGTTGTTTGCGCCACGCTCGAGGTGATTCGAGCTGGGCGTTGCGACCTTTGGCGATCATTCCGCCTGGTATTGTTCACAGTTTCTAGCGAGTTCCCGAGCGGCTGTAACTACGAAATGTTTTCTCGACTATTCTACCGGCATCGAGACCTGCTGTGTAACTACGATGGTACACGACCGGGGCTATAAATGCTCGATTTGCAAGCGGCGAATCTCCGTTCAGACCTGGCGATATTACAAGTACGGTTCGGGGTGATCGTTGCGGTTTAGTGGAAAGTGATTGTTATAGTAATTAGTGGGAAGCTGTAATAAGTCGACATTCATTGCTGTAGTTGGACAAATTTAATTTTTACTATATAAGATTGACTTTCTTGATTTCTAACTGTTGTTTCAAATTAAAGTTTAATGGAATCAGTTATTCTGTATCCACTGTACAACATAGTGCGTGTGCGTGCTTGCGTGCGTGTGTACAACACCATCGTGTGATCCGTGCGATCTTCATAACAATATTGTTGTTGTTGTTGTTGGTGGTGTTGCTGCTGTTGTTATTGTTTGTTGTTATGAGACTGAAGGTGTCTCTTAATTAAAGGGATAAAAATGTTTTAATTATGCTGTTATTACGGCGGTTTAAGTTTAATCAATAAAACCATATTAATTGAATACAAAGAAAATTCAGTTATTAGAATCACAAACATGGTCGAACATTACAGAGACTTTGATGCGAGTACGATTATTGATGATTACGAAGTCCATAATTTGAGTAATGCGCTGGGAAATTGTCTGCATTTTGGTAGCGTCCGTATGGTACTATAGTTAACGCTTCCGCAGCGGGTGTTGTGGATTTGAATCAGCCTGACTACGGACCGTTTTCACGAGTCCAGAAGGACTCGGGCCGAACCTGCTGTAATGAGCGACAAGCTTCCTAACAAGATGGGAAAGTTAGAGACGTATAGGAGTAATGCTGGCCACATTGCTCTACTTGAGCAGCGTAAGACTCAAGTAAAATTGCTTGACCTGCAGTGACCTCTTATAAATTCTGACAATAGTATAAACGGATAATTTTCAACTAAATTTGATATTAACTGGAATACAAGCTGAAGGGGAGAACCTGTAGAACGCTGCACGTTGCGGCCAGTTTTGAATAGAACGAGAATTCGTTATAATCCAGTACTCAGTAGTCCTGTATTATACACAGAAAGCATTAAAAGAAGTTTGTCTGTTGTTACATTCCTTCTGTCAGTTTTCGCCATTGACCTATGTTTTCAAGCTCCTTTTTTTAATATTTCGTGACGGTATACGATTATTCTCGTCAAGATCTCTCAACCTTCTACTCCTCTTTCTACGCAATAGAATAAAATATTTTCTAATCCATCTCCATCCGATTTTGTTACATGATATATTACAACACTCGCTTCTCGCCTACACTATTTACAGAATCGTTTCTACTGTTAATTTCTTGTAAGTTGACGATTAATTAATAAGTTCATGCGAAAAGGAAAATAATAAAAACTATCTTTTTTTGTAAAAGTAGAAATTTGTTTTTAGTCGCGTTTAAGATTTGTGAAAAATGCAAAATATTTAATTTTAGTTTGTGGACACAGGTTTAAAGTAGAGAATATCTTTCCGACGTGTGTCTAATATATTCTCTCTTATATACGTAGTCCTTACACTTTATCTTTGTCTACTTAGTAAACGATTTAAGTAGTAAGGTATTACTAGGTTTTACAACTAAGCAGAAAGAAGGAGGGTATCAGCCAGTGGTTTGCATAGCTCTGTGAGGGACAAGTAATCGGATCAAAACGGATTATAGTTTGCACGAGATATGCAATTCGAAACCCACTCACACGGTACACAGATACCACCATCTCACGGTCATGCTTAAAGCGATGTATTTACATAACTCTTAAATGTAGTCAGAATAGGACTTCATTGTAACGCAGGCATTATAGTCACGTCAATTTAAAGAATGTATTAACAAATTAAGCGGTAAAAATTCTGGATTCAATAGTTTTATAACACTTTTTAATTACATAAGAAACGACAAAAACTAAAACATGTAGATATAACAAATCGAATTGACAGTGTACCTATTTCAACAAAATATAGAAATCATCTTCGTATGGTAGAATACTTTTTAAAAGTTTCGTAAGTGAATCTTTCAGAACATGGAGTATTATGTAAGGCATACAAATCGAAAACTACACTTTATCCACTTTCTTGGTGTAGAAAGTGATAAGATCATATATAAAAGACGGAAACGATGCTTACTAAACGCTTAAAGAATATTTCAAATTGGTCTTTTTGATTTTGAAGATGAAGACGAGGGTATAACCAAAAATGAGAGGGCAGAAATATGGAATTGAAAAGGAACAAGGTAAAGATAATCTTCCCCCCTCTAAAATAAAATAACTGGAGGCCAACAGGAAAAATGAATAAAAGGACGGCAAAGATTTTATGAGGATGTGGAGAGCAGGGAACGATGGAAATATGTAGATTTGAAGAGATAGGCAGAAATGGAAGCTGTCTCAGGATTAGGTAGTTAAACTCCTTTATGTAACGGTAGGCATACGTTTACGACTTTATTCTTTACAAGTATGTGGATACTTGTCTGTAACACATTTTGTCACAAACTAAAAATAAAACATATTACTCGAAAATTATGTACGTATTTCTAAAAACTGTCTTAAGCTTTTTTGTAAGCGGTCTTTCTTGAGTTTTATTTACCAGAATTTGCGGGATGCACTATCGCGCGCGCGCGCGCGCACACACACACACACACAAATATATAATATTTAATATACAGTGATATGTAATATAATATATAATATGTAGGAATAACTATATAAATATAAAGGCGATTTTACTTCCATGTTCTGGAAGGAAATGAATGTATGGTGACCGCGAAAAAAATTGTGTTCGAGATAAGGGTCTGATTGTACTACCCTCAAAACATGAAGAAAAGTCATTTCCCGAAGTGTGTGTGTGTATGTGTGTGTGTGTGTGTGTCTATGTATAGAATTTTTTCTATGGCGAACGATAAGTGCCGCAAATCATTGAATCGAATAAGTTTTTGCATATGCGCCAGAATTGTAGAAGACTCAGGCCTATTGATTTTGGTGAATATCGGTTAAGGGGAAGGGTTAGTTTATCTGCAACGTTTTACGTTTTAACAAGAGTAAAGGACATGATTTTAATAAATAAAGTATGCAGAAAAAAGGTCATAATAATCCAATGCAGAAAGGTTGATGAAACATCTATAAATGAAAGGGGTAGTTGAAGAGGGAGGGAGTAATTTTTTATATTGATGTTATAAATTTATTCGACGGAAAATTCAAAAATTTGAATAAACTATTAACAGTTGATATCGTTCCATGCTATGTAACCACGAATACGTAAACAAAATAATTTTTCGTTTTTATAAATTCACAGATAACAAACGCCGGGGGGTATTCGCTTTCTTTCGCGTTGTTTAAATAAAGGATAATTTAATTCTTTATTTTTAAAGTATTAACAACTAGGTACAATTCGTATTTTGATTATCTTTCTCAGACTTAATACCAAAAACATGCTGATATATTTGGTTTTGTTCTGAGTGCACATATTAAAAATAATTTTATAATTAATGAAGTCATGTATGGTTCTCCATACCGATTTCTTATTACCAAATCGTTAGATAACAATACTGTTAGTTTCCGAAACTGGGAACTTAGTTTCCAGATAGGCTTAGGAGTAAAAAAAAAACTAAAGAAATATTTCTAGTGTGGTCAATTCCTTTCTTGCCCAAGTACCAACGAGTGACAGCACGCTTTCGTTAAATAAATAAACACTCCATTACTAGATGGGTGTCCTGTAAAAAGCCATTTACCACTTGTCCACCACAATTTTATTATTTCCTTTTTAGAGACGTGACTGTCTCAAGATGGACTTAAGTCCGGCGTTTGCTTACCCGACTACTATAAACATCTCCAGCTGGCCGGCTGGCAAGTGTTTCTTGCTTCTGACTGCTGACTTTTTCAGAGCAAGTGGGTGTATGTGCACTTACACTCGATAGTATTGTTTATCGCTTTCTACAATAATCAATTATTTTGTATTGCTGACATTTCAGTAGGTTTGTTTATGCTGGCAAACAAAAGTGTTATTTTGTTACCAATTTTTAACAATAATATATATTTTCCTCAGTTACAAAAAGTGTGACTTTTCAAAAGTAAATCCAAGTGTAACATCTAACGGTAAATTGAGGCCATACCAAAATTCTGGGGGCATACATAAGGAGCAAATTTGGTGGTTTTTATATGGTTTTGACTGAACATTTTAAAATACGTATGAATAGACAAAATCGTATTTTTAGGCGTTTTTAGTAAAACTGGTGTAAAACCTAAAAACAGGAGCCGAAAACACACTTTTTTTAGGTTTCATGTAAAATAACTTTGTTAAATAACTAAATAAATGCATAGAATTTTTTATAAAAAGTTAAGCTTATAGAGAAAAGAATTATGAGAAAATTAATATGCGTAAAGTTAGTAAAAAACAAATACAAGTAATTCGACTTTTACTCAAAACAAAAGGCAAGTTTAGAATTGTAACGTTTTCTACAAAATTTTTGTCTGTTATTGTTATGCTTTTCTAACAAACGTTTTAGTTTACGAATTTGCGAAAAATGGTTATTTTGCTACCCATAACTCGAAAACAAAGCGTTTTCGGACATATGTTTATAGGAACTTTTTGCTTATATTAATAACCTGAATTAGCTCCCGAAGTATTGCCTTTCAATTTCTGTATTTCTTGGAATTTGTCTGTTTATTACAGAACTAAGCAACATGGGCAACCCAAAAGTTGGTCGTTTCTATTTTAAAATTTGAATTTACGTTGTCACATGAATCGGACTACATCATTAAGTTATACTAAATCTACTTACAGGATACATTAAGGAATATCTATCGTAGGAAACTGACAGATTAAAAGAATAAAAATAAAAAAATAATTATAGAAAAATATGTAGTTTAAAACAATGTTTAAAAGAATAAAATAAGTAAAACCTTACGCAGCTAGTTCTATGAGTTTCCTAATATTTTTGTTTAGTTTTCCGCATTCATTTGTTAAAATCTAGACAAATTAAGAATTGTTTGGACCTCCAGTAACCAAAGAGCTGCAAGAAACGCGGCTATTGTAATTTCGTGGCTACCAGAGATCGACTAACTTATAGGCTAAGTACACACGGGCGTTACCGGCCGGGGGTTCGACAGTACGTAGAATATGATTATCCTATTTACACACGCCCAGGCGTTAACGTCACGTTGACTAGCGGTGGCCCGGCGTTGACGCTCGGATGAGAGAGGTGTCAGTACATTGGCAGCATTGAATGACTTTGACACGGACATCGACGTTGACACGATTTTGGTTTTCTGTGACGTGCTCTCTTTCGTCGTTTTGATTTATTTTTCTTCGCAATGGCCGAGTTCTTGGAGACAGAACGTTTGATTGAGGAGGTAAAGAAATAGAGGGCAATTTGGGATGTGAAGTGCAAAAATATCGCAATGAACACCACAAAAGAGCAACACGGTTAAAAATTTGTGCCGTATTTGAACCAAAATTTGAAGATAATTATGAATTTTCAGACACGAATTATATTTACCCCAGTGTTGCAGCACATATTTCCACCAGATGGACTGCAATTCTCGTAATCTGCCCTGACAACGTATCATGTCTCCAGTTCTACCGGTGAGTTCATCAAATTATCTACTCATCCGAAAGTAGTTAAAACGTTTGCCTTCATCCTTGCAAAAATTTATGAGTAGGGATGGGAATGCACCTTTTAAAAGCCTAGCATTAACCAATGGATGAACCCAAAAACATCTAATTTTTCGTAACATATTTATAAACAATATATACAAATGCCACTTTTCCTTTTGATACACTTCTAACTGCACCTGAAGGAATATGAATGATTGTAGCGCCCCGAGCAAAGGAGGAGTGGTCTTTTGCTACTTTGATGGTGTTCTTCCACTGCTCGTGTGTTCTACTGCTCAACGTTAGTCGGCCGGTAACGACCCCCGTGTTACTACCTAATTTAAGGGCTGTTACACAATTTTTAGTGTTGGGTAATTAACAATATATGCAGAGAAACACGGAGATATTAAAAAACAATAAATACAAGGAAGGAAAACATGCTAAGCTATCACAAACTGATGCTATCAATATGTGATTCATCACATAAAGTGGAAATCGTGTAACGTTTCTTCAGCTCGTGTAAAAATGTAGACTATAGCTACCTGAAGGTCGATTCTAAGTCACGAAAGGTAGAACTGGATAAAAAACAGAGTAAGTATACCAGAGGCTGCAAATGCCGTTTGACTGGCCTGCTTTATTTTTCCATGAAGAACAAAATCTGGCGACAAAAGTAGGCACGGCGAAGATTAGTCTTAAAACCAGTTTCTACTGATGTACTGTGTCATATTACCGTAAATTATCTCCAGAGACACGGAGAAGTAAACAAAAGATGGGAATATATTTAAACCGAAGGCCGCAACGCATTGTATGGTGTGACATAAAACGGTTTGAAGCGAAACGTATTTTCAGAAAATGATCGCAAAGTGCTGGCAGAAATAATTGTTACTTACACGGTCTGTATGTTGCTAATTACATTTGGCATCGCTCCACGCGCGCGCGCGCACACACACACACACACAACTTTGTATGCCAATCAAGTCACGGTTATAAATTTTCTTTCTTACACGTAACAGTACGAAAACTGACGGTCGGTGACTCAAAGATAAGTACTATTTGTACAAATAAATTTCTCCCTGTAACGTAACAAAACTGAGATATACTGTATTAAAGATAAATAAAAATAGAGGCTTTGCATGCTTTAGCCTAAACATAATGAGCGTACACGGTTTTTCATAGAACAGATTATCGTACAATATAACTTTACTTTTACTCAATATATCGAACTCTTCGTGAAGGAATAAGGAATCAATTACTTTGTTCCTTACCGACGAGAATAGTCGCCATTTTCCTTCATAAAGTTTGCTGTGCCATAAATCGGTCTTCTATTAAACTTATTTTGGTCAGTTGCTTGACGAAGGGATTATTGAATTATATGCTTGGTTGGGGGTCATTGGGATATGCGTTCTACATAATAGATGCGTTTTCCCGTTTTAATTTTTTTATTGAACCCCATACTGATGTATTTCTTGATCATCTGCTGTCCAACATTTGCTTAAAATGTCCCTGCCACTACAAACTCCCATTTTTACTTATCGCGTCGCTTTCAACCTTTTCCGTATTTTGTTGCTGTTCGCTTTTAATCTTCAGGAGAAGCTAATAAGCGTCTTCGTGTTTATTATATGCCACAGTTTTTAATTAAAACTTGTTTTATTTCTGCAGCATTTGTTACTACGCAAGTTCTTAAGCTTTCACGGCTGGCTTCAGCTTCAACATTCTTGAAATTGATGACAAACGTTTCGGCCCCACCATTAGAGGCTATCTTCATCGGCACGGTGTCCGCCAATCTTAGACACTGACGATGAGCTCCGATGGTGAAGCCGAAATGTTTGTCAACAGCAACAACTGTGAAAAATGGCCTAACAGCCAGGCTAATAATAGCAATTTCAATAATTTGTTATGTTTTAAATTACACTGTGAATTGCCCTTTCCTTCGACATTTGATTAATGATTTAATAATCCATGTATATGCTTGATGATCCCAAGCCCGGAGCCTCATCTCGCAAGTGATGAGGAAGGAGGAGGGGAGGAGTAACACCTCGTAAAAAAACCTGGGTCCATCTGGCTTCGGATGGTAGCACCCTGTAAGGGCCCCTAGCCAGGGTTAACGTGAAGACCTCAACGGCGGATGCGACAGAGTAGGGAGCCTAGGGTATGGAGCAAAAGCCGTAAGAACCAACCCATTCTCCTTGGGGTAAGTAGTGAGAATCGCTGCCTTGCGATGAAGAGGGATCTTCAAAGGCTAAGGGAGTAAACCCTTACAGAAAATCAGGGTCGACCAGGCTCTAAGCTGTAGTGAAAGCAGCTGGTGGTCTAGGGGACGGAAACCCTGAAAAAATGACCTGACCCTCCAGGTTGGGGTTGGGCGAAGGAGCCAACAACCTCTCCCCATAATACCAAAATGTTCAAGAACCAATAATCAGGCCTCAGAATATGGATGGGATTAAACGGCAACGACTAAGGCACAAGAAACTGGACTATGCAGTAGGAACTTGGAACGTTAGATCATTGATGAAAACAGGAGCAGTGAAAGATCTACTATCGCAGATAACGGTATATAATATTGACATAGCAGCGGTTCAAGAAACGAGGTGGACTGGCCAACAAATATGGGATACCAAAAACTATACAATCTTCAGTAGTGGAAGGCAAAAACAGAAAGAAGGAGGAGTGGCATTCATAATTAGGAAAACACTGAAATCAGGCATATTAGGGTTTTCACCTGTTAACAATAGAATGTATATAATAAGGATAAAGACACTATTCTTTAATATAGCCATTATCAACATCTATGCACCGACGGAAGAGAAGGATGATGAAACGAAAGATTCATTCTATCAAGAACTGGAACAAGTATATGACAAGCTCCCGTCAAATGATATAAAGAATATAGTTGGAGATGCTAACGCAAAAGTAGGTAGGGAAGAAATATACAAAGGAACAATTGGGAATCACAGCTTGCATCAAGAATCCAACGACAATGGCCTACGGCTTATTGACTTTGCAGCAAGCAAGAATATGCGAATAAGCTCTACATTCTTCCCACACACGAACATACATAAAGGAACTTGAAAGTCACTTGACCAGAGAATCATCAATCAAATAGATTATGTACTAATAGAGAACAGAGGTGCATCAAGTATTATGGATGTAAGATCCTTCAGGGGAGCGTGTTGTGGGACAGATCATTTTCTAGTTAAAGCGATCTTTAGATCGCGGATAAGGAAAACACCAAGAGGTTCAAATACTAAAACAATACTCCTGGACATAAACAAGCTTCGGAATCCAGAGGTAAAGGAAGTATACCGAAACGAAATAGCTAAGAAATTCAATATTGTGGAGGCACAAATAACAGATACCGATACAAATAGAATTGAGGAACATTGGTGGAAAATAAAGACCAAAATAATGGAAACGGTCAAGCAAGTTCTGGGAGAGAGATCAAAGAGATAAAGGAATCTGTGGTTCGATGAGAAATGCATGGAATGCAGTAAAAAACGAAATGATGCATATAAACGATATCTCACCAGACCAACTAGACAGAGAAGGGAGGAATATGAAGAATTAAGAAGGAAAGTTAATAAAGTCTGCCAAAAAAAGAAAAGGACTGCCTTAACGGAGGAAATCAATATAATTAAACAGGAATTCACAGATGGTAATACCAAACTGGCCTACCAGAAAGTCAATAATGTTAAAGACGGCTTTATAGGCAACATGAATCTGTGTTATGATGAAGGAGGTAATATAATAGGAGATGAATTAAAAATAAAACACAGATGTAAGGAAGTATTGATAAAGTGCTGAATCCAAAGGTATCAAGTACAAGGGAAGGAAACTCTGAAGAACCACAAATAAATGACGATCATGTGGAAGATCCCAGTCTGCAGGAAGTAAAAGATATTATACAACATTTGAAGAATTTTAAAGCCCCAGGAGTTGACTCAATCTCAAACGAACTAATAAAATACGGCGGCATAGAAGGAGAGATTCATAAATTGATAAAAAAAAAAAATGGAAGGAGGAATATATGCCTGAAGAATGGAACATTAGCTTAATAGTATATGTTCATAAAAAAGGGAATAATTAGACTGCAGAAATTATAGAGGTATCTCAATGTTGTGTACAGGTTACAAAATATTCACCCGAATACTGCAGAAGAGACTGGAACCATATGTTGAAAGAATATTGGGGGAATACCAAGGTGGCTTCCGGAGTGGAAAATCCACTATAGACCAAGTCTTCACAGTCAAAATACTGATGGAGAAGATGTGGGAAAGCAATCTGGACCTAACACAAATCTTTGTAGATTTTAGGCGAGCGTATAACAGCATAGATAGTAATAAAGTTTTTACTTCCATATTCCTTAAGGAATGGAAGTATGGTGATGGCAAAAAAAATCGTGTTCGAGATTATTGCAGATTCTGATTCTACTACACTCAAAACATGAAAAAAAGTCGTTTTCCGAAAAGTGTCTGTGTGTGTGTCTGTCTGTCTGTCTGTCTGTCTGTCTGTGTGTCTGTAGATTTTTTTTCTATGGCAAACGATAACTGCCGCAAATTCAAACAGAATCAAATAATTTTTTGCATGTAGCCCTGATTTGCAGAGTACTCACGACTTATTGTTTTTGGTGAAGATCGGTTGAGGGAAAGGGGTAGTTTACCTGCAACGGTTTTTTTTTAGCAAGGGTAATTTTGTTTGTTTGGCAAACGATAACAGCCGCAAATTCAAACAGAATCAAATAATGTTTCGCATACAGCCCTGAATTGTTGAGTTCTCAAGATCTGTTGATTTTGGTGAAGATCGGTTAAGGGAAAGGGGTAGTTTACCTGTAACGTTTTATGTTTTAACAAGGGTATTTCCTATGGCAAACGATAACAGCCGCAAATTCAAACAGAATCAAAAGATTATTTGCATACAGCCCTAAATTGTAGAGTTCTCAAGACCTATTGTTTTTGGTGAAGTTCGGTTGAGGGAAAGGGGTAGTTTACCTGCAACGTTATTTTAACAAGGGTATTTTCTATGGCAAACGATAATAGCCGAAAATTCAAACAGAATCAAATAAGGTTTTGCATACAGACCTGATTTGTAGAGTACTCAAGACCTTTTGTTTTTGGTGAAGATCGATTAAGGGAAAGGGGTAGTTTACCTGTAACGTTTTATGTTTTAACAAGGGTATTTCCTATGGCAAACGATAACAGCCGCAAATTCAAACAGAATCAAAAGATTATTTGCATACAGCCCTAAATTGTAGAGTTCTCAAGACCTATTGTTTTTGGTGAAGTTCGGTTGAGGGAAAGGGGTAGTTTACCTGCAACGTTTTTTTAACAAGGGTATTTTCTATGGCAAACGATAACAGCCGCAAATTCAAACAGAATGAAATAATGTTTTGCATACAGCCCTGATTTGTAGAGTACTCAAGAACTGTTGTTTTTGGTGAAGATCGGTTAAGGGGAAGGGGTAGTTTACCTGCAACGTTTTTTTATCAAGCGTATTTTCTATGGCAAACGATAACAGCCGCAAATTCAAACAGAATCAAATAATGTTTTGCATACGTCCCTGAATTGTAGAGGTCTCAATGACTTTCGATTTTGGTGAAGATCGGTTAAGGGAAAGGGGTAGTTTACCTGCAACCTTTTACGTTTTAACAAGAGTAAAGTACTTGAAAATTTATTTAAACTTTTTGAAACAATGGTAATTGTTAAAAATAAAATAATTTTGTTGCCAGGCAATAAAATTATAATTTTTTCATTTTAATGTAATATAATATTTTTCATTTAATACAGCAATAAAAAGGCAGGTAAGACACAGCCTGGCTGTTTGGCTGAAAATGATTTTAAATATAAATCTTAGAATATGGAAGTCATGTATGGTTCTCCATACCGATTTTTGAAATTATGATGTACTTTCAAATACCTATTAAATTAGTACAACTGACAAGATTGACAATGATACAGACAACAGCCAAAGTCAAATCGCAAACATTGCAAACGGGTATGACAGATCCTTTTAAAGTCACGAGAGGGTTAAAAGAGGGCAATGGGCTGGCACCAACACTGTTCAACTTAGCACTTGAATATGTGATAAGGAAATTGTCAGTTGATAGGACTTCAACATTAGAACATAAAATGGTCGAGATCGTAGGGTATGCAGATGATATCAATATTATGCAAGATCCCAAGGAAGAGCAAAAGAGACATTCCAGGAACTCAAAGGTGAAGCAGAAGAGATAGGATTACAGGTTAATACAGATAAAACAAAGGTTATGATCACCACTCGGAATAAAACCAGGAAACCTGAACAGTTTGAAATTGAACCACTAAACCTGGAAATAGTTAATCAGTTTAAATATTTGGGATGTTGGATGGCAGAAAACAATGAAGAAATAGATGAAATAAGAAAAAGGATACAGGCCGCAAATAGAATATCTGCTTCGTTGACATCTATATTCAAGACAAGGAATATCCATCAGTCCAAGGTCACATTATATAAAGTTATGATTAGGCTGGTGATAACATATGGCAGCGAGACTTGGACTCTTAACAAACAAGTCGCTAACGTAGTCAATACTTTTGAAAGGAGAATTTTGAGGAGAATATATGGACCAATCCAAGTAAACGGGATATGGAGAATGCGTCACAATGAGGACCTATACAAGCTGTATAAAGACAATGATCTGGCCACCACCATCCGTCTGCATAGATTGGAATGGGCAGGAGCAGGACACATTAGGATGGAAGACAACCGAATACCTAGGAAGGTACTGTTTAGTCAGATCGAGGGTAGAAGGCCTGTCGGAAGACCCAAGACACGCTGGATTGACGCAGTGGCGAGGGATGCTGATAATTTACTTAAAATAAAATGATGGACATCGATCGCCAAGGAAAAATGAAGGCGGATGATTATGGAGGCTAAGGTTCGACTTCGAACTGTGACGCCATAGAAGAAGAAGATGTATGTGCTTGATTATGTGATTTCCAGTTCTTCGTTTGATCTCAGTATCCTTGTCACTACTACCGTTTGTCCAAAAGCTGAGATTAAATATTTAAATTCATCGTATATTTTTAGAATCATATTGGGTAGTTAGAATCATTGGGAATCATCGGTAAAACCCCCACGAATACAGAGCGTTCCACAAAGGTGGTGTCAAAATTTGGGATGTGATTTTACTCATTACACTGAAGGAAGCATGTCAATTAACATATGCCGAAAATGCTTCGTCTCCGTTTGCATGTCTGTATACATTTTTATATTAATTACTGTCAAGCGCATGAGATATAGAATTGAAATTTGATATGTACAGTCGTTTACCGATTCTTATAAGTACAAATGAAACAAAAAAGTTACCTTAAACATTGTCAAAATGGCTGCTGATTAAATATTTTTTTTCTAAGTTTTCCAAAAAGCAGTATTTTGTAACAAAACATTTCATATCACATAAAAAGTTGCCCCTTTCAACCTTAACCCAACGGTACCTTGTTCCGGATTCCGGATTAAAATATGACTCAGTTATTATATGACTTGTAATATGATTTTAATGTACACTTAGTCGGAGGTGTTACAAAAAATATAAATAAACAAATATTTATTTTATCGTGATTAGGTGCATGAGTAGTTGTTTAAAGTTGCTTTAGTATAAATAAAAGTTATACTAAACTTCAGTAGTTGTTTAAAGTTACATAAAATATAAATAAATAAATATTTATTTTATCATGATTAGGTTATGAGTAATTGGTTAATATGAGTAGTTGCTTTAGTTTGTTTAATATGATTTAACAATTTTTAATTCTATTTAATAATAATACTTTATTTACGCTGTAAAGAAATAGGAAATATATAGGATGTGTTGAGTACGTGTTTAAATAAGTTCCACGTTGTTATGCGCCAATTTGTAAAGAGACTAATTATGTGTGTGTTAAGATGCGACGATGATGCCTCACGTTGCGAGCGTCAATTTGTAAAGAAAGAAATAAAGATCACCTAGGAGGACGTTTGAAAACCCCACTGTTGTAATCAATTTAGTAACGAACTGCTTGTTAATTATGTGAGGACGTATGTTATAATGTATGATACCAGCTGGAGACGTCAAATTATAAAGAAATCTTGTCTATGAGTGTAATTAGTTATAAGATACTCCGGTGTAACAAACGCCAAGTAATACGTTGTAGGTGGCGATTCGTAACAATTAAAGTGCTGTTACCTGGTTTAATTAATATGTTATTAACTAATATACCTTGCGATTGTGACCAGTGAAACCCTCAGAACACAGATTATTAAGTCCACCAACTTAGAATTATATTCCTGAATTTATAATGGTAGTATTCTGTAGACTTAATTTAATTCTCAGTGGTTGTTTAATATGAGCAATATATATGGAGTATTTACTGAATGTAAGTGGTTTTTGTCTCAACCCTAGTCCCTCAACGATAAAAATTTCATTCAAATTTAGTATGGCAAAACCCGTTAGTTCAGCAATCTCCCGTCTCACCAGCTGCAAACTTGGAGCGCTGTTATTAGAAATAAGTATACTTATAGGTTAGTTACTCGGAGTTTTTGTATCAATCTGTTAATAAATTATTACACCAACTACATATAGTATTTTCTCTGCAATGATTAAAACGTTATCTAATACAACAAATGTACTTTATTTATTTTTCTCTGGTATTTAACAAGTTACGTTGTCTCAGACAAACAATAAGACGATCCAATCGACTATCCCAACATATATCGATTCTTAATTATTCGAACTCTAAAAAAAAACATATATACTTTGAAAATAATGACAAATAATTCTTATACCAGGGTTCGTGTAGTTCTTTGAACCATTAGTAAGGCCAGGTAAAACGCATAATTAAGGTTGTTCAATTTACAAAAAAGAATAAAATTATTTACTTAAAATACAATGATATGAAAATAATTTGTTTTTTTTACCCAAGCGGCGAAAGCTTCATTAGGCGGTGAATGTTTGTCAACAACGGTCAAAATGCAGTTTATATCGTCTTCACCCAGTAAAACTGCTCTGGTCTTCAATGAATGGATGATGATAACCCCACAGGAACTCTTGTGCTTCGATTCTTCTTTTGCGTCTTCACAATTCTTGGTCCCAACGAACTGGAATCAGGATCTCAGCTTACGCTGTCAATGAAGGTTATTTCGTCAATCGAATCTTCTGTATTTCCAAATATTTCCGTTAATTCAGGTTTCAACTCTTTATTGGTCTTCAATTTATAGCATGAATTGGTTTGATACCAAATTCAGCGGAATTATTTAGTGAATGAGGTGAGACGCTTTCAGTTCTTTTTTATTGTATTCATTGATAATTTAGAGGGTTATTTAATTTGTATGATTCATTGACATTCCAGTATAATTGTTTTGCAAAAATGCTTTTTCAATTTGGATATATATTTTCTTTATATTTATTCATATATTTTAAATATATCGGTTCATCTCAACCTAATAGCTTGTAACAATCAGTACCATCTATCCAAAATCAACAACTTACTAAAAATCAGTTGCCTTAACAACCATGTTTTCTATATATCCTTGAGCCGGTATTATAGAATATTACTACTCCTTTCCAATAAAATACTCCATGCTTGGATTAATATTGAATCACATAAAATTCTCCCCTAACCTTCCTTATTAAACAGTAAATGTTTTACTAGAGTTTCGTTGGACTGGGTTTACTAAAAAGGTATTAATTTCCTTTCACTAATATGGAATTTAGGCCTATAGATTCATTTACAACCATTATAACATTATTTGGTTTTTAACTTAATTTTCTTTTTACCTGACCTACTGTACAATTAATTATTGATTACATAGTTAATTACATGAATTTTAATTTACTGGTGGTTAGTTGTTTTCACATTAATTAATTGGTTCTGGAACCCTTTATTAATTTATGACATAATTGTCAGAACTACTTGTTAGACTTGAAACGCTGGTCACACTCCTGATCCAGTTTATAAACATTAATTAGAACAACAGTATCTTTCAATTTTATACAATACTGACAACTTAGTACAGTGCCTAACATTGGTAACTATACTTTGCTGTATAAAAACAAATCTAATATAAAATATAAACATAATTATTGAGTAAGTATTATTATCAAACAACATCATTTCATTTTTAACACATTCAACATACAATATAAATATTCTGTAGACCTTAACATGTCACAGTACAAAACAAATATTTCATTACATCCAATCATTCATTGGTCTGGCTCTTTTACATTTAATATTAGTCATTGCCTCCTTTTTACTTGAGGTCCTTCTCAAACATATGAACTATCGAACAACCTTAAGTCAGGGTATGGTCTTTGACCATATTTCATTCAGTCTTTTATGTAACGTTGGGGAACCTCAACTATGTTGCGTTACAACGCACATGGTAATTCATGTCTCAAACGGATGCTGGTATTGCTCACAATTTAGGTAAAAACAGACCGAATAGCATAAATGTGTATACAGTGGTCAACGTTTTAAAATGAAAAAGCAAATACAATTAATTAAATATTTAGTTAATTTAGCATTTGGCAATCGGAAGAGGTAAGCCAGTTTCTTTATTTTTGTAATAACCGAGAAAAATGCCCAACATATGGACCAAATGTTTTGTCAGGAAAAAAATGTATTAAATCAGTAATTTTTTTTTTCAGAATTCCATAATCAAGCTATTGTTGGATTCAGAATAAAAGGGACAATATAATATAAAAAGGTTTTGTTATGAGTACTGACTTTTTGAAATTCAGAATAAACAAATTTATTCAGCCGCCATTATGAAAATTTTGAAATAACATTTGCGTTTGATTAATACTTATCAGAAATGGTAAACGTACTACGTATACTAAATTAAAATTCTACATCTTATACCGTTTTGGAGTAATTAATAAGGAAATCACCTATTCAACATACAGATGGAAACGAAGCATTTTTTGAATGGGTTTATTGGGAATTTTTCCTTTAGTTTACTGAGTAGAATCATTTCCCAAAGTTTGGCACCACTTTCTGGGAACATTCTCTATAAAGGGAGTTTATACTATTTTTATTGGTTTCGGCCTGAGCTGATATAAAAGTACCGATAGCGCTAGTCGTTATTACAACACTTTTGTACATAAAAAAATATTAAGTTTAAATAAATTGATTCATAACGACTTTTGCATTGCGAATGTTAAATATCGGTATGGAGAACCATACACGACTTCTACTGTATGTTTTAAGATTTATATTTAAACTCATTTTCGAAATGAAATATTTCCATAGGAACTACTTCTTTCTACTTCTTGCTTCAGCCTTAAACACAATACTGTGGTCACTAACGTATACCATCTCACGTTTTTAGCGTACTCGATTTTCGCTGATGATGGCAGTCGATGGCACTGCCGAAACGTCTGGTTTTGCAGAAAACATTGGGCCACGGCCAAACATCCCGGGAAGGAATTTTAACAACAAACTACTTCTTTGTTGTCGATAATGTAGTACACACTAAAAAATTATCCCCTCCCCCTTCAAGTATCATTCTCATTTATAGAAAATTACCACTCCCCCTTCAACTACCCTTTTAATTCATAATATTTCATCTACCTTTCTACAGTGGATTATTATGACCTTCTTTTCAGGATACTTTATTTATCAAAATTAAGTACTTTACTCTTGTTTAAACATAAAATGTTGCAGGTAAACTACTCCTTCGCCTTAACTGATCTTCACCAAAATCAATATATACCTTGAGCCCTCTACAATTCAGGCATGTGTACAAAAAATTATTTAATTCTGTTTGAATTTGCGGCAGTTATCGTTTGCCATAGAAAAAAATCACACACACACACACACACACACACACACACACACACACACACACACACACACACACACACACACACACACACACACACACACACACACACACACACACACACACACACACACACACACACACACACACACACACACACACACACACACATCGAAAAAATTACTTTTCTTCATGTTTTGACGGTAGTACAATCATAATCAGCCTTTACCTCGAACGCGATTCTTTTTGCCATCACCATACTTCTATTTCCTTATGGAACATGGATGTCAAAAGGTCATCGAGATTACAAGCATCAAGCGTTACAGTGACACTTATTTTCAGATAAGTAACAAAACCACAACGAAATCCACTACTTCGACTGCATATGTAATACAGCGTAATGAAAATATAAAATGTCGGAGACAGACAGACCTGTCACATGATGCAAGAGAACTCATTGGAGGAACGCTAATGGATCTCGGCCAGGCCTGTTTATTATATAATATTTTGTAATCTGATTTCTTATTTGAATAAATACATAAGAAAAATATTTCATATGCGACGAGAGAAAGTAAAAGACGCCGTTTACCGGACTCGAATCTTGTTCGGACGCATTACGAAAGTGTTCGGTAGTCACACCACTTTCGGGTAAAGACATTACTGCCGAAATGCGCCGTGCTTAGTTGAATCAACTTGTCTCCCGCGTCATACGACTGGTTTCTAAAACTGGTTGAAGAAATCTGCAAAACCACTCTTAAAACAACGCAGAACGTAGTTTAAAAAAAGTGAAGTAATTGAGTAATATAAAAACGAGACTTGCTTTAATCATTGGTGACATGTACACTCAAAGTACGTATGTACGAACCCACATTACGATAACGAGAAAACAAGTTTAGGTTACATAAATCGATTGGTTGGGGACAGACATAAGAAAACAATTCCAAGCACTGAGCTGTATGCAAATTTGTCATACTTTTAAATGAGATTGAGGTCGAGTGTTTTTAAAGAGAAATCTATTGGTTGAATTAAATAGGCCTACGTGAAGATACTGAATAAACAAATAATTTTAATTGTGTACAGAGTGTTCCAAAAGACGATGCCAAACATCACGAAATGAAGAACTAAAGGAAATACCCACTAAATAAAGGAAAAATGTCCAATAAATATATGCCGGAAATTTTTTCGTTTTCCATCCGAATGTCTCTATGTATTTTTTTTTTATCAATTACTGCCGAACAACTCGCCAAATATCGAGTTGAAATTTGGTATAACTCAGTATGTTTACCATTTCTTATAAGTAAAAAAGAAACTAATCTTTAAACTTTTCAAAAATTCTGGACAATTAAAATTTTTAATTCTGAATTTGACAAAAATCGGTATTCATAAACAAAAAAGTGTATATTATATAAAATATTATGCTTTGTATTCTTAGTTCAACGATACTTTGTTTGTGAAATTAAAAATTAGCCTATTTTCCTACAAAAACCATGCATTTTTCTGCGTTGTTAAAGATTCAAAGCAACTGGATTATTTTTTCCGTACCCCAGATGCTAAATAAAGTACATTTAATAAATATTTAATAATTTATTTACTTCTATTTTCTAAAATATTGACCATGGTATACGTAATTGTGCTCTACTATTGAACATGAGTCAGCATCCGTTTAAGACATAAGTTGCCATTTGGAAGAAGTAAAGTATTATTCCGAAGAGTTAAAAGTTGTTAAATCATGGTAAACAACCTAAAGCAACTTAAAATAACTACTCATGCAGGTAATCATGGTAATTTAAAAGCAAATACTATGTTCTTACAAGGAAAGTAGACCAAATATTTTGTTACGAAAGAAACCTGATATCTTCGTCATTTTTGTATCCGAATTACATAAAAGAGGTACAGCTGGATTACGTATGAAAGGATTAATTTTTAATGCAATAAGACAGTTTTTGTTAGAAGAAATGGTTTTTGTAAAATTTGGAATTTGTAAAACTTTCAGCCACAATTTTTAAAAATTTGTAAGATAACATTTGTTCGGTTTCTACATATAAGAAATGTAAATGTACTGGGATACCAAATTTCAATCCTATATCTCATCTCGTTTCGCAGTCTTAAAAAAACTTTTTATTAAAAAAAAACAAAGGCATGCAGACGGAAAACGAAGAATTTTCCGGCATAAGTTTATCGGACATGTTTCCTTCAGATTAGTGCACAGAACATTTGAGATTATTTGAGAACATTTTGTACAGTACGACGTTTAATATTATTATGAGAGCGATACAACTTATTTAGTAATCTTCTTCTTCTTCTCCTCTTCAAGGATTAGATTACATAAACATGTTCCGGCACCCACGTCATCCTCGGACGACCCACATCCTTACTCCGAGGCTGCTTTGGATACTACAAGTATTTCAAAGTTTTACATGAACAGGTTACTGGCCTGTTGCACAACCCCCTACCAAGAGGACCAGAGACTCTTTTGTAAGGGTTACCATACCTTACCTGAAAGGCCCCTATTTTGGGGCGCAGGAGATGCGCCCTCACCCTTCTCTTATTTGGTAATATGATACCAAATGAGTTGTATGTGGTCGTACATGTGGGATAATAAGTGGACACTTTAAGACATCAAATATATTCTCGTAGTCACGGAAATCGTATAGTCTATAAGTTAAGGAGATAAGATTGTTTACAGGTGAATACCTGTGGACGTGCGGTTAGGTTGCAGAATAGTCGGAAGAGAGTTGAAAATCTTATCATATACAGTAGTATAAAGGAAAATGAACGAAATCGGATTGAATAATTGGTCCAAACGATAGTGACACTATATAATTCTAGAGTGCAAACTGGGCTATCGCATAAGGTATGGAATATCATAAAAAATACTGGGTACCAAACATGCAAGCTTTCGATAAAAGAAGAAGAAAAAAGGAAACATCTGTGTAACTAACAAGTTGAATTACACCGGGAATTTGAAGGAAAAGAAAATCATTTAAACTTAGTTGACATCGTAAAAATTATTGTTATGAAACTATGTTAGTTTCATAATCGTGGCCGCTATCGGGCTATCGGGCCCTGTCAAATGTTTACTAAAATACATGAACACTAAACACTTGCCACAGAATGGCACTCTGTTCAAGAAAATAAACGATATTCGTACATATACGGCGTTATTGTTTAAATTTTAATTTTTGAGACTACTGTTATGCTCTTAACTTCCACTGTCACAACTTTACGTATGTTGCCCACGCTGTACGCAGTCTGTTCACAGATCGCCGACCAAAGAAGTCGTAAATTATAATTTTCTTCGGTTTTTCGTTTTCACATAACTATCTTTCTTTGCTTTTTAACCACTTCTCTTTTGTTGTTTATCCTGAAACTGTATCACAGTATAAATGAAAGTAGGGCTATAGCATCTATTGCTGGATTCTAAATGAAAAAGATAATACCTAAATAAATAAGCTTATTTAGTTTTGTATACACAGTGGAACTCGCGAATAACGAGCTCGCTTATAACGAGAACTTGGATGTAACGGCGAAAGTACGAGATTTGTTTGGTTTTGTATCTTAGTAATGATAATTAAACTCGCTTTTAACCAGTGGGAACGCATTACATATACCCTACTTGACTATAACGAGCATTTTGTCGTAGGCGTGTTCATGGGTTAAGGTCTAAAAAAGTTCGTTAAAATACAGCATTTTAAACATTTGTTTAAAATCATTAACGCAATTTAGTAATACTAATAATGTAAGTTATGAATACGTGGAATATTTAAATAAATTACAAAACTGTTTTGATATCTACAGATAAAATATTACTAAGTTAACGAAAACAGATGACTTTTTTAAGAGTAATTAAGTTCTGTGTGGGAAATGTAATTTTAACGATTCCATTTAGAACGAAGAACAAAAAGACAAAGAAATTAGAGTGAATTTTCTTGTAATTTAAAAATAGATATTGTACACGTGGCATGGAAAGTTTTGCGTTTTTTGCCAGGTAGCCGGCTGATATTTAGTAAGCTTTTACTACTCAGTTACTTTTACTATATTTCGCGAATGCACTAAACGCCAATATTCTGCAGAGGATCTTATCTTCTAAATAATGTTTAAAGTATAAATTTCACTTTTACGAGTAGAACGTAAAACATGTCAAAATTTTATTGTGCAGTAGACTTTTTTTGTTGTGTGTTCGATGATCACGGTATAAGAATTTAGGCTTGCGAGTCGATAACTCGGATGTAGCGAGCATCCGGTTTTAACGAGCACATTTCTCCGGTCCCGTGAATCTCGTTATAAGCAAGTTCCACTGTATTTATGTACAAATTTACAATATCGATTTATTACACAACAGTGATTTTTCTTTTGTCTGTTACTTTTACAACATCTCAGCATGTAGAATTAAAGCAAACATGTTCATAATTGATGGTAATATACAATTTAAAAAAAGACAGAACTAGTCATTAACCATGGTATCTTGCCGATTTGAGGCAGAGTTCACGAAATTGTTACGGTTGGTGCCAAACGAAAACGTTTTCCGAAATTCCGTTTAACACACCTCTATAGTAGTTACCATAAGTAAAATCTCAACTATGGAACGTTTAGCAAGTATCGGTCAATAAGTATAACAAACATTTTATATCCTGTGTGTCGAAGTTTCGACAATATTTACTGTCATCATCAAGACAATTGTTGTTGAGTTGTTACGACGCCAAGTACACAAGTGTGACAGTGTTTGGCGTAGTAACAATTCAACAATAATTGTTGTTCTGATGATAGCAATAAATATTGTCGAAACTTTGACACAAATAATGTAAAATTTGTGTTATACTTAATGACTGATCCTCGCTAAACCTTCCATCGTTAAAATTATTGATCGACGGTCACTACTAAATTAAGGATATAATTAAAATGTTATGAGGTTGCCGCGTCTTCTGCTGTTTAACATGAAACATTGAATTTTATTATTTTCTTCGACAGCTGTTGTGTCTAATTGAGTCAAGTGGTTACTTGTTTATTATTTTGTACGCATGTCCTTATTCCGTAAATTTTGTAGTCCTAATCTGAGTAACGATAGCCTGAGTTGTTTGGACTTTGTATGATTAGAACGTGACTATTATTAAAGAGTTCAAACGAAGAATTTCGTGAAAACATGTGAGCCTCCAAAGTGTAATTTGTTAAAAACGCAGTAATTAAAAACGACTGAAAATTTATAGGAGTGGCCAATTCTATATTGGTAAAAAAGTTATAAGTTTTATGGACTAAAAATATTTCTTTAATAAATTAAAAAATCGTAGAGAAAGTAACGGTATTGACAACACGTGAATAAAGTACGTGCGGCAAGAGTCGATGAAAGAAAAAAAACATTGGAAATTGAGATGGACTATTTTTTAAATCAATCACCGGACGATTGAAAGAATACCTGAAGGTATATATTAATATAGGTTATAATATATATATTATAAGGTATTAATTATGTTACCTTTGAAAGAATGTCAAAGGTAGAAAGTAATTAGAAAGATACAGAAAGGACTGAGAATAATAGTGGACATTAAGATGATCAAAGCTGTTTATATACACGAAGAACACCAGGAAGACGAAGAAATGGGGCAACTTCGCAGACTACAGAAGGATACCACGATAGGTCAACGTTTAGAGCAAGCAATCGCTTCTGCACAACAAAGATGGGATAACTTCTTTTCGTATAATTAGTTTATTTTTACACATATAATTAATCGTAAAAACAGAGTTGTAAAACAAAGATGTCCATTATAACCCACATTTGAATATTGTAGTGAGAATCCTATCGAACAGCCTAGCACATTCTCAACTCTTCCCCTCGTCCAGTGTGACAGGTGTTGGCTAAGTCAAGGCCACCTACAAGTTGGTTCTGGTGTGTTCAAGAACACTTGAGATACGCATTAAGCGGGTGTGCAGTAAAAAAGAAAAGCTTTACTAGACCTCTACGTGACCTATAAAAGCAAGAGCATCTGGCTTAGTTCAGTAAGTTACGTGAGCGATTTTTCCTAATCGCGGATCGAGTGTTTGTCGAAGTATTGTGTGAAGTGTTATTGTGTTATAATTACTGCG
Organism: Magicicada septendecula; assembly: GCA_034769895.1. Taxonomy (NCBI): domain Eukaryota; kingdom Metazoa; phylum Arthropoda; class Insecta; order Hemiptera; family Cicadidae; genus Magicicada; species Magicicada septendecula. The sequence goes on from CM068372.1 coordinate 139,383,129, forward strand.
GAATTCTTTATAGTTGACATTATTATTGCGTGTGGACAAATCTAACTGGAATTATTGTACGAGTTGATTACGAATTATTAATTGTGATAATAGGTTATTAGTTAATTGGTGACTTCATGGTTTTTAGTGACTTCATTGGTGTCTTGTATTTTGTTTTTCACTGTACCATACGACGATCAGTTAGACCGTCGTAACAATATTTATATTACTGAAATTATAATAGAATGACAGGACGTGGCTGCACGAGGGACCAAAATTAATGAACGTCACTTCTTTAATATACTGCTACTTGCTGATGATCTGGTACCGATTGCACCAATTCAAGACAACCTACAGAACAGATTGTTTATTTAGATAAATTTGTAACAGGGTATGGAGTAAGGATATCGGCAGAGAAAACGATGGCAATGGTTCCACTGATGAAAACAGGCGGTTCGAACAAAAATAGTTCTACGAACTTAAGCAAGTTTCTCACTTTCAGTATATCGGCTGTGATACAACGTAAGAACACGATAGAGATCACGTCAACAAAATCGATAAGTATCAAGCCGCGTGTGGATTACTAGCAAAGTCGTTTAGAAACAAAGCTAGGTTAGTCTGGTTTACAATACTTTGGCTCTCCATGTAGTGCTGTATGGGAATGAAACATAGACAAAGATAAAGAAACAAAGACTTCGAACCCCGGAGATGAAATTCCTCAGATAAACGGAAAGGGGAAATTTCATCAGACAAACAGATAGACGAAATACGAAAGCGGATAGGAGAATAAATGTAATCATACAGATGGAGTTGAATGTAGAGCAACTGGAAGAGAAAATGCACAGATATAAGGTGAATTGGGAAGGACAGCTGTTCACAATTGATGATAACCGCGTATCGAGAATGTTGCGTTGATATAAGCCTGAGGGACGCCCACTGAAACGTTGGGGAAGCAATCATGAATGGGGCGTAAACATGTCGAATGACCTAAGACATTTTTTTTTTAATTTATTGCAGATATGTAGTCTGTTCGACTAAGCGAAAATTAAACAAATTGACTGACAAAACACGTACATGATTATGAAGAACTGACCATTGACAGCTCTTCTTGTTTTTGTTAACAGATTAAACAGATACACAAATTAGAAGACTAAATGACGAAAACATGTAAACAAATGAACAAAAGTCAATTTCACTTGCTGCTGGCATGATACAATAAATTCAAAATGTTAAATACTAGGGCTATAAGGCATACATACTGGCAGATTATACCTACGACATGACGACGATGACAAATATTAATTAGAGATTAATCGATAACATAATTTAATTAAGCAATATTTATACTGTACCTAGTTAAGTGAAATAAATAAATGTGTGTGCTTGTTTGAAACCAGATGCTGGAGAGATAGGTACTAGCTCATTAAGAAAAGTACAAACGTACGTACTTGACGGTCAGATCTTCGCGAGTAATGCTTACGGATAGCGAATAGGAGAGGCCGAAACCAGCGAAGATTTGATCGAGTGTAAACTGCGCATATCGATGGAATGTATTAACTGAATCAGTTGTGTATGAATGCACATTTTTTAAACCAAAATCGATGGGTTTTGCCAACACTGGAATCATGTTGTAGTTTCAATAACAGAAATTTATGGGAACAAAAGCAATAATAATATTATGATGCGCCACTCTGGCCGCGGTTTTGTTACCACTGCAATCGTATATTAATATATTAGATTGAAACGCATCTGTGTAACATGACAAATGCTATCTAAATATTTTGATAGCCAATTGATTTATGCAGTTTGTTGTTGAGCTACAATTCGGCACACAAAGGCAAAACTATTTCCGATTTAATTTAAACAAATATTTGATAATAAAATCGTGTGTGACGTTGCGAATCGCGGATAACCGTCCCGGATGTATGATTGGCCAAACAAATCCGGCCATTCAACCGTGAACCGAGATAATTAATTGTTTTGTACAACTTTTTTTTTCTGTCGAGCTTGCAATCTACATTCGGGAATAGTTTGGATTCAGTGCAAACAAATAGTTTGAGTTTGCAGCAGTTCCACCGAATTGTGAATCGTGCGTGACACATGTTAAAAAAAAATTGGGAAAAATTGTATTTTAGCTACTAAGTAATAGAAGCTAAATAATTATGTTATTAAAATTATCTGATCCCCGGCTGTTTGGCCGTGGCCAGTGTTATACACGTTAGCAGACGTTTCAGCCCTGTCACTGACAGCCATCATCAGTGCGAGTTGAGCTTTTGTCTAACGTAAGATGACACACCTTAGTGACCACAGTACTGTGGTAGTGGCTAGCGGCCCCGTGAAAGGCACCTATTCTTATAAATTTTCTAAGTGTCATGAAATAATAATGATGTAATGATACTTAGAAAATTTATAAGTTTAGGTGCCTTTCACGGGGCCATTACCACAGTACCGTGGAATTAACGTGTGCAATCTTACGTTAGACGAAAGCTCAACTTGCCCTGACGATGGCCGTCAGTGGCACGGCCGAAACGTCTGCTAACGTGTACTATTGTGTTACTTCATGGTGACCGGCAAATTTGGCGACAGGAGCATGAGCAGTGTCGTGTCTTTCGTCAGGACAACAATACAATAAACTGAGTCCTCTCATTACGCCACTAGTTTTTCGCGCAGCACTAAATCGGCCAGCATAAAGTAACGCGACTGTATAGCACTGCACCACGGCCACACAGCCCGGCAGCAGAGAATTTTAACAACATTGACTCCGGCCGTGTAAGCCATAGAAGTTACTTACTAAATAATTATGTTTTAAACCGGGTGTCTCATTCCTAACGAGGTCGTAAGTTAAGTTCCCTTCAAAGGAGCAATCATAAAACTCAGAAAAACGGTTGAGTACTTGGGAATAATTTTTAATGACAATATGAACTTTAGAGAAAGATTTTAGGCGAATTGCTATATAGCAGACGGAACCAGGCAATAACGATTTAGATAGGCAAAGTGCTAGGCGACGCTGTTCGAGTTCCTATACGAAAGCATGGTCAAACTAGGCAACTGTAATAAACGTAGACCGAGCAGTAGACAATCCACTTTAAGACAGTTTCACTCTGGGTTTTCCAGATTTCTGCAGTATTTTGAATAATATCTAGGTTTTGAATAATTATTAGAAAATAAAAGTATCCGGTAAAAAAAGGCCAAGAGTATAAATTCCATACAAAATATTTCCTCCCCCAGTCTTGTACAAAGATTTTAATTAGTGTTTCGAGGGTTTTAAGCCAATTTGTAGAATAATGGATACCTTGTCGTACAGCAAATCTTTGTTATTGGTGAACAATTTTAAATTTTATTAGTGTCATACATCAAAAGCAGTATTACAATTTGGCGCTGTACGGAGAATTGTCAAGGGAACCTGGCCACCAATAGAGAATCGCTGAATGTATGTGGCATAAACAGAATGTATTACAGTTCAGTCATGAAGAGGATGTCAGCCTAATGCGTCAGCAAGTCAGCAATGCGTGCAAGAGGAAAGCAACCGAAAATCCGCATGAAAAGCCTACGAAGATCATTCATAAGGAATTGGCTCATTTCAGTGATGGAAACTGCCTTACCACAGTTGATATCTCTCGTATTTATCGATATCTAAACTAGAAGAATGAGCGTGTACTGTAAACTACACACTTCTCGCGAAGATCATAATGCAGTGCAACGGTCGAATACAACGACTAGCCCTAATAACCGTATAATCGTCTTTACTTGTGACACCAACAATCTGTGCTTAAAGACTGTATCTTGTGTTTACTTTACGGAACTTTTCAACACTGTGTATTGACCATTCGTGATTTAGTGAACGTTGTTTAAGTACTTTTAGTTTATCCGTTTCTGCTAAACTAAACTTGTAAAACGTACATCCTGTGGAAAAAATGAAAGTGATAGTATACATTGTGCAGGACTTTGAGCAGGCTGTTCATAAGGCCATTTCCAAAGTGATAGTATACATTGTGCAGGACTTTGAGCAGGCTGTTCATAAGGCCATTTCCAAAGTGATAGTATACATTGTGCAGGACTTTGAGCAGGCTGTTCATAAGGCCATTTCCAAAGTGATAGTATACATTTTGTGCAGGACTTAAAGCAGCCTGTTCATAAGGCCATTTCCATAGTTTTTCCGACAGCAGTTACAAGAGGAAGTGGGTTTCATTTGGATCAAGCGTGGAGCGTGGTTTCGTAAAATACAACTGGGACCTTGTGTTCTTTACAGAAAAGCGGAAGATGAAGTTGACGTAGGTATTTCATATACTTCGTGTGTTTTTTTTTAAATCTGAGCGTAGTTGGTAACTGTTTGTTGAAGATTTAATGAGAATATTGATACATTTTGTGATTATCTAGTTCATATATTTGTAAGAGAGGATTATATTTGATAATTCATGTGATTACAGGCTTTATCAGATTTGTATAATAACACTAACGCTTATGAATCTTTCCACACCGAATTTAATGCAAATTTGCATGGTCATCATCATCCAAATATTTTTCAGTTTCTTGACGCTTTAAAATTATTTTAAACCAATTTGTATATAAAAATTAGAACGTCATATTTGAACAATATTTGGAGATGCAATACTAAGTCATCTGGTAAAGAGCTATTAAGTCAGAAGAAGTTACAAGCTTTCTCTGAAAAACATTTCAAGATTAGACTTTATATATCTGTTATATAGCAGTAAGTAAGTAAATAAGTGTTTTTTTGCAACTGTTTATTTATTTTTAATGTGTTTTATGCAGAGTATTAAAAAAAATAAATGTTTCCAGTATCTGGTAAGTGGGCATATTTGTTAAGTAATGCTTTCCAGAATATTTATTAAAGAATTTTTAGTAACAGTGAGGAGTGAACGTATTTAATATAGAAGTGAATATAATAAACACTATAGGATAAGGAAATGGTTTGGATAAAGGATGATACTTTTTAATTACAAAAAACAAAACAATGAATGGTGATCAAAGCAGGTGTCGTCTAGCAACTCGAACAACTCCGTCTAGGAACTGGGATATGTCTTTCAAAAATTTGTGTACCTTCTCTGCCTTGTCTAGAACTCAACCTACTTTATGGAGAACACATCAATGAGCAATTTAAAAGATTGAAAGAAGTGTAGTCAGACTTTTGAGGATAATGCCAAACATAGGAGGACTCCAAAGTAAGTAGAAATGTTACTAGGAGGTGTGGTTCATTCCATACTTTTGTATGGGACACCGATATGGACAGAAACATTGACAACTAGGAGGCGTGAACAAATTTTGAATAAGGTGTATATAGAAAGGTATTATTAAGAATAGTCAGTGCATTCAGGATAGCCTCAACATAAGCTCTGCAAGTTATTACATGTATCATACCAACAGACCTAATGGAAAAAGACGATAGGAGTCACAGGAGTCATAAGACGAAGCCCCAAGGAAGTGGAAGGTGTGAGGGAAGAAGAAGATCTCATTGTAAAGAACAAGGGCTCCCTAAAGAATAGAATTCAAATTCGATTACGAGTTTCAGGTTTGAGGAACTGGAGACACATTGAAGAGTTTTTGTTACACTTGTTAAGTCGAAAGGGAAAGAAGTCTGGGAACATGGAAAAGTGATTCTGTACAAAATGTGGGATCAGGAATGACGTTTTGAAGGGACCCAGGAAGGGCTTTCACGGTGGACTAAGAGAAAATAGGAATGAGCTCATGTTAGGCAGAACAATGGTCTACAGGTAAAGTATAAGAGATGGCGTAGAGATTGTGGCGTGTTATGAAGGGAGGTAGGTTTCACTTAGGTCATGGTATCATCGTCATCGTCGTCGTCGTTGTCGTCGTCGTCATCGTCGTCGTCGTCGTCATCGTCGTCGTCATCATCATCATCATCATCAAGGATTAAACCAAAAGTCTCCAACGCTTTTTCAGACGTCAAACACCTCTCCGTTCTTTCGGCTTATAATTCAATAGTTTTTTGGGAATGAGGCATTGATCCATTCCGTTAAGTTGTTTCAACCATTTTAGCTGATACTGGGCAATCCTATCAAGTATACTCATAATAGTCAGTTCCTGTCGTATATCGACATTTATTTTGCAATCTTGAAGAGTATGTCCCGCCACATGCCTGAGAAATCTCATTTTGGCCGCTTGAAGACGACTGGAAAGACGACTTGGATTTCCTGAAAGTCCAGTTATCAGACACATAGGGAAGTGTGGGGAGGGCTGTCACCTTGTAGAACTTCAGGCGTATTTCTTTACTCGTTGATTTCAGAGTTCTCCTGATGGTCCTATACGTATGTTCGAACTTGTACAGCTTCTTCACCACATCATTGTTTGTAGGCTAATCTAAGACAAACTACAGCCCAGATATTCAAACTTACTGACATGCTCCATAACAGTACCATCTACAACACTTTTTGCTTCTAATGGAATCGGCTCCATGAAAAGCCATCACATTGGTCTTCAATGTGGAAATCTATAATCCTTGCAGATTCGACTCAATAAGTGTACAGCATACAGCCATCTGCAAGCAGCTTTTCCAGTTCGACTTAGGTCATGTCTCAAGGAAATCCATCAAATTATTGTAGAGAAATATTATCAGACACGTTAAAAGTAATTAAAACCTATAAAACTTAAAATTATTAGTTTCAAAATGTATGAACAAATTCAATGGAATTTTTTAACTTTTTAACAAATAGCATATTTCATCTCTATAAATTTATTACATTTAAAAAAACTTTATAAATATGTAAAATTTTCGTAGAATGTTGTATATTTGTGTATCGGATGACAGTGCTAACAAAAGCTGATAATAATATTAGAAAAAAACATGTAAACAAAACACAAACAATACAGTGCTAACATGTTTGTTTGTGTAGTGAACTGAAAAGAACAAAAAAATGTGCACAAAGAGGACATGGGTTCGTTACCAATCAAAGGTTTGTAAAAACAATATTTGTTTATCTGTATACTGACAGCAGCGGTTCGCTTGCAAAGCGTCCAATCAGAGATAACCTCGTGCACATTGTAAAGGCAAAATTTCGTTGCTAAATATTTTGTTTAATTAAAATTAAAAAAGTTTTGTGTCTGTACAGGTAGACATAGTAGAGCACAGCACGTACTGAAATACAAATACTGAACGGCGCGACGTACCCTTGTTACATTTACAGTACAATGAAACAGAAGTATAACACGTTTGGTACATGTCGTAATTGCAAAATTGAATATAATTTATGAGGAATAAAATGTAATACTGTAAATAATCTATATTTGAAAGTATAAAGTTGAATATAAAGATGTATATAAACAATAAATTATCATCATCACCATCTCCTCTCCAAGGATTAGGCCCTAGACCTGTTTCGGAACCCATCTCCTCCTCGGTCTACCGACATCTCTCTTCCCAGTACGGTGATAACCCAAGGCAGCCACGGGTAGACGGATATAGGCATGCGGTTCAAGTGATCACAACATCTCCTTCTCTGGTCTTCAATCTCTGGTGCAACGATACATTGTTTAATTCACGCCTAGTATCCTCGTTCCTTTTCCGATCCAGGAGAGAACAGTCTTGCGTCCCTCTTAGAGACTTCATTTCAGCTGCCTGAATCCTCCGTACGTCCCTTTTACCAAGAGTCCATGTCTCACTAGCATACAGGAATGTGGGGACAGCCACAGTTTTGTAAAATTTCCTTCTGGTATCCTTCCATGTTTTATTTTTCAGGCACCTATGAATCGTTCCACAGATACGTCTAAATTTCGTTAGCATTAGTATCCCAATCAATATCGTTCCATATGAGATATCACAACCCAGGTAAATAAAATGACTAACGTGATCCAAAATCTGATTATCAACGACTATCTTAGTTCTTATAGGATACCTGACCTTAAATGCCATCGTTTTAGATTTTGTAGCAGAGATCTGTAGCCCATAGTCTTATATGATGCTATTAAACGTAAATATCGCCCTTTGTAACTGGTCTCCTGTTTTCTGTATCATTACCTTGTAATCTGCATAACGCAATGAATGCACATAAATATTTCGCTGAAGTGATATTCCCGAGTCAGCTAACAATAAATTATGTAAGCTCTCTGAACTGTAGAAGTCGCTCACTGATATGAACTGGGTACAGTATTAGATAATATTGTTACGACGGTCTCCTTGATCGTCGTACGGTACAGTGGAAAACAAAATACCAGACACTAATAAAGTCACTAAAACCAGCTTTAATTATCACAATTAACAGTTTGTAATCAATAAGTTATTTAACAAGATTTTTCTCGTACAACAATTCAAGTTAATCTATCCACACAAATAATAATGTCAACTACTATAAAGAATGCCGCACTATAATTACTTTTTATTAATACACCATTTGAAACGCACTGTGTAAATCGCCCGACAATAACTCGAACCTCACTTGAATAAATATCCACTTAAACTGAAGCTAAGCGCAGCTGTCGTTGTTTAAATAGATAGCACAAGTGTTCCAGAATAATCCATAATACGCGTCAACACTACAGGAAAACACTAGAGCGTAGTTAATTGCGGCCTTGAACACAGTGCGCCGACCGATATGGTCTGGAATAGCCTCGTTTAAATGTCACGTACACAAACATTACAGCTGGACTCTGCTGGGTTAGCTGAGAAACATGTAGGCCATTCTGTAATGACGTAACAATATCTAATTTATAAACTGAATTTTTTAATACTGTGAATAAATTACTTCGTATATAAGATTCTAAGCTTTAGCTGACAAACACTACGAGGAGGTGACCAGACATCGTTACCATGTTTAATAGGGATTTTTTTATACCTTAAAAAGTAAAAACAGTAAAACAAATGTTATAAAAACCTCGACTATACTTCAATATTTTTAATAAAACAATAATTGTAAAGCAGACAACTCTATTATTTTGTTATTATGAATCCAGTAAACACTAAAAATCCCGAACGCTGCATTGGTTTTCTAGTTTAACTAATAACCATAATGCCTAAATAGCGGATAACATGTCCTAGCTTTTATGGAATACTTTTTATGGTGTATATGGAATACTTTTTACAAATATGTGAAACTGACAACAACATGTACAGTTTTTTCAAAACACTCGTTACTAATTCTTAAACCTTCACGGCCGGCTTCAACATTGTTGAAATTATTGTTATAAGCCGGGCTGTAAGACCGTGGTTCACAGTCATCGTTATCGACAAACGTTTCGGCCCCACCATCAGAGGCCATAATCAGTGTCTAGATTGGCACGGATTCCGCTAATTCACCCCAGAGATCAGGTAGAGACTGTGTTTTGCCTGAGAAGGTCCACATTTATAGTACCAGCACGATTAAAGTTTATAAACTTTTATAAACAAGAAGTTTATAAAATTGGGCCTTTTCAGGTAAAACACTTTCTACCTCATCTCTGAGGTGAATTGGCGGACACCGTGCCAGTCTAGACACTTACGATGGGCTCCGACGTTGGGACCGAAACCTTTGTCAATAACGACAACTGTGGACCATGTTCTAACGGCTCGGATGATAATACTAATTTCAATATGGCTTACTAAATTTTTAAAGGCGGTCCAAAGTTTGCAGAGGATATTGATAGATATTAAATTTGTCAAATTATTAAAGATTCCTAGTTCGTAATTTGAATAAAAGTATAAAAGTGTACAAAGTATGGTGTTCCGTAAGAAATTTTACAAATCTTTTACAATTTTTACATTCATTTTTGACGCGTGGTGCCCCTACAATTAAAACGTTTTTCTGCAAGCACCACACTCGGATTTGCGTTAAAAGTCTCTTCAGTCTCATAATCGGCACAGATTTACATAATTTTTTGAAATTTTGTGTTCCTTCTTTAGACATTTGTGTTTTAAAATTCTGAAATTTCAAAAATTGAATACTGTATTCAGGTTGTGGTTACAATCCTCCTGAATTTAGTTCGCCATATGTATGGTTGGGATTTTTCCAAACTTTTGGTACTCACATTTTTATCCCCTACTTTTCTCCTCTATTTTTGGGGAAATCAACCTCAAAGACAATAGGATTCTGCGGGCACAAGTTATGGACACTCATACCGAGTTTTACAAAAATCGGTTACAGCACTTAAAAGTTATAGTAAGTCATACTCCAAACAGTAGACAAGTAGACAGACTGACAAATGCGAACGGTCGAGTAAAAATTGAGAAAAACATTCGCTCTCCAATAAGAAATTAAAAAAATAATATGACACATTTTTCGGTACAATTAAATTTTAATTTTTTACATATAAAAATAGTGTATTTTCCAGTATATATTTTTGCCACAATCTATAGAATTACAAAAAACACAGGTTAAAATAACATCTGTGTAAGGATAGGCTATTATGTTGCAAAGCTTTCTTATTTTATTTCCTGTATACGTATTTCGATGGTGTTAAAAGGTTAATATCAATTTAGCAATCGCCACACAAAGGTATTGAAATTATTGAAATACAAATTTGAAATGTCGTAAACATAATAATTTACAGGAAAGAAGTTTGCGAAACAGACAGGATAAGTAACAGAAATTACTTTTGGAGAAGAAATAGCAGGCAGCATAGGTCTTACAGGGATGAAGGAACGAAGACATAAGAGCTAGACTGAGCACTGGGTTTGAAGTAATAGGTGCATCGAATTACAGCTTAAAGACTGAAATGCTGTGGATATTCGTGACGCAAGCCTGATGACAAACGGCCTAAGAAACTATGGGAGTAGCATATACTTTGAAACGCGTCATTAACTGTAAATAAAAAGTCACAAGGTGGATTGAAAAGTTCGGACCAAGGAAAATATAGATAAGGTTATGAGGAACAATGATTAATGAAACAACAGAGAAATGATGAGACTGGAATTCTGGAACAGGTGATCAACATTATAAATCGGTTTATAAATATGCATATATAAAACTATAGTCGAAAGTATAGGTCTATATGGAGCAGAACTGTGGGAAATTAATAAAAGAAATAAATCCATAATAAGAGCTATGGAGATAGATTACTTGCGGAGGTGCTGTAGACTAACAAGACTAGATAGAGTGAAAAATGTAGAGATAAGACAAGCGATGGGAATCGACCTTGACATTATAGAAACAATAGAAGCAAGAAGACTGAATTGGTTTGGACGCCTAAAAAGAATGTGGGATGAGAGATGGCCAAGGAAGGTGTGGGAATGGACTCCAACCTCTAGAAGAAAAAAAGATCTAAACATTCATTGAAAATGGACGTCAAAGATGCAATGAATGCAAGAGGTCTTACAGAACAGGACTGTTTAGACTGGCGCCAGTGGAAGCTATAATGCGAGAGGCGGCACCAGCCGTAATTAAATCGCATAAAAAATAAAAAAATAAAATAAATATGCTCTCAGAACACTTGTTGCTTCTAGTGCGGTTGCTGTTTCATGACACAGTCTTACTGGACAGCTAATTCCCATTCAAGTAAACCATTACTTGCTGCAGTACCCTTGTTCTTGAGTAGTAGTCTGAAATGAATGGACTGCGTTCTTTAAGTACAATAGCCTTAATTTTCTCTGCTGTGTTTTGCAAACTGTACTCTCTAGCTTGACTTAGAAAATGTTTAAGTACTCCTTCCAGATGTCTTTGCGGATCATAAAAACTTCAAGTAGTTCTACATAAGCGATCATTCAGACTTGATTCGTGCCATTGACAACCATTAAAGTTATTTGTACTCTGATCAAAACTATGAAATATTATCAAATTTAATATAACATTGGACGCTTTAAAACTTCTTCTCTAACGACGATAGGATTTGTAATATTTTTTACTCCTAAATTAATAGCCATAAGTAATAAGTTAATAGTCATTATATATTTTGTAACATAAATATACACTTCTTATTTATATTTATTTTAATTTATTTTGTTACACAGGCAACAGTGTGTAACAAACTTGCTCTTTCAGAAACAAAAAAGATTTAATCTCATCTTATCAGCTCAGTTCATTTCGACATATGCTTCTTCTGGTTTCGTCATTTAGTTCTGTCTTACGACAAAAAATATTTGATGTCTAATTATAATGTAGTTATTTATCACTTATATAAATAATAATAGTTTATATTTTTTGATACAAGAATATATTTTTATTGTTTTTTATTTTATTTACAATTATATAATTCTGGTGATGACAGTACATTATAAAACTGTTGAAACACAGTAAATAAAAAAAAAGGAACTTATTCTTGTATCAAGAAATATAGAATATTATTATTCATATAAATTATAAAACAAGAATAATTGATAAATCTGAATATTATCTATCACTGTAATATAATAAAAATACGTATGATATGTAATATATATATATATATATATGTATATATATCATTTGGACGAGCACTCAAACTGGAATAGGTGCGCACTTACTAACGCCTACAGTGTAGATTCAACTGGTATTTTAACCAATGACGACTTTCTATGAAGGGTTTTTTAAAGATCTGATGACAAAGCATATGATTTGAAACGCGTCATTAATTATTGTAAATAAGCAGTTACAAGGCGGATTGAAAAGCTTAGTTTATGTATTCACACAAGTGACTTGGATACCATCGAAAACATGCATGCTAGGTTTCCTCGGTCTGTTCGATTTCTTTCTACGTTTTGGTATTTAGTATTTCTTTCAGAAGTATTTTGTATTGAGATATTCATTAGACGTGTCTACTCCATATTAGGTTATTATTGCTGATAACCTTAGTACGAGTAATTGGTAAATGCATATTTTTTTCTGTAATCCACTTATTTGTATCTCTTGTGTCTTCGGACCTTCCGGTTGCTTGTATCCAAAAATTAATTACCATTGCTCTTACTTCTTTTTATATGTTACGTTAATTAGTTTTATGAGTGTCTAAGGAATGTACTTAGGAGGAAAATATTTGAACAAAAAAGTTTAATTTATTAAACACATTGTCTTCAACAATTTTTTATTTACGATACCGAGTCAAGAGCTGAGTGAAATAGAAGTGGATGTCTTAGATTGAGTACATCTAATACACATCTGAGCAGAGCAATAAATTAGATGACAAGAAAAATTTGCCAAGCGAGAGGTATCTTAAGGTTCATAAATAGAATAAAAATTATTCGGATCAACATGTTAATAGGTTGTGCAATGAAATAAAATTTATAAGAATCGATATTTGAAGAGAACGTGACGTCACAGTAAGACACGGAAGGATGTATGAAGAGCAGGAGGTTATCAGTGTACAACGTAAATATCGTACAAGAATTATGTCTGTTATAACAAAAGAAGAATAGAAGGAGAAAATAATAGCTATTAATTTTACTTTATCCCGTCACGTGACTTCGTTGGCTCTGTTTTACTTTATGCGCACCTCTAGGACTTATGTCATAACCTCAGTGTAACTTTCGCTCAAGGTGTACCGTTAAAATCGAACAATTAAAAACAGAGTTGCGTATAAGTGAAAGTGTAAAATAGCTTTTGTCTATTGTTAATAGAGTTTATCTGACGCCCAGTAGGGCTGCAGGAAATGAGAAGAAGAACAGTCGATAGAGACAGTTTCTATAGAGCTTAAGTAATGACGTGGGATTAATAGTCGCCTACAACAAACTTCTCTTTTCTCCTTGTGCACTTCATGGGTTAGGCAGCCACTGTCTTTTTCGAGAGAACCTACATCTCTATACTCCGGATGTATACTCTCTGGCAGCATGAGGGAGTCTTTCACTGTCTGTCCTTTCTAAGTGGCTGCATCACTTGCATTTGTAACCTTAGATATTTCCTGAAACAAAAATTATTTAAATAATTGTGGTTAACCTCATTTCTTACTTGGTGCAAAATACTATAAACCGTAAAAATGCCGTCTCCGTCAATATAATTTCTGTTGTTTCTTCGTCAGGACTTCACTTCCATAAGTTAAGACAGGTACCGCCATCGTCTTGTACTGTTTTAATGACCGAACTGACACAATAAATCGTGGAAATTTAAATTCGTAGATTTTTATTATCTCACTATATTACTATTGCATTCTATAAGTAACCTCTTCTGGATTCACTCCTTCTGAATTAAGAAAACGTACTGCATTTCTTCCTTGGCGCAGTCGAAGAAAGAGGCATGCAAACTTTATATTTAATTTTACTTAACGTGTTTCATAAGATCATGTGTCCATTCACATAGACAATAAAAATGGAGCGATCAAGACATGTTATTCTTTTCTTTCAAACTATTTAGTACATAGTACCTATTTTGGTAAACAATGTAATATCTGGAAAATGTAAAACTTATAGATTTTTCATTAATAATGAAACAATTATTATTAATTAACAAAGATAATTTGAAATAAATTAGTTTTCGTGGTGTTCTTTTGCCAGTTTAGGTCACGGGTCTGTTCCACTTCACCAACGTTTCAATTGGCGTTCCTCAGGTTTATATCGACGCAACATTCTGGATGTCCGTTAAAATTGTCATCTCTTTTTCACAGTCTATATAAAAAACGTTCTGATTATTGGTCACTTACTTGCTTGTGCAAAAAAGCGTAGGAGTTACAACATTATAAAATCACCCCCATCTGAATATGCTACGTTTATTAGGTACCTGTTTATTCTTTTTCTTTCTTGGCGCTACAAATCTATATGGGTCTCGTCTTGCTCAACTAGTGTGCACCATTTTCCGCCTATTAACCCAGTCAGCAACTGAACCCCCCCCCTTCCAAGTCTTCCTCTACGCTTAACGTATCTCCCTCTACCGTCTATAAATCAAATACTTTTTTAGTTATTATTAAGCTCCGTTCGATTCACGTGTCACAGGCATCGCGTCATTCACTTGTCACGTGTTTCATGCTTAAACTCCTAGTAGTAGTAGCAGTAGCAGTAGCAGTAGCAGTAGCAGTAATAGTAGTAGTAGCAGTAGCAGTAGTAGTAGCAGTAGCAGTAGCAGTAGCAGTAGCAGCAGCAGTAATATTAGTAGTAGTAGTAGTAGTAGTAGTAGTAGTAGTAGTAGCAGTAGCAGTAGTAGTAGTAGTAGTAGTAGTAGTAGTAGTAGTAGTAGTAGTAGTAGCAGTACCAGTAGTAGTAGTAGTAGTAGTAGTAGTAGTAGTAGTAGTAGTAGTAGTAGTAGCAGTAGTAGTAGTGGTAGTAGCAGTAGCAGTAGCAGTAGTAGTAGTAGTAGTAGTAGCAGTAGCAGTAGTAGTAGTAGTAGTAGTAGTAGTAGTAGTAGTAGTAGAAGTAGTAGTAGTAGTAGCAGTAGCAGCAGTAGTAGTAGTAGTAGTAGTAGTAGTAGTAGTAGTAGTAGTAGTAGTAGCAGCAGCAGCAGCAGCAGCAGTAGTAGTAGTAGTAGTAGTAGTAGTAGTAGTAGTAGTAGTAGTAGCAGTAGCAGTAGCAGCAGTAGTAGTAGTAGTAGTAGTAGTAGTAGTAGCAGCAGTAGCAGTAGAAGTAGTAGTAGTAGTAGTAGTAGTAGTAGTAGTAGTAGTAGTAGTGAAAACTAAAATATAATGGTGACAAGTACTGAAACTCCAAATATATTAATTTAAAGAAGTTTGTTACTGGCTATAAGTGTATATTGTTGTATAATACGAGAGAAACAGATGAACTGGAATCAAAGTATCACACTGATAATGTCAAGTGCTTGGAGTTCACTGCGACTGCAGTCAACAAACAGGAGCCACGCGATTACAGAAATAAGCGAAGAGTTCATCGGAAACTTTCATGTTTTAAAAAAGGTAACGGTTATAAAAAAGTAATAAACATACTACAATTTAATATTTACGATTTAGGCCTACCTGTCAGAACACGTGCACACGTGGAAAGGCTTGCATTTCTATAATCCGGAGGAACTGATTTATGACCAGTGAATACGTTTACGGTAGCTTGCGTAACTCGATACCGGGTCCTGTACTCGACGGTTCCGTCACTCTCACTGACATTAAAAAAATTGAGTCTCTGTTGCCGTAAGAGAGAACGAACCAAACCGTAGTGGATAAGCATTGATATTACAGACAAATAGTAATGATTTCCGATAACAGAAATAGTTGGCTTTTAACACTAGGCAAATTAATACAGAAAGAAACGGCATAACAACAACAACAATAATAATAATAATAATAATAATAATAATAATAATAATAATAATAATAATTCCAACATATTTATACACACGTACGGGCTCGTCATTTAGCACTAACCCAGGATAACGCTAATACACGCGCACACACACACACACACACACACACACACACACACACACACACACACACACTTAAATTATGAAAATTATAAGAGTTAAGTTTCTAGCAGCTGTTTTATAATTATAACAAAGTAATAATTAGTTTCTTCTTCACGTGTAATAGTAGTGTTGTCTGACAGATATTTCCTTTAGTAATTTTCTGCCTCATCATAGACCGAAAGTACAGTATTATTATCGTACGAACATTAATCATACTCTCAGTCTCTGGTGATGCAGATAAAAATTCCATAACTTGCGTCAGAGAATAAAATTATTATACTTGTACAAGTAACAAATTACTTTATTACTTTGTTATAATTATAATACAGTTACAAGATTAACAATGTAATAGTATGTATCTCATAACGTATATATACGTACGTACGTACGTGTGTGTGTGCGCGCGCGCGCACGTGCTTCATCAAAGTGACTCTTCAAGTTTCTGGCAGTAATAGTATAATATATTGTAAATTTTTCACAATGGTAACAGTAAATGTTGACGAAATGTCGCGAATCGATCCAAATGTTTTAAAATTCTGTGTTCAGTCAACGACGGAATCTCATAAAATCTTTCATTACGTACTGGAAGTTAACAAAAAATTCAAAAAACTCATTTTGTTAAACGACTGACGGCCGACTCTCCGTACATCATAGCTTCTGACGATGCAGTTTATTTGTTGGTTTTGTACAAACAACAAACATACAGAAGGAAACTGGTATAATCGTGACTAACACGGTACAATATAATAAATACAAACGGCTTCGTGTAGATAGAAATATACAACTGATTCGTGCGTTTACTCACATCAAACCTGCTACCATCAGGCGTACAATTCTCTCCTCCCTTAATGTTTTAGGTTAAAACAAATGTCCCCCGATTGAATATTATGTAAGTAACTAGCTGTTACCCGCGGCTTCGCACGCGAATATTTGACTTTTAATAAGTATTTTAATATAATTTTTATTGTCCATGTCTATATGCCTATGGCGTTCTGTCACCTCGTATAACAATTTTGTACTCATTAGTCAAATTTTCTCCAAAGCTGTTTTTAACACTTGTATACCTACTATTTTAACCTGTACTAAATTATTATGTTGGTGCAACAGGCTTTGGAGATATTTATAAAGTACCTGTTAAATCAAAAATTTATAAGATTTAACAATTTATGTTTACACGTATTTTTGATGATGCAATGAATAAGTAATGAAATATATTAAATACTACTACTAAAGATGTCAACAACACCATGGAGACCAGAATTAATTACCATAGTAACAAATAAATAAACAAAACCTATTTAGCGGCATCGGAACTGTACATTTATCCATTTCTGTAGTATATTTTTGATGTCTTGTATAATATGCGATTGTATCGATATATTACGATGTGGAAAAGAAGAAGTGTACTAATTCTAAATTGTCCTGTACTTAATGCAAAGCGAAAATACGTGTTGTTTTCATTTGTGAGGTTAGGTGATTACGGTTTTTGGTTTTTAGTTTACTGCTGAAATAAATAAAAGCTATGGTTGAGGAAAACATAATGTTTAATGTGTTATACAATGCTTCTAACACAGTAACATTTAAAATAAAGAATTTGGCGTTTTTGATTTAAGGGTACTTTGTAAATATCTCCAAAGGCTTTATAAACGGGTACTTTTAAATTTCCAAAGGCTGTTGTACCAACATAATAATTTAGTACAAGTTAAAGTAGTACAAGTGTTGAAAACAGCTTTGGAGAGTATTTGACTAATGAATACAAAATTGTTATACGAGCTGACAGAACTCCATATAGACATAGACAATAAAAATTATATTAAAATACTTATTAAAAGTCCAATATTCGCGTTCAAAGCAGCAGGTAACAGCTAATGTGTGTATAGTCTATAACGATGATTATAATTAGTTCAAGGAAGTTCAGTGTAAATGAAAAGAGGGCCTTACCAAACGGTGGAATGCTCAGCTGCGTAGTAGATCGTCACAAACTGGTCTGTAGTTCACGACTGCTTCAAGGAAGTTTAGTGTAAATGAAAAGAGGGCCTTACCAAACGGTGGAATGCTCAGCTGCGTAGTAGATCGTCACAAACTGGTCTGTAGTTCACGACTGCACTGTGTTCCCTCCTGCTTTCCACGCGTCTTCTTATACAGCAATGTTGTGACACTTTCTTCTCTGCCGAATTCATGAATCGTAAACAAGACCGGTTGTCTTATAACACATCACGTTTGGCCGTAAGCTGGTTACTAATTTGCGTCATTGTAGGGTTCTTAAGTAAAGGCTTGAAAATGGCGAAGAGAATATAATAAATATATACACAAATGCCACATTTATGTTAAACAAATAACATAAACAATATCATTAACACTCAATGTATTTAAAACAATATACATTATCATATAAACAGTATCCTCTAATATCATTAAACAATCGCCCAGTACCGTAAGCACAATACATTAAGCACCTGGCTACCCAAGTAGATTGATGTATATCATAGAAAAACCTATTAGGACAAAACGTTTGCAACTAAAAAGATTAACGGCTTGTACCGGGATCTTATATGCGAGACACCAGTAATCAGTATGGAGTAAACTGATTGTAAAGTCATACTTCAACCTATTTGAATTTTGGATCGTCATCGTCGTCGTCATCGTCCATCTGTCCATTTTTAAGCATTTCTACCAGTCCCGAACTTCACCATCTCAAATTGGGTCGACCCACATATTTTCCATGTGGGGCATTCTCCATTATTGTCTTCGGTATTGTGTCTGGAGTCATGTGTAGGACATGTTCCCTCCAGTTTGTTTGTAACGATGACCTGTGGGTCGCCAGGTCTTCAGTATCTAATGCAACTCGTATATCATCGTTAAGCACACTATTCAGTCTTGAAAACCGTTGTACTGCCGAGGGAATATCATTTCTTCTGTCTGCACGGTCCTTAGGCCCCTTTTATATACTCGCGCGACAAGACTTTCTGCTGCGCGTCATTTTGGGGCGCGTTTTGTAAATTATTAAATAAATAATACTACGCCGGATAATTAAAAAGAGTCAACTATACTTGTATTCTCAGATTAAATTTTATTTATTACTTTTTCTTAGATCAAATTTAATTTTATGTACATGACTCATCTGATAGTTATTGCCAACATTTCCTGTAGAGTAAATGCCAACCCCTGCACTAAATCCTGTCTCGTTTGAATCACTTTTGGCATTTACTGACCAACTCATCAAGTGATGCCATTCGAGAGAATTTTTTAACTTTTTCTTTATCAAACTGACCTAAAGTGATTTGTATTCTATTAAACATTTCCTTTTACATCGAAAAAGAAGATTACGAAAGTTAATATTTGAATAAGAGAAAGTTATGAAAATAATTTAACAATTTCATAAAATAAATATTGTGTTTTTATAATATCATTTTTTTATTTATATTACATTCCGTTTATTGCATTATTTTCTACAAGAAAAAATACTTTCTATTTAAATTTAAATTATGTATGATATATGATTTTTATGATATTTGTATTACACTTTAATTATTTCTATTTTTACAAGAAAGTAACACTCTTTTGAAAATTTTAAATATTTAACTTAGTCTCATTCATACTCTTTGTTGTTGCATTCATGCTGCTGGCGTACATCGACTTCTTCCTTCACCTTTGAATTCTCTTAAAAACTCTTCATCCATCATTATGTCACTCTTATTAATTAGCTCCGTATCCTCACCTTTTGGCTTTTTCCTTTAGTTTTCATTTTAATTACTGATTAGTAGTTAGGAAGGTAAGAAGAGATGGGTGTTTTGGGTCCACGACTTCCAAACCAAGGTTGCTGACACGTAACATCCCATGAGAAGTTCTCTAACTATTCTCGATGATGGAATATGCCGCCAGTTAAAAAAAATTCTACTAATGTTACGTTCCGTTGTTTGGCAGATCAAATATACTAGTGCACGTGTTTAGTTTTCAGATACTGACACTTGACAGTTCCTTTGATCTGGAATTTTCTCACAGTCTTACAGCAGAAAACCGCAAACACTCTGAATATCCGACCATTAGTATTGAGCTCTCTTTCGTCTTTAGTTCCTATAACATTCAGTATAGGAATGTTTCCACTCTTGAATTCAAATCACCAGTAAACCATCACACGACTTGCGTGGTCAACTTTAATTGTTTGCTTTTGCAGTTCCCTATAAAACTTAACAGATGCTTCCTCTTTCTGTCTGTTCTCCTTTGATACATACACGCGAAAGATGGTCAGATTCCCCCGAACAAACTTCAGTTTGGCTACTCACTTACACTGAATTTGCGGCAATTTAAATATTTCAAACCATTGCCGATTTCATAGTAAAGCATTGTCATACTTCAAATATTGCCAGTATGTTCATTTACCTCGATTTTAACATAAGGTCGGTGAAGCAGGAAATTTGTCCGAAAATATAAAAATATGAGGTACCGTTTGACAGACAGACATTGGCTGATGTAGAACGTGGCTAGCGCCTCAGAGAACTTTAGCAAACCGAAAAGACAATATGTAAGATTAAAGCCATAGACGTAATTGATTTTCTACTGTTGAATCATTAAAATTTAACAACTGTTGGGCACTAATTCACTTAAATTCTTTTGTTACGATTAAATTATTCTTACACAAACTGTCATCACAGTTATTAATTATTGATCTGAATAGACGGTAGATCTTCAATTTGGCTTCCACAAGAAACTCGGAACAATAGAACAGGCACATAGGTAGGTCAATCAAATTAATCAATCCAATCTCTTCAGTTGGCCTCTTCAATTAATCAGTTTGTGTCTTGGGTTAAATCAGAAATTACTTAGCTGTTTTTCTGAACATCTTACAAGCTATCATAAAAGTATGTCATTAAAGTTTTAAATGTAAAATGAAAAGATGCTTGCCCATCAGCACTATGAAATCCTCAAGGCATAGTCTGGTAAATGATATTTTCTTATTAATCAAAAACAATACATATTTTGACTGGCATTGTTGAACCGTGTGTGTCTCAAGGCACCGTCTTGAATCCATTTTATTTCTGCTCCCCGTCAACTGTCTTCCCCATTGGCTCAGAGTTTTCCAATGATAACAACTATACTAAATATAACATGTCATGTCATGCCAACAGCATCGTTAAGAAGCGTACACTACAAGCTGCAGGTCCAAGAATGGTTAATAAACGGGGAATGACAGCAAATGATTCAAAATCAACATGTGAACATTTACAATGCTCAAAGATGATTGCTTTGCTTGTAAAAATTATACCTTACAAACCTATAGGCCGAAGACGCACTGACCTTGAACGTTTATCTGAATAGTCTTTGTGAGAGGCTTCAAACTGAGACAAATGAATTTGTCGATGTTCGTAATGTGTCGTCGGGAAAGACTACTGTCTAAAGTCGTTTACAAAAGTTATTCCTTAAGTTTGGACAGAGAATCCAACGCTGGAGTATGTCAGCAATTACGACATACCCATCCTACAGTGGTTTTTAAAACATTATGCTGTATCGTTCTATGTGTATAGTAACATCGCAAAAATAATGTTCCCAGTATGACATCTCAACGGATGTAATTCACCGTTCCAGCACAAAATATAGTAAATGTATATTCAAACGTGTAATTAAATCACTTAAATATGTTTATTTATTAGCAGACTGTAGAATAAGACGATTTTGGTTAATGTGAGCTACCCCATCCCGCTCGACGCAAAGTTTAGACTAAAAGCTTCTTTTAAGTTATTAGCTCACAAGTTGGTATACATATACAAGAATTTATTTTCGAAATTACTAACTTTTACTTGTAATTATCTTAAAAAAGAGTATATTACAAGATATACTCTATAATTAACATCAGCTTGACTGGTATACACAAAAACTAGTTGCCACAGCAACACGGCGCCGTGCAATACTTTTTACATTGTAACGTGCAAGTGTTCGGAGAATTTTATTTATTGCTATTAGAGTAGGCCTAATGACCGACGAAACATGGATCCAGTCAGCCCGTCTCTCCCGCCAGTTTGGGGTGTATTCGTTGAAACGTCCCATTGTCTGCTGTGCCCCACAGCAAGGCTCTTGGTCGATGGAAAGACGACAGCGAAACCGTCCAGCGCTGCACCAAACGATCCAGACTGGGAGGCGGCCGTCCCGGTCAATACCGTCGGACCAAATGTTGTGAGACGTCGCCAATTCATCGACATGGCCATGAGAGGACCGACTCATGTCGATAGGGAGCCGCCAGTACAGGCCAGAGAGCAGACTAAATGTACCTAAAGGTTTGAACTTCAGGTTAGGTTACTTCACAGAGTGGAGTAGTGGACAATCGTACGTATGCCCTGTCGGCGGCCGAATCGAGCCCGGTACATCGTCAGACCATCGTGTCACCCAGCGCATTGACACAATTGAGAATCCCATTAATTGTGTCAAGTCTTAGTGGGATAACTTGGTGGCAACATTCTTCAACAATGGACTGCCAAAGCAGGTGCAACGATATATTAAGTGCTTCTATATGGGTGGTGATTATAACTGTCATCATCAGTTACAGAAATCGGATATAGCAACCAATTATTATCGACGACAATTATTACTGTCTGAATACAATATTGCATAATTTCATTAAAGACTTTATCCTGGTGTAAAATATTTATTTGTTATTCATTAATAATAAATACATAAGTTAATAATATAGCCTATGCGATTTCAAAATTAAGTTGAGCGCGTCCTATGAGTCTAGCAATTTTGGTTTTTAGGTATCAAAAAGTCAACATTTATAAAAGAAATACAGACTTTTTGAAGTTTATAAAATTTCTTTTAATTTTTTTCTTGAATTGCCTTTAATTGCCAGATTTAATTCCTCGCGATTTCTACGCATTCCGAAAGGCGAAAATTGATTTAAAGGGAGCCAGGTTTGAATCAGTGGAGAAGAAGGTAAAAATAAGTACGGTAGATTATATAAAAGTCTGTATAATCGGTGGTAGAAAACACTGTTTTATTTAATGAAAAATGAGCATGCAGCGTTTTATAAATAGAGACACAATTGTAAACATAAAAAAGTAACGTTCGATGCTGTTTTTTAATAGCCACACCTCATACGCAAACTGGAAAAGCCGATGAATACTTATTGACATAAGAGCTCAAAGTATTCAAACACTCTTTACTACTTCACATTTCATTTTCTAGGCTCAAAATTTGTTCAAAGAATATTGTAAATAGTGTTGGCCAAGAAGTCTTGGAGCAAATCTTCCGGTATTGACTCAATCTTGGTGTATTACAAAAATCTTGGTCGTCTGTTGCAAAGTAAAGAACGTTTGCGCACAACGCTTGCTCAGATAATTGTCCGCCAATTACGTTGTTCTAGCTCAGCCTGTGTCTGTGTCTATTTTAGTAACGATATGTAAGTTATTATGTCTTTGGTATACGTATAAAGTGAGTAAAAATTTGGAAAATCTCACCAAGTGTAAAAAACAAAGTGGCATCAGTGCGCGTAAGGAAAGGGACCGGTACTTTATAGGTTAGAACGAAAGTCATCTAGAAAGTAAAGAATTATCATCCCCTTCTTGCAACGACTAAATGACCTTAAATCCCCACTGTGGATGCTTCCACGCTCTTTTCCTTCCGTCTTGTAGACAGTAATCGAATATGCCATATGGCATATTTTTTTGTACTCAAGCTGTTCTGTCACATTTTAGTGAAGCTGATATCTTGAAGGTGATGAAATGAAGTGTGCGGTTCATCTTACGAATGTCGTCGTCCGTTGTTTGTTCCAGTTGATCAGATACAATGAATGGTTGGCCAGAATGTTCTTTCTTGTCAAATTTAATCCTCATCGAACATGATACACAGTTTTCTATATTATAAACATCATACTCTTTGTTTATTTAGGTATGAATTTGTACTTCCCGTTTGACCTTTATGCCACTCAGCGTCGGGGTGTAGGGAACTTCCATCCATCGTCTCCATCTATTCCTGTCCTCTCGATTTCTGCGTGCATATTGTCTTTATTTGCTGTAAACTCTTCCCACGGTCCTGACCTAGTCTCCCAATGTATGTCCTTGGCCTCCTCCGCCTTTACTCCAAGATTGTTTTATTTTTCTTGCTTCATCTGCCCTGTTTGGATGTCCCAGCCACTTTTGATGCATCACCTCTAACAAATCGATTAGGGGCTTTACTAATTTTGTCTGATCGTTTGAGTTCTAATACGATCTCTCCTAGGTTTTCCCACTATTCGTCCTAGAAACTTCAAAAGCCACAGTGACATCCGAATATTCATTTTAATTGACTTGAAGTAACTGTTGACCAACATAGGTAATTATAACAGACTGTTCTTCTTTCTTCCAACATGCGTAACTTTACTCCTCTTGATATTCGGTGCCTTTTTTCTCTATCTATTCTACCACGGCGTAATGAAGTTTATCTTTTGAGTCTTGTTATCAATTGTACAAAAATAATTTTTCTTCCATTCGATAACGGATCACACTTTCAATTTTACACTTAGAGATTTTCAAATTTTCACTCACTTTAAACGTGGTTTGAAGACTCAGTTACGTATTTATCGTAACGAAACTTAACACAGACCGAACGAGGATAAGACTGAAGTAAATAGTATCTTATGGTTGGCGGCGGAGTAACTGAGCAAGCATGTAAGCAGACGTTCCGTACTTTCTAGAATGACTCTCGCAAATTTCCATTCGTCAAGTGTTATAAAATGATTTCTATTACATAACAAAATAAACTATTAATTCATACTACTAATTTGTACTAATACTAATTCATAAACTATTAGTAAAATTTATAAACTACTCATCTTTACAAAAACAATTTCTGCATAAAAGACAATTTACAATGTGTTGCCTTTTAAAGAGATTTAAAACTACTCACAATACAGCTGTTAAATTTGTGAAATATTTATATAACCTTTGTGTAACGGTGCCGACTTGTAACCGATTTGTACATTAAATGCCAATTAGTCACAGCGCATTATCGTTATCATAGAGTTTTATTATCTCTTATTTTTCTATGACTTCCCTGAGAGGGGGCTAATTATTCTTTCCAAACATAAACCATTGTCTGTCCAGTCGCCTTCCGTTACATCACTTTCAACCGTATACCGTGTCTTGGGAACTTGGGAAATGTATGGTCCTCATATTAGAGGGGTGTTCCTTACTTAAGTCATCTGGAACCCCAGTGGATATCTCTCTAACCACCTACATTTTAGTATTCGTTTAATTTCTAGTTAAGTAATCTGTTTATTACAGGTCGAGTCACTAGGTTTCTCAGTTTGGAATTTTATTCTTTACTTCATTCGTAAGAGGTCACGTTTTCCCCACTGTGTGACTGTTTTCAACTGAACGAAGAATATATCTCGAGTAATGTTTTTATTTTGAGCCGGATTTGGTTTATTAATATTTATTTTTTCAACGTTATCAATGGCAATTTACCGCGTTGAGTGAGCCCTTTCGGTATCTTCACCTTTTTATTTTAAGTGGATTGATTAGGATTTATATTCATAGTTGAGGTACCGAAAGGACTTGTCCAATGTGAAGGAACAAGTTCTTTTGCATTTAGCAATGACAGTTTTAAAGACACGATTTCATTACAAAAAGTTTTCATAACAATTTTTTTAATCATCGGCGAGGGGGGAAGCAAATAGAATATTTTTATCTCTTTTAAAGTTATATTTATCTTTGTGGCACGGGGCAGCACAGTACTTTCGTTAGCTACTCGTAATCGCAAAGGTTGTGCTGCGGTCTCTGGTCACGACCAGGCCTGCCTTCCATGGCGAAAAATAATACAGCGGCATAGCCCAGGTTCTAGCTGATATGCCTAGGCTACATAAGTAACAATGGCGCGCGCGCGCGCGCACACACACACACACACACACACACACAACTCCGTCTCCACCCCGAGCGGCTCGTCATCGCACGTGGTAACTAGACGGCGGATTTCTCTCTAAGGGTGGTAGAATATGAATTGTACCAATGTCAGAGGATGCAGGAGGCCGCAGGTCTGTTGAAGGGAGAAGTAGAAGTTGAACTCTGATAAAATTATTTTTAAACATTGTTATTTACAAATTGGCGTGCTTTATAAAACTTACGTATCATTAAAATTTATAAGTGGCGCCAATCTAATAAAAAACTAACACACACTTTTAGCTTTTGTGACATGATAAATACACCGTAAGTGAAGTAATATCGAAGTATTTGATGTTGAAGTTATTAGAAGGAAAGGTTCTATAGTACGGCACAGGGCATTAAGTCTTGGTATTATAACGTCTCCTACGTTATAATATCGGGAACCTGTGGTTAATTGGTTCAGGTCAATTACACAGGCTGCCATAGTCTTAACCAAGTACTAATTAAACAAAAAATAAGCATTTAGAAGTATATATTTAATATCGGGTCCTATAATTGAGGAACATGGACAGGGGTTTCTGCAGATTTATTCACTGTTTTGTTGTTTTGTACCATGAGATCTCTTTATTACATAATAACATTAATTGCTCTACTTAAAGTTCTCAACATATATGGTTCAACAGTTTACAGTTTACAAGATGATTATATATTTTATTCTTTCAGAAGGGCCCTCAAAATAAAGATGTACATCGGTTTAACTTATCCACGGATCCGGGATTGGATATAGTATGTTAATAATGGTCACCTCCCCATATACTATCTTAAAATTGTGCCATTAGAAGAATGGACTTTATTTACCTTTTAAAACAATAATGTTTTACAGTTTAAACTTTTACTCTTTTACTACAAATAGTTTTATCAGATTACAGACTACATCTTACATATAATGTCTGTTTTTAAAAGTCTTAAAGTGTTAGTTAAATTGTCTTTTGTTGGTTATAATTTTAGTATCTCATAACCACGGAAGACAAGCCTCTATGTCACCTGTGGTATCCTGTAGTTGATGCAGATTCGGCTCCTCGGTCCTCGGTGTGTTTCCTGAAGGTCTGTCGTTATCTTAGTATCCGGTGACGGTGAAGTTCCTGACGTGTGTTAGATCATTCTGGGTCTGGTACTCTCCTCTTAGATGACTGGTAGTAATCTTTCGTTGTTAGAATAATTAATGCAAAAGTTTGTTTCACTGGTATTCACTTTACATGATTATTTATTATTTGAATTTCACCTTAGGGTCCTAGTACTGTATTAATTACATACTTTTCTTATTTAAAATTTGGTAGAGATGTCATCGGCGCACAATTTAGTTATTCTTTTACTAGATTTCGACATATCTATCTCTGCCTCGCGATCCAACTATTTAACGATACATTTCGGTTAAGAGTGTACAGAGTGCATATATATATATATATATATATATATATATATTAACTGAGATTATTCACTTGGAAAAACCACAATATTGTCATCGGTGCACATTACCGCTGTGCGCAGCTTACGGCGTGAGCGCTCCATTGCAAGTGGGGTTTGTTTATTGGGGCAGGTAAAGTAACTTCGCATCGTTTACGCTTCACCATAAAAGTAGTTCCACATTCCGATTAATATCTACCGGTTTAATCTTTGACATATCTAATTATACGGGTATCCTTTACTTCGTAATTAATTATTGTATACCTTTATGTTTTTTATATCGAGTGGTAATTTCCTACTTTTATTAGTTTTATTTACGGGTTATTCTGCGTGTTGGTGCCGGTTTCCGCATCTCAAAGCATGGTTAATAATTCAAGGGTGTTTCCTTACCTTTATACTCGCATTCCTCTTGGTTTTAAGCTCTTTATTTATTATTATTTCTGTTTTACCTTAGTGATTTAAACTTTGTTTAAATGTGCGATTTTAATTTAAACATAAATCTCTCTCCTTCTTATTTATTTTATTTATTTATTTTTTTTATTAATTAAATCGTCACAGTATTTGGTGTGAACTATCCACGTAGATGCACATGTCTCCCCCCTAACAGATGTGAGATTTGAATTAACAAATGTGAGATTTGAATTTTGTAGTTATCTTATTTGAACTCTTTGTTTCAGATTTATTTTATTACCAGCGAACAGTGGACATGAGATCAACAATCAAAAAACAATCAAAGAACGAAAAAATAGAAAAATAATTAACAAGATAAACAGAAGAAAAACTGTTTATTTCTGTTTTATTTTCTGCAAACTATGATATTCTTAATCTTCGTTGTTATAACTTTCCGAACATCGTGACACACTGTGTCTCTGGAGTAGTCAATCTTCCCTACACTTCTCTATCGATGGCAATTCTATCGTGACACACCTACTGTGGCAATTTTTTGGCGTTTAAATATTGGTCATTAGCACAACAGGCTCATGAGCTGCTCTTGGTTTGGTCCACATCTGTAGCCGGTGCTAAACCAACTGTGAACGATAGCAATGTTTAAATACCTCAGATCACTCAAAACACAGTTGTCTGGTTGTATTCTCTCATCACCTGTCTGAGTGAAATATCTGGTCTGTTTTTGACTTGTTGCAGAAACCTCCTTAGTAGTCCCCAAGCCCGTTTTTCTACATACGTATGTGATCAACCTGTTGCTGTGAAGGTCTAATAAACAGTGTTGAGGAGAGAGATATACCGATAGGTGATGTAGAGTATTAAGAGCATTCTTTCCTTTTGTATATGTACAATAACAATCAGTGTTTTAAATTAGTCAGTGATTCATACGGCTAACCGAACTCTCTTCGTTTTTCCATCTATCTTACCTTAAATAACCTCCCTCTTATGTTTCCATTCTGTCTTAAAATGTGTCCAAAGAACTTTAGAATTTTCCTTTGTATAGTTGGTTAGCATACGCTCTTTATCGTGTATTTTAAATCACACAGAATTGGTTTATTAATTTCACGAACAGTCCACGTATTCTTAACAATTTTCATGTAAAACGTTCAATTCTACGTCGATGTGCCACTTTTAGAGTCTGATTCCGATTTATACGCGGCACTTGGAAACGCTAATTGCTTGGAGCAACTTCATCTTCGTTTTTCGTGTTGAGGTTACGGTTTTTATTGTTTTTTTTTAGTTAATTTTGTTATTGCTTTTTTTCAGTTCAAATTCGTCGCTAATATCCTCTACACTACCGGCTTAATTCATAACACTGACAACTGAATAAATTATTTTTTTCTTGTCACTGAATGTCAGGTATCAATGAAAATCTCTGTGCCAGATCTCCACTGTCCTGTCAGTGACCATTGTTACTTTCATTAAAATTAATACTAGCCTCTGAGCTATAAATTTAATTATGTGAAGCAATAGCGCCATTTCTTCTTCACTATGTGCTAGCAAAGCTGTGTCAACTCACAGTTAGATACTACCTTCTATTGCACTGACAATCTCCCTTCCTAGTACTCTGCTGCTTGCATTATAATTTACTCGCCGTATACTGAATATTGAAAACTAAGAGAGAGACAGACGTTCATTTATGTTTGACACCTATACACGCATGAAAATTCTTATCCAATTGGTTGATTATACGTACATTGGTTGGTAGGCTAGGTTGTGAACGTGTTAATACGATATTAGTTAAGTTTCACACACACACACACACACACACACACACACACACACACACACACACACACACACACACACACACACACACACACACACACACACACACACACACACACACACACACACACACACACACACACACACACACACACACACACACACACACACACACACACACACACACACACACACACTGCATCCGTAACCGGATTTAATTGATATTGTGGGCAAGAATCCAAATTGAACTGTTTTTCTCTGATTCTAATCGCTGTGAATTTAAATATGTAAACAACAGTTCAAATAAGAAAGCGAGAGAAATGCCAACAGTACACTCTCAGTTTTATTATTTAAAATAATCATATGTATTATTTCTGTTGTCAACATCCCTTTTCTCAACGAATACAAAGCCTACAGCGATGAATAAGGTATCAGTGGATTGGATTTTTACCGACTTCTGACATAGCATACTCAGTTTACGTTAAAACACATTGTTTGTTTAAAACTTAAGTTAAAAGAAATGTCAACGACTTTATCAACACAGCCATATTATGCCAAAAAATGAAGACTGTACAAAAATCAACAAACACATTGTGCAAAACATTGTAGAAGGAGATTGCAAAGTTTACTACAGTTGTGATTCCGTACAATCCGACGAGGGGACTGACAACCAATTGTATCCTCTAGAATTCTTAAATACTTTAAACCCATCAAGCTTGCCAACACATAAATTAGTTTTGAAGAAAAACACTATTGTCATGTTGATCAGAAATTTAAATTCTAAACAGGGCTTAATCAATGGGGCAAGAATTGTCGTCACGCACCTCCATGAATACACTGTCACTGCTCGGTTAATTGACTCTGCAAAAACTGTTGAATTTATGAAAATCGCGCCCATATAAAAATCTGTGTAAATCGCGCCCAGTTTAAGTATTCAGCCCTAGCGACTACCTGGTCGCCATGAGTGACGACACACTGTGCCGTGTTTGGGCGAGAACCCGGCTCGGTTAATTAAATGAAAAGTTACGAACGGCTTGAGCACTGATTTCTTTAATTAATCAGCGTAGCGGTGCGGGCTCCGTTATCAATACGTTCGCTATGCTGATCCGCGCGCGCTCTGGGGTCGAGGCGGCGTAGTAATTTTTCGTTGCAAGCTTAGGCAGTCCACGTTCAGCTCCGCTTGGCTACAGACTTCCTTCCCGGCAGCATTGAGATTCTCTTCTGTGTAAAATTATCTATCACTATGCATAGATAATCGCTACGTGACTCTCCGGTAAGTGTGTTTAATGTATTTTACTTATTGTATGATAAAAAGAATTGTATTTAACTTAAAATTAACCCCGATGCAGGTAGATATATATGCGTTAAGTTACCGCGTGGCGGGCACAGGTTAATTACTGAGTATGCACGTCTCTGAATGTTAACACTGGCTGAAATACAGTATTTTATATTTTTATGTGTATGTATATTATTCTAATTATATCAAAAGGGGCGTAAGAAAACTATTTTGTAATATTTGTTGAAACGAACGTGCTTTACGAATCTGTTCAGGGTTGTTAACTCATGGTGAAATTGCAGTACAATGGGTAATTAGTTGACGAACAGTTTGGGAATAACTATTTATTTAATACTAAATTCCAGTCAGAAGGTAGATTATCATGTATTAAGCTCTTGGGAAGGTGTCATGTTGTTCAAAGTATACTTATATTTCAAAATGTTTTAGACGGGGCATGATGTGGTGTGTGAGTTATGCTGGAGTGAAAGGAGTATTGTGAATTATTGAACATTTGAGTAATTGCCCATATATAAATGTCCAGGGTTCCTGATTAAGACGACGACCTCATTCGCTCCAGGAGGTGGCCGAACAACTGCCACCCATGCCATTAACCTAGCAACTTTCCGTTTTGGCTGCCGGGAGGAGGAGGTGGACAACACGCCACAGAAACCGCATGCTCAGTGCTGGACTATAACCAGGTGACATTTATGCCTTTAAAAAATATCTTGGCCGCTACAATTTATAACATGTGACTTTATTCCCGGAATGGCTCCTGTTAGATGGTGCACAAGTCCTGTGGGACATTCTAGTGATAACCTTTATCAGTTTTTAATTTACGAATGCTTACCCCCCCCCCAGAATGAGTGTAAACCCAGACGGGGTCATGCGTCAGCCGATTTTGATGTTATTTTTTTTTACTGTAGAAGTGTGCCGAACTGAAGGTTACTGATTCGTATAGGTGTTAATTATTCATGCATGGGTGCTGGGGTACTTTTTTGGGGATTTTCTTGACTATTATATATATATCTATATGGGTATTTGTTTTTTCTTAAATAATTCAAAGGTTTGGGGGGTGCTTTATCCTGTGGCCGGCACCTGTTGGTGCCGTCATCCACAGGTCTCTGACATGTTAAATTTTGTTGGATCTGGTTCGGGCGCATGGCCGTGCCCGAGGTCAACCCAATTCTCTATGAACGCCTCAAATATGTTTTATTAGGTTTTACATTATAAAAGTTTTATTAAAATTCTTATTATACATTTTATAAAATTTATTTTAGCTGTTTAATAATTCTGTAATAAGTAAATTTTCAATATTTTTTTTTACTGCCATAGCCAGTGCTTTGATTGTTGAGTTTTTTTTAATATGAGCACACTACCTGTTCTCACTTCTTCAATTATAAATGTAAAGTTGTAAAATCAGTAGCAGTTCTATGTTATTTTCTGGTGGTTGCGTCCCACTGGGTTTTTCGCTCAAATTTGTATTTTTGTAAGAGCATGAAAGAGGCTGAGAAATATCCATTTTATAAGACCGTGCAGTCATGTTGACCTTGCGATGGCGCCTTGCTATTTAGGGGAACAAAACAAAAATTTTATTATGCATTGTAACTTGGGAGTTGTTCGGACTGTATTGCCAATTTGACTTCGGCCATTTCTAGTACTTGTAATTATTTCGTTTGTGTAACTCAGTTATACTCTGACGAGTTAATGGATTTGATTTCTTAAATGAGAAGTTTTTAAGGCTTGCTGGGCACTTTATCCGATTACGGTAGTTTGGGATGGGGGTTTTGGTGACAGACAGGGCCGTAACTAGGCGTTGGCGAGATGTGCCCCCGCCAAGGGCGCAGGTACAAAGAGGGCGCAAAATTGACCATGAAAAATATCTTTTTTTAGAGTTAGATTGGTACAATTTGTCAAGCAAATAAAAACTCCACGTTATTGGAAAAAATCTTTCAGTTTCAGATTGTTAAAAGTTACTGTACGTGAACTGTCTATATTTGTGTCTATTATACAATAAACAAAAAGCAGCTACATAATTTAGTAACTGCACTGGACCTTGCCCTACTGATGGGCGCGGAGTCGGGCCAGGCGCAAAGCGAAAATCCCTTCCCCTCCGCCCATCCCTTGATGTGTCAGTCACTGGGTCACTGCACTGCACCTGCGCCTTCTTGGTTTTAGCAACGAATATAGACGTAACTAGAAGAACACTTCTTATGGAGCGAGTGGGGTCAGCTTTCTGGGGTGATAAACCGTAGTTCAACACCCCGGCAACTAGATGGCGCTGGCGTTTCCAAGTAATTTTTTGTATTATACCGCGAAATTTAATAAATTTCAAACATTTTCGTTAATATATAATTGGAAAAAGCTACAACTTATCAGATAAAAAGTGGTAGATGAAAAAATGTTTGTAGGGGTTAGACTAGACACAACCTCCAAAATTTTTTCACATTTGTTTGACACACTGGGTACGAAGGAATGAATCAAATAAATGCAGCCTACTCAAAAAATGCACTTTTGATGCATTCATTTATTATGCAGTGCGCAAAAGGATTTTAAAATATACAAGAACATGCGTCTTATTAGGCCTATTACAAACATGTTTTTCATCTACCACTCTTTTATACAAAAAGTAGTAGCATTGTTTCAACTACGCTTTTAATAACCCAGAAGTGTGCTTCTAGTAACGTCTATATTCGTTGGTTTTAGCAAGCTTGTCATAACTTGAATATTACTCATACTCATACCCCTCCCCCCACGCCTGCCACGGCCACGTCAATCTATTGCTCTATTCTAGTTTGTTCTGTTGGTTTTGTTGAGACTCAGTGTAATTACAGCCGCTGGTATTATTTTCTATTGTAATTTGTGAACTAAGTGATTTTCACACTCAGCGATTAGACGACACTTATAGTGTTTGTGTTGTTACTTGTTGATGTTGGCGTTGCTTCTGTTGTACGGGTAAGAATGATTTCAATAAAATGTACCATAGCTTAGTCTACATTAACCCTAGAATTGGCGCATGTTATTCCCCGTGGTGGCCTATTTTTTCCCTTTTTGTACAGTTTTTGAAAACACTACATATTATTATTATTATTATTATTATTATAACACGGTATTATTGCAAAACAATACATTAATTATACTATTTACTCTTCAACATCACGAAAACGTCAGTGAATCAAACAATCAATGGAGGTTACCGTGCGAAACTTGACTCCAGCTGTCAGAAATAATTTCCCAACATTCGTTCTGTCTTTACTGCCAGACTGACAAAGCCAAATAGGCCTAACTAATATCACTGTGTTCGCCGTTTAATTTTCTAGACCTACAGAAAATAAAAAAAATACCGGAAGAAAGAAGAAGAACGGGCCCGTTCCATTGGTATAACTTATATTCCTATTGGTTCATTTTTAGCGGAAATGGTCGTGGTTGTAAATGTCCAATTTTCAGCAAGTGTCAGCTGATTTTGTTGCGCAAGTCTGCTGACTAAAATAGTCCCGATTTCAAAATTAGTTTACGTAAATATTTCAATCACAAGTTTCATGAATATGGTATCAATTTTATTTTTATAATTGGATGAGCGATCGCGTACACGGAAAACCCGAAGCACTGTAAATACAAGTGAGCCTCTCGCGGTAAGAAAAAAGAAACGATGTCTGCTACGTTTTAACGCTATCGCCGAATTTTTCGGTGAACGCAACTGTCGGCACTGAACATAAACACGAATTTCATAATATTTCCTGTTTATGTTCAGTGCCGACAGTTGCGTTCACCGAAAAATTCGGTGATAGCGTTAAAACGTCGCAGACATCGTTTCTTTTTTCTTACCGCGAGAGGCTCACTTGTATTTACAGTGCTTCGCGTTTTCCGTGTAATCCTATTACTCAGGATTCAAAAAAAACTTTTTGGCCGTCTGTGTGTCTGTAACAATGACAATGACAGCGGCAGCGCCCAAACAAATTTACCGATTATGACCAAACTTGGCACACAGGTCCTTGGGCAGTGGGCACAATATCTAGGCGGAGTTCGTTAATGTTTGAGATCGGTCAAGTAGTTTTTAAATGGCAGCCATTTACAACTGTAATTGAATGTAAATTAAATGGGAATGGTTTGTTTCAGAAATGGGGCCAAAAAAACCTTCTGGAAGTGAATTTAAAAAAATCAAAAAACGAAAAGAAGAAGACGACGAAAAATTAGCATCGGCGCTTGGAAATTGGCTGCGAAATGAAGAGAAAGAAGTAGGTGAAAGTGATAGTGCCAGTAATAGTAATGCACTTCAAGAAGAAGAAGAAGAAGAAGAAGAAGAAGAAAAAGAAGACGACCAAGAAGAAAAGGAAGGAGAAAATGAAAAAGAAGATAGCAAGACTGAGACTGTTTCAAAAGACAACCACAGCCAGATCACTCCAATGGAGTTCGTCACAAACGTCATTGATTTTGAAGAAGGAAGTGATCCTGAGCTAAGTCATTCCACAATGGGCAGGCAATCTACTGATCTTGAAAAACCCAGCACATCTTGCACATCTAATTATAATGAAAATGATGCATTAAATACTACTGATGTGGGAATAGAAATTATCTACGAGGATCCCAAAAAATGGCCACCAAATTTTCGATCAGACACAGTTCGTTGTAAACTTGTTGAACGAGGCCCACAAACAATTGACTTAGATAGCTACAAATTCCCCTGTGCAGATGATGGAAGACACTTTTCTCAGAAATGGGTTTATAAAATTCTACCAAACGGGGAAAAAGTAAAAAGGCAATGGTTGTTGTACAGCCAGTCTAAGGACGCACTGTTTTGTTTCCCTTGCCTTCTCTTTTCAAAAGATGACAAAAAGGACAAATCTGCTTTCTCTAATATTGATGAGGGATTCAATGATTGGAGACACTTGAACCCATTTATTGTCAATCACGAAAGGTCGATACCTCACCGACATTCTTATGTCGATTGGAAAGAATTAGAAATTGGACTGAAAACTAATAGATCTGTTGATGCAGAACATCAAACATTGATACAAGCTGAAGCAGAAAAGTGGTGCAATGTTCTCAAATGTATTGTGGATGTAATTCTCCATTGTGCAAGGAATAACTTACCTTTAAGAGGAGGTTCCGATTCGATCAGTGACAGCAACTGTGGTGTATTTCTGAGTACATTAGAACTTATTAGTCACTACAATCCTCAACTATCTAAGCACATAGAAAATGTTAAAAGTGGAAAACATGTCACAAGCTATTTTTCACCTCTAATTCAAAATGAGGTCATAGACATTTTGGGAAATAAGGTTCGATCTGAAATACTGAAGAATGTAAAAAGTGCTAAGTATTTCTCTATTATGTTTGACTGCACCCCGGACACAGCACATTTAGAACAAATGAGTGAAATAATAAGGTATGTTAACATTAAGGATGGGAAATGCTCAGTTGAAGAAAGTTTTGTGGACTTCATCATAAGTCACCAGAAAAAAGGAAGAGGGTTATCACAAGAAATATTGCAAAAGCTAAACAATGACGGCTTGGATATTCAGAACTGTCGTGGTCAAGGCTTTGACAACGGCTCAAACATGGCAGGAAAATATGAAGGCGTTCAAGCGGACATATCCCAACTAAACGACCTTGCTAAATTTGTGCCTTGTGCAGCACACACTCTTAACCTCGTTGGCGTGCACGCCGCGGAAGTGTCAATTATGATGACAAGTTTTTTTGGAAATGTGTTGGAGTTTTTCAACTTCTTTAGTAGCTCTACCTTAAGGTGGGAGGCTTTGATTGGTTGTCTCAAAACTACCCTTAAGAGACATTGTGATACAAGATGGTCTTCCAGGCGTCAAGCTGTGACAGCTCTTAAGAAGAACTTATCATCTGTACACAAAGTTTTACAAAACATGGCTGATAAAGACAACGACTGGAACACTGACACACTGTCTGGTGCTATGAAACTTCTTAGACAAATTGATTACGAATTTGTGTGCCTTTTAGAGATGTGGTCTGATGTTTTGATAAGTTTGGACTGCACCAACAAGTCACTGCAAGGAAAGGGCACAACTCTTGACGTAGCATCAAGTTTGCTCTCAGGTTTGGCAAAAAAAGTTGAAGACCTACGTAAAGAAGGAATTAAAAAATACACAGAAAAAGCCAAAGCTATTTGTCATTCCATGGCCATCCAAAGCAGTTTTGCTGTTAAGAGGCTGAGGAAAGTCAAGAGGATGGCTGGGGAGACGGCTGAAGATGAAGCACACTTGTTGAGTTCTGATAAATCATTTGAGATAGAATGTTACACTGTATTTGATAGAATTGTAAGTGAAATGGAAAAAAGGGCACACATTTACCACACAGTTTCATCAGACTTCAGTTTTTTGTCAGGAAAGTCCTTAAGTGAATGCTCTGTTTCTTTTCTTGAAAAGTGTACAGCTGATCTTGGTGCGATATATAGCAGAGACATTGATAGAGTTGAGCTAGTTAACGAAGTAGCTGCTTTCAAGTTTCATGCAAAAGAGCTGGTGAAGAACATTTACAAGGCTTCCCATTTGGATATTCTGAAAGTTATTTCAAACTATGGATTAAGAGATGCTTATCCAAACATCGAAATAGCATTGAGGATATTTTTGACAATGCCCGTCAGTGTGGCGTCTTGCGAGCGTACTTTCAGCAAGCTGAAGATAATCAAAAACTACTTACGGTCAAGTATGTGTGAAAACAGATTGACAAACTTAGCTATCCTGTCCATAGAATATGAGATTGCTTCAAAACTTGATTTTAGTGAAATAATTAGTGAGTTTGCCTTGCTGAAAGCAAGAAAGGTAAAGTTTTAGTTCCATGGCTTTTCTGCTGTATACTGTATGTAACAATTTGTAAAAGCAATATATTTGTTTACTGAAGAGTTTCAATTTGTTATTTACCAGCCACCAGAGCCAAAAAAATGGTACCTGCAGTTACAACAACAGAATGTTGTAAGTGCAAGTCCTGAAGTCCTGTGTAAAAAAAATCGAGATAAATTATAGAACTAAAGCACCGACTAAAGTTATGAATTTTTTTTACTGTTGTATGAAATTTACTATTACAAAAATACCGAATACAATGTGAGAACGTATTTCCTGGTCGCAATTTGCGTCAAAGCTTGCTTAAGGGGGCTGCATGGTGTATCACGTGATGAGATTTATAAAAATAAAAAGAGCTTTTTTTTTTTTTTTTTTTAGTAATCGAGCCTGGAGTTGGGGGAGAAGCGACATAGGGCTTGGGGGGGGATCGGCACCACTGTTGGGGGCGCAGCTTTGTCAAAATTGCCAAGGGCGCAGGAGTACCTTGTTACGGCCCTGGTGACAGATACGGGGGTTTTCCACACTCCCTTGCGGTATGGTGAAAATATATCTATAAGCTGTCGGCCAGGTGAACATGTGTGTGTGGTGTATATATATATATATATTACATTTAATATTTATAATTAAATTTACCTCAAGATGTTATCTTTATCCTTTATTGGAACATGTTTCGGGTACTATCTTGTACCCATCCTCAGCCTTGCGGTTTTTTTTGTCTGGTGAAGTACATATGTTTTGTTGGTTGACTATTATTATTGTGGCTTCCTGTTGGCTTCTGGTATTTCAAATTGGTTTTATTGTGTGTGTTTGTGGTGTATGTGTTAGTTTTTTGTGTATTTTCTATGTTGAGTGCTTTGAATATTGTGTCATGTTTTGTATTTGTTCAGGTATTAGTTTGTTTTCTGTTTTATGTTTGTATATCTGTAAATTTTCCCAAATGTTCATTATGGTGCCTTTGTGTGGTATATGTTTTATTAGTGTTACATTGGTTATGTCTGGGAATTCATGTCCTGTGTTTATTGCATGTGTGGCTAAATTGGATTTATATATTTCTGGTTTTTTTGTATGCATTTAGGTGTTCAAAATAACGTTTTTTCAGCTGTTTTTTTGTTTGTCCTATGTAACATTTATTGCAATCTTGGCATTCAATTTTGTATATGCCGTTAGTTGTTGTATTATCTATGTTGTGTGAGCTATTTAGATTTTGTAATTTATTTTTATTAGTTTTGTATGCTATTTTTATATCTGTGTTTTTAAATAGTTTTGTTAGTTTTGTCATTTTATTATTTATGTATGTGAATGTGGCCCATTTTTTGTTGTTGTTATTATTTATGTGTTGTTCAGTTTGATTTATTCTTAAATGTTCAGTTTTTATTTTATATTTGATTTTATTTTCTATTTTGATCACAGTATTTTTATTGTATCCATTTTCATAACCAATTTGGTATATTATATTTCTTTCTTTGTCAGTTTCTTGTTTGTTTAGGGGAATTTTGTACATTCTGTTAAATAGCGAATAAAATGCAGCCATTTTATGTTGTGGTGGGTGGTCAGAATGGTTAGGTATAATGATGTTAGTGGAAGTTGGTTTTCTATATATTGCATATTGTATGTGGTTGTTGTATCTTGTGATGGTTATGTCTAAATAGTTGATTTTGTTATGTTTTTCTTTTTCTTCTGTGAATTGTATTTTGGGATGTATGTTATTGATTTGTTTCAGTATGTTCTCTGCTTTTGTGTTTTTGTTATTTGATACATATAGCCCATCATCTACATATCTTATCCATATGCCATTTGGGTCATGTGTTTTTATGATATTTTGTATTTTGGTGTCTATGTGTTGTAGGAATATTTCTGCTATTATGCTTGATAATGGTGATCCCATTGCTAAACCTTCTTTCTGTTGATAAATTTTGCTATTAAATTCAAAGTAATTTTGTTTTAGTATTAGTTGGAGACTATTTTTTATTTCGGTTATATATTGTTTGTTTTCATTTTGTTCTTTAAGTTTGTTTATTATTATGTCAATTGTTTCTTCTACTGGGATGTTGGTGTACATGTTTGTTATGTCATATGATGTGAAAAATGTATTTTCATTTATATTTATTGTTTTTAGTTTGTCTATTAATTCGTATGTATTTTTTATGTTATGATGGTTATTTGTTAGATGGTTGTTTTTTAGTTTTTGTGCTATTATTTTTGCTATTTTGTATGTAGGAGCTTTTTTGAAATTGATTAATGGACGTATTGGGTTGTTTAATTTGTGAATTTTTATTAAGCTATTCATTTTAGGTGGTTCTGGATTATTATTTATATATATATGTCTGTGTTTTTATTTTTGAATATGTTTTTAGTTGTTTTTATTAGTTTTATTGTTTGTTTAAGATAGTTTTCTGTTGGGTTTTTATTTAGTTGTACGCATTTATTATTGTTGATGAAGTCTTCGGTTTTTTTGATGTAGTCTGCTTTATCAATGATTACTGTTGCTTGACTTTTGTCTGCTTTAGTTATTATTAAATTACTGACAAAGAAAGAAATATAATATACCAAATTGGTTATGAAAATGGATACAGTAAAAATACTGTGATCAAAATAGAAAATAAAATCAAATATAAAATAAAAACTGAACAATTAAGAATAAATCAAACTGAACAACACATAAATAATAACAACAACAAAAAATGGGCCACATTCACATACATAAATAATAAAATGACAAAACTAACAAAACTATTTAAAAACACAGATATAAAAATAGCATACAAAACTAATAAAAATAAATTACAAAATCTAAATAGCTCACACAACATAGATAATACAACAACTAACGGCATATACAAAATTGAATGCCAAGATTGCAATAAATGTTATATAGGACAAACAAAAACACAGCTGAAGAAACGTTATTTTGAACACCTAAATGCATACAAAAAACCAGAAATATATAAATCCAATTTAGCCACACATGCAATAAACACAGGACATGAATTCCCAGACATAACCAATGTAACACTAATAAAACATATACCACACAAAGGCACCATAATGAACATTTGGGAAAATTTACAGATATACAAACATAAAACAGAAAACAAACTAATACCTGAACAAATACAAAACATGACACAATATTCAAAGCACTCAACATAGAAAATACACAAAAA
The DNA here is from genome assembly GCA_034769895.1 of Magicicada septendecula. Taxonomy (NCBI): domain Eukaryota; kingdom Metazoa; phylum Arthropoda; class Insecta; order Hemiptera; family Cicadidae; genus Magicicada; species Magicicada septendecula. The sequence continues at coordinate 139,424,022 of CM068372.1, forward strand.
ACTAACACATACACCACAAACACACACAATAAAACCAATTTGAAATACCAGAAGCCAACAGGAAGCCACAATAATAATAGTCAACCAACAAAACATATGTACTTCACCAGACAAAAAAAACCGGAAGGCTGAGGATGGGTACAAGATAGTACCCGAAACATGTTCCAATAAAGGATAAAGATAACATCTTGAGGTAAATTTAATTATAAATATTAAATGTATTATGTATATCAAGAAACGGACTGTAGCAAAAAGTGACTAAATATATATATATATATATATGTGTTTTCTATGTGTATTCATGTAGGCCTATGTACATTAATTGATGTTGAATTTATGAGGAATTATTGAATTATGAATTTATGATGTTACATATGTATATTTTAAGAATGTTATAATGTCAAGGAGTGGATTAGAAGTTTTTAATGAAATTTTCAATTATATTAAATTTATATTGGGGTTAAAGAATTTGGCTAGAAACAAAATTTAAAAAACAAAAAAATTGGAAATATTGGAAATACTGTAATAAAGATTGTTATTGCTGTTTAACAACCGAGTTTTAATTGCAAGTCCCGTCTCACTGGACCCAGCGCATTTTTTTGCTTCTCTAGGCCTTCCGCCTAGTTTTAAATAACTAGTGACCCCTCTTTCAAAAAAAAAAAAAAAAAAAAAGGTTTTTTTTATAAGGCATAAAAATAGAAAGAGGGGTTACACCACCCCTCCCCATGAGTGCGTTCAGCGTTCAACCCCGGTGAATGACCTGTAGAACAATGCATTGGAATTTCCTCCCAGTTTATCCTTCCAGCTTTCTCTTTTTTGCCCTCATTACTGCCCTAACTTTTCTAGTGTTCAGTTCGTGCGCCTTGTGTATTTATGCTGTTATATGTTCAATATGGAAGTGACAACGACCAGCCACGATAAGCCATGTGCCCATTATGAAGGATACTCGTACATCGTAAGGAGAACCAAAGAAGACGGAAATGTGATTTGGCGCTGTTCAGAACAGAGATCAACGTTTTGTCGAGGAATGATTAACACCAAAGGCTGTAATGTACTTAGTTCAAATGAGCATCAATGTGGAGCTCCGGATGACGCTCGTTTGGAAGTACACAAGACACTAAATCAGGCGAAGAAGAGAGCACGGGAGGAAGATACTTGATTTCTACAATATATTCAGAAGAGTTAGGTGACCTGCATAATCGAGGGTATGATTTTGTCACGGAAATGCCAGCACAGCAAGTAACGAAGAGGACGTTATACAACCACCGGGATAAATCGCAAGGAAATCAGAAAGAACCAAAATCATCTCAAGAAGTTGATCTTCAAGCAGAAGTACTAACTATGAATGACGGTACCAATTTTCTATTAAGCGACGACAACTTAGGAGAAAGGATCGTAGTCTTGTGTGGGAAAGCAGGAAGAGAAGTTCTAAAGAGTAAACAAGACTTTTTTATGGATGGGACCTTTGAAAGCTGTAGCAAGCAATTTTCTCAAGTATACACAATTCATGCAGACTTTGGAAGTTCTAAGAGTGAAACAAACATCTATCCAGTGGCCTTTCCATTTTTACCAAATAAAAAGAAAGAGACATACATTCGTCTGTTCCGTAATGTACTTGAACATGTTCCAGAATGGAATCCTAAAAATGTGACCGTTGATTTTGAACCAGCAGCGATTTCTGCACTAACAGTTGTGTTCCCATCAGTTGAAGTACATGGATGCCATTTCCACATGAAGAAATGTCTCTGGAGAAAAGTGCGAGAATTGGGACTTACTCGCGAATACAGGGAAAATGAAGAAGTAAGACTGCATATTCGGATGTGTGCTGCGCTAGCGTTCCTTCGGCCTGAAGATGTCTTTGATGGCTGGCTCGAGATACATTCCCAAGCACCTGATGTCGCCAAGCTTTCTGAGTTTTTCGATTATTTTGTGGAGAGGTGGTTGGAAAATAGTGAAGTCCCGGTCAGTCTTTGGAGTTGCTACAGACGGCGCCATCGAACGACCAACGCTGTAGAAGGCTGGCACAATAAAATTAATAATTTCCTTGGAAAACCAAACCCTAAAATTAAAGACATGATCAAATGTATGAAGACAGAAGCAGAAAACTCAGCATGTGCGTTAATGAGGACAGAGTTAAGTATGGAAGGCAAACGAAGGAAAACAACCTACATGAAAGTGGATGAAAGGCTTGAAAAAACAGTAAAAAAGTACGAAGAGGATGGTGACATCAGGGCATGTTTGAAAGAAATATCTTACCTCCAAAAACTTGAGTAAATGCACTAAAACTTGAGTTCATGGCCCTAGAGTTAGAAGATGTATACAAACAAATAAAATGTACATAATATAAATAGTAACTTATAAACTTAAAGAAATCCAATAAAAAATGAATAAAGTACAATAAAAAAAATAAAAAAATATAATATAACAATAATAAAAAAAAATATTGACGATGCTTATGAGCTGATTTTAAACACGCCTGAATGACAAAAATATACTTTTGTCATTTAGTCAGTCCAAAGCCTGGATAAAGTGTGATGGGATATATCAAGTTCATAGATAACCTTCATTTGGAGCAGACCTGACCGCCGCGCGCAAGTGGTGTACCCGCAATTGACGGGTAGGGAGCGTACTGGGTGCGATTTTCACTGGGCGCGTTTTACAGGATACGTGTCATACCACGAATTAACCTCACCCCATCCGATCCAACCATGCCTTTCCAAATGACCAGAAGACAGTTCCCACTGAAAGTTGCCTTTGCAATGACTATCAATAAGTCTCAGGGACAAACGCTTCAAAAAGCTGGATTATACTTGCCAAATGCTGTATTTACTCATGGACAACTCTATGTAGCCTTTTCGAGAGTCACTAAATCTAACAATATTTTTGTATCAATTACCGAAAATGACAAATCACAAAAAATTCAAGATGATTGCATTCTGACATCAAATATTGTATACAAAGAGGTATTGTAAATTGTAAATACGTTCACATTAATAAACTCTCTTTGCTGTTTTGTGCATACACTTCGCAGAACTGTTCTGGGAAAACTTTTGTATCAATTACCGAAAATGACAAACAAAAAATTTAAGATGATTGCATTCTGACATCTAATATTGTATACAAAGAGATATTGTAAATTGTAAATACGTTCACATTAATAAAGTCTCTTTGCTATTTTGTGTATACACTTCGCAGAACTGTTCTGGAAAAACTTTTGTATCAATTACCGAAAATGACAAACAAAAAATTGAAGATAATTGCATTCTGACATGAAATATTGTATACAAAGAAGTATTGTAAATTGTAAATACGTTCACATTAATAACTGTCTTTGCTATTCTGTGTAAACACAACGCTGAGTATTTAATTTCAATAACCCAACAAAAGACTAAATAATTTGGGGGGGGGGGAGGTTCAATGTGCGAAAGTTTCGCACAGGTTTACTGGTTATAATTTATTCGTTGCAATGTTGCTCCTGGTTTATCATACAATACGCACCTTTAATTTACTTTAATGATTTCTTCTATTTACTTTTTATACATATACTATTCTTAGATTTTTAATAGTGATAATTAAATGTAGACCTATATTTCTGAAACCTGTCCAAGCTTTGGACAATATTTGTTTCAACACGATAACTCTATAGTTTAAACAATAATTTCTATTTCTTTAGTTATAACCGTGTTAAGTCATGTTTCAAGCTCAAAACAAGACAAGCGAATGTTTCAAGTTAAACAAGCGAATCGACAATTATGTCCTCAAGTCTTGAAGTAGCTTCTTTGAAGAATTAATTTAAGAATTGTGCAGTATATAGCTTGAGTTTGTACCAGCACTGTAATGTATAAGTTATCCAATCGTAATCTACGTAATATTACATAGATTTTGTTTACTGTTACTAATATTGAAACTGTCTTGCAAGGAAGAAGTTCCAGAATTTTTAGGACACGCAATTTACAAACACGTTATCAGATTGCATTAAATAGAATAACGGTTATTTAGTCAATGAGTTTTGTTACGTCATAATGATAAATATTAGATATATGAAAAAGTAGGTATAGATAGTGATATAAATACAAGTACGTAAATTTAAATAAAAATACAAATACAAATATGATTACACATATAATTATAACTATAAATCTATGAATGCATACAATAATAAATTTACAAATAAATAAATATATATGTATTTATATTTATATTAAAATAATAATTATAAAACAGTGACATTTTGAACAAGGATTAGGAAATTTACTTAAATAAAGATATATCCATGAATATAAATAAGCGTTTTATAAGGAATAATATAAATGACAAAAATTGTTAAATTGCAATATCTTACAAAAATGACATTTGCTTTAAAAATACCAAAATCCGTCGAAGTCTCAAGTATTTTTTAAGTAGAAATTTATTTGACTCTTATTTATCGAATACAGTATTTTAATCACGCTTTTATAAGATACTTTAGTATTATATAACTGTACTTGAAGGCTGATACAATTGTAAGAGTGATTTGCTTACAGATATATTTACATTTAATAACAGATATAATTACATTTAATATTCTTTATGTATTTTTTGTTATCACAACATGTAGGAACAAATAAACTTAACGCAGAAAGTTAGAAAACGTACGGTTGCAATGTGCTGCCATCTGGTTGCCGAATCACCAGTTTGCTGTGATAATTATAATTGTTGAAGTAAATATTAAAAAAAAATATTTTTAGCAAATATCAGAGCACAGAATAATTACTTTTATCGCACATTTAAAGTATAAAAATTTTTAAACTTTGATTAATTATTTAAAATTAATTTATGACTAATAAATAAATTTAAACATTAATAGACATTCTCATCTGAAGTGGCGATTGTTTCGGCTATACGCACACAAACGCAACAGCAAACAGTAGAATAGTGGGACTATTTAAATCATCACCATCTCTTACAAGGATTAAACTAAAAATTTTGTTTTCTGATGCCAAGCAGACAGACTAGATTTAGTTTCTCCAACGCTTCTTCGGACTTCGTACACCTCTACGTCCTTTCGGCTTATAATTCAATAGTTGTTTGGAAATGCGCCAGTCATCCGTTCGGTTGAATGTTCCAACCGTGTTTGCCTATATTGTACTCATAATATTCAGTTCCTGCCGCAATTCTTCAACGATATTGGAGAGAATATCCTGCCACGTGTCTGAGAAATATCATTTCGGCCGGTTGAATATGACTGGCCTGGGATTTCGTTAAAGTTCAGTTCTAACATCCATAGAAAAGTGTGGGTAGTGCCATCAGCTTATATAACTTTACTCGTGTTTCTCCTGATTGTCCCTTACATAAGATTGAACTTACGTAACTTATTCACCACGTTATTGCTTGCAAATACAAGACTAATTATAACTCAGATATTTAAAAATGCTGACCCGCCCCATAACAGTACCATCTACAACAATTTTTCCACGTACGAGATCTGTTCCATGAAAAGCCATCACCTTAGCTTTCAATTTGGACATCTGTGTAAACCGAAATCCTTTGCAGATTCGATGTAATGACTCTACAGCCACGTACAATCTGCTTTTCGGGGTTGACAGGATAGTCTGATCATCATCAAACAACAGCGTGTCAGCTACAGAGTTACCAATCATAAAATCATGCTCTGGAAGTTTATCATCTGCCAAATGATAATGACATGGTATACATATAAATTAAAAAAGAAGGCGACAATGGACAACCTAGTCGTACTCTAAAATTGAACAGGCCTACATTAGGAGTTGTGCTCGGCCTTTCTGTCTCAATTAAGATTTTTTTCCAAACAAAAACTTTGTATGCCTCTAATGAAGTGTTGGAAGACCCCTTTCTTTGCCATCATCGCCCACAGGCTGCCACTATTTCCACAGAAGCTTTTCCAGTGTGGGCTATTGATACTCTATGTGCTTTTCAGTGACCTGGGCTATTGTGAAGATGCAATCTAATCGAGATCTGCCCTTCCTGGAACCATGCTGCCCCTCCTATGGACTGGTCTCCGTTATTGAATTTATTCATTTTGCTATCATAGATACATACAATTGCAAAAAAGTTGTGTTTAACATTTCTCTTACTCAGATATGTTGTATATTTTTATGCAGTGTAAATTAAATTTAGTATTTGTGTTTCCGACATATGAAAGCATTTAGTTAAAGAAATACATAACCTTGTTTAGTGTATGGATATATAGTATTAGTATACTATTATACAGTATAGTATATAATATATACTATATATAATATGTACAGTATATATAGTATAAATATTTATTAATATATTGTGTATATTACCAGCGCGTATTAAGCTAGGGAAGAAGCCTCATTTTGCCTGGGTGGGAAGCAGTATTTCGAATCATCTCTAAACAGACGGTGGTCAAGGTTACTAGAGAAGAATGTTATAATATAAATATATATATTTCATTTCTTCTTCTTCTTCTTCTTTTCCTCCTCCTCCTCTTCTTCTTCTTTTTTCGTGCTCCTTAGGATGTAACTATGTCTTTTGATAAGGTCAATGTGCCTTTGCGTAGATTTATAGGATTTCTAACACACAGGAAATTACGATCATTATGCTACCTGCTTTACAGTTTTCCTTTTGTTTTATACTTATATAACAACGTTGAAAAAGTGTTAACTACTAGATATAAAATAATAATTTCTTAGTTGCAATATTAATTTCTCAGGACTCCGGTTTAGAAGGTGTAAAAGAAACTCCCTTTATGTTTATAAAAATCCATCTAGCGGATTTTTAGTTGAAGCAATTTTAAAAATTTGCCTGTAATTGCTAGATTCTTTTTTAGGTTGAACGCACTTTAATTTGTTTTGCTACATGCTAATCTTTGTAAAAATAAATTATACAAATTCTTGGTTTTGTTTTAACCCGATATCTTAGAAGTCAAAATATAAAAAAAAATACTAAAAAACAATAAGCAAGTAAAGTTACGGGTCACGGTAGAAAACTCTTCGGAGCGGACTCTTTGTAATGCCCAAATATGTAAACAAACTGCTTATTAGAATTACGTTTTTTGAAATTTTGGGCAGGCTTACACCATCTAAAGGAACTCTCATGCTTAATTTGAAGTAGGGAATCGGCTTTGCTTTCTGGCACGGCAGTAGTTTGTGTTAGCTGTACGTAAACATTAGAAGTTATAATTAAAGTCAACATTAGAAGTAAACATTTGCAAGTCACAATTATTTAAACAAAAACCTAGCCTATGTGAAGACGGTGATATTTGGAAATTATAGCTCATACACTGTTTGAGATACTTATCATGTGATAGCATCATTGCAACTACTGTATAATGTTCTGAAGTAACACTCAATCACTCATTCAAAAATATGGATGTCGCCGTGATGCATTCTTTTGTTGCTTTTGTTATGTGAATGTGTAGGCGACGAATTTATTGAACCGTGTAAGGGGAAGTATGAATACAGACGGCACTCACGATCAAGTGAGCAGTTGCACTTAGCACGCCCTGACATGTGAGGGTCCCCTGGTAATGTGGTGTTAAGCACAGGCGTGATTTATCTTTTACTCGGATCTATGCCAAATTGCAACTCTTAACTTCAAACTATTCACTGGCGTAATGCGTTTCGTACTTCGTGATGTACGACAAATGCATCGGCAGTCGCACACAAGGACCCTTTCAACATGAGAAAATGATTTACATTTCATTTGTTCTCCTCCTGTACTTTCCACCCTCAAAGCGGACAGCACGTCAACACAACGTCATTTCAAGCAGATTTTATTTTTACTTTAAATGAGCAAACAGTATGTAGCCTTTTAGATTTCCTTTTTAATATAGTACCGTAGTTCTTTTCTGTTTGGACTAATATTAACCTTACTTTTGTAAGAAAACAAATTTTCCAATAGCAAATCGAGCCTGGAAATTTTTGATGATACGACGTACAATATTAGAACTTGGATTTTGTTGTCCATGACATGCCCGTTGATTAACTAATTATAAGTATAATACTACTGACTCGAAACACTATGTTTTTTATTGGTAAAAAATGTAAAATTTTTACCTTGTAGCCTGAACCGGTTTAACTTATTACAAGCTTCGTCAGAGGCTTTTTATATTTATAAAAAAAATTTTTATTTTTACCAATGAAAAACTTAGTGTTCCGAGTCAGTAGTATTGTACTTATAATTAGTTAATATTAGTACATTCCGATATTTCCGTTATCTACAACAAATATGGTAATAATTTAGCGGGTTTACTGTACTGACTTTATAAATATGCCTATTATGTCATTCGCTTTATCGTCAAGTGTTACAGGTCACTTTGCTTCTATACAGTCTACACTATATAAATTAAACCTGTCACAGGACTGAAATATCTGTACCAGTATATAAACCAATATATATGACACAATTTTAATAAAAACATAAAAACATATTTATGCCACTTACGTATTACGGGCTAAAAATAAACAAAAAGCTTTGTTCTAGGTATATAAATCTGTATAAAAGACACACGCGCGCGCGCGCGCGCATCCATTTACCTATTGTGTCTGTACAGAAACTTTGCAAAATATGTACGTATATAATTAGTAAATTTAACATGGATAATGATCACAGATTTGTGAAAGCAAAATAGCTGACACAAGTTGCTATAACAAAATGCTGCCCAATAGGCTGAAACAAACAGAAGGTTCAGTAAAAATAACTGAAACAATATTGGTCACAAAAAGTTGAAGTACCAGAACAAAACAATTCAAAAACGTCGTTTGAAATAAAACTACCAAAACAGTAAAGAAAAGAAGTGATAAAGGCATGGTGCACGAAGCAAAACTGAATACAGAGACCGGTGAAAAAACTTAGCCAAACAAGAAATCTGAAATTACAAATTGCTGTAGAGAACGAAAGCGTGTATAGACTGTAAAAAAAAAGATATATTATGTAATTAGAAAGCTATGCTGGTGATTACGTACGAAAATAATAAAAAAAAACGTAAAAAGAGGCAAAAGGAAAATAGGAAGGCATAAGTTAGTAATGTATATGTCGTGTTTTATTGAGAGTTACGTAAAACGTAAAGAGAGCGGTAGATAATTCTGATACATGCACTAAATGGGCAAACAAAATTGTCAAGAATGATGAAGTTGTAACTGTTATATAGTAAAAAGTTCTTGAAATATTGAGAAATATGATAAAGAAAGAATGCCTAGATACAGTAAAAATTCTCGTGTACGATGACGGAGTTAATAATTCGAAAATACTAAAGAGAGAAAGAAAATTTGATTTATGAAGAATTGGAAGACAATGGTACTGAAAAAACGTAACTGAATGTAAGCCTAGATAGGAAGAAAGTTGCCTAAGCCATTTTCCGACGCTCTGGAGTATTTAGGAATAAAAGCTTGGTTTAAATCCTTGATTATGGTGGTGATTTGATGAGATAATATCGTTCTAGTTTTGGTATCGTTTTAATACGTTTTAGTTTTAATCATCTTACAATCAATTAACCCAGTAACGCCAATTGGCTTTACACAAGTCAATACATTTGACTTAAGAAAAACTAACAATTTCACAGATTACGAGAACTACACACCACTCGTGTAATGTAATAACATTACAAGGTAAAGAGTGATACCAGTAAACGCTTAACACTGATGACCGCCAACAATCATCAGACGTACTTTATGGGAAATCCGTTGTGATAATGTTTGTCATAAAAACAAATTAACCCCAATGTAGTGCTACTGAGGTCGGTGCACAGCCGATCTGCCGTCATCCAGACACGCGCAGGTATCAACACACAGGCTGAAAACCCACCCCAAGCAGCTTCGATCAAACAGTAGAGTAGTTCGTAGACCGAAACGTTTCAAACCCAATGGTTTAGTAAACAGGTTTTCTCAGGGTGTAGTGAAAGGCATGAACTATAACGTATTGTACATAGCACATGCAATGCAAATCTGCGGTATTACTTATTATCCGTCTTGGGTAGACGGTGATAATAATTAAATTATCGATTAAAATATTTGTGTCAAATGTGTATGAGTATGTTTTAAATATTTCTGAAGAAGCGAGAAGATTCTGATAATGTCGTGTCGAAACGCTAAATTTAAAAGAAAATCAAAGACTAAGTAATTTGTAATTTTATTTAATAGTAATTAATTTTATTCTGACAAATGGTGATATTTAAACGATACTGTTGTCTTGATATGTTGGTTATAAATAAGCATTAGCAAACTAATATTGTGCTTATGTTATAATTGTCGCAAAAAACCTTTTTCATCATTTTGCATAGTTTTAGTCTCTCACCACTTACCCTTATCACCACCTGGAATATATTTATAAATTAATATTGTTAATACTACTTTCTTCTTATTATATAACAGTAGCCTATTTTATTTTGTTGTTCGAAATTTTAAAAGAAAAATAACTGAAAAGTTGTTAGTGGTATAGACCAAGTTTCTGGTAAAGTCGGGTTATTTTACACCAAAACGAGCGATAAAACAACCATGTGCACACGCGCACACGCACACAGATTTGCATTACTAGACAGGTTATTATTAATTTTCTAGGCCCACAGATGACGGCGTGCTCTATTTAGATTTGGCTTCATTTACATTTTCATTATACAGGAACACACACACACACACACACACACACACACACACACACACACACACACACACACACACACACACACACACACACACACACACACACACACACACACACACACACACACACACACACACACACACACACACACACACACACACAAAGTGTGCTGCTGAAATTTACCAGAGAAAATTAAAGCTAAGATTTGCAAAACAAACTAGGCCCACATTAAGCCGCTTACAATTTTTGAAATTTAAATTAATCTTCTGAGCGAATGCAAAGTCACAGGGAACAATGAACGAACACTATGCATTAACGTTTTCTGCGATAAAATTGTTTACCTTATTAGTGATGTGTGTAGGTTATTCAGTGGTCCTTACGATTGGTCCTGCCTACCAGTTAGACACAATTAGCTGAGATATGATTAGTTGCAATACTAATTTTGGTTATGGAAAAGTGTATAGAATTTTTAGAGTTGAGGGAACGAATTTTACAAAAGAAAATGCTTGGCAGTAGTACAATAGCCTGAGAAAATTTAGGTTTAATACTAACATTAGGAGTTACGTAAATGTTTCTTTTGTCCCAAGTGACATTTCAGGCATCATCACTACAATACTACTACTACTACTACTACTACTACTACTACTACTACTACTACTGATCATAATTATCATCATCATCAGCAGCAGCAGCATCATAATCATTCCCAAAGCATTAAGAGTATGGTCTGTTGCGCCCTCTAGCCGCGACACAGCTTACATACCACCGTCAGAGAGACAACAAGCTGCATTTAACCACAATGATGGCGAAGCGAGGTGTTGTTTGTGTGTTTATGTTACTAACTGAATACACTGGTCAACATAAAAAGCCTTTCTGACTTTAAATTAGTCAATTCTTATTAACTTTGATATAAGGAAAACGAATCCATGCCAATTTAGATCCCTTACTTACCTTTTGTCTTCATAAAAAACAACAAGTTCCTTTATGTTTTATCGCAATATTACAATATTCTAAAAGAATTTTAACTTAAAAAAATTGGGTTGGGAACATTGAGGTATTTATACCAATCAAACCATTTTGATTACGTAGAGTTTGTTTTTTGTGCCATTCGCTGTTCCCGTGACATGGCGAGAATCCAAAAACCACATAAGTGATTGTTCTTTATACATGGAGTACCTCGTCATCAAGGAACGCCAAGAAAAAAAACATACTATCGTTTACCTGAATATACTATTTACAGAATGACCATCAGCATATGGAAATGGTCTGTCTGTCCCTAGTTCATGAAAATATTACGTCTTGAAGACCAATAGAGACTTGGAGAGTGGTTGGGCAGGATTGGCCGGGAATTTACAGCAGAATACTGACTTTACCCACATTCAACTTTGCCAAGGAAGCCTCAAAACATTTTTCAAAATAAGGTGTATGATTTAATTCATGATCTGGAGTTACCAAAAACGAAGCCGAACGTGTTGCCTCCAGACTTCAGCAGTGGAATCTCGTGGTGGGGAACTTGAAACTGATACAGAGACTGATGAAAAGGCTTAACTCCATTTTTCAAAATGAAAAACAACCCTGTTAGCTGTAATAACGTAAATGATCGGATGACATATTTGAGAAGAGAATAACATCCACAAGATTATAGATTTTTCTTAGACTCATCTAAATTGAGTTTTAAAGCAGTTTTGCATTATAATGGAAATTCACTGTCGTCTATTCTGTAGGTCACGTTTACAAATGAATGAGACTACGCCAGTGTTAAGCTGCTTCTTGGAAAAATAAATTTCAACACCGACAACTGTATATATGTAGATCTGATCTGTGATATGTGCAGATCTGAAGGTTATTGCCATCTTATTCGGAATGCAGTTAACGTATACCAATATTGCTGATTTGTCTGCAAATGAGATAATCGTGATACCGGTAGGTCTTCACACTCTATAGAAAAGCCTAGCCAGAATGGATATTGTTGGAGCTTGGAAGCAAGAGTATACAGTACACACCCTTAATTGCTCCTGATAAAATCATACTGCTACCTTTACATATTAAACTCGGACTGATGAAAAATTGAATAGAAGCATGAGTCACGAAGCAGAAGCTTTCAGGTACTTAAGAGAAAATTCCCATATCTTAGACAACTAACATCATGGAAGGAATCTTTGTTGACCGCAGAATCGTAAACTATATAAGGATGATATCATTTTTAGGGTTATTGAAGGAAACGAGAAAGCAGCTGGGAAAGCCTACAGATCAGTTGTTGACAACTTTGTGGATAATCAAAGAGCTGAAAACTACGGTTTAACTCGTCTGGCAACATACCGAGAATTAGGTTGCAATATGTTATTTGAAAAACTATATTTTTTAGTCATATGGCGAGATATGAGCAAAGGAAGGTAAAATAAGTATCTCCCGTATTTGACTAAAATTCTGGGTAATAGACGGTAAAAAAATATCTGCACGAGAAAAATATTAATTAATAAAAGTGGAAATTGAAAACGAAGACTCCTCCTCCTAATATTGTTTTAAGGCTTTCACAGCAGGTGTCAATTGTATTAGAAGTGTGTACCGGGCTGTTTGGCCGTGATCCAGGGTTTACAGACAAACCAAACGTTTCAGCAGCACCACTGGCTGCCATCATCAGTGGAATTCGAGTCTACCTGAACGCGGGTTGTTAAATGATGATGGCAGCCAGTGGTGCTGTCGAAACGTTTGGTTTGTCTGTAAACCCAGGACCACGGCCAAACAGCCCGGTACACACTTTTAATACAACTTCTCCTCCTGTTCGTTCGGTTGACACAGGTGTTACTCCTCACCTGTCGCTGTCAAATGTGTTTACCTCGTCTGCCAACAACAACCGTCCAATTAGCGATACGTTTTATTAATATTTTTTCGTTCCAATTTTATAATTTAGAGTTTTGTGAAGAGGTGTAACAGGATAGACTTTCGGATAAGTGTACAGCGATAGGAACTGGCGGCGACTTCATGAGGAGGCAGAGTTAGAATGAAAAAAATTTAAAGAAATTTCGACGAAACCGAAACATCGAAGCATGATAATGTTTTTAGGCTTTTGAAACGTATAATGTGCATATAAAAAATATTTACTATATAACAAATATATTTACTATATAACAAACTTTATCATGTTAAAACGACAGAGACCGAAGATTTCTAGACTGTGGGGAATCGAAAGTCTGAAAGCGTTACATTTTTCGATGACGTTACATTTTTGTGGAATGACCCCCAGCTTAAAAATGATGACGTCATACAGCGTGGCGGTAAATAAAATGTTACAGAAAGTTTCAAACGATGTCCAGCTAAAAGACATTATCATGTCAAAAGTCGAGGCATAACGTGACGACTACATAAAAAATATCGGTATGCAGAACCATACATGTCTTCCATGTTCTAAGATTTATTTTTAAAATCATTTTCGAAATGAAATATTTCCATAGAAACTACTTCTTTCTACTTCTTGCTTCAGCCTTAACCACAGTACTGTGGCCACTAACGTATACCACCTCACGTTTGCGCACTCGATTTTCACTGATGATGGCAGTCGATGGTACTGCCGAAACATTTGGCTTTGCAGAAAACATTAGACCAAATTAGACCAAACAGCCCGGGAAAGAATTTTAACAACCAACTACATCTTTTTTCAGGTAAACTACCCCTTGCCATTAACCGATCTTCACCAAAATCAATACGCCTTGAGTACTCTACAATTCAGGCAGGTATGCAAAAAATTATTTGATTTTGTTTGAATTTGCGGCAGTTATCGTTTGCCATAGAATAAATTCTACACACAGACATTTTTCGAAAAATGTCTTTTCTTCACGTTTTGAGGGTAGTACAATCAATATCAGCCCTTATCTCGAACATGATTTTGTCGCCATCACCATCCTTCCATTTCCTTATGGAACATGGAAGTAACAATACAGCACGTTGATATGTCTTGTGCAAAGAAACGATTACCAAAACAGATCCTGTTCTGAACACCAAAGGCAATAAGAAATTGGAGGTATATCTTCTTTATGTGCCGTGCTCGGTTTCCCGAACGCTGACGATCATTGCTGTGATTGCTTCTCTGTCATCTGCCAAGCGGAAAACCTCCTCTGCTTCGTTTCGAATACCGGTCCACTCCCATATATTTCTTACCGAGGAGAAATATTTCTTCCAAACATCACGACGACCCTAGATTCTTGTTTTTCAGGATTCATTGAAGGAGGTAGTATTTTACCCCCTTAAGACGTCAACAAGATAAGCGTTTTTCTTTTTTTTATGGTGTTTAGCAGTTCGCGCTGAGTATCAACTCTTTAATGAACCTCAGAGATGGAGACACAAGAAATCCGGTGCATTCTTCTGAGTGGCCACACCTCAGAGGGCTCCAGGCGACTCACTATAGTGGTCTTGTGGGATCAAGTCTCCATTCTGTATAGAAGGACGAACAAAACATCTTACCATCCGCTGACGTAGCTTGATGTTCATGTTGTCGTAGCAAAAATAAGGTCTCATTTTAAAAAACAGTTCGGGCAGCTTCTATCCTCGTGTTCCGTGTCTAGATTTTTGGTATTACACTCGTAACATATTTGAATGAAACAACACGTCGATATCCTTGTTACTAAGGGCGTGGAGTCACGACTTTGTCGACTGAATATCATGGGGTTCTTGTTTTGTTTACATTGATGTTCAGCCATAAAGACGGTATTATCAGCATATTTGAGGGTGTTAACGCTAACAAAATAATTTTAATCTCGTGGTCTAGACCGAAAATGGCTTCTTTGAAAATTTGATCAGATTATAAATTAAACAGAAGAGGAGAGAGAATATATCCCTGTCTAACTTGACTCTGTAACTTATACCTTTTTCTGAGGTAGCGGAATTCCAAATTCCTGTCCCGCCTTTCTGTCGCCAATGTAGATTTTTCATTATCCGGACATCATTGTCAACAAAACATCAATAATAATAATAATAATAATAATAGTAATAATAATAATAATAATAATAATAATAAAGCGTTCGTAAAGACAGTATCACCGCCGAACTTTGGAACAACATCAGCAAAGAGTTCCTTTCCCCAGTCACAGCCTTATTTAAGAAAATATGGGAAGGAGAAACAATCTCTCCAGAGCGGAAATCCGCCCTCATACACCCTCTCCACAAAAAGGGCAGTAAAATAGATGTGAATAACTACGGAGGATTTTACTTCTCCCCGTAACTTATAAAATCTTCTCGAAGCTCCTCCTCAATAGACTCGACTCCCAGCTCGATCCCCACTTTGTTAAATATCAAGGTAGCTTCAGAAAAGGCAGATCGTGCTCGGAACAGATCCTCAGTCTGAAGTTAATCATTAGATATTTCCTTCAAAGAAATATCCCCCTCTTCATAAACTTCATTGATTTTCAAAAGGCCTATTATTCAGTGGATCGAGAGACCCTCTTCTTGTGTCTGTAGAAATGGGGTGTCGATCCAAAAACTCTAAATTCAGTTAAATTAACTTTAACCGAAATAGTCTCCAAAATTAAATTCCAAGGAGATCTTAGTGACCCCTTTCCAATTCACACTGGTGTACGTCAAGGGAATGGACTCTCCCCTATTCTCTTTAACTGTGTCCTAGAGAAAGTCATGAAAACTTTCCATAAAGTCAATTCCACTAGGGCTAGAATAGGTAACAAATCCAAAGGCATAGAATTAAGCTGTCCAGCTTTCGCCAATGATCTTGTCATCTTTCCCCACTCAGAAGAAGAAGCAAGAAAGGAAGTAGGAGATCTTAAAGAGATAGCGGAGAAAACTGGCCTTGAAATCTCCTTTCCTAAAACGGAAATTATGAACACCCTATTTAAATTTCCAAAAACGTGCCTAGACACTAGATATGGAGAAATAAAAAATACTAACAATTTTAAATATCTTGGGGAAAACATATCCCGGGAGACAAAGAATCCTTTAAGATAAGGAAACTCAAATTAGCAAAGGCCTTTTATCTAACCCGGGAACTGTACGGAAAGAAAAACCTTTCCAGATGTGCAAAAGTCCGCCATTATAGCACTGTGATCAGGCCGGTGATCATGTATGGAGTAGAAACAATGTGCTTTCAAAATTTGAAACCTCTTCTTAAAATTGAACGAAGAAATCTTAGAAAAATTTATGGTACCAAGAAAACCGAAGATGGGTACAGGCATAGTCCCAAAGAAGAGCTGTACAAGGATCTGGAAGATCTGTAAACGGCTTTCCGAAGGAAAAGCCTAAGATTCCTTGGACATATGGTTCGGTCCAGATTAAATAAACAAATTTTCAACTATATTTGGCAACTTTCCAGTCTAAACGGATACACCAAACAACTCAAGGAGGAAATGATGAAAATGGGTATCGCTTTGAACGACTGTGTGGATAGAAATAGGTACAGCAACAAAATTAAAAATCTTGAGGTTCTCTGCGGTGAGAAGAAGGCGAGAAAGGGGTGGATAGTGGAAAGGAAGGGGGCGCATAGTGTGCGAATGAGGGCCTTCTGGCAGGAGAAGAAAAGAAAATGATATTTGCGTGGTCCACTGCTGGCCTGTTCGTGTAAAAAAAAATAAAAAAAATAATAATGATAATAGTAATAACAATCATCATCATCATCATCATCATCGTCGTCGTCATCGTTCTCGCTTGCCTTTCAGTTATGAGGCTTAAGGTTTTTCTATGTAGGGCTTGCGGTTATCATTATATTACCCTTAGAAATTCAGGTTTAAATTATTCTGATTGTTGAGTAAGAAGTTATATTTAATAGTAAATAATATATAAGTAAATTTTAATAATATATTCCACACATGTATATTAAATTGTTTAAGTATTAGGGAGAAAATTTGAACACATTCATTTAATAAATACAACTAATGTGAGACGGTGACAACTAGTTATCGGTAATGAATACAAAAGAGTTTTCAGGATTTGTCAAATCAAGCGTTTTCTATATAAATATGTTTTCTTGAGTTGTTAACAAATACGTCATCCTGTAAAACCATAACAGATTTCACAGTATGTAAGATTAAGTTTATATAGAATTTTATTGCTAACGTTATTGTTGACTTTTATTGCTGCTTGTAAATATATTGTCGCGAATCTTTCTGCTCTACTTATAAGGAGAGGACTTTATTATATATACAAAGCAATATAGAAGTTCTGTTGTTTGTACGTTTCAGAAAGTCAACTTAACGAGAGGGGAAAGGGGGAAAGGGGAAGCAGAAACTACATGATAAAAGTCTTGAAAAGTATTACAGTGACAATCGTAAGATGAATACAATTTCAAAACGAATTTATTTATCAACAAAATAATAACTTTTATTGCTGTGATAGTGGGACGTGAATCTATTTTTGGTACTTCTCTGTTTCTAAATCTCAATTTAGTTTATATTCGAGAATTTCCACGAATTGAAAAGTCAGTACAAGAACACTATATTACCCTCTACACATAAATATCTGTTATATTTTAGTCTGACGTTGGTTAAAAAAGGCTACTCGTTCTTTTTGCTCTCAAACATAAAATTTGCTGTTATTTCTGAGTCGTTTTTAGACGCAATACATCTGATTAAATGTTAGTTATTTTCTCTATTCGATTTATGTTTGAGTAGAGGTTTAAGTATGTGTGTGTGTGTGTGTGTGTGTGTAAGTGCGTGTGTGAAAGTGCGTGTGTGTAATTAGATATAGATAATTATAACATTATGATTTTTTATGCCACTTACGACTATCTGTCGTACTCTCTTGAAACTTAGTGTATCATTCAATTTTGCTTGAATTACAAAACAGTGCAATGTACAACCTCTAGCATCATGTAGATAACATGTGACATTGGTAAGCTTTCACTAAAGGAAAATGATGGAATAATAATGGGGGAATCATGGATACGAAGACTTGCAGACATCTCGTTAACCTAAAAGAAAGGGTTAACTTGATAAAGACACATTTATCAATAAAAGTATTCTTCAAGCAGGATATTTTTCTGAGATATCGAAAAACAGAAGAAGAAACTGAAAGAACTATAAAAAGTCTGAAATAAAGGCTTGCCTTTTATCTGTTTTGTTTAACACGTATGTGAAAGATTTGATGAGTCAATGAGAATTAAGAATTAAACTGGGAATTACTTTTGTAGCAGCTATTGTATATTTTCGATCGCTTCACTTACAGTAGAAACGTAAAGGGCAGTGTAGGCTTTCCATGTTATTTAGAAAGGATTCAATGTGGACAACTGAGTGTTTAAAGCAAAAGTTAAGATGAATGACAGGAAACACAGTCTAAAATCACTGTTAATAGTTTCAGAATAAGTTAGTAACTTCCGATACTTATTGTGAAATACGACTACGCATTTTTGCTCCGTTCCACTCCATTCCAGGTTGAATATGGTACCAAAGTAAAATGTTGCGAAGGTCTCTAAGATAAGGAACAGGTTAAAAGTTTACGTGATATATTAAAATATGTTTGATTAACTGTAGCGCCCTTTCCAAGGTATGATAAAAGCTACAAGTAAAAGAACCGTATTAAGAAAGTAGACGTTCAGTGAGAATAATAAATATTTTATGTCTAATGTAAATTTTACAGAAGTAATTCTACATCTAATAATCTAATCATTCGTCTAATGATTCAAACGAAATCAGCATTTCCATAAACGCGATATGTACATGTTTACAATAGCCTGTGGTACGTTTAATCTCAAGTTCGTGCGATTTTTGAATTTTTCCGTGCTACAAGTTTTCAAATAAAAGACTATTTTTATGTTACATCGAGACAAATTTCAATTCACTATCGTCTAAAATTTAAGCCTTCTAGGTGTACAATTTACATGTGGTACGGTAACTGAGTAGGTTGTGTTTTAGTGTATTAGGCGAATTTTTACATTCTACAATCATTGACATGATTCAAGATTATAGAATAAATTTTGTGTAAAGCATGAGAAAAACTGTTGTGAAATAGTTTAAGTGTTGCAGAAGACTTCTGGCGAGCCTAGTACCCATAACAAGCGGTTAAAAATGGTATAAAGCTTCAAAATGTGTTCCATGAATTTTCGTCGCTAGGTGCAACAGAAATAAAGAGTACTATGTGAGAATTTTACGCCAGTCATGTGTAAGCTATTCGTAGAAAATGGCCAGGTTTACGGAAGGATAACATATGGAAATTGTACCCCGACAATTCGCCAGGACGCAAGTTATTGCTTGTACAATTTAAGACAAAATTAAAATATTATAATAACACGGACTGCCGTATTCGTCACACAAATGCCAGTGGGATCTTTCCTCTCTTCTACCACGAAATGACGACTGTTGGAAACGTAAAACAAAAATCGCTAAGCAAGCTCAAGACTACACTGAAAAGCCCATTCGAGAAATTTTTTGAAGACCGGAAAAACGTCGGCATAATCGTGTTATATCTAACTGACACTACTTTGGAAGAGGGGAATATAGATGTAGATGAATTGAGGTATACGTTTTGAAACAACCAAAAAATGTACGAATTTGTTGTTGAAAATTCTTGTCACATTTTCTGATAACATGAAATCGACAATATATAGCAGCAGGTAGACTGAACGAAAGAAAGCCTCGGATAGAATGTAAACACGGGACAGGCGATGGCAACTATTACTAGAAAATCAATTAATAATGTTAAGTATTTGCCGTCCATTGCCCTGAAGTACTACGTTATTGTCATCTAAATAATCTCAACCATTTACTCGTTTATTCTACCGCGATCAAAGAAATGGCCTTGAGCTGAGAAGTCAAAGGAAATACGGCGTTTTTTCATTTGTTAGATACACGATATAATAACGGATCACCACACGAATTATTTTCACATTCAAATATCTGCAATAATAAAGTCTGCTCGCCATTAAATTCACAAGAACAAATGATATTCTGTAACGGATGACTGCAGCAGTGTTTCGCGTGTAAACCGGATATTTGTACAATAAAAAATAAATTATTTCACAAAATTAATGTTTCATGAAGAAACGTTGTTATTTATATTTTGAATAAAAACGCAGACGAGGGGGTAATTAATGGCTGGAATGGCGAGGGGCGCAAATATTGTCATTCGGACGCAGTAAAGGCGGAAACACGTCGTAAGTTAACGAAGCACGATGGAAAACGCAGTCGTACCATATGTACAGATGTAAATTATGTACCGCTGCGAACGCTAACCGGGTATTAATAAAGTGATATACACTGCTGTATTGATTACACTGTTGCCAGCACAACTAAAATAAAAACAATTACCCCTCCTAAATGCGCGCTCGTACGCACACGGAAACTGTAGGCGTACAGAATAGAACAAGAATGTATGCTGTCGTGAAACTAAATAAATTAAGTTTTAAAATTACTGTATATTTAAGGAGGAAAAGTAGGCATATAAATTAAGTTACAACTGATTGTATTAATGACAGAACACAGATACCTAAGGCTTATATACCTAAGGCTGTCGCAGATAAATTTTAACTTCTAATTCTCTAGAAGTTCCGGCTTTACGTATACCAGTAGTTGCGCGTGTCTGTTTTAGTCGGACAGCTGAGGTAGTCTTCTTCAGTGGCTCTCTCGACTAATCCATCAATAACGATAATCTTGCTGCATCCTCAGGGCTATTATTATGCCAGCGTGTCTTTAGTGCAATTATGTGAAGACTGTAATACCTCCAGAGAAATGGTTTTTACCGGCTGCTGTAGCAGATTTGACACACCATGGTCGTCTAAATGACGTTCGATCGTGTGTTCTTGTCAGACGTCATATAGATAACAATCCGAATCTAAGATCAGATTTTGGTTTATTGATTCCATAAGCCACACTGATATCACTAGCATGTTAGCTGCCATAATAGAAGGTAAGTTATAGGCGTGATTACGTTACTGATATTGACGTTTGCTAAGGAATTATGTAACGAGACGGGACGTGATCAGGTTGAGTACGATTGGTTAATTTTTAAGAAAACGAAAAGCATGCTGTTACGACGTCCTCGAGGAACGTCGTGTTTGAACCGTGAAAAAAGAATATTTAACATCTGAGAAATCTTCAATTAAACATTAATTACAATTTAAATAAATAAGACGACAGTAACACTCGTGTAAAAAGGTTTGTTAATTTAGAGTTGTGGAACATACGCTAACGTTACAAACAAATAATGTTACCTAATTAAGACTGCTGCAATATATAATACACGTCAATAAAACGACAGTAACATTCGTGTAAAACTGTTAATTTAGAGTTGTGGAACAAACGCTAACGGTACAAACAAATAATGTTACCTAATTAAGACTGTTGCAAAATATAATACACGTCAATAAAACGACAGTAACATTAATGTAAAGCGGTTTGTTAATTTAGAGTTGTGAAACACACGCTAACGTCACAAACAAATAATGCTCCTAATTAAGACTGTTGCAACGTATAATACACGTCAATAAAACGACAGTAACACTCGTGTAAAACGGTTTGTTAATTTAGAGTTATGGAACACACGCTAACGTCATAAACAAACGGTTTGTTAATTTAGAGTTGTGGAACAAACGTTAACGTCACAAACAAACGGTTTGTTAATTTAGAGTTATGAAACACACGCTAACGTCACAAACAAAAAGTTTGTTAATTTAGAGTTGTGGATCACACGCTAACGTCACAAACAAATAATGCTACCTAATTAAGACTGTTGCAACTTATAATACACGTCAAAAAACGACAGTAACACTCGTGTAAAACGGTTTGTTAATTTATAGTTATGGAACACACGCTAACGTCATAAACAAACGGTTTGTTAATTTAGAGTTGTGGAACACACGCTAACGTCACAAACAAACGGTTCGTTAATTTAGAGTTCTGGATCATACGCTAACGTCACAAACAAACGGTTTGTTATTTAGAGTTGTGGACCACACTCTAAAGTTACAAACAAATAATGTTATCTAATTAAGACTGTTGCAATACATAATACACGTCAATAAGACAACAGTAACACTCGTGTAAAACGGTTTGTTAATTTAGAGTTATGGAACACACGCTAACGTCACAAACAAACGGTTTGTTAATTTAGAGTTGTGAAACACACGCTAACGTTACAAACAAATAATGTTACCTAACTAAGACTGTTGCAATATATAATACACATCAATAAAACGACAGTAACACTCATGTAAAACGGTTTGTTAATTTAGAGTTGTGAAACACACGCTAACGTCACAAACAAACAATGTTACCTAATTAAGACTGTTGCAATTTATAATACACGTCAATAAAACGACAGTAACACTCGTGTAAAACGGTTTGTTAATTTAGATTTATGGAACACACGCTAACGTCGCAAACAAACGGTTTGTTAATTTAGAGTTATGGAACACACTCTAACGTCACAAACAAACGGTTTGTTAATTTAGAGTTGTGGATCACACGCTAACGTCACAAACAAACGGTTTGTTAATTTAGAGTTGTGGATAACACGCTAACGTCACAAACAAACTGTTTGTTAATTTAGAGTTGTGGAACACACGCTAAAGTTACAAACAAATAATGTTACCTAATTAAGACGTTGCAATATATAATACACGTCAATAAAACGAATGTAACACTCGTGTAAAAAGGTTTGTTAATTTAGAGTTGTGGAACACACGCTAAAGTTACAAACAAGTAATGTTACCTAATTAAGACTTTTGCAATGTATAATACACGTTAATAAAACGACAGTAACACTCGTGTAAAACGGTTTGTTAATTTAGAGTTGTGGAACACACGCTAAAGTTACAAACAAATAATGTTACCTAATTAAGACTTTTGCAATATATAATACACGTCAATAAAATGACAGTAACACTCATGTAAAACGGTTTGTTAATTTAGAGTTGTGGAACACACGCTAACGTTACAAACAAATAATGTTACCTAATTAAGACTGTTGCAATATATAATACACGTCAATAAAACGACAGTAACACTCGTGTAAAACGGTTTGTTAATTTAGAGTTGTGGAACACACGCTAACGTTACAAACAAATAGTGTTACCTAATTAAGACTGTTGAAATATATAATAGACGTTAATAAAACGACAGTAACACTCGTGTAAAACGTTTTGTTAATTTAGAGTTGTGGAACACACGCTAACGTTTCAAACAAATAATGTTACCTAATTATGACTATTGCAATAAATAATACACGTCAATAAAACGACAGTAACACTCGTGTAAAACGGTTTTTAATTTAGAGTTGTGGAACACACGCTAACGTTACAAACAAGTAATGTTACCTAATTAAGACTGTTGCAGTAAATAATACACGTCAATAATTACTGGTGTCCCCACGCATTAATTCACTACAATCACTTTACACTAAACCGGTATAAATTGCCGCACTGAATCGCAATCTCAAATCGACCGACTGAGCTGAGGTTACAACGCTATACCTCGCTGAGGTTACCAGACGATTCTACCGTTTTCTAGGAGATGAAGGAGCGGTCGTGGCGTAGTGGCTAGCGTGTGGCGCTGGTACGCTGCCGGCGCGGGTTCGATTCCCGGCGGGGCCATCTGATTTAGATACGACCGTTCCCGCTCGCAAGGCGATGACGAACTAGCGACAGGTATTCAGCTTAGTATAAACCCTCCACAACTATGCTGTTCGGATCCGTCGTTAAACTGTAGGTCCCATATACCTGCGAGAGACTCCGTAACACACGCACCACGGGTAGGCCTATATGCGAGTAGGGTACAAACCAGTCGAAAGACTGTAGGACCCAACAAAACTAGGTGATGCGTCGAGAATAATCGCCTAATCGAAGGCACCTAAAAAAAAACACTGGTAATCTAGTTGTAGGCTACGTCAGTGGATACGTTGTACACATCCGTATGACGCACGCGGCACGTCTCATACGCGTGAGCATACTGTTGGCCAATCAAGTTATTGTAGACAGACTGGGATTGAGTTGAAAAGGGGCCAGGACTACCAAATTACATAAATTTAACTTAACCTAGTTTTAAGAAAAGCAAAATATATGTAACAATAAAGTTAAAATCTATAGTTAGAGGAGGCTACATAGAAAGCACATGTAGCCTAATATAGGCATTAAAAATTATGTATTAACGGAACTTTATGTGGAAAGTGTTTATTCTGAAACTATAACTATTCAAGCGCTTAAGCTTTGTGTAGAAGGCTTAAGTTTCATTTTTACGTAGATTGGAAACGCTAGTATACTGTTAACTCTTAGTCAGAGCAGTTCTCAAGGCTAACCGTTTTTCTGTTTCCTAAGAATCTATTATTCAGCTATTCGGAGCGAGAGTCGGATATAGATCTCACCCATTGATAAAAAGTCTTTTGGTTCACAACGGAAGTAAGTAAGATATAGGAGTTGATTACTAAATTATAATATTGATATTAATAATAAGGATGATGATGATTTTTTTCTTTCAAGCTGGGGGGGGGGGATGCTTTAAGCATTTATTGGGAAGTCTTTCTATCTCATCTAAAACATAAAAACCCATCCCAGAATCACTTTTGTGTTACCGCGGGGCGGTGCTTATTGCACCCTAATTGGGCTCATCCTTAGCTCACTTCACTTGAGGTTAGTACAGATTATGTAGGGCTACCCTTTGGTCTTCTTATTTCTTCTTTCGACACAGTACGATCTCTACAATTGCTACCACTTGGTTCCTAGTGTTTGTTTCGGTTAACATAATCCCCACAATCTTGTCTAATGTCATCGGACCAATCTCCATATCCAGTCTCTGTTTCTCCATCGCGCACCTAACATATTAAAACAAAAATACATTGCAAATTACGATGATGATGATAATAGTAAAACAAAGGATTAAAGTGGTAACGAAATAATAAACACACCAACTGTAATATACGTGTATGAGCTTAAATGATAGTTTCGTAAGCGGTAAAGGAAAAAGTAAACTACTAAGTTCACCAAATTCCATGGATTCAGTGGCATTAAAGCCTGCATTAAAGCTATGTCAGTTGTTATATAGATTAGACGTAAACGCATTCTCTAAGACTGATGATGAAAATTACTTGAGACTTTTAAGAGTATTGTAAAGGCAGAATTATTACTATTTCTGGAATTTTAAACGCTGATTTTTTATTGCAGCATCAGAAACAAAGTACGTCGTATACTCTACTTCACCGTTCAGTAAATTGGGCACTTTTTCGGCGATTTACCCTCAGATATTGTAAGTAAGAGTATTTTGGATTTTGACAAATGTTTTTGCATGCTGTATAATTTAATATATAGAAGGTTGATGTTTATTAGAAATTTTTCGTAGTCCGTAAACACCCACCTTTATATGGTAGCAATATTTTCGTCACCCTCAAGAAATAATCAAGCATGCGACCAAACAATTACTCACCACCACCCTTACTGCGGTGACATAAATCTTAGTCACACCCTGTACTGCGTACAAATAACTTATTTGACATTTGTTATTTTCTACATGGTTTGTCTTGACATTTAAACGAAGGCAGTAGAAAATAAAATTATTTTTATTTACAGCATTGTTATTTAGTTTCCTAGTTTCGAAAGAGTCCTTTTCCTTCGACGCACAACTGCGTTTATTAAAAAAAAATATAATCTAGAGAGTTGTTGATTTGACGGCATACATTCTATAGATTACGAATTTTTTGGATAGAAGTTTTTTTTTTAATTGAGGATTTGTTACATGTAATCGTTATTATTCAACTCTAATAGCAAATGTAATTTTTTCTGAATAATTTCCGTTATAATTTTGTTCATGGACAGGAAAAAACATTTAGTAGCACAGAGTCGGTTAAGTAAATGTTATTACAATTTTATTTAAGTAAAAATACTTTGTTAATAAATCTATAAATAAATAAATTGATCAACTGGAGTTCCAATTTCAGGGGTAATGGAATAATAAAGTTACTGAAGAGTTCATTTCAACGTGCATCGCCTTTCAATTGTAATTTGTAATGTGTAAAATACTTTGATGAATTATATATCAAGCCGATTGTAATAAGTTGTGATACGGAATAAAAATGTCTTACTTTTTTCCAAACGTTTTGTAATAGTAACAGTGCTCGGTTTATAATATTTTGTAATTTAAAAATTGCGTTGTTCTGTATGAATCAGACACGCGATAGGAAACTGCAGTGAAACAAAATTGCTCCGGAAGTGTTACTACAAATTCCAATGCTGAACCTGAAAGTAGTAATTTGATTGTAATGGTTCATTTGCACTTAAAATAATTATTTACTAAAATGTAATATATCTTGTAATTATAGTAAATACGTAAAAATTAGTTAATTTATTGTTACGACTGTCCCACGGATCGTCGTTTGGTATAGTGGAAACAAAATACAGACACCAATGAAGTCAGAATTATCTGCTTTAATTAGTCGCAATGTAAAATCAACAAGGTACTCTCATAATATAATAATTCAAGTTAAATTTGGCCACACGGAATAATAATGCCAACAATTGAGAGTTTCACACTAATTATAACACAATAATCACTTTCCGTAACAACCAGTTGATCTGCACTGAAGAAATCGCCCACTGTAACTGACTTCTAAGTCAGTCGCTGTTGTTTATATAGGTCCCACAGGGGTTTCAAAATAATTTTCCTTCCTTTTGGCTGCGTGCCAGCATAATTTGCGTAGTTACAACAAGTGCTTTCGAACAGTCTGGAAAGTACTTATGTGCGGCCTTGACTGAGACGCTGCACGTGCTCGCCTAGTCGAGAAACGGGTGAAAGGACGATCTCGACTCTTGAAGAGCGTTCCGTAATTGTCGTGACAATATTTATAGAAAATAATAAACAAATAACAGCTCTATTCTTAATTTCCAAATTATTTGAAGATATGTGCCTCTCGTTATTATATACTAAACTCAATATTGTATCCTTACCAAACATTTGTTAATTTTTCTGCAAGTACTTGACAGTTTTGTGGAGAGCATTGTTGAGTATTTAACCGAGAGATAAGGAGAGAAATGAATGGATTGTTCAGAGATCGTGACGGTCTGATGCAAGAAGGGAATTAAAATAGGGTAGACTTAAGATGGGCTTATGCGGGATACATAGTTACTGAATGAAAACAGTAAATGAAATGCTAAGACGGAGATGTTGTGCCGTGAAATGGATTCAAGGTGGACCAACATCTAAAATGTATGACGACATAGAAACATGTCAGGGCTATCATGGGTATTAGGTTTACGAAAACCGAAACTAAGGGGTAGGTTATTAATAGCAACAAGATTCAAGAATCATATGGATCTGATAAAGTATTTAAATGAATGTGTTATTTATTTTGTAGAGACCACTTCATGGAAATTAAGAAGCGAAATATGAGATTTGGAAAAGCAAAAAGCTTTAGTCAATATATGAAAGTAATATAGAGGTGAGATCGCGGTCCCCGAAACGTTTTGTATAGTATTTTATCTTAAAGAGTAATGAACAAATAGAGAAAGTAGTGAAGACGCTATACACAATGTCTGTACATCACGGGTTCTAGTAATGTTTAAATAGAAAACATAAACGGATGATAACATTCAGAAAACAGTGTAAGATAGTGAAACATTGCTATGGAATTCCATTGAAAAATTAACAAAAAGAAATATGATTTTAGGTTTTGTTATGTAATGAGAATAGGGGACGAACGGTGGCAAAAGATGATATTTAAATAGACACGAAAGGCCTAAGAGAGGAGGACCTCAATGATAATGGAACAATGGTGTGCGAGATGGCGCGCGGATTGAAAGTGAACAATGCACTGATGCACTGTATAGATGCAAGAGTATCTATTAACATTAATTTACAAAAAGGAGAAGAGGAATATTATTTATAAATATGAAAATATGATGAAAGAATCTGAATGACAACATATTCCATGAACTATGGTAAGAACTGAGTAATAAATATCCAAAAACGTTTAATTAAAGTCTTATAAGGTACAATCAACATTGATCATAACGAGTTATCCATATATTGGAACAAAGGTTAATGAAGTATATGAAACGTGTACGAATTTGCAGTATTGTTGACAAGGATAATCTTAATACGAATCTTAGGAGAAACACTGAGCTGATAGCACTGAGGTGTAGACCCGCAGATTCGAACAACTTCTGCAGCTTATGTGGTAACGGAATGCCTGTAGTGTCCTTTGCTCATTTCAAAACAGAAGGCATTATATTTTACTGAACGTATTCATGTCTACTACATTCCTTGGTTTGTGTCATGTTTTCAATTTTCCTTAAGGAACATAGCACATACAAGAAAGTTATTCATCTGTATCGGGCAATCGTTTATATTGATCGCGGCCTTGACTGAGACACACACTGCTGGCTGAGAAGGGACGGTTGGAAGACGTTCTAGGCTGTCCGACAGAGACACACCTGCTGGCTGTGAAGGGACGGGTGGAAGACGTTCTAGGCTGTCCGACTGAGACACACCTGCTGGCTGTAAAGGGACGGGTGGAAGACGTTAGAGCTGTCCGACTGAGACACACCTGCTGGCTGTGAAGGGACTGGTGGAAGACGTTCTAGGCTGTCCGACTGAGACACACACTGCTGGCTGCGAAGGGATGGGTGGAAGACGTTCTAGGCTGTCCGACTGAGACACACACTGCTGGCTGCGAAGGGACAGGTGGAAGACGTTCTAGGCTGTCCGACAGAGACACACACTGCTGGCTGTGAAGGGACGGGTGGAAGACGTTCTAGGCTGTCCGACTGAGACACACCTTCTGGCTGTGAAGGGGCAGGTGGAAGACGTTCTAGGCTGTCCGACTGAGACACACACTGCTGGCTGCGAAGGGATGGGTGGAAGACGTTCTAGGCTGTCCGACTGAGACACACACTGCTGGCTGCGAAGGGACAGGTGGAAGACGTTCTAGGCTGTCCGACAGAGACACACACTGCTGGCTGTGAAGGGACGGGTGGAAGACGTTCTAGGCTGTCCGACTGAGACACACCTTCTGGCTGTGAAGGGGCAGGTGGAAGACGTTCTAGGCTGTCCGACTGAGACACACACTGCTGGCTGCGAAGGGATGGGTGGAAGACGTTCTAGGCTGTCCGACTGAGACACACACTGCTGGCTGCGAAGGGACAGGTGGAAGACGTTCTAGGCTGTCCGACAGAGACACACACTGCTGGCTGTGAAGGGACGGGTGGAAGACGTTCTAGGCTGTCCGACTGAGACACACCTTCTGGCTGTGAAGGGGCAGGTGGAAGACGTTCTAGGCTGTCCGACTGAGACACACCTGCTGGCTGTGAAGAGACGGGTGGAAGACGTTCTAGGCTGTCCGACTGAGACACACACTGCTGGCTGTGAAGGGACGGGTGGAAGACGTTCTAGGCTGTCCGACTGAGACACACACTGCTGGCTGTGAAGGGACGGGTGGAAGACGTTCTAGGCTGTCCGACTGGGACACACACTGCTGGCTGTGAAGGGACGGGTGGAAGACGTTCTAGGCTGTCCGACTGAGACACACACTGCTGGCTGTGAAGGGACGGGTGGAAGACGTTCTAGGCTGTCCGACTGAGACACACACTGCTGGCTGTGAAGGGACGGGTGGAAGACGTACTAGTCTGTCCGACTGAGACGCACACTGCTGGCTGTGAAGGGACAGGTGGAAGACGTTCTAGGCTGTTCGACTGAGACACACACTGCTGGGTGCGAAGGGACGGGTGGAAGACGTTCTAGGCTGTTCGACTGAGACACACACTGCTGGCTGTGAAGGGACGGGTGGAAGACGTTCTAGTCTGTCCGACTGAGACGCACACTGCTGGCTGTGAAGGGGCAGTTGGAAGACGTTCTAGGCTGTTCGACTGAGACACACACTGCTGGGTGCGAAGGGACGGGTGGAAGACGTTCTAGGCTGTTCGACTGAGACACACACTGCTGGCGGTGGAAGACGTTCTAGGCTGTTCGACAAGGTTCTCGTTACAACATATTGTGGATACATTAAGAATTAATTCAAACGAACTGAAATACTTTTGCAGTTAATACTAATGAAAATCAACCACTGAATTCCTGTCTACTTGACACGCATGTTGCATTAATTTTCAATTGTTTGTTTGTTTATTTCTTTAAGGCCGCTGGCGTCTCTTATTTTATTGTTAATAAATGTTAATAAATATGCATTACAATAAATTAATCTGTTAAAAATATATTTAACTTGATTTTCTTTGCCGTGTTACACATTTTCTAGTGTATAACGTGTAATTTATGATTTCGTCTTTAATTGTGTATTTAATATTATGTTATTAATTCATTCATTAATAAATATATTTACATTTTTTTATATATTGTTTAATTATGTTATATTATCGTATTTAATTATTTTATTAATTTATGTTTACCCTTTCGTCATAAAAAAACATTATTTTCCTTGTTATAACTATGTAACGAGCAGAAAATTTTAAAATTTTTAAATTTTCACCTCGGCAGAGTACGTTCACACGAGGCAAGTGTCAACGACTTATGGTGGAGCAATAAATAAGGAGTAATGAGAAGGTGTCAGTGAAGCGTTGCTGACTTGACAATAGAAACGCATTAAGTTCAATCCAACTATAGAATTTGGTGGCGTAAGATGACAGGGAAAGTTTCGTCCAGAATTATTGCTCTCCGCAGCTGTAACAACGTAAGTGAGGACATTCACACCCGTACCAAGAATTGTAGCAGATGTGGCCGTGTTACGTCAGTCGACGATAAGCGACAAAAACAAGTGATGCTCCATACTACAATGAAACGGATACGCTGCACCTTAAGTAACAATACTGGAAGATAGGCTGACAAAAACTAAAGTCATGTTACACAGCTGGAGGTATCGTCTAATTGACAGACAAGAATTTACGAAGGGAAAGTTGGGGTGACTTCAACGACCAGCAGATGTTCGAAATTAGTAATAGCCAGAAAAAAGGGGTTAGAGCATAGAACAATACGCCAGGAAGACTGTAAGTATAGATAATGGGAATCTATAGAAACGCAGAGTTTACTCAGACAATAGGCTGATAGACAAGATGTTTATAGCCATAGTTTCTTCGAAGCGGGTCAACGATCGTCAAGCCAGAGAGCAGGGAGACCTAAGGACCTATCAGAGACCTTCAGCCAGCGAGAAATTTGATGGTGAGGGATGTTTCCATAGCAACTGAGACGAAGAACCTATCGGAAGAACTATGACGTAGGATTTTGACAGAGTGGGACAGTATTTTCCGAGAAAATCAAAAACTGACCAATCTCGAAAAGAAGTGGGCGTGAAGCGCGCCAGAAACAAAATTTTGAGTAGGGACGAATTAATAAAACTAGCTGTCCAGGAAGGCGGAGAGGCAGTCATACTCAATTTTTTAGGCAGTCATACTCAAATTTTAGACAGTGATATTCAATTTTTAGACAGTCAACACTCAAATTTTGAATAGTTATACTAACGTTTTACAGTTAGAATTTTCAGACAGTTTACATTTCAATTATCAAGTAGTTTAACTTCAAGTGCGAGAGACGGTATATTATAAACTTTCCATTGTTTACTCAAATCATTCGGAAGTTAGATAAATAACAAGGAACTTAAAACTTAATAATACATTCATATCGCGGTAGTGAACTTTACCGGTGTGCGCAGTAACAGACTTAGTGAAATTTACTCCAAGTGAACCAGACCGTTACACTAACAGACAGCATCACTTAACGATATACAAATTATTTGAACTTAATATTGTGTATCAACAACATAATGAACACGAAACAATAAACAAACTAATCAATTATGGGAACGTTTTGTTGAAGCAGCGACTAATGAAAATAGACATGTATATTGACTTTAAAACGAACACACAGCAAACACAGTAAGATAGAACATTGATTGAACACTGAACTTCAATTACCCACACATATACAAACACCTACGCGAGCGGTCGGAAGAATAAAGTGATAAGTGGCAGTGATAAAACAACTTACTACGGAATGTATCTACGAGCCATCTCCATCACCAGAACGAGACTTCATCAACAACTAATGGATATTCAATAACCAAGTAACCATTATTATAATTACTTCTAATTTGTAACTTCTACTGACCTGGTTTCTTTCAAAGAATTCACACCTGAGAAATTTATTAAGAAAAGTAATGAGTAAATCTGATAAAGTATTTAATGAATGTATAAACAAAAGCTTAATATTTGGGATTTAATGAACGCATTAAATAAGTAGAATATTGAATTGTAACATCATTTGATTTATATATGTATGTATGTTTTTCTTTGTTTCAGCATATATTAAGATATATCTTTGTCTATTATAAACATGTATGTATTTCAGGTACAGCGACGTAACCTATGTACTATTATAATATGTCATAAATGATAATTAAACTAGTATTTTAGTTAATCAGAAACATGCGTTCATTATTACCAATGCAACCCAAATATTAACCTAAAGTTTGAAAGAATGCAAATAGATTTTAAGAGTTTCTTATGTTCAATTAAATAAATGATATCACGTATGTGTTGATGAGCATAGATAGTTAGAATCATCATTAAGATTAAATTATACACATACATGTCAGAGATTGATAATTTTATATATTTAATAATTAATTTATTGTGCAATAAATAACCCATTAACGTGGATTGTTATAACTATTTCCTATTATTTCTTATTTCCTTGTTATTAGTTTCCTTGTTAACTTCTTTTTCCAAAAATATAGTTAAATCAGCTTCATTTGTTTGTGTTTAAGATGTAGGCCTATATTTGTAACCAAAAACGTTAGTACGACTGAATTTTTCCCTAGTTACCTACTATGTACTGAAAACGATTTGTGTAAGATGGAGACGGTACAAGCTCCACGAAGACAGGTCGTTTATGTGTGTGCGTAATGAAAGGACCCAAGATGAGCCAATAATCCATAACGAGCGTATGACTTCTGCTCTGTTCTGATTGTGCCCGTGTTACTCCACGACCTCTGCGCGTCTTTAATCATTCACGCTAATTTCGATGGTGTAGCAAGCGGCTCCATTGACATCCATTAGATTCAACACTACTGTGCTACTGAAACCTAGATAACCTAGTCACAAGACGGCAACACACCAAGTACCTCCGCGGTGCCTACTCATCCCTCGCGCCATAGATTGCGTAGTTTTTAAGTAAGCAGATAAAACGTTTGTGACACTCGACGATTTCTGTTGATTGCCAACAGTTAGAAGATCTTCTAATATTACGAATCGTAATACGATTCGAATTCCATTATACAATACAAAGTCAATAGATGTCAACACGTATGTATAACTATAAACAAAACACTGAAAAATAAAATGAGGCTTGAGACAATGGCTGTGCCAATGATATTATATGGCAGTAAATCCTGGAATACAAAACGAAGAGATAAAAGGAGCATACAATGAGGATCTTTAAGAAGGATTAAGGTAATATAAGATATGAAGATATACGGAAATAAATAAATAAATATATATATATATATATAAAATCTAAATGAGAAAATAGAAGAATACAGGGAAAAATGTCGACAGGAGTTAAGTCGCATGGACGAAGATAGAATACCAGTAATTGTAAACAAGTACAAGCCTTCTGGAAGAAGGGATGTAGGAAGGCCAAGAAAGAAATGGATCTGATAATGTGGAGTCGGAACAGGTATACTGCCTAATCCCTGAAGTGTAGAAGAAGAAGAAGTAACGAGTTACAAATAATAGAAACAAATAATATTGCAATTCACTGACTGCGTTCTTGCGGCGTCGAAATTATTTCTTCCATCATATAAATAAAGAAAGTTACGCGAGCGTTAACAATTAAGATCGATAGCAACGGTTTGCGATTGTGCGTGTGTAGTTGCAGCGGTTTAGACGTTGTCCAGAACAAATACTAAACGAATTTTGCTTTTGCCTTTGAGTTCAATGTTTCTAAAATTTAGTCATCAGCATCTATCGAACAATATTTGACTCAAAGAGTATACTGTAGATAAAAGAAGATATTAACAATATTTGACTGAGAGGGTGGATAAAGAAAGAATCAAACGTCATTATTTATATATTTATTTATTTTTATTATTTATTTATATTTATTAAAATACCAAACCATTTGGATTTGCAAATACCTAACGCTTAACAGTATATAAATATTGAATTATAACTACTTATTTATAAATATATAAGTTAGTACTTAACAATATTCATCCGGTTATGACTCACAAAGTCTTAGAATACACAACATATTCCTAATTTAGTAAATGAGGCAATAACATTTTTTTAGTATTAGTTGATAGAATTTTTAGCAAGTTGTTTAAAATATCTCGTTCTCCCGCACTACTTCTATAACGCCTTTATCTTTTTTTTTTTTTTTTTTTTTTTTTTTTTTCCCGGCAGGGCAGGTGAAAATCTCTATAGACACACTGGAGCCCCGTAGCTCCAGGTAGTGTGGGACTCTAACCCACTAAAAACACCTCCCTTTGCAACAACTGAGCGAGCCCAACAAGTTGCTTTTCTTTAATATTACGTCACGGTTTATGGGGTAGAAGCCCACTGGCTGTTCCCCGGGTTGAGATTATTGTCTTTCTCTCTTTTAGAACCTTTATCTTTTGACCTTCTATCATGGTATCTTTGGTCCAACTTTTGTCCTTTTATTTGTAGGAGATTGCGGTCTCGGTTAATTGCGACGAAACAACGTTTTTACCTATTCTTACGCGGTCAATTGAGCCCGCACTTTCACTTACTGACCGAATTTGTCATTTAGAAACCTTGCTACTCTAAATTTCGATGAAATTTCAATTTTCCAACTTTTCACTTGTGCGAGTAATCCAATGTTTTTTACGTTAGGTTAGGCTAGAATTGAATTGAATTATAAAGGTAATTTCTGTATTATTGTAATAATAACATGAGAATACAATTGATAGCAATTGAACGGGTTCAAATTTCTACCTTTCAGAACCTTTTAGAACCTTTTTCGACTACCTTTTGAAAATTTTACCTTTTACAAATTTTCAAATTTTTACTCGGTCGCAACTGACCGGGTTTTATACGATTGTGTCGCAACTGACCACGGTCCCGTCTTTATATTAATTGATTCTGGTATCCTCATGTTAATTGGCATTCTATTCAGTATGCCTGCCCTACCTTGTTCGGAAAATTACGGCACGTTTTCCAATAGTCCATCTTTACAGCCTAGACTTTAGACCTACCGGTACATTTTTCATTCTTCTTCCACACCTACGCATTACTTGTGACTTTATAGAGCCGCATTTTTTCTTTATTCAAAATTTTTTGTACATCGTAGTAGGCCACTTAGTTATTCGATTGTAGATTTAGTCTGCTTGACTCTATTAAACATTTCTTTATGACGTCATGCACTTCCCGACGTATAAGAATAAATTCACATAAATGTGGTTTTCCAACCTAAAAGAAAAGTAACATCAAACAGACAATGTATAAAAGAAAGAGATGTATCAACAATCACAGTAAGGTTAAGAAAAAAAAGTTGATGACCATTTATGGAGTTAAGCCTTAAGCTGAAAAGTTTGAAGGTTAAATGACATAATATTATTCGTAATTATGAGGCTGCCCGTTAAAGCACAGTAAGAACATAAAAAAACCAAAATGAGCCATGCCGTTTATTAAAACAAACTAAAAGGGATATTAAAAAGGGAAATTAAAGAGATATAAGTGTCTACAAGACTCCAAAATAGCGTAAGGATATACCGAATATAAGAGATATAGTACAAAATTCTGTAGATAGTGTTGGAACTATGAATAAATCAGATAAACGCTGCAGAAAGCAGACAAAGGCAACACAGTTGTCGTTTAAAATCAAGAAGTCACAAATCATTAAATAGAAAGTTTGTAACATTTTTAATGATAAAATTTGTCCGATATCTCAAACTAGCTACACTAGAGCTTCAATAATATTATTAACAAGAAAGCGTACATGCCTGTTTGTAAGTGCACCAGACATGTAGTAAATCGGTACATGCACAACTCCCATTCTTCGTAATAATAAATACACTAAGAAAATATACTCATATGGCCGCGTCTCGCATCCTAGCTTCAAACGCCTACGATCCGTCCATTTGCCATACTCCAATTCTGTATTACCTAAAGTAATATTCACTTCTGTATTCACTTCTGTGAAATTATTGAAATAAGAATACTAACAGAAAGAGCAATAAAATATTTGTTAAACTAATTGTAGAGAGACATTACAGGTAGCCACGAGACATTAACATAAAAAGAACCATCTAGATAAGTGTAGATTTATCTAAGTGTACACATACATATAGGTCTATATATAGATAGTCTAATAGAAGAACACAATCAGCCAGTTATATAAAAGTTTTGACTTTAATTTCTTAGTACGACTGACAGCTGATTAACATTCACAGCTCATTATGAATGAAACTACCAATTTACTCTGTAGATCGTACATAATGAAACGGTTTTGCGTTTTCTCTTAACAGA
Organism: Magicicada septendecula; assembly: GCA_034769895.1. Classification (NCBI taxonomy): domain Eukaryota; kingdom Metazoa; phylum Arthropoda; class Insecta; order Hemiptera; family Cicadidae; genus Magicicada; species Magicicada septendecula. The sequence continues at coordinate 139,461,007 of CM068372.1, forward strand.
AAAAGATTTTTACTTTAGTTATTTTGTAGAACAGCGTCTGCAGGGATTGCAAAACCAATTACAATTTGAATAAAATTTTACTGTTAGAGATTTCTACAAAGTCTCATTTATTGAAATATATGATGATTTCTGTGAGAATTAAAGAAAATTGAATAAGCCACTCAACTGAAATGCAAAGCGTTTTGCAGTGTATTGTATATAGAACTACGCAGAATTAATAAAACGAAATAATAATTCCCATTTACATTTTGTTCATAAGTTACAGTATGTGTGTGTGTGTGTGTGTGTCTGTGTGCTTCACAGAACACTCACATTAACAAAGAGATCAAACTTTTAGTTCTGTCTCTTATCTCACAAGTCTGCATATTTACTTGAATGTTGTAACGTTTATTGCAAAATTAAACAGGAAACAAATAAAATGGTAAACTAATAGGAATTTTTCTTAGCTATATAATTTATCTTTAAAAATGTAAATAATTAATAAAAATATTGTAATTACGTTGGTTGTAAGGTGATTCTTCACAAAACTTCTTTTGTTCTGTAAGTAAAACAACGCGCTTTGAGACCCAAGGTTTCAACACCCTTTTAATAAAATTTATAATTCGCTTATACAGAGTTCAGTGAATATTAAAAATTAAAGGAAGCCACTTAGCACCATTAATCTGACCCACACGCGTTACATATGCGCCGTTGTGTATTCAGTGAATGACTCGAGCGTCTGTACCTTGGTCAGGCGTATGTATCACGTTACCAACATCCACATAGCTGTGTCATACAGTTCATTAGATATACAGGAACACTGGTCAATCAATAGCTGACTTGTTTAGCTCTCAGGTCCTGCAAATTTAAATTCCCAACGCGTAGTGCCTTAACGCGTCTTCATACAAAGTAGAAGAATGTAACTGCGTGAAATCATTTGAAAGCTAGAATACTTGGAGTTGTTCAAACGAAATTTGATTTAAGTTTCCTGATATCTTCACTTGATAAATTTTTCTTGTACCTACCTTCGAAAGTCTTGTCAGTTGTCCTATATAAAAACTGTTTCAATATTCGCGTTCCAAGTGTGTGTGTGTGTGTGTGTGTGTGTGTGTGTGTGTGTGTGTCTGTGTGTGTGTGTGTGTGTGTGTGTAATGTTTCATATATGTACAATGTCACCGGACAAAAGGCTTGCCGCATGACAAATGGCGCCAATCGTACACTCTAGTGTTTTTGGTGGCCCTAAAAAGGACCTGGTGGCGAGAACGCTGATGTTGGTTGTGCCGCGCTAAGATGTTCGGCGGTTGTGCCCGCTATTCGTGTCGTACTGCAGTCCTCCTCTTCTTTCGGGACCGGTTGTAGAGTCGGCTGCCGCTGACTCCGCGTCGATGTCGTCCGAGAGAGGAGAGGAGATGAAGTGCGTCTGATGGCGTGGCGATGAAGTGTGCGCAAAAAAAATTTTTTTTTTTCGTTGTTTGAGACCAACCAATATGGTCGGACTCGGGCTGTTTTGGAGACTAGCTCCTTTCAGCCGTGTGGGTAAGGGATTTTAGGGGAGACGTACGCCAGCTGACCGGGCCGTTGAGAAGGTGGAGGCACATAGTTGGGAGAGTATTGTTTGTGAGTTATATTGTATGCGAGTGTAGTGGGTAGCCATACGCGAGCGGGAGAGGTAGATGGATGTGGCCATTATAGTTGTTTTGTGGCAACTTTATTCATTCATTTTGTTTTGTTTATTTCTTCTTCGACGTTCTTTTGGGGGGGGGGGGGCGGCCAAGACAGGGACGTGTGACGCAGGTCGCCAGAGCTGTTAGGTGGCGACAGGGTGCCGTCAAGGCAGGCGGAAGGAACAGATTTGAGGATTATAAGCGGGTATGTAAGTGTGGGGAACTAGAGTGTGTGTTTTCATGTGGTGAAGTGAAGATAGGGCTTAGAGTTTTAGAGTGTGGGGGAATTTAGTAGTGTGTTGAGTATTTAGGCTGCTTTAGTGTGTCAGGTCGCTACCGCCGGGGAGAGATGAATCATTGGCGGGGAAATGGTATGCATTGTTTAAGTATGAATTGTTCATGATATCCGGGCTGTTTGGCCGTGGTCCATGGTTTATAACAAAACCAAACGTTTCGGCAGCTCCACTGCCTGCCATCATCAGTGGTATAAAAATCCTGCACGCCGGGTGTTTACGTACAGGCCCACAGTACTGCATTGTTTAAGTATGAATTGTTCATGATATCCGGGCTGTTCAGTACTGTGGGCCTGTACGTAAACACCCGGCGTGCAGGATTTTTATACCACTGATGATGGCAGCCAGTGGAGCTGCCGAAACGTTTGGTTTTGTTATAAACCATGGACCACGGCCAAACAGCCCGGATATCATGAACAATTCATCTGACACCGGCCGTGAAAGCCTGAGGAATAATTTATTGTTTAAGTATGTCTGTGTCTTTGACGCCGGCGGGGTGGGAGGCGAGGGGGAGGACCATTGGCTATTGTAAGGAGGCGATTTAGTAAGTAGGAAAGTCTGCTTGTGTTGCGGGTGTTTCTATTGATTGAAGGGACTATTGATTGTATGGAAGTGCGGCGGGAGGCTGTTCGGGAATACTTCCAGTTGAGCTTAACGAGGAAGGAATCTAGGTCTGGGAAGCTGGTGTTTAGCGCATACAGGGCTGCGTTGGAGGTCTTCGTGAGGCGTGGTCGGCGGTATATTAGTCTTAGGGCTCGTCGTTCTGTGACTCGGTGGAGATCTAGATAGGCAGGGGAGGCGGTAAGGAGAACTGGGTGGGCATACGTGATGATTGGACGGATACAGGTAGTGTAGATGCGGCCTAGTAAGTCGCTGGAGCAGTGGTTTAGTCGGCTGAGTGTTCTGAGAGAGCGGAGGCGGGTACGGGCGATGGTAGTTGTTCTTTTGATATGTGGTCGTCAGGTAAGTTTGGAGTCAAGCGTCACGCCCAGATATTGGCAATCACGCTTCGGGCGTACTGATGATGGGCCTACGCGGACTGGCGTATTATAGAAATGAGTCATGTTGCGTCCAGTAGAGTTGAAAACACAGAGTTGGGTTTTGTCCGCGTTTACATTTATTCGCCAAGTGTTACAGTAGGCGAAGAAAGGCTCGAGGATTTGTTGTAATTTGGTTGTGACTTGCCAGTGTGCGCCTGCTGAAACCCAGTAAGCTGTATCATCTGCGTACTGGGCTAGGCCTGCTGATGGGTAGGGTAGAGTTGGGGGGGGGTGTCTTTAGTAAAAATGATATATAGTAACGGGCTAATGGCGGAGCCTTGGGGTACACCGGCATTGAGGTGGAAGGGTGCCGATAGATGCTGGCGGACTCGGACTTGTGCAGTGCGTCCATCCAGGAACTGGGTGAGCCATTTGATGATGGTTGGGGGAAAGTGACATCCGAGGATCTTGAAACGAAGGCCATTGTGCCAGACAGAGTCGAAGGCTTTGCGGATGTCGAGTAGGGCTAAGATGGTCGGGCGTTTGCGGTCCGAGTTGTTCTGGATGGCGCTGATAACCCGAGCAAGTTGATCATATATGTCAACCCGCCCTGGGTACTGGGGAGGACGCTATGAGTTTGCAGGTGGGGATGTATGCTGGCGACGAGGATTTTCACGAAAATCCTGGAGATTGCAGGGGTAAGAGAAATCGGGCGATAGTTCGACGGGAGGCTGGCGTTTTTGAGAGGTTTGGGGGACATGAGGACATGGGGGTGTTTCCAGGCCCGCGGGACGTAGCCGAGGAGGAGACTTGCAGTATATAGATGCGCTAGGGCTTCGATGGCAGTGCCAGGGAGCGCTTTTAAAATACGGTTTGGTATTCCGTCGGGCCCGGGGGCAGTATTTCTACATTTATTGAGTCTGTCTTTGATGTCCTCTGGGTCGATAGGCCGCTCCAGCGGATGGTCGTGGTCTGCGTTCAGGACGTCGTAAGGGGTGAAGAGGTCTGCGTGGTTAGTCAAGAAAGTGTCTATCGAATGTTCGGCGATGGCGTCAAAGTCCGGGCTGACGAGGTGGCTATGGATGGACTGGAGAGAGTCCCGAAAGGCAGCAGCCTTCTCCTCATCGCTGACAAGAAGGCGGTCGTCTGACAGGAGAGGGGTATCGGATTTGGGCAGATTGTGGAGACGTTTAACTTGTTTCCAGAATCTGGGTGTGTCGGAGTGAAAGGAATCCTGTACTGAAATACATAGGCTCTCAATGCGGGAAGATGGAAAGTCTTTAATGACGAACTTGACAACATTTGAGAGTCTTCTATACTCCGAGCAGAGTTGCTCGTTCCGCCGTTCTCTGTTTAAGAGGCGACGGAACCAGCGTTTCCGGCGTATCAGTGCAAGGACATGGGAGGGAGCCTGAGCTGGGAATATCTGATCTGTTTCGTAGGTATGGCCTGTGTGCCATCGCCGTCTGAATCGATGTTGTTAATAAGTCATTGTAGTAGTCGCTTTGTGTGGGGGTGGTGGGTGGAAGAGGGGATATAAGGGAAGCTAAAGCATGTGAGAAAAGAGGCCAGTCGGCAGCGTTAAAGTCTGTTACGGCCGTCGTGCGGGGTACAAGGGTGGGGTACTTTACGTGGCCGTAGGAAATTACTAGAAGAATAGGGATGTTGTCAGAGCCAACATCCGGGCCTTGGGAGATCCCGCTTATTTTACGGGAGATGTCAGCTGAGGTAATCAGCCTATCTGGACAGGTGGGTCGTTGGGCCGGAGTTACCGGCTGGCGGGTAAATGGGGTATGATGGTGCCTGAGACCAAAGTTATTGACTGCCCGAAGCACTCGCGTGCCTCGGGCGGTGTTATAACGGTGTCCGAGATGCTGGTGGTGGGCGTTCAGATCTCCGAAGAGAAGTAAACGGGAGTAGGTCGTGGCCAAATGATGGAGGTAGTTGACGTCTAGGTCGGCACTCGGTGGGCAGTAGTAGGTTGCAATGAAGAGAGGAGGGGAGTTTTTGAAGCTTAGTTTGACCAGAAGCGAGTCGGTCGGGCTGTTTGGTAGGGGTACTACTTGTGCTCGGAGACAGTTACGAACTAGTATCGCAACTCCTCCCGAATGAGATGCGTTGTCCTGCCGGAAGAGGGTATAGCCCGGGAAGAACAGGCGATGTCTGGCAGTTAGGTAGGTTTCATTGAGGGTGGCGACGTCTGTATGCGATTCCTGCAGAAAGTGGTAGAGTTCATCGCGTCGAGCCCGGAGGCTGCGAACGTTGAGATGAAGAAGGGTTAGATGGTTTTTGCGGATTATGCTGCCGTCGTCTCCCATCTAAGCTTATCGCTTGGACTTGGAGTGAAGGATTGTAAGGCCTTCGGGTGTGCGGTTGAAAAGCGTCCTGGTGTCAAAAGTCATTTGGTTATTTGGCTGACACTAGTACGTAGTTTGGTGTGTGAAACAGGTTCCGTTACGTTGTATATAACTGCAATGAGAGCGTCGAAGACTGAGCGAGTCATGTCTGTGATCATTTTTTGAACGTCGGCCATCAACGATTGGAAGAGGCCGAGGATGGTTGTGGTGTCTATCGTTGCTGGAGTAGGAGGAGCACTGGGGGATTCAGGAGTTATTTCGATGTCGGAGGTTTGGTAGGGTGGGGGCGGTTTTTGTAGGTGCGGAGGCGGTGGCGATAGCAGAATTGAGAGAGGGAAAGTCTGTGGGCTGCGGTTTCCAAGGGTTAGCTTTAGGTGGTGATGCGGGTATTATTGGTACGACTGGGGCTTGCGAGGCAGGGACAGGTGTCTGCTTTGGGTATTTCGGGCATTTCGTTTGGCCTGTGAAATGGTCCGTTGAGGAGTTGCACGTGGCACAGAACGGCGAGCTATAGTCGTGGTTGGTATGGTGGCAAAGGGTAGTGGGAGTTTTGTTTCCGCATACGCTGCAACGGGGTTGGTAGGAACAGGTGGATGCGGTGTGGCCATAAAGGTGACATCGGGACATGGTATATGTCGTTCCGTCTGTCGGGACTCTTCAGTCCGGTAGTGTCTTGTTGTCACCGGACAAAAGGCTTGCCGCATGACAAATGGCGCCAATCGTACACTCTAGTGTTTTTGGTGGCCCTAAAAAGGACCTGGTGGCGAGAACGCTGATGTTGGTTGTGCCGCGCTTAAGATGTTCTGCGGCCGCGCCCGCTGTTCGTGGCGTACTGCAGTCCTCCTCTTCTTTCGGCACCGGTTGTAGAGTCGGCTGCCGGCCTAGCGAAATCCATCGCTGGCGCGGAACTGGAGGGCGAAGACGCAAGAACACCGGTTCTATTCTTTGGCCGTTCCTTCCGGCTGACTCCGCGTCGATATCGTCCGAGAGAGGAGAGGAGATGAACGTCTTACAGTTGTAGTAACTTATATTTAGCTTGTTCCTTGAAAATGTTTTCCGTTCCCACTACTTCTTCTTCTTCTTCTTCTTCTTCTTCTTCTTCTTCTTCTTCTTCTTCTTCTTCTTCTTCTTCTTCTTCTTCAAGGATTAAGTTACATAAACCTGTTCCGGCATCCATCTCATAAGCGGACGACTCAGGTCTCTTCTACCAATGGCTTTATAGTTCAGTCCCGTTTTCGACAATCGATCCTCTGTCATCCTTTCCAGATGATCCCACCATTGTCTTCTGTAAATTACAATAATTTCATTTATGACTTTACTTCGAGTTCTGCTCTCATATCTTTATTTCAAATTCTATCTTGCAATGTATAATTTAAAGTATTACGAAAGAACTGCATTTCAGCACTCTGAATCTTGCCGCTTTCCTTTTTTGTCATGACCCACGTCTTACTTGCATAAAATCAACGTGGGTATTGCAATTGTCTTATAAAATTTAATGCTTGTGCTGAACAAAGTAGTTAACATGTACAGTAAAATGTTATCGAGCCAGATAGAAATTAAAACAAACATTTCTAATTATACAAATATCTTGGCTTGTTGGATATGATTATTATACCTTGTAAATCTACTTTGTGTGATAGAATTGTTGAAAAATTGGACTATGGTGATCGTACTCTAAAATATATTTTCCTCCGTCTTTAACATGTATCCCTTTTTTTTTTCATTCTGTGTCAGAGTTTTATAATTTTATAACTAGAGAGGTGAATGACTACGAATTCACAGCGCTTCATGGCGTTTAACATCTACAAGCTAAATCAAGTACTCCAATATATCCAAGTATATTAGAAATTAAATATACTATTTATATCAGTATGCATTACTGTATTGTTACATCTGTAATAATAAACGATGTTACCAAAATCACAATTTTAGGTCTAATTTAATGTTACTTGTACATCGCAACGCCTGCATTAACTGTAATATCTTCTATTCCACTTCTGTAATGTAAGTTATAGCAGCTTTTATAGGCCTATAAGGTGTTTCAGCTACTTACTCAGAAACGCCCAGTTATTGGAGATTTTTCTTCAGAGGCGGCTGAATATACGATTTTCAACGGGGCAAGGTTGTTTTTTTGGTGAGCCCTCTCTTTATTCAACTTCTCCAAAAAAGTATTATTATTTCGTTTTGTCAAAAATGTACTATTGAACTTCGCAACCATTCCGTCTTACTAAGAATGGAGAGGCGTTGTTCTGTTTCTTCTGCCTTCTGTTGTAACCGTTTCTCTGCTTCTTCTGCTCCCCGTTTGCGTTCTACTTTTTGTTGTTTGCAGTAGCAGCGCTTGGAAAGCTTCCATTATTTTATTAATAATATGCATGTTGCATATTAATTAACACGTATAGTAGTACTCTTCTCTGAGGTGTTCTTAGTTTCCACTCTTAAAGGTTCTATTGCACTTCTGACGACACTGCTACGAACGTGACACCGGACCGTCGTGTTATACAGCAGAAACAAAATAACAAAACACCAATAAAGTCACTAATCACCCTCTTTAGTTAGTCACAAACAACAATTAAAAGCCAACAAGGCACTGTTATACAATAATTCAAGCTGTCCAACAAGAAATGTCACTTATTAGTTTTGCACTAATTAACACAACAATCACTTCTAAAAAAACCTCAACAATCACTGCGAACCGCACTTCTAAGATCGCTAAGTCTAACTAACTGTAAGCGGCTACTGACGCTTATATATACCGCGAAGAGGTTCCAGAGAGATTTACTACTTTCCCGGCGACGTACCGAGAATAATTACATAGTTACAGACGTTAGAATGTCTAGAGGGTAGGTCAAATCCCGACCTTGATCGCCGTGACGACTCGGTGTGCGCTGGACTAGTCGAGAAATGTGTACAAAAACAATCTCGAATTTTTAAGAGAGTTACGTAATTTTCTTTAGTTTCAACGAACATAGCTATATACAAGTCTTCTTCTGATAGTTCCTTTCCGTTTCGGATGTTGGATATCATACAGATTATCTTAAGTTTCTGTACTGTTGCACAGTCAGTTGTATTCATGCCAAACAAGGTCCAAAAATTTCTCTTTCATGAGATTCACGGTCGCATAACTCCTCTCTTTCCAAGTACTTTTCCCTGTAGTATGGAGTGCTATAAGTAAAATCTTTGTTCATTTCTCATGAGATGTCACGGATACTGAAGCTTTCTTATATTCACTGTGTTAATAACTTCCCTTTCTTTCCTCATCTTTCTAAGAACTTCAATATTAGTTATATGTACTGTCCATGAAATGCTGAATATTCTACGGTAAAGCCACTTTTTCAAAGTTTCCAATTATATACAAGTAGTTAATGGTAAATATGTTTGGAATCAGTATAAAAAAAAAACACACACGCGCGCGCGCAGCCATGTATGTATGTGTGTGTGTGTGTGTGTGTGTGTGTATATATATATATATTGTAGCGTGACAGATAATCCGCACAAATGCATTACTCAATGATCATTAATAAAGCTCTAATATATGGAATATCCAGATGAGAATTAATTAAAATGCACTATTTAATAATATATTCACAAGAAAGGTTGAATAAAGAAAATTTCTGCAAATAATATAATAATACAAATTTAAAAACCCAGAAGACTAAAAATAATAATAACAAAATTACCCAGGTAAGATAGAAGCAGGCAATTAATATACCCCGTCAAAGAAATCAGACCAGAAAAAACAAAGATACAAAAGACAGAAGAAAGAAGAATAATTAGAACTAAAGAAGAAAGAAGACTAATTAAAACTACTACTACAGAAGAAGGAAGAAAGAAGAACAATCAAAGCTACTGAAGACAGAAGAAACAAAACTAATCAAAACTCAAAGAAGAAAGAAGAATAATTAAAACTACTATTACTGAAGAAAGAAGAAGGAAGAATAATTAAAACTACTAATACTGAAGAAGGAAGAAAGAAGAACAATCAAAGCTACTGAAGACAGAAGAAAGAAGAACAATCAAAGCTACTGAAGACAGAAGAAACAAAACTAATCAAAACTCAAAGAAGAAAGGAGAATAATTAAAACTACTACTACTGAAGAATGAAGAAAGAAGAACTATCAAAGATACAGAAGACAGAAGAAAGAAGAATAATTAAAACTACTATTACTGAAGAAAGAAGAAAGAAGAACAATCAAAGATACAGAAGACAGAAGAAAGAAGAATAATTAAAACTACTATTACTGAAGAAAGAAGAAAGAAGAACAATCAAAGATACAGAAGACAGAAGAAAGAAGAATAATTAAAACTACTACTACAGAAGAAGGAAGAAAGAAGAACAATCAAAGCTACTGAAGAAAGAAGAACAAACTAAATCTACTGAAGAAAGAAGAAGGAAGAATAATTAAAACTACTAATACTGAAGAAGGAAGAAAGAAGAACAATCAAAGCTACTGAAGACAGAAGAAAGAAGAACAATCAAAGCTACTGAAGACAGAAGAAACAAAACTAATCAAAACTCAAAGAAGAAAGGAGAATAATTAAAACTACTACTACTGAAGAATGAAGAAAGAAGAACTATCAAAGATACAGAAGACAGAAGAAAGAAGAATAATTAAAACTACTATTACTGAAGAAAGAAGAAAGAAGAACCAAAGATACAGAAGACAGAAGAAAGAAGAATAATTAAAACTACTACTACAGAAGAAGGAAGAAAGAAGAACAATCAAAGCTACTGAAGAAAGAAGAACAAACTAAATCTACTGAAGAAAGAAGAAGGAAGAATAATTAAAACTACTAATACTGAAGAAGGAAGAAAGAAGAACAATCAAAGCTACTGAAGAGAGAAGAAAGAAGAACAATCAACGCTACGGAAGACAGAAGAAACAAAACTAATCAAAACTCAAAGAAGAAAGGAGAATAATTAAAACTACTACTACTGAAGAATGAAGAAAGAAGAACTATCAAAGATACAGAAGACAGAAGAAAGAAGAATAATTAAAACTACTATTACTGAAGAAAGAAGAAAGAAGAACAATAAAAGATACAGAAGACAGAAGAAAGAAGAATAATTAAAACTACTATTACTGAAGAAAGAAGAAAGAAGAACAATCAAAGATACAGAAGAAGGAAGAATAATTAAAACTACTACTACAGAAGAAGGAAGAAAGAAGAACAATCAAAGCTACTGAAGACAGAAGAAAGAAGAATAATTAAAACTACTATTACTGAAGAAAGAAGAAAGAAGAACAATCAAAGATACAGAAGACAGAAGAAAGAAGAATAATTAAAACTACTACTACAGAAGAAGGAAGAAAGAAGAACAATCAAAGCTACTGAAGAAAGAAGAACAAACTAAATCTACTGAAGAAAGAAGAAGGAAGAATAATTAAAACTACTAATACTGAAGAAGGAAGAAAGAAGAACAATCAAAGCTACTGAAGACAGAAGAAAGAAGAACAATCAAAGCTACTGAAGACAGAAGAAACAAAACTAATCAAAACTCAAAGAAGAAAGGAGAATAATTAAAACTACTACTACTGAAGAATGAAGAAAGAAGAACTATCAAAGATACAGAAGACAGAAGAAAGAAGAATAATTAAAACTACTATTACTGAAGAAAGAAGAAAGAAGAACAATCAAAGATACAGAAGACAGAAGAAAGAAGAATAATTAAAACTACTACTACAGAAGAAGGAAGAAAGAAGAACAATCAAAGCTACTGAAGAAAGAAGAACAAACTAAATCTACTGAAGAAAGAAGAAGGAAGAATAATTAAAACTACTAATACTGAAGAAGGAAGAAAGAAGAACAATCAAAGCTACTGAAGACAGAAGAAAGAAGAACAATCAACGCTACTGAAGACAGAAGAAACAAAACTAATCAAAACTCAAAGAAGAAAGGAGAATAATTAAAACTACTACTACTGAAGAATGAAGAAAGAAGAACTATCAAAGATACAGAAGACAGAAGAAAGAAGAATAATTAAAACTACTATTACTGAAGAAAGAAGAAAGAAGAACAATCAAAGATACAGAAGACAGAAGAAAGAAGAATAATTAAAACTACTATTACTGAAGAAAGAAGAAAGAAGAACAATCAAAGATACAGAAGAAGGAAGAATAATTAAAACTACTACTACAGAAGAAGGAAGAAAGAAGAACAATCAAAGCTACTGAAGACAGAAGAAAGAAGAATAATTAAAACTAAAGAAGGAAGAAGAAGGAAGTGAGACGACCCATATAAAACAAAAACCCCATAGGGAAAGAACCCCAAAAACCCCAAAACCAATAAATGCCCAAAAAAGAAAGTATAACACATTAAAAAACCATAACACGATTAAAATACAGTAAAACAGAACAATATAGGACTAAATTATTAAATTAACACCATCACTAATAATTATTACTAACGAAACGAAAAATGTTAGTTACAACCCATTTAACCAAAGTGAAGTTAGACATTATCACACACATTTAAACAAAGTGAACTACGAAACACTGAACCAGGAACACTCAATTAACACCAGAAGGAAGATCCACAATTGCTGAGACGAGGAAACGGTGAAAAGGCAGCATTTATTACAAGAAATATTCGTCGAGGCAACTACGTACAACCTACTCAGTCGGCAGGCGGCCATCTTTGTCTTCTCAGCCTTCTATGCGAGTTTGACCAACTGAACATTGAATCGTCACTGGTTCGAATTTTATAATATATAAACATTCAATATTATTTAATAACATTGTAATTTTTAATTTTAAGACCTTTAACTGTAAGTGTTATACTTTCATGACCCTGACCTTCTCTGGCTTTTTATATAATTAATCGTTAAAAGAACCTATTTTTATAATACCAATATAAAATTCATAGATCGACCGGCTCTGAGCGAGTCGATACGGCATGGTAACATTGTTTTCAATTGAGCAAATTCCTTATTTTGTTGAATAAACGTTTGTTATCTAGTAAATTGAATTTGATTTCTCTAATAAAAGGACATAACCATTAATTAATAAAGAAAACTCGACAACCTTTAAAGGCAGTATATGCGAACTACTACATTTCAAGAGTAAGAAGAAGAGAGCCGTTCGCGCCTAATTTGAAGTTAACTGGATTGTCTTTTTAATAAATTTACAGAAGGGAAGTTATTACTAGAATACACACCATACCATCCTATTTATAATTACAATCAACAATCTCAATTTATTTCTAAATTTTAAGAATATAAACACATCGAAAACAATTTTTTCAGAATTTATTTTTTTTGTATAAATATAAATTTTAAATTTATATCACCTTTCAAATTGCTGCAACCGCAACATACATCTAGAATATTTGATAACAACATTATCCAGGAACATTACCAAATCGACGTCTCCCAGAGCGGAACGTCACTACTACACATACGCACCATAAAAATTATTCTGGGTAATATTATACCAGAACACCATTACAATTACCATTATATATTACAAAAGTGAAGACCAGTAGTGAGAGCCGAACGAAGATTAGAAGACATTAGCTACATTACTACACATAATAGTGAGAGTACAATTCTCATTCATCAACTATTTATTTATTTTTATATTTAATATTTATCGTATTATTACAAAATTGGCGAGTCCAACTTGTGGGGCTCGATTACCGCAGAATACCAGAACAAGCAACACTTTATAAATTTAATTATAATTTGTAATAAATAAGTTATATTACATAATTTGGCGTCCAACTAAAGGGCTGTAATTAGGGGTTGAAAGGCGGTAATTACTTATCCAATTCCTAATTCAGCTTGGCAGCGGTTACCCAGCCAGGGAATCAGGGAAAATAATGCGTCGTGCCACATCAAAGAAGAGAGCGGCGGAGGCCGAGAAAGAACTCGATATGGATAATAAGGAGGCGACCCCAGTGGAGGACGTGGAAAGGATATTAGAACGGGTGGAACGTAAAAAACCAGCACCACCAGAGGAACAACCCGAAGCGCACACACAAACAGGGGAGATCGATGTCCGGGAGGAACGAATAGGACAACCCGAGAAACCACCACGAGAAGAGAATAGTAACATGCAGGAGATGTTCAGGATAATGATGGAGAAGATGGAAGAAAACAGCAAGAAGATGGAAGAAAACAGCAAGAAGATGGAAGAAAACTTGAAGAAGGACAACCAAACAACCAAGGAAGAATTAAGCAAGAAAATGGATTCCACCGAAGAAAACTTGAACAAGAAAATGGATTCTACCACAGAAGAAAATAATAAAAGATTAGAAGATTTGAAGAATGATAACCAATCTTTAAGGGAAGAATTGAAGAAGGACAACCAAGAAACAAAAGAAGAATTGGGCCGTAAAATAGAAAGGACCAATAAGAGAATTGAGGAAACCAGTAAAAAGGTGGAAAAGAAAATGGAAGAAAATAAGAAGAATTTGGAAGGAAAGATGGAAGAAACCAATAAGAAAATCGAAAGTGATCATCAACAATTAAGGGAAGAGTTAAGAGAAGATAACCAACGGTTAAGAGAAGAAATAAGGGAGGATAACCGACGATGGCATAAGGAAATGAAAGAAGACAGGGAAGAGGAAAGAAGGGATAGAAAAGAATACAGACAAATCTTGAAGGAAGGTTTGAGTGAAATAGATAAAAACGTCACATCCTTGGATGAAGAATTGGATAAGACACTGGGCAACAGCAAACCAGAACGAAAGGAAATACCAAACAATAAAACAATGGAGCCAGTGATAGTGTTACCTGAAAAGAAAACGAACGGGAAGAAAGAAAATACTAAGGATATGGAAGTGAAACAAAAGAGAATGAAAAGAAGGCATCCAAAGAAATTAATGAAAACAAGGGAAGAAATGGAAATGATGAACCATGGTTTATTTGATAATGATAATATCCCTATTACCAACAATGAAGAAATCGTGAGTTCCAGAAATTATGGAAATAGATTGATGGTAATCTCAGAAATGGTTTACCAGCAGACAGTAGTTTACCACGGGGAAGTGATCAGAGGTAAATGGAATACAATAGGGATGGAGATATATGGTAGATTGTCAATGGTATCATTGATCATTGATGGACCAGAGACGTACTGGTATATAAAACACTATGATAGAGGGAGCCGAATAAGCTTAGCAGCAAACAAAGGAATAGCAGCTAGGAAAATGAAATACAAAACAAAGGCCAGAGATGTCACTAGTACCGGAACGATGATGAAGACTATGGTCATCCGGACAATGAGAGCAAATGAAGTGACAGACTACGGTTAAGTCTAATACCATACACCTCCACAAAAAGGGACTGATGTTATGATAACCGGCAACGGCAAAAAACTATGTCAAAGAAAAAGAAATTATAAGCAATTGTCCAACCTAATAAAAATCTTCAACCTGGGTATTTAAAAGAAAAATAATTATAAGAAGTACATTTGAAATAAAGAAAAGAAGAGAGCTAATACCATATTTAGGGTAATAATATGATATGTTAACCATATTTATGAAAAAATATTATGAATAATCGAATGTATGGAAGAAAGAATTTAAAAGTAAAAATTCAAAAATGAAGTAATGACTACTTACTACCTATTATTTAGAAAACAATTTATGAATCAAGAAGAAAATGAATTTTGAATTAAATCTCAAAATTTAAAAAAGAAGTAAGAACAACTTACTACCTTATTTTAAAAACAACTTTTAGAAATGAACAAGAAGAAAAAGAATTTGGATAACACATTACAAACAATTATATATGGGACCAATTCTGAAAAACTTTCAAGAATAAAGAAATGGCAGTACAAACCACTGATACAATTTAAATGAATAAACTTATTGTGAAGTAAAATTAATGAGAATTTTATGTCAAATAAACAGAGATATTAAACATATGGCATTAATAATTAAAGAGTGCATTTGGATAAAAAGCAAGAGCAAAATAAAATTTTGAAAAAGAAAGGAAAAACTATATATAAATAAATCCATATGAAAAAGATGATCATACAATAAATGTCAATTATTAGAAAGACAATTAAAAGAGTAATTGAAAAAACATAATACTAGTGGAACGATTCACAAGAATTAAAAACTTTACACTGAATAAGGAGTGATAATTATATTATACCAGCTTCCAATCACAAGGAGAAATAAAATGCCAGCAGAGCTAACCATTGAGAAAAATAACTGAGATAGAGATTCACTAAGATAGAAATATTAATAGATCTGTTCGTATACGAAGTGAAATATCCAAAGATATTTAATTTTTTTTTAATAGTCATAAGGTGGACTATTCTTATATAATTTTTATAAATGACTGTCTGAGATAAGTCCAGCAGTATTGTTATGTATTGATCAGAGATGATTTACCTCTGTTATCAATAAATGACGTAGCATGGCCAGCAGAGTGAGATGCCTACAGAGCCCCTCTGGACACTGCCCCAGCTAACGTATTAGGGAATTTTAGGGAATAAATATCCCAAGGATAAAGAAACGAGTTAAGAAGAAAATGGAAAAAGAAAAAATAACGAACCTCAGATGACTATTACTATCAGTAAGAATCCAGTTAATAAGGAGATATAGATAAGCTCAAAAATATAGGAGAAAAATTTTAGAAATGTGAAGGAAGTAAAGAAAAATAATTTATAATATAATGTCATAAGCAATTACTTCAGACAAACTAAGTATGATCTGAACTAATCACTTCTGGAAGAGAGCAATCTGTAGCGTGACAGATAATCCGCACAAATGCATTACTCAATGATCATTAATAAAGCTCTAATATATGGAATATCCAGATGAGAATTAATTAAAATGCACTATTTAATAATATATTCACAAGAAAGGTTGAATAAAGAAAATTTCTGCAAATAATATAATAATACAAATTTAAAAACCCAGAAGACTAAAAATAATAATAACAAAATTACCCAGGTAAGATAGAAGCAGGCAATTAATATACCCCGTCAAAGAAACCAGACCAGAAAAAACAAAGATACAGAAGACAGAAGAAAGAAGAATAATTAGAACTAAAGAAGAAAGAAGACTAATTAAAACTACTACTACAGAAGAAGGAAGAAAGAAGAACAATCAAAGCTACTGAAGACAGAAGAAACAAAACTAATCAAAACTCAAAGAAGAAAGAAGAATAATTAAAACTACTATTACTGAAGGAAGAAGAAGGAAGAATAATTAAAACTACTAATACTGAAGAAAGAAGAAAGAAGAACAATCAAAGCTACTGAAGACAGAAGAAAGAAGAACAATCAAAGCTACTGAAGACAGAAGAAACAAAACTAATCAAAACTCAAAGAAGAAAGGAGAATAATTAAAACTACTACTACTGAAGAATGAAGAAAGAAGAACTATCAAAGATACAGAAGACAGAAGAAAGAAGAATAATTAAAACTACTATTACTGAAGAAAGAAGAAAGAAGAACAATCAAAGATACAGAAGACAGAAGAAAGAAGAATAATTAAAACTACTATTACTGAAGAAAGAAGAAAGAAGAACAATCAAAGATACAGAAGACAGAAGAAAGAAGAATAATTAAAACTACTACTACAGAAGAAGGAAGGAAGAAGAACAATCAAAGCTACTGAAGAAAGAAGAACAAACTAAATCTACTGAAGAAAGAAGAAGGAAGAATAATTAAAACTACTAATACTGAAGAAGGAAGAAAGAAGAACAATCAAAGCTACTGAAGACAGAAGAAAGAAGAACAATCAAAGCTACTGAAGACAGAAGAAACAAAACTAATCAAAACTCAAAGAAGAAAGGAGAATAATTAAAACTACTACTACTGAAGAATGAAGAAAGAAGAACTATCAAAGATACAGAAGACAGAAGAAAGAAGAATAATTAAAACTACTATTACTGAAGAAAGAAGAAAGAAGAACAATCAAAGATACAGAAGACAGAAGAAAGAAGAATAATTAAAACTACTATTACTGAAGAAAGAAGAAAGAAGAACAATCAAAGATACAGAAGACAGAAGAAAGAAGAATAATTAAAACTACTACTACAGAAGAAGGAAGAAAGAAGAACAATCAAAGCTACTGAAGAAAGAAGAACAAACTAAATCTACTGAAGAAAGAAGAAGGAAGAATAATTAAAACTACTAATACTGAAGAAGGAAGAAAGAAGAACAATCAAAGCTACTGAAGACAGAAGAAAGAAGAACAATCAAAGCTACTGAAGACAGAAGAAACAAAACTAATCAAAACTCAAAGAAGAAAGGAGAATAATTAAAACTACTACTACTGAAGAATGAAGAAAGAAGAACTATCAAAGATACAGAAGACAGAAGAAAGAAGAATAATTAAAACTACTATTACTGAAGAAAGAAGAAAGAAGAACAATCAAAGATACAGAAGAAGGAAGAATAATTAAAACTACTACTACAGAAGAAGGAAGAAAGAAGAACAATCAAAGCTACTGAAGTCAGAAGAAAGAAGAATAATTAAAACTAAAGAAGAAAGAAGAAGGAAGTGAGACGACCCATATAAAACAAAAACCCCATAGGGAAAGAACCCCAAAAACCCCAAAACCAATAAATGCCCAAAAAAGAAAGTATAACACATTAAAAAACCATAACACGATTAAAATACAGTAAAACAGAACAATATAGGACTAAATTATTAAATTAACACCATCACTAATAATTATTACTAACGAAACGAAAAGTGTTAGTTACAACCCATTTAACCAAAGTGAAGTTAGACATTATCACACACATTTAAACAAAGTGAACTACGAAACACTGAACCAGGAACACTCAATTAACACCAGAAGGAAGATCCACAATTGCTGAGACGAGGAAACGGTGAAAAGGCAGCATTTATTACAAGAAATATTCGTCGAGGCAACTACGTACAACCTACTCAGTCGGCAGGCGGCCATCTTTGTCTTCTCAGCCTTCTATGCGAGTTTGACCAACTGAACATTGAATTGTCACTGGTTCGAATTTTATAATATATAAACATTCAATATTATTTAATAACATTGTAATTTTTAATTTTAAGACCTTTAACTGTAAGTGTTATACTTTCATGACCCTGACCTTCTCTGGCTTTTTATATAATTAATCGTTAAAAGAACCTATTTTTATAATACCAATATAAAATTCATAGATCGACCGGCCCTGAGCGAGTCGATACGGCATGGTAACATTGTTTTCAATTGAGCAAATTCCTTATTTTGTTGAATAAACGTTTGTTATCTAGTAAATTGAATTTGATTTCTTTAATAAAAGGACATAACCATTAATTAATAAAGAAAACTCGACAACCTTTAAAGGCAGTATATGCGAACTACTACATTTCAAGAGTAAGAAGAAGAGAGCCGTTCGCGCCTAATTTGAAGTTAACTGGATTGTCTTTTTAATAAATTTACAGAAGGGAAGATTATTACTAGACTACACACCATACCATCCTATTTATAATTACAATCAACAATCTCAATTTATTTCTAAATTTTAAGAATATAAACACATCGAAAACAATTTTTTCAGAATTTATTTTTTTTGTATAAATATAAATTTTAAATTTATATCACCTTTCAAATTGCTGCAACAGCAACATACATCTAGAATATTTGATAACAACATTATCCAGGAACATTACCAAATCGACGTCTCCCAGAGCGGAACGTCACTACTACACATACGCACCATAAAAATTATTCTGGGTAATATTATACCAGAACACCATTACAATTACCATTATATATTACAAAAGTGAAGACCAGTAGTGAGAGCCGAACGAAGATTAGAAGACATTAGCTACATTACTACACATAATAGTGAGAGTACAATTCTCATTCATCAACTATTTATTTATTTTTATATTTAATATTTATCGTATTATTACAAAATTGGCGAGTCCAACTTGTGGGGCTCGATTACCGCAGAATACCAGAACAAGCAACACTTTATAAATTTAATTATAATTTGTAATAAATAAGTTATATTACAATATATTCATACAAATTATGAAACATCAATAATAAAAAATTCTTTTTTTTTTAATCTTTTGTTTGGCGCCCATCAAAGACGGTGTCCGGCCTTACTCCTCTCCTGGTTCTCACCTATGCCATATCGGCTGCCGTGTATGCTGTATAGGCTGATATTCTATTAATAACAGTTAAGTGTGACATAATCCTTGGTATATGAATTATGCGGTGTGCGGTGTGAGTTATTCACTAATCTTTATGAGAGAGGAGGGAAAGTTATAGATACTCCAGAAATTCATTTCCATCCTGTTAAGGTCTAATCCTTTTTTCCTGCTAGTAATGAATGCTACTGGCTTAGATAAAATAAGAGTTCAGTTAAGCTTCTCAGTTAAGTTAGTTAGTAATTATTTTTCCACTATCTATAATTTGCAGATTGTTTAAACAATTGACTGTTGGTGCTACGTGAAATGTGACTGAAGAACAGCCTTCTTCTTTACACATCACTTTCTTTACGGTGTTTACTGTAACACATCGCCCTAGGTGTGTGTCAGTAATTGATGAATTAATTAATTTACCGAGTAATTAAACGTGTTTAGGTATGGTGAATTGACCTCTGTCTGTCTCTCATTTGCTGTCTACATATCGCTATGAAGGTAGCGTGGATCGTGATCTTTTCACAATAAAATAAATTATTAAATGACAAAGAATTTGTTAGTTAAATTTTTCATTAACGTGTCTACAAAACAGTCGCATTTGTATTAGGCTACAGCTAGTCTCATATTTATACGGTTACTGAATATACACTATATAAAACAAACAATAAAAGGCACCAGCCAAATAAAGTCACTAGTATGTGAATAAATTCACTGTATAACTTCATGCCAATTTGTACATCACAAAATAGTGAAGAAACCATGTACACTGCAGAAAAAAAAGAACAATGAATTAGAAAGTACTATGTACGCTATTAAGCAGATAAATACTGTGTTCCATGGGAAAAGACATTATTTTTGGAGGTGATTCTAGACTAAAAAGGAGATTAGAATTCCAGGTAAACACAGGTTTGAAAATGTTTTGTTCTCCATTTACGGTTTGTGAATGACCACACTTAGAAACATGTACAATTTTGAAAACAATCAGCTTATTTAAGTCACAAAACTATTATAAAATTTTAAATATAAATTATCAATATTAAAGTAAATAAATGTATCGAGCTGCCTTTAACATACAGGTTAAAATAAAACACATACACGATTCGACTTAATGCTTAAAATAAAATAAAGTATTACACGATTTGTGTTTTTAACACTTTAACCTTGGTCTGATATTTTTAGTACTTAACTGGAGTATACGTGTTCGGAAATAATGTACAATTAGTGTCCAACTCACTTGAGTTGTTTAGCTGTATACAAAGTATTATTTTAAATAACGGTCAGGGACAGTAGTTAGGGATAAACAATATGGAATGTTAAGGTAACTTTTTGCTGCCGTCCAAGGATATTATGATTTCAATTACTAATTTTTAATGTAGTATGTTATCAGTTTTTCAGTTTTTATATATGACCAGTTGGAGTCAGAGCGAAACTGAGGTTACTAATATTTTACATACTTTTTGTGTCTTCTTCTCTTCACCACAGTGCCAGATCTCGTCGCTATACTAGGCCTGATTTTTCATACACAGTTCTCAAATTATCGTCCGTCTCAATTCGGGGTATTTTTTGACAATTTATCAACATTTTCACCTCAGTTTTTGTACACAAGAAAACTGAAAGTATTTAGAAAACTTTAATCATTCAGCTTTCATTCCCCATACGAATATGCATTTTAATATCAGCGTACTGCACATATTTTCTAAGTAAACACGTTGAAAGTAACACGAAAGGAATACAGGTACATATTCCTAAATGTGTACCTGTATTTAGAAATAAAATATTGTCAGAAATGAAGTAAATTTTTGATAAAATTAATTCTTACAAATTAAGGCAACGAGATGGAAATACAACGGAATGGAATGCTAGTGAAAGAAAACAATTCACAAAGAGAATTAAATTTCGTTGATAAAACAAAATAATGTCGTATTATTTACATATTTTTGTTTTTGTACTTGAAAAACTAACGTTGACAATAAAAAAAGTGGTGCTGAAAGAAATATTTTGTCAAGACTCTTTGCTAATTCCAAACCATTTGTTTTGATGTACGTCACAACCCAGGAGTGAAGAGTTTCTTTCAGAACTATCAAGCATACTTAATAAAAATATAACGAGACTGCCTGCAGGCTTTTAAACAAAATATCTATTAAAAACTGTTATTTTACAAAAGACACTTTTCATCTTTATACTGAATCAATGGAATAAAATGAAAATGATGTATTTTTGTTAAGCAAGCCTAATGTGTAACTTGGTACATGTTTACGATATTGTGATGTCTTTAGAACCAACCAGAGTAGTGAATATAGATTAAATTGTGACATTATGTAAAAATGGTAAGGTGACTTTAATGTCTAGATTACAACGCATTTCTGAATGTATTTGAGGGATATGAGTTAATCTTTGAGCTAGTATGTACTTTGTATATGCGTTAATCTGCACCTTCCGACATTGCCCACGTTCTGGCTACCGTTTCTGTCTATCAGGATAGTTTTCTTTTCCCAATTGCTGGATTTACATAACTCTATTCACTCCATCTTTTTACAAATATTTGTGTTGTTTCCTTTCCCTTTTTGTTATTGACAGTGAACTCCATGTTTTGGTGGACCACTTTCTTTCAGGTATAAATTTGTTTTTTGTATATTTGTATACCTACATATACCAATTCGACTGTACTGCCTCCTACCATTTTTGTTATAACTGTACCAACTTTTAATTTTAATATTCTATTCTTATTTTATAATATGTTTATTTTGAACTAGTTGCAAAACACGTTTAACAAACCTTTGCATGTCAGAACTCCTTAGTTTGAGTACATAAATTAAAAAAAACTGAAATACAAGAAAATTTAAAAAAATCTGATACTTTTAGCTATACTGCATGAATATATGTTTTGTAATATGCAAATGTTCACAAGCTTATATACATGTAATAAATATAAATTCGGGTTCCAAAGTTTAAGAAAAAATAGAACGATCATGATTTCTCTAAAAAAAAAAATTCGATTTATTTAAAACTCGATTAGTAAGATTATTCGGGTCTTAATCGCCTTTCGGAAATGATTGTTTTTTTTGTTACTTTTATACTTTAGGGTAGTTAAAACAGAAATTATAAAAATTTAACTTAAACTAAATTTTTTATATTTGTTTTGAATTCGAAGATGCAAAGATTAGGATCATATTGCAACGTTTCTTCGTCAAAATTGGCAATACAAACCAAATACGTGCAGGCTATATTATATATTATCTCTGAAGTCTGAAGAACTTACAACACATAAAGAATTCTTTGGTATTTTATTATTTTAGTTTGTGTTTAAAGACGACTATCTATGTAGCCGCGACGACAATATTACAGTTTTACAAATCACACAAATTTACTGCGTTGCACATATCTTTACATATCTGACTACTTGTTTTTTCTGACAACACTGGAATTACAATAATCATTAACAATTAACGTCTAGTACATATAACTGGTAAACATGTTGTTAAGAACGTCATGTGTGTGTATATATATCCCGTTTTGAAGCGTATATCGTATATGTTATAAATTTCGAGTATCTGATGTTTGTTTACATTATACAAAATGAGAGAATTTTTTGAAATATTAGATTTTAAATTTGTAATATAGAAGTAAAAACTGGCATTAAATTGAAATTTATTGCTATTTAAATTTATTTAGTTTTAAATTGCATTTAGACATGTATTTGTGGGAAAAATGTCTAAAAAAATTTAAAAATAATAAAAATTTATTTTCTATGAGTTAATTATTGATTACCAGGGCATGTAGTGTAAACATAAGTGTCAGTCGATACAAGCAAAAGACGTTTTAGTCCAGTCGCCAGAGATTTTGACTTGATAAAAAATTGGGGCAAAGCAATATTTGGTGCACGTGTTAAATAAACGTTAATAATTAATATAAAAAAATCTTTGCATGTTTACCTTTCTAGGGTTTTCTGAAAATGGTCTGGAAAAATCGTAAAGACAGATTTTCTTAAAGCACTCCGTAAATATGTACAGTTGGAAGAAATAAAAAGGTGTATATTGAAGAGCAAACAATTTCCTTCAGAAAGTCGCCTTACATATTTTTACGTTAATGGAACTGTTTTCCTGAAAATTGGTAATGATGAGCGCTGCGTTTTAAAAAGAGCGTTTGCCCCCGATCCTGCGTTAATTCGCTAAATTAGCCAGGCGCGTCTATTCAAAAATATCATAACTTTCTTTAATCTAAGCGTAGCCAGTTAAATAAAGGCTAGTTTTGAAGGGGAACAGTATAGCTTTCAAAATTTGTTGATTTTTACATAAATATTTTATTTGAACATAAAGAATATAGTGTATAAATATTTACTGTAGATACAAAAAGAAGTGAAACCACAAAATTACAAGTACTATACAATAAAATTTAAAAAAAATAGTAGTTATTTACTAATTTACCTTTAAAAGAGATAAACTTTTTATTTTATAATAATGAAAACTACTTTTGAAGTTGTTATTTAAAAAAAAAAACCTTTTCAAAAGTGAGTATTTCGACGTATTTTAAATTTACTCCAAAAATTCAGAGTTTATCTGCCTTTATTAATCTTAAAAATAGAGATATCGAAATACAAAAAATTGTATTTGAAAGCTGCAAGTGTTCTGCATCAAAAACTACACTCATGAAAATTAAAATCATTTTCAAAATTAAAAAAAATAAATAAAAATTGTGTATACTAAAAAAAGGTGCCTCCTTTGCGTTACATACATGTATCTTTTAAGTGGGTTTATTTGAGTACTTGAAATTAACGTTATAGCTACTACAATGCTAAATCTATCTATTCATGTTATTTATCTTACCTGATTATACCTATACTCTAAAAACAAGACCCTAGAAAACAGGTAAAATTTTTAAACGGCGCGGCGTTCTATTCCCCTCGAGTGTGCAACTGTAAATGTAGCTGCGCGTGCAACACCCATTGTTGTGGTGTGGCATACAAACATCTGCTATACAAGAACGGAGCAGTAACGCAGTTGATATTTCTTCAAAGGTTATAATCAAAACATTACAAATATTTTTGTTTTTATCATATAAAACAGGTAAAAAAAATTGCAGTTTAAAGTTTTTATTTACACTTTTTATACATGCTAATATTTATTTATTTGTGAACACGTGTAGTGGAGTCAAAATAAAAATCAAATGTGAATTGTTATGGGAGTCATTTTTTGTATGCTAAATTGGTTAATGGGATCAAGTTGAGCTAACAGTTAAGTTTTGTGTAAAATCAACCCGTTTATTTTTTTATTAACAATTTAAGTTGCAAAATAGCGTTTTTATAAATATCTTTGGACCTAACAAGCCAATTTTAATGTGAAATTTTTTCAGTATTCTATAATAAATGAATAAAATTTGTAGCCTTAATACGGAAGTCGATATTATTATTATTGTTAATAAATAAATAAAGTGGCGATGGCGTTTATAAACAAATTTCTGTTGTTTTAACACAAATTAATGAAAGTTGATAAAACTTGAGGGAAAGGTAACCTTTGTGGAGTACTATAAACCCCACGAATTTCATATTGAAATGTTGAATATTACCTCAAAAAAAATCGCAATTCACAAAAAAACTTTGAGTGCTCATAAAGTATGGCAAGACTGTGGCACAAAGGTGTACGACGGCTTAAATTAAAGCTTATTAAAAATACTTTCGGGTGGTTAATTAACAAAATTTTTTGGCCTTTCTGACACCATTTTTTGACCATTTAAAAAAATTAAACGTAAAGAACGCATTTTTTCTAAAAAAAAAAAATTATTTGTACTGATCATTTTTTACATACATTAAAAGTTTATAAAAGGCACATATTTAAAGAAACAAATTTGGTAAAAACGGTGGATTTAAAATTTAAAATAAACAAATTTTCAAAAGAGATATTTTGACTTCACTAGTGGTGAAGTTTTAAAGAATACTTTTACTGAACATAAGTGCTGCATAAGGTTTTTTGATTTTTAGGTATTAAATATGGACCAGTGTGATACTGAAATATGTTGTATTTGTAATGCTGATCTTTGTATTAAAGATACAGAAAAAGTGACTCGAGGACTACCGAATTTAATAAGAGTTAGCTCTGAGAGAAACGATGGAAAATATGAAATGTCAAAAAAAGTTGATTCAATTTTAGTACACAGGAAATGTCGAGAAAAATATACGTTAAAAAGGAATGATGTTTTGTGTTATAAGGATTTAGGCACTTTGTCGAAAAAAAGTAAATATAGCCCAGTCAAGAGTAAAGTCAGAAAGAGTAAAGAATTGTTTGATTTCAAAAAACTTTGTATAATTTGTGGATTAGATGCCGATAAAAGTAATACGAGATTAAGTATTAATCAACGCAAAAATATTTCTATAATTCAAAGTCCTACTTTTAAAGAAAAATTATCAGAAATGATTGCAGAACATAATGACGAATTAGGAAAAGCAATTCTACGACGAATTTCTTGTGATGATTTGGTAGCTGTACAAGCGATATATCACCGCAGTTGTCACAAAAAAGTTTTAAACAGTTACACTCGTGACACAAGTGATGCTAAAGGTCGACCCAAGGATGTAAAAATCTCACGTCAAATGGAATTGATTTTTGATTATTTAAGTGACAGTGATGATACCCAGTTTACGCTCACAGAATTAATTGCATTATTAGGTAAATATATTGCTTAATTATAAATTATAATTATACTATTTTTAAATTAAATTTTCATGTTTATTTTATTTAATATCTAATTTTCTTAAACAGGACATGATGCTTGTCATCCAAATACCATTATTGCTAAATTAAAAGAAAATTTTGGCGATTGCATAAGAATTATATCCAGAAAAGGTGGCTCAACCCTCATATGTCTTGTAGATCGTGAATACAATGTCATGCGTCAAGCATGGATAGCCTCAAAAAAAGATGAAAATGAAGAAAAAATAAAAAATCTTAAAATCTGCAGCAGCAATTATTCGAAACGATGTTAATCTGAAGAAAAGTAATACAGAATTTTATCCTCCAAGTGATTATATATTCCAAAATATTAATGAGAATATCCCAGAATCCCTTCAGTTTCTGATAGAAGAAATAATTTCAAAAAATAAAAAAGGTAATATTAGTTCATATGAAACAAAATGCACAGCAATTACTCATTCAATTATGAGTTGCATAAGACCTAGAACCTTTCTATCACCATTGCAAGTTGGTCTGTCTGTAATGTTGCATAGGAAATTTGCTTCAAAACGAATTATAGATATATTGTCGCATCTGGGAGTGTGTTCATCATACAAAGAAGCAGCACTTTATGAGGATAGTGTATTGCTTAGTCCACGTTCTCCATTTAGATCTGGTTGTTTTGCACAATTGGCATTTGACAATTCAGATATTAATATCAACACTATAGACGGGAAAAATACTTTTCCTAGTACGGGAGGTATTATGATTGTAAGTCCAAGAGATTGTTATTATAAGAAAGTTCCCTTAAAACGATTGACAGTTAAGCCTACTGAAAAAGAAATCAGCAAAACTGACAAAATACCATTCCAAATTTTTGAAAATATACACATGCACTCCAAAACATTGTTTTTGAAAAAGTAGATAATCCGAGTTTTAATAATATAGATTTTTCTAATGCTGACTTGCTTTGGATTTATGGAGTGACCAAACCAGGCATTACTGGCTGGAATGCCTTTATGTCCAAACTTTTGGAAAATATGACTTATACATTATCTAGAATTGTTTGCTTGCCTTTTGTACACTCTCCTCCAACTGACAAAAATACAATATACACCGTATTAAAATACGCTGTAAAACTAGTGAAAAACTTAAATATATTTAATTGTTTTGTTACTTTCGATCAACCTTTGTATCATAAAGCGTTTGAAATGGTCCAATCCTCACCTGATGATGATATACATAATGTAATTGTTCGACTTGGAGGATTTCATCTGCTTATGTCTTTTCTTGGTTCAATCGGTTATGTGATGGCAAGAAGCGGTTTAAAAGAAGCATTAAGCTGTTGCTATGCGCCAGGAACTGTAGATAAGATGTTAGATGGCCATGCTTATGCTAGAGCAGTACGAGGCCACACATTAATTTGGATAGTTTTGTGTAAAAAGATTATTGAGGAAATGAATCTTTCAGAAGTTGAATATTCAAATATGAAATCTTTACTACAAGAATTTTTAGATGACAATCTTACTTACAAAGAAGTACAAGATCATAATTTTTTAAACATCTTAAATGGTAAATTTCTAGAAAAAATGATTGAAATTGAGGAACGCGGTAAAACTGCAAAATTATGGATACAATACATACGAATGATCTCTATTGCAAAAGCATTTGCGCGCTCTGAAAAAATGGGTTTATTAAAAATTCAGTTACAAGTTATTCAGCAAATGTTGCCATATTTTTATGCAACTGGACATTTTAGTTATACGAAATCAGCCTTATTATATGTACAATATATGAATCAATTTATAAAAGAATCTGAAAAACTTTTCACCTCAATGCAAAACCAAGATGTAATTCCAGAAACTACCGCTTTAAAAATTAAAGAACTTCAAAATTTTATAAATAACGGATTTTGTACTGTAAGACGAACTGAGAAATTCTGGTCAGGAACTCATACTGATATGACAATCGAACAGGACTTAATGAGAGTCATGAAAGTTGATGGTGGTATGATTGGACGGGGAGTAACTACCAGTACTGCAAATAAATGGATTTTAGCAATGCCATATACACATGATATCTGCGAAGAAGTAGAAACATTTTGTGGTATAACATTTTCTACTTCCGATCAGCATGTAGATGCTAGAGATTCTCGAATAAAACGAGATACTGAAGATATTCTCAAAATAAAATCCTGGTTTGATTGTCACGAGCCATTTCCTTATCAAGATTCAATAATGTCTATATCTACTGGAGTTACTGGCGGTAATAATATTAACTGTCATAATGCTTTTGAGGTTGGAAAAGCAGGATTAGAAGAAATTGCTGGTACAAACTTCCATAAAGTTTCGTTTAAACGAAAAAATAGTACTGTCATTAAAAAGTGTTAATAGTAGTCTGAAAATTCAAGAGGAAATTGTCCCTATAGATCCAATGTTTATATTTCAACGCATTTGTGTAGCAAGAAAAAGTGACGACGAATTAAAAGATTACATGCGTTATGAACTTGCACCGTACCCAACATCTATGTTTTACGAAGGTGTATTTCGGAAAACAGATAAGTCTAAACTATATGATATGTTTGAAGTAGACCGCACTGAGATTAACCTTGAAGATTGCATTTACGTCATTGATGGTGGTATGTTACTGCATAGAGTAGTATGGTCAAAAAATGACAAGTTCAAATGTATTTTTCAAAGCTACGTAAATTATGTCAAGAGACACTTTGGATCAAAAGTTACTGTAGTTTTTGATGGCTATACAAACAATTCTAACAGCATCAAAGCTATGGAGCGTTATCGCCGTACCAATCAAAATTCCTCTCCAGATATTTTATTCCATGAAGATATGTGTGTCACAGTGACCCAAGAGCAATTTATTTCGAATAAAAATAATAAAACTATATTTATTGAAATTCTAACGAGATATTTGGAAGAAGAAAGCATAAACGTTAAACAAGCTGACGATGATGCAGACTTATTAATTGTGAAAACAGCCTTAGAATTATATGATAAACCTCCAGTTATTGTTGCAGAGGACGTAGATATTTTGGTGCTCATTACTGCGCTTACACCTAGTAATAAGAAAATTTATCTCTTAAAACCCACGAGAGGAACCATGAGTGCTAGTCTATTTTCTTCTGATAACAGCTTTAGAAAGCATAAATTTTGCAAAGAGAATATACTGTTTTTGCATGCTCTAACCGGCTGTGACACAACATCATGCTTTTATGGTAAAGGTAAAAAATCGGTTTTTAATTCGATTGAAAAAAAATCAATAAACTCAGATTTAAAAGAAGCGATCGAAGCATTTAAACTGGAAAATCAACCTCAAACATCTATATATAAAAATGGTCTATTAATTCTCCTGTATATATATAATGCACCAAAAAAAATTACATGTGTTGATAAATACAGACATACAAGTTTTTATAAAGCGATTTCAAAAAAGAAAAAAGCTTAAAACCTGTAAAGTAAGAAATTCTGCCACCTACTTCTGATGCTGCCAAGCAGCACTTTTACAGAGTATATTTACAAGTCCAGCAATGGCTCGGCAATGATCTAATACCAAAAGACTGGGGTTGGAATGTTGGAGAAATTTTAACGCCTATAAAAATGACACAGCCCGGGTTTGCTTGGGAGAAAGTGGTGTCATATTTTTACTTGCTAGGAAATTCACTTTAATTTGATACCATTTATGCTGTTTTTTTCACATCCACCAAGCAGGGGGGTCATTTATAATAATCCAAATCAATATGCACGTCAAATTGTTACTTACATTGAAATTCCCTTTAATTTGATACCCCACGTGCGGTATTTTCATATTTTCCATTTTTGACATCACCCCTCCTCCAATTCCACCAATTTATTGAGCCCCGGAGACCAAAATTTTTAATAGTGCGTATATGCATGTCACATACGGTATTTCATATTTTCCATTTTTGACATCCCTCCATTACAACCCATTTATTGAGCCTCAGGGCCCAAACATTTTCAATAGTACGTATATGCATGTAAAATTGTTACTTGCATTGAAATTCCCTTTAATTTGATACTCCACAGTATTTTCATATTTCATATTTTTCATTTTTGACATCCCCCCCGGGCCCAAAACACCTATCTTATGTTGGTTCTCCCGTTGCGTAAAAAATTTGTGCCAAGTTTGGTGGAAATCGGTCCAGTGGTTTTTCATATTTTCCATTTTTGACCTCCCTCAAAACCACCCATTTATTAAGCCCCAGGCCCAAGAATTTTCAATAGTGCTTATATGCATGAAAAAAAGTTACTTGCATTGGAATTCCCTTTAATTTGATACCCTACATGCGGTATTTTCATATTTTCCATTTTTGACATCCCCAGGGCCCAAAACACCTATCTTATGTTGGTTCTCCCGTTGCATAAAATATTTGTGCTAAGTTTTGTTGAAATCGGTCCAGTGGTTTAGTAGGAGGTGTGGAATATAAATACACACAATGACTTTTATGTATATTAAGATACACATATTTAATAATATTATTCAACAGAGGAAGATTTGTTAAAATCGACCATTCCGTCTATCGATTTAATACTCCTAACGATGAAATAATAACAAAATCGTTATTTTGATTTTATTACTATTAAAATTTGAACTATTTTAAACAAAAAGAATGAAGACTTTATCATGATCCAATGGTTTATTTAGTAGTAAGGAAAGAAATTCACTGAACGTTTTTATCTATTTTACCGCGCGCTGCCCTTAAATAAGTTTTTTTTTTTAAAAAGCCTGACCTTATAAACATGCAAAGATGATTTTAAACCGATATTTAGACCTTTTTCAATAACTATACCAAATATCACTTTGCCTCAAATTTTTAAGAAATTTTACCATTATTTTTACTCTGGCGACTGGACTATTTCTCTGTTTCGGTAATGAGTGGAACAGAGGTGAACCAATCATCCATCACGAACCCATGACGTGTGCTGCATTCTGGTTGTGCGAGCGTCGGCGCTGGCGCTGGAAGTTAACCCCTATTACACCTACCACTGTTGGGTTAATCAACTACCGTTAATCAAAAAGTGAAAACCACCTGGACACGACCTGCTCATTTTGAGCTTATAAGTGTGAAGTTACACTGTTTTAGGCGTGTGGAATATTAAATGTTTGTGTAGCTTTGAAAATATTTAATCCGGTTAAAATAAATGATATAATAAATGTAACATGAAACATAAAACATGTAAATGATTTATATTTTTTGATGAATGTAAACTACGAATGGATTTTTATGTAAAGATAATTATATGTTTACATATATTTTAAATTTTTTATGTGAAGATGTCGATATTTTCATATTTGAAAGCTTGGATAACAACTTCTTTAAATTCAACAGTTTTTAGTAACAGATCTACAAATGAAGCGATCACTCGGACAGTATAGGTAGGCCTACGACTGGTTGGTATCCAAATTAGTAGATTTCATGATGTCTCCCAGAGGCAGTTATTGAAAACAATTTTGTATTAATTAAATTTGTATTAGTAATTTTTTATGGAAACAATAATTATCGCCTAAGAATTATCGAATAAAGAAGAACCAGCAATTAGAAGACATTATGAAATACAGCAAACTAAGATTAACGAAAAACGAAATTTTTCTAAAAACCGTTTAGAAAGGTGTGTAAAAAGAATTTTGAGTCTCATGAAATTTTGAGTTTTAACTTGTTTCATAATGTGCCATTGACACCTGTTTGAAGTTATTTATTCTGTAAAAGACTGGAACCCTATCGTCCGATACGTAAAAGCGTGCCGGTCTATGCTTATATATTTATACTGGATTAGAAGTCCAGTATAATTAGGAGACTATTATTTTTTGTAATAAATAAATATTTATTTCTTGCCCATACTTAAATTTAACTTTGGCGCACTTTCAGCTGAATTTTTAACTGACAATATCAGAGTCATAATAAGTGATCTAGGTGGGCAGGGTAGGTATGAAAAATCTACTATAATAAATATGCAGATAATAGTCGTCGTCGTCGTCGTCATCCTTTACGGCTTAGGCTAGTAGCCTGTTCCAGTCTCCGTCCATCCATCGCTTACGGGGTCTTCCCATACTTCTCGTCCCACTGGGATGGTAGTCAAGCGCTCTTCTTGAAAATCTAGTTGAATCCATTCTCTCTACGTGTAACCGCCACTACGTATTGTACTGAGAGATTTTCTCATTTAAGCTTTCAGATATGCCTAGCTCCATTCTAATATGATCATTTCTGGTAAGATCTCTTCTGGTACAACCCTTTACAGGCCTCAAGAACGCCATTTCCGCTCATAGTATTCTAGATACATCTTTGGCCTTTCTAATACAAGTCTCACTACCATACAGTAGTTGAGGTACGGCCATTACATTATAATATTTCAATAGCGTCTCTTTCCTCGGTTTCTTCTTTAAATGTTTAATGATACAGCCACAAAGCGACTGGAAGAGAGTAACTTTGATCCTCCTTATCATCTTGATATGTAATGCTGCGCCCTAGATACTTGAAAGCTGGCACTTGTTCTATTGACGAGTCCTGTATGAAAATCTTTGTCTGAATATGATTTGCCCAAGAAAAAGCCATAAATTTGTTTTTAGATAAGGAAATGGTTTGATTGTAATTTGTTAAAATGTTAGTAAGATAAAACAAAGACCTTGCAGTTAACAATAATCAGTAATATACCAACGGACAGCAGTAAAACTTAAATATTTCTAGTGAAGCTACATGTAAAATATTCATTTCTTATATGTAATTTCATGTCACGTATGTGAAGCGTCACATCGTAAAACGAAATCATAAAGTTTTGCAATTAGACAAGAATTAGAAAAATTCAGTACATAGATTGTTTTAAACAAATCCTTTTTTATATATGAATATTGTTGAGTTCTGGTATTAAATAAAAATATTCAAGTATCCTCCCTTTTTATGGCTCCGATTTATAGATTCATTCATGGCCACGACTGTTAAAGCATTATATATATCTAAGGAATTATCTTTGTTAAAATATTTGTAGGCTATAGTTTAAATTTGGAAAATTGATTTAAAAAAAAATCAACGGCTATGGCCCTTCATATTCATGTTTTACTTTTACATTTTTGACTTGCGCCTGGTGTGGGATAAAATTAGTATGTTTTAATTAATTTGAGAGTGAACATTGTGTACTAGAGTCACTACCAAAGTACTTGAGGCGCGCACGCATCAGGAAAACTGCACGTAAGTCACGAAGTATGCACCTCGTTATGATTTTCTTTTAATGAAAACTTCTGAATTAATATTTCTGAATACTGTAAGGTTCCTTTTTCGAATACTTATGTGAAAACAACTGTCTACCAGTTGTTTACTATTGGTAGCACATTGCCAAGTCTATGTGTGTAATTGATTAATTAATCAGTTAATTGACTGTGTAGTTGCTCAACTATGATAGTTTTTTAAAGGTTACCATAACTTTCTATCATATACCTGTCTATTTATCTATTATCTATTGTCTATTTATCATATATATGTCTATCTATCTATCTATCTATTATCTATTCTCTTTTCTGTCTGCAAATCTGACTTAATCTCTCTCGCCCCATTTCTCTTTTTTGCTTAATCACTTTCTACATAAAAATACCTTACTTTGGGTTTTTTGAAGTGGAACTTCTACTGCCCGACCTCTCTCTGTAGGAGGGTAAACTGGTTTTGGATGTAACGCGGAGGGCGTCACGAATAAGAAAAGGAATTGAGGGAGGATAAGCAAGGAGAACCTCCACTACTACTGTGTACGCCATTTCTACTACTGCTTGCTTCCCCGCTGTCGGTCGCGTATCGGTCTATAGTTGGGAGACACAAGCGCCTACGCTTGGGAACAGTCTTGTGAGCAACCTATCTAAATAATTTAATTTTTATAATAAACTTTTTAATTTTTTTCATGCACATTTTCATATAACCCGTCCGTTTATACCCATCACATACTCAAGTGATATATCACTGCAGATATTTTAAATAACAACCGATTTATAATCTCACTTTCTTCGCACAATACATTAGACACCAAGAATGTATGCCAAGAATAAAGAAAAAAAAGTGTAGGGAAATTTAAACAATTGGATGACGTATATGAAATGGTCATAGAAGAAAATAACTGAAAAGAGAACTTTTGTTTTAACTACAATTGTGTTTTGTAACAAAAGCGTAATTACTTTCGTAGTGTTTATTGGGTGTTATTTTTAACGTTGTTTTATTCTAGTGTACAGAAGACGGAGAATGGAAAATAAAAAGATTATGCTGAAAGAAAACATCCAGTTGAGATATTTTGCCAATTGGAAGTCGTTTGATGTGATGCAACGCTGCCAAAATTACGGAAAGTTCTCGCATTAACAAAATATACTCGACACCGATATAACTAGTTTGTCTGTAGACGTAAAGAAATTTTTAAAATTTTTCTTTTTAAAACAAAATTTTTTTAACGTATTGACTGAAATTTTAATAAAATATTTTGTATATAATGCAATGTTGTTACTGACATTAATGTAATAAAAGTTGGCTACGCAAAATGCGCAAAAAATAATTATTTTGGACACGAGTATTAATTAAAAATATGTACTATTATCATCAGCCTTGTCTCTACAACCCTTGGTGAGTCTTGGTCTGTTCCAAGAGTTTTCGGCCTTTTGGGTGTACGTGTAAAATGTTATTGTCGATGTTTCTGTACGTTAACTTAAATTCCGGCTTCTTGACAATTGTTGCTTATTTGTCAACGTAACAATAAAATATGTCAGTTACATTGTCAACGTGTATCTGTAAACGCGCCATCGTAAACCTGTCTTTCTGCACTTACTGTCTTTATTGATGATGACTCGTTTCCATCAGAACGATAATATAGCTTTGTTAATGTTGAGTCGAGTGTAACCGATCGGACACTCAAGTGTCCGATCGGAGTGCCCGATCGGTCCCACTAGAGTGCGCACTCATGTAATGCGGATTTAAAGAAAGAAAGTAGTATAAATATGCGTTACTTACATAAAATTACAGCTGTTGCTAAGCCACACCACAACCGTCTGCGCGCGCGCGTACACACTAGGA
This sequence comes from Magicicada septendecula, assembly GCA_034769895.1. Classification (NCBI taxonomy): domain Eukaryota; kingdom Metazoa; phylum Arthropoda; class Insecta; order Hemiptera; family Cicadidae; genus Magicicada; species Magicicada septendecula. The sequence goes on from CM068372.1 coordinate 139,496,091, forward strand.
CAGGTTATAGTTAATTCTCTAGGCTCCACAGAAGACGCACTGCTCTATTTCGATCAAAATTCATTTACATTTTATTACACAGACACACGGGCGGAGACATAGTATACTAAAATTGTATAAGGTAAAGCGAAAGCTAAGATTGGAAAACAAACGAGGCCCACGTTAACTAGCCTACAATATTTTAAATTTAGATTAAATCCTTGTAGAGAATGCCAAGCCACAGCGAATACTGAAAGAATATTACCCTGTAAAGGTAGTTTCGATAAAAGTTGTTTCACACATTAATGATGTATGAATGAGTTTAAGGTATTCCGGCACGTGTCTGAGGTTGCGTGACCGTATAGTTGGCCACACAAGTAACTAACCGTGTGCGAGACCGTGAACTAATTATACAATTAACTGAAATATAATTAGTTTAAATATTATTTATTTAGTGTATGGGAAAAACGTACAGAATTTTCAGAGTTGTAATTTAACGTGTGTGTATGTGTGTGTGTGCGTGTGCGTGTGTGTGTTTGTGCGCGCGTGCGTGCGTGTGTCTATTAATTGTAATTCTTGTAGTATTATAATTTTTAATAAACTCATAAGATTTTTGGTTTTAATAGTATAGTATGAATTCACATGACGGATGTTTTGTCGCCGGTGACATTTTATTAACTGTTCCTGTTAAGCCTACGTTCACTGTTGCTAGTTTAAGAATAAATGAATAACTTTCAATATTAATGTTGTACTCTTCCGCCTTTTTTCTCCACTCCAGACTGAATACGATGCCTAATTAAAAGGTGGACGAATGCGTGTAAGGTAAGGAACACCTTAAAATTTTATGTACATCTTAAAATATGTATGAATTAGGCTACTGTGGTCACCTTTTAGAGGTATATTAAAAGTGACAAATGAGAAAATCATGTTACGAAAGAAGATGTCCGGTGACAACAATAAATACTCTATGTCTATTTTAAATTAAACAAACTAGTGATCTAATGATATAGATCTGATTGTCTAATAATGTAGACAAAATTTGTGTCTTCATGAAGGCCAAATTAACACAATTACAATAATATTTTCACACTGTGTAGTAAACACGAAATCATCACAATTATGGAATACGTTCCGGTGGGTAAACAGGCCGAAGGATAGTTGTCGAAAAAATGTAAAGCCGGAAAAAATGCAGACTAATAATAGGAAATTAGTTTGTGTCTTAGACTGTCACGGCCGGAGTCATAATTGTTAAAATTATTATCCAGGCTGTAAGGTCGTGGTCTTTCAAAATCTTCAAGCTCATAGATGTTATTCGCTTTATAAGGCGTTTCGGCCTCACGTCTGGAGGCCATCTTCAGTGAAAGGACTTTAAAAAAACGACAAGATGTACGTCAGTCGACCACAGTACTATGTACTGAGCCTTTGCCACAGTACTGACACGATGTACGTCAGTCGACCACAGTACTATGTACTGAGCCTTTGCCACAGTACTGACACGATGTACGTCAGTCGACCACAGTACTATGTACTGAGTCTTTGCCACAGTACTGACACGATGTACGTCAGTCGACCACAGTACTATGTACTGAGCCTTTGCCACAGTACTGACACGATGTACGTCAGTCGACCACAGTACTATGTACTGAGCCTTTGCCACAGTACTGACACGATGTACGTCAGTCGACCACAGTACTATGTACTGAGCCTTTGCCACAGTACTGACACGATGTACGTCAGTCGACCACAGTACTATGTACTGAGCCTTTGCCACAGTACTGACACGATGTACGTCAGTCGACCACAGTACTATGTACTGAGCCTTTGCCACAGTACTGACACGATGTACGTCAGTCGACCACAGTACTATGTACTGAGCCTTTGCCACAGTACTGACACGATGTACGTCAGTCGACCACAGTACTATGTACTGAGCCTTTGCCACAATACTGACACGATGTACGTCAGTCGACCACAGTGCTATGTAGTGAGCCTTTGCCACAGTACTGTGGCTGACTGACGTACATCTTGTTGTATTTTTTAAGTCCTTTCACTGAAGACGGCCTCCAGACGTGAGGCCGAAACGCCTTATAAAGCGAATAACATCTATCAGCTTGAAGATTTTGGAAGACCACCGCCTTACAGCTCGGATAATATGTTAATAATTAATAGAAAATTAATTAATGATGGAGGATTTTTGTTTTATAGGTTTACGAATAATCAGTTTGCTTTGGCGAGTTCAGTTATAACACGTGCAGTTTAACTAAATAATATCGTCCATTACTTTCCATAAAGACAGTTCTTAATATCTCTTTCCTTTACTCATTGGTTTGTCATGTAACTGTTCGGAGTGGCTAACTACAGCTTTGCGGAAATGTCACAAACGTTATGTGTCTCATGCTTGAGCATTCAAACTACAAATCGTAATATGCCATTATATTTTTCTCTTAATTCAAAATAATTTCATTAAAATTTGATCCTTTACTTTATTATTATTATTACTTAATTAGTCTGATTATATAATATTATAAAATTACAATTTACAATGATCTTAGAGATAAAACATTAAAGTTGCCGCTATTTTACAATTAAATTTGCCGCTTTATACAATAAACACTAGTACCTGCTGCTATGCACGCGAATATTTGACTTTTAGTGAGCATTTTAAATTCTCTCCAAAGCTGTTTTCAACACTTGTACTGTTTTAACTTGTACTAAATTATTATGTTGGTGCACCAGCCTTTGGAGATAAAAGTACCCGTTTATAAACCCTTTGCAGATATTTATAAAGTACCTGTTAAATAAAAAACGCTAAATTCCTTGTTTGAAGTGTTACTGTGTTAGAAGCATTGTATAACACATTAAACGTTATGTTTTCCTCAACCATGGCTTTTATCTATTTCAGTAGTAAACTAAAAACCAAAAACCGTTGTCACCTAACCTCACAAATGAAAACAACACGTATTTTCGCTTTGCATTAAGTAATAGGAAAATTTACATTTAGTACACTTCTTTTACACATCGTAATATATCGATACAATCGCATATTATACAAAACATCAAAAATGTAATGCAAGAATGGATAAATGTACAGTTCCGATGCCGCTAAATAGCTTTCGTTTATTTACTTGTTACTATGGTAATTAATTCTGGTCTCCATGGTGTTGTTGACATCTTTAGTAGTAGTATTTAATATATTTTATTACTTATTCGACCACAGTACTATGTACTGAGCCTTTGCCACTTTGCATCATCAGAAATTTTTCATTGCATCATCAGAAATATGTATAAACATACATTTTATAATCGTTTAAGACAATTACAAAATATATAGACCTATCTGTATACAAAATTAAAAAATATATCGATACAATCGCATAGTAAAAACATTAAAAACTGCAGGAACTGATAAAGGTACAGTTCCGATGCCGCAAAGTATCATTTGTTTATTTACTTGTTACTACAGTAATTAATTCTGTTCTCCGTGGTGTTGTTGAGATCTTTATACGCGTCGACGAAAAGGCATAATTAAAAGGGCCTAAATAGTCCGAAAAGGGCAAAATATCAAATTCCAAGTTAAACAGTATTTTTCACCTTGTGTCAAAGGTTACCTGTGGAAAATTTAGTGGCAATCGGTGTAACGGTGAGGATTTGTATTCAGTACCCATAAATCCTCAGACTTTGAGTTTTATATATATAGATTAATACAAACATGTGTACCGGATTTAATTAAGATAACTCAACCTTCTATCGAGGTATGAAGGTTCCTTAAAACACACAAAATGGCGGCTAGACGGGAAACGATACGTTTCCGGACCTAAGTTTATAGGGACGTTTTTGTTATATTGACGCATAACATCCAAATATATAATGAAGAAATCTTTTACGTTTAATGCTGTATATTTTCCGTACAGAATTACCGGAACAGTAATATTTTCGGTACAGTAATACCGGAACTGTTGTATGACCTCATATAATTGTCTTTCAAAGAATTAGAAGGAAACACGTAAGGGCATGAGTTGGTGATTGTTGAAGATTAATACAATTGTCGGTAAGGAAACTGAAAACTGTGTAGAAATTGCATTAAAAAATGATTTGAGGACTGACATCCCTGTTGGCGTATTTGCTTAATACATGGAGGAACTTTCTTTTAAAGGATCAGTATAGAGAGAGAGAAGAATAAATACGTAAACAAACAAAATTTGTGTGAACTTTTTAATGAAAGCTAGTATTATAATGTTTAAAAAATATTTTTTACACCTAGTAAAAAAGTAACGCTTGTAGCTTGCTATTTGTTCTACTGACTGTTTATGTTAAGTGGCGTGTCTCAGAGTAGGCATATATTGTTAGTGTTTCTTAAATATTGATCGTATTTGTAAGTCCTGGGAATAGCAGTCTTAGTAAGTCCTGTGTATAGCAGCCAAATGAAAATCAATTACTTTATAATAATGTAAATTGTTTAAACTCTTTACTCGTTTATATACCAGGTGAAAGCACTGACTAAAGCTGACAAACTAAAGGAAATACAATATAATTTTTTATTTTTTTTTGATATTGTAATGGCAGATCACCAGACGAATTATTTTCATATTCTACCATATACACTAATAAAACTGCTCGCCATTAAATTGTCAAGCACAAATGATATTCTGTAACGTATGACTGCAGTGTGTCGCGTAAATTACTTGTTGTGAACAGAACATTTGTACAATAAAAAATAAAATTATTTTGCGGAATTAATGTTTCACAAGAAACGTTGTTATTTATATTTTGAATAAAAACCCAGACGACAGGGGTATTTAATGTCTGCAATGGCGAGGGGCACAAGTATTGTTGTTCGGACGCAGTAAAGGCGGAAACACATCGTAAGTTAACGAAGCACGATGTAAAATACAGTCGTGCCACATGTACAAGTATAAATTATTTACCGCTAACCGGGTATTAATAAAGTGATATACACGGATGTATTGATTTCACTGTTCCCAGCGCAACTAAAATAAAAACAATTAACCGTCCTAATGCACGCTCAAACGCACGCGGAAATTGTAAGCGTACACTATAAAACAAGAATGTACAATGTCATGAGATTAAATAAATTAATTTTTAAAGTTGAAGGAGGTTAAGTAGGAGGGCAAGTAAATTAAGTTCTAATTGTAATAATTATTAGTGATTGTAATGATAACACAAACCAGATATAGCTAATATCGCAGGTAAACTTAAAAGTTCTCGCAGGTAAACTTTAATTTGTACTGTTCCCGATGTCTTGGCTTGATGTATACTGGTCATTACTTCATTTCTTCTTCAGCCGGAGTCAGATAGTCTTCTTCAGTGGCTCTCTTGACTAGTCCAGCAATAACGGTAATCTTGCAGTATCCTCAGGATACATATAGGGCTTTTGTTATGCCGGCTCGAAGTGATTTTGTGATTGGTCGCAAGTGGTTTGTGGGGCAATTATGTGGAAGGTTGTATATACCGGCTTCGGTGGTTCCTATAGCAGAAAGACGGAAGAGAGAAAGGCTCGATGATGTTGCAAAGATGGTTTGCGAGAAAACAAGGAAGCATGCTGATTGAAAGTGGACAATGTTTCATATACACATCGTTTCTTTATAAGTAACTTTACGAGTTTCTTATCTTATTTTTAATCAAGCCTAAAACTAGATCCAATATTCCAATAAAAAATTAAATGTACAAAATAGAATCACCAGATTGCAATAAATATTACGTAGGCCAGACTAAGAAAAAACTACACGATAGGTTCCATCAGAACCGGAATGTATTTTGAAAACCAAATATTTACAAATCTTATTTAGCCACGCATTGTCTAAATAATAATCACCAATTTCCAAATTTTTAAGATATGAAGTTAATTAAAAACATTAAAAAGTTAAAAAAATTAAAATTTTGGAAAATCTTAAATTTAGAAAATATAATTTACTAATTAGAGAGCAAACTCAAATAAAAACAAAACAAGATGATCTCTTTAAAATTATAAATTTATTAAAATAAAAATACATAGGCCTATATAAATAAACCTAAAATATTTCCAACATAACAGACAAAACAGCTGTTTAAGTAAATAAACATTAAACAATTGAAACTTAAATTCGAATTAAATCGATTATCCCTTATTTTACATTAAAATTGAATCAAATTAGATTATTCGTTTGTTTTTGACATTGAAATCGAATCATTTCGAATATTGTTAATCCATTTATAACCTCTGAAGATATTGAATCTATCAGTGAAACGTACCTCAGGATAATTAACATAATATTATGATCAACTTGCGGAAGTTATACCATTTGATAATAAATATAATATTCAAATATATACATACATCTATAGTTTGCGCTTAGGAACAACACGAGAGCGAAACGGAGTATAAATCCTGTTAGGAAAAAGAAGAGAAATATTATTTATAAAGATGCAAATATTATAAATGAGACTAAGTGCTATCAAATCCCACGGACTACGGTAAGTATTGAGTAAAATGTGCGTTATAAACAGTTTAAGTGATGTTTTTAAAGGTACAAATAACACTGATGTTAACGTGTTTATCCACATATTGGAACATTTACACCATTGCATGTGTGTGCAGTTGGAACTTCGTCGCAGCCTTCTATATAGATTAATTGAAAACGAATTTTACAGGAAACATTGAGTTGAGTTTTAGCTGAGCCATCGCACTGAGGGAGTAAGAGCAGCTATAGATTTAAATAGCTACTGCAGTTTTTATGGAAACGGAATAGCACTTGTTCCCTCGGTTCAGTTCAGAATAGACGGCGTTAACTTTTACTGAACGAGTTCACGTTTTACCTAGGTTTCATAGTTTCTGGCATATTTTCAGTTTCCGCGTACGACTGTCATGCAAGAAAGTTATTCGTTATCTATATCGGACAATTATTAATACAATACGGATACATTAAGAATCAATTCAAACATATGTAAATAATCAAGAATTATTTATGTAGTTAATACAAATACTGGGTTTATGTAGTTAAATCCACAACCTTTCTCTCCTATTTCACACTTACTTATTTAATTTTCCATTTCTTTTTTAGTTATCCAAAACTACTGGTGCCTCGTAAATTATTGTAAATTGATGTTAGTAAATAAAACTCATATAACAACTGTGTTTTACAACGGTAGTAAAAATTTGTATACCCGTGTTACGTATTGCATTTTACAGAGTACGAATTGTTACTTATGCTTTGCCACATACAGAGTGAAACATAAAAGTTGTCCTCACTATACACATTGGATTCTATACTGCGACAATACAGTCATATGCTATATTGTGCATTTATTAGATAAAATGAATATTTAAATTAAATTAATAAATATGTAATAAATAAGCAGGTCTGAGATTGAAAGCTGAGTTTATGTTAAACATACGGCATGTAGACATACAGGAACCGACCTGCACGATCACGCGATTGTCGCTGAGAGTGTGTACAGTAGTAAATGATGTGTGTGAGTGAGGCCAGTTCGAGCACGATAGTTTGCAATCTCACTCTAAATAATTGTCAAATTATAGTTTGTATTTAATTATAAGAAAACCAGGAATGGTAGAAAAAATTCAAAGACTCCTAAATATGTATAAAATTAATACGCATGTGTAGCGAGAAAACGACGTGAAAAGGACGTGCAGTACGAATTCAGTGCGATTTTAAATGCGTAGTAATTACACGAATTATTCGATTACGATGGTAATTACGTTGAACATGTGTAATTAAATCATCATGTAATTAGAGCATCCTGTAATTCACATTAGGCTTTGCCTTTGGCAGAAATGTGCGAAAATATGAAATTGGACGATAGTGGGGGAACTGACATCACCAAGCTATTCCAAACAGGCAGAATTCTGTCCTGACAGGTGCGGTATGATGCTCGAATATAAATAAGGGCACGGAAGAAGCCAAGTTCTCTCAATCAGTCTTCAGTAGCGGCGGGACGCTATGTCCAGTATCGACGCGAGTTTTAAATTTTGTTAATTGAACAGCAAAGACGGATGGATGCTATGTTCATCTAAGTATCAAACAGTAACTCTTAGTCTGGTTACGAATACAATTATAGAACATACTTTACGATGTCTACATCCATACACTTCCGTCAGTCAAGACAAGCTACGAGGTTACATCATGTAGAGGCACGCTATGATGAACAATAGAGGCGTCTGCTAGAACAACAGCAGCTGATGCAGAGCAACATACCACTCTACACTACAGCTACCTGATGGGACCATGAGGGACGAGTAACTGGAGGACGACAAGTGGAACCGGGGGAACGTGCAGGGAACTCCATCAGAAGAGGACCTACGGATAAACGGAGGACATGGGTATGATCTACAGAATCGAGGTGACAAATAATCAATTTATAACTTTTAAACGAGAGACTAAAGACATTGAAAAGACACTTTGAAATTTAAAAGTAAATAAGAGTTATGTAAAATATAGATATAAAGGTTCAGAGAATCTAATTTAAATTCAATAAATATGTTCATTGATGGTTAACGATTAATTTAGTCAATTTAAATTTTATTTAAAGTTTGTAAAGAAATCAATGATTAATATGGATGCAATACATAATTTAACGTAGTTGAAAGATATATCAAGAAAATAAAACAAAACTGCAGTAAAGCACACAGTCAGACTGAGCAGTCGAATTTTAAGATTAACCAATAAATATTTAGAATATAACTTTGACTGTAGTATATAAGATTTATTTTATGATAAATGTACTACAACAGTTGAACGTTTTAGTAAACAATAATGAATATTTATAGCGAAGTAAATGAGATTTTTAAACACGCCTGTGATTTATGAATAAAATTATGAAAACTCGTTACAATTCAATCAATTGTAACTACTCTTATTACCATTACACCCAAACCCCATTAATTGGTACTCTTTACCAGTATTGTTGTATGAATTTGGCACTCCACTATTTGAATTGAATTTATATTTACAATTTGTGTTGTTAAAATACATTTTAAGAATATAAGAGATATACGATTTTATATAAGGCGTTATGTAATATATAATATAAGAAGAAAAGTTTCTATAAACATTGGCCCCTAAACATGTCGTTCTCTATCTGGCTACCATTTTGTGTTTTTTAAGAAAAAATTTATATCTCAAGAAGGGTGTAGATATTTTAGTAAAATTAGGTACACCTATTTACATTACTGTTCTTTAATAAATAAAAAATCATGGTTACTTTGTAATGTCAAATTTTAAAATAGCGGCCACTTAAATTTTAAAAAATTAGGTACACCTATTTACATTACTGTTCTTTAATAAATAAAAAATCATGGTTACTTTGTAATGTCAAATTTTAAAATAGCGGCCACTTAAATTTTTTATCACTAATAACTTTGTAAATTACCAGATACATTGTTGAACCTTTATTGTAGATACAAAAACACCTTGTTTATTCAAAACCAGCAACAAATAACCGAGTTCTGAAGCCTACTGTATTAAACAAATAGCTTAAACGTGAATGTGCCTAAGCTTAATAATCAACACTGAAATAAAAAGAAGAAGGTTCCATCGTATAAGAATTATAATAGATGTTCAAAGTACACTCTACTATTTTCAACACAGATTTTTAGTCTTCAATGCAAGGATAATATAACTCGCTAGAAAAATTCTGACTTATTTAAGATTTTCTGGCAACCTGAACGTTTTGATCTATACATGAGTACACGGTGGTTCTGAGGTGTCCACGTAGACAAAAATCTAATGAATTTAGTTCAGGTGACCTAACCGCCTACAGCCAGTTCACCTTTCAGCATAAGTTTCATTAGTACAATGTGATTAAAAAGTATGCTCGAGCACCATTATGCATAAAAACCATTTAATTTCTTGTGGCTTGTAGAACCTCCACAATGTAGTTCGACAAAATGTTTTGAGGAAATTCAAGATAATTCTAGCCACTAAGTCTTAGCGGCAAAAAAAGGACCAGTCAAAAAGTCACCGGTGATACCTGCTCAGACATTGATAAGAAAGAACTGTAGAATCTAGACTTGAATGAGCGGTGAGGGTTTTCTTCTACCCAGGAACGTTTTAAGACATTAAAATTTATATTTCGTATAAACCTGTTTTACCTATGACTATGACAGAGACCAAATAAGTGCAGTTCAGTAGCAATTTTTTATAGGAAAGTAAACAAAATGCCAGTCTCTGTTCACAGTCAGCATCTTCAAGAGCTCGTATTCTTAGCATATGTTACGGTTTTAATTGTTGGCTTTGTAAAAACCTGAATATAGTCGTGTGAGCCACACCTTCAACCATAGAAATTATCCTTATACTTACTTGAGGGGTTTCCCCAATTCTGTTCAATGCTCCTTCCTTCTTTTTATAAAAGGTTTACATTGATCAGCGGTTCGGGAAACAAAAGATCAGGTTTCTCTTACCCGATTATGTAGATTACATAACCGGGTTAACTGCATTATTTATTATCCGATTTAAAGACAAAAGGAGTCAGTGTATATACAATGCAATGCTTTACCCTTTACATGATAGACCATACTTTAATAAATTAAAATTTACAGAGGCATATGTGATCAAATAATTACTCGGCAGGTTTTGGTTGAGGAAGCGTTCTGCGTAAAGCGCTTCTTTGCAATTGCAGTTTGAAAGTCAATAAATGAAATGCATATTTAACGTTTCAGCAAAACTGGACATTTTAGCCCTTCTGGACAATTACATGATAAACAAAGAGTAAACAACCCAAGAAAATTAATTTAAGAAGTATGTTACAGAAAAGTAACTGATGTTATTTTTTAGTAAAACAGTACGTTAAAACTGAAATCACTAAAGCAAACAGATGATTTCCAAATCGAAACATGTCATTATCATTTTCTGTTAACTTCAAATAATTTTAATTCTTGTGATTCAAATTGCGATGTGTAAATAGTTGTTAAGTTTGTTTAAAATTATTAATTTCATTGAAAGCAATAGTTTATTTTCTTATAAATTACTATTACTGAGTTTGGTTTAAAAAAATAGTAATAACTAATACAATTTTCCTACACTGCAGTAATTGAAGTCCGGCAAAAAAAATGAAGTAATCAGAATGTAAACGATAGTTCGCGATAACTGCGTTATTTGTTAGCCGATTTAAAGACAAAAGGAGTCAGTGTATATACAATGCAATGCTTTACAGTTTACTTGATAGACCATACTTTAATAAATTAAAATTTACAGAGGTATATGTGATCAAATAATTACAGTGGCCGCCACCGCGAATTTTTGTATATTAAAGAATATTAATATAAACACGTGTACTAGTTTTCATTAAGGTGTCTCAATTCCTTCTTGAGATAGAAATTTTTAATTAAAAAATCACATAATGGCGGTCAGATGAAATACGAGACGTTTGTGGACTTGTGGACTTATGTTGGTAGGAATTTTTTCTGATATTAAGCCATAACATTGAAATATGTAAAAAGACACTTTTTACGTTACACATTGTATAAGATTAATGTATGTTTCTCGTTTCAAAAGTAAACATATTTTTCCTTGTTTAACTTTTGCCAATAGTAGACAAATATGTAGTTAGTTTCATGTAACTGATATTTTTTACTTGTGCTTACTATGCACATTTGTGCCCGAAAATGTCACTGAAACTGCCTTTTTGTCTACTCAATTAGTACGTGCTGGAAAAGATTAGTTTAAGATGATGGAGACAGTACAAGGTAAAGAGGGATCGTTTTTATGTGCGTAATGACAGGAGCAGAAACGAGCCAATCATCCATCACGAGCGTGTGACGTCCGCTCTATTCCGATTGTGCCCATGAAACGTCTGCGACCTCTGCCTGCCTTTAATCATTCACGCTCCCTACGACGGTGCGGCGGGCGCCTCTATTAACCACCATTAGACGCAGTACTGCTGTATTACTCAGCCCTAGTTAATTATAATGAAGGTAATGGACCGAATACGTCCGCGGGACTCGCTCATCTGTGGGAGCATAGATGTGTGTAATTTGTTAGCAAGTACGTAGATAAACTTTTGTGAATCTCAAGTATCTGTATTGTTTTTACCAACGTCAAACATGATACTGATGGCGGTAGTGAATCGTGATGATCATTTTAATATTTTGATTAGTAATGAGCTACAAATACTTCATTAAAGAACTGTACAGAATCATCGGCTGCGTTCTGGCAGCGTCCAAATCATCTTTTGCTTGTTCGAGAGCTGATAATTAAGATCGATTACGATGATTGGCGATTATACGCGTCTGGTTGTAAATAACATCAAACGCATTTTACTTTTACATTCGAATTTAGTGATTGTAACATTTAACTGTCAGAATCTATTGAACAATTTTTAACAAGGAAGTTTGGATAAAGAAAGATAGAGGTCGTTATTAAAACATCCATATCAATTACATTTGTAAATACTTAACAGTATTCATCCGACGGTCACTCACGAAGTCTGAGATCACATTATTTACGTATCCATAGATTATTAAGTAAGATAATAAAAGATTTTTTTAGTTTTAGTGTATACGTTTTTTATTAGCAAGTAGTTTTACGGTATCCCGGTCTCCTGCATTACTCCCTCTATGTCTTCATGTTCTTATGTTCTTCTTGCATGCTATCTTCAGGCTGTCTCTTTCCTTCAATTTGGTGGTTTTAAGGATTCAGATATTCTGTGGAATGTCCATATCATCTTAATTACTTCATATCAATTGACTCCAGTAAACTCACGTTAATTCCCATTGACCATACCTTTTCCTGTATGTGTACAGCACCGATTTGTACATCCTTGGACTTTAGACCTAATTTTTCATTCGATATCCATACCTCCTCACCGTATGCACGAATACATTGTACGTTGATTTTTTAAACCTGTAATTTTATTTTATTTGTAAATTTTTACAGCATCATAGCCCATTTAATTGTCTGATTGTAGGTTTAACCTGCTTCACTCTACTAGAGATTTCTGAAATCAATTACTATGGATATTACCATGAATCGCCATTTCATCCTTTTCCTCAAAACACGTTTCCTTCAATTGTTTTGTCAACAGATCATTAAGTAAGTATTCATTTGGAGCTAAAGTATAACATTAATGAGACTAAGACTGTAAACTTATGGCATTAGCCAGTGTTTAGTATTATTACCCATACAGTAATATCAAGACAGTAAAGCGACCCAGTAAAAAATAAAAGTGTATTAACAATAAAAAATATGCGTATCAGAAGAATTTATTCATATTTTACTTCAGACATTAATATAGATACAATTTTACAATTTATTTAAAATAGAAAACAGTATTTTTAAAGCGTTCGGACATTCAGATCTATGTCTAGACGTAGAAAGTTTCTCTAGTGTTTATATATATAAACTCGTATGAGTTTTTTGTGTAAGACAAATTAGCAGGAATTGATAAAATAGGTACAGAGAACATTTGCCTAGGGATGACATTGTTAATATTAAATGAAACTTTATTTAACTGTATTTTGTAAATAATTAATTCTTAGTATTGTAGTTATCAAACGACTTTACGCCGTTACAGTTTTGCATGTTATATAACTCATATGTGGACGCGTTGATCGAATTTTGTATTCAAGTGCCTAACAACTGGGATCAACTATTGAATGACTAGTACTTCTTTAAATCTAATGAACTCTATGATACGCCTATGAGAATGTTGGGCAACGCGATAAATGAGCACGACCAAGGTACAGACAGACGCCCATCTCTGAGTCAGTCGCCAAATCTCAACGACGCGTAAAAACACGTGTGTATCAGATTTACAGTGCTAAGTGACTTTCTTTAATTTTTAATAAATATCGAACTGTGTATGAGTGATTTATAATTTTTATACCTAAAAAATGATGTCCTCGAATCACAAAGCGTGTTGTTTTATAAAAAAAAGATCTTGTAAGAAAAATACCTGATGTAACTGCATAGGCTATGTAATCAAAATATTTTCATTACAATAACTCGTAGTTAATTAATATATTTTAAATATAAATTACGCAAGTAAAAATAATTTTATTAAATTCGTCACTTATTTTGCGACCATTTTATAATTTTCTTTGTTTTCTGTTTATTTCTACGATAAAAGTTACAGCATCCACGTAAACGTGGGTTATTAAAATAAGAGAGAATTAAAAGTTTGATAACTTTGTTAGAACGGGTGTACTGTAAAGCAGATCTAATAACTTGTGAACGAAATAGAAATAGGACTGGATGTTTTTGTTTGATGAATTCTGTGTAACTCAATAAACAGTGTAGCATAATACTTCGCACTTCAGTTGAGTGGCTTACTCACTTTTCATTTATTTTCACAAAAATTATAAATACATAGTTTAGTAAATGAGACATTGCAGAATTTCTAACAGTAAAATGTTATTCATATTGTAATTGGTTTTGCAAGTCCTGCAGACGCCATTTTATAAAATAATTAAATTAAATTTGTTTCTGTTAATATAAACGCGAAGCCGTTTCGTATGTAAGATTTGCGGGGTAAATTATTAGTTTCATTCATAGTGAGTTGCAAATGTTAATCAGCTGTTAGTATTTATGAGAAATTGAAGTCAAACCATTTATAGAACTGGCTGATTATTTTCTCTCATTCATACAATAATCTGAATGCTTGTTTATTCTTCTCTCGCCTACATATGTTGTTGATTCTGCTGATAACTACCAGTTCTGTATCCATACATAGACCTATTTGTATGATATATACTTAGGTGCAGTGGCGTACCTAGGCCAATGAAGGCCCGAGGCGGATTTCTTTCTGAGGCCCCCCTCCCATAAGATGGGTGTTTATATCCAATTTATATTTAAGTAACACACAGCAAAAACACTTTACTGTTACATATTTATTGTCTAATTACTGTATTGATACATCTAGTTAGAAAACTTTATAAGAATCTGTAATAATATTTGAAATAAAAAGCCACTTTCACATTGTAAATACATAGTTTAAAGAAATAATAGATGTAGTATTATTTATAGACTGCACTAAATTTATTACAATTTTTATAACATACAATAAATTTATATACTGCAAAAAACAAATTTATCATTGCTTCAAACAATATTTGGCAATTTTTTTCAAGTCAGTTAGCTGTTTTAGTGCAAATAAGGTGAACCTTCTAACTGACCGCTTTCTAGTCTTGGCCTAGAAAATTTTCTTGTATCATGAAAGCTTATTTTCCTTCTCAACTTGTTTTTGATCAATAAAATTGCTAGTCCATTTGGTTGTAATGTAAATTTTAAAATAATATAAACAAATCTTTGGAATGGGACGATTAAATACTGGACATCTTCTACTGTTGCGTTTCAGGACGTGACAATAGAACATTTTCAAATAAATTAAAAAATTTACAAAATAAATTTAATTTTCCAAATCTGGAGGCTCGTTACTTAGTGGGGCCTGGGGCGGTCCGCCCCCCGCCCCCTTTAAAGTCCGCTACTGCTTAGGTGAATCTACACTTAATCGTATTTTTACATGTTAAGGTCTCGTGGTTTTATGTTGGGTCTCTCTCCGATTATTGTAACAAATATTATTTTTCTTGTTCTCCAAAACTGTTTAAAATTTATGTTTGATGGACAGGGCTTTAAAAGCCTCTTGTTTTGGGCTGGGACGTTTCTTCTATCAGATTCTATTGTCAATAGAACATATACATTTGATCATCGGTATAAATTAGCAACAACAATACAACAAAATTTTACTTTTTTGCAAACAACAGATTAATATAGTATGCTTATTCTATATGAAATGCAGTTTACTATGTTGTACCAGACAGGAGAGAAAGATACAAACATTCCAAAAATCTTCCTACATCCTGTTATGTTGTAACCCTTTTCTACTGATAATGGTGAATTCTATAGACACAGATATTATGGAGTCCGATAAAACGTCGTCTTTGTCGCCGTCATTTCAACGTGTAGGCTTATGGCCTGTTCCGTCTTCACTGCAGCTATCTCTTCCAGGGCCTACCCATAGATCTTCTGCCAACTGGTTTGTAGTCTACAGCGCGCTTTAACAGCATCTGGTGGTCCATTCTGAAGACGTGCTCCACCAGGGCAAGCCTCAGCTACTGGACGGGTCGCAGTTGGTGGATGGCGAAAGTTCCATCAGATATGATGGACAGCTGCGAATAAAGCTACACCGAATAGGCAGTCCCGAACCGAGGTGGCTGCATTAGCAGGGAGTGGTGAGGTGACCGATGACGTGGTCGCACCAGCTAAACTCAACATAATTCCTATGACAATGCTGTAACATGGCGAGTAAGTGCCGCCATAAAATAAGCACTGTCCCATACTGCCTTGTATGGTATGGGATAGATTCCCAAAGGCTAGGAGACGGACACTCCAAAATCAAACCGTGAGGTAGGTCAGGTTCTAAGGTTTAGAGAAAGCAACTGACTTAGGAGAGTAAACTCCGATAGGAAATCGGGCATGGCAGGGTGCCTTGAGGTGGCATTCCCATCACCTGCCTACCTAACTTGTAACGGAAAATTTGACCTAGTTATAATTTTAATAAATAAGCTATGCTGAAAATAGAAAAGGGTGTGCGTGAGAAAGCAGAGAGGCGCTAGGAAACGAGTTGGCAATAATGTGAAAACAGAATTACTTGCTAAAAGCTTGATAATGCATGTACGGTATGTTGAGGCACGATTTGGGACACTACTGCCATAAATTGTATTATGTTCAAATAGTAAGGGTGTTTACCAAATGTTGTAAAACCTAAGTGCATATAACAATATCTGGCGTGGGAAAGCGATGTCGTTGTGCAAGTGAGATAGAATGAGACGCTACTTTATGTAAACACGTGTGCGCAGAGAAACGTTAGGCGAATAGGAAAAAGCGTCATACGCTACGCGGGAAGTTGTAGTTAAGCGGATTGGTTGAATTCGTATTTAGCGGTAGTTTGTACCTATCAGAGCATTTTGTTGTAGTTCGTAAGTAAGAGAAACTTGAAGCATGTATATATTGTGAACTTGGAGGAAATAAGGGCAGTCTTCTTAACATCGGCAGAATTGTACGGAGAGACTCGTGTACGTTGTTTTGCGTCAAATAATATAGATATTTTAATAATTAAAGGAAAGAATCAGTAAATTTCCCAGAAGTAACAAAGTACGGGAACACTATAATTATTCATATTGAAGTTATAAAGCAAGTTTCAGAAATCATAATAATTCGAAGAGTGTATAATCGAAGTTATAATAAATAATAATAAATAATAAATATATACGAAGTTTTGTTAATTCTTTATGTGGCGGTAATTCGCGGAAGGAGGCGCTGGAGTTCGAAAGAAAGTTGTGACGGTATAAATTAGTCGGGCCAAACGCGACGTGGAGTGAGTTAAATGCACTTAAGTTAAATTCTGTCATCTTTGTGTCCAGTGTAATTATACAACATAGTTAGAGGTATAATCCATATGTTAGTGTAGTGCACTTGTGATAAAGTGAATTGTGCAAGTTTAACCAGAATCAACACGACGACGGCTGCTGACGAACACCGATCTACAATAGCTTCAGGACCACACACTTGGAAGGATTTATGCAAGTAAAGAATAATGAACATTTAAATTATATATTTTGATAAATAAATATATGTTGTATGCAACATAGTGACTCAATCTGTCATAAAGAACTCACTGGTAGTAGAATCATATTTAAATTTGTCAATGAGTAATTCAATTCATATAATAAGATTTTAATTTTGTAATATATAAATACAATTCGTAATTAAAGTGATTATCATACTTTAATTTGTGTTTATTATTACTGGCGCCCTGAGGTAAATCAAGAGTCGGTACACTAGAATAAGTACCATAAACTATTATAGAAATTAATATATATCATATTTGATAAAGATAGTTTGTGATCTTATTTTTCACATGCTCATAGGCCAACTTAATTTTCAAATCAATAATTTTAACTCTTTTACAAAGGCCTAGCAAGAAGTGTATTACAAACTACAGGCTGGTAACCTGTTTTAGGGAAATTTTTTTGAATACTAAGAATTTTCAGAAGCAGCCGGATGGATGGCAATAAAACCTGTCGGTTAAATTTGTTGGCAATTATCGTGCAACTCTCTACATTCTTTAAACAAAACGTACTAAATATCATGTGTTAGTACTATGTAAAGTGCGAGCGAGAAATTGCCTTGCGGTCATTTGCTGTCTGCAACACGTTGCCCGAAGTGTGTGGCGGTAATTGATTAATTAATTTATCGAGTAATTACATATGTATGGGTAAGGTGTATTGACCTCTGTCTGCTTCTCACTCGCTGCCCACGTACCGTTATTAAAGTAGCGTGGATCGTGATTGCTGAACACTGCAAAAAAGCGTTAAACGCCAGAAATTTTGGCAAAATTGGAAGCAAATCTCGGCAGGTTCTCCGTTACTATCCAGCACGTTGTGTTTATAATTAAAGCCAACTTTTGTATTTGTTTTTAACTGTTGTTAAATACACACAATAATTTTACAGATTTTATTAGAAAGTCTTCTTGTCTATAAAAAATAAAGAAAAAAAAGGTTTTCTATAAAGTCTTCTTGTTTAAAAGAAAGTTATTATACGCCAGTCTTTAAAAAATTGTCTATAAAGTCTTCTTATTTAAAAGTAAGTTATTGTACGTCAGTCTTTAAAAAATTGTGTTTCTCAACTCCAATAAACGTCGAGAAATATGTCTCGTCATTTTTATATTTCACATCAAATATCATGTGAAACCGCTGCTTTTGCCTCATAATTGTCCAATGAATTTTCGTTTTCTATTATTTTTCGTGCGGACCATAAAATGGCAAACTTGTTATTTTGTCGTAACTTTGGAACAAGCATTTCCGATCCTATATTTAATGACACTATTTCTATACCGTACTTTCAACTTTAGTGATCAGCCTATAGAATCAACAGTGTTCTGACGCCTATAGAATAGTCTAAATGTACCGACGAGCATATTGTGTATAGATTAAATGGTGCCATTTTAAATAAATGATAATGTAATTTTTGTTACCTAGATTATAACATTTTATAAATATTTTTATTGATTAATTTGAACTAAAATGTATAAGAGTAATCAGCACTTTCCAGCATTGCACAAGTTCTAACTACCGTTTCTATCTATCAGGACAGTTTTCTTATTCTAGTTGCTGGACTGCCATAACTCTATTCACTCGTCTTCCCAAAAATGTTCGTGAGGTTCCTTTTTCCTTTCCGGCTCATAGTGCTCACAGTGCATTCTATACTTATGTTGGATACTTTCCTTTCAGTATGCTTTCCATGCGCTCATATGAATTCAATTGCTTTGCCTTGTACCGTTTCCTTTCGAACCATACTAACGTGTAACATTATTGTAAGGTCTTCAGTTTTTGTTTTGAATTAATAAAGTCAAAACTAATTTTTCAATGTGTAGAAGAGGTTACAGGCATATTTTATGTAATTATCGATGTAGTTATCTGTAACGAAAATAAAAATTTCGTGAAACACATAAATAAAAGTGCAGTAGACCTGATACAATTTAGGTAAACAGTTAAACAGTGTTTTCTGATACAATGGTATAATTGAACAGTTATAACAACACTTCGTAGTTGGACTGGCACCACGCTCTGATCGCTATAAAACAATTTGCAGAATTAACGGACTGAACTGCAGTTACGCTGTATTTATAAAGAGACATACCTAAATAATTCCCTCTAAAATTGTATTGTCCTTTAGGTATTTGTGGATAGCGTAACATAAATGGTCAGTGGTAATGAAGGTTATTGTCATAGCAACGTGATGTCGGTTGTAGGCAATGTTGTCACAGTTGAATGTGACCATACAGCAACGGTGATGATGACGTTAGCAACGAGCAAATTCAGCCACTGCACTGCGATAGCGTCTAATACGCAAAACCGCAAAACAATTGAGTGTTATGTGTATATGTATTGAGTTTGGAGAACATTATCTTGTGCAAGTACCGTCTGCTATCAATAGTATGTGTAGTAAACATCTAACCGTATCTCAGACACAGACTGAGTTTAGCGGTGATTGCGTTTGGGACGAGCGGATTTCTCTTATCAGATGATAAACGTTTTTGCAAACGTCATGATTTCATGAATGATAGTAATGGCTGGGGTGGGTGAGAGAGAGAGTGGAAGGGTGAGAGAGTGAGGGAGAGAGAGGTACAACGTGTTGGTTAGTGAACGTTTATCAACCGTGCGAAGTGGAATCAGGCCCATCAAAGCGAATCATGCGAATCATGGTGTAAATACTAGTATAGCCTAGTTCTTCTTCTTCTTTAACTTCCTTGTTAGGACTCTGTCCTGTTCTATAACAACGGTTCTACGTGCTGTCACTCCACCCCTTCCTTGGCCGACCAATGCTCCTCTTGTTGGTGTTTGGCTGGGTATCTCTTGTCTTTTTCACTAGCCTTGTGTCATCCATTCTTGATATGTGTTCATGTCATATTCTTCTTCTTTCCGCAATCCAAGAACTAATATCTGTTACATTACACATTTCTCTTATACTATTGTTTGGTAACCTATCGTACCTTATCTTTCCTAGTACCCTCCGTAATATAGTCAATGTCGTTATCTTTGAGTTATTGCTGTATCTGGCTTGATCTCTGATGCATAGGATATTACTGGACGTATTGTGCTTTTGTAAAGCCTACTTTTTGCTTCTTGTATGATATGAGGTATTTATTATTCCATGTTTTATTTGTGTGGGAATCTCCAAGGTATATTAAATGTCTGTGTAGTTTTGCAAATCCTGAAACGGTTTAAGTGTACGATAATGTGGATGTAACATGTGAAAAATAAAATATGTAATCAATTTATTGATTTTTGACGATTATGGATTTGGCGATTATGACGATAAATGTATTTTTACGTAGTTATGCTTATACATGTATGTAATGCTTATACACTTTGTACGTTGTTTATTACTAAAAGGTATTTTTATATTTGGAATATAAGAAATCAGACTTTTTAAATTAAACACTTATCTGCGAAAGATTAGCAAATAACATTACATATCAGAATAACTCAGGAGCGTAAGTAAAACTTGATTTTGGTTATTAACCGAATCATTAGTTTTGATTAAATGTTGATTTGTGCTGGCAATTAAGAACAATTTGTTTACATTTAATGGGAGCAGTAACTTTTTAAGAAACACTTTCCTTTCGTATGTCTTAAGTGCTCTTTGACCTACGTATACTCAGACCGTGATACGGGTAGACGCTTTCAAATTCACAAACAACAGATGGCACGACAACATTAGCCTCCGTACAGTAAAATGTCGGCATGGAGAATCATTCATGACTTCCATGTTCTAAGATTTATATTTAATATCATTTTTAAAATGAAATATTTCCATAGAAACGACTTCTTTCTTCAGCCTTAACCACAGTAACGTATACCACCTCACGTTAGCGCACTCGATTTACACTGATGATGGCAGTCGATGGCACTGCCGAAACGTCTGGTTTTGCAGAAAACATTGGAACACGGCCAAACAGCCCGGGAAGGAATTTTAACAACAAAATACTTCTTTGTTACCGATAACGTAGTACATATATAACAAATTATCCCCTCCCCTTCAACTACCCTTTTAATTTACAAATATTTCATCTACCTTTCTATAGTGGATTATTATGACCTTCTTTTCAGGATCTTTATAAATAAAAATAAAGTACTTTACTCTTGTTAAAACATAAACAAACTATAAGTAAACTACCCCTTCCCCTTAACCGAGCTTCACCAAAATCAATAGACTTTGAATCCTCTACAACTCAGGCACATATGCAAAATATTATTTGATTCTGATTGAATTTGCGGCAGTTATCGCTCGCCATAGAAAAAATTCTACACACAGACGCACAGACACAAACACACAGACACTTTTCGGAAAATGACTTTTCATCATGTTTTGAGG
This sequence comes from Magicicada septendecula, assembly GCA_034769895.1. Lineage (NCBI taxonomy): Eukaryota > Metazoa > Arthropoda > Insecta > Hemiptera > Cicadidae > Magicicada > Magicicada septendecula. The sequence continues at coordinate 139,517,957 of CM068372.1, forward strand.
GTAGTAAAATCAGAATCAGCCTTTATCTCGAAAACGATTTTTTTCGCAATCACCATACTTCCATTTCCTTATGGAACATGGAAGTAAGAGAAGACATTACTAAGAACTATAAAAGAGTAAGTACTTAAAAAAACGTAATTGATCCTTTTTGTATCGTCGAATTAATTTGGGAGTTATGCAACGTAGGCTGGCTTAGCAGCGTGGCCAGTACTACGTATCAACCGCCCGTTATGATCTCAGGATGTTATCTCAGGTACTCGTTTCCACCGGCAGAGTCGACCCGGAAGATGAAAAACGTATTTTGTTTTTATGATCGACTAGAGAATCAAAACCAGTACCCCTAGATTTGGAGGTGGCTTACTCACTGGCGCCAAAAATTAAAATAGTGCATTAAAAACCCAAAAAGTAACGTAGACAATGAGTTCTATACACAAAAAAAGGATTGATGCAGAATAAAAGAAGGTTAGGGAAGAGAAAAAGTTTAAGATAGACAGACATACACCCGGACCCGGAAGATATTTGGAAGTCGGAGGCGGATCAACATAGCCTACGTCTGTGGTTGAGTAACTACAGAGTGAATTATATAATTAATTACTCAATTACAGTACATAACTCGGGAGTGGTTACCAATGGTAAACGACGTGTAAGCATTGTTCTGTTCGTACACTTCACGAATCATTGTCACTAGTGTAAAATTTTCATTCAGAAATTTTTCACTTGAAAGTAAATCATATGTATTCGTTAATCCTCTGTTGGAACAAGTATTTGATATTATATTCTTTAAGTAAAAGGGTTTTATATGTCTCCTCCGTTTCGTTTAATTACTATATTTTTTATCCATTGTTTTGGTATGGCAATTCTGCTAATTAAAAAAAAATGATCACACCCTACATCGACCCCTCTAAACACGAGCGCGTCTAGTACGAAATTGGCTGTTTTCCTATTGGCTATTATACAATCAATTGGCTGTTTTCCTATTGGCTATTATACAATCAATTTTATGATCAAGATAGAGATATAGAAAATAAAGTGACGAATTTCACAAGAATGTGTGGAACGATTTGGAGAACGTTGAGAAATAAATTTAGAACGGAAACTTAAAGAAAATTTTATAAAACAACGGCACACTACTGTATGGTTCTGAAACTTGGGTCATAAAGAAAAAAGATGAACAGAAGATACAAACAGCAGAAATAAAATTTCTGAGATCAGTTAAAAGGTATAATAGACGAGATCATATAAGAAATGAGGATATAGTAAGTGATTTATATAATTTTGCAGTTAACGAAACGATTAAAGAATACAGAAGAAAATGGATTCAACACATCAGTTGAATGGAAGAAAGTGGAATACTAAAGCTGGCGAAAGATTACAACCCTAGAGGCAGAAGAAAAATTGGTAGACCTAAGAAAAGGTGGACTATGGAATAGAAACCGTTAAACCTGAAACCGTTAAGAAGATGATGATGATGAAGTAAATCATAATCAAGAACGAAGACCTACTTTCTGACATCCAATGTTTCCTGAAGCTTGAACGTCTTAAATACTTTGGTAACACTACCAGCGCAGAATATTCAACTATTAGCTAACGACAAGTACTGTTTTTTTGCCACACTAAAGTAGTGGGGTTGAAAAATGAAGAAAACCCGTGAATAGAGAAATCCATTTCCATTGATATTTTCCAAGTTCAATTTCCCAAATACGAATCTTTAACAAATATAATCCTGAGACATAGGGCACCTTACCAGTAGTAGCCACGAGGCAGTTTATAGGCGGTATAGGCGATATAGGCAGTTGGTCTACTTGCAAAGAATAATTCTGCGGCTCTTCGAATTGAGTCTCAAGTGATCCGAACATTAAGTTCCCAGGAAGGCGAATGTCCCTCTCAACCACTAGTTTTGCTGGAATCATGCCGGTTATGTCGTGTATTGATAACAGATATGCTTTTTGTCGTTTTCCGCTTCTTCCGCCTCCTGTGTGCGTTTCTCATTGTGTCGTTTCTCTGCTCCTCTGCCTCTTGTCGTCGGTCCTCTATTTGCAACAACAGCGCGTGGAAATTTTTCATCATCCGACTGGTATCAATTTTTGCAAGTAGATTATCACGTACACTACTCTTCTAAGAAGTGTCCTCTGTTTCCACTGTTAAAGGTTTTGTCCCACTTCTAACCCATTGTTACGGCGGCTCACGAATCTTCGTATAGTACAGGGGAAACAAAATAATATACACCGATGAAGTCTCTAATTAAGAACTTTAATTAATCCGAAACAATAATTTGAAATCAACAAAGGTAGTCTCATAAAATAATTAAAGTTGAATTATGGCATGCAATAATAATGTCACGTTACTAAAGTACCGCACTAATTAACACAATAATGACTTTCCACTAATCAGCAAAAACCACTTGATCCGCAGCCGCACAAATCGCCAACTGTAATTCACTGCCAAATCGGTGACCGACGCTTATATAGATCCCGCATTGGTTCCAGAATAATTTTCCATACTACTGGCGGCATGCCAACATAATTTCCGTAGTTACAAAAGCTCAAACAGTATGGAGGCTACGTTAGTGCACGACATTGACACAGACGCTGCACGCGGTCGGCTAGTCGAGAAATGTGTAGAACGACGCTCTCGAATTTTCCAAAGCGTTACGTAATTGTCGTAGCATATATATGTCTTAACACCCTTCTATCAGAACTGCACTATAATTGTGGATTAATTTTTGTTGATGGTTTAATTGCTTAAAAAACATTGTTAATCAATGTCTTTCACAATATCATAGAACGCCGTCCGTTCACACACACACACACACACACACACACACACATAACATACGCGTACATGAATGTCATGGTAAACATTTTATAAGGCTATACGAATCTATATAGAATTTTACTATTAACATAACTTACTTTATATGTCAAGTTGTTGTGCCAAGAACAAGCAAAAGTAAAAAGAAAATGTAAGAAATAAATAGTGTGTGACGTATATGACATATTCATACAAGATAATAATTAAGAAGAAAACTTGGGTATTGTTGTTTATTATAACAAGAATTGAGATTTAACAAAAGCGTGAACAGTTCGTATTTTTTACTGTGTGTTATTTATATTGTTGTTTTTGTTCTTGTGTACACAATACAAAGAAAGGAAAAAAATCGTGCTGAAAGAATATATCCAGTTAAGATACTTTGCCAATTCCAAGTCATTTGTTCTGATAAACAGCCCTGACAAAATCAAGGACCGTTCTTTTCACAACTACAAAATGTACTTAACAAACATATAACGAGATTGTCTGTAGATATTAGAATAAAAATAGTTTTAAAGGGTTTTTTTACATTTTCTTTGTCATACTGACTAAAATTGTAATAAAGTATTTTGTATTTAATGCAGTGGTGTTAGTAAAAATTTAATAAAAATTGATTACATAAAATAGACAAAAAATGTGCCAAATAGTATATTAAGAAAATTAATTCAGAATATTAACTATTCATTTCGTAAAATAAAGATACAATTTGTACTATATTTTATATAGTTGTTATAAAATAACATACTTCTTATTATCGGAAACTCCTCACTCAAAGAGACTTACATTTTTTGTGGCAGATTTTATTCGTGTTTCATTGAGGACCTCTGACTGCCTCCGGAAATTAAGAGACTGGACAGAAACAATGACAAACACAGTACATCGGTCTCTCCTGACAGGACATTCTATCTCTAATGATAATGCATTATGGGATGAAGGTCAGGCAGTTTTAAAGTGTGAATAATATAAACCAACACGATGTGTATACCTCAACATTGTATGCACAATTATTACTTCAAATAATAGAACTAGAACTAGTTGAGGGATAAGACAAATGTTTTCTGTAGGCCCACAAGCGCACATGTTCAAACACCCACACACACGCTCGTATGAATATTTAGGGTTTATTTGTAGTAACAGTTTTGAGAGTTTGTGACGATGGCGTAGACTCTTCAAATTTACCTTTATTTGCATTTTCATTAGATTCACTTCAAACAGCGCACAAGTACAAACTGTTACTATAGTTTATTAAAGAAAATTAATGTCAATATTTACAAGACAAACTGTCTAGATTAAGCCTCTTACGATTATGGTATTTAAAATTAACATTTTACTAAGTCAACACGTAAACTAAATGAATGTTGCGGAGGCCAGCTTAACTTTAAACCGAGTAAATTAGTAACTTGAAACAAAATTAAAACTGTTCGTTTTCTAGAATTCTGTTATTGTTTTTGTAAAAACGTCACAAAAATTGTCAGTTACATTAAACATTAATTTTATAAACTCTTCTTGAAACACTTTAAACATTTTTAAATAAAGATATACTAGCCGTTTCATTCATTAATTACGTGTTTTGTTTTTTGGTTAACATTTTTAAGGAGTAGTTTATTTCAAGATAAACTTCAAGATAAGTTTATTTTGAGAATTTACTTCAAGATTATAGGAAAAAAGAAAGATGTCATTACAGTCAGTTTCAAGAGTTCTTTTTTTAAATTTTGTGAATTTTTATAGTAAAGTGAAAGCTAAATTACGCATTGTTGGACGTTAATAGTTGTTAAATTTTTATTTATCTAAAAATTTTTAACGGCGTTTGCATAATTGTCATGAATGTGGAAAATCATTACATTTTCGTGCAAAAAATTCACTTATATAATTCTAAAAATGACGCTGTTTTTACGTCCACTTGAAATCACTGCTTGTTGCCATAATTTTGTTTACTTATCAACGTGTCAATAAAATATGTAGTTTTAAAATGTTTCAACGTATATTTGTAAACATGTCATCCTACTAGCCTGTGTGCATTTACTGTTTTATCAATGAATAAATTTTTCATCAGGATATATATACTGTTACGACATTACAGAACGATCTACATGTTTCTCGGATGTTCTAAGTGGAATCCGGCTGTAATGTTGTGTGCGTACGTGACACTTGTCACGCGCTCGATACTGATCCAGATTTCACCAGTCCGCGCGCGCTTTGTGCAAGGCCGCAATCAATTACGTTCTGGTGTTTTCTAGTAGCGTTTTTGACGCGTAGCATGGACGTTTCTGGAATTTCGGCGGGGTATAAATACAAGTACTCAGCGACGCTCAGTTTCAGTTTGAGTTGCGATTTATTCGAATGCGGTTCATGGTAATTGTGGCGAAGTGTTATATGTTTTATATTTGTGCGGGACGATTGTAATACAGTTGTATTTTATACACGTTGACATTATTATTGCGTGTGTACACTTTTTATTTTATTTGTTGTAAGAGACTGTCTTGTTGATTACAAACTGTTTATACATATATTAGTAGTGCAAGCCTACTAAGAGTTTTATTGCAAATTGTATTGCAATTTTTTTTACGAGGGAGACTGTGGAAAACTAATGTTTGCCGCAGGGGAGTCCGCACTCCTACGGTGTGTGGGACTCGCACCCACCAAAACCACAAACCCTGTTGTCCACGACATGGATCCACCTCGGGATTCAGCTTTCGCAATAGTTTAAGGTAGTGCCATTTCTACTTCGTCCAGGGGACGTTCATCAGTTTTAAACATTCAGCGGGTCCACGTTACCTGTTTTCTGCTATTCTGTCAGCGGGCCGAGCAAGATCATCTTCGGCTTCCTTCTTTTGCCTTTCTATGTAGGCTGCTACCTGATCCCAGTGGTGTTTACTCTCCAGCATTATTCCAATGATATTTTCAGGCAAGATCTGTCCCACTAAATTTTCCAGGGTTTGGCTCCACTCTTTCCATCTATCACAGGTGAAAAACGTGCGATTCACATCGTCTAATTCCTGTTTACTGAAAATGCAGTTTGGTCTGTCTACTTTCCCCATCCTACATAGGTAAGCCCGGAACAGGCCGTGGCCAGTCAGAAACTGCGTTATGAAATAATTAATCTCGCCATGTTTGGTGTTAATCCACTCAACTAATTGTTTTATGAACCTAGCGGTCCATCTTCCTGGCACTGAGCCATAGTACCCCCCCCCCCACACACACACACACACACACACACACACACACACACACACACACACACACACACACACACACACACACACACACACACACACACACACACACGCACACACACACACGCACACACGCACACACACACACACACACGCACGCACACACACGCACACGCACACACACACACACGCACATTACAGCTGGAATAGCCGAGAAACACGTAGCACGTTCTGTAATGTAGTAGCAATACAGACACAACTGGACTAACCATAAAGCCTAAACTTACACGATTACTACATATGCGTAGATGGTCACTTTGTCTAGTAAACATGAAATCGTCCGATTTATGGAACATGCCCAGGCAGGTAGACGAGACGAAGGAAAGGCGCAGAAATAATGTAGACCCAGAACAGTGATACCAACTAACACTAAACAATTAATTAATAATGGGAAACGTTTTTTGTTTTATAGGGCATTTTACAATTAAAAACTTACAGATCTCTACAGATTTACGTCGATATAGGCCTGTACTTATGGCTTTTGAAAAGTAAGAAGTATTAAGACGATTGTCAAAACAGTGGGGGGAGCGGTATTGACAATCTTTCCCATAAAAATATTTGCCCCGTTTTCTCAGCTTTACATATATGGAATGACTTCAAATTTGTACCACTTGTATACTAACATCTTTTTCAAAGATACATTGACCAGTTTTTAGATATATTTTATTCCATATTAAACAAAAATTTCCGACGCATAGTTTGAAATGTCTTGTTCCTGTAGAAAATTTCTAATTCATTTTTGAATGAATATTTTACAAAATACTCCCATCATAAAATGTATTTGTACCCTACAAACTCCAGCAAAAATTTGAAAGAAATCGGTTTAGTATTTCCTGAGAAAATGGGCCTTTTATACAAAAAAATTCACTTTTCAGGAAAACAAAATTAAAGATAAATAAAATGCTATTATAAGGTGACTATATACAAAAGTCTTATACCACCGGTAGTAACATATGGATGCGAAGCCTGAACATTAACCAGCACAGAAAAGCAGCATCTGTCAATATATGAACTAAAAGTCTTGCGGAAAATCATTGGACCTCTACAAACTGAAGATGGCTATTAGAGGATTTGAATGAATCATGAATTAGACCAACTGATTCAGGGTGATTAAGTTTAATATGAGTAAAAGGCTTCAGTGGCTGGGCCACGTAAGGCGAATGAATAAAAGAAGAATGGCTAAGAGAACTGCAGATTGGAGATCGGTAGGAAGAAGAATGAGAGGTAGACACAGAAAAGAGATGGTTGGATGACGTGAAGGATGATTTGAGATGTATTAACGATAGGGAATTGAGACAGATGTGTAATGAGAGAGCGGAATAGAAGAAAGTCGTTGAGCAGGCTAAAACCCAGGCTGGGTTGTAACGCCAGGAAAAGAAAGAAGAAAAAAAGAAGAACATGCTATTATATAGTAATTATTTTTTTCTCAATTATTCCACTCCCACAAGAGAGACAGTTTTCATTTACAGCTGCTAATGCTTCTTCTAACTTAATTTTTTACATATACAATAACAAAACTACTATATTCATTACCTTTAAGAAAGAACGTCTCCAAACTTTCGTTTAGATGGACGATAATCTCAGATTATTTACTTATTCTGCAGAAGTCCTAGGTTTGGGTGTCAGAACATTTCTTTCATATGTTTTTTAGCTTTTTAAAAATCCCATTAGGTATAATCGCGACATAAAACAATAGCCTATAACAACCGACTAACTGACATAAAGCACTATTTCACATCTGAAAGCAACATTCAAAATAAAGAAATCAGCACTCATAACCTCTAAAATAATTTCTGAAGAGTTCAAGGAAAAAAAATAAAAAAAATTAAAACGTGTAAAAAATATTAATTGTTATCGTTTCTAAGGTAACAACCGACAACGAAGACATAAAAAATACCATTAAATTTTTTTTAGTCATCACAATTAAATAAAAGAGCTGAAATTAAAGCTGCAAGTCTACAGAATGTCGATAGATAGAAAACGAAAATTTCGTTTTTTTTTACCAAAATTGATTACTGACCTCTCTTAAGTTCCATTGTGACAAACTTATTTAACCTGTGATTTTTACATTATTATTTCGTAGAGAAAATGATTTCTTGTGGAAACTCAAGATTTCTTGTTGACTCTCTGTACAGTATATAAAATGGCCGTGTATCAAAGTGTTACGTACCTTGTTCTGAACAGTAGGCCTATATTGTTACAACAATCTCTTTTAACCGCCGAGTTGATTTAACACCGTTTTATAAACTAAGATACTTGAATACAAATGAGTACTAAGGTACTCTGATAAACTAAGACAGTTCTCCAAGTGAAGATTGTCCAACACGCATTCATGTTACAAATAGTAAATTTCGCGTATTTATGGCTGTCACAATAAATAATACAAGTAACTAATTACAAATGTTTGGACGCAATAATTGACAGTTAGTAATGACACATCTTAGCGCCTCGATTCGCGATACGTAAACTGATTGTGGAAAAGTTTTTTACTTTTTATAATTGGCAGGGATGACATTAACCTTCGAGTTCCACTATAGCGTAGTAAACGGAAGTATCGGTATGGAGAACCATACATGACTTCCATGTTCTAAGATTTATATTTAAAATCATTTATGAAATGAAATATTTCCCTATGGAAACTACTTCACTTCAGGCTTCTTTCTTCAGAACACTTACTTCACTTCAGAGACTACTTCTTTCTTCAGCCTTAACCACAGTACTGTGGTCACTAATATGTACCATCTCACGTTAGCGCACTCGATTTTCACTGAAGATGGCAGTCGATGGCACTGCCGAAACGTCTAGTTCAGCAGAAAACATTGGACCACGGCCAAACAGCCCGGGAAGGAATTTTAACAACAAACTACTTCTTTGTTGCCGATAACGTAGTACACATATACAAAATTATCCCCTCCCCCTTCAACTATCATTTTCGTTTATATAAAATTACCCCCTCCACCTTCAACTAGCCTTTTTATTTAGAGACATTTTATCTACCTTTTTACAGTGGATTATGGGCTTCTTTTTAGAATACTTTATTTATCAAATTTAAATACTTTACTCCTGTTAAAACATAAAATGTTGCAGGTAACCTACCCCTTCCCCTTAACCAATCTTTACCAAAATCAACAGGCCTTGAGTCCTCTACAACTCAGGCACATATGCACAAAAATATTTGATTCTGTTGGAATTTGCGGGAGTTATAGTTCACCATATTAAAAATTACTCTTGTTAAAACATAAAACAGTGCTGGTAAACTATCCCTTTCCCTTAACCGATCTTCACCAAAATCAATAGGCCTCGAGTCCTCTACTACTTGGGCACACATACAAAAAATTATTTGATTCTGTATGAATTTGCAGCAGTTATCATTCGCCATAGAAAAAATTCTACACACAGACACAGGCAGACACACAGATAGACACAAACACACACACAGACACTTCTCAGAAAATGACTTTTCTTCATGTTTTGAGGACAGTCCAATCAGAATCAATCCTTATCTCGAACACGATTTTTTCGCCATCACCATACTTCCATTTCCGTATGGAATATGGAAGTAAAAACGGAGGTGCGCGACAGTTCAAAAAGAGGAAGAACTTTCGACGTTACGACGCCCACGGCTTACGTAATACGTGTCCAACGTTACGCTTCTACCACGCTAGTTGCCTGACTGTCGGCGTAGCGATATATTTTCTTGGGATCGTTTCAAAGTGTTATAATATTTAGGCTGGCTTAACCGGTGCAACGTTTTTTGTAGGTCACAATAGACGGTTCCAAAAATCAACATCTGCTTTTGGCGTATTATATTTGTAAAATTTCCACTTTCATCAAGGAGGGATCCAGTTACTTCCAGTTTCCGTACGGTCGATAAAAATTACTGTTTCGTTTGGAACATTCCAAACATTAAATTAAGATCGAGGTATACGTATTTTTGCGTAGAAGCCAACAAATTAATAATACATTAGGTTTTTACAAATTAAATTACACTATTAAAGAATATACTCCAAGCATGTTAAAAAAATCAAATCACAATGGCAACTAGAACAATGACGTCAATTCACGACAAACAAACGTACTAGTTATTTAAAAATTTTTTATGTTTTAATGCGGTTTTGTGTAATTTTTTATAATAAATGATTCATTTTCAATAAAAATTGTAAAGGTTTCCATACATCATCATGTACTATATTTTCATCAAGTTTGTTTTCACTCTGCTTATACTGAACCAAAATAAATTGTTGTTTCCTAACATGAGTTTAAACTACTAAAATTTAAACCATACAAGGCTGATAAAAAAATTCGTACTTTTTTTGAACTTACCGTATTAAAAATATGCGATTTAAAAACTGTGCATTTTTTAAGTTGGTATATGTGTACATATGTCAATTATCTAAATTCTTAGCCAAATTGTTTAAGTTTTGTAGCAGGTTGAGTAAGTTGTATTTAGGTGATTATTATTAGGCGATTTTTATCAATGTAAGTGTAAGACTGAAGAAATTGCATTAAATTTCGAGTGAAGGATATGAAAAACCGTCGTGTGTGGCAGTCAAAGGAAAACCCATTACGTTAGAGTCATGTAAAGGATTTCAACCATTTACATATTTATTGTACATTGATCAAAGAAATTACTATAAATTAAAAAAACCAAAGGGAATAAAATGTTTTTTCTTTATTGAATACACGTTACAACAGCAGGTGACCACGGGATTTGTTTTTAATCTGCTCGCCATTAAATTAGCAAGAACAAATAATATTTTTTTTTTACGGATGTAACATACAACATACTACAACCGATGACTGCAGTGTACCGCGTAAATTATGTATTGTAAACCGGAAATTTGTACAAAAAACTAAATTAGTTTGTGAATTTAATGTTTCATGAGAAAACGTTGTTATTTTGTATTTTGAATAAAAACGGAGACGACGCGATAATTAATGACTGGAATAGCGAGGGACGCAAATATTGTTGTTCAGACGTACAGTAGTAAAGGCGGAAACACATCGTAAGTTAACGAAGCACGATGGCAAACGCAGTCGTGCCACATGTACAAATGTAAATTATGTACTACTGCAAACGCTAACCGTGTATTAATAGAGTGATATACAGCCGTTGCATTGATTACACTATTGCCAGCACAAGTACAATAAAAACAATTATCCCTCACAAACGTGCACCCTCACCACCGGAGAAGAAACGCTTGCGTACACTGTAGGATAAGACTATACGGTCTCTTGAAATGAATTTAATTTAAAAAATTAAAATATATTAAAAATGGTTAAGTAGGGAAATAAATTAAGCCCTGATTGTAACGATTAGTGATTGTAATAATAACAGTACACAGGTATATCTAAGTTTCCGCAGGTAAACTTTAATATTTGCTTCTCGACGTTCCAACTTGGTCACTATTGCGGTCGTTACTGCATATTTTTTTCAGCCGGATGACTGAGGTAGTCTTCTTCAGTGGCTCTCTTGGCTAAAGTAACGGTAATGTTGCTGGATCAGGATACATATAGGCCTATTTGTTATACTGACTTGAAAGCGTTTTTATGATTGGCCGTAGGTGTTTTCTAAGTGAAATTATGTGGAAGGTCGTAATGTTTCCAGAGGAGTGGTCCTGTAGCAGATCTGTTGACCCCGTATGGTCAATACGACTTAGAACTTAGAATATGTGTTCATGTCGGACGTCACATACGAATCGTGTCTATAATCCGAAAAGTCATATAGGCATCGCTAAATTATAATTACCATAGTCAAAGGTGAGTTCAAGCGTCGGCACAACTAAAACTGATATTTACTAAAGAATCGTGTTATAAGATTGGACGTGATCAGAATAAATACGATTAAATCTGTTAAAGGTTTTGGAGAACATAAAAAAAAGCTGTTACTACGATGTCACACAAAGTGTCACAGGGAAGTAGAGTAATTGGAACCAGAGGAATAGATAAGACTAACTTTAATCACATTGGGAATGATAAAAAAATAATAACACTCGTATGCAACGATTCAAAAATTTTACGATTGTCCAACTCACGATAAAGTTACAAACAGTAAACATCGCCAGACAGTAAACTGTCGCAATAAATAATACACGTCACTAATTCTAGATGTCCGCACAAATTAATTAAGTACAATCACTTTAAACTAAACCACTATAAATCATCGCATTAAAGTCACACACTGAGATCGACTGGCTGACCCGGTATTTGTATCCCGTCGAAGTAACGAGACGATTCTACCGTTGTGTAAGTGATGCATCAATAAAAAGCGAACAGTGGAAGGCGTCTGGAAAAAGAATGGAAAATACAATTCTACAACAGTGCCTACCTTGTGCACACCGTATGACGAATAAGCCACGTATGTTATCTACCTGATAGGCGTAAGCATACAATTGTTACAGACGTAAGGATTTTTCATGTAGACAGACTGGGACCGAGCTGAAAAGGGGCCAGGACTTCAAAATTGCATGGATATAACTTAATTTAGTGTTATCAGTAATGCAGATAATAAAGACAAACTATATTTAGGGATAGGCTACATAGAACACATATTTAATTTAGGTAATATAGATTACATTTATTATCGAAAACTTATTAAAGTGTTTATTCTAAAACTATACGTATTCTAGCACTTAACACAAAGCTTCAACGCCTAAACCGCTTCTTCTCCGTCGGTTATATTGGGAAGTTTAGCATCCCGTTAGTTCTTAGCCAGTACCATTCTCAAATCTGACCGTTTTCTTATTGGTTTGTAAAAACCTCTGATTATTCCGCCGTTCTCAGCATGATTCATAAGCATCGGACGTAGGTTTTAAAAATTTATTTAAACCTAATCTTTTGGTTCACAATGGGAGAAATCAGAGACATTTCTAATGCAAGACTTGATTACTAAATAATGATAATGAGACCATGTACAAAGAAAGTGGTGATAACAATAATTTAGTTATAATAAATATACACAGCTTAGTAATCTACCTTAGTTGACTGTTATACATACGTATGAACTTAAATAAAAGTTTCTTGAGAGATAACGAAGAAAATAACTATAAGTTGAATAATAATTTTATGAATTTAGTGTAGAATACATTATAGTTATAATGGTGTGACAGAGATTAATCGTAAACGTATTCTCTAATAATGCTGCGGAAGACTGCTTCAGACTTTTAGGTGATTTCTAATGGCGTAGTTAGTTCTAATTTTGGTAGTTTGAAAACTGATTTTCCATTAGAACTTTAGAAAATAACTACGTCGCATACCCTACTTCACAATTCATTACGTTCTACGTTTTTATTTTCAACTTCAATTTTGTGACTGAGGGTATGTTGTCAAATGGTTTTTGTATGCTACAGAGTTTAATATATTTGGGCTTAAATGTTATTAGAAATTGTTGGTAGCCCGTAAAACAACCACCCTTATGGAGCAGCAACAATATTGTCGTCACCCTCAAAGAATAATCAAGTATGCGACTAAACAATTACTCACCACCACCACCACCCTTACTGAGCTGATATAAATCATTGTCACATCCTGTACCATGTACAAATAACTTATTTGGCATTTGTTATTTTCTACATGCTTTGTCTCGACATTTAAACGGATACCGTAAAAAGTATCACTACTTTTATTTATAAGAGTTTTGTTTTGTTTCTCAGTTTTGACAAAGTCATTTCACTTTTTTGCGTTTATTAAAATATTTTTATATCCTAAAGAATTGATCATAAAATTTGTATTGATCTTGAATTTTATTTGCAATTGAATTGTCCTTAGGACAAGTCGCATGCCAAACTTGATAATTAATAACTGTATGGATTTTGTGTAATGATTTTTATGTACCTGGAGTTAATAAAATTTATCCCGATTATCGTGTTTTGGTAACTTCGTTCAGCCACAGGAAGAAACGTTTAGCAGTACGAATTCGATTATGTGATTATTGTTAAAATTTTAATTAAGTAATTAGACCTATAAATAATAATAAATCCGTTAATTAATTAATTAATTGATATTCCAATTTCAATGTCAAAGAAATTATAAAGTAAGTTAAGAATTTATTTCAATGGTTGATTTTACAAATCGTGCAACGACTTTCAAAAGGATTTATATGTAGAAAAAATTATGATCAATTACATAAACCAATTTTAATAAGTCATAACACGGAATAAAAATATCTCGCTGTTTGTGCCAAAGGTTTTGTAACAATCACAGTGTTCGGTTTGTAGTATTTTGTAATTTAAATATTTGCGTTTCCTTCGTGAGCTCGGACTGCGCGCACGTTGAAGCAGACGCGCAATAGGAAACCGCAGTACGAAATAAAATTGTTCCGGAAGTGTAAAGTGTGCAGAATTTGCGAATATGATAAACCTATCAGCAGTCACTGAATGTGTAATGTTTCACTTCCATTTAAAGTCTGAAGGTCAACGTAATTATATATTAAACGTAATATGTCTAGTTTATACAGTAAAGTGGGCACATAAAAATTAATTTTATATTTGTTCTTGGATTTCGTTGTCCATGACGTGTCCGTTGATTAACTAAATATAAGGATATCACTACCGACTCGGAACAAAAAGTTTTTTATTGGTAAAAACGTAAATATTTACCTTATAGCCTGAACCAGTTTTCGTTTCTTTTGCAGCGTAAACTGGTTCAGGCTATAAGGTAATTTTTTACGTTTTTACCAATAAAGAACTTTGTGTTCCGAGTAGGTAGTCATATACTTATATTTAAATTTGTGTAAGATAATTTTAATAACTGCTAAGAGTAAAATGCTCTAGTGCCTAATATCCAAATTATTTGAACGCAGGGTGACTCCCATTATAAAACACTGGTTTGAAGATTGGATTCTTAAAAAATACTATTTTGGAAGTTATCAAACAGTTATGGAGAGACAGTAAACAGTAAAACAGTATTGATAGATATTTAAAAGAAATGTAAGGAAAGTAATGGATTGATTCTTCAAAGAACCTAACGATCTTATGTAAGAAGGGGTCAGTACTGTAGAGTGTCTACTTGAAATGGGATTATGCGGGTTACATGGTAACTGAATGAAGACTGTAAATGGATACCACGCCATTCAGACGGAACACTGATCTGGTAAAAGCATTCAAGATGAGCAAACGACGTCATCAGGGCTACTACGGATGATAGCTTTGGAAAAACCGAAACTAAGCGAGAGTTATGGCCAAATACTGGCAGCAACAAAGCTTTAGAATAAAAAAATAGATAACGTACGAGTGCTATCTTTGGAACGAGGTAAGTTCCGAAGAGGGGATTAAAGGAAAATAAGAATATATTTACAAAACAAATTTATTGCTATTTGCAGTACACACCTTAAACTACTTTTTTATATAGTTTTCGTTATTTTTGAAACACTTCTCATAGCGAGGCATCAGGCGTTGTATACCTTCCTCGTAGAAATTTTCCGACTGTGATTTGAACCATGTATTAACAGCTTGCTTGACATCGTTGGCCACCAAGGAAAGAGTTCTCATGCTTGAAAAGGTGATATTCGCTTGGTGTGAGGTCTGGGTTGTAAGGCGGATGATTAGATTGTTGCCAGCCAAACTTTGTGAGGAGACGTTGCGTTGCAGCGGCAGTGTGTGCAGTGCCATGATTCATCCCAATGTCCCGGGTACGCATCCTACGTCGCTTACTCTGGATACGAATAGGCAAAAACCGTGTATCCATCTTCGCACCACTGAATTGTTCACTGCTTCTTCTCCATAAATATCGACAATTTGACGGTTAATTTCAATTGTTTTAGTGCCTTTCGCATTCAAGAACCGAATCACATACCTACTTTCACACGCGGCGGGCGTCTCGAATTTCTTCGACATTATAAACACGCCCAAAGAAGCTTACTCAGTGCACAGTTGTCTACAAATAATAGTGTTGTTGGCTTACCAACGAATCAACAAACGGGCCGCGCATGCGCAACAATGTGGCAATATTTAAAAACAGAACTTACTTTCTAGATAGCCCTCGTATTTAAATGAGGCGTGTTATTTCTTATATAAAAACTACATTATGGAAAATTATAAACGGAAATATTTTATTAGGAAAGTAAATTTCTTATAACGGTAGTAAAAAATAATATAGAGACGAAAAAATATTTCGGAAGTATTTTGTGTGGTGTTTCGTGTTAGAGGGTAGTGAGAGAAAAAACAGTCTTGAAACTTAGTAAAGACGTAATATACGATGTCTGATAATCACATGTTTTAGTAATGTTTAAATATAAAATAAAATTAAATTAAAAAACTAAGTGAAGTAGGGAATATTTTTATGATAAGGAAGTCTGTTGAAAAGTAACAAAAATAAATAGCGTTTATAGGTTTGATAAGGGAAGGAGAATGGAGGACGGACGATAATCGAAGGAGATATTTAAGTGGATACCACTGAAAATATGGAAGAGGTGAAGACCTCGAAGATGTTGGAACAGTGGTGTGCGAGGAAACACGAAAACACGCGAATTGGAAGTGAACGATGTCTTGTATGGATACAGATTGTGTTTGGGGACGACAAGACATCTAAACGCTGTAAAATTCCAGTTAAGGAGAAGAAGATAAATATTATATATGGAAATGATAATTGACGACAGAATGTGAACACTGACATATTGCCCGGATTATGGTGAGAACTGAGTAAGAAATGCCTGATAAACAGATTAACTAATGTATTCTAAATTACAAACAAAACTGATGGTAAAGAGATATCCATGAATTAGAACATAGGTTAAAGATGTATATGCATTATTTATGCCAGTGGTTCCCAACCTTTCCGGACCCGCGTGCCACTTTAGTCTTCCGCGTGCATTTCGAGTACCATCGGAGCTTAAGGAAAGGTTATTGGGGTTTTCTCAATAAAACACTTGATACAACATGAATGGTATATCATATTATTCCTAGTTATGTATAGTTATTTAAATCTAATACATAAAATTTACAAAACAGAAACTGATTTTTTAAATTAATTTCAGGTTGGTTCTGTGTTAAAATAAAGTATTTAGCACCGCAAAGTGTTTAGGTTGTGTTGTAAGGGTAATCGTTTTAAATTATGTCCGATGAAAATTTATTGTTGTTATGAAAAACAATTTTAGTTATTTATTTATTTTAAGTAAATACTTTTCCCTAGGTTGGTCTTCTTGGGTACCACCGGTTGGGAACCACTGATTTATACTACTTGTGTATTTTATGGTGGCCGGCAACCTTGGTGAAAGTGATATGCGCAGAACCCCGTTTTTTGTCAGTGTAATGGCACATGAGTGCGTAACTGTTTATGCGTTTTCAAAAACATTTACCGATAAGTCTGTATTTTATTTAACACAAAAACATATCCTACGCTACGAAACTTCATCAACTTCTTAAGTCTACCTGTAAGCATTCAAAGTAACTTATCATGCGTATAACCTTAGCGTTTAAATGGAAGAAGATTAGAAATAATACAAGTGTATTAAATGAACGTCAAGAAATAAGGGCAAAAATAATCGAATATCTCAGGAAAAAACAATTCCGGACAGAAAAGCGGCCAATGCTCGTAATTATTTATTATTTAGGTTATGTAACAAATAACACTGTTCTGGTACTACAAATACATATTTGATACAATTTCGAATAATACTGAGTAAAATTACAAATAGTAGTTAAATGAATGAAATCCAGAAATGTCAAAAATGTGTAAAAACCGAGTTGTAATCATTAAATAGGTAAGGGCACCCATGAAGCCGGCTGTAGCAACAGTAAAAAGACGGATGTTTTTGAAATGTAGTGTTACAAGTGATCACACTGAATATCCCCACTACCCTCACTTTCGCGCAGCTATGAAGCTTCCACCGTAAAGTAACGCGATTGTACAGGTGTGCGCTTGCTTTATTGTCGTTGAATTCTACATATAATGGGTTAGAATCTAATACGAAGCGTATGAAAACAACTCAGTTGAGTCTTATCTGGGCTGAGAGCACTGAGCTGTAGACCCGCTGTAGTAGCAGATGCAGACGATTCGAACAGCTACTGCAATTTTTTGGCAACGGAATACATGTCGTTTCCTCAGTTGATTTCAAAACATTCGGCATTATCTTTTATTGAACGGAGGCATGCTTTGCTAGTTTCGTGGGTTTTGTCATATTGTCAGTTTTCGTGTAACAATACACGTGCAAGGAACACACCGCATGCAAGAACGTTATTCATTATATGTATCGAGTAATAATAATATAATGCGAGTACATTAAGAATTAATTAAAAAGACATTGAATTATTTATGCAGTTAATGCAAATGTGAGCCCACCACCGACTTCATCTTCGATTTGATCGTATTTATTTAATTAATTAATTGTTTTACCTATTTCTTTAAGATTACTGTGATGTCTTAAATTATTGTAAATTAATGTTAATATATACGTATACAACACATTTGATAACAAATGTCATGAACTCGTCTCGCTTTTCCTATATTAATTTTTCGCATTTCACAGTCTATGACTGTTTATGATTTCTCCTTGTATAACACTAATTTATGGTTAATGTTTCACAAACAAACACGTTATACTTGTTTGAGTTTGTTTCCTTATCAGAGAAATGTAGTTAGTTTTATGTTACTGATACCTTCATCTACACATATTTGCATTTACGACGCATACTTGTAGTCAAAAATATCAGTAAAACTGTTTTTTCTTTGTCAATTACTAGTGCTAAAAAAGATTTTTGTTAGGTGGAGACGGTGGGGCGTTTTTGTGCGCGTATTAACAGGACTAGGGATGAGCTAATCATCCATCACGAACATGTGACGTCTGCTCTTCTCTGATTGTATCCGTGTAATGCTCACGACCTCTGGCTGCCTTTAATCATCCACTCTCCCTTCGACGATAAGGCGCATCCTTATTAGACGCGTGACTACTGCATTAATCGTCGCTTGTTTGTCACAATGACTTTAGCCGACTGGATACCATGACGTAGATAAAATGTTTACGAATTTAAAATATATCTATTGCTCTGCCGACGTAAAATATAATATTGACTACGGTAGTGAGTGGTGATGATCATCCGATTTTGATCCGTAACGAGCTAAAAGTAATACGTTCAAAAACGCTATAGAATCATCGATTTCGTTCTGGCGGCGTCGAAATTATTTTGTGCGTTATATAAAGAATCTTTTCCGAGCGCTGATAGTTAAATCGATTGCCACGATTGGCGATAGTGCGTGTGTGGTTGCAGCGGTTTAACGTTGTTCACAATTCTTAATTACATTATTAAATGTATATTTGAGTTTAGTGATTGTTAATGTTTATTCATCAGCATCTATCAACCAATATTTAATTCAAAGAGTGAGATATTTAACGTCCTTATTAAAAAATCCATATTACTCGCGTTTGATAATATTTAACATTCACCCGGCTGTCGCTCATGCAGTCAAAACATATTACGGTACATACTCAGAGTTGATTATGTAAGATATTAAATATTTATTTAGTTTTATTATATAGGATTTTATTAGCTAGTAGTGCTACGATATCTCGCTATCCCTCGTTGCTTCCTCCATATCACCGTTCTCTCCCAGGCTAGTTTAGTTCTACCTACCTTCCTGTTGTCTGGAGGAGATCGTGATTTACACATCCTGTTGAATGCCCATACCGTCTCAACCTCTGCGTATAAATTGATTTTAGTACACGTATTAAACCAGTATTCCTGCTCTTATTTTGTCCTGTAAATATACGGTATATTCGTTAATAATCCACCTCTACAGCTTGTACTTTGGATTCATCTCCATACTTATGCACTATTACGCCAACACGTCCTATTATAACTTTATATAGCAGTATATTCACTATATCTGTAAGTTTATACACTATAATAGCCCATTTAGTTTTCTGATTGTAGGTTTTGCCTGCTCCAATTTGCTAGATTTTTTCAAGACTTTTTAGGTTTATAATTACACACGAATACGTTTTTCTAACCTAAAATAGTAACACAAAGAAGATGTATAAAAAATTTAATCATATGTAAAAGTATACGCACTTTTTATATATTGTAACATGACAAATGGTATGACATAAAACCATGTAAGATTTGCAAGAATAAGTGAATGAAAAGCTGTAAAAAAAAAGTAATAAATAAAAGAATGATAGCATAACACTAAAGACTATATTTGACAGACTCTAACTATGACTGACTATACCCAAATATTTAGGTAAGGTGATGGAGAAAGATAAAAACAAAATAAAATAAACTATGACGGAATATTCGAGACCAGATACCATATTCCCAGTAAATTATAATTTGTAATGACCATATAAAAGTACAAACTAATGAGTAGGGAATTATATAATAAGTTGTAAATAAAGATGTAATGAAATGATAGAAAGGGTAAATGAACCAATATAATAATAATAATAATAATAAAATAAGAAGTGATAAAGTGACAAATAAATAAAATAAAATGTTTATTATCAGTAGGTCAAGGGGAGAATGCTGATAAATGTAAGATGTTAAATTGCATTATTAGGAGATGATTTTGAAATAATAATAGGTCATTTGCAAGTCCTAGGTTCATAATTATGGTTTGAAACTGTTCAGATATGTTGTAATATTTAATTATTTATGTTCATAAAGTTATTTGTAAAAGTTAAGACTAATAGACAATACATAATCTGTTGTATTAAAGTTAGACCAAAGAAATTATGTATTTTGTCTATAAGTAAAAGATTATATTGTTTTGTAAGGTTTAGAAACCAACATGTTGTATTTTAAATAAATATGTTAATTTGTTTATGTAGAAGGTGTTAAAATAACAACATAAAGATCATTTGTTAGAATAAGTGTAGGCATAGAATTTCAGACATTTTAGCTGCTAGGCCTATATATAAAAACTAGAAAATTGTAAATTTTAAAGTATAACAGCAAGGTTTATTAAAATAATGAATGTAATATGAATAGGTTTATTGATATTAGTCTGTACAACAAAAATGTATTCGAAATAAGTAGTATAACATTAATTATTAAGAAAATTAGGTGGTAAAAATGTAAAATTATTATTTATGAACTAAAAGTAACATTGTTTGGTTCCAAATTGATGTACAAGTTAAAAGCAAGACAATGATGTTATTAGATTTACATTCACAGTTAGTATAAGGGAATTAGACCTATTTAAAGATATTTGACCAATTTTGTACAGAATGACAATGTATTTCAATGACAATATCTCATAATGTCCACCAATCAAATTTGGTACTTTAACCATAGCAACAACAAATTTAGGTAAATAATTTAGAGTCCTTGAGTGACCATTGATGAGGAAGGTAAGAAGAGAGTATAGAGCTTGAAATAATAAAATAATAAACATAATTTAGGAGTTCTTTAGTGACCATCGATGAGGAAAGATTGAAGAAAGTATAGAGCTTGAAATAATAAAATAATAAAAAATAATTTGGGAGTTCTTTAGTGACCGAGGATGAGGAAAGATTGAAGAAAGTATAGAGCTTGAAATAATAAAATAATAAAAATAATTTAAGAATTCTTTAACAACCATTGATGAGTGAAGATTGAAGAAAGTATAGAGCTTGAAATAATAAAATAATAAAAAATAATTTGAGAGTCCTCTAGTAACTATTGATGAGAAAAGATTGGAAAAATTACAGAGCTTGAGATTATAAGAAAAAGGTAATAGAAACGGACTAACTAATAAACAATCTGGATATAGCATCATAGATTATTAATAAAAACCCAAAAACATTTCCAAATGGATTACTGAAGTGGATAAATCATAAAAAAGAAAACTAAATATACCCAAGACATGGTAACTGGACCTGAGATGAAGAAACAGTTGTTAAGTATAACATATTTTTCAGTTATCACGTAACGAAGACAGACAAAGTGAATTACACTAATACCACTGATTTCACACTCACTAATTAAAATTGTGGAATTATTTTGCTAATGAACAATTAAAACTAACACCAAAACCACTATTCTAGTTATTTCTTGTGTAAAAAATGGTAAATTAATTCAATACTATACTAAACAAATTAACCTATAAACACTAGTTTTGTCGAACGTAGTTTGTGACCGTAGTCGTCCATATTTTTTCAAATGTATAATATTTTGATATTTGTTGTAAAGCTTGTACTTTTATTTGTGTGTTTAAATACGTTTTTCTGTAGCTAAAAGAACATTTCCACGCCTTGAGATTTAACGAAATCGACCATTACTGGTTACTAAACAGAATAGCCAACCGGCAATAAATAAAGAAAGACAGCGAATTTGACGTAAATAATCGGGAACGTTATTGGGTAACTAAAGGGTTTAAAAAATGGTTAGTTAAACTATTATTATCCGTAATACTGTATGTTTGGTTCCTGACAGTTCTTAAAACAGAGTTTGCTTTTGATATAATAAATATAACCTTCTACGAAATTCGAAAAAAGAAGTTGGCAACGTAGAATTTTTGAAACGAACGGCGGAAAAAAGGTGAGTTCCACAGTCGTAGTTGTTATCGTTGCGGGACACATATTTATTTATTGTAACAATATGAATAACTACAGTAGCTCAAATTAAAAAAAAATCGTAACTACGGCCTAAATCATAATGTTTTAAGGTTGGACAACACAATATTATTCGTAAAGTAAGTAATGATAAGTAAGGCTATTCGTTAAGGCATTACAAGAACATAAAAACAAAACGAGGTTCATGTTTCTGTTAATAACAAACTAAACCGAGTGTTAAAGACTTATAAATGAACAAAATAAATATTGTAAAAACTGCAAGCGTATAACGAATGTAAGAGGTATCAAACAAATTCTTGTAGATATTTCTAGAGCTACAAGTAAAAAAGGTAAAGGCAGCACAAAACAGACAAAGGCATCACAGTTGTCGTCTAAAGTCAAGGAGTCTACAAACATAAGCTTGTGACTTTTAATGACGAGAACATCCAAACTTTGGCTGAATTTTCCATAACAAGCTTCTAGAAATTCAATAACATTGTAATGAGAAAGCGTACATGCCTGCTTGTAAATATACTATGCGTCTAATAAAATCGATACATGCACAAGCTCCCATTCTATGCGGCTTTCTAAAATACACAAGAAAGTTATGTCATAAGTCTGTAGTTTATTACACCACAGCCTAATTAACTACTTGGATATTCCGCTACAAGATAGGCGAGACACTTTTAAACATTTAAAATTAATTATTTAAACTTAGATAAAAATCGTAGTATTAAAAACTGTATTGAATTTTTTGTTAAAACATATCTTTCTAAATTTTACCTCAGTATAAATTATTGTCCTTTGATGTCATCGACCTTTTTTTTTTCGCGGGGGAGGAAAAATGCATTATGCACCCATCAGGACTGGTCTCCCGGTGTGTGGGACTCGCACCCACTAAAAAACCTCCACTTTACTGGCAGGGAACCCCCCCTGGAACAACTATTCGTATGGCTTCAGGGTGGCACCTCGTATTGCGCCTACTAGGCTTCTACAGCTTTATCTATATCATCGACCTGTGAGACGGTCCAGTGTCCCAGTTCTCTTTGCTGTTGAGCATGACGCCTATGATGTTATCAGGCGTCATGGGGCCAATCTCCGATTCCAGTCCTCGCCTCTCCAGCACCCACCGTTGACACTCGAAAAAAGTATGATGAACGTCATCAGAGTCTGAGTCGCCATACACGCACGACGGATCCTCCATCTTACCTATCCTTCGCAGGATATCATCGACCTTAGTAACATTGATTATAATATTAATATCCCAGTACCTTAAACAATCGATATTCTGCAAACAAATTTAAGAATACTGACACTTAGTAAACGGAAAATGCAATTACTTACTACGTTATTATAACCATATAACCACTATTGAAGAATTTCCATGCTCTGACGCCTGTTTTTATGTAGGATATAGTAGATTTTGTTTAATGGATAGTGTTTTTAAGTAGACAATGTTTTTTTAACGGGTTTTCTACTAGGTTATTTTAAAAATAAGTACATATTATCGAAGCAAAAACAGGTTTTAGAAAAATATTATATTATTTTATAAACACGATAAGTGACTGACACTTTCCTTGGAATTAGGGGGCGCGTATAGAAAGATCTGTAGTTTAAACGAACGAATATATCGTTTAAACAATATCCAAAAAATACTGAAATTTATCTAGAATTCAGTAATCTAGAATGAACTTTTGGAAATGTGTGTAAAATTAATGTAATAATATTGTGTAATTACAAATTTTATGTATGCTAAACTAAAAAACGTTTAAAAAAAAAGGTATATACAACACGGTAATAACCGGATGTTTACAAATCAGATTTAAACCAGATATATACAATCAAAAGCTACACACTCAATCAAAAACAAACAAACACAAATTTCCAAATTTAAATAATATCACGTTATTAAAGAGCATTTCCAAAGGTCCAAAAATGACCTTATGAGAAAATTTAGAAATATTTAAACATAAAACAAGTAATAAATTAATATTAATACGAACAAACCAGAACAAATTCATATTAATACGAAAAATGAGAATATTTTCAAAATTACTAATTTAATAGCATAATAAATATTTAGATTATATTTTAAAATTAATTATATAACATATTTTTACATACATATATGAAACATTAAATTTAGTCTACATATAAAACAGCTGTTTTGAACACTTGATTTAAAAAATGTTTAAATTTATTAATTTGTATATTGTAACAAAATCTGTGTAACGGTTACAAAATAATGTATTTGTGTGTTTACCAAAAAATAAAAATTTTGGTGTTTTGAAAAAAATATTGTTTAATTGGTTTTGTTGTTGGTATTTAGGAAATAAATTTCGTAATGAGTTAGTGTAAAAATTCTGCTCTTTTAATTCTGTTTCTGTTAATTGTATTAATTTGAAGTTTTAGAATTAACTTCCGCGTTAATTGGATTATCTCCAGCACTAATCGATAGACGGTTCTTCTTCTTAATTGAGTATTCTCCTTCTTCTTTGGTAAATGCCGCCTTTCGGATAGTCCGTGATCCCAATTTATTTTATTTTTTTAATTCTATTTTATTAAATTTATAAATAAATTTAAACTAAATTGCAGAAATTTTAAATTTATTAACAGTTGTATACAGGATCGATTGTTAATCGATTATCAACAGTAATATCGACTCGTTCTCAGGGCTTGTCGATTAAACTTTTACATATGTATTTTCTATTACTTTTTTTTGTATTGTTTAAATTAGCAGCCATCCTTACTATTTCTTTTATGAATTTGCTCACTGCTATAATTGTTATTGTTCGACTAAGCTTTTCGTCATCACTGACATCTTCAGGTCTTAAACAACCAAACCAGGGTTGTTTAAGACCTGAAGATGTCAGTGATGACGAAAAGCTTAGTCGAACAATAACAATTATAGCAGTGAGCAAATTCATAAAAGAAATATTTTCTATTAATTATTCGGTTCTTTGAACGGTTATTTTATATAGTCAGAGAAGGGTAAGGTCAGGAAAGTATAACACTTACAAGTAAAAAGCTTAAGAATTAAAAATTACAAAGTTATTAGTAATATATAATGTTTATTAAATAAAAATTTAATACCATCGAAGTCTGGATGGCTATGTCGGTTAAGCTCGCTTTAAATTGTAGGAAGTCAAAGATGGCGGCTCCTGGACTGTATATGTTAAACTGTAGACGCTCGATGAAAATTTCTTCCAATAAATGGTGCCTTTTCAATGTTTCCTCGTCTCCGCAGTTGTGATTATTCCTTCTGGTGTTAGTAGAATGGTTCTGGTTCAGTGTATTGTCCTTCACTTCTATTAAATATGTGTGATAATGTTTAATTTACTTTGTTCAATAAGGTCGAAACTGGCACTTCTCGTCTCGTTATTAAGAATTATTTATTGTAGAGGTTTAAGTTATTATTTCACTCAATTATTGTTCTTTAATTTGGAGATTATATATGGTCCTGTGTACAGTAACAATAACTTCTTTGTTATTCCTTCCAACGTGCTGGGTAGTTCACGATTTTTCAATAATATTTTTTCTCCAATTTTATAAGTTATTATTTTACCACTAGCCTTTTGATACTTGTTTTGCCGTTTCTCCTGGTCTTCGGCCACTTTGTTGTAGAATTTTACCTTGTCGAACGTATAAATATTATTTCTGGGGAACTCTAGGATTTCTTCGATCTCTCGTGGGGGTGGTTTCTCGTACATGGCGGAGTATGGGGTAACCTCCTATGGCTGGGTGGTATGCCAAGTTGAGGAATTCCTCAGTGGCTTCAAGGTATTCTTGCCACCTTCTGTGTTGATGGTGACAATAAGTTCTTAATATCCTCCCCACTTCTCGTAACACCCTCTCTGCCGGATTACTGCTCGGGTGGTAGACCGAGGTTTTGTATGTTCGAACACCCATTGATAATAGGGTATTCCGCCATTTTCTCCCCTTAAACAGCGTTCTATGATCCGTGATGATCGAAGCTGGTTTCTCTATGTTTGGGATATACTGTTCTGTTAATATTTATAGAATTTTCCTAGTAGTTGCCCGATTAGCAGGGTATAGCTTAACAAACTTAGTGAAATGGTCCATTACGATTATCAGGTATTTGTATAGGTGTCGACCGCCACTACGGGGAAATGGTCCACAGATGTCTAAAACTACCTTCTCCAATTTTGCCTGGGATGTTATAGGAATCATAATGCCTTCCTTCTTCTCGTTGTGTGATTTAACTAGTTGGCAGATACGACAACATTTGATATACTGTGCCGAGTTTTGGAATACTCGGCCCTTTCCCAGTTAATTATGTGACTGTCATTGCGGGGGTTTGTGAATTAATTATTTGAGCGGAGTATACGCTGTTATCTGCATGCTTGTTTGCCGATCCGCGCGCTCTCTATGGGGAGCGATACGTAATATTTTTCCTGTGGCTGCGGTGAGCAGTTTTCGTCTGGCAGCCAACGCAGCATCAACCATTCTATCTCCCGGCGGCGGCCAGTTGAATTTTTGTCTGCTAAAATCTATCATGATTAGATAATCGACTACGCGACTCTCCGGTAAGTCTGTTCAAGGTAACTTACTTAGTATTTAATAAAAGAATTGTAATTTAGCTTAAATTAATGCCGATGCAATGCGATATATATACGAAAGTCACCACGTGGCAAGCGCGGGTTAAATTCTGTGTATGCTTGTCTTGAAAGCTAACACTGACTGAGTTAAAGTACTTATAAAGTAATTATGGCTGTGTATTTTTCCTAATTATATCATAATAATTTCATTATAATCAAAGGGGGGCGTAAGAGAATGTTTTATTAACTAAATGTAGAGGTATATGAAACTGTATATGTATTGAACCTGTTTAAGTTTGCAACTCATCTCGAAATTGTAATAAGGGATTATTAAGTTGACGAACAATCTATAAATACTAGTCATTTATTTCTAAATTTTTTTACTGAAAGTCATTTCTGTGCATTCTTAAATTTTTTTCAAGATTTTCTTTTAATCTGAGCATGTGGTAGTGTGTGAATTATGCTGGAGTCATGAATATTAGGGGGATCGTGAATTGGGTAACATATGAGTAATTGTCAATATATATAATTGTTCAGGGTTCCCGACCTAAGACGATTCCCGATTCACTTCTGCTGGTGGCCGAACATCTGCCACCAATGGTATTACACGAGTGATTCTCCGTCTGTGCCGTCGGGAGGAAGAAATGGACAATACATAATGAGTACCTCAGGTTTTGTGCCGGAATATACCAGGTGACATTTAACCCATTTATATATATTTTTGGCCTCTACAATGTAGAACATCTTATTCTCTTCCTGGAACATCTCCAGTTAAAGTTGTTGGGACACAAGTCCAGCGGGACAATTAGTGCTTGTAAATTTTGTCAGTGTATTTTACTAAGGCTTAAGCCCCCCCCTGAGTAAGTGTGAGCCCGGACGGGGTCATGCGTTACCGAATTTTGCTGCGAAATTTTCTTTTAGGGTAAAAGTGTGGGTGACTTAAGATTACTGATTTATAGGGGGGTGAATTATGCTTGCATTGATTAAGGGTATTCAGAGCTATATGGGTTTGGTTTTTTTTAGTAGATTTAAAGGTTTGGGGAGGTGCTGTAACCTGTGGACGTCACCTGTCGGTGCCGTTAGCTGCAGGTCTATAGCATGTTTTAGGTTGCTGGATCTGGTGGTGCGCATGGCCTCGCCTGTGGCCAAGCCAATTCTGTAGGAACACCTCAAATGTGTTTTATTAGGGGTTGATGTTATAAAGTTTTTATTAAAATTGTCATTATATATATATTTTATAAAAATTATCTTAACTCTGTAATAATTCAGCATAAGTGAAATTTCATTCATTTTCTTTTACTGCCATAGCCAGTGTATTACTAGTTCAGTTGTTAATATGAGCACACTATTGGTTCTTACTTTTCAATCATAAACCTTATTATATATATTTTATAAAATTTATCTTAACTCTGTAATAATTCAGTATAAGTGAAATTTCATTCATTTTCTTTTACTGCCATAGCCAGTGTATTACTAGTTCAGTTGTTAATATGAGTACACTATTGATTCTTACTTCCGACCATAAATTCTGTTATACATTTTGTACGGCCGTGCAGCCATGTTGACCTGGCGATGGCACATTCCTATCTGGGGGAACCTTTCTAAAATTTTGAATACTTGTAATAATTTCATTGGTTGCAAGCAGTCATACCCGGACGGGTTAATGGATTGGTTTATGAAAAGTTTTTTATGGAGGCTGGGCACTTTACCCTTTTACAGTAGTTTGGGATGGGGGTCTAGGTCACTGATACTGAGGATTGTATTCTTCGGCGGCATGGTGAAATGTATATGGGCTGCCTGCCAGGTGAACATGTGTGTAATATATATGTGTGTATATGGATATGTGTGTGCTATGTGTATTTATGTAACTATATTGATTGATGTTCTATTTATTTATATTTGGGAGAAATTATTATGCTGATGTTACATATATTCTAATTTTATGAGATTACACGTGTATATTTTCAGAGGATTGTAATGACAGGGAGGGGAGTAAAAGTTTGTAACGAAGTTTTTTTTCAAATTCTATAAAAGTATATTGTATACTGGGAGTGATACTTGCATGTTATTTGAAATGGCTGAATAAAATTGTTGCTTAACAACGAGTTTAATTGCAAGTCAAGCGGAGTTTTGGCTTCTCTAGGCTCTTGCCTAGTTTTAAATAACTAGTGGCCCCTCTTTCAAAAAAAAAAAGGTTTTTTTTTTATAAAGTCTAAAGGTTTGAAAGAGGGGTTACAATACATCCGGACCTTCCGGTTTACGTTTTTTATGTGGCAGCTCTCCTCCAGAGCTTTAATCACCTTTAAGGCGCCCATATGCCCATATCGTATATGATAATTTATGATTATCTCCTTTTCAATATGGGTTGGAATAATCACCTTCCAGGTATCCTGCTTTAATGATGTTTTAATGAACAAGATTTCTTTATTTATCTGATAATATTGAGCGACGGTTTCGTCCCCTTTTTCCAATCGAGTTTTTATAATTCTCAATTTCGGGTCCGTTTGTTGGTGGGTGCTAAGGTTCGTCAATACTGTGGCTAGATCGGCTCTGGTACTAATAATGTGGTAGATTTTGAGTACGCTTTCCTTCTCTCCCTCGAAGGTTTGCTCTTCCACATTAACACGTGACAACACATCTGCTACGACATTCTTTTTTCCTGGGATGTATTCCCATTTTAGATTGTACTCTTGAAGGGCAAGTATCCACCTTGTCAGTCTGCCGTGATTCAATTTGCAGCTTTTAGGAACGATATTGATTTATGGTCTGTTCGGACGGTAACTGGGTAACCCAAGATGTAGGTGCGGAATTTACCACAAGCGAATACTACACTCAGCAATTCCTTTTCAGTTACTGTGTAGTTCTTTTCGCACTGGTTTAAAGATCTACTCGCAAAGCTAATCACTTGATGTTGACCCTTCTCATCGTCTTGATACAGCGTCGTTCCTAGGCTGATGTTACTGGCATCACAGTTCAAGAAAAAAGGTAGTTTAAAATTTGGGTGGCGAAGTATTATTGTTTCCAGAAATTTGTCCTTAATCAGTTGGAAAATCACATCCTGCTCTTGACCCCAGATCCATTTGTTTTTTGATGATAACTGTGGTTGAAACCTTGCGGTTAATTCCGAATATTGTTCCTGGAATTTGCGGTAATAATTACAGAGTCCCAGGAATGACTGTAATTGCTTTCTATTCTTGGGTGCTGGGAATTTCTGGATCGCTTCCACCTTTTCTGCAGCCGGTGAGATTCATCGGTCATCCAAGTTAAAACCCAAGAACTGAACTTCTCTTGCAATGAACTTGGATTTTTCTAATTTAAGTGTGATGTTATTTACAGACAACTTCTTAAGTACGTGTTCCACGCGGTAGCAGTGTTCCTCCCACGTTTCTGAGGTAAGCAGTAGATCATCCACATACTCGGTGGTAAACTGAAGTGCTTCCTGTCCAAGTATCTGGTCCATGCAGGTCACAAAGATGGCAACTGAATTCACGAGTCCGAAAAGCAATCTCTTGAATTGGTAATTGCGCCCTTCGAATATGAATGCCAGATACTGACGACTCCGTGGGTGTAACTCCACCTGCCAGTTACCGCACACCGTGTCCCAGGTACTAAAGTACTTGGTACCGTGGAATCGTTTCAAGATTTCTTCTATCTCACCGGGCGATGTTCTGTCATTGATTATCATTTTGTTTATTTCCCGCGCATCCAAGCAAAGCCTGACTTGGTCGTTTTTCTTCGGAATAGCTACGATAGGGCTGGTGAATGGAGATTGGCTACTCTCTATGATGTCACTGTTAATCATCCTGTTTATTTCTGCTCTTACAGCCTCTTTTCGTGAATGCGCAATGGGGTATGATTTTCTGTTAAATTCCACTGTTTCTCTAAATTGAAGTGTACATTGGTAATTTTTTACCTTACCGGGTTCGTCTGAAAATACTGAGCGGTACCTTTCATATATTTTGATTAACTGATTCGCTTGGTGTATGGGCAATTTTTCTCTTGTGATTCCGCCCCGAAAATCCCTTATTTCTTGTATCTTTTGTACCATAAATCCTCGTCCGTGTTATCGTGTACTATGGGGTTAATGATGGAGTTATTTTCGACATAGTTTATGTTTCGAATTTGTTGGTGGATACTGCTGGGAAGTACTGTCTCGCTACCTACTAAATTAGCCGTCCAGGTCAGCCCTTCTGCAAACAGCGATACCTTTTCTGTACGTAAATCGATGATAGCGGAGTTCTTTCTTAGCACATCGCACCCCACCAATATATTAAAGGGCAATCCTGTCGCAATTAAGAATACCATGTTCATCGCTATACCCTTGCTAACCACGTTTACTGATACTTGCCTTCTGATCGTTTTGTTTTGGCGACCAGTGGCACCTATTAATACAATGTTATTTATTGGTAAAGTCGGGAATATTTGACCACATTCCCGTTGGATTCTCTCCAATTCAGTTGTGTTAATTATAGAAACATTCGCACCTGTATCTATCATTAATTGGGCGAAGACTCCTTCCACTTCCGCGTTTATATAAATTATTTCATTGTTTATACTATTGAGGCGAGTGTCGTCCTCCTCCAATAGTTCGTTTCTAATATTTTTTAAATAGTTGCAACTAATGATTGTTATATTATTAGAGTTAGTTGCTCTTTGCAACTCTTGTTGATACCCAGGAGATAGGAGCAGTGAAGGGTCATGATAATTCATCACTGCCTCCTCCCGTTTAAATTCTCATTTTCATTGTTATTAACGTTCAGACCGCCTGAGGCGTCAGTCGGGAAACCTTGAGTGTGTTCCTGCCGCTCCGTGCGATGTTCCAATAGTTGTTCTCGGTTTGGGGTCCGTTCTGGATCATCTAGACTGGTACTTCGTCTAGGCGGATTGTACCTCGAGCTATCACGTTCTCTGCTACTTCGCCGATCCTCGTATTCGTGGAAACTGTTACGCCGTTGATGGGTGTATCTTCGTTGGCTGTTTCCTTCGGCTCGTATGAAATTTACCCTGGGCCGGGGAAACCTGTTGTTATTCTGGTTATTGTTTGGTGGGTAACCCCTATTATTATTATAATACCGTTCGGTATTATTATTGTTTGGGATTCTCTGACTATTATTGTTTGGATTCGGGTAATAATCGTTTGGATTACCTTGGTAACCGTTATTGTTCCTATTTGCAATTTGGTTAATAGGACCGTTATTATTATTATTATTATTATTATTGGCATTATTATAATTGGGATTGTATAGGTTCCCTTGGTATCCATGGCTGTTCTGGTTACTACCGTGGTTCGGGTATGGATTATTTCTTATTTCCGGCCGATCATTCCTCCTTCTGCTTTGCCGATAGTATTCCTCGTTCTCGTAGTTCTCCAACAGTTCAGTCATCGCCTGTATCGTTTTGATTTGGCTACCTCTTCGCTCTCTTATCACTTCTTCATCGTAATGGTACGATAACTTATTAACGAGGCATTTTTCTGGTATGGCCGGTTCCAAATGCTTCGCCAGGCATACCTTTCCGAGGAAGTATGCTGTCATAGAGTTACCCATTTGTGGTTTTTATCGGCCATGACAGATGTTGTCGCGTATTAAGTTCTGAGTAGTCTCCGACCAGTACTTTGCCTTGAACAAGTTTTTGAAATGCTGGTAGTCATCGACCTCGCTTCGGTTTGCCATCCACCAATTGTCCGTCATCTCGCGGAATGATTCGTCCAACAGCTCCCGGTTGTTAATCCATCTGTTGCCCCTATGTTTGGCAATGTATTCCTCGATTCGGGCCAAGAACTCCATCGGCTTCCTTTTATATTGGCGGAAGTTCAGCCATTCCCTATTCTCGTTTATGGGGATACTCGTGAAGTTAGTGGGTCTGTTTCTTATTACTTCCATTTCTTCCTGGCTCTGCCGCACTTGACCGGTGATATTCGTCATCGCTACTTCCATTCCGTCGCACCTTTCCGTAACTTGGTTCCGTACCTTCCCTAATTCTTCCTGAGTTTCCTTCCGGTGTTCTTCCGCCTTCCTTCGACTGTACTCTTCGATATTAGTGAATTTGTTGTTTACCGCTTCCTTGAATTCCTGTACTTCCCTCTCGGTCTGGTTACATTTTCCGTCAACGTCCATGATCTGTTGTTTTATTACCATGGTTTCTTCTTCTATTTTCTTCTTGGTGTACTCCTTATTATCGTTGAGTTCCTTGCTTATTTCTTCTCTTAACAACTCCATCCTTTCGTCTAACTTGTCCAGATTCTCCCGGTTGACCTCCCATAATTCTTCTCTTAGTAGTTGGTTATCCTCTCTCAATTCTTCCAATTTCTCCCCCATCTTCTCTTCCATCTTCTTACTGTTTTCTTCAATTCGCTTATTAGTATTTTCTATTTTATCAATCAATTCTTCCTTGGTTGATTTGAATTCTTCCTTGGTTGATCTGAATTCTTCCTTCAAATCTTCCAACTTCTTATTTAAGGATTGGTTGTCTTCCTTCCTTTCTTTCCTCGATTCTTCTTTTGTAGAATCCAGTTCCTTATTCAATTCTTCCTTTGTGGATTCTATGTTCTTATTTATTTCACTCAATTCTTCCTTCAAGGACTGGTTGTCTTCTTTCCTTCCCTTACTCATTTGTAGGAACATTTCCATTACCTTATCCATTTTGCTATCTTCCATTGTTTTGGACTTCTCCATCTCTTTCTCTGGGACATTGACGTTCCCTGTTTGTGTTGGTATTTCGGGTTGTTCCTCTGGTGGTGCGGGTTGTTTAGGTTCCAATGGGGGTAATAACATTTCTACGTCTTCCACTGGTGTTGCCTCCTTGTCCTCCATATTAATTTCCTTTTCGGCCTCCGCCGCCCTTTTCTTCGAAGTTGCTCGACGTTGCATGTTTCTTATCTCTCTGACTGGATAAGCGCTACCAAGCTTGAATTAGGAATTGGGCAAGTTATAGTAGCCTATCAATCACTAATTGAAGTCCCTCAGTTGGACGCCAATTTTGTAACAAAATCTGTTTAATGGTTACAAAATAATAATATGTTTGTTTACCAAAATAAAAATTTTGGTGTTTCTTGAAAAATATTGTTTAATTGGTTTTGTTGTTTGTATTCAGGAAATAAATTTCGTAATGAATTAGTGTAAAAATTCTGCTCTTTTAATTCTGTTTCTGTTAATTGTATTAATTTGAAGTTTTAGAATTAACTTCCGCGTTAATTGGATTATCTCCAGCACTAATCGATAGACGGTTCTTCTTCTTAATTGAGTATTCTCCTTCTTCTTTGGTAAAGGCCGCCTTTCGTATAGTCCGTGATCTTAATTTATCTTTGTTTTTTATTCTATTTATTAAATTTATAAATAAATTTAAACCAAATTGCAGAAAATTTAGATTTATTAACAATTGTATACAGTATCGATTGTTAATCGATTGTCGACAGTAGTATCGACTCGTTCTCAGGGCTTGTCGATTAATTTTTTACATGTGTATTTTCTATTAATTATTCGGTTCTTGAATGGTTATTTTATATAGTCAGAGAAGGGTAAGGTCAGGAAAGTATAACACTTACAAGTAAAAAGCTTAATAATTAAAAAATTACAAGTTATTAATTAATATATAATGTTTATTAAAGATAAAATTTCGAACCTGTGAAGTCTGTGTGATTACGTTGGTAAAGCTCGCTTTGGATTGTGCGAATAAAGATGGCGGCTCCTGGACTGCATATGTTAAACCGTAGACTGCTCGATGAAAATTTCTTCCAATAAATGGTGCCTTTTCAATGTTTCCTCGTCACCGTAGTTGTGATTATTCATTCTGGTGTTAGTAGAATGGTTCTGGTTCAGTGTCTTGTGATTCACTTCGATTAAATATGTGTGATAATGTTTAATTTACTTTGTTCAATAAGGTCGAAACTGGCACTTCTCGTCTCGTTATTAAGATTTATGTATTGTGTAGGTTTAAGTTATTATTCCACTCGTTTACTGTTCAGTATTACTTTATTTTAATGGTGTTATTAAATGTTCTCACTGAAGTTAAGTTTAAGTTCAAAATTTATAAATTTACGAATTTTTTCTGTTAGACTAGGCTTATGGACCTATCGCCATGTTTGTCTACTATATAGGTTAATATTAGCACAATCGCGTTCAAGTGTTCTCGACAAGGTCCAATAATTAACTGTTCTCATTTCCTTCGTCTCCTGAACGTCTTAGCCAATTTAGTATTAGTAATACATTGTTTTAAAATCTGTTTGGCTTCCGCTACATGTAGCAAATTTACATTATATCACTGAATATATTTTTGTTATTATTTACTTTTATGAAATACTAAATACATAATCTCTTTC
Organism: Magicicada septendecula; assembly: GCA_034769895.1. Classification (NCBI taxonomy): domain Eukaryota; kingdom Metazoa; phylum Arthropoda; class Insecta; order Hemiptera; family Cicadidae; genus Magicicada; species Magicicada septendecula. The sequence continues at coordinate 139,553,339 of CM068372.1, forward strand.
TTTAGTTCATTCTGTTCGATTTGATACCAAATAAGATAGTTTTACAAAGTTTTTATCGAAAATGCTATATTTCTTTCATTTTGAAAAAGTAGGCTTTTATTTTTACTTCCTGTCCTTCTCCAAAATGTTTGCCATTTTATATGTTATATTTATGATTGTACTAAATCTCAGATTGACATAAAATGTTTAGCTTTCCTTAATTTCTTGTAATTTTATTAATTGGTTATCCTTTTAAATATTATTCAATAATTTATAACTCCCCCTTCTGAATTTTCAGTTATTTCATTTGCAATTTTGACAATAATTCTTCCTATCTTTTTACAGTATCTTTTTAAAGTATAATTTACATTATATTATTCTGTGACTGATTTAACTTACATAAATTTCATCAGTTTAACTAGTTTACTGGACTGGATTCATCAATTATAATGTATTTTATATTTACCATTTATCAATTATAATGTAGTTTATATTTACCATTTGGCCTATATTTTGTCTGGATTTACATACAAAGTTTTTTAATAATACATCTTGTTTATACCCTTTCTGACCTTCTATTCTAATACAATGTTGATTAACAATTCCTTACTTTACTACAAGAACATTTAGTAGTGAATTTAAACTATTAATTCATAACAATTATTTGACATTAATAAATGGTATTTAATCTCAGACCATTTAGTCTTGATTAATCCTAGTAACTTATAATAAACATTTTATAATAAAAGAATGGTATCCACACTCAGACATTGCATTCTTGATTAAAACTATTAAACATAATAAATATTTTATAATATTCGAACATTACTCTCTATTTCAACATTTATGTATATATGTCATTGATTTAACTAGAAACATAACACATTGGTTTCTTCATTTATAAACCTTTCTTAAAATTACTGGTGTGCAGTGTTATCTGTTTTTTTTATTTTTTATTTTAGGGATGTATCCCTTGTCACTTCACTTATTCACTACCTGCTCTCTATTTATCTTACTCATTTCAGTGAATGTTATTAGATAAAGAGTGGTAATTTATTAGAAATATTAGTCTTTGCTTTTCATAATACTATTCTATCAAAGAGTATTCATGAAGTTAAATTAAAACTTTAAAGTTGTTTGAAGGTACACTTTTATTAAGTTTAAGCATTTAATGCACTTTCTTGAAGTTTATTTACTATAATATAATAACTTGCACTTGTCCCCTGTTAATTCTTGATACTATCACTAATCAGTTTTATAGTTTTATATTATCAAGATATTTATTTATGAGGGACTGTTAAGATTTGTTTTTATTCATTATACAATAACTTTCCTGGGTGCACTTTTACTTATCACTCTAAACACTTTTGTTTACATTTGTTTTACATTATTTCTATTTTTGGGTGTTATACTTTCATTTTGTGACATTTAATTTCCCTTGGGGTTTTGGTATTCTCCTTACTGGGTCTCTTTTGGGTATTTGTTGTAGTCTTTTCCTCCTACTATCTTGTATCTTCCAACTCATTCCTGTTTATTAGGTATTTTGGTTTGTTCTGGGTATCTTCCTTATTCATTCTTGGTTTCTTCATTACCATATATATTATTATTATGCACGTTGGTTTATTCTGGGTATCTTCCTTATTTACTCCTATCCTACCTGGTATTTTCCTTAATTTATTTTAGTTTTTTGGGGTTTATTTTTCTTTACACATTTTTGTTGCATAGTGGTTTTTTCTTTATTTTTACTTTTTCAAGTTATGATAGTATTTTATTGCGATACTTATTTGTTTTCATATAGATTTTTCTTAGATAGTTATTTATTTATGATCATATTTTATTCGTTCTTAAGTGGAAAATCTGTTATGCTACAATATCTGATGATGATAGTTAATACTATTAAAACATTGTAATATTTACAACACAATAAAAATATATTCTTGTACAAAAAGGTTTACTATTATTAATAATTGAAGATACGAAAGCTTCAGTATCTGGGACATCTCATGAGAAATGAACAGAGATTTTACTTATTGCAGTCCATACTATAGGGAAAAGTATTTGGAAAGAGAGGAGTTGGGCGACCGAGAATATCATGGCTGAATACAAGGGCGACCTGGTTTGGCATGAATACAACTGACTCATAACGTGCAGCAGTGCAAGAAGTTAAAATAATCTGTATGATATCCAACATCCAAAACGGATAGGAACTATCAGAAGAAGATAATTAATAATAATGCATAATATTTAAATAAGAATACAATAGCTTTAAAATTGTTATAGTTTTTGTATAGGACAAACTGTCATTAATTTCCAAGATAGATACAAGGAACATTTACTTAGGAGAGACATCAGGATTGTTAAATCAATCTCTGGTTTGCCTGTCATCAATTCTAAGTATATTGTAGTTATCAGACGACTTTCGCCTACACCGTTACTCTCTCGTACGTTATATAACGCATTGGACCCATTGGATAAATTTTAAATTTACAGTGCCTAACAACTGGGATCAACAAATAATACTGAATGACTAATACTCATTTAAATCTAATGAACTCTATGATAAAGCTACAAGGGTCAGTTGAAAATTTGCTGGGCGACATCTATAGCTCAATGGTAGAACTAAAATCTTTCGTGTGCTGCAAGACGTACATTTCGCGTGAACACCTGTTAATTTCCGGATATATATGTCAATTTATTTACTCTTTACCAGCTGTTTGAAATTTTCCTGTCACGCATGTTTTTAAAACGCACAAAATCGATCATCGTGTTGTGATTTAATCCTTGTTAAAAACGTTTTAGCGCCAATAGAAAATCAAAACAAGATTGTAAATGTGTTAGGAGATGCTGCTCCTTCAGAAACAACGTTAAGTGGGGCACACTCGAGTTTAAACGAGTTTAAACGAGCACAAACGAGTTTCAACAAGCGTTGAAGACGATCCCAGCAGTGAACGTCCAAAAAGTGTAACAAAAAATGACATTATTGAAAACATTTTATAGGGTGTTGGAAGACTGCAGATTGAGGAGTGGATGACGTTGCTGAAATCACAGGCATCTCATATGAGCGTGTGCATCATACTTTAACTCATGAACTTGGTGTGAAGAAGCGTTGTGCAAGATGGCTGCCGCATCTGGAGTTGTTGCATTTTTTGGGCGTCCAGTGCGACCACGTTTTCAGTGCTCGTACGACCATCACGTTTAAACTCAAGTGTCTACTTACAACCGTTGGTTTTGAAATTACAGCATCTCCTGACACATTTACAATTTTGTTTTCAATTTCAGTTGACGTTAAACAATTTTTAACAAAGAATCATATCACGATGTTTGATTTTGTCCGTTTTTTAAAACACGCATGACACGTAAATTTTAAACAGCTTCTAAACAATGAATAAATCAATAGATAGACTTGGAAATTAACACGAGTTCACACAAAATACAAATCTTGCAGCACACGAAAAATTTTAGTTTTACCTCCAAGTTACAGTTGTTGCTCCGCGAACTTTTCAACTGACCCTCGTATATGGGTGTTTGGCAACATGATACATAAGCACGACCAACGACCAAAGTACAAACGCAGACCTGTCTGTCACTCGTAAAATACCCAACGACTCATAACAACCAGTATGTGTGTCATATTTGTGGTACTAAATGACTTTTATAATTTTTAATAATTAATGAACATTATGTGATCCAATTGTCATTACTGATAACTGGATGACGAAACATCGAGTCTCAAAACACGTTGTTCTACTGAAAAATGAAGTTGTAAGCACTATGTATCCGAATACTCGAGGTAATAAACATCCCATTATTGCTTATTTTCGGTACCTCATAAAGATTTGTATATTTATAAAGATATTTATATAAATAAGAATAAATTTAATAAAATTCGTTGCTTTCTTGCAGTTCTTTTACGATTTTCCTTGCTGTTTAATTAATTCCACATAAAAGTTACACCATCCACGTAATTAAAAAAAAAACAAACTAAAAAGTAAACTAAAAAACAATATAAAAGTTTTATAACTATGTAAATGTGATTTTGCTGTAAAGCGTAACTGTATAACTTATACGGACGAAATGTATGTAAACAGGAATTATTTTTCGATTTATTCATTCTGTGCAATCTATATACAATATTGTAAAATACTTTGCATTTCAGTTGAGTGGCTTACTTGATTTGCTTTACTTTCAAAGAAGTCATCATTGTATATTTCAGTAGATTAGATATTGGAGAAATTTCTAACAGTAAAATTTTATTCAAATTGTAATTGGTTTTGCAAGTCCTGCCACTGCAAGCGTTCTACACAATAATTAAACTAAAAGTTTTTTCTGTTAACAGAAAACGCAAAACCGTTTCATTCTGTACGATAAGCGGAATAAATTATTAGTTTAATTCATAGTGAGTTGCAAATGTTAATCAGCTGTCAGTAAAGTTGAGAACTTAAAGTTGAAGTTTTTAAGAAATGGCTGATTATTTTCTTTCCTTACAATATTCTGAATGCTTGTTCTTCATTTCTCGTTTATGTTGCTGATTCCTCTGAGCCTTTATTACAGTTCTGAATCCGTAATTAGGCGTAATTGTATAATGTATAATTATTCGTGGTTCTACAGTCGGATAAGACGATGGGCGAGAAAGGGAAATACATTGCGCATATGGGGTTTACGTTCTCTAGTACTATGCGAGTTGAAACCTCGACCGATAAAAATAAAGTACTAGATACGTCTACACAATGTACACAGTAGTAACAGTATTTTAATTCTTCACATTTAAGTATATTTTAAATAAATTTAGCCCCAAAAATGAGTCGGTTAAAAATATAAAAGACGTAATAAAACCATCGCACACTCGATTTAGTACGGTACGCATTAAAATATGAACTGTCCTTACGCAAAGAGTTCTTCCTCCTTAACAATACGTTTTTGTGTACTTGTAGTCCATATCACGTACATAATGTACATGCTATTTTAATTTAATAATATTATTGGAATAACAAAATAAAAAATAACATTTATATCAAATTTTAATTTTTTTTCAGTTGTGAGCCGTAAGGAGTAGCCTGCGAGAAATTGTTCTCTATTCAAGATAGATTAATACATTAAGGGAGTCAATTGTACAGAAGGTTTATATTTAATTTTGATTTAATTCCCAATGTTTTATCTTTATTGGTTTTCAAATTATTGAGCGAATCGTGCAATAGATGTATTTACGTCTATAGTGCCTCTCTTTGAATATTTTAACAAATATTTATTTTATTATTTTGCTAAATCATTATATAAATATTTTCTCCATATGTATGTTCCATAAAACATCCTTTAAAATGTTATTATCAGTTTATATAATCACATAAACTCACTTTTAGATTATTTCTTTACACAGTAAAAAATTTACAGATACCTAGTGTGAATGTTCAGTTTAGATGGCTTCTCTATAAGGCAAGTGCTGTGAGAGAGACTGTTTACAGAAACACATAGTAATTGATACGTTTTTCGGGTATTTTTTTTTATGAATCCTTTTATGCTGACATTTATTGTTAAGAGCGGTTCTGAATTTTGCAATATGACCGGGATCTTTCATGAAATTTATTTACCTCTCCATCCCTCCTATTCTAGTTCGAGAATTAAAGTCTTTATCGAACCAAGAGATACCTCATATTTTTAGTGAAATGATAAAAACTTACTTGGGAAGTAAAACAAACTTTTTCAAATTATGTGAGTATTTATGTTGGATGAATATTATAACTAGCAAATTCGTTGTGTAGATCAGGATCATTTAAAATAAGCAATGGTTATCGTAGTCTTACAAATATGTTTCTATTTTTTCCTGCTGTCTTAAGTATATCTTTCTTGCTGTTTCTTATTGTATTCCCGAGATTTAAAATTTTGAATATTAATAAGTCGACAATTACGAATGTTGCAGATATTTACTGTGGAAGATGGAAATCGATGCCGCTGACAATATAGCAATTTGTTTAATACCTACAAACTTAATATAAGTAATTATATAATTACCTTTATATAATCCACTTGTGTGACACTAAGTTTTGTAAATTTTTATTGAAAAAAAATGACAAAACTTAGTGTCACACAAGTGGATCATGTAAAGGTAATTATATAATTATTTAATAAGTGACACGGTACGCTGAAAAAGTATAATGATTAATATAAGTGTTATTCTAAAAAAATATAACATATACACCGTTATGCGTTATTATTGTGTAACATCTGTAATAGTGAATGGTGTAACTAAAAATCATAATTTTACATTTTACAATCACTTAGGCCTAATATTGCTGACACAAAAACAACAGTTTCGGTAACTGCAACGCATGTTACACTCCTGTTTGTGTTACAGCAGATTTAATATAAGGCGTTGCGATGTCGCTCTTTGAAACACGGTTTAACCGGAGTGTTCTTGTCGGAGACGACTCAATATAAAACTTTTGCAGGGGGGAGTAGGTCTTTACTCCACCCTTCCAGTAAAAACATAACTATTTTATACTTAAACATTTTTCTTGCCTCCAGAAACGATTAAGACTATAAAATAGGTTAATTACCTTCTGTCAAACGTTTCTTAAAATCCTTTTAGGATGACTCGAGTTTCGACACCATTTGGTGTCATCATCAGATCACAATATGAATCAGGTTAAAACATTTTGATGCATATGCATCACGTCAGAAGTTAAAAAATTTAAAAAATTTTAAAAACAACACATAACAATATATAAATAATAAATAAACTATATCTCAACAATAACATTACAATAATAAAAATATAAAACAACGCGGCCGCAAACGAACCTGTACAGGAACGCACCCACGGTGAGACTAATCAATGCCGGTCTGACCCTGGTTCAATTTTATCGATCTGATATGTCGAATATCTCGCTCTATAAGATCGATTCTATTAAATAAAACGTTATTGATATGTATTGCTTTCTCATTTAGGATACGATTGTGATCCTTCTTAATGGCTTTATATATCTCGAACCTTTCAAGGGTGTCCAGCTTTAGTGACTTTTTACATTTATGAAGAATATCAAGATTATCATTAATACTCTTTATATTATGGTTATATGAGCTCAAATGTTCTGCAAATGTAGATCTTATTACATTTGATTTGGAGCTTGGGATATGTTTAACATATTTGATTGAAAGACAAATAAATAATACCATTATAAAGAAAAAGAAGACACAAATAATAAAATTCGTAACTTATTGAAAAAACAGAACGACACGCAAGAGAACAATAGGCCTGTAATAAATCACCAGTTTTACCCTCGTATTGTTAATCTTTCTGGAATACAGTTCAATAACGAAGAAACCAACTTATTGAATAAAGGCTTAAAATACAATTTTAAAAACAATAGTTCCAAACAATCACTCTGTAATGAAATACTGAACGCTGAAACCGCAATAAACTCCATTTCCGATGAAGAAACGAAAACAGTAATAAGGCATGCAAATGATAATAAAATAAAAAGGGTTATGAACGCCGAAAACATAAAGAATACAAAAACTATTTACCACAGCGAAACAAGGGTGTTTAATAAGATAAAGACGAAATTAATTGACCATAACGCAATCGTCACCAAAGCGGACAAAGGTCAAACTCTCGTAATTTTAACTTATGATAATTATAAAAACAAGATACTGGACTTCATTAAAAATAATAACATTATTGAGATTCATAGCGATCCCACTCTTGCATTTAACAATAAAGTGAAATCAATATTGAATAAATCAAAATACGTCATAACGAACGATGAGAAAAAATACCTAAAAATGATAGATCCCAAGGCCCCTAGACTTAAGGGCCTTCCTAAAATACATAAAAATAATATGCCTGTCCGTCCTTTAGTTAATTTTATGTCTGCACCTTCATATAAAATTACCTAAAAAACTCGAAAAAATTTTTAGACAACACATAACGTTCAATAAAAATTACAGCCTGAAAAACAGTTTAGAACTGGTCGAACTTACAAAAACTATTACAATCGAGCCGAGACATACTCTCGCCTCATTCGACATAGTAAATCTGTACACGAACATACCTATTACCGAAACGTTAGAACTAGCTAAAAATTTATTACTATCTAAATCCACATTAAATCATGAAACAGTTGATGAGTTAATTAATTTGACAAAAGTAATATTAGAACAAAATTATTTTACTTTTGACAACAAATATTATTTACAACGGGATGGTTTAGCTATGGGATCCCCATTGTCAGGCATCCTGGCTGAAATTGATCTAAATCATATTGAAACAAGCGAAATTTTATCGACTAAAAACAAACATTTTACAAAAATTTTATTTTACCGACGATATGTGGATGACACAATAATGATTTACAATGGCAATTGCAGACAGTTAGAAATGCTTAAAAAACATATGAATACAATTACAAATAATTTACAATTCACATTAGAAACTGAACTGAATAATAAAATCAATTTTTTAGATTTAACTTTAACTAAAATAAATAATAAAATTAACTATAATATTTACAGAAAACCAACAATCACGGATCATGCTATTCATGCCTCATCGTATCACCCTATTTCACAAAAAATGGCTTTTTTCAACTGTATGATTCATAGATTGCTGGCATTACCCTTATCCACAGATGATTATAACAATGAATTAAACATTATCAAACACATAGCATTAGCCAATGGATACAAAAGTCATATAGTAGATAGAATTATTAATAAAAAACAAAATAAACCAATAAACATTGATGTATCCAAAGAAAAAGTAAACAAATACATTGCTATAGAATATGGTGAAAATCTATACCATACTTTAAAAAATCAATGAAAAAAGCATAATATTACGTTGGCCTCTAAGGCAAGTAATAAACTTGAGAAAAAACTCACATTTAATAACAAAAATATACCCTCCGATATATTTGATGGTACTGGTGTATATAGACTTAATTGTTCTGATTGCACACAGTTCTATATAGGACAAACAGGTCGTTCTTTCAAATTACGCTATAAAGAACATATCCCAAGCTCCAAATCAAATGTAATAAGATCTACATTTGCAGAACATTTGAGCTCATATAACCATAATATAAAGAGTATTAATGATAATCTTGATATCCTTCATAAATGTAAAAAGTCACTAAAGCTGGACACCCTTGAAAGGTTCGAGATATATAAAGCCATTAAGAAGGATCACAATCGTATCCTAAATGAGAAAGCAATACATATCAATAACGTTTTATTTAATAGAATCGATCTTATAGAGCGAGATATTCGATATATCAGATCGATAAAATTGAACCAGGGTCAGACCGGCATTGATTAGTCTCACCGTGGGTGCGTTCCTGTACAGGTTCGTTTGCGGCCGCGTTGTTTTATATTTTTATTATTGTAATGTTATTGTTGAGATATAGTTTATTTATTATTTATATATTGTTATGTGTTGTTTTTAAAATTTTTTAAATTTTTTAACTTCTGACGTGATGCATATGCATCAAAATGTTTTAACCTGATTCATATTGTGATCTGATGATGACACCAAATGGTGTCGAAACTCGAGTCATCCTAAAAGGATTTTAAGAAACGTTTGACAGAAGGTAATTAACCTATTTTATAGTCTATTTTATACGTTTAAACTGATTATGTCAGTTTTCAACTTTAAATCTTTTCGACTAATTTTATTCGAAAAACATGTTATTGTTTTAATATGTGGATAGAAAAAGTGTGAAAAATTGATGTTTTTTACTTATTAATTTGGCTCTACCGTAGAATACTGAGCATTTCATGACCATCACATATGCTGAAGTTCTTAGAAACATGAAGAAAGATAGGGAAGTTATTAACACAGTGTAGATAAAAAAGGCTTCAGTATCTGGGACATCTCATGAGAAATGAACAAAGATTTTACTTATTGCAGTCCATACTACAGGGAAAAGTACTTGGAAAGAGAGGAGTTGGGCGACCGAGAATATCATGGCTGAGAAATTTAAGGACCTGGTTTGGCATGAATACAACTAACTTATTCCGTACAGCAGTGTAGAAATTTAAAATAGCCTGTATGATATCCAACATCCGAAACGGATAGGAACTATCAGAAGAAGAAGAAGAAGAAGAAGAAGAAGAAGAAGAAGAAGAAGAAGAAGACGAAGAAGAATTTACGGTATTGACGAAATTATTTACAACATTGATGCAATTGTTACAACCTTAACTATTATGTACAATTTATTATAACAGGTTAAAATGCGAATATTTTAATGGTACTAATAAATAATTACTTATAAATAAGTGAAAGTCAGAAAATAAACTATGCATTTAGAACAACGAACCTTTTACTCTTTACTCTTGTGATAACAATACAATTTTAATAGACAAGTAATTAACGGTACATATGTTATGCAGCAGTATTATCTACTATTTCATTGTAAATAATACGGCTTAATTAATATAACAAATATATATTCTTGATCGTCGTATGGTACAGTGGAAAACCAAATACAAGACACCAATCAAGTCACTAATCATCAGCTTTAATAATCACAATTAAACAGTTTGTAATCAACAAGATAGTCTCTTACAACAAATCAAATAAAAATTGTTCACACGCAATAATAACGTCAATTAATAGAGTCTCGCACAATTATAAAACACATAACACTTGCGTTTTATAATCGCCAGAATACTTCGAACAACACTGGAATAAATCACCACCAAAACTGAACCTAGCGCCGCTGAATGTCTATATTTATACCCCGCTGAAATTCCAGAATAATCCATACTACGCATTAGCGCTACACTAGAGCGTAATTGCTTGTGGCCTTGAAACAGTGCGCGAGGCCGGCAAAGTCTGGAACAATCTGGCTAATGCATGTTTAGATCACGTACGCACACAACATTACAGCCGGATTCCACTGGAATAGCCGAGAAACACGTAGAACGTTCTGTGAAGGTGTAAGACTTTTTACGTAACAAAATAGTGTTAAAAATTATGAAAGTAGAAAAACGTTAACAATCCAATTTTTGTTTTTAGCCTGAAGTTTGACACTGTCTGGGTTGCTAGGCGCTTAACCCGTACCTGGTTCTCGTCTTTACCATTTGTTCTATTAGACTCTATCGTCAATAGAATAAATACATTTGATCAACTGTAAAAGTGTAGGGTAAAAGGTTCCAGACATGACACAGAGTTATCGGTACTATGCACACTATTTTAATCGTGTTGAATAATTGCATCCTTTGTAGGCTTAGATTTGATGATTTCAAGTCAATTAGATGTTTTTTATTAGTGGCGCAATCCACCGAGTGTCTTGGGCATCATGAATTTTGTGATGTGATAAATTTTTTTTTTAAAGGCTTCACTACAACCGATATAAAATGGAGTTAGATTCAACGCTGGGGAAATCTTATCCATCGAAAACAACGGTTAAGTGCTCGTTGCTGTATTTAAAATGGGTCGGACAAGCAGAACTGACAACTCACACGTTGGACGTCCCATTGAAATAACTACGGAAGAAAAAGTAGACAAAATCCATAAAATAGTTTTGGTAGACCGTAGAATGAAAGTGAATGAGAGTGTTGGTATATTAGCGGAAATTGTGCGCATTATCTTACACGAAAATCTGTATATGGCAATGCTGCGCGCTAGACGGGTGCCAGGTTTGCTGACACTTGACCAAAAACAGTGTAGAAAGACGATTCAATCGATTGTTTGGCACTATACGCGCGATACAACCAAGGTTTTGCGTTGCTTCATAATCACTGATGAGTCTTGCGTTCAACACCACAATTCTGAGACCAAACAAAGGACCATGAAAGGTGAGTCAACTCCAAAGAAGGCAAAGACAATTCCTTCTGCTGGTAAGGTTATGGCGACTGTTTTTTTTTTTGGAAGACTTTAGAGTAATCTTCATTGACTACCTGAAAAAGTGGAAAACAATTAATGACAAATCTACTACTCCTTATAGATGACTAAATTAAGAAATAATGGCCACATTTAGCGAAAAAGGCTGTGCTGTTTTACCAAGACCAACACCATCTCACACGCCAATTATTACAATGGCTAAAATCAAAGAATTTAATTTCGAGTTGCTTTGTCACCCACCATACTCCCCCTATTTAATCCCGAGTGACTTCTAATTCTTTCCTAACATCAAAAAATGGCTTGTTGGAAAAAGATTTACTGACGATAATCAAGTCAACAATGCTGTCAATGACTGCTTTGGATAACTCGACAAATCAGCTTATTGGCATAACCGCTTTAGAAAATGTGAAATCGCTGGAAAACATGTATAGAGCTGAATAAAGATTATGTTGAAAAATAAACATACAAGTTATTGCATTGGATTAAACGCAAGATAATCAAAAAAGTCTTGTTTTGTAATTAAGGCCCGGAACTTTCACCCTACTCTCGTATATTTGATCTTCTGTCAGCAGCAGTCGTGTGACATTCTCCTTGGTACACGTAGTCCTTGATGTCTTATTTCACTTTTACAACAGTCAACTGACATGATAGAATGAGACAGGAACAGAAAGAACAGGAGAGCAAGATATTAGAGAGATAGAATATCAGAGTTGAGAGAAATATACAGAGAGTCCAGAAATGTGTTTCCTTCCTGTTACGTTCTCTTTTTTCCTGCTATCTGAGAAATCTATCTTCTTCTTCTTCTCCTCGTCAAAGTATAGGCTTACAGCCTGTTCCGACTTCACTGAAGCCATCTCTTCCTTGGTCTACCTACATTTCGTCTTCTTTAAGGTCTGTATCTTATTACTTGTTTGGGTAGTCTCGTATCGTCTATTCTCTCGATATGCTGCCTCTATTCATTTGTCCTTCCCTTATTCTCCTGGCCACAGAATTTACATTTAACTGGGTTCTTATATCTTCATTGGCTCGTACCAATTGGTTTATACAATATTTGGCTTTTCTCAAGAACCTTGTCCCAATCCTTGTACGTTCTAAGTCGCCATTTTTAATCTTTCTTTAATACCAAATCGTTTATCCTTATCGTGCAAGAGTCGTTTCCGTTGATATCCGTCTGGCTTTTGTAAAGATTTTGAGTATGTTTTAGTTTCCTTAGTAGAGGTTACCAACCTCTAGCTAAGTAGTTAGGTGGTGGCGCTGCCACCTTCAAGTATCCTAACTGCCTGTTTTCTGTTGGGGTTGTTTCCCCTAGCCGAAGGTTCCAGTTTTAAGGCGCCTTTCAACCTCTTCCGACAGTTACATACGCACATCCATTGTAGGCCATGCTTTTCAGGGGCCAAGCGACTTTCGCTTTCCAGGACGTGGAAGTAGGCTTTGCTGGCAGAGGTGACTTGATTTTTCAAGTTCCGACTTTTGTTAGGAACAGTGGCATTAATTGAAATTTATTGGTCCATTTCATTGCGACAAACAGCCCTCGGTACCCTTTACCAGCCTTTAACCACCAAAGGCACAGTTAGAGAATTCTACAGGCACAGTTAAAATAAACTTGATGAATGTTACCAATTACATTAGTTTTCGTAAATAGTGTGCCATTCTCAACGATTTTTAAAGTTTTTTGAACAAGACGTAGTTAATATTCATAACCCTGTGTTGGTACGAATACTGTGAAGGAGGGCTGTGTGAAGTACGAGTGATGAACAGCCCTCCGGCCGTTTACTGTGTGCAATGCAACACGCTGCCCGAGGTGTGTGGCAGTAATTGATTAATTAATTAATTTACTCAGTAATTATACATGTATGGATAAGGTTCAATTGACCTCTGTCTGTTTCTTACTCGCTATTTACACTCGTTACGAAGATAAACTATATCTATGTTGTCTATATCGTTTGATAATGTCTTCTTCTCTTCATCACAAGGCCAGATTTTCGATATATTTAAAGTGATTGTTAGTAATTTTTAAAATTATTGTACTTTCAAATTATTTTTCTTAAATAATTTATTTACTTTTCATTTTAGTTGTTTGTATGAAACGAAATTGTAACGTAAGGAAACATTACTCTTTCCTCTACCTAGTACACAGTTGAGAGTTTGAACAGTAGAGTAGGCCTACTGCATATATTGGGCAAGTACAGTTAAAGTTATATTATACTTTGTCTTTATTCAAACAAAAATGTTATAAGTAATTAAATAGATTGTCTGAAAAAGAATACTTGCACACTGAGGCAAGTGTAATGCACAAGAATATCCGCAATGTCACAAGAAATACAATGGGTATGAAATAGGTACTAATAAAAAATTTTCATTTATTATTATACTTGAAAGAAGTGTAAATAATTTTGTTTTGTTTATATATTTTTGTCCGTGTACTTGAACATCTAAAGATGAAAAATAGGAGAACATGTTGTGTTGTAAGAAATTATTTTACCAAGCTTGCCAATTCCAAGCAATTTGTTTTGATATACGTCACGGCACAGCGTCGTAGAGAGTTGGTCTCACAACTATCGAGTGTTACAAACATGTAATGAGATTGTCTGTACGTTTTTAAATAAAATATCCCTTAAACATTTGTTTGTTTGTTAGAAAACACATTTTTATATTATTCTTGTTTCCTTTTCCTTTTAGTTGTTGACAGTCAATTCCACAGTTTCTTGCACCACCTATCCTCCAACGTGCTTTTTGTCAACCCATATCAATTTAGTTTCTTTGCCTCTTACCTTTTATTTACAACCGTACTAACCTATAATATTCCTCTAAGGTTTTCACTTTTGAAACATTTAGGTCGAAACTAATGATTTTAAGTAGAAAACACTTTACGGGTATTTTATATAATTATCGATGTAGGCATATGTAACGAATCTGAAAATATTTGCATAAACATTAAAAAAATAGCGGGAGAGATCAAATTTGGCCATCATCGTCGTCACTCTTCAAGAATTAGGCAACTGCCTATTCCGGTTCACTTTGCTGCCAGCATTTATTCTAAACCCTTCATATTTCTATTCTACCTCTTATTATATACTTCATTGTTTGTTTCGGAAGCCTTCTTTTGCCGTTCTGTTTATATGACCTTTCGATCATTTCTATGTTAATAGCTTTTTTCCATTAATTGGAAATGTGTTGAGTACCCAGTTACATTGCTACATCCGTATGGTCTATTCTACAATATACTGTAACGGACCCGAGGAACCTTGTTTCAGCTGCTGTTTGGATTCTGGTGTAATCTGTTTGCATTACCCACGGTTCCAATCCGTATAATAACATAAGAACAGAGACATTCTTGTAAAATGAGCATCTTTCATGGCGATATTTCTTAATGTTCTGCGTATAGTTCCGCACATTCTTGATACGTATGTAAATTAACTTCTATATCTCAACCAGAAGTTATATTTTATCGTAAATATTGCAAATATTCAAGATCCTAAATATCCTAAATATTTTAAATATCCTAAATACTGATTATTTTTCAAGAATGTGATTGATGTAAAAGATTTTCGCAATATGATTGGTGATATGTGTCGGGTGTTTTCCACAGAGTTTCAATGTTTTCATTTCGTTAAGTTTACTTTAAAGTTGAATTATAAGCTTATCTCACGAAGGCTGTAAACGACTGTAAAAGTTTGGTTTTCAGAGGAATTTAGACAGTGTTTAATATTAGATCGCGTATACACTGGCTGTAATGCAATATGGGTAGAGCAGAATTTGTCCCGTGATCGGAAATGTGGACGGGGCTTCGAATATGAGCAGCTGGCTGGCACGCGACGAACTGTCTACTGCCGTCCAGTTCTGCGGCGAACATTGCTGTGCGCAGTGTGTACGTATTCAGAGCGAGGTTGACTTTTGCGGAAAACATGGAGTGATTAGTGGATAAAATGTCCAATCTAACTAATTATTTCAAATATTGTGAAATCCGTCGGACTTGAATTGCATATAAAAAAAGAAAAATACAAAGAAAATTTATAAAATGCTCTGCAGATGTCTGAGAGTATTCTTACGTAGTCTGGTTTGAAATTCGGAAAACATATTGAAGGGTTGTAGGCCTACATGAATCTCCGGTTACCAAAAACTGCAAAGTTAGTGCCAACCGGGAATTTAAATGCAGCAAGTGAATTGCAATGTAATAATTATGTGTATTTACATTGTCTTGTCAGTTACAGTATAACTACAATGATTATTCAATTTAATCAAATACGAAGAACAATTGTTGATCGGAATTAACAGAAGTGACGAGTAGTTTATTGACCACTTTATAAAACGCCTACATTTCTTCTTTAACCAGGATCGGATTTCTTGATTGCAGATCTTCTGTGCACTTTAGATCAGTAATTGTTCAAAAGTAATCGTCCGATCATCCGGGTAACGTTTTTGTATTGGCCGCCGCTTTGGTGTCATTTTAAGACCTCCCCAACAAGTCAGTAACGACTCCATATTGTTGCCACCATAGGTCGGCACTTCCGTTTTGGTATTATAAAATGATGAACTGTAATTATCAAAGTAGGAATGCACACGAGTACACATACAATTAGGTACATTTAGGCTTTGTAGTTAGGTACAATTAGGAAGGAGAACTAAGGTGCGCGTCAGTTCAGATGGTTCGTAGCAGCGTAGTGCGCATCGGAGGGATAGAATTTGTTTCGCGGACTAACTGTAAACCTCGTTTGCAGTGCATGACGACCGCGGTCCGCCAATCGTACGCACTACGAGATTTGTCAACTTTCGTCCTCGTATAACTAATAATGAACAATAATAGTGTGATTTAGTAATCTGCGTTTTTAAAATATCCCTAGACAGTACTTGAGACCTTACTCAGACAGTCTTTGTAATTCAAAGAATAGCAAATGCAGCATTATCATCTTACAAGTAGGGAGTATACATTCACAGTATCATGAGCACATACATCTCAAACATTGACAGTTGTCCAAAGCAGTTGACTATTAAGAAGTACTATTAAGGTAATCTATATAATCTTATTAAATTGATTTACATTTTGTTAGGCTTTATGGATAGAGCAACTCTTGGAAATATAAAACGCGTATTTCGTTTATTGTCACTTTCTGATTCACACGCTATGTGTAACCGTTATATAAATGCAAACGTATACAGAATTTACCTTTTCCTTCTCTGTTGTGTATTTCCAACTCTCATGACACAAGGTATTGCAACGGAGATTGTGATGTTGACTTCGGTGAGCTCTGTCTTCATCGTTCTTCTCAGGTTTGACGCTTACTCACGGAGTCTGGCGAGTGACCTAACTCGTTTCATTCCTACTCTGACTTTGCAATTTATATTGCTTGAACAATCTTGGATAAGGAAATTCTTTGGGATAATCAATTTTTTCCTCAACTTATTCTGAATATAGCAGAGATAAGCTCCTAAGTTTTCTACTTTGACCCATGACTAGAAACTACATCGTTTTCTTTTATGAAAGAATTGCCATTGTTGAAAATTTTGAATATCTCAGCTTCTATGTATTGAATGGAATATTAAAAAAATAGCAATTTCAGCTAGTGATTTTGGTGGGCTGTTTTTCAACCCTAACTTGTCGACAATTTCAACCGTAAGCAACATTGTCGGGCTGCAGTTGTTATAAGCTGGCAGTGCGGTGTTCACCAAGATAGTCAATTTCTTAATGTCACAAATTCCATTATAGAATATATACTTGAGTTAGGAAAGACTTAAAGTGGATAGGAAAGAATACACAAGACAATAAAACATATGATACATAAATAAAACACGTAGCACATAAATCAATACAAAAGAATGTTCTTCTAGCGAAATAGGCTTAGAAAAAGCTTTTGTCAAAGTAAAAAGAATAACATTAATATTCCATAATGTTCCAATATGTGCCAGATAAATTTTTTGTTTGCACTTAAAACATAAAAATTGTAGAAAATGCAATGGTGTACTATATAATATGTAATTATAATATTATATAATTATTATGTATAAATTTACTTCACTTTAGCAGAGATTAATATAATATATTGCATTAAGTATAATGTATTAATTTGTATATTATGGAGATAACAGTGTTTATACCATGTAGCATAGAATATAAATATAAATATATACTTATATATTTATAATAATAATAATAAATACACAAGAATAATTGTGAGAAGATATGTGTTGTGTGTGTAATTTATTATATTTATATTTCTTAATGTTATATACTATATATTATACAATTTATCAAGATCATGTTATGAAATTTACGAGCAATTTACACTCTCTCTTTCTCTCTCTCCCTCCCCCCACATACACACGCGCGCGCGCACGCAAACAGAAACAGGTGTTTATTTGTAAATATTTCATTGTTAGGTTGAAATATAACAAATTTTCACAAAATTATTTCCAATTTGTAAATAGTAAAGTGAACCATTATTTGTTTATATTTTTTATTTGTTATGTGCTTTAAAACAACGTTATTTTGTTACTTATTTTAAACTTGAATAAGATACGACAAAACTGTTTAGTTTAGCCCTTTCTTACCACATAATGTACGTAAATTACAGTTTAGTAACCTTTCAGGTAACGTTCACTTACCGAACGCAGTAATATTGCTATCTGTGATTTCTTTATACGTGCCTCTCCTTTTATTGGATTACTTCTTAATTATGTATTTGCTTATGTTTGATGTCCAACTATTATTTTTTATATACTATTAATTATTAATTTTTTATTGTCAAATTTATGAAACGCACTTCTTGCTTGATGTATTTTCATGGAAGGTTTAAGTTATAGTGATTTTTCTGCTTAATATTGTTGAGTGGTTGTCTAATAATATTGTTACGACAAGCGTACCGAACAATCCAGAACATTCTCCATCCCCCTCCGTCCGTTGTGGCTTGTGTTGCGTCGTTCACGTAGGTGGTTCTAGTGAGTTCCAGGAACACTTGAGGTAAGTAGTAAGCTGCCGGCGTGCAGTTAAGGAGGGAAAGCTGTACTGGACCTCAGCGCGGCGTATATAAAGCCATAGCAGACGGATTGTCAGTTCAGTTACGTGAGCGATTTTCGTTAGTGCAGATTGAGTGTTGTCGAAGTGACGTAGTATTGTGTTAATAATTGTGTGAAAGTCTATTAAAAGACATTTTATTGCGTGTGAACAAGTTTTATTTGATTTGTTGTAAGAGACTGTGTTGTTAATTACGAACTGTTTGTGAAAATTAAAGCTGGTGATTAGTATTCATTGGAGTCTTGTATTCTGTTTTCCACTGTACCTACGACGATCAAGTAGACCGTCGTAACAATATTTCTTATTATTCATTTGGGATAGTATTACATTATAAGATTTTATCATTTTTCATTTTGGCTATCACATAATTTTTATGTTTAAAATATAATCTAACTAAATCTGTTTTTATGTAATTTACAATATCTTTGATATTTTACAATTCATTTACAAATTTTATTATAAATTATTATTTTTGCCTAACTTTACATAATGCCTGAAGACCACTTGATTAGACCTATTCTGTTTTACTTTAATTTTTATTTCCTAAAAATTAATTCAATGTTTAATAAAATTTGACGTACTAAATTGCTAATAATATGTTACATAGCCTACATAATTTTAAGTTAATTCTTACATTTTATTCATACAATTATTAATATTTAAAAATATTAACAAAGATTATCTAATAAAAACTAAAAAGTTTTTAGGTTTTATACAAATCCAATATGGCCTGAAGATTGTTTGGTTTACAAACATAAAAATTGTACAAAAGTTTATAAATTTACTTTACTTTAGCAGTGATTAATATATATTGTATTAACTATAATGTATTAATTTGTATATTCTGGAGATAAGAGTTAATAATGTTGAAACTATGTAACACAGGCCTACTACATAAATATAATTATAAATATAAATATATATAGATTTCTAAAAAACAAGTATTATTTAATAATAATAATAATAATAATAATAATAATAATAATAATAATAATAATAATAATAATGATGATGATGATGATGATAATAATAATAATACAAGAATAATTGTGAGAAGATATAAATGTTGTGTGTGTGTATATAAAATTTATTATATTATATTATATTATATTTATTAATATTCTATAGAATATATTATAGATATAAAATTTATGAAGAGCATGTTATGAAATTTCTGAGCGTCTTACAACGTCTCTCTATCTCTCTTCCTCCCCCTACACGCCCGTGCGCGCACGCAATCGGAAACAGAAACTGATACTTATTTGTAGATATTTCATTGTTAGGTTGAAGTATAACAAATTTTCACAAAATTATGTTCAAATTTAAATATCAAAGTGAATCATTATTTGTTATATTTTTTATTTTTTACATGCTTTAGAATAACGCTATTTTGTTATTTATTTTAAACTGGAATAAGATACGACAAAACTGTTTAGTTTAGCCCTTTCTTACCACATAATGTACGTAAATTACATTTTAGTAACCTTTCAGGTAACGTTCACTTACCGAACGCAGTAATATTACTAGCTGTGATAGTTAAGAGAATTCCAAATCCTTGTGTTGCTGGTACATGAGTAACGTTGTGGTCACTGACGGTAAATACCTGACGCCTTGCAGATCGTTATTTGACCTTTGATTGATTGTTCCACTCCATTAGCGTCTAAGCAACACCGTCAGGCTTCAGTTAATTGGTATACGATATTGGTGCGTGCAGTATCATCATCATTCCCGAGTGCAGTAGGAATGGCATGTTATCGAAATAGTTGCAGGTCTTATTCTTAAAACTGTGTAATAAATAATTAAATGAGAATAGGTAGATATTGATTATATTTTCCTTCATGCACCTTCAGTCGTTAGGTACGGCGCGTTTCGGGCTCACAGTCCCATCTTCAGGAGAAAATCACTCGAGGCGAGCCCGTCGGTACTAAAGAGTTAACACGCACATCAAAACACTGAATTCATTATATACTCATATCGCGCAAGAACACGATTCACATCGTCGAGAAAATAAAAGTGTACTGGCTGTATAAAGTCCAATGCAGAGATATGCCGGTAATACTTCTCATGTCTGTGCTAGCTAGTGTATTACAGTAGCAAAGAGCGCGTTACATTTGTACGAGACCATATCGTTCAAAAGGCACTCCTTCTACTTATAATCTAGCCGATTTGTACCGTATATCTCGTATTCTTCCAATGCAACCATATATCGGCCGTTTGTACAATAATGTATAGGCTTAAAATTAACGGGGAAGTCAGTGTAACTATTATTATAATCAATTAGATGTTGGGCGAATGTCGATTTACTGTTCGCTAAATTCTTCACGGGCATGTGTTCTTTGAAACTCTCTTCAAAGCGTCTCCCGGTTATAGTCGATTACATTTGTTCTCATGTGTTAAACAGATAGCCAACCTAGTAACGCATATAACTACTATATAACCATTGGCCAGTAACTTTGTATGCCAATGAACGCTGCTAGAAATAAACAAAAAGAAAAAATTGGGAAATAAAAAAAGTGACGGCGTATGTAAACACTCTTACAAAACATTATAAGAAGAGAACTTTTGTTTTGTTTTGTTTTGTTTTTAATCACAAAAGTTGAGAATCTTATCAAAAGCGTAAATAGTTGTAGTATTATTTGTTTTGTGTTGTCGGTTTTATTATCGTATACATAAGTTAGTGGAAGGGAAAGAAAAAAGAATTGTGCTGGAAGAAATATTCAGTTAAGATACTTTGCCAGTTCCAAGTCATTTATCCTGATAAACAACACTTCCAAAATTACAAAATATTCTCCACACAATCACAAAATGTACTCAGCGAGATGTGTGTAAATAGATTGTTTTTAGATGTTAGAAATACATTATTTTTAATTAGGCCTATATCTTAGTGAAAACATTTTTTGTCTGACTGAATGAAATTGTTTAGCACAGTGTTGTTAGTAACGTTAGGGTAATGGGACGCTACGAAAATGTGCAAAAAATAATGAATTTTTGTCACTAATACAAAATAATTTTGTGTAAAGTCAGAGTATTAACTTTTCGTTGTAAAAAATATAGTTACCAGCCGTTCACTATTATTACTTGATTTTTAACGCGTTTCATAATACGAGCCTCATTATCAGAAACTCCTGTCTGTACGAGGCATACTTTTTGGCAGAATGTATTTACTGAAACCATCTTATATATACTTCGGATATAAAGCGACTGGATACAAACAATGTACAAGTAATAGTATTTTGGCAATACGTGGCGGCTCGGATGCGCGAACAGGGTTAGGGAGAAGTATAAATTTGACTACTGCTTATCTGTTTGTCAGCCACCTGTCTGAGCATTCATCACAGCACTCTAGGGGTCGGCCCGCTTACGATTTCTCATCAGTGGTATTGCATAACAACAAACTGAGATGAAAATCGGGCTGTTTTGAATTGTGAATAATGTGAAAAGAAACTACGTGTATAATTGTATATTACTGGTAAATATTAAAACTGGCTACAGTATTCTCCATAAATGACAGGATCCAGACATATCACAGAGACTGGTTACCTCCGATGGACGACTACCTAAGGTTGCGTTTGAATATGGACCCTTTGGCACAAGAGATGTAGGAAGACCGAGAGTGAGATAGAGAGATACTTTGTGAAGACGGAACAGCCAAAGTGCCTACTCCGTGAGATGCAGAAGAATAAGAAATACTAAAACTAGAACTAGTTGAGTGAAGCAAATGTTTTCTGTATACCTACAATACCTACAAGTTCTCACGCACGTTTACACACACACACACGTACAAACATTTAGGATCTAATTGTTGTAATAATTTTGAAAGTTTGTGACGACGAAGGACTGTAGACTATGCAAATTTATATCCATTTACATTTTTACTAGAGCACACTCACTCCAAACAGCGCAGAAGTACAAACTGTTATTACAGTTTACCATCACCCCCTGTTGTTACATCGAGTTTAAATTCCTGTTAAACA
Source organism: Magicicada septendecula (assembly GCA_034769895.1). Classification (NCBI taxonomy): domain Eukaryota; kingdom Metazoa; phylum Arthropoda; class Insecta; order Hemiptera; family Cicadidae; genus Magicicada; species Magicicada septendecula. The sequence goes on from CM068372.1 coordinate 139,576,143, forward strand.
TAATATTGCCACAACATGTCAATAAAATGTTTGCCTGCGTTTACTATTTGATCAGCGATTAACTGTTTCCATCGGATCTTATAATTAGTACTGATAACATTATCACGACGTGAAAGAAAAGTTCACCTTTCCTATTTTTTGTGATGAAGCTAATTTAAAATTAGTTACTGAAGTTAATTTCTGCGAAGAAAACTTTGTATCTGGCGCAATGAAATTTTCAAAGAAGCTGAAGACGATTCCATGAGTTGAACTAAATTTTAATGTAGTCGAATTGATAGTAACAGAATTGAACGAATTATTGATGTGAACCGTGAACCAGGTTTTAGTCATTACAAATATACGTTTCCAGTTGCATATATTATGAGTTACAGTGATGTATGTGTGTTAGCACTGCGACGGGATATTAAGTGATTTTAGTAAATGCAAGCATTTAATGTAAATGTAAACACTAACAAAGATCGTATTTTTAAAATTATTAATTTAATAAAATAAAATATACTTTATTTTATACTTCAATATACTCCAATACACTGAAATGTTTATACTAGAAAATAATAAAGAAGAGTACTTTGATTATGTTTTTATTACATAAAAAAATTGGAATCTTAACAAAAGTGTAATAGTATCGAGTTAGTTACAGTATGTTCTTTTTATTATTGTTTTTTCTTGTAAACACAACATAGAGAGCAGGAAAGAAAAAATTACAATGAAAGAAAATATCCAGTTAAGACACTCTGTCAATTCCAAGTCATTAGTTAATGATAAACAACACTGCTAAAATAATGGAAAGTTCTTCTCGCAACTATTTTACTCAAGATACATATAACGAGATTGTCTGAAGACAGTTAATACTAATATGTTAAATTGTTTTTTGTTTTAAAAATTGCATTTTTCGTCATACTGTAAAATTGGAATATTCTATTTTTTTATAGAGCAATGTTGTTTGTAACATTTATGTAATAAAAAAGTTATCTGTGCAAAATATACAAAACTGAATTGTTTTATGTAAAGAATTAATATTCTTAACATATGTTAACCTATTATATTCAAAATGTTATACATTGTGTAAAATTAAGCCAGGAGTTGTATTGTATTGTGACTTGATTTTGACGTCTTTCGAGACATGCTGGTTGTAGACCTACTTATGCTTCACTCTGGAAATAAAGAATATTGTAACAGACTGTGTATACTCGTTGTCTCGTGTAGTTTACTTTCTGTTTCTAATGTCGTTGTGTTATAAAATGGTATGAAAGTCGAGCAGTTAAATTGTTAATAATGTTTAAGAAAACGATGAGTGTATGTTAACAATAAATAATTATTCCTAAGCGATAGGAGAACTAGAACCGGTTGAGAGATAAAATAAACTATTTATGTACGCTCACAAGCACACACACACACACACACACACACACTTGTATGAACATTTATTGTTTGTAATAGTAATGTGGAAAGTTTGTGACGAGGGAGTAGACTGTTCAAATTTACCTTCATTTACATTTTCATTAGGGCTACACAACACTCACTCCAAATAGCACAAGCACAAACTGTTACTACAGTTTATCAAAGAAAATGAATGTCAATATTTACAAGACAAACTGTTGTCTACAGTAAGCCTCTTATGCTTTTGGTATTTAAAATTTACATTTTACTAAGCCAACACGTAAACTAAATGAATATTGCGGAGAGCAACTTAAATTTAAACTGTGTTAATCAGGTTTAAAACTGAATTATTTTACCTTCTTTAGAATTCTGTTGAAGTAAAAAGTTTCAAAAATTGTCAGGTATTTTAAACTATAAATGGTAAATTTTTAAATTTTGTGTGGACAGACTTTAAACTTGTTTCTAATTACGATATATTACACGTTTTATTTGAGAAATAAAAATGTTTATCAAAGAATTGTAAATTTACTTCAGATTTAAACAGGGTAGAGAAAGGTTTTATTAAAGTTACTTTTAAGAGATTTTTTGAGAAATGTTTTGTATCTTTATAGTCAAAGTGGTTACAGTTACCATTGTTGCAGGTGAACATTTGTTAAAGTTTTTAGTTATATTGCATTTCTTACAACATTAAGAATATTTGTTATGAATCCAGAAAATCATTAACATTATTACACAAATCATATTTTAAAAATCACGCTTCTTTCCGAAATATTCTTTATTTGTCACGAGCTAATAAAATGTGTCAATTAGAAACGTGTCAACGTGTATTTGTAAATGTTCAGTTTACATATCTGTCTGCATTTACACACACACACACACACACACACACACACACACACACACACACACACACACACACACACACACACACACACACACACACACACACACACACACACACACACACACACACACACACACACACACACACACACACACACACACACACACACACACACACACACACAGTTCTGTTAATATTATTACGGCGTGAGAGAAAAGTGAAGTTCAACTGTACTGGATTTTTTTCTTGTAAGATAAGTTCATTTTTGCGATGAAACGTTTTGTCTGGCGCAATACAAATCTCAAGGAATGTCAAGAGTTTGGAAGAGTTGAATAAATCTAAATGTAGTCAAATGTGGTAGAAACAATACTGGACGACATACTGATATGGAATGGGCTTCAGCCATTATAAATACATGTGGCCAGTTAGTAGCCCCTTCCAGTCAATTGCGTACGATGTGAGTTACAGTGGTAGTGTGTTACCGGTGCGACGTGATGTTAAGTGATTGTTAACTACTCACTAACGTAACTGGCAGTCAGTGAACATTCAACAATTACATTTTTAGTATTGTCGTCGTGAAATATGTTCACTTATTGGATCATCATAAGGGGAACGGCCGAGTTGAATGTAAAATTGAAGTTAAGCGACCCATTGTCTTCCTATCTCTGGTGTCTGTTGTCATTCGTCTAAGATCTGTCACATGCAAATGCTGTACATGTAACAATACGGTCACGGGACGGAAAAAACAAAATAAAAACTGGTGTGGCCAAGCAAAATGTAATGGGACGTAACGTTCGTCAATAATAACATGATGCGTTATGAGTTATAAATAAATAGCACATTACAGAATGTCGTAGAAACCTAGTCAAAAATGTGGATAATTTTCTTCATTAACGTTGTAAATAAATATCAAATTACGGATTAGTGAACAAAAACATATTACAATCGGGTTTTAATTTTAACTGTTCATTTGTCTGTATTCATTTAGCTTCAACGTTTTGTGAATTATTTGAAATACGGTTAAAATGTTTTGAAGTGTATTCTATCTCCTGTTTACTAAACTTTATGGGGAAAATTAGAGTTAATTTAATTATTTTTTAGAACAGTGTCAGTAACGTAGAGACTATTGGCAAAGTCACATTTCTGATGAGCGTTTAACCTGATTTTCTTTACACAACATGCTGTGAATCAGTGCCGTCTCATCTAATTTTGTTAATATAAACTATCCAATACGTACTGTCTGCTAGTTATGTTAATATAATACTATTTTTGTTTTCCAACATTTTACACTTATTTATTTAAATACGTAGTAGTGTTTTTGGAGCAAGTGAGAACTAGAAAGAAATTTACCCCCCTCTTATTATAATTGACTTCTAAAAGACTACGAAGGAGCTAGGTGAAAGGCAGCTACTTTATTATTTTTCGAATTCATTAACGCATAATTAAAAAACTAATAGATTTAGAATCAACCGTAGTACCAATTTGAAAATTGTGCAATCAAATGAGAGTGTATTCCATTAGACAAAAATTATGACGGCATTATTCTGGAAGTGGTCCACTCAGTTAGTTATTATGTATCTAAAAAATGTGAGCCAAAAAATACAGTTTTTACTTACTAAAACGTTTAAATGGCCAGGGTGGCGCAGCGAAACGGAAAAATTTGAAGTTGATGTTGGCAGCCCTGTAGATGTAGCAGAAGTGAAACTGTTTGTCTAGCAGTAACGGAATTTAGTTACCATGGAGCAGTGGAGCGGTGCAGAGCGTGTGGTCGCCGTAAGGGCGTTTTACCGACATGGTGACAGTTTGACAGCTGCACAACGAGAGTTTCTGCGCCACTGTCAGATCCCGCCCCGCGGTCAAGTTCCTTCGTTACACGCAATCGAAACGTGGGTTCGTAATTTTGAAGAGATTGGTTCAGCTTTGAAGAAAAAGCCTAGTGGGGGTGTACGGTCTGCACGTACCCCAGAAAACTTTGATGCCGTGCGAGCTGCCATCTTAAGGAGTCCTCGTCGTTCGGTGCGAAAAATTGCCTCGTCATTGCAGCTCGGACGTCGGAGCGTTTAAAGAATACTCCATGAACTTCAATTTCATCCGTACAAACTTCAGATTGTACAACAACTGAATCCTAATGATTGTGTATTGCGCCTGCAACTTTGTGAACAATGGCTAAAACCAATGAGGATGCTAACTTCATTCAAAATCTTTGGATGTCCCATGAAGCCCATTTTCACTTAAGTGGATACGTAAATAAGCAGAAGCTCCGTTACTGGGCTCAAGAAAACACTGCTCAGCTTCACCAGCGTCCATTACACAGTACCAAAGTTACCGTATGGTGTGCGGTGTCGTGTCATGGGGTGATAGGCCCTTACTTTTTTGAAGATGAACGAGGCACTGCTTTCACTGTGACGTCTGAACGTTATGTCAACATGCTAGAGACATTTTTAGCTCCAAGTCTCCATACTTTTCCAAATCTTGACATTCAGCATACCTGGTTTCAACAGTATGGAGCCACCTCACACACTGCCAGACAGTCTATGGAACCAGTGAAACGTTTGTTTGGGGATCGCATAATTTCAAGGAATGCTAACATCTCTTGGCTGCCCCGATCTCCAGACCTTTCAGTCTGTGACTTCTTTTTATGGGGACATCTGAAGAGCAGCGTGTACCAGACTAGACCAAGAACCATTGCTCAGATCAAGACACAGATTGAAGAGGATATCGCCAAAATTCCAGGTGACACATTGCGCCGCGCTATACAAAACCTACAGAAACGACTTACTGAATGTGTACGGCAAAATGGGCAGCATTTAACTGATGTAATTTTTAAAAAGTGATGCCTAATCTAATTTCCAGTCTTGTAGAACATATTTTGAGCCTCAAATAAAGTTTTGTAACGTTCCTTCATTTTTTTCTAATTATTTAAAATTTTCGCATTTCTCTGCTCCACTCGGTACAACGATTTGTACCGGTAGCCTCAGAATATTCGAAAAAGTGGAAGCAAATAGTTTTTCTGATTGCGGTAGTAATAGCAATTTCTAAAACTTTATTATCAAGAAACAGTAGAATATACCTGCATTGTTATTAGTAATGAAGCTCAGGTTGTTTGGTTTTCCTAGTCACGTGGATTAATAAATACAGATTTGTTAAAATGTCTTACTGATTGAAATAATTGTATATAAATATTAGAACCTTATCTGTAATATTTCGTCGCGCAGAGAATTCACTGAACAAAACCAGTTTCACAAAACAAAACCTACGTCGTAGTTGAAAGGAATTTCTTAATGAAAAATGTGAAACTGTTTGACGAACCGATGTGGAAGATATGTTCGAAAGGTTGTAGGGAAGTAATTTTGTATTGCGACCGGTCTTCTGTGCTCGCGTGCTCATGAACGTGCGCGTGTGTATGTGTGTGCACGTCTCCTCGGTGGGCTGTATTGCTGCTTTTATTATATTTTTCGTATATTTCCTTCTCAACATACCGTCTTCATATCTCACAAACACGTTGGACTCACAAGCAAGAGCGACCCGTTTGGTAAGCGTTTCAAACCGCTTTACAAACTTCTAAACAATTTAATTATAATTCCGTGTGATCAAAGTAGCATTTTTACATCAATCACATGCAACTAGCGTTTTCAAGCACATTGTCGAAGATTGTAGAAAAATCGAATAAAAATTTTTAACGCTGTGACTCTTCAGGACTAACGAGGTAAAAACGAAGATTTTTCAAGTCAAGCTAGCCCTCGATTAAGCCTCTTAAATGTTTTCGCAATGTAAATACCATCTATAGACAAAATGAAGATTTACAACCAATAACGAATAAGCACTGATGATAAGTTTATTGTGCTAAAACTGGTAACTGCAGTTTATGAGGGAATGTAGTGCTGTGGTTTATGGCAGAGCGTGTATGGGTGTGTGAAGAGTAGAAATGTGGTGTATACCAACAGAAATATAGGAAATAATCATTGACGAAGCAAAGAAAACGCACAGCGGCGTCGGCGTATATTAGTATAGTAGTAGTAGTAGTAGTAGTAGTAGTAGAAGCAGTAATAGTAGTAGTAGTAGTAGTAGTAGTAGTAGTAGTAGTAGTAGTTGTTGTTGTTGTTGTTGTTGTTTTTATGATGTAAGATTGTCAACGAGTTTGACGAACCCAACAGGATCATGGGTTTTCGAGTAGAGTAAACAAATTTTCTATAGACGACACCCTATTATGGAAGTTGTGTTGTTAAACCAACAAACGCTCTGCAGTGTATATGAATAACTGTGAATAGAGTTTTATTGCTAACTAAATGTGGATGTTTGTTATTGTTAAACTTTTATTCTTGTTTGTAAATGTACTGCTATAAAACTTTCTGGCCAACTCATAGGGAGGGACGAGATTGTAAACACTCAGAAGAGAATAGTAGTTTTCAAACTCACAAATTTCAGTAGAACGGGAAACTGAAACAGAAAGAACTGAAACAGAAATTACACAGCAAGTTGTAAAAAACCTTACAGCGGCGACCACAAAGTGTCTTGATAAAACTAATTTACTTATATAAGAGCTGATAGGCTTTATTTTTGTCGCAGTCGCATGTGAATATCATTTACACGAGTACTCTCCCCTCTCTCCGCTGAATGAGTTGTATAACACGGTTATTTGACCTGGATTACTCCAAAACAGTTCAGTTAGAAGTATTGAACAATTTAGTGTACCAAATAAATGGCTAAACTTTATAAGCTTTATATGAATTTTCATGATGTAAGAGCCTGTTCATCAGCAAACGTTTGAGAATTGTACAACGAAAAATTTCAACCATTGTTGCAATTGATCCTCAAGCTTATTTAAATTTATGTATATGTTGGTACATTAGAGAACATGCTACGTGTTTCTCGGCTACTCCAGCGGAGCCCGGCTATAATGTGTGTATGCGTACGTATTGCTGCTACTTTGAGATGATGGACAATTTCGTGACACTTGTCTGCAACGAGACTTTTCCAGACCATACCGGTCCGCACGCGCTGTTTCAAGGCCGCAATCAATTACAATTCTAGTGTTTTCTAGTAGACGCCTATTAAGGAATATTCTGGAATCTCAGCGGGGAATAAATACAAGACTTCAGCGACGCTTAGTTCAGTTTTAGCGGCGATTAATTCTAGTGCGGTTAGAAGTATTGTGGCGAAGTGTTCTGTGTTTTTATAATTGTGCGAGAAAATTATAATACAATTGTGTTTTATATTAGTTGACATTTTTATTGCGTATGAGATTCGTTGTAAGAGACTATCTTGTTGATTACAAACTGTTTAATAGTGATAATTAAAGATGGTGATTAGTGACTTAATTGGTGTATATCAGTTATACATTAATTACTTTACCAGTATATCAATGAACTGGTATACTGTATATCTCGCAGTAAAGACTGGAAGACTGGAATTTACCTAAATTACTAAATCAGGTAAATGCACGTACACATACAATCACAAATCTTCGTGAGTTGTACTTTTACAGTTGTTTCTTGTTAGAAAATATAAATTGTTATTGTGTCTGATTGCAGTATAAGTTGTTTGTTTTCCATGAGAAGGGCGTGCCAATTCTGCTACAATTACGTGAGCTAGCTGCATGCTATTCCTGTTTCTGTTGAGGATTAGCTGGTAGTCTAAAACGTTTGGAAGCGGAAGATGTGTAGTCTTAGATGCCGCAGCTGATCAAACCACGTTTTGCCTGTCGTAGGCTGTTGTCCTGGATAACAACAGGCAGAAGATGGAACGTTGCAGCTAAATTGGCTCTTCTTGGATCCATCGAAGAATTCGAACGAGTGCTATAACAAGAAAACCTTAATTTGTATTCGTATTTATACTGAATAATTAGTTGACTCCTCTCCTCCTCTCCTTGGGACCGTAACAAACCTTTTTTGGTTTTCTGCTTGCTGGAGATTTTTTTATTTTAAAATATTTTTTTATTTTATTTTAATTTTATTTTTATTAAACAATATTTTTATTTTACTGTAGTATCCAAACACTACCACGTAAGAACATACTCATTTCCTGATGTACATATCATTGACCTTTACTGTTCTACATCAACAGAGTAATTGATTATTATTTACAATATGAAAATTATTTCATTGTTTACTCAGTTCCTACGGTAGCTTTGATCAGTTGTTTTTAAATATATATTTTTGTAAATACAGTAAATAGTAAACATTTTGTTTTAAGTTTTTCAAAGTTTAGTCTAAAATTAAAAAAAAAAATTATCATTTTTTAATTTCACTTGCGCCTGTTTACTTAATATGTTATTATTTAATATTTAAAAATATATATCCTTAGGATTTTTTGACTCTTTTATTTTTTTGCTTTAGATTTGTTTAATTAGTCTTTAACTTTATATTACTGAGATCTGAAAGTCTGAATTTAAATTTACATAATTTAAATCATAAGTTATAATACACAATTTTTAATTTATAAATCAAAACAAAATTTAAATTATAAAATATAAAAATAATAACTTATTACTAAGTAAACAAGCATTAATTAATTCTAAATGCTTTGAAATTTGAGACTCAACTTTTAAAACTCGTGGTAAATATTTAATTTTAAAATTGAACGTAATAACTTCGGGGACTATAACTTGGGTATATCTAAATGAAAATATAAAAACAACACATCAAAATTTACGTAAACGCAGAATAAATAATCAAAATTTTAAATTATAAATAAACAATATTTATAGTCAACAATAATTTGAAATTGAATACAAAATTGGAATAAAAGTACATGAGAAAATAAAATAAAGAAAATAAACACACACGCGCGCGCGCGCGCGCACACACACACACACTTAGAGTTTTTACGCATACTCGTATATAACCAATGCTTTTAAGCTAGGGCTAATGTCTGTTACCGGTAAGTTAATTGGATACTTCGGTTTCAATTATCTCTGACCATTGATGCAGGCCTACAGTTGAGATTTCAAATAACTACAAAATTATTATTTTTTTAATACCCCATCCTTGAAACCTAGAAGTCGGTTTTTTAGCTAAGTGTATCCTTTATGGAACGTTATCGTTAATATGAGGCCTATTATATTTAGCATGTTCGTAAATCAATCTTAATAATCAGTCTTAATAATCAGTTTGTAATACTGAGATAAGGTTGCTTTGTTTTCTTACACAGAATGAAATCGTAATTTGTTTAATCTATTAAATTTCTCAGACGTTCAGCTGTTAAACTCAAGTACAGCAGGTTAACAGAAACCAAAACCATATGTCGAATAAAGATAAGAAACAAATGATTCTAACTTCGGCTACAACCGCCAACCTGACTAAATGCAAATATCTGGTTGCAGCTCCATAACTATTTATATTTCTAAATCTTTGTAGCAGCGTCCTGCGTAAATTAAGTAGCCTTAAATCGGAAGTTTTCACAGTAAAAAATAAATCATTACATAAAATTAATGGCTTGTAGTAAAGCGATGTTGTTGTTAATGTTTTGGATAAAAATGTAAACGAGACGACAATTTATTACGAGAAGGGAAATAATTGCTACCAAGGGGTGTGAATATTGTCGCGTTTGACGCTGCAGAGACTGAAACGGATCGTAAGTTAACACGGGACAACTAAATATCGTTTGTATTACATGTGGTAGTGTAAGTTATATATGGCGTGTTTGGGTATTAATAAATTTGGATTAGCGCTGTTATAACGATTCCATTGCACCTATACAGGTAATGAAGCATATTCACACACTTATAAAATAGCTAAGCATATTAGTGGCCATTAATATAATTTCGATTGTGCTTAGTTAATTAAATTTACACTTAATTATCGAAATAAAAATTCTTTTGATACATAACCATACAATTTAACGAATTTAAGAAATAAGACAACCAAATTTAGTGATAACATTTAAATCAGGGGGAGGATGACGTAATGGTCGAGCTAGGAAAAAGTAGTTTCAGCAAGAAGCGTGAAGTCGAAAGGAACCAAATATTGGTTTAAACTCAGACACCGATAATAAAAATATCTTCTTCTTCTTCTTCTTCTTCTTCTTCTTCTTCTTCTTCTTCTTCTTCTTCTTCTTCTTCTTCTTCTTCTTCTTCTTCTTCTTCTTCTCCTTCTCCTTCTCCTTCTCCTTCTCCTTCTCCTTCTCCTTCTCCTTCTCCTTCTCCTTCCCCTTCCCCTTCCCCTTCCCCTTCCCCTTCCCCTTCCCCTTCTCCTTCTCCTTCTCCTTCTCCTCCTCCTTCTCCTCCTCCTTCTCCTCCTCCTTCTCCTCCTCCTCCTCCTCCTCCTCCTCCTCCTCCTCCTCCTCCTCCTCCTCCTCCTCCTCCTCCTCCTTTCTTCTTTTCTTCTTTTTCTCCTTATTATAATTCTTCTGCCAAGGATTAGGTGATGCGTCACACGTTCCTACTCTTACTGACCCAAAATCTCTATCTTTTCGTGCAAAACACAGAATCGGAGCCATTAACACTACAACTGGAGTGAAAGAAGAGAGACTTTAAAAGGGAGGATATGACGGAAGTGGAACCCCTGGTTACTGACAGTTAGTATGGAAATACCCACCACACGTGATACTCGTACACGAAGTCAAAGACGAAGCAAGATTATGCTCCCAACAAGGCGGGAGAGAGAGCGGAGGAACCTATGAGACGGCACTATGAATATAATTAATTATAATTCTAACTTGATTTTTATTCTAGGTATATAATGATCAATGGCAAATGCAGAAATACTTTTGGGGGGGAATAATTTTTAGTCGATAACCAAGTTTTACGTATTTTGTTGTTGTTGAAGGCCTGACCAATGTAATAATTTTAAATTTTATATAATTTTTGCTGCAGTCTATTACTTGATGGATATATAATTTATTATATATTTATAATTTCTTTACCTCAAGATGTTTTTCCCTTCTTTGGAACACGTTTCAGGAATCCGATTGTTCCCATCCTTAGCCATCTTAATTTTGTATTTTGTTGAGTACTTGTGTTTCGGTTGGTTGTTACTATGATTTCCCGTTGGTTTTTGGTATTTTAAATTGATATTATTGTGTGTGATTGTGGTGTATATATTAGTTTTTGAGTATTTTCGATGATGAGTGTTTTGAAAATTGTGTCATATTAAAATAAAAATTTTAAATTTTAACAGCCGATAATTTAAAAATTGGTATCAGGGAATTTCTTCTTCCCTCTTAGATATGTCTCCATATGTACTTAGATCTATAGTTTTCTTTTTGCTGTTTAACAGTGATAACTACAACCACCACTTTTTTATATCACCACTGCCATTACTGTCTACATAAAGCTATTGTGAGATAACATTATATAGTTTTAAACGACTCTTCAGTATTGAATAACCTTTCCGTCATCACTTATGTCTGGGTCATCTCCAGGTTAATGACAATGGAATTTACTTTATATTATTGTCAAAATAAACACTTCACTAATGGAAAAAATGGTGTTTGGTCAGTTTACTGTATGGTCCTTAAGATAACTGCAGGTACTGAAAACAATTTTTTTCAATTTACCTCTAATATTCAGGCTAGTAGTTTTAAATGCTTTTAAACCATTAACAATTAAAAAGGAAATAAATAAAAAAAATAGAATACAAAACAATACTTTCCGATGCAAAATCTCTAAACTAGTCCTATATATACATATGTTCATATGAGTGGGACAATATGTGCAGTTTATATGAATATATATGTGGGACAATATGAATCAGAAGTGTATAGAGTAGCAGCCTAACAGGGTCTGCAGTGTGAAGAAGGGAGAAGTTGCACTTGATCATTGAGTGGCAGGTGGAGCACAGTGAACTCATTAACACTCTCCTCAGTGGTACGCCAATTTTATTCTGGAGATCTGCATCAATTAATGAATTACGTCAGACCCTGCTTACCTGTCTACAGAAAAAGCACCCACAATTTAGAAAACAAATCTGGCCTAAGTCTGTATTGTCTTCATTCTCGCTACTAATTGCCATAAGTTTCCTAATTTTCTGTTCACATGGATATTCTATGATTGAAATTGTATAATATACATACAAAATATATTAAACAAAACATAATTAAATGAAACGAGTTTGCTAACAATTTCATATTGTAAATGTGTAACAGGCAACACTTGAAGTGAAAAGAAACATTTTGTTGCAATAATACAGTGCTTGCCAAAACACCAAAAAACATTTGTATCACAATATTACATCATGCACAACCAAATGGTTATGACAGTTGGGATAATAAGGAGTTCTAACATACCTAATCCAATAAGAGAAGACATCTGTTTCTCTCAGATGTGATCAGATGGTAGAACAATGTGATGGTAGAACAAAATATGCTAAGAACATAAAAGCAACAAACACAGGCAGAAGAACTAAAGAGGAAAAATTTGATCTTAACTAGTAATACACCAATGAAATACCATTTATATCAGAGATGCTCAGTCTGTAGATCACAATCAACTACAAAAACATCACCTGTTTTGAAAGTTTTTTAAAATCCCAATAGGTGTTTACATCTTACTTCAAGATGTATTACATTGTGCAGTAATTTTGTCTCAACAGTTTAAATATTTTAATATTATAGGGTAGGTATAGATGCTCTGAAGTTGCTACTCTACCACTGAAGTTACTGTACAAGACGCAGACGTCTTTAGACGAAGTGTAATATACTCGTAAGTGTCAAACGTTAAAGCCGGACGGACGGACGACTTCAAAACATTATGCTTGAAAAGACGCTAAACTAAAACTATTTGTTCTTGACGTAAATTACAATGGTTTTCAGTGATGACAGAAAATTCAAACCAAAACTAGTTGAAATAACAAACATTGAGTCACTTTGGTCCAACTTAAACTTAACAGTTATTCAGACATAGAGTAAGTCAATGTGAGCCTCAAGAGTCAACATTAAAAATCTGCTACAATATAAGACCATTTTTGTATTAACGTTTTGCTAAGGTTATTAAATTACGTAATATCATGTCATATGGACGCAGCGCCAGTCTATTTCGGCTCACGTCAAACGCCGCTTTGGAGCACACGCTACTAACTTGTCTGCACACGACATGGCGTTTATCTGCCATCACAGTAAAGGTTACTACTCGTTATAACAAACTGATCATTTGTGAAACGTTCTGGACTTTACTCCTGTTTTTATGAGCACTAATTTCGGTTCCACGTAGTCCATTTAGTCAGAAAACCTTAAGAAAAAAAACTCTTTGAATTCATGCTAGGCGTTCTATAACTAGCCTTTCATCACAATTCGGTCAGTTGTATTGGAAGGCTAATATATAATCTAAAAGGATCTGCAATACAAGTTGCAACTTCCAGTTCACACCTATTGCAAGAGAGACGCGTTGGACAATTCAATGAAATTCGCCTAGTTCCATAACGCCCTATCGGCTTTCTTCGTTTTAAGGACTTGATTTAAAGTCCTTAACTGTTATAACATTAGTACGAACCAACAAACTAACGGAAATAAAATACTGTTACGTAATGGAGAAAAAGTGTTACGCCATTACCGAACGTTCTGGTACATTGGAGAACGTTGCTCTACTCTTTTCTCGGCTATTCCAGTGGAATCCGGCTGTAACGTTGTGTGCGTACGTGATCTTAGCATGCGTTAGCCGGACTGTTCCAGACGTTGCCGGCCTCGCGCACTGTGTCAAGTCCGCAAGCAATTACGCTTTAGTGTAGCGCTGATGCGTAGTATGGATGATTCTGAAATTTCAGCGGGGTATAAATATAGGCATTCAGCGGCGCTTAGTGGATTTATTGTCAGGCGATTTGCACAGTGCGGTTCTAAGTATTGTGGAGAAGTGTTATGTGTTTTATATTTGTGCGGGACAATTGTAATACAATTGTGTTTTGTGTTAGTTGATATTTTTATTGCGTGTGAACAATTTTTATTTGATTTGTTGAAAGAGACTATCTTGTTGATTACAAACTGTTTAATTGTGATAAATAAAGCTGGTGATTAGCGAGTTAATTGGTGTCTTGTATTTTGTTTCCCACTGTATACCATACGACGATGAGTAGTCCGTCGTAACAATATGTGATATGAATTATTTTTATAACTCTTGGCATACCGAGGGCATATATAGAGGCAATTAACATAGACCTGATTATTACTTCTCCTTTATCACCACTTTTGCCAACTTCCGTAGGGGGTCTTTATCCTCTTCTCGATTCCTTCCAGAAGAAAGGGTACCCAGATCGGCCACGCATGTGTTATTGTATAGATATCTGTATGAAAGTACAAATTTTCTTAGTCAATGAATAAAGTAGGCAGTGACTAAAGTTTTAGTAAGTTAGAGAATCATTTCGTAAATTTAGTGTAGGCTACGTGGTACTTGTTAAAATATTAATAAATGTAACTTTCAGCAAAATTTCTATGAGCGATTTAACTTCCTACGTGTTGGAAACTTCGAAGTGTACTCAAAGAGTCGAGTTAAGAGAACTGTTGGCACTATGAAAGGGAGTTTTCAATGGAATATCGCAAACTAAAGAAGTCGTACGCTCCTTCATTTTAGACTTTTCAACGTGTTCGTTCTCCCCTCAGATCTTGTCACCGAGGGAATTCTGTCAAACGTTATTCACGCCTTGTACAATTTAATATACACATGCCTATGGATCAACAGAAATTGTTCGTCGCCCGTATACACCCTCTCTTGGCAACATTATTGTCGCCACCCTCAAGAAATAATCAAGCGCGCCACTACCACCCCTACGTAGGCGGCGTGAATCATTATATAATTTTCCGCGCTGAGCGTCAAAGAATTATTTTACATTCGAAATTATCTAAACGATTTGTGCATACTTGAGTGAAAGGATGTTTTTTATAATTATGATGTTTTGAGATTGGTAGGAACCAAAAACACGTGTGCTTGTTTTGACCTACAATTAAACAATCATATTGTTACGACGTTCTCACTGATCGTCGTATGGTACAGTGGAAAACAAAATACAAGACACGAATGAAGTCACTAATACCAGCTTTAATTATCACAATTAATAATTTGCAATCAACAAGATAGTCTCTTACAACAATTGAAGTAAAATTTGTCCACACGCAATAATAAGTCAACTATAAACAATTCCGCACTAATTATAACACAACAACACTTTGCTACAATACTTCTACAAACACTCTATCTGCGCTAAGGAAATTGTTCACTGTCAACTAACTGACAAGCCGGCTGCTATGGCTTCTTATAGGTAACGCACGTCTTCTAGAAATTTTCCATCCTCAACTGCACGCCACTTAACGCGTAATTCAACTGTTCTCCAGAGGTCTCTGCAACGTACTTTAGCGCGACCTTGACTGAGACACACCTGCTCGGCTGGGACGGGTGGAAGACTTTCTAGTCTGTTCGAAAGGGTTCTCGTTGCAATATGGTTAATTAATATTGTAACTGAGTGCGCAGGAAAGCAGGCGTGCGGCTGATAAGCCATCACATAACATTGTGTGTAAAGAACTAGGAAAAATATTGGAGTGTATTCTAGCAAAAGCACGCAGTCGACAATTAACCGGAAACTGTCTAATTCATATAGTAATGTCTACAACCTTCTAACGTATATTGTGCCACATAGGAAAGTGACCTTGTTACTTTTATTATTATTATCTGTAGTATGTAGTACGCAATGAACTTCATTTTTTACGTATGGGAATTCGTTGGTTACGTTTATAGGCTTGTTAATAAAATTGTTTTTAAGTTTGTAAAACTAATGTTAACTATCGCTGATTTAGTTTTTCTAAATTAAATAGCTGACGTTTACAAGTGACTATTACTAGAATGATAGATTTGTGTTTATGTGATTTATATTTTGTTGTTTCAGAATTACTGGCCTGAAGACGACTACCGTTTACTAGTGAAACTATAATGCTTCATCGTCTCGAAAAATTAAACCGGCGATGGGTAAAGTACGTTTTTAAAAGAAATATTAAATTACTGTAAACCTTTAAATATAAAAGTGTAAGTATTGATTTCTCTTACGTTAAGTAATTTATTCCACTGTTCTATGAATGTTATAATAATGCCACGACGAGACGTAAAACTCAAAACAAAACCTGGTGGTGTCCACAGATTGTTGAGTGTATACCGTGCTAAATTATCAAAAAATAACATATTTGCCTCTGTCTGCCTGCCTGTCTGTCTGTCTGTCTGTTTGTTTGTCTCTCTTCCTCTCTCTCGTTTTCGTCAGTTTTCCCTGGCTAGTATATGTCTATATGCCTATCAATATAGATATTCCTATCCGGAGCCGAATTGACAAGTAATGAACCGCAGTCAGCACTGAACACTACAGAACATAGTGGGATAAAAAAGTGCTCACTGGATCATCGAGATTATTACGTCACTTGTTATCTTAATTGTGATCTAGATAAACGCACACTGAGGGCCAAGTTCAGTCAGCTAGTTACAGTATTGTTTTGTAGTAATGTGACACTAAGCGTTATAAGTTGTGATACGTAGAGTGTTTACATTGTTGTTTAATAAAATTAAGGACTTAGCTCACCGTCATTAGTAATGTAAATCGTTTATAATGGATTACTGGAGGAGAATGCCCGTTAATTAATTAGTTAATTGTGATATGGATTTAAAAGTTCATAAAAATAGTAACTGTTTTAAACTGTTTTACTATGAGTTGTGGTGAATTAAATTTTTGCCTCAAAGTAGATAGCTTCCGATTTTTATTGGATGTTTTCTTGGATCAGATTTTACTGAAAACATTTGAATTTGTTTTCTTATCAGATAGATTTAAAAGTCGCGCAGTTGATTGCATGTTATTTGTTTTAATTACCTTTGAAAACGCGTGTGGTTAGTAGATTTAAAAATTTATAATTTAAACATTAAGTAAACTGGATTTATTATACATATACTTGTGTTATAGATGACTTCAAAAATTAAAAAATATCTTATGAAACAGACAAAGTTTTATTGTTGATAAAACTACCACGGTAATGAAATATTTCTTAGAACCCTAAACATTTGGATTCCATCTGCGGACGTTGGCTTCAGTGGAAGATTTTCTTGCTTTTCAGTTGACTGTTCTTTTGGCGTGAAACTAAATGAATATAAACTTTATTAAACAAATAAAAAACGGAAAGTAATTAAACATTGTTTGTAATTATTGTAACTTTCCTTTAAGAAATAAAAACGTATTTACATTTAGTGTTAAATAACTTGCAGTTTATTGATTGTAATCAGATATATAGCAATTGTTTCATTTCTTCCAAACTTGTTTTCAGGTGTTATTCATTTTTGTGTCCTTTCTTTTTAACGGATAAAACAGTGGTACTAGAATTGTTTTATAATAAACATTTAAATTTTATAAATATTGCTACATTCTCTAGTATTAGGCCTAATTTTATAATTTATAAATTCTTAACCTTTTGATTTATTGAAAATGTGTTCTAAAAAAGAACTGTGTTGTTAATCATTTACATAGTTAGCTTACATTTAAGTATCGGCATTAACGTTAATGTTCTGAGAAGACTTTTCCTAACCGTGAATATCTATCTAGTCTGATAATTAGGACGAAATAATTAGGTTTACTTGCTAGATAATATGATATTAATTGTTTATTTATTATTAGCGTTTTGTTCATTATAACGTTGATTTAGTATTACTTAATGTATTCGTCGGAATTGAATTCATCAGTTGTAGGAAAAATATTTACATTAAATATTGCGACTGTAATTTCATAATTGATAACGTATTCAGTCCGTTGCTGTTTTGAAACATGGTAAATTCCACATTAACTTCTTCAGGACAATTAAGTGAAATTTGTAACATTTTAAAAATGTTACATTTACCTATACCCAGTACAGTATAACAATACTTACTGACGGAAAAGTTTTTGTACACACGTTCCACTTAGCTCGATTGAAACCGGTACTTTCAATAACCGCATAAATATTCAGTTTCTCTCTGAAGTCGGTATTTCCGTTTCATATCTCATTTGTGCCGGCTGAATTCTGTTAGGATATCTTGCAGTCGTGACACAGGTTTCTTATCTGCTCAGAATTTCGGAACAGTCATAAAATTTCATAATTCGGTCTCTTAAGGTTTTTCTAGTGGTGTTGCAGAATAAGTTTATTTTGTCAAACTCGTGTCTGTGTAGATATTGTTACGACATCACAGAACAATCTACGTGTTTGTCGAATGTTCCAGAGGAATCCTGAGTGTTACGAGTGTGGCGTACGTGCTTGTCGACGCATTTGCTAGACGGTGCGAGAATTCGCCCGGCCGTTTTCACTTTGTCAAGGGCGCAAGCAATTACGTCATAGTTTAGTGGTAATACGTAGTATGTGGTATCGTCTAGATTTTCGGCTGGCTATAAATACCAGTACTCAACGACGTTCAGTTCAGAATAGCAGCGGTATATTTAGAGTGCGGTTTGAGAGTTATTATCGGGCGATATTACTGTGCGCATTCAAGTGGTTATTAGTTAAGTGTTGTGTTTTATAATCTGACGGTATATTGTAATACAATTGTGTTTGAATAGCATTTGACATTTAATTGCGTATGAACAATTTTTATTTGATTTGTTATAAGAGACTGTGTTGTTAATT
This sequence comes from Magicicada septendecula, assembly GCA_034769895.1. Taxonomy (NCBI): domain Eukaryota; kingdom Metazoa; phylum Arthropoda; class Insecta; order Hemiptera; family Cicadidae; genus Magicicada; species Magicicada septendecula. Next base: position 139,594,906 of record CM068372.1, read on the forward strand.
ACGAACTGCTTAACTGTGAAAATTAAAGCAGGTGATTAGTGACTTAATTGGTGTCCTGTATTTTGTTTCCACTGTACCTACGACGATCAAGTAGACCGTCGTAACAGTGGTGTCAGAAGTGGGATAGAATGGTTAACAGTGGGAACAGTGGACAGGTTGTATAAGATGAGGTAATTCGTAATTCACCGGTAAACATGAATGCCATCCAGATGATGGAAGCTTTCAAAACGCTGCTGCGGCAAACACAGGAATAAGCAGAAAGACGACAAAAAGAAGAACGAAAACAAGAAAGAGAAGAAGCAGAAAAACGACAAGACGAGAAAGCGGAAGCGAGACAGAAAACCCTCTTGCAGAGGAACGGAAGCGTGAAACAGAAGACATCAAAGCATTAATACAGGAGCAGAAACAGATGCAAGAACATAGTTCCTCAGAACTGGGTCTCCTACGAGGTGAGCTTAATAAACAAGTTACTAAAATATCGGAGGTACAAGAATCAATGATATTAAAAATAGCTGAAGTAGAAAAATCTGTCTCGAGTGTGGAAAAAGCTATGTCAAGAAAAATAAAAACATTCGATTACAAATATAAAAGAGCAGATTAAAAATAAAGTCGTGCAGTGCCTGAAGTTACAACCAAAACAACTTTGTGAACAGACTGTACCAATGATAAAGACAGAAAAAGACGCAGAAAAGAAGTTAATAGAGAAAATCACTTTGCCTGCAGTAGGGACAGTTCATGTCAAAGCTCCAACCTTTGACGGAAGCAGTCACTGGGCAACTACCTCCGCCAATTTGAAGCATGCGCAAATAATTGGACAGAGAAAGACAAGGCAGTCTCACTCGTTCTCGCATTAAAAGGACCCGCGGCAGAACTACTACAGAAAGTGCCTCCTGACAGCCAAAACACCTATGCCGAATTGATTATACCTCTGGAATTACGGTATTGTGATAAATATTTGCGAGATGTGTACTGCACCCAGTTGAGAGCAAGGCGACAGCATTCAGGGGAGAGCATTCAAGAGTTTGAAGCAAGTATCGACAGACTAATTAGACTGGCCTATCCTGAAGAGCCAGATGATTTTCGAATTAGTTTTGCGATGCAGACATTTACTGCCGGTGTCCGAGATAACGAACTACAGCAAGTGTTACGAATGGCAAGACACCAGAACAGTGCGTTCGCCCTGGTACATGCTTTGCAATTTGAGGCCGCCAAATCAGCGTCTGGTTGCACAAGTCATAAAGTACGCGCGCTAAAAGATCGCGACGGCACAGACGATGAGGAAAAAGAAAAAGGAATAGAGATTCGACGGTCGGCGCCACAGAATAAAATAAGAAAGGACGGAAGACCGAAGTGTTATAGATGTGGGAAACCTGGACATCTACAACGAGATTGTCCGGTTAGAATTCAGCAGCAGGGAAACGGGCAATAGTTGGTACAACGGGGCGTGTGCTGACTAACTGGAGGAACGAAGCCCCTAGAGAATACGCATTTTCTACACTTCAGAAAAACAGCGGGAGCTTGGTAGTTACCGGATTCGTTCAAGAAAGGCCAGCTTCGATTACAGTTGACACAGGTGCAACAGTTTCCATTGTGCGGCCCGACATGGTGAAAGATCTTAAGCCAATCTGGTGCTCTTGCAGCTTGCGAACAGCTACTGGACGACCTGTAAAAGTGCTTGGAAATGTGGAGATACATCAACGCCTCGGTCGACTTGAGTTTAATCGTCAAGTACTGGTTGCAGACATTGTGGATGAAGCAATTCTTGATGTGGAAGTTATGAACGCATACGAACTTATAGTCGACTTCAAAAACAATGTCTTGAGAATCGGAGGCGAAGAGGTAATGATATCAACAATGACGACAGCAGAAAAATCGATAGACGTCACAAACCAAGTGGCCGTAACTGTTCCGCCAAACCCCGAAAAGATCATCATGGTTAGAACCGAGGTAGATACTAGGGGCCACCAGTGCTCTATATTCGAACCCCAGGTAGTCAGCACACCGGGCAAACTAATTGCCAGAAGTTTAGTAAAACCTGACGAAACCGGAAATGTACCTATTAGAGTGGCGAATATTTTGGATCAAGCTATCACTTTACAAAGCAATACGCTCCTAGGCAAATTGACTCCTGTGGCCTGGGTAGCCGGAATGACGCAACGAAGATCCAGTGCTTCGGATAATTCCAAATTACCAGAGGAACTGCAAGAATTATTGAACAGATCTTCTAACGACCTCTCAAGTGGTGAGGTAAAAGAACTCAGACAGTTTTTACATGAATTCAAAGATTGTTTTGCAGTTCGGGGACAGTCACTGGGAAGAATCTCTCTTATGCAACATAGCATCAATACCGGAGACACAACACCGATACGCCAACCTCCTCGAAGGCCTCCATTATCTAAGCAAGAGGAAATGTCTCGGTTAGTACAGGACATGTTGACAGAGGGAGTAATCGAACCTTCGTCAAGTGCTTGGTCTTCTCCTGTAGTGCTGGTAGCAAAGAAGGATGGTGGGTTTTGTTTCTGCGTAGACTACCGGAGGTTAAATGACGTTACAAAGAAAGACTGCTACCCATTACCTCGCGTTGACGATACACTCAACACGTTGTCCGGAGCACAGTGGTTTTCCACATTGGACCTAAAGAGTGGATATTGGCAAGTGGGTCTTCATCAAGAAGACAAGGAAAAGACCGCTTTCTCAACCCCAAGTGGCTTATTCCAATTTAACGTCATGCCATTTGGACTCTGTAATGCACCGGCAACATTTGAAAGATTGATAGACCTGGTACTCCGAGGCCTGACATGGAAGACTTGCCTTGTTTATTTAGACGATGTCATAGTCATCGGGAAGACTTTCAAAGACCATTTGGAAAACCTTAAGGAAGTTCTAACTAGAATTCACAGTGCCCAACTGAAGCTGACCCCGAAGAAGCGCTCTCTATTCCAGAAGGAAATACAGTATCTGGGCCATCTGGTTTCGGCACCGGGTGTTAGCATGGATCCTAATAAAGTAGACACCGTAAGAGACTGGCCAGTGCCGAAGAGTAAACACGAAGTTCGGAGTTTCCTGGGGTTATGCTCATATTACAGACGTTTTGTGAAAGGCTTCGCTACTATTGATAAATCACTACATGTGCTAACGGAAAATAAACGAAACTTCCAGTGGTCGAGGGAGTGTGATCAAGCATTTAGGACTTTGAAAATTGCATTATGTTCTCAGCCAATTCTCGCTTCCCCAGCTTCCGAAGGGAAGTATATTGTGGACACAGACGCAAGCAATACTGGTCTATGAGTAGTTTTGTCTCAAGTGTAAAACGGTGAAGAACGAGTAATAGCGTATTACAGCAAGACACTTTCTAAACCGGAGAGAAATTATTGCGTTACAAGGAGAGAGTTGCTGCCAATCGTCCGAGCGTTGGAGCACTTCCATAAATACCTCTATGGAAGAGAGTTTTCACTACGTACCGACCATGCCGCTCTCGTGATTTTAAAATCCAGAAGGACAGTTGGCAAGGTGGCTTGGACGTCTGCAAGAGTACAACTTCAATGTACAACATCGACGGGGGCGCCTGCATGGTAATGCAGATGGCACGAAAGCCGTGCCCGGAAGACTGCTGACATTGCCACAGAAAGGAAGGACAAAACTCAAGCGAACATGTTCAATTCATCACTGTAAATTTCCTGGCAGACGGCTGGACAACACAAGACTGTCGACAAGAACAGATGACTGATCATTGGACCGATGTTGACAGCAAAAGAGGAAGGTCGCCGCCCGGATTGGCAAGATATCTGCCATGTTCCGAAGTGCTGAAGGGCTACTGGGCACGATGGGAATCTCTCACCTTAGAAAACGGATTGCTGAAGAGGGCTTGGGAAAGTGCAGATGGACGAGACGTGGTCATGCAGTTGATAGTTCCCCGAAGTAAAGTGCAGTCTGTTTTGAAGAAGATGATGAAACATCTGGAGGCCATCTTGGTGTTAACAAAACCCTTGACAAAATACGGAAGCGATTCTATTGGTTTCATCTTTGCCACGACGTAGAGGAATGGGTTCGGACGTGTGAAATATGTGCTGCAAGCAGGGGAAAAATGAGACAGTATAATGATGAATTGCCTTTCGAGAGAATTGCCATAGACATTGCTGGACCATTCCCAGTTACTGACGATGGAAACCGGTACATCATGGTTGTAGGTGACTACTTTACTAAGTGGGTCTAAGCCTACGCAATTCCAAATCAAGAGGTTACCACTGTGGCAAAGCAGTTAGTTCACAACTTCTGTTGCCGTTATGGAGCCCCTATGGAAATCCATACGGATCAAGGGAGAAATTTCGAATCAGGAGTGTTTAAAGAATTATGCCGTCTACTAGGAATTCGAAAGTCCAGGAGAACGCCTATGCATCCTCAGTCGGACCGGATGGTTGAGAGCTTCAATAGGACACTTGAGCAGCATATTTCGAAGGTTGTTGACGAGAACCAACCAGACTGGGCCCAACGTATACCACTATTCCTCATGGCGTATAGATCATCAGTAGACGATACAACCGGCATGAATCCAGCAAAATTGGTGTTTGGGCAGGAGATTCGTCTTCCTGGGGACTTGATGTTCGGATCACCTGAGACTCAGTCCCAAGAGCCATAGAACTATTCCTCGCAATTAGAAAACCAACTGCGAGAACTGAATCGCTTGATAAGAGGACGGCTGAAGATTGCCAGTGATAAAATGAAAACTCGGTATGACATTCGCAGCAATATTGTGGGTTTCCAAGAAGGAGATCAGGTCTGGTTGCTCAACCCAAAGCGCCGTCGTGGTCGCTCAGCTAAGTTGCAAACTAACTGGCAAGGACCATACACTGTGAAAAAAAGAATCAATGATGTTGTTTATCTGATTCAACAAGAAGGACAGCGAAAGTTGAAGGTCGTCCACCTAGATCGCCTAGCTAAGTATTACTTCAGAGACGGTTTGCCAGTTCGGGACGAACAGGCTTAAGGAGGGGGCAGTGTTACGACATCACAGAACAATCTACGCGTTTATCGAATGTTCCAGAGGAATCCGGAATGTAACGCGTGTGGCATACGTGCTTGTCGACGCATTTGCTAGACGGTGCGGGAATTCGTCCGGCCGCTTTCACTGTGTCAAGGGCGCAAGCAAGTAGGTCATAGTTTAGTGGTAATACGTAGTATGTGGAATCGTCTAGATTTTCGGCCGCCTATAAATACCAGTACTCAACGACGTTCAGTTTAGTATAGCAGCGATATATTTACAGTGCGGTTCGAGAATTATTATCGGGTGATATTACTGTGCGCATTCAAGTGGTTATTAGTTAAGTGTTATGTTTTATAATCAGACGGTATATTGTAATACAATTGTGTTTTAATATTAGTTGACATTTATTTACGTGTGAACAATTTTTATTTGATTTGTTATAAGAGACTCTGTTGTTAATTACGAACTGTTTAACTGTGAAAATTAAAGCAGGTGATTAGTGACTTAATTGGTGTCTTGTATTTTGTTTCCACTGTACCATACGACGATCAAGTAGACCGTCGTAACAATATATACGTCATATGAAACACAAGGACACAAACGTGGAACAAAACCTCAATTACAAACTTGCAGAAAAATATTCGTTGAGGTTGCTAGTCTTTAATATATGGCTGTCATTTTAATCCTACGCAAGTGATAAGGTAGTTTATGGCTTCAACGAACAGTGTTGCTTTAAAGGGTAATTTCTTAGCGAGTCGTAATGTACCTTTTTTATTTTTTGTTCTGCCCTAAGGCAGGTCTACAAATGGTAAAACCTCTCCAAGCTGTCCTATCGAATGCCAGTCTTTTTGCTTCTTCGTAACACCCTCTCATTTCAATGCTATCTATTAACTTCATTCTTCTACGCCCTCTTCTTTTTTCTCCTTCTATGACACCCTCCATGGCAGTAGTAAGCAAGCAGCCTCTTCTTAAACAATGACCTAACCAATTACTTTTCCTTTTTTCTATTAGGCTACCTTCAGGATGCTTCTCTCTTCCGCTATTCTTCTTATAACTTTATCATTCCTTACTTTACCAACGCACCTCACTTTTTCCATTGCTCGTCAAACCCACATCTCAAATGCCTCTAATCTTTTCTCATCCTCATTCCTCAGTGTCCATGTCTGCACCATATAAAGCAACGCTCCACACATAACATTTGACCAACCTTTCCTTAAGTTAATGTACCTAAACCCATTAATTTGTATCAATAATTTTTTAACTATCGTAAAACGTTTAGTAAAATGAAAGACGAGGTTTGATCTGGTGAGGAAAATAAGGGCGTTGGATATGTTATCAGTAAATAGCTGTAGAGAATTTATATTTTCATAAAATATTAATTTGCATTAATCCTTTTTAGTTCATTCAACATTCAACGCACGACACTTGTTCAACTTAGCAAAAGCTTGACATACGTCAGTCAGGACTTCAAATACACGAATACGTGTTACGTGCATTGTGGTTCTTTAAATCTTACGTATTATAAAGTTATTAAATGTTCAATAGCATGCTGGGAGCTGAGACTTTTTGTAAACACAAAAACGCAACCCTCTGTTTTTAGGAATACTTTGTCTTGAGGGCGTACACGAATCAAGACATGAAACATGCATTAAACAGATTAAATTTAACACTTTTCTACCTTTGTAAGCTGGGGCTGCACACGATATCTGTTCGTCACGAATTGAAAAAAATTCTTTGTTCTCAATAGTGACTGCGGTGTGACCAGTTGTACACGATATAAAAGAAACGCGCTTTAGTAACATTAATGAATTATTCACTTTCAAATATTGTTTGTATTAGAGTTATAAAGTAGGAACTGGTACAAGTTTTTTTTATTTAAATGCACGTCGCTATATTTATCTGACTTTTTACAAATTCTGTAAGCTACGATCATCGCTGCATAAACTTGCAGAACATTTGATAAAGAAAATCGCTTTTTGATCGATTTTTGAACAAACAAAGCGAGTACCCATTTTTAACGCGGCGGCCGTTTCGTAGTTCTCTGCGTTTATTTGGAGTATGTCTCACAATAACGTTCTAATGCATCTACCGATTTTCATAAAATTTGACACACGTGTTAACAAGTTTCACCTGCAGACCCCTATTGTTTTTGGGATTGATCTCTCTGTGAAATAGAGTAGCTGTGGGCAAAAATGTGGGGGCCCAAATTTTGAAGAAACTACTACATGACCATGTGAATTATCAAATAAAAGAGACTTTTAACAACAACCTGGCAAAATATTCAGCTTTGGAAATTTCAAAATTTATGGAAATAAAGCTTAAAAAATTCACCAAAATTTAACAGGATGTTAACTGTACCGGTGTAAACAGGATTTTAACTAAATCGGAATATAGTGTTTAGGCTTAAAATTAAAAAAAAAAGGTTGTGGACCCCAATGCCAATAAAGTATTACAATTTTGGGAAAATTGTAAAAATTCATACTGAGCGTCAGACTAAAGGAAGTGATGTCAACTTAAATCCGAATCTAATGTTTGATTTGAAAAATGTTATTTTTGGGGACGTCACAAGCTAAAAATCGAAGTCAAACTTTGTAAAGAATTGTAGAACTATGAGCGAGTTTTCCAACGCAGGGAGCTAACTAGTATCGTTTAGTTAGCGAGCCGAGAATACAGTATGTAAAGTAAAATCTAAACCAACTGATTATTATGTTTTTGAAATCTTCTTCCGTAATGGAGGCGTCAAAAATGCCTTGTATGACAACGTTTCACTCATATTACAATGAGTATCCTCAGGTCAAAGTACACGAGGCCTCAATTTTTAACGCGTCCATACCGGAAGAAGACTTCAAAAACATAATGGACACTGGCCGCGTACGCCCACGTGAGAATACAACTGATTATCGTTTTATTATAGATAAACATTTTATTTTACATACTGTATTCTCGGCCTCGTCTATTGACTCTAGCACCAAGCATGCTTGTTTATACAGGGTGGCGCAGGGAAACGGGAAAATTTGAAATAATTAGAAAAAAATAAAGGAACGTTACAAAACTTTATTTGAGCCTCAAAATATGTTCTACAAAACTGGAAATTACATTAGGCATCACTTTTTAAAAATTACATCAGTTAAATGCTGCCCATTTTGCCGTACACATTCAGTAAGTCGTTTCTGTAGGTTTTGCATAGCGCGGCGCAATGTGTCACCTGGGATTTTGGCGATTTCCTCTTCAATCTCTATCTTGAGCTGAGCAAGGGTTCTTGGTCTAGTCTGGTACACGATGCTCTTCAGATGTCCAAACAAAAACAAGTCACAGACTGAAAAGTCTGGAGATCGGGGCAGCCAAGCGATGTTAGCATTTCTTGAAATTATGCGATCCCCAAACAAACTTTCACTGCTGCCATAGACTGTCTGGCAGTGTGTGAGGTGGCTCCATCCTGTTGAAACCAGGTGTACTGAATGTCAAGTTTTGGAAAAGTATGGAGTATTGGAGCCAAGCATGTCTCTAGCATGTTGACATAACGTTCAGACGTCACAGTGACAGCAGTGCCTCGTGCACCTTCAAAAAAGTAAGGGCCTATCACCCCAAGACACGACACTGCACACCATACGGTAACTTTGGTACTGTGTAATGGACGCTGGTGAAGCTGAGCAGGGTTTCCTTAGCCCAGTAACGGAAGTTTTGCCTATTCACGTATCCACTTAAGTGAAAATGGGCTTCATCGGACATCCAAAGATTTTGAATGAAGTTAGCATCCTCATTGATTCTAGCCAACAATTGTTCACAAATTTGCAGGTGCAATACACAATCATTAGGATTCAGTTGTTGCACAATCTGAAGTTTGTACGGATGAAATTGAAGTTCATGGAGTATTCTTTAAACGGTCCGACGTCCGAGCTGCAATGACGTGGCAATTGTTTGCACCGAACGACGAGGATTTCTTAAGATAGCAGCTCCCACGGCATCAATGTTTTCTGGGGTACGTACAGACCGTACACCCCCACTATGCTTTTTCTTCAAAGCTGAATCAGTCTCTTCAAAATTACGAACCCACGTTTCGATTGCGTGTACCGAAGGAACTTGACCACGGGGCGGGATCTGATAGTGGCGCCGAAACTCTCGTTCTGCAGCTGTCAAACTGTCATCATGTCGGTAAAACGCCCTTACGGCGACCGCACAGTCTGCAACGCTCCACTGCTCCATGGTAACTAAATGTTCGTTACTGCTAGACAGACAGTTTCACTTCTGCGACATCTACAGGCCTGCCAACATCAACTTCAAATTTTCCCGTTTCCCTGCGCCACCCTGTATCTTGATTATTCACTATGTATTCTCTGGAATGAAACACAACGCCTCAAAGAAAACGGATCTCAGATACAGTTTTTTACACGAATCTCATCGTGAAAGCACTTGGGTTTCCAAACAATAAGCAACACCATAACTACGTACAGTTGTATTCATATGTTTCTTCGTGTTTTCCCTGAAGATTCTCCAAATCGTCTTTGTAAGAACTGGAAACCTATTGGTTTTATATATTTTTTTATCGTAATCTCTCTCACAAGTGACAAAGCATTGCACATACTAAAACATGTGAGAGTCTAATCGTTTGTCACTACTTCAAATTTGTAATTTCTAATTTACACAAGGAACAATTTGTGAAATCTGTGCGATTTAATCTGTATATATCCCTTGAAAATGGTCTTCAGATTACTGACTGACTATTTGGCCACTTGCCAAAAGTATATTGCCAGGGAGATGGGGAGAGGATAGTTAGTTGTTGAAGAAATTTATCGCCTATAGATCCCAAGTAAGAGCGTTGGTGGTAAGCCCGCAAACGGTGAAAGTGATATAATGGAGGAATCCCGTGGAACCTGAACAGTATTGTAGACTAACTGAGAATACGTTAGATACCTGATTATATTTTCCTTCATGCAAATTTTCTTTGGTCGTTAGGTACGACGCGTTTCGGGCTCACAGTCCCATCTTCAGGCGAAAATCACTCGAGGCTTTTTAAGCCCATACATTATTGTAAAGAAAGCCGATATATGGATGCATTGGAAGAATACGAGATATACAAAGCGACTAGATTTGCAGAAGGAGTGCCTTTTGAACGATATGGTCTTGCTCAATTCTAGCACGCTCTTTGATACTATAATACACAAGCTAGCACAGACATGAGGAGTATTACTGGCATATCTCTGCATTGGACTCTACAGCCAGCACGCTTTTATTTTCTCGACGATGCGCATCGTGTCCTCGCGAATTCAGTGTTTTTATGTGCGTGTTAATTGTTATGTACTGAAGAGCTTGCCTCGAGTGATTTTCTCCTGAAGATGTGACTGTGAGCCCGAAACTCGTCGATTCTTTGGAATTTTGCACTTTATGCGTACTACTTTCTCTGGTAGCGAGAACTAATTTTCGGTTACATGAGTAAATTTTGTCATCTACTAAATACTTCTACTTTTAAGTTTATCATTTACTAATTGTATCGTGTATACACTCGATTTTCTACTTTTGACTACAGGAATCTTATCCAAAAGATAGAGTCAATGTGTTTTATGTGTTCACGTTCATGTAATTTTTAATGTACCAGTTGGCGGCCGGGGATGTTTTTTGAAACTAAAACGTCGACTTAAAATTAGTACAGCATTAGCAAAATCTCGTTATAGTAAACTGAAACTTAAACTTATTTACATATAAATAGGGTGATTCAAAATTGCACGGCAGTCTCTAGGAAGATTCTACAGCTAAAAATAAGAAAAAAAGTTCATATAAACATAGGTCCGAAAACGGTTCGTTAGCGAGTTACGGCTTGCGAACCAGTTCGCCATGATTTTCGCTCCCACGGTAAACTGACGCCATAGAAAAATTCTTAGGGTATAAAGTAAAGGGAAAATTTGATGGTTTATAATATTTTTGATTTGAACAATTAAATAAAAGATGTCCCAGAACTCTATCTCAATTAGTTTCTAAGAAAAACTGTGTAAAACACAAAACATTGGAGTAAAAAAACACGCATTTTTAGATTTGGGATAAAATAATTTCGTTAAGTTGCCAATAAACAAATACAAATGTCTAACTAACTTTGTATAGAATTTAATTATAAATAAATTGATGGGTATAATGTCTATTAAAAATAAGTACAAGTTTGAGAAATTTGACTTTAATTAAAAACAAAACAGACCGGAATGCGCCAGAAGTGTTAAAATTTACAAGAAATGGAGTTGTAAACTTTTGAAACACCCACACTTGGGCAGAAGAAAACCCACATGAGACTGCTGCAAAACATACTTTTTTATTTAATGTGTGGTGCGGCCTTCTTGGTGATAATCTCTTAGACCCTTTTTTCTTACCACCAAGGCTTAATGGAAGACAATACTTACATTTTTCAAACGAATCTGATGGAACTCTTGAAAGAAATTATGGAAATGGAAATTTAATTTCCTCAAAATTAAATTCTATACAAAGTTAGTTAAAAATGTTAATTTTTTTAATTGGCAAATTAACGAAGTTACTTTATCCCAAATCTAAAAATGCGTGTTTTTTTACTCCAATGTTTTGTGTTATACACAGTTTTTCTTATAAACTAATTAAGATAGAGCTCTGGGATCTCTTTTATTCAATTGTTCAGATCAAAACCCATAAGAAACCAACAAATTTACCCTTCACTTTATATCCAAAGAATTTCAGTAGCTATGGCGTCATTGTACCGTGGGAGTAGAAATCAGGGCGAACTGGTTCGTGAGCCGTAACTCGCTAACGAACCATTTTCGGACCTATGTTATATAAACTTTTTATCTTATTTTTAGCTATAGAATCAGGTCCCGAGAGATTGCCTTGCAAATTTTGAATCATCCTGTATATTTCATGCTTAACATGGCATCGCATAATATTTAGTTCTTTCTCTCGTAAAACAATCTAGTTCTTTCTGGTTTACATAACAATTGTAATTTAATGGTTTTCCAGTATTTAAAAAACATTTTCAACTTTCGAGACTATTTACAGAATGGCGTGTAATGTCTGTCAAATGTGATTGATCATCTGTTAAAACATTGGCAAAGAATTGTATAAAACTGATTTTAATAAGTCGCAACACGAAGCAAATATAACTCGCTAGGTATGTCAAGCGTTTTGTGATAAAATCAATGTTTGGTTTGTAATGTTTTGTAATTTATAAATTGTGTTTTCTCGTGTGCATGCAACAGCAGCACGTTGGAAACAGACACGCGATGTGAAACTGTAACGCTATAATAAATTGTGTCCGATGTGAACTGTGAATTTGGTGAACCCAGACGTCACTCAGATTTCAATGTTTTATTTACGTTAGAAGGCTAAAAATGAAGGTAATTATAGAATTTAAATATCGGTATGGAGAACCATACATGACTTCCATGTTCTAAGATTTATATTTAAAATCATTTTCGAAATGAAATATTTCCATAGAAACTACTTCTTTCTTCAGCCTTAACCACAGTACTGTGGTCAATAACGTATAGCATCTCACGTTAGCGCACTCGATTTTCACTGATGATGGCAGTCGATGGCAATGCCGAAACGTCTATTTTGCAAAACACATTGGACCACGGCCAAATGGCCTGGGAGGAATTTTAACAACAAACTACTTCTTTGTTGTCGATAACGTAGTGCACATATAAAAAATTATCCCCTCCCCATTCAACTATCATTTTCATTTATAGAAAATTACCCCCTCCCACATCAACTACCCTTTTAATTTATAGATATTTCATTTACCTTTCTGCAGTGGATTATTATGACCTTCTTTTCAGGATACATTATTTATCAAAATTAAGTACTTTACTCTTGTCAAAACATAAAACGTTGATAGTAAACTACCTCTTCCCCTTAACCGATCTTCATCAAAATCAATAGGCCTTGAGTCCTCTACAACTCAGGCACATTTGCAAAAAATTAATTGATTATGTTCGAATTTACGGCAGTCATTGTCCGTCATAGAAAAAATACTCTTGTTAAAACATAAACCGTTGCTGGTAAACTACCCCTTCACCCCTTAACCAATCTTCACAAAATCAGTAGACCTTGAGTTATCTACAACTCGGGGACATATGTAAAAATTATTTGATTCTGTTTGAATTTACGGCAGTTATCGTTTGCCATAGAAAAATTCTACTCACAGACACACAGACAGATAGACAGATAGGCACACAGACACACACACAAACACTTTTCGAAAAATTACTTTTCTTCATGTTCTGAGGATAGTACAATCAGAATCAGCCCTTCGAACACGATTTTTTTTCGCCATCGCCATACTTTCATTTCCTTGTGGAACACGGAAGAAAAATTAATTTAAATACTTTTCGTAGTGAGAATTCTAATCAATGAATTTGATTATCTAGAATTTAATAAGCTTGTTAACGATATGTTGTTCTGACGAATTAAGAGAAGACGGTTTAGTCGAGAAAAGTAAAAGCAACTATTTCTGTTAAATAAAGAAAATAATACAGTAGAGCGTGTAGATAAGTACAGAATTGTCAAATATTTTTTTGAAGAGTGGGATTACTTATGAAACGTGATCATTAATGGAGAGAGAGATGGAATAGACAGTTATCTCAAAATCGTTGCTAATGAAGATAATGCATATAAAGGGCAAGTATAGTATCTCTTTCATATGAAAGTTGAAGGTACGTAGGAGTACTGAAGAGAAGAAGTCCGATTATATTCAGGAGCACACAGATATTAAGAATAGATAAACATGCTATAGAAGTTTCTTCAACTTTGCAAGAAAGCGTTCATATTGAGGTTTCATGATCAACCCATTTCAATTACTATCTTTACACAACAGATAATTTTAACAATCATGACATGTTCCAATTAAGGGTCACATGATAAAAATATCCACAAATTTTCAGAATCTTTGCAGGTGCTTATCTTCGAATACCTTATCTGTAGCCACACGGGTTAATTTAGAAGTAACTGACACCAGCCATTGAAAGCTACGGGGGCTAAATTACAACTTGTGCTAGCCACGTGACTCACATGAATAGCACCGGTATGTTCGAGCCCGTTTACTTCGTTGTGTACCGCAGTACTTTTCAACATGTCAGGCACATTTACTTTAAAAACTCATTTACTTGATCTGTTTTAAGATTATTGTGTATTAAAATTATCAAAATTATATTTTTTAATAAATACTCTATATTCAATTTGTATTACTATTAATGCACGAGGAGAGCGAGGTATCAGTTTTAACTCGACCGTTTGGAATTTGTTTATCTGTCTACTTGAGATATGTCTCAAGTTACTTTTGAACGCATCCAACGATTTTCATACAAACTTGGAACGATTACAGACCTACATCAGACCCTTCATAGTGAGCCAGAGCCAAAATGTGAGAGGGAAAATTTTGAAAACCCCCAGAAAACCAGGTGAGATATCAAATTAAAGATAATTTTTACAAAAATTTTGAATATTTTGTTTGGTTTTGGAAGTTTTGAAATTTTGGGATGGAGTCTAAAATGTAAATCAAAATTTTTATAAAATCTTAAAGATTCTTGTCGAATATCAAATAAAATAGAATTTCAAACAAAATCTGTATATATCGTTCACTTTTGAAAATTTCAAAATTTTAAAACAACAAGGTACCAAAAAATGAATGGTTGGAAGGAAAAAACGGGTGAGAGTCAATGAAACTTGATTTTGAGAAAACGCAAAATAGAAGTTTAAAATATTCTGCTCCAGTTAACATCAACTTTAAGTTTAATTTAATTGCTTCATTGCATAGCTAGTACCAATGGTTATTAAACTCATACAGTATTATTATAATCGAATACTTTATAATTTGTATAATGTAAAAAAGTATACTAAGTACAAATTATTTTTGAGAAAAACGATGAGAGTCCAACTTAATTTATAGAAAAAAGATGACAGTCCAGTAAAAACGAAACGATCGTAATCAATAAACAAAACAAAACAATAACACTGTGATCTACAACTTTTCGGTGACGGAGTATGAGAGTGGATATTTTCAATCTCAATTTCAAGTTTATGTGGTGGTCGTTTAGCATGCCTCCCTCAATCATGTTTTGTCAGCGTGCCTTTAGTTGTTACCATAGACTGTAAGATGTGTACACGACGCGGAGTAATACCGTGTATAGAAATAAATGCCTTATAGAACAAATTGGCACTTCTTTCAGTTTGTTATTTTTAACTGTCCTAATTTTGTAAGAATATGAATAATTGTGAAAATCTGTATCATCTTTTCTAGGCCTATGTCATACTACACTCGAACAAGTCATTAAGCCTCCAAGGTACACGTTTTGTTCATTATAATCTGTCACATTGTTACTTACATGTTTTAGGTATGGATTTTCTGTCATCTAAATTAATATTTTCAAAATTAATATTTTCAAAACACTTCAGTCGAGTGCAGTGACAGTTTGGCCCTAACTCATGTGTTTGTGCCAATGGCTGTTTATTTACATCATGTAACCTACATAATTTCATTCGTTTCTCTGGCTGAATATTCTTAATAGATGTACCAACACTAATAAAAAAAATTAAAAAGCTTAAATCTTAGTAACTGTAAATTCACTTTTAAAACAATACATCATACTTTAAATCCACTTAAATACTTTACATACGTATAAAGTGTCAACAATAACGCCAAAACTAATCTGAAACAGCTGTGTCAAAATAAACTAGTACAGTGTTACCACTGACCACATGTTGGCCTTCATCATTTTCCCCCCAACCAAATGGACTGTCACAATTCTTCCCCAAAACACTGTTTATAAAATTGCACATATCTCTAGAGTCTCGTCGTTTTTAGCACTAATAATTTCACCAGTCAAAAGCTTCCTACAAGATGCAATACAAAAAATTATATTTTTGGACTCTCGTCGTTTTCGCTTTAATCCATTTAATGGATAAAAAGTAAATGTATTTAATCTATATACTAGTAGAATACCATTAATTTATTCGGTGGGTTTTAAATAAAGCCCCTACTAGTAGGACAACAGTCGTTGAATCGTGAGTCGTAGATGTACATTTCCTTCAGTTTCGTGATATTTTAAAAGGCCGCGTCAAATTTTCACACTTCATGAAACGACAGTCATGCAATGTACATAGCGCACGCAAATAACTTATTCGTTATTCGCAGCCAGTAATTTCTTTCAGTTAATTCTAATACAGACACACACACTTACATACGTATCTACTCGGGTGTTTCTATTACTAATTTGTTTATTTCCCTAATACTCTTTACATCGCAAGTATTATTAGCTATTAGTGCTTACGATACATAAAGTATAAAGGAAATAGACAAGAATTTTTATTATGTTGTCAATTTATAAACATTCTTCATAACTAGTGATGAAAAGTTTTGGTGAGATTCAGTCAAATAAATTGATTAACACAATTCTGTAACATTTGTGCACATTTTTCTGCAAAATTTGTTGTCGCCTTCAGGGAAAATGTAGACTATTTGCTGTGACACACAAAAGAACACTATCTTTTTTAGTTTGATTTGGAAGTACAATATCCATGGTGTTTGTGTGTACTGTGTGTATCCACAGTTATGTTAATGTAACATAACAACTCGTCTACACTTTTTCTGAAGACACTGTGCCGGGTTTTGAATTTCCCGGCGCGGTTAGAGTTGTTGAGTGCTGCCAATGCCTTTTGTCAACGCTCCGGTGACGCGACTGAGTGAGCCGTCGCTATCTCAGCTGTGGGCTGCGTGTTGTTCGCAGTTGGTTTATCCGAAGGCTTATTTTTTTGCAAATTGGGACAGGTTATTTTATGCAGGATGTCCGACCAACAAACGCCTATCTCGTCCTCATTTCTCTGCCAACCTTCGATCTGAACGTTCCACTGGTCTGGCCCGGATGTGTGTAGATCTTCTTAATATGCGGTTGTAATCTCGTTAAGACGTTCAGGTTTGTGTGGACTTAACTATATTATTCTATGTTTATTTAATTATGGATTATGTGTGTTATGATGGTGTAAGCGTGTGTGTGGCCCAAACTTATGCAAAACTTATTTTATTGTAAAACGTATGCTTTGTAAAATTTAATTTACTCGTTACTTCCTGTCTGGAAACAATTGTTGTTCGTTAACTCTTATTCTGATAAAGCTAATTGAAATTAATTACTATAAGTTAATGAAAAAAGCAATTTTGGATTAATTAGGGTGAATAAGGTGTTAATAAAAGATTGTGAAAGTGATTGCGGTGTTTGTGTTCCGAGGCGTGAGAGTGTTATGTGTAGGTGTATTAACTGGCGGCTAATCCCCAAATAAAATGTTATAAGGTCCCTTCACCAGCCAGGAGAAAGGGGAAAGAGCGGTAGTCACACTAACACCCGTGACTACCAGCAGAGCAGTGCCACATAATGCTCCCCGAGGCCGTCAGACCGAGGAATGCTGAGCGAACCTGATACATCGAAGACCCAGGTATCCCCGGGACGAGTTCCAGTAGACAATCACCATAGTCCAGGGACAATTTGCAACTCTGCTAGTACACTGTTCATCACGGTACCACTTGAGTTCTTCTCCACAAAATCACGGATGGGATTCGCGTTGTTCTCCCTCTTGGGGTATGCTGGCCTGCACATTAATGTATATATAACTTATGACTATTTTCTTACAACAATATAAATTATCACTGTATGTAAAACACAACATGATTGGAACATTGAGTCACCAACTGGAACTTAATAAATTTTGTTACTTGTCAAAAGAGTGTTGATTGCAAATCCTGTCACTCTGTTTGGCTCCAGCACACTTTTCGCTTCCTCTAGGTTAATTAACCTAGTCTTAAATTTCACGTAGGGGTCGTTCCACATGTGGTAGTGGAACTCGTAGTGGTAGCAGAGCGTGGTTAGAAAATCTGATGCGCTAACGCGGAAATGGCAGGATTTGCAATTGGGTTTAAACAATTTTTGTGTCTGAAATGAAGGTGTTGAGAATTGAGTGTTTGTGTACATTGCATTTTTTGATATTTGAATGGGTCTACAAAATGGAATGAGTTTGAATCGAATTTAACCAGTGTTTGTGACACAATTTAATCGTTGATAAATCTATAAAAATATTTGATATATTATGAGAAAATGTGATATTACGATTGTTATTGCTATTGCTGGTTATTCTTCGTATTGTTTAAATTAGCAGCCATCCTTACTATTTCTTTTATGAATTTGCTAACTGCTATAATTTTTTATTGTTCGACTAAGCTTTTCGTCATTACTGACATCTTCAGGTCTTAAACAACGTCTATCAACTGTACGTTGTAGGCTTTTATACTTTAGGCCCCTCCACTTATGTCATCGCCCCTCCTATTGGTTCTAGCTGCTACCGCTCTTCACGGGAACTTTGTCTACCTTTTTCCGTTAGGCATTTTTCTAACGTCCGTCAAATTGTTTTAATAATCTCCCGTTAATTTCTTCATTCTTGACTTATAATTTTTTTGTAACCTTTTACATTTCGTCATTTTTTAGTGTGTTATTCTTATTATTTCAATTTATTTTTGTTTATTGTTTAATATATAATAAAATATTTCTTCATTTGTAAAATCCACTTTTATATTCATTAATTTATTTTTATCTTCTTTTTTAACTTTAAGTATTTCTATTTCTTCTATTAATTTTCTTTTTTGCGGATTGTTTTCTATTTTGATTATTTCCATATTTTCATTAGGATTTATGAATTTATGGCCTGATTCGTTGAAATGTCTTGCATATAGTGAGTTCGTTACTCTAACCCCTTCTCCTTTTGCGTGTTCATTCATTCGAATTTAAAATTTTCTTCCAGTTTCGCCCAGATATATCTTATTATTAAGATAATAAGATAATAATAATAATAATAATAATAATTATAATCATAAGATATTATCTTATTATTATTAAGATATATCTGGGCGAAACTGGAAGAATATTTAAAATTCGAATGAATGAACACGCAAAAGGAGCAGGGGTTAGAGTAACGAACTCACTATATGCAAGACATTTCAACGAATCAGGCCATACATTCATAAATCCTAATGAAAATATGGAAATAATCAAAATAGAAAACAATCCGCAAAAAAGAAAATTAATAGAAGAACTAGAAATACTTAAAGTTAAAAAAGAAGATAAAAATAA
Organism: Magicicada septendecula; assembly: GCA_034769895.1. Lineage (NCBI taxonomy): Eukaryota > Metazoa > Arthropoda > Insecta > Hemiptera > Cicadidae > Magicicada > Magicicada septendecula. The sequence goes on from CM068372.1 coordinate 139,614,004, forward strand.
ATTAATGAATATAAAAGTGGATTTTACAAATGAAGAAATATTTTATTATATATTAAACAATAAACAAAAATAAATTGAAATAATAAGAATAACACACTAAAAAATGACGAAATGTAAAAGGTTACAAAAAAATTATAAGTCAAGAATGAAGAAATTAACGGGAGATTCTTAAAACAATTTGACGGACGTTAGAAAAATGCCTAACGGAAAAAGGTAGACAAAGTTCCCGTGAAGAGCGGTAGCAGCTAGAACCAATAGGAGGGGCGATGACATAAGTGGAGGGGCCTAAAGTATAAAAGCCTACAACGTACAGTTGATAGACGTTGTTTAAGACCTGAAGATGTCAGTAATGACGAAAAGCTTAGTCGAACAATAAAAAATAATAGCAGTTAGCAAATTCGTAAAAGGAATATTGCTGGTTATGTCATTAATTTGTATTATTAAATTGTAAAACCGAAAGTAACATTGTTTAATTTTGTCGGGTCACACACATTTATGTGTTTGTAGGTGATGTTCTCTAATTTAAGTTTTCTTATGGGGTGTGTTGAATCTAGTTCCCGGTTTGGCTTCAATTTAGGGGTGTACAAATTGAGCCGGGTGCTTTCAATTTAGTGGTTTATGTATGTTTTTGTGTTAGTTTGAATTCTGTTCTGCACACACCTGACGCTGTCAGACGTTGTCTGTGTTGGTCGTAGTCTGTCCGGCCCTGTTAGAGATTGCCCTGATTTGTTGAAAGTTATATGGTCCCATGAAACCTCATGTCTTGAATGATAATCATAATGGGGTTTTCTGAATAATTGAGTTACTAGGCCGCGTGATCGGACTTAGCCTGAAAATGGTATATTTAAGTATTTTATGAGAGTGCGGTTATGGTCGGACCATAGTCCCTTGCTGTTGAGACAATGAGTTTTTGATTTTTGAATTATGCTTGGGTACACACAGTTGGACTGTGTGTTTTAAAATTCTCTAGATTTTGAGAATTGCTTTAGTTAATTTTTTTGATGGATAGTACATGTCTATTGGGTGTTGTATATTTGTGTTAGTTTTTGTATATAATTATTGGTGTTGTGTGTGTTTGACTTGTTTGGTGATTTCGGGGAGCTTGCTCTGGTTTTCGTCTTCACCCCTTTTTCTTGCTTCGCTAGGGGACCCTGAACGTCACTTGCAGTAAGTCAAGTTTTTCCTCTTCTGTGTCATGTATTCTCTTGTGAATTGTTTATTTGTGTCCATTTTAATTGCGTAATCTGGCGGCTTAGAAAATGAGCTCAGTGAACGTCGACTATTATTTAAAGATGATCTAGAGTTGAAGTTCGATTGCTTTGGGGGCTGTTTTTTCTCAGGTTGTTGACGGTGCTAGGCAGCCAGTAGCATTTGTATCGCGGACCTTGACCCAACAAGAAAAGGATTCATCTGTCTATGAGCTAGAGTGTTTGGCGATGGTATACGCATTAGGTAAGTACAGGCGTTTCTTGGAACATGCTGAGTTCCTACTTGAGACCGATAATGAGACCCTATCTTGGCTTCTTACTCATCCCCGGCAACTGGGTAAAATTGGAAGATGGGTGGTAAAAATTTCATCCTTTAAATTCAAGGTGGAACACATTAGGGGACTCAGAATGTTGTTGCTGACGCTTTTTCCCGCATGTTTTCCTTGCCCAGTGAAGTTCCATCTGAGCAACCCTGTGCCTTATTATTAGCCTTCCCGCTAGCCTTTACTGATGTATTACCCAATCAGTTAAATGATGAAGAGTTGAGTCCCAACATCAATAAGTTAAAAGAGGGTAACGTACAGGCTCCGTATTTCTTGTCCAAGGGCGTCCTATGTTGTAAGGAAAGAAAAGGACGAGTCCCTAAAATCGTGCTGCTTAGCAAGTTAGTGCCCATGGTCTTCAGTTACTATCATAATTCCCCAGTAGGTGGACATAAGGGAATTTTAAAGACCATTTCCAGTATCACGAAGAATTTTATCTGGAAGGGCATGGATAGGAGATATTGCTGCTAGGGTTAAGGCGTGTCATCTTTGCGGGTTAAGCAAGCCTGCCCAAAACACTAAGTTGGGTTTGTTGTCATCGGACGTGGCGAGCAGACCAATGGAGAAGTTAGTTATCGACTACGTGGGACCTCTCCCACGTAGCAAGTCAGGTAATTCTTTCCTGCTTGTTTGTGTGGATGCTTTTTCTAAGTTTGTCTGGCTATTGCCCTTACGGCAGGCAAACGCTCGATTAACCATAGTAGCACTTCAGAGCAATATATTTCAGCATTTCGGACTTCCGGCCATAATTGACTCTGACAATGGTCCACAATTCATTTCGGGCAAATTCCGGCGAATGTGCTTCGCCAACGGTATCCGACATGTAACCACTTCCCCTTATTACCCTCAACCGTCCCACGCGGAAAGATTCAACAGGAATCTTAGATCTGCTCTGATTGCCTACCATGCAGAGCAACAGAACTGTTTGGGACCAGAATCTCAAGTGGTTACGGTTAGCCTTCAATACGGCCCTCCATGAAAGTCATAAGGCCGTTCCTTTTGAGGTGATGTTTGGATTCTCGCCCACACTTCCATTCGATAACTTATGGAATACTAAAGATCTTCTGCCTAATCCTCCCGACATTAGGACAGCGGACAGGTGGAAAGAAGCGTGGAAGAATCTGCTCCGTGCGCACGAGCGTGTCCGTGTTCGTTACAATCAGGGGCGAATTCCCAATCCCATTAAGGTTGGGGATTTAGTCTATTACCAGAGCCACTCGATCAGCTCAGCCGTGGACAAAAGAGCCGAAAAATTATGCTATCGTTGGTCCGGTCCATACAGCATTCTAAGGTTTGTGTCACCAGTGACGGTGAAGTTGGGAGATCCCAACAGTGATGTTAAGAAGTTGTCCACTCACGTTTCCAAATTGAAGTTTTGCCATGTGGCATAGGTAGGTGAGTGGTGGTAGGGAAGTTGTTGTTAGTTAAAGTGTTGGGTTGGCTCGTGGGTTCTCAGTTTGTGAGTTTGGGAGGCCTTAGGAGGTCAGAGCTCTAGTACGCGTACGATTTCTTGCCTTTTATTCATCTGTCTCCCGTCTCTTTGTGCTGGCCCTGACCAGGTCAGCATACAGTTACCACACGCTTATACATATACACACCCAGGTACACATGCACTCACAAAGTTTCGATTTCTTCCTTCTTCTTGTTTAGTTTTTCTCTGAGCATCTGTTTTCCTGAGTGCGGTATATTTTTCCTGAGACTCCCGAAGTAGCCAAGAGGTGCAGTGGCGGTTACTCCTATTCTTGGGCAACCAAGTTACCCTTTTGGGGTTGAGGTGTGCCGGGTTTTGAATTTCCCGGCGCGGTTAGAGTTGTTCAGTGCCTGCCAATGCCTTTTGTCAACGCTCCGGTGACGCGATTGAGTGAGCCGTCGCTATCTCAGCTGTGGGCTGCGTGTTGTTCGCAGTTGGGTTATCCGAAGGTTTATTTTTTGCAAATTGGGACAGGTTATTTTATGCAGGATGTCCGACCAACAAACGCCTATCTCGTCCTCATTTCTCTGGCAGCCTTCGATCTGAACGTTCCACTGGTCTGGCCCGGATGTGTGTAGATCTTCTTAATATGCGGTTGTAATCTGGTTAAGACGTTCAGGTTTTTGTGGACTTAATTATATTATTCTATGTTTATTTAATTATGGATTATGTGTGTTATGATGGTGTAAGCATGTGTGTGGCCCAGACTTATGTAAAACTTATTTTATTGTAAAACGTATGCTTTGTAAAATTTAATTTACTCGTTACTTCCTGTCTGGAAACAATTGTTGTTCGTTAACTCTTATTCTGATAAAGCTAATTGAAATTAATTACTATAAGTTAATGAAAAAAGCAATTTTGGATTAATTAGGGTGAATAAGGTGTTAATAAAAGATTGTGAAAGTGATTGCGGTGTTTGTGTTCCGAGGCGAGAGAGTGTTATGTGTAAGTGTATTAACTGGCGGCTAATCCCCAAATAAAATGTTATAAGGTCCCTTCACCAGCCAGGAGAAAGGGGAAAGAGCGGTAGTCACACTAACACCCGTGACTACCAGCAGAGCAGTGCCACATAATGCTCCCCGAGGCCGTCAGACCGAGGAATGCTGAGCGAACCTGATACATCGAAGACCCAGGTATCCCCGGGACGAGTTCCAGTAGACAATCACCATAGTCCAGGGACAATTTGCAACTCTGCTAGTACACTGTTCATCACGGTACCACTTGAGTTCTTCTCCACAAAATCACAGATTGGAAAGTTTCAATTATCACTCTTCAAACTACATCAACTCCATAGACTGCCTACCCTCGTGTTCACATTAAATATCTGTATTAAGAACTGAAAATATATCAAAATCACAAGAACTCAAGTTGTTAAAAGATTGTAACTGACTACTCTGTAACTTGTCGGACATACACCATGAGGAAGTAGTTAAAATGTTTTGCTAGCGCATGGTTTCCTCCCTTAAACTATTTCGAGTCTGATCTGTATTACCCTCATTTATTATAATTAGTGTAAAGGGTCATTCGTGTTTTCATTAAGGGGTGGGGTTAACTTAGTTTGGTGCGTCATTTCAACTGTCAGGATGTTCGCGTTGTTCTCCCTCTTGGGGTATGCTGGTCTGCATAGTAATGTATATATAACTTATGACTATTTTCTTACAACAATATAAATTAATCATTGTATGTAAAACACAATATGATTGGAACATTGTGTCACCAACTGGAACTTAATAAATTTTGTTACTTGTCAAAAGAGTGTTAATTGCAAATCCTGTCACTCTGTTTGGCTCCAGCACACTTTTCGCTTTCTCTAGGTTAATTAACCTAATCTTAAATTTCACGAAGCGGTCGTTGCACACGACCGCTACAACACAACAAACTTGATTGAAACGTCGGCACAAATATTTTAATATTTTGTTATCAAGTGTTTGACCAGATCTCACGAAAAGTTTCATTATTTCTTTAAAATTTTTGCTATTAGAAAAAATATGTTCTTAATTTTTTCATAGGCTTCTACAGGAAACTGCTACTCTAACTAAATATAATTTTTATTATACAGTTACAAACGTCTCTCATATTTGTCTTATTCTTTTACGGTAAACAGCAGCAGATTGTATTCTGTTGTGGGAATATTTTTTTATCACGGATTCAGTCGTTAAATTATCGTCACAATTTAAAAATTATTTTAAACTAAATTGTTTTACATTCACGATAGAATGTTTCAGCTTCTATCTGCGAACGACGGGTTTTCGGTAATTTGCCGGAAGGCGTATGTACTCGTAATTGATTAATTAAATATTTTAATTGTTTAGTTGAACGAATATGAGAGATACAATGAGTATGAGACATTGATCACTCTGTTCTCTGCGTTCCTTCTATTTAACCTTCTCCTCTTTCTCCCCTAACCTTTCCTGATCCCTTCTCTCTTTTTCTGTTTCTTTAAAAGCTTTTGGTTGCTGCACTTTTGATTCTACACTATTATTGTGTGTGCGTGTGTGTGTTCGGGTGCGCGCGCATGCTTAAGATATTCATGCAAGAAAGGGAAAGTGCCTACCTTCCTCTTTCTGGAGTTCCCTGTAGAGTAATATTAGCCTAGTGGACTGTTCGGACTTCTTTGCTCCTAGCACTGTCTAGGTCTACCGATACATGTCCTGTTCCTTGGTTTACAGTAGTGGACGTTCAGGGTACCATTCTCTTAATCTCCATTATGTCAAGATGTCTTTTATACTTTTCAATCTGTTTATTTACGTTAAATTGTTTTTAATTGATTCTTCTTCATCTTTATTATAATAATGTATCCTTAGATAATTCAGTTTATTATACTTTTAGTTTACATAAAATGCCATTAAATGTGGAATAATTGAATATTAAGAGAAATTTTCTTGAAAACCAAGCATAGTTATTTTAGACACCCAAAACTACCATTCTTGATAAAAGACTATATAAAATATATATAAAATATATGAATAAAAGAAGAGGATATAAGAAAAAAGAATAAATAAAAAAGTATTCCACTGCGTACTGGAAAAAGGAATGAATGGAAAGCATAAACGTGGATTCTGGCAAAGAAAAGAAGATGTAAAATCTAAACGGTAAAACTAGGTTACACGGCTAGGATGCGGATGAGGATACGCATTGGTTGGCACGGTCAATAACCACCAAATTGGACAAGCAATTGTATGACTATGCTAAATAAACCCTAAAAAATAGGAGGAAATAGACGTTAAAGTGGGCACTAGAAAGAAGCTAAATTCAGAAAAAACCGAATCTGTCACGACGAACTTATATTGGTCAAAAATGAATGAAAGGGGCTTGTAGAAAGCAATTGGAACACCAGAATATTTAAAGAGGAAAATTCCGCTGACTTCAAAGTGTATAGTCAAAGAAAGTAGGTAGCAAAAAGGAATTTAGGCATTTTAGTAAGAACATCAGTGGCATTTCAGCTATTCAACTGGTTTGATAATTTCTTTATGCTAGGCATAACCTGCAGTGGTGAATAATTTAATGTAAAACCGCAAGCATAACGCTTGCTTATAAATGTTTGTGTGAGCAAATGTGATTGTAGAATTGTGATACGCTAGTAAAACTATACAACATGATGTATGTCCAGAGTATGCAAAGACGCATGCAGCAACGCAGGTTAGATCAATTAACGCCACGTACACGGGCGTATCCGCAGAATGTGGGTGTAACGGAGTGGAACAATTAATCAAGGGTCAAATAGCGGTCGGTCTCCAAGGAGTCTTGGGCAGTAATATAGTGCCTGACCACTACATTAGTTACGTGTCAGCAATACGAGAGATGAGCAGTCACTTTAACAAGCTCCGTTTACGAGTAAATATTATGACGAATTGCATGGCTAGTGACTTTAAAACAGTGATAAAATTATTAAACACCAGATAAATTGATACTTACGAATTTTAGTAATACTTTCCAACCAGTGTTGTTTTACAATAGTCGTCTTAGTTATTTAGCCAGTCTTTACTCACTGTATGCAATAAATAGTACAGGTCACTAAGTTAAACTAGTAACATCCACGGGCTGCAGAACTCACTCACTATTTTTAACCAAATGCAATTATTATTAGATAAAATCAGTAATACATTTTAATAAATTTACAGCCTAATAAGTTTCAGCTTATGCTACAGCTGTAAGTATAGGCTTAGTTATTTGCATGTATGATGGTTCTTAGAATTAGCAGAGAAACACCACACATCGTTTCACATAGATTATGTTTTCTGTTTTTCATTTATGTTTATGTACTTTTGTGTACTTAGACAAATGAAAAAGTTCCAACAAATATGCTAAGTATCAACACGTTTGGGCTGTATACAAAACAAAAATCTTACTTTCTTTAATAGACTGCAATTGTCTTATAAATACCATGCATAGTCTCCTCAAATAATTTCAAGATAGTTATTTATATTTTTGGTCGGTGTTGCCCCTAAAGTTAAAAGAATTTCAAAATAAATACTAAAATCGGGTATGGGTTAAAATTACCTGTACCTGACTGTCGGCACGGATTTTTACATCTTTTGAAAATGTTAAACTTTCCTTAAACCTTGATGCTCAAAAGATTTGAAATTTACAAAACTGTTTATGAACAATTATAAATATAATGTTTATAAATACTTGTGTATAAATAAAATGTATTTTATATTTTGTTTGATAATCTATTTAACTTGATATCCCACAAAACTTTTTGAAATTTTTTTAACGATTCTTATATCTCACATTTTTGCCTTCCGCTTTCTTGTTTTGGTTCGATGAATCTCAAAAACAGCAGGGATCTCTGTGGAAATAATACGAACACGGTGTATTAAGATTTACAAAAATCAGTTGGTGCTTTCAGGAAGGTTCTATATTCTCAAATGCTTATGTTTAGTGTTCCATGTAACGTACTAAACGAATACCCTAACATACCAGCCAGATTAACAAAAGTGAAAATTTTAAACAAAACGGGATGTGTCAGGCACGTGGCAGGAAATACTCTTCAATATTGCAAAAGAAACGTCAATGTACGACAGGAACTGACTATTATGAGTATACTTGTGACGATTGCAAAAAATCGGCTAAAATTGGAACATCGTAATCGAATGGATGACTGTCGCATCCCCAAACACTATGGAAATATACGCCGAAAGGACGGAGAGGTGTGGGCGTCCGAAGAAGTGTTGAAGTTACCAGCTGTAGTCTATCTGCTTGGGACCGGAACAAACCATTTTTGGTTTAATCCTTGCTGAAGAAGATGATAATGATGACGACGTTTATTTTGTTAGTAGATGATAGTATTACATTTTGTTTTAATCCTTAAGTAGAGTAACAATACTATGTTACAAACTACACGAATAAATATATATTGCATGTGGCTGTAATGAAACACTTAAGGAAAACAGAGTATAAAGCAAGGAAAACCAAATTAAGGATTATGAAATAAGGAGAAACGTAGGTAGGAGCTAACGTTATCTGATTCTTCCACTTTGTAAGAACGATCGACTGTACTAGTAAAGGTAGTCTGGAAGTGTAATGAAATGTCAAAGACTCCAAGGCAGGTTAACACGGAGGGATGTGTCCAAACGGTCTAGAAAGCAAGGCACTCTGCATCACTTCAATCGCGCTTAAAGATGTCCTGCAATATTAAGGGGATGTTTGTGTTAGAAAATGTATATGAATGTTATGAGGAAGTCTACATCTTATTCATTAGATATATTACATTTAGTATTGTTTAGTTTGTACACTTGCACATCAATGTCGTGAGATTGTTTGGCACTAATAAGATTAACTAAACAAATATTCATAAAAAATGATTGCAAATATGATGAAACCTGTTCTTGCAGAGAGAAACAACGCTATTTAATGAATAATCTTTATTTAAGTGTTTACAGGCAATCTTGTTAAATGTGTGTTCAGTACATTTTGAAGTGGGAGCAACGTTTAATGGTGCCTGGCAGTGTTGTTTATCAGAACAAATGGTTTGGAAGTGCCAAACTGTCGGAAACAGAATGTTGTCTTTCAACAAAACACTTTATATTCTTTTGCTTCTTGGATTCCTAATTAAATACAAGTAAACAAAACAAATCATTTTGGTTCTGTAAAATTCTAATTTTTGTTATAGAAATGAATTAGTCTTAATTTGTTGTTACAAAATTTTTTAGTTTTCAGTGTTTAAATTCCTTCTCTTTACTGGCGCATTAGATTAGCGTTTCAGAATTTTTATCCCGATATTTGCTTAGCTGTAGAATGTAAATTAACTATGTATAGTGACAAACAATATTGGTAAAAGTTTATTTTTAAAATAATGTTATTAGTATCAATACTGTATATGTTTTATTTCTTTACAATCATAAATGTCTTATTGTCTCATCATAATTGTCATATAATGTCTCAATTAAGTGTCTTATTTACAGTTTTGAATGAAAACAACTAAAAAAAGTAAATATTAAATTGAGAAAAGAAGAAATGGAAAGAAATAATGAAACATTGAAAAAATGAAGTATATTCCTTGGTTGCACTGGTTGTGCTTTATGGTAATACAACTAAAGACTGCAAAACAATATTTTACTGTGATCATAATTTGACGCTATCGGTAAATCTATCTGAAATGATGAAACTAATTTAAACGACTGTTTCAGTTGATAACCACGTATTGTAGGAAACAAACACGACTGAACTTCTATAAGGTGATGGCCCTTCTCTCACTTCTTTATAGGCTACATCTGAGAACTGGACTTTAACGAAGTCCCAGGCCAGTTGTATTGAAGCGGCGAAATGAAATTTCTCAGGCACGTGGCACCACAAGATCGCAAAACAAATTTCGGTGTACGGCAGGAACTGAATATTATGAGTACACCTGATAGAATTGTCCAGTATCGGCTAAATGGTTGGAACATTTTAAACGAATGGATGACTGCCGCATCTCCAAACAACTATTGAATTATAAGCCGCAATGACGGAGAGATGTGAATCCTCGGAAGAAGCGCCAGAGTGATTAGCTTTAGTATATCCGCTTGGGACCGGAAAACTATTTTTGGTGTAATCCTTGGTAAAGATGATGATGGTAAACGTATTATTGTATTCTCAAAATTTAGAAACATAAAAGGCAAAATAGAAATAGAATTCTAGAACCAATTTAAATTTCTGCAATAGCTTATAGAAATAGAAACAGTTGGACATTATGACTCCCACTATAGTAATTAGAGTAATATCCAACTTTCGACACCACCACCACGACTGCTATCATTATCATCATCTTCGCAAGCCAACTCCTTCTTAATGCAACATCTCGCTTCCGATTTCTGCTGTTTATTATTATTATTTTTTTTTTAGGTAACTATAGTATCACATTCTTATATTATTATCTTCCAGATACCTTTTCGTACGTGTTCCTTGGCAGATTACTGGTAAAACGTTGCATTCCATAATGCATTCTATAAAGGCATTGTGTAACACGATATGTCTTATTTTGTTTTTAGATTTCATTTTGTGACACACTTCCATTAATATATCTAATTTTTTTTTAATTTTCAACCTAAACGTTTCTTATAATTTTTCGCAGTATCTATAATTATGATTTTGAAACCGGATATTCTTTAGTCTTCCCCTGTTCTTGCCTTGTGAAATCCGCTAAATAATAGCCTATGCTCCGTAACGTTGATGTGCAAATTTTTAAGAAATTTTTCTGTCTACAAGTTCTTCCAAAATCTTTTTTCTTTTTACTTCTATTGAATATTGTTTATATTTCACTAATGAATACAAACCACTGGTAACCTTTTGTACCACAATGTTGGTACAATACAGCTGTTTTCAGTACACTTCCAAATTACAAAGTCCCCCCCCACACACATCTACAGTAAAGGGTATTGATAACTTAATGCTCGCAGACTTTGGAGTGTACTATTCTATTTTGCCGTAATTTGCATTTCATTAGACGTTATGTACTTTACATGACCGGAAAGCCGCTACAAAATGGATGAAAAGGTAAATGCAAGTATTTACAGCATGGTCTGTATACACTAAGCTTCTTACGTTTATTGGAAATTTAAATTTCACCAGTACCATTAAAGCAAAGCGAATATTGAACAGTAATCTGCTTTTAAAATTACTCACCATATTACAAAGCTGTAAAACTTAAATCTTGCTTTTTATGGTGTGCTACGTTGTGTTTTAAGCTTTTTAATGTGTTAAAAAAATCTAAAGGAAAGTTAATATTTGTTAAACATTGATTAATTTGATGAATTTATTTTTTCATAAATGATTACTTATTATATAAATTTTTCAGAAAATTATATTTGATGATGATAGTTGGATTACTATCGTAACATATAATATGTAATTTACAAAATAAAATATGTTCTGGTTAAACTTTTTTTTATCAATAATAAATTATTATTTAAATATTTAAAGTACGAGATCATGTAATTGTGTAAAAATACAAAAAATGCAATTGTGTATAAATGGAATTATGTAATTGTGCAATAAATTATACTTTTATTGCATATTAAAGTTTAACAGAAAAATCAAACTTAAGAAAAAACAATAAATCAATTAAGTCCATAGCATTAGCTGTTTGGAATACAATGTTGTGTTAAAAACTAACATTATTCCATCTTTATAATATACATATAATATAGGCCTATAGTGCAAAATAAAGCATACTACGCGTATAAAGCATAAAAGCATAAAATAGGACGAAAGGCTATTTCATAAATCCCACAAAAAAAGTCCTGTCTAAATAGCCCACAGCTAAAAAGACTGATTTATAGACTTTTGATGTTGAATTTAAATGTTAACTTTTTACAGTGGTTTGTGAGTCGGATAGGGTCCTGCGTTTCTTGCGTTGCTCGTACAAATAAGCTAGTGTGGCAGCGACTTAGAGCTTGGATTCAGCCGCCCATTATTACTCCGGGGTGTTATTCCCCAGTACTCATTTCCATAGACTGAGCCAAATCTGTGGGCTAGAAAACACATTCCGATTGTACGGCGCACCCGGTAATCGAACCCGTGACCTCTAAATTAACAGCTAGGCGCTATATTCACTGACTCAATAAGCCACGAAACTTGAAATGTTTTGTAAATAAAGAAATTATCTGAACTTAGTATTGCACGGAATAGTACACATTTTTTCACTTACGTATACCTTTAAATTGATTCTAAAGGAATAGTGACATACGGTTGTTGGAAACGATCGAAATTCAAATCATATCCAAGTGATATAATAAACAGATCTTATGTTAAGGCAATACGACGTAAGTTATACCATGTTGGCAACAATTTATTTATTTTTTGTTTGTAGTAGAGATACTAATGATTAATGGCGCACTTACGAGCTTGTCAATGCTATTGTCAAGAACCATGGGCGGTACCGGTATCCGCAATGTACGAACAGCCAGGACGGTCCTCGGGTGTTTGTCGCGGTGTGTATTTAGAGCTATGACGTATAGTAATCCAGAAACGTAACGGCCTTTCTTGGTCGCTGAGCTGAGCCGACCCAGCGAATAAATTACGACCACTTAAAAATATAGCTAAGTTGTCCGGAGAGGAGTGAGGGGAGACAACGGAATATTAATTTGCTATCTCACTTTGTTGCAATTATTCGGCTTCCGCCGAATGCAACGATCGGCACATCACCAAATTAAATAAAAATTAAACAAGTAATAGCGATATAGAACCATTTTCGTACTTTGTTCGACGTCCTGACGTCATGCTGTCCGCCCTGTCCATTCTCTAGTAAGGTTTAACAGGGCGAAGTTAGTCAGTCGACACGCTGAAATAGCCGTGAGCAGAGCTCCTGCTCGTCTCCAAGTCGACGCCTAAGTGCGGAGCATTTTTACCAAGCTATTTATCGCCAGTTTGGCTAATATGAATGATTACCAGTATCTAGTTATATTGCTTTGTCATTTTGTAACCGTATTATATATATCTTATGTAAAAAAGGAAAAAGAAGCAATTGTAATCTGTAACGTATCATGAAGTCACATGCTTGTAAACGTGAAGCCTCTCAACAAAAGCCTTATCAGCCAGGAAAATACAGAAGAGAAAAATATGTAAATCTTATGTCAGTTTAATATTTTTTGTGTCAGAAAACAGATATGTCAGAAAAGAATGATATGTGATTTTATGTCAGTGTGATATTGTTATGGAATTTAATGCTTAACTTTATGATTGTAATAGTTGTATTATAAATCAAAGTTAAATGTGGTAAAATTGAATGTGTGAACGCAATAATGCGGAACGTATACTAAAATTTGTGGAATTTGCAGTAGGAACTTGGTTCTACGTTGGGGACGAGAATTCCACGTTGGGGACGACAATTCAATGTTGGGGACCATAACTCCAAGTTGAGGACGATAACTTCATGTTGGTGACAGTAATTCTAACAACCCGTTAAAAAACTACAGGAATCCAGCGCTCCACACGATTTTACCTTACGGATGCATAGAGTCCTACAAGATATGCGGAGGCTCGAACCTGCAACTCGTAAGCACGTGGCGTGAACTCCATCTGGCCCGACGCCATCATACACTGCAGGCTTTTCAAGTAACACATTTAATTATTGTTAACACCCAGCGGTAGTTACGCACAATCAGTAAAGAAGGAAATATGAACATTTAGTATTACCAGAGACTTTAAGCTATAAGTGAGAGTAAGACAAAACTCAGTAACAATCCACTGCATGCTTGCTGTGAGTAGTCGATTTTGTACACTGGTATTGATACGTACGACCGAATTATTTTGATTAATTTGGCTAGCTGTTAAATTTCCTTATGAATTGCAATTCGAGTTATTTATTTTGAGATTATTAGTTCATTCTAGATCCAAGGATCTGATAATTGAAAATTTAGTACCCTGGCTGATCCGTAATTATAAAAGTTAAAGAGGATAATTCTGTTCTGCTTAACAAATAAACTCGTTCAACTCTGCTCACCAACTGATGACTTGTTTTTTTTATATGCGCCTTCCTTCGTTACACGTAATTCAGTTGCCAAGAAAGCTTTGAAGAACACTATGATTAGAAATCATTAGAGGTACTAGTTAAGTTTGATAATTATTGTGATTTTCAGTGTTGTTTAATTGTAGTATATAATTGTTGTATTGTGATATGTATGTTACACGCCTAAAATACGGACGAGGTGTGTCACAACTTTTACATTTAACTCTCTTTCTCTCTCTTTAAGTCAAACACATTCTTCCATTGTTCTCGTCGGTCTTGTTGCAGCCGACGTTCACGCTATGAAACACTGTACAAGACTGTTGTGCGCAAGTGCAAAATGACTGAAAATTTGGTTAACCTCGTAACTAGGTGTTTATTTACTGCGAATCTCAAAGTCAGTGTTCAGTTTTTTCGTCAGGTCTATAACTGTAGCAGTGTATTTTGAAACGTATGTTCCGTTTATACGAATAGATATTACTCTTTACATACAAGTGTGTAGCACAGATTAGTCATTATCATCTAACTAATGATTCATTAGGAGAAGTAAATGATTAATATAATTAAATGAATATGTTACAGTTGTCGTGAGTATTCTCTGCACGTAGATCCGGACATGATTTCTCCGTATTTAATTCAGGATCCATAACAGCAACCACTTGGAAATCAAGTTTACTTAGAAAAGACTTCTTCAACCATAAACTCTATAACACTCCTAAATCAACTTTCAACTAAGCCTGGCGTTGTTTATATATATAGCTTACATCCGCTTTATTTTTGTTTTATAGTATGCAAGGAACATTTAATATGATTTTATCTTTTTTGAAGAAGGGGAGTAAGGATCTTTCCTTCCTATAAAAATTCACTTCTTGCGTTTGCAATATAATAATTTATATCCCTTATAGCGCACAATATAATATTTCAAGAGGGGAAAAAAGGACAAAATTGACCAATAAAAACGTAAAACAACTGAAATAAACTTTTCTGCAGTGCTAGACAAAACACAGAATCACTTTATCCATTTACAATCTTTTAACTCTTCTGTGTTTATGTTCGCTGTTCGCTGTTTACTCACACAGCGTGTTGGTCTGTTACGATCAAGATGAAGTTTTTAAATTTACGATGAAGGTGGGATGGAGAAAATAAAATTTTTAAAAATTTTATTCGATGGGATGGAGGAAAGAAAACTTTGCAACGAGGTGGTTTGGAAACAGGACTTTGGTGTGTAGGTGTAGGTTCGAGAGTGCAGTATCTGTACAAGCACAAGAATATCATGTGTCACAGTCAAAGAGGTTAGAATGTATCGAGGTGCGGACTTTCGATACGATAATCATTTAATTATGGCATCTATATTTTTTCCTTTATAAAGGAAACACAGCATAAATAGTCAAAAGGAACAGCAGAGAAATATCTTAACGGAGGATATACGTGAATGGATATATAACATCAAAGTTTTTGTATACGAATCGACAAAATACCTATATCAAAAAAGGCTTGAATAAAAGAATAAATGATAAAATATGGGACGATGAAACTTATTCGTATGATTACACAACTTTTAACAAATGTATTGAGAAGAAACAAGTACACAAAGAGTGGAAAATTAGATATAGCCTATGTTATCTATATATAGAAAAGTAGATTGGCAAAATTGTGAAAATTATAGAGGAATCACTTCTTACATCTACTCTGAGTCAATTGATGGAAAACTTTTACGAGATATCATAGAAAAAATTATAAAGGGAATGAATCCGATGAAGAAAGCGGCTTCCTGCAGTAAGATCGTGTGTCTACATCTCTTGTCTTAAACAAATAAGAGAATAGCAATTATCAATTAATAAAAAAATCTATCTACTCTTTATTGATCTCTCCAAAGATTATAAAGCCAATTATAAATTTATGATAAGTACTTCACAGTACGAGCAGCAAACCAGATTCTATAGATTTTATTAAAGCTATAAAAGAGACACAAAAATAAAAATTAGAATTGGACAAAGGGTTTCGAGCGGCTCACTGTTACGAACGGATTCAGACAAGGGTGCTCTATATCCCCAGCACTATTCAAAATATATATAGATAAAATACTCTGGCAGTGGAAGAGAAATTGTAGAGGAATGGGGCTGCAGATAAATGAAAAATATGTTTGTAGGCTACCGTTTGTATTAACTCAAGATAAAGATGATCCGGAATATATGAAAAAAAATTAAAAGACGAATATGAAAGGGGAGGTTATCCACAAACATTGATAAAACGCAATACCTGTGCATAAGAACTCTGCAAATCAACTTAAAATTATAGAATAACGAAGAGGTCAAAGCCTGTAGGACAAATACCAAGGAGTGCTTATTAGTAAAAAGAAAACGATAAGATAGAAATCAGACAAAGAATTGGTTTGTGACGGAAGGCAAGAACATGGTGGCACAAGAAAACATCAGAAGTTAGAAAGTGACGCATCTAAAATACTGCCGCTAAAAATATTATATTATTTGCTGCTAAATTTGGAATATTACTGGATTTGATAAGAAAAATGTATGGCCGTGCAATGCTGGGCAATGCTGAATGTACCACACACTATTTGAGATGAGACTGAAACAAAACAGCTAATCTGATTTGAACATTTGCACAGAATGAGAGATAAAAGTTTGCAAAAAGTGACATTTTAGTGGGTACCCGCAGGACGATGGAAAGAGGAAAGCCTTCTCGGACACGGGATGAAAACATTCAACAAGCGCAGTTTAACTGAAGACCGGTGTAGCGATAGAGCGCAATATGGAGGAAACGTTTTAAAAATCGGACTGCAAATGCTATAAGCCGATGATACTGGTTACGTCTTTTAATACTCTCTTGTGAGACATGTATGTCACGTTTCCGGCTTTTTAAACTTATTTAATTCACTTCTTTTGTCACAATAGCTGTTTAATGTACCAATAGCTGTTTTGCGCTCTACAGTGTTTTGCGTTCAAGTACACGTTTGCCTTTTTTTTTTGTGTACATTAATGATCACGTACTTTTTTTTTTAGTTTTAAAATTCTTCTCTATTATTTAAGTATTGCTACTTTTGTGATTAATAAGAAATGATAAGAAAATGAGGGTACATCTTTTACCCTATATAATTCGGTGTCATGCTTTAACTTTTGTACTTATATTTTACTTACAGGCTTACACCCGCCTTACAAACAGACGTTTATAAGAGATATAAAAACATAACTTAAAAGTATTCTGTAGTTGTAAAACATTTGGTATAAAATATGTTTAGATGTATTGGAAACTCTTTGTTAAAGTTTGGGTAAGTCTTTTTAAAAATAAATGAATTTCTGTATAAAACCGATACAAAATAAATGTATAGAACCGTTGTGAACACAAATGCATAGGACACTGTTAAAAGAACGAACCCATAAAAATAAAAAATTGGCACTATGAAGAATGAGAAGAGGGTAAGTGATTGAGCGAATACAATATCTGTTGAAGCGTGAGTTATTGTTGGGGATGTAATTGTATGGTGCAATACTAGAGATGACGAAAGGGATTGAACGTAAGTTTGTGTTTACGCTTTCCGAGAAGACCCCGTACAGAGATATGTTGTACAAGATTTATCGATTGAGGCTGATTTCGCACAATCAATTTTCTAACGAATTACGTCAAATATTGCATGGTGTACAGCATTAAGTTAAATTAGAAATATAATTTGTTCGTAATTATTTCTATAAATGTTCAATATTCATAAATTATTAACAATAATGGTAAACAATCAGAATGATCACTGATGGTAAATTTTATTTAAATAGTGACGTAGAGATAAATTATGTATGTCTACTGTGCTTCATACAATGATTTGTACACTCATATGGCAATTATGTATGTCTACTGTCCTTCATACGATGATTTGTACACTCATATGGCAATTATGTATGTCTACTGTCCTTCATACGATGATTTGTACACTCATATGGCAATTATGTATGTATACTGTACTTCAAACGATGATTTGTACACTCATATGGCAATTATGTATGTCTACTGTCCTTCAAACGATGATTTGTACACTCATATGGCAATTATGTATGTCTACTGTCCTTCAACGATGATTTGTACACTCATATGGCAATTATCTATGTCTAGTGTCATTCATATAATGATTTGTACACTCATATGGCAATTTATCTTGGCGATAGATTTGTTATCTTGTTATTTTGCAAAACAAAAAAAAATTACAGGCATTGCACAAATGCAATGCACAGAGAAGGACATTGAAAATGCTTCAATAAATCTAAAAAATATATATATATATTACTTTAATATTTATAACTAAATTTACCTCAAGATATACTTTTTTCCTATTAGGAACATGTTTCGAGAGTTCCTGTTCTCTCATCTTCAGCCTTCGCCATCTTGTTTCTGGTGAAGTGTTTGTGTGTTGGCTTCTGGATGTTATTAAGGTAGTTTGTTGGTCTTTGGTCTTTTAAAGTTGCATTATTGTGTGTGGTTGTGGTATCTGTTTTTGTATTTTGTGTATTTTCGATGTTGAATGCTTTGAATATTGTGTCATGTTTTGTATTGATTTGTATTTGTTCTGGTATTAGTTTGTTTTGTGTTTTATGTTTGTAAATCTGTAAATTTTCCCAAATGTTCATTATGGTGCCTTTGTGTGGTATATGTTTTATTAGTGTTACATTGGTTATGTCTGGGAATTCATGTCCTGTGTTTATTGCATGTGTGGCTAAATTGGATTTATATATATTTGGTTTTTTGTATGCATTTAGGTGTTCAAAATAACGTTTTTTCAGCTGTTTTTTTGTTTGTCCTATATAACATTTATTGCAATCTTGGCATTCAATTTTGTATATACCGTTGGTTGTATTATCTTTGTTGTGTGAGCTATTTAGATTTTGTAATTTATTTTTATTAGTTTTGTATGCTATTTTTATATCTGTGTTTTTAAATAGTTTTGTTAGTTTTGTCATTTTATTATTTATATATGTGAATGTGGCCCATTTGTTGTTGTTGTTATTATTTATGTGTTGTTCAGTTTGATTAATTCTTAATTGTTCAGTTTTTATTTTGTATTTGATTTTATTTTCTATTTTGATCATAGTATTTTTATTGTATCCATTTGCATAACCAATTTGGTATATTATATTTCTTTCTTTGTCAGTTTCTTGTTTGTTTAGGGGTATTTTGTACATTCTGTTAAATAACGAATAAAATGCTGCCATTTTATGTTGTGGTGGGTGGTCAGAATGGTTAGGTATAATGATGATAGTGGAAGTTGGTTTTCTATATATTGCATATTGTATGTGTTTGTTGTATCTTGTGATGGTTATGTCTAAATAGTTGATTTTGTTATGTTTTTCTTTTTCTTCTGTGAATTGTATTTTGGGATGTATGTTATTGATTTGTATCAGTATGTTCTCTGCATTTGTGTTTTTGTTATTTGATACATATAGTCCATCATCTACATATCTTATCCATATGCCATCTGGGTCATGTGTTTTTATGATATTTTGTATTTTGGTGTCTATGTGTTGTAGGAATATTTCTGCTATTATGCTTGATAATGGTGATCCCATTGCTAAACCTTCTTTCTGTTGATAAATTTTGCTATTAAATTCAAAGTAATTTTGTTTTAGTATTAGTTGGAGACTATTTTTTATTTCGGTTATATATTGTTTGTTTTCATTTTGTTCTATAAGTTTGTTTATTATTATGTCAATTGTTTCTTCTACTGGGATATTAGTGTACATGTTTGTTATGTCATATGATGTGAAAAATGTATTTTCATTTATATTTATTATTTTTAGTTTGTCTATTAATTCGTATGTATTTTTTATGTTATGATGGTTATTTGTTAGATGGTTACTTTTTAGTTTTTGTGTGTTATTTTGAACACCTAAATGCATACAAAAAACAAATATATATAAATCCAATTTAGCCACACATGCAATAAACACAGGACATGAATTCCCAGACATAACCAATGTAACACTAATAAAACATATACCACACAAAGGCACCATAATGAACATTTGGGAAAATTTACAGATTTACAAACATAAAACACAAAACAAACTAATACCAGAACAAATACAAATCAATACAAAACATGACACAATATTCAAAGCACTCAACATCGAAAATACACAAAATACAAAAACAGATACCACAACCACACACAATGATGCAACTTTAAAAGACCAAAGACCAACAAACTACCTTAATAACATCCAGAAGCCAACACACAAATACTTCACCAGAAACAAGATGGCGAAGGCTGAAGATGAGAGAACAGGAACTCTCGAAACATGTTCCTAATAGGAAAAAAGTATATCTTGAGGTAAATTTAGTTATAAATATTAAAGTATTATATACATCAAGAAACGGACTGTAGCAGAAAGTGATTGAAATATATATATATTTATGTTCATTCACCAATCAATGAATTCATTCTTCATTCACCACTCAATGAATTCATTCTTCATTTACTAATGTACAGATTACAAGTTAAATGTAGTCGCATTCATAAGCGAAGTTTTATATGTGTACTACGTTATTGACAACAAAGAAGTAGTTTCTATGGAAACTCACCGGTTCCCATTTTCGATCACGCACCAGCGGTCGTTTTCAAATGTGCGACACGTACTTATAAACATTTTCAAAGTTAAAAAAATTAACAAGATGTAATTAAATTTATGTAGATTTAAAATAATTAAAAGAAAACGTATTTGTTGTTACGGCGGTCTCACGGATCGTCCTGTTGAACAGTGGAAACCAAATACAGACACCAATGAAGTCACTAATTATGAACGTTAATTAGTCACAAATAACAATTTGGAATCAACAAGGTCATCTCATACAATAATTCAAATTAAATTTATCCTCACACAATAATAAGATCAACTAGTCGAGTTCCGCAATAATATATAACACAATAATCACATTCCACTAATCAGAAACAATCATTTCATCCGCACTAAAGAAATCGCCCACCGTAACTCGCTTTTAAGCCGGTCGCTGTTGCTTATATAGGTTCCAGAATAATTTTCCGTTCTTTTGGCGGCGTGTCCGAATAATTTGCGTAGTTAAGAGCACTTTCGAAGAGTCTGGAAGCTACTTGAGTGCAGGGCCTTGAAAGAGACACTGCACCTGCTCGACTAGCCGGGAAACGTGTAGAACTATTACGTAACTGCACCTGCCGAGTTTTCGAGAGCGTTACGTAATTGCCATAGCAATATGAAAGTGTTTTACTTATTATGATTTTATTTCTATTTAGCAAATGTTAATAATTATTTATATTTTAGATTATTCTCATGACTATTCATTATTATTTGGACATGCCTCACTATGGAATATTTACACTTTTGATAACTTTATTAAAGTCACTTTATTAATGTATTTAAAACGTTGTTTTAAATAGAAATAGACACATTCTTAACAAATGTCTTTACATTTTTAATCTTATTAAAAAAGTAAACTAAGTAAAAGTGTAAATTTGTTTTTACTTTTCTAGAGAATTCATAGTCATTTTCGTCATTTTATTAAACTTTTGCCCCCACTTTTAGAGCCCAAGCTTATGGAGTCTAGAAAATAAACACTACATTCACATTTTACATACATTTTTTTGTAAGTTGATATGCAACGTAAATTTTTAAGATTTTAAAATAAAACCCACTTTCTAGCCCCTGTTATCCTAAAAGTTTAAAATTTAAAAAAAGCGAAGACTCAATTTATATTTTTGTTAAAATTTCTTTTAATTTGATATCACACATAAATTTTGTATTTTTTTTTCAAAATTTGAATGCATCAGGTTTGTTTTCTCTAGTCCTTTTTTTCGTGAGGTCAATCTAAAAAACAATAAGGTTCTGTTCCATAAAAGTACGTCATGTCAGGTTTTATAAAAATCGGGTGATATGTTCAAAAGTTATTGTGAGGGATACCACACATATCTATTTGTCTAGACAGACAGACAAGTGCCAAATAGTCGAGTAAAACTGAGAACCCGTTTCGTTCGTTCACTGTATAGTCATACAGTAGTAGAATGATAAGAAATATAACTCAATAATTAACTAATTTGTTTTTTATAATTTTATTATAATATTTATTATCTCATAATTGCTCTCAATTATTCTTGTTACAAATGAGTTTAATAATAAACAATATTTTAAAAAAAAAATTAAAGATTTTATTTATTATTAATATATTTATTATTATAAATAATCTTTACTCTTTGATTAAATTAGAAATATCGGCATGGAGAACCATATATGACTTTCATGTTCTAAGATTTAAATTTAAAATCACTTACTTGCTTACTTGAATTCGATTCGATAATTTCTAAAACAATATCCCCCACCCTCAAACTAATTTTACTATTTATAGATATTTTTGTTATTATGGGGTAGTCGTTTAATACAATGTTATTCTCGAGTCATTTTATCTATAAAAATTAGATACTTTATTCTTATGAAGAAACTGAACTACGCAGATAATCCAGGTAATCATCCCTCCTCCTCAACCGATCCCCACCATTAATGATTACACTTTCATAGATTAATAGTTTTATCATATGTAATTGCTAAGGTACCTTATCCTTCAAAATTAAATACTCGTACTTTACTTTACATCGGCAAAGTAATTTTCAAAAAATCATCACTCTTCTTCAACTACCCTCACCATTTGTAGATATCTCGTTTACCTACCATTTTATAGTGGATTAATATGTCTTTATTTTCGGGGTACTTATTTATCAAAGTGAATACTTTACTCTTGTTAAAACGCAAAACAATGCAGGTAAAGTACCCCTCTACCTTAAACGAATACCCCATTTTTGATATTTATAGTTTTATTGAATAATAGTTTCATTATATGCAATTACTAAGGTATCTTATCCTTCAAAATGAAGTAGTTTATTCGAAATCAGAAAGGTAATTTTCAAAAAATTACCCCCTCCCCATTCAGCTACCCTTTTCATTTATAGGTTTTTTTGTCTACCTTTCTACAGTGGATTATTATGACTTTCTTTTCAGGATAATTTATTTATCAAAATTAAGTTCTTTATTCTTGTTAAAACGTAAAACTTTGCTAGTAAACAACCCCTTCCACTTAACCTATCTTCACCAAAATCAATAGGTATTGAGTCCTCTACATCTCGAAAAAATTATTTGATTCTGTTTGAATTTGCGGCAGTTATCGTTTGTCATATAAGAAATTCTACACATAGACACAGTGACACATAAACAAACAAACAGACAGACGGAAACACACATACACACATACTAACGTTTTGGAAAATTACTTTTCTCATGTTTTGAGGGTAGCACAATCAGAATCAGCACTTATCTCGAACACGATTTTTTCACGATCACCATACTTCCATTTTCTTACGGAACATGGAAGTAAGAACTTAAAATTCATTTTCCCAAACAAATTGTAGTAAGGATCACTGTATATGGACAAAGTAAAAGAGAACGTTTTGAGTTAGGGAAGCGAGAATAGCTGTGCAGTGGATCGTGTTGACGCCACTGACACGACTGTCGTAGACAACGGTGTGAAATCTGTCCAAGAGAAACAGTGCTGTCGTGACAGCGTTGGCTGTTCACTCGTCCCTCTTTTACTGGTTGTCTAATACACTGCGTCTAATACACTTAACAAGACCATATTATTTGAAAACGTAGCCTAGACAAAACTGACAGAATAGATAAGATGAAAACCGATAATACAGTTGCGTTAAAGTGCGTTAAACAAAAGCACGAACTAAGTGGTAAATTTAATTAAGAAAGTTGTGTTAGTGGTTATAATCACAAACAGAATTATCACTGTTGCACACCACTATAGAAATATTATTCCGATTAGCGCTTTAAAGCTTTACAGCTCATCGTCCGATCGAAAATCGGAAGTCATGTATGGTTCTCCGTACCGATTTTTTCCCTTGGAATCCCCTTATTTAGATCCCCTGGAAGAATGTTGGAAAGTATTACAAAAGGTAAAACACAAAAAAATGCTCAGAGAAATGAGATGTGTTTATGTGTTTCTGAAAAACGCAAAGTGGGCAGTTATAGAGGAATTTTAATTAGTAATACTATTAATAAAGTTTTATGGTATTGCTGTAGGACATGTTGAAAATCTAGAAATATTAAAAGAATTTTGCGCTGGCTTGCAGAATTTATCTAGCACTGTTGATAACATATTTACTTAAACAAAGTTGTCAGAATTCAGTTGAGGACAAAGAATCAGAAAGTGTTTGTGGAATACTTTTCAATTAGCATGGTTCATTTTATAAATTATATGTGTTAGGATTATTGTTAAAATTATTTTAAAATATGTACAATGGCACAAGTGCAGCGTCTGAAATGGCAACTTTCTGAGTATTTTGAAACAATGTTTAGTGTAAAGCATAAAGCAAGGAGTCCTACTCTGAATGTAAGCTGGGGTTATGCTATTTAATTAATTTGTATAGTTGATTTGTCAGCATGTCTAAATGCAAATGAATTTTCATTTTTGATTTGATGTTTAATTGCACGTTTAGCTAAATACTGAAGTTGGTGCCTTGATATGTTGTACATTATGGTACATCATTGTTGTCCAAGTTATCAAGATTATACGAAGTGGCAACTGTGGAATGATTTTTTTCAGCAACTCACCACTTTTTCAATAATTCATGTCCTTACATTCATTTCCGATCTGACGATGAGGTGTAAAGCTTGAAAGCGCTAATCGGAATAATTTTTCTATTGTGGTGTGCAACAGTGGTAATTCTGTTATTGGTAAATGTTAATAACTACACAACGGATAAGTGTAGTTATTAAAATAGAATTATAAATAAATTAAAACATTTATCACGACGACACGAAAAACCTAATAGACACTAGTAACAAAGTACCAGTTGTTTAATGTTCTACGAAATATGATGACTCGTCAAATAATAAAGTAAAGCGTAGAACCTAAATATTCCTGGATCTTGTTGTCCAAAAAGTAATTTATGTGTCTGTTGATAAACTAATTATAAGTATAACACTACTGACTTGTAGGCTACAAGGTAAAAATTTTACATTTTTACCAATAAAAGACTTGGTGTTCCGAGTATGTAGTATTATACTTATAATCAGTTAACTTAAAAATCTGTGGTTCAGGACAAATCGGTCTTTGTGCTTGGGTTGAGAGTAGTCTTACAGAATAATTTTCTATGTCATACCGCCGTATAAGAGAACGCATGTAGCGCAGGAGTCGAGAATACCAATATTTTACTTTTACAGTCATGTATAATCTTGGCTTCAAGACCTATTATAGCGTCTTTGATGTTATCATATCCTCTCCTTAACACGATTGGTTCCCTCAGCTCTATCTTTGATAGAATAAAATAAAAAAGAAAACAAAAAACTCTGACAGTCTCAATAGACTGGTCGTTTATACAGAACAATGCATACTATATTCTTGTTTTGTCTACAGGGATTGTTGGGTTAAATGTGATTTTGATTCACGAGACAAAAAATGTGGTCTTTGCATTGTGTCTGATGTGGATTTGTCGGTTCCGCCCACTATGTAATTACCAGTTATAAATCCACCACAAAGTTACATCAGGGGTCCACTCTTGTAGATAGGGGTTTGGCAATCCCGTTGTGCCCTAGCTGGATTCTCACTTTGGTTCAACTTATCTTGGCTGAGATCACTTTCTTTAGTCTTTTGTGACTAGTCTCTCTTGACTGCCTCTTGTTCTTTCCTGACCCCGACGCTATTATGTCAAGAGCTAGGATGTCTTCCTTTTTCAATTCCAATTCCTTAATTTTTAGTGGTTTAGGATCTCAGAGAACTCACTGATGCCGATAGGCGAGCACTGGAAATACTAAGAAACGTTCAGTATCAGAATAACTAATACACAACCACAAAATCCTATCTCAAAAAGAGAAGGGTGATGGCGAATCTCCTGTGGACCAAAACAGAGGCCTTTCGGCTAAGGTATGGTAACCCTGACAGAAGAGTCTTTGATCCTCCTGGTAGGGGGTTGTATAACAGGCCAGTAATCTGTTCATATAAAACTTTATAATACTTGTACGTAGTACCCAAAGCAGCCTCGGAGTAAGGCCTGGAATGAGACGTGGGTCATCCGAGGATGAGATGGGTGCCGGAACAGATTTATATAACCTAATCCTTGAAGAGGAGAAGAAGAAGAAATCCACCATGTAACGTTATGTAATTAGACTATTTTTATTATTGAAAGTATAGAGTAATATTTCGATGATGTGTACATCGACGAATCCTTAAACACTATTTATGCTAAGGAAAAATTACAAGGGAATTTTACAAACATCAATATACTATTAGTTGTAGCCTTTACTTACAAAATATGTTTAGGGGTTTGTAAATAGAAATATCTTGTATATCAAGCAGTATACTGTACCGGATTGATGTGGGATTTTTTCTACAAAAACAACACACACATGCAGAACTGTAACAACAAAGCACATAGTAACAAGGGACATATAATTTAGTAATTACAGAGAAAAAAGGAAAACGTAAGGTGGAGAGAAGGCAAAAGTATTTAATTTCAATTTTATTCATGTAATATAAGGCAACTAAAATCTTGTGATGCTTTTTGAATGTTTTAAGGGATGAATTTTGTGTAAAATATTAGACAACACACTTTAGTATTCATTGTGCAGATTTGTGTGTGCAAACCATGGACATTTTGTCACTTATATGCATATTAATTACATACTACTACACGTCGATTCCACATTTTCTAGAGTACACAAGATCCTCTGTTATGCGGCGGTCTTAATAATATGTAGTCGGTCATAAAAATGTAGAAAAAAGTTGCTAAACTAAACAGATTGGCTTTGTACAAAACATCAACAGAGAAGTGGTTTTTAACATGTCACACATTTGTTTGACCAGACATTATTCGTATTAAAAGCACAAATAATTTCTTAATAGAATCAGACTTCTGAAGACGAATCTTGTTCAACATCTTTGATAAATTTCCATTTTATTTAAGAAAAAATAAAATTTTAAGATCCTTAAATTAGGCATAGTTTGTCTTGCAAATCTTTGCTTTAACTTTCTCCGATAAACCTTTGTGTGTGTGTATGTGTGTGTGTTTGTGTGTTCCGTAATGAAAATGCAAATGAAGGTAAATCTGAATAGAGAATACACCGTCATCTGTGAATCTGCAAAATTAATAATAAACCTGTGTTTGGGTACGACTGCTGTAGTTCTGCGCTGTTTATATATGCAAATAATTGTTGTTTCACCCTGGCTCTAGAACAAATTGTCCCTTTCTACCGTGCGTGTGTATATGAGAAAAAGTCACATTAATCTTTATTTTTCAATAACAGTCATAAAAGCAAATATCCAGATAATATTTATTTACAACTTTGTACACAGATTTCAACTAATGTTTTGAAACCAAATTGTAGCTTTCTTAAATGATAGTGTACTAAATACGTATACAGTTTTATAATTTACAAAAAGAAGAAACATTTTTTCCTTACGATAGCGTTGTAAACCATACTCACAGTGAGGAATAAAATGGGAAGCTGCCATCAAAAAGTATTGTTTGCTCAAGAAGAGATGAAACATTTTTTACTCAAGTATCAACGTTTGTGCTTTTTAATGGCTCAATGTAGGTGTTTTTTCTATACGTAATTCGGCTAGTAGTATGCCTAGTCTAGCTGACTAGCACGTACTGGCTGCTTTCGGCCAGTGTTCGTACGATCAGACAACAGTTTCTCATACAGAGTTACGATCCTCGTTGAGACGGATTTAAGATGAGAAATTCGTCATAAGCATACAGGGCAAGAGGAAAGCGTTGAGTAGATGATGTTTTGAAAAACTGTAGAACGGTGCGAGTTCTTCTTGGTGTAGAAGCTTACGTCGGGTAAATGCGCATAATGGAATAGTGATTCAATTCAAGCCCGAGTTCACATAGGACTGTAATGACGGATTGAGTTCAAGGGAAAAATAAGAAAAAAAAGGGCAATCAGAAAGGAACAAAAGAAGAAGAACACAAGTGTTTGGAAGAGATTGTCATCCCTATGAACAGTGAGATATACGTCGAAATACATTCTCCCATCTCCAGGAAAGTACCAATTAAATTAAGATATGAATGATCTATTGTTCTCGTATAATAATCATAATATTTAATTCATTATATTTTGAAGTTGGGTTATCCTGAAGATTATTAAACTAATGTAATTAAGTTAGAGAATATAACGGAATTTTGAAAATCGTACTTCGTAATTGTGTAATCGTAAGCGTAACCGTGGTGTTGGTTTTGTAATGTAACTTTATGAGTAACTGATAAACTGATGTGTAATAAGGTACAAATAGCACATCAAAAACCTGTACAAGTATCGGTCAATATCGGTGTAATACGTAATATGCCATCGAGTAGTGTCGTAGGCAGTCTTTCGTTACACATTCTTTTTATGTTCTGTTTTGATTTTCGTAGATCTTTAATTTTCTTACCAATTAGGTGTTAGGTGTATACTTTGTCGCAAAAGTCTTGATTCTAATTTATTCTAATTCTTTCAGTTCACAAGCATTCCTCCGCCCCTTGTAAGAACCTTCTTCTTGGAAGACGGTATTTTGTTTTAAATACTCATAACTCATGTCTCACTACAACGAACTAAAACATAGGCAGCTACAATTTTGTAAAATTTAATTTAGGGTTTATTTGAACTTTATATTAAACGTTCTGCTGATGGTTTATCGTGGCGTTTTGTATTTTTGTATTTTACTAAAAATATGTCATAAATTATAATGTTACCGAAGTAGTTAAAGTCACTGTTCTTCAGTGTTTTGTTTTTGATAATTACTTTTGATCTAACTGGGTTCTCTTTAATGAATGCCATAATCTTATTTTATTTTTAGATGTTAGTACGCCTGTGAAGCAGACCATGTGCATTGTAGGTCTGCAGCGATGTTTACAAAACTTGCTAACGTCGTAGTTTCGAATGTTCTACGTCTTTCTCTCTGCTAATTCGACTGTGCGGTCATTTGCCACGCAGCGACAATAAAATCGTAACCTTACTACGTCACAAAACGACCTTGTCCAAGTATAAATAACGGTATTCCGGAAGTGGACGAGTAACGATTTCTGTCGTGTTCAATTATTTACTCCACTCTTATACAGTCACGATCCACGCGATAGTTATAACAATATCTTCAATTATATTCTTCACATGTCTTATACAATCTATAAACTTAGCATTAAGTTCATCTTTACTCTCTTTTTAAAATGTGGTTAAAATTAAGATTAAAATCTGTTAATTTCCCATTTAGTAAGGCTGGGATTTACTAGGATTGGGCAGAATCAGTTAGGCCGGAGTGTTATCCTTTAATAGAATAATTAATGTCCCCGCTACAAAATTCTTCGTACACAGACATTCCTTAAAATATACAAGAAAATTCTCATCACTGAAAATTTATTATTTTCTAACTTTATGTGCAAATAAAAATTTGCAAATAAAAATAAAATATTAGTCATTTAAAAAATATATCAACAAACCAGAACAAAACAATTCTCTAGAGGACTGCTCACTGCAAAGGATCGATGTTAAAACTATACACGGCATATATAAAGCAACTGAATAACCCACTACGCCAGTTCTGTCTTTTGACGTAATGTATTTTTAGTTAAAGTTTTTTGCAGAGTGTTTACCATTACTTTTCTGTAAACATTTAAACATAAATATTTGTGTAGAAAATAGGTTACAGCTTGAGGTTAAAAAAGATATATAAGCAAACAGCAAAGTAATATTAAGGTATAAAAATTTAGTTGTTATTCTATGCAAATTAAAAGCTGTTAAACGTATTATAAAATGTTCATTTTTGATAAAGGTTTTACAGAAAGACACAACAAAAGTAACGCCAAGTTTTGCTTTGTTTCAGACGTATGTGGCTGTGGTTGTGCGTGGGTGCGTGTGTCCACGAGTACATCCAAAATACTACAATCGAAGTAATTACCGGTAGTTCGTAAAGTGTGACGATCCGGATGGTGTGGTGATCTTTGGAACGGGGTCGTCGTAGATTCAACTCATCTTACCTTGATAGTTTACCTCGACGTCTGTTCGACCTTTTGGTATTGGTGTACCTAAAGGTTACGTGGTCTCATCAACTGCCGAATCAAAGGCAGTATAAGGTAGGCCTGTAACAAAAGAGGGATAACTGGAAGTTTTTAATTTGCTAATAATATTAAATAAGATACATTTGTTGGTATTTCAAGAAGCCAACGGCACCAAACTGCCTACACATACATTACTGCCTATTTGGAACATGTAACCACAAAGTACCCTAGAAAACACTCTGAAGTAGGTACCAAACTTTCAACTACACAAGAACACGATGGAACATGTTGCGACAATTCTTCCCCCATAATTCCTCTAGGGAAATTCCATCCCAGACTTGATGTCCGGAGAGTAGTCGGGTTCGGTTTTTCAGATTACTGAGATATCTTTGGACAACTTAATGTGTCGGACAAAAATTGCAGCAGAGGAAACATACTTTGACCCAAAAGAAAATGCTAGCAATATAGGCCTCAAAATCAACATAGATAAAACAAAACTATTAGTGCAGACAAAGAAACTAAGGAACAATATCGAAAAGGAGGACAACTTTAAATACTTGGGAACCCTATTAGAAGAAAACGGCACAGAAGAAGCCGAAATCTGAAACAGGAGAGTCCAAGCTAATAAAGCGTATTTTACCACATCAAGTATCTTTAGATCCAAAGACATCCACAGAAACACGAAACTAAGAATATACAAATCAATAATAAGACCCATCCTAACATACGGCTGCGAAACGTGATCCTGAATCATAAGCAGCAAACGCTCTCCGATATCTTTGAAAGAAAAATATTGCCAAGAATCCTGATACCAGTTAATGACGTACACGGTTGGAGAATAAGATATAACTTTGAATTGTATCAAATATATAAAGAACCACCGCTAACACGATACATAAAACTACAGCGTCTAAGGTGGGCTGGTCATGTAGCCAGGATGGGGGAAGACAGAATACCACGAAAATATTGAATACCAGAATCCACGGAGAAAGACCAGTGGGAAGATCGAGGAGAAGATGGGATGACGCGGTGGATGAGGATGCAAAAGAAATACTGAAAGTGCGTTCCTGGAGGATGATGGGTACCAACAGAAGAGAATGGGGGCAAAATTAAAGGAGGCAAGGGCCCAACAAAAGGCTGTAGTGGCATAGGAGAGAGAGAGAGAGAGAGAGAGGGAGAGAGAGAGAGTTATCTTCTGATCAAGTCAGCCTGTATTCTACTTTTTATAAATTTTCAAGACTTTTATGATAATTTTTTAATGTTGTGTTTCCTGTTTTCAAACAGGATAATCACTGTTGCACACCACTATAGAAAAATTATTCCGATTAGCGCTTTCAAGCTTCTCAGGTCATCGTCAGATTGGAAATAACAACAACAACAACAGAATAAAATAAACTCTTCACACCCCTACCCGCCCCACTGACCACACACACCCCCGCAAACAAATTATAAGTGAAATGTCCCTTCCCAACCTCCGAGCCCTGTCACCCCCGTCTGTACAGTTACATATTTTTCTAGCACATTCCGTGTGTATATTGTAACGTGACAGAAACAGATGAGCCCATAAGAGTAAACTTAAGCAAACCCAATCGAAAAAATGATGAAAATCATAATAATAAACAATAAAAAACTTAGAAAGTTAAAAGGAATAAAGAAACTAACATAACTAAGAAGTACAATACATTAGTTAATAAGAAAAACGTTATGTAAAGTACCTTATAAGAAAACAGTATTGTAAACTATATTAAATAAGGAAAAGTGATACCAGTGTAAAATGTAAAAGTGAAGTGTAAAAATGGAAGTGAAGAAACACAAATGTGGGAATATAAAGTGAGTACAAACAATCTTGGAAAGATGATAATGTTTAATAACCAAGGGTACTTACCTATTAATACATGAAGCATTAAGCTTATTATTGTTTTTTCATTTTTTCAGAATAATATTTTTATCATAATCATCAATCTTGTTCATGACCATAGCTGTCATAGGTTATAAGCCAGGTAAATAATTGAATCCCAATTATTTTGGTGATGAACAATGTTATTTCTTTTAGGGAACACTAATACCTAAGGCTTATTAACTAATTATATAGTAAATAACTAGTCAAATCGAATGGAACTAGTAGATAAGCAACATATCTTATAACATATTTTATATGTTTAACTATATTATAAAATCTATGTTGATGTTAGAAGAAATTTGTTAAAAAATGTTAGCCATGGAAGCATGGGATAGGACTAAATGGTGTGTTAAAAAATGTTAATGTAGAAGGAGGATAGTAATTTGTAATTTCAGAGGAATTTTGTATTTAATTGTAAGATTTTTTAAATTAACTAAAAAACAAATAAAATAATCAGAAGCATACACTATCACCTAAACATAGAAATTAACTTATAAAGATATAAAATCAATTAACCAAAAGTGTAAAACATTAGGGATTAATAGGGGTAAACCATAAAAGTGCCACTGTTAGATTGTTTTCCCTAATAAATCAAAGGTAGTGACAAATTCCAGAAATATAATATGATTTAGTGATGGTCAAAAAACCCAAATGGCTTAAACAGCATAATTTTGTAAAAACACAGAACATTTATTATGACACACACACAGGCCATATTTGGTATCATTTTAAGTGTAATAAAACAAAGAATTACATGCTGTAAATTAAATTAAGATAAACTATTTAACAAATTGAGAGTAATATGTACAAGGGTGAAAAAAATCTGTATTGTAAGAAATATTAGGTCATGTGACCTCAAAATTCAGTCAAATTAGCCAATCAGGAATTAGAAAAATTGGTCAAACTATTCAAATTCGAAAGAAAACGGTACCAGTGTATTGTTAACACGAAAGCAGAACGGGTCAGTCCTATGTCTGGCTGAGTGAAAGTGTACTAAGTATCAAATCTGAGTGTGCAAGGTTATGAAGATTTAAGAAGACAGAAAACCAATAATAAGAATAAAAGAAGAAACACAATAAGTATACAAGACTAATAGCCGATAATAATATTGGAAGGTGAGAAAGTCGTTGTATTATAACCAAACATTAGCGATCACACCACACTAAGAAAAAACATCACAGACACTATTAATTAACACTCCAGTGAAAGAAAACGAACAAATAACTATTTTTACAGTAAAAACCTTTACATAATTCCATTCATATTAAGGGAAATGGATATATGAACTTTAATACAAGAACGAACGTCTTAATGGCGGCCATGTTGAAATACGTTTAGGTGACGCCTTCTTTGTCAAACCAACTCACGCGGCGTCAGCGAGCTCCGGTAACGAAACAGACATTATTTATACAAAATTACTTAAACAAAATTCAGTTTATAATGTAAAAATTGATAGAAATTAAGATTAATTTGTAAGTATTGTACTGTGCCGTTCTAATATAGATCGGCTATTATCCAGTATTGAACGTCGGGAATAACCGTTAAATGCAGTACGGTATTTAAAGCGGCTGGATTAGTGCCGCACCCTAGCAGTGGAGATAAGCAATACTACTGCGTGAATTTAGAGCCCTTGATAGGTGCTGCACCCTAGTGCCCGCCGCTGTAGGCAAGCGAGAAGGCCGGAACTAAGTCTGGTTAAGATTGTCTCGCTCCGAACGTCGTCAAAATTAGCTGCGTCTTTTCCTCCGGACAGATGAAGAAATTTTCTTACACCATTCTACCACCTATGACAGGCTAAGATCTAAATAGAACTGCGGTAGGTCTCGCCAATATTTTTATAATTATGTATTTAAAGTTTTACTAATGAAAAACTTGTTTAATAGGCCACAGTAAGTGAAATTCTGATAACCTTTTGTGTTACCTCATGGTCATTGTGCAATACGTAATTTAAAGGTAATATTTTTAAAACATAGTAATACTATATTAAATTCACATGTCCTCACTAAGGCACTAAAAGTGAGAGTCATATCAATGCAAAAAGTATTGGTTTAAATCGTGCAGACATGGATGTAAGCAGATACCTTTTATGCTGCTTCGTGGCGGCGGTGCTATGCGTAATTCAGAGTAAATTACATACAACTTTTACTAGTGATTATAGTAAAACTTTATTCATTTCAGAAAGCTTACTAAGGCACTAATTAAGAAGTATGTAATTGCCAAAAGGTATTAATTTATATAGCAAAGAAATGATGTAATCAGATATAACCTCTGTCAACCACGTGGCACAAAATATTCAGACTATGTATAAATTTTATTAAAAGTGTAACAAGCCATAATTAGCTATCAAAATTCAATCATGTTAACCCCCATGGGTGAAGTTATTATTATAAAATTTAACTGTACTAAATGTTTTCAAATAGGGCCTGTTGGCTATATAACCTTGCCAAGTGTGTCAAGTATTATATTTAAACAGCCCTAAAGCTGTGTTAAGATTATATATGGGTTTTGGGTGTGTGTGAAGTTTCCGGGGGAATTGTTTTGTGTACTCTGACTGATATAATATTGTGTGATCAGGGTCCTCCGATGAAGACGAGGAAACAGCTCCACCACCTGAACATGTAACACCAAGATTTCTCTCTCTCTTCATCTGCCGGGGAGGAATTGCAATGACGAAGCACCAACACCTATAATGTAGGCCACGAGATTGCCACTTCACCCCCATGGACAAAATAAGGTGATCTCAACCCATTATATTCTTTACACGTAGTGATGCACTCAATAGAGCCAGTGAACCAATTCAATCATTCAACAACATGACTTTAAGTTTTTAAACATTTTAATTGGATCCCCAATTAACGGGACAGTATATTGCGTGAACTGGGAGGGAAATCATTTGTAAATTTTATTAATTTGTTGTATAATCTGTTAGCTCAGAGGCTGACATGCATCTTTGGCCGCTCACCTTTTAAACGTGCAATTCCTTCTTATGTTCAGTATAAGGGTTTCATTACTGCTACTAAGTCATTCATTCAATTTGTAATTTCTCTGTTTCAATTTAGTGTTCATTTTATATATATATTTTCTCATTTTTTAAATTCAGTTTGGTTTATATAGGGATAGAAATTTCTGTGGTAGTTAAGTAGATTCACAAGTTTAATCCTGTACTGGTGCATGTTCATGCAGTGTTAAACATGTTGTTGAGACAGGTTGAATTATGTACTGACTGGCCCATGAACATGTCGGTCTCTGGGCCAAAATTAATTTTAAAAGGGTTATAAGATCCATGACACATTACTATTTTCAAAACTTAACAATATTTCTATATATATATATATATATATATATTCTATTAATTAATTATGATAACTGGAGTGTTCACTGTTTTCTGAATTTTATTTCTCCCTGTATAAGTGCCCAGTGGGGCAGGATTTTATAATAGTATTAGGCACTTGGCCAAATTTTGAATTGATTATGTCCTGGGGACTACTGGAGTTGCATATGTATAATCTAATACACATGTAATGTGTTATGCACAAATTAAGAATTGTAATCCTAACATGGATTTCCATAAAATAATTAATGATTTACCTCATGGGGGTAGAAAAGGTGTGACAAGAGATTTATGTATTAATTGTACTGTATTGTGGAACATGTAGATGTATTGTATATTTGTGTGTGTATTTTGTGGGGTTCTATATATATTGTACATTTGGGTGTATTTTTGGGGGAGTTAGATATAGGGCTTTTATAAAAGAAAAGATGAAACATAGGGTTATATATACATTTAATTTTTGATGACAATTAATTAATTCTATCTCTATTAATTTTTGATTAATATTTTTTCTAAGAGAGTTAATTTATTTTAATTAACTTTAATAAAGGGTATGTAGATTTGTCTCTATTTAATTTTAATTAATTTTGTTTGAGAATTAGTTATTCTAATTAACCTTATCAAGAAGTCTATAAAAATTATCTCCATTAAGTTTCCATTGATCATTTTAAAGAGAACATAGAAAATAAATTTTATATTTATTAATAATTTTCAGGAAACATTACTTAAAGAAAATTAATGATTTTAATTTTTAATTCATTTTAAAGAGAAGATAGCAAATAAATTTTATATGTGTTAATAATTTTCAGGTGACATTGTTTAAAGAGAATAAATTATTTTAATTAACAATTTAAGGGGAAAATAGATTCTGACTGTTATATTTATCGATTTTGTTGTTAATATTGTTTTTAAAAAGGAGATAGAATAATAAAAGGGATTTTATTAATTGTTAATTTTATGAGTTTTCATTGCAAGTCCCGTCTCACTGGATCCAGCGCATTTTTGGCTTCTCTAGGCTTTGGTCTAGTTCTAATTAACTTGTGACCCCTCTTTAGAAAAAAAAAAAATTCAAAAAAATTTTTTCAAAAAAAAAATAATCTTTTTTTTTCACCAGTCTAAGTTAAAGAGGGGTTACAGTACTTCGCTATGGCTTTTCTGACTTTTGTAATAGTTCAAAGAACCTAAGACTTAATAGAAGTGTTGTAAAAAATTCGAACACAACTAACGATTGTAATTCTCGACCTTAGAGACAAAGTCGATGTATTCAATAACATTTCGAATTTAAAACAAAATAAATAAATAAAAACCAAAAGTTAATGCAGCAAAAGAGTTTTCTTTATTAGATAAATATAATTTAAGGAATTTCAGCATTTTATAACAGGAAGAAGACATTGTAAGAATTAAAATAACTTATTGAAGAAGGTGACTCACAGCTAGCCTACCATTGGGTGAAGCGATTCCACAGTGGAACGCAACATTACTTAATAATTATTCAAATTAGAATTTTACCGCGTTTGACAGGGATCGTCTAAACTTTAACGAATTATTAAAATTTGAAGAACAGTGCATTAATTAATGGGGAAACCAAATTTAACCGAATAAAATAATTGAGCTAAAGAAAAAATAAACATTAAAGAAAAAATTTCTTAATATTTTATTTTAATAAAATTTTTGTTTCTTTGTAACCAACGTTAATAAAAATTTATTGAACCATAAGAAAAAATTTTTTTTATAACGCAAAGTTATAATATGTGTGGTGTGTGGTGTGTGTGTGTGTGTGTGTGTGTGAGAGAGAGAGAGAGAGAGAGAGAGAGAGAGAGAGAGAGAGAGAGAGAGACAGAGAACACACGGAATGTGCTAGAAAAATATGTAACTGCACAGACGGGGGTGACAGGGCTCCGAGTTTGGGAAGGGACATTTGACTTATAGCTTGTTTGCGGGGGTGTGTGTGTGTGTGTGGACAGTGGGGTGGGTGGGGTGTGAAGAGTTTATTTTATTCTGTTGTTGTTGTTATTTCCGATCTGACTATGAGCTGAGAAGCTTGAAAGCGCTAATCGAAATAATTTTTCTATAGTGGTGTGAAACAGTGATAATTCTGTTTGTGATTATAACCACTAACACATCTTTCTTAATTAGATTTTCTGTTTTCGTTATTAAACTTTTCGAGTTAAAAATTTTACTTGAATTTAATGTTTATATATTTATATTATTTCTTATTTATATTATTATCAGTCTTCATGTAGATGAGTTACTCAGCAGCATTGGAGTTGAAAGTTATTGAACGAAGCAGCGCAAGTGCCCTAAAATGGTACTTTTACTTCTACTGCTCAACTATTGTCTTTATGCCGTTTGCTGTGATCCAGTTTACTACATTGGTGACCCCAGTCATGTGGTTTAACCTCTAATGCAATAAATTAATTCCTGGATACTTGTTCATTATTGAATACCCAAGTAGAAAATTCTACTATTAGTGTTTGCCAAATTAAATCATCAGAGCAAAGCTGCGTGTGTGTGTGTGTGTGTGTGTGTGTGTGTGTGTGTGTGTGTCGCGAGCGTTAGAATGTTTTCTTTATTGCCAAATAATATGTTTCAAGAGCCTTACTAAATTTCAATACAGTTGCATAATAGGGGGACATGAGTATTCTGCATCCCCTTGGCTAATGACAGACTTTTATTTGGTAACTTTTAAAGCGATGAATCTTTTATTGTTTGCAATGCGTAATGTTTCCAATGACAATTGCAAGAACACAAATCATCCATTCGTTTCCTCATGTAGGCAAAGAATCAAATATACTGAATCAGTAGCAGAACTGGATTATTGAATATGCAATGTTTAATACATTAGGTAGTCAGTGTTTTATTTTCGACTTGAGTGTATCATGAACATAAGGATTATGTTATTTGAAACTAAGAATTCTTATAACTAAGTTAAATATAATATATCGATAGTATAACTATAATATAACTATACTGTGTCTGCTTTGAATTTATTCAGCAGTCTTGCATTGTTCTTATTTTCACATTTTCGTTCACAACTTACAGTCTGTTAAATTGTTATAGTGTATTAAATAAATAAAGACAAATTTATGATTTATTTAATAGTTTATTGAAACTGTTATGTACTGGTGGCACGCTTGCTTTGTTTCCAACCCGTAACCGTGTGCATGCGAAAATGTATCCGCTCAAACCCGTCTCCCTTGTATATTGTGTATCTCAAGTTTAAATATTGTTACAACGGTCTACTGATCGTCGTATGGTACAGTGGAATACAAAATTCAAGACACCAATTAAGTCACTAATCACCAACTTTAATTATCACAATTAAACAGTTTGTAATTAACAAGACAATCTCTTACAACAAATAAATTAAAAATTGTTCACACGCAATAAAATAGTTACCTGATATGAAACACAATTGGATTACAATTGTCTCGCACAATTAAAAAACACGTAATACTTCGCCACAATATTACGAACGCACCAATAACCACTTGAACGCACAGAGTAATCGCCGCCGACAATAACTCACAACTCAGACTGAAAGTGAACGTCGCCGAGTACTTGTATTTATACCCCTCCGAGGTTCCAGAATATTCGCTAATAGGCGTCTACTAGAAAAAAGTACGCATCAGCTCTACACTAGGACGCAATTGATTGCGGCCTTGACACAGTGCGCGGGGCTGGCGACGTCCAGAAAAGTCTCGCGAGCGCAGCTTGAAATCACGTACGCCACAACATTCAGCCGGGTTCCTCTGAAACATTCGATAAACACGTAGATTGTTCCGTAATGTCATAACAATATGAATATGTGAGGCAATACGAAGATGAGAGCAATACAAGCGCGCCTTGCGTTATCACCAACTTCGCAGTCTCACATGCATGTACATGTGTAACTCGCGTTCTAAATGTCCCAGTGACTGTAACTCTCTCACAATCCCACACAAAGTTTATGGTAATACCAGAGCTTGCCTAGCGTTTTACTAAACATTGTAAGTCTTTCACGGAGGTGGAGGTAATATTCGCGTCCCCATGGTTGGAATTATTATTTTCTCTTGGAAAGTACATGTATATTCTACCTCAGAACTGGGGTAATAGACGGACACCAGACAATTGTTTCTGACACTGAAGATGGCCTCCGATGATGTGCACACAAGCAGTAGACCACGACCTAACAGTCCGACAGTGTGACGCCGGCCGTGAAAGTCTAAGGAAGTCTATTCGCTTCCCCCTTTGTGTGTCTGACTGTGTTTATGACAAACATAAAACTAAAATTTATGGCATAAAAAGGAAAATGCCATAAGAAGAATTGAAATCCGGAGACAATTGTGATACACGTCTCAATTTTGTTACGAATGAAATAAACAATTATTTTGTTATTCACGCTGCCTAGATAAGATAAATTTACTAACAAGTTAAACAATTAAAAATTTCATATTGATAATATTTGCTTTACTTAATATTCAGGTAATAAGGTGGATCTATTAAACTTAAAACGCAAGGAGCCCAGAAAGTTGACAGTAAATTGCGAAGGATACTGTTCATTTTGTGATTCTCGAGCACAAGTTTCATCGCTCAAACTTGTTGCTGCTCGTAACAGTAAAACAATAAGAAATTCTCTAAATCTTATTATTAAAGAATCTTCAATTATTTTTTACCTAAGTAATAAAAATTATATTATTACTTAATGCCCGAGTAACTTCTATTCCTTTATCGTCTACGCACAGGACTATAATAAATAAAGTACTAAATGAAAACAAAACTCATTACGTAGAGTTTCTTACTTTGAGTGTTCAAGTTTAATTTGGATCAATGTGGTAATGTGTTGATATAAAAATTGTGGTTTCATAAAAAATAATTTAAGTCATTATTCAGAAAAAGCCAATAAATTTCATTTACATGATGCTGGGGAGTATACTTTGGCGTGCTTACATTAACGCTAAAATTGCATTAAAATACTTCAACTGTTTGGTTTAAAACATTTTGTTCTGTGTTGCTTGTTGATAGTAAACTTTAGACTCTAATAATGACTCTAAAGCGATTTGTAAGAATATTATTTGCATTTATTAGCTGGCAAAAACATTAATCATACTTACATATTGAAGCGTATCAAAATGAATATTGCATAGATAGGTATAATGATAATATAAACACAGTCTATATCTGGAGGTAGGAATTTTATTAATTAACAAAATTATTACTTTTGTCTTATTACGTTTTTGAGCATAAAATGATTTATTTAATTATTTGTTCTTTCAAAAAAGAGGTTACTAATTCTTATTTTTACAACTGTTTGTTTACCTGGCTGTCGAATTCCACAACTACCGTCGATGTCTGTCGATTAGCTGTTGACCTTAGCGTAGCTGAGACTGATGTTTCACACGCAAGCCGCGGTCATCAATCTGTTATTGTTTATTAATTGATCTCAGGGTTTTCATAATGGGTAATTAAGTAGATCTGTGTATTAGGCTTACACAATCCAGATTCTTCAAGTGTTCTCGCGTCAATCAGTAATACCCCGATGGGTATTGCTGCCCTAGGCGGAGAACCTTGTACTAACGCGAGAAACACTAACATTGATCTATTATTAATTTTGTTATAATTTGAGTTCTTTGATTTTAGATAACGTATACGAAATACTCGTAACGTATACCTACGTTCTACGTCACTTATAGAATAGTGACACGTCCTGACACGAAACATTCACGACCTTCTATGACGAGACCTCGAAGCGAACTGCCCGATGTGTACTCTGCAAACGACCGACTCAAATAATTTTTAGAACTTCTAATTGGTTGAAATCTTAGATACGTCATAGATTTGTATTAAGATAGACTGAGTTCAAATTAAAACTATGTCCAAGCCTGCAAAGGCCTGTCTAGATTTAACCTACAATTTTTATTACCCTCTTGCAGATAACGAGTTAAAAGAAGAATTAATTTCATAAAAAATATATTAAAATTACAGTTTTGCAGTAGTGAATATATGGAAAACGTAGCCTTCAATACGGTGCATACTCTGTTCAAGTTTTATAAAGAAATGTTAATTATTAAATGAAGTTACTCAATAAATGTGAATCACAGGGGCAACCGCGCACTCGCGCACTAACATTGCACTGGAGATGATAGAGTATAAAATTATGGGCATTTTAACATAACTCATTTTTTTTTACCAATACCTTAATTCAAAACTTAGATCTATTTACAAAAAAGGAATAAAATCGATTTACAACTTGTCTATGATCGTCAGAGAATGTGTTATAGCACTAATATCCCTTATTTCTGACGTTCCAAGCACGGTTCTGTTACAATATATTATAATAATACATTGTGTCAGCCACAGTTGGCTGAGCCAAGCGGTTAACAGTAACTTTACATGTCAGGTAAAAAATAAATTTATTTACATGCTAAACATGATGTGAAGTAATTCTTGAGTCTCACACATCACGGTAAAAACAAATGTAGAAAGTAATTTATCACTGCACTCTGGTATAGGCAAGAAAAAAGTAGTCATTTACATTTAATTTATTGTATTCAATTTAGACTTAATTATTTTGTTAGTTTAATTTATTTTACTACAACTTTTATTGCTAACAGTTTCATCACTCGATAACAACATTTAAATTTCCTCGTTGTAACTCATTGACTGACCTGTTTTCTGTTCAGCCTGCCAATATCTCTTAGTCCTCAGTGTTTATGAAGGAGAATTTGCATTTTAAGGCATTCAACTTTCATTCTTAACACATAGTCCGTGATCTTCTCTACATTCTGTGATCTTTTTAAATTATAAATTTTAAGTCTATGCCTTATTTTTATTCCTAGAACTGACCTTAGAAACCTCATTTTAGCCAACTGGTATTTAGAGTCTAATACCTAGTACATCTAATATCTACTGTTTGGGATCCAGGTTTTGATTTTGTATAAATCACAAGGCACAGCCATAACTTTATAGAAATTCAACATGAAGTCCTTTCTTATTTTTTCTTAAGATATCTTTCGATTTTGCCGCACGTTGTGTTTATTATCTACTTAGTCTTGGTAGAATACATCAATGCCAAGGAATCTAAGGCATTGGACTTATTCTATTATTTGGATTTTAGTATTAGCTTACGCTTAAGGGATGAAAGCTTTGGAATACCGACTTGGTGGTTCTTGTTGATATTTGGAATCTACAGCCAATAAAGGTTTGCTATTTTATGTCACGGAAGAATCATTATAAATTGTCATCACCGCCAGCAATCAATAGTCTTGATAAAACTTGTTACTTTAAAATTATTGTCTTTATTAATAAACTTATAAGCCGTTGCCTTCACGTTATCTATATGTTACAATGTTCTCTTATAATGTTATCTAAATATATTTTACAAAGTACGGGTAAAATACAGTCTAGCCTCATTCTAGATGGTTTCTTTAAGAATATCACCGGAGTTTAGTTTTACATTAATTTTAATTCATGTACCCAGATATATATTTCTAATAACTCTTACTAGCTACTATGGCACTCCTCTGTTCTTCATAATATTCCACAATTTACTTCTAACAACACTAATAATAGCTTTAATATAGTATATACAGCTATGTA
Organism: Magicicada septendecula; assembly: GCA_034769895.1. Taxonomy (NCBI): domain Eukaryota; kingdom Metazoa; phylum Arthropoda; class Insecta; order Hemiptera; family Cicadidae; genus Magicicada; species Magicicada septendecula. The sequence goes on from CM068372.1 coordinate 139,656,799, forward strand.
AGTCTTCAAGCTATATTCTCTTCTCTTTTAATTTGGTTGTTTTAAAGAGAAAACATCAGTGCAGGAATTATCTCTCCTTTCGGAAACCCGATTGTTTTTCAAGAATGTACAGTCAAAATAATCACAAATAACAGTTTGCAATCAACAAGTTATTCAATAAGATTATACTCGTACAATAATTAAAGTTAAATTTGCCCACACGCAATAATAATGTCAAGTAACAGAGTTCCACACTAATTATAACACAGCAAACACTTTCCACTAATCTTCAACCACCACTCGATCTGCACTACGAAAATCGCTCAACGTGACTGTCTGACAAAGCCAGGTGCTCCTGCTTTTTTATGTATCAGTTCTCATCATCTGGACCTAAAATTCTTATCCTGTCATGAGGACGCGTCGGTGAAATTCAAACCAGTCGTTACACCAGTCACTGAACAAGAACACACAGATCTAACACACAACACACACGACACTACGAAACAGTGTCCACTGCTCGGCGTAATAACGTTAACTGTGGAACCGTTCGATACCCAATAAACTGACTGATATGTCAGTCGCTCTTTGCATCCTCCTTGTTATTCGTAATGCAGTGTCAAATAACAATATTTGATCGAAACGACAACTGATCATTAATAAATTCTTTATAAAGCTTGGTTTCCTTGAATATTACAAACTCCTCTAAAACATCTATATATAATCTTTACTGCAGAAATTCACAGGCTATATATTCTCCGCAACCACGGTGTACTTATGATTTTCATTTCTCAAGTGTTATTCAAAATTGGGCTTGATTGAACTAATATTCGTATTAGTATGAATTTCTGCCGGTTTGTCTAGTGTAGAACATACCATAATCATTGCAGTGCAATCTGTACATACCAGAGAGATTTTACGTTGCTTTCTGACTTGAGTTTTAATATACTGCGACAGTACAACCATTTACGATACTGTGCATTGGCAAAATAATTTAAATTAATAATAAAAGTAAATAAATATTGATTGATAAACATGATTCAGATTGCAAGCTGGATTGTTTAAAATATAGGGAATTTGTTTTTTTAAATAGGGTAAACTTTTTTTTCACCAAGCAGGGAAATAATGCGACAGTACAACCATTTACGGTACTGTGCATTGTCAAAATAATTTAAATAAATAATAAAAATAAATAAATATTGATTGATAAACATGATTCAGATTGCAAGATGGATTGTTTAAAATATAGAGAACGTACACGCATATCTGGCCCACCTGTGGCTAGCGTTGTGTACATGTGTATTTTGTTTGTGTGTGTGTGTATGTGAACCCTGTCCGTTCCTGAACAGTAACCATTCCATTTCAAATATTAATAGATTTTATGTTTTATTTTAATTATAAGAAAAATATGTACGATATTGTAAAACGAAAGACACCAGAGGGTGTAGAAAATAAAGGTGAACAAAGGGTTAAAAGACCGTGACAAAGTGACGGAAAGTGCAATTACTATAAGTAAAAAGTGAATAGCTCTTTTCATAATTACAATAAAGAAGTGTAATTTACGTATGGTAAACATATAAAAATTAGCGATCGATTGAGCATCGTGTAGTGTGAAACAGACTTCGTAATTCACGAAGATAGGCGATTTAAGATGAATGAATTGAACCAGAGTGGGGATAAAGACGCTTCGACAAACTCTGACAAGATGAAATTGTTGAGACTTGAGCTTTTGCATGACCTGGCTATAAATACCAGGTCGCGCTAATAAAGCTTCTTCTTCGAGATTCAACCGTTGCCGTAGGAGGCTACGTCAGTCAACTACGCGATCGTAAGTCTACAGTAAGCGTCACCTGACGACTTGTGAGGTAGAACAGAGGTTCGATGGACACACCTAAAACCCATGATGTGAGCAGAGCCAACAACGACTAAGAAAGAGAAGTAGTGGAAGCCTGGAACCAGAAGACGCGAAGACATGAAAGACTGGAGCAAGGACGGGAAGAGGATCCAAGAACACGAAAAACGGGACCCGTGGACCGGAGGAGGACACACTGAAGTTGCCACATCAAACGAGGTGATAACAAACCATAATAATAAATAGACATTTGAAAGACAATATTGAAACTAGAATGAAAGACATTACAACTGTTGCTAACAGAATTTAAATTGTACATATAAAGTAAAGTCTTATTATAATTTAGAATAATGTCTCATGTTGAGAAAGTAATATTGGAATAACCTAAATGCTATGAGAGAGCAAGGCTTGATTTTTAAAATGAAGTAAAGTAGAATGATTAATAGAGTCTTTAATTGCTAAAAGAATAATGCATATGCTATAAATTTTAAAGAGAATTAAAGCCAAGTAAAAATTTAAGAAATAATTGAAACAAAAGTAAATTCATTGTGAATTGATAAGCAATTGCAAAGATGGCCACACTAAATGAGTAAGCCGAGAGCAGAAATAGATCATTAAGTGTAGATAATAAGATTTCTGTATAAACTGTTTAGACGTAAATTGTTCACATAAATCACATACATAATATCGCACAAGCGAAGAATAATGAATATTTTTTTTGTATTACCGAAATAAGTAAAGAGGTTGATAATTAAATAATGTAAACATTTAAAAACTTTATAACATTGTCTTGTTATTACAATTACACCCAAACCAAACAAGTAAAAGTTGTTATGTTATATAACTTGTCGCTCCAAAAGCTTCGGGCTTCCCAAATTAAATAAATTTGGGGTTGTTACGTTACAATACTTTTTATAAGAACAGACAAAATATTAAGAATAAATACACTTTCATTTCCGCCTTTTAGGCCTACACTAACTTACTCCCTAATATTATATTGAGTTTAAAAACACGAAATATCATTCTATCATTTGAAACCATTAATAACTTAAAAAGTATGAAGTGTTTAAGTGTCTTCTTGCCTGCTTTTGCCTATTGTCTCTCCTCTTCAAAGTCAGTCAGAAAATAATTGTGTTCCATGTTAGAATTATTTATTATATTTGGTGATAACACTCAGACACATTGTCGCCAAAAACATCCAAGAAAAAAATATGTACTGAGTTGTACAATGATCAAGCAGTCTAGCCATGGCGGTACAAAGACAGTAGTACCTTCCTTTTTGCAATTATAAAATTTAAAATATGTGGTACCGGTCTGTCTACATTACCACCCTCCTTCGAAGAAAGAGTTAAGTCCAGAAAGGTTAGCCTATGTTCCAGCTGAATTAATGTTTTGCAGACGACACTGGTACGATATGTCCTCAAACTGTATCCCATCTTTTATTGTCACAAAATATTAAATCCATAACGATTTACTTAGAAGCAGTGAGTGTCGCCGTGTTGACCTGCCTGTCAGAACGCATGCTGCCTTCTGTCGTCAGTCTGGGCAGTATATTACTACTGACCGTCGTATGGTACAGTGGAAAACAAAATACAAGACACCAATTAAGTCACTAATCACAAGCTTTAATTATCACAGTTAAACAGTTTGTAATCAAAAAGATAGTCTGTTAGAACAAATTAATAAAAATTGTTCACACGCAATAATAATGGCAACGAGTCTCTCGCACAATTATAAAACACATAACACTTCGCCACAGTACTACGAACCACACTGGAATAAATCGCTACGTAAACTGAACTGAGCGTCGCTGAGTACTTGTATTTATACCCCGCTGAGGTTCCAGAATATTTGCTAATGAGAGTCTACTAGACAACACTAGAACGTAATTGTTGCGGCCTTGAACACAGCGCGCGCGGACCGGTATGGTCTGAAAAAGTTTCGTTGCGGACGTGTGACAAGTGTCACGTAATTGTCTTTCGTCTCAAAGTAGCAGCAGTACGTACGCACACACACACATTACAGCTGGACTCCGCTGGAATAGCCGAGAAACTCGTATCATGTTCTGTCATGTAGTAACAAAATACTGTGCGCCCCATGCTGCGAGGTCATGAGGCGTATTACCTCAGGTCCTCTTCTCACATCAGTTCACCGAACTGTTCCGCCGTAATGACCTGGTTCTCTTTATTTGAAACAAAGGACATTGGCAGTAACAGATCAGTAGTATATTTCTGTTCGGTTACGTGTCACAGTAGGTGACAAACGTCAGGCAACCCAAACACTACACGCAATAAACATATCCGTTACCTGTAGCCGGTGATTAGCATTTTACTAATTTGCTATTCGCATTGCAAACCAACAAACGTGCACATGTGATGTATTTTTGAGCAGCTTATTTCTGTACCACCACTGACACCACTGTAATGGTTAAAAATTTGTTTACATAATTAATTTATACACTTCTGCTACTATAATCACACATGGCGTGCTTTGTCTGCGTTTGTTTCCACTGTTTTACATCGTTCTTATAGTTGTTTAATTTAAATTAAAGCATTTTAAATATTGTATTTAAATTTGTTATTCTCTCTGCATATTTTTACTTTACACATACTTTTAACGTTACTTCCAGTAATAAACGTTAGTAGGGGGAAAATGACAGTTCAAACGCAACACAATGTCAACTAATAGAGTCCCGCACCAACACAATGTCAACTAATAGAGTCCCGCACCACCGCTGGACCCGCAGCATCCCAATGGACCACAGCATCCGCGAATTTCCGCGAATAAATTTTTTTATTTTTTTTATTTTATTTTTTTATTTTTTTAATTAAATTGATTTGGTGGGATGATGTTCAATGGACCACCAGCATCCGTGAATATACTTTTTTATTTTTTTAAGAAAGCTGATTTGCATATCAGTGGGTGGCTTTGGGTGGGTGGTTTTTTTATTTCATATCGGTGGGTGGTGGTGGGTGGGGGGTGGTTCCAACTCGAAGCATTATAGTGTATATTAAAATATATGATCAGGTGTACCAACCTTTGCATGAGTTCAAATTTGTCGTGTGTTATAATGTATATTAAATCTATATGATCAGGTGTACCAACCTCTGTAGTATTATTATAGTGTATAGATATTTTATATGAGCAGGGTTGTCAACATTTTCTGCGGTGGGAGGAGGGAAATTCAAATATGTGTTATATAGTGTATATATTATAATATATGATCAGGGTTACCAATCTTAAATTTTTGTGTGCGTGTATAGAGCAGATCTGCCAACATTTCTTTCTCTTCTGTGGTAGGAAATTCAAACTATATATGATCATAATTGTTACTCTCTCTCTCTCTCTCTCTCTCACACGGTGTGTATGTCTCTCTCTCGTTGTCAAACGTTATGCTCACCGGCATTATAGTGTATATTAAAATATATGATTAGGTGTACCAACCGTTACATGAGTTCAAATTTGTCGTGTGTTATAATGTATATTAAATCTATATGATCAGATGTACCAACCTCTGTATTATTCGTCCTCTCTCTCTCTCCCTCTCTCTCTCTCTCTCTCACACGGTGTGTATGTCTCTCTCTCGTTGTCAAACGTTATGCTCACCGGCATTATAGTGTATATTAAAATATATGATTAGGTGTACCAACCGTTACATGAGTTCAAATTTGTCGTGTGTTATAATGTATATTAAATCTATATGATCAGATGTACCAACCTCTGTATTATTCGTCCTCTCTCTCTCTCCCTCTCTCTCTCTCTCTCTCACACGGTGTGTATGTCTCTCTCTCGTTGTCAAACGTTATGCTCACCGGCATTATAGTGTATATTAAAATATATGATTAGGTGTACCAACCGTTACATGAGTTCAAATTTGTCGTGTGTTATAATGTATATTAAATCTATATGATCAGATGTACCAACCTCTGTATTATTCGTCCTCTCTCTCTCCCTCTCTCTCTCTCTCTCTCTCTCACACGGTGTGTATGTCTCTCTCTCGTTGTCAAACGTTATGCTCACCGGCATTATAGTGTATATTAAAATATATGATTAGGTGTACCAACCGTTACATGAGTTCAAATTTGTCGTGTGTTATAATGTATATTAAATCTATATGATCAGATGTACCAACCTCTGTATTATTCGTCCTCTCTCTCTCTCCCTCTCTCTCTCTCTCTCTCACACGGTGTGTATGTCTCTCTCTCTCGTTGTCAAACGTTATGCTCACCGGCATTATAGTGTATATTAAAATATATGATTAGGTGTACCAACCTTTACATGAGTTCAAATTTGTCGTGTGTTATAATGTATATTAAATCTATATGGTCAGATGTACCAACCTCTGTATTATTCGTCCTCTCTCTCTCCCCCCCTCTCTCTCTCTCTCTCTCTCTCTCTCTCTCTCTCTCTCTCTCTCTCTCTCTCTCACACGTTGTGTATGTCTCTCTCGTTGTCAAACGTTGTGCTCAAACTGTGGTCAGTACCGAGCGCATGTATATGAAATTAGAAAGTTTATTCGCCAATAGTAACGTCCTCTCACTCTCTCTCTCTCTCTCTCTCTCTCTCTCTCTCTCTCTCTCTCTCTCTCTCTCTCTCTCTCTCTCTCACTCTCACTTGTTTCAACTGTGTCAACAAATAGTAACGTCCTCTCTCTCTCTCTCTCTCTCTCTCTCTCTCTCTCTCTCTCTCTCTCTCTCTCTCTCTCTCTCTCTCTCTCTCTCTCTCTCTCTCTCTCTCTCTCTCTCTCTCTCTCACTTTCACACGTTTCAACTATGTAAGGTTCCATACCCTTTCTCCTGTCTCCCTCTCGTACATTGAGTAGTCGGTGTGATGAATAAATAATTTTAGCACTATCTCTCTTTCGTTGTCAAAACGTCGTCTTCATTTTTCAATGTATTAAATAATTAATTAATAGTTTATAATGCAGTCAGTGTGATTGATCCTTGTTAGAAATATATATATTCGGCGTCAATGAACTACTTACCTGTTATGTTGTTACAGACAATACTTCTGTTTTAAGGTTGCAGTTTACACACACACACACACATAGGTTCAGTAGTGTATAGCGAAATAAATTAAAATTATACACACACATGAAAACGGCGGCTGAAATTCATACAAATCTTCTGATGTAACAGTTCACAAAAAATAAATTAATTGTACACATGTTCAGAGGTGTAGAGTGAAATAAAATAAAGTCATAATTTGTTTAAATGATTAAATATATTTTAACATTCACAATATAAAATTCACAATTAAATAAATACATTAGAAATTGATATTTTTCGAAAGTTTATATATAATTGTGTGTCGTACTTGTAGAAGAAGCAACCTGCAACATAACAATACAACAACAACATTAAAAATCATGTTAAATATCACACACACAGATGCACACGCAACGCGCGCACATACAGACGCATACGCAACGTAATCACACACACACACACACATACGCACACGCATACGCAACGTAACCAAACACATACATACATACAACGTACACACGTTTGGGTTACACCACACGCGCACGCACACACACATATGCACACGCACACACATACGCATACGCAACGTAATCACACCCATACATACAACGTACACACGTAATACATAAACTTACGCGTAATCACACCCATACATACAACGTACACACGTAATACATAAACTTACTGATGTGGTCATCAGGAAAGTTCACGTTCATCGCCCGAAGCTTTGCATGTACATACACACAGGCAGAATTAGCGCTGTTACAAAATATATATATTAGGAAAGTCAAGCCCACAGACTACTAGAAATAGTTATCGTTTGAAAAAAAAAAAAGAAACCACACATTACGAACTAATATCGTTACAATAATAATAATACATAAACTTACGTTTACGGTCGTCCAAACTGAAGTATGGAGTGACAATAACTATAGATATCACAGTAAGAATTTTTGTTGTTGTTTTTAACAGGTGATGTTTTTCATCCCCTGAAGCTTTGTATGCAGAATTATGACTGTTACATAATATATATTAGGAAAGTCGACAGAAATAGTTATCGCCTGCAGCAAGAATTTTTGTTGTTGTTGTTGTTTTTAACAGGTGGTGTTTTTGCATGTACATACATGCAGAATTATGGCTGTTACATAATATATATTAGGAAAGTCGACAGAAATAGTTATCGCCTGCAGCAAGAAGTTTTGTTGTTGTTGTTTTTAACAGGTGGTGTTTTTGCATGTACATACATGCAGAATTATGACTGTTACATAATATATATTAGGAAAGTCGACAGAAATAGTTATCGCCTGCAGCAAGAATTTTTGTTGTTGTTTTAACAGATGGTGTTTTTCATCCCCTGAAACTTTGCCAACAGGTAACACAGTTTACAAATAATTACATATAGGTTCAGAGGTGTATAGTGAAATAAATTAAAAATAGAAATGAATTCCTTATAAGTTAATGTCCTTTCATCAAAACTTTGTAAATTAGAATCTGCACTACAGTCAAACATACACACACACACACAGTGATAAAAATTGTTTATTAAAAGTAGTTTGTTACCTTAACAAGTACTGTTATCCTACACCGTTGGAGTCCCCAAACCATACGTGGACGAAATTACATGTAGGCATTGATGCCTTATGGACTTGAGTGGGATTGTCGCCCACCTCCCAATCCATAATTCTTATTTTGCAGACACAACATCTTACAGCATCACCGTCGCCTTCGTAAAAGAACCCGGCTTTAGCCAGATCGGACAATTTCACGTTCTCATGCGGGTATATAGGAACGTAAATTTTAATATGCCCACGACGTTTGATGTTGTAATAGCTATTCAGACGGTTTGTAAAAGAATGTACGTATTCGTCCATATCTACCTATAATAATAACAGTACCTGCTTCATTATCATATACATTATGTGCTATATATAAATATATACATAAGGGTTTCAACACACACATCATAAATCCAGAACAGGAAAGGTATTATAACAAATATTACGAAAACAAGTACGTATGGTCACGTACATAGATCAACGTTTAAACAAACAGATTAATACCTGAATAAATTTTTTTTTTTTTTTTTTTTTTTTTTTTTAAACAGGACAGCGTATTATCTATATAACGTTCTGTTTCAGATAAGAATAGTTTGAATATAAAATGAAAGGGTACGTTGTATTTTGTTATGAGAAAATGCATTTCTAAATTTCGTTACATTTGACAAAAGATCTTATTGATCAGACGTATGAGTAATTATATTAATCCTTATGTAGAAAATACGCACGCATTCGTAAAATATAGCACTCAGGTGTAGGGCAATTAATCCTTTTTGTATTGAACGTATTTAAGTAGGTCTACTCGTGATATCAGTAAATTCTGTCTAAATGTATAGTACATAAACGTACCCAGTAATCGCTTCTTGAGTTACTCGATTGATGTTCATGTTAAACGATTGATGACTAATGTAATAATACAGATTAACCTCGTATAATAATAATGACAGGACAGTGTATTTAGAACACTTAAAATTGGAAATCTACAAACACATCAAAAATATCTGTCAAACAAAAACACCGTTCTTGTCAACAGTAACTGACCTAAGCACATGTGCTTCATTAGGCAACAGACCAAAAAATCAAATAGACGACTATAAGCACAATTTAAATAAAATCTGAATATTCAATAAAATTATGTTTTTTTTTTTTTTACTTAGTAACATATGCAAATCTTTTACTTACCTCTTAAATGTTGTTGTTGTTATACACAATAGTCGATTGTACGATGAGTGTCTCATACAAATGAGAAATAGTGACATGTCGTCTTGTGTGTATATATATATCATACGGCGGTAGCGGTACACGTTTGAAAGTTGATACACATTAAATTCTCTCTCTCTCTCTCTCTCACACACATTACAGAGATTGATATTAATTGCATGTTTGTTCAGAGGTTGGCTAAATCGATGCATTTTACTTTCACTTTCTAATTTGACACATGGCTTACTTCCATACATAAATAGCTATCGTCTACGAGTGTTGCTAAACGAAATTAAAAATGTTGTAATACATAACGTCCTGTGTAATAGTATGGTATGTTTTTTAGGACAGCCAAAAGCATGAAAGTATTATTTAAATCTGTATGGAAGTCATATATAAATATCGGGTCAGCGCGACACAACGTAACATGATTCATGTCAACGTCGTATGTATGTGTGTGCGTGTGCGTCTATGTGTTCGTGTGTGCGTGTGTTTGGTTACGTTGCGTATGCGTCTGTGTGCGTGCACGTCGGATGTGTGATTACGTATGCGTCTGCATTATCGTTATTTTGACTGAGCTATGTTAACTTCACACATGGAAATGTAAAAGCGTCTGAGGGCAAAGTTATTCAAGAGGTTGTTGACGAGAACCAAACACACTTGGATCAGTCAGTAGTGTTTAGGTCATCAGTACATGACGCAACGGTAGTGATAGGTCCAACAAGAATCAGATGTTTTGTATACGTTCTAGGTGAAAAACTACTGGGGATGTCTCTGACTTTAGTTGGAAATAAATAACATTACAGATATTGATATGGTACTATGAGGAGCCTATACGTGAATACTATACATCAGACTGATTGTATCCGTCATTAGCAATCTAACGTTACGACGGCAGTGTGTACGTATGCGTCTGTGTGTGTGTTCGCGTGTGCGTGTTTGGTTACGTTGTGTACGTGTGCGCTCGTTGCGTGTGTACGTGTGTGCGTGTTTGGTTACGTTGCGTATGTATGTGTGTGTGTGATTACGTTACGTATGCGTGTGCGTCTGTGTGTGTTCGTGTGTGCGTGCGTCGGATCATGACCGAGGTGCGTCCTTTATTACATGAGAATATGCAAGTAGAGCAGAGCAGACACGTTTACGCAATATCAAGTGCACACACATACACAAATGCTAATAAACTACATGTAACTATATTACGTCTAACATGAAAATGCAAATTATATTTCCATTACCAAAATCTGACATGTTATACTTCATTATCCTACGTAACATTACAATGTTCTGTCTTTATTGTGTACTGTGACTTAAGCGTGCACTCACACACACACACACACACACACACACACACACACACACACACACACACCAGGAAGCCACAATAATAATAATAGTCAACCAACAACACATATGTACTTCACCAGACAAAAAAACCGGAAGGTTGAGGATGGGTACAAGATAGTACCCGAAACATGTTCCAAAAAAGGAAAAAAAAAATAAATAAATAACATCTTGAGGTAAATTTAATTATAAATATATATATATATATATATATACGGCATTAACAGAATATTATGAGTATACGCGACAGGATTGCCTAGTATCGTCTGAATTGGTGGGAACATCTTTGCCGAATGGATGACTGCCGCATTCCCAAATAATTATGGAACTACAAGCAGAAGGGACGGAGAGGTTTGGGACGTCCGAGGAAGCGCTGGAGTGGCCAGCTCTAGACTCTTTAATTGTTTGAGGCCGGAACACACCATCCTTTGTTTAATCCTTCCAGCTGATTATGATTACTTCCATTACCGTTTCTTCCGTCAACTCACTGACTACTACACAGAGGTTTTAGCAGAAAGGGACGTTGTTACCTCGATAGGATACTCTGGTTGCCTACTTTACAAATTTAATGTGACTGTAGAGTTAAAAAAGTCGTAACAGCTCGAAGTGTCGAGGTAACGGCGGGAATAGCCAAACTGACAAGTCCACGTCCACCTGTACATTCTCTCTTCCTTCAAATTGACGAATCATCTTCATTCATCTTAATTGTTATTTAAATAAGCAGTCTCTGTAATTCCAACTTTGTCGTGCTTACTTGCTGAACTGCTACCTGTCATGCTTCGGACGAGGCCTTTCAGTGTCTCAATCATTATCAAGTCCAAAACCACGACTAGCTAACCTTCAGCAGGAACGTGGGGGAGGAGCGGACTGAACAAGGTAAAAAGTTCAATACCAATTGTCACAGTTAAGAAATTATTTTTGTAATTATGTAGCGTGCAAACTTGCTGATGCGAATTAACGTTTGAGTCATACATACTATGTCTATTGGTGCGTGTATGAAAAGTCTCACTCTTAACATCGTTTAGAAATTGTCATGTAGATGAAACTTTGTCATGTTCCTTCATAGGTTTGTCACCTTCTTTCCACTCTATCGTCTACGAATGACATACTATGTCCACAAAAATCGAAATTTCTAGGGTAGAAGTAGAACCCCGCAAACGCTAACTCGTCGGGGCTGATAAACGTCACTTCCCAATACTTGAACGATTTTATTCTTTCACTTTCAATACTAAAATCATGAGTAGCCGACATCTTCGCGGTTTGTAATAAACTGACATATTACCCTGACTAGCGTTATTTATTTACTGAGAATGAATGAATACTGAAAAACAAAAGGTACGGTTATAACGCTGGTATTATGTTAATGTGAGACGTATCAATACAAGCTTCGAGGCGACTGCTGTATTGCCATGTCGCTTCACTCCCCGCCCTCCCCGCCATTGCAAAGCATAACAAAGTGTAACGTGCGACAACGCTGGAGGGCAAGGGGCGGGGAAGAGCTGTTACTATTGCGTAACCTCGAAGCTTACAATGTTAAGTCCCGTACTTATAGTGTATCTTAAACGTTTTATATATCAATTTGTAGCGCATGAACGTGTGATAAGTAAGACGTTGTTGCAAGTGAGTGTCGATGTGTGTGTGTGTGTGTGTGTGTGTGTGTGTGTGTGTGTGTGTGTGTGTGTGCAACTGTACTAAAAAGCTGTTATGCGCATGCGCAAATAATTCAAATGCACTTACGTAGATGACTGAAAAAGAGATGAATTACATAATACATGTACGCTTAGACCAACTATTTGATAGATCAAGAAAATTAAGTTTATTTTCGCACGCACACACGAACACACAAAGACGCACACGTAATCACACATCCGACGTGCACGCACACAGACGCATACGCAACGTAACCAAACACACGCACACACGAACACATAGACGCACACGCACACACATACATACGACGTTGACATGAATCATGTTACGTTGTGTCGCGCTGACCCGATATTTATATATGACTTCCATACAGATTTAAATAATACTTTCATGCTTTTGGCTGTCCTAAAAAACATACCATACTATTACACAGGACGTTATGTATTACAACATTTTTAATTTCGTTTAGCAACACTCGTAGACGATGGCTATTTATGTATGGAAGTAAGCCATGTGTCAAATTAGAAAGTGAAAGTAAAATGCATCGATTTAGACACCCAACCTCTGAACAAACATGCAATTAATATCAATCTCTGTAATGTGTGTGAGAGAGAGAGAGAGAGAATTTAATGTGTATCAACTTTCAAACGTGTACCGCTACCGCCGTATGATATATATATACACACAAGACGACATGTCACTATTTCTCATTTGTATGAGACACTCATCGTACAATCGACTATTGTGTATAACAACAACAACATTTAAGAGGTAAGTAAAAGATTTGCATATGTTACTAAGTAAAAAAAAAAAAAACATAATTTTATTGAATATTCAGATTTTATTTAAATTGTGCTTATAGTCGTCTATTTGATTTTTTGGTCTGTTGCCTAATGAAGCACATGTGCTTAGGTCAGTTACTGTTGACAAGAACGGTGTTTTTGTTTGACAGATATTTTTGATGTGTTTGTAGATTTCCAATTTTAAGTGTTCTAAATACACTGTCCTGTCATTATTATTATACGAGGTTAATCTGTATTATTACATTAGTCATCAATCGTTTAACATGAACATCAATCGAGTAACTCAAGAAGCGATTACTGGGTACGTTTATGTACTATACATTTAGACAGAATTTACTGATATCACGAGTAGACCTACTTAAATACGTTCAATACAAAAAGGATTAATTGCCCTACACCTGAGTGCTATATTTTACGAATGCGTGCGTATTTTCTACATAAGGATTAATATAATTACTCATACGTCTGATCAATAAGATCTTTTGTCAAATGTAACGAAATTTAGAAATGCATTTTCTCATAACAAAATACAACGTACCCTTTCATTTTATATTCAAACTATTCTTATCTGAAACAGAACGTTATATAGATAATACGCTGTCCTGTTTAAAAAAAAAAAAAAAAAAAAAAAAAAAAAATTTATTCAGGTATTAATCTGTTTGTTTAAACGTTGATCTATGTACGTGACCATACGTACTTGTTTTCGTAATATTTGTTATAATACCTTTCCTGTTCTGGATTTATGATGTGTGTGTTGAAACCCTTATGTATATATTTATATATAGCACATAATGTATATGATAATGAAGCAGGTACTGTTATTATTATAGGTAGATATGGACGAATACGTACATTCTTTTACAAACCGTCTGAATAGCTATTACAACATCAAACGTCGTGGGCATATTAAAATTTACGTTCCTATATACCCGCATGAGAACGTGAAATTGTCCGATCTGGCTAAAGCCGGGTTCTTTTACGAAGGCGACGGTGATGCTGTAAGATGTTGTGTCTGCAAAATAAGAATTATGGATTGGGAGGTGGGCGACAATCCCACTCAAGTCCATAAGGCATCAATGCCTACATGTAATTTCGTCCACGTATGGTTTGGGGACTCCAACGGTGTAGGATAACAGTGCTTGTTAAGGTAACAAACTACTTTTAATAAACAATTTTTATCACTGTGTGTGTGTGTGTATGTTTGACTGTAGTGCAGATTCTAATTTACAAAGTTTTGATGAAAGGACATTAACTTATAAGGAATTCATTTCTATTTTTAATTTATTTCACTATACACCTCTGAACCTATATGTAATTATTTGTAAACTGTGTTACCTGTTGGCAAAACTTCAGGGGATGAAAAACACCATCTGTTAAAAACAACAACAAAAATTCTTGCTGCAGGCGATAACTATTTCTGTCGACTTTCCTAATATATATTATGTAACAGTCATAATTCTGCATGTATGTACATGCAAAAACACCACCTGTTAAAAACAACAACAACAAAACTTCTTGCTGCAGGCGATAACTATTTCTGTCGACTTTCCTAATATATATTATGTAACAGCCATAATTCTGCATGTATGTACATGCAAAAACACCACCTGTTAAAAACAACAACAACAACAAAAATTCTTGCTGCAGGCGATAACTATTTCTGTCGACTTTCCTAATATATATTATGTAACAGTCATAATTCTGCATACAAAGCTTCAGGGGATGAAAAACATCACCTGTTAAAAACAACAACAAAAATTCTTACTGTGATATCTATAGTTATTGTCACTCCATACTTCAGTTTGGACGACCGTAAACGTAAGTTTATGTATTATTATTATTGTAACGATATTAGTTCGTAATGTGTGGTTTCTTTTTTTTTTTTTCAAACGATAACTATTTCTAGTAGTCTGTGGGCTTGACTTTCCTAATATATATATTTTGTAACAGCGCTAATTCTGCCTGTGTGTATGTACATGCAAAGCTTCGGGCGATGAACGTGAACTTTCCTGATGACCACATCAGTAAGTTTATGTATTACGTGTGTACGTTGTATGTATGGGTGTGATTACGCGTAAGTTTATGTATTACGTGTGTACGTTGTATGTATGGGTGTGATTACGTTGCGTATGCGTATGTGTGTGCGTGTGCATATGTGTGTGTGCGTGCGCGTGTGGTGTAACCCAAACGTGTGTACGTTGTATGTATGTATGTGTTTGGTTACGTTGCGTATGCGTGTGCGTATGTGTGTGTGTGTGTGTGATTACGTTGCGTATGCGTCTGTATGTGCGCGCGTTGCGTGTGCATCTGTGTGTGTGATATTTAACATGATTTTTAATGTTGTTGTTGTATTGTTATGTTGCAGGTTGCTTCTTCTACAAGTACGACACACAATTATATATAAACTTTCGAAAAATATCAATTTCTAATGTATTTATTTAATTGTGAATTTTATATTGTGAATGTTAAAATATATTTAATCATTTAAACAAATTATGACTTTATTTTATTTCACTCTACACCTCTGAACATGTGTACAATTAATTTATTTTTTGTGAACTGTTACATCAGAAGATTTGTATGAATTTCAGCCGCCGTTTTCATGTGTGTGTATAATTTTAATTTATTTCGCTATACACTACTGAACCTATGTGTGTGTGTGTGTGTAAACTGCAACCTTAAAACAGAAGTATTGTCTGTAACAACATAACAGGTAAGTAGTTCATTGACGCCGAATATATATATTTCTAACAAGGATCAATCACACTGACTGCATTATAAACTATTAATTAATTATTTAATACATTGAAAAATGAAGACGACGTTTTGACAACGAAAGAGAGATAGTGCTAAAATTATTTATTCATCACACCGACTACTCAATGTACGAGAGGGAGACAGGAGAAAGGGTATGGAACCTTACATAGTTGAAACGTGTGAAAGTGAGAGAGAGAGAGAGAGAGAGAGAGAGAGAGAGAGAGAGAGAGAGAGAGAGAGAGAGAGAGAGAGAGAGAGTGAGAGGACGTTAATATTTGTCGAATAAACTTTCTAATTTCATATACATGCGCTCGGTACTGACCACAGTTTGAGCACAACGTTGGACAACGAGAGAGACATACACAACGTGTGAGAGAGAGAGAGAGAGAGAGAGAGAGAGAGAGAGAGAGAGAGAGGGAGAGAGAGAGGACGAATAATACAGAGGTTGGTACATCTGACCATATAGATTTAATATACATTATAACACACGACAAATTTGAACTCATGTAAAGGTTGGTACACCTAATCATATATTTTAATATACACTATAATGCCGGTGAGCATAACGTTTGACAACGAGAGAGAGAGACATACACACCGTGTGAGAGAGAGAGAGAGAGAGGGAGAGAGAGAGAGGACGAATAATACAGAGGTTGGTACATCTGATCATATAGATTTAATATACATTATAACACACGACAAATTTGAACTCATGTAACGGTTGGTACACCTAATCATATATTTTAATATACACTATAATGCCGGTGAGCATAACGTTTGACAACGAGAGAGAGACATACACACCGTGTGAGAGAGAGAGAGAGAGAGAGGGAGAGAGAGAGGACGAATAATACAGAGGTTGGTACATCTGATCATATAGATTTAATATACATTATAACACACGACAAATTTGAACTCATGTAACGGTTGGTACACCTAATCATATATTTTAATATACACTATAATGCCGGTGAGCATAACGTTTGACAACGAGAGAGAGACATACACACCGTGTGAGAGAGAGAGAGAGAGAGGGAGAGAGAGAGGACGAATAATACAGAGGTTGGTACATCTGATCATATAGATTTAATATACATTATAACACACGACAAATTTGAACTCATGTAACGGTTGGTACACCTAATCATATATTTTAATATACACTATAATGCCGGTGAGCATAACGTTTGACAACGAGAGAGAGACATACACACCGTGTGAGAGAGAGAGAGAGAGAGTAACAATTATGATCATATATAGTTTGAATTTCCTACCACAGAAGAGAAAGAAATGTTGGCAGATCTGCTCTATACACGCACACAAAAATTTAAGATTGGTAACCCTGATCATATATTTTAATATATACACTATATAACACATATTTGAATTTCCCTCCCCCCACCGCAGAAAATGTTGACAACCCTGCTCATATAAAATATCTATACACTATAATAATACTACAGAGGTTGGTACACCTGATCATATAGATTTAATATACATTATAACACACGACAAATTTGAACTCATGCAAAGGTTGGTACACCTGATCATATATTTTAATATACACTATAATGCTTCGAGTTGGAACCACCCCCCACCCACCACCACCCACCGATATGAAATAAAAAAACCACCCACCCAAAGCCACCCACTGATATGCAAATCAGCTTTCTTAAAAAAATAAAAAAGTATATTCACGGATGCTGGTGGTCCATTGAACATCATCCCACCAAATCAATTTAATTAAAAAAATAAAAAAATAAAATAAAAAAAATAAAAAAATTTATTCGCGGAAATTCGCGGATGCTGTGGTCCATTGGGATGCTGCGGGTCCAGCGGTGGTGCGGGACTCTATTAGTTGACATTGTGTTGGTGCGGGACTCTATTAGTTGACATTGTGTTGCGTTTGAACTGTCATTTTCCCCCTACTAACGTTTTTATCAGTGAGATTCTTAGAAGATAGTGAGCAGAAGACGAATAGTGTTTTTGTACCCGTTAGTGGCAGAAGCAGGTGAGCCAATCATTCATCTCGGCTCACTCGTGTCGTGTGCTCAATCCTGATTGCGTGTGTAATGTCCTACCACCAGCATTTAATCATTCGCCTTCCCTTAGGCGGCGAGGTATCTCGTGCTAACCCTCATTGCACTGACGCGTTAATCAAACTCCTTTTATTCGCGACAATCTCAAACCGCTGAAAAAAGAAAACGGCACGAGTATATATTATGGGCTTAGTTATTAGTGCGCGTAATTGTTCCTCCGTTTGATTAAATGTTTTACTCAAGATTTATCACGCTCCATAAAATCAACGTAAGCCTTTAACATAATATCAAAACGTATCCTTATCAGGATGCGGAGTCCATTCGCATCTACGGAGTCACCCCAGGTCGCCTCATCCTGAGGAAACGAGTGTCTGGGATAACATCCAGGGTTACTAATGGACATCTGTAAAAGTAACAAAAAGTACTGGTCACTTATCCTCCTTGCGTGCCACACTGTCCACATTAGGGTAATGGCGCACTACTGCAGACACGGCCACTACCTACGGCTGGTCTCTAATCGATCAGTGAAACAAAAGAAAAGGAATTTCTGGGTAAATCTTATTTTAGAAACTCGTTCTGTAGAAGGCATGTTTTATACTTTTTTTTGTGAACTTCATCAACAGGAAGACACATTTTTTAATTATACAAGAATGTCGGTTATAAGTTTTAGTGAATTATTAAGCAGAACTGGAGACGGCATAAGAGGTATAGACACTCCAATGCGGCTGTGCAAAGGAAATGAAGAAAAACTTCCAGTAACATTAAGGTAAATTTTATTGATTAAAAAAGTGATATTTCAATATCACTTCCCGCACAGTCGAAAGCTAGTTGTATACTGGCCGAATTCCGTGCAAACTGACCAACAGAAGTACATAAAACATTTGGCAGCAAGATGTCGCTTGGTCATCCCAGCCAAAGTACGGTAATAAAACTGTGGCCGTTGCGACTAAGCTGGCCGCACCGGCTTCGTCGGCGTTCCACACAAAATTCGCCGCATGAGACCAGCCGATGCCGTGGTCGTGGTCGTGGTCGTTCGTTATCTTGGCTAGTTCTAGACTGCTTGGGCGGTGAAAAAGATTGATAATTATCATTAAGTATTTATGTAGCATTATAATAGTTTCAATTTCATATGTTAAAATACAAAATAGAAACAGTTTTTGTATTGCGAAAACCGTATTGCACGTGATTTGCTCTGGTTCCTGTCGAAACAGTTCTACGTCTTGAACAGTGAACGTCTAGTTTCCTCAGACAGCGCAGCCGGGCGAGACGATTTCATTCAAGTAAATTAAACCATTTATTAAAAGGGGACACCCACGATACCTACGATACCTATGACTTATTAAAGATAGAATCGTTAATGTTTCAGAAAACGTAGTGGTCAGTCCTTAGTGAATGTGCGAATTGATATTTACAATACTATCTATTAGTTTACATAACCTGGTAGTTAACCTGTTATAAAATAGTTGGGTCCACAACGTTTTCAATATGCCGCGTTTTATATAGTATTTAACTTATAGCTAACGTCCTTTGGGGCACGTTTTTACAAATTCAAACAAAAATTGTGTTGTCTGAGATCGTTTTTAGAAAATCTGTTGCCTAAACCGATCTAAGAGAAGTCTACTCAGTGACATGTGTTTTGCTAAAAACAAATATTTGTTGTACTAACTACTGTGTAGTTTCGGCTATTCACGGCGTGTAATAGTCTTTGCTATTGATGATTATTAATGTGTCGATGGTAGAATTGGATATGTTGTGTGATCTTAAACGTACTGTTGTTGCTTACAGCGTAAACCACTATAATCCAGTCGCTAAAAATTGGAAATGCATAAACTCAGTACAATAAATGGCACAATAAAACATGTAAATTCAATATGTTGTACTCTGGTTTCATGTTTATATATTGTATACCATCTAGTTCTGTTTCCAATAACATATTTGTATACTACTACTATTACAACTCTGTAAATTCGAAACTTCAACTCTGTCCATCTCTACTCTCTTCTAATTCCTTATTACTCGTTCACGTGCATCCACTGCGATCCTTTCGGTGTTTTTATTTTTCCCCATCCACTTGTCCGGCAGTGCCCTCAGCGGGTTTCTATGTTCATCCATCCTGATTACATGATCGACCCATCTCATCCCTTCCAGTTTGAAAAAAATTTGATACGCGTAATTTTGTAGGCTACTATAATGCTGCGTTTGCTTCCACGTTGTAATAGAGTTAGTTACTTGCACTGTCCCCTTTTCGATTTGTCCTATTCTCATTTCATACTGTCTTTAAATAACAATATAAAATACAAATATAAAGTCTTTACATATTTTAAACTTTACAAACGTTAAAACTACTGATGATAGGGATGCTTAGGTCATGATGTAGAGTAAAGGAATTCTCCTACTTCAACTTCAAGTAAGAGTTGCAATATTTAAATGTAACAAATGAAACTGAACGGTAAAGTTCTGTTTGCATACTTTGTAAAAACTCGCTTACACGTAAGATGTAGTGTATGTATAAGTAACCTATAACAAACGTTAGGGATTTATTGATTGCTTAAATGAAAATTTGTTGTTTGCATTACAAATTGCAGATAATAACATTGTATTAGGGATCAAATTTGATTTAATGCTTTTCTAAAATAGTAACAAATTGGACATACTATTTACGGTGCCTTGCTTCGGTCGTAATTTACATTTTCAGTATCAACTTAGTGCTTAGTGTTCACAGTTAAATTGTGGGACTACTTCAATTCTGTATTAAGCCAACACGATAACAATTATACGCTAAAAGAGTGGTGTAGAAAGTTAAAGTAGAAAGAAATACAATGAGAACACAAGCGCGTCTTTACGTTGAAGACAAAGAGAATATTGTAGAATATTTATAAAAGTAAACGATTCTTGTAAAAGACGTTTTTCATTGTAATGAGAGTAGACTCGGATAAGAATTTCCGAAATATAACTCGAAAAAGACTCGGAATATGATACTAATAGTTTGTTCTTGTAAACGCAAAACAAATTATGAAAAGAAACGAATTAAATAAAAAAATTAAAAAAATGTTTTCTTAAGATAATCTGCCACGTTGAAATATTTTTTTTTCTAATTGACGGCAGTGCCAAACGTAATGACGATATTTTCTTACTACTACAAAATATTACTTTCGAAATATATAATACGAGTAAATTAAAAAAAAAATTAAAAATATGTTTCCGTGAAAATTCTTTTCTGAGGTAGTGTTATTTGAATTAGAAACTGGTTACCTTTTACATTTGTTTTTATTTATAACAATGCCTTTTCGCAATGTACCTTTGCAGGGACGTGCGTATCCAATGTGGTTAGATATTATAATGATGTATTTTAAAACCATGAAACAAACGAAAAATGATTTTAGAAGATAACGTATTTTTGCTGTTAAGATACTGTCTTGTGTCTTTTTTAAGGTACTAACTTAGCGGTGGTTCGCCTTTCTGCTGTACATAGTGTATTTTAAGTCATGTATAGGTAGTATTATTTCAAAATAAAAAAAAGGTATAGTACCGTTTACCAAATGGTAAAAGCTTAAGAGCATGATAATGTCTTTCAGCCGCCAGCTAAACGCAACACTATTATGGCTACTGACTGACTAATTGTTTCTTTTGCGCAAATGTTGCGTTTTGCGGTGGTCGCAAATCTCTCTCGAACCATAAGCGATCGCAGACGGAGCAGGCGTAACCGAACTCGTTGTCGTCGAATCGTTTCGTGAATTCCGCATCTGCTGCTATCTCTTCAGTTTTCAAGCGTTTTGGCGATACCGCAGCGATTGCCTGTTCGAATTCAGCTGCTTCGTTCGCTCGTTTAGTTGCCATCTCAATTTTCTTATTCCATCTACAACGTTTTACTCGTTCGTTGGTTTTCCTTCGCTTCTCTGCCAGTTTCATGTTGTAGAATGCATCGATTTTCTCCTGCTCAGTCATCGTCGACGCGAACGGTGTATTTATTAAGTACTCGTTCAATGCTTCGCGCATCAAGTCATCTTGCTTTCGTTTTTGTTGCTGGTACCGAAGCTTCACCACCGACAGCAGCCGCTCGTTGCTGTTCCTTTTCGAGCTTCTTCCGTTCCCGATACTTTCTTGCACGCTCGGCATTTTGTCGTTTCTAGATCTGAGCCTTCTCGTCGCTGCTATCCATTGTCGAACGCAGTTTTAGTCAGTCGCCACGTTATGGTTACTATATACCAGTTGCAGTGTATTTCACCACAACACAAAACAAACCTTTATTTACAAAAATCCCAATGACATTATGTATCTGTGTTATATCTTCACATTTCTGCGGTGAGTAATTAAATATAAAGAGGAAGTAGATTTGCATTTACGATGCAGTACAGACAAATATTTTAATTAATAGATGCAGGATCGTTAGCTGAATCACATACGAAGACAACCATTAACTAGAGACAATAACCTATCTACAGCTATGCAGTGTTGTTTGCTTGTTAGTTCTTTAATCTGCGACGACGTTAGTATGTTAGCGGTCGCGGTTTTAGTTAACGATTCCCGGTTGGTAAATTGTGCTAACACTTGATGTTAAACTTTCAGGACGCTTTATAAATCTGGTTTAATTGTTTGCAGTGATATTATTTTTAACACTATAATAATATAATATATAATATATATATTTTAATAGTACATATCTTCACAATAAAGTTAACAACAAGAGATAAAGAATGAAGCACTCATAAACTAACACCAGAACACCTAAGAAAGGAATGATAACTGAGTAACTGTGTACAAAGTATTATATAAGGTTCAAGAACTCAATAAAACAATTCATGTAATTAACTCAGTAAACCAAAGAACAATAAGTAGTGATAAATAAGAAAGTATAGAAGACAACTTAGTAACGTGATATACCCAATAGATATGGTAAGTGAGAGGTATAAACAAGTCTAACAACGAAACCACGAATTAAAATAAAGACATGCTAAGCAACAAGACAGTGAATACCACATTAATTACCAAATAACTTAAATGCATGAAGAACTGAAAAAAAACAAAATTAACAAAAATAATCATTTTTAATAGAGGTCAGAATATTTCACCTCACAGAGTCCACCAATTAAATAAAAAGCCTTTTTCTATGTCAGACAATATATTACTTAAAGATAATTAATGTTTTCAAGGAATAAAAAGAAATCGAAACAAAATGGGAAATATTATCATAAATAAATCATTGGGAAACAGGGAAATAGAGAATGCAAATTTAGGAATTAAATAATGCAATTAACCTGACAAAACAATAACTGATGATGACAAATACCCAGAAGAGACAATCAAATGACAAAAAATGTAAATATTTATTAGTAGACATAAATATAATGTACAAATGTTCAACTTAGTATGTAAGAAACAAGACATTGATTATAGCCTTAGATTAAAACTATGAGGAGGTATGCGAACCTCAAACAGTTATTTTGTATAAGTGAACTACAGACTGTAAGTCATATAGAATTGCAAATATAATAATATTGAACAATAATTGTAAAAATCAAGTAGTGTAACAGTGTAAAAAGGTGAGGACAACAGTGATAGGCTTTAAAAAGTAAAAACAGTGTATAGTGTAAGTGAATAAACATATTTACAATATGAACATTGTATGAAACATGTAATTTATATGAAACAACAAGGTGACTAATATAGTGAAATAACTCGAAGGGGAAATAATTAAAAAATAAAGAATCTTCCGTTACAAACTTATAATATAATAGTGACGAAGATACAATAAGATTCTATGGAATCATATCAATTATAAATTGTGAAATCGAACCTGTGACCCATAAACGTATCATTGCCAAGACCTGAAATGAATGAATTAGTGTTTTAATAAAAAGGAAGGTATTGTTGGAAAAATATTGAAACCAGACAGAACATGTCAGTTTTACTCATGCATTTTATACAAATTAAAGACAGATACGAGACAAAATAATACAGAAAAACTATGGAAATAACTAAAAGAAGGATGTTTTAATCGATGGGACAAAAAACTTGAAGTCCAGGAACTTGATCCTTGAAGTCCAGGATCAAGAAATAAGCTTGTAAAGAAAACTCCAAGATTGTTGAGATTTCTTCAATGATCAACCAAGGTATTTGAAAATATTTTAACATTTAAAGATCGAGTTACAGCGATGTACTATCACAAGAAAACAATAAAAACTTTATAATAGTGAATACTAATTGTACACAAAAAATTATTAGTATTAAGAGTTTATTTTTCAATTGTTCATTTGTTATTTTGTATGATCCAAAGAACCCACTGATACACAACACACATCAACAACCACTAATTACCAAACATTATTTATAAATATTATGTTTTATGATATGTTTACGATTTGTACTATACTTTGACATGACTAAGAGATGAATCCTGAGATTATGAGATTTTTCATGCTCTACAACAGAAATGAGTTTCGAAAAGAGTAAATAAAAAATAATTGAAAGTAAGACAAGAACGAATAAGGAGTTGATTATTTATTATAACAGTAGAGTCTAAAAAAATTTTGACAATATATATTACAACAACACGAATTGATTCTTTAATGTAATTTAATTTGTGCTGTGCTAACATTATAACGTTGCAGAACTTAGACCCTATAGGGGATCCACAAATATTATATAGATGATAAAAAGTAAACAAATTTAAAGAATAATGAACAAAACATATAAAATGTTATTGAGAAAATAAAAAGAAAACTTGTAAACAAGAATAATAAATAAGTGAATAGACTAGACTGACAAACAAATGACTATGACCCAACCCCAGAGATTGGCCAGATAAAGGCAATAAAATAATCAAAGGTAAACTAATGATAAAAAACACAAATAGTAAATCAAAAGTAGTAACGAGCATGAAATAAAGTTAGGTAAAAGGAAGTACACTAACCATAATAAATAGGTGAAACAATTGTTATTATATTATGTGTGTTATTAATAGCCTTATAGTGATATAAAAAAGTAAAACATAAAATGTTGAAAGACTGACTATAAAATTATGTTTTAAAAACCAATAAAAACCAAGAGCGAGAGATAGGTAGGGAGTGGTAATGATAAACAGTGAAGGTGATAGAGGTGATAAGAAGAAATTAAGGTAAACAATTTATAATCTTAAGAAAAGAAATAAACAAAGGTAATAAACCAGAACAATAAGCAAAAGGTTGATAGACAACTAATTTCATAGTATTAGCTAGTAAGAAACAGAGTAGTTGTGAGTGCAATAATAATAAAACATCCTATATTACTAAAATAATCACAAGGATGGTTATCACAATAGAATAGAATAGATGATGTCAAGACACTATTCACCAAAGTTGTTATTTGTTCAGTTAAAAGAGTTGTGTTTATAAGAAGGAATATGGCTGGATAATGAACAGACCATAAACCTATTATTATGTTATGTTTTTATAGTAGGATTAAGTGCTAAAAAAGTGTGTAAGAGATAGTAGTAGGTATAAGAAAACAATGGTATAAATTTAACAATTACAATATTAATCATCAGAGTAAAGACAGAAGAAAAAAAAGAATATCAGACAAGGAATGATTTTGTAAAATTATAATAACATTCATTTATTGTAAAACAGCCCAAAGTAATTCAAAAAGTAAATAAGTAATAAGTGGCAACAAGCAGAACATATGGAAATAATAAATAATCTTTAAATTGTGTAAAATAAGAAGTTATAGACAGTTACAGCTTAGGCCTATAAAATGCCTAAACTGTCAAAATTCAAAATAAACAATTTATAAGCAATTAACTATTGTATTTGAAAATTAAGAACAACTAACTTAAGAATTACAATTAACTAACCATAAGAGTATGTCAGAAGTAAACGGAAAAGTAAGTGAAATATGTATTAACATAACATTACCAATTTTGTCAAAACATTAATACATGACCAAGCCCAGCTTTGTGGGATATCAATTTAATCTTTGAAAGAAAATAGAGACATTTATGTTAATATCTAATACATTGATAATAACACCAAGGAATAATAGCAATTATAAAATATTTATTCATTTTGAATCAAAACCTAGAATTTATAACAATAGGTACAAGTGTATACAACCAATAAGGTTGGAGTTGGTTACCATAACAACGAAACGTTATTATATTTAAAACCGTTATAAAACGAGGGAGTCGATTATTAACGATCAAGAGAGACAGATGCCAAACTGAATTCGACTCAATTAATAGATAAAAAAGGAATAAATACAATCAAAATTAAAATGATATAAAATCAAGAAGTTTGAACATAGATCCATTAAACCAAGGAGAAGATATAAACCAAATTTTAATAAGTAAAAAACAATAAAAACTCTGAATAATTGAAATAAAAGCCGTAAGAAGAAGGAAAACCAAACGATGGAAAATTAATGAAAGTATTAACACAATCTGGAAGAAATACCTGTGACTCATCACAAGAAATGACAATGTTTTGTTAAGTATATTTGAATTACCAGTAATTGCGAACTTAACTAATTAACTTTTTTCACAACACAATAACTCTCACTCCGAACTTGGTATATTAAATTCTTTCAAGGATTGATCGATAATATTTATTAAACTTGTATGTAAATATAGCTTACCCTATGTATGAAGTCTAAAAGATTAACACACACTTTTTAACACTAAGAAACGAATTGTTTGTAAACCTTCATAGTATTTAAGTACCATTGATGTAAGGTGGTGTACTTTAATAACATCTAATTATTTAATTTTTTCGTAATCACAAGAACTCGGTGATTGAATGAATTGTGTAAAACAAATAGTATCGGCAGCCATGCTGGTTTAGTTAAACTGTTCAATCAACATAGCCAACCCCTGAGGCATAATTTGTTTATAGCCGGAGCAAAACTTTTTTATAATAATCTCTTTTGTATGTGAATGATAAATAATTAACGATTTTGAACACTAATAAACTAGTACTGATCATTAATAACCGTCCTTTGTTTTATTTGAAATATATTGTAACATTTGTGCACTTTAGCTGTGAATAAAATTCTTTACCAGACGTGGATGTTGGCAACACGGCGAACGACACGCGAGATTTGAATTCTCGCCAATCCGTGTGGGTAAGTTGACTTTGTTATCATCGCACAGAAGACGACATAGATCAAAACTTTTAACTGTTTTAATAAAACAATTTGGCGCCTATCGGGAAGTAAAAACATCGATTAAGGACAGGTAAGGATTAAACACGTGAAAATTTCGGTACTGGTTATTCGTGCGTTCGCGACAGACATCGTCAGCGTGAGGTACGTTATAAATTGACGACAACCATCAAAGTTATATTACAACATGTATCTAACATTACTGTTAGAAGGTACCAATTACTGGGATTTGGTTGTAACAGTAATAAGAGTAGTCATTAATTAAATTGTACGTATTTTCATTATTTTTTCAAAAAAAATCACAAGTGTTTTTAAAATCGCATTTACGTCTCCATAAAATATTCATTATTGTTTGTTTAAACGTTTCTTTGTTGCAATACATTAATCATAAAATAAATCTTATATCCTATATTAACAAAAGTAATGATACACATTTATTTGTTAATCTAAAATTTCTCGACCGCTCGGTCTGACTGTGTGATTTATTGCAGTTTTGTTTTCTTTGCTTTATATATTTTTTTATTACATTACTTTATGCATTGCATATATCTTAATGTTTTATAAAAATTTAAATTGACTAAGAGAATTGTTATTCTCTTTCTATAACTTCCCAACTACTTTACTTTCTGCATTGCATGTAATATTATTCATTGATTACTTTATAAGATTTAAATAAAAATTTACATTTACTAAATTACATGTTAATCATCCAAGCAAAGATTTAAATTTACTTTAAATGTATCGTTTTAAAAGCACACAGTTTATTTAAAAAATATTGTTCATCATCAAAGGAAATTCTTATTGACTTTAAATTATATTCTATTATCCCTATCTACATTTAAAATAACATTTATTTATTTAAAAAAATTTTTAAAGGTCTTTTCAATGTCTTTATTCTCTTATTTACAAATTATAAATTGGGTATTTGTCACCTCGATTCTGTAGATGGTACCCATATCCTCCGTTGATATGTAGGTCCCTTTCAAATGGAGTTCCCTCCACGTTCTCCGCTTTAAAAAAGCGGCATGAATTGCAAAGAAATGTATGTACTTCCTGTTCCCAAATAAACGTTGTTCCACCTGAAGAAACAAATATGACAAATTATATAAAAGTCTTTGGGCATAAAAGAATATTTGTCCATCAAATGTATACATTTTGCTGTCACGTGTGATACATGTGTACAGAGATTATATCGTTTTCACGGCAATAGAATGCCATCTATATAGTTTTCAATTTCGATATTTGTGTACGTAAATTTAAGGTTCATGACGCAAGTAAAGTTATCCGGTCAAATAAGTTGGCAACAGCACTTCTGTTTCACGAAATTCCCTGTTTACATTAGTCTGGATATGTTATACGTCTCATATTATCCTTTAGCAGTAACAACAAGACGATTACTTCTATATTTGCGAAGCAATTTTTATTAAATATTTTTTTAAATGTATCTCCGTACGTGAAGAATGCTGAAACGTTACTGCTTGACTTGTAATCCCTAACTGGAAAACTCAAGAGCATTCCTATATAGAATAATATTATTAATATTGCCTACAATTTCAGAGAGTGTTAGGCGTATATGCAGACCGATATATTCCCGAATCCCTGTGTCGTAAAAAGAAATACTAAAGACTGTTATTAATTCTAATTGCGGCCAGTGAATTCGCATATGCATGAGCATTTAATAATAATTAACATTAATTTACAATCTTTCATTTTTGTTTACCATAAGTATTTGATAAATTTTCCAGTTTCCTCTTAGGAAAGTTATTCTCGTTTAGTTGTGATTGAGTAGAAAACAATCCCTAAAGTAATACATGGTTTATGCATCTTCTTTTCCAAATCATATATTAACATTATTTTCCAATTTAATAGATGTATAACACCTCTTCATATCCCTTGAACACCACTTTGCTATTGACCACAGGTTTTCTCCTGCACAGATTAATAGATTTTGTTCATATTGCTTATTAATGTAGCTTTAATGTCTCCTGAAGTAATTATCAGTGTCACCTACTGCTGACAATTACTAATATAAAATTTTTGTGTTTCAGTATTTACGGTTTGGGCCTTCCTTTTGATTCTCAACTCTGCTAGTGTACTTCCAATAGTGACAATTTTATGTTATTCACTTTCTTGTGTATAGTTGCCGTTGCATTTAACTCCTGTTTTTAGAAAGAGCATAGCGGTTTGCTAACAAACATGAAACAAATATATGTCCGTAGTGAACCTGATGATTAGCGTGTACATAAAATTTAGTTAAAAAAATTCACCGTTACAAAAACACTCACAAATAGGCAAAAAGAATAATAAAAGTCAATATTATTTATTTATGTTATATCACTCACCAAACATTTTCGCATGTGATAACTTGTAGATTGTAGTTGGTACCTGCTGGTAAAGAAGGCCATGAATGTCTGTGTTTAGCACGTTTTCTTGACGGGTATGCAAGAGTAGCTCTCTTCATCGTAACGTCATAGTTCAGCCTACACACACAAACTTCGGACATGTATATATATCTGTCGTACGGTATGTGCATACAAGCGTATGCACATACACGTGCAGCATTCATACTTGTATAGACGTATATACCCTTCACTTACGTATATCGAAATATACTGTAAGGAAGAATACATATGCCGTACCCTCATTCACACACGCAAACACCAACTCAGACAGAATATATATACAGTAAGCATACAATGACACTTACCGAGTAAACCTAGAAGGAAACTCTCCTTAAGGAAACGCATGTAATCGTCTTATGGAACATACAGTATTCGCATTTTTAACAAAGCGGCATGAATTGCAAAGAAATGTATGTACTTCCTGTCCCCAAATAAGCGTTGTTCCACCTGCATAAACAAATATGACAAATTATATAAAAATCATTTGTCATAAAGAATATTTGTCCAAAAATGGTATACAATTTGCTGTCACGTGTGATTCATTTGTACAGAGATTCTACCGTTTTCACGGCACGATAAATAAACAAATATTATATATATTTTTTTAAATGTATCTCCGTAAGTGAAGAATGCTGAAACGTTTATGCATGACTTGTAATCCCTAACTGGAAATCTCAAGAGCATTCCTATATAGAAATAAATTATTAATATTGCCTACAATTTCATAGAGTGTTAGGCGTATATGAAGACCGATATAATGTTCCGTCGAAAAAAGAAATAATAAACACTGTTATTAATTCCAATTGAGGCCAGAGAATTCGCCTATGCATGAACATTTAATAATAATTACCACTAATTTACAATCTTACAGATTTGATTACCATAATTATTTGATAAATTTTCCTCATTC
Organism: Magicicada septendecula; assembly: GCA_034769895.1. Classification (NCBI taxonomy): domain Eukaryota; kingdom Metazoa; phylum Arthropoda; class Insecta; order Hemiptera; family Cicadidae; genus Magicicada; species Magicicada septendecula. Next base: position 139,687,405 of record CM068372.1, read on the forward strand.
TTCTTAGGAAAGTTATTCTCGTTTAGGTTTGTGATTGAGTAGAAAACAATCACTAAATTAAGACATAGTTTATGCATCTTCTTTTCCAAATCATATATTAACATTACTTTCTAAATTTAATAGATTTATAACACCTCTTCATAACCCTTGAACACCACTTTGCAATTGACACAGGTTTTCTCCCTCTCGGATTAATAGATTTTGTTCATGTTGCGTTTTAATGAAGTTTTAATGTCTCCTGAAATAATTATCAGTGTCACCTACTGCTGAGAGTTACTCATTTGAAAATTATTGTGTTTCAGTATATACGGGTTGTGCCTTCCTTTTGATTTTCAGCTCTGCTAGTGCACTTCCAATAGTGACAAATTTATGTTCTTCACTTTCTTGTGTCTAGTTGCCGTTCATTGCTGTCGTATGCATTATCTCAAAGCAAAATTAACTTTCAGATTTTTCTAAAAGCAGACGATATAAAATAACTTTATCTCCTGTTTTTAGAAAGAGCATAGAGCTATGCTAAGAACCTTGAAACAAATATATGTCCGTAATAAACCTGATGATTGGCGTGTACATAAAATTTAGTTAAAAAAATTCACCGTTAAAACACACTCACAAATAGGCAAAAAGAATAAGAAAAGTCTATATTATTTATTTATTTTATATTACTTACCAAACATTTTCGCATGTGATAACTTGTAGAATGTAGTTGGTATCTGCTGGTAACGAAGGCCATGAAAGTTTGTGTTTAGCACGTTTTCTTGACGGGTATTCAAGACTAGCTCTCTTCATCGTCACGTCACAGTTCAGGCTACACACACAAACTTCGGACATGTATATATATCTGTCGTACGGTATGTGCATACAAGCGTATGCACATACACGTGCAGCATTCATACTTGTATAGACGTATATACCCTTCACTTAAGTATATCGAAATATACTGTAAGGAAGAATACCTATGCCATACCCTCATTGACACACGCAAACACCCATTCAGACAGAATATATATACAGTAAGCATAAAAAGACACTTATGTAGAAGGAAACTCAACTTAAGGAAACGCATGTAATCGTCTTATGGAATATACAGTATTCGCATTTTTAACAAAGCGGCATGAATTGCAAAGAAATGTATGTACTTCCTGTTCCCAAATAAGCGTTGTTCCACCTGCATAAACAAATATGACAAATTATATAAAAATCATTTGTCATAAAGAATATTTGTCCAAAAATGGTATACAATTTGCTGTCACGTGTGATTCATTTGTACAGAGATTCTACCGTTTTCACGGCACGATAAATAAACAAATATTTTATATATTTTTTAAATGTATGTCCGTAAGTGAAGAATGCTGAAACGTTTATGCATGACTTGTAATCCCTAACTGGAAATCTCAAGAGCATTCCTATATAGAAATATATTATTAATATTGCCTACAATTTCATAGAGTGTTAGGCGTATATGAAGACCGATATAATGTTCCGTCGAAAAAAGAAATAATAAAAACTTATTAATTCCAATTGAGGCCAGAGAATTCGCCTATGCATGAACATTTAATAATAATTACCACTAATTTACAATCTTACAGATTTGATTACCATAATTATTTGATAAATTTTCCTCATTCTTCTTAGGAAAGTTATTCTCGTTTAGGTTTGTGATTGAGTAGAAAACAATCACTAAATTAAGACATGGTTTATGCATCTTCTTTTCCAAATCATATATTAACATTACTTTCTAAATTTAATAGATTTATAACACCTCTTCATAACCCTTGAACACCACTTTGCAATTGACACAGGTTTTCTCCCTCTCGGATTAATAGATTTTGTTCATGTTGCGTTTTAATGAAGTTTTAATGTCTCCTGAAATAATTATCAGTGTCACCTACCGCTGAGAGTTACTCATTTGAAAATTATTGTGTTTCAGTATATACGGGTTGTGCCTTCCTTTTGATTTTCAGCTCTGCTAGTGCACTTCCAATAGTGACAAATTTATGTTCTTCACTTTCTTGTGTCTAGTTGCCGTTCATTGCTGTCGTATGCATTATCTCAAAGCAAAATTAACTTTCAGATTTTTCTAAAAGCAGACGATATAAAATAACTTTATCTCCTGTTTTTAGAAAGAGCATAGAGCTATGCTAAGAACCTTGAAACAAATATATGTCCGTAATAAACCTGATGATTGGCGTGTACATAAAATTTAGTTAAAAAAATTCACCGTTAAAACACACTCACAAATAGGCAAAAAGAATAAGAAAAGTCTATATTATTTATTTATTTTATATTACTTACCAAACATTTTCGCATGTGATAACTTGTAGAATGTAGTTGGTATCTGCTGGTAACGAAGGCCATGAAAGTTTGTGTTTAGCACGTTTTCTTGACGGGTATTCAAGACTAGCTCTCTTCATCGTCACGTCACAGTTCAGGCTACACACACAAACTTCGGACATGTATATATATCTGTCGTACGGTATGTGCATACAAGCGTATGCACATACACGTGCAGCATTCATACTTGTATAGACGTATATACCCTTCACTTAAGTATATCGAAATATACTGTAAGGAAGAATACCTATGCCATACCCTCATTGACACACGCAAACACCCATTCAGACAGAATATATATACAGTAAGCATAAAAAGACACTTATGTAGAAGGAAACTCACCTTAAGGAAACGCATGTAATCGTCTTATGGAATATACAGTATTCGCATTTTTAACAAAGCGGCATGAATTGCAAAGAAATGTATGTACTTCCTGTTCCCAAATAAGCGTTGTTCCACCTGCATAAACAAATATGACAAATTATATAAAAATCATTTGTCATAAAGAATATTTGTCCAAAAATGGTATACAATTTGCTGTCACGTGTGATTCATTTGTACAGAGATTCTACCGTTTTCACGGCACGATAAATAAACAAATATTTTATATATTTTTTAAATGTATGTCCGTAAGTGAAGAATGCTGAAACGTTTATGCATGACTTGTAATCCCTAACTGGAAATCTCAAGAGCATTCCTATATAGAAATATATTATTAATATTGCCTACAATTTCATAGAGTGTTAGGCGTATATGAAGACCGATATAATGTTCCGTCGAAAAAAGAAATAATAAAAACTTATTAATTCCAATTGAGGCCAGAGAATTCGCCTATGCATGAACATTTAATAATAATTACCACTAATTTACAATCTTACAGATTTGATTACCATAATTATTTGATAAATTTTCCTCATTCTTCTTAGGAAAGTTATTCTCGTTTAGGTTTGTGATTGAGTAGAAAACAATCACTAAATTAAGACATGGTTTATGCATCTTCTTTTCCAAATCATATATTAACATTACTTTCTAAATTTAATAGATTTATAACACCTCTTCATAACCCTTGAACACCACTTTGCAATTGACACAGGTTTTCTCCCTCTCGGATTAATAGATTTTGTTCATGTTGCGTTTTAATGAAGTTTTAATGTCTCCTGAAATAATTATCAGTGTCACCTACCGCTGAGAGTTACTCATTTGAAAATTATTGTGTTTCAGTATATACGGGTTGTGCCTTCCTTTTGATTTTCAGCTCTGCTAGTGCACTTCCAATAGTGACAAATTTATGTTCTTCACTTTCTTGTGTCTAGTTGCCGTTCATTGCTGTCGTATGCATTATCTCAAAGCAAAATTAACTTTCAGATTTTTCTAAAAGCAGACGATATAAAATAACTTTGTCTCCTGTTTTTAGAAAGAGCACAGAGCTATGCTAACAACCTTGAAACAAATATATGTCCGTAATAAACCTGATGATTGGCGTGTACATAAAATTTAGTTAAAAAAATTCACCGTTACAAACACACTCACAAATAGGCAAAAAGAATAAGAATAGTCTATTTTATTTATTTATTTTATATTACTCACCAAACTTTTTCGCATGTGATAACTTGTAGAATGTAGTTGGTATCTGCTGGTAACGAAGGCCATGAAAGTTTGTGTTTAGCACGTTTTCTTGACGGGTATTCAAGACTAGCTCTCTTCATCGTCACGTCACAGTTCAGGCTACACACACAAACTTCGGACATGTATATATATCTGTCGTACGGTATGTGCATACATACTTGTATAGACGTATATACCCTTCACTTAAGTATATCGAAATATACTGTAAGGAAGATACCTATGCCATACCCTCATTGACACACGCAAACACCCATTCAGACAGAATATATATACAGTAAGCATACAATGACACTTACGTAGAAGGAAAATCTCCTTAAGGAAACGCATGTAATAATCTTATGGAACATACAGTATTCGGATTTTAAACAATGCGGCATGAATTGCAAAGAAATATATGTACTTCCTGTTCCCAAATAAACGTTGTCCCCCTGAAGAAACAAATATGACTAATTATATAAAAGTCTTTGGGCATAAAAGAATATTTGTCCATCAAATGTATACATTTTGCTGTCACGTGTGATACATGTGTACAGAGATTATATCGTTTTCACGGCAATAGAATGCCATCTATATAGTTTTCAATTTCGATATTTGTGTACGTAAATTTAAGGTACATGACGCAAGTAAAGTTATCCGGTCAAATAAGTTGGCAACAGCACTTCTGTTTCACGACATTCCCTGTTTACATTAGTCTGGATATATTACACGTCTCATATTATCCTTTAGCAGTAACATCAAGTCGATTACTTCTATTTTTGCGAAGCAATTTTTATTAAATATATTTTTAAATGTATCTCCGTACGTGAAGAATGCTGAAACGTTACTGCTTGACTTGTAATCCCTAACTGGAAAACTCAAGAGCATTCCTATATAGATTAATAGTATTAATTTTGCCTACAATTTCAGAGAGTGTTAGGCGTATATGCAGACCGATATATTCCCGAATCCCTGTGTCCAAAAAAGAAATACTAAAGACTGTTATTAATTCTAATTGCGGCCAGTAAATTCGCATATGCATGAGCATTTAATAATAATTAACATTAATTTACAATCTTACATTTTTGTTTACCATAGGTATTTGATAAATTTTCCACTTTCCTCTTAGGAAAGTTATTCTCGTTTAGTTGTGATTGAGTAGAAAACAATCCCTAAAGTATTACATGGTTTATGCATCTTCTTTTCCAAATCATATATTAACATTACTTTCCAATTTAATAGATTTATAACACCTCTTCATATCCCTTGAACACCACTTTGCTATTGACCACAGGTTTTCTCCTGCACAGATTAATAAATTTTGTTCATATTGCGTATTAATGTAGCTTTAATGTCTCCTGAAGTAATTATCAGTGTCACCTACTGCTGACAATTACTAATATAAAATTTTTGTGTTTCAGTATTTACGGTTTGGGCCTTCCTTTTGATTCTCAACTCTGCTAGTGTACTTCCAATAGTGACAATTTTATGTTCTTCACTTTCTTGTGTATAGTTGCCGTTCATTGCAGTCGTATCTCAAAGCAAAATTAACTTCCAGATTTTTCTAAAATCAGACGATATAAACTAACTTTAACTCCTGTTTTTAGAAAGAGCATAGAGGTTTCTTAACAAACTTGAAACACATATATATCCGTAGTAAACCTGATGATTAGCGTGTACATAAAATTTAGTTAAAAAAGTTCACCGTTACAAAAACACTCACAACTAAGGCAAAAAGAATAAAAAAAGGCAATATTATTTATTTATGTTATATTACTCACCAAACATTTTCGCATGTGATAACTTGTAGATTGTAGATGGTACCTGCTGGTAACGAAGGCCATGAATGTCTGTGTTTAGCACGTTTTCTTGACGGGTATGCAAGAGTAGCTCTCTTCATCGTAACGTCATAGTTCAGCCTACACACACAAACTTCGGACACTTACCGAGTAAACGTACAAGGAATCTCTCCTTGAGGAAACGCATGTAATCCTCTTATGGAATATAAAATATTCGCATTTTAAACACTACGGCATGAATTGCAAAGAAATGTATGTACTTCCTGTTCCCAAATAAACGTTATTCCACCTGCAGAAACAAATATGACAAATTATATAAAAATCGTTTGGTCATAAAAGAATATTTGTCCAACAAATGTATACATTTTACTGTCACGTGTGATTCATGTGTACAGAGATTCTATCGTCTTCACGGCACGAGAATGCCATCTAAATAGTTTTCAATTTCGATTTATTTGTACGTAAATTTAAGGTTCATGCAGTAAGTAAAGATATCCGATCAAATAAGTTGGCAACAGCACCTCTGTTTCACGAAATAGTTCAGCCTACACACACAAGCTTCTGACATCTATATATATCTGTCGTACGGTATGTGCATACAAGCGTATGCACATACACGTACAGCATTCATACATGTATAGACGTATATAACATTCACTTATGTATATCGAAATATACTGTAAGGAAGAATACATATGCCATACCCTCAATCACACACGCAAACACCCATTCAGACAGAATATATATACAGTAAGCATACAATGACACTTACCGAGTAAACGTAGAAGGAAACTCTCCTTAAGGAAACGCATGTAATCGTCTTATGGAACATATAGTATTCGCATTTTAAACACAGCGGCATGAATTGCAAAGAAATGTATGTACTTCCTGTTCCCAAATAAACGTTGTTCCACCTGCAGAAACAAATATGACAAATTATATAAAAACCGTTTGGTCATAAAAGAATATTTGTCTAACAAATGTATACATTTTGCTGTCACGTGTGATTAATGTGTACAGAGAATCTATCGTTTTCACGGCACGATAAATAAACAAACATTATATATATATTTTTAAATGTAGCTCCGTACGTGAAGAATGCTGAAACGTTAATGCATGACTTGTAATCCCTAACTGGAAATCTCAAGAGCATTCCTATATAGAAATATATTATTATTATTGCCTTCAATTTCATAGAGTGTTAGGCTTATATGAAGACCGATATAATATTACGTCGTAAAAAGAAATAATAAAGACTGTTATTAATTCCAATTGCGGCCAGAGAATTCTCCTATGCATGAGCATTTAATAATATTTACCATTAATTTACAATCTTACATATTTGTTTGCCATAAATTTTTGATAAATATTCCTCATTCCCCTTAAGAACGTTATTCTCGTTTACGTTTGTAATTGAGTAGAAAACAATCACTAAAATAATACATGGTTTATGCATCTTCTTTTCCAAATCATATATTAACATTACTTTCTATTTTAATAGATTTTAACACCTCTTCATTACCCTTGAACAGCACTTTGCTATTGACCACAGGTTTTCTCCCTCTCAGATTAATAGATTTTGTTCATGTTGCGTTTTAATGTCTCCTGAAAAAATTATCAGTGTCACCTACTGCTGACAGTTACTCATTTGAAAATTATTGTGTTTCAGTATCTACGTATTGGGGCTTCCTTTTGATTCTCAGCTCTGCTAGTGCACTTCAAATAGTGACAAATTTATGTTCTTCACTTTCTTGTATCTAGTTGCCGTTCATTGCTGTCGTATGCATTATCTCAATGCAAAATTAACTTTCAGATTTATCTAAAACCAGACGATATAAAATAACTTTTTCTCCTGTTTTTAGAAAGAGCATAGAGGTATGCTAACCACCTTGAAACAAATATATGTCCGTAATAAACCTGATGATTGGCGTGTACATAAAATTTAGTTAAAAAAAATTCCCACTTACAAACACACTCACAAATAGGCAAAAAGAATAAGAAAAGTCTATATTATTTATCTATTTTATATTACTCACCAAACATTTTCGAAAGTGATAACTTGTAGATTGTAGTTGGTGTCTGCTGGGAACGAAGGCCATGAAAGTCTATGTTTAGCAGGTTTTCTTGACGGGTATGCAAGACTAGCTCTCTTCATCGTCACGTCATAGTTCAGCCTACACACACAAACTTCTGACATCTATATATATATCTGTCGTACGGTATGTGCATACAAGCGTATGAACATACACGTACAGCATTCATACATGTATAGACGTATATACCATTCACTTACGTATATCGAAATATACAGTAAGGAAGAATACATATGCCATACCCTCTCAATCACACACGCAATCACCCATTCAGACTGAATATATATTCAGTAAGCATACAATGACACTTACAGAGTAAACGTAGTAGGAAACTCTCCTTAAGGAAACGCATGTAATCGTCTTATGGAACATACAGTATTTGCATTTTAAACACAGCGGCATGAATTGAAAGAAACGTAAGTACTTCCTGTTCCCAAATAAACGTTGTTCCACCTGCAGAAACAAATATGACAATTTATATAAAAACCGTTTGGTCATAAAAGAATATTTGTCCAACAAATGTATACATTTTACTGTCACGGTGATTCATGTGTACAGAGATTCTATCGTTTTCACGGCACGAGAATGCCATTTAAATTGTTTTGAATTTCGATATATGTGTACGTAAATTTAAGGTTCATGCAGTAAGTAAAGTTATCCGATCAAATAAGTTGGCAACAGCAACTCTGTTTCACGAAATTCCCTGTTTACATTAGTCTGGGTATATTCTACGTCCCAAATTCTACATTCGCAATAACAACATGACAATTACTTTTATATTAGCGAAGCAATTTTTATTATATATATTGTTTTTAAATCTATCTCCGTACGTGAAGAATGCTGAAACATTCATGCATGACATGTAATCCCTAACTGGAAATCTCAAGAGCATTCGTATATAGAATAACATTATTAATATTGCCTACAAATTCATGGAGTGTTAGGCGTATATGAAGACCGATATAATATTCCCGAATCCCTGTGTCGTGAAAAGAAATAATAAAGAATGTTATTAATTCCAATTGCGGATAGTGAATTCGCCTGTGCATGAGCATATAATAATAATTACCACTAGTTTACAATCTTACAGATTTGTTTACCATAATTATTTGATAAATTTTCCTCATTCCTCTTAGGAATATTATTCTCGTTTAGGTTTGTGATTGAGTAGAAAACAATCACTAAAATAATACATGGTTTATGCATCTTCTTTTCCAAATCATATATTAACATTACTTTCTATTTTAATAGATTTTTAACACCACTTCATTACCCTTGAACAAAACTTTGCTATTGACCACATGTTTTCTCCTGCTCAGATTAATAGATTTTGTTCATGTTGCGTATTAATGTAGCTTTAATGTCTCCTGAAATAATTATCAGTGTCACCTACTGCTGACAATTATTCATTTGAAAATTATTGTTTTTCAATATTTACGGATTGGGCCTTCCCTTTGATTCTCAGCTCTGCTAGTGCACTTCCAATAGTGACAAATTTATGTTCTTCACTTCTTGTGTCTAGTTGCCGATCGTTGCTGTCGTATGCATTATCTCAAAGCAAAATTAACTTTCAGATTTTTCTAAAACCAGACGATATAAAATAACTTTATCTCCTGTCTTTAGAAAGAGCATAGAGGTATGCTAACAACCTTGAAACAAATATATGTCCGTAATAAACCGGATGATTGGCGTGTACATAAAATTTAGTTAAAAAAATTCACCGTAACAAACACACTCACAAATAGGCAAAAAGAATAAGAAAAGTCTATATTATTTATTTATTTTATATTACTCACCAAACATTTTCGCATGTGATAACTAGTAGAATGTAGTTGGTATTTGCTGGTAACGAAGGCCATGAAAGTCTGTGTTTAGCACGTTTTCTTGACTGGTATTCAAGACTAGCTCTCTTCATCGTCACGTCACAATTCAGCCTACACACACAAACTTCGGACATGTATATATATCTGTCGTACTATATGTGCATACAAGCGTATGCACTTACACGTGCAGCATTCATACTTGTATAGACGTATATACCCTTCACTTAAGTATATCGAAATATACTGTAAGGAAGAATACATATGCCATACCCTCATTCACACACGCAAACACCCATTCAGACAGAATATATATACAGTAAGCATACAATGACACTTACCGAGTAAACGTAGAAGGAACTCTCCTTAAGGAAACGCATGTGACCGGCTTATGGAAAATACAGTATTCGCATTTTAAACACACCGGCTTGTAATGAAAAAACATGTATGTACTTCCTGTTTCCAAATATCCGTTGTTCCACCTGCAGAAAGAAATTATATAAAAATCATTTGGTCATAAATGAATATTTGTCCAAAAAAATGTATACATTTTGGTGTCACGTGTGGTTAATGTGTACAGAGAATCTATCGTTTTCACGGCACGATAAATAAACAAATATTAAAAATATAGTTTTTTAAATGTATCTCCGTACGTGAGGAATGCTGAAACGTTAATGCATGGCTTGCAATCCCTAACTGGAAATCTCATGAACATTCCAATATAGAATTATATTATTAATATTGCCTACAATTTCATAGAGTGTTAGGCTTTTATGAAGATCGATATAATATTCCGTCGTAAAAAGAAATAATAAAGACTGTTATTAATTCCAATTGCGGCCAGAGAATTCGCCTATGCATCAGCATTTAATAATATTTACCATTAATTTACAATCTTACAGATTTGTTTACCATAATTATTTGATAAATTTTCCTTATTCCTCTTAGGAAAGTTATTCTCATTTAGGTTTGTGATTGAGTAGAAAACAATCACTAAAATAATACATGGTTTATGCATCTTCTTTTCGAAATCATATATTAACATTACTTTCTAATTTAATAGATTTATAACACCTCTTCATAACCCTTGTACACCACTTTGCTATTGACCACAGGATTTCTCCTGCTCAGAATAATAGATTTTGTTCATGTTGCGTTTTAATGTCTCCTGAAAAAATTATCAGTGTCACCTACTGCTGACAGTTACTCATTTGAAAATTATTGTGTTTCAGTATTTACGTATTGGGGCTTCCTTTTGATTCTCAGCTCTGCTAGTGCATTTTCAATAGTGACAAATTTATGTTCTTCACTTTATTGTGTCTAGTTGACGTTCATTGCTGTCGTATTCATTATCTCAAAGCAAAATTAACTTTCAGATTTTTCTAAAACCAGACGATATAAAATAACTTTATCTCCTGTTTTAGAAAGAGCATAGAGGTATGCTAACAACCTTGAAACAAATCTATGTCCGTAATAAACCTGATGATTGGCGTGTACATAAAATTTAGTTAAAAAAAAATCACAGTTACAAACACACTCACAAATAGGCAAAAGAATAAGAAAAGTCTATATTATTTATCTATTTTTTATTACTCACCATATATTTTCGAAAGTGATAACCTGTAGATTGTAGTTGGTATCTGCTGGTAACGAAAGCCATGAAACTCCTTGTTTAGCAGGTTTTCTTGACGGGTATGGAAGACTAGCTCTCTTCATCGTCACGTCATAGTTCAGCCTACAAACACCAACTTCGGACATGTATATATATCTGTCGTACGGTATGTGCATACAAGCGTATGCACCTACACGTACAGCATTCGTACTTGTATAGACGTATATACCCTTCACTTACGTATATCGAAATATACTGTAAGTAAGATTACTTATGCCATACCCTCATTCACACACGCAAACACCCATTCAGACTGAATATATATACAGTAAGCATACAATGACACTTACCGAGTAAACGTACAAGGAATCTCTCCTTGAGGAAACGCTTGTAATCCTCTTATGGAAAATAAAGTATTCGCATTTTAAACACTACGGCATGAATTGCAAAGAAATGTATGTACTTCCTGTTCCCAAATAAACGTTATTCCACCTGCAGAAACAAATATGACAAATTATATAAAAATCGTTTGGTCATAAAAGAATATTTGTCCAACAAATGTATACATTTTACTGTCACGTGTGATTCATGTGTACAGAGATTCTATCGTCTTCACGGCACGAGAATGCCATCTAAATTGTTTTCAATTTCGATATATGTGTACGTAAATTTAAGGTTCATGCAGTAAGTAAAGATATCCGATCAAATATGTTGGCAACAGCACCTCTGTTTCACGAAATTCCCTGTTTACATTAGTCTGGGTATATTCTACGTCCTATATTCTACATTCGCAATAACAACAAGACGATTACTTTTATATTTGCGAAGAAATTTTTATTATATATTTTTTTTAAATGTATCTCCGTACGTGAAGAATGCAGAAACGTTAATGCATGACTTATAATCCCTAACTGGAAATCTCAAGAGCATTCGTATATAGAATAATATTATTAATATTGCCTACAAATTCATAGAGTGTTAGGCGTATATGAAGACCGATATAGTATTCCCGAATCCCTGTGTCGTAAAAAGAAATAATAAAGACTGTTATTAATTCCAATTGCGGATAGTGAATTCGCCTATGCATGAGCATTTAATAATAATTACCATTAATTTACAATTTTACAGATTTGTTTACCATAATTATTTGATACATTTTCCTCATTTCTCTTAGGAATATTATTCTCGTTTAGGTTTGTGATTGAGTAGAAAACAATCACTAATATAATACATGGTTTATGCATCTTCTTTTCCAAATCATATATTAACATTACTTTCTAATTTAATAGATTTATAACACCTCTTCATTACCCTTGAACACCACATTGCTATTGACCACAGGTTTTCTCCTGCTCAGATTAATAGATTTTGTTCATGTTTCGTATTAATGTAGTTTTAATGTCTCCTGAAAAAATTATCAGTGTCACCTACTGCTGACAGTTACTCATTTGAAAATTATTGTGTTTCAGTATCTACGTATTGGGGCTTCCTTTTGATTCTCAGCTCTGCTAGTGCACTTCAAATAGTGACAAATTTATGTTCTTCACTTTCTTGTATCTAGTTGCCGTTCATTGCTGTCGTATGCATTATCTCAATGCAAAATTAATTTTCAGATTTTTCTAAAACCAGACGATATAAAATAACTTTATCTCCTGTCTTTAGAAAGAGCATAGATGTATGCTAACAACCTTGAAACAAATATATGTCCGTAATAAACCGGATGATTGGCATGTACATAAAATTTAGTTAAAAAAGTTCACCGTTACAAACACACTCACAAATAGGCAAAAAGAATAAGAAAAGTATATTATTTATTTATTTTATATTACTCACCAAACATTTTCGCATGTGATAACTTGTAGAATGTAGTTGGTATTTGCTGGTAACGAAGGCCATGAAAGTCTGTGTTTAGCACGTTTTCTTGACGGGTATTCAAGACTAGCTCTCTTCATCGTCACGTCACAGTTCAGCCTACACACACAAACTTCGGACATGTATATATATCTGTCGTACTGTATGTGCATACAAGCGTATGCACTTAAACGTGCAGGATTCATACTTGTATAGACGAATATACCGTTCACTTAAGTATATCGAAATATATTGTAAGGAAGAATACAAATGCCATACCCTCATTCACACACGCAAACACCCATTCAGACAGAATATATATACAGTAAGCATACAATGACACCTACCGAGTAAACGTAGAAGGAACTCTCCTTTAGGAAACGTATGTAATCGGCTTATGGAACATACAGTATTCGCATTTTAAACACACCGGCTTGTAAAGCAAAAAAATGTATGTACTTCCTATTTCCAAATACCCGTTGTTCCACCTGCAGAAAAAAATATGACAAATTATATAAAAATCATTTTTTCATAAAAGAATATTTGTCCAAAAAATGTATACATTTTGCTGTCACGTGTGATTAATATGTACAGAGAATCTATCGTTTTCACGGCACGATAAATAAACAAATATTATATATACTTTTTTAAATGTATCTCCGTACGTAAAGAATGCTGAAACGTTAATGCTTGTAATCCCTAACTGGAAATCTCAAGAGCATTCCTATATAGAAATATATTATTATTATTGCCTTCAATTTCATAGAGTGTTAGGCTTATATGAAGACCGATATGATATTCCGTCGTAAAAAGAAATAATAAAGACTGTTATTAATTCCAATTGCGGCCAGAGAATTCGCCTATGCATGAGTATTTAATAATATTTACCATTAATTTACAATCTTACATATTTGTTTGCCATAAGTTTTTGATAAATATTCCTCATTCCCCTTAAGAACGTTATTCTCGTTTACGTTTGTAATTGAGTAGAAAACAATCACTAAAATAATACATGGTTTATGCATCTTCTTTTCCAAATCATATATTAACATTACTTTCTATTTTAATAGATTTTAACACCTCTTCATTACCCTTGAACACCACTTTGCTATTGACCACAGGTTTTCTCCCTCTCAGATTAATAGATTTTGTTCATGTTGCGTTTTAATGTCTCCTGAAAAAATTATCAGTGTCACCTACTGCTGACAGTTACTCATTTGAAAATTATTGTGTTTCAGTATTTACGTATTGGGGCTTCGTTTTGATTCTCAGCTCTGCTAGCGCAATTCCAATAGTGACAAATTTATGTTCTTCACTTTCTTGTAACTAGTTGCCGTTCATTGCTGTCGTATGCATTATCTCAATGCAAAATTAACTTTCAGATTTATCTAAAACCAGACAATATAAAATACCTTTTTCTCCTGTTTTTAGAAAGAGCATAGAGGTATGCTAACCAACTTGAAACAAATATATGTCCGTAATAAACCTGATGATTGGCGTGTGCATAAAATTTAGTTAAAAAAAATTCCCAGTTACAAACACACTCACAAATAGGCAAAAAGAATAAGAAAAATCTAGATTATTTATCTATTTTATATTACTCACCAAACATTTTCGAATGTGATAACTTGTAGATTGTTGTTGGTGTCTGCTGGTAACGAAGGCCATGAAAGTCTATGTTTAGCAGGTTTTCTTGACGGGTATGCAAGACTAGCTCTCTTCATCGTCACGTCATAGTTCAGCCTACACACACAAACTTCTGACATCTATATATATCTGTCGTACGGTATGTGCATACAAGCGTATGCACATGCACGTACAGCATTCATACATGTATAGACGTATATACCATTCACTTACGTATATCGAAATATACAGTAAGGAAAAACACATATGCCATACCCTCAATCACACACGCAAACACCCATTCAGACAGAATATATATACAGTAAGCATACAATGACACTTACAGAGTAAACGTAGAAGGAATCTCTCCTTAAGGAAACGCATGTAATCGTCTAATGGAACATACAGTATTCGCATTTTAAACACAGCGGCATGAATTGAAAGAAACGTATGTACTTCCTGTTCCCAAATAAACGTTGTTCCACCTGCAGAAACAAATATGACAAATTATATAAAAACCGTTTGGTCATAAAAGAATATTTGTCCAACAAATGTATACATTTTGCTGTCAGGAGTGATTCATGTGTACAGAGATTCTATCGTTTTCACGGCACGATAAATAAACATACATTATATATGTATTTTTAAATATATCTCCGTACGTGAATAATGCTGAAACGTTAAGGCATGACTTGTAATCCCTAACTGGAATTCTCAAGAGCATTCCTATATAGAATAATATTATTAATATTGCTTACAATTTCATATAGCTTTAGGCGTATATAAAGAGCGATATAATATTCCCGAATCCCTTTGTCGTAAGAAGAAATAATAAAGACTGTTATTAATTCCAATTGCACATAGTGAATTCGCCTGTGCATGAGCATTTAATAATAATTACCATTAATTTACAATCTTACAGATTTGTTTACCTTAATTATTTGATAAATTTTCCTCATTCCTCTTAGGAACATTATTCTCGTTTAGGTTTGTGATTGAGTAGAAAACAATCACTAAAATAATACATGGTTTATGCATCTTCTTTTCCAAACCATATATTAACATTACTTTCTAATTTAATAGATTTATAACACCTCTTCATTACCCTTGAACACCACTTTGCTATTGACCAAAGGTTTTCTCCTGCTCAGATTAATAGTTTTTGTTCATGTTGCGTATTAATGTAGTTTTAATGTCTCCTGAAATAATTGTCAGTGTCACCTACTGCTGACAGTTATTCATTCGAAAATTATTGTGTTTAAGTATTTACGGATTGGGCCTTCCCTTTGATTCTCAGCTAATCTAGTGCACTTCCAATAGTGACAAATTTATGTTCTTCACTTTCTTGTGTCTAGTTGCCGTTCGTTGCTGTCGTATGCATTATCTCAAAGCAAAATTAACTTTCAGAATTTTCTAAAACCAGACGACATAAAATAACTTTATCTTCTGTTTTTAGAAAGAGCAAAGAGGTATGCTAACAACCTTGAAACAAATATATGTCCGTAATATACCTGATGATTGGCGTGTACATAAAATTTAGTTAAAAAAATTTCACAGTTACAAACACACTCACAAATAGGCAAAAAGGATAAGAAAAGTCTATATTATTTATCTATTTGTATTACTCACCACACATTTTCGCATGTGATAACTTGTAGATTGTAGTTGGTGTCTGCTGGTAACGAAGGCCATGAAAGTCTGTGTTTAGCAGGTTTTCTTGACGGGTATGCAAGACTAGTTCTCTTCGTCACGTCATAGTTCAGCCTACACACACAAACTTCGGACATGTATATATATCTGTCGTACGGTATGTGCATACAAGCGTATGCACATACACGTACAGCATTCATACTTGTATAGACGTATATACCCTTCACTTACGTATATCGAAATATACTGTAAAGAAGAATACATATGCCGTACCCTAATTCACACACGCAAACACCCATTCAGACAGAATATATATACAGTAAGCATACAATGACACTTACCGAGTACACGTAGAAGGAAACTCTCCTTGAGGAAACGCATGTAATCGTCTTATGGAACTTACAGTATTCGCATTTTAAACACACCGGCATGTAATGCAAAGAAATGTATGTACTTCCTGTTTCCAAATAAACTTTGTTCCGCCTGCAGAAACAAATATGACAAATTATATAAAAATCATTTGGCCATAAAAAAATATTTGTCAAAATAATGTATACATTTTTCTGTCAGGTGTGATTAATGTGTACAGAGAATCTATCGTTTTCACGGCACGATAAATAAACAAATATTATATATATATATTTTTAAAAGTAGCTCCGTACGTGAAGAATGCTGAAACGTTAATGCATGACTTGTAATCCCTAACTGGAAATCTCAAGAGCATTCCTATATAGAAATATATTGTTATTATTGCCTTCAATTTCATAGAGTGTTAGGCTTGTATGAAGACCGATATAATATTCCGTCGTAAAAAGAAATAATAAAGACTGTTATTAATTCCAATTGCGGCCAGAGAATTCTCCAATGCATGAGCATTTAATAATATTTACCATTAATTTACAATCTTACATATTTGTTTGCCAGAAATTTTTGATAAATATTCCTCATTCCCCTTAAGAACGTTATTCTCGTTTACGTTTGTAATTGAGTAGAAAACAATCACTAAAATAATACATGGTTTATGCATCTTCTTTCCAAATCATATATTAACATTACTTTCTATTTTAATAGATTTTAACACCTCTTCATTACCCTTGAACACCACTTTGCTATTGACCACAGGTTTTCTCCCTCTCAGATTAATAGATTTTGTTCATGTTGCGTTTTAATGTCTCCTGAAAAAATTATCAGTGTCACCTACTGCTGACAGTTACTCATTTGAAAATTATTGTGTTTCAGTATCTACGTATTGGGGCTTCCTTTTGATTCTCAGCTCTGCTAGTGCACTTCAAATAGTGACAAATTTATGTTCTTCACTTTCTTGTATCTAGTTGCCGTTCATTGCTGTCGTATGCATTATCTCAATGCAAAATTAATTTTCAGATTTTTCTAAAACCAGACGATATAAAATAACTTTATCTCCTGTCTTTAGAAAGAGCATAGATGTATGCTAACAACCTTGAAACAAATATATGTCCGTAATAAACCGGATGATTGGCATGTACATAAAATTTAGTTAAAAAAATTCACCGTTACAAACACACTCACAAATAGGCAAAAAGAATAAGAAAAGTATATTATTTATTTATTTTATATTACTCACCAAACATTTTCGCATGTGATAACTTGTAGAATGTAGTTGGTATTTGCTGGTAACGAAGGCCATGAAAGTCTGTGTTTAGCACGTTTTCTTGACGGGTATTCAAGACTAGCTCTCTTCATCGTCACGTCACAGCTCAGCCTACACACACAAACTTCGGACATGTATATATATCTGTCGTACTGTATGTGCATACAAGCGTATGCACTTAAACGTGCAGGATTCATACTTGTATAGACGAATATACCGTTCACTTAAGTATATCGAAATATATTGTAAGCAAGAATACAAATGCCATACCCTCATTCACACACGCAAACACCCATTCAGACAGAATATATATACAGTAAGCGTACAATGACACCTACCGAGTAAACGTAGAAGGAACTCTCCTTTAGGAAACGCATGTAATCGGCTATGGAACATACAGTATTCGCATTTTAAACACACCGGCTTGTAAAGCAAAAAAATGTATGTACTTCCTATTTCCAAATACCCGTTGTTCCACCTGCAGAAAAAAATATGACAAATTATATAAAAATCATTTTGTCATAAAAGAATATTTGTCCAAAAAATTTATACATTTTGCTGTCACGTGTGATTAATATGTACAGAGAATCTATCGTTTTCACGGCACGATAAATAAACAAATATTATATATACTTTTTTAAATGTATCTCCGTACGTAAAGAATGCTGAAACGTTAATGCTTGTAATCCCTAACTGGAAATCTCAAGAACATTCCTATATAGAAATATATTATTAATATTGCCTACAATTTCATAGAGTGTTAGGCTTATATGAAGACCGATATGATATTCCGTCGTAAAAAGAAATAATAAAGACTGTTATTAATTCCAATTGCGGCCAGAGAATTCGCCTATGCATGAGTATTTAATAATATTTACCATTAATTTACAATCTTACATATTTGTTTGCCATAAGTTTTTGATAAATATTCCTCATTCCCCTTAAGAACGTTATTCTCGTTTACGTTTGTAATTGAGTAGAAAACAATCACTAAAATAATACATGGTTTATGCATCTTCTTTTCCAAGTCATATATTAACATTACTTTCTATTTTAATAGATTTTAACACCTCTTCATTACCCTTGAACACCACTTTGCTATTGACCACAGGTTTTCTCCCTCTCAGATTAATAGATTTTGTTCATGTTGCGTTTTAAAGTCTCCTGAAAAAATTATCAGTGTCACCTACTGCTGACAGTTACTCATTTGAAAATTATTGTGTTTCAGTATTTACGTATTTGTGCTTCGTTTTGATTCTCAGCTCTGCTAGCGCAATTCCAATAGTGACAAATTTATGTTCTTCACTTTCTTGTAACTAGTTGCCGTTCATTGCTGTCGTATGCATTATCTCAATGTAAAATTAACTTTCAGATTTATCTAAAACCAGACAATATAAAATACCTTTTTCTCCTGTTTTTAGAAAGAGCATAGAGGTATGCTAACCAACTTGAAACAAATATATGTCCGTAATAAACCTGATGATTGGCGTGTACATAAAATTTATTTAAAAAAAATTCCCAGTTACAAACACACTCACAAATAGGCAAAAAGAATAAGAAAAGTCTAAATTATTTATCTATTTTATATAACTCACCAAACATTTTCGAATGTGATAACTTGTAGATTGTAGTTGGTGTCTGCTGGTAACGAAGGCCATGAAAGTCTATGTTTAGCAGGTTTTCTTGACGGGTATGCTAGACTAGCTCTCTTCATCGTCACGTCATAGTTCAGCCTACACACACAAACTTCTGACATCTATATATATCTGTCGTACGGTATGTGCATACAAGCGTATGCACATGCACGTACAGCATTCATACATGTATAGACGTATATACCATTCACTTACGTATATCGAAATATACAGTAAGGAAAAATACATATGCCATACCCTCAATCACACACGCAAACACCCATTCAGACAGAATATATATACAGTAAGCATACAATGACACTTACAGAGTAAACGTAGAAGGAATCTCTCCTTAAGGCAACGCATGTAATCGTGTTATGGAACATACAGTATTCGCATTTTAAACACAGCGGCATGAATTGAAAGAAACGTATGTACTTCCTGTTCCCAAATAAACGTTGTTCCACCTGCAGAAACAAATATGACAAATTATATAAAAACCGTTTGGTCATAAAAGAATATTTGTCCAACAAATGTATACATTTTGCTGTCAGGAGTGATTCATGTGTACAGAGATTCTATCGTTTTCACGGCACGATAAATAAACATACATTATATATGTATTTTTAAATATATCTCCGTACGTGAATAATGCTGAAACGTTAAGGCATGACTTGTAATCCCTAACTGGAATTCTCAAGAGCATTCCTATATAGAATAATATTATTAATATTGCTTACAATTTCATATAGCTTTAGGCGTATATAAAGAGCGATATAATATTCCCGAATCCCTTTGTCGTAAGAAGAAATAATAAAGACTGTTATTAATTCCAATTGCACATAGTGAATTCGCCTGTGCATGAGCATTTAATAATAATTACCATTAATTTACAAACTTACAGATTTGTTTACCTTAATTATTTGATAAATTTTCCTCATTCCTCTTAGGAACATTATTCTCGTTTAGGTTTGTGATTGAGTAGAAAACAATCACTAAAATAATACATGGTTTATGCATCTTCTTTTCCAAACCATATATTAACATTACTTTCTAATTTAATAGATTTATAACACCTCTTCATTACCCTTGAACACCACTTTGCTATTGACCAAAGGTTTTCTCCTGCTCAGATTAATAGTTTTTGTTCATGTTGCGTATTAATGTAGTTTTAATGTCTCCTGAAATAATTGTCAGTGTCACCTACTGCTGACAGTTATTCATTTGAAAATTATTGTGTTTAAGTATTTACGGATTGGGCCTTCCCTTTGATTCTCAGCTAATCTAGTGCACTTCCAATAGTGACAAATTTATGTTCTTCACTTTCTTGTGTCTAGTTGCCGTTCGTTGCTGTCGTATGCATTATCTCAAAGCAAAATTAACTTTCAGATTTTTCTAAAACCAGACGACATAAAATAACTTTATCTTCTGTTTTTAGAAAGAGCAAAGAGGTATGCTAACAACCTTGAAACAAATATATGTCCGTAATATACCTGATGATTGGCGTGTACATAAAATTTAGTTAAAAAAATTCACCGTAACAAACACACTCACAAATAGGCAAAAAGAATAAGAAAAGTCTATATTATTTATTTATTTTATATTACTCACCAAACATTTTCGAATGTGATAACTTATAGAATGTAGTTGGTATTTGCTGGTAACGAAGGCCATGAAAGTCTGTGTTTAGCACGTTTTCTTGACTGGTATTCAAGACTAGCTCTCTTCATCGTCACGTCACAATTCAGCCTACACACACAAACTTCGGACATGTATATATATCTGTCGTACTATATGTGCATACAAGCGTATGCACTTACACGTGCAGCATTCATACTTGTATAGACGTATATACCCTTCACTTAAGTATATCGAAATATACTGTAAGGAAGAATACATATGCCATACCCTCATTCACACACGCAAACACCCATTCAGACAGAATATATATACAGTAAGCATACAATGACACTTACCGAGTAAACGTAGAAGGAACTCTCCTTAAGGAAACGCATGTGACCGGCTTATGGAAAATACAGTATTCGCATTTTAAACACACCGGCTTGTAATGAAAAAACATGTATGTACTTCCTGTTTCCAAATATCCGTTGTTCCACCTGCAGAAAGAAATTATATAAAAATCATTTGGTCATAAATGAATATTTGTCCAAAAAAATGTATACATTTTGCTGTCACGTGTGGTTAATGTGTACAGAGAATCTATCGTTTTCACGGCACGATAAATAAACAAATATTAAAAATATAGTTTTTTAAATGTATCTCCGTACGTGAGGAATGCTGAAACGTTAATGCATGGCTTGCAATCCCTAACTGGAAATCTCATGAACATTCCAATATAGAATTATATTATTAATATTGCCTACAATTTCATAGAGTGTTAGGCTTTTATGAAGATCGATATAATATTCCGTCGTAAAAAGAAATAATAAAGACTGTTATTAATTCCAATTGCGGCCAGAGAATTCGCCTATGCATCGGCATTTAATAATATTTACCATTAATTTACAATCTTACAGATTTGTTTACCATAATTATTTGATAAATTTTCCTTATTCCTCTTAGGAAAGTTATTCTCATTTAGGTTTGTGATTGAGTAGAAAACAATCACTAAAATAATACATGGTTTATGCATCTTCTTTTCCAAATCATATATTAACATTACTTTCTAATTTAATAGATTTATAACACCTCTTCATAACCCTTGTACACCACTTTGCTATTGACCACAGGATTTCTCCTGCTCAGAATAATAGATTTTGTTCATGTTGCGTTTTAATGTCTCCTGAAAAAATTATCAGTGTCACCTACTGCTGACAGTTACTCATTTGAAAATTATTGTGTTTCAGTATTTACGTATTGGGGCTTCCTTTTGATTCTCAGCTCTGCTAGTGCATTTTCAATAGTGACAAATTTATGTTCTTCACTTTATTGTGTCTAGTTGACGTTCATTGCTGTCGTATTCATTATCTCAAAGCAAAATTAACTTTCAGATTTTTCTAAAACCAGACGATATAAAATAACTTTATCTCCTGTTTTAGAAAGAGCATAGAGGTATGCTAACAACCTTGAAACAAATCTATGTCCGTAATAAACCTGATGATTGGCGTGTACATAAAATTTAGTTAAAAAAAAATCACAGTTACAAACACACTCACAAATAGGCAAAAGAATAAGAAAAGTCTATATTATTTATCTATTTTTTATTACTCACCATATATTTTCGAAAGTGATAACCTGTAGATTGTAGTTGGTATCTGCTGGTAACGAAAGCCATGAAACTCTGTGTTTAGCAGGTTTTCTTGACGGGTATGGAAGACTAGCTCTCTTCATCGTCACGTCATAGTTCAGCCTACAAACACCAACTTCGGACATGTATATATATCTGTCGTACGATATGTGCATACAAGCGTATGCACCTACACGTACAGCATTCGTACTTGTATAGACGTATATACCCTTCACTTACGTATATCGAAATATACTGTAAGTAAGATTACTTATGCCATACCCTCATTCACACACGCAAACACCCATTCAGACTGAATATATATACAGTAAGCATACAATGACACTTACCGAGTAAACGTACAAGGAATCTCTCCTTGAGGAAACGCTTGTAATCCTCTTATGGAAAATAAAGTATTCGCATTTTAAACACTACGGCATGAATTGCAATGAAATGTATGTAATTCCTGTTCCCAAATAAACGTTGTTCCACCTGCAGAAACAAATATGACAAATTATATAAAAATCGTTTGGTCATAAAAAATATTTGTCCAACTAATGTATAAATTTTACTGTCACCTGTGATTCATGTGTCCAGAGATCCTATCGTTTTCACGGCACGAGAATGCCATCTAAATTGTTTTCAATTTCGATATATGTGTACGTAAATTTAAGGTTCATGCAGTAAGTAAAGATATCCGATCAAATATGTTGGCAACAGCACCTCTGTTTCACGAAATTCCCTGTTTACATTAGTCTGGGTATATTCTACGTCCTATATTCTACATTCGCAATAACAACAAGACGATTACTTTTATATTTGCGAAGAAATTTTTATTATATATTTTTTTTAAATGTATCTCCGTACGTGAAGAATGCAGAAACGTTAATGCATGACTTATAATCCCTAACTGGAAATCTCAAGAGCATTCGTATATAGAATAATATTATTAATATTGCCTACAAATTCATAGAGTGTTAGGCTTATATGATGACCGATATAGTATTCCCGAATCCCTGTGTCGTAAAAAGAAATAATAAAGACTGTTATTAATTCCAATTGCGGATAGTGAATTCGCCTATGCATGAGCATTTAATAATAATTACCATTAATTTACAATTTTACAGATTTGTTTACCATAATTATTTGATACATTTTCCTCATTTCTCTTAGGAATATTATTCTCGTTTAGGTTTGTGATTGAGTAGAAAACAATCACTAATATAATACATGGTTTATGCATCTTCTTTTCCAAATCATATATTAACATTACTTTCTAATTTAATAGATTTATAACACCTCTTCATTACCCTTGAACACCACTTTGCTATTGACCACAGGTTTTCTCCTGCTCAGATTAATAGATTTTGTTCATGTTTCGTATTAATGTAGTTTTAATGTCTCCTGAAATAATTATCAGTGTCACCTACTGCTGACAGTTACTCATTTGAAAATTATTGTGTTTAAGTATTTACGGTTTGTGTCTTCCTTTTGATTTTCAGCTCTGCTAGTGCACTTCCAATAGTGACAAATTTATGTTCTCCACTTACTTGTGTCTAGTTGCCGTTCATTGCTGTCGTATGCATTATCTCAAAGCATAATTAACTTTCAGATTTTTCTAAAACCAGACGATATAAAATAACTTTATCTCCTGTCTTTAGAAAGAGCATAGAGGTATGCTAACAACCTTGAAACAAATATATGTCCGTAATAAACCGGATGATTGGCATGTACATAAAATTTAGTTAAAAAAATTCACCGTTACAAACACACTCACAAATAGGCAAAAAGAATAAGAAAAGTATATTATTTATTTATTTTATATTACTCACCAAACATTTACGCATGTGATAACTTGTAGAATGTAGTTGGTATTTGCTGGTAACGAAGGCCATGAAAGTCTGTGTTTAGCACGTTTTCTTGACGGGTATTCAAGACTAGCTCTCTTCATCGTCACGTCACAGTTCAGCCTACACACACAAACTTCGGACATGTATATATATCTGTCGTACTGTATGTGCATACAAGCGTATGCACTTAAACGTGCAGGATTCATACTTGTATAGACGAATATACCGTTCACTTAAGTATATCGAAATATATTGTAAGGAAGAATACAAATGCCATACCCTCATTCACACACGCAAACACCCATTCAGACAGAATATATATACAGTAAGCATACAATGACACCTACCGAGTAAACGTAGAAGGAACTCTCCTTTAGGAAACGTATGTAATCGGCTTATGGAACATACAGTATTCGCATTTTAAACACACCGGCTTGTAAAGCAAAAAAATGTATGTACTTCCTATTTCCAAATACCCGTTGTTCCACCTGCAGAAAAAAATATGACAAATTATATAAAAATCATTTTTTCATAAAAGAATATTTGTCCAAAAAATGTATACATTTTGCTGTCACGTGTGATTAATATGTACAGAGAATCTATCGTTTTCACGGCACGATAAATAAACAAATATTATATATACTTTTTTAAATGTATCTCCGTACGTAAAGAATGCTGAAACGTTAATGCTTGTAATCCCTAACTGGAAATCTCAAGAGCATTAATATATAGAAATATATTATTATTATTGCCTTCAATTTCATAGAGTGTTAGGCTTGTATGAAGACCGATATAATATTCCGTCGTAAAAAGAAATAATAAAGACTGTTATTAATTCCAATTGCGGCCAGAGAATTCGCCTATGCATGAGTATTTAATAATATTTACCATTAATTTACAATCTTACATATTTGTTTGCCATAAGTTTTTGATAAATATTCCTCATTCCCCTTAAGAACGTTATTCTCGTTTACGTTTGTAATTGAGTAGAAAACAATCACTAAAATAATACATGGTTTATGCATCTTCTTTTCCAAATCATATATTAACATTACTTTCTATTTTAATAGATTTTAACACCTCTTCATTACCCTTGAACACCACTTTGCTATTGACCACAGGTTTTCTCCCTCTCAGATTAATAGATTTTGTTCATATTGCGTTTTAATGTCTCCTGAAAAAATTATCAGTGTCACCTACTGCTGACAGTTACTCATTTGAAAATTATTGTGTTTCAGTATTTACGTATTGGGGCTTCGTTTTGATTCTCAGCTCTGCTAGCGCAATTCCAATAGTGACAAATTTATGTTCTTCACTTTCTTGTAACTAGTTGCCGTTCATTGCTGTCGTATGCATTATCTCAATGCAAAATTAACTTTCAGATTTATCTAAAACCAGACAATATAAAATACCTTTTTCTCCTGTTTTTAGAAAGAGCATAGAGGTATGCTAACCAACTTGAAACAAATATATGTCCGTAATAAACCTGATGATTGGCGTGTGCATAAAATTTAGTTAAAAAAAATTCCCAGTTACAAACACACTCACAAATAGGCAAAAAGAATAAGAAAAGTCTAGATTATTTATCTATTTTATATTACTCACCAAACATTTTCGAATGTGATAACTTGTAGATTGTTGTTGGTGTCTGCTGGTAACGAAGGCCATGAAAGTCTATGTTTAGCAGGTTTTCTTGACGGGTATGCAAGACTAGCTCTCTTCATCGTCACGTCATAGTTCAGCCTACACACACAAGCTTCTGACATCTATATATATCTGTCGTACGGTATGTGCATACAAGCGTATGCACATGCACGTACAGCATTCATACATGTATAGACGTATATACCATTCACTTACGTATATCGAAATATACAGTAAGGAAAAACACATATGCCATACCCTCAATCACACACGCAAACATCCATTCAGACAGAATATATATACAGTAAGCATACAATGACACTTACAGAGTAAACGTAGAAGGAATCTCTCCTTAAGGAAACGCATGTAATCGTCTAATGGAACATACAGTATTCGCATTTTAAACACAGCGGCATGAATTGAAAGAAACGTATGTACTTCCTGTTCCCAAATAAACGTTGTTCCACCTGCAGAAACAAATATGACAAATTATATAAAAACCGTTTGGTCATAAAAGAATATTTGTCCAACAAATGTATACATTTTGCTGTCAGGAGTGATTCATGTGTACAGAGATTCTATCGTTTTCACGGCTCGATAAATAAACATACATTATATATGTATTTTTAAATATATCTCCGTACGTGAATAATGCTGAAACGTTAAGGCATGACTTGTAATCCCTAACTGGAATTCTCAAGAGCATTCCTATATAGAATAATATTATTAATATTGCTTACAATTTCATATAGCTTTAGGCGTATATAAAGAGCGATATAATATTCCCGAATCCCTTTGTCGTAAGAAGAAATAATAAAGACTGTTATTAATTCCAATTGCACATAGTGAATTCGCCTGTGCATGAGCATTTAATAATAATTACCATTAATTTACAATCTTACAGATTTGTTTACCTTAATTATTTGATAAATTTTCCTCATTCCTCTTAGGAACATTATTCTCGTTTAGGTTTGTGATTGAGTAGAAAACAATCACTAAAATAATACATGGTTTATGCATCTTCTTTTCCAAACCATATATTAACATTACTTTCTAATTTAATAGATTTATAACACCTCTTCATTACCCTTGAACACCACTTTGCTATTGACCAAAGGTTTTCTCCTGCTCAGATTAATAGTTTTTTTTCATGTTGCGTATTAATGTAGTTTTAATGTCTCCTGAAATAATTGTCAGTGTCACCTACTGCTGACAGTTATTCATTCGAAAATTATTGTGTTTAAGTATTTACGGATTGGGCCTTCCCTTTGATTCTCAGCTAATCTAGTGCACTTCCAATAGTGACAAATTTATGTTCTTCACTTTCTTGTGTCTAGTTGCCGTTCGTTGCTGTCGTATGCATTATCTCAAAGCAAAATTAACTTTCAGAATTTTCTAAAACCAGACGACATAAAATAACTTTATCTTCTGTTTTTAGAAAGAGCAAAGAGGTATGCTAACAACCTTGAAACAAATATATGTCCGTAATATACCTGATGATTGGCGTGTACATAAAATTTAGTTAAAAAAATTTCACAGTTACAAACACACTCACAAATAGGCAAAAAGGATAAGAAAAGTCTATATTATTTATCTATTTGTATTACTCACCACACATTTTCGCATGTGATAACTTGTAGATTGTAGTTGGTGTCTGCTGGTAACGAAGGCCATGAAAGTCTGTGTTTAGCAGGTTTTCTTGACGGGTATGCAAGACTAGTTCTCTTCGTCACGTCATAGTTCAGCCTACACACACAAACTTCGGACATGTATATATATCTGTCGTACGGTATGTGCATACAAGCGTATGCACATACACGTACAGCATTCATACTTGTATAGACGTATATACCCTTCACTTACGTATATCGAAATATACTGTAAAGAAGAATACATATGCCGTACCCTAATTCACACACGCAAACACCCATTCAGACAGAATATATATACAGTAAGCATACAATGACACTTACCGAGTACACGTAGAAGGAAACTCTCCTTGAGGAAACGCATGTAATCGTCTTATGGAACTTACAGTATTCGCATTTTAAACACACCGGCATGTAATGCAAAGAAATGTATGTACTTCCTGTTTCCAAATAAACTTTGTTCCGCCTGCAGAAACAAATATGACAAATTATATAAAAATCATTTGGCCATAAAAAAATATTTGTCAAAATAATGTATACATTTTTCTGTCAGGTGTGATTAATGTGTACAGAGAATCTATCGTTTTCACGGCACGATAAATAAACAAATATTATATATATATATTTTTAAAAGTAGCTCCGTACGTGAAGAATGCTGAAACGTTAATGCATGACTTGTAATCCCTAACTGGAAATCTCAAGAGCATTCCTATATAGAAATATATTATTATTATTGCCTTCAATTTCATAGAGTGTTAGGCTTGTATGAAGACCGATATAATATTCCGTCGTAAAAAGAAATAATAAAGACTGTTATTAATTCCAATTGCGGCCAGAGAATTCTCCTATGCATGAGCATTTAATAATATTTACCATTAATTTACAATCTTACATATTTGTTTGCCAGAAATTTTTGATAAATATTCCTCATTCCCCTTAAGAACGTTATTCTCGTTTACGTTTGTAATTGAGTAGAAAACAATCACTAAAATAATACATGGTTTATGCATCTTCTTTCCAAATCATATATTAACATTACTTTCTATTTTAATAGATTTTAACACCTCTTCATTACCCTTGAACACCACTTTGCTATTGACCACAGGTTTTCTCCCTCTCAGATTAATAGATTTTGTTCATGTTGCGTTTTAATGTCTCCTGAAAAAATTATCAGTGTCACCTACTGCTGACAGTTACTCATTTGAAAATTATTGTGTTTCAGTATCTACGTATTGGGGCTTCCTTTTGATTCTCAGCTCTGCTAGTGCACTTCAAATAGTGACAAATTTATGTTCTTCACTTTCTTGTATCTAGTTGCCGTTCATTGCTGTCGTATGCATTATCTCAATGCAAAATTAATTTTCAGATTTTTCTAAAACCAGACGATATAAAATAACTTTATCTCCTGTCTTTAGAAAGAGCATAGATGTATGCTAACAACCTTGAAACAAATATATGTCCGTAATAAACCGGATGATTGGCATGTACATAAAATTTAGTTAAAAAAATTCACCGTTACAAACACACTCACAAATAGGCAAAAAGAATAAGAAAAGTATATTATTTATTTATTTTATATTACTCACCAAACATTTTCGCATGTGATAACTTGTAGAATGTAGTTGGTATTTGCTGGTAACGAAGGCCATGAAAGTCTGTGTTTAGCACGTTTTCTTGACGGGTATTCAAGACTAGCTCTCTTCATCGTCACGTCACAGTTCAGCCTACACACACAAACTTCGGACATGTATATATATCTGTCGTACTGTATGTGCATACAAGCGTATGCACTTAAACGTGCAGGATTCATACTTGTATAGACGAATATACCGTTCACTTAAGTATATCGAAATATATTGTAAGGAAGAATACAAATGCCATACCCTCATTCACACACGCAAACACCCATTCAGACAGAATATATATACAGTAAGCGTACAATGACACCTACCGAGTAAACGTAGAAGGAACTCTCCTTTAGGAAACGCATGTAATCGGCTATGGAACATACAGTATTCGCATTTTAAACACACCGGCTTGTAAAGCAAAAAAATGTATGTACTTCCTATTTCCAAATACCCGTTGTTCCACCTGCAGAAAAAAATATGACAAATTATATAAAAATCATTTTGTCATAAAAGAATATTTGTCCAAAAAATGTATACATTTTGCTGTCACGTGTGATTAATATGTACAGAGAATCTATCGTTTTCACGGCACGATAAATAAACAAATATTATATATACTTTTTTAAATGTATCTCCGTACGTAAAGAATGCTGAAACGTTAATACTTGTAATCCCTAACTGGAAATCTCAAGAACATTCCTATATAGAAATATATTATTAATATTGCCTACAATTTCATAGAGTGTTAGGCTTATATGAAGACCGATATGATATTCCGTCGTAAAAAGAAATAATAAAGACTGTTATTAATTCCAATTGCGGCCAGAGAATTCGCCTATGCATGAGTATTTAATAATATTTACCATTAATTTACAATCTTACATATTTGTTTGCCATAAGTTTTTGATAAATATTCCTCATTCCCCTTAAGAACGTTATTCTCGTTTACGTTTGTAATTGAGTAGAAAACAATCACTAAAATAATACATGGTTTATGCATCTTCTTTTCCAAGTCATATATTAACATTACTTTCTATTTTAAGAGATTTTAACACCTCTTCATTACCCTTGAACACCACTTTGCTATTGACCACAGGTTTTCTCCCTCTCAGATTAATAGATTTTGTTCATGTTGCGTTTTAAAGTCTCCTGAAAAAATTATCAGTGTCACCTACTGCTGACAGTTACTCATTTGAAAATTATTGTGTTTCAGTATTTACGTATTGGTGCTTCGTTTTGATTCTCAGCTCTGCTAGCGCAATTCCAATAGTGACAAATTTATGTTCTTCACTTTCTTGTAACTAGTTGCCGTTCATTGCTGTCGTATGCATTATCTCAATGCAAAATTAACTTTCAGATTTATCTAAAACCAGACAATATAAAATACCTTTTTCTCCTGTTTTTAGAAAGAGCATAGAGGTATGCTAACCAACTTGAAACAAATATATGTCCGTAATAAACCTGATGATTGGCGTGTACATAAAATTTATTTAAAAAAAATTCCCAGTTACAAACACACTCACAAATAGGCAAAAAGAATAAGAAAAGTCTAAATTATTTATCTATTTTATATTACTCACCAAACATTTTCGAATGTGATAACTTGTAGATTGTAGTTGGTGTCTGCTGGTAACGAAGGCCATGAAAGTCTATGTTTAGCAGGTTTTCTTGACGGGTATGCTAGACTAGCTCTCTTCATCGTCACGTCATAGTTCAGCCTACACACACAAACTTCTGACATCTATATATATCTGTCGTACGGTATGTGCATACAAGCGTATGCACATGCACGTACAGCATTCATACATGTATAGACGTATATACCATTCACTTACGTATATCGAAATATACAGTAAGGAAAAATACATATGCCATACCCTCAATCACACACGCAAACACCCATTCAGACAGAATATATATACAGTAAGCATACAATGACACTTACAGAGTAAACGTAGAAGGAATCTCTCCTTAAGGCAACGCATGTAATCGTGTTATGGAACATACAGTATTCGCATTTTAAACACAGCGGCATGAATTGAAAGAAACGTATGTACTTCCTGTTCCCAAATAAACGTTGTTCCACCTGCAGAAACAAATATGACAAATTATATAAAAACCGTTTCGTCATAAAAGAATATTTGTCCAACAAATGTATACATTTTGCTGTCAGGAGTGATTCATGTGTACAGAGATTCTATCGTTTTCACGGCACGATAAATAAACATACATTATATATGTATTTTTAAATATATCTCCGTACGTGAATAATGCTGAAACGTTAAGGCATGACTTGTAATCCCTAACTGGAATTCTCAAGAGCATTCCTATATAGAATAATATTATTAATATTGCTTACAATTTCATATAGCTTTAGGCGTATATAAAGAGCGATATAATATTCCCGAATCCCTTTGTCGTAAGAAGAAATAATAAAGACTGTTATTAATTCCAATTGCAGATATTGAATTCGCCTGTGCATGAGCATTTAATAATAATTACCATTAATTTACAAACTTACAGATTTGTTTACCTTAATTATTTGATAAATTTTCCTCATTCCTCTTAGGAACATTATTCTCGTTTAGGTTTGTGATTGAGTAGAAAACAATCACTAAAATAATACATGGTTTATGCATCTTCTTTTCCAAACCATATATTAACATTACTTTCTAATTTAATAGATTTATAACACCTCTTCATTACCCTTGAACACCACTTTGCTATTGACCAAAGGTTTTCTCCTGCTCAGATTAATAGTTTTTGTTCATGTTGCGTATTAATGTAGTTTTAATGTCTCCTGAAATAATTGTCAGTGTCACCTACTGCTGACAGTTATTCATTTGAAAATTATTGTGTTTAAGTATTTACGGATTGGGCCTTCCCTTTGATTCTCAGCTAATCTAGTGCACTTCCAATAGTGACAAATTTATGTTCTTCACTTTCTTGTGTCTAGTTGCCGTTCGTTGCTGTCGTATGCATTATCTCAAAGCAAAATTAACTTTCAGATTTTTCTAAAACCAGACGACATAAAATAACTTTATCTTCTGTTTTTAGAAAGAGCAAAGAGGTATGCTAACAACCTTGAAACAAATATATGTCCGTAATATACCTGATGATTGGCGTGTACATAAAATTTAGTTAAAAAAATTTCACAGTTACAAACACACTCACAAATAGGCAAAAAGGATAAGAAAAGTCTATATTATTTATCTATTTGTATTACTCACCACACATTTTCGCATGTGATAACTTGTAGATTGTAGTTGGTATCTGCTGGTAACGAAGGCCATGAAAGTCTGTGTTTAGCAGGTTTTCTTGACGGGTATGCAAGACTAGCTCTCTTCGTCACGTCATAGTTCAGCCTACACACACAAACTTCGGACATGTATATATATCTGTCGTACGGTATGTGCATACAAGCGTATGCACATACACGTACAGCATTCATACTTGTATAGACGTATATACCCTTCACTTACGTATATCGAAATATACTGTAAAGAAGAATACATATGCCGTACCCTAATTCACACACGCAAACACCCATTCAGACAGAATATATATACAGTAAGCATACAATGACACTTACCGAGTACACGTAGAAGGAAACTCTCCTTGAGGAAACGCATGTAATCGTCTTATGGAACATACAGTATTCGCATTTTAAACACACCGGCATGTAATGCAAATAAATGTATGTACTTCCTGTTTCCAAATAAACTTTGTTCCACCTGCAGAAACAAATATGACAATTTATATAAAAACCGTTTGGTCATAAAAGAATATTTGTCCAACAAATGTATACATTTTACTGTCACGGTGATTCATGTGTACAGAGATTCTATCGTTTTCACGGCACGAGAATGCCATTTAAATTGTTTTGAATTTCGATATATGTGTACGTAAATTTAAGGTTCATGCAGTAAGTAAAGTTATCCGATCAAATAAGTTGGCAACAGCAACTCTGTTTCACGAAATTCCCTGTTTACATTAGTCTGGGTATATTCTACGTCCCAAATTCTACATTCGCAATAACAACATGACAATTACTTTTATATTAGCGAAGCAATTTTTATTATATATATTTTTTTTAAATCTATCTCCGTACGTGAAGAATGCTGAAAGATTCATGCATGACATGTAATCCCTAACTGGAAATCTCAAGAGCATTCGTATATAGAATAACATTATTAATATTGCCTACAAATTCATGGAGTGTTAGGCGTATATGAAGACCGATATAATATTCCCGAATCCCTGTGTCGTGAAAAGAAATAATAAAGACTGTTATTAATTCCAATTGCGGATAGTGAATTCGCCTGTGCATGAGCATATAATAATAATTACCATTAGTTTACAATCTTACAGATTTGTTTACCATAATTATTTGATAAATTTTCCTCATTCCTCTTAGGAATATTATTCTCGTTTAGGTTTGTGATTGAGTAGAATACAATCACTAAAATAATACATGGTTTATGCATCTTCTTTTCCAAATCATATATTAACATTACTTTCTATTTTAATAGATTTTTAACACCACTTCATTACCCTTGAACAAAACTTTGCTATTGACCACATGTTTTCTCCTGCTCAGATTAATAGATTTTGTTCATGTTGCGTATTAATGTAGCTTTAATGTCTCCTGAAATAATTATCAGTGTCACCTACTGCTGACAATTATTCATTTGAAAATTATTGTTTTTCAATATTTACGGATTGGGCCTTCCCTTTGATTCTCAGCTCTGCTAGTGCACTTCCAATAGTGACAAATTTATGTTCTTCACTTCTTGTGTCTAGTTGCCGATCGTTGCTGTCGTATGCATTATCTCAAAGCAAAATTAACTTTCAGATTTTTCTAAAACCAGACGATATAAAATAACTTTATCTCCTGTCTTTAGAAAGAGCATAGAGGTATGCTAACAACCTTGAAACAAATATATGTCCGTAATAAACCGGATGATTGGCGTGTACATAAAATTTAGTTAAAAAAATTCACCGTAACAAACACACTCACAAATAGGCAAAAAGAATAAGAAAAGTCTATATTATTTATTTATTTTATATTACTCACCAAACATTTTCGCATGTGATAACTTGTAGAATGTAGTTGGTATTTGCTGGTAACGAAGGCCATGAAAGTCTGTGTTTAGCACGTTTTCTTGACTGGTATTCAAGACTAGCTCTCTTCATCGTCACGTCACAATTCAGCCTACACACACAAACTTCGGACATGTATATATATCTGTCGTACTATATGTGCATACAAGCGTATGCACTTACACGTGCAGCATTCATACTTGTATAGACGTATATACCCTTCACTTAAGTATATCGAAATATACTGTAAGGAAGAATACATATGCCATATCCTCATTCACACACGCAAACACCCATTCAGACAGAATATATATACAGTAAGCATACAATGACACTTACCGAGTAAACGTAGAAGGAACTCTCCTTAAGGAAACGCATGTGACCGGCTTATGGAAAATACAGTATTCGCATTTTAAACACACCGGCTTGTAATTAAAAAACATGTATGTACTTCCTGTTTCCAAATATCCGTTGTTCCACCTGCAGAAAGAAATTATATAAAAATCATTTGGTCATAAATGAATATTTGTCCAAAAAAATGTATACATTTTGCTGTCACGTGTGGTTAATGTGTACAGAGAATCTATCGTTTTCACGGCACGATAAATAAACAAATATTAAAAATATAGTTTTTTAAATGTATCTCCGTACGTGAGGAATGCTGAAACGTTAATGCATGGCTTGCAATCCCTAACTGGAAATCTCATGAACATTCCAATATAGAATTATATTATTAATATTGCCTACAATTTCATAGAGTGTTAGGCTTTTATGAAGATCGATATAATATTCCGTCGTAAAAAGAAATAATAAAGACTGTTATTAATTCCAATTGCGGCCAGAGAATTCGCCTATGCATCGGCATTTAATAATATTTACCATTAATTTACAATCTTACAGATTTGTTTACCATAATTATTTGATAAATTTTCCTTATTCCTCTTAGGAAAGTTATTCTCATTTAGGTTTGTGATTGAGTAGAAAACAATCACTAAAATAATACATGGTTTATGCATCTTCTTTTCCAAATCATATATTAACATTACTTTCTAATTTAATAGATTTATAACACCTCTTCATAACCCTTGTACACCACTTTGCTATTGACCACAGGATTTCTCCTGCTCAGAATAATAGATTTTGTTCATGTTGCGTTTTAATGTCTCCTGAAAAAATTATCAGTGTCACCTACTGCTGACAGTTACTCATTTGAAAATTATTGTGTTTCAGTATTTACGTATTGGGGCTTCCTTTTGATTCTCAGCTCTGCTAGTGCATTTTCAATAGTGACAAATTTATGTTCTTCACTTTATTGTGTCTAGTTGACGTTCATTGCTGTCGTATTCATTATCTCAAAGCAAAATTAACTTTCAGATTTTTCTAAAACCAGACGATATAAAATAACTTTATCTCCTGTTTTAGAAAGAGCATAGAGGTATGCTAACAACCTTGAAACAAATCTATGTCCGTAATAAACCTGATGATTGGCGTGTACATAAAATTTAGTTAAAAAAAAATCACAGTTACAAACACACTCACAAATAGGCAAAAGAATAAGAAAAGTCTATATTATTTATCTATTTTTTATTACTCACCATATATTTTCGAAAGTGATAACCTGTAGATTGTAGTTGGTATCTGCTGGTAACGAAAGCCATGAAACTCTGTGTTTAGCAGGTTTTCTTGACGGGTATGGAAGACTAGCTCTCTTCATCGTCACGTCATAGTTCAGCCTACAAACACCAACTTCGGACATGTATATATATCTGTCGTACGATATGTGCATACAAGCGTATGCACCTACACGTACAGCATTCGTACTTGTATAGACGTATATACCCTTCACTTACGTATATCGAAATATACTGTAAGTAAGATTACTTATGCCATACCCTCATTCACACACGCAAACACCCATTCAGACTGAATATATATACAGTAAGCATACAATGACACTTACCGAGTAAACGTACAAGGAATCTCTCCTTGAGGAAACGCTTGTAATCCTCTTATGGAAAATAAAGTATTCGCATTTTAAACACTACGGCATGAATTGCAATGAAATGTATGTAATTCCTGTTCCCAAATAAACGTTGTTCCACCTGCAGAAACAAATATGACAAATTATATAAAAATCGTTTGGTCATAAAAAATATTTGTCCAACTAATGTATAAATTTTACTGTCACCTGTGATTCATGTGTCCAGAGATCCTATCGTTTTCACGGCACGAGAATGCCATCTAAATTGTTTTCAATTTCGATATATGTGAACGTAAATTTAAGGTTCATGCAGTAAGTAAAGATATCCGATCAAATATGTTGGCAACAGCACCTCTGTTTCACGAAATTCCCTGTTTACATTAGTCTGGGTATATTCTACGTCCTATATTCTACATTCGCAATAACAACAAGACGATTACTTTTATATTTGCGAAGAAATTTTTATTATATATTTTTTTTAAATGTATCTCCGTACGTGAAGAATGCAGAAACGTTAATGCATCACTTATAATCCCTAACTGGAAATCTCAAGAGCATTCGTATATAGAATAATATTATTAATATTGCCTACAAATTCATAGAGTGTTAGGCTTATATGAAGACCGATATAGTATTCCCGAATCCCTGTGTCGTAAAAAGAAATAATAAAGACTGTTATTAATTCCAATTGCGGATAGTGAATTCGCCTATGCATGAGCATTTAATAATAATTACCATTAATTTACAATTTTACAGATTTGTTTACCATAATTATTTGATACATTTTCCTCATTTCTCTTAGGAATATTATTCTCGTTTAGGTTTGTGATTGAGTAGAAAACAATCACTAATATAATACATGGTTTATGCATCTTCTTTTCCAAATCATATATTAACATTACTTTCTAATTTAATAGATTTATAACACCTCTTCATTACCCTTGAACACCACTTTGCTATTGACCACAGGTTTTCTCCTGCTCAGATTAATAGATTTTGTTCATGTTTCGTATTAATGTAGTTTTAATGTCTCCTGAAATAATTATCAGTGTCACCTACTGCTGACAGTTACTCATTTGAAAATTATTGTGTTTAAGTATTTACGGTTTGTGTCTTCCTTTTGATTTTCAGCTCTGCTAGTGCACTTCCAATAGTGACAAATTTATGTTCTCCACTTACTTGTGTCTAGTTGCCGTTCATTGCTGTCGTATGCATTATCTCAAAGCATAATTAACTTTCAGATTTTTCTAAAACCAGACGATATAAAATAACTTTATCTCCTGTCTTTAGAAAGAGCATAGAGGTATGCTAACAACCTTGAAACAAATATATGTCCGTAATAAACCGGATGATTGGCATGTACATAAAATTTAGTTAAAAAAATTCACCGTTACAAACACACTC
Organism: Magicicada septendecula; assembly: GCA_034769895.1. Classification (NCBI taxonomy): domain Eukaryota; kingdom Metazoa; phylum Arthropoda; class Insecta; order Hemiptera; family Cicadidae; genus Magicicada; species Magicicada septendecula. The sequence continues at coordinate 139,725,559 of CM068372.1, forward strand.
ACAAATAGGCAAAAAGAATAAGAAAAGTATATTATTTATTTATTTTATATTACTCACCAAACATTTTCGCATGTGATAACTTGTAGAATGTAGTTGGTATTTGCTGGTAACGAAGGCCATGAAAGTCTGTGTTTAGCACGTTTTCTTGACGGGTATTCAAGACTAGCTCTCTTCATCGTCACGTCACAGTTCAGCCTACACACACAAACTTCGGACATGTATATATATCTGTCGTACTGTATGTGCATACAAGCGTATGCACTTAAACGTGCAGGATTCATACTTGTATAGACGAATATACCGTTCACTTAAGTATATCGAAATATATTGTAAGGAAGAATACAAATGCCATACCCTCATTCACACACGCAAACACCCATTCAGACAGAATATATATACAGTAAGCATACAATGACACCTACCGAGTAAACGTAGAAGGAACTCTCCTTTAGGAAACGTATGTAATCGGCTTATGGAACATACAGTATTCGCATTTTAAACACACCGGCTTGTAAAGCAAAAAAATGTATGTACTTCCTATTTCCAAATACCCGTTGTTCCACCTGCAGAAAAAAATATGACAAATTATATAAAAATCATTTTTTCATAAAAGAATATTTGTCCAAAAAATGTATACATTTTGCTGTCACGTGTGATTAATATGTACAGAGAATCTATCGTTTTCACGGCACGATAAATAAACAAATATTATATATACTTTTTTAAATGTATCTCCGTACGTAAAGAATGCTGAAACGTTAATGCTTGTAATCCCTAACTGGAAATCTCAAGAGCATTCCTATATAGAAATATATTATTATTATTGCCTTCAATTTCATAGAGTGTTAGGCTTGTATGAAGACCGATATAATATTCCGTCGTAAAAAGAAATAATAAAGACTGTTATTAATTCCAATTGCGGCCAGAGAATTCGCCTATGCATGAGTATTTAATAATATTTACCATTAATTTACAATCTTACATATTTGTTTGCCATAAGTTTTTGATAAATATTCCTCATTCCCCTTAAGAACGTTATTCTCGTTTACGTTTGTAATTGAGTAGAAAACAATCACTAAAATAATACATGGTTTATGCATCTTCTTTTCCAAATCATATATTAACATTACTTTCTATTTTAATAGATTTTAACACCTCTTCATTACCCTTGAACACCACTTTGCTATTGACCACAGGTTTTCTCCCTCTCAGATTAATAGATTTTGTTCATATTGCGTTTTAATGTCTCCTGAAAAAATTATCAGTGTCACCTACTGCTGACAGTTACTCATTTGAAAATTATTGTGTTTCAGTATTTACGTATTGGGGCTTCGTTTTGATTCTCAGCTCTGCTAGCGCAATTCCAATAGTGACAAATTTATGTTCTTCACTTTCTTGTAACTAGTTGCCGTTCATTGCTGTCGTATGCATTATCTCAATGCAAAATTAACTTTCAGATTTATCTAAAACCAGACAATATAAAATACCTTTTTCTCCTGTTTTTAGAAAGAGCATAGAGGTATGCTAACCAACTTGAAACAAATATATGTCCGTAATAAACCTGATGATTGGCGTGTGCATAAAATTTAGTTAAAAAAAATTCCCAGTTACAAACACACTCACAAATAGGCAAAAAGAATAAGAAAAGTCTAGATTATTTATCTATTTTATATTACTCACCAAACATTTTCGAATGTGATAACTTGTAGATTGTTGTTGGTGTCTGCTGGTAACGAAGGCCATGAAAGTCTATGTTTAGCAGGTTTTCTTGACGGGTATGCAAGACTAGCTCTCTTCATCGTCACGTCATAGTTCAGCCTACACACACAAACTTCTGACATCTATATATATCTGTCGTACGGTATGTGCATACAAGCGTATGCACATGCACGTACAGCATTCATACATGTATAGACGTATATACCATTCACTTACGTATATCGAAATATACAGTAAGGAAAAACACATATGCCATACCCTCAATCACACACGCAAACATCCATTCAGACAGAATATATATACAGTAAGCATACAATGACACTTACAGAGTAAACGTAGAAGGAATCTCTCCTTAAGGAAACGCATGTAATCGTCTAATGGAACATACAGTATTCGCATTTTAAACACAGCGGCATGAATTGAAAGAAACGTATGTACTTCCTGTTCCCAAATAAACGTTGTTCCACCTGCAGAAACAAATATGACAAATTATATAAAAACCGTTTGGTCATAAAAGAATATTTGTCCAACAAATGTATACATTTTGCTGTCAGGAGTGATTCATGTGTACAGAGATTCTATCGTTTTCACGGCACGATAAATAAACATACATTATATATGTATTTTTAAATATATCTCCGTACGTGAATAATGCTGAAACGTTAAGGCATGACTTGTAATCCCTAACTGGAATTCTCAAGAGCATTCCTATATAGAATAATATTATTAATATTGCTTACAATTTCATATAGCTTTAGGCGTATATAAAGAGCGATATAATATTCCCGAATCCCTTTGTCGTAAGAAGAAATAATAAAGACTGTTATTAATTCCAATTGCACATAGTGAATTCGCCTGTGCATGAGCATTTAATAATAATTACCATTAATTTACAATCTTACAGATTTGTTTACCTTAATTATTTGATAAATTTTCCTCATTCCTCTTAGGAACATTATTCTCGTTTAGGTTTGTGATTGAGTAGAAAACAATCACTAAAATAATACATGGTTTATGCATCTTCTTTTCCAAACCATATATTAACATTACTTTCTAATTTAATAGATTTATAACACCTCTTCATTACCCTTGAACACCACTTTGCTATTGACCAAAGGTTTTCTCCTGCTCAGATTAATAGTTTTTGTTCATGTTGCGTATTAATGTAGTTTTAATGTCTCCTGAAATAATTGTCAGTGTCACCTACTGCTGACAGTTATTCATTTGAAAATTATTGTGTTTAAGTATTTACGGATTGGGCCTTCCCTTTGATTCTCAGCTAATCTAGTGCACTTCCAATAGTGACAAATTTATGTTCTTCACTTTCTTGTGTCTAGTTGCCGTTCGTTGCTGTCGTATGCATTATCTCAAAGCAAAATTAACTTTCAGATTTTTCTAAAACCAGACGACATAAAATAACTTTATCTTCTGTTTTTAGAAAGAGCAAAGAGGTATGCTAACAACCTTGAAACAAATATATGTCCGTAATATACCTGATGATTGGCGTGTACATAAAATTTAGTTAAAAAAATTTCACAGTTACAAACACACTCACAAATAGGCAAAAAGGATAAGAAAAGTCTATATTATTTATCTATTTGTATTACTCACCACACATTTTCGCATGTGATAACTTGTAGATTGTAGTTGGTATCTGCTGGTAACGAAGGCCATGAAAGTCTGTGTTTAGCAGGTTTTCTTGACGGGTATGCAAGACTAGCTCTCTTCGTCACGTCATAGTTCAGCCTACACACACAAACTTCGGACATGTATATATATCTGTCGTACGGTATGTGCATACAAGCGTATGCACATACACGTACAGCATTCATACTTGTATAGACGTATATACCCTTCACTTACGTATATCGAAATATACTGTAAAGAAGAATACATATGCCGTACCCTAATTCACACACGCAAACACCCATTCAGACAGAATATATATACAGTAAGCATACAATGACACTTACCGAGTACACGTAGAAGGAAACTCTCCTTGAGGAAACGCATGTAATCGTCTTATGGAACATACAGTATTCGCATTTTAAACACACCGGCATGTAATGCAAATAAATGTATGTACTTCCTGTTTCCAAATAAACTTTGTTCCGCCTGCAGAAACAAATATGACAAATTATATAAAAATCATTTGGTCATAAAAAAATATTTGTCCAAATAATGTATACATTTTGCTGTCAGGTGTGATTAATGTGTACAGAGAATCTATCGTTTTCACGGCACGATAAATAACAAATATTATATATATATTTTTAAAAGTATCTCCGTACGTGAAGAATGCTGAAACGTTAATGCATGACTTGTAATCCCTAACTGGAAATCTCAAGAGCATACCTATATAGAAATATATTATTATTATTGCCTTCAATTTCATAGAGTGTTAGGCTTATATGAAGACCGATATAATCCTCCGTCGTAAAAAGAAATAATAAAGACTGTTATTAATTTCAATTGCGGCCAGAGATTTCGCCTATGCATGAGCATTTACTAAAATTACCATTAATTTACAATCTTACAGATTTGTTTGCCATAAGTTTTTGATAAATATTCTTCAGTCCTCTTAAGAAGGTTATTCTCGTTTATGTTTGTAATTGAGTAGAAAACAATCACTAAAATATTACATGGTTTATGCATCTTCTTTACCAGATCATATATTAACATAACTTTCTAATTTAATAGATTTATAACACCTCTTCATGCCGCTTGAAAACCACTTTGCTATTGAGCACAGGTATTCTCCCTCTCAGATTAATAGATTTTGTTCATATTGCGTATTAATGTAGCTTTAATGTCTCCTGAAATAATTATCAGTTTCACCTACTGCTGACAATTATTCATTTGAAAATTATTGTGCTTCAGTATTTACGGATTGGACCTTCCCTTTGATTCTCGGCTCTGCTAGTGCACTTCCAATTGTTACAAATTTATGTTCTTCACTTTCTTGTGTCTAGTTGGCGTTCGTTGCTGTCGTATGCATTATCTCAAAGCAACATTAACTTTCAGATTTTTCTAAAACCAGACGATATAAAATAACTTTATCTCCGGTTTTTAGAAAGAGCAAAGAGGTATGCTAACAACCTTGAAACAAATATATGTCCGTAATATACCTGATGATTGGCGTGTACATAAAATTTAGTTAAAAAAAATTCACAGTTACAAACACACTCACAAATAGGCAAAAAGAATAAGAAAAGTCTATATTATTTATCTATTTTATATTACTCACCAAATATTTCCGCATGTGATAACTTGTAGAGTGTAGTTGGTATCTGCTGGTAACGCAGGCCATGAAAGTCTGTGTTTAGCAGGTTTTCTTGACGTGTATGCAAGACTAGCTGTCTTCGTCATCACTTCATAGTTCAGCCTACACACACAAACTTCGGACATGTATATATATATCTGTCGTACGGTATGTGGATACAAGAGTATGCACATATACGTACAGCATTCATACTTGTATAGACGTATATACCCTTCACTTAAGTATATCGAAATATACTCTAAGGATGAATACATATGAAATACCCTCAATCACACACGCAAACACCCATACAGACAGAATATATATACAGTAAGCATACAATGACACTTACCGAGTAAACATAGAGTGAAACTCTCCTTAAGGAAACGCATGTAATCGTCTTATGGAACATACAGTATTCGCATTTTAAACACAGCGGCATGAATTGAAAAGAAATGTATGTACTTCCTGTTCCCAAATAAACGTTGTTCCACCTGCAGAAACAAATATGACAAATTATAAAAATCGTATGGTCATAAAAGAATATTTGTCCAACAAATGTATACATGTTACTGTCACGTGTGATTCATGTTTACAGAGATTCTATCGTTTTCACGGCACGAGAATGCCATTTAAATAGTTTTCAATTTCGATATATGTGTACGTAAATTTAAGGTTCATGCAGTAAATAAAGTTATCCGATCAAATAAGTTGGCAACAGCACCTCTGTATCACGAAATTCCCTGTTTACATTAGTCTGGGTATATTCTACTTCCCATATTCTACATTCGCAATAACAACATGACAATTACTTTTATATTAGCAAAGCAATTTTTATTATACATTTTTTTAAAATGTATCTCCGTACGTGAAGAATGCTGATACGTTAATGCATGACTTGTAATCCCTAACTGGAAATCTCAAGAGCATTCGTATATAGAATAATATTATTAATATTGCCTACAAATTCATAGAGTGTTAGGCGTATATGAAGACCGATATAATATTCCCAAATCCCTGTGTCGTGAAAAGAAATAATAAAGACTGTTATTATTTCCAATTGCGGATAGTGAATTCGCCTGTGCATGAGCATTTAATAATAATTACCATTAATTTACAATCTTACAGATTAGTTTACCATAATTATTTAATAAATTTTCCTCATTCCTCTTAGGAACATTATCCTCGTTTAGGTTTGTGATTGAGTAGAAAACAATCACTAAAATAATACATGGTTTATGCATCTTCTTTTCCAAATCATATACTAACATTACTTTCTAATTTAATAGATTTTTAACACCTCTTCATTACCCTTGAACACCACTTTGCTATGGAGCAAAGTTTTCCTCCTGCTCAGATTAATAGATTTTGTTCATGTTGCGTATTAATGTAGTTTTAATGTCTCCTGAAATAATTATCAGTGTCACCTACTGCTGACAGTTACTCATTTGAAAATTATTGTGTTTAAGTATTTACGGTTTGTGCCTTCCTTTTGATTTTCAGCTCTGCTAGTGCACTTCCAATATTTACAAATTTATGTTCTTCACTTACTTGTAACTAGTTGCCGTTCATTGCTGTCGTATGCATTATCTCAATGCAAAATTAACTTTCAGATTTATCTAAAACCAGACAATATAAAATACCTTTTTCTCCTGTTTTTAGAAAGAGCATAGAGGTATGCTAACAACCTTGAAACAAATATATGTCCGTAATAAACCTGACGATTGGAGTGAACATAAAATTTAGTTAAAAAACTTTTACAGTTACAAACACACTCACAAATAGGCAAAAAGAATAAGAAAAGTCTATATTATTTATCTATTTTATATTACTCACCAAACATTTTCGCTTGTGATAACTTGTAGATTTTAGTTGGTATCTGCTGGTAACGAAGGCCATGAAAGTCTGTGTTTAGCAGGTTTTCTTGACGGGTATGCAAGACTAGCTCTCTTCATCGTCACGTCATAGTTCAGCCTACACACACAAACTTCGGACATGTATATACATCTGTCGTACGGTATGTGCATACAAGCGTATTCACATACACGTACAGCATTCATACTTGTATAGACGTATATACCCTCCACTTACGTATATCGAAATATCCTGTAAGGAAGAATACATATGCTATACCCTCATTCACACACGCAAACACCCATTCAGACAGAATATATATACAGTAAGCATACAATGACACTTACCGAGTAAACGTAGAATTAAACTCTCCTTGAGGAAACGCATGTAATCGTCTTATGGAACATACAGTATTCGCATTTTAAACACAGAGGCATGAATTGCAAAGAAATGTATGTACTTCCTGTTCCCAAATAAACGTTGTTCCACCTGCAGAAACAAATATGACAAATTATATAAAAGTCTTTGGGCATAAAAGTATATTTGTGCAAAAAATGTATACATTTTGCTGTCACGTGTGATTCATTTGTACAGAGATTCTATCGTTTTCACGGCACGAGAAAGCCATCTATATAATTTTCAATTTAGATATGTGTGTACGTAAATGTAAGGTTTATGCAGTAAGTAAAGTTATCCGATCAAATATGTTGGCAACAGCACCTCTGTTTCACGAAATTCCCTGTTTACATTAGTCTGGGTATATTCTACGTCCCATATTCTACACTAAATGAATCTATCGTTTTCACGGCATGATAAATAAACAAATATTATATATATTTTTTTAAATGTATCTGTACGTGAAGAATGCTGAAACGTTAATGCTTGACTTGTAATCCCTAACTGGAAATCTCAAGATCATTCCTATATAGAAATATATTATTAATATTGCCTAGAATTTCATAGAGTGTTAGGCTTATATGAAGACCGATATAATATTCCGTCGTAAAAAGAAATAATAAAGACTGTTATTAATTCCAATTGCGGCCAGAGAATTCGCCTATGCATGAGCATTTAATAATAATTACCATTAATTTACAATCTTACAGATTTGTTTACCATAATTATTTGATAAAGTTTCCTCATTCCCCTTAGGAACGTTATTCTCGTTTAGGTTTGTGATTGAGTAGAAAACAATCACTAAAATAATACATGGTTTATGCATCTTCTTTTCCAAATCATATATTTTTCCAAATCATATTCTTTTCCATAATCATATATCAAAACCTGCATGCCAGAAAAAGCCCCGAACCAATCTCCACACCTAGGAGAACCCCTTCAATGTTTAGGACTATAAACACGGAACGGAACATGAATACCAGTATCGTCTCTTCTCCTACTTACGCTGAAATTGCAGGACTACCGCAACACTCAGAATCATCGCCCCCTTATGACAGCAATCTCAAACAGACAGCAAATGAGGACATCACTCTTTCACACTTCCTGACAAAATTCGAGACTATGTTCAGTCAACTCATGCAGCAAAATACCGTCATGCTTAATCTCCTTACAACACTTGTCAATAAACTTTCTAATTAATAATGAATTACAATTACAGGATTGGATTATGGAACGCCAATGGACTCTCTCAACGCACCCTAGAACTCAAAGCTTTTCTTATTGAAAACAAGTTAGACGTAATGCTTATATCTGAGACACACTTCACAGGCAGAAGCCATATTAGGATTCCAGGCTTTACTGTTTATGATACCCAACATCCTGACGGTACAGCTCGTGACGGAACCGCTCAGTTAATCCGAAACAATATAAAACATTATCTCTTCTCTAACGTCAAAACTGCTCACCTACAGGCGACAAACGTTTTAATTGAAGATCAAAGAGGCCCTCTAATTGTTTCTGCAGTCTACTGTCCCCCAAAACACAGAATCAATGAAACTGACTTCAGCTCTTTTCTTGGAACTCTTGGTGCACGTTTTTTGGTGGGAGGTGACTTTAATGCAAAACACCCGCAATGGGGTTCGAGATTAGCTAATCCAAGAGGTAGAATTTTATATAACGTCATTAGACACGAATCCCTGTCCTTTCTGTCTACTGGTCAACCAACCTATTGGCCTTCTGACACAAATAAAATACCTGACCTAATTGATTTCTTTTTAATACGAGGCTTGTCTCATAAATACTACAAAGTTGAATCTTGCCTTGATTTGTCCTCTGACCACACTCCGATTATTGCCACTATTAGCAATACTATAATTGAGTCTGAAAGTCTACCAGCACTCACAAATCGTCATACTGACTGGGATTACTTTAGGGAGCTTGTAAATGATAATATCTCGCTAGAACTTCCACTCCACACGGCTGCTGAATTGGATGCGGCTGTAAATTATCTCACCAGTACTTTTCAAACATCAGCCTGGGAAGCTACACCTTGCAATACAGCGAAGAATAAGCACTTAAACCTTCCTCTGGTTGTCCGGAAGAAATTAGCTGAGAAGCGTAAATTGCGACGAATTTGGCAGCATACTCATCATCCGGATGATAAAAGAAAGTGGAATTCCGCGGCCAGACAACTAAAACGATTGTTGGAAAATTTAAAGAATGAAGGGATTCAGGATTATCTAGAAAATCTGTCATCAAATGAAAGTATTGATTATTCTCTGTGGAAGGCTGCTAAACGATTAAAAAGGCCACTATTACAAATACCACCAATACATAAACCAGATGGTAGCTGGGCGCGCAGCAATACAGAGAAATCCCAGACTTTTGCCGAACATTTGGTCAACGTTTTTCAACCTGAAGCCAGCAAGAACGTCTCTTTCGATGAAGAGGTACAAAGATACTTACACTCCCCGCTCCAAATGACTCTACCTATTCAGCCTTTTAAAGTTAAGGAAATCAAGGAAATAATCCTGTATAATTTGAAAAGTAAAAAGGCTCCCGGCATTGATTTGCTATCGGGGAAAGTTCTAAAGGAGCTGCCTCACAAAGGCGTTGTACTAATAACATACATTTTCAATGCCATACTCAGACTCGAATACTTTCCTCTTCTCTGGAAATCGGCTCAAGTTATCATGGTCTTAAAACCTGGTAAAAACCCTCAAGAGCTCTCTTCTTATCAACCCATAAGCCTTCTACCGATACTTGGTAAGATCTTTGAAAAGCTGTTTGTAAAACGACTTATGCCAACAATTGTAGAAAACAACCTAATTCCGGATCACCAATTTGGTTTTCGAGAAAAGCACTCTACGGTAGATCAAATACACAGACTAACAAATGTTATCAATAAATCGTTGGAAACGAAGATGTTCTGTTCAGGTGTGTTTCTCGACGTTTCCCAGGCATTTGACAAAGTCTGGCATCTCGGACTCTTATATAAAATAAAGAAAAATTTGCCACATAATTGTTACCGTATCTTACATTCCTACTTAGTGGGCAGAGTGTTTCAAGTCAAGTACTCGGATGCTACTTCTCCTCTATTACCAGTGGGGTCGGGTGTTCCGCAGGGTAGTGTCCAGGGTCCTCTGCTCTACCTCCTGTTCACCTCGGACTTACCGTCAGCAAGTGAAACCACTGTTGCTACCTACGCCGATGACACAGCGATCTTAGCGACTCACTCCGATCCCTCAATAGCATCTCTTATACTACAAGAATCATTAAAAAGCGTTCAGTTATGGCTTGATAATTGGCGGATAAAAATCAATTCATCCAAGTCAGTCCACGTTACCTTCACCACACGTAAGGCAAACTGCCCTCCAGTCACAATTAACGGTCAACCAGTACCGCAAGCTGAAAGTGCTAAGTACCTTGGGATGCATCTGGACAGGAGACTGACATGGAAAAAACATATAACATCTAAGAAGCTTGAACTTAATCACAAGGTCAGAAACATCTATTGGCTTATAGGTAGACAATCACGGTTAAGTCTCGTCAACAAACTCTTGATCTATAAAGCCGTGCTTAAACCGGTATGGACTTATGGTATTCAACTTTGGGGTACTGCAAGTACAAGAAATATTGAGATTATCCAGCGCTTTCAGTCCAAAACACTTAGATCAATAGTCAACGCTCCTTGGTTTGTCTCAAATAACTCCATACACCGCGACCTCAAAGTTTTAACCGTGAGAGAAGAAATCATGCGCCTCTGCATGACTCACATCTCCAAACTAGAACAGCATCCAACCACCTGGCAATTAACTTGTTAGACAACAGTGAAGATATTTATCGACTAAAACGACACAAACTATTAGACTTACCATTCAGGTTTAACTCATAATATATTCTCTGTATTTTCTGTATTGTACTGTCTGTGATATCTGTTCTGTATGTTTTTGTATTCGTGTAATTCATAAGTGTTAATGTCAACCTGTATATGTGCCTTATGGGCCCAGTGTTTAATGTTTGAACTTATTGTATCATGCCAGCAGGAAGTGATAGTGACTTTTGTTCATTTGTTTACATGTTTTTATCATTTAGTTTTGTATTTTGTTACCTCTTTAATCTATTATCAAAAACAAGAAGAGCTGTCAATGGTCAGCTCTTCATAATCCTGTGTGTGTTGTCAGCCAATTTGTTAAATGTTCGCTCAGTCGAACAGCTTACAGATCTCCAATAAATTAAAAAAAAAAAAAAAAAAAAATCATATATTAACATTACTTTCTAATTTAATAGATATATAACACCTCTTCATAACCCTTGAACACCACTTTGCTATTGACCACAGGTTTTCTCCCTCTCAGATTAATAGATTTTGTTCATGTTGCGTTTTAACGTAGTTTTAATGTCTCCTGAAATAATTATCAGTGTCACCTACTGCTGACAGTTACTCATTTGAAAATTATTGTGTTTAAGTATTTACGGATTGGGCCTTCCCTTTGATTCTCAGCTCTTCCAGTGCACTTCCAATAGTTGTAACGTCTTTTCGCCGCGTTACAAATCCAGGGAACCCCTCGTAATTAAACTCCGTTAATTAGATGGGCTGCCTACGTTGTAACAGAATTGATCACAAATAATTAATGTAACAAATTACTTACTAACTGTGTAAGGAAACAATGGCAAGGTATACAATTGATTTAAGCACTCCTCATATGTGTGTAACAAGAAGACTTCTCTTTATTTAACATTTAAAAAACATATACTGACAGATCCCATGACATTACTAATTCAATTGTTAAGTTATTTGAAAGGTTTCTTTAAACTTTGAGATCAAACTTGATTTTATATAGCTATACATCGGATCCGGGTCAACTTTCTGTATTTCTGTAATTAAGACTTTTAATTATACTCATTTCATGATATTAGCTTGCAAGACTTTCTTTTATTCAACCATTGGAAGAATGGTATTATTGCTTGAATTATATTACTCTACATTAGCATATAAATTGTTACAACGTATGAAGTTAGAATAGTTACATGAAATTCTTAGATTTAATTTATAAGTCTTTACAAAGTTAATAGTTTCTGAAAAGTCTCTTTCAAGATGTGTTGTGTAACAAATATTAGTAACCCTCGATAGACAGGCTATCGAGTCACCTTTTAATTGGTATGCAGAAGACTCGTCCTGGGGTATCCGTCTTGGGAAACAGGAACAGCTACGTCGTCATCTCGGTCTGGCCTTCCTCTGTAAAGGGCTCCAAAAGTTCGCAGGTTGAACAACATGTCGTGTAGATATCTACGATGATCTTGTAGATTCTCGGATGTCCTGATCTGCATATTATGTCACGTGCAGTAGAGTTTGTGGCTTCTGATACTTCACATCTCTGGGTATGACTTTGGAATTGTTGTTATTTGTTGAAGCACGAAGTCATCTTTTGTTACACTCCTTTTTCACGTTTCGATTTTTTTTTACTTTAAATTTCTTGTCTATTTAAATGACTATATTAATTAACACATCCAGATGCTTTAAACAGCTACATCTGGTACACCATCTTAAGGTGAGACAAAATGTAGTTAACATATTTTAAGCGCACAGCTCCTACGTCTATACTGTACGAAGTCACCATTGCAAGAGAGAGAAATTCCGCTCCTTTCGCCTGGTACTGGGCAAAAGTTAGTGGGACAATTTCCGCGCGAGAATATAGTTCCTAACTATATTTAAGTTAACATTTTTATTTATACAAACTATCCCTAAACAAATATACATAATTTAAATCAGTTGTTTTAGCGACTATTTATGTCTTCAGATTTTTATTATTAACATTAGTTTTTTTATCTTATTCTTACTCACACAAGCCTCGGAAAACATGTCGAGTCTGGAATCAACAGGACAGCGCCTGCTTACAAGCAAAGGGTTAAATACGATATTAATAACTCTTTACAATTTATCTTTTTATTAGAGTATCTTCTAAATAACTAATTAATTACTGCTTCCTCTCATACTGAGTACATACAGGTATTTTATATTAATACAGTGAGATTTAAATGGCTAAAGAGCTCGCAACCTTAATTTTTTTTAAATTTTTATTTTCTTGATTATTTCTTTTATTTAAATCGTCACATACTCCACCGCTTAAATTGCACGCTACGGTTAAGCTTTTTGAGTCTAACTCACTATTGGGCACTGGGATATTGAATGGGGTTAGTGTGTGTAATTTCTTTCACATAGTTGTTGTACACTTTACAACGTTGTCCACATAGTTATTACCTATAGTTACAACACAGTACACTTTATATTCTTATGAACTACCTTTTTTTTTTTTTTTTTACATACTATTTACACTAAATATTTACACAATTAAAACACAAAACTCTTTCTTATCTCTATCACTTAATTTTACTACCGGTTTTTTTGTTTGTCTTATTCTCTCTTCTATAGAGTAACTTTCTAAATCTTTACTATTTAGAATGCTATCTTTTCTTCTGTGAGTCCTATATAACTCATGTAGTTAATGAGTGTTAGTACCCATCTAGTTAATGATTATTCATTAATGCATGCTTCGCAGAACTGGAACTCAGGTTGATCAGGCCTCGTTTCCAAACTCTACGTTTTACATTTCTTACGTGGATTCAGAAATATAATTTTCTTTACTGCCTAGTATTCCCTTTTCTTTTTTGGGTTATACTATACCGTCACTTCTTCTTATACAACTTTAGTTGCGAAATATGCGTTCTCCGCACATATTTCTGAGTTGCAGGTTCGCACAGGGCTACTGTAACCGGAGTTAGGTACTTTTGGATTTGGTAAGGGCCACACTATCTGAATGATAGTTTCGAGGTGGTCTTATCAATCGCACTACTAATGGGGTGAGTCTTGTACATTACTAAGTCACCTACTTGGTATCTGACTGAGTTGCTATGATTACCTTTCTCGTGGTATCTTCTGGATTTTTCCAAGCTTGCTCTTAAGTTAGAGCGGGCTTTGTTCCATATTCGCTTTATCTGCTTATCCGTTATTTGCGGAGGCAGCAGATCGTGTATATTCCATCTTGTGGACAAAGGGTGGTTTGGTCGATACTTGTATAGTATACTTGTAACTCGAACGGGGTCGACTTGTGACCTTCGTGGTAAGCTGAATTAAAAGCGTATTGAATCCAGGATAGATTTTGGTCCCACGACGTGTGATCGTTCGCATGATAGGCTATTAGCGCAGATTTGAGGTTTCGTAGATACCTTTCAGCAATATTGCCTTGCGGTCGATACTCTGTAGTGGTTATATGGTCTATCCCTAACTTGAAACACATATTCCTAAATTCTTTTGCTTTAAACTGCGGGCCGTTATCAGATACTATACGTACTGGAGTACCGTAATCTTTAAATAATCTTTCCTGTAGTATTTTAACTGTTGTCGACGCTAATGCTCGTCGCATGGGATACATCCAAACAAATTTGGTGAACGAATCTACACATATCAGTAACATGGTATTTCCTGATTTGGATCGTGGATACGGACCTGAGAAATCTAGATAAAGTTTCGAAAAAGGGGTCTTTGGGATTTCTGATATCAATTGGCTTACTTGAGTATTTCTGGCGGGTTTGCTAAGGGCGCATAATGAACATTTCTTTACGAAGGTAGCTATTTCGCAGTTCATATTGTTCCAATGATATTCCTTTCGAATACGATGTATCGTCTTATTGATTCCCATATGGGCTCCTATGGTAGATGAATGGAAGTATTCCATTAGCATGGGCTTAATTACATCCGGGGCTATTATTCTTAATTCCTTTCCGTCTCTTATTTTGAGACACAGTACATTCTTACTCAATACGTACTTCTCGGATTTAATACCTTGGGTAAGTTGTTCTATAATAGGCTTCAGTAAGGGGTCTTGTTGTTGATATAGGGCAATGTTTGTAAAGGCAAGGGGGAATTCAGTAATTACGGCGTTCGCACTTGCTATTTCCGGCTTCACTATGTTTTCGGAAGTTTTAGTGGGTGACTGGAACATACGGGACAGGGTATCGGCGACTAAATTTTGAGTACCTTTTATATGCTGCACTCTGAATTTGTAGCAGTTTAATTTCAATATCCATCTGCCAATTCGTCCTAATTGTTTAGGGTGATTCAATAACCATGATAACGCCTGATTGTCGGTTTCTAAAAGAAATTCTTTATGTTCTAGGAAGGGTTTAAACTTTTCGAATGCAAAAACAATTGCTAAACATTCCAATTCATATGCAGAATACTTTCTTTCTTGATCGCTCAGTGTTCGTGATGCATAACTAATTGGTAGTCTACAGTTATCTATCTCTTGGTATATCACTGCACCTAACGCTACACTGGAACTGTCGGTTTGCACGACGAATGGTTTTGTGAAATCAGCTAATTGCAAAACTGGGGGAGATATAATGCTTTCTTTAAGTTGCTCGAATGCGTTTTGATGTATTGAGCTCCATTCGAACTTTGTTCCCTTCTTTCGTAAGGAGTTTAGGGGTGCTGCTATTTCGGCAAGATGGGGAATATATTTGTGGAAATAATTCACCATACCTAAAAATCGGGCTATACCTTTTGCATCTCGTGGGGGTGCAAATTCTCTAATAGCACGGGTACGTTCGGGGTCAATGCTTACCTTTCCATTCGCTTTCACTATGTGTCCTAAGAAAGAAAACTGAGGGACAGCAAAACTTACCTTATTTGGGTTCACCGTTAATCCTGCTCTTAGTAAACGAGATAACACTTCACGCAAATGTCTGAGATGTTGTTCCATTGATTCACTGTATATTACGATGTCGTCCAAATAGTGGTACACATATTTAAATTTAATGTCGTGAAATATCTTCTCCAATAGTCTACTACATACGGAACTTCCTTGAGATATTCCAAAGGGTACTCTAGTAAATTGGTACAAGTTAAAAGGAACTGCAAACGCGGTTAGACGTTTGGATTCTTCTGAAAGAGGTATTTGGTGAAAAGCTTGATTTAGATCCATTACCGTAAAAACCATTGCTTTAGTAAAATAATGAAACGCACTATGGATGTCTGGAAGAGGGATTGATTCAAATTCTATTCTTTTATTTAATTGCCTGTAGTCTACAACTAGTCGGTGTTTATCTGGTCCTTTCGGTACTAAAAAGGAGGGTGAAGAATATGGGGACGTAGAGGGTTCTATGACTCCTTGATCCAATAACTTATTGATATGGTTTCGCATGACTTCCATCTTGGGAGGCGACAACTTGTACGGGGGTAGTCGTATTACTTTCTGATCACTCAGATTAATTTTATACTCTATTAGGTCCGTAAGTCCTAGTTTTGGTGTAAGAACAGAGGAAAATTCTTTAATTAGTTTTACTATTTTGACTCTATCTCTTCGTTCTAGGTGAGATAAATCTGAATCTTGGTGTATTACATGTGCAGCAGATGAACAACTTTTATCTTTATTACTATCAAATTTATGTTTTCTTGCACGGTCAAATCTGAAATAAAATTCTCGCTCGTAGATGTCAAGAATCATTCCTGTCTTACTAATAAAATCTGCACCTAATATTAAATCAGGTCCTAATTCTTTACATACTAACATTGTAAATATCCAACTTAGGTTTTTTATTTTAACCTTAACGGTAATGCTCAGGTTTATATTTATTTTACGTTTATCAGCGGTAGCACACTTTATATTCACAGGTTGGTTCCGTTTTACTAGATGATGTTTAGCTAACATGTCCGCTAATTCTTGGCTGATTAAGCTCCTACTAGATCCCGAATCAATTAAGGCGATGGGGGATGTAACGCCTAAGTCGACTCGTATTAATGGTAGTAGATTTTTTTTCCATTTACATCTATTAATCGCATTACACTTTTCACGAAATTCTCGCACATAGGGGTCGATATCTTTCGCACCTTTTTTGTTTTTCACTTGGTTACAGAATAATTCATTCTTATTATAATTACTGGTTTCTTTTAGTTTACCCAATTTTGAGTAGCTGCGGAAGACACAGGTTTTCGGGTCTCCCTGCCTTACATGTTTTATGAATTGGGGTTATTCCGTTCCAATGGCTTACTTTTGCACTCTCTTCTTATGTGCCCATATTTGCCACAATTATAACAGGTGGGTTTTCTGCGAGGTGGGTACTTGGTTTCCGCTTTATCTGGGTTTACAGTTAACTTACCAGCTTTGCGCACATGGTGAGGTCTACTAGAAACTTGTCTTTCATACGAGGTTGTTACATCAGGCAGTAGTGCTCGCAATTGATGTATATTAGTTCCAGAGGTTTTCATTGCTTCTCTATTTTGATCTGAGTACCATACATTTGAAGAATGGATACTGCACTGTTCTAGATCAGCAATTGTATTGGGTCTATTCATCAATGATAGTCGAGATCTTTCTTCGGGTGACACTCCTATTAAAATGGTGTCCACCAGTTGTGTTTCATTCCAGCTTACACGTAGTAGTCGAGAGGACTCCCTAATATCGGAGATGTAGTGAGCTAATCTCTCCTGATGTCCTTGTACTCGGAGTACTGTCTTCCTTTTTATTTCTTCATAGATGCCGGTGGGAATAAAGTATTTTATTAAAGAGCTATGTAGCTCTTCTACTGGGAAAGTAGAGGTTAGGGCTTCTAGCACACGATTTTTTAACGGGGGTTTACACTTTGGTAACAGAACTTGTAAAATTTGCCAGTCATTCAGCTGCTGTAGATCCTTTATCTGAAGAAGATAACTAATAAATGTTAGTAACTTGGAAACATTTAAACCATCTGTATAAGGGATTTCGGTTAAAATCTTCTCCACAGGGTGAGTCATTTTTCCGTATAGATCTGCGTTATAGTTCATAGGGGTAATTCCTCGATGAGGGTGATTAGGTTCATTGGGGGTGTTGGTCAATTCATTATTTCCGGGACGAAACTGAAAATGCTCGGGAGGAGGGACATTTACATCTGTATCAGTTTTTTGTTCTGGGTTCGCTTGCACTTGCGATACGATAGGTGAGTTCCGATCCGAGTTAGGCGGAGGTAAACCAGTGGTGGGGGATTGTACTGGGGAGATGTGTAATTTCATTAATGATTTCTCTATTTCGTCCATCCTGAATGAGTCGGATTTTCGTCTTAAATCGTTGATAATTGAAGGTAAGCGGCGTAGAGCTTCGTCTGCTAGCTTTTGTACATCAACGGGTATTTCTGTGAGATTCGGCCAGATCGACAAATTTTTTATTCGCCTGGTTAAATGCTCTATTCTCTGGGTAGTCCGCAAAATTTTTGCCGGAGATTTCTCGTCTTGGAGTGTTTGAGACAATAAGTATAGTTCACTATACTTGGCATTACAAATTTCTTTCTCGCTTTCATAATCGAGTTGGCTTAGATTGTTTAATTGCACAGGCGCATCAAATCCACATTCGCGAATTGAAGTTCGTAATTCCGCGACTGTTACATCAGCATGGGGTAGTCCACGCAAAAGGGCTTCGTAAGACAGCTCGTCTTTTAATAACCAATCCGGGTTAAATTGGGCCATTTTGTTCTAACACATTAGCACGTACTTACAATTAATACTAGTATATTACACATATATTACATATACATATAATAAATTCATAAGTAATCAATTTACACAAATTAGAAAAGAACAATTTCTCTTCTAAGGGAGAGACAGAAATCACACACACATATCTTTCAATGTTAAATAGCCGATCAGCTGTTTACTGGAATGTAGGTCAGAGGGTTTCCTACATATTTAGTTAACAAAGGAGGGTTGAGCGTGTCAGCGAGAAAGGGGGTTTTACTCTTATTGTTCTCCACAATGCGACTGAATAACACAATTACTGTATACGTACTCTAAACCGGTATAAACACGAGAGAAGGGGAGCGCAGACGCTAGATTCTATTATTATTATTCCGCTTAGACAACACTTTGGCTCCGTTCATTCATAAACTTTTCTCAATTAAATAATTACTTATTTTGTTCACAAGTTTTAAATCACGAACTTCTAATTAATTACTTTATTATTATTAACAAAGTTATTTTTAATCAAATTTTTTTTTATAACACATACTAGTGTATGTAAGCTAGATAGTTGGACATACACTGTGCAGAATGATTCAGGAAACAACAGGTCATAGATTGTCGTAAACAAACCTGTTACAGATTGTTCGGTTGACCAAAATTGTTATGCTTGGTCACAATTCATGTATGCAAGTAATTATATCGAATTATGCAGGTTCCTACTGGCCTATAGAATGCAAAAGCTACATGCATTGTATGACGCTAAGGATATTTTACCTATACATACTACCATCTACGTAACTTAATACACTATTAAATATGTTTCGAACATTACATTTATTAAAGTAAATTTCTGAGTGCATATATCAATATTATATATTTAGTTGTTGATCATACAATTTATCCACGCATAGTGAATGCAATTTTGTTTGGGACACTATATACACAATTAAAACTCTTTCCTTTGTTTCCTTTATTTCTTTGAATGACGCAATTTTGTTTGCTTAAAACACCTTTATAAAATTTAGCAGAGTGGCGCACTTTTGTGACACTCTGTAAACAATTACCCTTTTATTTTTTTTACAAGTAAGCAGAGTGGCGCACTTTTGTAACGTCTTTTCGCCGCGTTACAAATCCAGGGAACCCCTCGTAATTAAACTCCGTTAATTAGATGGGCTGCCTACGTTGTAACAGAATTGATCACAAATAATTAATGTAACAAATTACTTACTAACTGTGTAAGGAAACAATGGCAAGGTATACAATTGATTTAAGCACTCCTCATATGTGTGTAACAAGAAGACTTCTCTTTATTTAACATTTAAAAAACATATACTGACAGATCCCATGACATTACTAATTCAATTGTTAAGTTATTTGAAAGGTTTCTTTAAACTTTGAGATCAAACTTGATTTTATATAGCTATACCTCGGATCCGGGTCAACTTTCTGTATTTCTGTAATTAAGACTTTTAATTATACTCATTTCATGATATTAGCTTGCAAGACTTTCTTTTATTCAACCATTGGAAGAATGGTATTATTGCTTGAATTATATTACTCTACATTAGCATATAAATTGTTACAACGTATGAAGTTAGAATAGTTACATGAAATTCTTAGATTTAATTTATAAGTCTTTACAAAGTTAATAGTTTCTGAAAAGTCTCTTTCAAGATGTGTTGTGTAACAAATATTAGTAACCCTCGATAGACAGGCTATCGAGTCACCTTTTAATTGGTATGCAGAAGACTCGTCCTGGGGTATCCGTCTTGGGAAACAGGAACAGCTACGTCGTCATCTCGGTCTGGCCTTCCTCTGTAAAGGGCTCCAAAAGTTCGCAGGTTGAACAACATGTCGTGTAGATATCTACGATGATCTTGTAGATTCTCGGATGTCCTGATCTGCATATTATGTCACGTGCAGTAGAGTTTGTGGCTTCTGATACTTCACATCTCTGGGTATGACTTTGGAATTGTTGTTATTTGTTGAAGCACGAAGTCATCTTTTGTTACACTCCTTTTTTACGTTTCGATTTTTTTTTACTTTAAATTTCTTGTCTATTTACATGACTATATTAATTAACACATCCAGATGCTTTAAACAGCTACATCTGGTACACCATCTTAAGGTGAGACAAAATGTAGTTAACATATTTTAAGCGCACAGCTCCTACGTCTATACTGTACGAAGTCACCATTGCAAGAGAGAGAAATTCCGCGCCTTTCGCCTGGTACTGGGCAAAAGTTAGTGGGACAATTTCCGCGCGAGAATATAGTTCCTAACTATATTTAAGTTAACATTTTTATTTATACAAACTATCCCTAAACAAATATACATAATTTAAATCAGTTGTTTTAGCGACTATTTATGTCTTCAGATTTTTTATTATTAACATTAGTTTTTTTATCTTATTCTTACTCACACAAGACTCGGAAAACATGTCGAGTCTGGAATCAACAGGACAGCGCCTGCTTACAAGCAAAGGGTTAAATACGATATTAATAACTCTTTACAATTTATCTTTTTATTAGAGTATCTTCTAAATAACTAATTAATTACTGCTTCCTCTCATACTGAGTACATACAGGTATTTTATATTAATACAGTGAGATTTAAATGGCTAAAGAGCTCGCAACCTTAATTTTTTTTAAATTTTTATTTTCTTGATTATTTCTTTTATTTAAATCGTCACATAGTGACAAATTTATGTTGTTCACTTTCTTGTGTCTAGTAGCCGTTCGTTGCTGTCGTATGTATTATCTCAAAGCAAAATTAACTTTCAGATTATTCTAAAACCAGACGATATAAAATAACTTTATCTCCTGTTTTTAGAAAGAGCAAAGAGGTATGCTAACAACCTTGAAACAAATATATGTCCGTAATAAACCTGACGATTGGCGTGTACATAAAATTTAGTTAAAAAACATTCACAGTTACAAACACACTCACAAATAGGCAAAAAGAATAAGAAAAGTGTATATTATTTATTTATTTTATATTACTCACCAAACATTTTCGCATTTGATAACTTGTAGATTGTAGTTGATATCTGCTGGTAACGAAGGCCATGAAAGTCTGTGTTTAGCACGTTTTCTTTACGGGTATTCAAAACTAGCTCTCTTCATCGTCACGTCACAGTTCAGCCTACACACACAAACTTCGGACATGTATATATATCTGTCGTACGGTATGTGCATACAAGCGTATGCACATACACGTGCAGCATTCATACTTGTATAGACGTATATACCCTTCACTTAAGTATATCGAAATATACTGTAAGGAAGAATACATATGCCATACCCTCATTCACACACGCAAACACCCATTCTGACCGAATATATATACAGTAAGCATACAATGACACTTACCGAGTAAACGTAGAAGGAGACTCTCCTTAAGGAAACGCATGTAATCGTCTTATGGAACATACAGTATTCGCATTTTAAACACAGCGGCATGAATTGCAAAGAAATGTATGTACTTCCTGTTCCCAAATAAACGTTGTTCCACCTGCAGAAACAAATATGACAAATTATATAAAAATCATTTGGTCATAAAATAATATTTGTCCAAAAAATGTATACATTTTGCTGTCAGGTGTGATTTATGTGTACAGAGATTCTATCGTTTTCACGGCACGATAAATAAAAAAATATTATACATTGCGACAGTACAAATAAATGATGTACTGAGCATTGAATATTAAAATTTAAATATACCTAATAAACTGTAAATAATTACTAATATATTAGAAATAAGCATGTCAGGGATTGCAAGCTTGGCTCAGACAAAAATATGAACAGGTGTTTCGACCTGAATCGACGTGCACACACACACAAATTTAACTGAAATTGTGTACACCAGTATTTTGCTAGTGTGTGTGAACGCAGGTCTATGCAGGCGAGTTTGCCACCCCAAGATGAATAATTGCACAATTACTGTTTTTCCGTAATTATTCATAAACTATAATTAAGGATTAAAATCCAAAAACACAATAAAATGTAATAAAATTTACTAAATACTGTGTACGAAAACCACGCGAAAGTGACACACCATACGAGTGTAATAGTGAAATAACTGTGTACAAATCGAAAGGGTTAAGTTGCAATGTCCAAAATTACAGTGAACATGTGTTGAAAAAATAGTTATAAGATAAGTATAAGAGTATACTTACAGGACTCTGCAATTCGCAGAAATATAAGAAATAGCGAATTTGACAAAGAGTGGGGGAACTGAATCCAGAGACAGTTTCTGACATGTCGATTTCGTACCACTGCAGGTGTCGACCAAGACATGGGTATAAATAGGACACACAAGCTACAGTGGTTCTCTTTCTTAAATCATCCACGGTGCAGCGGGAGCTTATGCCCGTCCGCACGACGTATTTATTTTTTTGTAAATAATTTAAATTTTCCAGTTATATGCAACTATGTAACTAAGTTATAAATACAATCATTTTTAAATAATAACAGCAGTACATAAGAAGAATTACATAAGAAGATCCATTGACGTCAGAAACAGCACGAGGAGAGTTCCAGAGAGTGATTCGACGCTGGACAAGAGGAGAGTTCCAGAGAGTGATACGACGCTGGACAAGAGGAGAGTTCCAGAGAGTTATACTACGCTGGACAAGAAGGAGTGATTTGACGCTGGACAAGAGGAGAAGAGAGACAGCCGACGCTGGACAAGAGGAGAGTTCCAGAGAGTGATACGACGCTGGACAAGAGGAGAGTTCCAGAGAGTGATACGACGCTGGACAAGAAGGAGTGATTCGACGCTGGACAAGAGGAGAAGAGAGACAGCCGACGCTGGAGAAGAGAAGAAGAGCGACAGCCGACGCTGGAGTGCGAGACGAGGACGACTACAGATGTATCAAAATGATCGAGCATGATTGACGACAATAAGGTGATAAACAACTTATTTATATCTTAATCGTACAATGAACTCAATGACAATTTAAGACATTTCTATTTTATTTAAAAGTAAGGGCCAATGTTTCTTGTAAAGTAGAATTAAAATCATAGATGATTTAGAAATACGATTAACGTAACAAGAGCTCAAATGAATATGAAATAAAATGAATACAAAGCATTAAATGAAAACAATTGTATTTGAGATAAAACAGTACTGAGAAACAAAAGATAAATTCAATAACTACTAATATTTTGAGTACATTACAATATATAAAAAGAGATTTAAATATTGATATTTTGAAACACATTCATTGACTGAGTAGTATGAAAATGAGATTTTTCTTTAATACAATAATTAGTAGAATAGAATATTTAGTCAGTAAGGATGTATATAGCATAAGCCTTACGGCATAATATCAAATAAATTTGAAATACCGTTACAAGTTATATAGAGTTCGTATTGCAGATACACCTGAAACCTAATTTAAATGTTATATTGTTACATAATTTGTCAATCTTGAACGTGAAGACCAGTCACGCTAAATTTGTGTATATGTATATGTGTTTATGTATATGTATTGTTGCATATTTGGCTCCCAAAGAACGTGGGGCTATACAAATTAAAGTACATATAAACATTCACAAACATAAATACGTTGCATATATTTGGCGCTTCAAGATCGTGGGGCTCCGCAAACACAAATAGAAGTGTATTTGTATTTGAAATTTAATTCAACTACACAAATATGTTACATATATTTGGCGTCCTGGACGTGGGGCATGACATGCCTAAATTTACGTACAAAAATTTGTTACATAAATTGTAGCCCATGAACGTATGGCCCGATCCCCATCATTTAACTATTAAAATTTTTTATGTAGCTAAATGGTTGCTCTAAAATATAAAGAGTGTGTTAAATGAAAAATGTATAATATGTAATTATTATTTATATTAAACAGTAGCTGAATGTAATATTAATTGTTGTGTAATTACACAGCTGGCGCCCACGAATAATATTATTTGTCTATGTAACAGGTGTAACTGTAATGAGTATTAATAATAACTATTAATAAAAATAAAGAAATAAATAAATAAGTAGGGAACGGTTATCAATAATAATTGTTAAAGAATTACTACTAAATAAATATTTTAATAATAATTCACCATGGCAATATCAGGAAGTTTGAGGATTGGAGAAGCACTTCAAGCTATGATGCAAGCCGAATTTGGTGAAGTAGAGAACAAACAAACAGAAAAAGTAAAAGAAAATAATATTAGAACGCAAATAGAAGAGTTAACAGAATTTTTTACAAAACAGACCGAAAAATTAAGAGAAGAAAGGAAAGCAAAAGAGGAATTAGTAGAAAGAATTGACGATTCTAATACGCACATTGCGGCAGTAGAATATAAACAAACCATAAGAATTAAAAATAAGAGAGAAAATACGTTCGTAATTACTAACGATAATTATAAAAAAGTAAGTAACATTAAGGAGGAGAAGCAAATAAAGGTTAATAAAACATACCTTTTTAATGGCGATATCCCTATTGTGAGACACACACACACTAGTAAGTCACATAAGATGAAACACAGAAGACACTACACTTACGGAGATAAATATCACTGTAGGTATAACAATAAACGTAGTAAATTGTCTAGACGAAACACTACACAAAATTGTGGTAAATATGACGGTAGGTATAAGCACGAGAAATATAAAGCGAACGATAATTATGGTACCGATAATTATAACTGTAATTATAAAAACTACAGAGGTTATCATAAACGACGTTTGAAAAAACCGTCGACAGCTGTTCAGGTAGGTTCACTCAACCAAACTAGTGACGAGAGAATTGAGAAAGAGCTAAGCATTTGTTACGAGAGAAAGAGAGGGAAAACGTTGCCCTATGAACAGGTGACTTCTAGGATAAAAACAAACGTCGCAGTAATACAATGGAATGCAAACGTTTTTTACACGAGGGTGAGAACAATGGTAAGCACGGCGACTATGTTACAAAGGAACAATATACGTCCGGTAAACGACGGACAATGCAATTGTTATAATGAGGGGTGTAAGATCAAACGACACACTGAACTCAGAACTCAATACCCGAATGGAATGAATAATTATTTTTAAAATAATATAACTATTAATTATTAATAATAAGAAATAACATGTGTAATAATATAAGAGAGTATAATTAAGAAATGTTAGTTAATAAGGTTATGATAGCAAATAAAAGAAAAAGAATATTATTTGAAAGGGTTAATTAAGAAATGTATTATTGATGGTAAGGAATGATAGCGTAGAGAAATATTTAAGAAAGTAATGGTAAATATATTATTGTTGTTATTAATATGAAGAAAGGGTTAGGAATGGAAATAATTGCCATAATTGTTAGAACGGCTGATCAAGCGAACACTTAATGGAGATACAAGGACACAGAAGAAAGCAAGAGTGAAAAGTCAATTGGGCAGAGACTACTTAGGATTAAGGACTTCGAGAAAAATATCGTTGTTGTCTAAGACAGTTCCTCTGTAACCGATCATGCGACACACTACAAAGCTAAAAGAGTATTCTGTAACGGAAGTGTATTTCAAGAAATTAGTAGCGATCAGAAAGGTAATGTTAATGAAATGTAATAAAAGGTAATGAATGTTAATGTATTGTATAAGTAATGTATTAGATAAAGTAATGTCATGTTAAGAAAAGAGTTAAGGAAGAGTAGAAGCGAAGGTAAGAATGTATGAGTAAGATAATGTAAAATTAAGGACCGAATTTACACACATATGTAGGAATGCAGAGTGTACAGAAGGAGAACAAAGGAGAGCTAATTGCAGTGGATTTTCTGGGACCATTACCACGATCAAGTCGAGGTGTGAAGCACATATTGGTATGTATCGATGTGTTTTCCAAGGCAGTCCGACTGTACCCAATAATGCGACCAACAACCAAAGTTGTTCTAAAGATACTACTGCAGAAATATATTCCGTTATATGGAAAAATGAAGAAGGTACTCAGTGATCAAGGTGTACAATTCCAAAGTGAAAAATGGGAGAGGACGTTAAGGGAAAATGGAATACAACCTGTACTCACATCCATAAAACATCCTCAAGGAAACCTTGCTGAGAGAGTTAACAAAGAATTAGGTAAATATTTACGAATATATTGCCATGATCAACACAATAAATGGGCAGAATATTTACCATTTCTTGAAAAAGCCATTAACGAAAATTATAGTGAAGCAACAGGATACACTCCAATGGAATAAGAAGAAGATAAGAAGCCAAACAGATTTTGGACTAAGTATATAAACAAACCGAATAACCAAAATTTACCTGTACCAATAAGTGTGAAAATTGAATACGCAAAGCAACGGATAAGAGAAAGAGGTAACAAGAGAGTAGAGAGATTTAATCTAACTCACAAGCTACAACAATTCAACGTGGGAGAAAGTATACTACTCAAAGGAAATCCAGTGGGAAAACGGAATGATAATACGGCGAAGAAATTCTTCAGACTTTATAATGGACCGTATACGTTAAGACAGCGAGTAGGACAACACACTTACATCGTATATGATGAGATACAGAAGAAAGAAATTGGTAAATTTCACGCAACGTCATTTAGGAAGTTCTACACATGAAAACGACGAGGTCAATGAAACCAGTCAGATCAGCTGTTTGTTAAAGCCACCCTACTACAAGGTCACGAGCAGTGAGCGTGTGAAGAGGGGAGGTAAGACATTTGTATACACTCCAATTAAGGGTGAAATGACGAATAGTATTCTTTATTATTTTTTCCATTTTTTTTGCAAATGTAATAATAATCTAAAAAAAAATTATAATAAATAAATTTATTAAATTTTTTTTTGTTACCAAGTAGAGGGATAATGCGACAGTACAAGTAAATGATGTACTGAGCATTGAATATAAAAATTTAAATATACCTAATAAACTGTCAATAATTACTAATATATTAGAAATAAGCATGTCAGGGATTGCAAGCTTGGCTCAGACAAAAATATGAACAGGTGTTTCGACCTGAATCGACGTGCACACACACACAAATGTAACTGAAAGTGTGTACACCAGTATTTTGCTAGTGTGTGTGAACGCAGGTCTATGCAGGCGAGTTTGCCACCCCAAGATGAATAATTGCACAATTACTGTTTTTCCGTAATTATTCATAAACTATAATTAAGAATTAAAATCCAAAAACACAATAAAATGTAATAAAATTTACTAAATACTGTGTACGAAAACCACGCGAAAGTGACACACCATACGAGTGTAATAGTGAAATAACTGTGTACAAATCGAAAGGGTTAAGTTGCAATGTCCAAAATTACAGTGAACATGTGTTGAAAAAATAGTTATAAGATAAGTATAAGAGTATACTTACAGGACTCTGCAATACGCAGAAATATAAGAAATAGCGAATTTGACAAAGAGTGGGGGAACTGAATCCAGAGACAGTTTCTGACATGTCGATTTCGTACCACTGCAGGTGTCGACCAAGACATGGGTATAAATAGGACACACAAGCTACAGTGGTTCTCTTTCTTAAATCATCCACGGTGCAGCGGGAGCTTATGCCGTCCGCACGACGTATTTATTTTTTTGTAAATAATTTAAATTTTCCAGTTACATGCAACTATGTAACCAAGTTATAAATACAATCATTTTTAAATAATAACAGCAGGACATAAGAAGAATTACATAAGAAGATCCATTGACGTCAGAAACAGCACGAGGAGAGTTCCAGAGAGTGATTCGACGCTGGACAAGAGGAGAGTTCCAGAGAGTGATACGACGCTGGACAAGAGAGAGTGATACGACGCTGGACAAGAAGGAGTGATTCGACGCTGGACAAGAGGAGAAGAGAGACAGCCGACGCTGGAGAAGAGGAGAAGAGAGATAGCCGACGCTGGAGTGCGAGACGAGGACGACTACAGATGTATCAAAATGATCGAGTATGATTGACGACAACAAGGTGATAAACAACTTATTTATATCTTAATCGTACAATGAACTCAAAGACAATTAAACAAATTTCTATTTTATTTAAAAGTAAGAGCCAATGTTTCTTGTAAAGTAGAATTAAAATCATAGATGTTTTAGAAATACGATTAACGTAACAATAGCTCAAATTAATATGAAATAAAATGAATACAAAGCATTTAAATGAAAACAATTAGTATTTGAGATAAAACAGTACTGAGAAACAAAAGATAAATTCAATAACTATTAATATTTTTAGTACATTACAATATATAAAAAGAGATTTAAATATTGATATTTTGAAACACATTCATTGACTGAGTAGTATGAAAATGAAATTTTTCTTTAATACAATAATTAGTAGAATAGAATATTTAGTCAGTAAGGATGTTTATAGCATAAGCATTACGGCATAATAACAAATAATAACGAATGTTTTAAATCGAGGTCAGTGCCATGTGCACAATT
Organism: Magicicada septendecula; assembly: GCA_034769895.1. Lineage (NCBI taxonomy): Eukaryota > Metazoa > Arthropoda > Insecta > Hemiptera > Cicadidae > Magicicada > Magicicada septendecula. Next base: position 139,754,667 of record CM068372.1, read on the forward strand.
TTTTAATAATATCAAATAAATTTGAAATACCGTTACAATTTATATAGAGTTCTTATTGCAGATACACCTGAAACCCAATTTAAATGTTATATTGTTACATAAATTGTCAATCTGGAACGTGAAGACCGGTCACGCTAAATTTGTGTATATGTATATGTGTTTATGTATATGTATATGTGTTTATGTATATGTATTGTTGCATATTTGGCTCCCAAAGAACGTGGGGCTATACAAATTAAAGTACATATAAAAATTCACAAACATAAATACGTTGCATATATTTGGCGCTCCAAGATCGTGGGGCTCCGCAAACACAAATAGAAGTGTATTTGTATTTGAAATTAATTTTAACAACGTTTAAAAAACGTTGCATATATATATTTTTTTAAATGTATCTCCGTACGTGAAGAATGCTGAAACGTTAATGCATGACTTGTAATCCCTAACTGGAAATCTCAAGAGCATTCCTATATAGAAATATATTATTAATATTGCCTGCAATTTCATAGAGTGTTAGGCTTATATGAAAACCGATATAATATTCCGTCGTAAAAAGAAATAATAAAGACTGTTATTAATTCCAATTGCGGCCAGAGAATTCGCCTATGCATCGGCATTTAATAATAATTACCATTAATTTACAATCTTACAGATTTGTTTACCATAATTATTTGATAAATTTTCCTCATTCCTCTTAGGAAGGTTATTCTTGTTTAGGTTTGTCATTGAGTCGAAAACAATCACTAAAATAATACATGGTTTATGCATCTTCTTTTCCAAACCATATATTAACATTACTTTCTAATTTAATAGATACATAACATCTCTTCATAACCTTTGAACATCACTTTGCTAATGACCACAGGTTTTCTCCCTCTCAGATTAATAGATTTTGTTCATGTTGCGTTTTAATGTAGTTTTAATGTCTCCTGAAATAATTATCAGTGTCACCTACTGCTGACAGTTACTCATTTGAAAACTTATTATTTGAAAAATATTCAAAATTTCAGTATTTACGTATTGGGGCTTCCTTTTGATTCTCAGCTCTGCTAGTGCAATTCCAATAGTGACTTCACTTTCTTGTATCTAGTTGCGGTTCATTGCTGTCGTATGCATTATCTCAAACCAAATTAACTTTCAGATTTTTCTAAAACCAGACGATATATAATAACTTTATCTCCTGTTTTTAGAAAGAGCATAGAGGTATGCTTAAAACCTTGAAACAAATATATGTCCGTAATAAACCTGATGATTGGCGTGGACATAAAATTTAGTTAAAAAAATTCACAGTTACAAACACACTCACAAATAGGCAAAAAGAATAAGAAAATTCTATATTATTTATCTATTTTATATTACTCACCATACATTTTCGAAAGTGATAACTTGTAGATTGTAGTTGGTATCTGCTGTTAACGAAGGCCATGAAAGTCTGTGTTTAGCAGGTTTTCTTGACGGGTATGCAAGACTAGCTATATTCATCGTCACGTCATAGTTCAGCCTACACACACAAACTTCGGACATGTATATTATCTGTCGTACGGTATGTGCATACAAGCGTATGCACATACACGTACAGCATTCATACTTGTATAGACGCATATACCCTTCACTTACGTATATCGAAATATACTGTAAGGAAGAATGTATATGCCATAACCTCTTTCACACACGCAAACACCCATTCAGACAGAATATATATACAGTAAGCATACAATGACACTTACCGAGTGAACGTAGAAAGTGACTCTCCTTAAGGAAACGCATGTAATCGTCTTATGGAATATACATTATTGGTATTTTAAACACAGCGGCATGAATTGCAAGGAAATGTATGTACTTCCTGTTCCCAAATAAACGTTGTTCTACCTGCATAAACACATATGACAAATTATATAAAAATCGTTTGGTCATAAAAGAATATTTGTCCATAAAAATGTATACATTTTGCTGACAGGTGTGATTCATGTGTACAGAGATTCTATCGTTTTCACGGCACGATAAATAAACAAATTTTATATATATTTTTTTAAATATGTCACCGTACGTGAAGAATGCTGAAACGTTAATGCATGACTTGTAATCCCTAACTGGAATTCTCAAGAGCATTCCTATATTGAATAATATTATTAATATTGCCTACAATTTCATAAAGTTTTAGGCGTATATGAAGAGCGATATAATATTCCCGAATCCCTGTGTCGTAAAAAGAAATAATAATGACTGTTATTAATTCCAATTGAGGCCAATGAATTCGCCTATGCATGAGCATTTAATAATAATTACCATTAATTTACAATCTTACAGATTTGTTTGCCATAATTTTTTGATAAATATTCCTCATTCCTCTTAAGAACGTTATTCTCGTTTAGGTTTGTAATTTAGTAGAAAACAATCACTAAAATAATACATGGTTTATGGATCTTCTTTGCCAGATCATATATTAACATAACTTTCTAATATAATAGATTTATAACACCGCTTCATTCCGCTTGAAAACCACTTTGCTATTGACCACAGGTTTTCTCCTTCTCAGATTAATAGATTTTGTTCAATTGCGTATTAATGTAGCTTTAATGTCTCCTGAAATAATTATCAGTGTCACCTACTGCTGACAATTATTCATTTGAAAATTATTGTGTTTCAGTATTTACGGATTGGGCCTTCCCTTTGATTCTCAGCTATGCTAGTGCACTTCCAATAGTGACAAATTTATGTTCTTCACTTTCTTGTGTCTAGTTGCCGTTCGTTGCTGTCGTATGCATTATCTCAAAGCAAAATTAACTTTCAGTTTTTTCTAAAACCAGACGACATAAAATTACTTTATCTTCTGTTTTTAGAAAGAGCAAAGAGGTATGCTAACAACCTTGAAACAAATATATGTCCGTAATATACCTGATAAGTGGCGTGTACATAAAATTTAGTTAAAAAAAATTCACAGTTACAAAGACACTCACAAATAGGCAAAAAGAATAAGAAAAGTATATATTATTTATCTATTTTATATTAATCACCAAACCTTTCCCATGTGATAACTTGTAAATTGTAGTTGGTATCTGCTGGTAACGAAGGCCATGAAAGTCTGTGTTTAGCAGGTTTTCTTGACGGGTATGCAAGACTGGCTCTCTTCATCGTCACACGTCATAGTTCAGCATACACACACAAACTTCGGACATGTATATATATCTGTCGTACGGTATGTGCATACTAGCGTATGCACATACACGTACAGCATTCATACTTGTATAGAGGTATATACCCTTCACTTACGTATATCGAAATATACTGTAAGGAAGAATATATATGCCATACCCTCATTCACACACGCAAACACCCATTCAGACAGAATATATATACAGTAAGCATACAATGACACTTACCGAGTAAACGTAGAAGGAAACTCTCCTTAAGGAAACGCATGTAATCGTCTTATGGAACATACAGTATTCGCATTTTAAACACACCGGCATGTAATGCAATGAAATGTATGTCCTTCCTGTTTCCAAATAAACGTTGTTCCACCTTCATAAACAAATATGACAAATTCTATAAAAATCATTTGGTCATAAAAGAATATTTGTCCAAAAAATGTATACATTTTGCTGTCACATGTGATTCATGTTTACAGAGAAGCTATCTTTTTCACGGCACGATAAATAAACAAATATTATATATATTTTTTTAAATGTACCTCCGTACGTGAAGAATGCTGAAACGGTAATGCATGACTTGTAATCCCTAACTGGAAATCTCAAGAGCATTACTATATAGAAATATATTATTAATATTGCCAACAATTTCATAGAGTGTTAGGCGTATATGATGACCGATATAATATTCCATCGTAAAAAGAAATAATAAAGACTGTTATTAATTCCAATTGCGGCCAGAGAATTCGCCTATTCATGAGCATTTAATAATAATTACCATTAATTTACAATCTTACAGATTTGTTTACCAAAATTATTTGATAACTTTTCCTCATTCCTCTTAGGAAAGTTATTCTCGTTTAGGTTTGTGATTGAGTAGAAAACAGTCACTAAAATAATACATGGTTTATGCATCTTCTTTTCGAAATCATATATTAACATTAATTTCTAATTTAATAGATTTATAACACCTCTTCATTACCCTTGAACACCACTTTGATATTGACCACAGGTTTTCTCCTGCTCAGATTAATAGATTTTGTTCATATTGCGTATTAATGTAGCTTTAATGTCTCCTGAAATAATTATCAGTGTCACCCACTGCCGACAATTCTTCATTTGAAAATTATTGTGATTCGGTATTTACGGATTGGCCCTTTCGTTTGATTCTCAGCTCTGCTAGTGCACTTCCAATAGTGACAAATTTATGTTGTTCACTTTCTTGTGTCTAGTTGCCGTTCGTTCCTGTCGTATGCATTATCTCAAAGCAAAATTAACTTTCAGATTTTTCTAAAACCAGACGATATAATATTACTTTATCTCCTGTTTTTAGAAAGAGCAAAGTGGCATGCTGACAACCTTGAAACAAATTTATGTCCGTAATAAACCTGATGATTGGCGTGTACATAAAATTTAGTTAAAAAAAATTCACAGTTACAAACACACTCACAAATAGGCAAAAAGAATAAGAAAAGTCTATATTATTTATCTATTTTATATTACTCACCAAACTTTTTCGCATTTGATAACTTGTAGATTGTGGTTTGTATCTGATGGTAACGAAGGCCATGAATGCCTTTGTTTAGCACGTCTCCTTGACGGGTATGCAAGACTAGCTCTATTCATCGTCACGTCATAGTTCAGCCTACACACACAAACTTCGGACATGTATATTATCTGTCGTACGGTATGTGCATACAAGCGTATGCACATACACGTACAGCATTCATACTTGTATAGACGCATATACCCTTCACTTACGTATATCGAAATATACTGTAAGGAAGAATATATATGCCATAACCTCTTTCACACACGCAAACACCCATTCAGACAGAATATATATACAGTAAGCATACAATGACACTTACCGAGTAAACGTAGAAGTAGACTCTCCTTAAGGAAACGCATGTAATCGTCTTATGGAACATACAGTATTCGCATTTTAAACACAGCGGCATGAATTGCAATGAAATGTATGTACTTCCTGTTCCCAAATAAACGTTGTTCCACCAGCAGAAACAAATATGACAAATTATATAAAAATCGTTTGGTCATAAATATTATTTGTCCAACAAATTTATACATTTTACTGTCACGTGTGATTCATGTGTACAGAGATGCTATCGTTTTCACGGCACGAGAATGCCAACTAAATAGTTTTCAATTTCTATAAATGTGTACGTAAATTTAAGGTTCATGCAGTAAGTAAAGTTAACCGATCAAATAAGTTGGCAACAGCAGGTCTGTTTCACGATATTCCCTGTTTACATTAGTCTGGGTATATTCTACGTCCCATATTCTACATTCGCAATAACAACAAGACGATTACTTTTATATTTGAGTAGCAATTTTTATTATATATATTTTTTTTAAATGTATCTCTATACGTGAAGAATGCTGAAACGTTAATGCATGACTTGTAACCCCTAACTGGAAATCTCAAGAGCATTCGTATATAGAATAATATTATTAATATTGCCTACAATTTCATAGAGTGTTAGGCGTATATGAAGACCGATATAATATTCGCGAATCCCTGTGTCGTAAAAAGAAATAATAAAGACTGTTATTAATTCCAATTGCGGCCAGTGAATTCGCCTATGCATGAGCATTTAATAATAATTACCAATAATTGACAATCTTACAGATTTGTTTACCATAATTATTTGATAAATTTTCCTCATTCCTCTTAAGAACGTTATTCTCGTTTAGGTTTGTGTTTGAGTATAAAACAATTACTAAAATAATACATGGTTTATGCATCTTCTTTTCCAAATCATATATTAACATTACTTTCTAATTTAATAGGTTTATAACACCTCTTCATAACCCTTGAACACCACTTTGATATTGACCACAGGTTTTCTCCTGCTAAGATTAATAGATTTTGTTCATGTTGCGTATTAATTTAGTTTTAATGTCTCCTGAAATAATTATCAGTGTCACCTACTGCTGACAGTTACTCATTTGAAAATTATTGTGTTTCAGTATTTACGGATTGGGCCTTCCTTTTGATTCTCATCTCTGCTAGTGCACTTCGAATAGTGACAAATTTATGTTCTTCACTTTCTTGTGTCTAGTTGCCGTTCATTGCTGTCGTATGCATTTTCTCAAAGCAAAATTAACTTTCAGATTTTTCTAAAATCAGACGATATAAAATAACTTTATCTCCTGTTTTTAGAAAGAGCATAGTGGTATGCTAACAACGTTGAAACAAATATCTGTCCGTAATAAACCTGATGATTGGCGTGTACATAAAATTTAGTTAAAAAATTCATCATTACAAACACAATCACAAATAGGCAAAAAGAATAAGAAAAGTCTATATTATTTATTTATTTTATATTACTCACCAAACATTTTCGCATGTGATAACTTGTAGAATGTAGTTGGTATGTGCTTGTAACGAAAGCCATGAAAGTCTGTGTTTAGCACGTTTTCTTGACGGGTATGCAAGACTAGCTCTCTTCATCGTCACGTCATAGTTCAGCCTACACACACAAATTTCGGACATGTATATATATCTGTCGTACGGTATGTGCATACAAGCGTATGCACATACAAGTACAGCATTCATACTTGTATAGACGTATATGCCCTTCACTTACGTATATCGAAATATACTGTAAGGCTGAATTTATATGCCATACCCTCATTCACACACGCAAACACCCATTCAGACAGAATATATATACAGTAAGCATACAATGACACTTACCGAGTAAACGTAGAAGGAAACTCTCCTTAAGGAAACGCATGTAATCGTCTTATGGAGCATAAAGTATTCGCATTTTAAACACAGCGGCATGAATTGCAAAGAAATGTATGTACTTCCTGTTCCCAAATAAACGTTGTTCCACCTGCGGAAACAAATATGACAAATTATATAAAAATTGTTTGGTCATAAATATTACTTGTCCAACAAATTTATACATTTTACTGTCACGTGTGATTCATGTATACAGAGATTCTATCGTTTTCACGGCACGAGAATGCCATCTAAATAGTTATCAATTTCGATATATGTGTACGTAAATTTAAGGTTCATGCAGTAAGTAAAGTTATCCGATCCAATAAGTTGGCAACAGCACCTCTGTTTCACGAAATTCCCTGTTTACATTAGTCTGGGTGTATTCTAGGTCCCATATTCTACATTCGCAATAACAACAAGACGATTACTTTTATATTTGCGAAGCAATTTTTATTATATATTTTTTTTAAATGTATCTCCGTACGTGAAGAATGCTGAATCGTTACTGCATGACTTGTAATCCTTAACTGGAAAACTCAAGAACATTCCTATATAGAATTATATTTTTAATTTTGCCTAAAATTTCATAGAGTTTTAAGCGTATAAGAAGACCGATATATTCCCGAATCCCTGTGTCGTAAAAACAAATACTAAAGACTGTTATTAATCTAAATGCGGCCAGTGAATTCGCCTATGCATGAGCATTTAATAATAATTAACATTAATTTGCAAACTTACATTTTTGTTTACCATAAGTATTTGAAAAATTTTCCACATTCCTCTAAGGAACGTTATTCTCGTTTAGTTGTGATGGAGTAGAAAACAATCACTAAAATAATACATGGTTTATGTATCTTCTTTTCCAAATCATATATTAACATTACTTTCTAATTTAACAGATTTATAACACCTCTTCATAACCCTTGAACACCACTTTGGTATTGACCACAGGTTTTCTCCTGCTAAGATTAATAGATTTTGTTCATGTTGCGTATTAATTTAGTTTTAATGTCTCCTGAAATAATTATCAGTGTCACCTACTGCTGACAGTTACTCATTTGAAAATTATTGTGTTTCAGTATTTACGGATTGGGCCTTCCTTTTGATTCTCATCTCTGCTAGTGCACTTCCAATAGTGACAAATTTATGTTCTTCACTTTCTTTAGTTGCCGTTCATTGCTGTCGTATGCATTTTCTCAAAGCAAAATTAACTTTCAGATTTTTCTAAAACCAGACGATATAAAGTAACTTTATCTCCTGTTTTTAGAAAGAGCATAGATGTATGCTAACAACCTTGAAACAAATATCTGTCCGTAATAAACCTGATGATTGGCGTGTACATAAAATTTCGTTAAAAAATTCATCGTTACAAACACACTCACAAATAGTGTAATATAATTACAAATTTAAAATAAAAATAAAAAGATATATATGTGTTTTATGTGTGTTAGGTGTAGATTTGCCCTGACTGTAAGCCCCACTGTTTAGGCTAGTCAATTTGTAATATAATTTTCAAATATAATAATAATAAATAAAATATAAAGATATAGATAATCAGAATTGTGTATGTTGTCTGGATCTCGGTATTGAACTCGCCGATGATGCAGCTCCACTTTGGATTCACCAAATACAAAGAATAGATTTAATATAAATATGTTATAACTAGGTGTGATTGATTGATAAATAACAAATAAATCAAACTTTATAAATTGTGAAAATATTTTTTTTTCTTTTTTCTTGTATTGAGTTTTGATTTAATTATTTAATTTAATTAATTAATAATTAATTAATTAATTGAGTGTGTAATTTCCTTATATATCTATTCTCTCACTGTAAATTATTTTTTTTTTGTTAAAAAAAATAATAGTAACATTAATTATAGAAATAAAAACAATTCTGGGAACTGAGTAATGATTTGCGTTTATTAACATTCAAAATTATGCGCCAGTCAAACTGCGTATGACCAAGGCATTGGCTATTATTTGCTCCAGTCGGTAGCGAAAAAATCAACAAATATATTTTTACAAGTTTAGATTTGTGTTTCTTTTAACGAGTCGAAATGGTCAGAGGGCAAGGAACAAGATACATTCTTAATAGGTATTCTTATACTAAATGGTAATAGCTGAAATAGAACAAAATTATTATTGCAATTGTCAATTAGAAAAAAATGAATTTCGAACCAAGTCGAAGAAATGACGTCACTCCTTTCAAGCTGGCATTGCACCGTGCTGGTGAGAAATCCAGTATGGCCGACGTCTCCTCGATTTTAACTGCGATGCTGTTGGAATTGGCTGAGCTTCTCCCGCAGAAATAAAATGATATTCCCTTTTCTGCGAAGTGGTGTTGGTCCAGGAATATAGTGTAGAGTGTCCTCTCGTCTTCTGCGATGTCGTTTTCGTGATGGGTTTCTTGTGAAGTGTTCGGTGTTCAAATATGTGTATTGGTGTTCTGTGAATCTTGTCCCAAAATTGTTCAAAATGGCTGTTGATTTCTTGTGTTAAGTTTTATGGTGTTATTACTGTGTTTTGGAAATTTGTGAAGTGTTAGAAATTGATAGTTAAGGTTATTTTCACTTTTTAGATCATCTCCGTTACACGCCGCATAACCACACTTGGTTTTACACAAATTATTCGGTTTTCAGTACTCTGCTAACACATTTCCAACTATTCGGCTTCACGATTAACAATAGACTAATAGACGCAACGTCGTCGTTTTAGGGTAATTTGTGCTATGTCTTTTTCCTCTTTATATTGTTTAACTATAAAAATATCTGTCTAAGACTTGGTTCACCATCTAAATATACATAATAAGTTTTCTTATTTTTTACTGTATTTCAAATATTTCTTAATTTTACATAAATCTAACTACTCAGTAATATTGATTAGTTAATTTTACATCTTTTGATATATAGCTGGGTTTGTTTCAAGCTCATTTAAGCCCAAAAATTACAATTTTTTATAATTATTGTGTGCCTCATATTTTGTACAAATTCAGTGTTTTAATGGTTTTTATTTGTTTTTTCTTATAATATTTCCATGGAATATACTTAATAACTCCGTGACTACTTTGCTGTTAATAATTTGGTTGTTAAAACATTTCAATATTGATCAATTTACTGTTTGGTCTGATTTGATTACTATTATAGGCCTATTATTATCTGTTTCCAAAAGAAGTTAATTTCCTTTCCTTTGTCATTCTATTTGCTATTAACTGTATCTGTATTAATTATATTTTCAATTTCTGTATTGTATATATTGAATTCTATTCCTATTACATAGATTGATTCTCTGATAGATAATTTTTTGGTTTATATGCCAGTCTGTGTTTACTAAAATGGTGTCTTAGCTGGTCTGTTTGTACATTATATATGGTTTACTGTTTTGAATAAAATTATTACATTTTTATGTCCTACTTGCCTCTCTGACTTACACAATGGAAAATTAAATGACATGATCTTAAAATACAATGAAATATCTTGTATCTACTAAACTTTCTTTATAATAATAACATCATTGAACCATAACATAAACATCTTACGCCTAATTTTCTCTATACTTAGAATTATAATGAGAACATATTATTATCAGTCTTTGGCTGTCCTTTGTTTTTATGTTTCGTTTTATCACAACCTTATTCTATTAAAATATCTTATTCTTAGTAACAATTTCAGTTATTCACTGTCTCTTTTTATTTACTATAACTATTTTGCTAAAATATTAACATAAAAACACCTTAGAACTACTGACACTTTCAGTGATTAACTGTCTCTTGTGTTACCTATACCTAAATTGTTCATACAATAAAATAAAAACATCTTATAACTACTGACACTTGCAGTTATTGACTGTCTTTCGTGTTCCCTATACTTAATTTGTTCATACAATAAAATAAAAACATCTTATACCTATCATATTGTTATTATGCCTAAACACTAAAACACTTTTATTATCTAAATTACACTCAGTCATTAGACTGTCTCTTTAGTTTTTATCCAGTATTTCCTACACTAATGGTAGTCTGTTTTAATATATTTTTTATATCACACTTTATTATAAGGTGTCCTTTATTTTGGCTACACTAATAGTAGTCTGTTTTAATAGTTTTTTGACATATTATTCTTACAACTAGTATACAATTTGGTTTTCTGGGATTGTATCTTGTAACTTGTTCTGGGTCTACATATATCAGTTTTAATTTTGTTTCATGGTATGTATTACATGACTATCATTTTTTGGAATATCTCTTCCTGGTTCTGGTCTCTTTGTGGGAATCTTGATATATTTTGTCCCTTTTTCAATATCACATTAGTAGTTTCTGGACTTGTGGTTTCTCTGCATCTTGACCTTATTATTATTCCCTTATTAATATGGTTTCATCCTTTTATTTCCTTTTTTATGGTCCTTCCCTTTTTTACTGCTTCCCCAATCTACTGGGTATACTGCTGGTTTAACTGGTTTTTACATAGTAAGTTATTTTAATCAATGGTTTTCTTTGTTATTTTTTCATTTTTATTAACCTTTTATTGACTTAATATACAGTTTCTAGTGTAATCCTTAAAACAATTTATTCTTCTCGCTCACTATGGAACTTTTTCCTTTATTTATGTTGCATTAAGTCAAATGTTTAGCGTGATAATTTTGTTATGTTACAATAGGCAAAAAGAATAAGAAAAGTCTATATTATTTATTTATTTTATATTACTCACCAAACATTTTCGCATGTGATAACTTGTAGAATGTAGTTGGTATGTGCTTGTAACGAAAGCCATGAAAGTCTGTGTTTAGCACGTTTTCTTGACGGGTATGCAAGACTAGCTCTCTTCATCGTCACGTCATAGTTCAGCCTACACACACAAACTTCGGACATGTATATAGATCTGTCGTACGGTATGTGCATACAAGCGTATGCACATACACGTACAGCATTCATACTTGTATAGAGGTATATACCCTTCACTTACGTATATCGAAATATACTTTAAGGAAGAATATATATGCCATACCCTCATTCACACACGCAAACACCCATTCAGACAGAATATATATACAGTAAGCATACAATGACACTTACCGAGTAAACGTAGAAGGAAACTCTCCTTAAGGAAACGCATTTAATCGTCTTATGGAATATAAAGTATTCGCATTTTAAAAAAAGCGGCATGAATTGCAAAGAAATGTATGTACTTCCTGTACCCAAATAAACGTTGTTCCACCTGCAGAAACAAATATGACAAATTATATAATAATCGTTTGGTCGTAAAATATATTTGTCCAACTAATGTATACATTTTGCTGTCACGTGTGATTCATGTGTACAGAGATTCTATCGTTTTCACGGCACGAGAATGCCACCTAATAGTTTTCAATTTCTATATATGTGTACGTAAATTTAAGGTTCATGCAGTAAGTAAAGTTATCCGATCAAATAAGTTGGCAACAGCAGGTCTGTTTCACGATATTCCCTGTTTACATTAGTCTGGGTATATTCTACGTCCCATATTCTACATTCGCAATAACAACAAGACGATTACTTTTATATTTGAGAAGCAATTTTTATTATATATATATTTTTTAATTGTATCTCCGTACGTGAAGAATGCTGAAACGTTAATGCATGACTTGTAACCCCTAACTGGGTTCGTTACCCATGCATGACTTGTAACCCCTATTAGGAACGTTATTCTCGTTTAGGTTTGTGATTGAGTATAAAACAAACACTAAAATATTACATGGTTTATGCATCTTCTGTGCCAGATCATATATTAACATTACTTTCTAATTTAATAGATTTATAACACCTCTTCATTACCCTTGAACACCACTTTGCTATTTACCACAGGTTTTCTCCTGCTCAGATTAATAGACTTAGTTCATGTTACGTTTTAATGTAGTTTTAATGTCTCCTGAAATAATTATCAGTGTCACCTACTGCTGGCAGTTACTCATTTGAAAATTATTGTGTTTCAGTATTTACGGATTGGGCCTTCCTTTTGATTCTCAGCTCTGCTTGAGCACTTCCAATAGTGACAAATTTATGTTCTTCACTTTCTTGTGTCTAGTTGCTGTTCATTGCTGTCGTATGCATTATCTCAAAGCAAAATTAACTTTCAGACTTTTCTAAAACCAGACGATCTAAAATAACTTTATCTCCTGTTTTTAGAAAGAGCATAGAGGTATGCTAACAACCTTGAAACAAATATCTGTCCGTAATAAACCTGATGATTGGCGTGTAGATAAAATTTAGTTAAAAAAAATACACAGTTACAAACACACTCACAAATAGGCAAAAAGAATAAGAAAAGTCTATATTATTTATCTACTTTATATTACTCACCAAATATTTTCGTATGTGATAGCTTGTAGATTGTAGTTGGTATCTGCTGGTAACGAAGGCCATGAATGTCTTTGTTTAGCACGTTTTCTTGACGGGTGTGCAAGACTAGCTTTCTTCGTCCTCACGTCATAGTTCAGCCTACACACACAAACTTCGGACATGTATATATATCTGTCGTACGGTATGTGCATACAAGCGTATGCACATACAAGTACAGCATTCATACTTGTATAGACGTATATACCCTTCACTTACGTATATCGAAATATACTGTAAGGAAGAATATATATGCCATACCCTCATTCACACACGCTAACACCAATTCAGACAGAATATATATACAGTAAGCATACAATGACACTTACCGAGTAAACGTAGAAGGAAACTCTCCTTAAGGAAACGCATGTAATCGTCTTATGGAACATACAGTATTCGCATTTTAAACACAGCGGCATGAATTGCAAAGAAATGTATGTACTTCCTGTTCCCAAATAATCGTTGTTCCACCTGCAGAAACAAATATGACAAATTATATAAAAATCGTTTGGTCATAAATATTATTTGTCCAACAAGTTTATACATTTTACTGTCACGTGTGATTCATGTGTACAGAGATTCTATCGTTTTCACGGCACGAGAATGCCATCTAAATAGTTATCAATTTCGATATATGTGTACGTAAATTTAAGGTTCATGCAGTAAGTAAAGTTATCCGATCAAGTAAGTTGGCAACAGGACCTCTGTTTCACGAAATTCCCTGTTTACATTAGTCTGGGTATATTCTAGATCCCATATTCTACATTCGCAATAACAACAAGACGATTACTTTTATATTTGAGAAGCAATTTTTATTATATATATTTTTTAAATGTATCTCCGTACGTGAAGAATGCTGAAACGTTAATGCATGGCTTGTAACCCCTAACTGGAAATCTCAAGGGCATTCGTATATAGAATAATATTATTAATATTGCATACAATTTCATAGAGTGTTAGGCGTATATGAAGACCGATATAATAATCCCGAATCCCTGTGTCGTAAAAAGAAATAATAAAGGCTGTTATTAATTCCAATTGCGTCCAGTGAATTCGCCTATGCATGAGCATTTAATAATAATTACCACTACTTTACAATCTTACAGATTTGTTTACCATAATTATTTGATAAATTTTCCTCATTCCTATTAGGAACGTTATTCTCGTTTAGGTTTGTGATTGAGTATAAAACAAACACTAAAATAATACATGGTTTATGCATCTTCTGTGCAGATCATATGTTAACATTACTTTCTAATTTAATAGATTTATAACACCTCTTCATTACCCTTGAACACCAATTTGCTATTTACCACAGGTTTTCTCCTGCTCAGATTAATAGATTTTGTTCATGTTGCATATTAATGTAGTTTTAATGTCTCCTGAAATAATTATCAGTGTCACCTACTGCTGGCAGTTACTCATTTGAAAATTATTGTGTTTCAGTATTTACGGATTGGGCCTTCCTTTTGAGTCTCATCTCTGCTAGTGCACTTCCAATAGTGACAAATTTATGTTCTTCACTTTCTTGTGTCTAGTTGCCGTTCATTGCTGTCGTATGCATTTTCTCAAAGCAAAATTAACTTTCAGATTTTTCTGAAACCAGACGATATAAAATAACTTTATCCCCTGTTTTTAGAAAGAGCATAGTTGTATGCTAACAACCTTGAAACAAATATCTGTCCGTAATAAACCTGATGATTGGCGTGTACATAAAATTTAGTTAAAAAATTCATCGTTACAAACACACTCGCAAATAGGCAAAAAGAATAAGAAAAGTCTATATTATTTATTTATTTTATATTTCTCACCAAACATTTTCGTATGTGATAGCTTGTAGATTGTAGTTGGTATCTGCTGGTAACGAAGGCCACGAATGTCTGTGTTTAGCACGTTTTCTTGACGGGTATGCAAGACTAGCTCTCTTCGTCGTCACGTCATAGTTCAGCCTACACACACAAACTTCGGACATGTATATATATCTGTCGTACGGTATGTGCATACAAGCGTATGCATATACAAGGACAGCATTCATACTTGTATAGACGTATATACCCTTCACTTAAGTATATCGAAATATACTGTAAGGAAGAATACATATGCCATACTCTCATTCACACACGCAAACACCCATTCAGACAGAATATATATACAGTAAGCATACACTGACACTTACCGAGTAAACGTAGAAGGAAACTCTCCTTAAGGAAACGCATGTAATCGTCTTATGGAACATAAAGTATTCGCATTTTAAACACAGCGGCATGAATTGCAAAGAAATGTATGTACTTCCTGTTCCCAAATAAACGTTGTTCCACCTGCAGAAACAAATATGACAAATTATATAAAAATCGATTGGTCATAAATATTATTTTTCCAACAAATTTATACATTTTACTGTCACGTGTGATTCATGTGTACAGAGATTCTATATTTTCACGGCACGAGAATGCCATTTAAATAGTTATCAATTTCGATATATGTGTACGTAAATTTAAGGTTCATGCAGTAAGTAAAGTTATCCGATCAAATAAGTTGGCAACTGCACCTCTGTTTCACGAAATTCCCTGTTTACATTAGTCTGGGTATATTCTAGTTCCCATATTCTACATTCGCAATAACAACAAGACGATTACCTTTATATTTGCGAAGCAATTTTTATTATATATTTTTTTTAAATGAATCTCTGTACGTGAAGAATGCTGAAACGTTAATGCATGACTTGTAATCCCTAACTGGAAATCTCAAGAGCATTCGTATATAGAATAATATTATTAATATTGCCGACAATTTCATAGAGTGTTAGGCGTATATGAAGACCGATATAATATTCACGAATCCCTGTGTCGTAAAAAGAAATAATAAAGACTGTTATTAATTCCAATTGCGGCCAGTGAATTCGCCTATGCATGAGCATTTAATATTAATTACCATTAATTGACAATCTTACAGATTTTTTTACCATAATTATTTGATAAATTTTCCTCATTCCTCTTAGGAACGTTATTCTCGTTTAGGTTTGTGATTGAGTAGAAACAATCACTAAAATAATACATGGTTTATGCATCTTCTTTTCCAAATCATATATTAACATTACTTTCTAATTTAACAGATTTATAACACCTCTTCATAACCCTTGAACACCACTTTGATATTGACCACAGGTTTTCTCCTGCTAAGATTAATAGATTTTGTTCATGTTGCGTATTAATTTAGTTTTAATGTCTCCTGAAATAATTACCAGTGTCACCTACTGCTGACAGTTACTCATTTGAAAATTATTGTGTTTCAGTATTTACGGATTGGGCCTACCTTTTGAGTCTCATCTCTGCTAGTGCACTTCCAATAGTGACAAATTTATGTTCTTCACTTTCTTCTGTCTAGTTGCCGTTCATTGCTGTCGTATGCATTTTCCCAAAGCAAAATTAACTTTCAGATTTTTCTAAAACCAGACGAATAAAAAAACTTTATCTCCTGTTTTTAGAAAGAGCATAGAGGTATGCTAACAACCTTGAAACAAATATCTGTCCGTAATAATCTTGATGATTGGCGTGTACATAAAATTTAGTTAAAAAATTCATCGTTACACACTCACAAATAGGCAAAAAGAATAAGAAAAGTCTATATTATTTATCTATTTTATATTACTCACCAATCATTTCCGTAAGTGATAACTTGTAGAATGTAGTTGGTATGTGCTTGTAACGAAGGCCATGAATGTCTGTGTTTAGCACGTTTTCTTGACGGGTATGCAAGACTAGCTCTCTTCATCGTCACGTCATAGTTCAGCCTACACACACAAACTTCGGGCATGTATATATATCTGTCGTACGGAATGTGCATACAAGCGTATGCACATACAAGTACAGCATTCATACTTGTATAGACGTATATACCCTTCACCTACGTATATCGAAATATACTGTAAGGAAGAATATATATGCCATACCCTCATTCACACACGCTAACACCCATTCAGACAGAATATATATACAGTAAGCATACAATGACACTTACCGAGTAAACGTAGAAGGAAACTCTCCTTAAGGAAACGCATGTAATCGTCTTATGGAACATACAGTATTCGCCTTTTAAACACAGCGGCATGAATTGCAAAGAAATGTATGTACTTCCTGTACCCAAATAAACGTTGTTCCACCTGCAGAAACAAATATGACAAATTATATAATAATCGTTTGGTCGTAAAAGGATATTTGTCCAACTAATGTATACATTTTGCTGTCACGTGTGATTCATGTGTACAGAGATTCTATCGTTTTCACGGCACGAGAATGCCATCTAAATAGTTTCAATTTCTATATATGTGTACGTAAATTTAAGGTTCATGCAGTAAGTAAAGTTATCCGATCATATAAGTTGGCAACAGCAGGTCTGTTTCACGATTTTCCCTGTTTACATTAGTCTGGGTATATTCTACGTCCCATATTCTACATTCGCAATAACAACAAGACGATTACTTTTATATTTGAGTAGCAATTTTTATTATATATATTTTTTTTAAATGTATCTCCGTACGTGAAGAATGCTGAAACGTTAATGCATGACTTGTAACCCCTAACTGGAAATCTCAAGAGCATACGTATTTAGAATAATATTATTAATATTGCCTACAATTTCATAGAGTTTTAGGCGTATATGAAGACCGATATAATAATCCCGAATCCCTGTGTCGTAAAAAGAAATAATAAAGACTGTTATTAATTCCAATTGCGGCCAGTGAATTCGCCTATGCATGAGCATTTAATAATAATTACCAATAATTGTCAATCTTACAGATTTGTTTACCATAATTATTTGATAAATTTTCCTCATTCCTCTTAAGAACGTTATTCTCGTTTAGGTTTGTGTTTGAGTAGAAACACCACTGTTTACCCGTCCTTGAACACCACTTTGCTATTTACCACAGGTTTTCTCCTGCTCAGATTAATAGACTTAGTTCATGTTACGTTTTAATGTAGTTTTAATGTCTCCTGAAATAATTATCAGTGTCACCTACTGCTGGCAGTTACTCCTTTGAAAATTATTGTGTTTCAGTATTTACGGATTGGGCCTTCTTTTTGATTCTCATCTCTGCTAGTGCACTTCCAATAGTGACAAATTTATGTTCTTCACTTTCTTCTGTCTAGTTGCCGTTCATTGCTTTCGTATGCATTTTCTCAAAGCAAAATTAACTTTCAAATTTTTCTAAAACCAGACGAATAAAAAAACTTTATCTCCTGTTTTTAGAAAGAGCATAGAGGTATGCTAACAACCTTGAAACAAATACCTGTCCGTTATAAACCTGATGATTGGGGTGTACATAAAATTTAGTTACAAATTTCATCGTTACAAACACACTCACAAATAGGCAAAAAGAATAAGAAAAGTCTATATTATTTATTTATTTTATATTACTCACCAAACATTTTCGCATGTGATAAATTGTAGAATGTAGTTGGTATGTGCTTGTAACGAAGGCCATGAAAGTCTGTGTTTAGCACGTTTTCTTGACGGGTATGCAAGACTAGCTCTCTTCAACGTCAAGTCATAGTTCAGCCTACACACACAAACTTCTGACATGTATATATATATCTGTCGTACGGTATGTGCATACAAGCGTATGCACATACACGTACAGCTTTCATACTTGTATAGATATACACTTCACTTAAGATTATCGAAATATACTGTAAGGAAGAATACATATGCCATACCCTCATTCACACGCAAACATCCATTCAGAGAGAAAATATATATATAGTAAGCATACAATGACACTTACCGAGTAATCGTAGAAGGAAACTCTCCTAAAGAAACGCATGTAATCGTGTTATGGAACATAAAGTATTCGCATTTTAAACACAGCGGCATGAATTGCAAAGAAATTTATGTACTTCCTGTTTCCAAATAAACGTTGTTCCACCTGCAGAAACAAATATGACAAATTATATAAAAATCATTTGGTCATAAAAGAATATTTGTCCAAAAAATGTATACATTTAGCTGTCACGTGTTATTCATGGGTACAGACAGAGATTCTATCGTTTTCACGGCACCATAAATAAACAAATATTATATATATTTTTTTAAATGTATCTCCGTACGTGAAGAATGCTGAAACGATAATGCTTGACTTGTAACCCCTAACTGGAAATCTCAAGAGCATTCCTATATAGAAATATATTATTAATATTGCCTACAATTTCATAGAGTGTTAGGCGTATATGAAGACCGATATAATATTCCGTCGTAAAAGAAATAATAAAGACTGTTATTAATTCTAATTGCGGCCAGAGAATTCGCCTATGCATGAGCATTTAATAATAAATACCATTAATTGACAATCTTAAAGATTTGTTTACCATAATTATTTGATAAATTTTCCTCATTACTCTTAGTAACGTTATTCTCGTTTAGGTTTGTGATTGAGTAGAAAACAATCACTACAATAATACATGGTTTATGCATCTTCTTTTCCAAATCATATATTAACTTTATTTTCTAATTTAATAGATTTATAACACCTGTTCATAACCCTTGAACACCACTTTGATATTGACCACAGGTTTTCTCCTGCTCAGATTAATAGATTTTGTTCATGTTGCATATTAATGTAGTTTTAATGTCTCCTGAAATAATTATCAGTGTCACCTACTACTGACAGTTACTCATTTTTAAATTATTGTGTGTCAGTATTTACGGATTGGGCCTTCCTTTTGATTCTCAGCTCTGCTAGTGCACTTGCAATAGTGACAAATTTATGTTCTTCACTTTCTTCTGTCTAGTTGCCGTTCATTGCTGTCGTATGCATTTTCTCAAAGCAAAATTAACTTTCAGATTTTTCTAAAACCAGACGATATAAAAAACTTTATCTCCTGTTTTTAGAAAGAGCATAGAGGTATGCTAACAACCTTGAAACAAATCTGTGTCCGTAATAATCCTGATGATTCGCGGGTACATAAAATTTAGTTAAAAAAAATTCACAGTTACAAACACACTCACAAATAGGCAAAAAGAATAAGAAAAGCCTATTTTATTTATTTATTTTATATTACTCACCAAACATTTTCGCATGTGATAACTTGTAGATTGTAGTTGGTATCTGCTGGTAACGAAGGCCATGAAAGTCTGTTTAGCACGTTTTCTTGACGAGTATGCAAGACTAGCTCTCTTCGTCGTCACGTCATAGTTCAGCCTACACACACAAACTTCGGACATGTATATATATCTGTCGTACGGTATGTGCATACAAGCGTATGCAGATACACGTACAGCATTCATACTTGTATAGACGTATATACCCTTCACTTACGTATATCGAAATATACTGTAAGGAAGAATACATATGCCATACCCTCATTCACACACGCAAACACCCATTCAGACAGAATATATATACAGTAAGCATACAATGACACTTACCGAGTATACGTAGAAGGAAACTCTCCTTAAGGAAACGCATGTAATCGTCTTATGGAACATACAGTATTCGCATTTTAAACACAGCGGCATGAATTGCAAAGAAATGTATGTACTTCCTGTTCCCAAATAAACGTTGTTCCACCTGCATAAACGAATATGACAAGTTATATAAAAATCATTTGTTCATAAAAGAATATTTGTCCAACAAATGTATACATTTTGCTGTCACGTGTGATTCATGTGTACAGAGATTCTATCTTTTTCACGGCACGATAAATAAACAAAAATTATATATACTTTTTTAAATGTATCTCCGTACGTGAAGAATTCTGAAATGTTAATGCATGACTTGTAATCCCTAACTGGAAATCTCAAGAGCATTCCTATATAGAATAATATTACTAATATTGCCTACAATTTCATAGAGTGTTAGGCGTATATGAAGACCGATATAATATTCCCGAATCCCTGTGTCGTAAAAAGAAATAATAATGACAGTTATTAATTCCAGTTGCGGCCAGTGAATTCGCCTATGCATGAGCATTTAATAATAATTACAATTAATTTACAATCTTACAGATTTGTTTCCATAATTATTTGATAAATATTCCTCATTCCTCTTAAGAACGTTATTCCGGTTTAGGTTTGTAATTGAGTAGAAAACAATCACTAAAATAATACATGGTTTATGCATCTTCTTTGCCAGATCATATATTAACATTACTTTCTATTTTAATAGATTTATAACACCTCTTCATACCGCTTGAACACCACTTTGCTATTTACCACAGGTTTTCTCCTGCACAGATTAACAGATTTTGTTCATTTTGCGTATTAATGTAGCTTTAATGTCTCCTGAAATAATTATCATTGTCACCTACTGCTGACAATTATTCATTTGAAAATTATTGTGTTACAGTATTTACGGATTGGGCCTTCCTTTTGATTCTCAGCTCTGCTAGTGCATTTCCAATAGTGACAAATTTATGTTCTTCACTTTCTTGTGTCTAGTTGCCGTTCATTGCTGTCGTATGCATTATCTCAAAGCAAAATTAACTTTTAGATTTTTCTAAAAGCAGACGATATAAAATAACTTTGTCTCCTGTTTTTAGAAAGAGCATAGAGATATGCTAACAACCTTGAAACAAATCTGTGTCCGTAATAAACCTGATGATTTGCGTGTACATAAAATTTAGTTAAAAAAAATTCACAGTTACAAACACAATGGACCAAGTTGTGAAGTTCACACAAGCCGTCAAGGACGGTTTCCACAGAAAGCAATCCACATTGGCTGTTCTGGTGGATTTCGAAGCCGCATACGACAAAGTATGTGCGCCGTATGCTTATATCCAAGCTAAGGAGACTTGGCGTGAACGGGAACATGCTTAAATGCATATGCAGCTTCCTTTCGCAACGCTATATCCGGTGCAAATTTCAAAACTCTACTTCCCCTTCCATGATGCTGGGCCAAGGTCTCCCTCAAGGAGCCGTCCTAAGTTGTTTGCTCTTCAACATCATGATTGACGACCTGATGTTAGCAATCCAAAAGATCCCAGGAGTATCTTGCTTATTCTTTGCTGACGATGTCCTGATCTGGGCCACCGGAAGTAACATCCTCGCCCTCGAAGAAGCTTTGAACAAGGCACTTGCTAAATTGGAAGAATGGGCGGATCTGAACAAAATGGAAGTAAGCGCTGATAAGACAGTTGCACAGCTATTCACAATGTTTACCAGGTCCCACGCAGTCAACCTAGTTTACAAAAATCTACCCCTAAAGCAAGTATCCTTGTCCAATACCTCGGAATCACCCTTGACACCAAACTATCCTGGGGTGCCCACATTACGGAGGTAGCCGAGAAAAGTCAAAAGCGCATCAATCTCTTGTAGAGATTATCTGCAACCAAGTGGGGAGCTACGCAGGACGTGTTATCCACAGCATACAAAACATATGTCCGTCCCGTCTTGGAGTATGGAGGCGAGGTAACCTCCCTAGCAAGCAAAGCAAGCCTAGCTAAATACGACGTCGTGCAAAACAATGCCCTTAGACTGATTACCGGAGGAGCCAAATCGACTCCAATCCCAGCTATGCTCTTGCAAACTGGCATCGAGCCCCTCTACAGTCGGAGAGAAAAATCTACATTGAAATTCTGGGAAAGGGCCAGGAGAGTGGATAAAAATTACTGGAGTGGGTACAACCATGCTTCCCAACGACTCAAAACTCAAACTTCACCCTTGACGTATGCTGAGTCCCTAATTACCAAATATAATCGGGCAATGGACAACCCAGCTCCTCTAAGACACTTCACCTCTATAGTGCCTGCACTACCTTCCAAGCGGCTTGATCTCATAAGCCTAACTACAAACAAAGCCGAAGCCACCCCTCTCGAACTCAAAGCTTGCGCTCTCGAAACCATTAACTTAAGATATCCGTCGACCGAGTGGATTCACATCTATACCGATGGCTCATATCTTTCTGACATAAAAGGGGCCGGCGCAGGATGGTTCTGCAGCATGTTTGAAGACTCAATGGCTGTAGGGAAAAATGCTAGCAACTACGACGGGGAGATCTGCGCGGTGCTTGAAGCCTCCAACCAATTAAGCACACAAAACCTAACTCCTTCCAAAGCAGTCTTCCTCATTGACTCACAGGCCGCAATATCAGCTCTGAGCAGCAACGCTTCAACTGACTGCCTCCGTACCATTCAGTGCCGCGAGAAACTGGCCGAACTCGTCAAGAATAGCTGGGCTGTAGCTCTTCAATGGGTTCCAAGCCATGTTGGAATACCAGGCAATGAAAGGGCGGACATCCTGGCAAAACGCGGCGCAGAGACTGACCAGCCTGAGATACCTTTCACACTCAAAAGAGCAAATAACCTCATAACCAACACCATCAACAATGCCACGCTCAAAACTCTGAAGGACCTTAGCATTGGCAAAAAGTGGGAAAACCTTGCCACAGCGGGAGCGATTCCAAGGCATCTTGAGAGAGCTGAGGCAGTAGCACGATTTCGTCTTGCTACTGGACATGACTAACTCCAAGCGCATCTCTACCATATCGGTCTTGCTGCTGATGAAACATGACTTCTCTGTGGTCTTGGCAGGATGGACGGCGACCACCTGCAGACGTGCCAATCGCTGACTTACCCGAACGATGACACAATCAATCGCTACTGGGAGGCTCGACGTCGAATGGTGGAAGCACCAAAGACGGGCTTTGGATAAGTAAGTAAGTAAGTTACAAACACACTCACAAATAGGCAAAAAGAATAAGAAAAGTCCATATTATTTATCTATTTTATATTACTCACCAAACATTTTCGCATGTGATAACTTGTAGATTGAAGTTGGTATCTGCTGGTAACGAAGGCCATGAAAGGCTGTGTTTAGCACGTTTTCTTGACGGGTATGCAAGACTAGCTCTCTTCATCGTCACGTCATAGTTCAGCCTACACACACAAACTTCGGTCATGTATATATATATCTGTCGTAAGGTATGTGCATACAAGCGTTAGCACATACACGTACAACATTTATACTTGTATAGACGTATATATACTTCACTTCCGTATATCGAAATATACTGTAAGGAAGAATTCATATGCCATACCCTCATTCACACACGCAAACACCCATTCAGACAGAATATATATACAGTAAGCATACAATGACACTTACCGAGTAAACGTAGAAGGAAAGTCTCCTTAAGGAAACGCATGTAATCGTCTTATGCGACATACAGTATTCGGAATTTAATCACAGCGGCATGAATTGCAAAGAAATATATGTACTTCCTGTTCCCAAATAAACGTTGTTCCACCTGCAGAAACAAATATGACAAATTATATAAAAATCGTTAGGTCATAAAAGAATATTTGTCCAACAAATGTATACATTTTGCTGTCAGGTGTGATTCATGTGTACAGAGATTCTATCGTTTTCACGGTACGAGAATGCCATCTAAATAGTTTTCAATTTCGATACATGTGTACGTAAATTTTAAGGTTCATGCAGTAAGTATAGTTATCCGGTCAAATATGTTGGCAACAGCACCTCTGTTTCACGAATTTCCCTGTTTACATTAGTCTGGATATATTCTACGTCCCATATTATCCTTTCGCAATAACAACAAGACGATTACTTCTATATTTGCGAAGCAATTTTTATTATAAATTTCTTTACATGTATCTCCGTACGTGAAGAATGGTGAAACGTTAATGCATGACTTGTAATCCCTAACTGGAAATCTTGAGAGAATTCGTATATAGAATAATATTATTAATATTGCCTACAATTTCATAGAGTGTTAGGCGTATATGAAGACGGATATAATATTCCCGAATCCCTGTGTCGTAAAAAGAAATAATAAAGACTGTTATTATTTCAAATTGCGGCCAGTGAATTCGCCTATGCATGAGCATTTAATAATAATTACCATTAATTTACAATCTTACAGATTCGTTTACCATAATTATTTGATAAATTTTCCTCATTCCTCTTAGGAAAGTTATTCTCGTTTAGGTTTGTGATTGAGTAGAAAACAATCACTAAAATAATACATGGTTTATGCATCTTCTTTTCCAAATCATATATTAACAATACTGTCTAATTTAATAGATTTATAACACCTCTTCATACCGCTTGAACACCACTTTGATATTGACCACAGGTTTTCTCCTGCACAGATTAATAGATTTTGTTCATGTTGCGTATTAATGTAGTTTTAATGTCTCCTGAAATAATTATTAGTGTCACCTACTGCTGACAGTTACTCATTTGAAAATTATTGTGTTTCAGTATTAACGGTTTGTGCCTTCCTTTTGATTTTCACCTCTGCTATTGCACTTTCAATAGTGACAAATTTTTGTTCTTCACTTTCTAGTGTCTAGTTGCCGTACATTGCTGTCGTATGAATCATATCGAAGCAAAATTAACTTTCAGATTTTTCTAAAACCAGACGATATAAAATAACTTTATCTCCTGTTTTTAGAAAGGGCATAGAGGTATGCTAACAACCTTGAAACAAATATATGTCCGTAATAAACCTGATGATTGGCGGGTACATAAAATTTAGTTATAAAACATACACCGTTACAAACACACTCACAAATAGGCAAAAAGAATAAGGAAAGTATATATTATTTATTTATTTTATATTACTCACCAAACATATTCGCATGTGATAACTTGTAGATTTTATTTGGTATCTGCTGGTAACGAAGGCCATGAAAGTCTGTGTTTAGCACGTTTTCTTGACGGGTATGCAAGACTAGCTCTATTCATCGTCACGTCATAGTTCAGCCTACACACACAAACTTCGGACATGTATATATATGTCTGTCGTACGGTATGTGCATACAAGCGTATGCACATATACGTACAGCATTCATACTTGTATAGACGTATATACACTTCACTTACATATATCGAAATATGCTGTAAGGAAAATACATATGCCATACCCTCATTCACACACGCAAACACCCATTCTGTCAGAATATATATACAGTAAGCATACAATGACACTTACCAAGTAAACGTAGAAGGAAACTCTCCTTAAGGAAACTCATGTAATCGTCTTATGGAAAATACAGTATTCCCATTTTAAACACAGCGGCATGAATTGCAAGGAAATGTATGTACTTCCTGTTCCCAAATAAACGTTGTTCCTCCTGCAGAAACAAATATCACAATTTATATAAAAATCTTTTTGTCATAAAAGAAAATTTGTCCAAAAAATGTATACATTTTGCTGTCACGTGTGATTCATGTGATCAGAGATTCTATCGTTTTCACAGCACGATAAATAATCAAATATTATATATACTTTTTTAAATGTATCTCCGTACGTGAAGAATGCTGAAACGTTAATGCATGACTTGGAATACCTAACTGGAAATCTCAAAAGCATTCCTATATAGAATAATATTATTAATATTGCATACAATTTCATAGAGTGTTAGGCGTATATGAAGACCGATATAATATTCCCGAATCCCTGTGTCGTAAAAAGAAATAATAAAGACTGTTATTAATTCCAATTGCGGCCAGTGAATTCGCCTATACATGAGCATTTAATAATAAATACCATTAATTTACAATCTTATAGATTTGTTTACCATAATTATTTGATAAATTTTCCTCATTTCTCTTAGGAACGTTATTTTCGTTTAGGTTTTTGATTGAGTAGAAAACAATCACTAAAATAATACATGGTTTATGCATCTTCTTTGCCAGATCATATATTAACATTCCTTTCTAATTTAATAGATTTATAGCACCTCTTCATACCGCTTGAACACCACTTTGCTATTTACCACAGGTTTTCACTTGCACAGATTAATAGATTTTGTTCATATTGCATATAAATGTAGCTTTAATGTCTCCTGAAATAACTATCAGTGTCACCTACTGCTGACAATTATTCATTTGAAAATTATTGTGTTTCAGTATTTACGGATTGGGTCTTCCTTTTGATTCTCAGCTCTGCTAGTGCACTTCCAATAGTGACAAATTTATGTTCTTCACTTTCTTGTGTCTAGTAGCCGTTCATTGCTGTCGTATGCATTATCTCGAAGCAAAATTAACTTTCAGATTTTTCTAAAAGCAGACGATATAAAATAACTTTATCTCCTGTTTTTAGAAAGAGCATATAGGTATGCTAACAACCTTGAAACAAATCTGTGTCCGTAATAAACCTGAAGATTGGCGGGTACATAAAATTTATTTAAAAAAAATTCACAGTTACAAACACACTCACAAATAGGCAAAAAGAATAAGAAAAGTCTATTTTATTTATTTATTTTATATTACTCACCAAACATTTTCGCATGTGATAACTTGTAGATTGTAGTTGGTATCTGCTGGTAACGAAGGCCATGAAAGTCTGTGTTTAGCACTTTTTCTTGACGGGTATGCAAGACTAGCTCACTTCATAGCCACGTCATAGTTCAGCCTACACACAAAAACTTCGGACATGTAAATATATCTGTCGTACGGTATGTGCATACAAGCACATACACGTATAGCATTCATACTTGTATAGACGTATATAACCTTCCCTTACGTATATTGAAAAATACTGTAAGGAAGAATACATATGCCATACCCTCATTCACACACGCAAACACCCATTCAGAGAGAATATATATACAGTAAGCATTCAATGACACTTACCGAGTAAACGTAGAAGGAAACTCTCCTTAAGGAAACGCATGTAATCGTCTTATGGAACATACAGTATTCGCATTTTAAACACAGAGGCATGAATTGCAAAGAAATGTATGTACTTCCTATTCCCAAATAAACGTTGTTCGACCTGCAGAGACAAATATGACAAATTATATAAAAATCGTTTGGTCATAAATGAATATTTGTCCAACAAATGTATACATTTTGCTGTCACGTGTGATTCATGTGTACAGAGATTCTATCGTTTCCACGGCACGAGAATGCCATCTAAATAGTTTTCAATTTCGATATATGTGTACGTAAATTAAGGTTCATGCAGTAAGTAAAGTTATCCGCTCAAATAAGTTGGCAACAGCACCTCTATTTCACGAATTCCCTGTTTACATTAGTCTGGGTATATTCTAAACCCCGTATATTATCCTTTCGCAATAACAACAAGACGGTTACTTCTATATTTGCGAATTTTATTATATATTTCTTTAAATGTATCTCCGTACGTGAAGAATGGTGAAACGTTAATGCATGACTTGTAATCCCTAACTGGAAATCTCAAGAGCATTCCTATATAGAATAATATTATTAATATTGCCTACAATTTCGTAGAGTTTTAGGCGTATATGAAGAACAATATAATATTCCCGAATCCCTGTGTCGTGAAAAGAAATAATAAAGACTGTTATTAATTCCAATTGCGGCCAGTGAATTCGCCTATGCATGAGCATTTAATAACAATTACCATTAATTTACAATCTTACAGATTTGTTTACCATAATTATTTGATAAATTTTCCTCATTCCTCTTACGAACGTTATTCTCGTTTAGGTTTGTGATTGAGTAGGAAACAATCACTAAAATAATACATGGTTTATGCATCTTCTTTGCCAGATCATATATTAACATTACTTTCTAAATTAAGAGATTTATAACACCTCTTCATACCCCTTGAACACCACTTTGCTATTGACCACAGGTTTTCTTCTGCACAGATTAATAGATTTTGTTCATGTTGCGTATTAATGTAGTTTTAATATCTCCTGAAATAATTATCAGTGTCACCTACTGCTGACAGTTACTCATTTGAAAATTATTGTGTTTCAGTATTAACGGTTTGTGCCTTCCTTTTGATTCTCAGCTCTGCCAGTGCACTTCCAATAGTGACAAATTTATGTTCTTCACTTTCTAGTGTCTAGTTGCCGTTCATTGCTGTCGTATGAATTATCTCAAAGCAAAATTAACTTTCAGATTTTTCTAATACCAGACGACTTAAAATAACTTAAAGAGACATCAGTCACAAGTTGTAATAAGGATGCAGGAATCTTGTAAGTGATAATAAGTAGTTAGCAGTAAGTTATTACTGTTTTATTTTTGTTAGACCGCAAAGGCGATATTTCAATCTATAAGTAGAATATTATTATGTTTATTGTTCTGAAAGCTCCAGGGTTAGAGAAATAATTAATTACTCTTAATTGGTGTAAATTATAAAGAGATAGTAAAAAATAAAATAGGGCCTAGAGCAGTAATACATTTATAAATATAAAAGTCAGAAATGAACTAATTAAACCAATCTTGTAATCCGAAAATATAAAAGAATCTAAATTTTAATGAAAAACACTTTCAGGTGATGACACTAAAATAATGTCCAGAAAATTTCAAACTTTTAACTAAATTTCAAACCGTACGCAATTCAAAACTGAAGAAAAAGAATCAGCATAAAAAACCATATCTGGGACATCACATGAAACATATTAATTGATGCGAGAATATAAAAAAATGAAAATTTGTCCAGCCATAAGATAGACTGAAAATTGGAACCTAGCTACCATGGGTGAGAAATGCCTAACTTCATAAACTAAAAAACTACACATCACCACCAAGTAACGAACACTGAAACACTAGAAACCAGTATAAAATAATTAAATCTATAAGAAAACTTAGTGAGAACGTTTCAATCTTTATTTATTTAATTAAAAATAGTAAAAATATAATCTCATTAGAAAATTCACAGCGGTCAGGTTTCTTGGACCGTCAGCTGTATGAATTCATGTAATCTGCGCTCTGGCGTCTAAAAAACGAACTCTTTGACCTAGTCTTTAAGAATAAAATATTTTTCTTGTAAAGTATGATACTCTTGTCAAAGCATTTCTGACTTTCTTACAGCTCAAAGAATCCCAAAACCCTGAGATAAATAATTTATTAATTTTGTTTATAACTACAATTGAATATATCTGTCGTATGATAGAAATACATATATCGAAAGTTGTTATAATTTCGATAATAGTTGACTTGAAATCGATGAACTGAATTTAATGGTTTCAAAAATATAAACCAATATCAGATAATAAGTACCTTTTTGAGGGAATTGACTTTGTGTTATTCTTTGTAGATAGCGAATTTGTTACAGGAAACTGGTAAATAGCAGAGAAGAGTGGGCAAACTACAGCAGTCATCATAGCGTACGAGATATAAACGGCGAACATAACCTTTAGCGTGTTGTCGCCTTGAAAACAACTGTTGCAAAATACGCTTAATAAAACGATAACACAGTACACAAGAGAGGAACTTATTCTCTCTCTCTCTCTCTCTCTCTCTCTCTCTCTCTCTCTCTCTCTCTCTCTCTCTCTCTCTCTATCAGCTGAACTGTAATACCTGCGGAGAATCAACCGCAAAGGATCCCGAAAGTAAATAAAAAGAAAATAATAATAATAATTTCATTAAACAAACAGATTGTTTATTTAACGGAAAAAACTATTCCCACAAAACAAATACGACATAATCCGGTTAAAATAAATCAACGAAGAGTAGGGTTGATTACCACAACGTTACAAATGGCTTCCATAGCGGGGCTTAATTAAGCTAGAGTTTCGAAGAGTATCAAATAGACGCAACCCACACACGTCGAAAAATATGTTTGTTACAATATATATATATATATATATATATATATATATATATTTATTGCAACAGTACAAGTGTATAGGTTACTGTGCATTGCACAAAGTAATTAAATTAATTAATTAGAATAAATAAATAATTCACTTTGTTAATAATACACTTTAATGAACTCACTTTGTTAGTTCAGATTGCAATATGAACGACCAAACGTGCAGTTTGGAACAGGTGAAACACACCAGCTGCTCTGTCTCTGTGTTCACACGTATAGCATCAACTCTTAAGGAACGCTATCAATTATTTGCAATTATCTAATTTGTAATACTTGTGTGCATAATAGCACAAAACCAAATACACCAAAATGTGTATACAAATTAAACGAATGTGTGTATAAAAATAGTGAAAATCGAATAAAAGTGTAATTATAGGAGAATAAAAATAAATAGTACTTCTGTTAATTAAAATAAAGAAAAACGGTTTGTGCATGATGAACACATATAAATTACCGACAGAATGAATATCGGCTAATGTGCAAAAGACTTCGAAATTCGCGAAGACGAGCGAATTAAATGTGACAAGAATCGTGGGTAAAAAGTGACGCTCTTGACAATCTTAGACATGCAGAATATTGTCGAGACATGATTTTGGCGCCCTGGGTATAAATACAGGAGACGCGCTAACATCATTCTCTTACTAAATCAACCATCGTAGCGGCCGGAGGCTCTGCTTGACGAGTACACTCTTTTCTTGATCGACTACTATGACAGCCAGAGACTGCGTAGAGACAACAACAGTTACATCTCAAAGACAGCACCAGTCAGGAACTTCACGACTACTCATCAGTTCGTGTGAACACTTGCAACCTGAGGCCATGACAAGAGACGAGGGAGCAGCTAAGTACAAGCAGTAATCCAGAGAACGAGAATCCGACAGACTAAGGACAGACTCCAGGAATCCAGGACGACAGAGGAGCATCCAGTATCAAGGACCGAAGAGGATACGCTGCCGATGTACCGCAACAATAAGGTGACAAACAACCATGCACTTGAAAACCGAGATTTAATCAAAAGACAATAATTAACAAAGAAAAACTTCTGACAATTCAATTTAAATATGAATTAATAAATTGTATAACTGTAAATATTTGTTTGTATAATAATTAACGTAATATATAAAGAATGTTTAACGATAATTTTTATCTGTAACGTAGAAGATATAATTTGAAATCTATAATTTTTGGTATTTAAATTGATAAAGTCATTAGAGAATTTATTAGAAAGCAATGCATATGCAGTAATGTTAAAGGAGATTAGATGATTAGAAAATTGGATAATCTAATCAGTATAATAAAAATGAGCTAGCTGAGAGCAATACAAAAATTATAACGTTGTTTAATGTTGTATAACATGTCTATGTGTAATATAAGAGTATTAATTATGTGTAATTATTAGACGTGCAAATAATAATGATTTTGATTCGTAACACAAATAAGAAATCTTATTAATAAATATTGAAATGATTTTTATCCAGATTACATAGCGTTATTATTATTATTACGATTACACATTAATTTCATCTTGTCAACACAAGAATTTAATTTGTTGTAGTGTTATGTAAAGGTTTGTCGCACATTAAACTCGTTAAAAGTGTTGTAAATGGCTTCCAAAAACGTGGGGCTAACACATTAAAATCGTAAGTGTTGTAATATATATATATATATATAAAATACTACTTACCAAGAATAATCAATGTGATAACAAGTAGATTGCAGTTGGATTCAGCTGATAAAGAATGCCGTTAAAGTCTGCGTTGAGAACGATTTCTTCACGAGAATGTAAGAGTAGTTCCCTTAAACGCACGTCCGAGTTCAGCCTACACACACAAACCCCGGACATGTATATATACCTGTATATGCATACAAGTGTACGTGCATACAAGCGTACAGCATTCATACTGGTATGGACATATATATCCATCACTTACGTATATCGAAATATACTGTAAGGAAGAATACATATGTCATACCCACATTCACACACACAGGAACACTCACTCATGTACACATGACTAACTATATTGCTACGACAGCACAGAACAATCTACGCGTTTATCGAATGCGCCAGAAAGATCTCGACGTAAGCGTGTGGTGTACGTGCTACTAGACGCATTTTGCGAGAATTTTCTCGACTATGCCAGGCTTCGCTCGGGCGCTCGGACTGTGTCAAGGCCGTAGCAATTACGTAGTTCGCGAGAGATAAGACGCAGTTTGGAAGCTTCTGGTGTGTGAGCGTAACTATAAATACATCGCGTCGCGGCCTTAGTTTTCAGTTCAATGCGAGATTTTTGACTGTGCGGTTCGAGAGTATTAGTGCGATATATTTACAGAGCGGTTCGAGTTATTACGGTGTACGTTCAAGTAGTTATTAGTGAAGTGTTGCGTTTTATATTCGGAAGGTATAATTGTAATACAGTTGAGTTTTAATATTAGTGGACATTTTATTGCGTGTGTACAATTTTCATTTGATTTGTTGTAGAGACTGTTGTTAATTACGAACTGTTTTACTGTAACAATTAAAGGTGTGATTAGTGACTTAATTGGTGTCTTGTACTTATTTTGTTTCCACTGTACCTACGACGATCGTATAGACCGTCGTAACAGTGGTGTCAGAACTGGGATGGAACGGTTAACAGTGGATACTTTGTACAAGACGAGTGTGATTCGTAATTAATCGGTAAACATGGATCCCAGTCAGATGATGGAAGCTTTACAAACACTGCTGCGGCAGACACAGGAAGAAGCAGAAAAACGACAGGATGAGAAACGCAGACAGGAGGCGGAAGAAGCAGAAAGACGACAAAAGGAAGAACGAAGACAGGAAAGAGAAGAGGCTGAGGAACGTCAGAAAGCACTAATGCTAGAAACAGAAGAAAGACAAAAAGATAAAACGGAAGCTCTCTTTGAAACTATGCAGAAACAGTTGCAAGAACATACTACCGCAGAATTGGGTCTCCTACGTGGTGACGTAGGTGAATTACGAGGTGAGCTCAATAATCAGATTACCAGAATATCTGACGTAGAAGAATCCATGTCAAATAAAATAGCTAAAGTAGAAAAATCTGTCTTGACTGTGGAAGAAGTTATGTCAACAAAAATATCTGCAGTAGAAAACTCAATGGCAAACATAAAAGAGCAGATTCAAAATGAAGTCGAGCGGTGTCTGAAATTACAACCAAAACAACTTTGTGAACAGACTGTACCAATGGATAAAGACAGAAAAAGACGCAGAAAATAAGTCAATAGAGAAAGTAACTTTGCCTTCAGTAGGGACAGTTCATGTCAAAGCTCCAAACTTTGACGGAAGCAGTCACTGGGCAACGTACCTCCGCCAATTTGAAGCTGCTGCATGCGCAAATAATTGGACAGAGAAAGACAAGGCAGTCTCACTCGTTCTCGCATTAAAAGGACCCGCGGCAGAATTACTACAGAAGGTGCCACCTGACAGCCAGAACATCTATGCCGAGTTGATAAAAGCTCTAGAATTACGGTATGGTGATAAATATTTGCGAGATGTGTACTGCACCCAGTTGAGAGCAAGGCGACAGCATTCCGGGGAGAGTCTTCAAGAGTATCGAGCAAGTATCGACAGACTAATTAGACTAATTATCCTGAAGCACCAGAAGATTTTCGAACGCGTTTTGCGATGCAGACATTTACTGCCGGTGTCCGAGATAACGAACTACAGCAAGTTTTACGAATGGCAAGACACCAGAACAGTGCGGACGCCCTGGTACATGCTTTGCAATTTGAGGCCGCCAAATCAGCGTCTGGTTGGACAAGTCATAAAGTGCGCGCGCTAAAAGATAGCGACGGCACAGACGATGAAGAAGAAGAACAAGGAACAGAGACTCGACGATCGGCGCCACAGAATAAGATAAGAAAGGATGGAAGACCGAAGTGTTATAGATGTGGGAAACCTGGACATCTACAACGAGATTGTCGGGTTAGAATTCAGCAGCAGGGAAACGAGCAGTAGTCGGTGCAACGGGGCGTGTGCTGACTAACTGGAGGAACGAAGCCCCTACAGAATACGCAATTTCTACGCTTCAGAAAAACAGCGGGAGCTTGGTAGTTACCGGATTTGTTCAAGAAAGGCCAACCTCGATTACAGTTGACACAGGCGCAACAGTTTCTATTGTGCGCCCCGACGTGGTGAAAGATCTCAAGCCAATCTGGTGCTCTTGCAGCTTGCGAATACTGGACTACTGGGCTACTGGACGGCCTGTAAAAGTGTTTGGAAAAGTGGAGATACACCTACGCCTCGGTCGACTTGAGTTTAATCATCAAGTACTTGTTGCAGACATTGTGGATGAAGCAATTCTTGGTGTGGACGTTATGAACGCATACGGATTTATAGTCGACTTCAAAAACAATGTCTTGAGAATCGGAGGCGAAGAGGTAATGCTATCAACAATGACGACAGCAGAAAAATCGATGGACGTCATAAACCAAGTGGCCGTAACTGTTCCACCAAACTCCGAAAAGATCATCATGGTTAGAACTGCGGTAGATACTAGGGGCAATCAGTGCTCTATATTCGAACCCCAGGTAGTCACCACACCGGGCATACTAATTGCCAGAAGTTTAGTAAAACCTGACGAAACCGGAAACGTACCTATTAGAGTGGCGAATATTTTTGATCAAGCTATCACTTTACAAAGCAATACGCTCCTAGGCAAATTGACTCCTGTGGCCTGGGTAGCCGGAATAACGCAACGAAGATCCAGTTCTTCGGATACTTCTAAATTACCAGACGAACTGCAAGAATTATTGAACAGATCTTCTAACGACCTCTCTAGTTGTGAGGTAAAAGAACTCGGACAGTTTTTACACGAATTCAAAGATTGTTTTGCAGTTCGGGGACAGTCACTGGGAAGAACCTCTCTTGTGCAACATCGCATCAATACCGGGGACACAACACCGATACGCCAACCTCCTCGAAGGCCTCCATTATCTAAACAAGAGGAGATGTCTCGGTTAGTACAGGACATGTTGACAGAGGGAGTAATCGAACCTTCGTCAAGTGCTTGGTCTTCCCCTGTAGTGCTGGTAGCGAAGAAGGATGGTGGATTGCGTTTCTGCGTAGACTACCGGAGGTTAAATGACGTTACAAAGAAAGACTGCTACCCATTACCTCGCGTTGACGATACACTCGACACGTTGTCCGGAGCACAGTGGTTTTCCACATTGGACCTGAAGAGTGGATATTGGCAAGTGGGTCTTCATCAAGAAGACAAGGAAAAGACCGCTTTCTCGACCCCAAGTGGCTTATTCCAATTTAACGTCATGCCATTTGGACTCTGTAATGCACCGGCAACATTTGAGAGATTGATGGACCTGATACTCCGAGGCCTGACGTGGAAAACTTGCCTTGTTTACTTAGACGATGTCATAGTGATCGGGAAGACTTTCGCAGATCATTTGGAAAACCTTAAGGAAGTTCTAACTAGAATTCACGGTGCACAACTGAAGCTGAGCCCGAAGAAGTGTTCTCTATTCCAGAAGGAAGTACAGTATTTGGGCCATCTGGTTTCGGCAGCGGGCGTTAGCATGGATCCTAATAAAGTAGACACCGTAAGAGACTGGCCAGTTCCGAAGAATAAACACGAAGTTCGGAGTTTCCTGGGGTTATGCTCATATTACCGACGTTTTGTGAAAGGCTTCGCTACTATTGCTAAACCACTACATGAGCTAACGGAAAATAAACGAAACTTCCAATGTTCGAGAGAGTGTGAACAAGCATTCAGAACGTTGAAGATTGCATTATGTTCGCAGCCAATTCTCGCTTTTCCAGCTTCCGAAGGGAAGTACATCGTAGACACAGACGCAAGCAATACTGGTCTAGGAGCAGTTTTGTCTCAAGTGCAGAACGGTGAAGAACGAGTAATAGCGTATTACAGCAAGACGCTTTCTAAACCAGAGAGAAATTATTGTGTTACAAGAAGAGAGTTGTTGTCAATTGTCAGAGCTTTGGAGCACTTCCATAAATACCTCTATGGGAGAGAGTTTTCATTACGTACTGACCATGCTGCACTTGCATGGCTCTTGAGATTTAAAAATCCGGAAGGACAGTTGGCAAGGTGGCTCGAACGTCTGCAAGAGTACAACTTCAAGGTACAACATCGGCGGGGGCGCCTGCACGGTAATGCAGATGGCTTATCACGAAGACCATGCCCGGAAGACTGCCGACATTGCCACAGAAAGGAAGAACAAAACTCAAGAGAACATGTTCAAGCCATCACTGTAGATTTCCTGGCTGATGGCTGGACAACACAAGACTGTCGACAAGAACAGATGACTGATGAAGACATTGGACCGATCTTGACAGCAAAAGAGGAAGGTCGCCGCCCGGATTGGCAAGATATCTGCCATGGTTCCGAAGTGCTGAAGGGCTACTGGGCACAATGGGAATCTCTCACCTCAGAAAACGGATTGCTGAAAAGGGCTTGGGAAAGTGCAGATGGACGAGACGTGGTCATGCAGTTGATAGTCCCCCGAAGTAAAGTGCAGTCTGTTTTGAAGGAGATGCATGATGGAACATCTGGAGGCCATCTTGGCGTTAACAAAACCCTTGAAAAAATACGGAAGCGATTCTATTGGCTTCATCTTCGCCACGACGTAGAGGATGGGTTCGGACGTGTGAAATATGTGCTGCAAGCAAGGGCCCACAAACCAGAAGCAGGGGAAAAATGAGACAGTATAACGTTGGACAACCTTTCGAGAGAATTGCCATAGACATTGCTGGACCATTCCCAGATACTGACGATGGAAACCGGTACATCATGGTTGTAGGTGACTACTTTACTAAGTGGGTGGAAGCATACGCAATTCCAAATCAGGAGGTTACCACTGTGGCAAAGCAGTTAGTTCACAACTTCTGTTGCCGTTATGGAGCCCCTATGGAAATCCATACGGATCAAGGGAGAAATTTCGAATCAGGAGTGTTTAAAGAATTATGCCGTCTACTCGGAATTCGAAAGACCAGGACAACGCCTCTGCATCCTCAGTCGGACGGGATGGTTGGGAGATTCAACAGGACACTTGAGCAGCATCTTTCGAAAGTTGTTGACGAGAACCAAACAGACTGGGACCAACGTATACCACTATTCCTTATGGCGTATAGGTCATCAGTACATGACACAACCGGCATGACTCCAGCAAAATTGGTGTTTGGGCGGGAGATTCGCCTTCCTGGGGACTTAATGTTTGGATCACCTGAGACTCAGTCCCAAGAGCCAAAGAACTATTCCTCACAATTAGAAAACCAACTGCGAGAAATGAATCGCTTGGTAAGAGGACGGCTGAAGATTGCCAGTGATAAAATGAAAACTCGGTATGACATTCGCAGCAATAGTGTGGGTTTCCAAGAAGGAGATCAGGTCTGGTTGTTCAATCCAAAGCGCCGTCGTGGTCGCTCACCTAAGCTTCAGTCTAACTGGGAAGGACCCTACACTGTAAAAAAAAGAATTAACGATGTTGTTTATCGGATTCAACAGGAAGGACAGCGAAAGTTCAAGGTCGTCCTCCTAGATCGCCTGGCTAAATACAAATTTAGAGACGCTTTGCCAGTTCGGGACGAACAGGCTTAAGGAGGGGACAGTGCTACGACAGCACAGAACAATCTACGCGTTTATCGAATGCGCCAGAAAGATCTCGACGTAAGCGTGTGGTGTACGTGCTACTAGACGCATTTTGCGAGAATTTTCTCGACTGTGCCAGGCTTCGCTCGGGCGCTCGGACTGTGTCAAGGCCGTAGCAATTACGTAGTTCGCGAGAGATAAGACGCAGTTTGGAAGCTTCTGGTGTGTGAGCGTAATTATAAATACATCGCGTCGCGGCCTTAGTTTTCAGTTCAATGCGAGATTTTTGTCTGTGCGGTTCGAGAGTATTAGTGCGATATATTTACAGAGCGGTTCGAGTTATTACGGTGTACGTTCAAGTAGTTATTAGTGAAGTGTTGCGTTTTATATTGGGACGGTATAATTTTAATACAGTTGAGTTTTAATATTAGTGGACATTTTATTGCGTGTGTACAATTTTCATTTGATTTGTTGTAGAGACTGTGTTGTTAATTACGAACTGTTTTACTGTAACAATTAAAGGTGTGATTAGTGACTTAATTGGTGTCTTGTACTTATTTTGTTTCCACTGTACCTACGACGATCGAATAGACCGTCGTAACAATATATACAGTAAGCACCAAATGAGACTTACCGAGTAAACGTAGAAGAAATATGTCCTGTAGGAAACGCATGTAATCGTCATATGGCACATAGTGACTTGTTAAACACAACGGAATGAACTCCTATGAAATGTACGTCTTCCCCGGTCCCAAATAAACTTTGTTCCACCTGCTGAAAGAAATATGCCAATATATCTATAAGGCTTTGCACCGTAAGAGAAAATTTTGCCAATAAGTGTGTACGTTTGAGGTTAAGTGTGATTCGTGTGTACACACATTGTGTCGTTAGCACTGCACGGAAATGCCAACTATATAATTTTCTTATCTGGCCATAGATGTACGTAAGTTTAACGATCTTGCAGTAAAGAAAGACACGTTTGATCAAGTAAGGTGGCAACACCACCGTCTGTTTCCACAAGAATCCCGATATACGTTATTCTTCATATTTTGTAGCGTCGAGCAAAGGTGTGGAACTAATTTATTGTATTCCCTACAATTATTTACATTTTTCTATATCTCTTCTACTCCCCACTTAATGTATGGTTTTTACATAACGGTGGAATAATGAAATATTAATGATTACACGTAAAAAAAGATACTTACTGGAAGTAGTTGTGTAATTCTTCCGTCTTTTAAAAAATTTTTAGAAAACAAATATTTAAAAAAATTTAATTGTATTTCCATAGAAACTTTTCAATTGTTAACATAAACTGGAAATAGTCGTGCCTAATATAAAGTTACATAAATTTATATAAATCTATGTTATATGAATAAATTACACAGTACTTATCGCCTTTTACAGTTTTTATAATTACGGGATTAGGAAACATTTCAAATAAAATTTATAGGCCAAAAAATATTTTAATTATGGCAGAAATACAACACATTGTTGTAAACTAACGTCTGGGTAGAATTAATACTTGGTAAGCAAAGTATTTAAAGATAATTATGATGGAACTAAATGAATGCCAGTGAGATATCTGTGCTGTAAGTTGTCAAGCTACGATGCAACGCAATGAACGAAATCATTCAAACGAAAAAGTATCTAGAAGAACGGTGGAAAGCACTGCTGCTGTATATAGAGCAGAAAGAAGAACGTAAACAGAAAGAAGAAGAAATGATGCCTGAAGCAGACGTTTTTTATGACAGTATGGGCAATGGATCCGAAAATTAAGTGGATTCACACGACAGAACTAGGGTTCACACGTGAATGCTTTGTTACCTTCATGGTGACTTGAGCAATCATAATAAAAAATATTTGAATTCGACGATTCTGTGGAAAATACGAAACAGTTGGTGTATACTGTGAAATATTCGCCCTTGCGTATGAAAGTATCATTTAAAAACATAAGAGAACAAACACAAACCAATGTCTAGCAAATAATGAAAGTATAGTCCAGACAAAATAGTTGAAGAGATTCTACCTAATAGTAAATGCCTGACGAACAAAAGTAAAAAAATAAGTGCAAATAAATGTAACATCACAACAGGCTTTTGGTAATAGGTCATACATACACATATATATATATATATATATACATATTTTTCTATACATATTCCTGCACAAAATGTGTGCTTAAAACAAACACATTACATTAGTTCTGACTCCTACTCCTACTCGAACGACTCCAACAGACATTGGTATAACATATGTTTAAAAACTGACAAATGTGGTAATTGAATAACCACGTAGGTACCACATATGAACTGAAGTGTCTAACGACGTGTGTTTATGATTATGTAACATGATTGTGTACGTGTAGGCCTTCATGTGGGTGGTTACTAACTTTCGTCGAAAGTAACGCAACAGTGCCTCAGCTCGCAGCTCGCTCAGTGCCATGAACACTGAGACTATCAGGGACTGAGCGGTTGTGTGGAGTATGCTTTAGTGTATAAATTCAGTCCTTCTCGCCCAAGTAATTAATTGTGTATACGTGTTTTGCAATAAACTGCCAGTGAGAACATTGAATGCAGTGAAGAAGGTAGAGAGTAATTCATTTAGTAAAGTAAGGTAATGATGCAGAAAAACAAGGAACTTAGCAAAAATATATATAGGAAATAGAGACAAATCAAAGAGACATATTAAAGAAATAGTAGTGGAACTTGAAAGACTATTTCACTATGAAGAAATTAATTTAGGAAATTAGGATAAGCTTGCTATAAACGAAAGAGAAAATGGAAAAGAATAGAGTAGAGACAGAAAGTATATTGTCTGGAATTACAGAGTCTCTATATATATTGATGTAGGTAATCTAAGGACACACATTAGGGCGTTAAGAAAACAGGGTAAATGATATCGTGTCATTATGATGTAATTTGGATGACGTCTATTTAAAGTAAATGATCGAATGTGTTGCAAATGAATGAGAAAGCAGCAAAACAAAAAGAGGACAGAGAAGAAAAATGATTTCCGAACCACTTGTGAATTCATCTCTGAGCTGACTCGTATGTTTGATGTGTTGTGGTTTGTTGTAATAAAGTGTTGTAATAATCTTCACTTCTTTTGGAGATAATTAAGTCTTATACTCTATACGTTTAGTAGGGTGAACGCTCATGAATGTGCGTATTTAGTTACGTTGAAAACTTTCTTACATCGTGTAAAAGAAGAAGAAACTATCTTTAGGATGGCTGCGTTTTTACATTAGTGCATACTCCGTACAACTGCTAATACCCTGATATTCCCAGTATCCGTAGTATAACTTTGAGAAAGGCGCCCCTGAGCAAGTTGAGGCATTGTATGTAATCTCGACGAAAAGTAGTAACCACACATAGGGGAATACGTCACGGGTATATGGACGTTTGCCTTATGCGCTGTTAATGTATAAAGACTGTATAGATTAAGATAGTGTTTATATAGTACTTAACGTTCACTATATAGCCTACATGTAAGTGACATCGCAGGTTGTAAAATCTGTTTGGCTATGGTCGTATAAAGTGTTTTGTGTACTTCCTAATTTACGCAAGTATTGAGTATAACTGTTACGTTTGTTCGTTTGTTTAACTCTAAAACGGGTAGACGAATTTTTTTAAATGAGTTACCAAATGGCACATCTTAAATCTAAAAGTGTAAAAGTGGATACAAAATTTTCCAAAAGTAATCAATGGACGCTGCACAACGTACCGTGCAAAATTTGGACAAACCTGTCGAGTTTGTTATCATTTTATTAATAAAGAGAAAGAATATTTTAATTGTAACAGAAATAAATTTAATTTAATATTACTACCCAATTACTCCACGAAGACGATTGTTATAACTAAGTAATGACTTTACTGGATCTTTACAGCTGATGGTGGTTAGAGTGATAAGAAAATTGTTTGTATTTGCCTGGTTCTTTAAGAAGTTAGGGAAAAAAACGCTGTGTGTACAATATTTGTATAATGTAAGAGTTGTATATTATTCATCTTTATGTCATATCAAACAATTATTTTACTGCTTTTTTCATGAAATTTGTTCTTCTTATAATAGTTAGAAACTTTGATTTCAAGTAAAAATACCTTTTCGGGAGTCAGGTTTTTGTTGGTAAATAGTTATACAATTATGTCTTGTTTTACTTTTAAATTGTCTGTGGATAGTACCGGCTAACATCTAAAATGTACATTTTTTTAAGTACCTGTACCTGATGTAAGCCACAGGCAATACCCGTAATGCCTATTCCCATTTGGTCTGTGATGCCTATTCATGCCCATGACTAAACTATCTAATTTGGTTTGTTATGTTCTACCAGCCTATAGGCCTATTTTGTATCGAATGGGTTTTGCTTGTTAATGTTATCATAATACTACATTCAGCTGTTTGCTTGAGTCTAGACAAGTTAGTTATCTGTAAACATTTTCTAGTTGTTTATGTTTGTGTCTAAAGCCATCCTCTAGTGTGGTATAGTAGAGAAATATACAACAAGTTAAGTTAGGTATTTTTAATCATTTTTGCCCAAAAGTGTTTCCATAACATCATTTTTAAACAGCGTTCTTCGTAATGCCTCTGTAAAGACTTATTTCTGATTTGCCATTAATAACTAAAATGACAAATTTAGTTACTATTATTACTGAGTGACAGAGACTATTCTGTGCTAAAATTAAGTGCGTCACAATGGCGCGTGCTCCCACTTCCAAATAATTGATTGTAGCATTACCGAGGATTAACGGTTTGGATTTTTCTTGTTGTGATGTGAGTAACAGTGACTTAATGTAAGGGGAAGACATAAGTATTTGAAACATCGTTTTTACATCAGCCAGTGTTGCAGAATATAGAAACATGATTTTTTAAATATTTCTTTTATAGAAACCACGAGGACTTCATAAGAGAGGAAGATGTGTGAGTTCCTCGCGGAAGTAACAAGTAAAATGAAGACATCGTCGCGATCCCCTGCTAACATCAACAGATGACAAATGTCACAATAAAAAATTATTATTTAGATTTATCTGCAGTGGATGTGATACCTAACAAGATTGATGGAGTTGTTTACACTGATCTAATGCACTCCTGAATTCCTTTTCTGATGTTTGACAACGATTAATATCAGAGTAGTGCAACATATGCACTGTCTTCTTCTAATATTATAAAGAGGAAAAAATAGAGAGAGAGAGAGACATAAATTTTTGAGAGATTATGTATGCAATCGTGAACAACATAGCAATATTGTAAAGATCCATCAAAGGTGGGCAATTTCTTACAGATGTATACGTTTGTTTAAGAATATTTCTACTAGTAATTTTATATAAACCTCTATGTTGTCTTTGGTATTGACGAGCGCTTTCGGCCGTCAAGCCATCTTCAGGTCATTTACCAACAGAGAAATATGAAACCGTTCACTTCTTATATACCGTTTTACCGGGCCTATGTACCCTCGCCCCCTGACGAAGTAACGTCTTACTTAGCTCCACCCATAGTGGGTTGTCTTACATTACCAATTTTGTAGCCGTTACAATTTACGTTAACTTACTCTGTTTTGAGTATTACGTTGTTATAATACCAAATGATTCATACCATCCAA
Source organism: Magicicada septendecula (assembly GCA_034769895.1). NCBI lineage: Eukaryota > Metazoa > Arthropoda > Insecta > Hemiptera > Cicadidae > Magicicada > Magicicada septendecula. Next base: position 139,798,669 of record CM068372.1, read on the forward strand.
TACAGTATAAAATCGCAGCGATAAATAATTTCTGTCATAGAATAAACAGTTGTTTAGAAGATGAGGTAAACAGAAAGAAAGAAATAGAAAGAATAAAAATAATTGTAAAAAACAACAAGTATAATACTAATGTAGTAGATAAAATATTTAATAATATAAAACGAAGAGAAGAAACAAAAAATGAGAATATTAAAGTAAAGAAGGAGTATAAGGGATCCATATCTTATATAGGTTATAACACAAGAAAGATACAAAAATGTTTTAGAAAATATAATATAGAGGTAGCGGTTAAAAAATCGAAAACCGTGTTCGATATAATAAAAACTACAAATTATGAAGAAGAAGACATATTGAAGAAAAGTGGAGTATATATGCTCAGTTGTGGGGAATGTGAAAAAGTGTATCTGGGCGAAACGGGTCGTCAATTTTGCCAGAGATTTAAAGAAAATTGGAGGTGTGAAGGAGAGTTAACGACGAATTCATTATACGCTAGGCATTTTATAGAAGAAGGACATATATTCATAGACCCAGTCGTAAATTATAATAAAAGTGATCAGTAAAGAAAGAGAAATGAAATTAAAGGAAGAAGTGGAAATATTAAAAATAAGAAATAAAGATGTAAAACGACTAATGAATATAAAAACCACATTTGAAAATGAAGAAATATTTAGCAGCTTATTAGACAACAAAAAAGAGTAAGTTAACGTAAATTGTAACGGCTACAAAATTGGTAATGTAAGACAACCCACTATGGGTGGAGCTAAGTAAAACGTTACTTCGTCAGGGGGCGAGGCTAGATAGGTCCGGTAAAACGGTATATAAGAAGTGAACGGTTTCATATTTCTCTGTTGGTAAATGACCTGAAGATGGCTTGACTGCCGAAAGCGCTCGTCAATACCAAAGACAACATAGTGGTTTGTATAAAATTACTAGTAGAAATATTTGAGACCACTAACACTCCAATATAAGAATAAATTGTATAAGAATAACCATTGTAAATCAGTAATTGTCTTCCACTACAAGTCTTAGTTCCGCTTCGGGAGACAGGACAAAGTTAAGGACTGTCGCAGACTTGCTGTAAGCACCCGAATACTACAGGCAATCAGATCGCACGCCAAGAGTACGTACATCCAGAGGCGGCTCACTCATAAGGGCACACGGTCATGTGCCCCACCAAAAAAACACGAAATAAATAAATGAATATTGTAGAAACGTCCTCGTTTCAAATGATAGCAATAGTTTGTAACAGTGAGAAGTCTGGAGAAATGTGGCAACGCGAAAACAAATGTGGCAACATAGCGACGGTCACAGATACGGTGTGACCCAGATGGTACTACTCCCTTCCACTTCTCAACTCTCTTGTGGTGGGAGAGCGTAATGCTAAAATCCCATAGCGTTCGGTCACACTAGACTATGTGACCATTGACCAAACATTTACAGTCTTCAAGTAGTAAACTCTGAATCCTGTAGGTGCGCCACATTACTGCAACTAACGGATATGAATCGGAGCTATTTAGTAGACTATTACATTTTACCGCCATCTGAGCTGTTCTATAATACTAATAATTACTGTTACTTTCTTAGTGTATATTGTTACGAAATAATGTTATTATAATGTTTCTATCGTGAATATGATTATAATAATTTTTGCGATTTTATATAATTTTAAATTTTATTCTCATTGAAGGAAATATTAAAATAGAACGTGTACCTAGAGCGGTTATGTTATGTGCTACACGATAATTGTGGTGGCAGTGCTTATAGTAATTGTATAAATTGTAGTGTTACAAGTGGTTTTCAGTAATCAGTGTTACGCACGCGTGTAAATAACGGTGTTGAAAATATTCAAGTGTCGGTATTTTGTGTGCTTGTGTAAATCTCTGAGACAAAATGAATGATGTCAAGTATTTACAGAGTAAAACTTTGTGCTATGAAGATAGGTTAATAGCAAAGCAATTGGGTCCACCAAGACCGCAGTTGTCTATCAACCAAGTGTTTAAGGACAAAAACAGAACCTATAATAGAACTTTCAATACCACAGTGTACGAAAAATGGGAATGGATGTGCGGATGCCCCACAATCAATGCTTTATTTTGCTTTGCTTGTCTTCTGTTTGGCGGTGAAGACACGTGGACTAAGTCGGGCGTTAAAGATCTGAAACATTTACCAGAAAAGAGTAAGAAGCATTCGCTGTCTAAATGTCATTTAGACAATGAAATGAGTTTAGCCGTGCTAGGTATTGTAAATATTAGGTTGCAACTCGATGATGGTTACAGAATTTCTGTTCGTAAACATAACGAACTTGTAGACAAGTCAGATACATCTTGTCTCGAATAATTGATGCGATTAAATTTTGTGGGAAATTCGAATTAGCTTTACGTGGCCACGATGAAACGGAAGAAGCAGACAACAACCCAGGGATTTTTAAAGGACTAATCAATTATACTGCAGCACTTGACAGTGTTTCGAAAGATCATTTAGAAAATTCAACAGTGTTTAAAGGAACCTCGAAAACAATTCAGAACGAACTTTTAGATGCCGTTTTGTCAGTGTGTCGAAAAAATATTGTGACTGAAATTTCTACGATAGACTTCATATCACTTCAGGCTGATGAAACAACTGACAGTTCGTGCAAAACACAGATGGCACTGATTTTGAGATATCTCATTGAAGGGAGAATAATTGAAAGGTTTTGGGGTTTTTTTGAAGTCCCTTTTGATAAAAGTGCTAGAAGTTTAGCCTCAACAATTTTAGGACAGTTGGAAGAAATAGGAATATGCAAGTCCCCGGAAAAACTAATTTGTCAGACTTACGATGGTGCATCTGTTATGAGTGGTCAGAAAGGAAGGGGTCCAGTGTTTGGTTAAAGAGAAGTATCCAAATGCAAATTTTATTCATTGTTATGCCCATCAAGGGAATCTGATTCTTCAAAACTCAACATCGTCTGCCTCCCAGAGTAGAATATTTTTTCAAGACCTGCAAGGAATAGGACCATATTTTTCAAGATCTCCAAAAAGGATGGATTATTTAGTAGAAATTGTAAAAAAAAAAAATTGGGTCTGTCCTCCTACAAGATGGTACTTTCAACACAGGGCTGTTAATACTGTGTTTGAACATAAAGATAATCTAATAAAATGTTTTGAACACATTAGGGACATAAAGATTTCTGACAAAAGTGCTTCTAGCCAGGCTACAGGATTTGTAAGAACTTTGAGGGATCCTCAGTTCATTTTCTGGTTGACTTTTTTCCACAAAATTATGCCTCATGTGGCGATTTTCTTTGATTGCATTCAACAAAGAAACATTGATGCAATAAAAATGAGAACATTTGTTAAACATTTTGTGAGTGCAGTGGTTAATATTCGTAAGACCTATGAAGACAGTGAAGTGTCTGTAAGTGAGCTTGTGACTAAGAGACAGTGTGTTGAACAATTAAGTAATAGGAGCAACCGTGTGGCCGCTTTGGAAGTATGTGATATGATTGTGAACAATATTAATGAAAGATTTCAATTTTCAGATCATTAATGTGTTTCCAAATTGTTTTTAGTTGAAAAGTTCCCACAGTACTGTGTTGAGATTCCGGAAAATGATTTTCAGACTACAATTAAATTTTATCCAACAATAAATGGTCTGAAACTGAGAACCGAACTAGGAGTGTTATATAGTCGTGAAGATTTACGTATTGCTTCTGGTGCAACACCCTTATTACAGTTTTTCCTTGATAATAACATGTTTCGTACCTTCTCAGAGTGTGTGACTATTTTAAAGATAATTGTTACCATACCGATGACAACTGTTGAAAGTGAAAGGTGCTTTTCTACATTGAAAAGAATAAAAACATTTTAAAGAAATTCCATGGGCACTAATAGACTGAATGCATTGGCTATGCTATCCCCAGAAAAAAAATGATTCATGGAATTCAAGATTTCAACAAACAAGTGATAGAGGAATTCGCTACATCTAAAAACAGGAGAATGGAATTGTTATACAAAAAGTGAAATACCAGGTAAGACATTCTATATTTTTTTACCTAAGTACTAATTACCGCGAATGGTGGCCCACCTTAGATCCTCCCCACTGTGTCCCCCTCCCATTTCATTACTCACGAGCCGCCACTGCGTACATCATCCCGTTTGCCTGATATAGTATTATAGAAATTTTAAATCTCTTAGGTAAAATGTTAGAGTTTGTTAAATTTTAAAAATTATTAAACATACAACTTACACTGAGTAAACGTTCAAGATGTATCAAATTGGATAAAGGATAAGACCAGATTTTGTTGAGAATTTATTGCTGAGGGCGGCTGTGTACAAGAAATTTAACTAAGGAAAAATTATTGATTTGGTGTGTAGAAATACACTAGTATGATGCACAATACAAGTGACATTCGCTGAAATTTTATTTCTTGCCTAGATAAATTTAGCGTTCTTGATCTGTTCAGACTTTAAGGTGTGGATACTACTAATGTGAAAACATCAGACCTACCTTCTTGGATGCTAGATATCTGTTGGTAACGGACCAATATCTAATACTCCTTGTTTCTTCAGTCGAAGTGGCTATTGGCAGATAAAAAAGAATAATACACATTTTGCTTACCCTGTCCTTCGTATCATACAACTTTCCTATCCTATTGTTTGCACTGATTACATTATTTGTTTTCCTAATACACTATGCTTCTTATTCGCTTCGTTTTCTATTTCGTACTGTCAAAATTAATTTACGACTTGCATCAACCCTTTTCAACACATTTTTAACAGCTGTTCTGTCCCTGCAATTGATTTTTAGAGTCCTCGTTTAGACCCACATTTTAAAAACTCTGCAAATAATTTATTCCAGACGTAAAGCACCAGAGTGTTATATATAAGTCGTACCGCACTCTATCTTAGTCTAACCGGTGTCTCTGTTGCAAGCAGTAAATCCTCCAAGTTTTTTGAATGCTGTTCAAGTTTTTGTTTGCAATTCTGCTTTTTATTTCTTCTACGCAGATCTCATAGGAATTCAGTAGGCTGCCTAAGTATTTAAAAATGCCAAATTTATTATTCTGGTTTATTTTCCTGTTTAGAATATTAAAATATTTCTAACAAAAAGTAACACATATTTTAGATTATCATGGAACTTTCCTTAGTTATCTATAAAATAAAAAAATAATAATATTCAGGAATCTGGTTCGAAGTCTCGAAGGGTAGATTGCCGGTTTGACCGTACGCATTCAAGAAAAGAAATATGTAACCTCTCATCACAGTCTCAAGCACTACAACCTCCCATTATTGTCTTAAAGTATTAAGGTACTAATCTCTAGAGACCTTTTTTTCTCTGTAAAGCCAAAAGAAGATTGTAAGTACAAGGAATTTTAAGCGGGTACCATCATCATTATTGTCATGTCTTCTCTGAATCCTGAGGTAAATATTGTAGCACTTTAATTTTCAGAAAAAAAAACAATATATTAAATAATGTTAGAATGCTGTTTGTTATTATATCTGTCTGGTATCAGGTTATTGTATACAGAAAAGGAACCTTTGGTTATTTTAAAAGCTATAATCTCCAGAACATGGGGTCACCCAAAATATTGACTCTCAGGCGAAGCTCTCTCTTGTTATGGTAGCGATGATACGTATTACATGTTGTAAAGAGGGTGGAAGGATACAGATGTATCGCCGGATTGTCATGTATTCTTCAAAGTACTGGCAGTGTCTGGAAACTTTAAACAGCAGGAGGAAATGAGAAAAAGAACACAACAAGTTGAAAAGCTATCAAAACTTTTAAGAAAAAGAAAGGGTGAGGCTGTCAACAATAAGGTGTGATAATCCACTGCACATCTTACAAATGTCTGGAGATGACTGTAGATAGAAACTATAGACAATGAACCAAGTGAATTCGCCGATTCTTGAGAATTGAAAAATAACTTCTATTACGTTAAAATCTTGCAGTATTTGCTACATTTTCATCATTCCGCTTCCTTGCGTTTTTTTTTGTTTAGGTTTGCGATTAAGTAGAAAAATCAGTAAAATAATACATGGTTTATGCATTTTCTTTGCCATATCAAATTTTAACATTATTTTCTAATTAAAAAGATTTATGACACCTCTTTATACTCTATTGGACACCACTATTAGAATACACTTTGCTATTGACCACGGGCTTTCCTCAAGCACAGATTAATAGATTTTGTTCATACTGCGTATTTATTAACATTATTCTCTCCTGAAATAATTATCAGTGTCACCTACTGCTCCTGTCTTTAGGAGGAGCATCGAGTTAACAGCCTTGAAACAAATATGTGTCTGTAATAAACTTGATGATTTGCGTGTAAAAAAAATTGAGTTACAAAATTTACCGTTACACACACCTTCACAAGTAGCCAAAATGAATAAGAAGCGACTACTTTATTTATTTATGTTATATTACTCACCAAAACTTTTTGCATGTGATAACTAGTAGATTGTAATTGGAATCTCCTTATAACGGAGGCCATGAAGGTCGGTGTTTAGCATGATTTCTTCACGGGTATGTAAGACTAGCACTTTTCGTCGTCACGTCCTAATTCAGCCTACACACACAAACCCATGTATGTATATGTACCTGTTGTACGATATGTGCATACAAAAGTTTCTTCATTCCAGTTAGGAACGTTCTTCTCGTTTAGGTTTGTGATTAAGTAGAAAATAATCACAAAAAGTATACATTGTCTAAGCATCTTCTTTGCCTAATTAAATTGTTACATTAGTTTCTAATTTATTAGAATGCTGATTATAATTTTTAATTTGATCATCGATGTACGTAAATCTAAGTATCCTGCAGGAAGTAAAAAATATTCCATGAAATAAAATCGCAACGCCACCGTCTGTTTCGGCAAGAATCCCAGTACGGTATTCTTCATATTTTGTGGCATGTCGATCACAAGTTTAGAACTAATTTAATGTATTCCCCTACTATCATTTTAATTTTTCTGGATATATTCCATGTCCCATATCAATTCTTACGTTATGACGCAAAGACGTATTGTTCTTCATTTTCGTAGGAATTTTCATTATCCTTTATTTTTAGAAATGTTTTTCAGTACGTTACTCCATTACTCGTAATGCCTAACTGAAAAACCAAGAATAGTCCTGTATAGAATAATATTATTAATATTGCCTACAATTTCAAATAGTGTGAAGCGTATTTGATGACCGATTTATTCCTGATTTCAAGTGTCATAAAAGAAATACTAATGACTGTTATTAATTCCAAATGCGCTCAGTGAATTCCCCGATCCATGAGAATCTAAAAGTAACTACTATTAAGTTAAAAACTTGCAGTTTGTTTACCACAAGTATTTGCCATATTTTCATAATTCCGCTTACGAAAGTTCTTCCTGTTTCTGATTAAGCGGAAAACAATCAATAATATAATACATGGTTTATGCATCTTCTGTGCTAAATCGAATTTTAACATTATTTTTTAATTTAATAGATTTATGACACCTCATCATACTTCCTTGAACATCACTCATTAGAATACACTTTGCTATTGACTACGGGCTTTCCTCTAGCACAGATTAATAGATTTTGTTCATATTGCGTATTTATGTAGCATTATTCTCTCCTGAAATAATCGTCAGTGTGACCTACTGCTGACAATTACTCATTTAAAAATTGTTGTGTTTCAGTATTTACAATTTGGGCCTACCTTTTGAATCACAGCTCTGCTAGAGCACTTTCTATACTGAAAAAAGTTATTCTTCACTTCCCTCTGTCCGGTTGCCGTTCATTGCTCTCGTATGTATTTTCTTAAAGCAAAATTCACTTTCAGATTTTTCTAAAACCAGACTATAGTCATAAAGTTAGGAGAAGCATGAATGTAGGCTGACACTCTAGAAACCAACATGTGTCCGTAATAAACTTGATGATTGGCGTGTAGATAAAATTTAGTAGAAAAATATATAATTTTACAAACATACTTACAAATAGGCAAAAGAATAAGATAGCCTACGTTATTTATTTATGCTATATTACTCACCAGCAATTTTCGCATGTGATAACTAGTAGCTAGCAGTTGGAGTCTGCTGATAACGAAGGCCATGAAGGGCGGTGTTTAGCACGATTTTTTCATGGGTATGTAAGACTAGCTCTGTTGATCGTCACGTCTTAGTTCAATCTGAACACACAAAACCACCGACATTTATATATACCTAGAGGCGTAGCTAGAGGGCCAAGGGGCAGCCGCCCCGGGCAGCATAGCCAGGAAGGCGGCAAAGTGAGCATAGGTTTGAAAAAATTGTTTTCAGTTTATAAAAGTACAAACAACTTGTGTCTTTGATATCATTATTCCTTTTATAAAAGAAGCATAACCAGCCAGCTTGCTGTTGTCATACGTTGCGTAATAAACAGTAGTAGTCCATGTTGTTTTCAAGAATCGTAATTACGCTTCATGATGACAACAAATTACGCTGTAACAAAGGATCTTTGTCCCTCTCTGTACAATACGCTATTTCATTTTTGGATGTTTAGTCTATGCGGTTTCTTACCTCGGTGTTTTTAAACAGTGGATGCTGTTTTAAATGAATTTTGTTATCTTGGGTGCGACTGATGAGTAGACGTTAAGTCAGTTCGGTTTTTTATCAGTTTTCATGCTCTTTGTATTCACTTGCTGTCTCTAATATTTTTTGCGACTTTGTAGTGAGTTGTGTCGCAGAGGAAAACTGATAATCTTACAGTATTAGCTCTGTATAGGTATTCTTAATGGCTATTCATATACAGACGAATATATTATTTATAAACGTATAAAAAAACGTTACGTGCAGTTCTGCGCGGTTCGTCGCAGTGTACGTGTTGATTACCAGTTGTTTATGAGTGTCTTGAGTGTAGGGTTTGTTTTTGGTTTGTGCCTCTTGTGGGTATAACTAGGCCTATAATACTTCACGTGTATGTCATCATACTAATACTATTATTGAAAATCAATTTTTTTGAATTTTATTTGAAGCTGATATGAAACGAAGTAAACTCAATGGCGCCAAGTTTCGGAAGAGGAGGGAAGAAAGATTAAGAGCTACAACAAGTTCTAAAGTGTTTATGAAGTCTTTTATTCAAGGAAAATCGAACCATGAGTGTCAAAATGTTACAATTAACAAGGAATCAACTTGCGATCATAAAGTGGATGTTGTTAGCAACGAGGCTGTTGATAAATACAATAAAGTTAACGACGTGAATAATTCAAACTGTGAAAGCGTCAAAGTAATGTTACAAAGTTCAGTTGATTCTAGTACCATGGTTGATGTTGCATCGTGCAGTCTTGAAATTACAAGCGATGAAGGACAGAATATTACCAGCAACAATGTAGAGCGTTTCTCGGTGCTGCTCTACAATATATGGGAGTTTGGCCAAGCGAGATATTTCAATCCTTCCGAGATATAATGGTGAACAGAGGGACATGTCAGTTGCAGAACAAGGACAGCCACTTTCCTGAAGATAAAGATTGACGATCCTTAAACAAGTGCAAAATGGCGAAAAGATAAATCGCACTTGGATGTGTTTTTCTCCAAATAAAAAATTATTTTGTTTTTATTGCAATTCATTTCCACAAAAAAACTATCAAAAAAGTCAGTTCAATAGTGAAAATGGGTTTTCGTCGTGGCGAAAGTTCCCGTATTCAGGATCATGAAAATAGTCCTGCTCATCGGTCTGCGTTTTTTGGAATGGAGGGAATTGGAACGTTCTTTAAACAGAGGAGGACTTACACATGGTGGGCGTCAGTACCACAAAAAGGATACGAAAGAAGCGTACGATGCCAGGGAGTATGCAGACGATTCTGCATTAACCGTGCAGCAAGAAATCCGACGTTCGCTAATAGAAATTTTGGATAAAATGACTGTTGAAAATTTCAAGCCGTTTCTCTAACATAAAAGAGTTGGAAAAACGCTTTGGATTCCTTTGTAAATTTGATGCTTACGTAAATGATGGGGATATACATTTTAAGGAACAGCTTTCCCAAATCAACATTAAGTGCACAGTGCTTGCAAAACTGTATCCACATGACCTAAATAGTGAAGAATTGTTCAGTGTTGAAAGACGTCGTACTTTTATTAAAAAGGGCAAAAGTTAACGGAGAACAAATGGACTTTCACCTCAGGGACTGCTACAATACATTTCTTCAATGGGATTAGAAGCCTACAAAACACTAGCAACACCTTTTAAAATGTTTCTTACATTGCCAGTGTCTGTGTCTTCTTGTGAAAGATCGTTTAGTAACATTAAATTCATTAAATCGTACCTACGATCAACAATATCTCAGGACAGGGTATCAAATCTAGCGATACTCTCAGTTGAAAACGACACTGCTTCGCCTTTAGATTATATGATTTAATAACCGACTTTATTAAGTATTAAAAATAAATATTAAGTGTTTATTAATAGAAGACCAAACCATTCACGGAAGTGGTTGTAAGTGATTTATTTTATTACTTTGAATGAAGTTCTTTAACTTTATTTTGCTTTAGGACATTCTTTTGACGATGCGCTTTAGACCAACAAGGAATTTGCATATTTATTATAACATTTTTATGTTATAAATTTGTTATATTACTACATTTTTTGTAGTCTACATTTATTACTAATAAATGTATACAAACTGAATACCGGTAGGCCTAATCTATATATATAAAAGAGAAATACCACTGACTCACTCACTGACTCATCACGAAATCTCCGAAACTATAACACCTAGAAACTTGAAATTTGGCATGTAGGTTCCTTATGTGATGTAGGTATCCGCTAAGAAGGGATTTTTGGAAATTCGACCTTTAAAGGGGGAAAAAGGAGGGGAAAGTTTGCCTGACTGACTGACGTAGAGCAAAACTACTGAATGGATATAAATGAAACTTTGAACATAGCTTCATCATAGGTCTTAGGTGATCACTAAGAAACGGTTTTAAAAACTTTCACTCCTAAGGGGCAAACCCCCCCCCATTGTATCTATGTATGTATGTTCCACATCTCCTCCTAAACCACTGGACCGATTTCAACCAAACTTGGCACAAATATTTTACGTGACGGGAGAACCAACATAGGATAGGTGTTTTTTCGATGGGGTCCTTTGGGGGGTTCTTTGGGGTTTTTCACATCTCCTCCTAAACCACTGGACCGATTTCAACCAAACTTGGGACAAATATTTTACGCAGCGGGAGAATCAACATAGGATATGTGTTTTCTTCGATGGGGTCCTTTGGGGGTTCTTTGGGGTCTTCCACATCTCCTCCTAAACCACTGGACCGACTTCAACCAAACTTGGCACAAATATTTTACGCAACGGAAGAACCAACATAAGATAGGTGTTTTTTCGATACGATCCTTCGGGGGGTCCTTTGGGGTCTTCCACATCTCCTCCTAAACCACTGGACCGACTTCAACCAAACTTGGCACAAATATTTTACGCAACGGGAGAACCAACATAGGACAAGTGTTTTTTTGATACGATCCTTTGGGGGGTCCTTTGGGGTCTTCCACATCTCCTCCTAAACCAGTGGACCGATTTCAACAAACTTGACACAAATATTTTACTCAACGGGATAACCAACATAGGGTAGGTGTTTTTTCGATACGATCCTTCGGGGGGTCCTTTGGGGTCTTCCAAATCTCCTCCTAAACCACTGGACCGATTTCAACCAAACTTGGCACAAATATTTTACGCAACGGGAGAACCAACATAGGACAAGTGTTTTTTTCGATACGATCATTTGGGGGGTCTTTGGATCTTAAAAACTATTAGATGTGGTTACTATGGCAACCCAATAGAATAGATTCTGGTTACCATAGCATCGGTGGAAGTCTCCCGCGTAGGAAATAGCGCGGGAGTCGTTCATCCACGGAACCCGGGGAGTCTTAGGTCGGATCCCGCGAAAGACGGCGGGGCCAGAGTCCACGGTTCTTATAAATAAAGATATAGGTTATGATATCAAAGGTGGTGTATGCATCTTAAGAAACTTCTTAATAGTGTGTGAATTCAGAGTTGTTTCAGTTTGAATTTAAAAGTGGATAAGTTAAGATCGAAGTAAGTTATAAGCGAGTATAAAAAACAAAGTTTTGATAGCAAATGTATTCAGACCATAGAGCTCAGACAATATAAATGCACTTGCTTCAGTTTGAATTTAAAAATTGATAAGCTGAAATCTATAGAGGTATTGTATTGTTAGAATAAGTTTAGGAGACACTAATTTAACAAATGCCTTATTTCATCATTAACACAATGAATTATAAAACGACAGTTAAATACGCAGCGCGTGCAAGTACTGTAGACATTTTATTGAAAACTAATTTAGCTGTTCGCCCTCTCCCAGGGTTAGAAATCGAGCAGGAGCATCACGAACAACAGAATTCTTCTCCAGATATAAGAATACAGTTTATGACATGTTCTTAAACAGGTGCGCTACAGAGTATTCCTCCAGTGAGAATGCGAACGTAACAATATAAGGAAGATTATACAATATACAAGTAATATAACGTTAGAACAAGAATAGGTGCCTATGAGCCTATGAATAAATTATGAACCCGAGCAACCCTGGGTAAATCGGCTAGATATAGATATCTATATAACCCAAATACCACTGACTGACTCACTGATCACGATATCTCTGAAACCACTGAATGGGTATCAATGAAACTTTTAACATAGCTTCATCATAGGTCTTAGGTGCTCACTAAGGAACGGTTTTAAAAACTTTCACTCCTAAGGGGCAAGAAACCAAATACTGAAATTTATCGCGGGAATTGCATACTTTGTAATTGAAATGGCTGACAACTCAGTTTACTGGAAACCCCGAATACATTTAGTCCTGAGTTTTTAATCATTGTTTTAAATTGAAAAAAACTTCGTTGTTTGCAGGTTCTTATAGTCGAGAAAATTTCGAAGTTCAATTAATTAATAAATGTATGTCCTTTTTTTCTCGGAAACAGCTCTAACGATTTTATCGAAATAAATAATAAATAGCTGTTGCTATGAATGTAAATAAACAAACTAAGAGTTGAGAATTTGTTCAATCTATCTAATCCTATACAATTAAGCGAGCAATAATTGTACAATTACGTACAACGTGAAACTCCGTAGCGAAGCATACTAATATTAAATATTAAATTTATAATATGTAATTTCTTAATTTTTGACTTAACAAAAAAATATTCTTAAGACGTTTTCTGGACGTGCTCTCATCTAAAAATCTTCACATTTGCATTTATTAGGTACTTTGTTCACTGGATGGGCCTTCATTTTTGCTCTTTTGTCCCCTTCTAATTGTGAAGGCGAGGCGGCCGACGATCTTCTTGCCCCGGGCGCCAAAAAGCCTAGCTACGCCGCTGTATATACCTATCGTACGGTATGTGCATACAAACCGTCTCACAACTCTGTTAGTGCACTTCCAAATATTCAGTAAAGAAACAAATATGCCATTATATCTAGAAAGCTTTTTATCGTAAGAGAAAATTTTGCATCCGAGCGAGTACACACATTGTACCTTTGGACGGCACGGGAATTCCAACTATACAGTTTTCACTTTGGCCATAGATGTACGTAAATTTAAGAATCCTATGGTAGGCTAGGAAATGTCCGATCAAATAAAATGGCATCGGCATCATGTATTGCCACAAGATTCGTTGTGTAGTTTACTCTTCATATTTTATGGTATGCTGAGCGTAAATGTAGAACGAAGTTAATGTATTTCTCATTGGTATAATGGTTACTTGAAACTTCCAATGTAAAAATGTTTTGTTCCTTGCTGGAAAATACTTAAAACGTACGTTATCTGTTGTAATTTACACGAATATTAGAACTACCATGATAATATCATGTTATTTTTTTGACACCATATTTTTTTATGTTCACATTAGAAGTAGTTTGTTATACATAACATGACCTTGTACTGATTCAAATGTCTTATTTTTTAGAAAGTAAAAAAAAAAAACAATACCATTAAACGCCTCAGGAGATGTTTCTTGTACAACTGTTTATAACTTTAAATACTTTCAATTATGGCATTAAGTGCATACAACTATAACCGAAAACAAATCCAAAACCGAAACTATCGTTTGTTACACGAAAAGCATAATCTGATTAGTATATGAATGTTCATGTAAATTTATATTGAAGCTACTCAAATTACAAGCAAGTTGTTAGCTAATGGTTAGTTATCTAATTTTCTTTACGTCAGTTATCGCTAAGATGTGACAAATTTGACAGCAGTGTTTTGCACAAGGCGACTGGAATAATTATTAAAGGGAATTTGTATGTTACAGAGCAAATGAGAAAATGGAGATTATAACATACCAACGGTGTGATGCATGTTGACCCTCGCCGTCGGTCTATCAGAGGTAAGCAGTTTTACGATCTTTAGTCTGTTTAATGCTTTCTTACACGTACTAAAAACATGTACACAGAAACGTTTATTAAAAAACGGCTACAGTACTTAAATTGGTTTAAACAGTGACTTAAATTGGTTTTTGTAATTTAAGTATGAACCGTAATAGTAAAACCATAGACACTATTATTTATGGGATGTAATATTTCCTTTTGTTTATTATAGACGTGTATAGAATTGAAACTTCCAATTTTATCCGCGTTTCCAATTGTACGAAGCTCTACCTACGCGGTATGTTTGTACCCACTTTTCTTGAACGCAATTCTACTTTTCTGTACACACATGCAAACACTTCCGAAATTTCCTGTGAAGGACACAAGTATTAACTTCAATTGTAGTAAAAATAACACGTTTAACATTACGCTCAAACTTAATAAATACATAAAATAGTTTATATATACACATGCCCTTTACATAGTTTCGGATCCATCTGGCTAGGGTGCGAATACTCCCATAAAGCCCGAGTGGTTCAGATAGAGGAAGAGCAGTAGCTACTTTGTATTATTAAATGCTTTGTTACTTTTTATTTTATCAAGTACCGATGACTGTGATATTGCAATCAATTTTTTCATTGAACTGGTGCTATATGCTTGTGTGTATTAGATTTTTATTAAAAGATTTTGCTTAACAAAATTGACACAAAATCGAAGTACAGAAATACCAACAAACTTATGTACTTACCTATAACATCACAAGCTTAAGATCCATGAAACCTCACATCCAAGAGTGAAGTAGTTTTAATGTATCTATCTCTGATATTGGCCTACCATCCGCGTGTGATCCTTTTCCAGAAAAATTGTGTAACGGTAATATATGTACGCCTGTGTGAAAGGGAGGACATTTATTTGACACAGGCGTATTGGATATTCACGTGTTTATTTCTGATACAATAATTGATAAATAAATTTTAATTGTAATCTTTTTAATTACATAAAACGTAATTACATTTTATACATCCCAATAGCCGTTAGTGATTATTTTATAGATTTAGTTGAGCCCGTAACTTCTTTCGATTTAATATTTAGAAAAAATTAAAAATGCCATGAAAACGTTACCAACGGAATATGCACTTTAATTAAATTTTATATTGTATAAATTAAGAAATAAAACAGATATTCTATTTACAAAGGAAAGGTTTAAATAACTTTCCTTCTTCTCGCACAATATTGAAGAAGGAGGCAGAGTTCAAAACAAGATGGGAAGAGGGCCAAGGTGAAAAAAGATATACACATACACTGATCTAAACAGTATATGTGTCTAACATGTGACAAATCCTTTTGAATTTACAGACCTTACGAATTTTCTGAAACTATCGCACTTTATGTCACATTCGTAAGTGTGTGCATAACGTAGTACATTCCTTAACTTTGAATAGACAATACGAGTCTGCGACGTTACGATGGCAGGCTCAGTATAAACTTTTTGTAAGGTTTTTGTGTTGTGTTTGTATGTGTTTGATACATAACAAGTACAATTAATTTTTATTACCCAAAAGTTACAGTCGTCATTGTTTGATAAATAGAAACTAATATACCAATATTATAACATATTACCATTTCACTTTCTCTACCTGTTGTATTTTATTGGTCTATTCGTATTCTATCCATGTGCTGCCTCACATCCGTAAAAGAAAAAGTAAATATTTATTTTTTAGCCTATTGTAATAATTATTACAGTTTCCTTTAAGAAACACTGTTCCGAGATTCATTATATTTTAGTACTGACTCAAGTTAATAAAATAAAAGTTTGTACATTAGATAACAAATTAGATGTGTAAATTCAGCATTAATTTACAGAAAAAATTGATCACATAAAATATTTATGAATTTTACGTAGAGAAATATTTATGAGTACTTGTAAAAAATACTTACTGGATATAGTTGTACAATTCTCCTGACTTATTTAGAAAAAATTGCTAGACAAATGTATTGAAAAATGTATTTGAATTCCCATAGAAACTCTTTCGTTGTTGACATAAACTTGAAAGGATCATCTAATATAAAGTTAAAATGAATATGTTACTATGTATGTAAATTAGTAAAAGTTACCGTTTACAGTTTTTATAATTAATTATACTACCAGGGAACATTATACATTGATGGCGTAGAAAACATTTGAATCACGGAGATATAAAACACACTGTTGTAGATTTACGTCTAACTCTAGAATTAATACTTTGTAAACAAGTTACTTTTATAAACATTATTATAATACAACTAAATGGGTGGCAGTGAGATATCTATGCTAGAAGCAGTCGATGTACGAACAGGAAGAAGAAGAAATAAAGCGTGAAAAACAACAGAAGTATTTTTAATGACACTATGGGTAAAGGATACAAGAGTTGACTGGATTCACACAACAAAACTGGGTTTACTTCATGAAAGCTTTGTTAGCTTCATGATGGCTTGAGCAATGAAAATCAATAATATATGTATTGTGCGAGTCTGTGGAAAATACGAAAGAGTCGGTGTATACTGTGTAATATTCTACCTTGCGTATAAAAGTATTTAAAAACATAAGAAGGCAAAGTAGAAATTCCCAGACGTAAACACTTTTTAGGATTTTTTTTTAATTTATTGGAGATCTGTAATCTGTTCGACTAAGCGAACATTTAACAAATTGGCTGACAACACACATACAGGATTATGAATAGCTGACCGTTGACTGCTCTTCTTGTTTTTGATAATAGAATAAAGAGGTACACAAATTACAAAACTAAATGATAAAAACATGTAAACAAATGAACAAAAATCACTTCCACTTCCTGCTAGCATGATACAGAAGTTCAAATTTAAACACTGGGCATATAAGGCACATATACAGGTTGACATTAACACTTATTAATGACACGAATACAAAAACATACAGAACAGATATCACAGACATTACAATACAGAAAATACAGAGAATACATTATTAGTTAAACCTGAATGGTAAGTATAATAGTTTGTGCCTTTTTAGTCTATAAATATCGTCACTGTTGCCTAACAAATTAATTGCCAGGTGGCTAGGTGCTGTTCTAATTTGGAGATGTGAGTCCTGCAGAGGCGCATGATTTCTTCTCTCATGATTGGACCTTTCAGGTCGCGGTGTATAGAGTTGTTGGAGACAAACCATGGAGCGTCGAATATTGATCTTAAAGTTTTGGACTGAAAGCGCTGGATAATCTCAATATTACTTGTACTAGCAGTACCCCAAAGTTGAATACCACAAGTCCATACCGGTTTACGAACTGTGCGTTTATTTTTCAACGTAATCTGTATTTAGCTCTACACATTTTTTCGAACGATGTTCTGAAGCGATTATGGTAAGCTGATAAGCTGATTTGTCGAGGTACTCAAAGTAGCCATTTACAGCATCTCTGGCGTGATTGTTGTTAGTAAATCTTTTCCCACCGAGCCTTTTTTTTAGTTAGAAAAGACGTAGAAGTCGCTTTGTGGCGGATAGGGTGGGTGAGGAAGCAACTGAAAGTTCAATTCTTTGGTTTTAGCCATCGCAACAACTGATGGTTATCGAAATCCTCAAGTACGATAACAATATTTTACTTTATTTAAAATTGTAGGTCCTATTAATAATATTATTCTATATAGACCTACCCTTGGTTTTGTCATTTAGAGATTACAACTAATGCAATAACGTTTCTGCAATCTTCACGTATGGAAACACATTTCTAAAGAAAAAAGTATAATGAAAATTGCTACGTAAAAGAAGAAGAAAACGTCTTTGTGTTATTACGTGAGAATAGACGGGACCATTGTTTAGGTGAAACGCAACATTCTTTTTTGCTAAATGTGCCAGATTTTTTCTTGATTTCGTCGTTCAAAAGGTGGAGTAGGTTGTTTGCATAGTATTTGCCACTAATTATTGTTTTTCAATTTTTGAAATAGTCAATGAAGATTACTCCACTTGCGCCATAAAAAACAGTCGCCATAACCTTACCAGCGAAAGGATTTGTCTTTGACATCTTAGGAGTTTGCTGGCCTTTCGTGGTCCACTGTTTTGAATACTGTTTGATCAGAAGATTGTTGTAGTAGACCCGAGACTCATCTGCATTTATGAATTGACGGAAAATACCATCGGATCGAGCGTATTGATTGCCAAACAACCGGATGAAACATCCTTTCGACACTGTTTTTGGTCAAGTGTCAGCAAACGCGGCACCCGTCTAGCGCATTGATTTGTCACACACAGATGTTCGTGTAAGATATTGTGCACTCGTGCTGTTGATGTACCAACAGTTTCTATTATTTCACTAACTTTCTGCAGTCAGCAAAAACGATATTATGGATTTTGTATATTTTTTCTGGCGTGGTCACTTAAAGAGGACGCCCAACACGTGGGTCGTCAGTTAGGCTTCTTCTTCGGCGCCCAGAGCTTCACCGTTGTATTCGATGGAGAAGAGTCCTCCAACGTTGAGTTCACCTCCTTTTCCATATCGGTTGCAGTTAAACCTTTCAAAACAAAAGTGTTTAGTGAATCCCCGGATTTCTAAATTGGCCACTTTTGAAACCATGCTTGAGGCGCTTAATGTGATGTGATGTATCAAACTAATACTACACAATCCATACACTTGAAATATGTAAATTTAGTCTACAAAGGATGAAATCAAACAACACGATTAAAATAATGAGAATAGTCATGCCCGAAACGTTTCACCGGACCTTCATAAGAGAACAAATACAAACCAATGTTTAGTAGATAATGAAAATATGGTCCAGACAAAATAGCTAAAGAGACCGTACCTAATAATAAGTAACTGACCACAAAAGTAAGAAAATAAGTACAAAAAACATGTAGCATTATAACACGTCTTTGGTAATAACCCATACATACACAAGTCTATACATATCATTCTATATATATTCCAGCATTAAATAAGTACTCAAACACACACGTACGCACGCGCACGCACACACACACACACACACACACACACACATTTTTACATTTGTTCACAACCCGTTCTGACTTGTACTCGTTGGTACATATAGGCTACGTTCTAACGAGTCCAACGGACATTCGTAAAACACATGTTTAAAAACTGAGAAATGTGGCTGTTAAATAACCACATACGTACCACATATGGATTGAGCTGTGAAACGACATGTATTTATGATTATGTAACACGATTATAAATATGTGTATATGTGGGTAGTTATTACTCTTCGTCGAATATAACAATGCCTCAGCTCCTTTCCCAAAGTACTGCTATGAACACTGCAAGTATCAGGGCATGAGCAGTTGTGAATATGCACTAATGTATAATTAATTCCTTCTCGCCCTTAATTGATCGCGTATGCTGTGTTTTACAAGAAATTAAACGTGAAAACAATGAATGCAGTGGAGAAGGTAGAGGGTTTCATTTAGTATAGTAAGATAATGATGTAGAAAAACAAGCAACGTAAACATATTTAATAAATAGTAGTGGAGCTGGAAAGACTAAATTTCATGCTGAATAAAATTAATTTAGGATATTAGGATGATCATAGTATAAACAAAACAGAGAAATTATAAAGAAATGGACTCCAGACAGAAAAACCCAGAAAGTAAATTGCGTGAATTGACAGAGCTTCTGTTTATATTAAGGTAAATCACAAACTCACATTAAGGAGTAAATCCTTAAATTTTTAGTGACCGTCAATCAATGAATGTTTTAGTGGATAGTTAGTGAGGATCGGTCAATAATACAAATTTTAGTTATTTTGCGTCGACGTTTCGACAATATTTATTGTCATCTTCAGGACCTGTGTATGAAATAAAATAGAAATATCAAACATAACGAAACAATTAAATATTTGGGTGAACGTGTTGGTGATGTGAGTGTGTGCGTGCGTATGTATGTATCATTTTTTATGTGGAGACTAATGATAGTTTGTTTACATCTTCAAATTATCTTTAAGAAAGCGAGCAAATTATAGTATGAGAGAACTTAATTTATACAGTATTACAATTTAAATTACTAAATTTAATGTTATTTTAATTAATTAAACACACAGTAATCAACAATTGGATATTAGATTGGTACATAAATTGTTTATACCTACAACAGTCAACATATAGCAAAGTAATATATTACCTATATGTTGTCCCCTAAAACAGATTAGGGGATGTTCACTACGTAATTATTATTATATCACTAACCATCCACTAAAACATTAAGGAGTAAGTGATAAGGTGTCATTATGATGTAATTTGAATGACGTCTAATTAAAGTAAATCACCGAATGTGTTGCAAATGAAATGGGAATACAGCGAAGCAAAGACGACAGAAAAGTGAAATGATTTTCGAACCATTTCCGAATTCATCTTTCAACTGACTCATACGATTGATATGTTGTTATTTGTTGTAATAAAGTGTTAATTTCTTTTGGAGTTCATTTACAATCTTATGCTCTATAGGTTAGTAACTGTGCTAATGAAAATGCGTATTTAGTTACGTTGGAAATATTCTTACATTGTATAAAAGAAGAAGAAGAAACTGTACTTAGGTGAGCCGTGTTTGTACGTTTATATGCATACATTCAAGTATACTCTTTACGGGTATATGGATGTTTGCCTTATGCAGTATTAAGCTTTAATAATTAAACGTAAAACTTTACATGGTTTTAAAATAACAAGCTTTTAAAGTAACTTGAAGAAGCTATTTTTTATCTGTTCACTTTGATATTGTTATGTAGCAGTTATAAATTTTAACAATTTCGAGGATACCATAGTCTTCCCAAGTGCTTCGTTTTTGGATTTCGTTAATCACAAAACGCATTTTCGTATTACTTGGAGTAATGTAATAAATAAAATTCCTATAGGTAATAGAAGGACAAGAGTTTTGAAGACTGCCTAATTCTGGAATGGGGTATAGTATCGTTTGACGTGTTTAGCAAGGTATAGCGTCCAAGATACAGCTGCTTACCGGTTCACGTTACAGCATTGAATGATTAATTATTATCAATGCCAACGGGAGACGTTGCGGTGTCTCAGTTAATTCTGCACTGACCCCTAGCGTCCTTCACCCATTAACATCAATTATATACGAAAAATCGCGTCAATCTATATATGTAATCATCCCACTTAATGATTTGTTTGGAAAAGAAAGCTTATTGGTTTAAAAACTAGAATGATGCAAGAAGAATTTACAAACAATCAATCAGTGATAGTTTTCGTTGATGGTCACGAATGTACACTGTTGTTCAAAATAGCGTTGAGTTAGAGAATATTGGCATGAAACACAAATGTAATGAAACGTTTGTGGACAAATTTACCTTAAACACAAACTAAGGTATATGCAATTCAATGTATACTACAGCTGAAGTATTTCGTTTGATGATACAGTCAAAAAATATATTTGTTGAGTCGGCCGCGCCAACATATTTGTTTATTACTTTACTGTTTTATGTAATTGATGTATACATGTATTTTCTTAACACAAAACTTTTTATTATTTGGCACTGTCATGCTATTTTGTATATATCAGTGTGTGTTTAAAAAATTATGTATACGCTTGCATAATGATAAATATTTGCTGGGTTGACTACGTGGAGTTCATAGAGGGCTATTTATTTAAAGAAACAAGAATTTGAATAGAGTATTGTAGCGTGAGGGAAAAAATAAACCAGAAGAAGCAACTACTTAACGAGTTTTGTCTTTTTCTCTTTGTTAGGATGAAAACAAGTTTTGCCTATTTGAAGAAATCAATTGTATGCCTTACATTAGAAATAACGTCTCGTAAATTCTCTTCCACCCAAATTTTCTTTACTTCAGTTACGCATATAAATGTTAATAAAATTGTACGCAACCGTAAGCATTATGTTAGGTAAATACTATGCGAATTTACATTCTATAACCTTGTTCTCAGTAATATAAAATGTCCGTATAGTATATTTGTAAAAGCATCTCTCGAAATGGAGATAGTACTTCATGAATCACCTCATATATAGACTAAGATAGTATATATAGAGCAAATAAATTTTACTATATAGCTTAAATTTAAATGACTACATAGGTAGTAAAACTAATCCGGCCATGTTTTTGTAAAGTGTTTTTTATCCCTCCTAATTACCCACTTAAGCAAGTAGATCAGTATTGAGTTTTGGTGTTACGTCCGTTCGTCTGTTTAAACCTAAAACGGCTGGACGAAATTTTACAAATGGGATATCAAATCGCACGTCTAAAATGTGAATGAAAATGTAAATGTGGACACAAAATTTTACAAAAGTAAACAATGGATGCTACAACTATACGATGTAAAATTTGAGAAAACCTATCGAGTTCGCTGTAATTTCAATAGTGAAGAAAACAGAAAATTTTAATTATAACAAAAAGAAATTGACCTTAAAATTACTACCCGATTACGTCTACTCGACGAAGAAAATTATTACAACTAAGTAATATATTTAAAGGTTACAGTATTTACAACCTATGTTGGTTAGAATGACAAGAGAATTTTTGTATTTTTGTTGTTGTTGTTTAAGAAGTGAGAGAAGAACAGGCAAACCAAGGTATACTATGTGTTTACAAGAAATCAAGTGATGTTAAGCCTACTTGAGAACTTATTTATTCCCAACTCACTGTGTCGTAAAAGGAAATACTAAAGACAGTAATTAAGTCTGTGTGCGAACAGTGACTTCGTAGATCCATGAGCATGTAAAAATGACTACTATTGCGTTACAAACTTGCAGTTGTTTGCATCACATATTTGCTAACTTTTCATCATTCCGTTTAGGAACGTTCTTGCTCTTTCTGTTTGCCAATAAGTAGAAAAAAATTAACTGCAATAAGTAATATTGCATGGATTGTTCATGTGTATAGATTTATGTCGCCTCATAATTACGCTTTGAAAACCACTTATTAGAATACACTTTGCTAGTGACAACGGCCCTTCCTTCAGCACAGTTTCTCTCCTCAAATAAATATCAGAGTCACCTACTGCTGACAATTACTTATTTAAAAATTGTTGTGTTTAAGTATATAAAATTTGGGAGTTTGCTTTGAATCACAGCTCTGTTAGCGCACTTTCATTAATGAAAACATGAATATTCTTCACTACTGTGTCTCGTTGCCGTTCATTCCTGACGCTTGTATTTTTTTAAAGCAAAATGTACTTTCAGATTTTTCTAAAACCAGAAGACATTAAATAACTTTAGCCCCTGATTTTGAGAGGAGCATCCAGGTATGCTAGTAATCTTGAAAATAAATTTAAGCGTCCGTAAATAAACATGATGATTTACGTGTACATAAAGTTTAGCAAAGAAAATTATAACGTTAGGAACACACGGGCAAATAGCCAAAATGAATAAGCAAACGTACATTATTGAGAATGTGGGCTAATTGAGAAGCTTCTCGAATAACGGTATCGAATGTACGAGATTGTTCAGTATTACGTAACACTGCCTCCCGTGTTAAGTGTAACACACACACACAAACATTACAGCTGGACTCTGCTGGGATAGCAGAGGACATGTAAACCGTTCTGTAAGGGCGTAACATATAATAATAATGTTTACACTTTCACCCATTCGTTCTGAAGTTTCTCAGCGTAAACCACGAAAAGCACCCCACGACTTTTTTTCATGTCACGAAAAGCAGAAAATGTTCCTTGTCGCTCTAGCTATAATTCTGTGTTTTTAGATTGACATTACCATGGATTTTTACTTCCATGTTCCTTAAGGAAATGGAAGTATGGTGATGGCAAAAAAAATCGTGTTCGAGATTATTGCAGATTCTGATTGTGCTACACTCAAAACATGAAAAAGTCATTTTTCGAAAAGTGTGTGTGTGTGTGTGTGTGTGTGTAGATTTTTTTTGGCAAACGATAACAGTTGCAAATTCAAACAGAATCAAATAATTTTTTGCATACAGTCTTCATTTGTAGAGTGCTCAAGACCTATTGTTTTTGGTGAAGATCAGTTAAGGGAAAGGGGTAGTTTACCAGTAACGGTTTATGTTTTAAAAAGGTATTTCCTATGGCAAACGATAACAGCCGCAAATTCAAACAGAATCAAATAATGTTTTGGATACAGACCTGAATTGCAGAGTTCTCAAGACTTGTTGGTTTTGGTGAAGCTCGGTTAGGGGAATAGGGTACCTGCCTACCTACAACCTGTACCTGCAGCATTTTATGTTTTAACAAGGGTAATTTTTTCTATGACGAACGATAACTGCCGTAAATTCAAACAGAATCAACTACTCTTTTGCATATCTTTTTCAATTACACAGAACTCAAGGTCTGTTGATTTTGTTGAAGATCGGTTAAGGGAAAGGGGTAGTTTACCTGCAACGTTTTATATTTTAACAAGGGTATTTTCTATTGCAAACGATAAGAGCCGCAAATTCAAACAGAATCAAATAATTGTTTTCATACAGCCCTGAATTGTAAAGTACTCAAGACCTATTGTTTTTGGTGAAGATCGGTTGAGGGAAAGGGGTAGTTTATCAGCAACATTTTTTTATCAAGGGTAATTTTTTTCTATGGCAAACGATAACAGCCGCAAATTCAAACAGAATCAAATAATGTTTTGCATACAGACCTGAATTGCAGAGTTCTAAAGACCTGTTGGTGTTGGTGAAGATCGGTTAAGGGAAAGGGGTAGTTTACCTGCAACATTTATGTTTTAACAAGGGTAATTTTTTATGACGAAAGATAACTGCCGTAAATTCAAATAGAATCAAATAATGTTTTGCATACGTTCCTAATTTGTAGAGAACTCAAGGCCTGTTGATTCTGGTGTAGATCGGTTAAGGGAAAGGGGTAGTTTACCAGCAACATTTTATGTTGTAACAAGAGAAATGTTTTCATGACGAACGATAACTGCCGCACATTCAAACAGAATCAAATATTTGTTTGCATGCATCCCTGAATTGTAGATCACAGAAGGTCTCTTGATTTTGGTGAAGATCGGTTAAGAGATAGGGGTAGTTTACCTGCAACGTTTTATGTTTTAACAAGAGTAAAGTACTTAATTTTGATAAATAAAGTATGCTGATAAGAAATTCATAATAATCCACTGTAGAAACGTAGATGAAATATCTATAAATGAAGTGGTGAACGGGGTGGGGTTAATTTTCTATTAATGAAAATTATAGTTGAAAGGGGAGCGGGGATTTTTTATATGTGTACTACGTTATCGGCAACAAAGAAGTAGTTGTTTGTTAAAATTCCTTCCCGAGCTGTTTAGCCGTAGTCCAATGTTTTCTGCAAAACCAGACTTTTCGGCAGTCCATCGACTGCCATCATCAGTGAAATCGAGTGACCACAGTACTGTGGTTAAGGCTGAAGTAATAAGTAGAAAGAAGTAGTTTCTATGGAAATATTTCATTTCGAATATGATTTTAAATATAAATCTTAGAACATGGAAGTCAATCTCCATACCGATATTTAACATTATTCTATGAGGAGCTGGAATTGAATTTTATTAAACTTCAGTGTAATTCGTTGAATATTGTGGTATCACTTAACCTAAAGTTGTGTTTCAGGTAAAAATATAAAACAATTTATATTGTATACATATACTTGCAAACTTTTACGAATTGAGTGACATATGAGTTACAATTAAATATTTATACTTTCTACAGACGTGGTCTAATTTCCTTCTGCTTTGCAGACGTTTCAGTTAAAGCAACCGTAATCACTATACTTTTAGTACTAGATGTCGAAGCTGCAGCGTATTAGTCCTCTCGTATAAAAGAGAAAGAGAACGTCTAATGTTGGAATAAAGAACAAATAAACACGGTGTGTTTACTTGTGATTGTTTCATCTTGGCCTCAGAAAACTTCAGGGGTTGAAGCAAATTAGTATTTATTAGGCCCGTATGTGAACCTTTTGACTCTGAAATGTTTAAACTTGCAAATACTAGGAACAAAACCTGGCTTGACCTAGGTTGAAGATCCTATAATACCAATGGGACTTTGTAAGAAGGTCAAGAATGTTGAGGAAGCTTGTACTTCTGGTCGGATTCCTGAACATCGAAATCAAAACAACAGAGTTATGTGGCGTTGTCCTCTTTACCGACGCCTAACCTGCAACTTACCGGGTTCTCAAATCCGTACCTGTCTCACTCCTCACCTTCGGACAACCAAGCTCAGCCTTAATCCTACGCATTCTAGTTTCTCGACAAACCGAGTTTTCACCCCGCACGATATGGCTGTACTGCGTTTTACAGATATTCGTCCAAGGAAGAGGGTCCTAAGTTCCAAAAGAAGAAACTTTAGTTCTTCGCACTGCAAGGGGAAGACGGTCAGACAGTTGAAGATGAAGCTGTTATGTTCACGTATCCCCTGTCGACTTTGATTTCCATGTGATTCGCTGTCTATTCTCGAGTCAAAACTATGATTTGTATGACGAAACGTGATTTTTTCCGTGCTTTGTATCAAGTTCTGTCCTTCTAAAGACAAATTGAAATCTCTACTTCTGTAGAAGACGTTCCCATGTTTGAAACTCATTACGGCCTCGCTTTCGGAATTAATGTGGAATTTGGACCAAATAATATTCGGACAGCCGAAAATATTGAATGTATGTCGTAATTTGTATATGTCAAATACATTTAGGTGTATATGCTCTATATGTATATAGGTGTTGTATATGCTCTTTCTTTATCCGGCAGAATATTGTTTAGAGTTTAAAAATTTATATTAAAAATATACGTTCAAGCAAATGGATGTAATACAGGAGAGAGATTAATCAAATTACATTTCAGAATGTGAATTACACTTGTTTTATTCAAAGTCAAACACAAAATTTGGATTTCTAGAATTTATGTTTTGTTTTTATTTTATTTTACCTTGTCATGTATTTTTAAATGCAGCTATTTTATGCGAGTTCTGTTATTACACATTAGTGTTAAGGATTCTACGATTAAAATATGTAAGTACACTTTAATTAAACACGAATTCGTAAATTGAAACATTGGGTTCGATGTTTTAAGAATCTCATGGTAGTTATTTATTTGTAAATTTGTTGTTTTTTATACTTCACTTTTGTGTCAAAATTTTACCAAGCAAAATTTGTTTGAAAAATTAGACGCACGCATACACATACACACACACACACACACTCATGCAAGCACAGAGTACATGCTTGATTTACGTGTTTGATACATAACAAATAAAATTCTTAGGCCTACATATTACCTATTTCACTTCCTTCATCTGTCGAATATTATGGGCCTCATTACCATCTATCCATATACCTCCTTACACCTGTAAAAACGTAAATATTTATTATTTATTGCTATTACTATACCAGTTACCTTTTAAGGAACATTGTTTCAATATTCTTTACAATTTAGTATTAACTGTCGTTAAGAAATTAAAACATTTGTACATAAGGTAAGAAATCGCAAATGTAACTTCAGCATTCATTTCAATACACATATTAACAGAATACTCATGCATAAAAAATATTCATACCACAATTTATTTATGGTTTTTACGTAACGATGGAAAGAAATGTTAATGACTACACGTAGAAAAGATACTTACTGGAAGTAGTTGAATAATTCTTCTGACTTCTTTAGAAAATTTTAAGAAATAAATATATTATAAATTGTAATTGAATTTCCATAGAAACTCTTTGATTGTTAACATAAACTTGAAATGGGTACAATATAAATTTACATAAATTCATATAAAGCTATGTTATATGAAATAATTACACAGCAGTTATCGTCTTTTACAATTTTTATAATTACAGGATTAGGAAACATTTAAAATATAACTTATGGGCCAAAAAACATTTGGATCACGGTAGATATAGAACACACAGTTGTAAACTAACGTCTGGCGCTAGAATTAATACTTGGTAAGTAAAGTATTGTTACGACGGTCTAACTGATCGTCGTATGGTACAATGGAAAACAGAATACAAGACACCAATGAAGTTATTAAAAACCAGCTTTAATTATCACAATGAACAATTTGTAATTAACACCTTATTCAACAAGATTATACTTTTTTGACAAGATTGTTGTACAAGGTATTCGTACAATAATTCAAGTTAATCTGTCTACACAAATAATAATGTCAACTATAAAAAGTCCGCACCACAATCACTTTTCACGAATACACCACTTGAGACGCACTGTCTAAATCGCCCGACATAAAACTGAAAAATAAGCGGGAGGTATGGGCTATTGTAGTTTGCAGGGTTCCATAATATGCGTCCTTAACAAACAATTTGAAAATTCTAGAGGATACTTCAGCGCGGCCTTGGCAGAAACACACACATCGGCAGGAGTAGTCGAGAAGCATCTAGGAGGACACCATCGAACGTACGAGACGTTTCACAGTACGTAACATTGTTGGCGCATGTTAAGTGTCACGTACGCATACATTCATTACAGCTGGGCTCTGCCGAGGAACATGTAGATCATTCTGTAATTGCGTAACAGTATTTAAACATTATTATGATGCAACTAAATGGATGCTAGTAAGATATCTGTGCTGAAAGCTGTCGACCCATGATGCAACGGAATTAACGAAATCGTCTAAAAGAAAATGTACGTAGAGACACGATGGAACGCACTGCTGCTGGATATAGAGCAGACAGAAGAACGTAAACAGAAAGAAGAAGAAATGAAGCCTGAAGCAGAAATTTTTTTATGAGAAAATGGGCAAAGGATACAAGAATTAAGTGGATTCACACGACAAAACTGGAGTTAACACGTGAATGCTTTGATAGCTTCATGGTGACTTGAGCAATCATAATCAAAAATATTTTAATTTAACGACTGTGTGGAAAATACGAAACAGTTGGTGTATACTGTGAAATATTTGACCTTGTGTATAAAAGTATCATTTAAAAACATAAGAGAACAAACACAAACCAAAGTCTAGTAGATAATGAAACTATAGTCAAAACAAAATAGTTGAAGAGACTGCCTAATAATAAAAACCTGACGTACAAATGTAAGAAAAAAAATATAAAGAAGAGTAGTATTACAACATGTTTTTGGTAATAGCCCATATATACAAACGTTTATATACATATCTTTCTATACATATTACAGCACAAAATACGTGCTTAAAACACGCACGCACGCACACTCACATTTTTACATCTGTTCACAACCCGTTCTGACTCGTACTCCTGGTAAATACTCGTACGACTCCAACAGACATTCGCAAAACACATGTTTAAATATTGAGAAATGTGGCAATTGAATAACCACATATGTACCACATACCAATTGAGCTGCTTAGCATCGTGTATGTACGATTGTGTACGTGCATAGGTCGCTACTTGTCGTGGAAGACAACGCAACAGTGTCTCAGCTCCCGCAGCGGCCCCTTTCCCAAAGTAATGTAATAAACACCGGAAATATCAGGGCATGAACGCTTGTGTGGAGTATGGTCTAATGTATAATTCAATCCCTAATTAATTGTGTATGTGTGTGTTTTATAATAAACTGAGAGTGAGGACAATGAACACAGTGAAGGAGGTGAAGAGTAATTCAGCTAATATAGTAAGATAATCATGCACAAAAAAAGAAACTTGGCAAACAAATATATAGGAAATAGAGACAAATAAAAGAGACATATTAAAGTAGTAGTAATGGAGCTTGAAAGGCTATTTCACGATGAAAAAATTAATTTAGGAAATTGGGATACGCTTGCTATAAACGAAAGAGAAAAATGGAAAACAATAGAGTAGAGACAGAATGTAAATTGTCTGGAATGACAGAGTTTCTATATATATATATATTGAAGTAGGTAATCTAAGGACACACATTAAGGCGTTAAGCAAACAGGGTAAATGATATCGTGTCATTATGATGTAATTTGGATGACGTCTATTTAAAGTAAGTAATCGAATGTGTTGCAAATGAATGAGAAAGCAGCAAAACAAAAAGAGGACAGAGAAGACAAATGATTTCCGAACCACTTGTGAATTCATCTCTGAACTGACTCGTATGTTTGATGTGTTGTGGTTTGTTGTAATAAAGTGTTGTAATAATCTTCATTTCTTTTGGAGATAATTAAGTCTTATACTCTATACGTTAGTAGGGTGAACGCTCATGAATGTGCGTATTTAGTTACGTTGAAAACTTTCTTACATCGTGTAAAAGAAGAAGAAACTATCCTGAGGTTGGCTGCGTTTTTACATTAGTGCATACTCCGCAAAACTGGTAATACCCTGATATTCCCAGTATCCGTGGTATTACCTTGTGAAAGGCGCCGCTGCGCAAGTTGAGACATTGTACGTATCTTTGACGAAAAGTAGTAACCACACATAGGGGATTACGTGTCTAGTATATGGACGTTTGCCTTATGCGTTGTTAATGTTTAACGACTAACACGAGGCTTAAAGTAACTTCGAGGCTTCTTTTTATCTTGTCATTTTAGTATTTTTGTGTGGCAGTTGAATAATTTCAATATTTTTAACGATACAATAGCCTTCCCAAGTGTTTCCTTCTGGATTCGTTAATCACAAGTCGGATTTCCGTATTACTTAAAGTAATTTAATAAATAAAATTCCTTATAGGTAATAGAAGGACAAGAATTTTGAAGACTGCCTAATCTTGGAGTGGGATATGGTATCGTTTGACATGTTTAGCAAGGTATAGCGTCCAAGAAACAGCTGCTTGCCGGCTCAGGTTACAGCATTGAATGATTAATTATTATCAATGCCAACGGGAGACGTTGCGGTGTCTCAGTTAATTCTGCACTGACCGCTAGCATCCGTTATCAATTAACATCAATTATAGACGAAACATCGCGTCAGTCTATATATGCCATCATCCAACTTAACGTTTTGTTTGAAAAAAAGGAAGGCTTGTTGGTTTGAAAATTAGAATGACATAAGAAGAATTTACCATCCGTCAATCAGTGATAATTTCCGTTTGTTGTTCAAATGTATATTGTTGTTAAAAATAGCGCTGAGTTAGAGAATATTGCCACTCACAAATGCAATTTAACGTTTGTGGACTAATTTACCTTGAAGACAAACTAAAGTATTTGTAATTCAATGTACACTACAGCTGAAGTATTTTATTCGGTGATACACTAAAAAAATATATTTGCTGAGTCGGCCGCTTCAGCATATTTGTTTGTCACCTTACTGTTTTATGTAACTTATGTATATATTTTTTTAACAGAAAAGTGTTTATTTTTTGGCACTGTCATTCGATGTTGTATAAATCAGTGTGTGTTTGAAAAATGATGTATAGGCTTGCAAACTGATAAATATTTGGCTGCGTGGAGTACATATATTTATTTAAAGGAACAAGAATTTGAATAAAACATTGTAAATTGAAGAATAAAGATACACAAGAAGAAGCAGCTACTTAACGGTTTGTATATTTTCCCTTCGTTAGAGATAAAAGCAAGTCGTTTTTCCTACTGGAAGAAATTAATTGAATGCGTTATATTAGGAAATAGTTTCATATATTCCTTTCCACAGAAATATTCTTTACTTTAAGTATACGAGATAACATTAATAAAACTGTAAGTAACCGAAAGCATTGTTTTAGATAAATGTTGTGAGAATTCGCATAATCTCATTCTCAGTGATGTGAAATGTTTGTATAATACTTGTGTTATATCTACTTTATGCATGACTGTTTTCGCAAACGATTATGACAACAGCTGCGTTAACTTTACACATAGCATTAGACTACATTAAAAATTAATGCAGCGCATTGTGCTGCTATTTTACTGAAGTGCCAATTAACCTACTTACTAATTACATAACCGCATAATTGGACACTGTTCCTTGCACATCTGCAGGAGTTAAATGGAGCCGTACAAACATAATGTAAGCGGAGGTTACTCTTTTTTCACTGACTGTAAAGATCATATTAATGTCGTATGTTGTGCAACGGAATTCTTATTTATTTTTAATTAATAAATTTGTGTTAGTGGTTATAATCACAAACAGAATAAACACCGTTAGCACACCACTGTAGAAAAATTATTCCGGTTAGCGATATCAAGCATCGCAGCTCATCATCAGATCGGACTAACAATAATGGTACTAGACAGTTGTATACGAAGCGTTTCCGGACACATGTATTGTTCTTTATTTTTGTTTGGAGAAGTATATCTTAAAGTGGAGATAATACTTCGTGAATCATAATATATACTTCCTAAATACCTAACTACGCAAGTAGGTCGATATTGCGTTTAAGTGTTACATTCGTTCGTTCGTTTAACTCTAAAACTGGTAGGCGAATTTTGTCAAATGAGGTATCAAATGGCACATCTTAAATCTGAAAGTGTAAAAGTGGATACAAAATTTTCCACAAGTGGCATTGGACGCTGCACATCACACCTTGCAAAATTTGGACAAACCTATCGAGTTTGTTATCATTTTAGTAATAAAGAGAAACGACATTTTCATTGTAACAGAAAGAAATTGATCTTAAAATTACTACCCGAATACTCCACGAAGACGATTATTATTAGTAATGAATTTACAGGATCTTTACAGCTGATGATGGTCAGAGTGATAAAATAATTGTTTGTATTTGTTTTGTTCTTTAAGAAGTGAGAGAAGAAAACGCTGTGTGTAGAATATTTGTTTAATGTAAGACTTGTATATTATTCATGTTTGTCATATCAAACAAATATTTTACTGCTTTTTTCATGAAATTTGTTTTTCCTATAGGGTAATTAGAAACTTTTATTTCAAGTAACACTGTCTTTTCCGCAGTCAGGATTTTTGTTGGAAAATAGTTATCCAATTATGTCTTGTTTTACTTTTAAATTGTCTGTGCATAGTACCGCCTATAATCTAAAAT
Source organism: Magicicada septendecula (assembly GCA_034769895.1). NCBI lineage: Eukaryota > Metazoa > Arthropoda > Insecta > Hemiptera > Cicadidae > Magicicada > Magicicada septendecula. The sequence continues at coordinate 139,831,777 of CM068372.1, forward strand.
GTACATTTTTTAAGTACCAGTACTTGATATAATCCACAGGCAATAGTGATGCCAATAGGCATGAAGGAATATATGCCTATGACTAAATCATCTAGTTTGGTCTAGTAAGTTCTACCAACCTATAGAGGCCTATTTTGTACAGAATGGGTTTTATTTCCGTTTTGCTTGTTAATGTTATCATAATACTACATTCAGCTGTTTGCTTCAGTCTAGACAAGTTAGTTGTCTGTAAACATTTTCTAGTTGTTAATGTTTGTGTCTAAAGCCATCCTCTAGTGTGTTATAGTAGAGAAATCTTTAAGAAGTAATGTTAGGGTATTTTTAATCATTTTTGCAGAAAAGTGTTTCCATAACATTATTTTTAAACAGCGTTCCTCGTTATGCCACTTTAAAGACTTAATTCTAATTTGCCATTAATAAATAAAATGACAAATTTAGTTCCTATTTACTAAGTTATTACTTAGTGACAGAGACTATTCTGCGCTAAAATTAAGTGCGTCACAATGGCGTGAACTACTAGAATTGAATTAACGCGTGCCCCCACTGTCAAAATAATTGATTGTAACATTACCGATGATTTTTCTTGTTGTAATGTGAGTAACAGTGACTTAATGTTTAGGGAAAGAAATAAGTTTTTGAAACATCGTTGTTGCCATCAGCCAGTGTTGCAGAATATAGAAACATGGTTTTATAAATATTTTTTTATAGAAACGACGAGGAATTCATAAGAGAAGAAGATGTGTGAGTTCCTCGCGGAAGTAACAAGTAAAATGAAGACATCGTCGCGATCCCCTGCTAATGTAAGCAGATGACAAATGTTACAATAAAGAATTATTATTTAGATTTATTTGCAGTGGATGTGTCACCCAACAAGATTGATGGAGCTGTTTACACTGATCTAATGCACTCCTGAATTCCCCTCCCGATGTTTGACAACGATTAATATCAGTCTAGTAGTACATATGCGCAGTCTTCTTCTAATGCTGTAAGGAAGAAGAGAGAGAGAGAGAGAGAGAGAGAGAGAGAGAGAGAGAGAGAGAGAGAGAGAGAGAGACAGATAGACAGACAGACAGACAGACAGAGAGGGAGAGAGTGCGTAAGGCATAGAGAGAAAGACACTTTTAAGAGAGATTATGTTGATAATCGTGAACAGCATATCGATATTGTAAAGCTCCATCGGAGGTAGGCAATTTCTTGCAGGTATATACGTTTGCTTAAGAATAACCGTTGTAAAGGAGTAATTGTCTTTTCGCAACAAGTCTTAGTTCCGCTTCAGGAGGCACGACAAAGTTAAGGACTGTCGCAGAGATTTGCTGTAAGCACCCGAATACTACATGTAATCAGATCGCACGCAAAGAGTACGTATCTCATTCCTTCTACCTGATATACGATATACCTCGTAATACAAATGTTATACCTATTCAGTAAAAAGTTAAAAACTTATTAAAAATATGACTTGTACTGAGTAAACTTTTAAGATGTAGTAAAATTGGATAAAGGATAAGACCAGATTTTGTTGAGAATTTATTGCTGAGGACGCCTGAGTTATGACGGCAACATATGTGTACAAGAACTTTATCTAACGGAAAAGTATTGATTTGATGTGTAGAAATATACTTGTATGATGCACATTACGCCTATAATACATTTAATGACAAGTGACATTCGCTGAAATCTTATTTCTTGCCTCGATAAATTTAGCGTTCTTGACCTGTTGAGACTTTAAGGTGTGGATACTACTAATGTTAAAACGCACATCTACCTTCTTGGACGCTAGATATCTGTTGGTGACGGACCAATATCTAATACTCCTTTTATCTTCAGTCAAGTGCCTATTGGCAGATAACAAAGAATAACACACATTTTGCTTACAGTGTCCTTAATATCATCCAACTTTCCTATCCTATTGTTTGCTCTGATTATCTTATATGTTTTCTTAATACACTGTGCTCCTTATTCACTCCGTTTTCCCTTTCGTACTGTTAGGATTAATTTACAAGTTTCATAAACCGTCGTAAACACATTTCCAACAGCCTTTCTGTCCCTACAACTGATTTTTAGGGTCCTCGTTCAGACCGACATTTTGAAAACTGCAAATAATTTCTTCTGGACATAAAGCACCAGAGTGTTATATCTAAGTCGTATTACACTTTATCTCAGTGTAACTGGTGTCTCTCTTGCAAGCAGTAAATCCTCAAGTTTGTTGAATGCAGTTCGTTCGTTTGCAATTCTGCTTTTGATTTCATCTATGCAACTCTCATAGCAATTCAGTAAGCTGTCTAAGTATTAAAAACTGGTAATTTTATTATTCTGTTTGATTTTTCAGTTTCCAATATTAAAATATGTTTAATAAAAAGTACCACATTTTTTAGATTATCATGATACTTTTCTTAGTTGTCTATAAAATAAAAATAATGAAAATTAAGAAATAATAATAATATTGACGAATTTTTGTTTAGAAGTCTGAAAGGGTAGATTGCCGGTTTGTCCATACGCATTCAAAGAAAGAAATGTGTAATCTCCTATTACAATGTAGAGCATTACAACCTCCCATTATGGCCTCAGGATATTAGCTAAGGTACTTATTTCCACAGACTGAGTCGATCTGGGGACTGGAAAATTTACTTTGTTTTTATGGTGTTGTCCGAAAATCGTTTATTAACTTAAACTAAAATTAATTTGTATTTTTTTCGTATTCCTATGTCTTCTGCGTATTGAATAGCATAGACTAAAATACTTTATTTTCTCTGTAAAGCCAAAAGAAGATCGTAAGTACAGGGAAGTTTTAAGCGGGTACATTACCATAATCGTTATTGTCATGTCTTCTCTGCACCCTTAGGTAATTATTGTAGCATTTCAGTTCTCCAAAAATACTGTAACATTTTTAATAATATTAGAATGCTTTTTGTTATTATATCTGTCTGGTGTCAAGTTATGGTAAACAGCAAAGAAACCTCTGGTTATTTTAAAAGCCATAATGTCTAGAATATGAGGTCACCCAAATATTGACTCCCAGGTGAAGCTGTCTCTTGTTATGGTAGCGATGATACGTATTGCATGTCTTGTAGTGAAGAGGGTGGAAGCAATCATCGATGTATCGCCGAAAACAATTGTCATGTATTCTTCGCAACACTGGCATTATCTGGAATCTTCAAACTGGTGGAGGAGGAGGAGGAGGAGGAATTGAGGAAAGAACACAATACGTTGATAAGCTATCAAAACTTTTAGAAAAAAAGGAAGGGTGACGCTGTCAACAATAAGGTGTGATAATCCACTGCACTCCTCACAAATGTCAGGAGGTGACTGTAGATAGAAACTGTAGACAAATTTTAAGAATTCATTAGCTTAAAAAGTAACCAGTAACTAAACAATGCTGGTTCACTTTTATCCATGCCCCATTTAGTTTTACGAGAAATTCTTTTAAAGTTGGACGCTCAGGGGTGATTTACAGCGTCTGTAATTACTGTAAGAAACTGATGTAAAATGCCGTTGTTATACAGGTGTACAAATATCGCTTTTGTTTATAGAAAATTGTTGGAACTAAGCTCATGCTATAATTTAAAATATTTTTTTTTTGTATCTGTCAAATATCAAAGACAATATTCAATAAAATTTTTTATGTTTGAGCCGAAACATTCAGATGAGATGAAATACTTATTAGTTTATTTCTGTGTTACGTGTGTTACCATTTGTTTGCATACTTTACTTCACTTTGTTTGTTTACTTTATGCTATTTAAAATTGCTGGATTTGTAAAGGCTACAACTAACTCAGATGACAAAAATAAATATTTTTTTATTTTATATGTACATCATTTATCTTGTATTAGAATGTGTATTTCTCTTTCTCGAGAAGATAACGTGCCCGCAAATTTACTTCTAGTTTCCTCCAACCTCCTCTATCAAGGCGTCATCAGTTACATCATATTAGCTTCATATATTTACAAACAAATGTTGAAAAATTTGTTATAAAACTTTCATGATACAAAAGTGTTTTTATTAATAAGAAAATTCATTACCTACATATCGCTAAGCGAACACAAAATTTAATTCAAGCATGTTACTAAATTTTATAAATGCACTGTCATAAGAATTGTCGTGAAGTCTTTATAATGTTCCGCATGATTCACAATATTACCAACACTGCGTTTAATTAATGTTTTCCTTACGCAGTTTTGTAGCAGTCTTAGTATGGAACGTTAGTATGGAGCCTACACATTAGATGGACGGAGGAACTATTTAATAAATTTATATTTCGTCGTTAAACAAGAGTATAAACAACTAACATTGCTGCTACCTGAGCGTTTTGCCGGTTTATACAGCCGCAACACATTGGGTGGACGAGTGTGTCCCCCTCCCGTTTGTACAGTCACTACTATTATTACTGAGAGGTCAATGACCACACGCAGTAAAACAATGCCGATGTCTGAGCCCGCAACACAAGACGGTCCAAGTACACATCAGTTCGAAAGCAATGCTAGGCTTTTCTTCAAGTTTCCCTACTAATATTGTTCGGATTTAAATATATCCAATTACTAAACTATTTATTCTGTGATATAATTAACATTAGTTTATTTCGTTTCCAGGACTGTTGCCGCCGGCAACAGCGGTTACATGGACGCCACGCTACTGGATGATACCCTGAATGACCACCAATTACCAGATTAAGGTTAAAAAAGTAATACTCATAGCTTGTAATAAATCCACGAGCTCAACTGCTTTCATCAGTGAATACGAAGTAATCAGTGAATGCTTTCATAGATTAAGAAAACGAAACTTCAATTTTTAAGTTCTAAATGCTTTGTTGGGAAACATTTATTGTTATTTTATACTATACTATGTTTATTTTATATTGTCACTATATCTTGCAGTTAAAGTAATAAAAGCAATGAGAAACAACTTTAATTATTAAGAGAATTAGAATATTATAAATAATTACATAATAATCACAGTTTAAAAAAAATGTCAACTTAACACAATGTCACCTCTTATTTTGTTATATGTTTTTTCAGTTTAGTATTTTGAATATTTACTACAGTACTTACTATGCAAGAATAATCTTTATTGTTATTAACTTTAATTATTTAGAAAAACGGGTTTTCTTACACATTTTGTTGCTGTCCTCTTGTGAACACGATAACGCGCTGGCAAATCCTTCTCCCTTCACCTCTCAATTCTCTTCAAATTTTCCCTCTCTGTTCTTTTCTAATATTTATTAAATTCTTTCCCTCGCCATTCAGGTTTTCCTTTATTTGTCTATTAGTTGATGATAATAAGAATGTAAGAAGAAGTATTTGTTTTGGGTCCAAGACGCACACGTGTGGAAGTAAACATTTAAATCTGAATCTGCCGGACATTTGCCATCACACAAAAATATTAATGTGTGATTGTGACGTTTTGAACACCTAACAATTGGCAGCCTTATTCAGGCTAATTATAAAGTAAGATATTTAAACAAGTAAATAATATTCTATCAGCGAGCGATAGAAAGTCAAAACATAATAATAAAAAATTACAAAAATATATAATCAAATGATTAAATTACACGACTAAATAGTTATTAGAGAAAACACACAACACTCAAACACACAAACACAATGCACACGAACACTTGCACACTAACAGTGTCAACAAAACACTGCGACAGGGACGCAACGAGCCTAACCCTTTTACAGAAAAGTGAAAGTAAACGGCAAACACCGCCTACTCACAAACTGCTAAGGCACCCAGCAACTAAAGTGGTTTACTAATGGAATTAAGCCAGGTTTCAAAATTCCACTACAAAGTTGACTGATACATTTATTTTTTGTAACAATAAAAGCAACTTACTTAAAATTTGAGCATCTTTACTGTAATATGTTAAACTTTTTTGGTTATGTGAATTTGTATATGGGAAGAGGTGTTGCTGAGTAACAAAAATGTGATAATGGGATGAGGGTGAACTAAGAGGAAGAACCAAAAATATATACAGTGGTAGGAAAATAAAGAAGGAAACTTATTAAAATTAATACCAAATAATTATTAGGTATTTTCAGCGTTCAAAATGTTTTTACCATTCTGTGGATTAAATAATGTCCGAAGAGATAAAAAGTGATATGCTGAAAATAGTGAGGAATAAACTAAACGTATTGAGATACAGGTAACTAGCTGCAGAACTTGCTCCGTATTTTGAACAAAGTGCTTTTATTATTACATAAATTTTGACATTAGATAGTTGTTCAATTGTAGAATATAGTTGAATATAGAGTATAGTAGTATACTGTTCAATTATTTATTACAGTTGTATTGTAAACATTACAAAAATCGTTATTTTTCTATATTTATTTATTTAGTGATATAACAATAGTCAGGCACAGAGTTGTAATATTTGTAAAGAGTTTAAACACTACAAATTCTAAGTTACAGTTTGAGTTTGAGTTACAGATCCTTTTAGTCTGACACCCTGTTAGTTTTCACAATTTTTTTTTCAATTGTTCTTCCTTTTTTGGACCCTCAATCCCAAAATTTTGAAATATTTAAACCTAAAATTCAGATGTTAGTTAAAATTCTCTTAAATTTAATACTTTTAGTTTTATTACCGCTAGATAGTGTGAGAAATGTAGAGATAAGACAAGCGATGGGAATCGACCTTGATATTATAGAAACAATGGAAGCAAGAAGACTGAGTTGGTTTAGAGGCATAAAAAGAATGTCAGATGAGAGATAGCCAAGGAAGGTATGGAAATGGACCCCACCCTTTAGAAGAAAAAAAGGAAGACCTAAACATTCATGGAAAATGGACGTCGAAGATGCAATGAATGCAAGAGAACTTAATAGAAATGTTTAGACCGGCGCCAGTGGAAGCTAGGATGCGAGAGGCGGCACCAGCTCTAATTAAATCGCCTAAAAAAAAGTTTTATTACTTTACATGGGTTGTTACGACTTTTTCACAATTTTTATCACATGACGTGTGCCTCCCACCGCTATTTTTAGAGGGATCAATCTCCAAAACAATAAGCTTCTGTAGGGTAAAAGAATTGACACTTACGCCAAGTTTTTCAAAATCGGCTGACGCGTTCAAAAGTTATCGTGAGGCAAATCCCAAACATAAACAGACAGACAAATGCCAAACTATTGAGCCGAAACTGAGAACTCACTTTGCTTGTTCAGATAGGAACATTAGTTAGTTGGTATGGATTCAGCTGTTGAGAAACTAAAGGCAGAACGAATCAAAGAAGGAAAGTGGCAAAATGTCTAAGTTTATTCTACGGAACAAGGATAACCACAAACAGTGACAGTTACCTAAATGACGCTAAAGTATGGGATGTAGGTAAAACCAGTTATAGAAAATTGTTATCTATAAAACTCGATTCTTGAAGACAAAGTTTGGTGTGTCATGAATAAAAGAAAAGGAATTGAGATATTAGAAGAAACAGAATATTAAAAAAGACAACGCAGAATACGTAAAGAAGTCAACGTGTAAGGCTGAAGGATCTTAATATGCCAAATCTCACACTCCTCCGTGCTCGCAATATGCTTAAAAAGGGGTACAAAGTTTTCTCTTCACGTATTAATATATAGATAATAATATTATTAGTCTTATTTAAAATTGAAGTTAGAATTCTAAGCATAAAGGCCGTGTATGGCGTTGAGATGTGTTTATATGTATTGTCCACATGTGCCCTATGTATGTCCGTGTTTTTTCGTTCCTTTTTGAGGATACTATTTATTATTGTTTCTTTGTAACCATTTGTGACTGAATGTGTTTAATGGTATTCAGTTCATCATAGTAGTCCTCATTACTGAGGGGCAATGACAGAAGGCGGCTAATCATGCTGTGAAAGCGGCCATTTTTTGGGACAGTGGATGATAAGATGTGGCATGTATAACTGTATCAGTTGCTGTAGGTTTCCTGTAAATATTAAACTGCAATTTATTATTGTTCTTAGTGACAGTCAAATCCAGAAAATTTAATTCCCCATTGGCCTCGTTCTCCTGCGTAAACTGTATATTACAATTAATACTGTTCAAATATTTCTGTAACCGGTCTATTTGTCGACACATTAAAAAGGTTTCGTCAACATATCAGCCATAAAAATTATATTATCATTATACTTATTATTGGTAAAAATGAAAGAATTTTCTAAATGGTTTAGATATATATCAGCAAGAAGGCCAGAAAGTGGCGAACCCATTGCTACACCGTCATGCTGGGTAAAAAATTGTTTATCATGAGTGAAATAATTCTGGTCAAGAACCAACTTCAAAAGGTCCATCAATTCATTTGTACTATCGACATCCAACTTATTAGTGTTAACAAGGTTACTTCTTAATATTCGTAATGTATCGGCCACCGGTATGTTCGTGTACAAGTTAACAATATCAAAAGAAGCCAGTTTGTATTGAGGTTCAATCATTAAATTCTTCACTTTATTAAGAAAATCAACATTATTGATTATGCTATGACTTTTTTATGTTTATATTATGTTTTATAATATTGTAGTATGACAGATTATCCACTTAATAAAGAATAAAATATGATCATAAATAAATATCAAATAAAATAACTATCAAAGAAAAATCCAAATGAAAACAAATAAGTATCACAATAAAATACAATAATAACTTGAAAAAGTAAAAATAAAGAGAAAACACTATGCAACAAATGTGTGTAAAGAAAAATAAACCCCAAAAAATTAAAATAAATTAAGGAAAATACCCAGGTAGGATAGGAGTAAGTAAGGAAAATACCCAGAACAAACCAACGTACGTAATAACTATATGGTAATGAAGAAACAAAGAATGAATAAGGAAGATACCCAGAACAAACCAAAATACCTAATAAACACAAATGAGTTTGAAGATACAAAATAGTAGGAGGAGAAGACTACAACAAATACTCAAACGAAACCCAGCAAGGAGAAAACAAAAACCCCAAAGGAAATTAAATGTCACAAATGAAAGTATAACACCCCAAAACAGAAATAATGTAAAATAAATATAAACAAAAGTGTTTAGAGTTATAAGTAAAAGTGCACCCATGAAAGTTATTGTATAATGAATAAAAAACAAATCTTAACAGTCCTCTATAAATAAAATTCTTGATAATATAAAACTATAAAACTGATTAGTGATAGTATCAAGAATTAACAGGGGACAAGTGCAAGTTATTATATTATAGTAAATAAACCTCAAGAAAGTGCATTAAATGCTTAAACTTAATAAAATGTACCTTTAAACAACTTTAAAGTTTTAATTTAACTTCATGAATACTATTTAATAGAATAGTATTATGAAAGGCAAAGACTAATGTTTCTAATAAAGTGCCACTCTTTATCTAATAACATGCACTGAAATGAGTAAGATAAATAGAGAGCAGGTAGTTAATATATAAAGTGACAAGGGATACATCCCTAAAATAAAATAAGAACAGATAAGACTGCACACAAGTAATTTTAAGAAAGTTTTAAAAATGAAGAAACAAATGTGTTATGTTTCTAGTTAAATCAATGAACTATATACATAAATGTTGAAATAGAGAGTAAAGTTCTAATATTCTAAAATGTTTATTATGTTTAATAGTTTTAATCAAGAATGCAATGTCTGAGTGTGGATACCATTCTTTTATTATAAAATGATTATTAGGAGTTACTAGAAATAATCAAGACTAGAATGGCTGAGCTTAAATACCATGTTTTTAATGACAAATAATTGTTAAGTATTATTAGTTGAAATTCAATACTAAATGTTCTTGTAGTAAAGTAAGGAATTGTTAATTAACATTGTATTAGAATAGAAGGTCAGAAAGGGTATAAACAAGCTGTATTATTAAAAAACCTTGTATGTAAAACCAGATAAAATCTAGGCCAAATGGTAACTCTAAACTACAATATAATTGATGAATCAAGTCCAGTAAGCTAGTTAAACTGATGAAATTTATGTAAGGTAAATCAGTCACAGAATAATATAATGTAAATTATACTTTAAAAAGATATTGTAAAAGGATAGGAAGAATTATGAGAAAAATTGCAAATGTAATACTGAAAATTCAGAGTGGGGAGTCATAAATTATTGAATAATATTTAAAAGGACTACCAATTAATAAAATTACAAGAAATTAAGGGAAGATAAACATTTTATGTCAATATGAGATTTAGTACAATCATAAATATAACATATAAAATGGCAAACATTTGGGGAAGAACAAGAAGTAAATTTTAAAGCCTACTTTTTCAAAATGAAAGAAATATAGCATTTTAGATAAAAAACTTTGTAAAACTAACTTATTTGGTATCAAATCAAACAGAATGAACTAAAGAAAGAGATTATGTATTTAGTATTTCATAAAATTAAATAATAGAAAAAATATATTCAGTAATATAATGTAAATTTTCCAATTGTAGCGGAAGCAAAACGGATTCAAAACAATGTATTGCTAATATTAATTTGGCTAAGACTTTGTCAGGAGACGAAGGAAATGAGAACAGTTAATTATTGGACCTTGTCGAGCACACTTGAACGAGATATTTGCTAATATTAACCTATATAGCAGACAAATATAGCGATCAATATTTATATGGAAAATACAGAAAGCATACAATGACACTTACCGAGTAAACGTAGAAGGAAACTCTCCTTAAGGAAACGCATGTAATCGTCTTATGGAACATACAGTATTCCAATTTTAAACACAGCGGCATGAATTGCAAAGAAATGTATGTACTTCCTGTTCCCAAATAAACGTTGTTCCACCCTCAGAAACAAATATGACAATTATATAAAAGTCTTTGGGCATAAAAGAATATTTGTGCAACAAATGCATACATTTGCTGTCACGTGTGATTCATGTGTACAGAGATTCTATCGTTTTCACGGCACGGGAATGCCATCTATATAATTTTCAATTTCGATATATGTGTACGTAAATTTAAGGTTCATGCAGTAAATAAAATTAGCCGTTCAAATAAGTTGGCAACAGCACCTCTGTTTCACGAAAAACCCTGTTTACATTAGTCTGGATATATTCTACGTCCCATATTATATTTTCGCAATAACAACAAGACGATTAATTCTATATTTGCGAAGCAATTTTTGTTATATATTTTTTAAAATGTATCTCCGTACGTGAAGAATGCTGAAACGTTACTGCACGACTTGTAATCCTTAACTGGAAAACTCAAGAGCATTCCTATATAGAATAATATTATTAATATAGCCTACAATTTCATAGAGTGTTAGGCGTATATGAAGACCGATATATTCCCGAATCCCTGTGTCATAAAAAGAAATACTAAAGACTGTTATTAATTCTAATTGCGGCCAGTGAATTCGCTTATGCATGAGCATTTAATAATAATTATCATTAATTTAAAATCTTACAGTTTTTTTTTACCGTAATTATTTGCTAATTTTCCTCATTCCTCATAGGAAGTTTATTCTCGTTTAGGTTTGTGATTGAGTAGAAAACAATCACTAAAATAATACATGGTTTAGCATCTTCTTTGCCAAATCATATATTAACATTACTATCTAATTTAATATATTTATAACACCTCTTCATACCCCTTGAATACGACTTTGCTATTGACCACAGATTTTCTCCTGCACAGATTAATAGATTTTGTTCATATTGCGTATTAATGTAACTTTAATGTCTCCTGAAGTAATTATCAGTGTTACCTACGGCTGACAATTACTCATTTGAAAATTATTGTGTTTCAGTATTTACGGATTGGGCCTTCCTTTTGATTCTCAGCTCTGCTAGTGCACATCCAATAGTGACAAATTTATGTTCTTCACTTTCTTGTGTCTAGTTGCCGTTCATTGCTGTCGTATGCATTATCTCAAAGCAAAATTAACTTTCAGATTTTTCTAAAACCAGACGATATAAAATAACTTTATCTCCTCTTTTTAGATAGAGCATACAGGCATAACAACCTTGAAACAATTATATGTCCGTAATAAACCTGATGATTGGCGTGTACATAAAATTTAGTTAAAAAAATTCACCGTTACAAACACACTCACAAATAGGCAAAAAGATAAAGAAAAGTCTAAATTATTTAATTATGTTATATTACTTACCAAACATTTTCGCATTTGGTAACTTGTAGATTGTAGTTGGTATCTGCTGATAACGAAGGCCATGAAAGTCTGTGTTTAGCAAGTTTTCTTGACGGGACTAGCTCTCTTCTTCGTCACTTCATAGTTCAGCCTACACACACAAACTTCGGACATGTATATATATCTGTCGTACGGTATGTGCATACAAGCGTATGCACATACACGTACAGCATTCATACATGTATAGACGTATATACCCTTCACTTACGTATATCGGAATATACTGTAAGGAAGAATACATATGACATATCCTCATTCACACACGCAAACACCCATTCAGACAGAATAAATATACAGTAAGCATCAAATGACACTTACCGAGTAAACGTAGAATGAAACTGTCCTTAAGGATAGGCATGTAATCGTCTTATGGAACATATAGTATTCCCATTTTAAACACAGCGGCATGAATTGCAAAGAAATGTATGTACTTGCTGGTCCGAAATAAACGTTGTCCCACCTGCAGAAAAAAATATGACAAATTATATAAAAGTCTTTGTGCATAAAAGAATATTTGTGCAACAAATGTATACATTTTGCGGTCACGTGTGATTCATGTGTACAGAGATTTTACCGTTTTCACGGCACGGGAATGCCATCTATATAATTTTCAATTTCGATATATGTGTACGTTGTTACAAAACAGATTTATCGTTATATTATATTTTTTTAGATGTGTAGAGGTACTTAGTTAGATACTCAAGTCGAGTACGTTACGATATTGTTATAAATATTATAGTGTTGATTATTAATAAAATTAGTGTGGGTGTTCACGTTTAAGTTTTGTAGTTTAAAAGAGTATTTATCACTTCACGGTGTCAACCTCCCCACTTACCATATGTGGATGTCTTCAATGTTCCCGATGGTGACTTCTTCTACTGTAAAAACACTGGATATACACACATAGATATTCTGTTTGAATATCATAAAGAATGCACATACACAATAAAATAAATTAAAAGTTCAATTGCAATTCGAATGACACCAGTCATTCAAATACTTTCGCCACCTTATGACAGAACTGTTCATGAAAAAATTTAACTACTTTTCTATTATATAGAAATCAAAACTCTGTTCCACTGGTAAATAAACTGGGGATTTATTAACAATTATGAAATTCAATGAACTCTTTTAAAAACAATCAATAATATCTTTACAAACAATAATAATTTAAACAAATCCTGAGATCTCTGTACCTGAAGGCTGGTAACACTGCTGTATGGTACAATGTTTATGGTGAACGAGGTTATGTTCACTTTTTTCAGTTATATTACCAAATTGGTGAGTTCTTTGAAGATACATGATACCAGATTACAAGATGTGACTTCAATTAACAATATTTAATTATATATTACTATAAGAAAGAACAAAATTGAAAATCGTAAAACTCGGTACCATAACCGATATATCGTACTATCGTACGCTAGGCTAACGTATATAGCCTTTGTGGTCAACAGCGTGCTCTGAGCTTTGCACTGTTAAAAATATTATTATTATTTATTCATTAATTAGTAAAATCATGTATTGGCAAGAGAAAAAATCTAGAATAAAAAACTCTTGTTATAGCTTTCATTTAAGTAAAATTATTTAAGAACAGAATTATTTCTTGGTGACAAAATTATAATCGTCAGTTCTAGGTTAGTTGACCTAGTATGCGTAAGTCATTATTTTGAATAAGTATATTACTTATTAAATTCTTAATGATATGAACATAAACATTCTATTTATAAGTCATTTGACGTATAATTATCAGTTATTTAAAATATTTGCACAATAAAACAATTATTTGTTAATTCAAAAAGTTTAGTCAAGTAAGCGACTATATACTATTTACTGATGGTCGGTATCTAAATTAATTCCGACTTTCTCAATTATTATTCAATTGTAAAATCATTATTTTTAAATTAATTATTGTGCTACAATTCATTTGTTAGGTACTGATAATTTTTCATCATAGTTTAAGCACTTGAGTATTTTTGACTAGTGCAGTCCAAAACAATATCTATTCGTTTATTAACGAAAATTATCATTTCTCATTAATTTCTTTTAAAGTAATTAAAATATAGTACTCCCTGATTTAAAACACAAAACATGACCTTTATTGTACACTGGTCGTGTTATATCACTGTACACATAATACACAGGACACTCGATAATATATTGTGGTGTATAGGTTAGCGTATGTTGACTTATTACTGTGTGTGACGCGCACATTTTGAAATATTCTTGCCGACTTCTTGTGCGAACCTTCCGTCGTGAATGATGCAGAACGAATGCTTCCTTCACCGAAGCGTCTCCTTCTCGTCTGGTCATTTTAAGCTATTTGATTGGTTCAAAAGGTCAAACTCTCAACCCCAAAACACTTTGGTCAAATAAAACTTTTAATTTTTTACAATTCTTAGCGTGGGTTCGAGGCTATGAGTGACGTATGCATGGATACTCAAAACGATTGAAAAGTTTATAATTGTCATAACTTTCTTATCTTTTGTCGTATCGTCGATTGGGTAGTGGCATTAAATCGCGGACACTTGTGGCTTTATTTTAAGTCCAAACAAGCATTAAATCCGTTCATTATTAATTCACTTAGCCATCTCAAAAACTCATATGGTGATTCTTAATATAAATAAGTTTGTTTCACCATATTTCGTTACACTTATACTTTAATACTTACTACTAAACGTCTCGAGTCCATTTCTCTTTCATTTTAGTACATAAAATCATAATTACAATTTAAACAATATCTGGTAATGGCGTCCATAGCGACCATGTTCGATTGTTTATAATTACATGTAACGCTATTATTCCTTATCTTATTACAGATGTTTGACATCCTAACACTAATATGTACATTTATTTACATTTGTTCACATTTTATTTTGCAAAAATGTTATTTTTTATATACTTATAGTATTATCAAAAATACCTTCTGTTCTCATTTCTCTAATTTGTCACTTTTTAAATTATTTTATCGCACAAGGTATATAATGTTATTAATTAAAATAGTGTACAATTGTTGTACCTTGTTGGTTTAATGTATTTATCAACTTTTCGTTATCTGAAAGCTCTTCAATTCATAGTATAGTGTTTATTTACATCTGGTTTTACAAGTGCAGTTAATTAGTTTATAGTATTTCAATTATTAAACTACTACTATTACATTTGAGATGTGTTCTCATAGCAGTATCAGACATTTCTCTAACTACTGATAACATTTTTCATAATCTTTTGATAAGTTTTGATATTGCATTTTGCCTAACTATCTTGTCACATTGGGGTTCTGTTCATTTGTCTTTATGATATCATATTCAATCTGATTCATTTGCTGTGTATTTCAGTACACATGGTATTTTAATGGTTTGCATTATTATTCATAATTAGTCTTTGTTTGAAACAATTGTGGATAGTTGCTTGGTCTAACTAATATACATGATTTTATGTTATAGGTTCACTTTCTATGAGGTTATGTGTCAGTTGTCTGACAACAATGTGCAACATATTCTTATGCAGTATTTGACTCTACTATTACCATTTCATTATGGCATTCTACTACAATGGTTTAATTATTAAGTTATACACATGTTTACACTATTTGTTGAAACAATAACACAGGTATTCTTAGTCTAATAATATTACATTTCTTGGTGTGTCGCACCTAGTTTTTTGGTACATTGATTGTTTTATACCTAACAAACTAGCTTATTTGCTACTGTTTGTTCTGGAATTCATTTATATTTTGTCCTGTCTTGCTATAGCATTCAGGCACATTTCATTTCCAGGCTTACATCACTTTTATTATTAGTCCCTATGAACAATTATTTTACTGTTCTGTCTCATATTTCTTTTGGTGCTCTTAATGATTATTTATATGATATTACAATCTTGATTAAACTTGTCACACTAATTGTCTGTGCATTTTAACTAGTTAATGTTGGATTCTTTCACTCATAATGGTTAATCATTTTCCTCTGTTATAAACAATTTTACTTGTATTGTCTGTGGTGTTTATTTGGGGTAAAAATGGTTATCATATCACAGGTTGTCACACTCATATTAAGTTTTCACTGTTATTGTTTGTGATCACTCAATGATGTTAAACACTGGTCTCTTTGTCGTTGATCTTCGAATAATCATTACACTTCTTCCGGTCACTATATTAATTTTAGTTCCTTGTATACCTTGTGAATGTTGATTTCTTGTACTGTCCATACATTATCTTCATTCTTCATGGTATATTTCCTTTCCTCTTCTTCTTCTTTTCTTCTTCTGGTTAGTTGTTGCTCACTATCGGTGTTCTCCTGGGTTATACATTACTTGTGATAAACAATGTTCCCTTAGTCTTGTCATATTCTTCAATATTTTTATTCGTGGTAGTCATTGTTCCATAGTATTTTATACTAATAAACAATTTTGTTTATTTTATCATCATTGTGGTTGTACTTGATTCGTATCCTTTTCATTTTAATGATTATTTTTGTCATGTTCCCTCACTATTTTGGACCTATTGTCTCCTCTTCATTTTAATGATTATTTTTGTCATGTCCCCTCACTATTTTGGACCTATTGGCTCCTCTTCATTTTAATAATTATTTTCGTCATGTCCCCTTACTATTTTGGACCTATTGGGCATGGATTCTAACATATTATATTGGCTCGTTGTCATTTTCTCTCTCTTTTGTACTCGATGATATCCTTGTTACTCTTCCTTCTTCTTTGTTGGGTTTGTTCAATAATATTCGTTCGTATATACACACTTTGTCTATATTCTCCTGTTCCTTATTTTATGCACTTTGAAATATTTTCATGATCTCCCTTTACTTGACGTAATAGATAGTCATTTTATGTAACTGCCAATTTGGTACGTTACATATGCCTTCCTATAAGAATTGATTAATTCTGACGTCGTATATTTATTTTTTATTGAAGAATTCATCAATTGTTGTACATTTCCATGTCGACTCTTATGCTTTTTTATATATCCCTTCACTTTCTTCTATTTGAATCATAATTATTTCTTTTCTATGTAATTATCTCCCTTTTTTATTTAGTTCCCTAATTACCTAACATATGTTTAGCTGGGGCAGTTCAGAGTGGCTCACTTTGGCATACAACTCCACTGGCCATACTAACATCAATAAATACAGAGGCACATCATCTCCGTCAATAACATAAATGATTGCTGGCATATTTCATCAGTCAGTTTTTTTCAAATTAATTCAAAATATAAAGTGGTCGTTCTTTCAACATATAATAAATATCCTTGGGATCATCTCACGCATTTGCGGTTTATACATTGTTATATTCTCTTCTTGATTCAACTTAACTAAATTCTTCACATTTTACAGGGATAGTTTGTTTACATTTCATCACTGGTATACTCTCATGATCATCTTCGTTAATATATTATTTTTTCATTCTTCTTTGTCATCAATTAATCTTTTCTCTTGGTATTACATTAAACGTCATTTCATAATCTTCTTCATTTTCATGATTCACTTCTCTGGGATATAATTCATGAATATATTTTCATGATGTCAAATGAAATATAACCCATTTGATATAGGCTCTCTTCTAGTGTCTTGCCTCGTGGTTGTGTGTCATCTATTATCTACATCAATCATATTTATTTGCTTTCGTTCCTCCAACTTCTTATTTTCTTCTCGTTCTGTATATCATCTAGTCCATCGTCTCCTCTTTTAGTAGTACGGGTAAGTTGTTGATAACTGGTTGACTTGGCTCTTGGATATATTAATTCATGCCGTAGATCTTGGGTGTCGTTCTCGTAAATATTACACTTGTAGTACTATCGGTCTGTACTGGTAAGTTGTTGATTACATGTTGACTTGGCTCTTGGAAATTATAGTTATTTTGCCATGGATGGTAGGTGTCTTTCTCGTATAATTCTTACACTTGTAGTACGGGTTAGATGGTAATTAACTGGTTGACTTGGCTCTTGGAATTTGCTATGCCATGGTTGTAAGGTGTCAGCCTCGTATAATTATTTTTTCTTTTATGTACGGGTAAGTTGGTATTTTACTGTTGACTAGGCTCTTGGAAATATTAATATTCTTTATATTTGTGCCATAGATGGTGTGTGTCGATCTCGTATAGTTATTTTTTCTTTATTAATAGTAGTACGGGTAATTACAATTTTCTTCATCCTTTACATAATTCCTTTAGATTACATTTTTATATTACAAAATTACACTATAGTCAACATTTATTCTCACAGTTATATTTTCATTTCTTACTTAGTATCAATAACAAATAGTCTTCATCGCAATATTTCACTATTTCTTCATTATTTAATTTTCAATATACCGTTTCATGGAAGTTTATGTTAGCATTATTCGTTATCAAAATAATCCGTCCCATATTTCAATGCATTTTTATTCATTTTATCCGTAATCATTGCTCTCCTCTCTTCTCGTCGTTCGAACATTTTCAGTGTTCATGCTTCTATCTGTTCTCGACATATACCTTGCTATCATTTGGTTTTTCCATTTTAATGCTATCAGGGCTTCATCTGCCTTCCGTTCTTCCGTCTTCTTCTTCTCTCCATCCTTGGTATACACGCGTCCAGTGTTCTCCTGGTCGTTGTTATTACTAATATTTGGTATCTCTTCTAATTCTGTTTGACCGTCATCTGTCTTCTGGTTGGGTCCTTCCATCAATTGACTCCTCTTCTTCCTCAATTCTCTTATTTCTCCGGCGTACCCTTCGATGATCCGGTCCCATTGTTCTTGATAGCCTTCCTCTTCTTTTGGAAATCTTTGCTTGAAATATTTTATTGGTTATATTCTTCTTTGTTGTCACATGATTCTTCTCCTCGTCCATCTTCATGAAACTCCTTCGGTACTCCTTCCTAAAAATCCCTTCTTAATGGTTGACGATTGGTAAGTTGATCATATTAATCAGACCACCTCGAGTCATTTCGATTAATTCTTTTGTAACCCTTGTTTTCTTCGGACGCATGGTTCTTCTTTCTTCCATATTCACCTCTTCCGTTTCCTTAATTATTTGGATCTTCCTTTCTCCACTCTCTTCAGGCTTTGGATTCACTTGTTCCATGTTTTTAACTTTAGGTAATTCTTCCACCTTCATTTGATCATCATTCATTTGCAGATTATTTGGTTCTAAGTCTTCCTTCTCGGGTACCCCTTCGGTCTCTGGTCTGTCATTATCTATCTTCGGGCTGGATTGTTCCACTGACTGTTCCCTCTCCTTTCTTAATTTTTCTCCGAATTTTCTGCTATCTTCTATGGTCCTATCTATTGACTCTATTGTACTATTATGGCAATCCTCCAATGTCTTACTCACTGACTGGAGACCTTCATGTATACTATTATGGTAATCATCCAATTTCTTACTCAATGATTCCACCATGGACCGGTTGCCTTCCTTCAATGATTGTCAATTTTCATCCATTTTCTTCATCATTTGCCTCGCCAGTTCCATGAAATCTATTTCTTGTGCTCTTGTTAATCCCGACATCTTATTATCTGTGTAATGTACTTGCTGTCTTGTTGTCGAATTAGGTTGATAAACTATTTGTTTAATTAATTAAACTGTTAAGTGTTTTTGTCCTAATTCGCGCTCAGACGTTGGGCGCCAATCTGTTACAAAACAGATATGGGGTATTATCAGTAGAAGCCCCACGTTGGGTTCGTCAATCTGTTACAAAACAGATTTATGATGATATATTTATAGATGTGTAGAGGTACTTAGTTAGATACTCAAGTACATTACGAAATTGTTTATAATTATTATAGTGTTGATTATTAATAAAATTAGTGTGGGTGTTCACGTTTAAGTTTTGCAGTTTAAAAGAGTATTTATCACTTCACGGTGTCAACCTCCCCACTTACCATATGTGGATGTCTTCAATGTTCCCGATGGTGACTTCTTCTACTGTAAAAACACTGGATATACACACATAGATATTCTGTTTGAATATCATAAAGAATGCACATACACAATAAAATAAATTAAAAGTTCAATTGCAATTCGAATGACACCAGTCATTCAAATACTTCCGCCACCTTATGAGAGAACTGTTCATGAAAAAATTTAACTACTTTTCTATTATATAGAAATCAAAACTCTGTTCCACTGGTAAATAAACTGGGGATTTATTAACAATTATGAAATTCAATGAACTCTTTTAAAAACAGTCAATAATATCTTTACAAACAATAATAATTTAAACAAATCCTGAGATCTCTGTACCTCAAGGCTGGTAACACTGCTGTATGGTACAGTGTTTATGGTGAACGAGGTTATGTTCACTTTATTCAGTTATATTACCAAATTGGTGAGTTCTTTGAAGATACATGATACCAGATTACAAGATGTGACTTCAATTAACAATATTTAATTATATATTACTATAAGAAAGAACAAAATTGAAAATCATAAAACTCGGTACCATAACCGATATATCGTACTATCGTACGCTAGGCTAACGTATATAGCCTTTGTGGTCAACAGCGTGCTCTGAGCTTTGCACTGTTAAAAATATTATTATTATTTATTCATTAATTAGTAAAATCATGTATTGGCAAGAGAAAAAATCTAGAATAAAAAACTCTTGTTATAGCTTTCATTTAAGTAAAATTATTTAAGAACAGAATTATTTCTTGGTGACAAAATTATAATCATCAGTTCTAGGTTAGTTGACCTAGTATGCGTAAGTCATTATTTTGAATAAGTATATTACTTATTAAATTCTTAATGATATGAACATAAACATTCTATTTATAAGTCATTTGACGTATAATTATCAGTTATTTAAAATATTTGCACAATAAAACAATTATTTGTTAATTCAAAAAGTTTAGTCAAGTAAGCGACTATATACTATTTACTGATGGTCGGTATCTAAATTAATTCCGACTTTCTCAATTATTATTCAATTGTAAAATCATTATTTTTAAATTAATTATTGTGCTACAATTCATTTGTTAGGTACTGATAATTTTTCATCATAGTTTAAGCACTTAGTATTTTTGACTAGTGCAGTCCAAAACAATATCTTTCGTTTATTAACGAAAATTATCATTTCTCATTAATTTCTTTTAAAGTAATTAAAATATAGTACTCCCTGATTTAAAACACAAAACATGACCTTTATTGTACACTGGTCGTGTTATATCACTGTACACTTAATACACAGGACACTCGATAATATATTGTGGTGTATAGGTTAGCGTATGTTGACTTATTACTGTGTGTGACGCGCACATTTTGAAATAATCTTGCCGACTTCTTGTGCGAACCTTCCGTCGTGAATGATGCAGAACGAATGCTTCCTTCACCGAAGCGTCTCCTTCTCGTCTGGTCATTTTAAGCTATTTGATTGGTTCAAAAGGTCAAACTCTCAACCCCAAAACACTTTGGTCAAATAAAACTTTTAATTTTTTACAATTCTTAGCGTGGGTTCGAGGCTATGAGTGACGTATGCATGGATACTCAAAACGATTGAAAAGTTTATAATTGTCATAACTTTCTTATCTTTTGTCGTATCGTCGATTGGGTAGTGGCATTAAATCGCGGACACTTGTGGCTTTATTTTAAGTCCAAACAAGCATTAAATCCGTTCATTATTAATTCACTTAGCCATCTCAAAAACTCATATGGTGATTCTTAATATAAATAAGTTTGTTTCACCATATTTCGTTACACTTATACTTTAATACTTACTACTAAACGTCTCGAGTCCATTTCTCTTTCATTTTAGTACATAAAATCATAATTACAATTTAAACAATATCTGGTAATGGCGTCCATAGCGACCATGTTCGATTGTTTATAATTACATGTAACGCTATTATTCCTTATCTTATTACAGATGTTTGACATCCTAACACTAATATGTACATTTATTTACATTTGTTCACATTTTATTTTGCAAAAATGTTATTTTTTATATACTTATAGTATTATCAAAAATACCTTCTGTTCTCATTTCTCTAATTTGTCACTTTTTAAATTATTTTATCACACAAGGTATATAATGTTATTAATTAAAATAGTGTACAATTGTTGTACCTTGTTGGTTTAATGTATTTATCAACTTTTCGTTATCTGAAAGCTCTTCAATTCATAGTATAGTGTTTATTTACATCTGGTTTTACAAGTGCAGTTAATTAGTTTATAGTATTTCAATTATTAAACTACTACTATTACATTTGAGATGTGTTCTCATAGCAGTATCAGACATTTCTCTAACTACTGATAACATTTTTCATAATCTTTTGATAAGTTTTGATATTGCATTTTGCCTAACTATCTTGTCACATTGGGGTTCTGTTCATTTGTCTTTATGATATCATATTCAATCTGATTCATTTGCTGTGTATTTCAGTACACATGGTATTTTAATGGTTTGCATTATTATTCATAATTAGTCTTTGTTTGAAACAATTGTGGATAGTTGCTTGGTCTAACTAATATACATGATTTTATGTTATAGGTTCACTTTCTATGAGGTTATGTGTCAGTTGTCTGACAACAATGTGCAACATATTCTTATGCAGTATTTGACTCTACTATTACCATTTCATTATGGCATTCTACTACAATGGTTTAATTATTAAGTTATACACATGTTTACACTATTTGTTGAAACAATAACACAGGTATTCTTAGTCTAATAATATTACATTTCTTGGTGTGTCGCACCTAGTTTTTTGGTACATTGATTGTTTTATACCTAACAAACTAGCTTATTTGCTACTGTTTGTTCTGGAATTCATTTATATTTTGTCCTGTCTTGCTATGACATTCAGGCACATTTCATTTCAAGGCTTACATCACTTTTATTATTAGTCCCTATGAACAATTATTTTACTGTTCTGTCTCATATTTCTTTTGGTGCTCTTAATGATTATTTATATGATATTACAATCTTGATTAAACTTGTCACACTAATTGTCTGTGCATTTTAACTAGTTAATGTTGGATTCTTTTACTCATAATGGTTAATCATTTTCCTCTGTTATAAACAATTTTACTTGTATTGTCTGTGGTGTTTATTTGGGGTAAAAATGGTTATCATATCACAGGTTGTCACACTCATATTAAGTTTTCACTGTTATTGTTTGTGATCACTCAATGATGTTAAACACTGGTCTCTTTGTCATTGATCTTCGAATAATCATTACACTTCTTCCGGTCACTATATTAATTTTAGTTCCTTGTATACCTTGTGAATGTTGATTTCTTGTACTGTCCATACATTATCTTCATTCTTCATGGTATATTTCCTTTCCTCTTTTTCTTCTTTTCTTCTTCTGGTTAGTTGTTGCTCACTATCGGTGTTCTCCTGGGTTATACATTACTTGTGATAAACAATGTACCCTTAGTCTTGTCATATTCTTCAATATTTTTATTCGTGGTAGTCATTGTTCCATAGTATTTTATACTAATAAACAATTTTGTTTATTTTATCATCATTGTGGTTGTACTTGATTCGTATCCTTTTCATTTTATTGATTATTTTTGTCATGTTCCCTCACTATTTTGGACCTATTGTCTCCTCTTCATTTTAATGATTATTTTTGTCATGTCCCCTCACTATTTTGGACCTATTGGCTCCTCTTAATTTTATTAATTATTTTCGTCATGTGCCTTCACTATTTTGGACCTATTGGGCCTGGATTCTAACATATTATATTGGCTCGTTGTCATTTTCTCTCTCTTTTGTACTCGATGATATCCTTGTTACTCTTCCTTCTTCTTTGTTGGGTTTGTTCAATAATATTCGTTCGTATATACACACTTTGTCTATATTCTCCTGTTCCTTATTTTATGCACTTTGAAATATTTTCATGATCTCCCTTTACTTGACGTAATAGATAGTCATTTTATGTAACTGCCAATTTGGTACGTTACATATGCCTTCCTATAAGAATTGATTAATTCTGACGTCGTATATTTATTTTTTATTGAAGAATTCATCAATTGTTGTACATTTCCATGTCGACTCTTATGCTTTTTTATATATCCCTTCACTTTCTTCTATTTGAATCATAATTATTTCTTTTCTATGTAATTATCTCCCTTTTTTATTTAGTTCCCTAATTACCTAACATATGTTTAGCTGGGGCAGTTCAGAGTGGCTCACTTTGGCATACAACTCCACTGGCCATACTAACATCAATAAATACAGAGGCACATCATCTCCGTCAATAACATAAATGATTGCTGGCATATTTCATCAGTCAGTTTTTTTCAAATTAATTCAAAATATAAAGTGGTCGTTCTTTCAACATATAATAAATATCCTTGGGATCATCTCACGCATTTGCGGTTTATACATTGTTATATTCTCTTCTTGATTCAACTTAACTAAATTCTTCACATTTTACAGGGATAGTTTGTTTACATTTCATCACTGGTATACTCTCATGATCATCTTCGTTAATATATTATTTTTTCATTCTTCTTTGTCATCAATTAATCTTTTCTCTTGGTATTACATTAAACGTCATTTCATAATCTTCTTCATTTTCATGATTCACTTCTCTGGGATATAATTCATGAATATATTTTCATGATGTCAAATGAAATATAACCCATTTGATATAGGCTCTCTTCTAGTGTCTTGCCTCGTGGTTGTGTGTCATCTATTATCTACATCAATCATATTTATTTGCTTTCGTTCCTCCACACTTTGTCTATATTCTCCTGTTCCTTATTTTATGCACTTTGAAATATTTTCATGATCTCCCTTTACCTGACGTAATAGATAGTCATTTTATGTAACTGCCAATTTGATACGTTACAACGTAAATTTAACGTTCATGCTGTAAGTAAAATTATCCGCTCAAATAAGTTGGCAACAGCAGCTCTGTTTGACGAAATTTCCTGTTTACGTTAGTCTGGATATATTCTACGTCCCATATTATACTTTCGCAATCACAACAAGACTATTCATTCTATATTTGGGAAGCAATTTTTATTACATAATTTTTAAATTGTATTTACGTACGTGAAGAATGCTGAAACGTTACTGCATGACTTGTAATCCCTAACTGAAAAACTCAAGAGCATTCATATATAGAATAATATTATTAATATTGCCTACAATTTCATAGAGTGTTAGGCGTATATGAAAACCGATATATTCCCGAATCCCTGTGTCATAAACAGAAATAATAAAGACTGTTATTAATTCTAATTGCGGCCAGTGAATTTGCCTATGCATGAGCAAATAATAATAATTAACATTCATTTACAATCTTACATTTTTTTTTCAATAAATATTTGATAAATTTTCCACTTTCATCTTAGGAACCTTATTCTCATTTAGTTGTGACTGAGTAGAAAACAAACACTAAAATAATAAATGGTTTATGCATCGTCTTTTCCTAATCATATATTAACATTACTGTCCAATTAAATAGATTTATAACACCTCTTCATACCCCTTGAACACCACTTTGATATTGACAACAGGTTTTCTCCTGCACAGATTAAAATATTTGTTTCATGATGCGTATTAATGTAGATTTAAGGTCTCCTGAAATAATTATCAGTGTCACCTACAGCTGACTCATTTAAAAATTGTTGTGTTTCAATATTTAAGGTTTGGGTTTTCGTTTTCATTCTCAGCTCTGCTAGTGCACTTCCAGTAGTGACAAACTTATGTACTTCACTTTCTTGTGTCTAGTTGCCCTTCATTGCTGTCGTATGCATTATCTCAAAGCAAAATTAACTTTCAGATTTTTTTAAAGCAGACGATATAAAATAACTTTATTTCCTCTTTTTAGAAAGAGCATAGAGATATGCTAACAACCTTGAAACAAATATATGTCCGTAATAATCCTGATGATTGGGGTGTACATAAAATTTACGTAAAAAAATTCAGCGTTAGAAACACACTCACAAATAGGCAAAAAGAATAAGAAAAGTCTATATTATTTATTTATGTTATATTACTCACCAAACATTTTCGCATGTGATAACTAGTATATTGTAGTTGGTATCTGCTGATAACGAAGTCCATGAAGGTCTGTGTTTAGCACGTTTTCTTGACGGGTATGCAAGACTAGCTCTCTTCACTGTCACGTCATAGTTCAGCCTACACACACAAACTTCGGACATGTATATGTATCTGTCGTACGGCATGTACATACAAGCGTATGCACATACACGTACAGCATTCATACATGTATCGACGTATATACACTTCACTTACGTATATCGAAATATACTGAAAGGAAGAATACATATGCCATACCCTCATTCACACACGCAAACACCCATTCAGACAGAATATATATACAGTAAGCATACAATGACACTTACCGAGTAAACGCAGAATGAACCTCTCCTTATGGTACGCATGCAATCGTCTAATGGAACATAAACTATTCGCATTTTAACACAGCGGCATGAATTGCAAAGAAATGTATGTACTTCCTGTTCCCAAATCAACGTTGTTCCACCTGCAGAAACAAATATGACAAATTATATAAAAGTCTTTGGGCATAAAAGATCATTTCTTTAACAAATGTATACATTTTGCTGTCACGTGTGTTTCATGTGTACAGAGATTCTATCGTTTTCACGGCACGAGAATGCCATCTATATAATTTTTAATTTCGATATACGTGTACGTAAATTTAAGGTTCATGCAGTAAGTAAAGTTATCCGATCAAATAAATTTTCAACAGCACCACTGTTTCACGAAATTTCCTGTTTACTTTAGTCTGGATATATTCTAGGTCCCATATTATACTTTCGCAATCACAGAAAGACGATACATTCTATATTTGCGAAACAAATTTTTATTACATAATTTTTAAAATGAATCTCCGTACGTGAAGAATGCTGAAACGTTACTGCATGACTTTTAATCCCTATTAAATATGACAAATTATATTAAAGTCTTTGGGCATAAAAGAACATTGTGCAATAAAAGTATACATTTTGCTGTCACGTGTGATTCATGTGTACAGAGATTCTATCGTTTTCACGGCACTAGAATGCCATCTATATAATTTTCAATTTCGATATATGTGTACGTAAATTTAAGGTTCATGCAGTAAGTAAAGTTATCCGGTCAAATAAGTTGGCAACAGCACCTCTGTTTCACGAATTTCCCTGTTTACATTAGTCTGGATATATTCTACGTCCCATATTATCTTTTCGCAATAACAAAAAGACGATTACTTCTATATTTGCGAAGCAATTTTTATTATATATTTTTTTAAATGTATATATAAAACATTTACATATACATAAATGTAACTTAACGTTTCAGTACGTGAAGAATGCTGAAATGTTACTGCATGACTTGTAATCCCTAACTGGAAAACTCAAGATCATTCCTATATAGAATTCTATTTTTAATTTTGCCTAAAATTTCATAGAGTTTTAAGCGTATAAGAAGACCGATATGTAACCGAATCCCTGTGTCGTAAAAAGAAATACTAAACACTGTTATTAAATCTAATTGCGACCAGTGAAGTCGCCTATGCATGAGCATTTAATAATAATTAACATTAATTTGCAAACTTACATTTTTGTTTACCATAAGTATTTGATAAATTTTCCACTTTCCTCTTAGTAACCTTATTATCCTTTAGTTGTGATTGAGTAGAAAACAATCACTAAAATAATACATGGGTTATGCTTGTTCTTTTCCAAATCATATATTAACTTTACTTTCCAATTTAATAGATTTATAACACTTCTTCCTAGCCCTTGAACACCACTTTGCTATTGACCACAGGTTTTCTCCTGCACAGATTAATAGATTTTGTTCATATTGCGTATTAATGTAGCTTTAATGTCTCCTGAAATAATTATCAGTGTCACCTACTGCTGACAATTACTCATATACAATTTTTGTGTTTCAGTGTTTACGGTTTGGGGCTTCCTTTTGATTCTCAGCTCTGCTAGTGCACTTCCAATAGTGACAAATTTATGTTCTTCACTTTCTTGTGTCTAGTTTCCGTTCATTGCTGTCATATGCATTATCTCAAATCAAAATCAATTTTTATTATATATTTTTTTAAATGTATATATAAAACATTTACATATACATAAATGTAACTTAACGTTTCAGTACGTGAAGAATGCTGAAACGTTACTGCATGACTTGTAATCCCTAACTGGAAAACTTTAGAGCATTCCTATATAGAATAATATTATTAATATTGCCTACAATTTCATAGAGTGTTAGGCGTATATGAAGACCGATATATATTCCCGAATCCCTGTGTCGTAAAAAGAAATAATAAAGACTGTTATTAATTCTAATTGCGGCCAGTGAATTCGCCTATGCATTAGCAAATAATAATAATTAACATTAATTTACAATCTTACATTTTTTGTACAATAAATAATTGATAAATTTTCCACTTTCCTCTTAGGAACTTTATTCTCGTTTAGTTGTGATTGAGTAGAAAACAATCACTAAAATAATACATGGTTTATGCATCTTCTTTTCCAAATCATATATTAACATTACTTTCCAATTTAATAGATTTATAACACCTCTTCATACACCTTGAACACCACTTTGCTATTGACCACAGGTTTTCTCCTGCACAGATTAATAGATTTTGTTCATATTGCGTATTAATGTAGCTTTTGTGACTACTGAAATAATTATCAGTGTCACCTACTGCTGACAATTACTCAATTATAAATTATTGTGTTTCAGTATTTACGGTTTGGGCCTTCGTTTTCATTCTCAGCTCTGCTAGTTCACTTCCAATAGTGACAAGCTTATGTTCTTCACTTTCTTGTGTCTAGTTGCCGTTCATGGCTGTCGTATGCATTAACTCAAAGCAAAATTAACTTTTAGTTTTTCTAAAACCAGACGATATAAATTAACTTTAACTCCTGTTTTTAGAAAGAGCATAGAAGTATGCTAACAATCTTGAAACAAATATATGTCCGTAATAATCCTGATGATTGGAGTGTACATAAAATTTAGTTAAAAAAATTCACCGTTACAAACACACTCACACATAGGCAAAAATAATAAGAAAAGTCTATATTATTTATTTATGTTATATTACTCACCAGACATTTTCGCATGTGATAACTAGTTGACTGTAGTTGGTATCTGCTGATAACGAAGTCCATGAAGGTCTGTGTTTAGCTCGTTTTCTTGACGGGTATGCAAGATTACTCTCTTCATCGTCAAGTCATAGTTCAGCCTACACACACAAACTTCGGACATGTATATATATCTGTCTTACGGTATGTGCATACAAGCGTATGCTCATACACGTACAGCGTTCATTCATGTATAGATGTATATACCCGTCACTTACGTATATCGAAATATACTGTAAGGAAGAACACATATGCCATACCCTCATTCGCACACGCAAACACCCATTCAGACAGAATATGTATACAGTAAGCATACAATGACACTTACCGATTAAACTAAAAGGAAACTCTCCTTAAGGAAACGCAAGTTATCGTCTTATGGAACATACAGTATTCGCATTTAAACACAGCGGCATGAATTGCAAAGAAATGTATGTACTTCCTGTTCCCAAGTAAACGTTGTTCCACCTGCAGAAACAAATATGACAAATTATATAAACGTCTTTGGGCATAAAAGAACATTGTGTAACAAACGTATACATTTTGCTGTCACGTGTGATTCATGTGTACAGAGATTCTATCGTTTTCACGGCACGAGAATGCCATCCATATAATTTTCAATTTCGATATATGTGTACGTAAATTTAAGGTTCATGCAGTAAGTAAAGTTATCCGATCAAATAAGTTTTTCAACAGAACCTCTGTTTCACGAAATTCCCTGTTTACATTTTCTGGATATATTCTACGTCCCATATTATCCTTTCGCAATAACAACAAGACGATTACATCTATATTTGCGAAACAATTTCTATTATATATTGTAACCCCTCTTTCAATTTTTTTTAGACTTTATAGAAAAAAACTTTTTTTTTTTTTTTTTTTGAAAGAGGGGCCACTAGTTATTTAAAGCTACGCCTAGTGCCTAGAGAAGCCAAAAAAAATGCGCTGGGTCCAGTGGGACGGGACTTGCAATTAAACTCGGTGGTTAAACAACAATAACAATTTTATTAGAAATTTCAAGTCTCGACATTCAGTCTTGATACAAAATGTAATTTTTGTTTAATTTCCATAATACAATTTTAAGCTGAAATTACAACTTTAATTTCTGGTTCAATAGTAATTCAAGGTATAAGGTTTGGATCTTGATAATCTAATTCACAATATTAAATATAAACTTCAAAGTGTAATACATTTTCCCAAATTCGCAATTAAAAAAATTAACATCATAAGTGAGTATCCATTCTGAAAGCTTCATTTTATCTGAAATGTGGATAAATGCATAGTTACATGAATACTCCTCACCTTGTAATTATAAACAATCATATTATTTTCATAACGCGTAATCTTATACATAGGGCGAATGAAATATATAAGTATATAGAATATAATTAAAACTACTCAACATTACGACATCTAATCACACATAAAAATACATATACACAAAACACATATCACAGTTATAGCACAGCATAACGGAATACAGCTGGTTAATTTCGACAGGCAGCCTGTACCTTCCCATTGTACCCATACCTGAATGGGAGACCACAGGACCCGTCATCCTGTAGCAACACTCAATTAATCGTTTAAATGGCAAACACCTCCTTATATAGCCTCCAAGTAAAAAAACAAAACCCATTAACTCACAAGAGCGAGGAAATAACGGAAATAAAAATCTTAGTAACCGAAAGTAAAGCAACCTGAATAAAAGGTGGAGTTAGGAAATTACAAAATTTACATGGGCAAGGTTGCCCCGCATATCAGTAATTACAAACCGAAATTCAAAAATTCCCCTTTCAGAAGCATGCCTTCACGTAGTTAACATAGCTGTATTTTATTTTTATAAATAGTAAATTTTTATAGAGATAAAAATTCAGGCATTTACAAACTCCCAAGTGGACATGACCACCAGCAATTAAGTATAAAAAAAAATAAACTGAAGCTAAAATTACAACATTATAAATCTGGTATGAAGTAGTAAAAATTCTCTTATAAGGTATAGAAATACTACACATTATTATAGCTTAACACCTTCTGAAATAATAATGGGAGTGATAAGATTTCTAAAGCGTGTTACATGTTTCATACTTTCATTAAATTACAAAATACCTTTACTTAACGGAGCAAATATCTGGATATACATATGTATACATACTGGTATATGGCTTTACAACCTGAATTGACCTGACCGAGTAGACCCG
The DNA here is from genome assembly GCA_034769895.1 of Magicicada septendecula. Lineage (NCBI taxonomy): Eukaryota > Metazoa > Arthropoda > Insecta > Hemiptera > Cicadidae > Magicicada > Magicicada septendecula. Next base: position 139,863,151 of record CM068372.1, read on the forward strand.
CCCGGCCTGATCGAGCAATTAACAACACGCCCAGGACCTGCATAAAACTGCCCCTGCCGCAGGCACATGAATCAATTAAAGAAATCAAAATCCCTTAAGATCACCCGCCCCTTATTAAGGAACGTTATTTAGTGTAGAAGAAAGAGAACTAGACACCGATATAAGAAAGAATTCAGAATGGTCACAACTTTTGCAACCTCAAATTTTGCTACTCCACAATTATTAAAAAAATTTACTTGAACGCCGGGCACGTCCCCTCGGCAAGGCCTACATAAGATTGGGACGTAATTACATCAAGAAATTATTCCAGTAGAGTTCATCACCCCACCCAATTATGTCTAGTTAGCCGCGGCACCATAACGTAGAGCTCGTTAACGGCAAAATGTCCCACACAGGAGGTTTTCTACAGAGGCCAAATCTGTATAAAAGATTAAATTTCACCTTATAGTCCAGATATGTCTTATGAGGGGCATTTTCGGCATGACGTGAGACGCTCCTCCAACCGGACCCGCATCGAGTCTGTGATTGTTGCTTGTGGCCGTTGTACTGCCTACTGCTGGAATGGATTGGATCTCCCGGCGGTGCGAAAACCCGAGGATCACAGTAAAATCTACTCAATCATAGTAGATAGTTTTGTACAATCAAGCAACAAGGTCGGCTGCCAAGAAACGTCTGATCCAAACGAATCAGCTGTCCCGTCGAAACTGTACCGTAGCTACAAATTACAAGTCGGAAACCGCGACCCCGCTCCCCTCCAACAGAGAGCAGCATTAAGCAGGCCCGTTCAAATCACGGCTACAATATCGCCCGCATGCGCGCACTTACCAAATAACAATGTCGGGAGTTAGACCCTTTTATATATATATATCTTTTTTTTATTCCGTTTATTGCACGCCGGGTTTTTAGCAAAACACGGCACAATATTTTTTTAAATGTCTCTCCGTACGTGAAGAATGCTGAAACGTTACTGCATGACTTGTAATCCCTCACTGGAAAACTCAAGAACATTCCTCTATAGAATAATATTATTAATATTGCCTACAATTTCATAGAGTGTTAGGCGTATATGAAGACCGATATAATATTCACGAATCCCTGTGACGTAAAAAGAAATAATAAAGACTGTTATTAATTCTTATTGCGGCCAGAGAATTCGCCTATGCATGAGCATTTAATAATAATTACCATTAATTTACAATCTTACAGATTTGTTTACCATAATAATTTGATAAATTTTCCTCATTCCTCTTAGGAACGTTATTCTCGTTTAGGTTTGTAATTGAGTAGAAAACAATCACTAAAATAATACATGGTTTATGCATCTTCTTTGAAAAATCGTATATTAACATTACTTTCTAATTTAATAGATTTATAACACCTCTTCATACCCCTTGAACACCAATTTGCTATTGACCATAGGTTTTCTCCTGCACAGATTAATAGATTTTGTTCATATTGCGTATTAATGTAGCTTTAATTTCTCCTGAAATAATGATCAGAGTCACCTACTGCTGACAATTATTCATTTGAAAATTATTGTTTTTCAGTATTTACGGAGTGGGCCTTCCTTTTGATTCTCAGCTCTGCTAGTGGACTTCCAGTAGTGACAAATTTATGTTCTTCACTTTCTTGTGTCTAGTTGCCGTTCATTGCTGTCGTATGCATTATCTCAAAGCAAAATTAACTTTCAGAATTTTCTAAAACCAGACGATATAAAATAACTCTGTCTCCTGTTTTTACAAAGAGCATAGAGGTATGCTAACAACCTTGAAACAAATATTGTAATAAACAGGTGTTTGTCGGTCTCTTATTTAGAATTGGAAGTTTTAGTAATGTGTTTTGCGAACGTAAATAGAGTCGTCGGAAGCGTCTGGTAGCCTGTGTGCCTTACCTGTCCCTTCTCACTCTTTCGTAATTCCGGATAGGCGCCAAATTGTTTTTCGTGAAAACAATTAAAAGTTTTTATCTGTATAGTTTGATATTGCACTATTGTAAATTCGAATCGTTCGCCGTCTGGCTTGTAACTGATTCTCGTTTCGAGTGGGGGAAAACGGGTTGCCAACTTGGAATAATGTTGGTTATGTTGACCCACTGCTAGTAAACAAAACATACAGACTATTCTTTACAAATAAATACTGGACAGTTTGTTATCGATTCACACTCTTTTATTAGGCTTTGATTTGTTGATTTTCGTTTACGCATCATACAATTTATAATTTATACAATGATTTTAGCCTCGGCAATATATTCGTTCACTCAGCGGATCGCTAGGTTGGCAGTACAATGTTTATTTAAACGCAAGGCAGCGTGGTTATTATTTTACAAAATAAATCTGCCTATAGAGTTCTTTAAAGTACGAAACAGACGTTTATATAACAAGATAACAAAATTAGAACATATCATTTAAAGTTCGTGATCATTAAAATTAAACAAGGTTTACTATAAATTAAATATTGTGGTTTTGAAGTGTGACAGTGTTGTAGGTGTATACATAGGTTATCATTTGGTTATTCAGTGTTTACAAAGTTACTTTTTTATTTTATCAATTCTTGAAAAATTCCTTCAGTGATAGTGAGAGTTTTATTATTTAGTTATAATTTTTGAAAGAGAATTTGTTTTTTATAAATCAATAAATTCAGCAATACTCAACGTTAGTAGATAAGAGATGTATTGTCAGTCGTCCACGTGGGGTAATGTGTTGATGTCGATTCTTCTTTCTTCAGTCTTGGGCTTCAGGAATGGTTGGCATCTTCTTCTGGTCGAATTCCATATATTTTCCGGTCATCTGGATTAATTCCGAGCTGCTCCTTGGTGTAGTTTGGTTGGAATATCCTCTCGTCAGTTGTTCTGGCCCTTCTTCATCAAATTATGGGCACTTATACTGTTTTAGAGTTAAAAATTTGGGCCCTTCACGGCGTGGCGTCTCTACTCTTAAGCGTCACTACAGATTGTTTTGTTCCTAACTGAAAATTAGTCAATATTCGGTTGTTGTCATGGTAACTCAAAATTTTTGATTGGCTGAAATTGGCTTGAGATCATTGTTAGGATATTTGAATTTTCATTTAAAATGGTCACAGATCTTCTAAATGTAATTAATCTTCAGTACTCCCTTTTTAGTAGTAAATATTATTACCACTGTTCATATTTTGGCTCAAGGATTAATTTGACATCCAATACTATAGTGTTTACTTAGGTATCAACCTTTTGACAGTTTTTTGATTTTATTTAATTATACTGTTTTCTTAATTTACGTTATTATCATAATATTTCTGCCTTAAAATGATTGTCTAATTGTATTTCATAGTTTATGTGGCTTAGTCTTACTAATGTCAGTGTTTAATTCTAAAAATTGGAGCCTTTTGTAGTTTGACAGTTGGGAATTTGCCTAGGCTTAAACAGCAATTGACTATTTTTCTTTAATTACTGAGATTACATTTCATTTTCCCCTTGTATGGGTCCTGATTGTTCTAATACATGATTCTGTTAATTTGCTCAATGTTTATGTCCGTTCTTGTAATTGTGTGTGATTTTATTGTTTTCATATATTAATTTGTCTACTGTCATAACTCCCTTTTAGTGTCATTGTATCTGAATGTATTTATTTTGTTTCTTGTTTACTGGTTTTTGTTGGTTTTAAAATCTTATTTATTACATCATATAACATAGCATCTTATGGTTTTAACAATTCCCATAGATATAATTTTTATTCATTAAAACATAATTCTTTTGAAACATAAATCTTACTCATTAAAACATAATTATTTGAGACATAATTCTTATTCATTTAAACATACTTATTTACCTTTTATTATCCACTCATACTCTTCAGTGGGTAATAATTATTTTATAGTATTATCAAAAGAAAACAAACATATAAACATTGATTAAATATTTTGATTATTATAGAAAATCCTTATTACTAAATTTATCTGAAACTGTGTTATTAACTAATGGTACCTAATACCATTTCACTATATCTTACTAAATCTTATAATGATTATCCATTGTTTTTATCCCTCAATATTACAGACATTTTCTATATGGTGAATTGACACACCTTCTTTCTTACTTTCCTAATAATCTTAATTGTCACTTATTATTTTAATTAACACACATTTAAAACCAAGATAATCAGTTATCAATAATGCTAGCTTAAATCTAATACTTTTAGTGTATTTAGTTACATTTTGGGTGTCCACTCATATTGGCCTTTCAACTATCACGTCCTTCCTGTGTTTGACCATTATTAAATCTCACTCACTTATAACTTATAACTTAGTTTATGCATTTATAAACTTTGATTACTGTTTTATCAGTGTTTATCACTTTTTAATGGGGTTTATTCTCACTTTAGTGTATTAATACTAACACCTTGCACTCAATCTTGTTTTAGTGTTACTGGTGGGTAAAGATTAGTATATTGCTTACTCAAAATTCTCTTTTTTACATTGATTTTAAAATGTTCATCCTCCTTACAATTGATTATCTCTCACTCTGTGTGGTTTGACTATACATGATATGTTTGTGTCGTGCTAATGTGATTTGTCCTAGTTTACTCTATTTGTTTGGGTTAGTGTACCCTTCTATACCTTAAGTCCTTAACAATTAATATTTCTAACTTGTCTGTTTTTACATTTATTATTATCATATACAATTTTCGTTAGTTAGTCTTTTTCATTGGTTTAACATTAGTTTTGTATTCTTTCTGGGTACACTTTATTTTGCCATAGTTTACATCTCACTTCCTTGGTGTTGTGGCTAATTATATCTTCACACTTCCATGCTAATTCTTTGCTCATCATTATTCTTTTATTTCTACACTCTTGTGGTAGTATGGTGGCTAGTTCTAGTTCACTTACAGTTGTCATTATTTATGTTATTCTTGGTTTATGGGGTTGGTTCTACTCTCTCACTTACCATCTATTGGGCTATTCATGTCAAATCGCCATATATTACTGTATTTAACATTTTGGTTTGTCTGTTTGTTACTTCTTTATTATTGGAGGTTACTGTTCTGACTACCTTGATATGTCTGATCGTGTTATTATTTTGAGCCACCCATTCTTTAATCTCTGATAGATCCGTTTTTATTCTAGTGTAAATGATTTATTTTGTCATGTTTTCTTCATTATTGTTAGGTGAAGATATGTACCATTACAATATATGTCCGTAATAAACCTTATGATTGGCGTGTACATAAAATTTAGTTAAAAAATTCACCGTTAAAAACACACTCACAAATAGGCAAAAAGAATAAGAAAAGTCTATATTATTTATTTATGTTATATTACTAACCAGACATTTTCGCATGTTATAACTAGTTGATTGTAGTTGGTATCTGCTGATAACGAAGGCCATGAAAGTCTGTGTTTAGCACGTTTTCTTGACGGGTATGCAAGACTAGCTCTCTTCATCGTCACGTCATAGTTCAACCTACACACACAAACTTCGGACTTGTATATATATCTGTCGTACGGTATGTTCATACAAGTGTATGCACACATACACGTACAGCATTCATACTTGTAAGGACGTATATACCCTTCACTTACGTATACCGAATTATTATACTGTAAGGAAGAATACATATGCCATACCCCCTTTCACACACGCAAACACCCATTCAGACAGAATATATATACAGTAAGCATACAATGACACTTACCGAGTAAACGTAGAAGGAAACTCTCCTTAAGGAAACGCATGTAATCGTCTTATGGAACATACAGTATTCGCATTTTAAACACAGCGGCATGAATTGCAAAGAAATGTATGTACTTCCTGTTCCCAAATAAACGTTGTTCCACCTGCAGAAACAAATATGACAAATTATATTAAAGTCTTTGGGCATAAAAGAACATTGTGCAATAAAAGTATACATTTTGCTGTCACGTGTGATTCATGTGTACAGAGATTCTATCGTTTTCACGGCACTAGAATGCCATCTATATAATTTTCAATTTCGATATATGTGTACGTAAATTTAAGGTTCATGCAGTAAGTAAAGTTATCCGGTCAAATAAGTTGGCAACAGCACCTCTGTTTCACGAATTTCCCTGTTTACATTAGTCTGGATATATTCTACGTCCCATATTATCTTTTCGCAATAACAAAAAGACGATTACTTCTATATTTGCGAAGCAATTTTTATTATATATTTTTTTAAATGTATATATAAAACATTTACATATACATAAATGTAACTTAACGTTTCAGTACGTGAAGAATGCTGAAACGTTACTGCATGACTTGTAATCCCTACCTGGAAAACTCAAGATCATTCCTATATAGAATTCTATTTTTAATTTTGCCTAAAATTTCATAGAGTTTTAAGCGTATAAGAAGACCGATATGTAACCGAATCCCTGTGTCGTAAAAAGAAATACTAAACACTGTTATTAAATCTAATTGCGACCAGTGAAATCGCCTATGCATGAGCATTTAATAATAATTAACATTAATTTGCAAACTTACATTTTTGTTTACCATAAGTATTTGATAAATTTTCCACTTTCCTCTTAGTAACCTTATTATCCTTTAGTTGTGATTGAGTAGAAAACAATCACTAAAATAATACATGGGTTATGCTTATTCTTTTCCAAATCATATATTAACTTTACTTTCCAATTTAATAGATTTATAACACTTCTTCCTAGCCCTTGAACACCACTTTGCTATTGACCACAGGTTTTCTCCTGCATAGATTAATAGATTTTGTTCATATTGCGTATTAATGTAGCTTTAATGTCTCCTGAAATAATTATCAGTGTCACCTACTGCTGACAATTACTCATATAAAATGTTTGTGTTTCAGTATTTACGGTTTGGGGCTTCCTTTTGATTCTCAGCTCTGCTAGTGCACTTCCAATAGTGACAAATTTATGTTCTTCACTTTCTTGTGTCTAGTTTCCGTTCATTGCTGTCATATGCATTATCTCAAATCAAAATCAACTTTCAGATTTTTCTAAAACCAGACGATATAAACTAGCTTTAACTCCTGTATTTAGAAAGAGCATAGAGGTATGCTAACAACCTTGAAACAGATATATGTCCGTAATAAACCTGATAATTGGCGTGTACATAAAATTTAGTTAAAAAAATTCACCGTTACAAACACACTTACAAATAGGCAAAAAGAATAAGAAAAGTCTATATTTATATTTATGATATATTACTCACCAAACATTTTCGCATGTGATAACTAGTAGATTATAGTTGGTATCTACTGACAACGAAGGTCATGAAGGTCTGTGTTTAGCACGTTTTCTTGACGGGTATGCAAGACTAGCTCTCTTCGTCGTCACGTCATAGTTCAGCCTAAACACACAAACTTTGGATATGTATATATATATCTGTCGTACGGTATGTGCATACAAGCGTATGCACATACACGTACAGCATTCATACTTGTATAGGCGTATATACCCTTCACTTACGTATATCGAAATATACTGTAAGGAAGAATACATATGCCATACCCTCATTCACACACGCAAACACCCATTCAGACAGAATATATATACAGTAATCAGACAATGACACTTACCGAGTAAACGTAGAAGGAATCTCTCCTTAAGGAAACGCAAGTAATCTTCTTATGGAACATACAATATTCGCATTTTAAACACAGCGGCATGAACTGCAAAGAAATGTATGTACTTCCTGTTCCCAAGCAAACGTTGTTCCACCTGCAGAAACAAATATGACAAATTATATATAAGTCTTGGGCATAAAAGAATATTTGTCCAACAAATGTATACAGTTTGCTGTCATGTGTGATTCATGTGTACAGAGATTCTATCGTTTTCACGGCACGAGAATGCCATCTAAATAGTTTTCAATTTCGATATATGTGTACGTAAATTTAAGGTCCATGCAGTAAGTAAAGTTATCCGGTAAAATATGTTGGCAACAGCACCCCGGTTCACGAAATTCCCTGTTTACATTAGTCTGGATATATTCTACGTCCCATATTATCTTTTCGCAATAACAACAAGACGATTAGTTCTATATTTGCGAAGCAATTTTTATTATATATTTTTTTAAATGTATATATAAAACATTTACATATACATAAATGTAACTTAACGTTTCAGTACGTGAAGAATGCTGAAACATTACTGGATGACTTGTAATCTCTAACTGGAAAACTCAAGAGTATTCCTATATAGATTAATATTATTAATATTGCCTACAATTTCATAGTGTGTTAGGCGTATATGAAGACCGATATATTCCCGAATACCTGTTTCGTAAAACGAATTACTAAAGACTGTTATTAATTCTAATTGCGGCCAGTGAATTCGCCTATGCATGATCATTTAATAATAACTAACATTAATTTACAATCTTACATTTTTGTTTACCATAAGTATTTGATAAATTTCCACTTTCCTCTTAGGAACATTATTCTCCTTCAGTTGTGTTTGAGTAGAAAACAATCACTAAAATAATACATGATTTATGCACCTTCCTTTCCAAATCATATAATTAGCATTACTTTCCAATTTAATAGATTTATAACACCTCTTCATACCCCTTGAACACCACTTTGCTATTGACCACAGGTTTTCTCCTGCACAGGTTAATAGATTTTGTTCATATTGCGTATTGATGTAGCTTTAATGTCTCCTGAAATAATTATCAGTGTCACCAACTACTGACAATTACTCATATAAAATTTTTTGTTTCAGTATTTACGGTTTGGGCCTTCCTTTTGATTCTCAGCTCTGCTAGTGCACTTCCAATAGTGACAAATTTATGTTCTTCACTTTATTGTGTCTAGTTGCCGTTCTTTGCTGTCGTATGCATTATCTCAAAGCAAAATTAACTTTCAGATTTTTCTAAAACCAGACGATATAAATTAACTTTAACTCCTGATTTTGGGAAGAGCATAGGGGTATTCTAACAACCGTGAAACAAATATATGTCCGTAATAAACCTGATGATTGGCGTGTACATAAAATTTAGTTAAAAAGTTCACCGTTACAAACACACTCACAAATAGGCAAAAAGAATAAGAAAAGTCTATATTTGTATTTATGTTATATTACTCACCAAACATTTTCGCATGTGATAACTAGTAGATTATAGTTGTTATCTGCTGATAACGAAGGCCATGAAGGTCTGTGTTTAGCACGTTTTCTTGACGGGTATGCAAGACTAGCTCTCTTCGTCGTCACGTCTTAGTTCAGCCTAAACACACAAACCTTGGTCATGTATATATATATCTGTCGTACGGTATGTGCAAGCGTATGCACATACACGTACAGCATTCATACTTGTATAGTCGTATATACCCTTCACTTACGTATATCGAAATATACTGTAAGGAAGAATACCTATGCCATACCCTCATTCATACACGCAAATACCCATTCAGACAGAATATATATACAGTAATCATACAATGACACTTACCGAGTAAACGTAGAAGGAAACTCTCCTTAAGGAAACGCAAGTAATCTTCTTATGGAACATATTCGCAATTTAAACACAGCGGCATGAACTGCAAAGAAATGTATGTACTTCCTGTTCCCAAGTAAACGTTGTTCCACCTGCAGAAACAAATATGACAAATTATATAAAAGTCTTTGGGCATAAAAGAATATTTGTCCAACAAATGTATACAGTTTGCTGTCACGTGTGATTCATGTGTACAGAGATTCTATCGTTTTCAAGACACGAGAATGCCATCTAAATAGTTTTCAATTTCGATATATGTGTACGTAAATTTATGGTTCATGCAGTAAGTAAAATTTTCCGGTAAAATAATTTGGCAACAGCACCTCTGTTTCACGAAATTCCCTGTTTACATTAGTCTGGACATATTCTACGTCCCATATTATCCTTTCGCAATAACAACAAGACGATTACTTCTATATTTGCGAAGCAAATTTTATTATCTATTTTTTTTTAAATATATCTCCGTACGTGAAGAATGCTGAAACATTACTGCATGACTTGTATTCCCTAACTGGAATACTCAAGGACATTCCTATATAGAATAATATTATTAATATTGCCTACAATTTCATAGACTGTTATGCGTATATGAAGACCTATATATTCCAGAATCCCTGTGTCGTAAAAAGAAATACTGAAGACTGTTTTAATTCTAATTGCGGCCAGTGTTTCGCCTATGCATGAGCATTTAATATTAATTTTTTTTTTTTGAAACTGGTTTAAAAGACCGACCATCAATTTACATCTAATGTTATAATTTAAGTTACTTATACAATCACCCACTGGTGTACTGTATATTGATATATTACTTTCTAGATTTCTGCACACACTGCACTACACTAATTCAAAAGTTTTAGTTCTCTTTAGCCTTCTCACTGTATTGGTGTTGTCAAGCAGTTGAATAGCTTCTACATTGATATGCTGGTGTAGTCTAGATTCGTGCTTTGCAGCAAACCTTTTAATTTCACTGGCGACATCAGGGATCCTAAGGTCTCGATGTATATCACTATTTCTGATGTACCATGGAGCACTTACCATGTTCCGTAGCACTCTATTCTGGAAGGTTTGAATACATCTAATGTTCGTTTCTTTCGCACAACCCCACAGTTGAATTCCATAAAGCCAAATTGTTTTCAGAATTTGGTTATATATCAAAATTTTGTTGTGTATTGACAACTGATAATTTCGTCCCAAGAGTCAATACAGTTGTCTATATTTGAGACCAAGCTCCGCCCTTTTTTTTCTGATGTGCTCTTTCCATCGTAGCTTTGTATCTAGGGCCATCCCCAAATATTTGGCTGTGTGCGCATGGTACTACAACACCATTTAAGGTAACTGGAAGACTGTTTTCTATCCTTTTGTTTGTAAAATTGATATGGACAGATTTCAGTTCATTAAGCTTAATTTTCCATTTACCAGTCCACTGCTGTATCTGATCACTAGCATCTTGAAGCATGTTGGTAGCTTCACCTAAGGTCGAACCAATCGCCATTATAGCTGTGTCATCAGCGAAAGTAGCAACAGTCACATTCTCTGGCTGTGGCAGATCACATGTAAACAACAAGTAGAGGATGGGCCCCAAAACACTCCCTTGGGGCACACCTGCCCTCACTTCTCTTACCTCAGAATAGTCATCTTCCTGTTTGACTCTAAATAATCTTTCCGATATATATGATTTTAACACGTCAGCATATTGTTTTGGTAGCATTTTATTAAGTTTATGTATTAAACCTTTATGACAAACTTTATCAAAGGCCTGAGCCACATCGAGGAAGATTGTCGAGCAGATTAGTTTTTTTCTAGTGCTTTTTCTATTGTGTCTGTTATTCTATGTACTAGGTCTATTGTGGAATGTTTTTGTCTGAACCCGAATTGATGATTTGGTATCAGCTTTTTTCTCTCTATTACTCGATTTAGCCTTTGCAACAGAAGTTTTTCAAAAAGTTTTGATATAGTTGGCAACAGTGATATGGGCCGATATGATTTGGCCTCATTTGGCGGTTTGCCTGGTTTACGTAGCATAATAACTTCTGCCACCTTCCAGACACTAGGAACATGCTTTAGCCTAAGTGCCGCATTGAATAAATATGTAAGCATAACAATCCCTTTCATAGGTAACTGCTTTAAGATCTCACCTGTAATGAGGTCAAAGCCAGGTGATTTTCGGGGGTTAAAGTTTATCTTGATCTCCTTAGCTACCTCTTTTGGAGTGACCAGTTGAATGTCCTCCTCTTCATGATTTGTGTCTTCATCTAACTCTGTATCAGAATGGGTATTGTTTGGCTTAAAAATGTCAGCTAGATGTTCAGCAAACGCTTCAGCTTTTTCTTTATTATCTCTAGCCCACGTACCGTCGCTTTAAATAATAAGTAACATTAATTTACAATCTTACATTTTTGTTTACCATAAGTATTTGATAAATTTTCCACTATCCTCTTAGGAACGTTATTCCCGTTTGGTTGTGATTGAGTAGAAAACAATCACTAAAATAATACATGGCTTATGCATCTTCTTTCCAAATCATATACATTACGGTAATTTCCAAATTAATAGATTTATAACACCTCTTCATACCCCTTGAAAACCACTTTGCTATTGACCACAGGTTTTCTCCTGCACAGATTAGGAAATTTTTATCATATTGCGTATTAATGTAGCTTTAACGTCCCCTGAAATAATTATCAGTGTCACCTACTGCTGACAATTACATATATATAATTTTTTGTTTCAGTATTTACGGTTTGGGCCTTCCTTTTGATTCTCAGCTCTGCTAGTGCACTTCCTATAGTGACAAATTTATGTTCTTCACTTTCTTGTGACTAGTTGCCGTTCTTTGCTGTCGTATGCATTATCTCAAAGCAAAATTAACTTTCAGATTTTTCTAAAACCAGACGATATAAACTAACTTTAACTCGTGTTTTTAGGAAGAGCATAGAGGTATGCTAACAACCTTGAAACAAATATATGTCCGTAATAAACCTGATGATTGACGTGTACATAAAGTTTAGTTAAAAAAATTCACCATTACAAACACACTCACAAATAGGCAAAAAGAATAAGAAAAGTCTGTTTTATTTATTTATGTTATATTACTCACCAAACATTTTCGCATGTGATAACTGGTAGATTGTAGTTAGTATCTGCTGATAACGAAGGCCATGAAGGTCTGTGTAGCACGTTTTCTTGACGGGTATGCAAGACTAGCTCTCTTCATCGTCACGTCACAGTTCAGCCTACACACACAAACTTCGGACATGTATATATATATCTGTCGTACGGTGTGTGCATACAAGCGTATGCACATACACGTACAGCATTCATACTTGTATAGACGTATATACCCTTCACTTACGTATATCGAAATATACAGTAAGGAAGAATACATATGCCATACCCTCATTCACACACGCAAACACCCATTCAGACAGAATATATATACAGTAAGCATACAATGACACTTACCGAGTAAACGTAGAAGGAAACTCTCCTTAAGAAAACGTATGTAATCGTCTTATGGAACATACAGTATTCGCATTTTAAACACAGGGGCATGAATTGCAAAGAAATGTATGTACTTGGTGTTCCCAAATAAACGTTGTTCCACCTGCAGAAACAAATATGACAAATTATATAAAAATCTTTGGGCATAAAAGAATATTTGTGCAACAAATATATACATTTTGCTGTCACGTGTGATTCATGTGTACAGAGATTCTATCGTATTTACGGCACGAGAATGCCATCTATATAAATTTCAATTTCGATATATATGTACGTAAATTTAAGTTTCATTCAGTAATTAAAGTTATCCGATCAAATAAGTTGGCAAGAGCACCTCTGTTTCACGAAATTCCCTGTTTATATTAGTCTGGATATATTCTACGTCCCATATTATCGTTTCGCAATAACAACAAGACGATTACTTCTATATTTTCGAAGCAATTTTTGTTATATATTTTTTTAAATGTATCTCCGTACGTGAAGAATGCTGAAACGTTACTGCATGACTTGTAATCCCTAACTGGTAAACTCAAGTGCATTCCTATATAGAATAATATTATTAATATTGCCTACAATTTCATAGAGTTTTAGGCGTTAACGAAGACCGATATATTCCCGAATCCCTGTGTCGTAAAAAGGAATAGTAAAGACTGTTATTAATTCTAATTGCGGCCAATGAATATGCCTATGCGTGAGCATTTAATAATAATTAACATTAATTTACAATCTTACATTTTGTTTAACATAAGTATTTGTTAAATGTTCCACTTTCCTCTTAGGAACGTTATTCTCGTTTATTTGTGATTGAGTAGAATACAATCACTAAAATAATACATGGTTTATGCATCTTCTTTTCCACATCATATATTAACTTTACTTTCTAATTTAATAGATTTATAACACCTCTTTGAACACCACTTTGCTATTGACCACAGGTTTTCTCCTGCACAGATTAATAGATTTTGTTCATATTGCGTATTGATGTAGCTTTAATGTCTCCTGAAATAATTATCAGTGTCACCTACTACTGAGAATTACTCATATACAATTTTTGTGTTTCAGTATTTACGGTTTGGGGCTTCCTTTTGATTCTCAGCTCTGCTAGTGCACTTCCAATAGTGACAAATTTATGTTCTTCACTTTCTTGTGTCTAGTTTCCGTTCATTGCTGTCATATGCATTATCTCAAATCAATATTAACTTTCAGATTTTTCTAAAACCAGACGATATAAACTAACTTTAACTCCTGTTTTTAGAAAGAGCATAGAGGTATGCTAACAAACTTGAAACAAATATACCTCCGTAATAACCCTGATTATTGGCGTGTACATAAAATTTAGTTAAAAAATTTCGCCGCTAGAACACACTTACAAATAGGCAAAAAGAATAAGAAAATTATATATTATTTATTTATGTTATATTACTCACCAAACATTTTCGCATGTGATAACTAGTAGATTGTAGTTCGTACCTGCTGATAACGAAGGCCATGAAGGTCTGTGTTTAGCACGTTTTTTTGTCAGGTATGCAAGACTAGCTCTCTTCATCGTCACGTCATAGTTCATCCTACACACACAAACTTGGGACATATATAAATATATCTGTCGTACGGTATGTGCATACAAGCGTATGCACATACACGTACAGCAGTCATACTTGTATAGACGTATATACCCTTCACTTACGTATATCGAAATATACTGTAGGGAAGAACACATATGCCATACCCTCATTCACACATGCAAACACCCATTCAGACAGAATATATATACAATAAGCATACAATGACACTTACCGAGTAAACTTAGAAGGAAACACTCCTTAAGGGACCGCATGTAATCGTCTTATAGAACATACAGTATTCGCATTTTAAACACAGCGGCATGAATTGCAAAGAAATATATGTACTTCCTGTTCCCAAATAAACGTTGTTCCACCAGCAGAAACAAATATGACAAATTATATAAAAGTCTTTGGGCATAAAGAATATTTGTGCAACAAATGTATATATTTTGCTGTCACGTGTGTTTCAAGTGTACAGAGATTCTATCGTTTTCACGGCATGAGAATGCCATCTAAATAGTTTTCAATTTCGATATATATGTACGTAAATTTAAGGTCCATGCAGTAAGTAAAGTTATCCGATCAAATAAGTTGGCAACAGAATCTCTGTTTCACGAAATTCACTGTTTCATGAAATTCCCTAACTGGAAAACTCAAGAACATTCCTATATAGAATAATATTATTAATATTGCCTACAATTTCATAGTGTGTTAGGCGTTAACGAAAACCGATATATTCCCGAATCCCTGTGTCGTAAAAAGAAATATTAAGACTGTTATTAATTCGAATTGCGGCCAGTGAATTCACCTGTGCCTGAGCATTTAATAATAATTAACATTAATTTACAGTCTTACATTTTGTTTATAATAAGTATTTGATAAATTTTCCAATTTCCTCTTAGGAAAGTTATTCTCGTTTAGTTGTGATTGAGTAGAAAACAATCACTAAAATAATACATGGTTTATGCATCTTCTTTTCCAAATCATATAGTAACATTACTTTCCAATTTATTAGATTTATAAAACCTCTTGATACCCCTTGATCACCTCTTACGTACAGGTTTTCTCCTGCACAGATTAATAGATTTTGTTCATAAATAAACCTCCGCTCAACAGTCCGTTAAGGACCAAGGCGTACCGCGCGGCTTTTGTGTTAGTGTGACGGTGTATGGCTAGTACTACGCGCCACCAGCCGCTAGTTGCGGTATTCACAGCCAGGAGGCGGCGCTGTTATCTCAGCGCCTACTCAGTTTGCCTCACGACGCTGAGTGCACGCCGTACGGAACCTCCGCCGGGAATTGAACCCGGGACCACGAGCGCATCAATCGCTCGCGTTAGCCACTAGACAACCTGGATGCTCCACATCATATATTAACTTTACTTTCTAATTTAATAGATTTATAACACCTCGTCATATCCCTTGAACACCACTTTGCTATTGACCACAGGTTTTCTCCTGCACAGATTAATAGATTTTGTACATATTGCGTATTAATGTAGCTTTAATGTCCCCTGAAATAATTATCAGTGTCACCTACTGCTGACAATTACGCATATAAAATTTTTGTTTCAGTATTTACGGTTTGGGCCTTCCTTTTGATTCGCAGCTCTGCTAGTGCACTTCCAATAGTGTCAAATTTATGTTCTTCACTTTCTTGTGTCTAGTTGCCGTTCTTTGCTGTCGTATGCATTATCTCAAAGCAAAATTAACTTTCAGACTTTTTCTAAAACCAGACGATATAAACTAACTTTAACTCCTGTTTTTAGAAAGAGCATAGATGTATGCTAACATCCTTGAAACAAATATATGTCCGTAATAAACCTGATGACTGGCGTGATCATAAAGTTTAGTTAAAAAAATTCACCATTACAAACACACTCACAAATAGGCAAAAAGAATAAGAAAAGTCTACATTATTTATTTATGTTATATTACTCACCAAACATTTTCGCATGTGATAACTAGTAGAATGTAGTTGGTACCTGCTGATAACGAAGGCCATGAAGGTCTGTTTTTAGCACGTTTACTTGACGGGTATGCAAGACTAGCTCTCTTCATCGTCACGTCATAGTTCATCCTACACACACAAACTTCGGACATGTATATATATATCTGTCGTACGGTATGTGCATACAAGCGTATGCACATACACGTACAGCAGTCATACTTGTATAGACGTATATACCCTTCACTTACGTATATCGAAATATACTGTAGGGAAGAACACATATGCCATACCCTCATTCACACATGCAAACACCCATTCAGACAGAATATATATACAATAAGCATACAATGACACTTACCGAGTAAACTTAGAAGGAAACACTCCTTAAGGGACCGCATGTAATCGTCTTATAGAACATACAGTATTCGCATTTTAAACACAGCGGCATGAATTGCAAAGAAATGTAGGTACTTGCTGTTCCCAAATAAACGTTGTTCCACCTGCAGAAACAAATATGACAAATTATATAAAAGTCTTTGGGCATAAAAGAAAATTTGTGTTCCAAGAAATGTATACATTTTGCTGTCACGTGTGATTCATGTCTACAGAGTTTCTATCGTTTTCACGGCAAGAGAATGCCGTCTATATAATTTTCTATTTCGCTATATGTGTACGTAAATTTAAGGTTCATTCAGTAAGTAAATTTATCGTGTAAAATAAGTTGACAACAGCACCTCTGTTTCACAAAATTCCCTGTTCACATTAGTCTGGATATATTCTACGTCCCATATTATCGTTTCGCAATAACAACAAGACGATTACTTCTATATTTGCGAAGCAATTTTTGTTTTATATTTTTTTAATGAATCTCCCTACGTGAAGAACGCTGAAACGTTACTGCATGACTTTAATCCCTAACTGGGAAACTCAAGAGCATTCCTATATGGAATAATATTTTTAATTTATAATAAGATATTTATAATAAGAAGATCCACATAAGAAGATCCATTGACGTCAGAAACAGCACGAGGAGAAGTTCCAGAGAGTGATACGACGCTGGACAGAAGAGCGAGTCGACGCTGGACAAGAGGAGAGTCGACGCTGGACAAAAGGAGAGTCGACGCTGGACAAGAGGACGCTGGAGTGCGAGACGAGGACGACTAGAGATGGATCATATTATCGAGTATGATTGACGACAATAAGGTGATAAACAACTTATTTATCTCTTAATCAAACAATGAACTCAAAGACAATTAAAGACATTCTTGTTCTATTTTAAAGTAAGAGCCAATGTTAATTGTAAAGTAGAATTAAAATCATAGATGTTTTAGAAGTACGATTAACGTAACAAGAGCTCGAATTAGTATTGAAATAAAACGAATACAAAGCATTTAAATGAAAATAATTAGTATTTGATATAAATCAGTACAGAGAAATAAAAGATAAATTCAATAACTATTAATATTTTGAGTACATTACAATATATAAAAAGATATTTAAATATTGATATTTTGAAACACATTAACTGACTGAGTAGTCTAGAAATGAGATTTTTCGTTAATACAATAATTAGTAGAATAAAATATTTAGTCAGTAAGGATGTATATAGCATAAGCCTTACGGCATAATAACATATAATAACGAATGTTTTAAGTCGAAGTAAGTGCCATGTGCACAATTTTATTAATATCAAATAAATTTGAAATACCGTTGCAAGTTACATAGAGTTCTTATTACAGATATACCTGAAACCCAAATTAAATGTTATATTGTTACATAATTTGTCAATCTCAAACGTGAGGCCAGACACGCCTATTTTTATGTATATCGTATCGTTGCATAAGAAATATCTCTTCCAACGTAGAGCATCACAAATGGAAATTATCATATATTTGCAACGTTATATCGTTGCATAATATGTCGTCCCAGATCGTGGGGCTCCGCAAACACAAATAAATATATATTTGTATAGTCGTACCGTTATATAATATGTATCGTCATAATATATGTGTACGTAAATTTAAGGTTCATGCAGTAAGTAAAGTTATCCGCTCAAATTAGTTGGTAACAGCACTTCTGTTTCACGAAATTCCCTGTTTACTTTAGTCTGGATATATTCTACATCCCATATTATCCTTTCGCAATTTATATAATTTTTATTATATAATTTTTTTAATGTATCTCCGTACGTGAAGAATGCTGAAAAGTTACTGCATGACTTGTAATCCCTAACTGGAAAACTCAAGAACATTCCTATATAGAATTATATTTTTAATTTTGCCTAAAATTTCATAGAGTTTTAGGCGTATAAGAAGACCGATATATTCCCGAATCCCTGTGTCGTAAAAATAAATACTAAAAACAGTTATTATTAAATCTAATTGCGGCCAGTGAATTCGTCTAGGCATGAGCATTTAATAATAATTTACATTAATTTACAAACTTACATTTTGTTTACCATAAGTATTTGATACATTTTTCCACTTTCCTCTAAGGAACGTTATTCTCGTTTAGTTGTGATTAAGTAGAAAACAATCACTAAAATAATACATGGTTTATGCATCTTCTTTTCCAAATCATATATTAACATTAATTTCCAATTTAATAGATTTATAACACCTCTTCATACGCCTTGAAAACAACTTTGCTATTGAACACAGGTTTTCTCCTGCACAGATTAATAGATTTTGTTCATATTGCGTATTGATGTAGCTTTAATGTCTCTTGAAATAAATATCAGTGACACCTACTGCTGACAATTACTCATATAAAATTTTTGTGTTTCAGTATTTACGGTTTGGGCTTTCTCTTTGATTCTCAGCTCTGTTAGTGCACTTCCAATAGTGACAAGTTTATGTTCTTCACTTCCTTGTGTCTAGTTACCGTTCATTGCTGTCGTATGCATTATCTCAAAGCAAAATTAAATTTCAGAATTTTCTAAAACCAGACGATATAAACTAACTTTAACTCCTGTTTTTAGAAAGAGCATAGAGGTATGCTAACAGCCTTGAAACAGATATATGTCCGAAATAAACCTGATGATTGGTGTGTACATAAAATTTAGTTAAAACATTCACCGTTACAAACACACTCACAAATAGGCAAAAAGAATAAGAAAAGTCTATATTATTTATTTATGTTATATTACTCACCAAACATTTTCGCATGTGATAACTAGTAGATTGTAGTTGGTATCTGCTGATAACGAAGGACATGAAGGTTTTTGTAGCACGTTTACTTGACTGGTATGCAAGTCTAGCTCCCTTCATCGTCACGTCATAGTTCAGCCTACATACACAAACTTCGGACTTATATATATATCTGTCGTACGGTATGTGCATACAAGCGTATGCACATACACGTACAGCATTCATACTTGTATAGACGTATATACACTTCACTTACGTTTATCGTAATATACTGTAAGGAAGAATACATATGCCATACCCTCATTCACACACGCAAACACCCATTCAGACAGAATATATATATAGTAAGCAAACAATGACACTTACCGAGTAAACGTAGAAGGAAACTCTCCTTAAGGAAACGCATGTAATCGTATTATGGAACATACAGTATTCGCATTTCAAACACAGAGGCATGAATTGCAAAGAAATGTATGTACTTCCTGTTCCTAAATAAGCTTTGTTCCACCTGCAGAAACAAATATGACAAATTATATAAAATCTTTGGGCATAAAAGTATATTTGTGCAAGAAATGTATACATTAAGCTGTCACGTGTGATTCATGTGTACAGAGAATCTATCGTTTTTACGGCACGAGAATGCCATCTATATAATTTTCAATTTAGATATATGTGTACGTAAATGTAAGGTTCATGGAGTAAGTAAAGTTTTCTGCTCAAATAAGTTGGCAACAGCACTTCTGTTTCACGAAATTCCCTGTTTACTTTAGTCTGGATATATTCTACGTCCCATATTATCCTTTCGCAATAACAACAAGACGATTACTTCTATATTTGCGAAGCAATTGTTATTATATATTTTTTTAAAGGTATCTCCGTACGTGAAGAATGCTGAAACGTTACTGCATGACTTGTAATCCCTAACTGGAAAACTCAAGAACATACCTATGTAGAATTATATTTTTTATTTTGCCTAAAATTTAATAGTTTTAGGCGTATAAGAAGACCGATATATTCCCGAATCCCTGTTTCGTAAAAAGAAATACTAAAGTCTGTTTTTAAATCTAAATGCGGCCAGTGAAATCGACTATGCAAGAGCATTTAATAATAATTAACATTAATTTGCAAACTTACATTTTTGTTTACCATAAGTATTTGATAAATTTTTAACATTCCTCTAAGGAACGTTATTCTCGTTTAGTTGTGATTGAGTAGAAAACAATCACTAAAATAATACATCGTTTATGCATCTTCTTTTCCAAATCATATATTAACATTACTTTCCAATTTAATAGATTTATAACACCTCTTCATACCCCTTGAAAACAACTTTGCTATTGACCACAGGTTTTCTCCTGCACAGATTAATAGATTTTGTTCATATTGCCTATTGATGTAGCTTTAATGTCTCCTGAAATAATTATCAGTGTCACCTACTGCTGACAATTACTCATATAAAATTTTGTGTTTTAGTTTTTACGGTTTGGGTCTTCTTTTTGAATCTCAGCTCTGTTAGTGCAATTCCAATAGTGACAAGTTTATGTTCTTCACTTTCTTGTGTCTGGTTGCCGTTGATTGCTGTCGTATGCATTATCACAAAGCAAAATTAAATTTCAGATTTTTCTAAAACCAGACGATATAAACTAACTTTAACTCCTGTTTTTAGAAAGAACATAGAGGTATGCTAACAACCTTGAAACAGATATATGTATGAAATAAACCTGATGATTGGCGTGTACATAAAATTTAGTTAAAAAAATTCACCGTTACAAACACACTCACAAATAGGAAAAAAGAATAAGAATAGTCTATATTATTTATTTATGTTATATTACTCACCAAACATTTTCGCATGTGATAACTAGTAGATTGTAGTTGTTATCTGCTGATAACGAAGGACATGAGTGTCTTTGTAGCACGTTTACTTGACTGGTATGCAAGACTAGCTATCTTCATCGTCACGTCATAGCTTAGCCCACACACACAAACTTCGGACATGTATATATAACTGTCGTACGGTATGTGCATACGCTTACACGTACAGCATTCATACTTGTATAGACGTATATACCCTTCACTTACGTATATCGAAATATACTGTAAGGAAGAATACATATGCCATACCCTCATTCACACACGCAAACACCCATTAAGACAGAATATATATACTGTAAGCAAACAATGACACTTACCGAGTAAACGTAGAAGGAAACTCTCCTTAAGGAAACGCATGTAATCGTATTATGGAACATACAGTATTCGCATTTCAAACACAGAGGCATGAATTGCAAAGAAATGTATATACTTCCTGTTCCTAAATAAGCTTTGTTCCACCTGCAGAAACAAATATGACAAATTATATAAAATCTTTGGGCATAAAAGTATATCTGTGCAACAAATGTATACATTTTGCTGTCACGTGTGATTCATTTGTACAGAGATTCTATCGTTTTCACGGCATAAGAATGCCATCTATATAATTTTCAATTTAGATATATGTGTACGTAAATGTAAGGTTCATGCAGTAAGTAAAGTTATCCGCTCAAATAAGTTGGCAACAGCACTTCTGTTTCACGAAATTCCCTGTTTACTTTAGTCTGGATATATTCTACGTCCCATATTATCCTTTCGCAATAACAACAAGACGATTAGTTCTATATTTGAGAAGCAATTGTTATTATATTTTTTTTTTAAATATATCTCCGTACGTGAAGAATGCTGAAACGTTACTGCATAACTTGTAATCCGTAACTGGAAAATTCAAGAACTTTCCTATATAGAGTTATATTTTCAATATTGCCTACAATTTCATAGAGTGTTAGGCGTATATGAAGACCGATATATTCCCGAATCCCTGTGTCGTAAAATGAAATACTAAAGACTGTTATTAATTCTAATTGCGGCCAGTGAATTCGTCTATGCATGAGCATTTAATAATAATTAACATTAATTTACAAACTTACATTTTGTTTACCATAAGTAATTGATAAATTTTTCCACTTTAGTCTTAGGGACGTTATTTTCGTTTAGTTGTGATTGAGTAGAAAACAATCACTAAAATAATACATGGTTTATGCATCTTCTATTCCAAATCATATATTAACATTATTTTCCAATTTAATAGATTTATAACACCTCTTCATACACCTTGAACACCACTTTGCTATTGACCACACATTAATAGGTTTTATTCATATTGCGTATTGATGTAGCTTTAATGTCTCCTGAAATAATTATCAGTGTCACCTACTGCTGACAATTACTCATATAAAATTTACGGTTTTGGGCTTTCTTTTTGAATCTCAGCTCTGTTAGTGCACTTCCAATAGTGACAAGTTTATGTTCTTCACTTTCTTGTGTCTAGTTGCCGTTCATTGCTGTCGTATGCATTATCTCAAAGCAAAATTAAATTTCAGATTTTTCTAAAAAGAGACGATATAAACTAACTTTAACTCCTGTTTTTAGAAAGAGCAAAGAGGTATGCTAACAGCCTTGAAACAGATATATGTCCGAAATAAACCTGATGATTGATGTGTACATAAAATGTAGTTAAAAAAATTCACCGTTACAAACACACTCACAAATAGACAAAAAGAATAAGAAAAGTCTATATTATTTATTTATGTTATATTACTCATCAAACATTTTCGCATGTGATAACTAGTAGATTGTAGTTGGTATCTGCTGATAACGAAGGACATGAATGTCTTTGTAGCACGTTTGCTTGACTGGTATGCAAGTCTAGCTCCCTTCATCGTCACGTCATAGTTCAGCCTACACACACAAACTTCGGACATGTATATATATCTGTCGTACGGTATGTGCATACAAGCGTATGCACATACACGTACAGCATTCATACTTGTATAGACGTATATACCCTTCACTTACGTATATCGAAATATACTGTAAGGAAGAATACATATGCCATACGCTCATTCACACACGCAAACACCCATTCAGACAGAATATATATACAGTAAGCATACAATGACACTTACCGAGTAAACTTAGAAGGAAACTTTCCTCAAGGAAACGCATGTAATCGACTTATGGAAAATACAGTATTCGCATTTTTAACACAGAGGCATGAATTGCAAAGAAATGTGTGTACTTCCTGTTCCCAAATAAACGTTGTTCCACCTGCAGAAAGAAATATGACAAATTATATAAAAGTCTTTGGGCACAAAAGTATATTTGTGCAACAAATGTATACATTTTGCTGGCACGTGTGATTCATTTGTACAGAGATTCTATCGTTTTTACGGCACGAGAATACCATCTATATAATTTTCAATTTAGATATATGTGTACGTAAATGTAAGGTTCATGGAGTAAGTAAAGATTTCTGCTCAAATAAGTTGGCAACAGCACCTCTGTTTCACGAAATTCATTGTTTACTTTAGTCTGGATATATTCTACGTCCCATATTATCCTTTCGCAATGACACTAAGGCGATTATTTCTATATTTGAGAAGCAATTGTTATTATATATTTTTTTAAATGTATCTCCGTACGTGAAGAATGCTGAAACGTTACTGCATGACTTGTAATCCGTAACTGGAAAATTCAAGAACGTTCCTATATAGAATTATATTTTTAATATTGCCTGCAATTTCATAGAGTGTTAGGCGTATATGAAGACTGATATATTCCCGAATCCTTGTGTCGTAAAATGAAATACTAAAGACTGTTATTAATTCTAATTGCGGACCGTGAATTCGTCTATGCATGAGCATTTAATAATAATTAACATTAATTTACAATCTTACATTTTGTTTACCATAAGTATTTGATAAATTTTCCACTTTCCTCTTAGGGACTTTATTCTCGTTTAGTTGTGATTGAGAAGAAAACAATCACTAAAATAATACATGGTTTATGCATCTTCTTTTCCAAATCATATATTAACTTTACGTTCCAATTTAATAGATTTATAACACATCTTCATACCCCTTGAAAACAACTTTGCTATTGACCACAGGTTTTCTCCTGCACAGATTAATAGATTTTGTTCATATTGCGTATTGATGTAGCTTTAATGTCTCCTGAAATAATTATCAGTGTCACCTACTGCTGACAATTACTCATATAAAATTTACGGTTTGGGCCTTCCTTTTGAATCTCAGTTCTGTTAGTGCACTTCCAATAGTGACAAGTTTATGTTCTTCACTTTCTTGTGTCTAGTTGCCGTTCATTGCTGTCGTATGCATTATCTCAAAGCAAAATTAACTTTCAGATTTTTCTAAAACCAGGCGATAATAAATAATTTTAACTCCTGTTTTTAGAAAGAGCATAGAGGTATGCTAACAACCTTGAAACAGATATATGTCCGAAATAAACCTGATGATTGGCGTGTACATAAAATTTAGTTAAAAAAATTCACCGTTACAAACACACTCGAAATAGGCAAAAAGAATAAGAAAAGACTATATTATTTATTTATTTTATATTACTCAACAAACATTTTCGCATGTGATAACTAGTAGACTGTAGTTGGTATCTGCTGATAACGAAGGACATGAAGGTTTTTGTAGCACGTTTACTTGACTGGTATGCAAGTCTAGCTCCCTTCATCGTCACGTCATAGTTCAGCCTACATACACAAACTTCGGACTTATATATATATCTGTCGTACGGTATGTGCATACAAGCGTATGCACATACACGTACAGCATTCATACTTGTATAGACGTATATACCCTTCACTTACGTATATCGTAATATACTGAAATGAAGAATACATACGCCATAACCTCATTCACACACGCAAACACACATTCAGACAGAATATATATACAGTAAGCAAACAATGACATTTACCGAGTAAACGTAGAAGGAATCTCTCCTTAAGGAAACGCATGTAATCGTATTATGGAACATACAGTATTCGCATTTTAAACACAGAGGCATGAATTGCAAAGAAATGTATGTACTTCCTGTTCCTAAATAAGCTTTGTTCCACCTGCAGAAACAAATATTACAAATTATATAAAAGTCTTTGGGCATAAAAGTATATTTGTGCAACAAATGTATACATTTTGCTGTCACGTGTGATTCATTTGTACAGAGATTCTATCGTTTTCACGGCACGAGAATGCCATCTATATAACTTTCAATTTAGATATACGTGTACGTAAATGTAAGTTCATGGAGTAAGTAAAGTTTTCTGCTCAAATAAGTTGGCAACAACACTTCTGTTTCACGAAATTCCCTTTTCACTTTAGTCTGAATATATTCTACGTCCCATATTATCCTTTCGCAATAACAACAAGACGACTACTTCTATATTTGCGAAGCAATTGTTATTATATATTTTTTTAAATGTATCTACGTACGTGAAGAATGCTGAAACGTTACTGCATGACTTGTAATCCCTAACTGGAAAACTCAAGAACATTCCTATATAGAATTATATTTTTAATTTTGCCTAAAATTTCATAGAGTTTTAGGCGTATAAGAAGACCGATATATTCCCGAATCCCTGTGTCGTAAAAAGAAATACTAAAAACAGTTATTATTAAATCTAATTGCGGCCAGTGAATTCGTCTAGGCATGAGCATTTAATAATAATTTACATTAATTTACAAACTTACATTTTGTTTACCATAAGTATTTGATACATTTTTCCACTTTCCTCTAAGGAACGTTATTCTCGTTTAGTTGTGATTAAGTAGAAAACAATCACTAAAATAATACATGGTTTATGCATCTTCTTTTCCAAATCATATATTAACATTAATTTCCAATTTAATAGATTTATAACACCTCTTCATACGCCTTGAAAACAACTTTGCTATTGAAAACAGGTTTTCTCCTGCACAGATTAATAGATTTTGTTCATATTGCGTATTGATGTAGCTTTAATGTCTCTTGAAATAAATATCAGTGACACCTACTGCTGACAATTACTCATATAAAATTTTTGTGTTTCAGTATTTACGGTTTGGGCTTTCTCTTTGATTCTCAGCTCTGTTAGTGCACTTCCAATAGTGACAAGTTTATGTTCTTCACTTCCTTGTGTCTAGTTACCGTTCATTGCTGTCGTATGCATTATCTCAAAGCAAAATTAAATTTCAGATTTTTCTAAAACCAGACGATATAAACTAACTTTAACTCCTGTTTTTAGAAAGAGCATAGAGGTATGCTAACAGCCTTGAAACAGATATATGTCCGAAATAAACCTGATGATTGGTGTGTACATAAAATTTAGTTAAAATATTCACCGTTACAAACACACTCACAAATAGGCAAAAAGAATAAGAAAAGTCTATATTACTTATTTATGTTATATTACTCACCAAACATTTTCGCATGTGATAACTAGTAGATTGTAGTTGGTATCTGCTGATAACGAAGGACATGAAGGTCTTTGTAGCACGTTTGCTTGACTGGTATGCAAGTCTAGCTCCCTTCATCGTCACGTCATAGTTCAGCCTACATACACAAACTTCGGACTTATATATATATCTGTCGTACGGTATGTGCATACAAGCGTATGCACATACACGTACAGCATTCATACTTGTATAGACGTATATACCCTTCACTTACGTTTATCGTAATATACTGTAAGGAAGAATACATATGCCATACCCTCATTCACACACGCAAACAACCATTCAGACAGAATATATATATAGTAAGCAAACAATGACACTTACCGAGTAAACGTAGAAGGAAACTCTCCTTAAGGAAACGCATGTAATCGTATTATGGAACATACAGTATTCGCATTTCAAACACAGAGGCATGAATTGCAAAGAAATGTATGTACTTCCTGTTCCTAAATAAGCTTTGTTCCACCTGCAGAAACAAATATGACAAATTATATAAAATCTTTGGGCATAAAAGTATATTTGTGCAAGAAATGTATACATTAAGCTGTCACGTGTGATTCATGTGTACAGAGAATCTATCGTTTTTACGGCACGAGAATGCCATCTATATAATTTTCAATTTAGATATATGTGTACGTAAATGTAAGGTTCATGGAGTAAGTAAAGTTTTCTGCTCAAATAAGTTGGCAACAGCACTTCTGTTTCACGAAATTCCCTGTTTACTTTAGTCTGGATATATTCTACGTCCCATATTATCCTTTCGCAATAACAACAAGACGATTACTTCTATATTTGCGAAGCAATTGTTATTATATATTTTTTTAAATGTATCTCCGTACGTGAAGAATGCTGAAACGTTACTGCATGACTTGTAATCCCTAACTGGAAAACTCAAGAACATACCTATGTAGAATTATATTTTTTATTTTGCCAAAAATTTAATAGAGTTTTAGGCGTATAAGAAGACCGATATATTCCCGAATCCCTGTTTCGTAAAAAGAAATACTAAAGTCTGTTTTTAAATCTAAATGCGGCCAGTGAAATCGACTATGCATGAGCATTTAATAATAATTAACATTAATTTGCAAACTTACATTTTTGTTTACCATAAGTATTTGATAAATTTTTAACATTCCTCTAAGGAACGTTATTCTCGTTTAGTTGTGATTGAGTAGAAAACAATCACTAAATTAATACATCGTTTATGCATCTTCTTTTCCAAATCATATATTAACATTACTTTCCAATTTAATAGATTTATAACACCTCTTCATACCCCTTGAAAACAACTTTGTTATTGACCACAGGTTTTCTCCTGCACAGATTAATAGATTTTGTTCATATTGCGTATTGATGTAGCTTTAATGTCTCCTGAAATAATTATCAGTGTCACCTACTGCTGACAATTACTCATATAAAATTTTGTGTTTTAGTTTTTACGGTTTGGGTCTTCTTTTTGAATCTCAGCTCTGTTAGTGCAATTCCAATAGTGACAAGTTTATGTTCTTCACTTTCTTGTGTCTGGTTGCCGTTGATTGCTGTCGTATGCATTATCACAAAGCAAAATTAAATTTCAGATTTTTCTAAAACCAGACGATATAAACTAACTTTAACTCCTGTTTTTAGAAAGAACATAGAGGTATGCTAACAACCTTGAAACAGATATATGTATGAAATAAACCTGATGATTGGCGTGTACATAAAATTTAGTTAAAAAAATTCACCGTTACAAACACACTCACAAATAGGAAAAAAGAATAAGAATAGTCTATATTATTTATTTATGTTATATTACTCACCAAACATTTTCGCATGTGATAAGTAGTAGATTGTAGTTGTTATCTGCTGATAACGAAGGACAGGAGTGTCTTTGTAGCACGTTTACTTGACTGGTATGCAAGACTAGCTCTCTTCATCGTCACGTCATAGCTTAGCCCACACACACAAACTTCGGACATGTATATATAACTGTCGTACTGTATGTGCATACGCTTACACGTACAGCATTCATACTTGTATAGACGTATATACCCTTCACTTACGTATATCGAAATATACTGTAAGGAAGAATACATATGCCATACCCTCATTCACACACGCAAACACCCATTAAGACAGAATATATATACTGTAAGCAAACAATGACACTTACCGAGTAAACGTAGAAGGAAACTCTCCTTAAGGAAACGCATGTAATCGTATTATGGAACATACAGTATTCGCATTTCAAACACAGAGGCATGAATTGCAAAGAAATGTATATACTTCCTGTTTTTAAATAAGCTTTGTTCCACCTGCAGAAACAAATATGACAAATTATATAAAATCTTTGGGCATAAAAGTATATCTGTGCAACAAATGTATACATTTTGCTGTCACGTGTGATTCATTTGTACAGAGATTCTATCGTTTTCACGGCACAAGAATGCCATCTATATAATTTTCAATTTAGATATATGTGTACGTAAATGTAAGGTTCATGCAGTAAGTAAAGTTATCCGCTCAAATAAGTTGGCAACAGCACTTCTGTTTCACGAAATTCCCTGTTTACTTTAGTCTGGATATATTCTACGTCCCATATTATCCTTTCGCAATAACAACAAGACGATTAGTTCTATATTTGAGAAGCAATTGTTATTATATTTTTTTTAAAAATATATCTCCGTACGTGAAGAATGCTGAAACGTTACTGCATAACTTGTAATCCGTAACTGGAAAATTCAAGAACTTTCCTATATAGAGTTATATTTTCAATATTGCCTACAATTTCATAGAGTGTTAGGCGTATATGAAGACCGATATATTCCCGAATCCCTGTGTCGTAAAATGAAATACTAAAGACTGTTATTAATTCTAATTGCGGCCAGTGAATTCGTCTATGCATGAGCATTTAATAATAATTAACATTAATTTACAAACTTACATTTTGTTTACCATAAGTAATTGATAAATTTTTCCACTTTAGTCTTAGGGACGTTATTTTCGTTTAGTTGTGATTGAGTAGAAAACAATCACTAAAATAATACATGGTTTATGCATCTTCTATTCCAAATCATATATTAACATTATTTTCCAATTTAATAGATTTATAACACCTCTTCATACACCTTGAACACCACTTTGCTATTGACCACACATTAATAGGTTTTATTCATATTGCGTATTGATGTAGCTTTAATGTCTCCTGAAATAATTATCAGTGTCACCTACTGCTGACAATTACTCATATAAAATTTACGGTTTTGGGCTTTCTTTTTGAATCTCAGCTCTGTTAGTGCACTTCCAATAGTGACAAGTTTATGTTCTTCACTTTCTTGTGTCTAGTTGCCTTTCATTGCTGTCGTATGCATTATCTCAAAGCAAAATTAAATTTCAGATTTTTCTAAAACCAGACGATATAAACTAACTTTAACTCCTGTTTTTAGAAAGAGCAAAGAGGTATGCTAACAGCCTTGAAACAGATATATGTCCGAAATAAACCTGATGATTGATGTGTACATAAAATGTAGTTAAAAAAATTCACCGTTACAAACACACTCACAAATAGACAAAAAGAATAAGAAAAGTCTATATTATTTATTTATGTTATATTACTCATCAAACATTTTCGCATGTGATAACTAGTAGATTGTAGTTGGTATCTGCTGATAACGAAGGACATGAAGGTCTTTGTAGCACGTTTGCTTGACTGGTATGCAAGTCTAGCTCCCTTCATCGTCACGTCATAGTTCAGCCTACACACACAAACTTCGGACATGTATATATATCTGTCGTACGGTATGTGCATACAAGCGTATGCACATACACGTACAGCATTCATACTTGTATAGACGTATATACCCTTCACTTACGTATATCGAAATATACTGTAAGGAAGAATACATATGCCATACGCTCATTCACACACGCAAACACCCATTCAGACAGAATATATATACAGTAAGCATACAATGACACTTACCGAGTAAACTTAGAAGGAAACTTTCCTCAAGGAAACGCATGTAATCGACTTATGGAAAATACAGTATTCGCATTTTTAACACAGAGGCATGAATTGCAAAGAAATGTGTGTACTTCCTGTTCCCAAATAAACGTTGTTCCACCTGCAGAAAGAAATATGACAAATTATATAAAAGTCTTTGGGCACAAAAGTATATTTGTGCAACAAATGTATACATTTTGCTGGCACGTGTGATTCATTTGTACAGAGATTCTATCGTTTTTACGGCACGAGAATGCCATCTATATAATTTTCAATTTAGATATATGTGTACGTAAATGTAAGGTTCATGGAGTAAGTAAAGTTTTCTGCTCAAATAAGTTGGCAACAGCACTTCTGTTTCACGAAATTCCCTGTTTACTTTAGTCTGGATATATTCTACGTCCCATATTATCCTTTCGCAATAACAACAAGACGATTACTTCTATATTTGCGAAGCAATTGTTATTATATATTTTTTTAAATGTATCTCCGTACGTGAAGAATGCTGAAACGTTACTGCATGACTTGTAATCCCTAACTGGAAAACTCAAGAACATACCTATGTAGAATTATATTTTTTATTTTGCCTAAAATTTAATAGAGTTTTAGGCGTATATGAAGACTGATATATTCCCAAATCCTTGTGTCGTAAAATGAAATACTAAAAACTGTTATTAATTCTAATTGCGGACCGTGAATTCGTCTATGCATGAGCATTTAATGATAATTAACATTAATTTACAATCTTACATTTTGTTTACCATAAGTATTTGATAAATTTTCCACTTTCCTCTTAGGGACTTTATTCTCGTTTAGTTGTGATTGAGAAGAAAACAATCACTAAAATAATACATGGTTTATGCATCTTCTTTTCCAAATCATATATTAACTTTACGTTCCAATTTAATAGATTTATAACACATCTTCATACCCCTTGAAAACAACTTTGCTATTGACCACAGGTTTTCTCCT
The DNA here is from genome assembly GCA_034769895.1 of Magicicada septendecula. Classification (NCBI taxonomy): domain Eukaryota; kingdom Metazoa; phylum Arthropoda; class Insecta; order Hemiptera; family Cicadidae; genus Magicicada; species Magicicada septendecula. The sequence goes on from CM068372.1 coordinate 139,895,071, forward strand.
GCACAGATTAATAGATTTTGTTCATATTGCGTATTGATGTAGCTTTAATGTCTCCTGAAATAATTATCAGTGTCACCTACTGCTGACAATTACTCATATAAAATTTACGGTTTGGGCCTTCCTTTTGAATCTCAGTTCTGTTAGTGCACTTCCAATAGTGACAAGTTTATGTTCTTCACTTTCTTGTGTCTAGTTGCCGTTCATTGCTGTCGTATGCATTATCTCAAAGCAAAATTAACTTTCAGATTTTTCTAAAACCAGGCGATAATAAATAATTTTAACACCTGTTTTTAGAAAGAGCATAGAGGTATGCTAACAACCTTGAAACAGATATATGTCCGAAATAAACCTGATGATTGGCGTGTACATAAAATTTAGTTAAAAAAATTCACCGTTACAAACACACTCGAAATAGGCAAAAAGAATAAGAAAAGACTATATTATTTATTTATTTTATATTACTCAACAAACATTTTCGCATGTGATAACTAGTAGATTGTAGTTGGTATCTGCTGATAACGAAGGACATGAAGGTTTTTGTAGCACGTTTACTTGACTGGTATGCAAGTCTAGCTCCCTTCATCGTCACGTCATAGTTCAGCCTACATACACAAACTTCGGACTTATATATATATCTGTCGTACGGTATGTGCATACAAGCGTATGCACATACACGTACAGCATTCATACTTGTATAGACGTATATACCCTTCACTTACGTATATCGTAATATACTGAAATGAAGAATACATACGCCATAACCTCATTCACACACGCAAACACACATTCAGACAGAATATATATACAGTAAGCAAACAATGACACTTACCGAGTAAACGTAGAAGGAAACTCTCCTTAAGGAAACGCATGTAATCGTATTATGGAACATACAGTATTCGCATTTTAAACACAGAGGCATGAATTGCAAAGAAATGTATGTACTTCCTGTTCCTAAATAAGCTTTGTTCCACCTGCAGAAACAAATATTACAAATTATATAAAAGTCTTTGGGCATAAAAGTATATTTGTGCAACAAATGTATACATTTTGCTGTCACGTGTGATTCATTTGTACAGAGATTCTATCGTTTTCACGGCACGAGAATGCCATCTATATAACTTTCAATTTAGATATACGTGTACGCAAATGTAAGGTTCATGGAGTAAGTAAAGTTTTCTGCTCAAATAAGTTGGCAACAACACTTCTGTTTCACGAAATTCCCTTTTCACTTTAGTCTGAATATATTCTACGTCCCATATTATCCTTTCGCAATAACAACAAGACGACTACTTCTATATTTGCGAAGCAATTGTTATTATATATTTTTTTAAATGTATCTACGTACGTGAAGAATGCTGAAACGTTACTGCATGACTTGTTATCCCTAACTGGAAAACTCAAGAACATTCCTATATAGAATTATATTTTTAATTTTGCCTAAAATTTCATAGAGTTTTAGGCGTATAAGAAGACCGATATATTCCCGAATCCCTGTGTCGTAAAAAGAAATACTAAAAACAGTTATTATTAAATCTAATTGCGGCCAGTGAATTCGTCTAGGCATGAGCATTTAATATTAATTTACATTAATTTACAAACTTACATTTTGTTTACCATAAGTATTTGATACATTTTTCCACTTTCCTCTAAGGAACGTTATTCTCGTTTAGTTGTGATTAAGTAGAAAACAATCACTAAAATAATACATGGTTTATGCATCTTCTTTTCCAAATCATATATTAACATTAATTTCCAATTTAATAGATTTATAACACCTCTTCATACGCCTTGAAAACTACTTTGCTATTGAACACAGGTTTTCTCCTGCACAGATTAATAGATTTTGTTCATATTGCGTATTGATGTAGCTTTAATGTCTCTTGAAATAAATATCAGTGACACCTACTGCTGACAATTACTCATATAAAATTTTTGTGTTTCAGTATTTACGGTTTGGGCTTTCTCTTTGATTCTCAGCTCTGTTAGTGCACTTCCAATAGTGACAAGTTTATGTTCTTCACTTCCTTGTGTCTAGTTACCGTTCATTGCTGTCGTATGCATTATCTCAAAGCAAAATTAAATTTCAGATTTTTCTAAAACCAGACGATATAAACTAACTTTAACTCCTGTTTTTAGAAAGAGCATAGAGGTATGCTAACAGCCTTGAAACAGATATATGTCCGAAATAAACCTGATGATTGATGTGTACATAAAATGTAGTTAAAAAAATTCACCGTTACAAACACACTCACAAATAGACAAAAAGAATAAGAAAAGTCTATATTATTTATTTATGTTATATTACTCATCAAACATTTTCGCATGTGATAACTAGTAGATTGTAGTTGGTATCTGCTGATAACGAAGGACATGAAGGTCTTTGTAGCACGTTTGCTTGACTGGTATGCAAGTCTAGCTCCCTTCATCGTCACGTCATAGTTCAGCCTACACACACAAACTTCGGACATGTATATATATCTGTCGTACGGTATGTGCATACAAGCGTATGCACATACACGTACAGCATTCATACTTGTATAGACGTATATACCCTTCACTTACGTATATCGAAATATACTGTAAGGAAGAATACATATGCCATACGCTCATTCACACACGCAAACACCCATTCAGACAGAATATATATACAGTAAGCATACAATGACACTTACCGAGTAAACTTAGAAGGAAACTTTCCTCAAGGAAACGCATGTAATCGACTTATGGAAAATACAGTATTCGCATTTTTAACACAGAGGCATGAATTGCAAAGAAATGTGTGTACTTCCTGTTCCCAAATAAACGTTGTTCCACCTGCAGAAAGAAATATGACAAATTATATAAAAGTCTTTGGGCACAAAAGTATATTTGTGCAACAAATGTATACATTTTGCTGGCACGTGTGATTCATTTGTACAGAGATTCTATCGTTTTTACGGCACGAGAATGCCATCTATATAATTTTCAATTTAGATATATGTGTACGTAAATGTAAGGTTCATGGAGTAAGTAAAGATTTCTGCTCAAATAAGTTGGCAACAGCACCTCTGTTTCACGAAATTCCCTGTTTACTTTAGTCTGGATATATTCTACGTCCCATATTATCCTTTCGCAATGACACTAAGGCGATTATTTCTATATTTGGGAAGCAATTGTTATTATATATTTTTTTAAATGTATCTCCGTACGTGAAGAATGCTGAAACGTTACTGCATGACTTGTAATCCGTAACTGGAAAATTCAAGAACGTTCCTATATAGAATTATATTTTTAATATTGCCTGCAATTTCATAGAGTGTTAGGCGTATATGAAGACTGATATATTCCCGAATCCTTGTGTCGTAAAATGAAATACTAAAGACTGTTATTAATTCTAATTGCGGACCGTGAATTCGTCTATGCATGAGCATTTAATAATAATTAACATTAATTTACAATCTTACATTTTGTTTACCATAAGTATTTGATAAATTTTCCACTTTCCTCTTAGGGACTTTATTCTCGTTTAGTTGTGATTGAGTAGAAAACAATCACTAAAATAATACATGGTTTATGCATCTTCTTTTCCAAATCATATATTAACTTTACGTTCCAATTTAATAGATTTATAACACATCTTCATACCCCTTGAAAACAACTTTGCTATTGACCACAGGTTTTCTCCTGCACAGATTAATAGATTTTGTTCATATTGCGTATTGATGTAGCTTTAATGTCTCCTGAAATAATTATCAGTGTCACCTACTGCTGACAATTACTCATATAAAATTTACGGTTTGGGCCTTCCTTTTGAATCTCAGTTCTGTTAGTGCACTTCCAATAGTGACAAGTTTATGTTCTTCACTTTCTTGTGTCTAGTTGCCGTTCATTGCTGTCGTATGCATTATCTCAAAGCAAAATTAACTTTCAGATTTTTCTAAAACCAGGCGATAAAAAATAATTTTAACTCCTGTTTTTAGAAAGAGCATAGAGGTATGCTAACAACCTTGAAACAGATATACGTCCGAAATAAACCTGATGATTGGCGTGTACATAAAATTTAGTTAAAAAAATTCACCGTTACAAACACACTCAAAATAGGCAAAAAGAATAAGAAAAGACTATATTATTTATTTATTTTATATTACTCAACAAACATTTTCGCATGTGCTAACTAGTAGATTGTAGTTGGTATCTGCTGATAACGAAGGACATGAAGGTTTTTGTAGCACGTTTACTTGACTGGTATGCAAGTCTAGCTCCCTTCATCGTCACGTCATAGTTCAGCCTACATACACAAACTTCGGACTTATATATATATCTGTCGCACGGTATGTGCATACAAGCGTATGCACATACACGTACAGCATTCATACTTGTATAGACGTATATACCCTTCACTTACGTATATCGTAATATACTGAAATGAAGAATACATACGCCATAACCTCATTCACACACGCAAACACACATTCAGACAGAATATATATACAGTAAGCAAACAATGACACTTACCGAGTAAACGTAGAAGGAAACTCTCCTTAAGGAAACGCATGTAATCGTATTATGGAACATACAGTATTCGCATTTCAAACACAGAGGCATGAATTGCAAAGAAATGTATATACTTCCTGTTCCTAAATAAGCTTTGTTCCACCTGCAGAAACAAATATGACAAATTATATAAAATCTTTGGGCATAAAAGTATATTTGTGCAAGAAATGTATACATTAAGCTGTCACGTGTGATTCATGTGTACAGAGAATCTATCGTTTTTACGGCACGAGAATGCCATCTATATAATTTTCAATTTAGATATATGTGTACGTAAATGTAAGGTTCATGGAGTAAGTAAAGTTTTCTGCTCAAATAAGTTGGCAACAGCACTTCTGTTTCACGAAATTCCCTGTTTACTTTAGTCTGGATATATTCTACGTCCCATATTATCCTTTCGCAATAACAACAAGACGATTACTTCTATATTTGCGAAGCAATTGTTATTATATATTTTTTTAAATGTATCTCCGTACGTGAAGAATGCTGAAACGTTACTGCATGACTTGTAATCCCTAACTGGAAAACTCAAGAACATACCTATGTAGAATTATATTTTTTATTTTGCCTAAAATTTAATAGAGTTTTAGGCGTATAAGAAGACCGATATATTCCCGAATCCCTGTTTCGTAAAAAGAAATACTAAAGTCTGTTTTTAAATCTAAATGCGGCCAGTGAAATCGACTATGCATGAGCATTTAATAATAATTAACATTAATTTGCAAACTTACATTTTTGTTTACCATAAGTATTTGATAAATTTTCCACATTCCTCTAAGGAACGTTATTCTCGTTTAGTTGTGATTGAGTAGAAAAAAATCAATAAAATAATACATCGTTTATGCATCTTCTTTTCCAAATCATATATTAACATTACTTTCCAATTTAATAGATTTATAACACCTCTTCATACCCCTTGAAAACAACTTTGCTATTGACCACAGGTTTTCTCCTGCACAGATTAATAGATTTTGTTCATATTGCGTATTGATGTAGCTTTAATGTCTCCTGAAATAATTATCAGTGTCACCTACTGCTGACAATTACTCATATAAAATTTTGTGTTTTAGTTTTTACGGTTTGGGTCTTCTTTTTGAATCTCAGCTCTGTTAGTGCAATTCCAATAGTGACAAGTTTATGTTCTTCACTTTCTTGTGTCTGGTTGCCGTTCATTGCTGTCGTATGCATTATCACAAAGCAAAATTAAATTTCAGATTTTTCTAAAACCAGACGATATAAACTATCTTTAACTCCTGTTTTTAGAAAGAACATAGAGGTATGCTAACAACCTTGAAACAGATATATGTATGAAATAAACCTGATGATTGGCGTGAACATAAAATTTAGTTAAAAAAATTCACCGTTACAGACACACTCACAAATAGGAAAAAAGAATAAGAATAGTCTATATTATTTATTTATGTTATATTACTCACCAAACATTTTCGCATGTGATAACTAGTAGATTGTAGTTGTTATCTGCTGATAACGAAGGACATGAGTGTCTTTGTAGCACGTTTACTTGACTGGTATGCAAGACTAGCTCTCTTCATCGTCACGTCATAGCTTAGCCCACACACACAAACTTCGGACATATATATATAACTGTCGTACGGTATGTGCATACGCTTACACGTACAGCATTCATACTTGTATAGACGTATATACCCTTCACTTACGTATATCAAAATATACTGTAAGGAAGAATACATATGCCATACCCTCATTCACACACGCAAACACCCATTAAGACAGAATATATATACAGTAAGCAAACAATGACACTTACCGAGTAAACGTAGAAGGAAACTCTCCTTAAGGAAACGCATGTAATCGTATTATGGAACATACAGTATTCGCATTTCAAACACAGAGGCATGAATTGCAAAGAAATGTATATACTTCCTGTTCCTAAATAAGCTTTGTTCCACCTGCAGAAACAAATATGACAAATTATATAAAATCTTTGGGCATAAAAGTATATCTGTGCAACAAATGTATACATTTTGCTGTCACGTGTGATTCATTTGTACAGAGATTCTATCGTTTTCACGGCACAAGAATGCCATCTATATAATTTTCAATTTAGATATATGTGTACGTAAATGTAAGGTTCATGCAGTAAGTAAAGTTATCCGCTCAAATAAGTTGGCAACAGCACTTCTGTTTCACGAAATTCCCTGTTTACTTTAGTCTGGATATATTCTACGTCCCATATTATCCTTTCGCAATAACAACAAGACGATTAGTTCTATATTTGAGAAGCAATTGTTATTATATTTTTTTTTTAAATATATCTCCGTACGTGAAGAATGCTGAAACGTTACTGCATAACTTGTAATCCGTAACTGGAAAATTCAAGAACTTTCCTATATAGAGTTATATTTTCAATATTGCCTACAATTTCATAGAGTGTTAGGCGTATATGAAGACCGATATATTCCCGAATCCCTGTGTCGTAAAATGAAATACTAAAGACTGTTATTAATTCTAATTGCGGCCAGTGAATTCGTCTATGCATGAGCATTTAATAATAATTAACATTAATTTACAAACTTACATTTTGTTTACCATAAGTAATTGATAAATTTTTCCACTTTAGTCTTAGGGACGTTATTTTCGTTTAGTTGTGTTTGAGTAGAAAACAATCACTAAAATAATACATGGTTTATGCATCTTCTATTCCAAATCATATATTAACATTATTTTCCAATTTAATAGATTTATAACACCTCTTCATACACCTTGAACACCACTTTGCTATTGACCACACATTATTAGGTTTTATTCATATTGCGTATTGATGTAGCTTTAATGTCTCCTGAAATAATTATCAGTGTCACCTACTGCTGACAATTACTCATATAAAATTTACGGTTTTGGGCTTTCTTTTTGAATCTCAGCTCTGTTAGTGCATTTCCAATAGTGACAAGTTTATGTTCTTCACTTTCTTGTGTCTAGTTGCCTTTCATTGCTGTCGTATGCATTATCTCAAAGCAAAATTAAATTTCAGATTTTTCTAAAACCAGACGATATAAACTAACTTTAACTCCTGTTTTTAGAAAGAGCAAAGAGGTATGCTAACAGCCTTGAAACAGATATATGTCCGAAATAAACCTGATGATTGATGTGTACATAAAATGTAGTTAAAAAAATTCACCGTTACAAACACACTCACAAATAGGCAAAAAGAATAAGAAAAGTCTATATTATTTATTTATGTTATATTACTCATCAAACATTTTCGCATGTGATAACTAGTAGATTGTAGTTGGTATCTGCTGATAATGAAGGACATGAAGGTCTTTGTAGCACGTTTGCTTGACTGGTATGCAAGTCTAGCTCCCTTCATCGTCACGTCATAGTTCAGCCTCCACACACAAACTTCGGACATGTATATATATCTGTCGTACGGTATGTGCATACAAGCGAATGCACATACACGTACAGCATTCATACTTGTATAGACGTATATACCCTTCACTTACGTATATCGAAATATACTGTAAGGAAGAATACATATGCCATACGCTCATTCACACACGCAAACACCCATTCAGACAGAATATATATACAGTAAGCATACAATGACACTTACCGAGTAAACTTAGAAGGAAACTTTCCTCAAGGAAACGCATGTAATCGACTTATGGAACATACAGTATTCGCATTTTTAACACAGAGGCATGAATTGCAAAGAAATGTGTGTACTTCCTGTTCCCAAATAAACGTTGTTCCACCTGCAGAAAGAAATATGACAAATTATATAAAAGTCTTTGGGCACAAAAGTATATTTGTGCAACAAATGTATACATTTTGCTGGCACGTGTGATTCATTTGTACAGAGATTCTATCGTTTTTACGGCACGAGAATGCCATCTATATAATTTTCAATTTAGATATATGTGTACGTAAATGTAAGGTTCATGGAGTAAGTAAAGATTTCTGCTCAAATAAGTTGGCAACAGCACCTCTGTTTCACGAAATTCCCTGTTTACTTTAGTCTGGATATATTCTACGTCCCATATTATCCTTTCGCAATGACACTAAGGCGATTACTTCTATATTTGAGAAGCAATTGTTATTATATATTTTTTTAAATGTATCTCCGTACGTGAAGAATGCTGAAACGTTACTGCATGACTTGTAATCCGTAACTGGAAAATTCAAGAACGTTCCTATATAGAATTATATTTTTAATATTGCCTGCAATTTCATAGAGTGTTAGGCGTATATGAAGACTGATATATTCCCGAATCCTTGTGTCGTAAAATGAAATACTAAAGACTGTTATTAATTCTAATTGCGGACCGTGAATTCGTCTATGCATGAGCATTTAATAATAATTAACATTAATTTACAATCTTACATTTTGTTTACCATAAGTATTTGATAAATTTTCCACTTTCCTTTTAGGGACTTTATTCTCGTTTAGTTGTGATTGAGTAGAAAACAATCACTAAAATAATACATGGTTTATGCATCTTCTTTTCCAAATCATATATTAACTTTACGTTCCAATTTAATAGATTTATAACACATCTTCATACCCCTTGAAAACAACTTTGCTATTGACCACAGGTTTTCTCCTGCACAGATTAATAGATTTTGTTCATATTGCGTATTGATGTAGCTTTAATGTCTCCTGAAATAATTATCAGTGTCACCTACTGCTGACAATTACTCATATAAAATTTACGGTTTGGGCCTTCCTTTTGAATCTCAGTTCTGTTAGTGCACTTCCAATAGTGACAAGTTTATGTTCTTCACTTTCTTGTGTCTAGTTGCCGTTCATTGCTGTCGTATGCATTATCTCAAAGCAAAATTAACTTTCAGATTTTTCTAAAACCAGGCGATAAAAAATAATTTTAACTCCTGTTTTTAGAAAGAGCATAGAGGTATGCTAACAACCTTGAAACAGATATATGTCCGAAATAAACCTGATGATTAGCGTGTACATAAAATTTAGTTAAAAAAATTCACCGTTACAAACACACTCAAAATAGGCAAAAAGAATAAGAAAAGACTATATTATTTATTTATTTTATATTACTCAACAAACATTTTCGCATGTGATAACTAGTAGATTGTAGTTGGTATCTGCTGATAACGAAGGACATGAAGGTTTTTGTAGCACGTTTACTTGACTGGTATGCAAGTCTAGCTCCCTTCATCGTCACGTCATAGTTCAGCCTACATACACAAACTTCGGACTTATATATATATCTGTCGTACGGTATGTGCATACAAGCGTATGCACATACACGTACAGCATTCATACTTGTATAGACGTATATACCCTTCACTTACGTATATCGTAATATACTGAAATGAAGAATACATACGCCATAACCTCATTCACACACGCAAACACACATTCAGACAGAATATATATACAGTAAGCAAACAATGACACTTACCGAGTAAACGTAGAAGGAATCTCTCCTTAAGGAAACGCATGTAATCGTATTATGGAACATACAGTATTCGCATTTTAAACACAGAGGCATGAATTGCAAAGAAATGTATGTACTTCCTGTTCCTAAATAAGCTTTGTTCCACCTGCAGAAACAAATATTACAAATTATATAAAAGTCTTTGGGCATAAAAGTATATTTGTGCAACAAGTGTATACATTTTGCTGTCACGTGTGATTCATTTGTACAGAGATTCTATCGTTTTCACGGCACGAGAATGCCATCTATATAACTTTCAATTTAGATATACGTGTACGTAAATGTAAGGTTCATGGAGTAAGTAAAGTTTTCTGCTCAAATAAGTTGGCAACAACACTTCTGTTTCACGAAATTCCCTGTTCACTTTAGTCTGAATATATTCTACGTCCCATATTATCCTTTCGCAATAACAACAAGACGACTACTTCTATATTTGCGAAGCAATTGTTATTATATATTTTTTTAAATGTATCTCCGTACGTGAAGAATGCTGAAACGTTACTGCATGACTTGTAATCCCTAACTGGAAAACTCAAGAACATTCCTATATAGAATTATATTTTTAATTTTGCCTAAAATTTCATAGAGTTTTAGGCGTATAAGAAGACCGATATATTCCCGAATCCCTGTGTCGTAAAAAGAAATACTAAAAACAGTTATTATTAAATCTAATTGCGGCCAGTGAATTCGTCTAGGCATGAGCATTTAATAATAATTTACATTAATTTACAAACTTACATTTTGTTTACCATAAGTATTTGATACATTTTTCCACTTTCCTCTAAGGAACGTTATTCTCGTTTAGTTGTGATTAAGTAGAAAACAATCACTAAAATAATACGTGGTTTATGCATCTTCTTTTCCAAATCATATATTAACATTAATTTCCAATTTAATAGATTTATAACACCTCTTCATACGCCTTGAAAACAACTTTGCTATTGAACACAGGTTTTCTCCTGCACAGATTAATAGATTTTGTTCATATTGCGTATTGATGTAGCTTTAATGTCTCTTGAAATAAATATCAGTGACACCTACTGCTGACAATTACTCATATAAAATTTTTGTGTTTCAGTATTTACGGTTTGGGCTTTCTCTTTGATTCTCAGCTCTGTTAGTGCACTTCCAATAGTGACAAGTTTATGTTCTTCACTTCCTTGTGTCTAGTTACCGTTCATTGCTGTCGTATGCATTATCTCAAAGCAAAATTTAATTTCAGATTTTTCTAAAACCAGACGATATAAACTAACTTTAACTCCTGTTTTTAGAAAGAGCATAGAGGTATGCTAACAGCCTTGAAACAGATATATGTCCGAAATAAACCTGATGATTGGCGTGTACATAAAATTTAGTTAAAACATTCACCGTTACAAACACACTCACAAATAGGCAAAAAGAATAAGAAAAGTCTATATTATTTTTTATGTTATATTACTCACCAAACATTTTCGCATGTGATAACTAGTAGATTGTAGTTGGTGTCTTCAGATAACGAAGGACATGAAGGTTTTTGTAGCACGTTTACTTGACTGGTATGCAAGTCTAGCTCCCTTCATCGTCACGTCATAGTTCAGCCTACATACACAAACTTCGGACTTATATATATATCTGTCGTACGGTATGTGCATACAAGCGTATGCACATACACGTACAGCATTCATACTTGTATAGACGTATATACCCTTCACTTACGTTTATCGTAATATACTGAAATGAAGAATACATATGCCATAACCTCATTCACACACGCAAACACACATTCAGACAGAATATATATACAGTAAGCAAACAATGACACTTACCGAGTAAACGTAGAAGGAACCTCTCCTTAAGGAAACGCATGTAATCGTATTATGGAACATACAGTATTCGCATTTTAAACACAGAGGCATGAATTGCAAAGAAATGTTTGTACTTCCTGTTCCTAAATAAGCTTTGTTCCACCTGCAGAAACAAATATTACAAATTATATAAAAGTCTTTGGGCATAAAAGTATATTTGTGCAACAAATGTATACATTTTGCTGTCACGTGTGATTCATGTGTACAGAGATTCTATCGTTTTCACGGCACGAGAATGCCATCTATATAACTTTCAATTTAGATATACGTGTACGTAAATGTAAGGTTCATGGAGTAAGTAAAGTTTTCTGCTCAAATAATTTGGCAACAACACTTCTGTTTCACGAAATTCCCTGTTCACTTTAGTCTGAATATATTCTACGTCCCATATTATCCTTTCGCAATAACAACAAGACGACTACTTCTATATTTGCGAAGCAATTGTTATTATATATTTTTTTAAATGTATCTCTGTACGTGAAGAATGCTGAAACGTTACTGCATGACTTGAAATCCCTAACTGGAAAACTCAAGAACATCCCTATATAGAATTATATTTTTAATTTTGCCTAAAATTTCATAGAGTTTTAGGCGTATAAGAAGACCGATATATTCCCAAATCCCTGTGTCGTAAAAAGAAATACTAAAGACTGTTATTAAATCTAAATGCGGCCAGTGAAATCGCCTATGCATGAGCATTTAATAATAATTAACATTAATTTGCAAACTTACATTTTTGTTTAGCATAAGTATTTGATAAATTTTCCACATTCCTCTAAGGAACGTTATTCTCGTTTAGTTGTGATTGAGTAGAAAACAATCACTAAAATAATTCATGGTTTATGCATCTCCTTTCCAAATCATATATTAACATTACTTTCCAATTTAATAGATTTATAACACCTCTTCATACCCCTTGAAAACAACTTAGCTATTGACCACAGGTTTTCTCCTGCACAGATTAATAGATTTTGTTCATATTGCGTATTGATGTAGCTTTAATGTCTCCTGAAATAATTATCAGTGTCACCTACTGCTGAAAATTACTCATATAAAATTTTTGTGTTTCAGTATTTACGTTTTGGGCCTTCTTACTGATTCTCAGCTCTGTTAGTGCACTTCCAATAGTGACAAGTTTATGTTCTTCACTTCCTTTTGTCTAGTTGCCGTTCATTGCTGTCGTATGCATTATCTCAAAGCAAAATTAAATTTCAGATTTTTCTAAAACCAGACGATATAAACTAACTTTAACTCCTGTTTTTAGAAAGAGCATAGAGGTATGCTAACAGCCTTGAAACAGATATATGTCCGAAATAATCCTGATGATTGGTGTGTACATAAAATTTAGTTAAAAAAATTCACCGTTACAAACACACTCACAAATAGGCAAAAAGAATAAGAAAAGTCTATATTATTTATTTATGTTATATTACTCACCAAACATTTTCGCATGTGATAACTAGTAGATTGTAGTTGTTATCTGCTGATAACGAAGGACATAAAGGTCTTTGTAGCACGTTTTCTTGATTGGTATGCAAGACTAGCTCTCTTCATCGTCACGTCATAGTTCAGCCTAGACACACAAACTTCGGACATGTATATTGTCACGACACAAATAGCCAACCCAGTACCAGGGATAAAAAATATATTTATAATCGTAAAAATACTTCTTATCAAATAAACTGATCGATTTTAATTAAAATATCAGGAATATGACACGACAATACGACGACTTTAACCTAACCCAAGTGATTGACCCAACATCGAGAAACGAACTAGAAGGGACCCACACAAATAAACAACGAGAATAAGAAAATAATAAACCTAAACCACAAGGAAACAAGTTTATGGGTTTAAATGACCCCAAAATGCCCAAAGAAACGGATGAAAAAATCTAATATATTAAACGAACAAGGAAAATGAAGAAGGAGGGAGACAAGCAAAAGTGAAAATCAAGAATGGTTCACCAAAACAAGTAAAAAAGCACTCAACAAGAACATTTAAACCAAAACAATGGTTATCAGGAGGAAGGAGAGATAACGGTTACTACCCATTAAAAAGGCAACCTAAACCACAAATAAGAATTGTTATTAGTTAGTAAGTATTAGTTATTAAGTATTAATTGTCATTAGGATTAAGTCATGAAAGAGAAATAAGTATAGGGGTCACCCACTATAAAACAAATGATATAAACAGTGATATAGTGAAATAGTGTAGGTGTAAGAACCCCAAAGTGAAGTGTGACACTAGTGAAGTTATAATTAACAATAAATAATTTACAAGTGAAGGTAAGAGAAAGATTGGAAATTAACAGTGAATAAATAGCTGATGAATAAATAGTATTAAGAGTGAATTATAGTATAAGGTATAGTAAACACTAGAAGTGATGATGACTTTTTATTTAAAAAAGATGTTCAATAGAGCTAAGTTTAATTATAGTCAGTAGTAAGTAAAAAGGGAGGATTCCAGAATAGAATAAATTGAACGTGTTACCATGGAGGGAATATAAAAATTGTTTAGAGATTAAGAAGTCAAAAACTAACAAAGATACCTAAAATTATAAAGAATTGTTATTAATTTCATAGAAAATGAGGTTGTTTATCACAACACAAATAATATGTGTTATGAACTAAAAAATTAGCAAATAAGGATAAGTTAGAAGGGAGTGATAATGTTCTTTAATCAAAACAATAACTCTAATAACTTATAAACAAAAATTGTGTTCATGTTAATGTTATGAAGATGATATGGCTGAATGAAATGTGCAGTCCATAAGCCTAATATTATGTTTTAAAGACTGAAATAGAGAAAGCAATATTGAACAATAAACAACACACCTACAGACTCAAAACACAACACAACTAATAAAAATAACAAAGTAAGGCCCAATAGGCTGAACCAAAATGTGATTTGAACGAAATAAGTAAATTATTATAATGGCTACCTAGGCCTAGAAAAAACATAACTGTCAGAACCAAACAACCAAAAATTATAACAAATTGAATCAGAATTTAGAAAATCTGAGGTGAAGGAATCACCAAGAATAAATTGTAGATCATTTATAACACAAAATATTGTAATAGGCATTATTATATAAAAAGAAATGTAATTAACAAGCATTAACATAATTGTAAAAACTTAAAATCTGAAAATACCCAAGCTTGTGGGGTATCAAAATAATCTATGAACGAGAATAAATACTATAGTGACAATATTTATTAACCAGGAAGGAAGATGGAGGAATAACAGTAATCAGAAGATATACGAAGAATTCGAATTTTTGATAACAATACATCAACTCAAAATCAACCAATCCGAATAATACCGTTACTATGGAAACGGCGGTTGAAGACAGAAAATACCGTTGGAAATAAAGAGAAGCGAAGCGTCATCAAGCCAATACAGATGCAAAAGTTTGGAAGAGCGTTTTTTCAGTGTAAACCATGAAAATAACTATTCAAAGTTGCTGAAATCGATCACTAAAGAAGCAGATGACCGTTGCAGCAGATATGTCAAGACCCAAGACCAATTAAACTGAAATTATACTTGAAAAGAACGTCAAAAAACATGACGAAAAAGATGCCACATCTAGTGAAGCCCAAAATCCAAGATACTGAATTTATGCAGCCAAACCCTATCTTGAATAAACTCCGAAGACATCTAGACCCGTTGAAGTGTTAAGTACTAACCAATTATTTATTTTCCAACAACCCTAATCACTTTAAATAATTTTGAAAGGTAAAATTACCACACTATAGAAACAGCATTTCTCTTTCATAGAATATTTGAACAAATTAAAACGTAAAGAAACTTTGTTAACATTGAATAACCTAAGAATTAAACACGAACTTCCAGAACACTTTTACGACACAACACAACAGATTGTAACAGCACACTTTATCTTTCCTGTACACTTAGATTACGGTAATTTGTATTTTTATTGTAACCATTGTAGTTCTTTAACTCATAGCCAAAAGAATCCACGGATTTTGAAACCAAAACATTGTAATAAGCCTAACGTAAACAGTGATGCTAGGTTAAATGGTTTCTAAATCAATTCGCCGCCCTGAAAACAAGATCTCATGTAACCAGTTGATAATTATTTTGTTGTAATTGTAAATGTTTTCAATTATCACCCATTAAAAAAATATTTATTACAGGGACTAACCAGCGTTATCATTTCATAGGGAGTGCTATATAATAATTACTTGTGTTTACGAATAAGTCATAGCAGTAAGCAGGTTGTCAGACACACAGCCAGAAGCGACGATTGTGACGGCCGTGCGAGCGGGAACTATTTGAATGCACCAACCCGCAACGCTGATAACTTGTTCAAACACAATTTTTAGTTGTTTTGTAAAACGACTTGGCGCCACCCGGGATTATCACACCCCCTAAGAATAACAGGTAAGGTTACTGCCGTAATATACAGGTGATCAGATCTACGCTACGAACATCGCTAGCCATCAAAATTACTGTAACGACCCGGTGCGAGGCGAACGCACTAATCATCCAAACACATTATTTTTTATGTACACATTTTGCAGGTACGTCTTATGTAATTCGTTACAGATTGACGAATACCAGGTGAGGTTTGAAAGTAGACGGAACGAACGACGATATACGTTACAAATTGGCGA
This sequence comes from Magicicada septendecula, assembly GCA_034769895.1. Classification (NCBI taxonomy): domain Eukaryota; kingdom Metazoa; phylum Arthropoda; class Insecta; order Hemiptera; family Cicadidae; genus Magicicada; species Magicicada septendecula. The sequence goes on from CM068372.1 coordinate 139,911,544, forward strand.
CCAACCGGTGAGGCCGTAAAAGAAGGTCAACGGCGGCTATGAATAGGCACGATATGGTTACGAGGAGCAAAGGGAAGGAAGCACCAAACCAAGAAGGAAACCCAGAAGAAATGGAGGAAGTTGAGGAAGTAGAAGTGGAGGAAACGACTGGAGAATTGTCAGAAGAAATCCCACAGGAGGACCAAATGGAAAATCCAATTCAACCAGAACCGGAAGTGGAAGTAATGGTAGGGGACCAACCTAGCAAACCCACTCAGAAAGAAGACCTGAGCACGCAGGAAATGCTCAGGAGGATGATGGGACAAATGTACCAAGACAAGGAAGAGAGAAGACAAGACAAGGAAGAGAGAAGACAAGAGAGAAGACAAGACAATAAAGAATTGAATAAAAAATTAGAGTCAGACAAAGAAGAATTGAATAAAAAATTAGAGTCATTGCAAGAGGGAAGGAAACAAGACAGAGAATTCTTGAATAAAAAATTAGAGTCAGACAAAGAAGAATTGAATAAAAAATTAGAGTCATTGCAAGAGGGAAGGAAGGAAGACAGGAAATTTTTGGAGGAGAACATAGAGCTCCTGAATAACAAGATGGAAAGCAGCCAAGAGACGTTAGAAAAGAAGAGTGAGGAGCTGAAAAGACAAATAAAAAAGGATCTTGAAGTGTTAAATAACAAGATTGAAAATAATTGTGAGACACTCCTACAGCAAATAAAGGAAGATGGTGAGAAGAACAGAGAAGAATTAAGATTCATGCTAGTAGAGTTTTGTGAAGAAGTTAAACCGTCAAAAACGGGGATGAATAAGAGATGGGAAGAAACAAATTACCCAGTAAATCACCTTCAAGAAACTTTAGATAGTGATTTCAACCAATTGAGTGAAACACTAGACAGCACTCCTGGAAGCATCAAAGAAACGTTGGATGAGAACATGGAACCAGGGAATCAGAAAATAACACAGAAGGAGATGGAAATTGTAGAAGAAACAAATATATTGTTTTCTGAACATACAGATAACAATGACACCAAGAAAATCAAACACATAAAAACCAACCACAGAAGAGGAAGAAAGAAGAACCGAATAATTAAGAAAATTAAGAAAACAGAGGAATTAAGAAAGGTATATAAGAGGAAACTCATCAAAACACGAGAAGAAGTGGAGATGATGAAGAACGGACTGATCGATGTGTTTAATTTGCCCATTACCTACCAAAGCAAATTAATAAAGTACAAAGATTGTAGGAGGACTCTGAGGGAAATTATAAAAGGAATTCAGAACCAAACAGCGGATGAAAAATTCAACAAATCAATACTTGGATGGAAGATGCCAGAAATAGAAATGACTGACAACAAAACAGAGTATAACAGATCAAGAAGGTCAATAAAATACTGGAGCACACCAGAAATGGAAATACCAAATAAAAAAGCAAAGATAATATTAATGAGAGATGCACAATTAACTTCTCTGATTAATGGACAAAATATTCAAATGTTTGCGGTAAACATAAAGACTACAGAACATATGGTATTAGAGGAATTATGGTACAAGACGGAGGAGACCTATTTCACCAGTAAGAAAACAGTTCTCCAGAGTTATCCGAACCATAAGGGCAGAGGAACTGATGGACCATGGGTAAACTAAGTGAAGATACCACAAACCAAGAAAAGGGACGGATCTTCAAGTTACCAGCCAAGCAACCCAATGGAATAGAAGAAAAAATTAAACTATAACAGACTTAAAATGATATTATCCAGAATAAATGTCACCGATCAGACATTTGAAGGAGAAAAGGAGAAGATCGTCAAAGTGTTTTGTATAATAAAAAGGATAGAAAGGACCTGGAAGATATTCTAAACGAGGTAGTGGTACAGCAGAAACAAGATTCTAAATTACTAAACATAAGAAACAGACTGTTAGAAGATGAAGAAGTTGTGAATAAATATTATTGTATCCACCAAGATATACTCTTTGTTAAAACGAGAAAACATAATAGCACATGGAAACTTGTAGTTCCAAAAACATTAGAAAATAAGATAATTAAGGATTATCATGTTCGATACGGACATATGGGGACTGTAAAAATTGTAAAAGCATTGGAGGAGGAAGTCTTTATAAAAAATATAGTAAGGAAGGTAAACCAAAATATTAAAACATGTGTAATATGTCAAATGGTAAAGACCAATAACGAGAAAAAAGAGGGAACCATGATACCCATCACCTCAACAACAAAGTTAGAAAAAATATTCCTCGATATATGTGGTCCATTCCCACGTAGTGGACGGAGACATAAATACAAGTTTATTGTAATCATGTTAGACCACTATACAAAATATACAAAATTATATGCAATAAACAGAGCTACTACTAAAAAAATACTAGAAATAATAAAAACTAAATATATAACTGAAGTAGGAAGACCATGCATGATAATAACTGACCATGGAACGCAGTTCAAAGGAAAGAAATGGCGGAACGAGTTACTAAAAGAGAATATAAAAACTTACAAAACTTCCAAATACCACCCTAGTAGTAACCCTGCAGAAAGAGTGCTAAGGGAAGTTGGTCGAATACTAAGAACTTATTGTCACAACAACCAAAAGGAATGGCAAAAGTATTTGGCTTCTACCGAAGTATTTCTAAACATTAGTTACCATCAATTTACGGAAAACACCCCATACTTGATGATGTTTGGAAGAAAGCCCCACAGAGAAATACAAGACTTAATAAACTTCCCAGTCAACCCAGAAGACCCCTATGATGAAAACCAATGTTATAACCGTATTATGGAGAAAATAGAAAAACAAAGAGCAAGATATTCACAAAAACAAATTAAAATAATAAAGTATCACAAGGGAGAGAAAGTACTAATCAAAAACAGGGAACTACCCAGTACACTTGAAGGAATAGCCAAAAAATTGCTATTACTATATGTGGGTCCATATGTCATCACAAAGGACAATGGAAACAACACTTATGAGATAAGCAATATAACCACCAAAAAAGTAAAAGGAGTGTACAACCAAGCGTCGATAAAGAAGTTCTATGAAGAAAACTAAACAACTGGAATACGTTCATCCAGAATAAGTGTGACTATCATACACTTGAAGGAGAAGAGGTGCATAATAACGAAGTGTCGAACAAAAAGGAGAAGGCTATAATATGGAATGGAAATGATAATATAATAAATCCACAACCGTGAGAATTGAATTGATACCAAAATAAAATTATATATATAATAAAATGTACGGCCATATGTCATCACGAAGGACAAGTAACTGTAAATAAAATACAGATACCAAAATTCAAAAATTATGTGAGAACAACTTGCAACAACATTTCGATGACTTATGAGGCCTAAAATAAAAAATATCAAAACAAAGGAATGAGTTACATAAATTCCTACTAAGTGAAATCAACTTACAATATATTAAAAAGTTGATGTGTGAAGTATATGAAATAATTAAACAAAATGTACAGAAATAGGAATACGCTGCACAAATTCCTATAGTGTAAGAAAATTAACTTACAAAGAATTATCAAGAATGATTTTTAATACAAATGGAAATATGCAAAAATAAAATCAGACCAAAAAACTGATAAGATAAATACCTGAAATTATAATGAATCAAGGGTATTCAAATATAAAATATAAAAAATCTAAACTGGTACAAAGAAAGAGGGAGATTATGTATGAATCAAATATACAAGCTATGGCTAAAGCAAAATGTTGCTGAATAACTGAGAAAAGTATACCAATGTCTAAGGTAATTAAAATGATCACCATGAGAATTGAAAACCGAATAATGAAAAGTTAATGATGAAATTAACATATAAATAAATAAAAAACAACCAATTGTATGAGCAAATGATAGTATATAGCAAAGGTACAGCGGAAGGAAGAATTAGTAAAAAGCCAAAGTGATCTAAAAACAAACCACAAGGTGGACAATCCCAAAGTATATTATTATTAATTTAAGTCACAAGTTGACAAAAAAGGTATTTATGATTGACTGTTGAAAAGTCCAGCAATCAAATAAACTGAGCAGAGATGACGTGCCTCTGATCTCAGAAAAATGAGTAGTAATGGGAGAAACCAGCTACTAAAGTTAGGGAAAAAATTGTGTATAAGGGAGAAAACACCAATGGAAATAAAATGAAAAACAGATCCAAATAAAATGGAATGAATTCAGTAAGAAGAGAAATAAAGAATGGAGAAACAACCAAGAAAGAAAAGGAAAAAGATTATGTATAACTGATAATTTCATAAAAAACAATGCTAGTGTTTTATCAAAATGATCAATTTTAAAGGAGAGGCATTATGTCACGACACAAATAGCCAACCCAGTACCAGGGATAAAAAATATATTTATAATCGTAAAAATACTTCTTATCAAATAAACTGATTGATTTTAATAAAAATATCAGGAATATGACACGACAATACGACGACTTTAACCTAACCCAAGTGATTGACCCAACATCGAGAAACGAACTAGAAGGGAACCACACAAATAAACAACGAGAATAAGAAAATAATAAACCTAAACCACAAGGAAACAAGTTTATGGGTTTAAATGACCCCAAAATGCCCAAAGAAACGGATGAAAAAATCTAATATATTAAACGAACAAGGAAAATGAAGAAGGAGGGAGACAAGCAAAAGTGAAAACCAAGAATGGTTCACCAAAACAAGTAAAAAAGCACTCAACAAGAACATTTAAACCAAAACAATGGTTATCAGGAGGAAGGAGAGATAACGGTTACTACCCATTAAAAAGGCAACCTAAACCACAAATAAGAATTGTTATTAGTTAGTAAGTATTAGTTATTAAGTATTAATTGTCATTAGGATTAAGTCATGAAAGAGAAATAAGTATAGGGGTCACCCACTATAAAACAAATGATATAAACAGTGATATAGTGAAATAGTGTAGGTGTAAGAACCCCAAAGTGAAGTGTGACACTAGTGAAGTTATAATTAACAATAAATAATTTACAAGTGAAGGTAAGAGAAAGATTGGAAATTAACAGTGAATAAATAGCTGATGAATAAATAGTATTAAGAGTGAATTATAGTATAAGGTATAGTAAACACTAGAAGTGATGATGACTTTTTATTTAAAAAAGATGTTCAATAGAGCTAAGTTTAATTATAGTCAGTAGTAAGTAAAAAGGGAGGATTCCAGAATAGAATAAATTGAACGTGTTACCATGGAGGGAATATAAAAATTGTTTAGAGATTAAGAAGTTAAAAACTAACAAAGATACCTAAAATTATAAAGAATTGTTATTAATTTCATAGAAAATGAGGTTGTTTATCACAACACAAATAATATGTGTTATGAACTAAAAAATTAGCAAATAAGGATAAGTTAGAAGGGAGTGATAATGTTCTTTAATCAAAACAATAACTCTAATAACTTATAAACAAAAATTGTGTTCATGTTAATGTTATGAAGATGATATGGCTGAATGAAATGTGCAGTCCATAAGCCTAATATTATGTTTTAAAGACTGAAATAGAGAAAGCAATATTGAACAATAAACAACACACCTACAGACTCAAAACACAACACAACTAATAAAAATAACAAAGTAAGGCCCAATAGGCTGAACCAAAATGTGATTTGAACGAAATAAGTAAATTATTATAATGGCTACCTAGGCCTAGAAAAAACATAACTGTCAGAACCAAACAACCAAAAATTATAACAAATTGAATCAGAATTTAGAAAATCTGAGGTGAAGGAATCACCAAGAATAAATTGTAGATCATTTATAACACAAAATATTGTAATAGGCATTATTATATAAAAAGAAATGTAATTAACAAGCATTAACATAATTGTAAAAACTTAAAATCTGAAAATACCCAAGCTTGTGGGGTATCAAAATAATCTATGAACGAGAATAAATACTATAGTGACAATATTTATTAACCAGGAAGGAAGATGGAGGAATAACAGTAATCAGAAGATATACGAAGAATTCGAATTTTTGATAACAATACATCAACTCAAAATCAACCAATCCGAATAATACCGTTACTATGGAAACGGCGGTTGAAGACAGAAAATACCGTTGGAAATAAAGAGAAGCGAAGCGTCATCAAGCCAATACAGATGCAAAAGTTTGGAAGAGCGTTTTTTCAGTGTAAACCATGAAAATAACTATTCAAAGTTGCTGAAATCGATCACTAAAGAAGCAGATGACCGTTGCAGCAGATATGTCAAGACCCAAGACCAATTAAACTGAAATTATACTTGAAAAGAACGTCAAAAAACATGACGAAAAAGATGCCACATCTAGTGAAGCCCAAAATCCAAGATACTGAATTTATGCAGCCAAACCCTATCTTGAATAAACTCCGAAGACATCTAGACCCGTTGAAGTGTTAAGTACTAACCAATTATTTATTTTCCAACAACCCTAATCACTTTAAATAATTTTGAAAGGTAAAATTACCACACTATAGAAACAGCATTTCTCTTTCATAGAATATTTGAACAAATTAAAACGTAAAGAAACTTTGTTAACATTGAATAACCTAAGAATTAAACACGAACTTCCAGAACACTTTTACGACACAACACAACAGATTGTAACAGCACACTTTATCTTTCCTGTACACTTAGATTACGGTAATTTGTATTTTTATTGTAACCATTGTAGTTCTTTAACTCATAGCCAAAAGAATCCACGGATTTTGAAACCAAAACATTGTAATAAGCCTAACGTAAACAGTGATGCTAGGTTAAATGGTTTCTAAATCAATTCGCCGCCCTGAAAACAAGATCTCATGTAACCAGTTGATAATTATTTTGTTGTAATTGTAAATGTTTTCAATTATCACCCATTAAAAAAATATTTATTACAGGGACTAACCAGCGTTATCATTTCATAGGGAGTGCTATATAATAATTACTTGTGTTTACGAATAAGTCATAGCAGTAAGCAGGTTGTCAGACACACAGCCAGAAGCGACGATTGTGACGGCCGTGCGAGCGGGAACTATTTGAATGCACCAACCCGCAACGCTGATAACTTGTTCAAACACAATTTTTAGTTGTTTTGTAAAACGACTTGGCGCCACCCGGGATTATCACACCCCCTAAGAATAACAGGTAAGGTTACTGCCGTAATATACAGGTGATCAGATCTACGCTACGAACATCGCTAGCCATCAAAATTACTGTAACGACCCGGTGCGAGGCGAACGCACTAATCATCCAAACACATTATTTTTTATGTACACATTTTGCAGGTACGTCTTATGTAATTCGTTACAGATTGACGAATACCAGGTGAGGTTTGAAAGTAGACGGAACGAACGACGATATACGTTACAAATTGGCGACCAACCGGTGAGGCCGTAAAAGAAGGTCAACGGCGGCTATGAATAGGCACGATATGGTTACGAGGAGCAAAGGGAAGGAAGCACCAAACCAAGAAGGAAACCCAGAAGAAATGGAGGAAGTTGAGGAAGTAGAAGTGGAGGAAACGACTGGAGAATTGTCAGAAGAAATCCCACAGGAGGACCAAATGGAAAATCCAATTCAACCAGAACCGGAAGTGGAAGTAATGGTAGGGGACCAACCTAGCAAACCCACTCAGAAAGAAGACCTGAGCACGCAGGAAATGCTCAGGAGGATGATGGGACAAATGTACCAAGACAAGGAAGAGAGAAGACAAGACAAGGAAGAGAGAAGACAAGAGAGAAGACAAGACAATAAAGAATTGAATAAAAAATTAGAGTCAGACAAAGAAGAATTGAATAAAAAATTAGAGTCATTGCAAGAGGGAAGGAAACAAGACAGAGAATTCTTGAATAAAAAATTAGAGTCAGACAAAGAAGAATTGAATAAAAAATTAGAGTCATTGCAAGAGGGAAGGAAGGAAGACAGGAAATTTTTGGAGGAGAACATAGAGCTCCTGAATAACAAGATGGAAAGCAGCCAAGAGACGTTAGAAAAGAAGAGTGAGGAGCTGAAAAGACAAATAAAAAAGGATCTTGAAGTGTTAAATAACAAGATTGAAAATAATTGTGAGACACTCCTACAGCAAATAAAGGAAGATGGTGAGAAGAACAGAGAAGAATTAAGATTCATGCTAGTAGAGTTTTGTGAAGAAGTTAAACCGGCAAAAACGGGGATGAATAAGAGATGGGAAGAAACAAATTACCCAGTAAATCACCTTCAAGAAACTTTAGATAGTGATTTCAACCAATTGAGTGAAACACTAGACAGCACTCCTGGAAGCATCAAAGAAACGTTGGATGAGAACATGGAACCAGGGAATCAGAAAATAACACAGAAGGAGATGGAAATTGTAGAAGAAACAAATATATTGTTTTCTGAACATACAGATAACAATGACACCAAGAAAATCAAACACATAAAAACCAACCACAGAAGAGGAAGAAAGAAGAACCGAATAATTAAGAAAATTAAGAAAACAGAGGAATTAAGAAAGGTATATAAGAGGAAACTCATCAAAACACGAGAAGAAGTGGAGATGATGAAGAACGGACTGATCGATGTGTTTAATTTGCCCATTACCTACCAAAGCAAATTAATAAAGTACAAAGATTGTAGGAGGACTCTGAGGGAAATTATAAAAGGAATTCAGAACCAAACAGCGGATGAAAAATTCAACAAATCAATACTTGGATGGAAGATGCCAGAAATAGAAATGACTGACAACAAAACAGAGTATAACAGATCAAGAAGGTCAATAAAATACTGGAGCACACCAGAAATGGAAATACCAAATAAAAAAGCAAAGATAATATTAATGAGAGATGCACAATTAACTTCTCTGATTAATGGACAAAATATTCAAATGTTTGCGGTAAACATAAAGACTACAGAACATATGGTATTAGAGGAATTATGGTACAAGACGGAGGAGACCTATTTCACCAGTAAGAAAACAGTTCTCCAGAGTTATCCGAACCATAAGGGCAGAGGAACTGATGGACCATGGGTAAACTAAGTGAAGATACCACAAACCAAGAAAAGGGACGGATCTTCAAGTTACCAGCCAAGCAACCCAATGGAATAGAAGAAAAAATTAAACTATAACAGACTTAAAATGATATTATCCAGAATAAATGTCACCGATCAGACATTTGAAGGAGAAAAGGAGAAGATCGTCAAAGTGTTTTGTATAATAAAAAGGATAGAAAGGACCTGGAAGATATTCTAAACGAGGTAGTGGTACAGCAGAAACAAGATTCTAAATTACTAAACATAAGAAACAGACTGTTAGAAGATGAAGAAGTTGTGAATAAATATTATTGTATCCACCAAGATATACTCTTTGTTAAAACGAGAAAACATAATAGCACATGGAAACTTGTAGTTCCAAAAACATTAGAAAATAAGATAATTAAGGATTATCATGTTCGATACGGACATATGGGGACTGTAAAAATTGTAAAAGCATTGGAGGAGGAAGTCTTTATAAAAAATATAGTAAGGAAGGTAAACCAAAATATTAAAACATGTGTAATATGTCAAATGGTAAAGACCAATAACGAGAAAAAAGAGGGAACCATGATACCCATCACCTCAACAACAAAGTTAGAAAAAATATTCCTCGATATATGTGGTCCATTCCCACGTAGTGGACGGAGACATAAATACAAGTTTATTGTAATCATGTTAGACCACTATACAAAATATACAAAATTATATGCAATAAACAGAGCTACTACTAAAAAAATACTAGAAATAATAAAAACTAAATATATAACTGAAGTAGGAAGACCATGCATGATAATAACTGACCATGGAACGCAGTTCAAAGGAAAGAAATGGCGGAACGAGTTACTAAAAGAGAATATAAAAACTTACAAAACTTCCAAATACCACCCTAGTAGTAACCCTGCAGAAAGAGTGCTAAGGGAAGTTGGTCGAATACTAAGAACTTATTGTCACAACAACCAAAAGGAATGGCAAAAGTATTTGGCTTCTACCGAAGTATTTCTAAACATTAGTTACCATCAATTTACGGAAAACACCCCATACTTGATGATGTTTGGAAGAAAGCCCCACAGAGAAATACAAGACTTAATAAACTTCCCAGTCAACCCAGAAGACCCCTATGATGAAAACCAATGTTATAACCGTATTATGGAGAAAATAGAAAAACAAAGAGCAAGATATTCACAAAAACAAATTAAAATAATAAAGTATCACAAGGGAGAGAAAGTACTAATCAAAAACAGGGAACTACCCAGTACACTTGAAGGAATAGCCAAAAAATTGCTATTACTATATGTGGGTCCATATGTCATCACAAAGGACAATGGAAACAACACTTATGAGATAAGCAATATAACCACCAAAAAAGTAAAAGGAGTGTACAACCAAGCGTCGATAAAGAAGTTCTATGAAGAAAACTAAACAACTGGAATACGTTCATCCAGAATAAGTGTGACTATCATACACTTGAAGGAGAAGAGGTGCATAATAACGAAGTGTCGAACAAAAAGGAGAAGGCTATAATATGGAATGGAAATGATAATATAATAAATCCACAACCGTGAGAATTGAATTGATACCAAAATAAAATTATATATATAATAAAATGTACGGCCATATGTCATCACGAAGGACAAGTAACTGTAAATAAAATACAGATACCAAAATTCAAAAATTATGTGAGAACAACTTGCAACAACATTTCGATGACTTATGAGGCCTAAAATAAAAAATATCAAAACAAAGGAATGAGTTACATAAATTCCTACTAAGTGAAATCAACTTACAATATATTAAAAAGTTGATGTGTGAAGTATATGAAATAATTAAACAAAATGTACAGAAATAGGAATACGCTGCACAAATTCCTATAGTGTAAGAAAATTAACTTACAAAGAATTATCAAGAATGATTTTTAATACAAATGGAAATATGCAAAAATAAAATCAGACCAAAAAACTGATAAGATAAATACCTGAAATTATAATGAATCAAGGGTATTCAAATATAAAATATAAAAAATCTAAACTGGTACAAAGAAAGAGGGAGATTATGTATGAATCAAATATACAAGCTATGGCTAAAGCAAAATGTTGCTGAATAACTGAGAAAAGTATACCAATGTCTAAGGTAATTAAAATGATCACCATGAGAATTGAAAACCGAATAATGAAAAGTTAATGATGAAATTAACATATAAATAAATAAAAAACAACCAATTGTATGAGCAAATGATAGTATATAGCAAAGGTACAGCGGAAGGAAGAATTAGTAAAAAGCCAAAGTGATCTAAAAACAAACCACAAGGTGGACAATCCCAACGTATATTATTATTAATTTAAGTCACAAGTTGACAAAAAAGGTATTTATGATTGACTGTTGAAAAGTCCAGCAATCAAATAAACTGAGCAGAGATGACGTGCCTCTGATCTCAGAAAAATGAGTAGTAATGGGAGAAACCAGCTACTAAAGTTAGGGAAAAAATTGTGTATAAGGGAGAAAACACCAATGGAAATAAAATGAAAAACAGATCCAAATAAAATGGAATGAATTCAGTAAGAAGAGAAATAAAGAATGGAGAAACAACCAAGAAAGAAAAGGAAAAAGATTATGTATAACTGATAATTTCATAAAAAACAATGCTAGTGTTTTATCAAAATGATCAATTTTAAAGGAGAGGCATTATGTCACGACACAAATAGCCAACCCAGTACCAGGGATAAAAAATATATTTATAATCGTAAAAATACTTCTTATCAAATAAACTGATTGATTTTAATAAAAATATCAGGAATATGACACGACAATACGACGACTTTAACCTAACCCAAGTGATTGACCCAACATCGAGAAACGAACTAGAAGGGAACCACACAAATAAACAACGAGAATAAGAAAATAATAAACCTAAACCACAAGGAAACAAGTTTATGGGTTTAAATGACCCCAAAATGCCCAAAGAAACGGATGAAAAAATCTAATATATTAAACGAACAAGGAAAATGAAGAAGGAGGGAGACAAGCAAAAGTGAAAACCAAGAATGGTTCACCAAAACAAGTAAAAAAGCACTCAACAAGAACATTTAAACCAAAACAATGGTTATCAGGAGGAAGGAGAGATAACGGTTACTACCCATTAAAAAGGCAACCTAAACCACAAATAAGAATTGTTATTAGTTAGTAAGTATTAGTTATTAAGTATTAATTGTCATTAGGATTAAGTCATGAAAGAGAAATAAGTATAGGGGTCACCCACTATAAAACAAATGATATAAACAGTGATATAGTGAAATAGTGTAGGTGTAAGAACCCCAAAGTGAAGTGTGACACTAGTGAAGTTATAATTAACAATAAATAATTTACAAGTGAAGGTAAGAGAAAGATTGGAAATTAACAGTGAATAAATAGCTGATGAATAAATAGTATTAAGAGTGAATTATAGTATAAGGTATAGTAAACACTAGAAGTGATGATGACTTTTTATTTAAAAAAGATGTTCAATAGAGCTAAGTTTAATTATAGTCAGTAGTAAGTAAAAAGGGAGGATTCCAGAATAGAATAAATTGAACGTGTTACCATGGAGGGAATATAAAAATTGTTTAGAGATTAAGAAGTTAAAAACTAACAAAGATACCTAAAATTATAAAGAATTGTTATTAATTTCATAGAAAATGAGGTTGTTTATCACAACACAAATAATATGTGTTATGAACTAAAAAATTAGCAAATAAGGATAAGTTAGAAGGGAGTGATAATGTTCTTTAATCAAAACAATAACTCTAATAACTTATAAACAAAAATTGTGTTCATGTTAATGTTATGAAGATGATATGGCTGAATGAAATGTGCAGTCCATAAGCCTAATATTATGTTTTAAAGACTGAAATAGAGAAAGCAATATTGAACAATAAACAACACACCTACAGACTCAAAACACAACACAACTAATAAAAATAACAAAGTAAGGCCCAATAGGCTGAACCAAAATGTGATTTGAACGAAATAAGTAAATTATTATAATGGCTACCTAGGCCTAGAAAAAACATAACTGTCAGAACCAAACAACCAAAAATTATAACAAATTGAATCAGAATTTAGAAAATCTGAGGTGAAGGAATCACCAAGAATAAATTGTAGATCATTTATAACACAAAATATTGTAATAGGCATTATTATATAAAAAGAAATGTAATTAACAAGCATTAACATAATTGTAAAAACTTAAAATCTGAAAATACCCAAGCTTGTGGGGTATCAAAATAATCTATGAACGAGAATAAATACTATAGTGACAATATTTATTAACCAGGAAGGAAGATGGAGGAATAACAGTAATCAGAAGATATACGAAGAATTCGAATTTTTGATAACAATACATCAACTCAAAATCAACCAATCCGAATAATACCGTTACTATGGAAACGGCGGTTGAAGACAGAAAATACCGTTGGAAATAAAGAGAAGCGAAGCGTCATCAAGCCAATACAGATGCAAAAGTTTGGAAGAGCGTTTTTTCAGTGTAAACCATGAAAATAACTATTCAAAGTTGCTGAAATCGATCACTAAAGAAGCAGATGACCGTTGCAGCAGATATGTCAAGACCCAAGACCAATTAAACTGAAATTATACTTGAAAAGAACGTCAAAAAACATGACGAAAAAGATGCCACATCTAGTGAAGCCCAAAATCCAAGATACTGAATTTATGCAGCCAAACCCTATCTTGAATAAACTCCGAAGACATCTAGACCCGTTGAAGTGTTAAGTACTAACCAATTATTTATTTTCCAACAACCCTAATCACTTTAAATAATTTTGAAAGGTAAAATTACCACACTATAGAAACAGCATTTCTCTTTCATAGAATATTTGAACAAATTAAAACGTAAAGAAACTTTGTTAACATTGAATAACCTAAGAATTAAACACGAACTTCCAGAACACTTTTACGACACAACACAACAGATTGTAACAGCACACTTTATCTTTCCTGTACACTTAGATTACGGTAATTTGTATTTTTATTGTAACCATTGTAGTTCTTTAACTCATAGCCAAAAGAATCCACGGATTTTGAAACCAAAACATTGTAATAAGCCTAACGTAAACAGTGATGCTAGGTTAAATGGTTTCTAAATCAATTCGCCGCCCTGAAAACAAGATCTCATGTAACCAGTTGATAATTATTTTGTTGTAATTGTAAATGTTTTCAATTATCACCCATTAAAAAAATATTTATTACAGGGACTAACCAGCGTTATCATTTCATAGGGAGTGCTATATAATAATTACTTGTGTTTACGAATAAGTCATAGCAGTAAGCAGGTTGTCAGACACACAGCCAGAAGCGACGATTGTGACGGCCGTGCGAGCGGGAACTATTTGAATGCACCAACCCGCAACGCTGATAACTTGTTCAAACACAATTTTTAGTTGTTTTGTAAAACGACTTGGCGCCACCCGGGATTATCACACCCCCTAAGAATAACAGGTAAGGTTACTGCCGTAATATACAGGTGATCAGATCTACGCTACGAACATCGCTAGCCATCAAAATTACTGTAACGACCCGGTGCGAGGCGAACGCACTAATCATCCAAACACATTATTTTTTATGTACACATTTTGCAGGTACGTCTTATGTAATTCGTTACAGATTGACGAATACCAGGTGAGGTTTGAAAGTAGACGGAACGAACGACGATATACGTTACAAATTGGCGACCAACCGGTGAGGCCGTAAAAGAAGGTCAACGGCGGCTATGAATAGGCACGATATGGTTACGAGGAGCAAAGGGAAGGAAGCACCAAACCAAGAAGGAAACCCAGAAGAAATGGAGGAAGTTGAGGAAGTAGAAGTGGAGGAAACGACTGGAGAATTGTCAGAAGAAATCCCACAGGAGGACCAAATGGAAAATCCAATTCAACCAGAACCGGAAGTGGAAGTAATGGTAGGGGACCAACCTAGCAAACCCACTCAGAAAGAAGACCTGAGCACGCAGGAAATGCTCAGGAGGATGATGGGACAAATGTACCAAGACAAGGAAGAGAGAAGACAAGACAAGGAAGAGAGAAGACAAGAGAGAAGACAAGACAATAAAGAATTGAATAAAAAATTCGAGTCAGACAAAGAAGAATTGAATAAAAAATTAGAGTCATTGCAAGAGGGAAGGAAACAAGACAGAGAATTCTTGAATAAAAAATTAGAGTCAGACAAAGAAGAATTGAATAAAAAATTAGAGTCATTGCAAGAGGGAAGGAAGGAAGACAGGAAATTTTTGGAGGAGAACATAGAGCTCCTGAATAACAAGATGGAAAGCAGCCAAGAGACGTTAGAAAAGAAGAGTGAGGAGCTGAAAAGACAAATAAAAAAGGATCTTGAAGTGTTAAATAACAAGATTGAAAATAATTGTGAGACACTCCTACAGCAAATAAAGGAAGATGGTGAGAAGAACAGAGAAGAATTAAGATTCATGCTAGTAGAGTTTTGTGAAGAAGTTAAACCGGCAAAAACGGGGATGAATAAGAGATGGGAAGAAACAAATTACCCAGTAAATCACCTTCAAGAAACTTTAGATAGTGATTTCAACCAATTGAGTGAAACACTAGACAGCACTCCTGGAAGCATCAAAGAAACGTTGGATGAGAACATGGAACCAGGGAATCAGAAAATAACACAGAAGGAGATGGAAATTGTAGAAGAAACAAATATATTGTTTTCTGAACATACAGATAACAATGACACCAAGAAAATCAAACACATAAAAACCAACCACAGAAGAGGAAGAAAGAAGAACCGAATAATTAAGAAAATTAAGAAAACAGAGGAATTAAGAAAGGTATATAAGAGGAAACTCATCAAAACACGAGAAGAAGTGGAGATGATGAAGAACGGACTGATCGATGTGTTTAATTTGCCCATTACCTACCAAAGCAAATTAATAAAGTACAAAGATTGTAGGAGGACTCTGAGGGAAATTATAAAAGGAATTCAGAACCAAACAGCGGATGAAAAATTCAACAAATCAATACTTGGATGGAAGATGCCAGAAATAGAAATGACTGACAACAAAACAGAGTATAACAGATCAAGAAGGTCAATAAAATACTGGAGCACACCAGAAATGGAAATACCAAATAAAAAAGCAAAGATAATATTAATGAGAGATGCACAATTAACTTCTCTGATTAATGGACAAAATATTCAAATGTTTGCGGTAAACATAAAGACTACAGAACATATGGTATTAGAGGAATTATGGTACAAGACGGAGGAGACCTATTTCACCAGTAAGAAAACAGTTCTCCAGAGTTATCCGAACCATAAGGGCAGAGGAACTGATGGACCATGGGTAAACTAAGTGAAGAT
This sequence comes from Magicicada septendecula, assembly GCA_034769895.1. NCBI lineage: Eukaryota > Metazoa > Arthropoda > Insecta > Hemiptera > Cicadidae > Magicicada > Magicicada septendecula. The sequence goes on from CM068372.1 coordinate 139,927,895, forward strand.
ACCACAAACCAAGAAAAGGGACGGATCTTCAAGTTACCAGCCAAGCAACCCAATGGAATAGAAGAAAAAATTAAACTATAACAGACTTAAAATGATATTATCCAGAATAAATGTCACCGATCAGACATTTGAAGGAGAAAAGGAGAAGATCGTCAAAGTGTTTTGTATAATAAAAAGGATAGAAAGGACCTGGAAGATATTCTAAACGAGGTAGTGGTACAGCAGAAACAAGATTCTAAATTACTAAACATAAGAAACAGACTGTTAGAAGATGAAGAAGTTGTGAATAAATATTATTGTATCCACCAAGATATACTCTTTGTTAAAACGAGAAAACATAATAGCACATGGAAACTTGTAGTTCCAAAAACATTAGAAAATAAGATAATTAAGGATTATCATGTTCGATACGGACATATGGGGACTGTAAAAATTGTAAAAGCATTGGAGGAGGAAGTCTTTATAAAAAATATAGTAAGGAAGGTAAACCAAAATATTAAAACATGTGTAATATGTCAAATGGTAAAGACCAATAACGAGAAAAAAGAGGGAACCATGATACCCATCACCTCAACAACAAAGTTAGAAAAAATATTCCTCGATATATGTGGTCCATTCCCACGTAGTGGACGGAGACATAAATACAAGTTTATTGTAATCATGTTAGACCACTATACAAAATATACAAAATTATATGCAATAAACAGAGCTACTACTAAAAAAATACTAGAAATAATAAAAACTAAATATATAACTGAAGTAGGAAGACCATGCATGATAATAACTGACCATGGAACGCAGTTCAAAGGAAAGAAATGGCGGAACGAGTTACTAAAAGAGAATATAAAAACTTATAAAACTTCCAAATACCACCCTAGTAGTAACCCTGCAGAAAGAGTGCTAAGGGAAGTTGGTCGAATACTAAGAACTTATTGTCACAACAACCAAAAGGAATGGCAAAAGTATTTGGCTTCTACCGAAGTATTTCTAAACATTAGTTACCATCAATTTACGGAAAACACCCCATACTTGATGATGTTTGGAAGAAAGCCCCACAGAGAAATACAAGACTTAATAAACTTCCCAGTCAACCCAGAAGACCCCTATGATGAAAACCAATGTTATAACCGTATTATGGAGAAAATAGAAAAACAAAGAGCAAGATATTCACAAAAACAAATTAAAATAATAAAGTATCACAAGGGAGAGAAAGTACTAATCAAAAACAGGGAACTACCCAGTACACTTGAAGGAATAGCCAAAAAATTGCTATTACTATATGTGGGTCCATATGTCATCACAAAGGACAATGGAAACAACACTTATGAGATAAGCAATATAACCACCAAAAAAGTAAAAGGAGTGTACAACCAAGCGTCGATAAAGAAGTTCTATGAAGAAAACTAAACAACTGGAATACGTTCATCCAGAATAAGTGTGACTATCATACACTTGAAGGAGAAGAGGTGCATAATAACGAAGTGTCGAACAAAAAGGAGAAGGCTATAATATGGAATGGAAATGATAATATAATAAATCCACAACCGTGAGAATTGAATTGATACCAAAATAAAATTATATATATAATAAAATGTACGGCCATATGTCATCACGAAGGACAAGTAACTGTAAATAAAATACAGATACCAAAATTCAAAAATTATGTGAGAACAACTTGCAACAACATTTCGATGACTTATGAGGCCTAAAATAAAAAATATCAAAACAAAGGAATGAGTTACATAAATTCCTACTAAGTGAAATCAACTTACAATATATTAAAAAGTTGATGTGTGAAGTATATGAAATAATTAAACAAAATGTACAGAAATAGGAATACGCTGCACAAATTCCTATAGTGTAAGAAAATTAACTTACAAAGAATTATCAAGAATGATTTTTAATACAAATGGAAATATGCAAAAATAAAATCAGACCAAAAAACTGATAAGATAAATACCTGAAATTATAATGAATCAAGGGTATTCAAATATAAAATATAAAAAATCTAAACTGGTACAAAGAAAGAGGGAGATTATGTATGAATCAAATATACAAGCTATGGCTAAAGCAAAATGTTGCTGAATAACTGAGAAAAGTATACCAATGTCTAAGGTAATTAAAATGATCACCATGAGAATTGAAAACCGAATAATGAAAAGTTAATGATGAAATTAACATATAAATAAATAAAAAACAACCAATTGTATGAGCAAATGATAGTATATAGCAAAGGTACAGCGGAAGGAAGAATTAGTAAAAAGCCAAAGTGATCTAAAAACAAACCACAAGGTGGACAATCCCAAAGTATATTATTATTAATTTAAGTCACAAGTTGACAAAAAAGGTATTTATGATTGACTGTTGAAAAGTCCAGCAATCAAATAAACTGAGCAGAGATGACGTGCCTCTGATCTCAGAAAAATGAGTAGTAATGGGAGAAACCAGCTACTAAAGTTAGGGAAAAAATTGTGTATAAGGGAGAACACACCAATGGAAATAAAATGAAAAACAGATCCAAATAAAATGGAATGAATTCAGTAAGAAGAGAAATAAAGAATGGAGAAACAACCAAGAAAGAAAAGGAAAAAGATTATGTATAACTGATAATTTCATAAAAAACAATGCTAGTGTTTTATCAAAATGATCAATTTTAAAGGAGAGGCATTATGTCACGACACAAATAGCCAACCCAGTACCAGGGATAAAAAATATATTTATAATCGTAAAAATACTTCTTATCAAATAAACTGATTGATTTTAATAAAAATATCAGGAATATGACACGACAATACGACGACTTTAACCTAACCCAAGTGATTGACCCAACATCGAGAAACGAACTAGAAGGGAACCACACAAATAAACAACGAGAATAAGAAAATAATAAACCTAAACCACAAGGAAACAAGTTTATGGGTTTAAATGACCCCAAAATGCCCAAAGAAACGGATGAAAAAATCTAATATATTAAACGAACAAGGAAAATGAAGAAGGAGGGAGACAAGCAAAAGTGAAAACCAAGAATGGTTCACCAAAACAAGTAAAAAAGCACTCAACAAGAACATTTAAACCAAAACAATGGTTATCAGGAGGAAGGAGAGATAACGGTTACTACCCATTAAAAAGGCAACCTAAACCACAAATAAGAATTGTTATTAGTTAGTAAGTATTAGTTATTAAGTATTAATTGTCATTAGGATTAAGTCATGAAAGAGAAATAAGTATAGGGGTCACCCACTATAAAACAAATGATATAAACAGTGATATAGTGAAATAGTGTAGGTGTAAGAACCCCAAAGTGAAGTGTGACACTAGTGAAGTTATAATTAACAATAAATAATTTACAAGTGAAGGTAAGAGAAAGATTGGAAATTAACAGTGAATAAATAGCTGATGAATAAATAGTATTAAGAGTGAATTATAGTATAAGGTATAGTAAACACTAGAAGTGATGATGACTTTTTATTTAAAAAAGATGTTCAATAGAGCTAAGTTTAATTATAGTCAGTAGTAAGTAAAAAGGGAGGATTCCAGAATAGAATAAATTGAACGTGTTACCATGGAGGGAATATAAAAATTGTTTAGAGATTAAGAAGTTAAAAACTAACAAAGATACCTAAAATTATAAAGAATTGTTATTAATTTCATAGAAAATGAGGTTGTTTATCACAACACAAATAATATGTGTTATGAACTAAAAAATTAGCAAATAAGGATAAGTTAGAAGGGAGTGATAATGTTCTTTAATCAAAACAATAACTCTAATAACTTATAAACAAAAATTGTGTTCATGTTAATGTTATGAAGATGATATGGCTGAATGAAATGTGCAGTCCATAAGCCTAATATTATGTTTTAAAGACTGAAATAGAGAAAGCAATATTGAACAATAAACAACACACCTACAGACTCAAAACACAACACAACTAATAAAAATAACAAAGTAAGGCCCAATAGGCTGAACCAAAATGTGATTTGAACGAAATAAGTAAATTATTATAATGGCTACCTAGGCCTAGAAAAAACATAACTGTCAGAACCAAACAACCAAAAATTATAACAAATTGAATCAGAATTTAGAAAATCTGAGGTGAAGGAATCACCAAGAATAAATTGTAGATCATTTATAACACAAAATATTGTAATAGGCATTATTATATAAAAAGAAATGTAATTAACAAGCATTAACATAATTGTAAAAACTTAAAATCTGAAAATACCCAAGCTTGTGGGGTATCAAAATAATCTATGAACGAGAATAAATACTATAGTGACAATATTTATTAACCAGGAAGGAAGATGGAGGAATAACAGTAATCAGAAGATATACGAAGAATTCGAATTTTTGATAACAATACATCAACTCAAAATCAACCAATCCGAATAATACCGTTACTATGGAAACGGCGGTTGAAGACAGAAAATACCGTTGGAAATAAAGAGAAGCGAAGCCTCATCAAGCCAATACAGATGCAAAAGTTTGGAAGAGCGTTTTTTCAGTGTAAACCATGAAAATAACTATTCAAAGATGCTGAAATCGATCACTAAAGAAGCAGATGACCGTTGCAGCAGATATGTCAAGACCCAAGACCAATTAAACTGAAATTATACTTGAAAAGAACGTCAAAAAACATGACGAAAAAGATGCCACATCTAGTGAAGCCCAAAATCCAAGAAAACTGAATTTATGCAGCCAAACCCTATCTTGAATAAACTCCGAAGACATCTAGACCCGTTGAAGTGTTAAGTACTAACCAGTTATTTATTTTCCAACAACACTAATCACTTTAAATAATTTTGAAAGGTAAAATTACCACACTATAGAAACAGCATTTCTCTTTCATAGAATATTTGAACAAATTAAAACGTAAAGAAACTTTGTTAACATTGAATAACCTAAGAATTAAACACGAACTTCCAGAACACTTTTACGACACAACACAACAGATTGTAACAGCACACTTTATCTTTCCTGTACACTTAGATTACGGTAATTTGTATTTTTATTGTAACCATTGTAGTTCTTTAACTCATAGCCAAAAGAATCCACGGATTTTGAAACCAAAACATTGTAATAAGCCTAACGTAAACAGTGACGCTAGGTTAAATAGTTTCTAAATCAATTCGCCGCCCTGAAAACAAGATCTCATGTAAGCAGTTGATAATTATTTTGTTGTAATTGTAAATGTTTTCAATTATCACCCATTAAAAAATATTTATTACAGGGAGTAACCAGCGTTATCATTTCATAGGGAGTGCTATATAATAATTACTTGTGTTTACGAATAAGTCATAGCAGTAAGCAGGTTGTCAGACACACAGCCAGAAGCGACGATTGTGACGGCCGTGCGAGCGGGAACTATTTGAATGCACCAACCCGCAACGCTGATAACTTGTTCAAACACAATTTTTAGTTGTTTTGTAAAACGACTTGGCGCCACCCGGGATTATCACACCCCCTAAGAATAACAGGTAAGGTTACTGCCGTAATATACAGGTGATCAGATCTACGCTACGAACATCGCTAGCCATCAAAATTACTGTAACGATCCGGTGCGAGGTGAACGCACTAATCATCAAAATACATTATTTTTTATGTACACATTTTGCAGGTACGTCTTATGTAATTCGTTACAGATTGACGAATACCAGGTGAGGTTTGAAAGTAGACGGAACGAACGACGATATACGTTACAATATATATCTCTCGTAGGGAATATGCATACAAGCATATGCACATACACGTACAGCATTCATACTTGTATAGACGTATATACCCCTCACTTACGTATATCGAAATATACTGTAAGGAAGAATACATATGCCATACCCTCATTCACACACACGCAAACACCCATTCAGACAGAATATATATATACAGTAAGCATACAATGACACTTACCGAGTAAACGTAGAAGGAATCTCTCCTTAAGGAAACTCGTGTAATCGTATTATGGAACATACAGTATTCGCATTTTTAACACAGAGGCATGGATTGCAAAGAAATGTATCTACTTCCTGTTCCAAAATAAACGTTGTTCCACCTGCAGACACAAATATGACAAATTATATAAAAGTTTTTGGGCATAAAAGAATATTTGGGCAACAAATGTATACATTTTACTGTCACGTGTGATTCATTTGTACAGAGATTCTATCGTTTTCACGGCACGAGAATGCCATCTATATAATTTTCAAATTAGATATGTGTGTACGTAAATGTAAGGTTCGTGCAGTAAGTAAAGTTATCCGCTCAAATAAGTTGGCAACAGCACTTCTGTTTCACGAAATTCCCTGTTTACTTTTGTCTGGATATATTCTACGTCCCATATTATCCTTTCGCAATAACACGAAGAAGATTATTTCTATATTTGCGAAGCAATTTTATTATATATTTTTTTAAATGTATCTCCGTACGTGCAGAATGCTGAAACGTTACCGCATGACTTGTTGTTCGTAACTGGAAAACTCAAGAACATTCCTATATAGAATTATATTTTTAATATTGTCTACAATTTCATAGAGTGTTAGGCGTATATGAAGACCGATATATTCCCGAATCCCTGTGCCGTAAAATGAAATACTAAAGACTGTTATTAATTCTAATTGCTGCCAGTGAATTCGTCTATGCATGAGCATTTAATAATAATTAACATTAATTTACAAACTTACATTTTGCTTACCATAAGTATTTGATAAATTTTTCCACTTTCCTCTTAGGGACGTTATTCTCGTTTAGTTGTGATTGAGTAGAAAACAATCACTAAAATAATACATGGTTTATGCATCTTCTTTTCCAAATCATATATTAACATTATTTTCCAATTTAATAGATTTATAACACCTCTTCATACACCTTGAACACCACTTTGCTATTGACAACAGATTTTCTCCTGCACAGATTAATAAGTTTTGTTCATATTGCGTATTGATGTAGCATTAATGTCTCCTGAAATAATTATCAGTGTCACCTACTGCTGACAATTACTCATATAAAATTTTTGTGTTTCTGTATTTACGGTTTGGGCCTTCTTTTTGAATCTCTGCTCTTTTAGTGCACTTCCAATAGTGACAAGTTTATGTTCTTCACTTTCTTGTGTCTAGTTGCCGTTCATTGTTGTCGTATGCATTATCTCAAAGCAAAATTAACCTTCAGATTTTTATAAAACCAGACGATATAGACTAACTTTAACTCCTGTTTTTAGAAAGAACATAGAGGTATGCTAAAAACCTTGAAACAGTTATATGTCCGAAATAAACCTGATGATTGGCGTGTACATAAAATTTAGTTAAAAAATTCACCGTTACAAACACACTCACAAATAGGCAAAAAGAATAAGAAAAGTCTATATTATTTATTTATGTTATATTACTCACCAAACATTTTCGCATGTGATAACTAGTAGATTGTAGTTGTTATCTGCTGATAACGAAGGACATGAAGGTCTTTGTAGCACGTTTACTTGACTGGTATGCAAGACTAGCTCTCTTCATCGTCACGTCATAGTTCAACCTACACACACAAACTTCGGACATGTATATATATCTGTCGTACGGTATGTGCATACAAGCTTATGCACATACACGTACTGCATTCATACATGTATAGACGTATATATCCTTCACTTACATATATCGAAATACACTGTAAGGAAGAATACATATGCCATACCCTAATTCACACAGGCAAACACCCATTCAGACAGAATATATATACAGTAAGCATACAACGACACTTACCGAATAAACGTAGCAGGAAACTCTCCTTAAAGAAACGCATGTAATCGTCTTATTGAACATACAGTATTCGCATTTTTAACACAGAGGCATGAATTGCAAAGAAGTGTATGTACTTCCTGTTCCTAAATAAGCTTTGTTCCACCTGCAGAAACAAATATTACAAATTATATAAAAGTCTTTGGGCATAAAAGTATATTAGTGCAACAAATGTATACATTTTGCTATCACGTGTGATTCATGTGTACAGAGATTCTATCGTTTTCACGGCACGAGAATGCCATCTATATAATTTTCAATTTAGATATATGTGTACGTAAATGTAAGGTTCACGCAGTAAGTAAAGTTATCCGCTCAAATAAGTTGGCAACAGCACTTCTGTTTCACGAAATTCCCTGTTTACTTTTGTCTGGATATATTCTACGTCCCATATTATCCTTTCGCAATAACACGAAGAAGATTATTTCCATATTTGCGAAGCAATTTTATTATATATTTTTTTAAATGTATCTACGGACGTGAACAATGCAGAAACGTTACTGCATGACTTGTAATCCCTAACTGGAAAACTCAAGAACATTCCAATATAGAATAATATTTTTAATTTTGCTTAAAATTTCATAGAGTTTTAGGCGTATAAGAAGACCGATATATTCCCGAATCCCTGTGTCGTAAAAAGAAATAGTGAAGACTGTTATTAAATCTAATTGCGGCCAGTGAAATCGCCTATGCATGAGAATTTAATAATAATTAACATTAATTTGCAAACTTAAATTTTTGTTTACCATAAGTTTTTGATAAATTTTCCACATTCCTCTTAGGAACGTTATTCACGTTTAGTTGTGATTGAGTAGAAAAAAATCAATAAAATAATACATGGTTTATGCATCTTCTTTTCCAAATCATATATTAACATTACTTTCCAATTTAATAGATTTATAACACCTCTTCATACCCTTTGAAAACCACTTTGCTATTGACCATAGGTTTCCTCCTGCACAGATTAATAGATTTGTTCATATTGCGTATTAATGTGGCTTTAATGACTCCTGAAATAATTATCAGAGTCACCTACTCCTAAAAATTACTCATTTAAAAATTATTGTGTTTCAGTATTTACGGTTTGGGCCTTCCTTTTGATTCTCAGCTCTGCTAGTGCACTTCCAATAGTGACAAATTGACGTTCTTCACTTTCTTGTGTCTAGTTGCCGTTCATTGCTGTTGTGTGCATTATCTCAAAGCAAAATTAACTTTCAGATTTTTTTAAAACTAGATGATAATAAATAATTTTAACTCCTGTTTTTAGAAACAGCATAGAGTAATGCTAACAACCTTGAAACAAATATATGCCCGAAATAAACCTGATGATTGGCGTGTACATACAATTTAGTTAAAAAAATTCACCGTTACAAACACACTCACAAATAGGCAAAAAGAATAAGAAAAGTCTATATTATTTATTTATGTTATATTACTCACCAAACATTTTCGCATGTGATAACTAGTTGATTGTAGTTGGTATCTGCTTATAACGAAGGACATGAAGGTTTTTGTAGCACGTTTACTTGACTGGTATGCAAGACTAGCTCTCTTCATCGTCACACGTCATAGTTCAGCCTACACACACAAACTTCGGACATATATATATATCTGTCGTACGGTATGTGCGTACAAGCGTATGCACATACACGTACAGCATTAACACTTGTATAGACGTATAGACCCTTCACTTACGTATATCGAAATATACTGAAAAGAAGAATACATATGCCATACCCTCATTCACACACGCAAACACCCATTCAGACAGAATATATATACAGTAAGCAAACAATGACACTTACCGAGTAAACGTAGAAGGAAACTCTCCTTAAGGAAACGCATGTAATCGTCTTATTTTTCATACAGTATTCGCATTTTAAACACAGCGGCATGAATTGCAAAGAAATGTATGTACTTCCTGTTCCCAAATAAACTTTGTTCCACCTGCAGAAACAAATATGACAAATTATATAAAAGTCTTTGGGCATAAAAGTATATTTGTGCAACAAATGTATACATTTTGCTGTCACGTGTGATTCATGTGTACAGAGATTCTATCGTTTTCACGGCACGAGAATGCTATCTATATAATTTTCAATTTAGATATATGTGTACGTAAAAGTAAGGTTCATGCAGTAATTAAAGTTATCCGCTCAAATAAGTTGGCAACAGTACTTCTGTTTCACGAAATTCCCTGTTTACTTAAGTCTGGATATATTCTATGTCCCATATTATCCTTTCGCAATAACAAGAAGACGATTACTTCTATATTTGCGAAGCAATTGTTATTATATATTTTTTTTAATGTATCTCCGTACGTGAAGAATGCTGAATCGTTACTGCAAGACTTGTAATTCGTAACTGGAAAATTCAAGAACATTCCTATATAGAGTTATATTTTCAATATTGCCTAAAATTTCATAGAGTTTTAGGCGTATAAGAAGACCGATATATTCCCGAATCCCTGTGTCGTAAAAAGAAATAGTGAAGACTGTTATTAAATCTAATTGCGGCCAGTGAAATCGCCTATGCATGAGAATTTAATAATAATTAACATTAATTTGCAAACTTAAATTTTTGTTTACCATAAGTATTTGATAAATTTTCCACATTCCTCTTAGGAACGTTATTCACGTTTAGTAGTGATTGAGTAGAAAAAAATCAATAAAATAATACATGGTTTATGCATCTTCTTTTCCAAATCATATATTAACATTACTTTCCAATTTAATAGATTTATAACACATCTTCATACCCCTTGAAAACAACTTTGCTATTGACCACAGGTTTTCTTCTGCACATATTAATAGATTTTGTTCATACTGCGTATTGATGTACCTTTAATGTCTCCTGAAATAATTATCAGTGTCACCTACTGCTGACAATTACTCATATAAAATTTACGGTTTGGGCCTTCTTTTTGAATCTCAGCTCTGCTAGTGCACTTCCAATAATGACAAGTTTATGTTCTTCACTTTCGTGTGTCTAGTTGCCGTTCATTGCTGTCGTATGCATTATCTGGAAGCAAAATTAACTTTCAGATTTTTCTAAAACCAGACGATAATAAATAACTTTAACTCCTGTTTTTAGAAAGAGCATAGACGTATGCTAACAACGTTGAAAAAGATATATGTCCGAAATAAACCTGATAATTGGCGTGTACATAAAATTTAGTTAAAAAAATTCACAGTTACAAACACACTCACAAATAGGCAAAAAGAATAAGAAAAGTCTATATTATTTATTTATGTTATATTACTCAAAAAACATTTTCGCATGTGATAACTTGTAGGTTGTAGTTGTTATCTGCTGATAATGAAGGACATAAAGGTCTTTGTAGCACGTTTACTTGACTGGTATGCAAGACTAGCTCTCTTCATCGTCACGTCATAGTTCAGCCTAGACACACAAACTTCGGACATGTATATATATCTGTCGTACGGAATGTGCATAAAAGCGTATGCACATACACGTACAGCATTCATACTTGTATAGACGTATATACCCCTCACTTACGTATATCGAAATATACTGTAAGGAAGAATACATATGCCATACCCTCATTCACACACGCAAACACACATTCAGACAGAATATATATATACAGTAAGCATACAATGACACTTACCGAGTAAACGTAGAAGGAATCTCTCCTTAAGGAAACTCATGTAATCGTATTATGGAACATACAGTATTCGCATTTTTATCACAGAGGCATGAATTGCAAAGAAATGTATGTACTTCCTGTTCCAAAATAAACGTTGTTCCACCTGCAGAAAAAAATATGACAAATTATATAAAAGTTTTTGGGCATAAAAGAATATTTGGACAACAAATGTATACATTTTACTGCCACGTGTGATTCATTTGTACAGAGATTCTATCGTTTTCACGGCACGAGAATGCCATCTATATAATTTTTAAATTAGATATGTGTGTACGTAAATGTAAGGTTCGTGCAGTAAGTAAAGTTATCCGCTCAAATAAGTTGGCAACAGCACTTCTGTTTCACGAAATTCCCTGTTTACTTTTGTCTGGATATATTCTACGTCCCATATTATCCTTTCGCAATAACACGAAGAAGATTATTTCCATATTTGCGAAGCAATTTTATTATATATTTTTTTAAATGTATCTACGGACGTGAACAATGCAGAAACGTTACTGCATGACTTGTAATCCCTAACTGGAAAACTCAAGAACATTCCAATATAGAATAATATTTTTAATTTTGCTTAAAATTTCATAGAGTTTTAGGCGTATAAGAAGACCGATATATTCCCGAATCCCTGTGTCGTAAAAAGAAATAGTGAAGACTGTTATTAAATCTAATTGCGGCCAGTGAAATCGCCTATGCATGAGAATTTAATAATAATTAACAATAATTTGCAAACTTAAATTTTGGTTTACCATAAGTATTTGATAAATTTTCCACATTCCTCTTAGGAAAGTTATTCACGTTTAGTTGTGATTGAGTAGAAAAAAATCAATAAAATAATACATGGTTTATGCATCTTCTTTTCCAAATCATATATTAACATTACTTTCCAATTTAATAGATTTATAACACCTCTTTGAAAACCACTTTGCTATTGACCATAGGTTTTCTCCTGCACAGATTAATAGATTTGTTCATATTGCGTATTAATGTGGCTTTAATGACTCCTGAAATAATTATCAGAGTCACCTACTCCTGAAAATTACTCATTTAAAAATTATTGTGTTTAAGTATTTACGGTTTGGGCCTTCCTTTTGATTCTCAGCTCTGCTAGTGCACTTCCAATAGTGACAAATTTACGTTCTTCACTTTCTTGTGTCTAGTTGCCGTTCATTGCTGTTGTGTGCATTATCTCAAAGCAAAATTAACTTTCAGATTTTTTTAAAACTAGATGATAATAAATAATTTTAACTCCTGTTTTTAGAAACAGCATAGAGTTATGCTAACAACCTTGAAACAAATATATGCCCGAAATAAACCTGATGATTGGCGTGTACATAAAATTTAGTTAAAAAAATTCACCGATACAAAACACACTCACAAATAGGCAAAAGATTAAGAAAAGTCTATATTATTTATTTATGTTCTATTACTCACCAAACATTTTCGCATGTGATAACTAGTAGATTGTAGTTCGTATCTTCTGATAACGAAGGACATGAAGGTCTTTGTAGCACGTTTACTTGACTGGTATGCAAGACTAGCTCTCTTCATCGTCACACGTCATAGTTCAGCCTACACACACAAATTTCGGACATGTATATATATCTGTCGTACGGTATGTTCATACAAGCGTATGCACATACACGTACAGCATTCATACTTGTATAGACGTATATACCCTTCACTTACGTATATCGAAATATACTGTAAAGAAGAATTCATATGCCATACCCTCATTCACACACGCAAACACCCATTCAGACAGAATATACATACAGTAAGCATACAATGACACTTACCGAGTAAACGTAGAAGGAAACTCTCCTTAAGGAAACGCATGTAATCGTCTTATGGAACATACAGTATTCGCATTTTAAACACAGCGGCATGAATTGCAAAGAAATGTATGTACTTCCTGTTCCCAAATAAACGATGTTCCACCTGTAGAAAGAAATATGACAAATTATATAAAAGTCTTTGGGCATAAAAGTATATTTGTGCACCAAATGTATATATTTTGCTGTCACGTGTGATTCATGTGTACAGAGATTCTATCGTTTTCACGGCACGAGAATGCCATTTATATAATTTTCAATTTAGATATATGTTTACATATATTTAAATTCCATGCAGTAAGTAAAGTTATCCGGTCAAATAAGTTGGCAACAGAACCTCTGTTTCACGAAATTCCCTGTTTACATTAATCTGGATATATTCTACGTCCCATATTATCCTTTCGCAATAACAACATGACGATAACTTCTAAATTTGCGAATCAATTGTTATTATATATTTGTTTAAATGTATCTCCGTACGTGAAGAATGCTGAAAATTTACTGCATGACTTGAAATCCCTAACTGGAAAACTCAAGAACATTCCTATATAGAATTATATTTTTAATATTGTCTTCAATTTCATAGAGTGTTAGGCGTATATGAAGACCGATATATTCCCGAATCCCTGTGTCGTAAAATGAAATTTTAAAGACTGTTATTAATTCTAATTGCGGCCAGTGAATTCGTCTATGCATGAGCATTTAATAGTAATTAACATTAATTTACAATCTTACATTTTGTTTACCATAAGTATTTGATAAATTTTCCACTTTCCTCTTAGGGAAGTTATTCTCGTTTAGTTATGATTGAGTAGAAAACAATCACTAAAATAATACATGGTTTATGCATCTTCTTTTCCAAATCATATATTAGTATTACTTTCCAATTTAATAGATTTATAACACCTCATCATACAGCTTGAACACCACTTTGCTTTTGACCACAGGATTTCTCCTGCACAGATTAATAGATTTTATTCATGTTGCGTATTGATGTAGCTTTAATGTCTCCTGAAATAATTATCAGTGTCACCTACTGCTGACAAATACTCATTTAAAAATTATTGTGTTTCAGTTTTTACGGTTTGGGCCTTCCTTTTGATTCTCAGCTCTGCTAGTGCACTTCCAATAGTGACAAATTTTGTTCTTCCCTTTCTTGTGTCTAGTTGCCGTTCATTGCTGTTATATGCATTATCTCAAAGCACAATTAATTTCCGATTTTTCTAAAACCAGACGCTATAATATAATTTTAATTCCTGTTTTTAGAGACAGCATAGAGGTATGCTAACAACCTTGAAACAAATATTTGTCCGAAATAAACCTGATGATTGGCGTGTACATAAAATTTAGTTAAAAAATTCACCGTTACAGACACACTCACAAATAGGCAAAAAGAATAAGAAAAGTCTACTTTATTTATTTATGTTGTATTACTGACCAAACAACTAGTAGATTGTAGTTGTTATCTGCTGATAACGAAGGACATGAAGGTCTTTGTAGCACGTTTACTTGACTGGTATGCAAGACTAGCTCTCTTCATCGTCACGTCATAGTTCAACCTACACACACAAACTTCGGACATGTATATATATCTGTCGTACGGTATGTGCATGCAAGCGTATGCACATACACCTACTGCATTCATACATGTATAGACGTATATACCCTTCACTTACATATATCGAAATACACTGTAAGGAAGAATACATATGTCATACGCTAATTCACACACGCAAACACCCATTCAGACAGAATATATATACAGTAAGCAAACAATGACACTTACCGAGTAAACGTAGAAGGAAACTCTCCTTAAGGAAACGCATGTAATCGTCTTATGGATCATACAGTATTCGCATTTTAAACACAGCGGCATGAATTGCAAAGAAATGTATGTACTTCCTGTTCCCAAATAAAATTTGTTCCACCTGCAGAAACAAATATGACAAATTATATAAAAGTCTTTGGGCATAAAAGTATATTTGTGCAACAAATGTATACATTTTGCTGTCACGTGTAATTCATGTGTACAGAGATTCTATCGTTTTCACGGCACGAGAATGCCATCTATATAATTTTCAATTTAGATATATGTGTACGTAAAAGTAAGGTTCATGCAGTAAGTAAAGTTATCCGCTCAAATAAGTTGGCAACAGTAATTCTGTTTCACGAAATTCCCTGTTTACTTTAGTCTGGATATATTCTACGTCCCATATTATCCTTTCGCAATAACAACAAGACGATTACTTCTATATTTTCGAAGCAATTGTTATTATGTATTTTTCTAAATGTATCTACGGACGTGAACAATGCAGCAACGTTACTGCATGACTTGTAATCACTAACTGGAAAACTCAAGAACATTCCAATATAGAATAATATTTTTAATTTTGCTTAAAATTTCATAGAGTTTTAGGCGTATAAGAAGACTGATATATTCCCGAATCCCTGTGTCGTAAAAAGAAATAGTGAAGACTGTTATTAAATCTAATTGCGGCCAGCGAAATCGCCTATGCATGAGAATTTAATAATAATTAACATTAATTTGCAAACTTAAATTTTTGTTTACCATAAGTATTTGATAAATTTTCCACATTCCTCTTAGGAACGTTATTCACGTTTAGTTGTGATTGAGTAGAAAAAAATCAATAAGATAATACATGGTTTATGCATCTTCCTTTCCAAATCATATATTAACATTACTTTCCAATTTAATAGATTTATAACACCTCTTCATACCCTTTGAAAACCACTTTGCTATTGACCATAGGTTTTCTCCTGCACAGATTAATAGATTTCGTTCATATTGCGTATTAATATAGCTTTAATGACTCCTGAAATAATTATCAGAGTCACCTACTCCTGAAAATTACTCATTTAAAAATTATTGTGTTTCAGTATTTACGGTTTGGGACTTCCTTTTGATCCTCAGCTCTGCTAGTGCACTTCCAATAGTGACAAATTTACGTTCTTCACTTTCTTGTGTCTAGTTGCCGTTCATTGCTGTTGTGTGCATTATCTCAAAGCAAAATTAACTTTCAGATTTTTTTTAAAACTAGATGATAATAAATAATTTTAACTCCTGTTTTTAGAAACAGCATAGAGTTATGCTAACAACCTTGAAACAAATATATGTCCGAAATAAACCTGATGATTGGCGTGTACATAAAATTTAGTTAAAAAAATTCACCGATACAAACACACTCACAAATAGGTAAAAAGAATAAGAAAAGTCTATATTATTTATTTATGTTCTATTACTCACCAAACATTTTCGCATGTGATAACTAGTAGATTGTAGTTGGTATCTTCTGATAACGAAGGACATGTAGGTCTTTGTAGCACGTTTACTTGACTGGTATGCAAGACTAGCTCTCTTCATAGTCACACGTCATAGTTCAGCCAACACACAAATATTTCGGACATGTATATATATCTATCGTACGGTATGTGCATACAAGCGTATGCACATACACGTACAGCATTCATACTTGTATAGACGTATATACCCTTCACTTACGTATATCGAAATATACTGTAAAGAAGAATACATATGCCATACCCTCATTCACACACGCAAACACCCATTCAGACAGAATATATATACAGTAAGCATACAATGACACTTACCGAGTAAACGTAGAAGGAAACTCTCCTTAAGGAAACGCATGTAATCGTCTTATGGAACATACAGTATTCGCATTTTAAACACAGCGGCATGAATTGCAAAGAAAAGTATGTACTTCCTGTTCCCAAATAAACGATGTTCCACCTGCAGAAAGAAATATGACAAATTATATAAAAGTCTTTGGGCATAAAAGTATATTTGTGCACCAAATGTATATATTTTGCTGTCACGTGTGATTCATGTGTACAGAGATTCTATCGTTTTCACGGCACGAGAATGCCATTTATATATTTTTCAATTTAGATATATGTTTACGTAAATTTAAATTCCATGCAGTAAGTAAAGTTATCCGGTCAAATAAGTTGGCAACAGAACCTCTGTTTCACGAAATTCCCTGTTTACATTAATCTCGATATATTCTACGTCCCATATTATCCTTTCGCAATAACAACATGACGATAACTTCTAAATTTGCGAAGCAATTGTTATTATATATTTGTTTAAATGTATCTCCGCACGTGAAGAATGCTGAAAATTTACTGCATGACTTGAAATCCCTAACTGGAAAACTCAAGAACATTCCCATATAGAATTATATTTTTAATATTGTCTTCAATTTCATAGAGTGTTAGGCGTATATGAAGACCGATATATTCCCGAATCCCTGTGTCGTAAAATGGAATTTTAAAGACTGTTATTAATTCTAATTGCGGCCAGTGAATTCGTCTATGCATGAGCATTTAATAATAATTAATATTAATTTACAATCTTACATTTTGTTTACCATAAGTATTTGATAAATTTTCCACTTTCCTCTTAGGGAAGTTATTCTCGTTTAGTTGTGATTGAGTAGAAAACAATCACTAAAATAATACATGGTTTATGCATCTTCTTTTCCAAATCATATATTAGTATTACTTTCCAATTTAATAGATTTATAACACCTCATCATACAGCTTGAACACCACTTTGCTTTTGACCACAGGGTTTCTCCTGCACAGATTAATAGATTTTATTCATGTTGCGTATTGATGTAGCTTTAATGTCTCCTGAAATAATTATCAGTGTCACCTACTGCTGACAAATACTCATTTAAAAATTATTGTGTTTCAGTTTTTACGGTTTGGGACTTTCTTTTGATTCTCAGCTCTGCTAGTGCACTTCCAATAGTGACAAATTTTGTTCTTCACTTTCTTGTGTCTAGTTGCCGTTCACTGCTGTTATATGCATTATCTCAAAGCAAAATTAATTTCAGATTTTTCTAAAACCAGACGCTATAATATAATTTTAATTCCTGTTTTTAGAAACAGCATAGAGGTATGCAAACTACCTTGAAACAAATATTTGTCCGAAATAAACCTGAGATTGGCGTGTACATAAAATTTAGTTAAAAAATTCACCGATACAAACACACTCACAAATAGGCAAAAAGAATAAGAAAAGTCTATATTATTTATTTATGTTATATTACTAACCAAACATTTTCGCATGTGATAACTAGTAGATTGCAGTTGGTATCTGCTGATAACGAAGGACATGAAGGTTTTTGTAGCACGTTTACTTGACTGGTATGCAAGACTAGCACTCTTCATCGTCACACGTCATAGTTCAGCCTACACACACAAACTTCGGATATGTATATATATCTGTCGTACGGTATGTGCATACAAGCGTATGCACATACACGTACAGCATTCATACTTGTATAGACGTATATACCCTTCCCTTACGTATATCGAAATACACTGTAAGGAAGAATACATATGCCATACCCTCATTCACACACGCAAACACCCATTCAGACAGAATATATATACAGTAGGCATACAAAGACACTTACCGGGTAAACGTAGAAGGAAACTCTCCTTAAGGAAACGCATGTAATCGTCTTATGGATCATACAGTATTCGCATTTTAAACACAGCGGCATGAATTGCAAAGAAATGTATGTACTTCCTGTTCCCAAATAAACTTTGTTCCACCTGCAGAAACAAATATGACAAATTATATAAAAGTCTTTGGGCATAAAAGTATATTTGTGCAACAATTGTATACATTTTGCTGTCACGTGTGATTCATGTGTACAGAGATTCTATCGTTTTCACGGCACGAGAATGCCATCTATATAATTTTCAATTTAGATATATGTGTACGTAAAAGTAAGGTTCATGCAGTAAGTAAAGTTATCCGCTCAAATAAGTTGGCAACAGTACTTCTGTTTCACGAAATTCCATGTTTACTTTAGTCTGGATATATTCTACGTCCCATATTATCCTTTCGCAATAACAACAAGACGATTACTTCTATATTTGAGAAGCAATTGTTATTATGTATTTTTCTAAATGTATCTCCGGACGTGAACAATGCAGAAACGTTACTGCATGACTTGTAATCCCTAACTGGAAAACTCAAGACCATTCCAATATAGAATCATATTTTTAATTTTGCTTAAAATTACATAGAGTTTTAGGCGTATAAGAAGACTGATATATTCCCGAATCCCTGTGTCGTAAAAAGAAATAGTGAAGACTGTTATTAAATCTAATTGCGGCCAGTGAAATCGCCTATGCATGAGAATTTAATAATAATTAACATTAATTTGCAAACTTAAATTTTTGTTTACCATAAGTATTTGATAAATTTTCCACATTCCTCTTAGGAACGTTATTCACGTTTAGTTGTGATTGAGTAGAAAGAAATCAATAAAATAATACATGGTTTATGCTTCTTCTTTACCAAATCATATATTAACATTACTTTCCCATTTAATAGATTTATAACACCTCTTCATACCCTTTGAAAACCACTTTGCTATTGACCATAGTTTTTATCCTGCACAGATTAATAGATTTGTTCATATTGCGTATTAATGTGGCTTTAATGACTCCTGAAATAATTATCAGAGTCACCTACTCCTGAAAATTACTCATTTAAAAATTATTGTGTTTCAGTATTTACGGTTTGGGCCTTCCTTTTGATTCTCAGCTCTGCTAGTGCATTCCAATAGTGACAAATTTACGTTCTTCACTTTCTTGTGTCTAGTTGCCGTTCATTGCTGTCGTATGCATTATCTCAAAGCAAAATTAACTTTCCGATTTTTTTAAAATCAGACGATATAAAATAATTTTAACTCCTGTTTTTAGAAACAGCATAGAGGTATGCTAACAAACTTGAAACAAATATATGTCCGAAATAAACCTGATGATTGGCGTGTACATAAAATTTAGTTAAAAAAATTCACCGATACAAACACACTCACAAATAGGCAAAAAGAATAAGTAAAGTCTATATTATTTATTTATGTTATATTACTCACCAAACATTTTCGCATGTGATAACTAGTAGATTGTAGTTGGTATCTTCTGCTAACGAAGGACATGAAGGTCTATGTAGCACGTTTACTTGACTGGTATGCCAGACTAGCTCTCTTCATCGTCACACGTCATAGTTCAGGCTACACACACAAAGTTCGGACATATATATATTTATCTGTCGTACGGTATGTGCATACAAGCGTATGCACATACACGTACAGCATTCATACTTGTATAGACGTATATACCCTCACTTACGTATATCGAAATATACTGTAAGGAAGGAAACATATGACATACCATCATTCACACACGCAGACACCCATTCAGACAGAATATATATACAGTAAGCATACAAAGACACTTACCGAGTAAACGTAGAAGGAAACTCTCCTTAAGGAAACGCATGTAATGGTCTTATGGAACATACAGTATCCTCATTTTAAACACAGCGGCATGAATTGCAAAGAAATGTATGTACTTCCTGTTCCCAAATAAACGATGTTCCACCTGCAGAAAGAAATATGACAAATTATATAAAAGTCTTTGAGCATAAAAGTATATTTGTGCAACAAATGTATATATTTTGCTGTCACGTGTGATTCATGTGTACAGAGATTCTATCGTTTTCACGGCACGAGAATGCCATTTATATAATTTTCAATTTAGATATATGTTACGTAAATTTAAGTTCCATGCAGTATGTAAAGTTATCCGGTCAAATAAGTTGGCAACAGAACCTCTGTTTCACGAAATTCCCTGTTTACATTAATCTGGATATATTCTACGTCCCATATTATCCTTTCGCAATAACAACATGACGATAACTTCTATATTTGCGAAGCAATTGTTATTATATATTTGTTTAAATGTATCTCCGTACGTGAAGAATGCTGAAAATTTACTGCATGACTTGAAATCCCTAACTGGAAAACTCAAGAACATTCCTATATAGAATTATATTTTTAATATTGTCTACAATTTCATAGAGTGTTAGGCGTATATGAAGACCGATATATTCCCGAATCCCTGTGTCGTAAAATGAAATATTAAGACTGTTATTAATTCTTATTGCGGCCAGTGAATTCGTCTATGCATGAGCAGTTAATAATAATTAACTTTAATTTACAATCTTACATTTTGTTTACCATAAGTATTTGATAAAATTTTCCACATTCCTCTTAGGGACGTTATTCTCGTTTAGTTGTGATTGAGTAGAAAACAATCTCTAAAATAATAGCTGGTTTATGCATCTTCTTTTCCAAAACATATATTAGTATTTTTTTCCAATTTAATAGATTTATAACACCTCATCATACAGCTTGAACACAACTTTGCTTTTGACCACAGGGTTTCTCCTGCACAGATTAATAGATTTTATTCATGTTGCGTATTGATGTAGCTTTAATGTCTCCTGAAATAATTATCAGTGTCACCTACTGCTGACAAATACTCATTTAAAAATTATTGTGTTTCAGTTTTTACGTTTTGGGCCTTCTTACTGATTCTCAGCTCTGTTAGTGCACTTCCAATAGTGACAAGTTTATGTTCTTCACTTCCTTTTGTCTAGTTGCCGTTCATTGCTGTCGTATGCATTATCTCAAAGCAAAATTAAATTTCAGATTTTTCTAAAACCAGACGATATAAACTAACTTTAACTCCTGTTTTTAGAAAGAGCATAGAGGTATGCTAACAGCCTTGAAACAGATATATGTCCGAAATAATCCTGATGATTGGTGTGTACATAAAATTTTGTTAAAAAAATTCACCGTTACAAACACACTCACAAATAGGCAAAAAGAATAAGAAAAGTCTATATTATTTATTTATGTTATATTACTCACCAAAAATTTTCGCATGTAATAACTAGTAGATTGTAGTTGGTATCTGCTGATAACGAAGGACATAAAGGTCTTTGTAGCACGTTTACTTGACTGGTATGCAAGACTAGCTCTCTTCATCGTCACGTCATAGTTGAGCCTAGACACACAAACTTCGGACATGTATATTGTCACGACACAAATAGCCAACCCAGTACCAGGGATATAAAATATATTTATAATCGTAAAAATACTTCTTATCAAATAAACTGATTGATTTTAATTAAAATATCAGGAATATTACACGACAATACGACGACTTTAACCTAACCCAAGTGATTGACCCAACATCAAGAAACGAACTAGAAGGGAACCACACAAATAAACAACGAGAATAAGAAAATAATAAACCTTAACCACAAGGAAACAAGTTTATGGGTTTAAATGACCCCAAAATGCCCAAAGAAACGGATGAAAAATCTAATATATTAAACGAACAAAGAAAATGAAGAAGGAGGGAGACAAGCAAAAGTGAAAACCAAGAATGGTTCACCAAAACAAGTAAAAAAGCACTCAACAAGAACATTGAAACCAAAACAATGGTTATCAGGAGGAAGGAGAGATAACGGTTACTACCCATTAAAAAGGCAACCTAAACCACAAATAAGAATTGTTATTAGTTAGTAAGTATTAGTTATTAAGTATTAATTGTCATTAGGATTAAGTCATGAAAGAGAAATAAGTATAGGGGTCACCCACTATAAAACAAATGATATAAACAGTGATATAGTGAAATAGTGTAGGTGTAAGAACCCCAAAGTGAAGTGTGACACTAGTGAAGTTATAATTAACAATAAATAATTTACAAGTGAAGGTAAGAGAAAGATTGGAAATTAACAGTGAATAAATAGCTGATGAATAAATAGTATTAAGAGTGAATTATAGTATAAGGTATAGTAAACACTAGAAGTGATGATGACTTTTTATTTAAAAAAGATGTTCATTAGAGCTAAGTTTAATTATAGTCAGTAGTATGTAAAAAGGGAGGATTCCAGAATAGAATAAATTGAAGGTGTTACCATGGAGGGAATATAAAAATTGTTTAGAGATTAAGAAGTCAAAAACTAACAAAGATACCTAAAATTATAAAGAATTGTTATTAATTTCATAGAAAATGAGGTTGTTTATCACAACACAAATAATATGTGTTATGAACTAAACAATTAGCAAATAAGGATAAGTTAGAAGGGAGTGATAATGTTCTTTAATCAAAACAATAACTCTAATAACTTATAAACAAAAATTGTGTTCATGTTAATGTTATGAAGATGATATGGCTGAATGAAATGTGCAGTCCATAAGCCTAATATTATGTTTTAAAGATTGAAATAGAGAAAGCAATATTGAACAATAAACAACACACCTACAGACTCAAAACACAACACAACTAATAAAAATAACAAAGTAAGGCCCAAGAGGCTGAACAAAAAGTGATTTGAACGAAATAAGTAAATTATTATAATGGCTACCTAGGCCTAGAAAAAACATAACTGTCAGAACCAAACAACCAAAAATTATAACAAATTGAATCAGAATTTAGAAAATCTGAGGTGAAGGAATCACCAAGAATAAATTGTAGATCATTTATAACACAAAATATTGTAATAGGCATTATTATATAAAAAGAAATGTAATTAACAAGCATCAACATAATTGTAAAAACTTAAAATCTGAAAATACCCAAGCTTGTGGGGTATCAAAATAATCTATGAACGAGAATAAATACTATAGTGACAATATTTATTAACCAGGAAGGAAGATGGAGGAATAACAGTAATCAGAAGATATACGAAGAATTCGAATTTTTGATAACAATACATCAACTCAAAATCAACCAATCCGAATAATACCGTTACTATGGAAACGGCGGTTGAAGACAGAAAATACCGTTGGAAATAAAGAGAAGCGAAGCGTCATCAAGCCAATACAGATGCAAAAGTTTGGAAGAGCGTTTTTTCAGTGTAAACCATGAAAATAACTATTCAAAGTTGCTGAAATCGATCACTAAAGAAGCAGATGACCGTTGCAGCAGATATGTCAAGACCCAAGACCAATTAAACTGAAATTATACTTGAAAAGAACGTCAAAAAACATGACGAAAAAGATGCCACATCTAGTGAAGCCCAAAATCCAAGATACTGAATTTATGCAGCCAAACCCTATCTTGAATAAACTCCGAAGACATCTAGACCCGTTGAAGTGTTAAGTACTAACCAATTATTTATTTTCCAACAACCCTAATCACTTTAAATAATTTTGAAAGGTAAAATTACCACACTATAGAAACAGCATTTCTCTTTCATAGAATATTTGAACAAATTAAAACGTAAAGAAACTTTGTTAACATTGAATAACCTAAGAATTAAACACGAACTTCCAGAACACTTTTACGACACAACACAACAGATTGTAACAGCACACTTTATCTTTCCTGTACACTTAGATTACGGTAATTTGTATTTTTATTGTAACCATTGTAGTTCTTTAACTCATAGCCAAAAGAATCCACGGATTTTGAAACCAAAACATTGTAATAAGCCTAACGTAAACAGTGATGCTAGGTTAAATGGTTTCTAAATCAATTCGCCGCCCTGAAAACAAGATCTCATGTAACCAGTTGATAATTATTTTGTTGTAATTGTAAATGTTTTCAATTATCACCCATTAAAAAATATTTATTACAGGGAGTAACCAGCGTTATCATTTCATAGGGAGTGCTATATAATAATTACTTGTGTTTACGAATAAGTCATAGCAGTAAGTAGGTTGTCAGACACACAGCCAGAAGCGACGATTGTGACGGCCGTGCGAGCGGGAACTATTTGAATGCACCAACCCGCAACGCTGATAACTTGTTCAAACACAATTTTTAGTTGTTTTGTAAAACGACTTGGCGCCACCCGGGATTATCACACCCCCTAAGAATAACAGGTAAGGTTACTGCCGTAATATACAGGTGATCAGATCTACGCTTCGAACATCGCTAGCCATCAAAATTACTGTAACGACCCGGTGCGAGGCGAACGCACTAATCATCCAAACACATTATTTTTTATGTACACATTTTGCAGGTACGTCTTATGTAATTCGTTACAGATTGACGAATACCAGGTGAGGTTTGAAAGTAGACGGAACGAACGACGATATACGTTACAAATTGGCGACCAACCGGTGAGGCCGTAAAAGAAGGTCAACGGCGGCTATGAATAGGCACGATATGGTTACGAGGAGCAAAGGGAAGGAAGCACCAAACCAAGAAGGAAACCCAGAAGAAATGGAGGAAGTTGAGGAAGTAGAAGTGGAGGAAACGACTGGAGAATTGTCAGAAGAAATCCCACAGGAGGACCAAATGGAAAATCCAATTCAACCAGAACCGGAAGTGGAAGTAATGGTAGGGGACCAACCTAGCAAACCCACTCAGAAAGAAGACCTGAGCACGCAGGAAATGCTCAGGAGGATGATGGGACAAATGTACCAAGACAAGGAAGAGAGAAGACAAGAGAGAAGACAAGACAAGGAAGAGAGAAGACAAGAGAGAAGACAAGACAAGGAAGAATTGAATAAAAAATTAGAGTCAGACAAAGAAGAATTGAATAAAAAATTAGTCATTGCAAGAGGGAAGGAAACAAGACAGAGAATTCTTGAATAAAAAATTAGAGTCAGACAAAGAAGAATTGAATAAAAAATTAGAGTCATTGCAAGAGGGAAGGAAGGAAGACAGGAAATTTTTGGAGGAGAACATAGAGCTCCTGAATAACAAGATGGAAAGCAGCCAAGAGACGTTAGAAAAGAAGAGTGAGGAGCTGAAAAGACAAATAAAAAAGGATCTTGAAGTGTTAAATAACAAGATTGAAAATAATTGTGAGACACTCCTACAGCAAATATAGGAAGATGGTGTGAAGAACAGAGAAGAATTAAGATTCATGCTAGTAGAGTTTTGTGAAGAAGTTAAACCGGCAAAAACGGGGATGAATAAGAGATGGGAAGAAACAAATTACCCAGTAAATCACCTTCAAGAAACTTTAGATAGTGATTTCAACCAATTGAGTGAAACACTAGACAGCACTCCTGGAAGCATCAAAGAAACGTTGGATGAGAACATGGAACCAGGGAATCAGAAAATAACACAGAAGGAGATGGAAATTGTAGAAGAAACAAATATATTGTTTTCTGAACATACAGATAACAATGACACCAAGAAAATCAAACACATAAAAACCAACCACAGAAGAGGAAGAAAGAAGAACCGAATAATTAAGAAAATTAAGAAAACAGAGGAATTAAGAAAGGTATATAAGAGGAAACTCATCAAAACACGAGAAGAAGAGGAGATGATGAAGAACGGACTGATCGATGTGTTTAATTTGCCCATTACCTACCAAAGCAAATTAATAAAGTACAAAGATTGTAGGAGGACTCTGAGGGAAATTATAAAAGGAATTCAGAACCAAACAGCGGATGAAAATTCAACAAATCAATACTTGGATGGAAGATGCCAGAAATAGAAATGACTGACAACAAAACAGAGTATAACAGATCAAGAAGGTCAATAAAATACTGGAGCACACCAGAAATGGAAATACCAAATAAAAAAGCAAAGATAATATTAATGAGAGATGCACAATTAACTTCTCTGATTAAAGGACAAAATATTCAAATGTTTGCGGTAAACATAAAGACTACAGAACATATGGTATTAGAGGAATTATGGTACAAGACGGAGGAGACCTATTTCACCAGTAAGAAAACAGTTCTACACTCCAGAGTTATCCGAACCATAAGGGCAGAGGAACTGATGGACCATGGGTAAACTAAGTGAAGATACCACAAACCAAGAAAAGGGACGGATCTTCAAGTTACCAGCCAAGCAACCCAATGGAATAGAAGAAAAAATTAAACTATGCCAGACTTAAAATGATATTATCCAGAATAAATGTCACCGATCAGACATTTGAAGGAGAAAAGGAGAAGATCGTCAAAGTATTTTGTATAATAAAAAGGATAGAAAGGACCTAGAAGATATTCTAAACGAGGTAGTGGTACAGCAGAAACAAGATTCTAAATTACTAAACATAAGAAACAGACTGTTAGAAGATGAAGAAGTTGTGAATAAATATTATTGTATCCACCAAGATATACTCTTTGTTAAAACGAGAAAACATAATAGCACATGGAAACTTGTAGTTCCAAAAACATTAGAAAATAAGATAATTAAGGATTATCATGTTCGATACGGACATATGGGGACTGTAAAAATTGTAAAAGCATTGGAGGAGGAAGTCTTTATAAAAAATATAGTAAGGAAGGTAACCCAAAATATTAAAACATGTGTAATATGTCAAATGGTAAAGACCAATAACGAGAAAAAAGAGGGAACCATGATACCCATCACCTCAACAACAAAGTTAGAAAAAATATTCCTCGATATATGTGGTCCATTCCCACGTAGTGGAGGGAGACATAAATACAAGTTTATTGTAATCATGTTAGACCACTATACAAAATATACAAAATTATATGCAATAAACAGAGCTACTACTAAAAAAATACTAGAAATAATAAAAACTAAATATATAACTGAAGTAGGAAGACCATGCATGATAATAACTGACCATGGAACGCAGTTCAAAGGAAAAAATGGCGGAACGAGTTACTAAAAGAGAATATAAAAACTTATAAAACTTCCAAATACCACCCTAGTAGTAACCCTGCAGAAAGAGTGCTAAGGGAAGTTGGTCGAATTCTAAGAACTTATTGTCACAACAACCAAAAGGAATGGCAAAAGTATTTGGCTTCTACCGAAGTATTTCTAAACATTAGTTACCATCAATTTACGGAAAACACCCCATACTTGATGATGTTTGGAAGAAAGCCCCACAGAGAAATACAAGACTTAATAAACTTCCCAGTCAACCCAGAAGACCCCTATGATGAAAACCAATGTTATAACCGTATTATGGAGAAAATAGAAAAACAAAGAGCAAGATATTCACAAAAACAAATTAAAATAATAAAGTATCACAAGGGAGAGAAAGTACTAATCAAAAACAGGGAACTACCCAGTACACTTGAAGGAATAGCCAAAAAATTGCTATTACTATATGTGGGTCCATATGTCATCACAAAGGACAATGGAAACAACACTTATGAGATAAGCAATATAACCACCAAAAAAGTAAAAGGAGTGTACAACCAAGCGTCGATAAAGAAGTTCTATGAAGAAAACTAAACAACTGGAATACGTTCATCCAGAATAAGTGTGACTATCATACACTTGAAGGAGAAGAGGTGCATAATAACGAAGTGTCGAACAAAAAGGAGAAGGATATAATATGGAATGGAAATGATAATATAATAAATCCACAACCGTGAGAATTGAATTGATACCAAAATAAAATTATATATATAATAAAATGTACGGCCATATGTCATCACGAAGGACAAGTAACTGTAAATAAAATACAGATACCAAAATTCAAAAATTATGTGAGAACAACTTGCAACAACATTTCGATGACTTATGAGGCCTAAAATAAAAAATATCAAAACAAAGGAATGAGTTACATAAATTCCTACTAAGTGAAATCAACTTACAATATATTAAAAAGTTGATGTGTGAAGTATATGAAATAATTAAACAAAATGTACAGAAATAGGAATACGCTACACAAATTCCTATAGTGTAAGAAAATTAACTTACAAAGAATTATCAAGAATGATTTTTAATACAAATGGAAATATGCAAAAATAAAATCAGACCAAAAAACTGATAAGATAAATACCTGAAATTATAATGAATCAAGGGTATTCAAATATAAAATATAAAAAATCTAAACTGGTACAAAGAAAGAGGGAGATTATGTATGAATCAAATATACAAGCTATGGCTAAAGCAAAATGTTGCTGAATAACTGAGAAAAGTATACCAATGTCTAAGATAATTAAAATGATCACCATGAGAATTGAAAACCGAATAATGAAAAGTTAATGATGAAATTAACATATAAATAAATAAAAAACAACCAATTGTATGAGCAAATGATAGTATATAGCAAAGGTACAGCGGAAGGAAGAATTAGTAAAAAGCCAAAGTGATCTAAAAACAAACCACAAGGTGGACAATCCCAAAGTATATTATTATTAATTTAAGTCACAAGTTGACAAAAAAGGTATTTATGATTGACTGTTGAAAAGTCCAGCAATCAAATAAACTGAGCAGAGATGACGTGCCTCTGGCTCAGAAAAATGAGTAGTAATGGGAGAAACCAGCTACTAAAGTTAGGGAAAAAATTGTGTATAAGGGAGAACACACCAATGGAAATAAAATGAAAAACAGATCCAAATAAAATGGAATGAATTCAGTAAGAAGAGAAATAAAGAATGGAGAAACAACCAAGAAAGAAAAGGAAAAAGATTATGTATAACTGATAATTTCATAAAAAACTATGCTAGTGTTTTATCAAAATGATCAATTTTAAAGGAGAGGCATTATGCCACGACACAAATAGCCAACCCAGTACCAGGGATAAAAAATATATTTATAATCGTAAAAATACTTCTTATCAAATAAACTGATTGATTTTAATTAAAATATCAGGAATATTACACGACAATACGACGACTTTAACCTAACCCAAGTGATTGACCCAACATCAAGAAACGAACTAGAAGGGAACCACACAAATAAACAACGAGAATAAGAAAATAATAAACCTAAACCACAAGGAAACAAGTTTATGGGTTTAAATGACCCCAAAATGCCCAAAGAAACGGATGAAAAAATCTAATATATTAAACAAACAAGGAAAATGAAGAAGGAGGGAGACAAGCAAAAGTGAAAACCAAGAATGGTTCACCAAAACAAGTAAAAAAGCACTCAACTAGAACATTGAAACCAAAACAATGGTTATCAGGAGGAAGGAGAGATAACGGTTACTACCCATTAAAAAGGCAACCTAAACCACAAATAAGAATTGTTATTAGTTAGTAAGTATTAGTTATTAAGTATTAATTGTCATTAGGATTAAGTCATGAAAGAGAAATAAGTATAGGGGTCACCCACTATAAAACAAATGATATAAACAGTGATATAGTGAAATAGTGTAGGTGTAAGAACCCCAAAGTGAAGTGTGACACTAGTGAAGTTATAATTAACAATAAATAATTTACAAGTGAAGGTAAGAGAAAGACTGGAAATTAACAGTGAATAAATAGCTGATGAATAATTAGTATTAAGAGTGAATTATAGTATAAGGTATAGTAAACACTAGAAGTGATGATGACTTTTTATTTAAAAAAGATGTTCAATAGAGCTAAGTTTAATTATAGTCAGTAGTAAGTAAAAAGGGAGGATTCCAGAATAGAATAAATTGAAGGTGTTACCATGGAGGGAATATAAAAATTGTTTAGAGATTAAGAAGTCAAAAACTAACAAAGATACCTAAAATTATAAAGAATTGTTATTAATTTCATAGAAAATGAGGTTGTTTATCACAACACAAATAATATGTGTTATGAACTAAAAAATTAGCAAATAAGGATAAGTTAGAAGGGAGTGATAATGTTCTTTAATCAAAACAATAACTCTAATAACTTATAAACAAAAATTGTGTTCATGTTAATGTTATGAAGATGATATGGCTGAATGAAATGTGCAGTCCATAAGCCTAATATTATGTTTTAAAGATTGAAATAGAGAAAGCAATATTGAACAATAAACAACACACCTACAGACTCAAAACACAACACAACTAATAAAAATAACAAAGTAAGGCCCAAGAGGCTGAACCAAAATGTGATTTGAACGAAATAAGTAAATTATTATAATGGCTACCTAGGCCTAGAAAAAACATAACTGTCAGAACCAAACAACCAAAAATTATAACAAATTGAATCAGAATTTAGAAAATCTGAGGTGAAGGAATCACCAAGAATAAATTGTAGAACATTTATAACACAAAATATTGTAATAGGCATTATTATATAAAAAGAAATGTAATTAACAAGCATTAACATAATTGTAAAAACTTAAAATCTGAAAATACCCAAGCTTGTGGGGTATCAAAATAATCTATGAACGAGAATAAATTCTATAGTGACAATATTTATTAACCAGGAAGGAAGATGGAGGAATAACAGTAATCAGAAGATATACGAAGAATTCGAATTTTTGATAACAATACATCAACTCAAAATCAACCAATCCGAATAATACCGTTACTATGGAAACGGCGGTTGAAGACAGAAAATACCGTTGGAAATAAAGAGAAGCGAAGCGTCATCAAGCCAAAACAGATGCAAAAGTTTGGAAGAGCGTTTTTTCAGTGTAAACCATGAAAATAACTATTCAAAGTTGCTGAAATCGATCACTAAAGAAGCAGATGACCGTTGCAGCAGATATAGACAAGACCCAAGACCAATTAAACTGAAATTATACTTGAAAAGAACGTCAAAAAACATGACGAAAAAGATGCCACATCTAGTGAAGCCCAAAATGCAAGAAAACTGAATTTATGCAGCCAAACCCTATCTTGAATAAACTCCGAAGACATCTAGACCCGTTGAAGTGTTAAGTACTAACCAATTATTTATTTTCCAACAACACTAATCACTTTAAATAATTTTGAAAGGTAAAATTACCACACTATAGAAACAGCATTTCTCTTTCATAGAATATTTGAACAAATTAAAACGTAAAGAAACTTTGTTAACATTGAATAACCTAAGAATTAAACACGAACTTCCAGAACACTTTTACGACACAACACAACAGATTGTAACAGCACACTTTATCTTTCCTGTACACTTAGATTAAGGTAATTTGTATTTTTATTGTAACCATTGTAGTTCTTTAACCCATACCCAAAAGAATCCACGGATTTTGAAACCAAAACATTGTAATAAGCCTAACGTAAACAGTGACGATAGGTTAAATGGTTTCTAAATCAATTCGCCGCCCTGAAAACAAGATCTCATGTAACAAGTTGATAATTATTTTGTGGTAATTGTAAATGTTTTCAATTATCACCCATTAAAAAATATTTATTACAGGGAGTAACCAGCGTTATCATTTCATAGGGAGTGCTATATAATAATTACTTGTGTTTACGAATAAGTCATAGCAGTAAGCAGGTTGTCAGACACACAGCCAGAAGAGACCATTGTGACGGCCGTGCGAGCGGGAACTATTTGAATGCACCAACCCGCAACGCTGATAACTTGTTCAAACACAATTTTTAGTTGTTTTGTAAAACGACTTGGCGCCACCCGGGATTATCACACCCCCTAGGAATAACAGGTAAGGTTACTGCCGTAATATACAGGTGATCAGATCTACGCTACGAACATCGCTAGCCATCAAAATTACTGTAACGACCCGGTGCGCGGTGAACGCACTAATCATCCAAATACATTATTTTTTATGTACACATTTTGCAGGTACATCTTATGTAATTCGTTACAGATTGACGAATACCAGGTGAGGTTTGAAAGTAGACGGAACGAACGACGATATACGTTACAATATATATCTCTCGTACGGAATATGCATACAAGCGTATGCACATACACGTACAGCATTCATACTTGTATAGACGTATATACCCCTCACTTGCGTATATCGAAATATACTGTAAGGAAGAATACATATGCCATACCCTCATTCACACACGCAAACACCCATTCAGACAGAATATATATATACAGTAAGCATACAATGACACTTACCGAGTAAGCGTAGAAGGAATCTCTCCTTAAGGAAACGCATGCAATCGACTTATGGAACATTAAGTATTCGCATTTTTAACACAGAGGCATGAATTGCAAAGAAATGTGTGTACTTCCTGTTCCCAAATAAACGTTGTTCCACCTGCAGAAAGAAATATGACAAATTATATAAAAGTCTTTGGGCACAAAAGTATATTTCTGCAACAAATGTATACATTTTACTGGCACGTGTGATTCATTTGTACAGAGATTCTATCGTTTTCACGGCACGAGAATGCCATCTATATAATTTTCAAATTAGATATATGTGTACGTAAATGTAAGGTTCATGCAGTAAGTAAAGTTACCCGCTCAAATAAGTTGGCAACAGCACTTCTGTTTCACGAAATTCCCTGTTTACTTTAGTCTACGTTGCATATTATCCTTTCGCAATAACACCAAAACGATTACATCTATATTAGCGAAGCAATTGTTATTATATATTTTTTTAACTGTATCTCCGTACGTGAAGAATCCTGAAACGTTACTGCATGACTTGTAATCCGTAACTGGAAAATTCAAGAACATTCCTATATAGAATTATATTTTTAATATTGCCTACAATTTCATAGAGTGTTAGGCGTATATGAAGACTGATATATTCCCGAATCCCTGTGTCGTAAAATGAAATACTAAAGACTATTATTAATTCTAATTGCGGCCAGTGAAATCGCCTATGCATGAGAATGTAATAATAATTAACATTAGTTTGCAAACTTAAATTTTTGTTTACCATAAGTATTTGATAAATTTTCCACATTCCTCTTAGGAACGTTATTCACGTTTAGTTGTGATTGAGTAGAAAAAAATCAATAAAATAATACATGGTTTATGCATCTTCTTTTCGAAATCATATATTAACATTACTTTCCAATTTAATAGATTTATAACACATCTTCATACCCCTTGAAAACAACTTTGCTATTGACCACAGGTTTTCTCCTGCACATATTAATAGATTTTGTTCATATTGCGTATTGATGTAGCTTTAATGTCTCCTGAAATAATTATCAGTGTCACCTACTGCTGACAATTACTCATATAAAATTTACGGTTTGGGCCTTCTTTTTGAATCTCAGCTCTGTTAGTGCACTTCCAATAATGACAAGTTTATGTTCTTCACTTTCGTGTGTCTAGTTGCCGTTCATTGCTGTCGTATGCATTATCTGGAAGCAAAATTAACTTTCAGATTTTTCTAAAACCAGACGATAATAAATAACTTTAACTCCTGTTTTTAGAAAGAGCATAGACGTATGCTAACAATGTTGAAAAAGATATATGTCCGAAATAAACCTGATGATTGGCGTGTACATAAAATTTAGTTAAAATAATTCACCGTTACAAACACACTCACAAATAGGCAAAAAGAATAAGAAAAGTCTATATTATTTATTTATGTTATATTACTCAAAAAACATTTTCGCATGTGATAACTAGTAGGTTGTAGTTGTTATCTGCTGATAATGAAGGACGTAAAGGTCTTTGTAGCACGTTTACTTGACTGGTATGCAAGACTAGCTCTCTTCATCGTCACGTCATAGTTCAACCTACACACACAAACTTCGGACATGTATATATATCTGTCGTACGGTATGTGCATACAAGTGTATGCACATACACGTACTGCATTCATACATGTATAGACGTATATACTCTTCACTTACATATATCGAAATACACTGTAAGGAAGAATACATATGCCATACCCTAATTCACACAGGCAAACACCCATTCAGGCAGAATATATATACAGTAAGCATACAACGACACTTACCGAGTAAACGTAGCAGGAAACTCTCCTTAAGGAAACGCATGTAATCGTCTTATTGAACATACAGTATTCGCATTTTTAACACAGAGGCATGAATTGCAAAGAAATGTATGTACTTCCTGTTCCTAAATAAGCTTTGTTCCACCTGCAGAAACAAATATTACAAATTATATAAAAGTCTTTGGGCATAAAAGTATATTTGTGCAACAAATGTATACATTTTGCTGTCACGTGTGATTCATGTGTACAGAGATTCTATCGTTTTCACGGCACGAGAATGCCATCTATATAATTTTCAATTTAGATATATGTGTACGTAAATGTAAGGTTCATGCAGTAAGTAAAGTTATCCGCTCAAATAAGTTGGCAACAGCACTTCTGTTTCACGAAATTCCCTGTTTACTTAAGTCTGGATATATTCTATGTCCCATATTATCCTTTCGCAATAACAAGAAGACGATTACTTCTATATTTGCGAAGCAATTGTTATTATATATTTTTTTTAATGTATCTCCGTACGTGAAGAATGCTGAAACGTTACTGCAAGACTTGTAATTCGTAACTGGAAAATTCAAGAACATTCCTATATAGAGTTATATTTTCAATATTGCCTAAAATTTCATAGAGTGTTAGGCGTATATGAAGACTGATATATTCCCGAATCCCTGTGTCGTAAAATGAAATACTAAAGACTGTTATTAATTCTAATTGCGGCCAGTGAATGCGTCTATGCATGAGCATTTAATAATAATTAAAATAAATTTACAATCTTACATTTTGTTTACCATAAGTATTTGATAAATTTTCCACTTTCCTTTTACGGACGTTATTCTCGTTTATTTGTGATTGAGTAGAAAACATTCACTAAAATAATACATGGTTTATGCATCTTCTTTTCCAAATCATATATTAACATTACTTTTCAATCTAATAGATTTATAACACCTCTTCATACCCTTTGAAAGTCACTTTGCTATTTGACCACAGGTTTTCTCCTGCACAAATTAATAGATTTTGTTCATATTGCGTATTAATGTGGCTTTAATGTCTCCTGAAATAATTATCAGTGTCACCTACTGCTGAAAATTACTCATTTAAAAATTATTGTGTTTCAGTATTTACGGTTTGGGCCTTCTTTTTGATTCTCAGCTCTGCTAGTGCACTTCCAATAGTGACAAATTTATGTTCTTCACTTTCTTGTGTCTAGTTGCCGTTCATTGCTGTTATATGCATTATCTCAAAGCAAAATTAACTTTCAGATTTTTTAAAACCAGACGATATAAAATAATTTTAACTCCTGTTTTCAGAAACAGCATAGAGGTATGCTAACAACCTTGAAACAAATATATGTCCGAAATAAACCTGATGATTGGCGTGTACATAAAATTTAGTTAAAAAAATTCACCGATACAAACACACTCACAAATAAGCAAAAAGAATAAGAAAGTCTATATTATTTATTTATGTTCTATTACTCACCAAACATTTTCGCATGTGATAACTAGTAGATTGTAGTTGGTATCTGCTGATAACGAAGGACATGAAGGTTTTTGTAGCACGTTTACTTGACTGGTATGCAAGACTAGCTCTCTTCATCGTCACACGTCATAGTTCAGCCTACACACACAAACTTCGGACATATATATTACAACACATCTTTTTATGATTTCTTTCATTATGGATTATGAGTTTTACATGGACCTGGTTAGGGTATATCATGCCAACACTTACCTGCAGTATATGGTACTTTTCTGCTTTGCCGGCTATTAGGTGTGGGATTTGGGCTTATAGGTATCAGGTAACGAGTTGGGACGATGTGTTTTCAAAAGAATTATTTTAGGAAGCTGAGTTGTATAAATTGTGAATAAATGAAAACTACCTTTTTAGTCTATCATTCCAATGATTATAATTGTCACCCTCAAGGTGCTTATCTTTAAACAAATCATAATAATAATAATAATTTCAAATATTTAACACAATTTACGGCGGGTTCCACCAATTATATATTCTTTCTTGAATATTACTTTACACATATTTTCTCTAGTGATATATTGTTATAATGCTTACGTCTAACAATCACAATTAAAATCATATATCTTAGTACATAATTTATAAGTTCCTGAAAATAAGACATACAATACACAGTATATACACAAAACATATAAGATGGAAATATACACACATATATGGGCAGTTTCACACTGTCTGCCTGTAATTATAATTCATTTATAAAAATCATTTTTGTTATATTGAATTTAATTATTTAATAAAATGGAAATACTGAATTGATTTCATTCTATGAAATCCGTAACCCTGTTCTTTATACATGAGAAAATAAAATACGAACTTTTTAAATGAATATAACAAGGGTTATATTTATCGTTATCTCTATGGTAATTATTATTAATCTAAACATTTTTATTAAGGGTAACTCCCTTTTAATTATTCTACTCTTCAGCCTGCTTGGCTATCAACAACAATTAATCTGAAACAATAAAATTTGTGACATCTAATATCTTGATAACACTCTTAGAGCTTCTCTGCACTCTCACTTAATTTATCAAATATAATTCTTTATACAGTGCACAATCTCATGAAAACATTTGCTTAGAGTCTTTCTGCACTCTTATTAACATATTATTATAATAATCACACATTATCTAAATGTTCTGTCTTTTTGAATAAATGTCTCTATATGATATACAGTACAACATTTAAAAGTGTCTTTAGGCTTTAGTCATACCGCCTATATAAAAAAAAAGTTTATCAATTATTTAAAACTGTTCAATTTCGCTTATAGCGGCTTTTCATTTACTTGTTGTGTTTTACAACATTATTATGAACCCTGAACCATATCAGGTCACCTGTTTTGATGATTTCATGTTACACAGATGTACACGGGTCTCAGGCGTCGGCGTTGAGTACAGCTATTCCTCTCGAAACCTCCGTCAGCGTCGCTTAGCGGTGTATGAACAGCTAGGCTAGGCGTCGTTCCTTTATCGTCATGGACACAGCGTCTCTGGCCTCGGGTATAGTCTGATGTCCGTAGTACGTAGTTGTAGTAACTCAGGTGTCTGCCGGTCTCATTGAAGCGTCTTCTGCAGCGTATCGTTCCGTGTGTACGACTCAACGAATACTTTATGAATGAGAGACAGATGCTCGTTTTTGGCTCGCTATTTATAGGGCAAAGCCACGTGTGCAAATGAGTTTCTATCGGCGAATACCTCAACAATCCTTTATTTATTTAGGTAACAAAGTTGTTTGTTATACGTGTCTTGAACACCGTTATTAGCTATGTATACACGCGATCTTTAATTAGCACCGCGAAAGGTGTGAAATAGTAAAACGCTTATAGTTCACGACACTCTCACTATATCGTTATGTGTTTGGTGTCTAAATAAAGCTACATTTCCGCACTATTCACTGGTCAACCTAGTTCTTCTTAATCTTTTGTCATTTTTTTTTTATTATTTAAGTTTTAAAACACTTCTGACATGTGCCGACAAAATTATACATATTTATGCAGGTGGACTGTTATCTGTTTTGTTTGCTATATAAAATCTTATCTGTACCCTTCTAAATGTACAATTGTAGCAGATAATGCTTATTATGCGTACTCCAGTTAGAACGATAAACATTGATAACAATGTTTTGTTATAACACTCCCCCACTTGCTTTAAAAAAAATTGTTTGTGCTTTACAGAACAACATATTTTTTTTTTTTTTATCTATGTTTAGTACATACACAGTCAGTTATATTACATGTTTACTAGAAAGAATATAAAATCTTATCTTAAAGTAACAATCACATATGGGTATTATTGGATATAATGACGCAGAGATGACGCATGGTACTTTCCGACGTCCTTTTGCTTCACTGGGTCATATACCATGTAGGTGTGTGGTCCTAGACGACTCCTTAGTTCATATGGGCCACAGAATAATCTGAAGAATTTCTTGGAAGTGTTTAATATACTACTTCCCACAGGATTTGTCTTTATCAATACCTTATCACCAATCTGGAATCTTGTCAATCGGTGAATTCTATTATACCGGTCTCTCCTTTTACCTGCTTGATGATATAGCTGTCGTTCAGCTCTGTTTATTTTTATTTGAATTGGCAAATCTACGTTATAATTTTCCGGTTTATTAATCATGTTGTGCCAGAATCTTTTAGGTATTTTATTCTCACTTAATTCTAACGGTGTGTATCCTGTAGCTTCACTATAATTGTGATTCATTGCATCTTCGAAAAATTGTAGATAGTCAGGCCATTTACTCTGTTGATTGTAGCAATATAACCTCATGTACTTGCCTAACTCTCTATTTATTCTTTCAGCTAGATTAGTTTGTGGATGCCTTATGGATGTAAGTACAGGTTTTATACCTTGTCTTGTCAATGCGTCCTTCCATAATTTATTACCAAACTGCTTACCTTGATCTGTCAACACTTTATCCATTTTTCCATCCATTTAGGTATATACTTCTGGGTGATGACGTTCAGAACAGATTTCATGGTGGGTCTTCGTACAGCATATAACTTTACTAGCTTGGTAAACACATCTACCGTCACAATTATATGGCGGTACCCACGACTTGATCGCGGGAGTGGTCCAAGGAAATCAAGTGCAACTATATCCCCCTTCTTCTTAGTTCTGATACTCCCCATTTCAACGCAAGTGTTTAAATTCGGATGTTTGGCTGTTTGACAATCGTGGCATTTCCTAACAATTATTTTAATTTTTCTGAACATATTATTACAGGTGAAGGCTTCTTTCATAGTTAAATAGCACTTCAATGGAGATGCATGAGCTAGACTACGATGACATGGCATAATTAATTGCTGTAACATGTCATGAGATAGCACAACTTTCCAATCATAATTAATAAGCTTAAATAAAATTCCATCTTTCACACAATAATTTATAGGTAACGGATTATTTTTTATATTCTGTAATCGCTGATCTTTATCTTGCTCTCTAGCGAGATTACGTAGTAATTCTTGTACTTCTCTCTCGGGTTTGTATGTTATGTTGCTAAGTACCCTGACATCTTGTGGTTTAGCTTCATGTGTTTCTTCTTTTTCTTCTATATAACGGCTTAAGGTATCAGCTACTTCATTGTCTTTGCCTTTGCAGTATTTAATGGTGAAAGAATACTCCCCAATGGCAAGTATCCATCGCATCAACCTCGCACTCTTTACCTTACATGTTAATAGGGAAGATAAAGCCTGATGATCTGTATGAATTTCAAAATGAGTTCCGCATAGATAGAATCGGAACTGGGATAATGCATATACAATAGCTAGTACTTCCTTTTCTGTAGTGCAATACTCTATCTCCGCTCCTCGGAATACACGACTGGCATAGGCGATGACCCTTAAGTCTCCTTTTGAGTCTTTTTGATACAATACACTTCCCATTGCATATTGACTTGCGTCTGCATATAGCACATAATCGCCGTCTTTCTTCGGATGGTGTAGCATTAAATTTTGTTTAAACAATGTTTTGACTCGATCCACTGCTTCAGTGTGATGCTGCTCCCATCTCCATTTTCTCTTATTTTGTGTTAACTCCAGCAGAGGTTTTACTGTTGCTGCATAGTCAGATGAGAAGCGTCGATAATAACCAGTCAATCCTAGGAAAGCTCTTACTCCTTTTACATTTTTAGGAATAGGGAAATTTAGGATACTTTGGATCTTGATAGGATCAGGTTTGATACCTCGTTCGGATATAATATGACCAAGGAACTTGATATTGGTTTTTAGGAATTCACATTTTTTATAATTGAGGGAAATTTTGGCTACTCTAAATTTCTCAAAAATAACTCGTAATTGATTTACATGTTCCTGAATAGTTTTCGACACGACGAGTATGTCATCTACAAATACCATTGTGTAAGGTGACACCTCCTCTCCAAGTGCATTTTCTAGACATCGTACAATAGCAGACAAACTAGTGCTTAATCCAAACGGTACTACGTTGTATTCATAGGTCTTGTTCTTGTAGAGGAACGCCGTATACTTGCGGTCACTCTCTTGTATTGGTATCTGCCAGAAACTAGAAGTAAGGTCTAATTTTGTTAAATATCTAGCTCCTTCACATTTAGCAAATAACTCTTCAGCATTTGGAGCGCAGTCGTACATCTTTTCAACAACGTTGTTAAGGTTACGCATATCCATACACAGTCTAATCGCATCATCTTTTTTCTTGATTACTACAAGTGGATTCAGGTGATTGCTATGTGATCTGCGGATGACATTGTTATCTAACATACGCTGAATTTCTTGATCTACCTGCTCCTCGTATTTCATTGGAATCGTATATGTGCGTCTGACGAACTTG
Source organism: Magicicada septendecula (assembly GCA_034769895.1). Classification (NCBI taxonomy): domain Eukaryota; kingdom Metazoa; phylum Arthropoda; class Insecta; order Hemiptera; family Cicadidae; genus Magicicada; species Magicicada septendecula. Next base: position 139,968,874 of record CM068372.1, read on the forward strand.
GACGGGTCAGTTACCTTAATTCGATGCTGGTAGACGTGAGTTTGAGTTGGTACTTCGCTAAAGATGTCCTCATATTCTCCTAACAGATCATTTATGTGTTGTTCTCCTGGCTGATCTTCTACTTCTTCTGGATGTATCCGTTCTTCGGCTAATGTGATCTTGGGTCTACTAATTTTAAGTATTTCCGGTTGTGGAGGATTCTGTTCTTTAACAGGTGCTCTTAAATCTATAGTTTCACATATATTATTAACTGTACATGTCATTTGTCCATCTTTCATATTGATAACAGCATTGAGTCGGTCTAGCGCATCCACTCCCAGAATGCAGTCATATATTAGCTTATCAACTATCAGTACAGGTAATTCTATCTCTAATCCTTGACAGGTAATACTAACATACATCTGATGGTTTACTTTTTCCATCGATTTATTTGCTGTAGTTATTTGTATCTACCGTGTAGGCAACTTCGGTACATTTTTAAAATGAGCATTATGAATTTTTACCCATGCACTATTGATAATTGTGACCTCATTCCCTGTATCAACTAATGCGTTAACAGGTACATTATTAACATACAGTTTTATTTGTGGACATACAGTATTATTTATTGGATTAATTTTATCGGTCATAAATAATTCTTCCCTAAGATCAGGTGGGAATATACCTCCTATACAGACTCCAGAATGTAGTCATTGATTTTCAGTCTTCGATGTGGACGGTTTATTACGTTCATCAGTGTTTCTCGGTGTCTCTTTCTGTTTTTTCTCAACGGTAATCGCCTGCGTATTTGCATTCCTATCGGATGTCCATGGTTTCGAAAATCGTTTCGACGAATTCGGCCATCGGTAACCTCCTTTGTAATTACCTCTTTCATTATTTTGCTCCTGCTTCTCATATGTTCGTCCATCTTCATGGCGTCTATCATATGATACATTTTTGTTTTTCGGATATTTTTCATCGTCTGTACGTCTATCTTCTCTGCCTTTATCTTCTTGGCGATATCTTTGCGAATACCACGTACCTCTATCTTGATTTTGGTTCCGGTTATCTCGCTGAACTCCTCTTGGTGGGTCTCGTTCACGGATTACACCCTCCATCTGTGTTAAAAGTATTAATAGATCTTCAATGGTAGCTATACCCTGAACATGTATAGCTAGTTGGATGTTCCTGCTGAAATGATTAGCAAGCTTAATGACTAATTCTTTTTGTGTTAAAGCGGGACGTAAATGTTTACTCCTCTCTACTAACATAATGACGTATTCATCTTCAGACAGCTTACCTTCATTATATTTACCAAATTCCAGTGTATTTCGTATTCTCATTTGTATGTATTCATTCCAATACCTCCGTTCGAATGCTAGTTTAAATTCTTCATACGTTTTTAAATCGTCATTCACCATCGTGAACCAACTGGCTGCTACATCTTTTAAGTAACGGCTTACAAAGTCTATTTTATCTTTGTCACTGAGAATAGATCCAATACTATCCATTTCTTTCTCACATTTGATACGAAATTCAATGGGATTTTCCCCTCTGGATCCTCTAAAATAGTTAATGGGTCTCTCTTCTCTAGGTACGGTCGAGTATACTAACGCTTGTGTTGGTAGTCTTCTCACTTCTCGTGTAAGTCGGTCTACTTCACCTTTTAACTTGACTTCCAGCTGATCTACCCTGTTATCATGGTGTTGGATAGATTTCTTGATGGTGTCGTCTGCTGCGGCGAGATTTTTTGTTTCTTCTTCAATTTTCATGGTCTTCCTGACATTACTCTGCACCAACACGCTGATGACTTGTATCTTGGTATCTTGTCGATGCGTAATTTTTTCGAGTTTCTGGTCCAGTGTGTCGGCCATAGATTTAAAATTTTGTTGTAGTCTTTTTCGCTGCTCTTCGAAATTTTCATTCATCACCACCGCTTGTTGTTTTAGAGACTCTTTAACTTTACCTTCTAAGGTCTCCATTCGTTCCATAATTTCTACCTTACTTTCAGCATTATACGCGTATAATTTCTGAATTTCTGACGTGCTTGCTTCCAATCTTCTCATAGTTTCAGCACCACTAGTTTTTATTTCTTCAAACCTTTTTACGTTTTCAGCGTTGCTGGCTTCTAACTTCTTCATTATGTCGGCTAAACTGACCTCTTGTTTATGTGCCATGTTTAATTTTAATTTGGTGAACCGATTTTAAAATATTTATTATTAATTTGTATATTATTAATTATTTGGATTATTATTAAATATTGGTAGTCATTTATTCATCAACATACAACCGTTATCTTGGGCGCCTGTAGTATCAGTTTCTGATAACCACAATATTTATCTAAGCTCCCCTTTGTTTACTCTACTGATAACGCTAACTGTACGTTCTTATCAGCTACATTTAACATATAAATGCACGTGCTATAATAATTACACATCAACTCTAAATATTTGTTCTACGTGAATTTATATTTATTTAACTTCTTACTAATTTTTAATTTTTTTTCGTATTATGTTTTTTTTTTTTTATTTATTTAATCGGGCCCCACGTTGGAAGCGACATTTTCTTTTGCAACACATCTTCTTATGATTTCTTTCATTATGGATTATGAGTTTTACATGGACCTGGTTAGGGTATACCATGCCAACACTTACCTGCAGTATATGGTACTTTTCTGCTTTGCCGGCTATTAGGTGTGGGATTTGGGCTTATTAGGTATCAGGTAACGAGTTGGGACGATGTTTTTCCAAAGGAATTATTTTAGGAAGCTGAGTTGTATAAATTGTGAATAAATGAAAACTACCTTTTTAGTCTATCATTCCAATGATTATAATTGTCACCCTCAAGGTGCTTATCTTTAAACAAATCATAATAATAAAAAGAATTTCAAATATTTAACGCAATTTACGGCGGGTTCCACCAATTCATATTCTTTCTTGAATATTACTTTACACATATTTTCTCTAGTGATATATTGTTATAATGCTTACGTCTAACAATCACATATTAAAATCATATATCTTAGTACATAATTTATAAGTTCCTGAAAATAAGACATACAATACACAGTATATACACAAAACATATAACATGGAAATATACACACATATATGGGCAGTTTCACACTGTCTGCCTGTAATTATAATTCATTTATAAAAATCATTTTTGTTATATTGAATTTAATTATTTAATAAAATGGAAATACTGAATTGATTTCATTCTATGAAATCCGTAACCCTGTTCTTTATACATGAGAAAATAAAATACGAACTTTTTAAATGAATATAACAAGGGTTATATTTATCGTTATCTCTATGGTAATTATTATTAATCTAAACATTTTTATTAAGGGTAACTCCCTTTTAATTATTCTACTCTTCAGCCTGCTTGGCTATCAACAACAATTAATCTGAAACAATAAAATTTGTGACATCTAATATCTTGATAACACTCTTAGAGCTTCTCTGCACTCTCACTTAATTTATCAAATTTAATTTATCAAATATAATTCTTTATACAGTGCACAATCTCATGAAAACATTTGCTTAGAGTCTTTCTGCACTCTTATTAACATATTATTATAATAATCACACATTATCTAAATGTTCTGTCTTTTTGAATAAATGTCTCTATATGATATACAGTATAACATTTAAAAGTGTCTTTAGGCTTTAGTCATACCGCCTATATAAAAAAAAGTTTATCAATTATTTAAAACTGTTCAATTTCGCTTATAGCGGCTTTTCATTTACTTGTTGTGTTTTACAACATTATTATGAACCCTGAACCATATCAGGTCACCTGTTTTGATGATTTCATGTTACACAGATGTACACGGGTCTCAGGCGTCGGCGTTGAGTACAGCTATTCCTCTCGAAATCTCCGTCAGCGTCGCTTAGCGGTGTATGAACAGCTAGGCTAGGCGTCGTTCCTTTATCGTCATGGACACAGCGTCTCTGGCCTCGGGTATAGTCTGATGTCCGTAGTACGTAGTTGTAGTAACTCAGGTGTCTGCCGGTCTCATTGAAGCGTCTTCTGCAGCGTATCGTTCCGTGTGTACGACTCAACGAATAATTTATGAATGAGAGACAGATGCTCGTTTTTGGCTCGCTATTTATAGGGCAAAGCCACGTGTGCAAATGAGTTTCTATCGGCGAATACCTCAACAATCCTTTATTTATTTAGGTAACAAAGTTGTTTGTTATACGTGTCTTGAACACCGTTATTAGCTGTGTATACACGCGATCTTTAATTAGCACCGCGAAAGGTGTGAAATAGTAAAACGCTTATAGTTCACGACACTCTCACTATATCGTTATGTGTTTGGTGTCTAAATAAAGCTACATTTCCGCACTATTCACTGGTCAACCTAGTTCTTCTTAATCTTTAGTCATTTTTTTTTTATTATTTAAGTTTTAAAACACTTCTGACATGTGCCGACAAAATTATACATATTTATGCAGGTGGACTGTTATCTGTTTTGTTTGCTATATAAAATCTTATCTGTACCCTTCTAAATGTACAATTGTAGCAGATAACGCTTATTATGCGTACTCCAGTTAGAACGATAAACATTGATAACAATGTTTTGTTATAATATATATCTGTCGTACGGTATGTGCGTACAAGCGTATGCACATACACGTACAGCATTCATACATGTATAGACGTATAGACCCTTCAATTACGTATATCGAAATATACTGAAAAGAAGAATACGTATGCCATACCATCATTCACACACGCAAACACCCATTCAGACAGAATATATATACAGTAAGCAAACAATGACACTTACCGAGTAAACTTAGAAGGAAACTCTCCTTAAGGAAACGCATGTAATCGTCTTATGGATCATACAGTATTCGCATTTTAAACACAGCGGCATGAATTGCAAAGAAATGTATGTACTTCCTGTTCCCAAGTAAAGTTTGTTCCACCTGCAGAAACAAATATGACAAATTATATAAAAGTCTTTGGGCATAAAAGTATATTTGTGCAACAAATGTATACATTTTGCTGTCACGTGTGATTCATGTGTACAGAGGTTCTATCGTTTTCACAGCACGAGAATGCCATCTATATAATTTTCAATTTAGATATGTGTACGTAAAAGTAAGTTTCATGCAGTAAGTAAAGTTATCCGCTCAAATAAGTTGGCAACAGTACTTCTGTTTCACGAAATTCCCTCTTTACTTTAGTCTGGATATATTCTACGTCCCATATTATCCTTTCGCAATAACAAGAAGACGATTACTTCTATATTTGCGAAGCAATTGTTATTATGTATTTTTCTAAATGTATCTACGGACGTGAACAATGCAGAAAAGTTACTGCATGACTTGTAATCCCTAACTGGAAAACTCAAGAACATTCCAATATAGAATAATATTTTTAATTTTGCTTAAAATTTCATAGAGTTTTAGGCGTATAAGAAGACCGATATATTCCCGAATCCCTGTGTCGTAAAAAGAAATAGTGAAGACTGTTATTAAATCTAATTGCGGCCAGTGAAATCGCCTATGCATGAGAATTTAATAATAATTAACATTAATTTGCAAACTTAAATTTTTGTTTACCATAAGTAATTGATAAATTTTGCACATTCCTCTTAGGAACGTTATTCACGTTTAGTTGTGATTGAGTAGAAAAAAATCACTAAAATAATACATGGTTTATACATCTTCTTTTCCAAATCATATATTAACATTACTTTCCAATTTAATAGATTTATAACACCTCTTCATACCCTTTGAAAACCACTTTGCTATTGACCATAGTTTTTCTCCTGCACAGATTAATAGATTTGTTCATATTGCGTATTAATGTGGCTTTAATGACTCCTGAAATAATTATCAGAGTCACCTTCTCCTGAAATTACTCATTTAAAAATTATTGTGTTTCAGTATTTACGGTTTGGGCCTTCCTTTTGATTCTCAGCTCTGCTAGTGCACTTCCAATAGTGACAAATTTACGTTCTTCACTTTCTTGTGTCTAGTTGCCGTTCATTGCTGTCGTATGCATTATCTCAAAGCAAATTTAACTTTCCGATTTTTTTAAAACCAGACGATATAAAATAATTTTAACTCCTGTTTTTAGAAACAGCATAGAGGTATGCTAACAACCTTGAAACAAATATATGTCCGAAATAAACCTGATGATTGGCGGGAACATAAAATTTAGTTAAAAAAATTCACCGATACAAACACACTCACAAATAGGCAAAAAGAATAAGTAAAGTCTATATTATTTATTTATGTTATATTACTCACCAAACATTTTCGCATGTGATAACTAGTAGATTGTAGTTGGTATCTTCTGCTAACGAAGGACATGAAGGTCTTTGTAGCACGTTTACTTGACTGGTATGCAAGACTAGCTCTCTTCATCGTCACACGTCATAGTTCAGCCTACACACACAAAGTTCGGACATATATATATTTATCTGTCTTACGGTATGTGCATACAAGCGTATGCACATACACGTACAGCATTCATACTTGTATAGACGTATATACCCTTCACTTACGTATATCGAGATATACTGTAAGGAAGAAAACTTATTACATACCATCATTCACACACGCAGACACCCATTCAGACAGAATATATATAGTAAGCATACAATGACACTTACCGAGTAAACGTAGAAGGAAACTCTCCTTAAGGAAACGCATGTAATGGTCTTATGGAACATACAGTATCCTCATTTTAAACACAGCGGCATGAATTGCAAAGAAATGTATGTACTTCCTGTTCCCAAATAAACGATGTTCCACCTGCAGAAAGAAATATGACAAATTATATAAAAGTCTTTGGGCATAAAAGTATATTTGTGCATCAAATGTATATATTTTGCTGTCACGTGTGATTCATGTGTACAGAGATTCTATCGTTTTCACGGCACGAGAATGCCATTTATATAATTTTCAATTTAGATATATGTTTACGTAAATTTAAGTTCCATGCAGTATGTAAAGTTATCCGGTCAAATAAGTTGGGAACAGAACCTCTGTTTCACGAAATTCCCTGTTTACATTAATCTGGATATATTCTACGTCCCATATTATCCTTTCGCAATAACAACATGACGATAACTTCTATATTTGCGAAGCAATTGTTATTATATATTTGTTTAAATGTATCTCCGTACGTGAAGAATGCTGAAAATTTACTGCATGACTTGAAATCCCTAACTGGAAAACTCAAGAACTTTCCTATATAGAATTATATTTTTAATATTGTCTACAATTTCATAGAGTGTTAGGCGTATATGAAGACCGATATATTCCCGAATCCCTGTGTCGTAAAATGAAATATTAAGACTGTTATTAATTCTTATTGCGGCCAGTGAATTCGTCTATGCATGAGCATTTAATAATAATTAACATTAATTTACAATCTTACATTTTTTTACCATAAGTATTTGATAAATTTTCCACTTTCCTCTTAGGGACGTTATTCTCGTTTAGTTGTGATTGAGTAGAAAACAATCACTAAAATAATACTTGGTTTATGCATTTTCTCTTCCAAATCATATATTAACATTACTTTCCAATTTAATAGATTTATAACACCTCTTCATACACCTTGAATACCACTTTGCTATTGACCACAGGTTTTCTCCTGCACAGATTAATAGATTTCGTTCATATTGCGTATTGATGTAGCTTTCATGTCTCCTGAAATAATTATCAGTGTCACCTACTGCTGAAAATTACTCATGTAAAATTTTTGTGTTTCAGTATTTACGGTTTGCGCTTTCTTACTGATTCACAGCTCTGTTAGTGCACTTCCAATAGTGACAAGTTTATGTTCTTCACTTTCTTGTGTCTAGTTGCCGTTCATTGCTGTCGTATGCATTATCTCAAAGCAAAATTAAATTTCAGATTTTTCTAAAACCAGACGATATAAACTATCTTTAACTCCTGTTTTCAGAAAGAGCATAGATGTATGATAACAACATTGAAACAGATATATTTCCGAAATCTATCTGGTGATTGGCGAGTAGATAAAAGTTAGTTAAAAAAATTCACCGTTACAAAAACACTCACAAATAGGCAAAAAGAATAAGAAATGTCTATATTACTTATTTATGTTATATTACTCACAAAACATTTTCGCATGTGATAACTAGTAGATAGTAGTTGGTATCTGCTGATAACGAAATACATGAAGGTCTTTGTAGCACGTTTACTTCTCTGGTATGCAAGTCTAGCTCTCTTCATTATCACACGTCATAGTTGAGCCTAGACACACAAACTTCGGACATGTATATATATCTGTCGTACGGTATGTGCATACAAGCGTATGAACATACACGTACAGCAATCATACTTGTATAGACGTATATACGCTCAACTTACGTATATCGAAATATACTGTAAGGAAGAATACATATGCCATACCCTCATTCACACTCGCAAACACCCATTCGGACAGAATATATATACAGTAAGCATACAATGACACTTACCGAGTAAACTTAGAAGGAAACTCTCCTTAAGGAAACGCATGTAATCGTCTTATGGAACATACAGTATTCGCATTTTAAACACAGAGGCATGAATTGCAAAGAAATGTATATACATCCTGTTCCCAAATAAACGTTGTTCCACCTGCAGAAACAAATATGACAAATTATATAAAAGTCTTTGGGCATAAAAGTATATTTGTTCAACAAATGTATGCATTTTGCCGTCACGTGTGATTTTTTTGTACAGAGATTCAATCGTTTTCACGGCACGAGAATGCCATCTATATAATTTTTAATTTTGATATATGTCTACGTGAATGTAAGGTTTATGCAGCAAGTAAACTTATCCGCTAAAATATGTTGGCCACAGAACTTCTGTTTCACGAAATTCCCTGTTTACTTTAGCCTGGATATATTCTACGTCCCATATTATCCTTTCGCAATAACAAGAAGACGATTACTTCTATATTTGCGAAGCAATTGTTATTATACATTTTTTCAAATGTATCTCCGTACGTGAAGAATGCTGAAAATTTACTGCATGACTTGAAATCCCTAACTGGAAAACTCAAGAACATTCCTATATAGAATTATATTTTTAATATTTTCTACAATTTCATAGAGTGTTAGGCGTATATTAAGACCGATATATTCCCGAATCCCTGTGCCGTAAAATGAAATACGAAAGACTGTTATTAATTCTTATTGTGGCCAGTGAATTCGTCTATGCATGAGCATTAAATAATAATTAACATTAATTTACAATCTTACATTTTGTTTACCATAAGTATTTGATAAATTTTCCACTTTCCTCTTAGGGACGTTATTCTCGTTTAGTTGTGATTGAGTAGAAAACAATCACTAAAATAATACATGGTTTATGCATCTTCTTTTCCAAATCATATATTAGTATTACTTTCCAATTTAATAGATTTATAACACCTCATCATACAGTTTGAACACCACTTTGCTTTTGACCGCAGGGTTTCTCCTGCACAGATTAATAGATTTTATTCATGTTGCGTATTGATGTAGCTTTAATGTCTCCTGAAATAATTATCAGTGTCACCTACTGCTGACAATTACTCATATAAAATTTTTGTGTTTCAGTATTTACGGTTTGGGCCTTCTTTTTGATTCTCAGCTCTGTTAGTGCACTTCCAATAGTGACAATTGTATGTTGTTCACTTTCTTGTGTCTAGTTGCCGTTTATTGCTGTCGTATGCATTATCTCAAAGGAAAATTAACTTTCTTTTTTTTTTTTAAACCAGACGATATAAAATAATTTTAACTCCTGTTTTTAGAAACAGCATAGAGGTATGCTAACAACCTTGAAACAAATATATGTCCGAAATAAACCTGATGATTGGCGTGTACATAAAATTTAGTTAAAAAAATTCACCGATACAAACACACTCACAAAGAGGCAAAAAGAATAAGTAAAGTCTATATTATTTATTTATGTTATATTACTCACCAAACATTTTCGCATGTGATAACTAGTAGATTGTAGTTGGTATCTTCTGATAACGAAGGACATGAAGGTCTATGTAGCACGTTTACTTGACTGGTATGCAAGACTAGCTCTCTTCATCGTCACACGTCATAGTTCAGCCTACACACACAAACGTCGGACATATATATATATATCTGTCGTACGGTATGTGCATACAAGCGTATGCACATACACGTACAGCATTCATACTTGTATAGACGTATAAACCCTTCACTTACGTATATCGAAATATACTATAAGGAAGAATACATATGACATACCATCATTCACACACGCAAACACCCATTCAGACAGAATATATATAGTAAGCATACAATGACACTTACCGAGTAAACGTAGAAGGAATCTCTCCATAAGGAAACGCATGTAATGGTCTTATGGAACATACAGTATTCTCATTTTAAACAAAGCGGCATGAATTGCAAAGAAATGTATGTACTTCCTGTTCCCAAATAAACGATGTTCCACCTGCAGAAAGAAATATGACAAATTATATAAAAGTCTTTGGGCATAAAAGTATATTTGTGCAACAAATGTATATATTTTGCTGTCACGTGTGATTCATGTGTACAGAGATTCTATCGTTTTCACGGCACGAGAATGCCATTTATATAATTTTCAATTTAGATATATGTTTACGTAGTTTTAAGTTCCATGCAGTATGTAAAGTTATCCGGTCAAATAAGTTGGGAACAGAACCTCTCTTTCACGAAATTCCCTGTTTACATTAATCTGGATATCTTCTACGTTCCTTATTATCCTTTCGCAATAACAACACGACGATAACTTCTATATTTGCGTAGCAATTGTTATTATATATTTGTTTAAATTATCTCCGTACGTGAAAAATGCTGAAACTTTACTGCATGACTTGAAATCCCTAACTGGAAAACTCAAGAACATTCCTATATAGAATTATATTTTTAATATTGTCTACAATTTCATAGAGTGTTAGGCGTATATGAAGACCGATATATTCCCGAATCCCTGTGTCGTAAAATGAAATACTAAAGACTTTTATTAATTCTTATTGCGGCCAGTGAATTCGTCTATGCATGAGCAGTTAATAATAATTAACATTAATTTACAATCTTACATTTTTTTACCATAAGTATTTGATAAATTTTCCACTTTCCTCTTAGGGACGTTATTCTCGTTTAGTTGTGATTGAGTAGAAAACAATTACTAAAATAATACTTGGTTTATGGCTCTTCTTTTCCAAATCATGTATTAACATTACTTTCCAATTTAATAGATTTATAACACCTCTTCATACACCTTGAACACCACTTTGCTATTGACCACAGATTTTCTCCTGCACAGATTAATAGATTTTGTTCATATTGCGTATTGATGTAGCTTTAATGTCTCCTGAAATAATTATCAGTGTCGCCTACTGCTGAAAATTACTCATATAAAATTTTGGTGTTTCAGTATTTACGGTTTGCGCGTTCTTACTGATTCACAGCTCTGTTAGTGCACTTCCAATAGTGAAAAGTTTATGTTCTTCACTTTCTTGTGTCTAGTTGCCGTTCATTGCTGTCGTATGCATTATCTTAAAGCAAAACTAGATTTCTGATTTTTCTAAACCAGACGATATAAACTAACTTTAACTCCTGTTTTTAGAAAGACCATAGATGTATGCTAACAACATTGAAACAGATATATGTCCGAAATCTACCTGGTGATTGGCGTGTACATAAAAGTTAGTTAAAAAAATTCACCGTTACAAAAACACTCAGAAATAGGCAAAAAGAATAAGAAATGTCTATATTACTTATTTATGTTATATTACTCACCGAACATTTTCGCATGTGATAACTAGTAGATAGTAGTTGGTATCTGCTGATAACGAAGGACATGAAGGTTTTTGTAGCACGTTTACTTGACTGGTATGCAAGTCTAGCTCTCTTCATCGTCACACGTCATAGTTCAGCCTACACACACAAACTTCGGACATGTATATATATCTGTCGTCCGGTATGTGCATACAAGCGTATGCACATACACGTACAGCATTCATACTTGTATAGACGTATATACCCTTCACTTACGTATATCGAAATATACTGAAAGGAAGAATACATATGCCATACCCTCATTCACACTCGCAAACACCCATTCGGACAGAATATATATACAGTAAGCATACAATGACACTTACCGAGTAAACGTAGAAGGAAACTCTCCTTAAGGAAACGCTTGTAATCGTCTTATGGAACATACAGTATTCGCATTTTAAACACAGCGGCATGAATTGCAAAGAAATGTAAATACTTCCTGTTCCCAAATAAACGTTGTTCCACCTGCAGAAACAAATATGACAAATTATATAAAAGTCTTTGGGCATAAAAGTATATTTGTGCAACAAATGTATGCATTTTGCTGTCACGTGTGATTCATTTGTACAGAGATTCTATCGTTTTCACGGCACGAGAATGCCATCTATATAATTTTTAATTTTGATACATGTGTACGTGAATGTAAGGTTTATGCAGCAAGTAAACTTATCCGCTCAAATAAGTTGGCCACAGCACTTCTGTTTCACGAAATTCCCTGTTTACTTTAGCCTGGATATATTCTACGTCCCATATTATCCTTTCGCAATAACAAGAAGACGATTACTTCTATATTTGCGAAGCAATTGTTATTATATATTTTTTCAAATGTATCTCCGTACGTGAAGAATGCTGAAACGTTACTGCATGACTTGTAATCCCTAACTGGAAAACTCAAGAACATTCCTATATAGAATTATATTTTTAATTTTACCTAAAATTTCATAGAGTTTTAGGCGTATAAGAAGAACGACATATTCCCGAATCCCTGTGTCGTAAAAATAAATATAAAAAACTGTTATTAAATGGAAATGCAGCCAGTGAAATCGCCTATGCATGAGCATTTAATAATAAATGACATTAATTTGCAAACTTACATTTTTGTTTACAATAAGTATTTGATAAATTTTCCACATTCCTCTTAGAAAAGTTATTCTCGTTTAGTTGTGATTGAGTAGGAAAAAATCACTAAAATAAGACATGGTTTATGCATCTTCTTTTCCAAATCATATATTAACATTACTTTCCAGTTTAATAGATTTATAACACCTTTTCATACCCTTTTATAACCACTTTGCTATTGACAATAGGTTTTCTCCTGCACAGATTAATAGATTTTGTTCATATTGCGTATTAATGTGGCTTTAATGACTCCTGAAATATATTAATGACATCAGTGTCAAATACTGCTGAAAATTACTCATTTGAAAATTATTGTGTTTCAGTATTTACTGTTTGGGCCTTCCTTTTGATTCTCAGCTCTGCTAGTGCACTTCCAATAGTGACAAATTTATATTCTTCCATTTGTTGTGTCTAGTTGCCGTTCATTGCTGTTGTGTGCATTATCTCAAAGCATAATTAACTTTCAGATTTTTTTAAAAGCAGACGATAATAAATAATTTTAACTCCTGTTTTTAAAAACAGCATAGAGGTATGCTAACAACCTTGAAACAAATATATGTCCGAAATAATCCTGATGATTGGCGTGTACATAAAATTTAGTTAAAAAATTCACCGTTACAAACACACTCACAAATAGGCAAAAAGAATAAGAAAAGTCTACTTTATTTATTTATGTTGTATTACTGACCAAACAACTAGTAGATTGTAGTTGTTATCTGCTGATAACGAAGGACATGAAGGTCTTTGTAGCACGTTTACTTGACTGGTATGCAAGACTAGCTCTCTTCATCGGCACACGTCATAGTTCAGCCTACACACACAAACTTCGGACATGTATATATATCTGTCGTACGGTATGTGCATACAAGCGTATGCACATACACGTACAGCATTCATACTTGTATAGACGTATATACCCTGCACTTACGTATATCGAAATATACTGTAAAGAAGAATACATATGCCATACCCTCATTCACACACGCAAACACCCATTCAGACAGAATATATATATACAGTAAGCATACAAAGACACTTACCGAGTAAACGTAGAAGGAAACTCTCCTTAAGGAAACGCATGTAATCGTCTTATGGAACATACAGTATCCGGATTTTAAACACAGCGGCATGAATTGCAAAGATATGTATGTACTTTCTGTTCCCAAATAGACGATGTTCCACCTGCAGAAACAAATATGACAAATTATATAAAAGTCTTTGGGCATAAAAGTATATTTGTGCGACAAATGTATATATTTTGCTGTCACGTGTGATTCATGTGTACAGAGATTCTATCGTTTTCACGGCACGAGAATGCCATCTATATATTTTTCAATTTAGATATATCTTGAGGTAAATTTAAGGTCCATGCATTAAGTAATGTTATCCGGTCAAATAAGTTGGCAACAGAACCTCTGTTTCACGAAATCCCCTGTTTACGTTAATCTGAATATATTCTACGTCCCATATTAACCTTTCGCAATAACAACATGACGATTACTTCTATATTTGCGAAGCAATTGTTATTATATATTTTTTTAAATGTATCTCCGTACGTGAAGAATGCTGAAACGTTACTGCATGACTTGTAGTCCCAAACTGGAAAACTCAAGAACATTCCTATATAGAATTTTATTTTTAATTATGCCTAAATTTTCATAGAGTTTTAGGCGTATAAGAAGAACGACATATTCCCGAATCCCTGTGTCGTAAAAATAAATATAAAAGACTGTTATTAAATGGAAATGCAGCCAGTGAAGTTGCCTATGCATGGGCATTTAATAATAATTAACATTAATTTGCAATCTTACATTTTTGTTTACAATAAGTATTTGATAAATTTTCCACATTCCTCTTGGAAAGTTATTCTCGTTTAGTTGTGATTGAGTAGAAAAAAATCACTAAAATAATACATGGTTTATGCATCTTCTTTTCCAAATCATATATTAACATTACTTTCCAGTTTAATAGATTTATAACACCTCTTCATACCCTTTGAAAACCACTTTGCTATTGACCATAGGGTTTCTCCTGCACAGATTAATAGATTTTGTTCATATTGCGTATTAATGTGGCTTTAATGACTCCTGAAATATATTAATGACATCAGTGTCAAATACTGCTGAAAATTACTCATTTGAAAATTATTGTGTTTCAGTATTTACTGTTTGGGACTTCCTTTTGATTCTCAGCTCTGCTAGTGCACTTCCAATAGGGACAAATTTATATTCTTCACTTTCTTGTGTCTAGTTGCCGTTCATTGCTGTTGTGTGCATTATCTCAAAGCATAATTAACTTTCAGATTTTTTTGAAAGCAGACCATAATAAATAATTTTAACTCCTGTTTGTAGAAACAGCATAGAGGTATGCTAACAACCTTGAAACAAATATATGTCCGAAATAACCTGATGATTGGCGTGTACATAAAATTTAGTTAAAAAAATTCACCGATACAAACAAACTCACAAATAGGCAAAAAGAATAAGAAAAGTCTATATTATTTATTTATGTTATATTACTCACCAAACATTTTCGCATGTGATAAATAGTAGATTGCAGTTGGTATCTTCTGATAACGAAGGCCATGAAGGTCTTTGTAGCACGTTTACTTGACTGGTATGCAAGACTATCTCTCTTCATCGTCACACGTCATAGTTCAGCCTACACACACAAACTTCGGACATGTATATATATCTGTCGTACGGTATGTGCATACAAGCGTATGCACATACACGTACAGCATTCATACTTGTATAGACGTATATACCCCTCACTTACGTATATCGAAATATACTGTAAGGAAGAATACATATGCCATACCCTCATTCACATACGCAAACACCCATTCAGACAGAATATATATATACAGTAAGCATACAATGACACTTACCGAGTAAACGTAGAAGGAATCTCTCCTTAAGGAAACTCATGTAATCGTATTATGGAACATACAGTATTCGCATTTTTAACACAGAGGCATGAATTGCAAAGAAATGTATGTACTTCCTGTTCCAAAATAAACGTTGTTCCACCTGCAGAAACAAATATGACAAATTATATAAAAGTTTTTGGGCATAAAAGAATATTTGGGCAACAAATGTATACATTTTACTGTCACGTGTGATTCATTTGTACAGAGATTCTATCGTTTTCACGGCACGAGAATGCCATCTATATAATTTTCAATTTAGATATATGTGTACGTAAAAGTAATGTTCATGCAGTAAGTAAAGTTATCCGCTCAAATAAGTTGGCAACAGTACTTCTGTTTCACGAAATTCCCTGTTTACTTAAGTCTGGATATATTCTATGTCCCATATTATCCTTTCGCAATAACAAGAAGACGATTACTTCTATATTTGCGAAGCAATTGTTATTATATATTTTTTTTAATGTATCTCCGTACGTGAAGAATGCTGAAACATTACTGCAAGACTTGTAATTCGTAACTGGAAAATTCAAGAACATTCTTATATAGAGTTATATTTTCAATATTGCCTAAAATTTCATAGTGTTTTAGGCGTATAAGAAGACCGATATATTCCCGAATCCCTGTGTCGTAAAAAGAAATAGTGAAGACTGTTATTAAATCTAATTGCGGCCAGTGAAATCGCCTATGCATGAGAATGTAATAATAATTAACATTAGTTTGCAAACTTAAATTTTTGTTTACCATAAGTATTTGATAAATTTTCCACATTCCTCTTAGGAACGTTATTCACGTTTAGTTGTGATTGAGTAGAAAAAAATCAATAAAATAATACATGGTTTATGCATCTTCTTTTCGAAATCATATATTAACATTACTTTCCAATTTAATAGATTTATAACACATCTTCATACCCCTTGAAAACAACTTTGCTATTGACCACAGGTTTTCTCCTGCACATATTAATAGATTTTGTTCATATTGCGTATTGATGTAGCTTTAATGTCTCCTGAAATAATTATCAGTGTCACCTACTGCTGACAATTACTCATATAAAATTTACGGTTTGGGCCTTCTTTTTGAATCTCAGCTCTGTTAGTGCACTTCCAATAATGACAAGTTTATGTTCTTCACTTTCGTGTGTCTAGTTGCCGTTCATTGCTGTCGTATGCATTATCTGGAAGCAAAATTAACTTTCAGATTTTTCTAAAAGCAGACGATAATAAATAACTTTAACTCCTGTTTCTAGAAAGAGCATAGACGTATGCTAACAACGTTGAAAAAGATACATGTCCGAAATAAACCTGATGATTGGCGTGTACATAAAATTTAGTTAAAAAAATTCACCGTTACAAACACACTCACAAATATGCAAAAAGAATAAGAAAAGTCTATATTATTTATTTATGTTATATTACTCAAAAACATTTTCGCATGTGATAACTAGTAGGTTGTAGTTGTTATCTGCTGATAATGAAGGACGTAAAGGTCTTTGTAGCACGTTTACTTGACTGGTATGCAAGACTAGCTCTCTTCATCGTCACGTCATAGTTCAGCCTAGACACACAAACTTCGGACATGTATATATATCTGTCGTACGGAATGTGCATACAAGCGTATGCACATACACGTACAGCATTCATACTTGTATAGACGTATATACCCCTCACTTACGTATATCGAAATATACTGTAAGGAAGAATACATATGCCATACCCTCATTCACACACGCAAACACCCATTCAGACAGAATATATATATACAGTAAGCATACAATGACACTTACCGAGTAAACGTAGAAGGAATCTCTCCTTAAGGAAACTCATGTAATCGTATTATGGAACATACAGTATTCGCATTTTTAACACAGAGGCATGAATTGCAAAGAAATGTATGTACTTCCTGTTCCAAAATAAACGTTGTTCCACCTGCAGAAACAAATATGACAAATTATATAAAAGTTTTTGGGCATAAAAGAATATTTGGGCAACAAATGTATACATTTTACTGTCACGTGTGATTCATTTGTACAGAGATTCTATCGTTTTCACGGCACGAGAATGCCATCTATATTATTTTCAAATTAGATATGTGTGTACGTAAATGTAAGGTTCGTGCAGTTAGTAAAGTTATCCGCTCAAATAAGTTGGCAACAGCACTTCTGTTTCACGAAATTCCCTGTTTACTTTTGTCTGGATATATTCTACGTCCCATATTATCCTTTCGCAATAACACGAAGAAGATTATTTCTATATATGCGAAGCAATTTTATTATATATTTTTTTAAATGTATCTCCGTACGTGCAGAATGCTGAAACGTTACTGCATGACTTGTAATTCGTAACTGGAAAACGCAAGAACATTCCTATATAGAATTATATTTTTAATATTGTCTACAATTTCATAGAGTGTTAGGCGTATATGAAGACCGATATATTCCCGAATCCCTGTGCCGTAAAATGAAATACTAAAGACAGTTATTAATTCTAATTGCTGCCAGTGAATTCGTCTATGCATGAGCATTTAATAATAATTAACATTAATTTACAAACTTACATTTTGCTTACCATAAGTATTTGATAAATTTTTCCACTTTCCTCTTAGGGACGTTATTCTCGTTTAGTTGTGATTGAGTAGAAAACAATCACTAAAATAATACATGGTTTATGCATCTTCTTTTCCAAATCATATATTAACATTATTTTCCAATTTAATAGATTTATAACACCTCTTCATACACCTTGAACACCACTTTGCTATTGACCACAGATTTTCTCCTGCACAGATTAATAAGTTTTGTTCATATTGCGTATTGATGTAGCATTAATGTCTCCTGAAATAATTATCAGTGTCACCTACTGCTGACAATTACTCATATAAAATTTTTGTGTTTCTGTATTTACGGTTTGGGCCTTCTTTTTGAATCTCAGCTCTGTTAGTGCACTTCCATTAGTGACAAGTTTATGTTCTTCACTTTCTTGTGTCTAGTTGCCGTTCATTGCTGTCGTATGCATTATCTCAAAGCAAAATTAACCTTCAGATTTTTCTAAAACCAGACGATATAAACTAACTTTAACTCCTGTTTTTAGAAAGAACATAGAGGTATGCTAAAAACCTTGAAACAGTTATATGTCCGAAATAAACCTGATGATTGGCGTGTACATAAAATTTAGTTAAAAAATTCACCGTTACATACACACTCACAAATAGGCAAAAAAATAAGAAAAGTCTATATTATTTATTTATGTTCTATTACTCACCAAACATTTTCGCATGTGATAACTAGTAGATTGTAGTTGTTATCTGCTGATAACGATGGACATGAAGGTCTTTGTAGCACGTTTACTTGACTGGTATGCAAGACTAGCTCTCTTCATCGTCACGTCATAGTTCAACCTACACACACAAACTTCGGACATGTATATATATCTGTCGTACGGTATGTGCATACAAGCGTATGCACATACACGTACTGCATTCATACATGTATAGACGTATATCCTCTTCACTTACATATATCGAAATACACTGTAAGGAAGAATACATATGCCATACCCTATTTCACACAGGCAAACACCCATTCAGGCAGAATATATATACAGTAAGCATACAACGACACTTACCGAGTAAACGTAGCAGGAAACTCTCCTTAAGGAAACGCATGTAATCGTCTTATTGAACATACAGTATTCGCATTTTTAACACAGAGGCATGAATTGCAAAGAAATGTATGTACTTCCTGTTCCTAAATAAGCTTTGTTCCACCTGCAGAAACAAATATTACAAATTATATAAAAGTCTTTGGGCATAAAAGTACATTTGTGCAACAAATGTATACATTTTGCTGTCACGTGTGATTCATGTGTACAGAGATTCTATCGTTTTCACGGCACGAGAATGCCATCTATATAATTTTCAATTTAGATATACGTGTACGTAAATGTAAGGTTCATGCAGTAAGTAAAGTTATCCGCTCAAATAAGTTGGCAACAGCACTTCTGTTTCACGAAATTCCCTGTTTACATTAATCTGGATATATTCTACGTCCCATATTATCCTTTCGCAATAACAACATGACGATAACTTCTATATTTGCGAAGCAATTGTTATTATATATTTGTTTAAATGTATCTCCGTACGTGAAGAATGCTGAAAATTTACTGCATGACTTGAAATCCCTAACTGGAAAACTCAAGAACATTCCTATATAGAATTATATTTTTAATATTGTCTACAATTTCATAGAGTGTTAGGCGTATATGAAGACCGATATATTCCCGAATCCCTGTGTCGTAAAATGAAATATAAAGACTGTTATTAATTCTTATTGCGGCCAGTGAATTCGTCTATGCATGAGCATTAAATAATAATTAACATTAATTTACAATCTTACATTTTGTTTACCATAAGTATTTGATAAATTTTCCACTTTCCTCTTAGGGACGTTATTCTCGTTTAGTTGTGATTGAGTAGAAAACATTCACTAAAATAATACATGGTTTATGCATCTTCTTTTCCAAATCATATATTAACATTACTTTTCAATCTAATAGATTTATAACACCTCTTCATACCCTTTGAAAATCACTTTGCTATTTGACCACAGGTTTTCTCCTGTACAAATTAATAGATTTTGTTCATATTGCGTATTAATGTGGCTTTAATGTCTCCTGAAATAATTATCAGTGTCACCTACTGCTGAAAATTACTCATTTAAAAATTATTGTGTTTCAGTATTTACGGTTTGGGCCTTCTTTTTGATTCTCAGCTCTGCTAGTGCACTTCCAATAGTGACAAATTTATGTTCTTCACTTTCTTGTGTCTAGTTGCCGTTCATTGCTGTTATATGCATTATCTCAAAGCAAAATTAACTTTCAGATTTTTTAAAACCAGACGATATAAAATAATTTTAACTCCTGTTTTCAGAAACAGCATAGAGGTATGCTAACAACCTTGAAACAAATATATGTCCGAAATAAACCTGATGATTGGCGTGTACATAAAATTTAGTTAAAAAAATTCACCGATACAAACACACTCACAAATAAGCAAAAAGAATAAGAAAGTCTATATTATTTATTTATGTTCTATTACTCACCAAACATTTTCGCATGTGATAACTAGTAGATTGTAGTTGGTATCTGCTGATAACGAAGGACATGAAGGTTTTTGTAGCACGTTTACTTGACTGGTATGCAAGACTAGCTCTCTTCATCGTCACACGTCATAGTTCAGCCTACACACACAAACTTCGGACATATATATTACAACACATCTTTTTATGATTTCTTTCATTATGGATTATGAGTTTTACATGGACCTGGTTAGGGTATATCATGCCAACACTTACCTGCATTATATGGTACTTTTCTGCTTTGCCGGCTATTAGGTGTGGAATTTGGGCTTATAGGTATCAGGTAACGAGTTGGGACGATGTGTTTTCAAAAGAATTATTTTAGGAAGCTGAGTTGTATAAATTGTGAATAAATGAAAACTACCTTTTTAGTCTATCATTCCAATGATTATAATTGTCACCCTCAAGGTGCTTATCTTTAAACAAATCATAATAATAATAATAATAATTTCAAATATTTAACACAATTTACGGCGGGTTCCACCAATTATATATTCTTTCTTGAATATTACTTTACACATATTTTCTCTAGTGATATATTGTTATAATGCTTACGTCTAACAATCACAATTAAAATCATATATCTTAGTACATAATTTATAAGTTCCTGAAAATAAGACATACAATACACAGTATATACACAAAACATATAACATGGAAATATACACACATATATGGGCAGTTTCACACTGTCTGCCTGTAATTATAATTCATTTATAAAAATCATTTTTGTTATATTGAATTTAATTATTTAATAAAATGGAAATACTGAATTGATTTCATTCTATGAAATCCGTAACCCTGTTCTTTATACATGAGAAAATAAAATACGAACTTTTTAAATGAATATAACAAGGGTTATATTTATCGTTATCTCTATGGTAATTATTATTAATCTAAACATTTTTATTAAGGGTAACTCCCTTTTAATTATTCTACTCTTCAGCCTGCTTGGCTATCAACAACAATTAATCTGAAACAATAAAGTTTGTGACATCTAATATCTTGATAACACTCTTAGAGCTTCTCTGCACTCTCACTTATTTTATCACATTTAATTTATCAAATATAATTCTTTATACAGTGCACAATCTCATGAAAACATTTGCTTAGAGTCTTTCTGCACTCTTATTAACATATTATTATAATAATCACACATTATCTAAATGTTCTGTCTTTTTGAATAAATGTCTCTATATGATATACAGTACAACATTTAAAAGTGTCTTTAGGCTTTAGTCATACCGCCTATATAAAAAAAAAGTTTATCAATTATTTAAAACTGTTCAATTTCGCTTATAGCGGCTTTTCATTTACTTGTTGTGTTTTACAACATTATTATGAACCCTGAACCATATCAGGTCACCTGTTTTGATGATTTCATGTTACACAGATGTACACGGGTCTCAGGTGTCGGCGTTGAGTACAGCTATTCCTCTCGAAACCTCCGTCAGCGTCGCTTAGCGGTGTATGAACAGCTAGGCTAGGCGTCGTTCCTTTATCGTCATGGACACAGCGTCTCTGGCCTCGGGTATAGTCTGATGTCCGTAGTATGTAGTTGTAGTAACTCAGGTGTCTGCCGGTCTCATTGAAGCGTGTTCTGCAGCGTATCGTTCCGTGTGTACGACTCAACGAATACTTTATGAATGAGAGACAGATGCTCGTTTTTGGCTCGCTATTTATAGGGCAAAGCCACGTGTGCAAATGAGTTTCTATCGGCGAATACCTCAACAATCCTTTATTTATTTAGGTAACAAAGTTGTTTGTTATACGTGTCTTGAACACCGTTATTAGCTATGTATACACGCGATCTTTAATTAGCACCGCGAAAGGTGTGAAATAGTAAAACGCTTATAGTTCACGACACTCTCACTATATCGTTATGTGTTTGGTGTCTAAATAAAGCTACATTTCCGCACTATTCACTGGTCAACCTAGTTCTTCTTAATCTTTAGTCATTTTTTTTTTTTTATTCTTTAAGTTTTAAAACACTTCTGACATGTGCCGACAAAATTATACATATTTATGCAGGTGGACTCTTATCTGTTTTGTTTGCTATATAAAATCTTATCTGTACCCTTCTAAATGTACAATTGTTGCAGATAACGCTTATTATGCGTACTCCAGTTAGAACGATAAACATTGATAACAATGTTTTGTTATAACACTCCCCCACTTGCTTTAAAAAAAATTGTTTGTGCTTTACAGAACAACATATTTTTTTTTTTTTTTTTTTTATCTATGTTTAGTACATACACAGTCAGTTATATTACATGTTTATTAGAAAGAATATAAAATCTTATCTTAAAGTAACAATCACATATGGGTATTATTGGATATAATGACGCAGAGATGACGCATGGTACTTTCCGACGTCCTTTTGCTTCACTGGGTCATATACCATGTAGGTGTGTGGTCCTAGACGACTCCTTAGTTCATATGGGCCACAGAATAATCTGAAGAATTTCTTGGAAGTGTTTAATATACTACTTCCCACAGGATTTGTCTTTATCAATACCTTATCACCAATCTGGAATCTTGTCAATCGGTGAATTCTATTATACCGGTCTCTCCTTTTACCTGCTTGATGATATAGCTGTCGTTCAGCTCTGTTTATTTTTATTTGAATTGGCAAATCTACGTTATAATTTTCCGGTTTATTAATCATGTTGTGCCAGAATCTTTTAGGTATTTTATTCTCACTTAATTCTAACGGTGTGTATCCTGTAGCTTCACTATAATTGTGATTCATTGCATCTTCGAAAAATTGTAGATAGTCAGGCCATTTACTCTGTTGATTGTAGCAATATAACCTCATGTACTTGCCTAACTCTCTATTTATTCTTTCAGCTAGATTAGTTTGTGGATGCCTTATGGATGTAAGTACAGGTTTTATACCTTGTCTTGTCAATGCGTCCTTCCATAATTTATTACCAAACTGCTTACCTTGATCTGTCAACACTTTATCCATTTTTCCATCCATTTAGGTATATACTTCTGGGTGATGACGTTCAGAACAGATTTCATGGTGGGTCTTCGTACAGCATATAACTTTACTAGCTTGGTAAACACATCTACCGTCACAATTATATGGCGGTACCCACGACTTGATCGCGGGAGTGGTCCAAGGAAATCAAGTGCAACTATATCCCCCTTCTTCTTAGTTCTGATACTCCCCATTTCAACGCAAGTGTTTAAATTCGGATGTTTGGCTGTTTGACAATCGTGGCATTTCCTAACAATTATTTTAATTTTTCTGAACATATTATTACAGGTGAAGGCTTCTTTCATAGTTAAATAGCACTTCAATGGAGATGCATGAGCTAGACTACGATGACATGGCATAATTAATTGCTGTAACATGTCATGAGATAGCACAACTTTCCAATCATAATTAATAAGCTTAAATAAAATTCCACCTTTCACACAATAATTTATAGGTAACGGATTATTTTTTATATTCTGTAATCGCTGATCTTTATCTTGCTCTCTAGCGAGATTACGTAGTAATTCTTGTACTTCTCTCTCGGGTTTGTATGTTATGTTGCTAAGTACCCTGACATCTTGTGGTTTAGCTTCATGTGTTTCTTCTTTTTCTTCTATATAACGGGTTAAGGTATCAGCTACTTCATTGTCTTTGCCTTTGCAGTATTTAATGGTGAAAGAATACTCCCCAATGGCAAGTATCCATCGCATCAACCTCGCACTCTTTACCTTACATGTTAATAGGGAAGATAAAGCCTGATGATCTGTATGAATTTCAAAATGAGTTCCGCATAGATAGAATCGGAACTGGGATAATGCATATACAATAGCTAGTACTTCCTTTTCTGTAGTGCAATACTCTATCTCCGCTCCTCGGAATACACGACTGGCATAGGCGATGACCCTTAAGTCTCCTTTTGAGTCTTTTTGATACAATACACTTCCCATTGCATATTGACTTGCGTCTGCATATAGCACATAATCGCCGTCTTTCTTCGGATGGTGTAGCATTAAATTTTGTTTAAACAATGTTTTGACTCGATCCACTGCTTCAGTGTGATGCTGCTCCCATCTCCATTTTCTCTTCTTTTGTGTTAACTCCAGCAGAGGTTTTACTGTTGCTGCGTAGTCAGATGAGAAGCGTCGATAATAACCAGTCAATCCTAGGAAAGCTCTTACTCCTTTTACATTTTTAGGAATAGGGAAATTTAGGATACTTTGGATCTTGATAGGATCAGGTTTGATACCTCGTTCGGATATAATATGACCAAGGAACTTGATATTGGTTTTTAGGAATTCACATTTTTTATAATTGAGGGAAATTTTGGCTACTCTAAATTTCTCAAAAATAACTCGTAATTGATTTACATGTTCCTGAATAGTTTTCGACACGACGAGTATGTCATCTACAAATACCATTGTGTAAGGTGACACCTCCTCTCCAAGTGCATTTTCTAGACATCGTACAATAGCAGACAAACTAGTGCTTAATCCAAACGGTACTACGTTGTATTCATAGGTCTTGTTTTTGTAGAGGAACGCCGTATACTTGCGGTCACTCTCTTGTATTGGTATCTGCCAGAAACTAGAAGTAAGGTCTAATTTTGTTAAATATCTAGCTCCTTCACATTTAGCAAATAACTCTTCAGCATTTGGAGCGCAGTCGTACATCTTTTCAACAACGTTGTTAAGGTTACGCATATCCATACACAGTCTAATCGCATCATCTTTTTTCTTGATTACTACAAGTGGATTCAGGTGATTGCTATGTGATCTGCGGATGACATTGTTATCTAACATACGCTGAATTTCTTGATCTACCTGCTCCTCGTATTTCATTGGAATCGTATATGTGCGTCTGACGAACTTGGACGGGTCAGTTACCTTAATTCGATGCTGGTAGACGTGAGTTTGAGTTGGTACTTCGCTAAAGATGTCCTCATATTCTCCTAACAGATCATTTATGTGTTGTTCTCCTGGCTGATCTTCTACTTCTTCTGGATGTATCCGTTCTTCGGCTAATGTGATCTTGGGTCTACTAATTTTAAGTATTTCCGGTTGTGGAGGATTCTGTTCTTTAACAGGTGCTCTTAAATCTATAGTTTTACATATATTATTAACTGTACATGTCATTTGTCCATCTTTCATATTGATAACAGCATTGAGTCGGTCTAGCGCATCCACTCCCAGAATGCAGTCATATATTAGCTTATCAACTATCAGTACAGGTAATTCTA
This sequence comes from Magicicada septendecula, assembly GCA_034769895.1. Taxonomy (NCBI): domain Eukaryota; kingdom Metazoa; phylum Arthropoda; class Insecta; order Hemiptera; family Cicadidae; genus Magicicada; species Magicicada septendecula. The sequence goes on from CM068372.1 coordinate 139,995,090, forward strand.
TCTCTAATCCTTGACAGGTAATACTAACATACATCTGATGGTTTACTTTTTCCATCGATTTATTTGCTGTAGTTATTTGTATCTACCGTGTAGGCAACTTCGGTACATTTTTAAAATGAGCATTATGAATTTTTACCCATGCACTATTGATAATTGTGACCTCATTCCCTGTATCAACTAATGCGTTAACAGGTACATTATTAACATACAGTTTTATTTGTGGACATACAGTATTATTTATTGGATTAATTTTATCGGTCATAAATAATTCTTCCCTAAGATCAGGTGGGAATATACCTCCTATACAGACTCCAGAATGTAGTCATTGATTTTCAGTCTTCGATGTGGACGGTTTATTACGTTCATCAGTGTTTCTCGGTGTCTCTTTCTGTTTTTTCTCAACGGTAATCGCCTGCGTATTTGCATTCCTATCGGATGTCCATGGTTTCGAAAATCGTTTCGACGAATTCGGCCATCGGTAACCTCCTTTGTAATTACCTCTTTCATTATTTTGCTCCTGCTTCTCATATGTTCGTCCATCTTCATGGCGTCTATCATATGATACATTTTTGTTTTTCGGATATTTTTCATCGTCTGTACGTCTATCTTCTCTGCCTTTATCTTCTTGGCGATATCTTTGCGAATACCACGTACCTCTATCTTGATTTTGGTTCCGGTTATCTCGCTGAACTCCTCTTGGTGGGTCTCGTTCACGGATTACACCCTCCATCTGTGTTAAAAGTATTAATAGATCTTCAATGGTAGCTATACCCTGAACATGTATAGCTAGTTGGATGTTCCTGCTGAAATGATTAGCAAGCTTAATGACTAATTCTTTTTGTGTTAAAGCGGGACGTAAATGTTTACTCCTCTCTACTAACATAATGACGTATTCATCTTCAGACAGCTTACCTTCATTATATTTACCAAATTCCAGTGTATTTCGTATTCTCATTTGTATGTATTCATTCCAATACCTCCGTTCGAATGCTAGTTTAAATTCTTCATACGTTTTTAAATCGTCATTCACCATCGTGAACCAACTGGCTGCTACATCTTTTAAGTAACGGCTTACAAAGTCTATTTTATCTTTGTCACTGAGAATAGATCCAATACTATCCATTTCTTTCTCACATTTGATACGAAATTCAATGGGATTTTCCCCTCTGGATCCTCTAAAATAGTTAATGGGTCTCTCTTCTCTAGGTACGGTCGAGTATACTAACGCTTGTGTTGGTAGTCTTCTCACTTCTCGTGTAAGTCGGTCTACTTCACCTTTTAACTTGACTTCCAGCTGATCTACCCTGTTGTCATGGTGTTGGATAGATTTCTTGATGGTGTCGTCTGCTGCGGCGAGATTTTTTGTTTCTTCTTCAATTTTCATGGTCTTCCTGACATTACTCTGCACCAACACGCTGATGACTTGTATCTTGGTATCTTGTCGATGCGTAATTTTTTCGAGTTTCTGGTCCAGTGTGTCGGCCATAGATTTAAAATTTTGTTGTAGTCTTTTTCGCTGCTCTTCGAAATTTTCATTCATCACCACCGCTTGTTGTTTTAGAGACTCTTTAACTTTACCTTCTAAGGTCTCCATTCGTTCCATAATTTCTACCTTACTTTCAGCATTATACGCGTATAATTTCTGAATTTCTGACGTGCTTGCTTCCAATCTTCTCATAGTTTCAGCACCACTAGTTTTTATTTCTTCAAACCTTTTTACGTTTTCAGCGTTGCTGGCTTCTAACTTCTTCATTATGTCGGCTAAACTGACCTCTTGTTTATGTGCCATGTTTAATTTTAATTTGGTGAACCGATTTTAAAATATTTATTATTAATTTGTATATTATTAATTATTTGGATTATTATTAAATATTGGTAGTCATTTATTCATCAACATACAACCGTTATCTTGGGCGCCTGTAGTATCAGTTTCTGATAACCACAATATTTATCTAAGCTCCCCTTTGTTTACTCTACTGATAACGCTAACTGTACGTTCTTATCAGCTACATTTAACATATAAATGCACGTGCTATAATAATTACACATCAACTCTAAATATTTGTTCTACGTGAATTTATATTTATTTAACTTCTTACTAATTTTTAATTTTTTTTCGTATTATGTTTTTTTTTTTTTTATTTATTTAATCGGGCCCCACGTTGGAAGCGACATTTTCTTTTGCAACACATCTTCTTATGATTTCTTTCATTATGGATTATGAGTTTTACATGGACCTGGTTAGGGTATACCATGCCAACACTTACCTGCAGTATATGGTACTTTTCTGCTTTGCCGGCTATTAGGTGTGGGATTTGGGCTTATTAGGTATCAGGTAACGAGTTGGGACGATGTTTTTCCAAAGGAATTATTTTAGGAAGCTGAGTTGTATAAATTGTGAATAAATGAAAACTACCTTTTTAGTCTATCATTCCAATGATTATAATTGTCACCCTCAAGGTGCTTATCTTTAAACAAATCATAATAATAAAAAGAATTTCAAATATTTAACACAATTTACGGCGGGTTCCACCAATTCATATTCTTTCTTGAATATTACTTTACACATATTTTCTCTAGTGATATATTGTTATAATGCTTACGTCTAACAATCACATATTAAAATCATATATCTTAGTACATAATTTATAAGTTCCTGAAAATAAGACATACAATACACAGTATATACACAAAACATATAACATGGAAATATACACACATATATGGGGAGTTTCACACTGTCTGCCTGTAATTATAATTCATTTATAAAAATCATTTTTGTTACATTGAATTTAATTATTTAATAAAATGGAAATACTGAATTGATTTCATTCTATGAAATCCGTAACCCTGTTCTTTATACATGAGAAAATAAATACGAACTTTTTAAATGAATATAACAAGGGTTATATTTATCGTTATCTCTATGGTAATTATTATTAATCTAAACATTTTTATTAAGGGTAACTCCCTTTTAATTATTCTACTCTTCAGCCTGCTTGGCTATCAACAACAATTAATCTGAAACAATAAAATTTGTGACATCTAATATCTTGATAACACTCTTAGAGCTTCTCTGCACTCTCACTTAATTTATCACATTTAATTTATCAAATATAATTCTTTATACAGTGCACAATCTCATGAAAACATTTGCTTAGAGTCTTTCTGCACTCTTATTAACATATTATTATAATAATCACACATTATCTAAATGTTCTGTCTTTTTGAATAAATGTCTCTATATGATATTCAGTATAACATTTAAAAGTGTCTTTAGGCTTTAGTCATACCGCCTATATAAAAAAAAAAGTTTATCAATTATTTAAAACTGTTCAATTTCGCTTATAGCGGCTTTTCATTTACTTGTTGTGTTTTACAACATTATTATGAACCCTGAACCATATCAGGTCACCTGTTTTGATGATTTCATGTTACACAGATGTACACGGGTCTCAGGCGTCGGCGTTGAGTACAGCTATTCCTCTCGAAATCTCCGTCAGCGTCGCTTAGCGGTGTATGAACAGCTAGGCTAGGCGTCGTTCCTTTATCGTCATGGACACAGCGTCTCTGGCCTCGGGTATAGTCTGATGTCAGTAGTACGTAGTTGTAGTAACTCAGGTGTCTGCCGGTCTCATTGAAGCGTGTTCTGCAGCGTATCGTTCCGTGTGTACGACTCAACGAATACTTTATGAATGAGAGACAGATGCTCGTTTTTGGCTCGCTATTTATAGGGCAAAGCCACGTGTGCAAATGAGTTTCTATCGGCGAATACCTCAACAATCCTTTATTTATTTAGGTAACAAAGTTGTTTGTTATACGTGTCTTGAACACCGTTATTAGCTATGTATACACGCGATCTTTAATTAGCACCGCGAAAGGTGTGAAATAGTAAAACGCTTATAGTTCACGACACTCTCACTATATCGTTATGTGTTTGGTGTCTAAATAAAGCTATATTTCCGCACTATTCACTGGTCAACCTAGTTCTTCTTAATCTTTAGTCATTTTTTTTATTATTATTTAAGTTTTAAAACACTTCTGACATGTGCCGACAAAATTATACATATTTATGCAGGTGGACTGTTATCTGTTTTGTTTGGTATATAAAATCTTATCTGTACCCTTCTAAATGTACAATTGTAGCAGATAACGCTTATTATGCGTACTCCAGTTAGAACGATAAACATTGATAACAATGTTTTGTTATAATATATATCTGTCGTACGGTATGTGCGTACAAGCGTATGCACATACACGTACAGCATTCATACTTGTATAGACGTATAGACCCTTCACTTACGTATATCGAAATATACTGAAAAGAAGAATACGTATGCCATACCCTCATTCACACACGCAAACACCCATTCAGACAGAATATATATACAGTAAACAAACAATGACACTTACCGAGTAAACTTAGAAGGAAACTCTCCTTAAGGAAACGCATGTAATCGTCTTATGGATCATACAGTATTCGCATTTTAAACACAGCGGCATGAATTGCAAAGAAATGTATGTACTTCCTGTTCCCAAGTAAAGTTTGTTCCACCTGCAGAAACAAATATGACAAATTATATAAAAGTCTTTGGGCATAAAAGTATATTTGTGCAACAAATGTATACATTTTGCTGTCACGTGTGATTCATGTGTACAGAGATTCTATCGTTTTCACAGCACGAGAATGCCATCTATATAATTTTCAATTTAGATATATGTGTACGTAAAAGTAAGGTACATGCAGTAAGTAAAGTTATCCGCTCAAATAAGTTGGCAACAGTACTTCTGTTTCACGAAATTCCCTCTTTACTTTAGTCTGGATATATTCTACGTCCCATATTATCGTTTCGCAATAACAAGGAGACGATTACTTCTATATTTGCGAAGCAATTGTTATTATGTATTTTTCTAAATGTATCTACGGACGTGAACAATGCAGAAACGTTACTGCATGACTTGTAATCCCTAACTGGAAAACTCAAGAACATTCCAATATAGAATAATATTTTTAATTTTGCTTAAAATTTCATAGAGTTTTAGGCGTATAAGAAGACCGATATATTCCCGAATCCCTGTGTCGTAAAAAGAAATAGTGAAGACTGTTATTAAATCTAATTGCGGCCAGTGAAATCGCCTATGCATGAGAATTTAATAATAATTAACATTAATTTGAAAACTTAAATTTTTGTTTACCATAAGTAATTGATAAATTTTGCACATTCCTCTTAGGAACGTTATTCACGTTTAGTTGTGATTGAGTAGAAAAAAATCACTAAAATAATACATGGTTTATACATCTTCTTTTCCAAATCATATATTAACATTACTTTCCAATTTAATAGATTTATAACACCTCTTCATACCCTTTGAAAACCACTTTGCTATTGACCATAGTTTTTCTCCTGCACAGATTAATAGATTTGTTCATATTGCGTATTAATGTGGCTTTAATGACTCCTGAAATAATTATCAGAGTCACCTTCTCCTGAAAATTACTCATTTAAAAATTATTGTGTTTCAGTATTTACGGTTTGGGCCTTCCTTTTGATTCTCAGCTCTGCTAGTGAACTTCCAATAGTGACAAATTTACGTTCTTCACTTTCTTGTGTCTAGTTGCCGTTCATTGCTGTCGTATGCATTATCTCAAAGCAAATTTAACTATCCGATTTTTTTAAAACCAGACGATATAAAATAATTTTAACTCCTGTTTTTAGAAACAGCATAGAGGTATGCTAACAACCTTGAAACAAATATATGTCCGAAATAAACCTGATGATTGGCGTGAACATAAAATTTAGTTAAAAAAATTCACCGATACAAACACACTCACAAATAGGCAAAAAGAATAAGTAAAGTCTATATTATTTATTTATGTTATATTACTCACCAAACATTTTCGCATGTGATAACTAGTAGATTGTAGTTGGTATCTTCTGCTAACGAAGGACATGAAGGTCTATGTAGCACGTTTACTTGACTGGTATGCAAGACTAGCTCTCTTCATCGTCACACGTCATAGTTCAGCCTACACACACAAAGTTCGGACATATATATATTTATCTGTCGTACGGTATGTGCATACAAGCGTATGCACATACACGTACAGCATTCATACTTGTATAGACGTATATACGCTCCACTTACGTATATCGAAATATACTGTAAGGAAGAATACATATGCCATACCCTCATTCACACTCGCAAACACCCATTCGGACAGAATATATATACAGTAAGCATACAATGACACTTACCGAGTAAACTTAGAAGGAAACTCTCCTTAAGGAAACGCATGTAATCGTCTTATGGAACATACAGTATTCGCATTTTAAACACAGAGGCATGAATTGCAAAGAAATGTATATACATCCTGTTCCCAAATAAACGTTGTTCCACCTGCAGAAACAAATATGACAAATTATATAAAAGTCTTTGGGCATAAAAGTATATTTGTTCAACAAATGTATGCATTTTGCCGTCACGTGTGATTCATTTGTACAGAGATTCTATCGTTTTCACGGCACGAGAATGCCATCTATATAATTTTTAATTTTGATATATGTGTACGTGAATGTAAGGTTTATGCAGCAAGTAAACTTATCCGCTAAAATATGTTGGCCACAGCACTTCTGTTTCACGAAATTCCCTGTTTACTTTAGCCTGGATATATTCTACGTCCCATATTATCCTTTCGCAATAACAAGAAGACGATTACTTCTATATTTGCGAAGCAATTGTTATTATACATTTTTTCAAATGTATCTCCGTACGTGAAGAATGCTGAAACGTTACTGCATGATTTGTAATCCCTAACTGGAAAACTCAAGAACATTCCTATATAGAATTATATTTTTAATTTTTCCTAAAATTTCATAGAGCTTTAGGCGTATAAGAAGACCGATATATTCCCGAATCCCTGTGTCGTAAAATGAAATAGTAAAGACTGTTATGAAATCTAAATGCGGCCAGTGAAATCGCCTATGCATGAGCATTTAATAATAATTAACATTAATTTGCAAACTTACATTTTTGTTTACCATAAGTATTTGATAAATTTTCCATATTCCTCTAAGGAAAGTTATTCTAGTTTAGTTGGGATTGAGTAGAAAACAATCACTAAAATAATACATGGTTTATACATCTTCTTTTCCAAATCATATATTAACATTACTTTCCAATTTAATAGATTTATAACACCTCTTCATACAACTTGAACACCACTTTGCTATTGACCACAGGTTGTCTCCTGCACAGATTAATAGATTTTGTTCATATTGCTTATTAATGTAGCTTCAATGTCTCCTGAAATAATTATCAGTGTCACCTACTGCTGACAATTACTCATTTAAAAATTATTGTGTTTCAGTTTTTACGATTTGGGCCTTCCTTTTAATTCTCAGCTCTGCTAGTGCACTTCCAATAGTGACAAATTTTGTTCTTCACTTTCTTGTGTCTAGTTGCCGTTCTTTGCTGTTGTATGCATTATCTCAAAGCAAAATTAACTTTCAGATTTTTCTAAAATCAGACGATATAAAATAATTTTAATTCCTGTTTTTAGAAACAGCATAGAGGTATGCTAACAACCTTGAAACAAATATTTGTCCGAAATAAACCTGATGATTGGCGTGTACATAAAATTTAGTTAAAAAATTCACCGTCACAAACACACTCACAAATAGGCAACAAGAATAAGAAAAGTCTATATTATTTATTTATGTTATATTACTCACCAAACATTTTCGCATGTGATAACTAGTAGATTGTAGTTGGTATCTGCTGATAACGAAGGACATGAAGGTTTTTGTAGCACGTTTACTTGACTGGTATGCAAGATTAGCTCTCTTCATCGTCACACGTCATAGTTCAGCCTACACACACAAACTTCGGATATGTATATATATCTGTCGTACGGTATGTGCATACAAGCGTATGCACATACACGTACAGCATTCATACTTGTATAGACGTATATACCCTTCACTTACGTATATCGAAAAATACTGTAAGGGAGAATACATATGCCATACCCTCATTCACAAACGCAAACACCCATTCAGACAGAATATATATACAGTAAGCATACAATGACACTTACCGAGTAAACGTAGAAGGAAAATCTCCTTAAGGAAACGCATGTAATCGTCTTATGGATCATACAGTATTCGCATTTTAAACACAGCGGCATGAATTGCAAGAAATGTATGTACTTCCTGTTCCCAAATAAACGATGTTCCACCTGCAGAAAGAAATATGACAAATTATATAAAAGTCTTTGGGCATAAAAGTAAATTTGTGCAACAAATGTATATATTTTGCTGTCACGTGTGATTCATGTGTACAGAGATTCTATCGTTTTCACGGCACGAGAATGCCATTTATATAATTTTCAATTAAGATATATGTTTACGTAAATTTAAGTTCCATGCAGTAAGTATAGTTATTCGGTCAAATAAGTTGGCAACAGAACCTCTGTTTCACGAAATTCCCTGATTACATTTATCTGGATATATTCTACGTCCCATATTATCCTTTCGCAATAACAACATGACGATAACTTCTATATTTGCGAAGCAGTTGTTATTATATATTTGTTTAAATGTATCTCCGTACGTGAAGAATGCTGAAAATTTACTGCATGACTTTAAATCCCTAACTGGAAAACTCAAGAACATTCCTATATAGAATTATATTTTTAATATTGTCTACAATTTCATAGAGTGTTAGGCGTATATTAAGACCGATATATTCCCGAATCCCTGTGCCGTAAAATGAAATACGAAAGACTGTTATTAATTCTTATTGCGGCCAGTGAATTCGTCTATGCATGAGCATTAAATAATAATTAACATTAATTTACAATCTTACATTTTGTTTACCATAAGTATTTGATAAATTTTCCACTTTCCTCTTAGGGACGTTATTCTCGTTTAGTTGTGATTGAGTAGAAAACAATCACTAAAATAATACTTGGTTTATGGCTCTTCTTTTCCAAATCATATATTAACATTACTTTCCAATTTAATAGATTTATAACACCTCTTCATACACCTTGAACACCACTTTGCTATTGACCACAGATTTCCTCCTGCACAGATTAATAGATTTTGTTCATATTGCGTATTGATGTAGCTTTAATGTCTCCTGAAATAATTATCAGTGTCACATACTGCTGACAATTACTCATTTAAAATTTTTGTGTTTCAGTATTTACGGTTTGCGCGTTCTTACTGATTCACAGCTCTGTTAGTGCACTTCCAATAGTGACAAGTTTATGTTCTTCACTTTCTTGTGTCTAGTTGCCGTTCATTGCTGTCGTATGCATTATCTTAAAGCAAAACTAGATTTCTGATTTTTCTAAACCAGACGATATAAACTAACTTTAACTCCTGTTTTTAGAAAGACCATAGATGTATGCTAACAACATTGAAACAGATATATGTCCGAAATCTACCTGGTGATTGGCGAGTACATAAAAGTTAGTTAAAAAAATTCACCGTTACAAAAACACTCAGAAATAGGCAAAAAGAATAAGAAATGTCTATATTACTTATTTATGTTATAATACTCACCGAACATTTTCGCATGTGATAACTAGTAGATAGTAGTTGGTATCTGCTGATAACGAAGGACATGAAGGTTTTTGTAGCACGTTTACTTGACTGGTATGCAAGTCTAGCACTCTTCATCGTCACACGTCATAGTTCAGCCTACACACACAAACTTCGGACATGTATATATATCTGTCGTCCGGTATGTGCATACAAGCGTATGCACATACACGTACAGCATTCATACCTGTATAGACGTATATACCCTTCACTTACGTATATCGAAATATACTGAAAGGAAGAATACATATGCCATACCCTCATTCACGCTCGCAAACACCCATTCGGACAGAATATATATACAGTAAGCATACAATGATACTTACCGAGTAAACTTAGAAGGAAACTCTCCTTAAGGAAACGCTTGTAATCGTCTTATGGAACATACAGTATTCGCATTTTAAACACAGCGGCATGAATTGCAAAGAAATGTAAATACTTCCTGTTCCCAAATAAACGTTGTTCCACCTGCAGAAACAAATATGACAAATTATATAAAAGTCTTTGGGCATAAAAGTATATTTGTGCAACAAATGTATGCATTTTGCTGTCACGTGTGATTCATTTGTACAGAGATTCTATCGTTTTCACGGCACGAGAATGCCATCTATATAATTTTTAATTTTGATACATGTGTACGTGAATGTAAGGTTTATGCAGCAAGTAAACTTATCCGCTCAAATAAGTTGGCCACAGCACTTCTGTTTCACGAAATTCCCTGTTTACTTTAGCCTGGATATATTCTACGTCCCATATTATCCTTTCGCAATAACAAGAAGACGATTACTTCTATATTTGCGAAGCAATTGTTATTATATATTTTTTCAAATGTATCTCCGTACGTGAAGAATGCTGAAACGTTACTGCATGACTTGTAATCCCTAACTGGAAAACTCAAGAACATTCCAATATAGAATTATATTTTTAATTTTACCTAAAATTTCATAGAGTTTTAGGCGTATAAGAAGAACGACATATTCCCGAATACCTGTGTCGTAAAAATAAATATAAAAAACTGTTATTAAATGGAAATGCAGCCAGTGAAATCGCCTATGCATGAGCATTTAATAATAAATAACATTAATTTGCAAACTTACATTTTTGTTTACAATAAGTATTTGATAAATTTTCCACATTCCTCTTAGAAAAGTTATTCTCGTTTAGTTGTGATTGAGTAGAAAAAAATCACTAAAATAAGACATGGTTTATGCATCTTCTTTTCCAAATCATATATTAACATTACTTTCCAGTTTAATAGATTTATAACACCTTTTCATACCCTTTTATAACCACTTTGCTATTGACAATAGGTTTTCTCCTGCACAGATTAATAGATTTTGTTCATATTGCGTATTAATGTGGCTTTAATGACTCCTGAAATATATTAATGACATCAGTGTCAAATACTGCTGAAAATTACTCATTTGAAAATTATTGTGTTTCAGTATTTACTGTTTGGGCCTTCCTTTTGTTTCTCAGCTCTGCTAGTGCACTTCCAATAGTGACAAATTTATATTCTTCCATTTGTTGTGTCTAGTTGCCGTTCATTGCTGTTGTGTGCATTATCTCAAAGCATAATTAACTTTCAGATTTTTTTAAAAGCAGACGATAATAAATAATTTTAACTCCTGTTTTTAGAAACAGCATAGAGGTATGCTAACAACCTTGAAACAAATATATGTCCGAAATAATCCTGATGATTGGCGTGTACATAAAATTTAGTTAAAAAAATTCACCTATACAAACACACTCACAAATAGGCAAAAAGAATAAGAAAAGTCTATATTATTTATTTATGTTCTATTACTCACCAAACATTTTCGCATGTGATAACTAGTAGATTGTAGTTGGTATCTTCTGATAACGAAGGACATGAAGGTCTTTGTAGCACGTTTACTTGACTGGTATGCAAGACTATCTCTCTTCATCGTCACACGTCATAGTTCAGCCTACACACACAAACTTCGGACATGTATATATATCTGTCGTACGGTATGTGCATACAAGCGTATGCACATACACGTACAGCATTCATACTTGTATTTACGTATATACCCTTCACTTACGTATATCGAAATATACTCTAAAGAAGAATACATATGCCATACCCTCATTCACACACGCAAACACCCATTCAGACAGAATATATATACAGTAAGCATACAAAGACACTTACCGAGTAAACGTAGAAGGAAACTCTCCTTAAGGAAACGCATGTAATCGTCTTATGGAACATACAGTATCCGGATTTCAAACACAGCGGCATGAATTGCAAAGATATGTCTGTACTTCCTGTTCCCAAATAAACGATGTTCCACCTGCAGAAACAAATATGACAAATTATATAAAAGTCTTTGGGCATAAAAGTATATTTGTGCAACAAATGTATATATTTTGCTGTCACGTGTGATTCATGTGTACAGAGATTCTATCGTTTTCACGGCACGAGAATGCCATCTATATAATTTTCAATTTAGATATATCTTGAGGTAAATTTAAGGTCCATGCAGTAAGTAATGTTATCCGGTCAAATAAGTTGGCAACAGAACCTCTGTTTCACGAAATTCCCTGTTTACGTTAATCTGGATATATTCTACGTCCCATATTATCCTTTCGCAATAACAACATGACGATTACTTCTATATTTGCGAAGCAATTGTTATTATATATTTGTTTAAATGTATCTCCGTACGTGAAGAATGCTGTAACGTTACTGCATGACTTGTAGTCCCTACCTGGAAAATTCAAGAACATTCCTATATAGAATTTTATTTTTAATTTTGCCTAAAATTTCATAGAGTTTTAGGCGTATAAGAAGAACGACATATTCCCGAATCCCTGTGTCGTATAAATAAATATAAAAGACTGTTATTAAATGGAAATGCAGCCAGTGAAATCCCCTATGCATGAGCATTTAAAAATAATTAACATTAATTTGCAAACTTACATTTTTGTTTACAATAAGTATTTGATAAATTTTCCACTTTCCTCTTAGGAACGTTATTTTCGTTTAGTTGTGATTGAGTAGAAAAAAAATCACTAAAATAATACATGGTTTTAGGCATCTTCTTTTCCAAATCATATATTAACATTACTTTCCAGTTTAATAGATTTATAACACCTCTTCATACCCTTTGAAAACCACTTTGCTATTGACCATAGGTTTTCTCCTACATAGATTAATAGATTTTGTTCATATTGCGTATTAATGTGGCTTTAATGACTCCTGAAATAATTATCAATGTCAAGTACTCCTCAAAATTACTCGTTTAAAAATTATTGTGTTTCAGTATTTACAGTTTGGGGCTTCCTTTTTATTCTCAGCTCTGCTAGTGCACTTCCAATAGTGACAAATTTATGTTATTCACTTTCTGGTGTATAGTTGCCGTTCATTGCTGTTGTGTGCATTATCTCAAAGCAAAATTAACTGTCAGATTTTTTTAAAACCAGACGATAATAAATAATATTAACTCCTGTTTTTAGAAACAGCATAGATGTATGCTAACAGCCTTGAAACAAATATATGTCCGTAATAAACCTGATGATTGGCGTGTACATAAAATTTAGTTAAAAAAATTCACCGAAACAAACACACTCACAAATAGGCAAAAAGGATAAGAAAAGTCTATATTATTTTTTTATGTTGTATTACTCACCAAACATTTCCGCATGTGATAACTAGTAGATTGTAGTTGGTATCTTCTGATAACGAAGGACATGAAGGTCTTTGTAGCACGTTTACTTGACTGGTGTGCAAGACTGGCTCTCTTCATCGTCACACGTCATAGTTCAGCCTACACACACAAACTTCGGACATGTATATATATCTGTCGTACGGTATGTGCATACAAGCGTATGCACATACACGTACAGCAATCATACTTGTATAGACGTATATACCCTTCACTTACGTATATCGAAATATACTGTAAGGAAGAATACATATGCCATACCCTCATTCACACACGCAAACACCCATTCAGACAGAATATATATACAGTAAGCATACAAAGACACTTGCCGAGTAAACGCAGAAGGAAACTCTCCTTAAGGAAACGCATGTAATCGTCTTATGGATCATACAGTATTCGCATTTTAAACACAGCGGCATGAATTGCAAAGAAATGTATGTACTTCTTGTTCCCAAATAAACTTTGTTCCACCTGCAGAAACAAATATGACAAATTATAAATAAAAGTCTTTGGGCATAAAAGTATATTTGTGCAACAAATGTATACATTTTGCTGTCACAGGGGATTCATTTGTACAGTGATTCTATCGTTTTCACGGCACGAGAATGCCACCTATATAATTTTCAATTTAGATATATGTTTACGTAAATTATAAGGTACATGCAGTAAGTAATGTTATCTGCTCAAATAAGTTGGCAACAGTACTTCTGTTTCAAGAAATTCCTTGTTTACTTTAGTCTGGATATATTCTACTACCCATATTATCCTTTCGCAATAACAACAAGAGGATTACTTCTATATTTGCGAAGCAATTGTTATTATATATTTTTTTAAATGTATCTCCGTACGTGAAGAATGCTGAAACGTTACTGCATGACTTGTAATCCCTACCTGGAAAACTCAAGAACATCCCTATATAGAATTTTATTTTTGATTTTGCCTAAAATTTCATAGAGTTTTAGGCGTATAAGAAGAACGAAATATTCCCGAATCCCTGTGTCGTAAAAATAAATACAAAAGACTGTTATTAAATCGAAATGCAGCCAGTGAAATCGCCTATGCATGAGCATTTAATAATAATTAACATTAATTTGCAAACTTAAATATTTGTTTACCATAAGTTATTTGATACATTTTCAACATTCCTCTTATGAACGTTATTCTCGTTTAGTTGTGATTGAGTAGAAAAAAATCACTAAAATAATACATGGTTTATGCATCTTCTTTTCCAAATCATATGTTAAGATTACTTTCCAGTTTAATAGATTTATAACACCTCTTCATACCCTTTGAAAACCACTTTGCTATTGACCATAGGTTTTCTCCTGCACAGATTAATAGATTTTGTTCATATTGCGTATTAATGTGGCTTTAATGACTCCTGAAATAATTATCAGTGTCAAATTCTGCTGAAATTAATTACTCATTTGAAAATTATTGTGTTTCAGTATTTACGGTTTGGGCCTTCCTTTTGATTCTCAGGTCTGCTAGTGCACTTCCAATAGTGACAAATTTATGTTCTTCACTTTGTTGTGTCTAGTTGCCGTTCATTGCTGTTGTGTGCATTATCTCAAAGGAAAATTAACTGTCAGATTTTTTTAAAACCAGACGATAATAAATAATTTTAATTCCTATTTTTAGAAACAGCAGAGAGGAATGCTAACAACCTTGAAAAAAATATATGTCCGAAATAAACCTGATGATTGGCGTGTACATAAAATTTAGTTAAAAAATTCACCGTTACAAACACACTCACAAATAGGCAAAAAGGATAAGAAAAGTCTATATTACTTATTTATGTTTTATTACTCACCAAACATTTCCGCATGTGATAACTAGTAGATTGTAGTTGGTATCTGTTGTTGACGAAGGACATGAAGGTCTTTGTAGCACGTTTACTTGACTGGTGTGCAAGACTGGTTCTCTTCATCGTCACACATCATAGTTCAGCCTACACACACAAACTTCGGGCATGTATATATATCTGTCGTACGGTATGTGCATACAAGCGTATGCACATACACGTACAGCATTCATACTTGTATAGACGTATATACCCTTCACTTACGTATATCGAAATATACTGTAAAGAATAATACATATGCCATACCCTCAAACACACACCCAAACACCCATTCAGACAGAATATATATACAGTAAGCATACAAAGACACCTACCGAGTAAACGTAGAAGGAAACTCTCTTTAAGGAAACGCATGTAATCGTCTTATGGAACATACAGTTTTCGCATTTTAAACACAGCGGCATGAATTGCAAAGAAATGTATGTACTTCCTGTCCCCAAATAAACTTTGTTCCACCTGCAGAGACAAATATGACAAATTATATAAAATTCTTTGGGCATAAAAGTATATTTGTGCAACAAATGTATACATTTTGCAGTCACGGGTGATTCATGTGTACAGAGATTCTATCGTTTTCACGGCACGAGAATGCCATCTATATAATTTTCAATTTAGATATATGTATAGGTAAATTTAAGGTCCATGCAGTAAGTAATGTTATCCGGTCAAATAAGTTGGCAACAGAACCTCTGTTTCACGAAATTCCCTTTTTACGTTAATCTGGATATATTCTACGTCCCATATTATCCTTTCGCAATAACAACATGACGATTACTTCTATATTTGCGAAGCAATTGTTATTATATATTTGTTTAAATGAATCTCCGTACGTGAAGAATACTGAAACTTTACTGCATGACTTGAAATCCCTAACTGGAAAACTCAAGAACATTCCTATATAGAATTATATTTTTAATATTGCCTACAATTTCATAGAGTGTTAGGCGTATATGAAGACCGATAAATTCCCGAATCCCTGTGTCATATAATTAAATACTAAACACTGTTATTAATTCTAATTGCGGCCAGTGAATTCGTCTATGCATGAGCATTTTATAATAATTAACATTAATTTGCAAACTTACATTTTTGTTTACCATAAGTATTTGATAAATTTTCCACATTCCTCTAAGGAAAGTTATTCTCGTTTAGTTGTGATTGAGTAGAAAACAATCACTAAAATAATACATGGTTTATGCATCTTCTTTTCCAAATCATATATTAACATTACTTTCTAATTTAATAGATTTATAACACCTCTTCATACACCTTGAACACCACTTTGCTATTGACCACAGGTTTTCTCCTGCACAGAGTAATAGATTATGTACATATTGCGTATTAATGTGGCTTCAAGGTCTCCTGAAATAATTATCAGTGTCACCTACTGTTGACAGTTACTCATTTAAAAATTATTGTGTTTCAGTATTTACGGTTTGGCCCTTCCTTTTGATTCTCAGGTCTGCTAGTGCACAAATTTATGTTCTTCACTTTGTTGTGTCTAGTTGCCGTTCATTGCTGTTGTGTGCATTATCTCAAAGCAAAATTGACTTTCAGATTTTTTTAAAACCAGACGATAATAAATAATTTTAATTCCTATTTTTACAAACAGCAGAGAGGTATGCTAACAACCTTGAAAAAAATATATGTCCGAAATAAACCTGATGATTGGCGTGTACATAAAATTTAGTTAAAAAATTCACCGTTACAAACACACTCACAAATAGGCAAAAAGGATAAGAAAAGTCTATATTACTTATTTATGTTTTATTACTCAACAAACATTTCCGCATGTGATAACTAGTAGATTGTAGTTGGTATCTGTCGTTGACAAAGGACATGAAGGTCTTTGTAGCACGTTTACTTGACTGGTGTGCAAGACTGGTTCTCTTCAACGTCACACATCATAGTTCAGCCTACACACACAAACTTCGGGCATGTATATATATCTGTCGTACGGTATGTGCATACAAGCGTATGCACATACACGTACAGCATTCATACTTGTATAGACGTATATACCCTTCACTTACGTATATCGAAATATACTGTAAGGAAGAATACATATGCCATACCCTCAAACACACACGCAAACACCCATTCAGACAGAATATATATACAGTAAGCATACAAAGACACTTGCCGATTAAACGTAGTAAAAAGTTATTTGATAAATTTTCCATATTCCTCTAAGGAAAGTTATTCTCGTTTAGTTGTGATTGAGTAGAAAACAATCACTAAAATAATACTTGGTTTATGCATCTTCTTTTCCAAATCATATATTAACATTACTTTCCAATTTAATAGATTTATAACACCTCTTCATACACCTCGAATACTACTTTGCTATTGACCACAGGTTTTCTCCTGCACAGATTAATAGATGTTGTTCATATTGCGTATTGATGTAGCTTTAATGTCTCCTGAAATAATTATCAGTGTCACCTACTGCTGAAAATTACTCATATAAAATTTTTGTGTTTCAGTATTTAAGGTTTGGGCCTTCTTACTGATTCTCAGCTCTGTTATTGCACTTCCAATTGTGACAAGTTTATGTTCTTCACTTTCTTGTGTCTAGTTGCCGTTCATTGCTGTCGTATGCATTATCGCAAAGCAAAATTAAATTTCAGATTTTTCTAAAACCAGACGATATAAACTAACTTTAACTCCTGTTTTTAGAAAGAGCATAGATGTATGCTAACAACATTGAAACAGATATATGTCCGAAATCAACCTGGTGATTGGCGAGTACATAAAAGTTAGTTAAAAAAATTCACCGTTACAAAAACACTCACAAATAGGCAAAAAGAATAAGAAAAATCTATATTACTTATTTATGTTATATTACTCACCAAACATTTTCGCATGTGATAACTAGTAGATTGTAGTTGGTATCTGCTGATAACGAAGGACATGAAGGTCTTTGTAGCACGTTTACTTGACTGGTATGCAAGTCTAGCTCTCTTCATCGTCACACGTCATAGGTCAGCCTACACACACAAACTTCGGACATGTATATATATCTGTCGTACGGTATGTGCATACAAGCGTATGCACATACACGTACAGCATTCATACTTGTATAGACTTATGTACCCTTCACTTACGTATATCGAAATATACTGTAAAGAAGAATACATATGCCATACCCTCATTCACACTCGCAAACACCCATTCGGACATAATATATATACAGTAAGCATACAATGACACTTACCGAGTAAACTTAGAAGGAACCTCTCCTTAAGGAAACGCATGTAATCGTCTTATTGAACATACAGTATTCGCATTTTAAACACAGAGGCATGAATTGCAAAGAAATGTATATACTTCCTGTTCCCAAATAAACGTTGTTCCACCTGCAGAAACAAATATGACAAATTATATAAAAGTCTTTGGGCATAAAAGTATATTTGTGCAACAAATGTATGCATTTTGCTGTCACGTGTGATTCATTTGTACAGAGATTCTATCGTTTTCACGGCACGAGAATGCCATCTATATAATTTTTAATTTTGATATATGTGTACGTGAATGTAAGGTTTATGCTGCAAGTAAACTTATCCGCTCAAATAAGTTGGCCACAGCACTTCTGTTTCAAGAAATTCCTTGTTTACTTTAGCCTGGATATATTCTACTACCCATATTATCTTTCGCAATAACAACAAGAGGATTACTTCTATATTTGCGAAGCAATTTTTATTATATATTTGTTTAAATGCATCTCCGTACGTGAGGAATGCTGAAACGTTACTGCATGACTTGTAATCCCTAACTGGAAAATTCAAGAACATTCCTATATAGAATTTTATTATTAATTTTGCCTAAAATTTCATAGAATTTTAGGCGTATATGAAAACCGATATATTCCCGAATCACTGTGTCGTAAAAATAAATACAAAAGACTGTTATTAAATCTAATTGCGGCCAGCGAAAGCGCCTATACTTGAGCATTTAATAATAATTAACATTAATTTGCAATCTTACATTTTTTTTACCATAAGTATTTGATAATTTTTCCACATTTCTCTTTGGGACGTTATTCTCGTTTAGTTGTGATTGAGTAGAAAACAATCACTAAAATAATACATGGTATATGCATCTTCTTTTCCAAATCATATATTAACATTAATTTCCAATTTAATAGATTTATAACCCCTCTTCATACCCCTTGAAAACCAATTTGCTATTGACCACAGGTTTTCTCCTGCACAAATTAATAGATTTTGTTCATATTGCGTATTAATGTAGCTTTAATGTCTCCTGAAATAATTATCAGTGTCACCTACTGCTGAAAATTACTCATTTAAAAATTATTGTGTTTCAGTATTTACGGTTTGGGCATTCCTTTTGATTCTCAGCTCTGCTAGTGCACTTCCAATAGTGACAAATTTATGTTCTTCACTTTCGTGTGTCTAGTTGCCGTTCATTGTTGTTGTATGGATTATCTCAAAGCAAAATTAACTTTCAGATTTTTCTAAAACAAGACGATATAAACTAACTTTAACTCCTGTTTTTAGAAACAGCATAGAGGTATACTAACAACATTGAAACAGATATATGTCCGAAATGAACCTGATGATTGGCCTATACATAAAATTTAGTTAAAAGAATTCACCGTTACAAACACACTCACAAAGAGGCAAAAAGAATAAGAAAAGTCTATATTATTTATTTATGTTATATTACTAACCAGACATTTTCGCATGTTATAACTACTTGATTGTAGTTGGTATCTGCTGATAACGAAGGACTTGAAGGTCTCTGTAGCACGTTTACTTGACTGGTATGCAAGTCTAGCTCTCTTCATCGTCACGTCATAGTTCAGCCTACACACACAAAGTTCGGACATGTATATATATCTGTCGTACGGTATGTGCATACAAGCGTATGCACATACACGTACAGCATTCATACGTGTATAGACGTATATACACTTCACTTACGTATATCGATATATACTGTAAGGAAAAATACATATTCCATACCCTCATTCACAATCGCAAACACCCATTCGGACAGAATATATATACAGGAAGCATACAACGACACTTACCGAGTAAACTTACAAGGAAACTCTCCTTAAGGAATCGCATGTAATCGTCTTATGGAACATACACTATTCGCATTTTAAACACAGAGGCATGAATTGCAAAGAAATGTAATCACTTCCTGTTCCCAAATAAACGTTGTTCCACCTGCAGAAACAAATATGACAAATTATATAAAAGTCTTTGGGCATAAAAGTGTATTTGTGCAACAAATGTATGCATTTTGCTGTCACGTGTGATTCATTTGTACAGAGATTCTATCGTTTTCACCGAACGAGAATGCCATCTATATAATTTTTAATTTTGATATATGTGTACGTGAATGTAACGTTTATGCAGCAAGTAAACTTATCCGCTCAAATAAGTTGGCCACAGCACTTCTGTTTCACGAAATTCCCTGTTTACTTTAGTCTGGATATATTCTACGTCCCATATTATCCTTTCGCAATAACAAGAAGACGATTACTTCTATATTTGCGAAGCAATTGTTATTATATATTTTTTTAAATGTATCTCCGTACGTGAAGAATGCTGAAACGTTACTGCATGACTTGTAATCCCTAACTGGAAAACTCAAGAACATCCCTATATAGAATTTTATTTTTAATTTTGACTAAAATTTCATAGAGTTTTAGGCGTATAAGAAGAACGACATATTCCCGAATCCCTGTGTCGTAAAATTAAATACAAAAGACTGTTATTAAATCGAAATGCGGCCAGTGAAATCGCCTATGCATGAGCATTTAATAATAATTAACATTAATTTGCATACATAATTTTTGTTTACCATATGTATTTGATAAATTTTCCACATTCCTCTTAGGAACGTTATTCTCGTTTAGTTGTGATTGAGTAGAAAACAATCACTAAAATAATACTTGGTTTATGCATCTTCTTTTCCAAATCATATATTAACATTACTTTCCAATTTAATAGATTTATAACACCTCTTCATACACCTTGAATACCACTTTGCTATTGACCATAGGTTTTCTCCTACACATTTTAATAGATTTTGTTCATATTGCGTATTAATGTAGCTTTAACGTCTGCTGAAATAATTATCAATGTCACATACTGCTGACAATTACTCATTTAAAAGTTATTGTTTTTTAGTATTTACGGTTTGGGCCTTCCTTTTGATTCTCAGCTCTGCTAGTGCACTACCAATAGTGACAGGTTTTTGTTCTTCACTTTCTTGTGTCTAGTTGCCGTTCATTGCTGTTGTATGCATTATCTCAACGCAAAATTAACTTTCAGATTTTTCTAAAACCAGACGATATAAAATAATTTTAATTCCTGTTTTTAGAAACAGCGTAGAGGTATGCTAACAACCTTGAAACAAATATATCTCCGTAATAAACCTGATGATTGGCGTGTACATAAAATTTAGTTAAAAAAATTCACCTTTACAAACATACTCACAAAGAGGCAAAAAGGATAAGAAAAGTCTATATTATTTATTTATGTTATATTAGTCACCAAACATTTCCGCATGTGATAACTAGTAGATTGTAGTTGGTATCTGCTGATAACGAAGGACATGAAGGTCTTTGTAGCACGTTTACTTGACTGGTGTGCAAGACTGGCTCTCTTCATCGGCACACGTCATAGTTCAGCCTACACACACAAACTTCGGACATGTATATATATCTGTCGTACGGTATGTGCATACAAGCGTATGCACATACACGTACAGCATTCATACTTGTATAGACGTATATACTCTTCACTTACGTATATCGAAATATACTGTATAGAAGAATACATATGCCATACCCTCATTCACACACGCAAACACCCATTCAGCCAGAATATATATACAGTAAGCATACAATGACACTTACCGAGTAAACGTAGAAGGAAAATCTCCTTAAGGAAACGCATGTAATCGTCTTATGGATCATACAGTATTCGCATTTTAAACACAGCGGCATGAATTGCAACGAAATGCATGTACTTCCTGTTCCCAAATAAACGATGTTCCACCTGCAGAAAGAAATATGACAAATTATATAAAAGTCTTTGGGCATAAAAGTATATTTGTGTAAAAAATGTATGCATTTTGCTGTCACGTGTGATTCATTTGTACAGAGATTCTATCGTTTTCACGGCACGAGAATACAATCTATATAATTTTTAATTTTGATATATGTGTACGTGAATGTAATGTTTATGCAGAAAGTAAACTTATCCGCTCAAATAAGTTGGCCACAGCACTTATTTTTCACGTAATTCCATGTTTACATTAATCTGGATATATTCTACGTCCCATATTATCCTTTCGCAATAACAACATGACGATTACTTCTATATTTGCGAAGCAATTGTTATTATATATTTGTTTAAATGTATCTCCGTACGTGAAGAATGCTGAAACTTTACTGCATGACTTGAAATCCCTAACTGGAAAACTCAAGAACATTCCTATATAGAATTATATTTTTAATATTGCCTACAATTTCATAGAGTGTTAGGCGTATATGAAGAACGATATATATTCCCGAATCCCTGTGGCGTAAAATGAAATACTAAACACTGTTATTAGTTCTAATTGCGGCCAGTGAGTTCGTCTATGCATGAGCATTTTATAAGAATTAACATTAATTTACAATCTTACATTTTTTTACCATAAGTATTTGATAAATTTTCCACTTTTCTCTTAGGGACCTTATTCTCGTATATTTGTGATTGAGTAGAAAACAATCACTAAAATAATACATGGTTTATGCATCTTCTTTTCCAAATCATATATTAACATTAATTTCCAATTTAATAGGTTTATAACACCTCTTCATACCCCTTGAACACCACTTTGCTATTGACCATAGGTTTTCTCCTGCACAGATTAATACATTTTGTTCATATTGCGTATTAATGTGGCTATAATGACTCCTGAAATAATTATCAGTGTCACATACTGCTGACAATTACTCATTTAAAAATTATTGTGTTTCAGTTTTTACGGTTTGGGCCTTCCTTTTGATTCTCAGCTCTGCTAGTGCACTACCAAAATTGACAGGTTTTTGTTCTTCACTTTCTTGTGTCTAGTTGCCGTTCTTTGCTGTTGTATGCATTATCTCAAAGCAAAATTAACTTTCAGATTTTTCTAAAACCAGACGATATAAAATAATTTTAATTCCTGTTTTTAGAAACAGCATAGAGGTATGCTAACAACCTTGAAACAAAAATATGTCCGAAATAAACCTGACGATTGGCGTGTACATAAAATTTAGTTAAAAAAATTCACCGTTACAAACACACTCACAAATAGGCAAAAAGGGTAAGAAAAGTCTATATTAATTATTTATGTTATATTACTCACCAAACATTTCCGCATGTGATAACTAGTAGATTGTAGTTGGTATCTGCTGATAACGAAGGACATGAAGGTCTTTGTAGCACGTTTACTTGACTGGTATGCAAGTCTAGCTCTCTTCATCGTCACACGTTATAGTTCAGCCTACACACACAAACTTCGGACATGTATATATATCTGTCGTACGGTATGTGCATACAAGCGTATGCACATACACGTACAGCATTCATACGTGTATAGACGTATATACCCTTCACTTACGTATATCGAAATATACTGTATAGAAGAATACATATGCCATACCCTCATACACACACGTAAACACCCATTCGGACAGAATATATATACAGTAAGCATACAATGACACTTACCGAGTAAACTTAGAAGGAAACTCTCCTTAAGGAATCGCATGTAATCTTCTTATGGAACATACAGTATTCGCATTTTAAAACAGAGGCATGAATTGCAAGGAAATGTATGTACTTCCTGTTCCCAAATATACTTTGTTCCACCTGCAGAAAGAAATATGACAAATTATATAAAAGTCTTTGGGCATAAAAGTATATTTGTGCAACAAATGTATATATTTTGCTGTCACGTGTGATTCATGTGTACAGAGATTCTATCGTTTTCACGGCAAGAGAATGCCATCTATATAATTTTCAATTTAGATATATGTTTAGGTAAATTTAAGGTTTATGCAGCAAGTAAACTTATCCGCTCAAATAAGTTGGCCACAGCACTTCTGTTTCACGAAATTCCCTGTTTACTTTAGTCTGGATATATTCTACGTCCCATATTATCCTTTCGCAATAACAAGAAGACGATTACTTCTATATTTGCGAAGCAATTGTTATTATATATTTTTTTAAATGTATCTCCGTACGTGAAGAATGCTGAAACGTTACTGCATGACTTGTAATCCCTAACTGGAAAACTCAAGAACATTCCTATATAGAATTTTATTTTTAATTTTGCATAAAATTTCATAGAGTTTCAGGCGTTTAAGAAGAACGACGTATTCCCGAATCCCTGTGTCGTAAAAATAAATACAAAAGACTGTTATTAAATCTAAATGCGGCCAGTGAATTCGCGTATGCATGAGCATTTAATAATAATTAACATTAATTTGCAAACTTACATTTTTGTTTACCATAAGTATTTGATTAAATTTCCGCATTCCTCTAAGGAACGTTATTCTCGTTTAGTTGTGATTGAGTAGAAAACAATCACTAAAATAATACATGGTTTATGCATCTTCTTTTCCAAATGATATATTAACATTACTTTCTAATTTAATAGATTTATAATTACATTAATACCTTTTTATACCCTTTGAAAACCACTTTGCTATTGACCACGGTTTTTCTCCTGCACAGGTTAATAGATTTTGTTCATATTGCGTATTAATGTAGATTCAATGTCTCCTGAAATAATTATCAGTGTCACCTACTGCTGACAATTACTCATTTAAAAATTATTGAGTTTCAGTTTTTACGGTTTGGGCCTTCCTTTTGATTCTCATCTCTGCTAGTGCACTTCAAATAGTGACAAATTTATGTTCTTCACTTTCTTGTGTCTAGTTGCCGTTCATTGCTGTTGTATGCACTAACTCAAAGCAAAATTAACTTTCAGATTTTTCTAAAACCAGACGATATAAAATAATTTTAATTCCTGTTTTTAGAAACAGCATAGAAGTATGCTAACAACCATGAAACAAATATATGTCCGAAATAAAATTGATGATTGGCGTGTACATAAAATTTAGTTAAAAAAATTCACCGTTACAAACACACTCACAAATAGGCAAAAAGAATAAGAAAAGTCTATATTATTTATTTATGTTATATTACTCAACAAACATTTTCGCATGTGATAACTAGTAGATTGTAGTTGGTATCTGCTGATAACGAAGGACATTAAGGTCTTTGTAGCACGTTTACTTGACTGGTGTGCAAGACTGGCTCTCTTCATCGTCACACGTCATAGTTCAGCCTACACACACAAACTTCTGACATGTATATATATCTGTCGTAAGGTATGTGCATACAAGCGTATGCACATACATGTACAGCATTCATACTTGTATATACGTATATACCCTTCACTTACGTATAAGGAAATATACTGTAAAGAAGAATACATATGCCATACCCTCATTCACACATGCAAACACCCATTCAGACAGAATATATATACTGTAAGCATACAAAGACACTTACCGAGTAAACGTAGAAATAAACTCTCCTTAAGGAAAAACATGTAATCGTCTTATGGATCATACTGTATTCGCATTTTAAACACAGCGGCATGAATTGCAAAGAAATGTATGTACTTCCTGTTCCCAAATAAACTTTGTTCCACCTGCAGAAACAAATATGACAAATTATATAAAAGTCTTTGGGCATAAAAGTATATTTGTGCAACAAATGTATACATTTTGCTGTCACGTGTGATTTATGTGTACAGAGACTCTATCGTTTTCACGGCACGAGAATGCCATTAATATAATTTTCAATTTAGATATATGTTTACGTAAATTTTAAGGTTCATGCAGTAAGTAATGTTATCTGCTCAAATAAGTTGGCAACAGCACTTCTGTTTCACGAAATTCCTTGTTTACTTTAGTCTGGATATATTCTACGTCTCATATTATCCTTTCGCAATAACAACAAGAGGATTACTTCTATATTTTCGAAGCAATTGTTATTATATATTTGTTTAAAAGTATCTCCGTACGTGAAGAATGCTGAAACGTTACTGCTTGACTTGTAATCCCTAACTCGAAAATTCAAGAACATTCCTATATAGAATAATATTTTCAATTTTGCCTAAAAGTTCATAGAGTTTTAGGCGTATAAGAAGACCGATATATTCCCGAATCCCTGTGTAGTAAAAATAAATACAACAGACTGTTATTAAATCTAATTGCGGCCAGCGAAAACGCCTATGCATGAGCATTTAATAATAATTAACAGTAATTTGGAAACTTACAGTTTTGTTTACCATAAGTATTTGATAAAATTTCCGCATTCCTCTAAGTAAAGTTATTCTCGTTTAGTTGTGATTGAGTAGAAAACAATCACTAAAATAATACATGGTTTATGCATCTTCTTTTCCAAATCATATATTAACATTACTTTCCAATTTAATAGATTTATAACACCTCTTCATACCCCTTGAAAACCAATTTGCTATTGACCACAGGTTTTCTCCTGCACAAATTAATAGATTTTGTTCATATTGCGTATTATTGTATCTTTAATGTCTCCTGAAATAATTATCAGTGTCACCTACTGCTGAAAATTACTCATTTAAAAATTATTGTGTTTCAGTATTTACGGTTTGGGCATTCCTTTTGTTTCTCAGCTCTGCTAGTGCACTTCCAATAGTGACAAGATTATGTTCTTCACTTTCTTGTGTCTAGTTGCCGTTCATTGCTGTTGTATGCATTATCTCAAAGCAAAATTAACTTTCAGATTTTTCTAAAACCGGACGATATAAACTAAATTTAACTCCTGTTTTTAGAAACAGCATAGAGGTATACTAACAACATTGAAACAGATATATGTCCGAAATAACCTGATGATTGGCGTATACATAAAATTTAGTTAAAAAAATTCACCGTTACACACACACTCACAAATAGGCAAAAAGAATAAGAAAAGTCTATATTATTTATTTATGTTATATTGCTAACCAGACATTTTCGCATGTTATAACTACTTGATTGTAGTTGGTATCTGCTGATAACGAAGGACTTGAAGGTCTCTGTAGCACGTTATTTGACTGGTATGCAAGTCTAGCTCTCTTCATCGTCACGTCATAGTTCAGGCTACACACACAAAGTTCGGACATGTATATATATCTGTCGTACGGTATGTTCATACAAGCGTATGCACATACACGTACAGCATTCATACTTGTATAGACATATTTACCCTTCACTTACGTATATCGAAATATACTGTAAGGAAGAATACATATGCCATACCCTCATTCACACACGCAAACACCCATTCAGACAGAATATATATACAGTAAGCAAACAATGACACTTACCGAGTAAACGTAGAAGGAAACTCTCCTTAAGGAAACGCATGTAATCGTCTTATAGAACATACAGTATTCGCATTTTAAACACAGCGGCATGAATTGCAAAGAAATGTAAGTAATTCCTGTTCCCAAATAAACGTTGTTCCTCCTGCAGAAACAAATATGACAAATTATATAAACGTCTTTGGGCATAAAAGTATATTTGTGCAACAAATGTATACATTTTGCTGTCACGTGTGATTCATTTGTACAGAGATTCTATCGTTTTCATGGCACGAGAATGCCATCTATATAATTTTCAATTTAGATATTGCGACAGTACAAATAAATGATGTACTGAGCATTGAATATAAAAATTTAAATTTACCTAATATACTGTATATAATTAATAATGTATTAGAAATAAGCATGTCAGGGATTGCAAGCTTGGCTCAGACAAAAATATGAACAGGTGTTTCGACCTGAATCGACGTGCACACACACACAAATGTAACTGAAAGTGTGTACACCAGTATTTTGCTAGTGTGTGTGAACGCAAATCTATGCAGGCGAGTTTACCACCCCAAGATGAATAATTGCACAATTACTGTTTTTCCGTAATTATTCATAAACTATAATGAAGAATTAAAATCCAAAACCACAATAAAATGTAATAAAATTTACTAAATACTGTGTACGAAAACCACGCGAAAGTGCCACACCGTACGAGTGTAATAGTGAAATAACTGCGTACAAATCGAAAGTGTTAAGTTGCAATGTCCAAAATTACAGTAAACATGTGTTGTAAAAATAGTTATAAGATAAGAATAAGAGTATACTTACAGGACTCTGCAATTCGCAGAAAAATAAGAAATAGCGAATTTGACAAAGAGTGGGGTAACTGAATCCAGAGACAGTTTCTGACATGTCGATTTCGTACCACTGCAGGGTGTCGACCAAGACATGAGTATAAATAGGACACGCAAGCTAGAGTGGTTTCCTTTCTTAAATCATCCACGGTGCAGTGGGAGCTTATGCCCGTCCGCACGGCGTATTTATTTTTTTTGTAAATAGTTTAAATTTTTCAGTTACATACAACTATGTAACTAAGTTGTAAAGACAATCATTTTTAAATAATAACAGCAGTACATAAGAAGAATTACATAAGAAGATCCATTGACGTCAGAAACAGCACGAGGAGAGTTCCAGAGAGTGATTCGACACTAGACGAGAGAGTGATACGACTCTGGACAAGAGGAGAGTTCCAGAGAGAGATACGACGCTGGACAAGAGGAGAGTTCCAGAGAGAGATACGACGCTGGACAAGAGGTGAAGAGGAGTTGATTCGACGCTGGACAACAGGAGAAGAGAGACAGCCGACGCTGGAGTGCGAGACGAGGACAACTACAGATGGACAAAATGATCGAGTATGATTGACGACAATAAGGTGATAAACAACTTATTTCTATCTTAATCATACAATGAACTCAAAGACAATTAGAGACATTTTTATTTTAATTAAAAGTAAGAGCCAATGTTTCTTGTAAAGTAGAATTAAAATCATAGATGTTTTAGAAATACGATTAACGTAACAAGAGCTCAAATTAATATGAAATAAAATGAATATAAAGCATTTAAATGAAAACAACTAGTATTTGAGATAAAACAGTACAGAGAAACAAAAGATAAATTCAATAACTATTAATATTTTGAGTACATTACAATATATAAAAAGAGATTTAAATATTGATATTTTGAAACACATTAATCGACAGAGTAGTCTGAAAATGAGATTTTTCTGTAATACAATAATTAGTAGAATAGAATATTTAGTCAGTAAGGATGTATATAGCATAAGCCTTACGCCATAATAACAATTAATAACGAATGTTTTAAATCGAAGTCAGTGCCATGTGCACAATTTTTAATAATATCAAATAAATTTGAAATACCGTTGCAAGTTACATAGAGTTCTTATTGCAGATACACCTGAAACCTAATTTAAATGTTATATTGTTGCATAATTTGTCAGTCTTGAACGTGAGACCGGTCACGCTAAATTTGTGTATATGTATATGTATTTATGTATATGTATTGTTGCAAATTTGGCTCCCAAAGAACGTGGGGCTTTACAAATTAAAGTACATATAAAAATTCACACACATAAATACGTTGCATATATATTTGGCGCTCCAAGATCGTGGGGCTCCGCAAACACAAATAGAAGTGTATTTGTATTTGAAATTAATTTTAACAAAAATATAATAACGTTATATATTTGTCGCCCTGGACGTGGGGCACGACATGCCTAAATTTATGTAAAAAAAAAAATTTTTTTTTGTTACATAAATTGTAGCCCATGAACGTATGGCCCGATCCCCTCATTTAACTATTAAAATTTTTTTATGTAGCTGAGTGGTTGCTCTAAAATATAAGAGTGTGTTAAATAAAAAAAAATGTATTATACGTAATAATTATTTATATTAAACAGTAATTGAATGTAATGTTAATTGTTGTGTAATCACACAGCTGGCGCCCACGAATAATATTATTTGTCTATGTAACAGGTGTAACTGTAATGAATATTAATAATAACTATTAATAAAATTAAAGAAATAAATAAATAAGTAGGGAACGGTTATCAATAATAATTGTTAAAGAATTACTACTAAATAAATATTTTAATAATTATTCAACATGGCAGAACCAGGAGGGTTGAATTTAGAAGCATTTAAAAATTCGATACTCGCCATGATGGAAGAATTAGTCATAAAACAAGCCGAAAAATTTAAAGAGGAGTTGAAAGAAGAGAACGTCAAAAAATAAGAAAAATAGATGAAATAAATAAAAAACAAACAGAAAGTTTAGAAAATAAATTAGAGCTACAGTCCGAAAATTTTAGACAGGACACCATAAAAATTACAGAGAGTCTAGAAGAGTTAAAAATTGATAATCTTGAAATAAAACAAAGTATAATTGACAGTAATGCGCAGTTAACCGAAAAAATTGGTGACACCAACATACGTATTGATACTCTAGAGAATAATTTTAAACAAGCCTTACATGAACAAGTTGTACGGATTGAAAATAAACAAAAAGAATTACGTCTCGAGTGGAGAAAAGATTTAAAAGAAATACATAAACAAATAAATGATACTTTAACTACTATAACGCGAGAACAGGATGATAAAATCCAAACTATTAATAATGTATCCCAAGTAAATACCAGTAAACTTAGAGAAATAGAAACACGTACTGTAGTTATTGAGAATAAAATTGAAGAAGCTACGAAAGACCGTTCGGAAGACGTATCACAAATGAAAGAAGAAATTCAAGAGGAAATAAACCAGCTACGAAGTGAGCTAAGAAGACGACAAAACCAAATGACCATATTTCCTACACCAACGGAAGAAAGGAGCAGACTTAAGTTCTCAGGTGGTAAAGGGGAGAACAGTATGGAATTCCTAGCAAGAGTAGAGAAGGAAATAGAAAAAAATTGGGAGTGCAATAAATGACGACGAGAAGATAGACTTCGTCACGCGATATCTTAGAGATTCAGCCAGCCAATGGTACTCTATTATTAGAGATAACGTCAGTACATATCAGCAGTTTCGTGAGGCATTCGAGAACCGATACTGGAATCTACATACCCAACGACAAGTACGGGATCAACTCGAATATGGAAAGTTCAATGCACAAGGACAGCAGAGTATTGAACAATACACAATTACGCAAATAGAACGTGTAAAGCATCTTAAACCTAAATTCTCAGAATACGAAATTGTTTCAAAATTATCTTACCATTTTCAGCGAGATATCGAGTTAGCAGTTTATACGCAGGGAATTAAAACCATAGAAGAATTTTTAATCCTTGTGGCACAGTCGGAGAATATCAATAAAGGTAAGAACACACAATACTGGGAACAAAAACACGCAAATCACCATCATAATTATTACAGATATGACAAGAAAGCAATACAAAACACTACACCGCACCGTGATAATTACAAAATAAATTATTCGCCACCAATATACAACACTACAACGCACACAGCTAGAGAGACTGAACGAATAAATACAGCTAAACGACAAGGAGACGTTGTATGGTCGTCCAATCGTAAACATTTTTCAAAACCAGCTGACAAACGCGTTGCCGCAGTACGAGGGTACGACGAAAAAAAATTGAAGAGAGAAAGCCAAGGAATGAATGAGACAGGGACAGCAACATTCCACAGCCGACCGTCTACATCAAAGGCGTCACAATGACTGAATAAACGGAAGCAAAATTATAAAATAAACAACATATACCCTTGCGATATTAGGGAGGACTTATTAAGCACTGAACAGGATATAAAGCGAGACGCGCAGCAAACACAATGGCCTATTGTGACTGTAAGCATAAACAGGTGTAAAATACGGATGCTAGTTGATACCGGCAGCCAGCTGTCAGTTCTTAACGCTGCATGGGTTCAACGCAACAAGAAATATTTTAAAAATACTGCAATTTTGCCCGTAAATAATTTAAATATTACAACAGCTACCAATAAAAAAGAAAGAGTTAAACAACAAGCATATGTAACTCTAACATATAAAAATCTAGAATTAGAACATCCCATGATAATTATGCATAAATTGATTTATGATGGAATTATAGGTATCGATATACTAAATACAATAAATGCTAAGATTAATATTAATGATAATGTAATAGTGTGTAATTATAAAAATGTTCAATATGAATTAAACATGAACAGCAACTTCCTGAATCCTCTAGTGGTAGTGAAGAAGAAAAATGGAGAGATACGTCTATGCCTTGACATGAGGGAGCTGAACAGCATTATATTAAAGGAGTATGACTGTGCACCAACTGAGGATGAATTATTTACTAAATGTGAAGGAGGAAGGTATCTGACGAAGCTAGATTTACGCTCAAGTTTCTGGCAGATTCCAATTCGTGAAGAGAATAGAACGTACACTGCTTTCCTGTATAAAAATAAATGCTACCAACACAGGGTAGTACCCTTCGGATTAAGCACGAGTTTGGCAGCCATCGTAAAGTGTCTAGAAAGAGCCCTAGGACCTGAAGTGGAACCCTACACCATGATATTTGTAGATGATATCTTAGTTGTATCTAAAACGTTAGACGAACATATAAAACATCTAAGCACGATATTTCACAAGTTTAGGCAAGCGAACATATCCTTTAACCTAGACAAATGTGAATTTATCAAAACCTCTATCCAATTCCTAGGTCACATTATTTCATCCTCTGGTATTCAACCCGATCCTATCAAAATTTCCAGCATAACTAATTTCCCTATACCCGGAAATCTCAAAGAGTTAAGAGCATTCTTAGGACTCACAGGATACTACAGAAGATTCTCACCGTTATATGCAAGATATACGCAACCGCTTCTAGAGCTGACGAAGAAAGAAAAAAAATGGAAGTGGGAGAAGAAACATCAAGATGCCTTTGTTCATCGAAGTGAGAACCATCAAGAAACATCAAGTGAAAGAGTTGTTCATCGAAAATATTATGTTACATCATCCTCAGCGAGAAGGAAAATTCGTAATATACTCCGATGCTAGTGACTACGCAGTAGGAAGTGTACTGTATCAACAAGATACTATGGGAGAGCACCGAGTTATTGCCTACGCCAGTAGAGTCTTCAAAGGAGCTGAAAAACACTACTCCACATCAGAAAAAGAAATACTTGCTATAGTGTACGCTCTTAAGCAATTCAGATATTATGTTTATGGTACTCATTTTGAGATACATACTGACCACCATGCATTATCATTTCTATTGAAATGCAAAGTAACAAATGCCCGATTATTAAGATGGATTTTAGCCATTAGCGAATACTCATTCATCATTAAATACTGTAAAGGTAAAGACAATATTATAGCGGATACACTAAGCCGATACATCAAAGAAGAATGTGAAGAAGTTTATGTGAGCGAAAAGAAAGAAGTACGATTGTTATCAATTAAATTCAAAGAGAATGATGAAGTAAAACAAATGCTGAAAAACTTAGCACATCAACAAGTTTTGGACGTGACGATAAGGGAGATGAAGGACCAAGAACAGCTACCAAATCATTATAAGGTACTTAATGGAATTCTTTTCAGGTTAGTAAGACAAGACTGGAAGATAGTACTAACGAATGACATGCTACAAAAATTAATTCAACCAGCACATGAGAGTTTAGCACATGCTGCCGCTCTGAAATGTTACCTGAGTCTACGAGAAGATTTTACGATTAATAATATGTATCGAAAGATAAAGAAGGAGGTAAAGAAGTTGTTTAAACTTTGTACTGTTTTATCAGCTGTAAGCAGTCTACTAACATTGCACGGCACGCGCGGATGACGTCACGCTTTTATCAAACCTTGCAACCGGCCAGCCTAGCCGACTGCAAGCCAGTATTAGTTCAGTTTATAACACGACTCCGAGCGCAACTCTCGTTAAACACATTTCTTACAGCCGCGGCTTTTGGCTATTATTCAGCATACATTTATAACATTCAACTTTAATCGTCTACCTGCGTCCATCTACCATGGACCACGATTTCATTCAAAGTTGATTTCGGGCATTATCGCCTCAAAATGCATCCGCACGTGCCGATCGTAACTAACAAACCAAATTATTCAATAAACGCATGTTCAATATCTTAAATACAGTCCACTTCTTTCTAACAAACAATCCAGCCTTCCTTATTAGCGTCTTTGGAATAACTCGCGATTCTTCAAGAGCTTCCAAACCGCAACATTTTTGGTCCCACCGGACCGGATTTCACATTTCAGGCCAAAAACGACATAATTTTTGGTCCAATCAGGCAGGATTTCATATTTTCAGGCCAAAACAAACTACATCATTTTTGGTACCAACGGCACAGATTTCTCATACCTGAGTACACAGGCGACAGCATTTATTTATATACATCATTTCTGGAAAAACCAATCTGAAGTTAATCACGACAGACGGGCATCAGTTTCGTCCTGAGCGACACCATTATCGTGAAGCACGTCGCAGTCATCTCGACAAGATTCAGCCAAGCAGTAGACCAGAGACGACGGGACGAAACAGGACAACATTTTCGAGATTCCACAGCTTTAATTGATGGAGGGTACAACATGAGGCAACGGCTGACCGGCAGAGACAGGAGGTGTAGCAGCTCCAAACGGGATCGAAGCCAGCTTCATCACGAATGGATCGACGGCCACGTGACTATAAACTTTACCTATATTTGATTTATTTTTAATAATATTTCACTCAGTGTGTATTTTTTGACATATTTATATAAACAATTAACTTATTACACAATATAAATTAATAGATGGTTGGCAGCTCATTATCAGTCAGAACTTTAAAGATAAAGCTATACTTTGTAATCATTTAGATTTATAATTTCAATAATTTAACTGCCAACGAGTTTGATTAGTTAGAGAGAGTAAGTTTATGTTCAAACCAACGATCGCTAGCCACCAAACGTATTTAAACTCATTCAAAATTAAGTTTGTGGTTCACATGCTCGATGCTCAATTGTTTCTAAATATCTTTCCCTTTTTTATCTCAAACTGTAATAATGGCCGATGTAAGGGCTCTGATAAAAAAACGAGGTACAATTAAGGCCTCAATATCCCGAATAAATACCTTCGCGGATAATTTTGATTTGTTAAACAGCGATCCTCATGCGCTCAAAATAAAACTGCGTCATTTGATGGAATTATCCACCAAATATGACGAGATACAGTCACAAATCGAGGCTGAGGAAGCAGACGTTGCGTCAACAAGTGATAGAGTGCAAACGGAGGACGATCTCTGTGCTATAGAATGTAAATTGCAACACTTGTTGGAGCAATCTGAGCACTTGAACCAAAAACCACTAATTAATACTGATGGTAAACAGCCTAAAACAACCCCCATTCAATTGGAACCAATAAAATTACCACGGTTCGAGGGTAGTATTGTGGAATGGCAACATTATTACCATATTTTTATGGAACTAATTCATGTCAGAACAGACCTGACAGATATACAGAAGCTTCATTATTTGCACTCGTCATTACATGGCGAGGCGCTTAACGTAATAAAATCATTACCCATAACACATGAGAATTACGCGGTGGCTATCGATCTGTTGAGGAATAGATATGATAGTAAGCTGATTGTCTCCGCTCACCACGTGTGGAATGTACTAGACGTACCATTAGTCCAGCAGGAATCCCAAGGTAGCATACCGCAATTTATTGATCAAATCTCTGGAAATATAAACGCTTTAAATAATCTCAAACTACTAGTCAACACGTTTGAAATTATTGTAGTAAATTATCTAGCCAAAAAACTTGACAGTTATACTTTACGTTTGTGGAAAGAGAGTTTATCGGAGCATAAACTCCCTGATTTTAATAATTTTATAAATTTTTTAAATTCACGTAGGAAACTACTGCAAAATATCGAAAACGCGACTAGCCCAACGAGCAGGTTGAACAAAAGCGATAAGTCTCCTTATCGAAAAGCAGTTAAACAGATAAGCACTCCAAAGGGCGCATTCCACTCACATATTAGAAATAATTTATGCAGGCTATGTAACGGTGGACATAGACTTAGCGATTGCCCACAATTTATATCGCTGTCTATCCCTGATAGAAAAAATGCGTTACTAAAAAACAAACTTTGCTTAAACTGTCTCCGTTCGGGACACGAGGGTTCAAAATGTCCCTCCAAATTTTCATGTAAAAAATGTTCTAGGCGTCACCACACCACGATTCATGTCCCCAACAGGGACGTAACTTCTGTTAACAACCAGTGCTCACTGAAATCACAGACCAATAAATCGGTATTGTTATCTACCGCCGTCTGTATGACATACAATAAGGTCGGCAAAAAATTTCCCGTTAGGATATTACTGGATTCCGGTTCTCAAGCGAACTTTTGCACAATGGATTTCGCCCGCAGGTTGGGCCTCCAATTAGTTAAATCGCAATTGCCCATCACGGGTATAAACAACTCGCTTTCCCAGGCTGACTTCAGCACTAATGTAAGGCTACATTCACGCTATAAACCCTTCACGTTAAACGTACATTGTGCCGTATTACCCAGTATAACTAATAATTTACCGGCGGAGTCGTTCAATCTTACCTCTTTAAATTTACCCAAGCGCATATTCCTGGCGGATCCTCTCCTACATTGCTCGTCGCAAGTCGATATATTAATCGGCGCTCAATATTTTCTACAATTAATTGAACCTGTGAAATATACGCGCGGACCACACTTTCCTATAATTCAGGAAACCAAGTTAGGATTTATTTTGGCCGGTGACTTACCATTCAACGTCGACATGACTAAAACGGTTTCTTCATTTATGGTCTGTAAGGATGATAATCAGGTTTCCTCGCAACTAAAGGAATTTTGGAAGTTGGAGGAAATCTCTAGTCGCGAAACCCGATCTGAGGAATCACCGTGTGAAAGGCATTTCGTGGAAAACACTAGCCGCAATCACGACGGGAGATTCGTGGTAGCCCTGCCCCGCAGATCTGATAAATCGTATTTGGGAGATTCTCTCCGCGGAGCAATACGCAGATTCCAATCGTTAGAATTCAAATTCAAGCAGAACCCTACCCTTTATAAGGATTATAGTGAGTTCATGAATGACTACTTAAGACTTGGCCACATGTCGCCGCTTAATGAATACGATCTGTCGCTTGACAGGTCAGAGATCTTTTATCTGCCCCATCACGCAGTCTTCAAAGACTGTAGCTTAACCACTAAATTGCGCGTGGTATTTGACGCATCCGCTAAAACCACCAATAATTTGTCCCTTAACGACACTTTAATGGTCGGTCCTACGATCCAGCAGGATCTGTTTTCGATAATGGTTCGGTTCCGCACCCACCGATACGTACTTATTGCGGACATTGAAAAGATGTATCGCCAGATCATTGTTAATCCTAAGGATTCAAACTTGCAACGCATTGTTTGGCGTGATGCACCGCATAAGGAATTGCGACATTACGCGTTAAGGACGGTTACATATGGCACTGCTAGTGCCTCCTTCCTTGCTACGCGTTGTCTGGCTCAAATAGCATATGAAAATAAAGCCGACTACCCTACCGCTGCTAAGGCCATAGCAAATGACTTTTACGTAGACGATCTCATAACGGGTTCGGATGATCCGAACAGCTTAGCTGAAATGAAAGGCGAGATCGAGAAGTTGTTGAGGAGGTATGGTTTTTCGTTACACAAATGGTTCTCTAACCACCATAAGATTATGACTCTTCGCGCCCAAGTAACCCGTGACTTCAGCAAGGGTCAAAACGTGCGTACCTTGGGCATACAGTGGAATGTTGAGGGGGATAACTTTTTGTACACCGTTAGGGGTGATGACAATTTAACCGTTCTCAACAAGAGAAGCGTGTTGTCAATCATTGCCGGGATCTATGATCCACTAGGTCTAATTGCTCCCATCACATTTTGCTGCAAGCATTTTGTGCAGCAGTTGTGGTTGGCGGGCACTGATTGGGACGAACCCTTGTCCGGGTCACTGGCCAATCAATGGGCGGAATTATACGCCCAATTAGTTTCTGACACCCATTTTGAGATTACGAGGTCGGTTAAGAGTTCGAACAGTTACCCAGTTAGTTCATTGCAGCTGCACGGATTCGCCGACGCTTCGGTTAAAGGTTACGCGTGTTGCATTTATGTGCGGGCGGTCTATTCGAACGGCGCCATATCATCAAACTTGTTGTGTGCTAAATCTAGGGTCGCTCCGCTGAAACAAATAACGCTTCCTAGACTTGAACTTTGTGCTTGTTTATTGTTGGCTCAATTAACGTCCAAGGTTTTAAATGCCGTCGATTACAATTTTGACGGATTATATCTTTATTCGGATTCGATGATAGCGTTGTACTGGATACATCAGCAATCTTCCCGCTGGAAGGTATTTGTGGCTAACCGTGTCGCAGAAATACAGCGTCTTGTTAGCAGCAGGGGAACTTGGCGTCATGTAGTATCGAATGACAACCCTGCCGACGTTTTATCGCGCGGTTGCCTCCCTCGTAGTCTGCACTGTCATGCTCAATGGTGGCATGGTCCCTCCTGGTTGGCTCGTGATGCGGCCTCATGGCCGGTCAGCGCGTTCGACATTAATACTCCCTGTACCTTTCCCGACATTGAAGAGGAACGTCGCAAGCAGGCTCAAACCTCACTAATTGTCGCGTCCTCAACACATAGTTACATTGAAAATTATTCATCTCTTACGAGGCTTAATCGCGTCTTCGCATACTGCCGTCGATTTCTTCGCAATTCTAGGCTCGCGGTGGTTGATAGACACGTCCTTTTTGTCGGCTCAAGAATTGTCTGACACGCTCTTGGTTTTTGTCCGGCAATCTCAGAAGTTGCATTTCGACGTAGAGGTTAGGGAACTTGAGGCACACCGGTGCCTTCCACGCAGTAGTAAAATTCTTGCTCTCAACCCATTCCTGGATAAATCAGGCATTTTAAGAGTGGGTGGACGCTTGCAATTCTCCCCACTTAGCTACGAGACTAAACACCAAATAATTTTACACCCGCACTCTCATCTCACGAGATTAATAATTGAATACGAACACGTCCGTTTGTTGCACGCTGGAGTGCAATCAACTCAAGCTTCGCTTAGGCGTAAGTATTGGATCATACACGATAAGTCCTATATCCGCTCAGTGATACATAAGTGTGTCACTTGTTTTCGTTTCCGGGCTAAAGGCGCGAATCAATTACTCGGTCAATTACCCTCTTCTAGGGTCACGCCGTCAAGGCCATTCTCACAGTCGGCCGTGGATTACGCAGGTCCGGTGTTTTTGCGCCATGGCGGGCAGCGCTCTAAGTCCACGACCAAGGCATATATCGCTCTATTTATATGCATGTGTACTAGGGCCATCCATTTAGAATTGGTGTCGGATCTTACTTCCAACGCCTTTATAGCGGCTTTAAAAAGGTTCATATCGCGCAGAGGTATTCCCGCGCAAATATTTTCGGATAATGGCACGAATTTTCGTCGTGCCAACCACACGTTGCATGATTGGTACAAATTTTTAACCTCCAAGGAAGTTGAACAATCTTCTCTGGAGTTTTGCGGTCTCCACGGCATCAAATGGTCCTTTATCCCCCCTTCAGCCCCTCATTTCGGTGGTTTGTGGGAAAGTGGTGTAAGGAGTGTTAAATTCCATTTACGTCGCGTAATTGGCGGTACGATCTTGAATTTTGAGGAATATTCTACCCTTCTTTCTCAAATTGAGGCTTGCCTTAATTCACGCCCGTTATGCGCGGTGTCCGACGATGCTAGAGACCCTGAACCCTTAACACCCGCTCATTTTTTGGTCGGTGCTCCACTGACGGCACTTCCGGAACCCGACTATACACAAGGCAATAATACTCATTTGGGCAGATGGCTTCTGCTCCAAAAATTTACGCAGACCATCTGGAAACGGTGGTCTAGGGATTATCTGCACCAGCTGCAGCAGCGCAACAAATGGCGCACCCCATTTAAGAATTTGAAGGTCGGACAACTTGTCCTCATTTTGGATGACAATTCCCCCCCTCTAGAATGGAAGCGTGGGGTAATTACCAATGTTTTTCCGGGTCAAGATTCCTTAGTACGCGTCGCAGAAGTACGCACCGCGCTAGGTATCTTACGCCGACCCATCCACAAATTATGCCCCCTTCCGGTGGCAACAAGCTAATCGTATGCGTGCCATACGAGACATACGAGGTGTGTGTGTGTGTGTGTGTGTGTGTGTGTGTGTGAGTGTGTGCGTGTCACATTACATGGAACACGCCCGGGACATTCCCCGGGGCGAGCATACAAGTCAATTGTATCATAAGCATTGTAACATTGTTAAGTGTCGCTAGCTATTACAGAAATAGTGATTGTGTCTCATATGTACTATCAATTATTATGAATGTTGTGTATCGTTAATATGTTTGTGTGATTCAAATTCTGAGAACCACAAGTGTCAATTATTCTATATGTGTATTGTATTTTTCAATGTCATGTACCATTGAACTTTGATACGATTATGATAACATTATGTTTCTATTATTTCTATTACTATATATGAAGCAGTGATCAAGATGGTTTCTCTTATATAATTTAAGATTATTATTTACGTTTGTCAAGGTTTAAATATATGTATTTTTTATCCATATGTTATGCTTCAAGAGAGATCATGTTCAGTTATGTAAAGGTTCATTTTTATCACGATTTTTTATTTGTTGTACCTTTTCTAGCACAGAAATTGTTATGTTTTGACTTAATCTTTGTGCTAGATTAATGAATTTTTGTTTTTTACAAATTTTATGTATAAGTCTTTAAGTATATAATGTTTATTATGTCTATGCTCTCTGGCCAGTGCGCCAATTGTTGTATCGCTTACGG
The DNA here is from genome assembly GCA_034769895.1 of Magicicada septendecula. Taxonomy (NCBI): domain Eukaryota; kingdom Metazoa; phylum Arthropoda; class Insecta; order Hemiptera; family Cicadidae; genus Magicicada; species Magicicada septendecula. The sequence continues at coordinate 140,036,080 of CM068372.1, forward strand.
CATGTAAGTCTAATTATTATATTGTTCAATTTAACCTTTAATGTACAAAATCGTCCCGATTTTGGCGGGCAGTATGTTTAAACTTTGTACTGTTTTATCAGCTGTAAGCAGTCTACTAACATTGCACGGCACGCGCGGATGACGTCACGCTTTTATCAAACCTTGCAACCGGCCAGCCTAGCCGACTGCAAGCCAGTATTAGTTCAGTTTATAACACGACTCCGAGCGCAACTCTCGTTAAACACATTTCTTACAGCCGCGGCTTTTGGCTATTATTCAGCATACATTTATAACATTCAACTTTAATCGTCTACCTGCGTCCATCTACCATGGACCACGATTTCATTCAAAGTTGATTTCGGGCATTATCGCCTCAAAATGCATCCGCACGTGCCGATCGTAACTAACAAACCAAATTATTCAATAAACGCATGTTCAATATCTTAAATACAGTCCACTTCTTTCTAACAAACAATCCAGCCTTCCTTATTAGCGTCTTTGGAATAACTCGCGATTCTTCAAGAGCTTCCAAACCGCAACAGAAGTGTTATGAGTGTCAAACGGCGAAAGGGCCGAATTTACACACATATGTAGGAATGCAGAGTATACAGAAGGAGAACAAAGGAGAGCTAATTGCAGTGGATTTTCTGGGACCACTACCGCGATCAAGTCGAGGTATGAAGCACATATTGGTATGTATCGATGTGTTTTCCAAGGCAGTCCGACTGTACCCAATTATGCGACCCACAACCAAAGTTGTTCTAAAGATACTACTGGAGAAATATATTCCGTTATATGGAAAAATGAAGAAGATACTCAGTGATCAAGGTGTACAATTCCAAAGTGAAAAATGGGGGAGGACGTTAAGGGAAAATGGAATACAACCTGTACTCACATCCATAAGACATCCTCAAGGAAACCTTGCTGAGAGAGTTAACAAAGAATTAGGTAAATATTTACGAATATATTGCCATGATCAACACAATAAATGGGCAGAATATTTACCATTTCTTGAAAAAGCCATTAACGAAAATTATAGTGAAGCAACAGGATACACTCCAATGGAATTAGAAGAAGATAAGAAGCCAAACAGATTTTGGACTAAGTATATAAACAAACCTAATAACCAAAATGTACCTGTACCAATAAGTGTGAAAATTGAATACGCAAAGCAACGGATAAGAGAAAGAGGTAACAAGAGTGTAGAGAGATTTAATCTAACTCACAAGCTACAACAATTCAACGTGGTAGAAAGTATACTACTCAAAGCAAATCCAGTGGGAAAACGGAGTGAAAATACGGCAAAGAAATTCTTCAGACTTTATAATGGACCGTATACGTTAAGACAGCGAGTAGGACAACACACTTTCATCGTATATGATGAGATACAGAAGAAAGAAATTGGTAAATTCCACGCAACGTCATTTAGGAAGTTCTACACATGAAAACGACGAGGTCAATGAAACCAGTCAGATCAGCTGTTTGTTAAAGCCACCCTACTACAAGGTCACGAGCAGTGAGCGTGTAAAGAGGGGAGGTAAGACATTTGTATACACTCCAATTAAGGGTGAAATGATGAATATTATTCTTTATTATTTGTTACATTTGTTAAATTAATTTATTAAATTTTTTTTTGTTACCAAGCAGAGGAATAATGCGACAGTACAAATAAATGATGTACTGAGCATTGAATATACAAATTTAAATTTACCTAATAAACTGTAAATAATTAATAATATATTAGAAATAAGCATGTCAGGGATTGCAAGCTTGGCTCAGACAAAAATATGAACAGGTGTTCCGACCTGAATCGACGTGCACACACACACACAAATGTAACTGAAAGTGTGTACACCAGTATTTTGCTAGTGTGTGTGAACGCAGGTCTATGCAGGCGAGTTTACCACCCCAAGATGAATAATTGCACAATTACTGTTTTTCCGTAGTTATTCATAAACTATAATTAAGAATTAAAATCCAAAACCACAATAAAATGTAATAAAATTTACTAAATACTGGGTACAAAAACCACGCGAAAGTGCCACACCGTACGAGTGTAATAGTGAAATAACTGTGTACAAATCGAAAGGGTTAAGTTGCAATGTCCAAAATTACAGTGAACATGTGTTGTAAAAATAGTTATAAGATAAGTATAAGAGTATACCTACAGGACTCTGCAATTCGCAGAAAAATAAGAAATAGCGAATTTGACAAAGAGTGGGGGAACTGAATCCAGAGACAGTTTCTGACATGTCGATTTCGTACCACTGCAGGGTGTCGACCAAGACATGGGTATAAATAGGACACGCAAGCTACAGTGGTTCTCTTTCTTGAATCATCCACGGTGCAGCGGGAGCTTATGCCCGTCCGCACGGCGTATTTATTTTTTTTGTAAATAGTTTAAATTTTCCAGTTAGATACAACTATGTAACTAAGTTGTAAAGACAATCATTTTTAAATAATAACAGCAGTACATAAGAAGAATTACATAAGAAGATCCATTGACGTCAGAAACAGCACGAGGAGAGTTCCAGAGAGTGATTCGACACTAGACAAGAGAGTGATACGACGCTGGACAAGAGGAGAGTTCCAGAGAGAGATACGACGCTGGACAAGAGGAGAAGAGGAGGTGATTCGACGCTGGACAACAGGAGAAGAGAGACAGCCGACGCTGGAGTGCGAGACGAGGACAACTACAGATGGACAAAATGATCGAGTATGATTGACGACAATAAGGTGATAAACAACTTATTTCTATCTTAATCATACAATGAACTCAAAGACAATTAGAGACATTTTTATTTTAATTAAATGTAAGAGCAAATGTTTCTTGTAAAGTCGAATTAAAATCATAGATGTTTTAGAAATACGATTAACGTAACAAGAGCTCAAATTAATATGAAATAAAATGAATATAAAGCATTTAAATGAAAACAATTAGTATTTGAGATAAAACAGTACTGAGAAACAAAAGATAAATTCAAAAACTAATAATATTTTGAGTACATTACAATATATAAAAAGAGATTTAAATATTGATATTTAGAAACACATTAATCGACAGAGTAGTCTGAAAATGAGATTTTTCTGTAATACAATAATTAGTAGAATAGAATATTTAGTCAGTAAGGATGTATCTATATACATCCTTACGCCATAATAACAATTAATAACGAATGTTTTAAATCGAAGTCAGTGCCATGTGCACAATTTTTAATAATATCAAATAAATTTGAAATACCGTTACAAGTTACATAGAGTTCTTATTGGAGATACACCTGAAACCCAATTTAAATGTTATATTGTTGCATAATTTGTCAATCTTGAACGTGAGACCGGTCACGCTAAATTTGTGTATATGTATATGTATTTATGTATATGTATTGTTGCAAATTTGGCTCCCAAAGAACGTGGGGCTATACAAATTAAAGTACATATAAAAATTCACACAAATAAATACGTTGCAATATATGTGTACGTAAATGTAAGGTTTATGCAGTAAGTAAAGTTATCCGCTCAAATAAGTTAGCAACTTAATAGATTTATAACACCTCTTCATACACCTTGAACACCACTTTGCTATTGACCACCGGTTTTCTCCTGCACAGATTAGTAGATTTTGTTCATATTGCGTATTGATGTAGCTTTAAGTCTCCTGAAATAATTATCAGTGTCACCTACTGCTGAAAATTACTCATATAAAAATTACTGTGTTTCAGTGTTTGCGGTTTGGACCTTTTTTTTGATTCTCAGCTCTGCTAGTGCACTTCCAATAGTGACAAATTTATGTTCTTCACTTTCTTGTGTCTAGTTGCCGTTCATTGCTGTTGTATGCATTATCTCAAAGGAAAACTAACTTTCAGATTTTTCTAAAACCAGACGATATAAACTAACTTTAACTCCTGTTTAGAAAGAGCATAGAGGTATGCTAACAACCTTGAAACAGATATATGTCCGAAATAAACCTGATGATTGGCGTGTACATAAAATTTATTTAATAAAATTCACCGTTACAAACACACTCACAAATAGGCAAAAAGATTAAGAAAAGTCTATATTATTTATTTATATTATATTACTCACCAAATATTTTCGCAAGTGATAACTAGTAGATTGTAGTTGGTCTCTGCAGATACCGAAGGACATGAACGTCTTTGTAGCACGTTTAATTGTCTGGTATGCAAGACTAGCTCTCTTCATCGTCACACGTCATAGTTCAGCCTACACGCACACACTTCGGACATGTATATATATCTGTCGTCCGGTATGTGCATACAAGCATATGCACATACACGTACAGCATTCATACTTGTATAGACGTATATACCCTTCACTTACGTATATCGGAATATACTGTAAGAAAGAATACATATGCCATACCCTCATTCACACACGTAAACACCCATTCAGACAGAATATATATACAGTAAGCTTACAATGACACCTACAGAGTAAACGTAGAAGGAAACTCTCCTTAAGGAAACGCATGTAATCGTCTTATGGAACATACAGTATTCGCATTTTAAACACAGCGGCATGAATTGCAAAGAAATGTATGTACTTCCTGTTCCCAAATAAATTTGTTCCACCTGCAGAAACAAATATGAAAAATTATATAAAAGTCTTTGGGCATAAAAGAATATTTGTCCAACAAATGTATACATTTTGCAGTCACGTGTGATTCATGTGTACAGAGATTCTATCGTTTTCACGGCACGAGAATGCCATCTATATAATTACCAATTTCGATATTGCAACGTAATAAATTGGAAATTTATTTTAATTTAAATTTGTGGAGCCCCACGATCTTGGAGCACCAAATTTATGCAACGTTACATACACATAAATAGGCGTGAACGATCTCACGTTCAAGATTGACAAATTCTTTAAACAATATAACATTTAAATTGGTTGTCAGGTGTATCTGCAATAAGAACTCTATGTAACCTGAAACGGTAATTAAAATTTATTTGATACTATAAAAAAATATGTGCACATGGCACTGACTTCGATTTTAAAACATTAGTTATTATTTGTTATTATGCCGTAAGGCTTAAGATGTATACATCCTTACTGACTAAATATTCTATGCTACTAATTATTATATAAAAGAAAAATCTCATTTTTAGACTATTCAATCTATTAATATGTTTCAAAATCAATTTTTAAATTTGTTTTTTCTATATTGTAACGTACTCAAAATATTAATAGTTATTGTTTCTCAGTACTGTTTTCTCAAATACTAATTGTTTTTATTTAAATGCTTTGTAATCATATTAATTTGAACTCTTGTTACGTTAATCGTATTTCTAAAACATCTATGATTTTAACTCTACTATACAAGAAACATTGCTCTTATTTTTAAATAAAATATTGTCTTTAACTGTCTTTGAATTCTTTGTATGATTAAGATATGAATAAGTTGTCTATCACCTTATTGTCGTCAATCATACTCGATCATTTTTTGTTCCATCGGTGTTCCTCCTCGTCTCGCCTCCAGCGTCGGCTGTCTCTCTTCTCCTCTTGTCCAGCGTCGGCTGTCTCTCTCTCTGGAACTCTCCTCTTGTCCAGCGTCGTATCGCTCTCTGGAACTCTCCTCTTGTCCAGCGTCGTATCGCTCTCTGGAACTCTCCTCTTGTCCAGCGTCGTATCTCTCTCTGGAACTCTTCTCTTGTCTAGTGTCGAATCATTAATGGATCTTCTTAAGTAGTGCTGTTATTAATTAAAATGATTGTCTTTACAGCTTAGTTACGTATTTGTACGTAACTGGCAAATTTAAACTCTTTACGGAAAAAAAATAAATACGCCGTGCTGACGGGCATAAGCTCCCGCTGCACCGTGGATGATTCAAGAAAGAGAACCACTGTAGCTTGCGTGTCCTATTTATACCCATGTCTTGGTCGACACCCTGCAGTGATCCGAAAGAGACATGTTAGAAACTGTCTCTGGCGTCAGTTCCCCCACTCTTCGTCAAATTCGCTATTTTTTATATTTCTGCGAATTGCAGAGTCCTGCAAGTATACTCTTATACCTATCATATAACTAATTTTATAACACATGTTCACTGTAATTTTGGACATTGCAACTTAACCCTGTCGATTTGTACACAGTTATTTCACTATTACACTTGTACGGTGTGTCACTTTCGCATGGTTTTCGTACACAGTATTTAGTAAATTTATTTACATTTTATTGTGCTTTTGGATTTTAATTCTTAATTCTAGTTTATGAATAATTACGGAAAAACAGTAATTGTGCAATTATTCATCTTGGGGTGGCAAACTCGCCTGCAGAGACCTGCGTTCACACACACTAGCAAAATACTGGTGTACACACTTTCAGTTACATTTGTGTATGTGTGCACGTTGATTCAGGTCGAAACACCTGTTCATATTTTTGTCTGAGCCAAGCCTGCAATCCCTAACATACTTGTTTCTAACATATTATTAATTATTTACAGTTTATTAAGTAAATTTAAATTTTTATATTCCATGCTCAGTACATCACGTATTTGTACTGTCGCAATATATGTGTACGTAAATGTAAGGTTCATGCAGTAAGTAAAGTTATCCGCTCAAATAAGTTGGCAACAGCACTTCTGTTTCACGAAATTCCCTGTTTACTTTAGTCTGGATATATTCTACGTCACATATTATCCTTTCGCAATAACAAAAGACGATTACTTCTATATTTGCGAAGCAATTTTTATTGTTTTTTTTTTAAATGTATCTCCGTACGTGAAGAATGCTGAAACCTTACTGCATGATTTGTAATCCCTAACTGGAAAACTCAAGAGAATTTCTTTATTAAATAATATTATTAATATTGCCTACAATTTCATAGAGTTTTAGGCGTATATGAAGACCGATATATTCCCGAATCCCTGTGTGGTGAAATGAAATACTAAAGACCGTTATTAAATCTAATTGCGGCCAGTGAAATCGCCCATGCATGAGCATTTAATAATAATTAGCATTAATTTACAAACTTACATTTTTTTACCATAAATATTTGATAAATTTTCCACTTTATGCTCGTTTAGCTGTGATTCAGTAGAAAACAGTCACTAAAATAGTACATGGTTTATGCATCTTCTTTTCCAAATCATATATTAACATTACTTTCCAATTTAATAGATGTATAACACCTCTTCATACCCCTTGAACACCACATTGCTATTGACCACAGATTTTCTCCTGCACAGATTAATATATTTTGTTCATATTGCGTATTAATGTAGCTTTAATGTCTCCTGAAATAATTATCAGTGTCACCTACTGCTCACAATTACTCATTTAAAAATTATTGTGTTTTAGTATTTACGGTTTGGGGCTTCCTTTTGATTCTCAGCTCTGCTAGTGCACTTCCAATAGTGACAAATTTATGTTCTTCACTTTCTTGTGTCTAGTTGCCGTTCATTGTTGTCGTATGCATTATCTCAAAGCAAAATTAACTTTCAGATTTTTCTAAAACCAGACGATATAAAATAACTTTAACTCCTGTTTTTAGAAAGAGCATTGAGTTATGCTAACAACCTTGAAACACATATATGTCCGTAATAAACCTGTTGATTGGCGTGAACATAAAATTTAGTTAAATAAATTCACCGTTACAAACACACTCACAAATAGGCAAAAGAATAAGAAAAGTCTATATTATTTATTTATGTTATATTACTCACCAAGCATATTCGCATGTGATAACTAGTAGATTGTATTTGGTATCTGCTGATAACGAAGGCCATGAAAGTCTGTGTTTAGCACGTTTCGTTGACGGGTATGCAAGACTAGCTCTCTTCATCGTCACGTCATAGTTCAGCCTACACACGCAAACTTCGGACACGTATATTGTACTGCTGTTAAAATGCACACAGTACATAAGATGTAAATAATCAATTTTAAAAGAAAAAAGATACAAAATTAATATTAAAGGGAACATATGTTTTAGAATGTAAACAGAAAACATTGGGAATATCGACTTACTCAATCAACTTAGAGATCGATTCCTATATGATGTAAAACCATATTTAGTTATATGTTCAGAAAATAATATATGAAATTGAAATGAATGTTATAAGAAGAGTAAAGGGTAATACAATTATAATTTAATAAATAACCAATAGAATTACGAATATTAGAGGTAAAATAAAGATGTTTAATAAGAAATAGAAAAATGATATATGTTTTAATAGTTATATGATAAACAGATGTAAATAAATTAGGAAATTATCATAGTGGCAAATTGTTAAATTGTTAAGAATTTGTTTTTTATAGTGATGAAGGAAATGTATTAGTCTTCAATTATATTTAATACAAGTAACATCATTAGTCTTCAATTTTATCTTAGAAAAGAAACGTTATTAGTCTAAAATTAAATGCATTAAGAGTAAAATGAAGAATCTTAAATTATATTAAATAAAAGTTGTACATCATAAAATTAATGTAACGTGGAAAAGAAAATAAAGTAAAGGATTTTAAATAGTGATACCAGAGTTTGATTATAATATCTAATAAATAAATAATAATACGAAAAATATAACAATATCCTTGATAGAACGACGACAGAAGAGGAAAATCTTGGACTGGAGAAGAAATTAAGTGGCCCTAAAGAATAATTAAGTGTCCCAAGGAGACATCGGTGTTGCAGTAGTCCTGGAGAGCGGTATTCAGCAGTGAGAGCAATAAGAAATTTGGGTGAAGAAACAGATTGCCAAGCTTAATATTGCTGTTGAAGAAAGGTAAACAACAACCAGAAGTGAACCCGTGGCAGCTGGAAGAATTCAGAGACGGTTAAGTTACATTAGTATGTTACTTATTTTTTACATGGTTAATTATCAAAATACTACCTATTAACTGAATCTGGGTTGGTTTAAAGAAAATAAAATAATAGATACAATCGTAAATACGATAAAATAACTTAATAATCATTAACCCTGAGAGAAAGAGTTTCTTTATATGTACTATTAAATCATTACCATACGTATAAATAATTACAACAGTACATAAATGGCTGATCCAACGTGGAGCAGAAAATAATTACAATACCTACAAAAAACAACAGTACCTAAAATGGCGCCCATACGTGAAAGCAAAGATTTTCTTTAAGCCAGCACCAAATAACACAAATTTGTTAAAGTTAATTAGCATAAAAAATTTTTTCCTTGTAATTAAATTAAGTTAAAGATTGTAAAATGGCTAACAAACCAGAGCAACGATATGAATTAAGGAGTAATAGTGCTGAAGAGGAAGAAACTGAAATGGAAATAATAGTAAGGGATGCCCAAGGGGACCATCCAAAGAAACCAAACCAGTCAATGGACGATAAGTTACATTAGATGATGAGAATTATAATGGAAGGGAATAACAAAACAAGCGAAACATTATTGAAACACATAAATGAGAAGTTGGACAAAAGCAACAAGAAAATGGATAGTAACAGTGAAACATTAAAGAAACAAATGAAGGAGGATATTGAAAAATGGACAAGAAAATGGATAGTAACAGTGAAACATTAAAGAAACAAATGAAGGAGGATGTTGAAAAAATGGACAAGAAAATGGACAGTAACCAAGAAGAGTTTAAACAAATAAGAATAGATAATGAAAACTTATTAAAACAAAATAATGAGGAATTAAAGAATCAAATGAAAGAAAATAACAAAGAGTTAAAAGGACAATTGAAGGAAGAAAGTGAGAAAAATAAAGAGGAATTGAAACAACAGTTAGAAGAGTATAAAACAGAAATAAGGAATAGCATTACAGAAACTAACCAGAAAGTTGAGAAAACTGATGAAAATTTAACTCAATTACGTGAAGAGGTAATAAATAAAATTATTGAAGTGGAAGAGAAATTAGGAGAAAATAAACAAGAAGTCATGGAACTGATGACGAGATAATTGGTAAAACACAAACAGGAAGTAACTAGCAATATTCAATCCATGGAACACAAGTTGGACAACAAAAATACACAAATAGAGGATACCATGGGACAATTAGTAGTAAGGGTCAATGAAATAGAACAAAATAGTAATCAAACATGTGTTATCCGAGAAGACAAGACTATTAGTCATGAGGTGCCCCATATGAAAGGATATATAAAAAATCCTATGGAGTATTTAAATAGAATGAAGGAATATTTGCATAGTACCAAGCAAAATAGATGGGAGAGAATTAAGCTAATGTTAGATCAAGGGTTCCTTGAAATGAATGATTATTGGTGGGATGCTGTTAGAAAAACCTTGAATAGCTACCAGGAATTCATGGAAAGCTATAAAAATAAATATTGGACACGATCGATACAGACAAGAGTGCGGGAGACCATAGTATATGGTAGATACAACCCAAGCGTAGGACTAACACCAACCTCGTATTTCTTATCGCATGTTTGCAGGGCAAGATATTTAGATCCACCCATGGATGGCAGATATGTGGTGGAAGCTTTGAGTCATCATTTTCCTGAAACGGTAAGCTTAGCAAAATTTGCCAGTGAAGCCCATACTATAGAAGCGATGACATTATTGCTCACTGATTATGAGAGGAAGATGAATTATGACAGTCGTGCTGGACAAGGGAATATGAGGGGAGACAGCTACCCTAACCGATATCCGGAAGAACAAAACCGTAGTAGAAACCAAATAGTAGAAAGGAGCGACCAGAGAAATGTTCCAAGATACCATGATAGGGAAGGTAGAAGAAATTACTACAAAAACGATAACCGGAATGACCGGATATATGATAATAATAACAATAATAATTATAGAGGCAACCACGCTTCAAATAACTATCGAGCAAATTTTATACGCCGAAACTATGATTCCCGAGGTTATAATAGTCATTACCCGAGGGAGATTGATCGAAATGAACATTCTCGCAATGAGTATAGACAAAGTGAGGCAAACAACAACTATGAACAGATAAGACATAGAGATCAACATGGTGCCCTTTCACAATCAGAAAATAGTCAACATGAAGGAAGGAGAGAGGAGAGAGCAACAGCAAAGGAAAATCAGGGAACCCATATAGCTCGAATAAACTATATCAGGACTGATGAGAGGGATAACCAAGAGGACTATCGTGGAAACCGTAAAATTAATCCCGATTCCGGGAATGCTGAGGGAAGGAATAGACAGGACGAAGATGAAATAGAACCGTATGTGTATGATCCATACTGTGACGATCCCATAGAAAGATTTATAACCGAATATAATCGACGGAATCCACCGGAAAACCACATTGGTGGAGCAGCCCGAACAGTGGCCAATACAGGGTAGTTAAGATAAATTATTTGGAATCAATTAACAAAAACCCACCAAATTCTAAAATAAGTAAGAACATCTTACCTGATAGTTAAGAGAAATTATTTTGAATCAATTAAGAAGAGAAAGACAGTTAATAACCATAATAATTATTTGAATAACCATTTTAATAAGTATAATAACAATGATAAGATCAATTAAGACTAGTTACTATTTAAGAAAGGTAGAAATGAGTTAGATGAAGAAAGAATAGACAAATACAACTTACGATAATGATGAAATTCAGTACTTAACTGCATAATTTAAGGTGAATAAATAAATAAAAATGAAGATGAAGATAGAATCTAAAATATTATTGATTGACAGCACCAAGAGGGAAATAATCCAACATGTATATCGAATAATGTTAACCAGTTACCTGTGAATGATAGAATATTAATTGAAGTGATAAAACACCAGAAGTGAAACAGTAATGGAATAAAATGTGAAGAGACCTCAAAGAAATCATGTAACAATCCCTTGAATATAAGTTTGTAGCGAAGGAGCTACCTTATAGGTAATCATTATATTTATTGTGTTGTGATAGTGCAACTTTTATTTTTTCCTGGACAGAGATGAAGTTCCTCTGATTTCAGATGATATATTTAGGGAAAACGGCGGAGTAATGGAAGCCAAGAGTGCCCCTCCGAATCCGAACCCATGTGTAGTATTTAATGTTAGGGAATTATGGTATTTTAGGGATGATACAAATAACGAGGTAAAGAAATAAAAAATAAGTATTACAATATGACTTGAGGTGTAAAAAGTAAGAAGAAATTAAGTGTTGCAACATGAAAACAGGAATATAATTAAAAGTAACCAAATAAATGATAGAATAACCCAAAGTGTATGAAGAATCGACATCAAGTTTTAGGTGCTAAGTTAATATATGATATTTGTAAAAAAAAGTCAAAGTAGCCAATGTCAGATATGAGGGAAGGTGGATAAATCATCAAGCATTGAGAGCGTTAGAGCAAGTTTTATTGACATTTGTGGACCATTATCAACTAGTGATAGGAGATGTAGGAAATATATACTGATTATCATGGACAGCTATTAGGTTTACAAAGCATATCACATCATTAAAGCTGATACCCATATTATAATAAAAATAATTAAAAAAAAAAGAAGAGAATTCTGAAATAAAAAACACAGGAAATTTATGACCAAGATTGGGAAGGTGAGATTTAAAAGAAAAGATAATGTTTGTATTCATGTTTTTGAGTTTATTAGCCATGAAACTAGGCACAATTGTTATTTTATACTTATTATTTTTTATGTAAAACAAGCTGGTTTGATTAATGTTATTTTAAACCATAAATGAGTGTGTAAGATACGGTGATTCTTGATAGTGATGAACCATACTTGTTATGTTAATAAAAGAAAAAACCAATTTATGAAATGAATTTTGTGATATACAATTAGCGAATTAATGAGATGTTTTCAATATTAATGTTCGACCATGTTTGTGATAAGAAATTAATTATTTCAAAATCTCATATCAAGTTGTATCTGAGATTATGAAATAAGGGAAGGTATTATGTACTGCTGTCATATTGCACACAGTACATAAGAGGTAAATAATCAATTTTAAAAGAAAAAAGATACAAAATTAATATTAAAGGGAACATATGTTTTAGAATGTAAACAGAAAACATTGGGAATATCGACTTACTCAATCAGCATAGAGATCGATTCCTATATGACGTAAAACCATATTTAGTTATATGTTCAGAAAATAATATATGAAATTGAAATGAATGTTATAAGAAGAGTAAAGAGTAATACAATTATAATTTAATAAATAACCAATAGAATTACGAATATTAGAGGTAAAATAAAGATGTTTAATAAGAAATAGAAAAATGATATAAGTTTTAATAGTTATATGATAAACAGATGTAAATAAATTAGGGAATTAATTATCATAGTGGCAAATTGTTAAATTGTTAAGAATTTGTTTTTTATAGTGATGAAGGAAATGTATTAGTCTTCAATTATATTTAATACAAGTAACATCATTAGTCTTCAATTATATCTGAGAAAAGAAACGTTATTAGTCTAAAATTAAATGCATTAAGAGTAACCTGAAGAATCTTAAATTATATTAAATAACAGTTGTACATCATAAAGTTAATGTAACGTGGAAAATAAAATAAAATAAAGGATTTGGAATAGTGATACCAGAGTTTGATTATAATATCTAATAAATAAATAATAATACGAAAAATATAACAATATCCTTGATAGAACGACGACAGAAGAGGAAAATCTTGGACTGGAGAAGAAATTAAGTGGCCCTAAAGAATAATTAAGTGTTCCAAGGGGACATCGGTGTTGCAGTAGTCCTGGAGAGCGGCATTCAGCGGTGAGAGCAATAAGAAATTTGGGTGAAGAAACAGACTGCCAAACTTAATATTGCTGTTGAAGAAAGGTAAACAACAACCAGAAGTGAACCCGTGGCAGCTGGAAGAATTCAGAGACGGTTAAGTTACATTAGTATGTTACTTATTTTTTACATGGTTAATTATCAAAATACTCACAATTAAATGAATCTGGGTTGGTTTAAAGAACAGAAAATAATAGATACATTCGTAAATACGATAAAATAACTTAATAACCATTACCGCTGAGAGAAAGAGTTTCTTTACATGTACTATTAAATCATTACCATACGTATAAATAATTACAACAGTACATAAATGGCTGATCCAACGTGGAGCAGAAAATAAATACAATACCTACAAAAAACAACAGTACAATATATATCTGTCGTACGGTATGTGCAAGTACAGCATTCATACTTGTATAGACGTATACAGCCTTCACTTACGTATATCGAAATATACTGTAAGGAAGAATACAGATGCCATACCCTCATTCACACACGCAAACACCCATTCGGACAGAATATATATACAGTAAGCATACAATGACACTTACCGAGTAAACGTAGAAGGAAACTCTCCTTAAGGAAACGCATGTAATCGTCTTATGGAACATACAGTATTCGCATTTTAAACACAGCGGCATGAATTGCAAAGAAATGTACGTACTTCCTGTTCCCAAATAAACGTTGTTCCACCTGAAGAAACAAATATGACAAATTATATAAAAGTTTTGGGCATAAAAGAATATTTGTCCAACAAGTGTATAAATTTTGCTGTCACGTGTGATTCTATCGTTTTCATGGCACGAGAATGCCATCTATATAATTTTCAATTTATATATATGTTTACGTAAATTTAAGGTCCATGCAGTAAGTAAAGTTATCGGATCAAATAAGTTGGCAACAGCACCTCTGTATCACGAAATTCCCTGTTTACATTAATCTGTATCTATTCTACGTCCCATATTATCCTTTCGCAATAACAAAAGATGATTACTTGTATATTTGCGAAGCAATTTTTATTATATATTTTTTTAAATGTATCTCCGTACGTGAAGAAAGCTGAAACGTTACTGCATGACTTTTATTCCCTAACTGGAAAACTCAAGAACATTCCCCTATAGAATAATATTATTAATATTGCCTACAATTTCATAGTGTTAGGCGTATATGAAGACCGATATATTCCCGAATCACTGTGTCGTAAAATGAAATACTATAGACTGTTATTAATTCTAATTGCGGCCAGTGAATTCGTCTATGCATGAGCACTTAATAATAATAAACATTAATTTACAATCTTACATTTTTTTACCATAAGTATTTGATAAATTTTCCCCTTTCCTCTTAGGAACGTTATTCTCGTTCAGTTGTCATTAAGTAGAAAACAATCACTAAAATAAAACATGGTTTATGCATTTTCTTTTCCAAGTCATATATTAACATTACTTTCCAATTTAATAGATTTCTAACACCTCTTCACACCCCTTGAACACCGCTTTGCTATTGACCAGAGGTTTTCTCCTGCACAGATAAATAGATTTTGTTCATATTGCGTATTAATGTAGCTTTAATGTCTCCTGAAATAATTATCAGTGTCACCTACTGCTGAAAATTACTCATTTACAAATTATTGTGTTTCAGTATTTACGGTTTGAGCCTTCCTTTTGATTCTCAGCTCTGCTAGTGCATTTCCAATAGAGACAAATTTATGTTCTTCACTTTTTATGTCTAGTTGACGTTATTGCTGTCGCATGTATTATCTCATAGCAAAATAAATTAACTTTCAGATTTTTCTAAAAGCAGACGATATAAAATAACTTAACTCCTGTTTTTAGAAACAGCATAGATGTATGCTAACAACTTTGAAACAAATATATGTCCGTAATAAACCTGATGATTGGCGTGTACATAAAATTTAGTTAAAATAATTCACCGTTACAAACACACTCACAAATAGGCAAAAAGAATAAGAAAAGTCTATATTATTTATTTATGTTTTATTACTCACCAAACATTTTCGCATGTGATAACTTGTAGATTCTAGTTGGTATCTGCTGATAACGAAGGCCATGAAAGTCTGTGTTTAGCACGTTTTCTTGACGGGTATGCAAGGCTAGCTCTCTTCATCGTCACGTCATAGTTCAGCCTACACACACAAACTTCGGATGTGTATATATATCTGTCGTACGGTATGTGCATACAAGCGTATGCACATACACGTACAGCATTCATACTTGTATAGACGTATATACCCTTCACTTACGTATATCGAAATATACTGTAAGGAAGAATACATATGCCATACCCTCATTCACACACGCAAACACCCATTCAGACAGAATATATATACAGTAAGCATACAATGGCACTTACCGAGTAAACATAGAAGGAAACTCTCCTTAAGGAAACGCATGTAATCGTCTTATGGAACATACAGTATTCGCATTTTAAACACAGCGGCATGAATTGCAAAGAAATGTATATACTTCCTGTTCCCAAATAAACGTTGTTCCATCTGCAGAAACAAATATGACAAATTATATAAAAGCCTTTGGGCATAAAAGAATATTAGTTCAACAAATGTATACATTTTGCTGTCACGTGTGATTCAGGTGTACACAGATTCTATCGTAGTCACGGCACGAGAATGCCATCTATATAATTTTCAATTTCGATATATGTGTACGTAAATGTAAGGTTCATGCAGTAAGTAAAGTTATCCGATCAAATAAGTTGGCAACAGCACCTCTGTTTCACGAAATTCCCTGTTTACATTATTCTGGATATATTCTACGTCCCATATTATACTTTCGCAGTAACAACAAGACGAATACTTCAATATTTGCGAAGCAATTTTTTTTATATATCTTTTTAAATGAATCTCCGTACGTGAAGAATGCAGAAAATTTACTAAATGATTTTTAATCCCTAACTGGAAAACCCAAGAGCATTCCTATATAGAATAATATTATTAAAATTGCCTCCAATTTCATAGAGTGTTAGGCGTATATAAAGACCGATATATATTCGAATCCCTTTGACGTAAAACGGAATATTAAAAACTGTTAATAATTCCATACACGGCCACTGAATTCGCCTATTCATGAGCATTTAATAATAACTACCATTAATTTTAAATGTTACAATTTTTTTTACCATAATTTTTTGATAAAGTTTCCTTATTCCTCTTGGGAACTTTATTCTTGTTTAGGTTTGTGATTTAGTAGAAAACAATCACTAAAATAATACATGGTGTATGCACCTTCTTTGCCAAATAAAATTATAACATTTCTTTCTAATTTAATAGATTTATAACACCTCTTCATACTCCCTTGAACACCACTTTGCTATTGACCAAGTGTTTTCTCCTGCACAGATTAATAAACTTTGTTCATATTGCGTATTTATGTAGCTTTAATGTCTCCTGAAATAATTAAAAGTGTCACCTACTGCTCACAATTACTCTTTTAAAAATAATTGTGCTTCAGTATTTACAGTTGCGCTTTCCTTTTGATTCTCAGATCTGCTAGCGCACTTATAATAGTGTCAAATTTATATTCTTCACTTTATTGGGTCTAGTTCTCGGCTATTGCTGTCGTATGTATTATCTCAAAGCAAAATTCACTTTCAGATTTTTCTAAATCCGGACGATATATAATTACTTTAGCTCATGTCTTTAGAAAGAGCATCGAGGTATGCTAAAAATCTTTAAACAAATATATGTCCTTAATAAACTTGATGATCGGCGGGTACATAAAATTTAGTTAAAAAAATTCACCTTTACAAATACACTAACAATTAGGCGAAAAGAATAAGAAATGTCTGTCTTATAAACTTATGTCATATTACTCACCAAACATTTTCGAATGTGATAACTAGTAGATTGTAGTTGGTATCTGCTGATAACGAAGGGCATGAAGGTCGGTGTTTAGCACTGTTTCTTGACGGGTATGTAAGACTAGTTCTCTTCATCGTCACGTCATAGTTCAGCCTAGACACACAAACTTCGGACATGTATACATATCTGTCGTACGGTTTGTGCATACAAGCGTATGCACATACACGTACAGCATTCATACTTGTATGGACATATATACCCTTCACTTCCGTATATCGAAATATACTGTAAGGAAGAATACATATGCCTTACCCTCATTCACACACGCAAACACCCATTCAGACAGAATATACATACAGTAAGCATCAAATGACACTTACCGAGAAAACCTAGAAGGATCCTGTTCATAAGGAAACGCATGTAATCGTCTTATGGAAAATACAGTAGTCCGATGTTAAACACAGCGCCATGAATTGCAAAGAAATTTAGGTACTTCCTGTTCCCAAATAAACGTTGTTCCACTTGCAGAAACAAATAAGACTAATTATATATTAGTCTTAGCGGCATAAAGGAATATTTGTGCAACAAATGTATATATTTTGCGGTCACCTGTGATTCGTGTGTACAGAGATTGTATCGTTTTCACGGATCGCGAATGTCATCTATATAATTTTAAATTTGGCTGTGTATGTACGTAAATTTACGGATCCTGCAGTAAGAAAAATGAGCCGATTAAATACTTAGGCAACGCCACCTCTTTTGCCACAATATTCCCTGTTTATATTAGTCTTCATATTTTGTGGCATCTCGAGCAAAATGTGAAGAAAGTATTTATTGTTTCCCCTACAATAGTTTACATTTCTCTGGATATATTCTACGTCCCGCATATACAGTATACTTTCGCAATAACAACAAGGCGATTCCTCCTACATTTGCAAAGGAATTTTTATTATATTTTGTTTTAGACATATATTCTACCCGTATGTGAAGAATGCAGAAAATTTACTGCATGACTTGTAATCACTAACTGGGAAACCCAAGAGCATTCCTATATAGAATAATATTATTAACATTGCCTACAATTTCTTAGAGTGTTAGGCGTATATGAAAACCGATATATTGCAAAGAAATTTAGGTACTTCCTGTTTCCAGATAAACGTTGTTCCACATGCAGAAACAAATATGACATATTATATAAAATCTTTGCACAATAAATGGATATTTGTGCAACAAATGTATACATTTTGCGGTCATACGTGATTCGTGTGAACAGAGATTGTATCGTTTTCACGGCAGGGGAATGCTATCTCTATAATTTTCGATTTGGCTATAGATGTACGTAAATTTAAGTTTCCTCCAGTAAGTAAAAATATCCAATCAAATAAGGTGGCAAAACCACCTCTGTTTCCACAAAATTCCTTGTTTACATTAGTCTTCATATTTTGTGACATGTCGAGCAAACTGCAGAACAAATTTATTAATTCCCCTACAATTATTTACATTTCTCTGGATATATTCTTCATTCTCAATAACAACAAGACGATTCCTTCTGTATTTGCGAAGCAATTTTTATTACATATTTTTTTTTTTTAGAAATGTTTCTCCGTACGTGAAGATTGCAGAAACGTTACTGCATGACTTGCAATCCCTAACTGGAAAACCCAAGAGCATTCCTATATAGAAAAATATTATTGATATTGCTTACAATTTCATACAGAGTTAGGCGAATTTGCAGACCGATATATTCCCGAATCCATGTGTCGTAAAAAGAAATATTGAAGACTGTTATTAATTCCAAATGCGCCCAGTGAATTCGCCTATGCTTGAGCATTTAATAATAACTACCATGACTTTAAAATCTTACAGTTTTTTTTACCATAAATATTTGATAAATTTTCCTCATTCCTCTTAGGAATATTCTTCTCGTTTGGGTTTGTGATTGTGTAGAAAACAATCACTAAAATAATACATGGTTTATGCGTCTTCTTTGCCAAATCAAATTTTAACATTGCTTTCTAATTTAATAGATTTATAACACCTCTTCATACTCCCTTGAACTCCACTTTGTTATTGACCACGGGTTTTCTCCAGCACAGAATAAGTTAATAGATGTTGTTCATATAGCGTATTTATGTAGCTTTAATGTCTCCTAAAATAATTATCAGTGTCACCTAGTGCTGACAATTACTCTTTTAAAAATTATTGTGTTTCAGTATTTACAGTTGTGCTTTCCTTTTGCTATCATGATAACACACTTCCAGTTAATAAATACATATCTGCAGATTACACAAATATTTTACCAATATTTTAGTTAACGAACTCAAGGAACACCATGTAATTGTAACTTTCCGTACAAATAACAGCAATCAGAGATTTCTTAGCCGGAAGAACAGTATACCAGAAAGAAAAAGAACCGGCGTATACAAGATGAATTGCAGCTCATGCGATATGTTCTACATAGGCCAAACAGGCAGACCGTTTGAAGAAGGGTATAAAGAGCATCTTCCCAGAAGGGAATTGCATAAAACAACATCAAATTTTGCCAGACACCTGATGCTATGTAATCATAACTACAGTGATTTTGAGACAAATTTCCAGCCCATGCATTGCTGCAGGAAAGGAAAATACATGGACGCACTTGAGGAGTATGAAATATATAAAGCCGTCAAAATCAACAGTGATTATGTCTTGAACGATAAACTTACATTTTCACATAACATATTGCACGACACGGCAATACTTGCACACGGGCGCCGGTAAATAGAAAGTTACAGTACACACGGGCTATAATAAACAAAACAGTTTTATCAGTGGATATATAAACAGTGAATCAGTCGATTGATAATGTCCACGCGAGAAACATGAAATTTCATGTTCGCGTATGTGAATTTCCGCTGTCGTAAAAGTGCACTTTTACTGTAATGATTTTAGTATTTTAATTTTTTAACGATCTCTAATGAGTGATCAAGTTTTCTGAAGATGGCAATTCGTTGCCGAAACGCGTCATAAAGGACAAGAAAAACGAAGTCGCACGACGGATATCTGGTAAATACGTCTACATATATCAGTGTATACGGTAAAATATTCTGCCTTGCGTATAAAAGTATCATTTAAAAATATACGAGGGCAGAGTGGAAAGTCCCAGACCTGAATAGGAAAAAAACACTTTTTTCGATTAATTTCCGTTTATTTTTCAACGAAATCTCTATTTAGCTATATACACTTTTTAGAACGATGTTCTAAAGCGATTATGCCAGACTGATAAGCCGATTTGTCTATGTACTCAAAGTAGTCATTACAGCATCGCTGTAATGATTGATTTGTAGTCAATAAATCTTTTCCCACCTAGCCTTTTTATGAGGTTAGAAAAGACGTAGAAGTTGCTCTGTGGCGGGTATGTCGGTTGAATAAGCAATTTTAACTTCAATTCTTTGGTTTTAGCGATCGCAACAACTGATGGGTATCGAAATCCTCAAGTACGATAACAATATTTGACTTTATTTAAAATTGTAGGTCCTATTAATAATATTATTCTATATAGGCCTACCCTTGGTTTTGTCAGTTAGGGAATACAAGTAAAGCAGTAACGTTTCTGCAATCTTCACGTATGGAAACACATTTCTAAAGAAAAAAGTATAATGAAAATTGCTACGTAAAAGGAGAAGAAAACGTCTTTGTGTTATTACGTGAGAATAGACGGGAGCATTGTTTTGGTGAAACATAACATTCTTTTTTGCTAAATGTGCCAGATTTTTTCTTGATTTCGTCGTTCAAACGTGGAGTAGGTTGTTTGCATAGTATTCGTCACTAATTGTTTTTCAATTTTTGAAATAGTCAATGAAGGTTAATCCACGTGCGCCATAAAAAACAGTCGCGATAACATCACCAGCAGAAGGCTTGTCTTTGACATCTTTGGAGTCTGGTGGCCTTTCGCGGTCTACTTTTTTTGCTATTGTTTGGTCTGAGGATTGTTGTAGTAGACCCGAGACTCATCTGCATTTATGAATTGACGGAAAATACCATCGGATCGCGCGTATTGATTGCCAGACAACCGGATGAAACATCCTTTCGACACTGTTTTTGGTCAAGTGTCAGCAAACGCGGCACCCGTCTAGCGCACTGATTTGTCACACACAGATGTTCGTGTAAGATATTATGCACTCGTGCCGTTGATATACCAAAAGTCTCTGTTATGTCACTAATTTTTGCAGTCTGCGAAAACGATATTGTGAATTTTTTTATATTTTTTCTGGCGTTGCCATTTAAATGGGACGTCCAAAATGTTGGTTGTCCGACCCATTTTAAATTCAGCAACCCAGCGCTTAACCGTTGTATTCGATGAAGAAGAGTCCTCCAACGTTAAACTCAGATTCTTTTCTATATCGGCTGAAGTTAAATTCTTCATTATTAAAGAATGTTTTGTGAATGTGTTTTGTAGCTAACTGCCACGTTTTGCTGAACCCGATCGGCTGATACACTTGCGAAATCGGGCGCTCTTCCTCATCCAACTCGACTTCAGTATTAATTTCCTTGTTTTTTAAGCGTTGTCGGTAATACCTCTGACGTTCGGCATTAGTAATTTTAGGTTTTTTGAATTCTCCATAATTTTTTCTACTTTCCTGTATGCGTTTACGATACTTTTGAGCACGTTTAGCATCCATATACCGCGACCTTTTTTTCCGAAAACACGATTTTTACAACTTGAATTACGATTATTCAAGCCTTTTAATAATATCACCGCTATTACGGTACACTATGTAGATAGTACTCGATGAGACAATTTTAACGACACCTCACTCAACGTTCAATCGCATCGGAAACCGGAGAAATACTAATTTTAGTGCGCGCCGAGCGGCGCAAAACATTTCTATTTCTCCCCCCGCTCACCCCGCGCTGGATGATGCAATAGCCCGCTTATATTGTACTATTTATTATCTTTGTTCCTCTGTCTGTCGAATGGTACCTCATATAAGCGTGAATCTTTTGTCGTTTAGATAACATTTCGATTTCAAACGTGACGTGATAACGTAACGCTCGATTTTCTGGTTGGGGGTGCCTATTGCTGGCCTGAAAGGTAAGACGTATTCTACGTCAAAATTAATGCAGTATTTTACTGAAGTGCCAATCCACTTAACAATTACGTAACCGCATACTTGGACACTGCTCCTTCCACATCTGCAGGAGTTAAATGGAGCCGTACAGACATTATGTAAACGGACGTTTACGGATGTAAACATCATATTAATGTTGTATGTTGTGCAATGGAACTGTGACTGTAACGTGCAATGAATAACAATGCAAATGGGGTTTGTAAGGTTTAAATTATTTTGTAAATCTCATTAATGACTGATATTGAGATACTAGTTTCGTATATCCGCTCGCTTCGCTCGTTCCACAATACTCGAAACAATTCTTGATCAGTTTTTAAGATAAAATCAGTTTAAGACAAATCAGTTTGCCGACTTATAAAACAAAAATATCTCAAATAGTTTCATTATTATTAACATTATTATTAAAAATTTAATAATAATAATATATTATTATTATTGTTATTTTTATTGTCACAATTTCCTTTTGTTTTTGACGGAAAACACAGGGAAAATTCTTGACTGGTCGTAATTTAAAATCGAAATGGTTTTGCACACACTATTTCTTTATTTTTACTTGTACAGGCATCTCTCAAAATGGAGATAATACTTCGTGAATCACCCTATATATAGACTAAGATAGAGTATATAGAGTAAATAACTTTTACTATATACCCTACATTTAACCTACGTAGGTAGTAAAACTAATTCGGCCATTGTCTTGTAAAGTGTTTTGTATTGATTACCCAATTACCTGATTACCCATCTAAGCAAGTAGGTCAGTATTGAGATTTGGTGTCATGTTCATTCGTTTGTTTAATCCTGAAATGGCTAGACGTATTTTTACAAATAAGGTATCAAATCGCACGTCCTAAAATCTGAAAATGTAAATGTTGACACATTTTGCAAAAGTAAACAATGGACGCTGCACATCATACCGTGCAAAATTTTGAAAGACCTATCAGTTTGCTATAACCAAATTAATAAAATACAACATTTTACACTTTAACAAAAAGAAATTTACCTTAAAATTACTACCTGATTTCGTCTAGTCGACGAAGACAATTGTTATAACTAACTAGTATATTTACAGGATTTTTACAGCGGATGATGGTTAGAATGACAAGAGAATTCTTTGTTTTGTTCTTTAAGAAGTGAGAGAAGAATTGGCAAACTAAGGGTAGGGCTATAGTATGCGTTTAGCACGATTTCATCATGGGTATGTAAGAGTAGCTCTCTTGAAAGTAACATCCCAGTTCAGCCTACACACACAAATCCCGGACATGTATAAGGTATACACATACACGTACAACATTCATACTTGTATGAACATATATACTTTGTATGAACGGACAATTACCTAACACGAATAAGAATAGTGTACATTGGTTATATCAATATGTACCAAGAATATTTGCAAGTGATAACAAGCAGATTGGAGTTGGATGGTCCTAATAAAGGAGGCCATGAAGGTCTGCGTTTAGTTCGATTTCTTCACGTGAATGTAAGAGTTTCTTCTCTTAGACGCATGTCCTAGTTCAGCCTAAAGACACAAACCCCGGACATGTATATACCTATTGTACTTTATGTGGATACAAACATATGCACATACACGTACAATATTCATACTTGTATGGACATAGATATCCATCACTTACGTATATCAAAATATACGGTAAGGAAGAATAGATGTGTCATACCCATATTCACACACACAGCAACATTCACTCATGTACACATGACAGAATATATATATACAGTAAGCACCAAATGAGACTTACCGAGTAAACGTAGAAGGAATGTGTCCTGTAGGAAATGCATGTAATCGTCATATGGCACATAGTGCCTTGTTAAACACAACGCCATGAACTCCTATGAAATGTAAGTCTTCCCCGTTCCCAAATAAACTTTGTTCCACCTGCAGAAAGAAATATGCCAATATATCTATAAGGCTTTGCACCATAAGAGAAAATGTTGCCAATAAGTGTGTACGTTTAAGGTTAAGTGTGATTCGTGTGTACACACATTGTATCGTTAGCACGGGACGGGAATGCCAACTACATAACTTTAAATTTGGCCATAGATGTACGTAAGTTTAACGATCTCGCAGTAACGAAAGGAAGGTTTGATCAAGTAAGGTGGCAACACCACCGTCTGTTTCCTCAAGAATCCCGATATACGTTGTTCTTCATATTTTGTGGCGTCGAGCAAAGGTGTGGAACTAATTTATTGTATTACCCTACAATTATTTACATTTTTCTGTATCTCTTCTACTCCCCACTTAATGTATGGTTTTTACGTAACGGTGGAATAAAATATTAATGATTACACGTAAAAAAAGATACTTACTGGAAGTAGTTGTGTAATTCTTCTGACTTTTAAACAAATTTTGAAAAACAAATATTTAAAAAATTTTAATTGTATTTCCATAGAAACTTTTCAATTGTTAACATAAACTGAAAATAATCGTGTCTAATATAAAGTTACATAAATTCATATAAAGCTATGTTATATGAATAACTTACACAGTAGTTATCGTCTTTTACAATTTGTATAATTACAGGATTATGAAACATTTAAAATAAAATTTATAGGCCAAAAAATATTTTAATTATGGCAGAAATACAACAAATTGTTGTAAACTAACGTCTGAGTAGAATTAATACTTGGTAAGCAAAGTATTTAAACATTATTATGATGCAACTAAATGGTAGTCAATACTAAAGACGACATAGTGGTGTGTATAAAATTACTAGTAGAAAAAGAGGACAGAGAAGACAAATGATTTCCGCACCACTTTTGAATTCATCTCTGAACTGACTCGCATGCTTGATGTGTTGTGTTTTGTTGTAATAAAGTCTTGTAATAATCTTCATTCTTTTGGAGATCATTAAGTCTTATACTCTATATGTTAGTAGGGTGAACGCTCATGAATGTGCGTATTTAGTTGCGTTGAAAACTTTCTTACTTCGTGTAAAAGAAGAAGAAACAATACTTAGGTTGGCTGCGTTTTTACATTAGTGCATACTCCGCACAACCGCTAATACCCTGATATTCCCAGTATCCGTGGTATTACCTTGAGAAAGGCGCCGCTGCGCAAGTTGAGGCATTGTACGTAATCTTCGACGAAAAGTAGTAACCACACATAGGGGCACATAGGGGGCTACATTACGAGTATATGAACGTTTGCCTTGTGCGTTGTTAATGTTTAACGACTAACACGTAAAATTTGTTTGTTTGTAAACAAGTAACTTGTTGGATTTAATGTAACTTGAAGGATTCTTTTTATCTTGCTATCTTGGTAGTGTTATGTAGCAGTTGAATAATTTCAATGATATCGAGAGAACCATAGTGTTCCTATGTGTTTCCTTCTAGATTTAGTTAATCACAAGTCGCATTTTCATATTTTAATGTAATAAATAAAAATTCTTATAGGTAATTGGAGGACAAAAGTTTTGAAAAATGCCTAATCTTGGAGTTTGGCATGCTAACGTTTGACATGTTTAGCAATGATTAACAAGGTTAGCGTCCATTGTTCACAGCTGCTTTCCGGTTCAGGTTACAGCATTGAATGATTAGTTATTATCAATGCCAACGGGAGACGTTGCGGTGTCTCAGTTAATTCTGCACTGACCGCTAGCATCCGTCATCCATTGACATCAATTACAGACGAAACATCGCGTCAATATATATATGTCATCAAACTTAATGTTTTGTTTGTTTGTTGGTTTGAAAACTAGAATGATAAAACAAGAATTTACTATCAGTCAAAAAGTGACAGTTTTAGTTTTTTGGACAAAAATTTATACTATAGGTCAAAAATTGCGTTGAGTTAGAGATAATTACCACTCACGAATGCAATGAAACGTTTGTGGACTAATTTACCTTAAAGACAACCTAAAGTATTTGTAATTCATTGTATACTACAGCTGAAGTATTTTATTCGGTGATACACTCACAAAATATATTTGTTGAGTCGGCCGCTTCAACATAATTGTTTGTTACCTTACTGTTTTATGTAATTTATATATATATTATTTTTAACACAATAGTGTTTATTTTTTGACTCTGTCATGCAAAGCTGTATATACCAGTATGTGTTTGATAAATTAATGATAAATTAATAAATTAATAAATAATAATCAATAAATTAATTATTGATAAATATTTGCTGCGTTGGCTGCGTGGAGTACATATATTTATTTAAAGGAACAAGAATTTGAATAATGTATTGTAAAGTGAGGAAATAAGATACACCAAAAGAACCAGCTACTTAACGGTTTTTATATTTTCCCTTCGTTACAGATAAAAACAAGTCGGTTTTTCCTACTGGAAGAAATTAATTGTATGCCTTACATTAGGAAATCGTTTCATAAAATTCCTTCCATCCAAATATTCTTGACTTCAAGTATACGGGATCAGTATTAATAAAATTGTACACAACCGCAAGCATTGTTTTAGATAAATGTTGTGAGAATTCACATGCTATAATTTTATTCTCAGTAATGTGAAATGTTTGTATAATACTTGTGTTATGTCTACTTTCCGCATGACTGTTTTCGCGTACGATTATGAAAACAGCTAGGTTAACTTTGCACGTAGCATTAGACTACATTAAAAATTAATGCAGCGGACTGTGCTGCTATTTTACTGAAGTGCCAATTAACCTACTTACTAATTACATAACCCCATACTTGGACACTGTTCTTTGCACATTGCAGGAGTTAAATGGAGCCGAACAGACATAATGTAAACGGAGGTTAATCAGTTTTCACTAATGGTAATCACCATATTAATGTCGTTTGTTGTGCAACGGAACTATGAATTTTTTAAATTAATACATTTGTGTTAGTGGTTATAATCACAAACAGAATAAACACCGTTAGCACACCAATGTAGAAAAATTATTCCGATTAGCGATTTCAAGCTTCACAGCTCATCATCAGATTGGAATAACAATAATGGTACTAGACAGTTGTATACGAATCGTTTCCGGACATATGTATTATTCTTTATTTTTGCTTGTAGAAGTATATCTGAAAGTGGAGATAAAGCTTCGTGAACCGTACTGTATAAAGACTGTATAGGTTAAGATAGTGTTTATATGGTACTTAACGTTTACTATATATCCTACGTGTAAATGACTTCGTAGGTTGTAAAATCTGTTTGGCTATGGTCGTATAAAGTGTTTTGTGTACTTCCTAATTACCTAACTACGCAAGTACAATGGTATTGAGTATAAGTGTTACGTTCGTTCGTTTGTTGAACTCTAAAACTGGTAGACGAATTTTGTTAAATGAGGTATCAAATTGCACATCTTAAATCTGAAAGTGTAAAAGTGGATACAAAATTTTCCACAAGTAATCAATGGACGCTGCACAATGTACCGTGCAAAATTTGGACAAACCTGTCGAATTTGTTATCATTTTATTAATAAAGAGAAAGAAATTTACATTGTAACAGAAGGAAATTAAATTTAATATTACTACCCGATTACTCCACGAAGACGATTGTTATAACTAAGTAATGAATTTACTAGATCTTTACAGCTGATGGTGGTTAGAATGATAAGAGAATTGTTTGAATTTGACTGGTTCTGTAAGAAGTTAGGGAAGAAAACGCTGCGTGTATATATATACGTTTGTTTAAGAATAACCATTGTAAACGAGTAATTGTCTTCCACTACAAGTCTTAGTTCCGCTTCGGGAGACAGGACAAAGTTAAGGACTGTCGCAGACTTGCTGTAAGCACCCGAATACTACAGGCAATCAGATCGCACGCCAAGAGTACGTACATCATCCAGTTTGCCTGATATAATACAAATTTTAAATCTCTTAGGTAAAAAGTTAGAAAGTTTGTTAAGTTTTAAAAATTATTAAACATAAAACTTACACTGAGTAAACTTTCAAGATGTATCAAATTGGATAAAGGATAAGACCAGATTTCGTTGAGAATTTATTGCTGAGTGCGGCTGTGACAAGAAATTTATCTAAGGAAAAAATATTGATTTGGTGTGTAGAAATACACTAGTATGATGCACAATACAAGTGACACTATAATGACAAGTGACATTCGCTGAAATTTTATTTCTTTCCTAGATAAATTTTGCGTTCTTGATCTGTTCAGACTTTAAGGTGTGGATACTACTAATGTGAAAACATCAGACCTACCTTCTTGGATGGTAGATATCTGTTGGTAACGGACCAATATCTAATACTCCTTGCTTCTTCAGTCGAAGTGTCTATTGGCAGATAAAAAAAATAATACACATTTTGCTTACCCTGTCCTTCGTATCATACAACTTTCCTATCCTATTGTTTGCTCTGATTACACTATTTGTTTTCCTAATACACTATGCTTCTTATTCGCTTCGTTTTCTATTTCGTACTGTCAAAATTAATTTACGACTTGCATCAAGCCTTTTCAACACATTTTTAACAGCTGTTCTGTCCCTGCAACTGATTTTTAGAGTCCTCGTTTAGACCCACATTTTAAAAACTCTGCAAATAATTTATTCCAGACGTAAAGCACCAGACTGTTATATATAAGTCGTACCGCACTCTATCTCAGTCTAACCGGTGTCTCTCTTTCAAGCAGTAAATCCTTCAAGTGTTTTGAAAGCTGTTCAAGTTTTTGTTTGCAATTCTGCTTTTTATTTCTTCTACGCAGATCTCATAGGAATTCAGTAGGCTGCCTAATTATTTTAAAATGTCAATTTTATTATTCTGTTTTATTTTCCTGTTTAGAATATTAAAAAATTCTAACAAAAATAATACTTTTTTTAGATTATAATGGAACTTTCCTTAGTTATCTATAAAATAAAATAAAAAAAGTAATAATAATATCCACGAAGTCTGAAAGAGTAGATTGCCGGTTTGACCATACGAATTCAAGAAAAGAAATATGTAACCGCTCATTACAATCTCAAGCACTACAACCTTCCATTATTGTCTTAAAAAATTAAGGTACTAATCTCTAGAGACTGACTCCTGGCGACTGAGAAATTTACTTTATTTTTATGGTGTTACCAAAAAATTGTTTACTAACTTAAATTAAAATTTATTTGTATTTCCGTAGTATTCCTATGTCTTTTGCGTGTTAAATAGCATAGACTAAAATCCTTTTTTTTCTCTGTAAAGCGAAAAGAAGATTGTAAGTACAGGTAAGTTTTCAGCGGGTACCATCATCATTATTGTCATGTTTTCTCTGAATCCTGAGGTAAATATTGTAGCACTTCAATTCTCTTTCAAAAAAATAATAATATTTTAAATAATGTTGGAATGCTGTTTATTTATGCATTATATCTGTCTGGTGTCAGGTTACTGTAAACAGAAAAGGAACCTTTGGCTATTTTAAAAGGCATAATCTCACGAACATGAGGTCACCCAAAATATAGACTCTCAGGCGAAGCTGTCTCTTGTTATGGCACCGATGATAATAATTACATGTTGTAAAGAGGGGGGAAGGAGTCACCGATGTATCGCCAAATTCTCATGTATTCTTCAAAGTACTGGCAGTGTCTAGAATCTTTAAACAGGAGGAGGAGGAGGAGGAGGAGGAGGAGAAGGAGGAGGAGGTGGAGGAGGAATTGAGAAAAAGAACACAACAAGTTGAAAAGCTATCAAACCTTTTAAGAAAAAGAAAGGGTGAGGCTGTCAACAATAAGGTGTGATAATCCACTGCACACCTTACAAATGTCTGGATGTGATTGTGGATAGGAACTGTAGAAAATGCGCCCAGTGAATTCGCCGATACTTGAGCATTTAAAAATAACTACTATTACGTTAAAATCTTGCAGTATTAGCTACATCTTCATCATTCCGCTTCATAGAGTTTTTCTTGTTTAGGTTTGTGATTAAGTACAAAAAAAATCAGTAAAATAATACATGGTTTATGCACCTTCTTTTGCCAAATCAAATTTTAACATTATTTTCTAATTAAAAAGATTTATAACACCTCTTTATACTCCATAGAACACCACTTATTAGAAAACACTTTACTATTGACCACGGGCTTTTCACCAGCACAAATTAATAGATTTTGTTCATACTGCGTATTTATTTAGCATTATTCTCTCCTGAAATAATTATCAGTGTCAATTACTGCTGACAATTACTCATTTAAAAATGTTGTGTTCCAGTATTTACAAGTTTGGGGATTCCTTTTGACTCTCAGCTCTGCTACTGCAATTCCGAACAGTGAAAACGTATATTATTCACTTCCCTGTGTCTGGTTGCCGTTCGTTGCTGTCGTATGTATTTTCTCAAAGCAAAATTCACTTTCAGATTTTTCTAAAACCAGATGATAATAAATAACTTTAGCTCCTGCCTTTAGAAAGAGCATCGAGGTATGCTAACAGCAATGAAACACATGTGTCCGTAATAAACTTGATGATTTGCGTGTACAAAAAATTTAGTTAAAAATTAACGTTATGCACACCTTCACAAACAGCCAAAATAAATAACATAATAATACAGTATTTATTTATGTTACATTACTCACCAATGATTTTCGAATGTGATAACTGGTAGATTGTAGTTGGTATCTGCTGATAACGAAGGTGATGAAGGTCGGTGTTTAGCACGATTTCTTCACGGGTATGTAAGACAAGCACTCTTCATCGTCACGTCCTAGCTCAGCCTACACACACAAACCGATGTATGTATATATACCTGTCGTACGGTATGCGCATACGAAAGTTTCTTCATTCCAGTTAGGAATTTTCTTCTCGTTTAGGTTTGTGATTAAGTAGAAAATAATCACTAAAAAGTACATGGTCTATGCACCTTCTTTGCAAAATAGAATTGTAATATTATTTTCTAATTTAATAGAATGCCGACTATATAATTTTTAATTTGATCATCGATGTACGTAAATTTATGTATTCTGTAGGTCGTAAAAAATATCCCATGAAATAAAATGGCAACGCCACCGTCTGTTTCGGCAATAATCGCAGTTTACGTTATTCTTCACATTTTGTGGTATGTCGATCACAAGTTTAGAACTAATTTAATGTATTCCCCTACAATTATTTTAAATTTTCTGGATATATTCTATGTCCCATATCAATTCTTACGTTATGACGCAAAGACGTTTTGATCTTCATTTTCGTAGGTATTTTCAGTATCCCTTATTTTTAAAAATTTTCTTTCAGTACGTTACTCCATTACTAGTAATGCCTATCTGGAAAACCAAGAATAGTCGTGTATAGAATAATATATTATTAATATTGCCTACAATTTCAAATTGTGTGAAGCGTATTTGAGGACCTATTTATTTCCGATTTCATCTGTCATAAAATAAATACTAATGACTGTTATTAATTTCAAATGCGCTCAGCGAATTCGCCGATCCATGAGAAACTAAAAGTAACTACTGTTACGTTAAAAACTTGCAGTTTGTTTACCATAAGTATTTGATAAATTTTCTTCATTCCGCTTAGGAACATTCTTCCTGTTTCTGTTTCTGTTTCTGATTAAGCGGAAAACAATCACTAAAATAATACATGGTTTATGCATCTTCTGTGCTAAATCAAATGTTAACATTATTTTTTAATTTAATAGATTTATAACACCACTTCATACTCCCTTGAACACCACTCATTAGAATACACTTTGCTGTTGACTACGGGTTTTCCTCCAGCACAGATTAATAGATTTTGTTCATATTTCGTATTTATATAGCATTATTCTCTCCTGAAATAATCATCAGTGTGACCTAGTGCTGACAATTACTCATTTAAAAATTGTTGTTTTTCAGTATTTACAATTTGGACCTACCTTTTGAATCACAGTTCTGCTAGAGCACTTACAATAGAGAAAAAAGATATTCTTCACTTCCCTGTGTCCGGTTGCCGTTCATTGCTCTCGTATGTACTTTCTTAAACCAAAATTCACTTTCAAATTTTTCTAAAACCAGATGATATTTAATAAATTTAGGAGAAGCATGAATGTATGCTGACATTCTAGAAACCAACATGTGTCCGTAATAAACTTGATGATTGGCGTGTACACAAAATTTAGTAGAAAAATATATAATTTTACAAACACACTTACAAATAGCAAAAAGAGTAAGAAAAGTCTACATTATTTATTTACATTATATTAGGCCTACTCACTATCAATTTTCGCATGTGGTAACTAGTAGATTGCAGTTGGAGACTGCTGATACCGAAGGTCAAGAAGGTAGGTGTTTAGCACGATTTTTTCACGGGTATGCAAGACTAGCTCTGTTGATCGTCACTTCTTAGTTCAATCTGAACACACAAAACTCCCGACATTTATATATCCATATCGTACGGTATGTGCATACAAACCGTCTCACAACTCTGTTAGTGCACTTCCAAATATTCAGTACAGAAACAAATATGCCATTATATCTAGAAAGCTTTTTATCGTAAGAGAAAATTTTGCATCCGAGCGAGTACACACATTGTACCTTTGGACGGGACGGGAATTCCAACTATACAGTTTTCACTTTGACCATAGATGTACGTAAATTAAAAATCCTATGGTAAGCAAGGAAATGTCCGATCAAATAAAATGGTATCGGCATCATGTATTGCCACAAGATACGTTGTGTAGTTTACTCTTTTTATTTTGTGGTATGCTGAGCGTAAATGCGGAACGAAGTTAATGTATTTCTCATTGGTATAATGGTTACTTGAAACTTACAATGTAAAAAGGTTTTGTTCCTTGCTGAAAAATACTAAAAACGTACGTTATCTGTTGTAATTTACACGAATATTAGAACTACCATGATAATATCATGTTATTTTTTTGACACATTCATATTTTTTTATGTTCACATTAGAAGTAGTTTGTTATACATGACGTGACCTTGTACTGATTCAAATGTCTTATTTGTTAGAAAGAAAAAAAAAACAATACCATTAAACGCCTCAGGAGTTGTTTCTTGTACAACTATTTATAACTTTAAATACTTTCAATTATGGCATTAAGTGCATAAAACCATAACCGAAAACAAATCCAAAACCGAAACTATCGTTTTGTTACACGAAAAGCATAATCTGATTAGTATATGAATGTTCATGTAAATTTATATTGAAGCTACTCAAATTACAAACAAGTTGTTAGCTAATGGTTAGTTATCTAACTTTCTTTACGTCAGTTATCGCTAAGATGTGACAAATTTGACAGCAGTATTTTGCACAAGGTGACTGGAATAATTATTAAAGGGAATTTGTATGTTACAGAGCAAATGAGAAAATGGAGATTATAACATACCAACGGCGTGTTGCACGTTTACCCTCGCCGTCGGTCTATCAGAGGTAAGCAGTTTTACGATCTTTAGTCTGTTTAATGCTTTCTTACACGTACTAAAAACATGTACACAGAAACGTTTATTAAAAAACCGCTACAGTAAATGACTTAAATTGGTTTTTGTAATTTAAATATCAACCGTAATAGCCAAACCATAGACACTATTATTTATGGGATGTAATATTTCCTTTTTTTATTATAGCGTGTATAGAATTCAAACTTTCAATTTTATCCGCGTTTCCAATTGTACGAATCTCTACCTACGTGGTATGTTTGTACTCATTTTTCTTGAATGCAATTCTACTTTTCTGTACACACATGCAAACAATTCTGAAATTTCGTGTGAAGGACACAAGTATTAACTTCAATTGTAGTAAAAATAACTCGTTTAACATTACGCACAAACTTAATAAATACATAAAATACTTTATATATACACGTGCCCTTTACATAGTTTCGCATGCATTTGGCTAGGGTGCGAATACTCCCATAAAGCCCGAGTGGTTTAGATAGAGGAAGAGCAGTAGCTTCTTTGTATTATTAAATCCTTTGTTACTTTTTATTTTATCAAGTACCGATGACTGTGATATTGCAATCAATTTTTTCATTGAACAGGTGCTATATGTTTGTGCGTATTAGATTTTTATTAAAAGATTTTTCTTAACAAAATTGACACAAAATCGAAGTACAGAAATACCAACAAACTTATGTACTTACCTATAACATCATAAGCTTAAGATCCTTGAAACCTCACATCCGAGAGTGAAGTCGTTTTAGTTTATCTATCTTTGATATTGGCCTACCATCCGCGTGTGATCCTTTTCCAGAAAAATTGTGTCACGGTAATATATGTACGCCTGTGTGAAAGGGAGGACATTTATTTGACACAAGCGTGTTGGATATTCACGTGTTTATTTCTGATAAAATAATTTATAAATAAATTTTAATTGTAATCTTTTTAAATTACATAAAACGTTATTACATTTTATACATCCCAATAGCCGTCAGTGATTATTTTATAGATTTAGTTGAGTCCGAAACTTCTTTTGATTTAATATTTAGAAAGAATGAAAAATACCATGAAAACGTTACCAACGGAGTATGCACTTTAATTAAATTTTATATTGTATAAATTAAGAAATAAAACAGATATTCTATTTACAAAGGAAAGGTTTAAATAACTTCCTTTCTTCTCGCACAATATTGAAGAAGGAGGCAGAGTTCAAAAACAAGGTGGGAAGAGGGCCAGGGTGAAAAAAGATATACACATACACTGATCTAAACAGTATATGTGTCTAACATGTGACAAATCCTCTTCAATTTACGGACCTTACGAATTTTCTGAAACTATCGCACTTTATGTCACATTCGTAAGTGCGAGCATAACGTAGTACATTTCTTAACTTTGAATAGACAATATGAGTTACCCAAAAGTTACAGTCGTCATTGTTTGATAAATAGAAACTAATATACCAATATTATAACATATTACCATTTCTGTTTCTCTACCTGTTGTATTTTATTGGTGTATTCGTATTCAATCCATGTGTTGCCTCACATCCGTAAAAGAAAAAGTAAATATTTATTGTTTAGCCTATTGTAATAATTATTACAGTTTCCTATAAGAAACACTGTTCGAGATTTATTATATTTTAGTTCTGACTGAAGTTAATAAAATTAAAGTTTGTACATTAGATAACAAATCAGATGTGTAAATTCAGCATTAAATTACAGAAAAATTGATCACATAAAATATTTATGAATTTTACGTAGAGAAATATTAATGAGTACTTGTAGAAAATACTTACTGGATATAGTACTAATAACAATTAATGTTCTGGGTGTTAGTTCTGGATAATGTAATAACGATGCAATTCCCCTGACATATTTGGAAAAAATTACTAGACAAATGTTTTGAAAAATGTATTTGAATTTCCATAGAAACTCTTTCATTGTTGACATAAACTTGAAAAGATCATCTAATATGATGTTGAAATGAATATATTACTATGCATGAAAATTAGTAAAAGTTATCGTTTACAGTTGTTATAATTATACTACCAGGGAACATTATACATTGATGGCGTAGAAAATATTTGAATCACGGAGATATAAAACACACTGTTGTAGGTTTACGTCTAGCTCTAGAATTAATACTTTGTAAACAAATTACTTTTATAAACATTATTATAATATAACCAAATGGATGCCAGTGAGATATCTATGCTAGAAGCTGTCGATGTACGAGCAGGAAGAAGAAGAAATAAAGCGTGAAAAACAAAAGAAGTATTTTTAATGACACTATGGGTAAAGGACACAAGAGTTGAATGGATTCACACAACAAAACTGGGTTTACTTCGTGAAAGCTTTGTTAGCTTCTTGATGGCTTGAACAATGAAAATCAATAATATATGTATTGGGCGAGTCTGTGGAAAATACGAAAGAGTCGGTGTATACTGTGTAATATTCTGCCTTGTGTATAAAAGTATTTAAAAACATAGGAGGGCAAAGTAGAAAGTCCCAGACGTAAACGTTTTTTGGATTAATGTGCGTTTATTTTTCAACGTAATCTGTGTTTGGCATTATACACTTTTTCGAACGTTGTTCTGAAGCGATTATGATAAACTGATTTGTCGATGTTCTCAATGTAGCCATTTACAGCATCTGTGACGTCATTGTTGCCAATAAATATTTTCCCACCGAACCTTTTTTACTTCCATGTTCCTTAAGGAAATGGAAGTATGATGATGGCAAAAAAAATCGTGTTCGAGATTATTGCAGATTCTTATTGTACTACACTCAAAACATGAAAAAAAGTCGTTTTTCAAAAAAAGTCTGTGTGTGTGTCTGTCTGTCTGTCTTCTGTAGATATTTTTTCTATGGCAAACGATAACAGCCGCAAATTCACTACTCCTAATTAACTACCCCAGTTTACCAGCAACGGTTTTTTTTTATCAAGGGTAATTTTGTTTGTTTGGCAAACGATAACAGCCGCAAATTCAAACTGAATCAAATAATGTTTCGCATACAGCCCAGAATTGTAGAGTTCTCAAGACCTTTTGGTTTTGGTGAAGATCAGTTGAGGGAAAGGGGTAGTTTACCGGCAACGTTTTATGTTTTAACAAGTGTATTTTCTATGGCAAACGATAACAGCCGCAAATTCAAACATAATCAAATAATGTTTTGCATACTGCCCTTAATTGTAGAGTTCTCAAGACCTTTTGGTTTTGGTGAAGATCAGTTAAGGGGAAGGGGTAGTTTACCGGCAATGTTTTATGTTTTAAAAGGGTATTTTGTATGGCAAACGATAACAGCCGCAAAATCAAACAAAATCATATAATATTTTACATACAGACCTGAATTGTAGAGTTCTCAAGACCTGTCGTTTTTGGTGAAGATCGGTTAAGAGAAAGGGGTAGTTTACCTGCAACGGTTTTTTATTAAGGGTAATTTTTTTCTATGTTAAACGATAACAGCCGCAAATTCAAACAGAATCAAATGATGTTTTGCATACAGCCCTGTATTGCAGAATTCTCAATACCTATTGGTGTTGGTGAAGATCGGTTAAGGGAAAGGGGTAGTTTACCTGCAACGTTTTGTTTTAAAAGGTTATTTTCTATGGCAAACGATAAGAACCGCAAATTCAAACAGAATCAAATACGTTTTTGCATACAGCCCTGTTTTGTTGAGTACTAAAGACCTATTGTTTTTGGTGAAGATCGGTTAAGGGAAAGGGGTAGTTTACCAGACACGTTTTTTTGTTTTATCAAGGGTATTTTATATGGCAAACGATAACAGCCGCAAATTCAAACAGAATCATATAATATTTTGCATACAGCCCTGAAATGTAGAGTTCTCAAAATCTGTTGGTTTTGGTGAAGATCGGTTAAGGGAATAGGGTTGTTTACCAGCAACATTTTATGTTTTATCAAGGGTAATTTTTTTTTTTACGAACGATAACTGCCGTACATTAAAACAGAATCAACTAGGTTTTTGCATACCTTTTTGAACTAAAGGGAACTAAAGGTCTGTTGATTTTGTTGAAGATCGGTTAAGGGAAGGGGTAGTTTATCAGCAACGTTTTATGTTTTAACAAGGGTATTTTTTTATGACGAACGATAACTGCCGAAAATTCAATGAGAATTAAATAATTTTTTGCCCCCCCTGAGTTGCAGAGAGCTCAAGGTCTATTGATTTTGGTGAAGATCGGTTAAGGGAAAGGGGTAGTTTACCTGCAACATTTTATGTGGTAACAAGAGAAATGTTTCCATGACGAACGATAACTGCCGCACATTCAAACAGAATCAAATATTTTTTTGCATGCTTCCCTGAATTGTAAAGGACGGAAGGTCTGTTGATTTTGGAGAAGATCGGTTAAGAGAAAGGGGTAGTTTACCTGAAACATTTTATGATTTAACAAGAGTAAAGTACTTAATTTTTATAAATAAAGTATCCTGATAAGAAGCTCAAAGTAATCCACTGTAGAATCGTAGATGAAATATCTATAAATGAAGAAGTTAGGTGAACGGGGTGTGGGTAATTTTCCATTATTAAAAATTATAGTTGATGGTGGAGGGGAGAATTTTTTATATGTGTACTACGTTATCGGCAACAAAGAAGTAGTTTTTTGTTAAAATTGCTTCCCGGGCTCTTTAGCTGTAGTCCACTGTTTTCTGCAAAACCAGACTTTTCGGCAGTGCCATCGACTGCCGTCATCGGTGAAAATCGAGTGCGAAAACGTGAGGTGGTATACGTTAGTGACCACAGTACTGTGGTTAAGGCTGAAGCAATAAGTAGAAAGACGTAGTTTCTATGGAAATATTTCATTTCGAATATGATTTTAAATATAAATCTTAGAACATGGAAGTCATGTATGGTTCTCCATACCGATATTTTGAGTTAGAAAAGACGTAGAAGTCGCTTTGTGGCGGGTATGGCGGGTGAGGAAGCGACTCAAACTTCAATTCTTTGGTTTTAGCCATCGCAACAACTGATGGGTATCGAAATCCTCAAGTACGATAACAATATTTGACTTCATTTAAAATTGTAGGTCCTATTAATAATATTATTCTGTATAGGCCTACCCTTGGTTTTGTCAGTTAGGGATTACAAGTAATGCAGTAACGTTTCTGCAATCTTCACGTATGGAAACACATTTATAAAGAAAAAAGTATAATGAAAATTGCTACGTAAAAGAAGAAGAAAACGTCTTTGTGTTATTACGTGAGAATAGACGAGAGCATTGTTTTGGTGAAACACAACATTCATTTTTGCTAAATGTGCCAGATGTTTTCTTTATTTCGTCGTTCAAAAGGTGGCGTAGGTTGCTTGCATAGTATTTGCCACTAATTTGTTCCGGGATTCGAAATTCCCGGCCAGTTCATAGATCGCGCCAAGGCCGTGGCTTTTGGAACAACACCGGCTAACTTGATTGAGATGGCGCTGCGCGGGGAACGGCGACGATATTCGGTAATCAGCTTAGTAACAGCTGACTGACATGGTGTTCGACAATTTGATACAGGCATTTCCGTAACGTAGTGGATTTGCAAAACGCGTGGCCGGCCATCATTTCGCCTTCAGCCCTCCGACGTGATTTCTAGTCGTCTGGCGACTTGGAAAAATTACTCTTTTCTACTTATGATGAGTTCGTAAACTCTTAAGGTCTCAGGTAAGGATTGCTATATTCTTCCATGTTAGATTAATGGGGATATGTGTCTTATATTTGTGTGTATGTGTGATCCAAATGTGTAAAGTATTTTTATTTGTAATATGTCTATTGTAATGTAAATTGTACGTTGTTTCCGACACGTGGCGATCTTGCACACACGTCTTGAAAATTAATTTACAGTCAATGTGCACCTAGAAGTAAAAATTAGGGTAACGTGATTTGATGTAAAGGGTTTTAAAATTTATAAATGCAAGTGTAACAAAACTAAATTTATAAAAAATATATCTACAAAGGATATGTAAAGATGATTTGATGTAAGGGTGTTAGATGCTGTACATGTTAATGAAGATGCCGAGATCAATTTTCGAGTTTTCTTTTGACTAATCAGAGAATAGTAGTTTGGAAAGGATTGGACAGTGTGTGTGTGGTGTCGGTGTTCTGAGGCGAGAGAAAGTTGTGGGTAATTTTTTTTTTCTGATGGACTACTACAAATGAAAAACGTTACAGGGTCCTTGACCAGTCGGGAGATGGGAGCGACTGACATGATCACATTGACATCCGTCATCATCGGCAGAGATAGACAGTAAGCAGCTCCCCAACGTCGCCAGCCACAAAGAAAATCCAGAATACCAGAAAGGACAACTATCCAGAAGGACAGGAGCACACACTTCATCACTCACCAACATCATCACTGTCACCGACCATCACAGGCTTGCTTGCAGTCAGCTTGGAGTCAATCGTTCTTCAAATACAGGTGGGAAGTTTCTATTTTAAATTGAACCACATCAACACATCATCGTTTCCATGAGAAAAGGGACATATATGAACTTGTTAAATTTTTCAAACTTATAATGATTAAAGAAATATTCGAGCATTTTCTCTGGATGCATATTTGTGAATTGTATTACTGCCTGTGTACAAAAGCTTCCAGTGGTTAGACAGTTTAATTAAATTTCATTATTAATACTTTTGTAATGGGCAAAACTGCATATTAAGCAGATATAACCGTTGATAAAACTAAAGACAGGGACTGCTGTGAACAATAAAAGAATTCATGTTTTAAAGCATAAAAGAAAGTACACATTTAAACAAATTTCTATATTTTTAATGATTGAAAAACTAAATAATTGTTAGAAAGTCCTGTGAGTGTATACATATTGTGATTTATTTTTATTTGTGTTAAAGCATCCAAGTGTTATATGGTTGGATTAATTCTCATTGTTAGTAGTATGGGTAGTTCTGATCAATACAGATATATACATATATACATTTGTCTATGAAATGAAAGATGGGAAATGCTATGAAATACTATCATGTACGCGTATAATGATGAAATAAGAAAGCACCAATAAAATGCTGTTACTGTTATACGCGTGTTTTATTGCAAGTCCTGTCACTCTGGGCTCAGCGCATTTTTTCTTCCATCTAGGCCAAGAGTATAGTTGTTAAATTTATACGTAACGGCCCAAAATTTCAATTTTTGAAATAGACAATAAAGATTACTCTACGTGCGCCATAAAAAACAGTCGCCATAACCTTACCAGCAAAAGGATTCGTCTTTGACATCTTAGGAGTTTGTTGGCCTTTCGTGGTCCTCTGTTTTTACTACTGTTTGATCAGAAGATTGTTGTGGTATACTCAAGACTCATCAACGGTTATGAATCGACGGGAAATGCCATCAGATTGGGCATATTTAGTGCCAAACAACCAGATGAACACCCTTTTGATACTGTTTTTGTTCAAGTGTCAGCAAACGCGGCACCCGTCTAGCGCATTGATTTGACACAGACAGATGTTCGTGTAAGATATTATGCACTCGTGCTGTTGATGTACCAACAGTTTCTATTATTTCACTAGCTTTCTGCAGTCTGCAAAAACGATATTGTGGATTTTGTATATTTTTTCTGGCGTGGTCACTTAAAGAGGACGCCCAACACGTGGGTTGTCCGATCCATTTAAAATTCAGCAACCCAGCGCTTAACCGTTGTATTCGATGGAGAAGAGTCCTCCAACGTTGAGCTCACCTCCTTTTCGATAGGTTGCAGTTAACCCTTTCAAAACAAAAGTGTTTAGTGAAT
Organism: Magicicada septendecula; assembly: GCA_034769895.1. Taxonomy (NCBI): domain Eukaryota; kingdom Metazoa; phylum Arthropoda; class Insecta; order Hemiptera; family Cicadidae; genus Magicicada; species Magicicada septendecula. The sequence goes on from CM068372.1 coordinate 140,077,717, forward strand.
CCACGGATTTCTAAACTGGCCACTTATAAAACCATGCTTGAGGCGCTTAATGTCATGTGATGTATCAAACTATTACTACACAATCCATTCACTTGAAATATGTAAATTTAGTCTACAAAGGATGAAATCAAACAACACGATTAAAATAATGAGCATAGTCAGTTCCGGAACGTTTCACCGGACCCTCATAAGAGAACAAACACAAACCAATGTTTAGTAGATAATGAGAGTATGGTCCAGACAAAATAGTTGAAGAGACCTTACCTAATAATAAATAACTGACTACAAAAGTAAAAAAATAAGTACAAAAAAAAAGTAGCATTACAACACGTCTTTGGTATATGTCATACACAAGTCTATACATATAATTCTATACATATTCCAGCATGAAATAAGTACTCAAACACACACACACACACACACACACACACACACACACACACACACATTTTTACATTTGTTCACAACCCGTTCTGAATCGTACTCCTTGGTACATATACGCTACGTTCGAATGACTCCAAGAGACATTCGTATAACACATGTTTAAAAACTGAAAAATGTGGCTGTTAAATAACCACATACGTACCACATATGAATTGAGCTGTGAAACGACATGTATTTATCATTATGTAACACGATTGTAAACAGTGGTGCCCAGAAGGGGGGTGCATGGCGCAAGGTGCGCCGTCAAAATTTTTGGGGGTTCATGTTTTTACATCATTTTTGATGATAAAAGGTAAAAGGGGGCAAATAAAAGACTACTTGAAAAAAACTTATAATAACCCTCCTTATTTTAGTTATTCATAAAATAGTAAATTTATTCGGAAAGGGTTCAGTGGAGCACTGCGTGGCAGCCTGATACGGCGTAGCCCCCCCCCGTTCTGCACACGACAATCAGCTGTCAACTCAACTGATCTGACTGAAGGGCATGCAGTCTTCGCCATGTCCAGCAGTAGCCCGTTCATGGCGCCCTAACCTCAATGTTTCATTTTCATTTTATGTGTGCATGGGGAGAAGTAGGATTCGGTCAATAACTGTTTTGATTTTTTTTTTAGCGTGTTTAATCACCGAACATTTAAGTTGAACTGAACATTCATCGTCTGGTCTCGTACTGTGTAGTGTCTTGAGCGAGTGTTGATGTAGTTAGTAGTACGTTTCGCGGTTTTACAAACTAACTAATCATGCCGAAAAGAGCTAAAAATTTATACAAGTATAGGGTTCTTGGGAGTACTCTGTAATACTGTGCATATAAAGGGCAAATGGATAGACCATTGCAAGAAGACACATGCTTACAAGTTCAAAAACAATTTTAAAATTAACTACACAGTAATTGAAATTAAGACAGGCGATGGACCATAGAAAAAGTATGAAGAATCCACAGACACTGGCGACACTGCAAGTCATCAACTTAGCGAGGAAATTTCAGGCGAAGAATCGAGGTAAGAGCGTCATAAACATCCAACATACTTTGCTTAATGGCAATAGTTATTATCGTGACGAGTGCGAAATCGCGACGAGTCATGAGCACAGAAGAAGAAGAGGAGAGGGACTTAGCAGCGCGGCTTTCCCTCTCCTCTTCTTCTTCTTCTGTGCTCATGACTCGTCGCGATTTCGTACGAATGACGATCATAATTTTTTATGTAGATTGCGCTTAAGCCATCTTCACTAGCAACAATAGTTGTTCTTTTTTAAATTTATTAAGATCGATGCGAGTTCTGTTGGTACTGTCTTTGTGTTGGTGTCTCGAATTCACGTCGACATTGATGTCTTTGATACTACTGCTTTGATATATATTGATTTACCCTATAATTAGGTACCCTAGAAAAATCCTTTTACCCTAGATTTTACCCCAGACGACCAAAAATACCATTAAAAGTGTAATTATCGTAGAAGTGGCAACACTGGTGGAAAGAAAGACTTGTGACATGGCGATAGCGAAAAACGACCGAACGACAGCGGAAATACTCGATCGCGCCCGATCCACCCTCCACAGAAATCAGCATCATATTAAATAACTAGACCGGCTTCATAACCACGTTAACGTAGAGGCAATTCAGCTGCTTGACCAACATGGGATATTGAGAAGGCTCAAGAGAACCAAACCTTTTGACCTGGTTTAGTGTGGTGTGTGTAAAGCAGACTACAGTGTGAAGTATGTTTTCACCATTAGAGTAATCTGAGGGATACCAGTGGGTAAACCCAGTAAATAGACATTTAGTTTTAAGATATTGATAGAGTCAAATTGCTCGTTAATCTATCTAAGGTTAGTTGCAATGTAAAATTAATAATAAAAAAAAAAATTAAATAACTAGATTTGTAGTATAGATTAATATCTTTTTTGGTTGGCCTCAGGAGCTGAGACAGATGTTGCAATGGAAGAACAGTATGAAGATCCTACATCAAGCGAAAATCCTAATACCAGTACCTCAAATTCATCTGAATTTTCAGAAAATGACAATTTGTGCTCTGAGACTGAAGTAGCGATAGTTTCAACACTAACAATGCCTACTGATTTCGACCATGTAGAAGTGCTATTGACTCTTCGATCAGAGTTAGAAATAAGCAATCCAGTTGCAGCTGTAAAACATGATGAAAATGAAAAGCCACCACTGAACATTTGCTTCCTTGTATTGAGAACGTAACAGACCCAGCTTGCTTTGTCAACATTAAGCGCTCTCCAGAGGATATTAATATAGGGCTCAAATTAGAAAATCAAGACTTTTCATCAATCAATTTCCCAGTTACTAGAGGAAGAAAATGCAATTCCTCTTGGAAAATCTGCTCTTTGCCTGATGGTAGCGTTAGGCAGTGAAATTGGCTAGTGTACAGCCCAAAAATTGATGCAGTCTTCTTCCTCCACTGTACACTGTTTGCTCTTCCAACAGAGCGGACAAACTGGAGCACAACTGGTTATAGAGGTTGGGTTGATCATCATAGTGAACGTGACGTGGAGTTACATGAAAAATCTACAAATCACTTGTCTACGCAGATAACGAGAATACAATGGATGTCGAAAAAAAGGATATACATTAAACTCTCAACAAAGTGACCAGTTTGTGCAACATAACAGAGTGGTCTTAAAAGTCATAATTGACTGCTGCCGCTACTTAAGTGAGGAAATGTTGGCTTTCAGAAAAAAATATGCTTTATAAGGCAAACTGATGATTCTATTCCGAATGCTAGCTAAATATAGCCCTAAAGCCAGGGTTTATTTAGAGAAAATTGACAAATCAAATGAAAAGAAAACTAAACTAGGATCTAACTTCCTTAGATATAGAAATATTTTTGACTTAATCAACACAATGAGCGACATTGTAGTTTCAAGAATTGTTGAAAATTTTAACCACTCTAACAGTTATTCCTTAATACTTGATTCTACCCAAGATGTTAGCAAGAAAGAATTTACAGCAGTTTTATTGAGATATGTGGAGCATACAGATGTACAAGGAACTCCCAAAAATAACGTTAAGCCTGAAGAACGTTTAATCAAAGTATTCACAAGTGCAGATACTACAGGAGCTAATTTAGCCTCTGAGCTGTTAGACACGCTAAAATCTTTAGGAATCAACCTCAGTGGAATTAGGTCAATGCCTTGACGGAGCAGGAAACATGAAAGGTCGCTGTAACGGACTAAACTTTTTGTGCTTAAAGAGCTTTTTATGTGTGGTGCTGCTCGCAAAGGTTTGCATTAGTAGTGGAAAAGTCTATGGACGTATGTCCTCAAATGAGGAATATGTTTTCCCTACTTCAAGAGATTTATGTGTTTCAATCAGGCCACTGACGACATCATATTTTCGTCATTGATTTGGGAATGAAGAAAAAGGGATCCCAAAACACAGGAAAAAACATTTGAAGAGAGTACTGACAACAAGGTGGTCCAGCAAGAATGAAGCCTTGAAAAGTGTTTAGACGTGTTATAACACGATTATAAAGACACTTGAAGATGTTCATCAAGATCAACAGTCTGAAAATGACACGAGAGCTACTGCTAAATAACTCATTAAAAAGATGAAAGACTTTGAAACAATTGCTACAATGCACATTGCATCAACTTTGTTTAAAGTATTGTCTCCTGTCACAGTGTTCCTGCAATCCAAGACGATAGACTATGGAATTATTCCCAAAGTTCTTGCAGAGACAAAAGAAACGCTACAAAGCTTAAGGAGTTATGAAGAATGGGACAAAATAGATCATGATGTGTCACAGTTTGCTCACAACAATGATGTGGAGCTAATCTCGAAACAGAGACCAACAAAACAAAAGCGCTTCATGGATGAGCTTGCTATTGACGGGACCATAAGAGAACCATCCAAGAAAATGAAAGTTGAAGTTTTTCTCACGGATTCATTGTGTTTACAAATTGAAGACAGATTCCCAGGAAAATCACTTGACATGATTCGGCAAATGTCATACTTTTCTCATGAGGGAATTTTAGAAGTAGCAAATAAGGTTGAAAAAGGAAAAACCCCAAAACCCTCAACAGTAGAAGATCTGTGCTCCTATTACAACCTGGATAGCGAACTTGTCATCTCAGAAATGGAAACATTTAGCAGACTGTACAAGGTCACTCACCATGAAATAGACATATCTGACATTCTTCATAAACCTGAAGATAAATCGGAAGACGAGGCGTCGTCAAATCAGGAAGAAGAAACGGATGAAAATGAAGGAGGTGAAAAAGAAAAGAAAAATAAAAGTTAGAGAATGACAGACCAGTGGATTAAAAGAGGCTTCATTCGACCTTATCGTTGCATTATGCATATTTCAGGTTTTCCAAATCTAACTGTTATGTACAGAATCCTCCTTACGCTGGCAGTTACAAGTTGTTCTGCATAGTGAACTATGAGTAGATTGAAGATTGTGAAAAATCGGCTACGCAGTAGTATGGGTGATTTGTGGCTTTCTAATCTTTTAATTTTAGCTTCTGAAAAAGACATTTTCAAAGCGATTCCAAATGAAGAAATAGTAAAAAAATTTGCATTGACAACTTCTCTGAGAAAACAACTTTTATTATATCAATCGTTCAGAGCATCAAAGTGACAACATCAAGTGAGAACAACGAAAAAATCTCTACAGACATGTAAAAATTGCAATATTCCTTTTATTTATATTTTCACATTCTGAATAAATTGTAAAATATAGTTTTCCTTGTAACTCAAAACACTTCTACTTTTTTTTGGTCACCTTTATGCCACCATTTAAATATCAAATATGGTACCACCAACCGCCGGGCGTCGTTCAGGTGGCCAGAGGGGATAACTGAATTTGGGATGGGACATGCGCCATAATCTTTGGGGAGGATGGTCACCCCTGATTGTGAATATGCGTATATGTGAGTAGTTACTATTCGTCGTCGAATATAACAATGCCTGAGCTCGCGCAGCAGCTCCTTCCCCAAAGTACTGCTACGAACACTGCAAGTATCAGGGCATGAGCATTTGTGAATATTGTAACGCAACAGAAATGCGGTCCTCATCGTTACATAAATAGAATTATTAAAAATATAATAAGTAAATAAATATTTAACCCCCATAATAATACAAAGGTCAAATAAATACATTTATAATTGTGTAAAAATGAATAAGGATGCAAGGTATGGATAACAATAAAAAACAAACCTGTAAAATAGACAATAGTAAGAAATCAAAGTTCAGTGAAAAGTAAATAAATCAAATATACTGATAAGAATTGTAAAAAAAGAAACCAATATCGAAAATGTTAAAGTAAATAACAGTGAAATTAAATAAAAATGAGTCAATAATTGACATTAATCGAAAGTAATGATTCTGAATTGAATGATGTTATTTTATTACCATGAATGTTATGTTAAGGTTTGTGTTAGATTATGCAACTTACTTGTTGATGTAATAGCAAGTTATGAAGCAAAATGTATTATTTGATTACTGTTATAGAAAGGTGGAGAAAAGCAGTTAATTAGTGTTAATTGATCTCAATTTTCTTATATGTGATCCATAGATCAAGATAAAGTTGTTGTTAGTTATAAAAAGAATAATTATTTGTGTAAATGTAAATAGTTAAGGTTTGATTATATATATAAACTTATGTAAAAAGGCTATAGTTGTTAACCAGTTATAATCAAAGGTAGGTCCATATATAATAAAAGGCCTAACAGCCAATAACACAATATAACAACTCAAAACATAAAGGTTAGGTAAAGAAGTTAATAATAATTAATGAATACAGTTCAAGGAGTTAGAAAAAACATTTGATAATTAATAATAAATGATAAACCAACTCAATATAAACGAAGTATGATAATGCCATAGTGTAATGATATCGATTGATAACGTTTGATATCGGAAAAATAATAATTATGAAAAGAAACAGACTAAGATGGAAAAACCAGCAGAGTATATGTAGACATTAGTAAACAAGCTATAAATAAAGTTATATTCCGATATAATGGAAGATTAATAAGGAATGGAAGAATAATATATGAAATTATCACTATATAAAAACATTGAAAAAGAATAAAAATAAATTTGTTGCTAGGGACAACAAAAATTAAGATAATTTGTTGATAGGTATTATTGCAATTTATGATCTGAACGTGATGAGATTAAAACACAAAGAAATGGTTAATATAAATCACCTATTCTAAATTATTTCGATACAGTTATAAATCACAAAATATTAATAGTTATTTGTCTTAATTATGCCAGCAACCTTTAACCAAATCGTATAATGGTATCGTCTAATAATAATAATAAGTAATTGACTTCCACAAGGAATGACTTGGATTGTCCAACATCAGAAGGAGAATTATTGAAAATTTAATGAAATATTAATAAAATATAAAGAACCAACTGTGTAAAGAACTAATACTACACACCACACTGAAAATCATAACCATTTAACTACATTGGACATCACTATTTACTTCATACGATAGAAAAAACGTATTTGGATCCAGAATTTGCCGAAGAACACAATCACCAGTCTGGCCGTAAATAAACCAAGGGAGCAGTATTTCCGAGTTAACCAGGACTAAGGATTCCACTTTATTGAACTTGAAGAAAAGAATAAAGAAAACCATCTCCTTTCTGATCGACACGAGGCATCATTTCACGAGGTTAGAAATCAACTGCCTTCAAGGGCCGCTTCGTTCTACGTCTGGTAATTTACAATTGTATAAATAATATTAAACAACACAACACTTGAAATTTGTAATATCTTGCATTCTTATCTATGTATTTCTAATCTTCCCCGCAGTTACAAGAACCTTCACACCCTGAAATAAATTAATTATATAAAAAAAATATATATGACTGAATGTAAAATAAAATATTGGACCGAACAACAATCGATTAACGCAACGTATACCCTTTCTTATATATCAAGTAAAACCAATCTTATTGAATGTTAACAAGTTGAATTAATAAAGAAACCTTGTATAATTTCAGGATCTTATTATTTGGGTATTACTTAATGAATTGGGAATAAGAATTAACAGACTAAGTGTATAATACCTAGTCACCGTACACGGTGGGTTAACCTATAAATTTCGTTTGTTCCGGACTTGGAGCGCTTGTTGCGGAATTCTCCGACACCAAAGAGAATAGAGTTAAACACGAAATTTCAATAATTCTCTGTAAGGCAGACTAGGGCTGAGCGGAATTTTAGAATAACACACTACATATTTAAGTTACATTCACACAAACACTTGTATCTTAAATAGAGAGATAAGATAATCATAATTACCGGTATTGCTATATCCAGCAACCCCAGATATATAAGAAATTGAAATATATTAAAATAATCAAAGAGAGGTATATACGAGAGAGATATAATAAATTAACAACTCTACAGTGTGACTTAAACCGCACGTACGAGTTGAGTAACAATATGCACTAATGTATAATTAATCCCTTCTCGCCCTAATTGATTACGTATGTTGTGTTTTCAAGTAACTAAAAGTGAAAACAATGAATGCAGTGGAGAAGGTAGATGGTTCCATTTAGTATAGGCCTAGTAAGTTAATGATGTAGAAAAACAAGCAACGTAGACATATTTAATAAATAGTAGTGGAACAGGAAAGACTATATTTCATGCTGAATAAAATTAGTTTAGGAAATTACGATGATCATAGTATAAACAAAACAGAGGAATTAAAAGGAAATGGACTAGAGACAGAAAAACCCAGAAAATAAATTGTGTGAAATGACAGAGCTTCTATGTATATTATTGTAAACTAAAAACTTACATTAAAGAGTAAGTGATAAGGTGTCATTATGATTTCATTTGGATGACGTCTAATTAAAGTAAATGACCAAATGTGTTGCAAATGAAATGGGAATACAACGAAGCAAAGATGACAGAAAAGAGAAATGATTTTCGAACCACTTGCGATTCATCTTTCACCTGACTCGTATGCTTGATATGTTGTTATTTGTTGTAATAAAGTGTTCGTTTCTTTAGGAGTTCATTTACAATCTTATGCTCTATAGGTTAGTAACTGTGTTAATGAATATGCGTATTTAGTTACGTTGGAAATATTCTTACATTGTATAAAAGAAGAAGAAACTGTACTTAGGTGAGCCGTGTTTGTACGTTTATATGCACCCATTCATGTATACTTTTTACGGGTATATGGATGTTTGCCTTATGCAGTATTAAGCTTTAATAATTAGACGTAAAATTTTACATGGTTTTAAAATAACAAGCTTTTAAAGTAACTTGAAGAAGCTATTTTTTACCTGTTCACTTTGGTATTGTTATGTAGCTGTTGCATAATTTTAACAATTTCGAGGATACCACAGTTTTCCCAAGTGCTTCGTTTTTGGATTTCGTTAATCACAAAACGCATTTCCGTATTACTTGAAGTAATGTAATAAATAAAAGTCCTTATAGGTAATAGAAGGACAAGAGTTTTGAAGACTGTCTAATCCTGGAGTGGGATATGTTATCGTTTGACATGTTTAGCAAGGTATAGCGTCCAAGATACAGCTGCTTGCCGGTTCAGGTTACAGCATTGCATGATTAATTATTATCAATGCCAACGGGAGACGTTGCAGTGTCTCAGTTAATTCTGCACTGACCCCTAGCGCCCGTCACCTATTAACGTCCATTATAGACAACATAGCGTTAACCTACATATGTCATCATCCCACTTAATATTTTGTTGAAAAAAAGAAAGGTTTGTGGGTTTAAAATCTACAATGATATAAGAAGAATTTATTATCAGTCAATCAGTGATAGTTTTCGTTGACGGTCACGAATGTACACTGTTGTTCAAAATAGCGTTGAGTTAGAGAATATTGCCATGAAACACAAATTTAATGAAACGTTTGTGGACAAATTTACCTTAAATACAAACTAAGGTATATGCAATTCAATGTATACTACAGCTGAAGTATTTCGTTTGATGATACAGTCAAAAAATATATTTGTTGAGTCGGCCGCGCCAACATATTTGTTTGTTACTTTACTGTTTTATGTAATTGATGTATACATGTATTTTCTTAACACAAAACTTTTTATTATTTGGCACTGTCATGCTATTTTGTACATATCAGTATGTGTTTCAAAAATATGTGTACCCTTGCGTACTGACAAATATTTGCTGGGTTGACTACGTGGAGTTCATAGAGGGCTATTTATTTAAAGAAACAAGAATTTGAATAGAGTATAATAGCGTGAGGGAAAAATAAACCAGAAGAAGCAACTACTTAACAAGTTTTGTCTCTTTCTCTTTGTTAGGATGAAAACAAGTTTTGCCTATTTGAAGAAATCAATTGTATGCCTTACGTTAGAAATAACGTCTCGTAAATTCTCTTCCACCCAAATTTTCTTTACTTCAGTTACGCATTATAAAAGTTAATAAAATTATACGCAACCGTAAGCATTATGTTAGGTAAATTCTATGCGAATTTACATTCTATAACTTTGTTCTCAGTAATGTAAAATGTCCGTATAGTATATTTGTAAAAGCATCTCTCGAAATGGAGATAATACTTTATGAATCACCTAAGATAGTATGTATAGACCAAATAAAATTTACTATATAGCTTAAATTTAAATGACTACATAGGCAGTAAAACTAATTCGGTCATGTTTTTGTAAAGTGTTTTTTTATCCCTCCTAATTACCCACTTAAGCAAGCAGATCAGTATTGAGTTTTGGTGTTACGTTCGTTCGTCTGTTTAAACCTGAAACGGCTGGACGAAATTTTACAAATGAGATATCAAATCGCACGTATAAAATGTGAAAATGTAAATGTGGACACAAAATTTTACAAAAGTAAACAATGGATGCTACAACTATATGATGTAACATTTGGAAAAACCTATCGAGTTTGCTGTAATGTCAATAATAAAGAAAACAGAAATTTTTAATTGTAATAAAAAGTAATTGACCTTAAAATTACTACCCGATTACGTCTACTCGACGAAGACAATTGTTATAACTAAGAAATATATTTCAATGTTATTTACAGCCTACGTTGGTTAGATGAACAAGAGAATTTTTGTATTTTTGTTGTTGTTGTTTAAGAAGTGAGAGAAGAACAGGCAAACCAAGGTATACTATGTGTTTACAAGAAATCAAGTGATGTTAAGCCTACTTGAGAACTTATTTATTCCCAACTCCCTGTGTCGTAAAAGGAAATACTAAAGACAGTAATTAAGTCTGTGTGCGAACAGTGACTTCGTAGATCCATGAGGATGTACAAATGACTACGAATACGTTATAATCTTGCAGTTGTTTGCAACACATATTTGCTAACTTTTCATTATTCCGTTTAGGAACGTTCTTGCTCCTTCTGTTTGCCAATAAGTAGAAAAAAATAACAGCAATAAGTAATAATGGATTGTTCATGCATGTAGACTTATGTCGCCTCATAATTACGCTTTGAAAACCACTTATTAGAATGCACGACGACTTATTTGCTAGTGACGACGGCCTTTCCTTCAGCACAGTTTCTCTCCTCAAATAAATATCAGAGGCACCTACTGCTGACAATTACTTATTTAAAAATTGTTGTGTTTAAGTATATAAAATTTGGGAGTTCCCTTTGAATCGCAGCTCTGTTAGCGCACTTTCAGAGCTAATTAGCGCACTTTCACATTCATGAACAACATGAATAGTCTTCACTTCTGTGTCTCGTTACCGTTCATTCTTGACGCTTGTATTTTCTTAAAGTGTGCCGATCTTTGTTCGGCATATTCGAAAAATCGCGCGCGAGGGCCACGGCCTTCGGAATAGTACGTTTACTGAGCGAGGTAGACGCGCTAGCGAGCAATGTTGTTGTATAGATTAAACTATTTGGCGGTGGCCTTGACCGACAATATTTGTGTGGCAGGTTCCGGATCAGCTGATTACGTATTTTTCCGTATTCACATACACAGGAACACTCACTCACTCATGTACACATGACAGAATAATATACAGTAAGCAGCAAATCATACATACCTGGTAAATCTAGAAGAAATGTGTCCTCGTAAGACGCATGCAATCTCCTTATGGCACATAGTCCCATGTTAAACATAACAGCATGAGTTGCAAAGAAATATAGTTATTTCCGGTTTCCAAATAAAGGTTGTTCCACCTGCAGAACAAATATGTCAAAATATATATAATGCCTTGCACAGTAAGAGAAAATGTTCCCACGGCACTAGAATGCCAGATATATAATTTTCAATATGGCCATAGATGTACGTATAATTAAGGGTGCTGGAGTAATGAAAGAAATGTCCTACCTAATAAAGTGGCAACGCTACTGACTATTGCCACAGAAATCTCAGAGAGCGCTATTCTTCATATTTAGTTGTTTGTTGTGCATAACTTTGGTAAGTATTTATTGTATTCGTCGTTGGTATGATGGTACGAATTTAGTCGCAAAGCTTTCTTTATTTCCTAAGAATAGTAGAAACTTACGTTATCTGTAGTCCTGTACACAATAATTAGAACTGCCATTACAATATCAGATCACTTTTTTTCACCTTCCTATTTTTGTATGCTCAATCATAGAAGTACTCTGTTATACTTCGTACTGTTTCAAATGTTTTATTTGCTAGAAATTGAAAAACCAAACCAAGAAACGTCTCAGAAGATGTTTCTTGTAAAACTATTTATTACCTTCTTTTAATTGTACTCACAATCAAACCGTGAAATATATAAAACCGTAACCAAAAAGCAAATCAAAACCGAAGTTCTTCTTTGTTACTCAAAACGCGTAAGGTGATTAGTATAGAAATATTTATGTAAATTAATATTAAAACCACTCAAATTACAAGCAATTTGGTAGCTAATGTATAGTTTTCTAATTTTCTTTACGTCAGCTAATGCTTAGATATAACAAATTTTACAACAGTATATTGCACAAAGTGACTGGAATAATTATTAAAGAGAATTTGTATGTTACAGAGCAAACGAAAAATGAAAATTATAACACACAAACAGTGTTTTGAACGTTGATTCTCGCCGTCGCCCTATCGGAGGTAAGCAGTTTTAAAATCTTTACTGTGTTTAATGCTATCTTACACATACTAAAAACATGTTACGGTTACACAAACGTTTATTAAAAAAACCGCTACAGTAAATGACTTGAATTAAGTTTTGGCATTTGCCATCAAGAGTAACAGCTAACCCATAGACACGGTTATTTATGAGATGAAATATTTCCTTTTGTTTACTATCGATGTGTTTAGAATCGAAACTTTAAATTTTATCCGCAGTTCCAATTGCACGAACCTCTACGTACACGATATATTTGCACTCTTGGACATAGTTCTCTTTTTCTGTACTTACATAAACATTTCTCAACTTTCTTGTAAAGGAATTAACTTCTCGTACAACCTTACGAGGAAACTTAATAAATACATGCTTTAAGGTTTTGATAGCGTTTTCTGTGGACCTCCTCTTACGCGTTTATCTTTCCTGCGCCGCTAATATACGACTATGATTCTATATTCATTAATATGGAATATTTCATCACCCTTCTTTATTTCGCAAATGTCTGAGCACTGCCTATAAGCGTTGCCTATAAAGTGTTTTATTGTAATGAAAGCGATATAGTGATATATACCGTTTTATTATGTAAATCAAAACTTCTTTACTAAATTAGCTTGACTGTATTAAACCTCAAAATGTTGGAAAAAACGCAAGCTTATCGTATGAGCGTATTTTCCTTACCGTGTAACCTCCATGATAATCCAATGATTGTTGAATAAATTACTTTTTAAAATTAATTTTAAATATCAAGTAACGACCGAAGAAGAATTTTGTTACATTTAAAAATTCCCATTATTAAGGCTATGCATAAGATGTTACTATTATGGCTGTTACTCCATTATGGCTGTCACGTATATATTTAATTTTCTCATGAATGTAGTAACCAAAATGTAATTTGAATACAAAACACGAAAGAAAAAATTACTGGAATAAGGAAAAGAAAAACTTAGATTCAAATCTTCAATTTTGTTCTTAACAATATTGTTACGACAGTCTAGTGATCTCGTATGGTACAGTGGAAAACAAAATACAAGACACCAATTAATTCACTAATCACCAGCTTTAATAGTCACAATTAAACAGTTTGTAATCAGCAAGATCGTATCTTACAACAGATCAAATAAAAATTGTTAACACGCAATAAAATGTAAAAAATAAAAATATAAAACACATAACACTCGCCACAATACTTCCAACCGCACTGGAATAAATTCCCACTAAAACGCATTGTGTAATCGCCTAACAATAACTGAAAACGAAGCATCAGGTATGGGCTATTTATAGTCTGCAGGCTTCCATAATATGCGTCCTTAACAAGCAATCGAAAATTTTAGAGGACACTTCAGCGCTACCTTCGCTGAAACACGCACTAATTGGGCTAATTGAGAAGCGTCTCGAACAACGCTTTCGAGTGTACGAGATTGTTCAGTATTACGTAACACTGCCTCCCGTGTTAAGTGTAACACACACACACAAACATTACAGCTGGACTCTGCTGGGATAGCAGAGGACATGTAAACCGTTCTGTAAGGGCGTAACATATAATAATAATGTTTACACTTTCACCCATTCGTTCTGAAGTTTCTCAGCGTAAACCACGAAAAGCACCCCACGACTTTTTTTCATGTCACGAAAAGCAGAAAATGTTCCTTGTCGCTCTAGCTATAATTCTGTGTTTTTAGATTGACATTACCATGGATTTTTACTTCCATGTTCCTTAAGGAAATGGAAGTATGGTGATGGCAAAAAAATCGCTTTCGAGATTATTGCAGATTCTGATTGTGCTACACTCAAAACATGAAAAAAAGGCATTTTTCGAAAAGTGTGTGTGTCTGTCTGTCTGTAGATTTTTTTTATGGCAAACGATAACAGTCGCAAATTCAAACAGAATCAAATAATTTTTTTCACACAGTCCTTATTTGTAGAGTACTCAAGACCTATTGTTTTTGGTGGAGATCGATTAAGGGAAAGGAGTAGTTTACCAGCAACGGTTTTTTTTTAATGAAGGGTAATTTTTGTCTATGACAAACGATAACAGCCGCAAATACAAACAGAATCAAATAATGTTTTGCATACAGACCTCAACTGTAGAGTTCTCAAGAACTATTGTTTTTGGTGAAGATCGGTTAAGGGAAAGGGGTAGTTTACCTGCAAATTTTTTTGTTTTAAAAAGGTATTTTATATGGCAAACGATAACAGCCGCAAATTCAAACAGAATCAAATAATGTTTTGCATACAGACCTGAATTATAGAGTTCTCAACACCTGTTGGTTTTGGTGAAGATCGGTTACGGGGAAGGAGTAGTTTACCTGCAACATTTATGTTTTAACAAGGGTAATATTTTTTATGACGAAAGATAACTGCCGTAAATTCAAATAGAATATAATAATTTTTTGCATACGTTCCTGATTTGTAGAGAACTCAAGGCCTGTTGATTCTGGTGAAGATCGGTTAAGGGAAAGGGATAGTTTACTAGCAACATTTTATGTTGTAACTAGAGAAGTGTTTTCATGACGAACGATAACTGCCGCACATTCAAACAGAATCAAATATTTTTTTGCATGCATCCCTGAATTGTAGATCACTGAAGGTCTATTGATTTTGGTGAAGATCGGTTAAGAGAAAGGGGTAGTTTACCTTGCAACGTTTTATGGTTTAACAAGAGTAAAGTACTTAATTTTGATAAATAAAGTATCCTGATAAGAAACTCATAATAATCCACTGTAGAAACGTGGATGAAATATCTATAAATGAAGAGGTGAACTGGGTGGGGGTAATTTTCTATTAATGAAAATTATAGTTGAAAGGGGAGGGGGGATTTTTTATATGTGTACTACGTTATCGGCAACAAAGAAGTAGTTGTTTGTTAAAATTCCTTCCCGGGCTGTTCAGCCGTAGTCCAATGTTTTCTGCAAAAGCAGAATTTTCGGCAGTCCATCGACTGCCATCATCAGTGAAAATCGAGTGCGTTAGTGACCACAGTACTGTGGTTAAGGCTGAAGTAATAAGTATAAAGAAGTAGTTTCTATGGAAATATTTCATTTCGAATATGATTTTAAATGTAAATCTTACAACATGGAAGTCATGTATGGTTCTCCATACCGATATTTAACATTATTCTATGAGGAGCTGGAATTGAATTTTATAAACTTCAGTATAATTTGTTGAATATTGTGGTATCACTTAACCTAAAGTTGTGTTTCAGGTAAAAATATAAAACAATTTATATTGTGTACATATACTTGTAAATTTTACGAATTGAGTGACATATGAGTTACAATTAAATATTTATACTTTCTACAGACGTGGTCTAATTTCCTTCTGCTTTGCAGACGTTTCAGTTAAAGCAACCGTAATCACTATACTTTTAGTACTAGATGTCGAAGCTGCAGCGTATTAGTCCTCTCGTATAAAAGAGAAAGAGAACGACTAAAGTTGGAATAAAGAACAAATAAACCCGGTGTGTTTATTTGTGTTTGTTTCATCTTGGCTTCAGCAAACTTCAGGGGTTGAAGCAAATTAGTATTTATTAGGCCCGTATGTGAACCTTTTGACTCCGAAATGTTTAAACTTGCAAATACTAGGAACAAAACCTGGCTTGACCTAGATTGAAGATCCTATAGTACCAATGGGACTTTGTAAGAAGGTCAAGAATGTTGAGGAAGCATGTTCTTCTGGTCGGATTCCTGAACATCGAAATCAAAACAACAGAGTCATGTGGCTTTGTCCTCTTTACCGACGCCTAACCTGCAACTTACCGGGTTCTCAAATCCGTACCTATCTCACTCCTCACCTTCGGACAACCAAGCTCAGCCTTAATCCTACGCATTCTAGTTTCCCGACAAACCTAGTTTTTCACCCCGCACGATATGGCTGTACTGCGTTTTTCAGATATTCGTCCAAGGAAGAGGTCCCTAAGTTCCAAAAGAAGAAACTTTAGTTCTTCGCACTGCAAGGCTAAGACGGTCAGACAGTTGAAGATGAAGCTGTTATGTTCACGTATCCCCTGTCGACTTTGACTTTGATTTCCATGTGACTCGCTGTCTATTCTCGAGTCGACACTATGATTTGTATGATGTACGTGATTTTTGCCGTGCTTCGTACCAAGTTCTGTCCTAAAGACAAATTGAAATCTCTACTTCTGTTTAAGACGTTCCCATGTTTGAAACTCATTACGGCCTCGCTTTCGGAATTAATGTGAAATTTGCACCAAACTATTTTCGGACAACCGAAAATATTGATGTATGTCGTAATTTGTATATGTCAAATACATTTATGTGTATATGCTCTATATGTATATAGGTGTTGTATATGCTCTTTCTTTATCCGGCAGGACATTCTTTAGAGTTTAAAAATTTATATTGAAAATTTACGTTTAAGCAAATGGATCTAATACATGAGAGAGATTAATCAAATTACATTTGAGAATGTGAATTACACTTGTTTTATTCAAAGTCAAACAAAGAATTTGGATTTCTAGAAATTGTGATTTGTTTTTATTTTATTTTACCTTGTCATGTATTTTTAAATGCAGCTATTTTATGCGAGTTCTGTTATTACACATTATTGAGTTGCATTTTTTCACAGAGGTCACGAACTCTGTTTAAATAGTGTACTCAAATATTTGTTCAGGCTTCTAAGTTTAAAATATGTAAGTAAACTTTAATTAAACACGAATTCGTAAATTGAAACATTGTCTTCATTGGGTTTGATGTTTTAAGGATCTCATGCTAGTTATTTATTCGTAAATTTGTTGTTTTTTATACTTCACTTTTGTGTCAAAATTTGTCAAGCAAAATCTGTTTGAAAATTTAGACGTACACACACACACACACACACACACTCACGCAAGCACAGAGTACATGCTTGATTTACGTGTTTGATACGTAACAAATAAAATTCTTAGGCCTACATATTACCTATTTCACTTCCTTCATCTGTCGGAAATTATGGGCCTCATTGCCATCTTTCCAAATATCTCCTCACATCTGTAAAAACGTAGATATTTATTATTTATTGCTATTACTATACCAGTTACCTTTTAAGGAACATTGTTTCAATATTCTTTACAATTTAGTATTAACTGTCGTCAAGAAAATAAAACATCGGTACATAAGCTAACAAATCGCAAATGTAACTTCAGCATTCATTTCAATACACATATTAACAGAATACTCATGCATAAAAAATATTGATACCACAATTCATTTATGGTTTTTACGTAACGATGGAAAGAAATGTTAATGATTATACGTAAAAAAGATACTTACTGGAAGGAGTTGAATAATCCTTCTGACTTCTTTAGAAAATTTTAAAAAACAAATATATTATAAATTGTGATTGAATTTCCATAGAAACTCTTCGATTGTTAACATAAACTTGAAATGGTCGTGTACAATATAAAGTTACATAAAATCATATAAAGCGTTATATGAATCAGTTACACAGCAGTTATCGTCTTTTACAATTTTTATAATTACAGGATTAGGAAACATTTAAAATATAACTTATGGGCCAAAAAACATTTGAATCACGGTAGATATAGAACACACAGTTGTAAACTAACGTCTGGCGCTAGAATTAATATTTGGTAAGTAAAGTATTGTTACGACGGTCTAACTGATCGTCGTATGGTACAATGGAAAACAGAATACAAGACACCAATGAAGTTATTAAAAACCAGCTTTAATTATCACAATGAACAATTTGTAATTAACACCTTATTCAACAAGATTATACTTTTTTGACAAGATTGTTGTATAAGGTATTCGTACAATATTTCAAGTTAATCTGTCTACACAAATAATAATTTCAACTATAAAGAATTCCGCACCACAATCACTTTTCACTAATACACCACTTGAGACGCACTGTCTAAATCGCCCGACATAAAACTGAAAAATAAGCAGGAGGTATGGGCTATTGTAGTTTGCAGCGTTCCATAATATGCGTCCTTAACAAACAATTTGAAAATTATAGAGGATACTTCAGCGCGGCCTTGGCAGAAACACACACATCGGCAGGGGTAGTCGAGAAGCATCTAGGAGGACACCATCGAACGCACGAGACGTTTCACAGTACGTAACATTGTTGGCGCATGTTAAGTGTCACGTATGCACATATTCATTACACCTGGGCTCTGCCGAGGATCATGTAGACCGTTCTGTAATTGTGTAACAGTATTTAAACATTATTATGATGCAACTAAATGGATGCTAGTAAGATATCTGTGCTGAAAGCTGTCGACCCATGATGCAACGGAATTAACGGAATCGTCTAAAAGAAAATGTACGTAGAGACACGATGGAACGCACTGCTGCTGGATATAGAGCAGACAGAAGAACGTAAACAGAAAGAAGAAGAAATGAAGCCTGAAGCAGAAATTTTTTTATGAGAAAATGGGCAAAGGATACAAGAATTAAGTGGATTCACACGACAAAACTGGAGTTAACACGTGAATGCTTTGTTAGCTTCATGGTGACTTGAGCAATCATAATCAAAAATATTTTAATTTAACGACTGTGTGGAAAATACGAAACAGTTGGTGTATACTGTGAAATATTTGACTTTGTGTATAAAAGTATCATTTAAAAACATAAGAGAACAAACACAAACCAAAGTCTAGTAGATAATGAAACTATAGTCAAAACAAAATAGTTGAAGAGACTGCCTAATAATAAAAACCTGACGTACAAATGCAAGAAAATAAGTACAAAGAAGAACAGTATTACAACATGTCTTTGGTAATAGCCCATACATACAAACGTTTATATACATATCTTTCTATACATATTACAGCACAAAATACGTGCTTAAAACACGCACGCACGCACACTCACATTTTTACATCTGTTCACAACCCGTTCTGACTCGTACTCCTGGTAAATACTCGTACGACTCCAACAGACATTCGCAAAACACATGTTTAAATATTGAGAAATGTGGCAATTGAATAATTTTGTATTTATGATTATGTACGTGCATATGTAGGTGGTCGCTACTTGTCGTGGAAGACAACGCAACAGTGTCTCAGCTCCCGCAGCGGCCCCTTCCCCAAAGTAATGCCATAAACACCGGAAATATCAGGGCATGAGCGGTTGTGTGGAGTATGGTCTAAAATATAATTCAATCCCTAATTAATTGTGTATGTGTGTGTTTTATAATAAACTGAGAGTGAGTACAATGAACACAGTGAAGAAGGTGAAGAGTAATTCAGCTAATATAGTAAGATAATGATGTACAAAAAAAGAAACTTGGCAAACAAATATATAGGAAATAGAGACAAATAAAAGAGACATATTAAAGTAGTTGTAATGGAGCTTGAAAGGCTATTTCACGATGAAGAAATTAATTTAGGAAATTGGGATAAGCTTGCTATAAACGAAAGAGAAAAATGGAAAAGAATAGAGTAGAGACAGAATGTAAATTGTCTGGAATGACAGAGTTTCTATATATATATTGAAGTAGGTAATCTAAGGACACACATTAGGGCGTTAAGCAAACAGGGTAAATGATATCGTGTCATTATGATGTAATTTGGATGACGTCTATTTAAAGTAAGTAATCGAATGTGTTGCAAATGAATGAGAAAGCAGCAAAACAAAAAGAGGACAGAGAAGACAAATGATTTCCGAACCACTTGTGAATTCATCTCTGAACTGACTCGTATGTTTGATATGTTGTGGTTTGTTGTAATAATCTTCATTTCTTTTGGAGATAATTAAGTCTTATACTCTATACGTTAGTAGGGTGAACGCTCATGAATGTGCGTATTTAGTTACGTTGAAAACTTTCTTACATCGTGTAAAAGAAGAAGAAACTATCCTTAGGTTGGCTGCGTTTTTACATTAGTGCATACTCCGCAAAACTGGTAATACCCTGATATTCCCAGTATCCGTGGTATTACCTTGTGAAAGGCGCCGCTGCGCAAGTTGAGACATTGTACGTATCTTTGACGAAAAGTAGTAACCACACATAGGGGATTACGTGTCTAGTATATGGACGTTTGCCTTATGCGTTGTTAATGTTTAACGACTAACACGTAAAATTTTACTTGTTTGTAAAATAATATGCTTTTAAAGTAACTTCAAGGCTTCTTTTTATCTTGTCGTTTTAGTATTTTTCTGTGGCAGTTGAATAATTTCAATATTTTTAACGATACAATAGCCTTCCCAAGTGTTTCCTTCTGGATTCGTTAATCACAAGTCGCATTTCCGTATTACTTAAAGTAATTTAATAATTAAAATTCCTTATAGGTAATAGAAGGACAAGAATTTTGAAGACTGCCTAATCTTGGAGTGGGATATGGTATCGTTTGACATGTTTAGCAAGGTATAGCGTCCAAGAAACAGCTGCTTGCCGGCTCAGGTTACAGCATTGAATGATTAATTATTATCAATGCCAACGGGAGACGTTGCGGTGTCTCAGTTAATTCTGCACTGACCGCTAGCATCCGTTATCAATTAACATCAATTATAGACGAAACATCGCGTCAGTCTATATATGCCATCATCCAACTTAACGTTTTGTTTGAAAAAAAGGAAGGCTTGTTGGTTTGAAAATTAGAATGACATAAGAAGAATTTACCATCCGTCAATCAGTGATATTTTCCGTTTGTTGTTCAAATGTATATTGTTGTTGAAAATAGCGCTGAGTTAGAGAATATTGCCACTCACAAATGCAATTTAACGTTTGTGGACTTATTTACCTTGAAGACAAACTAAAGTATTTGTAACTCAATGTACACTACAGCTGAAGTATTTTATTCGGTGATACACTAAAAAAATATATTTGCTGAGTCGGCCGCTTCAGCATATTTGTTTGTCACCTTACTGTTTTATGTAACTTATTTATATATTTTTTTAACAGAAAAGTGTTTATTTTTTGGCACTGTCATGCGATGTTGTATAAATCAGTGTGTGTTTGAAAAATGATGTATAGGCTTGCAAACTGATAAATATTTGGCTGCGTGGAGTACATATATTTATTTAAAGGAACAAGAATTTGAATAAAACATTGTAAATTCAAGAATAAAGATACACAAGAAGAAGCAGCTACTTAACGGTTTGTATATTTTCCCTTCGTTAGAGATAAAAGCAAGTCGTTTTTCCTACTGGAAGAAATTAATTGAATGCGTTATATTAGTAAATAGTTTCATAGATTCCTTTCCACAGAAATATTCTTTACTTTAAGTATACGAGATAACATTAATACAACTGTAAGTAACCGAAAGCATTGTTTTAGATAAATGTAAGAATTCGCATAATCTCATTCTCAGTGATGTGAAATGTTTGTATAATACTTGTGTTATATCTACTTTATGCATGACTGTTTTCGCGAACGATTATGACAACAGCTGGGTTAACTTTACACACAGCATTAGACTACATTAAAAATTAATGCAGCGCATTGTGCTGCTATTTTACTGAAGTGCCAATTAACCTACTTACTAATTACATAACCGCATAATTGGACACTGTTCCTTGCACATCTGCAGGAGTTAAATGGAGCCATACAAACATAATGTAAGCGGAGGTTACTCTTTTTTCACTGACGGTAAAGATCATATTAATGTCGTATGTTGTGCAACGGAATTCTTATTTATTTTTAATTAATAAATTTGTGTTAGTGGTTATAATCACAAACAGAATAAACACTGTTAGCACACCACTGTAGAAAAATTATTCCGGTTAGCGATATCAAGCATCGCAGCTCATTATCAGATCGGAATAACAATAATGGTACTAGACAGTTGTATACGAAGCGTTTCCTGACACATGTATTGTTCTTTATTGTTGTTTGGAGAAGTATATCTGAAAGTGGAGATAATATTTCGTGAATCATAATATATACTTCCTGAATACCTAACTACGCAAGTAGGTCGGTATTGCGTTTAAGTGTTACATTCGTTCGTTCGTTTAACTCTAAAACTGGTAGACGAATTTTGTCAAATGAGGTATCAAATGGCACATCTTAAATCTGAAAGTGTAAAAGTGGATACAAAATTTTCCACAAGTGGCATTGGACGCTGCACATCACACCTTGCAAAATTTGGAAAAACCTATCGAGTTTGTTATCATTTTAGTAATAAAGAGGAACGATATTTTCATTGTAACAGAAAGAAATTGATCTTAAAATTACTACCCGAATACTCCACGAAGACGATTATTATTAGTAATGAATTTACAGGATCTTTACAGCTGATGATGGTCAGAGTGATAAAATAATTGTTTGTATTTGTTTTGTTCTTTAAGAAGTGAGAGAAGAAAACGCTGTGTGTAGAATATTTGTTTAATGTAAGACTTGTATATTATTCATGTTTGTCATACCAAACAAATATTTTACTGCTTTTTTCATGAAATTTGTTTTTCCTATAGGGTAATTAGAAACTTTTATTTCAAGTAACACTGTCTTTTCCGCAGTCAGGATTTTTGTTGAAAAATAGTTATCCAATTATATCCTGTTTTACTTTTAAATTGTCTGTGCATAGTACCGCCTATAATCTAAAATGTACATTTTCTAAGTACCAGTACTTGATATAATCCACAGGCAATAGTGATGCCAATAGGCATGAAGGAATATATGCCTATGACTAAATCATCTAGTTTGGTCTAGTAAGTTCTACCAACCTCTAGAGGCCTATTTTGTATAGAATGGGTTTTATTTCCGTTTTGCTTGTTAATGTTATCATAATACTACATTCAGCTGTTTGCTTCAGTCTAGACAGGTTAGTTGTCTGTAAACATTTTCTAGTTGTTAATGTTTGTGTCTAAAGCCATCCTCTAGTGTGGTATAGTAGAGAAATATATAAGAAGTAATGTTAGGTATTTTTAATCGTTTTTCCAGAAAAGTGTTTCCATAACATTATTTTTAAACAGCGTTCCTCGTTATGCCACTTTAAAGACTTATTTCTAATTTGCCATTAATAAATAAAATGACAAATTTAGTTCCTATTTACTAAGTTATTACTTAGTGACAGAGACTATTCTGCGCTAAAATTAAGTGCGTCACAATGGCGTGAACTACTAGAATTGAATTAACGCGTGCCCCCACTGTCAAAATAATTGATTGTAACATTACCGATGATTTTTCTTGTTGTAATGTGAGTAACAGTGACTTAATGTTTAGGGAAAGAAATAAGTTTTTGAAACATCGTTGTTGCCATCAGCCAGTGTTGCAGTATATAGAAACATGTTTTTATAAATATTTTGTTATAGAAACGACGAGGAATTCATAAGAGAAGAAGATGTGTGAGTTCCTCGCGGAAGTAACAAGTAAAATGAAAACATCGTCGCGATCCCCTGCTAATGTAAGCAGATGACAAATGTTACAATAAAGAATTATTATTTAGATTTATTTGCAGTGGATGTGTCACCCAACAAGATTGATGGAGCTGTTTACACTGATCTAATGCACTCCTGAATTCCCCTCCCGATGTTTGACAACGATTAATATCAGTCTAGTAGTACATATGCGCAGTCTTCTTCTAATGCTGTAAGGAAGAAGAGAGAGAGAGAGAGAGAGAGAGAGAGAGAGAGAGAGAGAGAGAGAGAGAGTGAGAGAGAGAGAGACAGACAGACAGAGAGGGAGAGAGAGCGTAAGGCATAGAGAGAAAGACACTTTTAAGAGAGATTATGTTGATAATCGTGAACAGCATATCGATATTGTAAAGCTCCATCGGAGGGAGGCAATTTCTTGCAGGTGTATACGTTTGCTTAAGAATAACCGTTGTAAAGGAGTAATTGTCTTTTCGCAACAAGTCTTAGTTCCGCTTCAGGAGGCACGACAAAGTTAAGGACTGTCGCAGAGATTTGCTGTAAGCACCCTAATACTACATGTAATCAGATCGCACGCAAAGAGTACGTATATCATTCCCTCTACCTGATATAATACAAATGTTATACCTGTTCAGTAAAAAGTTAAAAAATTATTAAAAATATGACTTGTACTGAGTAAACTTTTAAGATGTAGTAAAACTGGATAAAGGATAAGACCAGTTTTTGTTGAGAATTTATTGCTGAGGGCGCCTGAGTTATGACGGCAACATATGTGTACAAGAACTTTATCTAACGGAAAAGTATTGATTTGATGTGTAGAAATATACTTGTATGATGCACATTGCCTATAATACATTTAATGACAAGTGACATTCGCTGAAATCTTATTTCTTGCCTCGATAAATTTAGCGTTCTTGACCTGTTGAGACTTTAAGGTGTGGATACTACTAATGTTAAAACGCACATCTACCTTCTTGGACGCTAGATATCTGTTGGTGACGGACCAATATCTAATACTCCTTTTATCTTCAGTCAAGTGCCTATTGGCAGATAACAAAGAATAACACACATTTTGCTTACACTGTCCTTAATATCATCCAACTTTCCTATCCTATTGTTTGCTCTGATTATTTTATATGTTTTCTTAATACACTATGCTGCTTATTCACTCCGTTTTCCCTTTCGTACTGTTAGGATTAATTTACAAGTT
The DNA here is from genome assembly GCA_034769895.1 of Magicicada septendecula. Lineage (NCBI taxonomy): Eukaryota > Metazoa > Arthropoda > Insecta > Hemiptera > Cicadidae > Magicicada > Magicicada septendecula. The sequence goes on from CM068372.1 coordinate 140,102,674, forward strand.
TCATAAACCGTCGTAAACACATTTCCAACAGCCTTTCTGTCCCTACAACTGATTTTTAGGGTTCTCGTTCAGACCGACATTTTGAAAACTGCAAATAATTTCTTCTGGACATAAAGCACCAGAGTATTATATCTAAGTCGTATTACACTTTATCTCAGTGTAACTGGTGTCTCTCTTGCAAGCAGTAAATCCTCAAGTTTGTTGAATGCAGTTCGTTCGTTTGCAATTCTGCTTTTGATTTCATCTATGCAACTCTCATAGAAATTCAATAACCTGTCTAAGTATTAAAAACTGCTAATTTTATTATTCTGTTTGATTTTTCAGTTTCCAATATTAAAATATGCTTAATAAAAAGTACCACATTTTTTAGATTATCATGATACTTTTCTTAGTTGTCTATGAAATAAAAATAATGAAAATTAAGAAATAATAATAATATTGACGAATTTTTGGTTAGAAGTCTGAAAGGGTAGATTGCCGGTTTGTCCATACGCATTCAAAGAAAGAAATGTGCAACCTCCTATTACAATGTAGAGCATTACATCCTCCCATTATGGCCTCAGGATATTAGCTAAGGTACTTATTTCCACAGACTGAGTCGATCTGGGGACTGGAAAATTTACTTTGTTTTTATGGTGTTGTCCGAAAATCGTTTATTAACTTAAACTAAAATTAATTTGTATTTTTTTCGCATTCCTATGTCTTCTGCGTATTGAATAGCATAGACTAAAATACTTTATTTTCTCTGTAAAGCCAAAAGAAGATCGTAAGTACAGGGAAGTGTTAAACGGGTACATTACCATTATCGTTATTGTCATGTCTTCTCTGCATCCTGAGGTAATTATTGTAGCATTTCAGTTCTCCAAAAATACTGTAACATTTTTAATAATGTTAGAATGCTTTTTGTTATTATACCTGTCTGGTGTCAGGTAATGGTAAACAGCAAAGAAACCTCTGGTTATTTTAAAAGCCATAATGTCTAGAATATGAGGTCACCCAAATATTGACTCCCAGGTGAAGCTGTCTCTTGTTATGGTAGCGATGATACGTATTGCATGTCTTGTAGTGAAGAGGGTGGAAGCAATCATCGATGTATCGCCGAAAACAATTGTCATGTATTCTTCCCAACACTGGCATTATCTGGAATCTTCAAACTGGAGGAGGAGGAGGAATTGAGGAAAGAACACAATACGTTGATAAGCTATCAAAACTTTTAGAAAAAAAGGAAGGGTGACGCTGTCAACAATAAGGTGTGATAATCCACTGCACTCCTCACAAATGTCAGGAGGTGACTGTAGGTAGAAACTGTAGACAAATTTTAAGAATTCATTAGCTTAAAAAGTCACCAGTAACTAAACAATGCTGGTTCACTTTTATCCATGCCCCATTTAGTTTTACGAGAAATTCTTTTAAAGTTGGACGCTCAGGGGTGATTTACAGCGTCTGTAATTACTGTAAGAAACTGATGTAAAATGCCGTTGTTATACAGGTGTACAAATATCGCTTTTGTTTATAGAAAATTGTTGGAACTAAGCTCATGCTATAATTTAAAATATTTTGTTTTGTATTGTCAAATATCAAAGACAATATTCAATAAAATTTATTATGTTCGAGCCGAAAAATTCAGATGAGATGAAATACTTATTAGTTTATTTCTGTGTTATGTGTTACCATTTGTTTGCATACTTTACTTCACTTTGTTTGTTTACTTTATGCTTTTTAAAATTGCTGGATTTGTAAAGGCTACAACTAACTCAGATGACAAAAATAAATATTTTTTTATTTTATATGTACATCATTTATCTTGTATTAGAATGTGTATTTCTCTTTCTCGAGAAGATAACGTGCCCGCAAATTTACTTCTAGTTTCCTCCAACCTCCTCTATCAAGGCGTCATCAGTTACATCATATTAGCTTCATTTATTTACAAACAAATGTTGAAAAATTTGTTATAAAACTTTCATGATACAAAAGTGTTTTTATTAATAAGAAAATTCATTACCTACATATCGCTAAACGAACACAAAATTTAATTCAAGCATGTTACTAAATTTTATAAATGCACTGTCATAAGAATTGTCGTGAAGTCTTTATAATGTTCCGCATGATTCAGAATATTACCAACACTGCGTTTAATTAATGTTTTCCTTACGCAGTTTTGTAGCAGTCTTAGTATGGAACGTTAGTATGGAGCCTACACATTAGATGGACGGAGGAACTATTTAATAAATTTATATTTCGTCGTTAAACAAGAGTATAAACAACTAACATTGGGCTAACTGAGCGTTTTGCCGGTTTATACAGCCGCAACACATTGGGTGGACGAGTGTGTCCCCCTCCCGTTTGTACAGTCACTACTATTATTACTGAGAGGTCAATGACCACACGCAGTAAAACAATGCCGATGTCTGAGCCCGCAACACAAGACGGTCCAAGTACACATCAGTTCGAAAGCAATGCTAGGCTTTTCTTCAAGTTTCCCTACTAATATTGTTCGGACATGGACGCCACGCTACTGGATGATACCCTGAATGACCACCAATTACCAGATTAAGGTTAAAAAAGTAATACTCATAGCTTGTAATAAATCCACGAGCTCAACTGCTTTCATCAGTGAATACGAAGTAATCAGTGAATGCTTTCATAGATTAAGAAAACGAAACTTCAATTTTTAAGTTCTAAATGCTTTGTTGGGAAACATTTATTATTATTTTATACTATACTATGTTTATTTTATATTGTCACTATATTTTGCAGTTAAAGTAATAAAAGCAATGAGAAACAACTTTAATTATTAAGAGAATTAGAATATTATAAATAATTACATAATAATCACAGTTTAAAAAAAATGTCAACTTAACACAATGTCATCTCTTATTTTGTTATATATTTTTTCAGTTTAGTATTTTGAATATTTACTACATCACTCACTATGCAAGAATAATCTTTATTGTTATTAACTTTAATTATTTAGAAAAACGGTTTTTCTTACACAATTTGTTGCTGTCCTCTTGTGAACACGATAACGCGCTGGCAAATCCTTCTCCCTTCACCTCTCAATTCTCTTCAAAATTTCCCTCTCTGTTCTTTTCTAATATTTATTAAATTCTTTCCCTCGCCATTCAGGTTTTCCTTTATTTGTCTATTAGTTGATGATAATAGGAATGTAAGAAGAAGTAAGTGTTTTGGGTCCAAGACCCACACGTGTGGAATTAAACATTTAAATCTGAATCTGCCGGACATTTGCCATCACACAAAAATATAAATGTGTGATTGTGACGTTTTGAACACCTAACAATTGGCAGCCTTATTCAGGCTAATTATAAAGTAAGATATGGAAACAAGTAAATAATATTCTATCAGCGAGCGATAGAAAGTCAAAACATAATAATAAAAAATTACAAAAATATATAATCAAATGATTAAATAACACGACTAAATAGTTATTAGAGAAAACACACAACACTCAAACACACAAACACAATGCACACGAACACTTGCACACTAACAGTGTCAACAAAACACTGCGACAGGGACGCAACGAGCCTAACCCTTTTACAGAAAAGTGAAAGTAAACGGCAAACACCGCCTACTAACAAACTGCTAAGGCACCCAGCAACTAAAGTGGTTTACTAATTGAATTAACCCAGGTTTCAAAATTCCACTACAAAGTTGACTGATACATTTATTTTTTGTAACAATAAAAGCAACTTACTTAAAATTTGAGAATCTTTACTGTAATATGTTAAACTTTTTTGGTTATGTGAATTTGTATATGGGAAGAGGTGTTGCTGAGTAACAAAAATGTGATAATGGGATGAGGGTGAACTAAGAGGAAGAACCAAAAATATATACAGTGGTAGGAAAATAAAGAAGGAAACTCATTAAAATTAATACCAAATAATTATTAGGTATTTTCAGCGTTCAAAATGTTTTTACCATTCTGTGGATTAAATAATGTCCGAAGAGATAAAAAGTGATATGCTGAAAATAGTGAGGAATAAACTAAACGTATTGAGATACAGGTAACTAGCTGCAGAACTCGCTCCGTATTTTGAACAAAGTGCATTTATTATTACATAAATTTTGACATTAGATAGTTGTTCAATTGTAGAATATAGTTGAATATAGAGTATAGTAGTATACTGTTCAATTATTTATTACAGTTGTATTATAAACATTACAAAAATCGTTATTTTTCTATATTTATTTATTTAGTGATATAACAATAGTCAGGCACAGAGTTGTAATATTTGTAAAGAGTTTAAACACTACAAATTCTAAGTTACAGTTTGAGTTTGAGTTACAGATCCTTTTAGTCTGACACCCTGTTAGTTTTCACAATTTTTTTTTCAATTGTTCTTCCTTTTTTGGACCCTCGATCCCAAAATTTTGAAATATCTAAAACCTAAGATTCAGATGTTAGTTAAAATTCTCTTAAATTTAATACTTTTAGTTTTATTACCGCTAGATAGAGTGAGAAATGTAGAGATAAGACAAGCGATGGGAATCGACCTTGATATTATAGAAACAATGGACGCAAGAAGACTGAGTTGGTTTAGAGGCATAAAAAGAATGTCAGATGAGAGATAGCCAAGGAAGGTATGGAAATGGACCCCACCCTTTAGAAGAAAAAAAGGAAGACCTAAACATTCAAGGAAAATGGACGTCGAAGATGGAATGAATGCAAGAGAACTTTATAGAAATATTTAGACCGGCGCCAGTGGAAGCTAGGATGCGAGAGGCGGCACCAGCTCTAATTAAATCGCCTAAAAAAAAGTTTTATTACTTTACATGGGTTGTTACGACTTTTTCACAATTTTTATCACATGACGTGTGCCTCCCACCGCTATTTTTAGAGGGATCAATCTCCAAAACAATAAGCTTCTGTAGGGTAAAAGAATTGACACTTACGCCAAGTTTTTCAAAATCGGCTGACGCGTTCAAAAGTTATCGTGAGGCAAATCCCAAACATAAACAGACAGACAAATGCCAAACTATTGAGCCGAAACTGAGAACTCACTTTGCTTGTTCAGATAGGAACATTAGTTAGTTGGTATGGATTCAGCTGTTGAGAAACTAAAGGCAGAACGAATCAAAGAAGGAAAGTGGCAAAATGTCTAAGTTTATTCTACGGAACAAGGATAACCACAAACAGTGACAGTTACCTAAATGACGCTAAAGTATGGGATGTAGGTAAAACCAGTTATAGAAAATTGTTATCTATAAAACTCGATTCTTGAAGACAAAGTTTGGTGTGTCATGAATAAAAGAAAAGGAATTGAGATATTAGAAGAAACAGAATATTAAAAAAGACAACGCAGAATACGTAAAGAAGTCAACGTGTAAGGCTGAAGGATCTTAATATGCCAAATCTCACACTCCTCCGTGCTCGCAATATGCTTAAAAAGGGGTACAAAGTTTTCTCTTCACGTATTAATATATAGATAATAATATTATTAGTCTTATTTAAAATTGAAGTTAGAATTCTAAGCATAAAGGCCGTGTATGGCGTTGAGATGTGTTTATATGTATTGTCCACAGGTGCCCTATGTATGTCCGTGTTTTTTCGTTCCTTTTTGAGGATACTATTTATTATTGTTTCTTTGTAACCATTTGTGACTGAATGTGTTTAATGGTATTCAGTTCATCATAGTAGTCCTCATTACTGAGGGGCAATGACAGAAGGCGGCTAATCATGCTGTGAAAGCGGCCATTTTTTGGGACAGTGGATGATAAGATGTGGCATGTATAACTGTATCAGTTGCTGTAGGTTTCCTGTAAATATTAAACTGCAATTTATTATTGTTCTTAGTGACAGTCAAATCCAGAAAATTTAATTCCCCATTGGCCTCGTTCTCCTGCGTAAACTGTATATTACAATTAATACTGTTCAAATATTTCTGTAACCGGTCTATTTGTCGACACATTAAAAAGGTTTCGTCAACATATCGGCCATAAAAATTATATTATCATTATACTTATTATTGGTAAAAATGAAAGAATTTTCTAAATGGTTTAGATATATATCAGCAAGAAGGCCAGAAAGTGGCGAACCCATTGCTACACCGTCATGCTGGGTAAAAAATTGTTTATCATGAGTGAAATAATTCTGGTCAAGAACCAACTTCAAAAGGTCCATCAATTCATTTGTACTATCGACATCCAACTTATTAGTGTTAACAAGGTTACTTCTTAATATTCGTAATGTATCGGCCACCGGTATGTTCGTGTACAAGTTAACAATATCAAAAGAAGCCAGTTTGTATTGAGGTTCAATCATTAAATTCTTCACTTTATTAAGAAAATCAACATTATTGATTATGCTATGACTTTTTTATGTTTATATTATGTTTTATAATATTGTAGTATGACAGATTATCCACTTAATAAAGAATAAAATATGATCATAAATAAATATCAAATAAAATAACTATCAAAGAAAAATCCAAATGAAAACAAATAAGTATCACAATAAAATACAATAATAACTTGAAAAAGTAAAAATAAAGAGAAAATACTATGCAACAAATGTGTGTAAAGAAAAATAAACCCCAAAAAATTAAAATAAATTAAGGAAAATACCCAGGTAGGATAGGGGTAAGTAAGGAAAATACCCAGAACAAACCAACGTACGTAATAACTATATGGTAATGAAGAAACAAAGAATGAATAAGGAAGATACCCAGAACAAACCAAAATACCTAATAAACAGAAATGACTTTGAAGATACAAAATAGTAGGAGGAGAAGACTACAACAAATACTCAAACGAAACCCAGCAAGGAGAAAACAAAAACCCCAAAGGAAATTAAATGTCACAAATGAAAGTATAACACCCCAAAACAGAAATAATGTAAAATAAATATAAACAAAAGTGTTTAGAGTTATAAGTAAAAGTGCACCCATGAAAGTTATTGTATAATGAATAAAAAACAAATCTTAACAGTCCTCTATAAATAAAATTCTTGATAATATAAAACTATAAAACTGATTAGTGATAGTATCAAGAATTAACAGGGGACAAGTGCAAGTTATTATATTATAGTAAATAAACCTCAAGAAAGTGCATTAAATGCTTAAACTTAATAAAAATGTACCTTTAAACAACTTTAAAGTTTTAATTTAACTTCATGAATACTATTTAATAGAATAGTATTATGAAAGGCAAAGACTAATGTTTCTAATAAAGTGCCACTCTTTATCTAATAACATGCACTGAAATGAGTAAGATAAATAGAGAGCAGGTAGTTAATATATAAAGTGACAAGGGATACATCCCTAAAATAAAATAAGAACAGATAAGACTGCACACAAGTAATTTTAAGAAAGTTTTAAAAATGAAGAAACAAATGTGTTATGTTTCTAGTTAAATCAATGAACTATATACATAAATGTTGAAATAGAGAGTAAAGTTCTAATATTCTAAAATGTTTATTATGTTTAATAGTTTTAATCAAGAATGCAATGTCTGAGTGTGGATACCATTCTTTTATTATAAAATGCTTATTAGGAGTTACTAGAAATAATCAAGACTAGAATGTCTGAGCTTAAATACCATGTTTTTAATGACAAATAATTGTTAAGTATTATTAGTTGAAATTCAATACTAAATGTTCTTGTAGTAAAGTAAGGAATTGTTAATTAACATTGTATTAGAATAGAAGGTCAGAAAGGGTATAAACAAGCTGTATTATTAAAAAACCTTGTATGTAAAACCAGATAAAATCTAGGCCAAATGGTAACTCTAAACTACAATATAATTGATGAATCAAGTCCAGTAAGCTAGTTAAACTGATGAAATTTATGTAAGGTAAATCAGTCACAGAATAATATAATGTAAATTATACTTTAAAAAGATATTGTAAAAGGATAGGAAGAATTATGAGAAAAATTGCAAATGTAATACTGAAAATTCAGAGTGGGGAGTCATAAATTATTGAATAATATTTAAAAGGACTACCAATTAATAAAATTACAAAAAATTAAGGGAAGATAAACATTTTATGTCAATATGAGATTTAGTACAATCATAAATATAACATATAAAATGGCAAACATTTGGGGAAGAACAAGAAGTAAATTTTAAAGCCTACTTTTTCAAAATGAAAGAAATATAGCATTTTAGATAAAAAACTTTGTAAAACTAACTTATTTGGTATCAAATCAAACAGAATGAACTAAAAAAAGAGATTATGTATTTAGTATTTCATAAAATTAAATAATAGCAAAAATATATTCAGTAATATAATGTAAATTTCCGAATGTAGCGGAAGCAAAACGGATTCAAAAGAATGTATTGCTAATATTAATTTGGCTAAGACTTTGTCAGGAGACGAACGAAATGAGAACAGTTAATTAATGGACCTTGTCGAGCACACTTGAACGAGAAGTTTATAATATTAACCTATATAGCAGACAAATATTGCGATCAATATTTATATGGAGAATACAGAAAGCATACAATGACACTTACCGAGTAAACGTAGAAGGAAACTCTCCTTAAGGAAACGGATGTAATCGTCTTATGGAACATACAGTATTCGCATTTTAAACACAGCGGCATGAATTGCAAAGAAATGTATGTACTTCCTGTTCCCAAATAAACGTTGTTCCACCTGCAGAAACAAATATGACAAATTATATTAAAGTCTTTGGGCATAAAAGAACATTGTGCAATAAAAGTATACATTTTGCTGTCACGTGTGATTCATGTGTACAGAGATTCTATCGTTTTCACGGCACTAGAATGCCATCTATATAATTTTCAATTTCGATATATGTGTACGTAAATTTAAGGTTCATGCAGTAAGTAAAGTTATCCGGTCAAATAAGTTGGCAAGAGCACCTCTGTTTCACGAATTTCCCTGTTTACATTAGTCTGGATATATTCTACTACCCATATTATCTTTTCGCAATAACAAAAAGACGATTACTTCTATATTTACGAAGCAATTTTTATTATATTAATAGATATATTAATAGATTTATAACACCTCTTCATACCCCATGAACACGACTTTGCTATTGACCACAGATTTTCTCCTGCACAGATTAATAGATTTTGTTCATATTGCGTATTAATGTAGCTTTAATGTCTCCTGAAATAATTATCAATGTCACCTACAGCTGACTCATTTAAAAATTATTGTGTTTCAATATTTAAAGGTGGGGCCTTCGTTTTCATTCTCAGCTCTGCTAGTGCACTTCCAATAGTGACAAACTTATGTTCTTCACTTTCTTGTGTCTATTTGCCGATCATTGCTGTCGTATGCATTATCTCAAAGCAAAATTAACTTTCAGATTTTTCTAAAAGCAGACGATATAAAATAACTTTATTTCCTCTTTTTAGAAAGAGCATAGAGATATGCTAACGACCTTGAATCAAATATATGTCCGTAATAATCCTGATGATTGGGGTGTACATAAAAATTACTTAAAAAAATTCACCGTTAGAAACACACTCACAAATAGGCAAAAAGAATAAGAAAAGTCTATATTATTTATTTATGTTATATTACTCACCAAACATTTTCGCATGTGACAACTAGTATGTTGTAGTTGGTATCTGCTGACAACGAAGGCCGTGAATGTCTGTGTTTAGCTAGTTTTCTTGACGGGTATGCAAGACTAGCTCTCTTCATCGTCACGTCAGAGTTCAGCCTACACACACAAACTTCGGACATGTATATATATCTGTCGTACGGCATGTGCATACAAGCGTATGCACATACACGTACAGCATTCATACATGTATCGACGTATATACACTTCACTTATGTATATCGAAATATACTGTAAGGGAGACTACATATGCCATACCCTCATTCACACACGCAAACACCCATTCAGACAGAATATATATACAGTAAGCATGCAATGACACTTATCGAATAAACGTAGAAGGAACCTCTCCTTATGTTACGGATGTAATCGTCTTATGGATCATACAGTATTCGCATTTTAACACAGCGGCATGATTTGCAAAGATATGTATGTACTTCCTGTCCCCAAATCAACATTGTTCCACCTGCAGAAACAAATATGACAAATTATATAAAAGTCTTTGGGCATAAAAGAACATTGTGCAATAAACGTATACATTTTGCTGTCACGTGTGATTCATGTGTACAGAGATTCTATCGTTTTCACGGCACGAGAATGCCATCCACATAATTTTCAATTTCGATATATGTGTACGTAAATTTAAGGTTCATGCAGTAAGTAAAGTTATCCGATCAAATAAGTTTTTCAACAGAACCTCTGTTTCACGAAATTCCCTGTTTACATTAGTCTGGATATATTCTACGTCCCATATTATCCTTTCGCAATAACAACAAGACGATTACATCTATATTTGCGAAGCAATTTCTATTATATGTTGTAACCCGTCTTTCAATTTTTTTTAGACTTTATAAAAAAAACTTTTTTTTTTTTTTTTTGAAAGAGGGGCCACTAGTTATTTAAAGCTAGGCCTAGTGCCTAGAGAAGCCAAAAAAATGCGCTGGGTCCAGTGGGACAGGACTTGCAATTAAACTCGGTGGTTAAACAACAATAACAATTTTATTAGAAAAATCATGTCTCGACATTCAGTCTTGATACAAAATGTAATTTTTGTTTAATTTCCATAACACAATTTTAAGCTGAAATTACAACTTTAATTTCTGGTTCAATACAAATTCAATGTATAAGGTTTGGATCTTGATAACCTAATTCACAATATAAAATATAAACTTCAAAGTGTAATACATTTACCCAAATTCGCAATTAAAAAAAATTAACATCATAAGTGAGTATCCATTCTGAAAGCTTCATTTTATCTTAAATGTGGATAAATGCATAGTTACATGAAACTCCTCACCTTGTAATTATAAACAATCATATTATTTCCATAACGCGTAATCTTATACATAGGGCGAATGAAATATGTAATTATATAGATTATCCTTAAAACTACTCAACATTACGACATCTAATCACACATAAAAATACATATACACAAAACACATATCACAGTTATAGCACAGCATAACGGAATTCAGCTGGTTAATTTCGACAGGCAGCCTGTACCTTCCCATCGTACCCATACCTGAATGGGAGACCACAGGACCCGTCATCCTGTAGCAACACTCAATTAATCGTTTAAATGGCAAACACCTCCTTATATAGCCTCCAAGTAAAAAAACAAAGCCCATTAACTCACAAGAGCGAGTAGAAGGAAATAACGGAAATAAAAATTTTAGTAACCGAAAGTAAAGCAACCTGAATAAAAGGTGGAGTTAGGAAATTACAAAATTTACGTGGGTAAGGTTGCCCCGCATATCAGTAATTACAAACCGAATTTCCCCTAAAATCAGTCTAAAATTCCCCTTTTAGAAGCATGCCTTCACGTAGTTAACATAGCTGTATTTTAGTTTTATAAATAGTAAATTTTTATAGAGATAACAATTCAGGCATTTACTAACTCCCAAGTGGACATGACCACCAGCAATTAAGTATAAAAAAAAAATAAACTGAAGCTAAAATTACAACATTATAAATCTGGTATGAAGTAGTAAAAATTCTCTTATAAGGTATAGAAATACTACACATTATTATAGCTTAACACCTTTTGAAATAATAATGGGAGTGATAAGATTTCTAAAGCGCGTTACATGCTTCATACTTTCATTAAATTACAAAATACCTTTACTTAACGCAGCAAATATCTGGATATACATATGTATACATACTGGTATATGGCTTTAGAACCTGAATTGACCTGACCGAGTAGACCCGCCCGGCCTGATCGAGCAATTAACAACACGCCCAGAACCTGCATAAAACTGCCCCTGCCGCAGGCACATGAATCAATTAAAGAAATCAAAATCCCTTAAGATCACCCGCCCCCTATTAAGGAACGTTATTTAGTGTAGAAGAAAGAGAACTAGACACCGATGTAAGAAAGAATTCAGAATGGTCACAACTTTTGCAACCTCAAATTTGGCTACCCCACAATTATTAAAAAAATTTACTTGAACGCCGGGCACGTCCCCTCGGCAAGGCCTACATAAGATTGGGGCGTAATTACATCAAGAAATTATTCCAGTAGAGTTCATCACCCCACCCAATTATGTCTAGTTAGCCGCGGCACCATAATGTAGAGCTCGTTAACGGCAAAATGTCCCACACAGGAGGTTTTCTACAGAGGCCAAATCTGTATAAAAGATTAAATTTCACCTTATAGTCCAGATATGTCTTATGAGGGGCATTTTCGGCATGACGTGAGACGCTCCTCCAACCGGACCCGCATCGAGTCTGTGATTGTTGCTTGTGGCCGTTGTACTGCCAACTGCTGGAATGGATTGGATCTCCCGGCGGTGCGAAAACCCGAGGATCACAGTAAAATCTACTCAATCATAGTAGATAGTTTTGTACAATCAAGCAACAAGGTCGGCTGCCAAGAAACGTCGGATCCAAACGAATCAGCTGTCCCGTCGAAACTGTACCGTAGCTACAAATTGCAAGTCGGAAACCGCGACCCCGCTCCCCTCCGCCAGAGAGCAGCATTAAGCAGGCCCGTTCAAATCACGGCTACAATATCGCCCGCATGCGCGCACTTACCAAATAACAATGTTGGGAGTTAGACCCTTTTATATATATATATATCTTTTTTTTTATTCCGTTTATTGCACGCCGGGTTTTTAGCAAAACACGGCACAATATTTTTTTAAATGTCTCTCCGTACGTGAAGAATGCTGAAACGTTACTGCATGACTTGTAATCCCTCACTGGAAAACTCAAGAACATTCCTCTATAGAATAATATTATTAATATTGCCTACAATTTCATAGAGTGTTAGGCGTATATGAAGACCGATATAATATTCCCGAATCCCTGTGTCGTAAAAAGAAATACTAAAGACTGTTATTAAATCTAATTGCGGCCACTGAAATCGCCTATGCATGAGCATTTAATAATAATTAACATTAATTTGCAAATTTACATTTTTGTTTACCATAAGTATTTGATAAATTTTCGACTTTCCTCTTAGGGACGTTATTCTCGTTTAGTTGTGATTGAGTAGAAAACAATCACTAAAATAATACATGGTTTATGCATCTTCTTTGAAAAATCGTATATTAACATTACTTTCTAATTTAATAGATTTATAACACCTCTTCATACCCCTTGAACACCAATTTGCTATTGACCATAGGTTTTCTCCTGCATAGATTAATAGATTTTGTTCATATTGCGTATTAATGTAGCTTTAATGTCTCCTGAAATAATTATCAGTGTCACCTACTGCTGACAATTATTCATTTGAAAATTATTGTTTTTCAGTATTTACGGAGTGTGCCTTCCTTTTGATTCTCACCTCTGCTAGTGCACTTCCAATAGTGACAAATTTATGTTCTTCACTTTCTTGTGTCTAGTTGCCGTTCATTGCTGTCGTATGCATTATCTCAAAGCAAAATTAACTTTCAGAATTGTCTAAAACCAGACGATATAAAATAACTTTATCTCCTGTTTTTAGAAAGAGCATATAGGTATGGTAACAACCTTGAAACAAATATTGTAATAGACAGGTGTGTGTCGGTCTCTTATTTAGAATTGGAAGTTTTAGTAATGTGTTTTGCGAACGTAAATAGAGTCGTCGAAAGCGTCTGGTAGCCTGTGTGCCTTACCTGTCCCTTCTCACTCTTTCGTAATTCCGGATATTCGCCAAATTGTTTTTCGTGAAAGCAATTAAAAGTTTTTATCTGTATAGTTTGATATTGCACTATTGTAAATTCGAATCGTTCGCCGTCTGGCTTGTAACTGATTTTCGTTTCGAGTGGGGGAAAACGTGTTGCCTACTTGGAATAATGTTGGTTATGTTGACCCACTGCTAGTAAACAAAACATACATACTATTCTTTACAAATAAATACTGGCCATTTTGTTATCGGTTCACAATCTTTTATTAGGCTTTGATTTGTTGATTTTCGTTTACGCATCATACAGTTAATAATTTATAGAATGATTTTAGCCTCGGCAATATATTAGAACACTCAGCGGATCGCTAGGTTGGCAGTACAATGTTTATATTAAACGCAAGACAGCGTGGTTATTATTTTACAAAATAAATCTGCCTATAGAGTTCTTCTAAGTACGAAACAGACGTTTATGTAACAAGATAACAAAATTAGAACATATCATTTAAAGTTCGTGATCATTAAAATTAAACAAGGTTTACTATAAATTAAATATTGTGGTTTTGAAGTGTGACAGTGTTGTTGGTGTATACATAGGTTATCATTTGGTTATTCAGTGTTTACAAAGTTACTTTTTTATTTTATCAATCCTTAAAAAATTCCTTCAGTGATAGTGAGAGTTTTATTATTTAGGTATAATTTTTGAAAGAGAATTTGTTTTTTATAAATCAATAAATTCAGCAATACTCAACGTTAGTAGATAAGAGATGTATTGTCAGTCGTCCACGTGGGGTAATGTGTTGATGTCGATTCTTCTTTCTTCAGTCTTGGGCTTCAGGAATGGTTGGCATCTTCTTCTGGTCGAATTCCATATATTTTCCGGCCATCTGGATTAATTCCGAGCTGCTCCTTGGTGTAGTTTGGTTGGAATGTCCTCTCGTCAGTTGTTCTGGTCCTTCTTCATCAAATTATGGCCACTTATTCTGTTGTAGAGTTAAAAATTTGGGCTCTTCACGGCGTGGGGTCTCTACTCTTAAGCGTCACTACAGATTTTTTTGTTCCTAACTGAAAATTAGTCAATATTCGGTTGTTGTCATGGTAACTCAAAATTTTTGATTGGCTGAAATTGGCTTGAGATCATTGTTAGGATATTTGAATTTTCATTTAAAATGGTCACAGATCTTCTAAATCTAATTAATCTTCAGTACTCCCTTTTTAGTAGTAAATATTATTACCACTGTTCATATTTTGGCTCAAGGATTAATTTGACATCCAATACTATAGTGTTTACTTAGGTATCAACCTTTTGAAAGTTTTTTTGATTTTATTTAATTATACTGTTTTCTTAATTTACATTATTATCATAATATTTCTGCCTTAAAATGATTGTCTAATTGTATTTCATAGTTTATGTGGCTTAGTCTTACTAATGTCAGTGTTTAATTCTAAAAATTGGAGCCTTTTGTAGTTTGACAGTTGGAAATTTGCCTAGGCTTAAACAGCAATTGAGTATTTTTCTTTAATTACTGAGATTACATTTTATTTTCCCCTTGTATGTGTCCTGATTGTTCTAATACATGATTCTGTTAATTTGCTCAATGTTCATGTCTGTTCTTGTAATTGTGTGTGATTTTATTGTTTTCATATATTAATTTGTCTACTGTCATAACTCCCTTTTAGTGTCATTGTATCTGAATGTATTTATTTTGTTTCTTGTTTACTGGTTTTTGTTGGTTTTAAAATCTTATTTATTACATCATATAACATAGCATCTTATGGTTTTAACAATTCCCATAGACATAATTTTTATTCAATAAAACATAATTCTTTTGAAACATAAATCTTACTCCTTAAAACATAATTATTTGAGACATAATTCTTATTCATTTAAACATACTTATTTACCTTTTATTATCCACTCATACTCTTCAGTGGGTAATAATTATTTTATAGTATTATCAAAAGAAAATAAACATATAAACATTGATTAATTATTTTGATTATTATAGAAAATCCTTATTACTAAACTTATCTGAAACTGTGTTATTAACTAATGGTACCTAATACCATTTCACTATGTCTTACTAAGTCTTATAATGATTATCCATTGTTTTTATCCCTCAATATTACAGATATTTTCTATATGGTGAATTGACACACCTTCTTTCTTACTTTCCTAATAATCTTAATTGTCACTTATTATTTTAATTGACACACATTTAAAACCACGATAATCAGTTATCAATAATGCTAGCTTAAATCTAATACTTTTAGTTTATTTAGTTACATTTTGGGTGTCCACTCATATTGGCCTTTCAACTATCACGTCCTTTCTGTGTTTGACCATTATTAAATCTCACTCACTTATAACTTACAACTTAGTTTATGCACTTATAAACTTTGATTACTGTTTTATCAGTGTTTATCACTTTTTAATGGGTTTTATTCTCACTTTGGGGTATTAATACTAACCCCTTGCACTCAATCTTGTTTTAGTGTTACTGGTGGGTAATGATTAGTATATTGCTTACTCAAAATTCTCTTTCTTATATTGATTATAAAATGTTCATCCTCCTTACAATTTATTATCTCTCACTCTGTGTGGTTTGACTATACATGATAGGTTTGTGTCGTGCTAATGTGATTTGTCCTAGTTTACTCTATTTGTTTGGGTTAGTGTACCCTTCTATACCTTAAGTCCTTAACAATTAATATTTCTAACTTGTCTGTTTTAACATTTATTATTATCATATACAATTTTCATTAGTTAGTCTTTTTCATTGGTTTCAGTTTTGTATTCTTTCTGGGTACACTTTATTTTGCCATAGTTTACATCTCACTTCTTTGGTGTTGTGGCTGATTATATCTTCACACTTCCATGCTAATTCTTTGCTCATCATTATTCTTTTTATTTCTACACTCTTGTGGTAGTGTGGTGGCTAGTTCTAGTTCACTTACATTTGTCATTATTTATGTTATTCTTGGTTTATGGGGTTGGTTCTACTCTCTCACTTACTATCTATTGGGCTATTCATGTCAAATCGCCATATATTACTGTATTTAACATTTTGGTTTGTTTGTTTGTTACTTCTTTATTGTTGGAGGTTACTCTTCTGAATACCTTGACATGTCTGATCGTGTTATTATTTTGAGTCACCCATTCTTTAATCTCTGATAGATCCGTTTTTATTCTAGTGTTAATGATTTAATAATTTATTTTGTCATGTTTTCTTCATTATTGTTAGGTGAAGATATGTACCATTAAAATATATGTCCGTAATAAACCTGATGATTGGCGTGTACATAAAATTTAGTTAAAAAGTTCACCGTTACAAACACACTCACAAATAGGCAAAAAGAATAAGATAAGTATATATTATTTATTTATGTTATATTACTAACCAGACATTTTCGCATGTTATAACTAGTTGATTATAGTTGGTATCTGCTGATAACGAAGGCCATGAAAGTCTGTGTGTAGCACGTTTTCTTGACGGTTATGCAAGACTAGCTTTCTTCATCGTCACGTCATAGTTCAGCTTACACACACAAACTTCGGACATGTATATATATCTGTCGTACGGTATGTGCATACAAGCGTATGCACATACACGTACAGCATTCATACTTGTAAGGACGTATTTACCCTTCACTTACGTATATCGAAATATACTGTAAGGAAGAATACATATGCCATACCCTCTTTCAAACACGCAAACACCCATTCAGACAGAATATATATACAGTAAGCATACAATGACACTTACCGAGTAAACGTAGAAGGAATCTCTCCTTAAGGAAACGCATGTAATCGTCTTATGGAACACACAGTATTCGCATTTTAAACACAGCGGCATGAATTGCAAAGAAATGTATGTACTTCCTGTTCCCAAATAAACGTTGTTCCGCCTGCAGAAACAAATATGACAAATTATATAAAAGTCTTTGGGCAAAAAAGAATATTTGTTCAACAAATGTATATATTTTGCTGTCACGTGTGATTCATGTGTACAGAGATTCTATCGTTTTCACGGCACGAGAATGCCATCTATTTAATAAATTAATTACCTTAATTTATCCGCCGTGTGATTTCTTATGCTTCGTCTATGACGCGTTTCAGAGCGTATGCTCCATCATCAGATATTAAAAGTTAAAACTGTCACTCTTGCGAGATCGTTAAGAAGTTAAAATGTCAAGATTTGCATATGAACCGTACGCGGATTTGGGTGCGCACCCGTTCAAGTTCATTCTGCCACTGAGCGGTTGCTACCTTATCGTAGCCCCAGCGAGCAGACTCAAGGCGGTATCGTACAATCGGTTGGATACAAAGTTCAGGTGGTCATTTAACACGATATCGCGACTCATTGGGTTTGCATATGCACTGTAAATTTCAAATTCCTCCAAGGCATTCATGAAACGGCCCTTCTTACACACATGTAACGGTATTAAATTGGAACTAAAATCTGTGTAATTATGATTGTGTGAAGTCAGGTGTCGGGCGTAATTTGATTTGATGTTGTCAATGTTTCTTATTTTCTTAGGTAAATGTTCTCGAAATCGTTTAAGGAAACCTCTCCCAGTCTGTCCAATGTAGAAGCTCGCAATCGTTGCATATTAACTTATATATGCCAGTTTTTTCTTCTGGAGGCGTGTGTTTTTTCGGTTAGTCCTGAATGAAATAGTGAAACTATTATTATTCAATATAGAAGACAAAACCTTAGGCATAAAGCTAGTGTAATTAGTAGATATAAAAATTTTTTGCGTGTTGTTGTTTATTCGGGGTTTAAGCATTTTTTTTTCATGTTTTCTCAACAGTTTGTCAATGGTTAAACTACTGTAACCATTGGCAACCGCGATATATTTTATGACATTTAGCTCATCACGGAAGTCATTATCATCCAAAGGAATCGTAAATAATCTATGAATGAAACTATTGTACGCTGCCATTTTATGTGAAAGAGGATGATGAGAGTCTGCGTGTATTGTGGTATCAGTGGTAGTCGGTTTCCTATAAATGTTGAACTTTAGTTTATTCATCTGTCGAGTGATGGTTAAATCTAGAAAGTTTATCTTGTTATCAACCTCTGTTTCAAGAGTAAACTGGATGTTTCTATTTATTTTATTTAAACAGTTTTTAAATAATTCGATTTGTCTTATAGTACCATCAAAAATTAAAAACGTATCGTCTACATACCGTGCATAAAATATTATTTTATTTGCATATATATTATTGTTCAACAAGTGAGTATTCTCATAATAATTCAAATAAATATCGGCCAGTAGGCCGGAAAGGGGTGAGCCCATTGCTAGGCCATCATTTTGAATGTAAAACGAGCCATTAAAAGTGAAATAGTTTTCTTTCAAAATAACCTCGAGTAAATTAATTAACTCATTTATTGTCTGTGTGTTCATGCAACTATTGTCAGATAAATTGTTTCTCAAAATCTGTAATGTATCTATGATTGGGATGTTCGTGTATAAATTAGTTATGTCGAACGACGCCAATTTGTGGTTAGGTTGCAGTTCAACAGATTTAATATCATTAATAAAATTATTGTTGTTCTTAATACTATGATTATTACGTAATTGTAAATTATCTTTTATCAAACGAACTAGTGCTTTTGCAGTTTTGAAGCCAGGAGCAGTGGTAAAGTTCACGAGCGGTCTGATAGGTATGTTATGTTTATGAATTTTAGGCAGTCCTGTGAATATCGGGGCTTTAGCGTTGATGGGCTTTAAGTAACGTCGTGTGCTTTCATTGAATAAATTGGTACATTTATTAATACAATTGTTAAGTTCCCTGACGTACAAATCAGTGGGGTCAGAGTTTAATATTTTAATGTTGTTGTTAGAAATAAAATCATGAACTTTATCACTGTATGAATCAGTGTCCATGATGACTAGCGTATTTCCTTTATCTGCCTTAACGATAAGGGCATTGTTGTCGATTAATTTTGTTTTCATGTGTTTTAAAGTTTTATATTCACTAGAGTACCTAGACTGACCACGTGAAACGAGAGGTAGATTATTGTTTAATTTAATGGCTCTATTGAATTTATTATTTATAAGTACACGTGCTTCGTTTTGTAAGTGTAGGTCTGAAATAGATTTGACGGCTGCCTCCGCTTCAACGACTTCATAGATAAGTTTGTTTTTACCGACGGGTGGGAGATTATAATTTATCCCTTTATTTAAAAGCTTCATTTCGTTATCATCAAAGACTGTTGTAGTTAAGTTCATGACTCTAGGGTAAAATGTGTGTTTACAAACAATGGCAGACTCTTGGCGATGTTTGTGTTCTAGCATAAGAAGTTTGCGTGATTGACTAAAATGTGTACGACGTACAATATTATATATGTATCTGTGTACGGAATCTAAAACTTAATCGATAATGACAGGATGAATATTGGTAAGAACCTGCAAATGCAGTTTAAGCAAACAAGTGTTGAGGAGAGATTTTTTAATGTATAAAACTTTAATTACTTCCTTGACGCGAAATCGTTCAGCGTATTGTTGTGTTATTTCGCGGCCTTGGAAGAGCAATTAATTTTCACAGTAGCATACTTAGGAGTTATGTTCTTTTGTAAACAAATTTTATTGAACTTGATATGCAAGTTAGTTTTTAATAACTGAATTTTGACATTTTGGAATTTAAATACCATGCTTGCTTGGCTAGGCTCTAATTTAATATTCATGTTTAATATGGTAACCAAATCACTTGTACGAATTAATAAATTAACCTATTTAATTTTCAATTTAGATATATGTGTACGTAAATGTAAGGTTCATGCAGTAAGTAAAGTTATCCAGTCAAATAAGTTGGCAACAGCACCTCTGTTTCACGAAATTCCCTGTTTAAATTAGTCTGGATATATTCTACGTCCCATATTATCGTTTCGCAATAACAACAAGACGATTACTTCTATAATTGCGAAGCAATTTTTATTATATATTGTTTTAAATGTATCTCCGTACGTGAAGAATGCTGAAACGTTACTGCAAGACTTTTAATCCCTAACTGGAAAACTCAAGAGCATTCCTATATAGAATAATATTATTAATATTGCCTACAATTTCATAGAGTGGTAGGCGTATATGAAGACCGATATATTCCCGAATCCCTGTGTCGTAAAAAGAAATACTAAAGACTGTTATTCATTCTAATTGCGGCCAGTGAATTCGCCTATGCATGAGCATTTAATAATAATTAACATTAATTTACAATCTTACATTTTTGTTTACCATAAGTATTTGATAAATTTTCCACTTTCTTCTTAGGAACGTTATTCTTGTTTAGTTGTGATTGAATAGAAAACAATCAATAAATAATACATGGTTTATGCATCTTCTCCCAAATCATGTATTAACATTACTTTCCAATTTAATAGATTTATAACACCTCTTCATACCCCTTGAACACCACTTTGCTATTGGCCACAGGTTTTCTCCAGCACAGATTAATAGAATTTGTTCATATTGCGTATTAATGTAGTTTTAATGTCTCCTGAACTAATTATCAGTGTCACCTACTGCTGACAATTACTCATATAAAATTTTTGTGTTTCAGTATTTACGGTTTGGCCTTCCTTTTGATTCTCAGCTCTGCTAGTGCACTTCCAATAGTGACAAATTTATGTTCTTCACTTTCTTGTGTCCAGTTGACGTTCATTGCTGTGGTATGCATTATCTCAAAGCAAAATTAACTTTCAGATTTTTCTAAAACCAGACGATATAAAATAACTTTATCTCCTGTTTTTAGAAAGAGCATAGAGGTATGCTAACAACCTTGAAACAAACATATGTCCGTAATAAATCTGATGATTGGCGTGTACCTAAAATTTAGTTAAAAAAAATTCACCGTTACAAACAAACTCACAAATAGGCAAACAGGATAAGAAAAGTCTATAATAATTATTTCTGTTATATTACTCAGCACACTTTTTCGCATGTGATAACTAGTAGATTGTAGTTGGTATCTGCTGATAACGAAGGACATGAAGGTCTGTGTTGCACGTTTTCTTGACAGGTACGCAAGACTAGCTCTCTTCATCGTCATGTCATAGTTCAGCCTACACACACAAACTTCGGACATGTATATATATCTGTCGTACGGTATGTGCATACAAGCGTATGCAAATACACGTACAGCATTGATACTTGTATAGACGTATATACACTTCACTTACGTATATCGAAATATACTGTAAGGAAGAATACATATGCCATACCCACATTCACACACGCAAACACCCATCCAGACAGAATATATATACTGTAATCATACAACGACACTTACCGAGTAAACGTAAAAGAAATTCTCCTTAAAGAAACGCATGTAATCGTCTTATGGAACATACAGTATTAGTTTTTAAACACAGCGGCATGAATTGCAAAGAAACGTATGTACTTCCTGTTCCCAAATAAACGTTGTTCCACCTGCAGAAACAAATATGACAAATTATATAAGTCTTTGGGCATAAATGTATATTTGTCCAACAAATGTATACATATTGCTGTCACGTGTGATACATGTGTACAGAGATTATATCGTTTTCACGGCACGAGAATGCCATCTCAATAGTTTTCAATTTCGATATATGTGTACGTAAATGTAAGGTTCATGCAGTAAGTAAAGTTATCCGGTAAGACAAGTTGGCAACAGCACCCCTGTTTCACGAAACTCCGTGTTTACATTAGTCTGGATATATTCTACGTCCCATAAAATCTTTTCGCAATAACAACAAGACGATTACTTCTATATTTGCGAAGCAATTGTTATTATATATTTTTTTAAATGTATCTCCGTACGTGAAGAATGCTGAAACGATACTGCATAACTTGTAATCCCTAACTGGAACGCTCAAGAGCATTCCTATAAAGAATATTATTATTAATATTGCCTACAATTTCATAGAGTGTTAGCCGTATTTGAAGACAGATATAAACCCGAATCCCTGTGTCGTAAAAAGAAATATTAAGACTGTTATTAAATCTAATTGCGGCCAGTGAAATCGCCTATGCATGAGCATTTAATAATAATTAACATTAATTTGCAAACTTACATTTTTTTTTACCATAAGTATTTGATAAATTTTCCACTTTCCTCTTAGTAACGTTATTCTCGTTTAGTTGTGATTGAGTAGAAAACATTCACTAAAATAATACATGGTTTATGCATCTTCTTTTCCAAATCATATATTAACATTACTTTCTAATTTAATAGATTTATAACACCTCTTCATACCCCTTGAACACCACTTTGCTTTTGACCACAGGTTTTCTCCTGCACAGATTAATAGATTTTGTTCATATTGCGTATTAATGTAGCTTTAATGTCTCCTGAAATAATTATCAGTGTCACCTACTGCTGACAATTACTCATATAAAATTTTTGTGTTTCAGTATTTATGTTTTGGACCTTCTTTTTGATTCTCAGCTCTGTTAGTGCACTTCCAATAGTGACAAGTTTATGTTCTTCAATTTCTTGTGTCTAGTTGCCGTTCATTGCTGTCGTATGCATTGTCTCAAAGCAAAATTAACTTTCAGATTTTTCTAAAACCAGACGATATAAACTAACATTAACTTCTGTTTTTAGAAAGAGCATTGATGTATGCTAACGACATTGAAACAGATACATGTCCGAAATAAACCTGATGATTGGCGTGTACATAAAATTTAGTTAAACAAATTCACCGGTACAAACACACTCACAAATAGGCAAAAAGAATAAGAAAAGTCTATATTTATATTTATGTTATATTATTCACCTAACTTTTTTCACATGTGATATCTAATAGATTGTAGTTGGTATCTGCTGATAACGAAGGACATGAAGGTCTGTGTAGCACGTTTTCTTACCGGGTAAGCAAGACTAGCTCTCTTCATCGTCACGTCATAGTTCAGCCTACACACACAAACTTCGGACATGTATATATATCTGTCGTACGGTATGTGCATACAAGCGTATGCACATGCACGTACAGCATTCATACTTGTATAGTCGTATATACCCTTCACTTACGTATATCGAAATATACTGTAAGGAAGAATAAATATGCCATACCCTCATTCACACACGCAAACACCCATTCAGACAGAATATATATACATTAATCGGACAATGACAATTACCGAGTAAACATAGAAGGAAACTCTCCTTAAGGAAACGCAAGTAATCTTCTTATGGAACACACAGTATTCGCATTTTAAACACAGCGGCATGAATTGCAAAGAAATGTATGTACTTCCTGTTCCCAAGAAAACGTTGTTCCACCTGTAGAAACAAATATGACAAATTATATATAAGTCTTTGGGCTTAAAAGTATATTTGTCCAACAAATGTATACATTTTGCTGTCATGTGTGATTCATGTGTACAGAGATTCTATCGTTTTCACGGCACGAGAATGCCATCTAAATAGATTTCAATTTTGATATATGTGTATGTAAATTTAAGGTTCATGCAGTTAGTAAAATTATCCGGTCAAATAATTTGGCAACAGCACATCTGTTTCACGAAATTCCCTTTTTACATTAGTCTGGATATATTCTACGTCCCATATTATCCTTTCACAATAACAACAAGACGATTACTTCTATACTTTCGAAGCAAATTTTGTTATATATTTTTTTTTTAAATGTATCTCCGTACGTGAAGAATGATGAAACATTACTGCATGACTTGTAATCCCTAACTGGAAAACTCAAGAGCATTCCTATATAGATTAATATTATTATTATTGCCTACAATTTCATAGCGTGTAAGGCGTATATGAAGACCGATATATTCCCGAATCCCTGTGTCGAAAAAAAGAATTAATAAAGAATGTTATTAATTCTAATTGCGGCCAATGAATTCGCCTATGCATGATCATTTAATAATAACTAACATTAATTTACAATCTTACATTTTTGTTTACCATAAGTATTTGGTAAATTTCCACTTTCCTCTTAGGAACATTATTCTCTTTTAGTTGTGTTTGAGTAGAAAACAATCACTAAAATAATACATGGTTTATGCATCTTCCTTTCCAAATCATATAATTAACATTACTTTCCAATTTAATAAATTTATAACACCTCTTCATACCCCTTGAACACCACTTTGCTATTGACCACAGGTTTTCTCTTGCATAGATTAATAGATTTTGTTCATATTGCGTATTAATGTAGCTTTAATGTCTGCTGAAATAATTATCAGTGTCACCAACTGCTGACAATTACTCATATAAAATTTTTGTGTTTCAGTATTTACGGTTTGGGCCTTCCTTTTGATTTTCTGCTCTGCTAGTGCACTTCCAATAGTGACAAATTTATTTTCTTCACTTTCTTGTGTCTAGTTGCCGTTCTTTGCTGTCGTATGCATTATCTCAAATCAAAATTAACTTTCAGATTTTTGTAAAACCAGACGATATAAACTAACTTTAACTCCTGATTTTAGGAAGAGCATAGAGGTATTCTAACAACCGTAAAACAAATATATGTCCGTAATAAACCTGATGATTGGCGTGTACATAAAATTTAGTTAAAAAAATTCACCGTTGCAAACACACTCACAAATAGGCAAAAAGAATAAGAAAAGTCTATATTTATATTTATGTTATATTACTCACCAAACATTTTCGCATGTGATAACTAGTAGATTGTAGTTGGTATCTGTTGATAACGAAGGCCATGAAGGTCTGTGTTTAGCACGTTTTCTTGACGTGTATGCAAGACTAGCTCTCTTCATCGTCACGTCATAGTTCAGCCTACACACACAAACTTGGGACATGTATACACATACACGTACAGCATTCATACATGTATAGACGTATATACCCTTCACTTACGTATATCGAAATATACTGTAAGGAAGAATACATATGCCATACCCTCATTCACTCACGCAAACACCCATTCAGACAGAATATATATACAGTAAGCATACAATGACACTTACCGAGTAAACGTAGAAGGAAACTCTCCTTAAGGAAACGCAAGTAATCTTCTTATGGAACATATTCGCAATTTAAACACAGCGGCATGAACTGCAAAGAAATGTATGTACTTGTTGTTCCCAAGTAAACGTTGTTCCACCTGCAGAAACAAATTTGACAAATTATATAAAAGTCTTTGGGCATAAAAGAATATTTGTCCAACAAATGTATACATTTTGCTGTCACGTGTGATTCATGTGTACAGAGATTCTATCGTTTTCACGGCACGAGAATGCCATCTAAATAGTTTTCAATGTCGATATATGTGTACGTAAATTTATGGTTCATGCAGTAATTAAAATTATCCGGTCAAATAAGTTGGCAACAAAACCTCTGTTTCACGAAATTCCATGTTTACATTAGTCTGGATATATTCTACGTCCAATATTATCCTTTCGCAATAACAAGACGATTACTTCTATATTTGCGAAGCAAATTTATTATATATATTTTTTTTAAATGTATCTCCGTACGTGAAGAATGCTGAATCATTACTGCATGACTTGTATTCCCTAACTGGAATACTCAAGAGCATTCCTATATAGAATAATATTATTAATATTGCCTACAATTTCATAGACTGTTATGCATATATGAAGACCTATATATTCCAGAATCCCTGTGTCGTAAAAAGAAATATTAAGACTGTTATTAATTCTAATTGCGGCCAGTGAATTCGCCTATGCATGAGCATTTAATAATAATTTATTTTTTTTTTTGAAACTGGTCTAAAAGACCAACCATCAATTTACATCTAATGTTATAATTTAATTTACTTATACAGTCACCCACTCGTGTACTATATACTGATATATTACTTTCTAGATTTCTGCACTCACTGCACTACACTATTTCAAAAGTTTTACTCTTCATCGTCACGTCATAGTTCAGCTTACAGACAAAAATTTCGGATATGTATATATATATCTGTCGTACTGTGTGTGCATATATGCGTATGCACATACACATACAGCATTGATACTTGTATAGACGTATATACCTTTCACTTACGTATATCGAAATATACTGTAAGGTAGAATACATATGCCATACCCTCATTCACACACGCAAACGCCCATTTAGACATTATATATATATACAGTAAGCATACAATGGCACTTACGGAGTAAACCTAGAAGGAAACTCTCCTTAAGGAGATGCATGTAATCGTCTTATCGAACATACAATATTCGCCTGCATTTGTTCGAACATTTGTTCCACCTGCAGAAACAAATATGACAAATTATATAAAAGTCTTTGGAAATAAAAGTATAGTTTTGCAACAAATGTATACATTTACTGTCACGTGTGATTCATGTGTTCAATGATTCTATCGTTTCACGGCACGAGAATGCCATCTATATAATTTTCAATAATACTGTGTACGAAAACCATGTGAAAGTGCCACACCGTACGAGTGTAATAGTGAAATAACTGTGTACAAATCGAAAGGGTTAAGTTGCAATGTCCAAAATTACAGTGAACATGTGTTGAAAAAATAGTTATAAGATAACTATAAGAGTATACTTACACGACTCTGCAATTCGCAGAAATATAAGAAATAGCGAAATTGACAAGGAGTGAGGGAACTGAACCCAGAAACAATTTCAGACATGTCGATTTCGTACCACTGCAGGTGTCGACCAAGACATGGGTATAAATAGGACCCACAAGCTACAGTGGTTCTCTTTCTTAAATCATCCACGGTGCAGCGGGAGCTTCTGCCCGTCCACACAGAATATTTAAATTTTTGTAAATAATTTCATCCTTCCAGTTACGTACAGTTATGTAGCTCGATTGTCAAACAAACTGTTTTTAAATAATAACAAATTTACATTAGAAGATCCACATAAGAAGATCCATTGACGTCAGAAACAGCACGAGGAGAAGTTCCAGAGAGTGATACGACGCTGGACAGAAGAGCGAGTCGACGCTGGACAAGAGGAGAGTCGACGCTGGATAAGAGGAGCGAGTCGACGCTGGACAAAATTAGACAAGAGCGAGTAGACGCTGGACAAGAGGAGCGAGTCGACGCTGGACAAGAGGAGAGTCGACGTTGGACAAGAGGACGCTGGAGTGCGAGAAGAGGACGACTAGAGATGGATCAAATGATCGAGTATGATTGACGACAATAAGGTGATAAACAACTTATTTATCTCTTAATCAAACAATGAACTCAAAGACAATTAAAGACTTTCTTGTTCTATTTTAAAGTAAGAGCCAATGTTTATTGTAAAGTAGAATTAAAATCATAGATGTTTTAGAAATACGATTAACGTAACAAGAGCTCGAATTAGTATTGAAATAAAACGAATACAAAGCATTTAAATGAAAACAATTTGTATTTGATATAAATCAGTACAGTGAAACAAAAGATAAATTCAATAACTATTAATATTTTGAGTACATTACAATATATAAAAAGATATTTAAATATTGATATTTTGAAACACATTATTTGACTGAGTAGTCTGGAAATGAGATTTTTCGTTAATACAATAATTAGTAGAATAGAATATTTAGTCAGTAAGGATGTATATAGCATAAGCCTTACGGCATAATAACAAATAATAACGAATGTTTTAAGTCGAAGTAAGTGCCATGTGCACAATTTTATTAATATCAAATAAATTTGAAATACCGTTACAAGTTACATGGAGTTCTTATACAGATACACCTGAAACCCAAATTATAATTTGTTACATAATTTGTCAATCTTGAAAGTGAGGCCAGACACGCCTATTTTTATGTATATCGTATCGTTGCATAAGAAATATCGCTTCCAAACTAGAGCATTACAAATGTAAATTATCATATATTTGCAACGTTATATCGTTGTATAATATGGCGTCGCAGATAGTGGGGCTCCGCAAACACAAATAAATATATATTTTTATAGTCGTATCGTTATATAATATGTATCGTCATAATATATGTGTACGTAAATGTAAGGTTCATGCAGTAAGTAAAGTTATCCGCTCAAATAAGTTGGCAACAGCACTTCTGTTTCACGAAATTCCCTGTTTACTTTAGTCTGGATATATTCTACGTCCCATATTATCCTTTCCCAATAACAACAAGATGATTACTTCTATATTTGCGAAGCAATATTTATTGTTTTTTTTTTAATGTATCTCCGTACGTGAAGAATGCTGAAACGTTACTGCATGACTTGAAATCCCTAACTGGAAAACTCAAGAACATTAATATATAGAATAATATTATTAATATTGCCTATAATTTCCTAGTGTTTTAGGCGTATATGAAGACCGATATATTACCGAATCCCTGTGTCGTAAAAAGAAATACTAAAGACTGTTATTAATTCTAATTGCGGCCAGTGAATGAGTCCATGCATGAGCATTTAATAATAATTAACATTAATTTACAATCTTACATTTTGTTTACCATAAATATTTGATAAATTTTTCAACTTTCCTCTTAGGGACGTTATTCTCGTTTAGCTGTAATTGAGTAGAAAACAATCACTAAAATAATACATGGTTTATGCATCTTCTTTCCCAAATCATATATTAACATTACTTTCCAATTTAATAGATTTATAACACCTCTTCATACACCTTGAACACCACTTTGCTATTGACCACAGATTTTCTCCAGCACAGATTAATAGATTTTGTTCATATTGCGTATTGATGTAGCTTTAATGTCTCCTGAAATAATTATCAGTGTCACCTACTGCTGACAATTACTCATTTAAAAATTTTGTGTTTCAGTATTTACGGTTTGTTAGTGCACTTCCAATAGTGACAAGTTTATGTTCTTCACTTTCTTGTGTCTAGTTGCCGATCATTGCTGTCGTATGCATTATCTCAAAGCAAAATTAACTTTCAGATTTTTCTAAAACCAGACGATATAAACTAACTTTAACTCCTGTTTTTAGAAAGAGCATAGAGGTATGCTAACAACATTGAAACAGATATATGTCCGAAATAAACCTGATGATTGGCGTGTACATAAAATTTAGTTAAAAACATTCACCGTTACAAGCACAATCACAAATAGGCAAAAAGAATAAGAAAAGTCTATATTAATTATTTATGTTATATTACTCACCAAACATTTTCGCATGTGATAACTTGTAGATAGTAGTTGGTATCTGCTGATAACGAAGGACATGAAGGTCTTGGTAGCACGTTTACTTGATTATTATTTATTTATGTTATATTACTCACCAAACATTTTCACGTGTGGTAACTAGTAGATTGTAGTTGGTATCTGCTGATAACGAAGGACATGAAAGTCTTTGTAGCACGTTTACTTGACTGGTATGCAAGTCTAGCTCTCTTCATCGTCACGTCATAGCTCAGCCTACACACACAAACTTCGGACATGTATATATATCTGTCGTACGGTATGTGCATAGAAGCGTACGCACATTCACGTACAGCATTCATACTTGTATAGTCGTATATACCCATCACTTACGTACATCGAAATATACTGTAAGGAAGAATACATATGCCATACCCTCATTCACACTCGCAAACACCCATTCAGACAGAATATATATACAGTAAGCATATAATGACACTTACCGAGTAAACTTAGAAGGAAACTCTACTTAAGGAAACGCATGTAATCGTCTTATGGAACATACAGTATTCGCATTTTAAACACAGAGGCACGAATTGCCAAGAAATGTATGTACTTCCTGTTCCCAAATAAACGTTGTTCTACCTGCAGAAACAAATATGACAAATTATATAAAAGACTTTGGGCTTAAAAGTATATTTGTGCAACAAATGTATACATTTTGCTGTCACGTGTGATTCATTTGTACAGAGATTCTATCGTTTTCACGGCACGAGAATGCCATCTATATAATTTTCAATTTAGATATTGCGACAGTACAAATAAGTGATGTACTGAGCATTGAATATAAAAATTTAAATTTACCTAATAAACTGTAAATAATTAATAATATATTAGAAATAAGCATGTCAAGGTTTGCAAGCTTGGCTCAGACAAAATTTGAACAGGTGTTTCGACCTGAATCGACGTGCACACACACACACAAATGTAACTGAATTTGTGTACACCAGTATTTTGCTAGTGTGTGTGAACGCAGGTCTATGCAGGCGAGTTTGCCACCCCAAGATGAATAATTGCACAATTATTGTTTTTCCGTAATTATTCATAAAATATAATTAAGAATTAAAATCCGAAACCACAATAAAATATAATAAAATTTACTAAATACTGTGTACGAAAACCACGCGAAAGTGCCACACCGTCCGAGTGTAATAGTGAAAGAACTGTGTACAAATCGAAAGGGTTAAGTTGCAATGTCCAAAATTACAGTGAACATGTGTTGTAAAAATAGTTATAAGATAAGTATAAGAGTATACTTACAGGACTCTGCAATTCGCAGAAATATAAGAAATAGCGAATTTGACAAAGAGTGGGGGAACTGAATCCAGAGACAGTTTCTGACATGTCGATTTCCTACCACTGCAGGTGTCGACCAAGACATGGGTATAAATAGGACACGCAAGCTACAGTGGTTCTCTTTCTTAAATCATCCACGGTGCAGCGGGAGCTTTTGCCAGTCCGCCCTGCGTATTTATTTTTTTTTGTAAATAGTTTAAATTTTCCAGTTACATACAACTATGTAACTAAGTTGTAAAGACAATCACTGTTAAATAATAACAGCAGTACATAAGAAGAATTACATAAGAAGATCCATTGACGTCAGAAACAGCACGAGGAGAGTTCCAGAGAGTGATTCGACACTAGACAAGGAAGTGATACGACGCTGGACAAGAGGAGAGTTCCAGAGAGAGATACGACGCTGGACAAGAGGAGAGTTCCAGAGAGAGGTATGACGCTGGACAAGAGGAGAGTTCCAGAGAGTGATACGACGCTGGACAAGAGGAGAAGAGAGACAGCCGACGCTGGACCGAGGAGAAGAGAGACAGCCGACGCTGGAGTGCGAGACGAGGACAACTACAGATGGATTAAAATGATCGAGTATGATTTACGACAATAAGGTGATAAACAGCGTATTTATATCTTAATCGTACAATGAACACAAAGACAATTTAAGACATTTCTATTTTAATTTAAAGTAAGAGCAAATGTTTCTTGTAAAGTAGAATTAAAATCATCGATGTTTTAGAAATACGATTAACGTAACAAGAGCTCAATTTAATATGAAATAAAATGAATACCAAGCATTTAAATGAAAACAATTAGTATTTGAGATAAAACAGTACTGAAAAACAAAAGATATAGTCAATAACTATTAATATTTTGAGTACATTACAATATATAAAAAGAGATTTAAATATTGATATTTTGAAACACATTAATCGACTGAGTAGTCTGAAAATGAGATTTTTCTGTAATACAATAATTAGTAGAATAGAATGTTTAGTCAGTAAGGATGTATATAGCATAAGCCTTACGGCATAATAACAAATACTAACGAATGTTTTAAATCGAAGTCAGTGCCATGTGCACAAATTTTAATAATATCAAATAAATGTGAAATACCGTTACAAGTTACATAGAGTTCTTATTGCAGATACACCTGAAACCCATTTTAAATGTTATATTGTTTCATAATTTATCAATCTTGAACGTGAGACCGGTCACGCTAAATTTGTGTATATGTATATGTATTTATCTATATGTATTATTGCATATTTGGCTCACAAAGAACGTGGGGCTATACAAATTAAAGTACATATAAATTTGTACACCCATAAATACGTTGCATATATTTGGCGCTCCAAGATCGTGGGGCTCCGCAAACACAAATAGAAGTGTATTTGTATTTGAAAGTAATTTTAACAAAATTTTAATATGTCATAATATATGTGTACGTAAATGTAAGGTTCATGTAGTAGGTAAAGTTATCCGCTCAAATAAGTTGGCAACAGCACTTCTGTTTCACGAAATTCCCTGTTTACTTTAGTCTGGATATATTCTACGTCCCATATTATCCTTTCGCAATAACACCAAGACGATTACTTCTATATTTGCGAAGCAATTGTTATTATATATATTTTTAAATGTATCTCCGTACGTGAAGAATGCTGAAACGTTACTGCATGACTTGTAATCCCTAACTGGAAAACTCAAGAATATTCCTATATAGAATTATATTTTTAATTTTGCCTAAAATTTCATAGAGTTTTAGGCGTATAAGAAGACCGATATATTCCCGAATCCCTGTGTCGTAAAAAGAAATAATAAAGACTGTTATTAAATCTAATTGCAGCCAGTGAAATCGCATATGCATGAGCATTTAATAATAATTAACATTAATTTGCAAACTTACCTTTTTGTTTAACATAAGAATTTATAAATTTTCCACATTCCTCTTAGGAACGTTATTCTCGTTTAGTTGTGATTGAGTAGAAAACAATCACTAAAATAATACATGGTTTATACATCTTCTTTTCCAAATCATATATTAACATTACTTTCCAATTTAATAGATTTATAACACCTCTTCATACACCTTGAAAACCACTGTGCTATAGGCCACAGGTTTTCTCCTGCACAGATTAATAGATTTTGTTCATATTGCGTATTGATGTAGCTTTAATGTCTGCTGAAATAATTATCAGTGTCACCTACTGCTGACAATTACTCATACAAAATTTTTGTTTTTCAGTATTTACGGTTTGGGCCTTCTTTTTGATTCTCAGCTCTGTTAGTGTAGTTCCAATAGTGACAAGTTTATGTTCTTCAATTTCTTGTGTCTAGTTGCCGTTCGTTGCTGTCGTATTCATTATCTCAAAGCAAAATTAACTTTCAGATGTTTCTAAAACCAGACGATATAAACTAACTTTAACTCTAGTTTTTAGAAAGAGCATAGAGGTATGCTAACAACCTTGAAACAGGTATATATCCGAAATAAACCTGATGATTGGCGTGTACATACAATTTAGTTAAAAAAATTCACCGTTACAAACACACTCACAAAGAGGCAAAAAGAATAAGAAAAGTCTGTATTATTTATTTCTGTTATATTACTCACCAAACTTTTTCACGTGTGATAACTACTAGATTGTAGTTGGTATCTGCTGATATCGAAGGACATGAAAGTCTTTGTAGCACGTTTACTTGACTGGTATGCAAGTCTAGCTCTCTTCATCGTCACGTCATAGCTCAGCCTACACACACAAACTTCGGACATGTATATATATCTGTCGTACGGTATGTGCATACAAGCGTATGCACATAAACGTACAGCATTCATACTTGTATAGACGTATATATCCTTCACTTACGTATATCGAAATATAAGGTAAGGAAGAATACATATGCCATACCCTCATTCACACTCGCAAACACCCATTCAGACAGAATATATATTCAGTAAGCATATAATGACACTTACCGAGTAAACTTAGAAGGAAACTCTCCTTAAGGAAACGCATGTAATCGTCTTATGGAACATACAGTATTCGCATTTTAAACACAGAGGCATGAATTGGAAAGAAATGTATGTACTTCCTGTTCCCAAATAAACGTTGTTCTACCTGCAGAAACAAATATGACAAATTATATAAAAGACTTTGGGCATAAAAGTATATTTGTGCAACAAATGTATACATTTTGCTGTCACGTGTGATTCATTTGTACAGAGATTCTACCGTTTTCACGGCACGAGAATGCCATCTATATAATTTTCAATTTAAATATTGCGACAGTACAAATAAGTGATGTACTGAGCATTGAATATAAAAATTTTAATTTACCTAATAAAGTGTAAATAATTAATAATATATTAGAAATAAGCATGTCAGGGATTGCAAGCTTGGCTCAGACAAATATATGAACAGGTGTTTCGACCTGAATCGACGTGCACACACACACACAAATGTAACTGAAATTGTGTACACCAGTATTTTGCTAGTGTGTGTGAACGCAGGTCTATGCAGGCGAGTTTGTCACCCCAAGATGAAGAATTGCACAATTATACTTTTTCCGTAATTGTTCATAAACTATAATTAAGAATTAAAATCCAAAACCACAATAAAATGTAATAAAATTTACTAAATACTGTGTACGAAACCCACGCGAAAGTGCCACACCGTACGAGTGTAATAGTGAAATAACTGTGTACAAATCGAAAGGGTTAAGTTGCAATGTCCAAAAATACAGTGAACATGTGTTGAAAAAAATAGTTATAAGAATAAGTGTATACTTACAGGACTCTGCAATTCGCAGAAATATAAGAAATAGCGAATTTGACAAAGAGTGGGGGAACTGAATTCAGAGACAGTTTCTGACATGTCGATTTCGTACCACTGCATGTGTCGACCAAGACATGGGTATAAATAGGACACGAAAGCTACAGTGGTTCTCTTTCTTAAATCATCCACGGTGCAGCGGGAGCTTATGCCCGTCCGCCCTGCGTATTTATATTTTTTTGTAAATAGTTTAAATTTTCCAGTTACATACAACTATGTAACTAAGTTGTAAAGACAATCACTGTTAAATAATAACAGCAGTACATAAGAAGAATTACATAAGAAGAGCCATTGACGTCAGAAACAGCACGAGGAGAGTTCCAGAGAGTGATTCGACACTAGATAAGAAAGTGATACGACGCTGGACAATAGGAGAGTTCCAGAGAGAGATACGACGCTGGACAAGAGGAGAGTTCCAGAGAGAGTTACGACGCTGGACAAGAGGAGAGTTCTAGAGAGTGATACGACGCTGGACAAGAGCAGAGTTCCAGAGAGTGATACGACGCTGGACAAGAGGAGAAGAGAGACAGCCGACGCTGGTTAAGAGGAGAAGAGAGACAGCCGACGCTGGAGTGCGAGACGAGGACAAATACAGATGGATCAAAATGATCGAGTATGATTTACGACAATAAGGTGATAAACAACTTATTTATATCTTAATCGTACAATGAACACAAAGACAATTAAAGATATTTCTATTTTAATTTAAAGTAAGAGCCAATGTTTCTTGTAAAGTAGAATTAAAATCATCGATATTTTAGAAATACGATTAACGTAACAAGAGCTCAAATTAATATGAAATAAAATGAATACCAAGCATTTAAATGAAAACAATTAGTATTTGAGATAAAACAGTACTGAGAAACAAAAGATAAAGTCAATAACTATTAATATTTTGAGTACATTACAATATATAAAAAGAGATTTAAATATTGATATTTTGAAACACATTAATCGACTGAGTAGTCGGGAAATGAGATTTTTCTGTAATACAATAATTAGTAGAATAGAATGTTTAGTCAGTAAGGATGTATATAGCATAAGCCGTACGGCATAATAACAAATACTAACGAATTTTTTAAATCGAAGTCAGTGCCATGTGCATTTTCGCATGTGATAACTAGAAGATTGTAGTTGGTGTCTTCAGATAACGAAGGACATGAAGGTTTTTGTAGCACGTTTACTTGACTGGTATGCAAGACTAGCTCTCTTCATCGTCACACGTCATAGTTCAGCCTACACACACAAACTCCGGACATGTATATATAACTGTCGTACGGTATGTGCATACAAGCGTATGCACATACACGTACAGCATTCATACTTGTATAGACGTATATAACCTTCAATTACGTATATCGAAATATACTGTAAGGAAGAATACATATGCCATACCCTCATTCACACACGCAAACACCCATTCAACAGAATATATATACAGTAAGCATACAATGACACTTACCGAGTAAACGTAGAAGGAATCTCTCCTTAAGGAAACGCATGTAATCGTCTTATGGAACATACAGTATTCGCATTTTAAACACAGCGGCATGAATTGCAAAGAAATGTATGTACTTCCTATTCCCAAATAGACGTTGTTCCACCTGCAGAAACAAATATGACAAATTATATAAAAGTCTTTGGGCATAAAAGTATATTTGTGCAACAATTATATACTTTTTGCTGTCACGTGTGATTCATTTGTACAGAGATTTTGTAGTTTTCACGGCACGAGAACGCCATCTATATAATTTTTAATTGAGATATATGTGTACGTAAATGTAAGGTTCATGCAGTAAGTAAAGTTATCCGCTCAAATAGGTTGGCAACAGCACTTCTGTTTCACGACATTCCCTGTTTACTTTAGTCTGGATATATTCTACGTCCCATATTATCTTTTCGCAATAACAACACGACTATTACTTTTATATTTGCGAAGCAATTTTTATTATATATTTTTTTAAATGTATCTCCGTACGTGAAGAATGCTGAAACGTTACTGCATGAATTGTAATCCCTAACTGGAAAACTCAAGAACATTCCTATATAGAATTATATTTTTAATTTTGCCTAAAAATTCATAGAGTGTTAGGCGTATAAGAAGACCGATATATTCCCAAATCCCTGTGTCGTAAAAAAAAATAAGAAAGGCTGTTATTAAATATAATTGCGGCCTGTGAAATCGCCTATGCATGACCATTTAATAATAATTAACATATGTTTGCAAATTTACATTTTTGTTTACCATAATATTTGATAAATTTTCCACAATTCTCTTAGGAACGTTATTCTGGTTTAGTTGTGATTGAGTAGAAAACAATCACTAAAATAATACATGGTTTATGCATCTTCTTTTCCAAATCATATATTAACATTACTTTCCAATTTAATAGATTTATAACACCTCTTCATACCCCTTGAAAACCACTTTGCTATTGACCACAGATTTTCTCCTACACAAATTAATAGATTTTGTTGATGTTGCGTACTAATGTAGCTTTAATGTCTGCTGAAATAATTATCAATGTCACCTACTGGTGACAATTACTCATTTAAAAATTAATGTGTTTTAGTATTTACGGTTTGGGCCTTCCTTTTGATTCTCAGCTCTGCTAGTGCACTTCGAATAGTGACAAATTTATGTTCTAAACTTTCTTGTGTCTAGTTGCCGTTCATTGCTGTTGTATGCATTACCTCAAAGCAAAATTAACTTTCAGATTTTTCTAAAACCAGACGATATAAAATAATATTGTCTCTATCTCCTGTTTTTAGAAACAGCATAGAGGTATGATAACAACCTTGAAACAAATATATGTCCGAAATAAACCTGATGATTGGCGTGTACATAAAATTTAGTTAAAAAAATTCACCGTTAAAAAACAAACTCCCAAATAGGCAAAAAGAATAAGAAAAGTCTATATTATTTTTTTATGTTATATTACTCACCAAACATTTTCGCATGTGATAACTAGAAGATTGTAGTTGGTGTCTTCAGATAACGAAGGACATGAAGGTCTTTGTAGCACGTTTACTTGACTGGTATGCAAGACTAGCTCTCTTCATCGTCACACGTCATAGTTCAGCCTACACACACAAACTCCGGACATGTATATATAACTGTCGTACGGTATGTGCATACAAGCGTATGCACATACACGTACAGCATTCATACTTGTATAATCGTATATAACCTTCAATTACGTATATCGAAATATACTGTAAGGAAGAATACATATGCCATACCCTCATTCACACACGCAAACACCCATTCAACAGAATATATATACAGTAAGCATACAATGACACTTACCGAGTAAACGTAGAAGGAATCTCTCCTTAAGGAAACGCATGTAATCGTCTTATGGAACATACAGTATTCGCATTTTAAACACAGCGGCATGAATTGCAAAGAAATGTATGTACTTCCTATTCCCAAATAGACGTTGTTCCACCTGCAGAAACAAATATGACAAATTATATAAAAGTCTTTGGGCATAAAAGTATATTTGTGCAACAATTATATACTTTTTGCTGTCACGTGTGATTCATTTGTACAGAGATTTTGTAGTTTTCACGGCACGAGAACGCCATCTATATAATTTTTAATTGAGATATATGTGTACGTAAATGTAAGGTTCATGCAGTAAGTAAAGTTATCCGCTCAAATAAGTTGGCAACAGCACTTCTGTTTCACGACATTCCCTGTTTACTTTAGTCTGGATATATTCTACGTCCCATATTATCTTTTCGCAATAACAACACGACTATTACTTCTATATTTGCGAAGCAATTTTTATTATATATTTTTTTAAATGTATCTCCGTACGTGAAGAATGCTGAAACGTTACTGCATGACTTGTAATCCCTAACTGGAAAACTCAAGAACATTCCTATATAGAATTATATTTTTAATTTTGCCTAAAAATTCATAGAGTGTTAGGCGTATAAGAAGACCGATATATTCCCAAATCCCTGTGTCGTAAAAAAAAATAAGAAAGGCTGTTATTAAATATAATTGCGGCCTGTGAAATCGCCTATGCATGACCATTTAATAATAATTAACATATGTTTGAAAATTTACATTTTTGTTTACCATAATATTTGATAAATTTTCCACAATTCTCTTAGGAACGTTATTCTGGTTTAGTTGTGATTGAGTAGAAAACAATCACTAAAATAATACATGGTTAATGCATCTTCTTTTCCAAATCATATATTAACATTACTTTCCAATTTAATAGATTTATAACACCTCTTCATACCCCTTGAAAACCACTTTGCTATTGACCACAGATTTTCTCCTACACAAATTAATAGATTTTGTTGATGTTGCGTACTAATGTAGCTTTAATGTCTGCTGAAATAATTATCAATGTCACATACTGCTGACAACTACTCATTTAAAAATTATTGTGTTTTAGTATTTACTGTTTGGGCCTTCCTTTCGATTCTCAGCTCTGCTAGTGCACTTCCAATAGTGACAAATTTATGTTCTTCACTTTCTTGTGTCTAGTTGCCGTTCATTGCAGTTGTATGCATTACCTCAAAGCAAAATTAACTTTCAGATTTTTCTAAAACCAGACGATATAAAATAATATTATCTCTATCTCCTTTTTTTAGAAACAGCATAGAGGTATGCTAACAACCTTGAAACAAATATATGTCCGAAATAAACCTGATGTTTGGCGTGTACATAAAATTTAGTTAAAAAAATTCACCGTTACAAACACACTCACAAATAGGCAAATAGAATAAGAAAAGTCTATATTATTTATTTATGTTATATTACTCACCAAACATTTTCGCATGCGATAACTAGTAGATTGTAGTTGGTGTCTTCAGTTAACGAAGGACATGAAGGTCTTTGTAGCACGTTTACTTGACTGGTATGCAAGACTAGCTCCCTTCATCGTCACACGTCATAGTTCAGCCTACACACACAAACTTCGGACATGTATATATATCTGTCGTACGGTATGTGCATACAAGCGTATGCACATACACGTACAGCATTCATACTTGTATAGACGTATATACCCTTCACTTACGTATATCGAAATATACTGTAAGGAAGAATACATATGCCATACCCTCATTCACACACGCAAACACCCATTCAGACAGAATATATATACAGTAAGCATACAATGACACTTACCGAATAAACGTAGAAGGAATCTCTCCTTAAGGAAACGCATGTAATCGTCTTATGGAACATACAGTATTCGCATTTTAAACACAGCTGCATGAATTGTAAAGAAATGTATGTACTTCCTGTTCACAAATAAACGTTGTTCCACCTGCAGAAACAAATATGACAAATTATATAAAAGTCTTTGGGCATAAAAGTATATTTGTGCAACAAATGTATACATTTTGCTGTCACGTGTGATTCATTTGTACAGAGATTCTGTCGTTTTCACGGCACGAGAACGCCATCTATATAATTTTCAATTGAGATATATGTGTACGTAAATGTATGGTTCATGCAGTAAGTAATGATATCCGCTCAAATAAGTTGGCAACAGCACTTCTGTTTCACGAAATTCCCTGTTTACTTTAGTCTGGATATATTCTACGTCTCATATTATCCTTTCGCAATAACACCAAGGCGATTACTTCTATATTTGCAAAGCAATTGTTATTATATATTTTTTTAAATGTATCTCCGTACGTGAAGAATGCTGAAACGTTACTGCATGACTTGTAATCCCTAACTGGAAAACTCAAGAACATTCCTATATAGAATTATATTTTTAATTTTGCCTAAAATTTAATAGATTTTTAAGCGTATACAGTAAGAAGACCGATATATTCCCGAATCCCTGTGTCGTAAAAAGAAATACTAAAGACTGTTATTAAATCTAAATGCTGCCAGTGAAATCGCCTATGCATGAGCATTTAATAATAATTAACATTAATTTGCAAACATACATTTATGTTTACCATAAGTATTTGATAAATTTTCGACATTCCTGTTAGGTACTTTATTCTCGTTTAGTTGTGATTGAGTAGAAAACAATCACTAAAATAATACATGGTTTATGCATCTTCTTTTCCAAATCATATATTAACATTACTTTGCAATTTAATAGATTTATAACACCTCTTCATACCCCTTGGAAACCACTTTGCTATTGACCACAGGTTTTCTCCTACACATTTTAATAGATTTTGTTCATATTGCGTATTAATGTAGCTTTAATGTCTGCTGAAATAATTATCAATGTCACATACTGCTGACAATTACTCATTTAAAAATTATTGTGTTTTAGTATTTACGGTTTGGGCGTTCCTTTTTATTCTCAGCTCTGTTAGTGCACTTCCAATAGTGACAAATTTATGTTCTACACTTTCTTGTGTCTAGTTGCCGTTCATTGCTGTTGTATGCATTATCTCAAAGCAAAATTAACTTTCAGATTTTTCTAAAACCAGACGATATAAAACAATTTTAACTCCTGTTTTTAGAAACAGCATAGAGGTATGCTAACAACCTTGAAACAAATATATGTCCGAAATAAACCTGATGTTTGGCGTGTACATAAAATTTAGTTAAAAAAATTCACCGTTACAAACACACTCACAAATAGGCAAAAAGAATAAGAAAAGTCTATATTATTTATTTATGTTATATTACTCATCAAACATTTTCGCATGCGATAACTAGTAGATTGTAGTTGGTGTCTTCAGATAACGAAGGACATGAAGGTCTTTGTAGCACGTTTACTTGACTGGTATGCAAGACTAGCTCCCTTCATCATCACACGTCATAGTTCAGCCTACACACACAAACTTCGGACATGTATATATATCTGTCTTACGGTATGTGCATACAAGCGTATGCACATACACGTACAGCATTCATACTTGTATAGACGTATATACCCTTCACTTACGTATATCGAAATATACTCTAAGGAAGAATACATATTCCATACCCTCATTCACACACGCAAACACCCATTCAGACAGAATATATATACTGTAAGCATACAATGACACTTACCGAGTAAACCTAGAAGGAATCTCTCCTTAAAGAAACGCATGTAATCGTCTTATAGAACATACAGTATTCTCATTTTAAACACAGCGGCATGAATTGCAAAGAAATGTATGTACTTCCTGTTCCCAAATAAACGTTGTTCCACCTGCAGAAACAAATATGCCAAATTATATAAAAGTCTTTGGGCATAAAAGTATATTTGTGCAACAAATGTATACATTTTGCTGTCACGTGTGATTCATTTGTACAGAGATTCTATCGTTTTCACGGCACGAGAATGCCATCTATATAATTTTCAATTTAGATATATGTGTACGTAAATGTAAGGTTCATGCAGTAAGTAAAGTTGACCGCTCAAATAAGTTGGCAACAGCACTTCTGTTTCACGAATAACCCTGTTCACTTTAGTTTGGATATATTCAACGTCCCATATTATAATTTCGCAATAACAACAAGACGATTACTTCTATATTTGCGAAGCAATTGTTATTATATATTTTTTTAAATGTATCTCCGTACGTGAAGAATGCTGAAACGTTACTGCATGACTTGTAATCCCTAACTGGAAAACACAAGAACATTCCTATATAGAATTATATTTTTAATTTTGCCTAAAATTTCATAGAGTGTTAGGCGTATAAGAAGACCAATATATTCCCAAATCCCTGTGTCGCAAAAAGAAATACTAAAGTCTGTTATTAAATCAAATTGCGGCCAGTGAAATCGCCTATGCATGACCATTTAATAATAATTAACATTAATTTGCAAATTTACATTTTTGTTTACCATTGGTATTTGACAAATTTTCCACATTTCTCTTAGGAACGTTATTCTCGTTTAGTTGTGATTGAGTAGAAAACAATCACTAAAATAATACATGGTTTATGCATCTTCTTTTCCAAATCATATATTAACATTATTTTGCAATTTAATAGATTTATAACACCTCTTCATACCCCTTGAAAACCACTTTGCTATTGACCACAGGTTTTCTCCTACACAAATTAATAGATTTTGTTCATATTGCGTATTAATGTAGCTTTAATGTCTGCTGAAATAATTATCAATGTCACATACTGCTGACATTTACTCATTTAAAAATTATTGTGTTTTAGTATTTACGGTTTGGGCTTTCCTTTTGATTCTCAGCTCTGCTAGTGCACTTCCAATAGTGACAAATTTATGTTCTAAACTTTCTTCTGTCTAGTTGCCGTTCATTGCTGTTGTATGCATTATCTCAAAGCAAAATTAACTTTCAGAATTTTCTAAAACCACATGATATAAAATAATTTTAACTCCTGTTTTTAGAAACAGCATAGAGGTATGCTAACAACCTTGAAACAAATATATGTCCGAAATAAACCTGATGATTGCGTGTACATTAAATTTAGTTAAAAAAATTCACCGTTACAAACACACTCACAAATAGGCAAAAAGGATAAGAAAAGTCTATATTATTTTTGTATGTTATATTACTCACCAAACATTTTCGCATGTGATAACTAGTAGATTGTTGTTGGTGTCTTCAGATAACGAAGGACATGAAGGTCTTTGTAGCATGTTTACTTGACTCGTATGAAAGACTAGCTCTCTTCATCGTCACACGTCATAGTTCAGCCTACACACACAAACTTCGGACATGTATATTGCAACACAACTTCTTATGATTTCTTTCATTATGGATTATGAGTTTTACATGGACCTGGTTAGGGTATACCATGCCAACACTTACCTGCAGTATATGGTACTTTTCTGCTTTGCCGGCTATTAAGTGTGGGATTTGGGCTTATTAGGTATCAGGTAACGAGTTGGGACGATGTGTTTCCAAAAGAATTATTTTAGGAAGCTGAGTTGTATAAATTGTGAATAAATGAAAACTACCTTTTTAGTCTATCATTCCAATGATTATAATTGTCACCCTCAAGGTGCTTATCTTTAAACAAATAATAATATTAAAAAGAATTTCAAATATTTAACACAAATTACGGCGGGTTCCACCATTTATATTCTTTCTTGAATATTACTTTACACATATTTCCTCTAGTGATATATTGTTATAATGCTTACGTCTGACAATCACATATTAAAATCATATATCTTAGTACATAATTTATAAGTTCCTGAAAATAAGACATACAATACACAGTATATACACAAAACATATAACATGGAAATATACACACATATATGGGCAGTTTCACACTGTCTGCCTGTAATTATAATTCATTTATAAAAATCATTTTTTGTTATATTGAATTTACTTATTTAATAAAATGGAAATACTGAATTGATTTCATTCTATGAAATCCGTAACCCTGTTCTTTATACATGAGAAAATAAAATACGAACTTTTTAAATGAATATAACAAGGGTTATAGTTATCGTTATCTCTATGGTAATTATTATTAATATAAACACTTTTATTAAGGGTAACTCCCTTTTAATTATTCTACTCTTCAGCCTGCTTGGCTATCAACAATAATTAATATGAAACAATAAAATTTGTGACATCTAATATCTTGATAACACTCTTAGAGCTTCTCTGCACTCTCCCTTAATTTATCACATTTAATTTTATCAAATATAATTTTTTATACAGTGCACAATCTCATGAAAACATTTGCTTATAGTCTTTCTGCACTCTTATTAACATATTATTATAATAATCACACATTATCTAAATGTTCTGTCTTTTTGAATAAATGTCTCCATATGATATACAGTACAACATTTAAAAGTGTCTTTAGGCTTTAGTCATACCGCCTATATAAAAAAAATTTTTATCAATTATTTAAAACTGTTCAATTTCGTTTATAGCGGCTTTTCATTTACTTGTTGTGTTTTACAACATTATTATGAACCCTGAACCATATCAGGTCACCTGTTTTGATGATTTCATGT
The DNA here is from genome assembly GCA_034769895.1 of Magicicada septendecula. NCBI lineage: Eukaryota > Metazoa > Arthropoda > Insecta > Hemiptera > Cicadidae > Magicicada > Magicicada septendecula. Next base: position 140,147,465 of record CM068372.1, read on the forward strand.
TACACAGATGTACACGGGTCTCAGGCGTCGGCGTTGAGTACAGCTATTCCTCTCGAAACCTCCGTCAGCGTCGCTTAGCGGTGTATGAACAGCTAGGCTAGGCGTCGTTCCTTTATCGTCATGGACACAGCGTCTCTGGCTTCGGGTATAGTCTGATGTCCGTAGTACGTAGTTGTAGTAACTCAGGTGTCTGCCGGTCTCATTGAAGCGTCTTCTGCAGCGTATCGTTCCGTGTGTACGACTCAATGAATACTTTATGAATGAGAGAGATGCTCGTTTTGGCTCGCTATATAAAATCTTATCTGTACCCTTCTAAATGTACAATTGTAGCAGATAACGCTTATTATGCGTACTCCAGTTAGATCGATAAACATTGATAACAATGTTTTGTTATAACACTCCCCCACTTGCTTTAAAAAAAATTGTTTGTGCTTTACAGAACATTTTTTTTTTTTTTTTTTTTTTAATCTATGTTTAGTACATACACAGTCAGTTATATTACATGTTTATTAGAAAGAATATAAAATCTTATCTTAAAGTAACAATCACATATGGGTATTATTGGATATAATGACGCAGAGATGACGCATGGTACTTTCCGACGTCCTTTTGCTTCACTGGGTCATATACCATGTTGGTGTGTGGTCCTAGACGACTCCTTAGTTCATATGGGCCACAGAATAATCTGAAGAATTTCTTGGAAGTGTTTAATATACTACTTCCCACAGGATTTGTCTTTATCAATACCTTATCACCAATCTGGAATCTTGTCAATCGGTGAATTCTATTATACCGGTCTCTCCTTTTACCTGCTTGATGATATAACTGTCGTTCAGCTCTGTTTATTTTTATTTGAATTGGCAAATCTACATTATAATTTTCCGGTTTATTAATCATGTTGTGCCAGAATCTTTTAGGTATTTTATTCACACTTAATTGTAACGATGTGTATCCTGTAGCTTCACTATAATTGTGATTCATTGCATCTTCGAAAAATTGTAGATAGTCAGGCCATTTACTCTGTTGATTGTAGCAATATAACCTCATGTACTTGCCTAACTCTCTATTTATTCTTTCAGCAAGATTAGTTTGTGGATGCCTTATGGATGTAAGTACAGGTTTTATACCTTGTCTTGTCAATGCGTCCTTCCATAATTTATTACCAAACTGCTTACCTTGATCTGTCAACACTTTATCCATTTTTCCATACTTTGGTATATACTTCTGGGTGATGACGTTCAGAACAGATTTCATGGTGGGTCTTCGTACAGCATATAACTTTACTAGCTTGGTAAACACATCTACCGTCACAATTATATGGCGGTACCCACGACTTGATCGCGTGAGTGGTCCAAGGAAATCAAGTGCAACTATATCCCCCTTCTTCTTAGTTCTGATACTCCCCATTTCAACGCAAGTGTTTAAATTCGGATGTTTGGCTGTTTGACAATCATGGCATTTCCTAACAATTATTTTAATTTTTCTGAACATATTATTACAGGCGAAGGCTTCTTTCATAGTTAAATAGCACTTCAATGGAGCTGCATGAGCTAGACTACGATGACATGGCATAATTAATTGCTGTAACATGTCATGAGATAGCACAACTTTCCAATCATAATTAATAAGCTTAAATAAAATTCCATCTTTCACACAATAATTTATAGGTAACGGATTATTTTTTATATTCTGTAATCGCTGATCTTTATCTTGCTCTCTAGCGAGATTACGTAGTAATTCTTGTACTTCTCTCTCGGGTTTGTATGTTATGTTGCTAAGTACCCTGACATCTTGTGGTTTAGCTTCATGTGTTTCTTCTTTTTCTTCTATATAACGGCTTAAGGTATCAGCTACTTCATTGTCTTTGCCTTTGCAGTATTTAATGGTGAAAGAATATTCCCCAATGGCAAGTATCCATCGCATCAACCTCGCACTCTTTACCTTACATGTTAATAGGAAAGATAAAGCCTGATGATCTGTATGAATTTCAAAATGAGTTCCGCATAGATAGAATCGGAACTGGGATAATGTATACACAATAGCTAGTACTTCCTTTTCTGTAGTGCAGTACTCTATCTCCGCTCCTCGGAATACACGACTGGCATAGGCGATGACCCTTAAGTCTCCTTTTGAGTCTTTTTGATACAATACACTTCCCATTGCATATTGACTTGCGTCTGCATATAGCACATAATCGCCGTCTTTCTTCGGATGGTGTAGCATTAAATTTTGTTTAAACAATGTTTTGACTCGATCCACTGCTTCAGTGTGATGCTGCTCCCATCTCCATTTTCTCTTCTTTTGTGTTAACTCCAGCAGAGGTTTTACTGTTGCTGCATAGTCAGATGAGAAGCGTCGATAATAACCAGTCAATCCTAGGAAAGCTCTTACTCCTTTTACATTTTTAGGAATAGGGAAATTTAGGATACTTTGGATCTTGATAGGATCAGGTTTGATACCTCGTTCGGATATAATATGACCAAGGAACTTGATATTGGTTTTTAGGAATTCACATTTTTTATAATTGAGGGAAATTTTGGCAACTCTAAATTTCTCAAAAATAACTCGTAATTGATTTACATGTTCCTGAATAGTTTTCGACACGACGAGTATGTCATCTACAAATACCATTGTGTAAGGTGACACCTCCTCTCCAAGTGCATTTTCTAGACATCGTACAATAGCAGACAAGCTAGTGCTTAATCCAAACGGTACTACGTTGTATTCATAGGTCTTGTTTTTGTAGAGGAACGCCGTATACTTGCGGTCACTCTCTCGTATTGGTATCTGCCAGAAACTAGAAGTAAGGTCTAATTTTGTTAAATATCTAGCTCCTTCACATTTAGCAAATAACTCTTCAGCATTTGGAGCGCAGTCGTACATCTTTTCAACAACGTTGTTAAGGTTACGCATATCCATACACAGTCTAATCGCATCATCTTTTTTCTTGATTACTACAAGTGGATTCAGGTAATTGCTATGTGATCTGCGGATGACATTGTTATCTAACATACGCTGAATTTCTTGATCTACCTGCTCCTCGTATTTCATTGGAATCGTATATGTGCGTCTGACGAACTTGGACGGGTCAGTTACCTTAATTCGATGCTGGTAGACGTGAGTTTGAGTTGGTACTTCGCTAAAGATGTCCTCATATTCTTCTAACAGATCATTTATGTGTTGTTCTCCTGGCTGATCTTCTACTTCTTCTGGATGTGTCCGTTCTTCGGCTAATGTGATCTTGGGTCTACTAATTTTAAGTATTTCCGGTTGTGGAGGATTCTGTTCTTTAACAGGTGCTCTTAAATCTATAGTTTTACATATATTATTAACTGTACATGTCATTTGTCCATCTTTCATATTTATAACAGCATTTAGTCGGTCTAGCGCATCCACTCCCAGAATGCAGTCATATATTAGCTTATCAACTATCAGTACAGGTAATTCTATCTCTAATCCTTGACAGGTAATACTAACATACATCTGATGGTTTACTTTTTCCATCGATTTATTTGCTGTAGTTATTTGTATCTCCCGTGTAGGCAACTTCGGTACATTTTTAAAACGAGCATTATGAATTTTTACCCATGCACTACTGATAATTGTGACCTCACTCCCTGTATCAACCAATGCGTTAACAGGTACATTATTAACATACAGTTTTATTTGTGGACATACAGTATTATTTATTGGATTCATTTTATCGGTCATAAATAATTCTTCCCTAAGATCAGGTGGGAATATACCTCCTATACAGACTCCAGAATGTAGTCATTGATTTTCAGTCTTCGATGTGGACGGTTTATTACGTTCATCAGTGTTTCTCGGTGTCTCTTTCTGTTTTTTCTCAACGGTAATCGCCTGCGTATTTGCATTCCTATCGGATGTCCATGGTTTCGAAAATCGTTTCGACGAATTCGGCCATCGGTAACCTCCTTTGTAATTACCTCTTTCATTATTTTGCTCCTGCTTCTCATATGTTCGTCCATCTTCATGGCGTCTATCATATGATACATTTTTGTTTTTCGGATATTTTTCCTCGTCTGTACGTCTATCTTCTCTGCCTTTATCTTCTTGGCGATATCTTTGCGAATACCACGTACCTCTATCTTGATTTTGGTTCCGGTTATCTCGCTGAACTCCTCTTGGTGGGTCTCGTTCACGGATTACACCCTCCATCTGTGTTAAAAGTATTAATAGATCTTCAATGGTAGCTATACTCTGAAATTGTATAGCTAGTTGGATGTTCCTGCTGAAATGATTAGCAAGCTTAATGACTAATTCTTTTTGTGTTAAAGCGGGACGTAAATGTTTACTCCTCTCTACTAACATAATGACGTATTCATCTTCAGACAGCTTACCTGGATTATATTTACCAAATTCCAGTGTATTTCGTATTCTCATTTGTATGTATTCATTCCAATACCTCCGTTCGAATGCTAGTTTAAATTCTTCATACGTTTTCAAATCGTCATTCACCATCGTGAACCAACTGGCTGCTGCATCTTTTAAGTAACGGCTTACAAAGTCTATTTTATCTTTGTCACTGAGAATAGATCCAATACTATCCATTTCTTTCTCACATTTGATACGAAATTCAATGGGATTTTCCCCTCTGGATCCTCTAAAATAGTTAATGGGTCTCTCTTCTCTAGGTACGGTCGAGTATACTAACGCTTGTGTTGGTAGTCTTCTCACTTCTCGTGTAAGTCGGTCTACTTCACCTTTTAACTTGACTTCCAGCTGAGCTACCCTGTTGTCATGGTGTTGGATAGATTTCTTGATGGTGTCGTCTGCTGCGGCGAGACTTTTTGTTTCTTCTTCAATTTTCATGGTCTTCCTGACATTACTCTGCACCAACTCGCTGATGACTTGTATCTTGGTATCTTGTCGATGCGTAATTTTTTCGAGTTTCTGGTCCAGTATGTCGGCCATAGATTTAAAATTTTGTTGTAGTCTTTTTCGCTGCTCTTCGAAATTTTCATTCATCACCACCGCTTGTTGTTTTAGAGACTCTTTAACTTTACCTTCTAAGGTCTCCATTCGTTCCATAATTTCTACCTTACTTTCAGCATTATACGCGTATAGTTTCTGAATTTCTGACGTGCTTGCTTTCAATCTTCTCATAGTTTCAGCACCACTAGTTTTTATTTCTTCAAACCTTTTTACGTTTTCAGCGTTGCTGGCTTCTAACTTCTTCATTATGTCGGCTAAACTGACCTCTTGTTTATGTGCCATGTTTAATTTTAATTTGGTGAACCGATTTTAAAATATTTATTATTAATTTGTATATTATTAATTATTTGGATTATTATTCAATATTGGTAGTCATTTATTCATCAACATACAACCGTTATCTTGGGCGCCTGTAGTATCAGTTTCTGATAACCACAATATTTATCTAAGCTCCCCTTTGTTTACTCTACTGATAACGCTAACTGTACGTTCTTATCAGCTACATTCAACATATAAATGCACGTTTTATAATAATTACACATCAACTCTAAATATTTGTTCTACGTGAATTTATATTTATTTAACTTCTTACTAATTTTTAATTTTTTTTTCCGTATTAAGTTTTTTTTTTTTTTATTTTTCGTGCCCCACGTTGGAAGCGACATTTTCTTTTGCAACACATCTTCTTATGATTTCTTTCATTATGGATTATGAGTTTTACATGGACCTGGTTAGGGTATACCATGCCAACACTTACCTGCAGTATATGGTACTTTTCTGCTTTGCCGGCTATTAGGTGTGGGATTTGGGCTTATTAGGTATCAGGTAACGAGTTGGGACGATGTGTTTCCAAAAGAATTATTTTAGGAAGCTGAGTTGTATAAATTGTGAATAAATGAAAACTACCTTTTTAGTCTATCATTCCAATGATTATAATTGTCACCCTCAAGGTGCTTATCTTTAAACAAATAATAATAGTAAAAAGAATTTCAAATATTTAACACAAATTACGGCGGGTTCCACCATTTATATTCTTTCTTGAATATTACTTTACACATATTTCCTCTAGTGATATATTGTTATAATGCTTACGTCTGACAATCACATATTAAAATCATATATCTTAGTACATAATTTATAAGTTCCTGAAAATAAGACATACAATACACAGTATATACACAAAACATATAACATGGAAATATACACACATATATGGGCAGTTTCACACTGTCTGCCTGTAATTATAATTCATTTATAAAAATCATTTTTTGTTATATTGAATTTACTTATTTAATAAAATGGAAATACTGAATTGATTTCATTCTATGAAATCCGTAACCCTGTTCTTTATACATGAGAAAATAAAATACGAACTTTTTAAATGAATATAACAAGGGTTATAGTTATCGTTATCTCTATGGTAATTATTATTAATATAAACACTTTTATTAAGGGTAACTCCCTTTTAATTATTCTACTCTTCAGCCTGCTTGGCTATCAACAATAATTAATATGAAACAATAAAATTTGTGACATCTAATATCTTGATAACACTCTTAGAGCTTCTCTGCACTCTCCCTTAATTTATCACATTTAATTTATCAAATATAATTTTTTATACAGTGCACAATCTCATGAAAACATTTGCTTATAGTCTTTCTGCACTCTTATTAACATATTATTATAATAATCACACATTATCTAAATGTTCTGTCTTTTTGAATAAATGTCTCCATATGATATACAGTACAACATTTAAAAGTGTCTTTAGGCTTTAGTCATACCGCCTATATAAAAAAATGTTTATCAATTATTTAAAACTGTTCAATTTCGTTTATAGCGGCTTTTCATTTACTTGTTGTGTTTTACAACATTATTATGAACCCTGAACCATATCAGGTCACCTGTTTTGATGATTTCATGTTACACAGATGTACACGGGTCTCAGGCGTCGGCGTTGAGTACAGCTATTCCTCTCGAAACCTCCGTCAGCGTCGCTTAGCGGTGTATGAACAGCTAGGCTAGGCGTCGTTCCTTTATCGTCATGGACACAGCGTCTCTGGCTTCGGGTATAGTCTGATGTCCGTAGTACGTAGTTGTAGTAACTCAGGTGTCTGCCGGTCTCATTGAAGCGTCTTCTGCAGCGTATCGTTCCATGTGTACGACTCAATGAATACTTTATGAATGAGAGAGATGCTCGTTTTGGCTCGCTATATAAAATCTTATCTGTACCCTTCTAAATGTAAAATTGTAGCAGATAACGCTTATTATGCGTACTCCAGTTAGAACGATAAACATTGATAACAATGTTTTGTTATAATATATATCTGTCGTACGGTATGTGCATACAAGCGTATGCACATACACGTACAGCATTCATACTTGTATAGACGTATATACCCTCCACTTACGTATATCGAAATATACTGTAAGGAAGAATACATATGCCATACCCTCATTCACACACGCAAACACCCATTCAACAGAATATATGTACAGTAAGCATACAATGACACTTACCGAGGAACGTAGAAGGAATTTCTCCTTAAGGAAACGCATGTAATCGTGTTATGGAACATACAGTATTCGCATTTTAAACACAGCTGCATGAATTGCAAAGAAATGTATGTACTTCCTGTTCCCAAATAAACTTTGTTCCACCTGCAGAAACAAATATGACAAATTATATAAATGTCTTTGGGCATAAAAGTATATTTGTGCAACAAATGTATACATTTTGCTGTCACGTGTGATTCATTTGTACAAAGATTCTGTCGTTTTCACGGCACGAGAACGCCATCTATATAATTTTCAATTCAGATATATGTGTACGTAAATGTATGGTTCATGCAGTAAGTAAAGTTATCCGCTCAAATAAGTTGGCAACAGCACTTCTGTTTCACGAAATTCCCTGTTTACTTTAGTCTGGATATATTCTACGTCCCATATTATCCTTTCGCAATAACACCAAGGCGATTACTTCTATATTTGCGAAGCGATTGTTATTATATATTTTTTTAAATGTATCTCCGTACGTGAAGAATGCTGAAACGTTACTGCATGACTTGTAATCCCTAACTGGAAAACTCAAGAACATTCCTATATAGAATTATATTTTTAATTTTGCCTAAAATTTAATAAATTTTTAAGCGTATACAGTAAGAAGAGCGATATATTCCCGAATCCCTGTGTCGTAAAAAGAAATACTAAAGACTGTTATTAAATCTAAATGCGGCCAGTGAAATCGCCTATGCATGAGCATTTAATAATAATTAACATTAATTTGCAAACTTACATTTATGTTTACCATAAGTATTTGATAAATTTTCCAGATTCCTGTTAGGCACGTTATTCTCGTTTAGTTGTGATTGAGTAGAAAAAAATCACTAAAATAATACATGGTTTTTGCATCTTCTTTTCCAAATCATATATTAACATTACTTTGCAATTTAATAGATTTATAACACCTCTTCATACCCCTTGGAAACCACTTTGCTATTGACCACAGGTTTTCTCCTACACATTTTAATAGATTTTGTTCATATTGCGTATTAATGTAGCTTTAATGTCTGCTGAAATAATTATCAATGTCACATACTGCTGACAATTACTCATTTAAAAATTATTGTGTTTCAGTATTTACGGTTTGGGCCTTCCTTTTTATTCTCAGCTCTGCTAGTGCACTTCCAATAATGACAAATTTATGTTCTAAACTTTCTTGTGTCTAGTTGCCGTTCATTGCTGTTGTATGCATTATCTCAAAGCAAAATTAACTTTCAGATTTTTCTAAAACCAGACGATATAAAATAATTGTAACTCCTGTTTTTAGAAACTGCATAGAGGTATGCTAACAACCTTGAAACAAATATATGTCCGAAATAAACCTGATGATTGGCGTGTACATAAAATTTAGTTAAAAAAATTCACCGTTACAAACACACTCACAACTAGGCAAAAAGAATAAGAAAAGTCTATATTATTTATTTATGTTAAATTACTCACCAAACATTTTCGAATGTGATAACTAGTAGATTGTAGTTGGTATCTTCAGATAACGAAGGACATGAAGGTCTTTGTAGCACGTTTACTTGACTGGTATGCAAGACTAGCTCTCTTCATCGTCACACGTCATAGTTCAACCTACACACACAAACTTCGGACATGTATATATATATATGTCGTACGGTATGTGCATACAAGCGTATGCACATACACGTACAGCATTCATACTTGTATAGACGTATATACCCTCCACTTACGTATATCGAAATATATAGTAAGGAAGAATACATATGCCATACCCTCATTCACACACGCAAACATCCATTCAGACAGAATAGATATACAGTAAGCATACAATGACACTTACCGAGTAAACGTAGAAGGAATCTCTCCTTAAGGAAACGCATGTAATCGTCTTATGGAACATACAGTATTCGCATTTTAAACACAGCGGCATGAATTGCAAAAAAATGTATGTACTTCCTGTCCCCAAATAAACGTTGTTCCACCTGCAGAAACAAATATGACAAATTATATAAAAGTCTTCGGGCATAAAAGTATATTTGTGCAACAAATGTATACATTTTGCTGTCACGTGTGATTCATTTGTACAGAGATTCTGTCGTTTTCACGGCACGAGAATGCCATCTATATAATTTTCAATTGAGATATATGTGTACGTAAACGTAATGTTCATGCAGTAAGTAAAGTTATCCGCTCAAATAAGTTGGCAACAGCACTCAATTAAGTTGGCAACAGCACTTCTGTTTCACGAAATTCCCTGTTTACTTTAGTCTGGATATATTCTACGTCCCATATTATCTTTTCGCAATAACAACACGACGTATACTTCTATATTTGCGAAGCAATTGTTATTATATATTTTTTTAAATGTATCTCCGTACGTGAAGAATGCTGAAACGTTACTGCATGACTTGTAATCCCTAACTGGAAAACTCAAGAACTATCCTATATAGAATTATATTTTTAATTTTCCTCAAATTTAATAGAGTTTTAAGCGTATAAGAAGACCGATATATTCCCGAATCCCTGTGTCGTACAAAGAAATACTAAAGACTGTTATTAAATCTAAATGCGGCCAGTGAAATCGCCTATGCATGAGCATTTAATAATAATTAACATTAATTTGCAAACTTACATTTTTGTTTACCATAAGTATTTGCTAATTTTCCACATTCCTCTAAGGAACGTTATTCTCGTTTAGTTGTGATTGAGTAGAAAACAATCACTAAAATAATACATGGTTTATGCATCTTCTTTTCCAAATCATATATTAACATTACTTTGCAATTTAATAGATTTATAACACCTCTTCATACCCCTTTAAAACCACTTTGCTATTGACCACAGGTTTTCTCCTACACATTTTAATAGATTTTGTTAATATTGGGTATTAATGTAGCTTTAATGTCTGCTGAAATAATTATCTATATCACATACTGCTGACAATAACTCATTTAAAAATTATTGTTTTTTAGTATTTACGGTTTGGGCCTTCCTTTTGATTCTCAGCTCTGATAGTGCACTTCCAATAGTGAGAAATTTATGTTCTAAACTTTCTCGTGTCTAGTTGCCGTTCATTGCTGTTGTATGCATTATCTCAAAGCAAAATTAACTTTCAGATTTTTCTAAAACCAGACGATATAAAATAATTCTAACTCCTGTTCTTAGAAACAGCATAGAGGTATGCTAACAACCTTGAAACCAATAAATGTCCGAAATAAACCTGATGATTGGCGTGTACATAAAATTTAGTTAAAAAAATTCACCGTTACAAACACACTCACAAATAGGCAAAAAAAATAAGAAAAGTCTATATTATTTATTTATGTTATATTACTCACCAAACATTTTCGCATGTGATAACTAGTAGATTGTAGTTGGTGTCTTCAGATAAAGAAGGACATGAAGGTCTTTGTAGCACGTTTACTTGACTGGTATGCAAGACTAGCTCTCTTCATCGTCACACGTCATAGTACAGCCTACACACACAAACTTAGGACATGTATATATATCTGTCGTACGGTATGTGCATACAAGCGTATGCACATACACGTACAGCATTCATACTTGTATAGACGTATATATCCTTCACTTACGTATATCGAAATATACTGTAAGGAAGAATACATATGCCATACCCTCATTCACACACGCAAACACCCATTCAGCAGAATATATATACAGTAAGCATACAATGACACTTACCGAGTAAACGTAGAAGGAATTTCTCCTTAAGGAAACGCATGTAATCGTCTTATGGAACATACAGTATTCGCATTTTAAACACAGAGGCATGAATTGCAAAGAAATGTATGTACTTCCTGTTCCCAAATAAACGTTGTTCCACCTGCAGAAACAAATAAGACAAATTATATAAAAGTCTTTGGGCATAAAAGTATATTTGTGCAACAAATGTATACATTTTTCTGTCACGTGTGATTCATTTGTACAGAGATTCTATCGTTTTCACGGCACGAGAATGCCATCTATATAATTTTCAATTTAGATATATGTGTACGTAAATGTAAGGTTCATGCAGTAAGTAAAGTTAACCGCTCAAATAAGTTGGCAACAGCACTTCTGTTTCACGAATATCCCTGTTTACTTTAGTCTGGATATATTCTACGTCCCCTATTATTTTTCGCAATAACAACACGACGATTACTTCTATATTTGCGAAGCAATTGTTATTATATATTTTTTTAAATGTATTTCCGTACGTGAAGAATGCTTGACTTGAAGAAACGTTACTGCATGACTTGTAATCCCTAACTGGAAAACTCAAGAACATTCCTATATAGAATTATATTTTTAATTTTGCCTAAAATTTAATAGAGTTTTAAGCGTATAAGAAGACCGATATATTCCCGAATCCCTGTGTCGTAAAAAGAAATATTAAGACTGTTACTAAATCTAAATGCGGCCAGTGAAATCGCCTATGCATGAGCATTTAATAATAATTAACATTAATTTGCAAACTTACATTTTTGTTTACCATAAGTATTTGATAATTTTCCACATTCCTCTAAGGAACGTTATTCCCGTTTAGTTGTGATTGAGTAGAAAACAATCACTAAAATAATACTTTTTTTATGCATCTTCTTTTGCAAATCATATAATAACATTACTTTGCAATTTAATAGATTTATAACAGCTCTTCATACCCCTTGAAAACCACTTTGCTATGACCACAGGTTTTCTCCTACACATTTTAATAGATTTTGTTCATATTGCGTATTAATATAGATTTAATGTCTGCTGAAATAATAATCAATGTCACATACTGCTGACAATTACTCATTTAAAAATTATTGTTTTTCAGTATTTACGGTTTGGGCCTTCCTTTTGATTCTCAGCTCTGCTAGTGCACTTCCAATAGTGAGAAATTTATGTTCTAAACTTTCTCGTGACTAGTTGCCGTTCATTGCTGTTGTATGCAATATCTCAAAGCAAAATTAACTTTCAGATTTTTCTAAAACCAGACGATATAAAATAATTTTAACTCCTGCTTTTAGAAACAGCATAGAGGTATGCTAACAACCTTGAAACAAATATATGTCCGAAATAAACCTGATGATTGGCGTGAACATAAAATAAAGTTAAAAAAATTCACCGTTTCAAATACACTCACAAATAGGCAAAAAGAATAAGAAAAGTCTATATTATTTATTTATGTCATATTACTCACCAAACATTTTCGCATGTGATAACTAGTAGATTGTAGTTGGTATCTTCAGATAACGAAGGACATGAAGGTCTTTGTAGCACGTTTACTTGACTGGTATGCAAGACTAGCTCTCTTCATCGTCACACGTCATAGTTCAACCTACACACACAAATTTCGGACATGTATATATATATGTCGTACGGTATGTGCATACAAGCGTATGCACATACACGTACAGCATTCATACTTTTATAGACGTATATACCCTTCACTTACGTATATCGAAATATATAGTATGGAAGAATACATATGCCATACCCTCATTCAAACACGCAAACATCCATTCAGCCAGAATATATATACATTAAGCATACAATGACACTTACCGAGTAAACGTAGAAGGAATTTCTCCTTAAGGAAACGCATGTAATCGTCTTATGGAACATAAAGTATTCGCATTTTAAACACAGCGGCATGAATTGCAAAGAAATGTATGTACATCCTGTTCCCAAATAAACGTTGTTCCACCTGCAGAAACAAATATGACAAATTATATAAAAGTCTTTGGGCATAAAATTATATTTGTGCAACTAAGGTATACATTTTGCTGTCACGTGTGATTCATTTGTACAGAGATTCTGTCGTTTTCACGGCACGAGAACGCCATCTATAAATTTTCAATTGAGATATATGTGTACGTAAATGTAAGGTTCATGCAGTAAGTAAAGTTATCCGCTCAAATAAGTTGGCAAAGCACTTCTGTTTCACGAAATTCCCTGTTTACTTTAGTCTGGATATATTCTACGTCCCATATTATCTTTTCGCAATAACAACACGACGATTACTTCTATATTTGCGAAGCAATTGTTATTATATATTTTTTTAAATGTATCTCCGTACGTGAAGAATGCTTGACTTGAAGAAACGTTACTGCATGACTTGTAATCCCTAACTGGAAAACTCAAGGACATTCCTATATAGAATTATATTTTTAATTTTGCCTAAAATTTAATAGGGTTTTAAGCGTATAAGAAGACCGATATATTCCCGAATCCCTGTGTCGTAAAAAGAAATACTAAAGACTGTTATTAAATCTAAATGCGGCCAGTGAAGTCGCCTATGCATGAGCATTTAATAATAATTAACATTAATTTGCAAACTTACATTTTTGTTTACCATAAGTATTTGCTAATTTTCCACATTCCTCTAAGGAACGTTATTCTCGTTTAGTTGTGATTGAGTAGAAAACAATCACTAAAATAATACTTTTTTTATGCATCTTCTTTTCCAAATCATATATTAACATTACTTAGCAATTTAATAGATTTATAACACCTCTTCATACCCCTTGAAAACCACTTTGCTATTGACCACAGGTTTTCTCCTACGCATTTAATAGATTTTGTTCATATTGCGTATTAATGTAGCTTTAATGTCTGCTGAAATAATAATCAATGTCACATACTGCTGACAATTACTCATTTAAAAATTATTGTTTTTCAGTATTTACGGTTTGGGCCTTCCTTTTGATTCTCAGCTCTGCTAGTGCACTTCCAATAGTGAGAAATTTATGTTCTAAACTTTCTCGTGTCTAGTTGCCGTTCATTGCTGTGGTATGCATTATCTCAAAGCAAAATTATCTTTCAGTTTTTTCTAAAACAAGACGATATAAAATAATTTTAACTCCTGTTTTTAGAAACAGCATAGAGGTATGCTAACAACCTTGAAACAAATATATGTCCGAAATAAACCTGATGATTGGCGTGTACATAAAATTTAGTTAAAAAAATTCACCGTTACAAACACAGTCACAAATAGGCAAAAAGAATAAGAAAAGTCTATATTACTTTTTTATGTTATATTACTCACCAAACATTTTCGCATGTGATAACTAGTAGATTGTAGTTGGTGTCTTCAGATAAAGAAGGACATGAAGGTCTTTGTAGCACGTTTACTTGACTGGTATGCAAGACTAGCTCTCTTCATCGTCACACGTCATAGTACAGCCTACACACACAAACTTAGGACATGTATATATATCTGTCGTACGGTATGTGCATACAAGCGTATGCACATACACGTACAGCATTCATACTTGTATAGACGTATATATCCTTCACTTACGTATATCGAAATATACTGTAAGGAAGAATACATATGCCATACCCTCATTCACACACGCAAACACCCATTCAGCAGAATATATATACAGTAAGCATACAATGACACTTACCGAGTAAACGTAGAAGGAATTTCTCCTTAAGGAAACGCATGTAATCGTCTTATGGAACATACAGTATTCGCATTTTAAACACAGAGGCATGAATTGCAAAGAAATGTATGTACTTCCTGTTCCCAAATAAACGTTGTTCCACCTGCAGAAACAAATAAGACAAATTATATAAAAGTCTTTGGGCATAAAAGTATATTTGTGCAACAAATGTATACATTTTTCTGTCACGTGTGATTCATTTGTACAGAGATTCTATCGTTTTCACGGCACGAGAATGCCATCTATATAATTTTCAATTTAGATATATGTGTACGTAAATGTAAGGTTCATGCAGTAAGTAAAGTTAACCGCTCAAATAAGTTGGCAACAGCACTTCTGTTTCACGAATATCCCTGTTTACTTTAGTCTGGATATATTCTACGTCCCCTATTATTTTTCGCAATAACAACACGACGATTACTTCTATATTTGCGAAGCAATTGTTATTATATATTTTTTTAAATGTATTTCCGTACGTGAAGAATGCTTGACTTGAAGAAACGTTACTGCATGACTTGTAATCCCTAACTGGAAAACTCAAGAACATTCCTATATAGAATTATATTTTTAATTTTGCCTAAAATTTAATAGAGTTTTAAGCGTATAAGAAGACCGATATATTCCCGAATCCCTGTGTCGTAAAAAGAAATATTAAGACTGTTACTAAATCTAAATGCGGCCAGTGAAATCGCCTATGCATGAGCATTTAATAATAATTAACATTAATTTGCAAACTTACATTTTTGTTTACCATAAGTATTTGATAATTTTCCACATTCCTCTAAGGAACGTTATTCCCGTTTAGTTGTGATTGAGTAGAAAACAATCACTAAAATAATACTTTTTTTATGCATCTTCTTTTGCAAATCATATAATAACATTACTTTGCAATTTAATAGATTTATAACAGCTCTTCATACCCCTTGAAAACCACTTTGCTATGACCACAGGTTTTCTCCTACACATTTTAATAGATTTTGTTCATATTGCGTATTAATATAGATTTAATGTCTGCTGAAATAATAATCAATGTCACATACTGCTGACAATTACTCATTTAAAAATTATTGTTTTTCAGTATTTACGGTTTGGGCCTTCCTTTTGATTCTCAGCTCTGCTAGTGCACTTCCAATAGTGAGAAATTTATGTTCTAAACTTTCTCGTGACTAGTTGCCGTTCATTGCTGTTGTATGCAATATCTCAAAGCAAAATTAACTTTCAGATTTTTCTAAAACCAGACGATATAAAATAATTTTAACTCCTGCTTTTAGAAACAGCATAGAGGTATGCTAACAACCTTGAAACAAATATATGTCCGAAATAAACCTGATGATTGGCGTGAACATAAAATAAAGTTAAAAAAATTCACCGTTTCAAATACACTCACAAATAGGCAAAAAGAATAAGAAAAGTCTATATTATTTATTTATGTCATATTACTCACCAAACATTTTCGCATGTGATAACTAGTAGATTGTAGTTGGTATCTTCAGATAACGAAGGACATGAAGGTCTTTGTAGCACGTTTACTTGACTGGTATGCAAGACTAGCTCTCTTCATCGTCACACGTCATAGTTCAACCTACACACACAAATTTCGGACATGTATATATATATGTCGTACGGTATGTGCATACAAGCGTATGCACATACACGTACAGCATTCATACTTTTATAGACGTATATACCCTTCACTTACGTATATCGAAATATATAGTATGGAAGAATACATATGCCATACCCTCATTCAAACACGCAAACATCCATTCAGCCAGAATATATATACATTAAGCATACAATGACACTTACCGAGTAAACGTAGAAGGAATTTCTCCTTAAGGAAACGCATGTAATCGTCTTATGGAACATAAAGTATTCGCATTTTAAACACAGCGGCATGAATTGCAAAGAAATGTATGTACATCCTGTTCCCAAATAAACGTTGTTCCACCTGCAGAAACAAATATGACAAATTATATAAAAGTCTTTGGGCATAAAATTATATTTGTGCAACTAAGGTATACATTTTGCTGTCACGTGTGATTCATTTGTACAGAGATTCTGTCGTTTTCACGGCACGAGAACGCCATCTATAAATTTTCAATTGAGATATATGTGTACGTAAATGTAAGGTTCATGCAGTAAGTAAAGTTATCCGCTCAAATAAGTTGGCAAAGCACTTCTGTTTCACGAAATTCCCTGTTTACTTTAGTCTGGATATATTCTACGTCCCATATTATCTTTTCGCAATAACAACACGACGATTACTTCTATATTTGCGAAGCAATTGTTATTATATATTTTTTTAAATGTATCTCCGTACGTGAAGAATGCTTGACTTGAAGAAACGTTACTGCATGACTTGTAATCCCTAACTGGAAAACTCAAGGACATTCCTATATAGAATTATATTTTTAATTTTGCCTAAAATTTAATAGGGTTTTAAGCGTATAAGAAGACCGATATATTCCCGAATCCCTGTGTCGTAAAAAGAAATACTAAAGACTGTTATTAAATCTAAATGCGGCCAGTGAAGTCGCCTATGCATGAGCATTTAATAATAATTAACATTAATTTGCAAACTTACATTTTTGTTTACCATAAGTATTTGCTAATTTTCCACATTCCTCTAAGGAACGTTATTCTCGTTTAGTTGTGATTGAGTAGAAAACAATCACTAAAATAATACTTTTTTTATGCATCTTCTTTTCCAAATCATATATTAACATTACTTAGCAATTTAATAGATTTATAACACCTCTTCATACCCCTTGAAAACCACTTTGCTATTGACCACAGGTTTTCTCCTACGCATTTAATAGATTTTGTTCATATTGCGTATTAATGTAGCTTTAATGTCTGCTGAAATAATAATCAATGTCACATACTGCTGACAATTACTCATTTAAAAATTATTGTTTTTCAGTATTTACGGTTTGGGCCTTCCTTTTGATTCTCAGCTCTGCTAGTGCACTTCCAATAGTGAGAAATTTATGTTCTAAACTTTCTCGTGTCTAGTTGCCGTTCATTGCTGTGGTATGCATTATCTCAAAGCAAAATTATCTTTCAGTTTTTTCTAAAACAAGACGATATAAAATAATTTTAACTCCTGTTTTTAGAAACAGCATAGAGGTATGCTAACAACCTTGAAACAAATATATGTCCGAAATAAACCTGATGATTGGCGTGTACATAAAATTTAGTTAAAAAAATTCACCGTTACAAACACAGTCACAAATAGGCAAAAAGAATAAGAAAAGTCTATATTACTTTTTTATGTTATATTACTCACCAAACATTTTCGCATGTGATAACTAGTAGATTGTAGTTGGTGTCTTCACATAACGAAGGACATGAAGGTCTTTGTAGCACGTTTACTTGACTGGTATGCAAGACTAGCTCTCTTCATCGTCACACGTCATAGTTCAACCTACACACACAAACTTCGGACATGTATATACATCTGTCGTACGGTATGTGCATACAAGCGTATGCACATACACGTACAGCATTCATACTTGTATAGACGTATATACCCTTCACTTACGTATATCGAAATATACTGTAAGGAAGAATATATATGCCATACCCTCATTAACACACGCAAACACCCATTCAGACAGAATATATATACAGTAAGCATACAATGACACTTACCGAGTATACGTAGAAGGAATCTCTCCTTAAGGAAACGCATGTAATCGTCTTATGGAACATACAGTATTCGCATTTTGAACACAGCGGCATGAATTGCAAAGAAATGTATGCACTTCCTGTTCCCAAATAAACGTTGTTCCACCTGCAGAAATAAATATGACAAATTATATAAAAGTCTTTGGGCATAAAATTATATTTGTGCAACAAAGGTATACATTTTGCTGTCACGTGTGATTCATTTGTACAGAGATTCTGTCGTTTTCACGGCACGAGAACGCCATCTATATAATTTTCAATTGAGATATACGTGTACGTAAATGTAAGGTTCATGCAGTAAGTAAAGTTATCCGCTCAAATAAGTTGGCAACAGCACTTCTGTTTCACAAAATTCCCTGTTTACTTTATTCTGGATATATTCTACGTCCCATATTACCTTTTAGCAATAACAACACGACGATTACTTCTATATTTGCGAAGCAATTGTTATTATATGTTTTTTTAAATGTATCTCCGTACGTGAAGAATGCTGAAACGTTACTGCATGACTTGTAATCCCTAACTGGAAAACTCAAGAACATTCCTATATAGAATTATATTTTTAATTTTGCCTAAAATTTAATAGAGTTTTAAGCGTATAAGAAGACCGATATATTCCCGAATCCCTGTGTCGTAAAAAGAAATAATAAAGACTGTTATTAAATCTAAATGCGGCCAGTGAAATCGCCTATGCATGAGCATTTAATAATAATTAACATTAATTTGCAAACTTACATTTTTGTTTACCATAAGTATTTGATAATTTTCCACATTCCTCTAAGGAACGTTATTCTCGTTTAGTTGTGATTGAGTAGAAAACAATCACTAAAATAATACTTTTATTATGCATCTTCTTTTCCAAATCATATATTAACATTACTTTGCAATTTAATAGATTTATAACACCTCTTCATACCCCTTGAAAACCACTTTGCTATTGACCACAGGTTTTCTCCTACACATTTTAATAGATTTTGTTCATATTGCGTATTAATGTAGCTTTAATGTCTGCTGAAATAATAATCAATGTCACATACTGCTGACAATTACTCATTTAAAAATTATTGTTTTTCAGTATTTACGGTTTGGCCCTTCCTTTTGATTCTCAGCTCTGCTAGTGCACTTCCAATAGTGAGAAATTTATGTTCTAAACTTTCTCGTGTCTAGTTGCCGTTCATTGCTGTTGTATGCATTATCTCAAAGCAAAATTAACTTTCAGATTTTTCTAAAACCAGACGATATAAAATAATTTTAACTCCTGTTTTTAGAATCAGCATAGAGGTATGCTAACAACCTTGAAACAAATATATGTCAGAAATAAACCTGATGATTGGCTTGTACATAAAATTTAGTTAAAAAATTCACCGTTACAAACACACTCACAAATAGGCAAAAAGAATAAGAAAAGTCTATATTACTTTTTTATGTTATATTACTCACCAAACATTTTCGCATGTGATAACTAGTAGATTGTAGTTGGTGTCTTCAGATAACGAAGGACATGAAGGTCTTTGTAGCACGTTTACTTGACTGGTATGCAAGACTAGCTCTCTTCATCGTCACACGTCATAGTTCAACCTACACACACAATCTTCGGACATGTATATATATCTGTAGTACGGTATGTGCATACAAGCGTATGCACATACACGTACAGCATTCATACTTGTATAAACGTATATACCCTTCACTTACGTATATCGAAATATACTGTAAGGAAGAATACATATGCCATACCCTCATTCACACACGCAAACACCCATTCAGACAGAATATATATACAGTAAGCATACAATGACACTTACCGAGTAAACGTAGAAGGAATCTCTCCTTAAGGAAACGCATGTCATCGTCTTATGGAACATACAGTATTCGCATTTTAACCACAGCGGCATGAATTGCAAAGAAATGTATGTACTTCCTATTCCCAAATAAACGTTGTTCCACCTGCAGAAACAAATATGACAAATTATATAAAAGTCTTTGGGCATAAAAGTATATTTGTGCAACAAATGTATACATTTTGCTGTCACGTGTGATTCATTTGTACAGAGATTCTGTCGTTTTCACGGCACGAGAACGCCATCTATATAATTTTCAATTGAGATATATGTGTACGTAAATGTAAGGTTCATGCAGTAGGTAAAGTTATCCGCTCAAATAAGTTGGCAACAGCACTTCTGTTTCACGAAATTCCCTGTTTACTTTAGTCTGGATATATTCAACGTCCCATATTATCCTTTCGGAATGACACCAAGGCGATTACTTCTATATTTGCGAAGCAATTGTTATTATATATTTTTTTAAATGTATCTCCGTACGTGAAGAATGCTGAAACGTTACTGCATGACTTGTAATCCCTAACTGGAAAACTCAAGAACATTCCTATATAGAATTATATTTTTAATTTTGCCTCAAATTTAATAGAGTTTTAAGCGTATAAGAAGACCGATATATTCCCGAATCCCTGTGTCGTAAAAAGAAATACTTAAGACTGTTATTAAATCTAAATGCGGCCAGTGAAGTCGCCTATTCATGAGCATTTAATAATAATTAACATTAATTTGCAAACTTACATTTTTGTTTACCATAAGTATTTTTAATTTTCCACATTCCTCTAAGGAACGTTATTCTCGTTTAGTTGTGATTGAGTAGAAAACAATCACTAAAATAATACTTTTTTTATGCATCTTCCTTTCCAAATCATATATTAACATTACTTAGCAATTTAATAGATTTATAACACCTCTTCATACCCCTTGAAAACCACTTTGCTATTGACCACAGGTTTTCTCCTACGCATTTAATAGATTTTGTTCATATTGCGTATTAATGTAGCTTTAATGTCTGCTGAAATAATAATCAATGTCACATACTGCTGACAATTACTCATTTAAAAATTATTGTTTTTCAGTATTTACGGTTTGGGCCTTCCTTTTGATTCTCAGCTCTGCTAGTGCACTTCCAATAGTGAGAAATTTATGTTCTAAACTTTCTCGTGTCTAGTTGCCGTTCATTGCTGTGGTATGCATTATCTCAAAGCAAAATTATCTTTCAGTTTTTTCTAAAACAAGACGATATAAAATAATTTTAACTCCTGTTTTTAGAAACAGCATAGAGGTATGCTAACAACCTTGAAACAAATATATGTCCGAAATAAACCTGATGATTGGCGTGTACATAAAATTTAGTTAAAAAAATTCACCGTTACAAACACAGTCATAAATAGGCAAAAAGAATAAGAAAAGTCTATATTACTTTTTTATGTTATATTTCTCACCAAACATTTTCGCATGTGATAACTAGTAGATTGTAGTTGGTGTCTTCAGATAACGAAGGACATGAAGGTCTTTGTAGCACGTTTACTTGACTGGTATGCAAGACTAGCTCTCTTCATCGTCACACGTCATAGTTCAACCTACACACACAAACTTCGGACATGTATATTGTAGCGCAACAAAAATGATAGCATTTATGCTACATAAAAGAAGATTCACAGATTGATAAATAAATTGATACTTAATCCCATAATAGAACAGAGACCCAATTATGTCAATTATAGTCATAGACAAAATTAAATAAGTATGCAAGGTAGTGTTGAATAGAATAGACGAACCTGTAAAATAAATAATAGCTAATGATATATGTTTAATAAAAAACAAAACAGAAAAATGAAACAATGACTTAATTTATGGTAATAACAGATAAGAATTTTGTGTTAAAAAAGTATTATATTATGACAAAAATGTTATGATAAAGTTTATGTGATGTTATATCAAATATGTGTTGAGTTCATGAAAAATAATGAAACAAATAGTGTTATTCAATGACTGTCATAGAATGAAGTGTGAGGCAGTTAACCAATGTTCATAAGTTCGAATTTTGTTATATGTGATCGAGAGATCAAGATAAATTTGTTATTAGATGTAGAAAAATAATTGTTTATACAAATGTTAATAATTAAGTTTTGATTGTATGTACGAATTTATATAAGAGGGACTATAGATGCCTAACAGACATAACCACAGGTAGGTCAATTTACAATAAAAGGCCTAACAGCCAAAAATACTAAATAAACACTTATAACTTAAAGGTTAGATACATCAATAATTAATAATTAATATATACACTATGAAGAGCTAGAAAGAAGAAAAAACATTAAGTTAATAATAATATTTTTTTAAATTTATACAAATTATAATAATACCATAATGCCAGAATATCGATTGGTAAAAAATAATATCGAAGGTGGATTAAATATAATAAAAAAGGAAAAAACGGAATTTTATCAAAAAACCAATAGAAGATGTGTATAAAATAATAAACCAGCTATCGGTAAAATTACATTCCGATAGGACAGCAAATTGACAAAGAATAGACAACAAAATATATGAAAGAAACACTATATAGTCAAACATGTGGAAGCGGAAATAAATATAGGTTGCTAGGGAAAAATTTAAGAAGAATGTTGTTGATTTAAAAAATAACAAGAATTGCTTTTGTAAAAACTGAACGTGATGATTTAAAAAAACCCAAGAAAAATATATTGAATCGTAATATTCGAAATGAAGAGATACGATTATAAAGAAGATAAAATTCTAATGATAGTACTTACATCTATCACTAACACAGATTAACAAAATAACGATATATTATGAAATAATAATCGAGAACAAATAACCAAATTCTACAAGAAGAAACTTGGACTGTCCCATGTCCGAAGGGAATTGATAAATAGTAATCAAATATAAAGAGTTAACAATAACACAACCCATAATATTCACAACATCAGAAATTATAACCTTGCAAATACACGGAACAACACTAACTGTTTCAACCGAAGGAAGAACCTATTTGGATCCTGGCGGTGTAGAAGAAACATCAATCGGGCCGTAAAACAATTCAGAAGCTGTATTCCGAAGTGGACAGGACAAGAATTACTTTTATTAAACTGAAGAAAGAAAACTGTGCTTCATAATTGACCAGAACAACGAATTTAGCGATCAACTGCCAACGTGATTTGCTTCGTTAGAGACTGGTAAAGTTATATTATATTAATCATACTAAATACACAACACATAATTTTTGTAAATCTTGCATTCTTAGTATGTATTTTTAGTCTTCCCCACAGTTACAAGAACCTTCACACCCTGAAATAAATAAAATACAAATCAAATATAATATATAACCAAATATAAACAAAAGATCAAATAATCAACAATCGATACCTGAATCTATAGTCCCAACATATATTAATTGGAATATATCTTAGTTAATGTGAATTGATAAACAAATAAAGAACCTTTATATATTTGTCACACCTTGTTATTTGGAGTATGGTTTAGTGAACTGGAACAAAAGTAACTGAATAAGTAGAGAATAAATAGTTAATATAAACATCGAATAACCTACAAGTTTCGTTGAGCCGATACTACAGCGCTTATAGCGGAATTATCTGACACCAAAGAGGGAGCGTAAAAATATAAAATCAGGCAGAACTCTCTTCAAGGCATAATAGGGTTGGATGAAATTGTAGAATAAATCTTAAGTTATTTAAGTTCTAGGCACACTAACACTGATAATTATTAAATAGTTAAGTTAACATTAATTGAGTACATCCATATATTCCACAACTCCAAATATTTCCGAGAATTTATACAATTAAATTAATAGAACACAATCGACAAATACAACAGTGGGAATTTAGACCGTACGTATCGGTTTACTTACAAATTGGCTTCCATCGCGGGACTTGAACAGTAGCGGACACACCGGGGTTACTTACAAATTGACGCCGACAACGTTGGGCGGAAATAACGAGAATCCCGCGACCGTAAGAGACAACGTAAGAGACGAAGAATACTTACAAATTGGCGCTCAACTTGTGTAGGGCTTAAGTTAAGTAACTGTAACCATATTAATATTACTTAACCAGAGCAGGCAACTGTGGGAGAGTAAACATGCATACCAGAGGTAGATAAAGGATTAGGGCAGGAGAAACGGAGAAGGAAATAGATGAACAAGAACAGGAAATAGAACTAATAACAGACAGTGAAATGGAACAACAGACAGACGAAATAGCGGAAACTGAAATTATTATGGACAAGGAAAATGGAGCAATTGAAGAAGTTGCCCAAGGGGACCAACCAGATAAATCCAACAAAAAGGAAGACATGAGTATGCAGGAGTTGTTGAGGATCATAATGGAAAGCAATAGACAAATGAATGAGGAAAACTCAAAGAGACAGGAGGAAAACTCAAAGAGACTGGAGGAGAAATTAGATAAAACAAATGAGGAAATTAATGAAAATAAGGAAACCTCAAAACAAATGAACGAAAGATTAAACCAAATTCACGAAAGGTTAGATAGGAATGATGAGGGTTTAAAACAAATGAAGGAAGACATCTTACAAATACATGAAGAGAATTTAAGGCAAATTAATGGAAAAATTGAAAATCTTCATGTGACAATTAACCAGAAGGTGGACCAAAATAATGAGGAAAGACAATTAGAAATAGCCAAAACAAATGAAGGGTTAGAAAAAACTAACGAAACAATAGTACAGATTCGTGTAGAAGTACAGAATAAAATTAATGACACAAAAATTGAGAATAAAACATTGGTTGAAGAAATCCAGAAGGAAACTGTTGAAAAATGTGAGCAAATTAAAAACGAAGTACATCAGGTACTGGAAGAGAATAAGGAAGGTATTAAGCAAATACAGACAGACATGGGCGAACGACTCGAAAGGGTCTATGGTAAATTTAAATAATATGGAAGGTCAAATCAATACCAATAAAAATAAAATAGAAGAGATTAGTAGGCGTGAGTTACAATTACAGGAGGAAGTAGATTCATGGCGGGATAGGACATGCCAAATTAGTCATTCAAATAACCATGAGAACAGAGAATCGATTAATTTTCGTAATTATAAGGGCAATCCTATGGAATTTTTAAAGAGATTGGAAGAAGTGATCATAAGAAATAGAGAGAGTCGCTGGAGTATTATACGAAGCATGATTGATGAAACGTTTAAAGATACTTATGATAATTGGTGGACAGCGGTGCGCCCGGATATACTGGACATGACTGAGTTCAAAAAACAATTTAAGGAGAAGTATTGGTCGGAATCGACCCAGAATATGATTAGGAATAATTTGAGTAACGGTCGATACGAAACAAATGTAGGCCAGTCCCCTACTTCATACTTTTTAGGAAAAGTATGTATGGCGCGGAACTTAGAGCCCCGAATTCCCGAAGAATGTTTGGTAATACAACTATCCTATCATTACGAGGAAGGGATAAAAAATGCGCGTATGTGTAGTCAAATCAAAACGATTCCACCCATGGCCAAATTCTTGGAGAATTATGAGCACGAGAACCAATACCAAAGAAATAGAATGCTAAATCATAAATATCAGAAGTATGATAATAACGCGCCACCAGCCAATTCTCATAATAACGATCGCAATCGACCTGCGCATAACGTTAATACTAACAGAACACAAAATGAAAACACGAATAATAATTCCAGAAACTATAATTATCGCGGCAATAACAATTACAATTATCGTGATAGTCGCAATAATAGAGGAGATGGGGACAGACGACCCAATAATTATAGACATAACGTCAATTATATTTACTCCAGACCTCAAGGTAATCAGCGACGATACTACCCAAGGAGTCACCGATATGACAACCATTATGACCAATCTCGGCATGAAGACAACTACCCACATGATGGAAATTATAGGATAGCAGAACATAATACGGAGGATCGCACGGAACCAGTACAAAACCAACACAGTAAACAGAATGAAAATAGAGAAGAGGGAGTAAGCCCTCATTTAAACTAATAGAGGCAGTGAAAATTAATGAATACCCGTCACTGAACCGTAATCTTGGGGAACAACAATTAATAAATAAAATTAAGTGTAATCATAAAATAACCATAATTAATAACCACTATTTAAAGAATATCAGGGAAGATTTGTTAGAAGAGGATCAGAAACATGTAAACAGTAATAGTAATAACGAAATCATATATATATCAGCAAAATTCTAAAAGACAGTAAGACCAACTTACAAAAAATTATTTGAAATAACTATTATATATAAAACGAATTTAGAAAAGAAAAAAAAAATTTTACTAAATCCAGAAGGAAATATAATGAATAAATTCTAAAATGAAGTAAGGACAACTTATTACCTTATATTTGAACAACTTCTGGATTAACAAAAAAGAAAAAGAATTTATATAAATGAATAAATTATAAAAATAATAAGAACAACTTATTATCAATCTTGAAGAAAAATACTTGGAATTTAAAAATAATTTGAGTTGAATACTACCACTAAATTCTGAAATACAATAAGAACAACGTATTATCGATTTTGAAGAAAACAAGAATTATTGTTAAATGTTTATAAAGAAATAATGTGTATAATGAATAACAAACCCCAAGATTACAGAAGAAAACGATAATTATTATTATTATATGTATAAAGAAATAATGTATATAATGAATAACAAACCCCAAGATTACAGAAGAAAACGATAATTATTATTATTATGTGTATAAAGAAATAATGTGTATAATGAATAACAAACCCCAAGATTACAGAAGAAAACGATAATTATTATTATTATGTGTATAAAGAAATAGTGTGAATAATGAAGAATGAACCCCAAGATAAAAGTTATTACCTCAAACCTACTTATCCAAAATAAAGAAGAAAAAAAAAATCATATGACCTAAAATACATACTACATTGCCACATGATGGAACAATCTCAGTAAACGATTGAATGTAACTAATATAATGTTAAAGAAGACAAGAAGGAAAGAGTATTTATGAACATAATTCATTAAAAAATAAACAGCCAAAATAGTGAAATACGATAAGAGGAAGAATAATTAAGTATAAGGAATATATTTAGTAAGAAATACAATTATAATGATCAACACACAACAACTGATTAAAAAATATTGAGATCAGAAAAAAAAAACGAAGAAGATACTTAACATTACAATCTCAACAAAAATGAAAACAAAAATGATTACAATTGATAACTGTCAAAGTCAATATTAACGAATGTTTAAGGAATTAAAATGGAACTACGAAATATGAAGAATAGTAATGAAAAAATATAAATGCAACAAAGAAAAAATCTTGTCCCAAATATTTATTATTAAATGATTAAAGAGATTATTAGGAGATTATTATTATATTTTATAGCTGACTGTAGATGAATTCCAGCAGTACTATATTAAGATGTAGTGTGGGCAGCAGAGTATGAAGCCAAACAGTGCCTCTCTGAACTGTACCAACGCATGTGTTAGGGATTGTTAGGGAAATTAAATATTTAAGGAATATTAGAATAGTTACAAAAATTAATTCAGTTCCCAAAGGAATAGGACGAAGAAAACAGAAAGAAGCGAGTTGACAGAAGAATAATGAAAAATGCAGTAATTATAGTAATTATAAATAGGAGAGATGTAAAACTAATGTATCAGTGAATAGTGTAGCCAGTTACCAACAAATAATGTGTACAGAGAGAAAAAAAAAATATATCAAGAATCAAGAATGTTAAATAAAATGATGAAATGTTATTAAATAAAAAAGGTACTAGTACTAGTCTAATGAAGTTACATTGAGAAGACCATCGTCAACCATTAACAATGAAATTAAGAAAAGGCATGTGAAAAAGGCAAGTTTATTTGACCTAAACTTCATTCAGGTAAACTAAACTTTTTTAGGAGGGGAAGCATATGTAGCGCAACAAAAATGATAGCATTTATGCTACATAAAAGAAGATTCACAGATTGATAAATAAATTGATACTTAATCCCATAATAGAACAGAGACCCAATTATGACAATTATAGTCATAGACAAAATTAAATAAGAATGCAAGGTAGTGTTGAATAGAATAGACGAACCTGTAAAATAAATAATAGCTAATGATATATGTTTAATAAAAAACAAAACAGAAAAATGAAACAATGACTTAATTTATGGTAATAACAGATAAGAATTTTGTGTTAAAAAAGTATTATATTATGACAAAAATGTTATGATAAAGTTTATGTGATGTTATATCAAATATGTGTTGAGTTCATGAAAAATAATGAAACAAATAGTGTTATTCAATGACTGTCATAGAATGAAGTGTGAGGCAGTTAACCAATGTTCATAAGTTCGAATTTTGTTATATGTGATCGAGAGATCAAGATAAATTTGTTATTAGATGTAGAAAAATAATTGTTTATACAAATGTTAATAATTAAGTTTTGATTGTATGTACGAATTTATATAAGAGGGACTATAGATGCCTAACAGACATAACCACAGGTAGATCAATTTACAATAAAAGGCCTAACAGCCAAAAATACTAAATAAACACTTATAACTTAAAGGTTAGATACATCAATTAATAATAATTAATAAATACACTATGAAGAGCTAGAAAGAAGAAAAAACATTAAGTTAATAATAATATTTATTAAAATTTATACAAATTATAATAATACCATAATGCCAGAATATCGATTGGTAAAAAATAATATCGAAGGTGGATTAAATATAATAAAAAAGGAAAAAACGGAATTTTATCAAAAAGCCAATAGAAGATGTGTATAAAATAATAAACCAGCTATCGGTAAAATTACATTCCGATAGGACAGCAAATTGACAAAGAATAGACAACAAAATATATGAAAGAAACACTATATAGTCAAACATGTGGAAGCGGAAATTAATATAGGTTGCTAGGAAAAAATTTAAGAAGAATGTTGTTGATTTAAAAAATAACAAGAATTGCTTTTGTAAAAACTGAACGTGATGATTTAAAAAAACCCAAGAAAAATATATTGAATCGTAATATTCGAAATCAAGAGATACGATTATAAAGAAGATAAAATTCTAATGATAATACTTACATCTATCACTAACACAGATTAACAAAATAACGATATATTATGAAATAATAATCGAGAACAAATAACCAAATTCTACAAGAAGAAACTTGGACTGTCCCATGTCCGAAGGGAATTGATAAATAGTAATCAAATATAAAGAGTTAACAATAACACAACCCATAATATTCACAACACCAGAAATTATAACCTTGCAAATACACGGAACAACACTAACTGTTTCAAACGAAGGAAGAACCTATTTGGATCCTGGCGGTGTAGAAGAAACATCAATCGGGCCGTAAAACAATTCAGAAGCTGTATTCCGAAGTGGACAGGACAAGAATTACTTTTATTAAACTGAAGAAAGAAAACTGTGCTTCATAATTGACCAGAACAACGAATTTAGCGATCAACTGCCAAAGTGATTTGCTTCGTTAGAGACTGGTAAAGTTATATTATATTAATCATACTAAATACACAACACATAATTTTTGTAAATCTTGCATTCTTAGTATGTATTTTTAGTCTTCCCCACAGTTACAAGAAACTTCACACCCTGAAATAAATAAAATACAAATCAAATATAATATATAACCAAATATAAACAAAGGATCAAATAATCAACAATCGATACCTGAATCTATAGTCCCAACATATATTAATTGGAATATATCTTAGTTAATGTGAATTGATAAACAAATAAAGAACCTTTATATATTTGTCACACCTTGTTATTTGGAGTATGGTTTAGTGAACTGGAACAAAAGTAACTGAATAAGTAGAGAATAAATAGTTAATATAAACATCGAATAACCTACAAGTTTCGTTGAGCCGATACTACAGCGCTTATAGCGGAATTATCTGACACCAAAGAGGGAGCGTAAAAATATAAAATCAGACAGAACTCTCTTCAAGGCATAATAGGGTTGGATGAAATTGTAGAATAAATCTTAAGTTATTTAAGTTCTAGGCACACTAACACTGATAATTATTAAATAGTTAAGTTAACATTAATTGAGTACATCCATATATTCCACAACTCCAAATATTTCCGAGAATTTATACAATTAAATTAATAGAACACAATCGACAAATACAACAGTGGGAATTTAGACCGTACGTATTGGTTTACTTACAAATTGGCTTCCATCGCGGGACTTGAACAGTAGCGGACACACCGGGGTTACTTACAAATTGACGCCGACAACGTTGGGCGGAAATAACGAGAATCCCGCGACCGTAAGAGACAACGTAAGAGACGAAGAATACTACAATATATATATATCGTACGGTATGTGCATACAAGCGTATGCACATACACGTACATCATTCATACTTGTATAGACGTATATACCCTTCACTTACGTAAATCGAAATATACTGTAAGGAAGAATACATATGCCATACCCTCATTCACACACGCGAACACCCATTCAGACAGAATATATATACAGTACCTGCAGAAACAAATATGACAAATTATATAGAAGTCTTTGGGCATAAATTTTGCTGTCACGTGTGATTCATTTGTACAGAGATTCTGTCGTTTTCACGGCACGAGAACGCCAGCTATAAAATTTTCAATTGAGATATATGTGTACGTAAATGTTCATGATGTTCAATGAGGTTCATGCAGTAAGTAAAGTTATCCGCTCAAATAAGTTGGCAACAGCACTTCTGTTTCACGAATTCCCTGTTTACTTTAGTCTGGATATATTCTACGTCCCATATTATCCTTTCGCAATAACACCAAGGGGATTACTTCTATATTTGCGAAGCAATTGTTATTATATATTTTTATAAATGTATCTCCGTACGTGAAGAATGCTGAAACGTTACTGCATGACTTGTAATCCCTAACTGGAAAACTCAAGAACATTCCTATATAGAATTATTTTTAATTTTGCCTAAAATTTAATAGAGTTTTAAGCGTATACAGTAAGAAGACCGATATATTCCCGAATCCCTGTGTCGTAAAAAGAAATACTAAAGACTGTTATTAAATCTAATTGCGGCCAGTGAAATCGCCTATGCATGAGCATTTAATAATAATTAACATTAATTTGCAAACTTACATTTTTGTTTACCATAAGTATTTGATAAATTTTCCACATTCCTGTTAGGCACGTTAATCTCGTTTAGTTGTGATTGAGTAGAAAACAATCACTAAAAAATACATGGTTTATGCATCTTCTTTTCCAAATCATATATTAACATTACTTTGCAAATTAATAGATTTATAACACCTCTTCATATCCCTTGAAAACCACTTTGCTATTGACCACAGGTTTTCTCCTACACATTTTAATAGATTTTGTTCATATTGCGTATTAATGTAGCTTTAATGTCTGCTGAAATAATTATCAATGTCACATACTGCTGACAATTACTGATTTAAAAATTATTGTGTTTTAGTATTTACGGTTTGGGATTCCCTTTTGATTCTCAGCTCTGCTAGTGCACTTCCGTTAGTGACAAATTTATGTTCTAAACTTTCTTGTGTCTAGTTGCCGTTCATTGATGTTGTATGAATTATCTCAAAGCAAAATTAACTTTCAGATTTTTCTAAAACCAGAAGATATAAAATAATTTTAACTCCTGTTTTTAGAAACAGCATAGAGGTATGCTAACAACCTTGAAACAAATATATGTCCGAAATAAACCTGATGATTGGCGTGTACATAAAATTTAGTTAAAAAAATTCACCGTTACAAACACACTCACAAATAGGCAAAAAGAATAAGAAAAGTCTATATTATTTTTTTATGTTAAATTACTCACCAAACATTTTCGCATGTGATAACTAGTAGATTGTAGTTGGTGTCTTCAGATAACGAAGGACATGAAGGTCTTTGTAGCACGTTTACTTGACTGGTATGCAAGACTAGCTCTCTCCATCGTCACACGTCATAGTTCAACCTTTCACACACAAACTTCGGACATGTATATATATCTGTCGTACGGTATGTGAATACAAGCGTATGCACATACACGTACAGCATTCATACTTGTATAGACGTATATACTCTTCACTTACGTATATCGAAATATACTGTAAGGAAAAATACATATGCCATACCCTCATTCACACACGTAAACACCCATTCAGACAGAATATATATACAGTAAGCATACAATGACACTTACCGAGTATACGTAGAAGGAATCTCTCCTTAAGGAAACGCATGTAATCGTCTTATGGAACATACAGTATTCGCATTTTAAACACAGCGGCATGAATTGCAAAGAAATGTATGTACTTCCTGTTCCCAAATAAACGTTGTTCCACCTGCAGAAACAAATATGACAAATTATATAAAAGTCTTTGGACATAAAATTATATTTGTGCAACAAAGGTATACATTTTGCTGTCACGTGTGATTCATTTGTACAGAGATTCTGTCGTTTTCACGGCACGAGAACGCCATCTATATAATTTTCAATTGAGATATACGTGTACGTAAATGTAAGGTTCATGCAGTAAGTAAAGTTATCCGCTCAAATAAGTTGGCAACAGCACTTCTGTTTCACAAAATTCCCTGTTTACTTTAGTATGGATATATTCTACGTCCCATATTATCTTTTCGCAATAACAACACGACGATTTCTTCTATATTTGGGAAGCAATTGTTATTATATATTTTTTTAAATATATCTCCGTACGTGAAGAATCCTGAAACGTTACTGCATGACTTGTAATCCCTAACTGGAAAACTCAAGAACATTCCTATATAGAATTATATTTTTAATTTTGCCTAAAATTTAATAGAATTTTAAGCGAATAAGAAGACCGATATATTCCCGAATCCCTGTGTCATAAAAAGAAATACTAAAGACTGTTATTAATCTAAATGCGGCCAGTGAAATCGCCTATGCATGAGCATTTAATAATAATTAACGTTAATTTGCAAACTTACATTTTTGTTTACCATAAGTATTTGATAATTTTCCACATTCCTCTAAGGAACGTTATTCTCGTTTAGTTGTGATTGAGTAGAAAACAGTCACTAAAATTGCTTATGGTTTATGCATCTTCTTTTCCAAATCATATATTAACATTACTTTGCAATTTAATAGATTTATAACACCTCTTCATACCCCTTGAAAACCACTTTGCTATTGACCACAGGCTTTCTCCTACACATTTTAATAGATTTTGTTCACATTGGGTATTAATGTAGCTTTAATGTCTGCTGAAATAATTATCAATGTCACATACTGCTGACAATTACTCATTTAAAAATTATTGTTTTTAAGTATTTACGGTTTGGGCCTTCCTTTTGATTCTCAGCTCTGCTAGTGCACTTCCAATAGTGACAAATTTATGTTATAAACTTTCTTGTGTCTAGTTGCCGTTCATTGCTGTTGTATGCATTATCTCAAAGCAAAATTAACTTTCAGATTTTTCTAAAACCAGAAGATATAAAATAATTTTAACTAATGTTTTTAGAAACAGCATAGAGGTATGCTAACAACCTTGAAACAAATATATGTCCGAAATAAACCTGATGATTGGCGTGTACATAAAATTTAGTTAAAAAAATTCACCGTTACAAACACACTCACAAATAGGCAAAAAGAATAAGAAAAGTCTATATTATTTTTTTATGTTAAATTACTCACCAAACATTTTCGCATGTGATAACTAGTAGATTGTAGTTGGTGTCTTCAGATAACGAAGGACATGAAGGTCTTTGTAGCACGTTTACTTGACTGGTATGCAAGACTAGCTCTCTCCATCGTCACACGTCATAGTTCAACCTACACACACAAACTTCGGACATGTATATATATCTGTCGTACGGTATGTGAATACAAGCGTATGCACATACACGTACAGCATTCATACTTGTATAGACGTATATACTCTTCACTTACGTATATCGAAATATACTGTAAGGAAAAATACATATGCCATACCCTCATTCACACACGTAAACACCCATTCAGACAGAATATATATACAGTAAGCATACAATGACACTTACCGAGTAAACGTAGAAGGAATCTCTCCTTAAGGAAACGCATGTAATCGTCTTATGGAGCATACAGTATTCGCATTTTAAACACAGCGGCTTGAATTGCAAAGAAATGTATGTACTTCCTCTTCCCAAATAAACGTTGTTCCACCTGCAGAAACAAATATGACAAATTAAATAAAAGTCTTTGGGCATAAAATTATATTTGTGCAACAAAGGTATACATTTTGCTGTCACGTGTGATTCATTTGTACAGAGATTCTGTCGTTTCACGGCACGAGAACGCCATCTATATAATTTTCAATTGAGATATACGTGTACGTAAATGTAAGGTTCATGCAGTAAGAAAAGTTATCCGCTCAAATAAGTTGGCAACAGCACTTCTGTTTCACGAAATTCCCTGTTTACTTTAGTCTGGATATATTCTACGTCCCATATTATCCTTTCGCAATAACACCAAGGCGATTACTTCTATATTTGCGAAGCAATTGTTATTATATATTTTTTTAAATGTATCTCCGTACGTGAAGAATGCTGAAACGTTACTGCATGACTTGTAATCCCTAACTGGAAAACTCAAGAACATTCCTATATAGAATTATTTTTAATTTTGCCTAAAATTTAATAGAGTTTTAAGCGTATACAGTAAGAAGACCGATATATTCCCGAATCCCTGTGTCGTAAAAAGAAATACTAAAGACTGTTATTAAATCTAATTGCGGCCAGTGAAATCGCCTATGCATGAGCATTTAATAATAATTAACATTAATATGCAAACCTACATTTTTGTTTACCATAAATATTTGATAAATTTTCCACATTTCTGTTATGCACGTTAATCTCGTTTAGTTGTGATTGAGTAGAAAACAATCACTAAAAAATACATGGTTTATGCATCTTCTTTTCCAAATCATATATTAACATTACTTTGCAATTTAATAGATTTATAACACCTCTTCATCCCCCTTGAAAACCACTTTGCTATTGACCACAGTTTTTCTCCAACACATTTTAATAGATTTTGTTCATATTGCGTATTAATGTAGCTTTAATGTCTGCTGAAATAATTATCAATGTCACATACTGCTGACAATTACTGATTTATAAATTATTGTGTTTTAGTATTTACGGTTTGGGATTTCCTTTTGATTCTCAGCTCTGCTAGTGCACTTCCATTAGTGACAAATTTATGTTCTAAACTTTCTTGTGTCTAGTTGCCGTTCATTGATGTTGTATGCATTATCTCAAAGCAAAATTAACTTTCAGATTTTTCTAAAACCAGACGATATAAAATAATTTTAACTGCTGTTTTTAGAAACAGCATAGAGGTATGCTAACAACCTTGAAACAAATATATGTCCGAAATAAACCTGATGATTGGCGTGTACATAAAATTTAGTTAAAAAAATTCACCATTACAAACACACTCACAAATAACCAAAAATAATAAGAAAAGTTTATATTATTTTTTTATGTTAAATTTCTCACCAAACATTTCCGCATGTGATAACTAGTAGATTGTAGTTGGTGTCTTCAGATAACGAAGGACATGAAGGTCTTTGTAGCACGTTTACTTGACTGGTATGCAAGACTAGCTCTCTTCATCGTCACACGTCATCGTTCAACCTACACACACAAACTTCGGACATGTATATATATCTGTCGTACGGTATGTGCATACAAGCGTATGCACATACACGTATAGCATTCATACTTGTATAGACGTATATACCCTTCACTTACGTATATCGAAATATACTGTAAGGAAAAATACATATGCCATACCCTCATTCACACACACAAACACCCAATCAGACAGAATATATATACAGTAAGCATACAATGACACTTGCCAAGTATACGTAGAAGGAATCTTTCCTTAAGGAAACGCATGTAATCGTCTTATGGAACATACAGTATTCGCATTTTAAACACAGCGGCATGAATTGCAAAGAAATGTATGTACTTCCGGTTCCCAAATAAACGTTGTTCCACCTGCAGAAACAAATATGACAAAATATATAAAAGTCTTTGGGCATAAAATTATATTTGTGCAACAAAGGTATACATTTTGCTGTCACGTGTGATTCATTTGTACAGAGATTCTGTCGTTTTCACGGCACGAGAACGCCATCTATATAATTTTCAATTGAGATGTACGTGTACGTAAATGTAAGGTTCATGCAGTAAGTAAAGTTATCCGCTCAAATAAGTTGGCAACAGCACTTCTGTTTCACAAAATTCCCTGTTTACTTTAGTCTGGATATATTCTACGTCCCATATTATATTTCGCAATAACAACACGACGATTACTTCTATATTTGCGAAGCAATTGTTATTATATATTTTTTTAAATGTAGCTCCGTACGTGAAGAATGCTGAAACGTTACTGCATGACTTGTAATCCCTAACTGGAAAACTCAAGAACATTCCTATATAGAATTATATTTTTAATTTTGCCTAAAATTTAATAGAGTTTTAAGCGTATACAGTAAGAAGACCGATATATTCCAGAATCCCTGTGTCGTAAAAAGAAATAATAAAGACTGTTATTAAATCTAATTGCGGCCAGTGAAATCGCCTATGAATGAGCAATTAATAATAATTAACATTAATTTGCAAACTTACATTTTTATTTACCATAAGTATTTGATAAAATTTCCAAATTCCTCTAAGGAACGTTAATCTCGTTTAGTTGTGATTGAGTAGAAAACAATCACTAAAAAATACATGGTTTATGCATCTTCTTTTCCAGATCATATATTAACATTACTTTGCAATTTAATAGATTTATAACACCTCTTCATACCCCTTGAAAACCACTTTGCTATTGACCACAGGTTTTCTCCTACACATTTTAATAGATTTTGTTCATATTGCGTATTAATGTAGCTTTAATGTCTGCTGAAATAATTATCAATGTCACATACTGCTGACAATTACTCATTTAAAAATTATTGTTTTTGAGTATTTTCGGTTTGGGCCTCCTTTTGATCCTCAGCTCTGCTTGTGCACTTCCAATAGTGAGAAATTTATGTTATAAACTTTCTTGTGTCTAGTTGCCGTTCATTGCTGTTGTATGCATTATCTCAAAGCAAAATTAACTTTCAGATTTTTCTAAAACCAGACGATATAAAATAATTTTAACTCCTGTTTTTAGAATCAGCATAGAGGTATGCTAACAACCTTTAAACAAATATATGTCCGAAATAAACCTGATGATTGGCGTGTACACAAAATTTAGTTAAAAAAACTCACCGTTACAAACACACTCACAAATAGGCAAAAAGAATAAGAAAAGTCAATATTATTTTTTATGTTATATTACTCACCAAACATTTTCGCATGTGATAACTAGTAGATTGTAGTTGGTGTCTTCAGATAACGAAGGACATGAAGGTCTTTGTAGCACGTTTACTTGACTGGTATGCAAGACTAGCTCTCTTCATCGTCACACGTCATTGTTCAACCTACACACACAAACTTCGGACATGTATATATATCTGTCGTACGGTATGTGCATACAAGCGTATGCACATAACGTACAGAATTCATACTTGTATAGACGTATATACACTTCACTTACGTATATCGAAGTATACTGTAAGGAAGAATACATATGCCATACCCTCATTCACACACACAAACACCCATTCAGACAGAATATATATACAGTAAGCATACAATGACACTTACCGAGTAAACGTAGAAGGAATCTCTCCTTAAGGAAACGCATGTAATCGTCTTATGGAGCATACAGTATTCGCATTTTAAACACAGCGGCTTGAATTGCAAAGAAATGTATGTACTTCCTCTTCCCAAATAAACGTTGTTCCACCTGCAGAAACAAATATGACAAATTAAATAAAAGTCTTTGGGCATAAAATTATATTTGTGCAACAAAGGTATACATTTTGCTGTCACGTGTGATTCATTTGTACAGAGATTCTGTCGTTTCACGGCACGAGAACGCCATCTATATAATTTTCAATTGAGATATACGTGTACGTAAATGTAAGGTTCATGCAGTAAGTAAAGTTATCCGCTGAAATAAGTTGGCAACAGCACTTCTGTTTCACGAAATTCCCTGTTTACTTTAGTCTGGATATATTCTACGTCCCATATTATCCTTTCGCAATAACACCAAGGCGATTACTTCTATATTTGCGAAGCAATTGTTATTATATATTTTTTTAAATGTATCTCCGTACGTGAAGAATGCTGAAATGTTACTGCATGACTTGTAATCCCTAACTGGAAAACTCAAGAACATTCCTATATAGAATTATTTTTAATTTTGCCTAAAATTTAATAGAGTTTTAAGCGTATACAGTAAGAAGACCGATATATTCCCGAATCCCTGTGTCGTAAAAAGAAATACTAAAGACTGTTATTAAATCTAATTGCGGCCAGTGAAATCGCCTATGCATGAGCCTTTAATAATAATTAACATTAATATGCAAACCTACATTTTTGTTTACCATAAATATTTGATAAATTTTCCACATTTCTGTTATGCACGTTAATCTTGTTTAGTTGTGATTGAGTAGAAAACAATCACAAAAAAATACATGGTTTATGCATCTTCTTTTCCAAATCATATATTAACATTACTTTGCAATTTAATAGATTTATAATACCTCTTCATACCCCTTGAAAACCACTTTGCTATTGACCACAGGTTTTCTCCAACACATTTTAATAGATTTTGTTCATATTGCGTATTAATGTAGCTTTAATGTCTGATGAAATAATTATCAATGTCACATACTGCTGACAATTACTCATTTAAAAATTATTGTTTTTTAGTATTTACGGTTTGGGCCTTCCTTTTGATTTTCAGCTCTGCTAGTGCACTTCCAATAGTGACAAATTTATGTTATAAACTTTCTTGTGTCTAGTTGCCGTTCATTGCTGTTGTATGCATTATCTCAAAGCAAAATTAACTTTCAGATTTTTCTAAAACCAGACGATATAAAATAATTTTAACTCCTGTTTTTATAATCAGCATAGAGGTATGCTAACAACCTTGAAACAAATATATGTCCGAAATAAACCTGATGATTGGCGTGTATATAAAATTTAGTTAAAATAATTCACCGTTACAAACACACTCACAAATAGGCAAAAAGAATAAGAAAAGTCTATATTATTTTTTATGTTATATTACTCACCAAACATTTTCGCATGTGATAACTAGTAGATTGTAGTTGGTGTCTTCAGATAACGAAGGACATGAAGGTCTTTGTAGCACGTTTACTTGACTGGTATGCAAGACTAGCCCTCTTCATCGTCACACGTCATTGTTCAACCTACACACACAAACTTCGGACATGTATAAATATCTGTCGTACGGTATGTGCATACAAGCGTATGCACATACACGTACAGAATTCATACTTGTATAGACGTATATACACTTCACTTACGTATATCGAAATATACTGTAAGGAAGAATACATATGCCATACCCTCATTCACACACGCAAACACCCATTCAGACAGAATATATATACAGTAATCATACAATGACACTTACCGAGTAAACGTAGAAGGAATCTCTCCTTAAGGAAACGCATGTAATCGTCTTATGGAACATACAGTATTCGCATTTTAAACACAGCGGCATGAATTGCAAAGAAATGTATGTACTTCCTGTTCCCAAATAAACGTTGTTCCACCTGCAGAAACAAATATGACAAAATATATAAAAGTCTTTGGGCATAAAATTATATTTGTGCAACAAAGGTATACATTTTGCTGTCACGTGTGATTCATTTGTACAGAGATTCTGTCGTTTTCACGGCACGAGAACGCCATCTATATAATTTTCAATTGAGATATACGTGTACGTAAATGTAAGGTTCATGCAGTAAGTAAAGTTATCCGCTCAAATAAGTTGGCAACAGCACTTCTGTTTCACAAAATTCCCTGTTTACTTTAGTCTGGATATATTCTACGTCCCATATTATATTTCGCAATAACAACACGACGATTACTTCTATATTTGCGAAGCAATTGTTATTATATATTTTTTTAAATGTAGCTCCGTACGTGAAGAATGCTGAAACGTTACTGCATGACTTGTAATCCCTAACTGGAAAACTCAAGAACATTCCTATATAGAATTATATTTTTAATTTTGCCTAAAATTTAATAGAGTTTTAAGCGTATACAGTAAGAAGACCGATATATTCCAGAATCCCTGTGTCGTAAAAAGAAATAATAAAGACTGTTATTAAATCTAATTGCGGCCAGTGAAATCGCCTATGAATGAGCAATTAATAATAATTAACATTAATTTGCAAACTTACATTTTTATTTACCATAAGTATTTGATAAAATTTCCAAATTCCTCTAAGGAACGTTAATCTCGTTTAGTTGTGATTGAGTAGAAAACAATCACTAAAAAATACATGGTTTATGCATCTTCTTTTCCAAATCATATATTAATATTACTTTGCAATTTAATAGATTTATAACACCTCTTCATACCCCTTGAAAACCACTTTGCTATTGACCACAGGTTTTCTCCTACACATTTTAATAGATTTTGTTCATATTGCGTATTAATGTAGCTTTAATGTCTGCTGAAATAATTATCAATGTCACATACTGCTGACAATTACTCATTTAAAAATTATTGTTTTTGAGTATTTTCGGTTTGGGCCTCCTTTTGATTCTCAGCTCTGCTAGTGCACTTCCAATAGTGAGAAATTTATGTTATAAACTTTCTTGTGTCTAGTTGCCGTTCATTGCTGTTGTATGCATTATCTCAAAGCAAAATTAACTTTCAGATTTTTCTAAAACCAGACGATATAAAATAATTTTAACTCCTGTTTTTAGAATCAGCTTAGACATATGCTAACAACCTTGAAACAAATATATGTCCGAAATAAACCTGATGATTGGCGTGTATATAAAATTTAGTTAAAAAAATTCACCGTTACAAACACACTCACAAATAGGCAAAAAGAATAAGAAAAGTCAATATTATTTTTTATGTTATATTACTCACCAAACATTTTCGCATGTGATAACTAGTAGATTGTAGTTGGTGTCTTCAGATAACGAAGGACATGAAGGTCTTTGTAGCACGTTTACTTGACTGGTATGCAAGACTAGCTCTCTTCATCGTCACACGTCATTGTTCAACCTACACACACAAACTTCGGACATGTATATATATCTGTCGTACGGTATGTGCATACAAGCGTATGCACATACACGTACAGAATTCATACTTGTATAGACGTATATACACTTCACTTACGTATATCGAAGTATACTGTAAGGAAGAATACATATGCCATACCCTCATTCACACACGCAAACACCCATTCAGACAGAATATATATACAGTAAGCATACAATGACAATTACCGAGTAAACGTAGAAGGAATCTCTCCTTAAGGAAACGCATGTAATCGTCTTATGGAGCATACAGTATTCGCATTTTAAACACAGCGGCTTGAATTGCAAAGAAATGTATGTACTTCCTCTTCCCAAATAAACG
Source organism: Magicicada septendecula (assembly GCA_034769895.1). NCBI lineage: Eukaryota > Metazoa > Arthropoda > Insecta > Hemiptera > Cicadidae > Magicicada > Magicicada septendecula. The sequence continues at coordinate 140,189,498 of CM068372.1, forward strand.
TTGTTCCACCTGCAGAAACAAATATGACAAATTAAATAAAAGTCTTTGGGCATAAAATTATATTTGTGCAACAAAGGTATACATTTTGCTGTCACGTGTGATTCATTTGTACAGAGATTCTGTCGTTTCACGGCACGAGAACGCCATCTATATAATTTTCAATTGAGATATACGTGTACGTAAATGTAAGGTTCATGCAGTAAGTAAAGTTATCCGCTGAAATAAGTTGGCAACAGCACTTCTGTTTCACGAAATTCCCTGTTTACTTTAGTCTGGATATATTCTACGTCCCATATTATCCTTTCGCAATAACACCAAGGCGATTACTTCTATATTTGCGAAGCAATTGTTATTATATATTTTTTTAAATGTATCTCCGTACGTGAAGAATGCTGAAATGTTACTGCATGACTTGTAATCCCTAACTGGAAAACTCAAGAACATTCCTATATAGAATTATTTTTAATTTTGCCTAAAATTTAATAGAGTTTTAAGCGTATACAGTAAGAAGACCGATATATTCCCGAATCCCTGTGTCGTAAAAAGAAATACTAAAGACTGTTATTAAATCTAATTGCGGCCAGTGAAATCGCCTATGCATGAGCCTTTAATAATAATTAACATTAATATGCAAACCTACATTTTTGTTTACCATAAATATTTGATAAATTTTCCACATTTCTGTTATGCACGTTAATCTTGTTTAGTTGTGATTGAGTAGAAAACAATCACAAAAAAATACATGGTTTATGCATCTTCTTTTCCAAATCATATATTAACATTACTTTGCAATTTAATAGATTTATAATACCTCTTCATACCCCTTGAAAACCACTTTGCTATTGACCACAGGTTTTCTCCTACACATTTTAATAGATTTTGTTCATATTGCGTATTAATGTAGCTTTAATGTCTGCTGAAATAATTATCAATGTCACATACTGCTGACAATTACTCATTTAAAAATTATTGTTTTTTAGTATTTTCGGTTTGGGCCTTCCTTTTGATTTTCAGCTCTGCTAGTGCACCTCCAATAGTGACAAATTTATGTTATAAACTTTCTTGTGTCTAGTTGCCGTTCATTGCTGTTGTATGCATTATCTCAAAGCAAAATTAACTTTCAGATTTTTCTAAAACCAGACGATATAAAATAATTTTAACTCCTGTTTTTATAATCAGCATAGAGGTATGCTAACAACCTTGAAACAAATATATGTCCGAAATAAACCTGATGATTGGCGTGTATATAAAATTTAGTTAAAATAATTCACCGTTACAAACACACTCACAAATAGGCAAAAAGAATAAGAAAAGTCTATATTATTTTTTATGTTATATTACTCACCAAACATTTTCGCATGTGATAACTAGTAGATTGTAGTTGGTGTCTTCAGATAACGAAGGACATGAAGGTCTTTGTAGCACGTTTACTTGACTGGTATGCAAGACTAGCCCTCTTCATCGTCACACGTCATTGTTCAACCTACACACACAAACTTCGGACATGTATAAATATCTGTCGTACGGTATGTGCATACAAGCGTATGCACATACACGTACAGAATTCATACTTGTATAGACGTATATACACTTCACTTACGTATATCGAAATATACTGTAAGGAAGAATACATATGCCATACCCTCATTCACACACGCAAACACCCATTCAGACAGAATATATATACAGTAATCATACAATGACACTTACCGAGTAAACGTAGAAGGAATCTCTCCTTAAGGAAACGCATGTAATCGTCTTATGGAACATACAGTATTCGCATTTTAAACACAGCGGCATGAATTGCAAAGAAATGTATGTACTTCCTGTCCCCAAATAAACGTTGTTCCACCTGCAGAAACAAATATGACAAATTATATAAAAGTCTTTGGGCATAAAAGTATATTTGTGCAACAAATGTATACATTTTGCTGTCACGTGTGATTCATTTGTACAGAGATTCTGTCGTTTTCACGGCACAAGAACGCCATCTATATAATTTTCAATTGAGATATATGTGTACGTAAATGTAAGGTTCATGCAGTAAGTAAAGTTATCCGCTCAAATTAGTTGGCAACAGCACTTCTGTTTCACAAAATTCCCTGTTTACTTTAGTCTGGATATATTCTACGTCCCATATTATCCTTTCGCAATGACACCAAGGCGATTACTTCTATATTTGCGAAGCAATTGTTATTATATATTTTTTTAAATGTATCTCCGTACGTGAAGAATGCTGAAGCGTTACTGCATGGCTTGTAATCCCTAACTGGAAAACTCAAGAACATTCCTATATAGAAATATATTTTTAATTTTGCCTAAAATTTAATAGAATTTTAAGCGTATACAGTAAGAAGACCGATATATTCCCGAATCCCTGTGTCGTAAAAAGAAATACTAACGACTGTTATTAAATCTAAATGCGGCCAGTGAAATCGCCTATGCATGAGCTTTTAATAATAATTAACATTAATTTGCAAACTTACATTTTTGTTTACCATAAATATTTGATAATTTTCGACATTCCTCTAAGGAACGTTATTCTCGTTTAGTTGTGATTGAGTAGAAAACAATCACTAAAATAATACATGGTTTATGCATCTTCTTTTCCAAATCATATATTAACATTACTTTGCAATTTAATAGATTTATAACACCTCTTCATACCCCTTGAAAACCACTTTGCTATTGATCACAGGTTTTCTCCTACACATTTTAATAGATTTTGTTCATATTGCGTATTAATGTAGCTTCAATGTCTGCTGAAATAATTATCAATGTCACATACTGCTGATAATCACTCATTTAAAAATTATTGTTTTTTAGTATTTACGGTTTGGGCCTTCCTTTTGATTCTCAGCTCTGCTAGTGCACTTCCAATAGTGAGAAATTTATGTTCTAAACTTTCTTGTGTCTAGTTGCCGTTCATTGCTGTTGTATGCATTATCTCAAAGCAAAATTAACTTTCAGATTTTTCTAAAACCAGACGATATAAAATAATTTTAACTCCTGTTTTTATAATCAGCTTAGACGTATGCTAATAACCTTGAAACAAATATATGTCCGAAATAAACCTGATGATTGGCGTGTATATAAAATTTAGTTAAAATAATTCACCGTTACAAACACACTCACAAATAGGCAAAAAGAATAAGAAAAGTCTATATTATTTTTTATGTTATATTACTCACCAAACATTTTCGCATGTGATAACTAGTAGATTGTAGTTTGTGTCTTCAGATAACGAAACACATGAAGGTCTTTGCAGCACGTTTACTTGACTGGTATGCAAGACTAGCTCTCTTCATCGTCACACGTCATAGTTCAACCTACACACACAAACTTCGGACATGTATATATATCTGTCGTACGGTATGTGCATACAAGCGTATGCACATACACATACAGCATTCATACTTGTATAGACGTATATACACTTCACTTACGTATATCGAAGTATACTGTAAGGAAGAATACATATGCCATACCCTCATTCACACACGCAAACACCCATTCAGACAGAATATATATACAGTAAGCATACAATGACAATTACCGAGTAAACGTAGAAGGAATCTCTCCTTAAGGAAACGCATGTAATCGTCTTATGGAGCATACAGTATTCGCATTTTAAACACAGCGGCTTGAATTGCAAAGAAATGTATGTACTTCCTCTTCCCAAATAAACGTTGTTCCACCTGCAGAAACAAATATGACAAATTAAATAAAAGTCTTTGGGCATAAAATTATATTTGTGCAACAAAGGTATACATTTTGCTGTCACGTGTGATTCATTTGTACAGAGATTCTGTCGTTTCACGGCACGAGAACGCCATCTATATAATTTTCAATTGAGATATACGTGTACGTAAATGTAAGGTTCATGCAGTAAGTAAAGTTATCCGCTGAAATAAGTTGGCAACAGCACTTCTGTTTCACGAAATTCCCTGTTTACTTTAGTCTGGATATATTCTACGTCCCATATTATCCTTTCGCAATAACACCAAGGCGATTACTTCTATATTTGCGAAGCAATTGTTATTCTATATTTTTTTAAATGTATCTCCGTACGTGAAGAATGCTGAAATGTTACTGCATGACTTGTAATCCCTAACTGGAAAACTCAAGAACATTCCTATATAGAATTATTTTTAATTTTGCCTAAAATTTAATAGAGTTTTAAGCGTATACAGTAAGAAGACCGATATATTCCCGAATCCCTGTGTCGTAAAAAGAAATACTAAAGACTGTTATTAAATCTAATTGCGGCCAGTGAAATCGCCTATGCATGAGCCTTTAATAATAATTAACATTAATATGCAAACCTACATTTTTGTTTACCATAAATATTTGATAAATTTTCCACATTTCTGTTATGCACGTTAATCTTGTTTAGTTGTGATTGAGTAGAAAACAATCACAAAAAAATACATGGTTTATGCATCTTCTTTTCCAAATCATATATTAACATTACTTTGCAATTTAATAGATTTATAATACCTCTTCATACCCCTTGAAAACCACTTTGCTATTGACCACAGGTTTTCTCCTACACATTTTAATAGATTTTGTTCATATTGCGTATTAATGTAGCTTTAATGTCTGCTGAAATAATTATCAATGTCACATACTGCTGACAATTACTCATTTAAAAATTATTGTTTTTTAGTATTTACGGTTTGGGCCTTCCTTTTGATTTTCAGCTCTGCTAGTGCACCTCCAATAGTGACAAATTTATGTTATAAACTTTCTTGTGTCTAGTTGCCGTTCATTGCTGTTGTATGCATTATCTCAAAGCAAAATTAACTTTCAGATTTTTCTAAAACCAGACGATATAAAATAATTTTAACTCCTGTTTTTATAATCAGCATAGAGGTATGCTAACAACCTTGAAACAAATATATGTCCGAAATAAACCTGATGATTGGCGTGTATATAAAATTTAGTTAAAATAATTCACCGTTACAAACACACTCACAAATAGGCAAAAAGAATAAGAAAAGTCTATATTATTTTTTATGTTATATTACTCACCAAACATTTTCGCATGTGATAACTAGTAGATTGTAGTTGGTGTCTTCAGATAACGAAGGACATGAAGGTCTTTGTAGCACGTTTACTTGACTGGTATGCAAGACTAGCCCTCTTCATCGTCACACGTCATTGTTCAACCTACACACACAAACTTCGGACATGTATAAATATCTGTCGTACGGTATGTGCATACAAGCGTATGCACATACACGTACAGAATTCATACTTGTATAGACGTATATACACTTCACTTACGTATATCGAAATATACTGTAAGGAAGAATACATGTGCCATACCCTCATTCACACACGCAAACACCCATTCAGACAGAATATATATACAGTAATCATACAATGACACTTACCGAGTAAACGTAGAAGGAATCTCTCCTTAAGGAAACGCATGTAATCGTCTTATGGAACATACAGTATTCGCATTTTAAACACAGCGGCATGAATTGCAAAGAAATGTATGTACTTCCTGTCCCCAAATAAACGTTGTTCCACCTGCAGAAACAAATATGACAAATTATATAAAAGTCTTTGGGCATAAAAGTATATTTGTGCAACAAATGTATACATTTTGCTGTCACGTGTGATTCATTTGTACAGAGATTCTGTCGTTTTCACGGCACGAGAACGCCATCTATATAATTTTCAATTGAGATATATGTGTACGTAAATGTAAGGTTCATGCAGTAAGTAAAGTTATCCGCTCAAATTAGTTGGCAACAGCACTTCTGTTTCACAAAATTCCCTGTTTACTTTAGTCTGGATATATTCTACGTCCCATATTATCCTTTCGCAATGACACCAAGGCGATTACTTCTATATTTGCGAAGCAATTGTTATTATATATTTTTTTAAATGTATCTCCGTACGTGAAGAATGCTGAAGCGTTACTGCATGGCTTGTAATCCCTAACTGGAAAACTCAAGAACATTCCTATATAGAAATATATTTTTAATTTTGCCTAAAATTTAATAGAATTTTAAGCGTATACAGTAAGAAGACCGATATATTCCCGAATCCCTGTGTCGTAAAAAGAAATACTAACGACTGTTATTAAATCTAAATGCGGCCAGTGAAATCGCCTATGCATGAGCTTTTAATAATAATTAACATTAATTTGCAAACTTACATTTTTGTTTACCATAAATATTTGATAATTTTCGACATTCCTCTAAGGAACGTTATTCTCGTTTAGTTGTGATTGAGTAGAAAACAATCACTAAAATAATACATGGTTTATGCATCTTCTTTTCCAAATCATATATTAACATTACTTTGCAATTTAATAGATTTATAACACCTCTTCATACCCCTTGAAAACCACTTTGCTATTGATCACAGGTTTTCTCCTACACATTTTAATAGATTTTGTTCATATTGCGTATTAATGTAGCTTCAATGTCTGCTGAAATAATTATCAATGTCACATACTGCTGATAATCACTCATTTAAAAATTATTGTTTTTTAGTATTTACGGTTTGGGCCTTCCTTTTGATTCTCAGCTCTGCTAGTGCACTTCCAATAGTGAGAAATTTATGTTCTAAACTTTCTTGTGTCTAGTTGCCGTTCATTGCTGTTGTATGCATTATCTCAAAGCAAAATTAACTTTCAGATTTTTCTAAAACCAGACGATATAAAATAATTTTAACTCCTGTTTTTATAATCAGCTTAGACGTATGCTAATAACCTTGAAACAAATATATGTCCGAAATAAACCTGATGATTGGCGTGTATATAAAATTTAGTTAAAATAATTCACCGTTACAAACACACTCACAAATAGGCAAAAAGAATAAGAAAAGTCTATATTATTTTTTATGTTATATTACTCACCAAACATTTTCGCATGTGATAACTAGTAGATTGTAGTTTGTGTCTTCAGATAACGAAACACATGAAGGTCTTTGCAGCACGTTTACTTGACTGGTATGCAAGACTAGCTCTCTTCATCGTCACACGTCATAGTTCAACCTACACACACAAACTTCGGACATGTATATATATCTGTCGTACGGTATGTGCATACAAGCGTATGCACATACACGTACAGCATTCATACTTGTATAGACGTATATACCCTTCACTTACGTATATCGAAATATACTGTAAGGAAAAATATATATGCCATACCCTCATTCACACACACAAACACCCAATCTGACAGAATATATATACAGTAAGCATACAATGACACTTACCAAGTATACGTAGAAGGAATCTCTCCTTAAGGAAACGCATGTAATCGTCTTATGGAACATACAGTATTCGCATTTTAAACACAGCGGCATGAATTGCAAAGAAATGTATGTACTTCCTGTTCCCAAATAAACGTTGTTCCACCTGCAGAAACAAATATGACAAAATATATAAAAGTCTTTGGGCATAAAATTATATTTGTGCAACAAAGGTATACATTTTGCTGTCACGTGTGATTCATTTGTACAGAGATTCTGTCGTTTTCACGGCACGAGAACGCCATCTATATAATTTTCAATTGAGATATACGTGTACGTAAATGTAAGGTTCATGCAGTAAGTAAAGTTATCCGCTCAAATAAGTTGGCAACAGCACTTCTGTTTCACAAAATTCCCTGTTTACTTTAGTCTGGATATATTCTACGTCCCATATTATATTTCGCAATAACAACACGACGATTACTTCTATATTTGCGAAGCAATTGTTATTATATATTTTTTTAAATGTAGCTCCGTACGTGAAGAATGCTGAAACGTTACTGCATGACTTGTAATCCCTAACTGGAAAACTCAAGAACATTCCTATATAGAATTATATTTTTAATTTTGCCTAAAATTTAATAGAGTTTTAAGCGTATACAGTAAGAAGACCGATATATTCCAGAATCCCTGTGTCGTAAAAAGAAATAATAAAGACTGTTATTAAATCTAATTGCGGCCAGTGAAATCGCCTATGAATGAGCAATTAATAATAATTAACATTAATTTGCAAACTTACATTTTTATTTACCATAAGTATTTGATAAAATTTCCAAATTCCTCTAAGGAACGCTAATCTCGTTTAGTTGTGATTGAGTAGAAAACAATCACTAAAAAATACATGGTTTATGCATCTTCTTTTCCAAATCATATATTAATATTACTTTGCAATTTAATAGATTTATAACACCTCTTCATACCCCTTGAAAACCACTTTGCTATTGACCACAGGTTTTCTCCTACACATTTTAATAGATTTTGTTCATATTGCGTATTAATGTAGCTTTAATGTCTGCTGAAATAATTATCAATGTCACATACTGCTGACAATTACTCATTTAAAAATTATTGTTTTTGAGTATTTTCGGTTTGGGCCTCCTTTTGATTCTCAGCTCTGCTTGTGCACTTCCAATAGTGAGAAATTTATGTTATAAACTTTCTTGTGTCTAGTTGCCGTTCATTGCTGTTGTATGCATTATCTCAAAGCAAAATTAACTTTCAGATTTTTCTAAAACCAGACGATATAAAATAATTTTAACTCCTGTTTTTAGAATCAGCATAGAGGTATGCTAACAACCTTTAAACAAATATATGTCCGAAATAAACCTGATGATTGGCGTGTACACAAAATTTAGTTAAAAAAATTCACCGTTACAAACACACTCACAAATAGGCAAAAAGAATAAGAAAAGTCAATATTATTTTTTATGTTATATTACTCACCAAACATTTTCGCATGTGATAACTAGTAGATTGTAGTTGGTGTCTTCAGATAACGAAGGACATGAAGGTCTTTGTAGCACGTTTACTTGACTGGTATGCAAGACTAGCTCTCTTCATCGTCACACGTCATTGTTCAACCTACACACACAAACTTCGGACATGTATATATATCTGTCGTACGGTATGTGCATACAAGCGTATGCACATACACGTACAGAATTCATACTTGTATAGACGTATATACACTTCACTTACGTATATCGAAGTATACTGTAAGGAAGAATACATATGCCATACCCTCATTCACACACGCAAACACCCATTCAGACAGAATATATATACAGTAAGCATACAATGACAATTACCGAGTAAACGTAGAAGGAATCTCTCCTTAAGGAAACGCATGTAATCGTCTTATGGAGCATACAGTATTCGCATTTTAAACACAGCGGCTTGAATTGCAAAGAAATGTATGTACTTCCTCTTCCCAAATAAACGTTGTTCCACCTGCAGAAACAAATATGACAAATTAAATAAAAGTCTTTGGGCATAAAATTATATTTGTGCAACAAAGGTATACATTTTGCTGTCACGTGTGATTCATTTGTACAGAGATTCTGTCGTTTCACGGCACGAGAACGCCATCTATATAATTTTCAATTGAGATATACGTGTACGTAAATGTAAGGTTCATGCAGTAAGTAAAGTTATCCGCTGAAATAAGTTGGCAACAGCACTTCTGTTTCACGAAATTCCCTGTTTACTTTAGTCTGGATATATTCTACGTCCCATATTATCCTTTCGCAATAACACCAAGGCGATTACTTCTATATTTGCGAAGCAATTGTTATTATATATTTTTTTAAATGTATCTCCGTACGTGAAGAATGCTGAAATGTTACTGCATGACTTGTAATCCCTAACTGGAAAACTCAAGAACATTCCTATATAGAATTATTTTTAATTTTGCCTAAAATTTAATAGAGTTTTAAGCGTATACAGTAAGAAGACCGATATATTCCCGAATCCCTGTGTCGTAAAAAGAAATACTAAAGACTGTTATTAAATCTAATTGCGGCCAGTGAAATCGCCTATGCATGAGCCTTTAATAATAATTAACATTAATATGCAAACCTACATTTTTGTTTACCATAAATATTTGATAAATTTTCCACATTTCTGTTATGCACGTTAATCTTGTTTAGTTGTGATTGAGTAGAAAACAATCACAAAAAAATACATGGTTTATGCATCTTCTTTTCCAAATCATATATTAACATTACTTTGCAATTTAATAGATTTATAATACCTCTTCATACCCCTTGAAAACCACTTTGCTATTGACCACAGGTTTTCTCCTACACATTTTAATAGATTTTGTTCATATTGCGTATTAATGTAGCTTTAATGTCTGCTGAAATAATTATCAATGTCACATACTGCTGACAATTACTCATTTAAAAATTATTGTTTTTTAGTATTTTCGGTTTGGGCCTTCCTTTTGATTTTCAGCTCTGCTAGTGCACCTCCAATAGTGACAAATTTATGTTATAAACTTTCTTGTGTCTAGTTGCCGTTCATTGCTGTTGTATGCATTATCTCAAAGCAAAATTAACTTTCAGATTTTTCTAAAACCAGACGATATAAAATAATTTTAACTCCTGTTTTTATAATCAGCATAGAGGTATGCTAACAACCTTGAAACAAATATATGTCCGAAATAAACCTGATGATTGGCGTGTATATAAAATTTAGTTAAAATAATTCACCGTTACAAACACACTCACAAATAGGCAAAAAGAATAAGAAAAGTCTATATTATTTTTTATGTTATATTACTCACCAAACATTTTCGCATGTGATAACTAGTAGATTGTAGTTGGTGTCTTCAGATAACGAAGGACATGAAGGTCTTTGTAGCACGTTTACTTGACTGGTATGCAAGACTAGCCCTCTTCATCGTCACACGTCATTGTTCAACCTACACACACAAACTTCGGACATGTATAAATATCTGTCGTACGGTATGTGCATACAAGCGTATGCACATACACGTACAGAATTCATACTTGTATAGACGTATATACACTTCACTTACGTATATCGAAATATACTGTAAGGAAGAATACATATGCCATACCCTCATTCACACACGCAAACACCCATTCAGACAGAATATATATACAGTAATCATACAATGACACTTACCGAGTAAACGTAGAAGGAATCTCTCCTTAAGGAAACGCATGTAATCGTCTTATGGAACATACAGTATTCGCATTTTAAACACAGCGGCATGAATTGCAAAGAAATGTATGTACTTCCTGTCCCCAAATAAACGTTGTTCCACCTGCAGAAACAAATATGACAAATTATATAAAAGTCTTTGGGCATAAAAGTATATTTGTGCAACAAATGTATACATTTTGCTGTCACGTGTGATTCATTTGTACAGAGATTCTGTCGTTTTCACGGCACGAGAACGCCATCTATATAATTTTCAATTGAGATATATGTGTACGTAAATGTAAGGTTCATGCAGTAAGTAAAGTTATCCGCTCAAATTAGTTGGCAACAGCACTTCTGTTTCACAAAATTCCCTGTTTACTTTAGTCTGGATATATTCTACGTCCCATATTATCCTTTCGCAATGACACCAAGGCGATTACTTCTATATTTGCGAAGCAATTGTTATTATATATTTTTTTAAATGTATCTCCGTACGTGAAGAATGCTGAAGCGTTACTGCATGGCTTGTAATCCCTAACTGGAAAACTCAAGAACATTCCTATATAGAAATATATTTTTAATTTTGCCTAAAATTTAATAGAATTTTAAGCGTATACAGTAAGAAGACCGATATATTCCCGAATCCCTGTGTCGTAAAAAGAAATACTAACGACTGTTATTAAATCTAAATGCGGCCAGTGAAATCGCCTATGCATGAGCTTTTAATAATAATTAACATTAATTTGCAAACTTACATTTTTGTTTACCATAAATATTTGATAATTTTCGACATTCCTCTAAGGAACGTTATTCTCGTTTAGTTGTGATTGAGTAGAAAACAATCACTAAAATAATACATGGTTTATGCATCTTCTTTTCCAAATCATATATTAACATTACTTTGCAATTTAATAGATTTATAACACCTCTTCATACCCCTTGAAAACCACTTTGCTATTGATCACAGGTTTTCTCCTACACATTTTAATAGATTTTGTTCATATTGCGTATTAATGTAGCTTCAATGTCTGCTGAAATAATTATCAATGTCACATACTGCTGATAATCACTCATTTAAAAATTATTGTTTTTTAGTATTTACGGTTTGGGCCTTCCTTTTGATTCTCAGCTCTGCTAGTGCACTTCCAATAGTGAGAAATTTATGTTCTAAACTTTCTTGTGTCTAGTTGCCGTTCATTGCTGTTGTATGCATTATCTCAAAGCAAAATTAACTTTCAGATTTTTCTAAAACCAGACGATATAAAATAATTTTAACTCCTGTTTTTATAATCAGCTTAGACGTATGCTAATAACCTTGAAACAAATATATGTCCGAAATAAACCTGATGATTGGCGTGTATATAAAATTTAGTTAAAATAATTCACCGTTACAAACACACTCACAAATAGGCAAAAAGAATAAGAAAAGTCTATATTATTTTTTATGTTATATTACTCACCAAACATTTTCGCATGTGATAACTAGTAGATTGTAGTTTGTGTCTTCAGATAACGAAACACATGAAGGTCTTTGCAGCACGTTTACTTGACTGGTATGCAAGACTAGCTCTCTTCATCGTCACACGTCATAGTTCAACCTACACACACAAACTTCGGACATGTATATATATCTGTCGTACGGTATGTGCATACAAGCGTATGCACATACACGTACAGCATTCATACTTGTATAGACGTATATACCCTTCACTTACGTATATCGAAATATACTGTAAGGAAAAATATATATGCCATACCCTCATTCACACACACAAACACCCAATCTGACAGAATATATATACAGTAAGCATACAATGACACTTACCAAGTATACGTAGAAGGAATCTCTCCTTAAGGAAACGCATGTAATCGTCTTATGGAACATACAGTATTCGCATTTTAAACACAGCGGCATGAATTGCAAAGAAATGTATGTACTTCCTGTTCCCAAATAAACGTTGTTCCACCTGCAGAAACAAATATGACAAAATATATAAAAGTCTTTGGGCATAAAATTATATTTGTGCAACAAAGGTATACATTTTGCTGTCACCTGTGATTCATTTGTACAGAGATTCTGTCGTTTTCACGGCACGAGAACGCCATCTATATAATTTTCAATTGAGATATACGTGTACGTAAATGTAAGGTTCATGCAGTAAGTAAAGTTATCCGCTCAAATAAGTTGGCAACAGCACTTCTGTTTCACAAAATTCCCTGTTTACTTTAGTCTGGATATATTCTACGTCCCATATTATATTTCGCAATAACAACACGACGATTACTTCTATATTTGCGAAGCAATTGTTATTATATATTTTTTTAAATGTAGCTCCGTACGTGAAGAATGCTGAAACGTTACTGCATGACTTGTAATCCCTAACTGGAAAACTCAAGAACATTCCTATATAGAATTATATTTTTAATTTTGCCTAAAATTTAATAGAGTTTTAAGCGTATACAGTAAGAAGACCGATATATTCCAGAATCCCTGTGTCGTAAAAAGAAATAATAAAGACTGTTATTAAATCTAATTGCGGCCAGTGAAATCGCCTATGAATGAGCAATTAATAATAATTAACATTAATTTGCAAACTTACATTTTTATTTACCATAAGTATTTGATAAAATTTCCAAATTCCTCTAAGGAACGCTAATCTCGTTTAGTTGTGATTGAGTAGAAAACAATCACTAAAAAATACATGGTTTATGCATCTTCTTTTCCAAATCATATATTAATATTACTTTGCAATTTAATAGATTTATAACACCTCTTCATACCCCTTGAAAACCACTTTGCTATTGACCACAGGTTTTCTCCTACACATTTTAATAGATTTTGTTCATATTGCGTATTAATGTAGCTTTAATGTCTGCTGAAATAATTATCAATGTCACATACTGCTGACAATTACTCATTTAAAAATTATTGTTTTTGAGTATTTTCGGTTTGGGCCTCCTTTTGATTCTCAGCTCTGCTTGTGCACTTCCAATAGTGAGAAATTTATGTTATAAACTTTCTTGTGTCTAGTTGCCGTTCATTGCTGTTGTATGCATTATCTCAAAGCAAAATTAACTTTCAGATTTTTCTAAAACCAGACGATATAAAATAATTTTAACTCCTGTTTTTAGAATCAGCATAGAGGTATGCTAACAACCTTTAAACAAATATATGTCCGAAATAAACCTGATGATTGGCGTGTACACAAAATTTAGTTAAAAAAATTCACCGTTACAAACACACTCACAAATAGGCAAAAAGAATAAGAAAAGTCAATATTATTTTTTATGTTATATTACTCACCAAACATTTTCGCATGTGATAACTAGTAGATTGTAGTTGGTGTCTTCAGATAACGAAGGACATGAAGGTCTTTGTAGCACGTTTACTTGACTGGTATGCAAGACTAGCTCTCTTCATCGTCACACGTCATTGTTCAACCTACACACACAAACTTCGGACATGTATATATATCTGTCGTACGGTATGTGCATACAAGCGTATGCACATACACGTACAGAATTCATACTTGTATAGACGTATATACACTTCACTTACGTATATCGAAGTATACTGTAAGGAAGAATACATATGCCATACCCTCATTCACACACGCAAACACCCATTCAGACAGAATATATATACAGTAATCATACAATGACACTTACCGAGTAAACGTGGAAGGAATCTCTCCTTAAGGAAACGCATGTAATCGTCTTATGGAACATACAGTATTCGAATTTTAAACACAGCGGCATGAATTGCAAAGAAATGTATGTACTTCCTGTCCCCAAATAAACGTTGTTCCACCTGCAGAAACAAATATGACAAATTATATAAAAGTCTTTGGGCATAAAAGTATATGTGTGCAACAAATGTATACATTTTGCTGTCACGTGTGATTCATTTGTACAGACATTCTGTCGTTTTCACGGCACGAGAACGCCATCTATATAATTTTCAATTGAGATATATGTGTACGTAAATGTAAGGTTCATGCAGTAAGTAAAGTTATCCGCTCAAATTAGTTGGCAACAGCACTTCTGTTTCACGAAATTCCCTGTTTACTTTAGTCTGGATATATTCTACGTCCCATTTTATCCTTTCGCAATGACACCAAGGCGATTACTTCTATATTTGCGAAGCAATTGTTATTATATATTTTTTTAAATGTATCTCCGTACGTGAAGAATGCTGAAGCGTTACTGCATGGCTTGTAATCCCTAACTGGAAAACTCAAGAACATTCCTATATAGAAATATATTTTTAATTTTGCCTAAAATTTAATAGAGTTTTAAGCGTATACAGTAAGAAGACCGATATATTCCCGAATCCCTGTGTCGTAAAAAGAAATACTAACGACTGTTATTAAATCTAAATGCGGCCAGTGAAATCGCCTATGCATGAGCATTTAATAATAATTAACATTAATTTGCAAACTTACATTTTTGTTTACCATAAATATTTGATAATTTTCGACATTCCTCTAAGGAACGTTATTCTCGTTTAGTTGTGATTGAGTAGAAAACAATCACTAAAATAATACATGGTTTATGCATCTTCTTTTCCAAATCATATATTAACATTACTTTGCAATTTAATAGATTTATAACACCTCTTCATACCCCTTGAAAACCACTTTGCTATTGATCACAGGTTTTCTCCTACACATTTTAATAGATTTTGTTCATATTGCGTATTAATGTACCTTCAATGTCTGCTGAAATAATTATCAATGTCACATACTGCTGATAATCACTCATTTAAAAATTATTGTTTTTTAGTATTTACGGTTTGGGCCTTCCTTTTGATTCTCAGCTCTGCTAGTGCACTTCCAATAGTGAGAAATTTATGTTCTAAACTTTCTTGTGTCTAGTTGCCGTTCATTGCTGTTGTATGCATTATCTCAAAGCAAAATTAACTTTCAGATTTTTCTAAAACCAGACGATATAAAATAATTTTAACTCCTGTTTTTATAATCAGCTTAGACGTATGCTAATAACCTTGAAACAAATATATGTCCGAAATAAACCTGATGATTGGCGTGTATATAAAATTTAGTTAAAATAATTCACCGTTACAAACATACTCACAAATAGGCAAAAAGAATAAGAAAAGTCTATATTATTTTTTATGTTATATTACTCACCAAACATTTTCGCATGTGATAACTAGTAGATTGTAGTTGGTGTCTTCAGATAACGAAACACATGAAGGTCTTTGCAGCACGTTTACTTGACTGGTATGCAAGACTAGCTCTCTTCATCGTCACACGTCATAGTTCAACCTACACACACAAACTTCGGACATGTATATATATCTGTCGTACGGTATGTGCATACAAGCGTATGCACATACACGTACAGCATTCATACTTGTATAGACGTATATACCCTTCACTTACGTATATCGAAATATACTGTAAGGAAAAATATATATGCCATACCCTCATTCACACACACAAACACCCAATCAGACAGAATATATATACAGTAAGCATACAATGACACTTACCAAGTATACGTAGAAGGAATCTCTCCTTAAGGAAACGCATGTAATCGTCTTATGGAACATACAGTATTCGCATTTTAAACACAGCGGCATGAATTGCAAAGAAATGTATGTACTTCCTGTTCCCAAATAAACGTTGTTCCACCTGCAGAAACAAATATGACAAAATATATAAAAGTCTTTGGGCATAAAATTATATTTGTGCAACAAAGGTATACATTTTGCTGTCACGTGTGATTCATTTGTACAGAGATTCTGTCGTTTTCACGGCACGAGAACGCCATCTATATAATTTTCAATTGAGATATACGTGTACGTAAATGTAAGGTTCATGCAGTAAGTAAAGTAATCCGCTCAAATAAGTTGGCAACAGCACTTCTGTTTCACAAAATTCCCTGTTTACTTTAGTCTGGATATATTCTACGTCCCATATTATATTTCACAATAATAACACGACGATTACTTCTATATTTGCGAAGCAATTGTTATTATATATTTTTTTAAATGTAGCTCCGTACGTGAAGAATGCTGAAACGTTACTGCATGACTTGTAATCCCTAACTGGAAAACTCAAGAACATTCCTATATAGAATTATATTTTTAATTTTGCCTAAAATTTAATAGAGTTTTAAGCGTATACAGTAAGAAGACCGATATATTCCAGAATCCCTGTGTCGTAAAAAGAAATAATAAAGACTGTTATTAAATCTAATTGCGGCCAGTGAAATCGCCTATGAATGAGCAATTAATAATAATTAACATTAATTTGCAAACTTACATTTTTATTTACCATAAGTATTTGATAAAATTTCCAAATTCCTCTAAGGAACGTTAATCTCGTTTAGTTGTGATTGAGTAGAAAACAATCACTAAAATAATACATGGTTTATGCATCTTCTTTTACAAATCATATATTAACATTACTTTGCAATTTAATAGATTTATAACACCTCTTCAAACCACTTGAAAACCACTTTGCTATTGACCACAGTTTTTCTCCTACACATTTTAATAGATTTTGTTCATATTGCGTATTAATGTACCTTTAATGTCTGCTGAAATAATTATCAATGTCACATACTGCTGACAATTACTCATTTAAAAATTATTGTTTTTTAGTATTTACGGTTTGGGCCTTCCTTTTGATTCTCAGCTCTGCTAGTGCACTTCCAATAGTGAGAAATTTATGTTCTAAACTTTCTTGTGTCTAGTTGCCGTTCATTGCTGTTGTATATATTATCTCAAAGCAAAATTAACTTTCAGATTTTTCTAAAACCAGACGATATAAAATAATTTTAACTCCTGTTTTTAGAATCAGCATAGAGGTATGCTAACAACCTTGAAACAAATATATGTCCGAAATAAACCTGATGATTGGCGTGTACATAAAATTTAGTTAAAAAAATTCACCGTTACAAACACAGTCACAAATAGGCAAAAAGAATAAGAAAAGTCTATATTTCTTTTTTATGTTATATTACTCACCAAACATTTTCGCATGTGATAACTAGTAGATTGTAGTTGGTGTCTTCAGATAACGAAAGACATGAAGGTCTTTGTAGCACGTTTACTTGACTGGTATGCAAGACTAGCTCTCTTCATCGTCACACGTCATAGTTCAACCTACACACACAAACTTCGGACATGTATATATATCTGTCGTACGGTATGTGCATACAAGCGTATGCACATACACGTACAGCATTCATACTTGTATAGACGTATATACACTTCACTTACGTATATCGAAATATACTGTAAGGAAGAATACATATGCCATACCCTCATTCACACACGCAAACACCCATTCAGACAGAATATATATACAGTAAGCATACAATGACACTTACCGAGTAAACGTAGAAGGAATCTCTCCTTAAGGAAACGCATGTAATCGTCTTATGTAACATACAGTATTCGCATTTTAAACACAGCGGCATGAATTACAAAGAAATGTAGGTTCTTCCTATTCCCAAATAAACGTTTTTCCACCTGCAGGAACAAATATGACAAATTATATAAAAGTCTTTGGGCATAAAAGTATATGTGTGCAACAAATGTATACTTTTTGCTGTCACGTGTGATTCATTTTTACAGAGGTTCTGTAGTTTTCACAGCACGAGAACGCCATCTATATAATTTTCAATTGAGATATATGTGTACGTAAATGTAAGGTTCATGCAGTAAGTAAAGTTATCCGCTCAAATAAGTTGGCAACAGCACTTCTGTTTCACGAAATCCCTTGTGTACTTTAGTCTGGATATATTCTACGTCCCATATTATCTTTTCCCAATAACAACACGACGATTACTTCTATATGTGCGAAGCAATTGTTATTATATATTTTTTTAAATGTGTCTCCGTACGTGAAGAATGCTGAAACGTTACTGCATGACTTGTAATCCCTAACTGGAAATCTCAAGAACATTCCTATATAGAATTATATTTTTAATTTTGCCTAAAATTTAATAGAGTTTTAAGCGTATACAGTAAGAAGACCGATATATTCCAGAATCCCTGTGTCGTAAAAAGAAATAATAAAGACTGTTATTAAATCTAATTGCGGCCAGTGATATCGCCTATGAATGAGCAATTAATAATAATTAACATTATTTTCCAAACTTACATTTTTATTTACCATAAGTATTTGATAAAATTTCCACATTCCTCTAAGGAACGTTAATCTCGTTTAGTTGTGATTGAGTAGAAAACAATCACTAAAAAATACATGGTTTATGCATCTTCTTTTCCAAATCATATATTAACATTACTTTGCAATTTAATAGATTTATAACACCTCTTCATACCCCTTGAAAACCACTTTGCTATTGACCACAGGTTTTCTCCTACACATTTTAATAGATTTTGTTCATATTGCGTATTAATGTAGCTTTAATGTCTGCTGAAATAATTATCAATGTCACATACTGCTGACAATTACTCATTTAAAAATTATTGTTTTTTAGTATTTACGGTTTGGGCCTTCCTTTTGATTCTCAGCTCTGCTAGTGCACTTCCAATAGTGACAAATTTATGTTCTAAACTTTCTTGTGTCTAGTTGCCGTTCATTGCTGTTGTATGCATTATCTCAAAGCAAAATTAACTTTCAGATTTTTCTAAAACCAGACGATATAAAATAATTTTAACTCCTGTTTTTAGAATCAGCATAGAGGTATGCTAACAACCTTGAAACAAATATATGTCCGAAATAAACCTGATGATTGGCGTGTATATAAAATTTAGTTAAAATAATTCACCGTTACAAACACACTCACAAATAGGCAAAAAGAATAAGAAAAGTCTATATTATTTTTTATGTTATATTACTCACCAAACATTTTCGCATGTGATAACTAGTAGATTGTAGTTGGTGTCTTCAGATAACGAAGGACATGAAGGTCTTTGTAGCACGTTTACTTGACTGGTATGCAAGACTAGCCCTCTTCATCGTCACACGTCATTGTTCAACCTACACACACAAACTTCGGACATGTATAAATATCTGTCGTACGGTATGTGCATACAAGCGTATGCACATACACGTACAGAATTCATACTTGTATAGACGTATATACACTTCACTTACGTATATCGAAATATACTGTAAGGAAGAATACATATGCCATACCCTCATTCACACACGCAAACACCCATTCAGACAGAATATATATACAGTAATCATACAATGACACTTACCGAGTAAACGTAGAAGGAATCTCTCCTTAAGGAAACGCATGTAATCGTCTTATGGAACATACAGTATTCGCATTTTAAACACAGCGGCATGAATTGCAAAGAAATGTATGTACTTCCTGTCCCCAAATAAACGTTGTTCCACCTGCAGGAACAAATATGACAAATTATATAAAAGTCTTTGGGCATAAAAGTATATTTGTGCAACAAATGTATACATTTTGCTGTCACGTGTGATTCATTTGTACAGAGATTCTGTCGTTTTCACGGCACGAGAACGCCATCTATATAATTTTCAATTGAGATATATGTGTACGTAAATGTAAGGTTCATGCAGTAAGTAAAGTTATCCGCTCAAATAACTTGGCAACAGCACTTCTGTTTCACAAAATTCCCTGTTTACTTTAGTCTGGATATATTCTACGTCCCATATTATCCTTTCGCAATGACACCAAGGCGATTACTTCTATATTTGCGAAGCAATTGTTATTATATATTTTTTTAAATGTATCTCCGTACGTGAAGAATGCTGAAGCGTTACTGCATGGCTTGTAATCCCTAACTGGAAAACTCAAGAACATTCCTATATAGAAATATATTTTTAATTTTGCCTAAAATTTAATAGAGTTTTAAGCGTATACAGTAAGAAGACCGATATATTCCCGAATCCCTGTGTCGTAAAAAGAAATACTAACGACTGTTATTAAATCTAAATGCGGCCAGTGAAATCGCCTATGCATGAGCATTTAATAATAATTAACATTAATTTGCAAACTTACATTTTTGTTTACCATAAATATTTGATAATTTTCGACATTCCTCTAAGGAACGTTATTCTCGTTTAGTTGTGATTGAGTAGAAAACAATCACTAAAATAATACATGGTTTATGCATCTTCTTTTCCAAATCATATATTAACATTACTTTGCAATTTAATAGATTTATAACACCTCTTCATACCCCTTGAAAACCACTTTGCTATTGATCACAGGTTTTCTCCTACACATTTTAATAGATTTTGTTCATATTGCGTATTAATGTACCTTCAATGTCTGCTGAAATAATTATCAATGTCACATACTGCTGATAATCACTCATTTAAAAATTATTGTTTTTTAGTATTTACGGTTTGGGCCTTCCTTTTGATTCTCAGCTCTGCTAGTGCACTTCCAATAGTGAGAAATTTATGTTCTAAACTTTCTTGTGTCTAGTTGCCGTTCATTGCTGTTGTATGCATTATCTCAAAGCAAAATTAACTTTCAGATTTTTCTAAAACCAGACGATATAAAATAATTTTAACTCCTGTTTTTATAATCAGCTTAGACGTATGCTAATAACCTTGAAACAAATATATGTCCGAAATAAACCTGATGATTGGCGTGTATATAAAATTTAGTTAAAATAATTCACCGTTACAAACATACTCACAAATAGGCAAAAAGAATAAGAAAAGTCTATATTATTTTTTATGTTATATTACTCACCAAACATTTTCGCATGTGATAACTAGTAGATTGTAGTTGGTGTCTTCAGATAACGAAACACATGAAGGTCTTTGCAGCACGTTTACTTGACTGGTATGCAAGACTAGCTCTCTTCATCGTCACACGTCATAGTTCAACCTACACACACAAACTTCGGACATGTATATATATCTGTCGTACGGTATGTGCATACAAGCGTATGCACATACACGTACAGCATTCATACTTGTATAGACGTATATACCCTTCACTTACGTATATCGAAATATACTGTAAGGAAAAATATATATGCCATACCCTCATTCACACACACAAACACCCAATCAGACAGAATATATATACAGTAAGCATACAATGACACTTACCAAGTATACGTAGAAGGAATCTCTCCTTAAGGAAACGCATGTAATCGTCTTATGGAACATACAGTATTCGCATTTTAAACACAGCGGCATGAATTGCAAAGAAATGTATGTACTTCCTGTTCCCAAATAAACGTTGTTCCACCTGCAGAAACAAATATGACAAAATATATAAAAGTCTTTGGGCATAAAATTATATTTGTGCAACAAAGGTATACATTTTGCTGTCACGTGTGATTCATTTGTACAGAGATTCTGTCGTTTTCACGGCACGAGAACGCCATCTATATAATTTTCAATTGAGATATACGTGTACGTAAATGTAAGGTTCATGCAGTAAGTAAAGTAATCCGCTCAAATAAGTTGGCAACAGCACTTCTGTTTCACAAAATTCCCTGTTTACTTTAGTCTGGATATATTCTACGTCCCATATTATATTTCACAATAATAACACGACGATTACTTCTATATTTGCGAAGCAATTGTTATTATATATTTTTTTAAATGTAGCTCCGTACGTGAAGAATGCTGAAACGTTACTGCATGACTTGTAATCCCTAACTGGAAAACTCAAGAACATTCCTATATAGAATTATATTTTTAATTTTGCCTAAAATTTAATAGAGTTTTAAGCGTATACAGTAAGAAGACCGATATATTCCAGAATCCCTGTGTCGTAAAAAGAAATAATAAAGACTGTTATTAAATCTAATTGCGGCCAGTGAAATCGCCTATGAATGAGCAATTAATAATAATTAACATTAATTTGCAAACTTACATTTTTATTTACCATAAGTATTTGATAAAATTTCCAAATTCCTCTAAGGAACGTTAATCTCGTTTAGTTGTGATTGAGTAGAAAACAATCACTAAAATAATACATGGTTTATGCATCTTCTTTTACAAATCATATATTAACATTACTTTGCAATTTAATAGATTTATAACACCTCTTCAAACCACTTGAAAACCACTTTGCTATTGACCACAGTTTTTCTCCTACACATTTTAATAGATTTTGTTCATATTGCGTATTAATGTACCTTTAATGTCTGCTGAAATAATTATCAATGTCACATACTGCTGACAATTACTCATTTAAAAATTATTGTTTTTTAGTATTTACGGTTTGGGCCTTCCTTTTGATTCTCAGCTCTGCTAGTGCACTTCCAATAGTGAGAAATTTATGTTCTAAACTTTCTTGTGTCTAGTTGCCGTTCATTGCTGTTGTATATATTATCTCAAAGCAAAATTAACTTTCAGATTTTTCTAAAACCAGACGATATAAAATAATTTTAACTCCTGTTTTTAGAATCAGCATAGAGGTATGCTAACAACCTTGAAACAAATATATGTCCGAAATAAACCTGATGATTGGCGTGTACATAAAATTTAGTTAAAAAAATTCACCGTTACAAACACAGTCACAAATAGGCAAAAAGAATAAGAAAAGTCTATATTTCTTTTTTATGTTATATTACTCACCAAACATTTTCGCATGTGATAACTAGTAGATTGTAGTTGGTGTCTTCAGATAACGAAAGACATGAAGGTCTTTGTAGCACGTTTACTTGACTGGTATGCAAGACTAGCTCTCTTCATCGTCACACGTCATAGTTCAACCTACACACACAAACTTCGGACATGTATATATATCTGTCGTACGGTATGTGCATACAAGCGTATGCACATACACGTACAGCATTCATACTTGTATAGACGTATATACACTTCACTTACGTATATCGAAATATACTGTAAGGAAGAATACATATGCCATACCCTCATTCACACACGCAAACACCCATTCAGACAGAATATATATACAGTAAGCATACAATGACACTTACCGAGTAAACGTAGAAGGAATCTCTCCTTAAGGAAACGCATGTAATCGTCTTATGTAACATACAGTATTCGCATTTTAAACACAGCGGCATGAATTACAAAGAAATGTAGGTTCTTCCTATTCCCAAATAAACGTTTTTCCACCTGCAGAAACAAATATGACAAATTATATAAAAGTCTTTGGGCATAAAAGTATATGTGTGCAACAAATGTATACTTTTTGCTGTCACGTGTGATTCATTTTTACAGAGGTTCTGTAGTTTTCACAGCACGAGAACGCCATCTATATAATTTTCAATTGAGATATATGTGTACGTAAATGTAAGGTTCATGC
Source organism: Magicicada septendecula (assembly GCA_034769895.1). Classification (NCBI taxonomy): domain Eukaryota; kingdom Metazoa; phylum Arthropoda; class Insecta; order Hemiptera; family Cicadidae; genus Magicicada; species Magicicada septendecula. The sequence goes on from CM068372.1 coordinate 140,213,684, forward strand.
AGTAAGTAAAGTTATCCGCTCAAATAAGTTGGCAACAGCACTTCTGTTTCACGAAATCCCTTGTGTACTTTAGTCTGGATATATTCTACGTCCCATATTATCTTTTCCCAATAACAACACGACGATTACTTCTATATGTGCGAAGCAATTGTTATTATATATTTTTTTAAATGTGTCTCCGTACGTGAAGAATGCTGAAACGTTACTGCATGACTTGTAATCCCTAACTGGAAATCTCAAGAACATTCCTATATAGAATTATATTTTTAATTTTGCCTAAAATTTAATAGAGTTTTAAGCGTATACAGTAAGAAGACCGATATATTCCAGAATCCCTGTGTCGTAAAAAGAAATAATAAAGACTGTTATTAAATCTAATTGCGGCCAGTGATATCGCCTATGAATGAGCAATTAATAATAATTAACATTATTTTCCAAACTTACATTTTTATTTACCATAAGTATTTGATAAAATTTCCACATTCCTCTAAGGAACGTTAATCTCGTTTAGTTGTGATTGAGTAGAAAACAATCACTAAAAAATACATGGTTTATGCATCTTCTTTTCCAAATCATATATTAACATTACTTTGCAATTTAATAGATTTATAACACCTCTTCATACCCCTTGAAAACCACTTTGCTATTGACCACAGGTTTTCTCCTACACATTTTAATAGATTTTGTTCATATTGCGTATTAATGTAGCTTTAATGTCTGCTGAAATAATTATCAATGTCACATACTGCTGACAATTACTCATTTAAAAATTATTGTTTTTTAGTATTTACGGTTTGGGCCTTCCTTTTGATTCTCAGCTCTGCTAGTGCACTTCCAATAGTGACAAATTTATGTTCTAAACTTTCTTGTGTCTAGTTGCCGTTCATTGCTGTTGTATGCATTATCTCAAAGCAAAATTAACTTTCAGATTTTTCTAAAACCAGACGATATAAAATAATTTTAACTCCTGTTTTTAGAATCAGCTTAGACATATGCTAACAACCTTGAAACAAATATATGTCCGAAATAAACCTGATGATTGGCGTGTATATAAAATTTAGTTAAAAAAATTCACCGTTACAAACACACTCACAAATAGGCAAAAAGAATAAGAAAAGTCTATATTATTTTTTATGTTATATTACTCACCAAACATTTTCGCATGTGATAACTAGTAGATTGTAGTAGGTGTCTTCAGATAACGAAGGACATGAAGGTCTTTGTAGCACGTTTACTTGACTGGTATGCAAGACTAGCTCTCTTCATCGTCACACGTCATTGTTCAACCTACACACACAAACTTCGGACATGTACATATATCTGTCGTACGGTATGTGCATACAAGCGTATGCACATACACGTACAGCATTCATACTTGTATAGACGTATATACACTTCACTTACGTATATCGAAATATACTGTAAGGAAGAATACATATGCCATACCCTCATTCACACACGCAAACACCCATTCAGACAGAATATATATACAGTAATCATACAATGACACTTACCGAGTAAACGTAGAAGGAATCTCTCCTTAAGGAAACGCATGTAATCGTCTTATGGAACATACAGTATTCGCATTTTAAACACAGCGGCATGAATTGCAAAGAAATGTATGTACGTCCTGTCCCCAAATAAACGTTGTTCCACCTGCAGAAACAAATATGACAAATTATATAAAAGCCTTTGGGCATAAAAGTATATTTGCGCAACAAATGTATAGATTTTGCTGTCACGTGTGATTCATTTGTACAGAGATTCTGTCGTTTTCACGGCACGAAAACGCCATCTATATAATTTTCAATTGAGATATATGTGTACGTAAATGTAATGTTCATGCAGTAAGTAAAGTTATCCGCTCAAATAAGTTGGCAACAGCACTTCTGTTTCACGAAATTCCCTGTTTACTTTAGTCTGGATATATTCTACGTCCCATATTATCCTTTCGCAATGACAACAAGGCGATTACTTCTATATTTGCGAAGCAATTGTTATTATATATTTTTTTAAATGTATCTCCGTACGTGAAGAATGCTGAAGCGTTACTGCATGGCTTGTAATCCCTTACTGGAAAACTCAAGAACATTCCTATATAGAATTATATTTTTAATTTTGCCTAAAATTTAATAGAGTTTTATGCGTATAAGAAGACCGATATATTCCCGAATCCCTGTGTCGTAAAAAGAAATACTAAAGACTGTTATTAAATCTAAATGCGGCCAGTGAACTCGCCTATGCATGAGCATTTAATAATAATTAACTTTAATTTGCAAATTTACATTTTTGTTTACCATAAGTATTTGATAAATTTTCCACATTCCTGTTAGGCACGTTAATCTCGTTTAGTTGTGATTGAGTAGAAAACAATCACTAAAAAATACATGGTTTATGCATCTTCTTTTCCAAATCATATATTAACATTACTTTCCAATTTAATAGATTTATAACACCTCTTCATACCCCTTGAAAACCACTTTGCTATTGACCACAGGTTTTCTCCTACACATTTTAATAGATTTTGTTCATATTGCGTATTAATGTAGCTTCAATGTCTGCTGAAATAATTATCAATGTCACATACTGCTGATAATTACTCATTTAAAAATTATTGTTTTTTAGTATTTACGGTTTGGGCCTTCCTTTTGATTCTCAGCTCTGCTAGTGCACTTCCAATAGTGAGAAATTTATGTTGTAAACTTTCTTGTGTCTAGTTGCCGTTCATTGCTGTTGTATGCATTATCTCAAAGCAAAATTAACTTTCAGATTTTTCTAAAACCAGACGATATAAAATAATTTTAACTCCTGTTTTTAGAATCAGCTTAGACGTATGCTAACAACCTTGAAACAAATATATGTCCGAAATAAACCTGATGATTGGCGTGTATATAAAATTTAGTTAAAAAAATTCACCGTTACAAACACACTCACAAATAGGCAGAAAGAATAAGAAAAATCTATATTATTTTTTATCTTATATTACTCACCAAACATTTTCGCATGTGATAACTAGTAGATTGTAGTTGGTGTCTTCAGATAACGAAGGACATGAAGGTCTTTGCAGCACGTTTACTTGACTGGTATGCAAGACTAGCTCTCTTCATCGTCACACGTCATTGTTCAACCTACACACACAAACTTCGGACATGTATATATATCTGTCGTACGGTATGTGCATACAAGCGTATGCACATACACGTACAGCATTCATACTTGTATAGACGTATATACACTTCACTTACGTATATCGAAATATACTGTAAGGAAGAATACATATGCCATACCCTCATTCACACACGCAAACACCCATTCAGACAGAATATATATACAGTAATCATACAATGACACTTACCGAGTAAACGTAGAAGGAATCTCTCCTAAAGGAAACGCATGTAATCGTCTTATGGAACATACAGTATTCGCATTTTAAACACAGCGGCATGAATTGCAAAGATATGTATGTACTTCCTGTCCCCAAATAAACGTTGTTCCACCTGCAGAAACAAATATGACAAATTATATAAAAGCCTTTGGGCATAAAAGTATATTTGCGCAACAAATGTATAGATTTTGCTGTCACGTGTGATTCATTTATACAGAGATTCTGTCGTTTTCACGACACGAGAACGCCATCTATATAATTTTCAATTGAGATATATGTGTACGTAAATGTAAGGTTCATTCAGAAAGTAAAGTTATCCGCTCAAATAAGTTGGCAACAGCACTTCAGTTTCACGAAATTCCCTGTTTACTTTAGTCTGGATATATTCTACGTCCCATATTATCCTTTCGCAATGACAACAAGGCGATTACTTCTATATTTGCGAAGCAATTGTTATTATATATTTTTTTAAATGTATTTCCGTACGTGAAGAATGCTGAAGCGTTACTGCATGGCTTGTAATCCCTAACTGGAAAACTCAAGAACATTCCTATATAGAATTATATTTTTAATTTTGCCTAAAATTTAATAGAGTTTTAAGCGTATACAGTAAGAAGACCGATATATTCCAGAATCCCTGTGTCGTAAAAAGAAATACTAAAGACTGTTATTAAATCTAAATGCGGCCAGTGAACTCGCCTATGCATGAGCATTTAATAATAATTAACTTTAATTTGCAAATTTACATTTTTGTTTACCATAAGTATTTGATAAATTTTCCACATTCCTGTTAGGAACGTTAATCTCGTTTAGTTGTGATTGAGTAGAAAACAATCACTAAAAAATGCATGGTTTATGCATCTTCTTTTCCAAATCATATATTAACATTACTTTGCAATTTAATAGATTTATAACACCTCTTCATACCCCTTGAAAACCACTTTGCTATTGACCACAGGTTTTCTCCTACACATTTTAATAGATTTTGTTCATATTGCGTATTAATGTAGCTTCAATGTCTGCTGAAATAATTATCAATGTCACATACTGCTGATAATTACTCATTTAAAAATTATTGTTTTTTAGTATTTACGGTTTGGGCCTTCCTTTTGATTCTCAGCTCTGCTAGTGCACTTCCAATAGTGAGAAATTTATGTTCTAAACTTTCTGAGTCTAGTTGCCGTTCATTGCTGTTGTATGCATTATCTCAAAGCAAAATTAACTTTCAGATTTTTCTAAAACCAGACGATATAAAATAATTTTAACTCCTGTTTTTGGAATCAGCTTAGACGTATGCTAACAACCTTGAAACAAATATATGTCCGAAATAAACCTGATGATTGGCGTGTATATAAAATTTAGTTAAAAAAATTCACTGTTACAAACACACTCACAAATAGGCAAAAAGAATAAGAAAAGTCTATATAATTTTTATGTTATATTACTCACCAAACATTTTCGCATGTGATAACTAGTAGATTGTAGTTGGTGTCTTCAGATAACGAAACACATGAAGGTCTTTGCAGCACGTTTACTTGACTGGTATGCAAGACTAGCTCTCTTCATCGTCACACGTCATAGTTCAACCTACACACACAAACTTCGGACATGTATATATATCTATCGTACGGTATGTGCATACAAGCGTATGCACATTCACGTACAGCATTCATACTTGTATAGACGTATATACCCTTCACTTACGTATATCGAAATATACTGTAAGGAAGAATACATATGCCATACCCTCATTCACACACGCAAACACCCATTCAGACAGAATATATATACAGTAAGCATACAATGTCATTTACCGAGTAAACGTAGAAGGAATCTCTCCTTAAGGAAACGCATGTAATCGTATTATGGAACATACAGTATTCGCATTTTAAACACAGCGGCATGAATTGCAAAGAAATGTATGTACGTCCTATTCCCAAATAAACTATATAATAGATATTTACCATATATCCGTCGTGCGACTTCGTTTTTCTCGTCTTATTTTGACGCGTTTCGGCAACGAATTGCCATCTTCAGAATCTTAATCACTCATATGAGATCGTTAAAAAATTAAAAACATTAAAATCATTACGGTAAAAGTGCACTTTTACGATATTGGAAACTCACAGACCCAATCTGTGAGGTCTGTGAGTTTCCAATATCGTAAAAGTGCACTTTTACCGTAATGATTTTAATGCTTTTAATTTTTTAACGATCTCATATGAGTGATTAAGATTCTGAAGATGGCAATTCGTTGCCGAAACGCGTCAAAATAAGACGAGAAAAACGAAGTCGCACGACGGATATATGGTAAATATCTATTATATTAATATAAGCGACTTGGAGACAACTAACCTAAAATGTATTATACCCAAATAAACGTTGTTCCACCTGCAGAAACAAATATGACAAATTATATAGAAGTCTTTGGGCATAAAAGTATATTTGTGCAACAAATGTATACTTTTTGCTGTCACGTGTGATTCATTTGTACAGAGATTCTGTCGTTTCACGGCACGAGAACGCCAGCTATATAATTTTCAATTGAGATATATGTGTACGTAAATGTAAGGTTCATGCAGTAAGTAAAGTTATCCGCTCAAATAAGTTGGCAACAGCACTTCTGTTTCACGAAATTCCCTGTTTACTTTAGTCTGGATATATTCTACGTCCCACATTATCCTTTCGCAATAACACCAAGGCGATTACTTCTATATTTGCGAAGCAATTGTTATTATATATTTTTTTAAATGTACCTCCGTACGTGAGGAATGCTGAAACGTTACTGCATGACTTGTAATCCCTAACTGGAAAACTCAAGAACATTCCTATATAGAATTATTTTTAATTTTGCCTAAAATTTAATAGAGTTTTAAGCGTATACAGTAAGAAGACCGATATATTCCCGAATCCCTGTGTCGTAAAAAGAAATACTAAAAACTGTTATTAAATCTAATTGCGGCCAGTGAAATCACCTATGCAAGAGCATTTAATAATAATTAACATTAATTTGAAAACTTACGTTTTTGTTTACCATAATTATTTGATAATTTTCCTATTCCTCTAAGGAACGTTATTCTCGTTTAGTTGTGATTGAGTAGAAAAAAATCACTAAAAAATACATGGTTTATGCATCTTCTTTTCCAAATCATATATTAACATTACTTTGCAATTTAATAGATTTATAACACCTCTTCAAACCACTTGAAAACCACTTTGCTATTGACCACAGGTTTTCTCCTACACATTTTAATAGATTTTGTTCATATTGCGTATTAATGTAGCTTTAATGTCTGCTGAAATAATTATCAATGTCACATACTGCTGACAATTACTCATTTAAAAATTATTGTTTTTTAGTATTTACGGTTTGGGCCTTCCTTTTGATTCTCAGCTCTGCTAGTGCACTTCCAATAGTGACAAATTTATGTTCTAAACTTTCTTGTGTCTAGTTGCCGTTCATTGCTGTTGTATGCATTATCTCAAAGCAAAATTAACTTTCAGATTTTTCTAAAACCAGACGATATAAAATAATTTTAACTCCTGTTTTTAGAATCAGCATAGAGGTATGCTAACAACCTTGAAACAAATATATGTCCGAAATAAACCTGATGATTGGCGTGTACATAAAATTTAGTTAAAAAAATTCACCGTTACAAACACACTCACAAATAGGCAAAAAGAATAAGAAAAGTCTATATTATTTTTTATGTTATATTACTCACCAAACATTTTCGCATGTGATAACTAGTAGATTGTAGTAGGTGTCTTCAGATAACGAAGGACATGAAGGTCTTTGTAGCACGTTTTCTTGACTGGTATGCAAGACTAGCTCTCTTCATCGTCACACTTCATTGTTCAACCTACACACACAAACTTCGGACATGTATATATATCTGTCGTACGGTATGTGCATACAAGCGTATGCACATACACGTACAGCATTCATACTTGTATAGACGTATATACACTTCACTTACGTATATCGAAATATACTGTAAGGAAGAATACATATGCCATACCCTCATTCACACACGCAAACACCCATTCAGACAGAATATATATACAGTAATCATACAATGACACTTACCGAGTAAACGTAGAAGGAATCTCTCCTAAAGGAAACGCATGTAATCGTCTTATGGAACATACAGTATTCGCATTTTAAACACAGCGGCATGAATTACAAAGAAATGTATGTACTTCCTGTCCCCAAATAAACGTTGTTCCACCTGCAGAAACAAATATGACAAATTATATAAAAGCCTTTGGGCATAAAAGTATATTTGCGCAACAAATGTATAGATTTTGCTGTCACGTGTGATTCATTTGTACAGAGATTCTATCGTTTTCACGGCACGAGAACGCCATCTATATAATTTTCAATTGAGATATATGTGTACGTAAATGTAAGGTTCATGCAGTAAGTAAAGTTATCCGCTCAAATAAGTTGGCAACAGCACTTCTGTTTCACGAAATTCCCTGTTTACTTTAGTCTGGATATATTCTACGTCCCATATTATCCTTTCGCAATGACAACAAGGCGATTACTTCTATATTTGCGAAGCAATTGTTATTATATATTTTTTTAAATGTATCTCCGTACGTGAAGAATGCTGAAGCGTTACTGCATGGCTTGTAATCCCTTACTGGAAAACTCAAGAACACTCCTATATAGAATTATATTTTTAATTTTGCCTAAAATTTAATAGAGTTTTAAGCGTATAAGAAGACCGATATATTCCCGAATCCCTGTGTCGTAAAAAGAAATACTAAAGACTGTTATTAAATCTAAATGCGGTCAGTGAACTCGCCTATGCATGAGCATTTAATAATAATTAACTTTAATTTGCAAATTTACATTTTTGTTTACCATAAGTATTTGATAAATTTTCCACATTCCTGTTAGGCACGTTAATCTCGTTTAGTTGTGATTGAGTAGAAAACAATCACTAAAAAATGCATGGTTAATGCATCTTCTTTTCCAAATCATATATTAACATTACTTTGCAATTTAATAGATTTATAACACCTCTTCATACCCCTTGAAAACCACTTTGCTATTGACCACAGGTTTTCTCCTACACATTTTAATAGATTTTGTTCATATTGCGTACTAATGTAGCTTCAATGTCTGCTGAAATAATTATCAATGTCACATACTGCTGATAATTACTCATTTAAAAATTATTGTTTTTTAGTATTTACGGTTTGGGCCTTCCTTTTGATTCTCAGCTCTGCTAGTGCACTTCCAATAGTGAGAAATTTATGTTCTAAACTTTCTTGTGTCTAGTTGCCGTTCATTGCTGTTGTATATATTATCTCAAAGCAAAATTAACTTTCAGATTTTTCTAAAAGCAGACGATATAAAATAATTTTAACTCCTGTTTTTAGAATCAGCATAGAGGTATGCTAACAACCTTGAAACAAATATATGTCCGAAATAAACCTGATGATTGTCGTGTACATAAAATTTAGTTAAAAAAATTCACCGTTACAAACACAGTCACAAATAGGCAAAAAGAATAAGAAAAGTCTATATTTCTTTTTTATGTTATATTACTCACCAAACATTTTTGGATGTGATAACTAGTAGATTGTAGTTGGTGTCTTCAGATAACGAAAGACATGAAGGTCTTTGTAGCACGTTTACTTGACTGGTATGCAAGACTAGCTCTCTTCATCGTCACACGTCATAGTTCAACCTACACACACAAACTTCGGACATGTATATATATCTGTCGTACGGTATGTGCATACAAGCGTATGCACATACACGTACAGCATTCATACTTGTATAGACGTATATACACTTCACTTACGTATATCGAAATATACTGTAAGGAAGAATACATATGCCATACCCTCATTCACACACGCAAACACCCATTCAGACAGAATATATATACAGTAAGCATACAATGACACTTACCGAGTAAACGTAGAAGGAGTCTCTCCTTAAGGAAACGCATGTAATCGTCTTATGTAACATACAGTATTCGCATTTTAAACACAGCGGCATGAATTACAAAGAAATGTTTGTACTTCCTATTCCCAAATAAACGTTTTTCCAACTGCAGAAACAAATATGACAAATTATATAAAAGTCTTTGGGCATAAAAGTATATGTGTGCAACAAATGTATACTTTTTGCTGTCACGTGTGATTCATTTTTACAGAGGTTCTGTAGTTTTCACAGCACGAGAACGCCATCTATATAATTTTCAATTGAGATATATGTGTACGTAAATGTAAGGTTCATGCAGTAAGTAATGTTATCCGCTCAAATAAGTTGGCAACAGCACTTCTGTTTCACGAAATCCCTTGTATACTTTAGTCTGGATATATTCTACGTCCCATATTATCTTTTCCCAATAACAACACGACGATTACTTCTATATTTGCGAAGCAATTGTTATTATATATTTTTTTAAATGTGTCTCCGTACGTGAAGAATGCTGAAACGTTACTGCATGACTTGTAATCCCTAACTGGAAATCTCAAGAACATTCCTATATAGAATTATATTTTTAATTTTGCCTAAAATTTAATAGAGTTTTAAGCGTATACAGTAAGAAGACCGATATATTCCAGAATCCCTGTGTCGTAAAAAGAAATAATAAAGACTGTTATTAAATCTAATTGCGGCCAGTGATATCGCCTATGAATGAGCAATTAATAATAATTAACATTAATTTGCAAACTTACATTTTTATTTACCATAAGTATTTGATAAAATTTCCACATTCCTCCAAGGAACGTTAATCTCGTTTAGTTGTGATTGAGTAGAAAACAATCACTAAAAAATACATGGTTTATGCATCTTCTTTTCCAAATCATATATTAACATTACTTTGCAATTTAATAGATTTATAACACCTCTTCATACCCCTTGAAAACCACTTTGCTATTGACCACAGGTTTTCTCCTACACATTTTAATAGATTTTGTTCATATTGCGTATTAATGTAGCTTTAATGTCTGCTGAAATAATTATCAATGTCACATACTGCTGACAATTACTCATTTAAAAATTATTGTTTTTTAGTATTTACGGTTTGGGCCTTCCTTTTGATTCTCAGCTCTGCTAGTGCACTTCCAATAGTGACAAATTTATGTTCTAAACTTTCTTGTGTCTAGTTGCCGTTCATTGCTGTTGTATGCATTATCTCAAAGCAAAATTAACTTTCAGATTTTTCTAAAACCAGACGATATAAAATAATTTTAACTCCTGTTTTTAGAATCAGCATAGAGGTATGCTAACAACCTTGAAACAAATATATGTCCGAAATAAACCTGATGATTGGCGTGTACATAAAATTTAGTTAAAAAAATTCACCGTTACAAACACACTCACAAATAGGCAAAAAGAATAAGAAAAGTCTATATTATTTTTTATGTTATATTACTCACCAAACATTTTCGCATGTGATAACTAGTAGATTGTAGTAGGTGTCTTCAGATAACGAAGGACATGAAGGTCTTTGTAGCACGTTTACTTGACTGGTATGCAAGACTAGCTCTCTTCATCGTCACACTTCATTGTTCAACCTACACACACAAACTTCGGACATGTATATATATCTGTCGTACGGTATGTGCATACAAGCGTATGCACATACACGTACAGCATTCATACTTGTATAGACGTATATAGACTTCACTTACGTATTTCGAAATATACTGTAAGGAAGAATACATATGCCATACCCTCATTCACACACGCAAACACCCATTCAGACAGAATATATATACAGTAATCATACAATGACACTTACCGAGTAAACGTAGAAGGAATCTCTCCTAAAGGAAACGCATGTAATCGTCTTATGGAACATACAGTATTCGCATTTTAAACACAGCGGCATGAATTGCAAAGAAATGTATGTACTTCCTGTCCCCAAATAAACGTTGTTCCACCTGCAGAAACAAATATGACAAATTATATAAAAGCCTTTGGGCATAAAAGTATATTTGCGCAACAAATGTATAGATTTTGCTGTCACGTGTGATTCATTTGTACAGAAATTCTGTCGTTTTCACGGCACGAGAACGCCATCTATATAATTTTCAATTGAGATATATGTGTACGTAAATGTAAGGTTCATGCAGTAAGTAAAGTTATCCGCTCAAATAAGTTGGCAACAGCACTTCTGTTTCACGAAATTCCCTGTTTACTTTAGTCTGGATATATTCTACGTCCCATATTATCCTTTCGCAATGACAACAAGGCGATTACTTCTATATTTGCGAAGCAATTGTTATTATATATTTTTTTAAATGTATCTCCGTACGTGAAGAATGCTGAAGCGTTACTGCATGGCTTGTAATCCCTTACTGGAAAACTCAAGAACATTCCTATATAGAATTATATTTTTAATTTTGCCTAAAATTTAATAGAGTTTTAAGCGTATAAGAAGACCGATATATTCCCGAATCCCTGTGTCGTAAAAAGAAATACTAAAGACTGTTATTAAATCTAAATGCGGTCAGTGAACTCGCCTATGCATGAGCATTTAATAATAATTAACTTTAATTTGCAAATTTACATTTTTGTTTACCATAAGTATTTGATAAATTTTCCACATTCCTGTTAGGCACGTTAATCTCGTTTAGTTGTGATTGAGTAGAAAACAATCACTAAAAAATACATGGTTTATGCATCTTCTTTTCCAAATCATATAGTAACATTACTTTCCAATTTAATAGATTTATAACACCTCTTCATACCCCTTGAAAACCACTTTGCTATTGACCACAGGTTTTCTCCTACACATTTTAATAGATTTTGTTCATATTGCGTATTAATGTAGCTTCAATGTCTGCTGAAATAATTATCAATGTCACATACTGCTGATAATTACTCATTTAAAAATTATTGTTTTTTAGTATTTACGGTTTGGGCCTTCCTTTTGATTCTCAGCTCTGCTAGTGCACTTCCAATAGTGAGAAATTTATGTTCTAAACTTTCTTGTGTCTAGTTGCCGTTCATTGCTGTTGTATGCATTATCTCAAAGCAAAATTAACTTTCAGATTTTTCTAAAACCAGACGATATAAAATAATTTTAACTCCTGTTTTTAGAATCAGCTTAGACGTATGCTAACAACCTTGAAACAAATATATGTCCGAAATAAACCTGATGATTGGCGTGTATATAAAATTTAGTTAAAAAAATTCACCGTTACAAACACACTCACAAATAGGCAAAAAGAATAAGAAAAATCTATATTATTTTTTATCTTATATTACTCACCAAACATTTTCGCATGTGATAACTAGTAGATTGTAGTTGGTGTCTTCAGATAACGAAAGACATGAAGGTCTTTGCAGCACGTTTACTTGACTGGTATGCAAGACTAGCTCTCTTCATCGTCACACGTCATAGTTCAACCTACACACACAAACTTCGGACATGTATATATATCTGTCGTACGGTATGTGCATACAAGCGTATGCACATACACGTACAGCATTCATACTTGTATAGACGTATATACCCTTCACTTACGTATATCGAAATATACTCTAAGGAAGAATACATATGCCATACCCTCATTCACACACGCAAACACCCATTCAGACAGAATATATATACAGTAAGCATACAATGACACTTACCGAGTAAACGTAGAAGGAATCCCTCCTTAAGGAAACGCATGTAATCGTCTTATGGAACATACAGTATTCGCATTTTAAACACAGCGGCATGAATTGCAAAGAAATGTATGTACTTCCTATTCCCAAATAAACGTTGTTCCACCTGCAGAAACAAATATGACAAATTATATAGAAGTCTTTGGGCATAAAAGAATATTTGTGCAACAAATGTATACTTTTTGCTGTCACGTGTGATTCATTTGTACAGAGATTCTGTCGTTTTCACGGCACGAGAACGCCAGCTATATAATTTTCAATTGAGATATATGTGTACGTAAATGTAAGGTTCATGCAGTAAGTAAAGTTATCCGCTCAAATAACTTGGCAACAGCACTTCTGTTTCACGAAATTCCCTGTTTACTTTAGTCTGGATATATTCTACGTCCCACATTATCCTTTCGCAATAACACCAAGGCGATTACTTCTATATTTGCGAAGCAATTGTTATTATATATTTTTTTAAATGTATCTCCGTACGTGAAGAATGCTGAAACGTTACTGCATGACTTGTAATCCCTAACTGGAAAACTCAAGAACATTCCTATATAGAATTATTTTTAATTTTGCCTAAAATTTAATAGAGTTTTAAGCGTATACAGTAAGAAGACCGATATATTCCCGAATCCCTGTGTCGTAAAAAGAAATACTAAAGACTGTTATTAAATCTAATTGCGGCCAGTGAAATCGCCTATGCAAGAGCATTTAATAATAATTAACATTAATTTGCAAACTTACATTTTTGTTTACCATAATTATATGATAATTTTCCTATTCCTCTAAGGAACGTTATTCTCGTTTAGTTGTGATTGAGTAGAAAAAAATCACTAAAATAATACATGGTTTATGCATCTTCTTTTGAAATCATATATTAACATTACTTTGCAATTTAATAGATTTATAACACCTCTTCAAACCACTTGAAAACCACTTTGCTATTGACCACAGTTTTTCTCCTACACATTTTAATAGATTTTGTTCATATTGCGTATTAATGTATCTTTAATGTCTGCTGAAATAATTATCAATGTCACATACTGCTGACAATTACTCATTTAAAAATTATTGTTTTTTAGTATTTACGGTTTGGGCCTTCCTTTTGATTCTCAGCTCTGCTAGTGCACTTCCAATAGTGAGAAATTTATGTTCTAAACTTTCTTGTGTCTAGTTGCCGTTCATTGCTGTTGTATATATTATCTCAAAGCAAAATTAACTTTCAGATTTTTCTAAAAGCAGACGATATAAAATAATTTTAACTCCTGTTTTTAGAATCAGCATAGAGGTATGCTAACAACCTTGAAACAAATATATGTCCGAAATAAACCTGATGATTGGCGTGTACATAAAATTTAGTTAAAAAAATTCACCGTTACAAACACAGTCACAAATAGGCAAAAAGAATAAGAAAAGTCTATATTTCTTTTTTATGTTATATTACTCACCAAACATTTTTGCATGTGATAACTAGTAGATTGTAGTTGGTGTCTTCAGATAACGAAAGACATGAAGGTCTTTGTAGCACGTTTACTTGACTGGTACGCAAGACTAGCTCTCTTCATCGTCACACGTCATAGTTCAACCTACACACACAAACTTCGGACATGTATATATATCTGTCGCCCGGTATGTGCATACAAGCGTATGCACATACACGTACAGCATTCATACTTGTATAGACGTATATACCCTTCACTTACGTATATCGAAATATACTGTAAGGAAGAATACATATGCCATAACCTCATTCACACACGCAAACACCCATTCAGACAGAATATATATACAGTAAGCATACAATGACACTTACCGAGTAAACGTAGAAGGAATCTTTCCTTAAGGAAACGCATGTAATCGTATTATGGAACATACAGTATTCGCATTTTAAACACAGCGGCATGAATTACAAAGAAATGTAGGTACTTCCTATTCCCAAATAAACGTTTTTCCACCTGCAGAAACAAATATGACAAATTATATAAAAGTCTTTGGGCATAAAAGTATATGTGTGCAACAAATGTATACTTTTTGCTGTCACGTGTGATTCATTTTTACAGAGGTTCTGTAGTTTTCACAGCACGAGAACGCCATCTATATAATTTTCAATTGAGATATATGTGTACGTAAATGTAAGGTTCATGCAGTAAGTAAAGTTATCCGCTCAAATAAGTTGGCAACAGCACTTCTGTTTCACGAAATCCCTTGTATACTTTAGTCTGGATATATTCTACGTCCCATATTATCTTTTCCCAATAACAACACGACGATTACTTCTATATTTGCGAAGCAATTGTTATTATATATTTTTTTAAATGTGTCTCCGTACGTGAAGAATGCTGAAACGTTACTGCATGACTTGTAATCCCTAACTGGAAAACTCAAGAACATTCCTATATAGAATTATATTTTTAATTTTGCCTAAAATTTAATAGAGTTTTAAGCGTATACAGTAAGAAGACCGATATATTCCAGAATCCCTGTGTCGTAAAAAGAAATAATAAAGACTGTTATTAAATCTAATTGCGGCCAGTGATATCGCCTATGAATGAGCAATTAATAATAATTAACATTAATTTGCAAACTTACATTTTTATTTACCATAAGTATTTGATAAAATTTCCACATTCCTCTAAGGAACGTTAATCTCGTTTAGTTGTGATTGAGTAGAAAACAATCACTAAAAAATACATGGTTTATGCATCTTCTTTTCCAAATCATATATTAACATTACTTTGCAATTTAATAGATTTATAACACCTCTTCATACCCCTTGAAAACCACTTTGCTATTGACCACAGGTTTTCTCCTACACATTTTAATAGATTTTGTTCATATTGCGTATTAATGTAGCTTCAATGTCTGCTGAAATAATTATCAATGTCACATACTGCTGACAATTACTCATTTAAAAATTATTGTTTTTTAGTATTTACGGTTTGGGCCTTCCTTTTGTTTCTCAGCTCTGCTAGTGCACTTCCAATAGTGAGTAATTTATGTTCTAAACTTTCTTGTGTCTAGTTGCCGTTCATTGCTGTTGTATGCATTATCTCAAAGCAAAATTAACTTACACATTTTTCTAAAACCAGACGATATAAAATAATTTTAACTCCTGTTTTTAGAATCAGCATAGAGGTATGCTAACAACCTTGAAACAAATATATGTCCGAAATAAACCTGATGATTGGCGTGTACATAAAATTTAGTTAAAAAAATTCACCGTTACAAACACACTCACAAATATGCAAAAAGAATAAGAAAAGTCTATATTATTTTTTATGTTATATTACTCACCAAACATTTTCGCATGTGATAACTAGTAGATTGTAGTAGGTGTCTTCAGATAACGAAGGACATGAAGGTCTTTGTAGCACGTTTACTTGACTGGTATGCAAGACTAGCTCTCTTCATCGTCACACGTCATTGTTCAACCTACACACACAAACTTCGGACATGTATATATATCTGTCGTACGGTATGTGCATACAAGCGTATGCACATACACGTACAGCATTCATACTTGTATAGACGTATATACACTTCACTTACGTATATCGAAATATACTGTAAGGAAGAATACATATGCCATACCCTCATTCACACACGCAAACACCCATTCAGACAGAATATATATACAGTAATCATACAATGACACTTACCGAGTAAACCTAGAAGGAATCTCTCCTAAAGGAAACGCATGTAATCGTCTTATGGAACATACAGTATTCGCATTTTAAACACAGCGGCATGAATTGCAAAGAAATGTATGTACTTCCTGTCCCCAAATAAACGTTGTTCCACCTGCAGAAACAAATATGACAAATTATATAAAAGCCTTTGGGCATAAAAGTATATTTGTGCAACAAATGTATAGATTGTGCTGTCACGTGTGATTCATTTGTACAGAGATTCTGTCGTTTTCACGACACGAGAACGCCATCTATATAATTTTCAATTGAGATATATGTGTACGTAAATGTAAGGTTCATGCAGTAAGTAAAGTTATCCGCTCAAATAAGTTGGCAACAGCACTTCTGTTTCACGAAAGTCCCTGTTTACTTTAGTCTGGATATATTCTACGTCCCATATTATTCTTTCGCAATGACAACAAGGCGATTACTTCTATATTTGCGAAGCAATTATTATTATATATTTTTTTAAATGTATCTCCGTACGTGAAGAATGCTGAAGCGTTACTGCATGGCTTGTAATCCCTAACTGGAAAACTCAAGAACATTCCTATATAGAATTATATTTTTAATTTTGCCTAAAATTTAATAGAGTTTTAAGCGTATAAGAAGACCGATATATTCCCGAATCCCTGTGTCGTAAAAAGAAACACTAAAGACTGTTATTAAATCTAAATGCGGTCAGTGAACTCGCCTATGCATGAGCATTTAATAATAATTAACTTTAATTTGCAAATTTACATTTTTGTTTACCATAAGTATTTGATAAATTTTCCACATTCCTGTTAGGCACGTTAATCTCGTTTAGTTGTGATTGAGTAGAAAACAATCACTAAAAAATACATGGTTTATGCATCTTCTTTTCCAAATCATATAGTAACATTACTTTCCAATTTAATAGATTTATAACACCTCTTCATACCCCTTGAAAACCACTTTGCTATTGACCACAGGTTTTCTCCTACACATTTTAATAGATTTTGTTCATATTGCGTATTAATGTAGCTTCAATGTCTGCTGAAATAATTATCAATGTCACATACTGCTGATAATTACTCATTTAAAAATTATTGTTTTTTAGTATCTACGGTTTGGGCCTTCCTTTTGTTTCTCAGCTCTGCTAGTGCACTTCCAATAGTGAGAAATTTATGTTCTAAACTTTCTTGTGTCTAGTTGCCGTTCATTGCTGTTGTATGCATTATCTCAAAGCAAAATTAACTTTCAGATTTTTCTAAAACCAGACGATATAAAATAATTTTAACTCCTGTTTTTAGAATCAGCTTAGACGTATGCTAACAACCTTGAAACAAATATATGTCCGAAATAAACCTGATGATTGGCGTGTATATAAAATTTAGTTAAAAAAATTCACCGTTACAAACACACTCACAAATAGGCAAAAAGAATAAGAAAAATCTATATTATTTTTTATCTTATATTACTCACCAAACATTTTCGCATGTGATAACTAGTAGATTGTAGTTGGTGTCTTCAGATAACGAAGGACATGAAGGTCTTTGTAGCACGTTTACTTGACTGGTATGCAAGACTAGCTCTCTTCATCGTCACACGTCATAGTTCAACCTACACACACAAACTTCGGACATGTATATATATCTGTCGTACGGTATGTGCATACAAGCGTATGCACATACACGTACAGCATTCATACTTGTATAGACGTATATACCCTTCACTTACGTATATCGAAATATACTGTAAGGAAGAATACATATGCCATACCCTCATTCACACACGCAAACACCCATTCAGACAGAATATATATACAGTAAGCATACAATGACATTTACCGAGTAAACGTAGAAGGAATCTCTCCTTAAGGAAACGCATGTAATAGTCTTATGGAACATAAAGTATTCGCATTTTAAACACAGCGGCATGAATTACAAAGAAATGTATGTACTTCCTATTCCCAAATAAACGTGTTCCACCTGCAGAAACAAATATGACAAATTACATAAAAGTCTTTGGGCATAAAAGTATATGTGTGCAACAAATGTATTCTTTTTGCTGTCACGTGTGATTCATTTGTACAGAGATTCTGTCGTTTTCACAGCACGAGAACGCCATCTATATAATTTTCAATTGAGATATATGTGTACGTAAATG
Source organism: Magicicada septendecula (assembly GCA_034769895.1). NCBI lineage: Eukaryota > Metazoa > Arthropoda > Insecta > Hemiptera > Cicadidae > Magicicada > Magicicada septendecula. The sequence continues at coordinate 140,232,537 of CM068372.1, forward strand.
TAAGGTTCATGCAGTAAGTAAAGTTATCCGCTCAAATAACTTGGCAACAGCACTTCTGTTTCACGAAATTCCCTGTTTACTTTAGTCTGGATATATTCTACGTCCCACATTATCCTTTCGCAATAACACCAAGGCGATTACTTCTATATTTGCGAAGCAATTGTTATTATATATTTTTTTAAATGTATCTCCGTACGTGAAGAATGCTGAAACGTTACTGCATGACTTGTAATCCCTAACTGGAAAACTCAAGAACATTCCTATATAGAATTATTTTTAATTTTGCCTAAAATTTAATAGAGTTTTAAGCGTATACAGTAAGAAGACCGATATATTCCCGAATCCCTGTGTCGTAAAAAGAAATACTAAAGACTGTTATTAAATCTAATTGCGGCCAGTGAAATCGCCTATGCAAGAGCATTTAATAATAATTAACATTAATTTGCAAACTTACATTTTTGTTTACCATAATTATTTGATAATTTTCCTATTCCTCTAAGGAACGTTATTCTCGTTTAGTTGTGATTGAGTAGAAAAAAATCACTAAAATAATACATGGTTTATGCATCTTCTTTTGAAATCATATATTAACATTACTTTGCAATTTAATAGATTTATAACACCTCTTCAAACCACTTGAAAACCACTTTGCTATTGACCACAGTTTTTCTCCTACACATTTTAATAGATTTTGTTCATATTGCGTATTAATGTACCTTTAATGTCTGCTGAAATAATTATCAATGTCACATACTGCTGACAATTACTCATTTAAAAATTATTGTTTTTTAGTATTTACGGTTTGGGCCTTCCTTTTGATTCTCAGCTCTGCTAGTGCACTTCCAATAGTGAGAAATTTATGTTCTAAACTTTCTTGTGTCTAGTTGCCGTTCATTGCTGTTGTATATATTATCTCAAAGCAAAATTAACTTTCAGATTTTTCTAAAAGCAGACGATATAAAATAATTTTAACTCCTGTTTTTAGAATCAGCATAGAGGTATGCTAACAACCTTGAAACAAATATATGTCCGAAATAAACCTGATGATTGGCGTGTACATAAAATTTAGTTAAAAAAATTCACCGTTACAAACACAGTCACAAATAGGCAAAAAGAATAAGAAAAGTCTATATTATTTTTTATGTTATATTACTCACCAAACATTTTCGCATGTGATAACTAGTAGATTGTAGTTGGTGTCTTCAGATAACGAAGGACATGAAGGTCTTTGTAGCACGTTTACTTGACTGGTATGCAAGACTAGCTCTCTTCATCGTCACACGTCATTGTTCAACCTACACACACAAACTTCGGACATGTATATATATCTGTCGTACGGTATGTGCATACAAGCGTATGCACATACACGTACAGCATTCATACTTGTATAGACGTATATACACTTCACTTACGTATATCGAAATATACTGTAAGGAAGAATACATATGCCATACCCTCATTCACACACGCAAACACCCATTCAGACAGAATATATATACAGTAATCATACAATGACACTTACCGAGTAAACGTAGAAGGAATCTCTCCTTAAGGAAACGCATGCAATCGTCTTATGGAACATACAGTATTCGCATTTTAAACACAGCGGCATGAATTGCAAAGAAATGTATGTACTTCCTGTCCCCAAATAAACGTTGTTCCACCTGCAGAAACAAATATGACAAATTATATAAAAGCCTTTGGGCATAAAAGTATATTTGCGCAACAAATGTATAGATTGTGCTGTCACGTGTGATTCATTTGTACAGAGATTCTGTCGTTTTCACGACACGAGAACGCCATCTATATAATTTTAAATTGAGATATATGTGTACGTAAATGTAAGGTTCATGCAGTAAGTAAAGTTATCCGCTCAAATAAGTTGGCAACAGCACTTCTGTTTCACGAAAGTCCCTGTTTACTTTAGTCTGGATATATTCTACGTCCCATATTATTCTTTCGCAATGACAACAAGGCGATTACTTCTATATTTGCGAAGCAATTTTTATTATATATTTTTTTAAATGTATCTCCGTACGTGAAGAATGCTGAAGCGTTACTGCATGGCTTGTAATCCCTAACTGGAAAACTCAAGAACATTCCTATATAGAATTATATTTTTAATTTTGCCTAAAATTTAATAGAGTTTTAAGCGTATACAGTAAGAAGACCGATATATTCCAGAATCCCTGTGTCGTAAAAAGAAATAATAAAGACTGTTATTAAATCTAATTGCGGCCAGTGAAATCGCCTATGAATGAGCAATTAATAATAATTAACATTAATTTGCAAACTTACATTTTTATTTACCATAAGTATTTGATAAAATTTCCACATTCCTCTAAGGAACGTTAATCTCGTTTAGTTGTGATTGAGTAGAAAACAATCACTAAAAAATACGTGGTTTATGCATCTTCTTTTCCAAATCAAATATTAACATTACTTTGCAATTTAATAGATTTATAACACCTCTTCATACCCCTTGAAAACCACTTTGCTATTGACCACAGGTTTTCTCCTACACATTTTAATAGATTTTGTTCATATTGCGTATTAATGTAGCTTTAATGTCTGCTGAAATAATTATCAATGTCACATACTGCTGACAATTACTCATTTAAAAATTATTGTTTTTTAGTATTTACGGTTTGGGCCTCCTTTTGATTCTCAGCTCTGCTAGTGCACTTCCAATAGTGAGAAATTTATGTTATATACTTTCTTGTGTCTAGTTGCCGTTCATTGCTGTTGTATGCATTACCTCAAAGCAAAATTAACTTTCAGATTTTTCTAAAACCAGACGATATAAAATAATTTTAACTCATGTTTTTAGAATCAGCATAGAGGTATGCTAACAACCTTGAAACAAATATATGTCCGAAATAAACCTGATGATTGGCGTGTACATAAAATTTAGTTAAAAAAATTCACCGTTACAAACACACTCACAAATAGGCAAAAAGAATAAGAAAATTCTATATTATTTTTTATGTTATATTACTCACCAAACATTTTCGCATGTGATAACTAGTAGATTGTAGTTGGTGTCTTCAGATAACGAAGGACATGAAGGTCTTTGTAGCACGTTTACTTGACTGGTATGCAAGACTAGCTCTCTTCATCGTCACACTTCATTGTTCAACCTACACACACAAACTTCGGACATGTATATATATCTGTCGTACGGTATGTGCATACAAGCGTATGCACATACACGTACAGCATTCATACTTGTATAGACGTATATACACTTCACTTACGTATATCGAAATATACTGTAAGGAAGAATACATATGCCATACCCTCATTCACACACGCAAACACCCATTCAGACAGAATATATATACAGTAATCATACAATGACACTTACCGAGTAAACGTAGAAGGAATCTCTCCTAAAGGAAACGCATGTAATCGTCTTATGGAACATACAGTATTCGCATTTTAAACACAGCGGCATGAATTGCAAAGAAATGTATGTACTTCCTGTCCCCAAATAAACGTTGTTCCACCTGCAGAAACAAATATGACAAATTATATAAAAGCCTTTGGGCATAAAAGTATATTTGCGCAACAAATGTATAGATTTTGCTGTCACGTGTGATTCATTTGTACAGAAATTCTGTCGTTTTCACGGCACGAGAACGCCATCTATATAATTTTCAATTGAGATATATGTGTACGTAAATGTAAGGTTCATGCAGTAAGTAAAGTTATCCGCTCAAATAAGTTGGCAACAGCACTTCTGTTTCACGAAATTCCCTGTTTACTTTAGTCTGGATATATTCTACGTCCCATATTATCCTTTCGCAATGACAACAAGGCGATTACTTCTATATTTGCGAAGCAATTGTTATTATATATTTTTTTAAATGTATCTCCGTACGTGAAGAATGCTGAAGCATTACTGCATGGCTTGTAATCCCTTACTGGAAAACTCAAGAACATTCCTATATAGAATTATATTTTTAATTTTGCCTAAAATTTAATAGAGTTTTAAGCGTATAAGAAGACCGATATATTCCCGAATCCCTGTGTCGTAAAAAGAAATACTAAAGACTGTTATTAAATCTAAATGCGGTCAGTGAACTCGCCTATGCATGAGCATTTAATAATAATTAACTTTAATTTGCAAATTTACATTTTTGTTTACCATAAGTATTTGATAAATTTTCCACATTCCTGTTAGGCACGTTAATCTCGTTTAGTTGTGATTGAGTAGAAAACAATCACTACAAAATACATGGTTTATGCATCTTCTTTTCCAAATCATATAGTAACATTACTTTCCAATTTAATAGATTTATAACACCTCTTCATACCCCTTGAAAACCACTTTGCTATTGACCACAGGTTTTCTCCTACACATTTTAATAGATTTTGTTCATATTGCGTATTAATGTAGCTTCAATGTCTGCTGAAATAATTATCAATGTCACATACTGCTGATAATTACTCATTTAAAAATTATTGTTTTTTAGTATTTACGGTTTGGGCCTTCCTTTTGATTCTCAGCTCTGCTAGTGCACTTCCAATAGTGAGAAATTTATGTTCTAAACTTTCTTGTGTCTAGTTGCCGTTCATTGCTGTTGTATGCATTATCTCAAAGCAAAATTAACTTTCAGATTTTTCTAAAACCAGACGATATAAAATAATTTTAACTCCTGTTTTTAGAATCAGCTTAGACGTATGCTAACAACCTTGAAACAAATATATGTCCGAAATAAACCTGATGATTGGCGTGTATATAAAATTTAGTTAAAAAAATTCACCGTTACAAACACACTCACAAATAGGCAAAAAGAATAAGAAAAATCTATATTATTTTTTATCTTATATTACTCACCAAACATTTTCGCATGTGATAACTAGTAGATTGTAGTTGGTGTCTTCAGATAACGAAAGACATGAAGGTCTTTGCAGCACGTTTACTTGACTGGTATGCAAGACTAGCTCTCTTCATCGTCACACGTCATAGTTCAACCTACACACACAAACTTCGGACATGTATATATATCTGTCGTACGGTATGTGCATACAAGCGTATGCACATACACGTACAGCATTCATACTTGTATAGACGTATATACCCTTCACTTACGTATATCGAAATATACTCTAAGGAAGAATACATATGCCATACCCTCATTCACACACGCAAACACCCATTCAGACAGAATATATATACAGTAAGCATACAATGACACTTACCGAGTAAACGTAGAAGGAATCCCTCCTTAAGGAAACGCATGTAATCGTCTTATGGAACATACAGTACTCGCATTTTAAACACAGCGGCATGAATTGCAAAGAAATGTATGTACTTCCTATTCCCAAATAAACGTTGTTCCACCTGCAGAAACAAATATGACAAATTATATAGAAGTCTTTGGGCATAAAAGAATATTTGTGCAACAAATGTATACTTTTTGCTGTCAAGTGTGATTCATTTGTACAGAGATTCTGTCGTTTTCACGGCACGAGAACGCCAGCTATATAATTTTCAATTGAGATATATGTGTACGTAAATGTAAGGTTCATGCAGTAAGTAAAGTTATCCGCTCAAATAACTTGGCAACAGCACTTCTGTTTCACGAAATTCCCTGTTTACTTTAGTCTGGATATATTCTACGTCCCACATTATCCTTTCGCAATAACACCAAGGCGATTACTTCTATATTTGCGAAGCAATTGTTATTATATATTTTTTTAAATGTATCTCCGTACGTGAAGAATGCTGAAACGTTACTGCATGACTTGTAATCCCTAACTGGAAAACTCAAGAACATTCCTATATAGAATTATTTTTAATTTTGCCTAAAATTTAATAGAGTTTTAAGCGTATACAGTAAGAAGACCGATATATTCCCGAATCCCTGTGTCGTAAAAAGAAATACTAAAGACTGTTATTAAATCTAATTGCGGCCAGTGAAATCGCCTATGCAAGAGCATTTAATAATAATTAACATTAATTTGCAAACTTACATTTTTGTTTACCATAATTATTTGATAATTTTCCTATTCCTCTAAGGAACGTTATTCTCGTTTAGTTGTGATTGAGTAGAAAAAAATCACTAAAATAATACATGGTTTATGCATCTTCTTTTGAAATCATATATTAACATTACTTTGCAATTTAATAGATTTATAACACCTCTTCAAACCACTTGAAAACCACTTTGCTATTGACCACAGTTTTTCTCCTACACATTTTAATAGATTTTGTTCATATTGCGTATTAATGTACCTTTAATGTCTGCTGAAATAATTATCAATGTCACATACTGCTGACAATTACTCATTTAAAAATTATTGTTTTTTAGTATTTACGGTTTGGGCCTTCCTTTTGATTCTCAGCTCTGCTAGTGCACTTCCAATAGTGAGAAATTTATGTTCTAAACTTTCTTGTGTCTAGTTGCCGTTCATTGCTGTTGTATATATTATCTCAAAGCAAAATTAACTTTCAGATTTTTCTAAAAGCAGACGATATAAAATAATTTTAACTCCTGTTTTTAGAATCAGCATAGAGGTATGCTAACAACCTTGAAACAAATATATGTCCGAAATAAACCTGATGATTGGCGTGTACATAAAATTTAGTTAAAAAAATTCACCGTTACAAACACAGTCACAAATAGGCAAAAAGAATAAGAAAAGTCTATATTATTTTTTATGTTATATTACTCACCAAACATTTTCGCATGTGATAACTAGTAGATTGTAGTTGGTGTCTTCAGATAACGAAGGACATGAAAGTCTTTGTAGCACGTTTACTTGACTGGTATGCAAGACTAGCTCTCTTCATCGTCACACGTCATTGTTCAACCTACACACACAAACTTCGAAAATGTATATATATCTGTCGTACGGTATGTGCATACAAGCGTATGCACATACACGTACAGCATTCATACTTGTATAGACGTATATACACTTCACTTACGTATATCGAAATATACTGTAAGGAAGAATACATATGCCATACCCTCATTCACACACGCAAACACCCATTCAGACAGAATATATATACAGTAATCATACAATGACACTTACCGAGTAAACGTAGAAGGAATCTCTCCTTAAGGAAACGCATGCAATCGTCTTATGGAACATACAGTATTCGCATTTTAAACACAGCGGCATGAATTGCAAAGAAATGTATGTACTTCCTGTCCCCAAATAAACGTTGTTCCACCTGCAGAAACAAATATGACAAATTATATAAAAGTCTTTGGGCATAAAAGTATATTTGTGCAACAAATGTATACATTTTGCTGTCACGTGTGATTCATTTGTACAGAGATTCTGTAGTTTTCACGGCACGAGAACGCCATCTATATAATTTTCAATTGAGATATATGTGTACGTAAATGTAAGGTTCATGCAGTAAGTAAAGTTATCCGCACAAATTAGTTGGCAACAGCACTTCTGTTTCACAAAATTCCCTGTTTACTTTAGTCTGGATATATTCTACGTCCCATATTATCCTTTCGCAATGACACCAAGGCGATTACTTCTATATTTGCGAAGCAATTGTTATTATATATTTTTTTAAATGTATCTCCGTACGTGAAGAATGCTGAAGCGTTACTGCATGGCTTGTAATCCCTAACTGGAAAACTCAAGAACATTCCTATATAGAATTATATTTTTAATTTTGCCTAAAATTTAATAGAGTTTAAGCGTATAAGAAGACCGATATATTCCTGAATCCCTGTGTCGTAAAAAGAAATACTAAAGACTGTTATTAAATCTAAATGCGGCCAGTGAAATCGCCTATGCATGAGCATTTAATAATAATTAACATTAATTTGCAAACTTACATTTTTGTTTACCATAAGTATTTGATAATTTTCCACATTCCTCTAAGGAACGTTATTCTCGTTTAGTTGTGATTGAGTAGAAAACAATCACTAAAATAATACATGGTTTATGCATCTTCTTTTCCAAATCATATGTTAACATTACTTTTCAATTTAATAGATTTATAACACCTCTTCATACCCCTTGAAAACCACTTTGCTATTGACCACAGGTTTTCTCCTACACATTTTAATAGATTTTGTTCATATTGCGTATTAATGTAGCTTTAATGTCTGCTGAAATAATTATCAATGTCACATACTGCTGACAATTACTCATTTAAAAATTATTGTTTTTTAGTATTTACGGTTTGGGCCTTCCTTTTGATTCTCAGCTCTGCTAGTGCACTTCCAATAGTGAGAAATTTATGTTCTAAACTTTCTTGTGTCTAGTTGCCGTTCATTGCTGTTGTATGCATTATCTCAAAGCAAAATTAACTTTCACATTTTTCTAAAACCAGACGATATAAAATAATTTTAACTCCTGTTTTTAGAATCAGCATAGAGGTATGCTAACAACCTTGAAAGAAATATATGTCCGAAATAAACTGATGATTGGAGTGTACATAAAATTTTGTTAAAAAAATTAACCGTTACAACCACACTCACAAATAGGCAAAAAGAATAAGAAAAGTCTATATTATTTTTTATGTTATATTACTCACCAAACATTTTCGCATGTGATAACTAGTAGATTGTAGTTGGTGTCTTCAGATAACGAAGGACATGAAGGTCTTTGTAGCACGTTTACTTGACTGGTATGCAAGACTAGCTCTCTTCATCGTCACACGTCATTGTTCAACCTACACACACAAACTTCGGACATGTATATATATCTGTCGTACGGTATGTGCATACAAGCGTATGCACATACACGTACAGCATTCATACTTGTATAGACGTATATACACTTCACTTACGTATATCGAAATATACTGTAAGGAAGAATACATATGCCATACCCTCATTCACACACGCAAACACCCATTCAGACAGAATATATATACAGTAATCATACAATGACACTTACCGAGTAAACGTAGAAGGAATCTCTCCTTAAGGAAACGCATGTAATCGTCTTATGGAACATACAGTATTCGCATTTTAAACACAGCGGCATGAATTGCAAAGAAATGTATGTACTTCCTGTCCCCAAATAAACGTTGTTCCACCTGCAGAAACGAATATGACAAATTATATAAAAGTCTTTGGGCATAAAAGTATATTTGTGCAACAAATGTATACATTTTGCTGTCACGTGTGATTCATTTGTACAGAGATTCTGTAGTTTTCACGGCACGAGAACGCCATCTATATAATTTTCAATTGAGATATATGTGAACGTAAATGTAAGGTTCATGCAGTAAGTAAACTATCCGCACAAATTAGTTGGCAACAGCACTTCTGTTTCACAAAATTCCCTGTTTCCTTTAGTCTGGATATATTCTACGTCCCATATTATCCTTTCGCAATGACACCAAAGCGATTACTTCTATATTTGCGAAGCAATTGTTATTATATATTTTTTTAAATGTATCTCCGTACGTGAAGAATGCTGAAGCGTTACTGCATGGCTTGTAATCCCTAACTGGTAAACTCAAGAAATTTACTATATAGAATTATATTTTTAATTTTGCCTAAAACTTAATAGAGTTTTAAGCGTATAAGAAGACCGATATATTCCCGACTCCCTGTGTCGTAAAAAGAAATACTAAAGACTGTTATTAAATCTAAATGCGGCCAGTGAAATCGCCTATGCATGAGCATTTAATAATAATTAACTTTAATTTGCAAACTTACATTTTTGTTTACCATAAGTATTTGATAATTTTCCACATTCCTCTAAGGAACGTTATTCTCGTTAATTGTGATTGAGTAGAAAAAAATCACTAAAATAGTACATGGTTTATGCATCTTCTTTTCCAAATCATATATTAACATTACTTTGCAATTTAATAGATTTATAACACCTCTTCATACCCCTTGAAAACCACTTTGCTATTGACCACAGTTTTTCTCCTACACATTTTAATAGATTTTGTTCATATTGCGTATTAATGTAGCTTTAATGTCTGCTGAAATAATTATCAATGTCACATACTGCTAACAATTACTCATTTAAAAATTATTGTTTTTTAGTATTTACGGTTTGGGCCGTCTTTTTGATTCTCAGCTCTGCTAGTGCACTTCCAATAGTGAGAAATTTATGTTCTAAACTTTCTTGTGTCTAGTTGCAGCTCATTGCTGTTGTATGCATTATCTCAAAGCAAAATTAACTTTCAGATTTTTCTAAAACCAGACGATATAAAATAATTTTAACTCCTGTTTTTAGAATCAGCATAGAGGTATGCTAACAACCTTGAAACAAATATATGTCCGAAATAAACCTGATGATTGGCGTGTACATAACATTTAGTTAAAAAAAATTCACCGTTACAAACACACTCACAAATAGGCAAAAAGTATAAGAAAAGTCTATATTATTTTTTTATGTTATATTACTCACCAAACATTTTCGCATGTGATAACTAGTAGATTGTAGTTGGTGTCCTCAGATAAAGAAGGACATGAAGGTCTTTGTAGCACGTTTACTTGACTGGTATGCAAGACTAGCTCTCTTCATCGTCACACGTCATAGTTCAACCTACACACACAAACTTCGGACATGTATATATATCTGTCGTACGGTATGTGCATACAAGCGTATGCACATACACGTACAGCATTCATACTTGTATAGACGTATATACCTTTCACTTACGTATATCGAAATATACTGTAAGGAAGAATACATATGCCATACCCTCATTCACACACGCAAACACCCATTCAGACAGAATATATATACAGTAAGCATACAATGACACTTACCGAGTAAACGTAGAAGGAATCTCCCCTTAAGGAAACGCATGTAATCGTCTTATGGAACATACAGTATTCGCATTTTAAACACAGCGGCATGAATTGCAAAGAAATGTATGTACTTCATATTCCCAAATAAACGTTGTTCCACCTGCAGAAAGAAATATGACAAATTATATAAAAGTCTTTGGGCATAAAAGTATATTTGTGCAACAAATGTATACTTTTTGCTGTCAAGTGTGATTCATTTGTACAGAGATTCTGTCGTTTTCACGGCACGAGAACGCCAGCTATATAATTTTCAATTGAGATATATGTGTACGTAAATGTAAGGTTCATGCAGTAAGTAAAGTTATCCGCTCAAATAACTTGGCAACAGCACTTCTGTTTCACGAAATTCCCTGTTTACTTTAGTCTGGATATATTCTACGTCCCACATTATCCTTTCGCAATAACACCAAGGCGATTACTTCTATATTTGCGAAGCAATTGTTATTATATATTTTTTTAAATGTATCTCCGTACGTGAAGAATGCTGAAACGTTACTGCATGACTTGTAATCCCTAACTGGAAAACTCAAGAACATTCCTATATAGAATTATTTTTAATTTTGCCTAAAATTTAATAGAGTTTTAAGCGTATACAGTAAGAAGACCGATATATTCCCGAATCCCTGTGTCGTAAAAAGAAATACTAAAGACTGTTATTAAATCTAATTGCGGCCAGTGAAATCGCCTATGCAAGAGCATTTAATAATAATTAACATTAATTTGCAAACTTACATTTTTGTTTACCATAATTATTTGATAATTTTCCTATTCCTCTAAGGAACGTTATTCTCGTTTAGTTGTGATTGAGTAGAAAAAAATCACTAAAATAATACATGGTTTATGCATCTTCTTTTGAAATCATATATTAACATTACTTTGCAATTTAATAGATTTATAACACCTCTTCAAACCACTTGAAAACCACTTTGCTATTGACCACAGTTTTTCTCCTACATATTTTAATAGATTTTGTTCATATTGCGTATTAATGTACCTTTAATGTCTGCTGAAATAATTATCAATGTCACATACTGCTGACAATTACTCATTTAAAAATTATTGTTTTTTAGTATTTACGGTTTGGGCCTTCCTTTTGATTCTCAGCTCTGCTAGTGCACTTCCAATAGTGAGAAATTTATGTTCTAAACTTTCTTGTGTCTAGTTGCCGTTCATTGCTGTTGTATATATTATCTCAAAGCAAAATTAACTTTCAGATTTTTCTAAAAGCAGACGATATAAAATAATTTTAACTCCTGTTTTTAGAATCAGCATAGAGGTATGCTAACAACCTTGAAACAAATATATGTCCGAAATAAACCTGATGATTGGCGTGTACATAAAATTTAGTTAAAAAAATTCACCGTTACAAACACAGTCACAAATAGGCAAAAAGAATAAGAAAAGTCTATATTATTTTTTATGTTATATTACTCACCAAACATTTTCGCATGTGATAACTAGTAGATTGTAGTTGGTGTCTTCAGATAACGAAGGACATGAAAGTCTTTGTAGCACGTTTACTTGACTGGTATGCAAGACTAGCTCTCTTCATCGTCACACGTCATTGTTCAACCTACACACACAAACTTCGGAAATGTATATATATCTGTCGTACGGTATGTGCATACAAGCGTATGCACATACACGTACAGCATTCATACTTGTATAGACGTATATACACTTCACTTACGTATATCGAAATATACTGTAAGGAAGAATACATATGCCATACCCTCATTCACACACGCAAACACCCATTCAGACAGAATATATATACAGTAATCATACAATGACACTTACCGAGTAAACGTAGAAGGAATCTCTCCTTAAGGAAACGCATGCAATCGTCTTATGGAACATACAGTATTCGCATTTTAAACACAGCGGCATGAATTGCAAAGAAATGTATGTACTTCCTGTCCCCAAATAAACGTTGTTCCACCTGCAGAAACAAATATGACAAATTATATAAAAGTCTTTGGGCATAAAAGTATATTTGTGCAACAAATGTATACATTTTGCTGTCACGTGTGATTCATTTGTACAGAGATTCTGTAGTTTTCACGGCACGAGAACGCCATCTATATAATTTTCAATTGAGATATATGTGTACGTAAATGTAAGGTTCATGCAGTAAGTAAAGTTATCCGCACAAATTAGTTGGCAACAGCACTTCTGTTTCACAAAATTCCCTGTTTACTTTAGTCTGGATATATTCTACGTCCCATATTATCCTTTCGCAATGACACCAAGGCGATTACTTCTATATTTGCGAAGCAATTGTTATTATATATTTTTTTAAATGTATCTCCGTACGTGAAGAATGCTGAAGCGTTACTGCATGGCTTGTAATCCCTAACTGGAAAACTCAAGAACATTCCTATATAGAATTATATTTTTAATTTTGCCTAAAATTTAATAGAGTTTAAGCGTATAAGAAGACCGATATATTCCCGAATCCCTGTGTCGTAAAAAGAAATACTAAAGACTGTTATTAAATCTAAATGCGGCCAGTGAAATCGCCTATGCATGAGCATTTAATAATAATTAACATTAATTTGCAAACTTACATTTTTGTTTACCATAAGTATTTGATAATTTTCCACATTCCTCTAAGGAACGTTATTCTCGTTTAGTTGTGATTGAGTAGAAAACAATCACTAAAATAATACATGGTTTATGCATCTTCTTTTCCAAATCATATGTTAACATTACTTTTCAATTTAATAGATTTATAACACCTCTTCATACCCCTTGAAAACCACTTTGCTATTGACCACAGGTTTTCTCCTACACATTTTAATAGATTTTGTTCATATTGCGTATTAATGTAGCTTTAATGTCTGCTGAAATAATTATCAATGTCACATACTGCTGACAATTACTCATTTAAAAATTATTGTTTTTTAGTATTTACGGTTTGGGCCTTCCTTTTGATTCTCAGCTCTGCTAGTGCACTTCCAATAGTGAGAAATTTATGTTCTAAACTTTCTTGTGTCTAGTTGCCGTTCATTGCTGTTGTATGCATTATCTCAAAGCAAAATTAACTTTCACATTTTTCTAAAACCAGACGATATAAAATAATTTTAACTCCTGTTTTTAGAATCAGCATAGAGGTATGCTAACAACCTTGAAAGAAATATATGTCCGAAATAAACTGATGATTGGAGTGTACATAAAATTTTGTTAAAAAAATTAACCGTTACAACCACACTCACAAATAGGCAAAAAGAATAAGAAAAGTCTATATTATTTTTTATGTTATATTACTCACCAAACATTTTCGCATGTGATAACTAGTAGATTGTAGTTGGTGTCTTCAGATAACGAAGGACATGAAGGTCTTTGTAGCACGTTTACTTGACTGGTATGCAAGACTAGCTCTCTTCATCGTCACACGTCATTGTTCAACCTACACACACAAACTTCGGACATGTATATATATCTGTCGTACGGTATGTGCATACAAGCGTATGCACATACACGTACAGCATTCATACTTGTATAGACGTATATACACTTCACTTACGTATATCGAAATATACTGTAAGGAAGAATACATATGCCATACCCTCATTCACACACGCAAACACCCATTCAGACAGAATATATATACAGTAATCATACAATGACACTTACCGAGTAAACGTAGAAGGAATCTCTCCTTAAGGAAACGCATGTAATCGTCTTATGGAACATACAGTATTCGCATTTTAAACACAGCGGCATGAATTGCAAAGAAATGTATGTACTTCCTGTCCCCAAATAAACGTTGTTCCACCTGCAGAAACAAATATGACAAATTATATAAAAGTCTTTGGGCATAAAAGTATATTTGTGCAACAAATGTATACATTTTGCTGTCACGTGTGATTCATTTGTACAGAGATTCTGTAGTTTTCACGGCACGAGAACGCCATCTATATAATTTTCAATTGAGATATATGTGAACGTAAATGTAAGGTTCATGCAGTAAGTAAAGTTATCCGCACAAATTAGTTGGCAACAGCACTTCTGTTTCACAAAATTCCCTGTTTCCTTTAGTCTGGATATATTCTACGTCCCATATTATCCTTTCGCAATGACACCAAAGCGATTACTTCTATATTTGCGAAGCAATTGTTATTATATATTTTTTTAAATGTATCTCCGTACGTGAAGAATGCTGAAGCGTTACTGCATGGCTTGTAATCCCTAACTGGAAAACTCAAGAAATTTACTATATAGAATTATATTTTTAATTTTGCCTAAAACTTAATAGAGTTTTAAGCGTATAAGAAGACCGATATATTCCCGACTCCCTGTGTCGTAAAAAGAAATACTAAAGACTGTTATTAAATCTAAATGCGGCCAGTGAAATCGCCTATGCATGAGCATTTAATAATAATTAACTTTAATTTGCAAACTTACATTTTTGTTTACCATAAGTATTTGATAATTTTCCACATTCCTCTAAGGAACGTTATTCTCGTTAATTGTGATTGAGTAGAAAAAAATCACTAAAATAGTACATGGTTTATGCATCTTCTTTTCCAAATCATATATTAACATTACTTTGCAATTTAATAGATTTATAACACCTCTTCATACCCCTTGAAAACCACTTTGCTATTGACCACAGTTTTTCTCCTACACATTTTAATAGATTTTGTTCATATTGCGTATTAATGTAGCTTTAATGTCTGCTGAAATAATTATCAATGTCACATACTGCTAACAATTACTCATTTAAAAATTATTGTTTTTTAGTATTTACGGTTTGGGCCGTCTTTTTGATTCTCAGCTCTGCTAGTGCACTTCCAATAGTGAGAAATTTATGTTCTAAACTTTCTTGTGTCTAGTTGCAGCTCATTGCTGTTGTCTGCATTATCTCAAAGCAAAATTAACTTTCAGATTTTTCTAAAACCAGACGATATAAAATAATTTTAACTCCTGTTTTTAGAATCAGCATAGAGGTATGCTAACAACCTTGAAACAAATATATGTCCGAAATAAACCTGATGATTGGCGTGTACATAACATTTAGTTAAAAAAAATTCACCGTTACAAACACACTCACAAATAGGCAAAAAGTATAAGAAAAGTCTATATTATTTTTTTATGTTATATTACTCACCAAACATTTTCGCATGTGATAACTAGTAGATTGTAGTTGGTGTCCTCAGATAAAGAAGGACATGAAGGTCTTTGTAGCACGTTTACTTGACTGGTATGCAAGACTAGCTCTCTTCATCGTTACACGTCATAGTTCAACCTACACACACAAACTTCGGACATGTATATATATCTGTCGTACGGTATGTGCATACAAGCGTATGCACATACACGTACAGCATTCATACTTGTATAGACGTATATACCTTTCACTTACGTATATCGAAATATACTGTAAGGAAGAATACATATGCCATACCCTCATTCACACACGCAAACACCCATTCAGACAGAATATATATACAGTAAGCATACAATGACACTTACCGAGTAAACGTAGAAGGAATCTCCCCTTAAGGAAACGCATGTAATCGTCTTATGGAACATACAGTATTCGCATTTTAAACACAGCGGCATGAATTGCAAAGAAATGTATGTACTTCATATTCCCAAATAAACGTTGTTCCACCTGCAGAAAGAAATATGACAAATTATATAAAAGTCTTTGGGCATAAAAGTATATTTGTGCTACAAATGTATACTTTTTGCTTTCACGTGTGATTCATTTGTACATAGATTCTGTAGTTTTCACGGCACGGAAACGCCATCTATATAATTTTCAATTGAGACATATGTGTACGTAAATGTAAGGTTCATGCAGTAAGTAAAGTTATCCGCTCAAATAAGTTGGCAACAGCACTTCTGTTTCACGAAATTCCTTGTATACTTTAGTCTGGATATATTCTATGTCCCATATTATCTTTTCGCAATAACAACACGACGATTACTTCTATATTTGCGAAGCAATTGTTATTATATATTTTTTTAAATGTATCTCCGTACGTGAAGAATGCAGAAACGTTACTGCATGACTTGTAGTCCCTAACTGGAAAACTCAAGAACATTCCTTTATAGAATTATATTTTTAATATTGCCTAAAATTTAATAGAGTTTTAAGCGTATAAGAAGACCGATATATTCCCGAATCCCTGTGTCGTAAAAAGAAATACTAAAGACTGTTTTTAAATAATTAACATTAATTTGCAAACTTACATTTTTGTTTACCATAAGTATTTGTTAAATTTTCCACATTCCTGTTAGGCACGTTAATCTCGTTTAGTTGTGATTGAGTAGAAAACAATCACTAAAAAATACATGGTTTATGCATCTTCTTTTCCAAATCATATATTAACATTACTTTCCAATTTAATAGATTTATAACACATCTTCATACCTCTTGAAAACCACTTTGCTATTGACCACAGGTTTTCTCCTACACATTTTAATAGATTTTGTTCATATTGCGTATTAATGTAGCTTTAATGTCTGCTGAAATAATTATCAATGTCACATACTGCTGACAATTACTCATTTAAAAATTATTGTTTTTTTGTATTTACGGTTTGGGACTTCCTTTTGATTCTCAGCTCTGCTAGTGCACTTCCAATAGTGACAAATTTATGTTCTAAACTTTCTTGTGTCTAGTTGCCGTTCATTGCTGTTGTATGCATTATCTCAAAGCAAAATTAACTTTCAGATTTTTCTAAAACCAGACGATATAAAATAATTTTAACTCCTGTTTTTAGAATCAGCATAGAGGTATGCTAACAACCTTGAAACAAATATATGTCCGAAATAAACCTGATGATTGGCGTGTACATAAAATTTAGTTAAAAAAATTCACCGTTACAAACACACTCACAAATAGGCAAAAAGAATAAGAAAAGTCTATATTTCTTTTTTATGTTATATTACTCAGCAAACATTTTCGCATGTGACAACTAGTAGATTGTAGTTGGTGTCTTCAGATAACGAAGGACATGAAGGTCTTTGTAGCACGTTTACTTGACTGGTATGCAAGACTAGCTCTCTTCATCGTCACACGTCATAGTTCAACATACACACACACAAACTTCGGACATGTATATATATATGTCGTACGGTATGTGCATACAAGCGTATGCACATACACGTACAGCATTCATACTTGTATAGACGTATATACCCTTCACTTACGTATATCGAAATATACTGTAAGGAAGAATACATATGCCATACCCTCATTCACACACGCAAACACCCATTCAGACAGAATATATATACAGTAAGCATACAATGACACTTACCGGGTAAACGTAGAAGGAAACTCTCCTTAAGGAAACGCATGTAATCGTCTTATGGAACATACAGTATTCGCATTTTAAACACAGCGGCATGAATTGCAAAGAAATGTATGTACTTCCTGTTCCCAAGTAAACGTTGTTCCACCTGCAGAAACAAATATGACAAATTATATAAAAGTCTTTGGGAATAAAATTATATTTGTGCAACAAATGTATACATTTTTCTGTCACGTGTGATTCATTTGTACAGAGATTCTGTCGTTTTCACGGCACGAGAACGCCATCTATATAATTTTCAATTGAGACATATGTGTACGTAAATGTAAGGTTCATGCAGTAAGTAAAGTTATCCGCTCAAATAAGTTGGCAACAGCACTTCTGTTTCACGAAATTCCCTGTTTATTTTAGTCTGGATACATTCTACTTCCCATATTATCCTTTCGCAATGACACCAAGGCGATTACTTCTATATTTGCGAAGCAATTGTTATTATATATTTTTTTAAATGTATCTCCGTACGTGAAGAATGCTGAAACGTTACTGCATGACTTGTAATCCCTAACTGGAAAACTCAAGAACATTACTATATAGAATTATATTTTTAATTTTGCCTAAAATTTAATAGAGTTGTAAGCGATATATAGAAGACCGATATATTCCCGAATCCCTGTGTCGTAAAAAGAAATACTAAAGACTGTTATTGAATCTAATTGCGGCCAGTGAAATCGCCTATGCATGAGCATTTAGTAATAATTAACATTAATTTGCAAACTTACATTTATGTTTACCATAAGTATTTGATAAATTTTCCACATTCCTGTTAGGCACGTTATTCTCGTTTAGTTGTGATTGAGTAGAAAACAATCACTAAAATAATACATGGTTTATGCATCTTCTTTTCCAAATCATATATTAACATTACTTTGCAAATTAATAGATTTATAACACCTCTTCATACCCCTTGAAAACAACTTTGCTATTGACCACAGGTTTTCTCCTACACATTTTAATAGATTTTGTTCATATTGCGTATTAATGTAGCTTTAACGTCTGCTGAAATAATTATCAATGTCACATACTGCTGACAATTACTCATTTAAAAGTTATTGTTTTTTAGTATTTACGGTTTGGGCCTTCCTTTTGATTCTCAGCTCTGCTAGTCCACTTCCAATAGTGAGAAATTTATGTTCTAAACTTTCTTGTGTCTAGTTGCCGTTTATTGCTGTTGTATGCATTATCTCAAAGCAAAATTAACTTTCAGATTTTTCTAAAACCAGACGATATAAAATAATTGTAACTCCTGTTTTTATAAACAGCATAGAGGTATGCTAACAACCTTGAAACAAATATATGTCCGAAATAAACCTGATGATTGGCGTGTACATAAAATTTAGTTAAAAAAATTCACCGTTACAAACACACTCACAAATAGGCAAAAAGAATAAGAAAAGTCTATATTACTTTTTTATGTTATATTACTCACCAAACATTTTCGCATGTGATAACTAGTAGATTGTAGTTGGTGTCTTCAGATAACGAAGGACATGAAGGTCTTTGTAGCACGTTTACTTGACTGGTATGCAAGACTAGCTCTCTTCATCGTCACACGTCATAGTTCAACCTACACACACAAACTTCGGACATGTATATTGTAATAAAACTATGAATTGTGCTAATAAGTGATAAATAAGGTTTCTGTCGTGTTATTCTGTCCCACGTTGGATACGTCAATTTTGTAATAATACGTTGATTGTGCTAATAAGTATTAAATAAGATTTCTGTCGTGTTATTCTGTCCCACGTTTGATACGTCAACTTTGTAATAATACGTTGAGTCCGCCTCGTTCAAGCCCCGCGATGGAAGCCAAATTTGTAATATGACTGAATATTACAATGTTAGAATGTGTGTAGTAACGTAGCTAATATCTTCTAGTCTTTGTTAAGCTCTCACTGTTGATCTTCACTTTTGTAATAAAACCATACTATAATTGTAATTGTATAGTGTTCTGGTATAATATTACCCAGAATAATTTTTTTGGTGTGTATGTGTAGTAGTGACGTTCCACTCTGGGAATCGTCGATTTGGTAAAGTTCCTGGTCTTTGTTGTTATCAAATAAACTTGGTGTATATTGCTGTGGTAGCAATTTGAAATAAAATATAAATTTAAAATTTATATTTATAAAAAAAAATAATTTCGGAAAAAATGTTTTCGGTGTATTTATGTGCTTAATATTTAGGAATAAATCGAGGTTGTTGATTGGAATTATAATTATAATGGTATGGTGTTTATTTTGGTAATAAATTTCTGTTCTGTAAATTTGTTAAAAAGACAATCCAATTAACTTCAAGTTAGGCGAAAACGGCTCTCTTCTTCTTACTCTTGAAATGTTGTAGTTTCGCATATACTGCCTTTAAAGATTATCTAGTTTTCTTGGTTAATTAATGATTATGTCCTTTTATAAGAGAAATCAACTTCAATTTACCAAAAAACAAACAAAAACGTTTATTAAACACAATAATAATGTTGGTCGATTAATTAATCGAGGTTACAATGCCGTATCGACTCGCTCAGGGTCGGTCGATATTA
The DNA here is from genome assembly GCA_034769895.1 of Magicicada septendecula. NCBI lineage: Eukaryota > Metazoa > Arthropoda > Insecta > Hemiptera > Cicadidae > Magicicada > Magicicada septendecula. The sequence continues at coordinate 140,253,173 of CM068372.1, forward strand.
GAAGTTTTACAGTTGTATTATAAAAACAGGTTCTTTGAACGGTTATTAATATAAAAAGCCAGAGAAGGTCAGGGACATGAAAGTATAACACTTACAATTCTAAAAATGTCTTATATTTAAACAATGCAATGGTAGTTATTAATAATAAAAGTTTATATATAATTTTATTCGAACCAGAAAGCAGTCTACAGTCGTGTCTTATTGTGGTGACGATATTGGATCAAAATGGCCGCCTGACGCATGCGCGTGGATAGCTTCTAATGTTGACAAAGTACTTGTTGAGATGATATGTCCTTTCTTCGGTTAAATGTTCTTCGCAATTGTATATGATCTTCTGGGGTATAGTTTATTGTCACTGGTGTATAATGGAATAGTTCACTTGTGTAAAAATGTTGTCAAATAGGTATATCTACTGGTGTTTATGCGTGTCCGTTTAACCTCGAATTTTCACTTGGTGTTTGGTGCGATTTCAGTGTTATTTCATTTAATTAGTTATATGTGATTTCGTTTATTGGTGTTATGTAGTTCATGGGTCAACTTCACCATTTCACTTTAATTAAAATAGTTCAAAAATTTAATTTTACATAAAATGATTCCGTACTCTGTTATAACGTAACAGCCATTACAGGTTGGTTCTATCAAATATTCACATGAAGTGCTCTCTTCGAGGTATAATAATGAACTGTCTGTATTTCCTTCGTCTCATGAAAATCTTAGCCTATATAATATATCTCATACATTGTTTCAAATTGTCATAACTTCCGACACACTTTAAAAACGTACATTATGCTCAGAATGTAATTTCGTTATTATTTAACTGTTTGAAATATTAAATACATATTCGTTTTCACTATTCTATTCTACTCATTTTTATAGTAATTAAGATAGTATTACAAAGTTTTATCTGAAAATTATATTTCTTTTAATTTTTTGGGAGGTAGGCCTAAAATTATACTTCCTGTCTTCTAAGTAAATAATAGCCATTTTCCCTAATATAATTATTATTCTATTAAATCTGAAATTGATATAATTATCAATTCTCACTTATTTTATTGCAATTTAGTATATTAATGATGGTTTTTTAATACAATTCATTTGTATATGACTCCCCCTAGGATAATGTCTGTGAATCTATTTCAGTTTTAATAGTATTTTATTAGACAAATAAATAATTTTACTCATATAATGACCATATCTTTAGAAAGCCTTATTTACATAGTATTTAATCTGTTGAGTTTATCTTGCCTAAATATTGTCATTTTATCTGGTTTATAAGACTAGGTTTGTTAATTATTCTGCAGTTTAAATTCATACTTTGGCCTAGATCTGATGTGTGGCTAATTTCCAAATGTTTTATTAATGTAGTTATTTTATATCCTTCTCTGACTGGTATAACAGTAATTATTGATTATATAATTAACATATAACATCTCTCTATATCAAAACTGGTGTTCTGAATAACATTGTTTTGTATATCACCTAATAACATAAATAAAAAATATTCTATAACATTGGAATGGTATCTATTTTTAGATATTGCATTCCTAAATTAAAATGAACAATAAAATAACAAATTATAACACTAACATTTCTTATGGATAATCCTTAATTATCTAATTACTATATGTAATAGGAATCTGACATCGTGGTTACATATAATGGTTATCATCTTTTACTACTCAACATTAACAGTTTGTTTTGTAATTCCCCATTTTACATAATTTATGCCCCCTCTTTAAGTATAACCCTGGCTATCTAAGTTATATTCCATTCTATGGAATGTTCATACAGCTTTAGTAGCTTTTTATAGTAACATCACTATTTCATTATCAAAGTAGACACTGTTCATAAAACTTAAAGTTTATTACTTTGTACTGTAACTCATGCACCTTTTTAAAAGTTTATTAGTTATAATTTGATCACTTACACTTGTCTATGGTGAACTATCAATATATTTACTAGTCTTTTTCTAGTTTTTAACATGAAATATTCAACCATGGGGGGAACTGTGAAGATTTGTTTATACAAACTAAACAATAACTTTTTGAATGCACTTATATGTAATACTACTAACACTTTTAGTTTTTTGTCAGTTTTACAGTGATATGGTTTTTTAGGGTGTTATACTTTCTTTTTGGACATTAATTGATTTTGGGGTTTTTTGGGGTTCTATCCCTATGGGGTTTTTGTTTTATATGGGTCATCTTAATTATTCTTCTTTCTTCCTTCTTCAGTAGATTTGGTTTTGGATTATTCTTCTTTCTTCTTTCTTCTGTAGCTTTGGTTATTCTTCTTTCTTCTCTAGTTTTAATTAGTCTTGTTTCTTCTTTCTTCAGTAGATTTAGTTTTGATTATTCTTCCTTCTTCTCTCTTCAGTAGACTTGGTTATTCTTCTTTCTTCCTTCTTCAGTAGCTTTGATTGTTCTTCTTTCTTCTTTAGTTTTGATTGTTCTTCTTTCTTCTCTAATCTTAATTATTCTTCTTTCTTCTGTCTTCAGTTGCTTTGATTGTTCTTCTTTCTTCCTTCTTCTGTAGTAGTAGTTTTAATTAGTCTTCTTTCTTCTTTGATTTTAATTCTTCTTCTTTCTTCTGTCTTCAGTAGCTTTGATTGTTCTTCTTTCTTCCTTCTTCTGTAGTAGTAGTTTTAATTAGTCTTCTTTCTTCTTTGATTTTAATTATTCTTCTTTCTTCTGTCTTCAGTAGCTTTGATTGTTCTTCTTTCTTCCTTCTTCTGTAGTAGTAGTTTTAATTAGTCTTCTTTCTTCTGTCTTCAGTTGCTTTGATTGTTCTTCTTTCTTCTTTCTTCAGTAGTAGTAGTTTTAATTAGTCTCCTTTCTTCTTTCTTCGGTAGTTTTTGTTTTGGGTTATTCTTCTTTCTTCTTTGAGTTTGGTTATTCTTCTTTCTTCTCTCTTCAGTAGTAGTAGTTTTGGGTTGTTCTTCTTTCTTCTTTCTTCTTTGAGTTTGGTTATTCTTCTGTCTTCTCTAATTTTAATTATTCTTCTTTCTTCTGTCTTCAGTTGCTTTGATTGTTCTTCCTTCTTCCTTCTTCTGTAGTAGTAGTTTTAATTAGTCTTCTTTCTTCTTTGATTTTAATTATTCTTCTTTCTTCTGTCTTCAGTAGCTTTGATTGTTCTTCTTTCTTCCTTCTTCTGTAGTAGTAGTTTTAATTAGTCTTCTTTCTTCTGTCTTCAGTTGCTTTGATTATTCTTCTTTCTTCAGTAGATTTGATTATTCTTCTTTCTTCTTTTTCAGTAGTTTTAATTAGTCTTCTTTCTTCTTTCTTCAGTAGTAGTAGTTTTGGTTTATTCTTCTTTCTTCTTTCTTCAGTAGATTTAGTTTTGACTATTCTTCTTTCTTCTTTGAGTTTTAATTGTTCTTCTTTCTTCTTTAGCTTTGATTGTTCTTCTTTCTTCTTTCTTCAGTAGTTTTAATTAGTCTTCTTTCTTCTTTCTTCAGTAGTAGTAGTTTTGGTTTATTCTTCTTTCTTCTTTAGTTTTACTTAGTCTTCTTTCTTCTTTCTCCTGTGATTTTAATTATTCTTCTTTCTTCTTTCTTCTGTGGTTTTAATTTTGATTATTCTTCTTTCTTCCTTCTTCAGTAGTTTTAGTTTTGACTATTCTTCTTTCTTCTTTCTTCAGTAATAGTAGTTTTAACTATTCTTCCTTCTTCTGTAGTTTTTCGCTGTGTATGCCTTTGTTTCTTCTAGTCTGGTTTCCTTGTCGGGGTATATTAATTGCCTGCTTCTATCTTACCTGGGTAATTTTGTTATTATCATTTTTAGTCTTCTGGGTTTTTAAATTTGTATTATATTATATTGTTTGCAGAAATTTTCTTTATTCAACCTTTCTTGTGAATATATTATTAAATAGTGCATTTTAATTGATTCTCATCTGGATATTCCATATATTAGAGCTTTATTAATGATCATTGAGTAATGTATTTGTGTGGATTATCTGTCACGCTACAGATTGCTCTCTTCCAGAAGTGATTAGTTCAGATCATACATAGTTTGTCTGAAGTAATTGCTTATGACATTATATTATAAATTATATTTCTTTACTTCCTTCACATTTCTAAAAATTTTTTCTTCTATATTTTTGAGCTTATCTATATTTCATTATTAACTGGATTCTTACTGATAGTAATAGTCATCTGAGGTTCGTTATTTTTTATTTTTCCATTTTCTTCTTAACTTGTTTCTTTATCCTTGGGATATTTATTCCCTAAAATTCCCTAACACGTTAGCTGGGGCAGTGTCCAGAGGGGCTCTGTAGGCTTCACACTCTGCTGGCCATGCTACGTCATTTATTGATAACAGAGGTAAATCATCTCTGACCAATACATAATAATACTGCTGGACTTATCTCAGACAGTCATTTATAAAAATTATATAAGAATAGTCCACCTTATGACTATATAAAAAAAAATTAAATATCTTTGGATATTTCACTTCGTATACGAACAGATCTATTAATATTTCTATCTTAGTTAATTTCTATCTCAGTTATTTTTCTCAATGGTTAGCTCTGCTGGCATTTTATTTCTCCTTGTGGTTGGAAGCTGGTATAATATAATTATCACTTATTATTCAGTGTAAAGTTTTTAATTCTCTGTCATTTTTTGACTGTTATCACAATCTCTTTCTGGTCATTGGTAGCATATATTTTGTATTATATTTTTGTTCCTTTCTTAATTCTTGTGAATCGTTCCACTAGTATTAGGTTTTTTCAATTACTCTTTTAATTGTCTTTCTTATAACTGACATTTATTATATGATCATCTTTTTCTTATGGATTTATTTATATATGGTTTTTTCTTTCTTTTTCAAAATTTTATTCTGCTCTTGCTTTTTATCCAAATGCACTCCTTAATTATTAATTCCATATGTTTAATATCTCCGTTTATTTGACATAAAATTCTCATTAATTTTATTTCACAATAAGTTTATTCATTTAAATTGTATCAGTGGTTTGTACTGCCATTTCTTTATTCTTGAAAGTTTTTTAGAATTGGTCCCATATATAATTGTTTGTAATGTGTTATCCAAATTCTTTTTCTTCTTGTTCATTTCTAAAAGTTGTTTTTAAGATAAGGTAGTAAGTTGTTCTTACTTGGGTTTTTGAATTTTTACGTTTAATTTAAATTCATTTTCTTTTTGATTCATAAATTGTTTTCTAAATAATAGGTAGTAAGTTGTTCTTACTTCTTTTTTTTGAATTTTGTGATTTAATTCTAAATTCATTTTCTTTTTGATTTTTCCATAAAGTTTTTTCATAAATATTTGGTAGTAAGTAGTCATTACTTCATTTTTGAATTTAGTGGTTTAATTCAAAATTCATTTTCTTTTTGATTCATAAATTGTTTTCTAAATAATAGGTAGTAAGTTGTCATTACTTCATTTTTGAATTTAGTGGTTTAATTCAAAATTCATTTTCTTTTTGATTCATAAATTGTTTTCTAAATAATAGGTAGTAAGTTGTCATTACTTCATTTTTGAATTTAGTGGTTTAATTCAAAATTCCATTCCTTCAATTACTCATAATATTTTTTCATAAATATGGTTAACATATCATATTATTACCCTAAATATGGTACTAGCTCTCTTCTTTTCTTTACTTCAAATGTACTTCTTATTATTATTTTTCTTTTATATACCCAGGTTGAAGATTTTTATTAGGTTGGACAGTTGCTCATAATTTCTTTTTCTTTGACATAGGTTTTTGGTCGTCGTCGGTTCTCATGACATCCATTTCCTTTACCATCTCATTATGTATCCGTCATCTAGCTTATCAGATCCATACTTATCTATGTTAACTTTGGAGTAATCATTTTCCTTCCTCTTGCTGGGATCCTTTTTAGGTTTTTGGCTCCCTTCTGCTTTAATATGGTTGACTTGAGCGATTTGGGATCCTCCGTCATTTTTTGGTTCGTTATGCAGTATTGAATGACTAGGATATTCAGCGACTACTACCCAATTTTCATTCTCATTGTTATCCCGGTCAGGCCCGACCGGTAAACCTTGAGTAGTTGCTGACCGCTCCGTAAGAGAGTTAGATGGTTGATTTCGGTTCATGTTCCGTTCTGGGTCGTCTAAACTGTTACCAAGTCTGGGCAGGTTATATCTGGTATCCTCCCGTTCTCGGCTTCTCCATCGATCCTCCTCCTCATGGAAACTGTTACTCCGTTGATGGTTATACCTGTTTTGGCTGTTTCCTTCCGCCCGTATAAAATTTACCTGGGGTCGGGAGAACCTGTTGTTGTTGTTATTATGATTAGGGTAACCCCTATTGTTATTGTCAAACCGCTCGGTGTTATTGGTAGGATTGGTGTTTCTTTGTCTATTTACGTAATTATTCGGGTAATAATTACCTCGATTACCGGAGAACCCGTTATTATTTCTGTTGTTATTCGGGTTTATATTCCCGTGGTTATTATTGTTGTTGTTACCATTCGTGGGGTGTTGATTATGGTAATTCGGATTATATCTATTTCCTTGGTACCCACTGTTGACTGGTTGACTATTATTGTTTGATGACGGATTATTTCGAACTTCTGGCCGCTCATTTCTTCTTCTGCTCTGCCTGTAATATTCTTCATTCTCATAGTTCTCCAATAGCTCCGTCATCGCCTGTATGGTCTTTATCTGACTACCTCTTCGAGCTCTTATGACCTCTTCGTCGTAATGATAAGAAAGCTTGTTCACCAGGCATTCCTCTGGTATGGCTGGTTCCAGGTGCTTGGCCAGGCACACCTTCCCAAGAAAGTACGCAGTCATGGTACTGCCAAACTGAGTTCTATATCGGCCATTGCAGATGTTGTCCCATATTAAATTCTGGGTGGTCTCTGACCAATACTTAGACTTGAACAAACCTTTGAACTGCGGATAATCGGTTATTTCGCTCCTGTTCGCCATCCACCAATTATCCGTCATATCACGGAATGATTCGTCTAATAGTTCACGATTATTGGACCATCGATTACTTTTATGTTTGGCCATATATTCTTCGATACGGGCCAAGAACTCCATTGGCTTCCTTTTATATTGGCGGAAGTTAAGCCACTCTCTGTTCTCGTTGATTGGGATATTAGTAAAGCTGGTTGGTCGGCTCCGAATGGCTTCCATGTCCTCCTGGTTCTGTCTCACTTGACCCGTGATGTTAGTCATCGCTTCCTCCATTCCGTCACATCTTTCCGTAATTCGAGATCGTACCTTGCTGAGTTCTTCCTGGCTTTCCTTTCGGTTTTCTTCTGCCTTCTTGCGAGTAGATTCTTCAAGATTTGTGACCTTGGTGTTCAACACTTCCTTGAACTCTTGTACCTCCACTTCCGTCAGCCGACATCTTCCATCAACTTCTCTTATCTGTTGATTTATAGTTATGGTTTCGTCTTCCAGCCTTTTGGTCATAGATTTCTTATTTTCCTTGAGTTCCTGGTTCATTTCCTTTCTTAATAGTTCCATTCGTTCGTCTAATTTGTCTAGATTCTCCTGGTTCACTTCCCGTAATTCTTCCCGTAGTAGATGGTTATCCTCTCTTAACTCTTCCAACCTCTCCCCCATCTTCTCTTCCATTTTCTTGTTATTCTCCTCCAATTTTTCTTCTATCTTTTTGCTGGTTTCCTCCATTTTCTGATTAGTTTCATCAATTTTTCGGCTTAAAGATCGGTTGTCTTTCTTCATTTCCTTGTTGGTTTCTTCCATCTTGTCTTCCAAATTCTTCTTATTTTCTTCCATTTTCCTTTCCACTTTCTTACTGGTTTCCTCAATTCTCTTATGGGTGTCTTCAATCTTTTTACTTAATTCTTCCTTTGTTTCTTGATTGTCCTTCTTCAACTCTTCTTTTGTTGCTTGGTTGTCCTTCTTCAATTCCTCTATGTTTTTATTTATTTCATTCAATTCTTCCTTGGTTGAATCCATTTTCTTACTGGTCTCTCCTATGTCCTTTTTCAATTCCTTGCAGTTTTCTTCCATGTCCTTTTTCAAATCTTCTCTCAAAGACTGCTTATCGTCATTCATTTTCTTACTCATTTGCATGAACAATTCCATTATTTTGTCCATTGTACTTCCTTCTGTAGTCCTAGACTTTTACACTTCCTTGTCTTGGACATGGACGTCCCCTGCTTGGGTGGGTATTTCGGGTTGTTCCTCTGGTGGTGTTGGTTGTTTATGTTCCACCCGTTCTAATGTCTTTTCCACGTCCTCCACTGGGGTCGCCTCCTTATCCTCCATATCGAGTTCTTTCTCGGCCTCCGCCGCTCTCTTCTTTGATGTGGCACGACGCATCATCTTCCCTGATTCCCTGGCTGACTAACCGCTGCCAAGCTGAATTAGGAATTGGGTAAGTAATTACCGCCTTTCAACCCCTAATTACAGCCCTTTAGTTGGACGCCAATTTTGTAATAAAACTATGAATTGTGCTAATAAGTGATAAATAAGATTTCTGTCGTGTTATTCTGTCCCACGTTGGATACGTCAATTTTGTAATAATACGTTGATTGTGCTAATAAATAATAAATAAGATTTCTGTCGTGTTATTCTGTCCCACGTTGGATACGTCAACTTTGTAATAATACGTTGAGTCCGCCTCGTTCAAGCCCCGCGATGGAAGCCAAATTTGTAATATGACTGAATATTACAATGTTAGAATGTGTGTAGTAACGTAGCTAATATCTTCTAGTCTTCGTTAAGCTCTCACTGTTGATCTTCACTTTTGTAATAAAACCATACTATAATTGTAATTGTATAGTGTTCTGGTATAATATTACCCAGAATAATTTTTATGGTGTGTATGTGTAGTAGTGACGTTCCGCTCTGGGAATCGTCGATTTGGTAAAGTTCCTGGTCTTTGTTGTTATCAAATAAACTCGGTGTATATTGCTGTGGTAGCAATTTGAAATAAAATATAAATTTAAAATTTATATTTATAAAAAAAAATAATTTCGGAAAAAATGTTTTCGGTGTATTTATGTGCTTAATATTTAGGAATAAATCGAGGTTGTTGATTGGAATTATAATTATAATGGTATGGTGTTTATTTTGGTAATAAATTTCTGTTCTGTAAATTTGTTAAAAAGACAATCCAATTAACTTCAAGTTAGGCGAAAACGGCTCTCTTCTTCTTACTCTTGAAATGTTGTAGTTTCGCATATACTGCCTTTAAAGATTATCTAGTTTTCTTGGTTAATTAATGATTATGTCCTTTTATAAGAGAAATCAACTTCAATTTACCAAAAAACAAACAAAAACGTTTATTAAACACAATAATAAAGTTGGTCGATTAATTAATCGAGGTTACAATGCCGTATCGACTCGCTCAGGGTCGGTCAATATTAGAAGTTTTACAGTTGTATTATAAAAACAGGTTCTTTGAACGGTTATTAATATAAAAAGCCAGAGAAGGTCAGGGACATGAAAGTATAACACTTACAATTCTAAAAATGTCTTATATTTAAACAATGCAATGGTAGTTATTAATAATAAAAGTTTATATATAATTTTATTCGAACCAGAAAGCAGTCTACAGTCGTGTCTTATTGTGGTGACGATATTGGATCAAAATGGCCGCCTGACGCATGCGCGTGGATAGCTTCTAATGTTGACAAAGTACTTGTTGAGATGATATGTCCTTTCTTCGGTTAAATGTTCTTCGCAATTGTATATGATCTTCTGGGGTATAGTTTATTGTCACTGGTGTATAATGGAATAGTTCACTTGTGTAAAAATGTTGTCAAATAGGTATATCTACTGGTGTTTATGCGTGTCCGTTTAACCTCGAATTTTCACTTGGTGTTTGGTGCGATTTCAGTGTTATTTCATTTAATTAGTTATATGTGATTTCGTTTATTGGTGTTATGTAGTTCATGGGTCAACTTCACCATTTCACTTTAATTAAAATAGTTCAAAAATTTAATTTTACATAAAATGATTCCGTACTCTGTTATAACGTAACAGCCATTACAGGTTGGTTCTATCAAATATTCACATGAAGTGCTCTCTTCGAGGTATAATAATGAACTGTCTGTATTTCCTTCGTCTCATGAAAATCTTAGCCTATATAATATATCTCATACATTGTTTCAAATTGTCATAACTTCCGACACACTTTAAAAACGTACATTATGCTCAGAATGTAATTTCGTTATTATTTAACTGTTTGAAATATTAAATACATATTCGTTTTCACTATTCTATTCTACTCATTTTTATAGTAATTAAGTTAGTATTACAAAGTTTTATCTGAAAATTATATTTCTTTTAATTTTTTGGGAGGTAGGCCTAAAATTATACTTCCTGTCTTCTAAGTAAATAATAGCCATTTTCCCTAATATAATTATTATTCTATTAAATCTGAAATTGATATAATTATCAATTCTCACTTATTTTATTGCAATTTAGTATATAATGATGGTTTTTTAATACAATTTATTTGTATATGACTCCCCCTAGGATAATGTCTGTGAATCTATTTCAGTTTTAATAGTATTTTATTAGACAAATAAATAATTTTACTCATATAATGACCATATCTTTAGAAAGCCTTATTTACATAGTATTTAATCTGTTGAGTTTATCTTGCCTAAATATTGTCATTTTATCTGGTTTATAAGACTAGGTTTGTTAATTATTCTGCAGTTTAAATTCATACTTTGGCCTAGATCTGATGTGTGGCTAATTTCCAAATGTTTTATTAATGTAGTTATTTTATATCCTTCTCTGACTGGTATAACAGTAATTATTGATTATATAATTAACATATAACATCTCTCTATATCAAAACTGGTGTTCTGAATAACATTGTTTTGTATATCACCTAATAACATAAATAAAAAATATTCTATAACATTGGAATGGTATCTATTTTTAGATATTGCATTCCTAAATTAAAATGAACAATAAAATAACAAATTATAACACTAACATTTCTTATGGATAATCCTTAATTATCTAATTACTATATGTAATAGGAATCTGACATCGTGGTTACATATAATGGTTATCATCTTTTACTACTCAACATTAACAGTTTGTTTTGTAATTCCCCATTTTACATAATTTATGCCCCCTCTTTAAGTATAACCCTGGCTATCTAAGTTATATTCCATTCTATGGAATGTTCATACAGCTTTAGTAGCTTTTTATAGTAACATCACTATTTCATTATCAAAGTAGACACTGTTCATAAAACTTAAAGTTTATTACTTTGTACTGTAACTCATGCACCTTTTTAAAAGTTTATTAGTTATAATTTGATCACTTACACTTGTCTATGGTGAACTATCAATATATTTACTAGTCTTTTTCTAGTTTTTAACATGAAATATTCAACCATGGGGGGAACTGTGAAGATTTGTTTATACAAACTAAACAATAACTTTTTGAATGCACTTATATGTAATACTACTAACACTTTTAGTTTTTTGTCAGTTTTACAGTGATATGGTTTTTTAGGGTGTTATACTTTCTTTTTGGACATTAATTGATTTTGGGGTTTTTTGGGGTTCTATCCCTATGGGGTTTTTGTTTTATATGGGTCATCTTAATTATTCTTCTTTCTTCCTTCTTCAGTAGATTTGGTTTTGGATTATTCTTCTTTCTTCTTTCTTCTGTAGCTTTGGTTATTCTTCTTTCTTCTCTAGTTTTAATTAGTCTTGTTTCTTCTTTCTTCAGTAGATTTAGTTTTGATTATTCTTCCTTCTTCTCTCTTCAGTAGACTTGGTTATTCTTCTTTCTTCCTTCTTCAGTAGCTTTGATTGTTCTTCTTTCTTCTTTAGTTTTGATTGTTCTTCTTTCTTCTCTAATCTTAATTATTCTTCTTTCTTCTGTCTTCAGTTGCTTTGATTGTTCTTCTTTCTTCCTTCTTCTGTAGTAGTAGTTTTAATTAGTCTTCTTTCTTCTTTGATTTTAATTCTTCTTCTTTCTTCTGTCTTCAGTAGCTTTGATTGTTCTTCTTTCTTCCTTCTTCTGTAGTAGTAGTTTTAATTAGTCTTCTTTCTTCTTTGATTTTAATTATTCTTCTTTCTTCTGTCTTCAGTAGCTTTGATTGTTCTTCTTTCTTCCTTCTTCTGTAGTAGTAGTTTTAATTAGTCTTCTTTCTTCTGTCTTCAGTTGCTTTGATTGTTCTTCTTTCTTCTTTCTTCAGTAGTAGTAGTTTTAATTAGTCTCCTTTCTTCTTTCTTCGGTAGTTTTTGTTTTGGGTTATTCTTCTTTCTTCTTTGAGTTTGGTTATTCTTCTTTCTTCTCTCTTCAGTAGTAGTAGTTTTGGGTTGTTCTTCTTTCTTCTTTCTTCTTTGAGTTTGGTTATTCTTCTGTCTTCTCTAATTTTAATTATTCTTCTTTCTTCTGTCTTCAGTTGCTTTGATTGTTCTTCCTTCTTCCTTCTTCTGTAGTAGTAGTTTTAATTAGTCTTCTTTCTTCTTTGATTTTAATTATTCTTCTTTCTTCTGTCTTCAGTAGCTTTGATTGTTCTTCTTTCTTCCTTCTTCTGTAGTAGTAGTTTTAATTAGTCTTCTTTCTTCTGTCTTCAGTTGCTTTGATTATTCTTCTTTCTTCAGTAGATTTGATTATTCTTCTTTCTTCTTTTTCAGTAGTTTTAATTAGTCTTCTTTCTTCTTTCTTCAGTAGTAGTAGTTTTGGTTTATTCTTCTTTCTTCTTTCTTCAGTAGATTTAGTTTTGACTATTCTTCTTTCTTCTTTGAGTTTTAATTGTTCTTCTTTCTTCTTTAGCTTTGATTGTTCTTCTTTCTTCTTTCTTCAGTAGTTTTAATTAGTCTTCTTTCTTCTTTCTTCAGTAGTAGTAGTTTTGGTTTATTCTTCTTTCTTCTTTAGTTTTACTTAGTCTTCTTTCTTCTTTCTCCTGTGATTTTAATTATTCTTCTTTCTTCTTTCTTCTGTGGTTTTAATTTTGATTATTCTTCTTTCTTCCTTCTTCAGTAGTTTTAGTTTTGACTATTCTTCTTTCTTCTTTCTTCAGTAATAGTAGTTTTAACTATTCTTCCTTCTTCTGTAGTTTTTCGCTGTGTATGCCTTTGTTTCTTCTAGTCTGGTTTCCTTGTCGGGGTATATTAATTGCCTGCTTCTATCTTACCTGGGTAATTTTGTTATTATCATTTTTAGTCTTCTGGGTTTTTAAATTTGTATTATATTATATTGTTTGCAGAAATTTTCTTTATTCAACCTTTCTTGTGAATATATTATTAAATAGTGCATTTTAATTGATTCTCATCTGGATATTCCATATATTAGAGCTTTATTAATGATCATTGAGTAATGTATTTGTGTGGATTATCTGTCACGCTACAGATTGCTCTCTTCCAGAAGTGATTAGTTCAGATCATACATAGTTTGTCTGAAGTAATTGCTTATGACATTATATTATAAATTATATTTCTTTACTTCCTTCACATTTCTAAAAATTTTTTCTTCTATATTTTTGAGCTTATCTATATTTCATTATTAACTGGATTCTTACTGATAGTAATAGTCATCTGAGGTTCGTTATTTTTTATTTTTCCATTTTCTTCTTAACTTGTTTCTTTATCCTTGGGATATTTATTCCCTAAAATTCCCTAACACGTTAGCTGGGGCAGTGTCCAGAGGGGCTCTGTAGGCTTCACACTCTGCTGGCCATGCTACGTCATTTATTGATAACAGAGGTAAATCATCTCTGACCAATACATAATAATACTGCTGGACTTATCTCAGACAGTCATTTATAAAAATTATATAAGAATAGTCCACCTTATGACTATATAAAAAAAAAATTAAATATCTTTGGATATTTCACTTCGTATACGAACAGATCTATTAATATTTCTATCTTAGTTAATTTCTATCTCAGTTATTTTTCTCAATGGTTAGCTCTGCTGGCATTTTATTTCTCCTTGTGGTTGGAAGCTGGTATAATATAATTATCACTTATTATTCAGTGTAAAGTTTTTAATTCTCTGTCATTTTTTGACTGTTATCACAATCTCTTTCTGGTCATTGGTAGCATATATTTTGTATTATATTTTTGTTCCTTTCTTAATTCTTGTGAATCGTTCCACTAGTATTAGGTTTTTTCAATTACTCTTTTAATTGTCTTTCTTATAACTGACATTTATTATATGATCATCTTTTTCTTATGGATTTATTTATATATGGTTTTTTCTTTCTTTTTCAAAATTTTATTCTGCTCTTGCTTTTTATCCAAATGCACTCCTTAATTATTAATTCCATATGTTTAATATCTCCGTTTATTTGACATAAAATTCTCATTAATTTTACTTCACAATAAGTTTATTCATTTAAATTGTATCAGTGGTTTGTACTGCCATTTCTTTATTCTTGAAAGTTTTTTAGAATTGGTCCCATATATAATTGTTTGTAATGTGTTATCCAAATTCTTTTTCTTCTTGTTCATTTCTAAAAGTTGTTTTTAAGATAAGGTAGTAAGTTGTTCTTACTTGGGTTTTTGAATTTTTACGTTTAATTTAAATTCATTTTCTTTTTGATTCATAAATTGTTTTCTAAATAATAGGTAGTAAGTTGTTCTTACTTCTTTTTTTTGAATTTTGTGATTTAATTCTAAATTCATTTTCTTTTTGATTTTTCCATAAAGTTTTTTCATAAATATTTGGTAGTAAGTAGTCATTACTTCATTTTTGAATTTAGTGGTTTAATTCAAAATTCATTTTCTTTTTGATTCATAAATTGTTTTCTAAATAATAGGTAGTAAGTTGTCATTACTTCATTTTTGAATTTAGTGGTTTAATTCAAAATTCATTTTCTTTTTGATTCATAAATTGTTTTCTAAATAATAGGTAGTAAGTTGTCATTACTTCATTTTTGAATTTAGTGGTTTAATTCAAAATTCCATTCCTTCAATTACTCATAATATTTTTTCATAAATATGGTTAACATATCATATTATTACCCTAAATATGGTACTAGCTCTCTTCTTTTCTTTACTTCAAATGTACTTCTTATTATTATTTTTCTTTTATATACCCAGGTTGAAGATTTTTATTAGGTTGGACAGTTGCTCATAATTTCTTTTTCTTTGACATAGGTTTTTGGTCGTCGTCGGTTCTCATGACATCCATTTCCTTTACCATCTCATTATGTATCCGTCATCTAGCTTATCAGATCCATACTTATCTATGTTAACTTTGGAGTAATCATTTTCCTTCCTCTTGCTGGGATCCTTTTTAGGTTTTTGGCTCCCTTCTGCTTTAATATGGTTGACTTGAGCGATTTGGGATCCTCCGTCATTTTTTGGTTCGTTATGCAGTATTGAATGACTAGGATATTCAGCGACTACTACCCAATTTTCATTCTCATTGTTATCCCGGTCAGGCCCGACCGGTAAACCTTGAGTAGTTGCTGACCGCTCCGTAAGAGAGTTAGATGGTTGATTTCGGTTCATGTTCCGTTCTGGGTCGTCTAAACTGTTACCAAGTCTGGGCAGGTTATATCTGGTATCCTCCCGTTCTCGGCTTCTCCATCGATCCTCCTCCTCATGGAAACTGTTACTCCGTTGATGGTTATACCTGTTTTGGCTGTTTCCTTCCGCCCGTATAAAATTTACCTGGGGTCGGGAGAACCTGTTGTTGTTGTTATTATGATTAGGGTAACCCCTATTGTTATTGTCAAACCGCTCGGTGTTATTGGTAGGATTGGTGTTTCTTTGTCTATTTACGTAATTATTCGGGTAATAATTACCTCGATTACCGGAGAACCCGTTATTATTTCTGTTGTTATTCGGGTTTATATTCCCGTGGTTATTATTGTTGTTGTTACCATTCGTGGGGTGTTGATTATGGTAATTCGGATTATATCTATTTCCTTGGTACCCACTGTTGACTGGTTGACTATTATTGTTTGATGACGGATTATTTCGAACTTCTGGCCGCTCATTTCTTCTTCTGCTCTGCCTGTAATATTCTTCATTCTCATAGTTCTCCAATAGCTCCGTCATCGCCTGTATGGTCTTTATCTGACTACCTCTTCGAGCTCTTATGACCTCTTCGTCGTAATGATAAGAAAGCTTGTTCACCAGGCATTCCTCTGGTATGGCTGGTTCCAGGTGCTTGGCCAGGCACACCTTCCCAAGAAAGTACGCAGTCATGGTACTGCCAAACTGAGTTCTATATCGGCCATTGCAGATGTTGTCCCATATTAAATTCTGGGTGGTCTCTGACCAATACTTAGACTTGAACAAACCTTTGAACTGCGGATAATCGGTTATTTCGCTCCTGTTCGCCATCCACCAATTATCCGTCATATCACGGAATGATTCGTCTAATAGTTCACGATTATTGGACCATCGATTACTTTTATGTTTGGCCATATATTCTTCGATACGGGCCAAGAACTCCATTGGCTTCCTTTTATATTGGCGGAAGTTAAGCCACTCTCTGTTCTCGTTGATTGGGATATTAGTAAAGCTGGTTGGTCGGCTCCGAATGGCTTCCATGTCCTCCTGGTTCTGTCTCACTTGACCCGTGATGTTAGTCATCGCTTCCTCCATTCCGTCACATCTTTCCGTAATTCGAGATCGTACCTTGCTGAGTTCTTCCTGGCTTTCCTTTCGGTTTTCTTCTGCCTTCTTGCGAGTAGATTCTTCAAGATTTGTGACCTTGGTGTTCAACACTTCCTTGAACTCTTGTACCTCCACTTCCGTCAGCCGACATCTTCCATCAACTTCTCTTATCTGTTGATTTATAGTTATGGTTTCGTCTTCCAGCCTTTTGGTCATAGATTTCTTATTTTCCTTGAGTTCCTGGTTCATTTCCTTTCTTAATAGTTCCATTCGTTCGTCTAATTTGTCTAGATTCTCCTGGTTCACTTCCCGTAATTCTTCCCGTAGTAGATGGTTATCCTCTCTTAACTCTTCCAACCTCTCCCCCATCTTCTCTTCCATTTTCTTGTTATTCTCCTCCAATTTTTCTTCTATCTTTTTGCTGGTTTCCTCCATTTTCTGATTAGTTTCATCAATTTTTCGGCTTAAAGATCGGTTGTCTTTCTTCATTTCCTTGTTGGTTTCTTCCATCTTGTCTTCCAAATTCTTCTTATTTTCTTCCATTTTCCTTTCCACTTTCTTACTGGTTTCCTCAATTCTCTTATGGGTGTCTTCAATCTTTTTACTTAATTCTTCCTTTGTTTCTTGATTGTCCTTCTTCAACTCTTCTTTTGTTGCTTGGTTGTCCTTCTTCAATTCCTCTATGTTTTTATTTATTTCATTCAATTCTTCCTTGGTTGAATCCATTTTCTTACTGGTCTCTCCTATGTCCTTTTTCAATTCCTTGCAGTTTTCTTCCATGTCCTTTTTCAAATCTTCTCTCAAAGACTGCTTATCGTCATCCATTTTCTTACTCATTTGCATGAACAATTCCATTATTTTGTCCATTGTACTTCCTTCTGTAGTCCTAGACTTTTACACTTCCTTGTCTTGGACATGGACGTCCCCTGCTTGGGTGGGTATTTCGGGTTGTTCCTCTGGTGGTGTTGGTTGTTTATGTTCCACCCGTTCTAATGTCTTTTCCACGTCCTCCACTGGGGTCGCCTCCTTATCCTCCATATCGAGTTCTTTCTCGGCCTCCGCCGCTCTCTTCTTTGTAGTGGCACGACGCATCATCTTCCCTGATTCCCTGGCTGACTAACCGCTGCCAAGCTGAATTAGGAATTGGGTAAGTAATTACCGCCTTTCAACCCCTAATTACAGCCCTTTAGTTGGACGCCAATTTTGTAATAAAACTATGAATTGTGCTAATAAGTGATAAATAAGATTTCTGTCGTGTTATTCTGTCCCACGTTGGATACGTCAATTTTGTAATAATACGTTGATTGTGCTAATAAATAATAAATAAGATTTCTGTCGTGTTATTCTGTCCCACGTTGGATACGTCAACTTTGTAATAATACGTTGAGTCCGCCTCGTTCAAGCCCCGCGATGGAAGCCAAATTTGTAATATGACTGAATATTACAATGTTAGAATGTGTGTAGTAACGTAGCTAATATCTTCTAGTCTTCGTTAAGCTCTCACTGTTGATCTTCACTTTTGTAATAAAACCATACTATAATTGTAATTGTATAGTGTTCTGGTATAATATTACCCAGAATAATTTTTATGGTGTGTATGTGTAGTAGTGACGTTCCGCTCTGGGAATCGTCGATTTGGTAAAGTTCCTGGTCTTTGTTGTTATCAAATAAACTCGGTGTATATTGCTGTGGTAGCAATTTGAAATAAAATATAAATTTAAAATTTATATTTATAAAAAAAAATAATTTCGGAAAAAATGTTTTCGGTGTATTTATGTGCTTAATATTTAGGAATAAATCGAGGTTGTTGATTGGAATTATAATTATAATGGTATGGTGTTTATTTTGGTAATAAATTTCTGTTCTGTAAATTTGTTAAAAAGACAATCCAATTAACTTCAAGTTAGGCGAAAACGGCTCTCTTCTTCTTACTCTTGAAATGTTGTAGTTTCGCATATACTGCCTTTAAAGATTATCTAGTTTTCTTGGTTAATTAATGATTATGTCCTTTTATAAGAGAAATCAACTTCAATTTACCAAAAAACAAACAAAAACGTTTATTAAACACAATAATAAAGTTGGTCGATTAATTAATCGAGGTTACAATGCCGTATCGACTCGCTCAGGGTCGGTCAATATTAGAAGTTTTACAGTTGTATTATAAAAACAGGTTCTTTGAACGGTTATTAATATAAAAAGCCAGAGAAGGTCAGGGACATGAAAGTATAACACTTACAATTCTAAAAATGTCTTATATTTAAACAATGCAATGGTAGTTATTAATAATAAAAGTTTATATATAATTTTATTCGAACCAGAAAGCAGTCTACAGTCGTGTCTTATTGTGGTGACGATATTGGATCAAAATGGCCGCCTGACGCATGCGCGTGGATAGCTTCTAATGTTGACAAAGTACTTGTTGAGATGATATGTCCTTTCTTCGGTTAAATGTTCTTCGCAATTGTATATGATCTTCTGGGGTATAGTTTATTGTCACTGGTGTATAATGGAATAGTTCACTTGTGTAAAAATGTTGTCAAATAGGTATATCTACTGGTGTTTATGCGTGTCCGTTTAACCTCGAATTTTCACTTGGTGTTTGGTGCGATTTCAGTGTTATTTCATTTAATTAGTTATATGTGATTTCGTTTATTGGTGTTATGTAGTTCATGGGTCAACTTCACCATTTCACTTTAATTAAAATAGTTCAAAAATTTAATTTTACATAAAATGATTCCGTACTCTGTTATAACGTAACAGCCATTACAGGTTGGTTCTATCAAATATTCACATGAAGTGCTCTCTTCGAGGTATAATAATGAACTGTCTGTATTTCCTTCGTCTCATGAAAATCTTAGCCTATATAATATATCTCATACATTGTTTCAAATTGTCATAACTTCCGACACACTTTAAAAACGTACATTATGCTCAGAATGTAATTTCGTTATTATTTAACTGTTTGAAATATTAAATACATATTCGTTTTCACTATTCTATTCTACTCATTTTTATAGTAATTAAGTTAGTATTACAAAGTTTTATCTGAAAATTATATTTCTTTTAATTTTTTGGGAGGTAGGCCTAAAATTATACTTCCTGTCTTCTAAGTAAATAATAGCCATTTTCCCTAATATAATTATTATTCTATTAAATCTGAAATTGATATAATTATCAATTCTCACTTATTTTATTGCAATTTAGTATATAATGATGGTTTTTTAATACAATTTATTTGTATATGACTCCCCCTAGGATAATGTCTGTGAATCTATTTCAGTTTTAATAGTATTTTATTAGACAAATAAATAATTTTACTCATATAATGACCATATCTTTAGAAAGCCTTATTTACATAGTATTTAATCTGTTGAGTTTATCTTGCCTAAATATTGTCATTTTATCTGGTTTATAAGACTAGGTTTGTTAATTATTCTGCAGTTTAAATTCATACTTTGGCCTAGATCTGATGTGTGGCTAATTTCCAAATGTTTTATTAATGTAGTTATTTTATATCCTTCTCTGACTGGTATAACAGTAATTATTGATTATATAATTAACATATAACATCTCTCTATATCAAAACTGGTGTTCTGAATAACATTGTTTTGTATATCACCTAATAACATAAATAAAAAATATTCTATAACATTGGAATGGTATCTATTTTTAGATATTGCATTCCTAAATTAAAATGAACAATAAAATAACAAATTATAACACTAACATTTCTTATGGATAATCCTTAATTATCTAATTACTATATGTAATAGGAATCTGACATCCTGGTTACATATAATGGTTATCATCTTTTACTACTCAACATTAACAGTTTGTTTTGTAATTCCCCATTTTACAGGATTTATGCCCCCTCTTTAAGTATAACCCTGGCTATCTAAGTTATATTCCATTCTATGGAATGTTCATACAGCTTTAGTAGCTTTTTATAGTAACATCACTATTTCATTATCAAAGTAGACACTGTTCATAAAACTTAAAGTTTATTACTTTGTACTGTAACTCATGCACCTTTTTAAAAGTTTATTAGTTATAATTTGATCACTTACACTTGTCTATGGTGAACTATCAATATATTTACTAGTCTTTTTCTAGTTTTTAACATGAAATATTCAACCATGGGGGGAACTGTGAAGATTTGTTTATACAAACTAAACAATAACTTTTTGAATGCACTTATATGTAATACTACTAACACTTTTAGTTTTTTGTCAGTTTTACAGTGATATGGTTTTTTAGGGTGTTATACTTTCTTTTTGGACATTAATTGATTTTGGGGTTTTTTGGGGTTCTATCCCTATGGGGTTTTTGTTTTATATGGGTCATCTTAATTATTCTTCTTTCTTCCTTCTTCAGTAGATTTGGTTTTGGATTATTCTTCTTTCTTCTTTCTTCTGTAGCTTTGGTTATTCTTCTTTCTTCTCTAGTTTTAATTAGTCTTGTTTCTTCTTTCTTCAGTAGATTTAGTTTTGATTATTCTTCCTTCTTCTCTCTTCAGTAGACTTGGTTATTCTTCTTTCTTCTTTCTTCTTTGGTTTTTATTTTGATTATTCTTCTTTCTTCCTTCTTCAGTACCTTTGATTGTTCTTCTTTCTTCTTTAGTTTTGATTGTTCTTCTTTCTTCTCTAATCTTAATTATTCTTCTTTCTTCTGTCTTCAGTTGCTTTGATTGTTCTTCTTTCTTCCTTCTTCTGTAGTAGTAGTTTTAATTAGTCTTCTTTCTTCTTTGATTTTAATTATTCTTCTTTCTTCTGTCTTCAGTAGCTTTGATTGTTCTTCTTTCTTCCTTCTTCTGTAGTAGTAGTTTTAATTAGTCTTCTTTCTTCTTTGATTTTAATTATTCTTCTTTCTTCTGTCTTCAGTAGCTTTGATTGTTCTTCTTTCTTCCTTCTTCTGTAGTAGTAGTTTTAATTAGTCTTCTTTCTTCTGTCTTCAGTTGCTTTGATTGTTCTTCTTTCTTCTTTCTTCAGTAGTAGTAGTTTTAATTAGTCTTCTTTCTTCTTTCTTCAGTAGTTTTTGTTTTGGGTTATTCTTCTTTCTTCTTTGAGTTTGGTTATTCTTCTTTCTTCTCTCTTCAGTAGTAGTAGTTTTGGGTTGTTCTTCTTTCTTCTTTATTCTTTGAGTTTGGTTATTCTTCTTTCTTCTCTAATTTTAATTATTCTTCTTTCTTCTGTCGTCAGTTGGTTTGATTGTTCTTCCTTCTTCCTCCTTCTGTAGTAGTAGTTTTAATTAGTCTTCTTTCTTCTTTGATTTTAATTATTCTTCTTTCTTCTGTCTTCAGTAGCTTTGATTGTTCTTCTTTCTTCCTTCTTCTGTAGTAGTAGTTTTAATTAGTCTTCTTTCTTCTGTCTTCAGTTGCTTTGATTATTCTTCTTTCTTCAGTAGATTTGATTATTCTTCTTTCTTCTTTTTCAGTAGTTTTAATTAGTCTTCTTTCTTCTTTCTTCAGTAGTAGTAGTTTTGGTTTATTCTTCTTTCTTCTTTCTTCAGTAGATTTAGTTTTGACTATTCTTCTTTCTTCTTTGAGTTTTAATTGTTCTTCTTTCTTCTTTAGCTTTGATTGTTTTTCTTTCTTCTTTCTTCAGTAGTTTTAATTAGTCTTCTTTCTTCTTTCTTCAGTAGTAGTAGTTTTGGTTTATTCTTCTTTCTTCTTTAGTTTTACTTAGTCTTCTTTCTTCTTTCTCCTGTGATTTTAATTATTCTTCTTTCTTCTTTCTTCTGTGGTTTTAATTTTGATTATTCTTCTTTCTTCCTTCTTCAGTAGTTTTAGTTTTGACTATTCTTCTTTCTTCTTTCTTCAGTAATAGTAATTTTAACTATTCTTCCTTCTTCTGTAGTTTTTCGCTGTGTATGCCTTTGTTTCTTCTAGTCTGGTTTCCTTGTCGGGGTATATTAATTGCCTGCTTCTATCTTACCTGGGTAATTTTGTTATTATCATTTTTAGTCTTCTGGGTTTTTAAATTTGTATTATATTATATTATTTGCAGAAATTTTCTTTATTCAAATTTTCTTGTGAATATATTATTAAATAGTGCATTTTAATTGATTCTCATCTGGATATTCCATATTTTAGAGCTTTATTAATGATCATTGAGTAATGTATTTGTGTGGATTATCTGTCACGCTACAATATATATCTGTCGTACGGTATGTGCATACAAGCGTATGCACATACACGTACAGCATTCATACTTGTATAGACGTATATACCCTTCACTTACGTATATCGAAATATACTGTAAGGAAGAATACATATGCCATACCCTCATTCATACACGCAAACACCCATTCAGAGAGAATACAGTATATGTACAGTACGCATACAATGACACTTACCGAGTAAACGTAGAAGGAATCTCTCCTTAAGGAAACGCATGTAATCGTCTTATGGAACATACAGTATTCGCATTTTAAACACAGCGGCATGAATTGCAAAGAAATGTATGTACTTCCTATTCCCAAATAAACGTTGTTCCACCTGCAGAAACAAATATGACAAATTATATAAAATCTTTGGCCATAAAAGTATATTTGTGCAACAAATGTATACTTTTTGCTGTCACGTGTGATTCATTTGTACAGAGATTCTGTCGTTTTCACGGCACGAGAACGCCATCTATATAATTTTCAATTGAGATATATTTGTACGTAAATGTAAGGTTCATGCAGTTAGTAAAGTTATCCGCTCAAATAAGTTGGCAACAGCACTTCTGTTTCACGAAATTCCTTGTATACATTAGTCTGGATATATTCTACGTCCCATATTATCTTTTCGCAATAACAACACGACGATTACTTCTATATTTGCGAAGAAATTGTTATTATATATTCTTTGAAATGTATCTCCGTACGTGAAGAATGCTGAAACGTTACTGCATGACTTGTAGTCCCTAACTGGAAAACTCAAAAACATTCCTATATAGAATTATATTTTTAATTTTGCCTAAAATTTAATAGAGTTTTAAGCGTATAAGAAGACCGATATATTGAAATCGCCTATGCATGAGCATTTAGTAATAATTAACATTAATTTGCAAACTTACATTTATGTTTACCATAAGTATTTGATAAATTTTCCACATTCCTGTTAGGCACGTTATTCTCGTTTAGTTGTGATTGAGTAGAAAACAATCACTAAAATAATACATGGTTTATGCATCTTCTTTTCCAAATCTTATATTAACATTACTTTCCAATTTAATAGATTTATAACATCCCTTCATACCCCATGAAAACCACTTTGCTATTGACCACAGGTTTTCTCCTACACATTTTAATAGATTTTGTTCATATTGCGTATTAATGTAGCTTCAATGTCTGCTGAAATAATTATCAATGTCACATACTGCTGACAATTACTCATTTAAAAATTATTGTGTTTTAGTATTTACGGTTTGGGCCTTCCTTTTGATTCTCAGCTCTGCTAGTGCACTTCCAATAGTGAGAAATTTATGTTCTAAACTTTCTTGTGTCTAGTTGCCGTTCATTGCTGTTGTATGCATTATCTCAAAGCAAAATTAACTTTCAGATTTTTCTAAAACCAGACGATATAAAATAATTTTAACTCCTGTTTTTAGAATCAGAATAGAGGTATGCTAACAACCTTGAAACAAATATATGTCCGTAATAAACCTGATGATTGGCGTGTACATAAAATTTAGTTAAAAAAATTCACCGTTACAAACACACTCACAAATAGGCAAAAAGAATAAGAAAAGTCTATATTACTTTTTTATGTTATATTACTCACCAAACATTTTCGCATGTGATAACTAGTAGATTGTAGTTGGTGTCTTCAGATAACGAAGGACATGAAGGTCTTTGTAGCACGTTTACTTGACTGGTATGCAAGACTAGCTCTCTTCATCGTCACACGTCATAGTTCAACCTACACACACAAACTTCGGACATGTATATATATCTGTCGTACGGTATGTGCATACAAGCGTATGCACATACACGTACAGCATTCATACTTGTATAGACGTATATACCCTTCACTTACGTATATCGAAATATACTGTAAGGAAGAATACATATGGCATACCCTCATTCACACACGCAAACACCCATTCAGACAGAATATATATACAGTAAGCATACAATGACACTTACCGAGTAAACGTAGAAGGAATCTCTCCTTAAGGAAACGCATGTAATCGTCTTATGGAACATACAGTATTCGCATTTTAAACACAGCTGCATGAATTGCAAAGAAATGTATGTACTTCCTGTTCCCAAATAAACGTTGTTCCACCTGCAGAAACAAATATGGCAAATTATATAAAAGTCTTTGGGCATAAAAGTATATTTGTGCAACAAATGTATACATTTTGCTGTCACGTGTGATTCATTTGTACAGAGATTCTGTCGTTTTCACGGCACGAGAACGCCATCTATATAATTTTCAATTGAGATATATGTGTACGTAAATGTAAGGTTCATGCAGTTAGTAAGGTTATCCGCTCAAATAAGTTGGCAACAGCACTTCTCTTTCACGAAATTCCCTGTTTACTTTAGTCTGGATATATTCTACGTCCCATATTATACTTTCGCAATGACACCAAGGCGATTACTTCTATATTTGCGAAGCAATTGTTATTATATATTTTTTTAAATGTATCTCCGTACGTGAAGAATGCTGAAACGTTAATGCATGACTTGTAATCCCTAACTGGAAAACTCAAGAACATTACTATATAGTATTATATTTTTAATTTTCCATAAAATTTAATAGAGTTTTAAGCGTATAAGAAGACCGATATATTCCCGAATCCCTGTGTCGTAAAAAGAAATACTAAAGACTGTTATTAAATCTAAATGCGGCCAATGAAATCGCCTATGCATGAGCATTTAATAATAATTAACATTAATTTGCAAACTTTCATTTTTGTTTACCATAAGTATTTGATAATTTTTCACATTCCTCTAAGAAACGTTATTCTCGTTTAGTTGTGATTGAGTAGAAAACAATCACTAAAATAATACATGGTTTATGCATCTTCTTCTCCAAATCATATATTAACATTACTTTGCAATTTACTAGATTTATAAAACCTCTTCATACCCCTTGAAAACCACTTTGCTATTGACCACAGGTTTTCTCCTACACATTTTAATAGATTTTGTTCATATTGCGTATTAATGTAGCTTTAATGTCTGCTGAAATAATTATCAATGTCACATACTGCTGACAATTACTCATTTAAAAATTATTGTGTTTTAGTATTTACGGTTTGGGCCTTCCTTTTGATTCTCAGCTCTGCTAGTGCACTTCCAATAGTGACAAATTTATGTTCTAAACTTTCTTGTGTCTAGTTGCCGTTCATTGCTGTTGTATGCATTATCTCAAAGCAAAATTAACTTTCAGATTTTTCTAAAACCAGACGATATAAAATAATTTTAACTCCTGTTTTTAGAATCAGCATAGAGGTATGCTAACAACCTTGAAACAAATATATGTCCGAAATAAACCTGATGATTGGCGTGTACATAAAATTTAGTTAAAAAAATTCACCGTTACAAACACACTCACAAATAGGCAAAAAGAATAAGAAAAGTCTATATTACTTTTTTATGTTATATTACTCACCAAACATTTTCGCATGTGATAACTAATAGATTGTAGTTGGTGTCTTCAGATAACGAAGGACATGAAGGTCTTTGTAGCACGTTTACTTGACTGGTATGCAAGACTAGCTCTCTTCATCGTCACACGTCATAGTTCAACCTACACACACAAACTTCGGACATGTATATATATCTGTCGTACGGTATGTGCATACAAGCGTATGCACATACACGTACAGCATTCATACTTGTATAGACGTATATACCCTTCACTTACGTATATCGAAATATACTGTAAGGAAGAATACATATGCCATACCCTCATTCACACACGCAAACACCTATTCAGACAGAATATATATACAGTAAGCATACAATGACACTTACCGAGTAAACGTAGAAGGAATCTCTCCTTAAGGAAACGCATGTAATCGTCTTATGGAACATACAGTATTCGCATTTTAAACACAGCGGCATGAATTGCAAAGAAATGTATGTACTTCCTGTTCCCAAATAAACGTTGTTCCACCTGCAGAAACAAATATGACAAATTATATAAAAGTCTTTGGGCATAAAAGTATATTTGTGCAACAAATGTATACATTTTGCTGTCACGTGTGATTCATTTGTACAGAGATTCTGTCGTTTTCACGGCACGAGAACGCCATCTATATAATTTTCAATTGAGATATATTTGTACGTAAATGTAAGGTTCATGCAGTTAGTAAAGTTATCCGCTCAAATAAGTTGGCAACAGCTCTTCTGTTTCACGAAATTCACTGTTTACTTTAGTCTGGATATATTCTACGTCCCATATTATCTTTACGCAATAACAACACGACGATTACTTCTATATTTGCGAAGCAATTTTTATTATATATTTTTTTAAATGTATCCCCGTACGTGAAGAATGCTGAAACGTTACTGAATGACTTGTAATCCCTAACTGGAAAACTCAAGAACATACCTATATAGAATTAAATTTTTAATTTTGCCTAAAATTTCTTGAGTTTTAGGCGTATAAGAAGACCGATATATTCCCGAATCCCTGTGTCGTAAAAAGAAATACTAAAGACTGTTATTAAATCTAATTGCGGCCAGTGAAATCGCCTATGCATGAGCATTTAGTAATAATTAACATTAATTTGCAAACTTACATTTATGTTAACCATAAGTATTTGATAAATTTTCCACATTCCTGTTAGGCACGTTATTCTCGTTTAGTTGTGATTGAGTAGAAAACAATCACTAAAATAATACATGGTTTACGCATCTTCTTTTCCAAATCTTATATTAACATTACTTTCCAATTTAATAGATTTATAACATCTCTGCATACTCCTTGAAAACCACTTTGCTATTGACCACAGGTTTTCTCCTACACACTTTAATAGATTTTACTCATTTAAAAATTATTGTGTTTTAGTATTTACGGTTTGGGCCTTCCTTTTGATTCTCAGCTCTGCTAGTGCACTTCCAATAGTGACAAATTTATGTTCTAAACTTTCTTGTGTCTAATTGCCGTTCATTGCTGTTGTATGCATTATCTCAAAGCAAAATTAACTTTCAGATTTTTCTAAAACCAGATGATATAAAATAATTTTAACTCCTGTTTTTAGAATCAGCATAGAATATGCTAACAACCTTGAAACAAATATATGTCCGAAATAAACCTGATGATTGGCGTGTACATAAAATTTAGTTAAAAAAATTCACCGTTACAAACACACTCACAAATAGGCAAAAAGAATAAGAAAAGTCTATATTATTTATTTATGTTATATTACTCACCTAACATTTTCGCATGCGATAACTAGTAGATTGTAGTTGGTATCTTCAGATAACGAAGGACATGAAGGTCTTTGTAGCACGTTTACTTGACTGTTATGCAAGACTAGGTCTCTTCGTCGTCATACGTCATAGTTCAACCTACACACACAAACTTCGGGCATGTATATATATCTGTCGTAACATATGTGCATGCAAGCGTATGCACATACACGTACAGCATTCATACTTGTATAGACGTATATACCCTTCACTTACGTATATCGAAATATACTGTAAGGAAGAATAAATATGCCATACCCTCATTCACACACGCAAACACCCATTCAGACGGAATATATATACAGTAAGCATACAATGACACTTACCGAGTAAACGTAGAAGGAAACTCTCCTTAAGGAAACGCATGTAATCGTCTTATGGAACATACAGTATTCGCATTTTAAACACAGCGGCATGAATTGCAAAGAAATGTATAATTAAACTATAAAGTTTTACCTTAATCCGTCTATGTGATCGCTTAACTTTTCTTCTTTTCTTCTAACGCGTTTCGGATTGTTAATCCATCATCAGAGGTTAAAATAATTCGTCGGTTAAGACTTCGTTAAACATTAAAAGTTGCGTAAAAGACATTTAAAAATTACACTAAAAGAACATTTAAAAATATAGTCCACAAACACAGCGACGTAGCGGATGCGAGTGCGCACTCAATACCGGTCAGCGACGTACTGCACAGTTTATTGGAGTTTTCATGTTATCTATTGATGTGTTGGGGTATGTATTCTATGGCTATGTTATCTATAATCTTATCGTATAGTGTATGCGATTTAAATGCCAATTGTTCGTTTAATATATTATTGGGATTATTTCTGAAGGCTCGGTAAATTTCGAACTCTTCTACCGCATCCATATATCGTCCCTTTCTGCAAATGTGTAAGGGTTTGCAATTTGTCTCAAAATTTGTATAATTATGATTTAATGTGACGAGATGTTTAGCGTAGTTTAATTTATTTATATTTGAAATGCTCGTGGGTAAGTGTTCTTTATATCTTTCGAAAAAGGTCCTGCCAGTCTGACCAATGTAATGCATGTTGCAGTCATCACATATCATTTTGTATACACCCGTTCTTTTTTCAATTGATGTACGTGTGGCATTATTTAGCATTTTACGGATATTGTTGGTTGTTCTAAATGCGATGTGGATGTTATGTTTTTTAAAGGTGTTTCTAATGAGCATTGAAAAGTTGTTAGTATAATCAATCGCCATATATATTGCGTTCGTCGTGACACGGTGAGGGTTGTTAGTTCTGCGTTTGTGTCTAAGCATCAAACGTTCCACTAATGAACTGCGGTAACCGTTCGTAATTGCAATATGTTTAATTATATCTACTTCTTCTTTGTGGTTGGCGGGATCTAAAGGTACGCTGTATAGTCTGTGTATCATACTATTGAATGCGGCCATTTTTTGTGAGTGCGGGTGGAAAGAATCAGCATGTATAACACCATCAGTTGTGGTGGGTTTTCTGTATATTCTGTATTGAAATTTATTATTATGCTTCACAAAAGTTAAGTCCAGAAAATTTATGGCATTGTCTGATTCTATTTCAAGTGTGAATTGTATGTTTTTGGTAATGTTATTCATGTAATGTAACAACATGTTTGCCTCTCTCGTTGTCCCGTCAAATATTACAAACGTGTCATCCACGTATATTTTATAAAATGAGATGTTACGTTGCCATGTATTGTGTGGGGATAGCAAATATGTATTTTCAAAGTTATTCAGGAAAATGTCAGCCAGCAAACCAGACAAGGGTGAACCCATTGCAAGACCCTCCTCTTGAATAAAAATTGTATCATTGAATACGATGGCATATGTATTTTTCCTTACAGTATATTTCGATATACGTAAGTGAAGGGTATATACGTCTATACAAGTATGAATGCTGTACGTGTATGTGCATACGCTTGTATGCACATACCGTACGACAGATATATATACATGTCCGAAGTTTGTGTGTGTAGGTTGAACTATGACGTGTGACGATGAAGAGAGCTAGTCTTGCATACCAGTCAAGTAAACGTGCTACAAAGACCTTCATGTCCTTCGTTATCTGAAGACACCAACTACAATCTACAAGTTAACACATGCGAAAATGTTTGGTGAGTAATATAACATAAAAAAGTAATATAGACTTTTCTTATTCTTTTTGCCTATTTGTGAGTGTGTTTGTAACGGTGAATTTTTTTAACTAAATTTTATGTACACGCCAATCATCAGGTTTATTTCGGACATATATTTGTTTCAAGGTTGTTAGCATACCTCTATGCTGATTCTAAAAACAGGAGTTAAAATTATTTTATACCGTCTGGTTTTAGAAAAATCTGAAAGTTAATTTTGCTTTGAGATAATGCATACAACAGCAATGAACGGCAACTAGACACAAGAAAGTTTAGAACATAAATTTCTCACTATTGGAAGTGCACTAGCAGAGCTGAGAATCAAAAGGAAGGCCCAAACCGTAAATACTAAAACACAATAATTTTTAAATGAGTAATTGTCAGTAGTTGGTACATGTCTATTGGTAGAATAACCATAGTGTTGCCCTTGTCAGATTTAGTGGCTATGGCCTTATGTTCGTTTAGTTTATGTTTAATTTGTATAACAGTTTTCTTTTCACTTATATATTTCTTTTTAAATTGTTAGAAAATGGTTTACAGTTGTTATTATGTGTCCGTATATGTCTGTCTATTTTACTATTGATTGTAACTCTTAAATCGTTTTGTGTCTGTGAATCTGTTATACTTTTTGGCTGCTTCAGTTGTAATTAATTCTTTATGTGTCTGTGAATCTGCTGCCACAAAAGTTAAACATATAGCAGAGATAACATGGATAAAAGAAGAAATCAAACAATTATATATTAAAAAGAATAGATTAAACTCAATGTTATATAAAGCACATTTAACATTATTAAAAGAGATACACCCAATACTCTTGCCCAACATATTACAATACATTAATCAGCAAGTTACGAAGTTCATCTTACCGATCGTACACAAACATGATAAGAAATTGAATACGTTAAATACAAGACAACACCACGATAAATTCGCTGGATGTAAACATAGATTTTATACTCGAGTCTCTAATTTAACTGATATTAAATTCGACGTACAGGAGATGAATTTACTTAAAAAAGGTTTCAAATACAATTTACCGGATTTAAATAGGAACCACGCAACTAAAGAATTAATTACAACTGAAGCAGCCAAAAAAGTATAACAGATTCACAGACACAAAACGAGTTAAGAGTTACAATCAATAGTAAAATAGACAGACACATACGGACACATAATAACAACTGTAAACCATTTTCTAACAATTTAAAAAAGAAATATATAAGTGAAAAGAAAACTGTTATACAAATTAAACATAAACTAAACGAACATAAGGCCATAGCCACTAAATCTGACAAGGGCAACACTATGGTTATTCTACCAGTAGACATGTACCAACAAAAAGTATACGAATTTATTCATAACAACAACATAAGGGCCATAGACTCGGATCCCACGTAAGTATATAAAATACATCAACCAAACGATTAATAAATGCACACACCTTTTTGACGA
This sequence comes from Magicicada septendecula, assembly GCA_034769895.1. Taxonomy (NCBI): domain Eukaryota; kingdom Metazoa; phylum Arthropoda; class Insecta; order Hemiptera; family Cicadidae; genus Magicicada; species Magicicada septendecula. The sequence goes on from CM068372.1 coordinate 140,284,700, forward strand.
AACTACACGCCGCCAGTTAAAACCCATTTTATTCTGTATATTCAGAACTCATTCACACACGCAAACACCCATTCAGACAGAATATATATACAGTAAGCATACAATGACACTTACCGAGTAAACGTAGAAGGAATCTCTCCTTAAGGAAAGGCATGTAATCGTCTTATGGAACATACAGTATTCGCATTTTAAACACAGCGGCATGAATTGCAAAGAAATGTATGTACTTCCTGTTCCCAAATAAACGTTTTTCCACCTGCAGAAACAAATATGACAAATTATATAAAAGTCTTTGGGCATAAAAGTATATTTGTGCAACAAATGTATACATTTTGCTGTCACGTGTGATTCATTTGTACAGAGATTCTGTAGTTTTCACGGCACGAGAACGCCATCTATATAATTTTCAATTGAGATATATGTGTACGTAAATGTAAGGTTCATGCAGATAGTAAAGTTATCCGCTCAAATAAGTTGGCAACAGCACTGCTGTTTCACGAAATTCCCTGTTTACTTTAGTCTGGATATATTCTACGTCCCATGTTATCTTTTCGCAATAACAACACGACGATTACTTCTATATTTGCGAAGCAATTGTTATTATATATTTTTTTAAATGTATCCCCGTACGTGAAGAATGCTGAAACGTTACTGCATGACTTGTAATCCCTAACTGGAAAATTCAAGAACATTCCTATATAGAATTATATTTTTAATTTTGCCTAAAATTTCTTGAGTTCTAGGCGTATAAGAAGACCGATATATTCCCGAATCCCTGTGTCGTAAAAAGAAATACTAAAGACTGTTATTAAATCTAATTGCGGCCAGTGAAATCGCCTATGCATGAGCATTTAGTAATAATTAACATTAATTTGCAAACTTACATTTATGTTTACCATAAGTATTTGATAAATTTTCCACATTCCTGTTAGGCACGTTATTCTCGTTTAGTTGTGATTGAGTAGAAAACAATCACTAAAATAATACATGGTTTATGCATCTTCTTTTCCAAATCTTATATTAACATTACTTTCCAATTTAATAGATTTATAACATCCCTTCATACCCCTTGAAAACCACTTTGCTATTGACCACAGGTTTTCTCCTACACATTTTAATAGATTTTGTTCATATTGCGTATTAATGTAGCTTTAATGTCTGCTGAAATAATTATCAATGTCACATACTGCTGACAATTACTCATTTAAAAATTATTGTGTTTCAGTATTTACGGTTTGGGCCTTCCTTTTGATTCTCAGCTCTGCTAGTGCACTTCCAATAGTGAGAAATTTATGTTCTAAACTTTCTTGTGTCTAGTTGCCGTTCATTGCTGTTGTATGCATTATCTCAAAGCAAAATTAACTTTCAGATTTTTCTAAAACCAGACGATATAAAATAATTTTAACTCCTGTTTTTAGAATCAGAATAGAGGTATGCTAACAACCTTGAAACAAATATATGTCCAAAATAAACCTGATGATTGGCGTGTACATAAAATTTAGTTAAAAAAATTCACCGTTACAAACACACTCACAAATAGGCAAAAAGAATAAGAAAAGTCTATATTACTTTTTTATGTTATATTACTCACCAAACATTTTCGCATGTGATAACTAGTAGATTGTAGTTGGTGTCTTCAGATAACGAAGGACATGAAGGTCTTTGTAGCACGTTTACTTGACTGGTATGCAAGACTAGCTCTCCTCATCGTCACACGTCATAGTTCAACCTACACACACAAACTTCGGACATGTATATATATCTGTCGTACGGTATGTGCATACAAGCGTATGCACATACACGTACAGGATTCATACTTGTATAGACGTATATACCCTTCACTTACGTATATCGAAATATACTGTAAGGAAGAATACATATGGCATACCCTCATTCACACACGCAAACACCCATTCAGACAGAATATATATACAGTAAGCATACAATGACACTTACCGAGTAAAGGTAGAAGGAATCTCTCCTTAAGGAAACGCATGTAATCGTCTTATGGAACATACAGTATTCGCATTTTAAACACAGCTGCATGAATTGCAAAGAAATGTATGTACTTCCTGTTCCCAAATAAACGTTGTTCCACCTGCAGAAACAAATATGGCAAATTATATAAAAGTCTTTGGGCATAAAAGTATATTTGTGCAACAAATGTATACATTTTGCTGTCACGTGTGATTCATTTGTACAGAGATTCTGTCGTTTTCACGGCACGAGAACGCCATCTATATAATTTTCAATTGAGATATATGTGTACGTAAATGTAAGGTTCATGCAGTTAGTAAGGTTATCCGCTCAAATAAGTTGGCAACAGCACTTCTCTTTCACGAAATTCCCTGTTTACTTTAGTCTGGATATATTCTACGTCCCATATTATACTTTCGCAATGACACCAAGGCGATTACTTCTATATTTGCGAAGCAATTGTTATTATATATTTTTTTAAATGTATCTCCGTACGTGAAGAATTCTGAAACGTTAATGCATGACTTGTAATCCCTAACTGGAAAACTCAAGAACATTACTATATAGTATTATATTTTTAATTTTCCATAAAATTTAATAGAGTTTTAAGCGTATAAGAAGACCGATATATTCCCGAATCCCTGTGTCGTAAAAAGAAATACTAAAGGCTGTTATTAAATCTAAATGCGGCCAATGAAATCGCCTATGCATGAGTATTTAATAATAATTAACATTAATTTGCAAACTTTCAATTTTGTTTACCATAAGTATTTGATAATTTTTCACATTCCTCTAAGAAACGTTATTCTCGTTTAGTTGTGATTGAGTAGAAAACAATCACTAAAATAATACATGGTTTATGCATCTTCTTCTCCAAATCATATATTAACATTACTTTGCAATTTAATAGATTTATAAAACCTCTTCATACCCCTTGAAAACCACTTTGCTATTGACCACAGGTTTTCTCCTACACATTTTAATAGATTTTGTTCATATTGCGTATTAATGTAGCTTCAATGTCTGCTGAAATAATTATCAATGTCACATACTGCTGACAATTACTCATTTAAAAATTATTGTGTTTTAGTATTTACGGTTTGGGCCTTCCTTTTGATTCTCAGCTCTGCTAGTGCACTTCCAATAGTGACAAATTTATGTTCTAAACTTTCTTGTGTCTAGTTGCCGTTCATTGCTGTTGTATGCATTATCTCAAAGCAAAATTAACTTTCAGATTTTTCTAAAACCAGACGATATAAAATAATTTTAACTCCTGTTTTTAGAATCAGCATAGAGGTATGCTAACAACCTTGAAACAAATATATGTCCGAAATAAACCTGATGATTGGCGTGTACATAAAATTTAGTTAAAAAAATTCACCGTTACAAACACACTCACAAATAGGCAAAAAGAATAAGAAAAGTCTATATTACTTTTTTATGTTATATTACTCACCAAACATTTTCGCATGTGATAACTAATAGATTGTAGTTGGTGTCTTCAGATAACGAAGGACATGAATGTCTTTGTAGCACGTTTACTTGACTGGTATGCAAGACTAGCTCTCTTCATCGTCACACGTCATAGTTCAACCTACACACACAAACTTCGGACATGTATATATATCTGTCGTACGGTATGTGCATACAAGCGTATGCACATACACGTACAGCATTCATACTTGTATAGACGTATATACCCTTCACTTACGTATATCGAAATATACTGTAAGGAAGAATACATATGCCATACCCTCATTCACACACGCAAACACCTATTCAGACAGAATATATATACAGTAAGCATACAATGACACTTACCGAGTAAACGTAGAAGGAATCTCTCCTTAAGGAAACGCATGTAATCGTCTTATGGAACATACATTATTCGCATTTTAAACACAGCGGCATGAATTGCAAAGAAATGTATGTACTTCCTGTTCCCAAATAAACGTTGTTCCACCTGCAGAAACAAATATGACAAATTATATAAAAGTCTTTGGGCATAAAAGTATATTTGTGCAACAAATGTATACATTTTGCTGTCACGTGTGATTCATTTGTACAGAGATTCTGTCGTTTTCACGGCACGAGAACGCCATCTATATAATTTTCAATTGAGATATATGTGTACGTAAATGTAAGGTTCATGCAGTTAGTAAAGTTATCCGCTCAAATAAGTTGGCAACAGCTCTTCTGTTTCACGAAATTCACTGTTTACTTTAGTCTGGATATATTCTACGTCCCATATTATCTTTACGCAATAACAACACGACGATTACTTCTATATTTGCGAAGCAATTTTTATTATATATTTTTTTAAATGTATCCCCGTACGTGAAGAATGCTGAAACGTTACTGAATGACTTGTAATCCCTAACTGGAAAACTCAAGAACATACCTATATAGAATTAAATTTTTAATTTTGCCTAAAATTTCTTGAGTTTTAGGCGTATAAGAAGACCGATATATTCCCGAATCCCTGTGTCGTAAAAAGAAATACTAAAGACTGTTATTAAATCTAATTGCGGCCAGTGAAATCGCCTATGCATGAGCATTTAGTAATAATTAACATTAATTTGCAAACTTACATTTATGTTAACCATAAGTATTTGATAAATTTTCCACATTCCTGTTAGGCACGTTATTCTCGTTTAGTTGTGATTGAGTAGTAAACAATCACTAAAATAATACATGGTTTACGCATCTTCTTTTCCAAATCTTATATTAACATTACTTTCCAATTTAATAGATTTATAACATCTCTGCATACTCCTTGAAAACCACTTTGCTATTGACCACAGGTTTTCTCCTACACACTTTAATAGATTTTACTCATTTAAAAATTATTGTGTTTTAGTATTTACGGTTTGGGCCTTCCTTTTGATTCTCAGCTCTGCTAGTGCACTTCCAATAGTGACAAATTTATGTTCTAAACTTTCTTGTGTCTAGTTGCCGTTCATTGCTGTTGTATGCATTATCTCAAAGCAAAATTAACTTTCAGATTTTTCTAAAACCAGATGATATAAAATAATTTTAACTCCTGTTTTTAGAATCAGCATAGAGGTATGCTAACAACCTTGAAACAAATATATGTCCGAAATAAACCTGATGATTGGCGTGTACATAAAATTTAGTTAAAAAAATTCACCGTTACAAACACATTCACAAATAGGCAAAAAGAATTAGAAAAGTCTATATTACTTTTTTGTGTTATATTATTCACCAAACATTTTCGCATGTGATAACTAGTAGATTGTAGTTGGTGTCTTCAGATAACGAAGGACATGAAGGTCTTTGTAGCACGTTTACTTGACTGGTATGCAAGACTAGCTCTCTTCATCGTCACACGTCATAGTTCAACCTACACACACAAACTTCGGACATGTATATATATCTGTCGTACGTTATGTGCATACAAGCGTATGCACATACACGTACAGCATTCATACTAGTATAGACGTATATATCCTTCACTTACGTATATCGAAATATACTGTAAGGAAGAATACATATGCCATACCCTCATTCACACACGCAAACACCCATTCAGACAGAATATATATACAGTAAGCATACAATGACACTTACCGAGTAAACGTAGAAGGAATCTCTCCTTAAAGAAACGCATGTAATCGTCTTGTGGAACATACAGTTTTCGCACTTTAAACACAGCTGCATGAATTGCAAAGAAATGTATGTACTTCCTGTTCCCAAATAAACGTTGTTTCCACTCGCAGAAACAAATATGGCAAATTATATAAAAGTCTTTGGGCATAAAAGTATATTTATGCAACAAATGTATACATTTTGCTGTCACGTGTGATTCAGTTGTACAGAGATTCTGTCGTTTTCACGGCACGAGAACGCCATCTATATAATTTTCAATTGAGATATATGTGTACGTAAATGTAAGGTTCATGCAGTTAGTAAAGTTATCCGCTCAAATAAGTTGGCAACAGCACTTCTCTTTCACGAAATTCCCTGTTTACTTTAGTCTGGATATATTCTACGTCCCATATTATACTTTCGCAATGACACCAAGGCGATTACTTCTATATTTGCGAAGCAATTGTTATTATATATTTTTTTAAATGTATCTCCGTACGTGAAGAATGCTGAAACGTTACTGCATGACTTGTAATCCCTAACTGGAAAATTCAAGAACATTACTATATAGTATTATATTTTTAATTTTCCCTAAAATTTAATAGAGTTTTTAGCGTATAAGAAGACCGATATATTCCCGAATCCCTGTGTCGTAAAAAGAAATACTAAAGACTGTTATTAAATCTAAATGCGGCCAGTGAAATCGCCTATGCATGAGCATTTAATAATAATTAACATTAATTTGCAAACTTACATTTTTGTTTACCATAAGTATTTGATAATTTTCCACATTCGTCTAAGAAACGTTATTCTCGTTTAGTTGTGATTGAGTAGAAAACAATCACTAAAATAATACATGGTTTATGCATCTTCTTTTCCAAATCTTATATTAACATTACTTTCCAATTTAATAGATTTATAACATCTCTTCATACTCCTTGAAAACCACTTTGCTATTGACCACAGGTTTTCTCCTACAAATTTTAATAGATTTTGTTCATATTGCGTATTAATGTAGCTTTAATGTCTGCTGAAATAATTATCAATGTCACATACTGCTGACAATTACTCATTTAAAAATTATTGTGTTTTAGTATTTACGGTTTGAGCCTTCCTTTTGATTCTCAGCTCTGGTAGTGCACTTCCAATAGTGCGAAATTTATGTTCTAAACTTTCTTGTGTCTAGTTGCCGTTCATTGCTGTTGTATGCATTATCTCAAAGCAAAATTAACTTTCAGATTTTTCTAAAACCAGACGATATAAAATAATTTTAACTCCTGTTTTTAGAATCAGCATAGAGGTATGCTAACAACCTTGAAACAAATATATGTCCGAAATAAACCTGATGATTGGCGTGTACATAAAATTTAGTTAAAAAAATTCACCGTTACAAACACACTCACAATTAGGCAAAAAGAATAAGAAAAGTCTATATTACTTTTTTATGTTATATTACTCACCAAACATTTTCGCATGTGATAACTAGTAGATTGTAGTTGTCTTCAGATAACGAAGGACATGAAGGTCTTTGTAGCACGTTTACTTGACTGGTATGCAAGACTAGCTCTCTTCATCGTCACACGTCATAGTTCAACCTACACACACAAACTTCGGACATGTATATATATCTGTCGTACGGTATGTGCATACAAGCGTATGCACATACACGTACAGCATTCATACTTGTATAGACGTATATACCCTTCACTTACGTATATCGAAATATACTGTAAGGAAGAATACATATGCCATACCCTCATTCACACACGCAAACACCCATTCAGAGAGAATATATATACAGTAAGCATACAATGACACTTACCGAGTAAACGTAGAAGGAATCTCTCTATAAGGAAACGCATGTAATCGTCTTATGAAAATTACAGTATTCGCATTTTAAACACAGAGGCATGTATTGCAAAGAAATGTATGTACTTTCTGTTCCCAAATAAACGTTGTTCCACCTGCAGAAACAAATATGACAAATTATATAAAAGTCTTTGGGCATAAAAGTATATTTGTGCAACAGATGTATACATTTTGCTGTCACGTGTGATTCATTTGTACAGAGATTCCGTCGTTTTCACGGCACGAGAACGCCATCTATATAATTTTCAATTGAGATATATGTGTACGTAAATGTAAGGTACATGCAGTTAGTAAAGTTATCCGCTCACATAAGTTGGCAACAGCACTTCTGTTTCACGAAATTCCCTGTTTACTTTAGTCTGGATATATTCTACGTCCCATATTATCCTTTCGGAATGACACCAAGGCGATTACTTCTATATAATTGCGAAGCAATTGTTATTATATATTTTTTTAAATGTATCCCCGTACGTGAAGAATGCTGAAACGTTACTGAATGACTTGTAATCCCTAACTGGAAAACTCAAGAACATTCCTATATAGAATTAAATTTTCAATTTTGCCTAAAATTTCTTGAGTTTTAGGCGTATAAGAAGACCGATATATTCCCGAATCCCTGTGTCGTAAAAAGAAATACTAAAGACTGTTCTTAAATCTAATTGCGGCCAGTGAAATCGCCTATGCATGAGCATTTAGTAATAATTAACATTAATTTGCAAACTTACATTTATGTTTACCATAAGTATTTGATAAATTTTCCACATTCCTGTTAGGCACGTTATTCTCGTTTAGTTGTGATTGAGTAGAAAACAATCACTAAAATAATACATGGTTTATGCATCTTCTTTTCCAAATCTTATATTAACATTACTTTCCAATTTAATAGATTTATAACATCTCTTCATACTCCTTGAAAACCACTTTGCTATTGACCACAGGTTTTCTCCTACACATTTTAATAGATTTTGTTCATATTGCGTATTAATGTAGCTTTAATGTCTGCTGAAATAATTATCAATGTCACATACTGCTGACAATTACTCATTTAAAAATTATTGTGTTTTAGTATTTACGGTTTGAGCCTTCCTTTTGATTCTCAGCTCTGGTAGTGCACTTCCAATAGTGAGAAATTTATGTTCTAAACTTTCTTGTGTCTAGTTGCCGTTCATTGCTGTTGTATGCATTATCTCAAAGCAAAATTAACTTTCAGATTTTTCTAAAACCAGACGATATAAAATAATTTAAACTCCTGTTTTTAGAATCAGCATAGAGGTATGCTAACAACCTTGAAACAAATATATGTCCGAAATAAACCTGATGATTGGCGTGTACATAAAATTTAGTTAAAAAAATTCACCGTTACAAACTCACTCACAAATAGTGTAATAATAAATATAATAAATAAATGTGTGTTGATGATAAGCTGCTATTATGGAGTATGAGACTCCGATGTAATCAAGCCGCACTGTTTAGGCTAGCCAATTTGTAATAATAAAGTACAAAAATGATTGCTGTGTGTGTTCTTAAATTGGTGTGTAATTGGTGTGGCTCTCGACGTCTTACTGGCCTGAAACACTTCCTTAAGTTTCCCAGCTGGTCGAGTCCCGATGGTAGCAAGACTGGTCGAATAGCGTAAAGTTGATGAAGGAATATATCTGTTCAGCTTCGCCGAAAGTTTCAAAACAAAATTTATTGTTTTGAAGGAAATTTAAAAAAAAATTATGTTTATAAAAAAAAAATAATTAAAAAAAAAATTAAATATTATTAATTAATTAATTAGGATCAATTAAACAGGAAGTTTTAAACAGTGTAATGCTCTTCTGAAAATTTTTATTAAAGTTTTAGTATAATTTAAATAATCTATCACCACTCATAAGACTGTCTGTAAACCAATCGATATTTGTTTACCTTTCTATTTTTTAGGTTATCTTCACTTACGGGTGGTAAAGTCCTTGTAGATTATCAATTAGAATTATATTATTGGTAATTAGTATTATTGAAGAAATAAAGAACTATTAAGTATTGAAAAGTATTAATGTTTTATTAAGTAACAGCAATATTGACTCTTATCGATTAGTATCGATTCTCAGGATATCGAAAAAAGTTACAAGTATATGTTATAAAAATTATATAGGGTTCTTTAAACAGCCAGTTATTACCAAAATCAGAGAAATCGGGCTAATATTCAAAAAGTATAACGTTACAATCAAATTAATAGTTATTAATAAACACAGACATTGAATAATAAATTGTAAATATAATAATTGTTTTCACCAAACAGCTGTGCTGAACCAAGAAGAGGCACTGGGATTGTCAAAGAAAGATGGCTGCCGTCAAGTCGATGAAAATGTTGCTCGTTCCTGCTGCATTCCAAATAATGTATTTTGACGCAATATTCCTGTTCTTGTGTCTGCAAATCTCTTGTTATATGTTGTGTAGTGACTGGTGTAGTGATTCTGGGTTGTATTTAGTATGTCTGTGTAATTATAAGTCAAACACTTTCTCCGATTCCGTCACTAATTTGGTTTAATGTATTATACAGTTTTCTAGTGTTTTATGGTGTTTTTCGGAGTAGATTTATATTGTTCTGTGTTATGGAGTGTTACTTGATCGTTTCTGTTATAATATGATAGTTTCAGAAGTATTTTACAAGTCACTCGCGATTTCACAATAACTCACTATACACTCACTTTGTATGACGATTATAGGTTAGGTTATCCACGTTATCAAAAGTATGTCATGTTAACCGTTCAACTACCAATAATTAACTAACTGTTTCCTTCAGTTTCAATTAAACTCTTAGCCCATATAATATTATCCTTAACATTGTTCAAAAATATTTTCACATCCTGTGTACATTTTACTATTTCACTATATGAATGCCTAAACTTTGGTTATTTGTCAATTTTATTCACTAGATTTGATTTAAATTAATCTTTCAGTTCATTCTGGTTATTTTCAGATTAAATAATGCCATTTTATAGTGTTTTCTGTCCAAAAAATAGTAATTTCACTTTCAGTTTGGTATACAAACTGTTTGGAAGTCAAAACATTAAAATTTACTTCCTGTCATTATATAAATTCAGACATTTTATAAGTTATATTTAATATTAATAATTCTATATTGTATTAAAAGGTTCCTATTCCCTTATTTTCTGGTAATTAATTGAATTAGTTGTATTCTGAAACATTATTCTGAAATATATGACTCCCATGTCTAAATTTCTGAGTTTAGTCATTTTTATTTTTATTCATAATTCTGAATATAATTTATTAAAATCTCTCTAAATGGTATGTGCAATTATATGGCATGATCTCAAGTTTATTTTGTCTAAACCCCTTTTGTTTATTTGCATTTAATTGACCAATTTCTCTGTTTTGATGAAGTTTGGTTTCCATTCTTTTGGCCTATGATTTTTTAAACAATTTTTCTTACAAAATATTTTACAAACAAATATATGATGTGTGATACCCTCTCTGACTTTTACAAATAGTATTATAAATTAAACATGCTTTCAAATTACACAAAAACAACTAGTATTGGCCACAATACAAACAATAGTCAAACAGAATAAAGAATTTTTTTTTTTAAATAAATGGTTGTCTTCAAATCAGACATTTTGCAACAAAATTCCCATTTCCAAACATGGAAATATGGCTTACAAAAAAGGTTTTTTACTAACTAACATCTTAATTACTCTCTACTATTTACAAGTGGTAACTATTTTTATAGTTCTGATGTTAGTTGTTTCAGACCCAAACAAATGGCCTTATATCTAATACATTTTTAAACATTCTTGTACTATATACATAAATAACCTTATATTTATATTCTTATTTCTAACTATTATTATAAGTAGGATTCTACCGTTTTTATACTGTCTTTACATTGTCTTTGGGGAATTGTACCCTGTCATTAACAAATAAATAGTATTAATTGTTCAAAAGGTATTATGAACTCTGTTTTCCTTTTTTCATGTAAAACAAAATGTTATTTTAAACAGATTCATGTCTTATGAACAACATATTGTCACAGTACATATTTTAAGTCATTGAAAAATGCATATTTCATTGCATCCAATGTTTGTGATTGCCAAGAATGAAACACAAGGTTCATTTTTTATAATACCCAAAACTATCACTGGTTCACTTTGCACTTATATATTATGTTAATGCTAAATGGTCGTATAGTCTTATTAACATAATAAATTGGTTAGCGTTTTTTTTCAATGGAGATTTGTTCCATGGGTACTATATTATTGTTTCATCTTAGTTCACAGGAAACTTTTACTTTATACACTTCTCTCTCTTAAATTTATATACATGTGGTTTTTATTTCGTTATACTTTTGTTTTTAGATATTTATTTTGGGGATATAGGGATTTGGGTGTCTTTTATAAGAGCATGACATCTTCTTCAGGATGCTGCCCTCTTCTTCTTTCTTCAGTCTTCTTTTCTCCTGCCTTCTGGGACTGGTATCTTCTCCATCTTCTTCTTGTTGCCATCAGGTTTCTTGGGATCTTCTCCATCTTCTTCTTGATTTCAGAAATACACAACCTGTATTGGTTGATCTTGGCTTATTTTAGGGTTTCTATTCTATTTATTCTTCCTCGTTGTGGGTTTGGTCATATTCAGTACTGCTTTGTTATTTACTTTTTTACCTTCCTGGGTTATACCTTGAAAACCTTTGGTCATGATACTGGTCTTGGATGACTCATCACTAGTAACTCCTTTTATTTTAACTTGTATTTTCTTTATAATAATGATTTCTTTCCACAGTTGCTATGAATTAATTAATTTATATTAAACTTAATGCTTTCTTCCAAATTTAAACATTATAACTTTATTATTCTAATGATCAATTGCCATTCAATATTATGCTTATATCTGTCACGCTACAGATTGCTCCCCTCCAGAAGTAATTATTTCAGACATGTTTATGGATGAAATAATTTCTTATGATAATTTCATCATTTCTTATAATTCATTTTCTTCTCCATCTTTATATCGACTTTTTTATATTAGAGTTTTATTAATTTTATATATATGGTTACTTGTCTTACTACTGATCCTTTTCGGATAGTTAGTGTCTTCTGAGATATATTATAATTGTAATACATTTTCTTCCTATATCAACTTCGTGTTGTATCCTTGGGATATTTATTCCCTAACATTCCCTATCACGTGGGCTGGGGCAGATCAGAGGGGCACTGTACGCTACTTCTCTGCTGGCCATACACCACTTCTATAAATTGAGTACAGGGGCATATCCATCCCTGCTCAAAAAACATAATGCTGCTGGAATTATCTTCAGTCAGTCATCGAATAAATAAATAAAAAGTAGTCTCATTTTCGACTAATAAAAATATCTTTGGATTCTCCACTTCGTAGTCTCTCAGATTATCTCACATTTTCTATCTTAATAAATCTTCATAATCATTATTATACTCATTACATATATATTTTTTCAAAACTTTTAACTTGTCTGATATATTTAATTTAATTATGGTTGAAAACCTTTCTTTTAATAATTCTGGTTACTGTTTACAGTGTAACTCTCTTTCTTCTTCATCTGAATTCTCTTTATACTTTCTTCTGGTTATTCATAGTATTAGCATGGTCTTTATAAATAGTCTTTCGTATTCATTATTTGAATGGTCTTAATATATTATATTTAATTTTTTAACATTGTATCTTTACATTAGATATACAGGTTGTTATATTGATCATTTTATTTAAACATTTTGGTTCTTTCCTTTCTCTTAGAAAGTTATTAATCTGCCTTCGCATTCATTAACATTAATTCATTTATATTATATTTCATGTGGTATTTCTTCTCTTTGCATTTCATATAGGTCTTATTATTATCATTGGTTCAAAATCATCTTCTCCATCTGTTTGGTATGAGTTGTTCTTCTTTGCTCTTAATTAACTGTTTTCATTATCGTTTCATAGGTAATTAGTCTCTTTGCTTCCAAATTTTTTCCTTCTCTGGCATATTACACTCTTTCTTGTTATTCTTCTCTACTCCTTCAAATGCTATTGTGAATGTCTAGCATTTATTCTGGATTAACGTTAATTCTCTTTTCTGAATTAATCACTTTATTTTCTTCTCAATTCAATCATAATTGACACATAATTATTTTTTGGAACTTGGTTAGTTTTAATGTAAAATTCAAACTATTCTTTTTATTTAATAGAAAAATATTTCTCATAAATCCTTGTAATATGTTGATCTTATCTTGTTTCAAAGTACTGACGTTCTATCAACATTCAAATTCTGTTTAATTCATTTATTCCCAGAATTGTTTCATTCAGAATTGTTTACAGTATTGTGATTTTAATATTATTTCTGAATGTTTTGGTATTTCTCCAAATTCAAATTCTTCTTAATTATTTACCATAAAGTTTTCTCATAAACTTAGTTATAGTAAGTTGGTCTTACTTCATTTTTAAATTTTTCATATATTAACTTCAAAATTCCTTTCTTCTTAATTCTTCCAAAATGTTTTTCTCATAATTCAGTGGTAGTAAGATGTACTTACATTATTTTCGAATTTTTTTTTAAATATAAATTCTAAATTCCTTCTTCTTATAATTCTCCAGAATGTTCTTCTCAAAATATTAGGTTGTAAGATGTACTTACATTATTTTTGAATTTTTATAAAATAAAATTAAAAAATTCTTTTAATTCTCCAGAATGTTCTTCTCAAAATATTAGGTTGTAAGATGTACTTACAATATTTTTGAATTTTTAAAATAAAATTCAAAATTCTAAATCTCACAACTCATTCTTCATAATATTTCTTCATAGAAGCTTGATTGTACACTCCTTTGATTTTTCCTGAAACGATTTCCTTCAACTCATATGTATTGTTATGCTTATCATTTACCACAACATATGGGCCAGTATATAGTAATAGTAGTTTTTTGGTTATGCCTTCTAAAGTGCTAGGCAGCTCTCTATTTTTTAGGAGGACTTTTTCACCCTCTTTATATGTTACCATTCGCCCTATTGCCTTCTGGTATTTGGCTTGCCGTTTTTCCTGATCTTCTGCTACCTTATTGTAAAACTTCAACTGGTTGAATTTCCTATTGTTGTTCGTTGGAAATTCAATGATTTGTTCAATGTCTCGGGGAGTCGGCTTCTCATACATGGCTGAGTATGGTGGAATTCCTATAGCTGGATGGTGGGCATAATTTAGGAATGTTTCTGTCGCTGCTAGGTACTCTTGCCACTTTTTCTGTTGGTTGTGACAGTACGTGCGCAATATCCTACCCACTTCTCTTAGTACTCTCTCAGCCGGATTGCTACTTGGGTGGTAGACTGATGTCTTATACGTTTTGACCCCAAGTGCTAATAAAGTGTCTCGCCATCTCCTCCCCTTAAACTGTGTACCATGGTCGGTAATAATAGAAGATGGTCTACCGATCTCTGGGATATACAAATCAATAATCACCGCCAAAACCTTTGCTGTTGTTGCCCGATTAACCGGATATAGCTTTATATACTTGGTGTAGTGATCCATTATGATTACCAAGTATTTATATCTGTGCCGACCACCGCTACGGGGAAATGGCCCGCAGATATCCAAAAACACTTTTTCCAGTTTTGCGTTGGAAGTTATCGGTATCATGATACCCTCTGTCTTTTCATTGTTTACTTTTGCACATTGGCAGATCTTACAGGACTTGATGTATGTTCTCACCTTGCGGTTGATATTCTTGATCTTACAATTTTCCTCTAGAGCTTGTATCACTTTTAACGCTCCCATGTGACCATACCTGACATGGTAATCGATGATGACCTCCTTTTCGATTTGGTGTGGGATTATCACCTTCCATGTCTCATCGTCCAAAGCGGTTTTTATGAACAAAATTCCTTTGTTAAGGTGGTAATATTTAGAAATGGTTTCATCATTGGCTTCCAAACGACTCACAACGTTTTTCAGCTTAGGATCAGACTGCTGATGGATTCTGATGTTTATTAACAAAGCTTGTAAATCGGCTCTGGTCGTGAATATGTTATAAATTTTTACTAAGCTCTCCTTCTCTCCCTCGAAAGTCTGATCTTCCAGATTTATACGTGACAACACATCCGCTACCACGTTCTTCTTTCCTGGAATGTATTCCCATTTCAGGTCATATTCTTGTAGGGCGAGTACCCACCTAGCCAATCGGCCGTGACTCAATTTGCACCTACGAAGGAACGAGATGGATTTATGATCAGTTCGTACCGTGACTTGATATCCGAGAATGTACGTCCGGAACTTGCTGCATGCGAACACCACGCTCAACAATTCCTTTTCTGTCACACTGTAGTTCCTTTCGCACTGGTTCAGTGTGCGACTAGCGAAGCTTATTACCAGATGTTGTCCCTCCTCGTCTTCCTGGTATAATGTCGTTCCTAAGCTTAGATCGCTAGCGTCACAGTTTAGAAAGAACGGTTTCTTAAAATCTGGGTGACGAAGTATCACACTCTCCAGAAACTTCTCTTTTATCAACTGGAAAGTAATATCTTGATCTTCACCCCAAGTCCACTTGTTTTTGGCAGATAACTGTGGTTGAAACTTGGAGGTCAACTCGGAATATCGGCTCTGAAACTTCCTGTAATAGTTACAGAGTCCGAGGAAAGATTGCAATTGTTTCCTGTTTCTTGGTTGCGGGAACCTCTGAATTGCCTCCACTTTTTCTGCTGATGGTGTAATACCTCGGTCGTCTAGGTTGAATCCTAAGAATTGTACCTCGCGCGCTATGAATTTGGATTTCTCCAACTTCAGTGTTATATTGTTCTGCGCTAGTTTGTTTAGTACCAATTCCACTCTGTAACAGTGCTCCTCCCAGGTTCCGGATGTAATTAGTAAATCGTCAACATAGACGGTGGTAAATTGGAGCGCTTCTGGTCCCAAAATCTGGTCCATGCATGCCACAAATATGGCGACAGAATTGACAAGTCCGAAGGGCAGTCTCTTGAACTGGTAATTGCGCCCTTCGAAAATGAACGCTACATACTGGCGGCTTTGTGGATGTAGCTCCACCTGCCAATAACCACAGACCGTATCCCAGGTGCTAATAAATCTAGTACCATGAAAACGCTTTAAGATTTCTTCTATTTCACCGGGAGAAGTTCTGTCATTCACAATTGTCTTATTCAACTCACGCGCATCTAAACAGAGCCGGACTTGTCCGTCTTTCTTCGGAACAGCAATAATTGGACTAGTGTAAGGTGATTGACTAATCTCAATTATGTCATTGTCTATCATCTTGTTTATCTCTGTTCTCACGGCTTCTTTGAGCGACTGCGCTATTGGATATGACCTCCGGTTAAACTCTACGTTTTCTTTAAAACGAAGTTGGCACTGGTAGTTTTTTACCTTCCCTGGTTCATCAGAAAACACCGCCTTGTATTTCTCATATACAGCGATTATACGATCAGCCAGATGTGTTGGTATTTTCTTGTTATCGCTTCCGCACTGGAAATTCCGTATTTCTTGGATCTTAACTGACCATAAATCCTCTCCACCATGGTTGTATATTATGGGTTTACACAGAGGGCTGTTTCTAATAACATTTATTTTACGAAGTTGTTGATGTATAGGGCTGGGAAGTATAGTTGTGCTTCCTACCAGATCTGCGGTCCATGTTACTCCGTCTGGGAAAAGTGATACTTTATTTAAATTGAGATCAATTACCGCCGAATATCTACGAAGAATATCGCAACCGACTAAGATGTCAAATGGTAATCCGGTGGCGATTAAAAATTCCATGTCTAAAGCTATATCACGGCTAACGACACTTAACGAAACTTGCTTCCTAATGGTTTTATTCTGGCGGCCAGTTGCACCTACCAACACAATGTTGTTGACTGGTAACATTGGCAAAGTTTTTCCACATGTACATTGTATTCTCTCCAACTCATTGGAGTTTATTATTGAAATATTAGCTCCTGTGTCTATCATTATTTTAGCGGGAACTCCTTCCACCTCCGCTGTTATATAAATTATCTCATTATTACTGTTGCTGAGACTCTTCTCGTTCTCTTCCAAAAGTTCAGTTCGTATGTCTTTCAAATAATGGTTACTGATAATAGTGATGTTTTTATCATTGTTTGCTTGTTGCAAATCATACTTTTCTAACCCAGGAAGTATAAGCAGTAACGGGTCATCGTTGTTGATTACTGCCTCCTCTCGTTTAAAGCATTTTGGTCATTGTTTAAGTTATTGTTGACCGAGGCATCGTTCGGGAAACTCTGGTTTGTTTCCTGACGTTCTGTACCCTGGTTGATGTTTAACGCCCTGTTCGGTTGTCTGCCAAGATCTTCCAGGCTGGTACTTCGTCTTTCCTGTTCGTATCTTGGGCCGTCTCGTTCCGCACTCCTCCATCTTCGGTCGGCGCCGTGGAAGCTGCTCCTCCTCGGTTGATAATATCTCCTGGGTCCGCGATCTTCTGCTCTTATAAAATTTACCCTAGGACGCGACACTCGGTTATTACTATTGCTATTATTATTATTACTAATATTATTATTATAGTAATTTCGGTTAGGTGGGTAAGGTCTGTCACCATTATTGTTGGGATATGGATTTCTCTGACTGTATGGAACATTATTATTTTGTTGATAAAAGTGGTTTCGATTATTTGGGTAGGGGTTGTTATTTCTCACGCCGTTAAAATTTCCGTTAAACTGGTTATTACGCGGCTGGTTGTTAGGGCCGTCGTAATTACTGGGCTGGTTCCGGTTATTTGTATGGTTATTGCCGTTATTGGGGTAAGTAGTCGGCCTTGCTTCTGGTCTCTCATTTCTCTTCCTGCTCTGCCGATAATACTCTTCATTCTCGTATCCCTCCAATAACTCAGTCATTCCCTGGATCGTCTTGATCTGACTACCTCTCCGGGCCCTGATAATGTCCTCATCATAGTGATAAGATATCTTATTCACTAAACATTCTTCTGGGATTGCTGGCTCAAGGTGCTTTGCCATACACACCTTCCCCAAGAAATATGCCGTCATACTGCTACCTAATTGTGACCTGTATCTTCCGTTACAAATATTGTCACGTATCAAGTTCTGGGTGGTCTCAGACCAGTATTTTGTCTTAAACATTTTCCGGAACTGTTGGTAGTCGGAAATTTCACTCCGGTTGGCCATCCACCAATTATCTGTTATGTCTCGGAAAGACTCGTCGAATATCTCCCTGCTATGGCTCCATTGAGTAATTTTATGCTTGGTCAAATATTCTTCTACCCTGGCCAGGAACTCCATCGGCTTTCGTTTGTATTGCCGGAAGTTGAGCCACTCTCGGCTTTCGTTGACGGGCAATCCGGTGAAATGAGTCGGTCTGTTTCTAATCGCTTCCATCTCCTCTCGGCTTTGTCGCACCTGACCGGTGATATTGGCCATGGTCTCTTGTATATCATTACATCGTTCTGTGACCTGGTTTCGTACTTTTCCGAATTCTTCTTGATTTTCCTTTCTCTGTTCTTCTACCTTCCTACGACTATGTTCTTCGATATTTGTGAACTTGATGTTCACCACTTCTTTAAACTCATTCACCTCCTTTTCGGTCTGGTTGCACTTTCCATCAATCTCCCGAATCTGTCCATTGACCATTATATTTTCTTCTTCCATCTTCTTATTCATCGCTTTTTTGTTAACAGTGATTTCTTTATTCAGTTCTTCTCGCAACAATTCCATCCTTTCGTCCAGTTTGTCCAAATTCTCCTGATTTACCTCCCTTAACTCTTCTCTTAGAATTTGATTGTCCTCTCTCAATTCTTCCAATTTCTCCCCCATCTTCTCTTCCAACTTCCTGTTGTCTTCCTTCAATTCTTCCTTCAACTGTCGGTTGTTCTTCTCTATCTTCTTCCTGGTTTCATCGATTTTCTGATTGGTGTTCTCAATTTTATTAATCAATTCTTCTTTAGTTGACTTGAATTCTTCCTTGAACGATTGGTTGTCTTCCTTCAATTCTTCTAACTTCTTCCCCATCTCTTCTTCCATCTTCTTGTTATCTTCCTTCAAATTTTCTATGTTCTTGTTCATCCCAGTCAACTCTTCTTTTGTGGATTGATTATCCTTCTTCAATTCTTCTAACTTTTCTTCCATCTTCTTGCTGTTTTCTTCCATCTTCTCTTCCATCTTCTTGCTGTTTTCTTCCATCTTCTCTTCCATCTTCTTGCTGTTTTCTTCCATCTTCTTGTTTGTTGTTTCGATTTTATTTCCTAAATCTTCTTTCAAGGACTGGTTATCACTCCCCATTTTCTTACTCAAGTCTTCCTTCAATTCCCTACAATTTTCGTCCATTTTATTCTTACTGGATTTGATTTCTTCCATCATCATTCTGAGCATCTCTTGTATTGCCGCATTCTCTAATTGTGCGGGTTTTTCTAATTGTTCTTTCCGGACATTGACTTCCCCTGTCTGTGTGGGTATCTCCGGTTGTTCCTCTGGTTGCTCTGTTTGTTTGGACAACACCGATTGTAATACCTCTTCCAACTCTACTGGCGTTGCCTCTTTGTTGTCCATATCGACTTCTTTTTCGGCCTCCGCCGCCCGTTTCTTAGATGTTGCACGTCGTTGCATTTTCCCTTTATATTCTCTGGCTTTGTAGCTGTTGCCTAGCTCCAACTAGTGATTGGGCAGAATGTATTGGCCTTCCAATCGCTAATTAAAGCCCCTAAAGTTGTGCGCCAATTTGTAATAATAAATATAATAAATAAATGTGTGTTGATGATAAGCTGCTATTATGGAGTATGAGACTCCGATGTAATCAAGCCGCACTGTTTAGGCTAGCCAATTTGTAATAATAAAGTACAAAAATGATTGCTGTGTGTGTTCTTAAATTGGTGTGTAATTGGTGTGGCTCTCGACGTCTTACTGGCCTGAAACACTTCCTTAAGTTTCCCAGCTGGTCGAGTCCCGATGGTAGCAAGACTGGTCGAATAGCGTAAAGTTGATGAAGGAATATATCTGTTCAGCTTCGCCGAAAGTTTCAAAACAAAATTTATTGTTTTGAAGGAAATTTAAAAAAAAATTATGTTTATAAAAAAAAATAATTAAAAAAAAAATTTAATTTTATTAATTAATTAATTAGGATCAATTAATTAATATAGGGCTGTGAAGTTTTAAACAGTGTAATGCTCTTCTGAAAATTTTTATTAAAGTTTTAGTATAATTTAAATAATCTATCACCACTCATAAGACTGTCTGTAAACCAATCGATATTTGTTTACCTTTCTATTTTTTAGGTTATCTTCACTTACGGGTGGTAAAGTCCTTGTAGATTATCAATTAGAATTATATTATTGGTAATTAGTATTATTGAAGAAATAAAGAACTATTAAGTATTGAAAAGTATTAATGTTTTATTAAGTAACAGCAATATTGACTCTTATCGATTAGTATCGATTCTCAGGATATCGAAAAAAGTTACAAGTATATGTTATAAAAATTATATAGGGTTCTTTAAACAGCCAGTTATTACCAAAATCAGAGAAATCGGGCTAATATTCAAAAAGTATAACGTTACAATCAAATTAATAGTTATTAATAAACACAGACATTGAATAATAAATTGTAAATATAATAATTGTTTTCACCAAACAGCTGTGCTGAACCAAGAAGAGGCACTGGGATTGTCAAAGAAAGATGGCTGCCGTCAAGTCGATGAAAATGTTGCTCGTTCCTGCTGCATTCCAAATAATGTATTTTGACGCAATATTCCTGTTCTTGTGTCTGCAAATCTCTTGTTATATGTTGTGTAGTGACTGGTGTAGTGATTCTGGGTTGTATTTAGTATGTCTGTGTAATTATAAGTCAAACACTTTCTCCGATTCCGTCACTAATTTGGTTTAATGTATTATACAGTTTTCTAGTGTTTTATGGTGTTTTTCGGAGTAGATTTATATTGTTCTGTGTTATGGAGTGTTACTTGATCGTTTCTGTTATAATATGATAGTTTCAGAAGTATTTTACAAGTCACTCGCGATTTCACAATAACTCACTATACACTCACTTTGTATGACGATTATAGGTTAGGTTATCCACGTTATCAAAAGTATGTCATGTTAACCGTTCAACTACCAATAATTAACTAACTGTTTCCTTCAGTTTCAATTAAACTCTTAGCCCATATAATATTATCCTTAACATTGTTCAAAAATATTTTCACATCCTGTGTACATTTTACTATTTCACTATATGAATGCCTAAACTTTGGTTATTTGTCAATTTTATTCACTAGATTTGATTTAAATTAATCTTTCAGTTCATTCTGGTTATTTTCAGATTAAATAATGCCATTTTATAGTGTTTTCTGTCCAAAAAATAGTAATTTCACTTTCAGTTTGGTATACAAACTGTTTGGAAGTCAAAACATTAAAATTTACTTCCTGTCATTATATAAATTCAGCCATTTTATCAGTTATATTTAATATTAATAATTCTATATTGTATTAAAAGGTTCCTATTCCCTTATTTTCTGGAAATTAATTGAATTAGTTGTATTCTGAAACATTATTCTGAAATATATGACTCCCATGTCTAAATTTCTGAGTTTAGTCATTTTTATTTTTATTCATAATTCTGAATATAATTTATTAAAATCTCTCTAAATGGTATGTGCAATTATATGGCATGATCTCAAGTTTATTTTGTCTAAACTCCTTTTGTTTATTTGCATTTAATTGAGCAATTTCTCTGTTTTGATGAAGTTTGGTTTCCATTCTTTTGGCCTATGATTTTTTAAACAATTTTTCTTACAAAATATTTTACAAACAAATATATGATGTGTGATACCCTCTCTGACTTTTACAAATAGTATTATAAATTAAACATGCTTTCAAATTACACAAAAACAACTAGTATTGGCCACAATACAAACAATAGTCAAACAGAATAAAGAATATTTTTTTTCAAATCAGACATTTTGCAACAAAATTCCCATTTCCAAACATGGAAATATGGCTTACAAAAAAGGTTTTTTACTAACTAACATCTTAATTACTCTCTACTATTTACAAGTGGTAACTATTTTTATAGTTCTGATGTTAGTTGTTTCAGACCCAAACAAATGGCCTTATATCTAATACATTTTTAAACATTCTTGTACTATATACATAAAAAACCTTATATTTATATTCTTATTTCTAACTATTATTATAAGTAGGATTCTACCGTTTTTATACTGTCTTTACATTGTCTTTGGGGAATTGTACCCTGTCATTAACAAATAAATAGTATTAATTGTTCAAAAGGTATTATGAACTCTGTTTTCCTTTTTTCATGTAAAACAAAATGTTATTTTAAACAGATTCATGTCTTATGAACAACATATTGTCACAGTACATATTTTAAGTCATTGAAAAATGCATATTTCATTGCATCCAATGTTTGTGATTGCCAAGAATGAAACACAAGGTTCATTTTTTATAATACCCAAAACTATCACTGGTTCACTTTGCACTTATATATTATGTTAATGCTAAATGGTCGTATAGTCTTATTAACATAATAAATTGGTTAGCGTTTTTTTTCAATGGAGATTTGTTCCATGGGTACTATATTATTGTTTCATCTTAGTTCACAGGAAACTTTTACTTTATACACTTCTCTCTCTTAAATTTATATACATGTGGTTTTTATTTCGTTATACTTTTGTTTTTAGATATTTATTTTGGGGATATAGGGATTTGGGTGTCTTTTATAAGAGCATGACATCTTCTTCAGGATGCTGCCCTCTTCTTCTTTCTTCAGTCTTCTTTTCTCCTGCCTTCTGGGACTGGTATCTTCTCCATCTTCTTCTTGTTGCCATCAGGTTTCTTGGGATCTTCTCCATCTTCTTCTTGATTTCAGAAATACACAACCTGTATTGGTTGATCTTGGCTTATTTTAGGGTTTCTATTCTATTTATTCTTCCTCGTTGTGGGTTTGGTCATATTCAGTACTGCTTTGTTATTTACGTTTTTACCTTCCTGGGTTATACCTTGAAAACCTTTGGTCATGATACTGGTCTTGGATGACTCATCACTAGTAACTCCTTTTATTTTAACTTGTATTTTCTTTATAATAATGATTTCTTTCCACAGTTGCTATGAATTAATTAATTTATATTAAAATTAATGCTTTCTTCCAAATTTAAACATTATAACTTTATTATTCTAATGATCAATTGCCATTCAATATTATGCTTATATCTGTCACGCTACAATAGGCAAAAAGAATAAGAAAAGTCTATATTACTTTTTTATGTTGTATTACTCACCAAACATTTTCGCATGTGATAACTAGTAGATTGTAGTTGGTGTCTTCAGATAACGAAGGACATGAAGGTCTTTGTAGCACGTTTACTTGACTGGTATGCAAGACTAGCTCTCTTCATCGTCACACGTCATAGTTCAACCTACACACACAAACTTCGGACATGTATATATATCTGTCGTACGGTATGTGCATACAAGCGTATGCACATACACGTACAGCATTCATACTTGTATAGACGTATATACCCTTCACTTACGTATATCGAAATATACTGTAAGGAAGAATACATATGCCATACCCTCATTCACACACGCAAACACCCATTCAGACAGAATATATATACAGTAAGCATACAATGACACTTACCGAGTAAACGTAGAAGGAATCTCTCTATAAGGAAACGCATGTAATCGTCTTATGGAACTTACAGTATTCGCATTTTAAACACAGAGGCATGAATTGCAAAGAAATGTATGTACTTTCTGTTCCCAAATAAACGTTGTTCCACCTGCAGAAACAAAATGACAAATTATATAAAAGTCTTTGGGCATAAAAGTATATTTGTGCAACAGATGTATACATTTTGCTGTCACGTGTGATTCATTTATACAGAGATTCTGTCGTTTTCACGGCACGAGAACGCCATCTATATAATTTTCAATTGAGATATATGTGTACGTAAATGTAAGGTACATGCAGTTAGTAAAGTTATCCGCTCAAATAAGTTGGCAACAGCACTTCTGTTTCACGAAATTCCCTGTTTACTTTAGTCTGGATATATTCTACGTCCCATATTACCCTTTCGCAATGACACCAAGGCGATTAATTCTATATTTGCGAAGCAATTGTTATTATATATTTTTTTAAATGTATCTCCGTACGTGAAGAATGCTGAAACGTTACTGCATGACTTGTAATCGCTAACTAGAAAACTCAAGAACATTACTATATAGAATTATATTTTTAATTTTGCCTAAAATTTAATAGAGTTTTAAGCGTATAAGAAGACCGATATATTCCCGAATCCCTGTGTCGTAAAAAGAAATACTAAAGACTGTTATTAAATCTAAATGCGGCCAGTGAAATCGCCTATGCATGAGCATTTAATAATAATTAACATTAATTTGCAAACTTACATTTTTGTTTATTATAAGTATTTGATAATTTTCCACATTCCTCTAAGGAACGTTATTCTCGTTTAGTTGTGATTGAGTAGAAAACAATCACTATAATAATACATGGTTTATGCATCTTCTTTCCAAATCATATATTAACATTATTTTGCAATTTAATAGATTTATAACACCTCTTCATACCCCTTGAAAACCACTTTGCTATTGACCACAGGTTTTCTCCTACACATTTTAATAGATTTTGTTCATATTGCGTATTAATGTAGCTTTAATGTCTGCTGAAATAATTATCAATGTCACATACTGCTGACAATTACTCATTTAAAAATTATTGTGTTTTAGTATTTACGGTTTAGGCCTTCCTTTTGATTCTCAGCTCTGCTAGTGCACTTCCAATAGTGACAAATTTATGTTCTAAACTTTCTTGTGTCTAGTTGCCGTTCATTGCTGTTGTATGCATTATCTCAAAGCAAAATTAACTTTCAGATTTTTCTAAAACCAGAAGATATAAAATAATTTTAACTCCTGTATTTAGAATCAGCATAGAGGTATGCTAACAACCTTGAAACAAATATATGTCCGAAATAAACCTGATGATTGGCGTGTACATAAAATTTAGTTAAAAAAATTCACCGTTACAAACACACTCACAAATAGGCAAAAAGAATAAGAAAAGTCTATATTACTTTTTTATGTTATATTACTCACCAAACATTTTCGCATGTGATAACTAGTAGATTGTAGTTGGTGTCTTCAGATAACGAAGGACATGAAGGTCTTTGTAGCACGTTTACTTGACTGGTATGCAAGACTAGCTCTCTTCATCGTCACACGTCATAGTTCAACCTACACACACAAACTTCGGACATGTATATATATCTGTCGTACGGTATGTGCATACAAGCGTATGCACATACACGTACAGCATTCATACTTGTATAGACGTATATACCCTTCACTTACGTATATCGAAATATACTGTAAGGAAGAATACATATGCCATACCCTCATTCACACACGCAAACACCCATTCAGACAGAATATATATACAGTAATCATACAATGACACTTACCGAGTAAACGTGGAAGGAATCTCTCCTTAAAGAAACGCATGTAATCGTCTTATGGAACATATTATATTTTTAATTTTCCCTAAAATTTAATAGAGTTTTAAGCGTATAAGAAGACCGATATATTCCCGAATCCCTGTGTCGTAAAAAGAAATACTAAAGACTGTTATTAAATCTAAATGCGGCCAGTGAAATCGCCTATGCATGAGCATTTAATAATTATTAACATTAATTTGCAAACTTACATTTTTGTTTACCATAAGTATTTGATAATTTTCCACATTCGTCTAAGAAACGTTATTCTCGTTTAGTTGTGATTGAGTAGAAAACAATCACTAAAATAATACATGGTTTATGCATCTTCTTTTCCAAATCATATATTAACATTACTTTGCAATTTAATAGATTTATAAAACCTCTTCATACCCCTTGAAAACCACTTTGCTATTGACCACAGGTTTTCTCCTACACATTTTAATAGATTTTGTTCATATTGCGTATTAATGTAGTTTTAATGTCTGCTGAAATAATTATCAATGTCACATACTGCTGACAATTACTCATTATAAATTATTGTGTTTTAGTATTTACGGTTTGGGCCTTCCTTTTGATTCTCAGCTCTGCTAGTGCACTTCCAATAGTGACAAATTTATGTTCTAAACTTTCTTGTGTCTAGTTGCAGCTCATTGCTGTTGTATGCATTATCTCAAAGCAAAATTAACTTTCAGATTTTTCTAAAACCAGAAGATATAAAATAATTTTAACTCCTGTTTTTAGAATCAGCATAGAGGTATGCTAACAACCTTGAAACAAATATATGTCCGAAATAAACCTGATGATTGGCGTGTACATAAAATTTAGTTAAAAAAATTCACCGTTACAAACACACTCACAAATAGGCAAAAAAAATAAGAAAAGTCTATATTACTTTTTTATGTTATATTACTCACCAAACATTTTCGCATGTGATAACTAGTAGATTGTAGTTGGTGTCTTCAGATAACGAAGGACATGAAGGTCTTTGTAGCACGTTTACTTGACTGGTATGCAAGACTAGCTCTCTTCATCTTCACACGTCATAGTTCAACCTACACACACAAACTTCGGACATGTATATATATCTGTCGTACGGTATGTGCATACAAGCGTATGCACATACACGTACAGCATTCATACTTGTATAGACGTATATACCCTTCACTTACGTATATCGAAATATACTGTAAGGAAGAATACATATGCCATACCCTCATTCACACACGCAAACACCCATTCAGACAGAATATATATACAGTAAGCATACAATGACACTTACCGAGTAAACGTAGAAGGAATCTCTCTATAAGGAAACGCATGTAATCGTCTTATGGAACTTACAGTATTCGCATTTTAAACACAGAGGCATGAATTGCAAAGAAATGTATGTACTTTCTGTTCCCAAATAAACGTTGTTCCACCTGCAGAAACAAAATGACAAATTATATAAAAGTCTTTGGGCATAAAAGTATATTTGTGCAACAGGTGTATACATTTTGCTGTCACGTTTGATTCATTTGTACAGAGATTCTGTCGTTTTCACGGCACGAGAACGCCATCTATATAATTTTCAATTGAGATATATGTGTACGTAAATGTAAGGTACATGCAGTTAGTAAAGTTATCCGCTCAAATAAGTTGGCAACAGCACTTCTGTTTCACGAAATTCCCTGTTTACTTTAGTCTGGATATATTCTACGTCACATATTATCCTTTCGCAATGACACCAAGGCGATTAATTCTATATTTGCGAAGCAATTGTTATTATATATTTTTTTAAATGTATCTCCGTACGTGAAGAATGCTGAAACGTTACTGCATGACTTGTAATCGCTAACTAGAAAACTCAAGAACATTACTATATAGAATTATATTTTTAATTTTGCCTAAAATTTAATAGAGTTTTAAGCGTATAAGAAGACCGATATATTCCCGAATCCCTGTGTCGTAAAAAGAAATACTAAAGACTGTTATTAAATCTAAATGCGGCCAGTGAAATCGCCTATGCATGAGCATTTAATAATAATTAACATTAATTTGCAAACTTACATTTTTGTTTATTATAAGTATTTGATAATTTTCCACATTCCTCTAAGGAACGTTATTCTCGTTTAGTTGTGATTGAGTAGAAAACAATCACTAAAATAATACATGGTTTATGCATCTTCTTTTCCAAATCATATATTAACATTGTTTTGCAATTTAATAGATTTATAACACCTCTTCATACCCCTTGAAAACCACTTTGCTATTGACCACAGGTTTTCTCCTACACATTTTAATAGATTTTGTTCATATTGCGTATTAATGTAGCTTTAATGTCTGCTGAAATAATTATCAATGTCACATACTGCTGACAATTACTCATTTAAAAATTATTGTGTTTTAGTATTTACGGTTTGGGCCTTCCTTTTGATTCTCAGCTCTGCTAGTGCACTTCCAATAGTGACAAATTTATGTTCTAAACTTTCTTGTGTCTAGTTGCCGTTCATTGCTGTTGTATGCATTATCTCAAAGCAAAATTAACTTTCAGATTTTTCTAAAACCAGACGATATAAAATAATTTTAACTCCTGTTTTTAGAATCAGCATAGAGGTATGCTAACAACCTTGAAACAAATATATGTCCGAAATAAACCTGATGATTGGCGTGTACATAAAATTTAGTTAAAAAAATTCACCGTTACAAACACACTCACAAATAGGCAAAAAGAATAAGAAAAGTCTATATTACTTTTTTATGTTATATTACTCACCAAACATTTTCGCATGTGATAACTAGTAGATTGTAGTTGGTGTCTTCAGATAACGAAGGACATGAAGGTCTTTGTAGCACGTTTACTTGACTGGTATGCAAGACTAGCTCTCTTCATCGTCACACGTCATAGTTCAACCTACACACACAAACTTCGGACATGTATATATATCTGTCGTACGGTATGTGCATACAAGCGTATGCACATACACGTACAGCATTCATACTTGTATAGACGTATATACCCTTCACTTACGTATATCGAAATATACTGTAAGGAAGAATACATATGCCATACCCTCATTCACACACGCAAACACCCATTCAGACAGAATATATATACAGTAAGCATACAATGACACTTACCGAGTAAACGTAGAAGGAATCTCTCTATAAGGAAACGCATGTAATCGTCTTATGGAACTTACAGTATTCGCATTTTAAACACAGAGGCATGAATTGCAAAGAAATGTATGTACTTTCTGTTCCCAAATAAACGTTGTTCCACCTGCAGAAACAAATATGACAAATTATATAAAAGTCTTTGGGCATAAAAGTATATTTGTGCAACAGATGTATACATTTTGCTGTCACGTGTGATTCATTTGTACAGAGATTCTGTCGTTTTCACGGCACGAGAACGCCATCTATATAATTTTCAATTGAGATATATGTGTACGTAAATGTAAGGTACATGCAGGTAGTAAAGTTATCCGCTCAAATAAGTTGGCAACAGCACTTCTGTTTCACGAAATTCCCTGTTTACGTTAGTCTGGATATATTCTACGTCCCATATTATCCTTTCGCAATGACACCAAGGCGATTACTTCTATATTTGCAAAGCAATTGTTATTATATATTTTTTTAAATGTATCTCCGTACGTGAAGAATGCTGAAACGTTACTGAATGACTTGTAATCCCTAACTGGAAAACTCAAGAACATTCCTATATATAATTAAATTTTTAATTTTGCCTAAAATTTCTTGAGTTTTAGGCGTATAAGAAGACCGATATATTCCCGAATCCCTGTGTCGTAAAAAGAAATACTAAAGACTGTTATTAAATCTAATTGCGGCCAGTGAAATCGCCTATGCATGAGCATTTAGTAATAATTAACATTAATTTGCAAACTTACATTTATGTTTACCATAAGTATTTGATAAATTTTCCACATTCCTGTTAGGCACGTTATTCTCGTTTAGTTGTGATTGAGTAGAAAACAATCACTAAAATAATACATGGTTTATGCATCTTCTTTTCCAAATCTTATATAAACATTACTTTCCAATTTAATAGATTTATAACATTTCTTCATACTCCTTGAAAACCACTTTGCTATTGACCACAGGTTTTCTCCTACACATTTTAATAGATTTTGTTCATATTGCGTATTAATGTAGCTTGAATGTCTGCTGAAATAATTATCAATGTCACATACTGCTGACAATTACTCATTTTAAAATTAATGTGTTTTAGTATTTACGGTTCGAGCCTTCCTTTTGATTCTCAGCTCTGGTAGTGCACTTCCAATAGTGAGAAATTTATGTTCTAAACTTTCTTGTGTCTAGTTGCCGTTCATTGCTGTTGTATGCATTATCTCAAAGCAAAATTAACTTCCAGATTTTTCTAAAACCAGACGATATAAAATAATTTTAACTCCTGTTTTTAGAATCAGCATAGAGGTATGCTAACAACCTTGAAACAAATATATGTCTGAAATAAACCTGATGATTGGCGTGTACATAAAATTTAGTTAAAAAAATTCACCGTTACAAACACACTCACAAATAGGCAAAAAGAATAAGAAAAGTCTATATTACTTTTTTATGTTATATTACTCACCAAACATTTTCGCATGTGATAACTAGTAGATTGTAATTGGTGTCTTCAGATAACGAAGGACATGAAGGTCTTTGTAGCACGTTTACTTGACTGGTATGCAAGACTAGCTCTCTTCATCGTCACACGTCATAGTTCAACCTACACACACAAACTTCGGACATGTATATATATCTGTCGTACGGTATGTGCATACAAGCGTATGCACATACACGTACAGCATTCATACTTGTATAGACGTATATACCCTTCACTTACGTATATCGAAATATACTGTAAGGAAGAATACATATGCCATACCCTCATTCACACACGCAAACACCCATTCAGACAGAATATATATACAGTAAGCATACAATGACACTTACCGAGTAAACGTAGAAGTAATCTCTCCTTAAAGAAACGCATGTAATCGTCTTATGGAACATACAGTATTCGCATTTTAAACACAGCTGCATGAATTGCAAAGAAATGTATGTACTTCCTGTTCCCAAATAAACGTTGTTCCACCTGCAGAAACAAATATGGCAAATTATATAAAAAGTCTTTGGGCATAAAAGTATATTTGTGCAACAAATGTATAGATTTTGCTGTCACGTGTGATTCATTTGTACAGAGATTCTGTCGTTTTCACGGCACGAGAACGCCATCTATATAATTTTCAATTGAGATATATGTGTACGTAAATGTAAGGTTCATGCAGTTAGTAAAGTTATCCGCTCAAATAAGTTGGCAACAGCACTTCTCTTTCACGAAATTCCCTGTTTACTTTAGTCTGGATATATTCTACGTCCCATATTATACTTTCGCAATGACACCAAGGCGATTACTTCTATATTTGCGAAGCAATTGTTATTATATATTTTTTTAAATGTATCTCCGTACGTGAAGAATGCTGAAACGTTACTGAATGACTTGTAATCCCTAACTGGAAAACTCAAGAACATTCCTATATAGAATTAAATTTTTAATTTTGACTAAAATTTCTTGAGTTTTAGGCGTATAAGAAGACCGATATATTCCCGAATCCCTGTATCGTAAAAAGAAATACTAAAGACTGTTATTAAATTTAAATGCGGCCAGTGAAATCGCCTATGCATGAGCATTTAATAATAATTAACATTAATTTGCAAACTTACATTTTTGTTTATTATAAGTATTTGATAATTTTCCACATTCCTCTAAGGAACGTTATTCTCGATTAGTTGTGATTGAGTAGAAAACAATCACTAAAATAATACATGGTTTATGCATCTTCTTTTCCAAATCATATATTAACATTATTTTGCAATTTAATAGATTTATAACACCTCTTCATACCCCTTGAAAACCACTTTGCTATTGACCACAGGTTTTCTCCTACACATTTTAATAGATTTTGTTCATATTGCGTATTAATGTAGCTTTAATGTCTGCTGAAATAATTATCAATGTCACATACTGCTGACAATTACTCATTTAAAAATTATTGTGTTTTAGTATTTACGGTTTGGGCCTTCCTTTTGATTCTCAGCTCTGCTAGTGCACTTCCAATAGTGACAAATTTATGTTCTAAACTTTCTTGTGTCTAGTTGCCGTTCATTGCTGTTGTATGCATTATCTCAAAGCAAAATTAACTTTCAGATTTTTCTAAAACCAGACGATATAAAATAATTTTAACTCCTGTTTTTAGAATCAGCATAGAGGTATGCTAACAACCTTGAAACAAATATATGTCCGAAATAAACCTGATGATTGGCGTGTACATAAAATTTAGTTAAAAAAATTCACCGTTACAAACACACTCACAAATAGGCAAAAAGAATAAGAAAAGTCTATATTACTTTTTTATGTTATATTACTCACCAAACATTTTCGCATGTGATAACTAGTAGATTGTAGTTGGTGTCTTCAGATAACGAAGGACATGAAGGTCTTTGTAGCACGTTTACTTGACTGGTATGCAAGACTAGCTCTCTTCATCGTCACACGTCATAGTTCAACCTACACACACAAACTTCGGACATGTATATATATCTGTCGTACGGTATGTGCATACAAGCGTATGCACATACACGTACAGCATTCATACTTGTATAGACGTATATACCCTTCACTTACGTATATCGAAATATACTGTAAGGAAGAATACATATGCCATACCCTCATTCACACACGCAAACACCCATTCATACAGAATATATATACAGTAAGCATACAATGACACTTACCGAGTAAACGTAGAAGGAATCTCTCCTTAAAGAAACGCATGTAATCGTCTTATGGAACATATTATATTTTTAATTTTCCCTAAAATTTAATAGAGTTTTAAGCGTATAAGAAGACCGATATATTCCCGAATCCCTGTGGCGTAAAAGAAATACTAAAGACTGTTATTAAATCTAAATGCGGCCAGTGAAATCGCCTATGCATGAGCATTTAATAATTATTAACATTAATTTGCAAACTTACATTTTTGTTTACCATAAGTATTTGATAATTTTCCACATTCGTCTAAGAAACGTTATTCTCGTTTAGTTGTGATTGAGTAGAAAACAATCACTAAAATAATACATGGTTTATGCATCTTCTTTTCCAAATCATATATTAACATTACTTTGCAATTTAATAGATTTATAAAACCTCTTCATACCCCTTGAAAACCACTTTGCTATTGACCACAGGTTTTCTCCTACACATTTTAATAGATTTTGTTCATATTGCGTATTAATGTAGCTTTAATGTCTGCTGAAATAATTATCAATGTCACATACTGCTGACAATTACTCATTATAAATTATTGTGTTTTAGTATTTACGGTTTGGGCCTTCCTTTTGATTCTCAGCTCTGCTAGTGCACTTCCAATAGTGACAAATTTATGTTCTAAACTTTCTTGTGTCTAGTTGCCGTTCATTGCTGTTGTATGCATTATCTCAAAGCAAAATTAACTTTCAGATTTTTCTAAAACCAGAAGATATAAAATAATTTTAACTCCTGTTTTTAGAATCAGCATAGAGGTATGCTAACAACCTTGAAACAAATATATGTCGGAAATAAACCTGATGATTGGCGTGTACATAAAATTTAGTTAAAAAAATTCACCGTTACAAACACACTCACAAATAGGCAAAAAGAATAAGAAAAGTCTATATTACTTTTTTATGTTATATTACTCACCAAACATTTTCGCATGTGATAACTAGTAGATTGTAGTTGGTGTCTTCAGATAACGAAGGACATGAAGGTCTTTGTAGCACGTTTACTTGACTGGTATGCAAGACTAGCTCTCTTCATCGTCACACGTCATAGTTCAACCTACACACACAAACTTCGGACATGTATATATATCTGTCGTACGGTATGTGCATACAAGCGTATTCACATACACGTACAGCATTCATACTTGTATAGACGTATATACCCTTCACTTACGTATATCGAAATATACTGTAAGGAAGAATACATATGCCATACCCTCATTCACACACGCAAACACCCATTCAGACAGAATATATATACAGTAAGCATACAATGACACTTACCGAGTAAACGAAGAAGGAATCTCTCTATAAGGAAACGCATGTAATCGTCTTATGGAACTTACAGTATTCGCATTTTAAACACAGAGGCATGAATTGCAAAGAAATGTATGTACTTTCTGTTCCCAAATAAACGTTGTTCCACCTGCAGAAACAAATATGACAAATTATATAAAAGTCTTTGGGCATAAAAGTATATTTGTGCAACAGATGTATACATTTTGCTGTCACGTGTGATTCATTTGTACAGAGATTCTGTCGTTTTCACGGCACGAGAACGCCATCTATATAATTTTCAATTGAGATATATGTGTACGTAAATGTAAGGTACATGCAGTTAGTAAAGTTATCCGCTCAAATAAGTTGGCAACAGCACTTCTGTTTCACGAAATTCACTGTTTACTTTAGTCTGGATATATTCTACGTCCCATATTATCCTTTCGCAATGACACCAAGGCGATTACTTCTATATTTGCGAAGCAATTGTTATTATATATTTTTTTAAATGTATCTCCGTACGTGAAGAATGCTGAAACGTTACTGCATGACTTGTAATCGCTAACTGGAAAACTCAAGAACATTACTATATAGAATTATATTTTTAATTTTGCCTAAAATTTAATAGAGTTTTAAGCGTATAAGAAGACCGATATATTCCCGAATCCCTGTGTCGTAAAAAGAAATACTAAAGACTGTTATTAAATCTAAATGCGGCCAGTGAAATCGCCTATGCATGAGCATTTAATAATAATTAACATTAATTTGCAAACTTACATTTTTGTTTATTATAAGTATTTGATAATTTTCCACATTCCTCTAAGGAACGTTATTCTCGTTTAGTTGTGATTGAGTAGAAAACAATCACTATAATAATACATGGTTTATGCATCTTCTTTTCCAAATCATATATTAACATTACTTTGCAATTTAATAGATTTATAAAAACTCTTCATACCCCTTGAAAACCACTTTGCTGTTGACCACAGGTTTTCTCCTACACATTTTAATAGATTTTGTTCATATTGCGTATTAATGTAGCTTTAATGTCTGCTGAAATAATTATCAATGTCACATACTGCTGACAATTACTCATTTAAAAATTATTGTGTTTTAGTATTTACGGTTTGGGCCTTCCTTTTGATTCTCAGCTCTGCTAGTGCACTTCCAATAGTGACAAATTTATGTTCTAAACTTTCTTGTGTCTAGTTGCCGTTCATTGCTGTTGTATGCATTATCTCAAAGCAAAATTAACTTTCAGATTTTTCTAAAACCAGTCGATATAAAATAATTTTAACTCCTGTTTTTAGAATCAGCATAGAGGTATGCTAACAACCTTGAAACAAATATATGTCCGAAATAAACCTGATGATTGGCGTGTACATAAAATTTAGTTAAAAAAATTCACCGTTACAAACACACTCACAAATAGGCAAAAGAATAAGAAAAGTCTATATTACTTTTTTATGTTATATTACTCACGAAACATTTTCGCATGTGATAACTAATAGATTGTAGTTGGTGTCTTCAGATAACGAAGGACATGAAGGTCTTTGTAGCACGTTTACTTGACTGGTATGCAAGACTAGCTCTCTTCATCGTCACACGTCATAGTTCAACCTACACACACAAACTTCGGACATGTATATATATCTGTCGTACGGTATGTGCATACAAGCGTATGCACATACACGTACAGCATTCATACTTGTATAGACGTATATACCCTTCACTTACGTATATCGAAATATACTGTAAGGAAGAATATGTATGCCATACCCTCATTCACACACGCAAACACCCATTCAGACAGAATATATATACAGTAAGCATACAATGACACTTACCGAGTAAACGTAGAAGGAATCTCTCCTTAAGGAAACGCATGTAATCGTCTTATGGAACATACAGTATTAGCATTTTAAACACAGCGTCATGAATTGCAAAGAAATGTATGTACTTCCTGTTCCCAAATAAACGTTGTTCCACCTGCAGAAACAAATATGACAAATTATATAAAAGTCTTTGGGCATAAAAGTATATTTGTGCAATAAATGTATACATTTTGCTGTCACGTGTGATTCATTTGTACAGAGATTCTGTCGTTTTCACGGCACGAGAACGCCATCTATATAATTTTCAATTGAGATATATTTGGACGTAAATGTAAGGTTCATGCAGTTAGTAAAGTTATCCGCTCAAATAAGTTGGCAACAGCACTTCTGTTTCACGAAATTCACTGTTTACTTTAGTCTGGATATATTCTACGTCCCATATTATCTTTACGCAATAACAACACGACGATTACTTCTATATTTGCGAAGCAATTGTTATTATATATTTTTTTAAATGTATCCCCGTACGTGAAGAATGCTGAAACGTTACTGAATGACTTGTAATCCCTAACTGGAAAATTCAAGAACATTCCTATATAGAATTAAATTTTTAATTTTGCCTAAAATTTCTTGAGTTTTAGGCGTATAAGAAGACCGATATATTCCCGAATCCCTGTGTCGTAAAAAGAAATACTAAAGACTGTTATTAAATCTAATTGCGGCCAGTGAAATCGCCTATGCATGAGCATTTAGTAATAATTAACATTAATTTGCAAACTTACATTTATGTTTACCGTAAGTATTTGATAAATTTTCCACATTCCTGTTAGGCACGTTATTCTCGTTTAGTTGTGATTGAGTAGAAAAAAATCACTAAAATAATACATGGTTTATGCATCTTCTTTTCCAAATCTTATATTAACATTACTTTCCAATTTAATAGATTTATAACATCTCTTCATACTCCTTGAAAACCACTTTGCTATTGACCACAGTTTTTCTCCTACACATTTTAATAGATTTTGTTCATATTGCGTATTAATGTAGCTTTAATGTCTGCTGAAATAATTATCAATGTCACATACTGCTGACAATTACTCATTTAAAAATTATTGTGTTTTAGTATTTACGGTTTGGGCCTTCCTTTTGATTCTCAGCTCTGCTAGTGCACTTCCAATAGTGACAAATTTATGTTCTAAACTTTCTTGTGTCTAGTTGCCGTTCATTGCTGTTGTATGCATTATCTCAAAGCAAAATTAACTTTCAGATTTTTCTAAAACCGGACGATATAAAATAATTTTAACTCCTGTTTTTAAAATCAGCATAGAGGTATGCTAACAACCTTGAAACAAATATATGTCCGAAATAAACCTGATGATTGGCGTGTACATAAAATTTAGTTAAAAAAATTCACCGTTACAAACACACTCACAAATAGGCAAAAGAATAAGAAAAGTCTATATTACTTTTTATGTTATATTACTCACCAAACATTTTCGCATGTGATAACTAATAGATTGTAGTTGGTGTCTTCAGATAACGAAGGACATGAAGGTCTTTGTAGCACGTTTACTTGACTGGTATGCAAGACTAGCTCTCTTCATC
Organism: Magicicada septendecula; assembly: GCA_034769895.1. Taxonomy (NCBI): domain Eukaryota; kingdom Metazoa; phylum Arthropoda; class Insecta; order Hemiptera; family Cicadidae; genus Magicicada; species Magicicada septendecula. The sequence goes on from CM068372.1 coordinate 140,322,201, forward strand.
GTCACACGTCATAGTTCAACCTACACACACAAACTTCGGACATGTATATATATCTGTCGTACCGTATGTGCATACAAGCGTATGCACATACACGTACAGAATTCATACTTGTATAGACGTATATACCCTTCACTTACGTATATCGAAATATACTGTAAGGAAGAATACATATGCCATACCCTCATTCACACACGCAAACACCCATTCAGACAGAATATATATACAGTAAGCATACAATGACACTTACCGAGTAAACGTAGAAGGAAACTCTCCTTAAGGAAACGCATGTAATCGTCTTATGGAACATACAGTATTCGCATTTTAAACACAGCGGCATGAATTGCAAAGAAATGTATGTACTTCCTGTTCCCAAATAAACGTTGTTCCACCTGCAGAAACAAATATGACAAATTATATAAAAGTCTTTGGGCATAAAAGTATATTTGTGCAACAAATGTATACATTTTGCTGTCACGTGTGATTCATTTGTACAGAGATTCTGTCGTTTTCACGGCACGAGAACGCCATCTATATAATTTTCAATTGAGATATATTTGGACGTAAATGTAAGGTTCATGCAGTTAGTAAAGTTATCCGCTCAAATAAGTTGGCAACAGCACTTCTCTTTCACGAAATTCCCTGTTTACTTTAGTCTGGATATATTCTACGTCCCATATTATACTTTCGCAATGACACCAAGGCGATTACTTCTATATTTGCGAAGCAATTGTTATTATATATTTTTTTAAATGTATCTCCGTACGTGAAGAATGCTGAAACGTTACTGCATGACTTGTAATCCCTAACTGGAAAACTCAAGAACATTACTATATAGTATTATATTTTTAATTTTCCCTAAAATTTAATAGAGTTTTAAGCGTATAAGAAGACCGATATATTCCCGAATCCCTGTGTCGTAAAAAGAAATACTAAAGACTGTTATTAAATCTAAATGCGGCCAGAGAAATCGCCTATGCATGAGCATTTAATAATAATTAACATTAATTTGCAAACTTACATTTTTGTTTACCATAAGTATTTGATAATTTTCCACATTCCTCTAAGAAACGTTATTCTCGTTTAGTTGTGATTGAGTAGAAAACAATCACTAAAATAATACATGGTTTATGCATCTTCTTTTCCAAATCATATATTAACATTACTTTGCAAATTAATAGATTTATAAAACCTCTTCATACCCCTTGAAAACCACTTTGCTATTGACCACAGGTTTTCTCCTACACATTTTAATAGATTTTGTTCATATTGGGTATTAATGTAGTTTTAATGTCTGCTGAAATAATTATCAATGTCACATACTGCTGACAATTACTCATTTAAAAATTATTGTGTTTTAGTGTTTACGGTTTGGGCCTTCCTTTTGATTCTCAGCTCTGCTAGTGCACTTCCAATAGTGACAAATTTATGTTCTAAACTTTCTTGTGTCTAGTTGCCGTTCATTGCTGTTGTATGCATTATCTCAAAGCAAAATTAACTTTCAGATTTTTCTAAAACCAGACGATATAAAATAATTTTAACTCCTGTTTTTAAAATCAGCATAGAGGTATGCTAACAACCTTGAAACAAATATATGTCCGAAATAAACCTGATGATTGGCGTGTACATAAAATTTAGTTAAAAAAATTCACCGTTAAAACACACTCACAAATAGGCAAAAAGAATAAGAAAAGTATATATTACTTTTTTATGTTATATTACTCACCAAACATTTTCGCATGTGATAACTAGTAGATTGTAGTTGGTGTCTTCAGATAACGAAGGACATGAAGGTCTTTGTAGCACGTTTACTTGACTGGTATGCAAGACTAGCTCTCTTCATCGTCACACGTCATAGTTCAACCTACACACACAAACTTCGGACATGTATATATATCTGTCGTACGGTATGTGCATACAAGCGTATGCACATACACGTACAGCATTCATACTTGTATAGACGTATATACCCTTCACTTACGTATATCGAAATATACTGTAAGGAAGAATACATATGCCATACCCTCATTCACACACGCAAACACCCATTCAGACAGAATATATATACAGTAAGCATACAATGACACTTACCGAGTAAACGTAGAAGGAATCTCTCCTTAAGGAAACGCATGTAATCGTCTTATGGAACATACAGTATTCGCATTTTAAACACAGCTGCATGAATTGCAAAGAAATGTATGTACTTTCTGTTCCCAAATAAACGTTGTTCCACCTGCAGAAACAAATATGGCAAATTATATAAAAGTCTTTGGGCATAAAAGTATATTTGTGCAACAAATGTATACATTTTGCTGTCACGTGTGATTCATTTGTACAGAGATTCTGTCGTTTTCACGGCACGAGAACGCCATCTATATAATTTTCAATTGAGATATATGTGTGCGTAAATGTAAGGTTCATGCAGTTAGTAAAGTTATCCGCTCAAATAAGTTGGCAACAGCACTTCTCTTTCACGAAATTCCCTGTTTACTTTAGTCTGGATATATTCTACGTCCCATATTATACTTTCGCAATGACACCAAGGCGATTACTTCTATATTTGCGAAGCAATTGTTATTATATATTTTTTTAAATGTATCTCCGTACGTGAAGAATGCTGAAACGTTACTGCATGACTTGTAATCCCTAACTGGAAAACTCAAGAACATTACTATATAGTATTATATTTTTAATTTTCCCTAAAATTTAATAGAGTTTTAAGCGTATAAGAAGACCGATATATTCCCGAATCCCTGTGTCGTAAAAAGAAATACTAAAGACTGTTATTAAATCTAAATGCGGCCAGTGAAATCGCCTATGCATGAGCATTTAATAATAATTAACATTAATTTGCAAACTTACATTTTTGTTTACCAGAAGTATTTGATAATTTTCCACATTCCTCTAAGAAACGTTATTCTCGTTTAGTTGTGATTGAGTAGAAAACAATCACTAAAATAATACATGGTTTATGCATCTTCTTTTCCAAATCATATATTAACATTACTTTGCAATTTAATAGATTTATAAAACCTCTTCATACCCCTTGAAAACCACTTTGCTATTGACCACAGGTTTTCTCCTACACATTTTAATAGATTTTGTTCATATTGCGTATTAATGTAGCTTTAATGTCTGCTGAAATAATTATCAATGTCACATACTGCTGACAATTACTCATTTAAAAATTATTGTGTTTTAGTATTTACGGTTTGGGCCTTCCTTTTGATTCTCAGCTCTGCTAGTGCACTTCCAATAGTGACAAATTTATGTTCTAAACTTTCTTGTGTCTAGTTGCCGTTCATTGCTGTTGTATGCATTATCTCAAAGCAAAATAACTTTCAGATTTTTCTAAAACCAGACGATATAAAATAATTTTAACTCCTGTTTTTAAAATCAGCATAGAGGTATGCTAACAACCTTGAAACAAATATATGTCCGAAATAAACCTGATGATTGGCGTGTACATAAAATTTAGTTAAAAAAATTCACCGTTACAAACACACTCACAAATAGGCAAAAAGAATAAGAAAAGTCTATATTACTTTTTTATGTTATATTACTCACCAAACATTTTCGCATGTGATAACTAATAGATTGTAGTTGGTGTCTTCAGATAACGAAGGACATGAAGGTCTTTGTAGCACGTTTACTTGACTGGTATGCAAGACTAGCTCTCTTCATCGTCACACGTCATAGTTCAACCTACACACACAAACTTCGGACATGTATATATATCTGTCGTACCGTATGTGCATACAAGCGTATGCACATACACGTACAGCATTCATACTTGTATAGACGTATATACCCTTCACTTACGTATATCGAAATATACTGTAAGGAAGAATACATATGCCATACCCTCATTCACACACGCAAACACCCATTCAGACAGAATATATATACAGTAAGCATACAATGACACTTACCGAGTAAACGTAGAAGGAATCTCTCCTTAAGGAAACGCATGTAATCGTCTTATGGAACATACAGTATTCGCATTTTAAACACAGCGGCATGAATTGCAAAGAAATGTATGTACTTCCTGTTCCCAAATAAACGTTGTTCCACCTGCAGAAACAAATATGACAAATTATATAAAAGTCTTTGGGCATAAAAGTATATTTGTGCAACAAATGTATACATTTTGCTGTCACGTGTGATTCATTTGTACAGAGATTCTGTCGTTTTCACGGCACGAGAACGCCATCTATATAATTTTCAATTGAGATATATTTGGACGTAAATGTAAGGTTCATGCAGTTAGTAAAGTTATCTGCTAAAATAAGTTGGCAACAGCACTTCTGTTTCACGAAATTCACAGTTTACTTTAGTCTGGATATATTCTACGTCCCATATTATCTTTACGCAATAACAACACGACGATTACTTCTATATTTGCGAAGCAATTGTTATTATATATTTTTTTAAATGTATCCCCGTACGTGAAGAATGCTGAAACGTTACTGAACGACTTGTAATCCCTAACTGGAAAACTCAAGAACATTCCTATATAGAATTAAATTTTTAATTTTGCCTAAAATTTCTTGAGTTTTAGGCGTATAAGAAGACCGATATATTCCCGAATCCCTGTGTCGTAAAAAGAAATACTAAAGACTGTTATTAAATCTAAATGCGGCCAGTGAAATCGCCTATGCATGAGCATTTAATAATAATTAACATTAATTTGCAAACTTACATTTTTGTTTACCATAAGTATTTGATAATTTTCCACATTCCTCTAAGAAACGTTATTCTCGTTTAGTTGTGATTGAGTAGAAAACAATCACTAAAATAATACATGGTTTATGCATCTTCTTTTCCAAATCTTATATTAACATTACTTTCCAATTTAATAGATTTATAACATCTCTTCATACTCCTTGAAAACCACTTTGCTATTGACCACAGGTTTTCTCCTACACATTTTAATAGATTTTGTTCATATTGCGTATTAATGTAGCTTTAATGTCTGCTGAAATAATTATCAATGTCACATACTGCTGACAATTACTCATTTAAAAATTATTGTGTTTTAGTATTTACGGTTTGAGCCTTCCTTTTGATTCTCAGCTCTGGTAGTGCACTTCCAATAGTGAGAAATTTATGTTCTAAACTTTCTTGTGTCTAGTTGCCGTTCATTGCTGTTGTATGCATTATCTCAAAGCAAAATTAACTTTCAGATTTTTCTAAAACCAGACGATATAAAATAATTTTAACTCCTGTTTTTAGAATCAGCATAGAGGTATGCTAACAACCTTGAAACAAATATATGTCCGAAATAAACCTGATGATTGGCGTGTACATAAAATTTAGTTAAAAAAATTCACCGTTACAAACACACTCACAATTAGGCAAAAAGAATAAGAAAAGTCTATATTACTTTTTTATGTTATATTACTCACCAAACATTTTCGCATGTGATAACTAGTAGATTGTAGTTGGTGTCTTCAGATAACGAAGGACATGAAGGTCTTTGTAGCACGTTTACTTGACTGGTATGCAAGACTAGCTCTCTTCATCGTCACACGTCATAGTTCAACCTACACACACAAACTTCGGACATGTATATATATCTGTCGTACCGTATGTGCATACAAGCGTATGCACATACACGTACAGCATTCATACTTGTATAGACGTATATACCCTTCACTTACGTATATCGAAATATACTGTAAGGAAGAATACATATGCCATACCCTCATTCACACACGCAAACACCCATTCAGACAGAATATATATACAGTAAGCATACAATGACACTTACCGAGTAAACGTAGAAGGAATCTCTCCTTAAGGAAACGCATGTAATCGTCTTATGGAACATACAGTATTCGCATTTTAAACACAGCTGCATGAATTGCAAAGAAATGTATGTACTTTCTGTTCCCAAATAAACGTTGTTCCACCTGTAGAAACAAATATGGCAAATTATATAAAAGTCTTTGGGCATAAAAGTTAATTTGTGCAACAAATGTATACATTTTGCTGTCACGTGTGATTCATTTGTACAGAGATTCTGTCGTTTTCACGGCACGAGAACGCCATCTATATAATTTTCAATTGAGATATATGTGTGCGTAAATGTAAGGTTCATGCAGTTAGTAAAGTTATCCGCTCAAATAAGTTGGCAACAGCACTTCTCTTTCACGAAATTCCCTGTTTACTTTAGTCTGGATATATTCTACGTCCCATATTATACTTTCGCAATGACACCAAGGCGATTACTTCTATATTTGCGAAGCAATTGTTATTATATATTTTTTTAAATGTATCTCCGTACGTGAAGAATGCTGAAACGTTACTGCATGACTTGTAATCCCTAACTGGAAAACTCAAGAACATTACTATATAGTATTATATTTTTAATTTTCCCTAAAATTTAATAGAGTTTTAAGCGTATAAGAAGACCGATATATTCCCGAATCCCTGTGTCGTAAAAAGAAATACTAAAGACTGTTATTAAATCTAAATGCGGCCAGAGAAATCGCCTATGCATGAGCATTTAATAATAATTAACATTAATTTGCAAACTTACATTTTTGTTTACCATAAGTATTTGATAATTTTCCACATTCCTCTAAGAAACGTTATTCTCGTTTAGTTGTGATTGAGTAGAAAACAATCACTAAAATAATACATGGTTTATGTATCTTCTTTTCCAAATCATATATTAACATTACTTTGCAAATTAATAGATTTATAAAACCTCTTCATACCCCTTGAAAACCACTTTGCTATTGACCACAGGTTTTCTCCTACACATTTTAATAGATTTTGTTCATATTGCGTATTAATGTAGTTTTAATGTCTGCTGAAATAATTATCAATGTCACATACTGCTGACAATTACTCATTTAAAAATTATTGTGTTTTAGTATTTACGGTTTGGGCCTTCCTTTTGATTCTCAGCTCTGCTAGTGCACTTCCAATAGTGACAAATTTATGTTCTAAACTTTCTTGTGTCTAGTTGCCGTTCATTGCTGTTGTATGCATTATCTCAAAGCAAAATTAACTTTCAGATTTTTCTAAAACCAGACGATATAAAATAATTTTAACTCCTGTTTTTAAAATCAGCATAGAGGTATGCTAACAACCTTGAAACAAATATATGTCCGAAATAAACCTGATGATTGGCGTGTACATAAAATTTAGTTAAAAAAATTCACCGTTAAAACACACTCACAAATAGGCAAAAAGAATAAGAAAAGTATATATTACTTTTTTATGTTATATTACTCACCAAACATTTTCGCATGTGATAACTAGTAGATTGTAGTTGGTGTCTTCAGATAACGAAGGACATGAATGTCTTTGTAGCACGTTTACTTGACTGGTATGCAAGACTAGCTCTCTTCATCGTCACACGTCATAGTTCAACCTACACACACAAACTTCGGACATGTATATATATCTGTCGTACCGTATGTGCATACAAGCGTATGCACATACACGTACAGCATTCATACTTGTATAGACGTATATACCCTTCACTTACGTATATCGAAATATACTGTAAGGAAGAATACATATGCCATACCCTCATTCACACACGCAAACACCCATTCAGACAGAATATATATACAGTAAGCATACAATGACACTTACCGAGTAAACGTAGAAGGAATCTCTCCTTAAGGAAACGCATGTAATCGTCTTATGGAACATACAGTATTCGCATTTTAAACACAGCTGCATGAATTGCAAAGAAATGTATGTACTTCCTGTTCCCAAATAAACGTTGTTCCACCTGCAGAAACAAATATGACAAATTATATAAAAGTCTTTGGGCATAAAAGTATATTTGTGCAACAAATGTATACATTTTGCTGTCACGTGTGATTCATTTGTACAGAGATTCTGTCGTTTTCACGGCACGAGAACGCCATCTATATAATTTTCAATTGAGATATATTTGGACGTAAATGTAAGGTTCATGCAGTTAGTAAAGTTATCTGCTAAAATAAGTTGGCAACAGCACTTCTGTTTCACGAAATTCACAGTTTACTTTAGTCTGGATATATTCTACGTCCCATATTATCTTTACGCAATAACAACACGACGATTACTTCTATATTTGCGAAGCAATTGTTATTATATATTTTTTTAAATGTATCCCCGTACGTGAAGAATGCTGAAACGTTACTGAATGACTTGTAATCCCTAACTGGAAAACTCAAGAACATTCCTATATAGAATTAAATTTTTAATTTTGCCTAAAATTTCTTGAGTTTTAGGCGTATAAGAAGACCGATATATTCCCGAATCCCTGTGTCGTAAAAAGAAATACTAAAGACTGTTATTAAATCTAATTGCGGCCAGTGAAATCGCCTATGCATGAGCATTTAGTAATAATTAACATTAATTTGCAAACTTACATTTATGTTTACCGTAAGTATTTGATAAATTTTCCACATTCCTGTTAGGCACGTTATTCTCGTTTAGTTTTGATTGGGTAGAAAACATTCACTAAAATAATACATGGTTTATGCATCTTCTTTTCCAAATCTTATATTAACATTATTTTCCAATTTAATAGATTTATAACATCTCTTCATACTCCTTGAAAACCACTTTGCTATTGACCACAGGTTTTCTCCTACACATTTTAATAGATTTTGTTCATATTGCGTATTAATGTAGCTTTAATGTCTGCTGAAATAATTATCAATGTCACATACTGCTGACAATTACTCATTTAAAAATTATTGTGTTTTAGTATTTACGGTTTGAGCCTTCCTTTTGATTCTCAGCTCTGGTAGTGCACTTCCAATAGTGAGAAATTTATGTTCTAAACTTTCTTGTGTCTAGTTGCCGTTCATTGCTGTTGTATGCATTATCTCAAAGCAAAATTAACTTTCAGATTTTTCTAAAACCAGACGATATAAAATAATTTTAACTCCTGTTTTTAGAATCAGCATAGAGGTATGCTAACAACCTTGAAACAAATATATGTCCGAAATAAACCTGATGATTGGCGTGTACATAAAATTTAGTTAAAAATATTCACCGTTACAAACACACTCAGAAATAGGCAAAAAGAATAAGAAAAGTCTATATTACTTTTTTATGTTATATTACTGACCAAACATTTTCGCATGTGATAACTAGTAGATTGTAGTTGGTGTCTTCAGATAACGAAGGACATGAAGGTCTTTGTAGCACGTTTACTTGACTGGTATGCAAGAGTAGCTCTCTTCATCGTCACACGTCATAGTTCAACCTACACACACAAACGTCGGACATGTATATATATCTGTCGTACGGTATGTGCATACAAGCGTATGCACATACACGTACAGCATTCATGCTTGTATAGACGTATATACCCTTCACTTACGTATATCGAAATATACTGTAAGGAAGAATACATATGCCATACCCTCATTCACACACGCAAACACCCATTCAGACAGAATATATATACAGTAAGCATACAATGACACTTACCGAGTAAACGTAGAAGGAATCTCTCTATAAGGAAACGCATGTAATCGTCTTATGGAACTTACATTATTCGCATTTTAAACACAGAGGCATGAATTGCAAAGAAATGTATGTACTTTCTGTTCCCAAATAAACGTTGTTCCACCTGCAGAAACAAATATGACAAATTATATAAAAGTCTTTGGGCATAAAAGTATATTTGTGCAACAGATGTATACATTTTGCTGTCACGTGTGATTCATTTGTACAGAGATTCTGTCGTTTTCACGGCACGAGAACGCCATCTATATAATTTTCAATTGAGATATATGTGTACGTAAATGTAAGGTTCATGCAGTTAGTAAAGTTATCCGCTCAAATAAGTTGGCAACAGCACTTCTCTTTCACGAAATTCCCTGTTTACTTTAGTCTGGATATATTCTACGTCCCATATTATCTTTACGCAATAACAACACGACGATTACTTCTATATTTGCGAAGCAATTGTTATTATATATTTTTTTAAATGTATCCCCGTACGTGAAGAATGCTGAAACGTTACTGAATGACTTGTAATCCCTAACTGGAAAACTCAAGAACATTCCTATATAGAATTAAATTTTTAATTTTGCCTAAAATTTCTTGAGTTTTAGGCGTATAAGAAGACCGATATATTCCCGAATCCCTGTGTCGTAAAAAGAAATACTAAAGACTGTTATTAAATCTAATTGCGGCCAGTGAAATCGCCTATGCATGAGCATTTAGTAATAATTAACATTAATTTGCAAACTTACATTTATGTTTACCGTAAGTATTTGATAAATTTTCCACATTCCTGTTAGGCACGTTATTCTCGTTTAGTTTTGATTGGGTAGAAAACATTCACTAAAATAATACATGGTTTATGCATCTTCTTTTCCAAATCTTATATTAACATTATTTTCCAATTTAATAGATTTATAACATCTCTTCATACTCCTTGAAAACCACTTTGCTATTGACCACAGGTTTTCTCCTACACATTTTAATAGATTTTGTTCATATTGCGTATTAATGTAGCTTTAATGTCTGCTGAAATAATTATCAATGTCACATACTGCTGACAATTACTCATTTAAAAATTATTGTGTTTTAGTATTTACGGTTTGAGCCTTCCTTTTGATTCTCAGCTCTGGTAGTGCACTTCCAATAGTGAGAAATTTATGTTCTAAACTTTCTTGTGTCTAGTTGCCGTTCATTGCTGTTGTATGCATTATCTCAAAGCAAAATTAACTTTCAGATTTTTCTAAAACCAGACGATATAAAATAATTTTAACTCCTGTTTTTAGAATCAGCATAGAGGTATGCTAACAACCTTGAAACAAATATATGTCCGAAATAAACCTGATGATTGGCGTGTACATAAAATTTAGTTAAAAATATTCACCGTTACAAACATACTCAGAAATAGGCAAAAAGAATAAGAAAAGTCTATATTACTTTTTTATGTTATATTACTGACCAAACATTTTCGCATGTGATAACTAGTAGATTGTAGTTGGTGTCTTCAGATAACGAAGGACATGAAGGTCTTTGTAGCACGTTTACTTGACTGGTATGCAAGACTAGCTCTCTTCATCGTCACACGTCATAGTTCAACCTACACACACAAACGTCGGACATGTATATATATCTGTCGTACGGTATGTGCATACAAGCGTATGCACATACACGTACAGCATTCATGCTTGTATAGACGTATATAACCTTCACTTACGTATATCGAAATATACTGTAAGGAAGAATACATATGCCATACCCTCATTCACACACGCAAACACCCATTCAGACAGAATATATATACAGTAAGCATACAATGACACTTACCGAGTAAACGTAGAAGGAATCTCTCTATAAGGAAACGCATGTAATCGTCTTATGGAACTTACATTATTCGCATTTTAAACACAGAGGCATGAATTGCAAAGAAATGTATGTACTTTCTGTTCCCAAATAAACGTTGTTCCACCTGCAGAAACAAATATGACAAATTATATAAAAGTCTTTGGGCATAAAAGTATATTTGTGCAACAGATGTATACATTTTGCTGTCACGTGTGATTCATTTGTACAGAGATTCTGTCGTTTTCACGGCACGAGAACGCCATCTATATAATTTTCAATTGAGATATATGTGTACGTAAATGTAAGGTTCATGCAGTTAGTAAAGTTATCCGCTCAAATAAGTTGGCAACAGCACTTCTCTTTCACGAAATTCCCTGTTTACTTTAGTCTGGATATATTCTACGTCCCATATTATACTTTCGCAATGACACCAAGGCGATTACTTCTATATTTGCGAAGCAATTGTTATTATATATTTTTTTAAATGTATCTCCGTACGTGAAGGATGCTGAAACGTTACTGCATGACTTGTAATCCCTAACTGGAAAACTCAAGAACATTACTATATAGTATTATATTTTTAATTTTCCCTAAAATTTAATAGAGTTTTAAGCGTATAAGAAGACCGATATATTCCCGAATCCCTGTGTCGTAAAAAGAAATACTAAAGACTGTTATTAAATCTAAATGCGGCCAGTGAAATCGCCTATGCATGAGCATTTAATAATAATTAACATTAATTTGCCAACTTACATTTTTGTTTACCATAAGTATTTGATAATTTTCCACATTCCTCTAAGAAACGTTATTCTCGTTTAGTTGTGATTGAGTAGAAAACAATCACTAAAATAATACATGGTTTATGCATCTTCTTTTCCAAATCATATATTAACATTACTTTGCAATTTAATAGATTTATAAAACCTCTTCATACCCCTTGAAAACCACTTTGCTATTGACCACAGGTTTTCTCCTACACATTTTAATAGATTTTGTTCATATTGCGTATTAATGTAGCTTTAATGTCTGCTGAAATAATTATCAATGTCACATACTGCTGACAATTACTCATTTAAAAATTATTGTGTTTTAGTATTTACGGTTTGGGCCTTCCTTTTGATTCTCAGCTCTGCTAGTGCACTTCCAGTAGTGACAAATTTATGTTCTAAACTTTCTTGTGTCTAGTTGCCGTTCATTGCTGTTGTATGCATTATCTCAAAGCAAAATTAACTTTCAGATTTTTCTAAAACCAGACGATATAAAATAATTTTAACTCCTGTTTTTAGAATCAGTATAGAGGTATGCTAACAACCTTGAAACAAATATATGTCCGAAATAAACCTGATGATTGGCGTGTACATAAAATTTAGTTAAAAAATTCACCGTTACAAACACACTCACAAATAGGCAAAAAGAATAAGAAAAGTCTATATTACTTTTTTATGTTATATTACTCACCAAACATTTTCGCATGTGATAACTAGTAGATTGTAGTTGGTGTCTTCAGATAACGAAGGACATGAAGGTCTTTGTAGCACGTTTACTTGACTGGTATGCAAGACTAGCTCTCTTCATCGTCACACGTCATAGTTCAACCTACACACACAAACTTCGGACATGTATATATATCTGTCGTACGGTATGTGCATACAAGCGTATGCACATACACGTACAGCATTCATACTTGTATAGACGTATATACCCTTCACTTACGTATATCGAAATATACTGTAAGGAAGAATACATATGCCATACCCTCATTCACACACGCAAACACCCATTCAGACAGAATATATATACAGTAAGCATACAGTGACACTTACCGAGTAAACGTAGAAGGAATCTCTCTATAAGGAAACGCATGTAATCGTCTTATGGAACATACAGTATTCGCATTTTAAACACAGCGGCATGAATTGCAAAGAAATGTATGTTCTTCCTCTTCCCAAATAAACGTTGTTCCACCTGCAGAAACAAATATGACAAATTATATAAAAGTCTTTGGGCATAAAAGTATATTTGTGCAACAAATGTATACATTTTGCTGTCACGTGTGATTCATTTGTACAGAGATTCTGTCGTTTTCACGGCACGAGAACGCCATCTATATAATTTTCAATTGAGATATATTTGTACGTAAATGTAAGGTTCATGCAGTTAGTAAAGTTATCCGCTCAAATAAGTTGGCAACAGCACTTCTGTTTCACGAAATTCACTGTTTACTTTAGTCTGGATATATTCTACGTCCCATATTATCTTTTCGCAATAACAACACGACGATTACTTCTATATTTGCGAAGCAATTGTTATTATATATTTTTTTAAATGTATCTCCGTACGTGAATAATGCTGAAACGTTACTGCATGACTTGTAATCCCTAACTGGAAAACTCAAGAACATTCCTATATAGAATTAAATTTTTAATTTTGCCTAAAATTTCTTGAGTTTTAGGCGTATAAGAAGACCGATATATTCCCGAATCCCTGTGTCGTAAAAACAAATACTAAAGACTGTTATTAAATTTAATTGCGGCCAGTGAAATCGCCTATGCATGAGCATTTAGTAATAATTAACATTAATTTGCAAACTTACATTTATTTTTGTTTAAAAGGAATAAATCCCAAATGTTTAGTACCAAGCCACGTGTTGTTCAATCAAATATATTGGAACTTACCGTCTGCGGCTTTCCAGAAACAGCGTCTTTATAAATTTACATGTTTCGGGACCCTTGTCCTATCATCAGAATTTAAAAAGTAATTGTGTATCGTTTAAATATGATACACTTGTCAAACACTTAAAATATTAAAATCTAATATAAAATAACTTAATATAACATATTATAATATTTGCAACGAGTACGAAGGTTACCGATGTACATCGGATGAAAACCGACCGCGCACTAAACTATGTCTCGCTCCCACCACGACAGTAGCGCAAGGCAGTGTTGTACAATACATTTGATTTGAAGACCAATTTATCATTTAAAACATGCGGCTTGGTACCAATATTATTGTGTGATTTATAAATTTCGTATTCTTCAAGAGCGTTCAAATATCGCCCTTTCTTACATATGTGAAGGGGTTTCAAATTAGTTTTAAAATTTGTGTAGCTGTGATTTTCGGAAATGAGGTGTTCTGCAAATTTTGACTTGACACTGTCCAAACTGTGAAAATGTGTAGGCGGCCTATGTTCTAAAAATCTTTTTAAAAAACCACGTCCTGTCTGGCCCACATAAAAAGCGTCGCAATCGTCACATATTAATTTGTAAACACCAGTTTTGTGTTCAAGGCTGGTGGTTCTGTGGACACGAAGATTATTCATAATACTATTAGTGGTCTTATAAGTGACCTTGATATTACTGGTTTTACCAAAAATTGACCCAAAGATCTGTGGCATAAGGTATGTGTATGGTGTTGCAATATATTTGCGTGTTGTATTTTCGCGTGTTTTACGTCCGATAATCCTCGTACGTCGTTACGTCGTTGCTATGTCCTTTCTTATGTTTTCGAAGGATGTTATTCACCATATTGACATCATAACCATTAGCGACAGCAATGTGTTTAATGGTGTCCAACTCTTCACGGTATTCTTTATCACCGAGGGGCAAAGATAAAAGTCTGTAAATCATACTGTGGAAGGCAGCTAATTTTTGTGATAAAGGATGAAACGACTTAGCATGTATTACAATGTCAGTCGTTGTGGGTTTTCTATATATGTCAAATTGCAACTTTTTATTATTATTGTCCTTAGCAACAGTCAAATCTAGAAAATTCAGTTTACCATTTTCTTCACTTTCAAGCGTGAACCGCATTTTGTTATTGATATTATTCAAATGATTGTGTAAATTATCAATTTGTCTTTGTGTACCTTTGTATATTAAAAAGGTATCATCAACATACCTGCCGTAAAATATTATGTTACTCCTGTGTTTGTTATTAGTTAGAATGAATGAATTCTAACTAATAAGAAACACAGGAGTAACATAATATTTTACGGCAGGTATGTTGATGATACCTTTTTAATATACAAAGGTACACAAAGACAAATTGATAATTTACACAATCATTTGAATAATATCAATAACAAAATGCGGTTCACGCTTGAAAGTGAAGAAAATGGTAAACTGAATTTTCTAGATTTGACTGTTGCTAAGGACAATAATAATAAAAAGTTGCAATTTGACATATATAGAAAACCCACAACGACTGACATTGTAATACATGCTAAGTCGTTTCATCCTTTATCACAAAAATTAGCTGCCTTCCACAGTATGATTTACAGACTTTTATCTTTGCCCCTCGGTGATAAAGAATACCGTGAAGAGTTGGACACCATTAAACACATTGCTGTCGCTAATGGTTATGATGTCAATATGGTGAATAACATCCTTCGAAAACATAAGAAAGGACATAGCAACATTATCGGACGTAAAACACGCGAAAATACAACACGCAAATATATTGCAACACCATACACATACCTTATGCCACAGATCTTTGGGTCAATTTTTGGTAAAACCAGTAATATCAAGGTCACTTATAAGACCACTAATAGTATTATGAATAATCTTCGTGTCCACAGAACCACCAGCCTTGAACACAAAACTGGTGTTTACAAATTAATATGTGACGATTGCGACGCTTTTTATGTGGGCCAGACAGGACGTGGTTTTTTAAAAAGATTTTTAGAACATAGGCCGCCTACACATTTTCACAGTTTGGACAGTGTCAAGTCAAAATTTGCAGAACACCTCATTTCCGAAAATCACAGCTACACAAATTTTAAAACTAATTTGAAACCCCTTCACATATGTAAGAAAGGGCGATATTTGAACGCTCTTGAAGAATACGAAATTTATAAATCACACAATAATATTGGTACCAAGCCGCATGTTTTAAATGATAAATTGGTCTTCAAATCAAATGTATTGTACAACACTGCCTTGCGCTACTGTCGTGGTGGGAGCGAGACATAGTTTAGTGCGCGGTCGGTTTTCATCCGATGTACATCGGTAACCTTCGTACTCGTTGTAAATATTATAATATGTTATATTAAGTTATTTTATATTAGATTTTAATATTTTAAGTGTTTGACAAGTGTATCATATTTAAACGATACACAATTACTTTTTAAATTCTGATGATGGGACAAGGGTCCCGAAACATGTAAATTTATAAAGACGCTGTTTCTGGAAAGCCGCAGACGGTAAGTTCCAATATATTTGATTTTACATTTATTTTTACCATAAGTATTTTATAAATTTTCCACATTCCTGTTAGGCACGTTATTCTCGTTTAGATGTGATTGAGTAGAAGACAATCACTAAAATAATACATGGTTTATGCATCTTCTTTTCCAAATCTTATATTAACATTACTTTCCAATTTAATAGATTTATAACATCTCTTCATACCCCTTGAAAACCACTTTGCTATTGACCACAGGTTTTCTCCTACACATTTTAATAGATTTTGTTCATATTGCGTATTAATGTAGCTTTAATGTCTGCTGAAATAATTATCAATGTCACATACTGCTGACAATTACTCATTTAAAAATTATTGTGTTTAGTATTTACGGTTTGGGCCTTCTTTTTGATTCTCAGCTCTGCTAGTGCACTTCCAATAGTGACAAATTTATGTTCTAAACTTTCTTGTGTCTAGTTGCCGTTCATTGCTGTTGTATGCATTATCTCAAAGCAAAATTAACTTTCAGATTTTTCTAAAACCAGACGATAAAAACTAATTTTAACTCCTGTTTTTAGAATCAGCATAGAGGTATGCTAACAACCTTGAAACAAATATATGTCCGAAATAAACATGATGATTGGCGTGTACATAAAATTTAGTTAAAAAAATTCACCGTTACAAACACACTCACAAATAGGCAAAAAGAATAAGAAAAGTCTATATTATTTATTTATGTTATATTACTCACCAAACATTTTCGCATGCGATAACTAGTAGATTGTAGTTGGTATCTTCAGATAACGAAGGACATGAAGGTCTTTGTAGCACGTTTACTTGACTGGTATGCAAGACTAGGTCTCTTCATCGTCATACGTCATAGTTCAACCTACACACACAAACTTCGGGCATGTATATATATCTGTCGTGCCATATGTGCATACAAGCGTATCCACATACACGTACAGCATTCATACTTGTATAGACGTATATACCCTTCACTTACGTATATCGAAATATACTGCAAGGAAGAATACATATGCCATACCCTCATTCACACACGCAAACACCCATTCTGACAGAATATATATACAGTAAGCATACAATGACACTTACCGAGTAAACGTAGAAGGAAACTCTCCTTAAGGAAACGCATGTAATCGTCTTATGGAACATACAGTATTCCCATTTTAAACACAGCGGCATGAATTGCAAAGAAATGTATGTACTTCCTGTCCCCAAATAAACGTTGTTCCACCTGCAGAAACAAATATGACAAATTATATAAAAGTCTTTGGGGATAAAAGTATATTTGTGCATCAAATGCATACATTTTGCTGTCACGTGTGATTCATTTGTACAGAGATTCTGTCGTTTTCACGGCACGAGAACGCCATCTATATAATTTTCAATTGAGATATATGTGTACGTAAATGTAAGGTTCATGCAGTAAGTAAAGTTATCCGCTCAAATAAGTTGGCAACAGCACTTCTGTTTCACGAAATTCCCTGTTTACTTTAGTCTGGATATATTCTACGTCCCATATTATCCTTTCGCAATGACACCAAGGCGATTACTTCTATATTTGCGAAGCAATTGTTATTGTATATTTTTTTGAATGTATCTCCGTACGTGAAGAATGCTGAAACGTTGCTGCATGACATGTAATCCATAACTGGAAAACTCAAGAACATTCCTATATAGAATTATATTTTTAATTTTGCCTAAAATTTCATAGAGTTTCAGGCGTATAAGAAGACCGATATATTCCCGAATCCCTGTGTCGTAAAAAGAAATACTAAAGACTGTTATTAAATCTAATTCCGGCCAGCAAAATCGTCTATGCATGAGCATTTAATAATAATTAACATTAATTTGCAAACTTACATTTTTGTTTACCATAAGTATTTGATAAATTTTCCACATTCCTGTTAGGCACGTTATTCTCGTTTAGTTGTGATTGAGTAGAAAACAATCACTAAAATAATACATGGTTTATGCATCTTCTTTTCCAAATCATATATTAACATTACTTTGCAATTTAATAGATTTATAACACCTCATCATACCCCTTGAAAACCACTTTGCTATTGACCACAGGTTTTCTCCTACACATTTTAATAGATTTTGTTCATATTTCGTATTAATGTAGCTTTAATGTCTGCTGAAATAATTATCAATGTCACATACTGCTGACAATTACTCATTTAAAAATTATTGTGTTTAAGTATTTACGGTTTGGGCCTTCCTTTTGATTCTCAGCTCTGCTACTGCACTTCCAATAGTGAGAAATTTATGTTCTAAACTTTCTTGTGTCTAGTTGCCGTTCATTGCTGTTGTATGCATTATCTCAAAGCAAAATTAGCTTTCAGATTTTTCTAAAACCAGACGATATAAAATAATTTTAACTCCTGTTTTTAGAATCAGCATAGAGGTATGCTAACAACCTTGAAACAAAAATATGTCCGAAATAAACCTAATGATTGGCGTGTACATAAAATTTAGTTAAAAAAATTCACCGTTAAAAACACACTCACAAATAGGCAAAAAGAATAAGAAAAGTCTATATTACTTTTTTATGTTATATTACTCACCAAACATTTTCGCATGTGATAACTAGTAGATTGTAGTTGGTGTCTTCAGATAACGAAGGACATGAAGGTCTTTGTAGCACGTTTACTTGACTGGTATGCAAGACTAGCTCTCTTCATCGTCACACGTCATAGTTCAACCTACACACACAAACTTCGGACATGTATATATATCTGTCGTACGGTATGTGCATACAAGCGTATGCACATACACGTACAGCATTCATTCTTGTATAGACGTATATACCCTTCACATACGTATATCTAAATATACTGTAAGGAAGAATACATATGCCATACCCTCATTTACACACGCAAACACCCATTCAGACAGAATATATATACAGTAAGCATACAATGACACTTACCGCGTAAACGTAGAAGGAATCTCTCCTTATGGAAACGCATGTAATCGTCTTATGGAACATACAGTATTCGCATTTTAAACACAGCGGCATGAATTGCAAAGAAATGTATGTACTTCCTGTTCCCAAATAAACGTTTTCCCACCTGCAGAAACAAATATGACAAATTATATAAAAGTCTTTGGGCATAAAAGTATATTTGTGCAACAAATGTATACTTTTTGCTGTCACGTGTGATTCATTTGTACAGAGATTCTGTAGTTTTCACGGCACGAGAACGCCATGTATATAATTTTCAATTGAGATATATGTGTACGTAAATGTAAGATTCATGCAGTAAGTAAAGTTATCCGCTCAAATTAGTTGGCAACAGCACTTCTGTTTCACGAAATTCCTTGTATACTTTAGTCTGGATATATTCTACGTCCCATATTATCTTTTCGCAATGACACCAAGGCGATTACATCTATATTTGCGAAGCAATTGTTATTATATATTTTTTTAAATGTATCTCCGTAAGTGAATAATGCTGAAACGTTGCTGCATGACTTGTAATCCCTAACTGGAAAAATCAAGAAAATTACTATATCGAATTATATTTTTAATTTTGCCTAAAATTTAATAGAGATTTAAGCGTATAAGAAGACCGATATATTCCCGAATCGCTGTGTCGTAAAAAGAAATACTAAAGACTGTTATTAAATCTAATTGCGGCCAGTGAAATCGCCTATGCATGAGCATTTAATAATAATAAACATTAATTTGCAAACTTACATTTTTGTTTACCATAAGTTTTTGATAATTTTCCACATTCCTCTAAGGAACGTTATTCTCGTTTAGTTGTGATTGATTAGAAAACAATCACTAAAATAATACATGGTTTATGCATCTTCTTTTCCAAATCATATATTAACATTACTTTGCAATTTAATAGATTTATAACACCTCATCATACCCCTTGAAAACCACTTTGCTATTGACCTCAGGTTTTCTCCTACACATTTTAATAGATTTTTTCATATTTCGTGTTAATTTAGCTTTAATGTCTGCTGAAATAATTATCAATGTCACATACTGCTGACAATTACTCATTTACAAATTATTGTGTTTTAGTATTTACGGTTTGGGCCTTCCTTTTGATTCTCAGCTCTGCTAGTGCACTTCCAATAGTGACAAATTTATGTTCTAAACTTTCTTGTGTCTAGTTGCCGTTCATTGCTGTTGTATGCATTATCTCAAAGCAAAATTAACTATCAGATTTTTCTAAAACCAGACGATATAAAATAATTTTAACTCCTGTTTTTAGAAACAGCATAGAGGTATGCTAACAAACTTGAAACAAATATATGTCCGAAATAAACCTGATGATTGGCGTGTACATATAATTTAGTTAAATAAATTCACCGTTACAAACACACTCACAAATAGGCAAAAAGAATAAGAAAAGTCTATATTATTTTTTTATGTTAAATTACTCACCAAACATTTTCGCATGTGATAACTAGTAGATTATAGTTGGTGTCTTCAGATAACGAAGGACATGAAGGTCTTTGTAGCACGTTTACTTGACTGGTATGCAAGACTAGCTCTCTTCATCGTCACACGTCATAGTTCAGCCTACACACACAAACTTCGGACATGTATATATATCTGTCGTACCGTATGTGCATACAAGCGTATGCACATACACGTACAGCATTCATACTTGTATAGACGTATATACCCTTCACTTACGTATATCGAAATATACTGTAAGGAAGAATACATATGCCATAACCTCATTCACACACGCAAACACCCATTCAGACAGAATATATATACAGTAAGCATACAATGACACTTACCGAGTAAACGTAGAAGGAATCTCTCCTTATGGAAACGCATGTAATCGTCTTATGGAACATACAGTATTCGCATTTTAAACACAGCGGCATGAATTGCAAAGAAATGTATGTACTTCCTATTCCCAAATAAACGTTGTTCCACCTGCAGAAACAAATATGACAAATTATATAACAGTCTTTGGGCATAAAAGTGTATTTGTGCAACAAATGTATACTTTTTGCTGTCACGTGTTATTCATTTGTACAGAGATTCTGTAGTTTTCACGGCACGAGAACGCCATCTATATAATTTTCAATTGAGATATATGTGTACGTAAATGTAAGGTTCATGCAGTAAGTAAAGTTATCCGCTCAAATAAGTTGGCAACAGCACTTCTGTTTCACGAAATTCCTTGTATACTTTAGTCTGGATATATTCTACGTCCCATATTATCTTTTCGCAATAACAACACGACGATTACTTCTATATTTGCGAAGCAATTGTTATTATATATTTTTTTAAATGTATCTCCGTAACTGAATAATGCTGAAAAGTTACTGCATGACTTGTAATCCCTAACTGGAAAACTCAAGAACATTCCTATATAGAATTATATTTTTAATTTTGAAAAAATTTCTTGAGTTTTAGGCCTATAAGAAGACCGATATATTCCCGAATCCCTGTGTCGTAAAAAGAAATATTAAAGACTGTTATTAAATCTAAATGCGGCCAGGGAAATCGCCTATGCATGAGCATTTAATAATAATTAACATTAATTTGCAAACTTACATTTTTGTTTACCAGAAGTATTTGAGAATTTTCCACATTCCTCTAAGGAACGTTATTCTCGTTTAGTTGTGATTGAGTAGAAAAAAATCACTAAAAAAATACATGGTTTATGCATCTTCTTTTCCAAATCATATATTAACTTTACTTTGCAATTTAGTAGATTTATAACACCTCTTCATACCCCTTGAAAACAACTTTGCTATTGACCACAGGTTTTCTCCTACACATTTTAATAAATTTTGTTCATATTGCGTATTAATGTAGCTTTAATGTCTGCCGTAATAATTATCAATGTCACATACTGGTGACAATTACTCATTTAAAAATTATTGTGTTACAGTATTTACGGTTTGGGCCTTCCTTTTGATTCTCAGCTCTGCTACTGCACTTCCAATAGTGAGAACTTTATGTTCTAAACTTTCTTGTGTCTAGTTGCCGTTCATTGCTGTTGTATGCATTATCTCAAAGCAAAATTAACTTTCAGATTTTTCTAAGACCAGACGATATAAAATAATTTTAACTCCTGTTTTTAGAAACAGCATAGAGGTATGCTAACAACATTGAAACAAATATATGTCCGAAATAAACCTGATGATTGGCGTGTACATAAAATTTAGTTAAAAATTTCACCGTTACAAACACACTCACAAATAGCCAAAAGAATAAGAAAAGACTATATTATTTATTTATGTTATATTACTCACCAATCATTTTCGCATGTGATAACTAGTAGATTGTAGTTGGTATCTTCAGATAACGAAGGCATTGAAGGTCTTTGTAGCACGTTTACTTGACTGGTATGCAAGACAAGCTCTCTTCATAGTCACACGTCGAAGTTCAACCTACACACACAAACTTCGGACATGTATATATATCTGTCGTACGGTATGTGCATACAAGCGTTTGCACATACACGTACAGCATTCATTCTTGTATAGACGTATATACCCTTCACATACGTATATCGAAATATACTGTAAGGAAGAATACATATGCCATACCCTCATTTACACACGCAAACACCCATTCAGACAGAATATATATACAGTAAGCATACAATTACACTTACCGAGTAAACGTAGAAGGAATCTCTCCTTATGGAAACGCATGTAATCGTCTTATGGAACATACAGTATTCGCATTTTAAACACAGCGGCATGAATTGCAAAGAAATGTATGTACTTCCTGTTCCCAAATAAACGTTTTCCCACCTGCAGAAACAAATATGACAAATTATATAAAAGCCTTTGGGCATAAAAGTATATTTGTGCAACAAATGTATACTTTTTGCTGTCACGTGTGATTCATTTGTACAGAGATTCTGTAGTTTTCACGGCACGAGAACGCCATCTATATAATTTTCAATTGAGATATATGTGTACGTAAATGTAAGGTTCATGCAGTAAGTAAAGTTATCCGCCCAAATAAGTTGGTAACAGCACTTCTGTTTCACGAAATTCCCTGTATACTTTAGTCTGGATATATTCTACGTCCCATGTTATCTTTTCGCAATAACAACACGACGATTACTTCTATATTTGCGAAGCAATTGTTATTATATATTTTTTTAAATGTCTCCGTACGTGAAGAATGCTGAAACGTTACTGCATGACTTGTAATCCCTAACTGGAAAACTCAAGAACATTCCTATATAGAATTATATTTTTAATTTTGCCTAAAATTTCATAGAGTTTTAGGCGTATAAGAAGACCGATATATTCCCGAATCCCTGTGTCGTAAAAAGAAATACTAAAGACTGTTATTAAATTTAATTGCGGCCAGTGAAGTCGCCTATGCATGAGCATTTAATAATAATTAACATTAATTTGCAAATTTTCATTTTTGTTTACCATAAGTATTTGATAAATTTTCCACATTCCTCTTAGGAACGTTATTCTCGTTTAGATGTGAGTGAGTATAAAACAATCACTAAAATAATACATGGTTTATGCATCTTCTTTTCCAAATCATATATTAACATTACTTTCCAAATTAATAGTTTTATAACACCTCTTGATAACTCTTGAAAACCACTTTGCTATTGACCACAGGTTTTCTCCTACACATTTTTATAGATTTTGTTCATATTACGTATTAATGTAGCTTTAATGTCTGCTGAAATAATTATCAGTGTCACCTACTACTGAAAATTACTCATTTAAAAATTATTGTGTTTCAGTATTTACGGTTTGGGCCTCCGTTTTGATTCTCAGCTCTGCTAGTGCACTTCCAATAGTGACAAATTTATGTTCTTCACTTCCTTTGGTCTAGTTGCCGTTCATTGCTGTTGTATGCATTATCTCAAAGCAAAATTAAATTTCAGATTTTTCTAAGACCAGACGATATAAAATAATTTTAACTCCTGTTTTAAGAAACAGCATAGAGGTATTCTAACAACATTGAAACAAATATATGTCCGTAATAAACCTAATGATTGGCGTGTACATAAAATTTCGTTAAAAAATTTCACCGTTACAAACACACTCACAAATAGGCAAAAAGAATAAGAAAAGTCTATATTATTTTTTTATGTTATATTACTCACCAAACGTTTTCGCATGTGATAACTATTAGATTGTAGTTGGTATCTTCAGATAACGAAGGACATGAAGGTCTTTGTAGCACGTTTACTTGACTGGTATGCAAGACTAGCTCTCTTCATCGTCACACGTCGTAGTTCAGCCTACACACACAAACTTCGGACAAGTATATATATCTGTCGTACCGTATGTGCATACAAGCGTACAGCATTCATGCTTGTATAGATGTATATACCCTTCACTTACGTATATCGAAATATACTGTAAGGAAGAATACATATGGCATACCCTCATTCACACACGCTAACACTCATTAGACAGAATATATATACAGTAAGCTTACAATGACATTTACCGAGTAAACGTAGAAGGAATCTCACCTTATGGAAACGCATGTAATCGTCTTATGGAACATACAGTATTCGCATTTTGAACACAGCGCCATGAATTGCAAAAAAATGTATGTACTTCCTGTTCCCAAATAAACGTTGTTCCACCTGCAGAAACAAATATGACAAATTATATAAAAGTCTTTGGGCATAAAGGTATATTTGTGCAACAAATGTATACATTTTGCTGTCACGTGTGATTCATTTGTACAGAGATTCTGTCGTTTTCACGGCACGAGAACGCCATCTATATAATTTTCAAATGAGATATATGTGTACGTAAATGTAAGGTTCATGGAGTAAGTAAAGTTATCCGCTCAAATAAGTTGGCAACAGCACTTCTGTTTCACGAAATTCCCTGTTTACTTTAGTCTGGATATATTCTACGTCCCATATTAACTTTTCGCAATAACAACACGACGATTACTTCTATACTTGCGAAGCAATTGTTCTTATATATTTTTTTAAATGTATCTCCGTACGATAAGAATGCTGAAACGTTACTGCATGACTTGTAATCCATAACTGGAAAACTCAAGAACATTCCTGTATAGAATTATATTTTTAATTTTGCCTAAAATTTCATAGAGTTTTAGGCGTATAAGAAGACCGATATATTCCCGAATCCCTGTGTCGTAAAAAGAAATAATAAAGACTGTTATTAAATCTAATTGCGGCCAGTGAAATCGCCTATGCATGAGCATTTAATAATAATTAACATTAATTTGGAAACTTTCATTTTTGTTTACCATAAGTATTTGATAAATTTTCCACATTCCTGTTAGGCACGTTATTCTCGTTTAGTTGTGATTGAGTAGAAACAATCACTAAAAAATACATGGTTTATGCATCTTCTTTTCCAAATCATATATTAACATTACAATTAACATTACACATTTTAATAGATTTGGTTCATATTGCGTATTAATGAAGCTTTAATGTCTGCTGAAATAATTATCAATGTCACATACTGCTGACAATTACTCATTTAAGAATTATTGTGTTTTAGTATTTACGGTTTGGGCCTTCGTTTTGATTCTCAGCTCTGCTAGTGCACTACCAATAGTGACAAATTTATGTTCTAAACTTTCTTGTGTCTAGTTGCCGTTCATTGCTGTTGTATGAATTATCTCAAAGCAAAATTAACTTTCAGATTTTTCTAAAAGCAGACGACATAAAATAATTTTAACTACTGTTTTTAGAAACAGCATAGAAGTATGCTAACAACCTTGAAACAAATATATGTCCGAAATAAACCTAATGATAGGCGTGTACATAAAATTTAGTTAAAAAAATTCACCGTTACAAACACACTCACAAATAGGCAAAAAGGATAAGAAAAGTCTATATTACTTTTTTATGTTATATTACTCACCAATCTTTTTCGCATGTGATAACTAGTAGATTGTAGTTGGTGTTTTCAGATAACGAAGGACATGAAGGTCTTTGTAGCACGTTTACTTCACTGGTATGCAAGACTAGCTCTCTTCATCGTCACACGTCATAGTTCAACCTACACACACAAACTTCGGACATGTATATATATCTGTCGTACGGTATGTGCATACAAGCGTATGCACATACACGTACAGCATTCATACTTGTATAGACGTATATACCCTTCACTTACGTATATCGAAATATACTGGAAGGAAAAATACATATGCAATACCCTCATTGACATACGCAAACACCCATTCAGACAGAATATATGTACAGTAACCATACAATGACACTTACCGAGTAAACGTAGAAGGAATCTCTCCTTAAGGAAACGCATGTAATCGTCTTATGGAACATACAGTATTCGCAATTTAAACACAGCGGCATGAATTGCAACGAAATGTATGTACTTCCTGTTCCCAAATAAACGTTGTTCCACCTGCAGAAACAAATATGACAAATTATATAAAAGTCTTTGGGCATAAAAGTATATTTGTGCAACAAATGTATACATTTTGCTGTCACGTGTGATTCATTTGTACAGAGATTCTGTCGTTTTCACGGCACGAGAACGCCATCTATATAATTTTCAATTGAGATATATGTGTACGTAAATGTAAGGTTCATGCAGTAGGTAAAGTTATCCGCTCAAATAAGTTGGCAACAGCACTTCTGTTTCACGAAATTCCCTGTTTACTTTAGTCTGGATATATTCAACGTCCCATATTATCCTTTCGGAATGACACCAAGGCGATTACTTCTATATTTGCGAAGCAATTGTTAGTATATATTTTTTTAAATGTATCTCCGTACGTGAAGAATGCTGAAACGTTACTGCATGACTTGTAATCCCTAACTGGAAAACTCAAGAACATTCCTATATAGAATTATATTTTTAATTTTGCCTCAAATTTAATAGAGATTTAAGCGTATAAGAAGACCGATATATTCCCGAATCGCTGTGTCGTAAAAAGAAATATTAAAGACTGTTATTAAATCTAAATGCGGACAGTGAAATCGCCTATGCATGAGCATTTAATAATAATTAACATTAAATTGCAAACTTACATTTTTCTTAACCATAAGTATTTGATAATTTTCCACATTCCTCTAAGGAACGTTATTCTTTTTTAGTTGCGATTGAGTAGAAAACAATCACTAAAATAATACATGGTTTATGCATCTTCTTTCCAAATCATATATTAACATTACTTTCCAATTTAATAGATTTATAACACCTCTTCATACCCCTTGAAAACCACTTTGCTATTGACCACAGTTTTTCTCCTACACATTTTAATAGATTTTGTTCATATTGCGTATTAATGTAGCTTTAAAGTCTCCTGAAATAATTATCAGTGTCACCTTCTGCTGAAAATTACTCATTTAAAAATTATTGTTTTTCAGTATTTACGGTTTGGGCCTTCGTTTTGATTCTCAGCTCTGCTAGTGCACTTCCAATAGTGACAAATTTATGTTCTTCACTTCCTTTGGTCTAGTTGCCGTTCATTGCTGTTGTATGCATTATCTCAAAGCAAAATTAACTTTCAGATTTTTCTAAGACCAGACGATATAAAATAATTTTAACTCCTGTTTTTAGAAACAGCATAGAGGTATTCTAACAACATTGAAACAAATATATGTCCGTAATAAACCTGATGATTGGAGTGTACATAAAATTTCGTTAAAAAATTTCACCGTTACAATACACTCACAAATAGGCAAAAAGAATAAGAAAAGTGTATATTACTTTTTATGTTATATTACTCACCAAACATTTTCGCATGTGATAACTAGTAGATTGCAGTTGGTGTCTTCAGATAACGAAGGCCATGAAGGTCTTTGTAGCACGTTTACTTGACTGGTATGCAAGACTAGCTCTCTTCATCGTCACACGTCATTGTTCAACCTATACGCACAAACTTCGGATATGTATATATATCTGTCGTACGGTAAGTGCATACAAGCGTATGCACATACACGTACAGCATTCATACTTGTATAGACGTATATACACTTCACTTACGTATATCGAAATATACTGTAAGGAAGAATACATATGCCTTACCCTCATTCACACACGCAAACACCCATTCAGACAGAATATATATACAGTAAGCATACAATGACACTTACCGAGTAAATGTAGAAGGAAACTCTCCTTAAGGAAACGCATGTAATCTTCTTATGGAACATACAGTATTCGCATTTTAAACACAGAGGCATGAATTGCAAAGAAATGTATATACTTCCTGTTCCCAAATAAACGTTGTTCCACCTGCAGAAACAAATATGACAAATTATATAAAAGTCTTTGGGCATAAAAGTATATTTGTGCAACAAATGTATAAAATTTGTTGTCACGTGTGATTAATTTGTACAGAGATTCTATCGTTTTCACGGCACGAGAATGCCATCTATATAATTTTCAATTGAGATATATGTGTACGTATATGTATGGTTCATGCAGTAAGTAAAGTTATCCGCACAAATAAGTTGGCAAAAGCACTTCTGTTTCACGAAATTCCCTGTTTACTTTAGTCTGGATATATTCTACGTCCCATATTACCTTTTCGCAATAACAACACGACGATTACTTCTATATTTGCGAAGCAATTGTTATTATATATTTTTTTAAATGTATCTCCGTACGTGAAGAATGCTGAAACGTTACTGCATGACTTGTAATCCCTAACTGGAAAACTCAAGAACATCCCTATTTAGAATTATATTTTTAATTTTGCCTAAAAATTCATAGAGTTTTAGGCGTATAAGAAGACCGATATATTCCCGAATCCCTGTGTCGTAAAAAGAAATTCTAAAGACTGTTATTAAATCTAATTGCGGCCAGTGAAATCGCCTATGCATGAGCATTTAATAATAATTTACATTAATTTGCAAACTTTCATTTTTGTTTACCATAAGTATTTGATAATTTTTCCACATTCCTCTTAGGAACGTTATTCTCGTTTAGTTGTGATTGAGTATAAAAGAATCACTAAAATAATACATGGTTTATGCATCTTCTTTTCCAAATCATATATTAACATTACTTTCCAATTTAATAGTATTAATACACCTCTTCATAACTCTTGAAAACCACTTTGCTATTAACCACAGGTTTTCTCCTACACATTTTAATAGATTTTGTTCATATTACGTATTAATGTAGACTTAATGTCTGCTGAAATAATTATCAATGTCACATACAGCTGACAATTACTCATTTAAAAATTATTGTGTTTTAGTATTTACGGTTTGGGCCTTCCTTTTGATACTCAGCTCTGTTTGTGCACTTCCAATAGTGACAAGTTTATGTTCTTCACTTTCTTGTGTCTAGTTTCCGTTCATTGCTGTCGTATGCATTATCTCAAAGTAAAATTACCTTTTAGATTTTTCTAAAACCAGACGATATAAAATAATTTTAACTCCTGTTTTTAGAAATGTATGTATTTCCTGTTCCCAAATAAACGTTGTTCCACCTGCAGAAACAAATATGACAAATTATATAAAAGTTTTTGGGCATAAAAGTACATTTGTGCAACAAATGTATACATTTTGCTGTCACGTGTGATTTAATTGTACAGAGATTCTGTCGTTTTCACGGCACGAGAACGCCATCTATATTATTTTCAATTGAGATATAAGTGTACGTAAATGTAAGGTTCATGCAGTAAGTAAAGTTATCCGCTCAAATAAGTTGGCAACAGCACTTCTGTTTTACGAAATTACCTGTTTACTTAAGTCTGGATATATTCTACGTCCCATATTATCTTTTCGCAATAACAACACGACGATTTCTTCTATATTTGCGAAGCAGTTGTTATTATATATTTTTTTAAATATATCTCCGTACGTGAAGAATGCTGAAACGTTACTGCATGACTTGTAATCCCTAAATGGAAAACTCAAGAACATTACTATATACAATTATATTTTTAATTTTGCCTAAAATTTAATAGAGTTTTAAGCGTATAAGAAGACCGATATATTCCCGAATCCCTGTGTCGTAAAAAGAAATATTAAAGACTGTTATTGAATCTAATTACGGCCAGTGAAATCTCCTATGCATGAGCATTTAATAATAATTAACATTAATTTGCATATTTAAATTTTTGTTTACCATAAGTATTTGATAAAATTTCCACTTTCCTCTTAGGAACATTATTCTCGTTTAGTTGTGATTGAGTATAAAACAATCACTAAAATTATACATGGTTTATGCATCTTATTTTCCAAATCATATATTAACAATACTTTCCAAATTAAAAGTTTTATAACACCTCATCATACCTCTTGAAAACCACTTTGCTATTGACCACAGGTTTTCTCCTACACATTTTAATAGATTTTTTTCATATTGCGTATTAATGTAGCTTTAATGTCTTCTGAATAATTATCAATTTCACATACTGCTGACAATTACTCATTTAAGAATTATTGTGCTTTAGTATTTACGGTTTGGGACTTCCTTTTGATTCTCAGCTCTGCTAGTGCACTTCCAGTAGTGACAAATTTATGTTCTTCACTTCCTTGTGTCTAGTTGCCGTTCATTGCTGTTGTATGCATTATCTCAAAGCAAAATTAACTTTCAGATTTTTCTAAGACAAGACGATATAAAATAATTTTAACTCCTGTTTTTAGAAACAGCATAGGAGTATTCTAACAACCTTGAAACAAATATATGTCCGTAATAAACCTGATGATTGGCGTGTACATAAAATTTCGTTAAAAAATTTCACCGTTACAAACACACTCACAAATACGCAAAAAGAATAAGAAAAGTCTATATTATTTTTTTATGTTATATTACTCACCAAACATTTTCGCATGTGATAACTAGTAGATTGTTGTTGGTATCTTCAGATAACGAAGGACATGAACGTCTTTGTAGCACGTTTACTTGACTGGTATGCAAGACTAGCTCTCTTCATCACCACACGTCATAGTTCAACCTAAACACACACTTCGGACATGTATATATATCTGTCGTACGGTATGTGCATACAAGCGTATGCACATACACGTACAGCATTCATATTTGTATAGACGTATATACTCTTCACTTACGTATATCGAAATATACTGTAAGGAAGAATACATATGCCATACCCTCATTCACACACGCAAACACCCATTCAACAGAATATATATACAGTAAGCATACAATGACACTTACCGAGTAAACGTAGAAGGAATCTCTCCTTAAGGAAACGCATGTAATCGTCTTATGGAACATACGGTATTCGCATTTTAAACACAGAGGCATGAATTGCAAAGAAATGTATGTACTTCCTGTTCCCAAATAAACGTTGTTCCACCTGCAGAAACAAATATGACAAATTATATAAAAGTCTTTGGGCATAAAAGTATATTTGTGCAACAAATGTATACATTTTGCTGTCACGTGTGATTCATTTGTACAGAGATTCTATCGTTTTCACGGCACGAGAATGCCATCAATATAATTTTCAATTGAGATATATGTGTACGTAAATGTATGGTTCATGCAGTAAGTAAAGTTATCTGCACAAATAATTCGGCAACAGCAGTTCTGTTTCACGAAATTCCCTGTTTTCTTTAGTCTGGATATATTCTACGTCCCATATTATCTTTTCGCAATAACAACACGACGATTACTTCTATATTTGCGAAGCAATTGTTATTATATATTTTTTAAATGTATCTCCGAACGTGAAAAATGCTGAAACGATACTGCATGACTTGTAATCCCTAACTGGAAAACTCAAGAACATTCCTATATAGAATTATATTTTTAATTTTGCCTAAAATTTCATAGAGTTTTAGGCGTATAAGAAGACCGATATATTCCCGAATCCCTGTGTCGTAAAAAGAAATACTAAAGACTATTATTAAATCTAATTGCGGCCAGTGAAATCGCCTATGCATGAGCATTTAAAAATAATTAACATTAATTTGCAAACTTACATTTTTGGTTACCATAAGTATTTGATAAATTTTCCACATTCCCCTTAGGAACGTTATTCTCGTTTAGTTGTGATTGAGTATAAAAGAATCACTAAAATAATACATGGTTTATGCATCTTCTTTTCCAAATCATATATTAACATTACTTTCCAAATTAATAGTTTTATAACACCTCTTCATAACTCTTGAAAACCACTTTGCTATTGACCACAGGTTTTCTCCTACACATTTTAATAGATTTTGTTCATATTACGTATTAATGTAGCTTTAATGTCTGCTGAAATATTTATCAATGTCACATACAGCTGACAATTACTCATTTAAAAATCATTGTGTTTCAGTATTTACTGTTTGGGACTTCGCTTTGATTCTCAGCTCTGCTAGTGCACTTCCAATAGTGACAAATTTATGTTCTAAACTTTCTTGTGTCTAGTTGCCGTTCATTGCTGTTGTATGCATTTTCTCAAAGCAAAATTAACTTTCAGAGTTTTCTAAGACCAGACGATATAAAATAATTTTAACTCCTGTTTTAAGAAACAGCATAGAAGTATTCTAACAACATTGAAACAAATATATGTCCGTAATAAACCTGATGATTGGCGTGTACATAAAATTTCGTTAAAAAATTTCACCGTTACAAACACACTCACAAATAGGCAAAAAGAATAAGAAAAGTCGATATTATTTTTTTATGTTATATTACTCACCAAACGTTTTCGCATGTGATAACTAGTAGATTGTAGTTGGTATCTTCAGATAACGAAGGACATGAAGGTCTTTGTAGCACGTTTACTTGACTCGTATGCAAGACTAGCTCTCTTCATCGTCACACGTCGTAGTTCAACCTACACACACAAACTTCGAACATGTATATATATCTGTCGTACGGTATGTGCATACAAGCGTATGCACATACACGTACAACATTCATGCTTGTATAGACGTATATACCCTTCACTTACGTATATCGAAATATACTGTAAGGAAGAATACATATGCCATACCCTCATTCACACACGCAAACACCCATTCAACAGAATATATATACAGTAAGCATACAATGACACTTACCGAGTAAACGTAGAAGGAATCTCTCCTTAAGGAAACGCATGTAATCGTCTTATGGAACATACAGTATTCGCATTTTGAACACAGCGGCATGAATTGCAAAAAAATGTATGTACTTCCTGTTCCCATATAAACGTTGTTCCACCTGCAGAAACAAATATGACAAATTATATAAAAGTCTTTGGGCATAAAAGTATATTTGTGCAACAAATGTATACATTTTGCTGTCACGTGTGATTCATTTGTTCAGAGATTCTATCATTTTCACGGCACGAGAACGCCATCTATATAATTTGCAATTGAGATATATGTGTACGTAAATGTAAGGTTCATGCAGTAAGAAAAGTTATCCGCTCAAATCAGTTGGCAACAGCACTTCTGTTTCATGAAATTCCCTGTTTACTTTAGTCTGGATATATTCTACGTCCCATATTATCCTTTCGCAATGACAACAAGGCGATTACTTCTATATTTGCGAAGCAATTGTTCTTATATATTTTTTTAAATATATCTCCGTTCGTGAAGAATGCTGAAACGTTACTGCATGACTTGTAAACCCTAACTGGAAAACTCAAGAACATTACTATATAGAATTATATTTTTAATTTTGCCTAAAATTTAATAGAGTTTTAAGCGTATAAGAAGACCGATATATTTCCGAATCACTGTGTCGTAAAAAGAAATACTAAAGACTGTTATTAAATCTAAATGCGGCCAGTGAAATCGCCTACGCATGAGCATTTAATAATAATTAACATTAATTTGCAAACTTACAGTTTTGTTTACCATAAGTATTTGATATTTTTCCACATTCCTCTAAGGAACGTTATTTTCGTTTAGTTGTGTTTGAGTAGAAAACAATCACTAAAATAATACATGATTTATGCATCTTCTTTTCCAAATCATATATTAACATTACTTTCCAAATTAATAGTTTTATAACACGTCTTCATAACTCTTGAAAACCACTTTGCTATTGACCACAGGTTTTCTCCTACACATTTTAATAGATTTTGTTCATAGTGCGTATTAATGTAGCTTTAAAGTCACCTGAAATAATTATCAGTGTCACCTACTGCTGACAATTACTCATTTAAAAATTATTGTGTTTCCGTATTTACGGTTTGGGCCTTCGTTTTGATTCTCAGCTCTGCTAGTGCACTTCCAATAATGACAAATTTATGTTCTTCACTTTCTTCTGTCTAGTTGCCGTTCATTACTGTTCTATGCATTATCTCAAAGCAAAATTAACTTTCAGATTTTTCTAAGACCAGACGATATAAAATAATTTTAACTCCTGTTTTTAGAAATAGCATAGAGGTATTCTAACAACATTGAAACAAATATATGTCCGTAATAAACCTGATGATTGGCGTGTACATAAAATTTCGTTAAAAAATTTCACCGTTACAAACACACTCACAAATAGGCAAAAAGAATAAGAAAAGGCTTATTATTTTTTTACTTTATATTACTCACCAAACATTTTCGCATGTGATAACTAGTAGATTGTAGTTGGTATCTTCAGATAACGAAGGACATGAAGGTCTTTGTAGCACGTTTACTTGACTGGTATGCAAGACTAGCTCTCTTCATCATCACACGTCATAGTTCAACCTACACACACACTTCGGACATGTATATATATCTGTCGTACGGTATGTGCATACAAGCGTATGCACATACACGTACAGCATTCATACTTGTATAGACGTATATACCCTTCACTTACGTATATCGAAATATACTGTAAGGAAGAATACATATGCCATACCCTCATTCACACACGCAAACACCCATTCAACAGAATATATATACAGTAAGCATACAATGACACTTACCGAGTAAACGTAGAAGGAATCTCTCCTTAAGGAAACGCATGTAATCGTCTTATGGAACATACAGTATTCGCATTTTAAACACAGAGGCATGAATTGCAAAGAAATGTATGTACTTCCTGTTCCCAAATAAACGTTGTTCCACCTGCAGAAACAAATATGACAAATTATATAAAAGTCTTTGGGCATAAAAGTATATTTGTGCAACAAATGTATACATTTTGCTGTCACGTGTGATTCATTTGTACAGAGATTCTATCGTTTTCACGGCACGAGAATGCCATCAATATAATTTTCAATTTAGATATATGTGTACGTAAATGTATGGTTCATGCAGTAAGTAAAGTTATCCGCACAAATAATTTGGCAACAGCACTTCTGTTTCACGAAATTCCCTGTTTACTTTAGTCTGGATATATTCTACGTCCCATATTATCTTTTCGCAATAACAACACGACGATTACTTCATACTTGCGAAGCAATTGTTATTATATATTTTTTAAATGTATCTCCGAACGTGAAAAATGCTGAAACGTTACTGCATGACTTGTAATCCCTAACTGGAAAACTCAAGAACATTCCTATATAGAATTATATTTTTAATTTTGCCTAAAATTTCATAGAGTTTTAGGCGTATAAGAAGACCGATATATTCCCGAATCCCTGTGTCGTAAAAAGAAATACTAAAGACTGTTATTAACTTTAATTGCGGCCAGTGAAATCGCCTATGCATGAGCATTTAATAATAATTAACATTAATTTGCAAATTTTCATTTTTGTTTACCATAAGTATTTGATAAATTTTCCACATTCCTCTTAGGAACGTTATTCTCGTTTAGTTGTGATTGAGTATAAAACAATCACTAAAATAATACATGGTTTATGCATCTTCTTTTCCAAATCATATATTAACATTACTTTCCAAATTAATAGTTTTATAACACCTCTTCATAACTCTTGAAAAACACTTTGCTATTGACCACAGGTTTTCTCCTACACATTTTAATAGATTTTGTTCATATTACGTATTAATGTAGCTTTAATGTCTGCTGAAATAATTATCAGTGTCACCTACTACTGAAAATTACTCATTTAAAAATTATTGTGTTTCAGTATTTACGGTTTGGGCCTCCGTTTTGATTCTTAGCTCTGCTAGTGCACTTCCAATAGTGAGAAATTTATGTTCTTCACTTCCTTTGGTCTAGTTGCCGTTCATTGCTGTTGTATGCATTATCTCAAAGCAAAATTAACTTTCAGATTTTTCTAAGACCAGACGATATAAAATAATTTTAACTCCTGTTTTAAGAAACAGCATAGAGGTATTCTAACAACATTGAAACAAATATATGTCCGTAATAAACCTGATGATTGGCGTGTACATAAAATTTCGTTAAAAAATTTCACCGTTACAAACACACTCACAAATAGGCAAAAAGAATAAGAAAAGTCTATATTATTTTTTTATGTTATATTACTCACCAAACGTTTTCGCATGTGATAACTAGTAGATTGTAGTTGGTATCTTAAGATAACGAAGGACATGAAGGTCTTTGTAGCACGTTTACTTGACTGGTATGCAAGACTAGCTCTCTTCATCGTCACACGTCGTAGTTCAACCTACACACACAAACTTCGGACATGTATATATATCTGTCGTACGGTATGTGCATACAAGCGTATGCACATACACGTACAGCATTCATGCTTGTATAGACGTATATACCCTTCACTTACGTATATCGAAATATACTGTAAGGAAGAATACATATGCCATACTCTCATTCACACACGCAAACACTCATTAGACAGAATATATATACAGTAAGCTTACAGTGACACTTACCGAGTAAACGTAGAAGGAATCTCACCTTATGGAAACGCATGTAATCGTCTTATGCAACATACAGTATTCGCATTTTGAACACAGCGGCATGAATTGCAAAAAAATGTATGTACTTCCTGTTCCCAAATAAACGTTGTTCCACCTGCAGAAACAAATATGACAAATTATATAAAAGTCTTTGGGCATAAAAGTATATTTGTGCAACAAATGTATACATTTTGCTGTCACGTGTGATTCATTTGTACAGAGATTCTATCATTTTCACGGCACGAGAACGCCATCTATATAATTTGCAATTGAGATATATGTGTACGTAAATGAAAGGTTCATGCAGTAAATAAAGTTATCCGCTCAAATCAGTTGGCAACAGCACTTCTGTTTCATGAAATTCCCTGTTTACTTTAGTCTGGATATATTCTACGTCCCATATTATCCTTTCGCAATGACAACAAGGCGATTACTTCTATATTTGCGAAGCAATTGTTATTATATATTTTTTTAAATGTATCTCCGTACGTGAAGAATGCTGAAACGTTACTGCATGGCTTGTAATCCCTAACTGGAAAACTTAAGAACTATATAGAATTTAAATTTTTAATTTTGCCTAAAATTTCAAAGAGTTTTAGGCGTATATGAAGACCGATGTATTCCCGAATCGTTGTGTCGTAAAAAAAATACTAAAGACTCTTATTAAATCTAATTGCGGACAGTAAAATCGCATATGCATGAGCATTTAATATTAATTAATATTAATTTGCAAACTTACATTTTTGTTTACCATAAATATTTGATAGATTTTCCACTTTACTCTTAGGAACTTTATTCTCGTTTAGTTGTGATTGATTAGAAAACAATCACTAAAATAATACATGGTTTATGCATCTTCTTTTCCAAATCATATATTAACATTACTTTCCAATTTAATAGATTTATAACATCTCTTAATACCCCTTGAAAACCACTTCGCTATTGACCACAGGTTTTCTCCTGCACAAATTAATAGATTTTTTTCATATTGCGTATTAATGTAGCTTTAATGTCTCCTGAAATAATTATCAGTGTCACCTGCTGCTGAAAATTACTCATTTAAAAATTATTGTCTTTCAGTGTTTACGGTTTGGACCTACCTTTTGATTCTCAGCTCTGCTAGTGCACTTCCAATAGTGACAAATTTGTTTTCTTCACTTTCTTGTGTCTAGTTGCCGTTCATTGCTGTTGTATGCATTATCTCAAAGCAAAATTAACTTTCAGATTTTCTAAAACCAGACGATATAAACTAACTTTAACTCCTGTTTTTAGAAGAGCACAGAAGTATGCTAACAACCTTGAAACAGATATAGGTCCGAAATAAACCTGATCATTTGCGTGTACATAAAGTTTAGTTAAAAAATTTCACCGTTACAAACACACTCACAAATAGGCAAAAAGGATAAGAAAAGTCTATATATAATTTATTTATGTTATATTACTCACCAAACATTTTCGCATGTGATAACTAGTAGATTGTAGTTGGTATCTGCTGATAACGGAGGCCATGAAGGTCTGTGTTTAGCACGCATTCATACTTGTATAGACGTATATACCCTTCACTTATGTATATCGAAATATACTGTAAGGAAGAATACATATGCCATACCCTCATTCACACACGCAAACACCCATTCAGACAGAATATATATACAGTAAGCATACAATGACACTTACCGAGTAAACGTAGAAGGAAGCTCTCCTTAAGGAAACGCATGTAATTGTCTTATGGAACATAAAGTATTCGCATTGTAAACACAGCGGCATGAATTGCAAAGAATTGTATGTACTTCCTGTTCCCAAATAAACGTTGTTCCACCTGCAGGAACACACATGACAAATTATATAAAAGTCTTTGGGCATAAAAGATTATTTGTGCAACAAATGTATACATTTTGCTGTCACGTGTGACTCATGTGTACAGAGATTCTATCGTTTTCACGGCACGAGAATGCCATCTATATAATTTTCAATTTCGATATATGTGTACGTAAATTTAAGGTTCATGCAGTAAGTAAAGTTATCCGATCAAATAAGTTGTCAACAGCACCTCTGTTTTACGAATTTCCTTGTTTACGTTAGTCTGGATGTATTCTACGTCCCATATTATCCTTTCGCAATAACAACAAGACGATTACTTCTATATTTGCGAATCTATTTTTATTATATATTTTTTAAATGTATCTCCGAACGTGAAGAATGCTGAAACGTTACTGTATGACTGTAGTCCCTAACTGGGAAACTCAAGAACATTCCTCTAAAGAATATTATTATTAATATAGATATCAATTTCATAGTGTGCTAGGCGTATATGAAGACCGATATATTCCCGAATCACTGTGTCGTAAAATGAAATACTAAAGACTGTTATTAATTCTAATTGCGGCCAGTGAATTCGTCTATGCATGAGCACTTAATAATAATTAAGATTATTTTACAATCTTACATTTTTCTTTACCATAAATATTTGATAAATTTTCCACTTTCCTCTTAGGAACGTTATTCTCGTTTAGTTGTGATTGAGTAGAAAACGATCACTACAATAATACATGGTTTATGCATTTTCTTTTCCAAATCATATATTAACATTTCTTATGTATTATACGTAACATTATTAACATTCTTATATATGTGTACGTAAATTTAAGATTCACAAATCTATACATTTTGCGGTCATATGTGATTCGTGTGAACAGAGATTGTATCGTTTTCACGGCAGGGGAATTCTATCAATATAATTTTCGATTTGGCTATAGATGTACGTAAATTTAAGGTTCCTCCAGTAAGTAAAAATATCCAATCAAATAAGGTGGCAAAACCACCTCTGTTTCCACAAAATTCCTTGTTTACATTAGTCTTCATATTTTGTGACATGTCGAGCAAACTGCAGAACAAATTTATTAATTCCCCTACAATTAATTACATTTCTCTGGATATATTCTTCACTCTCAATAACAACAAGACGATTCCTTCTGTATTTGCGAAGCAATTTTAATATATATTTTTTTTTTTAGAAATGTTTCTCCGTACATGAAGTTTGCAGAAACGTTACTGCATGACTTGTAATCCCTAACTGGAAAACCCAAGAGCATTCCTATATATAAAAATATTATTAATATTGCTTACAATTTCTTACAGTGTTAGGCGAATTTGCAGACCGATATATTCCCGAATCCATGTGTCGTAAAAAGAAATATTGAAGACTGTTATTAATTCCAAATGCGCCCAGTGAATTCGCCTATGCTTGAGCATTTAATAATAACTACCATGACTTTAAAATCTTACAGTTTTTTTTACAATAAATATTTGATAAATTTTCCTCATTCCTCTTAGGAACATTCTTCTCGTTTGGGTTTGTGATTGAGTAGAAAACAATCACTAAAATCACTACATGGTTTATGCGTCTTCATTGCCAAATCAAATTTTAACATTGCTTTCTAATTTAATAGATTTATAACACCTCTTCATACTCCCTTGAACACCACTTTGTTATTGACCACGGGTTTTCTCCAGCACAGAATAAGTTAATAGATGTTGTTCATATAGCGTATTTATGTAGCTTTAATGTCTCCTAAAATAATTATCAGTGTCACCTACTGCTGACTATTACTCTTTTAAAAATTATTGTGTTTCAGTATTTACAGTTGTGCTTTCCTTTTGCTATCATGATAACACACTTCCAGTTAATAAATACATATCTGCAGATTACACAAATATTTTACCAAATATTTTAGTTAACGAACTCAAGGAACACCATGTAATTGTAACTTTCCGTACAAATAACAGCATTCAGAGATTTCTTAGCCGGAAGAACAGTATACCAGAAAGAAAAAGAACCGGCGTATACAAGATGAATTGCAGCTCATGCGACATGTTCTACATAGGCCAAACAGGCAGACCGTTTGAAGAAGGGTATAAAGAGCATCTTCCCAGAAGGGAATTGCATAAGACAACATCAATTTTGCCAGACACCTAATGCTATGTAATCATAACTACAGTGATTTTGAGACAAATTTCCAGCCCATGCATTGCTGCAGGAAAGGAAAATACATGGACGCACTTGAGGAGTATGAAATATATAAAGCCGTCAAAATCAACAGTGATTATGTCTTGAACGATAAACTTACATTTTCACATAACATATTGTACGACACGGCAATACTTGCACACGGGCGCCGGTAAATAGAAAGTTACAGTACACACGGGCTATAATAAACAAAACAGTTTTATCAGTGGATATATAAACAGTGAATCAGTCGATTGATGATGTCCACGCGAGAAACATGAAATTTCATGTTCGCGTATGTGAATTTCCGCTGTCGTAAAAGTGCACTTTTACTGTAATGATTTTATATTTTAATTTTTTAACGATCTCTATTGAGTGATCAAGTTTTCTGAAGATAGCAATTCGTTGCCGAAACGCGTCATAAAGGACAAGAAAAACGAAGTCGCACGACGGATATCTGGTAAATACGTCTGCATATATCAGTGTATACGGTAAAATATTCTGCCTTGCGTATAAAAGTATCATTTAAAAATATACGAGGGCAGAGTGAAAAGTCCCAGACCTGAATAGGAAAAAAACATTTTTTCGATTAATTTCCGTTTATTTTTCAACGAAATCTCTATTTAGCTATATACACTTTTTAGAACGATGTTCTAAAGCGATTATGCCAGACTGATAAGCCGATTTGTCTATGTACTCAAAGTAGCCATTACAGCATCGCTGTAATTATTGATTTGTAGTCAATAAATCTTTTCCCACCTAACCTTTTTATGAGGTTAGAAAAGACGTAGAAGTTGCTCTGTGGCGGGTATGTCGGTTGAATAAGTAATTTTAACTTCAATTCTTTGGTTTTAGCCATCGCAACAACTGATGGGTATCGAAATCCTCAAGTACGATAACAATATTTGATTTTATTTAAAATTGTAGGTCCTATTAATAATATTATTCAATATAGGCCTACCCTTGGTTTTGTCAATTAAGGAATACAAGTAAAGCAGTAACGTTTCTGCAATCTTCACGTATGGAAACACATTTCTAAAGAAAAAAGTATAATGAAAATTGCTACGTAAAAGAAGAAGAAAACGTCTTTGTGTTATTACGTGAGAATAGACGGGAGCATTGTTTTGGTGAAACATAACATTCTTTTTTGCTAAATGTGCCAGATTTTTTCTTGATTTCGTCACTCAAACGTGGAGTAGGTTGTTTGCATAGTATTCGTCACTAATTGTTTTTCAATTTTTGAAATAGTCAATGAAGGTTAATCCACGTGCGCCATAAAAAACAGTCGCGATAATGTCACCAGCAGAAGGATTTGTCTTTGACATCTTTGGAGTCTGGTGGCCTTTCGCGGTCTACTTTTTTTAATATTGTTTGGTCTGAGGATTGTTGTAGTACACCCGAGACTCATCTGCATTTATGAATTGACGGAAAATACCATCGGATCGCGCGTATTGATTGCCAGACAACCGGATGAAACATCCTTTCGACACTGTTTTTGGTCAAGTGTCAGCAAACGCGGCACCCGTCTAGCGCACTGATTTGTCACAGACAGATGTTCGTGTAAGATATTATGCACTCGTGCCGTTGATATACCAAAAGTCTCTGTTATGTCACTAATTTTTGCAGTCTGCGAAAACGATATTGTGAATTTTTTTATATTTTTTCTGGCGTTGCCATTTAAATGGGACGTCCAAAATGTTGGTTGTCCGACCCATTTTAAATTCAGCAACCCAGCGCTTAACCGTTGTATTCGATGAAGAAGAGTCCTCCAACGTTAAACTCAGATTCTTTTCTATATCGGCTGAAGTTAAATTCTTCATTATTAAAGAATGTTTTGTGAATGTGTTTTGTAGCTAACTGCCACGTTTTGCTGAATCCGATCGGCTGATACACTTGCGAAGTCGGGCGCTCTTCCTCATCCAACTCGATTTCAGTATTAATTTCCTTGTCTTTTATGCGTTGTCGGTAATACCTCTGACGTTCGGCATTGGTAATTTTAGGTTTTTTGAATTCTCCATAAATTTTTCTACTTTCCTGTATGCATTTACGATACTTTTGAGCACGTTTAGCATCCATATACCGCAACCTTTTTTCCGAACACACGATTTTTACAACTTGAATTACGATTATTCAAACCTTTTAATAATATCACCGCTATTACGGTACACTATGTAGATAGTACTTGATGAGACAATTTTAACGACACCTCACTCAACGTTCAATCGCATCGGAAACCGGAGAAATACTAATTTTAGTGCGCGCCGAGCGGCGCAAAACATTTATATTACTCCCCCCGCTCACCCCGCGCTGTATGATGCAATAGCCCGCTTATATTGTACTATTTATTATCCTTGTTCCTCTGTCTGTTGAATGGTACCTCATATAAGCGTGAATCTTTTGTCGTTTAGATAACATTTCGATTTCAAACGTGACGTGATAACGTAACGCTCGATTTTCTGGTTGGGGGTGCCTATTGCTGGCCTGAAAGGTAAGACGTATTCTACGTCAAAATTAATGCAGTATTTTACTGAAGTGCCAATCCACTTAACAATTACGTAACCGCATACTTGGACACTGCTCCTTCCACATCTGCAGGAGTTAAATGGAGCCGTACAGACATTATGTAAACGGACGTTTACGGATATAAACATCATATTAATGTTGTATATTGTGCAATGGATCTGTGGCTGTAACGTGAATAACAATGCAAATGGGGTTTGTAAGGTTTAAATTATTTTGTAAATCTTATTAATGACTAATATTGAGATACTAGGTTCGTATATCCGCTCGCTTCGCTCGTTCCACAATACTCGAAACAATTCTTGATCAGTTTTTAAGATAAAATCAGTTTAAGACAAATCAGTTTGCCGACTTATAAAACAAAAATGTCTCAAATAGTTTCATTATTATTAACATTATAATTGAAAATTTAATAATAATAATAATATATTATTATTATTGTTATTTTTATTGTCACAATTTCCTTTTGTTTTTGACGGAAAACACAGGGAAAATTCTGGACTGGTCGTAATTTAAAATCGAAATGGTTTTGCACACACTATTTCTTTATTTTTACTTGTACAGGCATCTCTCGAAATGGAGATAATACTTCGTGAATCACCGTATACATAGACTAAGATAGAGTATATAGAGTAAATAACTTTTACTATATACCCTACATTTAAACTACGTAGGTAGTAAAACTAATTCGGCCATTGTCTTGTAAAGTGTTTTGTATTGATTACACAATTACCTGATTACCCATCTAAGCAAGTAGGTCAGTATTGAGATTTGGTGTAATTTTCATTCGTTTGTTTAATTCTGAAACGGCTAGACGTATTTTTACAAATAAGGTATCAAATCGCATGTCTAAAATCTGAAAATAAATGTTGACACATTTTGCAAGAGTAAACAATGGACGCTGCACATCATACCGTGCAAAATTTTGAAAAACCTATCAATTTTGCTATAACCAAATTAATAAAATACAACATTTTACACTTTAACAAAAGAAATTTACCTTAAAATTACTACCTGATTTCGTCTAGTCGACGAAGACAATTGTTA
Organism: Magicicada septendecula; assembly: GCA_034769895.1. Lineage (NCBI taxonomy): Eukaryota > Metazoa > Arthropoda > Insecta > Hemiptera > Cicadidae > Magicicada > Magicicada septendecula. The sequence goes on from CM068372.1 coordinate 140,366,940, forward strand.
TAACTAACTAGTATATTTACAGAATTTTTACAGCGGATGATGGTTAGAATGACAAGAGAATTCTTTGTGCTTTTTGTTCTTTAAGAAGTGAGAGAAGAATTGGCAAACTAAGGGTAGGGCTATAGTATGCGTTTAGCACGATTTCATCATGGGTATGTAAGAGTAGGTCTCTTGAAAGTCACATACCAGTTCAGCCTACACACACAAATCCCGGACATGTATAAGGTATACACATACACGTACAACATTCATACTTGTATGAACATATATACTTTGTATGAACGGACAATTACCTAACACGAATAAGAATAGTGTACATTGGTTATATCAATATGTATAATAATACGCACCAAGAATATTTGCAAGTGATAACAAGCAGATTGGAGTTGGATGGTCCTAATAAAGGAGGCCATGAAGGTCTGCGTTTAGTTCAATTTCTTCACGTGAATGTAAGAGTTTCTTCTCTTAGACGCACGTCCTAGTTCAGCTTAAAGACACAAACCCCGGACATGTATATACCTATCGTACTTTATGTGGATACAAACATATGCACATACACGTACAATATTCATACTTGTATGGACATAGATATCCATCACTTACGTATATCAAAATATACGGTAAGGAAGAATAGATGTGTCATACCCACATTCACACACACAGGAACATTCACTCATGTACACATGACAGAATATATATATACAGTAAGCACCAAATGAGACTTACCGAGTAAACGTAGAAGGAATGTGTCCTGTAGGAAATGCATGTAATCGTCATATGGCACATAGTGCCTTGTTAAACATAACGCCATGAACTCCTATGAAATGTAAGTCTTCCCCGTTCCCAAATAAACTTTGTTCCACCTGCAGGAAGAAATATGCCAATATATCTATAAGGCTTTGCACCATAAGAGAAAATGTTGCCAATAAGTGTGTACGTTTGAGGTTAAGTGTGATTAGTGTGTACACGCATTGTACGTTAGCACGGCACGGGAATGCCAACTACATAACTTTAAATTTGGCCATAGATGTACGTAAGTTTAACGATCTTGCAGTAAAGAAAGGAAGGTTTGATCAAGTAAGGTGGCAACACCACCGTCTGTTTCCACAAGAATCCCGATATCCGTTATTCTTCACATTTTGTGGCGTCGAGCAAAGGTGTGGAACTAATTTATTGTATTACCCTACAATTATTTACATTTTTCTGTATATCTTCTACTCCCCACTTAATGTATGGTTTTTACGTAATCTTCGACGAAAAGTAGTAACCACACATAGGGCCACATAGGGTGCTACATTACGAGTATATGAACGTTTGCCTTGTGCGTTGTTAATGTTTAACGACTAACACGTAAAATTTGTTTGTTTGTAAACAATTAACTTGTTGGATTTAATGTAACTTGAAGGATTCTTTTATCTTGCTATCTTGGTAGTGTTATGTAGCAGTTGAATAATTTCAATGATATCGAGAGAACCATAGTGTTTCTATGTGTTTCCTTCTGGATTTAGTTAATCACAAGTCGCATTTTCATATTGTAATGTAATAAATAAAAATTCTTATAGGTAATTGGAGGACAAAAGTTTTGAAAAATGCCTAATCTTGGAGTTTGGCATGCTAACGTTTGACATGTTTAGCAATGATTAACAAGGTTAGCGTCCATTGTTCACAGCTGCTTTCCGGTTCATTTTACAGCATTGAATGATTAGTTATTATCAATGCCAACGGGAGACGTTGCGGTGTCTCAGTTAATTCTGCACTGACCGCTAGCATGCGTCATCCATTGACATCAATTACAGACGAAACATCGCGTCAATATATATATATATGTCATCTAACTTAATGTTTTGTTTGTTTGTTGGTTTGAAAACTAGAATGATACAACAAGAATTTACTATCAGTCAAACAGTGACAGTTTTAGTTTTTTCGACACAAATTTATACTGTTTTCAAAATTGCGTTGAGTTAGAGATAATTACCACTCACGAATGCAATGAAACGTTTGTGGACTAATTTACCTTAAAGACAAACTAAAGTATTTGTATTTCATTTTATGCTACAGCTGAAGGATTTTATTCGGTGATACACTAAAAAAATATATTTGTTGAGTCGGCCACTTCAACATAATTGTTTGTTACCTTACTGTTTTATGTAATTTATGTATATATTATTTTTAACACAATAGTGTTTATTTTGACTCTGTCATGCAAGGCTGTATATACCAGTATGTGTTTGATAAATTATGTATACGCTTGCTATTGATAAATATTTGCTGCGTTGGCTGCGTGGAGTACATATATTTATTTAAAGGAACAAGAATTTGAATAAGGTATTGTAAAGTGAGGAAGTAAGATACACCAAAAGAACCAGCTACTTAACGGTTTTTATATTTTCTCTTCGTTAGAGATAAAAACAAGTCGTTTTTCCTACTGGAAGAAATTAATTGTATGCCTTACATTAGGAAATCGTTTCATAAAATTCCTTCCACCCAAATATTCTTGACTTCAAGTATACGGGATCAGCATTAATAAAATTATACACAACCGCAAGCATTGTTTTAGATAAATGTTGTGAGAATTCACATGCTATAATTTTATTCTCAGTAATGTGAAATGTTTGTATAATACTTGTGTTATGTCTACTTTCCGCATGACTGTTTTCGCGTACGATTATGAAAACAGCTAGGTTAACTTTGCACGTAGCATTAGACTACATTAAAAATTAATGCAGCGGACTGTGCTGCTATTTTACTGAAGTGCCAATTAACCTACTTACTAATTACATAACCCCATACTTGGACACTGTTCTTTGCACATTGCAGGAGTTAAATGGAGCCGAACAGACATAATGTAAACGGAGGTTAATCAGTTTTCACTAATGGTAATCACCATATTAATGTCGTTTGTTGTGCAACGGAACTATGAATTTTTTAAATAATACATTTGTGTTAGTGGTTATAATCACAAACAGAATAAACACCGTTAGCACACCACTGTAGCAAAATTATTCCGATTAGCGATTTCAAGCTTCACAGCTCATCATCAGATCGGAATAACAATAATGGTACTAGACAGTTGTATACGAATCGTTTCCGGACATATGTATTATTCTTTATTTTTGCTTGTATATCTGAAAGTGGAGATAAAGCTTCGTGAACCGTACTGTATAAAGACTGTATAGGTTAAGATAGTGTTTATATGGTACTTAACGCTACTATATATCCTACGTGTAAATGACTTCGTAGGTTGTAAAATCTGTTTGGCTATGGTTGTATAAAGGGGTTTGTGTACTTCCTAATTACCCAACTACGCAAGTACAACGGTATTGAGTATAAGTGTTACGTTCGTTCGTTTGTTGAACTCTAAAACTGGTAGACGAATTTTGTTAAATGAGGTATCAAATTGCACATCTTAAATCTGAAAGAGTAAAAGTGGATACAAAATTTTCCACAAGTAATCAATGGACGCTGCACAATGTACCGTGCAAAATTTGGACAAACATGTCGAATTTGTCATTTTATTAATAAAGAGAAAGAAATTTACATTGTAACAGAAGGAAATTAAATTTAATATTACTACCCGATTACTCCACGAAGACGATTGTTATAACTAAGTAATGAATTTACTAGATCTTTACAGCTGATGGTGGTTAGAGTGATAAGATAATTGTTTGTATTTGACTGGTTCTTTAAGAAGTTAGGGAAGAAAACGCTGTGTGTACAATATTTGTATAATTAAGAATTGTATATTATTCATCTTTATATCATATCAAACAATTATTTTACGGCTGTTTTCATGAAATTTGCTCTTCTTTTAATAGTTAGAAACTTTGATTTCAAGTAACACTGTCTTTTCGGGAGTCTTTTTTTTGTTGGTAAATAGTTATCCAATTATGTCTTGTTTTACTTTTAAATAGTCTGTGGATAGTACCGGCTATCATCTAAAATGTAAATTTTTTAAATACCAGTACCTGATATAAGCCACAGGCAATAGTAATGCCTATTCATATTTGGTCTGTGATGCCTATTCATGCCCATGACTAAACTATCTAATTTGGTTTGGTGTGTTCTACCAGCCTATAGGCCTATTTTGTACCGAATGGGTTTTGCTTGTTAATGTTATCATAATACTACATTCAGCTGTTTGCTTGAGTCTAGACAAGTTAGTTATATGTAAACATTTTCTAGTTGTTTATGTTTGTGTCTAAAGCCATCCTCTAGTGTGGTATAGTAGAGAAATATATAACATGTTAAGTCAGGTATTTTTAATCATTTTTTCCCAAAATTGTTTCCATAACATTATTTTTAAACCGTGTTCCTCTTACTGCCTCTGTAAAGACTTATTTCTGATTTGTAATTAATAACTATAATGACAAATTTAGTTACTAATTATTAAGTTATTACTGGAGTGACAGAGACTATTCTGTGGTAAAATTAAGTGCGTTACAATGGCGCGTGCTCCCACTTCCAAATAATTGATTGTAACATTACCGAGGACTAACGGTTTGGTTTTTCCTTGTTGTGATGTGAGTACTGGTGACTTAATTTAAGGGGAAGAAATAAGTTTTTAAAACATCGGTGTTGCCATCAGCCAGTGTTGCAGAATATAGAGACATGATTTTTTAAATATTTCTTTTATAGAAACCACGAGGATTTCATAAGAGAGGAAGATGTGTGAGTCCTCACGGAAGTAACAAGCAAAATGAAGACATCATCACGATCCCCTGCTAACATCAACAGATGACTAATGTCACAATAAAAAATTATTATTTAGATTAACTGGAGTGGATGTGTCACCCAACAAGATTGATGGAGTTGTTTACACTGATCTAATGCACTCCTGAATTCCTCTTCCGATGTTTGACAACGAGTAATATCAGAGTAGTGCAACATATGCACTGTCTTCTTCTAATACTATAAAAAGGAAAAAATGGAGAGAGAAAGAGAGAGAGAGAGAGAGAGAGAGAGAGAGAGAGAGAGAGACAACTTTTTGAGAGATTATGTATGCAATCGTGAACAACATAGCAATATTGTAAAGATCCATCGAAGGTGGGTAATTTCTTGCAGATATATAAGTTTGTTTAAGAATAACCATTGTAAATGAGTAATTGTCTTTCCACTACAAGTCTTAGTTCCGCTTCGGGAGACAGGACAAAGTTAAGGACTGTCGCAGACTTGCTGTAAGCACCCGAATACTACACGCAATCAGATCGCACGCCAAGGGTTCGTACATCATCCCGTTTGCCTGATATAATACAGATTTTAAATCTCTTAGGTAAAAAGTTAGAAAGTTTGTTAAAGTTTAAAAATTATTAAACATACAACTTACACTGAGTAAACTTTCAAGATGTATCAAATTGGATAAAGGATAAGACCAGATTTCGTTGAGAATTTATTGCTGAGTGCGGCTGTGACAAGAAATTTATCTAAGGAAAAAATATTGATTTGGTGTGTAGAAATACACTAGTATGATGCACAATACAAGTGACACTATAATGACAAGTGACATTCGCTGAAATTTTATTTCTTTCCTAGATAAATTTTGTGTTCTTGATCTGTTCAGACTTTAAGGTGTGGATACTACTAATGTGAAAACATCAGACCCACCTTCTTGGATGCTAGATATCTGTTGGTAACGGACCAATATCTAATACTCCTTGCTTCTTCAGTCGAAGTGCCTATTGCCAGATAAAAAAGAATAATACACATTTTGCTTACCCTGTCCTTCGTATCATACAACTTTCCTATCCTATTGTTTGCTCTGATTACATTATTTGTTTTCCTAATACACTATGCTTCTTATTCGCTTCGTTTTTTATTTCGTACTGTCAAAATTAATTTACGACTTGCATCAAGCCTTTTCAACACATTTTTAACAGCTGTTCTGTCCCTGCAACTGATTTTTATAGTCCTCGTTTAGACCCACATTTTAAAAACTCTGCAAATAATTTATTCCAGACGTAAAGCACCAGAGTGTTATATACAAGTCGTACCGCACTCTATCTCAGTCTAACCGGTGTCTCTCTTGCAAGCAGTAAATCCTCCAAGTTTTTGAATGTTGTTCAAGTTTTTATTTGCAATTCTGCTTTTTATTTCTTGTACGCAGATCTCATAGGAATTCAGTAGGCTGCCTAATTATTTAAAAATGCCAATTTTATTATTCTGTTTTTTCTTTGTTTAGAATATTAAAACAATTTCTAACAAAAGTAACACTTTTTTTAGATTATCATCGAACTTTCCTTAGTTATCTATAAAATAAAAATAAAAAAAGTAATAATAATATTCACGAAGTCTGAAGGGTAGATTGCCGGTTTGACCATACGAATTCAAGAAAAGAAATATGTAACCGCTCATTACAATCTCAAGCACTACAACCTTCCATTATTGTCTTAAAAAATTAAGGTAAAAATCTCTAGAGACTGACTCCTTCTGGCGACTGAGAAATTTACTTTATTTTTATGGTGTTAGCGGGAAATTGTTTACTAAATGAAATTAAAATTTATTTGTATTTCCGTAGTATTCCTATGTCTTTTGCGTATTAAATAGCATAGACTAAAATCCTTTTTATTCTCTGTAAAGCGAAAAGAAGATTGTAAGTACAGGTAAGTTTTCAGCGGGTACCATCATCATTATTGTCATGTTTTCTTTGAATCCTGAGGTAAAAATTGTAGCACTTCAATTCCCTCTCAAAAAAAGAATAATATTTTATATAATGTTAGAATGCTGTTTATTTATGCATTATATCTGTCTGGTATCAGGTTACTGTAAACAGAAAAGGAACCTTTGGCTATTTTAAAAGCCATAATCTCACGAACATGAGGTCACCCAAAATACGGACTCTCAGACGAAGCTGTCTCTTGTTATGGTACCGATGATACGTATTACATGTTGTAAAGAGGGGGGAAGGAGTCACCGATGTATCGCCAAATTCTCATGTATTCTTCAAAGTACTGGCAGTGTCTAGAATCTTTAAACAGGAGGAGGAGGAGGAGGAGGAGGAGGTGGAAGAGGAATTGATAAAAAGAACACAAAAAGTTGAAAAGCTATCAAAACTTTTAAGAAAAAGAAAGGGTGAGGCTGTCAACAATAAGGTGTGATAATCCACTGCACACCTTACAAATGTCTGGATGTGACTGTGGATAGGAACTGCAGAAAATGCGCCCAGTAAATTCGCCGATACTTGAGCATTTAAAAATAACTACTATTACGTTAAAATCCTGCAGTATTAGCTACATCTTCATCATTCCGCTTCATAGAGTTTTCCTTGTTTAGGTTTATGATTAAGTACAAAACAAAATCAGTAAAATAATACATGGTTTATGCACCTTCTTTGCCAAATCAAATTTTAACATTATTTTCTAATTAAAAAGATTTATAACACCTCTTTATACTCCATAGAACACCACTTATTAGAAAACACTTTACTATTGACCACGGGGTTTTCACCAGCACAAATTAATAGATTTTGTTCATACTGCGTATTTATTTAGCATTATTCTCTCCTGAAATAATTATCAGTGTCAATTACTGCTGACAATTACTCATTTAAAAATGTTGTGTTCCAGTATTTACAAGTTTGGGCATTCCTTTTAACTCTCAGCTCTGCTACTGCAATTCCGAACAGTAAAAAAATATATAATTCACTTCCCTGTGTCTGGTTGCCGTTCATTGCTGTCGTATGTATTTTCTCAAAGCAAAATTCACTTTCAGATTTTTCTAAAACCAGATGATATTAAATAACTTTAGCTCCTGTCTTTAGAAAGAGCATCGAGGTATGCTAACAGCAATGAAACACATGTGTCCGTAATAAACTTGATGATTTGCGTGTACAAAAAGTGTAGTTAAAAATTACCGTTATGCACACCTTCACAAATAGCCAAAATAAATAAGAAAATACTACATTACTTATTTATGTTACATTACTCACCAATCATTTTCGAATGTGATAACTGGTAGATTGTAGTTGGTATCTGCTGATAACGAAGGTGATGAAGGTCGGTGTTTAGCACGATCTTCATTCCGCTTAGCAAAATTCTTCCTGTTTCTGTTTCTGATTGAGCGGAAAACAATCACTAAAATAATACATGGTTTATGCATCTTCTGTGCTAAATCAAATTTTAACATTATTTTTTAATTTAATAGATTTATAACACCACTTCATACTCCCTTGAACATCACTCATTAGAATACACTTTGCTGTTGACTACGGGTTTTCCTCCAGCACAGATTAATAGATTTTGTTCATATTTCGTATTTATATAGCATTATTCTCTCCTGAAATAATCATCAGTGTGACCTAGTGCTGAAAATTTCTCATTTAAAAATTGTAGTTTTTCAGTATTTACAATTTGGACCTACCTTTTGAATCACAGTTCTGCTAGAGCACTTTCAATAGTGAAAAAAGATATTCTTCACTTCCCTGTGTCCGGTTGCCGTTCATTGCTCTCGTATGTATTTTCTTAAACCAAAATTCAATTTCAAATTTTTCTAAAACCAGACGATATTTAATAAATTTAGGAGAAGCATGAATGTATGCTGACATTCTAGAAACCAACATGTGTCCGTAATAAACTTGATGATTGGCGTGTACACAAAATTTAGTAGAAAAATATATAATTTTACAAACACACTTACAAATAGCAAAAAGAGTAAGAAAAGTCTACATTATTTATTTACGTTATATTAGGCCTACTCACTATCAATTTTCGCATGTGGTAACTAGTAGCTTGCAGTTGGAGTCTTCTGATACCGAAGGTCAAGAAGGTAGGTGTTTAGCACGATTTTTTCACGGGTATGTAAGACTAGCTCTGTTGATCGTCACTTCTTAGTTCAATCTGAACACACAAAACCCCCGACATTTATATATCCCTATCGTACGGTATGTGCATACAAACCGTCTCACAACTCTGTTAGTGCACTTCCAAATATTCAGTACAGAAACAAATATGCCATTATATCTAGAAAGCTTTGTATCGTAAGAGAAAATTTTGCATCCGAGCGAGTACACACATTGTATCTTTTGCACGGCACGGGAATTCCAACTATACAGTTTTCACTTTGGCCATAGATGTACGTAAATTAAAAATCCTATGGTAAGCAAGGAAATGTCCGATCAAATAAAATGGTATCGGCATGATGTATTGCCACAAGATTCGTTGTGTAGTTTACTCTTTATATTTTATGGTACGCTGAGAGTAAATGTGGAACGAAGTTAATGTATTTCTCAATGGTATAATGGTTATTTGAAACTTACAATGTAAAAAGGTTTTATTCCTTGCTGAAAAATACTAAAAACGTATGTTATCTGTTGTAATTTACACGAATATTAGAACTACCATGATAATATCATGTTATATTTTTGACACCTTCATATTTTTTTATGTTCACATTAGAAGTAGTTTGTTATACATGACGTGACCTTGTACTGATTCAAATGTCTTATTTGTTAGAAAGTAAAAAAAAAACAATACCATTAAACGCCTCAGGAGATGTTTCTTGTACAACTATTTATAACTTTAAATACTTTCAATTATGGCATTAAGTGCATAAAACCATAACCGAAAACAAATCCAAAACCGAAACTATCGTTTGTTACACGAAAAGCATAATCTGATTAGTATATAAATGTTCATGTAAATTTATATTGAAGCTACTCAAATTACAAACAAGTTGTTAGCTAATGGTTACTTATCTAATTTTCTTTATGTCAATTATCGCTAAGATGTGACAAATTTGACAGCAGTATTTTGCACAAGGCGACTGGAATAATTATTAAAGGGAATTTGTATGTTACACAGCAAATGAGAAAATAGAGATTATAACATACCAACGGCGTGTTGCACGTTGACCCTCGCCGTCGGTCTATCAGAGGTAAGCAGTTTTACGATCTTTAGTCTGTTTAATGCTTTCTTACACGTACTAAAAACATGTACACAGAAACGTTTATTATAAAACCGCTACAGTAAATGACTGAAATTGGTTTTTGTAATTTAAATATCAACCGTAATAACCAAACCATAGACACTATTATTTATGGGATGTAATATTTCCTTTTGTTTATTATAGCGTGTATAGAATTGAAACTTTCAATTTTATCCGCGTTTCCAATTGTACGAATCTCTACCTACGTGGTATGTTTGTACTCATTTTTCTTGAATGCAATTCTACTTTTCTGTACACACATGCAAACAATTCTGAAATTTCGTGTGAAGGATACAAGTATTAACTTCAATTGCAGTAAAAATAACTCGTTTAACATTACGCACAAACTTAATAAATACATAAAATACTTTATATATACACATGCCCTTTACATAGTTTGCATGCATTTGGCTAGGGTGCGAATACTCCCATAAAGCCCGAGTGGTTTAGATACAGGAAGAGCAGTAGCTTCTTTGTATTATTAAATCCTTTGTTACTTTTTATTTTATCAAGTACCGATGACTGTGATATTGCAATCAATTTTTTCATTGAACAGGTGCTATATGCTTGTGCGTATTAGATTTTTATTAAAAGATTTTTCTTAACAAAATTGACACAAAATCGAAGTACAGAAATACCAACAAACTCATGTACTTACCTATAACATCACAAGCTTAAGATCCTTGAAACCTCACATCCGAAAGTGAAGTCGTTTTAGTGTATCTATCTTTGATATTGGCCTACCATCCGCGTGTGATCCTTTTCCAGAAAAATTGTGTCACGGTAATATATGTACGCCTGTGTGAAAGGGAGGACATTTATTTTACACAAGCGTGTTGGATATTCACGTGTTTATTTCTGATAAAATAATTGATAAATAAATTTTAATTGTAATCTTTTTAAAATACATAAAACGTTATTACATTTTATACATCCCAATAGCCGTCAGTGATTATTTTATAGATTTAGTTGAGTCCGAAACTTCTTTTGATTTAATATTTAGAAAGAATTAAAAATGCCATGAAAACGTTACCAACGGAATATGCACTTTAATTAAATTTTATATTGTATAAATTAAGAAATAAAACAGATATTCTATTTACAAAGGAAAGGTTTAAATAACTTCCTTTCTTCTCGCACAATATTGAAGAAGGAGGCAGAGTTCAAAAACAAGATGGGAAGAGGGCCAGGGTGAAAAAAGATATACACATACACTGATCTAAACAGTATATGTGTCTAACATGTGACAAATCCTCTTCAATTTACGGACTTTACGAATTTTCTGAAACTACCGCACTTTATGTCACATTCGTAAGTGTGTGCATAACGTTGTACATTTCGTAACTTTGAATAGACAATACGAGTCTGCGACGTTACGATGGCTGGCTCAGTATAAACCTTTTTGTAAGGTTTTTGTGTTGTGTTTGTATGTGTTTGATACATAAGAAGTACAATTAATTTTTATTACCCAAAAGTTACAATCGTCATTGTTTGATAAATAGAAACTAATATACCAATATTATAACATATTACCATTTCACTTTCTCTATCTGTTGTTTTTTATTGGTCTATTCGTATTCTATCCATGTGTTGCCTCACATCCGTAAAAGAAAAAGTAAATATTTATTGTTTAGCCTATTGTAATAATTATTACAGTTTCCTTTAAGAAACACTGTTCGAGATTCATTATATTTTAGTACTGACTGAAGTTAATAAAATAAAAGTTTGTACATTAGATAACAAATCAGATGTGAAAATTCAGCATTAAATTACAGAAAAAATTGATCACATAAAATATTTATGAATTTTACGTAGAGAAATATTAATGAGTACTTGTAGAAAATACTTACTGGATATAGTTATAATAACAATTAATGTTCTGGGTGTTAGTTCTGGATAATGTAATAACGATGCAATTCCCCTGACATATTTGGAAAAAATTACTAGACAAATGTTTTGAAAAATGTATTTGAATTTCCATAGAAACTCTTTCATTGTTGACATAAACTTGAAAAGATCATCAAATATGATGTTAAAATGAATATATTACTATGCATAAAAATTAGTAAAAGTTATCGTTTACAGTTGTTATAATTATACTACCAGGGAACACTATACATTGATGGCGTAGAAAACATTTGAATCACGGACATATAAAACAAGGTTTAAGTCTAGCTCTAGAATTAATACTTTGTAAACAAATTACTTTTATAAACATTATTATAATATAACCAAATGGATGCCAGTGAGATATCTATGCTAGAAGCTGTCGATGTAAGAGCAGGAAGAAGAAATAAAGCGTGAAAAACAAAAGAAGTATTTTTAATGACACTATGGGTAAAGGACACAAAAGTTGACTGGATTCACACAACAAAACTGGGTTTACTTCGTGAAAGCTTTGTTAGCTTCTTGATGGCTTGAACAATGAAAATCAATAATATATGTATTGGGCGAGTCTGTGGAAAATACGAAAGAGTCGGTGTATACTGTGTAATATTCTGCCTTGTGTATAAAAGTATTTAAAAACATAGGAGGGCAAAGTAGAAAGTCCCACACGTGAACGCTTTTTTGGATTAATGTGCGTTTATTTTTCAACGTAATCTGTATTTGGCATTATACACTTTTTCGAACGTTGTTCTGAAGCGATTATGATAAGCTGATTTGTCGATGTACTCAAAGTAGCCATTTACAGCATGTAGATGCTGTGACGTCATTGTTGCTAGTAAATATTTTCCCACCGAGCATTTTTTTGAGTTAGAAAAGACGTAGAAGTCGCTTTGTGGCGGGTATGGCGGGTAAGGAAGCGATTCAAACTTCAATTCTTTGGTTTTAGCCATCGCAACAACTGATGGGTATCGAAATCCTCAAGTACGATAACAATATTTGACTTCATTTAAAATTGTAGGTCCTATTAAGAATATTATTCTGTATAGGCCTACCCTTGGTTTTGTCAGTTAGGGATTACAAGTAATGCAGTAACGTTTCTGCAATCTTCACGTATGGAAACACATTTATAAAGAAAAAAGTATAATGAAAATTGCTACGTAAAAGAAGAAGAAAACGTCTTTGTGTTATTACGTGAGAATAGACGGGAGCATTGTTTTGGTGAAACACAACATTCATTTTTGCTAAATGTGCCAGATGTTTTCTTTATTTCGTCGTTCAAAAGGTGGAGTAGGTTGCTTGCATAGTATTTGCCACTAATTTGTGCCGGGATTCGAAATTCCCGGCCAGTTCATAGATCGCGCCAAGGCCGTGGCTTTTGGAACAGCACCGGCTAACTTATTTGTGATGGCGCTGCGCGGGGAACGGCGACGATATTCGGTAATCAGCTTAGTAACAGCTGACTGACATGGTGTTCGACAATTTGATACAGGCATTTCCGTAACGTAGTGGATTTGCAAAACGCGTGGCCGGCCATCATTTCGCCTTCAGCCCTCCGACGTGATTTCTAGTCGTCTGGCGATTTGGAAAAATTACTCTTTTCTACTTATGATGAGTTCGTAAACTCTTAAGGTCGCAGGTAAGGATTGCTATATTCTTCCATGTTAGATTAATGGGGATAGGTGTCTTATATTTGTGTGTATGTGTGATCCAAATGTGTAAAGTAATTTTTTATTTGTAATATGTCTATTGTAAAGTAAATTGTACGTTGTTTCCGACACGTGGCGATCTTGCACACACATGTCTTGAAAATTAATTTACAGTCAATGTGCACCTAGAAGTAAAAGAGAGGGTAAAGTGATTTGATGTAAAGGGTTTTAAAATTTATAAATGCAAGTGTAACAAAACTAAATTTATAAAAATTATATGTACAAAGAAAATGTAAAGATGATTTGATGTAAGGGTGTTAGATCCTGTAAATGTTAATGAAGATGCCGAGATCAATTTTCGAGTTTTCTTTTGACTAATCAGAGAATAGTAGTTTGGAAAGGATTGGAAAGTGTGTGTGTGGTGTCGGTGTTCTGAGGCGAGAGAAAGTTGTGGGTAATTTTATTTTCTGATGGACTACTACAAATGAAAAACGTTACAGGGTCGTTGACCAGTCGGGAGATGGGAGCGACTGACATGATGACATTGACATCCGTCATCATCGGCAGAGATAGACAGTAAGCAGCTCCCCAACGTCGCCAGCCACAAAGAAAATCCAGAATACCAGAAAAGACAACTATCCAGAAGGACAGGAGCACACACTTCATCACTCACCAGCATCATCACTATCACCGACCATCACAGGCTTGCTTGCAGTCAGCTTGGAGTCAATCGTTCTTCAAATACGGGTGGGAAGTTTCTATTTTAAATTGAACCACATCAACACATCATCGTTTCCAAGAAAAAAGCAACATATATGAACTTGTTAAATTTTTCAAACTTATAATGATTAAAGAAATATTCAAGCATTTTCTCTGGATGAATATTTGTGAATTGTATTACTGCCTGTGTACAAAAGCTTCCGGTGGTTAGACAGTTTAATTAAATTTCATTATTAATACTTTTGTAATGTGCAAAACTGCATATTAAGCAGATATAACCGTTGATAAAACTAAAGACAGGGACTGCTGTGAACAATAAAAGAATTCATGTTTTAAAGCATAAAAGAAAGTACACATTTAAACAAATTTCTATATTTTTAATGATTAAAAAACTAAATAATTGTTAGAAAGTCCTGTGAGTGTATACATATTGTGATTTATTTTTATTTGTGTTAAAGCACCAAGTGTTATATGGTTGGATTAATTCTCATTGTTAATAGTATGGGTAGTTCTGATCAATAGAGATATATACATATATACATTTGTCTATGTAATGAAAGATGGGAAATTCTATGAAATACTATCATGTACGCGTATAATGATGAAATAAGAAAGCACCAATAAAATGCTGTTACTGTTATACGAGTGTTTTATTGCAAGTCCTGTCACTCTGGGCTCAGCGCATTTTTTCTTTCATCTAGGCCAAGAGTATAGTTGTTAAATTTATACGTAACGGCACAAAATTTCAATTTTTGAAATATTCAATAAAGATTACTCCACGTGCGCGATAAAAAACAGTCGCCATAACCTTACCAGCAAAAGGATTCGTCTTTCACATCTTAGGAGTTTGTTGGCCTTTCGTGGTCCTCTGTTTTTACTACTGTTTGATCAGAAGAGTGTTGTGGTATACTCAAGACTCATCAACGGTTATGAATCGACGGGAAATACCATAAGATTGCGCGTATTTAGTGCCAAACAACCAGATGAACACCCTTTTGATACTGTTTTTGGTCAAGTTTCACCAAGCGGGACCCGTCTAGCGCATTAATTTGTCACACACAGATGTTCGTGTAAGATATTATGCACTCGTGCTGTTGATGTACCAACAGTTTCTATTATTTCACTAGCTTTCTGCAGTCTGCAAAAACGATATTGTGGATTTTGTATATTTTTTCTGGCGTGGTCACTTAAAGAGGACGTCCAACACGTGGGTTGTCCGATCCATTTTAAATTCAGCAACCCAGCGCTTAACCGTTGTATTCGATGGAGAAGAGTCCTCCAACGTTGAGCTCACCTCCTTTTCGATAGGTTGCAGTTAACCCTTTCAAAACAAAAGTGTTTAGTGAATCCACGGATTTCTAAACTGGCCACTTATAAAACCATGCTTGAGGCGCTTAATGTGATGTGATGTATCAAATTAATACTACACAATCCATACACTTGAAATATGTAAATTTAGTCTACAAAGGATGAAATCAAACAACACGATTAAAATAATGATTTTAGTCAGGTCCGGAAAGTTTCACCGGACCCTCATAAGAGAAAAAACACAAACCAATATTTAGTAGATAATGAAAGTATGGTCCAGACAAAATAGTTGAAGAGACCGTACCTAATAATAAATAACTGACTACAAAAGTAAGAAAATAAGTACAAAAAAAAAGTAGCATTACAACACGTCTTTATATGTCTATACATATCATTCTATACATATTCCAGCATGAAATAAGTACTCAAACACAAACACACACACACCACACACACATACACACACACACATTTTTACATTTGTTCACAACCCGTTCTGACTCGTACTCCTTGGTACATATACGCTACGTTCGAATGACTCCAACAGACATTCGTATAACACATTTTTAAAAACTGAGAAATGTGGCTGTTAAATAACCACATACGAATTGAGCTGTGAAACGACATGTATTTATGATTATGTAACACGATTGTAAACAGTGGTGCCCAGAAAGGGGGGTGCATGGCGCAAGGTGCGCCATCAAAATTTTTGGGGGTTCATGTTTTTACAGCATTTTTGATGATAAAAGGTAAAAGGGGGCAAATAAAAGACTACTTGAAAAAAAATTGTAATAACCCTCCTTATTTTAATTATTCATAAAATAGTAAATTTATTCGGAAAGGGTTCAGTGTAGCACTGCGTGGCAGCCTGATTCGGCGTAGCCCCCCCCCCTGTTCTGCACGACAATCAGCTGTCAGCTCAACTGATCTGACTGAAGCGCATGCAGTCTTCGCCATGTCCAGCAGTAGCCCGTTCATGGCGCCCTAACCTCAATGTTTCATTTTCATTTTATGTGTTCATGGGGAGAAGTAGGATTCGGTCAATAACTGTTTTGATTTTGTTTTTTAGCGTGTTTAATCATCGAACATTTAAGTTGAACTGAACATTCAACGTCTGGCCTCGTACTGTGTAGTGTCTTGAGCGAGTGTTGATGTAGTTAGTAGTACGTTTCGCTGTTTTACAAACTAACTAATCATGCCGAAAAGAGCTAAAAATTTATACAAGTATAGGGTTCTTGGAAGTACTCTGTAATACTGTGCATAGAAAGGACAAATGGATAGACCATTGCAAGAAGAAACATGCTTACAAGTTCAAAAACAATTTGAAAATTAACTACACAGTAATTGAAATTAAGACAGGCGATGGACCATGGAAAAAGTATGAAGAATCCACAGACACTGGCGATACTGCAAGTCATCAACTTAGCGAGGAAATTTCAGGCGAAGAATCGAGGTAAGAGCGTCATAAACATCCAACATACTTTGCTTAATGGCAATAGTTATTATCGTCACGAGTGCGAAATCGCGACGAGTCATGAGCACAGAGGAAGAAGAGGAGAGGGACTTAGCACCGCGGCTTTTCCTCTCCTCTTCTTCTTCTGTGCGCCTGACTCGTCGCGATTTCGAACGAATGACGATCATAATTTTTTATGTCGATTGCGCTTAAGCCATCTTCACTAGCAACTATAGTTGTTCTTTTTTAAATTTATTAATATCGATGCGAGTTCTGCTGGTACTGTCTTTGTGTTGGTGTCTCGAATTCGCTTCGACATTGATGTCTTTGATACTACTGCTTTGATATATATCGATTTACCCTATAATTAGGTACCCTAGAAAAATCCTTTTACCCTAGAGTTTACTCCAGACGACCAAAAATACCATTAAAAGTGTAATTATCGTAGAAGTGGCAACACTGGTGGAAAGAAAGACTTGTGACATGGCGGTAGCGACGAACGACCGAACGACGGCGGAAATACTCGATCGCGCCCGATCCACTCTCCACAGAAATCAGCATCATATTAAATAACTAGACCGGCTTCATAACCACGTTAACGTAGAGGCAACCAACATGCCAATAAATGCTGATATGTTCATATCAGCTGCTTGACCAACATGGGATATTGAGAAGGCTCAAGAGAACCAAACCTTTTGACCTGGTTTAGTGTGGTGCGTGTAAAGCAGACTACAGTGTGAAGTGTTGTGTATGTGTATGTTTTCACCATTAGAGTAATCTGAGGGATACCAGTGGGTAAACCCAGTAAATAGACATTTAGTTTTAAGATATCGATAGAGTCAAATTGCTCGTTAATCTATCTAAGATTAGTTGCAATGTAAAATTAATAATAAAAAAAAATAAATAACTAGATTAGTAGTATAGATTAATGTCTTTTTAGGTTGGCCTCAGGAGCTGAGACAGATGTTGCAATGGAAGAACAGTATGAAGATCCTACATCAAGCGAAAATCCTAATACCAGTACTGCAAATTCGTCTGAATTTTCAGAAAATGACAATTTGTGCTCTGAGACTGAAGTGGCGATAGTTTCAACACTAACAATGCCTACTGATTTCGACCATGTAGAAGTGCTATTGACTCTTCGATCAGAGTTAGAAATAAGCAATCCAGTTACAACTGTAAAACATGATGAAAATGAAAAAGCCACCACTGAACATTTGCTTCCTTGTATTGAGAACGTAACAGACCCAGCTTGCTTTGTCAACATTAAGCGCTCTCCAGAGGATATTAATATAGGGCTCAAATTAGAAAATCAAGACTTTTCATCAATCAATTTCCCAGTTACTAGAGGAAGAAAATGCAATTCTTCTTTGAAAATCTGCTCTCTGCCTGATGGTAGTGTTAGGCAGTGAATTTGGCTAGTGTACAGCCCAAAAATTGATGCAGTTTTCTTCCTCCACTGTACACTGTTTGCTCTTCCAACAGAGCGGACAAACTGGAGCACAACTGGTTATAGAGGTTGGGTTGATCGTCATAGTGAACGTGACGTGGAGTTACATGAAAAATCTACAAATCACTTGTCTACGCAGATAACGAGAATACAATGGATGTCGACATTAAAAAAAGGATAGACATTAAGCTCTCAACAAAGTGACCAGTTTGTGCAACATAACAGAGAGGTCTTAAAAGTCATAATTGACTGCTGCCGCTACTTAAGTGAGGAAATGTTGGCTTTCAGGAAAAAATATGCTTTACAAGGCAAACTGATGAATCTATTCCGAATGCTAGCTAAATATAGCCCTGATGCCAGGGTTTATGTAGAGAAAATTGACAAAGTAAATGAAAAGAAAACTAAACTAGGATCTAACTTCCTTAGATATAGAAATATTTTTGACTTAATCAACACAATGAGCGACATTGTAGTTTCAAGAATTGTTGAAAATGTTAACCACTCTAACAGTTATTCCTTAATACTTGATTCTACCCAAGATGTTAGCAAGAAAGAATTTACAGCAGTTTTATTGAGATATGTAGAGCATACAGATGTACAAGGAACTCCCAAAAATAACGTTAAGCCTGAAGAACGTTTAATCAAAGTATTCACAAGTGCAGATACTACAGGAGCTAATTTAGCCTCTGAGCTGTTAGACACGCTAAAATCTTTAGGCATCAACCTCAGTGGAATTAGGTCAATACCTTGACGGTGCAGGAAACATGCAAGGTCCATGTACGTACTAAAATTTTTGTGCTTAAAGAGCTTTATATGTGTGGTGCTGCTCGCAAAGGTTTGCATTAGTAGTGGAAAGTCTACGGACGTATGTCCTCAAATGAGGAATATGTTTTCCCTACTTCAAGAGATTTATGTGTTTCTATCACGCCACTGACGACATCATATTTTCGTCATTGATTTGAGAATCGAGAAAAAGAGATCCCAAAACACAGGAAAAAATATTTGAAGAGAGTACTGACAACAAGGTGGTCCAGCAAGAATGAAGCCTTGAAAACTGTTTTGACGTGTTATAACACGATTATGAAGACACTTGAAGATGTTTATCAAGATCAACAGTCTGAAAATGACACGAGAGCTACTGCTAAATAACTCATTAAAAAGATGAAAGACTTTGAAACAATTGCTACAATGCACATTGCATCAACTTTGTTTAAAGTATTGTCTCCTGTCACAGTGTGCCTGCAATCCAAGACGATAGACTATGGAATTATTCCCAATGTTCTTGCAGAGACAAAAGAAACGCTACAAAGCTTAAGGAGTTATGAAGAATGGGACAAAATAAAACATGATGTGTCACAGTTTGCTCACAACAATGATGTGGAGCTAATCTCGAAACAGAGACCAACAAAACAAAAGCGCTTCATGGATGAGCTTGCTATTGACGGGACCATAAGAGAACCATCCAAGAAAATGAAAGTTGAAGTTTTTCTCACAGTTTTGGATTCATTGTGTTTACAAATTGAAGACAGATTCCCAGGAAAATCTCTTGACATGATTCGGCAAATGTCATACTTTTCTCATGAGGGAATTTTAGAAGTAGCAAATAAGGTTGAAAAAGGAAAAACCCCAAAACCCTCAACAGTAGAAGATCTGTGCTCCTATTACAACCTGGATAGCGAACTTGTCATCTCAGAAATGGAAACATTTAGCAGACTGTACAAAGTCACTCACCATGAAATAGATATATCTGACATTCTTCATAAACCTGAAGATAAATCGGAAGACGAGGCGTCGTCAAATCAGGAAGAAGAAACGGATGAAAATGAAGGAGGTGAAAAAGAAAAGAAAAATAAAAGTTAGAGAATGACAGACCAGTGGATTAAAAGAGGCTTCATTCGACCTTATCGTTGCATTATGCATATTTCAGGTTTTCCAAATCTAACTGTTATGTACAGAATCCTCCTTTCGCTGGCAGTTACAAGTTGTTCTGCAGAGTGAACTATGAGTAGATTGAAGATTGTGAAAAATCGGCTACGCAGTAGTATGGGTGATTTGTGGCTTTCTAATCTTTTAATTTTAGCTTCTGAAAAAGGCATTTTCAAAGCGATTCCAAATGAAGAAATAGTAAACAAATTTGCATTTACAACTTCTCGGAGAAAACAACTTTTATTATATCAATCGTTCAGAGCATCAAAGTGACAACATCAAGTGAGAACAACGAAAAAATCTCTACAGACATGTAAAATTTGCAATATTCTTTTTATTTATATTTTCACATTCTGAATAAATTGTAAAAATATAGTTTTTCTTGTAACTCAAAACACTTCTACTTTTTTTTGGTTACCTTTATACCACCATTTAAATATCAAATGTGGTACCACCAACCGCCGGGCGTCGTTCAGGTGGCCTGAGGGGATAACTGAATTTGGGGGGGGCATGCGCCATAATCTTTGTGGGGGATGGTCACCCCTGATTGGAAATATTCGTATATGTGAGTAGTTACTACTCTTCGTCGAATATAACAATGGCTGAGCTCGCGCAGCAGCTCCTTACCCAAAGTACTGCTATGAACACTGCAAGTATCAGGGCATGAGCATTTGTGAATATGCACTAATGTATAATTAATCCCTTCTCGCCCTAACTGATTGCGTATGTTGTGTTTTACAAGTAACTGAAAGTGAAAACAATGAATGCAGTGGAGAAGGTAGATGGTTCAATCTAGTATAGGCCTAGTAAGGTAATGTAGAAAAACAAGCAACGTAGACATATTTAATAAATAGTAGTGGAACTGGAAAGACTATATTTCATGCTGAATAAAATTAATTTAGGAAATTACGATGATCATAGTATAAACAAAACAGAGAAATTAAAAGGAAATGGACTAGAGATAGAAAAACCCAGAAAGTTAATTGTGTGAAATGACAGAGCTTCTATGTATATTAATGTAAACTAAAAACTTACATTAAGGAGTAAGTGGTAAGGTGTCATTATGATGTCATTTGGATGATGTCTAATTAAAGTAAATGACCGAATGTGTTGCAAATGAAATGGGAATACAGCGAAGCAAAGATGACAGAAAAGAGAAATGATTTTCGAACCACTTGCGAATGCATCTTTCAACTGACTCGTATGCTTGATGTGTTGTTATTTGTTGTAATAAAGTGTTCGTTTCTTTTGGAGTTCATTTACAATCTTATGCTTTATAGGTTAGTAACTGTGTTAATAAATATGCGTATTTAGTTACGTTGGAAATGTTCTTACATTGTATAAAAGAAGAAGAAACTGTACTTAGGTGGGCCGTGTTTGTACGTTTATTTGCACCCATTCATGTATACTTTTTACGGGTATATGGATGTTTGCCTTATGCAGTATTAAGCTTTAATAATTAAACGTAAAATTTTACATGGTTTTAAAATAACAAGCTTTGAAAGTAACTTGAAGAAGCTATTTTTTACCTGTTCACTTTGGTATGTAGCAGTTGAAAAATTATTTATCAGTCAATCAGTGATAGTTTTCGTTGATGGTCACGAATAGCAACACTGTTGTTCAAAATAGCGTTGAGTTAGAGAATATTGCCATGAAACATAAATGTAATGAAATGTTTGTGGACAAATTTACCTTAAACACAAACTAAGATATATGCAATTCAATGTATACTACAGCTGAAGTATTTCGTTTGATGATACAGTCAAAAAATATATTTGTTGAGTCGGCCGCGCCAACATATTTGTTTGTTACTTTACTGTTTTATGTAATTGATGTATACATGTATTTTTTTAACACAAAACTGTTTATTATTTGGCACTGTCATGCTATTGTGTATATATCAGTGTGTGTTTAAAAAATTATGTATACGCTTGCATAATGTTAAATATTTGCTGGGTTGACTACGTGGAGTTCTCATAGAGGGCTATTTATTTAAAGAAACAAGAATCTGTATAGAGTATTGTAGCGTGAGGGAAAAATAAACCGGAAGAAGCAACTACTTAACGAGTTTTGTCTATATCTCTTTGTTAGGATGAAAACAAGTTTTGCCTATTTGAAGAAATCAGTTGTATGCCTTACATTAGAAATAACGTCTCGTAAATTCTCTTCCACCCAAATTTTCTTTACTTCAGTTACGCATTATAAAAGTTAATAAAATTGTACGCAACCGTAAGCATTATGTTAGGTAAATACTATGCGTATTTACATTTTATAACTTTGTTCTCAGTAATGTAAGATGTCCGTATAGTATATTTGTAAAAGCATCTCTCGAAATGGAGATAATACTTCATGAATCACCTCATGTATAGACTAAGATAGTATATATAGAGCAAATAAATTTTACTATATAGCTTAAATTTAAATGACTACATATGTAGTAAAACTAATCCGGCCATGTTTTTGTAAAGTGTTTTGTATCCCTCCTAATTACCCACTTAAGCAAGTAGATCAGTATTGAGATTTGGTGTTACGTCCGTTCGTCTGTTTAACCCTGAAACGGATGGACGAAATTTTACAAATGAGATGTCGAATCGCACATCTCAAATGTGAAAATTTAAATGTGGACACAAAATTTTACAAAAGTAAACAATGGATGCTACAACTATACGATGTAAAATTGGGGAAAACCTATCGAGTTTGCTGTAATTTCAATAATAAAGGAAACAGAAAATTTTAATTGTAACAAAAAGAAATTGACCTTAAAATTACCACCCGATTAAGTCTACTCGTCGATGACAATTGTTATAACTAAGTAATATATTTAAAGGTTACAGTATTTACAACCTATGTTGGTTAGAATGACAAGAGAATTTTTGTATTTTTGTTGTTGTTGTTTAAGAAGTGAGAGAAGAATAGGCAAACCAAGGTAGGCCTATACTATGTGTTTACATGAAGTCAAGTGGTGTTAAGCCTACTTGAGAACTTATTTATTCCCAACTCCCTGTGTCGTAAAAGGAAATACTAAAGACAGTAATTAAGTCTGTGTGCAAACAGTGACTTCGTAGATCCATGAGCATGTAAAAATGACTACTATTACGTTACAATCTTGCAGTTGTTTGCATCACATATTTGCTAACTTTTCATCCTTCCGTTTAGGAACGTTCTTGCTTTTCCTGTTTGCCAATAATTAGAAAAAAATTAACTGCAATAAGTAATAATGGATTGTTCATGCGTATAGATTTATGTCGCCTCATAATTACGCTTTGAAAACCAATTATTAGAATACACTTTGCTAGTGACAACGGCCCTTCCTTCAGCACAGTTTCTCTCCTCAAAAAAATATCAGAGTCACCTACTGCTGACAATTACTTATTTAAACATTTTTGTGTTTAAGTATATAAAATTTGGGAGTTCCCTTTGAATCGCAGCTCTGTTAGAGCACTTTCATTAATAAACAACATGAATATTTTTCACTTCTGTGTCTCGTTGCCGTTCATTCCTGAAGCTTGTATTTTCTTAAAGCAACATTAACTTTCAGATTTTTCTGAAACCAGTAAATATTAAATAACTTTAGCCTCTGACTTTAAGAAGAGCATCCAGGTATGGTAGTAATCGTTTTTTTACTTTATTGAAATCAGCTTTCATAACTATTACATACACAAGAATGTATACATATAAAGTCCTATGAGCCAATTTGATGACTAATTGACATGAGGCGGAGCTGCATCCATCGATGTAGCCCGGAATATTAACTTTCAGATTTTTCTGAAACCAGTAAATATTAAATAACTTTAGCCTCTGACTTTAAGAAGAGCATCCAGGTATGGTAGTAATCGTTTTTTTACTTTATTGAAATCAGCAATCAGAACTATTATATACACAAGAATGTATACATATAAAGTCCTATGAGCCAATTTGATGACTAATGGACATGAGTCGGAGCTGCATCCATCGATGTAGCCCGGACTATCTTCTCAGGTCAGTGGGCCATTTTCTTTTAAGTCGTCTTGTGATGTCTGTAGTGGTCAGGTTGGATGTTAGTCTGTTGGTGTGTCTCTGCAATCTGTTATAATGCTTTTGTGCTCTGGCTCGGGATTCTCCTTCTACCAGGGGTATGTTGAAGTCCGTATGAAGTGTATGATTTGATATGTAGGTACCATTCTGCACCTGCTATTGTTCTCAGTGCTTTTGATTGGAAGCCCTGAATTATGTTGACGTTTGACTTACTTGAGCAAACTCACAGCTCAATTCCATACGTCCATATTGGTTTAATGATCGCTTTGTACAACAAGATTTTATTTTCCAAGGATAACGTCGATTTTTTCCCAAGTAACCAGTACATTTTTCTCATCTTGAGCTCCAATTCCTTCCTTTTGTTGATAATGTGTTTTTCCACGTTAATTTTTTGTCCAGATGAAGTCCCAGATATCTAGCTCCATCTGAATGTGGAATCTGCACATTGTTTACATATACCGGTGGAGATTCGGAGCGTCTTAGGGTGTGTGCGACATGGGTGCTTTTCTGTTCATTTACCTTTATCCTCTATTTATGTATCCAATTTTGCAGCATGTCTAGGTGTAGTTGTAGAATATCCGTGGTAATCTGTGGATCTTTGTGTCTGCAAAGTAATACTGTATCATCTGCAAATGTGCCCATTTGTGTGTTCGGTGTAGCTGGTATATCTGACGTGTATAGGATGTACAGCAAAGGACCGAGGACGCTTTCCTGTGGCACTCCTGATTGGATAGAAAAGATGTCAGAGAATGCAGAGTTATATTTAACTTGGAAATGTCGTCCACAGAGATACGATTTTAGGAGCAGGTAATACTCGCTTGGTAACTTCATTTTGATTTTGTAGAGGAGTCCTGGGTACCATAATTTGTCGAAAGCCTGCTGTATATCTAAGTACACTGTTGGGCAGTATTCCTGGAAGTTAATTGCTTTGCTAATTTCAGAGACGATCCGATGGCATTGTTGTATAGTGGAATGATGCTTCCTAAAACCGAATTGATGATCAGGGAGAATTTCATCAAGGAGTTTGTCATCATGTATTCTCTTAATGATTAGTGTCTACAGGATTTTTGATAATTGTGGAAGTAGACTGATGGACCTATAGGAGCTGACTTCATGCTGCGGCTTGCCTGGTTTGGAGATGAGTATTAACTGTGCAAACTTCAGCTGTGGTGGCCAGTATTTAACTATAAGAATGGCATTAAAGAGTGTTTTTATGCACTGAATTGCTTTATTTGGTAGTTCAGACAGAACCCTTCCGTTTATTAGTTCATAACCTGGGGCTTTCTTTTTATTAAGATGATCAATTACATATTTAACTTCCGAATACTTCAAGTTTTGATTGGGAGGGACAGTTGTAATGGTTCCTCAAGAAAGTTGTTGATTTCAGTATCTTGTGTGTCTGAGTGGGGTGTGAAAACTTTAGCGAAGTGTTCAGCAAATGTATCTGCTTTTTCTTGGTCCGATTTAGCCCACTCATATTTGGTTTCCTTATTGGAGATTTTATAATTTGTGGCCTCTTGCGGCTGGTTGTCACCTTCCAGATTGAATGGTTTTATTTAACCTGCTTTGATAGGTTGCTTAAATAGTACTGATATGTTTCCTGTTTATCCTGTTCAATTTTGCGTTTTAAGTTGTTTGCTAATCTATTAAATATGTTCTTGTCTATGGGGTTACGAGTCCTCTGCCATCTAGCTCTGGCTCTTCGTTTTTGCTTAACCAACTGGAAAATTTCATTAGGAACGTTGTTTTCCTTTCGGATGTTATTTGCGATAGTTGGCGTAGCCGCCCATGCACAATCTTGCACTATCCTTATGAACTTTTCTGTGGCTTCATCTATTTCATCGGGTGTTTTCAAACTTATATTTAGGTGTAAGTTTTGACAAAGTAGTTCCCTAAAACTGTTCCAGCAGGTGTTCTTGTTATACAATGAGGGTCTTGGGGAAGTTTTGATAAATGTTGAGCTTATTGTTGGTACCACAGGGGTGTGGTCAGATGTTAGATCTAGACAACTTTCAATATCCAAAAAGTTGTTTGATATCCCTTTAATGATGAAGAAATCCAGTAGGTCTGGGATTTTACCCTGGTCTGAGGGCCAATATGTGGGTTCCCCAGTTGATAGGTGTTGATAGTTGGATTCTGTCAGGAGGTTGTACAGCTCTCGGGCTTTTGTTGTTGTCAGTCTAGAGCCCCAGTGGGTGTGTTTACAGTTGAAGTCTCCACTACAGATAAAGGTGTTACCAAGACACTCAAAAATTGGCTTGATGAGATCTTTTTTAATGCGATGCCTTGGAGGACAGTATACAGAAGAGAGAGTAGTTGGGGTGGGAAGCTTATGCACTTGTATGCTTGTTGCTTGATGAAAGTTCTCCGCGTACTTAGGAAGTTCATAGTGTATAAGTGAGCTCTGTATGATAATTGCTGTACCTCCTTGTGCTTTACCATCGGGATGTTCAGTGTGATAGGTATCATAGTACGGAATATTAATGTAATTTTTACTTGTTAGATGGGTTTCTATGACAAGAAGTACATTAGTATTGTTTATTTTTTAGAATGACTCCACCTCAGGTAGCTTTGGTAATAGACCGTTCGCATTCCATAGTGCTATACGGAATGATTGAGTGTGATGAGTTTGTTGATGACAGATGATAGCATATTTACTATCATATTATTTTGATGAATTAATTGATTAAACATGGTTTTGAATTCATCAAGGAACTTAGATACTTTCTTCTTGTTGTAAAGTTTTTGATTCCCGGCTAACTATTTCACTATATGATCTACGGGGATATTGTTGTGGTTTGTATGTCGGATATTGCTGTGGTTGGTATGTCATATTTGTAGAATCTGCAGTAGGTTGTGTTGCGGCGTGCTGTAGGTTGGTTCTTCCTTTTGGTTGATGTTCCCTGCCTATTTTTTCTTGCAGTTTCTTATAAACGGCGCATCCACGGTAATTAACAGTATGGTTGCCTCCACACAGAGCACACTTAGCAGGTAGGGTTTTGTCTTTCTTACATATCTTCGTGTCATGTGGTTCTCCACAGTATACGCAAGCAAAAGGGAGAGTACAGTAAGTTTTTCTATGGTTGTACATTTGGCGTCTTGTCCATTGCACAATTGAATTATTTTTGCGTGGAGGTTCTACCCTGATTATCTGGTTATCAATCAATTGTAGATTGTAAATATCTTAATTATTTGGTGATGGCTCCAGGTCCACATAAAACAGGGGTAAAGGCTCTTTTCATTTTCTGTGTTTTATGTTATTTACAGCTCTTACTTGAAAGCCTTCTTTTTGTATGCGGCTTTTGATCTCTTCTACTGGTACTGTGGGATGTATATTGCGTATAACTACTCTATAAGCTTTATTTTCTTTCAATTGATATGTGTGATGGATGATACTAAAATCTTTCATAAATTTAATTAGTTCTCTGTATGTTTCTGAGGTATTGGTGTTGATCTTAACTAGTTTGTCTGCTAGCGATTTTGTTGTATATTGCTTAGCTTCAGCAACATCCGTTAAGGCCTTTCTCATTTCAGTCTAATCCATGACACCGTGTACAAAAATTGGTGGTGGTCTTGTGATTTTTTCTGCTGGTATGCTTAGGTTTATGTCGTTACTGTCGCCATTATTTTGACTTTCAAGGACTGAGAACCTGTTAGAAAGTACGAATTGGCTATTATTAATTTTGGGTTTCGTTACTATTCGACGTTTCCGTTTATGTCCACAAAACATTTGCCAAGAATTAACATTTGGTGTAACTTCAGTCTCTCTTTCGGTTGATAAGTCATCAATTGATGAGTAATTTTCCAATTGCATTCTTGTTGGAAGTGACTGTCCTGTTTGGTTGGTATACATTTGGAACTTTTGTGTATTAGGCATTGAAAAATGTGGCGGATTTTATGGTTGCATTGCTACTTGATTGAGTTGATTAGACATATCGCTTGTACCGGGTCCATTTCCAGCTGGGAACATCTTTGTTTGTTGAACAGGGTAGCCCTGTGTATTT
Organism: Magicicada septendecula; assembly: GCA_034769895.1. Lineage (NCBI taxonomy): Eukaryota > Metazoa > Arthropoda > Insecta > Hemiptera > Cicadidae > Magicicada > Magicicada septendecula. The sequence continues at coordinate 140,395,263 of CM068372.1, forward strand.
GCCATGTTGAAAATGTAAGGAGTTTTTCAGGCGGCTTCGCGTCTCCGAGAACACAAGCACACTTACTCGCAGGAACGAGGGTACGCACGCGTAGCCACTGAAGATAGTCTGCGGTTTGTTCAATGTGGTCTTGATAACGACTATATTGAAGATAAGTAAGTCACTACTCACCAGCGATAATAACACACTTTATAAATGTCTATGATAAACTATATTTAATGATAACAATACCAACAATAACAATAACAGAGAACTGACCATACATCCTCACGGTTCAGCGACTGGATCGCTACTGCTAGTAATCTTGAAAAGAAATATAAGCGTCCGTAAATGAACATGATGATTTACGTGTACATAAAGTTTAGTAAAGAAAACTATAACGTTAGAAACACACGGACAAATAGCCAAAATGAATAAGCAAAGCTACATTATTTATGTACAGTATATACAATATTATTCATCAAGCATATTCACATGTGGTGACCAGTAGATTGGAGTTGGATTCAGCTGATTCAGAAGGCCATTAAGGTTTGCTTTTAGCACGATTTCTTCACGAGAATGTAAGAGCAGCCCTCTTGATCGTCACGTCGTAGATCAGACTACACACACAAACCTCGGACATGTATCTACCCTACCGGTCGTACGTTATGTGGACACAAACGTATGCACATACACGTACAACATTCGTACTTGTATGAACATATTTATCCATTACATACGTATATCAAAATGTACTGTAAGGATGAACACAAATGCCATACCCACATTCACATACACATAAACACTCACTCACTCATGTACAAATGACAGAATAATATACAGTAAGCAGCAAATGACCTAGAAGAAACCTAGAAGAAATGTGTCCTTGTAAGACGCATGTAATCTTCTTATGGCACATAGTCCCATGTTAAACATAACTGCATGAGTTGCAAAGAAATATAGTTATTTCCGGTTTCCAAATAAAGGTTGTTCCACCTGCAGAACAAATATGTCAAAATATATATAATGCATTGCACAGTAAGAGAAAATGTTCCCACGGCACTAGAATGCCAGCTATATAATTTTCAATATGGCCATAGATGTACGTATAAGATGTTACTATTATGGCTGTTACGCCATTATGGCTGTCACGTATATATTTAATTTTCTTATGAATGTAGTGATAGAATTGTCATAGAATGACAAAAACTAGTTGGACAGATAGGAAGACGAATTAACTGATCTTAGAGGAAATAAATGAGAATAAAACACTGCTTAGGAGTATAGAGGTGAGGAAGATTAAGTTGATAGGGCATGTGATCAGACATAGTGCTTTTTTAACTAACATCTTTGAGGGCAAAGTAGTGGGGAAGAAGCCCAAAGGAAGACCAAGAACTGCATACTTCCGCAGCACAATGAGTGTCGTGAATAGTGTGGGTCCTATGAAGAAATGAAGAATATCGCAAGGGATAGAGTGACGTGGCTACAGCGACAAGGCATTGCCTTTAGGAGTTAATAAAAAATGAATGTAGTAACCAAAATGTAATTTGAATAGAAAACACGAAAGAAAAAATTACTGGAATAAGGACAAGAAAAACTTAGATTTAAATCTTCAATTTTTTCTTAGTAATATTGTTACGACACTATTATGTATGTATACGAGTGATCCTCGTATGGTATAGTGGAAAACAAAATACAAGACACCAATTAATTCACTAATCACCAGGTTTAATTGTCACAATTAAACAGTTTGTAATCAGCAAGATCGTCTCTTACAACAGGTCAAATCAAAATTGTTAACACGCAATAAAATGTAAAAAAATATATGTATAAAACACATAACACTTCGCCACAATAGTTCCAACCGCACTGGAATAAATTCCCACAAAAACGGATTGTGTAATCGCCTAACAATAAATGAAAACATAGCAGCAGGTATGGGCTATTTATAGTCTGCAGGCTTCCATAATACGCGTCCTTAACAAGCAATCGAAAATTCTAGAGGACATTACAGCGCGACCTTCGCAGAAACACGCACCGTTGGGCTAATTGAGAAGCTTCTCGAACAACGCTATCGAGTGTACGAGATTGTTCAGTATTACGTAACACTGCCTCCCGTGTTAAGTGTCACATACACACACAAACATTACAGCTGGACTCTGCTGGGATAGCAGAGGACATGTAAACCGTTCTGTAATGGCGTCACAGTATAATAATAATGTTTACACTTTCATTCATTCGTTCTGAAGTTTCTCAGCGTAAACCACGAAAAGCACCCCATGACTTTTTCTGCTCCCTGTAAAGTGCATGGGTGTCACAAAAAGCAAAAAATGCTTTCTTGTCGCTCTAGCTATAATTCTGTGTTTTTAGATTGCCATTACTATGGATTTTTAACATTATTCTATGAGGAGCTGGAATTGAATTTTATTAAACTTTATTTTAATAACTTTTATTAAATTCGTTTAATATTGTGGTATCACAACCTAAACTTGTGTTTCAGGTAAAAATAAAAAAAAATTATATTGTATACATAGATTTGCAAACTTTTATGAATTGAGTGACATATGAGTTACAATTAAATATTTACACGTTCTACAGACGTGGTCTAATTTACTTCTACTTTGCAGACGTTTCAGTTAAAGCAACCGCAGTCACTATACTTTTAGTACTAGATGTCGAAGCTGCAGCGTATTAGTCCTCTCGAATAAAAGAGAAAGAGAACGACTAAAGTTGGAATAAAGAACAAATAAGCACGGTGTGTTTATTTATGTTTGTTCCATCTTGGCCTCAGAAAACTGCAGGGGTTGAAGCAAATTAGTATTTATTAGGCCCGTATGTGAACCTTTTGACTCTGAAATGTTTAAACTTGCAAATACTAGGAACAAAACCTGGCTTGACCTAGGTTGTAGATCCTATAATACCAATGGGACTTTGTAAGAAGGTCAAGAATGATGAGGAAGCTTGTACTTCTGGTCGGATTCCTGAACATCGAAATCAAAACAACAGAGTTATTTGTCCTCTCTACCGACGCCTAACCTGCAACTTACCGGGTTCTCAAATCCGTTCCTGTCTCAATCCTCACCTTCGGACAACAAAGCTCAGCCTTAATCCTACGCATTCTAGTTTCCCGACAAACCTAGTTTTTCACCCCGCACGATATGGCTGTACTGCGTTTTACAGATATTCGTCCAATGATGAGGTCTCCAAGTTCCCAAAGAAGAAACTTTAGTTCTTCGCACTGCAAGGCGAAGACGACCAGACAGTTGAAGATGAAGCTGTTATGTTCACGTATCCCTGTCGACTATGATTTCCATGTGACTCTCTGTCTATTCTCGAGTCGAAACTATGATTTGAATGATGTACGTGATTTTTGCCGTGCTTTGTACCAAGTTCTGTCCTTCTAAAGACAAATTGAAATCTCTAATTCTGTAGAAGACGTTCCCATGTTTGAAACTCATTACGGCCTCGCTTTCGAAATTAATGTGGAATTTGGACCAAATAATATTCGGGCAGCCGAAAATAGTGAATATATGTCGTAATTTGTATATGTCAAATACATTTAGGTGTATATGCTCTATATGTATATAGGTGTTGTATATGCTCTTTCTTTATCCGGCAGAATATTGTTTAGAGTTTAAAAATTTATATTAAAAATTTACGTTCAAGCAAATGGATGTAATACAGGAGAGAGATTAATCAAATCACATTTGAGAATGTGAATTACACTTGTTTTATTCAAAGTCAAACACAAAATTTGGATTTCTAGAAATTGTGTTTTGTTTTTATTTTATTTTACCTTGTCATGTATTTTTAAATGCAGATATTTTATGCGAGTTCTGTTATTACACATTATTGTTAAGGATTCTACGATTAAAATATGTAAGTACACTTTCATTAAACACGAATTCGTAAATTGAAACATTGTTTTCATTGGGTTCGATGTTTTAAGGATCTCATGCTAGTTATTTATTCGTAAATTTGCTGTTTTTTATACTTGGTGTCAAAATTTTATCAAGCAAAATCTGTTTGAAAAATTAGACGCACACATACACACACACACACACACACACACACACACACTCTCACCCAAGCACAGAGTGCATGCTTGATTTACGTGTTTGATACATAACAAATAAAATTCTTAGGCCTACATATTACCTATTTCACTTCCTTCATCTGTCGAATATTATGGGCCTCATTGCCATCTATCCATATATTTCCTCACATCTGTAAAAACGTAAATATTTATTATTTATTGCTATTACTATACCAGTTACCTTTTAAGGAACATTGTTTCAATATTCTTTACAATTTAGTATTAAATGTCGTCAAGAAAATAAAACATTTGTACATAAGGTAAGAAATCGCAAATGTAACTTCAGCATTCATTTCAATACACATATTAACAGAATACTCATGCATAAAAAATATTCATACCTCAATTCATTTATGGTTTTTACGTAACGATGGAAAGAAATGTTAATGACTACACGTAAAAAAGATACTTTCAACTATAAAGAATTCCGCACCATAATCAATTTTCACTAATACACCACTTGAAAGGCACTGTCTAAATCGCCCGACATAAAACTGAAAACTAAGCGGGAGGTATGGGCTATTTGTACTATGCAGGGTTCCATAATATGCGTCCTTAACAAATAATTTGAAAATTCTAGAGGATACTTCAGCGCGGCCTTGGCAGAAACACACACATCGGCAGGGGTAGTCGAGAAGGATCTAGGAGGACACCATCGAACCCACGAGACGTTCCACATTACCTAACATTGTTGGCGCATGTTAAGTGTCACGTACGCACATTAAGAAGAAGAAGAAATGAAGCCTGAAGCAGAAACTTTTTATGAGAAAATGGGCAAAGGATACAAGAATTAAGTGGATTCACACGACAAAACTGGAGTTAACACGTGAATGCTTTGTTAGCTTCATGGTGACTTGAGCAATCATAATCAAAAATATTTTAATTTAACGACTCTGTGGAAAATACGAAACAGTTGGTGTATACTGTGAAATATTTGACCTTGTGTATAAAAGTATCATTTAAAAACATAAGAGAACAAACACAAACCAAAGTCTAGTAGATAATGAAACTATAGTCAAAACAAAATAGTTGAAGAGACTGCCTAATAATAAAAACCTGACGTACAAATGCAAGAAAATAAGTACAAAGAAGAGTAGTATTACAACATGTCTTTGGTAATAGCCCATACATACAAATGTTTATATACATATCTTTCTATACATATTACAGCACAAAATACGTGCTTAAAACACGCACGCACGCACACTCACATTTTTACATCTGTTCACAACCCGTTCTGACTCGTACTCCTGGTAAATACTCGTACGACTCCAACAGACATTCGCAAAACACATGTTTAAGTATTGAGAAATGTGGCAATTGAATAACCACATATGTACCACATACGAATTAAGCTGCTTAGCATCGTGTATTTATGATTGTGTACGTGCATATGTGGGTGGTCGCTACTTGTCGTGGAAGACAACGCAACAGTGTCTCAGCTCCCGCAGCGGCGCCTTTCCCAAAGCAATGCCATAAACACCGGAAATATCAGGGCATGAGCGGTTGTGTGGAGTATGGTCTAAAGTATAATTCAATCCCTAATTAATTGTGTATGTGTGTGTTTTATAATAAACTGAGAGTGAGGACAATGAACACAGTGAAGAAGGTGAAGAGTAATTCAGCTAATATAGTAAGATAATGATGCACAAAAAAGAAACTTGGCAAACAAATATATAGGAAATAGAGACAAATAAAAGAGACATATTAAAGTAGTAGTAATGGAGCTTGAAAGGCTATTTCACGATGAAGAAATTAATTTAGGAAATTGGGATAAGCTTGCTATAAACGAAAGAGAAAAATGGAAAAGAATAGAGTAGAGACAGAATGTAAATTGTCTGGAATGACAGAGTTTCTATATATATATATTGAAGTTGGTAATCTAAGGACACACATTAGGGCGTTAAGCAAACAGGGTAAATGATATTGTGTCATTATGATGTAATTTGGATGACGTCTATTTAAAGTAAGTAATCGAATGTGTTGCAAATGAATGAGAAAGCAGCAAAACAAAAAGAGGACAGAGAAGACAAATGATTTCCGAACCACTTGTGAATTCATTTCTGAACTGACTCGTATGTTTGATGTGTTGTGGTTTGTTGTAATAAAGTGTTGTAATAATCTTCACTTCTTTTGGAGATAATTAAGTCTTATACTCTATACGTTAGTAGGGTGAACGCTCATGAATGTGCGTATTTAGTTACGTTGAAAACTTTCTTACATTGTGTAAAAGAAGAAGAAACTATCCTTAGGTTGGCTGCGTTTTTACATTAGTGCATACTCCGCAAAACTGGTAATACCCTGATATTCCCAGTATCCGTGGTATTACCTTGTGAAAGGCGCCGCTGCGCAAGTTGAGACATTGTACGTATCTTTGACGAAAAGTAGTAACCACACATAGGGGATTACGTGTCTAGTATATGGACGTTTGCCTTATGCGTTGTTAATGTTTAACGACTAACACGTAAAATTTTACTTGTTTGTAAAATAATATGCTTTTAAAGTAACTTCAAGGCTTCTTTTTATCTTGTCATTTTAGTATTTTTCTGTGGCAGTTGAATAATTTCAATATTTTTAACGATACAATAGCCTTCCCAAGTGTTTCCTTCTGGATTCGTTAATCACAAGTCGGATTTCCGTATTACTTAAAGTAATTTAATAAATAAAATTCCTTATAGGCAATAGAAGGACAAGAATTTTGAAGACTGCCCAATCTTGGAGTGGGATATGGTATCGTTTGACATGTTTAGCAAGGTATAGCGTCCAAGAAACAGCTGCTTGCCGGCTCAGGTTACAGCATTGAATGATTAATTATTATCAATGCCAACGGGAGACGCTGCGGTGTCTCAGTTAATTCTGCACTGACCGCTAGCATCCGTTATCAATTAACATCAATTATAGACGAAACATCGCGTCAGTCTATATATGCCATCATCCAACTTAACGTTTTGTTTGAAAAAAAGGAAGGCTTGTTGGTTTGAAAATTAGAATGACATAAGAAGAATTTACCATCCGTCAATCAGTGATATTTTTCGTTTGTTGTTCAAATGTATATTGTTGTTAAAAATAGCGCTGAGTTAGAGAATATTGCCACTCACAAATGCAATTTAACGTTTGTGGACTAATTTACCTTGAAGACAAACTAAAGTATTTGTAATTCAATGTACACTACAGCTGAAGTATTTTATTCGGTGATACACTAAAAAAATATATTTGCTGAGTCGGCCGCTTCAGCGTATTTGTTTGTCACCTTACTGTTTTATGTAACTTATGTATATATTTTTTTAACAGAAAAGTGTTTATTTTTTGGCACTATCATGCGATGTTGTATAAATCAGTGTGGGTTTGAAAAATGATGTATAGGCTTGCAAACTGATAAATATTTGCCTGCGTGGAGTACATATATTTATTTAAAGGAACAAGAATTTGAATGAAACATTGTAAATTGAAGAATAAAGATACACAAGAAGAAGCAGCTACTTAACGGTTTGTATATTTTCCCTTCGTTAGAGATAAAAGCAAGTCGTTTTTCCTACTGGAATAAATTAATTGAATGCGTTATATTAGGAAATAGTTTCATATATTCCTTTCCACAGAAATATTCTTTACTTTAAGTATACGAGATAACATTAATAAAATTGTAAGTAACCGAAAGCATTGTTTTAGATAAATGTTGTGAGAATTCGCATAATCTCATTCTCAGTGATGTGAAATGTTTGTATAATACTTGTGTTATATCTACTTTATGCATGACTGTTTTCGCAAACGATTATGACAACAGCTGGGTTAACTTTACACATAGCATTAGACTACATTAAAAATTAATGCAGCGCATTGTGCTGCTATTTTACTGAAGTGCCAATTAACATACTTATTAATTACATAACCGCATAATTGGACACTGTTCCTTGCACATCTGCAGGAGTTAAATGGAGCCGTACAAACATAATGTAAGCGGAGGTTACTCTTTTTTCACTGACTGTAAAGATCATATTAATGTCGTATGTTGTGCAACGGAATTCTGATTTATTTTTAATTAATAAATTTGTGTTAGTGGTTATAATCACAAACAGAATCAACACCGTTAGCACACCACTGTAGAAAAATTATTCCGGTTAGCGATATCAAGCATCGCAGCTCATCATCAGATCGGAATAACAATAATGGTACTAGACAGTTGTATACGAAGCGTTTCCGGACACATGTATTGTTCTTTATTTTTGTTTGGAGAAGTATATCTGAAAGTGGAGATAATACTTCGTGAATCATAATATACACTTCCTAAATACCTAACTACGCAAGTAGGTCGGTATTGCGTTTAAGTGTTACATTCGTTCGTTCGTTTAACTCTAAAACTGGTAGACGAATTTTGTCAAATGAAGTATCAAATGGCACATCTTAAATCTGAAAGTGTAAAAGTGGATACAAAATTTTCCACAAGTGGCATTTGACGCTGCACATGACACCTTGCAAAATTTGGACAAACCTATCGAGTTTTTTATCATTTTAGTAATAAAGAGAAACGACATTTTCATTGTAACAGAAAGAAATTGATCTTAAAATTACTACCCGAATACTCCACGAAGACGATTATTATTAGTAATGAATTTACAGGATCTTTACAGCTGATGATGGTCAGAGTGATAAAATAATTGTTTGTATTTGTTTTGTTCTTTAAGAAGTGAGAGAAGAAAACGCTGTGTGTAGAATATTTGTTTAATGTAAGACTTGTATATTATTCATGTTTGTCATATCAAACAAATATTTTACTGCTTTTTTCATGAAATTTTTTTTTCCTGTAGGGTAATTAGAAACTTTTATTTCAAGTAACACTGTCTTTTCCGCAGTCAGGATTTTTGTTGGAAAATAGTTATCCAATTATGTCTTGTTTTACTTTTAAATTGTCTGTGCATAGTACCGCCTATAATCTAAAATGTACATTTTTTAAGTACCAGTACTTGATATAATCCACAGGCAATAGTGATGCCAATAGGCATGAAGGAATATATGCCTATGACTAAATCATCTAGTTTGGTCTAGTAAGTTCTACCAACCTATAGAGGCCTATTTTGTATAGAATGGGTTTTATTTCCGTTTTGCTTGTTAATGTTATCATAATACTATATTCAGCTGTTTGCTTCAGCCTAGACAAGTTAGTTGTCTGTAAACATTTTCTAGTTGTTAATGTTTGTGTCTAAAGCCATCCTCTAGTGTGGTATAGTAGAGAAATATATAAGAAGTAATGTTAGGTATTTTTAATCATTTTTGCAGAAAAGTGTTTCCATAACATTATTTTTAAACAGCGTTCCTCGTTATGCCACTTTAAAGACTTATTTCTAATTTGCCATTAATAAATAAAATGAAAAATTTAGTTCCTATTTACTAAGTTATTACTTAGTGACAGAGACTATTCTGCGCTAAAATTAAGTGCGTCACAATGGCGTGAACTACTAGAATTGAATTAACGCGTGCCCCCACTGTCAGAATAATTGATTGTAACATTACCGATGATTTTTCTTGTTGTAATGTGAGTAACAGTGACTTAATGTTTAGGGAAAGAAATAAGTTTTTGAAACATCGTTGTTGCCATCAGCCCGTGTTGCAGAATATAGAAACATGGTTTTATAAATATTTTGTTATAGAAACGACGAGGAATTCATAAGAGAAGAAGATGTGTGAGTTCCTCGCGGAAGTAACAAGTAAAATGAAGACATCGTCGCGATCCCCTGCTAATGTAAGCAGATGACAAATGTTACAATAAAGAATTATTATTTAGAATTATTTGCAGTGGATGTGTCACCCAACAAGATTGATGGAGCTGTTTACACTGATCTAATGCACTCCTGAATTCCCCTCCCGATGTTTGACAACGATTAATATCAGTCTAGTAGTACATATGCGCAGTCTTCTTCTAATGCTGTAAGGAAGAAGAGAGAGAGAGGAGAGAGAGAGAGAGAGAGAGAGAGAGAGAGAGAGAGAGAGAGAGAGAGAGAGAGTGAGAGAGAGACAGACAGACAGACAGACAGAGAGGGAGAGAGAGCGTAAGGCATAGAGAGAAAGACATTTTTAAGAGAGATTATGTTGATAATCGTGAACAGCATATCGATATTGTAAAGCTCCATCGGAGGTAGGCAATTTCTTGCAGGTTTATACGTTTGCTTAAGAATAACCGTTGTAAAAGAGTAATTGTCTTTTCGCAACAAGTCTTAGTTCCGCTTCAGGAGGCACGACAAAGTTAAGGACTGTCGCAGAGATTTGCTGTAAGCACCCGAATACTACACGCAAACAGATCGGACGCAAAGAGTACGTCTATCATTCCCTCTACCTGATATAATACAAATGTTATACCTATTCAGTAAAAAGTTAAAAAATTATTAAAAATATGACTTGTACTGAGTTAACTTTTAAGATGTAGTAAAATTGGATAAAGGATAAGACCAGATTTTGTTGAGAATTTATTGCTGAGGGCGCCTGAGTTATGACGGCAACATATGTGTACAAGAACTTTATCTAAGGGAAAAGTATTGATTTGATGTGTAGAAATATACTTGTATTATGCACATTACGCCTATAATACATTTAATGACAAGTGACATTCGCTGAAATCTTATTTCTTGCCTCGATAAATTTAGCGTTCTTGACCTGTTGAGACTTTAAGGTGTGGATACTACTAATGTTAAAACGCACATCTACCTTCTTGGACGCTAGATATCTGTTGGTGACGGACCAATATCTAATACTCCTTTTATCTTCAGTCAAGTGCCTATTGGCAGATAACAAAGAATAACACACATTTTGCTTACAGTGTCCTTAATATCATCCAACTTTCCTATCCTATTGTTTGCTCTGATTATCTTATAAGTTTTCTTAATACACTATGCTCCTTATTCACTCCGTTTTCCCTTTCGTACTGTTAGGATTAATTTACAAGTTTCATAAACCGTCGTAAACACATTTCCAACAGCCTTTCTGTCCCTACAACTGATTTTTAGGGTCACCGTTCAGACCGACATTTTGAAAACTGCAAATAATTTCTTCTGGACATACAGCACCAGAATGTTATATCTAAGTCGTATTACACTTTATCTCAGTGTAACTGGTGTCTCTCTTGCAAGCAGTAAATCCTCAAGTTTGTTGAATGCAGTTCGTTCGTTTGCAATTCTGCTTTTGATTTCATCTATGCAACTCTCTTAGAAATTCAGTAAGCTGTCTAAGTATTAAAAACTGCTAATTTTATTATTCTGTTTGATTTTTCAGTTTCCAATATTAAAATATGTTTAATTAAAAGTACCACATTTTTTAGATTATCATGATACTTTTCTTAGTTGTCTATAAAATAAAAATAATGAAAATTAAGAAATAATAATAATATTGACGAATTTTTGGTTAGAAGTCTGAAAGGGTAGATTGCCATACGCATTCAAAGAAAGAAATGTGCAACCTCCTATTACAATGTAGAGCATTACATCCTCCCATTATGGCCTCAGGATATTAGCTAAGATACTTATTTCCACAGACTGAGTCGATCTGGGGACTGGAAAATTTACTTTGTTTTTATGGTGTTGTCCGAAAATCGTTTATTAACTTAAACTAAAATTAATTTGTATTTTTTTCGTATTCCTATGTCTTCTGCGTATTGAATAGCATAGACTAAAATACTTTATTTTCTCTGTAAAGCCAAAAGAAGATCGTAAGTACAGGGAAGTTTTAAACGGGTACATTACCATTATCGTTATTGTCATGTCTTCTCTGCATCCTGAGGTAATTATTGTAGCATTTCAGTTCTCCAAAAATACTGTAACATTTTTAATAATGTTAGAACGCTTTTTGTTATTATATCTGTCTGGTGTCAGGTAATGGTAAACAGCAAAGAAACCTCTGGTTATTTTAAAAGCCATAATGTCTAGAATATGAGGTCACCCAAATATTGACTCCCAGGTGAAGCTGTCTCTTGTTATGGTAGCGATGATACGTATTGCATGTCTTGTAGTGAAGAGGGTGGAAGCCATCATCGATGTATCGCCGAAAACAATTGTCATGTATTCTTTTCCCAACACTGGCATTATCTGGAATCTTCAAACTGGTGGTGGAGGAGGAGGAGGAGGAATTGAGGAAAGAACACAATACGTCGATAAGCTATCAAAACTTTTAGAAAAAAAGGAAGGGTGACGCTGTCAACAATAAGGTGTGATAATCCACTGCACTCCTCACAAATGTCAGGAGGTGACTGTAGATAGAAACTGTAGACAAATTTTAAGAATTCATTAGCTTAAAAAGTCACCAGTAACTAAACAATGCTGGTTCACTTTTATCCATGCCCCATTTAGTTTTACGAGAAATTCTTTTAAAGTTGGACGCTCAGGGGTGATTTACAGCGTCTGTTTACTGTAAGAAACTGATGTAAAATGCCGTTGTTATACAGGTGTACAAATATCGCTTTTGTTTATAGAAAATTGTTGGAACTAAGCTCATGCTATAATTTAAAATATTTTGTTTTGTATCTGTCAAATATCAAAGACAATATTCAATAAAATTTATTATGTTCGAGCCGAAAAATTCAGATGAGATGAAATACTTATTAGTTTATTTCTGTGTTATGTGTTACCATTTGTTTGCATACTTTACTTCACTTTGTTTGTTTACTTTATGCTTTTTAAAATTGCTGGATTTGTAAAGGCTACAACTAACTCAGATGACAAAAATAAATATTTTTTTATTTTATATGTACATCATTTATCTTGTATTAGAATGTGTATTTCTCTTTCTCGAGAAGATAACGTTCCCGCAAATTTACTTCTAGTTTCCTCCAACCTCCTCTATCAAGGCGTCATCAGTTACATCATATTAGCTTCATTTATTTACAAACAAATGTTGAAAAATTTGTTATAAAACTTTCATGATACAAAAGTGTTTTTATTAATAAGAAAATTCATTACCTACATATCGCTAAACGAACACAAAATTTAATTCAAGCATGTTACTAAATTTTATAAATGCACTGTCATAAGAATTGTCGTGAAGTCTTTATAATGTTCCGCATGATTCAGAATATTACCAACACTGCGTTTAATTAATGTTTTCCTTACGCAGTTTTGTAGCAGTCTTAGTATGGAACGTTAGTATGGAGCCTACACATTAGATGGACGGAGGAACTATTTAATAAATTTATATTTCGTCGTTAAACAAGAGTATAAACAACTAACATTGCTGCTAACTGAGCGTTTTGCCGGTTTATACAGCCGCAACACATTGGGTGGACGAGTGTGTCCCCCTCCCGTTTGTACAGTCACTACTATTATTACTGAGAGGTCAATGACCACACGCAGTAAAACAATGCCGATGTCTGAGCCCGCAACACAAGACGGTCCAAGTACACATCAGTTCGAAAGCAATGCTAGGCTTTTCTTCAAGTTTCCCTACTAATATTGTTCGGACATGGACGCCACGCTACTGGATGATACCCTGAATGACCACCAATTACCAGATTAAGGTTAAAAAAGTAATACTCATAGCTTGTAATAAATCCACGAGCTCAACTGCTTTCATCAGTGAATACGAAGTAATCAGTGAATGCTTTCATAGATTAAGAAAACGAAACTTCAATTTTTAAGTTCTAAATGCTTTGTTGGGAAACATTTATTATTATTTTATACTATACTATGTTTATTTTATATTGTCACTATATTTTGCAGTTAAAGTAATAAAAGCTATGAGAAACAACTTTAATTATTAAGAGAATTAGAATATTATAAATAATTACATAATAATCACAGTTTAAAAAAAATGTCAACTTAACACAATGTCATCTCTTATTTTGTTATATATTTTTTCAGTTTAGTATTTTGAATATTTACTACATCACTCACTATGCAAGAATAATCTTTATTGTTATTAACTTTAATTATTTAGAAAAACGGTTTTTCTTACACAATTTGTTGCTGTCCTCTTGTGAACACGATAACGCGCTGGCAAATCCTTCTCCCTTCACCTCTCAATTCTCTTCAAAATTTCCCTCTCTGTTCTTTTCTAATATTTATTAAATTCTTTCCCTCGCCATTCAGGTTTTCCTTTATTTGTCTATTAGTTGATGATAATAGGAATGTAAGAAGAAGTAAGTGTTTTGGGTCCAAGACCCACACGTGTGGAATTAAACATTTAAATCTGAATCTGCCGGACATTTGCCATCACACAAAAATATAAATGTGTGATTGTGACGTTTTGAACACCTAACAATTGGCAGCCTTATTCAGGCTAATTATAAAGTAAGATATGGAAACAAGTAAATAATATTCTATCAGCGAGCGATAGAAAGTCAAAACATAATAATAAAAAATTACATAAATATATAATCAAATGATTAAATAACACGACTAAATAGTTATTAGAGAAAACACACAACACTCAAACACACAAACACAATGCACACGAACACTTGCACACTAACAGTGTCAACAAAACACTGCGACAGGGACGCAACGAGCCTAACCCTTTTACAGAAAAGTGAAAGTAAACGGCAAACACCGCCTACTCACAAACTGCTAAGGCACCCAGCAACTAAAGTGGTTTACTAATGGAATTAAGCCAGGTTTCAAAATTCCACTACAAAGTTGACTGATACATTTATTTTTTGTAACAATAAAAGCAACTTACTTAAAATTTGAGCATCTTTACTGTAATATGTTAAATCTTGCGTATTAATGTAGTTTTAATGTCTCCTGAAATAATTATCAGTGTCACCTACTGCTGACAGTTACTCATTTGAAAATTATTGTGTTTCAGTATTTACGAATGGGGGCTTCCTTTTGATTCTCAGCTCTGCTAGTGCAATTCCAATAGTGACAAATTTATGATCTTCACTTTCTTGTATCTAGTTGCCGTTCATTGCTGTCGTATGCATTATCTCAAAGCAAAATTAACTTTCAGATTTTTCTAAAAGCAGTCGATATAAAATAACTT
The DNA here is from genome assembly GCA_034769895.1 of Magicicada septendecula. Taxonomy (NCBI): domain Eukaryota; kingdom Metazoa; phylum Arthropoda; class Insecta; order Hemiptera; family Cicadidae; genus Magicicada; species Magicicada septendecula. Next base: position 140,410,294 of record CM068372.1, read on the forward strand.
TATCTCCTGTTTTTAGAAAGAGCATATAGGTATGCTAACAACCTTGAAACAAATCTGTGTCCGTAATAAACCTGATGATTGGCGGGTACATAAAATTTAGTTAAAAAAAATTCACAGTTACAAACACACTCACAAATAGGCAAAAAGAATAAGAAAAGTCTATTTTATTTATTTATTTTATATTACTCACCAAACATTTTCGCATGTGATAGCTAGTAGATTGTAGTTGGTACCTTCAGATAACGAAGGACATGAAGGTCTTTGTAGCACGTTTACTTGACTGGTATGCAAGACTAGCTCTCTTCATCGTCACACGTCATAGTTGAACCTACACACACAAACTTGGGACATGTATATATATCTGTTGTACGGTATGTGCATACAAGCGTATGCACATACACGTACAGCATTCATACTTGTATAGACGTATATACCCTTCACTTACGTATATCGAAATATACTGTAAGGAAAAATACATATGCCATACCCTCATTCACACACGCAAACACCCATTCAGACAGAATATATATACAATATACAGTAAGCATACAATGACACTTACCGAGTAAACGTAGAAGGAAACTCTCCTTAAGGAAACGCATGTAATCTTCTTATGGGGCATACAGTATTCGCATTTTAAACACAGCGGCATGAATTGCAAAAAGTGTATGTACTTCCTATTCCCAAATAAAAGTTGTTCCACCTGCAGAAACAAATATGACAAATTATATAAAAATCGTTTGGTCATAAAAGAATATTTGTCCAACAAATGTATACATTTTGCTGTCACGTGTGATTCATGTGTACAGAGATTCTATCGTTTTCATGGCACGAGAATGCCATCTAAATAGTTTTCAATTTCGATATATGTGTACGTAAATTTAAGGTTCATGCAGTAAGTATAGTTATCCGGTCAAATATGTTGGCAACAGCACCTCTGTTTCACGAAATTCCCTGTTTACATTAGTCTGGATTCTACGTCCCATGTTATCCTTTCGCAATGACAACAAGACGATTACTTCTATATTTGCGAAGCAATTTTTATTATATATTTCTTTAAATGTATCTCCGTACGTGAAGAATGGTGAAACGTTAATGCATGACTTGTAATCCCTAACTGGAAATCTCAAGACCATTCCTATATAGAATAATATTATTAATATTGCCTACAATTTCATAGAGTTTTAGGCGTATATGAAGACCAATAGAATATTCCCGAATCCCTGTGTTGTGAAAAGAAATAATAAAGACTGTTATTAATTCCAATTGCGGCCAGTGATTTCGCCTATTCATGAGCATTTAATAATAATTACATTAATTTACAATCTTACAGATTTGTTTACCATAATTATTTGATAAATTTTCCTCATTCCTCTTAGGAACGTTATTCTCGTTTAGGTTTGTGATTGAGTAGGAAACAATCACTAAAATAATACATGGTTTATGCATCTTCTTTGCCAGATCATATATTAACATTACTTTCTAATTTAATAGATTTATAACACCTCTTCATACCCCTTGAACACCACTTTGCTATTAACCACAGGTTTTCTTCTGCACAGATTAATAGATTTTGTTCATGTTGCGTATTAATGTAGTTTTAATGTCTCCTGAAATAATTATCAGTGTCACCTACTGCTGACAGTTACTCATTTAAAAATTATTGTGTTTCAGTATTAACGGTTTGTGCCTTCCTTTTGATTCTCAGCTCTGCTAGTGCACTTCCAATAGTGACAAATTTATGTTCTTCACTTTCTAGTGTCTAGTTGCCGTTCATTGCTGTCGTATGAATTATCTCAAAGCAAAATTAACTTTCAGATTTTTCTAAAACCAGACGACTTAAAATAACTTAAAGAGACATCAGTCACAAGTTGTGGTAAGGATGCAGGAATCTTGTAAGAGATAATAAGTAGTTAGCAGTAAGTTATTACTGTTTTATTTTTGTTAGACCACAAAGGCAATATTTCAATGTATAAGTAGAATATTATTATGTTTATTGTTCTAAAAGCTCCAGGGTTAGAGAAATAATTAATTACTCTTAATTGGAATAAATTATAAAGAGATAGTAAAAAATAAAATAGGGCCTATAGCAGTAATACATTTATAAATATAAAAGTCAGAAATGAACTAATTATACCAATCTTGTAATCCGAAAATATAAAAGAAACTAAATTTTAATAAAAAACACTTTCAGGTGATGACACTAAAATAATGTCCAGAAAATTTCAAACTTTTAACTAAATTTCAAACCGTACGCAATTCAAAACCGAAGAAAAAGAATCAGCATAAAAAACCATTTCTGGGACATCACATGAAACATATTAATTGATGCGAGAATATAAAAAATGAAAATTTGTCCAGCCATAAGATAGATTGAAAATTGGAACCTAGCTACCATGGGTGAGAAATGCCTAACTTCATAAACTAAAAAACTACATATCACCACCAAGTAACGAACACTGAAACACTAGAAACCAGTATAAAATAATTAAATCTATAAGAAAACTTAGTGAGAACGTTTCAATCTTTATTTATTTAATTAAAAATAGTAAAAATATAATCTCATTAGAAAATTCACAGCGGTCAGGTTTCTTGGACCGTCAGCTGTATGAATTCATGTAATCTGCGCTCTGGCGTCTAAAAAACGAACTCTTTGACCTAGTCTTTAAGAATAAAATATTTTTCTTGTAAAGTATGATACTCTTGTCAAAGCATTTCTGACTTTCTTACAGCTCAAAGAATCCCAAAAACCCTGAGATAAATAATTTATTAATTTTGTTTATAACTACAATTGAATATATCTGTCGTATGATAGAAATACATATATCGAAAGTTGTTATAATTTCGATAATAGTTGACTTTAAATCGATGAACTGAATTTAATGGTTTCAAAAATATAAACCAATATCAGATAATAAATACCTTTTTGAGGGAATTGACTTTGTGTTATTCTTTGTAGATAGCAAATTTGTTACAGGAAACTGGTAAATAGCAGAGAAGAGTGGGCAAACTACAGCAGTCATCATAGCGTACGAGATATAAACGGCGAACATAACCTTTAGCGTGTTGTCGCCTTGAAAACAACTGTTGCAAAATACGCTTAATAAAACGATAACACAGTACACAAGAGAGGAACTTATTCTCTCTCGCTCACCCTCTCTCTCTCTCTCTCTCTCTCTCTCTCTCTCTCTCTCTCTCTCTCTCTCTCTCTCTCTATCAGCTGAACTGTAATACCTGCGGAGAATCAACAGCAAAGGATCCCGAAAGTAAATAAAAAGAAAATAATAATAATAATTTCATTAAACAAACAGATTGTTTATTTAACGAAAAAAACTATTCCCACAAAACAAATACGACATAATCCGGTTAAAATAAATCAACGAAGAGTAGGGTTGATTACCACAACGTTACAAATGGCTTCCATAGCGGGGCTTAATTAGGCTAGAGTTTCGAAGAGTATCAAATAGACGCAACCCACACACGTCGAAAAATATGTTTGTTACAATATATATATATATATTGCAACAGTACAAGTGTATAGGTTACTGTGCATTGCACAAAGTAATTAAATTAATTAATTAGAATAAATAAATAATTCACTTTGTTAATAATAATAGTTCAGATTGCAATACGAACGACCAAACGTGCAGTTTGGAACAGGTGAAACACACCAGCTGCTCTGTCTCTGTGTTCACACGTATAGCATCAACTCTTAAGGAACGCTATCAATTATTTGCAATTATCTAATTTGTAATACTTGTGTGCATAATAGCACAAAACCAAATACATCAAAATGTGTATACAAATTAAACGAATGTGTGTATAAAAATAGTGAAAATCGAATAAAAGTGTAATTATAGGAGAATAAAAATAAATAGTACTTCTGTTAATTAAAATAAAGAAAAACGGTTTGTGCATGATGAACACATATAAATTACCGACAGAATGAATATCGGCTAATGTGCAAAAGACTTCGAAATTCGCGAAGACGAGGCAATTAAATGTGACAAGAATCGTGGGTAAAAAGTGACGCTCTTGACAATCTTAGACATGCAGAATATTGTCGAGACATGATTTTGGCGCCCTGGGTATAAATACAGGAGACGCGCTAACATCATTCTCTTACTAAATCAACCATCGTAGCGGCCGGAGGCTCTGCTTGACGAGTACACTCTTTTCTTGATCGACTACTATGGCAGCCAGAGACTGCGTAGAGACAACAACAGTTACATCTCAAAGACAGCACCAGTCAGGAACTTCACGACTACTCATCAGTTCGTGTGAGCACTTGCAACCTGAGGCCATGACAAGAGACGAGGGAGCAGCTAAGTACAAGCAGTAATCCAGAGAACGAGAATCCGACAGACTAAGGACAGACTCCAGGAATCCAGGACGACAGAGGAGCATCCAGTATCAAGGACCGAAGAGGATACGCTGCCGATGTACCGCAACAATAAGGTTACAAACAACCATGCACTTGAAAACCGAGATTTAATCAAAAGACAATAATTAACAAAGAAAAACTTCTGACAATTCAATTTAAATATGAATTAATAAATTGTATAACTGTAAATATTTGTTTGTATAATAATTAACGTAATATATAAAGAATGTTGAACGATAATTTTTATCTGTAACTTAGAAGATATAATTTGAAATCTATAATTTTTGGTATTTAAATTGATAAACTCATTAGAGAATTTATTAGAAAGCAATGCATATGCAGTAATGTTAAAGGAGATTAGATGATTAGCAAATTGTATAATCTAATCAGTATAATAAAAATGAGCTAGCTGAGAGCAATACAAAAATTATAACGTTGTTTAATGTTGTATAATATGTCTATGTGTAATATAAGAGTATTAATTATGTGTAATTATTAGACGTGCAAATAATAATGATTTTGATTCGTAACACAAATAAGAAATCTTATTAATAAATATTGAAATGATTTTTAACCAGATTACATAGCGTTATTACTATTATTACGATTACACATTAATTTCATCTTGTCAACACAAGAATTTAATGTGTTGTAGTGTTATGTAAAGATTTTTCGCACATTAAACTCGTTAAAAGTGTTGTAAATGGCTTCCAAAAACGTGGGGTTAACACATTAAAATCGTAAGTGTTGTAATATATATATATATATATATATATATATATATAAAAAATACTACTTACCAAGAATAATCAATGTGATAACAAGTAGATTGCAGTTGGATTCAGCTGATAAAGAATGCCGTTAAAGTCTGCGTTGAGAACGATTTCTTCACGAGAATGTAAGAGTAGTTCCTTTGAACGCACGTCCGAGTTCAGCCTACACACACAAACCCCGGACATGTATATATACCTGTATATGCATACAAGTGTATGTGCATACAAGCGTACAGCATTCATACTGGTATGGACATATATATCCATCACTTACGTATATCGAAATATACTGTAAGGAAGAATACATATGTCATACCCACATTCACACACACAGGAACACTCACTCATGTACACATGACTAACTATATTGCTACGACAGCACAGAACAATCTACGCGTTTATCGAATGCGCCAGAAGGATCTCGACGTAAGCGTGTGGTGTACGTGCTACTAGACGCATTTTTCGAGAATTTTCTCGACTGTGCCAGGCTTCGCTCGGGCGCTCGGACTGTGTCAAGGCCGTAGCAATTACGTAGTTCGCGAGAGATAAGACGCAGTTTGGAAGCTTCTGGTGTGTGAGCGTAACTATAAATACATCGCGTCGCGGCCTTAGTTTTCAGTTCAATGCGAGATTTTTGACTGTGCGGTTCGAGAGTATTAGTGCGATATATTTACAGAGCGGTTCGAGTTATTACGGTGTACGTTCAAGTAGTTATTAGTGAAGTGTTGCGTTTTATATTCGGAAGGTATAATTGTAATACAGTTGAGTTTTAATATTAGTGGACATTTTATTGCGTGTGTACAATTTTCAGTTGATTTGTTGTAGAGACTGTGTTGTTAATTACGAACTGTTTTACTGTAACAATTAAAGGTGTGATTAGTGACTTAATTGGTGTCTTGTACTTATTTTGTTTCCACTGTACCTACGACGATCGTATAGACGGTCGTAACAGTGGTGTCAGAACTGGGATAGAACGGTTAACAGTGGATACTTTGTACAAGACGAGTGTGATTCGTAATTAATCGGTAAACATGGATCCCAGTCAGCTTTACAAACACTGCTGCGGCAGACACAGGAAGAAGCAGAAAAACGACAGGATGAGAAACGCAGACAGGAGGCAGAAGAAGCAGAAAGACGAAAAAAGGAAGAACGAAGACAGGAAAGAGAAGAGGCTGAGGAACGTCAGAAAGCACTAATGCTAGAAACAGAAGAAAGACAAAAAGATAAAACGGAAGCTCTCTTTGAAACTATGCAGAAACAGTTGCAAGAACATACTACCGCAGAATTGGGTCTCCTACGTGGTGACGTAGGTGAATTACGAGGTGAGCTCAATAATCAGATTACCAGAATATCTGACGTAGAAGAATCCATGTCAAATAAAATAGCTAAAGTAGAAAAATCTGTCTTGACTGTGGAAGAAGTTATGTCAACAAAAATATCTGCAGTAGAAAACTCAATGGCAAACATAAAAGAGCAGATTAAAAATGAAGTCGAGCAGTGTCTGAAATTACAACCAAAACAACTTTGTGAACAGACTGTACCAATGGATAAAGACAGAAAAAGACGCAGAAAATAAGTCAATAGAGAAAGTAACTTTGCCTTCAGTAGGGACAGTTCATGTCAAAGCTCCAAACTTTGACGGAAGCAGTAACTGGGCAACGTACCTCCGCCAATTTGAAGCTGCTGCATGCGCAAATAATTGGACAGAGAAAGACAAGGCAGTCTCACTCGTTCTCGCATTAAAAGGACCCGCGGCAGAATTACTACAGAAGGTGCCACCTGACAGCCAGAATATATATGCCGAGTTGATAAAAGCTCTAGAATTACGGTATGGTGATAAACATTTGCGAGATGTGTACTGCACCCAGTTGAGAGCAAGGCGACAGCATTCCGGGGAGAGTCTTCAAGAGTATCGAGCAAGTATCGACAGACTAATTAGACTGGCCTATCCTGAAGCACCAGAAGATTTTCGAACGCGTTTTGCGATGCAGACATTTACTGCCGGTGTCCGAGATAACGAACTACAGCAAGTGTTACGAATGGCAAGACACCAGAACAGTGCGGACGCCCTGGTACATGCTTTGCAATTTGAGGCCGCCAAATCAGCGTCTGGTTGGACAAGTCATAAAGTGCGCGCGCTAAAAGATCGCGACGGCACAGACGATGAAGAAGAAGAACAAGGAACAGAGACTCGACGGTCGGCGCCACAGAATAAGATAAGAAAGGATGGAAGACCGAAGTGTTATAGATGTGGGAAACCTGGACATCTACAACGAGATTGTCGGGTTAGAATTCAGCAGCAGGGAAACGAGCAGTAGTCGGTGCAACGGGGCGTGTGCTGACTAACTGGAGGAACGAAGCCCCTAGAGAATACGCAATTTCTACGCTTCAGAAAAACAGCGGGAGCTTGGTAGTTACCGGATTTGTTCAAGAAAGGCCAACCTCGATTACAGTTGACACAGGAGCAACAGTTTCTATTGTGCGCCCCGACGTGGTGAAAGATCTCAAGCCAATCTGGTGCTCTTGCAGCTTGCGAACAGCTACTGGACGGCCTGTAAAAGTGTATGGAAAAGTGGAGATACACCTACGCCTCGGTCGACTTGAGTTTAATCATCAAGTACTTGTTGCAGACATTGCGGATGAAGCAATTCTTGGTGTGGACGTTATGAACGCATACGGATTTATAGTCGACTTCAAAAACAATGTCTTGAGAATCGGAGGCGAAGAGGTAATGCTATCAACAATGACGACAGCAGAAAAATCGATGGACGTCATAAACCAAGTGGCCGTAACTGTTCCACCAAACTCCGAAAAGATCATCATGGTTAGAACTGCGGTAGATACTAGGGGCAATCAGTGCTCTATATTCGAACCCCAGGTAGTCAGCACACCGGGCATACTAATTGCCAGAAGTTTAGTAAAACCTGACGAAACCGGAAACGTACCTATTAGAGTGGCGAATATTTTGGATCAAGCTATCACTTTACAAAGCAATACGCTCCTAGGCAAATTGACTCCTGTGGCCTGGGTAGCCGGAATAACGCAACGAAGATCCAGTTCTTCGGATACTTCTAAATTACCAGACGAACTGCAAGAATTATTGAACAGATCTTCTAACGACCTCTCAAGTTGTGAGGTAAAAGAACTCGGACAGTTTTTACACGAATTTAAAGATTGTTTTGCAGTTCGGGGACAGTCACTGGGAAGAACCTCTCTTGTGCAACATCGCATCAATACCGGGGACACAACACCGATACGCCAACCTCCTCGAAGGCCTCCATTATCTAAACAAGAGGAGATGTCTCGGTTAGTACAGGACATGTTGACAGAGGGAGTAATCGAACCTTCGTCAAGTGCTTGGTCTTCCCCGTAGTGCTGGTAGCGAAGAAGGATGGTGGATTGCGTTTCTGCGTAGACTACCGGAGGTTAAATGACGTTACAAAGAAAGACTGCTATCCATTACCTCGCGTTGACGATACACTCGACACGTTGTCCGGAGCACAGTGGTTTTCCACATTGGACCTGAAGAGTGGATATTGGCAAGTGGGTCTTCATCAAGAAGACAAGGAAAAGACCGCTTTCTCGACCCCAAGTGGCTTATTCCAATTTAACGTCATGACATTTGGACTCTGTAATGCACCGGCAACATTTGAGAGATTGATGGACCTGTTACTCCGAGGCCTGACGTGGAAAACTTGCCTTGTTTACTTAGACGATGTCATAGTGATCGGGAAGACTTTCGCAGATCATTTGGAAAACCTTAAGGAAGTTCTAACTAGAATTCACGGTGCACAACTGAAGCTGAGCCCGAAGAAGTGTTCTCTATTCCAGAAGGAAGTACAGTATTTGGGCCATCTGGTTTCGGCAGCGGGCGTTAGCATGGATCCTAATAAAGTAGACACCGTAAGAGACTGGCCAGTTCCGAAGAATAAACACGAAGTTCGGAGTTTCCTGGGGTTATGCTCATATTACCGACGTTTTGTGAAAGGCTTCGCTACTATTGCTAAACCACTACATGAGCTAACGGAAAATAAACGAAACTTACAATGGTCGAGAGAGTGTGAACAAGCATTCAGAACGTTGAAGATTGCATTATGTTCGCAGCCAATTCTCGCTTTTCCAGCTTCCGAAGGGAAGTACATCGTAGACACAGACGCAAGCAATACTGGTCTAGGAGCAGTTTTGTCTCAAGTGCAGAACGGTGAAGAACGAGTAATAGCGTATTACAGCAAGACGCTTTCTAAACCAGAGAGAAATTATTGTGTTACAAGAAGAGAGTTGTTGGCAATTGTCAGAGCTTTGGAGCACTTCCATAAATACCTCTATGGGAGAGAGTTTTCACTACGTACTGACCATGCTGCACTTGCATGGCTCTTGAGATTTAAAAATCCGGAAGGACAGTTGGCAAGGTGGCTCGAACGTCTGCAAGAGTACAACTTCAAGGTACAACATCGGCGGGGGCGCCTGCACGGTAATGCAGATGGCTTATCACGAAGACCATGCCCGGAAGACTGCCGACATTGCCACAGAAAGGAAGAACAAAACTCAAGAGAATATGTTCAAGCCATCACTGTAGATTTCCTGGCTGATGGCTGGACAACACAAGACTGTCGACAAGAACAGATGACTGGTAAAGACATTGGACCGATCTTGACAGCAAAAGAGGAAGGTCGCCGCCCGGATTGGCAAGATATCTGCCATGGTTCCGAAGTGCTGAAGGGCTACTGGGCACAATGGGAATTACCTTAGACATACCTTAGCACAATGGGCTACTCTCACCTTAGAAAACGGATTGCTGAAAAGGGCTTGGGAAAGTGCAGATGGACGAGACGTGGTCATGCAGTTGATAGTCCCCCGAAGTAAAGTGCAGTCTGTTTTGAAGGAGATGCATGATGGAACATCTGGAGGCCATCTTGGCGTTAACAAAACCCTTGACAAAATACGGAAGCGATTCTATTGGCTTCATCTTCGCCACGACGTAGAGGAATGGGTTCGGACGTGTGAAATATGTGCTGCAAGCAAGGGCCCACAAACCAGAAGCAGGGGAAAAATGAGACAGTATAACGTTGGACAACCTTTCGAGAGAATTGCCATAGACATTGCTGGACCATTCCCAGTTACTGACGATGGAAACCGGTACATCATGGTTGTAGGTGACTACTTTACTAAGTGGGTGGAAGCATACGCAATTCCAAATCAGGAGGTTACCACTGTGGCAAAGCAGTTAGTTCACAACTTCTGTTGCCGTTATGGAGCCCCTATGGAAATCCATACGGATCAAGGGAGAAATTTCGAATCAGGAGTGTTTAAAGAATTATGCCGTCTACTGGGAATTCGAAAGACCAGGACAACGCCTCTGCATCCTCAGTCGGACGGGATGGTTGAGAGATTCAACAGGACACTTGAGCAGCATCTTTCGAAAGTTGTTGACGAGAACCAAACAGACTGGGACCAACGTATACCACTATTCCTTATGGCGTATAGGTCATCAGTACATGACACAACCGGCATGACTCCAGCAAAATTTGTGTTTGGGCGGGAGATTCGTCTTCCTGGGGACTTGATGTTTGGATCACCTGAGACTCAGTCCCAAGAGCCAAAGAACTATTCCTCACAATTAGAAAACCAACTGCGAGAAATGAATCGCTTGGTAAGAGGACGGCTCAAGATTGCCAGTGATAAAATGAAAACTCGGTATGACATTCGCAGCAATAGTGTGGGTTTCCAAGAAGGAGATCAGGTCTGGTTGTTCAATCCAAAGCGCCGTCGTGGTCACTCACCTAAGCTTCAGTCTAACTGGGAAGGACCCTACACTGTAAAAAAAAGAATTAACGATGTTGTTTATCGGATTCAACAGGAAGGACAGCGAAAGTTCAAGGTCGTCCACCTAGATCGCCTGGCTAAATACAAATTTAGAGACGCTTTGCCAGTTCGGGACGAACAGGCTTAAGGAAGGGGAAATGCTACGACAGCACAGAACAATCTACGCGTTTATCGAATGCGTCAGAAAGATCTCGACGTAAGCGTGTGGTGTACGTGCTACTAGACGCATTTTGCGAGAATTTTCTCGACTGTGCCAGGCTTCGCTCGGGCGCTCGGACTGTGTCAAGGCCGTAGCAATTACGTAGTTCGCGAGAGATAAGACGCAGCTTGGAAGCTTCTGGTGTGTGAGCGTAACTATAAATACATCGCGTCGCGGCCTTAGTTTTCAGTTCAATGCGAGATTTTTGACTGTGCGGTTCGAGAGTATTAGTGCCATATATTTACAGAGCGGTTCGAGTTATTACGGTGTACGTTCAAGTAGTTATTAGTGAAGTGTTGCGTTTTATATTCGGAAGGTATAATTGTAATACAGTTGAGTTTTAATATTAGTGGACATTTTATTGCGTGTGTACAATTTTCATTTGATTTGTTGTAGAGACTGTGTTGTTAATTACGAACTGTTTTACTGTAACAATTAAAGGTGTGATTAGTGACTTAATTGGTGTCTTGTACTTATTTTGTTTCCACTGTACCTACGACGATCGTATAGACCGTCGTAACAATATATACAGTAAGCACCAAATGAGACTTACCGAGTAAACGTAGAAGAAATATGTCCTGTAGGAAACGCATGTAATCGTCATATGGCACATAGTGCCTTGTTAAACATAACGCCATGAACTCCTATGAAATGTACGTCTTCCCCGTTCCCAAATAAACTTTGTTCCACCTGCAGAAAGAAATATGCCAATATATCTATAAGGCTTTGCACCGTAAGAGAAAATGTTGCCAATAAGTGTGTACGTTTGAGGTTAAGTGTGATTCGTGTGTACACACATTGTGTCGTTAGCACTGCACGGAAATGCCAACTATATAATTTTCTTATTTGGCCATAGATGTACGTAAGTTTAACGATCTTGCAGTAAAGAAAGACACGTTTGATCAAGTAAGGTGGCAACACCACCGTCTGTTTCCACAAGAATCCCGATATACGTTATTCTTCATATTTTGTGGCGTCGAGCAAAGGTGTGGAACTAATTTATTGTATTCCCTACAATTATTTACATTTTTCTATATCTCTTCTACTCCCCACTTAATGTATGGTTTTTACATAACGGTGGAATAATGAAATATTAATGATTACACGTAAAAAAAGATACTTACTGGAAGTAGTTGTGTAATTCTTCTGTCTTTTAAAAACATTTTAGAAAACAAATATTTAAAAAAATTTAATTGTATTTCCATAGAAACTTTTCAATTGTTAACATAAACTGGAAATAGTCGTGCCTAATATAAAGTTACATAAATTTATATAAATCTATGTTATATGAATAAATTACACAGTAGTTATCGTCTTTTACAATTTTTATAATTACGGGATTAGGAAACATTTTAAATAAAATTTATAGGCCAAAAAATATTTTAATTATGGCAGAAATACAACACATTGTTTTAAACTAACGTCTGGGTAGAATTAATACTTGGTAAGCAAAGTATTTAAAGATAATTATGATGGAACTAAATGGATGCCAGTGAGATATCTGTGCTGTAAGTTGTCAAGCTACGATGCAACGCAATGAACGAAATCATTCAAACGAAAAAGTATCTAGAAGAACGGTGGAAAGCACTGCTGCTGTATATAGAGCAGAAAGAAGAACGTAAACAGAAAGAAGAAGAAATGATGCCTGAAGCAGACGTTTTTTATGACAGTATGGGCAATGGATCCGAAAATTAAGTGGATGCACACGACAGAACTAGGGTTCACACGTGAATGCTTTGTTACCTTCATGGTGACTTGAGCAATCATAATAAAAAATATTTGAATTCGACGATTCTGTGGAAAATACGAAACAGTTGGTGTATACTGTGAAATATTCGCCCTTGCGTATGAAAGTATCATTTAAAAACATAAGAGAACAAACACAAACCAATGTCTAGCAAATAATGAAAGTATAGTCCAGACAAAATAGTTGAAGAGATTCTACCTAATAGTAAATGCCTGACGCACAAAAGTAAAAAAATAAGTGCAAATAAATGTAACATCACAACAGGCTTTTGGTAATAGGTCATACATACATATATATATATATATACACATATTTTTCTATACATATTCCTGCACAAAATGTGTGCTTAAAACAAACACATTACATTAGTTCTGACTCCTACTCCTACTCGAACGACTCCAACAGACATTGGTATAACATATGTTTAAAAACTGACAAAAATGGTAATTGAATAACCACGTAGGTACCACATATGAACTGAAGTGTCTAACGACGTGTGTTTATGATTATGTAACATGATTGTGTACGTGTAGGCCTTCATGTGGGTGGTTACTAACTTTCGTCGAAAGTAACGCAACAGTGCCTCAGCTCGCAGCTCGCTCAGTGCCATGAACACTGAGACTATCAGGGACTGAGCGGTTGTGTGGAGTATGCTTTGATGTATAAATTCAGTCCTTCTCGCCCACGTAATTAATTGTGTATACGTGTTTTGCAATAAACTGCCAGTGAGAATATTGAATGCAGTGAAGAAGGTAGAGAGTAATTCATTTAGTAAAGTAAGGTAATGATGCAGAAAAACAAGGAACTTAGCAAAAATATATATAGGAAATAGAGACAAATCAAAGAGACATATTAAAGAAATAGTAGTGGAACTTGAAAGACTATTTCACTATGAAGAAATTAATTTAGGAAATTAGGATAAGCTTGCTATAAACAAAAGAGAAAATGGAAAAGAATAGAGTAGAGACAGAAAGTATATTGTCTGGAATTACAGAGTCTCTATATATATTGATGTAGGTAATCTAAGGACACACATTAGGGCGTTAAGAAAACAGGGTAAATGATATCGTGTCATTATGATGTAATTTGGATGACGTCTATTTAAAGTAAATGATCGAATGTGTTGCAAATGAATGAGAAAGCAGCAAAACAAAAAGAGGACAGAGAAGAAAAATGATTTCCGAACCACTTGTGAATTCATCTCTGAGCTGACTCGTATGTTTGATGTGTTGTGGTTTGTTGTAATAAAGTGTTGTAATAATCTTCACTTCTTTTGGAGATAATTAAGTCTTATACTCTATACGTTTAGTAGGGTGAACGCTCATGAATGTGCGTATTTAGTTACGTTGAAAACTTTCTTACATCGTGTAAAAGAAGAAGAAACTATCTTTAGGATGGCTGCGTTTTTACATTAGTGCATACTCCGTACAACTGCTAATACCCTGATATTCCCAGTATCCGTAGTATAACTTTGAGAAAGGCGCCCCTGAGCAAGTTGAGGCATTGTATGTAATCTCGACGAAAAGTAGTAACCACACATAGGGGAATACGTCACGAGTATATGAACGTTTGCCTTACACTCAAAAAATATACTGTATGTGTTGAGTCGGCCGCTTCAACATATTTGTTTACTACCTTATTGTTTTATGTAACGTAATTGATGTATATATTGTTTTTAACACAAAAGTGTTTATTTTAGGCACTTTTATGCGATTCTGTATAGGCCTATACCAGTGTGTGTTTGAAAAATTACGTATATGCTTCCTATTGATAAATATTTGCTGCGTTGGCTGCGTGGAGTACATATATTTATTTAAAGGAACAAGAATTTGAATAAAGTATTGTAAAGTGAAGAAATAAGATACACCAAAAGAAGCAGCTATTTAACGGTTTTTATATTTTCCCTTCGTTAGAGATAAAAACAAGTCGTTTTTCCTATTGGAAGAAATTAATTGTATGCGTTACATTAGGAAATCCTTTCATAAACTCCCTTCCACCTGAATATTTTTGATTTCAAGTATACGGGATCAATATTAATAAAATTGTACACAACCGCAAGCATTGTTTAGATAAATGTTGTGAGAATTCACATGCTATAATTTTATTCTCAGTAATGTGAAATGTTTGTATAATACTTGTGTTATGTCTACTTGCTGCATGACTGTTTTCGCGTACGATTATGAAAACAGCTGGGTTAACTTTGCATTAGACTACATTAAAAATTAATGCAGCGGACTGTGCTGCTATTTTACTGAAGTGCCAATTAACCCATTTACTAATTACATAACCGCATACTTGGACACTATTCTTTCCACGTTGCAGGAGTTAAATGTAGCCGTACAGACATAATGTAAGCGGAGGTTACTCAGTTTTCACTGATGGTAAACATCATATTAATGTCGTATGTTGTGCAACGGAACTATGAATTTTTTAAATTAATACATTTGTGTTAGTGGTTATAATCACAAACATAATAAACACTGTTGCATATCAATGTAGAAAAATTATTCCGATTAGGGCTTTAAAGCTTCAAAGCTCTTCATCAGATCGGAATAACAATACTGGTACTAGACAGTTGTGTACGAAGCGTTTCCAGACATATGTATTGTTCTTTACTTTTACTTGTAGAATTATATCTGAAAGTGGAGATAAAGATTCGTGAAGCGTACTGTATAAAGACTGTATAGATTAAGATAGTGTTTATATAGTACTTAACGTTCACTATATAGCCTACATGTAAGTGACATCGCAGGTTGTAAAATCTGTTTGGCTATGGTCGTATAAAGTGTTTTGTGTACTTCCTAATTTACGCAAGTATTGAGTATAACTGTTACGTTTGTTCGTTTGTTTAACTCTAAAACGGGTAGACGAATTTTGTTAAATGAGTTACCAAATGGCACATCTTAAATCTGAAAGTGTAAAAGTGGATACAAAATTTTCCAAAAATAATCAATGGACGCTGCACAACGTACCGTGCAAAATTTGGACAAACCTGTCGAGTTTGTTATCATTTTATTAATAAAGAGAAAGAATATTTTAATTGTAACAGAAAGAAATTTAATTTAATATTACTACCCAATTACTCCACGAAGACGATTGTTATAACTAAGTAATGACTTTACTGGATCTTTACAGCTGATGGTGGTTAGAGTGATAAGAAAATTGTTTGTATTTGCCTGGTTCTTTAAGAAGTTAGGGAAGAAAACGCTGTGTGTACAATATTTGTATAATGTAAGAGTTGTATATTATTCATCTTTATGTCATATCAAACAATTATTTTACTGCTTTTTTCATGAAATTTGTTCTTCTTATAATAGTTAGAAACTTTGATTTCAAGTAAAAATACCTTTTCGGGAGTCAGGTTTTTGTTGGTAAATAGTTATACAATTATGTCTTGTTTTACTTTTAAATTGTCTGTGGATAGTACCGGCTAACATCTAAAATGTACATTTTTTTAAGTACCTGTACCTGATGTAAGCCACAGGCAATACCCGTAATGCCTATTCCCATTTGGTCTGTGATGCCTATTCATGCCCATGCCTAATCTATCTAATTTGGTCTGGTTTGTTCTACCAGCCTATAGGCCTATTTTGTATCGAATGGGTTTTGCTTGTTAATGTTATCATAATACTACATTCAGCTGTTTGCTTGAGTCTAGACAAGTTAGTTATGTGTAAACATTTTCTAGTTGTTTATGTTTGTGTCTAAAGCCATCCTCTAGTGTGTTATAGTAGAGAAATATACAACAAGTTAAGTTAGGTATTTTTAATCATTTTTGCCCAAAAGTGTTTCCATAACATCATTTTTAAACAGCGTTCTTCGTAATGCCTCTGTAAAGACTTATTTCTGATTTGCCATTAATAACTAAAATGACAAATTTAGTTACTATTATTACTGAGTGACAGAGACTATTCTGTGCTAAAATTAAGTGTGTCACAATGGCGCGTGCTCCCACTTTCAAATAATTGATTGTAGCATTACCGAGGATTAACGGTTTGGATTTTTCTTGTTGTGATGTGAGTAACAGTGACTTAATGTAAGGGGAAGACATAAGTATTTGAAACATCGTTTTTACATCAGCCAGTGTTTCAGAATATAGAAACATGATTTTTTAAATATTTCTTTTATAGAAACCACGAGGACTTCATAAGAGAGGAAGATGTATGAGTTCCTCGCGGAAGTAACAAGTAAAATGAAGACATCGTCGCGATCCCCTGCTAACATCAACAGATGACAAATGTCACAATAAAAAATTATTACTTAGATTTATCTGCAGTGGATGTGATACCTAACAAGATTGATGGAGTTGTTTACACTGATCTAATGCACTCCTGAATTCCTTTTCTGATGTTTGACAACGATTAATATCAGAGTAGTGCAACATATGCACTGTCTTCTTCTAATACTATAAAGAGGAAAAAATAGAGAGAGAGAGAGACATAAATTTTTGAGAGATTATGTATGCAATCGTGAACAACATAGCAATATTGTAAAGATCCATCGAAGGTGGGCAATTTCTTACAGATGTATACGTTTGTTTAAGAATATTTCTACTAGTAATTTTATATAAACCTCTATGTTGTCTTTGGTATTGACGAGCGCTTTCGGCCGTCAAGCCATCTTCAGGTCATTTACCAACAGAGAAATATGAAACCGTTCACTTCTTATATACCGTTTTACCGGGCCTATGTACCCTCGCCCCCTGACGAAGTAACGTCTTACTTAGCTCCACCCATAGTGGGTTGTCTTACATTACCAATTTTGTAGCCGTTACAATTTACGTTAACTTACTCTATTTTGAGTATTACGTTGTTATAATACCAAATGATTCATACCATCCAATACAGTATAAAATCGCAGCGATAAATAATTTCTGTCATAGAATAAACAGTTGTATAGAAGATGAGGTAAACAGAAAGAAAGAAATAGAAAGAATAAAAATAATTGTAAAAAACAACAAGTATAATACTAATGTAGTAGATAAAATATTTAATAATATAAAACGAAGAGAAGAAACAAAAAATGAGAATATTAAAGTAAAGAAGGAGTATAAGGGATCCATATCTTATATAGGTTATAACACAAGAAAGATACAAAAATGTTTTAGAAAATATAATATAGAGGTAGCGGTTAAAAAATCGATAACCGTGTTCGATATAATAAAAACTACAAATTATGAAGAAGAAGACATATTGAAGAAAAGTGGAGTATATATGCTCAGTTGTGGGGAATGTGAAAAAGTGTATCTGGGCGAAACGGGTCGTCAATTTTGCCAGAGCTTTAAAGAAAATTGGAGGGGTGAAGGAGAGTTAACGACGAATTCATTATACGCTAGGCATTTTGTAGAAGAAGGACATACATTCATAGACCCAGTCGTAAATTATAATAAAAGTGATCAGTAAAGAAAGAGAAAGAAAATTAAAGGAAGAAGTGGAAATATTAAAAATAAGAAATAAAGATGTAAAACGACTAATGAATATAAAAACCACATTTGAAAATGAAGAAATATTTAGCAGCTTATTAGACAACAAAAAAGAGTAAGTTAACGTAAATTGTAACGGCTACAAAATTGGTAATGTAAGACAACCCACTATGGGTGGAGCTAAGTAAAACGTTACTTCGTCAGGGGGCGAGGCTAGATAGGTCCGGTAAAACGGTATATAAGAAGTGAACGGTTTCATATTTCTCTGTTGGTAAATGACCTGAAGATGGCTTGACTGCCGAAAGCGCTCGTCAATACCAAAGACAACATAGTGGTTTGTATAAAATTACTAGTAGAAATATTTGAGACCACTCCAATATAAGAATAAATTGTATAAGAATAACCATTGTAAATGAGTAATTGTCTTTCCACTACAAGTCTTAGTTCCGCTTCGGGAGACAGGACAAAGTTAAGGACTGTCGCAGACTTGCTGTAAGCACCCGAATACTACACGCAATCAGATTGCACGCCAAGGGTACGTACATCCAGAGGCGGCTCACTCATAAGGGCACACGGTCATGTGCCCCACCAAAAAAACACGAAATAAATAAATGAATATTGTAGAAACGTCCTCGTTTCAAATGATAGCAATACTTTGTAACAGTGAGAAGTCTGGAGAAATGTGGCAACGCGAAAACAAATGTGACAACATAGCGACGGTCACAGATACGGTGTGACCCAGATGGTACTACTCCCTTCCACTTCTCAACTCTCTTGTGGTGGGAGAGCGTAATGCTAAAATCCCATAGCGTTCGGTCATACTAGACTATGTGACCATTGACCAAACATTTACAGTCTTCAAGTAGTAAACTCTGAATCCTGTAGGTGCGCCACATTACTGCAACTAACGGATATGAATCGGAGCTATTTAGTAGACTATTACATTTTACCGCCATCTGAGCTGTTCTATAATACTAATAATTACTGTTACTTTCTTAGTGTATATTGTTACGAAATAATGTTATTATAATGTTTCTATCGTGAATATGATTATAATAATTTTTGCGATTTTATATAATTTTAAATTTTATTCTCATTGAAGGAAATATTAAAATAGAACGTGTACCTAGAGCGGTTATGTTATGTGCTACACGATAATTGTGGTGGCAGTGCTTATAGTAATTGTATAAATTGTAGTGTTACAAGTGGTTTTCAGTAATCAGTGTTACGCACGCGTGTAAATAACGGTGTTGAAAATATTCAAGTGTCGGTATTTTGTGTGCTTGTGTAAATCTCTGAGACAAAATGAATGATGTCAAGTATTTACAGAGTAAAACTTTGTGCTATGAAGATAGGTTAATAGCAAAGCAATTGGGTCCACCAAGACCGCAGTTGTCTATCAACCAAGTGTTTAAGGACAAAAACAGAACCTATAATAGAACTTTCAATACCACAGTGTACGAAAAATGGGAATGGATGTGCGGATGCCCCACAATCAATGCTTTATTTTGCTTTGCTTGTCTTCTGTTTGGCGGTGAAGACACGTGGACTAAGTCGGGCGTTAAAGATCTGAAACATTTACCAGAAAAGAGTAAGAAGCATTCGCTGTCTAAATGTCATTTAGACAATGAAATGAGTTTAGCCGTGCTAGGTATTGTAAATATTAGGTTGCAACTCGATGATGGTTACAGAATTTCTGTTCGTAAACATAACGAACTTGTAGACAAGTCAGATACATCTTGTCTCGAATAATTGATGCGATTAAATTTTGTGGGGAATTCGAATTAGCTTTACGTGGCCACGATGAAACGGAAGAAGCAGACAACAACCCAGGGATTTTTAAAGGACTAATCAATTATACTGCAGCACTTGACAGTGTTTTGAAAGATCATTTAGAAAATTCAACAGTGTTTAAAGGAACCTCGAAAACAATTCAGAACGAACTTTTAGATGCCATTTTGTCAGTGTGTCGAAAAAATATTGTGACTGAAATTTCTACGATAGACTTCATATCACTTCAGGCTGATGAAACAACTGACAGTTCGTGCAAAACACAGATGGCACTGATTTTGAGATATCTCATTGAAGGGAGAATAATTGAAAGGTTTTGGGGTTTTTTTGAAGTCCCTTTTGATAAAAGTGCTCGAAGTTTAGCCTCAACAATTTTAGGACAGTTGGAAGAAATAGGAATATACAAGTCCCCGGAAAAACTAATTTGTCAGATGGTGCATCTGTTATGAGTGGTCAGAAAGGAGGGGTCCAGTGTTTGGTTAAAGAGAAGTATCCAAATGCAAATTTTATTCATTGTTATGCCCATCAAGGGAATCTGATTCTTCAAAACTCAACATCGTCTGCCTCCCAGAGTAGAATATTTTTTCAAGACCTGCAAGGAATAGGACCATATTTTTCAAGATCTCCAAAAAGAATGGATTATTTAGTAGAAATTGTAAAAAAAAAAAATTGGGTCTGTGCCTCCTACAAGATGGTACTTTCAACACAGGGCTGTTAATACTGTGTTTGAACATAAAGATAATCTAATAAAATGTTTTGAACACATTAGGGACATAGAGATTTCTGACAAAAGTGCTTCTAGCCAGGCTACAGGATTTGTAAGAACTTTGAGGGATCCTCAGTTCATTTTCTGGTTGACTTTTTTCCACAAAATTATGCCTCATGTGGCGATTTTCTTTGATTGCATTCAACAAAGAAACATTGATGCAATAAAAATGAGAAAATTTGTTAAACATTTTGTGAGTGCAGTGGTTAATATTCGTAAGACCTATGAAGACAGTGAAGTGTCTGTAAGTGAGCCTGTGACTAAGAGACAGTGTGTTGAACAATTAAGTAATAGGAGCAACCGTGTGGCCGCTTTGGAAGTATGTGATATGATTGTGAACAATATTAATGAAAGATTTCAATTTTCAGATCATTAATGTGTTTCCAAATTGTTTTTAGTTGAAAAGTTCCCATAGTACTGTGTTGAGATTCCGGAAAATGATTTTCAGACTACAATTAAATTTTATCCAACAATAAATGGTCTGAAACTGAGATCCGAACTAGGAGTGTTATATAGTCGTGAAGATTTACGTATTGCTTCTGGTGCAACACCCTTATTACAGTTTTTCCTTGATAATAACATGTTTCGTACCTTCTCAGAGTGTGTGACTATTTTAAAGATAATTGTTACCATACCGATAACAACTGTTGAAAGTGAAAGGTGCTTTTCTACATTGAAAAGAATAAAAACATTTTAAAGAAATTCCATGGGCACTAATAGACTGAATGCATTGGTTATGCTATCCCCAGAAAAAAAATGATTCATGGAATTCAAGATTTCAACAAACAAGTGATAGAGGAATTCGCTACATCTAAAAACAGGAGAATGGAATTGTTATATAAAAAGTGAAATACCAGGTAAGACATTCTATATTTTTTTACCTAAGTACTAATTACCGCGAATGGTGCCCCACCTTAGATCCTCCCCACTGTGTGCCCCTCCCATTTCATTACTCACGAGCCGCCACTGCGTACATCATCCCGTTTGCCTGATATAGTATTATAGAAATTTTAAATCTCTTAGGTAAAAAGTTAAAGAGTTTGTTAAATTTTAAAAATTATTAAACATACAACTTACACTGAGTAAACGTTCAAGATGTATCAAATTGGATAAAGGATAAGACCAGATTTTGTTGAGAATTTATTGCTGAGGGCGGCTGTGTACAAGAAA
This sequence comes from Magicicada septendecula, assembly GCA_034769895.1. Lineage (NCBI taxonomy): Eukaryota > Metazoa > Arthropoda > Insecta > Hemiptera > Cicadidae > Magicicada > Magicicada septendecula. The sequence goes on from CM068372.1 coordinate 140,432,369, forward strand.
TTTAACTAAGGAAAAATTATTGATTTGGTGTGTAGAAATACACTAGTATGATGCACAATACAAGTGACATTCGCTGAAATTTTATTTCTTGCCTAGATAAATTTAGCGTTCTTGATCTGTTCAGACTTTAAGGTGTGGATACTACTAATGTGAAAACATCAGACCTACCTTCTTGGATGCTAGATATCTGTTGGTAACGGACCAATATCTAATACTCCTTGTTTCTTCAGTCGAAGTGGCTATTGGCAGATAAAAAAGAATAATACACATTTTGCTTACCCTGTCCTTCGTATCATACAACTTTCCTATCCTATTGTTTGCACTGATTACATTATTTGTTTTCCTAATACACTATGCTTCTTATTCGCTTCGTTTTCTATTTCGTACTGTCAAAATTAATTTACGACTTGCATCAACCCTTTTCAACACATTTTTAACAGCTTTTCTGTCCCTGCAATTGATTTTTAGAGTCCTCGTTTAGACCCACATTTTAAAAACTCTGCAAATAATTTATTCCAGACGTAAAGCACCAGAGTGTTATATATAAGTCGTACCGCCCTCTATCTTAGTCTAACCGGTGTCTCTGTTGCAAGCAGTAAATCCTCCAAGTTTTTTGAATGCTGTTCAAGTTTTTGTTTGCAATTCTGCTTTTTATTTCTTCTACGCAGATCTCATAGGAATTCAGTAGGCTGCCTAAGTATTTAAAAATGCCAAATTTATTATTCTGGTTTATTTTCCTGTTTAGAATATTAAAATATTTCTAACAAAAAGTAACACATATTTTAGATTATCATGGAACTTTCCTTAGTTATCTATAAAATAAAAAAATAATAATATTCAGGAATCTGGTTCGAAGTCTGGAAGGGTAGATTGCCGGTTTGACCGTACGCATTCAAGAAAAGAAATATGTAACCTCTCATCACAGTCTCAAGCACTACAACCTCCCATTATTGTCTTAAAGTATTAAGGTACTAATCTCTAGAGACCTTTTTTTCTCTGTAAAGCCAAAAGAAGATTGTAAGTACAAGGAATTTTAAGCGGGTACCATCATCATTATTGTCATGTCTTCTCTGAATCCTGAGGTAAATATTGTAGCACTTTAATTTTCAGAAAAAAAACAATATATTAAATAATGTTAGAATGCTGTTTGTTATTATATCTGTCTGGTATCAGGTTATTGTATACAGAAAAGGAACCTTTGGTTATTTTAAAAGCTATAATCTCCAGAACATGGGGTCACCCAAAATATTGACTCTCAGGCGAAGCTCTCTCTTGTTATGGTAGCGATGATACGTATTACATGTTGTAAAGAGGGTGGAAGGATACAGATGTATCACCGGATTGTCATGTATTCTTCAAAGTACTGGCAGTGTCTGGAAACTTTAAACAGCAGGAGGAAATGAGAAAAAGAACACAACAAGTTGAAAAGCTATCAAAACTTTTAAGAAAAAGAAAGGGTGAGGCTGTCAACAATAAGGTGTGATAATCCAGTGCACATCTTACAAATGTCTGGAGATGACTGTAGATAGAAACTATAGACAATGAACCAAGTGAATTCGCCGATTCTTGAGCATTGAAGAATAACTTCTATTACGTTAAAATCTTGCAGTATTGGCTACATTTTCATCATTCCGCTTCCTTGCGTTTTTTTTTGTTTAGGTTTGCGATTAAGTAGAAAAATCAGTAAAATAATACATGGTTTATGCATTTTCTTTGCCATATCAAATTTTAACATTATTTTCTAATTAAAAAGATTTATGACACCTCTTTATACTCTATTGAACACCACTATTAGAATACACTTTGCTATTGACCACGGGCTTTCCTCAAGCACAGATTAATAGATTTTGTTCATACTGCGTATTTATTAACATTATTCTCTCCTGAAATAATTATCAGTGTCACCTACTGCTCCTGTCTTTAGGAGGAGCATCGAGTTAACAGCCTTGAAACAAATATGTGTCTGTAATAAACTTGATGATTTGCGTGTAAAAAAAATTGAGTTACAAAATTTACCGTTACACACACCTTCACAAGTAGCCAAAATGAATAAGAAGCGACTACTTTATTTATTTATGTTATATTACTCACCAAAACTTTTTGCATGTGATAACTAGTAGATTGTAATTGGAATCTCCTTATAACGGAGGCCATGAAGGTCGGTGTTTAGCATGATTTCTTCACGGGTATGTAAGACTAGTACTTTTCGTCGTCACGTCCTAATTCAGCCTACACACACAAACCCATGTATGTATATGTACCTGTTGTACGATATGTGCATACAAAAGTTTCTTCATTCCAGTTAGGAACGTTCTTCTCGTTTAGGTTTGTGATTAAGTAGAAAATAATCACAAAAAGTATACATTGTCTAAGCATCTTCTTTGCCTAATTAAATTGTTACATTAGTTTCTAATTTATTAGAATGCTGATTATAATTTTTAATTTGATCATCGATGTACGTAAATCTAAGTATCCTGCAGGAAGTAAAAAATATTCCATGAAATAAAATCGCAACGCCACCGTCTGTTTCGGCAAGAATCCCAGTTTACGGTATTCTTCATATTTTGTGGCATGTCGATCACAAGTTTAGAACTAATTTAATGTATTCCCCTACTATCATTTTAATTTTTCTGGATATATTCCATGTCCCATATCAATTCTTACGTTATGACGCAAAGACGTTTTGTTCTTCATTTTCGTAGGAATTTTCATTATCCTTTATTTTTAGAAATGTTTTTCAGTACGTTACTCCATTACTCGTAATGCCTAACTGAAAAACCAAGAATAGTCCTGTATAGAATAATATTATTAATATTGCCTACAATTTCAAATAGTGTGAAGCGTATTTGATGACCGATTTATTCCTGATTTCAAGTGTCATAAAAGAAATAATAATGACTGTTATTAATTCCAAATGCGCTCAGTGAATTCCCCGATCCATGAGAATCTAAAAGTAACTACTATTAAGTTAAAAACTTGCAGTTTGTTTACCACAAGTATTTGCCATATTTTCATAATTCCGCTTACGAAAGTTCTCCCTGTTTCTGTTTCTGATTAAGCGGAAAACAATCAATAATATAATACATGGTTTATGCACCTTCTGTGCTAAATCGAATTTTAACATTATCTTTTAATTTAATAGATTTATGACACCTCATCATACTTCCTTGAACATCACTCATTAGAATACACTTTGCTATTGACTACGGGCTTTCCTCTAGCACAGATTAATAGATTTTGTTCATATTGCGTATTTATGTAGCATTATTCTCTCCTGAAATAATCGTCAGTGTGACCTACTGCTGACAATTACTCATTTAAAAATTGTTGTGTTTCAGTATTTACAATTTGGGCCTACCTTTTGAATCACAGCTCTGCTAGAGCACTTTCTATACTGAAAAAAGTTATTCTTCACTTCCCTCTGTCCGGTTGCCGTTCATTGCTCTCGTATGTATTTTCTGAAAGCAAAATTCACTTTCAGATTTTTCTAAAACCAGACTATAGTCATAAAGTTAGGAGAAGCATGAATGTAGGCTGACACTCTAGAAACCAACATGTGTCCGTAATAAACTTGATGATTGGCGTGTACATAAAATTTAGTAGAAAATATATAATTTTACAAACATACTTACAAATAGGCAAAAGAATAAGATAGCCTACGTTACTTATTTATGCTATATTACTCACCAGCAATTTTCGCATGTGATAACTAGTAGCTAGCAGTTGGAGTCTGCTGATAACGAAGGCCATGAAGGGCGGTGTTTAGCACGATTTTTTCATGGGTATGTAAGACTAGCTCTGTTGATCGTCACGTCTTAGTTCAATCTGAACACACAAAACCACCGACATTTATATATACCTAGAGGCGTAGCTAGAGGGCCAAGGGGCAGCCGCCCCGGGCAGCATAGCCAGGAAGGCGGCAAAGTGAGCATAGGTTTGAAAAAATTGTTTTCAGTTTATAAAAGTACAAACAACTTGTGTCTTTGATATCATTATTCCTTTTATAAAAGAAGCATAACCAGCCAGCTTGCTGTTGTCATACGTTGCGTAATAAACAGTAGTAGTCCATGTTGTTTTCAAGAATCGTAATTACGCTTCATGATGACAACAAATTACGCTGTAACAAAGGATCTTTGTCCCTCTCTGTACAATACGCTATTTCATTTTTGGATGTTTAGTCTATGCGGTTTCTTACCTCGGTGTTTTTAAACAGTGGATGCTGTTTTAAATGAATTTTGTTATCTTGGGTGCGACTGATGAGTAGACGTTAAGTCAGTTCGGTTTTTTATCAGTTTTCATTCTCTTTGTATTCACTTGCTGTCTCTAATATTTTTTGCGACTTTGTAGTGAGTTGTTGTGTCGCAGAGGAAAACTGATAATCTTACAGTATTAGCTCTGTATAGGTATTCTTAATGGCTATTCATATACAGACGAATATATTATTTATAAACGTATAAAAAAACGTTACGCGGGCTATGTATGTGCAGTTTTGCGCGGTTCGTCGCAGTGTACGTGTTGATTACCAGTTGTTTATGAGTGTCTTGAGTGTAGGGTTTGTTTTTGGTTTGTGCCTCTTGTGGGTATAACTAGGCCTATAATACTTCACGTGTATGTCATCATACTAATACTATTATTGAAAATCAATTTTTTTGAATTTTATTTGAAGCTGATATGAAACGAAGTAAACTCAATGGCGCCAAGTTTCGGAAGAGGAGGGAAGAAAGATTAAGAGCTACAACAAGTTCTAAAGTGTTTATGAAGTCTTTTATTCAAGGAAAATCGAACCATGAGTGTCAAAATGTTACAATTAACAAGGAATCAACTTGCGATCATAAAGTGGATGTTGTTAGCAACGAGGCTGTTGATAAATACAATAATGTTAACGACGTGAATAATTCAAACTGTGAAAGCGTCAAAGTAATGTTACAAAGTTCAGTTGATTCTAGTACCATGGTTGATGTTGCATCGTGCAGTCTTGAAATTACAGGCGATGAAGGACAGAATATTACCAGCAACAATGTAGAGCGTTTTCTCGGTGCTGCTCTACAATATATGGGAGTTTGGCCAAGCGAGATATTTCAATCCTTCCGAGATATAATGGTGAACAGAGGGACATGTCAGTTGCAGAACAAGGACAGCCACTTTCCTGAAGATAAAGATTGACGATCCTTAAACAAGTGCATAATGGCGAAAAGATAAATCGCACTTGGATGTGTTTTTCTCCAAATAAAAAATTATTTTGTTTTTATTGCAATTCATTTCCACAAAAAAACTATCAAAAAAGTCAGTTCAATAGTGAAAATGGGTTTTCGTCGTGGCGAAAGTTCCCGTATTCAGGATCATGAAAATAGTCCTGCTCATCGGTCTGCGTTTTTTGGAATGGAGGGAATTGGAACGTTCTTTAAACAGAGGAGGACTTACACATGGTGGGCGTCAGTACCACAAAAAGGATACGAAAGAAGCGTACGATGCCAGGGAGTATGCAGACGATTCTGCATTAACCGTGCAGCAAGAAATTCGACTTTCGCTAATAGAAATTTTGGATAAAATGACTGTTGAAAATTTCAAGCCGTTTCTCTAACATAAAAGAGTTGGAAAAACGCTTTGGATTCCTTTGTAAATTTGATGCTTACGTAAATGATGGGAATATACATTTTAAGGAACAGCTTTCCCAAATCAACATTAAGTGCACAGTGCTTGCAAAACTGTATCCACATAACCTAAATAGTGAAGAATTGTTCAGTGTTGAAAGACGTCGTACTTTTATTAAAAAGGGCAAAAGTTAACGGAGAACAAATGGACTTTTCACCTCAGGGACTGCTACAATACATTTCTTCAATGGGATTAGAAGCCTACAAAACACTAGCAACACCTTTTAAAATGTTTCTTACATTGCCAGTGTCTGTGTCTTCTTGTGAAAGATCGTTTAGTAACATTAAATTCATTAAATCGTACCTACGATCAACAATATCTCAGGACAGGGTATCAAATCTAGCGATACTCTCAGTTGAAAACGACACTGCTTCGCCTTTAGATTATATGATTTAATAACCGACTTTATTAAGTATTAAAAATAAATATTAAGTGTTTATTAATAGAAGACCAAACCATTCACGGAAGTGGTTGTAAGTGATTTATTTTATTACTTTGAATGAAGTTCTTTAACTTTATTTTGCTTTAGGACATTCTTTTGACGATGCGCTTTAGACCAACAAGGAATTTGCATATTTATTATAACATTTTTATGTTATAAATTTGTTATATTACTACATTTTTTGTAGTCTACATTTATTACTAATAAATGTATACAAACTGAATACCGGTAGGCCTAATCTATATATATAAAAGAGAAATACCACTGACTCACTCACTGACTCATCACGAAATCTCCGAAACTATAACACCTAGAAACTTGAAATTTGGCATGTAGGTTCCTTATGTGATGTAGGTATCCGCTAAGAAGGGATTTTTGGAAATTCGACCTTTAAAGGGGGAAAAAGGAGGGGAAAGTTTGCCTGACTGACTGACGTAGAGCAAAACTACTACTGAATGGATATCAATGAAACTTTGAACATAGCTTCATCATAGGTCTTAGGTGCTCACTAAGAAACGGTTTTAAAAACTTTCACTCCTAAGGGGCAAACCCCCCCCCCATTGTATCTATGTATGTATGTTCCACATCTCCTCCTAAACCACTGGACCGATTTCAACCAAACTTGGCACAAATATTTTACGTGACGGGAGAACCAACATAGGATAGGTGTTTTTTCGATGGGGTCCTTTGGGGGGTTCTTTGGGGTTTTTCACATCTCCTCCTAAACCACTGGACCGATTTCAACCAAACTTGGGACAAATATTTTACGCAGCGGGAGAATCAATATAGGATATGTGTTTTCTTCGATGGGGTCCTTTGGGGGTTCTTTGGGGTCTTCCACATCTCCTCATAAACCACTGGACCGACTTCAACCAAACTTGGCACAAATATTTTACGCAACGGAAGAACCAACATAAGATAGGTGTTTTTTCGATACGATCCTTCGGGGGGTCCTTTGGGGTCTTCCACATCTCCTCCTAAACCACTGGACCGACTTCAACCAAACTTGGCACAAATATTTTACGCAACGGGAGAACCAACATAGGACAAGTGTTTTTTGATACGATCCTTTGGGGTCTTCCACATCTCCTCCTAAACCAATGGACCGATTTCAACAAACTTGACACAAATATTTTACTCAACGGGATAACCAACATAGGGTAGGTGTTTTTTCGATACGATCCTTCGGGGGGTCCTTTGGGGTCTTCCAAATCTCCTCCTAAACCACTGGACCGATTTCAACCAAACTTGGCACAAATATTTTACGCAACGGGAGAACCAACATAGGACAAGTGTTTTTTTCGATACGATCATTTGGGGGGTCTTTGGATCTTAAAAACTATTAGATGTGGTTACTATGGCAACCCAATAGAATAGATTCTGGTTACCATAGCATCGGTGGAAGTCTCCCGCGTAGGAAATAGCGCGGGAGTCGTTCATCCACGGAACCCGGGGAGTCTTAGGTCGGATCCCGCGAAAGACGGCGGGGCCAGAGTCCACGGTTCTTATAAATAAAGATATAGGTTATGATATCAAAGGTGGTGTATGCATCTTAAGAAACTTCTTAATAGTGTGTGAATTCAGAGTTGTTTCAGTTTGAATTTAAAAGTGGATAAGTTAAGATCGAAGTAAGTTATAAGCGAGTATAAAAAACAAAGTTTTGATAGCAAATGTATTCAGATCATAGTGTTCAGACAATATAAATGCACTTGCTTCAGTTTGAATTTAAAAATTGATAAGCTGAAATCTATAGAGGTATTGTATTGTTAGAATAAGTTTAGGAGACACTAATTTAACAAATGCCTTATTTCAACATTAACACAATGAATTATAAAAGACAGTAAATACGCAGCGCGTGCAAGTACTTTAGACATTTTATTGAAAACTAATTCAGCTGTTCTCCCTCTCCCAGAGTTAGAAATCGAGCAGGAGCATCACGCGCAACAGAATTCTTCTCCAGATATAAGAATACAGTTTATGACATGTTCTTAAACAGGTGCGCTACAGAGTATTCCTCCAGTGAGAATGCGAACGTAACAATATAAGGAAGATTATACAATATACAAGTAATATAACGTTAGAACAAGAATAGGTGCCTATGAGCCTATGAATAAATTATGAACCCGAGCAACGCTGGGTAAATCGGCTAGATATAGATATCTATATAAGCCAAATACCACTGACTGACTCACTGATCACGATATCTCTGAAACCACTGAATGGATATCAATGAAACTTTGAACGTAGCTTCATCATAGGTCTTAGGTGCTCACTAAAAAACGGTTTTAAAAACTTTCACTCCTAAGGGGCAAAAAACCAAATAATGAAATTAATCGCGGGAATTGCATACTTTGTAAATGAAGTGGTTGACATCTCAGTTTATTGGAAACCCCGAATACATTTAGTTCTGAGTTTTTAATCATTGTTTTAAATTGAAAAACTTCGTTGTTTGCAGGTTCTTATAGTCGAGAAAATTTCGAAGTTCAATTAATTAATAAATGTATGTCCTTTTTTTTCTCGGAAACGGCTCTAACGATTTTCTCGAAATAAATAAAAAATACTTTTCTTTTATAAAATTGCTAATCTGCTATAATTGTTATTATTTAGACAAAGCTTTTCGTCATCACTGACATCTTCAGGTCTTAAACAACGACCTGAAGATGTCAGTGATGACGAAAAGCTTTGTCTAAATAATAACAATTATAGCAGTTTAGCAATTTTATAAAAGAAAAGTAAGGATGGCTGCTAATTTAAACAAGACGAAAAATAAAAAATAGCTGTTGCTATGAATGTAATTAAAAAACTAAGAGTTGAGAATTTGTACAATCTATCTAATCCTATACTATTAAGCGAGTAATAATTGTACAATTACGTACAACGTGAAACTCCGTAGCAAAGCACGGGTATTTTGCTAGTATCTATATATATAAAAGAGAAATACCACTGACTCACTCACTGACTCATCACGAAATCTCCGAAACTATAACACCTAGAAACTTGAAATTTGGCAAGTAGGTTCCTTATGTGATGTAGGTATCCGCTAAAAAGGAATTTTTGGAAATTCGACCTTTAAAGGGGGAAAAAGGGGGGGAAAGTTTGCCTGACTGACTGACATAGAATCAACGTTGTAACGTCACAGAACGTTCCATAAAAGAAATCATTTACATAGTAAGTTATCATAAGAGGAAAGTGAGGTGAACTGTATCGAACCCAAGTAGTCCTAAAAAATTGTGTAATTTTGTATAATAATTATTTCTACTAACATGAAAAACGACCAGACTTTGACTAAGACACAAACCACATATATATTATTAAAATGAATAACAGTGAAAGAACCATAAGACACTATAAGAGAGACAAATAATGTCAGAATCAACCAAAATAAAGTCATTAATTATTAAGTTTTATAACTCTGAATAGAGTATTAAGAACTATTTTTTGTGAATAAATGGACATGATCCATTATTATATTATGTAATGTAAATAAAATAAATGTATTAAATGATTTAAATACATTATTAGAAAGAGTTTAAGTTAGAATAAAAATGATATATTTGTTATGACAAAAAATATTAATGTGTTGGATTTGAGACCATACACCAAGATTTCATGAAAAAATTAATTATTATCAGATTTAAATAAAAACTATATGTTATTGTCAAGCAGACAAAAGCGAACAATTTATGTTAAATAAAGAAAGCTGTCAAATGAATAAAAAGCAGCCAAAATAGCCAAAAACAGTACTAACTAAAAACATGTGATAGGCATATAATATTATATAATTTATTGATTTAATGTTGCCAAAATGCAACCAAATTGCATTAGAAAGTTGAAATATGATATAGAGCGACTATACTAATATATTTGACTAACTATAACATTGTAATAGTCAAGTTATCAAAATGTTTACCTATACCATGTATGGCTGAAGCCAATCATCCAGTACAAAAATAATCATATTTGACTAAATAATTACAAAATGCTAACAAAAATAAAATAGCATGGTATAATACTTCAATATACCTTAAAAAGGAACAAACTCAGTTGAAAATAAAGTCAATTATAAAAGAACTTAGCTTATAAGAGTGAGATTTGTCACACTATGAAAAAAGGACATCTCAAGACCAATCAATGATGCTATGTCATCCTATGATGATAATAATATATGTACAGAGTAACCAGGTATCACAAAAGATAGACAAAGTAATAAACTCTGTGTGTACACTAGTGAAATACTACATATATTAAAGAAAGTGACCAATTATTGTGTTATAACATTAACAAGAATCTAGGCCATGAGCAGAGGCCATATAAGACTGTATTTATTTGTGTTTTATCTATGTTAAAATTTGTTTATTTTGTTATAGGAAGGTAGTAATGTTGGATGTTCAGATTGTGGAAGAGACACAATGCTTTCACAACAATTTTTTGTTATAAAAATTGAATTTTCATGACAACAACCCAAGGTGGGAGTTGTTTATTCTGTTGTTTATTAGACTTAAGTTAATTAAAAACCAATCATAATTAGTATCGCTAGATTCAGTTTAAAACAGAGAATCTAAATGTAATAATGGCATACAAATTGTGAGTACTAATGTAAAACTGTTTGATAAATACCAGAGTAATTTTTGAAATATCCTTAGTATGAAGAATAAGAAATTCGTTCTAAAAGCTTCTACGGAAGTGAAAATTGTTCCATGACATTCCATTTCGTTTATTCTCGAACATTCTAGAAAGAATTTTACACAAATATACCGGAAGTCGATGAAAACAGTCAACCTGAATTAGTATAAAAGAGAGACCAAATTCGACCCAAAAACACTTGAAACTTGAACTCCAGAACTGATGCATCACCCACGACACTGATCAACGCAGCTAAGGCGAAACCGAGAGGCGAGAAATCGACAAGACCCGAAGAAAGGCTTTTCCCGTACATAGACATACCGACTGACTTAACCTCAACGAGAATCTACGCCAAAAGTGTCGCTGAAATAGAGCAGTGATACGGCAAATTTTAATAGAAATCACGCAGCCAGAACGTCCACGGCCCAGGAGGGACCAAAAATTTAAATAGAGAATGAATTCTGCTGTGTTCGCATTGACTGACTAACTTGACAATAATCCCCTTCACGTAAACAAACAATACACAAAGCCTTTCTCGTCAACATGGGAATCAGCGCTGCGGTGGCCGATTTCTGAATCAACGCTAAACAGATGATTCGTAGTGGCGGCCTTTGAACGATATTCTACTGCCAAACGTTTTGACAAAAAGTGCGGAAACAGTATACGATCGCAACTTTGACTTAAAATAGATTCAGTGCCCACAAGAAGAGGCGAGATTGAATAACTACCCGAAAGGAGTGTCCTGTGCGAGATTAATTATTCATTGGAACGTGAGTTACCGAAATTAAAGTCAAATTTTATTACCTGGTTACATTTATCACACAGTTGTACTTCACACGCCACATACACACCTTCAAATCACTTAATTTTTATTGTAAGGCATCTAATTGATATGTCTTGGTAGTTCAAAGGAGTCACGTCCTGAGAGTAAAGATTTTTCACATATCATGGGTTTTACTCATGCTTTTCAACTGAGTACAAAATTTTTAAAACACTAGCCGATACTTGATTGGATATATCTAGAATTGTCAATAGTAACAATAATAACTTGTGAATTTTTTATTAACTCTGCAATTGTATAATTTTTTATATGAATGTTAGTCCTTCAGGCGATTTGTTTGGTTTTGAAGAACCATTAAAATTACCTGATTTCTTTCAAGCTAAACTGACTTGTTTATATTTTTTCATAAAAGTAAGATTTAGAAAATTTTAATTACTTTAATAATCACATTTATTTCTTGGAACAAACGATTCCAAGTGGCGCCCACAAAAAAAAAACATAGTATTAAGTTGTGTTACAGGACTACATCACCGCAGAGGATCCAGTCAACGGTAAGTAACAAAAAGTGTGCGGAGGTAACGCCCGACAGTTTACAACACAAACACTTACACTATTTTTTTTTATAAATTGACGACTCCAAAGTGAAACTGTTAAAGAAGGAACACGATCGCCCATAATCAATTTACTCTTTTCGTTATAAATTGGCAGCCCAACTAGTGAGGCTTGAAAAAGACGGAACAAGCCCGGCAACTACCAACATATTAAAATGCCGCAACCTAAGGGAAAAAAGGTGAAGAAGACTGTGGAACCCGAGTTAAGTGTGGAAGACGGAGAGGCAGTACAAATGGAGGAAACGGAATTAGAACCGCCCACACTAGAAATGGAAAGACCGGTACAAACGGCAGATGAAATAGAGGAACAAACGGGAGAAGAACCCATACAAATGGTAGAACAAACAGAGAAACCCGAACCAGAAAAAATAGCGAACGTCGACATGAATACAATAATGGTGATGCTCCTAGGAATGAAGGAGGATATGAACAAAAATGACAAAAATAGACAGGAAGACAAGGAGGAAATAATAAAATCCCTGAAGGAGGATAATAATAAAAACAGACTGGAAGATAAGGAGACATTAGACAAAAACATAGAATCTTTAAAGAAGGATATAACCGAGAAAATAGATGACAATGGGAAAAAACTGGAGATATTTCAGGAGGAGAATAAAAAATGTATAGAGTCCCTGAAAAAAGAAATTAGCATAAAGTACGAAACAGTAAACAAAACGATCAATGATAATAAAATCGATAGTGACAGGAAGGTCGAAAACATGGAGAAACAGTTGGAAAGATTACAGGAGGGAAATAATACCCGTTTCGAAAATATAGAGGAACAAACAGTAGAGACCAAACAAGATGTTAGAAATCTCGAACACATGGTAAGGCAGAACCAAGACGCCATCATGCAGGAGGTGGCAGAAGTCCAGAAAGACGTTAGCGAGAGGATGCAGAGAACATATGACATCGCTAACAGGCTGGACGAACAAATAAAAACTAATAAAAATAGTATACTGGAAATAGACCAGAGAGAGAAAAACCTGCAGGAAAGATTAGAGGCGCTGAGAGACACACCCATACTAAATACTCATACGTGTCATGGCGAAAACAGGGAAGTAATCAACTTCCAAAACTATCGACGAAACCCAATGGAATTTTTAGAAAGAATGGAGGAGTTTATTGGGAGAAATAGAGAAACAAGGTGGGACAGGATACGGGAGATGTTAGACGAGACGTTTAAAAACACGAGGGATAACTGGTGGATAGCGGTACGACCCGAAATCACGAATTTAGCAGAGTTTAAACGCCAGTTTAAGGAAAAGTATTGGTCGGAGACTGCACAAAACAGGGTAAGAATGGACATTTTCTATGGCAAATACGACGCGTCCAATGGACAATCCCCGAGTCTTATTTCCTGGGAAAGGTATGTTTAGCACGGAAGTTGATACCGCCGATCCCAGAGGAATGTTTGGTAAGGCAATTAGCTGGACATTACAGTTATGGTATCAAAGATGCCCAATTATACCAACAGCTTAGCAAAATAGCCGATCTGGCCAAATTATTGGAAAATTGTGAATCCACAGGAAGGTTCCAGGACTACCAACCCCCCAATCGTAAGGTAGAGTACAACAACAACAATAACGGACCAAACCGGAATGGAGGTGGAAACGGTAATAACCTAAACACCAGTAATCAGAACAATAATACCCCACCAAATGGCCGAAGTGATAACACTCAAGGTCCAAATAACCGCAACTATCCGGGACCAAACAGAGGTAATTACACCGGGAATAATTACGGTAGGAACTTCCACCAGGGAAATAGTTATCGCGGAAATAACTTCAGGGGAAATAGTTATGGTCAACGTAATGGTTATCGTAACGGGGGAAACCAAGGAGGAGGCGATAGGAGAAACCAAAATGAATATAGACCCCAGGTAAATTATACAATGGCCAATAACCGACGGCCATATCCACCCAATGTACCCACTTACATGTTTTACCCACAACAGGCGCCAGGTAGCCAGGGTAACACGACGAATAGCCAACCTATTAATGGTAATCCCGAGGTCAGGCAGGAAACACAGACGGGTCAGCAACCCAATGTTCCGGGAGACCGGGCCAATGAGACTGTGGCTCATTTAAACTAAACGCGGCAGTGGAAAAGGAAAACCGCCCTTCACTGAACCTATATTATGGGGTGACAAATTACGAACATAGCCAGGGCAAAGACGGGACTATATTAAGAATAAATAATTATCTTAAGGATATTAGAGAGGAGTTATTAGAAGAGGGTGACAATATCATTAAAAATAGCAACCAAGGGAATAATAGTATCGTGCAGATCAAAGCAAATATCAATGGCATAGAAGCGATATTACTCATTGACACGGGGTCAAACGTATCACTTATCGATAGTGTTGAGTTAGAGAGGATCAAACAAAATAGTAATTTACCAATACCCACTCTACCTATAAATAACATCATTTTAGTCGGAGCAACGGGGAGGCAAAATAAATCAATAAAGAAACAGGTGTCATTAGAGATGACTAGTAATGGGGTAACAATACCAATAGGGTTATTAGTGGCGAATAATTTACCCATGAGTATCCTAATAGGCTGCGATATACTTAGGCCATACAATGCTGTAATAGATTTGGAAGGTAAGATGATAACTTTAAAAACTAACAAGGGAATTTGGACCAATAATTTAATCGATGTCCAAGGAAATGGTACAGACAATACACCTTATCAAGCGATAGTGAACCATTATTATTGTGCCGATCGTCCAATAAATATACCATTATATCAGGAGGAAAACCCAGAGTTGTGGTTAGAAAAGTTAGAAGAAATACGGGATTTCCAAAGGACGAAAGCAAGGGGTCTGATCAGCGAAACACAGGCGGAACAATTAATCGGGGTATACAACAATTATAAACACATATTCTCGAACGCTCCAGGAAAAGCCAGAGATAATCAATGCACCATAAAATTCAAAACTCCGGTGGAATTTAACAGGAAATCGTACCCGATCGCATACTCGCTAAAGAACGAAGTCAGGGAAGAATTGAATAGGATGATAGAGGACGACATAATCGAGTATAGTCATTCGCCCTTTACCAGCCCAATCATAGCGGTGCCAAAAAAGAACGGAAAGGTACGTATATGTCTCGATGCTAGGGAGATCAACAAAATGATTGTTAACGACCGCACATCACCTGGGGAGATAGAGGAGATATTGAAAAAGTTCCACGGAACCAAATATATAAGCTCATGGGATACGGTATGCGGTTACTGGTAGGTAGAACTCCACCCTGATAGTAGGAAATATATGGCATTCATATTCGAGGGCAGAAACTATCAGTTTAAGCGGTTACCTTTTGGCTTAATAAATTCTGTGGCTGTGTTTATAAAGATAATGGACAGAATATTGGGGCAGGAAGTACTGAAGTTTACGACAGTATACGTCGACGACCTACTGGTAACTTCAGCGAATTGGGACGACCATTGTAATAGGGTTGAACAGGTGCTAGAGAAATTATCAGAGAATAATATCACCCTCAAATTAGACAAGTCCCAATTCATTGCAGATGAGGTGAAATTTTTAGGCTTTAATTTAACAGAACAAGGGATTACTCCATCCAAAGAGAAGGTAGAGGCCATACAGAAGTTCCCCACCCCAAAGAACAGGAAACAGCTGCAGTCATTTTTAGGAATCTGCAACTATTACAGAAAGTTTCGGTCCAATTACTCAGAACTAACTGCCAGGTTCCAAAAGCAGTTATCAGCTAAAGACAAATGGACTTGGGGACCAGAGCAAGATGGAGTGCTCAATATCATAAAGGAAAAGTTTTTAGAAACAGTAATGTTGCATCATCCCGACTTTACAAAACCATTTTTTCTAAACTGCGATGCCAGTAACGTGAGTTTAGGTGCAGCCCTATATCAGGAAGATCAGGACGGTAACCATTTAGTAATTAGCTTTGCTAGCCGCGTGCTGAACAGTTGCGAACGAAACTACAATACTACCGAAAAAGAATTGTTGAGTGTAGTTTTCGCATGCGGTAAATTTAGGACATATATATTAGGGTACCCCATAACAGTTAGAAGCGACCACAAATCTATATCATTTTTAAAGCATTGTAAACTGAACCACGGAAGGCTGACTAGATGGGTTTTGGCCTTGCAAGAGTATAATATCACATAGGAATATATACCCGGCAAACAGAACGTAGCAGCCGACGTCTTATCTCGCGTCAATATACCAGACCAAACCTTTGACGGTGAAAAAGAACAATTAGCTAAGGTTTACCACATTATTAAGAGCAGGGAAGATTTAAAAAATATTTTAAACGATATAAAGTCACAACAAGAAGCCGATCCAAAATTAGGAGATATTAGAAAAAGGGTACAGGAAGGCGACGAGGTCATAAACAGATATTATTGTTTACACAACGACACTTTGTTTATAAGGAATACCCCGCACCAGGAGAGTTGGAAATTAGTGATTCCACCAGCGATAGAGAGACCGCTAATAATCGACTATCACGATAGGTACGGACATATGGGTGCCCTCAAATTAAGGAAGGCATTGGAAGAGCAAACACACATCAAAGGGATGAATAAGAAGGTGCAACTGGCGATACGATCGTGCGATATTTGTCAAAAAGTAAAGTGTGATAACGAGAGAAAAGAAGGGGTCATGATACCCATATCATCTACCGGAAAACTGGAAAAGGTATTTCTCGATATCTGCGGACCATTTCCACGCAGCTGTGGGAGACACCGATATAAATTTATCGTAATCATCTTCGACCATTTTAGCAAATATACAAAGCTATACCCAATAACTAGGGCAACGACCAGGAAAATAATAGACATTATTATAGAGCGATATATAATGGAGGTAGGCCGACCGTATTCTATAATTACGGACCACGGTACTCAGTTTAGGGGAAAACTTTGGAAGGAAAACCTGGGAGAACACGGAATAAAAACGTACAAGACGTCCGTATATCACCCGAATAGTAACCCAGCCGAGAGAGTGTTAAGGGAGGTAGGACGGTTACTGAGAACATACTGCCATAACGAGCAGAAAAGATGGCATGAATATGTAGCATCTACCGAGGATTTTCTCAATTTTTCATATCACAATACCATCGAGGTGTCGCCATACACAGTTATGTTCGAAAGACCCCCACCACGAGAGATAAAAGAAATTATTAATTTTCCCGACGAACCCGCATACCAATTTGAAAGGGCAAAATTTTATAACAAGGTGTTAGAAAAAACGGAACAGCAGCGGAAAAAAAAAGTCAAATCACAGCCCAAGGCAATTAAATATGAGGTAGGAGAAAAGGTGTTAGTTAAAAATAGAGAATTGCCCAGTGCTGTACAAGGCATAACGAGGAAATTGCTACTTTTATATACAGGGCCTTTCACGATAACCAGAGACAATAAAAACAATACCTACGAGGTAACTGACACGGTTAGGAACAAAGTAAAAGGTACGTATAACCAAACATCATTGAAAAAGTACCATGATTAAAAATCACAAATCAAATACTCAATCAATGAGCAAGTACCGTGACCAAAAACCAAAGTCAAATACAGCATCATTGAGAAGGTACCTTGACTAAACATGTTAACGTGAATTTTTTTTAACTTACCCAGAATTAGAAAGGAGATAGAGATTAATAAATGAATATAAATATTATTGTATTATGATTATTATTAATAAATATTACGAGATGGACACATTCCATCATAGGCAAGATTTATTTCCAATAGCCAAGTCAACGTATATTTACCAGCTTACCCGTACTTAGAGAAGGAGAGAGATTATTATTAATAAATATTACGAGAAGGACACCTTACACCAAAGGCATAAAGATATATATAAAATATAGATTTATTTCCAATAGCCATGTCAACGTATATTTACCAGCTTACCCGTACTTAGAGAAGGAGAGAGATTATTATTAATGAATATTACAAGATGGACACTTAGTAAAGGAGAAAAGAGGGAGAAATACTGTCATATATTTGATACTAAATGGAAATGATAAATGGAAAAAAAAAAGGAAAACAGTGTGTTACATAAGGAGGTAATGATGAATATAAATATAGCTATTAACATTGAATGATTTTAAACGATAATTTTAACCTGCGGAGAACGATATATTAATATAATTGTGAATTAATCAGAAGAGTTTAAGAAAGGGAATTTATGTGTAGGAGCCTATGATCTTTGAATATTGTATTTTTTTTATTATTATTATTATTTGTTGCAAAGGTGCAATTATTATTTTCTGAACAGGGATGTGTTGCCTCTGATTTCAGTAGTTATAGATAGGAAGGGCAGAGAATGTATGCCATAGCGAGCCACTCTGACTCCCAACCCTCTATGAAAGTTAGGGAATTGATAGGGAATTATATCAAAGATTAATTAAATAACATCAAGGTAAAAAGGAAAGGAATAGGTGATACGACAAAGAACGAAATAGGAATATTGAGTTGGATTAATATATTAAAGGAGTAGTACAGGAATTTAATTATAAGATAAAAGAATGAAATATAAAGAAGCTAATAAAAGGTTATTATAGAGATGATAATTTCATCAAAACCAAAGATATGTTTTTCAAAAATTATCAACTTTAACGGAGAGGCATATGTAACGTCACAGAACGTTCCATAAAAGAAATCATTTACATAGTAAGTTATCATAAGAGGAAAGTGAGGTGAACTGTATCGAACCCAAGTAGTCCTAAAAAATTGTGTAATTTTGTATAATAATTATTTCTACTAACATGAAAAACGACCAGACTTTGACTAAGACACAAACCCCATATATATTATTAAAATGAATAACAGTGAAAAAACCATAAGACACTATAAGAGAGACAAATAATGTCAGAATCAACCAAAATAAAGTCATTAATTATTAAGTTTTATAACTCTGAATAGAGTATTAAGAACTATTTTTTGTGAATAAATGGACATGATCCATTATTATATTATGTAATGTAAATAAAATAAATGTATTAAATGATTTAAATACATTATTAGAAAGAGTTTAAGTTAGAATAAAAATGATATATTTGTTATGACAAAAAATATTAATGTGTTGGATTTGAGACCATACACCAAGATTTCATGAAAAAATTAATTATTATCAGATTTAAATAAAAACTATATGTTATTGTCAAGCAGACAAAAGCGAACAATTTATGTTAAATAAAGAAAGCTGTCAAATGAATAAAAAGCAGCCAAAATAGCCAAAAACAGTACTAACTAAAAACATGTGATAGGCATATAATATTATATAATTTATTGATTTAATGTTGCCAAAATGCAACCAAATTGCATTAGAAAGTTGAAATATGATATAGAGCGACTATACTAATATATTTGACTAACTATAACATTGTAATAGTCAAGTTATCAAAATGTTTACCTATACCATGTATGGCTGAAGCCAATCATCCAGTACAAAAATAATCATATTTGACTAAATAATTACAAAATGCTAACAAAAATAAAATAGCATGGTATAATACTTCAATATACCTTAAAAAGGAACAAACTCAGTTGAAAATAAAGTCAATTATAAAAGAACTTAGCTTATAAGAGTGAGATTTGTCACACTATGAAAAAAGGACATCTCAAGACCAATCAATGATGCTATGTCATCCTATGATGATAATAATATATGTACAGAGTAACCAGGTATCACAAAAGATAGACAAAGTAATAAACTCTGTGTGTACACTAGTGAAATACTACATATATTAAAGAAAGTGACCAATTATTGTGTTATAACATTAACAAGAATCTAGGCCATGAGCAGAGGCCATATAAGACTGTATTTATTTGTGTTTTATCTATGTTAAAATTTGTTTATTTTGTTATAGGAAGGTAGTAATGTTGGATGTTCAGATTGTGGAAGAGACACAATGCTTTCACAACAATTTTTTGTTATAAAAATTGAATTTTCATGACAACAACCCAAGGTGGGAGTTGTTTATTCTGTTGTTTATTAGACTTAAGTTAATTAAAAACCAATCATAATTAGTATCGCTAGATTCAGTTTAAAACAGAGAATCTAAATGTAATAATGGCATACAAATTGTGAGTACTAATGTAAAACTGTTTGATAAATACCAGAGTAATTTTTGAAATATCCTTAGTATGAAGAATAAGAAATTCGTTCTAAAAGCTTCTACGGAAGTGAAAATTGTTCCATGACATTCCATTTCGTTTATTCTCGAACATTCTAGAAAGAATTTTACACAAATATACCGGAAGTCGATGAAAACAGTCAACCTGAATTAGTATAAAAGAGAGACCAAATTCGACCCAAAAACACTTGAAACTTGAACTCCAGAACTGATGCATCACCCACGACACTGATCAACGCAGCTAAGGCGAAACCGAGAGGCGAGAAATCGACAAGACCCGAAGAAAGGCTTTTCCCGTACATAGACATACCGACTGACTTAACCTCAACGAGAATCTACGCCAAAAGTGTCGCTGAAATAGAGCAGTGATACGGCAAATTTTAATAGAAATCACGCAGCCAGAACGTCCACGGCCCAGGAGGGACCAAAAATTTAAATAGAGAATGAATTCTGCTGTGTTCGCATTGACTGACTAACTTGACAATAATCCCCTTCACGTAAACAAACAATACACAAAGCCTTTCTCGTCAACATGGGAATCAGCGCTGCGGTGGCCGATTTCTGAATCAACGCTAAACAGATGATTCGTAGTGGCGGCGTTTGAACGATATTCTACTGCCAAACGTTTTGACAAAAAGTGCGGAAACAGTATACGATCGCAACTTTGACTTAAAATAGATTCAGTGCCCACAAGAAGAGGCGAGATTGAATAACTACCCGAAAGGAGTGTCCTGTGCGAGATTAATTATTCATTGGAACGTGAGTTACCGAAATTAAAGTCAAATTTTATTACCTGGTTACATTTATCACACAGTTGTACTTCACACGCCACATACACACCTTCAAATCACTTAATTTTTATTGTAAGGCATCTAATTGATATGTCTTGGTAGTTCAAAGGAGTCACGTCCTGAGAGTAAAGATTTTTCACATATCATGGGTTTTACTCATGCTTTTCAACTGAGTACAAAATTTTTAAAACACTAGCCGATACTTGATTGGATATATCTAGAATTGTCAATAGTAACAATAATAACTTGTGAATTTTTTATTAACTCTGCAATTGTATAATTTTTTATATGAATGTTAGTCCTTCAGGCGATTTGTTTGGTTTTGAAGAACCATTAAAATTACCTGATTTCTTTCAAGCTAAACTGACTTGTTTATATTTTTTCATAAAAGTAAGATTTAGAAAATTTTAATTACTTTAATAATCACATTTATTTCTTGGAACAAACGATTCCAAGTGGCGCCCACAAAAAAAAAACATAGTATTAAGTTGTGTTACAGGACTACATCACCGCAGAGGATCCAGTCAACGGTAAGTAACAAAAAGTGTGCGGAGGTAACGCCCGACAGTTTACAACACAAACACTTACACTATTTTTTTTTATAAATTGACGACTCCAAAGTGAAACTGTTAAAGAAGGAACACGATCGCCCATAATCAATTTACTCTTTTCGTTATAACGTAGAGCAAAACTACTGAATGGATATCAATGAAACTTTGAACATAGCTTCATCATAGGTCTTAGGTGCTCACTAAGAAACGGTTTTCAAAACTTTCACTCCTAAGGGGCAACCCCCCCACCATTGTATCTATGTATGTATGTTCCACATCTCCTCCTAAACCACTGGACCGATTTCAATCAAACTTGGCACAAATATTTTACGCGACAGGATAACCAACATAGGATAGGTGTTTTTTTCGATGGGGTCCTTTGGGGGGTTCTTTGGGGTTTTTCACATCTCCTCCTAAACCACTGGACCGATTTCAACCAAACTTGGGACAAATATTTTACGCAGCGGGAGAATCAACATAGGATATGTGTTTTCTTCGATGGGGTCCTTTGGGGGTTCTTTGGGGTCTTCCACATCTCCTCCTAAACCACTGGACCGACTTCAACCAAACTTGGAACAAATATTTTACGCACCGGAAGAACCAACATAAGATAGGTGTTTTTTCGATACGATCCTTCGGGGGGTCCTTTGGGGTCTTCCACATCTCCTCCTAAACCAGTGGACCGATTTCAACCAAACTTGGCACAAATATTTTACGCAACGGGAGAACCAACATAGGACAGGTGTTTTTTTTTTCGATACGATCCTCTGGGGGGTCCTTTGGGTCTTAAACAACTATTAGATCTGGTTACTAACCCAATAGAATAGATTCTTGTTACCATAGCATCGGTGGAAGTCTCCCGTGTAGGCAATAGCGCGGGAGTCGTCCGACGGGCCTTCCCCGGAGTTCATCCACGGAACCCGGGGAGTCTTAGGTCGGATCCCGCGAAAGACGGCGGGGCCAGAGTCCACGGTTCTTATAAATAAAGATATAGGTTATGATATCAAAGGTGGTGTATGCATCTTAAGAAACTTCTTAATAGTGTGTGAATTCAGAGTTGTTTCAGTTTGAATTTAAAAGTGTTAAAAAGTGTGTAAAGTGTCTAAGAGTTAAGATCGAATGTAAGTTATAAGCGAGTACAAAAAACAAAGTTTTGATAGCGAATGTATTCAGACCATAGAGCTCAGACAATATAAATGCACTTGCTTCAGTTTGAATTTAAAAATTGATAAGCTGAAATCTATAGAGGTATTGTATTGTTAGAATAAGTTTAGGAGACACTAATTTAACAAATGCCTTATTTCATCATTAACACAATGAATTATAAAACGACAGTTAAATACGCAGCGCGTGCAAGTACTGTAGACATTTTATTGAAAACTAATTTAGCTGTTCGCCCTCTCCCAGGGTTAGAAATCGAGCAGGAGCATCACGAACAACAGAATTCTTCTCCAGATATAAGAATACAGTTTATGACATGTTCTTAAACAGGTGCGCTACAGAGTATTCCTCCAGTGAGAATGCGAACGTAACAATATAAGGAAGATTATACAATATACAAGTAATATAACGTTAGAACAAGAATAGGTGCCTATGAGCCTATGAATAAATTATGAACCCGAGGAACCCTGGGTAAATCGGCTAGATATAGATATCTATATAACCCAAATACCACTGACTGACTCACTGATCACGATATCTCTGAAACCACTGAATGGGTATCAATGAAACTTTTAACATAGCTTCATCATAGGTCTTAGGTGCTCACTAAGGAACGGTTTTAAAAACTTTCACTCCTAAGGGGCAAGAAACCAAATACTGAAATTTATCGCGGGAATTGCATACTTTGTAATTGAAATGGCTGACAACTCAGTTTACTGGAAACCCCGAATACATTTAGTCCTGAGTTTTTAATCATTGTTTTAAATTGAAAAAAACTTCGTTGTTTGCAGGTTCTTATAGTCGAGAAAATTTCGAAGTTCAATTAATTAATAAATGTATGTCCTTTTTTTCTCGGAAACAGCTCTAACGATTTTCTCGAAATAAATAATAAATAGCTGTTGCTATGAATGTAAATAAACAAACTAAGAGTTGAGAATTTGTACAATCTATCTAATCCTATACTATTAAGCGAGCAATAATTGTACAATTACGTACAACGTGAAACTCCGTAGCGAAGCATACTAATATTAAATATTAAATTTATAATATGTAATTTCTTAATTTTTGACTTAACAAAAAAATATTCTTAAGACGTTTTCTGGACGTGCTCTCATCTAAAAATCTTCACATTTGCATTTATTAGGTACTTTGTTCACTGGATGGGCCTTCATTTTTGCTCTTTTGTCCCCTTCTAATTGTGAAGGCGAGGCGGCCGACGATCTTCTTGCCCCGGGCGCCAAAAAGCCTAGCTACGCCGCTGTATATACCTATCGTACGGTATGTGCATACAAACCGTCTCACAACTCTGTTAGTGCACTTCCAAATATTCAGTACAGAAACAAATATGCCATTATATCTAGAAAGCTTTGTATCGTAAGAGAAAATTTTGTATCCGAGCGAGTACACACATTGTATCTTTTGCACGGCACGGGAATTCCAACTATACAGTTTTCACTTTGGCCATAGATGTACGTAAATTTAAGAATCCTATGGTAGGCTAGGAAATGTCCGATCAAATAAAATGGTATCGGCATCATGTATTGCCACAAGATTCGTTGTGTAGTTTACTCTTCATATTTTATGGTATGCTGAGCGTAAATGTAGAACGAAGTTAATGTATTTCTCATTGGTATAATGGTTACTTGAAACTTCCAATGTAAAAATGTTTTGTTCCTTGCTGGAAAATACTTAAAACGTACGTTATCTGTTGTAATTTACACGAATATTAGAACTACCATGATAATATCATGTTATTTTTTTGACACCATATTTTTTTATGTTCACATTAGAAGTAGTTTGTTATACATAACATGACCTTGTACTGATTCAAATGTCTTATTTTTTAGAAAGTAAAAAAAAAAACAATACCATTAAACGCCTCAGGAGATGTTTCTTGTACAACTGTTTATAACTTTAAATACTTTCAATTATGGCATTAAGTGCATACAACTATAACCGAAAACAAATCCAAAACCGAAACTATCGTTTGTTACACGAAAAGCATAATCTGATTAGTATATGAATGTTCATGTAAATTTATATTGAAGCTACTCAAATTACAAGCAAGTTGTTAGCTAATGGTTAGTTATCTAATTTTCTTTACGTCAGTTATCGCTAAGATGTGACAAATTTGACAGCAGTGTTTTGCACAAGGCGACTGGAATAATTATTAAAGGGAATTTGTATGTTACAGAGCAAATGAGAAAATGGAGATTATAACATACCAACGGTGTGATGCATGTTGACCCTCGCCGTCGGTCTATCAGAGGTAAGCAGTTTTACGATCTTTAGTCTGTTTAATGCTTTCTTACACGTACTAAAAACATGTACACAGAAACGTTTATTAAAAAACGGCTACAGTACTTAAATTGGTTTAAACAGTGACTTAAATTGGTTTTTGTAATTTAAGTATGAACCGTAATAGTAAAACCATAGACACTATTATTTATGGGATGTAATATTTCCTTTTGTTTATTATAGACGTGTATAGAATTGAAACTTCCAATTTTATCCGCGTTTCCAATTGTACGAAGCTCTACCTACGTGGTATGTTTGTACCCACTTTTCTTGAACGCAATTCTACTTTTCTGTACACACATGCAAACACTTCCGAAATTTCCTGTGAAGGACACAAGTATTAACTTCAATTGTAGTAAAAATAACACGTTTAACATTACGCTCAAACTTAATAAATACATAAAATAGTTTATATATACACATGCCCTTTACATAGTTTCGGATCCATCTGGCTAGGGTGCGAATACTCCCATAAAGCCCGAGTGGTTCAGATAGGGGAAGAGCAGTAGCTACTTTGTATTATTAAATGCTTTGTTACTTTTTATTTTATCAAGTACCGATGACTGTGATATTGCAATCAATTTTTTCATTGAACTGGTGCTATATGCTTGTGTGTATTAGATTTTTATTAAAAGATTTTGCTTAACAAAATTGACACAAAATCGAAGTACAGAAATACCAACAAACTTATGTACTTACCTATAACATCACAAGCTTAAGATCCATGAAACCTCACATCCGAGAGTGAAGTCGTTTTAATGTATCTATCTCTGATATTGGCCTACCATCCGCGTGTGATCCTTTTCCAGAAAAATTGTGTAACGGTAATATATGTACGCCTGTGTGAAAGGGAGGACATTTATTTGACACAGGCGTATTGGATATTCACGTGTTTATTTCTGATACAATAATTGATAAATAAATTTTAATTGTAATCTTTTTAAATTACATAAAACGTAATTACATTTTATACATCCCAATAGCCGTTAGTGATTATTTTATAGATTTAGTTGAGCCCGTAACTTCTTTTGATTTAATATTTAGAAAAAATTAAAAATGCCATGAAAACGTTACCAACGGAATATGCACTTTAATTAAATTTTATATTGTATAAATTAAGAAATAAAACAGATATTCTATCTACAAAGGAAAGGTTTAAATAACTTCCTTTCTTCTCGCACAATATTGAAGAAGGAGGCAGAGTTCAAAAACAAGATGGGAAGAGGGCCAAGGTGAAAAAAGATATACACATACACTGATCTAAACAGTATATGTGTCTAACATGTGACAAATCCTTTTGAATTTACGGACCTTACGAATTTTCTGAAACTATCGCACTTTATGTCACATTCGTAAGTGTGTGCATAACGTAGTACATTTCTTAACTTTGAATAGACAATACGAGTCTGCGACGTTACGATGGCTGGCTCCGTATAAACGTTTTGTAAGGTTTTTGTGTTGTGTTTGTATGTGTTTGATACATAACAAGTACAATTAATTTGTATTACCCAAAAGTTACAGTCGTCATTGTTTGATAAATAGCAACTAATATACCAATATTATAACATATTACCATTTCACTTTCTCTACCTGTTGTATTTTATTGGTCTATTCGTACTCTATCCATGTGCTGCCTCACATCCGTAAAAGAAAAAGTAAATATTTATTTTTTAGCCTATTGTAATAATTATTACAGTTTCCTATAAGAAACACTGTTCGAGATTCATTATATTTTAGTACTGACTCAAGTTAATAAAATAAAAGTTTGTACATTAGATAACAAATTAGATGTGTAAATTCAGCATTAATTTACAGAAAAAATTGATCACATAAAATATTTATGAATTTTACGTAGAGAAATATTTATGAGTACTTGTAAAAAATACTTACTGGATATAGTTGTACAATTATCCTGACTTATTTAGAAAAAATTGCTAGACAAATGTATTGAAAAATGTATTTGAATTCCCATAGAAACTCTTTCATTGTTGACATAAACTTGAAAGGATCATCTAACATAAAGTTAAAATGAATATGTTACTATGTATGTAAATTAGTAAAAGTTACCGTTTACGGTTTTTATAATTAATTGTACTACCAGGGAACATTATACATTGATGGCGTAGAAAACATTTGAATCACGGAGATATAAAACACACTGTTGTAGATTTACGTCTAACTCTAGAATTAATACTTTGTAAACAAGTTACTTTTATAAACATTATTATAATACAACTAAATGGGTGGCAGTGAGATATCTATGCTAGAAGCAGTCGATGTACGAACAGGAAGAAGAAGAAATAAAGCGTGAAAAACAACAGAAGTATTTTTAATGACACTGTGGGTAAAGGATACAAGAGTTGACTGGATTCACACAACAAAACTGGGTTTACTTCATGAAAGCTTTGTTAGCTTCATGATGGCTTGAGCAATGAAAATCAATAATATATGTATTGTGCGAGTCTGTGGAAAATACGAAAGAGTCGGTGTATACTGTGTAATATTCTGCCTTGCGTATAAAAGTATTTAAAAACATAAGAAGGCAAAGTTGTAATTCCCAGACGTAAACACTTTTTAGGATTTTTTTTTAATTTATTGGAGATCTGTAATCTGTTCGACTAAGCGAACATTTAACAAATTGGCTGACAACACACATACAGGCTTATGAATAGCTGACCGTTGACTGCTCTTCTTGTTTTTGATAATAGAATAAAGAGGTACACAAATTACAAAACTAAATGATAAAAACATGTAAACAAATGAACAAAAATCACTTCCACTTCCTGCTAGCATGATACAGAAGTTCAAATTTAAACACTGGGCATATAAGGCACATATACAGGTTGACATTAACACTTATTAATGACACGAATACAAAAACATACAGAACAGATATCACAGACATTACAATACAGAAAATACAGAGAATACATTATTAGTTAAACCTGAATGGTAAGTATAATAGTTTGTGCCTTTTTAGTCTATAAATATCGTCACTGTTGCCTAACAAATTAATTGCCAGGTGGCTAGGTGCTGTTCTAATTTGGAGATGTGAGTCCTGCAGAGGCGCATGATTTCTTCTCTCATGATTGGACCTTTCAGGTCGCGGTGTATAGAGTTGTTGGAGACAAACCATGGAGCGTCGAATATTGATCTTAAAGTTTTGGACTGAAAGCGCTGGATAATCTCAATATTACTTGTACTAGCAGTACCCCAAAGTTGAATACCACAAGTCCATACCGGTTTACGAACTGTGCGTATTTTTCAACGTAATCTGTATTTAGCACTACACATTTTTTCGAACGATGTTCTGAAGCGATTATGGTAAGCTGATAAGCTGATTTGTCGAGGTACTCAAAGTAGCCATTTACAGCATCTCTGGCGTGATTGTTGTTAGTAAATCTTTTCCCACCGAGCCTTTTTTTTAGTCAGAAAAGACGTAGAAGTCGCTTTGTGGCGGATAGGGTGGGTAAGGAAGCAACTGAAAGTTCAATTCTTTGGTTTTAGCCATCGCAACAACTGATGGTTATCGAAATCCTCAAGTAGGATAACAATATTTTACTTTATTTAAAATTGTAGGTCCTATTAATAACATTATTCTATATAGACCTACCCTTGGTTTTGTCATTTAGAGATTACAACTAATGCAATAAGTTTCTGCAATCTTCACGTATGGAAACACATTTCTAAAGAAAAAAGTATAATGAAAATTGCTACGTAAAAGAAGAAGAAAACGTCTGTGTTATTACGTGAGAATAGACGGGAGCATTGTTTTGGTGAAACGCAACATTCTTTTTTGCTAAATGTGCCAGATTTTTTCTTGATTTCGTCGTTCAAAACGTGGAGTAGGTTGTTTGCATAGTATTTGCCACTAATTATTGTTTTTCAATTTTTGAAATAGTCAATGAAGATTACTCCACTTGCGCCATAAAAAACAGTCGCCATAACCTTACCAGCAAAAGGATTTGTCTTTGACATCTTAGGTGTTTGCTGGCCTTTCGTGGTCCACTGTTTTGAATACTGTTTGATCAGAAGATTGTTGTAGTAGACCCGAGACTCATCTGCATTTATGAATTGACGGAAAATACCATCGGATCGAGCGTATTGATTGCCAAACAACCGGATGAAACATCCTTTCGACACTGTTTTTGGTCAAGTGTCAGCAAACGCGGCACCCGTCTATCGCATTGATTTGTCACACACAGATGTTCGTGTAAGATATTGTGCACTCGTGCTGTTGATGTACCAACAGTTTCTATTATTTCACTAACTTTCTGCAGTCTGCAAAAACGATATTGTGGATTTTGTATATTTTTTCTGGCGTGGTCACTTAAAGAGGACGCCCAACACGTGGGTCGTCAGTTAGGCTTCTTCGACCCATTTTAAATTCAGCGCCCAGAGCTTCACCGTTGTATTCGATGGAGAAGAGTCCTCCAACGTTGAGTTCACCTCCTTTTCCATATCGGTTGCAGTTAAACCTTTCAAAACAAAAGTGTTTAGCGAATCCCCGGATTTCTAAATTGGCCACTTTTAAAACCATGCTTGAGGCGCTTAATGTGATGTGATGTATCAAACTAATACTACACAATCCATACACTTGAAATATGTAAATTTAGTCTACAAAGGATGAAATCAAACAACACGATTAAAATAATGAGAATAGTCATGCCCGAAACGTTTCACCGGACCTTCATAAGAGAACAAATACAAACCAATGTTTAGTAGATAATGAAAATATGGTCCAGACAAAATAGCTAAAGAGACCGTACCTAATAATAAGTAACTGACCACAAAAGTAAGAAAATAAGTACAAAAAACATGTAGCATTATAACACGTCTTTGGTAATAACCCATACATACACAAGTCTATACATATCATTCTATATATATTCCAGCATTAAATAAGTACTCAAACACACACGCACACACACACACACACACACACACACACATTTTTACATTTGTTCACAACCCGTTCTGACTTGTACTCGTTGGTACATATAGGCTACGTTCTAACGAGTCCAACGGACATTCGTAAAACACATGTTTAAAAACTGAGAAATGTGGCTGTTAAATAACCACATACGTACCACTTATGGATTGAGCTGTGAAACGACATGTATTTATGATTATGTAACACGATTATAAATATGTGTATATGTGGGTAGTTATTACTCTTCGTACTTACTTTACTTTAGCCAACGCCCGTACGTGGTTCTTCAACCATTCGACGCCGAGCCTCCCAGTAGCGATTGGTTATGTCGTCAGTCGGGTACGTGAGTGGTTGGCAGTCCCGTAAGTGTTCTCCGTCCATTCTTCCGGAGTTGCAAAGCGGGGACAGGTTTCGTTCTCAGCTAGGCCGATGCGGTGTAGATGAGCTTGCAAGTAGTCATGTCCGGTAGTAAGGCGGAAACGGGCGACGGCCTCAGCTCTGTCCAGGTGTCTCGGTATTGGTCCTACAGTGGCAAGACTTTCCCACTTTTTACCAGTACCCAGGGTTTTTAGAGTTCTTTGTGTGGAGGTGTTTATAACTGAGGTGATGAGGTTATTGGCTCTACTGAGAGTAAACGGCACGTCCGGCTGCTCCGATTCTGCTCCTTCTTTGGCTTTGATGTCGGCTCTTTCGTTGCCAGGAATACCTACATGGCTTGGCACCCACTGTAGGGTAACGATCCATCCGGTTGACATCAGCTCTGCAAGTTTCGCGCGGCACTGAATTGTTCTCAGGCAGTCGGTGGGAGCGTTGCTGGTGAGCGCAAGAATTGTGGACTGGGAGTCGATTAAAAATACCACTTTTCCTGGTGCTAAGGTCTTGGCTAGTAGCTGGTTGGAAGCTTCATAGACTGCGCACACCTCACCATCGAAGTTACTAGCGTTTCTTCCCACAGCTGTTGAATTCTCAAAGAGGCTACAAAACCATCCCGCGCCTGCTCCCCTCGTTTCAGGCAGGAATGAGCCGTCAGTGTATATGTGGAGCCAATCATTCGAAGGGTACCTAAGGTTGATGGTTTCTATGGCGTACGACTTGAGCTCGATAGGGTTGGCTTCGGCCTTGTTGGTTGTTAGGCTGATTAGGTCAAGCCGCTTTGCGGGTAAAGCGTTTGCCACTGCATTGTAGTACTGTATGGGAGCCCGACGGTCCAGTGATAGTTGGTACTTGCTTATAAGAGCTTCAGCGTGAGTTAGAGGCGAAGTTTGGGTTTTGAGTCGTTGGGTTGCACTTTTGAATCCATTCCAGTGATTCCCATCCACTCTCTTAGCCCTTTCCCAAAACTTAAGCGTGCATTTATCCCTCCGGCTATCTAAAGGTTCGATGCCAGTTTGAAGTTGCATGGTCGCTATTGGGGTTGATTTTGCTCCTCCGGTTATAATTCTTAGAGCGTTATTCTGGACAACGTCGTATTTATTTAGGTTGGTGTTACTAGCAAGTGAGGTGACTTCCGAGCCATATTCAAGTACTGGACGGACGTATGTTTTGTAGGCTGTAGATAGAACATCTTGAGTGGCTCCCCACTTGGTAGCAGTTAGTCTCTTGAGAAGATTGATACGTTTCTGACCCTTCTCGGCCGTACTTGTGACATGGGTGCTGAAAGATAGTTTCTTGTCGAGGTTGATTCCCAGATACTTGGACAGCGATACTTGTCTTAGAGGTGATCCCATGAATTTTAAATTGATTACCGGGGCCCTAGTGGACATGGTGAAGAGTTGAGACACTGTCTTATCAGTACTAACTTCCATTTTGTTGAGGCTTGACCATACTTCGAGGTTTAAAAGAGCTTTGTTTAGAGCTTCTACGAGGGCGTTCACGTTGCTTCCAGTAGCCCACAACAGGACATCGTCAGCAAAGAAGAGGAATGAGATTCCTGGTATTTTTTGGAATGCATTCTTAAGGTCGTCTATCATTACGTTGAAAAGGAGACAGCTCAGTACCGCCCCTTGCGGCAAACCTTGACGTAGTAGTTTGTATGGGGAAGTTACGTTAAAGAATCTGCATCGTATGTAGCGTTGCGAGAGGAAGCTTTGTATCCACTTCAGCATGTTCCCGTTTACTCCTAGTTTCTTAAGTTTGTGAACAAGCATACCGCGCCAGATCTTGTCATATGCAGCTTTAAAGTCCACTAAGACGGCCACAGTGGATTGTTTTCTGTGGAAACCGTCCTTTACCGACTGAGTAAACTTTACAACTTGGTCCATGGTTGCTCTGTGCTTACGGAATCCTGCTTGGCAGTCGCTAATGGCTCCTTTAGACTCTAGAAATTCCCGGAGTCTGAGTTCGACCATTTTTTCAGTAACTTTAGAGCAGACACTAGTTAGTGAAATAGGGCGGTAGTTATTTAGGTTGTTCGCAGGCTTGCCTTTTTTCAGTATTGATAATACTTCGGCTTTTCTCCATTGCTGGGGCACACGTGTATTCCACGTTAGGTTGATTAGTTTTAAGAGAGTCTTTAGTGCTTTCTTGCCAAGATTCTTAATGAAAGGCGGGAAGACCTCGTCTGGTCCGGCAGATTTTCCTTTTTTTAGCGAGTTGATGGCAAGAGAGAGCTCATCTAGGGAAAAGTCCTTGTTGAAGATGAGGAAGTCTTGTTCGGTTTGACAAGAGGAAACTTTAATGTCGGAGATAGATTTCCGCTCATTCACGTTTACACGGAGTCTGCTTATTGTAGCGTAATTTTTACTTAATGCCTTAGCAATATCTCTGGAGCTGGTGAGTAGTTTGTCATTCACTTTAATGGGTTGCCAGTGATGAGAAGATTTTTCATTGTTCAAGCTGGATATAAACTTGTGAGCTTTAATCCCATCTTTCCGGAAGTCCAGTTTGGATACGAAGGATCTATAGACAGATCTTTTTGATTGTATAACAGCACATTTCAGTTTGGCCTGAGCTTTCCTTAACATGATGCAATGTTCCAAGCTATGGGACTTTTCTGCTCGGCGTCTAGCAGTATTCCGCTCTTTCTTAAGGGCGTCCAGCGATTTACTCCAGAAAGGTGAGTATTTCTTAACTTGTCCTTTTGGAATGCTCTCGTTAGCTGCACGTAGTATGCCTTCCACGATAAGTTTGACTGAGGCGTCAGGGTTATCTTGTACCATGTCTTCAGTGACATACAAATCAGATAGTTCAGAGAACTTGTCCCAGCAGGCTTTCTTGAAATTCCACCGGGTTACTTTATGGAAACGGGGATGTTGACATTTCATTTAAACCCGTAGGTACATTAGACGATGTCCACAACCATCCATGGGGTCTTCCAGGGACAGTTCCGATCTGGAGGTAAGGTTTGCATGAACTAGTGCAAGGTCTGGAGTGCTTGTGTGGCCAGCGTAAGATAGGAATGTAGGTGCGGATTGAATTCTAATAATAGCAGAGTGGTCTATAAGGTCTTCTACTGCCTTTCCAGTTGCACTAGTAGATGAGTAGTCCCATCGGGTTGAGTGAGCGTTGAAGTCTCCCAAAATGATGGTGTTGCGGTACTGGCATAGGTTGGCTATTGGTTCCAGGTTTGGCACGTTGCTGGGCGGGTTGTAGAGGCCAATAACTTTGAAGTGGACTCCATTTTTCTAGGCGTCGATACATATGGCTTCTAGTTTGTCGTTGCCGTCCATTTCATGGACGATAGTTTCTTTACTTGCAATAGAGTTGTGTACAAATGCAATGATGCCAGAGGCAACTTGTCTTGATCTCTTTAAAACATAGAGCGAAAAGTCGGGTATTTCATAAAAATGTGTGGCTTCGGTAGAAGCGCCAGCTTCGACAATAACAATGATGTCAGCGTCAAATTTTGAAATGTTAGTTTTTAGCTCAGAGTGTTTTGCATTGCTCAGTCCACCCGCATTCCAATACAGTATGCGGAGGTGATTGTCCGCGCCCTCATAAGGGCGGGTTGGATTTCTAGTGGCGATCGCACGTGCCATAATGGCGGAGGCTCGAGAAACGGCGGTCGCTGTAGCAGATTTAGCGTTACCCAGGGTACACCTCTTGGAGGCCTGCTACGTTACACCCCATCTACTATTACTCTTCGTCGAATATAACAATGCCTCAGCTCCTTTCCCAAAGTACTGCTATGAACACTGCAAGTATCAGGGCATGAGCAGTTGTGAATATGCACTAATGTATAATTAATTCCTTCTCGCCCTTAATTGATCACGTATGTTGTGTTTTACAAGAAATTAAACGTCAAAACAATGAATGCAGTGGAGAAGGTAGAGGGTTTCATTTAGTATAGTAAGATAATGATGTAGAAAAACAAGCAACGTAAACATATTTAATAAATAGTAGTGGAGCTGGAAAGACTAAATTTCATGCTGAATAAAATTAATTTAGGATATTAGGATGATCATAGTATAAACAAAACAGAGAAATTATAAAGAAATGGACTCCAGACAGAAAAACCCAGAAAGTAAATTGCTTGAATTGACAGAGCTTCTCTTTATATTAAGGTAAATCACAAACTCACATTAAGGAGTAAATCCTTAAATTTTTAGTGACCGTCAATCAATGAATGTTTTAGTGGATAGTTAGTGAGGATCGGTCAATAATACAAATTTTAGTTATTTTGCGTCGACGTTTCGACAATATTTATTGTCATCTTCAGGACCTGTGTATGAAATACAATAGAAATATCAAACATAACGAAACAATTAAATATTTGGGTGAACGTGTTGGTGATGTGAGTGTGTGCGTGCGTATGTATGTATCATTTTTTATGTGGAGACTAATGATATTTTGTTTACATCTTCAAATTATCTTTAATAAAGCGAGCAAATTATAGTATGAGAGAACTTAATTTATACAGTATTACAATTTAAATTACTAAATGTAATGTTATTTTAATTAATTAAACACACAGTAATCAACAATTGGATATTAGATTGGTACATAAATTGTTTATACCTACAACAGTCAACATATAGCAAAGTAATATATTACCTATATGTTGTCCCCTAAAACAGATTAGGGGATGTTCACTACGTAATTATTATTATATCACTAACCATCCACTAAAACATTAAGGAGTAAGTGATAAGGTGTCATTATGATGTAATTTGAATGACGTCTAATTAAAGTAAATCACCGAATGTGTTGCAAATGAAATGGGAATACAGCGAAGCAAAGACGACAGAAAAGAGAAATGATTTTCGAACCATTTCCGAATTCATCTTTCAACTGACTCATACGATTGATATGTTGTTATTTGTTGTAATAAAGTGTTAATTTATTTTGGAGTTCATTTACAATCTTATGCTCTATAGGTTAGTAACTGTGCTAATGAAAATGCGTATTTAGTTACGTTGGAAATATTCTTACATTGTATAAAAGAAGAAGAAGAAACTGTACTTAGGTGAGCCGTGTTTGTACGTTTATATGCATACATTCAAGTATACTCTTTACGGGTATATGGATGTTTGCCTTATGCAGTATTAAGCTTTAATAATTAAACGTAAAATTTTACATGGTTTTAAAATAACAAGCTTTTAAAGTAACTTGAAGAAGCTATTTTTTATCTGTTCACTTTGATATTGTTATGTAGCAGTTATAAATTTTAACAATTTCGAGGATACCATAGTCTTCCCAAGTGATTCGTTTTTGGATTTCGTTAATCACAAAACGCATTTTCGTATTACTTGAAGTAATGTAATAAATAAAATTCCTTATAGGTAATAGAAGGACAAGAGTTTTGAAGACTGCCTAATTCTGGAATGGGGTATAGTATCGTTTGACGTGTTTAGCAAGGTATAGCGTCCAAGATACAGCTGCTTGCCGGTTCACGTTACAGCACTGAATGATTAATTATTATCAATCCCAACCGGAGACGTTGCGGTGTCTCAGTTAATTCTGCACTGACCCCTAGCGTCCTTCACCCATTAACATCAATTATATACGAAAAATCGCGTCAATCTATATATGTAATCATCCCACTTAATGATTTGTTTGGAAAAGAAAGCTTATTGGTTTAAAAACTAGATTGATACAAGAAGAATTTACAAACAATCAATCAGTGATAGTTTTCGTTGATGGTCACGAATGTACACTGTTGTTCAAAATAGCGTTGAGTTAGAGAATATTGCCATGAAACACAAATGTAATGAAACGTTTGTGGACAAATTTACCTTAAATACAAACTAAGGTATATGCAATTCAATGTATACTACAGCTGAAGTATTTCGTTTGATGATACAGTCAAAAAATATATTTGTTGAGTCGGCCGCGCCAACATATTTGTTTATTACTTTACTGTTTTATGTAATTGATGTATACATGTATTTTCTTAACACAAAACTTTTTATTATTTGGCACTGTCATGCTATTTTGTATATATCAGTGTGTGTTTAAAAAATTATGTATACGCTTGCATAATGATAAATATTTGCTGGGTTGACTACGTGGAGTTCATAGAGGGCTATTTATTTAAAGAAACAAGAATTTGAATAGAGTATTGTAGCGTGAGGGAAAAAATAAACCAGAAGAAGCAACTACTTAACGAGTTTTGTCTTTTTCTCTTTGTTAGGATGAAAACAAGTTTTGCCTATTTGAAGAAATCAATTGTATGCCTTACATTAGAAATAACGTCTCGTAAATTCTCTTCAACCCAAATTTTCTTTACTTCAGTTACGCATATAAATGTTAATAAAATTGTACGCAACCGTAAGCATTATGTTAGGTAAATACTATGCGAATTTACATTCTATAACCTTGTTCTCAGTAATATAAAATGTCCGTATAGTATATTTGTAAATGCATCTCTCGAAATGGAGATAGTACTTCATGAATCACCTCATATATAGACTAAGATAGTATATATAGAGCAAATAAATTTTACTATATAGCTTAAATTTAAATGACTACATAGGTAGTGAAACTAATCCGGCCATGTTTTTGTAAAGTGTTTTTTATCCCTCCTAATTACCCACTTAAGCAAGCAGATCAGTATTGAGTTTTGGTGTTACGTTCGTTCGTCTGTTTAAACCTAAAACGGCTGGACGAAATTTTACAAATGAGATATCAAATCGCACGTCTAAAATGTGAATGAAAATGTAAATGTGGACACAAAATTTTACAAAAGTAAACAATGGATGCTACAACTATACGATGTAAAATTTGAGAAAACCTATCGAGTTCGCTGTAATTTCAATAGTGAAGAAAACAGAAAATTTTAATTGTAACAAAAAGAAATTGACCTTAAAATTACTACCCGATTACGTCTAGTCGACGAAGAAAATTATTACAACTAAGTAATATATTTAAAGGTTACAGTATTTACAACCTATGTTGGTTAGAATGACAAGAGAATTTTTGTATTTTTGTTGTTGTTGTTTAAGAAGTGAAAGAAGAACAGGCAAACCAAGGTATACTATGTGTTTACAAGAAATCAAGTGATGTTAAGCCTACTTGAGAACTTATTTATTCCCAACTCCCTGTGTCGTAAAAGGAAATACTAAAGACAGTAATTAAGTCTGTGTGCGAACAGTGACTTCGTAGATCCATGAGCATGTAAAAATGACTACTATTGCGTTACAAACTTGCAGTTGTTTGCATCACATATTTGCTAACTTTTCATCATTCCGTTTAGGAACGTTCTTGCTCTTTCTGTTTGCCAATAAGTAGAAAAAAATTAACTGCAATAAGTAATAATGGATTGTTCATGTGTATAGATTTATGTCGCCTCATAATTACGCTTTGAAAACCACTTATTAGAATACACTTTGCTAGTGACAACGGCCCTTCCTTCAGCCCAGTTTCTCTCCTCAAATAAATATCAGAGTCACCTACTGCTGACAATTACTTATTTAAAAATTGTTGTGTTTAAGTATATAAAATTTGGGAGTTCGCTTTGAATCGCAGCTCTCTTAGCGCACTTTCATTAATGAAAACATGAATATTCTTCACTACTGTGTCTCGTTGCCGTTCATTCCTGACGCTTGTATTTTTTTAAAGCAAAATGTACTTTCAGATTTTTCTAAAACCAGAAGACATTAAATAACTTTAGCCCCTGATTTTAAGAGGAGCATCCAGGTATGCTGGTAATCTTGAAAATAAATTTAAGCGTCCGTAAATAAACATGATGATTTACGTGTACATAAAGTTTAGCAAAGAAAACTATAACGTTAGGAACACACGGGCAAATAGCCAAAATGAATAAGCAAAGGTACATTATTGAGAATGTGGGCTAATTGAGAAGCGTCTCGAACAACGCTTTCGAGTGTACGAGATTGTTCAGTATTACGTAACACTGCCTCCCGTGTTAAGTGTCACATACACACACAAACATTACAGCTGGACTCTGCTGGGATAGCAGAGGACATGTAAACCGTTCTGTAATGGCGTCACAGTATAATAATAATGTTTACACTTTCACCCATTCGTTCTGAAGTTTCTCAGCGTAAACCACGAAAAGCACCCCACAACTTTTTCTGCTCCCTGTAAAGTGCATGGGTGTCACAAAAAGCAAAAAATGCTTTCTTGTCGCTCTAGCTATAATTCTGTGTTTTTAGATTGCCATTACTATGGATTTTTAACGTTATTCTATGAGGAGCTGGAATTGAATTTTATTAAACTTCAGTCTAATTCGTTTAATATTGTGGTATCACAACCTAAACTTGTGTTTCAGGTAAAAATATAAAACAAATTATATTATATACATAGATTTGCAAACATTTATGAATTGAGTGAAATATGTGTTAAAATATTTACACGTTCTACAGACGTGGTCTAATTTCCTTCTGCTTTGCAGACGTTTCAGTTAAAGCAACCGCAGTCACTATACTTTTAGTACTAGATGTCGAAGCTGCAGCCTATCTCGTACTGCAGTCCTCTCGAATAAAAGAGAAAGAGAACGACTAAAGTTGGAATAAAGAACAAATAAACACGGTGTGTTTATTTATGTTTGTTTCATCTTGGCCTCAGAAAACTTCAGGGGTTGAAGCAAATTAGTATTTATTAGGCCCGTATGTGAACCTTTTGACTCCGAAATGTTTAAACTTGCAATTACTAGAAACAAAACCTGGCTTGACCTAGGTTGAAGATCCTATAGTACCAATGGGACTTTGTAAGAAGGTCAAGAATGTTGAGGAAGCTTGTACTTCTGGTCGGATTCCTGAACATCGAAATCAAAACAACAGAGTTATTTGTCCTCTCTACCGACGCCTAACCTGCAACTTACCGGGTTCTCAAATCCGTTCCTGTCTCAATCCTCACCTTCGGACAACAAAGCTCAGCCTTAATCCTACGCATTCTAGTTTCTCGACAAACCGAGTTTTCACCCCGCACGATATTGCTGTACTGCGTTTTACAGATATTCGTCCAAGGAAGAGGGTCCTAAGTTCCCAAAGAAGAAACTTTAGTTCTTCGCACTGCAAGGGGAAGACGGTCAGACAGTTGAAGATGAAGCTGTTATGTTCACGTATCCCCTGTCGACTTTGATTTCCATGTGATTCGCTGTCTATTCTCGAGTCAAAACTATGATTTGTATGACGAAACGTGATTTTTTCCGTGCTTTGTATCAAGTTCTGTCTTTCTAAAGACAAATTGAAATCTCTACTTCTGTAGAAGACGTTCCCATGTTTGAAACTCATTACGGCCTCGCTTTCGGAATTAATGTGGAATTTGGACCAAATAATATTCGGACAGCCGAAAATATTGAATATATGTCGTAATTTGTATATGTCAAATACATTTAGGTGTATATGCTCTATATGTATATAGGTGTTGTATATGCTCTTTCTTTATCCGGCAGAATATTGTTTAGAGTTTAAAAATTTATATTAAAAATACACGTTCAAGCAAATGCATCTAATACAGGAGAGAGATTAATCAAATCACATTTGAGAATGTTAATTACACTTGTTTTATTCAAAGTCAAACACAAAATTTGGATTTCTAGAAATTATGTTTTGTTTTTATTTTATTTTACCTTGTCATTTATTTTTAAATGCAGCTATTTTTTGCGAGTTCTGTTATTACACATTATTGTTAAGGCTTCTACGTTTAAAATATGTAAGTACACTTTAATTAAACACGAATTCGTAAATTGAAACATTGTCTTCATTGGGTTCGATGTTTTAAGAATCTCATGTTAGTTATTTATTTGAAAATTTGTTGTTTTTTATACTTCACTTTTGTGTCAAAATTTTACCAAGCAAAATTTGTTTGAAAAATTAGACGCACACATACACACACACCCACACACACACACACACTCATGCAAGCACAGAGTACATGCTTGATTTACGTGTTTGATACGTAACAAATAA
This sequence comes from Magicicada septendecula, assembly GCA_034769895.1. NCBI lineage: Eukaryota > Metazoa > Arthropoda > Insecta > Hemiptera > Cicadidae > Magicicada > Magicicada septendecula. The sequence continues at coordinate 140,472,650 of CM068372.1, forward strand.
TATTCTTAGGCCTACATATTACCTATTTCACTTCCTTCATCTGTTGAATATTATTGGCCTCATTGCCATCTATCCATATATCTCCTCACACCTGTAAAAACGTAAACATTTATTATTTATTGCTATTACTATACCAGTTACCTTTTAAGGAACATTGTTTCAATATTCTTTACAATTTAGTATTAACTGTCGTTAAGAAATTAAAACATTTGTACATAAGCTAACAAATCGCAAATGTAACTTCAGCATTCATTTCAATACACATATTAACAGAATACTCATGCATAAAAAATATTCATACCACAATTTATTTATGGTTTTTACGTAACGATGGAAACAAATGTTAATGACTACACGTAGAAAAGATACTTACTGGAAGTAGTTGAATAATTCTTCTGACTTCTTTAGAAAATTTTAAGAAATAAATATATTATAAATTGCAATTGAATTTCCATAGAAACTCTTTGATTGTTAACATAAACTTGAAATGGTCGTGTACAATATAAATTTACATAAATTCATATAAAGCTATGTTATATGAAATAATTACACAGCAGTTATCTTCTTTTACAATTTTTATAATTACAGGATTAGGAAACATTTAAAATATAACTTATGGGCCAAAAACCTTTGGATCACGGTAGATATAGAACACACTGTTCTATATCTATAGAACACACTGTTCTATATCTACACTGTTCTATATCTACAGTTGTAAACTAACGTCTGGCGCTAGAATTAATACTTGGTAAGTAAAGTATTGTTACGACGGTCTAACTGATCGTCGTATGGTACAATGGAAAACAGAATACAAGACACCAATGAAGTTATTAAAAACCAGCTTTAATTATCACAATGAACAATTTGTAATTAACACCTTATTCAACAAGATTATACTTTTTTGACAAGATTGTTGTATAAGGTATTCGTACAATAATTCAAGTTAATCTGTCTACACAAATAATAATGTCAACTATAAAAAGTCTGCACCACAATCACTTTTCACTAATACACCACTTGAGACACACTGTCTAAATCGCCCGACATAAAACTGAAAAATAAGCGGGAGGTATGGGCTATTGTAGTTTGCAGGGTTCCATAATATGCGTCCTTAACAAACAATTTGAAAATTCTAGAGGATACTTCAGCGCGGCCTTGGCAGAAACACACACATCGGCAGGGGTAGTCGAGAAGCATCTAGGAGGACACCATCGAACGCACGAGACGTTTCACAGTACGTAACATTGTTGGCGCATGTTAAGTGTCACGTACGCATACATTCATTACAGCTGGGCTCTGCCGAGGAACATGTAGATCATTCTGTAATTGCGTAACAGTATTTAAACATTATTATGATGCAACTAAATGGATGCTAGTAAGATACCTGTGCTGAAAGCTGTGGACCTATGATGCAACGGAATTAACGAAATCGTCTAAAAGAAAATGTACGTAGAGACACGATGGAACGCACTGCTGGTGGATATAGAGCAGACAGAAGAACGTAAACAGAAAGAAGAAGAAATGAAGCCTGAAGCAGAAATTTTTTTATGAGAAAATGGGCAAAGGATACAAGAATTAAGTGGATTCACACGACAAAACTGGAGTTAACACGTGAATGCTTTGTTAGCTTCATGGTGACTTGAGCAATCATAATCAAAAATATTTTAATTTAACGACTCTGTGGAAAATACGAAACAGTTGGTGTATACTGTGAAATATTTGACCTTGTGTATAAAAGTATCATTTAAAAACATAAGAGAACAAACACAAACCAAAGTCTAGTATATAATGAAACTATAGTCAAAACAAAATAGTTGAAGAGACTGCCTAATAATAAAAACCTGACGTACAAATGCAAGAAAATAAGTACAAAGAAGAGTAGTATTACAACATGTCTTTGGTAATAGCCCATACATACAAATGTTTATATACATATCTTTCTATACATATTACAGCACAAAATACGTGCTTAAAACACGCACGCACGCACACTCACATTTTTACATCTGTTCACAACGCGTTCTGACTCGTACTCCTGGTAAATACTCGTACGACTCCAACAGACATTCGCAAAACACATGTTTAAGTATTGAGAAATGTGGCAATTGAATAACCACATATGTACCACATACGAATTAAGCTGCTTAGCATCGTGTATTTATGACTGTGTACGTGCATATGTGGGTGGTCGCTACTTGTCGTGGAAGACAACGCAACAGTGTCTCAGCTCCCGCAGCGGCGCCTTTCCCAAAGCAATGCCATAAACACCGGAAATATCAGGGCATGAGCGGTTGTGTGGAGTATGGTCTAAAGTATAATTCAATCCCTAATTAATTGTGTATGTGTGTGTTTTATAATAAACTGAGAGTGAGGACAATGAACACAGTGAAGAAGGTGAAGAGTAATTCAGCTAATATAGTAAGATAATGATGCACAAAAAAGAAACTTGGCAAACAAATATATAGGAAATAGAGACAAATAAAAGAGACATATTAAAGTAGTAGTAATGGAGCTTGAAAGGCTATTTCACGATGAAGAAATTAATTTAGGAAATTGGGATAAGCTTGCTATAAACGAAAGAGAAAAATGGAAAATAATAGAGTAGAGACAGAATGTAAATTGTCTGGAATGACAGAGTTTCTATATATATATATATTGAAGTTGGTAATCTAAGGACACACATTAGGGCGTTAAGCAAACAGGGTAAATGATATCGTGTCATTATGATGTAATTTGGATGACGTCTATTTAAAGTAAGTAATCGAATGTGTTGCAAATGAATGAGAAAGCAGCAAAACAAAAAGAGGACAGAGAAGACAAATGATTTCCGAACCACTTGTGAATTCATCTCTGAACTGACTCGTATGTTTGATGTGTTGTGGTTTGTTGTAATAAAGTGTTGTAATAATCTTCACTTCTTTTGGAGATAATTAAGTCTTATACTCTATACGTTTAGTAGGGTGAACGCTCATGAATGTGCGTATTTAGTTACGTTGAAAACTTTCTTACATCGTGTAAAAGAAGAAGAAACTATCCTTAGGTTGGCTGCGTTTTTACATTAGTGCATACTCCGCAAAACTGGTAATACCCTGATATTCCCAGTATCCGTGGTATTACCTTGAGAAAGGCGCCGCTGCGCAAGTTGAGACATTGTACGTATCTTTGACGAAAAGTATTAACCACACATAGGGGATTACGTGTCTAGTATATGGACGTTTGCCTTATGCGTTGTTAATGTTTAACGACTAACACGTAAAATTTTACTTGTTTGTAAAATAATATGCTTTTAAAGTAACTTCGTGGCTTTTTTTTATCTTGTCATTTTAGTATTTTTCTGTGGCAGTTGAATAATTTCAATATTTTTAACGATACAATAGCCTTCCCAAGTGTTTCCTTCTGGATTCGTTAATCACAAGTCGGATTTCCGTATTACTTAAAGTAATTTAATAAATAAAATTCCTTATAGGCAATAGAAGGACAAGAATTTTGAAGACTGCCCAATCTTGGAGTGGGATATGGTATCGTTTGACATGTTTAGCAAGGTATAGCGTCCAAGAAACAGCTGGTTGCCGGCTCAGGTTACAGCATTGAATGATTAATTATTATCAATGCCAACGGGAGACGCTGCGGTGTCTCAGTTAATTCTGCACTGACCGCTAGCATCCGTTATCAATTAACATCAATTATAGACGAAACATCGCGTCAGTCTATATATGCCATTATCCAACTTAACGTTTTGTTTGAAAAAAAGGAAGGCTTGTTGGTTTGAAAATTAGAATGACATAAGAAGAATTTACCATCCGTCAATCAGTGATATTTTTCGTTTGTTGTTCAAATGTATATTGTTGTTAAAAATAGCGCTGAGTTAGAGAATATTGCCACTCACAAATGCAATTTAACGTTTGTGGACTAATTTACCTTGAAGACAAACTAAAGTATTTGTAATTCAATGTACACTACAGCTGAAGTATTTTATTCGGTGATACACTAAAAAAATATATTTGCTGAGTCGGCCGCTTCAGCGTATTTGTTTGTCACCTTACTGTTTTATGTAACTTATGTATATATTTTTTTAACAGAAAAGTGTTTATTTTTTGGCACTATCATGCGATGTTGTATAAATCAGTGTGTGTTTGAAAAATGATGTATAGGCTTGCAAACTAATAACTATTTGCCTGCGTGGAGTACATATATTTATTTAAAGGAACAAGAATTTGAATGAAACATTGTAAATTGAAGAATAAAGATACACAAGAAGAAGCAGCTACTTAACGGTTTGTATATTTTCCCTTCGTTAGAGATAAAAGCAAGTCGTTTTTCCTACTGGAATAAATTAATTGAATGCGTTATATTAGGAAATAGTTTCATATATTCCTTTCCACAGAAATATTCTTTACTTTAAGTATACGAGATAACATTAATAAAATTGTAAGTAACCGAAAGCATTGTTTTAGATAAATGTTGTGAGAATTCGCATAATCTCATTCTCAGTGATGTGAATGTTTGTATAATACTTGTGTTATATCTACTTTATGCATGACTGTTTTCGCAAACGATTATGACAACAGCTGGGTTAACTTTACACATAGCATTAGACTACATTAAAAATTAATGCAGCGCATTGTGCTGCTATTTTACTGAAGTGCCAATTAACATACTTACTAATTACATAACCGCATAATTGGACACTGTTCCTTGCACATCTGCAGGAGTTAAATGGAGCCGTACAAACATAATGTAAGCGGAGGTTACTCTTTTTTCACTGACTGTAAAGATCATATTAATGTCGTATGTTGTGCAACGGAATTCTGATTTATTTTTAATTAATAAATTTGTGTTAGTGGTTATAATCACAAACAGAATCAACACCGTTAGCACACCACTGTAGAAAAATTATTCCGGTTAGCGATATCAAGCATCGCAGCTCATCATCAGATCGGAATAACAATAATGGTACTAGACAGTTGTATACGAAGCGTTTCCGGACACATGTATTGTTCTTTATTTTTGTTTGGAGAAGTATATCTGAAAGTGGAGATAATACTTCGTGAATCATAATATATACTTCCTAAATACCTAACTACGCAAGTAGGTCGGTATTGCGTTTAAGTGTTACATTCGTTCGTTCGTTTAACTCTAAAACTGGTAGACGAATTTTGTCAAATGAAGTATCAAATGGCACATCTTAAATCTGAAAGTGTAAAAGTGGATACAAAATTTTCCACAAGTGGCATTTGACGCTGCACATGACACCTTGCAAAATTTGGACAAACCTATCGAGTTTGTTATCATTTTAGTAATAAAGAGAAACGACATTTTCATTGTAACAGAAAGAAATTGATCTTAAAATTACTACCCGAATACTCCACGAAGACGATTATTATTAGTAATGAATTTACAGGATCTTTACAGCTGATGATGGTCAGAGTGATAAAATAATTGTTTGTATTTGTTTTGTTCTTTAAGAAGTGAGAGAAGAAAACGCTGTGTGTAGAATATTTGTTTAATGTAAGACTTGTATATTATTCATGTTTGTCATATCAAACAAATATTTTACTGCTTTTTTCATGAATTTTTTTTTCCTGTAGGGTAATTAGAAACTTTTATTTCAAGTAACACTGTCTTTTCCGCAGTCAGGATTTTTGTTGGAAAATAGTTATCCAATTATGTCTTGTTTTACTTTTAAATTGTCTGTGCATAGTACCGCCTATAATCTAAAATGTACATTTTTTAAGTACCAGTACTTGATATAATCCACAGGCAATAGTGATGCCAATAGGCATGAAGGAATATATGCCTATGACTAAATCATCTAGTTTGGTCTAGTAAGTTCTACCAACCTATAGAGGCCTATTTTGTATAGAATGGGTTTTATTTCCGTTTTGCTTGTTAATGTTATCATAATACTATATTCAGCTGTTTGCTTCAGCCTAGACAAGTTAGTTGTCTTTAAACATTTTCTAGTTGTTAATGTTTGTGTCTAAAGCCATCCTCTAGTGTGGTATAGTAGAGAAATATATAAGAAGTAATGTTAGGTATTTTTAATCATTTTTGCAGAAAAGTGTTTCCATAACATTATTTTTAAACAGCGTTCCTCGTTATGCCACTTTAAAGACTTATTTCTAATTTGCCATTAATAAATAAAATGAAAAATTTAGTTCCTATTTACTAAGTTATTACTTAGTGACAGAGACTATTCTGCGCTAAAATTAAGTGCGTCACAATGGCGTGAACTACTAGAATTGAATTAACGCGTGCCCCCACTGTCAAAATAATTGATTGTAACATTACCGATGATTTTTCTTGTTGTAATGTGAGTAACAGTGACTTAATGTTTAGGGAAAGAAATAAGTTTTTGAAACATCGTTGTTGCCATCAGCCAGTGTTGCAGAATATAGAAACATGGTTTTATAAATATTTTGTTATAGAAACGACGAGGAATTCATAAGAGAAGAAGATGTGTGAGTTCCTCGCGGAAGTAACAAGTAAAATGAAGACATCGTCGCGATCCCCTGCTAATGTAAGCAGATGACAAATGTTACAATAAAGAATTATTATTTAGAATTATTTGCAGTGGATGTGTCACCCAACAAGATTGATGGAGCTGTTTACACTGATCTAATGCACTCCTGAATTCCCCTCCCGATGTTTGACAACGATTAATATCAGTCTAGTAGTACATATGCGCAGTCTTCTTCTAATGCTGTAAGGAAGAAGAGAGAGAGAGGAGAGAGAGAGAGAGAGAGAGAGAGAGAGAGAGAGAGAGAGAGAGAGAGAGAGAGAGAGAGAGAGAGAGAGAGTGAGAGAGAGACAGACAGACAGACAGACAGAGAGGGAGAGAGAGCGTAAGGCATAGAGAGAAAGACATTTTTAAGAGAGATTATGTTGATAATCGTGAACAGCATATCGATATTGTAAAGCTCCATCGGAGGTAGGCAATTTCTTGCAGGTTTATACGTTTGCTTAAGAATAACCGTTGTAAAAGAGTAATTGTCTTTTCGCAACAAGTCTTAGTTCCGCTTCAGGAGGCACGACAAAGTTAAGGACTGTCGCAGAGATTTGCTGTAAGCACCCGAATACTACACGCAAACAGATCGGACGCAAAGAGTACGTATATCATTCCCTCTACCTGATATAATACAAATGTTATACCTATTCAGTAAAAAGTTAAAAAATTATTAAAAATATGACTTGTACTGAGTTAACTTTTAAGATGTAGTAAAATTGGATAAAGGATAAGACCAGATTTTGTTGAGAATTTATTGCTGAGGGCGCCTGAGTTATGACGGCAACATATGTGTACAAGAACTTTATCTAAGGGAAAAGTATTGATTTGATGTGTAGAAATATACTTGTATTATGCACATTACGCCTATAATACATTTAATGACAAGTGACATTCGCTGAAATCTTATTTCTTGCCTCGATAAATTTAGCGTTCTTGACCTGTTGAGACTTTAAGGTGTGGATACTACTAATGTTAAAACGCACATCTACCTTCTTGGACGCTAGATATCTGTTGGTGACGGACCAATATCTAATACTCCTTTTATCTTCAGTCAAGTGCCTATTGGCAGATAACAAAGAATAACACACATTTTGCTTACAGTGTCCTTAATATCATCCAACTTTCCTATCCTATTGTTTGCTCTGATTATCTTATAAGTTTTCTTAATACACTATGCTCCTTCTTCACGCCGTTTTCCCTTTCGTACTGTTAGGATTAATTTACAAGTAATTTCATAAACCGTCGTAAACACATTTCCAACAGCCTTTCTGTCCCTACAACTGATTTTTAGGGTCATCGTTCAGACCGACATTTTGAAAACTGCAAATAATTTCTTCTGGACATACAGCACCAGAATGTTATATCTAAGTCGTATTACACTTTATCTCAGTGTAACTGGTGTCTCTCTTGCAAGCAGTAAATCCTCAAGTTTGTTGAATGCAGTTCGTTCGTTTGCAATTCTGCTTTTGATTTCATCTATGCAACTCTCTTAGAAATTCAGTAAGCTGTCTAAGTATTAAAAACTGCTAATTTTATTATTCTGTTTGATTTTTCAGTTTCCAATATTAAAATATGTTTAATTAAAAGTACCACATTTTTTAGATTATCATGATACTTTTCTTAGTTGTCTATAAAATAAAAATAATGAAAATTAAGAAATAATAATAATATTGACGAATTTTTGGTTAGAAGTCTGAAAGGGTAGATTGCCATACGCATTCAAAGAAAGAAATGTGCAACCTCCTATTACAATGTAGAGCATTACATCCTCCCATTATGGCCTCAGGATATTAGCTAAGATACTTATTTCCACAGACTGAGTCGATCTGGGGACTGGAAAATTTACTTTGTTTTTATGGTGTTGTCCGAAAATCGTTTATTAACTTAAACTAAAATTAATTTGTATTTTTTTCGTATTCCTATGTCTTCTGCGTATTGAATAGCATAGACTAAAATACTTTATTTTCTCTGTAAAGCCAAAAGAAGATCGTAAGTACAGGGAAGTTTTAACCGGGTACATTACCATTATCGTTATTGTCATGTCTTCTCTGCATCCTGAGGTAATTATTGTAGCATTTCAGTTCTCCAAAAATACTGTAACATTTTTAATAATGTTAGAACGCTTTTTGTTATTATATCTGTCTGGTGTCAGGTTATGGTAAACAGCAAAGAAACCTCTGGTTATTTTAAAAGCCATAATGTCTAGAATATGAGGTCACCCAAATATTGACTCCCAGGTGAAGCTGTCTCTTGTTATGGTAGCGATGATACGTATTGCATGTCTTGTAGTGAAGAGGGTGGAAGCCATCATCGATGTATCGCCGAAAACAATTGTCATGTATTCTTCCCAACACTGGCATTATCTGGAATCTTCAAACTGGTGGTGGAGGAGGAGGAGGAGGAATTGAGGAAAGAACACAATACGTCGATAAGCTATCAAAACTTTTAGAAAAAAAGGAAGGGTGACGCTGTCAACAATAAGGTGTGATAATCCACTGCACTCCTCACAAATGTCAGGAGGTGACTGTAGATAGAAACTGTAGACAAATTTTAAGAATTCATTAGCTTAAAAAGTCACCAGTAACTAAACAATGCTGGTTCACTTTTATCCATGCCCCATTTAGTTTTACGAGAAATTCTTTTAAAGTTGGACGCTCAGGGGTGATTTACAGCGTCTGTAATTACTGTAAGAAACTGATGTAAAATGCCGTTGTTATACAGGTGTACAAATATCGCTTTTGTTTATAGAAAATTGTTGGAACTAAGCTCATGCTATATTTTAAAATATTTTTTTTTGTATCTGTCAAATATCAAAGACAATATTCAATAAAATTTATTATGTTTGAGCCGAAACATTCAGATGATATGAAATACTTATTAGTTTATTTCTGTGTTACGAGTGTTACCATTTGTTTGCATACTTTACTTCACTTTGTTTGTTTACTTTATGCTTTTTAAAATTGCTGGATTTGTAAAGGCTACAACTAACTCAGATGACAAAAATAAATATTTTTTTATTTTATATGTACATCATTTATCTTGTATTAGAATGTGTATTTCTCTTTCTCGAGAAGATAACATGCCCGCAAATTTACTTCTAGTTTCCTCCAACCTCCTCTATCAAGGCGTCATCAGTTACATCATATTAGCTTCATATATTTACAAACAAATGTTGAAAAATTTGTTATAAAACTTTCATGATACAAAAGTGTTTTTATTAATAAGATAATTCATTACCTACATATCGCTAAACGAACACAAAATTTAATTCAAGCATATTACTAAATTTTATAAATGCACTGTCATAAGAATTGTCGTGAAGTCTTTATAATGTTCCGCATGATTCAGAATATTACCAACACTGCGTTTAATTAATGTTTTCCTTACACAGTTTTGTAGCAGTCTTAGTATGGAACGTTAGTATGGAGCCTACACATTAGATGGACGGAGGAACTATTTAATAAATTTATATTTCGTCGTTAAACAAGAGTATAAACAACTAACATTGCTGCTAACTGAGCGTTTTGCCGGTTTATACAGCCGCAACACATTGGGTGGACGAGTGTGTCCCCCTCCCGTTTGTACAGTCACTACTATTATTACTGAGAGGTCAATGACCACACGCAGTAAAACAATGCCGATGTCTGAGCCCGCAACACAAGACGGTCCAAGTACACATCAGTTCGAAAGCAATGCTAGGCTTTTCTTCAAGTTTCCCTACTAATATTGATCGGATTTAAATATATCCAATTACTAAACTATTTATTCTGTGATATAATTAACATTAGTTTATTTCGTTTCCAGGACTGTTGCCGCCGGCAACAGCGGTTACATGGACGCCACGCTACTGGATGATACCCTGAATGACCACCAATTACCAGATTAAGGTTAAAAAAGTAATACTCATAGCTTGTAATAAATCCACGAGCTCAACTGCTTTCATCAGTGAATACGAAGTAATCAGTGAATGCTTTCATAGATTAAGAAAACGAAACTTCAATTTTTAAGTTCTAAATGCTTTGTTGGGAAACATTTATTATTATTTTATACTATACTATGTTTATTTTATATTGTCACTATATCTTGCAGTTAAAGTAATAAAAGCAATGAGAAACAACTTTAATTATTAAGAGAATTAGAATATTATAAATAATTACATAATAATCACAGTTTAAAAAAAATGTCAACTTAACACAATGTCACCTCTTATTTTGTTATATGTTTTTTCAGTTTAGTATTTTGAATATTTACTACATTACTTACTATGCAAGAATAATATTTATTGTTATTAACTTTAATTATTTAGAAAAACGGTTTTTCTTACACATTTTGTTGCTGTCCTCTTGTGAACACGATAACGCGCTGGCAAATCCTTCTCCCTTCACCTCTCAATTCTCTTCAGATTTTCCCTCTCTGTTCTTTTCTAATATATATTAAATTCTTTCCCTCGCCATTCAGGTTTTCCTTTGTTTGTCTATTAGTTGATGATAATAGGAATGTAAGGAGAAGTAAGTGTTTTGGGTCCAAGACGCACACGTGTGGAATTAAACATTTAAATCTGAATCTGCCGGACATTTGCCATCACACAAAAATATAAATGTGTGATTGTGACGTTTTGAACACCTAACAATTGGCAGCCTTATTCAGGCTAATTATAAAGTAAGATATGTAAACAAGTAAATAATATTCTATCAGCGAGCGACAGAAAGTCAAAACATAATAATAAAAAATTACAAAAATATATAATCAAATGATTAAATAACACGACTAAATAGTTATTAGAGAAAACACACAACACTCAAACACACAAACACAATGCACACGAACACTTGCACACTAACAGTGTCAACAAAACACTGCGACAGGGACGCAACGAGCCTAACCCTTTTACAGAAAAGTGAAAGTAAACGGCAAACACCGCCTACTCACAAACTGCTAAGGCACCCAGCAACTAAAGTGGTTTACTAATTGAATTAAGCCAGGTTTCAAAATTCCACTACAAAGTTGACTGATACATTTATTTTTTGTAACAATAAAAGCAACTTACTTAAAATTTGAGAATCTTTACTGTAATATGTTAAACGTTTTTGGTTATGTGAATTTGTATATGGGAAGAGGTGTTGCTGAGTAACAAAAATATGATAATCGGATGAGGGTGAACTAAGAGGAAGAACCAAAAATATATACAGTGGTAGGAAAATAAAGAAGGAAACTCATTAAAATTAATACCAAATAATTATTAGGTATTTTCAGCGTTCAAAATGTTTTTACCATTCTGTGGATTAAATAATGTCCGAAGAGATAAAAAGTGATATGCTGAAAATAGTGAGGAATAAACTAAACGTATTGAGACACAGGTAACTAGCTGCAGAACTCGCTCCGTATTTTGAACAAAGTGCATTTATTATTACATAAATTTTGACATTAGATAGTTGTTCAATTGTAGAATATAGTTGAATATAGAGTATAGTAGTATACTGTTCAATTATTTATTACAGTTGTATTACAAACATTACAAAAATCGTTATTTTTCTATATTTATTTATTTAGTGATACAACAATAGTCAGGCACAGAGTTGTAATATTTGTAAAGAGTTTAAACACTACAAATTCTAAGTTACAGTTTGAGTTTGAGTTACAGATCTTTTAGTCTGACACCCTGTTAGATTTCACAATTTTTTTTTCAATTGTTCTTCCTTTTTTGGACCCTCGATCCCAAAATTTTGAAATATCTAAAACCTAAGATGCAGATGTTAGTTAAAATTCTCTTAAATTTAATACTTTTAGTTTTATTACTGCTAGATAGAGTGAGAAATGTAGAGATAAGACAAGCGATGGGAATCGACCTTGATATTATAGAAACAATGGAAGCAAGAAGACTGAGTTGGATTAGAGGCATAAAAAGAATGTCGGATGAGAGATAGCCAAGGAAGGTATGGAAATGGACCCCAACCTTTGGAAGAAAAAAAGGAAGACCTAAACATTCATGGAAAATGGACGTCGAAGATGCAATGAATGCAAGAGAACTTAATAGAAATATTTAGACAGGCGCCGGTGGAAGCTAGGATGCGAGAGGCGGCACCAGCTCTAATTAAATCGCCTAAAAAAAAGTTTTATCACTTTACATGGGTTGTTACGACTTTTTCACAATTTTTATCACATGACGTGTGCCTCCCACCTCTATTTTTAGAGGGATCAATCTCCAAAACAATAAGCTTCTGTAGGGTAAAAGGATTGACACTTACGCCAAGTTTTTCAAAATCGGCTGACGCGTTCAAAAGTTATCGTGAGGCAAATCCCAAACATAAACAGACAGACAAATGCCAAACTATTGAGCCGAAACTGAGAACTCACTTTGCTTGTTCAGATAGGAACATTAGTTGGTTGGTATGGATTCAGCTGTTGAGAAACTAAAGGCAGAACGAATCAAAGAAGGAAAGTGGCAAAATGTCTGAGTTTATTCTACGGAACAAGGATAACCACAAACAGTGACAGTTACCTAAATGACGCTAAAGTATGGGATGTAGGTAAAACCAGTTATAGAAAACTGTTATCTATAAAACTCGATTCTTGAAGACAAAGTTTGGTGTGTCATGAATAAAAGAAAAGGAATTGAGATATTAGAAGAAACAGAATATTAAAAAAGACAACGCAGAATACGTAAAGAAGTCAACGTGTAAGGCTTAATATGCCTTATATATTTGGATCTTAATATGCCAAATCTCACACTCCTCCGTGCTCGCAATATGCTTAAAAAGGGGTACAAAGTTTTCTCTTCACGTATTAATATATAGATAATGATATTATTAGTCTTATTTAAAATTGAAGTTAGAATTCTAAGCATAAAGGCCGTGTATGGCGTTGAGATGTATTTATATGTATTGTCCACAGGTGCCCTATGTATGTCCGTGTTTTTTCATTCCTTATGTCTTTTGAGGATACTATTTATTATTGTTTCTTTGTAACTATTTGTGATTGAATGTGTTTAATGGTATTCAGTTCATCATAGTAGTCCTCATTACTGAGAGGCAATGACAGAAGGCGGCTAATCATGCTGTGAAAGCGGCCATTTTTGTTGGACAGTGGATGATAAGATGTGGCATGTATAATTGTATCAGTTGCTGTAGGTTTCCTGTAAATATTAAACTGCAAAGTATTATTGTTCTTAGTGACAGTCAAATCCAGAAAATTTAATTCCCCATTGTCCTCGTTCTCCAGCGTAAACTGTATATTACAATTAATACTGTTCAAATATTTCTGTAACCGGTCTATTTGTCGACGTGTGCCTTTATAAATTAAAAAGGTATCGTCAACATATCGGCCATAAAAAATTATATTATCATTATACTTATTATTGGTAAAAATGAAAGAATTTTCTAAATGGTTTAGATATATATCAGCAAGAAGGCCAGAAAGTGGCGAACCCATTGCTACACCGTCATGCTGGGTAAAAAATTGTTTATCAAGTGTGAAATAATTCTGGTCAAGAACCAACTTCAAAAGGTCCATCAATTCATTTGTACTATCGACATCCAACTTATTAGCGTTAACAAGGTTACTTCTTAATATTCGTAATGTATCGGCCACCGGTATGTTCGTGTACAAGTTAACAATATCAAAAGAAGCCAGTTTGTATTGAGGTTCAATCATTAAATTCTTCACTTTATTAACAAAATCAACATTATTGATTATGCTATGACTTTTTTATGTTTATATTATGTTTTATAATATTGTAATATGATAGATTATCCACTTAATAAAGAATGAAATATGATCATAGATAAATATCAAATAAAATAACTATCAAAGAAAAATCCAAATGAAAACAAATAAGTATCACAATAAAATACAATAATAACTTGAAAAAGTAAAAATAAAGAGAAAACACTATGCAACAAATGTGTGTAAAGAGAAATAAACCCCAAAAAACTAAAATAAATTAAGGAAAATACCCAGGTAGGATAGGAGTAAGTAAGGAAAATACCCAGAACAAAACCAACGTACGTAATAACTATATGGTAATGAAGAAACAAAGAATGAATAAGGAAGATACCCAGAACAAACCAAAATACCTAATAAACAGAAATGAGTTTGAAGATACAAAATAGTAGGAGGAGAAGACTACAACAAATACTCAAAGGAAACCCAGCAAGGAGAAAACAAAAACCCCAAAGGAAATTAAATGTCACAAATGAAAGTATAGGACCCCAAAACAGAAATAATGTAAAATAAATATAAACAAAAGTGTTTAGAGTTATAAGTAAAAGTGCACCCATGAAAGTTATTGTATAATGAATAAAAAACAAATCTTAACAGTCCTCTATAAATAAAATTCTTGATAATATAAAACTATAAAACTGATTAGTGATAGTATCAAGAATTAACAGGGGACAAGTGCAAGTTATTATATTATAGTAAATAAACCTCAAGAAAGTGCATTAAATGCTTAAACTTAATAAAAATGTACCTTTAAACAACTTTAAAGTTTTAATTTAACTTCATGAATACTATTTAATAGAATAGTATTATGAAAGGCAAAGACTAATGTTTCTAATAAAGTGCCACTCTTTATCTAATAACATGCACTGAAATGAGTAAGATAAATAGAGAGCAGGTAGTTAATAAGTAAAGTGACAAGGGATACACCCTAAAATAAAATAAGAACGGATAAGACTGCACACAAGTAATTTTAAGAAACGTTTAAATATGAAGAAACAAATGTGTTATGTTTCTAGTTAAATCAATGAACTATATACATAACTGTTGAAATAGAGAGTAATGTTCTAATATTCTAAAATGTTTATTATGTTTAATAGTTTTAATCAAGAATGCAATGTCTGAGTGTGGATACCATTCTTTTATTATAAAATGTTTATTAGGAGTTACTAGAAATAATCAAGACTAGAATGTCTGAGCTTAAATAACATGTTTTTAATGACAAATAATTGTTAAGTATTATTAGTTGAAATTCAATACTAAATGTTCTTGTAGTAAAGTAAGGAATTGTTAATTAACATTGTATTAGAATAGAAGGTCAGAAAGGGTATAAACAAGCTGTATTATTAAAAAAGCTTGTATGTAAAACCAGATAAAATCTAGGCCAAATGGTAATTCTAAACTACAATATAATTGATGAATCAAGTCCAGTAAGCTAGTTAAACTGATGAAATTTATGTAAGGTAAATCAGTCACAGAATAATATAATGTAAATTATACTTTAAAAAGATATTGTAAAAGGATAGGAAGAATTATGAGAAAAATTGCAAATGTAATACTGAAAATTCAGAGTGGGGAGTCATAAATTATTGAATAATATTGAAAAGGATAACCAATTAATATAATTACAAGAAATTAAGGGAAGATAAACATTTTATGTCAATATGAGATCTAGTACAATCATAAATATAACATATAAAATGGCAAACATTTGGGGAAGAACAGGAAGTAAATTTTAAAGCCTACTTTTTCAAAATGAAAGAAATATAGCATTTTAGATAAAAAACTTTGAAAAACTAACATATTTGGTATCAAATCAAACAGAATGAACTAAAAAAAGAGATTATGTATTTAGTATTTCATAAAATTAAATAATAGCAAAAATATATTCAGTAATATAATGTAAATTTTTCGAATGTAGCGGAAGCAAAACGGATTCAAAACAATGTATTGCTAATATTAATTTGGCTAAGACGTTGTCAGGAGACGAACGAAATGAGAACAGTTGGACCTTGTCGAGCACACTTGAACGAGATATTTGCTAATATTAAACTATAAAGCAGACAAATATGGCGATCAATATTTATATGGAAAATACAGAAAGCATACAATGACACTTACCGAGTAAACGTAGAAGGAAACTCTCCTTAAGGAAACGCATGTAATCGTCTTATGGAACATACAGTATTCCAATTTTAAACACAGCGGCATGAATTGCAAAGAAATGTGTGTACTTCCTGTTCCCAAATAAACGTTGTTCCACCTTCAGAAACAAATATGTCAATTATATAAAAGTCTTTGGGCATAAAAGAATATTTGTGCAACAAATGCATACATTTGCTGTCACGTGTGATTCATGTGTACAGAGATTCTATCGTTTTCACGGCACGGGAATGCCATCTATATAATTTTCAATTTCGATATATGTGTACGTAAATTTAAGGTTCATGCAGTAAATAAAATTATCCGTTCAAATAATTTGGCAACAGCACTTCTGTTTCACGAAAATCCCTGTTTACATTAGTCTGGATATATTCTACGTCCCATATTATATTTTCGCAATAACAACAAGACGATTAATTCTATATTTGCGAAGCAATTTTTATTATATATTTTTTAAAATGTATCTCCGTACATGAAGAACGCTGAAACGTTACTGCACGACTTATAACCCTTAACTGGAAAACTCAAGAGCATTCCTATATAGAATAATATTATTAATATAGCCTACAATTTCATAGACTGTTAGGCGTATATGAAGACCAATATATTCCCGAATCCCTGTGTCATAAAAAGAAATACTAAAAACTGTTATTAATTCTAATTGCGGCCAGTGAATGCGCTTATGCATGAGCATTTAATAATAATTACCATTAATTTAAAATCTTACAGTTTTTTTTACCGTAATTGTTGCTAAATTTCCTCATTCCTCATAGGAAGTTTATTATCGTTTAGGATTGTGATTGAGTAGAAAACAATCACTAAAATAATACATGGTTTAGCATCTTCTTTGCCAAATCATATATTAACATTACTATCTAATTTAATATATGTATAACACCTCTTCATACCCCTTGAACATGACTCTGCTATTGACCACAGCTTTTCTCCGGGCACAGATTAACAGATTTTGTTCATATTGCGTAATTGCGTATTAATGTAACTTTAATGTCTCCTGAAGTAATTATCAGTGTCACCTACGGCTGACAATTACTCATTTGAAAATTTTTGAGTTTCAGTATTTACGGATTGGGCCTTCCTTTTGATTCTCAGCTCTGCTAGTGCACTTCCAATAGTGACAATTTTATGTTCTTCACTTTCTTGTGTCTAGTTGCCGTTCATTGCTGTCGTATGCATTATCTCAAAGCAAAATTAACTTTCAGGTTTTTCTAAAACCAGACGATATAAAATAACTTTATCTCCTCTTTTTAGAAAGAGCATACAGGTATGCTAACAACCTTGAAACTAATATATGTCCGTAATAATCCTGATGATTGGCGTGTACATAAAATTTAGTTAAAAAAATTCACCATTACAAACACACTCACAAATAGGCAAAAAGATAAAGAAAAGTCTACATTATTTATTTATGTTATATTTCTCACCAAACATTTTCGCATGTGGTAACTTGTAGATTGTAGTTGGTATCTGCTGATAACGAAGGCCATGAGGGTCTGTGTTTAGCACGTTTTCTTGACGGGTATGCAAGACTAGCTCTCTTCATCGTCACGTCATAGTTCAGCCTACACACACAAACTTCGGACATGTATATATATCTGGCGTACGATATGTGCATACAAGCGTATGCACATACACGTACAGCATTCATACATGTATAGACGTATATACTCTTCACTTACGTATATCGAAATATACTGTAAGGAAGAATACATATGCCATACCCTCATTCACACACGCAAACACCCATTCAGACAGAATATATATACAGTAAGCATACAATGACACTAACCGAGTAAACGTAGAAGGAAACTCTCCTTAAGGAAACGCATGTAATCATCTTATGGAACATACAGTTTTCGCATTTTAAACACAGCGGCATGAATTGCAAAGAAATGTATGTACTTCCTGTTCCCAAATAAACGTTGTTCCACCTGCAGAAACAAATATGGCAAATTATATAAAAGTCTTTGGGCATAAAAGAATAATTGTTCAACAAATGTATACATTTTGCAGTCATGTGTGATTCATGTGTACAGAGATTCTATCGTTTTCATGGCACGAGAATGCCATCTTAATAGTTTTCAATTTCGCTATATGTGTACGTAAATTTAAAGTTCATGCAGTAAGTAAAGTTATCCGATCAAATATGTTGGCAACAGCACCTCTGTTTCACGAAATTCCCTGTTTACGTTAGTCTGGATATATTCTACATACCATATTCTACTTTCGCAATAACAACAAGACGATTACTTCTATATTTGCGAAGCAATTTTTATTATATATTTGTTTATATGTATCTCCGTACGTGAAGAATGCTGAAACTAAAGCATTACTTGTAATCCCTAACTGGAAATCTCAAGAGCATTCCTGTATAGAAAATATTATTAATATTGCCTACAATTTCATAGAGTGTTAGGCGTATATGAAGACCGATATATTCCCGAATCCCTGTGTCGTAAAAAGAATACTAAAGACTGTTATTAATTCTAAATGCGGCCAGTGAATTCGCCTATGCATGAGCATTTAATAATAATTAACATTAATTTACAATCTTACATTTTTGTTTACCATAAGTATTTGATAAATTTTCCACTTTCCTCTTAGCAACGTTATTCTCGTTTAGTTGTGATTGAGTAAACAACAATCAATAAAATAATACATGGTTTATGCATCTTCTTTTCCAAATCATATATTAACATTACTTTATAATTTAATAGATTTATAACACCTCTTCATACCCCTTGTACACCACTTTGCTATTGACCACAGGTTTTCTCCTGCACAGATTAATAGATTTTCTTCATCTTGCGTATTAACGTAGCTTTAATGTCTCCTGAAATAATTATCAGTGTCACCTACTGCTGACAATTATTCATTTAAAAATTATTGTGTTTCAGTATTTACGGTTTGGGCCTTCCTTTTGATTCTCAGCTCTGCTAGTGCACTTCCAATAGTGACAAGTTTATGTTCTTCATTTTCTTGTGTCTAGTTGCAATTCATTGCTGTCGTATGCATTATCTCAAAGCAAAATTAACTTTCAGATTTTTCTAAAAGCAGACGGTATAAAATAACTTTATCTCCTGTTTTTAGAAAGAGCATAGAGGTATGCTAACAACCTTGAAACAAATATATGTCCGTAATAAACCTGATGATTGGCGTGTAGATAAAATTTTTTTAAAAAAATTCACAGTTACAAACACACTCACAAATAGGCAAAAAGAATAACAATAGTATGTATTATTTATCTATTTTATATTACTCACCAAACATTTTCGCATGTGATAACATGTAGATTTTAGTTGGTATCTGCTGGTAACGAAGGCCATGAAAGTCTGTGTGTAGCACGTTTTCTTGACGGGTATGCAAGACTAGCTCTCTTCACCGTCACGTCATATTTCAGCCTACACACAATCTTCGGACATGTATATATATCTGTCGTACGGTATGTGCATACAAGCGTATGCACATACACGTACAGCATTCATACTTGTATAGACGTATATACCCTTCACTTACGTATATCGAAATATACTGTAAGGAAGAATACAAATGCCATACCCTCATTCACACACGCAAACACGCATTCAGACAGAATATATATACAGTAAGCATACAATGACACTTACCGAGTAAACGTAGAAGGAATCTCTCCTTAAGGAAACGCATGTAATCGTATTATGGAACATACAGTATTCGCGTTTTAAACACAGCGGCATGAATTGCAAAGAAATGTATGTACTTCCTGTTCCCAAATAAACGTTGTTCCACCCGCATAAACAAATGTGACAAATTATATAAAAATCATTTGGTCATAAAGAATATTTTTCCAAAAAATGTATACAATTTGCTGTCACGTGTGATTCATTTGTACAGAGATTCTACCGTTTTCACGGCACGATAAATAAACAAATATTATATATATTTTTTTAAATGTATCTCCGTAAGTGAAGAATGCTGAAACGTTAATGCATGACTTGTAATCCCTAACTGGAAATTTCAAGAGCATTCCTATATAGAACTGTATTATTAATATTGCCTAAAATTTCATAGAGTGTTAGGCTTATATGAAGACCGATATAATATTCCGTCGTAAAAAGAAATAATAAAGACTGTTATTAATTCCAATTGCGGCCAGAGAATTCGCCTATGCATGAGCATTTAATAATAATTACCATTAATTTACAATCTTACAGAATTGTTTACCATAATTGTTTGATAAATTTTCCTCATTCCTCTTAGGAACGTTATTCTCGTTTAGGTATGTGATTTTGTAGAAAACTATCACTAAAATAATACATGGTTTATGCATCTCCTTTTCCAAATCATATATTAACATTACTTTCTAATTTAATAGATTTATTACACCTCTTCATAACCCTTAAACACCACTTTGCTATTGACCACAGGTTTTCTCCCTCTCAGATTAATAGATTTTGTTCATGTTGCGTTTTAATGTCTCCTGAAAAAATTATCAGAGTCACCTACTGCTGACAGTTACTCATTTGAAAATTATTGTGTTTCAGTATTTACGTATTGGGGCTTCCATTTAATTCTCAGCTCTGCTAGTGCACTTTCAATAGTGACAAATTTATGTTCTTCACTTTCTTGTGTCTAGTTGCCGTTCATTGCTGTCGTATGCATTATCTCAAAGCAAAATTAACTTTCAGATTTTTCTAAAACCAGACGATATAAAATAACTTTATCTCCGGTTTTTAGAAAGAGCATAGAGGTGTGCTAACAACCTTGAAACAAATCTATGTCCGTAATAAACCTGATGATTAGCGTGTACATAAAATTTAGTTAAAAAAAATTCACAGTTACAAACACACTCACAAATAGGCAAAAAGAATAAGAAAACCTATATTATTTATCTATTTTTTATTAATCACCAAATATTTTCGAAAGTGATAACTTGTAGATTATAGTTGGTATCTGCTGGTAACGAAGGCCATGAAGGTCTGTGTTTAGCAGGTTTTCTTTACGGGTATGCAAGACTAGCTCCCTTCATCGTCACGTCATAGTTCAGCCTACACACACAAACTTCGGACATGTATATATATCTGTCGTACGGTATGTTCATACAAGCGTATGCACATACACGTGCAGCATTCATACTTGTATAGACGTATATACCCTTCACTTACGTATATCGAAATATACTGTAAGGAAAAATACATATGCCATACCCTCATTCACACACGCAAACACCCATTCAGACAGAATATATATACAGTAAGCATACAATGACACTTACTGAGTAAACGTATAAGGAAACTCTCCTTGAGGAAACGCATGTAATCCTCTTATGGAACATAAAGTATTCGCATTTTAAACACTAAGGAATGAATTGCAAAGAAATGTATGGACTTCCTGTTCCCAAATAAACGTTGTTCCACCTGCAGAAACAAATTATATAAAAATCGTTTGGTCATAAAAGAATATTGTTCCAACAAATGTATACATTTTACTGTCACGTGTGATTCATGTGTACATAGATTCTGTCGTTTTCATGGCACGAGAATGCCATATAAATAGTTTTCAATTTCGATATATGTGTACGTAAATTTAAGGTTCATGCAGTAAGTAAAGATATCCGATCAAATAAGTTGGGAACAGCACCTCTGTTTCACGAAATTCCCTGTTTACATTAGTCTGGGTATATTCTAGGTCCCATATTCTACATTCGCAATAACAACAAGACGATTACTTTTATATTTGCGAAGCAATTTTTATTATATATTTTTTTTTTAAATGTATCTCCGTACGTGAAGAATGCTGAAACGTTAATGCATGACTTGTAATCCCTAACTGGAAATCTCAAGAGCATTCGTATATAGAATTATATTATTAATATTGCCTACAAATTCATAGAGTGTTAGGCGTATATGAAGACCGATATAATATTCCCGAATCCCTGTGTCGTAAAAAGAAATAATAAAGACTGTTATTAATTCAAATTGGGGATAGTGAATTCGCCTATGCATGAGCATTTAATAATAATTACCATTAATTTACAATCTTACAGATTTGTTTACCATAATTATTTGATAAATTTTCATCATTCCTCTTAGGAATATTATTCTCGTTTAGGATTGTGATTGAGTAGAAATCAATCACTAAAATAATACATGGTTTATGCATCTTCTTTTCCAAATCATATATTAACATTACTTTCTATTTTAATAGATTTATAACACCTCTTCATTACCCTTGAACACCACTTTGCTATTGACCACAGGTTTTCTCCTCCTCAGATTAATAGATTTTGTTCATGTTGCGTATTAATGTAGTTTTAATGTCTCCTGAAATAATTATCAGTGTCACCTACTGCTGACAGTTACTCAATTGAAAATTATTGTGTTTAAGTATTTACGGTTTGTGCCTTCCTTTTGATTTTCAGCTCTGCTAGTGCACTTCCATTAGTGACAAATTTATGTTCTTCACATTCTTGTGTCTAGTTACCGTTCATTGCTGTCGTATGCATTATCTCAAAGCAAAATTAACTTTCAGATTTTTCTAAAACCAGACGATATAAAATAACTTTATCTCCTGTCTTTAGAAAGAGCATATACGTATGCTAACAACCTTTAAACAAATATATGTCCGTAATAAACCTGATGATTGGCGTGTACATAAAATTTAGTTAAAAAAATTCACCGTTACAAACACACTCACAAATAAGCAAACAGAATAAGAAAAGTCTATATTATTTATTTATTTTATATTACTGACCAAACATTGTCGCATGTGATAACTTGTAGAATGTAGTTGGTATCTGCTGGTAACGAAGGCCATGAAAGTCTGTGTTTAGCACGTTTTCTTGACGGGTATTCAAGACTAGCTCTCTTCATCGTCACGGCACAGTTCAGCCTACACACACAAACTTCGGACATGTATATATATCTGACGTACGGTATGTTCATACAAGCGTATGCACATACACGAGCAGCATTCATACTTGTATAGACGTATATACCCTTCACTTAAGTATATCGAAATATACTGTAAGGAAGAATACATATGCCATACCCTCATTCACTCACGCAAACGCCCATTCAGACAATATATATATACAGTAAGCATAAAATGACACTTACCGAGTAAACGTAGAAGGAAACTCGCCTTAAGGAAACGCAAGTAATCGTCTTATGGAACATACAGTATTCGCATTTTAAACATTACGGCATGAATTGCAAAGGAATGTATGTACTTCCCGTTCCCAAATAAACGTTGTTCCACCTGCAGAAACAAATATGACAAATTATATAAAAACCGTTTGGTCATAAAAGAATATTTGTCCAAAAAATGTATACATTTTACAGTCACGTGTGATTCATGTGTACAGAGATTCTATCGTTTTCACGGCACGAGAATGCCATCTAAATAGTTTTCAATTTCGATATATGTGTACGTAAATTTAAGGTTCATGCAGTATGTAAAGATATCCGATCAAATAATTTGGGAACAGCACCTCTGTTTCACGAAATTCCCTGTTTACATTAGTCTGGGTATATTCTACGTCCCATATTCTACATTCGCAATAACAAGAAGACGATTACTTTTATATTTGCGAAGCAATTTTTATTATATATATTTTTTAAGTGTATCTCCGTACGTGAAGAATGCTGAAACGTTAATGCATGACTTGTAATCCCTAACTGGAAATCTCAAGAGCATTCCTATATAGAATTATATTATTAATATTGCCTACAAATTCATAGAGTGTTAGGCGTATATGAAGACCGATATAATATTCCCGAATCCCTGTGTCGTAAAAAGAAATAATAAAGACTGTTATTAATTCAAATTGGGGATAGTGAATTCGCCTATGCATGAGCATTTAATAATAATTACCATTAATTTACAATCTTACAGATTTGTTTACCATAATTATTTGATAAATTTTCATCATTCCTCTTAGGAATATTATTCTCGTTTAGGATTGTGATTGAGTAGAAATGAATCACTAAAATAATACATGGTTTATGCATCTTCTTTTCCAAATCATATATTAACATTACTTTCTATTTTAATAGATTTATAACACCTCTTCATTACCCTTGAACACCACTTTGCTATTGACCACAGGTTTTCTCCTCCTCAGATTAATAGATTTTGTTCATGTTGCGTATTAATGTAGTTTTAATGTCTCCTGAAATAATTATCAGTGTCACCTACTGCTGACAGTTACTCAATTGAAAATTATTGTGTTTAAGTATTTACGGTTTGTGCCTTCCTTTTGATTTTCAGCTCTGCTAGTGCACTTCCATTAGTGACAAATTTATGTTCTTCACATTCTTGTGTCTAGTTACCGTTCATTGCTGTCGTATGCATTATCTCAAAGCAAAATTAACTTTCAGATTTTTCTAAAACCAGACGATATAAAATAACTTTATCTCCTGTCTTTAGAAAGAGCATATACGTATGCTAACAACCTTTAAACAAATATATGTCCGTAATAAACCTGATGATTGGCGTGTACATAAAATTTAGTTAAAAAAATTCACCGTTACAAACACACTCACAAATAAGCAAAAAGAATAAGAAAAGTCTATATTATTTATTTATTTTATATTACTGACCAAACATTGTCGCATGTGATAACTTGTAGAATGTAGTTGGTATCTGCTGGTAACGAAGGCCATGAAAGTCTGTGTTTAGCACGTTTTCTTGACGGGTATTCAAGACTAGCTCTCTTCATCGTCACGGCACAGTTCAGCCTACACACACAAACTTCGGACATGTATATATATCTGACGTACGGTATGTTCATACAAGCGTATGCACATACACGAGCAGCATTCATACTTGTATAGACGTATATACCCTTCACTTAAGTATATCGAAATATACTGTAAGGAAGAATACATATGCCATACCCTCATTCACTCACGCAAACGCCCATTCAGACAATATATATATACAGTAAGCATAAAATGACACTTACCGAGTAAACGTAGAAGGAAACTCGCCTTAAGGAAACGCAAGTAATCGTCTTATGGAACATACAGTATTCGCATTTTAAACATTACGGCATGAATTGCAAAGGAATGTATGTACTTCCCGTTCCCAAATAAACGTTGTTCCACCTGCAGAAACAAATATGACAAATTATATAAAAACCGTTTGGTCATAAAAGAATATTTGTCCAAAAAATGTATACATTTTACAGTCACGTGTGATTCATGTGTACAGAGATTCTATCGTTTTCACGGCACGAGAATGCCATCTAAATAGTTTTCAATTTCGATATATGTGTACGTAAATTTAAGGTTCATGCAGTATGTAAAGATATCCGATCAAATAATTTGGGAACAGCACCTCTGTTTCACGAAATTCCCTGTTTACATTAGTCTGGGTATATTCTACGTCCCATATTCTACATTCGCAATAACAAGAAGACGATTACTTTTATATTTGCGAAGCAATTTTTATTATATATATTTTTTAAGTGTATCTCCGTACGTGAAGAATGCTGAAACGTTAATGCATGACTTGTAATCCCTAACTGGAAATCTCAAGAGCATTCCTATATAGAAATATATTATTAATGTTGCCTACATTTTCATAGAGTGTTTGGCTTATATGAAGACCGATATAATATTCCGTCGTAAAAAGAAATAATAAAGACTGTTTTAATTCCAATTGCGGCCAGAGAATTCGCTTATGCATGAGAATTTAATAATAATTACCAATAATTTACAATCTTACAGATTATACCATAATTATTTGATAAAATTTCCTCATTCCTCTTAGGAATATTATTCTAGTTTAGGTTTGTGATTAAGTAGAAATCAATCACTAATATAATACATGTTTATGCATCTTCTTTTCCAAATCATATATTAACATTACTTTCTATTTTAATAGATTTATAACACCTCTTCATTACCGTTGAACACCACTTTGCTATTGACCACAGGTTTTCTCCTGCTCAGATTAATAGATTTTGTTCATGTTGCGTATTAATGTAGTTTTAATGTCTCCTGAAATAATTATCAGTGTCACCTACTGCTGACAATTATTCATTTGAAAATTACTGTGTTTCAGTATTTACGGATTGGGCCTTCCCTTTGATTCTCAGCTCTGCTAGTGCACTTCCAATAGTGACAAATTTATATTCTTCACTTTCTTGTGTCTAGTACATACACGTACAGCATTCGTACTTGTATACACGTATATACCCTTCACTTACGTATATCGAAATATACTGTAAGAGTAGGGGGAAAATGCCGATCCTGACCAAAGTACCGTTATTCCCCCACCACCACCGCTGGACCAGCAGCATCGACCAATCAAATTGCATGGCGCCTTTCGCGCGTCAAGTTCAAATATATGCCGTCTTTCGCGAGCCTAAATCACTTTCACTTTCTACTGGACCGTGAATTTCCGCGAATAAATTTTTTTATTTTTTTTTAATTTGATATTTTTATTTTTTTAATTAAATTGATTTGCATATCCGAGAATATATGCCGTCTTTCGCGAGCCTAAATCACTTTCACTTTCTACTGGACCGCGAATTTCCGCGAATAAATTTTTTTAATTTGATATTTTTATTTTTTTAATTAAATTGATTTGCATATCCGCGAATATATGCCGCCTTTCGCGAGCCGAGATCACTTTCACTTTCTATCAGCTGGACCCGCAGCATCCCAAATGGACCACCCGCATCCGCAAATATATTTTTTATTTTTAAAAAAGCTGATTTGCATATCAGAGTTGGGTGGTGGGTGGGAGGTTCCGACTTTTGCATTATAGTGTATCCATTAAATATATGATCAGGGTTACCAACCTTGCATGAGTTCAAATTTGTTGTGTGTTATAATGTATATTAAATCTATATGATCAGGTTTACCAACCTATGCAGGGGTTCAAACTTGATATGTGTTTTATAGTGTATATTAAAATATATGATCAGGGTTACCAATCCTGTATTATTGTGTGTATAGAACAGATCTGCCAACATTTTTCTTCGATGGGAAATTCAAACTATATGAGCAACGCATTCGCCAGAATCTGAGACTCGAGAGAGTATGTTTGTCGTGCATGCTTTACTTTTTATTTTTAATGAAGCTGATTTGCATATCAGGGGCGGGTGATGTGTCAATTCTCCCTTTGAATGTAAATAACTATCTCTCTCCCTCCCTCTCTCTCTCTTTATGTCATCGGTTTTACATAAGCGTTGTGCTACTTATGGATTATTGTAATTAGCGATACTAAAATGTAATCACCAGGAAATATATTTATCGCCTACCTCATTGCGTTCTACTTCTAATTTGGTACATGACAGTCATTGACTGCGATTTTAGAAATTAATATACTGCCAAGTCTGTGTGTGGTAAAGTGTTACGCATAAAATATGAAAAAATATATATATTTAAACTAGTATTTACAAAATATGTATAAATGGTACGTCTATCTATCAAGTGAAAATGGATATTGTCTACCAGAATCTGAGACTCGAGAGAGTATGTTTGTCGTGCATGCTTTATTTTTTATTTTTAATGAAGCTGATTTGCATATCAGGGGCGGGTGATGAGTCAATTCTCCCTTTGAATGTAAATAACTATCTCTCTCCCTCCCTCTCTCTCTCTTTATGTCATCGGTTTTACATAAGCGTCGTGCTACTTATGGATTATTGTAATTAGCGATACAAAATGTAATCACCAGGAAATATATTTATAGCCTACCTCATTGCGTTCTACTTCTAATTTTGGTACATGACAGTCATTGACTGCGATTTAGAAATTAATATACTGCCAAGTCTGTGTGTGGTACAGTGTTACACATAAAATATAAAAAAATATATAATGGGCGAGGCAAAACAGAACACATACAGCCGAGTTGCAGACGCGTATTTGCAGATTCACCGTGACTGTTACTAGCGGACGCCCGATTTCTTGGTATGCCGTCGCTCGCGTCATCCGTATTTAAAGTTCGCTACTTCCAGTACACATGGCCTCTGTAACAGATTTGGTCTCCAACAGGTGTGATTCGAACGGTAAGAGCAAGAACAATATGAACAAGACCAAGGACATTATATGTCTAGTATCCCTCCTCAGACGCTTGTGTTACTTTGTGTCACAAAATCTCATGACACTCAAGATAAGAGACAATACGTTTGCAAAAAACAACAAAATTGAACTTCTGGAAACAAAATTGCACGGTTTGTAAGTAATATCGACAACACAGGTCAGCATTTTTCGGTCATTGACATTTTTTTTTTATTGAAGTTGATTTGCATATCAGAGCGAGTGATGAGTCAATTCTCTCTTGAATGTAAATAACTATCTCTCTCCCTCTCTCTCTCTCTCTTTATGTCCTCGGTTTTACATAAGCGTCGTGCTACTTATGGATTATTGTAATTAGCGATACTAAAATGTAATCACCAGGAAATATATTTATCACCTACCTCGTTGCGTCCTACTTATAATTTTTTGACACATGACAGTCATTGACCACGATTTAGAAATTAATATACTGCCAAGTCTGTGTGTGTGTGTGGTAAAGTGTTACGCATAAAAAAAAATCTCCTTGAAATAAGGTATTTTCAAAAGTTTTGTGTTCACACATTGTACAATAATTTTCGTAATTGTAAGATACAACCTGCAAATTATTAAAATGTCTCTCTCACACATTTCTGATTACTATACAAATATTTGCGTGCATATTCGAAGGTTTATAACGAAATAAATTAAAATAAACCATAATTTGTTTTAAATAATTAAATATATATTTACAACACTGTACACAAACTTAAAATATAGTTTACAAACCGCTATAATACAATTATTCAAAAAATACATTTTACATTGATTAAATATATATATCACAAACAAACATTGTTATATAAAATATTAATAATAATATTGTTTTAAATGATTAAATATATATATTTACAGCACTGTAGACAAACTTAAAATATAGTTTACAAACCGTTATAATACAATTATTCAAAATACATTTTACATTGATTAAATATACATATATCACAAACAAACATTGTTATATAAAATAAATACAATATTAATAATAATTTTTGACATTGTAAGATTTTTAAATAATAATTTCACGGCTGTAGATACAGTTCACAAGGAAGTTTATCTGTAACATAACAATACAGTCGATATTAGAATCACTGATACGATAATATTCAATTATCACATGCACACACACACACACAGTTAGTGGAAAGAATCAAATGCGTTAAGTAAGTAAACTTTTTCAAGTATATGTCATTTTTCATAAGTTAATGTACTTTCAAATAATTTCTAATTAAACCAAATATTATTCACTGGAAATTTGTAAATACTACTTAGAATCAATGATACATTTATCGCATAAAGGTAATGTACATTCAAATAATTTCTAATCGAACCAATTATTATTCAACGAAACTAAATAGAATCAATGATACATTTATCATGTACATACAAATTCAATTATTAAAGTGTTAAGTACAGAGAGTTGAAACTACACACACGCACACACACACACACACACACGCGCGCACGCACGCACACACACACACACACACACATCAATAAATTGTTTGTTAACACGATTGCTACTTACGACACAATCTCCACCTGTATTGTATTGTTTGATTCCTCGTCCCTCGATACACTAAATGTAGTTCTTTGGGTTTGATATGCGTGAAAAACGTTTTTTTTCTCAAAACCCTTCACAAACACATATTTATATATACGTGTATGTGATGTTAACAATGAAACAAGATTGTCGTATGGTGTCTCTCCTTCGCTCCACCTAAGTCTATGATAATTTGTCGTTAACCAGTGGTTTGTCCTAACGTATTTGGGATTCGTAACGGGTGTAGCAGGCGGTGTCAAAATCGAATGTCTACCAGCAAATCTCAGAACGTCTGTGATTGACAGTTCCTTCACAATATATTTTCCGTTGTCGTCGAAAAAGCACTGGAAGTCGATTATAACCGCAGTGTTATCCATAATACTGTAAGACAAAGAAACCACACACATTACAAACTCTATATATGTATATATTATGTTTAAACATACAAATATCGTTGCGATATTAATATGTGAACTTACGTTTACAGACGTCTGGACTGAAGCACCGAGAGACATCAACTGACGAAAGAAACAAGTGTTGAGGGGGGTTACTATACATGGAGACGAATTTTTTTAGTAGGTGGGGAGGTGTCGTCGTCGTCGTTCTCCATGTTGATGCGTTGTCGTATCCGATAATGACCGTATGCAAGCGTATCATGACCATTGTCTAATATATAACGCTTATCATCATACGGTGACAACGCTTGCTTATTTACACGCATCGTGTACAGCGTATGATGATCGCTACGTAAACAAAGCGCACTGGTAGAAAACTGACAATGATCAGTGAGACACTTGCGATACATATCGTGTCGCAGACTCCTCTTAATTGCAACTCGAGGCACACCTTTACATACACGTTTTTGACACTCTTGGGTGGGATCTTCGTGGGCCACAAGGAACGAATAACATTTCGCACGGAGACCCACGAATTCTCTAATAGGACGACCACACGTTTCATCCTTGAACAGGCCGACAACCTTTTTGTTCTTAAGGCTATAACAAGGATGAGACGTAGGGTAATCCGATGTGTCAAAAACGTGTAGGTCCTTCTTCATGTCTGCATACAAGTCTGATGTTTGAATGCTATACATCAGACTGTCTGTATCTGTCATTAATAATTTAACGTTGCAACCGTACTTGGCGACAGCATAACGATAATGAAAGTCGTACATTATCGTTTTGCTAACGTCAAGCACCGTGAAGCCGACATACACGGAACGGGAAAGAACAATGGATTTTTTACGGAGTGAGAGCCCCACCAGATCGTTCGTATAACGAATCATACGTTTTAGCCTAGGTGTGGAAACTAGTTTTTGAAGCCGTCGTTCATTCGAGACTAGTTCAAAGTCTATATGTTTCCGTTCGTTCTCCAGCGACTTACCGTATACGGCGTTGTTCATCAGTTTGAAAAGGTCTTTTTCAAAGCTGCTGACGGCTGTTTGCCTCTTGCGGGTGTTGAAATCGATAAACGGTTTCAACCAAGCGCTTTGCTTAAAACACAACACCCTATGAGTCGCTTTCAGCTCTAAGCCAAGACTTAAATACAATTTCAAATTTCGATAATGGAGAACGTAATTTTGTTTGTCCTCCAAAGTTGTTAACAACTTCTCTACGGATGACCCTGATTCGTTATACGATGATCTGTATATACTCTCGTGTAAACGTTTGGAAAAGGGAGAAAGGATATTGGGTGTTACGCGCTGGCGCACAGGTGCAAGTGGGTAGTCGGAATGCAGGTCGTGTAAGGTATCAGGATAGTGTAGGTCGACTTCGAGGATGTACCCGATGTCGGAATCATCACTCACATTACGTACGTCCAAGGACTCGATTTCGTTACGATCGAGCCATCGGAAGTCTGCGTAAGGGAGTGGTTGCGACATGGCTGCACCGTATAAATTATTACAGTCTGTATACAGAATGAAGGAGGTCGGTTTCGATACATCGTACTGATCTGGAATCAGAGGATTGTTAGCGACTGCGTGACGGTTGGATATCATCGCGCAGCCTCCGCGGATCCCAGACTCAAGGAACAGATGCAGATTTATCTCTGTTAACAGCTCTAATTCGACCCCTGTCATTTTTAGCATCGCGTTCCAAGCGAGTCCGGGAAGCGAGTAAAAATGACACGGGTCCAAACAGTAATCGCGTAAGGCCATGTCTCGGAAACTTTCAAAGACATCGGCCAGCAGCATTACGTCTGTCAACAAATACAAATCGTGGTAATCGCCAAACGTACGCTGATTGAATGCACTCCACACGTTTTGTGCGTGCTCGTAATCTGCGTCCGAAATAGCCGATTCCAACAACCGGTTATCAAAGTGTTCACGAGCGGGTAGACTTGTTTCGTTGAACCGATCAATGCTGTCAACGTACTCGTAAGGGTATACTCCCTTGCGTACGAGCAGATTGGTCTGTTCGTCGAAACCCCGTCTAAGCATTTCCTCTCTGAGCAAAGGAAATTGGCTCCCGGACGTGGACAGATTGGTAACGAGTGTGTCCAGAGAGCGATTAAGAAATTGAAAGGAGTCTACGAAACGCAAGGGACCCAGGGAGAACGACACGTAACGCTCACTGGATGTTGCAATGCAGGATACGTGTTGGTCCTTATATTTTCCTAAACCCTGCATTAAATGGTGACAGTCGTAGCCACGAAGGTTGTGAAAGAAGACGGGGATATGACGAGGCATCTTGTAGCTTAGATTACAGCTATTGTGGGCTGCTCCCAAGAATTTCCCCGTAAGATGACAATGATTGCGTACCTTGTCATCGTCTGTCAAAGGGCGCTCACACAAATGACAAACGGTGGCGTTAGTGAACGCAACATTGTCATCATCGGACATAATTATTTGTACGTTATGTCGTACTACCTTCATCATATCCTCGGCGTCTTTCATCAACCACGAGAAGAAAGTGTCTACAACGTTTTCACCTCGATAAACTTTAGCCTCTCTCCAGAGTCTGTGTGTATGATCCACGATAGCATAGGAGAAACCTGACGGAATATGCATCGCTTCGTATGATGTGCACGATACAGGAGGAGAAGTTATTTTCTGACGGGCACCGTTGCTATCAACTGAGTAGAATTCGCCTAACTCGTGCACTGTCGTCGGGACGTTGTTACCAGGTGAACACGATTGAAGCGGAGTGATGAGAGACTCGAAGTCGTCGTAGACGGTAAAGGGTACTTTAAGACAGTGCGCGTAATTTTTAAATGACATAAACTTCTCCTCCTCTGTAGGCATTTTGGTTTTCTGCTCGCCGTGAGGTGTGCAGTAGGGGAGATGATCGGACAGACCATGTTCTGTGGAGAAACGATGCAGGCAGTAGTCGCAGTAAAATGATTGGCCGTCGTGTTTTGTTAGGGATGATAATAATCAGCTCATGTTACTGATAAGACAGTAATGTTTTCGGCTATTTGTATCGGGCAGAAGTAAAAGATTAACGTGATGTAATCTGTCCTTATTGGGGGTAATTCTTAACGGATAAACCTCATTTTTTGATTCGTTTCTGATATTGTCGTCTATATCATAGCCGAAAACGTTTATAGAAATGTTGGGATTTTGTGTTTCAAATTTAGAAAGTGAGTTTATAGAAACAGGGTACTCGATACCGGTCATATTTATTGTGTTTATGAAGGGGGCGTATTTTGTAACAAATTCTTTATTCCTTTGTTGAGGGTGTATGTGAGCTAGTACGGACCATAGAAAACACATTTCATCTTGGGGGTTCTTGATGTTGACTACTGCCTTGGTGAGTGCAAGTTTTCGCGGGGTTGGAAGGTAGGAGGATGCTGCTAGAGGCTGGTACCGTCCAACAACTAGTTCCAGCTTCAGTACAGCATCCACCGACCATCCGCTCCCGTCACGGGTAAAATTGGATATGCTATTCATGATTTTATCGTAGGATTCATCGAGTAGACAGTTCAACTCGTCGTTGTCGTCCGTGAGCAACGTACGACAACGTCCGTGGAAGACGACGTCTTTGGTTACCACTTTTTCTTCACCGCTGTCACCATCTAACATAGTTTTAGTGAAACGTATCCTGCACGCAATATGCCATTTGATACTGCGTAAACGTGCTTGTTCTGCCAGAATATCCTTGCACAATAAAGGTCGCACCTCGGTCATTATCGGTACTATATCTTGATCTTCTTCTTCTTCTGTGTACACAGGCAGGTAATTAAAAGTTGTGAGACATCCTCTAATACTACTGTTTCGCACAATATAAAATCGTGTCATATCTGAAACAATAGAAACACATGTATTAGCTAATAGGAATGATGAATAACACACATTCATGTTTGTGGTAAATAAATAGATAGTACACGTTAGTTTATTCCAAACTGTGAAGATGGCAGCTACTCATGATTTTAGCATTGAAAGTGAAAGAAGAAAATCGTTCAAGTATTGGGAAGTGACGTTTGTCAGTCCCGACGAGTTAGCGTTTGCCGGGTTTTACTACTATCCGCTAAATTATGATGTTTGTGGACATAGTATGTCATTCATAGACGATAGAGTTAAATGCTTTTGTTGCGGAATTGAATTAGTTCATTGGAGAGAAGGTGACATACCTATGGTGGAACATGAAAAATTTTCTCTGTCATGTCAATTTCTAAACGATGTCAAGAGACAATACATTGGGGAGAAGGTGACAAACCTATGTCAGAACATAACAAATTTTCTCCGCCATATCAATTTCTAAACAACGTCAAGAGACAATCTTATACATGTTAATTCATATCAAACAAATTTGGTTTGCTACATAATTATAGAGAGAGACAATTGGTATTTAAAAAATTTTTACCTTGTTGAGGATGTCCCTGTTCCTGCTGATGTTCTGGATTCTGCTGAAGGTCAGACATGATGATATTCAGACGTAAGAGTGAATACTGAAAAACAAAGAAACTGTTATAACGCTGGTATTATGTTAGTGTATCTTAAACGCTTTATATCGCACAAAGTAAATTAGAATATCAATTGTAACATACAATTTGTAGCACAGTAGTGTTCAGCAACACGAACGAGTTGTAAGTAAGACGCTGTTGTGAAGTTCACCGGGTATATATTGTGATGGCAGCGGTATGCGAACATCTGCTCTCCGGTACCAACGGTGGACACAGCGAGCCAATCCGGCATCAGCAGCCGCCGAGACGTGACCAACTTCGTGTTCGGAGCTAGCCAATCAGCGATGCCAGTTAGTTAATAAAACCTGAGCCGGCAGAAAGAGGAGGACTGCAGTACGCTGTGAACAGCGGGCGCAGCCGCCGAACATCTTAGCGCGGCACTACCAACATCACCGTTCTCGCAACTCGGTCCTTTTTAGGACCACCAAAAAAAAACACTAGAGTGTACGATTGGTGCCAGTTGTCATGTGGCAAGCCTTTTGTCCGGTGACAATATATAGTGCAAGCGTTGATGTGTGTGTGTGCAACTGTACTAAAAAAGCTGTTATGCGCATGCGCAAATAATACAAATGCATATATGTAGATGACTGAAAAGAGATGATATAAAAGTGGTTGCACTGTAGTACTGTATGAACTTTTGTTTATGAAACTATCGAAAAAATACAATAAGGACGATATGAGGAAATATAAGTCTATACTACTAGCAACCAACGGACACAAACAAAAATATAAACACAATACGCGAGTCTGTTCGTCGAAACCCCGTCTAAGCATTTCCTCTCTGAGCAAAGGAAATTGGCTCCCAGACGTGGACAGATTGGTAACGAATGTGTCCAGAGAGCGATTAAAAAATTGAAAAGAGTCTACGAAACGCAAGGGACCCAGAGAGAACGACACGTAACGCTCACTGGATGTTGCAATGTACGTTATGTCGTACTACCTTCATCATATCCTCGGCGTCTTTCATCAACCACGAGAAGAAAGTGTCTACGACGTTTTCACCTCGATAAACTTTAGCCTCTCTCCAGAGTCTGTGTCTATGATCGACGTTACCACCACCACCACCACTATCACATTCTACTGTCCTTTTGTGACGAATATTCTATCATTGTTTGGTTCTCTCTGGTTTGATACAGACGTGTTCACTAGTGTCTTCTAATAATGTCGTTTCTTGTAAAGTTTAATGCTGTAATATCATGCATTACAACACGGTATCAGAGAAAGCGACGAGGCGTTTAGAAATATTACAGACCGATTCTGGAACCGTTAGAAGCTATTTCACGAAAGTTAAGTGGTGATATAATGGAGGAGGGGAGGAGGAGAAGAAGAGCCTACACAACATGTAATAACTGAAAACGAAAGTGGCACGCAGAGTCATAACGCTTCTCATTTCAGTGACAATAGCGCATGGAACCCTAACACTTTACATTTCAGTGACGATTCATTAGCAAACAAATATATGCGTTTGTGCGAATCGGCTGACTGTAAACGGATTATAGATCGTATGTATGTATGGTGTTCGATACGAAGGTGGTAAATTTATGATAGGTGTTTCAAATGTGAAAATCGATGATAACGAAAACTTTCATGTCAAAGGAAAAATTTACGAGGGTACACCTGGTCTGTATGAACTTTTGTTTATGAAACTATCGAAAAAATACAATAAGGACGATATGAGGAAACACAGGTCCATACTAGTAGCAACCAACAGACATATGATGAAATTCATTTCTATTTTTAATTTATTTGTGTGTGCGTATGTTTGACTGTAGTGCAGATTCTAATTTACAAAGTTTTGATGAATACTATTTGAAAGGTGGGAGCTCTCTAGTTGACATCTCCGCCGATGTAATGACTCTCAAACATAAAAATGTAAACATAAACAGACGGTGTTTGTTGACACGTAAACATTGCACACTTAAAATGTAAACATAAACATTCCGAGTTCGTTGACACGTAAACTGTTTTTCCTTTCGTGAGTAATCGTTCGTTAATAAGATATGAATTAGCTTAATCGATTAAATGGTTAGACTAGTAATGGTAAATGTGAAGGTAAAGAAGGTAAGTATGTAGGTTCGATAACTGTTAATTCATATTTTTGTTAAAAATCTTTTTTATAAATATTGAGGAGAAGGGATAATAAGATATTCTTTTATAATTATTAACAACGTTGTTTGGTATTTGTCATTGTAAAGTACAATCGGAAACCATGACGCCACTTAAATCTGTAATATTTTTTTTTAACATTATGGACAAAATGTTTAACGGATAACACAACACAGTTTCAATTGGATCAGGTTAAACGTTACTTATATGAATATGGATATCTTTATACGAGAGATAAAACGTCATTGCAATTAGTAAATGCTTCAGATGTTTCCAATGCCCTCCTTATATTTCAAGAATATTACAAATTACCTGCTGACGGCAAATTAAATAATGAAACTCGAAATTTAATGTTAAAACGTAGGTGTGGTAATACCGATATTCTTTCTGATTATAGAAAGAAATCAGCTAGAAAAACCACGCTTTGTTGTGTTAGCGTTTCAGACAGCAAGAAAAATGTACTGCCAGCACGCGCTGATGAATTTGATCACTGTAACGTGATCAATGCGAGACTGTTTCTAAACGACAAGTATTATCCTTACGATAATTTAAACTTTGATATTGGGAAAGACCGTTTTGCATTATTGTACAATATGTACGCCAGTTTTCAAAGTTCGTATTACCACCGTTTAGACGGCAGCCCAGTACTGACACCGGAATTATTCAAATCAAAAGCCCCGCTGTTTGTTTTCGATTGTAGCAGACAAGACGAAGCACTTAAGTCTTCAGCAGTTGATGTACGTTTAGAATTTGAATCGTCAACGAATTTTCCTACACAGACGACCGCCTACTGTATGATACTACATGATTCGCTTGTAGAATATACACCATTGACCAACACAGTACATAGACGTGTTTAAGTCTTATTTTATACATATTTTGTAAATACTAGTTTTAAATATATATATATATTTTCATCATATTTGTAACATTATAATATTGGAGCTATGTGTGTGTATGTATTTTTAATTGTAAAACTAGTTTAGATATATTTTAATACTTGTAACAATATAATCTTGGAACTGTGTATGTTTTTATTTTTAAATTGTAAATATTAGTTTAGATATATTTTCATACTTGTAACAATATAATCTTGGAGCTGTGTATGTATTTTTAATTGTAAAACTGTTTAATATAATCTTGGAGCTGTGTGTATGTATTTTAATAAATGTATATATATATATTACACACACTTTATTATTATTTGTATAACCCACTCCATAATAATTTGATCATACACATACGCGCGCGCGCACTCACACATGTATTAAATTCAATAATGCGTTTGATAATGTTTTAATGCAAATAATTTTAGGAAAGTCTACATTCCGCATTCATAAGGAGATAGTCACTGCTTACAGCTATGTATGTCCACAACAGAATTAGAGAGAGATATAAATGTCATCATACGCTGTGACCTACTTTCTAAATTTGTTACATTAAAAACGTTTGTTTAAAGCAATTTTTCAGAAAATTTGTAACAGACATAATAATTTGATCATACACACACACATGTATTAAATTCAATAACACGCTTGATAATGCAAATAATTTTTACGTTTAAATAAAAATCTGCACATACATTAAAATTAAAATTAAATAAAATCTGTACAACTTACCAAAACTAGTATGTGCGTTGTCTACACTGAAGGCGTACAAACAGTCTTTCAACTATTAAAAAAGATGCAGAGATTTCACGATGTATCAGCACACGTTGGTGATCAATGAGAAATTGCCACTATAAAAATACGGTAAGAATATATTTTCAGAAATTGTAATTTGATCATACACACACGTACACACACACACACACACACACACACACACACACACACATGTATTAAATTCAATAAATAATAATGCGTTTGATAATGTTTTAATGCAAATAATTTTAGGAAAGTCTACATTCCGCATTCATAAGGAGATAGTCACTGCTTACAGCTATGTATGTCCACAACAGAATTAGAGAGAGATATAAATGTCATCATACGCTGTGACCTACTTTCTAAATTTGTTACATTAAAAACGTTTGTTTAAAGCAATTTTTCAGAAAATTTGTAACAGACATAATAATTTGATCATACACACACATGTATTAAATTCAATAACACGCTTGATAATGCAAATAATTTTTACGTTTAAATAAAAATCTGCACATACATTAAAATTAAAATTAAATAAAATCTGTACAACTTACCAAAACTAGTATGTGCGTTGTCTACACTGAACGCGTACAAACAGTCTTTCAACTATTAAAAAAGATGCAGAGATTTCACGATGTATCAGCACACGTTGGTGATCAATGAGAAATTGCCACTATAAAAATACGGTAAGAATATATTTTCAGAAATTGTAATTTGATCACACACACACACACACACACACACACACACACACACACACACACACACACACACACACACACACACACACACACACACACACACACACACACACACACACACACACACACACACACACACACACACACACACATGTATTAAATTCAATAAATAATGCACTTGATAATTTTTACGTTTAAATAAAATCTATACACTTACCAAAAGAAGATGTGTATATACTGGAGGACACGTAAGACGTACAGTATTGTGACGATTTTAAATGTATCAAAAATCGCACAGATTAAAATTTTTAATTTTAATATGTAAGAGTATTATACACCCTTACCTATACCCAGATTCCTGTATCAACTTGAAACCTTCCAGTACCAACACGACAAGAAAAGTATTAAGTAGTGAATAATAATAATAATTACTTAAATAATTAAAAAATGCGACTAGAGAAATAAAGAAATCCCTAAGTCATAATAAAATAAACATAAAGTATTTATCTTCTAGTTAATGAATAAATAATAATAGAAAAAGTACGAACTATTTTCTTAGTGCGTAAATACGCACCAGCTTACTGAGCCCTCTCCCCTAAACCGTACGCGCATTCGGCCGTAGAACGTCGCAATGAGTAGACGTGAGTTTTGGTGTTGTACACATATACGTATGTGTATGTTCTCTAGAAGCATATCCAGCGTGAAATCTTGTTATTGTGAATAATGTAGTGTCTAGAGTTTGTGAGAAAATATATAAATAAAATAGAAAAAGGTAGCCAACACATCTCTTAAAAACAAAATCAAATGTAAGTGTAACATAGTTAACTACTAGACTGTAGTACTGCAAAGTGAGAACTATAACTGTAATTAAAATAAAGAAAATGTGAACTACAAGAATCTGCACTAAGAAAAGTGAAATTACAACATTTGGAACTTCAAGTAAACAACCTATCTTCGAGAGCTTCAAATAACTAAAAAATCAACCCGATGTAGATACACCAAGAACAACGTACTCAACCCGTAGAAGACGACTGGAGATGTCCCAAGAATACAACAACAACCTCAGGTGATATCAAACCACAACTTTTGTAAATTTTCCCTTAATAAGAAGTAACAAAGAACTTTAAAGAACTTTCGCAATGTAATGAACAAATTATCAGATTTGTATATTTTGTAATTTTGTAAGAAGTAATAGTAACCGTAATGTATATATTGATAAATTAATAATTTTGAGAAAATTGAGACCCGGATCCGTGGTATTAAAAGCAACAGTTATATGAATAAATTTTGATATATAACAAGAATAATATAATTAAGATCTTTGAAGCAGTAAAAGCACTATTTACTAAAATTTAAAAATTTAAAATTGTGTAATTTACTTGGTAAAAAAAAAAATATTGTTTACAGAGTGTCACGTACAGAAAATTGCAACATAATTATGTAATTGTGGTTGTGTCATTTTATAATTCGTTAACGATAACTAGGACAAACATAAATTTATTCACTCAGAAATAAACAAAAAAAAAATAATAAATGAGTACAATTTTAATTATGTTATAATAATATTGGTATCGCTAGTTTGGCGTGTTAAGCAAGTCATAGCTGGTAAGTATTCAAACCAGTCGGTTCATGTTAAATACGTGTTGAGGAATGTAAACTCTCCCCTTTGTAAACACCCTTCTCATTCATAACCCCTCCTCCCCATAAGAAAACAAAACCATATTAGACAAGCTCTTTCCTGTTTTGCATTGTCCTGAATTACCACCCTATGCAACTAGACAACACCCCAAAACAGCTGACCCTTTGTGCTATTGTTAAAGCAATGAACTTTCCGTATATGAAATTTCTCTCTACTAAAATGGTATTATCGTTTTGTTTTGATTAATTATATATGTCAATACTGAGAATTTAATTGTTGTGAAATAAGTTATGTTAATTAATTAAGATAAGATTACATCCCAAAGCTTAATATGAAATAAGATATATGTGTATGTGTTTAAATGAATTAATGTTATCTATTTTTAAACATTGAGAAAACGAAGTAAAGTAAGTGACATAAGATTTGTCGTTCGTAATACGTCGTGTGTTTAAAGTGGTTATTATAAAAAATGACTCAATTTAACCCCGATTTCTTGTTGAAAGACGAATTAACATATGAAGCATTATGGCGTGGTCTCCCCTACTCTAATGTAACTGTCGCAGAACTTCGCAAGACGTTACGCGAAAATAAACCGGACAAACCTTCATTATTAAGTCGTTTGAGTGTTTTAGATTTCAATAGCGAAAAAGAAACGTGTTATCGTAAGTATACAGAACTAACTTCGTACGCACAAACCCTGCGTGATGAAAAATCCCCCGCAGTAATATTACGCACCACCCAAAGAATTGAGCATCTATACCGTCGTATCACCAATCTGTTGACCTGGCCCGGTGATAAAGATATCCTTCCTGATGTAAAAAAATTCGCAGAGGAAACATTAAAACAATTACCTGAGATAATACGCGAATTACGTAGACGATCCGAATTGTTTAGATTAGACGAAATCGAAGAAGCAATGACGAAATTAAATATTTCACCTACCCAATCGCCGACTCAAGAACAACCAAACGGTACTGCAAAAATTCAGATTCTGCAGGAATCCAATATAGATCCATTCAAGGAACGGTTAAGTGGTAGTCAAGTAAATATTCAAGCAGTAAACGTTACGTCACTCCCTAATGAACTAGAAAATATGACCCATACCTACGAATTACCTTCTCATTCGCGGACTAATCAACCTGCGGAAAATCCTAGAATGATGAGTCAAATAAATTTAATTCCCGAGCTCTATGGAAAAATAACCCACCCTGTAGAAAGTATTTTGTCCAATATACAAATCACTGATGGACTGAATATTACAAAGCTCCTTAATTTTATCAAACATATCTTAGAATTAAAGGAACTGCAACAACTAAGAGATAACCAGATTTTGCAAGTTATTTTGCCTAAGTGTAGATCTCCATTAAAAGATAGAGTGTTAGAATCCCTAAGGTATAATCAATCGGTAGAAGAACTTCATACCACACTAA
Organism: Magicicada septendecula; assembly: GCA_034769895.1. Lineage (NCBI taxonomy): Eukaryota > Metazoa > Arthropoda > Insecta > Hemiptera > Cicadidae > Magicicada > Magicicada septendecula. The sequence goes on from CM068372.1 coordinate 140,515,069, forward strand.
TAAGACATTTCATTCCCACCGGTATCTACGAAGAATTGAAGCGAAACTTAGTACTTCGTGCACAAGGTACATACGAGAGACTAGCTCATTATATTTCTGAAGTAAGAGAATCTGCTTTATTGTTACAAGTTAAATGGAGCGAACAACAGTTAGTAGAAAATATCATAGTAAGACTATCCCCCGAGGAGCGATCTCGACTAGCACTCGTGAAGCCACCTACAACTTTTACGGAACTAGAACTATGTTGTATACATTCGTCCGACGTCTGGTATTCTGACCAGAATAGAAGTGTTTCTATGTCCCAGAGTCAACAAAGAAATTCATTGCAAACTAGACCTATTGGAAATGATACCCGAAAATACCGCGATAAGCGATTCGTAAGTACATATAAAACCCAAAGCTATCCCCATGTTTCATACTCCAAACCAAAACCCCGACAACCTACGAGCGAAGTAAGTGAGGAAAGAAGATGTTATAACTGTGGAAAGGCCGGACATATTAGCAAGTTATGTAAACAAAAGCGCTATAAACAGAAAACCGACCAATCAAAAAACATGTGAAGCTGGAAGACCGAAAATCCTACGTCTTCCGAAGCATCAGAAGGAAAGGTAACAACAATACTAAGCGTCAAATAAAGATGAGTAAAAATAAACGAGATCCTTATTTAACAAGATTTATCGAGAAGTGCAACTCTATTGGTGCATGTAAAACAAGTATATGCCAACTACCCTATGTACAGATAGACCTTGGAGCAACGAAAACCCTTGGTTTAATTGATTCAGGATCTACCCGTAGTATAATTAGTAAACAGTTAGCCACCTTATTAGCTAATCATAAACTGATTAAACGTAGCCAAATGGTGAACATAAAGTGTACCACCGCAAATAAACAAAACCTAAAGATATCTCACAGTATTACGGTGAAATTAAAAATTCAGAATTTTACTTGGTACATTCCCCTACTAGTAGCTGAAGAGTTAGGACAGAACTTAATATTAGGCGCGGATTTTATAAGAAAAACTGCTTTAATCCTTGATATATATGCAAAACAATATTTTTTCAGATTTGATCGTACTCAAAATATCAGTTCGACTCCGAATTAAGTAACGACACTGTTAGTGAAACCGCAAATATTCATTCAGAGCCTAATGAATCGAGTCTAAGTCATTTAAAAGGAAATGAGAGAGTAAGAATCCAAAAGTTAATAAAAGATTTTTCTGCTGTACTCACCCCCAAGTTAGGATTAACTCATTTAATTGAATATAAAATAAATCTTAGTGACAACAAAGTAATACGACTCCACCCATACAAACTATCTCCGCCCAAGATGGAAATCATGAGAAACCACATTAACAAACTCCTTGATCAGCACGTCATTGAACCATCAACGTCTCCATATTCATCGCCTGCATTCCTAGTACCAAAAGGAACTGACAAACATAGACTAGTCGTGGATTATAGACAACTAAATAAGAGTATAGAATTTGAATCGATACCACTGCCAGACATACACAGTGCGTTTCACTATTTTACAAAAGCGAAAATCTTCACCATAATGGATCTTAACCAAGCATTCCATCAAATTCCACTAGCTGAGGAATCAAAACATTTAACTGCTTTTGCTGTCCCATTTAATCTATATCAATTTACGAGAGTACCATTCGGTATATCACAAGGAAGTTCAGTATGCAGCCGACTGTTAGAAAAAATTTTCCATGATGTTAAATTTAAATTTGTATATCATTATCTCGACGATATAGTAGTATATAGTGAGTCAATGGATCAACATATTGATCACTTGCGTGAAGTATTATCCCGGTTAAAGAAAGCCGGACTGACCGTAAACCCTAGTAAAGTTAATTTCGCAGTGAAACAATTCTCATTTTTAGGTCACATAGTATCAGCCGAAGGTAAGGTTACCATCGATCCCGAACGTACACGCGCAATCCGAGAATTTTTACCTCCCAGAGAAGTCAAAGGTATAGCTAGATTTTTAGGTATGATTAATTATTTTCATAAGTATATACCCCACTTAGCAGATATAGCAGCCCCATTGAATGCCTTAAGAAAGAAAGGAACGAAATTCGAGTGGACTACTCAACATCAAGAAGCGTTTGAAACACTTAAAGAAAGTATTATATCCCCACCTGTATTGCAGTTAGCGGATTTCAGTAAACCATTTATCGTACAGACCGATAGTTCAAGTGTAGCATTAGGAGCCGTAATATACCAGGAAATAAATAATACTAGACTCCCGATCAGTTATGCATCCCGGACTCTGACCGAGCAAGAAAGGAAGTTCTCAGCCTATGAACTGGAATGTTTAGCCGTAGTATTTGCTTTTGATAAATTCAAACCATTTTTGGAACACAAAGAATTTCTACTAGAAACCGATAATCAAGCTTTATCATGGTTATTAAATCACCCAAAGCAATTAGGTCGTATCGGACGATGGGTGTTAAGATTAAATTGCTACAAGTTCAAAGTGCAACATATTCATGGAACTCAAAATGTAGTGGCCGATACTCTATCCCGCATGTTTCAACTACCCAATACAAGATCTGGAGAAGACAATATTGAAACCACTATCGTTAATACACTAATTACTAATTTTCCTCTTGCATTTAAGGATATAGCATATCACCAACAACAAGATCCGAAATTGTGTAAAATAATCGAACAAATAGAAAAAGGAAATAAATCTGACAAATATATCTTGAGTAAAAGAGTACTTTGTTTTAAGAAGGCAAACGGAAAATTACTAAGAATAATCGCCCCGGAAATAATCAAACCCATGTTAATGGAGTACTATCATTCATCTACAATTGGAGCTCATATGGGAATTAGGAAAACGATACATCGTATTCGCAAGGAATACCACTGGGAAAACATGAATAGTGAAATAAAAAAGTTCGTGAAAGAATGCGAAATTTGTGCGCTGAGCAAACCAGCAAGAACCAGTCAAGTCGGAAAATTAATCTCCGAAATACCTACTACTCCCTTCTCGAAAATATACATCGACTATTCTGGACCTTATCCCCGCTCTAAATCCGGAAATACTATGCTGTTAATTTGTGTAGACTCATTCACTAAATTCGTGTGGATGTATCCTATGCGTCGTGCATTAGCATCTACGACAATTAAAATTCTACAAGAACAACTATTTAAAAACTATGGCACTCCTTTAAGCTTAATATCTGACAATGGACCCCAGTTTAAATCGAAAGAATTTAATGACATGTGTTTTAAATTAGGTATAAATCATATTACCGTGACCGAGTACAGACCGCAAGGAAATATAGCAGAAAGATACTTGCGTAACTTAAAATCAGCATTAATATCTTATCATGCTAAAGACCAGACAACCTGGGATCAAAATATTTCGTGGATACAATTTGCATTCAATTCAGCGTATCACGAAGGTCATAAATCAACACCATTTGATTTACTGTACAAGTACAAACCCAACCATCCATTAACCACAAAGTGGAAAATCAATGAGTTATTACCCCGCGACGTGAATGGGAATAACATACGAAAACTATGGAACGAAGCTCGTGCAAATCTGAGAGCTAATTTACAGAAATCAAGGAAGTATCATGAGAATAATAATAAGCTAATAAAGTATAAAATAGGTGATTTAGTCATGTATAAAACTCATCCTATGAGTAAAGCAGTTGATACGATCACTTCGAAACTATCTTATCGATGGTGTGGCCCCTATCAAATTCGTAAGTTCATCACCCCAGTTACTGTAGCTCTGTATGAACCCAATACAGAAAATTACGTTCGCAGAAGTCATTTGTCTCAAATAAAAAAATGTTTTTCGTGTCAAGATACAGGAGGAAGACTACGAGAAAGATAGAAAACCTAGAATACTATCTAAGTATTAAGAATAAAATATGTTGTATAGACTTATACCGAAATAGGATAAGATTGTGTAACATCCTATACTATAGGTAACTATAAACTCAAAACCCCCTCGTACGAATACAAGCGAGGCCTGATCAACCTTAGCTAATGTCCTGCGAGAATGGTATTATACATGAGAAATATGATGACAAGTATAATGAAGATGAAGAGAAAGAAAGAAAGAAAAATAATCTTTAGCGCTGTAAACTAAAAGTAATTCTATTGTTCTTACAATACGGTATTATTATTAGTAAAATACTCATGAGTATAACTCCGTAAAACGAGTGAGCAATTCAAGAAAAAACCGGTAGTAGATATAAGAATTAAAATAAGGTAGATTTACGTTTTGTGTATTTTGTATAGTAGATGTAGTAGAATTGAGATGTGACATAAGTATAAGATAATCGATTGATGAATAGAAATAAGCTGAGAGAGAGAAATTTCAGTATGAAATATAATTGTTTATTAGAATTATATTATTACCCCCCCCCCGTTTTTCATAGTTAAGTGCAGGAGGATGTGACGATTTTAAATGTATCAAAAATCGCACAGATTAAAATTTTTAATTTTAATATGTAAGAGTATTATACACCCTTACCTATACCCAGATTCCTGTATCAACTTGAAACCTTCCAGTACCAACACGCCAAGAAAAGTATTAAGTAGTGAATAATAATAATAATTACTTAAATAATTAAAAAATGCGACTAGAGAAATAAAGAAATCCCTAAGTCATAATAAAATAAACATAAAGTATTTATCTTCTAGTTAATGAATAAATAATAATAGAAAAAGTACGAACTATTTTCTTAGTGCGTAAATACGCACCAGCTTACTGAGCCCTCTCCCCTAAACCGTACGCGCATTCGGCCGTAGAACGTCGCAATGAGTAGACGTGAGTTTTGGTGTTGTACACATATACGTATGTGTATGTTCTCTAGAAGCATATCCAGCGTGAAATCTTGTTATTGTGAATAATGTAGTGTCTAGAGTTTGTGAGAAAATATATAAATAAAATAGAAAAAGGTAGCCAACACATCTCTTAAAAACAAAATCAAATGTAAGTGTAACATAGTTAACTACTAGACTGTAGTACTGCAAAGTGAGAACTATAACTGTAATTAAAATAAAGAAAATGTGAACTACAAGAATCTGCACTAAGAAAAGTGAAATTACAACATTTGGAACTTCAAGTAAACAACCTATCTTCGAGAGCTTCAAATAACTAAAAAATCAACCCGATGTAGATACACCAAGAACAACGTACTCAACCCGTAGAAGACGACTGGAGATGTCCCAAGAATACAACAACAACCTCAGGTGATATCAAACCACAACTTTTGTAAATTTTCCCTTAATAAGAAGTAACAAAGAACTTTAAAGAACTTTCGCAATGTAATGAACAAATTATCAGATTTGTATATTTTGTAATTTTGTAAGAAGTAATAGTAACCGTAATGTATATATTGATAAATTAATAATTTTGAGAAAATTGAGACCCGGATCCGTGGTATTAAAAGCAACAGTTATATGAATAAATTTTGATATATAACAAGAATAATATAATTAAGATCTTTGAAGCAGTAAAAGCACTATTTACTAAAATAACTTTCTTTAAAATCAATAATAATGTTTGATTAATATTTCAATAGCAATAAAGAGATGTTTTAGCTAATACCTAGTGAGTGAATAAGTTTATGCAAACCTTGTCAGTTTCCTATATCATACTTGTTTTGTAATTTGTTAGTAAGCGTTTTACTAACAACGGCAGCTGGTTTAGTTTACTGGTAAAGAATTAAACTAGTTCCCGATTTTTGTGTTGTCTTGCCAAGGGGCGGCACAGTATCAGCCAAACTAGTATGTGCGTTGTCTACACTGAAGGCGTACAAACAGTCTTTCAACTATTAAAAAAGATGCAGAGATTTCACGATGTATCAGCACACGTCAGCGATCAATGAGAAATTGCCACTATAAAAATACGGTAAGAATATATTTTCAGAAATTGTAATTTGATCACACACACACACACACACACACACACACACACACACACACACACACACACACACACACACACACACACACACACACACACACACACACACACATGTATTAAATTCAATAAATAATGCACTTGATAATTTTTACGTTTAAATAAAATCTATACACTTACCAAAAGAAGATGTGTATATACTGGAAGCCACGTAATACGTGCAGTATCAGGATGCACAAGCAGACGAATAAGAAATTGTCGCTAATTTACTTTGCGTATATATAGTGTACACTGTAGTGGGGAAAGCGCGTGTGTCCGTTTTTAGAGTAATTACTGTAAGCGGTGTTAATGCTTGACAGGTGTCAAATTAGAAAGTAGAGTTGTCCGTTTTTAGAGTAAATACTTTATAATCCATAATTAATCCTAATTACTGTCAACGCTGCTAATGACTGGCAGGTGTGAAATTAGAATGTAGGACGTCGTGCACAAGGTTAATGACCTTTGGTTTAAGTTAGCAAATAATAACTATATCTAATTCAGTATCGTTGTGTGTATGTGTGTGTGTGCATAGACTTGTTTCGATCAATGCTGTCAACGTACTCCGAATATGCATGCAATTATTTGTATAGTAATCAGAAATGTATGAGAGAGACATTTTAATAATTTGCAGGTTGTATCTTACAATCATGAAAATTATTATTTAAACTGATAATTGTTTTATTAAAATCTTACAATGACGAAATATTATTATTTCATTGTTTACGATATATATATTTAATGCAAAAATGAATTTTTAAAATTACAATCGTCTGTAAACTATATTTAAGTTCGTGTACACACATACAAATCGTTTGAATAAGGGAATTCTTGTCAACGTTTGCAGCGAGAGAGAGAGACATATACAATGTGTGTATGTGTACACAAACTATATTTAAGTTCGTGTACACATGCAAATCGTTTGAATAAGGGAATTCTTGTCAACGTTTGCAGCGAGAGAGAGAGACATATACAATGTGTGTATGTGTACACAAAACTTTTGAAAAACCTTATTTCAAGGAGATTTTTGTATGCGTAACACTTTACCACACACACACAGACTTGGCAGTATATTAATTTCTAAATCATGGTCAATGACTGTCATGTGTAAAAAAATTAGAAGTAGGACGCAACGAGGTAGGTGATAAATATATTTCCTGGTGATTACATTTTAGTATCGCTAATTACAATAATCCATAAGTAGCACGACGCTTATGTAAAACCGAGGACATAAAGAGAGAGAGAGAGAGGGGGAGAGAGATAGTTATTTACATTCAAGAGAGAATTGACTAATCACTCGCCCTGATATGCAAATCAAGTTCATAAAAAAAAAAAAAAAAAAAAAATATGTCAATGGCCGAAAAATGCTGACCTGTGTTGTCGATATTACTTACAAACCATGCAATTTTGTTTCCAGAAGTTCAATTTTGTTGTTTTTTGCAAACGTATTGTCTCTTATCTTGAGTGTCATGAGATTTTATGCCACAAAGTAACACCAGCGTCTGAGGAGGGATATTAGACATATAATGTCCTTGGCCTTGTTCATAGTGTTCTTGCTCTTACCGTTCGAATCACACCTGTTGGAGACCAAATCTGTTACAGAGGCCATGTGTACTGGAAGTAGCGAACTTTAAATACGGATGACGCGAGCGACGGCATACCAAGAAATCGGGCGTCCGCTAGTAACAGTCACGGTGAATCTGCAAATACGCGTCTGCAACTCGACTGTATGTGTTTCGTTTTACCTCACCCATTATATATTTTTTCATATTTTATGTGTAACACTTTACTACACACAGACTTGACAGTATATTAACTTCTAAATCGCAGTCAATGACTGTCATGTACCAAAATTAGAAGTAGAACGCAATGAGGTAGGCGATAAATATTATAACGGAACCAAATATTAACTATTTGGGGTTATATGTTTACCGCATGCTGAAACCATATTTAAATAAAAATTAACAGTTAAAACTCCATTTGAATGTAGCGCATTGAAAATAATGCTGTGTAAAGCAACGCACACGTGGTCGTTATGTAATCAGTTCGCTGTACAAGGAAGCGACCACACCCAAACTGTTAATTATTAATATCTCGGAAACTAATAAATAAAGGCGAAATCTAACATAGCCAAAATGTTTGCCGAGATATTAATAATGACGTGTGCAAATTTGATGCAATATAATTAACAAATGTAAGAGTTAATTAAAATAATTGAATAACTTCTGTTAAAATAGAGTTACAGTAATGAGATTTTACTATGTTATAAAGATAATAATTTGTGACAGATTGTATATTTTAGATTTCACACAACTTGATTTGCAACCAAGTTATTGCAAAATTAAATAAGTACAGGATATCCTTAGCGACAAAGTGGTTCCGGCGGATAATTAAATATTAGATAATAATTCTATTCTCCGTCTGTGGGAACCAGACTTCATTCTCACGGACTAAGGGAATTCTAAATTTTATGTGGTAGGGAGAGTGTTTCGACCAATGAAATCATTCCATGCAGCCCCGGCCAGTGCGATGTTTTCTGGTGGAAAAATCACTCTTCTGTCAGTACTCACGAAGTTAAGACGTAGTCCTTCGATCGTCTAGTAGCCAAAGTGGTGAAGATCAACAAGAAGACTCTACGTGGTCAACACACACGCGATTACGAACACACTAACTACAGATCATCTGTATAGCTCGTAATTGCTACGTAAAGGCGAGATACTCTTCAAGACATCAACCAAGCTTATTGTGTACTACCAGATAGTCATAAGCACGCAAGAGATCCACCCGACTTCAAGACCAGACTTCAAGAATACAGCAGAGAGGCCGTCTAAATCATTGGTTAACAGCTGACGAGCAGAGCGACCGCCCGAACGAAGCACACACACACACACGCTGACGTGCAACGTGCAAATCGACGGAGAACAGGAAGCAGTTCCAGCAGACAACAGCAGACGTTAAAATATTCACAAACAGCAGGGAAGCAGAGTGTTGCCGAATTTTGAACTCCACGACCGAATCCAGCAGTTCTAAGCAGATTACTTTCTCTAACCAAGGACTCGAATCGACGAGGGACGACATCCTCTTCAGTAACAGGAAAGCAAAACCTATTTATTTATTTTTCAGATCAAATTTTATATTTTTCAATTAAAACATTGTAATTTAAATAATTCAGGTGCCAAACAAAAAGCAAAGACTCTAGTAATTAAAAAGTAAATTCGTTGTGATAATCTGTATAGCAGTTTAAGACAGTAGTAAGTTAGAGTTAAGAAATAGAGGTAGTATAAAAGCGCTATACAAATCTTAACTGACAATCTAATCGTAGATCATACTGCAGTAGATCAGAAATAGAATCACTAGAAATGAAATAACGTGAACTAGACTGTCACGTCTAATTTATTTTTATTAATTATTCTAATTAATATCAGAGTTTTAAATTTTGTTTCATGAACACTTAGATTCAAATTAATTAACTAAATATAATTGAATTCAAATCAATTAGTAAAGTCAAATTTAAATTGCAATTAACTCGCAAAGAACGAGTTCAGTTTCTTTCAACTATTAAACAATCGAAAAACATCGATTCATTGTATAAACTATAAGAAAATTAATAAGATTATAACCATTCTATTCTTGTGTGTTGTTGGTGTAATAAACAACGTTTTATTACCCCATATAACAGTGTTTTATTGTTGTACGATAAAGCCTACCAGTCTCACAAAACTCTCCCCCTTTAAAGTAACCCATTATGTGTGTTGTTGTAATAATTTGAGATTACTAGCTTGCGAACTTCAAATCCAAAATCCACACGCCCTAGTCGGAAGAATCTGCAAGATCAGACAGCAGGTGGGTACTCACACACAACATTACATTACAATAACGCATAGTAGTGTAGTTATAAATGTCGGCCAACGTGGGGCCCGGCAAACGTACATCAAATTGAATTCACGTTCCGAACAAGAGTTATAAATGGCTTGCCCGGAACGTGGGGCACGATTCAATTAAATTAATTAAATCACAACGAGATTGAAACGCCACATTTGTAATAGAGTTATAAATGGCGCTCCAATCTCGTGGGGCTCGAGCAAATTAAATTAAATTAATTAGATTCAATTTAAATTTAATTTTCACTTTAAAACAAACTTTGCTGTTTTAACTCGTAAAACAGCTGGCGTCCAACTAAACAATCCCCAAAGAGTTTTGTGACTGGTGTGTGTACAACAGTAAAGTTATTGTGTGTATTGGAAACTGTTCTGTGTATTTTAAATTGTCTATATTTAGAATTGTTGTCTATTTAAAATGGATATGGATAAAATACTTAAACAAATACAGCAAATGAACGCGGAAATGAAACAAGCTAACGCGGATTTGACCGATAAAATAGACGCGAAATTCGAACAAATAACAACCAATGCTGACATAAATATCGCAGAATTAAAATCTAATATCGAGGCACAGAGAGTTAGTCTAACCGAAGCATTAGAACAAAGTAACGCTGACATAAACGCCGAGATTAAGCAAAGTAATAAAGAAAGTAGTAAAGAATTAACTGCGAAAATAGACGAAAGCGTAACCGAGTTAACGGTGAAAGTCGCGGAAATCGCCGAAAAAGTAAATACGGTCGATACTAAAATCAATGAACGGTTTAAGGTTTTTGAGACCACTATGCAAAAATCGTTTATTGAACAAGTAACACGTATGGAGGGCCGGTTCAAAGAACACATAAGCCGTTGTGAAAAGCAAACACTAGAGGTTTCCAAAAAGGTGGAATCCCTAGAGGTAAAAATTCACGCGGACGTGACCGAAACACAAAGACGAGTAGATAAATTAGACGCTTCAATTGTAGAGACGCGATCCAACATTGACTCTAATAAAGAGAGTGTTTTACAAACGTTAAGCGACGAGACTTTGAAAGTACGACAGGAGGTACGAAGGAGATCTGCTCCAAATATTTTGGTACAAGGCCCTGTCGACGAGAAAAATCGCGTGTATTTTACGGGGGAAAATAACGAAAACCCCGTTGAATTTTTATTAGCATGTGAGAGTGAAATGGCTAGAGTAGGTTCCCGACTAGAAGATCAAGACAAAATACAGTGGGTGGTTAACGCAATGCGTGATTCGGCGCGTAAGTGGTATAACATTGTACGCGATAGAGTGTCCACATACGCGGAGTTCAAACAAAAATTTGAAAGCCGATACTGGAACTCGCATACCCAACGACTTATGCGCAATGAACTGGAATATGGCCGTTTTGACAAGAAAATGAATATTACAGCCGAAAATTATATAATCCAGCAGGTCGAGCGCGCGAAGCATTTAACCCCAGCATTTGCGGAGATTGACATAGTCACCAAGCTTGCCTACCATTTTAACCATAACATTAGAGTAGCTGTATTTACCCAGGGTATGCGCACGGTAGACGAACTCCTCATTCTAGTGTCCCAAAGTGAGACGGTTTTTGATTTTGGTGGGTGGCGGTATAATCCCGATTTTCGCCGAAATAATGAAGGGCAGAATACGCGAGAACAATACCAGCAACCTGACCAGAGACCGAGTACTAGTTCTGCTCCACCCCAAACATCGTCAAAACCCCCAGATAAGACCTTTGAATACAAAGGCAAACAAAATATTGCTAGATCAAAAGGGCAATATAAGGGTAACGACGGGGCCCCGATTAGAGCTATGCAAACGGTTGAGATAGCTAGAACCGATACAATAGAGCAAGACAGCGATACTCCTAGTAATAAAGATCCCAACGAGAGGAGAAAGAATCGCAAGTTTCCAAAAAACTTGGAAACGGGCGCCTCCAGGGGGGAAGCGCCATAAATTATGCCAAAACCTATCGCAATAAAGTAGGTAAAAATAAAAAAAATGCTAGGTTTAAGAAAAGTGAATTTTATACAGAAATTTGTACGCCAGTTGACAAAGTATTTCAACCGGAAGGTAAGGAAACGTGGTTGCCCGTTAACACAATGCAACAATGGGCACCGACAAAAGCACATCCGCCAGAGCAGGAAAGTGACGACGACGTTCCCACACCGTCAGCGTGGGAAGACGTAGAAATCATATCCGGGGACGCGTACGAATTCGACGAGTACGTAGCGGAATATTGTCGAGCCACCCATAAAAATGCATACGATATACTGGATGCACTTTAAAGATAATAACGTAATTGTATTATAATAATTAAATTTAAAATAAATAATTTGTGTTTTATAATCGTATTAATAATAATTATAAGTAACTTGGTATTAATAATAATGTTTTTCTATAGCGGTAAATAATAAGCGTATACAACCGAGTGAACGAGCTCGCGGCAGGAAATCGTTACGTCACGCGATAACTACCTGACCCACATATGAAACTAGGTCAAGCAATTAGCCGCGCGCCCGGCGATAACGTTTTAAATACTGTCAGCAAAATTCTTTGTACGCCTGGCATTGTTTACAAATAAAGGCTACTACTCGTTTGAAAAACATTATACGCAATAAGTTGCAAATATAATAGTTTAATACATGTATTTAGAGTTAGATTGTATATAATGCAATAACATTAACACTTGTGTACGTGTCTTCAGAATAAGTAATACGATGTATAGCTAGTAAGAATAATTATTACAGAATATGTGTGTAATGATTAAGAAAAAAAAAATAACTGTAATTATTACATTCATTTTTTTTTTTAAAGCGGGTGTGGGAATATATAACGGAACCAAATATTAACTATTTGGGGTTATATGTTTACCGCATGCTGAAACCATATTTAAATAAAAATTAACAGTTAAAACTCCATTTGAATGTAGCGCATTGAAAATAATGCTGTGTAAAGCAACGCACACGTGGTCGTTATGTAATCAGTTCGCTGTACAAGGAAGCGACCACACCCAAACTGTTAATTATTAATATCTCGGAAACTAATAAATAAAGGCGAAATCTAACATAGCCAAAATGTTTGCCGAGATATTAATAATGACGTGTGCAAATTTGATGCAATATAATTAACAAATGTAAGAGTTAATTAAAATAATTGAATAACTTCTGTTAAAATAGAGTTACAGTAATGAGATTTTACTATGTTATAAAGATAATAATTTGTGACAGATTGTATATTTTAGATTTCACACAACTTGATTTGCAACCAAGTTATTGCAAAATTAAATAAGTACAGGATATCCTTAGCGACAAAGTGGTTCCGGCGGATAATTAAATATTAGATAATAATTCTATTCTCCGTCTGTGGGAACCAGACTTCATTCTCACGGACTAAGGGAATTCTAAATTTTATGTGGTAGGGAGAGTGTTTCGACCAATGAAATTATTCCATGCAGCCCCGGCCAGTGCGAAGTTTTCTGGTGGAAAAATCACTCTTCTGTCAGTACTCACGAAGTTAAGACGTAGTCCTTCGATCGTCTAGTAGCCAAAGTGGTGAAGATCAACAAGAAGACTCTACGTGGTCAACACACACGCGATTACGTACACACTAACTACAGATCATCTGTATAGCTCGTAATTGCTACGTAAAGGCGAGATACTCTTCAAGACATCAACCAAGCTTATTGTGTACTACCAGATAGTCATAAGCACGCAAGAGATCCACCCGACTTCAAGACCAGACTTCAAGAATACAGCAGAGAGGCCGTCTAAATCATTGGTTAACAGCTGACGAGCAGAGCGACCGCCCGAACGAAGCACACACACACACACGCTGACGTGCAACGTGCAAATCGACGGAGAACAGGAAGCAGTTCCAGCAGACAACAGCAGACGTTAAAATATTCACAAACAGCAGGGAAGCAGAGTGTTGCCGAATTTTGAACTCCACGACCGAATCCAGCAGTTCTAAGCAGATTACTTTCTCTAACCAAGGACTCGAATCGACGAGGGACGACATCCTCTTCAGTAACAGGAAAGCAAAACCTATTTATTTATTTTTCAGATCAAATTTTATATTTTTCAATTAAAACATTGTAATTCAAATAATTCAGGTGCCAAACAAAAAGCAAAGACTCTAGTAATTAAAAAGTAAATTCGTTGTGATAATCTGTATAGCAGTTTAAGACAGTAGTAAGTTAGAGTTAAGAAATAGAGGTAGTATAAAAGCGCTATACAAATCTTAACTGACAATCTAATCGTAGATCATACTGCAGTAGATCAGAAATAGAATCACTAGAAATGAAATAACGTGAACTAGACTGTCACGTCTAATTTATTTTTATTAATTATTCTAATTAATATCAGAGTTTTAAATTTTGTTTCATGAACACTTAGATTCAAATTAATTAACTAAATATAATTGAATTCAAATCAATTAGTAAAGTCAAATTTAAATTGCAATTAACTCGCAAAGAACGAGTTCAGTTTCTTTCAACTATTAAACAATCGAAAAACATCGATTCATTGTATAAACTATAAGAAAATTAATAAGATTATAACCATTCTATTCTTGTGTGTTGTTGGTGTAATAAACAACGTTTTATTACCCCATATAACAGTGTTTTATTGTTGTACGATAAAGCCTACCAGTCTCACAAAACTCTCCCCCTTTAAAGTAACCCATTATGTGTGTTGTTGTAATAATTTGAGATTACTAGCTTGCGAACTTCAAATCCAAAATCCACACGCCCTAGTCGGAAGAATCTGCAAGATCAGACAGCAGGTGGGTACTCACACACAACATTACATTACAATAACGCATAGTAGTGTAGTTATAATATATTTCCTGGTGATTACATTTTAGTATCGCTAATTACAATAATCCATAAGTAGCACGACGCTTATGTAAAACCGATGACATAAAGAGAGAGAGAGAGGGAGGGAGAGAGATAGTTATTTACATTCAAAGGGAGAATTGACTCATCACCCGCCCCTAATATGCAAATCAGCTTCATTAAAAAAATAAATAAATAAAGCATGCACGACAAACATACTCTCTCGAGTCTCAGATTCTGGTAGACAATATCCATTTTCACTTGATAGATAGGCGTACCATTTATACATATTTTGTAAATACTAGTTTAAATATATATATTTTTTCATATTTTATGCGTAACACTTTACCACACACAGACTTGGTAGTATATTAATTTCTAAATCGCAGTCAATGACTGTCATGCACCAAATTAGAAGTAGAACGCAATGAGGTAGGCGATAAATATATTTCCTGGTGATTACATTTTAGTATCGCTAATTACAATAATCCATAAGTAGCACGATGCTTATGTAAAACCGATGACATAAAGAGAGAGAGAGAGAGAGGGAGAGAGATAGTTATTTACATTCAAAGGGAGAATTGACTCATCACCCACCCCTGATATACAAATCAGCTTCATTAAAAATAAAAAATAAAGCATGCACGACAAACATACTCTCTCGAGTCTCAGATTCTGGCGAATGCGTTGCTCATATAGTTTGAATTTCCCATCGAAGAAAAATGTTGGCAGATCTGTTCTATACACACAATAATACAGGATTGGTAACCCTGATCATATATTTTAATATACACTATAATACACATATCAAGTTTGAACCCCTGCATAGGTTGGTAAACCTGATCATATAGATTTAATATACATTATAACATACAACAAATTTGAACTCATGCAAGGTTGGTAACCCTGATCATATATTTAATATATACACTATAATGCATCAAGTCGGAACCTCCCACCCACCACCCACCTCTGATATGCAAATCAGCTTTATTTGAAAATAAAAAATATATTTGCGGATGCGGGTGGTCCATTTGGGATGCTGTGGGTCCAGCTGATAGAAAGTGAAAGTGATCTAGGCTCGCGAAAGGCGGCATATATTCGCGGATATGCAAATCAATTTAATTAAAAAAATAAAAATATCAAATTAAAAAAATTTATTCGCGGAAATTCGCGGTCCAGTAGAAAGTGAAAGTGATTTAGGCTCGCGAAAGACGGCATACATTCGCGGATATGAAAAACAATTTAATTAAAAAAATAAAAATATCAAATTAAAAAAAAATAAAAAAATTTATTCGCGGAAATTCACGGTCCAGTAGAAAGTAAAAGTGATTTAGGCTCGCGAAAGACGGCATATATTTGAACTTGACGCGCGAAAGGCGCCATGCAATTTGATTGGTCGATGCTGCTGGTCCAGCGGTGGTGGTGGGGGAATAACGGTACTTTGGTCAGGATGGGCATTTTCCCCCTACTGTTTAAGGAAGAATACATATGCCATACCCTCATTGACACACGCAAACACCCATTCAGACAGAATATATATACAGTAAACATACAATGACTCTTACCGAGTAAACGTATAAGGAAACACTCCTTGAGGAAACGTATGTAATCCTCTTATGGAACATAAAGTATTCGCATTTTAAACACTACGGAATGAATTGCAAAGAAATGTAAGGACTTCCTGTTCCCAAATAAACGTTGTTCCACCTGCAGAAAGAAATATGACAAATTACATAAAAATCGTTTGGTCATAAAAGAATATTGGTCCAACAAATGTATACATTTTACTGTCACGTGTGATTCATGTGTACAGAGATTCTGTCGTTTTCACGGCACGAGAATGCCATCTAAATAGTTTACAATTTCGATATATGTGTACGTAAATTTAAGGTTCATGCAGTAAGTAAAGATATCCGATCAAATAAGTTGGCAACAGCACCTCTGTTTCACGAAATTCCCTGTTTACATTATTCTGGGTATATTCTAGGTCCCATATTCTACACTCGCAATAACAACAAGACGATTACTTTTATATTTGCGAAGCAATTTTTATTATATATATTTTTTTTAAATGTATCTCCGTACGTGAAGAATGCTGAAACGTTAATGCATGACTTGTAATCCCTAACTGGAAATCTCAAGAGCATTCGTATATAGAATTATATTATTAATATTGCCTACAAATTCATAGAGTGTTAGGCGTATATGAAGACCGATATAATATTCCCGAATCCCTGTGTCGTAAAAAGAAATAATAAAGACTGTTATTAATTCCAATTTCGGATAGTGAATTCGCCTATGCATGAGCATTTAATAATAATTACCATTAATTTACAATCTTACAGATTTGTTTACCATAATTGTTTGATAAATTTTCCTCATTCCTCTTAGGAACGTTATTCTCGTTTAGGTTTGTGATTGAGTAGAAAACAATCAATAAAATAATACATGGTTTACGTATCTCCTTTTCCAAATCATATATTAACATTACTTTCTAATTTAATAGATTTATAACACCTCTTCATTACCCTTGAACACCACTTTGCTATTGACCAAAGTTTTCTCCTGCTCAGATTAATAGATGTTGTTCATGTTGCGTATTAATGTAGTTTTAATGTCTCCTGAAATAATTATCAGTGTCACCTACTGCTGACAGTTACTCATTTGAAAATTATTGTGTTTAAGTATTTACGGTTTGTGCCTTCCTTTTGATTTTCAGCTCTGCTAGTGCACTTCCAATAGTGACAAATTTATGTTCTCAACTTTCATGTGTCTAGTTGCAGTTCCTTGCTGTCGTATGCATTATCTCAAAGCAAAATTAACTTTCAGATATTTCTAAAACCAGACGATATAAAATAACTTTATCTCCTGTTTTTAGAAAGAACAAAGAGGTATGCTAACAACCTTGAAACAAATATATGTCCGTAATAAACCTGATGATTGGCGTGTACATAAAATTTAGTTAAAAAAAATTCACAGTTACAAACACTCTCACAAATAGGCAAAAAGACTAAGAAAAATCTATATGATTTATCTATTTTATATTACTCACCAAATATTTTCGCATGTGATAACTTGTAGATTGTAGTTGGTATCTGCTGGTAACGAAGGCCATGAAAGTCTGTGTTTAGCACGATTTCTTGACGGGTAAGCAAGACTAGCTGTCTTCATCGTCACGTCATAGTTCAGCCTACACACACAAACTTCGGACCTGTAAATATATCTGTCGTACGGTATGTGTATACAAGCGTATGCACATACACGTACAGCATTCATACTTGTATAGACGTATATACCCTTCACTTACGTATATCGAAATATACTGTAAGGAAGAATACATATGCCATACCCTCATTCACACACGCAAACACCATTCAGACAGAATATATATACAGTAAGCATACAATGACACTTACCGAGTAAACGTAGAAGGAAACTCTCCTTAAGGAAACGCATGTAATCGTCTTATGGAACATACAGTATTCGCATTTTAAACACACCGGCTTCTAATGCAAACAAATGTATGTACTTCCTGTTTTGCAAATACCCGTTGTTCCACCTGCTGAAACAAATATGACAAATTATATAAAAATCATTTGGTCATAAAAGAATATTTGTCCAAAAAATGTATACATTTTGCTGTCACGTGTGATTAATGTGTACAGAGAATCTATTGTTTTCATGGTACGATAAATAAACAAATATTAAATATATTTTTTTATATGTATCTCCGTACGTGAGGAATGCTGAAACGTTAATGCATGACTTGTAATCCCTAACTGGAAATCTCAAGAACATTCCAATATAGAATTATATTATTAATAATGCCTACAATTTCATAGAGTGTTAGGCTTTTATGAAGACCGATATAATATTCCGTCGTAAAAAGAAATAATAAAGACTGTTATTAATTCCAATTGCGGCCAGAGAATTCGCCTATGCATCGGCATTTAATAATATTTACCATTAATTTACAATCTTACAGATTTGTTTACCATAATTATTTGATAAATTTTCCTCATTCCTCTTAGGAAAGTTATTCTCATTTAGGTTTGTGATTGAGTAGAAAACAATCACTAAAATAATACATGGTTTATGCATCTCCTTTTCCAAATCATATATTAACATTACTTTCTAATTTAATAGATTTATAACACCTCTTCATTACCCTTGAACACCACTGTGCTATTGACCACAGGTTTTCTCCCTCTCAGATTAATAGATTTTGTTCATGTTACGTATTAATGTAGTTTTAATGTCTCCTGAAAAAATTATCTGTGTCACCTACTGCTGACAGTTACTCATTTGAAAATTATTGTGTTTCAGTATTTACGTATTGGGGCTTCCTTTTAATTCTCAGCTCTGCTAGTGCACTTTCAGTAGTGAAAAATTTATGTTCTTCACTGTCTTGTGTCTAGTTGCCGTTCATTGCTGTCGTATGCATTATCTCAAAGCAAAATTAACTTTCAGATTTTTCTAAATCCAGACGATATAAAATAACTTTATCTCCTGTTTTAGAAAGAGCATAGAGGTGTGCTAACAACCTTGAAACAAATCTATATCCGTAATAAACCTGATGATTGGCGTGTACATAAAATTTAATTTAAAAAAATTCACAGTTACAAACACACTCACAAATAGGCAAAAAGAATAAGAAAAGTCTGTATTATTTATCTATTTTTTATTAATCACCAAATATTTTCAAAAGTGATAACTTGTAGATTGTAGTTGGTATCTGCTGGTAACGAAGGCCATGAAAGTCTGTGTTTAGCAGGTTTTCTTGACGGGTATGCAAGACTAGCTCCCTTCATCGTCACGTCATAGTTCAGCCTACACACACAAACTTCAAACATGTATATATATATCTGTCGTACGGTATGTGCATACAAGCGTATGCACATACGCGTACAGCATTCATACTTGTATAGACGTATATACCCTTCACTTACGTATATCGAAATATACTGTAAGGAAGAATACATATGCCATACCCTCATTCACACACGCAAACACCCATTCAGACAGAATATATATACAGTAAGCATACAATGACACTTACCGAGTAAACGTATAAGGAAACTCTACTTGAGGAAACGCATGTAATCCTCTTATGGAACATAAAGTATTCGCATTTTAAACACTACGGAATGAATTGCAAAGAAATGTATGTACTTCCTGTTCCCAAATAAACGTTGTTCCACCTGCTGAAACAAATATGACAAATTATATAAAAATCGTTTAGTCATAAAAGAATATTGTTCCAACAAATGTATACATTTTACTGTCACGTGTGATTCATGTGTACAGAGATTCTATCGTTTTCACGGCACGAGAATGCCATCTAAATAGTTTTCAATTTCGATATATGTGTACATAAATTTAAGGTTCATGCAGTAAGTAAAGATATCCGTTCAAATAAGTTGGCAACAGCACCTCTGTTTCACGAAATTCCCTGTTTACATTAGTTGTAACGTATTGCTGCGTTTCAAATCCAGGGGACCCATCTTAACTGAACTCCGTCAATTAGATGGGCTGCCTACGTTGTAACAGAATGTATCACAAATAATTAACTTAACAAATTTACTTACCAACTGAGTAAGGAAACAAGGGAAGGTATACTATTGAAGTACGCACTCATTATATGTGTTTAACAAGACGACTTCTCTTTATTTAACATTTAAAAACATTTACTGACAGATCCCATGACATTACTAATTAAATTATTTATTAATGTTATTTGAATGCTTTCTTTAATCTTTGGGATCAAAATTGATTTTATTTAGCTATACCTCGGATCCGGGTAACCTTCGATATTTAGTCTTTTACAACTTCTAGTTATACTCAATTCATGATATTAGCTTGCAAGACTTTTGGTTTTTGGTTTATTATTATTCCATTTGAAGAATGGTATTATTACTTGAATTATACTACGATACATTAACATATAAACTGTTACAACGTATGATGTTTGAATGGTTACATTAAAACTCTTAGATTTAATCTTTTAATCTTTACAAAGTTAATAGTCTCTGAAAAGTCTCTTTTAAAGTGTGTTGTGTAACAAATATTATTAACTCTCGATAGACAGGCTATCGAGTCACCTTTAAATTGGTCTGTAGAAACCTCGTCCTGGGGTGTCCGTCTTGGGAATCCTTAAAATGCCGACATCATCTCGGTCTGGTCTTCGTCATTAGAGGGCTCGAAAGTCCGTAGGGTAGATTGAAGCTTCTACGATGGTACTTGTAGATTCTCGGATGTCCTGATCTGCATATTCTCTCGGGTCTATTAGAGTTTGTAATTTCTGGTAGCTCACATCTCCAGGTATGATGTTGAA
This sequence comes from Magicicada septendecula, assembly GCA_034769895.1. NCBI lineage: Eukaryota > Metazoa > Arthropoda > Insecta > Hemiptera > Cicadidae > Magicicada > Magicicada septendecula. Next base: position 140,536,050 of record CM068372.1, read on the forward strand.
AGTGTTGTTATTCTTGAAGTTAGCAGTCATCTTGTTTTACACCATTTTTATATTTCTTGTTATAAGTTAAGTCTTTTGTTTTCACATAACTATTAATACATAACATATGCTTTCAGCAGCAATTTCTCGGATACAATATTAAAGTAAAACAAAAGTAACGGCAACATAGTGTTAGAGCTTTCGCTCGTACGTGTGCACTGCATGGAGTCAACATAGCGAGAGAGCGAATTTCTGCTCCCTTCGACTGGTACTGGACAAGAGGTAGAGGGGCAACTATTGCGCGAGAAAATAGTCCCTATCTCTCTTTAAGTAAACTTTTTTAATTACACAAACTATACCTTAATAAACTTACATAATTTAAGTAAGTTACTTTAGCGACTATCTGTGTCTTCAGATTTTTTTATTATTAACCTTATGTTTTTTTATCTTAATCTAAATTCCAAACGACTCGGGAAACATGTCGAGTCCGGAACTAACAGGCCAGCGCCTGCTAACAAGCAAAGGGTTAAATACGACAATAATAACTACATTTATTTACAATATGCTTTTTTTTAAGTTTCTTTGGGCTTATTAATTACTTTTTCCTCTCATACTGAGGACATACAGGTTTTTATGTTATTATAGTGAGATTTAAAAGTCTTAATAGCTCGCAACCTTAATTTTTTAAAATTTTTTATTTTTTGATTATTGTTACAATTTAAATCGTCACATAGTCTGGGTATATTCTACGTCCCATATTCTACATTCGCAATAACAACAAGACGATAACTTTTATATTTGCGAAGCAATTTTTATTATATATTTTTTTTTAAAATGTATCTCCGTACGTGAAGAATGCTGAAACGTTTATGCATGACTTGTAATCCCTAACTGGAAATCTCAAGAGCATTCGTATATAGAATAATATTATTAATATTGCCTACAAATTCATAGAGTGTTAGGCGTATATGAAGACCGATATAATATTCCCGAATCCCTGTGTCGTAAAAAGAAATAATAAAGACTGTTATTAATTCCAATTGCGGATAGTGAATTCGCCTATGCATGAGCATTTAATAATAATTACCATTAATTTACAATCTTACAGATTTGTTTACCATAATTGTTTGATAAATTTTCCTCATTCCTCTTAGGAACGTTATTCTCGTTTAGGTTTGTGATTGAGTAGAAAACAATCAATAAAATAATACATGGTTTACGTATCTCCTTTTCCAAATCATATATTAACATTACTTTCTAATTTAATAGATTTATAACACCTCTTCATTACCCTTGAACACCACTTTGCTATTGACCAAAGTTTTCTCCTGCTCAGATTAATAGATGTTGTTCATGTTGCGTATTAGTGTAGTTTTAATGTCTCCTGAAATAATTATCAGTGTCACCTACTGCTGACAGTTACTCATTTGAAAATTATTGTGTTTAAGTATTTACGGTTTGTGCCTTCCTTTTGATTTTCAGCTCTGCTAGTGCACTTCCAATAGTGACAAATTTATGTTCTCAACTTTCATGTGTCTAGTTGCAGTTCCTTGCTGTCGTATGCATTATCTCAAAGCAAAATTAACTTTCAGATATTTCTAAAACCAGACGATATAAAATAACTTTATCTTCTGTTTTTAGAAAGAACAAAGAGGTATGCTAACAACCTTGAAACAAATATATGTCCGTAATAAACCTGATGATTGGCGTGTACATAAAATTTAGTTAAAAAAAATTCACAGTTACAAACACACTCACAAATAGGCAAAAAGAATAAGAAAAATCTATATGATTTATCTATTTTATATTACTCACCAAATATTTTCGCATGTGATAACTTGTAGATTGTAGTTGGTATCTGCTGGTAACGAAGGCCATGAAAGTCTGTGTTTAGCACGATTTCTTGACGGGTAAGCAAGACTAGCTGTCTTCATCGTCACGTCATAGTTCAGCCTACACACACAAACTTCGGACCTGTAAATATATCTGTCGTACGGTATGTGTATACAAGCGTATGCACATACACGTACAGCATTCATACTTGTATAGACGTATATACCCTTCACTTACGTATATCGAAATATACTGTAAGGAAGAATACATATGCCATACCCTCATTCACACACGCAAACACCATTCAGACAGAATATATATACAGTAAGCATACAATGACACTTACCGAGTAAACGTAGAAGGAAACTCTCCTTAAGGAAACGCATGTAATCGTCTTATGGAACATACAGTATTCGCATTTTAAACACACCGGCTTCTAATGCAAACAAATGTATGTACTTCCTGTTTTGCAAATACCCGTTGTTCCACCTGCTGAAACAAATATGACAAATTATATAAAAATCATTTGGTCATAAAAGAATATTTGTCCAAAAAATGTATACATTTTGCTGTCACGTGTGATTAATGTGTACAGAGAATCTATTGTTTTCATGGTACGATAAATAAACAAATATTAAATATATTTTTTTATATGTATCTCCGTACGTGAGGAATGCTGAAACGTTAATGCATGACTTGTAATCCCTAACTGGAAATCTCAAGAACATTCCAATATAGAATTATATTATTAATAATGCCTACAATTTCATAGAGTGTTAGGCTTTTATGAAGACCGATATAATATTCCGTCGTAAAAAGAAATAATAAAGACTGTTATTAATTCCAATTGCGGCCAGAGAATTCGCCTATGCATCGGCATTTAATAATATTTACCATTAATTTACAATCTTACAGATTTGTTTACCATAATTATTTGATAAATTTTCCTCATTCCTCTTAGGAAAGTTATTCTCATTTAGGTTTGTGATTGAGTAGAAAACAATCACTAAAATAATACATGGTTTATGCATCTCCTTTTCCAAATCATATATTAACATTACTTTCTAATTTAATAGATTTATAACACCTCTTCATTACCCTTGAACACCACTGTGCTATTGACCACAGGTTTTCTCCCTCTCAGATTAATAGATTTTGTTCATGTTACGTATTAATGTAGTTTTAATGTCTCCTGAAAAAATTATCTGTGTCACCTACTGCTGACAGTTACTCATTTGAAAATTATTGTGTTTCAGTATTTACGTATTGGGGCTTCCTTTTAATTCTCAGCTCTGCTAGTGCACTTTCAGTAGTGAAAAATTTATGTTCTTCACTGTCTTGTGTCTAGTTGCCGTTCATTGCTGTCGTATGCATTATCTCAAAGCAAAATTAACTTTCAGATTTTTCTAAATCCAGACGATATAAAATAACTTTATCTCCTGTTTTAGAAAGAGCATAGAGGTGTGCTAACAACCTTGAAACAAATCTATATCCGTAATAAACCTGATGATTGGCGTGTACATAAAATTTAATTTAAAAAAATTCACAGTTACAAACACACTCACAAATAGGCAAAAAGAATAAGAAAAGTCTGTATTATTTATCTATTTTTTATTAATCACCAAATATTTTCAAAAGTGATAACTTGTAGATTGTAGTTGGTATCTGCTGGTAACGAAGGCCATGAAAGTCTGTGTTTAGCAGGTTTTCTTGACGGGTATGCAAGACTAGCTCCCTTCATCGTCACGTCATAGTTCAGCCTACACACACAAACTTCAAACATGTATATATATATCTGTCGTACGGTATGTGCATACAAGCGTATGCACATACGCGTACAGCATTCATACTTGTATAGACGTATATACCCTTCACTTACGTATATCGAAATATACTGTAAGGAAGAATACATATGCCATACCCTCATTCACACACGCAAACACCCATTCAGACAGAATATATATACAGTAAGCATACAATGACACTTACCGAGTAAACGTATAAGGAAACTCTACTTGAGGAAACGCATGTAATCCTCTTATGGAACATAAAGTATTCGCATTTTAAACACTACGGAATGAATTGCAAAGAAATGTATGTACTTCCTGTTCCCAAATAAACGTTGTTCCACCTGCTGAAACAAATATGACAAATTATATAAAAATCGTTTAGTCATAAAAGAATATTGTTCCAACAAATGTATACATTTTACTGTCACGTGTGATTCATGTGTACAGAGATTCTATCGTTTTCACGGCACGAGAATGCCATCTAAATAGTTTTCAATTTCGATATATGTGTACATAAATTTAAGGTTCATGCAGTAAGTAAAGATATCCGTTCAAATAAGTTGGCAACAGCACCTCTGTTTCACGAAATTCCCTGTTTACATTAGTTGTAACGTATTGCTGCGTTTCAAATCCAGGGGACCCATCTTAACTGAACTCCGTCAATTAGATGGGCTGCCTACGTTGTAACAGAATGTATCACAAATAATTAACTTAACAAATTTACTTACCAACTGAGTAAGGAAACAAGGGAAGGTATACTATTGAAGTACGCACTCATTATATGTGTTTAACAAGACGACTTCTCTTTATTTAACATTTAAAAACATTTACTGACAGATCCCATGACATTACTAATTAAATTATTTATTAATGTTATTTGAATGCTTTCTTTAATCTTTGGGATCAAAATTGATTTTATTTAGCTATACCTCGGATCCGGGTAACCTTCGATATTTAGTCTTTTACAACTTCTAGTTATACTCAATTCATGATATTAGCTTGCAAGACTTTTGGTTTTTGGTTTATTATTATTCCATTTGAAGAATGGTATTATTACTTGAATTATACTACGATACATTAACATATAAACTGTTACAACGTATGATGTTTGAATGGTTACATTAAAACTCTTAGATTTAATCTTTTAATCTTTACAAAGTTAATAGTCTCTGAAAAGTCTCTTTTAAAGTGTGTTGTGTAACAAATATTATTAACTCTCGATAGACAGGCTATCGAGTCACCTTTAAATTGGTCTGTAGAAACCTCGTCCTGGGGTGTCCGTCTTGGGAATCCTTAAAATGCCGACATCATCTCGGTCTGGTCTTCGTCATTAGAGGGCTCGAAAGTCCGTAGGGTAGATTGAAGCTTCTACGATGGTACTTGTAGATTCTCGGATGTCCTGATCTGCATATTCTCTCGGGTCTATTAGAGTTTGTAATTTCTGGTAGCTCACATCTCCAGGTATGATGTTGAAAGTGTTGTTATTCTTGAAGTTAGCAGTCATCTTGTTTTACACCATTTTTATATTTCTTGTTATAAGTTAAGTCTTTTGTTTTCACATAACTATTAATACATAACATATGCTTTCAGCAGCAATTTCTCGGATACAATATTAAAGTAAAACAAAAGTAACGGCAACATAGTGTTAGAGCTTTCGCTCGTACGTGTGCACTGCATGGAGTCAACATAGCGAGAGAGCGAATTTCTGCTCCCTTCGACTGGTACTGGACAAGAGGTAGAGGGGCAACTATTGCGCGAGAAAATAGTCCCTATCTCTCTTTAAGTAAACTTTTTTAATTACACAAACTATACCTTAATAAACTTACATAATTTAAGTAAGTTACTTTAGCGACTATCTGTGTCTTCAGATTTTTTTATTATTAACCTTATGTTTTTTTATCTTAATCTAAATTCCAAACGACTCGGGAAACATGTCGAGTCCGGAACTAACAGGCCAGCGCCTGCTAACAAGCAAAGGGTTAAATACGACAATAATAACTACATTTATTTACAATATGCTTTTTTTTAAGTTTCTTTGGGCTTATTAATTACTTTTTCCTCTCATACTGAGGACATACAGGTTTTTATGTTATTATAGTGAGATTTAAAAGTCTTAATAGCTCGCAACCTTAATTTTTTAAAATTTTTTATTTTTTGATTATTGTTACAATTTAAATCGTCACATAGTCTGGGTATATTCTACGTCCCATATTCTACATTCGCAATAACAACAAGACGATAACTTTTATATTTGCGAAGCAATTTTTATTATATATTTTTTTTTAAAATGTATCTCCGTACGTGAAGAATGCTGAAACGTTTATGCATGACTTGTAATCCCTAACTGGAAATCTCAAGAGCATTCGTATATAGAATAATATTATTAATATTGCCTACAAATTCATAGAGTGTTAGGCGTATATGAAGACCGATATAATATTCCCGAATCCCTGTGTCGTAAAAAGAAATAATAAAGACTGTTATTAATTCCAATTGCGGATAGTGAATTCGCCTATGCATGAGCATTTAATAATAATTACCATTAATTTACAATCTTACAGATTTGTTTACCATAATTGTTTGATAAATTTTCCTCATTCCTCTTAGGAACGTTATTCTCGTTTAGGTTTGTGATTGAGTAGAAAACAATCAATAAAATAATACATGGTTTACGTATCTCCTTTTCCAAATCATATATTAACATTACTTTCTAATTTAATAGATTTATAACACCTCTTCATTACCCTTGAACACCACTTTGCTATTGACCAAAGTTTTCTCCTGCTCAGATTAATAGATGTTGTTCATGTTGCGTATTAATGTAGTTTTAATGTCTCCTGAAATAATTATCAGTGTCACCTACTGCTGACAGTTACTCATTTGAAAATTATTGTGTTTAAGTATTTACGGTTTGTGCCTTCCTTTTGATTTTCAGCTCTGCTAGTGCACTTCCAATAGTGACAAATTTATGTTCTCAACTTTCATGTGTCTAGTTGCAGTTCCTTGCTGTCGTATGCATTATCTCAAAGCAAAATTAACTTTCAGATATTTCTAAAACCAGACGATATAAAATAACTTTATCTTCTGTTTTTAGAAAGAACAAAGAGGTATGCTAACAACCTTGAAACAAATATATGTCCGTAATAAACCTGATGATTGGCGTGTACATAAAATTTAGTTAAAAAAAATTCACAGTTACAAACACACTCACAAATAGGCAAAAAGAATAAGAAAAATCTATATGATTTATCTATTTTATATTACTCACCAAATATTTTCGCATGTGATAACTTGTAGATTGTAGTTGGTATCTGCTGGTAACGAAGGCCATGAAAGTCTGTGTTTAGCACGATTTCTTCACGGGTAAGCAAGACTAGCTGTCTTCATCGTCACGTCATAGTTCAGCCTACACACACAAACTTCGGACCTGTAAATATATCTGTCGTACGGTATGTGTATACAAGCGTATGCACATACACGTACAGCATTCATACTTGTATAGACGTATATACCCTTCACTTACGTATATCGAAATATACTGTAAGGAAGAATACATATGCCATACCCTCATTCACACACGCAAACACCATTCAGACAGAATATATATACAGTAAGCATACAATGACACTTACCGAGTAAACGTAGAAGGAAACTCTCCTTAAGGAAACGCATGTAATCGTCTTATTCAACATACAGTATTCGCATTTTAAACACACCGGCTTCTAATGCAAACAAATGTATGTACTTCCTGTTTTGCAAATACCCGTTGTTCCACCTGCTGAAACAAATATGACAAATTATATAAAAATCATTTGGTCATAAAAGAATATTTGTCCAAAAAATGTATACATTTTGCTGTCACGTGTGATTAATGTGTACAGAGAATCTATTGTTTTCATGGTACGATAAATAAACAAATATTAAATATATTTTTTTATATGTATCTCCGTACGTGAGGAATGCTGAAACGTTAATGCATGACTTGTAATCCCTAACTGGAAATCTCAAGAACATTCCAATATAGAATTATATTATTAATAATGCCTACAATTTCATAGAGTGTTAGGCTTTTATGAAGACCGATATAATATTCCGTCGTAAAAAGAAATAATAAAGACTGTTATTAATTCCAATTGCGGCCAGAGAATTCGCCTATGCATCGGCATTTAATAATATTTACCATTAATTTACAATCTTACAGATTTGTTTACCATAATTATTTGATAAATTTTTCTCATTCCTCTTAGGAAAGTTATTCTCATTTAGGTTTGTGATTGAGTAGAAAACAATCACTAAAATAATACATGGTTTATGCATCTCCTTTTCCAAATCATATATTAACATTACTTTCTAATTTAATAGATTTATAACACCTCTTCATTACCCTTGAACACCACTGTGCTATTGACCACAGGTTTTCTCCCTCTCAGATTAATAGATTTTGTTCATGTTACGTATTAATGTAGTTTTAATGTCTCCTGAAAAAATTATCTGTGTCACCTACTGCTGACAGTTACTCATTTGAAAATTATTGTGTTTCAGTATTTACGTATTGGGGCTTCCTTTTAATTCTCAGCTCTGCTAGTGCACTTTCAGTAGTGAAAAATTTATGTTCTTCACTGTCTTGTGTCTAGTTGCCGTTCATTGCTGTCGTATGCATTATCTCAAAGCAAAATTAACTTTCAGATTTTTCTAAATCCAGACGATATAAAATAACTTTATCTCCTGTTTTAGAAAGAGCATAGAGGTGTGCTAACAACCTTGAAACAAATCTATATCCGTAATAAACCTGATGATTGGCGTGTACATAAAATTTAATTTAAAAAAAAACACAGTTACAAACACACTCACAAATAGGCAAAAAGAATAAGAAAAGTCTATATTATTTATCTATTTTTTATTAATCACCAAATATTTTCAAAAGTGATAACTTGTAGATTGTAGTTGGTATCTGCTGGTAACGAAGGCCATGAAAGTCTGTGTTTAGCAGGTTTTCTTGACGGGTATGCAAGACTAGCTCCCTTCATCGTCACGTCATAGTTCAGCCTACACACACAAACTTCAAACATGTATATATATATCTGTCGTACGGTATGTGCATACAAGCGTATGCACATACGCGTACAGCATTCATACTTGTATAGACGTATATACCCTTCACTTACGTATATCGAAATATACTGTAAGGAAGAATACATATGCCATACCCTCATTCACACACGCAAACACCCATTCAGACAGAATATATATACAGTAAGCATACAATGACACTTACCGAGTAAACGTATAAGGAAACTCTACTTGAGGAAACGCATGTAATCCTCTTATGGAACATAAAGTATTCGCATTTTAAACACTACGGAATGAATTGCAAAGAAATGTATGTACTTCCTGTTCCCAAATAAACGTTGTTCCACCTGCTGAAACAAATATGACAAATTATATAAAAATCGTTTAGTCATAAAAGAATATTGTTCCAACAAATGTATACATTTTACTGTCACGTGTGATTCATGTGTACAGAGATTCTATCGTTTTCACGGCACGAGAATGCCATCTAAATAGTTTTCAATTTCGATATATGTGTACATAAATTTAAGGTTCATGCAGTAAGTAAAGATATCCGTTCAAATAAGTTGGCAACAGCACCTCTGTTTCACGAAATTCCCTGTTTACATTAGTTGTAACGTATTGCTGCGTTTCAAATCCAGGGGACCCATCTTAACTGAACTCCGTCAATTAGATGGGCTGCCTACGTTGTAACAGAATGTATCACAAATAATTAACTTAGCAAATTTACTTACCAACTGAGTAAGGAAACAAGGGAAGGTATACTATTGAAGTACGCACTCATTATATGTGTTTAACAAGACGACTTCTCTTTATTTAACATTTAAAAACATTTACTGACAGATCCCATGACATTACTAATTAAATTATTTATTAATGTTATTTGAATGCTTTCTTTAATCTTTGGGATCAAAATTGATTTTATTTAGCTATACCTCGGATCCGGGTAACCTTCGATATTTAGTCTTTTACAACTTCTAGTTATACTCAATTCATGATATTAGCTTGCAAGACTTTTGGTTTTTGGTTTATTATTATTCCATTTGAAGAATGGTATTATTACTTGAATTATACTACGATACATTAACATATAAACTGTTACAACGTATGATGTTTGAATGGTTACATTAAAACTCTTAGATTTAATCTTTTAATCTTTACAAAGTTAATAGTCTCTGAAAAGTCTCTTTTAAAGTGTGTTGTGTAACAAATATTATTAACTCTCGATAGACAGGCTATCGAGTCACCTTTAAATTGGTCTGTAGAAACCTCGTCCTGGGGTGTCCGTCTTGGGAATCCTTAAAATGCCGACATCATCTCGGTCTGGTCTTCGTCATTAGAGGGCTCGAAAGTCCGTAGGGTAGATTGAAGCTTCTACGATGGTACTTGTAGATTCTCGGATGTCCTGATCTGCATATTCTCTCGGGTCTATTAGAGTTTGTAATTTCTGGTAGTTCACATCTCCAGGTATGATGTTGAAAGTGTTGTTATTCTTGAAGTTAGCAGTCATCTTGTTTTACACCATTTTTATATTTCTTGTTATAAGTTAAGTCTTTTGTTTTCACATAACTATTAATACATAACATATGCTTTCAGCAGCAATTTCTCGGATACAATATTAAAGTAAAACAAAAGTAACGGCAACATAGTGTTAGAGCTTTCGCTCGTACGTGTGCACTGCATGGAGTCAACATAGCGAGAGAGCGAATTTCTGCTCCCTTCGACTGGTACTGGACAAGAGGTAGAGGGGCAACTATTGCGCGAGAAAATAGTCCCTATCTCTCTTTAAGTAAACTTTTTTAATTACACAAACTATACCTTAATAAACTTACATAATTTAAGTAAGTTACTTTAGCGACTATCTGTGTCTTCAGATTTTTTTATTATTAACCTTATGTTTTTTTATCTTAATCTAAATTCCAAACGACTCGGGAAACATGTCGAGTCCGGAACTAACAGGCCAGCGCCTGATAACAAGCAAAGGGTTAAATACGACAATAATAACTACATTTATTTACAATATGCTTTTTTTTAAGTTTCTTTGGGCTTATTAATTACTTTTTCCTCTCATACTGAGGACATACAGGTTTTTATGTTATTATAGTGAGATTTAAAAGTCTTAATAGCTCGCAACCTTAATTTTTTAAAATTTTTTATTTTTTGATTATTGTTACAATTTAAATCGTCACATAGTCTGGGTATATTCTACGTCCCATATTCTACATTCGCAATAACAACAAGACGATAACTTTTATATTTGCGAAGCAATTTTTATTATATATTTTTTTTTAAAATGTATCTCCGTACGTGAAGAATGCTGAAACGTTTATGCATCCCTAAATGGAAATCTCAAGAGCATTCGTATATAGAATAATATTATTAATATTGCCTACAAATTCATAGAGTGTTAGGCGTATATGAAGACCGATATAATATTCCCGAATCCCTGTGTCGTAAAAAGAAATAATAAAGACTGTTATTAATTCCAATTGCGGATAGTGAATTCGCCTATGCATGAGCATTTAATAATAATTACCATTAATTTACAATCTTACAGATTTGTTTACCATAATTGTTTGATAAATTTTCCTCATTCCTCTTAGGAACGTTATTCTCGTTTAGGTTTGTGATTGAGTAGAAAACAATCAATAAAATAATACATGGTTTACGTATCTCCTTTTCCAAATCATATATTAACATTACTTTCTAATTTAATAGATTTATAACACCTCTACATTACCCTTGAACACCACTTTGCTATTGACCAAAGTTTTCTCCTGCTCAGATTAATAGATGTTGTTCATGTTGCGTATTAATGTAGTTTTAATGTCTCCTGAAATAATTATCAGTGTCACCTACTGCTGACAGTTACTCATTTGAAAATTATTGTGTTTAAGTATTTACGGTTTGTGCCTTCCTTTTGATTTTCAGCTCTGCTAGTGCACTTCCAATAGTGACAAATTTATGTTCTCAACTTTCATGTGTCTAGTTGCAGTTCCTTGCTGTCGTATGCATTATCTCAAAGCAAAATTAACTTTCAGATATTTCTAAAACCAGACGATATAAAATAACTTTATCTTCTGTTTTTAGAAAGAACAAAGAGGTATGCTAACAACCTTGAAACAAATATATGTCCGTAATAAACCTGATGATTGGCGTGTACATAAAATTTAGTTAAAAAAAATTCACAGTTACAAACACACTCACAAATAGGCAAAAAGAATAAGAAAAATCTATATGATTTATCTATTTTATATTACTCACCAAATATTTTCGCATGTGATAACTTGTAGATTGTAGTTGGTATCTGCTGGTAACGAAGGCCATGAAAGTCTGTGTTTAGCACGATTTCTTGACGGGTAAGCAAGACTAGCTGTCTTCATCGTCACGTCATAGTTCAGCCTACACACACAAACTTCGGACCTGTAAATATATCTGTCGTACGGTATGTGTATACAAGCGTATGCACATACACGTACAGCATTCATACTTGTATAGACGTATATACCCTTCACTTACGTATATCGAAATATACTGTAAGGAAGAATACATATGCCATACCCTCATTCACACACGCAAACACCATTCAGACAGAATATATATACAGTAAGCATACAATGACACTTACCGAGTAAACGTAGAAGGAAACTCTCCTTAAGGAAACGCATGTAATCGTCTTATGGAACATACAGTATTCGCATTTTAAACACACCGGCTTCTAATGCAAACAAATGTATGTACTTCCTGTTTTGCAAATACCCGTTGTTCCACCTGCTGAAACAAATATGACAAATTATATAAAAATCATTTGGTCATAAAAGAATATTTGTCCAAAAAATGTATACATTTTGCTGTCACGTGTGATTAATGTGTACAGAGAATCTATTGTTTTCATGGTACGATAAATAAACAAATATTAAATATATTTTTTTATATGTATCTCCGTACGTGAGGAATGCTGAAACGTTAATGCATGACTTGTAATCCCTAACTGGAAATCTCAAGAACATTCCAATATAGAATTATATTATTAATAATGCCTACAATTTCATAGAGTGTTAGGCTTTTATGAAGACCGATATAATATTCCGTCGTAAAAAGAAATAATAAAGACTGTTATTAATTCCAATTGCGGCCAGAGAATTCGCCTATGCATCGGCATTTAATAATATTTACCATTAATTTACAATCTTACAGATTTGTTTACCATAATTATTTGATAAATTTTTCTCATTCCTCTTAGGAAAGTTATTCTCATTTAGGTTTGTGATTGAGTAGAAAACAATCACTAAAATAATACATGGTTTACGCATCTCCTTTTCCAAATCATATATTAACATTACTTTCTAATTTAATAGATTTATAACACCTCTTCATTACCCTTGAACACCACTGTGCTATTGACCACAGGTTTTCTCCCTCTCAGATTAATAGATTTTGTTCATGTTACGTATTAATGTAGTTTTAATGTCTCCTGAAAAAATTATCTGTGTCACCTACTGCTGACAGTTACTCATTTGAAAATTATTGTGTTTCAGTATTTACGTATTGGGGCTTCCTTTTAATTCTCAGCTCTGCTAGTGCACTTTCAGTAGTGAAAAATTTATGTTCTTCACTGTCTTGTGTCTAGTTGCCGTTCATTGCTGTCGTATGCATTATCTCAAAGCAAAATTAACTTTCAGATTTTTCTAAATCCAGACGATATAAAATAACTTTATCTCCTGTTTTAGAAAGAGCATAGAGGTGTGCTAACAACCTTGAAACAAATCTATATCCGTAATAAACCTGATGATTGGCGTGTACATAAAATTTAATTTAAAAAAAAACACAGTTACAAACACACTCACAAATAGGCAAAAAGAATAAGAAAAGTCTATATTATATATCTATTTTTTATTAATCACCAAATATTTTCAAAAGTGATAACTTGTAGATTGTATTTGGTATCTGCTGGTAACGAAGGCCATGAAAGTCTGTGTTTAGCAGGTTTTCTTGACGGGTATGCAAGACTAGCTCCCTTCATCGTCACGTCATAGTTCAGCCTACACACACAAACTTCAAACATGTATATATATATCTGTCGTACGGTATGTGCATACAAGCGTATGCACATACGCGTACAGCATTCATACTTGTATAGACGTATATACCCTTCACTTACGTATATCGAAATATACTGTAAGGAAGAATACATATGCCATACCCTCATTCACACACGCAAACACCCATTCAGACAGAATATATATACAGTAAGCATACAATGACACTTACCGAGTAAACGTATAAGGAAACTCTACTTGAGGAAACGCATGTAATCCTCTTATGGAACATAAAGTATTCGCATTTTAAACACTACGGAATGAATTGCAAAGAAATGTATGTACTTCCTGTTCCCAAATAAACGTTGTTCCACCTGCTGAAACAAATATGACAAATTATATAAAAATCGTTTAGTCATAAAAGAATATTGTTCCAACAAATGTATACATTTTACTGTCACGTGTGATTCATGTGTACAGAGATTCTATCGTTTTCACGGCACGAGAATGCCATCTAAATAGTTTTCAATTTCGATATATGTGTACATAAATTTAAGGTTCATGCAGTAAGTAAAGATATCCGTTCAAATAAGTTGGCAACAGCACCTCTGTTTCACGAATTTCCCTGTTTACATTAGTCTGGGTATATTCTACGTCCCATATTCTACATTCGCAATAACAACAAGACGATTACTTTTATATTTGCGAACCAATTTTTATTATATATTTTTTTTAAATGTATCTCCGTACGTGAAGAATGCTGAAACGTTAATGCATGACTTGTACTCCCTAACTGGAAATCTGAAGAGCATTCGTATATAGAATAATATTATTAATATCGCCTACAAATTCATAGAGTGTTAGGCGTATATGAAGACCGATATAATATTCCCGAATCCCTGTGTCGTAAAAAAAAATAATAAAGACTGTTATTAATTCCAATTGCGGATAGTGAATTCGCCTATGCATGAGCATTAATAATAATTACCATTAATTTACAATCTTACAGATTTTTTTACCATAATTGTTTGATAAATTTTCCTCATTCCTCTTAGGAACGTTATTCTCGATTAGTTTGTGATTGAGTAGAAAACAATCACTAAAATAATACATGGTTTATGCATCTCCTTTTCCAAATCATATATTAACATTACTTTCTAATTTAATAGATTTATAACACCTCTTCATTACCCTTGAACACCACTTTGCTATTGACCAAAGTTTTTCTCCTGCTCAGATTAATAGATGTTGTTCATGTTGCGTATTAATGTAGTTTTAATGTCTCCTGAAATAATTATCAGTGTCACCTACTGCTGACAGTTACTCATTTGAAAATTATTGTGTTTAAGTATTTACGGTTTGTGCCTTCCTTTTGATTTTCAGCTCTGCTAGTGCACTTCCAATAGTGAAAAATTTATGTTCTCCACTTTCTTGTGTCTAGTTGCCGTTCCTTGCTGTCGTATGCATTATCTCAATGCAAAATTAACTTTAAGATATTTCTAAATCCAGACGATATAAAATAACTTTATCTCCTGTTTTAGAAAGAGCATAGAGGTGTGCTAACAACCTTGAAACAAATCTATATCCGTAATAAACCTGATGATTGGCGTGTACATAAAATTTAATTAAAAAAAATTCACAGTTACAAACACACTCACAAATAGGCAAAAAGAATAAGAAAAGTCTATATTATTTATCTATTTTTTATTAATCACCAAATATTTTCAAAAGTGATAACTTGTAGATTGTAGTTGGTATCTGCTGGTAACGAAGGCCATGAAAGTCTGTGTTTAGCAGGTTTTCTTGACGGGTATGCAAGACTAGCTCCCTTCATCGTCACGTCATAGTTCAGCCTACACACACAAACTTCAAACATGTATATATATATCTGTCGTACGGTATGTGCATACAAGCGTATGCACATACGCGTACAGCATTCATACTTATATATACGTATATACCCTTCACTTACGTATATCGAAATATACTGTAAGGAAGAATACAAATGCCATACCCTCATTCATACACGCAAACACCCATTCAGACAGAATATATATACAGTAATAAACATACATAATTTAAGTGAGTTACTTTAGCGACTATCTGTGTCTTCAGATTTTTTTATTATTAACCTTATGTTTTTTTATCTTAATCTAAATTCCAAACGACTCGGGAAACATGTCGTGTCCGGAACTAACAGGCCAGCGCCTGCTAACAAGCAAAGGTTTAAATACGACAATAATAACTACATTTATTTACAATATGCTTTTTTTAAGTTTCTTTGGGCTTATTAATTACTTTTTCCTCTCATACTGAGGACATACAGGTTTTTATGTTATTATAGTGAGATTTAAATGTCTTAATAGCTCGCAACCTTAATTTTTTAAAATTTTTTATTTTTTGATTATTGTTACAATTTAAATCGTCACATAGTCTGGGTATATTCTACGTCCCATATTCTACATTCGCAATAACAACAAGACGATAACTTTTATATTTGCGAAGCAATTTTTATTATATTTTTTTTTTTAAATGTATCTCCGTACGTGAAGAATGCTGAAACGTTTATGCATGACTTGTAATCCCTAACTGGAAATCTCAAGAGCATTCGTATATAGAATAATATTATTAATATTGCCTACAAATTCATAGAGTGTTAGGCGTATATGAAGACCGATATAATATTCCCGAATCCCTGTGTCGTAAAAAGAAATAATAAAGACTGTTATTAATTCCAATTGCGGATAGTGAATTCGCCTATGCATGAGCATTTAATAATAATTACCATTAATTTTTAATCTTACAGATTTGTTTACCATATTTGTTTGATAAATTTTCCTCATTCCTCTTAGGAACGTTATTCTCGTTTAGGTTTGTGATTGAGTAGAAAACTATCAATAAAATAATACATGGTTTACGTATCTCCTTTTCCAAATCATATATTAACATTACTTTCTACTTTAATAGATTTATAACACCTCTTCATTACCCTGCAGGTTTTCTTGACCGGTATGCAAGACTAGCTCTCTTCATCGTCGCGTCACAGTTCAGCCTACACACACAAACTTCGGACATGTATATATATATCTGTCGTACGGTATGTGCATACAAGCGTATGCACATACACGTACAGCATTCATACTTGTATAGACGTATATACCCTTCACTTACGTATATCGAAATATACTGTAAGGAAGAATACATATGCCATACCCTCATTTACACACGCAAACACCCATTAAGACAGAATATATATACAGTAAGAATACAATGACACTTACCGAGTAAACGTACAAGGAAACTCTCCTTGAGGAAACGCATGTAATCCTCTTATGGAACATAAAGTATTCGCATTTTAAACACTACGGCATGAATTGCAATGAAATGTAAGTACTTCCTGTTCCGAAATAAACGTTGTTCCACCTGCAGAAACAAATATGACAAATTATATAAAAATCGTTTGGTCATAAAAGAATATTTGTCCAACAAATGTATACATTTTACTGTCACGTTTGAAACATGTGTACAGAGATTCTATCTTTTTCACGGCACGAGAATGCCATCTAAATAGTTTTCAATTTCGATATTTGTGTACGTAAGTTTAAGGTTCATGCAGTAAGTAAAGATATCCGATCAAATAAGTTGGCAACAGCACCTCTGTATCACGAAATTCCCTGTTTACATTATTCTGGGTATATTCTACGTCCCATATTCTACATTCGCAATAACAACAAGACGATTACTTTTATATTTGCGAAGTAATTGTTATTATATATATTTTTGTAATGTATCTCCGTACGTGAAGAATGCTGAAACGTTAATGCATGACTTGTAATCCCTAACTGGAAATCTCAAGAGCATTCCTATATAGAAATATATTATTAATATTGCCTACAATTTCGTAGAGTGTTAGGCTTATATGAAGACCGATATAATATTCCATCGTAAAAAGAAATAATAAAGACTGTTATTAATTCCAATTGCGGCCAGAGAATTCGCCTATGCATTAGCATTTAATAATAATTACCATTAATTTAAAATCTTACAGGTTTGTTTACCATAATTATTTGATAAATTTTCCTCATTCCTCTTAGGAACTTTATTCTCGTTCAGGTTTGTGATTGAGTAGAAAACAATCACTAAAATAATACATGGTTTATGCATCTCCTTTTCCAAATCATATATTAACATTACTTTCTAATTTAATAGATTTATAACACCTCTTCATAACCCTTGAAAACCACTTTGCTATTGACCACAGGTTTTCTCTTGCTCAGATTAATAGATTTTGTTCATATTGCGTATTGATGTAGCTTTAATGTCTCCTGAAATAATTATCAGTGTCACCTACTGCTGACAATTATTTATTTAAAAATTATTGTGTTTCAGTATTTACGTTTTGGGCCTTCCTTTTGGTTCTCAGCTCTGCTAGTGCACTTCCAATAGTGACAAATGTATGCTCTTCACTTTCTTGTGTCTAGTTGCCGTTCGTTGCTGCCGTATGCATTATCTCAAAGCAAAATTAAATTTCAGATTTTTCTAAAACCAGACGATATTAAATAATTTTATCTCCTGTTTTTAGAAAGAGCAAAGAGGTATTCTAACAACCTTGAAACAAATATATGTCCGTAATAAACCTGATGATTGGCGTGTACATAAAATTTAGTTAAAACAAATTCACAGCTACAAACACACTCACAAATAGGCAAAAAGAATAAGAAAAGTCTATATTATTTACCTATTTTATATTACTCACCAAACATTTTCGCATGTTATAACTTGTAGATTCTAGTTGGTATCTGCTGGTAACGAAGGCCATGAAAGTCTGTGTTTAGCAGGTTATCTTGAAGGGTATGCAAGACTAGCTGTCTTCATCGTCACTTCATAGTTCAGCCTACACACACAAACTTCGGACATGTATATATATCTGTCGTACGGAATGTACATACAAGCGTATGCACATACACGTACAACATTTATACATGTATAGACGTATATACCCTTCACTTACGTATATCGAAATATACTGTAAGGAAGAATATATATGCCATACCCTCATTCACACACGCAAACACCCATTCAGACAGAATAAATATATACAGTAAGCATACAATGACACTTACCGAGTAAACGTATAAGAAAACTCTCCTTGAGGAAACGCATGTAATCCTCTTATGGAACATAAAGTATTCGCATTTTAAACACTACGGCATGAATTGCAAAGAAATGTATGTACTTCAAGTTCCCAAATAAACGTTGTTCCACCTGCAGAAACAAATATGACAAATTATATAAAAATCGTTTGGTCATAAAAGAATATTTGTCCAACAAATGTATACATTTTACTGTACGTGTGATTCATGTGTACAGAGATTCTATCGTCTTCACGGCACGAGATGCCATCTAAATAGTTTTCAATTTCTATATATGTGTACGTAAATTTAAGGTTCATCCAGTAAGTAAAGGTATCCGATCAAATAAGTTGGCAACTGCACCTCTGATTAACGAAATTCCCTGTTTACATTAGTCTGGGTATATTCTAGGTCCCATATTCTACATTCGCAATAACAACAAGACGATTACTTTTATATTTGCGAAGTAATTTTTATTATATATATATTTTTTAATGTATCTCCGTACGTGAAGAATGCTGAAACGTTAATGCATGACTTGTAATCCCTAACTGGAAATCTCAAGGGCATTCCTATATAGAAATATATTATTAATATTGCCTAAATTTCATAGAGTGTTAGGCTTATATGAAGACCGATATAATATGCCGTCGTAAAAAGAAATAATAAAGACAGTTATTAATTCCAATTGCGGCCAGATATTTCGCCTATGCATGAGCATTTAATAATAATTACCATTAATTTATAATCTTACAGGTTTGTTTACCATAATTGTTTTATAAATTTTCCTCATTCCTCTTAGGAACGTTATTCTCGATTAGGTTTGTGATTCAGTAGAAAACAATCACTAAAATAATACATGGTTTATGCATCTCCTTTTCCAAATCATATATTAACATTACTTACTAATTTAATAGATTTATAACACCTCTTCATAACCCTTGAAAACCACTTTGCTATTGACCACAGGTTTTCTCTTGCTCAGATTAATAGATTTTGTTCATATTGCGTATTAATGTAGCTTTAATGTCTTGTGAAATAATTATCATTGTCACCTACTGCTGACAATTATTCATTTAAAAATTATTGTGTTTCAGTATTTACGTATTTGGCCTTCCTTTTGGTTCTCAGCTCTGCTAGTGCACTTCCAATAGTGACAAATTTATGCTCTTCACTTTCTTGTGTCTAGTTGCCGTTCGTTGCTGTCGTATGCATTATCTCAAAGCAAAATTAACTTTCAGATTTTTCTAAAACTAGACGATATTAAATAATTTTATCTCCTGTTTTTAGAAAGAGCAGAGAGGTATGCTAACAACCTTGAAACAAATATATGTCCGTAATAAACCTGATGATTGGCGTGTACATAAAATTTAGTTAAAAAAAATTCACAGCTACAAACACACTCACAAATAGGCAAAAAGAATAAGAAAAGTCTATATTATTTACCTATTTTATATTACTCACCAAACATTTTCGAAAGTGATAACTTGTAGATTCTAGTTGGTATCTGCTGGTAACGAAGGCCATGAAAGACTGTGTTTAGCAGGTTTTCTTGACGGGTATGCAAGACTAGCTCCCTTCATCGTCACGTCATAGTTCAGCCTACACACACAAACTTCAAACATGTATATATATGTCTGTCGTATGGTATGTGCATACAAGCGTATGCACATACCCGTACAGCATTCATACTTGTATAGACGTATATACCCTTCACTTACGTATATCGAAATATACTGTAAGGAAGAATACATATTCCATACCCTCATTCACACACGCAAACACCATTCAGACAGAATATATATACAGTAAGCATACAATGACACTTACCGAGTAAACGTAGAAGGAAACTCTCCTTAAGGAAACGCATGTAATCGTCTTATGGAACATACAGTATTCGCATTTTAAACACACCGGCTTGTAATGCAAACAAATGTATGTACTTCCTGTTTTGCAAATACCCGTTGTTCCACCTGCAGAAACAAATATGACAAATTATAAAAAAATCATTTGGTCATAAAAGAATATTTGTCCAAAAAATGTATACATTTTGCTGTCACGTGTGATTAATGTGTACAGAGAATCTATCGTTTTCATGGTACGATAAATAAACAAATATTAAATATATTTTTTTAAATGTATCTCCGTACGTGAGGAATGCTGAAATGTTAATGCATGACTTGTAATCCCTAACTGGAAATCTCAAGAACATTCCAATATAGAATTATATTATTAATATTGCCTACAATTTCATAGAGTGTTAGGCTTTTATGAAGACCGATATAATATTCCGTCGTAAAAAGAAATAATAAAGACTGTTATTAATTCCAATTGCGGCCAGAGAATTCGCCTATGCATCGGCATTTAATAATATTTACCATTGATTTACAATCTTACAGATTTGTTTACCATAATTATTTGATAAATTTTCCTCATTCCTCTTAGGAACGTTATTCTCATTTAGGTTTGTGATTGAGTAGAAAACAATCACTAAAATAATACATGGTTTATGTATCTCCTTTTCCAAATCATATATTAACATTATTTTCTAATTTAGTAGATTTATAAAACCTCTTCATTACCCTTGAACACCACTTTGCTATTGACCACAGGTTTTCTCCCTCTCAGATTAATAGATTTTGTTCATGTTGCGTTTTAATGTCTCCTGAAAAAATTATCTGTGTCACCTACTGCTGACAGTTACTCACTTGAAAATTATTGTGTTTCAGTATTTACGGATTGGGGCTTCCTTTTAATTCTCAGATCTGCTAGTGCACTTTCAATAGTGACAAATTTATGTTCTTCACTTTCTTGTGTCTAGTTGCCGTTCATTGCTGTCGTATGCATTATCTCAAAGCAAAATTAACTTTCAGATTTTTCTAAAACCAGACGATATAAAATAACTTTATCTCCTGTTTTAGAAAGAGCATAGAGGTGTGCTAACAACCTTGAAACAAATCTATGTCCGTAATAAACCTGATGATTGGCGTGTACATAAAATGTAATTTAAAAAAATTCACAGTTACAAACACACTCACAAATAGGCAAAAAGGATAAGAAAAGTCTATATTATTTACCTATTTTATATTACTCACCAAACATTTTCGCATGTTATAACTTTTAGATTCTAGTTGCTATCTGCTGGTAACGAAGGCCATGAAAGTCTGTGTTTAGCAGGTTATCTTGAAGGGTATGCAAGACTAGCTGTCTTCATCGTCACTTCATAGTTCAGCCTACACACACAAACTTCGGACATGTATATATATCTGTCGTACGGTATGTGCATACAAGCGTATGCACATACACGTACAGCATTCATACGTGTATAGATGTATATACCCTTCACTTACGTAAATCGAAATATACTGTAAGGAAGAATACATATGCCATACCCTCATTCACACACTCAAACACCCATTCAGACAGAATAAATATATACAGTAAGCATACAATGACACTTACCGAGTAAACGTATAAGGAAACTCTCCTTGAGGAAACGCATGTAATCCTCTTATGAAACATAAAGTATTCACATTTTAAACACTACGGCATGAATTGCAAAGAAATGTATGTACTTCCAGTTCCCAAATAAACGTTGTTCCACCTGCAGAAACAAATATGACAAATTATATAAAAATCGTTTGTTCTAAAAAAATATTTGTCCAACAAATGTATACATTTTACTGTCACGTGCGATTCATGTGTACAGAGACTCTGTTGTTTACACGCCACGAGAATGCCATCTAAATAGTTTTCAATTTCGATATATGTGAAAATAAATTTAAGGTTCATGCAGTAAGTAAAGATATCCGATCAAATAAGTTGGCAACAGCACCTCTGTTTCACGAAATTCCCTGTTTATATTAGTCTGGGTTTATTCTAGGTCCCATATTCTACATTCGCAATAACAACAAGACGATTACTTTTATATTTGCGAAGCAATTTTTATTATATATTTTTTTTTAATATGTATCTCCGTACGTGAAGAATGCAGAAACGTTAATGCATGAGTTGTAATCCCTAACTGGAAATCTCAAGAGCATTCGTATATAGAATACTATTATTAATATTGCCTACAAATTCATAGAGTGTTAGGCGTATATGAAGACCGATATAATATTCCCGAATCCCTGTGTCGTAAAAAGAAATAATAAAGAGTGTTATTAATTCCAATTGCGGATAGTGAATTCGCCTATGCATGAGCATTTAATAATAATTACCATTAATTTACAATCTTACGGATTATACCATAATTATTTGATAAATTTTCCTCATTCCTCTTAGGAATATTATTCTCGTTTAGGTTTGTGATTGAGTAGAAATCAATCACTAAAATAATACATGGTTTATGTATCTTCTTTTCCAAACCATATATTAACATTACTTTCTATTTTTATAGATTTATAACACCTCTTCATTACCCTTGAACACCACTTTGCTATTGACCACAGGTTTTCTCCTGCTCAGATTAATAGATTTTGTTCATGTTACGTATTAATGTAGTTTTAATGTCTCCTGAAATAATTATCAGTGTCACCTACTGCTGACAGTCACTCATTTGAAAATTATTGTGTTTAAGTATTTACGATTTGTGCCTTCCTTTTGATTTTCAGCTCTGCTAGTGCACTTCCAATAGTGTCAAATTTATGTTCTTCACTTTCTTGTGTCTAGTTGCCGTTCATTGCTGTCGTATGCATTATCTCAAAGCAAAATTATCTTTCAGATTTTTCTAAAACCAGACGATATAAAATAACTTTATCTCCTGTCTTTAGAAAGAGCATAGACGTATGCTAACCACCTTGAAACAAATATATGTCCGTAATAAACCTGATGATTGGCGTGTACATAAAATTTAGTTAAAAAAAAAATTCACCGTTACAAACACACTCACAAATAAGCAAAAAGAATAAGAAAAGTCTATATTATTTATTTATTTTATATTACTCACCAAACATTGTCGCATGTGATAACTTGTACAATATAGTTGGTATCTGCTGGTAACGAAGGCCATGAAAGTCTGTGTTTAGCACGTTTTCTTGACGGGTATTCAAGACTAGCTCTCTTCATCGTCACGTCACAGTTCAGCCTACACACACAAACTCAGGACATGTATATATCTGTCGTACGGTATGTGCATACAAGGGTATGCACATACACGTGCAGCATTCATACTTTTATAGACGTATATACCCTTCACTTAAGTATATCGAAATATACTGTAAGGAAGAATACATATGCCATACCCTCATTCACACACGCAAAAACCCATTCAGACAATATATATATACAGTAAGGATAAAATGACACTTACCGAGTAAACGTAGAAGGATACTCTCCTTAAGGAAACGCATGTAATCGTCTTATGGAACATACAGTATTCGCATTTAAAGACAGCGGCATGAATTGCAAAGGAATGTGTGTACTTCCCGTTCCCAAATAAACGTTGTTCCACCTGCAGAAACAAATATGACAAATTATATAAAAACCGTTTTGTCATAAAAGTATATTTGACCAACAAATGTATACATTTTACTGTCACGTGTGATTCATGTGTACAGAGATTCTGTCGTTTTCACGGCACGAGAATGCCATCTAAATAGTTTACAATTTCGATATATGTGTACGTAAATTTAAGGTTCATGCAGTAAGTAAAGATATACGATCAAATAAGTTGGCAACAGCACCTCTGTTTCACGAAATTCCCTGTTTACATTAGTCTGGGTATATTCTACGTCCCATATTCTACATTCGCCATAACAACAAGACGATTCCTTTTATATTTGCGAAGTAATTTTTATTATCTATATAATTTTAATGTATCTCCGTACGTGAAGAATGCTGAAGCGTTAATGCATGACTTGTAATCCCTAACTGGAAATCTCAAGAGCATCCCTATATAGAAATATATTATTAATATTGCCTAAATTTCATAGAGTGTTAGGCTTATATGAAGACCGATATAATATGCCGTCGTAAAAAGAAATAATAAAGACTGTTATTAATTCCAATTGCGGCCAGATATTTCGCCTATGCATGAGCATTTAATAATAATTACCATTAATTTACAATCTTACAGGTTTGTTTATCATAATTGTTTTATAAATTTTCCTCATTCCTCTTAGGAACGTTATTCTCGATTAGGGTTGTGATTGAGTAGAAAACAATCACTAAAGTAATACATGGTTTATGCATCTCCTTTTCCAAATCATATATTAACATTAATTTCTAATTTAATAGATTTATATCACCTCTTCATAACCCTTGAAAACCACTTTGCTATTGACCACAGAGTTATTCTCTTGCTCAGATTAATAGATTTTGTTCATATTGCGTATTAATGTAGCTTTAATGTCTCCTGAAATAATTATCAGTGTCACCTACTGCTGACAATTATTTATTTAAAAATTATTGTGTTTCAGTATTTACGTATTGGGCCTTCCTTTTGGTTCTCAGCTCTGCTAGTGCACTTCCAATAGTGACAAATTTATGTTCTTCACTTTCTTGTGTCTAGTTGCCGTTCATTGCTGTCGTATGCATTATCTCAAAGCAAAATTAACTTTCAGATTTTTCTAAAACCAGACGATATAAAATAACTTTATCTCCTGTCTTTAAAAAGAGCATAGACGTATGCTAACAACCTTGAATCAAATATATGTCCGTAATAAACCTGATGATTGGCGTGTACATAAAATTTTTTAAAAAAATTCACCGTTACAAACACACTTACAAATAGGCAAAAAGAATAAGAAAAGTCTATATTATTTATTTATTTTATATTACTCACCAAACATTTTCGCATGTGATAACTTGTACAATGTAGTTGGTATCTGCAGGTAACGAGGGCCATAAAAGTCTGTGTTTAGCAGGTTTCCTTGACGGGTATTCAAGACTAGCTCTCTTCATCGTCACGTCACAGTTCAGCCTACAAACACAAACTTCGTACATGTATATATATCTGTCGTACGGTATGTGCATACAAGCGTATGCACATACACGTGCAGCATTCATACTTGTATAGACGTATATACACTTCACATAAGTATATCGAAATATACTGTAAGGAAGAATACATATGCCATACCCTCATTCACACACGCAAACACCCATTCAGACAGAATATATATACAGTAAGCATACAATGACACTTACCGAGTAAACGTATAAGGAAACTCTCCTTGATGAAACGCATGTAATCCTCTTATGGAACATAAAGTATTCGCATTTTAAACACTACGGCATGAATTGCAAAGAAATGTATGTACTTCCTGTTCCGAAATAAACGTTGTTCCACCTGCAGAAACAAATATGACAAATTATATAAAAATCGTTTGGTCATAAAAGAATATTTGTCCAACAAATGTATACATTTTACTGTCACGTGTGATTCATGTGTACAGAGATTCTATCGTTTTCACGGCACGAGAATGCCATCTAAATAGTTTTCAATTTCGATATATGTGTACGTAAATTTAAGGTCACATGCAGTAAGTAAAGATATCCGATCAAATAAGTTGGCAACAGCACCTCTGTTTCACGAAATTCCCTGTTTACATTAGTCTGGGTATATTCTACGTCCCATATTCTACATTCGCAATAACAACAAGACGATTCCTTTTATATTTGCGAGGTAATTTTTAATATATATATTTTTTTTAATGTATCTCTGTACGTGAAGAATGCTGAAACGTTAATGCATGACTTGTAATCCCTAACTGGAAATCTCAAGAGCATTCCTATATAGAAATATATTATTAATATTGCCTACAATTTCATAGAGTGTTAGGCTTATATGAAGTCCTATATAATATTCCGTCTTAAAAAGAAATAACAAAGACTGTTATTATTTCCAATTGCGGCCAGAGAATTCGCCTATGCATGAGCATTTAATAATAATTACCATTAGTTTACAATCTTACAGGTTTGTTTACCATAATTGTCTGATAAATTTTCCTCATTCCTCTAAGGAACGTTATTCTCGTTTAGGTTTGTGATTGAGTAGAAAACAATCACTAAAATAATACATGGTTTATGCATCTCCTTTTCCAAATCATATACATATTAACATTACTTTCTAATTTAATAGATTTATAACACCTCTTCATAACCCTTGAAAACCACTTTGCTATTGACCACAGGTTTTTTCTTGCTCAGATTAATAGATTTTGTTCATATTGCGTATTAATGTAGCTTCAATGTCTCCTGAAATAATTATCAGTGTCACCTACTGCTGACAGTTACTCATTTGAAAATTATTGTGTTTCAGTATTTACGTATTGGGGCTTCCTTTTGATTCTCAGCTCTGCTAGTGCACTTTCAATAGTGACAAATTTATGTTCTTCACTTTCATGTGTCTAGTTGCCGTTCATTGCTGTCGTATGCATTATCTCAAAGCAAAATTAACTTTCAGATTTTTCTAAAACCAGACGATATAAAATAACTTTATTTCCTGTTTTTAGAAAGAGCATAGAGGTATGCTAACAACCTTGAAACAAATCTATGTCCGTAATAAACCTAATGATTGGCGTGTACATAAAATTTAGTTAAAAAAAATTCACAGTTACAAACACACTCACAAATAGGCAAAAAGAATAAGAAAAGTCTCTATTATTTATCTATTTTTTATTACTCACCAAATATTTTCGAAAATGATAACTTGTAGATTGTAGTTGGTATCAGCTGGTAACGAAGGCCATGAAAGTCTGTGTTTAGCAGGTTTTCTTGACGGGTATGCAAGACTAGCTCTCTTCATCGTCACGTCATAGTTCAGCCTACAAACACAAACTTCGGACATGTATATATATCTGTCGTACGGTATGTGCATACAAGCGTATGCACATACTCGTACAGCATTCATACTTGTATAGACGTATATACCCTTCACTTACGTATATCGAAATATACTGTAAGGAAGAATACATATGCCATACCCTCATTCACACATGCAAACACCCATTCAGACAGAATATAAATACAGTAAGCATACAATGACTCTTACCGAGTAAACGTAGAAGGAAACTCTCCTTGAGGAAACGCATGTAATCCTCTTACGGAACATAAAGTATTCGCATTTTAAACACAGCTGCATGAATTACAAAGAAATGTATGTACTTCCTGTTCGCAAATATACGTTGTTCCACCTGCAGAAACAAATATGACACATTATATAAAAATCGTTTGGTCATAAAAGAATATTTGTCCAACAAATGTATACATTTTACTGTCACGTGTGATTCATGTGTACAGAGATTCTATCGTTTTCACGGCACGAGAATGCCATCTAAATAGTTTTCAATTTCGATATATGTGTACGTAAATTTAAGGTCACATGCAGTAAGTAAAGATATCCGATCAAATAAGTTGGCAACAGCACCTCTGTTTCACGAAATTCCCTCTTTACATTAGTCTGGGTATATTCTACGTCCCATATTCTACATTCGCAATAACAACAAGACGATTAATTTTATATTTGCGAAGCAATTTTTATTATATATTTTTTTTAAATGTATCTCCGTACGTGAAGAATGTTGAAACGTTAATGCATGACTTGTAATCCCTAACTGGAAATCTCAAGAGCATTCGTATATAGAATAATATTATTAATATTGCCTACAAATTCATAGAGTGTTAGGCGTATATGAAGACCGATATAATATTCCCGAATCCCTGTGTCGTAAAAAGAAATAATAAAGACTGTTATTATTTCCAATTGCGGATAGTGAATTCGCCTATGCATGAGCATTTAATAATACTTACCATTAATTTACAATCTTACAGATTTGTTTACCATAATTATTTGATAAATTTTCCTCATTCCTCTTAGGAACGTTATTCTCATTTAGGTTTGTGATTGATTAGAAAACAATCACTAAAATAATACATGGTTTATGCATCTCTTTTTCCAAATCATATACATATTAACATTACTTTTTAATTTAATAGATTTATAAACCTCTTCATAAACCTTGAACACCACTTTGTTATTGACCACAGGTTTTCTCCTGCTCAGATTAATAGATTTTGTTCATGTTGCGTATTAATGTAGTTTTAATGTCTCCTGAAATAATTATCAGTGTCACCTACTGCTGACAGTTACTCATTTGAAAATTATTGTGTTTCAGTATTTACGTATTGGGGCTTCCTTTTGATTCTCAGCTCTGCTAGTGCACTTTCAATAGTGACAAATTTATGATCTTCACTTTCTTGTGTCTAGTTGCAGTTCGTTGCTGTCGTATGCATTATCTCAAAGCAAAATTAACTTTCAGATTTTTTTAGAACCAGACGATATAAAATAACTTTATCTCCTGTTTTTAGAAAGAGCAAAGAGGTATGCTAACAACCTTGAAACAAATATATGTCCGTAATAAACCTGATGATTGGCGTGTACATAAAATTTAGTTAAAAAAAATTCACAGTTACAAACACACTCACAAATAGGCAAAAAGGATAAGAAAAGTCTATATTATTTATCTATTTTATATTACTCACCAAATATTTTCGCATGTGATAACTTGTAGATTGTAGTTGGTATCTGCTGGTAACGAAGGCCATGAAAGTCTGTGTTTAGCAGGTTTTCTTGACGGGTATGCAAGACTAGCTCTCTTCATCGTCACGTCATATTTCAGCCTACACACACAAACTTCGGACATGTATATATATATGTCGTACGGTATGTGCATACAAGCGTATGCACATACACGTACAGCATTCATACATGTATAGACGTATATACCCTTCACTTACGTATATCGAAATATACTGTAAGGAAGAATACATATGCCATACCCTCATTCACACACGCAAACACCCATTCAGACAGAATATATATACAGTAAGCATACAATGACACTTACCGGGTAAACCTAGAAGGAAACTCTCCTTAAGGAAACGCATGTAATCGGCTTATGGAACATAAAGTATTCGCATTTTAAACACAGCGGCATGAATTGCAAAGAAATGTATGTACTTCCTGTTCGCAAATAAACGTTGTTCCACCTGCAGAAACAAATATGACAAATTATATAAAAATCATTTGGTCATAAAAGAATATTTGTCCAAAAAATGTATACATTTCACTGTCACGTGTGATTAATGTGTACAGAGATTCTATCGTTTTCACGGCACGATAAATAAACAAATATTATATATACTTTTTTAAATGTATCTCCGTACGTGAAGAATGCTGAAACGTTAATGCATGAATTGTAATCCCTAACTGGAAATCTCAAGAGCATTCCTATATAGAAATATATTATTAATATTGCGTACAATTTCATAGAGTGTTAGGCTTATATGAAGACCGATATAATATTCCGTCGTAAAAAAAAATAATAAAGACTGTTATTAATTCCAATTGCGGCTAGAGAATTCGCCTATGCATGAGCATTTAATAATATTTACCATTAATTTACAATCTTACATATTTGTTTGCCATAAGTTTTTGATAAATATTCCTCCTTCCCCTTAAGAATGTTATTCTCGTTTACGTTTGTAATTGAGTAGAAAACAATTACTAAAATAATACATGGTTTATGCACCTTATTTCCCAGATCATATATTAACAAAATTTTCTAATTTAATAGATTTATAACACCTCTTCATACCGCTTGAAAACCACTTTGCTATTGAGCACAGGTTTTCTCCCTCTCAGATTAATAGATTTTGTTCATATTGCGTATTAATATAGCTTTAATGTCTCCTGAAATAATTATCAGTGTCACCTACTGCTGACAATTATTCACTAGAAAATTACTGTGTTTCAGTATTTACGGATTGGGCCTTCCCTTTTTTTCTCAGCTCTGCTAGTGCAATTCCAATAGTGACAAATTTATCTTCTTCACTTTCTTGTGTCTAGTTGCAGTTCGTTGCTGTCTTATGCATTATCTCAAAGCAAAATTAACTTTCAGATTTCTAAACCAGGCGATATAAAATAACTTTATCTCCTGTTTTTAGAAAGAGCAAAGAGGTATGCTAACAACCTTGAAACAAATATATGTCCGTAATAAACCTGATGATTGGCGTGTACATAATTTTAGTTAAAAAAAATTCACAGTTACAAACACACTCACAAATAGGCAAAAAGAATAAGAAAAGTCTATATTATTTATCTATTTTAAATTACTCACCAAATATTTTCGCAGGTGATAACTTGTAGATTGTAGTTGGTATGTGCTGGTAACGAAGGCCATGAAAGTCTGTGTTTAGCAGGTTTTCTTGACGGGTATGCAAGACTAGCTCTCTTCAGCCTACACACACAAACTTCGGACATGTATATATATCTGTCGTTCGGTATGTGCATACAAGCGTATGCACATACACGTACAGCATTCATACTTGTATAGATGTATATACCCTTCACTTAAGTATATCGAAATATACTGTAAGGAAGAATACATATGCCACCCCCTCATTCACACACGCAAACACCCATTCAGACAGAATATATACACAGTAAGCATACAATGACACTTACCGGGTAAACCTAGAAGGAAACTCTCCTTAAGGAAACGCATGTAATCGGCTTATGGAACATAAAGTATTCGCATTTTAAACACAGCGGCATGAATTGCAAAGAAATGTATGTACTTCCTGTTCGCAAATAAACGTTGTTCCACCTGCAGAAACAAATATGACAAATTATATAAAAATCGTTTGGTCATAAAAGAATATTTGTCCAACAAATGTATACATTTTACTGTCACGTGTGATTCATGTGTACAGAGATTCTATCGTTTTCACGGCACGAGAATGCCATCTAAATAGTTTTCAATTTCGATATATGTGTACGTAAATTTAAGGTTCATGCAGTAAGTAAAGATATCCGATCAAATAAGTTGGCAACAGCACATCTGTTTCACGAAATTCCCTGTTTACATTAGTCTGGGTATATTCTACGTCACATATTCTACATTCGCAATAACAACAAGACGACTACTTTTATATATGCGAAGCAATTTTTATTATATATTTTTTTTTAATGTATCTCCGTACGTGAAGAATGTTGAAACGTTAATGCACGACTTGTAATCCCTAACTGGAAATTTCAAGAGCATTCGTATATAGAATAATATTATTAATATTGCCTACAAATTCATAGAGTGTTAGGCGTATATGAAGACCGATATAATATTCCCGAATCCCTGTGTCGTAAAAAGAAATAATAATGACTGTTATTAATTCCAATTGCATATAGTGAATTCGCCTATGCATGAGCATTTAATAATACTTACCATTAATTTACAATCTTACAGATTTGTTTACCATAATTATTTGATAAATTTTCCTCATTCCTCTTAGGAACGTTATTCTTATTTAGGTTTGTGATTGAGTAGAAAACAATCACTAAAATAATACATGGTTTATGCATCTCATTTTCCAAATCATATACATATTAACATTACTTTCTAATTTAATAGATTTATAACACCTCTTCATAACCCTTGAACACCACTTTGTTATTGACCACAGGTTTTCTCCTGCTCAGATTAATAGATTTTGTTCATGTTGCGTATGAATGTAGTTTTAATGTCTCCTGAAATAATTATCAGTGTCACCTACTGCTGACAGTTACTCATTTGAAAATTATTGTGTTTAAGTATTTACGGTTTGTGCCTTCCTTTTGATTTTCAGCTCTGCTAGTGCACTGCCAATAGTGACAAATTTATGTTCTTCACTTTCTTGTGTCTAGTTGCTGTTCATTGCTGTTGTATGCATTATCTCAAAGCAAAATTAACTCTCAGATTTTTCTAAAACCAGTCGATATAACATAACTTTATCTCCTGTTTTTAGAAAGAACATAGATGTATGCAAACAACCTTGAAACAAATATATGTCCGTAATAAACCTGATGATTGGCGTGTACATAAAATTAAGTTAAAAAAAATTCACAGTTACAAACACACTCACAAATAGGCAAAAAGAATAAGAAAAGTCTATATTATTTATCTATTTTTTATTACTTACCAAATATTTTCGAAAGTGGAAACTTGTAGATTGTAGTTGGTATCTGCTGGTAACGAACTCCATGGAAGTCTGTGTTTAGCAGGTTTTCTTGACGGGTATGCAAGACTAGCTCTCTTCATCGTCACGTCATAGTTCAGCCTACACACACAAACTTCGGTCATGTATATATATATGTCGTACGGTATGTGCATACAAACGTATGCACATACACGTACAGCATTCATACTTGTATAGACGTATATAACCTTCACTTACGTATATCGAAATATACTGTAAGGAAGAATACATATGCCATACCCTCATTCACACACGCAAACACCCATTCAGACAGAATATATATACAGTAAGCATACAATGACACTTACCGAGTAAACGTAGAAGGAAACTCTCATTAAGGAAACGCATGTAATCGGCTTATGGAACATACAGTATTCGCATTTTAAACACACCGGCTTGTAATGCAAAAAAATGAATGTACTTCCTGTTTCCAAATACCCGTTGTTCCACCTGCAGAAACAAATATGACAAATTATATAAAAATCATTTGGTCATAAAAGAATATTTGTCCAAAAAATGTATACATTTTGCTGTCACGTGTGATTAATGTGTACAGAGAATCTATCGTTTTCACGCCACGATAAATAAACAAATATTGAATATATTTTTTAAATGTATCTCCGTACGTGAAGAATGTTGAAACGTTAATGCATGAATTGTAATCCCTAACTGGAAATTTCAAGAGCATTCGTATATAGAATAATATTATTCATATTGACTACAATTTCATAGAGTGTTCGGCTTTTATGAAGACCGATATAATATTCCGTCGTAAAAAGAAATAACAAAGACTGTTATTAATTCCAATTGCGGCCATAGAATTCGCCTATGCATCGGCATTTAATAATATTTACCATTAACTTTCAATCTTACAGATTTGTTTACCATAATTATTTGATAAAATTTCCTCATTCCTCTTATTAACGTTATTCTCATTTAGGTTTGTGATTGAGTAGAAAACAATCACTAAAATAATACATGGTTTATGCATCTCCTTTTCCAAATCATATATTAACATTACTTTCTAATTTAATAGATTTATAACACCTCTTCATAACCCTTGAACACCACTTTGCTATTGAATACAGGTTTTCTCCCTCTCAGATTAATAGATTTTGTTCATATTGCGTATTAATATAGCTTTAATGTCTCCTGAAATAATTATCAGTGTCACCTACTGCTGACAATTATTCACTTGAAAATTACTGTGTTTCAGTATTTACGGATTGGGCCTTCCCTTTGATTCTCAGCTCTGCTAGTGCAATTCCAATAGTGACAAATGTATGTTCTTTACTTTCTTGTTTCTAGTTGCCGTTCATTGCTGTCGTATGCAGTATCTCAAAGCAAAATTAACTTTCAGATTTTTCTAAAACCAGACGATATAAAATAACTTTATCTCCTGTTTTTAGAAAGAGCATAGTTGTATGCTAACGTCCTTGAAACAAATCTATGTCCGTAATAAACCTGATGATTGGCGTGTACATAAAATTTAGTTAAAAAAAATTCACATTTACAAACACACTCACAAATAGGCAAAAAGAATAAGAAAAGTCTATATTATTTATCTATTTTTTATTACTCACCAAATATTTTCGAAAGTGGAAACTTGTAGATTGTAGTTGGTATCTGCTGGTAACGAAGTCCATGAAAGTCTGTGTTTAGCACGTTTTCTTGACGGGTATGCAAGACTAGCTCTCTTCATCGTCACGTCACAGTTCAGCCTACACACACAAACTTCGGTCATGTATATATATCTGTCGTAGAGTATGTGCATACAAGCGTATGCACATACACGTGCAGCATTCATACTTGTATAGACGTATATACCCTTCACTTAAGTATATCGAAATATACTGTAAGGAAGAATACATATGCCATACCCTAATTCACACACGCAAACACCCATTTAGACAGAATATATATACAGTAAACATACAATGACACTTACCGGGTAAACGTAGAAGGAAACTCTCCTTAAGGAAACGCATGTAATCAGCTTATGGAACATACAGTATTCGCATTTTAAACACACCGGCTTGTATAGCAAAAAAATGAATGTACTTCCTGTTTCCAAATACCCGTTGTTCCACCTGCAGAAACAAATATGGCAAATTATATAAAAATCATTTGGTCATAAAAGAATATTTGTCCAAAAAATGTATACATTTCACTGTCACGTGTGATTAATGTGTACAGAGATTCTATCGTTTTCACGCCACGATAAATAAACAAATATTATATATACTTTTTTAAATGTATCTCCGTACGTGAAGAATGCTGAAACGTTAATGCATGAATTGTAATCCCTAACTGGAAATCTCAAGAGCATTCCTATATAGAAATATATTATTAATATTGCGTACAATTTCATAGAGTGTTAGGCTTATATGAAGACCGATATAATATTCCGTCGTAAAAAAAAATAATAAAGACTGTTATTAATTCCAATTGCGGCTAGAGAATTCGCCTATGCATGAGCATTTAATAATATTTACCATTAATTTACAATCTTACATATTTGTTTGCCATAAGTTTTTGATAAATATTCCTCCTTCCCCTTAAGAATGTTATTCTCGTTTACGTTTGTAATTGAGTAGAAAACAATTACTAAAATAATACATGGTTTATGCACCTTATTTCCCAGATCATATATTAACATAATTTTCTAATTTAATAGATTTATAACACCTCTTCATACCGCTTGAAAACCACTTTGCTATTGAGCACAGGTTTTCTCCCTCTCAGATTAATAGATTTTGTTCATATTGCGTATTAATATAGCTTTAATGTCTCCTGAAATAATTATCAGTGTCACCTACTGCTGACAATTATTCACTAGAAAATTACTGTGTTTCAGTATTTACGGATTGGGCCTTCCCTTTTTTTCTCAGCTCTGCTAGTGCAATTCCAATAGTGACAAATTTATCTTCTTCACTTTCTTGTGTCTAGTTGCAGTTCGTTGCTGTCTTATGCATTATCTCAAAGCAAAATTAACTTTCAGATTTCTAAACCAGGCGATATAAAATAACTTTATCTCCTGTTTTTAGAAAGAGCAAAGAGGTATGCTAACAACCTTGAAACAAATATATGTCCGTAATAAACCTGATGATTGGCGTGTACATAATTTTAGTTAAAAAAAATTCACAGTTACAAACACACTCACAAATAGGCAAAAAGAATAAGAAAAGTCTATATTATTTATCTATTTTAAATTACTCACCAAATATTTTCGCAGGTGATAACTTGTAGATTGTAGTTGGTATGTGCTGGTAACGAAGGCCATGAAAGTCTGTGTTTAGCAGGTTTTCTTGACGGGTATGCAAGACTAGCTCTCTTCAGCCTACACACACAAACTTCGGACATGTATATATATCTGTCGTTCGGTATGTGCATACAAGCGTATGCACATACACGTACAGCATTCATACTTGTATAGATGTATATACCCTTCACTTAAGTATATCGAAATATACTGTAAGGAAGAATACATATGCCACCCCCTCATTCACACACGCAAACACCCATTCAGACAGAATATATACACAGTAAGCATACAATGACACTTACCGGGTAAACCTAGAAGGAAACTCTCCTTAAGGAAACGCATGTAATCGGCTTATGGAACATAAAGTATTCGCATTTTAAACACAGCGGCATGAATTGCAAAGAAATGTATGTACTTCCTGTTCGCAAATAAACGTTGTTCCACCTGCAGAAACAAATATGACAAATTATATAAAAATCGTTTGGTCATAAAAGAATATTTGTCCAACAAATGTATACATTTTACTGTCACGTGTGATTCATGTGTACAGAGATTCTATCGTTTTCACGGCACGAGAATGCCATCTAAATAGTTTTCAATTTCGATATATGTGTACGTAAATTTAAGGTTCATGCAGTAAGTAAAGATATCCGATCAAATAAGTTGGCAACAGCACATCTGTTTCACGAAATTCCCTGTTTACATTAGTCTGGGTATATTCTACGTCACATATTCTACATTCGCAATAACAACAAGACGACTACTTTTATATTTGCGAAGCAATTTTTATTATATATTTTTTTTTAATGTATCTCCGTACGTGAAGAATGTTGAAACGTTAATGCACGACTTGTAATCCCTAACTGGAAATCTCAAGAGCATTCGTATATAGAATAATATTATTAATATTGCCTACAAATTCATAGAGTGTTAGGCGTATATGAAGACCGATATAATATTCCCGAATCCCTGTGTCGTAAAAAGAAATAATAATGACTGTTATTAATTCCAATTGCATATAGTGAATTCGCCTATGCATGAGCATTTAATAATACTTACCATTAATTTACAATCTTACAGATTTGTTTACCATAATTATTTGATAAATTTTCCTCATTCCTCTTAGGAACGTTATTCTTATTTAGGTTTGTGATTGAGTAGAAAACAATCACTAAAATAATACATGGTTTATGCATCTCATTTTCCAAATCATATACATATTAACATTACTTTCTAATTTAATAGATTTATAACACCTCTTCATAACCCTTGAACACCACTTTGTTATTGACCACAGGTTTTCTCCTGCTCAGATTAATAGATTTTGTTCATGTTGCGTATGAATGTAGTTTTAATGTCTCCTGAAATAATTATCAGTGTCACCTACTGCTGACAGTTACTCATTTGAAAATTATTGTGTTTAAGTATTTACGGTTTGTGCCTTCCTTTTGATTTTCAGCTCTGCTAGTGCACTGCCAATAGTGACAAATTTATGTTCTTCACTTTCTTGTGTCTAGTTGCTGTTCATTGCTGTTGTATGCATTATCTCAAAGCAAAATTAACTCTCAGATTTTTCTAAAACCAGTCGATATAACATAACTTTATCTCCTGTTTTTAGAAAGAACATAGATGTATGCAAACAACCTTGAAACAAATATATGTCCGTAATAAACCTGATGATTGGCGTGTACATAAAATTAAGTTAAAAAAAATTCACAGTTACAAACACACTCACAAATAGGCAAAAAGAATAAGAAAAGTCTATATTATTTATCTATTTTTTATTACTCACCAAATATTTTCGAAAGTGGAAACTTGTAGATTGTAGTTGGTATCTGCTGGTAACGAACTCCATGGAAGTCTGTGTTTAGCAGGTTTTCTTGACGGGTATGCAAGACTAGCTCTCTTCATCGTCACGTCATAGTTCAGCCTACACACACAAACTTCGGTCATGTATATATATATGTCGTACGGTATGTGCATACAAACGTATGCACATACACGTACAGCATTCATACTTGTATAGACGTATATAACCTTCACTTACGTATATCGAAATATACTGTAAGGAAGAATACATATGCCATACCCTCATTCACACACGCAAACACCCATTCAGACAGAATATATATACAGTAAGCATACAATGACACTTACCGAGTAAACGTAGAAGGAAACTCTCCTTAAGGAAACGCATGTAATCGGCTTATGGAACATACAGTATTCGCATTTTAAACACACCGGCTTGTAATGCAAAAAAATGAATGTACTTCCTGTTTCCAAATACCCGTTGTTCCACCTGCAGAAACAAATATGACAACTTATATAAAAATCATTTGGTCATAAAAGAATATTTGTCCAAAAAATGTATACATTTTGCTGTCACGTGTGATTAATGTGTACAGAGAATCTATCGTTTTCACGCCACGATAAATAAACAAATATTGAATATATTTTTTAAATGTATCTCCGTACGTGAAGAATGTTGAAACGTTAATGCATGAATTGTAATCCCTAACTGGAAATTTCAAGAGCATTCGTATATAGAATAATATTATTCATATTGACTACAATTTCATAGAGTGTTCGGCTTTTATGAAGACCGATATAATATTCCGTCGTAAAAAGAAATAACAAAGACTGTTATTAATTCCAATTGCGGCCATAGAATTCGCCTATGCATCGGCATTTAATAATATTTACCATTAACTTTCAATCTTACAGATTTGTTTACCATAATTATTTGATAAAATTTCCTCATTCCTCTTATTAACGTTATTCTCATTTAGGTTTGTGATTGAGTAGAAAACAATCACTAAAATAATACATGGTTTATGCATCTCCTTTTCCAAATCATATATTAACATTACTTTCTAATTTAATAGATCTATAACACCTCTTCATAACCCTTGAACACCACTTTGCTATTGAATACAGGTTTTCTCCCTCTCAGATTAATAGATTTTGTTCATATTGCGTATTAATATAGCTTTAATGTCTCCTGAAATAATTATCAGTGTCACCTACTGCTGACAATTATTCACTTGAAAATTACTGTGTTTCAGTATTTACGGATTGGGCCTTCCCTTTGATTCTCAGCTCTGCTAGTGCAATTCCAATAGTGACAAATGTATGTTCTTTACTTTCTTGTTTCTAGTTGCCGTTCATTGCTGTCGTATGCAGTATCTCAAAGCAAAATTAACTTTCAGATTTTTCTAAAACCAGACGATATAAAATAACTTTATCTCCTGTTTTTAGAAAGAGCATAGTTGTATGCTAACGTCCTTGAAACAAATCTATGTCCGTAATAAACCTGATGATTGGCGTGTACATAAAATTTAGTTAAAAAAAATTCACATTTACAAACACACTCACAAATAGGCAAAAAGAATAAGAAAAGTCTATATTATTTATCTATTTTTTATTACTCACCAAATATTTTCGAAAGTGGAAACTTGTAGATTGTAGTTGGTATCTGCTGGTAACGAAGTCCATGAAAGTCTGTGTTTAGCACGTTTTCTTGACGGGTATGCAAGACTAGCTCTCTTCATCGTCACGTCACAGTTCAGCCTACACACACAAACTTCGGTCATGTATATATATCTGTCGTAGAGTATGTGCATACAAGCGTATGCACATACACGTGCAGCATTCATACTTGTATAGACGTATATACCCTTCACTTAAGTATATCGAAATATACTGTAAGGAAGAATACATATGCCATACCCTAATTCACACACGCAAACACCCATTCAGACAGAATATATATACAGTAAACATACAATGACACTTACCGGGTAAACGTAGAAGGAAACTCTCCTTAAGGAAACGCATGTAATCAGCTTATGGAACATACAGTATTCGCATTTTAAACACACCGGCTTGTATAGCAAAAAAATGAATGTACTTCCTGTTTCCAAATACCCGTTGTTCCACCTGCAGAAACAAATATGGCAAATTATATAAAAATCATTTGGTCATAAAAGAATATTTGTCCAAAAAATGTATACATTTCACTGTCACGTGTGATTAATGTGTACAGAGATTCTATCGTTTTCACGGCACGATAAATAAACAAATATTATATATACTTTTTTAAATGTATCTCCGTACGTGAAGAATGCTGAAACGTTAATGCATGAATTGTAATCCCTAACTGGAAATCTCAAGAGCATTCCTATATAGAAATATATTATTAATATTGCGTACAATTTCATAGAGTGTTAGGCTTATATGAAGACCGATATAATATTCCGTCGTAAAAAAAAATAATAAAGACTGTTATTAATTCCAATTGCGGCTAGAGAATTCGCCTATGCATGAGCATTTAATAATATTTACCATTAATTTACAATCTTACATATTTGTTTGCCATAAGTTTTTGATAAATATTCCTCCTTCCCCTTAAGAATGTTATTCTCGTTTACGTTTGTAATTGAGTAGAAAACAATTACTAAAATAATACATGGTTTATGCACCTTATTTCCCAGATCATATATTAACATAATTTTCTAATTTAATAGATTTATAACACTTCTTCATACCGCTTGAAAACCACTTTGCTATTGAGCACAGGTTTTCTCCCTCTCAGATTAATAGATTTTGTTCATATTGCGTATTAATATAGCTTTAATGTCTCCTGAAATAATTATCAGTGTCACCTACTGCTGACAATTATTCACTAGAAAATTACTGTGTTTCAGTATTTACGGATTGGGCCTTCCCTTTTTTTCTCAGCTCTGCTAGTGCAATTCCAATAGTGACAAATTTATCTTCTTCACTTTCTTGTGTCTAGTTGCAGTTCGTTGCTGTCTTATGCATTATCTCAAAGCAAAATTAACTTTCAGATTTCTAAACCAGGCGATATAAAATAACTTTATCTCCTGTTTTTAGAAAGAGCAAAGAGGTATGCTAACAACCTTGAAACAAATATATGTCCGTAATAAACCTGATGATTGGCGTGTACATAATTTTAGTTAAAAAAAATTCACAGTTAC
Source organism: Magicicada septendecula (assembly GCA_034769895.1). Classification (NCBI taxonomy): domain Eukaryota; kingdom Metazoa; phylum Arthropoda; class Insecta; order Hemiptera; family Cicadidae; genus Magicicada; species Magicicada septendecula. Next base: position 140,577,174 of record CM068372.1, read on the forward strand.
AAACACACTCACAAATAGGCAAAAAGAATAAGAAAAGTCTATATTATTTATCTATTTTAAATTACTCACCAAATATTTTCGCAGGTGATAACTTGTAGATTGTAGTTGGTATGTGCTGGTAACGAAGGCCATGAAAGTCTGTGTTTAGCAGGTTTTCTTGACGGGTATGCAAGACTAGCTCTCTTCAGCCTACACACACAAACTTCGGACATGTATATATATCTGTCGTTCGGTATGTGCATACAAGCGTATGCACATACACGTACAGCATTCATACTTGTATAGATGTATATACCCTTCACTTAAGTATATCGAAATATACTGTAAGGAAGAATACATATGCCACCCCCTCATTCACACACGCAAACACCCATTCAGACAGAATATATACACAGTAAGCATACAATGACACTTACCGGGTAAACCTAGAAGGAAACTCTCCTTAAGGAAACGCATGTAATCGGCTTATGGAACATAAAGTATTCGCATTTTAAACACAGCGGCATGAATTGCAAAGAAATGTATGTACTTCCTGTTCGCAAATAAACGTTGTTCCACCTGCAGAAACAAATATGACAAATTATATAAAAATCGTTTGGTCATAAAAGAATATTTGTCCAACAAATGTATACATTTTACTGTCACGTGTGATTCATGTGTACAGAGATTCTATCGTTTTCACGGCACGAGAATGCCATCTAAATAGTTTTCAATTTCGATATATGTGTACGTAAATTTAAGGTTCATGCAGTAAGTAAAGATATCCGATCAAATAAGTTGGCAACAGCACATCTGTTTCACGAAATTCCCTGTTTACATTAGTCTGGGTATATTCTACGTCACATATTCTACATTCGCAATAACAACAAGACGACTACTTTTATATTTGCGAAGCAATTTTTATTATATATTTTTTTTTAATGTATCTCCGTACGTGAAGAATGTTGAAACGTTAATGCACGACTTGTAATCCCTAACTGGAAATCTCAAGAGCATTCGTATATAGAATAATATTATTAATATTGCCTACAAATTCATAGAGTGTTAGGCGTATATGAAGACCGATATAATATTCCCGAATCCCTGTGTCGTAAAAAGAAATAATAATGACTGTTATTAATTCCAATTGCATATAGTGAATTCGCCTATGCATGAGCATTTAATAATACTTACCATTAATTTACAATCTTACAGATTTGTTTACCATAATTATTTGATAAATTTTCCTCATTCCTCTTAGGAACGTTATTCTTATTTAGGTTTGTGATTGAGTAGAAAACAATCACTAAAATAATACATGGTTTATGCATCTCATTTTCCAAATCATATACATATTAACATTACTTTCTAATTTAATAGATTTAGAACACCTCTTCATAACCCTTGAACACCACTTTGTTATTGACCACAGGTTTTCTCCTGCTCAGATTAATAGATTTTGTTCATGTTGCGTATGAATGTAGTTTTAATGTCTCCTGAAATAATTATCAGTGTCACCTACTGCTGACAGTTACTCATTTGAAAATTATTGTGTTTAAGTATTTACGGTTTGTGCCTTCCTTTTGATTTTCAGCTCTGCTAGTGCACTGCCAATAGTGACAAATTTATGTTCTTCACTTTCTTGTGTCTAGTTGCTGTTCATTGCTGTTGTATGCATTATCTCAAAGCAAAATTAACTCTCAGATTTTTCTAAAACCAGTCGATATAACATAACTTTATCTCCTGTTTTTAGAAAGAACATAGATGTATGCAAACAACCTTGAAACAAATATATGTCCGTAATAAACCTGATGATTGGCGTGTACATAAAATTAAGTTAAAAAAAATTCACAGTTACAAACACACTCACAAATAGGCAAAAAGAATAAGAAAAGTCTATATTATTTATCTATTTTTTATTACTCACCAAATATTTTCGAAAGTGGAAACTTGTAGATTGTAGTTGGTATCTGCTGGTAACGAACTCCATGGAAGTCTGTGTTTAGCAGGTTTTCTTGACGGGTATGCAAGACTAGCTCTCTTCATCGTCACGTCATAGTTCAGCCTACACACACAAACTTCGGTCATGTATATATATATGTCGTACGGTATGTGCATACAAACGTATGCACATACACGTACAGCATTCATACTTGTATAGACGTATATAACCTTCACTTACGTATATCGAAATATACTGTAAGGAAGAATACATATGCCATACCCTCATTCACACACGCAAACACCCATTCAGACAGAATATATATACAGTAAGCATACAATGACACTTACCGAGTAAACGTAGAAGGAAACTCTCCTTAAGGAAACGCATGTAATCGGCTTATGGAACATACAGTATTCGCATTTTAAACACACCGGCTTGTAATGCAAAAAAATGAATGTACTTCCTGTTTCCAAATACCCGTTGTTCCACCTGCAGAAAAAAATATGACAAATTATATAAAAATCATTTGGTCATAAAAGAATATTTGTCCAAAAAATGTATACATTTTGCTGTCACGTGTGATTAATGTGTACAGAGAATCTATCGTTTTCACGCCACGATAAATAAACAAATATTGAATATATTTTTTAAATGTATCTCCGTACGTGAAGAATGTTGAAACGTTAATGCATGAATTGTAATCCCTAACTGGAAATTTCAAGAGCATTCGTATATAGAATAATATTATTCATATTGACTACAATTTCATAGAGTGTTCGGCTTTTATGAAGACCGATATAATATTCCGTCGTAAAAAGAAATAACAAAGACTGTTATTAATTCCAATTGCGGCCATAGAATTCGCCTATGCATCGGCATTTAATAATATTTACCATTAACTTTCAATCTTACAGATTTGTTTACCATAATTATTTGACAAAATTTCCTCATTCCTCTTATTAACGTTATTCTCATTTAGGTTTGTGATTGAGTAGAAAACAATCACTAAAATAATACATGGTTTATGCATCTCCTTTTCCAAATCATATATTAACATTACTTTCTAATTTAATAGATTTATAACACCTCTTCATAACCCTTGAACACCACTTTGCTATTGAATACAGGTTTTCTCCCTCTCAGATTAATAGATTTTGTTCATATTGCGTATTAATATAGCTTTAATGTCTCCTGAAATAATTATCAGTGTCACCTACTGCTGACAATTATTCACTTGAAAATTACTGTGTTTCAGTATTTACGGATTGGGCCTTCCCTTTGATTCTCAGCTCTGCTAGTGCAATTCCAATAGTGACAAATGTATGTTCTTTACTTTCTTGTTTCTAGTTGCCGTTCATTGCTGTCGTATGCAGTATCTCAAAGCAAAATTAACTTTCAGATTTTTCTAAAACCAGACGATATAAAATAACTTTATCTCCTGTTTTTAGAAAGAGCATAGTTGTATGCTAACATCCTTGAAACAAATCTATGTCCGTAATAAACCTGATGATTGGCGTGTACATAAAATTTAGTTAAAAAAAATTCACATTTACAAACACACTCACAAATAGGCAAAAAGAATAAGAAAAGTCTATATTATTTATCTATTTTTTATTACTCACCAAATATTTTCGAAAGTGGAAACTTGTAGATTGTAGTTGGTATCTGCTGGTAACGAAGTCCATGAAAGTCTGTGTTTAGCACGTTTTCTTGACGGGTATGCAAGACTAGCTCTCTTCATCGTCACGTCACAGTTCAGCCTACACACACAAACTTCGGTCATGTATATATATCTGTCGTAGAGTATGTGCATACAAGCGTATGCACATACACGTGCAGCATTCATACTTGTATAGACGTATATACCCTTCACTTAAGTATATCGAAATATACTGTAAGGAAGAATACATATGCCATACCCTAATTCACACACGCAAACACCCATTCAGACAGAATATATATACAGTAAACATACAATGACACTTACCGGGTAAACGTAGAAGGAAACTCTCCTTAAGGAAACGCATGTAATCAGCTTATGGAACATACAGTATTCGCATTTTAAACACACCGGCTTGTATAGCAAAAAAATGAATGTACTTCCTGTTTCCAAATACCCGTTGTTCCACCTGCAGAAACAAATATGGCAAATTATATAAAAATCATTTGGTCATAAAAGAATATTTGTCCAAAAAATGTATACATTTCACTGTCACGTGTGATTAATGTGTACAGAGATTCTATCGTTTTCACGGCACGATAAATAAACAAATATTATATATACTTTTTTAAATGTATCTCCGTACGTGAGGAATGCTGAAACGTTAATGCATGTATTGTAATCCCTAACTGGAAATCTCAAGAGCATTCCTATATAGAAATATATTATTAATATTGCCTACAATTTCATAGAGTGTTAGGCTTATATGAAGACCGATATAATATTCCGTCGTAAAAAAAAATAATAAAGACTGTTATTAATTCCAATTGCGGCTAGAGAATTCGCCTATGCATGAGCATTTAATAATGTTTACCATTAATTTACAATCTTACATATTTGTTTGCCATAAGTTTTTGATAAATATTCCTCCTTCCCCTTAAGAATGTTATTCTTGTTTACGTTTGTAATTGAGTAGAAAACAATTACTAAAATAATACATGGTTTATGCACCTTCTTTGCCAGATCATATATTAACATAATTTTCTAATTTAATAAATTTATAACACCTCTTCATACCGCTTGAAAACCACTTTGCTATTGAGCACAGGTTTTCTCCCTCTCAGAATAATAGATTTTGTTCATATTGCGTATTAATATAGCTTTAATGTCTCCTGAAATAATTATCAGTGTCACCTACTGCTGACAATTATTCACTTGAAAATTACTGTGTTTCAGTATTTACGGATTGGGCCTTCCCTTTGATTCTCAGCTCTGCTAGTGCAATTCCAATAGTGACAAATTTATCTTCTTCACTTTCTTGTGTCTAGTTGCAGTTCGTTGCTGTCGTATGCATTATCTCAAAGCAAAATTAACTTTCAGATTTTTCTAAACCAGACGATATAAAATAATTTTTTATCTCCTGTTTTTAGAAAGAGCAAAGAGGTATGCTAACATCCTTGAAACAAATCTATGTCCGTAATAAACCTGATGATTGGCGTGTACATAAAATTTAGTTAAAAAAAATTCACATTTACAAACACACTCACAAATAGGCAAAAAGAATAAGAAAAGTCTATATTATTTATCTATTTTTTATTACTCACCAAATATTTTCGAAAGTGGAAACTTGTAGATTGTAGTTGGTATCTGCTGGTAACGAAGTCCATGAAAGTCTGTGTTTAGCACGTTTTCTTGACGGGTATGCAAAACTAGCTCTCTTCATCGTCACGTCAAAGTTCAGCCTACACACACAAACTTCGGTCATGTATATATATCTGTCGTACGGTATGTGCATACAAGTGTATGCACATATACGTACAGCATTCATACTTGTATAGACGTATATACCCTTCACTTACGTATATCGAAATATACTGTAAGGAAGAATATATATGCCATACCCTCATTCACACAAGCAAACACCCATTCAGACAGAATATATATACAGTGAACATACATTGACACTTACCGAGTAAACGTAGAAGAAAACTCTCCTTGATGAAACGCATGTAATCCTCTTACGGAACATAAAGTATTCGCATTTTAAACACAGCGGCATGAATTGCAAAGAAATGTATGTACTTCCTGTTCGCAAATAAACGTTGTTCCACCTGCAGAAACAAATATAACAAATTATATAAAAATCGTTTGGTCATAAAATAATATTTGCCCAAAAAATATATACATTTTACTGTCACGTGTGATTCATGTGTACAGAGATTCTATCGTTTTCACGGCACGAGAATGCCATCTAAATAGTTTTCAATTTCGATATATGTGTACGTAAACTTAAGGTTCATGCAGTAAGTAAAGATATCCGATAAAATAAGCTGGCAACAGCCCCTCTGTTTCACGAAATTCCCTGTTTACATTAGTCTGGGTATATTCTACGTTCCTTATTCTACATTCGCAATAACAAGAAGACGATTACTTTTATATTTGCGAAGCAATTTTTATTATATATTTTTTTTTAAATGTATCTCCGTACGTGAAGAATGCTGAAACGTTAATGCATGACTTGTAATCCCTAGCTGGAAATCTCAAGACCATTCGTATATAGAATAATATTATTAATATTGCATACAAATTCATAGAATGTTAGGCGTATATGAAGACCGATATAATATTCACGAATCCCTGTGTCGTAAAAAGCAATAATAAAGACTGTTATTAATTCCAATTGCGGATAGTGAATTCGCCTATGCATGAGCATTTAATAATAAATACCATTAATTTACAATCTTACAGATTTGTTTACCATAATTATTTGTTAAATTTTCCTGATTCCTCTTAGGAATATTATTCTCGTTTAGGTTTGTGATTGAGTAGAAATCAATCACTAAAGTAATACATGGTTCATGCATCTCCTTTTCCAAATCATATATTAACATTACTTTCTAAATTAATAGATTTATACCACCTCTTCATAACCCTTGAACACCACTTTGCTATTGACCACAGGTTTTCTCCCTCTCAGATTAATAGATTTTGTTCATGTTGCGTTTTAATGTCTCCTGAAAAAATTATCAGTGTCACCTACTGCTGACAGTTACTCATTAAAAAATTATTGTGTGGCAGTATTTACGTATTGGGGCTTCCTTTTGATTCTCAGCTCTGCTAGTGCACTTCCAATAGTGACAAATTTATGTTCTTCACTTTCTTGTGTCTAGTTGCTGTTCATTGCTGTCGTATGCATTATCTCAAAGCAAAATTAACTCTCAGATTTTTCTAAAACCAGTCGATATAAAATAACTTTATCTCCTGTTTTTAGAAAGAACATAGATGTACGCTAACCACCTTGAAACAAATATATGTCCGTAATGAACCTGATGATTGGCGTGTACATAAAATTTAGTTAAAAAAATTCACAGTTACAAACACACTCACAAATAGGCAAAAAGAATAAGAAAAGTCTATATTATTTATCTATTTTTTATTTCTCACCAAATATTTTCGAAAGTGGAAACTTGTAGATTGTAGTTGGTATCTGCTGGTAACGAAGGCCATGAAAGTCTGTGTTTAGCAGGTTTTCTTGACGGGTATGCAAGACTAGCTCTCTTCATCGTCACTTCATAGTTCAGCCTACACACACAAACTTCGGACATGTATATATATCTATCGTACGGTATGTGCATACAAGCGTATGCACATACACGTACAGCATTCATACTTGTATAGATGTATATACCCTTCACTTAAGTATATCGAAATATACTGTAAGGAAGAATACATATGCCATACCCTCATTCACACACGCAAACATCCATTCAGACAGAATATATACACAGTAAGCATACAAAGACACTTACCGGGTAAACGTAGAAGGAAACTCTCCTTAAGGAAACGCATGTAATCGGCTTATGGAACATACAGTATTCGCATTTTAAACACACCGGCTTGTAATGCAAAAAAATTTATGTACTTCCTGTTTCCAAATACCCGTTGTTCCACCTGCAGAAACAAATATGACAAATTATATAAAAATCATTTGGTCATAAAAGAATATTTGACCAAAAAACGTATATATTTTACTGTCACGTGTGACTAATGTGTACAGAGAATCTATCGTTTTCACGGCACGATAAATAAACAAATATTATATATACTTTTTTAAATATATCTCCGTACGTGAGAATGCTGAAACGTTAATGCATGAATTGTAATCCCTAACTGGAAATCTCAAGAGCATTCGTATATAGAATAATATTATTAATATTGCCTACAAATTCATAGAGTGTTACGCGTATATGAAGGCCGATATAGTATTCCCGAATCCCTGTGTCGTAACGAGAAATAATAAAGACTGTTATTAATTCCAATTGCGGCCAGAGAATTCGCCTATGCATCGGCATTTAATAATATTTACCATTAATTTTCAATCTTACAGATTTGTTTACCATAATTATTTTATAAATTTTCCTCATTCCTCTTAGGAACTTTATTCTCATTTAGGTTTGTGTTTGAATAGAAAACAATCACTAAAATAATACATGGCTTATGCATCTCCTTTTCCAAATCATATATTAACATTACTTTCTAATTTAATAGATTTATAACACCTCTTCATAACCCTTGAACACCACTTTGCTATTGACCACAGGTTTTCTCCTGCTCAGATTAATAGATTTTGTTCATGTTGCGTTTTAATGTTATTTTAATGTCTCCTGAAAAAATTATCAGTTTCACCTACTGCTGACATTTACTTATTTGAAAATTATTGTGTTTCAGTATTTACGTATTGGGACTTCCTTTTGATTCTCAGATCTGCTAGTGCCCTTTCAATAGTGACAAATTTATGTTCTTCACTTTCTTGTGTCTAGTTGCCGTTCATTGCTGTCGTATGCATTATCTCAAAGCAAAATTAACTTTCAGATTTGTCTAAAACCAGACAATATAAAATAACTTTATCTCCTGTTTTTAGAAAGAGAATAGATGTATGCTAACATCCTTGAAACAAATCTATGTCCGTAATAAACCTGATGATTGGCGTGTACATAAATTTTAGTTAAAAAAAATTCACAGTTACAAACACACTCACAAATAGGCAAAAAGAATAAGAAAAGTCTATATTATTTATCTATTTTTTATTACTCACCAAATATTTTCGAAAGTGGAAACTTGTAGATTGTAGTTGGTATCTGCAGGTAACGAAGGCCATGAAAGTCTGTGTTTAGCACGTTTTCTTGACGGGTATGCAAGACTAGCTCTCTTCATCGTCACATCACAGTTCAGCCTACACACACAAACTTCGGACATGTATATATATCTGTCGTAGAGTATGTGCATACAAGTGTATGCACATACACAGTGCAGCATTCATACTTGTATATACGTATATACCCTTCACTTACGTATATCGAAATATACTGTAAGGAAGAATACATATGCCATACCCTCATTCACACACGCAAACACCCATTCAGACAGAATATATATACAGTAAGCATACAATGACACTTACCGAGTAAACGTAGAAGGAAACTCTCCTTAAGGAAACGCATGTAATCGGCTTATGGAACACACAGTATTCGCATTTTAAACACACCGGCTTGTAATGCAAAAATGTATGTACTTCCTGTTTCCAAATACCCGTTGTTCCACCTGCAGAAACAAATATGACAAATTATATAAAAATCATTTGGTCATAAAAGAATATTTGTCCAAAAAATGTATACATTTTGCTGTCACGTGTGATTAATATGTACAGAGAATCTATCGTTTTCACGCCACGATAAATAAACAAATATTGAATATATTTTTTAAATGTATCTCCGTACGTGAAGAATGTTGAAACGTTAATGCATGAATTGTAATCCCTAACTGGAAATCTCAAGAGCATTCGTATATAGAATAATATTAATCATATTGCCTACAAATTTCATAGAGTGTTCGGCTTTTATGAAGACCGATATAATATTCCGTCGTAAAAAGGAATAACAAAGACTGCTATTAATTCCAATTGCGGCCATAGAATTCGCCTATGCATCGGCATTTAATAATATTTACCATTAATTTTCAATCTTACAGATTTGTTTACCATAATTATTTGATAAAATTTCCTCATTCCTCTTGTTAACGTTATTCTCATTTAGGTTTGTGATTGAGTAGAAAACAATCACTAAAATAATACATGGTTTATGCATCTCCTTTTCCAAATCATATATTAACATTACTTTCTAATTTAATAGATTTATAACACCTCTTCATAACCCTTGAACACCACTTTGCTATTGAATACAGGTTTTCTCCCTCTCAGATTAATAGATTTTCTTCATGTTGCGTTTTAATGTAGTTTTATTGTCTCCTGAAAAAATTATTAGTGTTACCTACTGCTGACAGTTCCTCATTTGAAAATTATTATCTTTCAGTATTTACGTATTGGGGCTTCCTTTTGATTCTCAGCTCTGCTAGTGCACTTTCAATAGTGACAAATTTATGTTGGATACAAGTGTATGCACATATACGTACAGCATTCATACTTGTATAGACGTATATACCCTTCACTTACGTATATCGAAATATACTCTAAGGAAGAATACATATGCCATACCCTCATTCACACACGCAAACACCCATTCAGACAGAATATATACACAGTAAGCATACAATGACACTTACCGGGTAAACCTAGAAGGAAACTCTCCTTAAGGAAACGCATGTAATCGGCTTATGGAACATAAAGTATTCGCATTTTAAACACAGCGGCATGAATTGCAAAGAAATGTAGGTACTTCCTGTTCCCAAATAACCGTTGTTCCACCTGCAGAAACAAATATGACAAATTATATAAAAATCGTTTGGTCATAAAATAATATTTGTCCAACAAATGTATACATTTTACTGTCACGTGTGATTCATGTGTACAGAGATTCTATCGTTTTCACGGCACGAGAATGCCATCTAAATAGTTTTCAATTTCGATATATGTGTACGTAAATTTAAGGTTCATCCAGTAAGTAAAGGTATCCGATCAAATTAGTTGGCAACAGCACCTCTGTTTCACGAAATTCCCTGTTTACATTAGTCTGGGTATATTCTACGTCCCATATTCTACATTCGCAATAACAAGAAGGCGATTACTTTTATATTTGCGAAGCAATTTTTATTATATATTTTTTTAAAAATGTATTTCCGTACGTGAAGAATGTTGAAACGTTAATGCATGACTTGTAATCCCTAACTGGAAATCTCAAGAGCATTCGTATATAGAATAAAATTTTTAATATTGCCTACAAATTCATAGAGTGTTAGGCGTATATGAAGACCGATATAATATTCCCGAATCCCTGTGTCGTAAAAAGCAATAATAAAGACTGTTATTAATTCCAATTGCGGATAGTGAATTCGCATTTAATAATACTTACCATTAATTTACAATCTTACAGATTTGTTTACCATAATTATTTGATAAATTTTCCTCATTCCTCTTAGGAACGTTATTCTCATTTAGGTTTGTGATTGAGTAGAAAACAATCACTAAAATAATACATGGTTTATGCATCTCCTTTTCCAAATCATATACATATTAACATTACTTTCTAATTTAATAGATTTATAACACCTCTTCATAACCCTTGAACACCACTTTGTTATTGACCACAGGTTTTCTCCTGCTCAGATTAATAGATTTTGTTCATGTTGCGTATGAATGTAGTTTTAATGTCTCCTGAAATAATTATCAGTGTCACCTACTGCTGACAGTTACTCATTTGAAAATTATTGTGTTTAAGTATTTACGGTTTGTGCCTTCCTTTTGATTTTCAGCTCTGCTAGTGCACTTCCAATAGTGACAAATTTATGATCTTCACTTTCTTGTGTCTAGTTGCAGTTCGTTGCTGTCGTATGCATCATCTCAAAGCAAAATTAACTCTCAGATTTTTCTAAAACCAGTCGATATAAAATAACTTTATCTCCTGTTTTTATAAAGAACATAGATGTATGCTAACAACCTTGAAACAAATATATGTCAGTAATAAACCTGATGCTTGGCGTGTACATAAAATTTAGTTAAAAAAAATTCACAGTTACAAACACACTCACAAATAGGCAAAAAGAATAAGAAAAGTCTATATTATTTATCTATTTTTTATTACTCACCAAATATTTTCGAAAGTGGAAACTTGTAGATTGTAGTTGGTATCTGCTGGTAACGAACTCCATGGAAGTCTGTGTTTAGCAGGTTTTCTTGACGGGTATGCAAGACTAGCTCTCTTCATCGTCACGTCATAGTTCAGCCTACACACACAAACTTCGGTCATGTATATATATATGTCGTACGGTATGTGCATACAAACGTATGCACATACACGTACAGCATTCATACTTGTATAGACGTATATACCCTTCACTTACGTATATCGAAATATACTGTAAGGAAGAATACATATGCCATACCCTCATTCACACACGCACACACCCATTCAGACAGAATATATATACAGTAAGCATACAATGACACTTACCGAGTAAACGTAGAAGGAAACTCTCCTTAAGGAAACGCATGTAATCGGCTTATGGAACATACAGTATTCGCATTTTAAACACACCGGCTTGTAATGCAAAAAAATGTATGTACTTCCTGTTTCCAAATACCCGTTGTTCCACCTGCAGAAACAAATATGACAAATTATATAAAAATCATTTGGTCATAAAAGAATATTTGTCCAAAAAATGTATACATTTTGCTGTCACGTGTGATTAATGTGTACAGAGAATCTATCGTTTTCACGCCACGATAAATAAACAAATATTGAATATATTTTTTAAATGTATCTCCGTACGTGAAGAATGTTGAAACGTTAATGCATGAATTGTAATCCCTAACTGGAAATCTCAAGAGCATTCGTATATAGAATAATATTATTCATATTGCCTACAATTTCATAGAGTGTTCGGCTTTTATGAAGACCGATATAATATTCCGTCGTAAAAAGAAATAACAAAGACTGTTATTAATTCCAATTGCGGCCATAGAATTCGCCTATGCATCGGCATTTAATAATATTTACCATTAACTTTCAATCTTACAGATTTGTTTACCATAATTATTTGATAAAATATCCTCATTCCTCTTATTAACGTTATTCTCATTTAGGTTTGTGATTGAGTAGAAAACAATCACTAAAATAATACATGGTTTATGCATCTCCTTTTCCAAATCATATATTAACATTACTTTCTAATTTAATAGATTTATAATACCTCTTCATAACCCTTGAACACCACTTTGCTATTGAATACAGGTTTTCTTCCTCTCAGATTAATAGATTTTGTTCATATTGCGTACTAATATAGCTTTAATGTCTCCTGAAATAATTATCAGTGTCACCTACTGCAGACAATTATTCACTTGAAAATTACTGTGTTTCAGTATTTACAGATTGGGCCTTCCCTTTGATTCTCAGCTCTGCTAGTGCAATTCCAATAGTGACAAATTTATCTTCTTCACTTTCTTGTGTCTAGTTGCAGTTCGTTGCTGTCGTATGCATTATCTCAAAGCAAAATTAACTTTCAGATTTTTCTAAACCAGACGATATAAAATAACTTTATCTCCTGTTTTTAGAAAGAGCAAAGAGGTATGCTAACAACCTTGAAACAAATATATGTCCGTAATAAACCTGATGATTGGCGTGTACACAATTTTAGTTAAAAAAAATTCACAGTTACAAACACACTCACAAATAGGCAAAAAGAATAAGAAAAGTCTATATTATTTATCTATTTTAAATTACTCACCAAATATTTTCCCAGGTGATAACTTGTAGATTGTAGTTGGTATGTACTGGTAACGAAGGCCATGAAAGTCTGTGTTTAGCAGGTTTTCTTGACGGGTATGCAAGACTAGCTCTCTTCATCGTACCGTCATATTTCAGCCTACACACACAAACTTCGGACATGTATATATATCTGTCGTACGGTATGTGCATACAAGTGTATGCACATATACGTACAGCATTCATACTTGTATAGACGTATATACCCTTCACTTACGTATATCGAAATATACTGTAAGGAAGAATATATATGCCATACCCTCATTCACACAAGCAAACACCCATTCAGACAGAATATATATACAGTGAACATACATTGACACTTACCGAGTAAACGTAGAAGAAAACTCTCCTTGATGAAACGCATGTAATCCTCTTACGGAACATAAAGTATTCGCATTTTAAACACAGCGGCATGAATTGCAAAGAAATGTATGTACTTCCTGTTCGCAAATAAACGTTGTTCCACCTGCAGAAACAAATATAACAAATTATATAAAAATCGTTTGGTCATAAAATAATATTTGCCCAAAAAATGTATACATTTTACTGTCACGTGTGATTCATATGTACAGAGATTCTATCGTTTTCACGGCACGAGAATGCCATCTAAATAGTTTTCAATTTCGATATATGTGTACGTAAACTTAAGGTTCATGCAGTAAGTAAAGATATCCGATAAAATAAGCTGGCAACAGCCCCTCTGTTTCACGAAATTCCCTGTTTACATTAGTCTGGGTATATTCTACGTTCCTTATTCTACATTCGCAATAACAAGAAGACGATTACTTTTATATTTTCGAAGCAATTTTTATTATATATTTTTTTTTAAATGTATCTCCGTACGTGAAGAATGCTGAAACGTTAATGCATGACTTGTAATCCCTAACTGGAAATCTCAAGACCATTCGTATATAGAATAATATTATTAATATTGCCTACAAATTCATAGAATTTTAGGCGTATATGAAGACCGATATAATATTCACGAATCCCTGTGTCGTAAAAAGCAATAATAAAGACTGTTATTAATTCCAATTGCGGATAGTGAATTCGCCTATGCATGAGCATTTAATAATAAATACCATTAATTTACAATCTTACAGATTTGTTTACCATAATTATTTGTTAAATTTTCCTGATTCCTCTTAGGAATATTATTCTCGTTTAGGTTTGTGATTGAGTAGAAATCAATCACTAAAGTAATACATGGTTCATGCATCTCCTTTTCCAAATCATATATTTACATTACTTTCTAAATTAATAGATTTATACCACCTCTTCATAACCCTTGAACACCACTTTGCTATTGACCACAGGTTTTCTCCCTCTCAGATTAATAGATTTTGTTCATGTTGCGTTTTAATGTCTCCTGAAAAAATTATCAGTGTCACCTACTGCTGACAGTTACTCATTAAAAAATTATTGTGTGGCAGTATTTACGTATTGGGGCTTCCTTTTGATTCTCAGCTCTGCTAGTGCACTTCCAATAGTGACAAATTTATGTTCTTCACTTTCTTGTGTCTAGTTGCTGTTCATTGCTGTCGTATGCATTATCTCAAAGCAAAATTAACTCTCAGATTTTTCTAAAACCAGTCGATATAAAATAACTTTATCTCCTGTTTTTAGAAAGAACATAGATGTACGCTAACCACCTTGAAACAAATATATGTCCGTAATGAACCTGATGATTGGCGTGTACATAAAATTTAGTTAAAAAAATTCACAGTTACAAACACACTCACAAATAGGCAAAAAGAATAAGAAAAGTCTATATTATTTATCTATTTTTTATTTCTCACCAAATATTTTCGAAAGTGGAAACTTGTAGATTGTAGTTGGTATCTGCTGGTAACGAAGGCCATGAAAGTCTGTGTTTAGCAGGTTTTCTTGACGGGTATGCAAGACTAGCTCTCTTCATCGTCACTTCATAGTTCAGCCTACACACACAAACTTCGGACATGTATATATATCTGTCGTACGGTATGTGCATACAAGCGTATGCACATACACGTACAGCATTCATACTTGTATAGATGTATATACCCTTCACTTAAGTATATCGAAATATACTGTAAGGAAGAATACATATGCCATACCCTCATTCACACACGCAAACACCCATTCAGACAGAATATATACACAGTAAGCATACAAAGACACTTACCGGGTAAACGTAGAAGGAAATTCTCCTTAAGGAAACGCATGTAATCGGCTTATGGAACATACAGTATTCGCATTTTAAACACACCGGCTTGTAATGCAAAAAAATGTATGTACTTCCTGTTTCCAAATACCCGTTGTTCCACCTGCAGAAACAAATATGTCAAATTATATAAAAATCATTTGGTCATAAAAGAATATTTGTCCAAAAAACGTATATATTTTACTGTCACGTGTGACTAATGTGTACAGAGAATCTATCGTTTTCACGGCACGATAAATAAACAAATATTATATATACTTTTTTAAATATATCTCCGTACGTGAGAATGCTGAAACGTTATTGCATGAATTGTAATCCCTAACTGGAAATCTCAAGAGCATTCGTATATAGAATAATATTATTAATATTGCCTACAAATTCATAGAGTGTTACGCGTATATGAAGACCGATATAGTATTCCCGAATCCCTGTGTCGTAACGAGAAATAATAAAGACTGTTATTAATTCCAATTGCGGCCAGAGAATTCGCCTATGCATCGGCATTTAATAATATTTACCATTAATTTTCAATCTTACAGATTTGTTTACCATAATTATTTGATAAAATTTCCTCATTCCTCTTGTTAACGTTATTCTCATTTAGGTTTGTGATTGAGTAGAAAACAATCAATAAAATAATACATGGTTTATGCATCTCCTTTTCCAAATCATATATTAACATTACTTTCTAATTTAATAGATTTATAACACCTCTTCATAACCCTTGAACACCACTTTGCTATTGAATACAGGTTTTCTCCGTCTCAGATTAATAGATTTTCTTCATGATGCGTTTTAATGTAGTTTTAATGTCTCCTGAAAAAATTATTAGTGTTACCTACTGCTGACAGTTACTCATTTGAAAATTATTGTGTTTCAGTATTTACGTATTGGGGCTTCCTTTTGATTCTCAGCTCTGCTAGTGCACTTTCAATAGTGACAAATTTATGTTGGATACAAGTGTATGCACATATACGTACAGCATTCATACTTGTATAGACGTATATACCCTTCACTTACGTATATCGAAATATACTGTAAAGAAGAATACATATGCCATACCCTCATTCACACAAGCAAACACCCATTCAGACAGAATATATATACAGTGAACATACATTGACACTTACCGAGTAAACGTAGAAGAAAACTCTCCTTGATGAAACGCATGTAATCCTCTTACGGAACATAAAGTATTCGCATTTTAAACACAGCGGCATGAATTGCAAAGAAATGTATGTACTTCCTGTTCGCAAATAAACGTTGTTCCACCTGCAGAAACAAATATAACAAATTATATAAAAATCGTTTGGTCATAAAATAATATTTGCCCAAAAAATGTATACATTTTACTGTCACGTGTGATTCATGTGTACAGAGATTCTATCGTTTTCACGGCACGAGAATGCCATCTAAATAGTTTTCAATTTCGATATATGTGTACGTAAACTTAAGGTTCATGCAGTAAGTAAAGATAGCCGATCAAATAAGCTGGCAACAGCACCTCTGTTTCACGAAATTCCCTGTTTACATTAGTCTGGGTATATTCTACGTTCCATATTCTACATTCGCAATAACAAGAAGACGATTACTTTTATATTTGCGAAGCAATTTTTAATATATATATTTTTTTAAATGTATCTCCGTACGTGAAGAATGCTGAAACGTTAATGCATGACTTGTAATCCCTAACTGGAAATCTCAAGACCATTCGTATATAGAATAATATTATTAATATTGCCTACAAATTCATAGAATATTAGGCGTATATGAAGACCGATATAATATTCCCGAATCCCTGTGTCGTAAAAAGCAATAATAAAGACTGTTATTAATTCCAATTGCGGATAGTGAATTCGCCTATGCATGAGCATTTAATAATAATTACCATTAATTTACAATCTTACAGATTTGTTTACCATAATTATTTGTTAAAATTTCCTGATTCCTCTTAGGAATATTATTCTCGTTTAGGTTTGTGATTGAGTAGAAATCAATCACTAAAGTAATACATGGTTTATGCATCTCCTTTTCCAAATCATATATTAACATTACTTTCTAATTTAATAGATTTATAACACCTCTTCATAACCCTTGAACACCCCTTTGCTATTGACCACAGGTTTTCTCCCTCTCAGATTAATAGATTTTGTTCATGTTGCGTTTTAATGTCTCCTGAAAAAATTATCAGTTTCACCTACTGCTGACATTTACTCATTTGAAAATTATTGTGTTTAAGTATTTACGGTTTGTGCCTTCCTTTTGATTTTCAGCTCTGCTAGTGCACTTCCAATAGTAACAAATTTATGATCTTCACTTTCTTGTGTCTAGTTGCAGTTCGTTGCTGTCGTATGCATCATCTCAAAGCAAAATTAACTTTCAGATTTTTTTAGAACCAGACGATATAAAATAACTTTACCTCCTGTTTTTAGAAAGAGCGAAGAGGTATGCTAACAACCTTGAAACAAATATATGTCCGTAATAAACCTGATGATTGGCGTGTACATAAAATTTAGTTAATAAAAACTCACAGTTACAAACACACTCACAAATAGGCAAAAAGGATAAGAAAAGTCTATATTATTTATCTATTTTAAATTACTCACCAAATATTTTCGCAGGTGATAACTTGTAGATTGTAGTTGGTATGTGCTGGTAACGAAGGCCATGAAAGTCTGTGTTTAGCAGGTTTTCTTGACGGGTATGCAAGACTAGCTCTCTTCATCGTACCGTCATATTTCAGCCTACACACACAAACTTCGGACATGTATATATATCTGTCGTACGGTATGTGCATACAAGCGTATGCACATACACGTACAGCATTCATACTTGTATAGATGTATATACCCTTCACTTAAGTATATCGAAATATACTGTAAGGAAGAATACATATGCCATACCCTCATTCACACACGCAAACACCCATTCAGACAGAATATATACACAGTAAGCATACAATGACACTTACCGGGTAAACGTAGAAGGAAACTCTCCTTAAGGAAACGCATGTAATCGGCTTATGGAACATAAGGTATTCGCATTTTAAACACAGCGGCATGAATTGCAAAGAAATGTATGTACCTCCTGTTCGCAAATAAACGTTGTTCCACCTGCAGAAACAAATATGACAAATTATATAAAAATCGTTTGGTCATAAAAGAATATTTGTCCAACAAATGTATACATTTTACTGTCACGTGTGATTCATGTGTACAGAGATTCTATCGTTTTCACGGCACGAGAATGCCATCTAAATAGTTTTCAATTTCGATATATGTGTACGTACATTTAAGGTTCATCCAGTAAGTAAAGGTATCCGATCAAATAAGTTGGCAACAGCACCTCTGTTTCACGAAATTCCCTGTTTACATTCGTCTGGGTATATTCTACGTCCCATATTCTACATTCGCAATAACAAGAAGGCGATTACTTTTATATTTGCGAAGCAATTTTTATTATATATTTTTTTTAAATGTATTTCCGTACGTGAAGAATGTTGAAACGTTAATGCATGACTTGTAATCCCTAACTGGAAATCTCAAGAGCATTCGTATATAGAATAATATTATTAATATTGCCTACAAATTCATAGAGTGTTAGGCGTATATGAAGACCGATATAATATTCCCGAATCCCTGTGTCTTAAAAAGAAATAATAAAGACTGTTATTAATTCCAATTGCGGATAGTGAATTCGCATTTAATAATACTTACCATTAATTTACAATCTTACAGATTTGTTTACCATAATTATTTGATAAATTTTCCTCATTCCTCTTAGGAACGTTATTCTCATTTAGGTTTGTGATTGAGTAGAAAACAATCACTAAAATAATACATGGTTTATGCATCTCCTTTCCCAAATCATATACATATTAACATTACTTTCTAATTTAATACATTTATAACACCTCTTCATAACCCTTGAACACCACTTTGTTATTGACCACAGGTTTTCTCCTGCTCAGATTAATAGATTTTGTTCATGTTGCGTATGAATGTAGTTTTAATGTCTCCTGAAATAATTATCAGTGTCACCTACTGCTGACAGTTACTCATTTGAAAATTATTGTGTTTAAGTATTTACGGTTTGTGCCTTCCTTTTGATTTTCAGCTCTGCTAGTGCACTTCCAATAGTGACAAATTTATGATCTTCACTTTCTTGTGTCTAGTTGCAGTTCGTTGCTGTCGTATGCATCATCTCAAAGCAAAATTAACTTTCAGATTTTTTTAGAACCAGACGATATAAAATAACTTTATCTCCTGTTTTTAGAAAGAGCAAAGAGGTATGCTAACAACCTTGAAACAATATATGTCCGTAATAAACCTGATGATTGGCGTGTACATAAAATTTAGTTAATAAAAATTCACAGTTACAAACACACTCACAAATAGGCAAAAAGAATAAGAAAAGTCTATATTATTTATCTATTTTATATTACTCACCAAATAATTTCGCATGTGTTAACTCGTAGATTGTAGTTGGTATCTGCTGGTAACGAAGGCCATGAAAGTCTGTGTTTAGCAGGTTTTCTTGACGTGTATGCAAGACTAGCTCTCTTCATCGTCACGTCATAGTTCAGCCTACACACACAAACTTCGGACATGTATATATATATATATGTCGTACGGTATGTGCATACAAGCGTATGCACATACACGTACAGCATTCATACTTGTATAGACGTATATACCCTTCACTTACGTATATCGAAATATACTGTAAGGTAGAATACATATGCCATTCACACACGCAAACACCCATTCAGACAGAATATATATACAATAAGCATACAATGACACTTACCGAGTAAACGTAGAAGGAAACTCTCCTTAAGGAAACGCATGTAATCGGCTTATGGAACATACAGTATTCGCATTTTAAACACACCGGCTTGTAATGCAAAAATGTATGTACTTCCTGTTTCCAAATACCCGTTGTTCCACCTGCAGAAACAAATATGACAAATTATAAAAAAATCATTTGGTCATAAAAGAATATTTGTCCAAAAAATGTATACATTTCACTGTCACGTGTGATTAATGTGTACAGAGAATTTATCGTTTTCACGGCACGGTAAATAAACAAATATTATATATACTTTTTTAAATGTATCTCCGTACGTGAAGAATGCTGAAACGTTAATGCATGAATTGTAATCCCTAACTGGAAATCTCAAGAGCATTCGTATATAGAATAATATTAATCATATTGCCTACAATTTCATAGAGTGTTAGGCTTATATGAAGACCGATATAATATTCCGTCGTAAAAAGAAATAATAAAGACTGTTATTATTTCCAATTGTGGCTAGAGAATTCGCCTATGCATGAGCATTTAATAATATTTACCATTAATTTACAATCTTACATATTTGTTTGCCATAAATTTTTGATAAATATTCCTCCTTCCCCTTAAGAACGTTATTCTCGTTTACGTTTGTAATTGAGTAGAAAACAATTACTAAAATAATACATGGTTTATGCACCTTCTTGGCCAGATCATATATTAACATAATTTTCTAATTTAATAGATTTATAACAACTCTTCATACCGCTTGAAAACCACTTTGCTATTGAGCACAGGTTTTCTCCCTCTCAGATTAATAGATTTTCTTCATATTGCGTATTAATGTAGCTTTAATGTCTCATGAAATAATTATCAGTGTCACCTACTGCTGACAATTATTCACTTGAAAATTACTGTGTTTCAGTATTTACGGATTGGGCCTTCCCTTTGATTCTCAGCTCTGCTAGTGCAATTCCAATAGTGACAAATTTATCTTCTTCACTTTCTTGTGTCTAGTTGCAGTTCGTTGCTGTCGTATGCATTATCTCAAAGCAAAATTAACTTTCAGATTTTTCTAAAACCAGACGATATAAAATAACTTTATCTCCTGTTTTTAGAAAGAGCAAAGAGGTATGCTAACAACCTTGAAACAAATATATGTC
The DNA here is from genome assembly GCA_034769895.1 of Magicicada septendecula. Taxonomy (NCBI): domain Eukaryota; kingdom Metazoa; phylum Arthropoda; class Insecta; order Hemiptera; family Cicadidae; genus Magicicada; species Magicicada septendecula. The sequence goes on from CM068372.1 coordinate 140,598,691, forward strand.
CGTAATAAACCTGATGATTGGCGTGTATATAAAATTTAGTTAAAAAAAATTCACAGTTACAAACACACTCACAAATAGGCAAAAAGGATAAGAAAAGTCTATATTACTTATCTATTTTAAATTACTCACCAAATATTTTCGCAGGTGATAACTTGTAGATTGTAGTTGGTATGTGCTGGTAACGAAGGCCATGAAAGTCTGTGCTTAGCAGGTTTTCTTGACGGGTATGCAAGACTAGCTCTCTTCATCGTACCGTCATATTTCAGCCTACACACACAAACTTCGGACATGTATATATATCTGTCGTACGGTATGTGCATACAAGCGTATGCACATACACGTACAGCATTCATACTTGTATAGATGTATATACCCTTCACTTACGTATATCGAAATATACTCTAAGGAAGAATACATATGCCATACCCTCATTCACACACGCAAACACCCATTCAGACAGAATATATACACAGTAAGCATACAATGACACTTACCGGGTAAACCTAGAAGGAAACTCTCCTTAAGGAAACGCATGTAATCGGCTTATGGAACATACAGTATTCGCATTTTAAACACAGCGGCATGAATTGCAAAGAAATGTAGGTACTTCCTGTTCCCAAATAAACGTTGTTCCACCTGCAGAAACAAATATGACAAATTATATAAAAATCGTTTGGTCATAAAAGAATATTTGTCCAACAAATGTATACATTTTACTGTCACGTGTGATTCATGTGTACAGAGATTCTATCGTTTTCACGGCACGAGAATGCCATCTAAATAGTTTTCAATTTCGATATATGTGTACGTAAATTTAAGGTTCATCCAGTAAGTAAAGGTATCCGATCAAATAAGTTGGCAACAGCACCTCTGTTTCACGAAATTCCCTGTTTACATTAGTCTGGGTATATTCTACGTCCCATATTCTACATTCGCAATAACAATAAGGCGATTACTTTTATATTTGCGAAGCAATTTTTATTACATATTTTTTTTTAAATGTATTTCCGTACGTGAAGAATGTTGAAACGTTAATGCATGACTTGTAATCCCTAACTGGAAATCTCAAGAGCATTCGTATATAGAATAAAATTTTTAATATTGCCTACAAATTCATAGAGTGTTAGGCGTATATGAAGACCGATATAATATTCCCGAATCCCTGTGTCGTAAAAAGAAATAATAAAGACTGTTATTAATTCCAATTGCGGATAGTGAATTCGCATTTAATAATACTTACCATTAATTTACAATCTTACAGATTTGTTTACCATAATTATTTGATAAATTTTCCTCATTCCTCTTAGGAACGTTATTCTCATTTAGGTTTGTGATTGAGTAGAAAACAATCACTAAAATAATACATGGTTTATGCATCTCCTTTCCCAAATCATATACATATTAACATTATTTTCTAATTTAATAGATTTATAACACCTCTTCATAACCCTTGAACACCACTTTGTTATTGACCACAGGTTTTCTCCTGCTCAGATTAATAGATTTTGTTCATGTTGCGTATGAATGTTGTTTTAATGTCTCCTGAAATAATTATCAGTGTCACCTACTGCTGACAGTTACTCATTTGAAAATTATTGTGTTTAAGTATTTACGGTTTGTGCCTTCCTTTTGATTTTCAGCTCTGCTAGTGCACTTCCAATAGTGACAAATTTATGATCTTCACTTTCTTGTGTCTAGTTGCAGTTCGTTGCTGTCGTATGCATCATCTCAAAGCAAAATTAACTTTCAGATTTTTTTAGAACCAGACGATATAAAATAACTTTATCTCCTGTTTTTAGAAAGAGCAAAGAGGTATGCTAACAACCTTGAAACAAATATATGTCCGTAATAAACCTGATGATTGGCGTGTACATAAAAATTAGTTAATAAAAATTCACAGTTACAAACACACTCACAAATAGGCAAAAAGGATAAGAAAAGTCTATATTATTTATCTATTTTATATTACTCACCAAATATTTTCGCATGTGATAACTCGTAGATTGTAGTTGGTATCTGCTGGTAACGAAGGCCATGAAAGTCTGTGTTTAGCAGGTTTTCTTGACGGGTATGCAAGACTAGCTCTCTTCATCGTCACGTCATAGTTCAGCCTACACACACAAACTTCGGACATGTATATATATATATGTCGTACGGTATGTGCATACAAGCGTATGCACATACACGTACAGCATTCATACTTGTATAGACGTATATACCCTTCACTTACGTATATCGAAATATACTGTAAGGAAGAATACATATGCCATACCCTCATTCACACACGCAAACACCCATTCAGACAGAATATATATACAGTAAGCATACAATGACACTTACCGAGTAAACGTAGAAGGAAACTCTCCTTAAGGAAACGCATGTAATCGGCTTATGGAACATACAGTAATCGCATTTTAAACACACCGGCTTGTAATGCAAAAATGTATGTACTTCCTGTTTCCAAATACCCGTTGTTCCACCTGCAGAAACAAATATGACAAATTATATAAAAATCATTTGGTCATAAAAGAATATTTGTCCAAAAAATGTATACATTTTGCTGTCACGTGTGATTAATGTGTACAGAGAATCTATCGTTTTCACGCCACGATAAATAAACATATATTGAATATATTTTTTAAATGTGTCTCCGTACGTGAAGAATGTTGAAACGTTAATGCATGAATTGTAATCCCTAACTGGAAATCTCAAGAGCATTCGTATATAGAATAATATTAATCATATTGCCTACAAATTTCATTGAGTGTTCGGCTTTTATGAAGACCGATATAATATTCCGTCGTAAAAAGGAATAACAAAGACTGTTATTAATTCCAATTGCGGCCATAGAATTCGCCTATGCATCGGCATTTAATAATATTTACCATTAATTTTCAATCTTACAGATTTGTTTACCATAATTATTTGATAAAATTTCCTCATTCCTCTTGTTAACGTTATTCTCATTTAGGTTTGTGATTGAGTAGAAAACAATCACTAAAATAATACATGGTTTATGCATCTCCTTTTCCAAATCATATATTAACATTACTTTCTAATTTAATAGATTTATAACACCTCTTCATAACCCTTGAACACCACTTTGCTATTGAATACAGGTTTTCTCCCTCTCAGATTAATAGATTTTCTTCATGTTGCGTTTTAATGAAGTTTTATTGTCTCCTGAAAAAATTATTAGTGTTACCTACTGCTGACAGTTACTCATTTGAAAATTATTATCTTTCAGTATTTACGTATTGGGGCTTCCTTTTGATTCTCAGCTCTGCTAGTGCACTTTCAATAGTGACAAATTTATGTTGGATACAAGTGTATGCACATATACGTACAGCATTCATACTTGTCTAGACGTATATACCCTTCACTTACGTATATCGAAATATACTGTAAGGAAGAATACATATGCCATACCCTCATTCACACAAGCAAACACCCATTCAGACAGAATATATATACAGTAAGCATACATTGACACTTACCGAGTAAACGTAGAAGAAAACTCTCCTTGATGAAACGCATGTAATCCTCTTACGGAACATAAAGTATTCGCATTTTAAACACAGCGGCATGAATTGCAAAGAAATGTATGTACTTCCTGTTCGCAAATAAACGTTGTTCCACCTGCAGGAACAAATATAACAAATTATATAAAAATCGTTTGGTCATAAAAGAATATTTGTCCAACAAATGTATACATTTTACTGTCACGTGTGATTCATGTGTACAGAGATTCTATCGTTTTCACGGCACGAGAATGCCATCTAAATAGTTTTCAATTTCGATATATGTGTACGTAAACTTAAGGTTCATGCAGTAAGTAAAGATATCCGATCAAATAAGCTGGCAACAGCACCTCTGTTTCACGAAATTCCCTGTTTACATTAGTCTGGGTATATTCTACGTTCCTTATTCTACATTCGCAATAACAAGAAGACGATTACTTTTATATTTGCGAAGCAATTTTTATTATATATTTTTTTTTAAATGTATCTCCGTACGTGAAGAATGCTGAAACGTTAATGCATGACTTGTAATCCCTAACTGGAACTCTCAAGACCATTCGTATATAGAATAATATTATTAATATTGCCTACAAATTCATAGAATGTTAGGCGTATATGAAGACCGATATAATATTCCCGAATCCCTGTGTCGTAAAAAGCAATAATAAAGACTGTTATTAATTCCAATTGCGGATAGTGAATTCGCCTATGCATGAGCATTTAATAATAATTACCATTAATTTACAATCTTACAGATTTGTTTACCATAATTATTTGATAAATTTTCCTGATTCCTCTTAGGAATATTATTCTCGTTTAGGTTTGTGATTGAGTAGAAATCAATCACTAAAGTAATACATGGTTTATGCATCTCCTTTTCCAAATCATATATTAACATTACTTTCTTATTTAATAGATTTATAACACCTCTTCATAACCCTTGAACACCACATTGCTATTGACCACAGGTTAATCCCTCTCAGATTAATAGATTTTGTTCATGTTGCGTTTTAATGTCTCCTGAAAAAATTATCAGTGTCACCTACTGCTGACAGTTACTCATTTGAAAATTATTGTGTTTCAGTATTTACGTATTGGGGCTTCCTTTTGATTCTCAGCTCTGCTAGTGCACTTCCAATAGTGACAAATTTATGTTCTTCACTTTCTTGTGTCTAGTTGCTGTTCATTGCTGTCGTATGCATTATCTCAAAGCAAAATTAACTCTCAGATTTTTCTAAAACCAGTCGATATAAAATAACTTTTATCTCCTGTTTTTAGAAAGTACATAGATGTATGCTAACAACCTTGAAAAAATATATGTCCGTAATAAACCTGATGATTGGCGTGTACATAAAATTTAGTTAAAAAAAATTCACAGTTACAAACACACTCACAAATAGGCAAAAAGGATAAGAAAAGTCTATATTATTTATCTATTTTTTATTACTCACCAAATATTTTCGAAAGTGGAAACTTGTAGATTGTAGTTGGTATCTGCTGGTAACGAAGGCCATGAAATGCGCGATATATTTTCTCTTATACATGATGTACATTAAAATGAAAAAATTTTAATTTTATTGCCTGGCAACAAAATTATTTTATTTTTAACAATTACCATTGTTTCAAAAAGTTTAAATAAATTTTCAAGTACTTTACTCTTGTTAAAACGTATAAGATTGCAGGTAAACTACCCCTTCTTCTTAACCGATCTTCACCAAAATCGAAAGTCATTGAGACCACTACAATTCAGGGACGTATGCAAAACATTATTTGATTCTGTTTGAATTTGCGGCTGTTATCGTTTGCCATAGAAAATACCCTTGTTAAAAAAACGTTGTAGGTAAACTACCCCTTTCCCTTAACCGATCTTCACCAAAAACGAAAGGTATTGAGAACGCTACAATTTAGGGCTGTATGCAAATAATCTTTTCATTCTGTTTGAATTTGCGGCTGTTATCGTTTGCCATAAGAAATACCCTTGTTAAAACATAAAACGTTACAGGTAAACTACCCCTTTCCCTTAACCGATCTTCACCAAAATCAACAGCGCTTGAGAACTCTACAATTCAGGGCTGTATGCGAAACATTATTTGATTCTGTTTGAATTTGCGGCTGTTATCGTTTGCCAAACAAACAAAATTACCCTTGCTAAAAAAAAACCGTTGCAGGTAAACTACCCCTTTCCCTCAACCGATCTTCACCAAAAACAATAGGTCGCGAGAACTCTGCAAAACCGGCCTGTATGCAAAAAATTATTTGATTCTGTTTGAATTTGCGGCAGTTATCGTTTGCCATAGGAAAAAAATCTACAGATAGACACACAGACACACAGACAGACAGACAGACAGACAGACACACAGACACTTTTCGGAAAACGACTTTTTTTCATGTTTTGAGTGTAGTAGAATCAGAATCTGCAATAATCTCGAACACGATTTTTTTTGCCATCACCATACTTCCATTCCTTAAGGAATATGGAAGTAAAAATGTATGTACTTCCTGTTTCCAAATACCCGTTGTTCCACCTGCAGAAACAAATATGACAAATTATATAAAAATCATATGGTCATAAATGTATATTTGTCCAAAAAACGTATATATTTTACTGTCACGTGTGATTAACGTGTACAGAGAATCTATCGTTTTCACGGTACGATAAATAAACAAATATTATATATACTTTTTTAAATGTATCTCCGTGTGAAGAAACTGGCTTCGGCAACGTATTATTAGTATTTTAAAAACTAGCGCCGCCGACGTCACGCACGGCCACACTGTTACGATAGTTTGTTGCCGGTCGGTTATACACACAAACGGTTGTGCAGCTACGCAATACAACTGGCGCTGCCAGCCAGCTGTGTCTGTACATTCCTGCATTCGGAGGTTACTTGGCTGGACCGAAACATTGTATCGGCCTCATTTCTGCTTGATCCTCCAACCTGTTCATCTGGTCTCGGCTGTCGGCAAACTTCTATCCAGGACTTCCGAACCTATCACTATGATAGTCTAGATAAAGTGTTGTTCCAGGTCGAGACCAAGGGCGAGATGGGTGTCAGGGGTGGACGAACATCTGTCCACCCTAATGGCAGAGACGATCTTATAGCCACAATGCCGTCAGTCGAGGACTTTCCCAATGCTAAGCTGCACCAGGGTCTTGTGACACGACTGTGACATCACTGATCCGCGCCTATACGAACGAAGTACACCGAACAATCCAGGTGGGAAAATTCTGATTATCTATTTCTCTCTCTCTCTACAACATGTGAATGCACAGAAGCCGCCAGAAGCTCACTCGTGAAGTTCTGAACATTATACTCTAGCACAAACTCTCGTGTTCAATTATGTTATTGCATGTGTGAACATTACCACAGTACACCTAATGAAGTATCTTATAACTGTATAATGTGTAAGAAGTTACACACATACACACACATCCGCAGTTTGCTGTAAGATCTAACTTTCATCTAATTAAGACCATTAGGGAGTTAATTATCTCGTGCTATCATGTCATCTGGTCATGGCTGAGTTTTAATAACGTAGCGGGGGTTGTCTGAAGCTGTAGATGAGAAACGATTTTCTTTCACACACATACTTAACGCTTAATGATTAAGGTAAGGGGTCGTTTGGCTGGTTGAGTTTCGGGGCGGTCACTTACATTCTCTGGTGTGAACTATGCTTGTGAATATGCTGGCAAATCTATGCTTAGGAGCTGAGATATTCCATTTACGTTGTCATTTATATTTGTACCTATCTATACATATTAGGGTTCCTTCATTTACTGTAGTTGGAATGGGTTTATGAGGAGGTTAGTGTTGAAATGAGGGATGTTTTGTTATTCATGTCGTATATGTGTTTGTGTGTGTAATTTTACTATATATATATTTTTTGGGGGAATATGTAACGGATTTAAAAAAGAGAATAACCATAAATGTGCTTACTGAGACAACAGGCTAGCCTATTTGATATTATACAACACTGATGGATTAGTATTGCTTTATGAATGAGATTATTACTAACTTTGACTCATACATAATCAGGCAGAAATTTTTGCAATTAGTTTAATATCAATTCACTTACTTTGTGACATTATGAATTAATGGATATACATATATATATATATATATATATATATATAATTCTGCCTTTAATGGTGTGCTCACACAATCACGAACTTGTCATGTATGTAAAATCTTGCAGGTTGAATAAAGCACACGCTTGTTGGTTAAAAGAGTTTTTCATTTGCAAGTCCTGTCATTCACCTGGGGGGACATGTCTGTAATTGTATTTGGGCCTTGCACACTTTTGCTTCCTCTAGGTTTTTTTTTACCTAGTTCTAAATATGATGTCTCTCCCCTTTTACAAAAAAAAACTTAATAAAAATAAAATTAAATAAAATTCAAAAAAAAAATTACAAAAGTTAGAAAAATAAAAGGGGGGTTTCAAATGGTAGTTCAGAGCGTGGTTGTTATGATTCTGGGTGGATAGTAGGTATTATTTCTGCCTTATTTTTCTCTGTTGAACTTGAGAAATTTTAGAATCTGGGGACTTATATTTATTTTCTTAAATGAAACTTAGTGTGGCTACAGACATGTCAGCTGGTGTTAGGACTTGTAAATTATTTCAAATTATTTTTGATTAGAATCCAAGTGTTGTAAGAAAACTTAATGGTAGTGTAATAATTAACAGAATGAACAACCAGAAAAAAGAGCACATTTTATAAAATGAAGTTTTTCAAGTTGTTAATGAAGTTTGAAATAATTTAATATGTGTTAGTGTTTAAGTGATTATTTTGTGATGTTGAGTGTAAGATGAATTTTGAAAAGGGGTTATAAGAATGTGATTAATTTTTTTTAATGAATGTGTGCTGATTGGTTGCACTTGCACATACCCTGGAGCTCATACGGAGTCTGGACATGATGAGGGCCGTCGGTACTTGTTGAGTTTGACTATGACTTGTCTCTTGGATTAGACAACGTGTTTGGTAGCATCCCAGTTATATGGTAATTGTTTATTGAGGGCGTTGCGTTGCGGTATCGTGTATTTTGAATGCGGTTATGGTCCGACCAAGGGCATGGATGTGATAGTTTATATTTTCGATTATATCGAATTTTATGTGTACTTTGTGTGTTGTATTTAGTAAGTAGTTTGGTTGTTTTGTGTTGTGTTCTCTTCTGGGCATTTTGCATGGCTGTTTCTCTGCTTTTATGACACCCATCTCGTCGTATTGCTAGAGCATTCTGGAGCCACTTGTATGATCAAGTTCTTCCTGTCGTTCTCTTTAATTCTTGCTTTTACGTGGTGTGTGTGTGGATTGCGCGGTCATGTCCATTTCGGTAAATGTGGATTTGTTTGTAAAAGATGAGCTCGAGTGGGAGGTCCGGTTCCGGGGACGGAAGCCGCAGGAGACTGTTGTTTCATTAAGGAAGCAACTCCGTGAGGCTCTTGCCTCCGGTGAGGCACCGAGTGGGAGAGTATTACTTACGGATGTCACCGCCGAGGTGGAGCTGTGCTCGGAAAAATTTGTAGAACTGCTCGATTTGGCCGAAGGCCTGCAGTCGGCGGCACCCACCTCTACGGCTAGACAGAGGGTACGCCAACGTTTACAACACGTTCTATGCCGTTTACAGAATGCTGAATCACAGGCTACCACCTCGGAATTAGAGAAAAATGTTGTCACTCTTAGGGAGCAAGTGGCGATGGCATTGCGGGAGTTTTCTCTCGGCCAGCGTCGCCACGTAGATCCGAATTCCGGTTCTTCTTCTTCTTCTGTTGAGACGGCAGCCAGGGTGGAACACCCTGTGCATGTTCCTGCCTTTTCCGATATGGCCACCGCAAGCTATCACAAGCTTCCTAACCCACTGTCGGATGTCATTCAGCGTCTCCCAGTTGTCGATGGTCTGGATCCTGAGGCGCTTTTGAGATTCTTGCGCGTATTTTTTCAGTTGGCCGATTTCCCTGGGCTGTCGGAGCGGACTTTGCTTGAGCTCATTTACCCGTACTGTCGGGGATCTATGGCTGAGCGCGTGACAAGTACCCTTAGGGATGGTGGTGGCATAGACCATTTCCATCGGGAAGTCCTGGACGCTTTCGTACCGGGAAGGTTACACGACCGCTTACGACACAAACATTTCTATAGAGTTCAAGCAAGCGGAGAGTCCCTTGCTCATTTCATTTCCAGTGTTAAAGACGCGGCCCGGATCCTGAGGCTGGGGTTGTCAGAGTCTGATGTCATTCATACTATTTTGCAGGGCGTGACGCCGGAGGAACGGTCACGTTTGACATTCGCTGCCCGTCCCCAAAGTTTTATTGATTTAGACCGGCTGTGCGCCGAGTCGACCACTATACAGGGGAATGACGATATTAGAGCCCGCGAGGCTAGGAGGCGTTCAGAACGCCCTAATTTCGAGCGACGAGTCGGGCAGCCCGGGTCTTGGGGTCCTAGGCCTGCGCCGGTTCAGAGCTGTGAAGTACGAGAATTATTCTGTTCTAGGTGTCATAGATCCGGTCACGTCGCGCGCTATTGTAACGATGCTAGACAGCGTCAAGGGACTTCCCGAAAAGGTAACCTTTCAAAAAACGTAAATTCTCGGGGAAGATAAGTCGGGAGTGGTCTTCCCCGTTAGGCCGTTCTCTTCCGGTTTCACTTAACCCCAGGCGGATAGCTAATCCCGGGTCATCCGGCTCCAAGGTCCTGCGAACTGTCCCCAACTACAGTTCAGTATGCCCCTTCCTGTTGGTCGAGTTGAAAAAGGGTCAGCTCAGAGCCTTGGTTGACTCTGGATCAGCCCGATCCATAATTTCATCTAGAGTATGTGAGGACCTTGAACAACAGGGCTTACTATTAGGGTCGGATCGGTCTTCCGTGGTATGCTGGACTGCATCGCGGGAAATTCTGCCCATCTCCCGGGTGGTTTCCCTGAGTATTAAAATCGAGTGTTTTTCATGGGTGTGGCGATTTTTGGTTTCTCCGGCTCTGGGAGTCGACTGCATTGTGGGTGCCGATTTTATCTCCAAGAGTGGTCTCGTTTTAGATCTTCAAGTGCACCACTGTTATTTTAAATTCAATCGGGAGGTTGTCATTCCTTTCCTTGGGTACCAGGGAGCTAGGGGAGGTGTCCAAGAGGTTGTGTGTCCCGATTCAGAAAGAGACCATCTCACCCCGTCCCAGAGGCATGCTTTAGATCATTTGTGTGAGCAGTTCCCCACTGTATTAACTCCCAACCTGGGGCTCACACATCTTTTGGAATATAAGATCCGTTTAACGGACTCCGCCGTAGTCCGCTCACACCCATACAAATTCGCCCCTCCAAAGATGGATGTCCTAAGAGAGAAGGTTCAAGAGTTGCTTAAACAAGGGGTCATTGAACCTTCCAACTCTAGTTATGCAAGTCCAGCATTTCTGGTGCCCAAGCCTGGAGGTAAACAGCGTATGGTCATTGACTATCGCAAACTCAATGCTAATATTGAGGTGGATTCAGTTCCTCTTCCCGATTTACATTCCGCGTTCGATTGGTTTAGTGGGGCCAGGTACTTCACCATCTTTGACCTCAATGCCGCTTATCATCAGATTCCTCTGTCTAAGGAAAGCCGCCCTTATACGGCATTCTGTGTGCCATGGAATCTTTATCAATATACTAGGGTACCCATGGGTCTGGCAGTGGGGGCTCAAACCCTCACGCGACTACTTGACACTGTATTCCATGACTTAAAATTTAAATTCATCTTTAATTATCTTGATGACCTCTTGGTCTACAGTAAAACGTTCGAGGAGCATCTGGGTCACCTGAGAGAGGTGATGTGCCGATTGAGGAGTGCTGGCCTCACTATCAATCCAGACAAGGTAAAGTTTGCACAAAGGAATATTTCGTTTTTAGGGCATCTCGTCTCATATGGGGGTGTGACGGTCGACCCGGAGAGGACACAAGGCATCCGGGATTTTCCTCCCCCTAAGGATGCGAAAGGTGTTGCCAGATTTGTTGGCATGGTCAATTTTTACCGTAGATTTATCCCTAATGCCGCGGAGATTGCTGTACCTTTAAACGAACTCAGGAAAAAGGGTACCAAATTTGTATGGGGAGAGAGGCAACAGCGGGCCTTTGATACCCTCAAGGAGGCGATCGTCTCTCCCCGTGTGTTGAGGATGCCTGATTTTTCAAAAAAATTCATTTTGCAAACGGACGCGAGTTCTGTTGCGCTCGGGGCGGTTCTGTCCCAGGAAGTCGATGGTGCTAGGCAGCCGGTGGCATTTATATCCCGGACCTTGACCCAACAAGAGAGGAAGTCTTCAGTGTATGAACTAGAGTGTCTTGCTGTTGTGTACGCTCTAGATAAGTTCAGGCGTTTCTTGGAACACGCTGAGTTCCTGTTGGAGACCGATAATCAGGCTCTCTCCTGGCTTCTCGCTCATCCCCGGCAGCTGGGTAAAATAGGGCGTTGGGTGGTCAAGATCTCATCCTTTAAATTCAAAGTGCAACACATCAGGGGAACACAAAATGTTGTTGCAGACGCCTTGTCACGTATGTTCTCCCAACCCAGCGAGGCCAATTCTGAGCAACCCTGTTCCGTTCTGCTGGATTTTCCTTTGGCTTTTACTGATGTGTTACCCCATCAGTTAAATGATGAAGAGTTGGGTCCTATCATCCAACACCTAAAAGAGGGTAACGTGCAGGTACCATATTTTCTGTCCAAGGGCGTCCTGTGCTGCCGAGAACGAAAAGGACGTGCCCCGAAGGTTGTGCTGCCTAGCAAGCTCGTGCCAATGGTCTTCAGCTACTATCATGATTCCCCAATAGGTGGCCATAAGGGAATTTCGAAGACCATTTCCAGTATCAGGAGGCATTTCATCTGGAAGGGCATGGACAGGGACATCGCCGCTCGTGTGAAAGCATGTCATCTCTGTGGCTTGAGTAAGCCTGCTCAAAACACTAAATTGGGTCTATTGTCATCTGATATGGCGAGCAAACCCATGGAGAAGTTATTCATAGACTACGTGGGACCTTTCCCTCGTAGCAAGTCAGGTAATGCTTACCTACTTGTTTGCGTGGATGCTTTTTCCAAGTTTGTCTGGCTACTGCCCTTACGACAGGCAAACACTCGCTCAACTATCCTTATGCTACAGACCCATGTCTTTCAGCATTTCGGTTTTCCGTCCACCATTGTCTCTGACAATGGACCACAGTTCATTTCAAAAGATTTCCGGCGAATGTGTTTCGCTAACGGCATCAAACATGTGACCACTTCCCCGTACTACCCTCAACCGTCCCACGCGGAGAGATTTAACCGGAATCTCCGTTCAGCGCTTATCGCCTATCATGCTGAACAACAGGATTGTTGGGACCAAAATTTAAAGTGGTTGCAATTGGCATTTAACACGGCCCTACACGAGAGTCACAAGGCCGTACCCTTTGAAGTCATGTTTGGGTTCTCGCCGAGTTTGCCGTTGGACAATTTGTGGCACATTGATGATCTTCTGCCGAACGATCCTGAGGTCACGACTGTGGACAGATGGCGGGAGGTCCGGAGGAATTTGCTTCGTGCGCACGAACGCGTCCGTAGTCGCTACAATCAGGGGCGAATTCCGAACCCATTTAAGATTGGCGACTTGGTCTACTGTCAGAGCCATCCGATCAGCTCAGCCATAAATAGGAGGGCCGCTAAACTATGTTATCGTTGGTCGGGACCATACCGCATTCTTCGGTTTGTGTCGCCCGTCACAGTGAAATTGGGTGATCCCGGAGGGGATGTTGAAAGAGTAACCACTCATATTTCGAAGCTAAAGTTTTGCCATAGGGCATGAGTTAGGGATGACAGTTAGGCCCATAAAAAAAAGGGGGAATACTATTTGGGGTTCCTGGATCTCAGTTATTGGAATTGGGAGGCCTTGGTGGTCAGTACTCAAAGCGGGATCCTGCGATTCTTCTCTTTCTCCTGTTCTTTTCTGTCTCTTATATCTGCATGCGGACCAGGGCCCGCCGAGCATGCAGGACTCACACTTACATCTTCTCTTTCAGACACACACTCACTAACTCACACCTCTTCCTTCTGCCTTTTCGTTTTCCTGTGTTACTGAACTCACCAAGAGCGTTTTAGAATCTGAGATTTTCCAGGTTTCCCGCAGCCGTCGTGCTTGAGGACTTGTTTGTTTTGGGTCAACCATGTTGCCCTTTTGGGGTGAGGGTGTGCCGAACTGGCTTCGGCAACGTATTATTAGTATTTTAAAAACTAGCGCCGCCGACGTCACGCACGGCCACACTGTTACGATAGTTTGTTGCCGGTCGGTTATACACACAAACGGTTGTGCAGCTACGCAATACAGCTGGCGCTGCCAGCCAGCTGTGTCTGTACATTCCTGCATTCGGAGGTTACTTGGCTGGACCGAAACGTTGTACCGGCCTCATTTCTGCTTGATCCTCCAACCTGTTCATCTGGTCTCGGCTGGCGGCAAACTTCTATCCAGGACTTCCGAACCTATCACTATGATAGGCTAGATAAAGTGTTGTTCCAGGTGCTCGACCAAGGGCGAGATGGGTGTCAGGGGTGGACGAACATCTGTCCACCCTAATGGCAGAGACGATCTTATAGCCACAATGCCGTCAGTCGAGGACTTTTCCAATGCTAAGCTGCACCAGGGACTTGTGACACGACTGTGACATCACTGATCCGCGCCTATACGAACGAAGTACACCGAACAATCCAGGTGGGAAAATTCTGATTATCTATTTCTCTCTCTCTCTACAACATGTGAATGCACAGAAGCCGCCAGAAGCTCACTCGTGAAGTTCTGAACATTATACTCTAGCACAAACTCTCGTGTTCAATTATGTTATTGCATGTGTGAACATTACCACAGTACACCTAATGAAGTATCTTATAACTGTATAATGTGTAAGAAGTTACACACATACACACACATCCGCAGTTTGCTGTAAGATCTAACTTTCATCTAATTAAGACCATTAGGGAGTTAATTATCTCGTGCTATCATGTCATCTGGTCATGGCTGAGTTTTAATAACGTAGCGGGGGTTGTCTGAAGCTGTAGATGAGAAACGATTTTCTTTCACACACATACTTAACGCTTAATGATTAAGGTAAGGGGTCGTTTGGCTGGTTGAGTTTCGGGGCGGTCACTTACATTCTCTGGTGTGAACTATGCTTGTGAATATGCTGGCAAATCTATGCTTAGGAGCTGAGATATTCCATTTACGTTGTCATTTATATTTGTACCTATCTATACATATTAGGGTTCCTTCATTTACTGTAGTTGGAATGGGTTTATGAGGAGGTTAGTGTTGAAATGAGGGATGTTTTGTTATTCATGTCGTATATGTGTTTGTGTGTGTAATTTTACTATATATATATTTTTTGGGGGAATATGTAACGGATTTAAAAAAGAGAATAACCATAAATGTGCTTACTGAGACAACAGGCTAGCCTATTTGATATTATACAACACTGATGGATTAGTATTGCTTTATGAATGAGATTATTACTAACTTTGACTCATACATAATCAGGCAGAAATTTTTGCAATTAGTTTAATATCAATTCACTTACTTTGTGACATTATGAATTAATGGATATACATATATATACATATATATATATATATATATATATATATATATATATATAATTCTGCCTTTAATGGTGTGCTCACACAATCACGAACTTGTCATGTATGTAAAATCTTGCAGGTTGAATAAAGCACACGCTTGTTGGTTAAAAGAGTTTTTCATTTGCAAGTCCTGTCATTCACCTGGGGGGACATGTCTGTAATTGTATTTGGGCCTTGCACACTTTTGCTTCCTCTAGGTTTTTTTTACCTAGTTCTAAATATGATGTCTCTCCCCTTTTACAAAAAAAAACTTAATAAAAATAAAATTAAATAAAATTCAAAAAAAATTACAAAATTTAGAAAAATAAAAGGGGGGGTTTCATCCGTACGTGAAGAATGCTGAAACGTTAATGTATGAATTGTAATCCCTAACTGGAAATCTCAAGAGCATTCGTATATAGAATAATATTATTAATATTGCCTACAAATTCATAGAGTGTTACGCGTATATGAAGGCCGATATAGTATTCCCGAATCCCTGTGTCGTAAAAAGAAATAATAAAGGCTGTTATTAATTCCAATTGCGGCCAGAGAATTCGCCTATGCATCGGCATTTAATAATATTTACCATTAATTTTCAATCTTACAGATTTGTTTACCATAATTATTTGATAAATTTTCCTCATTCCTCTTAGGAACGTTATTCTCATTTAGGTTTGTGATTGAGTACAAAACAAACACTAAAATAATACATGGTTTATGCATCTTCTGTGCCAGATCATATATTAACATTACTTTCTAATTTAATAGATTTATAACACCTTTTCATTACCCTTGAACACCATTTTGCTATTTACCACAGGTTTTCTCCTGCTCAGATTAATAGATTTTGTTCATGTTGCGTTTTAATGTAGTTTTAATGTCTCCTGAAATAATTATCAGTGTCACCTACTGCTGACAGTTACTCATTTGAAATTTATTGTGTTTAAGTATTTACGGTTTGTGCCTTCCTTTTGATTTTGAGCTCTGCTAGTGCACTTCCAATATTTACAAATTTATGTTCTTCACTTACTTGTGTCTAGTTGCCGCTCATTGCTGTCGTATGCATTATCTCAAAGCAAAATTAACTTTCAGATTTTTCTAAAACCAGACGATATAAAATAACATTATCTCCTTTTTTTAGAAAGAGCATAGAGGTATGCTAACAACCTTGAAACAAATATATGTCCGTAATAAACCTGACGATTGGCGTGAACATAAAATTTAGTTAAAAAAAATTCACAGTTACAAACACACTCACAAATAGGCAAAAAGAATAAGAAAAGTCTATATTATTTATCTATTTTTTATTACTCACCAAATATTTTCGAAAGTGATAACTTGTAGATTGTAGTTGGTATCTGCTGGTAACGAAGGCCATGAAAGTCTGTGTTTAGCAGGTTTTCTTGACGGTGTAACGAGACCCTGTATGCCGGTCCTTACAAAAAATAAAATAGTGGAGAAAAATTTTATAAAAAATAAAATTTTTCAATAATAAAAATAATTTTGTTTATGTTAATAAATGTGTGTAAATAAGAAATAAAACTGTTTTAAAGGTTTTGTAAAAATTTTGATAATCAGGCAGGTATTTATTAACTATCGAGCACTTCTGGAAGATTTGAACCAAGTCTGGAGTTAAATAGATTAACTCCAGTCAGCAATCGATCGGTGATTTTTCTTGCTGGTCCAATATCTCACTCAAATAAAATATTTTCTTCTACTTGAAGTCCCTTAACCTTAATAAATAATCTGAAATTAGCCTGTGAAATAATAACAAAGAGAAAACAATTGAAATATATGGATTTATTGAACAATTTAATAAATAATCGATTTTTTATCGATTGAGAACAATTATCGACTCCGTCTCAGGTAATTATCGATTGTGCATACAGTATAAAAATTATTATAGGTATTATATAAAGGACAGGTTCATTGAGCGATTAAATTAATAGTCAGAGAAGGATGACGAGAAAGTATAACATTAACAATTAAAATAAATTCAATAATTATTATTTAATAGTATTTAAATAATTCTGATATATAATGTTTAATAAATTGTTTTGTCAGACCATTGGATACTGACGTCACTGCTCGATGAGGTAGGCAGGTTTGTATTTCAAGATGGCCGCGACTCGATCTGGACTAGGTTACTGCAAATGTCGTCTTGTTAAAAACTTAACAAAATTATCTTCATGAATGTTTGAAATGTTCCCGCACTGGTGTAATCTGTCTATTAGGTAGTTTGGTGTGTTCTGAAGAAGTGTTCCGTGTATATTAGTGTTAATTAAGTTAGTTGGTATGTGTTCACTTCTGTTGGTTAGATTGTCTGTAAAAGTGATTATGCGTTGTAGCGTGAATTGTGTCAAATATATAGTTTTACTGTTTTATATCACTCGTATCTTGAAGTTAGGTGTTATTTTTCACTATTGTCGTTAACGTTTGGGTAAATTTAGCTAAGAAAGTATTCAATTCATCTAACTCTTGATGCACTGACATTAATAGCAAACTGTCGTACCATTTTCTACTCAGTTTTATAGAACGTTTTTTCACACAACTATTCAGCTTGATATTCAACAAAAGACTAATTAACTTGGTCAAAATCTGGCCCAGTTAATCTTTGAAAAAGTATTGTTAACATATTTCGATTACCCATACACATGATATAATACTACATTATATATGGAATTTATTTATTTTATTCATCACTTTCATGAATTATGAACCTTATCATTGGTTTAATCATCTCATTCCCTTTAAATTGATATATTATAGTCCATATCTGTAGACATTTTGTGGAAATTAACAAATTTCTTTCCCCTTTGGAAATATAGGCTCAATATTGGATTTCCGTCTTTCTCAAATTTTCCTCCATTTTAATTATCATTAATACTATTATAATAAATTTTAATTAGTCATATTCCTCTTCCTTTCCTTAAATACATATAAATTAAACCTTTAAACTGGTTTTTTGTGTTAATCTCTGAATTTGACATTGCTCTTTAAAATTAATTAATTTATATATTTTGAAAATTTACAATATTTTAAGGTATATTTCCTTATTATCATTTTAACTCATAGGATCATTCCCAGTAGTGGTTAACTGATTTACCTTATCTAAATCTTGCTAGTTTACAGGATTTATAAGTGAATTATACTGGTTTATATTGTTTCTGTGAATTCACCAAATGGCCTAGAGTTTAGAATTTTACATTTCTGTCTTTCTCAAATAAATTTAATCCTACTTCCTCCTCTGACTTTACATAGTTACTATTACATGAAAATAAAATGGTTTATAACTTATTGTGAGGTGTAGTATTTAATTAACACTACTTGTTATACAAAATAATTATGAACATTATTTAGCAATCTGCACAATTGAACATATTGCTGACATGGTTTGAACATATACTTTTAACTATTTTTGAGTTAACATAGCATACCTACTGAAACATTATTAATGGTATGTATGCTGTTATTTAGCAAACATAATTCATTTTAAACATATAATATAAATCTTATTTTCTAACAACTCTTACAAACACATTGATTTTATGGCTGTGAACAAACATTCTATTTAAACATTTTAAACCTATTAATACTAAATTAATGCCAGTCCTTTCTGGTCTAAACCATTATTATTTATGATCCCCTTCATCAGTAAACATGACCACCCATACTCTAGTTATTAGAATTTTTTACAAATGTCTTGTAAATAAAGAGTTACATTAAAATAATAAAATACTGGAAATCTTCCATTTTATTATTTTATTATGCTGTTTATTATTGGATATTAAAGTTGTTATATAGCATATTGATAAGTCATAGTATCACTAACTTTAAGTTCATTGCATTTCCACAAAACACTTACACAAATTCACTTTCACTGTTGGTTCTGATATTTTGAGTCTCACTATCTCAGACCAGACCTTTAGTACTCATGGACTGTTAAGACTTGTTTATTTTCTTATCACACAATAGCTTTAGTCGGTTCACTTCTTATAATACTATACAGCACTTTAGTTTTCTAAATAATTACATTCTTATAGGATTTTGGTATGTTATACTTTCTTTTTAATCGTTTTTGTGGGTTTGGGGTTGATGGTAGTTAATAATAATAATAGGTTTTACAACGGTGTTTCTTTCATACTTTTCTTCCTCTCTTCCTGTCTTCTTTCTTGTCCTTCTTCTTATCTTCTTTCTTGTCTTCATTCTGGTCCTTCTTCTGGTCTTCATTCTTGTCCTTCTTCTAGTCTTCATTCCACTGGTCTTCTTGTCTTCCTTCTTCATTCTTGGGTAAACCAAGGTACTTTGTGTTATCTCGACTGATGTTTAGTTTGGGCCATCTAATTTATTCACTGATACGGACCTTGTTCTTCTCTAAAGGTTTCAGGGTATTGTTTTCTTCCTGATCACAAACTTTATTCTTCCTTCTTCTTGTTTTTGGGGTATTTTGGTGTTCACCACTCTTAAACTGATTCTCTTTCTTCTTGATATGGTGTTATTTAATTTGTTTACTGCTCCTAGTTTCCTGGGTAAATTACTGATCTTATATCATGAGTTGCTTTCAATAATTTCTTTGATATTTAAACAGTGGTTTTTATATAATGTAATGAGGATTTTTATTTTATCGTGGTTCATTCCTTTGATTTCCTTAAATCCTATTCAATATTATTTTAACATTTGTGGTGTAATTAAATTTTATGATTTTATATGACTTAATAAGTAGTGGATTTTCTGTCACGCTACAACGGGTATGCAAGACTAGCTCCCTTCATCGTCACGTCATAGTTCAGCCTACACACACAAACTTCGGACATGTATATATATCTGTCGTACGGTATGTGCATACAAGCGTATGCACATACACGTACAGCATTCATACTTGTATAGACGTATATACCCTTCACTTACGTATATCGAAATATACTGTAAGGAAGAATACATATGCCATACCCTCATTCACACACGCAAACATCCATTCAGACAGAATATATATACAGTAAGCATACAATGACACTTACCGAGTAAACGTAGAAGGAAACTCTCCTTGAGGAAACGCATGTAATCCTCTTACGGAACATAAAGTATTCGCATTTTAAACACTACGGCATGAATTGCAAAGAAATGTATGTACTTCCTGTTCGCAAATAAACGTTGTTCCACCTGCAGAAACAAATATGACAAATTATATAAAACTCGTTTGGTCATAAAAGAATATATGTCCAACAAATGTATACATTTTACTGTCACTTGTGATTCATGTTTACAGAGATTCTATCGTTTTCACGGCACGAGAATGCCATTTAAATAGTCTTCAATTTCGATATATGTGTACGTAAACTTAAGGTACATGCAGTAAGTAAAGATATCCGATCAAATAAGTTGGCAACAGCACCTCTGTTTCACGAAATTCCCTGCTTACATTTGTCTGGGTATATTCTACGTCCCATATTCTACATTCGCAATAACAACAAGACGATTACATTTATATTTGCGAAGCAATTTTTATTAAATATTTTTTTTAAATGTATCTCCGTACGTGAAGAATGCTGAAACGTTAATGCATGACTTGTAATCCCTAACTGGAAATCTCAAGAGCATTCGTATATAGAATAATATTAGTAATATTGCCTACAAATTCATAGAGTGTTAGGCGTATATGAAGACCGATATAATATTCCCGAATCCCTGTGTCGTAAAAAGAAATAATAAAGACTGTTATTAATTCCAATTGCGGATAGTGAATTCGCCTATGCATGAGCATTTAATAATAATTACCATTAATTTACAATCTTACAGATTTGTTTACCATAATTATTTGATAAATTTTCCTCATTCCTCTTAGGAATATTATTCTCGTTTAGGTTTGTGATTGAGTAGAAATCAATCACTAAAATAATACATGGTTTATGCATCTTCTTTTCCAAATCATATATTAACATTACTTTCTACTTTAAAAGATTTATAACACCTCTTCATTACCCTTGAACACCACTTTGCTATTGACCACAGGTTTTCTCTTGCTCAGATTAATAGGTTTTGTTCATGTTGCGTATTAATGTAGTTTTAATGTCTCCTGAAATAATTATCAGTGTCACCTACTGCTGACAGTTACTCATTTGAAAATTATTGTGTTTTCAGTATTTACGGTTTGTGCCTTCCTTTTGATTTTCAGCTCTGCTAGTGCACTTCCAATAGTGAAAAATTTATGTTCTTCACTTTCGTGTGTCTAGTTGCAGTTCGTTGCTGTCGTATGCATTATCTCAAAGCAAAATTAACTTTCAGATTTTTCTAAAAGCAGACGATATAAAATAACTTTATCTCCTGTTTTTAGAAAGAGCAAAGAGGTATGCTAACAACCTTGAATCAAATATATGTCCGTAATAAACCTGATGATTGGCGTGTACATAAAATTTAGTTAAAAAAAGTTCACAGTTACAAACACACTCACAAATAGGCAAAAAGAATAAGAAAAGTCTATATTATTTATCTATTTAATATTACTCACCAAACATTTTCGCATGTGATAACTTGTAGAATGTAGTTGGTATCTGCTGGTAACGATGGCCATGAAAGTCTGGGTTTAGCACGTTTTCTTGACGGGTATTCAAGACTAGCTCTCTTCATCGTCACGTCACAGTTCAGCCTACACACACAAACTTCGGACATGTATATATATCTGTCGTAGAGTATGTGCATACAAGCGTATGCACATACACGTGCAGCATTCATACTTGTATAGACGTATATACCCTTCACTTAAGTATATCGAAATATACTGTAAGGAAGAATACATATGCCATACCCTCATTCACACACGCAAACACCCATTCAGACAGAATATATACACAAAGCATACAATGACACTTACTGAGTAAACGTAGAAGGAAACTCTCCTAAAGGAAACGCATGTAATCGTCTTATGGAACATACAGTATTCGCATTTTAAACACAGCGGCATGAATTGCAAAGAAATGTATGTACTTCCTGTTCGCAAATAAACGTTGTTCCACCTGCAGAAACAAATATAACAAATTATATAAAAATCATTTGTTCATAAAAGAATATTTGTCGAACAAATGTATACATTTTACTGTCACGTGTGATTCATGTGAACAGAGATTCTATCGTTTTCACGGCACGAGAATGCCATCTAAATAGTTTTCAATTTCGATATATGTGTACGTAATTTTAAGGTTCATGCAGAAAGTAAAGATATCCGATCAAATAAGTTGGAAACAGCACCTCTGTTTCACGAAATTCCCTGCTTACATTTGTCTGGGTATATTCTACGTCCCATATTCTACATTCGCAATAACAACAAGACGATTACTTTTATATTTGCGAAGCAATTTTTATTAAAACTTTTTTTTAAATGTATCTCCGTAGGTGAAGAATGCTGAAACGTTAATGCATGACTTGTAATCCCTAACTGGAAATCTCAAGAGCATTCCTATATAGAAATATATTATTAATATTGCCTAAAATTTCATAGAGTGTTAGGCTTATATGACGACCGATATAATATTCCGTTGTAAAAAGAAATAATAAAGAATGTGTTAATTCCAATTGAGGCCAGTGAATTCGCCTATGCATGAGCATATAATAATAATTACCATTAATTTACAATCTTATAGATTTGTTTGCCTTTAGTTTTTGATAAATATTCCTCATTCTTCTTAAGAACGTTATTCTCGTTTAGGTTTGTAATTGAGTAGAAAACAAGCACTAAAATATTACATGGTTTATGCATCTCCTTTTCCAAATCATATATTAACATTACTTTCTAATTTAATAGATTTATAACACCTCTTCCTAACCCTTGAACACCACTTTGCTATTGACCACAGGTTTTCTCCTGCTCAGATTAATAGATTTTGTTCTTGTTGCGTTTTAATGTTGTTTTAATGTCTCCTGAAATAACTATCAGTGTCACCTACTGCTGACAGTTACTCATTTGAAAATTATTGTGTTTCAGTATCTACGTATTGGGGTTTCCTTTTGATTCTCAGCTCTGCTAGTGCACTTCCAATAGTGACAAATTTATGTTCTTCACTTTCTTGTGTCTAGTTGCCGTTCATTGCTGTCGTATGCATTATCTCAAAGCAAAATTAACTTTCAGATTTTTCTAAAACCTGACGATATAAAATAACTTTATCTCCTGTTTTTAGAAAGAGTATAGAGGTATGCTAACAACCTTGAAACAAATCTATGTCCGTAATAAACCTGATGATTGGCGTGTACATAAAATTTAGTTAAAAAAAATTCACAGTTACAAACACACTCACAAATAGGCAGAAAGGATAAGAAAAGTCTATATTATTTATCTATTTTTTATTACTCACCAAACATTTTCGAAAGTGATAACTTGTAGATTGTAGTTGGTATCTGCTGGTAACGAAGGCCATGAAAGTCTGTGTTTAGCACGTTTTCTTGACGGGTATTCAAGACTAGCTCTCTTCATCGTCACGTCATAGTTCAGCCTACACACACAAACTTCGGACATGTATATATATCTGTCGTACGGTATGTGCATACAAGCGTATGCACATACACGTACACCATTCATACTTTTATAGACGTATATACCCTTCACTTACGTATATCGCAATATACTGTAAGGAAGAATACAATGCCATCCATACCCTCATTCACACACGCAAACACCCATTCAGGCAGTATATATATACAGTAAGCATACAATGACACTTACCGAGTAAACGTAGAAGGAAAATGTCCTTGAGGAAACGCATGTAATCGTCTTATGGAACATAAAGTATTCGAATTTTAAAGACTACGGCATGAATTGTAAAGAAATGTATGTACTTCCTGTTCCCAAATAAACGTTGTTCCACCTGCAGAAAAATATATGACAAATTATATAAAAATCGTTTGGTCATAAAAGAATATTTGTCCAACAAATGTATACATTTTACTGTCACGTGTGATTCATGTGTACAGAGATTCTATCGTTTTCACGGCACGAGAATGCCATCTAAATAGTTTTCAATTTCGATATATGTGTACGTAAATTTAAGGTTCATGCAGTAAGTAAAGATATCCGATCAAATATGTTGGCAACAGCACCTCTGTTTCACGAAATTCCCTGTTTACATTATTCTGGGTATATTCTACTTCCCATATTCTACATTCACAATAACAACAAGACGATTACTTTTATATTTGCGAAGCAATTTTTATTATATATTTTTTTTAAATGTATCTCCGTACGTGAATAATGCTGATACGTTAATGCATGACTTGTAATCCCTAACTGGAAATCTCAAGAGCATTCATATATAGAATAATGTTTTTAATATTGCCTACACATTCATAGAGTGTTAGGCGTATATGAAGACGGATAAAGTATTCCCGAATCCCTGTGTCGTAAAAAGAAATAATAAAGACTGTTATTAATTCCAATTGCGGATAGTGAATTCGCCTATGCATGAGCATTTAATAATAATTACCATTAATTTACAATCTTACAGATTTGTTTGCCTTTAGTTTTTGATAAATATTCCTCATTCTTCTTAAGAACGTTATTCTTGTTTAGGTTTGTAATTGAGTAGAAAACAATCACTAAAATATTACATGGTTTATGCATCTCCTTTTCCAAATCATATATTAACATTACTTTCTAATTTAATAGATTTATAACACCTCTTCCTAACCCTTGAACACCACTTTGCTATTGACCACAGGTTTTTGTCCCTCTCAGATTAATAGATTTTGTTTTTGTTGCGTTTTAATATTGTTTTAATGTCTCCTGAAATAACTATCAGTGTCACCTACTGCTGACAGTTACTCATTTGAAAATTATTGTGTTTCAGTATCTACGTATTGGGGTTTCCTTTTGATTCTCAGCTCTGCTAGTGCACTTCCAATAGTGACAAATTTATGTTCTTCACTTTCTTGTGTCTAGTTGCCGTTCATTGCTGTCGTATGCATTATCTCAAAGCAAAATTAACTTTCAGATTTTTCTAAAACCACACGATATAAAGTAACTTTATCTCCTGTTTTTAGAAAGAGTATAGAGGTATGCTAACAACCTTGAAACAAATCTATGTCCGTAATAAACCTGATGATTGGCGTGTACATAAAATTTATTTAAAAAAAATTCACAGTTACAAACACACTCACAAATAGGCAGAAAGGATAAGAAAAGTCAATATTATTTATCTATTTTTTATTACTCACCAAACATTTTCGAAAGTGATAACTTGTAGATTGTAGTTGGTATCTGCTGGTAACGAAGGCCATGAAAGTCTGTGTTTAGCACGTTTTCTTGACGGGTATTCAAGACTAGCTCTCTTCATCGTCACGTCATAGTTCAGCCTACACACACAAACTTCGGACATGTATATATATCTGTCGTACGGTATGTGCATACAAGCGTATGCACATACACGTACACCATTCATACTTTTATAGACGTATATACCCTTCACTTACGTATATCGAAATATACTGTAAGGAAGAATACAATGCCATCCATACCCTCATTCACACACGCAAACACCCATTCAGGCAGAATATATATACAGTAAGCATACAATGACACTTACCGAGTAAACGTAGAAGGAAAATGTCCTTGAGGAAACGCATGTAATCGTCTTATGGAACATAAAGTATTCGAATTTTAAAGACTACGGCATGAATTGTAAAGAAATGTATGTACTTCCTGTTCCCAAATAAACGTTGTTCCACCTGCAGAAAAATATATGACAAATTATATAAAAATCGTTTGGTCATAAAAGAATATTTGTCCAACAAATGTATACATTTTACTGTCACGTGTGATTCATGTGTACAGAGATTCTATCATTTTCACGGCACGAGAATGCCATCTAAATAGTTTTCAATTTCGATATATGTGTACGTAAATTTAAGGTTCATGCAGTAAGTAAAGATATCCGATCAAATATGTTGGCAACAGCACCTCTGTTTCACGAAATTCCCTGTTTACATTATTCTGGGTATATTCTACTTCCCATATTCTACATTCACAATAACAACAAGACGATTACTTTTATATTTGCGAAGCAATTTTTATTATATATTTTTTTAAAATGTATCTCCGTACGTGAATAATGCTGATACGTTAATGCATGACTTGTAATCCCTAACTGGAAATCTCAAGAGCATTCATATATAGAATAATATTTTTAATATTGCCTACACATTCATAGAGTGTTAGGCGTATATGAAGACGGATAAAATATTCCCGAATCCCTGTGTTGTAAAAAGAAATAATAAAGACTGTTATTAATTCCAATTGCGGATAGTGAATTCGCCTATGCATGAGCATTTAATAATAATTACCATTAATTTACAATCTTACAGATTTGTTTACCATAATTATTTGTTAAATTTTCCTCATTCCTCTTAGGAATATTATTCTCGTTTAGGTTTGTGATTTAGTAGAAAACAATCACTAAAATAATACATGGTTTATTCACCTTATTTTCCAAATCATATATTAACATTACTTTCTAATTTAATAGATTTATAACACTTCTTCATTACGCTTGAACACCACTTTGCTATTGACCACAGGTTTTCTCCTGCTCAGATTAATAGATTTTGTTCTTGTTGCGTTTTAATGTTGTTTTAATGTCTCCTGAAATAACTATCAGTGTCACCTACTGCTGACAGTTACTCATTTGAAAATTATTGTGTTTCAGTATCTACGTATTGGGGTTTCCTTTTGAATCTCAACTCTGCTAGTGCACTTCCAATAGTGACAAATTTATGTTCTTCACTTTCTTGTGTCTAGTTGCCGTTCATTGCTGTCGTATACATTATCTCAAAACAAAATAACTTTCAAATTTTTCGAAAAAGAAACGATAATATAACTTTATCTCCTGTCTTTAGAAAGAGCATAGAGGTATGCTAACAACCTTGAAACAAATATATGTCCGTAATAAACCTGATGATTGGCGTGTACATAAAATTTAGTTAAAAAAATTCACCGTTACAAACACGCTTACAAATAGGCAAAAAGAAGAAGAAAAGTCTATTGCGACAGTACAAATAAGTGATGTACTGAGCATGGAATATAAAAATTTAAATTTACCTAATAAACTGTAAATAATTAGTAATATTAGAAATAAGCATGTCAGGGATTGCAAGCTTGGCTCAGACAAAAATATGAACAGGTGTTTCGACCTGAATCGACGTGCACACACACACAAATATAACTGAAAGTGAGTACACCAGTATTTTGCTAGTGTGTGTGAACGCAGGTCTCTGCAGGCGAGTTTGCCACCCCAAGATGAATAATTGCACAATTACTGTTTTCCGTAATTATTCATAAACTATAATTAAGAATTAAAATCCAAAAGCACAATAAAATGTAATAAAATTTACTATATACTGTGTACGAAAACCACTCGAAAGTGACACACCGTACGAGTGTAATAGTGAAATAACTGTGTACAAATCGAAAGGGTTAAGTTGCAATGTCCAAAATTACAGTGAACATGTGTTGTAAAAATAGTTATAAGATAAGTATAAGAGTATACTTACAGGACTCTGCAATTCGCAGAAATATAAAAAATAGCGAATTTGACAAAGAGTGGGGAAACTGAATCCAGAGATAGTTTCTAACATGTCGATTTCGTACTACTGCAGGTGTCGACCAAGACATGGGTATAAATAGGACACGCAAGCTACAGCGGTTCTCTTTCTTAAATCATCCACGGTGCAGCGGGAGCTTATGCCCGTCAGCACAGCGTATTTCTTTTTTTTTGTAAACAGTTTACATTTTCCAGATACGTACAACTATGTAACCAAGTTGTAAAGACAATCATTTTAATTAATAACAGCAGTACATAAGAAAAACTACATAAGAAAATCTATTAACGTCAGAAACAGCACGAGGAGAGTTCCAGAGAATGATTCGACACTAGACAAGAGAGTGATACGACGCTGGACAAGAGGAGAGTTCCAGAGAGAGATACGACGCTGGACAAGAGGAGTGTTCCAGAGAGAGAGAGTGATACGACGCTGGACAAGACGAGAAGAGAGACAGCCGACGCTGGAGGCGAGACGAGGACGAATACCGATGGATCAAAAATGATCGAGTATGATTGACGACAATAAGGTGATAAACAACTTATTTATATCTGAATCATACAAAGAACTCAAAGACAATTAAAGACATTTCTATTTGATTTAAAAGTAAGAGCAATGTTTCTTGTAAAGTAGAATTAAAATCATAGATGTTTTAGAAATACGATTAACGTAACAAGAGCTCAAATTAATATGATATAAAATGATTACAAAGAATTTAAATGAAAACAATTAGTATTTGAGAAAACAGTACTGAGAAACAAAACATAATTTCAATAACTATTAAGATTTTGAGTACATTACAATATAGAAAAAGAGATTTAAATATTGATATTTTGAAACACATTAATTGACTGAGTAGTCTGAAAATGAGATTTTTCTTTTATACAATAAATAGTAGAATAGAGTATTTAGTCAGTAAGGATGTATATAGCTCAAGCCTTACGGCATAATAACAAATAATAACGAATGTTTTAAATCGAAGTCATTGCCAGGTGCACATTTTTTAATACTACCAAATAAATTTTAATTACCGTTTCAAGTTACTTAGAGTTCTTATTGGAGATACACCTGAAACCCAATTTAAATGTTATATTGTTACGTAATTTGTCAATCTTGAACGTGAGACCGGTCACGCCTATTTTATGTATATGTAACGTTGCATAAATTTGGCGCTCCAAGATCGTGGGGCTCCACAAATTTAAATTATATTAAATTTGCAATTTGTTATCGAGATTATAAATATGTCGCTCCCAACGTGGGGCATCACAAACATAAATTACAAGTAAGTTTGTACACATACAATATAATATTATGCAACTTTGCAACGTTGTAATGTTACACTATATTATTTATTTATTTTATATTACTCACCAAACATTTTCGCATGTGATAACTTGTAGAATGTAGTTGGTATCTGCTGGTAACGAAGGCCATGAAAGTCTGTGTTTAGCACGTTTTCTTGACGGGTATTCAAGACTAGCTCTCTTCATCGTCACGTCACAGTTCAGCCTACACACACAAACTTCGGACATGTATACATATCTGTCGTACGGTATGTGCATACAAGCGTATGCACATACACGTGCAGCATTCATACTTGTATAGACGTATATACCCTTCACTTACGTATATCGAAATATACTGTAAGGAAGAATACATATGCCATACCCTCATTCACACACGCAAACACCCATTCAGACAGAATATATATACAGTAAGCATACAATGACACTTACCGAGTAAACGTAGAAGGAAACTCTCCTTAAGGAAACGCATGTAATCGGCTTATGGAACATACAGTATTCACATTTTAGACACACCGGCTTGTAATGCAAAAATGTATGTACTTCCTGTTCCCAAATACCCGTTGTTCCACCTGCAGAAACAAATATGACAAATTATATAAAAATCGTTTGGTCATAAAAGAATATTTGTCCAACAAATGTATACATTTTGCTGTCACGTGTGATTAATGTGTACAGAGAATCTATCGTTTTCACGGCACGATAAATAAACAAATATTATATATATTTTTTAAATGTATCTCCGTACGTGAAGAATGCTGAAACGTTAATGCACGACTTGTAATCCCTAACTGGAAATCTCAAGAGCATTCCTATATAGAAATATATTATTAATATTGCCTAAAATTTCATAGAGTGTTAGGCTTATATGAAGACCGATATAATATTCCGTCGTAAAAAGAAATAATAAAGACTGTTATTAATTCAAATTGCGGCCAGAGAATTCGCCTATGCATGAGCATTTAATAATAATTACCATTAATTTACAATCTTACAGATTTGTTTGCCATAAGTTTTTGATAAATATTCCTCATTACTCTTAAGAATGTTACTCTCGTTTATGTTTGTAATTGAGTAGAAAACAATCACTAAAATATTACATGGTTTATGCATCTTCTTTGCCAGATCATATATTAACATAACTTTCTAATTTAATAGATTTATAACACCTCTTCATACCGCTTGAAAACCACTTTGCTATTGAGCACAGGTATTCTCCCTCTCAGATTAATAGATTTTGTTCATATTGCGTATTAATGTAGCTTTAATGTCTCCTGAAATAATTATCAGTGTCACCTACTGCTGACAATTATTCATTTGAAAATTATTGTGTTTCAGTATTTACGGATTGGGCCTTCCCTTTGATTCTCGGCTCTGCTAGTGCACTTTCAGTAGTGACAAATTTATGTTCTTCACTTTCTTGTGTCTAGTTGCCGTTCGTTGCTGTCGTATGCATTATCTCAAAGCAAAATTAACTTTCAGATTTTTCTAAAACCAGACGATGTAAAATAACTTTATCTCCTGTTTTTAGAAAGAGCAAAGAGGTATGCTAACAACCTTGAAAAAAATATATGTCCGTAATAAACCTGACGATTTGCGTGTACATAAAATTTAGTTAAAAAACATTCACAGTTACAAACACACTCACAAATAGGCAAAAAGAATAAGAAAAGTCTATATTATTTATCTATTTTATATTACTCACCAAACGTTTTCGCATGTGATAACTTGTAGAGTGTAGTTGGTATCTGCTGGTAACGAAGGCCATGAAAGTCTGTGTTTAGCAGGTTTTCTTGACGGGTATGCAAGACTAGCTGTCTTCATCGTCACTTCATAGTTCAGCCTACACACACAAACTTCGGACATGTAAATATATCTGTCGTACGGTATGTGCATACAAGCGTATGCACATACACGTACAGCATTCATACTTGTATAGACGTATATACCCTTCACTTACGTATATCGAAATATACTGTAAGGAAGAATACATATGCTATACCCTCATTCACACACGCAAACACCCATTCAGACAGAATATATATACAGTAAGCATACAATGACACTTACCGAGTAAACGT
Organism: Magicicada septendecula; assembly: GCA_034769895.1. Lineage (NCBI taxonomy): Eukaryota > Metazoa > Arthropoda > Insecta > Hemiptera > Cicadidae > Magicicada > Magicicada septendecula. Next base: position 140,629,771 of record CM068372.1, read on the forward strand.
AGAGTGAAGCTGTCCTTAAGGAAACGCATGTAATCGTCTTATGGAACATACAGTATTCGCATTTTAAACACAGCGGCATGAATTGCAAAGAAATGTATGTACTTCCTGTTCCCAAATAAACGTTGTTCCACCTGCAGAACAAATATGACAAATTATATAAAAATTGTTTGGGCATAAAAGTATATTTGTGCAACAAATGTATACATTTTGCTGTCACGTGTGATTCATTTGTACAGAGATTCTATCGTTTTCACGGCACGAGAATGCCATCTATATAATTTTCAATTTAGATATATGTGTACGTAAATGTAGGGTTCATGCAGTAAGTAAAGTTATCCGATCAAATATGTTGGCAACAACACCCCTGTTTCACGAAATTCCCTGTTTACATTAGTCTGGGTATATTCTACGTCCCATATTCTACACTAAATGAATCTATCGTTTTCACGGCACGATAAATAAACAAATATTATATATATTTTTTTAAATGTATCTCCGTACGTGAAGAATGCTGAAACGGTAATGCATGACTTGTAATCCCTAACTGGAAATCTCAAGAGCATTCCTATATAGAAATATATTATTAATATTGCCAACAATTTCATAGAGTGTTAGGCGTATATGAAGACCGATATAATATTCCGTCGTAAAAAGAAATAATAAACACTGTTATTAATTCCAATTGCGGCCAGAGAATTCGCCTATGCATGAGCATTTAATAATAATTACCATTAATTTACAATCTTACAGATTTGTTTACCATAATTATTTGATAAATTTTCCTCATTCCTCTTAGGAAAGTTATTCTCGTTTAGGTTTGTGATTGAGTAGAAAACAATCACTAAAACAATACATGGTTTATGCATCTTCTTTTCGAAATCATATATTAACATTACTTTCTAATTTAATAGATTTATATCACCTCTTCATTACCCTTGAACACCACTTTGATATTGACCACAGGTTTCTCCTGCTCAGATTAATAGATTTTGTTCATATTGCGTATTAATGTAGCTTTAATGTCTCCTGAAATAATTATCAGTGTCACCTACTGCCGACAATTCTTCATTTGAAAATAATTGTGATTCGGTATTTACGGATTGGGCCTTCCGTTTGATTCTCAGCTCTGCTAGTGCACTTGCAATAGTGACGAATTTATGTTGTTCACTTTCTTGTGTCTAGTTGCCGTTCGTTGCTGTCGTATGCATTTTCTCAAAGCAAAATTAACTTTCAGATTTTTCTAAAACCAGACGATATAATATAACTTTATCTCCTGTTTTTAGAAAGAGCAAAGAAGTATGCTAACAACCTTGAAAAAAATTTATGTCCGTAATAAACCTGATGATTGGCGTGAACATAAAATTTAGTTAAAAAATTCACAGTTACAAACACACTCACAAATAGGCTAAAGAATGAGAAAGGTCTATCTTATTTATCTATTTTATATTACTCACCAAACTTTTTCGCATGTGATAACTTGTATATTGTGGTTTGTATCTGCTGGTAACGAAGGCCATGAAAGTCTGTGTTTAGCACGTTTTCTTGACGGGTATGCAAGACTAGCTCTATTCATCGTCACGTCATAGTTCAGCCTACACACACAAACTTCGGACATGTATATATATCTGTCGTACGGTATGTGCATACAAGCGTATGCACCTACACGTACAGCATTCATACTTGTATAGACGTATATACCCTTCACTTACGTATATCGAAATATACTGTAAGGAAGAATATATATGCCATACAATCATTCACACACGCAAACACCCATTCAGACAGAATATATATACAGTAAGCATACAATGACACTTACCGAGTAAACGTAGAAGGAAACCCTCCTTAAGGAAACGCATGTAATCGTCTTATGGAACATAAAGTATTCGCATTTTAAACACAGCGGCATGAATTGCAAAGAAATGTATGTACTTCCTGTTCCCAAATAAACGTTGTTCCACCTGCAGAAACAAATATGACAAATTATATAATAATCGTTTGTTCGTAAAAGTATATTTGTCCAACTAATGTATACATTTTGCTGTCACGTGTGATTCATGTGTTCAGAGATTCTATCGTTTTCACGGCACGAGAATGCCATCTAAATAGTTTTCAATTTCGATATATCTGTACGTAAATTTAAGGTTCATGGAGTAAGTAAAGTTATCCGATCCCAAATAAACGTTGTTCCACCTGCAGAAACAAATATGACAAATTATATAAAAATCATTTGGTAATAAAAGAATATTTGTCCAAAAAATGTATACATTTTGCTGTCACGTGTGATTCATGTGTACAGAGAATCTATCGTTTTCACGGCACGATAAATAAACAAATATTATATATATTTTTGTAAATGTATCTCCGTACGTGAAGAATGCTGAAACCTTAATGCATGACTTGTAATCCCTAACTGGAAATCTCAAGAGCATTCCTATATAGAATAATATGATTAATGTTGCCTACAATTTCATAGAGTGTTAGGCGTATATGAAGAGCGATATAATATTCCCGAATCCCTGTGTCGTAAAAAGTAATAATAATGACTGTTATTAATTCCAATTGCGGCCAGTGAATTCGCCTATGCATGAGCATTTATTATTAATTACCATTAATTTACAATCTTACAGATTTGTTTGCCATAATTATTTGATAATATTCCTCATTCCTCTTAAGAACGTTATTCTCGTTTAGGTTTGTAATTGAATATAAAACAATCACTAAAATAATACATGGTTTATGCATATTCTTTGCCAGATCATATATTAACTTTAGTTTATAATTTAATAGATTTATAACACCTATTCATACCGCTTGAAAACCACTTTGCTATTGACCACAGGTTTTCTCCTGCACAGATTAATAGATTTTGTTCGTATTGCGTATTAATGTAGCTTTAATTGCTCCTGAAATAATTATCAGTGACAAATTGATGTTCTTCACTTTCTTGTGTCTAGTTGCCGTTCATTGCTGTCGTATGTATTATTTCAAAGCAAAATTAACTTTCAGATTTTTCTAAAACCAGACGATAGGAAATAACTTTATCTCCGGTTTTTAGAAAGAGCATAGAGGTATGGTAACAACCTTGAAACAAATATATGTCCGTAATAAACCTGATGATTGGCGTGTACATAAAATTTAGTTAAAAAAAATTCGCAGTTACAAACACACTCACAAATAGGCAAAAAGAATAAATAAAGTGTATCTTATTTATCTATTTTATATTACTCACCAAACTTTTTCGCATGTGATAACTCGTAGATTGTGGTTGGTATCTGCTGGTAACGAAGGCCATGAAAGTCTGTGTTTAGCATGTTTTCTTGATGGGTATGCAAGACTAGCTCACTTCATAGCCACGTCATAGTTCAGCCTACACACACAAACTTCGGACATGTAAATATATCTGTCGTACGGTATGTGCATACAAGCGTATGCACATACACGTACAGCATTCATACTTGTATAGACGTATATACCCTTCACTTACGTATATCGAAATATACTGTAAGGAAGAATACATATGCTATTCCCTCATTCACACACGTAAACACCCATTCAGATAGAATATATATACAGTAAGCATACAATGACACTTACCGAGTAAACGTAGATGGAAACTCTCCTTAAGGAAACGCCTGTAATCGTCTTATGGAACATGCAGTATTCGCATTTTAAACACAGAGGCATGAATTGCAAAGAAATGTATGTACTTCCTGTTCCCAAATAAACTTTGTTCCACCTGCAGAAACAAATATGACAAATTATATAAAAGTCTTTGGGCATAAAAGTATATTTTTGCAACAAATGTATACATTCATTTGTACAGAGATTCTATCGTTTTCACGGCACGAGAATGCCATCTATATAATTTTCAATTTAGATATATGTGTACGTAAATGTAAGGTTCATGCAGTAAGTAAAGTTATCCGATCAAATAAGTTGGCAACAGCACCTCTGTTTCACGAAATTCCCTGTTTACATTAGTTTGGGTATATTGTACGTCCCATATTCTACAATAATTGAATGTATTGTTTTCACGGCACGAAAAATAAACAAATATTATATATATTTTTTTAAATGTATCTATGCGTGAAGAATGCTGAAACGTTAATGCATGACTTGTAATCCCTAACTGGAAATTTCAAGAGCATTCCTATATAGATATATATTGTTAATATTGCCTACAATTTCATAGAGTGTTAGGCTTATATGAAAACCGATATAATATTCCGTCGTAAAAAGAAATAATAAAGACTGTTATTAATTCCAATTGCGGCCAGAGAATTCGCCTATGCATGAGCATTTAATAATAATTACCTTTAATTTACAATCTTACAGATTTGTTTACCATAATTATTTGATAAATTTTCCTCATTCCTCTTAGGAACGTTATTCTCGTTTAGGTTTGTCATTGAGTCGAAAACAATCACTAAAATAGTACATGGTTTATGCATCTTCTTTTCTAAATCATATATTAACATTACTTTCTAATTTAATAGATATATAACACCTCTTCATAACCCTTGAACACCACTTTGCTAATGACCACAGGTTTTCTCCCTCTCAGATTAATAGATTTTGTTCATGTTGCGTTTTAATGTAGTTTTAATGTCTCCTGAAATAATTATCAGTGTCACCTACTGCTGACAGTTACTCATTTGAAAATTATTGTGTTTCAGTAATTACGTATTTGGGCTTCCTTTTGATTCTCAGCTCTGCTAGAGCTATTCCAATAGTGACAAATTTATGATCTTCACTTTCTTGTATCTAGTTGCCGTTCATTGCTGTCGTATGCATTATCTCAAAGCAAAATTAACTTTCAGATTTTTCTAAAACCAGACGATATAAAATAACTTTATCTCCTGTTTTAGAAAGAGCATAGATGTATGCTAACAACCTTGAAACAAATATATGTCCGTAATATAGCTGATGATTGGCGTGTAGATAAAATTTAGTTAAAAAAATTCACAGTTACAAACACACTCACATATAGGCAAAAAGAATAAGAAAAGTCTATATTATTTATCTACTTTATATTACTCACCAAACATTTTCGAATGTGATAGCTTGTAGATTGTAGTTGGTATCTGCTGGTAACGAAGGCCATGAAAGTCTGTGTTTAGCACGTTTTCTTGACGGGTATGCAAGACTAGCTCTCTTCATCGTCACGTCACAGTTCAGCTTACACACACAAATTTCGGACATGTATATTGTAACGGTACATAACCCGGTCCCAATAAAGTAAATCATGAGAATAAAAGTCAGAAATGGGTAAAACTAAAGCTCGCTCAAAATTTAATTATATCACTCAACATAATAAACAATTCGAGTGGTATATAGTGCGAAGTGAGTTCTAGTGTACCCATTGAGGTGAAAAACCAAAGTGAAATTAATGTATTACTAAACTGTGCTGTATGTTTTGGATAGGATAAAACTATGGAAGTAGTATGTAATAATACTTAATATAAATATTAAGTATATACAATGTTAATATAAATACTTATATACAATGTCATAAAAAAATTAACCAAAACATATTATGTAAATTAAATTAGTAAAGAAACCGGAATGGAAAGGAATTATATTTCCATAAATAAAATATAAATTTATAATAATTACAAACTGCCTACATAATAAAAATACTATGTGTTACTAAGAGTGATGAAAAATAACAAGTATTGTTAATAAGATATAAAATTTTGAACTAAACCGGAGAGTTGAAGAAAGGATGCTACAAAAATTATAAAAAAATAACCTTTTTTGGACGTTGGAGGAGGTGAAATTCACACAAGATTAATAAACAGAGTGACTACTAACTAATTATACCAGAGTAATCCAAATTAAATGGTGATATACATTAAAAACCAGTGGATGAAAACATTCTGAGGATCCAATATAGTTCGGCCTACTTCCAGTAGACAATTAGAAAATACTCCAAACGAAAAGGAAATAATAACGCAAGACGGACCTCATCACAGAATAAAACTTCAATCCAGTAAGAACAATACGGAGCGAGGTAATATAAACATTTTTTCGTAATAAGTCCAGAAGAAAACTCACTTTTTAACAGTGAAATAGAACAAAAATATTCATTTTAACATATTTTTTTTTCAAAGTAAACAAATACATGCTGCTCTCTTACGGCAATTCCGGAAACTACGTAATACTTGAAAAAATAAACAAAATTATTTATTAATTTTTCGGTATTTGTAAAGCGTAGCAATTATCCATTTCTGACACTCTCATAACACAAAGAATTCACCCTGAACCCTGGGGAATTATTAAGGATTATGTAATAATTGATGTTTTTTATTATAGCGTAATATTGGGTAAATAACAACATATATGTTTTGCTCCTTAGACAGATCTATGTTTACTCGGTAAAGTCGAGATGATGTTTTTTTTCAGATTAGAGTAATTGTGATACCTATATTTTGGTGGCAGGAGACAAAGGTCAATAATAAATAAAGCAATATTATTGAAAATTAATATTGAATTATAACGTGTTATAATTTATTGTAGTGGGTAGTTAATAAAAATTTCAGCACAACATACAGAAGAAATCGTCACAACTGAGGGGCAATAATGATACTTACTCTCTCTTCTGCATAAGGCTGAACAAATTACCTCCTTGACCTCAGATCACACACTCTAGATTTCTTTTTAGATTGAGTAAAACAAGATAAACAAAATCCTTTATTTATACCTTTTAAAACGTCAGTTAGTATAATTCAAAAGTGACGCATACTGCGTGAGGCATATAATAACACTTCCATTACACCTCACGAAAAAAGCGGTACGTTACAGAATTGGCGTACAACTGTGGGGCGGAATTAACGAAGCTCGATATAACTTGCAATACACTCGTAAGTGGTGGACGCCTCATCAATAAGCAGAACGTTACAGAATTGGCGCTCAACGTAAAAGGGCGGTAATTAGAAAAGAATTTTGATATTTAATATAAAATATATACCAAAAATCTAATTATCGTTGGCAGTTATGAGAAAACAAGAAATGCCTAATACCCGAGGAAAATCGAAGAAGAGGGCAGAAGAAAAGGAGATTGAAGAAGGTGGACAGGAACAAGAAATAGAGTTAGTCACGGACAGTGAAATGGACCAAGAGACAGGTGATACAGAAGAAACCGAAGTAGTTATGGATACGGAAAAGGAAATAGTGGAAGAGGATGCCCAAGGGGACCAACCAGATAAATCCACCCAAAAAGAAGACATGAGCATGCAGGAGATGTTGAGAATTATTATGGAAAGCAATAAACAAACCAATGATAAAATAGACGAAAAATTTAGGAAACAGGAGGAACAAAATAAGGAGAATTTTAAGAAACAGGAGGAACAAAATAGACAGACCAATGAGAAAATAGATAGCATTCAGGAAAATTTAGTCAAACAACTAAATGAAAAAATAGAAACCATTCATGGAAATATCAAACAAACCATGAATGAACAATACAATGAACTGAAAGAAACTGTTGAAGGACAAAGAGAAGAGATGAATGCAAAATTTGAAGAGAATAATGAGAATTTAAAACAAATCGAGGGTAAGATGGAGAGTTTCAACAAGGAATTAAGAGAAAATCTAGAAGGTAAAATTGAACTGGTCAATAATACGTTAAGCCAAAGAGTAGAGGCATATAAGGAAGAGGCAGAGAAGAAATTAGTAGAAACTAACCAAAGATTAGATACAACTGAAGAGAAGATGGAACTAATTAAAATTGGAGTTGAGGCAAGAATGGAAAAAGAAGAACAAGATAACCAAGTTCGTGTAATGGCCATACGACAAGAAAATAATGACCAGTTAGATAGCATTAAAAGCAGTCTAAACTGTAAATTTTCAGAGTTTCATAAAACTGTAGAGAATGTAAAAAATCAATGTGATAGCCAAGCAGAGAAATTAGATAGTTTGCAACAAATACAAACCAATTTTCAATGTGATGTAGATAGAATAAGTGCTAGACCTGCATGCAGCAGTCATCATGTTTATCCAGACAATAAGGAAAGTGTAAACTTTCGGGATTATCGCAGAAACCCACTTGAATTTTTAGGGAGAGTAGATGAAATTTTGAACAGATCAAAGGAGAATCGATGGAATATGATAAAAGGTCTATTAGACGAATCGTTCAAAAATATCAATGATAATTGGTGGACAGCAATTAGGAACGAGGTGTGTGATTATGAGGGTTTCAAAACTATGTTCAACTTAAGTACTGGTCAGAATCAGTACAAAACTTTATTAGGGACGATATCTGTCATGGTAGGTATGACCGTACAGTGGGACAAACACCTACTGCTTACTTTTTAGGGAAGGTGTGTATCGCCAAGTATCTAGACCCTAAGATACCTGAAGAGTGTCTAGTGACCAAAATGGCGTATCATTTTGAAGAAAAGATCATAAGTGCACGCTTGAGTGGACAAATCAAAACTATTGGAGGCATGGAAACGCTGCTAGAAAATTATGAACAGGAATCTTATTATAGGAGAAGTAGATGGAGGTCAGGGAATACCGAGGAGCGGAGGAATGAACCACCAAGAGAGAATAGGCCTCGAGTTAATTATGTACATGCTAACAACAGTTATTTCAATAACAGATATCGCGGAAGATGGTCTAATAATAATCGACAGAATTACAGACATGATTATTATCATAGAGACGAAGGTCCACAAAGGAGTATGAACATCGATCAACCTAGATCCAGAGAGAGGGATGAAGAAAGGATACCGATAAACAACATTCAACTTAATGAAAATGTTGAAGCAACCAATAGTAATGATATAAATAGGGGAAACGGGTACCAGCAGTGAGAAGATGTGATTGCCCGTCACTGCTAGAAACAACAGGGCACAGAATTTACCATACACCCAATTATAATACTAATTTGAATAAACCAATAACCATTATCAGAAATAATTTTCTAAAAAATATACAGTCCGAGTTAATGGAAGAAAGAGTAATCAAAAAGTCATCACCGAACAATGACATTGTCTATATACAAATAAAATTAAATGGAGTGTCAGCAGAGGCCATAATTGATACAGGGGCCAATATTTCAATTATTGATCAATTAGAATTAGATCGTATTACTGAGTTAACTACTGAGAGAATACCTACTTTACCAATTAACAATTTAACAATTGTTGGTGCTACCGGGAAACAAAATTAAACAATCAAAAAACAAGTGTCTTTGAATGTTACCACTAATGGAATAGGAATACCTATGGGATTTTTAGTAGCGAAAGGGCTACCGTTTAGGGTGTTAATAGGGTGTGATATGCTACGGCGACACACTGCAATTATAAATCTGGCCAGGGGTATAGTAACCTTGAGCACAGAAAATGGTGAGTTAACGGCTGAGATAATTGGTAGCCAAAGTGCCCCTCAGTGTCCGAGCTCATTTTTTGTTAGGGAGAATAATAGATTAACCCTAGGTAATAATATAGAAGTAACAGAATCAAAGATTTGGAAAGAGAAGATAGAAGAAATAATGGAGTTTCAGAATAGGCAGGCACCGGAAATAATTAGTATAGAACAGAAACAACAACTTATAAAAATTTATAATAAATATAAACCAGTATTCTCAGAATCACCAGGAAAAGCTAAAAACTTCTTGCGTGAACTAAAATTTAAAGAAAATGTAAATTTTAATAAAAGATCATACCCTATTGCTCAAGCTTTGAAAGAGGCAGCAAGGAAAGAAATTCAAAGAATGATATTAGAAGACATAATTGAAAGAAGTAACTCTCCATATACCAGCCCATTGGTGGCTATACCGAAGAAAGATGGTCAAGTTAGACTATGTCTCGATGCTCGGGAGTTGAATAAAATGCTCATTAACGATCGCACGTCTCCAGGTGAGATTGAGGAGATTATGAAAAGATTTTTTGGATGCAAGTACATGAGTACTTGGGATGCAGTCTGTGGATACTGGCAAATAGAATTGCACCCTAACAGCAGACAATATGTTGCTTTCATATTCGAAGGACGAAATTATCATTTTAAGCGTTTGCCTTTTGGATTGGTAAATTCTGTGGCTGTGTTCATTCAATGCATGGACCAAATTTTGGGTAAGGAGGTCTTAGATTTTACTACCATATATGTGGATGACATACTAATTACGTCTTGTACTTGGAAGGAGGATTGTAACCGAGTGGAAACAGTGTTAGATAAACTTTTGCAACATAATATTACTTTAAAACTGGATAAATCTAAGTTTATCACCCATGAACTACCATTTTTAGGGTTCATTTTATCTGCTACTGGAATTAAACCATCTCCTGAAAAAATAAAGGCTATTCAAGATTTTCCCAAACCCAGAAACTTGAAACAATTACAATCCTTTTTGGGGATATGCAACTATTATAGAAAATTTCAACAGAGTTATTCAGAAATAACAGCTAAATTTCAATATTTACTTTCAAAGAAAAACAAGTGGAAATGGGAAGAAAGTGAAGATAATAATTTCCAGATAGTAAAAAATAAATTTCTTGACTGCATCATGTTACATCACCCAAATTTTAATAAACGTTTTTTCATAAATTGTGATGCTAGTAACATTAGCCTTGGGAGTGAGCTATATCAGGAAGATGAAGAAGGAAATCATGGAGTTATCAGTTTTGCAAGCAGAGTACTAAGTAGTTGTGAGAGAAATTATACAGTAACTGAAAAAGAACTGCTGAGTGTTGTGTTCTCATGTATAAAATTTCGAACATTTATTTTGGGATACCCAGTGACTATCAGAACTGATCACAGATTAATTTCGTTTTTAAAGAATTGTAAACTTAATCACGGCAGACTTACTAGATGGGCATTAATACTTCAAGAATATAATTTAGACTGGGAATATATTCCAGGTAAGAAGAATGTAATAGCAGACCGATTATCCCGGATTAACCTTGAAAAAAGAACTTGTGAAATAGAACCAGAAAGCATTGGAAAAATATATCACATAATTAAGATGGCAAAGGAGTTACAAGATATAATTAATAAAATAAAAATCGATCAACAAAGTGACAATAAATTAACAAAAATTAAGGAAAGAATATTACAACATGACCCTATAATAATGAAATTTTTTTGTGTTTATGAAGAGATCCTTTTTATTCGTCCTACCATTAAGGATCATGTCTGGAAGATATATGTACCAGCAGCAACAGAAGTAGCATTGATTCAGGATTATCATGAAAGGTATGGCCATATGGGATCACTCAAAGTTATTAAAGCTTTATCTGAACATTGTTACGTGAAAGCTATAAATAAAAGAGTAAGAGAGATAGTAAAAACCTGTAACATTTGTCAGCTTGTAAAAGTAAATAATGAGAAGAAAACAGGCACCATGATTACTATAACATCTAATAAAAAACTTGAAAAGATTTTTTTGGATATCTGCGGACCTTTTCCCAGAAGTGGAGGAAGACATAAATATAAATATATCATCATATTATTTGATCATTATACGAAATACACAAAACTCTACGCTATTAGTAGAGCTACAACGAAGAAAATTCTAGAAGTAATTATAAAAAAATACTTACCTGAGGTGGGAAGACCGGAAATGATTATAACGGATCATGGAACGCAATTTCGGGGGAAAAGGTGGAAGGAAGAATTGAGAAATTGGCAAATAAGAACGTACAAGACATCCGTGTACCACCCTAGTAGCAATCCTGCTGAGCGTGTATTAAGGGAAGTTGGCAGAATTCTACGCACCTACTGTCATCAAGAACATAAAAACTGGAGTCAGTATATTGAACCAGCCGAGACTTTTCTTAATTGGTCATACCATGACACTATCGGTACTAGCCCTTATCAAATAATGTTTGATAAACCACCACCAAAAGAAATTATGTCATTGATAAATTTCCCTCCAGGAGAGAGAGTAGAATTCGACCAAGTGGAAATGCACAACAGAGTGTTACATAAAGTGGAACTTCAACAAAAAAGGGATCAAGTAAAAAGGAGAAGATTGGATACATACCAGTTGGGAGATAAAGTACTAATAAAAAATAGACAACTACCCAGTTCTATAGAGGGTATCGCCCGGAAGTTATTGCTACTTTATACTGGCCCTTACCTCATAACCCAGGTGAAGGGTAATAATACTTACGAAATTAAAACAACTACCAATAATAAAATGAAGGGAGTGTATAATCAGTCGGAAATGAAACACTATTATGAAAACAAAGTCAAGACCATTAGGAGACTTGAAAAAATCAACAATTTATTTCTATCAACGAGTTTAACTAAAATAAATTTGTTCTAGTGGGGGGGCTTTATGTAACGGTACATAACCCGGTCCCAATAAAGTAAATCACGAGAATAAAAGTCAGAAATGGGTAAAACTAAAGCTCGCTCAAAATTTAATTATATCACTCAACATAATAAACAATCCGAGTGGTATATAGTGCGAAGTGAGTTCTAGTGTACCCATTGAGGTGAAAAACCAAAGTGAAATTAATGTATTACTAAACTGTGCTGTAAGTTTTGGATGGGATAAAACTATGGAAGTAGTATGTAATAATACTAATTGATTTTTGTAATTTTATTTATTTATTGTAATTTATATTGTATGAACCACAATTTGTTATACCCAAGTTAATATTATATTGTTTCAAATAATTGTGTTAGATTGTAAGAAAACCCAGGGTTAATTTTAAAAGACATAAAAATTTTAACTACCAAAGATAATATAAAATTAAAATAATCCTATGAAGGAAATGGCAACAGGAAGTAGTACCGGGTATGAACACTATTCGAGACTAAATAAATAATATATAAATTTATTTAATGATAATAAAATGATAAAATACTTATATACAATGTCATAAAAAATTAACCAAAACATATTATGTAAATTAAATTAGTAAAGAAACCGGAATGGAAAGGAATTATATTTCCATAAATAAAATATAAATTTATAATAATTACAAACTGCCTACATAATAAAAATACTATGTGTTACTAAGGGTGATGAAAAATAACAAGTATTGTTAATAAGATATAAAATTTTGAACTAAACCGGAGAGTTGAAGAAACGATGCGACAAAAATTATAAAAAATAACCTTTTTTGGACGTTGGAGGAGGTGAAATTCACACAAGATTAATAAACAGAGTGACTACTAACTAATTATACCTGAGTAATCCAAATTAAATGGTGATATACATTAAAAACCAGTGGATGAAAACATTCTGAGGATCCAATATAGTTCGGCCTACTTCCAGTAGACAATTAGAAAATACTCCAAACGAAAAGGAAATAATAACGCAAGACGGACCTCATCACAGAATAAAACTTCAATCCAGTAAGAACAATACGGAGCGAGGTAATATAAACATTTTTTCGTAATAAGTCCAGAAGAAAACTCACTTTTTAACAGTGAAATAGAACAAAAATATTCATTTTAACATATGTTTTTTTCAAAGTAAACAAATACATGCTGCTCTCTTACGGCAATTCCGGAAACTACGTAATACTTGAAAAAATAAACAAAATTATTTATTAATTTTTCGGTATTTGTAAAGCGTAGCAATTATCCATTTCTGACACTCTCATAACACAAAGAATTCACCCTGAACCCTGGGGAATTATTAAGGATTATGTAATAATTGATGTTTTTTATTATAGCGTAATATTGGGTAAATAACAACATATATGTTTTGCTCCTTAGACAGATCTATGTTTACTCGGTAAAGTCGAGATGATGTTTTTTTTCAGATTAGAGTAATTGTGATACCTATATTTTGGTGGCAGGAGACAAAGGTCAATAATAAATAAAGCAATATTATTGAAAATTAATATTGAATTATAACGTGTTATAATTTATTGTAGTGGGTAGTTAATAAAAATTTCAGCACAACATACAGAAGAAATCGTCACAACTGAGGGGCCATAATGATACTTACTCTCTCTTCTGCATAAGGCTGAACAAATTACCTCCTTGACCCCAAATCACACACTCTACATTTCTTTTAGATTGAGTAAAACAAGATAAACAAAATCCTTTATTTATACCTTTTAAAACGTCAGTTAGTATAATTCAAAAGTGACGCATACTGCGTGAGGCATATAATAACACTTCCATTACACCTCACGAAAAAAGCGGTACGTTACAGAATTGGCGTACAACTGTGGGGCGGAATTAACGAAGCTCGATATAACTTGCAATACACTCGTAAGTGGTGGGACGCCTCATCAATAAGCAGAACGTTACAGAATTGGCGCTCAACGTAAAAGGGCGGTAATTAGAAAAGAATTTTGATATTTAATATAAAATATATACCAAAAATCTAATTATCGTTGGCAGTTATGAGAAAACAAGAAATGCCTAATACCCGAGGAAATCGAAGAAGAGGGCAGAAGAAAAGGAGATTGAAGAAGGTGGACAGGAACAAGAAATAGAGTTAGTCACGGACAGTGAAATGGACCAAGAGACAGGTGATACAGAAGAAACCGAAGTAGTTATGGATACGGAAAAGGAAATAGTGGAGAGGATGCCCAAGGGGACCAACCAGATAAATCCACCCAAAAAGAAGACATGAGCATGCAGGAGATGTTGAGAATTATTATGGAAAGCAATAAACAAACCAATGATAAAATAGACGAAAAATTTAGGAAACAGGAGGAACAAAATAAGGAGAATTTTAAGAAACAGGAGGAACAAAATAGACAGACCAATGAGAAAATAGATAGCATTCAGGAAAATTTAGTCAAACAACTAAATGAAAAAATAGAAACCATTCATGGAAATATCAAACAAACCATGAATGAACAATACAATGAACTGAAAGAAACTGTTGAAGGACAAAGAGAAGAGATGAATGCAAAATTTGAAGAGAATAATGAGAATTTAAAACAAATCGAGGGTAAGATGGAGAGTTTCAACAAGGAATTAAGAGAAAATCTAGAAGGTAAAATTGAACTGGTCAATAATACG